>CM066040.1:247598134-256630079 GCA_033557465.1 Ichthyophis bannanicus
CCTCTCTACCCCACCCCTCAAAACTCCCACCCACCCCTAGTGAGCATGTCTTGCTTTATAGGGCACCTCCCCATTTACACAAAGCACAGGGACTTGGAAAACAGCACATTTGAATATAATTAAGGAGATTTAACTGCTGTTTCTCTGCAAGGACAGCTGGGAAAAGAGTTAGTTTACCCACCTGTTAACAGGTGTTCTCCAGGAGCAGCAGTAATCAGTCCTCACATATGGGTGACATCGACGTCGATGGAGCCCTTGTGGAGCATTTCCCCAGCTTTCCAAGAAAGCCTTTGGGAATGCAGGCACGCATGCGCGCGTCCCTTCCCGCCTAAAGGTGCCATCTTGCTCAGTCAAATGACATAGCTAAAAAACAGCACACAAAAATGTAAAAATAAACTATGTACAACTGCAACTCCCAGGGGAGGAGGGAGGGTTGTGAGGACTGATTCCTGCTGCTCCTGGAGAACACCTGTTACAGGTGAGTACTTACTCTTTCTCCAGGACTAAGCAGGAAGTCAGTCCTCACATATGTTGACTCCCTAGCTCGGCTACCAAGGACCCAGGCGGAACCCCTCTAGTCCCAGCATCAAAGAAAGGCTTCTCAATGACAGAACCTCCACCGGTAGCCCAAAGGAGGGCTGGAGGGCAGGAGTTGCCTAAACCTCAAAGAGATTCCAGGAGTACTGCCTGGCCCAAAAGCACTGTCCCTACGGGACTCGCTTTTCCAGACAGTAATGGGCCGCAAAAGTCTGGCTTGAGGACCAAGTTGCAGCCCTGCAGATGTCCACCAACGGTACAGCATGGAAGGTGAGCCACTGAGGCAGCCATTGCCCTGACACGATGGGCCGTGACCCGACCCTGCAAAGGAAGGTCAGCCGCCCTGTAAGCCCAGGTGATACAGTCAGCTACCCAGGTGGACAAGGTACGCTTGGACACAGCTAACCCTAAATTATTAGGGTCAAAAGATAGGAAGAGCTGAGTAAGCCCTTCTATGCCCCTGCGTACGGTCAAGGGTAGAAGGATAAGGCCCTCCTACAGTCCAGGGTATGCAGAAACTACTTCAGCCTGGCTTGCATGAGGCCTAGGGAAGAATGTTGGAAGAACCACCTCTTGGTTAAGGTGGAAGGAGGAGACAACTTTTGAGAGGAACTTTGGATGAGTCTTAAGGACGACCCTGTTCCTATAGAAGCGGGTGTAAGGCCTGTCACAGACCAGGGCCTGAAGCTCACTCACTCACCTGGCCGAGGTTAAGGGCTATCAAGAAGAGTGTCTTCCAGGACAGGAAGCGTAGAGGGCAAGTAGCCATCGGCTCAAAAGGTGGGCGAGTCAGTTGCTGCAAGACCACATTCAACTCCCACTCAGGAGCAGAGGACGGATTGGAGGCTTGAGCAAAAGCAAAGCCTCTGAGAAACCGGGACACCAAGGGGTGAACCGACAGAGAAATGTCCTTCCACCAGTGAGTGGTGAGCTGCTAGAGCTGAGAGGTGGACCCGAACAGAATTGGACTTAAGTCCCTGATTCGATAAATGCAGTAAGTACTGAAGCACTACTGGTTACAGTACAGGAGAAAGGATCCTCTGTATGTAGCTGACACCACACAGAAAACCTTTTCCATTTGAGAGCATAGGTTTTCCTAGTGGACTGTTTCCTAGAGGCTAGGACAACCTCCTCAACTTCCTGAGGTAGGCCCCAGGGAGCCAAAACTACCCTTGCAGCCTCCAGGCCATCAAATTGAGAGCTTTGAGATTGGGGTGCCAGCTAGGGAACCCTGATCCTGAGAGAGAAGGTCGGGTTGCAACCCCAGAGGCAGTGGGGGATCCAGCGCCAGCTGAAGCAGAAGTGGAAACCAAGGCTGTCTCGGCCACCTGGGAGCCACCAGCAGGACCGAGGCCTTGTCCTGAAGAATCTTCAACAGGGTTCGGGCCACCAAGGGCGTGGGAGGAAACGCATACAGGAGGCCCTGAGACCATGGAATCAGGAAAAGCATCTGCTGCTATCCGCAGAGGATGCGGTTGCCTGGAGCAGAACTTTGGCAGATGTTTGTTTAGTGGACTGGCAAACAAATCTATGGATGGAAGTCCCCATTTCAGGAAAATCTTCTGAACCACCAAAGGATGGAAATTTGAGTTTATTAAACAAGCAACAAAATACATACACCAAAAGCCAGAAACAATCACCCCAACCAAGTCACACACCAAACCCCCCCCAAAAAAACCCCCCCCCCCCCCCCGACATATCACAAAACAATATCACAACCCCCCCGTGAACCACCTCCCCAAACCCACCAACAAACCCACCAAACAACACCCGTGCCCCTCCACCCAAAAACAACCCCCAAACGTCTCTGTCAATGTCCATGTCCCCTACCCCCCCTCGGTCCATTGTCCCTGCCCGACCCCACCCCTCCCTGCAAGAACACCCCAAAGCAGTCCACACATTGTCCGTCTTGCAATCCCTGAACCCCGCCCCCCCACAACAGTCCCCCCCCGGCCAAATGTTCATGCAGGCCTCCAGGGTGTGGGGACTGCCAGACTCCCCTCCCCCAACCCCCCTCAAAGACAGAGTCCCCTGTCCCCATCCCTCCCCCTGCAGCGGGAGCAGCAGCTCCCCTCCCTCCACTCCAATCCCTACCCCCTCCCCATCCGTCCCACAGAACCAAACACATCAAAACAAGCCTCCTACCCCTACCCCCCAAACAGAAACATAAGGGCATCTTAAGCCCATCCCCAACATAATCCCACCAAAACAAAGCATAACTAATCATACAAATCAAAGGCTAAAAACAAAGCAAAAATAACATAACCCCTGTGCTGCCCTGCGATCAGCCAGCGGAGCGGGATGCCCAGGACACAAAAAGGACATACAAAACCACTAACAACAACAACAATTGGGACAGCCCCCTCGAAGAGGAAAGGGAGAGCGGACAAGTGGTCTCACCCCTGGAGCAGCACCAGCTCACCCCCCCCCCCGGGAGAAAAACAACCCCAAAGTCATACTCAGAAATAAACCCCAGGGAAGGAAACCCAACCCCTCCTGCCACACCCCTCCCCTAGTGAAACAAAAACAAACCTCAGAGCCCTACAGGGACGATAACCCCAGGGAACCCCTCCCCCTCACGGGGGGCGGAGGGTGAGGTGACGCCACAGACGCTCCCAACGATGGGCTTCCACCACCCGCCTTTCACGTTGCGCCATTCTGGACTCTTCCTCCAGAATGTCCCGCACCACCTCGTCGAGGGGCATGAACAACCCCCGGGTCGAGACATGACAGCGCGCTTGACTCAGGTGGTAGCGCACTTCTGCCGTGACGAGGTAGAGGGTCCCGGAGTCCTGCCTTAGAGGAAAGGACCATGCCCCGTACACCCACTCCGCATACGTGAGGAGGGAAAGGTCGCGCAGGTGAAGAGCAGCGGACACCAACCGGCAGGCCTCCACGTTAAAGGGGCGCTGCCGGAGGAAATGGTCCAGGGTCTCCGCCTGCCCCTCACACCCCGGCCCTCGGACAGACCCGCTCGGCCTTTGACCTGTACTTGAGGTTCTCCCGCACGTACAAACGCCCGTGGAAAGACAACCAGGCTACATCCCGAACCTTCTTCGGTAGCCGAGGGGAGTTCAACAGCCGAAGGCCCCGCTGCATCACATCCGCCGGACAGTCCCGCAGGGCCCACCGTGGTTGATAGTGAGAGGTGAGTACCATCCGGTATAATCCTTTTCGCCCCAAGGACTGGGCGAGCGGGTCGGTCACCCCCCACCGCCGAATGAGCCCCACCATCACAAATACATACGATGGGGCCTGTTCCCCTCTCCGGCGCACACGTGGGACCGAGGACGCCCCCTCCACTGCTCCCAGAAGCGGAGAACCATTCCCGATAGGAGGCCACCCACCAAACCCCACCCCCTTCCCTCATCCCTACCTAAGTGAAACGCCATAGACAAGACTGACAGGAAAACAAGGGGGTGCAACATACCCAAACCACCCTCTGCCCGATCCAGGCAGACGATGTTGCGCTGGACGGGGTTCAAGCGGTTACCCCACAGAAAACAGAAAAAGACAGCACAGACAGACGCCTGACGGGACAACGGAAGGACGAAGACAGTGGCCACGTGCAGAAAGAGAGGAAGCAGAAACGTCCCGAGGAGTTTGATCTTCTCCTCGTACGTACACCTCCACCCCCTCCACCGCAGCACCCGACACCGTGCAGTCTCGAGACAACGGTCCCAATTGGACTCCGCACAGTCCTCCGACCCGAAGACGAGGCCCAAAACGCGGACCTCCCCCACGGGAGGAGGAAAGGGGGCGCAGGAAGGCGGGGAGGCCTCCGAGGAGCCCAACCACAGCGTCTGGCACTTGCTGTGGTTTACAACAGAATGGGCTACCTCCGAGTACTCCTCCACGGCCTCCCGCAGGGCCTCTACCCCTTCAGTGCCGTCCACGTAAACTGAGATGTCGTCAGCGTAGGCAACGACGGACACCGGGGGCTCACCGGGCGCCTCCAGGCCCCGCAACCCACCTGAGGACAATCTCCGGAGGAAGGGGTCGAGGGAGAAAACATACAGCAGGGGGCTCAAAGGGCACCCCTGCCGCACCCCCGAGGCGACACCAAACGGCCGTCCGAGCCACCCGTTAATAAACGGGAAGCTCACCCCCCCTCGGTACAGCGCCTGCACGACGAAGAGGAAACCTGCGGGGAGGCCGAAGTGCTGGAGCACCACCCACAGGTACCGGTGACTGACTCGATCAAAGGCCTTGGACTGATCCAAGGAGACCAACCAGTGGTCCCGTTGGAGCGACCGGCCTCTTTCCACCATCTCCCGGACTGTGGCGACAGCGTCCAGAACCCCTCTCCCCCGAACGGAACAATACTGGGAAGGGGACAGCAAATCGCCCGACACCTCCACCAGTCGGTTGGCCAAACACTTGGCCAGGATCTTCCGGTCCGCGTTCAGAAGAGAGAGCGGCCGCCAGAAGTCCAAGGAGCTATCGTCCTTCCCCTTGGAGAGCAGCAGCAGGACAGACTCGCGAAATGACCGCGGGAGATACCCCGTGTCCATGATCTCCTGAAACAGGGAGGTCAGGAAGGGGGCCAGCTGGGCAATGAAAGTGCGATAGAACTCCACAGGGAGCCCATCGCGCCCAGGCACCTTCCCCAACGGCATAGCACGAATCGCCCTCTCCACCTCCACCTGCTGAATCGGTGCAGCGAGTGCATCAACCTGTGCCTGGACCACAGCCGAATACACCGGGGGAAGGCCCAGGTACGTTCGGATATGGGTGAGGTCCACGGGGCGATCCCCAAACAGGTCCGAGAAGTATTCCCCCACCATCCGCAAAAGGTCCTCCTGGGAGGTATGAATGGTACCGTCCTCGCCCCGCAGGGCCATGACCTCCCGACGCTGAACCCTCTCCCTGCAAGTCCGGAAAGGGTCTGGAGTGGCGCCCCCACCGGCCGCCCCCTCGAAGCATAGGGAGGCATGGCGATCGTAAAGCAGGCCACGGAGCTGGACGCGCACCTCTTCAACCTCCTCCCGCGCTGCCCCTCGGGATACCAAACGATCCAGCGACCTCCGGAGGACAGTGTAGGTGAGGTAGCGGGATCGAGCCATGGAGGTACCCCGGGAACGGAAGAGTTGTCGGGCACGCGTCTTCACCTCATCCCACCACGCGCCACGGGAAGGAAAAACACCCAACAGGGTCTCCTGGTCTGCGAGAAAGGCCAAGAACTCCTGGACCACCTCTGATGTTGCCAACAACTGCACATTCAGTCGCCACAGGCCAGGACCCCTGCTAAGCTCCTCGTGGTTAGCCAGGAAGGACACGGAGAGGACGCGGTGGTCCGAAAAGTCAACCGCCTGCAACTGCGGAGGGGAACACTCCACCCGGGCACTCACATATATCCGATCGATACGACTCCTGCAGGTCCCATGGTAGTAGGTGAACCCCGGCGACCGTGGAAAGGCCCGGTGGAAAACATCCACCAGGTCAGCCGTCCGGGTCATCTCGGCCAAAAAGAGGCCCTCGTAACTAGGTGGGCAACGCTCCCCCCCTCGGTCCTGCAAAAAGGTGGTGGTGTTGAAATCCCCGGCGAGGACCACCAAACGGGAGGTGTGTAGGTAGGGGCGGATGACCCCAAACAGGGTCTTCCGCGCCAACTTAGACTGGGGGCCGTAGACCACCACGAAACGAAACCGATGAGGCCCACAGTAGCCGTCTAAGAGCAGACACCGGCCCTGCTCCAGTTCCCACACGTACTGCACCTGAAATCGGTTAGACGTGAACAAAACCGCTACTCCTGCGTAGGGCTGTGCCGCAAGTGACCAGTACGAAGGGCCCCACCTCCACTCTCGCTTCGCCCGATGAAGGCTAGCGAGCGAGGTGAGCCTGGTCTCCTGCAAGAAGATGACATCCAGCCCACTCGTAGAAAGAAAATCATAGGCCATAGCCCGCGCCTGGTCTGAGAAAATGCTGGCCACGTTGATGGTGGCGCACGAGAACGCAGGAGTGCACGCCATGCCTATTTCGAGTGCAGTGACCCTTTCCTCCTCTTCTCACCAACCCCGGGATCCCCAGAATCCCGCTTGCAGGACAAGCCCGCGAGCTGGAACAACTCCTCCTGGTCCACGTCGACCACCTCGAGGATCTCCTCCTCCTCCCGCTCGACCCTGTCACCCCAGGAGGTGCTGGCGCCCCCGGGACCACCAGGCAAAGCTGTCGCGAGGGCAGGCCCAGCCCCCACCGGAGGAGGAGGTACAAACGGGTCAGGGGTCGGAGGAATGACCTCCTCCGTGGGGTCCACCACCTGTGCAGCCCCCCCCTCCCCGGACAAAGACTGAGACAATACGACAGTGCCCACCCCCGCGGGGAGGCCAGGGCGGCCGGGTCAGCAGGGGGCTCCTGCGAAGGCCCCGAACCCAACTGCGGGGGTACAAACCCATCCTCCCTCACCCGTCGGGCGCCAGTATCCCCCTTGATTGGAGGACCCTGACTGCGGCGCGCCTTCGGCATCTTTGAAGGTCGCCGCTGAGGAAGAGGGGCCGCCCCCGCCGCTAACCGCTCCGAGCGCCGCACAGGAAGCCCTGCCTCCACAGGCAAGCCCTCATCTGCCTCAGCCGCATCAGCAGCCAAAAAGACAAAACGGTTGATGTCCAACACAGGCTCTGCATCCGGCAACGGGGATGTCTCCCGTTTCTTCCTTTTGGACTTGCCACCCTTGGAAGGGACCGTAGTCCATTCCTCAGGTGGCACCACCCTCAACCCACTATCCTGTCGTGATACATTAACCTCCACCACATCAACCCTCTCCTCCGTCCTACCTGAATCCCCTCCCCCTGGTGGCCCCCTCGGCTCGATGGACTCCTCTACCCTAGGGCCCTCGGACTCCTCCTGAGGGAGAGGGGCCTCCACAACCTCCTCCCGCACAGAAGCCCGAGGTGGAGTGACGGCATCCCCCCCCGGTCCACTGTGTGACGCGGAGGGGCAGCGGGCGAAGGGGTGGCCCAACTCCCCGCAAAGGTTACACCGAATTAGCAGACACCCGGCCGAGGCGTGACCCCGTCCACCACAACGGGTGCAGACCTGCTCGGGACAGTTCATGCTCAAATGGCGAAATGAGCCACAGCGGTGACACTCGCGGGGTTGCCCGGGGTAATAGCACAAGATGCGATCCCGACCGAGGAAAACCGGCCGAGGGCACGTGCTGCACCACGTTTCCCACCTCACGCAAACGGATCCTGCCCTTCCACGACCCGTCCCACACCCCTAGGGGCCCAGCGCCCTTAACCAGGGGTGCGAGGAGCACCGCATGGCGCGACAACCAAAACTGGATGTCCTGCCCTGGGAGCGACTCATTCCTGGATAGGATGGTCACAGGTACCGTCCCCTGGCGAGAGATAGGCACAACACGAAAGTCAGCCCACCCTCCCTGCCCCCTCTGCTGCTGGTATCGGTCCCAGAAAATCTCCAGCCCCCGTCTCAGCATGAAACTAACATCATATTCAATGGTGTTGTTCATGTGGATAAAGGCGTAGAGATCTCCTGGGAGAAACCCCAGCCCAAGGACCATCCTCAAGACCTGTTCCCTGGCTGGAGGGGACCCCTCCCCAGCCCATCGGATCTGCGCCACGTTGCGCCGTCGGACCTCACCCCCTACCCCTCTTTGGAACCCTCCCCCACCTCCTCCCCCTCCTGCGGGATCATTCCCCTGGGAGTTCCCCCTCCCCCCACCTTCACCCGACTTCCCCGGAGTGGTGCCCGACCCCCTCAGAGCCTCCGCAAAGGTACGGGGGGGGAAGCCGACCCCCCAGCTCCCATCCCCTGCCTACCTTGGCCTTCCCCTGCTGCTACCTGCGGGGGATCCTGCTGCTGGTCTGCAGGATCCACAATCTCCGCACATGGGGCGACCTGAGAACTGGGCAAGATCATCTCTGCCAAAACCGAATCTGGAATGCTATCCTTTCCGGATCCCTGGGTGCCACCGAGAACCCCTGGATCACCCCCTGCCGCCACCTCCATCTGCTGAAAGGCAGCAAAGGCCCCAGGAGGGCCCGTCGGGGTCTCCAAGGCTAATCGCAGGGCATCACAAACCTGGTTCTCGGTGACACCCAGGGGACCGGAAGGCTCCCCCAAACCTCCTTCCCGCGTTCCCGACCCAGCGCAAGGCTCCTGGGTCTCGGCCACCACTACCGGGGACGGACCCCGCTCCCCTTCATTCCCGGGATCCAGGGGGACCACCGCCCCCCCTGACCCTACTGAGGACAACTCCTTCCCTTGTTCCAAATCAGCCACTCCCTCCTTCCCCACTATATGACCAGTCATCCGCTCCCCCCTTTCCTCCATCCGCCCTTCCCCTAACCCACCGTCCGCTACCCCCTTTACGGCTACCGACAACAAGGCAGGACCTGCCCGAGACAACAGGGCAGATCCCCCACCCAGAACATCCCCCACACCTCCACCCCCCTGCCCCTTGTCCCTCTCAGGTCCTACCTGGTTGTCGGTGCCAGACGTGGCACATGGGTCCAGAACCACCTGGCCGGTAGCCAAGGCTCCAGCAGGAAGGGCGGACGCCCCCCTGCGAGCCAGGCCCCCTTCAGCCACACTGGCGGAAACTGCAGGCGCCTGTTCATCCCGCTCCGCTGACACAGAAGACAAAGAAACATTCTGTCCCTGCTCTTGACTCCCCTCAATGGCTGCAGAAAACGAACAGCAGCCCCTACCCTGCTCCTTCCCTTGTCCTGCACCCCTCCGGTGCCAGACAGCCACTTCTGAAAAAGATGGGCGGCCATCCTGCAGCCGTCGAGGAGCAGGAAGAGCAGCCAAAACAGGGGAGTCGCTGTTCACAGCAGCCCCCCCACCCCAAGTCCGCACTGAAAATCCGGTATCCACCGCAGGGGAATGAACTCGGCGGTCAAACAGCACAGAGCCTTGAGATCCCCGACGCTGCTGCATCGGATCCGAGTGCGAATCACCACCTCGAGGACATTTTTCAGCGGAGGTCGAGCGGGGAAATTCAGGCAGAGCCTCCTCAGACCGCCGTCGCTGCTCCTGCGGCAAGGCAAAGACAGAATCCCGGCTCGCTTCACACTTCCGGGAATACCCGGAAGTGACGTTACACCCCTGGCGGCGGCCATCTTGGAGTGTCGATCGGGCTGGGGGAAGCCCTGCAGAGACCTCCTCCATCGGGGCAATCCTTGCATCGGCGGCAACGGTGAGAAGCCTGACGTCACGGGGAACTGCCTGGCAGCCATCTTGGGGCACCCCACCAACACACGCTGATGTCGGGAGAGCAGGAAAATGAAAGGGAAAGGCCTGCTGATGGGAAAGATCAACTCCTCGGACACCCTGCTCACTGCCCCAATCATTAGTGCAGGAAATCGATGTCTGCAATCGGGTCGTCGGCGGGGCTGTCATCATTGGCTCCAAAGAATCTAGGTGGGCAGGGACCCCGCCCCCAAACGCCCAGGCACCAGCTTTCACCAATTCAACTTCACCCTGAAAGGGCAACAGAGAACGAGACTGTCGATTTCCTACCGGCTTACCCACCCCCGGGGGTCTCCCCTGGACTACAGATCTACCCTGCCATCTATCATAGTTATGATACACTTCAGACAGGGACCCACAACCCTGGCTCCTCAGATAGATGATTTCCTGGTGTTTAGCCTTCAAGGCCCGCTTTACCCCCTTTCTATAGATGATATAGGCCACCCACTCCTCACCGGGAATGGTGGCCTGCAGGCTCTCCAGGTGGGAGAGCTGAGTTTCCAGCTGGGCCGCCTCCTTCTGGAGACCCTGGAGCCGCCGTACTGCCACCACAATCTCCTCTGGGGCCCTAGCTGGTTTCTGGAAGGATGGCAGGCCCGACCCTCCGTCCTCATCCTCACTGGAAGAGGTAGAGGCCTCCTCCAGGACCCGAGGCGGAGGGGGGAACCCACCTCCTCCAGCACCGTATGGGGCAGGCTTCCAAGGCCTCCCCAGGGCCTCTCCCTGCCTCCACCCAGCCTCCACACCCTGCCTGGGGAGGAGAGAGGAGCCTCCTCCCTGGGGCAGCGGGCCCAAACCTCCGGGCAAGTGGGTCCCTGTTCCCTGACCATCTGTAGTCCTACCTGGGGAGGCCCCCTCCTGGGGTATCGGCTGAAGACAGGTCCCAGCATCCTCAGTAGTCTGCACCAAAGGAGGCCTACCAGGCCTGGTAGGCCTCTGAGCCTGGGCCTTTCCTGCTGGAGGTGGCCCAGGGCCCGACATCCAGCCACAGGAAGGAAGCAGGAACTCCTCCCTACCAGGAGCTCTTCAGAACAGGTCTGCTCACCACAACAGCTGAACAGGAAGTGGGAGGAGCTGCCACTCGTGGGGCTGCAGGATCCTGCTCAACCTGTCGGCCAGGTAGTTTTCCTGGCCAAGGAGATACACAGCCTTGAGGAGCATGTTGTGCCTGAGAGCAAACAAGCAAAGGTCCTGTGCCTCCTGACAAAGGAGCCTGGACCCAGTTCCGCCCTGCTTGTTCACATAGAACATGGCTACCTGGTTGTCTGTTTGAACTAGGACAGACTGATGAGCCAGGGTTGGAGAGAAAGTTTTGAGGGCTAACCGAATAGCTCTGAGTTCCAATAGATTGATTTTCTGTGCGGCTTCCCAGGGAGACCACAGGCCCTGGGTGCACTTTGCTAGACAATGAGCTCCCCAGCCCTGCAGGGAGGCGTCCGTGGTCAACACCACTGTGAACCCAGGAATCTGAAAAGGCACCCCTTGCAGCAGATTGGGTGGGTGCAGCCACCAGCTGAGGGAGTTCAGAAATTGTCTGGACACCCTTATCCTGTCTCTGAGGCTGCCTGTGGCCTATGACCACTGAGTCTGAAGGCACCACTGTGCAGGCCTCATATGGAGCCTGGCATTGGGGGTCACATGTACTGTCGAAGCCATGTGGCCAAGAAGCCTCAGGCAGAGTCTGGCGGAGACCAGTGACCTGCTGAGAAACTGGCTTGCCAAGTTTATCAGTCTTTGGGCTCTGTCTTCTGGCAAGAATGCCTTTGCTAGCAGAGAGTCCAACCTTGTCCCTATGAACTCCAAGTTCTGGGAGGGGAGCAAAGTGGACTTTGCGAAGTTTATTACAAACCCCAGGCTTTGAAGAAGAGCAATAGTGCTGAGGGTGGCTTGCCTGGCCTCCTGGCATGTCTGACCCCTGATGAGCCAGTCGTCCAGATAGGGGAAGACAAAGATTCCCTGATTTCTCAGGTAGGCCGCCACCACTGCCAGGCATTTGGTAAAGACCCTGGGAGCGGAGGTGAGGCCAAAAGGCAGTACTCTGTACTGATAATGGTTTCCTCCCACAATGAACCGGAGGTACTTTCTGTGGTCTGGATGAATGAGGATGTGAGTGTACGCATCCTTTAGATCTAAGGAGCATAGCCAATCTCCCTGCTGAAGGTAGGGCAGAAGTGTTCCAAGAGTAAGCATCTTGAACTTTTCCTTCTCTAGGAATTTGTTGAGATTTCTGAGGTCTAGAATAGGCTGAAGGCCACCGGTTCTTTTGGGTACCAGGAAATACCTGGAGTAGAACCCTTGACCTTGTAAGTGTGGAGGCACAGGCTCCACTGCCCTGTCCACCAACAGACCTTGGAGCTCCTGAAGGAGAAGGTCTGTGTGCAGGGGAGGCCTTGGAGGTTCCCCTGGAAAGTATGGAGGAGGCAGCTGTTGGAAGTGTAGCAGATAGCCCTTGTGGACTATGCTTAACACTCAACTGTCTCCAGTGATGAGTGGCCACTTGTGGGCAAACAGGGCGAGGCGACCGCCTGTGCAGGGTTGGGAGAGCAGGGACGGAGAGGCTAAGCCTAAGGAGTCAAAACCCCCCACCCTGCTGAGTGGGAGCAGGGGCCGGAGCCTTGGAGGTCTTCTGCCTACGGGGCCCATTACCCTGCCCCTTGGCTTGCTGACCCTGAGGGGCAGCTTGGGCGGCCTGGTACTGTGGGTACTGTTTGTAGGCAGTGCCCTTCCTTGGGTAAAAGGGCTTTTTGCCCGAGCCCTTCTTTTTGTGAGAAGGGGCAGAAGTCTTCCTAGACAGCCTTGTCCTCGTGAGGTGCTCAGATTCGAGCTGTGCGGCCTTCTCAGTCATGGGCTTGCCAAAAAGGTTCTCACCTCGGCAAGGGACATTGACCAACTTGTCCTGAACCCATGGTTCGAGGTCCAATGACTGCAGCCATGCCTGGCGTCGAGCCACGATGCCGGCTGCCGCAACACGGGCCGAAGCCTCGAAGCCATCGTAGGCAGTGCGGGACATAAACTTGGAGCATTCCCGGATCCCCGAGGACAAGGACTTGAACCTCTGCAAAGGTTCCCCGGAGAGACCAGCAGGGAACCCGGCCAGCTCCTTGGCCAGGTCTCGCAAGTACATGCCCATGTACAGCTGGTAAGACTGGACACGGCAAGCAAGCATCGAGCCCTGGAATCACTTTCTATCAAAACCATCCAGGTTCCGGGCCTCCCTGCCAGGGGGTACTGCGGAGTGCATCTTCTGACTTTTCAGGCGATGCATGGTCGATTCCACCACCATGGAATGGTGTGCTAGCTGCGCCTTTTGAAAGCCAGGGCTCTTCCGGAGTCGATAGATAGAATCAACCCGCTTGCTTAGAACTGGCGCCGAGGCCGGTGCCTCCCACATCTGGAAGAGGAGCCATTCCAGCATCGGAGGAACCAGAACAGTAAAGGCCTCCTTCGGAGGAGAGTCATAATGTAGGGCCTCGAGCTCCTCAGCTCGAGGCTCCTCCTCGGGATCCGCAGGGATAGCTAACGCAGTGGCCATATCCCAGACAAACTCTGAGAACCGGGTATCCTCCGGAGGGGATCTACTCCGGGATTCAGACTGCAGTGAGTCCGATGGGACGCACCGAGTCCTGAAGGTGTCGGGGGACTCCTCGTCCTCCGTCTCCCAGGCGGACTCGTCCGAGGAGGAATCGGGGTCCAACCTCACGGGGCCTGTGAGCACCCGCCCCGACGCTGAAGGCACCGGCGTCGATGCCCTCGGTCCCGAACGGGAGGTCGAGGGAGACCGCGACCGAGGTCGACATCGAGCCTTTATGGTCTCAAGTATCGGCTCGGTCTCCGGGGTTGACTTCGATGTCGATGTCCCGGTGGTCAGGGCAGATGCACCAGACAGGCTGGCCATCAGTGCCCGCTGCTGTTCCATGAAGGCAGACAGTCTGCTCTCCAAGGCTGTCAGCCTGAGACCCAGCTCAGGAGACTCAGCAGCCCCCGACTCGGGCCCCGGCGGTGCCGGGCCCGACGTCGGCTCTCTGGGAGGAGAGTTCACGAGGACTACAGGACTTACGTGTCCAGCAGACTCCGGCTCCACTCGAGGTACTTTGGGAGGCTTCTCCTGTTCCATGGGACCGGGGCGATGGTCGGGGGTCTGAGACCTAGCTCTCGAGGAGCCAGGGACCTCTTCCAACGACGCCCTCGCGAGCCGCTTCTTACTCTTTCGCTCCCGGTCGGGGGACCCCCTGTCTGAGGAGCCCCGATGGTGCTCGGGATCCGATTCCCGAGATGTCGAGGCCTCAGACGAGGTCCGGGCCCGGCCAGAGGCCGAGTCAGAGAAAAGCCTTTCCTTTTGGTGCTGACGACTTCGAATCACCTTGGAAGATATTTTTCCACATGGTCCACAGATCTTAGGATCGTGGTCAGGACCAAGGCAGCAGTCGTGTGTGTCGGTGAGAGACATTAGCTTCTTGCACCGATCACACTTTTTGAATCCACTGGAAGCCATCGGGGAAAAAAAGAGTCCCTGCGAGGTCAAAGGACCGGCCTTCCAGGGAAAAAGAAAAAAAGGGCGCGAAAGCCAGCCACGAAGGGCAAAAAACAAAAAAATAAGATCGGGCTCGATACCGGTGTACCGAACCCGGCGGGAGGGGAACCGGCGTCAAACCGGAGAAAAAATAGCGAAGGAATCGTGAAAAAATCTAACTATTTTCTGGGAGGACTAGGACACACGTCCGGTGGGCTTCACGGAAAAAGAGAGACTGAGCAAGATGGCACCTTTAGGCGGGAAGGGAACCGCGCATGCGTGCCTGCATTCCCAAAGGCTTTCTTGGAAAGCTGGGGAAATGCTCCGCAAGGGCTCCATCGACGTCGATGTCACCCATATGTGAGGACTGACTTCCTGCTTGGTCCTGGAGAACCGGCTGGTACTTTGGTAGATCTCTCTCTTTGCTTTAACACATACCTAAGCTCCACGAACAGAACAATGGCTGGGAAAAATTGTATCGCTAAAGCTGTTGCCCCTGTTACAGCTTCTGCCTCTGTCCAGACAGAGGTCCCAATGCCAGTCAAAGGACCGGTTCCATGTGCAGGGTGCCTGTATGCTGAAGCTCTGAGGAAACAAGTGGAGGAACTCAGAGAGGAGGTGGTGAGGCTGAGGAGCATTCAAGACAGTGAGAAGTACATTGATGAGATGCTTCTTGCAGCTACCAAGCTCTCCAGCAGAGGAGAAGATGGGTGCCAAGAAAATGACGAAGGTTGGACACAAGTCACCAAGGCCTGCAGAATCACCAATCAAACTTCTCCAGCCCATGAATTGGAGAACCATTATGCAGCCCTGGAAGTGGAGGAGGTGAAAGCATCCCTGGAAATGGAAGAACCAGAGCTCAAGTACCCCAAAGTTGCAGAATCAGTGACCACAAGGAAGCGAAGGGTAGTGGTGGTTGGTGACTCTCTTCTGAGGGGTACTGAAGCGTCCATCTGCCGACCAGACTTGATGTCCAGAGAGGTATGCTGTCTGCCTGGTGCCAAAATCCAAGATGTTATGGAGAGTTTGCCGAGACTCATCAAGCCCACCGACTATTACCCAATGTTGCTAAGCCATGTCGGAACAAATGATACTGCCAGGTATCCCTCTGAGCATACCAAAAGTGACTTCATGGCTCTGGAAAAGAGGGTGAAGCAGTTAGGTGCACAGGTGGTGTTCTCTTCAATCCTCCCTGTTGAGGATAAAGGCCAAGGCAGAGAGGCTCGCATCCTGGAGATGAATGTATGGCTGTGTGGATGGTGTCATCAAGAGCGTTTTGGTTTCCTAGACCATGGGATGCTGTCCCAAGGGTTTCAGAGCAGAGATGGCATCCATCTGTCCAAGAAAGATCAACGCGTCTTCAGTAGTAGACTGGCTAATCTACTGAAGAGGGCTTTAAACTACATTCGTTGGGGATGGGTGAAAAAAGCCCCCAGGTAAGTGAAAGCCCCCAGGTAAGTGATAAATTAAATACCTTTATGGAAATGGGTAACGGGGGTAAGATATGGAAAGCAGTGTGTATAAATGCCCGTAGCATGGGAAATAAGATCCCTGATGTTGAAGCTTTGGTGGGAGTGGCCGACTTGGATTTAGTGGCAGTTACAGAAACATGGTTCACAGAAAACCATGACTGGGATGTAACTATACCTGGCTATACTTTATTCAGAAAGGACAGGGTAGGAAGAAGGGGAGGAGGAGTGGCACTATATGTTAAAAATCCTATTAAAGCTTTGGAATTACACAGCTTAAAAGGGAGAGAAGAGGTATTGTGGGTTAAACTAGAAAGAGGGAAAGAGAAATCTATTTGCACTGGCGTGATATACAGACCTCTCTCACAAGAGGAAGAGGTGGACAGAGAGTTAATTGAAGACATACACAGCATTGCTAGGAAAGGGGAAGTGCTACTGATAGGGGATTTCAGTATGCCAGATGTTGATTGGCACATTCCTGCTGCAGTATCATCTAGAAGTAAAGAGATCTTGGATTCTCTACAGGGAGAATTATTTAAGCGATTGGTAACAGACCCCACACGTGAAGGGTCCATACTGGACTTGGTTCTTACCAATGGTGAAAGTGTTTCTGATGTTATAGTGGGAGATCATTTTGCATCCAGTGATCACCAGATGGTGTGGTTCAGTATTAGGACTAGGGCTGTTAGAATCCATTCAAAGGTGAGGGTCTTAGACTTTAGGAAGACTAACTTTGCCAGGATGGGCCAATATCTCAGGGAGTCGTTAGCGGGATGGGAACAGCTGAGGGATGTAGAAAAACAGTGGGTAAAACTGAAAGGGGATATTTTAAGGGCAACGAACCTTTTTGTTAAAATGGTAAATAAAGGTAAAAGGAAAAGGAGACCGCTATGGCTTTCGAAAGAAGTAGCTGAAAAAGTGAAGAAAAAGAGGGAGGCCTTCATGAAATACAAGACATCACAGAGAGAGGAAGACAGGCATCTATATTTGGAAAAACTTAGAGAAACTAGCAAAGTACTCACGAAAGCAAAGATTCAAAAAGAGGAGGAAATAGCCAATGCAATAAAATGGGGGGATAAGACATTTTTCAGATATGTTAGTGAGAAGACGAAGGGCAAAAGTGGTATTGCCAGACTCAAGGGTGAAGGGGAGGAATATGTAGAAGCTGATGAGGATAAAGCGGAATTGCTTAACAAATATTTCTGTTCTGTGTTCACAGATGAAGAACCAGGAGCAGGACCTCAGAAAACACCCACAAACAGGAATAGGAGCGAGAGACATCTTGAACAATTTTCAGAAGACTATGTTTGTGAGAAACTAGCTCAACTTAAAGTAGACATAGCGATGGGACTGGATGGGATACACCCTAGAATACTGAGGGAACTTGGGGACGTTCTAGCAGCTCCACTGACTGACCTATTCAATGCCACAGTGGAGTCGGGAGTGGTGCCGAAGGACTGGAGAGAGGCTCACGTGGTGCCTTTACACAAAAGCGGAAGTAAGGATGTGGTTGAAAACTACAGGCCGATTAGTTTAACTTCGGTGGTGAGTAAATTATTGGAAACGCTTCTGAAAGAGAAAATAGTGAGGTTTCTGGAGTCCAGCGGATTACAGGATCCGAGGCAGCATGGATTCACCAGAGGAAGGTCTTGTCAGACAAATCTGATTGATTTCTTTGACTGGGTGAACAGGGAGTTGGACCGAGGGAGAGCCCTAAATGTGGTGTATTTCGATTTCTGTAAAGCCTTTGACACTGTTCCTCACAGGCGACTTATAAACAAACTGAGCACCCTAGGGATGGACCCTAAAGTTACTGCTTGGGTTAGAAATTGTTTGGGTGGGAGGCGACAAAGAGTACAGGTAAATGGAGCTCACTCTGAGGAGAAGGATGTTACCAGTGGTGTGCCCCAGGGATCTGTCCTTGGTCCGATTCTTTTTAACATCTTTGTTAGTGATATAGCGGAAGGGCTGTCGGGTAAGGTTTGCCTCTTTGCGGATGATACCAAAATCTGCAATAGAGTAGACACCCAGGAAGGTGTAGATAACATGAGGAGGGATCTAGCTAAGCTTGAAGAATGGTCTAGAATTTGGCAGTTGGGATTTAATGTTAAAATATGTAAGGTCATACATTTGGGCTACAGCAATCCAAGGGAGCAATATAGTATAGGGGGTGAGGTATTTTTGTCTACTAAAGAAGAGCGGGACCTAGTGTGGTTGTGTCTGATGATCTTAAAGCAGCTAAACAGGTAGAAAAGTTGACAGCAAAAGCTAGAAGGATGCTTGGGTGCATACGGAGAGGAATGGCTAGCAGAAAAAAGGAGGTGATAGTGCCTCTGTATAAGTCTTTGGTGCGACCTCATTTGGAGTATAGTGTGCAATTCTGGAGACCGCACCTTCAAAAGGATGTGAACAGAATGGAGTCAGTGCAGAGGGTAGCTACTAAAATGGGTAGTGGTCTTCATTATAAAGTATATGAGGACAGACTTAAGGATCTTAATATGTACACCTTAGAGGAAAGGCGGGATAGAGGTGATATGATTTGAGATGTTTAAATACCTCCATGGCATAAATGTTCAGGGGGAGAACCTCTTTCAACTGAAAGCAAGTTCTGCTATGAGGGGACATGGGATGAGGGTGATGGGGGAAAGATTCAGGATATGCGGAAATATTTCTTTACGGAAAGAGTGGTGGATCCGTGGAATAGTCTCCCAGTGGAGGTGGTAGAGATGAGGACAGTAACTGAATTCAAAACAAGCATGGGACAAACATAGAGGATCTCTAAAGGAAAAAAGGGAACTGTTGTAGTTGTTGATTTGGAAGGACAGACTACATAGGCCATGTGGTCTTTTTCTGTCGTCATGTTTCTATGACATCGGAAGTGGAAGGGAGATAAAGAAGGCTAGTGGGGAGAGCCTTGATGTGGAGAGGAGGGGTCTGCAAAGAGTGGTGGGGATGAACAGGGTGGGGGGGAGGGAGGGGGGTTCCTGACATTTCCAGAGGTTAAAAGGCTCCACAGAAACCCAAAAGCTTGCCAGTCCCCTCCACTACTCTGTATTTCCATTTTGTGCAAATGTTTCAGGAATGGTAAAGTTGTTGAAGGGTTCGTTATCTAAATGCAATGTTCTGATCCAGAATAGGCTAACATAATCATGTGGTTTTCTAGCACCATTTCTTGACTTCTTTATAAGCTGCTGTATTTGCTATCTCAGGTCTTTGCTGCAACTAAGCACCATTTTGGGTGCAAGTTTAGGCGTCTGGCAAGTATTCTTAAGAGCAATTTCTCCAAATTACACATACCAAAACAGTAATGAACCTCACTCCTAAGCCAGAGTATTCTCAGCTATGAATGTTTAGAAATTTTGGGAACCTTTAACATTTGCTTTCACTGCTTTAAGCACTCCTATGACTAAGGAACATGGGAATAATTAGATTGCATCTTATTACTGTATTAAGTTTTACACTTTAGATTCAAGTCTCCCTCTCTCTGTTCTCTCCATCAGAGATGCATTAAAGTACGAGTGAAAATAAGGAACAGTTTTCAGCAAGTCTGCATTTTGGCTTTCTTTCTTTTTCCTCATTTGTCTACCGTTCTACATCTGGACTTTGCTATATTATGCTCATGTGAACACAAAGGAGAGAGAACATAAATAATCAGTTGATTTGGAAGAACATAAGAATATTTATATATAGACTCCTTATCAATTAATCATTGCAATTCAAATCCCAACTTGCAAAATATATTTTTTTTCTAAAGGAAAGAATCATTTTTAACATCCTGTCCATAGCAATTGGCTGTAAGATTTTTTTAAAAAATTCCTTTTCATCATGAAGTTTGTTTTTTATGAAGGCAATGAACAGTCAGGGACAAATTGTTGTTTTTTCCCCATAATGGTGACAGAATTCAAGTACAGTTGGGGTCACTACAGAGGATGGTCTTGAGTTCAAAAGATGAAGATGATCAGGCACTGGGCAGGGTCTGTGGTGATCCACCAGGCAGGAGCAACTGGGCAGGCTGGGTCAGCCAAGAAGCCATTATCTGCTAAAAACTACAATGTTACTGTGCCTCACTTGTGGATATTTGTGGTCGCATTGCAAGCTCTTTCCCTATTCCTTTTCCAGCTGAGTTGTTCGTAAGTCCTTTCAAATTGCTCTGATCCCCATTTTTCAAATGGTTTTCCCATTAGATACAGAAAGGAAGAATGTTACCCCCACTCCTGATTTTGCAAACAGAAGTCTCTCCATTTTCCACTGAGTAAATCAGCACAGACTGCGGCTCTTCTTTACATTGTACTGTGCCCTCCTTCCATTACGCCATGAGAATGGTGGTCAGCAGTCACACATCCTTATCTCTTGGGGGTTGCAGGATGCACTACCAGCCACTTCCCTGCCATAAAGCTGTGGGTGGTTACTAATAAACCTTCTCCTGTGCACCTATTATGCATGGCAGAATCTGTAAAGCCTGCAACTAGACCACCCTTGATCAAGCCCTCCCTGGCATGGAGAGTTTTCCCCAGGGCGGATTTGGTTCTCCCCATCTGCCTTGTCACAGAAGCATGTTTGGTTATGCCTCCTGAAGCACAGAAAGCATTATGGGAAACAAAAAGCAGCTTCGTGCAGTAACTTTTCAAGTGCAGACAAGGGATTTGCTCTTTTTTTTGAGCTAACAAAGGACACATTTATGTCTGCCCTAGCCAAGGACTGTGCTAAAAGGCAAAGGCCATTTTCTTTCATGTGATACTCTGCACCGCCATCAACTGATTCTAACTGAGAGGAAGCTACAGCTTATTTTCCGTTGTGTTTTTGCCTCTCCCCATGTTACTGCCTTCAATGAAAAGTGCTGTTTCTCTTCCATTGCAGTTGATGAGCTTCTAATGGCCATGGCTGGGGGTTGCAGAAATGTATTGTGATAGAGCCCCACCTATGGCCATTCTTTGACACCAAACTGATGGGTGAGAAGAGACAAATGATGTGGGGTGTGTATTGGTGAGAACCTTGCAATACTTACAGGCTCATAGTTCCTTCTCTAACCTTCCTGGCTTGCACTATTCTCCTTGGAAACAAAAGTGAGTTATACATTTCATAGTGTTCTTTTCCGACATAAAAATCTGCCTTTCTATAGGAAAGCATATACCTGCTGAAGATGTTTGAACCAATGAATTAGGGCTCTCTGTGCATGTGAGAAGAATCCTTAGGGTCCATAAGGAAGCTACAAGAATAAGAGGGCTACCCGCCAGTTTAACAGCTGATGGGAAAGAGAGCACGAGAAAATAGGGCGGTGGGATGAATGGCTGGATTTGATGACAAAACATGGCCAAATAGTCTCCATTAATCATAAAGGGACTTTATGGAAAGCTGGTCACATTTATTATGTGTAATTTCAACCTATTAGGAACCAGGTGGAGACATATTTCTTTTGTCCTGTTTGACGTTATGTATGATTCACTGATGTTATGGTCTTCTAGGTATTAACAAAATGATAGGATCTGCCACTGAAAACAATATCAGGATGCCATTTTGCATTGTTGGCCAAATGTACCAGCTTTGTTATCCAGTATAACATAAAGAAAACTATTGCAAGAGGCCATCAAAAATGATGGGAAAAGAGGTAAATATGCCAGTCCCATGTCCTCTCCTTCTCCCTTCCCCCCAATAGGAACAAACCATATTTCAGCTGCAGGCTGGTTGAACATAAACTTTTTTACCCATAAGAATTCCAGAGAATTCAAAATTTTGTGCATGCATACAAGCTGCCAACTACGGGAAACACCTGCCACCTAGACACCCCATGAGAAAACCGTTTTCTGTTCTGTTTCTTCAATTGAAATTGTTAAGTAAGAAACTGAGAGAACGCCCTAAGAAAACAAAATCAGTAATCAAATCTCTGACACCACTATGTGAACGCAGTTATTGGAGCATGACATCAACCAATGCTAACAAACGTCGCAAATTATATAAACTGGATGATGCTACAGGATATAGTGGAGAATAGTTTTGTTCCCACGTGGCTGGCACACCAGTAAGAGGGCTATTTTCGGCCCAACTGCAAGCACATTTTGAAAGGGACATTTTCTAAGGAGTTTCCTTTTCAAAATGGGCAGCTGGTGTTGCAGCAAGTCTGTAGGCTACATACGTACTCTGCAGGTGTAATGTATGTGGAAAAAGATGAGGAACACAGCACCAGCAGGGCAGGCGTGATTTGGGATCACTGCAGCCCCCTTTTCCATCCTCAGGTAGGGTAAGCAGCAGAGTTAGAGTCCATGGGAATGGGAAATGAGGAAGGAGCCCAGGGCTTTTTTTTAAGTTTAGGAATGGTTCAGTCAGGGCACTATTCTAAAAGAAAACATAAAACATATCTTTCAGAAGACAAGCTAACTACTTGCAATTCAGACAATATAATTTGTTTCTGCAGGACTGGCACAATGAAGTGGCCCTCTAGACAAATGTACAAAAGAGGCTATTAAACGGAAACCATACCTTGCAAATTATGCCCACTCTATGGCTACTGGTTCTAGGTTATCTGGCATAGCGAACGATCACTTACATGTAAAGCGCAGCGAAAGAAAGAAGAACGAATGTGATGATATACAGAGGAGGTGAAAGTCAGGAATGGAGAGAAGGCAGAACGGTGCTTATACCTTTATATCCTCCTTTTGCTTTTATTTTTAAGTATTCAGCTGTCTCAACTGGCTTCCCTGGTATCACACTTATCAGAACACGCGGTCAAACCAGATCCGATTCAGGGCCAGATCTTCTCTGGGTTCTTCTGGCACGAATGCACATTCACATTTCATAGCCCTTCAACCAATTGCCTTGATGAGGAAAAATGAAATGCCTTTCATTCTCTAAATGATTGTCTTTCCGTCTTAATGACTCTCATGTTAAAGATTCTGAATAAATTACAACTCATTGTCGATCAATACAAATTTCAATCACTGAACCTCACAATGGCCACCAGGACATTCAATTATGTCCTAGTTTCCCGTTATTTCAGGGTTGAATGACTAACTCTTTATTCCTTTAAAAGGTTCACATGTGGGGGTTTTCTGCAGTAATATGTTTTCTTTTTAAACAGCTCTTATCCTCTGTCATATGGCTGCAGATCATTTAGACACATGAATAACTGTGGACAGATCTGTGTAATACAGGACCCTGAGTGATGGTTCCAGGAAAAGAATAGGTACGGTTCATTGTGCTCTTTACCAGGGTGAATTTGAAGAAGAGATTTTTAGACCAAAGACATTTGTCCAGCCTTAAGGTGTCAGATCTATGGCTCAAGCATTCTTCCTGCTGCCACCCTCATTGCATTCAGCTGGGGACTGCACCTCACACCCTTTCCGAATATCCAGTATGGGCTCAGTTTTGAAAAGTGCCAGGAGGCACTGTGTATTTTCAGCGATTCCATGGATAGTGGTGTGCTGAAAATTCATCTAACTGTCACGTAGCGGAAGAGCAGAGAAAGGGCGGAGCGAGGGTAGCAATCCTAAATTAAGTATTTATTGGTGCTATTCAGCTGCTGAATGTACTGTAGTTTATCCGACGCCTCGGGTATTTAAATGGATTGTGTGGCCACTATGTGGATAATTGTGGCACTTCTCCGGATAGAGACAATTTTCAGCTGCTAGCCGGATAAGTTATTTAGATAGCAACTTAGCTCAGCTTTTTTTGCGGCTCAGTCTACCCAGATAACGTGGCTGGATTATGGCCGAGAACCATCACTATCCTGATAAGTGCTGTGGTTACCTGCAAAGTGGCTACGCTGGCCTTCCTCTGCTCCTGCACTGACTGTAGTGACGGCAGGGCCATACCAAGAGCTGCGCGAGGGGTGCGGCCACACAGGGCGCAAGTGCAGAAGGGGCACTGATAAAACCACCGGCTTCCAGGAAGCTCAGAGTGAGATACTGAACGTGGCTGGGTGGAGGGGGGCACCTGGTTCCTCAGTTGCACAGGGAGTGCTTGGTACGGTCCTGAGTGATGGGGCAGTCTATGGAGATATTCAGAGGCACTATGTGGATAGCGCCATTGAAAATCTCTCGCAGTGACCTCTGCGGTTATCCAGATAAGGGTTTCTGAAAATTGACCCTTATGCATGTAGTTTAAATCTAGTGATAATGGTGGTCAACGGGAACAAGTATATTCACTGTCACTGACTATATATATAATGAAATAAATAGATGCATTTATTTCATGCCAAGGCATCAGCATTTTACTAAATACACTAACCACTGCAGTGTGAAAAGCAGAAAGATTTTTTTTTAAAGTGGGACCTACCATTTTCTTCCCGATGACAAAATGCCCCTTGTCTCCCTGCTGTTCGCATACCATATGCCATCAGACCCCAAACCTTTCTTAGGAGATTTTGGCAACTGGAATATATTTTGCCGCTGCATCACCATTAAGGATGTGCAGAGTTCCTTAGAAAACACTTTAAAAGAAATTCAGAAAACCCACAGAGGTTCCTGATTTAATGACAGGAGGTTGTCAATGGCAAAATCTACTGTGGATCAACAGCAAAATTATTTTCTGCGGTGCTCTGAAAAACTGTTGTGCAACATAAGAGTTGGTAGAGTCGTATTCTAGAAACCCTTTAAACAAAACAGTAACCAAATACTTGACCAGTAGGACAACTCAAGGATGACTTTATATTTCAGACAGTAAAGCACATTTCAGAATAACAAAAGAAATGCTGCACGTCACAGTTAAAAAAGCCAGAAAAAGAAGACGCTAGGCACTGATTAAATTAGGAGGTCTTGAGGTAGGAACAAGAACAAAAGCTGAATTCAACTAGAGACAAAAGAAATGGAAAGTTAAAGAGTTAAGCCATCCCTCCCTCAGCTGCTGGTGTATGTTCAGTGACCCTGTTTAATGCCTAGAAGATTTTAGAGTGCACCTGGTTCAGCCTACACAGTGGACATAGCTATAAAGCAAAGCTTGCAAAAATGGCACTAAATAAAAGAGAAAGAAAGTGAACACTCTCGGCTCTGGCCTTCTGGGCACAGTCCTGTGACGCGTCACGTCTGGGGGCACTCCGCAGTTGTAGAAAGCTGCCTCTGCTTACAGGACATGCAGCGTTCTCACAGCGAGGGCCCATGGTAGGTCTGAAGAGGCAGTGCACAGTCACCTCGGAGTTCTTCAGATGCAAGAGCAGAGATGCTAAGTCTCGCTCATTAGGAGTGTGGAGGCTTTACTCACTCTCGCACTCTTTGAGCCCCCTTTCTCAAGCCTGATCACTGCTCTCATTAGAGAAGGGGGAGCCAGTAGGAAGAAACTGAACTCACCTTCCTTTGTACAGCCTCCTCCTGATAATCCCTTTCCCCTGTACCTACTAAGTGGAGAGCAATTTTCAGCCTTGAGAATTTACCCATTTTGCCTTCATCATATCGCTTTCATTTCAGAGGCTCCCAAGATAAGCAAATATTTTATGCTGCTTTTTTTCATTGGCAAAGCAATTCTATATTTATATTTTTCTAGCTTTATATTCTGTAACTCTCACTCTTTGGAATGATTCGCCCTTGGCATACAATGATTCATGTTGGGGCACTGAATGGGTGAGGCAGGGCAGGGCAGCGAGTGGGAGTGGAAAGCACACTGCAGTTAGTTTGGGGAGACATGGTGCACACTGTCAATGTTGCCAATAGTGTGGGCACACCTAACGTCACCTCGGTAGGTGGAGGTAAGTGCACCCTTGGTAACAATAACGTGTGTCTGGGTAGTCGTTCACGTGTTAACAGTCAGGAATATGCTGCTTACGTCCTCAGCAGTTACCATGGAGGTTTTGCACTTAATGCACATTAGGTTTTTGTGCTAACTCTGCATTTTAAGTAAAAGGGCCCCTTAATGCATTTCTATCTATGTACTTTTCACCTATTCGGTAGTTACGAAATTACCTCCAAAATGGCCACTTACATCCAGCTGTGGTCTCTATTTCTCTCTTGCTTGTTAATTTGTAGGTTAACATGTTAAACAGATTTACCTAGAGTTACTATCATGCCTACCGCTTTAGCGCATGATAGTAACTGAACCACTGAATTAACAAGATTAGTGTGAATCATTTCACCGCAAATCCCATTTTATGAAATGGGACCTAGTTGATATTAATGCGAACTAATGCAGAAAAGCACATTAATAACTCTAGCTGTAAATTTTTTAAGGCACGCCAGTGAACCAAATGCACAGCCCTGCTGGATACTAAGATGAAGTCATAGCTTAATTTTTGAAAATCATATTGGGTTTTTTGGGTTCCAAGAAAGGGGGTCTATAAGTACAATAAAGCAAGCAACTCTAATGCCACACAGAAATTAGCACCATACACCTTCCTTCTGATTTGCTAATATGATATTAAACGGAACTGTAAAATGAGTATACTAGCTTCTTTTCACCAATAACTATACCGATGCTGCAAGAGTGGAGTCCATTGGAAGGATCATAAAAATACCCTAGACTTCAACTCAGAATAAACCAAAATGCACCCTCTGATTCAGCTGCAATAAATATACCCACCACAACTGAAAGCTGATGAGTATACGTGTTCTCTACACCCTGTTCTGGGGAGGATAGTACAATAACGGCAATCCATGAGATGCAATTTACTGCATGTGGTGGGAGAGCTAAGAGGTAGGTGACTAAATGGAGTGCCTTTACTCAACCAGGGAGCAGGCAACTGGAAGCTCTGATATTTGACTTTCAAGAATTCTGAGACATCCTCACCAATCCATACTTCTGCAGGGTTGTAAATCACCAGTGGCCAACCCAATCAGTAGATATGTTAACATCCAGTGAAGGACTCTGTGTAGAGGTCTGAAAGCTTATGTAACAACATTCATCCACTGCTCCAGCAAAAAGTATCAAATAGTAGTTGCTATCTTCTTCCTGAATATTATGAGCCTGCCATGGCTTTACATTCACGGTTCTGTAATTCTGCTTTATTTAAAGAAGTCAGGACTACAAGCCTAGGCACATGGTAAGGAAAACTGAGCATCTGGTAAGCCTTGTGTGAAAAAAAGGAAGCTAGCTGGTGGCCATATCAGCTAGCCTACAATGTTTTCCGTTTTTGAACCATGTCATCATACTTAATGCAGTTATTACATTATTTATTCAGCTTCATTTCTGACATTGCTAAACAAACCAAAGACAGAAGTACTGTACTTGAGTATCTTTACGAACATGACACACGTGATCTTTGTTTGGTGCTAATGGGAGAATTGCTATGTTATCCAATGCAAGTAAGATTTGGCCACCCTTGCCTGAGACATGTAGGCTTGGTCATTCAGCTGTTGAGAAGGGAATGCAGGTCACTGCACATGTGCACACACACACACACATAGTGATGATGTAGGCCGAAGAATAACAACACTGAATACGGAAAAGTTGAAAACCGCCCACCTGTGTCTGTTGAGGGATATTTACAAAGCTTGGATCCCGTGGTCCAACACTGACGAATCGATTTGCGGGGGAGGTGCTGGGTGTTGAGTAGGCTGTGAAGGGAAGGGACACATGCATTCAGGAAGGAGCACAGCAACACCACCAAAACAGTCTCAGAGCCTCAGCAAATGCTTAAATATAGAAACATGCCAATTTTTAGATACCAGCATATTATTAGATCTCATTAAAGTCATTTGGACTTGCTTAAATTTTACAGATGTTCATTTTTCACCCTTTAACTACTATGCATCTGGGAAAGTGTTTTCATAGACACTGTTAAACAAAAGGCATCTTCTATAACCAAGAAGTGACTGATTCTTATCTTTAATGATATCCACTTGTAAGGCAAATAGTTCCAGTGATATTATTTGTAGAAAATAAAGTCTTTTAAATAGTCAAAGAGAATAGACATATCACAGGAAACATGCACATCTCTACAAATGTGCTTCTCATCTCTTCTGAAGGGATTGCTTCTAGCAGAGAATTGAAACTTTGGCATACCTACAACAATGATGAACAATACTGGCATCAACTGGGTCTCAGTGCAACAACACAGATAACTTTCCACCAGCAGGCAGACTGAGACCAACAAATTATTTCACTTAGGGCCTCCAGACAGCTTTCAAGTTTTGGTCGTTATGAACCTGACCTGGATCCATTAGTATAATTCAAGTTTTTCTTTGATTTCTTCCAACAATTGCTCCCAAACAGCCCCTATTCCCAAAAGATTATTTTCCAAAGGGATAGAGGAAATGGAGGCCAATCAAACCTTTCTGGCAAGGGCAGGGGGAAGTGTGCCATTCAATCTCTGGTGCACATGAACTTTCTGAGAGCCTCCGCTATTGTTTTTTATTTTGGGAGTTATTTATTTATTAATGTATACAACTGTAGATTATTATGCCTTGGTTAGTTATGATTTTTAGTGTATTACGTTTCTCTATTTTTTTATGTTTTCAGTTTGTATGATTGTTGTTGTATGATTATTTTCATATTAATGAATGGTATTTTTATCATACTGCATCTTACCTGAATGGGTGCGGAATAAATATTTTTACAGAAATAAATAATTCTGGAAAACAAGATCCTATGTCTTAATGCATACGGATATTAACCCATTTGGTGGGATGATAATCATTCTTATAGCCCCTGGGGGAAGGGAGTCTCAACTACTGCTTGATGGCGACACCAAGAGGTCAGACTAAGAGTTCACATTAGGCCAGGTTTCAGAGACAGCTGCATTTTGAAGTCCATCACGGAGATGACTGGCCGAGCTGGGAGGCATATGCAAAAATATGGTAGCTGTGAATGAAGGTTCATTAAACTGTAACCCAATACAAGCTGGTTCCAATTGAGGTGGAAGCCCACAAGAGCAAGCGAACACTGTCAATTCCCCCTCCCCCAAGGAATATATCATAAAAATAGCTAAATATGAATACTACAATAACCAAGAATATTCAGGAGACATTTCAGAAGTTGTCTTTTGATATTGCAGAGGGTGAAGAGAACAGTCATTTGTAAAGTCTAATCTTCTCTTAGAAAACTGGAACATTGCCAATGCATTTAAAACTATTCTGTAGCATGCAAGCCAAGTACCCAGATCACTTCCAAACTCAAGTGCTCTAATAATTTTATTATCACTTTCCATTTCTCCACTACATATGTCCCAAACCACAATCACTTCCAAATTCAAGTGCTTTTAACAGTTCTGAAGCATTCCAATTGTTTAAAAACCACAGCTGAGAGTAATTTACATTTATTGAAGTTCTTAAGGGGCAATCTACACTGTGTGCGATCAAAATAGTTTCAGCAGGTTATGCTTCTAATGTCACACCACACAATAGGCAGTCTTAGTCCTGAGTGTTATTTACTGGAATAATTTTCCGTGATATCCATATCAAGCGAGGGGTAGTCATCTTTTGCAGGACAAGCTGATCCTGCCCTGGTTTTATCTTTGCTGCCTGCTCAGAGTCATAGCCCTGCCTTTCTTAGTTAAAAAAAAAATACTAAACTAAACATTCAAGTATACAAATTTAGAATGAAGCCAGGGCTGATTTATTTAGCTTGTTCTGCAAATGATGAAACTAGTTGGTGACCCTATAAACAGGGCTTTCCAAAACCTGCTCTGGGAATCCCACATCCAGTTGAGTTTTTAGGCTGCCCACAATGAATATGCATGAGATATATGCCTAATTATCTCCTGCATATTTAATATGGGGGGTCTCCAGGACATGTCTGTTGATCCCTGGTCTAAAGAACACATCTTAAATTTAGAAATGTTATATATTTATTAAAGCATTCTTTTCATATGCACTAGATCAAATTTACTAGGATTTTTCTCCAACCTGACCTAATGACTACCCCACTCTCCGTTTACAGGAAGTTTCATTTCCTAACTAATTGAAACCGACTTTGAGAACCCAATGCATGTCAACTGAAGAAAGATTCATTTTGCAGCAATAAAATGCAGACTTGGAAGAGAGAAAAGAGCTTGGCAATGAATTTCAGGTCTTGACAAGTGAGAAAGGGTTTGGTTCTTGAAGCAAATGCCCCAAGCCGAAACAAGGAAAAGCAAGTGAAATCTCTCGAGGAACCTTCCATTATTTGAATGTGTCTATCACTGTGAAGCTTGTTATAACCTACCTCAAACACACAGGTAAAACTTGGGCCAACACAAGAACGTGTGGGTAGCCAAGAGAATATAAAAATAAAGGGCCTTATTTTCAAAAAGGCTTCTATTTAAATACCACAATGGTTAGTGGTAGTGGGATGCTCAGTGGTAGCGTCTGGATTGTAGTATACCCGAGTTGAGCACTGCTAGTTGGATAAATGCTGACCTTATCCGGCTAGTGGCGATTTTCAGCTGACACTTAGGCAGCTTTTTGTGCAGCCTAAATCATACAGATAAGTGCTAGCTGTAAACTGTGCTGTCGAGATAAAGTCAGAACGTACCTAGACCTAGACGGTCAGTCCCTGCACTAACCTGATAGTGTTGGGGCGGTCTGTGAAGATATTCAACAGCACTATCTGGATAGTGGAGCTGAATGTCTCATCAGCACTCTTATTCAGATGGCCTCCCATTAGCCGTCCAGATATTGAGTTTGAACACTGGCCCAAAACTCTCTTTGTTAGTTTAGAAAATGCAAACTATCGTTTTACTGCACCAGCTAGAGTATGGCTATGGCTATGTGTGACTTTCATATGGCTACATTAAATTTCCAAAAAATTAATCTTTGCGACCATCTAGCTGGCTCCCAGATGCTATCCCGATCGCTACTGCTCAGGCCCTCACATGATTGCATTTAAACTGCAGACTGCATGCAACGAGATCGAAGGATCGGATGCCTGCAAACAGTGATCTTAAGGTGAGCCCATTGTTCCAGCAGCCTGACGCAGTTTCCAAATCCAGCACTGTGCATTGCTATCCCACAGAGGCCCTCCTTTAGCCAAGAGCCCGATTGAGAGCACCAAACATCCATTTCAAAGAGCTCTATATGTGTGCGGTGAGCTCTGCCCATACAAGCAGGCATCATCACTCAGTGGCACAGCCCACTGTGCTCCACTGCAGGCGCACCCATATCTGGTGGGGCCACACCAAAGGGTCCTTAGAGTGGCCCGAAGAGTGCATAAGGGTACATAGAAGCAAGAATTTAAGGACAACTTAGCTCTCACAAAGGTCAACTCATTCACGAATAGGACACGAATCCACAATGGTACAGCACCCGAAACAATCAAGCAACCTACCCAAAATGGAAGGAACCAGGCTTAGGCACTCCATCCTAATAGTTCACATTATCCTTATTATAATTTTGGCAGCACTCCTTATCAATGCATCCCAAACAAATCAGAATATACAAATTCCCATAATACACAGGAACAGACAACCAAAGATATCACCCAAGAGACCCTATCACAAAAGCAACATCACAAGTGACATTGCACCCTTGTCAAGATAAACCTACACAACGATCTTTTGTACATTTCAAGTGACATACAGACTATTAACACATTGAGAAGATGTGCCCTCATCAACGCACGCTCCACCTGAAACAAAATTTCTACAATTACTGACTTCATTTAGGACCATGACCAATGTTCCCGCTAAGCTGTGCTAGGTCCTCTGCCAGCATTCCTGCCAGTGAGGGGAGATGCAAACTGATCATGAAAGCGATCACGCTTAGAATCGTGTGGCATAGGCAGGTCGTGAGGGCCTGCTGATGCTGTGTGATTCTAAGTGCAATCATTTTGCACCTTCCCCCACCAGCAGGAATGCCACGGAGAATTTGGTGCAGCTTAGCGGGAACATTGACCATGACCTTGACATCCTTTGCATAACCAAGACATGATTTACTGAGATCGACAATGACCTCCTAAACAAGCTGTGTCCACCCTCCTATTCCATCCATAACTGTGATAGAACATCCAGCAGAGGCAGGGGTATTTGCATTATAGTTAGATGCAAGCTAGATTTTGACACTGTTGACACAAGCTCCACAGACAACATAGACATGCTGATCATTTCAAGCAAATCACTGTCAATGTGCCTAACATACAGAGTTCCACATGGCAATGCCACAGAATTGCACACCCTCCTAGAAGCAGCCTATTCCCTCCCAATGAACCACTGATTCATCCTGCTTAGAGACCTGAACCTAGCATCTGCACCCATAAAACAATCATCTTCCTTCCTAGAGGCTATGCAAGCCATCCACTACACACCACTGATTGCCAATCCAACCCATAATAATGGAAACAAGCTTGACCTCATATTCATCCCTGACTCTATTACAAGGAGCACTAGTCAGACCTCTCACACAATCCTGCCAGCACCCTGCTCAGACCATGTACCTATACACTTCACTATTCCTCGCAATCGCACCTGTAGCACAATACCCAGCACAAAAGCCACAAACCGTAGATTTCAACAGTTTAACAATCAAAAATTCCTCATGAAAGTGCTCTCACCACTCAATTTTACTAAGCCCGAAGCCAGCCTAGAAGCAAAGATCAGAGGATGGAATGACACCAAAGCTGCTGCTTCACTAGCACCACAAAAAAAGAGCCCACCCAAACGACAAGACAGGGTTCCCTAATACTCAACAACTCTATAGAAACAAAAGAGTAACCTACTTTGACTTGAACATAAATGGCGATACTCCAAGACCCACTCTCCCAAGCCATCTACATGGAGAAACAGAAAGAAAACATTTCAATGCAAAAAAGAATATCACAACAACATCATCACACACTCCCTTAATAAACCGAAGAAACTCTTTGAATTAACAAAAACCCTTCTAAGGGAATCTAACAAACAGAGCCCCCAAGATAACATTTGCCCCCAAGAAATGGCAAACTACCTCTGCACCAAACACAGGCCAGCCTCCCTTGGAAATCACTTTACAGCTATATCAACCCATTCAGACAGCCCTCTGAACATACGGTTGAAATTTGAACTACCATCTCTAGAAAATATTGAGACCACTATAATTAACCTTAACACTACCACCTCAGCTCTTGATCCCTTCCCGGTGTCCTCGATTAAGATCTCAAGACCAGAGTTTGGCCCCCACCTGCAGAGTATTATTCATACCTCCCTATTCCAAGGTTACATGCCCTTTAAACTGAAACAAAGCTCGGTCAGGCCACTATTAAAAAGCACTAACTTTGATATCACTATTCCAAATTCATACAGACCAATCTCCAGTATCCTGTTTATAGCAAAAATATTAGAGAAAATGGTACATATTCAACTACAAGATCATGCCCCCCTTGACTTTCATCAGCATGGCTTTAGGCAGAGCCACAGTGTCAAGACTTTACTCACCTCCCTACTTAATACTCTGCTCACTGGCACCCAAAATATCACTCAAGGCTTCAACCTCATCATCCTGGATATCTGATCAGCTTTTGACTCCATACCCCACCATCAGCTCCTACAAAGACTCCATGACATTGATCTCAGAGATACCACTATAAGCTGGTACCGCTCATACCTTGAAGATCTCAGTTGGCAAATAAGAATTGGACACAAGACATTGCGCCCATTCATCCAATGACGAGTACCTCAGGGCTCAGGCCTCTCAGCCCTCCTATTCAATATCTTCCTCCAGCCCCTGTGCACAATATTCAAAACACACAAGATACACGACCAAATATATGTTGATGACATCATGTTCTACACCTCATTCAATACAACAAAACCTGAGTATACTGGTATATTCAAATGCTTTACAGATATGAGACAGTGGCTTCAACAACACAACCTATTCATCAACCAGAAAAAGATGGAGGCACTCCATGTATTCACAGATCTAGCCTTCACCCCACCAAAACCACTGAGGCTTGAAGATTGCGACATCCAGGTGAAAGCAGAAGTTAAATATTTGGGCACCATAACGGACCAAAAACGAAATTTCCAGACACAAATCAAGAGAACAACTAACCATTTACTATAGGATAAGAATACTAAAGAACCTACATCCCCTCCTGACACCAGACTTCTATCAATAATCATCCACATTCTTGACTACAGCAACACTATCTACCAAGGCCTACCCAAACATACTCTACACCCTCTCCAAATGGCCCAGAACACTGCCGCAAGAATAATACAGTACATGAAGCCCCATGACATGCACATATCATCCCCATTCTAATACAATTCCACTGGCTCCCTATAGCTGAAAGAATACGGTACAAGTCCATACTCGCAACGTTCAAAGTCATATACAATAAATTAGCAAACTGTCTAGAACCTTTCCTATCAAGACCTAATAGCGATAGGATACGAAGGAATAACTCACTCAACCTCCTCTCCATATCAATACAAAAGGCGAAGAGCCAACAATTGGTGTGCAACCATATGTTCTTACTCTACACTCCCATAATGTGGAACTTCCTTCCGCGAGACCTAAGAGGCTGCTCTGACCTAAGTGCCTTTCATAAGAGAAGGTTATACACGCTAAACCCCATGATTCGCAACCTCGTAGCAACTCAGAACAGAGGGAGGAGTGGCCTAGTGGTTGGGGTAGTAGTCCTGGTCTGGAGGGACCTGGGTTCATGTTCCATTAGGGGACCTTAGCCTTGGGCTGGAGGGACTGGGGTTTCAGTCCAACTGACACTCCTTGTGGCCTTTAGCAAGCCACTTAACCCTCCATTGTCTCAGGTATGATCTTAGATTGTGATCCCTTTGGGGACAATGAAATACATACAGTACCTGAATGTAACTTCCTTAACCACCTAGCTGCTGCCTGCTATAGGCGAGTATATCAAGTAAATAAACTATAATCAATTGCATGAGCATTCATCCATTCTACTAATAAACCAGACACTAACAAGAGTACTCAAACTGTAAATTGTAAATGCTTTATCAAAGTGTACATAAGTTATATCCCACAATCCCCCCTTAAGGATCTGCCTCCCCTTGTTGTTATGTTACAATGTACAACAGATTGTACAATCATGCTTTGTTCAAGTTACTAGTTATATGTAAACCGCTTTGAATTGTAGAAAGGCGGTATAGAAATGTTTAAATAAATAAAATAAAATAAAATAAAAAATTGGCACCTAGGCTGCCTTTATAAGAAAGCATAAAATAGGCACTTTGGTGTCACAAACTAGGCGCTTTGGTGTTGTAACATCAAGCCCTATGAGTATGTTCAGTGATGCTAGCCGTATAAAAGGCACTGATGAATACGCGAAGAAGCAGCACCTGTATTACTGGCAGAGGAAATGCACTCACATTATTTCCTGAGAAACATGACTGATAAAGCATATATGGGCGTGTTTCCTATACTGCGCTAAGTTAGTGCTCGACCTGCACTAACCTCAGAGGGCATGTGTATCCGTCCCCCTACTATTAGCGCACTGCAACTGTGCGGTACTGCGCTAACTGGCACACGGGTACACTTAAGTGGCATTAAGTGCATCTGCGCTGACAGCAACAGCTGTGATTAGCATGTGCCCAAGACATCTGCACTAATCCCGCTGCACCATCAATGCCCACATTCCATTCAGTCCCCACCCAAATGTGCACAAACCAGTTAGCTGGTGGTGCACCAAGGGCAGGACGGTGCATTTGCCTGCCCTGGGTGTCAGCCGGGGGAAGTGCCTGGGAGAGAAGAGCTGCCAGGCCTGGAGCGGAAGAAGCGTGACAAGCCATCCATGGCTTTAGGTTGCTGCAGTGCCTCCGTGTGTATGCCCGCCGGGGAAGTGCACCGCACTGTGCTGCATGGGTGGGGTGCAGGCTGCAAGGGGAAGCGCCCACTCCAGGTGACAAGGGGGCTGCGAATGCCACTGTAGTTAACACAGGATTATAAGAAGAGGGTCCTGTGCTGGTAGCATGGCACGTTTATTTCTTTATTTAATTTATTTAACAATTTTTCTATAACACCTTTGTCCAAAGCGGTTTATAATGAACAACATACAATTGCACAAGAATTATTTTTACATTACACAAGGGAAGCCAACTTGTAGAAAAATATGGGGTGTTGTGGGTTGAAGGCCTTGAATCAACATTTGTAATTATGTTGAGGAGGGGTATTTGGTTGGGTGGTGTTAGTTGGTATGTTAAAGGATATCATGGTGTTGTCTGACCATGATACTGGATCAATTTGTAGGTTTAGGTCTGCTTTGTGCAGCGTGTTGGGTACAAATAAGAGGTCCAACATCGATCCTTTGCAGTTGGTTGATGAATCAATTATTTGGGTTAGTTGTAGGGATTCCATGGCACTTAAAATGTACTGGTATTTTTTGCAGAGGTTGAGGTCATCCATTAGAACAAAGAGGTTTCTTGTGGCTGACTGGGTACATACTTTGTCTAAGATTGCTGATATATCTTTGGTGTTGGAGGTATGTTTTCTGTAGGTTATGCATATGGTGTACTTTGAGTTGGAGATGGTTAGAAAATCTAGTGGGTGTAATGACTGTGAGTTGATCATCGAGAAGTTCAGGTGTTTCTTAGCAAGGATAAGTACTCCTCCTCCTCTTTGTTCCAATCTGGGGCAGTTGAAAAGCATATATTGAGATGTAGTTAGTTGGTTGAGGAGGATGTTGTCATGGTCAGTGATCCAGCTTTCAGTGATGCACATTACGTCAGTGTCTGTGTGTTGAATGTGGTCTACAATAGTCTGAATTTTGTTACAGACAGAGCGAGCGCTGATGAGAGAGCATTTGATTGGGTGATCTTGGAGTTTGCTATCGATATTTATGTACTGCATAGGTGGAGTAAGTTTGTCCTGTGCAGTATTGGTATGTTGTTGTTCCAATTATGAATCAGCCGGGTGGATGATAAGACAGGAAGTGTGGCTAGAAGCATCATTATGTAATATATAAAATAATATGGTAGCATGTTTGGTTGGTAGCTTACAGTTTACCGTTGAGGGCTTGTTTGTAGGAGGTTCTCTCGGTATTTTGATTGTATGTGGTGGAGGTTCCTTAGATTTGCGTATTATGATGAGTTGGTGGTTGCTTGGTCATCTGGTGCTTCCTACTTTCCAGTTTGTCGGTCCACCTAGTAGCGCTGCAGAAATTAAAGCTCCTGCTGGTGGTCCTCTTTGGCTTGATCGGCCTTGGTGGTGGAAAAACATTTATTGCACACTAAACCCTGCACATACGGTTAGCATACTTTAGTAAACATGCCCCATCGTAACTGTATCTCTGGCTTCCTTTCAGTTCCCTCATAGTCCTATATATTAATTATTCTATGAAATGTATGATTATACATATTTGTTTGCTATTTTAAAAAATAACCTAATTAGAAGTATTTTAATTGCTGCCACAGCAGGATATCAAGTCCAGTCTGACCTACAAACTATCTCTGCACAGGTAATATCTGTAGATGACTGTAACTTCTGATAGCAAACTTACAGATGAATTCAGACATCTCATTCCCTCACTGGGCTCTAGAAGTCTCTCACAAAGCATTTCAATTCTGATCCCATAAACTCTTAGGTTCCAAGGGCTTCATGGCACATACTAGGTGCTGGCTGGGCTTCTGACAAATGCTGAAGACGGAGATGAGAGAAACCAGAGATGAAGTTGTCTGCTACCTGACGTTTTTGTCGGAGCACCATTAATTCCATAGCTGCCTAGTACAACAAGGTATTAAAGTAGTTTTCACTCTCCCAGAGACTGGCTAAGCAGAATTATGTGATCATGCCTCAGACATTTAATTGCTGAATATTTAGTATGGACATGTATTTCTTAGTATATATTCTGTTTGATAATGTGCCTTAAAAACTCATGAATTAATGAAAAAGTCAATTGCTGCATGCTAAGTTCTAATGCATGTTAAATTTTTTTTTTAAATGAAAACTAATGTGAAATAACAAAAAAATTCAAAAACTGGGAAAAAAGTCCAAAAAACTAAAAACTTACTGTCCTGTGCACACCCTTAATATTTATTTATTGCTTTAAATTCCAGGAGAAAATTTGATGTTGTCTAATATAGTAACATAGTATATGATGGCAATAAAGACCAGTATGGTCCATCTAGTTTGCCCAGCAAGGCGGAAATAGTAGGTGCACATGCCTTTGTTTAGGAGTGTACCCACCGTTCCGTGTAGGTCACCCCTATTTGTTGAGATTTAGGCAGGGCGCGGGCAGGGTCCTGGCGCCCGAGAGTAACCGGGTGCCGGTTAGGCGCGGGACCCTGCGTGCGTCGGGCGGTCGGGGACGAGCGCGCCAGAGGGGAGAGCGTGCAGCTTTAAATTGATTGGCTCCGCGGGCGCACGTGCCGGGCGGAGCCAATCAATCGGGCCAGGCGTGCATGTGCTCCTGCCGCTGTTGCGAGCCTGGAGCACATGCTGCTGGCTGTTGGCGCGGCGTCCCACCCGCCCGCCCCCTTTTCCTTTTGGTTGTGGGGGGAGATTGAGGGGTGTCGCATCTGGGGGGGGGCGGTTTGCGGGATCCCGGAGGTTTCCGGGGTCCGGAGCCTTATCCCACTTGGGGTGGGGGCGGGGTGCCCTTGCCCGGACAACCCCTGGAAGACTTTTGCTAGTAATATGGCGAAGTCGGATAGGGGTTGGGTGAGCTCGGCCGTTGGGGGGTCCACGGCTGCAGCGGAGGCGGGGCCGCTTTGCTAGTAGCATGGCTGGCGGTATACCGCTCCGCTGGGTTGGGAGAGTGATGTACTCTTGGCATTACTGTTAATATGTTGCTGTTTAAATAAAGCTGCGACCAGTTTGTTACCATGAAAATGTTGTCTGTGGTTTGTCCCATTGGGGGTGTAAGGGGGGGGTAAGGGTAGGGGGGGGGGCTGGGGTTCGGAGCTGGTGAAGCGCCGTGTCCGGCTACCCGGTTAATAAGAGATAGTTTTGTTTATTTTGATTTTATCCTATTGCTATAAAGGGATCCACTGTGTCTGCCCCATGCCATTTTGAATTCTGTCACTGTATTTACCCCCACAAATTTCATCAGGAGGGATTCCAAGATTCCACCACCTTTCAGTGAAAAAGTATTTCCTGACATTGCCTTTCAGTTTACCCACTTGTAACTTCACGTTATGCCCTGAAATTGTACAGCTTTCCCATCTTTGGAAGAGGTTTATTTGTTCATTAATACTCTTGAAATATTTAAGGGTCTGAATCATATCTCCCATGTCTCTCCTCTCCTCCAGAATGTACATATTTAGGTATTCAAGTCTCTTCTCATACGTCTTCTGACGCAGTCTCCAAATCATTTTGGTCGCCTTCTTCTGAACCATTTCCACTTCTTATATCCTTTGTGAGATATGATCTCCAAAACTGAACACAATATTCCAAGTGAGGCCTCACCAGCGACTTGTACAGTGGCATTAGTACCCTTTCCTTTCTACTGGTAATTTCTCTCTGTATGCAACCCAGCATCCTTCTGGCTTTTGCCACCATCTTGTCATACTGTTTCACCACCTCAAGATCCTCAGAAACAATCTCTCAGAGGTCCTTCTCTTGGTCTGTGCACACCAATCTTTCACCCCCTATTGCATACAATTCCCTTGGATTTCTGCTTCCCAAGTGCCTGACACTGCACTTCTTCACATTAAATTTATTTACTTATTTATTTAACCAGTTTTCTATACCACTTCATCCTTCAATCAAAGCGGTTTACATTATTACAAGCAGGTACTGGATTCATTCCCTTGTCTCCAAAGGGCTCACAATCTATGTGTACCTGAAATCTTAACTGCCAAGCATTAGACCATTCTTTCCAGCTTTTGTAGACCTTTCCTCATGTTCTCCACTCCCTCAGGGGAGCCCATTCTTGCAAAGTTTCGTGTCACCTGCAAAAAGACAGACTTTTCCATTCAATCCTTCAGTAATATCACTCACAAATACATTGAGCAGTACCGGTCCCAGGACTGAACCCTCAGGCACACTGCTAATCACCTTCCTTTCATCCGAGTGAATTCCATTTACCATCACCTTCTGTCGTCTGTCAGTCAACCAATTTCTGATCCAGTTCACCACCTTGGGACCCATCCCCAAGTTGTTGAGGTTATTGATAAGCCTCCTATGAGGAACAGTATCAAAGGCTTTTCTGAAATCTAGGTAGAACACATCCATCGCATGCCTTTGATCTACAGTAGTTCTCTGGTCACCCAGTCAAAGAACTCAAACAGATTTGTTTGACAAGAGTGTCCTTTGGTAAAACCATGTTGCCTTGGATCATGCAACCTGTTGGTTTTGAAAAGGTCCACTATTCGCTCTTTCAGGAGCACCTCCATTACTTTTCCGCCACCGAGGTAAGGCTTACTGACACTTTTTCCGTATTATCACTTTTGTGAAGAGGTACCACATCAGTCCTTCTTCAGTCCTGTGGAGCTTCTTCTGTCTCAAAGGATGTTTTTAATAGATCTTTGAACGGCCCTGCAAGAACCTCTTTGAGCTCTTTCAGCATTCTGGGATATATCCCATCCTGTCCCATGGCCTTGTCCACTTTCAGTTTTGCAAGCTGTTCTAACACATCATCTTCTGTGAATGGTGTGGTATCTACTCCATTCCCATTTGTATATTTGTCAATCACAAGTGGTCCTTCTCCAGGATTTTCTTTAGTAAAACAGAACAGAAGTATTTGTTTAGCATTTTCCCTTTTTCAATGTCACTTTCCACAAATCTGTTCTGGGCACTTTTGAGTCCTGCAATTCCACCTCTGATTTTTCTCCTCTCCCAAATATACCTGAAAAAAGTTTTGTTGCCACACTTCACATCTTTAGCCATCTTTTCTTCCACCTTTGATTTTGCTATCCTTGTTTCTCTTTTTTCCTCTTTTAGCTTTATCCTGCATTCTTTTCTGTGTTTCTCTGTTTGTGAAATACTTAATTTTGTGAAAGCTGTGCTTTTTGCCTTTATTTGGAGAACCAAATAGGTTTCCTTTTCCTCTTGTTTTTATTTATTTTTCTTACATATGTATCTGTTGCCCCTTTTATTGCTTCCTTTAGTTTAGCCCATTGCAATTCCATTTCCCTTATCCCCTCCCACCCTGCCAACTCCTCCTTCAGGTACTTGGCCATTTTACTGAATGTTTTTGTGTTTTTGAAGTCTAGGACTTTGAGCTTGCTGTGATTGGACTCCACCTTGGCTATTATCTCAAACCACACAGTGTGATGTTCGCTGCTGCTCACATGGGCACCCACCTGGATATTTGACATGCTATCTCCATTGGTGAGCACTAAATCCAGCATCGAGCTTTCCCTGGTCGGTTCTATCACCATTTGTCTAAGTAATGCATCTTGGAAGGCATCCACAATTTTTTTTAAAATTCTTTCCAGATTTGCAGAAGGAATACTCCAATCCACATTGGGTAGAATAAAGTCACCCAATATGATCACTTCCCCCTTCATGGCTATCTTTGCAATATCAATAATCAATTTGCTATCCATTTCTTTGGTTTGAGTTGGAGGCCTGTAGACTACAGCAGTATGGATGACAGTGCCATCTTCTCTTTCCAACACAATCCATAGCACTTCTTCTTTTCCCCACGTCCCCTGCATTTCAGCAGCTTTAATATTGCTTTTGACATATAGGGCTACTGCTCTTTTTCTACCCTCTCTATCTCTTCTAAATAGATTATAGCTAGATATGGCTATATCCCATTCATGTGACTTGTTAAACAATGTTTCTGTAATGGCCACAATGTCCAAGTCTATTTCTACCATTAGGGCTTCCAGGTCAGGAAGTTTGTTGGCTAGGCTTCGAGCATTTGTGTTCATTGCTTTCCAGCATTTGTTAACTGGCTTGCATGGATTTTGCATGGATTTTGTTCTACACGCCTTTTCCACTTGCTATTGATGTGTGGTTTAAAAGTGTGGCTGTTTCCAAAGTTATTATGCTTTTGCAGGGAGTGACATCCTGAACTTGTCCTTCTCCATCCGTCATCCTCTTTCCCTAGTTTAAATGTCTGTCTAATTTTAATGTGTATTCAAGCAGTAGATCTATTGTGCTAACGATGTTGGAGGTGTAATTTTATAACAGCGTGATTTTGCAGGGAAGGCACTTATGTTTTACCTATTTTACATAAGCAGCATATCTGTCAATGTGTCTGTATAAAATAATCCCTTAGAAAGTTGCCACTGAGACTTTGTGCGTAGATATGCTGATAGATATTGGTGCATGGGTTTATGCATTTCATAAGTGTCAGTCCTGTTCCCAGTCTGCTCTTTCTCTGTGTGCCGCATCTCATAAAAGAAGCTTCTAAATTTTCCTAGTGCCTGCTTTCATGAGTGCATACATGGTGTCATTTTATAAGGCAATATTCAATGGCCTCATTTCTGCAGGTAAAATGAATTTTTACTTGCAGACAGTACTTTGGATATTGCCTTCCGTGAGATGACTGCTAATTTAAAAGATCCGAACTAGTTGCTGCTTCCAAGTATTTCTGAGGTAATCAATATCAGGCCTCATGCTGACTTTGCAACAGTGGAGAAATCCTGGGCAATGGAAATGCAGCCAGAGGCCTGGTTGAACAGTCCAGGACAAAACAAAAGGGATTCTCCTATTCAACCAGTCATCAACTGATGACAATGCTGCTATTCAAAAATGTAAACGGGCCCCCCCCCCCCCCCCCCCCGTTTTTTAGAAATTAGGTTTGGTAATCACTTTTCTAAGTGCTATTGGTGGCTGATACTGACTACGGACTCAATGTTTCTTTTGATTGTAGCATTCAGACGTCTCCGTTCTCAGCTCTTAAGCTCTGCCTGTCCTCTGTCTCGCACTTCTCCACTCTCCCCACACAGTCTGGGAGATGTAAAAGTTTCCATCTATGTGCGTATGTATTCTATGCCTTATCATTATTTATCTGACATATTATCTATAAGAACACAGCAATGCCTAGATATGATGATTATTTAGCCTGTGAGCCATCTGTGGTGCCCTGACTTTGTGGCCTTTCATGATGTTCTGCCTTACGTCAGTGTTGTTGGAGCCTAAAATAGAAGCCTCCTTATAAAATACCCACCGCTTCCACTTATGCCTACTGATACAGGTTAATTGTATGTTAAACTGATGCAACAAATGTATATATAAAAGAAACCACTAATTTTGAGTTCACCCTTTCATATTTATAAGCAACTGACCTTTCTGCAAGTACATTATACAATTTAAAGCATCAGTCTTGTATCGAAAGGATAATGCGTATGTCTGAGCCTGCCCACCAGTGCAGCTCCCTAGAAGAAGCTACCTCTGCACTTGCAGGGCCTTCATAATTTGATAAGTAGTGGTAGCCAGATATATCAACAAATCAGCTTGCCTGAGGATTTGGTGTTGTTCCTTTCTATTGGGATTTCCTAAACCCCATCTGCCTTTTCAACTGTTGTCCCATCTCCCTCTCGAATCCAAGCTGCTAGAACGTGCTGTTCTCCACCCCTGTCTTGACTCTCATCTCAAGCCATTCTTGATCCCCTCCAATCTGGTTTTGCCCTCTACGGAGTCTCCAGCAACTGGTTCCGGGCCAGATCCAAGGGCCTTTATTTGATCCTGCTAGGCCTTTTCTTTCTTTTCTATGGTCTCTGAGGGGGAAACCACTCACCTTCTTTCCTCATCCAAACTCACTACCTTGCTCCAAGGAAGAGGGTTTTGAATTTGTTAGAAAATGGGGAACATTCTGGGGACAGGAGGGGCTTTTCTGAAGGGATGGGCTCTACCTTAACCAGGATGGAACCAGGCAGCTGGCATTAACCTTTAAAAAGGAGATAAAGCAGCTTTTAAACTAAATAATAGGGGAAAGCTGACAGTTGCCCAAGAGCGCATGATTCGGAACAATGTATCCTTGAAGGATACTAGCAAAAGATTGAAGTTAGGGCATATCAGCATAGAGGTTTCAATAAAGACAAAAGTAGCCCAAATGCCCTTGTGTACACAGCAGACAGAGCTTAAAGATTCAAAATAACCCCTGCCTACCGATAACTAGATTAATATGAATAAAATACAGCCTCTAAAATGCTTGCATGCAAATGCTAGAAGTCTAAAAAATAAGATGGGAGAGTTAGAATGTATAGCACTAAATGAGAGGTTAGATATGATTGGTATCTCAGAGACGTGGTAGAAGGAGGACAACCAGTGGGACACTGTGATACCTGGATACAAACTATATCGTAATGATAGAGTAGATCAAATTGGTTGAGGAGTTGCTCTCTATGTTAGAGAGAGCATTGAGTCACAAAGGACTAAAGTTTTGCAGGAAACAAAATTCACTGTAGAATCTCTATGGATTGAAATTCCATGTAAAAAGGGGAAGGGGAAGCTGATGGCAGTGGGGGTGTACTATCGACCACCTGGCCAGAATGAAAAAATGGATAATAAAATGCTCAAAGAAATCAGGGAAGCTAACAAAAGTTACAACACAGTAATAATAATGGGTGATTTTAATTACCCCAGTATTGACTGGGTCAGTGTCACGGCAGGACATGCTAGGGATATAAAGTTTCTAGATGAAATAAATGATTGCTTCTTGGAGCAGCTGGCTCATGAACCGACCAGAGGGGAAGACATTTTGGACCTAGTCCTTAGTGGAACACAAGATCTGGTGCAAGAGATAAGGGTGTTTGGGCCACTTGGCAATAGTGATCAGAGCATGATTGCGTTTGATTTAATAAATGGAGGAAGGACAGTAAGGAAATCCACATTGCTACCTTTTAGCTTTCAAAGGGAGACTATGATAAAATGAAGAAAATAGTTAAGACAAAAATAAAAGGAGCAGTTGCAAAGGTTAAAGATTTATATCAAGCATGGGTGTTGTTTAAAAATAATACCTTGGAAGCTCAGACCAGCTCTATTCCACGCTTTAAGAAAAGCGGAAGGCAGTCCAAAAAACTGCATCATGGTTTAAAGATGAGGTCAGAGAGGCTGTTGCTGCCAAAAAAGTATCTTTCAGGAAATCGAAAAAGGAGCTAAATGACGAAAACTGGAAACAACATAAGCACTGGCAAGTTAGATGCAAGATATTGATAAGGCAGGCAAAGAGAGAATTTGAGAAGAAGCTTGTTGTGGAAAGAAAAATGTGTAAAAAAGACTTTTTCAAGTACATTCTTAGCAAACCTGTGATGGAGTTAGTTGGACCATTAGATGATAGAGGGGTAAAAGGGGCACTAAGAGGGGACAAGGCCATAGAGGAGAGACTGAATGAATTCTTTGTTTTGGTCTTTACTGAGGAAGATATAGGGATGTTATCCATGACTGAAAAGGTATTTAAAGGTGATGTCGCAGAAGAACTGAAAGAAATATTGATACACCGGGAAGATGTATTACAACTATTTGATAAACTGAAGACTAGCAAATCACATGGACTGGGTGGTATACATCCAAGGGTGTTGAAAGAACTGAAATATGAGATTACAGACCTACTATTAGTAATTTGTAAACTAATCATTAAAATCATCTGTCTTACCTGAAGACTGGAGGAGGCCAATGTAATACCAATTTTTAAAAAGAGTTCTAGGGGTGATCAAGGAAACTACAGAGCTTTGAGCCTGACTTCAGTACTGGGATAAATGCAAGTTTCCACATTAGGAACCACCACACAGGAAAAACATTTAGGCATAATCGTGGATAACATATTGAAACCCTCCGCCCAGTGTGAGGCGGTTGTCAAGAGAGCAAATAGAATGCTAGGTATCATAAGGAAAGGAATGGAGAATAAAACAAAGGATATTATAATGCCTCTGTATTGTTCCAGGGTGCAACCGCATCTTGAATACTGTGTGCAATTCTGGTCGCCGTATCTTAAAAAGGATATAGTGTTATTAGAAAAGGTACAGAGAAGAGCTGCGAAAATGGTAAAGGGGGATGGAAGGATACCCCTATGAAGAGAGGCTAAAAAGGTTAGGGCTCTTCAACCTGGAAAAGACACGGCTGAGGGGAGATATGATAGAGATCTATAATTAATGAATGAAGTGGAACGGGTAAACGTAGATTGATTGTTTACACCATCAAAATATAGAAAGACTAGGGGACATACAATGAAGCTACAGGGTAACCTATTTAAGACTAATGAAAGAAAATATTTTTTCACTCACCAGGTAATCAAACTCTGGAATTCGTTACCATAATATGTAATAAAAGCTGTTAGTGTAGCCGGGTTTAAAAAAGGTTTGGATAAGTTCCTGGAGGAAAGATCCATAAACTATTATTAAAGGGGACCTGGGATATCCACTGCTTGCCCCAATACAAGCACTGAGGAACCTATGTCTTTTGGGGAAACGGCTAGGTGCTTGTGACCTAGATTGGCCTCTGTTGGAAACAGGATACTGGGCTTGATGGACCTTGGTCTGACCCAGTATGGTATATCTTATGTTCTTATGTTCCTCTGATCCTAATCCCACCAGTCTCCTTACCTCCATCTCCTCCACTGTACCCTTCCATCTCTCATATTCTCAACCTATCACTCTCCACTGCAACTTTCCCTACAGCCTTCAAGCATGCTATGGTCACTCCTCTCTTCAAGAAACCCTCACTAGACTCTACCTGTCCTTCTCACTATTGACCCATCTCCCTCCTCAACTTCATTTCTAAACTACTTGAACATGTAGTTCACTACCGTTGCCTCAACTTTCTCTCCTCTCAAACCCTTCTGGATCCTGTATAATATGGCTTTTGTCCTTTACATTCTACCAAAACGCCTCTTGCCAAAGTCTCCAGTGACCTGTTCCTGGCAAAATCCAAGGTCCTTTACTCAGTCCTCATTGTTCTTGGCCTTTCTGCTGCTTTTGACACTGTTGACCACAACCTTCTCCTTAATATCTTGTCCTCGCTTGGTTTTAAGGGCTCTGTGCTATCCTGGTTCTCTTTTTATCTCTTCCATCGTTTTTTCAGTGTTTCTTCTGGTGGATCCTCCTCTACTACTATCCTGCTCTCAGTTGGTGTACCCCAGGGATCTGTCTTCGTTCCACTCCTTTTCTCTCTGTATACCCAGTCCCTTGGTGCACTCATCTCTTCCCAAGGCTTTCAGTACATCTTTATGCTGATGACTCCCAGATCTACCTCTCTACACCTGAAATCTCTCTGGTAATCCAGACCAGGATCTCTGCCTGCCTTTCTAACATTAATGCTTGGATATCTCACCGCTGCTTGTAAAGAACATGGCCAAAACTGAGCCTCTTATTTTTACCCCTAAACCCTCCTCTCCCCTTCCTCCTTTCTCAGTCTCTGTGGAAACTCTCTACTCCTCCCTCTCTCCTCAGCTTGCAATCTTGGGGTCATCTTTGACTCCTCTCTCTCCTTCTCCACACACATCCAACTGATAGCTAAAGCCTGCTGTTTCTTTCTCTACAACATCAACAAAATTTGCCCATTCCTTTCTGAACACACTACTAAGACACTTATCCATTCCTTAGTCACCTCTCATCTAGATTATTGTAACCTACTCCTTGCTGGTCTCCCTCTGAATCATCTGTTTCCCCTTCAATCTCTTCAACATACTGCTGCACGGCTAATCTTCTGCCAGCCTCATCATGCTCATATTACCCCTCTTTCAAGTCATTTCATTGGCTCTGTATCCATTTCCACATGCAGTTCAAACTTCTCCTGCTGACTTATAAGTACATTACTCTGCAGCATCTCATTACCTTTCCTCTCTTATCTCTCTCTACACCTCTCCTTGGGAACTGTGCTCTTCTGGCAAATTAGATGATAGAGGAGTAAAAGGGGCACTAAGAGGAGACAAGGCCATAGCGGAGAGACTGAATGAATTCTTTGTTTCGGTCTTTACTGAGGAAGATATAGGGATATTACCCATGACTGAAAAGGTACTTCTATCTGTGCCCTTCTCTTCTATTTCTAACTCCAGACTTCACTTCTTTCACCTTGCTGCCCTTATGCCTGGAACAAACTACCTGAGTCTGTATGTCAGGCACCTTCTCTGACCCTTTTCAAATCACGTCTTCGCTGCCGCTTTTGGATCTTGACTCACCTGATCTCCTTTGTGTTTCCTTACCATTCCCCCTAGATGTATCCCATGTGTACAGCTACTGTGTTGTCTCTCTTGGCTAGAATGTAAGTTCTGATGAGCAGGGACTGCCTTTTACATATGTCTGTGCAGCGCTGCGTATGTCTTGTAGTATTATACAAATGTTCTGTAATAGTAGTATTAGACCCTCATCCTTCTTGACCTATCTTCTGCTTTTGAGACTGTTGATCACCACCTACTCCTTGACAGTATATCCTAACTTTCATTTTGTGCTGTTCTGTATTAATTTTCTTCTTACTTCTCCCATTGCCCATTTAGAAGGTAATTTTATTTTGTTTGTTTATTTAAAACTGATAGATCTGTGTATTTTAGAATTCAGTGTTTTTGCTGAGTCAGTTACGTCTTAGTACCACCAGTGAGTTTTGTATTGAAGTCCAGCTTTGCATAGAAAGTAAATTAAGAGTAAACAGACTCTGAAATTTGTTTCTAGAGCGCTTTTCACTTCAATCAAATCAGAGTATAGCTTAAACATAGAAAGTTAAATAGAGTAAATAGTTACTGAAATAAAGTTGTTTTTTAAGAGAGCTTTTTATCTAAATTAAATCAGAGCATAGAATACAGGTAGAATAGTCATGAGTAGGAAGAAATAAACTTGTTTCTAGTGACTTTTACAAAGAGACCTTCCAGTTAGGAGGCAAAAGATTTGTGAAGTTGTCTTGATTAGGTGTTAAAGACAAGTGACAGATCAAAGAGACAATTTAAAAGGCCCCTTCTATCATACCAATGGCTGCATGAGACACCTAGGAAATTGGTAAGCCGTTACCTTAGAAGCAAGCCAACGTTTAATTGGTCTTCATTCCCTCCTTCCCTCCCCACTCCCACCCACCCCTGAGATAATAGTAGCTTTACAGACTGTTAAATCTTTTAAAGGGAAGGAGGTGCCCATATTCACTCTCAGGTGCAGCTGTTTATCCTCATCAAGCATACATTAAAGACCTGAGATTAATTAATCTTGAGGTGAAAAAAACCCATTAAATGTATTAGATATAATTTTATTAGTATAAGTATCCCCAGCAAATCTACGTAAGTAAACAACTAAATACATAAACACAACCTTAAAACTAAGATGCAGACAATAGTCCAGCAGCAAGATGGGGGCTTTTCAGTCTTTCCAATTGAGTGTCACATGTATGATTTTTTCCCAGTTGGTGAGGGGTCTTACATGTGCAGTAGATGCAAGGAGCTCTTTGCTCTCAGGGAATGAGTCCAATCTGTGGAGGCTAGAGTGGCAGACTTGGAGGACATAAGGAAGACAGAGAGGTACATACACAAGACCTGCAGGGATGTAGTACTGAAGTCCCATCTCCAGTCTGGCAGCATCTCTGTTGCCTGGAGGAGAGAGATCACGTGATAGGACAGCATCAACTTGGTATGGCAGGAAGTGATTCTGTAGCAAGGACCTGTCCTCCAGGTGCTGTAAAACCCTCCCGCACCGAGGAAGTTTCTCCAGGGCCATGTGTCCATGAGGGAAGGATTAAGACAACCCTTATAGTTGGTGATTCAATCATTAGGCATGTAGATAGTTGGGTGGCTGGTGGATATGAGGATCGTCTGGTAACATGCCTGCCTGGTGCGAAGGTAGTGGACCTCACGCGCCACCAAGACATGGTCTTAGATAGTGCTGGGGAGGAGTCTAATGTCTTGGTACATGTTGGCACCAATGGCATAAGAAAGTGTGGTAGGGAGGTTCTAGAGGCCAAATTTAAGTTTTTAGGTAGGAAGTTGAAATCCAGAACTTCCTGGGTAGAATACTCTGACATGCTTCCTGTTCCATGAGCAAGACCCAAAAGGCAGGCAGCGCTCCAGAGTCTCAATGCGTCGATGAGCAATGGTGTAAGGATGAGGGTTTTGGATTTGTTAGGAACTGGGCAGCATTCTGGAGAAAGGAGGGGCTCTTCCGAAGGGATGGGCTCCACCTTACTGGGATGGAACCAGGCTGTTGGCACTAACCTCTAAAAAGGAGATAGGTAGCTTTTACACTAGATAATAGGCAAAAGTTGACAGTTGCCCAAGAGCGCATGGTTCGGAAGGATGTATCCTTTAAGGTTACTAGCAAAAGCTTGAAGTTAGGGCATATCGACAGAGAGGTTCCAATAAAGACAAAAGTAACCCAAATGCCCTTAAGTACAGAGCAGACAGAACTTAAAGATTCCAAATTACTCCTGCCTACCCATAACTAGATTACTATGAATAAAATACAGCCTTTAAAATGCTTGTATGCAAATGCTAGAAGTATAAAAAATAAGATGAAAGAGTTAGAATATATAGCACTAAATGAGAAATTAGATATGATTGGTATCTCAGAGACATGGTAGAAGAAGGACAACTAGTGGGACACTGTGATACCTGGGTACAAACTATATCGTAATGATAGAACAGATCAAATTGGTGGAAGGGTTAGAAAGAACATTGAGTCACAAAGGATTGAAGTTTTGCAGGAAACAAAATTCACTGTAGAATCTCTATGGATTGAAATTCCATGTAAAAAGGGGAAGGGGAAGACGATGGCAGTGGGGGTGTATGATTGACCGCCTGGCCAGAATGAACAAATGGATGATGAAATGCTCAAAGAAATCAAGGAAGCTAACAATATTTACAGCACAGTAATAATAATGGGTGATTTCAATTACCCCAGTATTGACTGGGTCAGTGTCACGCAGGACATGCTAGGGAGATAAAGTTTCTAGATGAAATATGTGACTGCTTCTTGGAGCAGCTGCTTCATGAACCGACCAGAGGGGAAGTCATCTTGGACCTAGTTCTTAGTGGAACACAAAATCTGGTGCAAGAGATAAAGGTGTTGGGGCCACTTGGCAATAGTGATCATAGCATGATCACATTTGACTTAATAAATGGAGGAAGGAAGGCAAGGAAATCCACGGTATGAGCTTTTAACTTTCAAAAGAGAGACTATGATAAAATGAGGAAAACAGTTAAGAAAAAACTAAAAGAAGCAGCTGCAAAGGTTAAAGATTTACATCAAGCATGGGTGTTGTTTAAAATACTATCTTGGAAGCCCAGATGACCTAGTTTAATAGGGCAAGAAGGCACCTGTTCTTAGCCTATTGTATAAAGACACATAGATACTGAAACAGCAGGGGCGGAGATCGATCATGGAATAATGATGCAGCCACTTACATGTACACAAATTTTACATGCAAAAAATTGCATTTTAGACACAAAAATAGTTTACAAGGTTACCTTCTATGGGTGCTATTTTAGTAGTGCTATTCGCAATATGGATGTCTGCAAATGGGCTGGCAGACATCCAAATAACAGTGACATCGCTGAAGCCATTTTAGAAGCCAGGTCTGTGAATGTCCCAGTGTGAGGACCTTCAAGTCTGAACTGGGGCATGGTCGAGGCATGGCCAGGGTGTTCCTAAGATCCTGGACATCCTCACCTGAACTCATAAACTCCCTGGATGCCCCAAATTGCATCTAAAGTTAGACCTGCTCCAGACACGAATAGGCATCAGAAAAGTGCTCATTTTGTCAGGCAAAAGTCTGGAAGGTGTGGAGAAGAAGCTACACTAATACCCTCTGTATTTTACACTATGGGCCCCATTCCTAAACACCGGTTATGGGGCTGCACATCCCAGCGGGACGTGCAGCCCCGCAAGCCGTTGGGGCCCGATTCCCCCACCGGCTCTCCCTGTACGTCCTGTGCATCAGGATGGGGAAAGCCGGTGGGGGAGGAATCGGGGCAGAGCTGGGGTAGACCCGCTCGGCAGCATGTACAGGGCCGATTCAGGTTACGGCCCTGTATGTGCTGCCAGATCCGTGGGGCCATGTTGCTTATACTATCTTGAAGGTGGTATAAGCAGCACCGACCCGACGATCGGGCCAGGGATCCCCCCGCCGCCTGATCCAGGCCTTGGCTGGGCAGCCATGGGTCGGATGGTGGGGAAGAGGGGAGCCAAATTGCGGTAGTCAAGGAAGCCTGCAGGGAAAACATCCCTTCAGGCAGGCAGGGGCACGCCGGGCCGTCCTCAGGCCCGATTCTGGCTGCCACAGGAACATTTTGTTCCTGCGGATCAGAATCGGGTCCAAACCAGCCTGTCTTGCCCAGGTGCACCAGACGTGAATCAGGCTCTACGTCAACATACATTGATGGGGAATGGGGGCTCATGTTTTCACTTTGCTATGCCACTAGGTGTCCCCTTATGCTAGCTTGCTTGAGATGGATGTTCCCAAACAAGCATCCCTATTGGAGACGTCTATGTGGCCGCTCACATGCATGTCCAGATCGGGGATGTCTATGTTACTGACATCAGCCAGAGAGATAGATGTTCCTGGCGGTTTTTGCACGTTCTGCCCTAGATGCCCGATTTAACTTGGACATCCTTTCTAACATCCCCCTCTATATGTCCTCCTGTTTCTTCTCACTCCCCTTGCATCAGCATCTTTTTACCTTCTCTACCCCAAGCATCTTCCAGTGTCATCCTCTTCTCCCATCCCCAACTTTTGCATTTACCAGAATCAGCCTCCAGCCCATTTGCCCCAACCTCTGCCTCAGCCTTCTTCTTCCATCTGCAGCATCTGTCCCTTCCCTCTATCCCCAGCCCCCTTCTTTCCACCCCAGCAGCAGACCCCTCTCCCACCCTCGGCTTCCAGTCAGCCTCAGCCCTTCTCTCTCCACTTGCAGCATCTGTACCCTTCTCCCAGCTCTAGTCCCAGAATCAGCCCCCTTCTCCTATCCACCCTATCTGCAAGCATTAGTCCCCTTCTGCCCTCCTCAGCCCCCTTTTCCTAACTCATCTGTGGATTCTTTTGTGAAATATGTATCAGCTCAAGGGAAAATATGTGTACTTGGCAGCATATACAGTGGAAACAGCTATTTTACAAAAAACATATCCAAAAATAGAGCAGCATCACTTAGGGCTCTGTATAGGTAAGCAGCTGATTTTGCAAAACTGCTGCCGAAGGAGAGCCAGTTAAGGAGTGGAACTCCAAAACTCAAATTTTTGCCTTTTGAGGTGATTCTGAAAACCAGAGAGATACGCACAATTCTCCCCTCAATGATTCCTCCAAACCATAGGTCCAAACAAGCACTTAGCTGACGATTATGCATAACTTGAAGCAGATATTAATGCTGATGGGAACATTTTTTGAAGTATAGATCTACTGTTTAAGGTCTGCCCAAAACACGTTCCTTTCAAATCTGTGCGTGCCATGTCTTCTACAACTGCTCTTATGCGTGGATCCTAGTTTACACATGTAAATGTTTTTTTCACATGTGCAACCCTTCTAAATTTGCCTCCATAGTGACCTGTCCATTGGCACTTTCTTGTAAGGCAATGACCCAGTAGTTCAAGGGCTGAGGTAAAAATATATGTGATGGAGCATTAATGGAGGTAATTTTCAGTGGCAGCAGTCAGCATGTAAATCTAAGCACCGATTGCAGCATTTCAATTAATATGTATTCTCATTTCTGCATAGGTATAGTTCGCAAAGCTGAACATGTAGTCTGGTGACTGTTGCCACCGCTGTCCATCTAATTTAGGCTTAAACTAAACATATAAGTTCTTTATGTTGCAGCTAAATATTGCTACTATATGGACAATCTTAGGCTGCTGCAGTTTCCTCTCTCCAACCCTTAACAAAACAGAAAGTGCTGGGGCAGTTAGACATATTATCACTCTGCCACTATCTGTATAGCATTTGAAAATACACGTTCTACCTTTACCGGCAGTGGGTAACCGTATAAATTCCTTTGAAAACTGACCCCAATGTATTTTCACTCTTCGAAGAGTACTTCAGTTCCCCGTGTTGAAAAATCTACATTGGCTTGGTAGCCAAGGTTTTTTTTAGAGTGCTAAGTCTTAAATTTATCCTGCAGGAGACTGTTTTGTGTTTGTTAAATAAATGGTAGTGGGAGTGGGATGGGCTGCATCAACAACATTGACAAACACAACCTAACTAAAATATACTTTCAGCATAATCTAGGATTTCTTGAAGAGCTAGAAAAGCTTGGCGCTTTGAACAATCCCTGTGCCTTACGCTTGTTCTATATCTATATTAATTGTAGTTGACAGGTTCCTGTTTTTACAGGGAAGTCCTGACATTAGTCATAATTACATAGTTTATTTTCATTACTGAGGATGTTATTTTCATTCTTGCATGCAATAAATAAGACTGTCTAGCAGACTGGATGAAGATGTGTTATTTATTCACTATTTATTCATGACCTGCTCCCTACAAGTGCGAGAACAAAACAAAGAAACTGCATCAGTGAGTTATGAAAGGTTGTCAGAAATACACAGAAGGAAATAATGAGCCAGATGTGTGAAGCAGTTCCCTATAGTTGCCGAATGAAAGAAACTCTTCAGGACATCTGGTCTAGTATATGTCAATCGGTTAATCTGTACTCTACTGCATGTCCTGTAGGTTTGTTACTGAATGCAACCACACATCATTTACACAGTGATTTTACAACCCAGTGCAAGCATAAATAGTGGGTGCATAATTTTCCCTAAGCTGGTTCTAGTGAACTTTCAAAACGAAAGTATATACACACTGATACTTTGAAAATTACCCTAAGGAATTCAGACACTTTTTACATTTGCTCTTTAGCATGATACATTTTTTGAATTTATGAAGATGTGCACATCTTTTCAAACGCATGTGCATGAATTCAAATCCCCACCCCAGGAAGAGCTCCACTCAGTTTGGGTAAAGTTGTACAGGTAGCGGCTGTATGCATGTAACTTTACACGCATATCAGACAGGCAATTTTAGAAGCACAAATTTCCACGCATAAAAGTGTGCTTTATGCGCATAACTCTAAACATTTTTCTCTTAATTAGTTGAGTCTTTATACATCTTGATTTTTCAAGAAAAGCAATAACCCGCAAACAGATATGCACTAACCAGTTTCTATGCATGCCTTGGCTACCTTTAGCAGCTATGAAGTTACTTAAAATCTTTTGACTTGTAAATTCCGCCCAAATGCTGCCACCTGGAACGCCTATATGTGGACCACATAAAATTCCACATGCTCTTGTTAAAATGTATACCTCTGTATGTGTCTACACACACATCATTTTATAGTAGCTGATTTTGCACATAAAACATTTTTTTACTCATGGAAAATGCTTTACAGAATTACCTTCTAGTATACTTTTCAGAAGGCACTGGATAAAGTCTATTCAGGAAATTAAAAGCTATGGGCTAGGAAGAAAAGTTCTTATAAATAAAAATAAGTCTTATTGTTGATTGGGGACTGATTAACAGAGACGAACCAAAAGAAAAGGACTAAATGGTCAGTGTTCCCGCATGTGCTAGGGATCTGTATTGACACTTGTACTGTTTAGTCAACTCATTAACAATTGGGAAAAGAAAGCAATGAGCGAAGCGATCAAAACTGCTGATGAAACAAAATTCTTCCAAGCAGTTAAAACACAAGCAGGCTATGACGATCTGCAGAAGGGCCTTGCAATACCAGGGAACTGGACATTTAATGTGGACACGTGTAAAATGATAAACACAACCCTACCTATGGGGAAAAATCATCCTACCTACAGTATATGTACAACAGTGATCAAAAAGGCAAATGCAACTTTAGGAATTATTAAAAAAGGAATATGCTTCTATATAGAACTCTGGTTGACCATACCGGAGATCTGTGACTCCATCTCAAAAGTTCTATAGTGAAACTAGAAAATGTATCAAGAAAGATGACAAAATTAAAAAAGGAGATGAAATTCCTCCCTTATGAAAAAAAGACTAAACAGATTAGGGCTTTTCTGTTTTCCGAAATGACCTGGTGGTAGGGATATGACAGAGATTTATAAATTCATAAGTGGTGTGGGACAGATAAGTAAGAAACTGCTATCTACCCTTACAAATAATACTAATAATATTCACTAATACCTTGGGCAAGGTACTTCAGGCCAGAAGGTCGGGGGTTCAAATCCCACTAGAGGACAGCAACCTTGGGCCGGAAGGACTGGGGTTTCTAGTCCCACAGATGCTCCTTGTGGTCTTGGGCAAGCCACTTAACCCTCCATAGCCCATGTTGCCTGTAAGTATTAGTGTATGTGTCTCATATCCCCGCGTGTTAAATGTATCCCCCAATTGTGTTGTGACCGCTTTGATTGAAGGATAAGGCGGTATACAAAAACTGTCTAAATAAATAAATCTAGTCTTTAGGATTTGATGAGTACTCGTGAGCCAGATTGACCACTGTCAGTGGTGAAGTCCATGGCCTTTTGGTTTGACCCAGCATTGCATGTCTTATATTCTAAAGTTAATTGTATCTCATCTCCTGATCATCAATGAATGTCTAACAATCATCAAAAACTTAAATGAAGATTTTTGCATATTTTACAATTCAGTTGATTGTATTGGTAGATATGACTATATTACATACAATAAGTTTGTAATAAGAGTGCCCGAAAATAGCTCACTGGGTTTTGATATCTGAGAATTAGTCTCTGTTATGACTCTGATATTTCCTTAAAGATGGAAGCGAGGACACTTTCTCTGAGTTTTGAACTGAGACAGATACGGCAGTAGATGTGCAGCCGGCCCCTTGCTGCTAACCTCATGCATCTTTCTGCATACTTACTTGGTGACGTGGGAGATGCAGCACCTCCTTCTGTTGATGTAGTTGGAGGTTTTGTATCTGGCACGGGCAGAGGCACAGGCCTAGCCATTGGTGGTGGGGGTGGTGGCGGCAACATTGGAGTAGGAAGGAATGGATTGTGCACCTTGCCTTGGCTGCTACCGTTAGGCTGTCAAAAAAACAACACCATCATTATAAGTCATCGGTGTTAAACAATAACCACAAAACAAAGTCAGCACACCAGAAATGAAAAAGTGTTCCTAAACAAGACAAAAAATTATATTGTTCAGTTTTTTCAGCTTAAACAATACACTGATTTTATGAACACTGAAAGGGCCTTCTTTTGGGACTATAAAACCTGCATCACATTGGGCGTATGTAAATCTGCGGCCCTCAGTATTTGAGGTCTACCAGAGATGGAGAGCTGGGAAAGTCACACTTGCATTTTTTAACTAACATCCAAAAAGAAAATCTTTTTGGTTAAATTCGTTTCAGCTTCTTGCACTTGATAAGATATGTGCTCATGGCTGAATAGCTCACACCGCTTTGCTAACATAGGAGATAATTTTACAAAGCTGAGTCCCTGTGGAAAGCATATCTTACACAGGGAAAACGGCTGTTATAAAGCTGTTCAGGGGTAGCCATGCAAAACAATACACGCACCTTGCGTTTGTGCTTACTTTTACACAATCTGTGCAGAAGTGCTCCCGGGGGTGCAGGATGAGTGGAGCTGCAATGTACATACATAGAGTACACGCTATGTATGTACTCTATGTATGTACATTGCAGATTTATAGGTTTTTCAGAGCAGGTATAAATTTATGTGTGAGAATTTGCATGCTATTGGGGGGGGGGGGTCACTGTAGGAGACTATTTTATAAAAGCACCTTGTTCCGTCCTTGGTCTTGTTCAAGTCACATTTAAAGACCCACCTCTCTGAGACTGTTTTAAAATCTAAAACGCCTGACTCTTCCTGATACTGACCCTCTCATGCTAAATACTTTTTTATTGCAGTACTTAAGTGATTGCTAGAAATTATTTCTCTGTGTGTTTCAACCAGAACGCAAGCTTCCCAAAGTTTTATTTTGTATGTTTGTACAGCACTATGTAAGTCAAATTGCACTATCAAAATATTTAATAGTGATAGTAATAATACAACTCAGCTTTCCTTTAACAGATTGTTTTTGGGACAGAGTTCTGAATAGTTCCGGTCTGAAGAACAAACAAATTGTTATCTTGGCTCAAAGGCTCTTATTTGTTGCTTGATATAAATGTTGTCTGCTATGATCAGATGTAAGTTCCAAAGAGTAGGGACTGTTCACTATGATCAGCGGTGTGAACATGTGGTATATGCTATGGGGTCTATTCCAACACGTGAATAGGGAGGATGGACATCCCATTGGGACATCCATCCCCGCTATTCGCTCCCTTGCTGTCCCCAATGAAAGCCTCTCCTTATGAACAAGGAGTTTGCACGGGAACAAGGAGATGGGGGCGGGAGGGGGCATCACGGAGGCGGGGTGAGGGTGGGCAGAGGGCAGTCTGCAGCCCCAGACGTACAGGGCCGATTCTGAAGCTGGTCCTGTAGGTCTGGAACTGGCAGACTGGATTGGACACTTATTCTACCTCAGAGATGGTATAAGTCCCCCTGCACATGGGGGAGAGCAGGCCCAGGCAGCAGAAGTGGGATGTTGGGTGCTGGGGGTTCGCTGCAGTCTGACCCTGGCCAGGGGAGGCCAGATTGGGAGTCAGCTGCTGGGAAAGGAACAAGTGGCTGGTGGCCAGGGATTGCGGCTCCTGAATGGAGCCGCGGTACCATGGCAACAGGACGCTATGGCACCGCAGTGCCATTCAGGAGCCTGAGTTAGCCAGGCAAGGGTCTGTATGTGCAGGCTCATCTGAATTTGGTCCCAGCCTGCACGTATAGGCCCAGACTCGATTCTGATCCCGTGGGTCACGTTTAGCCCCCGCGCGATCAGAATCGGGACTGCCTCTATGCGTCCCGCTTCCGATCTGGTTCACAGGGGCCTGGAAGGCCAACTTGGCATGTGCCTCCACGCAAATCATAATAATAATTAAAAACCCAGCAAGGGTACCAGTGTGAAAATAAGGGAAATACACTGCACTCTGCTAGTGCTTTTTGTGAGTGTTTTTTGGTTAGAAATACTGTCTGGACAGGAAGTGATGGCCATTCTGGGCTATCTCACAGCTTCTTCCCTCAGTGCCTCTGAATGATGGGTAAGTTCTCTCAAAGACACCCCTCCCCCACCAGCTAAGGCATGCAATTCTCTCCCCCCGCCCCCACCTCATCTTCTAAAAAACTGCTGGGCTCGAAGTCTCCCCCCTTTCTACTCTCTCCTCAGCTAATAAAAATAACTGTTGGGCCTATCAATCCCCTTTATTTCTTCATCTAAGGTCTTCCCAAAAAATGTAGTGGGAACTCCTCCTGATCCTCTTTAGACTCGCTAGAACTTCCCAAAAAAGCCTAATGCAAGCTGGCAGGTCATATTATCACCTACTACAAATTCGGTATCCAATACTGCTCTGGAAATTGATGTGGGGGATGGGTTCTGCCGAAATGAGAGGGGGGGATCAGAAAGGCTAATCAGATGCAGTTTTTTTTTAATTTTTCAAGACAATAGATTTGGTAGGAGGGTTATAGGTGCTGTTAGTCCCTGAAGGCATTCAGCAGATCGTGGATGTGGGTGAAGGAGCAAGAATAGCTAAGTAGACGTAAGACAGCTTTCCAACTTGGTTAGATGGCTAGTGTTGAAAATCAGCACCAGCTGCTAACCTACTTCCCTTGAATTAACTCCGCCCACGGCTCTACCCATTTTTCAGCAGCTAAATTTAGTAACTTAGCTCTGGTAAATTTTGAAAGTCAGGTAGCTTACATATTTGAGAAGAGAACCATTAACACACAATTTGATAAACAATATTGGAAGCTCTGTGTATAAATAAGTCCTGAATGATATATTTCTATTTTTATGTTGGTGCGTATAGAATAGCTTCTCAAAATATTTCACCTTTGTGGCTGCTGGGAGGGAAATCATTTAACAAATTAATTACTTAATTTATAAGCTTCCTTTCTAAAATTCTAAGTGGTGGCTAATAAAACATTAGAAATTGTTAGTAGTCCTGGGCAACCATCCTAACTCAGGGCTGATCATTAGACAAGACCGGATAATTTTTCAATTTCTCTCGATATTTCAGAAGGTCTTTGCTTCAGTTAGCATCATAACTAATCCTACTAAGTTCAACTCTGAGCTACACAGACCAGCACCTACTTAGTGCCATTGCAACTTGGAAGCTTAGTACTGTCATGCCATTTTTTTGTAATATTTCTATCATGTAAATTGAATGCACTGTAACTACTCCCTCTCTTGAAGGGGTGTCAAACGCCAATCCTGCAAGGCTGCAAACGAGCCAGGTTTTCAGGATATCCCTCATGAATATTCATGAGATACATTTGAATACACTGCCTCTGTATCTCTCTCCAATATATAAGTAGTATTATTTAGCTTCACTTGCAGAATATTGAAGTCTCAAAAGCTCGCATTTCAAAACGTGTCTTCTCAGATGATCATCGCGCCTCTGTTTATGACATGCAGTTCAGCTTTTACTATAAGTTTAGGATAACATCAAGTTATCTTTTCTTAAACTCTCTGGATGACTTAAGAAAGTTTGCTCTTTGAGATTGCATGCATGTACATGAGTGTAAAAAGCTGCAGCTGCCTCTGTGCAATGTGCATGCAGGTGTTTAGCTACAGCAGAGCTGGGGTAGAATTGTGCATTCACACCTTTTCTGAAACACATGTAATGTCTACAAGAGAATTTGTGTGTTACTAAGGATCTTTGTAACAGTTACTTTATAGGCACTTAAATGCCTTTATAAAATGGACACTTTTTTGAACATTTTACATAGGTGCCCTGTAATGAAATTACTTCCACACATTCTTTTCTTTTTCAGAAAATGAACTGATAAAAGGTGGCCAAGAACTGATATTAATCCCTTATGAATCACTTTCCCTTCGTAATATGCATCCATAATAATTAAAACCACAACACGATCATCCCTGAAAACCTACTCCTCAAGTTTTTAAAATACCCCGTCGGAATGCAAAACAAATTCTCCTTATTGGTGATTAAATAAGGCAGCGCCACTAAAAGATGGGAAGACGAGGCGGGTGTCTGGTGCTCCGCTATTAATATGTGACATCATTCCCCTAACTGATCGCCTCTAACACCGATGTATGCTGCTGGAACATTGTAGAGAGGGAGGAGAAGGAAAAGAGGAAATAATTTTTTTAATGCAATCAATAGTTTCCTTTCTTTATCATACGTGATTCAACGGTCCTGTTTATTGCACCGTGTGTTTGCAGCAGAAACATTGCCACACCGGTGGCAGAATGAAGCCACGTTTCTCTCGGGTTTTCTTTTCCCGAATGCTATTTGAGAGGGTGCTCACAGTGCCTTGCAGCTCACAATAGTTTTAACAAAGCAAAGGCAAAGAAAATAGAAGAAAAGAAGATATTGATCTGTTGTCTAGACCGATACGTATATGCTATCATATTGCAGACATGTTCAAAGGCGGTGATTCCTGGGATATGCCAAATGACATATTCTGTATATATTGAGCAGAGTGTGATTTCTTAAACAAAGGTTATAAGCTGAGTGATACAAAAAGATGAATCTCAATGGTCGCTTAAGCCATCACTGCATTGGAATATATCATAAATAACTAAAGCAGTATATTTTCTTACTAATCATCAACTTTAGCTTTCTTGTCACCAGCATTTCAAAACTGGAGAGCTGCCTGCAAAACATATTTATAATCATCTATGGTTCCTGCGTTTGATTAGAAGGCAACAGTCGGACCAACAAAGAAGTAATGAGGATACAACCCAGACTCCCTGCAAAGTCCAAATCAAAAGGCAAGCCTGTCGTTTTCTGTACGGAACAGCAGACATGTATATAGGATCATTTTCTATATCGGTCGCGAGGACGGGGACAGAGACATCTTCCACCCACTTCAAACTAAGCCTATATTTTAGAAAAGCAACAGTGAGCACCGAGCCTTTTATAAAATACATACAGCATCGCCAGTGATGTACGTATATGTGGTGCTGCACACAAAGAAAAGTCACGTCATAAAAGCACACGCATGAAAACACAGCGGCTTCACATGGGGGACATAAACACAGCACTGGCACATACGTGTATGTGGCACCATTTATATGTGCATGTGCTGAATTTTATAAAGATAGATGCATGAAGGCACATTTTACAAATAACATCCCAGTGTAATCTGGGACATTTAAGCCAGCAGGAATGTCCAAGTTCAGGAACGATTTCACAACTGTGGATGTGCCCAATAGGGACACCTACAAGAAGTCTACAGTACATAGACATCCCCGGAATAGTATTTAAGACTGGGGACATCTAGGAATAGCCTAACAGTTAGAGTAGTGAGCTCGGACGAGGGAAGCCAGGGCTCACATTCCCAGCTGAGTACTGGGGGTGATGGAGTACTATCTTCTCTACCATCTCTGGATTTTTTATGGCCAAAACAGACTATTTCCCGATGCCTAATCATGCTTGGGGCAGGTCTAAATTTGGATGGGGTTGCAGATGTCCTTGACAGATCTCAAATTGAGCAGGAATGTCTAAGTCCATTGCACATCCTCAGACACACCTCCTCCATATCTCCTTTCCTACCTGCCTAACCCCGCAACCGAGATATCTAAAGTGTCATTTGTAAAATGGTTCTAGGGATGTCTCCATGATTTGGATATCCGTATGTATGTTTTTCTACGTCCAAATCGCAACTAAGGCTTTTAAAATGATCCCCATAGAAGTCACGAAGAAGGGAGCCTTCCTTAGAAAGTCAAACTTTGTCCCAGGGGAGGTGGAGATATGACTCACAGAGATGGACAAATCTCAGCCGTCCTGTCCAAATGACAAATTAATCAGGGATTATGGGTGGCTCTGAACAGGTGTAAATGTTGACAAGTAAAAATGCAAAGTTATACATGTATTGCAATTTTAAAATACTGCATGTCTACTTTGAAGGACTGCCAAATCCACATTTCCGTTCTGTAGGTTTAAACCCTGCAAGTTGCCATTTACATGCATAAGGAGCACTCTTTCTGAAAACGGCCACATGTACATAGATGCTATTTATTTAAGCATACAGCACCTGAAGTTTCTAGATGACTCTGTAATGTATATGTTTAAAGTTATACGTATTTTCTCTGGCACTCTCTGTACAAGTGCAGTAATGAAAATCCACATATGACATTACCATTAGGCCTACTATTTACCTGTTGCTACTCCGACAGATAATTTATAACTTCAGCGACTGAATTCTGCTGTTGACTGTATTTTTTTCCTTTTTTTTTTTAGACATATGGCTTTGGCTGTTTGGCAAATGGCATCTCAATATTTTAACATCTCCTGACATGATTCTGACCTGTAGTTTTTGCCAAATGCAATTAGTTTATGTCAGTGCTTTTTTCCTAGCAAACAAGGTGCTGGTACTCATATGCATTAACACATGAGGACTATGGGTCAATTTTAGCAGGAAAAGAAAAAGGTGTCCACCAACTACCCCTTCAAAAAAAGCCCTGGTCTACGCTGTGGCAAGTGTGCAATATGCTTCTTTAGGGTATTTTAAAATCAGCACATATGGAAATTAGGCCTGGCGCTCAGCATTAGCAGCTTTTGAATATTTCAAGCACTTGATTTGATGTCACAGTATGATTAAAGAAAGTATTTCGTTTTTGATTTATTACTCATATGTTTTTATATATTGTTTCAGAGAAGCTGTAGCTCCGCGGCAGACAGTGTTTGCAAAAACACCTGTTGGTATCTATATTTGCTCCTGAGCACTGCCATATCGGTGTCTAGTTGCAAGCTAGTAAAATCATTTTTCACCTTTATTAGAATGATAAGCTTCAAAAATATCTCGGTGTGTGTGTGTGTGTGTGTGCATGCGCACTTGAACAAGACTGTTTAACTTTGGACATGATATAAAGTGTTTTGCATTTATGCTATAACAAGAATGGTTTTGTTTTTTGGTTGAGAATTATTTTCATGTGCAAGTTATAAAAATATTTTCCATTATTGGTGAATGTCTAATGCAGGGATGTAGACGATATGTCTCAATGTCTTTGAGATTGCAGAGTTCAGATATACAAGGTCTCTCGGTAGCATTTTTCACATTGGCACCTATATAATACCTCACTTTAAGATATGCCATTTATTCCAGGATTATTACAAAGTTTTAGGGTGACATCAGTAGCTTCTCCTTTGATTGATTTTATTTTTCAAATAAAAAATTATGTGTGAACTGCTAAAGATATTTTTTAAAAAGTATTAATGTTTTTTGTAGAACAAGCATTATTCACCCATAGTAAGCTTCCAGTGTCAGCAATTCAATACTGGTCACCTATAAAAATACTGTACAGGGAGGCATATTCAAAGCATTTGACAGTTAGAAGAGCTGATAACTGGCTAAAACGTGGTGATTCTGAAATTTAGTGGTACTGTCCGGATAGGGCCCATGAACATCCCAACAGAACACAAAAATAATGCCTGCTTAAAATCGGAGTGGTCTGTGGGCAGATCGGGGTGGTACTGATTTCTATCCGATCAGCAGTGATATTCAGCTGCTAACCGGATATCTAAACTGGTTAAAGTTAGGACAGATCAATGGCTGTCTTAACTTTAACCAGCTTTCACTATCCAGTTAGGGGTAGATTCCGGTTTGCGTTTAGCGGGAATGGACGCCCGGTTCGGAGTTCCGTTCCCACTAAACGCCGGAGTGCCGCTGCAGCTGACAGAGCTCTATTCGTGGGTGGGAGAGAGTAGGCCAGAGGTGGAGCAAGGGACGGCAGTGGGTGGGAACCTGACCTCGGATGTACAGGCCCGATTACGAGGCTGACCCTGTATGTCCGGAGTCAGTCATTTGTACGGGGAAGTTATTGTACCTCGGAAGTGGAATAAGTCTCCCTGGACAGCAGGATATGCAGCAGCCCGGGCTGCAAAGCGTGTTAAGGGGGCGCAGGTGGCTCCCCGCAGCCTGACCCTGGCCACTGCAGGCCCGATTGGGGGTCGGGCTGCAGGGAAAGCAAATTTTCGGAGTCTGCCGGGGATCGCAGCTCCTGCATGGAGTCACGGTGCCATGACAACTTGACACCAGAACTCCGCGGCTCCATGCAGGAGCCTGGCTGAGCAAACCGGGAAAGTGCATGGACGTCAGAGGTGCCTGAATCGGAGCACATTCTGGACATTCAGGCCCTATGCTGCGATTCTGATCCCGCGGGGACGTCTATCCTCTATAGGAGCAGAATGGGCGAATCTCCAGGCCATCCGGATTTCTGGATGTCTGGACGGCCTGGGGACGCACAGTACTGAAATGGCCTCTTAGTGGCTGAATATCACTGCTGATTGGATAATGAGACACGGACTGGCGAAAATGGATATTCAGCGCCAGACGCTGGATATGTTCCGGAGCTGAATATCTGCTTTTTTTTTTCAAGCGGCTAGGCATTTTAAAAGTGTCTAGCCACTGTTGAATATTGTCCCCTTATTTTTTTTTTAAAGAACTCACACATAGAGCTGATGTGAACATTTTTCTCTGAGCTACCTTAGCCTTTACGCTTTGTAAGGGTTTTTCTACCTCTTCTTGTTCAGGCCAATATCATAGAATAGCAAGGCAAAATAGGGTATTATTATGATCTGTCAAAGACCAGGCAGGTGTAACTAGGGCAGTTATACATACCAAAGACATCCTTATTTTCTGGTATGGCATACATCTGCCATTATTAATATTTTATGTGTCATCTCTTTCCATATTCTCTCTCAACCTCGGCTTGAGTTTTGTGATAGAATTATAGTTGTGGTCAACATTATTGGCACCCTTGCAGTTCAACCCCTTAATGTCCAATATCGCCTAAAAAAGGTGGCCAGTGAAATGGCTTTGCACTATATTCGCACACATAGATGACACATAGAAGAGTCAAATAAAACAAGATCAATTAAAAAAGGAAATAGTATAAAAACTGAGACATTGCCAGGACATGATTAGTAAAATAAACAAAAGCTCACCGGTTATCACCACTAAAAATTCCAAAAAATAAGTTGAACCAAAATACTATCCAATCCTTTGTACCTACCTATCAAGATACTTTTTAAAAAATTTTCATGTTTTTGTCGGATCACCCACCATGAGAGGGAAACCCTCTCTCGTAGTAGGCCCTACTTTTTAATCAAATAAATTCTAAGATCTGCCATACACACTGCTTAGAATGTCACAAGATGAACACCCACCACAGTACACCTCAAAAATTACTCTAGCTTTCCCATCAATTGCACAATATTGAAAAAACGCTGAACTCCATTTCAAATCCAACATCACGGTGAAAGGGAATCTGCTAGTATGGCCAGCTAAAACAAGCTTCAGCTGCCAAATAAGATCATGCCACAAATAGCAAATAAAAACAGCTTACAATAGCTCCAATTTTAAGCATTTAGTTAGCTGATATGATGCACATTGCGGCAAAGGTAACCTTCCATTGGGCACTGCAACACAACGCTGTGTTTCAAGCTCTTCGTTCTCCTGGCTCTTTCTCAAGCCATGATTATTGGCACCCTTATAAACAATTCAGATCAGTTTGAACAGCACAATCACATTCTCACTGCAGTAAAATTAGACGCATTTGTGTATACTGATCAATTGTAAGTACACACATGACTTGAATCAACCAATGATTGATGGCTCTAATGTTTAAAATGGCCACATTCGCTCCCTGTTCCATTTTCACAATGGTGAAGACAAGAGCTGCCTGAGACAATCAGAAAAGCCATTATCGAGAAATTTCAAAGGGGCACAAGGCCATGTCCAAAGACCATGGGACTCCTGTGTCTACAGTTTGCAATATTAGAACATAAGAACATATGATATGCCATACTGGGTTAGACCAAGGTCCATCACGCCCAGTATCCTGTTTCCAACAGTGGCCAATCTAGGTCATAAGTATCTTGCAGTCTCCCCAAAAGACACAGGTTTCTCAATGCTTGTATTGGGTCAAGCAGTGATATCCTGGGTCCCTTTTAGTAATGGTTTATGGACCTTTCCTCCAGGAACTTGTCCAAACCTTTTTTAAACCCAGCTACACTAACAGCTTTTTCTATATCCTCCGGTAACAAATTCCAGAGATTGATTACACGTTGAGTGAAAAAATATTTTCTCTTATTAGTCTTAAATAGGTTACCCTGTAGCTTCATTGAAGGCCCCCTAGTCTTTTTATATTCTGATGACGTAAACAATCGATCTACGTTTACCCGTTCCACTCCATTCATTAATTTATAGACCTCTATCATATCTCCCCTCAGCCGTCTGTTTTCCAGGTTGAAGAGCCCCAACCTTCTTAGCCTCTTTTTATAGGAGTATCCTTCCATCCCCTTTGCCATTTTGGTGGCTCTTCTCTGCACCTTTTCTAATAACATTATATCCTCTTTAAGATACGGTGACCAGAATTGCACACAATATTCAAGGTGCAGTCGTTTTCTGCTCACGGAACTGTCAAGAACCTCCCAGGACGTGGTGGGAAGAGAAAAATTAATCCAAGAAGTCTTCAAAGGTTAGTACGAACTGTTGAAAAAACCCCACGCACAACATCCAAAGAGCTTAAGGCTGACCTGGAGCACTTTGGAGTAGTGGTTTCAACCCACATCATATGCTGCACACTAAACAAAGAAATGTTTCATGGGCGATGACCAAGGAGAACCTCACTGCTCAAAGACAGACATAAAAAGGCACTCCTGATATTTATCTAAACCCACCTTGAGAAACCACAATTCTTCCAGGAAAATGTTCTGTGGAAAGATGAAACCAAACTTGAGCTCTTTGGCAATGCAGACCAGCAATACATTTACAGGAGAAAAAATGAAGCTAATAAGGAAAAAAACACCCTTCCTACAGTTAAATATGGTGGAGGTTCCATAATGTGGGGCTGTTTTGGTGCCTCAGGAATTGGAAGTCTGGAACATATTAAAGGAATCATGAAGTCAGAGGTCTACCACAATATATTGGAGCAAAATGTGCTACCTAATGCCAGGAAACTAGGTCTGGGTCGAAGGTCATGGGTTCTCCAGCAGGAAAATGATACAAAACATACATCCAAAAGAATGGTTAAAAAGGCAAAAATGAACTGTTTTAAATTGGCTAGCAATGAGTCCTGATCTCAATCTAATTGAGAACCTTTGGAAAGAGCTGAAATCTGCCATTGGTACAAGGAATCCTGGAAACATTCATGAGCTGGAACAACTCGCAATTGGAGAGTGTGAGAAACTACCAGCAGACAGATATACGAAACTTATAGATGGCTACAAGAAACATTTGGAGCTGTTATCACTGCCAAGGGTTGTGCAACCAAATATTAGTGAAAGGTGCCATTAATTCTGTCCAGGTCATATTTTGTTTTTTTCTCAGAAATTACTACGTCTAAGTTGCACAGACATCTTTTTTTTGTTGTATACCTTTGAACATACTATTAAAATATTATAATGACATACAGTTGGAATATTTCCAATTATTTCTCAAGATAATGCACACAACATACCTAAAATGCAAGGGTGCTAATAATATTAACCACAACTGTAACTGAAGATGTCCGCCTTTGTAAGCTACAATACACATGCAATGCTAACACTTCATTTTAAAGTCTCTCAAAGTACGCTCTAAACTCTCCTTTCTCACCGATGTTCCATCACCTCGGGCAAGATACTTTGGGCTAATTTGATCTGCAGTGACATAGAATGTCTAACATCTGACTACTTGTTCATTTGCCAGTGTCAGCAAATTTTTTAGTTACAACTTAGTCAGATATAATTTAGCTGGACATCTAGTTTCTGAGCAGCTTATTGAAAACACACATTTCCTTTAAATAAAGCCCCCACCCTTATAACTCTGGCATCTCAGTACTAGAATAATCCACCACCCAATTCCCAGATCCTCTCTCCCATCCACTGAGTATCTTAACAAAATGAGTTGAGGGACAGTTCCTTCCACTTGTTGTCTTAAAAACAGTTTCTCCCAATTTTCCCTCCCATCCTCAAAAGTCCCTCCTTCCAAAAAATATCCTAATGGTAAGCCAGAATGGGGACAGAGCCTCACCTTCTAGAGGCCTAGTGTCCAATGTTGCTCTGGCAGGGAATCCGGTGAAAAACCTTTCAAGACAATGGGTGAGAGAGCGGGAGGAAGTGGGGAGACAGTGTATTGGCTCATTTCTTAAAGATATTGGCTGGGAAAAAGACGGAACTACCAGCTCCAGGCACCCATATTTGGACACGTAAGTTAAAAACCTTGGGCCTGATTTTCAAAATGACTGTAGTCAGCTGTGCTGCTTGAATATCAGTGGGATATTCAGCGACAGTATCTAGATAGGTGTTTCCGTTGACTATCTGGATTGAGGGGTGCTATCCAGAAAGCTGCCGCCACATCTCCGGCGAGCATGATTGTCATGTGACCTAATTTATCTGAATAAGTGCCAAATAAAAATAGCACTCTCTCCGAAAACTGCCAGCACTTATCCAGATAGCACCGGTACCACCCATGGACCACCCCTGCACTAACCAGTGGTCTGTGGAGATATCTGACAGCACTCTTCAGACACTGCTGCTGAATATCTCGTTCTGAGCCCTTATCTGGACAGCCTCCCATTGGCAATTGGCCCCCTAGAGCTGCAAATCAGTGCTATAAATCTAACTTCCCTCCCTTGGCTACTCTTCATTGCCAAGGCCACCCACAGTTAGATCATAGGCTTTGGATGATCAATCTTTATTTAGCCTGCAAGATCCCTTTGAAAATTCACCACATAGTTCTGTTTTCCTCCAAGACTCAAGTTTTGCCTTTCCCATTTAACAAATAGAAAAAAAAAGAGAGATCTTCCTGGGATTTTGGGAATGTTCAATTATTACCACACCGTAGCAAAACTCTTATGGGATCTTCTTGTTACTGCACATGTTAACAAACACTTTTAAATTAAATAAAGAGTTTTCCTTACATTTAGGAACCCCACCTGTCCAGCCTGCTGGCCAGCGTCGGGACAGACAAGTTGGACAAACTCTTTCAGAGTCTCCTGAGGATGATAGCGGATAGCTGGATGGGAGAAGTATGGCCCGGGCTGCTGGATTATAGGCGATGTTGGAAAGTGAAGTGTCGATGACGTTGCATGTGGACTTGCTACAGGAAAGAAAAATAGAATAGTTTAAAACAAAAGTCAACAGCTGTTCCTTGTATGATACAAGGGTTTAGGTACACAATCTTAATAATATATTGTCTTGTCACTGAAAAAGACTATGCAGTCAAATTTTAAGGTTCTTATCGATGCTTCTTATTATACATGAACTGGATTATTCAGGTTTGGTCCTTCCATCACCTTCTCCATGGTGTACCTCGGACAGAGGTTGTATAAGGAACTACCCTAAGCTTAAATTCACAATTAAACTAAGGGGCTTGTTTACAAAGCCACGGTAGCGGTTTCCGATCATTATCGGAGCCGCGGCCCCTTTGTAAAGAAGCCCCTAAATCTCTTAACATGTCAAATCTCTACAAAATAAACCTTTTCCCACTCTTCCCACAAAAAAGGAATTTGGTTGCTAGTCCTTACCTACCAAGAAACTGTAAACCACATGAAGAATGTTTCTTTATATCCCTCGTAAACCTTGGAAATCTATATTTTAATGGACTTTGCTGTAATTCATTGAACATTGAGGGCCACCATTTCAGAACTTAACGGAGCTGTGAACCATCAAAGTGTCCATTCTACAGCACACGGTTGTGGGAGCTTGGGAAAGATAAGATCTTGAATATCATTACAATTTTATATTCCTAGTGAGGGAAAGAAGAAAATAATGTTTTGCCTTGCTCAAGGCAAGCATGAATAAATATTTTAAGGCTCATGTAACTAGATTTTCTGAAGTTCATTTGAGACTGCTAAGGGTTTTTGCTTTAGAAATGAATGGATTATGTTTAAGGGCTTGTCATAGTCACACCAATATTATCATAATCTTTCTACTGGGGTTGTACAATTTTGTGCCACATCTGAGGCACACTATACTAGATTTTTGGCAGCCTTTCTGTGTTTTCTTTGTTATACCACAAAACAGAGATTACTGTAATGCTGTCTGCATGCAATTGTTTGACGAAGAAGAGGACTCATCTGTTCCTTTCACTGTTGACTTGTAGTAGCTGTTATCCATAAAAAGTCCTACTAAGGATGAGGTCATCACTTCCCAGAGATTCCACAAATAAACAGCTGAGATCACATAACAGATTGCAGGCAGCCTTACTTTTAGGCCATAAGGAAATGGTTAACCCCACTTGGACTTTTAATGCAATGCTGTAATGCAATGCTGAAAAATTAGTATTTTTCACAGCACTATTAAATCATTGATAAGAAGAGACCAGGGCTGATTCCCACTAGCACTCCTTATGGTCTTGGACAAGTCACGTAACCCTCCATTGCCTTGGAAGAAAAGCCTGGCAATCTACTTCTGGTCACACTACCAAGAAAACTCAGGAGCTGCTGGGTCGCCAGGAGTCAGCACTGACTCAAAGGCACACATTGCATTTGCAAGAGAAAACAGGTCATTGTAATCTGCTCAAATCCAGTTCAGAAAGTGTTTAAGAGTTTTATGCTGACATTAGACCTGGATTTAGGAACAGACAACATAGACAAATGTTTAGGCTGCTAAATTTTGATGCCACCAAATACCTGGGCTAAAGAGGAACTAGATCTCACTTGTTCAGAGCTGCCCACCAGGGCAAATTTAAAAGTGCTATACCATAGCTCATTATCCTTAGTTTCTCCTCTGCCCCCACCCTCTCTAGTGTAATCTCCAGGAAGGAGGACTTCCATTTCGGTCTCTGATCTTGATCCTGCTGCTCAACAGTCAAAGCCGTAAATCTGGTCTTGCCTGACATGTTGTTATATTTGTCACTTGACTTTCTACTTGGCCATCCTGGATGGCTCCAGACTCTGCTCGCTGTAAATTCTCTTCAAACAGCATGGCGGCATCATGTGCCAGGTTAAATCATGCTTGATACATCCCACCTTGACTATTTGTGCTTGCACTTGGGTCTCGTGATTGACCATGTTTGAGTGTTTACTGGCTATGCTGTCATGCTGGTTGATGTAAACGGCTTTTAAACACCACCTAACAGCTGTGTTTATCGGAACTATAAAGACTAACTTTTAATAAGGGGGCTTGGCAAGAATCCAAGATCCTGAGGGAAGCCTGCACCTCTGTGCATAAAGCAAAAGACAAGGAATTAAAAAATACTTCTAAAACAACAAATTTCATCTTTTAACAGATGGTACAATCAAAGCAGTTATTCAAAACAATCAGTAAGTCTTCTGGTACCTGTTGGGAATATTTTAATGGTATCCATTAGTGAGGGAAACTCACTGATATTTAGCCCCATAAGAAACAGAAAGGAAGAATTTCAAGCTGTGAATGGGTCTTGAATAAAATAATGTGGTCACCATGTTAATCTACTTCAATAAGAAGGAAAACAACCAGATTGTTGGAGATAACTTCTTGATGGGCTAGCTTAACATATTTGTACTGGCTTTTAAGAGTCATGCTTCTTCCATCAAGTCAGTGCATAATGAGCCAAGGATGATGCCCAAATATCCAAGTAAATTAAAGACTGCATTACAAAGGTGGCGTGATGATACTTGCTCTCGAAACTGAAAGGAGTTATAAACTAAAATGATGGGTGATGGAGGTAGGAAATTAGGGGTCTTGAAAAACAGTCAAAAAGAAAACAAGCCAGATGTCATTGAACAACAGCCTACAATCTACAGGAACAAGACTGTGAATGCAATTTACAAACCATTTACATTGGAAAATAGTGATTTGCCACATGTAAATGGGCAGCTGCGGTTGGAGATGACATTCCTGGGGCAGGATTGGAAAACATTGTGCCCTGATTATATTTTCAAATTTACACGAGACATCATATAAAATCTCTAATCACAGCTGCAAACATCATTGGGTGCACTGCACCCATTTATTTATTTAGCTGTGCTTATATACCGCTTTTCACTGGGTCACCCATGATAAGTTTCAAAAAGAAAGTACATAAACACTTTCTTTTTAAAATTTGGTGCAAAATCTACAGGTAAAAAGTACCACGATCTTCACAGCAAAGACTCCTCCCCCACCTCTCTACATTAGCAAATCATTGTGCAAACCGACCAATGAACTCACTGAACTCATCTGAAACACTTTTTGCCTGTCTCCTCCATTGTCCCTCTTATTCATCTATTTAGTTGCCTACTGGCAACATTTAAAATTCTCCAGGAGTACTTGCAATCCATATGCATGATAAAGTACATTATTGATGAAAAACAAAATAGTAATAACCTTAATGAAATGGCAATTGACATTTTCAGAATAGACATTTAAATTCTTTCACACTGTCATTTAAATGCAAGATGATATAGTTCTGCTTTTGATTAGCAGGGGCATGGTAATGGAACTTGTGACTGTGGTATGATAGATCACTGCTAAGTTAATAAGATTCTGCATTTCGTTTCCAAAATCATAAGACTTTTCTTCCCATTTCTTCCGTAGATGGTAAAGTGATACTACATAAATACTGTTAAAGCTACACTTCCATACTGCAGTAATTCACTTAACTTTAATGTGATTTATGACTCTGTTAATAGGGAGAGGATTAAAATCCTGGGATCTGATGCTTAAAACATGGGTTACATATTTAAAGTACTAATGCACTTAGAGCCCGGTTTACTACGATTTTTGCCTACTCTGTATCTATGAAAGTAAAGCTTACTAAATCAGCCCTATCGTTTGAGTAGAAAAATCTAACTACAAAGCAGAGATCAAAGTAAAACCTGTACAGTCCACCATTTTCTTAAAAGCAAACGCTTTAACGTCACTGATCTATCAAAGAAAGATGAATGCGTTACCATCTTGCAAGCATCAGCTAAGGTTCCTGCAGCAGCTGTGTGTCACTTCTATATAATGTGATAATGGCACATAATACACTATAAAGTCACTTCATCCATTTTGCGTTTAGAAAGGAAATCAAGGTGAATAGCTATTTCAGCTGGCACTGGAGCAGAGGCAGAACAGATAAGGGAGAATAGGGTCATAACAGGCATTTCATGAAGCATTTCATGCTTGGCAGCCAAGCCAAGCAATTCATTAGCTGCCTTATTTCCCTATGCAAGGACCTCAATATCTCTCAACATGCAAATTTCTAGTGATGCTCATTCTCTACAGAAAAAGGATGACCCCTGACCACCTCCCCCCCCCCCCCCACCCATACACACAGATCATGACTGGCCTGGTTATAGCAAGAAGCCCAAAACACCTATCATGCATATTCCCTGAAACCTGCACACAAATATATGCAAAGAAGGTACACTGCAGTCAGAAAACAAACCAACAATAACTTAAAGGCCTATTCACTAATGTGTAATAAGCTACACTATGCGTGAATGCAAATTACATGCGTGTTTACTGGTGCTGGCCACGGCGGGCCCGATATTCAGTTGCACTGGCTATATGCCTCTAAGGTGCATAGCCGTCACCGCTGAACTTTAATCTCAGATATTCAATACGGGACCATATCCAGCCACTGGAATTGAATATCCAGATCTTCTGCAATGCACCGCAATGCTCTGCATGGTGCAGAAGCTAACTGGACAGTGGCGATATAGAGCCCCTGCCCAGTTAGCTCCCAAGAATAAAGATAGTTGAAGTATTCCCACACCTATCTTTACCCCTGAGTCGCTAACCAGGCAGTGGTTCAATGTTGCCGCTGCCTGGTTAGCAAAGGGTGCCACCTCTGCTCCGTCCTGGAACACCCACAACACGCCCTGATTCTACGTGGATAGCCTCAGGCTGTGTAGTGGCGGAATCGGGGATACTCATAGGCACCAACCGTGTTAGTGCCGATGAATATCCCTCTACGCATACTACTTGAACCGGATGATTTCCGTACCATTTATCAAGCCCTTATACTCCCCCATTTCGACTTCTCAAACTCCATACTACAAGGACTCCCCCGGGCCACCCTGAACCCCCTGCAATTAGCCATGAATAGTGCAGCGAGGGTACTCCTCGGGGCATCCAGGAGAGATCACGTAACACCCCTTCTAAAACAGCTACACTGGCTCCCCATTCAGGCAAGGATCAGTTTCAAGATCTTACTGCTAACATTCAAAGCGGCTAAGGGGCTCACCTCTTCCTCTCTCTCCAACCTCATACAACCACTTGCACCAAACAGGCCACAAAGAACAGCAGAATTAAACACACTAGTTATCCCAAATGACACCACAAGATGCACTAGATCAACAGCCAACAGAGCCTTCCAATTCTGCGCCCCATCTCTATGGAACACCTTACCAGCACAAATCAGAGCAATACCTAATCTAAGTCAGTTCAGAAAGGCTTTAAAGCATTTCCTCTTCCTTAAATATCTCAATGGCAGCTCCGAACAGAACCCCCAGGTGAATAGCAGAAGTGGTCAAACAGATAGACCCCGCAACGGACCAACTTCACAATGTAAATAGCAAGTTGTTCCATATACTATTGTACCACTGTTGTATATAGTTAACCAGGATATCCTTTATCAGATAACCCTGCATTGTATTTAGTTTCCCCTACTTCGCCAAGTTATACTTCCTGTTAAATGTAACGACCAGACACGTGTAAACTGTCGGATGTTTTCTGTTCAATGTAAACCGCGCTGATGTCTAATAGTGCGGTATATAAGAATTGTTAATAAATAAATAAATATTTACACGGTTTACAGGTTTTTGAAATGTGTAAATGCCGTTCAGTATCGGGCCCAGTATTTGTAGGAAGCTGATTCACTTAATAACATGCATGGAATCTATATTAATGCTCTTAGTAAGCTATAGGACATGAGGAACGCAAGGCATGCAAGACCACGGATTGCTTTGAAAAAAATTTGAACTGCTGAGGAAAAGAGGGGGAGTTGGTTTTCCGGACTTCAAATCTTATCATACTGCTTCCCTTATTAGATATGGGAGAGAATGGGTTTTGGGTGAGACACCTGCCCCCTGACTTGAGAAGGAGAAAGAGTTAGCTTCTCCTTTTCAGTTGTCAGCTAAAAATGTTGTACACCATATTTTAGAATTCAAATACAATTATACATATTTTATTTATTTTATATACTTTTTCTTCAAAAATTACAAAACATTTTTAATTTTTTTGGTATATAGTTGCCCCAGGAGTGATGATTATATCTATGCTGTGCCCATGCATCATACCCATCACCCATTTTCACATAATTTTTCCTCCATACAGAAAGCAAGAAGGAGGGTGCCAGGCTTCCTGTGTTTTATCAGCCACTATAGATCCCAAAGAAACAGAAATGCAATGAGGCAGTGGCTGGAGACCACAACTGAGATCCTGGCCCCCATGGAACAGTGGCACCCTGTGGTTAAACTGTAAAATCTATCCTTTGAAATCTGTTGATAGTGTTTAGATATATTTAACACAGTTGATTTAACTGGGTGACTAGGGAGTTGGACCGAAGGAGAGCCCTAGATGTGGTGTACTTAGATTTCAATAAAGCCTTTGACACCCTTGCACACAGGTGACATAAACAAACTGAGCACCCCTAGGGATGGATTCTAAAGTGACTGACTGGGTTAGAAATTGGTTGAGTGGAAGGCGACAAAGGGTACAGGTAAATGGAGCTCACTCTGAGGAGAAGGAGGTTATCAATAGTGTACCACCGGAATCTGTTCTTGGTCTTATTCTTTTTAACATCTTTGTTAGTGATATTGCAGAAGGGCTGTCGGGTAAGGTTTGCCTCTTTGCGGATGATACCAAAATCTGCAATAGATTAGACACCCAGGAAGGAGTCAATAACATGAGGAAGGATCTAGTTAAGCTTGAAGAATGGTCAAGAAGTTGGTAGCTGGGAATTAATGCTAAAAAATGCAGGGTCATGCATTTAGACTGCAAAACTCCAAGGGAGCGGTACAGTGTAGGGGGCTAAGTACTTCTGTCCATGAAATATGAGTGGAACCTGGGCGTGGTAGTTTCTGATGATCTTAATGTGGTTTGACAGGTAGAAAAGGCAACAGCGAAAGCCAGAAGGATGTTTAGGTGCACAGAGGGAGGAATGGCCAGCAGAAAAAAGGAGGTGATAGTGCCTCTATATAAGTCTCTGGTACGACCTCATTTGGAGTAGTGTGCAATTCTGGAGACTACACCTTCAAAAGGACAGAAATAGGATAGAGTCGGTGTAGAGCGCGGCTACTAACATGTTTAGTGGTCTTCATTATAAAGCATATGAGGACAGACTTAAAGATCTTAGTGTTAGAGAAAAGGTGAGATATAGGAGATATGATAGAGATGTTTAAATACCTCCGTGGCATAAATGCAAAAGAGGAGAGCCTCTTTCGATTGAAAGCAAGCTCTGCTATGAGGGTGAAAGGGGATGAGAGTGAAAGGGGTTCGATTTAGGAGTAAAATGTGGAAATATTTCTTTACAGAAAGAGTGGTAGATGCATGGAATAGTCTTCCAGTGGAGGTAGTAGAGACAAAGACAGTATCTAAATTCAAAAAAGCATGGGACAAACACAGAAGATCTCTAAAGGAAAAAAAGGGACTTTAGTATTTGATATGGAAGGGCAGACTAGATAGACCATGTGGTCTTTTTCTGCCGTCATGTTTCTATAAGAACATAAGAAATGCCATACTGGGTCAGACCAAGGTCCATCAAGCCCAGAATCCTGTTTCCAAGAGTGGTCAATCTATGTTTTACTGTACTGGCTATTTTATTTTTTGATTAGCATTTTTGCTATCCTAACGTCTTTACAAGTTTCCCTTAGCTTCTTCAGATATTGCTGTTTGTCTTCTTCTTTGCCCTTAAAATATCTCCTTTCAGTTTCGTCCACTGTTGTTCTACTTCCCCTAGATGTTCCCATCCAGCTAACAACCCCTTGAGGTATACCCCCATTATTGCAAAGTTAGTTTTCCTGAAGTCTTGGATCCTCACTTTTAAATGAACTATCTCGACCTGTGTCCTAACATTGAAGTTCACCATCTGGCGATCAGTGCGCATCAGATGATCACTTGCTACAACTTTAGAAACACTCTCTCCATTTTCTCTCCAATATTGACCACTCCTGCGTTGGTTCCATTACTAGTTGCTGGAACAGTCTAAAAAATAAAATTCCCATCTAAATCAATATATGTACCCAAAAGTAATAAATGAAAATACAATAATTTAAAAATAAATTTAAAAGATCATAATGAAAAAAAATCTGTGATTAAAACACAAATAATTTTAATGCAAAATTCAAACCTTATACTAAGCATTTTTCCAAACATACAAAGGGGCCAATATTCAAATAGTGAACACTCGAGCAAAGTCTACACATACCTTTTACCCATATAGCATGTGTTTTTTCTGATCTTGCCCAAAAGAGTCTCCCAGGAACACCTCCTCTAAATGTATCTACAAATATACAGGTAAATGACTTTGAAATCTATCTTCTCCAAGGAAACACTCTTCAGTATTGTGGCTTCCAAAGTGTGAGTCGCGACTCCAAATGGGGGGCACTTCATCAGTAGAGTCACAGAAACAGGGCTGCTCCCACTCTGTGATCTAGGCCCAGGAAGTCAGCATGGAACCTGGAGGTCGGTGAATGTTCACAGATCCTTTCCCCTCTTCCCATGTGGGCTTTCTGTTAGATTAGAAACTTAAGCAGAGTACTGGGGTCTTAGTGCCCATTGACACACAGAGTCCTGTGCTGACTGATGCTGCCTTCATGCTTTGATCAGAGGGGGGAGGAGGAAGTGGTTGAGCGAGGGGAGGGGAGTGGGAGTCTACTGTTTTGAATTTATCATTTGGGGATCACTTAAATTTTTAAGTATCAAAAAGGGGTCATACTGGATAAAGGTTGGGGAGTTCTTACTTTAGTAGATCTAGCACTTGGTGACCAAATCATTTTGTTTCTTTATCTGCCCTCATCAGAGCAACATACTAACACAATTCCTCAGAAAAAGAGCCCTCATAAAGTTTGCTGCAGGAATGATATATTAGCCCTTCATGTTCTTCTGTATAGAAACTCGGGACAAATTATTACTGAAATAGAGTGGTCAGTTATGCATTTTCCTATTAATTACTGAACCTGTGCACATATAAAACGGAGCAATTATTGACCTCTTCAATCCTCAGTGGGTGACTTAACATCTGATTTAAATCAGCTGTCCTCCAAGACCTTCAATCACAGACAGATGATCATAAGGGTAATTTCTAGTAGATCATCACTCTTACTGCCTGTACCCATTGGCACCATGGAGAGTACAGCACCACCTGCTGGCTCCATAGACTAACACCAGCTTTTAAGAAAGAACTTTCACCATGTCTTCTTCCTTCTGGGAGTCACCTTGCTGCATTCCAAAACAATAGAATAATATAAGAGGACCGAGAAAAAAGCCCCAACCTATATGAGACTAGGTCTGTAAATTAATGAACGGAGTGGAACGGGTAAACGTAGATCGATTCTTTACGCCATCAAAAAGTAGAAAGACTAGGGGGCATGCAATGAAGCTACAGTGTAACCTATTTAAAACTAATAAGAGGAAATACTTTTTCAAACAACACTTAATCAAACTCTGGAATTGGTTACCGGAGGATGTAGTAAAAGCTGTTAGTGTAGCTGGGTTTCAAAAAGGTTCGGACAAGTTCCTGGAAGAAAGGCCCATAAACCATTATTAAAGAGGACCCAGGTAATCTACTGCCTGCCCCAGTAGAAGCACTGTGGAACGTGTGTCTCTTTTGGGGAAACTGCCAGGTACTTGTGACCTGGATTGGCCACTGTTGGAAACAGGATACTGGGCTTCATGGACCTTGGTCTGACCCAGTATGGCATTTCTTATGATCTTAGAGTATTTTCTTAAAACCATATCACACACATACCAACTAAACCCTCTCATGCTTTATCCAATAGGCTAGGTGGTTGGAAACTAACTAAAAAGGAACTAGATTCCTCTTCTATTCTGTCTTCACAAAGTCTGTACCATGTGGGACTTACCAAGGCAGTTCCTTACCTGAGTGGGTTAACCATAGCTTGTACAAGTCATCTACCAAATGCTACACCCACTCATTCACCTCCATCGATATGGGAATCTAACAAATGTTTTTTTGCAATTTTATAAACTGCTGCCACAGATGTGGGCAATCCTTCAGCCTGTGAGGCTGCCACAGCCCTCATAAAGAGTATCTCCAGAGATCTTCAGGATAAGAAACTACTTGCTTTAAAGAGCTCAGAGATACCATTATTTTCTGTCTGTCAGACCTCAATTAAATCTGCTTTTTGAATTTTTTTTCTTGAAAGAGTTGAAAAAAGATTTGAGAGTAGCTAAGTTGCAGATGCAGATAGCAGTTTTGTTAGCAATAGGAGGGTCTTTGGAGGGGAGAGAGTTCTCTTCCCATTCAGTTATCCAATTTTCAAAGGTGGCAAAGCTTTTTAATCCTCCAATTCAATATCTATTCTCTGGTAGAGGTTATCGGGCAGAACATTTTCATTTCTTTTTGTTTTGTTTTGTTCCATTTTGTTTTGTAATAACATATACTATTATTAACTACTGTGTGCTACCTAGTAATAGTACGCGCCGTATTTAGTGTGCACTAAGGGGGTAATTTTATAAGGAGATGTCTTTTTAATTGCTAAAAACATGCATAACTGCTGGCCTTCTATAAAATATCAACCAGTGTAAAAGTGTGGGTGTTAATTGCATAGTGTGTACTTTCACTGTGGGTGTTCACAAGGACAGAGTTCAGGCAGAGCGTGGGCGGCGCGAGCAAGTATACACGTTGATTATAAAATACAATCATTTGCATGTGTACTTCAAAACATAGGTGCAGTCATTCACACCAGCTCTAAGACTGGCGTAAGTCATCACATCTTAATTTATAGTGTGCCCTCTGCCACTTGCACTAGAATTTTATAAAGATAAATAGGCACTTACTTGTCTTTATTCATTTAGGAGCATTAAAATATGCTTTAAATTGGTGCATTGTTACCAAACAAAAGTAGATGATACAAAAAAGACACACTCTTCTTGCCCAATGAAGGTTTGATATTATTTCTGAGAGAAGTAATGAAACCACCCTTTGAACCTCTGGCTTCTGTATTTTGACCACTGAAGCAGTTTGTTAGCAAGGTTCTTGTAAAAAAAGAGTTTCTAATTTGGTGCCTGGCTCCATTACAAGGTGGACAGCACAAGCTTATGATTCTAATGAAAGTCCAAGTCTCGTCTGAAAAGAGAGGACAGTTTGGGTATTACAAGTTCTTTACAATTTTGTTCTTAAAAATTTAGTAAAAAGTTGTTTGGTGTTTTTGAGTCATAGAGATAGGCTTGTATATGTCATTAGTTTGTAGGTGGATAAAGAATGGTATCTCTGAGCTCTTTAAAGCAAGTAGTTTCTTATCCTGAAGATCTCTGGAGATACTCTTTACGAGGGCTGTGGCTATTCTATGTTCAACACCAGGAAGCAATCTTCTTCCAAATAAAACAGTAAACTTGTTTGTGCAAGTCTTTCTCAGTCTTAGCAAACATTCTACTACTGTGCCTGAACAACATTTTCTCTTTAGGATGGCCCTCTACATCTCTGTGTCATTACTGAGATTCTGGGTCCCAGTGAAGGGATGACCACTGACCAATTATGCCTTTAATAACAAGAATTATGAAAGATTCTGCCATCCAAATCTCTACCAAACCTGAACATCAGGGTTTTCATGATTGCTAAAGTGCCATGAAGTAGTCAGACAGACTACCTGGGAATTTAGGCGGGCGATATTCTGCAGCGGCAGGTAAGACTTTTACAGCGGCTAGCCGTCACTGCTGTAAAGTGAACCTGAATATTCAATGCTGGGGTCCTATCCAGGTTGGCCAGATTGTAATTTAATGATTTGGTCAGCAGCGATATTCAGCTGCTGGCCGGATTGCAAAAGTGGCTAAAGTTAGGACAACCATTTAGCTATCCTGACTTTAGCCAGTTTAGGACAACTAGCCACTAGCCGGTTATCCCGGGTGCCACTTCCACTGGTGAGTAGCATTTAGGTAGTTTGCAGTTGTGCAAATCACCTAACTGACTTTGAATATTCTCCCCTTAGTTTTCCTGCCACAGGCTTTGCTGTGATTTCTTCTACCTAAAGAAAAACCTTCAAGGTCTCTGCCGTCATAATGAGATTCCTTGTCCCACCACGTTTAAAGTATATTACTTTTACAGAACTGTCAGATATCATAAGAACCTCTTTATGCACAATTCTTTGTTGAAATTTTTATTTATTTATTTAACAGGTCTTATACCGCTTTATCATTATGTCAAAGCGGTTTACATTACAACTCAACTCAAGGGTTACATTACAACAACGGTAATAAACTTGGAGTACTTATAACTAGGGCAGCAAACTTGGATTTCAACTAGCTCTGGGGAAACAATGTTAATGGTCCATGAGATACATTCTGGGCTACGTGATACTTCCATAATGCTCAGAGAATAGATATGTTTTGAGTGTTTTGCAGAAGTCCCTTGTGTCTGTAGTCACCTTGAGATCTTCTGATAAGGAGTTCCATAGTGTTGGTGATCTTGTGAAGAATCTCCTGATGCAGGTTGCTTGCTTACTTCTTGTCTTGCTATTAGGGACTATTAGGTGGTTTCTGTTGTTGGTTCTCCGTGGTCTGACTTCTGGGTCTCTTATTATGAGAGACTGGAGTGTATCAGCAGAAGTATGGTGTATGGTTTTAAATGTAGTGAGTATGATGATTTTGTATTTGATATGGGTATGTACTGAGAGCTAGTGCAGATGCTTAAGATATCCCACATTGCTCTCATTCCTGGAATCTTCATGTATAACATTTACTTCTTCTGAGACTAAACTCTCTGAGCTAACAGTTCCAACAACACCAACAACATGGCTTCCTTTCAAAGAGAATTACATCTGTCAATACCATCATTATATTTTATTTTTGACAAATTTTCAATATTGACCCTCTTAATCCCCCATATTATAAACAGAACAACTGCTTGAGAGGCTGAATACTCTATGGGCCTGATTCCGAGTTGTGGCTTGCAGGGCTGCATGTCCTGCCCCTATTCCCCCTCCTGCTCTCCCCGCACAGCTAGAACTGCAGGACAGAGAGAGCCAGCAGGGGACAGGAGAGGGTGGGATCTGGGCAAAGCGGGAGTGGGCTGAGCCAGCAAGACGTACAGGGCCAATTCAGGTCATGGGCCCTGTACATCCTGCGGAGTCAGAGGGAACGTGCTGATTATTCCACCTCAAAGGAGGAATAATCAGCACCGGAGGGCCGGCCAGCTGTGGGTCAGGCGACGGGGAAGAGGGGTGCCGAGCCATGGGAGCCAGGGGCACCTTCAGGGAGGAAGTCCCTGAAGGCAGGCAGGGGCATATCGGGCCGCCCTCGGGCCCGATTCTGTGTACCGTGGGAACATTTTGTTCCCACGGTCCAGAATCAGGTCCTAACGGGCCCATCTTGCTAGAGGCCATCCGGACAGCTTGGATGTGCCCCTTCATGAATCAAGCTCCAAATCAAATGTACTTTGATGGCTTTCATAGTTGTAGTAACAGGCATCACAATACACACATGCAGTTTGGCTCACAAACCATTCCATGTTGCTATCACCAAAAACCTAGGTGCTATAAATATAGTTCTGTTGTCACTATTTTCTGTACACTCATCCACCTGACTTCTATTAGGAGATCCACACTACTTTCTGGTAATCTCACAATTCTTATGATTTACAAATCTTTCTTTTAGGTGACATAAGTCCTGAGATGGCTATCAAATGGTATCTCTTTGATGGTAACCAAACTGTGATTCTACAGAGTTTTTATAATCTCAACTGTCACTAAATGAAGGTACTTCTGATGACATCATATTTTAGGAAGCGGTGCCAGGTTTTGAAAATAGCAAACTTTCAGATATTGAAAGTAGTCAAAATCATGGGTTTGATCATTTGAATTATATGCGGAGACCCCTAGGGTCCCTTCATTGTATTTTTACATCCTATCAGGCTCATTCTGAGCTGCGTTGGGATATCCATCCCTACTATTCGTGTCCCTTCCCGCCGGCCTCTAACTTCCCCGCCGACTGTACGGGGAAGATAGATGGGGACAGGAAAGGGGAGGATCGGGGACAGTGTGAAAGCGGCCAGTGGGCAGTCGCTGGTCCCAGATGTACAGGGCCGATTCTAATGTCATCCCTGTATGTCCAGGGCCGGCGACATGAATGGGGAAGTTATTCCACCATCGAGATGGAATAACTTCCCCGATTCTGCAGGATTGGCAAGCCCGGGGCTGGGAAGGGGTGACAGGTGGCAGAGGGTATTCCCTGCAGTTCGACCCTGGCCCTCGCAGGCCAGATCGGGGGGGGGGGGGGTGGTCGGGCGATGGGGAATTAACTGCAGGAGCCGGCAGCCAGGGACTGTGGCTTTTAAATAGAGCCATGGTGCCTTGGCAACTGGACATCATGGCGCCGCGGCTCCACCAACTTATTGAAGGTGATGGCCATATTACGAGACGGGAGGATGAAAGCAGGTGACAACATCATAGTGAGTTTGGATGCGGAGAAGGATTTTGATAATGTATTGTGGGAATACTTGTTTTGGGTGGTGGAGCAATATGGAATTAAGAGGGCATCAGGGTGCTGTATCATAAACCTAAGGCCCGTATGTTGGTAAATGGGGCACTGACAGATTCTCTCTGTGCCGTGGCATAAGGCAGGGATGCCCCCTATCCCACATGCACTTTTTGCTGTCACTTGAACACTTAGCTATTAAGATTCGCACAACGCAAAAGTGGCCAGGTATAAAGATGGGTTCGGAGACCTAAGAGTAATCTTTTTGCGGATGACATGCTGCTATTCATAGGAAAGGCAAGTGAATCAATACACCAGGTTATGGAAATGGTAGCTCAATTTGGCACCTTTGCAGGGCTCAACGTTATTGGATTAAGTCAGAAGCGATGGAGGTGAACCAAAAATGCCGTGCTAGGGAAAAAAAAGATTTCCCGCTTAAGTGGGCTGGGGAAACTATGAAGTATCTGGGTGTATATCTCAGTACTGATCAAAAGGTGGTATATAGGAAGAACTTAGGGGAAAACTAAAACAAATGAAAGAGTGGTGTGATAGGTGGAGGGATTTACCGCTTTCACTTTAGCGATCATTAAAATGATATTTACTATACCCTCTGCAAGTATTACCTCTGTGGATTAAAGGAGTGGAAGAACGTACCTATAAGGGGGTGGTGAACGCCTTCTTGTGGAGAGGGAGTACTGCATGGATTAGCTATGCGAAACTGACATTGGGTAGAGAAGAAGGAGGCTTAAATCTCCCAGACTTGCGCTTTTATTACATAGCCACATTACTTCGATGGGTACACAGATTGCATACTGGGGAGGACAGGTATGCTCCTCCTTAAGGGTTATTCAATCAGGGTTGTGTGCCCTACAAGGCTTTTTGCTTGCTTCAGCTTAAACGCAGACATCGGGATGAGGCCCAATGGGTTAGATGCTTTACTGAGCTGTTGAGAAGGGCGTGGCAGTGGTGGAGAGTGAGATTGGAGAGAGGAAATAAAGAAATTAGTCCTTACCTGCTAATTGTCTTTCCTTGAGTTCTCTCCAGGCACCATAGGGTAGTCAATTCCTTCCAGCAGCTGAGGACTGAAAACACAGAGTCTTGCTGACACCCTATAATACAGCTCCCTCTGCTGCCAGAGACTCAGTCTTCTATTGACAAAGCAGCTTACTATGAACTATACTTTACAATTATACCTTACAACTAAAGCCCTTGAACTAACTTACTCAACAAATGTTAATTTCTTTTTTTTTTCTTCTTCTCATTGAGAACAACTCCCACCCTCCCCCTCTCATGCCAAGAAGGCGAGCAGAAGGCAGAGCCGCCCCGCAGAAAACTTGGATGCCAGGTCGCCAAGATACCTAGCCACTCAACCAACCAGATATTCCACCGTCAATCCACACTGACAATCCTGCTGACGCACGACCGGATAAAACCACCATCTTCTCAAGCAAATGAACTGGGAGTGGACCTGGACTGGCCTGGAGAGAACTCAAGGAAAGCCAATTAGCAGGTAAGGACTAATTTCTTCTTCCTCTTCGTCTCTCCAGGCCAGTCCAGGCACCATAGGGTCGTACCAGAGCAGAATCTAAAACCGGGAAGGCCGCGCAAGCCCTGCCAGAATGGTTGAGGCTCCTACATTTGCATCCCCCTGAGCCTGAACATCCAAGTGATAATGCTTCGCAAAGGTATGAAGAGATGACCAAGTCGCCGCCCGACAAATTTCCACTGCAGGAACCAGTGTGAACTTTGCTCACGAAGTAGCTTTCCCCCAAGTGGAATGAGCTCTAAGACCTCCTGGAGGAGCCGTTCCACGCAATGTATATGCTGCTCCAATAGGCTGCTTCACCCAACGAGCAATAGAAGCTTTGGACGCAACCTCCCCCTTTCGAGGACCTGCAAACACCACAAAGAGCCGATCTGACTTACGAAACGTCGTTGTTCTTTCCAGGTACTTCCGAAGCACCCTACCAAGATCCAGCTTGCGCAGAGACCTATCCTCACCCGTTTTTCCAAGGTTTGGAAGGTTGGAAGCGAAATAGCCTGATTTAAATGAAAGCTGGACACTACCTTCGGAAGGAAGGATGGAATCAGCCTCAACACTACCTTCTCCGCTGAGAACTGAATAAAGGGCTCCCAGCACGAGAGCGCCTGAAGATCCGAAATTCTTCTCGCGGAACATAACGCTACCAGGAAGGCCGTCTTCCAGGACAAATTTCTTAAAGCCACCATTGCCGCTGGCTCAAATGGCAGCTCCACAAGCGCCTCCAGAACCAAGTTCAAGTCCCAAGGAGGTATTACCGGCCTAACCGACAGCCTGACATTCTTCACTGCCCTAAAGAATCGCCGAATGTCCGGATGCTCTGCCAAACCGCCACCATGCACCTGACCTCTATAACAAGCCAGGGCAGCCAAATGCACCTTGAGCGTACTGAGAGTGAGACCCTTCTCCAGCCCTCCTTGCAGAAACAATAAAATACCCGGCAACCCAGCTGAAAACGGCTTCACGCCCCTGTTCGCACACCAACTCTCAAAAATTTGCCAAACCCAAATGTACGATAAGGACGTAGACCGTTTCTTGGATCTCAACATAGTAGCTACTACCGCCGCTGAATATCCACGATGTCTCAGCTGCTCCCTTTCAAGAGCCAAGCCGTAAGCGAGAACTGATCCACCTGCGGCATTAAGACTGGTCCCTGGGACACCAAATCTAGCCAACTGGGAAGTCTCCATGGACGATCTACCACGAGTCACATCAGATCCACATACCAAGGTCTCTCGGATAGTCTGGCGCAACAAGGATCACCCGACCATCATGAACTCCTATCTTCCGAATGATCTGACCGATCATCGGCCAAGGTGGGAAAACATACAGCAGCTTGCCCCTCGCCAAGGTTGTACCATAGCATCAAGCCCTTCCGCCATGTGTTCCCTTCGCCTGCTGAAGAACCGGCCGGCCTTGGCATTGGAAAGAGTGGCCATCAGATCCATTACCGGCTGCTCCCACCGCCTTGTGATGTCGTGAAAGACAGCCGGATTCAGTTCCCACTCGCCTGGATCTAAAACATGTCGACTGAGATAATCGGCCTGCACATTGTCCTTCCAAGCCACATGTGCCGCTGAGAATGCCACTAGATGGGCCTCTGCCCACTGTAGCATCTTCTGACTCTCCTCCAGCAAGGACGCACTGCCTGTGCCCCCGTCGGTTGATATATGACACTATCGCCGCATTGTCAGAGAAAACGCGGACCACTTTCCCCTCCACCAGGCTTTGGAAGTCCTGTAGTGCGCACTGCACTGCTCTCATCTCTAGCCGGTTGATCGACCAGGTGCCCTGAGTCACCCTGGACAGATAATGCACTCCCCAGCCCGAAAGACTGGCATCTGTGGTGACCAACACCCAGTCCGGCTGCTCCAGAGGCATGCCCGCCAGCAGATGACTGGAGTCTAGCCACCACTCCAGACTGTTGCAGACTTCCTCTGGAAACACCAACCGCTGAAACAAGGGATGATCTTGTGGGGACCACCGGGAAAGTAGTGCTTGCTGAAGCGACCGCATATCAGCCCTGGCCCATGGTACAATGTCTAAGGCCGCCGCCATCGAACCTAACAGCTGCATGTACCGCCACGCTGTTGGAGCTTGCACCCGTAAAAAACCCCGGACCTGACTTTGAATCTTCAGCACTCTGTCTACGGGCAGAAACATTGACCCGACGACCGTATCGAACAAGACCCCGAGATACACCAAACGTTGCACAGACTGCAATTGACTCTTGGTCTCGTTTACCACCCAACCAAGCCCTTCGAAGAACTCCATGACTCGGCTGGTTGCCCTGACCGATTCCTCCACGGACCCTGCTCAAATCAACCAGTTGTCCAGGTAGGGATGCACCCGAATGCCTTCCTGTCTTAACGCCGCCGTAATCACTATCATCACCTTTGTGAACGTACGCAGCACCGTTGCCAGGTCAAAGGGCAATGCCCGGAATTAAAAGTGCCCCATCGGGATGGCAAAATGCAGAAACCTCTGATGATCTTGCCTGATAGGAATGTGCAGATAAGCCTCCGTGAGATCTATCGAGGTAAGCACCTCGCCGGGCTTTACCGCCAGAATCACTGATCTGAGCGTTTCCATCTTGAAATGCGGCACCCTCAAGCAGTGGTTCACATGCTTGAGATCGAGAATGGGCCGAAAGGATCCCTCCTTTTTTGGCACCACGAAATAAATCGAGTATCGACCTAATCCGTACTGGTCTCTGAGTATCGGTACCACTGCCTGAAGATGCAGCAAGTGCCGTAGAGTGCTGCACACTGACTCCTGCTTCGCCTGAGCCTTGCATGGAGACACTACAAAGGCTTCCACCAGCGGCTGTAAGAATTCCAGTGCATAACCGTCGCGTATGATCTCCAGGACCCACTGATCTATTGTTATTGCGGCCCAAGCGGAATAAAACTCCTGCAAACGTCCTCCAACTGGTACTTCTGCTTGGACCTTCACGGCTTCATTGTGGCTTTTTGGCTGGGTTTTGCTGGGGAGTGAAATAACCTCTGCCAAAACCCCGAGCCCCTCGAAAGGACTGACCTCTGGACATGAAATGCCTTCTCTGATAAGGAGCATACCGAGCTGGCCGAAACCTGTGGAAATCTCTCCCCTGACCTCTCTGCAGATTTCCTGTCTTCAGTCCTTTTGGGCGATCCTCCGGTAGCCGACCCCACTTGGAATCACCCAAATCCTTTACAATCTTTTCCAAGGCCTCCACAAAGAGCAGTTTGCCCTTATAGGGGAGCTTACTAAGGCGAGCCTTAGACGACACGTCTGCTGCTCAATTCCTCAGCCAGAGAAATCGTCTAGCGGCAATTACAGATGCCATTGACTTTAATGAGATTCTCACCAGATCATAGAAGGCATCAGCTAAATAGGCCGCAGCCGATTCCAACTTGGCTCCCTCCGAAGAGCCACTCTCCTCTCCCTCAGGAGACCTTTTCCCCTGGAGCCAACGAATGGAAGCCCTAGAAACATAAGCCCCACAAATTGCTGCCTGAAGTGAAAGGGCACTGGAGTCAAAGGCCTGCTTGAGAATAGACTCCAACTTCCGATCCTGGAGATCCTTAAGGGCCGCTCCACCCTCAATTGGAATGGTAGTCTACTTAGTCACGGCCGAAACCAAGGCATCCACCTTGGGCATCCGCAACAGCTCTCTCTCCTCCTGCGGTACCGGATACAGACAGCGATAGCTCGGCTACTCTTCAAAGTGGCCTCCGGACACTCCCATTCCGATTCTATCATCTGCTTGATAACTCTATGAACAGGGAAACACTTCTGCTCCGCCTTAAACCCCTTGAGCAATGGATCTTCCAGAGGCTCTTCCTGAACTACCGGTAGAGCTAAATTCAGAGCCGCTACAAAATGAGCAATCAGAGCCCCCAGCAACTCCCTGCGAAACACCCTGAACATATTCAGATTGTCGTCCGGCAGTATCTTTCCTTCTTCTAACTCCCCGGCCCACGGATCCAGGCCTGACTCTGACAGGATCTCCCCGTCCTCCATCATCTGGGACCCTGAGGCCTGCTGCCCTCAGCTGTCTAAGCCAGACTCCAATTCCAGGCTCCTCTGTGATGGCCCCTTTCCAGGGTCATCCATCAGAGCAACGTTAGGCTTTTGCGAACCCGACGACCTAGAAGTTGTACTCTTATCCTGCACCTGCTCTTGCTTCATGCAAAACACCTTATGCATAGAAAGGATGAAGTCAGCAGAAAATAAAGGTTGCAAGCCTTCCTGCAGCCCTGAAAACTGAGCCTGGGGTGGTAACGTCGCCACAGAGGGTTTCTTAGACTTCGATTTCCTCTTTACTGCCCTCTCTTAGCAGCGCGGGAGAAACTGCAGCCTCCTTCAAAATGGCCGCTACTCCCGCCTTCTCCACTGTGCCCTGCGGCCTACCAGCGTGTTCCCCCGATGCCAATTTCACCTCCATCTCGCCTGCCAACACCCTCTCTAAGATGCTTCCCCGACAGAGACAAGACTTGCAGAGCCCGAGACCCCACAACCCCCGGCTACTCGCAAACTGAGCGCACGCTGTCATGATCGGCAGCATGCGCTTGAAACCGGAGCCAACCGTGCCGCCTGCCAGCCGCCCAAAAACTAAAAACTGGCCTAGTCAACACACCAGCACCGTGAATGCCGAGTCCCTGCAAGTTCCTACCTGCACTTGTTGTCGGTAAGGTCGTTCACTGTCCCGCAGCCAGTGAGAAGTGAAAATGCCACTGAGGAAGTAGAAGGGAGCGCTCTGGGGCCCCCAGGAACTTTCCCTTCCTTGGCAGTCCAGCAATGGAGGCTCTGTTCTTCTCGAGGTAGGCTGTACCTCTGCTGTCACTTTCTTACCGCTCCAATCCTTCTGTGCCAAAATAAATTTGGCCACCCCTGGTCTTACAGCCCTGCTAGGGCCACCCAGGACCTCCTGAATTCCACTAGATCCTACCACTAGAACCCCTTCATCTTTTTCTTTTACTTTAACAGGGAGCCTAAGTAGAAATGGTCCTATCCAGCTGCTGAGGACTGAAAGACTGAGTCTCTGGCACCAGAGGGAGCTGTATAGGTTGTCAGCAAGACTCTGTGTGTTTTCAGTCCTCAGCTGCTGGAAGGGATTGACTACCCTATGGTGCCTGGACTGGCCTGGAGAGACGAAGAGGAAAGGGGGAAATCACCATTTGACTCACTGTTGGGGAATCCTGAGTTTCCTCCAGGAAATGATAATGTGTTTTTTAAACGATGGGCAGAGCAGGGCTGTAGGTATGTAGGCCAGATTTTGGGCAAAGGAAAGGGGAATGTGCCCACCTTTGACCAATTCAAGGGGAATGGAGGCCCTAAACAAGCAGCTGATGGCATACCTGCAATGTCATCATTATGTCAATAACAAGTTCAGGATGGAAGATGACCGGCGAGGATTTACAAAATTAGATTGAATGTCCATGGCGACTACAGGTCAGCATAATAGAATAGCATATTGATACAAAGCAGCCAGAGAGACGTGGTAAATGGAGTGGCATCAGAAGCTGGGGGCAGCATGGACAAGGGAATTAGGGGAGGAAGTTGATGAACAACTCATAGGGAGACTGTATAAGGAATGTGAGCTTGCAGGAAATGCAGTACAAAATATTACACCGAGCGTACCTAACAAGGGAAAGGGGAGGGCTAAAATGCGCATTTGGGATAATCCAAATTGTCAGAGATTTATTTATTTATTTATTATTTATTACAATCTTTTATATACCGCGCTATTCGGTATCAGCGCGGTTTACATGAAAACAAAATCAACAGAATAACAAGCTATTCTGTGTTTACAGAGAACAGGTGTAAAACTTGGGTAACATAGGGTAACTATTTACAAGTATTAATTATATACAGGTGTCATGACAAGAGCAAGAGAGATGCAAGAGCATGAAGGGTACTTGGACACACTTCTTCCTGGAGTGCCCGAAGTTGCAGCGGTACTGGAGGAAATTGCTGCAGAAACTGCAGGTGATTCTTGGCACCAGGGTGGAATGCGACTATAAAGCCCTCTTGTTGGGAGATGGGGCAGTGATGAATGGAAGGTGCTGGGTCTCGCGAGGAAGCGGACAGCGCAAGTGGCGCTTCTGCGTGCCAGGAAAACTATAGTGGCACATTGGATAGAGGACATGGCCCCCATCATAGTGAAGTGGCAGAATGAGAAAGATGGCTGAATGGATACTGAGAGAGAAAAGAGAGAGCGGATCTCGGGAGCGAAGGGAATACTGGAAAGCATGAGAAGACTACCTTGCATGCTGGTAAACTCACCGACTTGGGAGAGGGGGGGGGAGGAGGGAAGAAGGACAGATGGGAGGGGAGAGTTGGGGGGGAATACTAAAACTGGGCCATGCTGATAGAACACTGATAATGTACAAGAAAGAGTAAAACAAATGCTCTCAGCTGGGGAATTTTACTTCTGTTTTGGAAAATGAAACGAAGGATGGAAGTAACAGTGGTATTTTGTATCAGGATCTGTGTCCATAGAAATAATGATGTAGTTGTTTGATATGAGCTACGTCCATTGGGAATGTGCTGTATGTCTTGTGCTATTGGTCAAATAAAAAATATTTAAAAAAAAATAACTGCAATGCCTCCCAAAAGAACTAGAACCTGAAACAAAAGCCAGTGAGAACTTAATCTCCATCTTCGTTTTCCCTTTCTCATCTCCCTGATCATCAACTGGGCATCACTTCAGAAGCATCTGCATTGCACTCAAAACTGTGCTAAATTAAAAAGAAAGTAGCAGACTGAGGAAATCATAGTTATTTTCTTTGCTCTCGCTTTTTTGGCCTGACAGCTTCTTCCTACTCCTTTGGGATTCTAGCTCAGCTGGAACTGGCCTCTACTGGGATCCTGCACCCCAAAATTTTCATTTGCAATCATACCTTGCTTTTCCCTATTATTAAACCTTTCCCTGCTGCAATCTAGCCTAAGGTTTGCAGCAACAGTTGTACGCATGCAGGCATAGTGTGCACATACTTTCCCATGATCCTACTTAAGTGAATTTTGAAAGAGGAAGCATGCATGTGCCTCTGCTCTGACAATCACCTTAGGAAAACGATGGAGGTCATTTATGAACACGGGTTGCGGGGCTGCACATCCCAGCGGGACGTGCAGCCCTGCAAGCCGTCCGGGGCTCAATTCCCCCTCCGGCTCTCCCTGTACATCCTGTGCATCAGTCCACCAAGCAAAAACAGCAACACTGCCACACAAATAAGCAGAAAAGAACCAAGCCAAGGAAAATGGGCAGAGAGTTCACACAAATACTTTTATTAATCTTTAAAACAAAGTGGGTTTGGCCACTGTTTTAAAGATTAATAAAAGTATTCGTGTGAACTCTCTGCCCATTTTCCTTGGCTTGGTTCCATCCTGTGCATCAGGACGGGAAGAACTGGCAGGGGGCAGGAGAGGGCGGGAACGAGGAGAGAATAAATTCCCCAGTTGGCAGGCCCGGGGCTGGGAGGTGGCAGGAGGAGGCAGAGAACATTTTCCCACAGCCTGACCTTGGCCTTAGGAGGCCAGATCGGCAGTCGGGTTGCGGGGAAAGCACCTTTGCAGCCAGCGGCGGGGGATCGTGGAGCCGTGGTGCCAGGGCAACCGGTTGCCTTGGAACCACAGCTCCATTGAACTGCCCTGACTGAGTTAGCCAGGGGATGCCTGTAGTTGCACGACGGATGGAATCAGGGTCCCGGCCTGCACGTGCAGGCCTGCTCGCGGGATCAGAATCACGACTCCCTCTGTGCATCTGGGTCCGACCAGGCACACAGAGGGCCAGGACGTGCTGATCAGAATCAGGCCCATACTGTGTATATCATGGAGTGCCCGAAGAACAAACCAGTCAGTACTAGAGGAGATCAAACCTAAGCTTTCCTGAAGGAAGAACTTCGCTTGCTACTTTTTTTTTCCGCTTTGAATTAGAGCAACTGGAGAGGAGGAGCAGTTGCTGACGTCACTGGTGTGTCGCTATAACAGCCCTTGCTTGCCATGGGTTAAACAGGGAGGAACTTTGCTTGCTACATTTTTTTTTCTGTATGCCTTGGGAGATGTGTGTGCCTATGGGCATGTGACCAAAGGGGTGTGACCAAAAGGGCACGCTCTGCCCCTTTGGAGCCCCTTCAGAGCCTGGAGGAGAGAAACAACAGCTGAGGGAGTTAGATGGGGAAGTGGAGAAAGAAAGTGTTTCAGACATTTCAATCAACCAGTATGGAGACCTGTATACCGGAGCTTGATGGTTCTTTTGATACTATGAGTATTCCCTCGGAGACGACTTCTCCATCACGCATTGGTGTTGCCCAGCCCAGCCATGGAACTTGCCTTCGAGCAGATGCCTCCCCCTTTGTAGATAAGAGGGAAGGTAATATGCTCACCTCCCCACTGGGGTCTTATTTTGTTCCAGACTAGGGAACTGTTTCTTCTGACTTAAAGCGGATGTTTAGTTCATTGTCATTTCCAGAAGTTCCCCAGAAAGTATCTCCCTCAAAGGAAGTTTCACTGCACGACATTTGTGAAGTAGTGACTCGCATGGAATTGTCGCTGTAGTCATCTCTTTCCCAGGTTGCACAGTTTTCTGTTGATGTCATTGATAAGTTAAATAAGCATGAGGTCAAATATCTCTCTGTAATACTGTTTTGTCTAAGTTGGAGGGGCAAGTTTCCTTGGCTCAGGCGGCTCTCTCCTCAAATGTTCATGATAATTTGGTGTTCCATCACCAACTGGAGGCAATGGAGAATTCTGCTCGAGCCAGGAACTTTCTTAGAATCATCTCTCGATGTAATTTTGTCCCGTGCATCATTGGTGATAACATTCTTTATCTATGAGTGATAAAATTTTAGTAATGAAATTGTATTTTAACAAGAAGATCGGCACGTTTTGTGGTAGTAGGATTCAAATATTTCCTGATGTTAGCAAGGCAACGCAGAGGCGTAGGAAGGCCTTCTTGGTATTGAAGACACAGGTGCTTGTACTTGGAGCTTCATTTTTTCTGAAACATCTTTGTAAAAGTATTGTTATCATACACGGGGTTAAATACATCTCACCTTGCCATCATTGCCTCTGTTCCACCCCAGTTCACCCAGTACCCACTGCATCACACATGACCTGGCTAACATGGGATTTTTAGCGCGGGGAAGAACACTAGGAAAACAGCAGACAAACAACCAATAACTAAAAAGAAACTACCGTTATGTAAGTGAATTATACTTAATAATATATCAGAATAACAAGTCCGTCAGATAACACGTCCGGTGTTTTAGACAGGACTACAAGACAAACGAAGGGTAGTTTTGAATAAGAGGATTTTGACTAAAATAAAGATTTCTCCAAACAACAATCATGCTGTGCTTGCACTCAACGTCCAAATAAGTAATGATTTATTGGCAATATGATTTAAGAATTGATGTTTACTTTTATTTTTCACTTGGCAATATGGGAAGGTGACTGCATAGCAAATTCGAGTACCGGTGAGCCGAATTATTGAAATACAGAGGCCACAATTCTCTGAGGTCTTTTTCTTCATATTAATACATTATTTGATTTGTGGTCAAAATAAAACAGCCATTTCTTTTTAGGTATTGTTATTTTTAGCATGGGGGCCTGTGCTACCTTTTAGCGTTGCGCCCAAACCCTGCATTGCTAGATAGCGTAATAAACATGCAAATCATAAAAGGGTTTTTAATCAAGGCTAATTTATTCTGGGGAGAACTGATTTGACTAAATGCTGCTTGTCTTCATATACACAGAAGAAAGGCCTGGCAGACTACTTCTGGTAGAGTTTTAAGATGATAGGATACTCCAAAGATAAACACAATAAAATACTTTGGACAAATTAAACCTCTCTGTAATAAGGAGAAAAAGGATCTCAATAATTCTGCCAAATTAGTAAAAATAGCATAAATTCGGCATCAGTTCAACATCATAGATCCTAGAAAAAACTCCTTATAATTTACATCTATGAGAAATTTAATGATAATTCCACCAAGTTTTTTATATCTATATTCTTTTCTTTTTTTCTTCTAATCGTTATATTTCACATTGATAACAGCAAGCATATAAGTCACATTATAAAGAATTGCTTCATCACTTATCTAACACACTCCACAGAACTGAAGGTTAGCATGTTTTCAAAGTCCAAGGCCAATACTTAAATGCTATTATGAAATAATACAAGCTCGACAAAGGCCTTTGTTTTGCTGTATTCCCACCGCTGCTTCAGGGGCCTTACACACAGTTATTCCTCTCTCCAAATTGAAAAAAGTGCAGTTATTCACCTGTTAACAGGTGTTCTCCAGGGACAGAAGGAATCAGTCCTCGCATATGAGTGATGTCGGCACCAACGGAGCACATGTGAATTCACTCCCTATCTTTCAAAGAAAGCCTTTAGGAGTTACACTACACATGCATGGTTACCTTCCCTCCCAAGGGTGCCAACTTACCTCAGTATGATGGCATAGCTTAATCAAGCATAAAAGGAAAACAACTCCACGGGGTGGAGTGAGGGTTGTGATTCCTGCTGTCACTAGAGAACACCTGTTACAGGTAAATAACTATGCTTTCTCCAGGAGCAAGAAGGAAGTCAATCCTCACATGTGGGACTCCCAAGCTATAGGCTACCAAAAAAACCCTGTAAAAGGCAGTCAACCCAAAAGGCGAACTATGAAGGGCAGCAAGGAGTGCTGAATGGCTTGAAGTCCAGGCATGAAGCCCCAACATTGATGATGGAATCACCTCTCTGGTAGTCTGGACACAAAGGGCTGGAGGGAAGTAGTTGCACTATTCCCCAAAGAGGTAATGAAGTACTACCTGGCTGAAGGTGCTATTGTGCCATCAGCTCTCCTCCAAGCAGTAATGTGCTGCAAAGGTATAGACCGAAGACCAGGTGGCGGCCTGGCAGATGTTCAGCAGAGGGACAAAGTGCAGTCTGCAACCCACATAGAGAGGGTATGCTTAGAGACCGCAACCCCAAACCTGCTGATGTCATAGGAGATGAACAGGTGCAACGAGCGGCGATGGGGCTGTGTCTTCTGAAGGTAGAAGGACAGTGCCCTCTTGCAATCCAGAGTGTGTAGTGAGGCCTCCACTCTGGAAATGTGAGGCCTGAGGATGAAGGTGGTAAGGACCACCCCCTGGTTCATGTGAAAAGTGGATACCACCTTAGGGAGGAATTTTGGATGAGTCCAGAGAACAATCCGGTTTTTATGGAACCTGGTGTAGGAGGCATGGGTCACCAATGCCTGCAGCCACTAACTCTTCTGGTTGAAGTGAGCGCAACCAGGAACACCACTTTCCACAACAAGAACTTGAGACGGCACATAACGAGAGGCTCAAAGGGGGAGCCATCAGCTTCCCGAGGTCAACGTTCAGTTCCCATGCTACTGGCGACGGTCAGACAGACCAGGGGCCAGGAGAGGAGAAGCCCCTTCACAAAGCGGCCCACAAGGGGGTGGATGGAATTGGGCTGGCCTTCCACAAGGCGGTAATGCACCGCTAGGGCACTGAGGTTACCATGATGGAGTTGGACTTGAGACCAGCCAGGAATAGATGCAGGAGATATTGTATGATGTTCTGCACCAAGCAAGAGAAAGGGTTGAGATTCCTGCCTGCGCACCAGATGGAGAATCTACGCCATTTAATGGCAAATGCGCGCCGTGTTGAATCTTTGTGCAATGCCAGTAGGATGTCCTCTACCTCCCGGGAGAGGTGGAAGTGCGCTATGGCTAGCCGTTCAGCATCCTTGCAATCAGGGCAAGGGATTGGAGGTTGTGATGAAGAAGGGTCCCATCCTCCTGAGGGAACAAGTCCAGATCCTGGCCCAGAGGTATTGAGGCCATTCGGGACAGCTGCAAGAGTAGAGGAAACCATGGCTGCTGAAGCCATCGGGAGGCAATGAAGATTACGGAAGTCCAGTCCGACTGAACTTTGAGCAAGGGAGCCAGAGGAGTAGGTGGGTACGCATACACCATCACTGGGCTCTCCCACATCCTGAACAGCAAGCGCTCCAGGATGGAGGAAATCAGCACCATCGATGCCTACTTTGGAGGGGCCTCGTACTGGTGGATTTCTAAGTCCTTGGCATGAGGCCCGTCCTCTGGCTCTCACATGAAGGACATTGCCTTCAGGATCCTACGGATGGTTGAGGAACGCAAAGTTCTCAGGCAGAGACCTCTGGCGCTCCTAAGAGGGGAATGTTTTGGAGGGTACATCCCTGTGTAGCATGGTGTCGGGTGACTCATCATCGGTCTCACAGTCTGACTCGGAGCTGGACGAGACCTCGAGTCCAGGACGATCATCGGGTCGATGGATCACTGGCATTGAAGGAGAGTGAGGTGCCCGATGCACCAACCCCAAGGTGCTCGGAAGTGAGTCGCGCCTCATGTGAGAGGCCAACTGATGCGGCTCCAAGTGGGTGAATCATTCCAGCCCTGTCTGGACATCCTCCAGGGAGGTCCCCTTAGTGGAGGGTTCCGTTGTTGGCAGAGATGACCCGGAGGCTCCGGGCATTGGGCCCCACTGTGCCTCGAGGAAGGCAGCCAGGCTGCATTTATTTTATTTCTTTACATTCTCTTATATACTGCGCTATTCTGCATCAGTGTGGTTTACATTGAACAAACTGAAATTACATTGAACAGGGCATTATAACTTGGAGATAACTATTTTACAGGGAACATGGGCTATGGAGGGTTAAGTGGCTTGCCCAAGACCACAAGGAGCACTTGTGGGACTAGAAACCCCAGTCCTTCCGGCCCAAGGTTGCTGTCCTCTAGTGGGATTTGAACCCCCGACCTTCCGACCTGAAGTACCTTGCCCCAACCACTAAGCCACTCCTCCATTCCAAGGCCACCATCCTGGCTTCGATGCTAGTAGGCTCTACAATGGCCAATTCGGGCCTCGAGGTCATCGAGCCTGAAGCATGCTCCCTCGAAGGGGAATCACCAATAGTGATTGCGTCTGGCAACCAGGACCAATCCTCGGATGCGGTGGGAGTCTCCTCCCATTGAGGTGGTTTGGAGGACCGCTCCCAGCCATTGCCCTCAACATTGGGTAGAGGGCTCCAAGGCTGGTTACCGGAGGTCTTACCTTCAAGCTCCAGGATTGGACCTCGGCTTTGATTTGGACGGTCTTGTACCCACAGGGGATGTCATCCGAGGATGACCCCCCGGACCAAGGTTCTGCGACCTTGGGGCTTGGAATGAGCACATGTGCATGACGATTCGTCAGACACAGTACCCAAGAGAAGCGATTCCATACTCGATGTTTGTCCCATGGCAGAGGCCTTCAAGCCAAACAGCCCCTCCACTGCTTTTCACTATTTCTCAGACTCTTGCTCGACATCTGCAGGCAGAGCGGGGAAGTGGAGTCGCTGTGATCTGCACCGAGGCACCGGATGCAGCAACTGTGGCAGTCCATGATAGACATGGTGGCATTTGCCACATTGCTTAAAACCACTAACTGAAGATATAGCGGGGAAGATGGCATCCGCGAGATCAAACTCAGACGTCACTATCAGATAGAGCACGAGAAAAGACCCACGCACTGAAAAAACGAGAAAAAAGAAAAGGGACCCAAAAAAAAGCGACGCCAAGGCAAGGGCAAACTTGGGCAGCAAGAAGGTGATAGCGAACTGATCAGTGAATGGGAAAAGGAGTAGAAGCAAAAATATCGACTTTTACCAGGGATAGACAGACAGGACGTATGCATGGCTCACAGAAAAAAGAAGACTGAAGTAAGATGGCACACTTGGACGGGAAGGTGACCGTGCATGCGCGGTCTAACTTCCAAAGGCTTTCTTTGAAAGTTGGGGAGTGAATCCATGCGGGCTCTGTCAGTGCCGACGTCACCCATATGTGAGGACTGACGTCCTGCTTGTTCCCTGAGAAAGGTGAAAAATTCTCTCTCAATTCAGTCCAGCATCATATACTTGCTATTATCAGTGTGAAATTTAAAGATTAGAAGGCATTATAGAAACATAAAAACATAGAAATATGACGACAGAAAAAGACCACATGGCCTATCTAGTCTGTCCTTCCATATCAACAACTAAAATAGTCCCCTTTTTACCTTTAGAGATCCTCTGTGTTTGTCCCATGCTTTTTTGAAATCAGTTACTGTCCTCATCTCTACTACCTCTACTGGGAGACTATTCCACGGATCCACCACTCTTTCCGTAAAGAAATATTTCCACATATCACTCCTGAATCTATCTCCCTTCACTCTCATCCCATGTCCCCTAGTAGCAGAACTTGCTTTCAATTGAAAGAGGCTCTCTCCCTGAACATTTATGCCACGGAGGTATTTAAATATCTCAATCATATCACCTCTATCCCGCCTTTCCTCTAAGGTGTACATATTAAGATCCTTCAGTCTGTCCTCATATGCTTTATAATGAAGACCACTAATCATTTTAGTAGCCCCCTCTGCACCGACTCCATCCTGTTCACATCCTTATGAAGGTGCGGTCTCCAGAATTGCACACTATATTCCAAATGAGGTCGCACCAAAGACTTAAACAGAGGCATTATCACCTCCTTTTTTCTGCTAGCCATTCCTCTCTGTATGCACCCAAGCATCCTTCCAGCTTTTGTTGTCGCCTTTTCTACCTGTTTAGCTACTTTAAGATCATCAGACAAAACCACGCCTAGGTCCCGCTCTTCTTTAGAGGAAAAAAGTACTTCACCCCCTATACTATACTGCTCCCTTGGATTGCTGCAGCCAAAATGCATGACCTTACATTTTTTAACATTAAATCCCAACTGCCAGATTCTAGACCATTCTTCAAGCTTAGCTAGATCCCTCCTCATGTCATCTACACCTTCCTTGGTATCTACTGTATTGCAGATTTTGGTACCATCCGCAAAGAGGCAAACCTTAACCGACAGTCCTTCTGCTATATCACTAACAAAGATGTTAAAAAGAATCAGACCAAGAACAGATCCCTGGGGCACACTACTGGTAACATCCTTCTCCTCAGAGTGAGCTCCATTTACTTGTACTCTTTGCCGCCTCCCACCCAACCAATTTCTAACCCAAGCAGTAATTTTAGGGTCCATCCCTAGGGTGCTCAGTTTGTTTATAAGTCGCCTGTGAGGAACAGTGTCAAAGGCTTTACTGAAATCTAAATACACCACATCTAGGGCTCTCCCTCGGTCCAACTCCCTGGTCACCCAGTCAAAGAAATCAATCAGATTTGTCTGACAATACCTGCCTCTGGTGAATCCATGCTGCCTCGGATCCTGTAATCCGCTGGACTCCAGAAACCTCACTATTTTCTCTTTCAGCAGCGTTTCCAATAATTTACTCACCACCGAAGTTAAACTAACCGGCCTGTAGTTTTCAACATCCTTACTTCCGCTTTTGTGTAAAGGCACCACATGAGCCTCTCTCCAGTCCTGTGGCACCACTCCCGACTCCAATGAGGCATTGAAAAGGTCAGTCAGTGGAGCTTCTAGAACGTCCCCCTCAGTATTCTAGGATGTATCCCATCCGGTCCCATCGCTTTGTCTACTTTAAGTTGAGCTAGTGTCTCACGAACACAGTCTTCTGAAAATTGTTCAAGATGTCCCTCGCTTCTGTTCCTGTTTGTGGGTGTTTTCTGAGGTCCTGCTCCTGGTTCTTCATTTGTGAACACAGAACAGAAATATTTGTTAAGCAATTCCGCTTTATCCTTATCAGCTTCTACATATTCCTCTCCTGCACCCTTGAGTCTGACAATACCACTTTTGCCCTTCCTCTTCTCACTAATATATCTGAAAAATATCTTATCCCCCCATTTTATTGCATTGGCTATTTCCTCCTCCTTTTGAATCTTTGCCTTCCTGACTACTTTGCTAGCTTCTCTAAGTTTTTCCAAATACAGATGCCTCTCTTCCTCTGTCTGTGATCTCTTGTATTTCATGAAGGCCCCCCTCTTTTTCTTCACTTTTTTAGCTACTTCTTTCGAATACCATAGCAGTCTCCTTTTCCTTTTACCTTTATTTACCATTTTAACAAAAAGGTTGGTTGCCCTTAAAATATCCCCTTTCAGTTTTGCCCACTGTTTTCCTACATGCCCCAGCTGTTCCCATCCCACTAATGACTCCCTGAGGTATTGGCCCATCTTGGCAAAGTTAGTCTTCCTAAAGTCTAAGATCCTCACCTTTGAATGGATTCTAACAGCCCTAGTCCTAATACTGAACCACACCATCTGGTGATCACTGGATGCAAAATGATCTCCCACTACAACATCAGAAACACTTTCACCATTGGTAAGCACCAAGTCCAGTATGGCCCCTTCACATGTGGGGTCTGTTACCAATTGCCTGAATAGTTCTCCCTGTAGAGAATCCAGGATATCCTTACTTCTAGATGATACTGCAGCAGGAATGTGCCAATCAACATCTGGCATATTGAAATCTCCAATGAGAAGCATTATAATATCCTCTGTTTTATTTTCCATCCCTTTCCTTATGGTTCCTAGCATTCTATTTGCTTTCTTGGCCGCCACTGCACACTGGGTGGAGGGTTTCAGCACATTATCCACGATCCACGATGATGCCTAAATCTTTTTCCTGGGTGGTGGTTCCTAATGTGTAGCCTGGTATCGTGTAACCATAGTTTGGGTTGTTCTTTCCTAGCTACATAACTTTGCACTTGTCCATATTAAATTTTTTAAAAAGTTTGCCAAGAGTCTCTCATGAGGGACCTTGTCAAAGGCTTTTTCAAAATCCAGATACTCTGAGCCCGATTCCCGTAGGACATCTCCGATGGAGACGAGGTTCTTAGGACCCGATGCTGGTCTGCTGCAGCAAAACATTCCCGTGATTGCCAAAATTGGGTCTGTGGATGGCCCGGCGTGCCCCTTCTGCCTGCGGGGACATCCTTCCCGCAGGCGATCTTGATATCTGTGGCTCCGGCCTCCAATATCCCCATCACCCGACCCGCGGCTGGCTTGCTGTGCCCTGGATCAGGCGGCCGGGATCCCCATGCACCCAACACCGGCACTGGGGGGACTCCGTGGACCCTATCATCCACAAAGTGCTGCTTATACCACTTTTGAGGTGGTATAAGCAGCACGTCCCCCATGGTCCCAGCAGCACATACAGGGCTGTGACCTGAATCAGCTCCGTACGTGTTGCAAGGCTGACCTGCCCCCTCTCCGTTCTCCCCGTCCTGATGCACAGAACGTACAGGGAGAGCCAGAGGGGGAATCAGCCCTGGATGCCTTGCAGGGCTGCACGTCCTGGCCAGATGTGCAGCCCTAACAACCTACGTTCAGGAATGTTCTCCACTCTGTCAACCTGCTCACCTTTATCTACTTGTTTATTCACACTTTCAAAATAATATCACAGATTAGTAAGACAAGACTTTCCTTTGCTAAGTCCATGTTGGCTTTCTCCCATTAAATTATGACTATCTAGATGTTCAGTAAGTTTATTCTTTACAATGGTTTCTACTATTTTGCCCAGTACTGACCTCAGGCTCACTGATCTGTAGTTTCCCAGATCACCATGGGCCATTCTCCAATCTTCCGGTACTACAGATGATTTTAATGATAGTTTACAGATTACTAATAGTACATCTGCAATCTCAGTTCTTTCAACACCAGCGGATGTATGCCATCCGGTCCAGGTGATTTGCTACTCTTCAGTTTATCAAATAATTGTAATACGTCTTCCTGGCTTATTGATATTTCTTTTAATTCTTTCAATATATCACATTTAAATACCATTTCAGGCATGGGTTACTTCCAGTAAAGAACGAAGCAAATAATTCATTCAGTCTCTCCGCTATGGTTTGTCCTCCCTTAGTGCCCCTTTTACCCCTCTATCATCTAATGGTCCAACTGACTCTCACAGGCTTTCTGCTATGAATGTACTTGAAAAAGATTTTATTATGAGTTTTTGCTTCCATGTCAAGCTTTTTTTTAAATTTGTTTTTTGCCTGCCTTATCAATGCTTTGCATCTAACTTGCCAGTGCTGTGTCCCATTTTCCTCTTTAGGCTCCTTTTTCCATTTCCTGAAAGATTGTATTTATTTATTTAGCTATGCTTATATACCACTTTTCACTGGGTCAAAGCGGTTCACAAAAAAACAACAATAGATATATTGAAGTATGGGATAACTTATTTACGGTGGGGGGAGGGGAGTTATACCTTCACCAGGGAGGGGGTTTTTGTTTATTTACATTCCTGATTTGATATGCATCAGGTTTTCTTAACATATCTACAATTCTCCTTTGCTTCTCAGTCCATATTTCTCTGATGGTTAGTGTGGGCATGTGTTTACTGTATGGTGCTCTGAGCTGTCCCGAAATGTTCTCTGAATAAGTAGGTCTGTAATTGATTTCTAAATAAGGAGAGGTCCTTGTTGTTTTGGATTTTGGTTGGGAGGGAGTTCCATGAGGAGGGAGCATAGAGTTCAAAAGCATGAGTATAGGTTTGGAGGTTGTACTTTGTCCCTTCATGTGGCACTGTCAGCACGTTGTTAGCAGCCTGAAGAATTGGTTGTCCAGAGTTCATTTGTGGTAATAGGGTGTGGAGGTGTGATGTTTGGTGCTGGTATAATGCTTTATGAATGAGTATTAACGTTTTGTACTTGATCCAGGCTTCCAGTGGGAGGATGTGGAGATGCATCAGGATCAGGGTGATGTGATCATATTTCTTCACCTCTTGGATGATTCTGGCTGTTATGTTGAGGGCTGTCCGTAGTGGATTGAGAGTGGAGTGTGGAAGTCCTTGATAGAAAGCATTACAGAAGTCCAGATGGGGGAGAGTCATCGCTTGTAACACTGATTGGAAGTCACAGGAGTCTAGGAGTGGTCTGAGGCGCTGTAACATCCTTGTTTTGAAGAATACTGTCCTTGCTCTTTGCGCAATTTGCTTCTTGAATGAGAGGGTTTTGTCAATAATGTCTCCCAGGTACTTTATTTGTGTCTGGACTCTTATCTGGGTTGCTCCTAGGTTGAGGTGTGTTGGTGGGGTGAAGGATTGGTCCTTAGTGACAAATAGTGCTTCTGTCTTCTTGAGGTTGATTTTGAGATTATTTTCCTGGAGCCAATTAGAGACATCATTAAAGAAGTCTGTTAATTGTTGGTTTAGTGGATTTGTTGTGGTTATTGGACCATAAAGCATAATGTTGTCTGCGTATATGTGAAAGTTGATGTTGTGTTATAATGCAGAGTGGTTGTAACTAGATGTTAAAAAGTAGTGCCGATAGTGATGAGCCTTGTGGTATCCTCTGTGTCTGCGGTAAGGGGTGGAGGTGCCGGTGCTAGTTTGTATTAATTGATACCTGTCTGTTAGGTATGACTGGAACCATTGTAGAACTTTGCTCAGTATGCCAGTTTCATATAGTCTGTGTAGAAGGATGCTATGAGATGCTTTTTTGGCTACAGCAGCCTCTCTGACCTCACCTTTAAACCATGCTGGCAGTTTTTTGGCCTTCCTTCCACTTTTCTCAAAGTGTGGAATACAGCTTCCAAGACAGTATTTTTAAACAACGGCCATGCTTGATGTAAATCTTTAATCTTTGAAGCTGCTCCTTTTAGTTTTTTTCTTAACTATTTTCCTCAATTTATCATAGTTTCCCTTATGAAAGTTTAAAGGTAGTACTGCGGATTTCCTTGCCGTCCTTCTTTCAACACCCTTATCTCTAGCACCAGATCCTGTCCTCCTCTAAGGACTAGGTCCAAAATAGCTTCCGCTCTTGTTAGTTCATGAACCAGCTGCTCCAAGAAGCAGTCATTTATTTCATCTAGAAACTTTATCTCCCTAGCATGTCCTGCTGTGACAACTGACCCAATGAATACTGGGGTAACTGAAATCACCCATTATTCTGTGTTGTAACTTTTGATAGCTTCCCTGATTTATTTAACTTTTCATCATCCATCTGTTTATTTATTTATTTTATTTAACGATTTCTTCTATACCACCCCTTCCAGAGATCAGGGGCTGTTTACATTAAACAGTGAACAGAACATTTGTATACATGTGTATACATTTACAAGGCCAAGATACCGTCAAAATCTCCCAAAATTTTTTTATTTAATAATAAAATATTTTGGGGGGATTTTGACGGTATCTTGGTTTTGTTAGTATCTATTTTGATAACCGTCTGGGGGTAATCTTTTAGACTTATACATTTACAAGGAACATTATGTTTTTAACTATATACAAGTGAAATTCATTCATTCAGGCCAGGCATTTGGTAGTATACCTCGACTGCCATTGTTGTTGTTGTTAAGTGCAGTCGACTCTGTGTCGACTCATGGTGACCCACTGGATAGTTGTCCTAAATTGTGTTCAGTCTTCAGTCAGGCGGTTCAATGTTGACAAACTGGTACCCATAGCTGCTGTTATTGTATCGATCCATCTCATTATGGCATTCCTCTTTTGCGTTGACCTTTTATCTTGCCAAGCAAGATGCCTTTCTCTAATGATACCTCTCTTTGCATGATGTGTCCAAAGTATGAAAGTCGAAGTCTTGTCATCTGAGCTTCTAAAGAAAGCTTAGGTTTGATCTCTAGTACTGACTGGTTTGTTCTTCGGGCAGTCCATGGTATACGCAGTATTCGCCGCCAGCACCATAATTCAAAAGTATCAATTTTCTTCCTGTCTATCTTTTTCACTGTCCAGCTTTTGTAGCCATATGATGTTATTGAAAATACCATGGCTTGAACAAGTCAAATCTTTGTATGGTGAAAGACATCTTTGCTCTTGAGAATCTTGTCTAGGTCTTTCATAGCCATTCTACCAAGAGCAATGTGTCATCAGATTTCTTGACTGCTTGTTGCTTCTTTATTGATAGTTGACCCAAGTAGGTTAAAGATTTATTTATTTAAAAGTATTTATATCCTGCTTTATCCTAGAATCAAAGCGGATTTCACTGCAAACCAATCAAGTAGGGTAGTGCGGTGGTGTTGGCATGCAGTGGTTGTGAAGGTAGTATTCGTGAGTGTTTGGGTAGGTAAATCTTGATTTGGGGTGCAATATATACAGGTTGAGCTATCTACATTGGGCTATATACATTTTAATAAGAGTAATAGGATGTTTTTATGTTGTGGATGTCATATCTTGTGTAACTCGTTTTGTGGGGTGGTTAGGATGGATTGGTGGTCTTCATTGAATTGTTCAATGAATAGGGTGGTTTTAAGTAGCTTCTGGAATTCTTTTATATCTGTTGTTGATTTTAGATTATCTGGGAGGACATTCCAGATAGCAGGGGCAGTAAGAGAGAAAGCTCGCATGGATGTGGATTTGTTCGTTCTTGTGAATAGAGTAGGTGTCGGTATATTGATTTTGGTGCTGTTTCTGTCTGGTCTTTTGTTTGTTTTGGTTCCAATGAGTTCCTGTAGTATACCTGCTGAGATGTTGTTTTTAATTTTGAAGATGTGAGCGCTGATTTATATTTTGCCCGTGAAGAGATTGGTAGCCAGTGTAGATCTTGCAGTAATGGAGTTATATGGTCTTGTATTGAAGCGCTGGTAATAATGCGGGCAGCTGTGTTCTGGACTATTTGTAGGGGGCGGGTGGTTTGTTTAGGCAGACCTTGGAATAGTATATTACAGTAGTCCAGTAGGGGTGTAAGGATGGCCTGGCATACTGTACGGAAATGTTCTCTATTAAGGAGGGGTTTTAGTCTCCAGAGTGTTGTGAGTTTGAAGAAGGCTGTTCTGGACATCTTGTTAATATGCAGTTGGAGGGTGAGCTGCTTGTCTAGAATCACTTTGAGGTATCTGACTTTGTCTTTTATTGTAATCGGTGTATTGGATATGTTGATAGCAGTAGGGGGAGTGAATGTGGAGTCTCTCGTGATGATAATTGATTCATTTTTTTTATGTTGATGTTTAAGTTGTTGTTAGTTAGCCAGGTTGTTATTTCTTGAATGCAGGTTGATATTGTGGTATAGTCTGGGGAGTCCAGTTGAATATGGGTATATGCCATGATGTTGTCAGCATATATGGCATATTGTATCTTGTGCTTTTTAAATATTTTGCATATGGGCTGAATATAGATGTTGAAGAGGAATGCTGATAATGATGAGCCTTGGGGAATTCCTTGAGTAGTCTTGAAAGGTTCTGAGGTGAGGGTCCCAGATTTTACACTCTGCTGTCTGTCTTCAAGGTATGATTGGAAGCATTTAAGTGTGATATCTTGTAGTCCAATCTCCGTTAGGCGCTTCAATAGGATGTGATGGGAAACTGTGTCGAATGTCGATGATATATCGATAAATATTAGTAGGAAGCCCTGCTTTACCTTGTCTATTCCTTTGATTATCTTATTGAATAGATGCATGAGTAGTGTCTCAACACCATGTTTTAGACGGAATCCGTACTAGTGGGGATCTAGTGGGGCGAATTCGTCTATGTGATCTTGGAGCTGTCTCTGTACAATTTTTTCAGTTATTTTAGCCAGGAATGGGAGGCTGGATATTGGGCAGTAGGTTGAAGGGTCGGTAATGTTGGATGAAGTAGATTTAGGAATGGGGCGGATAGCAGACTGCTTGAGGGCTTTTGGCATGTAGCCCTGGGTGAGAGAGGTGCTCACTATCTTTTGGATGAATGTGTTGAGTTCTTTTTTGGTGGATTTAATCCAAGTTACCGGGCAGGGGTCCGATGGAGAGGTGGTGGTGTTTAGAGCAGTGATGGTTTGTGCTATTTGTTTTTTTGATGGAATGCTGAAGTTCTTCCATTGATTGGTAGTTGTAGAGCCATCTGTTGCTGGTGTGTCCATAGGGGGGATGTTCTTATGGTGTGTGTTTGTTCTGTTCTTGGCTGTTAGGTAATCAGCAAAGGTTTGTGGGTGCATTTTGATTTCATCTTTCATTGTTGGGTCTTTCGTTAGGGTGCGAACGATGTTGAAGAGCTCTTTAGGTTTATTACAGGCTTTTAGTACAAGGTTTGTGTGGTATTGTTGTTTATGTTTGTTTATTAGGTTGTTGTAATATTTTTTGTATCTCCTGGTATTGTTTCAGTATAGTTTCTGATTTGTTGCGTCTCCAGCGATGTTCCAGTTGCCTTAGTTTTCTTTTGGATTGTCTTATTGTGTTAGAGTACCATGGTGTAGAACTGCTCCTGTTTTTTGTTGTGGTGTGAATTCAATTTGTTGTGGTGTGAATTTATACGAGGTGTTAGTTGAGATGCAGCAAGTATAGTGGTATTCCATGAGTTGATGGCTTCGTCCAGGTCAGTGAAAGCCTGGGGTAGTGATTGCATGGTATCTTTGAGGAATTGCTCTTTGTTAAAGGCTTTGAAGTGTCTTGTTGGCTGTTCCATTTTCCGAGCTGTCTGTTCGGTATTGAGGTGGAGTTCAAATGATATGGCATGGTGGTCTGACCATGGTATTGGTGTAGTTTTAGGTGTTATTATGAGACCTTTATCTAGGGTGTTGGTTGGAACGAATATGCGGTCTGGTGTAGAGCCAGAGCGATGGGATGAGCCCGTTAAGATTTGCTTGAGTTGAATGGATTCCATTGCTTTGTGAAATTCAATTGTTGTTGAGGCAGATGTGAGGTTTAGGTCTCCTAGCACAATGAGAGTTTTGTGCGGTGAGTTAGCTGCATATATCATGTCCAGGATGTTGGATGTGTCCTCTGTTGGAGCATTGGGGGGTCAGTATATTACGCAGATGGATAGGTGTTTGTTTTCAGTGTTGATGAATTCACAGTGTTCGGAGCTTTTGGAGGATGATGTCTTGAGCCTTAATTCTGATTGGGCAAGGATTAATACTCCTCCTCCTCGTTTGTGGGTTCTGGGGCAGCTGTAAGCTGTGAATGCTGGTGATGTTATTTGGTTCAGTATTACCTGGTCTGTACTCTTGAGCCATGATTCAGTAATGCATAGGATGCCAAAGTTGTTTTCATAGATGTAGTCGGTAATAGTGTTTGTTTTGTTGCATATTGATCTTGCATTTATCAGGCCTATGTTTAAGTGGGTGGTATTGAGATACGTTCACGATTTCAATTTCTTCTTCTTCAATGATGAACTTATTGATTTTGCCAGTTGTCATGATCTTTGTCTTCTTTACATTAAGGTGCAGACCCATTTTAAGACTATGTTCCTTGATCGTGAGAAGCAAATGTTTCAGATCATCTTACTTTCAGCCAGTAATGTGGTATCATCAGCATAGCGATGGTTGTTGATGAGTCTTCCACCAATCTTCACACCTCTGTTGTCTTCATACAATCCTGCTTCTCTGATGATTTGTTCTGCATATAAGTTAAACAGGTAGGGGGAAGTATGCAGCCTTGTTGTACACCTTTGCTTATTTTAAACCATTCTGTTTCTCCTTGTTCCATTCGAAATGTTGCTTCTTGATCAATGTACAGACTGTGCAAGTGAACAATCAGGGGTTCTAGTATATCCCTGCTTCTTAATGTGGCCTAGAGTTTCTCATGGTTTACACAGTCAAAAGCCTTGCTGTAGTCGATAAAGCACAAATAGATATCCTTTTGGTATTCTTTAGTCTTTTCAAGGATCCAGCTCACATCCGCGATGATGTTTCTCATTCTTTGCCCTTTCCTGAACCCTACTTGCGCTTCAGGTAGTTCTTGTTCCAGGTATGGTTGTAGTCTCTGTTGAATAATCTTCAGTAGAATCTTGCTGGCTTGTGGGATCAGGGCGATTGTGAGATAATTTCCACAGTCAGTTGGATCACCTTTCTTTAGCCATTGCATTCCCCTTTTTTATATCAGATTTCTATCCATAGAGATTCTATAGTGTATTTTGTTTCCTGCAAAACCTTTATCCTGTTTGACTTCTATTGTGCAACCCCTCCACCAATTTGATCTACCCTACAAGAGGTGATCAAAAAATATCGAGACTTGTACAATAACACAGCAAGTGTAACAATGACAGTTATTGCACTCAGTCTCCTTCAAAGTAGTCCCCCTCCGATAAAACACACTGCTGGAAACAATTTTGAAATGCCTCTTTTGTTATGCTGTGAAGCTACTATGTTGAATTTTGCTTAATGGTCTCCAAGTCATCAAATCTCCCTCCTTTCAGTGGTAACTTCAGTTTTAGAAACAAGAAAAAGTCACAGGGTATGAGGTCAAGTAAGTATGGAGGCTGACGGATTTGCTCAATTTGGTGTTTGGCCAAGAACTGCTGGACAAGATGCGATGCGTGAGCTGGGGCGTTATTGTGATGAAGCAACCATTCGCCATTCCTGTGCTATTCTGGCCTCTTATGATGAACTGCATCTCTCAAATGAGTCAGAACTTGGAGGCAGTACTTCTTATTGATGGTTTGGCCTTTTGGAGCTTACTCATGATGAACAATACCCTGGTAATCAAAGAAAACTGTGAGCATGATCTTGACATTGCTCTTCACCTGACGGGCTTTCTTGGATTTGGGAGATTTTGGAGTCTTCCATTGGGATGACTGAACCTTAGTTTCTGGGTCATAACTGTAAACCCATGATTCATCACTAGTAATAATCTTTTTGATGAAATCTGAGTCATTTTCAACGCATTCCAACAACTCCCTGGCTGCAGTCGATCTTCTTGTTGATCAGCGGACAGGAGTTTCGGCACGAATTTTGCAGACACACATCTCATCTCCGAATAGACAGTAAGAATGGACTGTACGACCCAAAACTGATATCCATGTCCTCAGCAAGCTCCTTGATAGTCAATCAATGATTTGAGCATATTGTGGCATGCACTGCTTCAACTTTGTCTTCATTCCTGCTTGTGGATGGCCTTCCAGAACGATCATCACTGTCAACACTTTGGCGGCCCTCTTGGAAACATTTGTACTACTCAAACTCGAGCACGACTCATGCACTCATCATCATACATTTACTGTAACTTGTCATAAGTTTCTTTGTATGAATCTCCAAGTTTCTGGCAGAATTTAATGCAAATTCACTATTCAATTTTTCCACTCATTGTAAATCTGGCAAACTGCTTTTACACGATACCAAACATCACATGATTTAAAAAAGTACAGGTGTGCAGCAGCTATGCTACACTCTGCAAATGCAGAGCACATAACTAAGTCACTGCATGTGTAATAGCATCATGGTGCAATGTATTGTTATATAGCTACACAAGAAATTTCTATACTTTTTGATCACACCTCGTATCTTTGCGATATAGTTTGTACCAAGGTATCACAGTGTCCCATTGATTGCCCTCCTTCTACCAGGTCTCTGAGGTGCCAATCATATCTAACCTTTCATTTAGTGCTATACATTCTAGCTCTCCCATCTTATTTTTTGACTTCTAGCATTTGCATACATGCATTTTATAGGTTGTATTTTATTCATATTAATCTGGTTATCAGTTGATAGGGGGAATTTAGAATCTTTCAGCTCTGTCTGCTCTGTTTTTAAAGGCATCTGGGATTCCTTTATCTTTATTGCAACCTCTCTATTGGGATGCCCTAACTTCCCTCTTTTGCTAGTATCCTTCAAAGGCAGGATGACATTTACACATGTAAATGCTTGATTTTACATGTAGAAATTGTGAATAGGGCTTCTAAAATAAACTCTTTTGTCTTGGGCATAAAACAATATTATATCATCGATCCAAAAAATTCAAAGTACTCATCTTTTTATATTTTCATTGCATAACCACAAAACATGAAAAAGTGATAACAGAAATATTACTTTCTCAAGACACGTGGACAAGAATGGAAATAAAGTATATAACTGTCTGATCAGAAATTAGTTTGTCTGGAGTCCAGCTTCATTTACAGAATCCCATTCTATTAAGTGCTTTACTTCCATTGCACAGCCTTAACCAATGTTTTCATAAAAGAAGTTTTTTGTCTCAATTATTTTTTTTTAGCTATGTGATTAAAAAAAGATGAGAACTCTGAATTCCCTGGGCCAAGGACTGTAGTATTGTTTTTTGTCTGAGATTCAGTGATCTTGGCCCTATATTTGTAAACCCTATAGGAAATCTGCTAATATTACTTTAATATTTCCATAGAAAAACAACTTTGACAAGATTTTGACCCACCCATCTCTTTAATAATTTGGATTGATTTCTCTTTTACTTAGGGTAAACATGAATTGTTCTGCAAGTAGAAGGCAATACTGTTTTTAACTACTGAGTACAAGAAATTAACTTAAACTATAAGAATGTCCCAGAGCTTTCTGACTGTGTCATACACTGTACAGAAAAAGGCTTGAACTGTGGTCTCATGATGATATGAACCCCAGAAAATCTAATAGGTGATGTGATTCATTCTGGGCAGCTGGGAGACAGAGGAATGCAGTAGTTGTATGTACTCATCGTGGTTTATTTGTTTCATTTAGGGTCCTCAAAAACATTTGTGCTCGCAAATCGCTTGTGCGCACATATACCTATGAATTAACGTACCTACAGTTGATTTATGCTTGCAAAAAAGTTGCAGTTCACATAGAAGACACACAATTCAGACAAATATGTGCAAAACACAGGAAAATCACAAGACTTTGTTTAAAGAGACTACTAAAGACCTGCTGAATGCTAAACCCAGAAATTCAATGCTGGAGCCATCGGCACTGAATATCTGGGTCAACCGCACAGACCAGAAGCTAACCGGTCAGCGATGATATAAAGCTACTGTCCGCTTAGCTCCTGCAGGTAAAGATAGGCTAGTTTTTACCACACTTATCTTTACCCATGGGTCGCTAACTGTGCAGCGCTGACCAGTTAGCAATGGGTACTGCCCTTGAAACGCCCCGATGCTAACTGTATAGCATCAAGGTTATAGTGGCAGTATCCGGGGATATTCAGAGGCACTAACCATGTTAAATGCTGCTGAATATTGTGCTTAGAAGCAGTTACATGGTTTACAGGTTTGTAAACTATGTAACTGCCTTTGAATATCAGGTCCTAAAAGAACTGTTCTTTTGACATGCGCATCCCCAAGATCTCATAGACACCCACACGCTACTCAATGAACACCAACATGGCTTCAGACAACACCACAGCACTAAAATACTTCAGACCTCCCTTCTCAACAACTTAATTAAAGGTACACAGAAGGTATATCAAGGATTTGTTCTCATCTTTCTCAACGTCTCAGCAGTTTTTGACTTAGTCACCCATGCCCAACTATGCTCCCGCCTACACTCAATTGGAATCAGACACACAACCCTACAGTGGTTCACATCATACCTCTGTAACCGATCACAACAAGTAAGAATCGGATCGAACACCTCCAAACCCTTCCAGCTTCTACAAGGCTTACCTCAAGACTCAGCCTTATCCTCACTGCTATTAAACATTTTCATTCAACCCTTATGCACGCTCATAAAACAACATAAAATCCACTATCATCTGTACACAGATGACATCCTGATATAAGCCCTAATCTCCACCACCAACCCAGACTACGTCACAAACAGCAACTGCCTAGAAGAATCCATTCAATGGCTCAACGACCACAACATGCATATCAACCCCAGCAAAATGGAAACCCTCATCATCTCCAAACAACCATCCTTCACTCCACCATCAAGCTGGCCAACCTCACCTTGTAGGTCAAACAATTCGTAAAATACCTAGGCGTCACACTCAACTATCACCTCAACTTCCAACAACAAATTACCAAGACAGCATACTTTAAAATGAGAACTCTACAACACCTCCGCCCACTTCTGGACTCTGACGATTTCAGGAATATATGCCAAGCCCTCATCACTCCTATCCTGGACTATGCAAACATAATTTACCAGGGCCTCCCTCAAGCCACATTATTACCCTTATGCTTGCCCAAAACTCTGCAGCCAGAATAATCACTGGCACGGGCCCACGAGAGCATGTCACTCCCACTCTGAAAGCCCTACACTGGCTCCCCATGCAAGTGAGAATCAAGTACAAATTAGCCCTAACCATATTCTAGATCATCCACCAACTCTCTGCAAACATCCTCTGTCCCCTTTTTTCAACAACCACTCCACAAGAGATCAATATGTTCCACCAATAACAACCTCCTCTCGGTTCCCGCTCCTTTTACTCAATCCAACAATACAACTTACAACAGAGCCTTCACATTCTATACCCCACTCATCTGGAACACCCTCACACCAGAAATACAGGCCCTCAAAGACCTCACTGAATTCCGGTGCAAGTTAAAAACCACCCTCTTCTCGGAACACTTCTGCACAGACTCTGATCTACCCCCGCACCCCCCATCCATCAGATCCACATCGGAAACCCCAGTAGGAAACCTCTGTAGTACCAACATAACTCTTCATATACCCTTGCCACAGTCAATCAAGTTTGATGTAAATAGTTTTGATGGGTTCAGTTAATTTAACCTTTAACAATTTTCCTCGCTGCCAGTCGACCAACAAGTGGACACCTGGTCCTCCACTCTTTCCTCTGCCCTCGATACACTAGCCCCCCTTCGTCCTGTGTCCTCCCGCTCCTCTTCACATAACCCTTGGTATCACCCCGGGCTTTATCTCCAGCGCACTCACCTTCGTCGTACAGAGCACCTGTGGAGGAAGCACCGGTCGGCAGCCTCTCAGTCGGCCTTCTGCCAAGCACATTTCTCCTATCGCTCCATGATAGCCTCGGCCAAGCGCTCATACTACTCTCACCTCATTGATACCTCTTCTAACTCCTCTAGGCGTCTGTTCCACGTCCTCAGATCTCTCTCCTCCACCTCCTCCTCCACGCCTTCTTGTCCCCCCACTCTCTCCCTAGTCCCTCTACCCTCGCATCCTTTTTCTCTGATAAAGTCCTCTCCCTCCGCTCCTCCTTCCCCTCTTGCCCTTCTCCCCTTTCTCCCCTTCCCGACTCCCCTACTTCCCCTGCTGTCCCCTGCACCCCCTTCCCGCGCCCTTCCACACATTTGGCGCTCTTTCTCGCCTATCTCCTCTCCTGAGCTCACCAGAGCGATTTCCTCTGCTCACCAGACCACCTGCCCTCTTGATCCCATGCCTTCATCCTGGCTACTCAATTCGGATCTCGGCTGTCCCTATTCATTCTTTCTATTTTCAACTCCAGCCTCACCTCCGGTCATTTCCCGTCCAGTTGGAAACATGCCATCGTCCACCCTCTCTTGAAGAAACCTTCCCTTGACCCCGTCATCCCCGCCAACTGGCGACCAGTCACTAACCTCCCTTTTCTTTCTAAAATTCTTGAAAAGCTTGTTTTCACTCAACTCACTTCCCACCTGGACTCCACCTTTGCACTCCACCCACGTCAATCGGGCTTCCGTCCTGGACATAGCACAGAGACTATCCTCATTGCTTTACTCTCTGAACTCCACCGTGCTCACGACCGTGGTGACTTTTCTCTTGTGGTGTCTTTGGATCTCTCTTCTGCTTTCGACATGGTCGACCATCGCACTCTTCTCACCCGCCTGTCTGACTTCGGTGTTCAAGGCACCGTCCTGCAGTGGTTCCGTTCCTTTTTGTCTTCCCGCACTTTTTCTGTTCACTCTGGCTCATCTGCCTCTCTTCCTTTTCCCTCGACCTGTGGTGCTCCCCAGGGGTCTATCCTTGCCCCGTTGCTTTTCAACATTTTTCTGGCCCCACTTGCCTTGCTCATTCAGCAATTTGGTATCTCCGTTTACATATACGCTGATGATATTCTTCTGGTTAATCATACCTCTCCCTCCTCCCCTGATCTCACTCCACTTAATCTCTTTCTAGCTTCCGTCACCTCATGGTTCGATCTCAACTTCCTTCATGCCAACCCCCTTAAGTCGTCTGCAATCTGGTTTTCCTTCGGACTTTCCCCTCCCGCCCTGGCACCTTCTATGTCTTCTCGTTCTATTCCCCTGGTTTCGACTCTTCGTTATCTGGGTGTCACTTTGGACTCTTCTCTTTCCTTTCATCAACACATTTCCTCTGTAGTACGTTCCTCCTTCTTCCACCTCCGTCAAATTAGGGCTGTTCGCTCGTTTCTCCCCCCTTCATCTGTTGTCACTCTGGTCTTGTCACTGGTTATCACACATCTGGATTATTGCAACGCCATCTATGCTGGTCTTCCTTTCTCTCAGCTTCGTCGTCTCCAACTCATCCAAAATACCGCTGCTCGTCTCGTTACCTGCTCCCCCGCCCGTTCACATGTCACTCCCTGCCTTCTCGCCCTCCACTGGCTTCCGGTGAAGTTCAGATTTGTTTACAAATTACTCACCATCACACATAGAGCTCTTCACTCCAGCAACCCCCAGTATCTGGCGGACATCATTCATCTTCAACCTTCTCCACGCCTTCTTCGCTCAGCACATGGCAATCGTCTCTTTCTCCCCTCCCCTTCTCACGCACGTCTGGAACTCACTCGTCACTCCGCTTTTTTCTTCCTAGGCCCCGCTTTATGGAATTCCCTTCTTCTCTCTCTCCGCACTGAACTGTCTTATCCCCGCTTCAAAGCTCTCCTCAAAACCCATCTCTTCTGTCAAGCTTTTGATCTCTCCCCCCACCACCGATGGCGCTCTGCCCCCGGCTGCGCCCCCCCCCCCACCCTCCATAGCTTTCCCGCAAGTATTTTTTTTTTGACTAGCCCTTCCTCGCCGTCTCTCCTGTCCCCTACCCTCCTTTCCACTTTATGGACCTCCTTTGTTCTCTATCTTCTCTCTGACCCTCTCTGTCCTCTGTCCTGTTGTTATTGGCGTTCTTTTCCAACTTTATTTCTCAGTAGCCTTGCTTTTTTTGTATTGTACACCGCCCTGACGCTATGGCTTGGGCGGTCTATCAAGCCTTACGAATAAAGATAAAGATAAAGATAACAAATGTTCAATGTAAAACATTTAGTTCACTGTTCCATATAAACTGCCATGGCTTGTAGATACGGTGGTATAAAAATGCTGCTAAATAAATAATAAATACATAAATAAAAAATTCCCTAGAAGGCTGATAATTTTGATTACCTGAGCTGTTCAGGTAGGCACCAAAGTAGGAGCAAAAGAAAACTCCTAGTTATTTCCTGCCGGATGGGGAACTTGGAGAAGGAATTACGGAAAGAACTGGTTTAAGATGCTGTGAAACAAGGCAGCTGATGGTGTAAAATCATAACTAAAATGATACTTCAGGGGAAAGATCTAACACTATCAGTCAAGTTTGATTCTTTGCTCTCTCACTCCCTGGTTTCCCTATTTCGCTCTTACGTCTTCTGAGCTAGCATATACATGCAATGTTTCACAGTTAAAAGCAAGAGGTTTTAATCAGGTCAGAACCCAACAATGTGCTAAGCCCCTTCCATTGATTTTGTATTTATTTCTTGCTCTTGTAGTTTGTCCATTTCTTCAATTTTTCCCAAGCTGTAGCTACAAATTCTGTGAAAACAGGTATAAAGGAAGATGCCATCTGGTGGGACGGAACGAAAAGCAAGGAAAAGGGGATGTGGACAGCATAGTTTTCAGCAGTCACAGTTACATCATTTCAAAGAAGTCATGAACTATGAGGAGAGTTAAAAAAGAGCAGCTGTTAGTATTTTACAGTGCATTTTCAGAGACAAAGAGAACAGCCTGTCATTGTTTTCTCAAACCTCAGATGGCTACCAATGAATTCCAACTACTCACATATCAATTTAAAAGTTATCTGCTAAGAGAGCAAAAACACACACAAAAATCAACATTTTCTCATAACTAATGTACTGCCAGGATTTCTCTTTTGCGTTGGAACTTTGGTTCTTTGGGCATTTTCTATTTTTAGAGCCACCGCTGACATTTCAAAAACATATGGATGCTTGTATTTTCTTTGTGATCTGGGTTACAGAGGAAAAGAATGCCAGAATGTTCTTTGTGTACCAACTAATGCACTACTCATCTGACCGCTGTGGTCCCCAGTAAATATATATTTAATTAATTTAGCTAAAATGAAAATTAAAGCTGAGGTTTGTGTTTCCCTGGTTAGTAAAGATTTTAGGTTCTGGTTGTTTTGTTTGGATCATTTTAATGTTTCATGTTCTATATTTTTATTGCTTTCATGTTTTCAAAGATTGTCAATTGCTCAGATGTTCGTACGTTGAGCAGTGTATCAAGTCAATAAATGAAATTAATCTGGAGGGCCATAAAGTTGTTTATGAGTTACTCAAATCCTTTTATGAGCTTAAAGGCACATTTTACAATGGACGTCCACATGCAATCTTGGACATCTAAGCCAGAACGTCTAAAAAAAGCAGAACCGTGCAAGTTAAGGTATGATTTCAGAAAGGTGGACATGCCTGAGATGGACCTCGATGGGGACATCTACATAGGCATCCCCAGAAGAGCATCTCAGAGCAGAGATGTCTCATAGCCTAATGGCCAGGTTAGTGCCAGTGCTGCTCCTTGTGATCTTAGGCTAGTCACTTCATTCTACAACCTTTGAATGTTTTAAGGCCACAACAAGCATTTTCCTGCTGCCTGTTAGTGCCTAGAGCAGGTCTAAAGGTGGACGTGCCTGCAGATGTCCCTGATGTTCCTGAAATCGAACAGGGACATTTAACTTCATTGCACCTCCCCAGACACGCCTCCACCACACCCCGTGCCTAGCTGGATGTCTCCGAACCAGAGACATCTTTAAAAGTCTTTTGTGAAAAGGCTCTGGAGACATCTCTGAGATTTTGACATCCATGTGTATGTCTTTGGATGTCCAAATCACGACTAAGGGGTACGTTTACTAAACAGCAGTAGCGGCTCCGATATCGCATGCTATCGCTGTTTAGAAAACATTCCCCTAAGAGTTTTAAAATGACCCCCTTACTGTACATATGAGATACTTACACTCACATGAGGGACATTACTAAGAAATGCAATCAGAGACCAAGAAAATATGAAAGAAAGATACAGAAATAATCTCAGATGTTTTGGGTGCCACTGGCCCGATCAAAAAGATTTTTCAAGCATATCTTGATAAAACTGCCTCTACGTATTACCTCCTATGAACTCCAGAAGGAAGCTCTGTTTGGCATAATGCAAGGATTACAGTGAGCATTAGCAGTAAATTTGAGAGATTGCAGTCATATGTCACATATCATTGCATATGCATGAGTTTCATTATTGTCATGGAAAGCACAGTTACTTACCTGTAACAGGTGATCTCTGGGAACAGCAGGAATAAGTCTTCACATATGGGTATCATCGGTACCGACGGAGCCTGCATGGGAACGCTCCCCAGCGTCCAGTAAGAAAGCTTTTGGGAGCATCCCACAGCGCCTGCGCGCTGCCTTCCCGCCTTTCCTAACCGCCTCTCTCCAGTTCGAGTTTTAAAGCTGAGACAAAGAGAGAGAGAGGAAAGGAAAGATAGATAGAGAGATACAACTCCTAGGGGAGGTGGGTGGGTTGTGAAGACTTATTTCTGCTGTTCCCAGAGATCACCTGTTACAGGTAAGTAACTGTGCTATCTCCAGGAACAAGCAGGAATGAGTCTTCACATATGGGGACTCCCTAGCTGCAGATGCCACGGAGAGACCCCATGGTTGTGTGCCCTTGCAGAGGGCTTCACTTCCCCCCATGGATCTCTGGCATCCAATCAGGGTAGGTGGGTAGGAGTTGATTAGGAATGGAACAGGTGTTTGAGGACAGCCTGACCAAACGAGGCATCCCAGCGGGAGTCCTTGTCCAAACAGTAATGGGCTGTGAAGGTGTGAACCGAGGCCCAGGTGGCCGCTCGACAGATCTGGTCGATGGACACCGTTCAGATGAGCCATTGAGGCTGCCATGGCTCTCACATTGTGAGCTGTGACATGGCCCTCCAGAGAAATGTTCTTACTCTGGTAGGCGAAAGAAATACACTGAGCAATCCAGCTGGACAGTGTTCTCTTAGAGACTGGAAGTCCTAAATGAGAAGGATCAAAAGCAACAGAATTGAGAAGACTTTCTATGTTGCTGTGTTCTTTGTAATTAGAAAGCGAGAGCTCTCTTACAATCCAAGGTATGAAGATTCCTCTCTGCATTTGATGTATGAGGTCCTGGAAAAAAGACAGGTAAATATACCTCCTGATTCAGATGAAAAGGCGAGAACACTTTAGGCATAAAGTGTGGATTGGTCCTGAGGACTACCTTATCATGATGGAACCTTGTATAAGGTGGATTAGCCACCAAAGCTTGCAACTCACTGATGCGGCGTGCTGAGGTGACTGCAATGAGAAAAACAACTTTCCAAGAAAGAAATTTCAAGGAGGTGGTGGCTAAAGGTTCAAAGGGTGGCTTCATAAGCTGGCCAAGAACCAGGTTTAAGTCCCATGCCACTGGAGGTGGTCTAATGGGAGGTTTAGTTAAAAGAAGGCCTCTCATGAATCTTGCTATAAGAGGGTGAGAGGAGATAGGTTGTCCATTGAGAGGCTTGAGGGATGCTGCATAGCACTCAAATGGACTCTTACTGAATTCGTTTTCAGGCCTGCATGGGATAGATGCAGGAGATACTCTAGTAGAGAATTCAGAGGTATTGCAAGAGGGTTTAGACCCTTCTCTGAACACCAAATGGTGAATCTCTTCCATTTGAAAGCATAGGAACGTCTAGTAGAAGGCTTCCTAGAGGCATGAATAACATCTCTGACTTGTTGAGAGAGATGAAAATCTTGAAGGTCTAGGCCCTCAGCAACCAAGCCCTGAGATGGAGCGACTGGGGGTTTGGGTGCCATAAAGTTCCCTTTTCCTGGGACAGAAGGTCTGGTGCAGAGCCTAAGTCCAGGGAAGGAACTTAGGAGAGATTCAGAAGTAGAGGGTACCACACTTGGCGTGGCCAATGTGGTGCTATGAGGATTATGGTCCCTCGATCTCTCTGAAGCTTGAATAGTGTTTTGGGAATTAGGGGAATTGGTGGAAAGGCATAAAGGAAGTCTTGACCCCAGTGAAGGAGGAAGGCTTCCTTGGCCTGAACTCCCTGACACGGAATTCTGGAACAGAACCGGGGAAGTTTGGCATTCCACGGACTTGCAAATAGGTCTATGTCCGGGGTTCCCCAAATTCGAAAAATCCTGGCTACCTGGTCCATGTGGAGGGACCACTCGTGTGGGAGCAGAACTCGACTGAGTCTGTCCGCCCAAGAGTTTTGAATACCTGGAAGATATACTGCCAGAAGATGGATGTGATGCTCCTCTGGCGAAGGCCCACAGTCGCAAAGCTTCGTTGCAAAGCGATAGAGAGACAGTCCCTCCCTGCTTGTTTACATAGAACATGGCTACTTGATTGTCCGTATGGATGAGAACTGTCCTGTAGCTGAGCAGGGAATGTAACACTCTGAGAGCTAAGAATATTACTCTGAGTTCCAATAGATTGATATGCAGAGAAGTCTCCTGTGGAGACCAGATGCCCTGGGTAGAGAGATCTTGCAGATGAGCTCCCCAACCCTTTGGAGAAGCATCTGTTGTGAGAGTTGCTTGGGGTAGCGGTTGCTGAAAAGGGGACCCCAGCAACAGGTTTTGAGAGGACTTCCACCACTGGAGAGACCAAAATAGACGACTGGAGTTTGCTATTTTGCCTGACAGGCAACCTGATGCCTGAGTCCATTGGGTGGACAAAGTCCATTGAGCTGCCCTCATGTGAAGGCGAGCATATGGAACCACATGCACGGTGGATGCCTTGTGGCCTAATAGTTGTAACATCTCTCGAGCAGTTAATTGGGACTTTAACTGAATCTGGGAGGCTAACTGCACCAGACGTAGGCAACGGGCCTGAGGAAGATAGGCCCTTGCAGTTGTGGTATCCAGCAAGGCCCCTATGAACTCCAGAGACTGAGTAGGGGTGAGATTGGATTTTTGGATGTTTATTACTAGTCCCAAATACTGAAGGATACGCATTGTGCAGGTTAGACAAGTCTGGGCCTCTGACTGGGATGGGGCTCGAATGAGCCAGTCGTCCAGATATGGGAATACGAATATTCTTAGAGTGCGGAGAAATGCAGCTACTGCTGCCATGCATTTCGTGAACACCCTTGGTGCAGAGGCCAGACCGAAAGGAAGCACCCTGTATTGGTAGTGCTTTCCTTGAAAAAGGAACCGAAGGAACCTTCTGTGTGTTGGATGGATGAGGACATGGGTGTACGCATCCTTGAGATCTAGAGAACAAAGCCAATCCTGATTCTGAAGGTATGGAAGCAGAGCCCCTAGAGAAATCATTTTGAATTTCTCCTTGAAAAGAAACTTGTTCAATTCTCTGAGATCTAATATGGGTCTGTAGCCCCCTGTTTTCTTTGGGATAAGAAAATAAGGGGAGTAGAACCCTGAGCTCTGTTGAAGAAGAGGTACTTCTTCTATTGCCTCTTGGGCAAGAAGGGTAGCAATCTCCTGACCTAGAAGGTTGAGGAGAGATGTTGGAGAATTGAACTGTTTCACCATGGTGTGAGGAGGAAGGTTTAAGAAGTGAAGCTTGTACCCTTCCTTTATGATGGAGAGGGTCCATTGCTCTGCTGTGATTTGCTCCCATCTGGGAGCAAAGTAAGTCAACCTTCCTGGAATGGTAAGGGGCTCTGGGTTTCCCAGAGCTAGAAAGGCTAAGTTCTCTAGTTGCAAGTCAAAGGCCCTGAGGAGGTTGAGGCTGCTGGGTTGTGGTAGGCCTGGCAGCCTTTGACTTGGCCTGTTTAGGTGGTTGCTGACGCTTTGCAGCAAAACGACCTGCAGAAGATGTCTGCCCATGAGCAGGATAAAATCTTCCCTTTTTAGAAAAAGATGTCTTTTTGAACAATCTTTTCTTAACAGGGGCAGAGGTAGACTTTGCCGAGTTCTCAGCATCCATCTGAGTGGCCTTTGCTTGCCAATCCCTGCTAAACAGGTTTTCACCTGTACAAGGAAGGTTTCCCAACTCATCTTGGACCCAGAGTTCCAAATCAGAGGCTTGTAACCAAGCAATTCTGCGTGCACCTATGGCAATAGCCGTGGCTCTGCTTACACACTCAAAAGAGTCAAAGGCTGCACGGTTGGAGAATTTGGAAACATTTTGGGCATGTTTGAGCCAAGTGAGAAATTCCTGCCTTTTATCTTCTGAAATAAAAGGAGCTAAAGTCTGCAGATGATCTGTGACTTCTTTTAGAAACATCCCCATATAGAGACTATAGGAGTTGATTCTAGCAGCAAGCATATTGGCCTGGAAAATGCTTCGGCCAAAAGCATCTAGAGTCCTACATTCACGTCCTGGAGGGTTAGATGAGTGTCTCTTTGCACTCTTTATTTTCTTCATAGCAGACTCAACCACAATAGAGTGGTGAGGAAGCTGAGTCTTATGAAAACCAGGACAGGGAGGGACACGGTACATGGTGTCTAACCTGCGAGAATGAGGAGAGGTGGTGAGAGGAGTCTCCCACATGCCCAACATGAGATCATAGAGAATCTCATGAATAGGTAAGGTAGCTGCTTCCTTAGGAGCTTTAGGATATTGCAAAATATCTAATTGCTTGGCTCTAGGCTCTGACTCAGAGGCCACTGTGATGGAGAGGCCTCTAGCCACTTCCCTAATGAAGTCTTGAAAAGACAAGTCCTCTGGAGGAGACATTCTTCGTTTTGGAGAATCAGACTCCTGAGGAAGAAGCACTGGTGCATCGACAGAAGCCTCCGACTCATCAGAGTCTTCAGAGGAATCGAAGTATCGCCTGTCTGGATGCTCCTGTAAAGCCCGATATGCGTACCGAGTGGGATCGACATCGGGAGTAAGCGGTACCGGTTCGGTACCGATGGGCATCGTAGGACAGGGTACCGTTGCAGCCGACACCGAAGCCGATGTCGATGCAATCGGTACCGGCACCGAGAACGGTGCCGATACCGGAGTCGGTACTGGCAACGGAGATTGTTGCGGTACCGAAGGCGTCGAAGCCTGCATAAACGCCGTAAGGGTGCACTGCATGGACAGAATTTTCTGATCCATCGACACCACCAGAGTCTGGATGTCGGTACCAGTGGAGGCCACCGGTACCCCAGAACACTGCAACAGGTGATCGGTCGAGGCTGTGCCATCGATGTCAACCTGTGACCCCATAGATAATGCTTTGGAAGCCGGAACTTCCCGCCGGGGTAATTTTGCCAGAGTGGAATCCTCGAGGGCAAGCCTGGAGGCATCTTGATGCTTGGAGGGAGATTTGCCCTTCAAGGACCGGCTAGATTTATGTTTGGTTACCTGAGATCCATGGGAGGAAGAAGAAGCCCTGGAAGACGTCGATGCCACCGAGGCTGCATCAGAGGGAAACAGGGTACTGAGCTTGGCTGCTCGGTTCTGCCGACCCCTTTTAGACATCATGGTGCAGGACACACAATCCGTGATGGAATGGTCAGGACCCAAACATTTCAGACACCAATCATGGGTGTCGGTGACAGAAATAGTACCGCCACATTTTGTGCACTTTTTGAACCCGGAAGCAGGCTTCTCCATGAGGAGAAAATATCTAGGTCTAAGGCCCAAACTGAAAATGCACAGCTGAAAGAATAAAAGATTTTTTTTGAAGAAGAAGAAGAAGAAAGAAAAGAAAAGACCGGCGGTACCGGTCTGACGTCGAAGGGAGACGCGACACAGAAAAATAAAGAAAAAAATAAAATACTTCTTCTGCGGTGACAGGAACATGACCTGCTGGCTCCGCGGAAAAGAAGAACTGGAGAGAGGCGGTTAGGAAAGGCGGGAAGGCAGCGCGCAGGCGCTGTGGGATGCTCCCAAAAGCTTTCTTACTGGACGCTGGGGAGCGTTCCCGCGCAGGCTCCGTCAGTACCGACGATACCCATATGTGAAGACTCATTCCTGCTTGTTCCTTGAGATTATACAACACTAGCCCAGTTGGAAAAGAAACCTAAAACACCAATTACAATAATGTTTTTGCGGACATCCTAGTGGTTAGAGAAGCAGCCTGGTAACCAAAGAGACAAGCCTTCAAATCTTACTGGTACTCCTTGTGCAAATCACTTAACCCTGCACTCTCTCCATTGCACTTACTCCGTGCTTAGCACTACAATTAACATGCAGTCAGTGCAAACCTCTGTGGTAATCGTCAGGGGCATGGCCAGCATATGCCCGACAGTTACCATGCAGGCAAGCCCTTGCTGAGGTGGTGGAAGGTGCACTGGGGCAAACTGCCACATTGGCGATTACAGCATGTTACTGGCGGCTGCATGAACCACAACATACAGTCAAAAGTCACTAGCCACTCCAACCCCACCCCCTTGCATGATGCACAGTTAACACGTATTTCAGTGCCTGGCAATTGTTGCGTTTCAGTCGTAACGATTATAGTGGCCCCTGAAAGCTGTTAATGCACGTTGAAAGACGTGTTAACCACATAATGCACTTTAGGACCTGACTGTAACTTGCCTTGAACTTGACCTAAATACTCACATAAATACATTTTTACTGCAGATCAGAGAAATCAACAAAATCAGCTTCCTTCATTTTTTTGTCCATAAACTTGGTAAGTTTATTGAGCTAAGACATCATTTTCTCTCAGTTTTCAGAATAATTTTCAGTCATTAGTTAAGAAAAGGTTAAAGAAATGTCTTTTACATTCAAAGTCAGTTTGCCTGTTGTATTGTGTGAATATCCATGTTTTGCATGTTATTGGCACGTTAGGGGCAAAAAATGTAGCATACTTTACTAAAAGGGCCCTGCAGAGGCTCTAGCTGTATATTTTCAATATATGGTTAATATCTGGCTATTTGGATTGTTAAATGGCCAGATACTATCTGCATTTATGGGCCGGGTTAGGAGAGGAGTGAGTGTGGGACAAAATTTTACCCAGATGGCAAGTGCTATCCTGATAAGTTATACAGTTAGTTTAGGCCTGATGAACAGCACACCTAAACTGAAGAGATAGTGCCTGTACAGTAACCACACTATCTGTATATCCATATGGATAGGGGTGCTGGGTGTATGGCTTAAGTTAAATGCTGGCACTGGTGTGCAATTTAAAGGAGTCCCCACATTAGCTGACTATCAGCTTCAGCATATTAATGGCAGTTTGTTGTTGTTTGCCGTCAAGTCAATGCTGGCTCCTGGCAACCCTCTGGATAGTTGTGGTTATCCCTTGGGGTTTCTTGGCAAGATGCACCCAGAGGTAGACTGCTAGGCCTTTCTTCCACACAGTAAGCCTTCAGCACCTGATATTCCAAGGTGGTCCTCTCATCCAAATACTAATTAGGCCCAGTGCTCCTTAGCTTTCGAGATCAGATAAGATATGGTGCACTCAGGATTTTATAAGCTATTAATCCTCGGTGGTTCTCACATTCAAAGAGTATATTTCAAGATAAAAGGTCTCCTAACAAACTGCATCTTTCTAGCCATCTGTCTTTCTGAACACACACACAGATTACTATAAGCCTTCTATTTGAGAGGTCCAGCAAGATTCAAAGCTACGACAGAGTCGATACATGAGATCTTTGGGAATCATAATATGCAAGAAGCGCACTTGGACCTGCTGTCTTCTTTCAGGGCTTTATACACTTTTTTATAATGCTAGGACTTATTTTAACTTGCCTTTAACCCTTGCCCAGTCCCCACTTCCTACCAGCATAGAGAGAGAGGTGCTTGTTTATCACTGCTGACAGCTACTCTTGAATGGTGATGGATATTGTACTGAACATGCTCAGACACAGCAAGAATCAGGGCCAGCGCTACTATCGGGCAAACTAGGCCATCACCCAGAGAACCAATGGTAGGGGGCTCCCATTGCTACCGCTGCCACACCTCTCTGGGACCTTAGGCAGTGGAAATTACCTCTAAACAGCGACGCATAAACTCCAATAGTGTCGCTGTTCCTACTTCCATCTCTGATGCAAACTTCCTGTGTGCAGGGGGGCAGAAGCAGCTGCAGTTTTGTCCTGATGCAAACAAGAAGTCTGCATCGGGGATGGAAGCAGGAACAGCGCAGTGCCAGAGTTTATGGTAAGAGTTGCATTGCATCTTTAGAAGTAGTTGCTGCCACTGCACGTCCCAGAGAGGGGCGGCTTTTGAAGCGGGGCGGCAGGAATGAGGTTTGCCTAGGGAGCCTCATATCCTTGCATTGGCCCTGGCAAGAATACGGCTTTTCTGTGGTATTTCACTGCAAACTGGAAATGAATCAGTTCAAGCTTGTGATCTGAAGTTTTCACATCACATAACACATTTCTGTTCAAGCCATGCTAAGCCGCTTCTAGAGTGTTTCAGATATGGCAACAAAGAACAAAACACAACAGATTTCTATCCACTGGCAAATAAACATATGAGCTCAATTCACATCATACATATATATATTTTAATTCTCATTCAGTACATTATGACCTGGTTAACATATGGATGCATGAATTTTTCACATCTTATATTTCTATGGATAAGTGAGATAGTATATACACGCAACGATGCTTTAGAGTGATTACAGGAAATTTCTGAGATTTATATAAAATGTAATACTAATGGAAACCGAACATCTTGGTATCCTCTTTAATTCTCATCTATCGACGCCCAAGTTTCTTCTACTGTCCGCAGGGCCTGCGAAAGGTTTCTGCCATTTTAGGCAGACCCTCTGTGCCGCCCTCCGCCCCGACTGCAGTGCCGCCCAGTCAGACATGCCACCCCCACCGGCATTTTCTCACCTGGGGGAGGGGTGGCAGAATGACTGAACTGCCACTTCAATGCTGCCTCAGGCTTTAAAGTGCCCATGCGCGTGCGTGCTCATGGCCTGCCACTCCTGCCCCCCTCCGACACAACTTCCTGTTGGAGGGGGCAGGAGTGGCAGGCTGTAACTGCGTGTGCATGAATGCAGGCATTTTAAAGCCCACTGCGGCAATGAAGCAGCAGTTCAGCTGCCGCTTCAAGGGGGGTTAACCATGCCTCCCACTAGGGTCTAAAACAAAAATGAAGAAAAAAATCACTCTACACATGCACAAACTTCACACTTGCTCATCAAAAAAAAACAAAACACAAATGAGGAGAAAAAGGCCTTAGAACTGCTGAAACATAGAGCTATAACAATGGGCTGTAACCGCCCTAAGCTCACCACAGAAACATCAGCGGCCAGTGGTTGCCTAGTGGATGGGCCACTTTTTATTCTCTGCACCATCTACATTCCATAAAACAATTTATTTCATTTGAGTCCTTATACACACAGTCCTTATATACACATGCCTTCATCACACTACAACTCCAATATTTCAACTCCATCTATTGTGGCCTTTGTCTTGCTGATCTAAAGAAACTTTAGTCGGCCCAAAACACAGCCGTTTGCCTTTTAACAAACACATCCCGATATGATCATGTCACTCCTCTTCTATTCCAGAACTATTGGTTACCACTATCTATCACTTTCATTTTAAAATACTAATACTTGCCCATAATGCATATCACTATTGTCCTTCGCTCACTCTATGACTTGCCCTTACTGTATGTAAATAAACACCAGTTTAATATTTACAAGTACGACCTGCTTTTATAGGATTGTTCTGGGAAGGCTGATATTGAGGTAATCATGATAAGTTTAACTATCAAAATCTTGGGGGAGGAGGGGGAGAAAGTCTAGGAGCCTGTGAAAAAACAATGGGGTGGGATGCAAGACTGAAGGTTCGCCTAGGGCGCCAAATACTCTTGTACTGGCCCTGGGTCCATACTGGGACCTGTGCTGTTTATTCACAGTCTAGGAAATGAGGTGATCAAATGTGCAGATGGTAAAAAAATTATTGAAAGCTGTTAAAACAATAAAGGGTTATGAGTAGTAATGGAAGGATCTTATGACAATAATAGATTGGGCTTCTAAATGGCAGATGAGATTTGAATGTGGGCAAAAGGAAAAATAATCGCAACTACAGGTATAAAATGATGGGTTCTGAGTTGAGAATTGCCACCCAAGAAAAGGACCTTGGAGTGATTGTGGGCAGTGCTATGAAATTTTCAGCCCTTTGTGCCTTGGCTACGAAGAAAGCAAATGAAATATTGGGAATTATTTGAAAAGGATGGGAGAACCAAATTAAGAATGTCATTGTACCTTTGAGTATTAGGTCCCTGGTGCAACTGCATCTTGAGTATTGTACGTATCATGTAACTGAATTTTAGTACCATCTTTAAATGCATACTAATTCTGAGACCAGCAGGTCTTATTTATTAGTATTTAGCTCACGCCTTTCTAGTAGTAGTTTCAAAGTGAGTTACATTCAGGTACAGTATTAACAAATCCTTAGAAATAAAAGTTTAAAATAAAATAAAAAGGCATCACCTTATTGAACTAATGTTAATACATTTCTTGACTAACTTTCAGGGGCTAACGTCCCTTTCCTCAGGTTAGAGAAGATTGAGCAAAAGATATGAACAGAAAACCTAAGCTGCTGATTTCTTATCCCATGAGATTTTTTTAACGTGTTTGTAAATGGTAAAGATCATCTTGAGTTGCAAGCATTATTGTGCTTGCTTTAAGATGAAATTGCAGCCTATATTTTCAAACCATGAGTTTGCCTATAGTGATACCTTACTGTTTCTATGGCATGCTTTTGTTTTCCTGAAATATACTTTGCCTTGTAATTGTGCATTCATATGGAATAAAATGAGTATTGCAGGTTGTAGTACCTCGTAAGAAAATAATCTAAGGATGGTGGCGTATGTGAGCTTTTGAGATCATTAGAGCTCATGTACAGAATACATGGAATGAGAATCTGCAAAGGAATCAGTTTTTCATAGAACCAGTACGACTAGAACTCAAAATGGCAGTATAATAGGTGTACTTCTTTGCTCATGGCCTTGCCTTCTGTTTCTGAAAATCGCCTCTTTTGACTTGCTCTCTAGAATTTGTTGTACATTTCTCTTTTAGGATTATTGGGGAGAGGCTTGCTAGGGTTTATGATACTACCCTAGAGTGTGACCATTTTTACTTAAATATATTCTGGGAGATTAAGTTAGGTAAGAAGGGCTTTCCAAAATGTTTCTCTTGAAATTACATGAAAAAAAAACTGAGGAGTCTGAGGAGCTAAATGGCTTTCATTTTAATTGCTATTTTAAATACTTTTGGATACTGCATTTGTTTCAAAGGTCGTTTGGTCTTTTTGCTTTCTGGTTGGTGTTGAATAGAGGTGATGGAGATAGCGTGTCGAATGTCCGGAAAGGTGCTCATGTGAGCAGCAGCAATCATCACATGGTGTAGTTTGAGATAAAAACCAAGGCAGAGTCCAATCACAGCAAGCTCAAAGTCATAGACCTTAAAAACACTGACTTCAGTAAAATGGCCAAGTGCCTGAAGGAGGAGTTGACAGGGTGGGAGGAGGTAAGAGAAGTGGAATTGCAGTGGGCTAAACTAAAGGAGGCAATAAAAGGAGCAAGAGATACAGATGTAAGGAAACTAAATAAAAACAAGAGGAAAAGGAAACCTATTTGGTTCTCCTAAGAAATAGCTGCATAAATAAAGACAAAAAACACAGCTTTCACAAAATTCAGAAGTTCCCAAACAGAGGAACACAGAACAGAATACAGGATAAAGCTAAAACAGACAAAAAGAGAAATAAGGATAGCAAAATCCAAGGCAGAAGAAAAGATGGCAAAAAGATGCGAAGCATGGAGATGAAACTTTTTTCAGGCATATTTGGGAGAAGAGGAAGATCAGAGGTGGAATCGCAGGACTCAAAAACTGCCGAGAACATATTCGTGGAAAGTGACGTTGAAAAAGCAAATATGCTAAACAAATATTTTTATTCTATTTTTACTAAAGAAAATCCTGGAGAAGGACCACCTGTGATTGACAAATATACAAATGGGAATGGAGTAGATACTACACCATTCACAGAAGATGATGTCTTTGAACAGCTTGCAAAACTAAAAGTGGATAAGGCCATGGGTCTGGACAGAATAAATCCCAGGATAATGAAAGAGCTCAGAGAGGTTCCTGCAGAGCCTTTAAAGGATGTTTTAATAGATACTTGGAGACAGGAGAAGTTCCACAGCACTGGAGAAGGGTTGATGTACCTCTTCACAAAAGTGGCAATAGGGAAGAAGTGACAAACTACAGGCCATTAAGCCTTACCCCTGTGACGGGAAAAGTAATGGAGGTGCTCCTGAAAGAGAGAATAGTGAACTTTCTCGAAACCAATAGGTTGCATAATCCAAGGCAACATGGTTTTACCAAAGAATGATCTTGCCAAACAAATCTGATTGAGTTCTTTGACTGGGTGACAAGAGTACTAGATCAAGGGCATGCAATGGATGTGATCTACCTAGATTTCAACAAAGCCTTTTATACAGTTTCTCACAGGAGGCTTATCAATAACAGCTTGGGGATGGGTCCCAAGGTGATGAACTGGATCAGAAATTGGTTGACTGACAGACAACAGAAATTGATGGTAAATGGAACTCACTTGGATGAAAGGAAGGTGATTAGGGGCATGCCCCAGGGATCAGTCCTGGGACCGGTACTGTTCAATGTATTTGTAACTGATATTGCTGAAAGACTGAATGGAAAAGTCTGTCTTTTTGCAGATGACACGAAAATTTGCAACAGAGTGGACTCTCCTGAAGGAGTGGATAACATGAGGAAAGGTCGACAAAAGGTGGTTTAATGCTTGACAGTTAAGATTTAATGTGAAGAAGTGCAGTGTCATGCACTTGGGATGCAGAAATCCAAGGGAATTGTATGCGATAGGAGGCAAGAAATTGGTGTGCACAGACCAGGAGAAGGACCTTGGAATGATTGTTTCTGAGGATCTCAAGGTGGTGAAACAGTGTTGCAAGGCGGTGGCCAAAGCCGGAAGGATGATGGGTTGCATACAGAAAGGAATTACCAGAAGAAAGGAAGCGGTACTAATGCCCCTGTACAAGTCGCTGGTGAGGCCTCACTTGGAATATTGTGTTCGGTTTTGGAGACCGTATCTTGCAAAGGATATAAAACAACTGGAAATGATTCTGAGGAAGACGACCAAAATGATTTGGAGCCTGCACCAGAAGATGTATGAGAAGAGACTTGATGACCTAAATATGTATTCGCTAGAGGGGAGGAGGGACAGGGGAGAAATGATACAGGCCTTTAAATACTTAAGGAGTATTAATGAACAAATAAACCTTTTTCAAAGTCAGGGAAGCTGTAAATCTAGAGAGCATAACATGAAGCTGCAAAGGGGTAAACTGAATGTCAATGTCAGGAAGGGGTGGTGGATGCTTGGAAAGCCCTACCGATTGAAGTGGTGGGAGCAAATACAGTGATAGAATTCAAAATGGCATGGGTGAGACACAGTGCATCTCTTTATAGCAACAGGGTAAAATCAGAATAAACTTAACTATCTCTTATATCTCAACAAATAGGGGTGACCTGCACGGAGCGGTGGGTACACCTCTAAACAAAGGCATGGGGAGGGGTGACCTGCACGGAGAAGCAGGTGCACTTCTTGCCCCTCCATATCAGAAATGAAACCTCTTATAAACAGTTTGTCCTTCTTAAGATCTTTTTTTTTTAACGACTTTTTTGGGTCTCTTGGACTTTAAGCCATTTTATCCTTTCCTGCTGTAATGGATTTCTTTTCGCTATTAATAAGTTTTAGTACTGTAAATTGTAATAGGCAGTATAGAAAGCCTTTTAATAAACATTTGTTTATGTATTTAACATGATTTATATACAGCTTTTCTTAAATCAAAGCAGTTTACATAGAAGAAGGAAAACACAACTCAACTGAATTACATACAGTAGAACGTAGGATCTGTACAACTTGGGGTTAACGGGGGGTAGGGATTGCTTGTCAAAGTGAATTAGGTTGGGGGGGGGGCATAGCATTACATATTTGTGTCCGGTCCAGAATGCTCTATAAACAGATGCATTTTGAGTCTCTTTCGCAGAGCCTGTATTGTTTGGGCCAACTTCATGGTTTCAGGAAATCAATTCCATATTGAGGGTAGAAGAGAGAGAAAGTTGTGTTGCAGGTTTGTTGCTGGACTTTATCTTGTGGAGTGGTAAGGAAAGCAAATTCTGGTTAATCCACCTTCTTGATTTGTGTTGTGAAGCCTTGTTTACCAGTGTCTTCAGTCAGGTAGATGACTGACTGATTGTGTAATATATTAAATATAGTTGTCTCTTCTTTGTGCAAGTTTACTCATTCGGTAGTGGATAAAGTACAAGTTATAGATTATCAATTGGCTTCTACTTCTAAGTCGCTTGCCCGCGTTGACTCATTGGTCCAGTCGTGTAGTGATACTAATCTTTCTTTTATAAAGGATGTTTCCTTGCTTTCTTGTCGACTGGAGACACTTGAGAATCAACAGCGGGCAAGAAACTTACGTTTCTTGAATTTTCCTCAAACCCATTTGCTTTCCTTCGATGTTTTGTTGAAAAAGTATTTTTCTGAGATTTTGCAAATAAGGGAGACTATAGACACAGTTCAAATGTATTGTATTCCTGTTTCTGTTCCACCGACTTCAGAGGGGGTTTCCCCTCCCTCTGAGGTTTCGGTGGCACAGGATCTAACCGCATTTTTGGAGGATTCACTCGATGTCATCCCCAAGCGTTGCACCTTGGTGGTGACTTTCAGTTCTGAGACTTAAACTGCGGGTCCTTCGGGCTTCCTTTAAATACAAAGATGCCTTATTTTGTGGTTCCATATTGCAAGTGTTCCCAGATGTCGGTCGGACCACTCAGGTTCGACGTAGGCAGTTTTTGGAGTTAAAATCAAGGGTTGTAGCGTTAGGAGCTTCTTTCTTTCTTAAATTTCCTTGCCGTTGTTTAGTTACTCTGGAGGGACGGGATTATGTTTACACTGATGTGGCTCAACTACGTCAGTTGTTAGCAGATAAGGAGGTTAAAGGGCAGGATTAGGTGGATTTGTAATTTTTTTGGCTCCCTTACTTGGAGTGGATTAAATCACTCCTTTTTGCCTTTTGGTTTTCTCTAATTTCTTTTTGGTGTTTCAAAGATCTTTCCTCTTGATGTGTTTCTTTATGATGGGTATCATATGTTTTGTTTGCTTTTTGATATTGTTCTGGAATATGTATATTGCCTTTCTCAGTTTGTAATTAAGCAAAAACTTAAAATAAAAATTAAAAAAAAATATATAGTTGTGATGGCTTTGTGTTTTGCTCTGGGAGGTATAGGTAGCCAGTGGAGATTCTTCAGGATGATTGTAATATGTTCAGATCTGGATGCGCCAACTAGTATTCTGGTGGTGGTATTTTGTGCCATCTGAAGGGGGTATAGAGCATGTTTTGGGAGGCCCTGATAGAGAATGTTGCTGTAGTCTAAGTGGAGTGTGATAATGGTATGGACAAATATTCTATAGTTGTTGTGCTCCAGCAGCGGACATAAGTTTTGTAGCATCCTCATCTTTATATATGCTGTGTTAGCCGTTTTCTTTATGTGTGAGAAACATAGACTAAACATATCTAGGAAGAGATGGGAAGTGGGTGATTGCCAGCAGGAATACTATATGCTCTGTAATGTGGGCAAATGTGCACTGTTATGATAAAAGATTGGGTGGAATGAGAATCCACTTGCTGAGAGGCAGTGGCGAGGACGGAAAAGGGGGCAGTAGCTAAGACTGTCAGAAGATAATCACAGATGTAAATACTTTTTAAGATGATGGTATTTGAAAAGAAAATGTATTTCATCCAACCAACTTCTTTTTGTATCTGATGAGGGCATGTAGTAATTTTGTATCTGCAACAAATAAGTAACTAATAATAATAAACTTCCAATTTAACTCATAACGACTATATACAAGGGAGTTTTGTTTTGTTTTTTTCTCGGAAGTAAGGCATCTCTCCTTGTGCCCCTTTCTCCGCTCCTTCAGACAGATAGACCAGACAGAATGAAAAGAGACAGAAAATCCTATACTTACCGGTAATCTCACCGCTCTCCCGATGGAAACTCCACTGCTAACCATACTATCCCGGGTGGGAATGAGGACTAAACTGTCGTCCCTCAAGGAACTACAGTTACCAGGTAAGTGTAATTTTGATTTCCGTATCAGTCCTCCAGTTTAGTCCTCCATCACTGGGATGTAACAGAACAGGAGCTATGGGGGGGGGGGGGGCGCCTTTCCAGCCAGCTTGCAACATCGCCGCCCCAAATACAGCATCCTTTGCTGTCAGGACGTCCAGGTGGTAGTGCTTAATGAAAGTGTGAAGGGACGACCAAGTAGCCGCTCTACAAATTTCCACAGGTGACACCAAACTGTGCTCCGCCCATGACGCCGCTTGTGCTCTGGTAGAATGAGCTCGTAGCCCAGCTGGAACCGGTCGACCAGACAACAGATATGCGGAAGCAATCGCCTCCCTAATCCATCTAGAAATAGAGGCCTTCGCCGCCGCCTCCCCTTTACGGGAACCCCTGAACAAAATGAAAAGACGGTCAGATTTGCGAAAAGCCTCTGAAACTTTCAAATACTGTCGCAACACTCGTTTTAAGTCCAAATGCCGTAATCCCCGGTCCGCTGTATCTCCCTCTAATGGACCCAGCACCAGGAGAGACACCGTCTGATTTAAGTGAAATGGTGAAACTACCTTAGGCAAAAAGGAGGGCATGGGCCTGAGCACCACCTTTTCCTTTGAATAAGACGAACACGGTTCTCTACATGACAACGCCTGCAACTCTGAAATTCTCTTTGCCGAACAAATGGCCACCAAAAACACCGTCTTTAACATTAAATCCTTCATGGATGCTCGATGCAAGGGTTCAAAAGGCTCTCTAGCCAGAGCTCTTAATACCAAATTGAGATCCCACGGAGGGACGACGATTCTATGAGAAGGGCGCAGTCTTGACACTGCTTTGAGAAAGCGCAACACATCAGCATGCTTCCCAAGCGCTATGCCCTGAACCTTGCCTCTATAGCAAGCCAGCACAGCTAACTGCACTCTCAAGGAGCTGGCCGCTAGACCCTTTTCAAAGCCTTCCTGTAGGAAGCTTAAAACCACTGGCACGGATACTGTCGCAGCGCACACTTTTCTCCGCGAGCACCAATCAAATATTCGCCAAATGCAAACATAGGCCAGCGACGTCAACGTCTTCCGCGTTTTCAGCAAAGTCGCAATGATGGCTCCAGAATAACCCTTTCTCCTTAACTGCGACTTTTCAATGGCCAGACCGTAAGCAAGAACTGATCCACCTGGGGTATCCGCAGAGGCCCCTGAATTAGCAGGCTCTCTGACGTTGGCAGCTTCCACGGCTCTCCGTCGAGCAGCCAAATGAGATCGATGTACCACGGACACCGTGGCCAGTCCAGAGCCACCAGCAACACTCTCCCCCGATGGGCCTCGATACGCTGCACCACTCGGCCTATGAGCGCCCACGGTGGAAATACATAGAGAAGACCCGACACCGGCCAATGTTGCAGGAGCACGTCGATCCCCTCCGACATCCTTTCTCGTCGACTGCTGAAGAAACGACTGGCCTTCGCTGAATGGAAGGTCGCCATGAGATCCATGATTGATGGCCCCCACCTGAGCACCACTTGCGCAAACACCTCCGGATGCAACTCCCATTCTCCGGTATCCACCTGGACTCTGCTGAGAAAATCCGCCATCACATTGTCCATTCTTGCAATGTGCACTGCTGAAATTGCTGGCAGTCGATGAGCTCCAACCTGTTGATCGACCATGTGCTCTCCTGAGTTGACCACAGCCCTTGCGTGAAGAGCTCCCCACAATGTGCCTCCCACCCCGCGAGGCTGGCATCTGTCAACAAGGGTAGCCACTCCGGCTGCTCCTGAGGCATTCCGGCAGTCAATGATTCCGGAAGCAGCCACCAACTCAAGGCACGCCTGACCCCGATAGGGCAGGGCAGACACCTGCTCAACGAATCGGACTGATGAGACCAACGGTGAAGCAACGCCCCTGCAGTAGACGCACGTGAAACCGGGCCCAAGGTACCGCTTCCAATGTCGCCGCCATGGTTCCCAACACGCGGAGATAACTCCAGGCAGAAGGCACTGGAGCAGCCCTGAACTGGCGGACCACTTGTCGCAGGACCCGGACTCAATGATCCGGCAGAAACACTGCTCCTCTCTGAGTATCGAATCATATCCTGAGGTACTCGAGAATCTGGGACGGTATGAGATGACTTTTGTTTGCATTGACCACCCAACCGAGTCTCTCCAAGAACTTCACCACCTTGTCCGTGACTTGTACGCTCTCGGACTTCGACTTTGCTCGAATTAAACAATCATCCAGATAGGGATGAATGAGAATTCCCTCTTCGTGTAACGCCGCCACTACTACTACCATGATCTTGGTGAACGTCTGTGGCACCGTCGCCAGACCGAAGGGTAACACCTGGAACTGAGTGTCCCTAGGGCAGAGCGAAGCGTAGAAACCTCTGATGCTCTGCCCTGATTGGAATGTGTAAATACGCCTCGATAAGATCGAGGGATGTCAAGTATTCTCCTTGGCGCACCGCCACAATGACGGAGTGCAGTGTTTCCATCCTGAAATGCGGCACCCGAAGACACCGGTTCAACCCCTTTTAAGTCCAAGATTGGACGAAGGGAACCGTCCTTCTTTGGAACTACGAAATAAATTGAGTATCGACCCCTGCCGTAATCTTCTTTGGGTACCGGGACGATTGCTCCTAAGTGCAACAACTGGTTGAGAGTGCAGCTGACCGCCAAGACTTTCTGCTGTCCCCTGCAGGGTGACCGCACAAACGAATCCCGAACGGGCCTTGCAAATTCCAGTGCATAGCCCTCCCACATTATTTCTAACACCCACTGATCGGATGTTATCTGGGTCCAGGCAGGAAGAAAGTTCCGAAGTCGCCCGCCTATTGGAAAGCTTCCTGCTGGGAACCCCCTCGCTTCATTGTGGTTTTCGAGTAGCTCCTGCAAAACCTCTGTCTGCCCCTCGAAACACCAGAAACCCCTGGGCATGAGCAGCAAACCTTCCTCTTTGGAATCCACCCAAGCGAGAAGTACGAAACCTCCAAAAATCTCTAAATGCACCCCTAAAGGCAGCTGCGGGCTTCCCCTGCTTTGATTTATCCTCAGGCAGGCGCCCACCTTTAGACTCCCCTAACTCCTTTGCCAACTTGTCGAGATCCTCCCCGAACAACAATCTGCCTTTGAAAGGGAGTTTACCGAGACGAGCCTTAGAAGAGCCGTCTGCCACCCAATTTCTCAAGCACAGGGATCTGCGGGCGGCCACGAGCGATGCCTTACTATTAGCCAGGGCCCTGATCAGATCATAATGAACATTGACAAATAAGCCGAACCCGACTCTATGCGATTCAGCTCTCTCAGACTCTCTTGCTCCAGCTGAGTAGACTGCCGCAAACGCTGTGATCATCGCAGACATGCTCTTGCCACCCAAGCCCCACAAATAGAATCTTGTAACGACAACGCGTTGGCATCAAAGGACTGCTTCAACAAAACATCCAACTTTCTATCCTGTGCATCCTTTAGGGCTGAACTACCTTCCACCAGAATTGTGGTTTTCTTGGTTACCACCAACACCGCTGCAACAATCTTCGGAGACCGAAACCTCTCTTTGTCCTTATCTGCTAAGGGAGAGAGCCTATTCATAATTCTAACTCCTCTGAGTCCTGCCTCCAGCTGATCCCACTCGTCCTGTATCATCCTGTCTACCACTTTGTGCACGGGAAAGACAACCTCCGTTTGCCTCACTGCCTGAATAATGGGATCTTCACTGTTGTCTTCCTCCACGGGCTGTTCCATAGTCAATTTTAGAGTCTGAAGGGATTCCGTGAGAAGTGCTGTCAACTCCTCTTTCCAGAACACCCTAATAATCTTCGCCTGATCCTCTGGCTCAGGGATCTCTCCTTCCTCCAATTCATCATCTCCACCTTCCAAGTCGAGCTCATTTTCCTCCGACTCCTGCCCCTCCAACTCCGAAAGTGAAAGCTCTCGAGTCCTGGCTCGTTTAGGCGGTCTCAAGGAACTGGCCCCCACATCAGACGGTCCTGGTTGTTGCAGCGGCGCAGTCAGAGGTAAAGACTCTGGCAATTTCCCCTGCCGCCTTAAGCAAAATGCCTGATGCATAATTAAGACAAAATCAGGACAGAAATCCCCGGGCTGCGGCCCCACAGCCGGCAGGCTCCCCGACGGGAAGACTGGTGACTCAAGACCGGCCCCTGGTGGAGTGGTCAACAAAACCTCTCCGTCCAATCCAGCCGAGGAACCCTGCAGATCCTGCCCATCCTTGACCTCCATCTGCTGTTCCACACTGGTAAAAACTGCCATACAACCCCGGCAGATCCCAGAGTCCGCGATAGCACCTCTACGGGTTCCGCAGACTACACATTGAGGCTGCGACGACATCGCCTACAGCCCCTACCAATGCTCTCAAGAGCCAAATACCAATGCCATTTTTTCCCAAGTAGACAAGAAGACTGCCAAATAACTAGACTGTCTTCCCCTTCAGCCAAGGTCTAAATGCTCCTGAGACGCGATCCAGAAAGCTCAGTTGACCTGTCTGGCCAGGGAGGGCCAATTCCAACAAAAAAACCCACCAGAAGAACCAAACATCAAGTGACCCAGGCAGAATAAAAGAAAAATTATAAAAGAAAATTATTAAATCGGAAGGGAGAACCGGCTCAAAACGGCGATCTATGCGACCACCGATTCAGCGGAGTGCCATGCAGCAAACACGTTGACAAAATGTCCGCCGCTATCTGAACACAAAAAGGGCGCCAAAATCGCCGAGCCCCGCTGAGCGCATCAGAAGTCTTCCCACTCTCAGTCTTCCTCTGCCCCTACTTACAGTGTATCTTCAATGCAAGCCCTGCGATTGTTGCTCTGGTACCGTGGTGCTGCAGCCCACACGGCCCCGCTTAGCGGGAAAGCGATGGCAGAGCCGTTGGGCGAGCCTCCCGTCAGCGCGAACTCAGAGTCTGCTGATTCGCGACAGCTCAGACTGCCTCAGCCAAAAAACTGCTGTTCTGCTACTGCAGTGCTCTCCCCCGTACTGACAAGGGGGAGAGATCTGTGACGGAGTTGACTTACACAGAAGTGCAAGAATGAAGGGCAGACAGGACCAGGCACAAGGACCCGCTGAACATCCTGCTTCTTTTTTTTTTTTTTTTTTTAAAGGAACAAGGTACCAAATCAAGAAAGTTAAAATTAGGCCAAAATCAATTGAAAAATTAGCTAAACCCTATTCTAATCGCTCCTTATCTGTTCTCAGGTGAGCCCAGCACCTAGGCTCACCATGTCCTCCTGCTGCATGGAGACTGGACACACTGGGGATGATGGGTGAGGCCAGCAGACTACATCCAGTGATATCACGCTTTTGTGACATGCCCAGTCTTCAAGCTGCAGGAGGAGGTGTACAACCCAGAGGTGGAGGACTAAACTGGAGGCCCAATAAGGAACATTCTGTATATTACATTACAGTGCCACAAAATGCAAATGAACCATAAGATTATCATCGTAACATTGATAAACTAGTCCACTGCGATCCAGTTTTGCAGTATAGAAAAATACATTTCTTCAGACTTCTAGATTACTAATATTGGGAAAACTATAGATCGTATATATCTAACGATACTGCCTTATGACAAGAAAAATATAATAGAAAAGCCTCAAAATTATATCAATTTTAAGTATAATTTGGAATTACATAAACAGAGCAAAAAATAGCTCTAATGAAATCTGTTATTTATCACCCAGCCCCACTCTCTTTTGTTTTACATAAATTCTGAATCAAAACAAGCAAAAAACAGTCACAACAATTTATACATTTCTTCTGTAACAATAAAAGTTTGGTTTCTGATTTCACCTAGCTGTATACATTGATTGAGAAGGATATTCTTCTGCGCGGCCCACACCTGCTTGTTGTATCATTTCACATGAACATTCACTTTGCCCCTGTAAAATGTCCTCATATGGAACATCAGACTGGAAGGTTGCATTGTTTCCAATTTGGGGGATCTTAAGTGCAAATGCTTGAGAGAATCATCCACAACACAAAAAAAATCTATGTGCATAGTCATAACAATTCGATAACACACTAGTTCTCTAAATCTCTGACACCCACAGCTGAGAAACAAAAGGATCCCCGAAAGATCATTGCTTGTAGGAAGGAGGCAGGCGAACAGGAATCTTCCTGAAACAGGAAAACCTCTTCCACAGTTTTCATCAAGAATAAAATCTACTGTGAATATACTTTATTACTTTCTTTCTAAAACTGATCACCAGTATTCCTCCCAAACATTGTACAGAATAGAATTCCCACAACAGTGACATACTCTGAAATGGTCAAGGAGTGAAAGTCGTATTCTGCATAGCTGAAAAATCTGAGTTACTATGAATTTTAAATATGCTGAACCCTCTCTTTAGGACTGTTGTTAGATGCCAAGCAACAGGCGTGTTATCCAAAGAGGTCCAGGGATAGTGAAGGGATTATAAGAAAGTTGGAAGCTTTATGTTAGAGAAAACCACGTAGAGAGGGTCCAGCATCTTCAAGTCCATGCACAACAGTCTGGGAGGAACTTTCAGCAACTTTTCAGTGGGGTTGTTGCACCTAAAAGTTAAACTGGCTGGTGGTTCCTGAGTAAGACCTCACCTCTGGGTCCTGTAATGACAGGTCGATGGTGCTGTGTAAATGCCGTTCCAAGGGAGGAGGTCTGTGAAGGCGAGGGACTGCTGAAACCAGACTTCTCTGACTTCTTTAATGTAGTAGGCGACGGCATTCCTGGCAAGAATGATTGATAAGTGCAATTTAATAATGCTAGGTCATAGAACGACAGCCTATGCAAATGTGAAAGTGGATGCAGAAGCAGGCTAGACAGAATTTAGAGGACAAAAGGAATCAAACAACATAAAAAGCAAGCTGGCAGCTCTCTCTGGTCTATAAGTTGTGCAGTTTTGTGTGGGGCCTGAATTAGCAAAAACACTATTTAAAAGAAGCACTGCATTTAATTGTTAATACTGCATGGCTTAGTGTCTCTGCAGTCAGATTTCAGAAGCTGTTCTTTAATTTTACAAACCTTGTTGATCTCCTGAAGGTGTATGTTCAGTACATACACATTGAGATTTATTTACTTTCCCTTTTTCTTCCCTTCCAGGCCCTGATTAAAATAAACAAGGGTGTTGTGCTATTTTCTAATTAAGGGACCAATTTTCATTAAGCTTCCTTTTGGTAAAGTGCACAGGTACTTCGGTAAAAGCTAGCTGGATAGTTTTCCTTCAACTATTTAGCACTTCAAAAGTTGCCAAAGCTAGTATTTTGTCGAGATAAAGGGGAGAGGGGCAAAAATTACAAGTATATGTTTGCAAATTTCATTATGTGGGGTACTTTGGCTTCCCCAAATCCAAACAGGCCCTAGAGAAGGCTTACTTGAAATGCAGCTAAAAACGGTCATGCAGTGAACCCACACAGCTATATTTAGCCACTTCGTGCAGGGCACTTTTTGGTCCAATGACTCTAACCAACTTCTTAGCTAGCTGCTAGATCCTTTTTTGAAAACTGCTGTTCAAATGCTCCCATCATTCAAAACACTGTGCATGGAAACCTACAAGACCATAGCAGAGGCCTAGCAGCCTGCTGGCGCAGTGGCGCCGGGACTGCCATGTGGGAAATCTAAGTTCAGTTCTGGAGCCTGGCTTCGCTTCCTTGTTTAGCTGGAGCCAGAAGCCGCAGCAGCCAAATCTTCAGGAAGAAGTCCCAGTCTACACAACAGCGACACCTACTCGCTGGCTGAAGGATACAGTTGTGCCAGAGAGAACCACTGTTCAACTCCCCGAGCTGAAGGAATGTCACTGCAGTGACTGGACTGGAAGACGGGGGATTCAAATAAGGGATGACATGTAGGTAATATAGAACGAGGTTCCTGGTCTTGCAGCGTTAGTAGAGGCTGGTTCTGACTGAACTGGAGGCCAAAAGAAAGGGGAGGATGCCATTGGGCTTAAATGAAAAACCCCGGGCCTAAACTCTAGTAGATGCCTCTTCATGAGATTATGCACCAGTGTAATAGGAAACATCTGCCCAAGGTCAGTGTTCTCATTTTTGGCTCAGAAAGGCAGAAGAAAAGAGCTATATCGCCAAAATGCTCAGCAACTCTGCTGCTCAAAGATGCTGAACACCTCTTCTAGGTTTTTTTCAATTCCTGACAGTTGAAGGAGGTAAGAGTGTGCATTTGGCAACCAAACATCTTCCTACTGTTCCATGTCTAGACGAATATATCAAGTGCACTTGGGTAACTGAACTTGTCTAAACAGATTTTTGGCTGTATGTTTTCATACCCAACAACAGATAATGCATAATTTTATTTATTGGATTTCAGTTTAAGAAGTCCTTTTACCAAAGAATATTAAGCAGCTCGCATGGGAATTAGCACACGTTAATGCATAGCCATAGTAATATCAATTTGACACTTAGCATGTGCTAATTTCCTCATTGGAAGGGGATAGGGAATGGGTGTAGACTGCACCTTGCAGGTAACGCACAGTAACTTAACATGTTAACTGTTAATGCAGTAGATAATGTAGAACATTTAATGCCACCTCAATAGGGGACGTTAAATACATTTGCATTGTCTGCAGTGCCATTAATGTACTAAATGTATATTAATTGTGTGGGCAAATACAGAGGCTTGCCAATTACTGTGCGGTAACTGCAAAACTTTGTAGCACTTTAGTAAAAGGCTCTTTAAATCTTTGGATAGTATGATTAATTACTTATTTTAATATTTTGACGCTTATGTGCGGAAGATTTTTAGCAAGTTTGTTATAGCATAGAGGTCAGAATTTAGTAAACAGAATTCAATATTTGTATTTATTTTGAGGCAAGATCTAGTTTACTGCAAATTGACAGGCATGAGAAGGAGAATGGCAGCAACCCTTTAAGAGTAGGAAAAATAACCTTCTCCATTCTTTACAATTTACTTCTACAACTGACCAGGGACAAGCCGCAAGATGAGCTGCCACTTCATTTCTAATTAGGCTTTTGTCCTTTGAGAGGGGAGAGACATAGAAGATAAAGTTAGGCAATGCGAAGCAATCAGCACTAGTTCCTATAGTGCGCTAGCACGTTGCTAGCACTTCAGCTGCACAAGTGAAACAGTCATCGAATGGGTTAATATAAGAAGAAATCCAGTAGACATGCAAGGACAAAAGGTGTTTTTTTTCCATGAATCAGCCAACTGAGGTACCATTCTTTTAACCTTTTGATAACTCAGAGACACTGCCTCCAAGGATGCCCGGTTTTACCAAATGATGTTTTTTAGAATTTTTGTTTTAATTCATTTCATTGAGCACCATGTTGTTTTATGCCTGTTGTGTTCCAAATCTTCTTTGTAACCTTTCTTTGCAGATTCCTATCTGCTTGCCTGACTTCTTTTATGTGCATACACCATGGTTGAGATCACATGTAGCATCTGGTGCAGTGACTCAGATGCGAGTGTTAAACGCTGCCCGTGTGGACAACCTAGGCTTGAATCCCAGACCACCAGGCTTCCGCTCTCCAGGCTGGCTAGGGATGGGGATGCTGCTTTCCCAGTCCCTGGAGGCAAGGGGGTCTGAGTGCTAACACCTGTTGGCTAGGCTTGGGATCCTGACTCTGCTGCCCTTGGGCAAGGACTGTTATTGTGATGATGGAGCTGCTGAGAGGGAGATACGAGAATGACTCTGCAAATGACTGTTTGTCATGTCATAGTCCATTAAAGGCAGTTCCAATTGAGTTGGAGGCCAGTCAAATTTAGGGGGCTACTGGTGGGTTTTGGGGCCCTTCCCAAATTTCTGCCCTGGTTCCAGCATGTCTAACATCGCCTCTGCCCAAAGGAGCAGGGGGAAACTGCCAGGGCAAATATAAAAAGCTTTGGCGACGGGAGTTGGACTTAAGTCTTGGCAGATGGTCCATATAGATGTCTGTCTTCCCCTTTACTCATGAATAGACACAGAGCAACATTAACTATGGAAGATAGAGGATTCTGAAACAGATCCATTTTACCCAGGATAATGCTGTTTAAAATGCCCACATTCCTCACTGGAAAAAGTTATGATGGGCAAAGGGGAATGTTGGTAATTGCCCGTTAAGCTTTACTACAAGGTGCCCAAAAGGGTGCACTTGCAACTTTGCAGACGTAGGGATAGGAGGCAGGTATGTGTTAACATCTGCACCATTCACCCTATCAGAAAGCAGCAATGGTGCTTAATGAAACAAGATTTTGTTTTGGTCAGCAGAAACACTGTTTGACATCTCAGTTTGCCATTTTCCTAATATTAAAGTGTTGTTTAATCCATTCCAAGACATGCACCACACCCATCTGCTTTAATGCATAAGCGCAAATGAAGTCATTGTTTCTGAATGTATGTCACACTGAAGCCAGTGCACTGATGTCGAAGTCCTGCAGTAAGACCTTCCAAAGTCCATACTTCGCAAACCTCCAGCCCAGTGTTATTAAACAAATGTTTAGGGGTAAAAAGATCACGTCTCTTTGTCTTCTTCCACAGACGAGTAGTATGTTGTGTTATGCTTGCTATTACCTGCCACTACAGGACAGGCAACCACAACAGAACAGAGAGCTTCCTACCCTGGAACATATTCAAATAAAACCCGGATTCATTAAAGGAACATTAGAAAAGGGCTTTCTCATGTCTAAGTGCCAAGAGAAGCTCGGTAGAAAATGATACAGCAGTCAAACGGATCTGCTCTTTGAGATCCCGCCAGATGCTTGTGATCTCAACTGGCTATGGTTGCAGACAGGATGCTGACCCAGCATGGCACATGAAATGATAGTCATTGCTCTTGTTTTTGTTCACAAAATCAAGATTGTCTGCACAACAACCCTGCTTAGTGTCAACACAAACCTTAGTATAACCACATCCACTTACTTAATTTTGTTTTTATTAAAACTGAAATAGTTTAGGGGGTGCATGATCCTTTGCAGTGAGTTTAGGAGATTGCACCAAACTGAACGGAAGACTTCCAGGTCATGAGACAATAATACTGCTGCTTTTTGGAATCCAATTGTAAGATCAACCACCAGTAGGACTATTTTTATGAACAAATTCAGAAGTGTAAGATGTAGCATATATACTAAACATTTGCTGTATCAGACATATCGGTGTGCCCAACACTTATCCATCATGTTCTGAGGCTTTCATGGCTTAACACAGGTCAGCAAGGTGCACAGAGTGGGCAGGAACTGACTGCAGAAGTTAGAGATACTGCATAACATAATATTCCTAACATATCTGTTTAGCTGATGTTCATTTATATTAACTGTAGCCATGGAACATAAACTTTTTAAAGGTAGTTTAAACAACGGTAACAATGAATATCTAATGAGAGCATGTAATAATGATGCTGTATCTAAATGTAACTAGTCTTGAGCTAGTATTGAAAAGGCATACGCTAAATATAAATAAATATTAACATAAATACAGTTGTGGTCGACATTATTGGAAACCTTGCATTTTAGGTATGTTGTGTACAATATCTTGAGAAATAACTGGAAATATTTCAACTGTATGTCTTCATTATACTTTAATAGTATGTTCAAAGGTATGCATCAAAAAAGATGATGTCTATGCAACTCAGACATAGTAATTTCTGAGGAAAAAAAGCAAAATATGACCTGGACAGGATTAATGGCACCCTTCACTAATATTTGGCTGCACAACCCTTGACAGTGATGGCAGCCTCTTTCTTACAGCCATCTATAAGTTTCGTACATCTGTCTGCTGGTAGTTTCTCCCACTTTTCAACTGTGATTTGTTCCAGCTCATGAATGTTTCCAGGATTCTTTTTAACAATGGCAGATTTTAGCTCTTTCCAAAGGTTCTCGACTGGACTGAGAACGACTCATTGCTGGCCAGTTTAAAACTGTTCATTTTTGCCTTTTTAACCATTCTTTTGTATTTTTGGATGTATGTTTTGTGCCATTGTTCTGACCTTCGACCCAGACCTAGCTTTCTGACACTAGGTAGCACATTTCACTGCCAAATACCTTGGTAGTCCTCTGACTTCATGATTCCTTTAATACATTCCAGGCCTCCAGATCCTGAGGGAGCAAAACAGCTCCACAACATTATGCAACCTCCACCATATTTAACTGTAGGAACGGTGTTTTCTTCCTCATAAGCTTCATTTCTTCACCAGTAAATGTATTGCTGGTCTACATTCCTACAGAGCTCAAGTTTGGTTTCATCTGTCCACATAACATTTTCCCAGAAGGATTGTGGTTTCTCAATGTGGGTTTGGGCAAAGATCAGATGTGCCCTTTTATGTCTGTCTTTGAGCAGTAAGGTCCTCCTTGGCCTTTGCCCATGAAGTCCTTCTTTGTTTAGTGTGCGGCATATGTTGTGGGTTGAAACCACAATTCCAGATTGCTCCAGGTAAGCCTTAAGCTCTTTGGATGTAGTGTTTTTCCAACAGCTCTCACTAACTTTCAAAGACTTCTTAGATTAATTTTCCTCTTCCCACCATGTCCTGGGAGGTTCTTGACAGTTCCATGAACAGAAAACTTCTTGATAACATTGGCAAACTGTAGACACAAGAATCCTAAGGTCTTTGGACATGGCCTTGTACCCCTTTGAAGTTTTATGATAATGGCTTTTCTGATGGTCTCAGGCAGCTCTCTTGTCTTCACCATTGTGAAAATGGAACAGGGAGTGAATGCGGCTATTTTAAACATTAGAGTCATCATTCATTGCTTGATTCAAGTCATGTGAGTACTAAAAATCGATCAGAGGTGTGTCGAATTTTACTGCAATGGGAATGTGGTTCTTCTGTTCAGACTGATTTGAATTGTTTATATGGGTGCCAGTAATCATGTCCTGTCAATTCAAAAACCTGAACAGTGCGACCACTATAATGTATCATCCAAGAAGGTGCACGACTTACAATCTCTAATTCTCCCACCATAAATTCCCGTAATCAGACAGGACTCTCTATTTATATGTTAATATTTTTTTTGTCGGATCGTCTGTTTTGAGGATGTAAAAACATACTGTAATCATGTCCTGGCAATGTCCCAGTTTTTATACTATTTCCTTTTTTAATTGGTCTTGTTTTATTTGATTCTTTTATGTGTCAAATATGTGTGCATATATAGTCCAAAGCCATTTCACTGGCCACTTTTATTTAGGAGATATTGGACATTAAGGGGTGAACTGCAAGGGTGCCAATAACGATGACCACAACAGTATTATTCACGAGCACGAGGAGTCATTCATAAGAAGAGGAATTCAATACATTTGACAATAATGCTAGCTTTGAACAAGAGTATAACAAAGGGTGGATTTGGGCAGGCCATGGCCCGCCCATTTTGGTGTCAGGCTCACCCATTCAGCAGCAGTAGAACAGTCAAATGAGAGAACTGGAGGCAGTGTCAACATTCACACTGCTCTGTGCCCACCCATATTAATGCCAGGCCCCACCAAAAAAATCACTGACTTGAAAGAAATTCAAAGCTTTCTCTGTCAAAGTAGGCACTGAAGAGCACTGTACGGCGCTATAACCCTTTCGAGGAGCAACTCACACTGCTTCTGAGTGATGAACTCGCAGCTGCTCTTTTGCCTCCTGTGAAGCCAAAGTAATGGACAGGACATAGGAGGGACTTTTGAAGAGGAAAGTAAGGCTGCTGGGTGCAGGATGATGTGCCCTTTAAATATGAATGAGAACTACTCGTGCACTAGACCCAAATGGAATAATTTGGGAACTAATCTGTCCTCAACGAGAGATACTCCTCTAGACGTAAGGCACCTGTTCATTTCATCCGGCAACATAGCTAGCCTCCTATGAGTGAGCTGAAGTAGCTGCCACCACCTACCAGCCAAGGGAGATATTTTATAACCCCTAATACACATGAAACTAGGATCAGTGAGGTCAAAATGCTGCCTTTGTTCTATTTAAGGTGGTGGAGAATTATTTTAAAGGCTCTGAATTTCAGTACTGCTTGATTCACTTTAAACATAAATGTATGTGAGTGGTCTAAAGGGTGGCTTCTAAGGTCCATCACAAACGTACACACAGCAGATGGCATACATTTTCTGACATTTCTAAAAATGTGCAATTACAAAGGCATCTTTCTTCTCTGAAATCTGCGAGGCACAACAGTACGCAGCTTAAATTTTGCATCACTGCAGTCTCTCCCTGTGATACTGTACCGAGTCCCATTTCTTCAAAACAGCAGTTAAAATGTTCCGTTAAAAATTTGGTAACCACATTGTAAATTAACACTGTGATATTAATCATGGCTATTCATTCTGTTCTTTATTAACAAAGTTTAGTTTAATAGAAAAACATTTTTTCTGAGGTTTCCTTCCAGGCATTGATTTGGGGAAGAAGCAAACTGTTTGGTACTTCTTGTTCACGTGTATCTAATGGAAAAAACTCATTAGTGATTCAGTCAATACAAAGCCACTGTTCTTTCCTCCTGAGATACAGTTTGAAATGATAATTTAGAAAATAAGCATAGTTCTGAATACAGCTCTTCACTACACATGGCCACCACATCTACTCTTTTTCTTCTTTACCTACTGTAATACGAGGCAAAAAATCTTCAGCAAAATCAACATGAAAACTCTTGTTCTTATTTTAACATTTCATGGCAGATTTATGTACCTCAGGCCCCCCTCCCCCCAACTAGAAACTGTACTGGTTCTTGACCAAGCTGAATCCTTTGCAGGCTGTGACGTCTGTCATTAAACCAGCGGTAAGGATTATCCAGAGGGCTCCTGCACATCAGCTCTCCAGATCTTTCTAGCATGGTCACTTTTGAAGAAGGAACCTGAACTTTTATTATCCTCATTCACAATAGCAGCAACTTTGACCAGTTCCTTTGCTGATGCCATACCTGGTATCACAACCTGCAAGAATCTATGTCAAACTCAGCAAACCAGCACAGTCGAGGAACAAGCCAGTTTGATAGCTCTGGAATCTGATATTCTTCATGTATCACAGCTCAAGTACAGTATAGGCCATACCCTATGGGCAGATATGCAAAGACATATATGTCGCTCATCAGGATATTCAGCAGCCCTAACCTGGTTTGGGCCACTAAACGTCCCGGCGTTAAGTGCTTAGTGTCACGGTGTTTTGAGGCAGAGCACGAGTGACACCGTGGGTTAACTGGGGAGTGGTGATATTTAGCCGCTAACCAGCTAGAGTTAGCACAGCTGAATGGCTATCTTAACTTTAGCCAGTTTTGCCATCTGGTCAGCAGCTGAATATCGCCGCTGACTGCATCGCAAAATCACAATCTGGGCACCCTGGGTATTCTGTGCCGGAGCTTTAGGTGTGCTGGCCGCCAGCGCTGAAAATTCCCACCAATATATATCTATATCTATTTATATATCTCTTTATAAAATCAGGTCAATATTCACAAGCACTTATCCAGATATCTGACCATCTTGGTGCTATCCGGATAGTGCCGGGGTAATCTATGGACCAAGTGGAGAAATTTCCGGCAAGCAGCAATTTTCAGTACCGCTATCTGGATAACAATCTGCATAAACTAGGGCAGCAAAAAGGGCAAAGACACTTCCTGCTCTAGCGGCACATTCAGTACCGGCTACCATCTGAATACTATCACTGACGATCCAGATTTCTTTTAGCTGCAGTTCAGTCCTGACCCAAACATCTAGTTAGACGTCTGTGTGTGTTACTCAAACGCAGAATTTATGCAGAATTCCCCACCTGTGCAGAATTCTCATTTGCTATGCAGAATGCAGCGCAGGCGCCCGCGAGCCAGACAACGAGGCAGGATTGGGTGCACGAGCTTTAAGAGCGCCCAATCCTGCTTCACCGTTAGCAGTAACACAGCCATGGCAGCTTTCCCTTTTACTCCTGCGGCTGTGCTGGCTTCCGACGCTGGCGCCATGCTTTTCAAAAGGTCAATAGAAAGGCTTCCTGTTCCTGCTGGCGTCAGAAGCTGCTGCTGTTTTGGGGGTGGTTGGGGGCGGAAAGAAGGGCTGCTGGTGAGTCGTGTGGGTTCTGGGGCTGGAGATGGGCTGCTGGTGAGTAAGGGATGGCTGGGGGCTAGAAGTTAGAAGAAGAGAAAACAGGGGGGGGGACAAGGATAAGGAAAAGGGCAGGGGAAATTTCAGGTCTAGAAGAGGAATTATGCTTTATGATGGGGGAATTAGCAAAAATTTACTAATAAAGTACACAGAATTTTAAAATACTGCACAGAGAACTTTCAAACTTTTTGTGTAGAATTCCCCCAGATGTAATATGTGTATATATATATATACACACACACACACACACATATTTACAAATACACACAAGCACACAAAATCATTATATATGTAAGTTTGAAGAATGGTCTATAATTTGGCAGCTGAGATTTAATGCTAAAAAATGTAGCTTCATACATTTGGGATGCAACAATCCAAGGGAGCAGTACAATCTAGGGGATGACGTACCTCTGTCTATGAAAGAAGAGCGGGACCTAGGCGTGGTTGTGTCTGATGATCTTAAAGCAGCTAAACAGGAGGAAAAGGCGATGGCAAAAGCTAGAAGGATGCTTGGGTGCATACGGAGAGGAATGGCTAGCAGAAAAAAGGAGGTGATAATGCCTCTGTATAAGTCTTTGGTGCGACCTCATTTGGAGTATAGTGTGCAATTCTGGAGACCGCACCTTCAAAAGAATGTGAACAGGATGGAGTCGGTGCAGAGGGTGGCTACAAAAATGGTTAATGGTCTTCGTTATAAAGCATATGAGGACAGACTTAAGGACCTTAATATGTATACTTTAGAGTAAAGGTAGGACAGAGGTGATATGATTGAGATGTTTAAATAACTCCGTGGCATAAATGCACAGGAGGAAAGCCTCTTTTGATTGAAGGCAAGCTCTGCTACGAGGGGACATGGGATGAGGGTGAAAGGGGATAGGGATATGCAGAAATATTTCTTTACGGAAAGAGTGGTAGATGCGTGGAATATTCTCCCAGTGGAAGTGGTAGAAACGAGGACAGTATCTAAATTCAAAAAAGCATGGGACAAACACAGAGGATCTCGAAAGGAAAAAAGGGGACTCTTGTAGTTGGTGATATGGAAGAACAGACTAGATAGGCCATGTGGTCTTTTTCTGCCGTCATGGGGGGGAGGAGTAGCCTAGTGGTTGGGGAAAGGTACTTCAGGCCGGAAGGTCGGGGGTTCAAATCCCACTAGAGGACAGCAACCTTGGGCCGGAAGGACTGGGGTTTCTAGTCCCACAGATGCTCCTTGTGGTCTTGGGCAAGCCACTTAACCCTCCATTGCCCATGTTCCCTGTAAGTATTAGTGTATGTGTCTCATATCCCCGCGTGTTAAATGTATCCCCCAATTGTGTTGTGACCGCTTTGATTGAAGGATAAGGCGGTATACAAAACTGTCTAAATAAAATAAAATAAATAAAATGTTTCTATGTGGGAGGGAGAATTTGTAAGTAGAGGAACCATTTTTGGGGGACTAAGGCCTCCAAACCACTCACCACTATAATTAGACCAGTCAATAAGGTGCCAGGTTGTACAATTTTTGTACACTGCCATGGAGTTATTTTTTCACTCAATGCACAATTAAGCTCTAAATTTCACTGCCAGAGGATGTGGTAAAAGCAGTTAGCATATGGAGAATTAGAAAATGTTTGGATAAGTTTCTGGAGAAATAGTTCATTTATTGTTATTAGCCAGGTAGATTTGGGGCAAGCATTTGCTTATCCTAGGGGGTATGCAGCTTGGAATCTGTCCACTCTTTGGGATTCTACCACCTGGTATGATGTAGATTAGAAACAGGATACTGGGATTGATGGACCTTTGATCTGGCCCAATATGGCAGTCCTTATGTTCATATATGTCACAGGATTTTTGTGAGTTTAGAGGAAACATCGTAAAGAATTAATTCATTTGTTGCATTCAAATCTCGAACCATAGGCAAAGTTTATATCGCAAATAACTCAGAAAAATCATGCAAAGGTCTACGGATAAACTCTTCTCCCTCATGCACGGGTTGGTCACTTTGTCAGCAGTTTGAAGTCAGTTTCCTATAGAACATGACTACAGTAAATTGCAAAAGGCAGGACTGCAGAAAATTATCCATTAAACTTAAAAAAGCACAACAAAATGCAATCCATATAAATTAATAAATAATATGTAAAATATAACAAACAGTGCAAGAAAGAATAATGCACGTTCAAATGATATTTTGAAAAAACATTCTTGACAAAACCACAGTGAAGTGTGCAAACAGGCAGAAACAAATGACTGACACAAACTTTATACTCCTATCACTGTGTACAAGAAACATTAAAAATAGTAAATAAAGAATCATAAAGAAAAAACAGTTCAGTCAGCAGCAGCAGTTTTTCCTGATGGTCTTTTATTCATCTTTTGTAATATTTGTAGACAGTGATATGGGTATGTTATAATTTTGTATTTATTGTGTTTGTGTGGATATGATATTTTTGATGGGCTGACAGAAATTTTAAGAAAATTTGCTATGAGATATAACAGTCAGCATAATAAAGTGTGTGTATGTATAGTACCTCAAATATTTATACGTAGGGGTATGTTTACAAAGCAGCGGTAGTGGCCTTTAGGCGATATCGGAGCCGTGGCCCCATTGAAGTCAATGGTGCTGCGGTTCCGATGTCGCCCGGAGGCTGCTACCGCTTCTTTGTAAACATACCCCTTAGGCTTAGCCCCCTTATGACAGTTACCTGTATGGCTGTGTTCAGCGCTGCTGCTGACTGAAATTAAACAGCAAACTTCTCTTAAGCAGCTGAATATTGTCACTAAACAGTTACTTGCTGACGCCGTCTTTATTCTTTACTAAAGCTGGCCCTGTATTATACAGATTCATTTGGCCTGTTAGTGAGTTAAATGGCCAGATTTGAGCTGTAATAATTGAAAATATATGGATAAGTAAGTTATGCATTTGCTCAGCAACCACAACTTACTTAAAATACTGGCCATTTTATATGATTATCTGTAATCTACAAGTCACAGGTAACAGAATCTTGCTTCCATACGTAAATGTAAGATAGTTATCTTTCAGTTACCCCCGTTTATTGCTCACATGTTATAACTTGTTATTTATAAGTTTACCTACCTTCTATTTTGTTTCATTTATTACATGTAGATTGTTTTTGTTCTCTGTAAACCGCTTTGATTTATTGATAAGGTGGTATAAAAAACATTCAAATAAAATAAATAAATGGGCCTCAAGCGTTTTATGCATACATGCAACCTAGAATTTACCTTGTGTTTATATGCACCCCAAGACAGGAACTGTAAAGAGGTCTTTAAAGCCTCGTGCCTAGAGGTTCAGGGTCTCTACTGATGAGTGGTTAACTAGTGGTCTGTGCTCTGCGGTGGGAAATCCTAGCTCCCTTTGCCAAGGATTAATATTCTACTTCTCAATCCCGGTTGCGGAAAGTGGAAAAGAGCATTGTGAATGTCTTCTTTACCCAGAAGATGGCAGAGGTATGTAGCTAGCTCTGAACAATTTGCATGGTGCTAGGATCTCAATTCCTGCACTCTTATTTGCTTTTCAGCGTGTCAGGGCTGACAGGAAAAGAGCTGTTTACACAGTCTTACTATTTTCTCTTCTCTTTGACGTTTGCTATCATTTTAAACCTCTGAATTCATCCAGTAGGTTTGTCTGAACCATTTTCTGCACAGAGGTGACACTGCTATACTCTTTCTGGGCTTCTACCAAAACAGCATTATAATGAACGAGCCATTCTCACACGTATTCGTTTGAAAGCGACGCCTCTCACTGATAGCCATGGCCGTTGATGCTCAAAGCGCCCCACTAAGGTGAAAAAAGGCCTGCCTACAAACTTCGCTTAAGATTCCCTCCTCTCCCCCCCCCCCCCCCCCCCCCAAGAAAAGGCAGACATAATTCTAAACCTCTTAAAAGTGCCTGAACTGTGAAATGAAGTAATGGATGCTAAGAAAGGTTCTGTCAGCTGCAATCAAAGTTTAGCACCGTCAGCGTTTTCTCCCTAAACCTTATTACAGCAAAGGCAGTTGATTTGTTCATCTCTGCACTCCCCGTTCATCTCAGCAAATAAACTGACTTGACCTCCACCTGTAACTCAGTGCTGTTCGCCTGCCACCTTTTGAGTGAAACCCTCTTTCTCCTTCAGTCACAGGCACTGTGAGAAGTGGGAGCTCTGAGCTGACCCAGCATGGCAGGTCACTTCCCAGATAGATAATAATTTTATCCAAAGAGAGATAGACATGCACAGTCGCGCAAAATGCACTAGACGGGGCAACCTGCTATTTCCACGCTGGCCATCTCTCTTTCATTTTTTTATACCTAGCATAGACAGGTTTTTTCTTGCGGCATGAAAATGAGCTTTGTATGAACCCGATACAAGTCGGTGAATCTATGCGCGCTAGCAGAATTTGAGGACTGTAGGTTGTGGCTGCTCCATCCACGCTTAGGGGAAACAGGTAACGTGCCCTGTCTGTAAGTACAGTTAAAAACACCCCTGCTCTCAAGACAGAACTGTTGTGGAAGAAAGGGGTTAAAAGTATGCGCTGCGGAGTGCCATCCATCGGAGAACCCTTTGGGGAGGAGACAATGGTAGCCATCCAGCTGTCTCAAGAATTTCACGAAGAGCAACAGCTTGACAAAACAAATAGCTTGATGGCAACAATACATATCAGAAAGAGAGGTTCTGTGTTAGGGTTGACTTTTCCTTGAGATTAATGCCATATTGAACAAGAGAGACAGTGTTTCCCTAATTACATTGAATGCTTCTCTCCCAGGGATCAGCCGGGTGTTACTGCTCAGTGTCACTCTGTATGACATCGGGATGATGGATCAGGTCTGCTTGTGAGTTCAATTAGCAAAAACGGTACTGTTTTCTTAACTCCCGCCCCTATCATCTGAATTATTTTAATGTGATAGTTTATCTAAGAGTCTGCATAGTTTCCAGTCCTTTAGTTTAACCCCCATCCGATCCACTAGAACTAGCAAAGCGTAAAGACTTGATATCACACAGAGCAAAACTCTAATGCGATCAACCTGGTTTGCAGAAATGGTCTGTAGCTTGATTTGATGCTGCCTGCAAAGCTTCTCAACTAACGGAAATGAGAAAGTGCTTTTTGGACCAGGCTGATATGCTTGGAGAATTTTAGCAGGCCTTTTTCACTCTAGCACGTCTTAGGAGCCTCTTAGAGGCTACCGCTCCAGCTCATCTAAGACTTGCAGCCTGATGGTGAGAATGGTGTTTAGTCAAGCAACATACTTGGGTTGCCACATTGCTTAACGTAACTAGCACAACAGAAAAAGACTCCTGGGGAAATGAAAACAGGACATTCGCAAAGTGTTAAGCACATAAAGACTTTAACTGGGAGACCAGGGCCGGCGCAATGATATGAGCCAACCTAGATGAACCTTCATTCCTGCTGCCCCCCTGCTCCTACCCTCACCCCACTCTGGGATCTGCAGTGGTGTCAATGACATTAAAACAGCAATGCAGCACTTACCCAACGCCTCTGATGCTGCATACTTTTGGGATGGTGCTTTGATGAGGTGGTCCACCCCTTCCGATGCAGACTTCCTGTTGCATGGGGGCAGAAGAGGCTGGTCAAAGTGTGACACCAATAGCAGGCAGCATGGCAGGCTTTGGGTAAGTGCTGCATTGCACTTTTATGTCATTGCTGCTGCTGCAGGTCTCGTAGAGGCACAGTGGCGGCAATGGGCTGCCCTTGAAAGATTGGATCTCTAGGCGACTACCTAGTTTGCCTAGTGGATAGCACCAGCCCTGTTCCAGGGCTGTGCGCTTATTACATACAAAAACTTTGTAGTCTCTTCCTTCAGCTGAAAGGACCAGATGTATTAAGGGCTTTCTGCTATTACATGGGTTATGGAGAAGATGTTTAATATGGCGTGGCCGATGTGTGAAAAGAGCACAAGAGAAAAAGTACTGGTGCAAAAGCTTTTGTGCTGAAGGAAATTGTTGACAAACTGCCCCAGTGTGTCGTTGAATGGGTAATAGAAAAATACAGTACAGCTATCACTCAGGGCTTTGCTTAGCTCGTGCTATCTGCTGCATGGCCCATTTTATTCCTATGGGCTGTATGGCATATAGCTCGAACTAAGCGTTAGTCACGGCTCCCATGTTATGTCACTCTTGACTCTATAGAAAATGGGCAACAAATGCTGCATGCCATGATCGCGATGCAAGTTCCATGGATTTCATCAGATCTCAAAAATGTTTAATGGATCTGCTTGGAGTGGCTTAAACTAAGGAGAGTGCCGGTTTCTAATAAGTGCCGTTTCTATTCACTTTCACAGCTGACCTGACTTAGAAATGAGCCATAGGGGTGCACAACCAGCGTCACTTAATGGATCGGAAGCCCGAACTCACTGTGCTCAAAGTCCTGCTCCTCACCACTAGTAATACTTTACGAGCATGCTCGATGGACAGCACCAAATGGATTTCAGTGTAATTTCAGCAAAGTGGTGACCCATCTATCTGACAACGAGCTGCTGCACTGCATATTCACTGAAGGACAGCGATACATCGTGGTATTAGTTTCTCAGTGCTGAAGTCCCAATTTCCTATTTTCAAATGTTCCTGCAGGGCGCAAGGGCTTAAGTAATACAGCTCTGTGCAATCAGCTCTAACCTGAGCAAAAATGGTTAACAGCAGTTTCCATTATTAGATGGATACATTGCAAAACAGAAGATGCACTTCACTTGTCTACTAGAGAGAGAAGGATTACATTTGACTTTAGATTACAATTCTGAAACTTAAATGTCAGCTGAGAGCTGATAATGTGTTAAGCTAGACTGAATTAGCATTTTATTAATACCTTATTTGCTGTACTAGCAAAATCTGCTCCAATGGTGGCTGAGGTGCTGTAGTTATCAGCCTTTAGGATACTACAGGGCAGTCTGTCTTTCAGAATATCCAAAATGTACACACATGGGGTCTATTTGCTACATGTCCACTTACTGTGGGGGCATCCTAAGAACCAGACTGGCCGAGGACAGAACTGAGACCCATTCATATAGCATTTGACCAATCTGCCAGGATACTCATAATTCCCGGTTGCATTGCTATGTCCTGCACTGTATTTTCAACCCAGTGGGCGAGTGAGGGCCTGGCATGGCTCCACAACCCACACTACACTTTGGAAAAAGGGGAACGGTTCTGCCAGACAGCTCAGCGGCCTACTGACATTTATAGTTAATGTGGTGATGTAAAGCAAAAATATATTTATTTTTAAAAAGTCATTTAAATCACATGTTTAAAAATTTGGTTCCATATTAGCTTTGCAAACAGAAAGAGTCCTTTTTGAAGGGGGTTGTACAGAGCTATTTGCCCTCACCTTCTGTTACATGCTTTCTTCTTCAGACTACAGAGGTGGGCAGTTATCTCGTGAAAGAGCCTGCCCCTGCCAAGACCATCGCATACAAATTTTATGGTCATGCTGCAATTGATTCAGTGGAAATAACTTTTATTTCATTTTATCCCACTTGATTGCCCTGTAAATCACGACGCTCATGGAATATAGCAGTCGTGTACAGTACACCAGTTTGCTCCGAACTATTTTTGCTGTGATCAGAGAAAAAGCCCAGACAGGTTGAATATACTGCACAATTGACTTAGCATTATAAAATACAATCTATTGTACTGGAGGTCATTACAGTCACACATACTGTACACATCCAGAATCACAGAAAACAGCTAATGCAGCACACTGGAATACATTTCATTCATCAATATTTGCTTTCTTCTCTGCTAATGCTGACAGCCAATCAACAGCCATGAATCTGCATAAAGTAAGCTCTGTTGAGCGTAAGTTCTGGGATGCTGGGACCGTGGTCACGCATGTCACTGGTTCCTAGTCGGGACGAGCTCAAACCTCAGCTTCTGGTTGGAGAGAGTGCCCTGGCTGCTCCGTGGTATGAAATCGGAATTTCAAACAGCACAAAGATATGCACAAATGTATCACTTTCCCTAAGCTTGTTTTTGGGAACTTTCAAATGCAAGCTAACGGGACATTACAGGAAGAACTGCTGCTCGGCAAAAGCCAGGTCAGGCACTTCCATCCCTTTCTGATCCTGTCTCTTTCGGCTTTAATTCTATTCTGATTGGCAGCCATTCACTTTTATTATTTCATCAGTTTTACTGTGTTCATGGGCCTCTGGGCAATAAACTGAGAGGGATCGCCATTTGCACTGACCCTTCATGAGGACAGTCCTTACACAAACTAGCTGCTGACTGGGTTACACACCATAGTTTAGTGGATGTTTGTGCACACAACTGGAATACTAGTACTAACCATGAAAGCAAAAAAATGCATTGGGTAATCCCACTTGATACTGCACATAGCCAAAATGCTTACTGGAAGGGAAGAACAGCCGGTGAACACGCACTGCAAGCTGGAGGAATGTGGTGCAACTTGATTTTCTTACCTGATGCCTGCCCCCCCCCCCCCCCATCATACACGGCTTCCCAGGTCAACCAGCTATGCATTCTAAATGCTGAGAGAAAGCAAAGGCAAGGAAGCCCCCAGAAAGCCCTTCCAACAGGCGTCATTGATATATCCTGCTTTACTTGCAGGACCTCACTGCTTTCATGGGGAAATCCATCACCACAAAGCACAGGGATAGCACTTGAAATGAATACGGTATCTTAATAAATCTGTGTCGTTCTGAACTAGTTCTAGATCTTATGAGGCGGAAATTCAGCAAGAAGCTAGATGATTAAAATTAACAAGATAAACTTAGTTGGGTAACATCGACAGGATGTTTAAATGACAAGTCCAGTTAAGCTGGACCGTGGGGGGCTTGTGTACTAAGGTGTCCTCACTGGAAGCGCAGAGCTTGGCATGCACTAAGAACTCTGTGCGCACAATTGGGCAGGGGCTGGGAGTGTTATGGGCTTGGATGGTACACCAGAGTTAGCATGGGCATTTTGGGTGTGCACTAACGCCGCCTCAATGGGTAGAGTTAAGCACAGTACAGCACGTTCACAGCATGTTAATGGCAGGGGGATGGACACATATACCCCCGAATTTTGCGTGGGTGTCTAACTTTCAGACTCCAACATGTGCTACTAGCACATTTCTTAGTAAGCATGACTCTAAACATGCTATCCTTAGCTGAATACAATGATTCTGTTCATTTCAGAATAGCTATTTGTCTGAGCAGACATAACTGGATAACTTTAGCCATGCCCCCGTGTGCCTCAGCTCAGCAGAGACTTAACCAGTTAAGTTGGGTGTGTGGACAGGTACAACGTATGATTTGCCCAGGTGACTCCCGAAATTACCCAGATAAATCTTTTGAATATTGCCCCCTATATTAATAGGTTGCTTTTACTGTTGAAATAGATTCCATGTACGGGGCTTCCTGAGAGGGAATCTGCATTGTAAGGAACTGTAACTCTTAACAGCAAAAAAAAAAGACACAAAATGAATCCAATGTAGAAAGGTCATTTCTCATTCCAGATAATTTAGATCAGCAAATCCAGTGTCTCCCTAAAGTCACTCAGACAAGAAATCCAATCAAATTCTCTCCCTGTTTTAAAAGGGATAATAAACTATATACCAGCTCCCTGAAGAAATACAGTGCTTCTAAATCCTCTCCCTAGACGCACCTGGCCAGGCAGCTTTTCAGGAATAGCACAATTAAAATGCATGCAATAGATTTGCATAGAAGGGTCTCCAATATATGCGCATTCATATCATATATGTTCATTGTGATAATCCTGAAAACCTGACTGGCTAGGTGTGCCTCCAGAAGAGAGCTGAACAGAACAGCAACGACAGATTTATATTTCTATGATATTCACAATCTGTGAACTTTTCTAAAGGAGGCCTCATCATAACTTTTATTATCTTTCTAGTACCACATAAGAAATGATGCTGATATTAAATTAAAACTATAAATACGCATGATAAAACTACTACAGTGTCTTTCCCAGATTGCTAGAGAAGTCCAGAAGAAATTATTAGCATTTTTTTTAAACATTCGTTCTCCCTCTAAATCAGCACCAGTTCTTCTGCTCACACACGCAAGCCCAAAGCAGTATGACTGTTCCCGGAGACTGGATGCCCGCATTGGCCCATTACCTGGCTCCACATCATGCCATCCGCTGGACTGGCTGCCACTTCCTGGGGAACGTCCCTGACTTGTATAAAATGACTCTTCACCAGGACTGTCCATTTCATCTTCCACGGATTTGAGGCGCTTTGTCGAGCTGAAAAAATGAAGCCATGAAATCTTAATCACTGAGGAATATATGTCGTTATTTTTCTTTTTCGAAAAGTATAAGTTACGTTTGTTGAAAAGAACCTGCAGTGGAAAACAGCCTAAATGAGCTTGAAGGTGATAAGAAAGCTCTCCTGTGATGTGTGTATGTTTGAAATGTCTCCTAAAAATGGTCACCCCCGTGCAATAGAGAGCAAGTAGGCTTTGCCTTTGCCATCAGGCGCTGCTCACTTCCATTGAGGCTTATTGATGGTTGGTTTTTGAAGCATAGGCACGTGGAAATATCGGCATTGACATATGTAGACGTGTAAGTGGTGATTTCGGAAAGGTGTTATTTATATGTGTAGATGGCCGAAAAGCAAAGATTTAAAAAAAGGGGGGGGGGGGGCGGCGGGAGGTTGAATGGGCCAAAAGAGTATGCGTGTGTTTCCCATTTTAAGGTGGGAAGACACATATACTTTAAGAAATTTCCATGCTGGCTTTTGTACCTGCTCTGAAGTATGCACTAGTGCCAGCTATCTGGATCCTTGGGGTCACCGCCAGTGATTCAGGGGGCAGTAGAAAGCAATATTTCACTCTTCTCCTTAATTGGCTCTTCTTGTGCATGCAGCTTTTGAAAAATATGTGAGTGCTGCATACACCGATTACTGTCTGATGTGCAGCTACTTCATCTCAAACAGGTTTACTGTGTCTGCTTTCGATTTCTGATATTCATTTTTCTCTTACATGTTCTTTAGCATTCTCTTAATAATCGAGTGGTCCACCACTATGGAATTTCCTGCCTTAAGAACTGAGAGACATGTCTGATTACGTGGAAAGGCAAGGATCTTTACATAGTTTTATGAGTATTTTAAGGGATGATGATTTTATTTTCTTTATCTATTGTTTTATTCTACCACTTTTATTCTTGATGTATTTTGAGTTATTTGAGTTGTATTGTATTATTTAATGTTTTGTTGTAAACCATATAATTATTTTATACATTGTGGTGTATCAAGGTAATAAAATGGAATGGAAAGTAAAAAAGCGCTGAAAAGCACAGGCTTACATCATGAAAGAGGCACCTACATCTACAAAATCCCCAAGTGATGCTGCTCCTTTTCTGCACATGCACGTGGGCAAAATGGATTTTCTGGTTGTCTATGCCAGCAAATACACCTGCACTCTTGCATGTCTTTTCTAAAATACCAGGGAAAAGATGAACATCCCAACCTGAGCTTTCAATACATCACCTTTCCAGAAGTTTGAGACAGTATATTTCTGCCCTATTTGTTCTCTCTTGCATCCTGCATGGTAGTTTTGCCTCAGCCTTTTGTGGCACGCACTGGTGCAATGAATCAGGCCACAGGATGCTCACAAAACCGCAAAAAAAACAACAACTCAAAGGCAGTGCCAAGAAACTAAGCAGAGAAAACTGTTGAGTGCTGTGAAATCGGTGTTGACTCGTTACCGGAGGATGTAGTAAAAGCTGTTAGTGTACCTGGGTTTAAAAAAGGTTTGGACAAGTTCCTGAAGGAAAGGTTCATAAACCATTATTAAAAGGGACCCAGGATATCACTGCTTGGCCCAATACAAGCATTGTGGAACTTGTGTCTTTTGGGGAAACTGCTAGGTACTTATGACCTAGATTGGCCACTGTTGGCTTGATGGACCTTCGTCTGACCCAGTATGGCATATCCTATGTTCTTATGGTAACCCTCTGGATAGTTGTCCTAAAGTATGTTCGGTCTTCAATCAGGCAGATCAACTCTTACTAAATTAGGTCACACAACTGTTCACCTATACCACTGATAGCAAGCCCTATGTGATACCCATAATTGATACCTAGTTTGTTTTCGTGTCATTAGAAACACTGTGAGACAAAAATAAATGTTGACTTCTTCATACTTCAGAGGCATTAAGAGCCTGTTACTTTAACTACTGCTGTTCTTCTAGTTTTTCCTGACTTCATCTATTGAGGCCTCATTTTGTATTTGGTTAATACGTGATAGCTGTATACTGCCTTCCTCAGACACAGCTCAACCCAGAGAAGTTCACAAAACACAAAAAGACGACAGAAAATAACAATGTATCATGAAAGTAGATTTAAAAATACAACATCAAAACACAAGTCAAACATATAAATACAATTCAAAAACTCTAAAAAATTAATACATTTCTAAAGAAAATAAAATTAATGGGAATAAAGTAGAAGGAACTATATTACCAAAAAATCTTTCAGATGCAAAGTGTGCTGTTGACCCAGTAGTCCCTGGGTTTTCTTGGCAAGGTGTGACTAGAAGTAGATTACCAGGCCCCTCCTTAGAGGCAATAGTGGGTAAAGTGACTTGTCCAAGGTCACAGGGAGTGCCAGTGGGAAACAAACCTTTGTCACTGGGTTGCCAGGCTGCTGCTCCAGCCACTAGGCTACGCCTCAGACTTTGCACTTTAAACTGCACTAGATGCTTTGGGCGTTGTTACTGCACAGGAAGTTATACAGGTAAGTGCTGTCAAGTTGGCATCAATGAATTAATGGATATTTTGAAATGAAATTGTGGAACCCTATGAATTGTTCAAGGAGAATTGGAGAAAAAGATTATATGGATTTTTTATGCAATATGTAAAAGATAATGGAAAAAAGTTAAAAAAAAGTTTGCATATTAAATACTGAATAAAGGAGGGTCTGTTTGTTTTTTAGGACCAATGATGTTGGCTTGAACAAAAACAAGTAGTAAACAATAAGAAATCCCTATTTATGGCATAGAGGAGTTAAACACTGAGGTCCTTTTTCCTTTTTTAAGATTAATCCAGTACGGTTTAAAGTATGAAGTTTATTGATACAATCGTCTCAAAGATTTTTTGGTAATATAGTTGGTGATATTTTTGGCCCCTTTTACTAAAACCCTCTAAGGATTTGCAATTAACGTGCCAAATGAATGAATGGTAATTGCAAAGCTTCTGCTGTAACTGTTGGGGCCAAGAACAGTGTGGCCCTGGCAGCAAACACATGATGGGCCAATCTAACATGCGCTCCAGAAAAGCAGGTTCATTTAAGGGCGCCCATAGAGGAGTTGTTAGGTGAATTTGCATTAAGAGCTGTGTTGCAGCTGATCGCACTGCAAAGGCCCTGGTGCTAGTGGGCATGCACTCTCCCACACTCCACCCATTCCCCGCCCCAACCAGCGATCGCTGATTAATGTGCAGTGGCACACATGCTCATGCACTAGGATTCCCGACTGCCAGCTGCTGCGCATTAAAATGCACCGTAACCAGCTAACAGCTTTAGTAAAGTGCCCTTAGCCTTTGAGTTACCCATTAAATTTTTTTCCATTCAGCATAAAGGCCCATAAAGGGGATTTATTCCAATTTTGTGAACTGTGCAAGGCCTCTGAGCTGTTTTTTTTTGGGGGGGGGGGGGGGTTTGTAAGAAAGAGTTTTCCATTATTGTCTGATGTGTTCGCCAAACTGACATGTCCTGGTGGAGTAGCCTTATGGTTAGAGCACTGGCTTGGGAACAAAGAGATCAGGGTTCTATTCCCACTAGCACTCCTTGTGGCCTTGGGCAAGTCACTTAACCCTCCATTGCCACAGAAAAATCCAAGTTTTCAGTGTTCCTGTTTAATGTACATTACCAAGCTTAAAGTTACAATATAAACCTCTTTGACTGAAAAGATAAAGTGGTATATAAAAACCCTGTTAAATAAAATAAATAAATAATAATCCTCACTCCTCCATAATATATTTATGGCACACAGAGCTAGAGATTCGCAGAAAGAATTTAAAACAAGTTTGAAAACACATGCTCAGAGCATTTTACAGAGTTCTCCTTTGCATGGAGATGACTTTTTTCCAGGGCTTACAGCCTCGTATTCTGACTTAGATCATTTCAGATCTCAAATCTTAACTTCAATAAATGACATTGGCAGCAGGGTTACTTTTGAGTATAAATGGTGAGACTTGCAAAGTTTTCTTTCTTCTTCTGGGAGTATAGAGGAAAAGAGCGCACACGAATACCCTGTTGGATGCTCTTCTTTGAAAGGACAGACTGAACATTTCAGAAGTCTATCTATCTATCTCATTCAAGCCTCTGGTCTCTAGAGTCCTATGTAGAGCAGTGATGCCCAAACACAGTCAGGTGGGGTTTCAGGATATCCACAAGAAACATGCACAAGACAGAGTTGCATATAAATGCTTCCATGCCATGCAAATCTATCTGCATATCCACTGTGGGCGTCCTAAAAACCCAACTGACGGGGGGGGGGGGGGGAGTCCCCCAGGACAAGTTTGGGAATCACTAATAGGCCTTTGGTTTCTCATTTTAAACAATATCTGAGGCTGCATTTGCCCTATGCTTCTGGAACTGCAAAGCAACAGTTGTGCTGAGAGACGTTTGCCGAATCTGTGCAGCTAATGAGCTCAAAGAAAGAAAGACAAACATATTTCTGATTTATTAAGCACTGATGCTTGTATATTGATGTTAGCGATCTACAGAGGAGTGTATGGCCAGCAACTGAGCTTTGAAGTAACATTAATAATATATGCTTTCACTGCTGGAGTCACTACAAATAACAATAAAGTTGGGGCCCAGAATGGCTTCCAAAAAGGAGTGCTGTACACCAGTGAAAAGCAAACAGCGCACCAAATTTTAAACTAATGACTGCCCATATCTATTGAAATTATGGGGTCGATATTCAAAAGGGTTTATAGTTAGCAGGACCTGCTGACCCGGTAAGCCATGGCGATCCCAATATTCAACTAGTGCTACTTAATATCCCCACAGACTACAGGAAAGACACCCGGCTAAATCCAGGGTGGTCAGTGAACAAGGTAGAGATGGTCTTGGCAGTTATCTCATCAGTGGTGATTTTCAGCTGCTAACCACACAGCTAAACTGCATAAAGTTCAGATAGATCAATGGCTGTCCTAACTTTATGTGGTTTAGCTATCCGGTCAGTGGCTGAATATTGGCACCGACCAGACAGACGTCTTGATTACCAAAAACTGGATATTTAGTACTGGATGCTAGATAGGCTCCGGAGCTGAATATCTGATTTTGCTGGCAATCATGGCAGTTGTACGGTCAATGGACCACAGCCTCTGAATATCAGTTCCTATATTTATAAAGCTTTTCAATGCTTAATGAGGGCAGAACTAGAAGAAAACAGAATGCTATTTTGATAATACAAGAAAACCAGTTCTAGGAAAATGTGCTGAAAGAATTTTAAATATGACAAATTTAAAAAATGTAGATATTCTTCATGTGTTGTTATTTTTGAAGGTAAGCTTTTGTAAAGCAAGGAGAGCTATAAACTCTCCTCAAGGGCCAATGTGCAGGAAAGAAAAGTTGGACTATTTCTCGTGTCCTCTAAATAACTGGGTTAGGCTGACTGAAAAGAAGTCAGTTTGATTCTTTAACTGCTTTCACGACAGAAACAGTGGCTCTCGTTCTTTCCCAGCTCTCTCTTTACAGATAGTTATAAATAAGAACAGAAGCGAGGGACATCTTGAACAATTTTCAGAAGACTGTGTTCGTGAGAAACTAGCTCAACTTAAAGTAGACAAAGCGATGGGACCGGATGGGATACACCCTAGAATACTGAGGGAACTTGGGCACGTTCTAGCAACTCCACTGACTGACCTTTTCAATGCCTCGTTGGAGTCAGGAGTGGTGCCAAAGGACTGGAGAGAGGCTCATGTGGTGCCTTTACACAAAAGCGGAAGTAAGGATGTGGTTGAAAACTACAGGCCGGTTAGTTTAATTTCGGTGGTGAGTAAATTATTGAAAACGCTGCTGAAAGAGAAAATAGTGAGGTTTCTGGAGTCCAGCGGATTACAGGATCCGAGGCAGCATGGATTCACCAGAGGCAGGTCTTGTCAGACAAATCTGATTGATTTCTTTGACTGGGTGACCAGGGAGTTGGACCAAGGGAGAGCTCTGATGTGGTGTATTTAGATTTCAGTAAAGCCTTTGACACTGTTCCTCACAGGCGACTTATAAACAAACTGAGCACCCTAGGGATGGACCCTAAATGGAGCTCACTCTGAGGAGAAGGATGTTACCAGTGGTGTGCCCCAGGGATCTGTCCTTGGTCCGATTCTTTTTAACATCTTTGTTAGTGATATAGCGGAAGGGCTGTCGGGTAAGGTTTGCATCTTTGCAGATGATACCAAAATCTGCAATAGAGTAGACACCCAGGAAGGTGTAGATAACATGAGGAGGGATTTAGCTAAGCTTGAAGAATGGTCTAGAATTTGGCAGCTGGGATTTAATGTTAAAAAATGTAAGGTCATGCATTTGGGCTGCAGCAATCTAAGGGAGCAATACAGTATAGGAGGTGAAGTACTTTTGTCCACTAAAGAAGAGCGGGACCTAGGCATGGTTGTGTCTGATGATCTTAAAGTAGCTAAACAGGTAGAAAAGGCGACGGCAAAAGCTAGAAGGATGCTTGGGTGCATACGGAGAGGAATGGCTAGCAGAAAAAAGGAGGTGATAATGCCTCTGTATAAGTCTTTGGTGCGACCTCATTTGGAGTATGGTGTGCAATTCTGGAGACCGCACCTTCAAAAGGATGTGAACAGGTTGGAGTCGGTGCAGAGGGTTGCTACTAAAATGATTAATGGGCTTCATTATAAAGCATATGAGGACAGACTTAAGGATCTTAATATGTACACCTTAGAGGAAAGGCGGGATAGAGGTGATATGATTGAGATGTTTAAATACCTCCGTGGCATAAATGTTCAGGGAGAGAGCCTCTTTCAATTGAAAGCAAGTTCTGCTACGAGGAGACATGGGATGAGGGTGAAGGGAAATAGATTCAGGAGTGATATGCGGAAATATTTCTTTACAGAAAGAGTAGTGGATCCATGGAATAGTCTCCCAGTGGAGGTGGTAGAGATGAGGACAGTAACTGAATTCAAAAAAGCATGGGATCAACACAGAGGATCTCTAAAGGTAAAAAGTGGACTGTTGTAGTTGTTGTTATGAAAGGACAGACTAGATAGGCCATGTGGTCTTTTTCTGTCATCATGTTTCTATGTTTCTATAATAAAATAGAATAAGATCACTACGATCATGTCACAAGGGCGCACACTACTGAGGAGGGTCATTTACAGGGTGGCAATGTTCCATCCCACAAAGAGAAATCTAAGTCACAGCATAAGGATGTTAAGGGACTTGCTCAATGTCACATAGTGAACAGTAGAGAGAGAGAGTAATTTTAGAAAGTTCGTACATGGATAAACACACATTCCTTCAGAACACTGGCCAATCTGTGCACCGAGAAGTGTGCCTGATCTGTAAAAACATGCATACCTTTAACCGAACCCCAATGGGGCACAGTTGGAGCAAAGCAAATCAAGTGTATGTGCCATTTTTATTTAGCAAAATATCGGTGGACCCCTCCCCACTCTTTGTGAATTTACAAGCAGGAAATTGTGAAAGTTTCCTTTGAAAAGGAGCTTGTGGGCCCTTGGGTCAAAGTACACATGGACTACCAATCTCTGTGGGGACACTGAAAATTGCCCTACCATATTTCAGAGGAAGCTATAATGTCAGTATCTGTAGATTTCCAAGTCTTATTCATCAGGCTGAATCTCCAACTTGATATTATCAGCCTGATACTATCTCTGTAATTGTTGGCTGGGTTTGGGGTGAAGCGAGGATAGGATGAAAAATTATCCAGATAGTGACAATATTCAACTGCTGACTGGATAATTTATGCATTTTGTTTAAGCCTATTGAATAGCTGGTCAAAATTAAATGCATAGTCAACACACAGTGACCACATTATCCAAATATTCCGTATTGCTATCTATACAGATAGTGGCATGGAATATGTAATAAGTTAAATGCTGCGGTCGGTGTTTAAACTTATTCCACGTAGTGCCCTGGTTGAATATCAGGCCCAATTATAATAATAAGTCTATCAGCCACATTTATACAGGGAAAGAAAAGTGTCCGTCAATCATTTTGCTCCATTCCTTATGAAAGTATTTTTTGTTCTTTCAATGGCTGATGACACTCTGCATCGTAATCTCAGAATGCAGATATTTATGGCATGTATTGCAGTGGAGGAGTATCCTAGTGATTATAGCAACAGCCTAGTACCCAAGAGATCTGCATTTGATTCCCACTGGTGCTCCTTGTGACCTTGGGCAAGTCACTTGACCCTCCATTGCCTCAGGTATAAACCTAGATCGCAAGCCCTCTGGGGACAGAGAAATACCTATGTACCTGAATGTAACTTGCTACATATTCTCCTACATCATCCCTGGCCCATACTTGGTCGTCCTTCTCTCCGGTATAATCTACTGAGGTTATTAACATCATCAATTCATCCCATAAGACCACATCTATCGCTGATCCTATTCCATCAACCTGGCTTTCCACTCCATCCCTCGCACGGCTACCCTTGATTCTGTCCATTCTGAATAACAGTTTATCCTCTGGCATTTTCTCAACCCTTTGGAAGCATACTATAGTTCGTCCGATCCTAAAAAATCTGTCCCAGTTTATTACCGTCCTGTCTTTAATCTTTCTTTCCTTTCCAAGCTACTCGAAAAACTGGTATTTACACAGTTATCTTCAACCTTGTATCCATTCATGCTCTTGGCTTTCATCCTGGCCATATCATGGAAACTGTTCTTCTCTCCTTCCTAAGTGAAATCTATCAGATTCACAATTGGGGTGGTTTCTCTTGATCTCTCTCCAACCTTTGATCTCATGAAACACACTACTCTTCTCACGCGACTTTATGACTTCAGGCTTTGTGGTGCTGTTTTCGGTTGGTTTCATTCTTTCTTCTCTCAGGGGTCTTCGGTCTCCTTGGGTAATTCTTCCTCCTCTTCCCTACCACTCCACAGAGCCCGTAGGGCTCTGTCTTAGTGCCCCTCTTGTTCAATATTTTTATGATCCCCTTAACCCTCCTGATTCAGCAGTACAGCATTTTTGCTCAATATTATGCAGATGATTTCATTCTACTCCACCATACCAGTCCGGTTTCACCCCTCTTAATGCCTATCTCTCCAGTATCTCATCATGATGATCAGACAGTTTTCTCTACCTCAGTCCCAATAAGTCAGCAGTATTATGGTTCACTTTCGGTAACCCTTCCCCTCCCCTGGTCCCCTCTCTTTCTGGCTTTCCAATCCCAGTTGTCAATTCGTTGTGGTATCTTGGGGTAACACTTGATTCTACCCTATTATTTCATGTGCATCTTTCTTCCTTGGTTCGCTGTTGTTTTCTCTCTCTTTGACAGATTCAGGCTGTCCGACCTTTTCTTTCTACTTCATCCCTGACCACCTTGTTTCTCACTCTTGTCGTGTCTAAGCTTGACTATTGCAATATTATTTATCTTGGTCTTCCCCAATATCAATTTCACCGCCTCCAGTTAATTCGAAATACCTCTGTCCATATCCTTGCTCATGCTTCCAGATTTGAACAGATCAGAACCCCCCCCCCCCCTTCTGATTCATCACCACTGGCTTCCTGTGAAGTCCCGCATCCAGTAAAAGCTGCTCACTTTGGTTCACCAGGCATTACACTCTGGCTCTCCCCTCTATCTCTCCGACTCCTTGCTCTTGCATTCCCCACATCATATCCTTTGGACCATCCATGCTAATTGTTTACACCTTCCCTCTGTTAGTCAGGCAAGGTTAACATCTGCGCGCTCCTCTGCTATTTTATTGCGCCTATCTCCTGAAACTCCCTCCCCACCGCCCTCAGACTAGAGACATCCTACTCAAAATTCAAGTCACTACTGAAGACTCATTTGTTCAATACTGCATTTGATTTAACATAATCAGTCCATGAATATCCTGTCCTCTTATCTCTACCCCTTCTCCCATCTCTCCTTTTTCGTCTTCTTTCCCCCTCAGTATGTGTAATTCTTTTAGGCTGTCTTATTTTAAAATGGAGCTCTGTTCTACCTTTTAATTTCTAATTTGAAGTTTTATTTGTGCACTGCCCTGTTGATTTCCTATGAAGGGTGGTCAAGCAAATCTTAATGAACATAAACACTGCCTTGAACTACCATAGGAAAGGCATGAGCTAAAAATACTACTACTAATAATGTATTAAGAATATCTCAATTTCAAGAGGAAACTCCCCAAATCACACCCTCATATTGATTTATTCTCTCTTTTGCATTTGTGTTTGTGCTCTATGGGAAAAGAAGGTTGGTGGCAAGTTTAGAGAAGTGATAAGAGGGTAAAGCAGGCTTTGCTCCTCCGCTCTGCATGCTTCTGAATTCTCATGATGCAAAACAGATGCCTCCTAGTGGCCATAAAGCTTCATCTATAAAAGCCAGCTGTAGTCAGAGAGAATCTAGGGTTGGAAAGTTGGCATCTTGCTCAGGTCATCAACATCTTTTACTAAATAACTTGGCACCATATCCCACATGTTTTTAGAGTCAATGATGATATAGTACTTTGTTTACAGTCATGAAATGGAGAGGGGTACGTGAAAATGGATGGGTAGAGTAATCTGATTGGTTCACTTCTGACACTACAAAAAATTACAGGGCAAATATTCTAAGCAGTTGGGCTGATCTTCTGGGAAAACTTTGAGCCTTCTATTCAGGGAGAGCTGCAATTCACTCAAACTACCTATGTCTATTGTTGAAGGCAACTGCAATGCAGATATGCATTTTCTATTTTCAAGATCTTAGCAACCATATTAATACAGCTTTCCCTAGTAATGTCATCCGTTACACGGTTTTGTCTAATGTTCAGTGCTGAGAGGATGGAGCAGGAATATTCTCTGCTTGTAGATCTTTGCTTTGATTTTGGTGCCAATGCTGATACATTGCAAGTGGACATGCAGATCTTTGGTTCTTTGATGCTACTGTCTTTGCTGCTTTCCTCCTCAGACACTAAAACAATATTCTGCATCTTAAGAATATAAGATATGCCATACGGGGTTTTCAGTTACCAAAGCTTGATGGCTCTAGTTGACATCTTTGAGTACATACCAGAGTTAAGTGGATTAAAGCATAATATTTTAAGCAATCTTTTGGTTAAGATTGTTATTTAGGTATTGAGAAATAGCTATTTTTTGGTATTATGAAATCAGTGGTATTGACTTGGATGTTTTCAGTGGTTTTATTTGATGATGTATTTTTAGGTCTGTCTAAGAAGATGTTATGCATTTAACATTTCTTTTGTGAATTTGTGATCCACCGAAAACAAAATGGAGTGGCCGAATATAAATATTTTCAAATAAATAAGAACATCATACCCTCACTCTGAACATCGCATACAAACTTTGAGATGGTTGGCTATGGACATCTTGAATTTGTAGCAGGAGGACATCTTGATTCCACTGGCCTTCTATTCGGTCATTGTGAGAAAATTAGTGAAAGCAAAACCAAAGGCTGAAATTCTGTGAAGTCAACTGAAGTTGGTCAAACAGATGAAAAGAAAATCTTCTTGGGGCCAGGGGATCAACAGTGAAAAAAAACCCCGTATCTTACAACTGCTGGACAAAATCTAAAGAGTATTACTGGGTAAAAAAAGAGTCAAAGTGAGTTGGCCTGACAATAAGAACAGAATTTCTCTCATGGAGACAGAGTGCATAGAAAAATGCAGCTAACATCAGCCTAGGCATAAAAGGGTCTTCAGAACTCCCGCAAAACTGCAGCAGGTTGGGAAACTTGTATATCCCTGCGAAAAAGGCTTCTAAATATAACTAGGAAATGCTTCATGTTGGTACTTTCAGAAGATGGCACCCACTTCTGGGGCAAACTCATCCTACTTGACTACAGAAAAACAAGTAAATAAACTGCTAGCACTTTGTTAGGCTTATGCTGAATAAATATTGTCTCTGAAATGAAGTCTTGAACCTAGGTGCCCTTGCTTGCCTTGAATGGGTGATGCCTTGAACCAGAAATCACGCTGGTCTCTTTCGACCTGTACCATCTAGAATCTGGAAATAAGTGTATTTGTGCCTATAAAGATGAATTATTAAACTACTGTGTTACCTAAATAATCAGATTTTGGACCAAACTGGATAGTGAGTGTTGAAACTGGACCTGCTTAACCCCTTTTCATCTCTGATGGAAGAGAGCTTGTGCCTTCTGTTAAATCCTGCCAAGCGTAAGCCAGGGTGTATATGTAGATCTATTAAGTGCACACTTGAACAAGCCTCAGTTAGGAATTCTGAATAGAGCTTATGCTTACAAAGGCCCCCGACTGGGTGATTTTTCTTGAAGGAATGGGAATCCTACCCACATTTTGCATTTTGTATGGGCATGGCCAGCTCATTATTAGGCAAGACTAGAAGGTAGCCTAGGGCAGCAATTTCTGAAGGGTAGCAGAGAAGCAGCGGCAGTCAAAACAAAAGGAATATATCCTGACAACCATAGAAACTCAAATGTCCATCAAAACATTCTTTTATATGTAGGAGAGTGGGCATGAACATATAGACAAAGCAAATTTTAATACTTTAAAACATGATGTCAATTTCTGCATTTGGGAGAGGGATGATGTTGTGATGATCTTAGGTGGGGGGGGGTATAAGGCTGAAAGTTCACCTAGGGCGCCCAGTACCCTTGACCTGTCCTAAGTATGTAGGGTTGCCAACTGGCTCCAGATGTGCCCAACAGGCTTGATCCAGTCCTGGGTTTACTCCATTGCATGAAGGGACACGTAGTTCTGATTTCCCCATTGCACTCCATAAGAAAAGCAAGACTACAAGTCCCTGCATGCAATGGGGTAAACCTAGGACTGGATCAAGCCTGTCGGGCGCATCTGGAGCCAGTTGGCAACCCTATATGTATGTAGCATAGAAAGTGAGCTTGTGGGCTTTGAAATGGTACAGAAAAGAATGTGGAACCTTGCTGTTTCGATATATATGTTTTAGTACCAAGTCCAAGCCCTCTCTCCCCTGAGGAATTTGTATTCGTTCTGTTACAGTCATAAGAAAATATGCTATGCGGCTGTGTTTAGTTTGGCATACTTTACTTCTCAGGTGACAATAAACCACCTGACCTTCTCAACAAGAGCAAATAGGCATAGAGAGTCCTAACTGCATCCTGTATTCCTTAAATGATGTGTACCGTTTAAATGAGGTGAGGTATCTACTCTCCTTCCATTTCACACAATGTGTGTTCGCTTTGTAGAATTCCATTCCTCTAAGATAATTTCCCCTGCAAATTTTAGTGTAACCTTACCCTAATGATTTTATTGTTAGGATTCCAGCTATATATCTGATTACTTGTCATTAAACAGCCCTTTTCACAGTGGGAGTCTAAGTGCAGGGCAGTGAGAAGGGGCAGGAAAGAGAAGGTGTGCAACACAATCACATCCTTTTACAATTCCGGAATGAGTTTTCTTCCCAGCAGTGCAACACATCAGACATTTAAGGGCTGTACAACAAGTTTTCCTACCCTTGTAATAAAACAGTTATGGCAAGAATCTCAACTGCAGGTTTCTAATCACGTGTACACCTAATTACCTGGTCGAAGATGTGCTAGGTAGCGACCTCCTCATTGCTCCGGGGCTCATGCTGTAATATGAAGACCCTTCCAGATCCGAGAGGGAGAAATTGGGACCCGTCCCTGCAGCTATCGGTGCTGGGGGGGAAAACCAGAGAGAAAAGCAGCCGTGAATCCAGTGAAGAAAGAACCAATTAGGTCTAAGAGGGACAATTTTCAGACTGCCTACTTTGGAACAATGTGCCTTCTTTTAGTCCTGCTGAAGGAGGACACTGCAGATGGACAGTTTACCCATGTAAATCACCATTCACCCAAGTAAGTGGCTTTGAACACTGCTCTCAGTCCCTCCAGCACTGGTTTCCATTTTCATAGTGGCAGGCAACCAAAAAATCCACCCTAATTCTAAGCAATCTAACTGGCTCAAAAACAGGTTGTTTCATTTCCTGAAAAAGACAGAATAAAAGGACTACCAAAAGGGACGACTGAAACTGATCTGCACTTGTTAAGTATCTATCTTCTGGAATATACTCTAAATTTTGGGGAAAAAGGGAATTCTTTGCATTAAGGCTGATAGAGCTGTATATTTTAGAATTCCGTATTTTTGCTGAGTCAGTCAGGTCTTAATACCACTAGAGTGCTTTTCATTTAAATCAGAGTATAGCTTAGCACAGAAAGTAAAATAGAGCAAATAGTCTCTGAAATAAATGAGTTTCTAGAGAGCTTTTTTATTGAAATCAAATCAGAGTATAGCTTAGCATACAAGCAGAATAAATAGTCTCTGAGTACAAAGAAATAAACTTGTCTCTAGTGACCTATACAAAGAGGCCTTCCAGTTAGGAGGCAAAAAATCTGATGTCTTAAATAGGTGTTAAAGGAAAGTGACAGAACAAAGGGGAAATTTGAAACATGCCCCTCTATCAAATAAAGGTTTGTGTGAATCACACAGGAAATTGGTAAGACTTTACCTTAGAAGCACAGGTCATGGCACTGTGTAGCAAGCCAGCTTTTATTAAGTCTTTTTTCTTGCTCTCCCACCCACCTCAACTCCCACCCATACCAGGGATAATTTTAGCTTTATAGGCTCTTAAACCTATTAAAGGGAAGGAAGTCCCATATTCACTTTCAGGTGCGGCTGGTTTCTTCATCAGGAATACATTAATTAAGGAACTGAGATTAATTAATCTTGAGGTGAACAAAGTCCATTAAACAAATTAGGTACAGTTGTATTAGTATAAGTATCTCCAGCAAACCTAAGTAAGTAAACAACTTAAATACCTAAACAAAACCTTAAAACCAAGATACAGACAGCAGTTCAGCAGCGAGATGGGGGCTTTCCAGTCTTTTACATTGAGTGTCACATGTATGAGTTTCTCCCAGTTGGTGAGGGGTCTTACGTGTGCACTAGATACAAGGAGTTCTATGCTCTCAGGGAACAAGTCCGATCTCTGGAGGCTAAAGTAGCAGAGGACATACGGAAGACAGAGAGATATATAGACGAGACTTACAGGGATGTACTACTGAAGTCCCACCTCCAGTCTGGCAGCCTCTCTGTTGCCATGGAGGAGAGAGGTCACAAGACAGGAGAGCATCACCCTAATGTGGCAGGAAGTGATGCTGTAGCTAGGACCTGTCCTCCAGGTGATGTACAGCCCTCTCACACAGAGGAGGTTTCTACAGGGCCATCTGCCTATGAAGGAAGGGTTAGGACAGCCATTATAGTTGGTGAATCGATCATTAGGCATGTAGATAGCTGGGTGGCTGTTGGACATAAGCATCACCTGGTAACATACCTGCCTGGTGCGAAGATTGTGGACCTCACACACCACCTAGACAAGGTTTTAGATAGTGATGGGGAGGATCCTGATGTCCTGGTAAATATTAGTACCAATGACATAGGAAAGTATGGTAGGGAAGTTTTGGAGGAGAAATTTAGGCTTTGAGGATGGAAATTGAAATCCAGAACTTCTAGGGTAGCATTCTCAGAAAAGCTTTCTGTTCCCTGCGCAGGACCCAAAAAGCAGGCAGAGGTCTGGAGTCTCAATGTGTGGATGAGACAATGGTGCAACGAAGTGGGCTTTGGATTTGTTAAGAACTGGGGAACATTCTGGGGAAAGGAGGGCCTTTTCTGAAGGGATTAGAGACCTGGTGGAAGGAGGACAACTACTGGGATACTGTGATACCCAGGTACAAATTATATTGCAATGATAGAGTAGATCAAATTGGTGGGGGGTTGCACTCTATGTTAGAGAGGGCATTGAATCACATAGGATTAAAATTTTGCATCTGCAGAATCTCTAAGGACTGAAATTCCATATAAAAAAGTGGGGGTGTACTTCCAACCACCTGGCCAAAATGAACAAATGGATGATGAAATGCTCAAAGAAATTAGGAAAGCTAACAAAAATTATAACAGTAATAATAATGGGTGATTTCAATTACCCCGGTATCGTCTGGGTCAGTATCATGACACGACATGCTAAGGAGGGAGGAGTGGCCTAGTGGTTGGGGCAAGTTGTCTCAGGCCGGACAGCAAAGGACTCAAATCCCACAGGAGGGCAGCAACCTCGGGCCGGAGGAACTGGGGTTTCTAATCCCACAGGTGCTCCTTGTGGCCTTGGGCAAGCACTTAACCCTCCGTTGCCTCAGGTACAAAATGTAGATTGTGAGCCCTTTGGGGACAAAGGAAACATATACCATACTTGAATGTACACCGCTTTGACCCAGTGAAAAGCAGTATATAAGCATTGCTAAATAAATAAGGAGATAAAGTTTCTAGATGAAATAAATGACTGCTTCTTGGAGCAGCTGGTACATGAACAGACAAGAGGGTAAGCCATTTTGGAACTAATCCTTAGTAGAACAAAGATCTGGTGCAAGAGATAAGGGTGTTGGGGCCACTTGGCAGTAGTGATCATAGCATAATCGCGTTTGATTTAATAAATGGAGGCAAGATGGCAAGGAAATTCACAAATCCTGGAGTGGATGGTATACATCCGAGGGTGTTGAAAGAACTGAAATACGAGATTGCAGACCTACTTTTAGTATTCTGTGAACTTTCATTAAAATCATCTGTAACACCTGAAGATTAGTTAATGGCCAATGTAACACACATTTTTAAAAAAGGTTCCATGGGTGATCCGGGAAGCTACAGACTGGTGAGTCTGACATCAGTACCGGACAAAATGGTAGAAACCATTACAAAGAACAAAATTACTGAACATGTAGATAGTCATAGTTTAATGAGAGAAAGCCAATATGGCTTTAGTCAAGGAAGGTCTTGTCATACTAATCTGTTATATTTTTTTGAAGGTGTGAATAAGCAGGTAGACAAAGGTCGGCCGGTCGATATAGTGTAGCTGGATTTTCAGAAAGCTGTTGACAAGGTCCCTCATGAGAGACTCTTGGCACAATTAAAAAGTCATGGGATAGGAGGCAGACTGCTATTGTGGATCATTAACTAGTTAAAAGATAGAAAGCAGAGGGTAGGACTAAATGGCCAATTTTCCAAATGGAGAAAGGTGAATAGTGGAGTACCCCAGGGATCTGTGCTGGGTTCGCTGCTTTTTAACATATTTGTAAATGACCTGGAAATGGGAATAATGAGTGAGATAATCAAATTTGCAGATGACACAAAATTATTCAAAGTTGTTAAAACCCAAGAGAACTGTGAAAAATTGCAAGAGGGCCTTGATAAATTGCAAGAGGGTCTTGATAGATTGCAAGAGGGCCTTGATAGACTGGACGTTCAAATAGCAGATGAAATTTAATGTGGACAAGTGCAAAGTTATGCACCTAGGAAAGAACAACCCAAACTATGGTTACACGATGCAAGGTTCCACATTAGGAACCACCACCCAGGAAAAAGATTTAGGCGTCAACATGGATAGCACGTTGAAACCCTCTGCCAAGTGTGAAGCAGTAGCCAAGAAGGCAAATAGAATGCTAGGAATCATAAGTAAAGGAATGGAGAATAAAGCAAAGGATATTATATTCCTTCTGTATTGTTCCATAGTATGACTGCACCTTGAATATTATGTACAATTCTGGTCAGTTTCTTAAAAAGAATATAGCGGAATTAGAAAAGGTACAGAGAAGAGCCACCAATATGGTAAATGGGATGGAAGGATATCCCTATGAGGAAAGGCTTAAAAGGTTAGGGCTCTTGAACCTGAAAAAGATACGGCTGAGGGGAAATATGAAAGAGGTCTCTAAATGAATGGAGTGGAATGGGTAAAAGTATGTTGATTGTTTACGCTTTCAAAATGTAGAAAAACTAGGGGACGCGCAATGAAACTACAGTGTAACCCATTTAAGACTAATAAGAGAAAATATTTTTCCACTCAATGCGTAATCAAACTCTGGAATTCGTTACCAGAAGATGTAGTAGAAGTTGTTAGTGTAGCTGAGTTTAAAAAAGGTTTGGACAAGTTCCTGGAGGAAAGATCCATAAACCATTATTAAAGAGGACCTAGGAAATCCACTGCTTGCCCCAATACAAGCACTGTGAAACCTGTGTGTCTTTTTGGGAAACTGCTAGATAGTGGTGGGATTTGGCTGGTTCAGCCCAGTTCACGCAAACTGGTTCCTGCTGTGACTCACGTTCGCCGAACACGGCAATGAAACGCCAGTACTGTAATGGCAGGAATCCCCCCACCCAACAATATTTGATGGCATCAGGGGATCGCGGCATCAGGAGAAGTCCTTGATGCCGTCAAAGCATTGTCAAGCAGGGGATCGGGCCGCAGGGCAATGGCTGGGTTGTTGCACCTCGATGGAGGGCAGCGGCCCAAGAGTATGTCACGCATATGGAAGGGCTGGAGCCGAACCTGTCCTAGTTGGTCCGGATCCCACCACTGCTGCTAGGTACTTGTGACCTGGCTTAACTACTGTTTGAAACAGGATACTGGGCTGATGGACCTTGTTCTGACCCAGTATGGTATATCTTATGTACTTATCATTTTGCTTCACAAATTTAAGCATGTGAAATGTTAATGGATTTCTTCCTACTCCCTTGAAAACTTACATTGAAGTAGACTAGGATATTAACTCACAGCATACATTAATATGGTTCATGTAGAGTACATACCAGGGAATTAATTTCAAAAATGCCTCTCTATGTATTCAGAACACTTTTAAACTAAAAAATTAGGATCAGATTTAAACTTTGGGCCAAAAATGTGCAAGAATGTATACTTCAAAAGTATGTTGAGAGTGGGAGTTTTGGATAATGGCTTCACAATTTTGGTAGCTGTGTAGATTATTAGAAAACTTGGCAACAAGATATGGTAGAGAATCTGGGTTTTGAACTTCATACTATTCATGTAAGAATCAGCGGTGAGGGTAACTGGAACTAAAATGGCATACCAGTGGAGATGGTGGAGGCCAATGTATTAACAGTAGGGCTATGCATGTAAAAACATTTTGTTTTGTTTAGTTTCCTCTTCCATTTAATTTTTTTTTCATTTTGATTTATAATTTTTTATTTTATTTTGTTTTTATAATTTTTCATTTCAGAACAGTTTTGTTAACTGAGAGGTGGCCGTGGCTGCTGCCCAAACAAAAAATAAAAGGTTACTAGAGGTTTCCAATCATGTTGCGTTTTTTCTACTTTGGACAATACTTGCTTTGGCTTGGCCTCAAACCAGCAATCTTTGGGCTAAATATCAGTTATCTTCCCAGATGAGTTATTACATCCCCTTGGAGGCTGACTCTAATCAGCTTGCTCTTAACTGTGTCTTGTATTTCTGCTGCTCTTCATTCCTGTTTTCTGATTGGCCCAAAGCTTGATAGTTCATGAGATCTGTGAAAAACCCCTCCTGGATATTTTGCCTTTTAAATCTATTGACACCTGCTCTAGAGGCTTACTCCGAAGACTTTTCTTTTGCCATGTTCTCGTGCCAGAAATTCTGTGAAACAGAGCCCAAGTATACTGACCCAGATATCTACCAAGCCTACCCCAGATCACTAATTGAACAACCAGGATCTGGATTAGGCTTGGAAAACGTCTCTGATAGTATACTTAGCAGAGATGCCAAGTTACCCGGTTTCCAGGAGAAAGATTTTTTTTTGCCAGTTGTGCTTTTAAATTTGCATTGCAATGCAGTATGGTATTTGCAGTTCAGCGTAGTTACTCACCTGTAACAGGAGTTCTCCAGGGACAGCAGTAATCAGTCCTCACATATGGGTGACGTCGGCGCCGATGGAGCCCTCGTGCGGATCAATTCCACAGCTTTCAAAGAAAGCCTTTAGGATTGCATCGCGCATGCGCGGTCCCCTTCCCACCCAAGGGTGCCATCTTGCTCAGTCAAATGACATAGCTAAATGACAGCAAAATGAATAAAAACCAATAATAGGACTGCAACTCCAGGGGAGGAGGGAGGGTCGTGAGGACTGATTCCTGCTGCCCCTGGAGAACACCTGTTACAGGTGAGTAACTATGCTTTCTCCAGGAACAAGCAGGAAGTCAGTCCTCACATATGGGACTCCCTAGCTAAAGGCTACCGAGTACCCATAGCTGAAAAATGGCTCCCTCTAGCAGAGCCGCAGCAGCTGCAATAAGAATTCAGCCGAGAAAGCAACACCCCCCCGGTAGCCTGACACTAAAGGGTCGGAGGGTTGGAGTTGCCTAAACCTCAAATAGGTTATGGAGAACCGCCTGGCCGAAAGCACTGTCCCATCGGGACTCCCTATCCAGGCAGTAATGGGCTGAAAAAGTCTGGCTTGAAGACCAAGTTGCGGCCTGGCAGATGTCTGCCAATGGAACAGAGCAGAAGTGAGCCACTGATGCAGCCTTATCCCTGACACGGTGGGCCGTGACTCAACCCTGCAATGGGAGGTCGGCAGCCCTGTATGCCCAGGCAATGCAGTCTGCCACCCAGGTGGACAGCATATGCTTGGAAACAGGTAACCACAGCTTACTGGGGTCATACAAGATGAAGAGCTGAGTAGCCCTTCGATGTGCCTTCATACGCTCCAGGTAGAAGGACAACGCCCTCTTACAATCCAGGGTATGCAGGACTGCCTCCGCCCGACTGGAATGTGGCCTGGGAAAGAAGGTCGGAAGAACCACCTCCTGGTTGAGGTGGAAAGAAGAGACCACCTTTGGAAGGTACTTTGGGTGAGTGAAGAGGACCACCCTATTCCTATAAAACCTTATGTATGGTTTATCAGTTACAAGAGCTTGCGGCTCACTCACAAGTCTGGCTGATGTGAGTGCTACCAGGAAGAGCACCTTCCAGGATAGGAAGCGCAGATGGCAAGAGGACATCGGCTCAAAAGGTGGGCGAGTAAGCTGCTGTAAGACCACATTCAAATCCCACTCAGTGGCCGGAGGACGAACTGGGGGTTTCAGCAGAAGCAGACCTCTGAGGAATCTGGACACCAGGGGGTGAGCCGAAAGAGGCTGCCCCTCCACTGGGGAGTGGTTTGCTGACAAAGCACTCAGGTGGACCCTGACAGAGTTAGACTTGAGACCTAATTCTGAGAGGTGAAGCAGGTATTGGAGCACCACTGGTACAAGGCAAGAGAAAGGGTTCTCATTGTGCTGGTTACACCACACCTCAAATCTACGCCACTTGAAAGCATAGGATTTCCTAATGGACTGCCTCCTGGAGGCCAGTAACACTTCTTCTACATTCTGAGGTAGGAGGAGAGGAGCCACCACTACCCTTTTCAGCAGCCATGCCATCAGGTTGAGGGCCCTGAGGTTGGGGTGCAAGAGAGAGCCCTGCTCCTGTGAAAGGAAGTTGGGCTGAATCCCCAGTGGAAGTGGGGTCTCCACTGCCAGCTGAAGGAGAAGCAGAAACCAAGGCTGTCTCGGCCATCTGAGGGCTACCAGAATGACAGAGGCCTTGTCCCGAAGGACTTTGAACAGAGTCCGGGCCACCAGAGGTGTGGGAGGAAATGCATACATGAGGCCCCCTGACCAGGAGATCAGGAAAGCATCTGCAGCCACCCTCAGGGGATGTGGCTGTCTGGAGCAAAATCTGGGCAGCTGGTGATTTTGCGGACTGGCAAATAGATCTATGGATGGATGTCCCCAGCGGTGGAAAATCTGCTGGGCCACCACCGGATTCAATTGCCAATCGTGAGGGAGAATTCTGCTTAGTTTGTCTGCTTGGCAGTTCTGACCAGGCAGGTACACTGCTTTGAGAGACATACCTTGCCCGATGGCAAATGAGCAGAGGTCCAGTGTCTCCTGGCATAGGATACGAGACCCCGTACCTCCCTGCTTGTTCATGTAGAACATTGCTACCTGGTTGTCTGTCTGTATCAAGACAGACTGATGTGAGAGGACATGACAAAAGGCTTGAAGAGCTAGGTGAATCACTCGCAACTCTAAGAGGTTGATTTGGTGTGCAGACTCCTGAGAAGACCATAACCCCTGAGTGCATGATACTTGGCAATGGGCTCCCCAGCCCAGCAATGAGGCATCTGTCGTTAGCACTCTTGTGTGCGAAGGAACCTGAAAAGACACACCCTCAAGCAGATTTGGTGGTTGACTCCACCACTGCAATGACTCCACCAGTCGCCTGGATACTGTTATCCTGTCTCTGAGGCTGCCGGTGGCTTGTGTCCACTGATCCCTGAGGCACCACTGAGCTGTCCTCATCTGGAGATGGACATTTGGTGTCACATGTACCGTGGAGGCCATGTGGCCCAGGAGGCGTAAGAAGTGTCTCGCTGAAACCCAAGACCTGTGCCTGAACTGATGTGTCAGTGATAGCAGCCTCTGTGCCCTGTCCTCCGGCAGGTAAGACTTCGCCTGAAGGGTGTCCTATCTTGCTCCTATGAACTTTGCGTGGTTTATGACAAAGCCTAGATGTTGCAACAGGTTGATAGTGTGAGAAGTGGCCTGTTGGGCCTCCTGAGGCAACTGGCCCCTGATGAGCCAGTTGTCAAGGTAAGGGAAGACAAAGATTCCCTGACTTCTGAGGAAGGCCGCCACTACAGCCAGGCATTTTGTAAACACTCTGGGAGCAGAGACTAGGCCAAAGGGTAGAACCCTGTATTGGAAATGTTTTCCTCCCACTACAAATTTCAGATATTGCCTGTGGTCTGGATGTATGAGGATGTGTGTGTAGGCATCCTTCAGGTCTAAGGGGCATAGCCAATCTCCCTGGTGGAGGTAAGGCAGCAACATTCCAAGGGAAAGCATCTTGAACTTTTCCCTCACCAGGAACTTAAGTTTCGTAGGTCGAGGATGGGTCTGAGGCCTCCTGCTCTCTTTGGTATGAGAAAATACCTGGAGTAGAAGCCCTTGCCCTGCAGGCGGTGTGGCACCGGTTCCACCGCCTGATCCTCTAGAAGACCTGCAAGCTCCTGCAAGAGGAGATCCCTGCGAAGAGGGGGTCTGAGAGGTTCCCCTGGAAAGAAGGGGGGTGGTAACTGGTTGAAGTGAAGCATATAGCCCCTCTGGACTATTTGCAGGACCCAGATAACCAAGGTGATGGCTGGCCACCTGTAAGCGTACAGGGTTAGCCTGCCCCCTGTGCATGACCTTACCACTGGCGGAAGAGAGACTATGCATTGGGAGTCAAAAACCCCCATCCAGCTGGGTAGGCGTCGGGGCCTGTGGCTTGGGTGCCTTCTGCTTACGCAGGCCATGCCCCTGTCCCTTCACCTGCTGCCCATACTGGGGAGCTGGGATGGCCTGGTAAGTGGGGTAGTTGCGGTAAGCAGTACCCTTCCTTGGGAAAAAGGGCTTTTTACCCGAGCCCTTCTTCTTAGAAGGGGCAGAAGTCTTCTTTGAGAGTCTTGTCCGGGTCAAGTACTCGGACTCGAGCTCAGCAGCCTTCTCTGTCATGGGTTTGCCAAAGAGGTTGTCACCTCGGTAAGGGACATCGACCAACTTGTCCTGAACCCATGGCTCCAGATCCGATGATATTAGCCAGGCCTAGTGGCATGCAGCGATGCCAGCTGCGGCTACTCGGGCCAAAGCCTCGAAGCCATCATAGGCCGCTCGAGAAATGAACTTCGAGCACTCCCGAATCCCGGTGGACAAGGCATTGAAGTGCTGCAAGGGTGCCTCGGAGTGGCCAGCTGAGAACCCAGCAATCTTCTTTGCCAGGTCCCGCAAGTACATGCCCATGTACAGCTGGTAGGTTTGGACACGGCATGAAAGCATCGAGCCCTGGAAGTATTTTCTGCCAAGGGCGTCCAGGTTCCGGGCATCCCGGCCAGGAGGCACCGAGGAGTACGTTTTCTGGCTCTTGAGCCTATGCATGGCCGATTCCACAACCATGGAGTTGTGCGACAGCTGTGCCTTTTGGAACCCAGGGCTCTTGCGGAGTCGATAGATGGAATCGACCCGCTTGCTGAGAACCGGCACTGAGGCCGGTGATTCCCACATGTGGAGCATCAGCCGTTCCAACATCGGAGGAACCGGCACAGTAAGGGATTCCCTCGGGGGAAAGTCATACTGGAGCCGGGAATGCCAAAGCCTTGGCCATGTCCCTGACGAAGTCTGAGAACCGTGTATCCTCTGGAGGGGTCCTTCTCCGAAGCTCCAAACCCAGTGAGTCCAATGGGACATACCGGGTCTGATGAGTGTCTGGGGACTCCTCATCTTCTGTCTCCCATGCCGATCCCTCCGAGGAGGAATCGAGGGGCTCCTGCTGTGAGGGCTTCAGCCCCAACCGCCCCGATGCCGAGAGCACCGGCATTGATGACCTTGGTCCCAAGTGGGAGGTCGAGGGAGACCTTGGCCGAGGATCGACTCAAGTCCGAAGAGTCTTGAGGATCGGCTCGGCCTCCGGGGTTGACTTGGACGTCGAGGTCCCGGTGGTCGGGGCGGATGGACTGGTGAGAATGGTTATCAGCGCATGCTACTGCTCCATGAAGGCAGACATGCAGCGCTCCAGGGCCATCATCCTGAGACTGAGCTCAGAAGACTCCATAGCCTCCGGCTTAGGCCTTGACGTCGTCGGGCCTGACGCCGGCTCCCCCGGAGGGGAGTCCACGAGGACAAAAGCACTTACCCGCCTCGGCGTCTCCGGCTCCATGCAAGGTACCTTCGCAGGGCGCTCCAACTCCGAGGACCCGGGGCGGCGGTCAGGACTCTGCAACCTGGCTTTGAAGGGCCCAGGGCGATCGGAGGCATCCAATGATGCCGCCCTCACAAGCTTCTTCTTCCTCTGGTGTTCCCGGGAAGGAGACCCCTGTTCAGAAGACCCCCAACGTTGCTTGGGTTCAGACAGTTCCCGAGATGTCGAGGCTTCTGATGAGGTCTGGAGCCGGGGGGATGCGGACTCCGAGAAAATCCTTTCATGCTGCTGCTGCCTACTTCAGAGTGCCTTAGAGAACATCTTCCCACATGGGCCACAGACCTTCGGGTTCTGGTCGGGCCCGAGGCATCGGAGACAGCAGCAGTCATGTGTGTCGGTGAGGGACATTAACTTCTTACACCGATCACACTTTTTAAACCCGCTGGCAGCCATCGGGGGAAAAAGGGCCCCTGCAAGGTTGAAGGACTGGGCTGCCAGTGAAAATAAAAAAAGAGCACGAAAGCTAGTCTCTAAGCACAAAAACCCCAAAAATTGACTGAACTCGATACCGGTGTACCGAGCCGAAGGTGGGAAGGGGAACCGACGTCGAACCAGTCGAAGATCCAAAAACTCTTCCAAGTTTTGACGCACTTTTTCCGTGAGGAATTAGGGACAACGTCTGCTGGGCTCCACGGAAAAAGGAAGACTGAGCAAGATGGCACCCTTGGGCGGGAAGGGGACTGCGCATGCGTGATGCAATCCCAAAGGCTTTCTTTGAAAGCTGGGGAATTGCACCACACAAGGGCTCCGTCGGTGCCGACTGACTTCCTGCTTGTTCCTGGAGAACTGATTTTACCCATTGGAATCAATACTGCGGGTCTCATAATACATCAGGATAAAACTGTCAGAAATCCAGGACTGGCTTAAAATCTCACTCCAGGAACTGAGTAACTAGACAACTCTGAGTTAGACATAGTTTCACAGAAGTTTTGGCACAAGAACATGGCAAAAGTCTTTGGAGTAAGTCTCGAGAATAGGAGTCAATAAATTCAAAAGGCAAAAATATTCAGGAAAGGTTTATCACAGAGCTGATGAACAATTAAGCTCTGGGTCAATCAGAAAAGAGGAACAAAGATCACCAGAAATGCAAGACCGTTAACCAGCCCCCTCAGAAACATAATAGCTTGGGTTGAAAAACAAGTTGCTTGTTATCCAACCCAAAGGTCATTGTTTAAAAGTTGGGCTGTGATGATAATTTCTGTTTTTTTCATGCTGAGTTTGGATTAAAAATAATATGAAATCACAAAGGATATAATGTTGATATGTCCCATATCGTTTCAAATGAATGCACATTCCTAATTAACAGATACTAGGCACAATTGGGGCTGATAAGGAGGCCAATGTCATAAAATTGTTATAACATTATTCCTGAGCCTGCTATCTTTAAGACTCATATTTTGATCTCTTGTTTTAGAACTTCTTTACCTTTGAAACCTATTTACTTCATGCAAGTCCTTGAACTAGCAAAGGGGTCTATGCACTAAGCTGTGTTAAGTGCTTAACACAGGTTCTTAACATGCATTAAGTCCTTTATGTGCAATGAAAAACCACTAACGCTGGCAAAAACAGTTAACACGAGTTAAATCCTGTGCTCAGCACCTATTGTGGAATTTCTAGATAATGTGTGGAGGGGTGGGGCGTCCCCCGACAGTTAGTACAGGCGATCTTAATGCATGTTAACTGCCGATGCGGAAGATGACATGGAGCAGTTAACCAAAGCCTGATGACTGCTTAACACGCATTTTAATGTGTGGCAAATAGCGGCTGGGAACATTACCATGTGAGCATGCCAGCCACCGCATGGTAAAGCGCAGGGTAATCAGCCATCACACGATGCGGTGGGAAATGGTGGAGTGCAGGTATGGACAGTGCATTACTATTACTGCCAGAAACACTGCTATGTGCTTAGCAGCAATGTGGAACTTAACACAAGTTCACCTAAGGACACCTCTGTGGTAATCATTAGGTGAACCTGCCGGTCCTGCCCCCCCCCCTCCCCGACAGCAAACGTGGAAAATCTGCACTTAACGTGTGTTTGTTGCGCACATTACATGAAGAACTTTAGCAGGCTTTGGTAAAAGGGGTCCTATATGTTTCTAATAGTCTGAGAGGTAGAGAGGTAAAGACCACAGGGACCATTTTTAATTGGAAATTTTTACATTTTGATATGTCCATTTTCTCTTTCTTTGTTTCTACACCGCAGACTTAACTGGATCTCTGACTTTATTTTAGCTTCCTCACAGAAAAGAAAGGAACGAGCAGGCAAAACTGAGCAGAAGGCATTCTGGAACTTTCTAAATGATTTGCTTTTTGGAAAACGTTTTCGCTTGTACAATTTCTTCTTTGAACATTTTTCCCTTCCTTCAAAGCTGCAAGAAATTACAGCCTTGGGCAAAAGATGTGCAAGGAAACAGACTTGTGGAATAATAAAAAACAAGATTTAGTTTTACTATTGCCCAAAACTTAAATCTGAATTTTTGAGGAATGTTTATTAAACCACATCAGCTGTTAACGCAGTGATAAAGTGAGAAAAGTGCACCGTGGTAACAGTTAATGTGGGCCAAATGTAGACCGTGCATTAGTCATGCGAGTGGGCAGGATGTGGGTGGAGAGTGGGCATGTTTATAAGGTGGGGTCAGGGCTGGCCCATCCACTAGGTGGGCTAAGTAGCTTCCCAGAGTGGCAGACCTCTTTTTGGCAGCAGGCCATATGCTTCGGCACACATGGCCTGCCGCGCCACCGACATCCCCCCTCCCCCTCCCGCTGCTTCTGATACCAGCAATGGGATCATGGGGGACAGCTAAGCTCAGTAACCTGCAGCAGGCCATGTGTGCCAAAGCACATGGCCTGCCGCCGAACTGAGCTCAGCCGAGCCGAGCCCCTCTCCTCTCGCGATCCCACCACTGGAATCCACGACAGAGGAGGTGGCGGGGCAGCTCAGCATGGGGGAGGAGAGAGTGGGGTGGCTCGGCGCATGGGAGGGACAGCATGGCCGGGGCTTCTGCCTAGGGAGGCAGAAACCCTTGGGCTGGCCCTGGGTGTGGTTACAGCAAGCATCAGCAGCATGTGGTAACCGCATGTTTTGCAGACATCACAGGTGCAGCCATGTCACGTATTCTGCTTTTCCACCGCTCCTGACCGATGATGCGTGGCTGTTGCGGCTAACGTGGTGCTATTTGCACTAACACGCTGCATTAGCTGCAACAGCCTAACGCGGCTTAGTAAACATTCCCCTTTGTGTTTAAAGAAGACTCTCAGGCTGGAAATTCAAGACAACCTGAAGCCTGCACAAGCTGGAGCGTTAGCTTCAGAAACAAGCAGCTCAAGGTAGGAGCAACAGTATATACGAGCTACAATACTATGATTGACGCAGCAGGCAGCATCGGCACCTTCCAAAACTGAGAGGGTAACAACAGTATCAAAAGGAGTGCCTCCAGCCAAAGCAGGGAGCCCTCAAACCAATCTAGTCCCAGGGCCTGTCAGGTCAAAAAATGGTGCCCGGTACAACAATCAATCTTGGATTTGTGGCACAGTGGTTCTGCTTTCAGATGGGAACAAGAAGCCCAAGCTGCAAACTCTAGGCTACATAGACTTTCTTAATCTAGCAGCAATCCATTTTAAAAAGGGAATGAAAAGTCTTACGAGTAAAAGTAAAAATGAGCTTTATTCAAACACAAACTAACAATAACATCCTTTCCAGATTCTGCAAGAAAAGACTGATCTCTTTAGGTCATTTGGAAACTCCTCCAACCTGTGCAGTTTTGGTGCAAGTGCCGTGAAAAAAGCTGCACTCTGGTTGGCCAAGATGGGCAACACTTTGTTAGTGAAACAAGCATACCTGAAAAACATCAGTAAATTTTATCATCTCCCAAATGCCCAAACAAAATAATTGTGCTAGAGATATTTATTGCAATAATCTGTAAATTCTGCACAGTCAGTTTCACAGAAGCTTCTCAGGCTGCAAGGGCATTGTTAAAATCTGCTGGGGCAGCATTACCAAAGCTTTTTTTTAAATGTATTTAATAACACCACTTGAAATCTCTTCTTTATTACTTCTGCCACAACTGGTTTCCTTTTTATTGTTGTGTCTCTGACAGGTCTGTTCTGGTTTGAGTTATTTTGTTTCAAGCACCAAAAGGTGAGCAAAGGCTGTGCAAGAGATGTCAGTTATCGGCTGCTTGTACCATCCTTTCTTGGTTTCTCCCAGAACTGTGAATCTGTGCCATAGACTTACTCCAGAGAGAGCACAGGCAGCCTAGTGTTAGCTTTTTATTTAACTATTTTGGAGACTAATTCTCGGCATCACAAGGTAAAAAGCAGGATAAAAGTCCCAGCTGAAAGCAAATCTCGTTTCTGCAGACTCCAGGGGCAAGAAGCTGAACAGGCAAACAGTTAAAGCAGTCATCAAATCTTGGACAAACAATAAACATGAAAACTTAATGAGAACATTTTGATAAAGTGAACATGTGTTCCCAGAGTAATCTTTTCAAGCCTGGAAGATAGCAATTGATCTGAAATCCAAAGGGAACAAGTTTGAAACACGAGCACATGAAAGAGGCAAATGTTTCAGAACCACGTAGGTGCAGTTGATCATGAATGCAGTAGTAATGTGGTAACACAGCTATTCTTGTCCATTAAAGGCCTTCTGGCCTACTCTATCCTTTCAGAGTAGAGGAGTAGCCTAATAGAGGAGTAGGCTGTGAAACAGGGAAGCCAGGTTCAAATTCCACTACTGTTCCTTGTGAGTTTGGACAAGTTACTCAACCTTCCATTATCTTAGATACAAAACTAGATTATAAGCTCTCGGGGGATTCTAAAATATCTACTGTACCTGAGTGTAACTTGCCTGGAGCTACGGCTGAAAAACGTGTGAAATAAAATTAAAATCCTTTCTCGTTGCAGATCTGCAAACCGTGTAAATGCCGCTTAGTATAATATTCAGTGGCAATAACACTGCTAGTGTGGCTGAATATCTGCGGGTGCAGCCGCTGCATGCCTCAATGTTAGCAATGGGGCATGCCGGGAGCGGCACCCATCGATAACCGGGCAGTGGCGATATTGAGCCGCTGCCCAGTTACTGACCTGCGGTGAAAGTCAAGCGCAGCAAAGGCTGGCATTATTTTTGCTGCAGAAGCTAAATAGGTAGTGGCTGAATAACAGTTAGCTTCCCAGCAATCCAGCCAACCCAGATATTCAATGCTGGGACCTGGATACGGCCTCGGTAATTAATATCCAGGTTTAGAATTCAGTGGAGGCACCTAGTCGCATTGGATCAGCTCGTCACTGCTGCTAAATATCCCCCCCCCCCCCCATAAACCTGTCAGATCATATTGTTTGAATCTTATTCTTAGGTATCCTTTCTTCCATTTTTTTTAGCTTTATAATTTTGTTTTTACTAATTTTATACACTACATAAATAAATGCATAAATTCCACAAAAGAACAAAAATTAAGGAAAATACTTCAAGCAATAAAACCCATTATTACAAGGAAATTTAAGGAAACACAAGGCACCCATATGTTTCAACTGCAGGAATGCCTTCCTATATAATTATGCATATCTGGACACATCGGGGAAAACGCTAATCTTCAGTCCAAAAGAAGCATCTATTTTTTAGTGAAATACAATTTCAAAACAGATTTTTTTTTTCAAAATCAGAATGGAATGTGACTAACAAGGTTGCACGACTTGAACTATCCTGGGAGGCCTCTAAGAAAGCTGTTAATTCCAAACTGTCTGCTGACTGTTATCAGACCCTCCCTTTTCACTCACTCCAACTCTAGAATCCCTAAGAAGATAATACAAATTGTTGTTGTTAAGTGCTATCAGGTTGGTGTCGACTCATGGTGACCCTCTGGATAGTTGACCTAAAGTGTGTTTGGTTGTCAGTCATGGAGCTCATTGTTGTTATTGTATCAATCCATCTCATTGCCAGCCTTCCTCTTTGGTGTTGACCTTCTACCTTGGCAAGCATTATGCCTTTCTCTAACAAGCTCTCTCTTCACATAATGTGTCCAAAGTATGAAAGTCGGAGTCTTGTCTTCTGAGCTTCTAAGGAAAGCTTAGATTTGATCTCTAGTACTGACTGGTTTGTTTTTTGGGCAGTCCATAATATACACAGTATTCGCCCCCAGCACCATAATTCAAAAGCCTCAATTTTCTTCCTGCATATCTTTTTAACTATATAACTTTCACATCCATATGATGTTGTTTGTTTATTTATTTGAAGTTTTTATATACCGCCTTTCTACATTTCAAGGCAGTTTATATAGAACTTAGCATAACAGTGTAGTTACAACTGTTGTACATAGAACAATAATTTGTAGTAGAAAACTTATCTATAGTTAACAAGTAACAGTATATTGCCAGAAGGCAACTATGTACATTTCGTAAGAAAAAGAAGGGAGGGTAAGGGGGTAGAAAGGAGGGGGGGGGGGGGCAGAAGTGCATAAAGAGGAGAATTTATAGGAGTGGATTAAGAGGGAGAGTGAAGCAAGTTACACTGGATCTGGGTTGTCATGGGGGATGGAGACAAAATATTCTTGGAAAAGGAGTGTTTTTAGTTTTTTTCAGAACTCTGTGTGGTCAGAGCAACCTCGAAGGTCAGATGGCAAGGTATTCCATTCTGAGAGGGCATAGAGGGAGAAAACCCAATTACAAGTAGCTTCTTTGCTCTGTAGTTTTTATGAAGGGATGTGGAGTAGGTTAGCAGAGTTTGTCCTATGAGATCTGGAACTAGTAGTCTTGGAAAGGAGGGGGCAGAGGCAGGGGGCTGATTCAAGGTAGATGATTTTGTTATTGAAAATACCATGGCTTGGACAAGTAGAATCTTTGTATGGAGAAAGACATCTCTGTTCTTGAGAATCTTATCTAGGCCCTTCATAGCCATTCTGCCAAGAGCAATGTGCCATCAGATTTCTTGACTGCTTGTCCTTTCTTTATTGATTGTTGATTCAAGTAGGTTAAAGTTGTCAACTATTTCAATTTCTTCTCCATCAATGATGAACGTATTGATTTTGCCAGTTATCAGGATCTTTGTCTTCTTAACATTAAGGTGCAGGCCCATTTTAAGACTATAGGCTTGTTTACTAAGCATCAGTAGTGGTTTCTGATCGATATCAGAGTCGCGGCCCAATTGATTTCAATGGGGCCGCGGCTCCGATATTGGTTGGAAGCCGCTAAAACTGCTTAGTAAAGAAGCCTCTATGTTCCTTGATCTTGAGAAGCAAATGTTTCAGATCATCCTCATTTTCAGCCAGTAATGTGGTATCAGCATAGCGAAGGTTGTTGATTTGTTTTCCACCAATCTTCACACCTCAGTTGCCTTCATACATTCCTGCTTCTCTGATGATTTTTTTGCATTTAAATTAAACAAGTGGGGGGAAAGTATGCAGCCTTGTCGTTTACCTTTGCTGATTTTAAACCATTCTGTTTCTCCTTATTCCATTCAAACTATTGTTTCCTCATCAATGTAAAGGTTATGCAAGGGAATGATCAGGTGTTCTGATATACCCATGCTTCTTAATGTGGCCCAGAGTTTCTCATGGTTTACACAGTCAAAAGCCTTGCTGCAGTCAATAAAACACATATGGATATCCTTTTGGTGTTCTTTAGTCTTTTCAAGGATCCATCTAACATCCACGATGTCTCTCGTTCCTCACCCTTTCCTAAACCCTCCTTGCACTTCAGGCAGTTCTCATTCCAGGAATGGTTGTAGTCTCTACTGAATGATCTTGAGTAGAATCTTGCTGGCATGTGGGATCAGAGCAATTGTGTGATAAGTTCCACAGTCAGTCAGATCACCTTTCTTCAGTATTGGTATAAACGCAGATCTTTTCCAGTTAGGTGGTTATGAATTTGCTTCCAAATTTCCTGGCAGAACCTTGTGAGTATGGTTAACAGCAATCCCCGAGGACCAAGATGGCAGACATGTGCTAACTACCCTCTCGGAGGCTCCTGCTTTTTTCCTATTTAGTTTTGTTCTTACCTTAATGATGCCATGGAAATGCAAGGCTAAAGTGTGGGAACCCCCGAAGAGTGTACCTCCGGTTAAGCGGCCACTCGACGAGTTTGTTTGGCCCATTGGTGCAGTAGAGGGTGCTCTGGTGAATGGCTCACTGAAGTTTGCAGGAGCGGAAGGGGGCTGCATGCGTTCTTCTGAGCACATCTCTCTGAGCCCGGAGCTGAGATCTGCCCTAGTGCGGCCCTCTATCCCTGACATCAGAGCCTCCGTGGTGGATTCTGCCGTTAGTGCAGAGACGTCGGTGGGGGTGATGTGTGTGGCAGCTGCCTCGGTGCCGGCTGCGATTCCCACTGGGGAGCCAGGGATCATGGCTTCCAGTTTGGAGTGTGTGGGGGACCAGGAAGACTTGAGTTCACGCCCAGTCTTGGATTCTGCTGAGTTGAAACCTATGCTGCAGAAACCAGCTAATATTACTTTGGAGACTTTGTGGGGCGGCTTACAGACTTTGGAATCTTCTCTTCTTGCCCATTTTACCTCATCTCCAGGTTCTGGAACAACAGAAGCAGTCAGCTAATGCATTGGTAACTAAAGTGTCTCAACTGGAAGTGAAGTTTGAGGACAGTGCTGCTGTGTCAAGTATGTGACTAAAGATTTATTAAATGTTCATCTGAAGATAGAGTCTTTGGAGAACTCTGTGAGGAGAAGGAATGTGCGTTTATTTAATTTTCCAAGGGTTCCTACTATTTCTCCTAAGGAACTTTCCCACTCATATCTTACCTCAGTATTGAAAATACCTGTGGAGTCTATTCCTCCCCTCGCAAGGGTTTTCTACTTGCCGACCGCTAAGCGGAAAGAGTCTGTATCGTCTTCGCCATTTCAGAAACCTGTTTTTGATTCTTTAGACCTGACTGGTTTCTTAGAGACCTCAGAACCTGAGGCTAGTCAGAGATCTACACTTTTGCTGACTTTGGCTTTGGAACCTGACCATGACTGGCTGATGAAGATGTATTTTAAGTCTAGAAATGAGTTATTTATGGGTACTCCTATTAGAATGTTTCCTGATGTCTCGAAGGCCACCCAAAAGCATAGACAGCAATTTTTATTGCTGCATCCAAAGGTTTTGCAGTTGGGGGGTTTGTTTTTCTTGCGATATCCTTGTAAATGTTTGATAAAGTACCAGGGTGTGAACTATATCTTTTTTGATCCCTCCCAGTTTGTGGCTAGTAAAAGTGTTTCTATTCCTCAGGAGTCTGTGAATCCATGATGTCATCTCCCCTTTGAAATGATCTCATATAGTAGGTAATACTGCACCAATATCGCATCTTATTTCTTGCAAATAGTTTCCTGTGATTTGAGTTTTGGTCTCTCCTAAGAAGTATGGTGGACTAGTGAAATGTTATGTCTTTGCCTGGTTTGATAGGGCAAGGGGTTTGGGGTGTTTCTCCCCCACCTTGACTCTTATTTTGATTGTGTTTTTTTTTCTTTTCTGTAACAAGTAATTTCTTATGTATATTTTGAAAATTGCATAAATAAAAAATTTAAAATTAAAATAAAAAGTATGGTAACGGCTTCATCTGATTGCTGTAATACTTCAAGGGAATGCCATCAATGCCCGGTGCTTTGTTCTTTGATAAGGCTTTCAATGCTGCTTCAACTTCTTCTTTCAGCACCAGTCATTCCTTATCATAAGGTACAAGTTGAAATGGCTGTTGGTCCACTTGATCTTTATGGGTTTTTTTTTTTCAAAATCTGTTTATTATTTCACAGCAATTCAAACACTCATACAAACAGAAAACAAACCCTTCAATACAGATACGCATATTCTACTCCCCCTCCCGTCCTCCCAAAACCCAGACCTCGCTCCCACCCACAATGCTACCCGTCCGGGTGGGGTTGTTCCTTATCCACCACCCGAAGGGTCCCACGTGGGGCAATACCAGAGAAAACAAAGGAAGGGAGGATCCCACAACAGGGCAATAGGACAACAATGAAGGCCCTGTGAAGCTCCCCACCAAACGAACAAATGCCTAACACCTCCCTCCCCCTTCCTCCATAACTAAACCCCCCCTTGCCCCCCCCCCCATCCCCACAGCGTCATCTTGATGTCCTTACCCAACACAGGAGCCAATCCCCACCAATATGAGACCACTCCCTGTACTCCCCATCCCCAAAAGGAAACTCCACAGTCCAGGCTCTAGGCAAGGATCACACTGCGCATTTTAGGGCCCAGGGTCTGAATATAGGGTAGCCAAATTAGCAAAAAGGAAGCCCAGCATCGCGGATTGCCCCTCGCTGCCCTACGTTCCAACAACATCAACTGATGAAAACTATTGCGCCACTCCCAAAAGGAAGGAGCTGTGGTCTCTCTCCATCGATGCAAAATAGGACCCTTCCCCACCAAACAGGCTTTACGTACCAAAATGCGGCCCCACCTCCCTTTAACTTGCAACGCACCCAAAATATCCAAAGCCACCAATAGGCCAGACCACTGAAGGGTCTGCTGCAATAATCGGCTCAAATAGCACTCGATCCGAGCCCAATAAGACCGAATGTGCGAACAGTTCCACCACATATGCCCCAAATCGGCCAGGACCGCTGCACATCTAGAACAGCCCCCATCCCCAGTCAGACAACTCCTCCAGGTTCGCCTTGGCGAGAAGTGGGCCCGAGTGACACATTTAAATTGAATCTCCCTCCACCGATTCCCTTCAACGAGTCACGCAATCCTCTGCAATGCTGCCGCGGCAGAGCCTGGAGAGATCACACTTCCCAACTCCCGCGCCCAGGCTTCCTCCACTTCTTGGTAGTCCGGCGGGGGGCAATACTGTTCCACCCTGCGTTTCAACTCAGCTATACATGGCGGAATCTCCGCTCCGAGTGCAAAATAACTGATAATCTGTGCCGAATGGGTCTCCTGCAATCCCTGGGGCTGCAGCGACGCTACATAATGCTGCAGCTGATAAAAGGCAAACACTGATTTACCCCGCGAAAGCTCATATTCTGCACACAAATCTACCAAGGATTTACAACTTCCCTCCAAAGTAACCCCATGCCCCAAGCATTGGATCCCCTGTTTCTGCCACTCCCGGAAAACCACAGACTCTGTGCCTGGGGTAAAATTAGCGTTACCCCGAAGGGGCAGCCAACTCGACACCTCCGAGGGACTACCCCACAAAGTGTTGAGACTCCGCCAAGCACATCTAAGCGGGCGAACTAAAACACTACACCGAACTCAGGTTGGCAGACGTGATCCCCCAAGATGAAGCACCGCGGCCGGAGCGTGCGGCGCTAGAAACGTCTCCTCAAGACTCCGAGGTGTATGATATGCCGTGTTCCCCAACCAATCTCCTATATGTCGCGCCTGACAGGCTAACATATACTGCGACAAATTGGGCAAGCCCATCCCCCCCCGTTTCCAACTGCCTTCCAGCCGTAGCAACGGGATCCGTGCCCTCCCCCCACTCCAAAGAAACCTCTTGATTTCCTTCTCTATTTTCTTTAAATCTTTACGCAATATCCATACTGGAAGAGTTTGTAACCAATACAATATTCTCGGAAATATAACCATCCCAATAGCTGCCACACGACCGGAGAGTGAGAGTGGCAGTGGAGCCCACGCCCGTAACTGCGCTTGTAAACGCGAAAACACTCTATCAAAATTCAACCTATATAGCAAGGAGGGGTCCCCAGGTAGCACAATGTCTAAATATAAAAAGGACGCCCCCGCCCAACGAAGGGGGAAGCCTCCCCGCCAGGTGCCTCTCAAAGAGCCCTCCACATCTACAGCCTCAGATTTAGCCATATTAATTTGCAATCCTGCAAAGCTTCCAAAGTGAGCAAACTCCCAGAGCAAGCAGGAGAGCGCCCGCTGGGGGGAAGCCACGTGTACCAAAATGTCGTCCGCGAATGCGACCAGTTTAAACACATGGGTCCCCATCTGTACACCAGCGATGGCATCAGAAGCTTCAACCTTACGGATGAGCGGGTCCAAAGTGAGGACAAAAAGCAAAGGGGAAAGACGGCAGCCCTGCCGTGTATCCCGCTCCAACGAAAAAGACTCTGAAATCACCCCATTACACAGAATAGCCGCCGTCGGGCCCTTATAGAGCAAATCCACTAGTCGACAAAATGTGGGGCCTAACCCATATTTAGGGAGGAGAAATTTCAGATAATCCCAGTTGACCTGATCGAAAGCTTTTTCAGCATCAAAGCTAATTTACAGTGTCCGCATGTCTCGTTCTCGAACCCATTCAAGCGAAGCTAGAATCTTCCGCAAATTTCGGATGGCATGTCTCCCTTTTACAAAGCCAACTTGCGACTCATGCACCAACTCCTCCAACACCTCGGATAGCCGCTCTGCCAACACTTTTGCCAGAATTTTCGAATCAAAATTCAGCAAAGAAATAGGCCTATAGGAGGCTGCCTGGGTGGGTTCCTTCCCTGGCTTAGGTATTAAGGTTATATGGGCATGGTTTGTTCCCCAACTATAATGTCCCCGGTCGAAGCAGCATTGATACATTTCCACAAGTGCTGGTGATACCTGTTCCTCTAACAATTTATAGAATTCTGCCCCCATGCCGTCAGGGCCTGGTGCCCGATAACAAGCGGCCCTCTGTATCACCCGTGCAACTTCTGCAACTGTCACCGGGGAATCAAGATGGGCTCTTTGTTCCGATGACACCTGAGGCAACTGCAAATCTCGAACATATTCGTCCATCCGTTCTGCCGCTCCGTCCCGTTTTGCATAAAATGCCTGAAAGTATTGACGGAACACCCGCGCTATCCCTGCACTATCCTTTTGGAGCTGGTCCTGCTCGTCACAGATCGCCACAATAGCACGGGTCCCCCTACTACCCTTGAGACACCGTGCTAATAATTTCCCGGGTTTGTCAACGAACCGATATAATTGATATCTATAGTACAAATACGATTTTTTTCCCTTCTGATGCAGCACCTCATTAAGTGAAGTCTGCACCTCCCACAAACGCTTCTTATTAGCCAACGTGGGGTCACTGGCAAAGCGTTGCCGCTCCTTCACCACCTGCCACTCCAACTGAAGGACCTGGGCAGCAAGCATCTTTTGTCTCCTCGCCCTATACGCAATGATGTCGCCCCGCAGTACTACTTTCGCGGTTTCCCAAAGCAGCTCCGGGTCAACTGCGTGCTGTGTATGATTTTCCCGCAGCTCCACCCAACGCTGTCGAAGGTAATCCCGAAAATCCGGGTTCAGAAATAATTCAATGGGAAAGCGCCAGACCCGCGAATGCTGGGCCCCTATGGCCCAAGACATAGTCAACCACACGGGCGCATGATCAGAGATTTCCAGCGGCCCAATGTGCGCTGCCTCCACCTGTGCAAACAGTCTCTCTGAAACAAATACATAATCTATTTGGGCACTGGAGCCATGAGCTCGTGACTGGTGGGTGAAATCCCTCTCCATCGGGTGTAACAAACGCCATGGATCCACCAGGCCCAGTTTATGGCAAAAGGTTCGCAACAACTCCATAGTTGGCTTCCGTGACTTCTCCCCAGTTCCAGCTACCGGGTCCAACCCAACATCCAAGACCCCATTCAGATCCCCTGCCATTATTAAGGGGGCCTCAGGCCAGAGTTCAATCTTAGAGGCCAAACGAGCAGAGAATGCCCTATCTGGTGTATTCGGACCATAGATAGTCCCTAAAATCACTGATCTCCCCTCCAACTTACCAAGCAGCAAACAATAGCGACCACCAGGGTCCACCACCTCTTGCTCCACTTCCAATCGCAGGCGCTTATGGACTAAGATCACTACTCCCCCTTTTTTCCCAGAGGCCGGGGCACCCCAAACCTGCCCCACCCAGTCACGCCGCAGCTTAGCATGTTCTACGCCTGTTTGGTGGGTTTCCTGAAGCAAGGCCACATCGCAGCGGAGACGCGCCAATGCTCTCAAGACTTTATATCTCTTGACAGGAGTGCCTAGACCACACACATTCCAGGAAACAATCTTCACCGCGAGAGAGACCACAGGGCTTCCATTCGCAGAAACTTACCTAACCAGGAGAAGACAGTCGCCCCAGCCTGCGACCGCCTCTGCGTAAGCCAACAAATCCAGGTCTTGAGTGGCTCCCGTGTTGAGCTAATATACAAATCGTCTAACCAACTAACCCCTCCCCCCACCCAACCCCCCATCCCCCCCACCTGAGTCAACCACCTCTCCCACTTCCCCACAACCCTCTAACCCCCCTTCAACATCCCCCCTCCTCACCCGAAGTGAACCCGCCAGCCTACCGTGGGCTGGTGACTTCCTATGGCTATCGGGCCCACCCCTCTAGTTCTTCCCAACCCGCCCCCCGGCTGGCTATCTTCCTCACCTCTCCCAGAGCACACCCCAACTCAAGCCATAGCCCCAGGCCCCTAAGCATCTGACCCCCCAGCATCTATGACCGGGGCCTTCTCCACGACACCCCAGCCAAACTGCCGTAACCAGGAGTGGAGATAGAAACACAAAGTCCCTCCCCCCTATCCCAGCAGCCGAGCCACCCCTCCCCCGCCCTCAGAGTACCCGGGAGGGGGGCTATGTACACACTCACCCAAGAGCAGGAGGGGGCGAGCAGAAAGCAAACCCAATCAAACCAAAAGGCAGAGATGGAGGTGTGCAAGCCTCCCTCACCTGTCCCCCCAACCACTAGCCTTACACTAACCCAGGCTACATATAGCTATGTCTCTCTTGTCCACATTCGGTTCCCTTTCTTCTACACTGGGGCCAACAAAAGCACTAAGAGGGAATGACATGCCCACAATAACCAAAACTTGCCTGCAAATAATATCATCAGAAAGATTGGCACAGCACTTATCACACAGCTATGTAAAGCATTCCGCAGAGAGAGATGGACAAGAGGCATAAGAAATTATTCCAAATTGATTCCTGTGAGTGAGTCCTGTGCCTTTAGTGTCATAGACTTGTAATGATTTGTGAAAAAACTTCTATTTGTCTACAAGTTTATTGCAAAAGGTATCTTCTAATGTATCCCAGGCCAGGCCAATAGAAACTTCCGTCCTGACTCCCTTCCCCCAACATGACCCGTCCCCCACGGCCGCCAACCCCCAGTTAGAAGAACCACTCCCTCCCCAACAATCCACCTCGGCTCCCAGAACCATGGGGGGGAATTAGGAGGACTTCTGGGAGTCCCCAGTGGCTCGATACAAGGCCTTACCCCTGACATCCCCTGGCCACAAGACCCTCCCTCCACTCCCTCCCAATCTCCCATCTCTATTCTATCCCACCCAGACTCCCCAACCCCCCCACCCCGCAGGAGGCGGGGACAAGAGAGCCCCTTCACAAAAATTAAGTTAACAGGGAAGAAAAATAAAAAAGGAAGAGAAACACGAGAGAGGGCAAACACTTAATACAGCACATATTCAATATTCAGAAACAATGGCAACAAAGAGAACAAGGGGGGGGGGCTTCCCTCCAAAGTAGCGCACCCCCTGGACCACATCACCATGACACAAGTACCCAAGCGCATAGCACAGATATCTCTAGATAAAGAGAGCCCAGAGCGCAGTATCCACACTCCCGCTCTCCAGGGCCAGGGGGATCAGTTCACCGACCTCTGGCCTGTAAAACATAGGCAAAGTCACAGTCCCGAAGCTTGCACCAACATCTTTAGGGCACTGCCGCGGAAGGCTCACCCAGCTGCTCCAACCACGAGCGCGCCTCCTCCGGGGTCCCCAAGTACTTTGTTTGTCCACGATGTTCCACCCGGAGTTTTGCAGGGTAAAGCAATGAAAAGCGTATGTCCTTATTTGCCAACTGAGCACATGTCGCAGAGAAAGCTCGGCATTGTTGACTCACGAGCTGGGAGTAATCCTGGAATACCAGGAGCTGCTCTTCGCCATCCGTGCGTCTCCGCTTAGATCGAGCCACCCGCAGCACTGTTTCCTTCTGGCGATAGTCCAGGAAGCGAGCTATCACTACACGTGGCCTCTGCGCCGCCTCCCGCCTCGGGCCCAACCGATGCACGCGTTCAAGGCTAATAGGGAGCCCCGCTGCCCCATCCAACAGCTTTTCCATCCACTCAGAGAGATACTTAGTGAGCGCATTGTCCGCCACTGATTCGGGGACCCCGACAAATCGCAAGTTTTTTCTGCGCCCCCGGTTCTCCAAGTCTTCCAATTTATCCCCTTGCTGCTTTACCAAGGTTTCAAGGGCTTTCACTTTGGCGGTTAGGGAGTGTTGGGCGTCCTCCACGCCGGAGATCCTTTCTTCTGCATGTTCCATTCGTCCAGTGAAGTCGGCGATTTTTTGAGCTACCGCATTCAACTGGCCCCCAAGTTCACAAAAGCGCTCATCCAATGCTTTCACAACCGCCGCACTCACCTCTGCCACCATGCTGTGCTCGCCATCCGAGGAGGGGCTCTTAGGCGCTTCCCCCGCCATTTTTGAGTCCGGGCCCCGGGTCCGCTCTTTCTTGGTTAGTTTTGTGGCCATCAGGCTTCTCCCAGAACACAGAGAGGGCGCAACGCTATTCCCACTGCTCTCTCCACTATGTTTCAATCCAGCCAGGGGCATTCGGCATCAAGTCGTTGAATTAGTTTGCAGGTTTGCAGGGTGGGTGCCCGGAGCTGATCTACACACGTCCGATCAGCTCAGCGCCATACCGGAAGTCCCATCTTGATCTTTATGGTTTAATGACTCTCTATATTCTTTCCACCTTTTCTTGAGAATATAGCACTGGAATTAAAAGACTGCATGCAAAACCGATTTGCTGCTTTAGATACAAATGACATCAAGAAGGATGCGTTGGAAGAAAGCAAGAAGTCTCTACAAAAGGTGAAAAAGCAAAAGCGACCAAAATGGATGACTGAAGAAACTCTGAAAATTGCCCAGAAACACAAAGAATCTAAAGCCAGAGGAGAAAGAGAGGCAATCGCTGAACTCAACAGAGAATTCCAACGTGCAGCAAGAGAAGATAAGAAGAAGTACTACAATGACACATGCAAGGAAATAGAATTAGAAACTAATAGAAGAACAAGATTGGCTTTCCTAAAGCTACAAGTGTTAAAGAAAAAATTCCAGCCTCAAATTGGAATGCTACAAAATGCTCAAGGATCCATATTAAATAATGCTGAAAAGAACAAGAAAAGGTAGAAAGAATATACAGAGTTATCAAGTGGACCAATACAAATTAGAACACAAGTCCTCTGCTTAAGGATACAACAAAACCTCCTTTAAATCTTTCCTAAAGAGTCCAGATGGGACAGGAGATGCATTAGTGGGAAGTTTAACAATCTCAAATTTCTTATGCACATCAAATTCTCCATCTGCTCAAAATATGCATATACTGCTAAACTGTCCTTCCTATCGGCAGCGGCCACAGCTTGCATCGATGACAACTGGTTTTCACCTTTCCAAGATCTTGCTTTCAACACTGCTAGTTTCCTGTCCTGTTCACACAACTTCTGAACAGTCTTGTTAGAAAAATTACATAACTGAGCTAAGGTCCCATTCAAGGAAATCTCAGTTCAAGTCATGACTAGCCACCGGTACCTTCAAGAAACCATTTAAAGACTCTGAATCAACTTGTGGTGATTCTCCCAGTCCAGAAGTGGTAAAAACACTCGAGACAATGGAACATCATTCACCTCTCTAGCTTCATCAACAATTCATTGATTGGGGATCCCTTCATGGAAAAAATCAGAAGCTCCAAATCAACCCCCACTGGTAAAGCTTCATTATTAACAATGGTAGGTTGGGGATGGGTGACGGAACACTCAAACTCCAAGAGGCTTTTGTTTGGTGAGGCAATATTCATAAAATGCAGCAGGTCCTATTTTAAGCTCACTGGGCTAACATGCTAATTCAGAGGGCAATGTGCTATGCTGGTTACTGCTTTCTCCGTACTTGTTCATTCTCCATTCCTCTTACTCATTATTACAAGATGAACTGTAAGGTTCCTTACTCCAAGCTCCTCAGGTGCTCCGAAGGGGTGTTCTCCTTTGGATTCACACCCATGTTTGTGTACTGTGGTAGGGCCTGATGTCTTATTGGGGTCTCCTGATGTCCTGTAACATCACCTGGGGACACCTGGAATCAGTCTGTGGATCTCTCTTCCCCGATTCCTCCAGCCTGTTGACTTGACCCAGAGTGGCATTCAGGACGAAGACAGGTCGGTTGTCTGCTCCCAACAGCCACAATTGGCCCTGGAATGTTATTGGGGTCTGGCAACATCAGCTGGGGATGCCTGGAACCAGCCCATGGATCTCTCTCCCCTGCTTCCTCCAGCTTGTGGGTTCAGACTGGAGCAGTGTTCCTCTGCCATTTGCTCCCCAATATCCTTTCTTTTTAACACATATACATATATAAAAAAAATATTATCCTTTTGCACCCTTCTTTATAATTAACATACAAAGCCTAAAATTAAACCTAATAAGTATAATTAAGGTAATCCATGAGGGCTAATCCCACAGTCATCTGGGTTTTCAGGATATCCACAATGAATTTTCACAAGAGAAATTTGCATAATCTAGGTTACCATTGAATGCAAATGTTTCTCATGTATATTCACTGTGGAGATTCTGAAACCCTAACTGGCTGTGAGATCAACACGACAGGACTGGGAAGCCCTGAGGTACACTAAGGACCTTCAAAAAAGGAATCTTTCCATTTCCTATACCTATGGAAAAAAAGGCTTTATTGAATTGAACCCATCATTTTAGAAGCTTTATTTTCAATTTGGATGTCTGAAAAAGGGCACATGGATGTCCAAATCTCAAAGACATCCCCTGAGCCATGTTACAAATGAGGTATAAAGACATCCCCCGGGGAGACCTGTTTGGAGGCGTCAGAATAGAGCCCGATTGGATAAAGAACTTTGTTCCCCCTGCTTTCTCACCTGCCACCAAACTGGAAGTGATAACAGCAGAGGACCCTGGTCTATTTAAAAACTTCTGTTTGCCGTGGTACATGGCCCACAGTCATGTGACTGAAGGGAAGTGACCAAAGGGGCATGTTTCACCCATTTGAAACCCCTTTGGAGCCCAAGCAGAGTTCAAGCAGATATTGGTGTGGGTGCTTTTGAGAACTGAGTGCAAGTACGGTGTGTGTTATTCTAATGGGAAAAAGAAAGGGGAAGGAGAGAGTTATGAATTTGATTACAGTAAATCTGAAGAGATCCAAGTCCCCATGGATAACTTTGTAATGTTGTTGTTGTTAAGTGCCATTGAGTCGGAGTCGACTCATGGCGACCCTCTGGATAGCTATCCTAAATTGTGTTCGGTCTTCAGTCAGGCGGCTCATTGTTGTCAGACTGGTACCCGTAGCTGCTGTTATTGTATCAATCCATCTCATTGCTGGCCTTCCTCTTTTGCGATGACCTTCTATCTTGCCAAGCATGATGTCTTTCTCTAATGATCTCTCTCTTCGCATGATGTGTCCAAAGTATGAAAGTCGAAGTCTTGTCATCTGAGCTTCTAAAGAAAGCTTAGGTTTGATCTCCTCTAGTACCGACTGGTTTGTTCTTCGGGCAGTCCATGGTATACACAGTATTCGCTGCCAGCACCATAATTCAAAGGCATCAATTTTCTTCCTGTCTGTCTTTTTCACTGTCCAGCTTACACATCCATATGATGTTATTGAAAATACCATGGCTTGAATCAGTCAAATCTTTGTATGGAGAGAGACATCTCTGCTCTTGAGAATCTTATCTAGGTCTTTCATAGCCATTCTGCCAAGAGCAATGCATCGTTTGATTTCTTGACTGCTTGCTGCTTCTTTATTGATAGTTGATCCAAGGAGGTTAAAGTTGTTCACGATTTCAATTTCTTCTCCTTCAACGATGAACCTGTTGATTATGCCAGTTGTCATGATCTTTGTCTTCTTTACATTAAGGTGCAGGCCCATTTTGAGACTATGTTCTTTGATTGTGAGAAGCAAATGTTTCAGATCATCTTCACTTTCAGCCAGTAATGTAGTATCATCAGCATAGCGAAGGTTGTTGATGAGTCTTCCACCAATCTTCACACCTCTGTTGTCTTCATACAATCCTGCTTCTCTGACGATTTGTTCTGCATATAAATTAAACAGGTAGGGGGGAAGTATGCAGCCTTGTCTTGCACCTTTGCTTATTTTAAACCATTCTGTTTCTCCTTGTTCCGTTCGAACTGTTGCTTCTTGATCAATGTACAGATTGCGCAAGAGAACAATCAGGTGTTCTGGTATACCCATGCTTCTTAATGTGGCCCAGAGTTTCTCATGGTTTACACAGTCAAAAGCCTTGCTATAGTCGATAAAGCACAAATAGATATCCTTTTGGTATTCTTTAGTCTTTTCAAGGATCCATCTCACATCCGCAATGATGTCTCTCGTTCCTCGCCCTTTCCTGAACCCTGCTTGCACTTCAGGTAGTTCTTGTTCCAGGTATGGTTGTAGTCTCTTGAATAATCTTCAGTAGAATCTTGCTGGCTTGTGGGATCAAAGCGATTGTTCGATAATTTCCACAGTCAGTTGGATCACCTTTCTTTAGTATTGGTACAAACACAGATCTTTTCCAGTCAGTTGGCCATGATGTTGTCTTCCATATTTCTTGGCAGAGCCTTGTAAGTATGGTAACAGCTGCATCAGATTGCTGCAATACTTCCATAGGAATGCTATCAATGCCTGGTGCTTTATTCTTTGATAAGGCTTTCAATGCTGCTTCAACTTCTTCTTTCATCACCAATGGTTACCGATCATAAGGTACAGGTTGAGACGGCTGTTGGTCCACTTGATCTTTATCATATAAATACTCTGTATATTCCTTCCACCTTTTTTTGATCTTCTCAGCATCATTCAACATAGAACCTTGAGCATCTTGTAACATTCCATTTTGAGGCTGGAACTTTTTCTTTAACTCTCGTAGCTTTAGGAAAGACGATCTTGTTCTTCCTCTAATAGTTTCTGTTTCTATTTCCTTGCAAGTGTCATTGCAGTACTTTTCCTTGTCCTGTCTTGCTGCACGTTGGAAATCTCTGTTGAGTTTTGTTATTGTCTTTCTTTCTCCTCTGGCTTTAGCTTCTCTGTGTTTCTGGGAAATTTTCACAGTTTCTTCCGTCATCCATTTTGGTCGTTTTTGCTATTTTACCTTTTGTAGAGACTTGTTGCTTTCTTCCAACACAACCTTCTTGATGTCATTCCATAACTCTTCTGGAGCTCTGTCATTTGTATCTAAAGCGGGAAGAAAAAGAAGATAATCTTCCGCAGATAGACAACCAGAGGAGAGCAGCGAAAGTAATGACCACGGCCTACCAGGTGATAAATAAAATTCGTTATTGAGGACCCAACTTAACAAGTTTCGGCCGAAGCCTTCGTCAGGGGTCTAAAAAACAAACATACATAAAATAAGCAAAAGACTAAAAACTATAAACATGGAAATACAAACATCATAAAAACTTGATACAACTATGTTGTTAAATAACAGATTACCAGGGAACCACATAGATGATGTGAGAAACACGTCTATGCAGTGGAGCAATCACTCTTCCCAATCTGAAAAGCAGTAAAATTGCAAATGTAAATGAGAACAGAAGAACAAAAAAATAAAAACCTATGTAGCATAACAGTTGAATTACATAAATATGTAAAAATCGAATAAAAACAAACTAGATGCTTTATCCATACAAACATTTATAAACAACTGATTATATGTTACAGACTATTAAATAAAATGAAAGCACTGAGGTACAAGAGAGCAGACATATGTAACATAAATATATAAAAGATGAATAAACAAACATTTACCCATAAAACCAACTGTAAAACACTGAATGTGGGTTACAAACTTAAAAAGACGTATAGGCGACTATAGCACTCTAGGGGAAATACATACAGAGGAGCTGATACACAAGAAACATAGGTGGGAGCCATAAGGAAACTGGAACATAACGATATGGGGCAGGGGCAACAAATTGTTGCACCGCAATACATTAGGAAGAAAGGAGAGGAATGAACCTACGTATGATATTTGCTGTAAAAGGTTATTGTGCTGAAGGGAATTTATGTTAGGTGTATATTACGCAAAACCAAGAGGAGTGTAAATAAAACATCATGCATATCCATGAGAGGAACTCAGGGAAGGGTGTTATCTAACAGTGGAATTGTCGCTACATGTGCTACCTGTATGCACATCAAAAAAAAAGGGGACGAAATTGTGCAGGGTGTACATTAGACACTACCACGATAAATTAAGATGAAAAAGGACCTATATACACGAATGGTGTGCACGTGATACGCCAAAAAGTGAAGTAGGTTGTTATGCGTTACAAGAAAAGAAAAATAGGAGAAGATGCTGGTAGTATGCATAAACCAAAACGAGGCATAAAAACAACATTAATACGCCATCCGCAAGGGGGTGAACAGAAACCCATACCTAAAAAAACCTACAAGTAAACCATAAAAACAGGATGCCGTGAAGTATATTTTATGCAAAGGACATCAAAAACATTAATGAAAAACTATGTCGGTAAAACGGGAGTTAGTGTATACACACATAATATAATGCACCAGCAGGTAAACCGTACATGCCACTGAGCACCCACATGATTAAAAAAAAAAAGAAAAAAGAAAAAAGTTGAAAGGAGATGATAAAGTCGTCTACAAATGGGAATCACTCATAATATGGACTAATAATCAAGTTGTCTATAGCAAAAAAAACTTTGAAGATCAATGAAATACGATGGCCTGTGAATTAGAGACAATATATATGTGACAACTTTGAGCCAAACGCTAAAAGCAACGCTGTGTATTCACGCAGAAAAATGGCGAGAAAACATCGCGCTGTGAAATGAGAACGCCGTCAAAAAATGAAGTTGAAAAAGGGGCCTCATCCTGCTTTCGTTTAGCTGTGTGTATACTCAAGGCATTTATAAAAACAGATAACGGCTGGTAAACAATGAGTCATGAAGTAAAATCACCAAAAGTGTGAGGAGAGTTTACCGCTTCTAAATTGTGAAAGAATAAACACAAACGAAGCATAAAAGAAATTGTAATTAACCAAAAAGGAGCGTTATTGAAAAGTGAGCTAAAACAACAAAGGGAATAGACACACAATGCACCGGTAATACAATGTGTGATAAACGCTGCATGTCTTCGTTGCAAAAAATAAGGGGAAGTAGGGAGAGGAGTCGCATCAGAAGAGAGGGTCTTGCTCATAGTGAGGGCCGCACAGAACAAGCTGTAAGGAAACAAAGAGAACAAAAAATACCAAAGTTATTCTGCATTGTGTGTCTATTCCCTTTGTTGTTTTAGCTCACTTTTCAATAACGCTCCTGATATGGTTGGTTCTGCATCTTACATGCTTTTAATATACATATTTTTGTTTTCCAATTATTTTTAAGGCTTGTTTTCAGGGTTGTAAAGATAGATCGTCTTCAATTTCCTTTTAGGTTAATTACAATTTCTTTTATGCTTCGTTTGTGTTTATTCTTTCACAATTTAGAAGCGGGAAACTCTCCTCACACTTTTGGTGATTTTACTTCATGACTCATTGTTTACCAGCCGTTATCTGTTTTTATAAATGCCTTGAGTATACACACAGCTAAACGAAAGCAGGATGAGGCTCTTTTTTCAACTTCATTTTTTGACGGCGTTCTCATTTCACAGCGCGATGTTTTCTCGCCATTTTTCTGCGTGAATACACAGCGTTGCTTTTAGTGTTTGGCTCACAGTTGTCACATATATATTGTCTCTAATTCACAGGCCATCGTATTTCATTGATCTTCAAAGGTTTTTTTGCTATAGACAACTTATTAGTCCATATTATTTATTTATTTATTTATTTAACAGTATTTCTAAACTGCCTTATCATGATAATCAAGGTGGTATCACAGCAAACAATCTGGTAGTGTGAGTGTGTTATACATGCTGTGAGGGTGGAAATTTAGTTGGGTGTGTGTTGTGTTGTGAGCTAGATTGGTTTGAGCTATGTACAATGTGGGCTATATACAGTGGTGCTAAAAACATTTTATATATACATATAGTGTTAGTCGGTAGCGTGTGCTGCTATACAGTTACTTAGTTTATGTGATGTGGCCATAGTGTTCTCTGAACAGCATGGTTTTCAGCTGTTTTCTGAGTGATTCCCATTTGTAGATGGCTTTATCATCTCCTTTCGACTTTTTGACGGCGTTCTCATTTCACAGTGCGATGTTTTCCCGCCATTTTTCTGCGTGAATACACAGCGTTGCTTTTAGTGTTTGGCTCACAGTTGTCACATATATATTGTCTCTAATTCACAGGCCATCGTATTTCATTGATCTTCAAAGGTTTTTTTGCTATAGACAACTTATTAGTCCATATTATGAGTGAATCCCATTTGTAGATGGCTTTATCATCTCCTTTTGACGGCGTTCTCATTTCACAGTGCGATGTTTTCCCGCCATTTTTCTGTGTGAATACACAGCGTTCCTTTTAGTGTTTGGCTCACAGTTGTCACATATATATTGTCTCTAATTCACAGGCCATCGTATTTCATTGATCTTCAAAGTTTTTTTTGCTATAGACAACTTGATTATTAGTCCATATTATGAGTGATTCCCATTTGTAGACGACTTTATCATGTCCTTTCGACTTTTTTCTTTTTTCTTTTAACCATGTGGGTGCTCAGTGGCATGTACGGTTTACCTGCTGGTACATTATATTATGTGTGTATACACTAACTCCCGTTTTACCGACATAGTTTTTCATTAATGTTTTTGATGTCCTTTACTTTGCATAAAATATACTTCACGGCATCCTGTTTTTATGGTTTACTTGTAGGTTTTTTTAGGTATGGGTTTCTGTTCACCCCCTTGCGGATGGCGTATTAATGTTGTTTTTATGCCTCATTTTGGTTTATGCATACTACCAGCATCTTCTCCTATTTTTCTTTTCTTGTAACGCGTAACAACCTACTTCACTTTTTGGCGTATCACGTGCACACCATTCGTGTATATAGGTCATCTTTCATCTTAATTTATCGTGGTAGTGTCTAATGTACATCCTGCACAATTTCGTCCCCTTTTTTTTTGATGAGCATACAGGTAGCACATGTAGCGACAATTCCACTGTTAGATAACACCCTTCCCTGAGTTCCTCTCATGGATATGCATGATGTTTTATTTACACTCCTCTTGGTTTTGCGTAATATAACCTAACATAAATTCCCTTCAGCACAATAAGCTTTTACAGCAAATATCATACGTAGGTTCATTCCTCTCCTTTCTTCCTAATGTATTGCGGTGCAACAATTTGTTGCCCCTGCCCCATATCGTTATGTTCCAGTTTCCTTATGGCTCCCACCTATGTTTCTTTTGTATCAGCTCCTCTGTATGCATTTCCCCTAGAGTGCTATAGTCGCCTATACGTCTTTTTAAGTTTGTAACCCACATTCAGTGTTTTACAGTTGGTTTTTATGGGTAAAGTATCATGTTTGTTTATTCATCTTTTATATATTTATGTTACATATGTCTGCTCTCTTGTACCTCAGTGCTTTCATTTTATTTAATAGTCTGTAACATATAATCAGTTGTTTATAGATGTTTGTATGGATAAAGCATCTAGTTTGTTTTTATTCGATTTTTACATATTTATGTAATTCAACTGTTATGCTACATAGGTTTTTATTTTTTTGTTCTTCTGTTCTCATTTACATTTGCAATTTTACTGCTTTTCAGATTGGGAAGAGTGATTGCTCCACCGCATAGACGTGTTTCCACATCATCTATGTGGTTCCTGGTAATCTGTTATTTAACAACATAGTTGTATCAAGTTTTTATGATGTTTGCATTTCCCTGTTTATAGTTTTTAGTCTTTTGCTTATTTTATGTATGTTTCTTTTTTAGACCCCTGACGAAGGTTTCGGCTGAAACTTGTTAAGTTGGGTCCTCAATAAAGAATTTTATTTATCACCTGGTAGGCCGTGGTCATTACTTCCGCTGCTCTCCTCTATTTGTATCTAAAGCAGCAAATCGATTTTGCAGGCAGTCTTTAAATTCCAGTGGTATATTCTCAAGGTCATATTTTTCTGCATTCATGAGTGGTTTACTCTTTTTCAACTTTAGCTTGAGTTTGCATACTAGTAGTTGATGATCTGTACCACAGTCAGCTCCAGGTTTTGTCTTTGTTGATGTTATAGAACTTTTCCATCGTTGACTTCCACAGATGTAGTCAATTTGATTTTTATACAATCCATTGGGTGAAGTCCATGTATACAGTCGCTGCTTGTCTTGCTGGAAGAAGGTGTTTGATATGAATAGATCATTGGTCTTGCAGAATTCTATCAGTCTTTCTCCAGCTTCATTTCTGTTGCCAAGTCCATATTTTCCAATTACTTTGCCTTCTTCTTTGTTGCCAACTTTTGCGTTCCAGTCACCCATGACTATCAGGATATCCTGTTTGCATGTTCTGTCAATTTCAGCTTGTACTTGTTCATAGAACTCTTCAATTTCATTCTCTTCTGCAGCTGTTGTTGGGGCATATACTTAAATTATAGTTGTGTTGATAGGCAATCCTCGTAGACGAATAGAGATTAAGCGTTCGCTGACTGCATTGTATTTCATTACAGTTCTTGCAAGTTTCTTCTTTATTATAAATGCAACACCATTTCTTCTTTGTCTTTCATTTCCAGCATAGTAGACCATGTGATCATCTGATGCAAAGTGCCCGATGCCAGTCCATTTCAGTTCGCTGACACCCAACAGATCAAGCTGTACACGTTTCATTTCATTCTTGACCACATCCAACTTCCCTTGGTTCATGCTTCGTACGTTCCATGTTCCAATGTGTAAGACATCTTTACAGCTTCTGACTCTCATTTTATGCGCAGCTACATCAGCAGTCAGACTTCCCGAGGGCTTTCATCCAACCACATCATAAATGCTGGCTTTACTCTGAAAAGTCTTCAGCTCTTCCCCAGTAGCTAGTTGAGTGTCTTCCGACCTGGGGGTCTCATCTTCCAGCACCATAGCACAATTCGTTTTGTTGTAACTATCCATTGGGTTTTCATGGCAAGATACAGAAGTAGATTGCCGGGCCTTTCTTCCACACAGTTTAAGTTTGGTATTGTTGCCGTTGTCACAAAAATGTGATCCTCCGCCGTCAACACTATCCCATTCTGCTGCTGCCCAGATGGGTGGTTTATCTTGGTCTGGCACCTCAGCTGAGACCTGTCCATCTTGGGAGACCCTGCCAGTAGTTAAACTACCGATAGTTTAGCTCTCAGCATCACTGATGCACACAAGCCCTCACAGCACGACAAGCTGAAAACCAAGTGAGAGAACTTTGTAATATCTGGTGAAAAAAAGGATTGTGAGGCCACTTGCTCTACTCCTAGTAATTTAAAAGATGAAGTAGTGGCTTCACCTGAGGAAGTGTCACATAGCCCTGTCCTCCATCTCCAGCCTCCACTTCCAGTTGCTAGTCGGGACTCCCACCACAGGGCTAGAGATTCAAGATTGGATTCTCCACTATTTGGGGAAAAGGGTGTTGCCTGGTGGTTACTGGACTGTATGGCAATTGTAAAATCTGGTATTATCTGGACTTAAAAGGCATTAAAACTGATCGGGTCTCTCCAGACTAAATGGCATGCACAATGAAGGAAGGTGGCAAGGACTTCAAGATGATGGAGCTCAGAAGTTTAAAGGATTTAATGGAGGTTCAGATGGAAGCTACTAATGTTATACAGATGGAGCTCACAGCTTAATCTGAGCAACTGAAAGCATCACAGCAATAACTTCAAGGACTGGAGATTTACACTGAACTATTAGTAACTATGAACCTCAGGAGGCCTGGAATACCTCAGTGATTTAAAAAAACTGCAAACAGAACTGGAAGACCTCGCAAATAGGAGCAGGAAGAGCAACATCAGGCACCTGGGCCTTCTAGAGAGCAAAATTTCTAGAAGATGCAATACTTGCATTATTGAATATTCAGTTTGCCAAGCCATTAGAAGTAGAGGGTTCCCACCGCATTCCATCATGCAGACAATCAAAAGCAATGGGGCCAAGACTTGTTGTGGCAAAAATACTTTGATACCCACAGATAGATGAGATTCTGGCATCTGCGTAGTTAAAATCATCACTGTTATTTAAGGGCAGTAGTTACTAGGCAATCCAACAGCCTTGTCTTTCTCCACTGGCAAAAACACTCTGCACACTTGAGTATCGAAAAAGTGCTCCCCGAAACTCCAGGGACCAGGAATGCAACAACTGGCTCTTCCCCAAATGATCACCCAGCCAAGGCTCTTCAGAAAGGACACCACTCAGGGATGCCTTTGAAGGAGAATGGGCTTGGATGAGCCAGTAGCCCAGATATGGGTGCACACAAATCCCTTGGCACCGTAGCACCACAGACACCACCACGAAGACCTTGGAGAACATTCTTCAGGCAGTGGAGAATCCAAATAGAAGGGCGACAAACTGAAGGTGAGAACCAAGCATGGCAAAACACAGATACTTGCTGATCCCCTGGACTGGGATATGAAAATATGCCATGGCCAAAACCAGAGATGCTAGAAACCCCCTCTGTGCACCGCTTGAATCCTGGATCGCAAAGGTTCCATCCAGAAACACATGACACACAAGTGCTCATTGACACACTTGAGGTCCAGAATAGGTTGGAATGTTCCTTTTGTTTTGACCACCACGAAACAGATGGGATACTTGCCCCTGCTCCGATCATCCGAGGGAACGGGCACTACTGCCTTCAGGAGAAGCAACTTGTCAAAGGTGATTCGTACAGTGGCCCTATTGTTCGCAGATCCACAAGGGCAGAAGATGCAAGCAGCCAGGATCAGAACTTTGCATTCCAAGCCATAGCTGTACTGAAAGGGGACTAGCACCCAGTGATCCTTGGTGACCTAAGCCCATTCCTGAAGAAGAGGCGAAGCCTGCCTCCAACTGAAGGAACCAGGGAATGGACCCTCAAACCTTCATTGTGCAATCTGGGAGGGCCCTCCGCTGGATGGGACTGGGTTCTTAAGCCCAAGTACTCCACGAAAGGGTTGAGAATGAGCCAAAAGACCATAAGCAGAGGGGAAGAAAGGCTTTCCAGGCCAGTTCCAATGTGAGTCCCAAGACCTCCAGCAATCCAACCAGTGTATCCGTGGGGAGCGGGCGAGGCTGATGGAAAAGGGGCTCCTGCCCACTTCACAGATTCCCTGGACCTGTCCTCCAGAAGGCGGTAAGATTTCATCTCACCCTGGTTCTTCATCTGCTTCTCCAAATTGGACCCAACAGAAGCATCTCTCTAAGGCAAGATAGGTGACCAGGCTTTGGAAGATGAGTCCACTGCCCTGTGTCCGAGCCAAGCCAACGCCATGTCACTGATAACAGGGCACAATCCCCGGCCACTAGATGTACAAGGCTGTACATGTCATCAGAAAGGAAAGCCGTGGCCGACTCCAAAAGAGGGGTAGAATCATTCAGCAGAGACACTGAATTCACTGGAGCAGGGCTCAAGACATCAGGCCTGCACATACTGCCAACTGAAGAATAGCAGCCGCCACAGTGAACTAGATCTTCAACACAAATCTACCTTTCAGTCCAGAGTATCCTTTAAAGCTGATCCGCCTTCCACAGGAATGGTGGTCCATCTGGTAACCGCTGTGACCTGCATTCCACCTTGGAAACCTCAAACCACACAACATGCTCCTTCTCTGGGAGAGCATGCATCCTCTTATATACCCTTAGCCCCTAAAGCGGGGAGTTGGAAGAATTCCATTCTGAATGGAATAGGCCCTTGAGCACCTCCGGGAATGGGAAGACAGTATGAGATTTCCGCACACTTTGCAGGAACGGATGCATCCTCAGCTCCTGCTCCATGCCTGGAGCAACTGCAGGCTCAAGGTAGATGAGAACCTTGGAAACAATGCCTCTAGTTCCTCCTTCTTCATCCACATCAGACACTGAGACCAAGCCACAGTCAAGATCTCAGACAGATCCCAGCTGATCTCAATCTCCAGGGGGTGCCCTTTGCCGGGGGGGCACTTAGCCATAGGCAATTGAGCAGGGCTTCCACTCTCAGCCTGTCCCTCACAAGACAGTACTCGGGGGAACTCAGAGGCTGCAGGGTCTGAATTTCCACAACAGAATGATCAGTCCTGTTATAAAAGGAGAAGAATTCCAGGGAGGACAATCCAGACTCTGGAAGCTCTCCTCGCAGAAATGATCCTCCTATACTAGGGGACCCAGTCACCGTCGATCACCTAGAGGATGGGAAGCAGTGCACAGCACAGTTGCTAGAACCTCTGGTCGGCTAGTTATCCTTACCCACAGCACCACCTGTCACCTCCTACCCTTAGGCAGGCAAAGCCAGACTAACCGCATCCCCTGGCATAGAGAGGGGGAGCAATCCCTCCAGGGATAATTCAAAAACTGCTATGCTAGAAGAGCAGAGTCGAGATACAGGAGATGAGCCACCTTGCTTGCCACAGGCCAAAGAACAATTCCTGAAAGAAGACACAGATAGTTAAGGCAAGTATCAGAACAGCGCCGCTAAGGCCATGGCGTGGCCTAAGGCATGTGTTATCTATGCTTTTACCGCGGCATGCGTTACAGGCGCTAGAGTAGGAACACACATTGAAGCAGTTTTGGCTGAATGAGCGTACAGACCACATGACCACCAGGTTTACAATAGGAGAAAACACTACTAATGCATGCAGAAAATGGTGGGAAACCCCCACACCATGTCAATGGTCTTCAGAGGTCTACTCTGAATTTCGTCCCATGCAGACGGAATCAAGAGCCCCCAGCAAGGACAATGACGAGGTCAAGCCTTGGTACTCACCCCCTGAGAGCCCTAGGCAGAGGATACAGTTTCACTGGCTTTTGCAGCATTGTATTTAAGGTTGCTGGCACGCAGATCCCTCTGAGAGCCTTCTGCAATCTTTGGGAGAGAGCAGAGGGCAACAGAGGAGGAGGGAGGTTGTATGAGGCTGTTGCACTCTTATAGATCCTTCCAATTTCTAGCTGCTCAACAGGATCTTATCATGATAAGCACGTGAAGCTGAACCAATTTTCCCTTTTCCTATAGCTACCAAAAATACTAGTATAGTGGAGCCTCCCACATCACGCTCAAGAGAGAAAGTCACCCTCAAGGTGGTTGTTCATGAGCATTTCATCAATCTTTTCCTCTCAAATCTTTGGAATTTTCTTCAGAAAGGAGAAAATCCATCTACCATCTGCTGGAGACAAAGAAATACTGAAGAGACCTCTGGTAGCTGAGGCACATAGAGGCATGGGAGTGATGTCATTGAAACCTGGGCTTTTCGTTGGTTCTTTGTCTTCACCAATCTTTTGGTAGGGAAACACAACCCACTTGTCTGGACTGGTCTAACAAAACAATATGGAAGTAGACAATGTGTGCCATAGCAGAGGCCAGAGCTTGAATAAAATGACCAAATTGTGCATATATATCTTCCAGGAATTTTTCTTTCATTTAATCGTTTGGTCAATGTTTTTGTATTAAAGCGCACAGAGTCACTCCTATTGTATTGATGGTCTTATGTTAAGGTATAACAGAAGCATCTATAGAAAGCCAGAGATTCAGTGCTGGAGCAAAACAAAAGAAGCAATCTTTTTCTTTTTAATTGAGAAAAAAAAAAAGAAGACACCAGACACCCACTTCAAAGCAATTCCCTCTGTTTTATTTACTACTAGTCTGGCATGGAAATCACACTGAGCTAGGGAAACCTAAGCAAATCTGGAATCTCGACTGTGAGACTCTAAAAGCAATTTATTGCAAGAAAATTCATCTTTACTGTTATCTTCCTATAACAATGCTCAACCCCCCGGAGCAGAGCACAGGAGAGTATTATTTCTTCTTCTTCTAGTTTTTTTTTTATTGGAAACAGTTAAGTATCGTAAAATGAACCCATTTTAACAACTGGTGCTTTCAGCCAGAGTTCTCTGACAGTGTCTAAGTGAGACTATGAAACTGATGAATCTGCATGGCAGAAAGAAACCAGTGTAAGTAATTTGTGTAAAAGGCAGACTGGATATGGGACTGCTATAACTCAGACACCCTGCAGATAGCAGACTGCTGCAGTGTGAGCAGCTCTGAGGTTAGACAACTGACCACACTGCAGTCAGTCTGAATTGAATGGAAATCAATCCTCAGAGCATTCTGCAGCAGATGCCCAGCAAGCTTTTTGCCAGACGGAATTGCACTCTGCAAACCTTGGCTGAAAAAGTTTTCATCTGTCCAAATGTATAAAAGCCCTTCTTTATGGACCACTTTTAATTATTTCTACAGAAGTGTTTAAGCAGGATACCAAATGACAATTAGGATTTCCATTAGTGTAACTACAGTATACTGTAAGTGGGAAATACCACACACTTAAGGTAGGACAATATGGCTGTAAATGGATGCAAGTATATTGGGGAGAGGGGAGGTGGGGGAAGTAGCAGGTTTTGAGGGGAAAGTCACCCACTATACAGCCAAGGGAGCAGATCCTTCATCTCAGTGGACTGAAAGAATCTCTGGTTCAAATCCAATAGTTTTGATTTGTGCATGTGTGAGGAGCAGGAGATAGGTTTTGCAGTGAGAGTGAAATGCCCACAAGAGTTATCTTAAGTATTGTTTTATGATCTGAACTGAAATTTCTTTATATAATGTCAGAATTTACCTCACTAAGATTAAGGAGATGAGATTTTAATAAGAATAAAGGCACTATAAAGCCACGGGACATAAACACCTATTGCCTTCTAAAGTGCATCATCCTAGATAGTATTTATTCACACCTTTCCAGGAGAAGATCAAGGTGAGTTACACTCAGGTAGTGTGCATATTTCGATGTCCCCAAGAGTTCACAATCTTAAGTTTTACCTGAGGCAATGGAGAGTTAAGTGGCTTGCCCAAGGCCACAAGGAGTGCTAGAGAGATTTGAACCCTGGACTTTGGGCTCTAGGTTGCTGCTGTAGGACTGAACATGTTCACCCCTGGTTTAACAGTTGCCTTAAATTTTATTGCACTATTTGTAATGTTTAATTATGAAAGGTGGTAAATTGACAGTGGCAAGGAACTGAAGTCATCCATTTATTTACAGATCAGGTACATATTATAGTACTGAAATACAAGTTTTTCCAGTCCAGGAATGGCATGGACTGGACTACCAACTAGCTGTTACCCTCTGTGTAGAGACCATCAAACAGTATTCTAATATCACTTGAGCTGTTGGTTTTAGTGACATGATCCCCTGCTGATTATAATTATCAAATGCCTATTTACTAAAGTGCAGTAAGCAGAAACTGCTCGCTGTGGTAGGGGGGCAGGAATGGAATAGAGAATGAGCGGCTTATGGGTGTGGATAATGCATGCATATCCTAGTTGCACTAGATGCAGAGGTGGCAAAAAAGGTTTGTTATAGACAAGCTCAAAGGGAAAACAGTGAATGTCAAGATACATTAAAAATGAAAAAAAGGTGGGGGGCAGCATCTTAAAATGCTAGTTAAAAAGCGGGGGACTGCATCTTGACAGTCACTGTTTCCCTTTGAGCTAGTCTATAACAAACTTTTTTGCCACCTCTGCATCTAGTGCAACTAGGATATGTTTTTTTGACTATGTAACTAATTGATCTTTTTTGTCTCCATGTATGATATCTGGCTCTGGGATTACTTTGGATTACACTTGATCAGCTTAGCTGACATTTCAGTTTCTCCAGTATAAACAGATGAAGTCTTTTTAAAGACCACTGCAGATTATACTGTGCCCTTTGTAAGTAATATCTCCTTCGTCTCAATATAGTTTCACTATCAACATCCATAGTCTTCCTGTTTTATCATCCTTATCATTGTTCTTGTATATGTACTATTTATTATGTAACATTTCACTATTCTTTAGTACGTTTATTGCTTTACTTATACATATACTGTCTTTGGTTTTGTGGTTTATCATTTTATATTGGTTTTATGTTATTTATATATATATATATATATATATATTTACTATTATTATTATGATTATTGACTGTATATTTATTAATGTTTCTGACTTTTAAAGATGTGTGCCCCCTGAAGAAGGCATCTTGCTGAAATGCGTTGGGGTATTTTTTTGAGTAAACTACAACAGTGACCTTCTACAACCTCGCTTCTTGTGTTTGTTATGCTGTTTGCTGCGAGGGTCTTGTTGCTCTCCTTGTGTTCCCAGTGTATCTGCGCTATAAATAATGTGGTATAGTAGCTTACCCCATAAATAAATTAGTGAACTTGAATAGAAGTGCTACAGAACTAACCACAGTCTGATAGTGCCTCTAGCACGCTCCAACCCCATGGACCATTCTGGATGGCTCCAGCAAACCCCTCCATCCCCTCTTCCCCGTCCCCTCTCCTGGCTAGTGGGGATTAGGAATTGATCCCTGGATGGTCCTGGTCCACTGATCTCTAAGTTTCAAAATTGATGTTCTGACACCCAACATAGTACAGTGAGACAGCCATTTTGAAACAGGGATGCTGTCGCAGCAGGAGCATCTGGGGCACCGGAGAAGTTTGGGGGTGGGGGAGGGGTTTGCTGGAGCCTATCAGGGGTGCTGTTGTGGGTGGGTGAGAGGTTACATTATGCATGTCAGATATCGGGCCCTTTAAGTCTGTTCCCATACGCCTTATGATGAAAACCACTGACCAGTATGGTAGCCACCCTCTACATTATATCCATCCTGTTTATATCCTTTTGAAGGTGCGGTCTCCAGAACTGCAGACAATACTCCAAATGAGGTCTCACCAAAGACTTATACAGAAGCATTATCACCTCCTTCTTCCTGCTAGCCATTCCTCTCCCTAAGCACCCAAACATCCTCCTGGCTTTTGCTGTAATCACACCCAGGTCCCATTCCTCTTTTGTGGACTGAAGTACTTCACTCCCTATACAATATACTGCATTGGATTTTTGAAGCACAAATGCATGGCCCTGCATTTTTGAGCATTAAACCTCAGCTTCCAAATTCTCAACCATTCCTCAAGCTTTGTTAGATCCCTTTACCTGCCTGTGTGTCTACCCTATTGCATTTGGTAATATCCACAAAGAGGCAAACCTTACCCAACAGCCCTTCCGTAATATCACTTATAAGAATGTTAAAAGGACAGACACTATTGGTAATGTCATTCTCCTCAGATTGAGCTCCATTTACCTGTACCCTTTGTCACATTCCACTCAACTGGTTTCTAATTTAGTTGGTCACTTTAGGGTCCATCTCTAGGGTACTCAATTGATTTATAACTGGAACAGTTGCAAAGGCTTTACTAAAATCTAAGTACATCACAACTAATGCTCTACCTCGGCCCAACTCTCTGGTCACCCAGTCAAAGAAATTAATTAGATTTGCCTGATAAGACCTGCTTCTAGCAAAACCAAGCTCTCTCAGATCCTGCAATCCACAGGATTCCAGAAACTTCACCATCCTCTGTCTTAGCAATGTTTACATTAATTTACTCATCACAGAGTTCAGACTAAAAGGCCTGCAATTTCCATCCTCATCTTTATTTCTGCTTTTGTGTAGAGTGACAACATGTGCCCTTCTCCAGTTTTCTGGGATCACTCCCAATTCTAAAGAAGAACTGAAAAGATCAGACAGTGGAGCCATCAGAACCTCCCTAGGTTCCTTCAATACTTTCAGATGTAGCCCATCTGGCCCCATTGCTTTGTCTACTTTTAGTTTAGCTAGTTTCTTATGAACACAGTCTTCTGAAAATCATTCTGGATCTGCCTCACTTCTATTCCTATTTGTAGGTGTTTTCTGGGATCCTACCACTCTTAGTAACAGGCCTCTAAGCCTACCAACTCATTTTGCTTAGGTCATCAAAGGAAGAGTCAAGGATAAGGGAATCTGATCCAGTGATCTAAAGGTAAAGGGATCTATAGCCCTTAGGATATTTATTTGCTGTGGTTCCATGGCTACGTCTTACGTTCATCCTGAAAATGCCCCTGAGGTTGCCTCTTTGTCTGGATAAATTTGGCTACCTTGTGAACTAAGGTGAGCAATTTTTGCTGGTCAGTGGAGGGGTAATCTTGAAAAGCAAAAGATTAATCAGCTAATTCCAGAAGTTAGTTGGTCAAAACTTTTGAAAATCAACCCCAGTGTGAATGGGACTGAGTAACCTATTGACAAGATCACTACAACCTATTTCAGCTTGTTACAGATCAAAGTATATTCTTTGACAGATCAACTCCTGACAAGGAACTGCTGTTTGCGGAGAAGTACACTAACCTGTGAGGAATCAGGTATACAGTAAGTGTTACTGAGACTACAGTAACCAGTAAAGCACAAGACAAAACTGACGGTGTGGCATTCAGTTCTAGGCTCCCTATGATATCAAGCTTACCCCTGAGCTGGATATCTCTGCTATAATGGGCTGCCTGGAACAAGTCTGAAGATGGGAGACTTGTGGGGGTGGGACTACTATCATCTGAGGAGTGCCTGCAGGTCTTCAGTGGTATGTGCACTTAAAAACAGATGGAAATGTGGAGATATGATCGCAGTGTTCAAGCTGCTGCAGGGCAAAAATAAAGAACAAGGGAACAGCTATTTTAAACTGTCAACGGAGAACAGACCATCCATGCACAACACAGGGCGGAAACGTTTCAGCTCATGCTGAGGCGAACTTTCCTTCCTGGTACAGTTAAAAGGGAAATGCATCCTTCTGTGTGCTTTGCACTTTTCAGAAGTACACGTGGCAAGCAGCGGTATTCAGCTTGTAGCAATGAAAACACTGACTGGGAATTCATCATTTCTTTTTCATTTTCTTTCATCCTTTTGCGATTCGAGCTCTGGAGGGGGTAAAAATGAAATGGATGCAATCCTAGAGGAATGCTACAAAGACAATACAGAGTCAGTACCATAGACCCTAGAAAGGTGATACTCATGTAGAACGGGACATATACCGGAATGGAGAGAAGGGAAACAAGAAATATTCAAAGAGGCCAGCCTTTTCCAGTGGAAGTGAAATGAAAAAAACACTTATGATATCAGGCTGAATGAGCAGGGGAGGAGGGTAGACTTGGGAATAGATAAAGAAGTGTGTCTTCACAGAAAGGGTAATAGATGTATGGAATAGCTTGCCACTGGAGATAGTATGGGCATAAGCGGAATCACAGTTCAAGAAGGCGTGAATCAAGCACAAAGGACCCTTAATGGCAGGGAAGTGAGGAGAAGGCCAGGGATAAAAGAAAGTTTGCTCCTTTGCAGAATGTAGGGAAAATATTCAGATTAGTCGGGTTTTCCAGTTTTCATCTGCCATCATATGAGTTCTCATCTATAAAACATGACCATTTTCCAAACTTTACTTTGCATATGTATTATACATGCGTTATGGCTACTTCACATAGAAACCAAGAACATGATGGACGATAAGGGGCATAAACCTATGCAATCTGCCTAATTTAATTTACTTCATTGACCACAGCTGATCTCGGATTTTTCCTTAGCTTCTTCACAGTCTGCCATTTGAATTAGCTGGCTTGAGATTTATAGGCGTTTCAATGAAAAAACCTGCACAAACAAAAATCTGATTGAAAAATTGCTGCACAGATGAAATTTCTTTATAACCTGATCTTAGTTAGCAGCAGGCTCTGACTCCCTTGGCACTTTGCTAATTTTCTACTAGTTTATGTAACTTTTAGCATTATAGGTTCAAGCCTGGGAATTTGTCGTTATGAGGAAAAAAGTAGGAAGCCAGTTTTCATGCGGCTCAAAGTATAAGCCAAGTCCAAGAAAAATCAAATACACCGGAGCTCTTGTGTAAACTGTGCTATCCTTCCTAAATATTTACACAGTCAAAAACAATGTGAACTTATGTATTTATTTGCTAAGCACTTAGACGCAGAAATTAAAAAGGAAGGAAGGTATAAGCTTTATGTAACCAGGCCTAGTTTTCAGGAATGCCCCACAAATAGCCTAAAAACCCCACTCCCTCTGCGGCCACCAAGGAAACAAAGTCGACACCCTTACATGAAAGTTCCTGGTATGTTTACTGAAGCGCGTCAGGCTTTTGCAGTTAACGTGATATTGTTGTGCAAATAACGCTGAGTTAGCTACAAACACAATGTGCTATCTATTGGTGGAATGCACAGCATTTCCGCAGCAGATAGCACACCGAAATTGCAGAGATCGTGGCTTGGCGGCACTGTGGATGCACCTAACACTACCCATTGAGGTGGTGTTATCTGCACCCATGTTGTCTGCAGTTTGACAGGTACAGCTTGCATGGTAACTGCGCATTGTAGACACACCCATTTCTCACTGTGATCCATTTCCCACCCACTCTGATAGTTCATGTTTTTGGTGCAGATAACGCAGAAAATCACTGCGCTATCTGCATCTGACCTGCGCTTTCTATTAGTGCAGCTGGATAGCGCACCCCATCTGCCATATTACCAAGTAGCACAACTTAGCAAATATTCCCCTTATTGTGCAAGTTTCTCCACTGCATTTAGGAGTTCTAGAGAGAGGTTATGTGACCAAAGGAACTACCCATGCAGTTGTTTTTGTCTTTTATTTCCAGCTGAGCTTTGACTTCCGGCATCATAGGTCCTAATTCAAGGGGTAAAAAAACATTTTCAGTTAGACGAATAATCTGAAATAAGAATGCTAGGGTGATCTCAGATACTGATCAGAAGGCCATTGTAAAAATGAGTATGATTTTAAAAACAAATGTCTGATAAATTTGTCGTGTCCGAGATTGTAAAAAGCTCTAGAACATGTAAGGCAATATTGAATGCAACAATGTGACCAAGAATGTCTACATTATGTACCTCCCATTTCTTTATCTAGGAACCACACAGAATGACTATCGCTTCTCAAAAGGCCTGTTAAATATATTGGTGGGGGGGGGGGATTTTCAGTGGCAGTAAAGGTGCCAGCCACCTGGATGCCATATCTGGACCCTAGCATTGAATATCCAGGTTGCCCAGATTGCAAAAGTGGCCAAAGTTAGGATAACCATTCAGCAGTTCTAACTTTAGCTGGTTAGGATTAACCCGGCAGCGTCTGAACGTCGCCGCCGCCCAGTTAACCCACGGTGCCATCCCCACTCTGACATTAAGCACTGAATACCCCCATGAGCAGCATTTACACAGTAAATGCCTCCGAGTATTCCCCCACTACTTTCACTACTACTACTACTACCTATCATTTCTATAGCCCTAGTAGATGTATGCAGCACTGCACACACACGCGTAAGAGAACGTCCCTGCTCTAAAGAGCTTACAATCTGTTCAAGACAATCCCAACTCCCCACTGCACTTTGTTCCTCAAACCTGTACTCAACTAGGATAGGGAGTCAAGATAACACTTGAGAAAGAGCTTTCCAGGTTGTGCACTAAATATTTTGCTCACTGGTTATTTCATTTGATTTTATAAAATGCTTACAGATGATTTTAGTCCAGCATCATACTCATGCTACAGTAAGCGGCTAATGTAATAAAGTGTGGGAGGCTTAACGCAGGTTCTGTACAGTTTGCTGTGCTGTTATGATTGCCCTATGGACACAGAGGTTTAGTGCATAGTACTGTAAAGACATCAGTGCACCACTCATTTCAATCCAATGGTAATGAAGACATTAACTATTAAACCCAGATGCAAAGAAGTGCGCACAAGATCTGAAGGCCTAATGCCTGTTTTTTTAATGCTGGGGATGTAATGCTTGTTCTGAAAAGGACTAAAAAGTCAGCTTGCCTTTCTGTGGTTAGTGTCAGAGAGAGTTTTGTACCAGTTTCTTTTCTTATGCAGTATAACTTACCTGCAACTTTTTTTCTTCTACTATTGAGGGGGGGGGGGTAATTTAGTGAATAAATGAAAATAAAAAAACAATCAACAGGGGCATGACGAGCTGAGGCGATCACATTCCAGAATTCAGGCTTAAGGGGGAGATGCTGCAGCTGTGAAATAATGGGCAATGTACTTGAATGCAGAAATTCACATGATATCATACTGATAATATTTATGCGCAGAATATACATTTGTCATTCCAGATGTGCGCATCTAACATGCATAACCCATATTTGCATACTGCAGTACATGTACATGCAACGCTCCTCGAAGTCCTGGAACGATCTCTGCACAAAATATGGACTCTAGAATGTATGCATGTTTCCATAGCGATCGGCGTGCTGTCCAGTCTTTCTGCATATTTTTTGCTCGCACATTTGTATATAATTTGTTTATTGCATTGGGCTGAACTTCAGTGCACAGCTCTAACACATGGCTTATTACATCAGCCCCCAATGGAGCCCAAGCAAACTTTTCAGGACTAATACTAAGAGGTATGGGGTGGGGCTGAATTGCCCAAGACTGAACAGCAAAGAAAGAGGAGGCCTTAGCTGAACAATTTTCTGATGCACCAAAGCCAGCAATGATGTCTCTGCTGCCATGTGGGTAGCACTAGCTTTTGGCCCACCAACCCTCTGAAGAGACAGATGCCAGGGAGTTGCAGTGGCAGTGTGTGGCTCTCTACAGTACAGCTCCCAGAGCAGTTGCTTAGATTCACCTCTCGCACAAGAACAGTTCTGCATCTTCTAAGAACAGGGGTCTCCATATCCAATCTTGGAGGGCCACAAACCAGTCAGTTTTTCAGGATATTCCTAATGAATATGCATGAGATCCATTCAAATACAATGGACACAGTGCATGCAAATATATCTCATGCATATTCACTAGGGATATTCCAAAAACATGGCAGGACCGAGGCCCTCCAGGACACGTTTGGAGACCCCTGCCTAAGAGTAATATGATGTCATTTTAGTTCACTAAAGAACATAAGCACAGTCAAAAAATAAGGATTGGATAGAATATACAATAGACAATAGCATGCCATGAAGAGCCTTATTAATATTAGAAACCTACAATGGTGATTAGTTAGTTCACCATCTTCAATTCTTGAATTCTGTTTTTGCCTCCCTAACACTTCTGCTGCTAGGGATGCTGTAAACACAGAATTCACTATCATAAGCAGGGGAGGGAGCTATCGTCATTGATTAAGGATGCCAGTTAATGGCAGGATTCAGAATAGAAACATAGAAATATGATGACAGAAAAAGACCACATGGCCTATCTAGTCTGTCTTTCCATATCAACAACTACAACAGTCCCCTTTTTACCTTTAGAGATCCTCTGTGTTTGTCCCATGCTTTTTTGAATTCAGTTACTGTCCTCATCTCTACCACCTCCACTGGGAGACTATTCCATGGATCCACTATTCTTTCCGTAAAGAAATATTTCCGCATATCACTCCTGAATCTATCTCCCTTCACCCTCATCCCATGTCCCCATGACTGCGGGTTCTGGAGTGAATCCAGTTGCATGGAGGATCAGTGCTATAATTACCAGATAAGGAATCTTGGTGAGAGGATATAAAATAGGAGAAATATCTATGGGTACTGGTGAATTATTCCAGCCTTGATTCCAATTGAGCTGGTAGTATAAAAGAGCAACAGAAAATTGTTGGGTAATACATATAATTTAAATGACAACAAATAGAGAAATACTTTTGGTTAAACTGGAGAGGTAATGTCCAAAAAGCGTAATTACTCACTTGTAGTTGATGTTCTCCATGAAAAGTAGGAATAAGCCCTCACATATAGGCGACGTCCACAATGGAGCCCATATGGGAATGCTCCCCAGCTCCAACAGGAAGCCGTTGGGAGCTCCATCACATATGCACGTCTGCCTTTCCGCCTGCCAGAGCCAGAGTACACCAAGAGAGTCTAGATCCCAAGTGGCCTCCTCTAACTCGAGCACAGCTTGAAAGAGCATGGGTAGAGGAGTCTGGTGGCAGAACAATCTGGGACAGAGGGTAGGAGTTGAGATGAAGTCCCAAAAAGATGCTGAAGGACTGCCTGACCAAAGACAGCATCCCAACATGAGTCCCTGTCTCGGCAGTAGTGAGCAGCAAAAGTGTGAATGGAAGACCAGGTAGTTGCTCGACAGATCTCTTCGATAGAGACAGAATGCACGTTTGCAACAAATGTTGCCATGGCCCGCACATTGTATGCACTGACATGACCGTCAAGGGAGAGCCCTGCCTGAGAATAGGCAAAAGAAATGCAGTCCACAATCCAGCTGGATAGGGTACATTTAGATACTTGATGTCCAAGGTGACTTGGATCAAAGGAGACAAATAGTTTAAAGAATTTCCTGAAAAATTTGGTTCTATCCAAGTACAAAGCCAAAGCACGTTTACAATTTAGCTTGTGTAGGGTTGCTTCAGCTCTGGAGGCATGAGATCTGGAAAAGAAGACTGGTAGCATCATAGACTGATATGAAAAGGAGAGATCACCTTTGGAAGGAAGTGTGGATTAATCCGGAGAACCACCTTGTCATGGTGGAAGCGAGTGTACGGAGGATCTGATACTAAGGCCTGCAGCTCACTGATACGGCGAGCAGAGATAAGGACAATGAGGACGATAACCTTCCAAGAAAGGAATTTCAAGGCAGTGGTGGCTTAAGGCTCAAAAGGAGGCTTTAGAAGCTGCGCTAAGACCACATTGAGGTCCCATGCCACCGGCATGAAGCACTGCACCAAAGAGTGTGATGAAATAGGCAGCCTGTCCACCAACCTATGGGTAGGCCGCAATAGCACTAACGTGAACTTAGACTGAGGTAGTCTTAAGTCCCTTGGTGGATAAGTGAAGGAGATACTGTAGAAGCAAATCCACCAGACAGGCAGAAGGATCAATATGTTTTGGGGTACACCAGAGGGTGAACCATCGCCATTTGAAGAAATAAGAACATATCATAGACAACTTGCGTAATGCCAACAAAATGTCTTTGACTTGTTGAGGAAGGTTAAGGTTATACAAATCTATGCTTTTCAGCAGCCAAGCCATGAGCTGGAAGGCCCGTGGGTTGGGATGGAGGAGCACCCCACGCTCCTGAGAGAGGAGGCTGGGCATGTGACCCAAGCTGAGGGGTGGAGTCTGTGCTAGACAAAGCAGCAGAGGAAACCATGGCTAGTGGGGCCAGTAAGAGGCTATTAGAATCATGGAGCCCCTGTTGGCCTGCAACTTTAACAGGGTCTTGGATATTAAGGGGATAGGTGAGAATGCATAAATCAGGTCCCTGCCCCAATGAAGAAGGAAGGCATCCGGTGCCTGACTGCGTCACGAGGGAAGCCTCGAGCAAAACAGCAGCAGTTGTGCATTCTACTGTGTGGCAAAAAGATTTATTCTGGTAGTCCTCCACAGATGGAAGAGTCAGGAAGCCGTTTTACCATTCAGAGTCCACTCGTGTGGATGAAGGATACGGCTGAGCCTGTCTGCTAGGAGGTTAAGTTCGCCAGGGAGATACATCGCCCTGAGATGGATGCAGTGTTCAGTCAAGAAGAACCAGAGGCGAAGGGATTCTTGGCAGAGGGGATATGAATCTGCTACTCCCTGCTTGTTCATATAGAACATCACTACCTGATTGTCTGTCTGGACTAAGACCTGTTTGACTGAAAGTTGGGGTTGAAAAACCTGAAGGGCATTCATGAGAGGACGAAGCTCAAGAAGACTGATCTGCATCTGAGACTCTTTTTGTGTCCACTGCCCTTGAGTAGACAGACTGTCCAGATGTGCCCCTCACCTGAGTTTGGATGCATCCAATGTGAGGGTGCATTGAGGTGGAGGAATCTGAAAAGATGACCCTCCAAGTAAGTTTTGAGGGGTGCACCACCACTGAAGGGAGTTGACAAGAGGGTGTGATGGAAACCTTGTCGGAGTGACTCCTGGTCACCTGAGTCCATTGAGATGAAAACGTCCATTGAGCTTATTGCGTGTGTAGCTGGGCATATGGAACAACATGGACTGTAGAGGCCATGTGACCCAGAAAGCACAGCATCTGTCGAGCGATGACAAGTGTGCTGCTTCTTACAGTGTTGGACAGCTGGACAGAGCAATCCCGTGGGAGGAAAGCTCAGGCCTTACGGGTGTCCAGAAGTGCTGATGAAATCAAGCTGCTGGGATGACACCGGGTGAGATTGAACAAGTACAACCTGAAATTGACAGAACATGCAAACAGGATATCCTGATAGTCATGGGAGACTTGAACGCAAACCTTGGCAACAAAGAAGGCGGCAACGTGGTTGGAAAATATTGACTTGGCAACAGAACTTAAGCTGGAGAAAGACTGATAGACGTCTGCAACACCAACAATCTATTCATCTCAAACACCTTCTTCCAGTAACACAAATGGCGACTGTACACATGTTCTTCACCCAATGGATTGTAGAAAAATCAAAATGACTACATCTGTGGAAGTCAACGATGGAAAAGCTCTATAACATCAACAAAGACAAAACCTAGAGCTGACTGTGGTACAGATCACCAACTACTAGTATGCAAACTCAAGCTAAAGCTGAAAAAGAGCAAGTCGCTCAAGAATGTACCAAAATATGACAAAAATATACCACCGGAATTTAAAGACTGCCTGCAAAATTGATTTGCTGCTTTAGATACAAATGACAGAGCTCCAGAAGAGTTATAGGAAGACATCAAGAAGACTGTGTTCGAAGAAAGTGAGAAATCTCTACAAAAGGTAAGAAAGCAAAAACTGCCAAAATGGATGATCAAAGAAACTCTGAAAATTGCCCAGAAACATAGAGAAGCTAATGCTAGATGAGAAAGAGAGGCAATCACAGAACTCAACAGAGATTTCCAACGTGCAGCAAGACAAGACAAGGAAAAGTACTACAATGATGAATGCAAGGCAAGAGAAGCAGAAACTACTAGAGGAAGAACATGATTGACTTTCCTAAAGCTACGAGAGTTGAAGAAAAAATTCCAGCCTCGAATTGGAATGTTACAAGATGCTCAAGGATCCATGTTGAATGATGCTGAGAAAATCAAGAAAAGGTGGAAAGAATATACAGAGTCATTATACAATAAAGATCGAGTGGACCAACAGCTGTTTCAACCTGTACCTTATGATCAGGAATCTGGTGATGAAAGAAGAAGTTGAAGCAGCATTGAAAGCCTTATCAAAGTACAAAGCACCTGACGTTGATGGCATTCCCATTTAAGTATTACAGCAATCTGATGCAGCTGTTACCATACTTACAGGAGTAGCCTAGTGGTTGGGGCAAGGTACTTCAGGCCGGAAGGTCGGTGGTTCAAATCCCACTAGAGGACAGCAACCTTGGGCCGGAAGGACTGGGGTTTCTAGTCCCACAGGTGCTCCTTGTGGTCTTGGGCAAGCCACTTAACCCTCCATAGCCCATGTTCCCTGTAAAATAGTTATCTCCAAGTTATAATACCCTGTTCAATGTAATTTCAGTTTGTTCAATGTAAACCGCACTGATGCAGAATAGCGCGGTATATAAGAGAATGTAAATAAATAAATATCATGGTCAACTGACTGGAAAAGATCTGTGTTTATACCAATACTAAAGAAAGGTGATCCAACTGAAAGTGGAAATTATCGCACAATCACTCTGACTCCACATGCCAGCAAGATTCTATTCAGGATCATCCAGCAGAGACTACAGCAATATCTGGAATGAGAACTGCCTGAAGTGCAAGCAAGGATCAGGAAAGGGCGAGGAACAAGAGACATCATCATGGATGTGAGATGGATCCTTGGAAAGACTAAAGGATACCAAAAGGATATCTATATATGTTCTATTGACTACAACAAGGCTTTTGACTGTGTAAATCATGAGAAACTCTGGGCCACATTAAGAAGCATGGGTATATCAGAACACCTGATCATTCCCTTGCATAACCTTTACATTGATGAAGAAACAATAGTTTGATCGGAACAAGGAGAAACAATGGTTTAAAATCAGCAAAGGTATACAACAAGGCTGCATACTTTCCCCCTACTTGTTTAATTTATATGCAGAACAAATCATCAGAGAAGCAGGACTGTATGAAGACAACTGAGGTATGAAGATTGGTGGAAGACTCATCAACTACCTTTGCTGTGCTGATGATATCACATTACTGGCGGAAAGTGAAGACGATCGGAAACATTTGCTTCTCAAAATCAAGGAACATAGAGCCCGATTCAAATAGGAGCATGTCCGGGCCATCCGGATGGCCCCAAGCAGGATGGATCCATTTGGACCTGATTCTGGACCACAGGAACAAAACGTTCCCGCGGTAGCCAGAATCGGGCCACAGGATGGCCCAGCATGCCCCTGCCAAATGCAGAGACGTCCTCCGTGCAGGAGCCCCAGACTGCCGCATCCTTGGTCCCCTTTTTCCTCGCATCTGAACTAAGGCTAGCTTGGTGATATCAAGGGTGATTACATATGAAACCTTTTTAGTACCTTATTGATATTTTGTAAGACGGGATGTCCTGCTGGCGGCGTGGATCGCGGTCCCTGCAATGCTCAGATAAGTGTATAAATGCTATAAATGTGGTGGATTGAGTCATCAAGTAAAAAGTAATTTGCTTTTTTTGTAGGAACCAACTGGGCAGTTGAGGGCTATAGTCCTTCGCTGCGGCGTGGCGTCTGGAATTTTGTAATGAAGTATAATACGATTTGAAATAATAATAAATAAATTAGATGAATTGAATTTTGAGAATCCCTAAAAAGTACTTTTTGTGGATGTAGGTATTTATTTCATAGCTTAAAGAAAACTTAAATTAAAATGGAAAGGCTATGACCCGTGATGTGAGAATTGTTAATTTAACCCTATGGTGATTTGTTTCGCCAAACGTAGGGGATTTAATATCCTGAGGTCACTTTTGCCTTTTTTAATAGGTGAAATTTTTAAAAAGATTTTTTGATTAAGGAAGTAGGTTGGCGATTAAAAGGGCTTTTGTGTTATATTATATTTTTTAGTGTACCCTTAGGCAGTAGGTTAGTAGAATGTGAAAAACTAACCCATTTGGAGAAACCGCCCCTCTTAATGTTGCAGAGGGAGCTTCCACCAATTACCGAGTCAAGGAGTGCTAAGACTTAAGCAATCAAGACTTTTTGGTTTCTTCTTCTTACAGTATTTACTTTTTGAATATTTCTATAATTGTTACTTTACAATGAAATTGTAGACTATGTTGAATACACCAGTGAAAGAAATTTCTCATTTAATGCATTTTGAATTTTGTTTTTGAGTGAGCAGAATGTGAAAAACATACAAGGATATGAAAACGTGTAAAAGCCACTCTGGACAGAGAGCAATACTGATGGAAGCTCCCAGTGCTGCAGTCCATTTGCACAAATATTCATCCAAAAATGTTAAGGAAAATTCAGAGAAAATTAAACAAACAAAAAAGCATCTGAAGTAATTCAGTTTTTGTATTTATTTTGGAAATGTGTTGAATTAGAAAACAGGAAACCCTTGAAATAAAACCACCCAGCTGGTTTTTCCTTCCCTCATATGCTACTCAGCCTTTGAGTTATTAGCATTTATTAAAAAAAGACTGAATACAACTATAAAAATGCATTAATAACTTTGTGTAAATACAGGCCCATAATGCATTCAGGCTCGAATGGATTATACATCAAGAAGAAACATTGTGTCGGAGAACTAATAAACTTTTTATGTACCTAATAAGCAGATAAAAAACTGCTAGTGTTCTATGGTTGAGGGAGTAATTGGTAAAAATGCATTGAAAACCTGGATGTCTGCATCTTTGTGGGGCTGCCATGCCCAGAGTCCTTCCACAGAAGACAACAGACATGAAATGTGTGATATTTATTTGGAAATGACTCGTGTAGCTTGCTATTGACCACCTTAATTATGCCAAGTTTCATATATAAGCATAGCTAACTGCTAAGTTTATGGAGACTTTTTTTGTGCAGCTGTAATAAGATATTGATCGTGAACAAGGTTTGAGTGGACTGCTACTGAATTGTGTAAAGCCATACAAAAGGCAAGGTCAGTGCGACTCTCCACACTATATGTCTGCAGTCCATAATTTATTACAATCCTTTTTTTCCCTCAAGCCCCAATGATAAGTTCCTAATAGCATTTCTTTTCAGGGACCAGACTATCCTGCTTCAATTATTTTTCAAGCTACTAATTTGCATGTTGAAACTTTATTTATAAAGCAAAACAAAACAAATATGAAAAAAAGACCTTAACATTTATTTATTTGTTTTAAAATATTTGTAGCCTACCATATGCTCTGAGGTATTCAAGGTGGCGCATAGTTAAGAACCCCAAAGCAGATCTAACATAACAGCACTAAAACCCCCTTACCTCCCCCATCATACTATCTGCCTGTCTATATTAGCCCTGCCGCCTGCTTTACCCAGACTGAGGAAACAGAAAGCGGCACACACTGTGTAACGTCATGTGGAGGACCAGACTTTGATTCCCGTTCTGGATTTTGATCCCTGGTGCAGAGTACGATGCTGTGGACCCCAGCGATTGCTTTAAAGCAATGTTTCATTGTGTTGACTTAAGAGTTCATGGTTTCAGGATTTCAGAGGGCCGCCCTAGTCCATGACTGCTGCTGAGAAAGCTGGTCAAAAGCAGAGGTTCTCAATCCAGTCTTCAGGACACACCTAGCCAGTCAGGTTTTCAGGATAACCATAATGAATATGCATGAGAGACATTTGCATATACTGTCTCCATTGTAAGCAAATCTCTCTCATGCAGATTCATTGTGGTTATCCTACGCCCTGACTGGCTAGGTGTGTCCCGAGAACTGGGTTGAGAACCCCTGATCTACAGTAAGTTAAATAGAAACATGGGAAAATCCCCAGGTAGTTGTGAATGAAGGCTCATTGGCTCATTGAGTCATATCACAAAGGAGGCTGGTTCCAATTTCAAGCGGAAGCTCAAGTGATCAGGAGGAAACTACTAAACCAAAAGAAGCTCCCTCAAAAGAACATATTTAGTGGCTTATTCAAACACTGCTTCTTTCAAATGAAAGCCATAGGGGGCAAATAAAGCTTAAGTCTTGAGAATGAAATGGATATGCTTCAAAGCTAGTTCACTCCTGTACCTCTCCTCCTTCTTCATTTTATTTTCTGCTCCCACTTAAGTTCAAAAATAACGTTGCACTCTGGACTTACTTTCGCTGCATGAAGTGTGGAGATTGGAAGACGTCCTTTATTGAATAAAAAGGTCTGTGTTTGTTTTGCTGTGCTGATTTTATGTTTGGTTTTATGTTTTATGACTTTATGGTTTTTAATATTTTTTACTATTTATTGATTTTAATTTATATTCATCCTTTAGGTCCTTATGTTGCATTTATGATTTATTTATTGTTTTTATTATATTGTGTAGCCTGCCCCTGAAGAAGGCAACGAAACACGGCCTGTGTCGGGCCATAGGCTTTTTATTCAATAAAGGACGTCTTCCAACTGCTGTCCACGTCTCAGACTGGGTTTTATCTAGCACGTGAATCCATGCTTGTTTGGTTGGTACCTGAAGTGTGGAGATTTACAGAGTTCTTCAGCATCCCTCTATCAGGATATTTCTTTGAAAACAGATATATTTATGTAGCGATGCCGCATTCTATAACTGTGACCTAATTTAATCTGTTTGATAAATTCATGTGTGTTATGTATTGCTTTTCTGGACCTTACTCAGTTGGAGACTAAAGTTCGTAAGTAAGATCAAAACCCTTTGCAGCTTCTAAAGGTGCAGTTGTCCTTTGGGGAAAGCTGAAAGCAATTACTCAGTCCCTGAAGCTCTCAGATTTGAAGCACATAAGGGAAAGGAAGGGAGGGGAGGGAAGGAGAGGGCGAAAGCGGTGAAAAAGGGGCATGGGGACATTTTGAAACAAGATGCTTGCCTACAGGATTGCATCCCACTGGCTTTTCATATTTTATTTCATAGCTAAATTACAAAGCCAGTGTTACTAGAGTTGTCTGTGCTAATTACCCCATAGCTGCACTTGATTATGGGGCCAATTTTCAGTGGCAGCTGCAAGGTTCAAGAGTAATTTTGAACCCACTGACCTTGCACCTAATTTTCAAAAGATACTTTCTCTTCGAAAATTACATAAAACATAGAGGAACCCGCACACCCTGAACCTGTTTTATCTATATGACAATACACTGAAAAAGCCACATGTGTGTTTGAAAATTAAATATGCGTGTACAAACATCTTCCCTACACCGACCTAATGCCGCTGCTTGGAATGACCATTTTTTTCAAAGGATGAATGTAACTGCATTTTGAAACAAGGCTGCTAAATTTAGTTCTTGTGCCTGGGAAAATTATCTACGTTGGAGTTAGGAGCAATAGAGTTTGCTATCTGCATGTGGCACTTATATACGGACACTGTCATATTGAACTTACAAGGTCAGACAGTTGAGGGAGCTAATCTCTAAAACTCAAATTTTGTCACTTTCAGGTGGTTTTTAACATCTGAGAAAGTAAATACAATTCCGCCTTCAAGCTCTTCTCCTAAGTGCAGAACTAAATGAGAGATCAGCCCACACATATGCATAACTCAGGGTTGGCACTCCTTTTAGGCGAACTATGTGGATATTTACAGCGCAAACAATCCGGGTTCAGCAAAAGGCAGCAAGGTCATTTAAATCTCTTCCCTCCTAATTTCTGCTTTCCTGGGGGTCTTAAGCCAGCACACTCTGGCAGCTTCATAGGGCTGTTTCCTCTTCTGCACAGTGTCAATCTTGCGGTATGCACCACAAGATCCCAGTACCTCACCGCTCATATAGTGAGATTGGCCCTGTACAGCAGAGGATTCTGGTGCACTATTAAGCACCCTTCTTCCTGCTGGCAACAGGGACTGAGCAGCCAAGGAAAGTTCTGATTTAGGACCTCTAAGGAAGCCATGTCAAGTCAGTAGGTTACAAGAGGGGATAGAGCCGGGAGCATGGGTGTGGGGCACAAAATCAAAGGTTTGCCTAGAGCAGCAAATATCCCTGCACCAACCCTAGCATGATTTGAAGAAAGTGCAAATACCAATGGGAAAACTTTTAGAAGTATGAGTCCTGCAGTTGCAAACTATGGAACACACACATACTTCATATTTTCTTGGATATTCAATACGGGCCCGATATTCGGTGCCAGTGGCTAGGTGCGAGTTCAGCCCCGAGCCGCTGGTACTGAACACTAAATTCAGGATCATATTCGGCCCCGGCATTGAATATCCAGGTCACCATGTGATATTGAGCTGTTGCCCAGTTAGCTTCTGTGGGTAAAGAAAAGCGCAGCAAAGGTTGGCCTATCTTTACCCACGGGTCACTAACCGGGCAGCGGTGCAACATCACCGCTGCCTGGTTAGCGACTGGTGCCGGCCCTGGAATGCCAACATGCCCCGATGCTATATGGTCAGCAGCAGCGCATGTAGCAGCGTTAAGCAGGGATATTCAGCAGCATTTCCATGCTTTACAGATCTGTAAACCGTGTAAACGTCTTTGAACATCTGGCCCTACAAGTCTTGCATATTTATTTACATTCTCTTATATACCGCGCTATTCTGCATCAGTGCAGTTTACATTGAACAAACTGAAATTACATTGAACAGTGCATTATAACTTGGAGATAACTATTTTACAGGGAACATGGGCTATGGAGGGTTAAGTGGCTTGCCCAACACCACAAGGAGCACCTGTGGGACTAGAAACCCCAGTCCCTCCGGCCCAAGGTTGCTGTCCTCTAGTGGGGTTTGAACCCCCGACCTTCCGGCCTGAAGTACCTTGTCCCAACCACTAAGCCACTCCTCCACTCCGCATATTTGTTTATTATAGTTTATGTGACTTGGGGGAAAAGCTCTTGTGCATCTACTTTAAACGTTTCAGTTAAAATGTTACAGCACATCAAGTTTGAGAAATAAATACCAGACAATTTTCTAAAGTATATATTCATGTTTTATTTCTGGACATGACTGTGTGGGATGCAGAACCTTGTACTCGTATATGTAGTGCAGGCCTTGCAATTTTTTTTTTGGAATCTAGGAGCCAGCCTAAAAATCTAGTGGCTGTCCACCAAAACCTAGGTCATGGTGCACATCCTGCCCATCCAAAAAGGTATATTGCAGTTACATTTTTAGGTTTTAGGGCTTGATTTATTACGATTGTTTTCCCATTTTTTATGGAAAAAGCTTAATAAATCAAGCCTCATTCCTCTTCCTCCCTCTCCCATCACCTCCAAGTTATGAAGTTCCAGGAATGAGTTTTTTTTTTTTTTTTTTTTAGAATTTTATTTATATTTTCCAAATAAACAAATAGCAACAAGAAACAAAACATACCAATCCCCACCCCACCCCACTCACCTCACCCCCCTCCCCGCCCATAAAGCTGTAGCGTAGTCACCCTTCCCATCAGCAGTAAAGTAGCATGCTAAAAAACAGAGAGTAGGGGTGAACTATGAAGACTGAGCAACTATGACGCAACAAGAATATCATCATATGAACAACGAGCTGCATTACAATACTGTATGAGAGATTGCCATTTCCTCCAGTATCCAGGTCCAAGCCGAGTCCCCTTACGAGGCATCATTTCATATTTACTATACAGACACACACAATTCCACCAGACCTGGTACTGGAGGTCAGAGAGCACTTTCCAATTGCGCACTCTACAGCAGATGGCAATCCCCAGAAGAAAATCTAAGAGGAAAGAGTCCTGCCGCCTCAAAGGAATCCCAGATCCAGACCGAAAGACCAGGATCTGCCAGGTGAGAGGGGTGTCAATACGGAGAATGCCCTGAATGCAATTCCAGATTTGTGTCCAGTATTGAGAAAGAGAAGGACAGTCAAACATCATGTGTCGCAAAGTACCCACCGCCTTCTTACATAGCCAGCAAATATCGCTAACAGAGGGAGCCCACTTGGTCAGCTTGACAGGAGTAATAAAGGCCCTATGAGCGAAGAAAAACAAAGTCTGGGTAATGGAGGCCGATCTGGTAACCCGAGTCTGTCGGGTCCAGAAAGCCGACCACTGCTGCGCAGAGAGAGTAAGCCCTGACTCATATTCCCACGGGCGTTGAGAGCTCTGCGAGTCCTGGGAGCCGCACCGCACTAAGAGTTTATACAGAGAGGAAGCAACACCAGGTGCGGACCAAGCTCGGGTAAGATCCGCCAGGAGTGTCCCATCTGCACTAGAGAATCTCCTGCCCCCTAACGCTGCCTCTACACAGTGCTTTAACTGGCACCACTGGAAAAAAAGAGAGCCCGGGAGTCGAAATTCCCTCTGCAGTTCCCCAAAGTCTCGCCACTCCTCATCACGGCGCAATTGACCCAGCGTCCAAATATGCCTATTATACCAGGGACGCCAGGCAAAGGTCCTTTTCTGGATTTTGAATAGAGGGTTGTGCCAAAGCGGGAGGTCTAGGGAGAAGCGCTCTTCGAGGGGCACAGAGGTTAGAAGATCCTGGAAAGCCCTTTGAGTGTCGATCAGGAGAGAGGGCCAGCGGGGGGACGAAGGAAAAAGCATACCGTGTGCGAGTCTTAAAGGGAAGGGCTCCATTATACGCCGCTCCACATCCAACCATATCGGGCTGAGCTCCGTCACCTCGTCCCGCCATCTGCCCCCCTGCTTGAGGAGAAAGGCCCTGTGATACAGCCGAAAATCAGGAAAACTCACCCCTCCCTCCTCTTTGACCCTCTTCAACTTGGCCAGTGCAATCCGCGGGGGCCGATCGTGCCAAAGGTAACGCACAAGAATCGACTCAACCCGCTTGTACACCGAAGGTGAAAGCAGAAGGGGAAGCATTTCCAAGACATAATTAAGTTTGGGGGCGATGGTCATTTTGATAGATTCTAAGCGGCCCCACCAGGAGAGGTTTAACGGGGACCATCGGGCCGTCAAGGAGGTAGCCAAAGATATAAGGCGCTCCGTATTATAACGCAGCGTCTCCTCTATGGGGTAGGAGTAATAGGCCCCCAGATATTTTACCACGCCCGCCTCCCAGACAAAAGGGAATTGTGCAATATCCTCTTTAAACACCCGAGCGTTTAGAGGGAAGGCAACTGATTTCGTCCAATTGATCTTGTAGCCGGATAAGGCAGCATAGTCATCGATCTGTTTCAGAACACAGGGGACCGAGGGCGGAATGGTGAAAAGTAGCAAATCATCAGCGTAAGCCGATAGTTTAAGTTCAGCGCCACGTATGTTAACACCGTGAATCTTAGGATTCTGCCGGATAAGTAGAGCAAGAGGCTCCAACGCAAGGTTGAAAAGAATCGGGGAGAGGGGACAGCCCTGCCGTGTCCCGCGATGCAGCCTAAAAGCTAAGGACTGAGCACCATTGACACAGATGCGGGCATTGGGATTAACATATAACAAGCCAATACTCTTGAGAAAAGCCTCCCCCAACCCGAACCAGCGGAGGGCATGAAAGAGAAAAGACCATTCAAGGCGATCAAACGCCTTTTCAGCATCAAGGGATAGGCCTAGCACAGGGGTCTCCAAGGAAGCGGCCTCCGTCAAGACATGACAAAGGAGACGGGCATTATCCGCCGTGGACCGACCGCCTACAAAGCCGCACTGATCTGGGTGAATCAACCGCGGGAGTACTGAAGATAAACGTGTCGCAAGGATAGAAGCATAGATCTTATAATCCGCGTTTAGTAAGGATATGGGTCGGTAGTTGCCTACCTCAAGGGGATCACGCCCAGGCTTCTCGATCACCACAATACTGGCAGACGCGAACGAGCCTATTTGGGGGCATTCCAGCAACAGCACTTGATAGTATTGCAACAAGAAGGGGCTAAGGTCTTTACTGAATACCTTAAAAAACTCAGGTGGAAGGCCATCCGGACCCGCCGCCTTCCCAGAAGAGAGGGAAGCAATCGCTGCAGCCAGTTCCGTTAAGGTTATAGGAAGATCAAGGGGGGCTAACAAACACGGATCAATTTCCGGCTTCCGGACCCGTTCTAAAAGCCGTGTAAAGGCCTCAAGAGAGCAGTCGCCCTCCGACGAGTAGAGGTGGGCATAGAAGTCCCTGAATACCGCTAAAATCTCGGGGTCGGTAACCATCACAGCCCCTCGCTGAGGGTCTCTAAGAGCAGCAACCCGCCCTCGCTCCTTCCGTGCATTCAACTGACTGGCCAACAATGTGCTGGCTCTATTGCTCTCCCGATAGTAGAGCCCCTCCTGTGAGCGGATACTTTTGACGGCCTCGGTGGTAAAAATCTGGTTATAACGGAAGCGCAGGCGCTGCAGACGGATTAGCACGCAGGGATCGGAGCGGCGGACCATCAGCCGCTCCCCCGCCTTAATCTGCGTCTCCAAAACCCATAATTGTTCCCTATGCAGTTTCGCCTGCCCAATACTAAAACTGGTAATGATTGCTCTAATATAAGCTTTGAATCCTTCCCACCTGGCCCATCCTGAGGTTAAGTGAGGGGGGTTGAGGTCAAAATAAGTGAGAATTGCTGCACGTATCTGCTGCTGGAACTCTACGTTCTGTAACCAGCTTCGGTCAAAGCTCCAGTGAGCCGAAGCAGCTCGAGGCCCGATACCCTCTAAAGTCACTGATACTGCAGCATGATCTGACACACTGGTGGAAAGAATGGCAGCCTCTGTAAGAAAGGAGACCAGGGACTTGGAGACCAGAAGGAAGTCAATGCGGGACAGCGACTGGTGGGGGGACGAATAGAAGGTAAATTCTTGCGCCGCCGGGTGGCACAGTCTCCACACATCCACCAAGCCAGCATCGTGAATTAGGGAACGGAAAATCCCAAGAGCCCGGCCACTGTCAGAGGCCCTGGGGGGCTTCCTGTCCACCAGCGCATCCAGAACTAGGTTGAAGTCACCCCCTAAGACCATTGGCGTATGGGAGGGGGTGTAAGTCAGCTCAGCTAGTCTACTGAAAAAGTCAGGACAATCTTTGTTAGGGGCGTAAACACTTAGCAACATGAGCTCAAGAGAACCGACCTTCACAAAGGCCTGAACCCATCTGCCCTCCTCATCCTGTCGGGAGCGAGTCACTTGTATATTGAGCGACTTGCGAGCCAGGATGGCCACCCCATTGTGTTTGCCCAAAGCTGGGGAAAAGGCAAGCAGAGAGAAGGGGCGGATATTCAATTTCAGGGATTCCTTTGCGTTTAAATGCGTCTCCTGCAACATTAAGATATCACTCTGAAGTTGCCTGCCATATAGGAGAATTTTCTTGCGCTTAATGGGGTTATTCACCCCATTAACATTCAGCGAATGAATGCGTAAAGACACCATATGGCAGGCATACACACAGAAATGTCTGACCGCAGTGCACGCAGGACTCCCCCTGTAATCATACAATTGACAGTGCAGCATAACATATCAGCAGTCAGAAGGGTAACATATGACAGAAAAAAAACAGCGCCATACAGAGGACTAATACAGCTACAGCTTTCACAATCCCGGGGGTGGGGGGGACTCCACCGTTCTGAACGGGTGAGCCCAACACTAAAGCGGGAAGACACATCCAGAGAAGAACAGCAGTCACACAGGCCTGCGCCGGCCAATCCACCATTGCCCAGGCACCCCATCTATTCTGGGGATAGCCAGGGTCGATCAGTATACAGCTGCAAATCAGATGAAACGTGTCAGGACAGACTTAGGAGTTCATAAGTTCAGCTTCCTTTCCCTCAATGTAAAGCCCCAGGGCATTCGGGTCGTCAAATGTTTTTGTAACGTTATGCAAAGTTACCCGCATCCGAGCAGGCTGAAGAAGGCCAAAACGCGCCTGTAGGCGTTGCAAGCGCGGACGTAAGTCGAGGAAACGCTTCCGCTTCTCCACAGTGATTTTTGCAAAGTCAGGGAAAAACATGAGCCGGTGACCCTCAAAAACTACCGACGACCGGATCTTTGCAGCCTCCAATATTTTTATAGCGTGCTGATGCCGCAGGGCCTTAAAAATAATAGGCCGGGGTCGCTTACTTTGAGGGAGTGCTTGAGAGGGGACTCGGTGCGCTCTTTCCACCTCAAAGGGAGATTCAAAGGATAATTGCAATGTAGTAGAGAGGAGCTTAGAGAGAAATCCAAACATATCCTGCCCCTCAGCTCCCTCTGGGACTCCCACCACGCGGACATTATTCCGTCTGGCCCTGTTGTTAATGTCCTCCATCTCCTTTTGTAATTGCGCAATTTGGCGGGAGTGCTGATCCAGCAGTTTCAGTCGTTCCTCGTGCACTTGCACTCGCTGCTCCGTGCGCTCCTGTCGAACTGCAAGGGCCCCGAACTGCTCCTTCAGTTGTAGCATGTCTTCCTGCACACACTGGAGCGTGGTACTATTCGCCGTCACAATGGATTTGACAGCCCGGATCTCCTGCAAGAGCTCCTGGAGCGCCGCCGGGTTCTCCCGCTCCGCCGCCATTTTGTGCGGGGATGGGGGCTCCGTTTTCGACCGCTTGTTTCCTGAGCCGGACCCCGGTGAGAAGTCCAAGCGGACAGGCTTCGAGTTTGCCATGCCGCTATATTGTGCAGTAATTTTGAAGGGATCGCGAGCTCAACTGCCGGCGCAGGCACAGGATTGAGAGACCAACTCCGGGAGCTCACGCTTCACGCGTCCATTTCCCTTCGCGCTAGGCTCCGCCTCCCAGGAATGAGTTTTTAACTCCATGCAATTTGATATTTCTAGTCCTTGATTTTACCCATTAGAATCAGTGCTGCAGGTCTCCTAATGCAACAAAATGAGATTGCCAGAAATCCAGGACTGGCTTTCAATCTCACTCCTGGAACTGGGTAACTTGGCAACTCTGGGGGTGGGGGTGTGTGTGTGTGTGTGGTGCAGAGGTGGGGTGCCTATCTGTATTTGGTGTCACTTTACAACGGCTTGCACTCTTCCCCCCAGCACATCAACCCTTCTCCTGCTGTCCCTCCCCCACCCCCACCCCCATTTCCCTTCCCAGACTCTCTCCCCTTCTCCCTTCCCCTGGCACTCACTCTCCTGCCCTCCATTCAACCCTCCCATTCTTTCTTAAATAAAACCCGCTGCCTTTTTAAAATTTCTTCAGACTCTGCACTCTTTTTATTTTTTATTTTTACAGGCTCCATGGGGATCCCATCTCCCATGGGCAGACAGCACCAGTCTCGGCTGTGATCTTGCAGCACTTATGTCCGTGGGACCTGGAATCCCCATGGGCAGAACTACTGGAAAAGGCCATGTTGGTGGCCTTTTCAAGCCCTTCTCCCTATAAGCACGCTAAGCCCCACGTGCCAGGTCTGATTTTTCAGTTGCCATGGTGATCTGGCGCCTGGGGTTTGTCTGGCCCTGAGGTAGTGGTTAGCAGAAAATATTTTATGGCACAGTTTCTACATATACCCATAGGGGGTCATTCTGTCATGCGAATTGCGGAGATAGATATCCTATTGGGATGTCCATCCGTGTTATTTGCCCCCTGCCCACCCTGTCAAAGCTTCCCCATAAGAAGGAGTTTGTACAGGGAGGCTTAGATGGGAGCGGGAGGGGACGTTGCAGAGGTGGAGTTAGGGCTGGCAGTGGGCGCTCTGTGACCCTGGACGTACAGAGCCGATTCTGACATCAGCCCTGTACGTCCAGGATTGGCAGACTGGACGGCGGATGGCAGGCCCAGGCAACACAAGTAAGGCGAGGGGGTGAAGGGGGTTCCCCAGAGCCCAACCCTAGCCATGCAAGGAAAAAGTGATCAGTGGCCAGGGATCGTGGCTCCTGAATGGAGCCGTGGTGCCAGGGCAACAGGGCACCATAGCACCATGGCTCCATTCAGGAGTCTGACTGAATTAGCCAGGCATGGCTCTGTACATGCAGGCTGATTGGAATTGGGTCCCGGCCTGCACGTACGGACCCTAGACCCAACTCTGATCCCATGGGGCACATCTAGCCCTCGTGGGATCAGAATCGGGTCTACCTCTGTGCGCCCAATTCCAATTGGGGGCACAGGAGCCTGGACGTACTCTATGGAATGTGCCTCATATTGTATATCAGTGAATCAAAATTTGGAGCAAATTTTCAGAAATATATGTCAAATTTTAAAGGAAAGAGGATGAATATTCTTTTTCTAACCATTGTGTCTGGTATCTTTTTTTCTTTCTATATGTTTCATCTTCTTTACTCAAATTCTTTTTAGTATGCTCAATCATTCTCGTTTAATCTCCAAACCCCTCTTTCTCCTTGTTAGGATGTATCTACCATCTCTTTTTTTCCACTCTTCTTGCACCTTGCCATTTGCTCCTCTCCAGAATTTTCTCATTCTCCCATTCTCAACCTTTTCCTCGCTCCCTTTATCAATGTTCTCAATACCCTCACTCTCCAGGAACTTCTCATGTCTATGCCTCCCATCTAAAGACTTTTCTTTCCCACTTTGTCTCCTCTCTTCCCCTACAGCCTTCTCTTTCTCTGTCCTCACCCTTCCTACAACGCACCCTTCTTCCATGGCTTTTTCTGTCTCCATTCAGTCATGCTCTTTAAAGTGACTAACTGGGTTAGAAATTGGTTGAATGGGAGGTGACAAAGGTACAGGTAAATAAAGCTCACACTGAGGAGAAGGATGTAATCAGTGGTGTGCCACCGGGATCTGTCCTTGGTCTGATCCTTTTTAACTAGTGATATTGCGGAAGTGCTGTCGGGTAAGGTTACCTCTTTGTGGATGATACCAAAATCTGCAATGCAGTAGACACCCAGGAAGGAGTAGATAACATGAAGAGGGATCTAGCTAAACTTGAAGAATGGTCCAGGATTTGGCAGCTGAGATTTAATGCAAAAAAATGCAGGATCATGCATTTGAGCTAAGATCCAAGGGGGCAGCACAGTATACAGGGTGAAATACTTCTGTCCACAAAAGAAGAGCGAGACCTGGGCGTGATTGTTTCTGATGATTTTAAGATGGCTGAACAGGTAGAAAAGGTGATGGCAAAAGCCAGAAGGATGCTGGGGTGCTAGGGAGAGGAATGGCCAGCAGAAAGAAGGAGGTGATAGTGTCTCTGTATAAAGTCTTTGGTGAAACCTCATTTGGACTATTGTGTGCAGTTCTAGAGACCACACCTTCAAAAGGATATAAACAGGATGGAGTCGGTGCAGAGGTTGGCTACTAAAATCGTCAGTGGGCTTCGTCATAAGACATATGAGGACAGACTTAAAGATCTCAATATGTATACTTTGGAGGAAAGGCAGGAGAGAGGAGATATGACAGAGACATTGAAATACCTCCGTGGTATAAATGCACAGGAGGAGAGCCTCTTTCTATTGAAAGAAAGCTCTGCAACGAGGGGGCATAAGATGAAGGTGAAAGGGGATAGATTCAGGAGTAATATGCAGAAATATTTCTTTACAGAGAAAGTGGTAGATGCAAGGAATAGTCTCCCAGTGGAGGTAGGAGAGACCAGGATAGTATCTGAGTTCAAGAAAGCATGGGGCAAACACAGAAGATGTCTAAAGGAAAAAAAGGGACTATAATAGTTGGTATGGAAGTGCAGACTAGATAGGTCATATGGGGCCCGATATTCTTTTGGGCAGGCTATGCGCTGCGTCGGCGCATAGCCCTGCCCACTGACCCTTAAACCCGAATATTCAATGCCGGGATCGTATATGTCCCCAGCATTGAATATCCAGGTATCGCCACACAGCCTGGAAGCCAGCAAAGCTAACCGGGCAACAGGAATATTGCATGCTGCCCAGTTAGCACCTGCACCGCAAAGACTGGCGAGGGTTTTCCTTGCCTATCATTTTGGCACAGAACACTAACTGGGCAGCATGCAATATCACTGCTGTCTGGTTATCTCGCGTCCCTGCCTCCGTTTTGCCCTGGAACGCTCCCAACACGCCCCAATACTAGCCGGATAGCATCGGGTGAGTAGGGAACATAGATGGGGATATTTAACCCATGTATCTGCCTTTGAATGTACCCATCTAAGGCATCCACATGGTTTACTAAGCTGTAAACCGTTTAAATGCCCTTAGAATATTGAGCTCATGGTCTTTTTCTGCCATCTTGGTTCTATGTTTCTATGATTCCATCACTTCCCTCTGCAGTGTGAAATGGGTCTTTAGGCTGACCTTGAATCTGACAAAGGAGGGCTTGAGACAGAGGGTGGATGGAAGTGAGTTCCAGAGCCTGGAGCCAAGAAAGAAAAAGGTAGAGGAATGGGTAGATTCCAGGTAGGCATGGGAAAGGGAGGGGAGGAACATGTGTTTGGCGTGTATGGATCTGAGTGAATGTTGGGGGGTATAGAGATAGACCAGGTTGGAAAGGTACTGGGGGACACCGATGAGGATAGCTTTGTGTACAAAGGTGAGTATTTTGTACTGAATTCTGTAGGACACAGGAAGCCAGTGAAGGCAGATGAGGAGGGGGGTGATGTGATCGGAGCGGGTAGCATGTGTAATGATCCGAGCTGCTGTATTTTGAACAAGTTGAAGACTGTGCAATTGGTACACTCATCTCTACCCATGGCTTTCAGTACCATCTTTACGCTGATGACTCTCAGATCTTCCTGTTCCACGCGCAGGACCCAAAAGGCAGGCAGAGCTCCGGAGTCTCAATGCGTGGATGAGACAATGGTGCAGAGATGAGGGTTTTGGAATTGTTAGGAAATGGGGAACATTCTGGGGAAAGGAGGGGCTCTTCTGAAGGGATGGGCTTCACCTTAACCGGGATGGAACCAGGCTGCTGGCATTAACCTTTAAAAAGGAGATAGAGCAGCTTTTAAACTAGATATTAGGGGAAAGCCGACAGTCGCCCAAGAGCGGATGGTTCGGAAGAATGTATCTTTGAAGGATACTACCAAAAGCAGAGAGGTTCCACAAAAGAGTAAAGTAGCCCAAATGCCCTCAAGTATGGAGCAGACTGAGCTTAAAGATCCCAAATTACCCATGTCTAACAATAGCCAAATTAATATGAGTAAAATACATTCTCTAAAATGCTTGTATGCAAATGCTAGAAGTCTAAAAAATAAGATGGGAGAGTTAGAATATATAGCACTAAATGAAAGGTTAGATATGATTGGAATATCAGAGACATGGTGGAAGGAGGACAACCAGTGGGACACTGTGATACCTGGGTACAAACTATATCGTAATGATAGAGCTGATCAAATTGGTGGAGGGGTTGTTCTCTATGTTAGAGAGGGCATTGAGTCAGAAAGGATTAAAGTTTTGCAGGAAACAAAATCTGCTGTAGAATCTATATGGATTGAAATTCCATGTAAAAGGGGGAAGGCAATGGCAGTGGGGGTGTACTATCGAGCGCCTTGCCAGAATCACCAAATGGATGATGAAATGCTCAAAGAAATCAAGGAAGCTAACAAAAGTTACAGTGCAGTAATAATAATGGGTGATTTCAACTACCCCGGTATCGACTGGGTCAGTGTCACGTCAGGACATGCTAGGGAGATAAAGTTCCTAGATGAAATAAATGACTGCTTCTTGGAGCAGCTGGTACATGAACCGACCAGAGGGGAAGCCATATTAGACCTAGTGCTTAGTGGAACACCAGATCTAGTGCAAGAGATAAGGTTGTTGGGGCCACTTGGCAATAGTGATCATAGCATGATCGCCTTTGATTTAATTAGTGGAGGAGGGATAGTAAGGAAATCCACAGTACTACCTTTTAACTTTCGAAAGGGAAACTATGATAAAATTAGGAAAACAGTTAAGAAAAAACTAAAAGGAGCAGTTGCAAAGGTTAAAGACGTACATCAGGCTTGGCTGTTGTTGAAAAATACTATCTTGGAAGCCCAGACCAGCTGTATTCCATGCTTTAAGAAAAGTGGAAGGAAGTCCAAAAAACTGCCAGCATGGTTTAAAGGTGAGGTCAGAGAGGCTGTTGTTGCCAAAAAAGCATCTTTCAGGAAATGGAAAAAAGAGCCAAACGACGAAACCTGGAAACAGCACAAGCACTGGCAAGTCAAATGCAAGGCATTGATAAGGCAGGCAAAGGGAGAATTTGAGAAGAAGCTTGCTGCGGAAGCAAAAACGCGAAGTAAAGACCTTTTCAAGTACATTCGTAGCAAAAAACCTGTGAGTCGGTTGGTCCATTAGATGATAAAGGGGTTAAAGGAGCACTAAGAGGCGACAAGGCGATAGCGGAGAGATTGAATGAATTCTTTGCTTCAGTCTTTACTGAGGAAGATGTAGGGATGTTACCCATGACTGAGGTGGTATTTAAAGGTGCGGAAGAATTGAAGGAAATATCGATACATCGGGAAGATGTATTACAACTATTAGATAAACTGAAGAGTAGCAAATCACCTGTGCCGGATGGTATACATCCAAGGGTGTTGAAAGAACTGAAATACGAGATTGCAGACCTGCTATTAGTAATCTGTGAACTATCATTAAAATCATCTCTAATACCTGAAGATTGCAGGGTCGCCAATGTAACACCAATTTTTAAAAAGGGTTCCAGGGGTGATCCGGGAAACTACAGACCGGTGAGTCTGACATCAGTACCGGGAAAAATGGTAGAAACCATCATAAAGAATAAAATTACTCAGCATGTAGATAGTCATGACCTAATGGGAGACAGCCAACATGGCTTTAGACAAGGAAGATCTTGTCTTACTAATCTGTTATGTTTTTTTGAAGGAGTGAATAATCAGGTGGACAAAGGTGAGTCGGTTGATATAGTGTATCTGGACTTTCAGAAAGCCTTTGACAAGATCCCTCATCAGAGACTTTTGGCAAAACTAAAGAGTCATGGGATAGGAGGCAGTGTACTATTGTGGATCAGGAACTGGTTAAAAGATAGAAAGCAGAGGGTAGGGCTAAATGGTCAATTTTCCCAATGGAGAAAGGTGAATAGTAGTGTACCCCAGGGATCTGTGCTGGGTCCGCTGCTTTTTGACATATTCATAAATGACCTGGAAAGTGGAACAACAAGTGAGGTTATCAAATTTGCAGATGACACAAAACTATTTAAAGTTGTTAAAACCCAAGAGGATTGTGGAAAATTGCAAGAGGATCTTGATAAATTGGAAGACTGGGCATCAAAATGGCAGATGAAATTTAATGTGGACAAGTGCAAGGTTATGCACCTAGGGAAGAACAACCCAAACTATGGTTACACGATGCAAGGTTCCACATTAGGAACCACCACCCAGGAAAAAGATTTAGGTGTCATTGTGGATACCATGTTAAAACCCTCGGCCCAGTGTGCACGGCGGCCAAGAGAGCAAATAGAATGCTAGGTATGATAAGAAAAGGAATGGAAAATAGAACAAAAGATATTATAATGCCTCTATATCGTTCCATGGTGAGACCGCACCTTGAATATTGTGTGCAATTCTGGTCGCCGTATCTTAAAAAGGATATAGCGATTTTAGAAAAGGTTCAGAGAAGAGCCACCAAAATGGTAAAGGGGATGGAAGGATACTCCTATGAAAAAAGACTAAAAAGGTTGGGGCTCTTTAACCTGGAAAAGAGACGGCTGAGGGGAGATATGATAGAAGTCTATAAATTAATGAACAGAGTGAAACGGGTAAACGTAGATCGACTGTTTACCTTATCAGAATATAGAAAGACTAGGGGACATGCAATGAAGCTACAGGGTAAACTATTTAAGACTAATAAAAGAAAATATTTTTTCACTCAACGTGTAATCAAACTCTGGAATTTGTTACCAGAGGATGTAGTAAAGGCTGTTAGTGTAGCTGGGTTTAAAAAAGGTTTGGACAAGCTCCTGGAGGAAAGGTCCATAAACCATTATTAAGAAGGGACCCAGGATATCAATGCTTGAACCAATACAAGCATTGTGGAACCTGTGTCCCTTGGGGAAACTGCTAGGTACGTATGACCTAGATTGGCCACTGTTGGAAACAGAATACTGGGCTTGATGGACCTTGGTCTGACCCAGTATGGCATATCTTATGTTCTTATCTACCTCTCTATATCTGAAATCTCTCTGGCCATCCAGGTCCGGATCTCTGCCTGCCTATCTGACATTGCTTCTTGGATATCTCACCGCCGTTCGAAAATGAACATGGCCAAAAATGAGCTGCTTCTTTTTCCCCTTAAACCCACCTCTCCCCTTCCTCCTTTCTTAATTTCTGTAGATAATGCCCTACTCCTTCTTGTTTCCTCGGCTTGCAACTTTGGGTTGTCTTTGACTCCTCTCTCTCCTTCTCCACACACATTCAACAGATAGCTAAAACCTGTCATTTCTTTCTCTATAACATTAGCAAAATTTGCCCTTCCTTTCTGAACACACTAGTAAGACACTCATTCACTCTTTAGTCACCTCCTACCTATATTGCAACCTCCTCCATGCTAGTCTCCCTCTGAATCATCTCTCTCCCCTTCAATTTGTTCAAAGCTCAGCTGAGCAGCTAATCTTCCTCCAGCATTGATATGATCATATAACCCCTCTTCTCAAGTCATTTCATTGGCTCCCTATCCATTTCCTTATCCAGTGCAAATGTCTCCTATTGACCTATAAGTGCACTCAGTCTGCTGCTCCTTTCCTCTCTTATCTCTCTCTACACCTCATATGCCATACTGGGTCAGACGAAGGTCCATCAAGTCCACTATTCTGTTTCCAACAGTGACCAATCTAGGTCACAAGTACCTAGCAGTTTCCCCAAAAGACACAGGTTCCACAATGCTTGTATTGGGTCAAGCAGTGACATCCTGGGTCCCTTTTAATAATGAATTATGGACCTTTCCTCCAGGAACTGGGCCAAACCTTTTTTTAAACCCAGCTACACTAAGAGCTTTTACTATATCCTCTGGTAACAAATTCCAGAGTTTGATTACACGTTGAGTGAAAAAATATTTTCTCTTATTAGTCTTAAAAAAGTTACCCTGTAGCTTTATTGCATGTCCCCTATTCTTTCTATATACATTTACCCATTCCACTCCATTCATTAATTTATAGACCTCTATCATATCTCCCCTCAGCCGTCTCTTTTCCAGGTTGACGAGCCCTAACCTTTTTAGCCTCTCTTAATAGGGGTATCCTTCCATCCCCTTTACCATTTTGCTGGCTCTTCTCTCTACCTTTTCTAATAACGCTATATCCTTTTTAAGATACGGTGACCAGAATTCCACACAATATTCAAGGAGCAGTCGCACCATGGAACGATACAGAGGCATTATAATATCCTTTGTTTTATTCTCCATTCCTTTCCTTATGATAACTAGCATTCCATTTGCTCTCTTGGCTGCCGCTGCACACTGGGCTGAGGGGTTTAACATGGTATCCACGATGACGCTTAAATCTTTTTCCTGGGTGGTGGTTCCTAATGTGGAACCTTACATCATGGAACCATAGTTTGGGTTGTTATTTCCTAAGTGCATAACTTTGCACTTGTCCACATTAAATTTAATCTGCCATTTTGATGTCCAGTCTTCCAATTTATCAAGATCCTCTTGCAATTTTCCACAATCCTCATGGGTTTTAACAACCTTAAATAGTTTTGTGTCATCTGCAAATTTGATAAACTCACTCGTTATTCCCATTTCCAGGTGATTTATGAATATGTTAAAAAGCCAAGAGCCCAGCACAGATCACTGGGGTACTCCACTATTCACCTTTCTCCATTGGGAAAATTGGCCATTTAGCCCTACTGTAGGGCTGGTACCCCTGCAATTCTACATGCAAATCTCCGGCCTGCTCAGCAACTCAGGCCTGAACCAAAATGAACCACACTGCACAGACAAGATGGATTCTTCACTACACTTTTGCTGTGTTCAGCTATAAGCCTGTCCTTCAAGCAACTGCTGGATCAGCGTTTCTTCATGCATACAGAGGCTATTGTCCGTGGCTGGCCTTGGACACTTGTACATGCCCAGAAGTTACATACTGTTGCTTCTGCCTGACTTTTGACCATGGCTCCTTTGTTTGCAAGAAGCTGCTCATCATCTACCTCCTGATTCGCTGAGAACACCTCAGACTGCCTGGTGCCCACCAATCATCGGACCTATGACGGAGGATTCTCACACAGAATTATGCATTCTGCGCTGGAAGTTAGTAGTAAGGAGTTGGAGAGTAAGAGAGAGTTGGGGCTTTTTCCCAACTGGACATACAGACTTCTGCACCGGTCCTGCTGCTGTGCACTGCGTACCTGATTCCTGCACCCTGAGCCTTCCGCCAGATGGCCCCTACGTGTGGGCTAGGACGTCCTCCACAGGTCTGAGATAAGACTTTCACAGATACCTCCGGTTCGGACTTACTGCGGCTCGCCTGACGAGGCTAGAGCCCGCGTTAGCTAGGGGCTGTCTTCTTGGACTGCATTGCTTCTGAGTGCCGACGGAGCTAAGGTACTGGCTTATCTCTCCTCTCCTGGATGGGCAAAGGGGTTAGCAATATATTTCTTGCTTTTCCTCAGTGCAGAGCGAATCAGTGACGTCTGGTTACTAATCTGATTTATTACATTGTCCAAGTGTACATCTGTACCATAACAACTTTTTACCTCATGTTTCTAATTAGCTATATATGTGTATGTATATTTTTCTATTTGGTTGCCTATAATAAAGTCTAATATATATCTGCAGACCAGAATTCTTTCGTGGCTCATTGCCAGAATAACTCACAGAACTTTGGGCTGGGATAGTAGCCATATTCCCCTAGACAACAGAGAGTCTAACTTATTTTTGTGCTACGAATATACCCTACACTACCCCTCTGCTTTCTATCTTTTAACCAGTTCCTGATCCACAATAGTACACTGCCTCCTATCCCATGACTTTTTAGTTTTGCCAAAAGTCTCTGATGAGGGACCTTGTCAAAGGCTTTCTGAAAGTCCAGATACACTATATCAACCGACTCACCTTTGTCTACCTGTTTATTTACACCTTCAAAAAAACATAACAGATTAGTAAGACAAGATCTTCCTTGTCTAAAGCCACGTTGGCTGTCTCCCATTAAGCCATGACTATTGTCACCAGCTCTCCTTAAACCCCCGTATATAAGTGGGTAGAGGTTAAGTGAGTGGTTTTTCCCCACTGAAGCAGCTACTTTACAAATCCTGAAGCTGGGCTTTTTGGGAAATGTAGTTCCTTCACCGAATCAATGAGGAGCAGTTGTGGAAAAGTGGTTTAAGCAACCAAAGGATTTTATTTCCCCTCCCGGGGTGGATTTCACCATGAACAAAGTAACACAAACCAGGTATTTACTGGCATAAGGACAAATCAAAGGTTCTTTAACAGAAAAGGCTTACTTCAGCAATAAACATGTTGATATCTAGCATTCCAACGTAACAATGCTGTTTCTTCACAGCTCTCTGCTGCTCAATGCTAGTAGTGCTGTACTTTCTCTTTCAAAACATGCCTTCAGCGTAATGAGATTATTTCATTAGCAAGCGATATCGTACAGTCCATGATATCTTCATCAATATTCACACATTCAGGTTCAAAGTCCATTAACTCTTCCTGGCTAGAAGGAAATGTTTGTAACGGCAATCCTGATGCCACGCCCTTTCTAACTGCTACAGGTTTCACCTGATATTCCTGAGTTAAATACTGGCTTTCACAAACGTTATCAGCACAGGTATTCTCTTCCCAGCTCCAACCCTCTGGGTAAATGCAGTCTATGTAACTATTTTTATACCAGCCTTTTGGCTTACATTTTAGCCTAGCTGGTGGAGGTTTTCTTTGTGGCTTTGGACTGGCTGTAAGTTCCCAACCTAAGCCTTGCACAGAAGATTTCACTTGCCTTCCTGGCTTCCTTTCACTTCTGTGTTCCCCGGGATACTGCAGGTAATCCACTCTGCCCTTATTATATCTTTCCCTTGGGGTTTCTTTTCTTTTCCTGAAGAAAGACTCTGTCTCACGCTTCCACAGAGACTCTGGCTGTTTCCTGGCACTGCTGTCTTCACCGTAGCTCTCATTAGCTTCCTCATCCAGCCTACATGCCTCAGCTCCTTCTTCTAACTCCTCTTCTCCTTCTCCTCCTTCCTCTAACTCCATAAGCTCAACTGAACTCTCTATCAGGGTGAATTCTAGGGCAGTGCTCAACTCCACCCCCTAGCAGGTGTCCTGCATTAGCTCGTGACTCATTCCCTGAATGGTAGCACGGGCATTTCTCTTGCCTCTGTGCTTGGTTTCTAAGGTAACTAGGAGCCATGTGCTTTTGTTTACAACTCAGCCCTACTCCTGTTCCTGGCTTTTTAGCCTCATCTAACGGGCTGGAAGGACCCACTATGTCACACTATCTACATGTTCAGTAATTTTGTTCTTTATGATGGTTTCTACCATTTTTCCCGGTACTGACATCAGGCTCACCGATGTGTAGTTTCCCGGATCACCCCTGGAACCCTTTTTAAAAACTGGCGTTAAATTGGCCATCCTCCAATCTTCAGGTATTACAGATGATTTTAATGATAGTTCACAGATTACTAATAGCAGGTCTGCAATCTCATATTTCAGTTCTTTCAACACCCTTGGATGTATACCATCCAGTCCAGGTGATTTGCTACTCTTTAGTTTATCAACAGTTGTAATACATCTTCCCAGTGTATTGATATTTCTTTCAATTCTTCAGCAGTATCATCTTTAAATACCACTTCAGTCATGGATAACATCCCCACATCTTCCTCAGTAAAGACCAAAGCAAAGAATTCATTCAGTCTCTCCGCTATGGCCCTGTCCCCTCTTAGTGCCCCTTTTTACCCCTCTGTCATCTAATGGTCCACTGATTCTCTCACAGGTATTTTGCTACGAATGTACTTGAAAAAGTCTTTATTAAGTGTTTTTGCTTCCACAGCAAGCTTCTTCTCAAATTCTCTCTTTGCCTGCCTTATCAATGCCTTGCATCTAACTTGCCAGTGCTTGTGCCATGTCCAGTTTTTGTCTTTTGGCTCTTTTTACAATTTCCTGAAAGATGCTTTTTTGGCAACAACAGCCTCTCTGACCTCACCTTTAAACCATGCTGGCAGTTTTTTGGACTTCCCTCCACTTTTCTTAAAGTGTGGAATACAGCTGGTCTGGGCTTCCAAGATAGTATTTTTAAACAACATCCATGCTTGATGTAAGTCTTTAACCTTTGAAACTTCTCCTTTTAATTTTTTCTCAACTATTTTCCTCATTTTATCATAGTCTCCCTTTTGAAAGTTAAAAGGTAATACTGTGGATTTCTTTACCATCCCTCCTCCATTAATTAAATCAAACGCGATCATGCTATGACACTATTGCCAAGTGGCCCCAACATCCTTATCTCTAGCACCAGATCTGATGTTCGACTAAGGACTAGGTCCATAACGGCTTCCCCTCTGGTCAGTTCATAAACAGATGCTCCAAGAAGCAGTCATTTATTTCATCTAGAAACTTTATATCCCTAGCATGTCCTGCCGTGACACTGACCCAGTCAATACCGGGGTAATTAAAATCATCTATTATTACTGTGTTATAACTTCTGTTAGCTTCCCTGATTTCTTTGAGGACTTCATCATCCATCTGTTCATTCTGGCCAGGTGGTCGATAGTACACCCCCATTGGCATCGCTTTCCCCTTTTTACATGAAATTTGAATCCATAGAGATTCTACAGCAAATTTTGTTTCCTGCAAAGCTTTAATCCTTTGTGACTCAATGCCCTCTCTAACATAGAGCGCAACCCCTCCACCAATTTCATCAGCTCTATCATTACGATACAGTTTGTACCCACCTATGACAGTGTCCTACTGGTTGTCCTCCTTCCACCATGTCTCTGAGATTCCAATCATATCTAACCTCACATTTAGTGCTATATATTCTAACTCGCCCATCGTATTTTTTAGACTTCTAGCATTTGCATACAAGCATTTTAGAGATTGTATTTTATTCATATTAATCTGGCTATCGGTAGGCAGGGGTAATTTGGAATCTTTAAGCTCTGTCTGCTCCGTACTCAAGGGCATTTGGGCTACTTTTGTGTTTGTTGGAACCTCTCTGTTGATATGCCCTAACTTCATTCTTTTGGTAGTATCCTTCAAGGATATATTGTTCCGAACCATGTGCTCTTGGACGACTGTCGGCTCTCCCCTGTTATCATGAACTCTACTCTTCTGGCAGATCGCTTCTATCCATGCCCTTCTCTTCTACTGCTAACTCCACACTTTGATCCTTTCACCTTGCTGCTCCTTATGCCTGGAACAAACTATCAGAGTCTGTGCGTCAGGCTTCATCTCTGGCCCCTTTCAAATCCAGGCTGAAAACTCACCTCTTCGAGGCCGCTTTTGGATCCTGATCTGCTTAGTCTCCAATGTGTTTCCCTACCATTCCCCTAGATATATCTTTGTCTTCAGCTGTTGTGTGATCCTGACAAGACTGTAAGCTCTGATGAGCAGGGGCCGTCTTTTATATGTGTCTGTACAGCGCTGCGTACGCCTTGTAATGCTATATAAATGATCAGTAGTAGTGCTGCTATTACTACTACTACTACTATTAATCATTTATATAGCACTACGAGGCGTACGCAGCGCTGTACAAAGATGTAGAGAAGACAGTCCCCGCTGAAAGAACTTACAATCTAGTTAAGATAGACAGCACAATACCAGAGAAATAAGGGATTCAATAGGGAGAGGAGAAACAAGAAAGCAAGAGATTAGGATCTAAAAGCGACCTCAAACAGGTAAGCCTTTCGCATGGATTTGAAGAGGGGGAGGGATGAGACGACATAAAAATACAGGAAGTTTGTTCCAGGCATAATGAGCAGCAAGGTGAAAAGATCGAAGTCTGGAGTATATATACAGTATATATAGAGTCAATTACCTGTGTTTTAGGTAAATGCTGAAAACAAGTTTGTTTAGGACATTTTTATTGAATAACTGAATTTTAAAGGTTTTGTAATCTTAGTTTTAATTTTTATCTTAGGTATGCAATTTCTGTTCTCATTTTATTACTTATCGTAAGTGGGATTTTAGAAAGTATATCCAAGTGCAATCGGGGACATCCAGGGCTGAACGTACAGAAAAACACCAGGGACGTCTATGCCCATGGCTGATTTCAGGAACATAGATGTCCCTGATGTGGACGTCTGCAGCTCCATCCACATAGATGTCCTGGCTACAGAATAATGGGATGAGGACATATAGCACACGTGAGGTTGCATATAGGGATGTCCAGTGGTGTGGAAAACTGGAAATATGAGCCCCCATTCCCCGGAAGAGTTCGTTCTCAACGTGGATGTTTGGCAGGCAAAACAAGCACTTTACCACTGCCTATTTGTGCCTGGAGCAGGTAAAACTTGGAGGTGGCACGGGACATACAGGGCATTTCTGCAATCAGGAGAGGACGTCCAGGTTCTAGGTAATGCCGGGGACACAACTCCGCTATGCTCCATTCAGATTTGGACATTCTCATGCTTGGGACGTCCACAGAACCAGCTTTTAAAATGGCTCCAGTGACATCTCCTTGTTTTGGATGTCTCTATGCCCGTTTTCAGATGTCCAAACCACAAAGAGGGCTTCTAAAATGTGTCCCTGTATATCTCACTTATTTGGCCTGTAAATTTTAATTGTATAGATTTTTTTTGTGGAATCTGTTTAAAACGTTAAAGGCGTATCTTAGAAAAAATGTGAAAGTCAGAACTGAGGCATGGATCCCACCACAACTACATTTCCGACAGTAATAAAAGACAGTCTGCTGAAGGGAACGGTTTCTACAATACAGATTTACTTGCAGCAGGATGAGCAAGCCTAAAAATATGCATGTGGGAAAAACGGATGGAGGAACCCTGGCAGCGTACACGTTTCTGTTCCGACATTCCAGAATGCGCAAGTGTAAAGATCGGAATTTACATGTGCATCCTGGGTAGTTCAGTAACCTGGAAATGTAAATGCTGCTAAGGGACTACAGAGGACTCTATGTTCAGAACATTGCACTTTGGGAAGAAATAAACATATTGGGCCCGATATTCAAAAGCCATTTACATGATACAGCCCAGCAAACCGTGTAAATGCCTTAGATGGGGATATTCAACAGCACTTACACGGTTAGTGCCACTGAATATCCCCATCTAAGTCCCCTACGTGCCCCGGCTAGCATAACGGCATGTTGGGGGCGTACCAGGGCGGAGTGGAGGCGGGGAATGACGCTAACCGTGCAGCAGTGATATTGGCTGCTGCCCGGTTAGTGATCTGTGCCTTAAAGATAGGTGAGGACCCCCCCCCCCCCCCCCGTATATTTAAGGTGCCAATCGCTAACCAGGCAGCAGCCAATATCGCTGCTGCATGGTTAGCTTTGGCGGCGATCACCAGATATTTAATACCGTCACCGTGGCATTGAATATCCGGTTTGGAGGTTGGTGGGGAGGGCTATGTGCCCGTCGGCGCATAGCCTTTCGAAGATCTGGGATAAGGAATATCAGGCCCATTCTCCTTAATCCTCCCTATGAAGGAATGGCAAAAAGGAACACTTCTGTAACACCTTTTCATGTCAGAGGTGGGCAATTCCGGTCATATACATGGATCCCCTATACGAAGTGGATGACGGCAGGCCCTAAACGCCCCTGGAATGCCTCCTAGCGAAATGTTTTAATATAGATGAGCCTAGGGGCAGAAACATTTCAATCATGACCTTTCTAAAATTGTGTTTTAAGCATGGATGCAGCTTGCACATTTTTCTGCCGCCACATCCACATTTAAAATGCGAATAAGGCTTCTAAAATAAGCCCCTTATTGTACAGAAGGAAAAGAAATGAATACATTAAAGTAAAATTAAATTTATCTAATCATCTTAACCCTACCACATTCCCTTCTTTTCTTCTGGCATCTTTCCAAGTACCTTTACACCTTCCTGAAGTCCAACCGCACTGCTCCTAGCAGCAGCCTCTCAGCCCTCAATGCAGCCCATTTCACGGTCCCCATCAGATGTCCCTTTGACCCTTATTCCAGCCCACTGGCACTGTGTACCTTCAGCCTGCTGGCCCTGTTCCCACTGACACTGCCCCTGCTGTCGGTCTCTCAGCCCTTATCGCCATCACTACAGCCTGCCAGCACTGTGGGCCCTTCATCCCTTGCCACAGCCTGCTGGCACTACATGCCATCGTTGGAGCCCAATCATTCAAAAACCTGCCATAGAGGGTGCCGCAGGCTTTTTGAGTTTTTAGGATATCCACCATGAATATGCATGAGACAGATTTACATGCACCACCTCCATGACATTTTGGGTTACTTTCAAACTGTCCTCAGCTGTCCTTAAGCAGAATATTTCTAGAACTGATTATCGTAAAAACAGAATGTGCGACCAGCTAGTTCAATTTCCCAACTTCCAAATGATGAAAGGTCAGTTTGTGTCGCAAAGAAGGATTGCTTAAAAACATTTAACAAGATGAGAAAAACTGCAAGCACTAAAGAACAGAAACTGCAGGAGCATCTGCTTAAGTGATCTGTCTGTCTGACTGTCTGTCTGTTCATAAGCATTTCTGCATTGTGCAAATATGTGGACAGATGGCAAAGAGAGGTAGAGGAAGATCATGAAACAAAACAAAAAAGGGAAAGCAGGGATCCCAACATTGGGAGAACCCAAGCGGTTCCCAAACCCCATCAGCTGAAGGAGGGGACCAAAAGGAGAGGGGTGAACAGGAGTGGGGAGGAGGGGAGGAGCTGAAAAATGAAAAAATATGATGGATTTAGCTCAAGCATTTCTAAGGTGACTTATATTCAAGTATATTAGGTATTTCCCTCTCCCCAAGGGGCTTATCATCTAAGTTTGAATCTGAGGAAATGGTGGCTTAAGTGACTTGCCCAAGGTCACAAGCAGTGTGAGTGGGATTTGAACCCTGACTTCCCAGGCCACTGCTCTGACCATTAAGCTATTCTTGGGAGACATTTGGAGAGGAAGTTAGTTAGGCAAGAGAGAAAAGGGGATGTAAGTGGGAAGGGATGGTAAGGGTGTTCTCTAGAGCTACACATCCTTTGCCCATCCCTCCACACAGACACCACATACATTTTCTCCCACGTACATTTTCCACACACACACACTCCCCTCTCCCTTCCCACTGTGCACACTCCCACCAGCTGAAGAAAGGGAAACACGTAAAGTGTGCACCTTCCAACTTGTTTAAATCAGCAGTGTTCTCGCATCCAGAAAAGAGGCTGCTGTTTTCCTGGCAAGGAGCATGTAAACCTCATTCTCTGGTTCAGCTAAGAAGAATAGGGAGTAGCATTACATATGACTATTCACATTCAAGGAGAGTTACCATCGGGTACAGTAGGTCTCCCTGCCCAAGAGGACTTACAATCTAACCCCTTCATTTATTAAGCCACATTAACATAATAATGCACATTAAGGGCTAGATTTACTAAAACGTGCTCTCATATTACCACCTGCTAACATACAATTTATATCACAGGTCTCATTTTATGCAATGGGATTTATTTATTAACAACACACGTTAATGGCATTAGTGTGTGCTAACACAGTACTGGAATTTAGCAAATCTAATCCAAAGAACAATGTTAGTAAATAGGCTCATTTAGAATAATGTGGCTTGCATTATTTAGCATGCTTTAAGTCACATTAACATGTTAATACAGCTTAGTGAGAGCCAAGTTTGAAACCAAGGCAACTGAGGGTTAAAGGACTTTCCCACGATGACAAGGATCATAAGTGGGAAGTGGAATTTAAACCCTGCTTTTTTGGTTGGTAGCCTGCTACTCAATTATTATGCCACTCTACAACAGATAGCGTTTTAACAGTATACTCAGAGCTAACTGAAACTTTTTTTTTTCTAAATGGAGTTGGGGAAAAGCCGTTGTGAACCAGGATCTTTTCTGTGCAGAAGATACACTTTGGCTCAGTGGCATTAATTCTGCCCAAGTAGTCCAGGCTAGAAAAGGGCCCAGACGACCCAGCGACCCCCACACTGCTTGGGCAGAGACAGAGCATGGCAAACATTATACTTATTTTAAAAGACGTTTGCTGCTCCGCCTCCCGCTGCCTCTCTCCCTGTAAAGCATGCTGTATCCCGGCAGCTGTAAACCCTGAAAAACACTTCCTCACTGTGTGAGAGCTGAAACTTCAGCCCGGCAGCGGGTTCCATTTCTCCGGCTGCTGTGGAACAGGGCTTTACAGGCAGAGAGACAGCAGGGGGCAGTGCAGCCAACTTCTTATAAAGTAAATATAATGTTTGCTGGGGAGGGGAGAGGAGAGTTGTTCCTATCCCCTTTTCGTGGTCATCCAGTTTTGCTTGGGGGCTCCTCATTTGAACTCACCCCACCGCACTGGCTGTGATAGGTAAAGAATATGAGATTCATTTGTTCTACCACAAATATAGACACTTGTATGAAAGCCTTTTAATTATCCAGTGGCCCATTTATCGCAGATCCTCTAAAACATGTATTCATTCACAAGAGGTTCATCAGCTTATCGCTGGATTTCTCTGGCCAAGCAGCATGCTTGTGACACATTATTATAATCAACTACTGCTTAATGATATAGTATGGGCGGCCAGGAAAGACAGTAGGTAGGGGGAAGAAAAAATTACAACAGCCAACACATAGTGCAGCCTAGAGCATTAAGGGGAAACAATGTGAACGCTCTGCAAGAAGCTCCCACCTAAGCAACTTTTGTAAATGAAATAAAAATTCATATCCTGGGAGCTCCTATGAGCCCTCCTTGGACTGTCTGTCTTGTGTCATTGCAGAGCACAATCAATACACCTTTGATCAATGGAACAGGGAGGTGGCAGGTACTCTTAATTCATGGTGTTTAGTGAGTATTGACAAGATAGTAATGATCAAACTGCAGTGTGTCACTCAGACTGCTGGTATTAGCATTCTTTAAAGGTCAAAGCTAAATCTGTTCAAAGCCCAAACTCCATACACAGGGAGACATGGAGCTCACAGAGCTTAAAAGCTTCCATAGCTAGGGCCAAGGAGGTGGATTTTAGGTATTACTCCGTCACATGCCCCACAGACATATGTAGTGTTTGCTAACATGGAGAGCCATTTCCAAAGGCATTCCCTATGCAAACAGGCTTTGTGAAAATTGCCCACCAGATATGCAGATAAAATTACATATGGAGTGCCACTACATGCGGAATATCACCTTCAATAAAGGGAGGCGATCTTCGAGGCGGGGTTTGGAAATAAACACACACTTTGGAATTTTAGAAAGCATGCGTGTTATTTCACTCGGAAAAAGCACTAACACTAAAAGAAGTGCAGATGTGTGTGTGTAATTTTTCCTTCTGCAATTCTCAAAAGGAAAACGCATACTGTTGTGGTCAACATTATTAGCACCCTTGCAGTCCAACCCCTAATATCCAATATCTCCTAAAAAGAAAGTGGCCAGTGAAATGGATTTGGACTACATATGCACACATACTTGACACATAAAAGAATCAACTAAAAGAAGACCAATTAAAAAAGAAATAGTAGGAAATAGTATAAAAACTGGGACATTAAAGAAAGAAACCCCTGAGGGCTATATGTGGAAGGCTTAAGCCCATAAATCAATTCAACAAGCAAAGAAAGCACAACCCCAGAAAGTTCCTTCCCAAAAACGTTTTTTGTCGGACAGCGTCTGTGTGAAGAATCAGCCCCTCCAATAAACTAGGTCCATTTTCATCAATATTTTGCAGTTAAAAGAAACCAGTTTCAAGGCAAATAACCAAAAGTAAAACAGACACTTATCTGCAGCTTTTCCTAGTTGACAATCTCCAAAAGATGGTATTAAGTACCAAAGCGGGGTTCTCCACGACAAAGCACTGCGTTTCAGGTCTGTCTACATTCCAAAGACCCTGTATCAGGCAAAATATCCCACTGAGCTCATGATTGCAAGATACTGGGAGGAATTTATTTCTTACATACTGGCGTCTGACGTCAGAAATTGCAATTGCTTACCGCATGGCAATTGGATGATGGTAAAAAGCAACAATGCAGTCACAACACCAATCATCCAAAACTTCCTATTCAAAAAAGACTATGCCAGTCAAGTTCTAAATTCAATCCATGGGGAAAAACAGAATGAAGAGTAAAAATTCACCTCTGTTCGTGTGATTGGAAAAGGGCTTCACGATCACCGCCCCTCATAGATGGTGGAATCCAATCAATTATTGGCACCTTTATAAACAATTCAAATCAGTTTGAAAAGAAGAACCTCATTCCCACTACAGTAAAAGTAGATGAACCTGTGATCAACTGTCAGTACTCATATGACTTGAATCAACCAATGAATGATGGCTCTAATGTTTAAAATGACCACATTCATTCCCTGTTACATTTTCCTAATGATGAAGACAAGAGAGCTGCCTGAAATGTCAGAAAAGTCATTATCACCAAACATCAAACTTCAAAGGGGTACAAGGCCATCTCCAAAGACCTTGGGAATCCTGTGTCTACAGTTTGCAATGTTATTAAGAAGTTTTCTGCTCATGGACCTGTCAAGAACCTCCAAGGACACGGTGCAATGAGGAAAATTAATCCAAGAAGTCTTTGAAGGTTAGTGCGAACTGTTGGAAAAACACCACGTACAACATCCAAAGAGCTTAAGGCTGGCCTGGAGCAATCTGGAGTGGTGGTTTCAACTCGCACCATATACTGCGCACTAAACAAAGAAGGACTACATGGGGCAAAGACCAAGGAGAACCCCACTGCACAAAGACAGACATAAAAAGGCACGCCTGATCTTTAACCAAACCACCTTGAGAAACCACAGTCCTTCTGGGAAAATGTTCTGTGGACAGATGAAACTAAACATGATCTCTTTGGCAATGCAGACCAGTGATCCATATACAGTTAAATATGGTGGACATTCAGTAATGTTGTGGGACTGTTTTGCTGACTCGGGAACTGGAGGCCTGGGATGTATTAAAGGAATCATGAAGTCAGAGGACTACCAAGGTATTTGAGAGTGAAACGTACTACCTAGTGTCAGAAAGCTAGGTCTGGGTCAAAGGCTATGGGTCCTCCAGTGGGACAATAACCCAAAACACACATCCAAAAGTACAAAAGAATGGTTAAAATGGAACAAATGGACTTTTAAACTGGCCATGGCCAGCAACGAGTCCTGATCTCAATCCAATCAAGAACCTTTTGAAAGAGCTGAAACCTGCCATTGGTAAAAGGAATCCTGGAAACATTCATGAGCTGGAAAAAAATCACAGTTGACGAGTGGGTGAAACTACCAGCAAACAGTTGTATGAAACTTATAGATGGCTACAAGAAACGTATGGAGGCTGTCATCACTGCCAAGGGTTGTGCAACCAAGTGTTAGTGAAGGGTGCCATTAATTCTGTTCAGGTCATATTTTGTTCTTTTCTCAGAAATTACTATGTCTATGTTGCACAGATGCCAGATGTCTTTCTTATGTTGTATACCTTTGAACATACTATTAAAATATTATGAAGACATACAGTTGGAATATTTCCAATTAATTCTCAAAATATTCTACACAACATACCTAAAATGAAAGGGTGCCAATAATGTTGACCACAACTGTACATACTTCATTTGAAAGCTGTTGCGAAATCCACTGGCAAAAAATTACCCCCCCGGACTATGTAGAAATGTGAGCAGTTTGAAAGCTACCTTCAGGAAGGAAGACGATGGGTCTTGTGTTTTATCTTGTGTGAGAGGAGGAAAGGGTGAGAATGAGAAGCAAATGGTGATAAGCTTCTATTGATGCCAATCTGGAAAATATTTTACATATCTATGCGGAATTCCTTTACTTTTCACATGCCCTTTAAACAGGTGTATATTAAACCTCCACGAACAGGTTGAAATGCAGAGATAACTGGTGGATCTCTGAAAATTCAATTCCAGATAGAAAAATGAACACTGCTATAATGTTAATGGGGGAAAGGGGAGAAAAGCTGAAAACATGCAGGTGGAAGGCAAAAGCAAGAACTTAGTACTTACTTTGTGATACTCTCACTAGTTCAGTCACACTGAAAACACCCGATGTGACAAAACTGTCTTGGAAGCCCAAATGTCCTATAAAAAAATTGTAAAAAAAGAATATAAATATAGTAATTAGCATGCACATCTAGCAAAAACTTCTTACACAGCACAACATTTTTCACCGTAATTCTAGAATATGGTATCTCATTTCCGAAAGCACTAATCACTGTTTATGTAGAAAGCTAGTTAGCTATAAAACCACATGCTTTTTCGTTACCCTGTGGTTTGTAAGGAATGTTTACAGAGCACGTTAGCAGTGAGGGAGACGCCTAAATGTTAAAGAATCTTGGAGGGGAAGTCTTCAGGCGAAAAGATGATTCCATGGCTCTGAATGATAACTAATGACATTTCCTCCTTTCCTTTAGGAGAAGTTGCAGCAGTCGGCAGTCATTCATTTCACTCTGTAACATCATTTATAAACAGGCCACTTTGCTAGGTACACTGGCACCTACAGAGACATTCACCATGCACCTCTCTGGGCCTTCTCACAAAATAAGCTTAAAATGCATTCCATTTCATTGCAAATAGTTGATACCAATGTATCTTCAGCTCTACTGGAACATGTTTCAGATGCAATTGTGGGATATGGACAGTGTTTCTCACCCTTGTCTTAGAGGCACTGCTAGCTATTTAGGCTTTCCAGCAGAGATGCCAAAGGTGGATCATCCCAAAGCGTCAGACTGAAGGCCAAAGAAGGACGCTTTAGGCAGGATGTCTGGTATGTATAAATCCACAAGCATTTAAGTGCTGTATTGCTTTGCAAATGAACGAATCAACACAAAATATTACTTAGCTTTTTCTGGTGCCTTTAAAAAGACAAAGACAGACTGGAAACAATCTGGAGGCAATACGCAGGCAACTCTCAAACGAATTTGTCCAGGTAAGTTACCCGGATAAATTCTCTAGGCCGAAAAGTTTCCTTTACTAAGAAGGTAAGTTTGTAACAGGCCACCTAAGTAGCACAGCAGTACAGCAGTAATCTGCCCATGTACACCAGTTTTACAAGGGAAAGTATGTGTGCACTTCCCCTTGTAAAATTACCCCACAGAAAGCACCCACATATATTTCCGTCAGCTCCCAAGCATGCACTAATTCCCTAGTTTATTTTAAATGCTTACATGCATTTTTAGTTCTATGCGTGTCAGTATAAACTCTTCCCCCGGAAATGCCTCTGCCTAGGGCAGATAAGCGCATGCACAGGCCTTCCCATGCTTGGAGAACAGGCAGAGCAGGGGCGGGATTGGCTCTTAGGCACCTTAGAAGCACACATTATTACATCTGTAGTAAATGCTTCAGCCCCTTCGCAGTGCTGGTCAGTATTTTAGAAGAGATCACGAAAGCGCCTATATGTATTAATGACTAGAGTAACCCCTAGTTAGGTATGCACTTGCTACCTAAAAATATGCGCTTCCTTTTAAAATTACCCCCTCACTGTCTCACCTTGCTGTCTCCATGGTCATCCCGAAGCTTCATTGCCACGATGGCACAGGAATATCGCTTGGCTTACCTCTTCCCTAGCTGCGTCTGCGCCTTACAGTACTTTCAAATACTCCCATTCCCAATGCTTTTCCATTAGCTGTATCCTACCCGCAGTTTATTTTTTTATTTAGACAGATTTGTATACCACCTTATCCTACAATCAAAGTGGTCACATCACAATTAGAGGGTTACTTTTTTTTTTCATTTTAACTTTTTTATTAAGCATTTCAATGAGAATTACAATTCTCTGCAAACTCAACTTTGTACAATCCCTTTACAGTGACATATGCTCACATATACATTCCCTTTATATATTTATGCATACTCCCTTCCTATGTGCCCTTCCTTATATCTTCCCCTCTCCCCCTCCCCCCTCTCCATCCATTCCCACTCATCCATTCCCATGTTAGCATCCCCTCCCATTTCACCCATTCACCATTGATTCTTCCTAATGGGCTGTAGCTAGATCCCCTCCCACCTTCTTCCGCTGCTCTCTCCCTCTCACATCCTTCCAGGTTTCCAACCACATACGCACTCTCTGCCAATGCACCTCACCTTCCCCCCTTCTCATCTCCGTCAATCTATGCATCAAACTCACCTCTGCCACTCTTCTAACAAAACCTGCTGGATGTGGTGTAGTCTCTCCCACCCAATGCTGTGCTATCTCACTTCAAGCTGCTACTGTACAGTGATGGAGCACTCCACCAGCCCGCTTTGGAATGTCCTCCTCGAGTTGATGCAGTAAGCAAATCTCTGGTTTCCGTTTTCAGTTGTGCTGCCTCATAATATTTCCTAAAGTTAGGCATCCCTAACCCTCCCTCTCCTTTAGCTCTTTGCATTACAACCATAGCCACTCTCGCCCGTCTAGTTTGCCATATGAACCGATTAACAATTCTTTGCAACCATTTTAGTTGGCCAGGAGGTACCTTAATTGGTAGCATCTGAAACAAAAATAGGAATCATGGTAAGAGCATCATCTTTATTCTGGCAATCCGTCCAAACCATGACAAGTATCCCCGCCCCCACCCATCTAACCATCTCTCTACCTGCCCAAATATTTTCTGATAATTCAGCTTATATAAGGCTTCTATCCTATTACTAATGTAAATGCCAAGATATCTAATACTCTCTCTTGCCCACTTAAATTGATATTTCTCTTGCAGTATTCCCTGTGTGTCTCCGTGGATGGTTAAATTTAAGATTTCTGATTTGGTCCAATTAATAGTAAAACCCGATAGTCTGCCAAATTCTTCTAATTCCCACATTAAAATTGGAATTGAAATGCGAGGCCTGCCCACGCTCAAGATTATGCCATCTGCAAATAGTGAGATTTTGTATTCGCTCCGCCCTGTTTTTATTCCCTGTATATCATCCCTCTCCCTCACTCACTCCACAAACGGTTCCAGCGAGATGGCAAAAAGTAGTGGTGATAATGGACAACCCTGCCTTGTTCCTCTCCCCTGCCCAAAAAATTCCGAATGAGCCTCATTCACTCTTACGCAGGCTTTCGGATTGCAGTATAATGCCTTTACCCAGCTTATGAATTCTACCCCCAAGCCCATTCTTTCCATTGCCTCAAAAAGAAATGGCCATGACACCTGGTCAAAAGCCTTTTCGGCATCTAGCGACAGCAATAAGGCTTCTTCCCCATTTTGTTCCGTGGACCAAATCATATTCAATATTTTCCTGATATTGTCCGCTACCTATCTACTGGGAATGAATCCCGCTTGATCACAATGGATCAGCTTTCCTATCAACCTATTAAGATGCGTAGCCAGTATTTTAGCTAATAATTTGGCATCGAGGTTAAGCAGGGAGATAGGTCGATATGATGAACACTCTTGCGGATCCTTTCCCTCTTTGTGTATTATAGTTATTCCCACCCACCCCATAGTATCCGCTAATTCCCCTCCCTCCCTTGGAAGACTGAAAAGCCTCACCAGCGGTTCTATTAGTATCTCTCCAAAGCATCTATAAAAGGGCGCTGTCAGCCCATCTAACCCCGGGGCCTTATCTACTTTTAACTGTTTTATCGCTCGCTGCACTTCCTCTACTCGTATGTCCTTGTTTAATTCTTCTTGTTCCCCCTCGTCTAATTTCGGCAACTTTATTGAGTCAAGATAGCTTTGTAGTCTCTCCCACTGTGGAGAATCTCTTGCTTTATATAGCCCCATTTAATATCCCCTAAATGCTTCCCTAATCTCCCCATCCTTGTGAACCAACCCTCCTCCCTGAGTATGAATTTTCAATATATGGGACCACAGTTTCCTCTGCTTCAATTTCTGCGCCATGTATCTCCCCGCTTTATTTTCTCCCTCAAAGAAGTCCTGTCTCAAAAACTGCATTTGGTACCTTATTTTGGAAGCTTGCATTTCATTTAACTGTGCTCTTACTGCTAGCACTTGCCCTCTATAGGCTCCTGGCCGCCCTTGTGCATCTAATTCTTCCAGCTACATCAATTTGACTCTCAATTCCTTCTCCATCCCCTCCCTTTCCCTCTTTTTCCGCGTCCCCCCCCCCCCATTTAAGTAAGATTCCTCTCACCACCGCCTTATACCCAATCCCACACTCCTCCCCATGCCACTTCCCCATTATCGTTCCATTTAAAGTATTCCTTAGTTTCCCTCTCTATTTCCTCCCTAACCTTCCCATCCTCTAATAAATGTTCATTAAGTCTCCAAAACTGTATACCTTTCCCCTCCCCCTCTTTTGCCAATTGGACCTGCACTGGTGCATGATTGGACCATGTAATTGACTCCATATCCACCTCCTTAATCCGTCCCCCCATCTCCTTGGAAACCCAGATAGCGTCTATTCGGGAATATGATCCATGTACTGGGGAAAAATAAGAAAATTGTCTCTTCCCTGGGTGAATGAATCTCCAAGCATCAATCAAGCAGTGTTGTGTAACAAAACTGCGATAACGCATCCTATCCGCCCGTTTACCCTCTCTTTTCCCTGTGGCATCTCTTGCAGGATTCCACGTTAAATTAAATTCCCCTCCACAGATATGCTTCCTCTCCCCCAATTTTCCCACTCTTCATTCAGTTTTGTCCAAAATTCACTTTGCCCCCCTATCGGTGCATATACATTTACAATACAATGCCATTCATTCCCCACCTTTAACCGCATTAACACATATCTCCCCTCTTTATCCCTTACCACAGTGTGCAGTAACATCTTCAACGTTGCATCTATCAAAATAGCCACCCCTCCTTTTTTCTTTTCCACTGTATTAGAGGCATGTACACAAAGTCCCTATCCCCTGGGTTTGACCAGGTACTCAGTCGCTCTTGTTAAGTGCGTTTCTTGTAAAAGCACTACCGCGGCCCTTTGGCATATCATTTCTTTATATAATTTTTGTCGTTTAAATGGTGAATTGAGCCCTTTGACATTTAGTGATACTATTGTTAACTCACCTTATCTTTTCATCCCCCCTCCGCCCTCTCCCTCCCTCCCTCTGCTTCCCTGCCCCCCCTCCACCCCATCTCCCTTCCCCCTCCCCCGTGTCCCCTCATTGGAGACTCGTCTTCCCATCTTAGTGACAATCAATCAAGCCCTCACCTATTCTTATCCTTCCATCCCACCTGATTACCCCGCACCCTCTCCTACCTCCCTTCCCCATGCCCTGCACTCCTCTACGGCCCCCCATAGCCCGCGTCCCTCCCCTCCCTGCCCCTTCTGCTTTGTTCAGTAAATGGTATTATACCTCCTGAATTATCCCCACCTCCCTTCTCACCCCCCCTTCCTCACTCCCCTTCTCCTCCACCCTCCCTCTTTCCTCCCCCTTATTCCACCCGTCCCCTACCCCCTTTAATACATTTATCATCCCCCATCAACATTTCCCCTTCAGGATCTTCATAATTTCTCTGCTCCTGCTCATCCGTTCCCCTTCTCCGCTCTCCGCTCTCCTGGGTTGCTGTTGTTGAGTCTTGCCAGCTGCTTGCCATCCGCTGGTGCCCGGTGCCACTTCATACTATCCGCTCTCGACTTAGATGCTTTGCTCAGCGTTGATCTGCCTTAGCCACCGACTCCCTCTGGAAGATTGGTCAGACTCCAGTCTTTAAGCACTGTCCACGCTTCCTCACTGGACTGAACTTTTTTCGATTTTCCTTTCACTGTGATCAATAATCCAAAAGGAAACAACCACTTGTATCTCAGGTCTTCTCTCCTCATATAGGCTGTTACATCTTTCATCTCTCTCCTCCGTTGAAGCGTACCCCCTGACAAGTCCTGATACAGTTCCACTTCATGCTCCTCCCATTTGAAGTGCCTCAGTTTTCGTGCCGCCCTCAGGACCCTCTCTTTCATTTTAAAGGAATTCAAGCACACCACGATGTCTCGGGGTCTATTGTCCTTTACAGGCCTGAGCCCTCTGTGTGCCCTCTCTATTTGCAGGGGCTTCCCCTCTCCATCCTCCTCTAGAGATGCGGTTTGTAGCAGGGATCTAAATACCTTTGTTATAACCTCATCACAGTTCTTGTATTTAGCCTCTTCTGGGACTCCCCTCACTCTGATGTTACATCTTCTAGATTGCTCCTCCAGATCCTCTGCTTTGAACTTCAGTTCTTCTTGACCCTGCTTTAATTCTTCCCAGCCTTTCTGTATGTCTTCCATTACTTCCCCTTGTTGTTCCATCTGGCTCTGTTTCCTCTACTCGAGCTCCCAGATCTGCCAAATCTTGTCGCAAAGATTGCAGTGTCTCTTTTATTTCATTTTTTACACCACTAATTTCCTTTTTGAGATCCTCTTTCAATTCCATTAACCGCAGCTTAATCAACTCTGCAATTCCCGGGCTCCATGCTCCCTCCATCTCCTCCTCTTGCTCTGCTCCTCTGTCCTTCTCTCCCTCTTTCGTGCCTTTGGTGGTCACATATGATGTCCACCAATTTTTTCTTTGCTGACATCCCTCCTTTTTGGTTTCTCCATTTCCTCTCTCTGAGCCTTGAAAGGCTATTGCTCAACTGCTTTCTCTTAATTGATTATTTTTAGTTGGTTATTTTGCAGGATACGACAGTCAACCCCTTCCTGTTTCCACTCTTGCCTGGTCTTCTTACCCTTTAATTGCAGCTCCCACGATGGTGCCTCAGATCCACATCCTTGTTCTATTCCTGCATTATTGCATGACCTTTTCACTTTTTGGTATTAAGCTGTTCTTTATACCACTGATTCACTCTTTTCCTCCGATGCCGACAAATACTGGCTCCTTCTGCCTCTTGCTCCTCTATCTCGCTCCTCCGTAGGCCTCAATCACCCTCTACTGCTCTCTGCCACGTGGTTGCTTGCACTGATCCCTCACTCTCCCTGCAGAGCCGATTCGGCGATCTAATGTTACTGACCGGTGGTTTGTTTTTGTTTTTTGTTCCCCCTGTTTTCATCCGTATCGGGGCTGCTCTGCGGCTGATCAAGCTCTCACCGAAGCATGCACCTGGATCCTCCCACCTCTGCTTAGCTCCCGCTGCTCCGATCTACTGCTGGGCCCCGATCTTGCACCTCGCTCAGCTCTCAGAGACCTCTCCCGATCCTTACCGACCTCTCTGCATTCCTTGCTCTCCAGTGCTCTTTTCCGTGCCTTTCGCCTCCCACTTAACTTCGACGGGGGTATTTTTTTCACCTTTTATTAGGCATCAGCAATGGAGCCGAACTACTACGCTGCCAAAGACTTAGCTGACATCACCGGAAGTCCTGGAGGGTTACATTTAACATGAGGGTACTTAACAACATTATACAATGAACTCGTATGTCTAGTTGGGATGGGTGGGTATCGAGTTGGTGGAGGTAGTTGCATTACCATTCGGGTGGAGACTGTTGTCTGTCTGCTCATAGGTTTCTGTAAAGAGCAGGGTTTTAAGGGCCTTGCGGAAGTCTATGATATCATTCAAAGCCCTCAGGCCCGTTGGGAGGGAATCCCAAAGTGTGAATGCCAGTAGCAAAGGAGCTCTTCTTGAGGTTGTTTGTTTAGTCTTGTGATATCCTGCAGGTGTGCCGATCATGTTGTTATTATTGGTCCTTCTTGGTCTATTGCTGATATCCCTTGTTATGATATCTTGGAGTGCATCTGCCGAGAGATGGTGAATGATTTTAAAGATGATCAGGACTGTTTTGAATTTTGCTCTGGCCATCATTGGGAGCCAGTGCAGTTGCTGTAAGACGGGGGTGATGTGCTCAGTTCTTGGAGTGTCTGTAATGATGCGTGCTGCAGTGTTTTGCACCATTTGGAGTGGGTGTAAGGTCTGCTGAGGGAGGCCTTGATATAGCGAGTTTCCGTAAACAAGCAGAGATGTGATGAGTGCTTGGCATACTGTGCGGAAGTGGTACTGGTGGAGTATTGGCTTGAGCTTTCTGATGGTCCTCAAACGTTGATAGGCCTTATTTGCTGTTTTGGTGATGTGGGATTTCAGGTTCAGAGCTCTGTCCATTGTGATGCCCAGGTACTTAACTTCATCTTTGACTGCTATTGGTTTGTCTAGAATGCTGATAGTTTGTGGTGGAATGAAGGTGGGGTTCCTGGTCAGCTTCCCTGACTTCAGGGCAGGCCCAACCATTAGGCAAGCTAGGCAATCACCATGGACCGCAGCTTCTGGGGGGTGGCAAAGAGCAGGACATTCAAAGTTAAACAATAGATACTGACAGTCAGGGGGCGCATAAGGCTTTAGGTTTGCCTAGGGCACCAACACCTTGAACCAACTCTGGGGTCAAATCTGCCTGATTCCTATATCGTTCCTTGCTGGGACTGGTTGTGGAAATGGGATATCATTAGGAAAGAGAAAGCAGCTGATTGTTGCTTAAACATATCTCTAACATGGTTCCGATGCATAAGAATATGAGAACACAGTGTGAAAGAGAGGGACAACCTCCAAGCATGTGTGATACATGCCTAATGAGTAAGATTTGGCATGTCTGTTTCAGGATTGTTGCAATGAATATGCAAGAAATAGATTTACATACAATGCATCTCCAATACATGCATATTTATTGTTGGTGGCAACCCTGAAAACTCAACTGGCTGAGTCTGCCTCAAGAAGAGGCTTGGAGAGGGAAGCCTGCACTATCGAGAACTCTGCTGCCTTTTGGAGTCCTGGTCACCATGGGGAGGGGGAGGAGGAGGACTTCATCGCCGTCGTCACCCCTCTGCTGGGGTTAAATTGCCCACTTTCCACGGGATGCCCAGGGAAGCCTGCACTATTGAGAACTCTGCTGCATTTAGGAGTCCTGGTCACTGCGGGGAAGAGGAGGACTTCATCGCTGACATCACCCCCCCATCATCAGAACTTCATCACTGACATCACCCCCCCCCCCCCGTGTGTCTGTGGGCGCATGTCCGAAGGGTCCTGCCCCTTTGGAGCCCAGAGGAGGTGAACGATTCGGGGTATGCTGATAGGTAAGAGGAAGAAGAGGATCTTGCCTCCCACTAGTCTTAAGGCGGTCAAGGTTGTTGGTCCTATGGATCATCATCTGCAGTTGGTAACTGCGGAAGGAGCTGCTGCTATAGATATGGACCTATCCTTGGGAACTGTGAGTACATGACTGGAACTTTCCCCTTCTGTTTCTGAGGGTTTAACCCTGTCCAGACAGATAATTTTGACTAAAAAGGCAGAGGCCATTCCGGTGGAGGATCCTGGGGTTAGCAATTTCCTCTTCCAAATAACTTTGAGTTGACTCGGGCCTCTTTGGTTAATTTGGTGGCGATTCCCTCTCCCTTTATATATTCTTCTGATATGTCTATGGTTGTTGCCCCTAAAGATGTTACGTTGCATGACATCTGGGAACTGGTGTCACGCACAGAAGTTTCTTTGCAGTCATCCCTCACAGATGTTTCACGTTTTTCTGTGGAAGTGGTAAATAAGATCATGGATGAAGATAAATATATTGCTGATTTTAAGACATCGTTGGCTAAGTTGGGGGGCCAATATGATCTGGCCCATACTTCTATTTCTTCTTCTATTCAGGATAATATAGTAATTCACCACCAGACTGAGTCCTTGGAGAATCAAGTTTGTGCTAAGAATCTACGTTTTCTTAATTTTCCCTGTACACATTATTTATCACGTCTTATTCTTTTTCGTAAATATTTTCAAGAGGTATTGTTGATAGATGATGTGGATTCAATTAAAGTTTCTAATATTTTTTATATTCCTTGGGGAGTCAGGAAAGAAGGCTAGATGGAGGAGGAGCTGCTGCATATTTTCCCCATCTGAAACTCGATTTATCTTCCTTTTTGGAATCTTCTTCAGACAATATTTCTACTAGGGCCATGTTAGTTGTTTCCTTTATTTCTTTGAGTGATAAAAATATGATACTTAAGTTATATTTTGCTAAGAAAAATGTCACTTTTTGTAGCAAAACTATACAGATTTTTCCTGATGTTTGTAAATCTACTCAGAGACATAGGAAAGCTTTTTTGAATTTAAAGTCTCCAGTGTTGGCCCTCGGAGTTTCTTCTTTTTTTCTTAAATATCCTTGTAAATGTGTCTTGATTTTTCAAGGTGATAAATATGTTTTTTATGAACCATATCAACTTGAGGCTCTTCTGGTGGGGAGACGAGCTGAGTAAGTTATTTATAGTTATTTGGTTTTCTTTTTATTTGTCTTAGTAATTGGGGATTTGTAATATTTAGTTTTTCAGGACTCTGAGAGATGTTTTCTTTATTGATTGTTTTTTGATGTATGCAGGCTCTTGATGTGGACTGTTGTATGCAAACGTTTCCTACTTTATTGCTTAATAAAGGTAAAAAAAAAAAAAGAAGAGGCTTGGAAAAACCCTGAGTTAGATGATCACTCTGGTACATGCCCCTACGCTGAAATCCTAAATTCTGTTATTGATAGCTGGCTGTGCCTTAGGACACTAAAGAAGAAGGAAGGGGAGCCAAACCCTCTATGTGTTGAATTCTTTGCTTCTTAACATCTTTGGTTCCTCTACCGCAAGGATGTACGTATGCCTTCTTTGGACTCCTTATGGCTGTGCCGTAGGTGCTGAGAACTTGCCCCTTCTGTTCAAACTAAGGGGTTGGGGTATGTGGGCATTTCATTTTGTTTGTATTATAACTATGTTGGTTTTTGTATATTTAGTTACTTTTATGTTGTTGCTATAAAGTCATCTACTTTAAAACTCTGGTTATAGCTGGTATATCAAATTTGATAATTGCTAAAAGCAATTACTGCATTCCTTTCTGAAAAAGACAAATTGGAGGCTGGTGACCAAAGGCTAACACCATTTTTCAGTACGGAAGTGCAAGAATGAGTGTGGATCATTCGCTCCCACCCCATGAAGAGTTTGCAAACGAGGTATGACACTAGGGAGGTTTGCTGGTGAGTACAGAAAGTGCCTTTGTAGGTTTTCTCTATTTCTTGTTTGCAGCTCAGCCAGACTTGACATCTAAAAAGGATCATCTATGGGCAAGAACTGAGTGTACGGTTGTAACTTTGAATAATTTAAATTGCACTTGATATTTAAACCAAACCTAACTAGTTAACATTTGCAGTTAGCTTAAGGCTGGGATTTACTGGGTTTATTGGTGCTATAGTCTGGGTCTTCTTGGCACTGAGAGTTTATCCCTATTGTGCAAATTAAGGATCTGACCTACAGTCCACAGACCTTACCCTTTATCCACCCACCCCCCATTAGCTGCTTTGCTTACATAGACTCTTAAAGAGGCCTCAGCTCCTGCAGCCTTACTCAATTAAAATTTCCTCAGTTAATCTCAGCTACAATCCACCTAGTTTAGCTCTTCTCATTTGTGGTTTCACTCTTTTAACTTGGAACCTCTTAACTGTTTTTTTTTCTATGCATCTTGTCCATCTGCCTTAACTAGACAGTAAGCTCCACGAAACAGTAGCTACTGTATCTTATGTGCCTCTACAATGCTGTGCACATCTGGTAGTACTGTACAAATGTAATTGACATTTACATTCTGCTTTTTCCTCAAAAGCAGAATTCCAAGTGGATAAGAGAAACTACCACTGACGAGTCAGCACAACTGCCTTCCAGCTCCAGAGACAAAAGGCTATACAAAAGATATAACCCTATCCTAAGGATAAATAACAGGTCTTTTAGAGATATATGTCTGTCTTGAATAAAGTAATTCAATCAACCACACACAAGGACACTTGGAGGGTAATTTTATAGCAGAGCAAGTAGGTTAACTGGGCAAGAGGGTGCCTATGTGTCTTTATAAAATACTAGCATAACTCCTTCAGAGATCATGCCCAGATTGAAGGCACAGGCATTATGCCTGTTTGAGAGCAAGTGTTAATGTTATGGTGTACTTGTATGTATGTGCATGTAATTTATAAAATTTGCACGGAAATCGTGACTCTGCCCTACTCTGCTCAAACTCCTTCCCTGAGCACGCCTTTCTTGTCATACCCATTTTTAGGTATGACCTAATTTTATAAGAGTACTTCTCTCTATGTAAATCAGTGTTTTACGTGTGGCAAAGATTTATAAAATTATCCCCATTCAGCAGGCAGTTTCCCCATAAAGGTGAGTGGATGACTTATCCATTTAGCTTAAAGCAGATTTTCAGCCACGCTACCTATATAGATTGAACCGCTGAAAATACAAGCCTCAATTTAAATGGTTAAGCTATCCATTCAAGTTAGGACACCTATTTTTGCGGTCCTACAGAATGGATACAATTCTCCTTATAGTGGCTGAATATGGGTGAGTATCTAGTTCAGGCGCAGTGGTAGGGCCTTTTCTTTGGAGCAGCACAAGCTCTGCCTTAGCTCCGCTCTGTGGGCAGAGATTTTCCTGTTCTGCCTACGGGGATCCAACGGGAAGACATGAAGGGTCTTTGCGGCAATCGTGGCTTTTCTTCTTTTGCCTGTGGGTGATGGGATCCTTGTGGGCAGCCTACTGCCTGTGATCATGTCTGCCTGTGGGAGGAGACAGGAAGGGTCTTTGCTATGATCGCAGCTGGCAGGTAGCAGACTTCCCGCGGGGATCTCACCCTTTACAGGCAAAAGAAGAAGAGAAGCTGTAATCACAACAAAGACCATTCCTGTTCTGCCCGTGGGGATCCGATCTCTTTTGGGCAGACAGGAAGAGTCTTTGTGGCAATCACGGCTTCTCTTTCTCTTCTGCCCGCAGGGGAAGGGATCCCCATGGGCAGCCTGCTGCTTGCTGGCTGCGATTTTTGGTGGGGCCAGGGCCCGTGTGGCTCATCCCTTTCCGACATCTATGATCTAGATAATTTTAAGCCCTGCTCCCAGCATGCCTTCCAGCCATCATTTTTCTAGTTGCGTAACTTTTGACCAGATATTGAGATGCTGGGCTAAAAGTTACGAATTGCCTGGCCACTAATTTACAGCCCAATTGATTTATGGGCTAACTCCAAAGTTAACTGCATAAATTGTTTTGACCAAGCTGTGCTCCTATTGTGTTTTCTTCCCCACAAACAGAGCATGGAAGAGAGACTCAGTAAATCAGGTCCTGGGCCCGGCCCAGCACAGCACAGCTAAACAGCAGCCAGTCTAAACAGGGACAGTTAGGTCTGTATCCCTTACTGACAAATAATTGAGACCGAAAGAATGCCAATGATGACAAAATGTGGGACAGAAGAACAGAAAGAGCACTCTTCTAGTAACAATTAATCAAATTAATTAAAACTCCTAACAGAAATGTTCTTCCAAAATTCTATCTTTTGCCAGTTCTAAAGGGAACCGGCAATCGTTTATAAGGTTCCCCTCTTCTGGAATTCCCTGCTGTTAGATATTAGAACATAAAAAAAAAAAACAATAAAAACCTAGTTGTTTCAACATTCCTATGCAGATTACTTATAACTCTCGGTTCATTGTTCTTATTTCTTTCTCAATCCTCTGCCTCATGTTTTTGACCCAGTTGTTTTTGTCTAATATGGTAAGAATTCTTGTCCTACCCACTCCCCTCCCTATAGATTGGTGTTTTGATGTTTTCCAGTCAAACTTTATAAGTCGAGATATGTAAAAATAATAGTTACACTGTTATCAAGGTTATCGGCATGTGTCTGGATTTTATGAGTTTGTCAACCGCCATGTTTATCTTCAGTATTTAGGAATTTGTCAACTGCCATGCTGTCATTTCATGTCCGAATGGCAGTATACCAAAAGCTTACAAAGAGCGAACTAAATAAATAATGATGCCACAGCTATCTTTGGCCACATACAGGCATTTAGTCTCTGCCTAGTGTAGCTCGCCTGAAGAGCAACAAAACTGGTTGGCAATTTATAAAACAGACTCATGAAAAGACTGTGTTCTGTCTTATCATATCTATCTTCCCAAATCCTATCTACCCCACAGACCAGTTTCTGACACCTACATGACAAGAGATGGAGTCAATGCTTGGGTGAAGCTTTCAGGTGGGTTGCGAGTAGACAAAGGAGAACAATGGAAACACCTATATTGCGTGACCCATTTGTTTGGCAGAGGCAGTACTATAAGAACATAAGAACATAAGATATGCCATACGGGGTCAGACCAAGGTCCATCAAGCCCAGTATTCTGTTTCCAACAGTGGCCAATCTAGGTCATATGTACCTAGCAGTTTCCCCAAGGGACACAGGTTCCACAATGCTTGTATTGGTTCAAGCATTGATATCCTGGGTCCCTTCTTAATAATGGTTTATGGACCTTTCCTCCAGGAACTTGTCCAAACCTTTTTTAAACCCAGCTACATTAACAGCCTTTACTACATCCTCCGGTAACAAATTCCAGAGTTTGATTACACGTTGAGTGAAAAAATATTTTCTTTTATTAGTCTTAAATAGTTTACCCTGTAGCTTCATTGCATGTCCCCTAGTCTTTCTATATTCTGATAATGTAAACAATCGATCTACGTTTACCCGTTCCACTCCGTTCATTAATTTATAGACTTCTATCATATCTCCCCTCAGCTGTCTCTTTTCCAGGTTAAAGAGCCCCAACCTTTTTAGCCTTTCTTTATAGGAGTATCCTTCCATCCCCTTTACCATTTTGGTGGCTCTTCTCTGAACCTTTTCTAAAATCGCTATATCCTTTTTAAGATACGGAGACCAGAATTGCACACAATATTCAAGGTGCGGTCTCACCATGGAACGATACAGAGGCATTATAATATCTTTTGTTTTATTTTCCATTCCTTTCCTTATGATACCTAGCATTCTATTTGCTCTCTTGGCCGCCGCTGCACACTGGGCCGAGGGTTTTAACATGGTATCCACAATGACGCCTAAATCTTTTTCCTGGGTGGTGGTTCCTAATGTGGAATCTTGCATCGTGTAACCATAGTTTGGGTTGTTCTTCCCTAGGTGCATAACTTTGCACTTGTCCACATTAAATTTAATCTGCCATTTTGATGCCCAGTCTTCCAATTTATCAAGATCCTCTTGCAATTTTCCACAATCCTCTTGGGTTTTAATAACTCTAAATAGTTTTGTGTCATCTGCAAATTTGATAACCTCACTCGTTATTCCACTTTCCAGGTCGTTTATGAATATGTCAAAAAGCAGTGGACCCAGCACAGATCCCTGGGGTACACCACTATTCACCTTTCTCCATTGGGAAAATTGGCCATTTAGCCCTACCCTCTGCTTTCTATCTTTTAACCAGTTCCTGATCCACAGTAGTACACTGCCTCCTATCCCATGACTCTTTAGTTTTGCCAAAAGTCTCTGATGAGGGACCTTGTCAAAGGCTTTCTGAAAGTCCAGATACACTATATCAACTGACTCACCTTTGTCCACCTGTTTATTCACACCTTCAAAAAAACATAACAGATTAGTAAGACAAGATCTTCCTTGTCTAAAGCCATGATCAAGGATGTTACCCTTCTTGTGTGTGGGACTGATAATAATTTGTTTATAGCTTAATTCTTCCATTGCACTGAAGAAGGAGGAGGAGCGCTAGTGAGGGGAGTTTGAAGTCCCCTAAGAGCACAGGTAATGTTAACAATTTCCTCCATCTACCACTACAACCGAGATGCAGAGGACTTGAAACACAAATGAAGGGAGATGAAAAGGAAGACCAAGAAGCAGGCCCTGAAGAAAGGATGTTCTGGCCAGCCTCAACCACCTGGGGCAAGTGGTTCTACAAGCAATGGATGAGGAGACAGTGTGGTCAGTTCCTGACATGGACACATCAAGAGCTTTCCAGGAACACAATAGATATCTGAAGCACACATTCCTACACACGTCCTCCCTTTTTCTGCATGCTCTGACACCTCTTGTTGCTACCTCCTCTCCACCTTGGTGCAATATGTGGGCATGCAAACATCTATCACCCTCCCTCTCATTGACATCACACATTGTGGGAATGTGTTCTTCATGCCCTGAAAGGGATGTATGTAGTGTATGTATGTACTGGGTCACAGTACACACTCCCTGAGGCTGGAATGCTGCACTGGCAAGCTGATGTTCTTATAACTTCACCTCCCCTCTGCTCTATGTATGCAGAAGTCGTGACCCACATAGCATGGCTGAAGTTGTCACACTCTACTACTGCTAAAGGTATATCAAAGCATCTGAAAGGGTCCTCCAAGGGACACAGAGGCCACTCCTCGGACCTGTTGCTACGGGGCAGGTGTGAGCAATATCCACTTCAGTCCTTACTATTTGAGCCCTGCCTATAGCCTTGCACCAGTTTCAACACCACTCTCTTGACTGTTTTTCCACTTGTCTACTACTACTAGACATTTGTATAGCACTACAAGGCGTACGCAGCGCTGCACAGACACATGTAAAAGACGGTCCCTGCTTATCAGAGTCTCTCTAAAGCAGTACAGTGTAAGGGCAGGGGGGGGAAGTATGGGACCTGGGCGTGATTGCGTCTGACGATCTTAAAGTAGCTAAACAGGTAGAAAAGGCGATGGCAAAAGCTAGACGGATGAAAAAAAGGAGGTGATATTGCCTCTGTACAGGTCTTTGATGCGACCTCATTTGGAGTGTTGTGCGCATTTCTGGAGACCACACCCTCAAAAGGATATAAACAGATTGGAGTCAGTGCAGAGGATGGCTACTAAACTGGTTTGTGGTCTTTGTTATAAAATATATGATACTTAAGGATCTTAATATGTATACCTTAGAGGAAAAGCAGGATAGAGGAGATATGATAGAGATGTTTAAATATCTCCATGGCATAATTTCACAGGAGGAGAGCCTCTTTCAATTAAAAGCAGGCTCTGCTATGAGGGGACATAGGATGAGGGTGAAAAGGGATAAACTCAGGAGTAATATGCAGAAATATTTCATTATGGAAAGAGTGGTAGATGCGCGGAATAGTCTCCCAGTAGAGGTGGTAGAGATGAGGACAGTATCTGAATTCAAAAAAGCATGGGACAAACACAGAGGATCTCTAAGGGAAAAGAGGGGACTACTGTAGTAGTCGATACAGAAGGGCAGACTAGACAGGACATGTGGTCTTTTTCTGTTGTCACGTTTCTATGTTTCTTTGCAAACGTTTATCCTGTATGACCCCATTTTAACAACTGAAAATTCATGTGACCCTAGATGATGAAATCAAAATAGCAGGTCTCCAACTTCCTTCCTCTCCTCCCACTCATCTAAAGCAGAAAGCAGCGGCAGCAGTGATGTCAAGAGCATCAACAGTCATCACAGGATCCTTTGTGTCAGTGTGCAGTCTGTGCTTACAGACCCCAATACGCAACATGGGTTTCCAGTCTAAAAGGAAGCTTACTCAGGAGGCGCAAGGGCCTATGAATGTTCACTGGCTCACAGACCACATACTGACTGATGATTGCCACCGCTTGGCATAGGTTACAGTAATCGTCCAGAGAGAAGGGGAAATGGCCATGTTGCTGTAACCTTCATCTACTGATGATGTGACCCCATTTAGGGTCCCAAACCCAAGTTTGGGAATCGTTGCTCTAAAGGTTACTAAATCTGCCTTGAGTTGGGGCTGGCACATATTTATGGGTATGTAGGATTTTGGTATGTGCGCATTGCTGTGGGTGTGATGATGGGATGTGTACAAGCAATACCTCCAGAACCTACACGCTGCTACCACCAACTTCCAATGTGTACCACCAACTTCCAATGTGTACCACCAACTTTCATTGTGCATATGGCTCACTGTGGACATGCAAAATGTGAGGCATCGCAGAGCACAGCTATTAGATCCTACAAATGTTGAGTCTACACACAGCCCTGGCCCTCTCACTTGTAGGGTACAAGTGGCCATGATCACCATTCAGAGTACCATCCTCAGTCATATAGAGGCCGATTCCAAGCCCTAAACGCCTGGGTCATAGGCACACACAAAATGAGGACAAGGCTGAGTTGGACCTAATTCTGCCACAACGGGATCTACACACACTGCGATGGCAGAATCGGGGAGATGGACGGACTGACGGACACCATATTCCATACAAGTGTATGCAGCTGATCCTGCCCATCCCCATGCGCCAATGCAAACTGTGGAACAAGTGCATTGTGGCATCCCGTTGCCATGGCAGTATCCCATCTATCATGCAGCACAGAATCGTCAGCCACCTTGTGGTCCCTGCACGTTACTGGTGGTCAGTAAGGACTGGAGTGGGCCCGCAGGAGCCACAGCTGGCCATCACCTTAGGTAGCGGGGGATTCTCCATGCGTTCACCACTCCACCTACTCCCTATTCTACCGGTGGGCAGGTATAGCTTGTGCGTCCATTAGGGTGCTGGGGAATGTACAGAGGCCTTTCCTGAATAGACTCTGAACATTCCGGCAGCTGGCCACTCCCTCACTCCACACCCCCCAAAGCCCCCTCCTGCTCACATACAGCGCTCCACATACAAATGCTGTGTACGTGTCGGGAGACAAGGCAGCAGAATATGCCTCGGGGACTGCGCTGGTTGCCCATCTGGCCCGCAAATACACAGCTGTTATTCGCTGATCAAAATGCCCCCCATACTGTGCAACACTGCACCAGATGGTATATATAAATGGAAAGGGCATGCACCACTAATATGACATGGAGTGAGATGAAAGAGTGCATTTTATGTCCTACTTGCAGGAAATGAGGAGTCTGCAGATGTAATGGAGGGCAGCAATGCAGAAATGAGCAGCCAGACACTTTAAGAGTGTCCCATACACAACCAAGGATGATGGTAGCAGCCCAGCTGAGGTGAAGAAGCAGAAGCTCAGACCTAAGGAACATCAGGGGACTGAGAGTGACAACTATGCTGCTGTCCAAGTGGAAAAGGAGGAGGATGTCATTGAGGAGGCCGATCTATGGCTTGCACCCCCATCTCCCTTTGACAATGCTCAAGCAACTGAAGAGGGCAAAGGAACAGATGAAACTCAGGACATCTCTAGCACCAGTCACTGGAGTCACCAACTTCTGCACGGTGCTGAACATCTACTGTGGCACAATGTCCATCATCGGGCACAGTGAGCTGAGAAGATTGAGCTACTAAGATGGTTGTTCACCCTCCAAAAATTCCACATTCACCTACAAGAGAGAGAGCTGCAAGGAACAGAGAGCCTCAATGAGTCCATCATGGTGCTGCACAGAGACTTGCAGCAATTGATGATGCAATGTGCATGGTCCCCTTTCACCCCTGAAAGACACCACATTATCATATGTGTCACTGCTGTCCCCCATCTACATGAGCACAGAAGAGGAGGGTGCCTCCATTGTCCGCAACCACTACCACCAACTCTGGCACATCAGCACTGCTGTCTGTCCGGCCATTGCTCCCTTCTTCCCCCATTTTTGGACCCATTCCCCATGGAATGGAGGATCGTCTAAGCTTTTCCCCTTTCTGTGAGGTCTCCCAATAGTCTCATGCACTGAATGAGGTCTCTAACAGCTCCTCGGAAGCCAGTAAGATACTATCCAGCACACCGTCATACTAATATAGAGCAGGTCCAGAGGAGGGGTTGGGAGGTAAGGTGTTGAGGAAGAAGGATCAGGGGAGAGGATGTGGGAAGAAGTAACTCTGTCTTCCCATTGGCATCCTTGGGAGGGTAAAAAAGGGCTGTGGATGGGGGGAGGGGGGGGAGGAGAGTGGGGTTGTGTAAGGGCAGAGGGCTGCGTCAGCAGAGACTTGCAAAGATTGATGTGCCAGTGCAGAAATGTGCATCTTGGGGCATTTAATCCATTTTGAACATGAGTGCGGTTTCCATGTTTTCTTAGTGCTGCAAGCACATTAAAAAACTCAAATAGGGCTTCTAAAAGAACTCCCATACTGTAAAATAGATTAGGGATGCTTCATAACCATTTACGGAGCAATCAAGCCTCAACAGAGTAAAGCTAACTGCCCTAATGTTTATTTGTCACTTCAAGACTATCTGCATGCAGATCTAACTTACTCTTCATTTTTAAGAGAAACTATACATCTGTGGAACTTCTAAAACTTAATCTAATCGATATGTTTCTTCATAGAACGTTTGCTCAAAGAATGATCTCACAGTAAGTTTGGTTGTGCCTGTTAAAATCCTTGACTGAGTCTTTTCATTTTCCTTTAGCAAGGGCTTCCAATCTTTGAGAGTTTCCTGATGCGCTCAATGTAGGGGAGAGCAAGATAATGTCACCAAATTCAGAAACTAGCCATGGCGCTGCAAACCCCACAAGTAGTTTTGCTTTGATTCAAACCCAAGAAACAGCACCTGTTCTTTGCATGGGTATTTATTTTAGGAGGAAGTATGTGCATAGTTTTTGATTATTCAATATTACCCATGTATTCCTCTTTCCCCCCTTGCCCTGGCCTAATGAGGGATGAAAGCACACACATAGGGAAAAACACATGTATTTTTACTTCTATACAGGAGGGGCAATAATAAAAAAAAAAACATTTTTCTGGATAACAGTGTTTTACTTGTTGAAAGGGCTTTGATTATTGCCTTCCCCACATTACAGCTTTTTTAAAAATATATATTTGCTGCCTACAAGCCCTTGTTTCCTCTGTTCTTTGAAGCTCAACGACCCAGCTTTACCACAAAGATTATTTTAAAATAAAGAAGTAGCAGAAAATTCTTTGTGGAATGTAAGAGAATGAATTATCCTGTTCAGAGCATGTCATGTTAGCACAATAGGGAAACACTTTTAAGACTTTAAAAGTCATGTAATACAATTCTAGGCTGGATCTTTCTTGCAGAAGGAAGCATAATGGGAGTTATTGAAAGAGAAAGGGGCAATATTTGACAACAGAAATCAGCATAACCTTTTAAAGGCAGCAGTCATGGATGACTGCCCTTTGACCTAAAGAGATTATGTGGGGTTTCAAGGACAACAGCTGGAAGTGAGCATGTGTGAATGGAGAACACAGATCTGAGGCTTCATACAAAGGGCTGCACAATCCCTGCTCAGATCAGAGGGTCCATTAGAAATTGTTTCCTGGGCCGGGCTTAATAGAGTGTAATAATGAAAGTTTTGTTAACCCTTCTTGGTGCATGGAATCACTGAAAAACGATCAGATGCCCTCCTTTTTGACTCTTGAATTTAGCAGAAAGCATATAAAGCAGCAGTTGTTGCAGAACGTATTCCCAGGCACATTAGTAATTCAAATATATTACACTTTGAGGCATCCTCTGATGAGGGCAGATTAGGGAGGTTATTTTAGAAGCATCTCCACATGTAAACAGCGGCACCTATACATAGAGATCGCATACATGTGCAAAAGGTGATTTAGCAAGCTGGTATTTGCATGTGGAAGTCCATCGCTAGCATGCTTTTAAAGGAGGTGTAATTTGGCTGTGGTCTGGTCATGGCTTGGGCAGGTCATAAATTTGACAATGGGAATACAGGTATATGAAAAAAAATTCCCGATCAGGTTTCTAATTTTTAATTTTTTTTTATTTTTGTACATTTCTAATATTACATCAAAGAAAACACCTTGAGAAAAAATACAGGAACATAACTGGATGAAAATATCCAAAGAAAGCTACACATTCATGAATCCTAACCCCATCCCATCCCAGTACACAATAATATAAGGAGGAGGAGGAGGGGGAAGGAGGACGGTTACCAAAGGAAAAAAGAAACTTTACAAAGGAACTAAGAAAATACAGGCAGGGAGATTTCTAGGCTTATGGGCCAGCAGTGGAGTTGTCTACTGAATAGGTTTATCACTCAAAGGCACTGTAAGCTGCAAAAGCTCATAAAAATATAAGAAGCATTCTTATATGTTGCTTAACATTTATACAAATATTTTAGAAAAAACAAACAAATCTCCCAAGTTGAAGCAAAGCCTTCCTCTTCCTTTGTGTAACTTTAGAGATCTCTGGGAAGACTCTTAACTAATAGGCGAAAAATGTAATCTTTTGATAAAATGGAAGAAATTCGCAAAAGCCAGTTTCTGTCATGTTCTAAAGCTAAAGTGACTAATAAACTCTAGAATAATCGTCAAATTTAAACTGTCCTCCAAGTTAACCAAAGAATCAGCATTTCCATATAGCTTAGCCTTCTTGAATGGGGGAAGTTAATATGCTTTGGAAACTGGTGGAAAGGATTATGCAGGTACTTTCAAAGTCTCCATCAAATACCGCTTAGACATATCCACTGCTGTTATATTTTTAATCCTTGGAAAGTTCATCAAACGTAGATTCTTCTGTTTCACAAAATTTTCTAAATTCTCAATTTTTTTTGTTTCAAAACCATAGTCTTTAACTAAAGATGCTAGCAATACGCCATGCTTGTCAACCTTAGCTTCCAAAGAGTCCACATGATTAGACAAGTCGGAAGTTTTAATCTGTAAAGTCAAAACTTTGTTCTCCCATTCCTTGGTTCTTGTCCCAACAGAACTAAACTGGACAGTCAAAACTCGACCAAGGCCCACTATGGCCTCCCAAAAAGTCTTCAAAGTAAACATTGAAGGCCTGATATTACAAGTGATTAACGCAGGCTAGATATGACCCCGGCATTGAATATCTGGGTTTAATATTCAGCGCCGCCTAGCCATCAGCACTGAATATCGAGCCCTATGGGTCTAGTTAGTTGTAGAAAAGAGCTTTCATCAGCTTCAAACTTACTCACTAGATCAGGTTCTTGCACGGTTACGACCATCAATTGTGCTGTTCCATCTGTTTTCACAACCATCATCATGGTATTATGAATAAACCTATCCTCTGAGGTTTTCTCTATTCCAGCAGTGTCTGCTCTCCCTGTTGCTGACACAAACCTAGTGACACCAGCACCTGCATGACAGTGGGATTGTGATATTGCACCACTTGCCATTTAGGAGTGTCCCTTAGATCTGGACTCAGCGACACAGATGCTCAGGGCTGACCCAAAGGTTTTTGCCCCCCCAGGCAGAAGCCCTGGCCATGTTGCCCCCCGCCAAGCCATGCTGCCACTCTGCAATACTAAGCTGAGCTGCATTGCGCCACCCCCATGCCATGTTGCACCATGCCGCCAATTCCATCAACAGGTCGGAGGGCAGGGGCAGCATCATGGTCAGGCCATGTGCTTCGGTACATATGGCCTGACCCCCTCTGACATAACTTCCTGTTGGAAGGGGGTCAGGAGCAGCAAGTCAGGTTTGCCGAAGCACATGAACTCCGATCAATCATTCAAGGAACTATCCCTAGTATAAATTATTTTTGTTGGAGCTACCAACCCAGTGAAAGGAATCAATCCATTCACCACCGTGGTTCCTCCATTTTAATTAGAAAATTTCTTTAAAAAAACAGCTAATCATTGTACTTAGCTGAATCACGAAATCCTTCAGGCTGTTCTGAAAACCACAAAGACAAACGACGTGTCACGTTTCGGGTTTAAAATTTAGAAACCCTGCTTCAGGTCAAACTGCTCAATGCGGTCAATCTTCAGCCAAAATGATTGATCGGAATTTTTTTCTAGGTCTTTGTTATTTGATTTTGGTCGAGGGTTTTTTGTTTGTTGAAGCACATGAACTGCCATGGGCACCATGCCACCCACAGAAATCTGCTGCCCTATATGGCTGCCTAGTCTGCCTAGTGGACGAGATGGCCCTGCACATGCTGCTGTCAAGTGGAGACCAAGACAACTATTCCCCCTACTCATCCACTAGTTACAATCTGGGTGTTGCTGGCAAAGCAATGGAATGCATGAAGGAAGCCATCACACCAGTTACAGTAGAGGAGCCTTGAGTCAAAGGAATGCAGTGTTTCCCCTTCCTCTTATTTCCTCCCATTAAGGTAGCAACCAAAACAAGTTCAGAACACGATCACATCACCCCAGTCCTGAGAGAACTTCACATCCTGCCCCTCGAAGCAAGGATTAAATACAAATCCCTCCTACTTATCCACAAAGCCCTGCATCAAAAGCCAGACCTCCCAACTCCGGACTCTACTACCTCACCCTACCCTCAACAGACCAACTCATCAGACCACCAGCAACACTCTCACCATCCCCTACGAACGAAGTTCAATCAACAAACCTGTAACAGAGCTTTCGAACCGTACACACCCTCCCTCTGGAATTCCCTTCCAAGCCAGATCCGAAGCACCAAAGACCTCTCCACGTTCCGGAAACAGTTAAAAACCATCCTGTTTCATGAATATCTTGGACCTGAAACAGACATCTCTCAATGACTGTACACCCGTACCCTCTGACCTACCCCCTCAGCTACCATCTAAGAGTTTTCCGTCTAACGTCAACTGTCTATTACTATTACTTTCTGTGCAGATCAACTATATTATCCCCCCTGGTGACGGCCCCCCCCTTTTTCGGTCAACTTGATTATTGTCCCCCCCCCCTTTTTTTGTTAAACCGCTTTGACCCGGTGAAAAGCGGGATATAAATGCAGCTAAATAAATAAAAATAAATAAACTGGCAAGGAGTAACAAATGCTGGAGGGAGCCCTTCATACATGCTACTATATTGCTCTGCCCTCTCCGATTAGGTTTTGCACCTGACCCCAGGCAGACACAAATGCCAGCTACCAATTTAGACCTGGCAATTGAGCTGGTGTTATTTTTCCCTCAGAATAATGCAGCCTGCAGTGACCAAGCTGCATTATTCCTTTTTAGTGGAACAAACCTTAGTCAAACTACCCCCTCCCTCTCCCCCGGCACACATTTGAACCCCCTTTCCCAGAACCCCTTCACTGACAGCACTCCATCAAACCCCCACCCCCATAGTCTCCCCAACACCAGACAACACACCAAAATGAGCAACCAAACCACCTCTCCCTCCCCCCTTGATATGATCAATCAAGCCCCCCACTCCCCAGCATACCCCCTCCCCCTGGCTCTTACTGAGGGCTTCCCTGGTGGTTAGTGGGAAGGCAGGAGGGATCACTAGATGCTTCTATCCCATTGGTGGCCCAGGCTCAAAATGGCACCTCTGATCTCTTGTGGTAGTCTCACAGTACTACAGCTAGGAATCAACCTACTATGGAGAGAGAGGGCGATTTTGGTTGCTCATGTTGGAGGAGGGGGGGTCTGGTACCAGGACGGGTGTTGGGGAACTCAGCACATTCTGATCTGAACATCTCAGTTCCCATCTCAATGGCCTATTTCAAATTGGACCTTGTGTAAATGAAGGTTTTGGGGGGCCCTGACTCCTTGGTGGGGCCAAGCTACACTTCCAGATGTGTAGCTAAATGCATTGTGTTTTTGGTTGCACCATTAACATGAAGTAGCAATCACTGCATAGTTGCCTTCTCCAAAGTGCAGTTATCACAGAGGATTTGCACTTAACGTGAGGTAGATATAAAACCTTAGCACAACACATTGCATTGCAAGTACATGGAAAATGAAAAGTGCACTTTGGTATTTTAAAAATGTAGAACTTTCACCAAAATACCCTGAAATTTGCTTGTAGTATAATTCATTAAGTCCAAAGACATCTTTGTAGGCTAGTGGATTCCGGTGACACTGCCAAGAAAACCCAGGAGCTTCTGGGTCGCCAGGAGTCAGGACTGACTCGAAGGCACACATTGCATTTTTGGGGCATGGGGTTTGATGTCAAACAGGATGCAACACAGCAAAGGGATGCACAGGATGCATTTATAATCAGCCTGGTTTACACCACTTAAAATATCTTCTTCCTTGTTTTGGTGTGGGAAATGTACATACTAACCCGAAGTTTAATGGAACTTGAACTACCACTGGAAAGGTATGAGCTAAAAACTATTACTGCTACTACTATTAATAACAACTTATTTGCTGCCAGCCACATTATTCATTCTTTTTAATAGACAACTGGGCCAGAGAGGGAGCACAAGAGCATTCAGTAGCTGCCCTTAAATATGATCTAGAGTCAGAGCTCAACATTTTGGAGAACAAAAGATATCCTAAATTAGCATTCCTCTATTTCAAGCTAAAGAATCAAAAGAGAATGTTAAAAAGGAAATATCATTACCATTTTATTCATTTGACAGCTTACGCGATAATATGCTCTTTTAAGTAACTTCCAAAGTAGATTTACATAAAGATAAGCATTTTGGAATATTTATGGTATCAGGGAATACAGACAGTTCTATAAAAAGCCTCTACCAAGGAACTAATAACACAGAGTGGTTATCTGGTTTATTTGCATTTTTGTGATGTTCTCATTAGTCAGTAGATTACCTAGGCATTCTTAGAATTGTTTAGCCCATGGGGAAGAAACAAAAGGCATCCACCAGCTTTCTTTCTCCTAAGAGGAAACTGCACTCACAACTTGACTCCATACCTTGGACTTAAGGTTTCTGCTTTTCATGGCTATGATGCTATTAATTTTCCACATGGTGGGGATTCTATGGACAAGCTGTCCCATATAGTTAAAAGAGTGTTTCATGACCTTTTGTGATCCACCATGCAACTAGATGAGTATACCACCCCTCCCCTCCCCCAGCTGCGAATAATAAGCAGGTTTTAATGACTTTTAATGAGAAATCTAAGCTTGTCAAGCTGCTAAGCCATTTGATGTGGTTTGGAAATGCTGACAAGGTCGTTCTCAGCTCTTTCTCCACCATGAGTGCTTCCCTTCATTTGTTCTTGATGGCCATCATTCTTGAAATACTTAACTCCCACAAGTATGCCTTTAAAGATGATAATAAAGCAGTGACAACATTGTCTGAGGTTGTAGGATGTTTGCCTGCTGCTATTAATTGTAATGTTTTCAATGGCATTTTTTTAAGTCTATCCTTAGCTCAATAAGTTACGCTTCAGCTATGATTGATAAATTCTTTGCATTTCCAACCCAGAGAATCTCAAAGGGTGACGGATGCTTTAACTCTCATTTTTAGATTCTGTCATTTCTTCATCTTCACAAGAAGATATGGACGACCCAAAATGCCTTTAAGGCACATTTTACAATGAGAAGTCCAAGTGCAATCTGAGATGTCAAAGCCAGAACATCAAAAAAAGCAAGCACATGCATGTTCAGGCACGATTTCAGAAACATGGACCTGCCTGATATGGACATCTACAGAGATGTCCCCAGAATAGCATCTCAAACATGGATGTCTAATAGCATAATGATTAAAGTAGTGGGTTGGGAGCAGGGCGGCCGGGCTTCAAATCCCAGTGTTTGCGATCTAAGACCAGTCACTTAACTCTCTATCTTCTCTATACTCCCTGAAAGGCCAAAAAAAGTACTTTCCTATTCATGCCTGCAGCAGGTCTAAATGTAGACATGCCTGCAGACGTCCCCGTCACTCCTGAAATCGAACGGAGACATGTTAAGTCCATGGCACCTCCCCTGACACGTTTCCACCATGCCTCCTAGGATATCCCTACACCGGAGAAGTCTGTAAATGTCATTTGTAGAATGATTTTGGAGACATCTCCATGATTTCAATGTCAATTTGCACATCTTCAGACTTCCTAAATCATGATTAAGCCTTTTAAAATGACCCCATTTGCCCCTTAAGTTTGGAAAAGAAAAACAAAACTACAATGCTATTCCCAGAAAGCCTGCATCACCTGATGTTGCGCCTTATGATTCCCTCCCTTGCGCCATCATAAGTACATGCAGACTGAAAACCCCAGTAAGCTGTTCTCCACTGAACATTAATCAAAAGTGTAGAGAATGTTCTGGTGTCCCCTGCTTTAAATCTGATGCTGATTCTTCCAAAGGCTGATGATCGAGGCTTCTGCAGAAGAAGTCTTGATTCACCTTGTTTGGTTAGATTAAGAGGAAAGGTAAGGGAGGACAGGCAAGATTTAGGAGCAAATATCCCTTCACTTTTTTCCATTCAAACACACAAAATTTAGATTTGGATTTTAATACTCGCTTTATCTAAATCTGAGCTTAAAACAAATTACAAACAGGTATGCAAGTAATTTGAAAAACGTGACTGTACATTAGGGAAGGGATTTTAGATATTACTTGTATTTTTTTCAGGAGCAGCTCACGGCAAGTTATATTCAGATACAGTAGGCATTTTCCCTAACTCTTGGAAGGCTTACAGTCTATGTTGCACCTGAGGCAATGGAAGGTTAAGTGGCTTACACAAGATCATGGGGCAACAATAGAATTTGAACTCTGGCTTTCTCTGGTTTATAGCCCACTGTTCAAAACATTAGGCCACACCTCCATTCTACTCTTTGTACAACTCTATTAAAACCCCAGTTGAGGTTAGCTCCTTCTTTCACAATATCAACATCCTCCCTCCCATAACTGAACCACACCAGTAAATTCTCTCAATCTGCCTTTGTAGCCCTTTGGAGGTTTCATGCTATAGGCCCCTTTCTTGATCCTACTGCTCAAACCTTCATTATCTTGAACACTGTTATCGCTAGGCTCGACTACTGCAACATCATGTTCACAGGACTGACCTTATAGCAACTAAAGAGTCTCCAATCCATCCAGAACACAGCCATCTGCTTACTTGCCTAGGCTAGGAAATATAACCATGTATTTCTCACCCCATTACTAATGCATCACAACTGGCTTCCTGTTCCTTATCGCATTCTGTATAAGATACTCTATCTTACCCACAAAGCACTTCAAAATACAGCTCCTGATTATCAATCAGCCTTCACTGTTCCATACGTCCCTCCCCATTTTGCACTCTGTGCAAAATTGGTTAGTCATTCCCCTACATACCAGAGCTAAATTTGACTCCACCAGGAAGTCAGCCTTTTGCTTCATTGCTCCCTCCCTGTGGCATAGTCTTCCTCAAGCCATAATTATTTTAGAAGCTTTAATTTAATTTACATGTGGAAGTGGAGGAGTAGCCTAGTGGTTAGAGCACTGGCTTAGTAACCAAGAGACTAGGGTTTGATTCCCATAGCACTCCTGGCAACCTTGGGCAAGTTACTTAATCCTCCATTACCTTGGAAGAAAGGCCTGGCAAGAAATCTCAAGAGCTACTGGATTACTAGGAGTCAGCACTGACTTGAAGGCAAACATTGAATTGCATTTTTGATATGATAGAGGTCTATAAATTAATGGAGTGGAACGGGTAAACGTAGATCAATTGTTCTTTACGCTATCAAAATACAGAAAGACTAGGGGGCATGCAATGAAGCTACAGGGTAACCTATTTAAGACTAATAAGAGAAAATACTTTTTCACTCAACGTATAATCAAACTCTGGAATTTGCTACCGGAGGATGTAGTAAAAGCTGTTAGTGTAGCCGGGTTTAAAAAAAAGGTTTGGACAAGTTCCTGGAGGAAAGGTCCATAAACCATTATTAAAGTGGACCCAGAACATCCACTGCTTGCCCCAATACAAGCATTGTGGAACCTGTGACTTTTGGGGAAACTGCTAGGTACTTGTGACCTAGATTGGCCAATGTTGGAAACAGGATACTGGGCTTGATGGATCTTGGTCTGACTCAGTATAGCATATCTTATGTTCTTATCACAATTTTAGAAAGGGCTAAATTGTTCATAATACATAGAAATTGCAAGGGGGGTTTGATTTGGGTGTAGCCTAAGTGGGTCAAAAATCTACACATGTATTCCCCATTTCATATGGGGATGGCATATAAATGTATGACAAAATTGTCCACGTTGGGATTTTCTGCTCCTGGCACGCATAGGTTTTAAAAAAGTGCTTGTTTTGGCCAGGCCTTTTCAGGAGGTATTAAGGGGATTGTTGTTGTTGTTATTAAGTGCCATCAAGTCGGTGTAGACTCATTGCGACCCTCTGGATAGTTGTCCTAAACTATGCTCGGTCTTCAGTCAGGCGGCTCATTGTTAAAAGACTGGCACCCATAGTTGCTGTTATTGTATCGATCCATATCATAGTTGGCCTTTCTCTTCTGCACTGACCTTCAATCTTACCAAGCATGATGTCTTTCTCTAATGATCTCTCTCTTCGTATGATGTGTCCAAAGTATGAAATTTGAAGTCTTGTAATCTGAGCATCTAAAAAAAGTTTAGATTTGATCTTTTCTAGTACAGACTGGTTTGTTCTTCAGGCATTCCATGGTATACACAGTATTCTTTGCCAGCATCATAATTCAAAGGCATCAATTTTCTTCCTGTCTTTTTCACTGTCCGTTTGCATCCATATGACGCTATTGAAAATACCATGGCTTGGACAAGAATCTTTGTATGGAGAGAGATATCTCTGCTCTTCAGAATCTTGTCTAGGTGCTTCATAGCCTTCTGCTAAGAGCAATGCATCGGCCAATTTCTTGACTGCTTGTCATTTCTTTATTGATCCAAGCAGGTAAAGATTGTCAATGATTTCAATTTCTTCTTCATCTACGATGAAATTATTGATTTTGCCAGTTGTCAGGATCTTTGTCTTCTTAATGTTAAGGTGCATTTTAAGACTATGTTCCTTGTTTGCATGTTCTGTCAATTTCAGCTTGTACTTGGTTCACAGAACTCATCCACTTCTTCCTCTTCTGCAGCTATTGTTGGGGCATATACCTGAATAATAGTTGTGTTGATGGGCATTTCATGTAGATGAACTGAAATTAAGAATTCACTGATTACATTGTATTTCCATTACAGTTCTTGCAATACCATTTCTTCTTTGTCTTTCATTTCCAGCATAGTATGCTATGTGATCATTAGATGTAAACTGCCCAACACTAGTCCATTTCAGTTCACTGACACCCAAAAGATCGAGCTGTACATGTTCCATTTCATTCTTAATCACCTCCAACTTCCCTTAGTTCATGCTTCATATTTTTCATGTCCCGCCTAAATCCCATGTTGTTAATTTTCCCCTTCAAACTGAAATTAATTAAGATTGTGACCTCTGTAGTTAATTGGTGGCATTTATATGTTTAGGTCTGCAAAATAACAACTTACACATGTTGAAAGTTGAATAATACCAATTTACACATGTATGTTGCTGAGTTTCATCCATTGATGTGTAGATTTGTAAAACGGCTCCCTCTGGCTCTATGTGTCAGCAAATAGATGTGCACTCCTGCAAATCCACTTTTGGCAGAGCCTTTTCTAAAATAGTGGTGGAATTGTGTAAGTCCTGACCTGGAGAGGGAGGAGATACCTCATATCCATGCACTATCTAGAATTTGCCTTTAAATATATCTTGAGAGTTGGAAATCCTGGGCAACATTATTGGGAAATAAATTTTATAAGAATGTCCAGAAAAAAGGAAAACTTAGATAAAATGGCTGGGTTGTTTGCTTTACTAAAGCCTTCGTAGACTTTCGAAAAATACCCAAATGAGTATACAGCTGCTTGTTCCTGATTACTGATGCAGTACCCAGGAATCTTTTCTAACAATGCAGAGTGCACAGCAGGGATCCATCGACGACTTCTGCAGGGAGTACAGGCCCTCTAGCCCAGGACTTGACAAATTTTGTGTGCATTTAGGAGCCAGGTCAAAGTCTTATGAGCAAGTAAGTGCTTGTAACCTCCTCATGCTGCCGCCCCCCCCCCCCCCCCGTTGTCTCTCGTGTTGGTCTCATTCTCAGGTGCCTATTAAGTATAATTCTGTTTGTACTATGCAGGTGGTCTGAGCAGGGCCGTACTGAGCGAAGATCGCACCCTGTGTGACTTGCATTTCAGGTGCACGCCCCCCCCCCCCCCGCGGCGGGAGAGAAGAGGCGTGCCCAATGTATATCTTTCCCTCCCTGCTCTTGAAGATCTGTTTAGCATGCCGGCGAGAAGGTTTAAGGGGCACATTTTAGCTGTCCTGCCATTGCCTGCCGCCGCTGAGAGAAGACAAAGTGGCAGCAGCAGGCAACAGAAAACAGTTAAAATGCGCCCCTTAAACCTTTGCATCCTGTGCGGCTGCACCGCTCGCACAGGGTTAGGTACGGGCCTGGGTCTGAGAATGGGGAATAAGGCTCCACTACAGGATAGGATTTTTTTTTATTGTTACTGTATTTCATTTTTCTTAGCATTTATTGTTTTTGAATTGTTTATGATTTGTGTTTTACAAAATGCATTTTATATATTGCATTTCGAATCTGTTGTAACTTGCTTTAGGGAACCATTATAGAATGAAAAGGCGAGGTGAAATGCAAATAAAAAATAGAACCAGAAGGACCAATTAGCCCATCTAGTCCATTCAGTTGCCTTTCTCTCTGGTTTCCCCCACTTTGGGTATGTGAGTGCATACCATACTTAAACTAATACCAGCTTCCTTCCCTTACTCAGCCCCACCCCGACTTCTCAGTCCTCTTCCTAAAGCTGTCCTCAATATCTGTTCCAAACACGTCTAGATTCTGTTACAATACGGTTTATGAGATACTTATCACTACCTTCTAACAGCAACAGTTTTGTGATTACACCAGCTCTAAATTCATGACTCCATTTTTCCTTTTGGGCTTAGAAATGTCAGGCCCAATACTGCGTTAATTCCCTTGACCGGGATATTCAGCGGCACTAACACAGTTAATGCTGCTGAATATCCACAGGTACCGCCATTGCTCACCCCGATGCTAACTGGTTAGCACTGAGGCATTATGGGGGTGGCACCTGGCGATAACCAGGCAGAGGCAATATTGAGCTGCTGTCCATTATCGTAATGCAGCAAAGGTCGGGCACAGTAAAGGCTAGCCAAACTTTCACCACAGCGGGCAACATGGATATTCAATGCAGGCCCACACATATGGCCCTAGCACTGATATCCGGGTCTAAATTTCAGCGGCGGTGGCTAGCCTTTTAGCAGCACTAGCTGCCGCCGCTGAATATCAGGCCCGTCAACTTTTCTGACAATGGAGAGCCTGATAGAATCACAAACATCCCCGACTGCCATCTTTTCATTGCCCCTTATTCCCGTAGAAAAGTTTTGTAATATTAGTCAACTATAGAAAACAACTTTTTTTTTAATGAGGCTGGTTCCAAATTTCAGCTCTACTGCACAATCTGAGAGAGAACCCCATAAGTCCATGAATAGAAAAAGTCTTACACATGAGTGAGGAACTTTTTCTAGCATCAGATTTTCCTCTACTTTCACACTCATTGTTCAGGGTACAGTCTCAAACTTCAGATGTGTCTTCAGTTATGTACTTGCTAGAATACATGTACCAGTGATAGTGCATGCAGTTCTGCAAACAAGTTAAATGCCAGTTCAAACTGACCAACTCAAGACTTACGGCAATGTGTTGCAGACTTATGGCAACATCTTGCAGTTTGGAATTTTCTATGCTTCTCTCTTTCTCTGGCTCAGATAAAGCAAAGACACTCCTTCATGGATAACTCCTGGGCACAAATACTCTTCTGAGAATCCTTAGTGCCGTGAATGGAAGTATGAGTATGAGCTACATAACGACACTTAGGAGATAATTCTATAATGAGTTGCGTAAAGATCCGCTCCATCCATGCATGTAAATCATGTATTTTCCATGACATCAATACTCATACATGCACTTTAGGAGGTTGCTATTCTGTAAGTACGTGTCAGACCAATGGCGTTTACTTTCGGAATGGACAAGCATGGAGCTGGGGCTTGGGTGGAACCTCAATTTATGTACATAACTTATGAAATATAACAACTTATGCACATTCTTTATAAATCTAATTGCAGATATTTACACCAAGTCTAGGGCTGGAATATGTGCTTGCAACTAGATTTTGCATGCGTACCTTACAACTTAGACCCCTATTTTATAAAGAAAAGTAGGTGCCCACTTTTCTTTAAAAAATAGACACAATTTACACGAATTGGAATGTGTGCAAAACTAGGCAACCCTTATAAAATTACTCTTTAAAGCCTTTTATTTGGCCATTAATGAAAGGGCAGTGGGAGAGAAAGCGTAGTTACTCACCTGTAACAGGTGTTCTCCAGGGATAGCAGGAATCGATCATCACATATGGGTGACGTCGGCACCAATGGAGCCCACGTGGAGCATTTCCCCAGCTTTCAAAGAAAGCCTTTGGGAATGCCACCACACATGCGTGGTCCCCTTCCCGCCCAAGGGTGCCATCTTAGTAAGGTGCCATAGCTAAAGCCCCTTCAAGAAGATGGCAAAAATGAAGAGCAACTCCAAGTGAAGGAGGGAGGGTTGTGAGGACTGATTCCTCCTGTCCCTGGAGAACATCTGTTACAGGTGAGTAACTACAATTTCTCCAGGAACAAGCAGGAAGTCAGTCCTCACATATGGGACTCCCAAACTACAGGCTACTGAGAGCCTGTAGGAAAAGGAAAATACCATGGTGGAGCTATGAACAGTCGCCAGTGAATCCGAAGGCAGCCTGAGGACCCTGAGTCCACAGATGGCCATGCTCACGGTAGCCGAAACAAGAAGGGTCGGAGGGCAGAAGTTGCTTAAAACCCAGATTACAGGGTACGGCCTAGCCAAATGTGCTGTCCCGGCAGGACTCCCTCTTCAGGCAGTAGTGCCCTGCGACGGTATGAATAGAGGACCAGGTGGCACCCCGGCAGATGTTCACCAGAGGCACTGAGAGCAGGTTAGCGACCGACGTTGTCATCGCTCAGATATTATGCACTGTGACTCGGTAGTCCAGTGGAAGCCCGGCCTGAGCCTGGGAAAAAGCAATGCAGTCCACCACCCAGATGGACAAGGTCCGCTTGGTGACCGCCAGCCCCAGGCAGCTGGGGTCATAGGAGATGAAGAGCTGCCAGGATCTGCGGTAGTCCTAAGTCCGCTACAGGTAGAAAGAAAGAGCCCTTTTACAGTCCATCGTATGGAGAGTCGCCAACACATGGTCGTCATGAGACTTCAAGAAGAATGTGAGCTGGTTGAGATGGGCGTCTGAGATGACTTTTGGGAGCAACTTGGGGTGAGTATTGTCAGCAACACTTCCCTGGTGGCCAGTGGAAGCCAGGGCAGGTGCGACACAAAAATATAAGGTTAAGATTGGAGAGTCTTCTAAAGGCCCAAATGGGAGTTGATCCTTGTAGTTTCCTTTACTCCAATCTTCAATGAAACAATCAAGCTGAGTGGTGGGAATTAATAAGGATTTTATTTCTCTTTTCACAGTGGTTCTAAATAGTGGGTTACAACTTTAAAGCAAATGTCCTTAACTCAGGTAGAAAACAAACTCAGGGTTCAAAGCAAAAACTGTTATACGTCACAGGAATGGAGGTGCTCAAACAAATACAGAATGCTCTGCTGGCAATTCACCCAATCACAAGTCTGGCAGTGACTCTAAACTTTCAGAAATACAAAGTGTACAGTCCATCTCATGGTCAGATAAATCTCCTGCCAGTTCCACTTGCATTGGCTCGCTATCAGAAAGCTCTGATTCTATATCCCTGGTTTCTTGTAAAACACATTCAGGGGTTTTGTATATTTTCTGTAGCAGTTCCCAATGTCCTTGGCCTAGCCTAGGGCATTGGCCACGTGCTGTGAGAGACTTTAAAGTACTCTCTTTCCTTAGAGGCTTTATAGCAGCTTTATCATAGCTTTTACCATTCACAACTTTCTTATTAGGCATACATTTCTCATACCTTGTATGGCAGCAATCTTCAAGTAATCGGCTTTCTTCCACTGCCTGCCTTTCCCAGGCAGCAGCTTGGTGAAATCCTTTTCTATGCAGGTTAGGCTTACCCTGTAGCCTTTGACTTCCTTCTCCTGGTGAAGGCCTGCCTCTGTACAAGCCCAACTTCTGGCTTTATGGCTCAGTGTGGCTTGGCTTCTCCAGCTGATTCTTGTTTGGCTTAGGGTTGCAGTTACAGCAGTGCTTTTGCCTCTGAGGGCAAACAGCTCTCAGTTTGGCTTGAGCTGACACCTCCGTAGGTCCTTCCTCAGCTCCTGGGAAATTACCTCTCCCTCCTGGGAATCCTCTAGCACTACAGTAGTCAGGTTTCCACTTCCACCTCTTTCTCTTGGTGCTGCCAGTGATTCTCCCCTTGCTTCTGCTCGGGCTGCTACTTCTGCTGCTGCTTCGTCTGTTGCCAGTGCTGCCTCTTCTCCTTCCTCTCTTCCAGTCTTCCACACTCCCCTTATGAAGCCCTCCTGCCTGTGAGGATTGGAAGCTGGTTGGCATTTCCTCGTGACCAGCTGGGCGTGGCTCTTCAGTCTCCCTGAAGACACTCTTGCTCCCTCTAGCTGGTTCCTGGGAATATTGCAAGTCTTTTTCTCTGTGAGAAACACCTTCTTTTCTCTCAACCGGGCTCTCATCAGCCCTCGCTGCATGACAGTATGCAGAACTACCCTGTTCTCGTAGAACCCCGTGTACAGTGACTTGGCCATCAGAGCCTGGAGCTTGCTGATTCTTCGGGCAGAGGCAAGGACCAACAGGAAGCCCACCTTCCATGACAAGTGACACAGAGAGCAGGTAGCCAAGGGCTCAAAAGGCAGCCTGGTCAGTTGCACGAGGACCACGCTGAGGTCCCATTCCGTCGGACGACAGCAGGTGGGAGGCTTGGAGAGAAGAAGGCCCTGCATGAAGCGGAAGATGAGCGGTTGCCCCGAGGGTGCTTTGCCCTCAATGGAATGGTGGTTCGCTGAGATGGAGGAGGGTCCGAGCTATGAGCAGCATGGGGGGGAAGGCATACAGCAGGCCAGTTGCCCACGAAAGGAGGAAGGCGTCGGGAGCAACTCTGTCCGGGTGCGGGATAGGGACAGAGAACCGGAAAAGCTGCGTGTTCGCAGGGCTGGCAAAGAGGTCCAGGTCTGGAGTCCCCCAACGCTGGAAGAGCCACTGCGCCATCTGGGCACACAGGTGCCACTTGTGTGACTGGAGGAGTCTGCTTAGCCAATCTGCCAAAGCGTTGTCCTAGCCTGGGAGATAGGTGGCTCGGAGGGTCATGCTCTGCCTAACTGCAAAGGAGCACAGGGTCACCGCCTCCAGGCACAGTCTGTAAGAGCCGATACCACTGTTTGTTCACATAGAACATCGTGACTTGGTTGTCCATCTGCACGCTTGGTGCTGAGCGTGAGGAAGATGGCTCGGAGTTCCTGCAGATTGATCTGCTGACGGGTCTCCTCGAGGGACCAAGTCCCCTGCGTGCGCAGTTCCTCATAGTGGGGTCCCCAGCCAACCAGGGAGGCATCCATCATCAAGACTACCTGGTATGTTGGGGTCTGGAAAGATATGCCTCAAAGCAGGTTCCGCGCATCCCACCACCAGTTGAGGGATTCCACCAAGCAGGGTGTGACCGAAACATGGTCTCGGATTTGGCTGATCGATTGGGTCCACTGTGCGTGGAGGCACCACCGCACCGCCCGCATTTTGAGGGCGGGCATTGGGCACAACATGGACCATGGAGGCCATGTGGCTGAGAAGGCGAAGCATCGACTGAGTCGAGACTGTGCTGCGGCATTGCACGTCGGAGGCCAGGGACAAGAGGTGGTCTGCTCTGTCCTGGGGAAGGAAGGCATGGCCAGCAGAGTGTCCAAGTGAGCCCCGATGAACTCTAGGGATTGATCCAGAGTGAGGTGGGATTTTGGGTAATTTACCATGAATCCCATGTGCTGCAGGAGGCGAATGGTGCGGTCCGTGGCTTGTCGAGCCTCAGAGGCCATGCCCCCTGTGATGAACCAGTCATCTAGATAGGAGTAGACAAAGGTGCCCTGCAGCCGGAGGTGGGCAACTGCCATGGCCAGGCATTCTGTGAAGACTTGCGGGACGGATGCGAGGCTGAAGGGAAGCACCCTGTACTGGTAGTGGTTCCCCTGTACCATGAAGCAAAGGTACTTTCTGTACTTGGGATGAATGAGGATGTGAGGGAAGGGTTATGACAGCCATTATAGTTGGTGATTCAATCATAAGGCAGTAGACAGCTGGGTGGCTGGTGGACTTGAGAATCGCCTGGTAACATGCCTGCCTGATGCGAAGGTAGAGGACCTCATGCGCCACCTAGACAAGGTCTTAGATAATGTTGGGGTGGAATCTACTGTCTTGGTACATGTCAGTACCAATGACATAGAAAAATGTGGTAGGGAGGTTCTGGAGGCTAAATTTAGGCTTTTAGATAGGCAGCAGAAAACCAGAACTTCCAGGGTAGCATTCTCCGAAATCCTTTCCGTTCCATGCACAGGACCCAAAAGGCAGGCAGAGCTCCGGAGTCTCAATGCTTGGATGAGACGATGGTGCAAGGATGAGGGTTTCGGATTTGTTAGGAACTGGGGAACATTCTGGGGAAAGGAGGGGCTCTTCCAAAGGGATGAGCATCACTTTAACTGGGATGGAACCAGGCTGCAGGAATTAACCTTTAAAAAGGAGATAGAGCAGCCTTTAAACCAGATAACAGGAGAGAGCCGACAGTCGCCCAAAAGTGCATGGTTCAGAACAATGTATTCTAGAAGGATACTACCAAAAGAATGAAATTAGGGCATATCAGCAGAGAGGGTCCAATAAAGACAAAAGTAGCCCAAATGCCCTTAAGTAAGGAGCAGACAGAGCTTAAAGATTCCAAATTACCCCTGCCTACCGATAGCCAGATTAATATGAATAAAATACAGTCTCTAAAATTCTTGCATGCAAATGCTAAAAGTCTAAAATTAAGATGGGGGAGTTAGAATATATAGCACTAAATGAGAGGTTAGATATGATTCTTATCTCAGAGACATGGTGGAAGGAGGAGAACCAGTGGGACACTGTGCTACCTGGGTACAAACTATATTGTAATGATAGAGCTGATCAAATTGGTGGAGGGGTTGCATTCTATGTTAGAGAGGGCATTAAGCCACAAAGGATTAAGGTTTCGCAGGAAACACAATTTGCTGTTGAATCTCTCTGGACTAAAATTCCATGTAAAAAGGGGAAGGCGAAGGCAGTGGGAGTGTACCATCAACCGCCTGGTCAGAATGAACAAATGGATGATGAAATGCTCAAAAAATCAGGGAAGCTAACAAAAGTTACAGCACAGTAATAATAATGGGTCATTTTGATTACCCCGGTATTGACTCGGTCAGTGTCACGGCAGGACATGCTAGGGAGATAAAGTTTTAGATTAAATAAATGACTCCTTCTTGGAGCAGCTGGTTCATGAACCGACAAGAGGGGAAGCATTTTAGACCTAATCCTTAGTGGAACACCAGATCTGGTGCAAGAAATAAGGGTGTTGGGGCCACTTGGCAATAGTGATCATAGCATGATCACATTTGATTTAATTAATGGAGGAGGGATGGTAAGGAATTCCACAGTACTACCTTTTAACTTTCAAAAGGGAGACTGATAAAATGAGGAAAATAGTTAAGAAAAAACTAAAAGGAGCAGTTGCAAAGGTTAAAGATTTACATCAAGCTTGTGCGTTGTATAAAAATACTATCTTGGAAGCCCAGACGAGCTGTATTCCACGCTTTAAGAAAAGTGGAAGGAAGTCCAAAAAACTGCCAGCATGGTTTAAAGGTGAGGTCAGAGAGGCTGTTATTACCAAAAAAAGCATCTTTCAGGCAATAGAAAAAAGAGCCAAATGATGAAAACTGGAAACAGCACAAGCCCTGGCAAGTTTGATGAAAGACATTGATAAGGCAGGCAAAGAGAGAATTTAAGAAGCAGCTTGCTGTGGAAGCAAAAACGCATAATAAAGACATTCTGAAGTACATCTGTAGTAAAAAACCTGTGAGAGAGTCAGATGGACCATTAGAATATAGAGGGGTAAAAGGGGCACTAAGAGGGGACAAGGCCACAGCAAAGAGACTGAATAAATTCATTGCTTCGGTCTTTACTGAGGAAGATGTAGGGATCTTACCCATGACTGAAGTGGTATTTAAAGTTGATACTGCGGAAGAATTGAAAGAAATATCGCTACACCGGCAAGATGTATTACAACTATTTGATAAACTGAAAAGTAGCAAATCACCTGGACCAAATGGTATACATCGAAGGGTGTTGAAAGAACTGAAATATGAGATTGCAGACCTGCTGTTAGTAATCATTTAAATCATCTGTAATAACTGAAGATTGGAGGATAGCCAACGGAACGCCAGTTTTTAAAAAGGGTTCCAGGGGTGATCCGGGAAACTACATATCGGTGAGCCTGATGTCAGTACCTGGAAAAATGGCAGAAACCATCATAAAGAACAAAATTACTGAACAGGTAGATAGTCATGGTTTAATGGGAGACAGCCAACATGGCTTTAGACAAGGAAGATCCTGTCTTACTAATCTATGTTTTTTTGAAGGTATGAATAAACAAGTAGTCAATGAGTCGGTTGATATAATATATCTGGACTTTCAGAAAGCCTTTGACAAGGTCCCTCATCAGAGACTTTTGACAAAACTAAAAAGTCATGGGATAGGAGGCAGTGTACTATTGTGGATCAGGAACTGGTTAAAAAATAGAAAGCTGTATATAGAAAGCTGTAAATAGAAATACTGTGCTGTAACGTTTGTTAGCTTCCCTGATTTTTTGAGCATTTCATCATCCATTTGTTCATTCTGACCAGGCGGTTGATGGTACACTCCTACAAATATCCTGCAAATGGCATAAAATGTTGCTGCCAGAATCATTATGCAAAAAAGAATCTCTGAACATATTACACCCACCCTAATTTAGCTTCATTGGCTCCCCATCACGGCCCGCATACAATACAAGATTTTAGTCACTACTTTCAAACTCATCCATAATGTTGCGCCCTCTCATCTCAACAGTTTGATATCCAATCTACCCAACAACAGAAGTAGAAGAACAGCAAACCTCAATACCCTCTGCCTCCCGAAGTCCTTCACAAAGGTTAATGCATGTACCAGTAACAGAGCCTTCTCATTTATAGCTCCTGCACTCTGGAACCGGTTGCCAAGTGACCTACGTGAAATCTGTGATCTGAAAGACTTCAGAAAAAATCTTAAGACTCACCTCTTCCAATCACACTACAACTTAACCTCGTGAATTTCACTCTGCTGTATGTAAATATGTATATAAGGATCCTGTGTAAAGTCCTAACAATCAGTCACTTGTAAATATGTATATAAGTACACCGTGTGAACCATTAATAGCAATCAACTGTAAACTGTAAAACCATGTTTTTGCTGTGCTCTTCCTCCCTTCCCTAATCACATTATATGCATCCATAATTCTGGCCGGTACAGCCAACATCACCATGTGTAATAACCGCTGCTGATCACTGGAAGCAGCAGGATACAAATGTACGCTAAATAAATAAATAAATAAAGCAGAGGGTAGGGTTAAAAAGCCAGTTTTCGCAATGGAGAAGGTGAATAGTGGAGTACCCCAGGGATCTGTGCTAGGTCTGCTGCTTAACATATTCATAAATGACCTGGAAATGGGAATAATGAGGGAGGTTATCAAATTTGCAGATGACACAGAACTATTTAAAGTTGCTAAAATCCATGAGGATTGTGTAAAATTGCAAGAGGATATTGATAAACTGGAAGACTGGGCATCCAAATGGCAAATGAAATTTAATGTGGACAAGTGCAAAGTTATGCACCTAGGAAAGAACAACCCAGACTATGGTTACACGATGCAAGGTTCCACATTAGGAACGACCACCCAGGAAAAAGATTTAGACGTCACCGTGGAAAACATGTTAAAACCCTCCGCCCAGTGTGCAGCGGCAGCCAAGAGAACAAGTAGAATGCTAGTTATCATAAGGAAAGGAATGGAAAATAAAACAAAGGATATTTTAATGCCTCTACATCGTTCCATGGTTCGACCGCACCTTGAATATTGTGTGCAGTTCTGGTCGTCGTATCTTAAAAAGGATATAGCGTTATTAGAAAAGGTACAGAGAAGAACCACTAAAATGGTAAAGGGGATGGAAGGATACCCCTATGAAGAGAGGCTAAGAGGTTTGGGGCTCTTCAACATAGAAAAGAGACGGCTGAGGGGAGATATGATAGAGTTCTATAAATTAATGAATGGAGTGGAACGGGTAAACGTAGATCGATTGTTTACGTTATATGAATACAGAAAGACTAGGAGACATACAATGAAGCTACAGGGTAACCTATTTATTAGAGAAAATATTTTTTTACTCAACGTGTAATCAAATTCTGGAATTTGTTACCAGAGGATGTAGTAAAAGCTGTTATTATAGCTGGGTTTAAAAAAGGTTTGGACAAGTTCCTGGAGGAAAGGTCCATAAACCATTATTAAAAGAGACCTGGGATATCATTGCTTGACCCAATACAAGCATTGTGGAACCTGTGTCTTTTGGGGAAACTGCTAGAGTGGCCACTGTTGGAAACAGGATACTGGGCTTGATGGATCTTGGTCTGACCCAGTATGGCATATCTTATGTTCTTATGTTCTTATCCCTTAGGTCCAAGGAGCATAGCCAGTCACCCTGCTGGAAATAGGGCAGCAGTGTGCCAAGGAGAACATCTTGAACTTTTCCCGCACCTGGAATCTGTTGAGGTTCCTCAGGTCGAGGATGGGCCGGAGGCCTCCTGTTCTTTTCAGGACAAAGAAGTATTGGGAGTAAAACCCCCTCCCCTGAGGTGCGGTGGATCTGGTTCCACTGCCCCATTCTCGATGAGGCCTGCGAGCTCCTGAATCAAGAGGGCCTGGTGCATGGGGAGCTGTCTTGGCTCGCCGAGGCAGTACAGAGTGGGGAGCTGGTTCAGATGGAGGAGACAGCCCTCCTGCATGATCTGTAGAACCCAGGCATCACTGTTGATGGATTCCCACCAGAGAGCGAAGTGGACCAGACGTCCCCTGACCAGCAGCTGGCCCACCAACAGACAAAAGGCTTTGTTTATTTAACAGGTTTTATATACCACTTTATCATTTCAATCAAAGCAGTTTACATTGAAACATAAACTTGGTAATGTACATTAAACAGGGACAATGATAACTTGGATTTTTCTGAGGCGATGGAGGGTTAAGTGACTTGCCCAAAGCCACAAGGAGTGCTAGCGGGAATCGAACCCTGGTCTTGGGGGGTTCCCAAGCCAGTGTTCTTGACCATTAGGCTACTCCTCCACTCTGATGTTTATGGCGTCAAAACCCCAAGGCCAGCTGGGCTGGTGCTGGGGGTTGGGTCTTAGGATCCTTCATCTTGCAAGGCTTTGGGCCCCGCCTTTTCCCTGGCTGCCCTGAGCCGGGGTCGACGCTGGTGGGTAGAGCAGGTAGCATTTATATGGGAGCCCCTTTCTGTGGAAGAAAGTCTTGCCCTGTTGTTTGTTCTTGGGGGGGAGGAGGTTTTATGGGAGAGATGAGTACGAGTCATGTACTCCATGTCAATCTCCGCTGCCTTGTCTTCCATGGGCTTGCCGAATAGCTGCTCCCCGAGGCAAGAGACATCCACTAGTTTCTCCTGGACCCACTGCTCCAGGTCCGAGGATTGGAGCCAGGTCTGTCAGTGGGCCCCGATGGCAGCAGCCACCACCCGGGCGGAAGACTGAAAGCCACCGTATGCTGCTCGGGAAAGGTACTTCGATCACTCTCCAACAAACTTCAAGAGGGCCTGGAAACACTGGAGGTCACAGAGGAACATTCCAGTATACAAATGGTAGACCTGAATGCGGCATGCCAGCATGGAGCCTTGATAAGCCTTGTGCCCGAGGGCGTCGAGGATATAAGACTCTCTGCCCAGTGGGACCAAAGAATGAGTCTTTGGGCTCTTTTGCTTCTGCATGGCCGATTTAACCACCACAGAGGTGTGGAGAAGCTGGGTTTTACAAAACCCTGGTCCCCGCTGGACCTTATACATAGCGTCCAGGCGTTTGCTGACGATAGGAATGGAGGCCGGGGTCTCCCACATACAGAGTAGGAGCCGATTCAGAATGTAGGGAACCGGACCATGAGGGTTTTCTTTGGAGGAGCTTCATATTGAAGAATATCGAGCTCCTCCGCACAGGGCTCTTCCTGCGCCATATCCCGGATGAACTCCAAGAAGGAGGTGTCCTCGGGAAGGGACAGCCGTCTCTGGGTCGGTAGGGAGGGGCCTGAAGGGAGGTCCCAGTGGACCCGGGTTTCAGGAGAGGTTTCCCCGTTGGATTCCCAGTCCAAATAGTCCAAGGAGGAATTGAGGTTGGGCAGTTCGAGAGGGGTCGGTGACTCACGCTGGGCCCCCGAGGCCAAAGTCTGCCTGGAGCCAGAGGCGCTCACCTGAGAGTATCTCGCGCCGAGGACGGGGATGGAGATCAAGACCTTTGCCAAGGATCCTCACGAGGCCTCTGGCTCTCAGGGGTCACTGCAGTGGCCCGGGGAGTCCTCAAAGTCAAGGTCCCTGTGGTCTCGGGGCACATGCCAGTGGGACCTGGCATCAGCGCCTGCTGAGAAGCGAAGAACACAGAAATGCTGCATTCCAAGGCCAGCATTCGGGCCTCCCACTCTGGAGTGGGGCCCTGCAACACCGACACCGGGGTGACCGGGTCAGGTGTTGAGGAGGAGAGGGGGTCCTCGCTGGGATGGCCCTCGAGAGATTGGGCACCATCGCCAGAGGCCTCCGTGTCGAAGTACCTTTCTGGGCCGCTCCCTCTCCGACTCTTGAGTCTGTCACGGGGGACTGAGAGACCGGGCGCATGACCTCTAATGCTTGTCTGGCGCCTCCGACAGAGTCTTCGCAGTCTTCTTCTTCTTCTTCCACTCATGTTCGGGCAACCCCTGGTCAGAGTGCCGCCAGGCCCATGGAGGAGCCTTAGGAGACTCCAGGGGTTGCGGGGGCTGTAGAGAAGAAGGCTACAGGAGAAACAGGGGCTGCCTTGTGGAAGAGATCATTCAGCTTCTGCTTACGACTCTGGATGGCCTTGGAGGACATCTTCTTGCAGAGGGAGCATAGCTCTGTGTCATGGTCAGCTCCCAGGCACCTGAGACAACAGTCGTGGATGTCTGTGAGTGACATGTTTTTAGAGCATCTATCACATTTTTTGAAACCAGAGGCCATCGGGCCAAAAAGGACCCCTGCGAGTTCGAAGATCCTCGATGCAGCCAACTGTTAAAAAGGTTGCAAAGTATGGGATAGATTCAGGAGTGATATGTGGAAATATTTCTTTACAGAAAGAGTGGTATATCCGTGGAATAGTCTCCCAGTGGAGATGGAAGAGATGAGGACAGTATCTGAATTCAAAAAAGCATGGGACAAACACAGAGGATCTCTAAAGGAAAAAAGGGGACTGTTGTAGTTGTTGATTGGAAGGCAGACTAGATAGGCCATGTGGTCTTTTTCTGTCGCCATATTTCTATGTTTCTATAACATACTATAATATGGAGGAGTAGCCTAGTGGTAAGAACAACTGCCTAGTACCCAGAAAATCAAGGGTTCAATTTCCACTGGCACTCCTTGTGACTTTGGGCAAGTCACTTTACCCTCCATTGCCTTGGAAGAAAAGGCTGGCAATCTACTTGCAGTGATACATTGCCAATAAAACCCAGAGGTAGCTGGGTTGCTATGAGTCAACACTGACTCAATGGCACTAAAAAAAAATAATAATAACATGAACACAATAAAATAAAATAAAATTATATACACCCAGGAGAAATTCTAAACTCTCTGCTATTCACACATTCAACCAAAGTAAAAAACAAGAGGTAACGTGCACATACTGACGGAGCACATCCTTTCACAAATGATCACTTCACTTTCCTTTTATCACCAAATTAAATTTAACAGCAGATTCCCATCGCCCAAAAGATTCTGGAATTTGAATGTTAAAAAAAGTCAAAGTGCGATGTGGTCCAGGAGACAAGAGTTTGAGTTTGCTTTTTTCAACTGAAAATGTATTATAGGGCTGGTTCAATGTTTAGTGGCAGTACTATGTACGATAATATAGAGGGTTTGATTCCAGCTTCAGGTCTTCTGCTCTGATTGATTGTGGCTAATGGGAGGAAGTCCATTACATTATGCAACAGGGACACTTAGGGGCTTGTTTACAAAGCTGCGGTAGCGATTCGCGATCGTTATCGGAGCTGCGACCCCATTGAAATTTGGCCTTAGAGGCCAAATTTAGGGCCCATGATTGCAGGATTCAAGGAGCCCTAAAACATGGCTCTTGGTTGAGGGCTGTTGCTGCGATGACTGAGTAGGGTGAGTTAAGAGAAATAAAATTGGGGAAACATCCTTGGATAATTCTGAATGAAAACTCATGAGGTAGATCGCAGCCTCAGTTCTGACTAAGCTAAAACACCAAAATAGCAGGAGGAAACTGATCATCCCCCCTCCCCCCCCAAAAAAAAATCATGTTTATTACCATCTTAATTCTATAACAGATACAAAATTATCAAATCAGCAAAATGTACTTCTTTGCTTTACAACTATAACGTAATGTGTTATGCCACATGAACAAGTTCTCCAGCACTTTAAAATCAAAAATTAGTTCAACCAAATCCCTATGGAGTTCCAAACCCTATAACTCATCCTCAGCCCTGCACATTGCCAACCATCATGGTAACCTATCATTTTTTTTATTTTTCCAGAGGGTAAAACTTCAAGGTTGCTTTTAAGAATTACTAATCTAGGCAGACAAATTATAAAGGAGTTCTCATATGTAATGAAATATATTTGTTCTGCTATTGCCCTTTCATGTCTAAGTCTCTTGATACTGGATACGTGGGAAGAGGGCCAGACAAGGCACCTTGGAGATAATGGATTTGGATTATACACCGAGGACTGACAATCACATATGGCTTGAGTGGTAAAATGTAATGTGGGACCAGGGCACCCTTACGTTCCTGCAGGCCCAAACAAAATGCCATGTGTGAATTCCTCATTTTGCCATGCAGTCCTAATTTATGAAGTCTTCTTTTTGTGTGAAGACTGGGACAAAGCTGTTCCCTTTGTTCTCCTTCCCTTCCTCCCTGAAACTCTAACTAAAACTGAAGTGAATTCTTTTCTTTAGATGGGCCCTGTGAGTGTGTTTAGAAACTACTGGAGGGGGCATAACTAAACAAGTAATGAAAGATTAAGTGGTGAGGTAAGCGTAGTTACTCACTTGTAATAGGTGTTCTCCAGGGACAGCAGGAATCAGTCCTCACATATGGGTGACGTCAGCTCCGATGGAGCCCTCGTAGAAGCATCCCCCCAGCTTTCAAAGAAGTCTTTGGGAGATGCCACCACGCATGCGTGGTCCCCTTCCCGCCCAAGGGTGCCATCTTGCTCAGTCAGATGACATAGCTAAAAGACGGCAAAAATAAAAGATGGTAAAGGAGCAACTCCAAGGGGAGGAGGGAGGGTTGTGAGGACTGATTCCTGCTGTCCATGGAAAACACTTATTACAGGTGAGTAACTATGCTTTCTCCGGGAACAAGCAGGAAGTCAGTCCTCACATATAGGACTCCCCAGCTACAGGCTACCGAAAGCCCATAGCAGAGGCTCCCTCATGGGGAGACGCAAGCAGCAGCAATTGAGTATGTATCTACAGACCACAGTAAGACCCCTGTGTTCAATGAAACCAGCGCTCCGGTAGCCTGAACAAAGAAGGGTCAGAGGGTAGGAGTTGCCTAAACACCGAAAAGGTTACGGAGTACAGCCTGGCTGAAGGCACTATCCTGTTGGGACTCTCTTTCCAGTCAGTAATGAGCTGCGAAAGTATGGACTGAAGACCAGATGGTGGCCCGGCAGATGTCCACCATCGGGACAGAGCGTAAGTTTGCCACAGAGGCTGCCATGGCCCTGACACAGTGCGCCGTGAAGCAGCCTTCCAGTGTGAGCCCCGCCTGCTCATAGGCGAGGGTGATACAGTCCGACACCCAGGTGGACAGCATACGCTTGGTCACTGCCTCCCCAGCCTACTGGGGTCGTAGGAGATGAAAAGCTGAGAAGCTTTGTGGTGGCCCTGAGTGCGTTGGATATAGAAGGACAAAACACTTTTACAGTCCAAGGTGTGAAGGACCGTCTCTGCCCGAATGCAGTGAGGTCTTGGAAAGAAAGTAGGGAGCACCACTTCCTGATTGAGATGGAAGGGTGATACTAACTTCGGCAGGAATTTGGGGTGCGTGCGAAGCACCACCCTGTTCTTGTAGAACTTGGTATAAGGCACTTCTGCCACAAGGGCCTGAAGCTCGCTAACTCTGCGAGTGGAGGTGAGCGCAACCTGGGAAGCCACCTTCCAAGAGAGGTAGCGAAGGTGGCAGTTAGCCAGAGGCTCAAAGGGTGGGCGAGTGAGCTGCCCCAACACTACATTGAGGTCCCATTCGGTTGCCAGAGGGCGAACAAGGGGCTTTGATAAGAGCAGGCCCCGAAGAAAACAGGTCACCAAAGGTTGGACCGAGAGGGGCTTACCATCCACCGGATGGTGGTGCGCCGCCAGAGCACTAAAGTGCACTTGGACAGAGTTAGACTTGAGCCCGGAATGAAAGAGGTGGAGAAGGTACTGCAACACCAGTCCCACTGGGCAGAAGAACGGGCCAGCCATGTGCTCGGCACACCAAGCCGAGAATCTGTGCCATTTGAAGGCATAAATATTCCTAGTAGAGGCCTTGCGAGAGGCCAGCAGAATCTCTTCCACCTCAACTAAAAGGTTGAAAGGGGCCAGAGTCACCCTTCTCAGCAGCCACGTTATCAGCAACAGGGACCCCAGCTTGGGGTGCAGAAGAGAGCCCCCCTCCTGAGACAGGCATCCTGGGGAGGTCCCCAAGGGGATGGGGATCCCCACACCAACTGGAAGAGCAGCAGGAACCACAGTTGCCTGGGCCACCAAGGGGCTATCAGGATGAGTGAGGCCCTGTCTCAGAGGGTCCTGAACAAGGTCTTGGCGATCAGTGGCGTAGGAGGGAAGGCGTACATGAGGCCTTATGACCATGAGACAAGGAACACATCCGCTGCCACCCTGGAGGGTTGGGCCTGCTGGGAACAGAAGCGGGGTAACTGGAAGTTGTTCGGGCTGGCAAACAGGTCCATCATGGGTTCCCCCCCAGAGCTGGAAAAGCCGACTGGAAACCCTGGGGTCCAGATGCCACTCAAGCGGCTGGAGGACTCTGCTCAGCCTGTCAGCCAGAAGGTTGTCCTGGCCTGGCAGGTACACTGCTTGCAGGAGGATATCCTGTTGGATTGCGTACGAGCAGAGGACCAGTGCCTCCTCACAAAGGACATGAGACCCCATAACCCGCTGTTTGTTCATGTAGAACATCACCACCTGGTTCTCCATCTGGACCAGCACCAGCTGGTGACACAGGTAGTGGCAGAAGACTCGCAGAGCTAAGTATATGGCTTGGAGCTCCAGGAGGCTGATCTGCTGGGTGTTCTCATCTGGTGACCAGTTGCCATGGGTGCAGAGCTCCCCGCAGTGTGCTCCCCAGCCAAGCAGGGAGGCATCCGTGGTGAGGACCCTGGAGGAGCTCAGGGCCTGAAAAGGAATGCCTGCCTCGAGATGCTGGAGAGGCTGCCACCAGACCAGGGAGACCGCCAGTTGGCAGGGTACAGAGACTCTGTTTCGAAGGCGACCCGTGGCCTGAGACCACTGGTCCCGGAGACACCACTGTACTGCCCTCATGTGGAGGTGAGCATCTAGGGTGACGTGGACCATAGAGGCCATGTGCCCGAGGAGGCGCAGAAGAAGCCAGGCAGGCACCGAGGAACGGTATTGTATGTCCCATGCCAGAGTCCTGAGACTGTCGGCTCAGTCCCTGGGAAGAAGGCCTTCGACTGGAGAGTGTCAAGCTTTGCCCCGATGAACTCCAGACACTGTTTCGGGAGGAGGTGAGACTTGGGGTAGTTTATGACAAACCTCAAGTGTTGCAGGACCTGGATGGTGCATGCGGTGGCCTGCTGCACCTCTGAGGCCATGCCTCCGTTTATGAGCCAGTTGTCCAAGTAGGGGAAGACAAAGACCCCTTGGAGGCGGAAGAAGGTGGCCACGACTGCCAGGTATTTTGTGAAGACTCTTGGGGCCGAAGCCAAGCCGAAGTGGAGCACCCTGTACTGAAAATGCCTGGGACATCACTGGGGCCGCAATCTTTTTAGAGAGCCTGGTCCTCGTCATTAACTTGGTCTCCAGCTCGGCAGCAATGACGGTCATGGGTTTGACAAAAAAGTTCTCTCCTTGGCAGGGGACATCGACCAATTTGTTCTAAACCCACTGCTCAAGGTCAGACGACTGTAGCCAAGCTTGGCGGTGTGCACAGATGCCTGCCGCCACTACTCGAGCCTCTGACTCAAACCCATCATAGGCTGCTAGAGACATGAATTTGAAGCATTCACGGACTACCTTGGTCAGGTTTTTGAATCGCTGCAAGGGTTCCTCAAAGAGACCAGCAAAGAACCTGGAGAGTTCCTTCGCCAGGTCTCTCAGGTACATGCCCATGTACAGCTAAGTATGCCTGTGGATACGGCTGATGAGCATTGAGCTCTGGTAGAACTTTCTGTCAAGGGCATCCAGGATGTGGGCCTCCCTGCCAGGGGGCACCAAGGAGTGTGTCTTCTGGCTTTTAAAACGATGCATGGCCAACTCTATCACCATGGAGTTATGTAGCAGCTGTGACTTTTGGAAGTCCGGGCTCTGGCAGACTCGGTACATCGAGTCAAGCAGTTTGCTCACCACCGGTATCGAAGCCGGTATCTCCCACATCCGGAGCATGAGCTGTTCCAGGATGGGAGGAATGGGCACCGTGAGCTATTCCGTTGGAGGAGCCTCATACTGGAGGATTTCCAACTAATCCGCCCGAGGGGCCTCCTCCGACTCAGTAGGAAACACTAGGGCCTTTGACATATCCTTGACGAAATCAAGTAAGTCCATATCCTCCGGCGGGGACTGCCATCGAGGCTCTGAGACGGGAGAGTCAGATGGGATGTCGCAGTGGCAATGGGTATCGGGGGACTCCTCGTCCTCCATCTCCCACTCGGAGTAGTCTATCGAAGACTCATAGGAGGGCTGCTCTGCGAGCCTCGGGGCTGCCGAAGCCCTGCGGCCGGCACCCAGCATACTTGCCGAGGATGACCGTGATCCTGTCGAGCAGGACTCGGATTACGACCTCGGCCAAGGATCAACTCAAGGCCAAAGGACCTCAAGGATTAGTTTGGCCTCCGGGGACATCTTTGACATTGAGGGCCTGGTGGTCAGTGCAGATGAACCGGTTGTGCCGGACAACAGAGCCTGCTGCTGGTCCATGAAGGCAGACAAACTGTGCTCCAGGGCCGCCATTCTGGACTCGAGACCAGAAGGCTCCACAGCCTTTGGCGTGGGCACTGAGGGACTCGGGCTCAAAGCCAGCTCCCCTGAAAGGGAATCCTCAATGAGGAAGTTGTCTGGGGACCAAGGCAGGTCCGTGGTCAGATCCTTTTGGGGGACCTCTGCAGGCCACTCCTTCTCCAAAGCCTCGGATGAACATTTCGGATTGCGGGACAGGGGCCAAGGAGCACCCGGCCGTTCGGAACCATCCAAGGACACCACTTTCGAGGGTTTCTTCTTCTTCCTGGGTTCCCTCGAGGGAGACCCCTTTTCTGAGGACCCACTATGAGGCTCGGGTTTGGGAGATTCCGCCCAAGATGTTGGGGCCTCAGATGAGGCCCTGGCCTTCGGAGGCACCGGGGATGGGGAAAAGCTTATCGTGCTGCTGCTGGCGGCTCTTGAGGGCCTTACTAGACATCCTTTTGCAGAGCTCGCAGGCTGGCAGATCATGGTCTGGCCCCTAAGCATCAGAGACAGCAGTCGTGTGTGTCAGTCAGACATAATTTTTGAGCACCAATCACACTTCTTAAAGTCACTGTTAGCCATGGGGGAAAAAAGTACCCCTGCGAGGTCGAAGACTCTCCGGGCTGCCAGTTGGGAGAAAAAAGGTGCGAAGACACCAGGAAAAGAAAACTACAAAAATAGACCCAAACTCGACGCCAAGGCAACAAGGACCATGGCGGGAAGAGTACCGGTGTGATACCGGAGATGAGTATGAATCTGAGAGAGAAAAATTAACTTTTTCTGGGGACTAAACAGACAAACGTATGAAGGGCTCCACGGAAAAAAAGAGACTGATCAAGATGGCACTCTTAGGCGGGAAGGGGACCATGCATGTGTGGTGGCATCTCCCAAAGGCTTTCTTTGAAAGCTGGGGGGATGCTTCCACAAGGGCTCCTTCAGTGCCGACGTCACCCATATGTGAGGACTGACTTTCTGCTTGTTCCTGGAGAATAAATACTTCATTCCTTCAGCCTTGCAGTTTCAACTGAAGGTACTAACATGGTCTTGAACATTCTTTTTATGTTGGTACAAGAAAGGGACTCTGTTTTCTCCAGGACCTATACAACTAATGCAATGCCAACTAATGCTAAAAAAGAAGAGCTGCAAAGTTATCCAGTTCCAGGAGGGAGATTTTAGGCCAGTTCTGGATTTCTGATCGTTCCATCCATATGTATTATGGGACCAGCAGTACTGATTTCAATGGCAATAATCAGGAACTACAAACACAACACTGCTCTAAGATGTAAATTCAAAACCAGGACTGGCCAGAAAGTCTCCTTCCTGGAGCTAGGTAATGTGGCAGCTCCAAAAATAATGACATTCTCTATTGTGGTTCAAGCTCCTGGAGTGGAGAAGTAGCCTTGCAGCTAGAGCATCAGGCTATGGATAAGGGAAGCCAGGGTTCAAACCCTGCTGATGCTCTCTGCTGAACTTGAGCAAGTCACTTCACCCACCACTCTCTCAGGTGCAAATCTGTAGCTAGAGTTAGTAATGCAATTTAATGCAAGCCCTATTATTGTCAATGGGCCTTTCTAAGGGGTCCTTTAAGTAAAATGCATTAGTGTGCGTTAGCTGCAAAAATTAACATGTAGTAACTGTGAGGGGGTTTGCCCACCATCTTCCCATACAGTTAATACAAAGAAACAATACCTGCTATCTGTTAATTGCGTTGTCATTGCAGATAATATGGATGCACTTAATGTGAACTAGTCAGGTGGTACTAAGCGATCTGCGCTATCTGCTACAATAACATTTAATGTGTGGTAAGTTACCCAGTCTATGCCCATTTCCTACCCATTTCCCACCTCATTACATGCTACACAGCAAATGTAGGACACGTTAAGTGTTGAGCCACCCTTAAACTGTTAGTATAACAATGCACTAACAGATAGTGCAGACTAATTCGCAACTAATTCCCATGTTAAATGCTTAATGCGGTCTAGTAAAAGACCCTATAAGTGAATAACTTGCATTAATGTATGTTAGTAAATCAGGCCCTTAGATAGTAAGTCCTCTGGGGTACGGGAAATACCCACTGTACCTGAATGTAACTCACCTTGAGATACCAGTGAAAAGGCATGATCTAAATCTAAACAAATAATTTATAAAGGCATCTCCACAGGTAAAACAGCATTTTAGAAGTAGAAACGGCCTTTTCTAAAACTGCCAGACTATATGCACTTAATTTTATACAACCTGAGTGGTAGCATTCCCATGACAGGGTTTGAACTCATGCGTATATTTTGCAAAATATGCAAATATGCATGTTAAATAAAATGAGAAATTTGTGCAGGTGTAAATGTCTTCTCCGAGGTCACTTTCAATGGGAAAGTATGCATATATTTTGCCTTAGAAAACGTATATGACCTATGTGTCATAACTGCCACACAGGTCAGGTGGCCTGTTATACAATTATCCCCCTCCCCCCCATCTTCCTCCTAATTCTACATTTTATTTTCTGACTACTGGCCTCAGACAGACATATAGTAACATAGTAAATGACGGCAGATAAAGACCAGTATGGTCCATCTAGTCTGCCCAGTAAGATGGCAGGAGTAGGTGCACCCCTCCCCATATCTTTGTTTAGGGGTGCACCTGCCACTCTGTGCAGGCCACCCCTCCCCATGTCTTTGTTTAGGGGTGAACCCACCGCTCCATGTAGGACACCCCTATTTGTTGAGAAATTAGATGGTTCAGTTTATTTAGATTTTATCCTATTGCTGTAAAGGGATCCACTGTCTGTCCCATGCCATTTTGAATTCCATCACTGTGTTTACCCCCACCACTTCCATCGGGAGGGCATTCCAAGCATCTACCACCCTTTCAGTGAAAAAGTATTTCCTGACATTGCCTTTCAATTTACCACCTTGCAGCTTCATGATATGCCCTCTAGTTTTACAGTTTCCCCGTCTTTGGAAGAGGTTTGTTTGTTCATTATTTCTCTTTAAGTATTTAAAGGTCTGAATCATATCTCCCCTATCCCTATGCACCAAATGTTAAGAGAGGTAGTTAATAACATGCGTTAAGAGAATAATGCATGAGTTTTCATGAGCAGCTAAAGAGAGCAGTCACAAAACTATGAGGCGAGTACACACTCCCTACCCAAATTGTGCAAAGATGTCACAGATGAGGCTAAATGCGCTCCTAAAAAAGTTTCTACTCTGAAAGCCTCTGCAGAAAGTGAGTCTATGAATGAGGACAACATGGTGGTGCATGGCATGCTTGCACCTGAACTAGTTGGTGCTATTGAACAACTGATGAACAAAGTGGCCACTTGCATCTACAATATCTTGGAAATTGTTATAGACGAGGTAGCTCAGCTCTTATCATCGGTCAGCGAGACGGCTGTTCATGTTGATGCGGTGAAGAAGCATATGGAAGAGCTGCAAGTTTCTCTGTCAGATGATGACTTAGAAAACAGACATTGATGGAATAATCTTTGGATTGTTGGCTTCCCAGAGAGACTTGAGGGCCCTAATCCAGTGCATTCTTCAGGAAGTGGCTAAACTTGGAATCTCCAACTGGGACTGTGATACTGGACTCCCATGCTGTCATCGTATGGGTCCACAACTTTAATGACAAAATTAACATCATGGTAACAGCCCAGAAGGCAGGCAAGCTGCATTACCAAAACACTTGCTTCTTCATATCCCAGGATTTTTCTGTGGACCTTCAGCATCTACATCAAGAAATTCATCCAGTGAAGAAGCTTCAGGTGTTGCGGATTTCTTATGCTGCCCACCTGCAGATTCATTATGAAGATCAAATCTGGATATCTGCACATCCGCAGCAGTGGAACAGTTTCTGCAAATGGTTTGGGGGCGGTAGACAGATCTGCTTGAGTCTTGCCAGCAGATGCTCAAGGACTAACTATAGGCTTCCTTATGCAGACTTTTACTGAACTGTGAGGCTATAAGGATTTCTCTTTGAGACTCCCTCTTTCTTTTTCTCTTGCTCTTCCTTCTTTTTCTTTGCCTTTGTTGCTTCCTTATCTGCCTTTTATCCCCTCAAGCTGTTTCTTTTTGAAGATTTCTATGTTGGTGACAGTCGGCATATGGCTGATTTGAGAGAGATGCATGGACCGATTAGGATATTGTTCTGTGCCTGGTGATGGACCTGGTTGGTTTGTTGTTGTAGAATGGTGGTTTCAGGAATGGTTGGAAAGTGTGGATGGGCATCTGCTATGTGGGTGCTGAGTGTTCCAGGTGTTGGGGTTGCAGTGGCAGGGGGCGTTTATAGTGTGGGGCGGGGTTATAATGTTGGTGGCAGGGTCTGGGTGGATTGCTTTATGTTTGGAGAGTATGTTTTGGGAGTATAGTTCATGAGATGTTGGGAGTAGTTTCGGAGAGTTGATTTGTATGCAGCTGTGTATGCTGGGCTGGAGACTGAGATAATTTATTGGAGCACTGAGGGTCCCGATTTGGTTCCCACCCGAGAGTGTCTTCAATTTGGAACCTGCCAATTTTGGCACAATGGGAGAATTTGCAGCTTGGCTTGTGTGCACCTATGACAGGGGTGGTGGGGCGGGGATTCGATTGGCTGGGGTGAGTGTAATGGATGAGCAGGGATGCTTGCACAGTTGTTGAAAAGTTGCATAGACACACACGAGGCTTGTTTGATTGCATATTTTTCTTTACTGGTCATGAGACTTTTAGATTTTTCTTCTTTGGTCTGTTTTTTTGGGATTTTCATTTCTATGGTTATATATTGGTTCTGGGAATCAGTATGGGTCGGGTTGAGCTGCACATGAATGTGTTTGGTTCTTCTCACCCAAACAAGTGAAAATGGCTTTTACAGAATTTTAAAAAGTTGCGAACCCGGTTGATTTCCCTCCAAGAAATGCATCTCCGTACTGCAGAGCATGTCAAAGTGCAGTAGGATTGGGTGGGCCAAGTGTTTGCAGCTCCTATACCTCCAAACGCAGAGTTGTCTGTGTTTTGATTCGCTGCTCTTTGCCTGTACAGGTACTGGCCATGGTCTGAGACTCAGATGGCAGGTTCATTATCTTACACTGCTCCTTAGTGGATGTGGAATTTGTGCGATCAATGTATACAGTCCTAATGAATACCCATGCTGATCTCTATAGTCAATTACAGCTTGCTCTTCTCATATTTGATGTTTTGCCTATTATTGTAGGAGGGGACTGGAATGTTTATATGGATAATTCTATGACTAGATCTGGGATGCTGGGCGGGGTAAGGGGAATCCTCTACAAATCTTGGTGAACCATTTTGAACTTGTTGATGTTTGGCGCTCCCTGCCCCCTAGATGCAGAGATTATATTTTCTTTTCCCCCAGACATGGCTCTTACAGTAGACTTGATTTTTACCTTTGTACCTCCCATCCTAAACTCTCTGCACACACTTGTGATACTCTATTGTTCCAGCTGTCTGATCATCATTCCCATGTGGTTTATTCTGCAAGTGAGTGGCCTTTCACCTTGGTGTCACTCTTGGTGCCTGAATACTTCTCTCCTGGGGAAGGGCATGTTTGTATCTATGATTCAAAAGCCTTGGCTGCATTTCAGGAGTTAAATCGCCCTTTGCACTAGAAGGCATTGAAAGCTGTTCTTCAAGGCTGCATTATTACCTGTGCTAGCACCCAGCAAAGGCAGCACCAAAAGGCTATAAGAGCCATGGAGGCAGAGATTTATACTCTCGAACAATAGCACAAAGCTTCTTGTTCCCCTAGGCTTTATAAGCGGCTATGTTTAGCACGTGATAAACTTCAACTTTTGCAGGTAGGGAAGATCGTGGCCTTAATAATTTACTAGGCTGAAAAATTGTGAACACAGTAATAAGATGGGAGCTTTGCTGGCTCAAGCCATATAGTGCCAGACAGTGGCTGCTGTCATTGAGAGGTTGTGGGATTCAAATGACAGAATGTGCCTTACTATCCTAAATGGAACAGACTATATTACATCACTTTCATGAGTTCTATGTACCAGGGTGGGATCCCTTACCAACTCTTTAGTGGGTGCGTTGGAGAATCTTGCTGAGTGAAAAAGTTTTTTCTTTGATTAAATGTGCACATTTAAGACTAATCGGAGGAAGAGTCAATAAACCATTACTAAAGAGGACCAGAGGAATCCACTGCTTACCCCTGAGATAAGCAGCATGGATTGGCTGCTGTTGGAAGCAGGATACTGAGCTTGATAAACCTTTGGTCTAACCCAGTATGGCATATCTTATGTTCCTATGTTCTCACCTTTCTGAGGAGCAGCAAAAAACATTTGAATGTTCAGTCTCCATGGAGGAGGTACAGAAAACTATAAGTGGATTGCAAAATGACAAAAGTGTAGGTCCTGATGGTTTGAACTTTTGTTGTTGGGAGAGCAGTGAACACTACATCCTTCTGTGCAAATTTTTTGTCGGGTACATCAGTTTACTTATCTGGAACTTCTGGTCCCTTCGCGTGTTTGTGATCCTTACTGTACAATCTATGTCCCACTTTTGGCTTGGCTGTTTGCCAACCTGAGGGTTTGGTAGATTCTGCCCTCTTGTTGGGGGAGGGGGGTCAGATTAATCTTAACAAAATGAACATCTTATCCCATCTGCTATATCTATTTCAACATCTGCCTTACACTGTGCCTCACTATGTTTTTCAGACATTAAATGGTTTATGGTTTATTAAGTTTGATATACCACCATTCTGTGAGCAATCAAAGTGGTTTATAATAAAATAAGTTAAAATTAAATAAAAGTAACACTAACACAGACAATTAGTAAGGAACACCATTTTTCATAGGAAAGAGAGGAAAGGACACACATAGAAGAATCAGTAACTCAAACACAACACAATGAGAAGGAGGGTCGGACGAGCAAACAGAGGATCAGGCATTACCTATACCCATATTTTGCCAGGCTCTCCCCTAAACCCCAATTCGAAAAGCCTCTTCAAAGAGATGGGTCTTCAGAGCAATCTTAAAATTCTGAATGACAGGCTCCAAATGAACATGGGTAGGCAGATTATTCCAGAGAAAAGGAGCTGGTTATCTGTTGAGTTTCAGCTGGTGTTACTGGGCTTCTCTTGCTCGTCTTACAATTTTGTGGCACATGAAGGGTGATGGTGAGGTGGGATTGCCCAGTTTAGAACTTTATTATTGGGCAGCTAAGCTGGAGGGCTTGCAGACCTGGTTTCAACTGGATGATGTGCCTAGTTGGACGGATATTGAAAATTCCCAGATCAGGAGTCTTTTTCTTTCTCTCTTGCTCATTATGTCACAGGAGCCATTGACTATTTGGAGAATTTTAAGACAGTCGCTTCAACTCCCCTCAGCACTAGGATCAAAACTGCACCAGTTTACCCTTAGCGGTCTCATAACCCTAGACCACCAGGTATTTCTTGAGGTAGGGCTGAAGGGTCCTATTGAGGGGTGGTTGGAGGGTCGGGATTGGAGGAGGATTTCTTTGGGGGAAGAGAGTCCGCAGAGTGACTTTGGGGGGTATTGGGGGTCTTTGGTGGGATGGGGGTCTTGACTAGATATGGAGGGGGTAGTCTGCCCACAAGCAGTGGCCCCTTTAAGAAAACTTCCCAGGAGCATTAGGCCATGTGTTAACAGTCTGCAAGATAGATTGCAAACTGCATTATTTACTGCAGGAGTCAGGACCGTACCAAGCCATATATGCGTCCTGCGCAACTTGCACATCTGGCGCTCTCTCCACACCCCCCACACCCCCAGTTTGTCCTTTGCCACATGCCCAACATCTCCCCATCTTATCTCCAAGTCTGCAGCCGGCTCACCACCCGGCCTACCCTTGCCCCGCCGCCGACACTTTTAGGGTTCCTGTGGCAGCAGCAGCAGGACCTCCAATTGAAAGAAAAAAACCTCGCAGGTCTCTCCGACTCCACACTTGCATGCTGGCCTGAACTCCCTCCTCTGACGTAAACTCGCATCAGAGGAGGAAAGGACCAGGCCAGCCATTCAAACGCAGAGTTGCAAAGACCCAAGTTTGAATGGTGGTCTGGCCCCTCCCTCTTCTGATGCGAGCCAACATCAGAGGAGAAGGATCAGGCCAGCATGCAAGCACGGAGTCGGAAAGAACCACTTGTTTTTTTTTCCAAATGGAGGTTCGCCACCAAGGGAACCCCAAACGTGGCAGCATGGCAAGGGCAGCCAGCGTGGGGGGAGCCGAGGCCGTCATCCCCAAATGTTCCATTATTTTGCGCCCTCTGCAGCTGCACTGCTCACACAGGGTTAGGTACAGCACTGGCAGGAGTCACTAACCTGCAGTACCATTACCACTGGGTTAGTGACTTCCATGGTAAATTGCGCTGTGGTAAAATGTGAAATTTTACTGCAGTCAAGATATTATGCTAAATGCTGTGCCTATGAAACTGATCTGGGAATTTTCATTTTGATCACACAATCAGACAATTTGCTTAGTTAGAAATATGAGTGATCAGGTGGTACTTTCCACAGATGTTGCAAGTCTAGCTTCGTCTGTGAGAAAAGAACATTTCAAGTCTCCAGCTTTTTGTCTATATATTTATTATGTTGAAGACATATGAAATTTGTCCCTTGTTTTAAAACTAAACTGTTTAAAACACATGCACAGCGAAAGAGATCTTTGCTGACTTGTCCAGATGCACAGAATTACTGCAGATATCGGTAACACAAACTGAGTAATATTGCTTACCCTTCTCATATTAATAGGTCTAAAGTTAAATGACCTATCTATATATTTATATAACTGCAACAAGAAATATATTTAAAGCAGTGCAGAATAGTTCCTTCTGAAAGAACACACATTCATGGACCCCTGAGGAATACCAATCACAATCTCAAACATCACTCAAGTGAATTGTTCAGTATGCAAGGACTAGGCAAAGAAGAATAAATCCTGGCTAGATCGGTCAGTGCACGAAATAGGGATGCCTTTGATATACTTGTTTATTGAAATTGGATATGAGTTTGGGTTTTTGCCAGGTAGGCAACTCTGCTGTTGTCCTGGTCATGGAAAATTGCAAATGCTTTACTACTGCTGTCCTTCTGTATTTAAACCACATTTTCAGTCTGAGTTTAGTAGGTATATAACTATTGAAATAACTTTGCTCATTTTGACAGATCAGGCACGCAGGTTCCTCTCATAAAAGCGAGCAGTTGAATGTCTGATCCTCCAGACACCCTGTTGAACTTTTGTCCTAGGGCTGGTGTCATGTTATATCAGGCACAGTATGTCCCTCATGTCAAAAGACTGTGAAGAATTGTGGGTTAAATATAGCATGTCCTGTTGGCCTAAGGTGGCCTCTTTTATCTCTGTAGGAGCCATCACACTACTTGGCAAGTTTCAGACTTGGGTTCTAGAGTTAACAGTGGCTTATGCCCATAAACTGCAGAATTCTCTGCTGTTATTCTTAATGCTTTGTTTATGCAGTGAACGGGAGAGAATGGGGTGGGAGGGATGAGACAGGGATCACGGGGACGGGGGGAGGGGGCAGTATATTTATTTATACATAGCAAACCAATCCCAAAAACTTTGAGCTAGCATTGCCTCCTGCAATTAGTACAGCAGTCTAATTTTTCAAGGCCGTACAAAGTTGAAATTGAATACGATTTTTAAAAAGAATTACTTTGCTTACACTCCCAGAAATGAGAGATGTGTTATTGTCCAAAGAGCAATAAAGCAGCAATAAATGGTTCCCCCCCCCAAAAAAAAAACCCCTCAAACTACACCATTAAACTATGTCATGAAGAAAAGCGAAAGACAGCTGAAAAGACCAGGACCAGAAGAATGGGGAGGGAAGCAAAAGCATTTTTGTAGTGAATTTAGTACACATGAAAGGTGCCAGACTGAGAGCACCGAGGTCATCCATTTATCCATAGAAGATAAATTGATAAATTACCCATATATGTAACATCTTAGAAACTCCAGAGGGAGGCTCTCTTTGCAACAATGCAAGTACTATACCAAGCATTAGCAGTAAATCTGACAGACTGAGATCACACTCCACATACCCTGGCTTAGGAGTGAGGTTCATGACTATCATGGTATGTGCAAAACTAACCCATTTGGAGAAACTGTCCCGTGATACAGCCAAGGCTGATGCTAAGGAGATGAAACCAGGGCAAACGACCTTGTTTGCCATGCCGGGCCCATGCCTACCTGAAGTTGAAGGAGCTACAGTGTGCTGGTAGACTTTGAGGCCCCTCCCAAATTTCTGTCCTGTGTTCCAGCGTGTATAATGCTGGCCATGGATACAGCATATGCAGGGGAGAGAGAATGTTTGTCTTCTCCACTGGATCTGCCAGCAATGGTGCTGATCACTACCAAATTGGGAAAGTGGTGCTTGTGATGTTGTGGAACACCAGATCTAGTGCAAGAGATAAGGGTGTTGGTGCCACTTGGCAATAGTGATCACAGTATGATCGCATTTGATTTAATTAGTGGAGGGGGGATAGTAAGGAAATCCACAGTACTACCTTTTAACTTTCGAAAGGGGGACTATGATAAAATGAGGAAAATAGTTAAGAAAAAACTAAAAGGAGCAGTTGCAAAGGTTAAAGACTTACATCAAGCTTGGGTGTTGTTGAAAAATAATATCTTGGAAGCCCAGACCAGCTGTATTCCATGCTTTAAGAAAAGTGGAAGGAAGTCCAAAAAACTGCCAGCATGGTTTAAAGGTGAGGTCAGAGAGGCTGTTGTTGCCAAAAAAGCATCTCTCAGGAAATGGAAAAAAGAGCCAAACGACGAAACCTGGAAACAGCACAAGCACTGGCAAGTCAAATGCAAGGCATTGATAAGGCAGGCAAAGGGAGAATTTGAGAAGAAGCTTGATGCGGAAGCAAAAACGTGAAATAAAGACTTTTTCAAGTACATTCATAGCAAAAAACCTGTGAGAGAGTCAGTTGGTCTATTAGATGATAGAGGGGTTAAAGGGGCACTAAGAGGCGACAAGGCGATAGCGGAGAGACTGAATGAATTCTTTGCTTCGGTCTTTACTGAGGAAGGTGTAAGGATGTTACCCATGACTGAAGTGGTATTTAAAGGTGCGGAAGAATTGAAGGAAATATCGATACATCGGGACGATGTATTACAACTATTAGATAAACTGAAGAGTAATCACCTGGGCCGGATGGTATACATCCAAGAGTGTTGAAAGAACTGAAATATGAGATTGCAGACCTGCTATTAGTAATCTGTGAACTTTCATTAAAATCATCTGTAATACCTGAAGACTGGAGGATCGCCAATATAACGCCAATTTTTAAAAAGGGTTCCAGGGGTGATACAGGAAACTACAGACCAGTGAGCCTGACGTCAGTACGAGGAAAAATGGTAGAAACCATCATAAAGAACAAAATTACTCAGCATGTAGATAGTCATGGCCTAATGGGAGACAGCCAACATGGCTTTAGACAAGGAAGATCTTGTCTTACTAATCTGTTATCTTTTTTTGAAAGTGTGAATAAACAGGTGGACAAAGGTGAGCCAGTTGATATAGTGTATCTGGACTTTCAGAAAGTCTTTGACAAGGTCCCTCATCAGATACCTTTGGCAAAACTAAAGAGTCATGGGATAGGAGGCAGTGTACTATTGTGGATCAGGAACTGGTTAAAAGATAGAAAGCAGAGGGTAGGGCTAAATGGCCAATTTTCCCAATGGAGAAAAGTGAATAGTGGTGTACCCCAGGGATCTGTGCTGGGTCCGCTGCTTTTTGACATATTCATAAATGACCTGGAAAAGGGAACAACGAGTGAGGTTATCAAATTTGCAGATGACACAAAACTATTTAAAGTTGTTAAAACCCAAGAGGATTGTGGAAAATTTCAAAAGGATCTTGATAAATTGGAAGAGTGGGCATCAAAATGGTAGATGAAATTTAATGTGGACAAGTGCAAAGTTATGCACCTAGGGAAGAACAACCCAAACTATGGTTACACGATGCAAGGTTCCACATTAGGAACCACCACCCAGGAAAAAGATTTAGGCGTCATTGTGGATAACCCTCGGCCCAGTGTGCAGCGGCGGCCAAGAGAGCAAATACAATGTCAGGTATCATAAGGAAAGGAATGGAAAATAAAACAAAAGCTATTATAATGCCTCTATATCGTTCCATGGTGAGACCGCACCTTGAATATTCTGTGCAATTCTGGTCGCCGTATCTTAAAAAGGATATAGCGTTATTAGAAAAGGTTCAGAAACGAGCAACCAAAATGGTAAAGGGGATGGAAGGATACTCCTATGAAGAAAGGTTAAAAAGGTAGGGCTCCTTCACCTGGAAAAGAGACGGCTGAGGGGAGATATGATAGAAGTCTATAAATTAATGAACAGAGTGGAACGGGTAAACGTAGACCGATTGTTTACGTTGTCAGAATATAGAAAGACTAGGGGACATACAATGAAGCTACAGGGTAAACTATTTAAGACTAATAAAAGAAAATATTTTTTTACTCAATGTGTAATCAAACTCTGGAATTTGTTACCGGAGGATGTAGTAAAGGCTGTTAGTGTAGCTGGGTTTAAAAAAGGTTTGGACAAGTTCCTGGAGGAAAGGTCCATAAACCATTATTAAGAAGGGACCCAGGATATCTATGCTTGACCCAGTACAAGCATTGTGGAACCTGTGTCTTTTGGGGAAACTATTAGGTACGTATGACCTAGATTGGCCACTGTTGAAAACAGGATACTGGGCTTGATGGACCTTGGTCTGACCCAGTATGGCATATCTTATGTTCTTAGCTTATGTTCTTATGACTGAGACCAGCAGCACATAGGCTATCAAACATTTTTCAAATGGTAATGATTTTTGATCACTACCAAATTAAGTCAGATTTGAACCAATGATCTAAAGAGAAACGGCTCTGTAATCTAATACAAACATCTATACATCAAAGCACTCATCTATGTTCATAAAAACCATCCACACCGGTATTCCCCTCTACCTCGCCGACTTAATTCATCTTCATTCATCTCACCGCTCCCTCAGGTCGATCCACCTGAACCGTATGTCCCTTCCCTCTCCGTCACAAGCTCACCTTGAATCCATTCGCTCCTCTGCCTTTCTCTTTCTGGGCCCCCGACTCTGGAACTCGCTTCCCCCCGCTCTCCGCTTAGAACCCTCCTATAAAACCTTTAAGACCAAGCTGAAGACTCACCTCTTCTGCACTGCCTTTAATCTTCCTCCTCCCTCTGCTCCCCTATCTCCCCCACCCTGCTGAATCTGGATGTTTTTAACCCTTTGTCGCTGCGCACTTTGTTTTGTTTTCACCTTGCTGCTCTATCCTATCTCTCCACTCTATCTTATCTCTTAATTTTTTGGCGTTCCTTTTCCTTTTCAGCAGCCTATATATTTTTGCTATTGTAAACCGCTCTGGAAGGTCGGGGGTTCAAATCCCACTAGAGGACAGCAACCTTGGGCCGGAAGGACTGGGGTTTCTAGTCCCACAGATGCTCCTTGTGGTCTTGGGCAAGCCCCTTAACCCTCCATTCCCCATGTTCCCTGTAAGTATTAGTGTATGTGTCTCATATCCCCACGTGTTAAATGTATCCCCCAATTGTGTTGTGACAGCTTTGATTGAAGGATAAGGCGGGATACAAAACTGTCTAAATAAATAAAGATAAAGAAAGAACATAGTAGCAAAAAGCCACACACCCCAAAATGATCAAGGAGCTCATCTGGAGGGTAATTTTACAAAGTCGCACCTAATTAATATGTGTTTTCATGTGTGCATTTTACATCTATGTTTTAAAGTCAAGTATTCGTGTACTTGACTTTATAAAATACTAGTGTAAGTGGCAAAGAACAAGCCTTACATTAAGGCACAATGACTTAAATCAGAGCTGATATAAATGACGGTGCCTACTTTTTGCAAGTATGTACGTAATTTACTGTATTCCATAATCTATGCACATGGTTGCACACTCCACCCAAATTCCACCCATGTGCACGCCCACAGTGAAAGTATGTGCAATGCAAACAATGTGTGCCTTCGAGTCAGTGCTGACTCCTGGCAACCCAGCCTCCTGGATTTTCTTGGAAGTATGACCGGAAGTAGATTGCCAGGCCTTTCTTCTGAGGCAATGGAGGGTTAAGTGACTCACTCAAGGCCACAAGGAGTGCTAGTGGGAAATGAACCCTGGTCTCTGGGTTACCAAACCAGTGCTCTAATCACTAGGCTACTCCTCCATGCATGTACCTTTCTGCTAGTGGTATTTATTAAGAGATCATGTAGACGAGACCTACAAGAATGTAATGCTGAAGTCCCACCTCCAATCTGGCAGCCTCCCTGTTGTCATGGAGAAGAGAGGTCACGTGACAGGAGAGTATCACTCTGGTGTGGCAGGAAGTGATCCTGTACCTAGGACCTGTCCTCCAGTTGATATAAAACCCTCTCATACAGAGGAGGTTTCTCCAGGGTCTTGGGCCCATCAGAGAAGGGTTAGTACAGCCGTCATAGTTTGTGATTCGATCATTAGGTATGTAGATAGCTGGGTGGCTGATGGATGTGAGGATCGCCTGGTAACATGCTTTCCTGGTGAGAACGTAGTGGACTTCACGCACCACCAAGAGAAGGTTTTAGATAGCGCTGGAGAGGAGTCTGCTGTCTTGGTAAATGTTGGTACCAATGACATTGGAAAGCATGGGATGGAAGTTTAGCAGCCCAAATTTATTCATTTAGGTAGAACATTGAAATCCAGAACTTCCAGAGTAGCATTCTCTGAAATGTTTCCCGTTTCACGTGTAGGACACAAAAGGCAGGCAAAGCTCCGGCGTCTCAATGCGTGGTGAGACAATGGTATGAAGAAGAGGGGTTTTTAGATTTGTCAGGAACTGGGCATGGTATGAAGAAGAGGGTTTTTTAGATTTGTCAGGAACTGGGCAACATTCTGTGGAAGAAGGGATCTTTCTGAAGGGATGGACTCCATCTTAACCGGGATGGAATGTGGCAGCGGTCATTATCCTTTGAAATGGAGATAGAACAGCTTTTAAACTAGACAATAGGGAAACACCAACAGTCACCCAAGAGTGCATGGTTCGGAAGGATGCATCCTTGAAGGATACTAGCAAAAGAGGGAAGTTAGGGCATCCCAACACAGAGGTTCCAAGAAAGAGAAAAGTAACCCTGATGTCCTTAAGTACAGAGCAGACAGAGCTGAAAGATTCCAAATTACCCATATCTAATGATTAGCAGATTAATATGAATAAAATACAACCTCTAAAATGCCTGTATGCAAATACTAGAAAGTCTAAAAAAAATAAGATGGGAGAGTTAAAATATATAGTACTAAATGAGAGGTTAGATATGATTGGTATCTCAGAGATCTGGTAGAAGAATGACAACCAATGGAACACTGTGATATCTGGGTACAAACTGTATCACAATAATAGAGTAGATCAAATTGGTGGAGGGGCTGAGCTCTATGTTAGAGAGAGCACTGAGTCACATAGAATTAAAGTTTTGCAAGAAACAAAATACACCGTAGAATTTATATGCATAGAAATGCCATGTAAAAATGGGAAGGCAATAGAAGTGGGAGTGTAAAGTATTACTGACCGCCTGGCCAGAATGAATAAATGGATGATGAAATGCTCAAAGCAACCAGGGAAGCTAACAAAAGTTACAACACAATAATAATAATGTGTGATTTCAATTACACTGGTATCGACTGGATCAGTGTCACGGCAGTACATGCTAGGGAGATAGTTTTCAGATGAAATAAATGACTGCTTCTTGGAGCATCTGGTTCATGAACCGACAAGAGGAGAAACTATTTTGGACTTAGTCCTTAGTGGAACATAGGATCTGGTGAAAGAGATAAGGGTGTTGGGGCCACTTGGCAACAGTGATCATAACATGATCGCATTAGATTTAATAAATGGAGGAAGGATGGCAAGGAAATCCACAGTACTACTTTATAACTTTCAAAAGGGAGACTATGATAAAATGAGGAAAATAGTTAAGAAAAAAATAAAAAGAGCAGCTGCAAAGATGAAAGATTTACATCAAGCATGGGCATTGTTTAAAAATACTATCTTGGAAGCCCAGACGAGCCGTATACCATATTTTAAGAAAAGTTGAAAGAAGGTCAAAAAACTTGCAGCATGGTTAAAAGGTGAGATCAGAAATGTTGTAGCTAAAAAAGTAGTTTTCAGGAAATGTAAAAAGGAGCCAAATGACAAAAACTGGAAACAGCATAAGCACTGGCAAGTCATATGCAAGGCATTGATAAAGCAGGTAAAGAGAGGACTTTAAAAAATAGCTTGCCGTGGAAGCAAGAACGCATAATAAAACTTTTTTCAAGTACATTCATAGCAAAAAAATGTGTGAGAAAGTCAGTTGGACCATTTGATGATAGAGGGGTAAAAGGGGCACTAAGAGGGACAAGACCATAGCGGAGAGACTGAATGAATTCCTTGCTTCAGTTTTTACTGAAGAATATGTAGGGAAGTTACTCATGCCTGAAATGATATCTAAAAGTGATGCAATGGAAGAATTAAAAGAAATATCGATAAACCGGGAAGATGTATTACAGCTATTTGAAAAACTGAAGAGTAGCAAATCACATGGACCGGATGGTATACATCCAAGGGTATTGAAAGAAGTGAAATATGAGTTTTCAGACCTACTATTACTAATCTGTGAACTATCATTAACATCATCGGTAGTACCTGAAAACTAGCGAATGGCCAATGTAACGTCAAATCTTTAAAAAAAGGTTCCAGGGGTGATCCAGGAAACTAGAAACCAGTGAGCCTGATGTCAGTACTGAGCAAAATGGTAGAAACCATTATAAAGAAAAAATTACTGAACATGTAGATAGTCATGGTTTAATTGGAAAAAAGCCAACATGGGTCTAGCCAAGGAAGGTCTTGTCTTACTAAGCTGTTATATTTTTTTGAAGGTGTAAATAAAGAGGTAGACAAAGGACAAAGTTGAGCCAGTTGATATAGTGTATCTGGATTTTCAGAAAGCTTTTGACAAGGTCCCTCATGAGAGACTCTTGGAGAAATTAAAAAGTCATGGGATAGGAGGCAGCGTACTATTGTGAATCAGGAACTGATTAAAAGATAGAAAGCAGACAGTAGGGCTAAATGGGGTCTCAATGGAGAAAGATGAATAGTGGAGTACCCCAGAAATTTCTGCTGGATCCGCTGCTTTTTAACATATTCATAAATGACATGGAAATGGGAATAATGAGTGAGGTGATGAAATTTGCAGATGAAACAAAATTATTCAAAGTTGCTAAAACACAAGACAATTCTGAAAAATTGCAAGAGGACCTTGATAAATTGGAGGACTGGACGTCCAAATGGCAGAAGAAATTTAATGTGGAAAAGTGCAAAGTTAAGCACCTACACAAAGAACAACCCAAACTATGGTTACATGATTGAAGGTTCCACATTAGGAACCACCAACCAAGAAAAAGATTTAGGCGTCATAGTGGATCATATGCTGAAACCCTTTGCCCAGTGTGCAGCAGTGGCCAAGAAAGCAAATAGAATGCTAGGGATCATAAGGAAAGGAATGGAGAATAAAACCAAGAATATTATAATGTCTCTCTATCATTCCATAGTTCGAATACATCTTGAATATTGTGTGCAATTCAGGATGTCGTATCTTAAAAAGGATAAGGTGGAATTAGAAAAGGTACAGAGGAGAGCCACCAAAATGGTAAAGGGGATGGAAGGATACCCCTTGAGGAGAGACTTAAAAGGTTAGGGCTCTTCAACCTGGAAAAGAGACGGCTAAGGGGAGATATGATAGAGGTCTATAAATTTATGAATGGAATGGAACAGGTAAACGTACATCGATTAGGCCATCAGCAAGTACAAAGATTAGGGGACATGCAATGAAGCTACAATGTAACCCGTTTAAGACTAATAAGAGAAAATACTGTTTCACTCAACATGTAATCAAACTCTGGAATTCGTTACCGGAGGATATAGTAAAAGCTATTTGGGTAGCTGGGTTTAAAAAAGGTTTGGATAAGTTCCTGGAGGAAAGGTCTATAAACCATTATTAAAGAGGACCTGGGAAATCCACTGCTTACCCCAGGACAAGCATTGTGGAACCTATGTAACTTTTTGGGAACCTGCTAGGTACTTGTGACCTAGATTAGTTATTGTTGTAAACAGGATACTGGGCTTGATGGACCTTGGTCTGACCCAGTATGGCATTTCTTATGTACTCATATTCGTGGAAACCAAACCCTTTGAGGTTGATATTCAAAAGTTTTGTGTGGCTAACTCATGAAGTTAGCAGGACAAACCCAGAGGCTTGAAGTTCCCAACTGCTCAGTAGGTAAGTTTGATGCGCACAAAATTTATCTATGTTATACTCCTGAATTTGGCCTGGTTGAGAGGCTCCTTTAAAGCTATCTGGATAACATTATCTGCGTATATTCAGTGGTAGTCTTATGCAGATAAGCGCCTCTGAAGATCTGGACAAAGTTGTATGCATAGCTTTATCTAGGTACGTTACCTATTTGCTGGCTTTAGGAATATCAGCCTCTTTAAAATCTTAGGGAAGCATTTTCAGTAGCGGCCACTTAAAGTGGCTGGCCACTGCCGTTTTAATGTAAAACTCGATATTCAATGCCGGGGCAATATCCAGCTACTGGCATTGAAATCTGGGTTGCCAATTAGCTAACTGGTCAACAGCAATATTCAGCTGTCCTAACTTTTGCCATTTAAGGTTAACCAGCCAGTGTCTCAATATCGTCGCTGATTGACTAACCCTTGGTGCTACCTCTGCTCCATCTCGGATCGCCCCAGTGCTAGGCAGCTAGTGTCAGGAGAGCAGGGGATATTCAACGGTACTAAACAGTTTAGTGCTGTGGAATATTCCATTTACCGCAATTTAACAGGTTAGCAGGTTTACTAACCAGTTAAATTGCTTTAAATATGGCCTCCCCCTTAATTAATAGGAATGGAAACAATTGATGCTCGGTCAGAGAAGTCTACATACAAGGTTTGTGAAGGGGTGCAGTATGCAGAAATCAATCAGCAAGCTCATTATTAACCACTCCAGCGTTATTGTGTGGCCAAAACAATGTGTATGAGCTATTGCAGAGTTGTTCACTGTTGTTTACAAGCTTGTAGCTTTCTTCAAGCTGTTTAATAAAGAATTATCAAAAAAAGCAATAAATGAAAAAAACATTCAAACGGAAAGGCTGCTACCCTTTGAGAATGAGTTGCAAGGTGCACATAGCTTGTAACTAAATAGGTTATTCAAAATTAGCCCTCTGTATTTACAGCAATGCAGGCTTCCAGAGCAAACTGAAAATGCAAATTTTGCTTCATCACAAAGTGCCCATATTAGCAATAAACCAGAAAGCCCTATCCATTGTGTGCTCATTCACCCAGCAGAGGAATAGCGTAGTTACTCACTTGTAACAGGTGTTCTCCGGGAACAGCAGGAATCAGTCCTCACATATGGGTGACGTCGGCGCTGACGGAGCCCGCACGGAAGCATTTCCCCAGCTTTCAAAGAAAGCCTTTGCGAGATTGCACCAGGCATGCGTGGTCCCCTTCCCGCCCCCGAGTGCCATCTTGCTCAGTCATATGACATAGCTAGGACAGTAGTAAAAAGTCAAACAAGGTAGGGAGCAACTCCTAGGGGAGGAAGGAGGGTTGTGAGGATTGATTCCTGCTGTCCCTGGAGACCACCTGTTACAGGTGAGTAACTATGCTTTTGCCAGGAACAAGCAGGACGTCAGTCCTCACATATGGGACTCCCTAGCTCCAGGCTGCCGAGGACCGAACCACAACAGCACCAGCGGCAACAGAGTTGGGTAGCCATGAGTTGCAGAAGGTGAGTCCCCAACTGACAGACTGCAAGCATCCAGCAACACTATCACTCTGGTAGCCTGAACATAAAAGGGTCAGAGGGCAGGAGTTTCATAAACCCCAAAAAGATTAGTGAGCTAAGAATATATGAACTGAAGACCATGTGGTGGCCTTGCAGATCTCTGTCACCAGCACTGAGCGCAGGTTTGCCACCAATGTGGCCACTGCTCTCACGTGGTGTGCTATGATCCGGTGTTCCAGCGAGAGCCCAGCTCACTCATAGGCGAGGGCAATACAGTCCGCCACCAAAGTGAACAGAGTTTGCTTAGTCACCGGAAGCCCCAGCCTACTGGGGTCATAGGAAACGGAAAGCTGAGGAGCTTTGCAATGGCCATGAGTCTGCTGTAGGTAGAAGGACAGGGACCATTTGCAATCCAGTGTATGGAGTATAGTTTCCTCCAAACAGGCATGAGGCCATAGGAAAAAGGTCGGGAGGACCACTTCCTGGTTGAGGTGGAAAGGAGATACCACCTTGCGGAGGAATTTGGGGCGAGTGCAGAGCACCACCCTGTTTTTGTAGAATCTTGTATATGGCGGTTCTGCCACTAGGGCCTGCAGTTCGTTTCTCTATGAGCAGATGTGAGAGCTACCACAAAGACAACCTTCCATGAAAGATACTGCAGATGGTAAGTGGCTAGAGGCTCAAATGGTGGCCTGGTGAGCTGTGAGAGCCCCATACTGAGGTCCCATTCTGCCACCGAGGGGGTGGACGGGGGACCTAGACAACAAGAGGCCCCGGAGGAACCGAGAGACTAGGGGCTGACCCAAGAGGGGCTTCCCCTCGATAGGGTGGTGGTGTGCGGCGATCGCACTCAGGTGCACTCTCACTTAGTTTGATTTTAGCCCAGAGTGTGACAGATACAGTAGGTACTGAAGCATTAGTTGCATCTGGCAGGAGAATGGGTTCTCCTGCCTCTCCACACACCATACTGAGAATCTTCGCCACTTAAAAGCGTAAACTCGCCTAGTGGAGGGCTTACGAGAGGCCAACAGGACCTTCTCAACTTCCCTTGGGAGGTTGAAAGGGGTCAAAGCTACCCTTTCAGCAGCCATGCTGTTAGCATTAAAGACCCCAGATTGGAATGCAGGAGGGAGCCCTCCTCTTGAGACAGGAGGTTCAGGGCATGGCCCAGCAGGACCAGGAGTGTCACCGACAGGGAGAGCAGCAGTGGAAACCAAGGCTGTCTGGGCCATCTGGGGACAATTGGTATCAGTGATGCCCCTCGTGCTGGGCCTTGAAGAGGGTCTTGGCGACCAGAGGGGTCGGCGGAAAAGCATAGAGGAGGCCTTCCGTCCACAGGAAAACATATGCTGCCACCCTCAACAGTTGCAGTTGCTGCGAGCAAAAGCAGGGCAGCTGTGCATTGTCTGGGGTGGCAAAGAGGTCCATCACGGGTGTGCCCCAGAGGCAGAAGAGCCGTGAGGCCACCCTGGGGTTCAGGCGGCACTCATGCGTTTGGGGCACCCTGCTCAATCTGTCTACCTGGAGGTTGTCCTGGCCCGGGAGATGGACCGCCCGCAGGAGTATGCTGTTGCGAGCTGCAAAGGAAAGGAGGGCACCGCCTCCTGGCAGAGGAAGTACGACCTCGTGCCCCTCTGCTTGTTGATGTAAAACATGGCAAATTGGTTGTCTGTCTGTATCAGCACAGGCTGGGCTGTGTCAGAACATTCGTAGGGCCAGGAAGATCGCCTTGAGTTCCAGAAGATTGATCTGCAGCAGGAATTCTGCCTGGGATCAGCTGCCTTATGTGCAACGGTCCTCGCAGTGCACCCCCAACCTAGGAGGGAGGCGTCTATGGTCAGGACCCTCTGGGGCAGAAGTGCCTGTAAGGGCAACCCGGCCCTGAAGTGGCAGAGAAGCTGCCACCAGTCGAGGGACTCCACCAACTGGTGGGTTACCCTGATCCTGTCCTGCTGTCTGCCCATGGCTTATGTCCACTGCAAGCGGAGTCACTACTGAGCTGTCTGCATGTGTAGGCAGGCTAGCGGAGTCACGTGGACTGTGGAGGCTATGTGGCCCAGGAGATGGAGGAGGAGGTGTGCTGGCACCAAGTGACAGCACTGAACGTCTGCAGTTAGCCCCCTGAGGTGGTTTGCCCCCTTCCCTGGGAAGGAAGGCCTTGGCCTGCAAGGTGTCCAGTTGAGCGCCTATGAATTCCAGGCTCTGGGCTGGAGTAAGATGAGATTTGGGGTAGTTGATGACAAACCCTAGGTGCTTCAGTAGTAGGGTTGCACGACCTGTGGCCTGATGGGCCTCTGCAGCCATACTGCCCTAATAAGCCAGTCAAAGTATGGGAAGACAAAGGCCCTTTGCAGCCATAGGTGGGCAGTGACCACTGCTAAGCACTTTGTGAAAACCCTTGGCGAGGAGGTCAGGCCGAAGGATAGCACTCTGTACTGGTAGTACCTTCCTCTTACCACAAACCTAGGTACTGCCTGTGGGAGGGGTGGATTAGGAGCAAAGTCAGTCTCTCTGGTGGAGGTGGGGCAGCAGTGTTCCAAAGGAGAGCATCTTGAACTTCTCTCTCACCAGGAATCTATTTAGGTTTCTCAGCTCTAGGATGGGCCAGAGGCCCCCCGTCCTCTTTGGGACAAGGAAGTATCTGGAGTAGAAGCTTTTGCCCCACAGGTGTCTGGGTACAGGTTCTACTGCTTTGTCCCTGAGAAGACCCTCAAACTCTGTGAACCCCAAAGGTCTGAGGTGATTGAGGCCCATCTGTGAGCGAAGAGAGTCAGGTGCCCCCTTGTGAGCTGGTGAAGGTCTCCTGGGGGAGGGGAGGCCCTGCACTGGGATTCAAAAGCTTCCCCCAGGCTGGGTGGGAACTGGAGCTTGGGGCTTAGGTGTTTTTGTCTTCTGAGCCCCTTGCCTCTGCCTCTTGGGGTGAGAACCCTGCTGTTGGCCAGAGTAGGGCTGGTACTGGTGACCCCGTGTAAAGGCATCCTTTTTCTTCAGGAAAAGGAGCCTTTTCCCCAATGTTTTTTTGCAGTGATGGGATGCGGTCTTCTTGGAGAGCCTCTGTTGGGTCACAAACTCTGCCTCGATCTTAGCAGCTTTGTCAGCCATAGCTCTGCCGAAGAGGTTCTCCCTGGTACAGGGGACATCGAGCAAATTGTCCATGATCCACTGCTCGAGGTCAGAGGATTATAGCCAGGCCTGATGCTGGGCTCCGATACCGGCTGCCGCAATTCGAGCCACCAACTCAAAGCCGGCGTAGGCAGCCCGGAGCTTGGAGCAGTCCCTCACCCCCGAGGACAGGGCCTGGAACAATTGGAGGGGTTCTTCGATGAGGCCTGCTGCAAACTCCGACATGGATATATAGAGTTCATAGGCTTGGATCCGGCAACCCAGCATCAAGCCCTGGTAGCATCTGTGCCTGAGGGCGTCGAGGGCCCAGGCCTCCCTACCAGGAGGAACAGAGGAATGTTTTTTTTGGCTCTTGAACTTCTGCATGGTCGACTCGACAACCATGGAGTTATGCAGGAGTTGGGGTTTGTGAAACCCTGGCCCTTTCTGGATGCGGTACATGGTGTCGAATCAACAGCTGATTATAGGCACCGTGACCAGCATCTCCCACATTCCGAGGAGCAGCATCTTGAGGATTGGCTGTATGGGAACTGTGAGGGTTTCTCTAAGTGGAGTTTCGTACTGGAGAATCTTAACTCCTCAGTGCACAGATCCTCCTCTGCTTTGGTTTGCATCGAGAGAGCCCTGGCCATATCCCTGACAAAACCATGGAAGGCTACATCCTCGGAAGGAGAATGGCGTCGAGGCGCCAGGGGAGATGGGTCCCAAGGAACGTCTCGGAGCCTTCTGGTGTCCGGGGATGCAGTGACAAGGAATCTGAGGCCCTGCAGCTCCTTGTGTCAAGGCTGGTGCCGAAGGGCTGACAGCCTGCAGAGGACCTGGGATCCAAGTCACGGATACTGGCCGGCGAGGACCAGATACCGGATGAGCTGGACTGGGACTTCAACCGGTGCCAAGGATTTTCTTGAGGTTGGGGGGGTTCGATGCTCGGCTCAATGACCAGGGACTCCTTCACAGTTGAGGGCCTGGTGTCGGGGCAGATGAGGCGGGGGATCCAGCCAAAATCGCCTGCTGCAGGGCCAGGATAGCAGTGATGTTCTGCTCCAGGGCTGCCGTTCTGGTTTCCAAGCCAGAAGGCTCCACAGCTATCAGCACAGGCACTGAGGATTTCAGGCCCAGTGCTGGCACTCTAGGGAGTGCATCCTCGACGAGGAGTACAGCCTCGGGTAACCTTGCATGGTCTTTGCTGGCCAAGGAATCCTTCTGGAGGACCTTGGTGGGCCACTTCTTGGAGTCGCTCAAGTCCCTCCGTGGGGTTTTACCGGGTTTCTCCAAGGCAACCTTGGCGGACTTCAATAACTTCTTCTTCTTTTCTGGCTCTGGAGTCTTCTTGGAGGCACAGTGGCCGCAGAACTCCGAGGATGCCCAGGCTTCACGAGAAGTGCCAGGCTTGGAGGCGGGTGCCAAGTCTGACCTACAGAACAACTTTTTCTGCAACTCTGACCTTTATTTGTTGATTTTGGCCGACATGGCCTGGCACATGTCACAGTGCAAGCAGCAGTCATGGGTGTCAGTGATGGACATGGTCTGACTGCAGTGGTCACACTTTTTCAACTCACTGGGGGACAGGGTGGGATTAACACCTGGACGTGGCTGACAACCCCCAGGTGAAAAAAGGTGTGAATGCCGCCGAGGAAGACCTCGAGAAAAAAGGAAGCCAAGAATGGCGCCAGGAGACGCCGACTCAAAGCAGGAAGAGGAACTGCTAAGCCTAGCAGAAAATTAACTTTTAGGGACAGGTTTTTTTAAGGATTTTTTGGGGGGAACAGGACCTATGTCCGTTGGGTTCTGCAAAAAAAAGGAGACTGAGCAATATGGCATCCTTGGGCAGAAAGGGGACCACAGATGTGTGGTGGCATCTCCCAAAGGCTTTCTTTGAAAGCTGGGGAGATGCTTTCGCGTGGGCTCCATCGGCACCGATGTCACCCATATGAAAGGAGTGATTTCCTGCTTGTTCCTGGAGAAAATCTGCATTCAAACATCAGCAAGGGATAGGGTTCTTTAAACCAAAGGCATGGGGGAGGGGGGGGGGGTTTGAAAACTTTTTGCAAGTGTCCATTTAAAAAAAAAATGAATTCAAAGTGAAATCTGCATGTTCAGACTAATTTACCAGAAAGTTGCAAAACAAGTTTAGTGAGCTGCAATCCACATCCTTGATGTTCCTTTTAGCGTTAGAAAGAACAAGGTGCCTTTTGTTCCCTGAGGGGTTATTAAAGCAGTCACTTACAGCTCAAGTCAGGTAAGACAGCATTAAAATAAAAGGCTGTTGGTTTTGGTATTAATATTCCTCCCTCCCCAATAATTGTCTGTCTCTGTGGAGTGAAGCTGAAGCGGTTAGCGGTGCTTACTGGCAAGCAGATCTTCTGAAGAATATCGACATGATTAAAGAGGAAAACATAAGAATTCACTATCAGTTTCATAAAAGAAACAACCCTGCAGATAGGCCCAATAAAATTGTTATAATTTTAGGAGGAAATATGTTTCAGAAGAAGGGGGTTAGATACAAGTGTTCTGAAGTTTCATAGCCACTTCAGCTGTGCCAATCTGTTTTTATAAGAATCCGCTGCTAGGAAAAAATAACACTGAGGCCCACAAGTTGTTTTTGTGCCTTTCCTGGGTCTATGATTTCCCACTCCTAATCTGCTGCTCAGCATGTAGATTAAATATCAGTTCCAAGGCCTCTTTAAGAACATAAGAACATAAGATATGCCATACTGGGTCAGACCAGCATCCATCAAGCCCAGTATCCTGTTTCCAGATCACAAGTACCTAGCAAGTTCCCAAAAAGACAAACAGGTTCCACAATGCTTGTATCGGGGCAAGCAGTGGATTTCCAGGGTCCTCTTTAATAATGGTTTATGGAACTTTCCACCAGAAACTTGTCCAAACCTTTTTTAAACCCAGCTATACTAACAGCTTTTACTACATCCTCCGGTAATGAATTCCAGAGTCTGATTATGCATTGACTGGAAAAATATTTTTTCTTATTTGTCTTAAATAGTTTACCCTGTAACTTCATTGCATGTCCCCTAGTTTTTCTATATTCTGATAACGTAAACAATCAGTCTACGTTTACCCATTCCACTCTATTCATTAATTTATAGATCTCTATCATATCTCCCCTCAGCCATCTCTTTTCCAGGTTGAAGAGCCCTTTTAGTGCCCCTTCTATCCCTCTATCATCTAATGGCCCAACTGACTCTCTCACAGGGTTTTTGCTATGAATGTACTTGAAAAAAAATGTATTATGAATTTTTTGCTTCCACGGCAAGCTTTTTTTCAAATTCTCTCTTTCCCTTCCTTATCAATGCCTTGCATCTAACTTGACAGTGCTTATGTTGTTTCCAGTTTTCATCATTTGGCTCTTTTTTTTACATTTCCTGAAAGATACTTTTTTCGCTACAACAGCCTCTCTGACCTCACCTTTAAACTATGCTGGCAGTTTTTTGGCCCTCCTTCCACTTTTCATAAAGCATGTTATACAGCTGGTCTGGGCTTCCAAGATAGTATTTTTAAACAACACCCATGCTTGATGTGGAGTAGAAGAGTTGCCTAATGGTTAGCAACTGCCTATTACCCGAAAGATCAAAGGTTCGATTCCCACTGGTGCTCCTTGTGACCTTGGGCATGTCACTTAACCCTCCATTGCCTCGGAAGAAAAGGCTTGGCAATCTACTTCTGGTTATACATTGCCAAGAAAACCCAGAGGCTGCTAGGTCACCAGGAGTCAGCACTTAACAAAAATGGTTGATGTAAATCTTTAACCTTTGCAGCTGCTCCTTTTAGTTGTTTCTTAAATATTTTCCTCATAGTCTCCCTTTCTTAGCACTCTCCCACCTTCTCCATCCTATGTTAGGAGGTTGCCTGCACCCCATCCCTGTCTGCTCCTTGAACTTACTAACCTCACCCCAAAAGAAGGCCCATGTGGCCTTTGCAAGTCGCACTGAGCGCTCTCTCCCCTCTAGGACATCTGTCTTTCATGATTACCTTCACCTGTGCTGTAAACTCTTTGGCATAGGGACCTAACAACTTTTTGCTTCTTTATATTCTAAAAATTGGTTGCTTCACAGGATACTACAAATCACTACACCTGTGGCAGGCAATTTTACAAACCATTTTCACATGTAACTCAGTTTTTTTATGCACATTAATGGGTTCTTATAAAATTAGGATACTGGGCTTGATGGACCCTTTGTCCGACCCAGTATGATATTATCTAGGTTATATCTAAAATGACATGTGGTGCACTTAGGAACAAACTTGTACAGTAGGTATGCACAGGTGCTGAGTGTGGGTAGAGCATGGGCAGTCACAATTTATACACGGAATTTATAAAACATGTGTACATGTGTAAAGTACATGCTAACATTTACAACTGTTCTCGAGCAGGCGTCTTGAATTGAGGCACTATTGCTGCTGGATTTGTGCTAGTATTTTATAAAGTCACATAGGCGCTTATGTGACTTTATAACATAGCACCGGAATAGACACTTTCCTGTTCACTAAGTCTAGGTACCTTGTTATAAAATTACACTTAGAAGGGGATTTTAAAAAACGTGCTAAGGTCTAGAGATGGAAAAGGACCTATTTTTTGCCTAGTTTATAAAGACACATAGGCGCCCATTCATCTTTATAAAATACTTGAACAAATTCTGTAAAAATCACACCTATATTAAAGATGCGGACATTTATGATGCACGTATGTGCATATTTTATAAAATAAATGCACAAATCATGATTCTTCCCATGCTCTACCCAAACTCTTCCCTTAAGCGTGCCTACTCTACAAGTATGCTCCTAAGTATTCCATGTGTACTTTTAGGAGTGATCTAGCTTTATAAGGGGCATTTTATGCGTGAAAAAGATGTAAAAATTACCTCCTTAATGCATCATGATCCAGGGGCATAGAGTGGCTGCTTAAAAATTTGCTTCAGTCATATGACTGAATAAACAAGAATTTTGAGATGCTCTGATAGAAAACATACCTGTCTTTAAATCTGCAGCATCCACAATATCAGTCTAAATGAACATATATAAAACAGCTTACACTAGACCAGAGAGGACATTCAGACAACAATACAAGACCAGACAAAAATGCAAAAAAAATAAGGGTCTGTTTATAAAATGTACTTCCTAATGTGGGTTAATGCATAGAATAGTAAGAAACTGCAGAGCACCCAACACGTGGTCAGGGGATTAAGTGGCCTATATAATAGCTATATGGCCATTCCACAAATTCATTTGCTAACAGCAATACAACAAATGCACAATATTTAAGCAAAAAGAAGAATAGCAACACAGATCTCTACAGACACTCAGTGCTAACAGAATACCATGCCTTGGTCATACACGCAGATCACAGACACTCTCCAAACAAAGGATAAGTGACCATAAACTAAAGGCAGAAATGTGTAAACAAATTACCAACTCTACCAGAATATAACTCGCCTTGAACTTTTGAGAAAGGCTTAAGCTAAATCCAGTTCCCATTTCCTTAAACTGAAATATCAAGAAGCCAGACTCTGTTTGCAGTGCAACCCCAGAAAAATAAAGATGCATTTCTTCCTGTACTGTGTTAAATATAAAATAGATGTAAATTCCCAAAACTGACATATTCCATTAAAAATAAAATTACTTTTTCTACCTTTGCTGTCTGGTGATTTCATGTTTCTAAACATGTTGGTCCCAGTCTCTGATACTGCTTTGCTCCGTCTGCCCTCTTGGTTTCCATGGTCTCCTGTCCTTTGTCATTTTTTTCTCTCCTCTTCTGTTCTTCACTTTATCCCTACATTCATCCCTAGCAGTGATCTTTCACGTTCAGCTTTCTTTCATTTATTTTTCTTCTTCTCCATCCACTCAGATTTAACCTCTCCTTCTCACCACCTACTCTTCAGTATCCTCCTTGTACTGCATCTATTTGTAGCTTTCCATCACTCCCCCATCTGGGTCCAGCATCTGCCCTCTCTGTTGCCTTCCCCTTCATTTATGTCCAACATCTTACCTCTCTTCCTTCCTTCCCTCAATATGAGGTATCTCTCCCTCCCCTTCACCTATATCAGTATCTCCCCCTCATTTCCCACCTGTTTGGCTTCTCTCCTTCCCTTCCCCCATTTCCCTTCTGATATCTTTCTACCCCCCTTTCCAGCATCTCCTCCAATTCCTTTCCACCCAGAACGCGGCCCTCCCCCCCCGATGTAGACATCTCCTTCTTTCCATGTCAAGCATTTACCTCTTCTTTTTTCCCCACTTCCATGTTCAGCATCTGCCCTCACCCTTCCCCCCTAGATGTCCAGCATCTGCCCCTCTTCCCTCCTCTCCTCGCCCGCTTCTCTTCCCCTTTCATGTCCAGTATCTCCCTTCATCTTCCCTTCCACCCCCTAACTATATCTAACATCCCTCCCCCTTCCCCCCAACATGTCCATCTATTTCTTTCCCCCATGTTCATATCACCCTCCTTTCCCAATCCAGCATCTTCCACTTGCTTTCCCCTGTCTGTCATCTCTCCTTCTGTTTCCTCCCCTTGGTCCAGCGAACATCCCTTTCCTGTGTTGCTTCTGTCCTCTTCATGCCACATCTCCCGGTTCTGCAGCAAAAGCAGAAGAAAACGGCAGCACAAAGCCTCAAAGCCCACATACGCTCAGCACACAGACTTTCAGTATTGGAGAGGGCAGGATCGGCAGATACAGAGCACGCACAGAGGCTCCGAGACTCCTCGCTGCCATTTTCTTTCTGTCGCGGAGAGTTTTTTTAAATTTTCTTCTCTCCTCCCCTCTTACAATGGCAGCCTGCTCACTGAACCCAGGCAGAGGAGGATCAAAAGACATGTAGCCTTCTCTTGCTCAGAAGCTAAGAGGGCCAGCTGAACCCTGGTGACGGTGTGTTTGGTTGGTTGTACACGGCACACCTCTTTTTTAAGTTGATGGTGCATGTGCATCATTGTGCACAATAGATTCTGCATTATGCCATAATCACTTAGAGCCCTTTATAATAACGTTAAGCACTTTATACCTTTTCAAATCATGCATAAGGAGATTGGGCCCATCTACATCTAATATGTGGCAGGTGCACATCACTCAAGAACTTGCGGGAGCAAACGCTAGAATCAGGGTGAGGCGAAGCAACAGCAGGTAAGAACTTACCATTTTCTGGCTGGTCCTTAATATCAACTTCACTTGCCTGGCTGGGACTTTCAGATTGACTTGAATCTGAAAAACATAAAACACAGCCCAAAATTACAAGGTCTGCTGTGGAAAGTGGATCAGAGGCACCAGGCTTTCTCAAAAACTTGTGTGTGCAAACTAAAGGTCAAGAGTCCCAGGAGCATTGCAGAGACAAGACGTTGTGTCCACCAGATACTCCCCAGAGAAGAGACAAGTCCTACTTCTGGCCAGGGTTGGATTCACCTTGTCAGTGTTCCTAGGATATGGAACAGGATGGGAAGAGAGGTTCCCCAGAACCCACTGCAATGAAAGGGATACCTCCACCTCTCTTTCCAATGCCACTCCGCCTTAGCAGTAGCCGTCCACAGGACCCACTCCCCTTAAAGGCACAAGAACTGGCCAGCAGTAATTCTCCTGTGCCTTTAAGAGGGTGGGATCTGACAGGATGCTGTTGCTAAAGCTGAGAGGTGCTTGCTAGGCCTATCCAAAGGAGGAAGTCACACTCTATCCACCACATCACCCTTAGGCACACACTTTAATGGGAAATTTGGGCCTGTTTCTGGTCTTGTATTCAGATGCACATTTACAGATCAAGAGGGCAGTTAGAAACCTTCCTTGCAAGGTATGTCTAGAAACACAGGTCCACATTCTGCAGACCTACATAATAGGGTAATTTTGTAACGGGGTGTATACTTTAAGAGGTAAAGTACACACCTACTTTGACCATATTTTTACAAACATATGTGGCCATATCTGCACATGAATGGCCTCTTACAAAATATCAACTAGTATAAAAGTAAACACGTTGGCATGGTAGTGTGGGCGTGCACATGGACAGAGTTTAGGCAGAACACACAAGCACATGCATAGATCATAAAATACCATAATTTATGTTTGTACAACTGTGTAAACCATGAGAAACTCTGGGCCACATTAAGAAGCATGGGTATACCAGAACACCTGATCGTACTCTTGCACAATCTGTACATTGATCAAGAAGCAACAGTTCGAACGGAACAAGGAGAAACAGAATGGTTTAAAATAAGCAAAAGTGTAAGACAAGGCTGCATACTTTCCCCCTACCTGTTTAATTTATATGCAGAACAAATCATCAGAGAAGCAGGATTGTATGAAGACAACAGAGGTGTGAAGATTGGTGGAAGACTCATCAACAGCCTTCGCTATGCTGATGATACCACATTAGTGGCTGAAAGTGAAGATGATCTGAAACATTTGCTTCTCACAATCAAAGAACATAGTCTCAAAATGGGCCTGCACCTTAATGTAAAGAAGACAAAGATCATGACAACTGGCATAATCAACAGGTTCATCGTTGAAGGAGAAGAAATTGAAAGCATGAACAACTTTAACCTACTTGGATCAACTATCAATAAAGAAGCAACAAGCAGTCAAGAAATCAGATGACGCATTGCTCTTGGCAGAATGGCTATGAAAGACCTAGATAAGATTCTCAAGAGCAGAGATGTCTCTCTCCATACAAAGATTTGACTTGTTCAAGCCATGGTATTTTCAATAACATCATATGGATGTGAAAGCTGGACAGTGAAAAAGATAGACAGGAAGAAAATTGATGCCTTTGAATTATGGTGTTGGCGGCGAATACTGTGTATACCATGGACTGCCTGAAGAACAAACCAGTCGGTACTAGAGGAGATCAAACCTAAGCTTTCTTTAGAAGCTCAGATGACAAGACTTCGACTTTCATACTTTGGACACATCATGCGAAGATAGAGATCATTAGAGAAAGACATCATGCTTGGCAAGATAAAAGGTCAATGCAAAAGAGGAAGGCCAGCAATGAGATGGATCGATACAATAACAGCAGCTATGGGTACCAGTCTAACAGCAATGAGCCTCCTGACTGAAGACCGAACACAATTTAGGACAGCTATCCAGAGGGTCGCCATGAGTCGACTCCAACTCGACGGCACTTAACAACAACAACATTAAAATATAAGAACAGACATTTCCACCAGCTCTAAGGCTGGTGGAAATATCCACTCCTAAACTTAAGGCGAGATGTGTGCCACGTACGCTCGTATTTTATAAGAAAAGTAGGCGCCTATTTGTCTTTATAGATCAGGCTTAGCAAAGGCACCTTAAGACATGTTTTAATTAGGTGCTCCTTATTAAATTACCCCACACATGTATATATGGCAGAATATCTGAAGACATGCAGCCTGTGGTATTTTGTTTTCACGATGCAGAAATTCTGGTCAGCCCTGGGGGTGGAGGGGCAACAAAGACCTACTCTGCTCTGTTCATCAGGAATTTACTCATGTCTATACTTCTTGCACATCCCAATTTCACTCAATAGAAGCTACATCCCCTTTCCTAAATTACTGTTTAAAATAAGGTGGGCTACAAGCAATGTGCACATTTTGAGTAGAGCAAGCCTTGACAAATTTTCTTTGGATTTAGCAGCCAGCCCAAAAGCTTAGGAACTAGCTGCTGAGGACCCCCTCTGCCCCATCTCCACTGAAGTTGAGAAGCAGGGCATAGGGGAAGAGGAAAACATCTCTTCTGAAGTATATTTCAGCTCCTTAAGGGCCTGATTTACTAAGACTGTTTTTCCATTCCTTGTCTAAGGAAAAAGCAAAACAGGCTGTTAATGTACCTTTGCAAGCCACTGGCTAAAATACACAGCCAGTAACCCTATCTCCACCCAGTCTCTCTTTTCCCCCTCCCCCACAACATTGTCATCACCCAGTTTCTCTCTCTTTCTCTGCGCCACTCTTTCCCCACCGTCACCCAATCTCTTTCTTTTAGCCAGTTGCCCCCCATCAGCCTCCCTCCCTTATCATATTATCTTCCTCCTCCTTTAAACTGGACCTCACCACTCAGCAAGACAGTCAGCCACTCCCACAGCAGCCCCTACCTCTGCGAGCCAATTAGCCTCCCCCCAGTCCCAAACTTCTAGCAGCCAGTCAGCCACCACCTAGTCCCTATCCAAGGGCCAGAGAGAAATTTCTAGTTACCATGGTGACCTGGCACCTGGGATTTTTCAAGCCCTGGTAAATCTAAAACTTTATGCATCATGTAACCAATGGTGGACAACGATTTCAAACAGGGATGTGATTAGAGGCCTCATTGATTTATTACTGTACATAAATACAACACAACATTTTCTTTTGAAGCCACTTTTGAATGATTAAACTGCTTTAGTTTTCTTTTCTCCCACTGATTCCATAAACTGCCAAAAGATTATTGGTGGTAGTTTCCATTCAATGCAAACTAAATCTAACCTTTTAGGGAGTAAAGTATGAATTAAAGAAGTCTGGACCCAACTGGCAGGGTGGCAACTCAATCACGTTGTACCAAATGCATTTTGTAATGGTCAAGCAGGTTTAGTGACAGGGTTGCCCACTGCCGTGTAGTAGTCTTTCACTCATTGGTCAGCTACGACAATGGACATGCAGCAACATTTGCATCCCATATGAGAGAACATCTTGGTTAATGTATTTACGCCCCATGATTACAGGATTCTAGCAGGAGTCCCGGTATAAAATGGTTGCTGTGATGACTGGGCTAAGAGAGCAGAAAGAAGATATAAAATAGGGAATAAACCTCCTAGGCGGCTGAAACTGAATGTTTATGGTCCAGTAGTCTTACCAAGGCCAGTTCCAATTGAGCTACAAGCCCTAAGGGAACAGGAGGAAACTGATGGCTCCCCCAAAAAATTCTGTAATGATTGGATGGGAGCAAACTCAGACTATAAGCTCTTAAGGACTGGGACTGTGTGACAATATGTTATCTTGAACAGTTTCATATGCCCCGACGGTACTGTCCAAACAACAACCACCAGCATATTATTGCTTTTGAAAGGGACACGGAGGAAATGGGAAGATACTGGAAGCTGTAATGATGGGAGACAATTCAGAAATGAGTAAGACAGGTGACAACCAACACACTCTGGAGGGAAAGGAGGAGGCAAATATTAGAACTGAGAGGAAAAGTCATAAACATATGCTAAAAAAATCACTTAAAAAAGTAATAATAATAATAACAAAAAAACGTCCTCAGTGGTTTTTAATAGGAAACATCCCAGTGTAAAGCTGGGGCAAGCTGAACCAGAGCACCACTTTGATAAATCTGCTTGTATGGAAGAACAACATGAAACAATAAAACAAAATACTTGGCAGCTTACTATTGTACTAAAATACAGACAATAGTTTTGCCACAAAGTAGGTATCTTATTTATCTATCTAACAGTTTTTTATACCACTTTATCTTATAATTTAAGTGGTTTACATCAAAACAGAACTTAGTACATTATAAAAAAAATGAATTTGGGAAAAATGGGTAAGGGAGGGTGTTTGATAAAATTCAGGGAGGGAACTAAAAGTAAATGACAGAAGTGGATTCAATTTGAGATCACATCTCGTCTTCAGTAAAGTAAGATGAAAAAAGGTGTGTCTTTATGGCCTTACAGAATGATAGCAGGTCCTTACTGGCCTATAAGACGTAGTATTAGTTTCTGAAACTCATACTGGTGTGATAGCAGCGCAAGATCAGAAGGCTGTACCACCGAGCTATAATTCGCTTGAAAATCCTACTTCTGATGTGAGAGTGGCAGCACACATTGGTTTTCTTTTCTCATACGCTCCTGTTTAAAAATAATGGCATGAATACAGTCCCTTGTGTTTGTACAGCGCTGCGTACGCCTTGTAGCGCTTTATAAATGTTTAATAGTAGTAGTAGTTATTGTTAAGTGTAAAAAGCTTAAATTGGTTCTTACAACATACATTTTAATGTTTGTTTCTTTTTATCTTATTTTTGCCTGGCTCTACTTCCTTTAGTTTGAAATAGCCCAAATGCAGCCTGTCCCAAACTCCCTCACAGCAAGAGAGGACCAAAGCTGAAGGAATTAGAACTGCCAAATGCAGAAACTGAATGCGGCATAACCAGAGGATATCACACAGTGCTACCATTAGGGATGTGCACGAGCAAGAAAAATTTGCTTTGCATTTTTTTCATGATTTTTTCCCCCTACTTTTTATATTTTTGAAGTTATTTTCACACAAATGTTTTAATAGGGATTTTTTAGTCATGCTAAATGATTTAACGTGCACTAGCCACTGAATTCATGGGGTGCTGTCGATTAAAGTGCATTAAATCAATTTAGCATGCACTAAGGGGCTCTATTATTAAAGCCCACTGAGCGGTTCATGGGCATTTTAGCAGTTGGTAATGGCCCACGATGACAATCAATATGCGGACCTGACAGCTACCAGCCACTAGAATGCATGTTATTTGCCCATCACACAAAGGGTGGGGAATGGGCAGGGTATGGGTGGAGTGCGGAGAGCACATTGCAGTTAGTGCAGGGTACATATCATGCGCTGTCAATGTGGCAATTCATGTGGGTGGCATTAGGTGCACCTGCATTAATTACAGCATTCATTAGGGTCTGCAGCCTTGCGGTAACTGCCAAGAACATGTGCCCCCAACTGTGACTGCGAAGGCTTTGCACTTGATGCACTTCAGTTTTCACACTAAACATGTGTTAAGTGCAACACTTTAATGGACTTTAGTAAAAGGGCCCCTGAATTTTTTTAAGGAGCACTAAAAAACCAAATGCAGACTAATTTAAAAGCAAATCCTTGTTGCCATCAGTCTACCCCTTTCTCAAAATATGTTTCCAACTTCTCTCCTATTCATCGGATTTTCGATTATGGTTTTATGTATTACGTGTACTTTGATTATGAGTGTTCTTTGGAATTCACTTTCACTTTTAGAGAGAAGAATTTGGACCCCAACCCTCGTCCAATTTCAGAAACATCCTGGATGTCTGGAGCCATGACAAAGGTTATACCTGCTTCAGGCATGAACAGGCATCTGAAAGGTGCTCGTTTTGTCGGACAAACATCTGGAGGGTGTGGAGAAGGAGGTACATTCATCTCCTCTTTATTGTACAAATTTGTCAACAAATGCTGACGGGGAATGGAGCCTCAGGGTTTTGTTTTGTTTTGTTATGCCACTGGATGTCCCCATATGGAACCTTGCCTGAGATGAATGTCTCCACCCCATAGTTTCATAGTGGAAACGTCTATATGGACACGGGCATGGGCATCCATGTCGGGGAGGTCTATGTTTCTGCATGTTCTGCTCTGGACGTCCCAAATTGCATTTGGATGCCCTTTCTAAAATGTCACTTTTAGTGTCACAAGAATGCAGGCTGCATGGGTGAAACATGTGATTTGTTAGCTCATTTTCATATCCATGGAAACTGTGGTTTGATAGTCCACAACACTGTTGGGAAATGTAAGTTCACTTGTTGCTAGGTGACATTTGGTTATGTTTGAACACAGTTCAGCTGCTTCTAGCCGCCATGTTTTTGCATGCAGAACGAGTTGCACCAAATAATGAATTTATTGCTTAACTAATCAAGTAGAACAGTCATCAAAAACCATGTGCAACAAAGCACAGTTACTTACCTGTAACAGGTGATCTCTGGGAATAGCAGGAATAAGTCTTCACATATGGGTATCATCGGTACCGACGGAGCCTGCGCGGGAACGCTCCCCAGCGTCCAGTAAGAAAGCTTTTGGGAGCATCCCACAGCGCCTGCGCGCTGCCTTCCCGCCTTTCCCAACCGCCTCTCTCCAGTTCGAGTTTTAAAGCTGAGACAAAGAGAGAGAGAGAGGAAAGGAAAGATAGATAGAGAGATACAACTCCTAGGGGAGGTGGGTGGGTTGTGAAGACTTATTCCTGCTGTTCCCAGAGATCACCTGTTACAGGTAAGTAACTGTGCTATCTCCAGGAATAAGCAGGAATGAGTCTTCACATATGGGGACTCCCTAGCTGCAGATGCCAGGGAGAAACCCCAGGTTGTGTGTCCTTGAAAAAGACTCTACCTCCCCCCATGGATCTCTGGCATCTGACCAGGGTAGGTGGGTAGGAGTTGATTAGGAATGGAACAGGTGTTTGAGAACAGCCTGACAAAATGAGGCATCCCGGCGGGAGTCCTTGTCCAAACAGTAATGGGCTGTGAAGGTATGAACCGAGGCCCAGGTGGCCGCTCGACAGATTTGGTCGATGGACACAGAGTTTAGATGAGCCATTGAGGCTGCCATGGCTCTCACATTGTGAGCTGTGACATGGCCCTCCAGAGAAATGTTCCTACTCTGGTAGGCGAAAGAAATACACTGAGCAATCCAGTTGGACAGTGTTCTCTTAGAGACTGGAAGTCCTAAATGAGAAGGATCAAAAGCAACAAAGAGTTGAGAAGACTTTCTATGTTGCTGTGATCTTTGTAAGTAAAAAGTGAGAGCTCTCTTACGATCCAAGGTATGAAGATTCCTCTCTGCATTTGATGCATGAGGTCCTGGAAAAAAGACAGGTAAATATACCTCTTGGTTCAGATGAAAAGGTGAGACCACTTTAGGCATAAAGTGTGGATTGGTCCTGAGGACAACCTTATCATGATGGAACCTTGTATAAGGATTAGCCACCAAAGCTTGCAACTCACTGATGCGGCGTGCTGAGGTGACTGCAATGAGAAAAAGAACTTTCCAAGAAAGGAATTTCAAGGAGGTGGTGGCTAAAGGTTCAAAGGGTGGCTTCATAAGCTGGCCAAGAACCAGGTTTAAGTCCCATGCCACTGGAGGTGGTCTAATGGGAGGTTTAGTTAAAATAGGGCCTCTCATGAATCTTGCTATAAGAGGATGAGAGGAAACAGGTTGTCCATTGAGAGGCTTGAGGGACGCAATAGCACACAAATGGACTCTTACTGAATTCGTTTTCAGACCTGCATGGGATAGGTGCAGGAGATACTCTAGTAGAGAATTCAGAGGTATTGCAAGAGGGTTTAGACCTTTCCCTGAACACCAAATGGTAAATCTTTTCCATTTGAAAGCATAGGAAAGTCTAGTAGAAGGCTTTCTAGAGGCATGAATAACATCTCTGACTTGCTGAGAGAGATGAAAATCTTGAAGGTCTAGGTCCTCAGCAGCCAAGCCCTGAGATGGAGCGACTGGGGGTTTGGGTGCCACAAAGTTCCCTCTTCCTGGGACAGAAGGCCTTGTGCAGAGCCCAAGTCCAGGGATGGAGCTTGAGAGAGATGCAGAAGTAGAGGGTGCCACACTTGGCGTGGCCAATGTGGTGCTATGAGGATCATGGTCCCTTGATCTCTCTGAAGCTTGAATAGTGTTTTGGGAATTAGTGGAATTGGTGGAAAGGCATAAAGAAAGTCTTGACCCCAGTGAAGGAGGAAGGCATCCTTGGCCTGAACTCCCTGACACGGAATTCTGGAACAGAACCGGGGAAGTTTGGCATTCCACGGACTTGCAAAGAGGTCTATGTCCGGGGTTCCCCAAATTCGAAAAATCCTGGCTACCTGGTTCATGTGGAGGGACCACTCGTGTGGAAGCAGAATTCGACTGAGTCCGCCCAAGAGTTTTGAACGCCTGGAAGATATACTGCCAGAAGATGGATGTGATGCTCTCTGCCGAAGGCCCACAGTCGCAAAGCTTCGTTGCAAAGTGACAGAGAGCCAGTCCTGCCCTGCTTGTTTACATAGAATATGGCTACTTGGTTGTCCGTATGGATGAGGACTGTCCTGTAGCTGAGCAGGGAATGGAACACTCTGAGAGCTAAGAATATTGCTCTGAGTTCCAAGAGATTGATATGCAGAGAAGTCTCCTGTGGAGACCAGATGCCCTGGGTGGAGAGATCTTGCAGATGAGCTCCCCAACCCATTGGAGAAGCATCTGTTGTCAGAGTTGCTTGAGGTAGCGACTGCTGAAAAGGGGACTCCAGCAACAGATTTGGAGGGGACTTCCACCACTGGAGAGACCAAAATAGGCGAATGGAGTTTGCTATTTTGTCTGACAGGCAACCTGATGCCTTGAGTCCATTGGGTGGACAAAGTCCATTGAGCTGCCCTCATGTGAAGGCGAGCATATGGAACCACATGCACGGTGGATGCCATGTGGCCTAATAGTTGTAACATCTCTCGAGCAGTTAAATGGGACTTTAACTGTATCTGGGAGGCTAACTGCACCAAGCATAAGCAACGGGCCTGAGGAAGATAGGCCCTTGCAGTTGTGGTATCCAGCAAGGCCCCTATAAACTCCAGAGACTGAGTAGGGGTGAGATGGGATTTTGGGATGTTTATTACCAGTCCCAAATACTGAAGGACACGCATTGTGCAGGTTAGAGAAATCTGGGCCTCTGACTGGGATGGAGCTCGAATGAGCCAGTCGTCCAGATATGGGAAAACGAATATTCCTAGAGTGCGTAGAAATTCAGCTACTACTGCCATGCATTTCGTGAACACCCTTGGTGCAGAGGCCAGAACGAAAGGAAGCACCCTGTATTGGTAGTGCTTTCCTTGAAGAAGGAACCTTCTGTGTGTTGGATGGATGAGGACATGGGTGTACACATCCTTGAGATCTAGAGAACAAAGCCAGTCCTGACTCTGAAGGTATGGCAGCAGAGTACCGAGAGAAATCATTTTTAATTTCTCTTTGAATAGAAACGTGTTCAATTCTCTGAGATCTAATATGGGTCTGTAGCCCCCTGTTTTCTTTGGAATAAGAAAATAAGGGGAGTAGAACCCTGAGCCCTGTTGAAGAAGGGGTACTTCTTCTATTGCCCCTTGGGCAAGAAGGGTAGAAATCTCCTGACCCAGAAGGTTGAGGAGAGATGTTGGAGAATTGAACTGTCTCACCATGGTGTGGGGAGGAAGGTTTAAGAAATGAAGCTTGTACCCTTCGCTTACAATGGAGAGGGTCCATTGCTCTGCTGTAATTTGCTCCCATCTGGGAGCAAAGTAAGCTAACCTTCCTGGAATGGTGAGGGGCTCTGGTTCTTCCAGAGCCAGAAAGGCTAAGTTCTCTAGTTGCAAGTCAAAGGCCCTGGGGAGGCTGAGGCTGCTGAGCCGTGGGAGGCCTGGCAGCCTTTGACTTGGCCTGCTTAGGTGGTTGCTGATACTTTGCAGCAAAACGACCTGCAGAAGATGCCTGCTGACCATAAGCAGGATAGTATCTTCCCTTTTTAGAAAAAGTTGTCTTTTTGAACAACCTTTTCTTAGCAGGAGCAGAGGTAGACTTTGAAAGTCGATCCAAAGCAGAGTTCTCAGCATCCATCTGAGTGGCCTTTGCTTTCCAATCCCTGCCAAAAAGGTTTTCACCTGTACAAGGAAAATTTCCCAGTTCATCTTGGACCCAAAGTTCCAAATCAGAGGCTTGTAACCAAGCAATTCTCCGTGCACCTATGGCAATAGCCGAGGCTCTGCTTACACACTTAAAAGAGTCAAAGGCTGCATGGTTGGAAAATGTGGAAACATCTTGGGCATGTTTAAGCCAAGTGAGAAATTCCTGCCTTTTATCTTCTGAAATAAAAGGGGCTAAAGTCTGCAGATGATCTGTGACTTCTTTTAGAAACATCCCTATATAGAGACTATAGGAGTTGATTCTGGCAGCAAGCATATTAGCTTGGAAAACCCTTCGGCCAAAAGCATCAAGGGTCCTGCATTCACGTCCTGGAGGATTAGATGAGTGTCTCTTTGCACTCTTTATTTTCCTCATGGCAGACTCTACCACAATAGAGTGGTGAGGAAGCTGAGACTTATGAAAGCCAGGACAAGGAGGGACACGGTACATGGTGTCTAATCTACGAGAATGAGGAGAGGTGGTAAGAGGAGTCTCCCACATGCTCAACATGAGATCATAGAGAATCTCATGAATAGGTAAAGTAGCTGCTTCATTAGGAGCCTTAGGATACTGCAAAATATCTAGTGGCTTGGCTCTAGGCTCTGACTCAGGGGCCACTGTAATGGAGAGGCCCCTAGCCACTTCCCTAATGAAGTCCTGAAAAGACAAGTCTTCTGGAGGAGACATTCTTCGTTTTGGAGAATCAGACTCCTGAGGAAGAAGTACCGGTGCATCAACAGAAACCTCCGACTCATCAGAGTCTTCGGAGGAATAGAAGTATCACCTGTCTGGATGCTCCTGTAAAGCCCGATACGCGTACCGAGTGGGATCGACATCGGGAGTAAGCGGTACCGGTTCGGTACCGATGGGCATCATAGGACAGGGTACCGTTGCAGTCGACACCGAAGCTGATATCGATGCAATCGGTACCGGCACCGGGAACGATGCTGGTGCCGGAGTCGGTACCGGCAACGGAGACTGTTGCGGTACCGGAGGCGTCGAAGCCTGCATAAACGCCGTTAGGGTGCGCTGCATGGACAGAATCTTCTGATCCATCGACGCCACCAGAGTCTGGATGTCGGTACCAGTGGAGGCCACCAGTACCCCAGAACACGGCAACAGGTGATCGGTCGAGGCCGAGCCATCGATGTCAACCTGTTACCCCATAGACAATGCTTTGGAAGCCGGAACTTCCCGCCGGGGTAATTTTGCCGGTGCGGAATCCTTGAGGACAAGCCCGGAGGCATCTCGATGCTTAGAGGGAGATTTGCCCTTCGAGGACCGGCTAGATTTATGTTTGGTTACCTGAGATCCATGGGAGGAAGAAGAAGCCCTGGAAGATGTCGATGCCACCGAGGCTGCATCAGAGGGAAACAGGGTACTGAGCTTGGCTGCTCGGTTCTGCCGACCTCTTTTAGACATCATGGTACAGGACACACAATCCGTGATGGAATGGTCAGGACCCAAACATTTTAGACACCAGTCATGGGTGTCGGTGACAGAAATAGTACCTCCACACTTCGTGCACTTTTTGAACCCGGAAGCGGGCTTCTCCATGAGGAGAAAATATGTTCAGGCCTAAGGCCCAAACCGAAAATGCACAGTTGAAGAAAGAAATATTTTTTTTTTTAAGAAAGAAAAGAAAAGACTGGCAGTACCGGTCTGACGTCGAAGAAGGCAGACGCGACACAGAAAAATAAAGAAAAAATAAAGAATTCTTCTGCGGTGACAGGAACACGACCTGCTGGCTCCGCGGAAAAGAAGAACTGGAGAGAGGCGGTTGGGAAAGGCGGGAAGGCAGCGCGTAGGCGCTGTGGGATGCTCCCAAAAGCTTTCTTACTGGACGCTGGGGAGCGTTCCTGCGCAGGCTCCATCGGTAGTGACGATACCCATATGTGAAGTCTCATTCCTGCTTGTTCCTGGAGATAAATTACAAGTATTTCAAATACCACAGCTTACTGCAATGGCATAGCTTAGTTTGAAATGGATGCAGAAACGGATAGGGAGCCAGTGAAGAAACTTGAGGTCCATCATGCCAGTATCCTGTTTCTAACAGTGGTCAATCTACCCACTGGCCTACAAGTGCATTACCTCTGTGGCTCCTCATTACCTCTCCTCTCTTATCTCTCCCTACAACCCTCCTCAGGAACTCTGCTCATCAGGCAAATCCCTATTATTTGTGTCCTTCTCTTCCACTGCCATCTTCAGATTTCGTTCATTCTACCTTGCTGCACCCTATACCTGGAACAGACTATCTGAGTCAGTACATCAGGCTTCAGTTCTGGTTCTATTCAAATCCAGGTCTAAAATCTACCTCTTTGAAGCTACTTTTATTTCCTGAAACCCTTATTCTCCTGTTTATCACCCATGTGTGTTATAACCATATCCCCTTAGTTCTACACTTGTCCCCTGTTTGTTGTATTTGGCTGTCTTGGATAGACTATGATGTCCTTTGAGGAGGGACTATCTCTTACATATACATGGACAGTGCTGCATATGCCTTGTAGTGCTATACAAATGATTAGTAGTAGTAGTAGCTTAATAAGATAATGTTATTGGAATGCACAACTATAAATGATCATGACAGAATTATTCTGAATTTAAGTCTTCATAATACTGCTCCAAAACTATAGCACAATTGAATGGATGAATTTCAGGAGTTATTCTAAGCGAGACACAACCAATCCATCAACCACCAAAAAACCGAGATTCTCTATGTCACCAGGGACATGACCTTCATCCCACCAGTGAACATAGACCCCAGTAGCAAACCTGCAAGTCAAATCACAAGTACACTACCTAGGAGTTATGCCAGACCAGGGACTAACACCACAGCCACACATTAAAAGCACAATTATGGAATGATATGGAAGAGCAGACTAGAGAGGCCATGTGGTCTTTTCCTGTCATCGTGTTTCTATGTTTCTAATTAAACTGGAGTAGCACAAAATAAAGACAGTCCAGTGCCTGTGGCCCCTAATCGACACGAAGGACTTCCGCAGTGTCTTCCAGGCACTAATGCTTCCACACCTGGATTGATGCAACATCATCCTTCAAGGCCTTCCGGGATATACTACACATCCTCTCCAACTTGTCCAGAACACTGCCACCCACATCCTGCATGGAGTATCCCACATGACCACATAACTCCAGCCCTCAAAGCCCTACACTGGCTTCCAATCACCACTCGTATTAAATACAAGGCTCTGTTCACCACTTTCAAAGCTTACCACAACCTTTCCTCAGAATATTTACAGTCACTGATCTAGAAAACAGCAAATGACAAAACACGCAGAGCCAATACACAATTCACCCCAAGCATACCAGCATCCAACATGAAGAGCTCCCACTTCGCAACACACAAGGCTTTCTCCTATGCCCCAAGCCTATGGAACGCACTACCAGACATCATCCGGGCCACGCAAGACCTCCAGAAATTCCATAGGAAACTGAAAAAAAAACCATCTATTCATCCAATATTTTACAGCTAAGATCACCTAACACAGAACCGGACTACCATGCACCAGCCCCTGGACATTTCAAGCATCATCTCTAACCTTTTCCCTTCCTCATCACGATTCTGCCTCATCTCAGCTCACAAATTGTACATAGTTTACCTGTTATCCTTTATCAATTCCACCCTCTATTTATTGTCTCTCCTGTTAGTTACTCTGTTCCATATCATTGTTAATTTGTTTGATATATTCCTTGTAACCTGAGTTCTCTTTTTGCTTGTTATCATGTAAACCATTTTGACACGCTGATAAAGCGGTATATAAAACCAACTAAATAAGTAATAATTATAAGTAACAACACATTGCCACCATGCCATTCACTAGCCCTGGTATCACAATCCATATCATCACACAGCAACTTCTGGATTTACCTTGTGCAAACATGGCACTTGTGGGTTGATTCAGGGGCAGTGCTGCATATTGTCAAGAGGAAGACCTGGAATCAGTTCCCAAACCCAGCTTCTGCATTTTGTTCTAACTGGGACAAGCAATGCTGTGAGGACAAAGCATAGTTACTCACCTGTAACAGGTGATTTCTGGGAACAGCAGGAATTTAGTCCTCACATATGGGTATCGTCGGTACCGACGGAGCCTGCGCGGGAACGCTCCCCAGCGTCCAATTAGAAAGCTTTTGGGAGCATCCCACAGCACCTGCGTGCTGCCTTCCCGCCTTTCCCAACTGCCTCTCTCCAGTTGAGTTTTAAAGCTGAGACAAAGAGAGAGAGAGGGAAAGAGAAAGAGATAGATAGATAGATACAACTCCTAGGGGAGGTGGGTGGGTTGTGAGGACTAAATTCCTGCTGTTCCCGGAGATCACCTGTTACAGGTGAGTAACTATGCTATCTCCAGGAACAAGCAGGAATGTAGTCATCACATATGGGGACTCCATAGCTTTAGATGCCAGGGAGAGACCCCAGATGCTGTGCATCCCTGAGAAGGGCTCCACTTCCCCCCATGGATATCTGGCTTCCTACCAAGGATGGTGGGTAGGAGTTGATTAGGTATGGAACAGGTGTTGGAGAACAGCCTGACCAAACAAGGCATCCCGGCGGGAGTCCTTGTCCAAGCAGTAATGGGCTGTGAAGGTATGAACCGAGGCCCAGGTGGCTGCTCGACAGATGTCGTCGATAGACACAGAGTGCAGATGAGCCATTGAAGCTGCCATGGCTCTCACATTGTGAGCTGTGACATGACCCTCCAGAGGAAGATTCTTACTCTGATAGGCAAAGGATATACACTGAGCAATCCAGTTAGATAGAGTTTTCTTGGAGACTGGAAGTCCCAAATGAGAAGGATGAAAAGCAACTAAGAGTTGAGAGGACTTTCTATGTTGCTGTGTTCTTTGTAAGTAAAAGGCTAAAGCTCTTTTACAGTCCAAAGTATGAAGGTTCCTTTCTGCATTTGATACATGAGGCCTTGGAAAGAACACAGGTAGGTAGACCGCTTGGTTTAGATGAAAAGGCGAGACCATCTTTGGCATAAAGTGTGGGTGAGTCCTAAGGACTACCTTGTCATGATGGAACCTTGTATAAGGTGGATCAGCTACTAATGCCTGCAACTCACTGATGCGACGTGCTGATGTGATTGCAATGAGAAAGATAACCTTCCAAGAAAGGAATTTCAATGAAGTAGTAGCTAAGGGTTCGAAAGGTGGCTTCATGAGCTGACCAAGAACCAGGTTTAAGTCCCATGCCACCGGAGGTGGCCTAATGGGAGGTTTAGTTAGAAGAAGGCCTCTCATAAATCTTGCTATAAGAGGATGGGAGGAAATAGGTTGTCCATTTAAAGGCTTGAAAAAAGCTGCAATAGCACTCAAATGGACTCTTACTGAGTTAGTTTTAAGTCCTGCATTGGATAAATGAAGGAGATACTCCAGTAATGATTCCAGAGGTATCGCAAGGGGGTTAAGACCCTTCTGCGAACACCATATGGTAAACCTTTTCCACTTGAAAGCATAAGAGCGTCTTGTGGAAGGCTTCCTGGAAGCATAAAGGATATCACAGAGGGAGGGAGTGGCTCAGTGGTTGGGACAGGTTACCTCAGGCCGGAGGGCCGGGGGTTCAATTCCCACATGGGGACAAGTAACCTCAGGCCGGAGGGACTGAGGTCTCTAGTCCCATGGCTGCTCCTTGTGGAGTTGGGCAAGCCACTTAACCCTTCATTGCCTCAGGTACACTTAGATTGTGAGCCCTTCGGGGACAAGGGAATAAAAAAAAGTACCTGTTAGTATATACGTGTAAATCGCTCTGATGCGTAAGTAAAGGGCGGTATATCAAATGCCTATAACCATAACCATAACCATAACCATAACCATATACTTTACTTGCTGAGGAAGGTTATGATCATGAAGATCTAGGCCTTCAGCAACCAAGCCCTGAGATGCAGAGACTGGGGATTGGGATGCCATAACATTCCGTCCTTCTGAGATAGGAGATCTGGAGCCGACCCTAACTCCAGGGAGGGAGCTTGAGAGAGATGTAGAAGCAGAGGGTACCACACTTGCCGTGGCCAATGTGGAGCTATGAGAATCATACGGCCTCTGTCTCTCTGAAGCTTGAACAGGGTTTTGGGAATTAGGGGAATGGGTGGAAAAGCATACAGGAAGTCCTGACCCCAGTACAGGAGGAAAGCATCCTTGGCCTGAGCCCCTTGAGCCGGGGTTCTGGAACAGAACCGGGGAGGTTTGGCATTCCATGGACTTGCAAAGAGGTCTATGTCCGGGGTTCCCCAAATTTGAAAAATCTTGGCTATCTGGTCTGCATGCAGAGACCACTTGTGTGGAAGCAGAACTCGACTGAGTCTGTCTGCCCAAGAGTTTTGTATGCCTGGAAGATACACTGCCAGGAGATGAATCTGATGCTCTCTGGCGAGGGCCCATAGTCGCAAAGCTTCGTTGCAAAGTGACAGAGAGCCTGTTCCCCCCTGCTTGTTCACGTAGAACATGGCTACTTGATTGTCCGTATGAATGAGGACTGTCTTGTAGCTGAGCAGGGTGTGGAACACTCGAAGAGCAAGGAAGATTGCTCTGAGCTCCAAGAGATTGATATGTAGATGAGTCTCCTGTGGAGACCAGGTGCCTTGGGTGGAGAGGTCTTGTAGTTGAGCTCTGCAACACATCGGAGAAGCATCTGTTGTGAGAGTTCCCTGGGGTAAGGGTTGTTGAAAAGGGGACCCCAGCAACAGGTTTTGAGTGGACTTCCACCACTGGAGGGACAAAATAAGGCGACTTGTGTTTGCTATTTTGTCTGACAGGCATCCTGATGCCTGGGTCCATTGAGTGGATAATGTCCACTGGGCTGCCCTCATATGGAGGCGACCATAGGGAACCACATGCACGGTAGATGCCATGTGGCCTAGTAGTTGTAGCATTTCTCGGGCAGTGAGAAGAGGCTTTAGCACTGCTTGAGAAGCTAACTGCACCATGCGAAGGCAACGGGCCTGGGGGAGATAGGCCCTTGCCTTTCTGGTATCCAATAAAGCTTCTATGAACTCCAAAGACTGAGTGGGAGTTAGACTGGATTTTGGGATGTTTATTACCAGACCCAAATACTGAAGGATACGCATTGTGCAGGATAGAGAAGTCCTGGCCTCTTACTCTGCTGGGGCTCGAATGAGCCAGTCGTCTAAGTAGGGGAAGACGAATATCCCTAGAGTGCGGAGAAATGCTGCTACCACAGCCATGCATTTCGTGAACACCCTTGGTGCTGAGGCCAGGCCAAAAGGAAGCACCCTGTATTGGTAGTGCTTTCCTTGAAAAAGGAACCAAAGGAATCTTCTGTGAGTTGGATGGATGAGAACATGAGTGTACGCATCCTTGATATCTAGAGAACAAAGCCAATCCTGACTCTGAAGGTATGGCAGCAGAGTTCCCAGAGAAATCATCTTGAATTTCTCTTTGACAAGGAATTTGTTCAATTCTCTGAGGTCCAAGATAGGTCTGTATCCCCCTGTTTTCTTTGGGATAAGGAAATAGGGGGAGTAAAACCCTGTACCCTGCTGATGGATGGGTACCTCTTCTATTGCCCCTTGGGCAAGAAGCCTAGTGACCTCCTGACCTAACAGAACATAAGAACATAAGATATGCCATACTGGGTCTGACCGTCCATCAAGCCCAGTATTCTGTTTCCAACAGTGGCCAATCTAGATCATATGTACCTAGCAGTTTCCCCAAGGGACACAGGTTCCACAATGCTTGTATTGGTTCAAGCATTGATATCCTGGGTCCCTTCTTAATAATGGTTTATGGACCTTTCCTCCAGGAACTTGTCCAAACCTTTTTTAGACCCAGCTACATTAACAGCCTTTACTACATCCTCTGGTAACAAATTCCAGAGTTTGATTACATGTTGAGTGAAAAAATATTTTCTTTTATTAGTCTTAAATAGTTTACCCTGTAGCTTCATTGCATGTTCCCTAGTCTTTCTATATTCTGATAAGGTAAACAATCGATCTACATTTACCCGTTCCACTCCGTTCATTAATTTATAGACTTCTATCATATCTCCCCTCAGTCATCTCTTTTTCAGGTTAAAGAGCCCTAACCTTTTTAGCCTTTCTTCATAGGGGTATCCTTCCATCCCCTTTACCCTTTACTAACAGGTTGATGAGAGAGTTCGGAGAATTGAACTGCCTTATCATTGTGGAAGGGGGCATGCTCGAAAAATGAAGCTTGTACCCCTCTTTTATGATGGAGAGTGTCCAATGCTCTGCTGTTATCTGCCCCCATCTGGGGGCAAAGTGACACAACCTTCCTGTAATGGTGAAAGGCTCTGGTCCAATGAGAGCCAGGAAGGCTAGTTCTCTAGCTGAAAGTCAAAGGCCTTGTGGAGGCTGAGACTGCTGGGACGGCTGAGGCTTAGCAGTCTTTGATTTTCTTTGTTTGGGTGGTTGCTGACCTTTCCGGACAAGCTGACCTGCATAACGTCCCTGCTGTGCAGGATAAAATCTTTTCTTTTTAGAAAAGAATGGTTTTTTGAAAGATTTCTTTCTTGCAGGATCAGCTGTGGACTTGGCTATCCAAGGTGGAGTTGTCAGCATCTAACTCATTGGCCTTTTCCTGCCAATCTTTACCAAACAGGTTTTCACCAGTACAAGGAATGCCTGAGCCAAGGGGATGCCTAAAGCCTAGAAGGGTCCAGGTTGGACCAGATTCCGCAACCGTGGGAGCTATATGCACCCATGATTGCAGATCGGGCAGATAAATGGCCCGCAATGCACCCGATTTTCTAGAGGAAGACCTCCTGGAGTCTACCCATCCCTGCTACCCAATGCTCCAACTGGCATGCCGGTGCAGTGGTGTCCCATCGCCATGGCACTGACATGTCCAGCTGGCAGCATGGAAACAAAGGACTGACAGCAGCACCTGCTCAACGCTATTGGGCTGTCAGCGGGTACCCACAAAGGCATGCCATGCCTGCAGGCTCCTACCTGAGCCATTGCCAGTGGATGCCAGGTACTGCAGACCGCCAATAGTGCAGAGGCCTGCACCTATTCCACCATCAGGGTGGAATAGGCAGGCCGTCCAAGTTGACGCCGGGGTACATACAGAGGCCCTTCCTGAATGGCCTCTGTACGTCCCAGCATCTGGTCATACCCCGCTCCGCCCCCATACCACCCCCTCCCGCCCACATCCAGCACTCCCCGCACAAACGCTGAGTACATGCAGGGGAGCGCTGGTGACGGAATCTGCTTTCGGAGCCGAGCATGGGTTGGATGTTCAGCCCATACGTCCAATCCTGCTATTCACTGCACGGAAAGCCCCCCCATAGAGGCCAGCCTTCAAAAGATTTCTCCATGTAACTTTGGGAGTTATCTAGATAAATCATGCGTTTTGAATATCCCCACCCACAGACCGGTTAAGATTGTTCACTGATTAAATAAGGGACGAGAAAGAGGCATGTCAGGGGGATGGTTAAACTTTTACCAGATAGTGCTGTGTTTCCTATGTACTTTATTCTGTAACAATTTTACCTGCATTGAAGCGGAAGAGTTTCCATGGCGGGCTTCAGACAGGGGAGAAAAGTGATGCATATACTTTTCATATATTGGAAAAGTACCTGCAGAAATGGAGATGCATCGTTTTCCTCAGAGTATTTTCAAACCGAAATATGCACCTACTTTCACTTGGAAAACTGGAGCAAAGGCTGCAGCTGAAAAGTATGTGCAGAATTTGCAAATATTCAGGTAGTCTGAAAACTGCCTTTGACTATTTATTTCTGTGATACATATTGGAGAAAGAATATGAAGCTACATTATCGCATTAATTGGCTATTTTAGGAGAAACTGATCTGTCACAACTGCAACAGTTATAGTCCACGGGTCTCAGCCCATCCTCTAAAGATATACAAGACACCTTTGCTTTTGGATATTATTATTATTATTATTATTACTGTTATTATTAAAGACTTATAAAGCGCCGCAACATACGAAACGCTGTACAAACATAGAAGAGAGACAGTTCCTGCTCATCAGAGCTCACAATCTAATATCTGCTGTTGAACCAAATATAACTTAGAACATGCAAAGCATAGGTCGTTTAGGTAGGCATTGGGATGTCCAGAGTGGGACTTCCCAATTCCCCCCGGTATTTTACAAAAGGCTCTACAGAACATGGAGCCTTTTGTGATATAGGTCTAGGGATGCTGGCATATACATGGATTTACCAGCACATACAGCAAAAGCATCAAGTTTACAAGTCTACGCGTTCAGAAAAAGAGCAGCATCACCCCACAGCTTCTAAGTGTAAGTGTTGATTTTCGTTACCTCCACATATAAGTGCAGCCAATTAAGGAGTGCAGTCCCAAAAAGGCATATTTTCACATTTCACAGGGGCTAGGCGTTACCGGAGTGCTAAGCACTATTGGCCCCTCAATCACTCATTTCAATCTTTGGCCAAAACAAGCACTTTGCTGAAACCTATGCATGACTCAGAGAAGATGCAAAAGCTGCTAGGCAAATACCCGGGAAATACATATACAGGAACTGGTATTCAGAGCCAGAGGCTAGCTGCTTTAGTCCATATCCGGGCTCCAGCGCTGAATATCCCGGCTGCCTGCATTGTCACGAAGCTAACTGCGCAGTGGTGATATTCAGTCGGTGAGCATCGGGCCATGTAGCGGAAGCACCCACGGATATTGAGCAGCGCCTACCATCTTACTGCCGCTGAATATCCCACTTAACGGCTTTTACACAGTTCGCAGGTCTGAAAACTGTGCAAATACCTTTGAATATCTGCCCCCCCCCCCATCTTTTTAGAAATGCCCAAACCATGTCCAAATCACACCTTCTTTCACTCTGTGCATCCCAGGGTGTATACACCTATAAACAGCAATGTCTGGAAATCACCATTGACATGTGTATGCAATCTACATGTACGGATGCTGCTATTTACTAAACAAGAACCAGGCTTGTATCATTTTTACTGACTGCTATTAGGATTCTGGAAATATCAGTGACCAACCTTTGAGCCTGTAGAATCAAAGGCGGCCTTTTCTTCTTGTAAATGACAAAGCCAAAGGACAGCAACTCCAATGCCCAACAGGCCTGATTTTTTTTCTGGATATCCAACATAAAGCTATATTTTGAGGGCAATATCAAAGCCATTTACATGGGTAAATAATGATTTGGACACATAAATGAGCTGTCTACAAATACTCTATCTCAGTGTGACTCCCGCAAAGCACATATTTTTATTCACATTTAGAGGAGGCATTCCCTGGGACATATTTTGGGCAGGAACATATTATAAATAGATTATATTGTCAAGTCTATAGGATGTTTTTATTAAAGTGTGATAAGGTTGGGCATCTTAGTGTATGCTAAGTGCAAAATATTGGTGTGGGAGGTGTGTCTGACCTGTGATAACCGTTGGGGATGTTCCAGTTTGCGGGATACAAAGGACTTTGCTGCACTAGACCAGCGGCTGTGCTAACCGCGATGTGCAGTTAATGTCCACTCTCCGCCATAAACCCACTCGGTCCCCAGCCCATCGTGCGCTAAACGGTTAGGCAGGAATTTTACTGTCCTGGCATTTTTAGCAAGCCTTAGGTAATGCGGTCCCGCACTAACCACTTATTGTGGATTTTAGGCACAGTACCCATTACCGCACTTTAGTAAACATGCCTCTTTGTGCATCAGTTGCCTTACAAAAATCTACTCGCACAAAAACAGCTGCAAAAGTCCCAAAGTCTTCGTTATATCTTTGGGATGTTACACGTGTATTTTCCCTCTGATGGTGCAGTGTCACGGGTAAAATGTAACTACGGATGTTGCTCCAAAGCAGACAGCTGGAAACTTATCTTCTTATCGGTTCTGGAAATAAGGTAAGTGGTTCTACTTAAAAGGGATATGCACGGCCAAAAGAGATGTGGTTCTTATTTGGATTTTGCAGTATTTTAGTACTCTTTTTATACTAGTGTTAGAACTTTTCAATGTGTGCAGATCATTGTTGCCTATTATTTGGCATTAATGTGTGATGTGTTTGCCCTTTTCTGTACCCTTCTTTCCTATCTATTTTTGGCGTTCAGTTTCCTGGTTTGCAGTGTTTAATCAGTTTTTATTGTACACCACTTAATGCTTCTCCCATAGCGGTATATCAAATACTGAATAAAGATAAAGATTAATTCCTAGGTTTATAAAACTAAAATCAATTTTGTATCTGCTATTATTTTTATGGCACCCAAATAAAGAGAATGCATTCCAATGAATGACCTTCCCTACTACTTGATCTGAAAGCCAGACCTGTTGAAACCCCTGGAAGATAGGAAATGCCTAACCCTTGATCTGCATACGATTCCTCTTGGAAACATGTTCCACATTCCTGCATCCCTGAAATGATTCTTATTTGGCAAAAAAGAAAAGGATTTTCCTGATTGCAGAAGTTGCACACTCAGAATAGATGCAAGAGTATTAGACGGCTTAGGTGAAACTTCAGCCTTGATGTTCAGGCTCCTAAGCTCCCCTCCGAGATTTTACTACTTACTGCTTAAAATTGCGAGTGATTAGTGGAATATAAATATCTTTCAGCTCATAATCTAATGCTGAATTATACTAACTATGAGGTCCTGTTTGTAATTTGGGACATGATGTTTATTCCAGAGATGGTTTGTATTAGTGAGGTGGATTTCTTAGATAAGGATAAAATTCAGTATTTAGGTATAATTTTGAATCAACATTTGACTTTTAAACCACAGAGTGAAAAAGTAATTAAGTCATCTTTTTATAAGATGCGGATTGTGCGCCTTTTACAGCCCTTATTGTCAGATATTGGTTTTCATACAGCTTTTCAAGCAGCTTTTATTAGAGCAGGGTTCCCATCTCAGTCCTTGGGTACCTCCAAGCCAGTCAGATTTTGAGGATATCCACAATGAATATGCATGAGATAGATCTGCATACACTGCTTCCATTCAGGGGCGGCTCAAGGCAATCTGCTGCCTAAGGCGAGGGATGAGATGGCGCCCCCCTCCCCCGTAGTGTGTGTGTGTGGGGGGGCACTTTCTCAAAACTCCAGCCAGGGGCTGAACCAAACCAAAAAGCCGATTAGATTAAATTATAACTCATTTTTATTTTGTTATAAACTGCGTTATAGTTCTTGCTTTTTCTTTTTGAACATATATTTTGCATCCACAGAACCTCCTCCTTCAACAGTGGGTGCAGAGCAGAACTAGGACATTCACCCACAGAACTCAATATCTTAAAAAAAAATCTGAGTCTGGTCATCTCCCTAACAAACATTTTCCAGTACCAAGCATACTGGGAGCTAATATAAAACCCTACAAAAGTCACCAAAGATCTACAAGGCCAAATCTACCATATCATTACCAGCATAAACTTCCAAAACTCATACAAGGTGCCTACCCAGAAAAAAGCAGCACTATAAATAATGCAGCGAGCCCTAGAACATCTAACACCTATTTGAAAAGCTGAACAGGGCAAATTAGTACAGGACAAATCCCTGCATACAAACTTCATGTTAACAGAACACACGGCCTCAGTCACACACTCCGAATAGACTCTCACCAAGTACAGAATAAGTGATCGCAACCTAAAGAAAAAATAAAACATTTAGACAAAAATAAAACCAAAACCCCAAGAAGCCAGAATCTGCATGCAGTGCAACACCAGATAAGAGATGCAGTTCCCCATACTGTGTAAACTATAAAGATAGTGCAAAGTCCAATCGCTAAATTGAAAATACAATTTTTTTTCTACCTTTGTTGTCTGACCATTTTATTCTCTGATCAAGCCAGTCCTGCTTTCCTGTCTTCTCTTAGCACTCTATCTGCCATTTCTTATCTCTTCTTGTGTTTTCTTCACTTCCTTCCATCAGCCTATTTCCAGTCCCAGTAACCCTCCCCATATGTCAACTCCCTTCCAGTCCCAGTGCCTCCTCTCTGCCAGCCTCATCCCCTTTACCCAGCCACCTACCAGTCCCATCCCCAAGTCCCTCCAGTCCCATCCCCAGATTTCAGCTTCCTTCCAATCCCCCTCCAGTACCATCCCCAGATGTCAGCTCCCTTCCATCCCCCTCTTTCCCCCATGTCAGTTCCCTTCCAGCCATCCCTCCTCTCTCGGTTCCCTTCCAGCCCTCTCTTTCCCCCCTGACAGCTCCTTTCCAGCCTTCTCTTTTCCCCTCTGTCAGTTCCCTTCCAGCCCTCTCTTTCCCCCATCAGCTCCCTTCCAGCTGTCTCTTTCCCCCTCTGTTAGCTCCCTTCCAGCCCTCTCTTTGCCCTTCTATCAGCTCTCTTCCAGCCCTCTCTTTGCCCCTCCCCTTCCATCCCTCTCTTTCCCCCTATCAGTTCCCTTCCAGCCCTCTCTTCCCCTCTGTCAGATCCATTCAGTTCCCTCTCCTTCCCCCATATAGCTCATTCCTCTCCCTCTCCTTCCCCCTGTATAGCTCCGTTCAGCTCCCTCTCCTTCCCCATGTAGTTTGTTCCACTCCCTCTCCTTCCCCCGTTAGCTCCTTTTAGCTCCCTCTCCTTCCCCCTGTATAGTTCCATTCAGTTCTCTTTCCTTGCCCCCTCTGTAGCTCTATTCCATGCCCTCTCCTTCCCCATGTAGCTCATTCCACTCCCTCTCCTTTCCCCCTGTGTAGCTCTGTTCAGCTCCCCCTCCTTCCCCTGTGTTAGTCCTGTTACGCTGCCCCCCCCCCCACGTATAGTTTGTTCTGTTCCCTCTTCTTCCCCTCTGTAACTCATTCTGCTCCCTCCCCTTTCCCCCTGTGGAACTCACTCCACTCCCTCTCCTGCCACCACTGTCTCCATTCTGCTCCTTCCCCTTCCTCTGCGGCTGCGATAGCGGCAATTTAAAATGAAAGGAAATCAATGTGGAGCCTCTCGGTCCTATGGAACCCCTGCAGCTGCATCGTGCCCCAAAAAGGAAGTGACGCTAGAGTGAGACATGGCAGCAGGGGTTCCATAGGGCTGGGAGGCTCCACACCGGTTTCCTTTGGTTTTAAATTACCGCTATCGTGACCACAGCAGCTTGTCCACATTTTGTGTTTTTTTTTAACTGAAGGTGGAGTGAGACGGATGTTTTGGGGGCATTTTTGCCACCCCCAATAGTTTGCCACCTGAGGCCATCACCTCACTCCACCTCAATATAGAGCTGCCCCTGCTTCCCTTGTATGCAGATCTATCTCATGCATATTCATTGTGGATATCCTGAAAGCCCGACTGGCCTGAGGGTACCCGAGGACCAGAGCATCACAACTTCCGCAGCAAGGTTATTGTGGAAGAAATCTAGATTTGATCATTTAACACTAATGCTCTATCAGTCTCCCTGACTTCCAGTTAAGCAGAGAACATTGTATAAAGTATCGGTGACTATTTATAAGAGTAGGCATCAAGCTTCTGCTATTAGCTTGGGTATGTGGTTATGGCCATATGAGTCACAAAGATCTGAGCAAGCTTGGAAGCAGCAAACATATCTTGTTCCCTCAGTATCTTTGGGTAGCTTACAAATGGTGGGAATGAGCACATTTTCATTGTATGCCCATTTCTGTTGGAATACCTTGCCAACAGAAATATATACTTAGCCTGATTTATTCATTTTTGATAAGAAGTTGAAAACGTATTTGTTTGAGAAAACATTCAGATCAGTGTGATTCTGAAACGTTTTTACAATTGTATTTTACTGCTTGTCTGTGTTATGGGTTTTATTGTGTATGTTTTTTGTAATACATTTTTAAAATAAATACATTTTTAAATCTTTAAATAAATTTTGATAATGAAACTCGACCATCATAATCATCCCAACAGCAGCTCTCCCAAAACAATCCTGCATAAACATATAAATGGGTATCATACTTTTAGGGACCCTTTTATTAAAGGGCACTATAGTATTGCACCTAATGCACTGATAGTGCTTAAAACCATATGCTTTAGGTGTAATACCATGGCTTTAACTGTCGGAGGCATGGAAAGCATGTTACCAGTAGTTAATGCAGTGCAGTCTACTCTAATGAAGTAAAAAAACTAGCACAGGTGCGGTTACCTCCACTTATGGAGATGGCAATAAGTGCATCTGTGCTAATCCCACACCTTGCAGTTAGCGTGGGGCACGCTGACTGCAAGGCACTCACCCCACCAACTCTCCAGCCCATGTCCTCCCACTTACCACCCCAATGGGTGAAGCATAGCTAGCATGGAAACTGGGCTGCGTTAACTATGCTGGCCCCACACTAACAATTACCATGGGTCACAACGAGGGATTAACGTGTACTGTCAGTCATGTTAACTGCTTTGCACCCTTTAGTAAAAGACCCCCTCAGTTTCAATCTTTTTATTGATCAGCAAAGTCAATGAGATGTTCCTTACAAACTGAAAGTTTTAGAACTATTGGATATCATACTTTTAAATATTAAACATTGCTGTACACATATATAAAATAGCAACAGTTTCAACAATCTATTTACCCAGGCAAATGGCTATTTAAAATTGCCCACCCTATGTGCATTGATAGTTCTTTGAGTTCATGGGGCTTTCGGGATCTACTGCAGCGGCTCTTTTCAGCCCCCTCCCCAGAAGCTACCACCCAAGGTGGCCACCTAGTCTGACTAATGAGTAAGCTGGATCTGTATTCAAAGTACTATAAAAGTACAAGTTTGAGTCCAAGATGTATAACGCTTAGGGATTTTTTTTGCATAGCTTTCCTACTTACGTTTGATTGAATGAATGAATACTTTTGCTAAATCACCACATATGTTTGGGCATGAAAACTGGTGAAGTATGTTCACTGGAAAGAGACCACCTATTAAAAAGAGTCAGTCCATCTTTCCGTCTGTCCATCCATAAGTAAAGCATAGTAGGAGATGGTACAAGAAAAAGAATAGTGACTGCTGCAAAGATAGGCGGCATATGCCGTGGGGATCCTAAGCCCTGCAGCACGGGAGGAAGAGGACCGGGCCACTGTGTAGACCTGCTGAGTGTGACATGGGGATCCCAAGCTCCAAGAAACAGGAAGACCTGGGACTCTATGAAGATATGTTGAGTGTGCTGTGGAGATCCCAAGCCCCTTGGCACTGGAAGAAGAGGCTTAGATCACTCTGAAGATATGCCAAATGTGTCACGGAGATGTAGCAGGTAAGACCTGCTACTACAGCCATGCTAAAGAAAAATAACTGGCTGCATAATGTAAAAGCCATGGGAAGAGAAGGGATTGAATGTGGGAAGGGGAGTGAATGCGGGAAGGGGCAGGCAGGAGAGGAAGCAGAAGGGAAGGGGAATGAGTGTGAGGTGGAGAATGTGCCAGATAGGAGACAGGAAGAGAGTGGGAGAGGAGGTGAGGGAAGGAAAAAGTGCAAGGGGGAAGGAAAAAGGGGGTAAGAACATGAGAGACAGGGAAAATGGGGTAAGAACATCCCCCACACTGTACCCATTTAAGATAATCTTAACCCTCCATAGCCCATGTTCCCTGTAAAATAGTTATCTCCAAGTTATAATGCCCTGTTCAATGTAATTTCAGTTTGTTCAATGTAAACCGCCTTGATATCATGAAAGGCGGTATATAAGAAATGTTAAATAAAAAAATAAATAAAAAAATAATCTTATACACTACTCTCTCCTGCCCCACTCTTGCTCCCATTCATCCCACAACCTCTCCTTACTCTCCCCAGCATCTCTCACACAGTCTATATATCCGCAAGACATCGCCCACAGACACATAGCTCCACATAGCACTCACAGAAGTGCACAATTTACATGCTAAATCAGTCATAACACTCAGATCTCATATACTTCTCCACAACACAGCCCCTGCTACCCTTTCAAAACACTCTTTAACATGTCTCTTATCACTGAGTCCCCGGCACAAAGATGCTTGAGTATGTCAATGAAAAAAGAGAAAATGTGCTTTTGTCACACTAAGTATGCACTGCTCAACATCTTTTCTTCCAACATTCTCCTCTGATTAATGTGTCAAAATATTATCATGGTAGCTACCAAACCTTCAGATCAATGTAATCAAGAGCAAATAATGTTACATGTTGTTAACATAAACAGATTTCCTTGCCTAATAAACGCATGGGCTCATCAGGTACTGACAATATAATTTCAAAAACAATTGCCTCCTAATTCTGTTTTAATTCATTTAACTTAGTTATTGCTGTTGTTAAGTGCCTTAGAGTCGGTGTCGACTCACGGATACCCTCTGGATAGTTGTCCTTAACTGTATTCGGTCTTCAGTCAGGAAGCTCAGAGTTGATAGAATGGCATCCATAGCTGCTGTTACTGTATCAATCCATCTCATTGTTGGCCTTACTCTTTTACGTTGACCTTCAAACTTGCTAAGCACGATGGTTTTCTCTAATGATCTCTCCCTTTGTATGATGTGTCCAAAGTATGAAAGTCAAAGTCTTGTCATCTGAGCTTCTAATAATAGCTTAGGTTTAATCTCCTCTAGTATTGACTGATTTGTTTTTTGGGCAGTCCATTGTATACATGGTATATTCTTCACCAGCACCATAATTCAAAGGCATCAATTTTCTTCCTGTCTATCTTTTTCACTGTTAAACTTTCACATCCATGACGTTATTGAAAATACCATGGCTTGGACAAGGCGAGTCTTTGTATGCAGAGAGACATCTCTGCTCTTGAGAATCTTGTCTAGGTCCTTCATAGCCATTCTGCTTGTCAAAGACTGTTTGTCTGTTCTTTATTGATTATTGATCCAAGCAGGTTAAAGTTGTCAACTATTTCAATTTCTTCTCCATAGACAATGAACTTATAGATTTTGCCAGTTGTCAGGATCTTTGTCTTTTTTATGTTAAGTTGCAAGCCCATTTTAAGACTATGTTCCTTGATCTTGAGAAGCAAATGTTTAAGATCATCTTCACTTTCAGCCAGTATTGTGGTGTCATCAGCATAGCGAAGGTTGTTGATGAGTCTTCCACCAATCTTCACACCTCGGTTGTCTTCATACAATCCTGCTTCTCTGATGATTTGTTCTACATATAAATTAAACAAGTAGAGGGAAAATATACAGCTTTGCAGTACATCTTTGCTGATTTTAAACCATTCTGTTGCTCCTCGTTCTGTCCAAACTGTTGCTTCTTGATAAATGTAAAGAATGTGCAAGAGAACTATCAGGTGTTCTGGTATACCCATGCTTTTTAATGTGGGCCAGAGTTTCTCGTGGTTTACACAGTCAAAAGCCTTGCAGTAGTCAATAAAACACACACACACATATATATATATTCTTTTGGTACTCTTTGGTCTTTTCAAGGATCCATCTCACTTCCATAATGTCTCTTGTTCCTCGCCCTTTCCTGAACCCTGCTTACACTTCAGGCAGTTCTCATTCCAGGTCTGGCTGTAGTCTCTGCTGGATGATCCTGAGTAGAATCTTGCTGATATGTGGAGTCAGAGCGATTGTGTGATAATTTCCACAGTCCAATGAATCACCTTTCTTCAGTATTGGTATAAACACAGATCTTTTCCAGTCAGTTGACCATGATATTGTCTTCCAAATTTCCTGGCAGAATCTTGTAAGTATGGTAACAGCTGCATCTGATTGCTGTAATACTTCAATGGCAATGCCAGGTGTTTTGTTCTTTGATAAGGCTTTCAATGCTGCATCGACTTCTTCTTTCATCATCAATGATTCCTGATCATAAGGTACAGGTTGAAATGGTTGTTGGTCCACTTGATCTTTATGGTATAATGGCTCTGTATGTTCTTTTCACCTTTTCTTGATCTTTTCAGCATCATTCAACATGGATCCTTGAACATCTTGTAGCATTCCGATTCGAGGCTGGAATTTTCTCCTTAACTTAGTAATAAGTAGAAAATAATGTTGATTTATAACAAGACCTTATTCTAGAAGGACTTTGGGCCCGATATTCAAAAGGCATTATCATGGTTTACAGCCAAGTAAACCATATAAATGCCTTAAATCACAATATTCAACGTCACTTAAACAATCAGCATCGGGATATGCCGGGGCCGTTCCAGGGTGGAGCAGAGGCAGCAGCAAGCAATAACCAGGCAGCAGCGATATTGCATGCTGCCCAGTTAGTGATGTGCACTGAAAAGATAGGCGAGGAAAACCCTTGCCTATCTTTCAGTGCTGGAGCTAATTGGGCAGCATGCAATATTGCTGCTGCCCAGTTACCTAATATGGCTTTTGGCATGTGCGGCGATGCCCTGATAGTCAATGCTGGGGCTACATATGACCCCGGCATTGAATATCCAGGATTCAGAGTCAGTGGGCAGGGCTATGCGCCGTAGCGGTGCATAGCCTGCCCAGAAGAATATCGGGCCCTTTATGTTTATGTTTATTTATTTGATGAATCACCTCCCATAATAAAAACAGCAAGGCACTGTACAATTAAAGATAAAAACAATAAAAAACTAAGATAAAGTAAAATCAGAAACAATCAAACATCATTCATACAAACAGGCAAAACATAGGAAGACTACAGACAAAAACACAGCAGGGATAGGCAGGACCTACCAAGCTAGAAATGCACCATGTGCGACTTGTGAATCTGGTGCCCTCCCCCCTCCCCACACCCATCTATGCGCAAGAACTTGCTCTTGTTGGGCTTCCTGGAAACTCACTGATGACATTGGTTCCCTTTCTGTTCTTGCGCCCTGGCTGCCACAACTCACACAGTCCTTGGTATGGTCCTGGAGACAGGGATAGCTAAACTAATACAATACATAAACCTACACAAAACCTTACCAGCTGTGATAAGGAAGAAAACATAATGAGGGGGAGAACGAAAAAGGAAAAACCCAGAGTCTATACAGCCTGGTTAGACGACCCCAGGGTCTGTCAAGGAGGGGGCTACTGTCATGCCTCATAAGGACAAGATACTATTCTAGGCTTCAAGGATAACCAGCAAATGTGAACATAAACATATGGGTTTTTAAAGCCTTTTCAAACCGTGAAATTACCTTTGGACCTTAATCCTAGAGAGCAATGATTCTATAAGGAGGCGGCTAAGTAGGAGAAAGAGCACTTAATGAGTTATTTCACTGCAGATTATAAATGAGGAAGGCAGTAACAATGAGAAGTGTTCCGAGGGTCTAATTGGACAAGATCATGAATGCGAAAGTAGCAAAGATAAACAAATATTATAGATAACCAGAAAAAAGGACACGGTAAGTCAGGAGCGGGATTTTAAAATCAATCCTATGGAAGATGGGTAACCAATGCTGTTCTATTATGACAGAGGTAATATGAGACCAATGGTGAAAGGACTCAAGGGTGAAGGGAAGGAATATGTAGAAGCTGATGAGGATAAAGCAGAATTGCTTAACAATTAATTTTGTCCTGTGTTCAGAGATGAAGGGCCAAGAGCAGGACCTCCGAAAATGCCCACAAATAGGAACAGAAGTAATGTGCATCTTGAACGATTTTCAGAAGACTCTGCTTGTGAGGAGCTAACTAAACTAAAAGTATACAAAGTGATGGGGCTGGATGGCATATATCTGAGAGTATTGAAGGAATTTAGGGAAATTCTAGCGATGTCTAACCTTTTCAATGTTTCTTTAGAATTGGGAGTGGTCCCAGAGGACAGGAGAAGAGTGCATGTGGGCCCTTTACATAAAACAGAAATAAGGATGACGTTGGGAACTACAGGCCAGTTAGTCTGACCTCTATGATGAGTAAATTAATAGAAATGCTGATAAAACTGAGGATAGTGAGCTTTCTGGAGACCATGGGATTGCAGTAACTGAGGCAACATGGTTTCACTAGAGACAGGTCTTGTCAGAAAAATCTAATTAATTTCTTTGACTGGGTGACCAGAGAGTTGGACCCAGAGTTTGGCCTAGATGTGGTGTACTTGGATTTCAGTAATGCCTTTGACACTGTTCAATACAGGCAACTTATAAATAAATTGAGCACCCTAGGGATGGACCGTAATGTGATTGACTGGGTTAGAAATTGGTTGGGTGGAAGGCAACAGAGGGTACAGGTAAATGGAGCTCACTCTGAGGAGAAGAATGTTACCAGTGGTCTGATACAGGGATCTATCCTTGGTCCAACTGGGCTGTTGGCTAAAGTTTGCCTCTTTCTGAATGATACCAAAAATTGCAATAGAGTAGACATCCAGGAAGGAGTAGATAACATGAGGAGGGACCTGGTGAAGTTTGAAGAATGGTTGAGAATTTGGCAACTGAGATTTAATGCTAAAAAATGCAGGATCGTGCATTTGGGCTGCAAAAGTTCAATGGAGCAGTACAGAATAGGAGGTGAAGTACTTCTGTCCACTAAAAAAGAGTGGAACCTGGGGTGATTGTTTCGGATGATCCTAAGGTAGCTAAACAAGTAGAAAAGGCAATGGCAAAAAACAGAAAGATGCTTGGGTGCATAGGGAGAAGAATGGTCAGCAGGAAGAAGGAGGTGATTGTTTCTCTATATAAGTCTCTGGAGAGACCTCATTTGGAGTATTATGTGCAATTCTGGAAACTATGCTTTCAAAAGGCTATAAAGGCTGCACTGAGGTCTAGAGAGACCAGAATGAAGATCCTGCCTGAATCATGATTCAGTTGAATTCTGTTCCCTAATGCTAGAAGTGAAGTCTCTGTGCTATGTCTAAGCCTAAAAACTGGTTTCTATGGATGTACTGCATTTGTTTTATTTAAGAAATTGACCACCTCCTTGATAATTATCTTTTCCAGTATTTTAGAAATAAATGGGAGATTGGCAACTGGTCTATAATTGAATGTTATTGTTGCATCAAAATTAGTTTTCTTTAGCAGCGATCTAACCAAAGAGGTTTTCCAAGCTAAAGGAAACAACCACCTGAAGGACTTTTTGTTATCATCAAAAAGCTACAAGGGAAACACCTAAGCTTACTTCTTTCATTAGTTTAGCCAAGAGAATATCCAGAGCAGAGGTTACAGATATTAATGAGTTCATTACCTTAGAAACAGTGAAGGCTTGCCAGCTAGAAGCCAACGAGCTGGCAGAGAAACAAGTGATAAGGAGGGACTATGTGGACCAGCCCTGATGTTAAGGGTTTTATTCTGAAAAAGTATGCAAACTGGTTTGCAGATGGAAACAATGTGAATTCCTTAGGCCCAACTGTATCTGAGAGCTTTGCAAGAATCTTAAAAAGCTATTTGGGCCAATTAGTACTTAAACGCATCTGTGATGAATGAAAGTCCCATTTAGATTTCCGGATAGCATTCTTATATGATTGATATCTGTCTTGGCAGAGGGTGTGATTGCTAAGTGATCCATTTTTCTGCCACCTTCTTTCAGCTTGTTTGGCCTGTTTTTTTTTAAAAGGGACAGACTTGGATGAAACCAGAGCTGAGAGAGCTTAGTACTATGAACGACAGATCTTAACAGTGCCACTGCATCACATGCTGATTGAAGGCTGGTCTGCCAGCACGCAGCTTATTTCTCAATTGACAGATCTATAACGTTGTTTAGAAAGGTATTTAAAAACTATTCTAACTTAGTCAAGTCTAATTTTTTAAAAGTTTGAACGGCTAGAATAACTTATTACCATTTGAGGAGACAGAGCAAAAGAAGATGGCATCAAACGAAATTAGCACATGATCTGTCTAAGACAGAGGAATACCACTGAAGCCCTTAACGTTCCAGCATGCTGATAAAAGAGTATAAACCAGATCAGTAGTATAGCATGATTTAAGTGTAGAGAGGGGGATCTTTTGTCTCAATTTAATAACCTTCATGAAGCTGAAACTTTATTGAATGAGACACTTGCTATGATATCAAATAGGATTTCCATACACACATAGTTATCTCCAAAAGAAGTCCTGTGGCAGATTTATCTGGCTCACTATACAGACAGCATTTGGCTTTTGGAATCAAAACCCCGAGAGGTCCCCCAGAGAGATGCATCGGGTATATGTGTGCTGCCATTTTCCAACCATGTCTATCTGGCGCAACAAATTATTAAGAGCTTCTGGTTTATTTTGGGAAGACATTCCGTTTTTAAGGGTTTTCCCTCATTATTATTTTGGAAAGGGTTTGATTTTAAGGAATCTGCTGGTTCTGTGGCATGCGTCCTCCACTCTGCCTTTGTCAACTCCTTATGGCATGCTGCCTTGCCTATCTTGTCAGTTTTGCAGCCAGATTTGTTGTGGCAATCCGATGGTATTCTGAACACACTACTAAGACACTTATCCACTCCTTAGTCACCTTCCATCTAGACTATTGTAACCTACTGCTTGCTGGTCTCCCTCTGAATCATCTGTCTCTCTTTCAATCTGGTCAACACTCTGCTGCACGGCTAATCTTCTGCCAGCCTCATCATGCTCATATTACCCTTCTTCTCAAGTCACTTCATTGGCTCCCTATCCATTTCCACGTCCACTTCAAACTTCTCCTGCTGACCTATAAGTGCATTCACTCTGCAGCTCCTCACTACCTTTCCTCTCTTATCGCACCCTACACTCCTTGTCGGGAACGCCACTCTTCTGGCAAATTGCTTCTATCTGTGCCCTTCTCTTCTACTGCTAACTCCAGGACTTCACTCCTTTCACCTTGCTGCTCCGTATGCCTGGAACAGAATACCTTCATCTGTATGTCAGGCACCTTCTCTGACCCTTTTCAAATCCAGGCTGAAAACTCATCTCTTCACTGCCGCTTTCGGATATTGACTCACCTGATCTCCTTTGTGTTTCCTTACCATTCTCCCTAGATGTATCCCATGTCCACAGCTACTGTGTTGTCTGTCTTGACTAAATTGTAAGCTCTGATGAGCAGGGACCATCTTTTACTTGTGTCTCTGCAATGCTGTGCATGTCTTGTAGTGCTATACAAATGTTCATTAGTAGTAGTAGTGGTAGTAGTAGTAGGATCATCGTCCTATTTTTTTAAAGTTTTCGAGTGACTACTCTGTGTCAGCGGTGGTCTATGTCTTGATTTGCCCATGTGATCAGATGTACGTGGGCAAGACTTGCGCCTTTGAAGACTTGCGACCTTTGAAGATTCGTCTAACAGAACATAAGATTAGGATTGTGAAGATGGAGGCCAGTATTGCTCTGATACAGCACTACCGGTCTGTTCAGCATTTTTTTTTTCACAACTCTGGTGTGGTGTTGTGGAACATGTTTGTGTTTCAGAACATGGTGGGGACAGTGATCGCCATTTACTCCAGTGTGAGAAATATTGGATTTATCATCTATGCACTACAGTCCCTTTTAGGTTAATTCCAGCATTGAATAGAATGGGTTTTTTTATTAATGACAGCTGTGGTGGTGTGCGTGCATGAGTATGTGTATCATCATCATTGATGGACCTGTTCTTACAAGATATGTAAGGGCGCAGATGTGGATTTCTTCATAGCATTTTTTGTTCCTTCCAGTTTCCATCGTGTTTGTGGTCCCTTCGTTGGCAAGAAGTTTCTGTCGTAGCCAACCCCTGAAGCAAGGTCTTTTACAGAAGCTGAAACATCAGTGTCGGGCATCTGGCACCGACTATGGATTGCAAGAAGGGAATTTACTGCCTCAGAACCTGCCCCAGATAAGTGACTTCTGTTTTAAAAAAACTGGGGTTTGTGTATGGGTTCTCTTTGAAGGAGCTTACCTTATATAATGGAGAAGTTATGAAGAGGACTATAATCGACTACAATTTAACAAAAACAAAAGATAAAAAATTGTTTTAGCGAGGGAGTTAAGTGATGAATTTTGGCATGGTATTCAACCTTGAGAAATTTGTTTGATGTCTGCGCCTGTTGATGACTACCTTTAGCCTTCGGATTTAATTTGCTTGGTGTGTTAGCATAGTTACTCATCTGTAGTAGGCGTGCTCCATGAACAGCAGGAATAAGTCCTCATATATGGGTGATGTCATCAATGAAGCCCTGTCAAGATGCACGCCCCAGCCCAGCATGGATGCATGTATGATCAGTGTCCGGTGAGGTGGAGGGGACTGGAAGAGAAGACCCCTGAGCAGGTTCTGCAGATGGAGCCACCAGTGAATAGAGTCAACAAGGGGCATGGTGACTGTCACTTTGTACCTGAGACACCCCATGACCTGACAGCATTAGGTGCAGAGGGTTCACTGTGTTTGGAGCATCTATAGACAAGGCAATGGTGTGACATGCACCGTGGAGGCCATGTGGCCCAACAACTGCAGCATATCTCAAGACGTGCTAAAGCGGCTGTGCTGGATGGCATTGATGTCAATGAGCTGCTGCGAGCAGTCCACCGGTAAGAAGACTGGCTTGATTGGTATTGAAAAGAGCTTTGATGAACTCCAGCCATTGAGAGGGTTGGAGATGTGACTTTGGGTAGTTGATGTTCGAAGCCCAGATGTTTAAGTACCTGAAAGTTAAGGTGGGCTGACCGTTGAGCCTCATCCAGCATGGAGCCCTTTATGAGCCAGTCGTTTAAGTAAGGGAAGATGAGGATCCCCAGAGTGCAGAGGTAGGCGGCAACACCGCCAGGCACTTTGTGAAGACCCTAGTGGCTGACATCAGCCCAAAAGGCAGTACGCGGTACTGGAAATGCTGTCCGTTCAGCATGATGCATAGGTACTGCCTATGGAGAGGATGGATCGGGATATGCATGTATGCATCCTTCAGATCCAAGGAGCAGAGCCAATCATCCTTCTGGAAGGAGGGGAGAAGTATGCCAGAGAGACCATCTTGAACTTCTCTCATACTAAAAAGCGGTTGAAATTTCTGAGATCCAAGATCAGTCGAAATCCTCCGGGGTCTTCTTGGAGACCAGGAAATACCAAGAGTAGAAGCCTTGTTTTGCCTTTTCTGGTGGTACCAATTCTATGGAGTGGGCAGCTAGCAGGGCATTGACCTCCTACAGGAGAAGATCATAGTGATGCAGCTCGAGAGCGTACTCTCTGGGAAAGAATGGGGAAAGTAAATGGGTGAAATGCAACAGATAGCCATTCTAGATGATCTTTAAAACCCAGGTGTCTGTAGTCACCAATGGCCACCGATGGGCAAAGTGGACCAGTCGCCACTCCCCCCACCTGCAGGGGGACCTCTCTGGATAAGGGGTGCTTGGCCATGCTCCTTATGGAATAGTCAAAAACCTGCCCCCAGCTTTGGCTGCAGGGTGGGTTGAGCCTTCGAGGCCTTAGGGTGACATTGTTGGCGTGATCCTTGTGCCTTCTGCTGTGCAGACTGTGAGCTCTAGTAGCTGTGGTAGAATGGATAGGTCAGGTAGTACCTGCGCTAGTAAAACAGCTTCTTACCAGCAGACTTCTTTTTAGAGGGATCTGCAGTCTTCCTGGAGAGCCAATTCATGGGGAGTTGCTCTTTATCTATCTCACCAGCCTTATCCTCCATGGGTTTCCTGAACAGGTTTTAACCATGGCAGGGCACATCAGCCAACGTATCTTGGACCCACTGCTCAAGGTCAGAAGACTGCAGCCAGGCCAGGTGGCGGGCACCAATGCCCACCACAAACACTCGACTGACCTGACTCAAAGCCATCATATGCAGCCCTGCTCATATATTTGGAGTCATTTTTGCCCCGCCCCACCCTGAAAGTTCTCAAGGTGCTCCAGGGGTATCAAAGTATAGAGCTCACTGATGTCTCCCATGTTGTCCTTGGAGAACATAGCCATATACAGTTGATAAGATAGGATATGAGCCACAAGCATGGCCCCCTGGTAGCACTGTCTCCCGAAGCCATCAAGGGTACGGGCTTCTTTCCCTGGTGGGACTGAGGAATGAGTCTGAGAACTCTTTATCCATCGCATGGTTGACTCCACTATCATGGAGTTATGGGGTAATTGAGGCTTTTCAAAACCTGGCTTTTTTGTACCCTGTACATAGTCCAGCCTCCTGCTGATGGCAGGCATCGTCAGTGGGGTCTCCCACATTTGAAACAGGAGGCACTAAAGGATGCGGTGCACCAGCACTGTGACAACTTCCTTGGGTGGTAAGGAATACTGAAGGATCTCAAGTTCTTCGGCGCTTGGTTCCTCCTCATCCTCCAAGGTGAAGGGAAGGGCCTTCGCCATGTCACAAGCAAACACGTGGAAGGGAAAGTCCTCTGGCAGAGACTTGCATCTTTCATAAGGAGGGATGGATCCGAAGAGATGTCCTGGTGCCAGTCCAAGGTTGGGGACTCCTCTTCCATCTCCCAACCATTGGAGTTGGAGTCCAACAAAAAATCAAAATAGCACCTGGCCTCCTCCTGGCACCTCCACCACTCAGGCAGGGATGGTGGGGTACACGGCGCTGCATGCTGATGGGGCAGAGCATCAGAACCGGAGACACTGGTGGGAGAGATGGCACCATGGCGGAGTCCGATTTCTGACTCAATTGCCCTCTGAGGCTGGGACAGGCATGGGTCTCCAGGAATGGCTGGACCACGAAAGGCAGCACCACCACTGGTGACAGGGCTGCCACCAGCATCAGGGCCACTGTGGCCTGTACTGCAAGAAACACTGCCATGTTCCTCTTGAGAAAGTGCAGGCACTTGCCCAGCACTGCCGTCTCTGAACTCATCAGGGCCGGAGCTGGGGCAGTCACCTCGGCCTCTGACTCCAGCACCTGTGTTGGAAACTCCTCGATGGTCACAGCACCATAAGTCAAAGGCATCAATTTTCTTCCTGTCTATCTATGGAACCTGGAGAGCATTCCCATGTGGGCTCCGTCGGTGATGTCACCCATATGTGTTTGCCATGGAAAAACCTTTCTCCCAGTGTACTGCTCCCTCTAAAAAGGCAATGCCGCATTTATTTTTTGAAAATACACAGGTCAGCTCTGCTAATCTCAAGACGCACAAGAGTTGACCCACAAATTCTGAAAATACCGCATCAACATTAGAGAGAAGAAACATGTCATGGAGCTGGCATTAGGGTGGTCAGAGGAGTTAGAATGTTACCACAAACTCAGGTGTGGGTACATCCCCAATCCTCCACCTCTCAGAGAGACTAGGGTCAGCATATTAACCTGTTTTTTGCACGAAACTACATGTTTTTGGCACTTTGTCCCTTAAAAGTGTTGCCATCACCTTAGCTTGACCACAGAAATTAAAGAGAAACGCAGTCTCTATCCAACTAATTTCTTCTGTAGAACTGGGCCAAATGTTTCTCTAATGGTGATCTAATATGATGGTTGCTTAGATTATTAGAAAATTTTTATTTCATTATGGTGGCTCCTGATTGGTAAGCCACAAAACAAATCATAAACTCCCAAAATGCAAATTGCCTGGTTCCACTTCTAGTTCTTTGCTTCAGGATACAAGCTAAAAACTTATCTCTTCAAGGCTGCCTTTGGATCCTGACCTCCTTATTCTCCTGTCTACACCCATATATATTTTCAATCATTTCCCTTCAGAATTCCCTAGTCTCAGGTTGTTCTGTTTGTCTGTTTTGATAGACTGTAAGCTCTGTGGAACAGGGATTGCCTTTTAGGTGTATTTCTACAGCTCTGCTTATGCCTAGTATTTCTATAAAAATGATAAGTAGCAGTAACCGCTTTGACCCCGTGAAAAGTGGGATATAAATACAGCTAAATAAATAAATTAAAAATTAAAAAATAAAATAGTAGGAGGACATGTGTAGTCTAATTTATCAAACATACTGTCTCCATTTGCAGTCTGCTTTCTTAAGAAAGCAGAACTGTTGTAAACTAATTTCCCAAGAAACTTGCAAGAAAAAGGAGTGAAGGAGTAACCTATTTGTTAGAGCAGTAGACTGGAACTGGGGAAGCAAGGGCTCAGATCCCATCACTTCACCTTCCATTGTCTCAGGTACCAACGTAGAATGGGGACAGAAAAATACACATCGTACTTGAATTAAGTCACCTTGAACTTCGGAAGAAAGCATGAGCCAAAGCAAGGAAAGCACACAGATGTCAAAAATGTCATCCAGCTGCTAGGTCGTCCCTGTGGCTTTCAAACTCGGGCCCCATTTTCAGAGTCGGCAAACTAACCCAGTTCACAATATAAACATAAAAACCTGCATATTAACTCCAAACATCCCAATAACCAGATCTGTCTGGCAGACACAAATGGACTTTTCAACTACAGTGCTGTGCACCTCAGCCCTGTAAAAAGGGACACTGAATTACGGATAGTTATTTGAAGTGGATTGCTTTTTCTTTGTTCTCAGCCGTCTCAGTGAATAAATTCCAGATATTATTTTGTGACCCAGAATTTGGGGATCTATACAGTATTATGTGTCTTCACTAGATATTTCTGTATATGCTGGACTGTAAGAACATTTCAACTTTTAAATGCTGGTTTAAAAATGTTTTACAGTCTCTGATTCCTGCTCAGCGGTTCGTGTGACTACTTTACGATGATTACTGTCCTTATTATTATTTCTCTCCATTGGCAAAGGCTCGCATTGACAGAATTCAAACGCTCATTCATGGCAGCCTTATCAAAGCCCACAATACTGCTTTGTGTGGGCTGTATTTGAGTATTCTGAAAGTAAACACAATGGAACTGTTTGGGAATCTTTACCCCCCTCCCCCTCTTCACGTTCAAGGGAAGTGATAATCTATTACCCGAGGGAATCAATTGGTGCAGCCCTTCGTCCTAGACTAAATAAACACTTCAGGACCGACGTGTCTGTATTCTCCTTGGTGGCTCTGCACGCACCAGCAGCTAAAAACAAAGAAACTTTTAGCTGCTCAGACAAAATACAGAAGCTCCCCAAACAACACAGAGGGCCGGGGAGGTGGTGGTTGAGGGGGGGGGGGGGAGTATTCAGAAAACCTGACAGTCCATTCAATATGAGGATGATGTCCGTAATGCATCTAGGGTCCCTGTGCTAATTAAATATGCATTGGCAGAGCTGTGATCGATTCAAGCCATGGATCAAATGGCACACCTGCAAGATCTTCAGCTCCAAGCTCCCAGGAAAAGGAGAATACAGACGCTCTCCTTATCTTTGTTTTCAGAGGCTCTCAATTTCTGCACTTATATATCTAATTTAATTCTCTCACCCCGTCGGCAAACTGGATTAGGGAAAGTCAATACTAGCTTTTGTGCATCGACAGGAATACGCAGCCTTCTTTTTATTCAATTTAGTCATGACCTTTAGGCAAGACATAATGACAACTGCCCAAAATTAAGGCAAGCCCATGTGGAAGAAGGAATTGCCCTATAGCAGCTGTCCTACAGGTGCCTTCTGCCCCTTTGGGGCACACAATAACTCAACAGCACACAAGACCTTCTGGGCACATGTGAAAAGTTTCTACTGAATCTTTTTTTGGTTGGGGGGTGGGCATTAGCAGAGGCCCAGTATCAAACCACACAGTCTTGTTGGTAACCAAGCAACCAGGGTTCAATTCCCACTAGCACTCCTTGTGGCCTTGGGCAAGTCACTTAACTCTCTATTGCCTCGGAAGAAAGGCCTGGCAATCTACTTCTGGTGACACTGCCAAGAAAACCCAGGAGCTTCTGGGTCGCCAGGAGTCAGCACTGACTCGAAGGCACACACTGCATTTTTGCTTTCTTTGCAAATAAAAAACAGGACCACTGAAAAACAGGAAATGACAATGTTGTCATCATTTCCTGTTTGTCGTCAATAGTGCACCCTCTTTTGCAAGAGTGCGCTACTGAGTGACAGTGCGCACTCTTTCGTGAGAGTGCACACTATTGAGCAAAAGTGCACAATCTTTCACGAGAGCATAAGCTATTGAATAATATGGCGCACTGAATAAAAGAGAGAGCACTATTTAGAAAAACAAAATGAAGAGAAAAAAAAAGAAAAAAGAAACCAAAGTGATTTGAAATGAAATTTTTTGGGCCTGTACATTGCTATTTCGTAATGGGAAGCTACTGTACATATTGGCATATTTTTTTTCTTTCTTCCTCAGGCCTGAGCTCATCACTTCACTTACCTACTGCTTTCTGCAGTGTGGTCATCAGCTATCTACTCATCATATTTGCCCATTACCAGTTTTCTAAATAAAAAATATAAAATTAGAAAAGAATGACATCTAGCTTCTGGAAAACCAAGGGCGTGGAATATGCCAAAATCCATAATGGGAGAAACTGCCCCCAAGAAGGACTATATAATCCAGCAGCACCTGTTCTCAGCTATCCTAAAAATAACTTGTACTTCATCAAAATATAATCAGCACATTCTGGGGTAATAACAATGTTCCAGAAAAGCACGGTCAGAAATCGGTAGCATCACTCCAGGTTCGTAATGTCTAAGTGCTGATACGGCAACCTCTGTCACTGCCGTCACTTGATTTTACAAAACTTGCCATCCAATGGCGAGCCAATTTAAGAAGCAAAGCCACCGAATTCAAAGATTAACCATCACTCCTCCAAACTACAGTTTCAAATGAGTAGGAGCAGGTGTAAATCCTGATGTTTCTGAAGCAAATGTTTATCTTCTTTGCTAAATACAAAATTCAGGCATACTTTTGAGGCCCACTTAAACCACACCCAGAACACGCCCCTTTGAAAACAGCACAAGCCGTGGACATATATGAATAAGCAGCAGCTTTTCTAAAATCACTAGATATGTTGCACCATTTATACATCAACTTGTTAGTCGCATATGCAAATACACACTAGCCTTCTAAAATGACCTCCTTAAGGGAAGTTTTTAAAATTCCCACTTAGCTTGCAGGCATTAACCTACCAAGGAGGCCAAACAGTTCTTAATTACATCCCCGGAGGTGTAGCTAATTTTTTTCATTACCAGCCAGGTTAAGCTAAATCACATGGCTAAAGTGACTTGCATTAGCCCTCTATAATAGTAATGAGCTGATCTGATGCAATACAATGCATTACCACTATGTTCACATCGGGATGGATTTGTTTGTTGATGGTGACAGAAGTGCATGTCTTGTCACTCATGTGCAGTCTAGGCCTTAACATGTGAACACATTAACACCATCATTTAATATGAGTTAATGCATTGGCCTCATTATTAAACAGGCCTCTCTACATAAGCTAGACAGAATATAGGCAATCCAGCTGCACTGTGATAGGCATGCATAGATTAGGCCGCAGGACGTACCCCAGAAATCGGGTTTTCAAAATATCTAACATGAATATGCATGAAACAGATCTGCATATAACTGAGGCAGTGCATGCATATTTATTGTCAATATCCTGAAAACTAGACCGGCTGTGGGTTGAGAACCTTTGGAGTAGACGGATAGATAGATCTGATAATACATATTGAATCTCTAGCTCTTGTCAGCGAAAGGACATCTGGAAAGCAGAACACTTCCCTTCAGCATTACTTAAGCACTATGTGAAATAAACAAAAAAAAAATTCAGCTCACACAACATGCCAACATTTTCCTCTGTAAATTATTTCCAAACCACTGCAGCCGTTGCTTAACTTTGGTCAATCTGTTTCAACCAGAGACCATCCTACAATTTCAAATCACACGATCCCAGCTACCAAAAAACTCTCCCTAGAATCACCATGAAATCCGGGATGTAATTTGTTGCAGCAGAACTGTGCTGGCCTGAACCCCACAGTGAGAAAACATGAGCACCAGTACTTATCATTTATATAGCGCTACAAGGTATATGCAGCGCTTAACACATACATGCACAACATAGTCCCTGCTCCATAGAGCTCACAATCTATGAAAGACATATTAGTTACATAACATATGACGGCAGATAAAGACCAGCATGGTCCATCTAGTCTGCCCAGCAAGGTGGCAAGAGTAGGTGCACCCGCCGCTTCGTGCAGGTCACTCCTCCCCATGCCTTTGTTTAGGGGTGTACCCACCGCTCCGTGCAGGTCAGCAAGACAGATGCAATAAATAGGGGATCAGGGTAGAAACTAGGGGAAATATTCATAACATACATGGATGGTAAACAGAAGAATGACGTCAGGATCCAAAAGCAGCCTCAAAGAGGTGGGTTTTTAGCAGGACCAGAAATGGAACATGGTATCAAAAGATAGGAAAATCAGTATCAAGATAGGTTCATAGCTGCCGGCTTACTTTTAGTATGGCACATTTGCTGGGTTTGCTAAACAGCAACATAGTAGATGTTGACAGATTCAAATTAATTGCTCATCCAGTCTGCCCAGGTATTGCAATCTACACTGCTAAGGACAGAGCCCAGCAGTCAGCCACAGAAGGCTGAATGTTTGTAGGATATCACGTCTTATCCAAGTCAGAATCTGTCGTCTTCCTCATTGGTTCTTGACCATCCCGGGCACATGACCCAGTGCTTTTAATTCTAATACTCTTGTGAGCTTTTACCCCCATAATTTAGTTAAATGCATTGAATATAGCTATTTTATTATACCTTTATGATGTATTTTGCTATGCTCTATTTTTATTTTTAATAAACTGTAGGTTAGCATGGGGTTGATTGTGGGAGGAAGTATATTGTTTCTCTGTTTACTTATTGGATAAAACTCTGCCTTTCCTCAAAAGGGAGGAGTGGCCTAGTGGTTGGGGCAAGTTACCTTGAGCAGAGAGTCAGAGGTTTGAATCCTGCTAGGAGACAGCAACCTCAGGCCGGAAGGACTGGGGTTTCTAGTCCCACAGGTGCTCCTTGTGGCCTTGGGTAAGCCACTTAACCCTCAGGAAGAAAAACACAAATTGTGAGCCTTTCGGGGACAAGGAAAAAATATATATACAGTACCTGATTGTACACCTCTTTGACTGGTAGGGAAACAGTATATAACCTAGTTAAATAAAGAGTGGGATGATGGGGTTGCATTTGTGGTTTAAAGATATTTATTTTGTATTGCTGTTAGACTGTCATAAAGCGCTTTGGATTGAGAATATCCTTTGAAGGAAGGCAGTATATAATAGGCACTGCATGTGGAGCATGGCTCATGGAATTCTTTCCAAGCGCTTTGCACACATGTGTGCCTGGATGTTACAATTCCAACCTCGATATTCTATGTAAAATGGGGCTTTCTATTTTTGAAATGTGTCTGTTCTTTTACTTTTTTGTATTTATATCTTATTATTGGCAAAACGGAAAAGGTGGTATAGTAAACAGAATAAACTATATTTTGGGGGCAATTTTGAGTAGCCTGCCTAGCTGCAAAGTATACACGCATTTTCGACATGTCTGCTTTGTAGTTTGAAGGTAGTTTTGCTGTGAAAATCAGCACTGAAAAATTTCTGTATGCTTTGCATCTGCTATTCTGTGTGGGCGTGGGGGGAGGTGAGTGGAGTCCACGAAGACCTCCTCACAGTCCAGTTAAAAGTATATGAATTTGCATACGCTTTCAGCCAAGCTGAGGAGGACTACTGTCAAAAGAACCAACTTTCCCAAGTAACAGATTTGAAAAGTGCCCTGCTCATATACCATTTCCATCTCATCTGCAAGACTTTCTCTAATGTCTTGGGGGGTGCCCCCTTGAGCAGCAGTGATCACCAGATGGTAGGGTTTGAGGTAAAAGAACAATGGGAGAAGATAAAAGAAGTGGAACTGAAACTGAAAGAGGCAATAGAAAGGGTAAAGGATCCATATGTAAGGAAAGGAAATGCAAACAAAAGGGAACTGGTAGGGTTTTCCAAAGAAGTGGCTGCAAAAATGAAGACAAAAAAAGGCAGAGTTCACAGAATTCAGAAGATCACAAAAAGGAACAGAGAAAAAAAATCAGATAAAGCTGAAAGAGGTGAAGAGAGAAATCAGGAGAGCAAAAGCACAGGTAGAAGGAAAAACAGAAAAAGATGCAAAGCAAGGGGACAAGACATTTTTCAGGTGTACTGGGCAGAGGAGGAAGGCCAAAGAAAGAATTGCAAGACTCAAAGGTACTGAAGACCAATTTGTGGAAAACGACTAGGAAAAAGTATAAATGCTTAACGAAACAACTGCTCCACGTTCGCAAAAGAAAATCCTGGAGAAAGACCACACATGACTGACAAAAGTCTGAGGATCTCAAGGTGCGTACAGAGAGGCACAATTAACAGAAGGAAAGAGGTATTACCAGCCCTGTACAAGTCATTGGTGAGGCCTCATCTAGAGTATTGTGCTCAGTTTTGGAAACCGTACCTCAGAATGACTTGAAACAGTTCAGAGTAAGGCGACCAACATTATATGGCGCCAGTGCCAGAAGATGTATAAGAATAAACTTGAAGATCTAAATATTTATATATCACTAAAGGAGATGGTAGGGTCAAAAAACAGTGACAGAATCCCTATACAGAAAGAAGATGGAATCCAAAGCACACTTTACCCTTCATAAAATAGAGGGGGTAACCTGCATCGTACAACAGGCATAATCCTGAACAAAGGCATGGGAGTATAACCTGGACTGAGCGTCAGACACAACCCTAAACAAAGGCGTAGAGGGGGGTAACCCGCACGGAGCGGCGGGTACAACTCTAGCCACCTTACTGAGCAGACTAGATGGACCATGCTGGTCTTTATCTGCTGTCCTATGCAAATCCAGACTAAAAACCCACCTCTATAAGGCTGTTTTTGGATCCTGACCCTCTTATCTCCTGTTTGCTACCCATGTGTATTATAACCATTTCTCCTTAGTTTTACCGTAGTTCGTTGTTTTTCTCTCTATTGAGCAGGGACCGTCTATTACAAATATATGTGCAGTGCTGCATATGCCTTGTAATGCTATACAAATGATAAGTATGTTACTATAACACTATAAAATTAAAAATATGCACTTTTCATTAACGCCATGCTCTTCCCTGGGTCTGCGCTTTAGTTGCTAAAGCTGCATTCAGTCTTTATCTTTAAGGCTAATTGCTTTGAACAGTATTGTATACCATAAAGTGAGATATAAAAGTAAATGTAAACTGAAACGATATTCAGAGAGCTGCTTTGACATCCTATAATTTCCTGGTATTTGCACAAAATAGAAAATATCTGAAGAATAATGAATGAAAGTGAGATTCTGGCATTTTGCGTCACTGGAATGTTGGTATAAGAAGAATTCAAGATATCTTTCAGTAGCATCAAAATGACTGGGTCGGAAACATGCACAGGAGCAGAACGAAGTTACTTGTAAAATTTCCTAAAACAGCATAACTAGAACTCAGTCAAAAGGTTTTGTTAAAGCATGTTATACAAAGGTACCATGTAAAAGTTACTAATATTATTCAGTTATCATACATTCTTACATTAAATTTCCCTCAACGGAACATGCAAAGCTTTCCACTTGAGCTTCAACCATGTTTTGAGTGTTAGAAACTTATATGTTATGGCATTTTAATTTGTAGATAGCATGAGGAGGGATCTGATGAAGCTTGAAGAATGGTTGAGAATTTGGCAGCCAAGAGTTAATGCAAAAAAATGCAGTGTCATGCATCTGGGCTGCAAAAATATAAGGGAGTGGTACAGTGTCGAGCAGGGGTCTCCAACTCCAGTCCTGGAGGGCCGCAAACAAGTTGAGTTTTCAGGATGTCCCTAATGAATCTGCATGAGATATATTTTTATGCACTGCCTCCTTTGCATTCAAATTTAACTCATGCATATTCATTAGGGATATTCTGAAAATCTGACTGGTTTGTGGCCCTCCAAGGCTGTTGATCCCTGGTATAGGGGCTGAAGTATTTCTGTCTATGAAAGAGCAGAACTTGGGGATAATTGTTTCTGATGACCTTAATGGGCACTTCTACTAATGGGCATTATGGTGTTGCGCCTAATATGGCAAAAGCGCTGAAATGATGGCGTGTTAGGTGCAACACTGCTGCGTTAACTGTCAGGTGCGTGAAAAGCATTTCCCTGCCCGTTAATGTGAAGCCCTGCCCTATAGTGCACGCAGTGTTAGCGTGGGTGCTTCTACTGCCTCGTAATGAGGTGGTGTTGGGTGATCTCGCACCCACTCTCCACCCCAACCCTGCTAAGGGCGCCCTTAACATGCATTGAACAGTTAGCACAGAAGTTGTCGTGCGTTACCTATCATGGCCCCGCATCAGCTGGCAACATGTGTCCCAACGCACATTTAGCATGCGTTGTCAGCTACCGCCCTTTAGTAAAAGTGCCCTTAAGGTGGCTAAATAGATAGAAAAGGTGTCAGTGAAAGGCAGAAGGATGCTTGGGTGCATAGGGAGAGGAATGGCCAGCAGAAGAAAGGAAGTGATGGTGCCTCTGTATAAGTCTTGGTGCGACCTCATTTGGAGTATTGTGTGCAGTTCTGGAGACCACACCTTCAAAAGGACATAAACAGGATGGAGTCCATGCAGAGGGCATCTACTAAAATGGTGAGTGATCTTCATTATAAGGCATATGGGGACAGACTTACAGATCTCAATATATATACTTTGGAAGAAAGGTGGAAGAGGGGAGATATGACGGAGACGTTTAAATATCTCTATGGAATAAACGCACAGGAGGAGATTCTCTTTCAATTGAAAGAAAGCTCTGCAACGAGGTGGCATAGGATGAAGATGATAGTAATCCGAGGAAATATTTCTTTATGGAAAGAGTACTAGATGCATGGAATAGTCTCCCAGTAGAGGTGGTGGAAATGAGGACTGTATCTGAATTCAAGAAGGCAAGGGACAAACCTAGAGGATCTCTAAGGAGCCCTTTTACTAAACACATCTACGTTTCACATTTAACAAATGCTACTAATGCACGTTAGGTGCAAAGCCTGTAACGAGGAACAAAGGAATGTGGGTGCACTTAAAGGTGAACCTGCTCTACATGCCACGTTAACTTCGCTCTCATGCTGATGCATTCACCACGCCCACACTCTACCTCTAATCCCCCCACTGTCCACATTAGCATTCAAGCGCCAGTTAACATGCATTTCAGCAGTTGATAGCTGGCATACCCACGCATTATGTTCATTGTCACCAGTTACCATTCGCTAAAATGCACATTAACTGTTAGTAGCAGTTAGTAACAGGGCACCTTTTGGAAAAAAGGGACTATAAAGCCTACTAGTTGGTATGAAAGTGCAGACTGGATAAGCTGAATGGTCTCCATCTGCCATCGCTTTTCTATGGGGCATATTTACTAAAGGTTAAAGCGTGTTAAATAAAGTTAACACACGTTAAGTGCTACCACTGCCCATTCATTTCTATAGGCCTTTACAGCACTTAACACGCATGAACTTTACTTAAGGCTCATTAACATTTAGTAAACATGGCTCTATGTTTCTGTGTTTCTATGTTTCAACCCATATGAGGGGAGGATGAATGAGATTTTGCTGTATTGTTACTCTGCTAAGTATGCCTGACAGACAAAACGACTGAAAGAACCTACTCTCCTACAGGGAGGAAAGTGTGCTAAGTGCAATTACAGAGAACAGTGCATGCTTGGTGTGCAGTGAGGAATCAGAAAATGCTCTTGGTTGAACATAAAGGAAGTAATCTTTTAAAGTCACTCCTATGCATAAGTGCCACTTTTACATATAAACTATCTCTTGTAAATACCAACCAGTGGAAAAGTATGCATTTTGCCATCAAGGTGCATACTTTGCCGGTGGGCATGCCCATGGGTAGAATACAGAAGTAAGAATGTAGATTAGAAAATACTACAACTTACAAGCGAACCTGAAAAATTTAGGCATAGTGAATGTTTATAATTTGCTGAAATTAATGGAAAACACGGTATACCTTTTTAAGTAATACTTTTCCAGAACAAACCTAAATATGGCTTGTCTTTAAACTTTAGCTATTAGCTGCACACTCCGTACCCTTGTGTTCCACCTGGCTACATGTTACTCTTGTCCTGGAATTTATTGTTGTTCTACAACCAACTTGTTTCCTTTTATTTCTGCGTCCTTGGTTTTTTTTCCCTGTGTATCCGTCTTTTCCTTTCTGGATTGTTATTTGTATATTAATCCGTTCCCATTTTTTGATTGTAAACCGCTATGATGTTTGCACCTTAGAGGTATAGAAATATTGCAAATAAATAAATACCTTAAAAATGAGTAGACAATTCATAAAGCTCAGATCTTTATGAAAATTACTTCTGTCATTATAACGAAGAAGTCATCAGTAAATTGCTTACAGGAGGGAGATAAGACTGGCATTAAAAGACATTGAACTTCAATGGCTTTTAATGCCAGTCTTATCTCCCTCCTATAAGCAATTTACTGGAATACTGATCTCTCCGTCACATTTTCATACAATGTTTGCATTTTGTGAAGAACGTCTATGAAAACAGCAGCTCTAGGAATGGTATACCTGTCCGTGCCTAAAATGTAGGTATGTGTTATGCTCTATTTTATAAAGAAAAGTAGGCGCCTACTTGTCGTTATAAAATAGGCCTAACATAGCCGCCTTACAATGTATTTTAATGAAGAACCCTCATTAAAATTGAAATTACCTTCAAAGAGATTTTGAAGACAATGGGCCCAATATAAAAAAGTAGAGTTTCTAAATAGTAGGAACCTAACCTGTATTCCTAAAATTGCCCCCTATTTTCAGCTCAAATGTCACCCACATTTTGGAGGATAAAAATTATGCCAATAAATTTAGGACTGCCATTTATTATTCTAGTTTAGATGCCTAATGCTTAAAACCAGGGCTAAGTTCCATCCTTTTTTCCTCATCCTAAATACATCCCTGCTGCCATCCATTTTTTGTGCTCCTATATTTAGGTGACTGTTGAAACTAGAAGTATAAATTTAGGCACTTAGCCACAGTAAATTTTCAAAGAGGCCATTTTTGGAGCCTAACTCTCAAAATTAGGAGCTTGAAACCTTTGAATATTTGCCCCTCTGCCCGTGTTATTCGCCAAATCAAACTCTCCCCCCTCTCAAAAAAAATATCCAAATCTGTGTAGTATCGCTGAATAATTTCTTCTTCATGGGCCAACAAAATATATCGCTGCTTTCAAAGGATCTTATCTGAGTCCACTGGCCAAAGAAGTCAAAGGTTAGAAACTACTAACAGATAACGTGTCCATTCATCTATGACAAAACAAACCACGCTCCTTTCCTCTGATGTTTTATAACACACACGGTGGCATGTTAAGTCACTGTTGGGACAAGTGCCTTTCACCAGTCAAAACACCCTAAGTACAACTGACACACTTTCACCATCGCCTTTTGTCTGGTGTAACAGCATATTTGATCTAAATGAGCCCTACAAAAGACTGCTTAGAGAAGGGGGGAGCTTTTCAGAAGCATCCACTACAAAGTAGGACTACTGGAACTCCCTCTACCTGGTGAAGAATCACCAAAAATAAGATAAACCTGTCATAGGGACAACGGCACAATGCCCTTCTAAGTGGTCTGTTTCATTGCTCTAGTTTAGAGATTTTAACTTCTTCTATGTAGTCCGGAGTGCACCGCTGCTCTCCATGGCTCTTAAACTTTATGTTAGAAAACAAGAACACTGCGGTGCTCTGCTGCTCAGGGCCACGGGTGAGAAGGGCAAAGGTGAGAAATACATCATGTTATGAAGGGCAACAGTACTTTGAACTGTGCTGACGACTGCATTGAGTCTGAAATGAGGTAAACCGTAAACCTGGAATTATTCTAGTCTTCATTCTAGTCTGATTCCATGGACAGCAAAAGCCCTATAGTTGAAGCAGGTTTTGTTGATGTTTTAAAACTCCAGCCCATGAATTTGTTTGAAGTGAATGTTTATAATTTGCTGAAATTAATGGAAAACACGGTATACCTTTTTAAGTAATACTTTTGCAGAACAAACTTAATATGGCTTGTCTTTAAACGTTAGCTATTAGCTGCACACTCCGTACCCTTGTGTTCCACCTGGCTACATGTTACTCTTGTCCTGGAATTTATTGTTGTTCTACAACCAACTTGTTTCCTTTTGTTTCTGCGTCCTGGGTTTTTTTTCCCTGTGTATCCGTCTTTTCCTTTCTGGATTGTTATTTGTATATTAATCCGTTCCCATTTTTTGATTGTAAACTGCTATGATGTTTGCACCTTAGGGGTATAGAAATATTGCAAATAAATAAATACCTTCAAAATGAGTAGACAATTCATAAAGCTCAGATCCTTATGAAAATTACTTCAGTCATTATAACGAAGAAATCATTACTCCAGTAAATTGCTGACAGGAGGGAGATAAGACTGGCATTAAAAGACATTGAACTTCAATGGCTTTTAATGCCAGTCTTATCTCCCTCCTATAAGCAATTTACTGGAATACTGATCTCTCCGTCACATTTTCATACAATATTTGCATTTTGTGAAGAACATCTATGAAAACTTTGCCACCAATAAAGCCAACACAGCATCCTCTGATCTATTCCAAAATCCTTTGTGCCTCCGACCCAAAGAACTGCAGGTCGGCAAAGAAAAAACAATTAGAGATCTCTGAAATTCTGACTGCTCCCTTTAAAACAATATAAGGCACATGATCTGGGACATAATGCTGACACAGCAACATTAGTGCCTGAAAGATACTGTGGGAAATGTCAAATTTATGATCCTATGGTTGATTGGTGAAACCTTGGTTTTCTCTCTCTCGCTCTCTCTGTCTTCAGTAAGGATGTGTCACAGACTGAGCCCTCTAGAAAGATTTTGGCCTCCTCCCAGCAAAGCAGAAGGAAGCTGTATCCCTCATTTCCCCTGAGACGGAATGAAATACACAGCCTTGGGGCCTCTTTCAATTTGGGCTTTCAGAATGCTAAGCCAGTGAATGCAGGATCCGAGCTGTCATAAAACTCCCATGTTTAGGGTCACCTGCTGCTCAGGGGTTCTCATGCCAGTTGTTGACATAATACGCATCCCTTACACATTAATTACAGCTCGCAGTGTGCAAACGCTGCAATTTGCTGGAGGCAGTCTGGCCCTTGAATTAGCGCTAAATTCTGCGGTTAAGCACAAATAAGAGAAAAGGTGTCAGGCTGACATTTTACATAGTAACATAGCATATGACGGCAGATAAAGACCAGTATTGTCCATCTAGTCTGCCCAGCAAGGTGGACAGAGTGGTTGTAATCGCCACTCCATGCAGGTCACCCCCCTCTCTTTATTGAAGATAAATTTAAGTTTGCTTTAATTTCATCTTCTTGCTATAAAGTGATCCACTGTGTCTGCCCCATGCCATTTTGAATTCCGCCACCGTATTTGCCCCACCACCTTCAGTATTTATAATTTGAAGAAAAATCATGTACCATCCAACACAATAATCATTTTATTGCACAAGACAATTTTCAAGGTCATTTACCTGGGTAAAACAGCTAAATTGAAAATTGCTCTCCTCTGCTTGGCTAAAAGGGCATGTCCTTTTAGCCATATTTAAAAGTGAAATGTACTAGTCAGGAGTAGAGTGTTTGAGAAGACAGCGTGCACACATTTAATTTTCAAATGTATGCAATATTTTATCCACTTTCAGCTTCTGCAAAAATAATAGGTGCAAATTTCACCTTCTAGCACGCCTATACTGCAGCTGCTACTTTTCAGAGGACAACAATGTGCATGGTTCTCCTTCAAAAAGTGAATTCTTTCAACAGGAAGTAAGTACACAGAGGAGCATGACTATGGAGAACATTCCTGCTGCCAACAGGAGGTAGAGCTGCAGGAAGTCACAAATGCAGAAGGGGTAGGATGCCAGGGAAGAGTTCTATGGGACCAGATGGTGGGGGGAGAGATGCCAAGAAAGGGCTCCAAGTGAGGCATAGTTGGAGGACACCAGAATAGTCCTGAAGGAGATCTGGGTGAAAGTGGAGAAGTAGCCTAGAGCAGTGGTTGAGAACAAGGGAGGCCATGGTTCAAATCTCATTTATGCTCCCTTTCACCTTGGGCAAGTCACTTAACCCTCCACTGCCTCAGGTATAAGACTATAAGCCCTCTGGGATATGGAAATACCTAGAGGCCCGTTTACTAAAGGGTGCTTAAGTGTTGCACCTAATGTGCTAATAGTGCCAAAACAATGGTGTGTTAGGTCCAAAACCACCACATTGACTATCAGAGGCGTGGAAAGCATGTTCCCAGTAGTTAACGCAGAGCCTTGTACCCTAAAGCAGCATACAAATAGTAAGTACAGGTATGCTTAACTCTATGTATTGAGGTGGTATTAGGTGAACCTGCGCTAATTGCAAGGTTCAGTTAGTGCATGGTGTGTATTCCCATGCTAATTATGAAGTGCTCACCACGCCCACTCTCTGCCCTTAACCTGCCCCCTTACTACCCCAGTGTGTGATTCACAGCATGGAAATTGGTTTGAACCGTCATGGCCCTTCACTAGCTGTCAACACGCATCCCAGCACGCCTTCAGCACGTGCCAAAACACAAGCTGACAGCTAACACCTTTTAGTAAAAGACCCCCCTCATAAACCCAAATACAACTTGCATTGAGCTGCTACTGAAAAATCATGAACTTTGAAGTTCTAAGGGATAGAGGTGTGTATGGGTTAGGTCTGGTACCCTGTGAGGGTTCTGAGGGCAAGGTGGGTAGAGACGAATGTCAGGAAAGTGTAGGTAGGGAATGCCATTTATTCAGACTGAGACAATGATCAACTAGAAAAACAGTACAAATTAGGTATCAAGTAGGCGTAGTCCTCCTAGGAAGGCCTAGTTGCCCAGTTATAAATCTACCTTCTTTGTGGGTTAATTTACATACAGAGCTCACACAGCGGCAGCTGGCTTAGTGTGCATTTTTATGTGGGTTAGTTGTACCTATTCTATAAAGTCACAGATTTCACTTTATAGAATAGCAGCGTAAGTGGCAAATACAGCCATAGAGACAGATTTCATAACATGCACGTCCGGCCCGCGAACACGTCTAATTTGAACACTAGCCCAGTTTGATCCTAATTCCGTATCTGTGGATCTAGACACGCATGTGAGTCCAGAATCGGGGAGGTAGACATGTCTGGCATGGTACGGGCAAAGTGCTATCCAGTCAAATATTATTGGGTACAAGTAAACGTTTTGGACATCCCTGTGCACACCATATTCTGAAAAGTTGCATGTTTCAGATCCTGCCTTTCTCCACGATGTACCCGAGACGTCACACCTCCTAGGTAAAACATGCATCTCATAAGCTGCTCTTCACACTGACAGCAGTTTGCTGATGCAAAGTAGACATAAATACCAATGAGAAATGACTGCTGCTGCAACCGAGACCACATTCCAGTCCTCTCCAGGATCTGAAAAGCGCCAGGTAATCCCAGTGCACCCTAGTATGGTATAAGAGCACTGGCTTGGGAACCCTGAGACCAGGGTTTGATTCCCACTGGCACTCCTTGTGGCCTTGGGCAAGTCACTTAACCCTCCATTGCTCAGAAAAATCCAAGTTATCAATGTCCCTTTTTAATGTACATTTACCAAGTTTAAGTTACAATGTAAACCGCTTTGACTGAACTGATAAAGCGGTATAAAAAACTGTTAAATAAATAAAATAAACAAATAAGAGAATGTAAATATGAACATGTGTGTCAGGACATACCTTGCTTCAAATGGTACTTGGTATTATAATACGGCCCCAGTGATCCTTGCCTTGGTCATCTCTACAAACACACTTTAAATTGCTAAGGATGGACCCTTACCAAGTGCACAAAACCTAACACTGCAGCTCTCCAAAGGATGCATAATATTGCTGAACAACAAATATAGTAACATAGTAAATGACGGCAGATAAAGACCAGTATGGTCCATCTAGTCTGCCCAGTAAGATGGCAAGAGTAGGTGCACCTGCTGCTCCGTGCAGGCCACCCTCCCCATGTCTTTGTTTTAGGGGTGAACCTACCACTCCGTGTAGGACACCCCTGTATGCTGAGAAATTAGTTAGTTAAGTTTATTTTGATTTTATCATGTTGCTGTGAAGGGATCCACTGTGTCTGTCCCATGCCATTTTGAATTCTGTCACTGTGTTTGCCCCCACCACTTCCATCGGGAGGGCATTACAAGCATCCACCACCTCTTCAGTGAAAAAGTATTTCCTGACATTGCCTTTCAATTTACCCCCTTGCAGCTTCATGTTATGCCCTCTAGTTTTACAGCTTCCCCATCTTTGGAAGAGGTTTGTTTGTTCATTATTTCTCTTTAAGTATTTAAAGGTCTGAATCATATCTCCCCTATCCCTCCTCTCCTCCAGAGTGTACATATTTAGGTCTTCATGTAAGCCTTTTTCATGCCTATGGCCTATAAGTGCACTCATTCTGCTGCCCCTCCCTACCTTTCCTCTCTTATCTCTCCCTACACCCCTCCTTGGGAACTCCACTCTTCTGGCAGATCGCTTCTATCTGTGCCCTTCTCTCTACTGCCAAATCCAGACTTCGCTCCTTTCACCTTGCTGCTCTCTAGGCCTGGAACAAACTACCTGAGTCTGTATCTCAGGCTTCTTCTCTGGCCCTTCGCAAATCCAGGTTGAATACTCCCCTCTTCATTGCCACTTTTGGATCTGATCCACCTAATCTCCCTTGTGTTTCCTTGCCATTCTCCCTACATGTATCCTGTCCACAGCTGCTGTGTTGTCTGTTCTGACTAGACTGTAAGCTCTGCGGAGCAGGGCTCATCTTTTACGCGTGTCTGTGCAGTGCTGCGTACGCCTTGCAGTGCTATAGAAATGGTCAGTAGTAGTAGTAGCAGCATTATGGCCTTCTGGCTATGGATCTGATTCCCACATATCTTGGTGCTGCTATTTCTCACAACTTGCACAGATCCTGGACTGGGGAAGGATGGAGACCTCATGGCACAATCTGAGGGATGTTGGCACAACATCAGTCATGTCTCCCAGTGCCTGACACAGCTGATGTATGGCCGCGCTATCACACTGGCACCTTGTGACACTGCAGTTATCCATATGGCTTCGGTATCGTCCAGCCATTCCTGGCCTCCCTGAATTGAACATCAGCACACCAGATTCTCCCTTGCTACCCAAAAACCACACACTGTCACTTGCAATCACCAAAGACATCATTCTACCAAACCGTACCTATCCAGCTGCTATACCATACTGGCATGACGTCCCAAGACTACACATACAGTATGATCTCAATTTCTCACTCCAACATGATTTGTTTCTAGACTCACTCACATACTATTCTTACATCTATAGTCCCAGTTTTCAGAAAGCGTAGTTACTCACCTGTAACAGGTGTTTTTCAGGGACAGCAGGAATCAGACCTCACATATGTGTGACGTCGGCGCCGACGGAGCCCTCGTGCGGAGCAATTCCCCAGCTTTCAAAGAAAGCGTTTGGGAATGCATCGCGCATGCGCGGTCCCCTTCCCGCCCAAGGGTGACATCTTGCTCAGTCAGATGACATAGCTAAAAAGACGGCAAAAATTAGAAAAAGTTAATCAAAGGACTGCAACTCCAGGGGAGGAGGGAGGGTCATGAGGACTGATTCCTGCTGTTCCTGGAGAACACCTGTTGCAGGTGAGTAACTACGCTTTCTCCAGGAACAAGCAGGAAGTCAGTCCTCACATATGGGACTCCGTAGCTATAGGCTACCGAGAACCCATAGTTGAAAATGGCTCCCTCTAGAAGAGCCGCCGCAGCAGTGATAGGATTTTTCTCCGAGAACAGAACCCTCACGGTAGCCTGACACCAAAGGGTCAAAGGGTAGGAGTTGCCTAAACCTCGAATAGGTTACGGAGTACCGCCAGACCGAAAACACTGTCCCGCCGGGACTCTCTCTCCAGGCAGTAGTGGGCTGCAAAAGTCTGGGTTGAAGGCCAAGTTGCGGCCCGGTAGATGTCTGCCAACGGAACAGAGTGGTGATTAGCCACTGATGCGGCCTTAGCCGTGACCGAGTGGGCCGTAATTCGGCCCTGCAGCTTAAGGTCAGCTGCCCTGTAGCTGACGGTCAGCTGCCCTGTACGCCCAGGCGATGCAGTGCACCACCCAGGTGGATAACGTGCGCTTGGAGACAGGGAGACCCAGCTTACTAGGGTCATAAGAGAAGAAGAGCTGAGAAGCTCTCCGATGTCCCTGCGTATGCTCCACGTAGAAGGCGAGCGCCCTCTTACAGTCCAGGGTATGCAGAACCGCTTCTGCCCTGCTGGTATGTGGCCTGGGGAAGAAGGTTGGAAGAACCACCTCCTGGATGAGGTGAAACGACGAAACCACTTTTGGAAGAAACTTGGGGAGAGTACGTAGTACCACCCTGTTTTTATAAAACCGTGTATACGGTGTTTCCGATACTAAAGCTTGCAGCTCGCTCACATGGCGGGCAGATGTGAGTGCCAGCAGAAAGAGTGCTTTCCAGGAAAGGAAGCGGAGAGGACAGGTGGACATTGGCTCAAAAGGTGGGCAAGTGAGCCGCTGCAGGACCACATTTAAGTCCCACTCAGTGGCCGGTGGGCGAATTGGAGGCTTCAATAGTAGGAGGCCTCTGAGGAAGCGGGATACCAAGGGGTGAGCTGAAAGAGGTTTCCCATCCACTGGAGAGTGGTTAGCCGATAGCACACTCAGGTGGACCCGGACAGAGTTAGACTTGAGGCCTAACTCCGAGAGGTGGAACAAGTACTGCAATACCTGAGGTACTTGACAAGTAACGAGTCCTCCTTATTCTGAGCACACCACCCTGCGAATCTACGCCACTTGCACGCATAGGATGTTCGACTGGATTGCCTCCTAGAGGCCAGCAACACCTCCTCAACCTCCTTGGGAAGGAGGAGAGGAGCAAGAACTACCCACTCAGCAGCCAGGTCATTAAGTGGAGGGATCTGAGATTGGGGTGTAACAAGGACCCCTGTTCCTGGGTCAAGACAGTTTTGACTGAATTGAGCAAGAATTGTTAATTGTAAACCGCACTGATAAAAAAGAGCACGGTATATAAAAGCTGTTAAATAAAGAAAGAAAGAAAGAGGTTGGGCTGCACCCCCAGTGAGAGTGGAGTTTCGACCGCCAATTGAAGGAGAAGAGGAAACCAAGGTTGTCTGGGCCACCTGGGGACTACCAGGATGACCGAGGCCTTGTCCTGAAGAATCTTGAACAGAGTGCGTGCCACCAGAGGCGTGGGTGGGAACGCATAAAGAAGGCCCTGTGTCCACGAGATCAGAAAAGCATCCGCCGCCATGCTCAACGGATGCGGCTGCCTCGAGCAGAACTGAGGCAACTGATGGTTTTGAGGACTGGCAAAGAGATCCATGGATGGGAGAACCCAACGGTTGAAGATCCGCTGGGCTACATCCCTGTTCAGTTGCCATTCGTGAGGCTGAAGAATCCTGCTCAGCTTGTCGGCCAGGAGGTTTTCCTGACCTGGCAGATAAACTGCCTTTAGGGACATGTGATGTGCCACTGCAAAAGAGCAGAGGTCCTGAGTTTCCTGGCATAGGATGCGAGATCCTGTGCCCCCCTGTTTGTTGATGCAGAACATCGCCACCTGATTGTCTGTCTGTATCAGCACCGACTGATGTACAAGAAGATGACAGAAGGCTTGAAGAGCTGGGCGGATGGCTCGAAGCTCTAGCAGATTGATCTGAAGTGTGGCCTCTTGTGAGGACCATAGACCCTGAGTGCAGGAACCTTGGCAATGGGCACCCCAGCCCAGCAAAGAGGCATCTGTCGTCAGCACTCTGGTGTGAGAGGGAGGTTGGAATGGTACTCCTTGAAGCAAGTTGGGGGGGTGAAGCCACCATTGCAAGGCTGACACCAGTAGCTTTGAAATCACTACTCTGTCTCTGAGGCGGCCAGTGGCTTGCGTCCACTGATCTCTGAGGCTCCATTGAGCTGTGCACATGTGGAAGCGAGCATATGGAGTCACATGCACTGTGGAGGCCATGTGGCCCAGGAGGCGTAGGAAGACCCTTGCAGAGACCTGAGGTCTGTTCTAGACCTGCTGTACCAAGTCCAGCAACCGCTTTGCCCTGTCCAGTGGTAGGTAAGCCCTTGCCTGAAGTGTGTCCAATCTTGCCCCTATAAACTCCAAGTTCTGAGTGGGGAGGAAAATGGACTTTTCGTGATTTATAACAAACCCTAGGTGCTGGAGCAGGTGGACTGTGTGAGCAGTGGCCTGCTGTGCCTCCTGTTCCAATTGGCCCCTGATGAGCCAGTCGTCCAGGTATGGAAAGACGTAGACTCTCTGGCTTCTGAGGAAGGCTGCCACCACTGCTAGGCATTTGGTAAATACTCTGGGAGCGGAAGCAAGGCCAAAGGGAAGCACCTTGTACTGGAAGTGGTTTCCTCCGACCACAAACCTGAGGCATTGCCTGTGGTCTGGGTGTATGAGGATGTGAGTATAAGCATCCTTTAAATCTAAGGAGCATAGCCAGTCTCCTTGGTGGAGGTAAGGCAGTAGGATCCCAAGGGAGAGCATCTTGAACTTTTCCCTCACCAGGAACTTGTTCAGATTTCGCAAGTCCAGGATGGGGCGAAGGCCTCCTTTTCTTTTTGGAATGAGGAAATACCTGGAGTAGAAGCCTTGCCCCTGCAGGTGGTGGGACACTGGTTCCACTGTCTGATCCTTTAGCAGACCTACCAACTCCTGCAGGAGGAGGTTCCTGTGAAGAGGTGGCCTGAGAGGCTCTCTGGGGAAAAAGGAGGTGGGCACCTGGTGGAAGTGAAGTAAGTAGCCCTGCTGGACTACTTGCAAAACCCAGGCGTCGGTAGTAATGGCCAGCCTCCTTCCTGTGCAGGGCCAAACCACTGGTGGGAGAGGAGCTATGCACTGGGAGTCAAAAACCCCCTCCCGGCTGGGTAGGAGCCGGAGCTGGAGGCTTGGGGGTCTTCGGCTTATGTGGGTCATGCCCCTGTCCCCTGGCCTGCTGCCCCTGTTGGGGAGCTGGGGCGGCCTGGTAAGTGGGGTAGTTTCTGTAAGCCATACCCTTCCTCGGGAAAAAGGGCTTTTTCCCTGAGGCCTTCTTCTTCTGAGAAGGTGCAGATGTTTTCTTTGACACCCTTGTCCGGGTCCAAGTACTCGGACTCGATTTCTGCAGGTTTCTCAGTCATGGGTTTGCCGAAGAATTTGTCTCCTCGGCACGGGACATCGACCAACCTGTCCTGAACCCACTGACGACATGAGCCAGGCTTGACGGCATGCACCAATGCTGGCCGCGGCTACTCGGGCTGGAGCCTCTAAGCTGTCGTAAGCTGCTCGAGATATGAACTTCGAGCACTCTCTGATCCCCGTGGACAAGGCTTTGAAGCGCTGCAAGCGTTCCTCGGATAGGCCAGCCAAGAACCCGGCAATCTCCTTTGCCAGGTCCCACAAGTACATGCCCATGTACAGCTGGTAAGTTTGGACACGGCATGACAGCATCGAGCCTTGGTATCACTTTCTGCCGAGGGCATCCAGGTTCTGGGCCTCCCAGCCGGGAGGCACCGAGGAGTGCGTTTTTTGGCTTTTCAGCCGTTGCATGGCTGATTCCACAACCATGGAGTTGTGCGGCAGCTGTGCTTTCTGGAACCCAGGACTCTTGCGTACTTGATAGATGGAATTGACCCACTTGCTGAGCACTGGCATCGAGGCCGGGGACTCCCACATGCGAAGCATCAGCCGTTCCAGCATTGGAGGCACTAGTACAGTAAGGGCCTCCTTCAGGGGAGAGTCATACTGGAGGGCATCGAGCTCCTCGGCTTGAGGTTCCTCCTCAGCATCTGCAGGGAATTCGAAAGCCTTGGCCATATCCCTGACGAAGTCCGAGAACCGAGTGTCCTCCGTAAGGGACCTATTCCGAGACTCCGAACCCGGAGAGTCTGATGGGATACACCGGGTCCAGAGGGTGTCTGGGGAGTCTTCCTCCTCCGTCTCCCACGCCGAGTTCTCAGAGGAGGACTCGATGGGCTCCGGCCTCAAGGGCTTCGAGCCCGACTGCCCCGACGCCGAGGGCACCGGCATCGATGACCTCGGTCCCGAACAGGAGGTCAAGGGGGACCTTGGCCGAGGATCGACTCGAGACCTGATCGACTCGAGGATCGGCTTGGCCTCCAGCGTTGACTTTGACATCGACGTCCCGGTGGTCGGGGCGGACAGACCAGCAAGACCGGCCATCAGCCACCGCTGCTGCTCCATGAAGGCAGCCATGCTGCTCTCCAGGGCCGACAACCTGAGACCGAGCACAGAAGGCTCCGCAGCTCCCGGCTTGGGTCCCGACATCGTCGGGCCCAACGCCAGCTCTCCCGGAGGAGAGTCCACGAGGACAACAGGAGTTACCTTGTCCAACGTCTCCGGCTCCTTGCGAGGTTGTTTAGCCGGCCGCTCCGACTCCGAGGAGCCGGGGCGGTGGTCCGGGCTCCACGGCTTGGAACCCAAGGGCCCAAGTCGATCAGAGGCATCTAGCGATGCCGCCCTCATTAACCTCTTCTTCCTCTGGTGTTCCCTGGAGGGAGATCCCTGCTCAGAAGACTCACGACTGCTCAGGCTCCGATTCCCGAGATGTCGAGGCTTCTGACGAGGTCCGGGCTCAGGTGGTTGCGGACTCAGGAAAAATTCCTGTCATGCTGATGCTGCCTGCTCTTCAAAGACTTCGAAGACATCTTACCACACAGCTCACAGACCATCGAGTCATGGTCAGGGCCGAGGCATCGGAGGCAGCAGTCGTGTGTGTCAGTGAGAGACATCAACTTCTTACACCGATCACACTTTTTAATCCCGCTGGCAGCCATCGGGGGAAAAAGAGCCCCTGCGAGGTCAAACGACTGGGCTGCCAGTGAAAAATAAAAAGAGTGCGAACACTAGTCACGAAGGACAAAAACGAAAAACTGACCGGACTCGGTATCGGTGTACCAAGCCGAAGGCGGGAAGGGGAACCAGTGTCGAACCAGGAAGTTGAAAAATAAAGCAACTTTTCTACTTTTTCCACGGTGAAAATCGGACCACGTCCATTGGGCTCCACAGAAAAAAGAAGACTGAGCAAGATGGCACCCCCTGGGCAGGAAGGGGACCGCGCATGTGTGATGCAATCCCAAAGGCTTTCTTTGAAAACTGGGGAATTGCTCCTCACGAGGGTTCCGTCGGCACCTACGTCACCCATATGTGAGGACTTACTTCCTGCTTGTTCCTGGAGAACATAGGATTTGTTAGGGTCCCCTGGATTAGCTCTTTTAGTATAAGCAGCACATTTCAGCATAGTTTGAATAAACACTATTGCTCTTCTTTAATATTTCTGTAAGGGTGTTTGTTAAAGTTTCTTTAACTTATAACATTCCCTCACCTCTGCTTTCTGTTATTTATAACGGCATCTTGTGTTTTTTCAGACTGCTGTCACATCAGTTCAGCACATACTTATCACAACCATTCTTCAATATGGGACAGATTGCCAAGCACAGCAGAATATTTTCTAAATTCTGGCCTTATTCCACTTTTCAGCAGAAATAACGGGGATATCTGTGGGGATATTGCAGACATACATGGGCCTTTCCGGAATACTCTATGCATGGCTGACCACACTCTTGTTCCGCCCCTTCTGGGCACATTCTGAGATCCCAGTGTTAGCGAAATATACGTCTGTGGGCCCATGTACCGGAATATGCTCATAAACGTTTTCAGCAGATAAACATCCTCGGCACACGTACAAACCCTTATTTGGTTTCTGGAATGACCTCCATAGTCACTTATAAAACTGGTGTAAGCGACAGCACCTATATTACGTGCATTCAGCTGTATTCTATAAAATACACATATAGATATGTGCTCCACCCACGCTTCACCCATGTGCATGCCTACAATGGAAGCATGTGTGATTGATCCATTGCAAGTACTTTCAAAATGGTGACTGACTACCTCATGAGTATAAGAGCTGAAAGTGCATAAATAAGTAAGTAAATCTAGCCACCCCTTATAGAATTACCTCCATATGTCTGAGTTTTCCAAAGTATGCGTACATATGCAAACCCCACCCCTATCTCATTCTCTGAAATACCTCCATTAAGCCTTGACGAAGTTATGATGCATCTACAAGTATACATGCAGAACTTTACATGCATATCCGGCTCATAATTTTACAAAATCCTATTTCTCTAGCTAAAACAATGCATTACCAACAGAAATATTTTGAAGAATGACTCTTTCTAATAGTGGCTTTCATAGAGATGGCTTTCCAACTTTATTTTCTAATTGTACACTATTTTCTGCATTCAAATTTTGTAGAATGGAAGACAAGACACACTGCCTGGATCCATCCAGAAAGAGAGGAGAAGGAACAATGCCATAATTACTGTATTACTCAACCACCAATGAGAAAATGGGGCCACAAAGAGATAAAAAGCTCAATTTTATGCAGAGCCACAAGTCAAAAATGGAATAGCCAAATTGTGACATTTACAGCTTCCAGCTATTTTATAAACGTCTAGCTAAATGCAAATCCTTTTGTAGAGTATGGGTCCCTTTTACTAAAGACCATTAGGGTTTTCCTCTTAACGTGCATCTAGTGCAAAAACTAATGTGAACATGTGAACGAAGTGCAAAGCCTCCATAGTAACTGTTCCCAGCAGTTACCAGACAGATGCGCACCCTAACACGCAGCGTAATTAATGTAGGTGCAACCTAGCACCACCCAAAGAGAAACTCCATGCCCACGCTCCACTCCTATCCTGCCCATTCCCTGCTCCTTTGTGCAATGGGCAATTAATGTGCATTTTAGCAGCCGGTAGCTATCATGCCCGTGTAGTAACAGTTATCGGAGGCTATTACCGCCTGCTAACATCAGCGTTAACCACTTAGCAGGCTTTAGTAAAAGGGGCCCTATGTATACGGCCACAGGAAAAAAAACGTGCAATAGGAGCAAGAATTTTATAAAATTACATGTTTACAAAAAAAACAGCATCAATCAGCACTGGCGCTTACACGTGTAAGTGCGCATTTTGCTATTTACATGTATAAGTACTGCACTGACAAATATAAGAGCCGTATTCCAGAAAATTACATATGTAGGAGCAGCAGAATAAGGAGTCAAACTTCCAAAAGGCAAATTTCTATATTTCAAGATATTTTAAAATATCAGAGGGCTAAGCACCAGTGTTCCCTCAAACGCTCTTCCAAAGCTGTGGCTGAAAAGAGAATTTCACTGTCATTTATGCTTGTCTAAGAAGAGGTGCAAAAGCTGAGAGAGAAATATATGTATTTCCATGCAAGATTAGAAATACACACGTAATTTTTCGGACTGCCCAAACCATGCCCATAGCATGGCCCCTTGCATCCCATGGCAATTACATGTTCAAATAGCGGCATGGCAACATCAGCATTTACACATATATTTATTTACTTACTTACTTATAAAATGTATATCCTGCCCATCAAAAGACTGAGGCAAGCTACAGGACACTAATCAGAATATATAACATAAGATATCCTGACAGTCGTACATACTCAAAGAGCCATTAGTACAGTATTTTACCTGCAGGGAGAGTGGGCATACACATAACATTCAAAGCAAATGTCACTACTGAAAAGTATGATGTCCAATGATGCATTCTAACAGAATCATTGTGGAGGGTGGTGTGGCGTTCCCATGATCATGACTGTTGAGTTTAATTATCAGAATCTCAGAGGAGAGGCGCAAGGAGGATGGATCATCTAGAACGCCCAATCCCCTTGCATCAGCTCAGATGGAATGGCCACGATCAGTCTCACTGTTTGCCAAAGAGTGGCCTTTTCAGTCACAGATCTACATACATACACACACACACATATACCCCCCCCCCCCAATAGCATGCTCAGCCAGTTTATGATATAGGCAAGCTGCCGCATGGCGAGATGGCAAGGTATCCCATGTGGTGCCATATGGAGATGTGTGAAAACGCCATGACCCGTAAACACAAAATGGCAAGCCAATGCATGAATGCAGGCAAGGCGCCTCTCTCCGTACATGACATACGCAGATCACACTTATCACATAGGCATAGATATGGCAGCAACAAAGAGCCCCACCATAAGGGCACATACCCATGGAACAGGAGCACAGGTTATGCTGGGCATAAGGACCAAGCAAGTGAGGGTGTGCTGCCGTGCATAACAACTGTTTGCATGGTACCCTTTTTCTCCAAATGCCACAACTCTCTCTCATCTGAACAGCGCTGACCCCCCTAGATGCAATCCTTTCACTCCAGTATTCTAACTACAAGAAGCAATATATCACATTTTAACGAACTGAACTAAACTTTTGCCAGAGTCTCCAGTAACTTGTTCTTCACCAAATCTAAAGGTCTTTACTCGATCCTCATCCTTCTTGAGCTTTCTATTGCTTTTGACACTGTTGATCACTACCTTCTCCTCATAACCCTGACCTCCCATGGATTTAGGGACTCTGTTCTGTTCTGCTTTTCTTAACTCTCTTTTTAACATTTTTGTTTGTCATATTGCGGATGGACTTTTGGGTAAAGTTTGCCTCGTTACAGATGATAACCAAAATTTGCAATAGAGTAGACACCCAGAAAGGAGTAGATAACATGAGAGATCTAGCAGGGTCATGTATTTGGGCTGCAAAAATCTAAGGGAACAGTACGGTATATGGGGTGAAGCACTTCTATCCACAAAAGAAAATCAGGGCCTGAGAGTGATTGTTTCCGATGATCTTAAGGTGCCTAAACAGGTAGAAAAGGCGACAGCAAAAGCTGGAAGGATGCTTGGGTGCACAGGGAGAGGAATGGCCAGCAGGAAAAAGGAGGTGATAGTGCCTCTGTATAAATCTTTGGTGAGACTGTGTGCAATTCTGGAGATCGCACCTTCAAAAAGATATAAACAGGATGGAGTCAGTGCAGAGGGTGGCTACAAAAATAGTCAGTGGGTTTCATCATAAGGCATATGGGGACAGACGTAAATATCTTAATATATCTATACTTTGGAAGAAAGGCGGGAGAGAGGAGATATGATAGAGACATTGAAATACCTCCATAGCATAAATGCAGTGGGGGAGAGCATCTTTGAAATGAACGAGAGCTCTGCAACAGGGGGCATAGCATGAAGATGAAAGGGGATAGATGCAAGGGTAATATGCAAAAATATTTCTTTATGGAAAGAGTAGTAGATGCGTGAACAGTATCCCAGTGGAGGTGGTAGAGACGAGGGCAATATCTAAATTCAAGAAAGCACAGGATAATCATAGAAGATCTCTAAAGCAAAAAAAGAGACTGTATTAGTTGGTATGGAAGGGCAGACTGGTTAGGTTGAATGGTCATTATCTGTCACCTCTCCCCTTCTGCCCTTCTCAGTTTCTATGGATAACACTACACTCCTCCCTGTTTCCTCAACTTGCAACCCTGAGGTCATCTTTGACTCAACTCTCTCTTTCTCTGCACACATCCAACAGATAGCTAAAACCCATCGCTTGCTTCTCTATAAAATCAGCAAAATTCATCACTTCCTTTCTGAACACACTACAAAGAACCTTCTCCACTATCTAGTCACCTTCCATCTTGACTATTGCAACCTGCTCCTCACTGGTCTCCCTCTGAATCATCCCCTCTCCCTTTCAATCTGTTCAAAACTAATCTGCATGACTTATCTTCCACTATTGTCACTATGCTCACATAACCCCTCTTCTCAAGTCATTTCACTGACTCCCTATCCGTTTTCGCATCCAGGTTAAAATTCTCCTACTAAGCTATAAGTGCATTCATTCTGCGGCTCCTCACTTCCTTTCTTCTTTTATCTCACCCTACACCCCTCCTCGGGAACTCTGCTCCTCTGACAGATCCCTTTTATCCGTGCCTTTTTCTGCCACTGCCAACTCCAGACTTTGTTCATTTCACCTTGCTGCTCCATGTGTCATGGAACAAAACTACCTGAGTCAATATGTCGGGCTCTTCTCTAGCTCTATTCCAATCCTTCAAGGTTGCTTTTGGATGACGATGCCCCGCACGTATGTGCATTTTAACATACTCCAGTCCCCGGTTTTGTGATGAGACTTCTCTTACATCTACAGTATATATACAGTTCTGTCTATGTCTTGCAGCGCCATACAAAATGATAGCAGTAGCAGTAGTAGCTTGATGGACCTTTGGTCTGACCCAGTACGGCCTATCTTATGATCTTATTATGCTCTTATGTACATAATAACTGCCAAAATAACTTCATTCAAAGTAAATAAGTCCCTAATTTGTCTAAGCAGGACTGGGCCAACCCTTAGGCCAGCGATGGCGAACCTATGGCACGCGTGCCAGCTGTGGCACGCGAAGGCCTTGCAGCTGGCACGCGGGAAGGTCCGCAATCGAAAAAAAAAAAACCAACCCTGTCTGTTGCCGCTGTCGGGGCCGCCGCGGCAGAATCGAGCGTGCCGCGGGGCCCCCCTGTACCCGGCAGATCCTGCCCTCCCCGTAGCAGCTCTCTCTTTGGAGCTACAGTCAGACGCGCCGGCTTGCAGAGCGCGAAGGGAAGAGTTTCCCTTTCGCGACTCTGTTAAGCCCGCGGGGGCTGATGGGAACTTCCCATCAGCCCCCGCGGGCTTAACAGAGCAGCGAGGGAACTCTTCCCTCGCGCTCTGCAAGCCGGCGCGTCTGACTGCAGCTCCAAAGAGAGAGCTGCTACGGGGCGGGCAGGCTCTGCCGGGTACCGGGGGCCCCGCGGCCCGCTCGCGCCGGCCGCGGCGGCCCCGACAGCCGCCAGGTTTTCTTTTTTTTTTCCTTTGCCCTGGGCTGGGCTGGGCGGGGGGGGGTTTAGGAGTGGTGATGGGCTGGGCTGGGCTGGGGGGGTTAGGAGTGGTGATGGGCTGGGCTGGGCTGGGGGGGGTTAGGAGTGGTGATGGGCTGGGCTGGGCTGGGGGGGTTAGGAGTGGTGATGGGCTGGGCTGGGCTGGGGGGGGGTAGGAGTAGTGATGGGCTGGGCTGTGCTGGGCTGGGGGGTGTTAGGAGTAGTGATGGGCTGGGGTGGGGGGGGTTAGGAGTGGTGATGGGCACTGGGCTGGGGGGGTTAGGAGTGGTGATGGACACTGGGCTGGCTGGGGGGGGTTAGGAGTGGTGATGGGCACTGGGCTGGCTGGGGGGGTTAGGAGTGGTGATGGGCGCTGGGCTGGGGGGGAAGGAGTGGTGATGGGCGCTGGGGGGGTTAGGAGTGGTGATAGGTGCTGGGGGGGCTTAAACTAAAAATTGAGTGATGGGGGATTAGGACTGGGAGTGGGCTGATGGGGAGGTTAGGACTGGAAATGGGCTGGTGGGATTAGGACTGGGAGTGGGCTATGGGGGGCTAGGACTGGTAATGGGTTGGGGGGTTGCTAGGACTGGAAATGGGCTGAGTGGAAGGGGGCTTGAACTGCAAATAGCTGTTGGGGATGGGGCTTGGAATGGAAATGGGCTGAGGGGAAGTGGGGGGCTTGAACTGCAAATAGCTGATGGGGACGGGGCTTGGAATGGAAATGGGCTGAGGGGAAGTGGGGGGCTTGAAGAAGGGAATGGATGCTGGGTGAGACTGGAACTAGAAGGGAGCTGATGTTGGGGGAGGATTAGAATGGGATGGGGCTGGGAGAGTAAAATGGAGAGGGGAAAAATATTTTGTGTAGGAGGGATGAAAAATCTACAATTGGCCAGGTATTGGGAGAGTAATTGGGGATTGAGGATGGAGGGGTAAAATTTGTGTGGATGAAATAGGAATGAGGAAAGAGCAAAAGGAGAAAGATTAGTATGTTAAAGCAGATGTAGAGAGAGAGAATGGAAAAAAAACTAGAAGAGAGAAGAAAGGACAAATGGACAGCAGACGATGGAGAGTTAGCAGAAAACATGAAGAAACCAGAAGAAAATGGCTGGACCAATTGCAACTGAAAAAAAATGCACAAAAGGTAGAAAGATATCTCTTTATTTTGAATTTATTAACTGGAATATGTCAGCTCTGGGAAATGTGCATCATTAACATCTGCGCTTTGTTTGGTACAAGAGGAAATTCCTATTTGACGTTGCCACTTGTTCTCTTTCCCCAGTATTCACTGAAATGTATTGGTTTAATATTTGCAGTGTTGCCTTTTGATAGGTAGGGTATGGTGCTTTGTGAGTCCTGGTAATGCTGTCAGGATACGGCGGGTTTGCTATGGGTTCTAAATGGGCAGCGTTTGTAGTAGTTCCTAATGTGCCTGGCGGTTGGCACTGGATTATAGTAATGTAGAAATCTTTTAGTCTTTCTTTATCCATACACTCATTAAGAGACATGTTTACTAAAAGTTAGTGTATGGTAACATTATGCAAATATTTATGCAAATAAGACCACTTATGCAAATGACGTGCTGGCACTTTGAGGAAATTCTTTGGTTTTGTGCGGCAGTTTGGGCACTCGGGCTCAAAAAGGTTAGCCATCACTGCCTTAGGCAAACTAAGTGGGCACCTAGGGCAGTAGCTTCTTCGGGGGGGGGGGGGGGGGGCGGGACAGCAAAGAGCAGGGAATTCAAAACTAAACAATAGATTCTGACACCCTGAACCAAGTCTGGGCCGGTCCTATGGCTACGTGTATGAAGACAGCAGAAAGTATCTTTAGCTACGTATTCCACATGTTGTTCAGAATCAAGATATGAGTCTATCATCACACCAAAACTATGCAAGGAGGACTTTACAGGAATTAAAATGCCCCCTAATTTTGGTCCACTTAATGGCATTGACTTCATGCAACGGTCCACCCAATACAAAGCCATTTTTACAACATTAAGATTTAATGAATGGAGCAATTGTTGTAATCCATGCCTTATTGTCAAAAAGCAGACTATAAATATTTGAAATTAAATTAAATTACAACGTCTGGTAGCATTAGCGAAAATTCCACCCAAGTAATGCCTGCAGTGAGGAGGAGTAGGACAAGGAAAAGGTGTCCATTTGCAGCCACTCCCCGATGTTCTACTGTGGATCTCCACCAAGCTCTAGGGATCCCTTGCGATTCACTTGGGGGCCATTCATTTGAATTTATACCACTGCCTGATAACCTTCCAATCAATGGTCTAGATGCTTGAAAAAGCTTCTGGAATAATATTGAACAAATAAAATTTAGAGATGTGCAGAGAATGCAGAAGCACTAGGCAAAAACAATTTTAGATATTACAGTTGTTAGTTGAAATAAAATCATTTACAGCCCTCTTTTTTGGTTCAAATTTTATTTAGTTTCTGAAGCAGGATTGGTCTCCTGCTTTGAAATAAAACCCAAATCCAAAACAAAGGGGAACTGTAATGATTTTGTTTTCCTTTAACTAAAAGAAAAGGGAATTCAAAGCTGCTTTAAAATTCTCTAAAATACTTTATTTTACCTACAGGCTATAGAGGCCCCATCTATAAAAAAGGCAGCCAGAAGTAAACAGGCAAAACCCAGCGGCAGAAGCTTATCTCATAGCCCCTGTGACAAACCACTTGAAATTCTAGAAAAATAAGCTTGGAAAAACATGCCAAAACGGTCCAGCTTGGCATCTACTGTAGTAGATTTACTAAAGTGTTTTCCCACATTACCACAACCTAACACATATTAACGAGCATTATCATAGGTCCCATTATAGGAAATGAGATCTATTTACTAATAACACATTTTAATGGTATTACAACCTGCAAATATGGCAATACACTTTAGTAAATCTACCCCACGGTGTATAGGTGGGGAAAGTCTGATCGCTGTAATTGTAATGTTCACGGGCCAATTTTTGGACATCTGTGAGAGCTTCCCCCCTCCCTCCTTATAGGATTTCATTTTTTCAGAAGTCAATTTTGCTCCTCAATTACTTGCAGTTTAGCATGGATCAGTTCAATTGTAAAATTGCCAATCGTAAGTTGCTTACAAATACCAACTATGTGATCAACCCAAAGTATTGTAAAAGATACCTTGCACTCTTCCGCATAACATATAGAAGCTAGATATTCCACACTGCAGCTCTTTTCCTATACCCTCAGGCCACTGCTTTTTGAAAAGAAACCCCTTTCATTAGTTCCCTTCAATATCAAGCTGAGATAGCCCAGGTCAGTGGTACATGGCTCTGTGCCGGTACTGAGAGAAGTGGTCAGTCTTAGAAGAGACCAAGTTAACACCTTCACTGTAGAATGGTTTCAAACTACCCTTTCAGCACTAAGCAAGAAAGAAAAGTCAAATAGCAAGATGGCAGACAAAGACCCTAAGTGACATGTCTGCTAACCGTGGTGGGGGAAGTCACTCACTTTAAAGGATGCGTTTAATAGATCCTTGGAGACAGGGGAGGTTCCACAGGATTGGAAAAGAGCTGATCTGTTACTTCCTCACATACAGTAAGTGGTAATAGGGAAGAGGTGACAAACTATAGGCCAGTAAGCCTTACCTTGGTGGCAGGAAAAGTAATGGAGAGGCTATTAAAAGGAAGAATAGTGAACTTTCTAGAATCCAAAGGTTGCATGATCGGAGGCAACATGGTTTTACCAAAGTATGATCATGCTAAACAAATTTGACTGAGTTTTTTGATTGAGTGACTAGAGAACTAGATCATGGACATGCAATGGATGTGATCTACATAGATTTCAGCAAAGCCTTTGATACTGTTTCTCATAGGAGGCTTATCAATCAACTGAGCAGCCAGGGAATGGGTCCCAAAGTGGTGAACTGGATCAGAAATTGGTAGACTGATAGGCAACAGAAGGTGATGTAAACAGAGGTCACTCAGAAGAAAAGAAAGAGAGCAGTGGAGTGCCTCAGGGATAGGTCCTGGGATCGGTACTATTCAATGTCTTTGTGAGTAATATTGCTGAAAAATCGAAGGGAAAGTTTGCCTTTTTGCAGATGACATGAAGAATGACAACAGAGTGGACTCCTTAGAGGGAGTAGCCAACATGAGGAAAGATCTACAAAAATTAGAAAAATGGTTTAATGCTTGGCAGCTAAGATTTAACATGAAGAAATAAAAAAGTCATGAACTTGGGATGCAGAAAGCCAAAGGAGTTGTATGATAGAGGGCAAGAGGATAGGGCCCCAGGAGAGTGATCTCAAAGTGGCAAAACAATGTGACAAGGTGGTAACTAAAACCAGAAGGATGCTAAGTTGCATATTGAGAGGAATAACGAGTAGAACCTCAGAAGAAAGGCCTGGCAATCTACTTCCAGTCACACTGCCAAGAAAACCCAGGAGCTTCTGGGTCACCAGGAGTCAACATTGACATTGCATTGCGCAAGTTGCTGGTGAAGTCTCACTTGGAGTATTGTGATCAGTTTTGGAGACCATATCTCACAAAGGATATAAAAAGATTTGAAATGAATGAAAGAAAGGTGACCAAAATGAATTGGAGTCTGCACTAGAAGATGTATGAGAAGAGACTTGAAGATCTAAATATGTATACCCTGGAGGAGAGGAGGGATGTGGAGATATGATACAGACATTTTTAAATATTTCAAGGGTATTAATGAACAAACAAATCTTTTTCAAAGAAGGGGAAGCAGTAAAACTAGAGACCATACAATGAAGCTACAAAGAAGTAAACGTAAAAGCAACATCAGGAAATACTTTTTCACTGAAAGGGTAGTCGATGCCTTGAATGTCCTCTCGATGGAGGCAGTAGGGGCAAAAACAGTTGTGTAATTCAAAGTGGCATGAAACAGACACAGATGATCCCTGTACAGCAAGAGAATGGAATCAAAATAAACTTAAATATCTTTCAGCAACAAACAGAGGGGATGACCTGTATGGATCAGCTGGTACAATCCTAAAGGCATGGGGGGGAGGTTCCTGCACTCTGGCTACCTTACTGGGCAGACTAGATGGACCATACTCGTCTTTATCTGCCGTCATCTACTATGTTACGTTACTATGATACTCAGACTCCCTTTTATCTATCTCACCTAGCTCCAGCCATGTATGGGATTTCATAGTCTTACAAATCCTGCCATGCATTTAATACTACAGTACCAAACAGCCTGGATGGTCTTAGATGGAGAGAAAGGTCCTCCACATAGCTTAGCAGGAACCTGTGGCCCATCGAGTGTCCTGGTATAATGTAAATGATTCCAGCTGATCTGACTTTCCTTTCACTTCTTCACTACTAGGGATTGTCTGTACTTATCACAGGATGTCTTGGGTTCTGGTACTGTTCTTGTCTCCGGAAGGCTGTTCTGTGCACTCACTGTCTTCTCTGTGAAGAAATGGTTTCACTCTTTTGTAGTCCCATATCATGACCTCTGGTTCTAGAGCATCCTTTCCACTGAAAAGGGGCAACTTAAGGGTTACCAAATAGCATCTTATAGTAAATGCAAATTGACCACTAGGTAGCTCTTCTAACACTTACTTAATAAAGGACTTAAAAGGTGTGAGCCAAGTAACATTATCTGTTCCATTAAGAAAAAACTGGATCCATTTTGTTCCAAAGAGCAATACCTTTGATAAATCAGGACCTACTATATGTATATTTCAAAGTTAACAACTACATTTTCATACAAAATTGTTAGCAACAAGCTTTTCCACATATTTTCTAATGGAAAATTCTGATGTGCACAAGTAACGATTTTTGTTGTATAAATTTTAATAATTCGCTCAAGTCCTCCTTTCCATAAGGTAACAAGATTTGGGTTTGGAAACCTGGGACATGGCTGGGGATAGGTACAGCCAGGTGAGGTGGGTGGTAGGATGCTGTGGCTTCCACAGCTTCTTCTGAATACTGATCATGTATGTCTATGTGCAGAAAATTCCTAAATAATGCTAACCATGAGTCAAGTTTACCAGGCCCAAAAAATTCAGCCATGCTGAATGATTTCCCAGAGAGACACACAGTGCTAAGCTAACAGTGCTCCATTTCTTCCAAGGATAAAAACCACCTTTTATTAGCATGTCTCCCAAAGGATAAGGTTTATGAGATCACTATGTATGTTCATCTATATAGGTCCCTAATAACTAGCTTATTTGCTGTACTATCCATATCAGCTTTTAAGGACATGTCTGGGGGATCATAAAGACTTTAACAGGTGTGGGGCTTTTATGACTCCACATATATGTTCACAGCGCACTTATGTGCATTCCAGAAGGCACACATGTTTAGTTCCAGCTAGAACTTCTTCTGTATTAAATTTTTTTCCTCCATATTTCAATGCTTTGCACATTTCAAGAGAACTAACTTTACTCCTAGTTATTTGCAGGTCCCTGACTCCAGCCTATCAGGAAGGCCCACACTCTTGCATTAGTTCCTACAGAAGGTTCCTGAACATGATGGAAACAGACTACAAGAAACAAACCACTAAATTATCTTGGAACACAGTCTTTAAATAAAGACAAGTCCATTTTCAAAGACCCACTGAATGGGAATGATAACCAGGTCATTTCACTTGGTTAACTTTAACTAGATTTTCATCCAGTCTTTAACAGGCTAGATTTTCAATCAAAAAATGTCCTTGATCTAGTTGGATAAAACTGCTTGGCTATTTTTCCACTTAGAGTTAACCAGAAACTTAACTGGCTAGAGCTAAATACCAGTTAAATTCCATCCCTCAACCCAGTCACTACTTTTACTTGTCCCTTTTTAAAAAATTATCCATTTGCACATTATGGACATGTTTACAGCTAATTTAGTGCGCAATTAGGCCATGATTCTAGTGCAAATCTCAGAGTGTGTGTGCATCCATCCCCTGCTGTCAGCATGTTGCAACCATGTGGCACCACGCTAACCGGCATGTACAGTGGTGTGCAAAAGTCTGGAATCACTTGTGAGTTTTGCGTTTTTCGTACTTTCTAACTTTTTTTTTTTTAATTTTGCATTAGCACAGTATATTCATCTTTCTACCACATTAAAAGGGATACATTTGGCTATTAGAGTTGACATTTTTGCATTCCTTGCTTCCAATTTAAATAATTTACAGACACTGGGAGATAGCTACTGCGATTTTTGTGGATCCTGCGTCAAAACTGGATTGAGATTATCCAATATGCACACGTTATTTCTGACCAATAAGGAGGCTGGTTTCACTAACCAATCACAATGCAGATATGTAGCCAACAGTGCAGCTATAAAAACGCAGGGAATTTTTGAATTTCATACGCTTTCTGGATCGACCATGAAGATGACTCAGACCCTGATGTTGGAGGAGCGTGTTTGTGTGTCCTTTATGAGCGAGGAAGGATTTTCAAGCCATCGGATAGCCAGGAAAGTTGGCTGCAGTCAGAGCGCTGTTGTTAAGATTGTACAGAAGAAGAAAGAAACAGGTTCAGTGGTGGACAAGCCTCGTTCAGGTCGTCCACATGCATCAACATCACGACAGGACCGCGCACTACGACGCGTTTCACTGACTAATCGCAAGTTGACTTCTCCTCAGCTACTTTGAGTGTGGTCGGACAAGAGTGAGGTCAGTGTCAGCTCATCAACAGTTTGTCGCCGGTGCCTGCAGTTTGGTCTCCGGGGCTGCAAAGCACGGAATAAGCCCCTGATGACTGCCATAGAAAGGCGCAACCGGATCGTGTGGGCGACTGAAATGTGGGAAAAGGTGCTATTCAGCGACGAAAGCACCTTCTGCCTGTTTGGTAACCAGGCCCACACCTATGTGAGGAGATTTCCTGGAGTGGAATTCAAGCCTGAGTGTCTCAACCTCACTGTGAAGTATCCTTTGAAGGTCATGGTCTGGGGCTGCATGGCTGCCAGTGGCGTTGGACGTCTTCACATCGTCGATGGAATGGTCAATGGGGCCAAGTACATCACTATACTGCAAAAGTGCAGGGTGCCATCAGCACACCAGCTGTTTCCTGGCCAGTTCCTGTTCCAAGATGACAATGCACCATGCCATCGCTCCAGACAGGTGATCAGCTGGAAGCAGCAGAAGAACATCAAGTCAATGGACTGGCCTGCCCAGTCTCCAGATCTGAATCCAATCAAGAACCTGAGGCACAAGGTGGCCTTGGAAATATCCAAGAGGCATCCAACATCAAAGCGTGAGCTGATTAATCACTCATTGCAGCTTGGAACCGCATTGTCACCAATGATCACCTTGTCAGACTGGTTCATTCAATGCCGACAAGGTGCAGTCAGGTGATCAAGAACAAAGGGTGGCCCATCAAATACTGAGCCATCACTGACACATAAAAATGGCCTTTTTCAAGGCCACATACATTAATTTGAAGGAAACCTGGCGTGCGTCCATAATATTTTAAAGCATACTTACAATAAGTATATCGTTGGCCAACGATGTATATTATGCGATTTTCACAGAAAATCTATCAACTGGACAACTATAGGGAACAAACTCAGAAAATAAGGGCCAAACCAATACTAAAAGTTGGCCCTAATTGCCAAATCTATCACTTATCATGAGACACACAGAAAAAGCCACTGGGAGGAAAAAGAAATTAAGATATAAGGTCATGAAGTTGAAAAAACGTCAAATTTACAAGTGATTCCAGACTTTTGCACACCACTGTAGGTGCACTAAGGTGCCATTATGTATATTCACACTAACTGCACCTGCAATGGTTGGCACATACCAAAGATGGCTGTGCTAACTGTGCTGGGCTGTTAACTCCCACGCTCGGCCCCTAATCTACCTGTCCCTGCACAATTGGGTGTAACTGGTTAGGGTGACACCCATGCTAACTTTTAACGTGGTACACTTAGCACGTGGCAAACCCCACCCTAACCATTACTGCACTTTAATAAACCTGCCCCTAAGATAGCTAAATTTAGTCAATCAAATGGACCCGCATTTGAATGGCTGGCCTGGTCCCTCCCTTCTCTGATGCAACCTACATCACAGAAGGGAAGAGGGATCCGACCTGCCTACAAATGGGGATCTGCCTCACTGCTGCTGCTGTTGCCGAGAAAACCAAAAATTGGCAGGGAAACACAAGGGGAGGGCAGGCAACCGGTGGAGGGGGGGGGGGCGGGGTGTGCCAGAATTGGAGATAGCACAGGGCACAATTATGGCTTGGTATGGCCCTGCTTGGACATGCTGGCACGGGTGTTTCAGAAGGAAGGCAACTATGCTATGAGACTAGCACATCCTGACCTGCCATTTCAGGTACTCAAACAAACAGTCGAGATTCAAATTAACCAGATAGTGAAGCTCATACAATTATTTTTTTTGTCGGAGCGGTTACCACAGTGAGGGAAAAGGGGATATCCCAAACCGCTGTAGCCAGTCCCTTTTAATTAAACTTATAATAAAACTTTGTAAAGGTGCATAAAAAGACCACTTAGCTGAAAAAATCGGCGGTGACCATCACACGCCAGGAAATTATTTAGCACAGAATCAATCTAATTTTGGCATTTCAGGTACTCAGACATGCAGTGGTAGCCAGTAATGTGTTTGGTGTATGTATTTGCATGTAGGTTTCTTCAAGCAGGAAATCATACTTATGGTGATGAAAGTGCATTATGCGCTTTCCCCTAGAAGAATTATATCCATGAAACAAGCACATTTTATCACCTTCTTCATGGTCAGGAGCAGGTCTAGGCATGGACATCTTACCAACTAAGGTCAGAACATGCTTGTGCCATTCTGAAATCACACCGCGATCTGCATCTCCACTGTTCCACTCAGGCCCTCCCCCTCCAAATTGAAATGAGGTAAAGATTGAGTCCTCTGTAGTTAATTAACAACATCTACATCTAGGCTTGCAAAATGGCTCAGACACATGCATAAGTGCCGACATTTACACCTGCATGTTATGAAATACCGGCACTTAAGACATGTAGGTTGCCAAGTTTCCTCCATCAATGTTTCCCACAATTCTATTTGTGAAATAGCCCCTCCCACTGCATGTGGGTATAAATTCCAGTGCCTGCCGGCACTTTCTTTTGTGTACTGTACGGTAGAATTGGCTCCACCTCCAGCAGAGCTGTTTCTAAAATACCATTGCAACTGAGTACGCCCCGAGCTCAATATCTCAATTCGATCTCCATGTCCTATCTGAAATGTGCCTTTCAGTCTCCCCAGTCCTGGATTATCTACGTTTTTTTTCTGAAATAAGGTGGTGGGTTTTTTAAAGATAAATATGGGGCATGTTTACTACAGGTTAACATACATTAATGAAAGTTAATATGTGTTAAGTGCTACGATGGCCTTTTTATTTCTATGGACCATGGCAGTGCTTAAGGTGCTTTCGTTTTCATTAATGCATATTAACCTTCAGTAAACATGCACCTTAGCTCCTTTAGAAAGTTACAAGAAAAGGGGCAGTGCTAACATCTGACTAATCATCTTTAGAGTAGAATATTTTTTCTGTTTTGTGTTATGGATTCGTGCAGTCCCTGAAGAAGCGGCCGTCAGACTTGTCAGTTTGAAGATATGCTGTGCTGATTTTCATTCTTTATAAGTTAATTTTCACGCTTTTGCACTTTAATAATTATGGCCAATTAAAACAGGAAGTTTTTTTTTTTTTTACCTATGATTAGCTTTGTTAAGCTCCTGAGAATTTTTTCTTTTTAAAGGGCTGCCTTGAGGTTTTCCTCCTGTAGTTTAAGAAGAGCTTAAATAAATTAAATATTGTGCCTTTTGGTCTTCGATGATTGTTTAACATCGTAAGGTTTTTGAGGGGAGGTGTTACTGATTTGTTTTTCCAACTACAGATACTCCTCTACAGCCATTTGACTTTGTAATTTAGTAATCTTAACAAAGACGCAGTACATTCTAGTTGCAAATGGTAAGTTTAGTGGAGTTCGTTTCTACATTTCTGAAGTATTATTGCTGAAATCCCTGTGTATAACTGGCAGGTTATGAGTTCAATGAATTTTCTTTTAAAATAAGTACAACCTACACAGGCATTGTTATCTTGGTTGGGAGCTATGCATCAGAATGCTTCATGGACTCTGCATCTAGCCACTAGGGAATGTGAACAGGGCCTCCCCAGCATTCCTAGCCCCAGGCGACCTGGGAAGTGGCAGATCTGACTTAGGGACTGAATCAGGGACCTTTCATATAGCAATGCACAGCACTTACCACCTGATCCGCCTGGCCAGCCCTGGAGAGACATTTCAAAGCCATTTACTTGTGTAAACAGCAATTTACCTAGGTAAACTGACCAAGTAAAAGTACATGCAGGCGTCTCTCTGTGTTGCCCCTGCAGTCTATGGACCTTCGGCGGGTCTGCATGCTCTACGGCTAGGGGAGAGGGGGTACATACTAACTCTTTTTCCTCTAGAGCCACCGCCTTTGGGATACAAGATTCTGAGGTGGGGACCAGCATGGCTAGGGGGCCACTGGCATCACTCTCTATTTGCTTCCACTTTCAAAGAATGCAAATGACTGTGAACCATGTACAATTTCCTTCAATGTCTTTACAATTTCCTTCAATTCTTTAAAAAGTTGAAAGAATACAAAATTATTAATACGTCTCAGAGTGTACAATATTAAAATTCAACCCAGTTCAACTGGGTTTCCACCTTTATGCAAAGATACCACGCTCTACCGTCACGGGAATATCTATCTTCTCTTCAAATATCTCCCTTTAAACTGCTGGAGGCTGCCTCAGGTCTCTGGAACCTCTGCTCTCCTGGACTCGACTCCTGGAACTGTCCTATGATCCCTTCCTCTTCTCTTCCAGGATCAGATAAAAACCCTTCACATGTCTCCTTAGCCCAGAGGCTTTCTTCTGCCCCTGGTTCCTGACTATAGATAAACTCATGATAGGCGGTCTATCGAGTAAAGCTGAAATCTCAAGCCGAATTATTTGATGGTGGCGTATTGGTTCTGCCAGGCAAGGCCTGCTAGCGCTGTGCTACTGTGACTTACCTAGCCAAAGACAGAAATCTATCTTTAGGCCATAGTATATATACAGATTTCTCTCCCTTTTTGGTGGGGACTTCTCCTACCATTCCCTCGCCAGTGGGGACACCCTCCCAACTCTGGAAAGTCACCTGCAATACTTGGTAGAGCCACTAGATGTCTTTGCACATCCTGGGGATGTGCTTAGGTCAGAGGAGGAAAACAACACATATACGTTTCATTTTCAAGATACTCGCCCTGATCGGCCACCCACTCAAATATCAGATGCAAAGGACTTTATGGGGCATATGTATTAAAATGTCCTAAGGTAGCACGCGCTAAGAAACTAAACTGCGCAGGAAAGGAAATGGGTTGGCACTGCCAGGGACATGCCCTGCATATTCCCTGGCAGTTAACACGCTGCAAAGACCCCAGTGCACCAAACCAGCAATTTCACGTGAGATGGGGATAAGTGCACCCATAGTAACATAGTAAATGACGGCAGATAAAGACCAGTATGGTCCATCTAGTCTGCCCGGCAAGATGGCAAGAGTAGGTGCACCTGTCGCTCTGTGCAGGCCACCCCTCCCCATGTCTTTGTTTAGGGGTGAACCCACCACTCCATGTAGGACACCCCTATTTGTTGAGACGTTAGATGGTTCAGATGTTAGATGGTACCGTTTATTTTGTTTTTATCCTGTTGCTGTAAGGGATCCTCTGTGTTTGTCCCATGCTAACTGTAATACTGACAGCATGCACTATACACCCTCACATTAACTGCAATTTACAGCCAACACCCACTCTCTGCCCCAGTCTGCCCTGTTATGCACCAATACCCATAAAGTCTTAGGGAAAAACAGACACATAAATACGTATAAGAAGATGAGAGGTCAAATGTTTCATGTGTCAAACTGTTCAGCAAGCAAGTGTGAATGTCTGTTTTAAAAATTAGCTGCAAAGTGTGCACATCAAAAAGCCCCAGTCCACTTGTCAACCACGCAAGCCCTGACAACTACTCCTTATATTCATGGGCTCTCATCTCTTCAGGAAGACTTTTACCTAGATCTGACCGTTCCTGTGCAAAATATCACATTAAATCCTAACAATCAGAGTCTTCACAAAACGGTAACTAGTATGGTTTTCCTAATTTATTTGTGAAGCTACACGCTGTGCTGAGGTTAACAAAATTTTGGACTTAGAAAATATTTACAATGAATGGAAAGGGAAATTTAAAAAATATTGAAATCCAATGTTTAAAAGAAATGTACTCAGATGTCACATATATTGCAGGACAAATGAAAATGAAAAAGAAAAAAAAAAAAAGAGTCCTGCAGATTTCCAGACCAGCTCCCCAGTCTAGGCTGCAGAGTACATTATCAACTTCATTAATTTATTCATTACATTATAATCGTCATCCCTTTTTGATATTCAAAAGTAACTCCCTTGAGACAATGGGACAATGGTACGAAAAAAGTTGGAAGGCTGCTATATTGCAAAAAACGCCACTCTTCATTGCCTCAAAAGCAGAGTCGAGAGGAAAGAAAATAAGGACAAAATAACACTCAGACAATTAAACACGAGATGGTAATGTCACAGGCTACAGGTAGCCAGGTTGGAACCAGTAGACCACAATTTCCCAGAAAGCATCCGGGTCTGTGCCGGAAGGCTAGTGGTGGCCAGAGATTGTCCAGCAAAGTGTTAGAGGAAAAGAAGGGACAGATGAAAGAAATATGTGAAAGCCACACAGCAGACCATGTCTTACCCAGATAGGTAGCAACAAGCTAAAATGACTCACAGGCCACATGCGGACCGGTGACTGCCACTACTTGGCAAAGATCACAGTGAAAGTCCAGAGAGAAGGGCAAATGTCCATGTTTCTGTGACCCCATTGGGAACCACTCTTCTGGAGCCTAGGTGCCACACGTAGGAAAACATGCCTTCTAGTAAGAGATTTTGGTGAAGAGAGTATTCTAAACATGCTCAGACCATGATGACAATTCAAACTAAAGGCAAAAGCTAAAATCGCTTGCTAACAATACTTCAATCATCACCGTTCATCGTATTAAAATGATAAAAAAAAATCGAGGGCCCCTGCTCGGCAACTCCACTCTCTAACCTTAAGCCTGCAGACGCCAACAGTGATATCACCGAGGAAGCAGTCCCCCCAACAAATGGTATGGAGAACACCGGATCAGGATGTCGCCTTCGCAGCTTGGGCATCAGGCTGACTTCTGTGGCCATGGAGGATGCCGTGCTCCCGCTGCTAGGCGTCAACCCTCCTAGCTGCTCCACCTGGGGGATCTGAGCGCTTGGTGCACAGGTAACATTGGGCTGACTGAGGAACCTCGGCTCATTACCGCAGAGGAAGGGCGAACTACTCCCTTCCTCTTTCAACCCCACAGCAAGGTAAATACACCAAAGAAGAGTACCCGTGCACAGCGACACTAGCAATCCGTCATCTTGCTTCCCCCACCCTGGAGAGTCAACAATTATATTTTTAAAGAAATAACAAAGAATGCTACAAATAATTTAGGAATCTGCCATGTATTTATTTATTTTTATTTATTTAACAGTATTTCTATACCGCCTTATCCTACAATCAAGGCGGTATCACAGCAAACAATCACAAACGTTGTGTGTGTATTTCATGCAGTGAAAGCTATAACATGGATTGAGTGTGAGTGCTTTTGATTAGTTGAACTATATACATTGTGCGCTATAATACAGTGTGTCCTATAATACAGTTAATACATTTAAGATACTTCGTGTGCCGTTATATATTTTTGTCAAGGTGTGGGAGGGGGGGTCGTGAGAAGTCCTTTGTGGCTAGGTCATGTTACGTGTCCATAGTGTTCTATGAACAGTGTTGTCTTCAGCTGTTTGCGGAAGTCTTTTAGGTCCGTCGTCGATCTCAGTTCGTCTGGAAGTGAGTTCCAGATTGATGGGGCAGCCAAGGAGAGTGCTCTTTCTGTGGTGTCTTTGTGAGCTTTTCTGGTGTCCCGGGTGTGTTGACTCGGTTGGAGGTTCCTTTTCTTCTTGGTCGTGTGCTGGTGTCTGGCTGTATGAGGGTGTGCAGGCTGTTGGCTGAGGTGTGTTGTTTGATCTTAAATATGTTTATGATTGTTTTGTATTTGATGCGTGACTTAATTGGGAGCCAGTGGAGGTTTTTCAGAACAGGAGTAATGTGTTCGTGTCTTGCAGATCCAGTTATTATGCGGGCTGCCGTGTTTTGTGCCAGTTGAAGTGGTTTGAGTGTTTGTGTTGCTAGTCCAAGGTAGATGGGGTTGCAGAAGTCCAGTAAGGGGGTTATTAGCGCTTGGCATACGGTACGGAAGTGTTCGGTAGCGAGGAGGGGTTTGAGTCTCCTGATGATTCTCATCCTGTGGTATGCATTTTTGACTGTTTTGTTTATGTGGGTCTTGAGATTTAGTTCATTGTCCAGCGTAACTCCGAGGTATTTTACTTCCGATTTTATTGTTATGGTAGTGTCATGTACCTTGATGTTCGGTGGTTGGATGAAGTCTGTGTTGCGGGAGATTATAAGGGCCTCTGTCTTGCTGTAATTGATTGCGAGGTTGTTGTCTTGACACCATCTTGTCATTTTTGTTAGGCATGCTGTTATATTAGAGTAGTCCGGGTTGTCGATTGATATGGGTGTGTATATCATGATGTCGTCTGCGTAGATTGTATATTGAATGTTGTTCTCTTTCAGGATGTCGCATATTGGTTGGATGTAGATGTTAAACAGTAGTACTGAGAGGGCGGATCCTTGAGGTACTCCTTGGAGGACATTTATGGGTTGAGAGGTGTTGTGGCCTACCTTGACCTGTATCTGCCTGTTGGTTAGATAGAAGTGGAACCATTTTAAGGTGGTATTATGTAGCCCAATGTTCTTTATTATGTAAGGTGGTATTATGTAGCCCAATGTATGCTGAAGTCAGTAGGAAAACCAAAAATTACCACAATGCAGATTATGGCAGAAGTCAGCAGTGAAGATTTTTGCTTATGTTCTGAAGGCCAAATGTGTTGAATAGACTTAGAAGTACTACTAAAGTACTCTATGGGCTAGAACAGAGGCTTAGGAATAGAATTAATATTTATTGATGTGTATTTAGCTCATGCCTTTTCAGTAGCAGTTCAAGGCGAGTTACATTCAGTACAGTAGTTATTTCCCCTGTCCCTGGAGGGCTTACAATCTAAGCTTGCAGCTGAGGCAATGGAGGATTAAGTGGCTTGCCCAAGGCCACAAGGAGTGCCAGTGGGATTTGAACCCTGGTCTTTCTGGTTTCAGGATGGTGCCCTAACCACTGGGCTACAGCACAGTTACTTACCTGTAACAGGTGATCTCTGGGAACAGCAGGAATTAGTCCTCACTTATGGGTACGTCGGAACCGACGGAGCTTGCGCGGGAAAGCTCCCCAGCTTCCCAGAAAGGAAGTTTTTGGGGCCTCCCACTGCACATGCACGCTGCCTTCCCGCCTTCCTGACCAGCTCTCCTCAGTTCAAGTTTATAGCTGAGACAATAGAGAGAGGAAAGGAAGATAGATAGAAGATACAACTCCAAGGGGAGGTGGGTGGGTTGTGAGGACTAATTCCTGCTGTTCCCAGAGATCACCTGTTACAGGTAAGTAACTGTGCTATCTCCAGGAACAAGCAGGAATAAGTCCTCACTTATGGGGACTCCCTAGCTAAGATGCCTGGGAGATCCCCTTCCAAGGGTTCGCCATCTTCGTATGGATCTCAGGCATCCATCCTGGGAAGGTGGGCAGGAGTTGTTCAAGTATGGAACAGGTGTTTGAGGACAGCCTGACCAAACAAGGCATCCCGGCGGGAGTCCTTGTCCAAACAGTAATGGGCTGTGAAGGTATGAACCGAGGCCCAGGTGGCGGCTCGACAGATCTGATCTATGGATACAGAGTGAAGATGAGCCATAGAAGTGGCCATGGCTCTCTCATTGTGAGCTGTGACATGGCCTTCCAGAGAAATATTTTTACTCTGGTAAGCAAAGGAAATACACTGAGCAATCCAATTGGAAAGTGTACGTTTAGAGACTGGAAGTCCCAAATGAGAAGGATCAAAAGCCACGAAAAGCTGGGAAGACTTTCGATGTGGCTGAGTCCTGTTGAGGTAAAAGGCAAGAGCTCTTTTACAATCTAAAGTATGAAGGTTCCTCTCTGCACTGGATGCATGAGGAGCTGGAAAAAAGACAGGTAGATATACCTCTTGATTAAGATGAAAAGGCGAGACCACTTTGGGCATAAAGTGGGGATTCGTCCTAAGGACCACCTTATCATGATGAAACCTCGTATAAGGTGGATGAGCCACTAAGGCCTGTAGTTCACTGATGCGGCGAGCCGAAGTGACTGCAATAAGGAAAAGGACCTTCCAGGAAAGAAATTTCAAGGAGGTAGAAACCAACGGTTCAAAAGGTGGCTTCATAAGCTGACCTAGAACTAGGTTCAAATCCCATGCTACCAGAGGAGGCCGGATGGGAGGTTTAGTTAGAGTCAGGCCTCTCATGAATCTTGAAATAAGAGGATGAGAGGAGACAGGTTGTCCATTTATAGGTTTTAAAGATGCTGCAATAGCACTCAAATGGACTCTTACTGAATTCGTCTTAAGGCCTGCATTAGAAAGATGCAGGAGATAGTCTAATAGAGAATTCAAAGGAAGTTCTAGAGGGTCAAGACCCTGTTGAGCACACCAAATGGAAAAGCGTTTCCATTTGAAAGCATAGGAACGCCTCGTGGAGGGTTTCCTAGAGGCATGAAGGATATCTTTCACTGGTTGAGAAAGATTGAAGTCATGAAGGCTTAGGCCTTCAGTAACCAAGCTCTGAGGTGTAGGGACTTGGGGTTTGGGTGCCACAAAGTCCCCTCCTCCTGAGACAGAAGGTCTGGCGCAGCTCCCAGGTCCAGGGAGGGTCCCTGGGAGAAATGCAGAAGTAGAGGGAACCACACTTGGCGTGGCCAGCGTGGAGCTATGAGGATCATCGATCCGTGATCCCTCTGGAGTTTGAACAGAGTCTTGGGAATCAAAGGAATGGGTGGAAAGGCATATAGGAATTCCTGACCCCAATGTAGGAGAAAGGCGTCGTTGGCCTGAGCTCCCTGACACGGAGTCCTGGAACAGAACCGGGGAAGTTTGGCATTCCACGGACTTGCAAAGAGGTCTATGTCCGGGGTTCCCCATTCCTGAAAGATTCTGCGTATCTGGTCCATATGCAAGGACCATTCGTGTGGAAGCAGAACTCGACTGAGTCTGTCTGCCCGAGAGTTTTGAACCCCTGGAAGATACACTGCCAGAAGATGAATTTGATGCTCTCTGGCGAAGGCCCATAATCTGAGAGCTTCGTTGCAAAGCGACAGAGAGCCTGTCCCTCCTTGTTTGTTTATGTAGAACATGGCCACCTGATTGTCTGTATGGACTAGGACGGTCAGGTTGACAAGGAGGGTATGGAAGACTTTGAGGGCAAAGAAGATTGCTCGCAGTTCCAGGAGGTTGATGTGAAGGGTGGTCTCTTGTGGAGACCAAGCACCCTGAGTGGAGAGGTGTTGAAGATGGGCTCCCCACCCTGTTTGGGAGGCATCTGTTGTGAGGGTTGCTTGGGGCAACAAAGGTTGGAAGGGGGTCCCCAACAACAGATTCTTGGTGGACATCCACCATTGGAGGGACCAAAACAGACGCTTTGAGGTGAGTATTTGGTCGGAGAGCGCTCCTGATGCTTGAGTCCACTGGGTGGCCAAGGTCCATTGAGCTGCTCTCATATGAAGACGAGCGTAGGGCACCACGTGTACCGTGGAGGCCATGTGGCCCAGAAGTCGCAGCATTTCTCTGGCTGTCAAGTGACTGCTGGACTGAGCTTGGGAGGCCAAGCACGCCAGACGTTGGCCCCGGACTTGAGGTAGGTAGGCCCTTGCAGTGGTGGTGTCCAACTGGGCCCCTATGAATTCCAGAGACTGAGTAGGGATAAGTTGAGACTTGGGAAGGTTTACCACCAGTCCCAGATACTGCAGAATGTGCCTTGTGCGGTCCAGGGAAATCTGGGCCTCTGACTGAGATGGAGCTCGGATGAGCCAGTCGTCCAGATATGGGAATACAAAAATTCCCAGACCTCTTAGAAATGCGGAAACAACTGCCATGCATTTGGTGAACACTCTTGGAGCAGAGGCTAGACCGAAGGGAAGTACTCTGTACTGGAAATGTTTTCCCTGAAACAGAAATCTTAGATATTTTCTGTGGGATGGGTGGATGAGTATATGTGTGTACGCATCCTTGAGATCTAGAGAACAAAGCCAATCCTGACTCTGAAGGTATGGAAGGAGAATGCCTAGAGAAAGCATTTTGAATTTCTCCTTGTACAGAAATTTGTTCAATTCTCTCAGATCTAGGATAGGTCTGAATCCCCCTGTCTTCTTTGGTATGAGAAAATAAGGGGAGTAGAATCCTGTCCCTTGTTGAAGAAGAGGAACCTTTTCTATTGCCCCTTGGGCAAGGAGAGAAGAGACTTCCTGATCCAACAGGCCCAGGAGAGATGGGGGAGAATTGAAGTGCCTCACCATGGTATATGGAGGAAGGTTGGAAAAATGAAGTTTGTAACCCTCTCTGATGATAGAGAGGGTCCATTGCTCTGATGTAATTTGCCCCCATCTGGGAGCAAAGTGAGCTAACCTTCCAGGAATGGTGAGGGGCTCTGGTTGTTCTAGAGCCAGAAAGGTTAAGTTCTCTAGGGGCAAGTCAAAACCCCTGAGGGGGTTGAGCCTGCTGAGGAGTGGCAGACACTGCAGGCTTTGACCTTGCCTGTTTAGGCTGCTGACGTTTAGCAGCAAAGCGAGGCTGAGAAGATTGTTGGCCAGTATTTGTGGAAAATCTGGCCTTCTTGTAGTAAGGCCTCTTGAAAGACTTTTTCTTGGCAGGAGTAGAGGTAGACTTAGAAAGTCTATCTAAGGTAGCATTTTCTGCGTCCATTTGAATGGCTTTAATTTGCCAGTCTTTACCAAATAAGTTCTCACCTGTACAGGGCAGATTCCGTAAGCCATCCAGGACCCAGGGTTCTAGGTCAGAGGCCTGGAGCCAAGCAAGTCGTCGGGCTGCAATGGCAATGCCCGAAGCTCTACCGGCCCCTTCAAAGGAATCAAAGGCTGCTCTGTTGGAGAACTTAGAAACATCTAGAAGCTGTTTCACTATAGAAATGAACTCCTCCTTTTTATCCTCAGGGATAAAGGGGGCAAAATGCCGTACCTTTAGGGCAAGTTCCCTGAGAAACATGCCCATATACAGACTGTATGAATTAATCCTGGCTATAAGCATACTAGCCTGGAAGATTTTCCTACCAAAAGAGTCTAGGGTCTTACATTCTCGCCCTGGAGGGGTAGAAGAGTGCCTTTTGGTACTCTTAATCTTTTTCAGCGCAGACTTCACCACAATAGAATGGTGAGGCAGCTGAGTCTTTTGAAAACCAGGAGAAGGAGGGACCCGGTACATGGTGTCCAACCTACGAGAATAAGGAGACAGCGTTAGAGGAGCCTCCCATAAGTCCATCAAGTGTTCTTGAAGGATTTCATGGATAGGCAGGGTGACTGCCTCTTTAGGAACCTTAGGGTATCCTAAAATATCCAGTTTCTTTGACCTAGGTTCTTTTTCAGAGGATGTGGTAATAGAAAGTCCTTTAGCTAGTTCTATAATGAAGTCTTGAAAGGACAAATCCTCTGGTGGAGACATTCTCCTCTTTGGGGAAGAAGGGTCTTCAGGAAGAACTAGAGACAGCTCATCAGAGTCCTCAGAGGAGTCAAAATCCTCAGAAGAATCAGAGTATCCTCTATTTGCTTCCAACGCATGATACGCATACCGTTCGGTATCGACATCGGGCGTATCGGGTATGGGATCGGTATCGGGTGAAAACCCGGATCCGGCATGCGGAACCGATCTGCGTTTGGAAGACGATGGTCTCGGTTCCGATATGGGAAACGATACCGGAACCGGACCCGGAACCGCTGGATGCGGTACCGAGGGCGTCGCAGCTTTAATGAAAGCCAGCATGGCCTGCTGCATGGTCTGAACAGTATTGCTCATAGACGCCACTGCTGCCTGGATGTCGGTACCGGTATGGGCCGGTACCCCAGAGCAGTCTAACAGGTGATCGGTCGAGGCCATGCCATCGATGTCAACCTGTAACCCCATAGATGGAGCTTTGGAAGCCAGAGCTTCCCGCCGGGGTTGTTTGGGTGGGGCAGGATCCTCAGATTCAAAAGTGAGAGCCTCTCGATGCTTTGAAGGAGATTTGCTCCTTGAGGACCTGCCCGAAGAAGGTTTGGTTACCTGAGATCCATCCGGAGAGGAAGACCTGGATGACTGTGATGCTGGATTATCTGAAGCAAACAGCACATGGAATTTGTTGGCCCGGTTCTGCAAACCACGTTTAGACATCTGGGAGCAGGATGGGCAGTCCGGAATGGAGTGGTCAGGTCCCAAACATTTAAGACACCAGTCATGGGTGTCTGTGACAGAAATAACAGCACTACACTTGGTACACTTCTTGAAACCAGGGGCTGGTTTCTCCATGAGGAGAATTTGTGTAGGCCTGAGGCCTAACCGAAGTCACCAAGTTGTGCAAAAATAAAGATTTTATTTTTTTTTTTGAAGAAAGAAAGAGAGAGACCGGCGGTACCGGTTTCGGTATGGGGAAGGCAGGTACGCGGTCTAAAGAAACAAACTAAAACAAGAATTTCTTCAGCGGTGACAGGAACATGACCTGCTGGCTCCGCGGAAAAAGAGAAACTGAGGAGAGCTGGTCAGGAAGGCGGGAAGGCAGCGCGCATGTGCAGTGGGAGGCCCCAAAAGCTTCCTTTCTGGGAAGCTGGGGAGCTTTCCCGCGCAGGCTCCGTCGGTTCCGACGTACCCATAAGTGAGGACTTATTCCTGCTTGTTCCTGGAGATTCATTATTATTCAAAGGGGCAGACCAAGGGTGATTCGGAGCCATGTGCAGAAACTCATTGCAGGCCTCATTTACATTAAATGTACTTTATTTTCAAATGTATATGCCACCAATCTAAAATCCTAGGTGACTTCTAAACATACATACATACACAATTTAGTAAAACAGATGTTACAATAAAATAAACATAACAACCAATCATTAATCAAATATAACTTAAAACTAGTTTCATTTTGCTAAGATCAGCTTATTAATGAGGAGGGAAGATATAAAATTAAAACTATCACCTTAATACACAAAGTACTACATCATGAATCTGCCCCCTGCCTACACCTGCTCCTTTCAAAACTCCACTCCACTAGACCATATAGATCAAACACAACAAACACTTAAACATACCTTCACAGAAGAAAACGTGCACACAATCCCCACGCAACCGAGCCTTCTCCCTCTGTATGAATGCCCTCCCCTCTACATGTGCACGTGCAACACACACACAAACATCGGCCGCGGCAGCATATATGGCAACAATTTAAAAACTCACAAGTTGGGCTGGGGCAGAGCCAGTTCCAGAGCAGAGGGGAATGCGGTGGTGCCAGCAAGGCAAAATAGTAGCAGTAAGTTCAGTTGATTCGGCAGCAGGGATGGGCAAAGTCAGCATGTGCAGCAGCCGGGCACTGTGCCATCAACATGCTCGTACATGCGTAGGGCTGGCACAGATTACTCATAAATACCAGAAGGACGCAACATCCCTCAGAGTAATGACTTCATACTTTCCTCACGACGTTTTAGAAATGGGCTCATTCTTCTCTAACCACCCAGAAGAACTCCATCCCAATGGATCCCAGTCACACATGCATTTATATGGGGAACTGTTTAGTACATGGGCATCATAGAAGGACTCAGGAAAGCTGGCCACCATATCAGTCACCACATGTTATGCGTAGTGGGAAGGAAGGGTAAGAGTTCTAGAAGCAAATTTAGAAGGTTTAGGCACCGTGTACATGTGAACAAGGATGATTTACATGTGGAAATGATCATACATGTGCATGCATTGATTTTAGAAAAGACATTACTTACATGTATGTAACTGCAGCATGCACAATTTTGAAGGGGGCATATTCTAGATGTAGTTTGGGCAGACATTTGGGAGGTAATCTTATAAGGGAGCTGCATAAAAATACGTCCAATTTATACATGTATATCACCAATTTCAAGGACTTATGTCTGTGAATAGCACATATGTGCATACTTTAGGTGTCTTTACTCTATAAACATGCATACTTCCAGTGTGGACATGCACAGGGGCAGAGTTTGAGCAGTGTGTAGGCGGAACACAAAAGTTATAAAATACATAATTTCTGCATATGCTTGAAAAATCTAGGCGGAAGTATTTATACAGCACAATGTGGGCTCCCTCAGGGGTTGTGCCATCTGAACTCATTTAATATTTACTTGCAACCTTTGTGTGCTTTAATTGTATCTCATCTGATCTATTATCATTTTTATGCCAACGATACTATGCTGTATGCACCATGCTCTAGTGTGAAGACCCCCTACACTGCAATGACAGATTGTTTCACTGCAATAGTGGACTGTCAACTACAAAAAGACAGAGGTTCTCTTTATTACTCGAGATCCAGTTTTTGACTTGCCGGCTGTATTACTAGGAGAACTAACCTCAAAGTTAAATCAGACCAAATGCTAACTTTCCATACACACATCAATGGCATTATTAGGAATGTTTGTTATAAAATGTGAGTGACATACAGTCTGTCAGGCTCTAATATTACCTCACTTTGATTATTGTAATATCGTGGCATCAAGGGTTACTGGCTCATACAATTAGAGCATTACAATTGGCACAAAACACTGCTGCATGAATTCTTCTAAATCAGTCCCGTCAGACTCATATTACTCCCTTGCTGAAACAACTGCATTGGCTCCCTGTTGCTGGCAGGGTCAGATATAAAGTATTACTTACAGTATTTAAAATCTCTTATAAGTTGTCTATGGTCTGTCTTTCATCCTTATTACTGGGCTTTTCATCTGATTGCCCAAGATCAGCATATTCCCAGAATAATTAAAACACTATAATATTAACAAAATGTGCCCCTTCCTCTCTGAACACACTACTGAAACACTTGTCCACTCTAATTACTTCCCGTCTCGACTACTGCAACCTCCTTCTTGCTGGTCTCCCTCTGTGTCGCCTCCCTCCCCTTCAATCTATTCAGAACTCTGCTGCGTGACTAACCTTTCACCAGCCTCGACATACTCATATAACCCCTCTTCTCAAATCACTTCATTGGCTTCCTCTCCATTTCCGTATCCAATTCAAACTTCTCCTTCTGACCTTTAAATACATTCATTCTTCTGCTCCTCACAACCTTTCCTCTCTCCTCTCCCCCTACACCCCTCCTCGTGAACTCGGCTCTTCTACTGGCTTGCTCCTCGCTTTGCCCTTTTCCTCCACTGCCAACTCTAGACCGATCCTTTTACCTTGCTGCTCCTTATGCCTGGAACAAACTACCTGAGTCGGTACGTCAGGCTTCATCTCTGCCCCTTTTCAAACCCATGCTAAAGGCTTTCCTCTTTGATGCTGCCTTTGGATCCTGGTTCCTTGTTTTCCTTGTGTCTCCTCACCCTTCCTTATTCTACCCTCATTCTCATCTTTTGTCTTTTCTGTCTTAATTAGATTTTAAGTTCTGAAGAGCACGGACCGTCTTTATATGTGTCTGTACAGCACTGCATATGATCTGTAAGGCTATATAAATGATTACTAGTAATAGTAGTTACAAGGGTGCAGAGTAATCAGGCTTCTCACTCTATGCCCCTGGACTATGGAACATGCTCCCCCATAAATTCCGCACTACCACTGATCTTCAGGATTTTCATAGGAAGATGTAGACCCACATTTTTAGGGAGCATTATAGTAAAGATTACTAACAAAGAGCCTGATTCTGGGAGCGGGACGTCTGGGCCATCCAGATGTCTTGGACCCGATTCTGGTCCGTGGGAATCGGGCCTGAGGACAGTCCAGCATGTGTCCCTCCTGCCTGCAGGGATGTCCTCTCCACAGGCGTCCCAGACATCCACGGCTCTGGACCCCAAAATCCCTGCCGCCCAACCCACGGCTGGCCTCCTGAGGCCCGGATTGGGTGGCGGGGACCCCCCTGGCCCCGGCGATGGCTGCTGTGTCTGATTCTCCTAAAAATACTGCCTATACCACCTCTGAGCTGGTATAAGCAGTACGCCCCAGAGGGTCTGGCAGCACATACAAGGCCGTGACATGAATTGGCCCTGTACATGCTGCCGGGCAGCCCGCCCCCCCACCGGCTCTCCCCGTCCTGAAGAACAGGACATATGGGGAGAGCCATGGGGGAATAGAGTTTAGGCGGATTGCAAAGCTGCACGTCCAGCCCCGCAACCCATGTTCTGGAATGAGGGCCATAGTTAATAATGTAATGTCAACATAACAAACTTATATTTGTTTTGTTACTGTCCTGCAATTGGTCTGCCTACATTCAAGGGATTATACATGTTTCCTTTTTACCTGCTTTGATTTTGTAGATAAAGCAAGATGTAAGTTATATAAATAATAAGTAAAAATAAAATGCATCTGCTATAGGGCAAGGTTAAGTGCTTACTCCTAGTTTGCGCACGTTTTAGCCCTATTTTATGAAGTAATGCATGCGAATGCCTCACTTTATGAAATAGGCCTCAAATACATGTGTACTAATGAGGGTTAACTCCACGTGAAGTATACATATATTCCCTATTTTGCCAAGGAAATAGCCATATAGCATATAATATCTCTGTTGGCAATTCCATCTGCTCTTAGCTAACTGCTCCTTTGAACTTGTGGGGTGGGGGGACTGAACTTTTCTGGTATTCAAAATTACCTCAAAAAAATATGAGTTTGCAGATGGGATAGGGGGTCTTAATGGCGGCTCCGTCTCTTTATCCACATATCTTTATTCAGGCAGCGTTGAATCAGTTTTTCCTCTGCCAAATATTTTGCAAATGTCTTTTCTTACAACAGCTGCTGTTCAAAAAAAATAAGAAGATCTCCCGCTGTTTGGCTTCCAAAATCCAGAGAGAATTCTAGTAGATTGAACCCATACTTATTAGTGTCTCATATAGTGGAGGGTTATGGGGAAGCCGCTGCTTCTTTAGATTTGCAGTCTGCTCTTTTTGGCTTTGGTCTACTCAAGTGGATTGATACTTACATCTACATTACATTTTCAGGAAACCGCAAAAACATTTGCATGCCAAGTAGGCTTCCACAATTTCGAAACAGCCCATCTTTTAAGGATTTATTTAATTCCTTGGTACTTCTATAAAGGAAGAAAATTCAGGAAAAAAAGCAAATGAAAACTTCTGCATGAAGGGCTGTGGAACTTGCCTAGCTCTTAAATCTAGTATTTATGAGTGAATGATGAATGACCCACAGGGTTGGGGAGTGGGAGGGGGGAGTTGTTGCTTTTTCTTGCGGAAATTTTTTATCAGATACCTTTTCCTTTATGGAAAATGCTGATGGGAAAAATTAACCAGAACTGAAATTAGACCCTTAGTAATTCTATGCTTGGAACGAAGACATGCTCATTGCTATTACCTATTGATCCATATAAGTAAAAAAAAAACGTTACCTGAAGATTTTCTCTTGCTCTTCACTATAAAGTTGGGTGGAGAATTTAATCTATCTATAGACCAAATGCACAGAGCTACATGTTTGGCATCCATGAAACCATTCCCCCTATCTGGCATTGTATCTCAAGGATGTGTATCTTAATGGATGAAGTTGTACAAACCAAGCCAACTTTCAATTCTTCCCACATTAGAAAGCATGCATTTTCTTTCTCATGAGACTTATTACATTATGGCAGTGCCGCAGGGTGTCGTCATCAATAGATAACTAGAGCCCAAAGGACTTCAAATGTACTTGGGTACTCTTCATGCCGTACAGTGCTGCCTCAAGGGCATATGATCTGAGGATAACCATGCCTCGTGCTAGAAATAGGCTGAAAAAAAGGTCGCACTCTCACTCCATTTCTACATCAAACTTATTCAGTATGCACCACTGTCTCCCTTTCAGTAACACCTAAAATGGAGTTTGAAATGCTTTTTACTAATGTCATAATTCAAACACTTAATGATCCTGACCTTCAACTCGTATTTCTAAATAAAGGCCAATAGGATGGGTCCTTCCTGGCAGGAAGGTCTGAGGTAATCTGGTCTATAAACTAATCAGTGAATTAATAAAGAGGATATGTTCCATCTGGGAGCGTAACCGCTTATATACGATTTTCTGCAGAGTTTATATATGGATTATTTCTTGTCCGTTAATTGTAACGTTTCAGGACGCTTTGTCAGTCCTTCGCACTGCAAGCAATCCAACGGCTCAATAAACCTCAGCGAAATAATTTTAGCACTAGGCCTTTTAAGCTATGCTGAAATTAAAAGCTAAAATTAAAATATGAGCCTGCGATGTCAGAATGCAGGATTGTTCTACAATAGCAGTTTTCTTTTGATTATTCCAACCTCTCCTCCCCCTCAAGTCTCTTTACATAATCTTTGATGACTTTGCACCGACGGTATGGAACTATATCACTTGGGATCAATTATTCTTTAACCTATAATTTTGAACCATGTATCGCAAAGGGAACCTGCAGTCACACTGCCCTGGATCACAAAAGCTTATAGCAAACCTAGCTTAGAGACACTCGCCCTTTAGCACTAAAAGAGGATTTTCAAAGCAGACTCCAAGTACTCCCTAGCCAGTCTGGTTTTCAGGATATCCACAATGAATATGCATGAGATATATTTGCATACAACAGAGGCAGTGCATGTGCATCTCTCTCATGCATATTTACTGTAGATATCCTGAAAACCAGACCGGCTTTAAGGGAAAATTCTTAGTACCTCAAGCCACATTTCAATAAACTGACTTTCAATCAGCAAAGTCATCAAATGTTACTGGCATTTTTTTTTGTTTTTCATCCTTAATCTTTATACTCCAACTAATTCACATGTGGCTCTCCAGCCCAACTAGCAGTTAAATAACACGAGAGATCCTTCATCGTGCTCCCAAGCTGTGCCTCTCATTTTCTGCATTAAATGCATCACCAAATTGCATTGATGGCAGACTTAATCACTTACAAAAGACCCAAAATGATGCTTCTTTCTTTTCAGCTATCTAGCAGTGCAGGAAAGACAAACAGCATGGGAAGGAGAAATAAAAAGTAGGGAATGCCTGGTCTTTCTCTTTGCTTATTCGTTTTCTGACTCAGGACCATAGCTAACTGAAAAGATAACGGGGGGGTCAGCAATCAAGTGCACAGCTTTAACCTTGAGGAGTTCAAGACCCAAAGAGCAGTCATGTCACAAGGGAGCATAAGGGTCATGAGAAGTAGTGACATCACAGAGAAGTACAGGAAGAGACAAAGTTATTCAAATTATAGCAGCTCAGGCAATGCAATTTGGCTGCCAACTGCATAAGAGTACGACCGCATGATGAAGCCTGGGAATAAGAAGGAATCACTGCAGCAGGAGAAGGCAGCTGTCACCTAACGTCTGAGTTAACTTAGGTGCTCATGCTGCTTTAAGAATGGGTCTGAGTAAAAACGAGATCCTCCAGATCCCTCGGATCTAGGTAATACCACTTTAAATAGGATCTGGGTTTTACTTACTTGGCAACAGGGGTTTAAGCATGCCCTGACGCTAATGTGCAGTGCTGGCCATGCTTCTAGGCCAGCGGTGAAAGACTCAAGTTTGATCTGGCAGATTCGGAACTGGATCTCCTGGATCCAACGATTCTTTAACTGCTGGAGTAGAAACCTGGCCGGCACTGCACTCTAGCAGCACCGGAGGTTTTGCCAGCTGCAGAGCATTGACTCCGTTTTCTTTCTCCCTCCACTACCAAGATCTGGGGGATCCGGATCCAGGTCCGATCCTCAGCTCCCAGTCCGGATCCCCCTAGATCTCGGTAGTGGAGGGAGAAAGAAAACAGAGGCAATGCTCTTCTGAGCAGCACCATCAGAAAAATGTTTTGGTCCTTCTTTGAAGAACTTCAGGATGAGCAATAAGTCAGAACAACGCAAGAAGGCGGACAAAGCTCATATGCGAAAGCCTTCAAATGAAGAGCTATTGAAAGAATAACATTTTATTAGCATGCAAAAATATACCAAAACTGCAGTGACTACCCTCTCAGGTTACTGCTTTGGGCAATGCTATTAGAATCCCTCTTCATTTTTTAAGCCACTGTAGACTCTCAAAAAATCTTGAGTACTCATTCAAGTAAACACAATTGATAAGCTACTGACCCTTAAGTCTCACCCAACAGTGGTACTGTGAGAAAAGCCACATACTTTCACCTACCCCCTCCGAACACATTTCTCTGGCTGTGAAGGAAACCACAACGTGGGAAGGAAAGCCTATGAAAGAATGAAAATAGAAAGTGTCTGAGGACTTGGCAGAAGGACACTAAAGAAAACAGAGAGTGGTGACGCATTCTGGCAGTGAATCCACCTCAACCCCTTCAAAGGCTTTGGCAGGAGGCCTCAGTGGAGACCCCAGGCTTTTGCCAAGCCATGAAACACCACCATTATTATCACCGCAGTCATCAACAAAACAGATTCTGTAAACCGACTTGTTGGCACATAGATTAAAGAAGCTATTAAAAGTAATAACAGCTGTTTGAAATGTCCTATTTAAAAAGTTGGTAGAAAAAATGTGTACATATATACATACATACAGACACACGGGGCTTAATTTAATCTTCATTTACAAGTGTTTTGCTTCCAGAAATTAAGTTGAATCCCCAGAGCTCAGAAAGTGAAATTTTTCTTCTCTGAAGATTTATTTTTATGTTAAATTTATGAACTTCTTATTTTGACATCCAGAACTATGGGAACATTTTCGCTATGTTGTATATGTGGAATTCTTTTTTTAGACTTAAAAATTCAGAACATAGCTGACCCCTGTAAATTCTTAGCATGGACAGTGATATTGTGTGTGCGTGCCTTTCTGCACAAGACGCGAGTTGTGCCTCATTCGAGAATTTAACAACAAAAAACGGTTTTAGATGCAGTCACATGATTAATTCCTGTTTTATTGGCATCAGTAACTTATTTTACATTTTGAATATTTTTTCCTTTCAAAAATAAATGTATATATATACAAATATATACAATATACACAATGAACGCAAAAATATCTTAGGAGGCACTATAATTCAATGGTTTGAGTCCTACGTCTCTAACCGCACACAACAGGTCAAATTCAATAATACCCTCTCCAAACAATTCAACCAGACCCAAGGAGTCCCACAGGGCCCAGCGTTATCTGCTTTACTTTTCAATATCTATCTCCAGCCAATCTGCAACATAATCAGAGCGCACAACGTGGATTACCGAACATATGAAGACGACATCATGCTTTCCACAACAATCAAAACATTAAACCCAAAACAGTCAACTGCTTCAATGATGTCTCACACTGTCTCAACTCAGTTAACCTAAAAAAGACCAGTCTTGATTATCACCAGGAACAAAAATTCTCTCCACCTCAGCAACTGCAAGTAAATGATGCCTCTCTAGAAGTCAAAAAGGAAATAAAATACCTGGATATACTATTAGACCAGAACCTTAACATGATCAATCATATTAACATGACAACGCAAACGATCTACAACAAAACCAGAATGATACAAAATCTAAGACCCCTTCTATCGACAGACGACTTCCGCACAATAGCTCAACACGTTAGTCCGCACAATACTGAAAGTAGCCAGATCAGAACACATAACCCCCATCCTGTACTACTTATATTCGTTGCCAGTGATACAGAGAATCAAATACAAGGCTCTAATGACCACATTCAAAACAGTAAACAATATCGCACCAATTTATCTTAATTCATTAATACAGATGCAACAAGAAAGATGAAGAGGGGAAAGTATGCAGAACTTACTACCTATCCCTAAGGTTTTCAGAAACGCAAACCAATCAACTAATAGGGCATTCACGTTCTACTCCCCAGCCCTTTGAAATGCACTACCCAACAACCTGCGAGAAATAAAAGATCTAACTACAGTATGTTCAGAAAGCACCTCAAGACCTTCCTATTTGTGGCATGGCAGGGAGGAGTGGCTCAGTGATTGGGACAGGTTACCTCAGGCTGGAAGGCCAGGGGTTCAATTCCCACATGGGGACAAGCAACTTCAGGCCAGAGGGACTGGGGTCATTAGTCCCATGGCCACTCCTTGTGGCCTTGGGTAAGCCACTTAACCCTCCATTGCCTCAGGTGCACTTAGATTGTGAGCCCTTCGGGGACAAGGGAATAAAAAGTACCTGTTAGTATACATGTAAACCACACTGATTCTAAAGAGCATGGTATAAAAAAGAAATTAAATAAATAAATAAATACTACCAACCTAGAATGGAAAACCCAAACCCCAAATATATAAGAAATCTACCACTTATATAACTCACGCTCACCTCATCGTACAGCTTTACCACCTGGATGTAAAATGTAAAATTAACTGTAACATAGCTCACATTGTCTTAATGTAAATAATTTATTGTAAATAGTTGACCTAACATCATTGCACCCTAAAGGCCTGCACACGATGTGAAATACTGTTATAATGTTCATTATTGTTCTTGTTCAGTATGTTTCTTGTTCCTTGTAAACTGCCTAGAGCAGTACAGAAACATAGAAATATGACGACAGAAAAAGACCACATGGTCTATCTAGTCTGTCCTTCCATAACAACTACAACAGTCCCCTTTTTACCTTTAGAATAGAAACATAGAAATATGACGACAGAAAAAGACCACATGGCCTATCTAGTCTGTCCTTCCATAACAACAGTATGTTATTATGTTCTCTGTAGACCGCCTTGATTACATGGAAAAAGCGGCACATAAAACAAGCAAATAAATAAATTCAAAGTGTAACAAACTGCATATAACTGAACTATTGCATGATATTCAGACAAGCAGATATCTTGATGATGATCGAACATGACAGATATCGTGTAAGGTCCACAAAACCAGAATCCCTTTTGGATGATTTCTCAAAACACATACTCCGTTGCATAAGATGGATATGCATTCCTTCTGTGATGAAATGAAAAATGCCACAAAACGGGTTTGTTTCATTTTCCTTCAAAACAAACCGAAAAACACACCAAACCTTGTTATTTTTTTGTTTCATAGCGTATTCAGCATATGTTATTTGCAAATGTGTTTTATTTGCAAACTGTGGTGCTAAAAACGAAACCTAACAAAGTAAAAAAAAAAAAAAAGGAAAATAATCTAATGAAACTAGATCTGGTGTTCCACTAAGGGCTAGGTCTAATAGGGCTTCCCCTCTGGTCGGTTCATGAACCAGCAGCTCCAAGAAGCAGTCATTTATTTCATCTAGGAACTTTGTCTCCCTAGAATGTCCTGCAGTGACACTGACCCAGTCGATACCGAGGTAATTGAAATCACCCATTATTATTACCACGCTGTAACTTTTGTTAGCTTCCTTGATTTCTTTGAGCATTTCATCATCCATTTGTTCATTCTGGCCAGGCAGTCGATAGTACACCCCCACTGCCATCGCCTTCCCCTTTTTACATGGAATTTCAATCCATAGAGATTCTACAGCAAATTTTGTTTCCTGCAAAACTTTAATCCTTTCTGACTCAATGCCCTCTCTAACATAGAGCGCAACCCCTACAGGGTAAACTATTTAAGACTAATAAAAGAAAATATTTTTTTCACTCAACGTGTAATCAAACTCTGGAATTTGTTACCGGAGGATGTAGTATTTATCTATTTATTTACTTTTCTTATATACCGCGCTATTAAAATCAGTGCGGTTTACAATTGAACAAAACATACTGCAATGTCACATGACAGTTGAGTTTACATTGAACAAGGACAAGATAACTTGGAGTTAACTGGGGTAACTATTTACAGAGTAACTATTCACAGAGTATAGTATAAATTTGTACATGGAGTTATACTAACATCTTATTTACATAATATAGTAATACATAATATAGTAAAGGCTGTTAGTGTAGCTGGGTTTAAAAAAGGTTTGGACAAGTTCCTGGAGGAAAGGTCCATAAACCATTATTAAGAAGGGACCCAGGATATCAATGCTTGACCCAGTACAAGCATTGCTGAACCTGTGTCTTTTGGGGAAACTGCTAGGTACGTATGACCTAGATTGGCCACTGTTGGAAACAGGATACTGGGCTTGATGGACCTTGGTCTGACCCAGTATGGCATATCTGATGTTCTTATGTTCTTAAACAGAATTTGATAGTGTGAGAAAACAAAACAAATGGACGGTATGCACACCTTTATTGCTTAATCAACTACAGTATGTGACCTATTCTGCAAAGTGTGGTAAAGTTTTGCAGTTACTGAATGTTAGGTGGAAAAATGAATGCATGGTAATGGCAAAGACGGTGCAGTAATCGTTAGGGGCATGTTCAACATCTGTCCATGTCCCTACCACATAGGGCAGACATTTATTGCACCTTAAGTGTATTGCTGATAACACAGTTACACTATCAACAATGCACTACTGCAATTTCCCACCTTCCAGACCCCCAGGATACCACAAACAACTGCATTAGAACCCACTCACCCCCTGAGACCCCCAGATGTGAAACAAATCTTCCATCCACCCCCAATCCCCCCCCCCCCCCAACATCTAACACAGAAGGCCCCTGCTCCCTGGCTCTATCAGGGGTTTCCCTGCGGTCTAGTAGGGAGCAAGTGCAATCCCCAGTTGCTTCTGTTCCATCAAATGCCTGGGTTCAATATGGCTCCTCTGACCCCTAGTGGCAGTCTTATGGTACTACTGCTAGGAGTCAAGTTGACAAAGGATGCCCTTTTATATCAGATGTCTAGGCTGTGCGGCCTTACTTGCAACAACATGGGAGAAAGGCATAGGCAAGCCTCTGCAAGTGGTACAGGTATGTGCATAGGCAAAACTTATGTTTCAGTTTTCCTTTACTATTTTACTAATTCATTTCTGTATTTTAGCATGTGCTAAAATACAATGAACCAAAATGTGTTGTTTTTTTATGTTGTCTCTGATTCAAAATGGCAAAAATCAACTAATGTTGTTGGTGTTTCCAATGTCATTTTTAAACTAATGCATATCCCCAGTACAAACACAACCTTAGTAGGAGGGAAGGAATAAATAAATTGCTCAGAAACGAAGATGAGACAGTTGGGACTTTTGATACCCAATTATACAGCTCAGCATATTAAAATAATTGACTAATTGTGTAGGTATCTAATGAAGGTATTCCTTTGACAAAATGGAACATAAACACATAAAGCCAATTAAACTAGAAAAAGGAGAGAATTTACATCTTTTAAGTATTGCTGTTCAGAAACATATGCAGCTTGTATTTTCAAGAGAGAATTTCCCCATGAATGCACAGCACCTATAGCATGAAGCGTAACTTTTCATTTTTGGAAAACAGCTTCTCACCCATTTCTTACTGCAAAAGATGCTGTAAGCCTATAGAAATAGTAGGTTGCAGCGACATACTGAGAATAACATCCACATAGACACTATCTCCTGTATAGCCTGGAGATCCCTTCTGAGCCGATGCCAAGTACTTGAAAAGTTGGACACTGCATCTGGTATTTATACTAAGTAAAATTCTAATCATCACGAACAGCAATGTGTTTCAATTCACTCTTATGATTTTATTTCAATCCGCTAACGAACGTAACTGCCAGAGAGCATTTGCTATATAAACTTAAGTAAACAAATGAAAAAGTAAAAATCTATCTTAAGCTGCTTTATGTAACGTTTTCTCCGCTTTAGGCACACAAAAGAATGAATCTAGACAAAAGGGTAAACCTTCTTGCTTGTCCACGTTCTTTTTAAGTGCCCCGTAGTTATTTTTTTAAAAGCTTCTTTTTGTCACATTTTTTATAGGGGGGGGGGGAAATGAAAGGTTCTTTCATGCTGGATAGTTCACCTCTTGCTGGTATTCCCTTTATCATCCTTCTGCCAAATACCGTGAAGTAAGTCAAACAGGGTAACTACTTGAATCTCTGGATGACACTATAAATCTTCGTGCCAAGGGGTTGATGCCAAGTTCTGTATCTTCCTCGTTCTGAATAATCGACAGACAAATCCTAAGGAGATGGTCACCATTTTGGACCTGCTTTGTGTGCTCAAACCTTGGCAGCCATCTTACAGCTTGGCAACCATTTTGAGAATTTATCTGGCAGGGTCTCAGAACTTGCTGACACTGTTTAAACTGAACGTCAGTTAAATATAGTCCAAATTAAATAAAACAAAAGTGATTCCAGGTAAAATATCTTCTAATAAATCCAAATAATAAAACTGTATATATGGATTTTTTATCACATATTAACTGTCCGTTGTTTGGATTTCCTGAGCACAAAATGCATTCCTCTATGAATGTTACTACTGCAATTCTTTAAAGCTTTAACAAGCACTTTAATCCTAAAAAAGGCCGGAACCAAGAAACACATCAACAAAATCAAACAAAACTACCCAAGAACCAATACGCATGGAACAATATTGTGAACAGTAAAGGGATCAAGAATTCCCAAATGCAGAATATATTCTCTTTTGTTAATGTTTAATGAGCCCATACCATTCGTGGTAGGTTTTAACAAATAAACAGCCAGAAAACGCCCCCAATACAAAAAAAAAAAGATGTTAGTAGATAAACAGCAGGAAACACCATTTTTTCTAGAACTCTCTTACGCTCAGCCTCTTACCACCTTTGGGTCTTTCACTCTGTTTGTGTTCCCTTTCAATGTTGATGATCCCTCAAGCTTTGCAAATGTATGTATTTGATTCAGCTGGAAAAGATACCCAGCAAATAGCACCTGTGCAGTAAAAACACTGACAAGCAGCAATTCTTTATAACTAAGGGTGCCAACCATATGAAAGAGAAAACCCGCCACCTGTCCCGCCCTTTCCCTGCTCTCTGTCCCGCCCCGCCCCACCCTTACCCCACCCTCTGTTCCCCAAAAATAATTGTAGAGAGGGCAATGTGCAAACTGAAAAAGCAAGATTGCTACACATTCTTAAACATAAATTCCATACCAACAGAATACCCAGCATTGGTTGTACGAATATACACACACACAATACAGACAGGCCTTTACGAATAAATGAGCACAAAATGGAAAAAGAAATATATAAACAAAAATTAAACTAAAACCTCAGAAAGCCAGACGTTGCATGAAGTGCAACACAAGAAAAATAATAATGCATTTCCCCCCTGTACTCTACAAAATAAAAGACAGCAGATATCAGGATTGGCATTAGGAGGGATGCAATCTGGACCCACAAGCCAGAGGGCCTCAGATCTGTCGGAGACTGAAATAGACACAGCTTGCTAGTGGGCTTTAGGCAATGCAATGTGTGCCTTTGAGTCAATGCCCACTCCTGGCAACCCATCAACTCCTAGGTTTTCTTGGCAGTGATTGCCAGGCTTGTCTTCTGAAGCAATGGAGAGTTAAGTGACTTGCCCAAGGTTACAAGGAGTCCTCATGGAAATCTTGGTTACCAAGTCAGTGCTCTAACCACTGGGCTACTCCTCTAGCTCCAGTCCCTCCCAGCATCAGCTCCCTTCCGTGGTGTTTGTGGCTATTCTAGAGTGCTGGGCTGCTGTGAGGATTGCGTCAGCAGTGTCCAGGAGTAATCACAAGCACCACAAGTCTTAAATGGGAGCAGCCATGGTGATTGTGGCTTTCCAAGATGCCTGCATGACCCCATATGCAGCCTGAGCCCAGCCCCTCGGCTTCACGTTTCTTTTTCAATTCTGCCGCAGCTGCCCAGTGCCAACTGGCCCATCATGGCCGCTGACAGACCCAATCACAACCCGAAGCTGTCCTGCGGCATGCGTACGGCCGGCCCTTGGCAGGGCCACACTAGGGTTTCTGGCGTTCCCCTGCAACCTTTAAATCGGCACCCCTCCCTCATTATTATTAATGCTGGCTACACCCCACTCTCCTTTTTCCTCTTTTCATGTGATGGTAGATTTCTTGCTCACATCCAATTTTGTAAGAAAATTTCAGTGAAAGGGCAAATGCATAGCCGGAATAAAAATAACTATTAGCACTAAATACTTAGCATTATTCAAACAGGTTGTGATAGTCAAAAAAAAATATGATTCTGGTCATCTCACTAACAACAACATAAACATTCACCAGTAGCAGGGATATAGGTGACCTAATATAAAATCCTACAAAAGTCACCGAAGATCTACAAGGCCAAATCTACCATACCATACTAGCATAAACTTCCAAAACTCATACAAGCAGCACTATAAATACTGCAATGGGCCCTGGAACATCCATATACTTATTTGAAAAGCTGAAAAAATTACTACAGTACAGTATAGATCCCTATGTACAAACTCCATGTTAACAGAACACCTGGCCTCAGTCACACACTCAGAACACAGACCCTCACCAAGTACACAATAAGGGTCAGTGTCTTACAGAGCCACGACTGCAATAATGCTAATAATTTAAAATAAAAATGAAAGCGGCACGGAGCCTTCCAACCTTATGGAATCTCTGCTGCTGCATCCCGCCTCCTCTAGCGTAACTTCCTTTTGAGGGAGGGACGCAGCAGCAGGAGCTCCATAGGACCAGAAGGCTATGCACTGGTTTTGCTTTTATTTTAATTATTAATGCTATTGCAGCCGTGGCTCTGTAAGAAGCAGGAGCCGTGGCTGGAGCGGAGAAGAGGGTGAGTCTGTGCTGGCAGGGACAAGAACTCAGGAGAGAGATGTTTTTCTGCTCTGGCTGCTCCTGGTCTTGCGGCCAGAGCAAAAAAACGTTTTTTCAACGGCCGGTCTTAGATCTCTTCTGGCAGCTGGTCTGGCCATGTAAAAACTGGCCAGGCCGGCTGAAAACCCTATTTATAACCTCATTGAACCTCTCATTAGCTGGCAAATAAAGATCGAAGAAACCAATTCTAGTTAAAATTTTCTCGTGTTTTAAAAAAAAGGAAACAAAATTTTGGTATCTACTGTAGTCCCTTTTAATAAGCTAAATATATTTCTATCAGCATTTGGTGAAGGTGGATTTAAAGTCATTTAAAGCAAAAAAGTTACTTGAGTTTTGTGTTCAATCTCACCAGATCTCTGTGCAAGTGTTACATAGTAACATAGTAAATGATGGCAGATAAAGACCAGTATGGTCCATCTAGTCTGCCCAGTAAGATGGCAAGAGTAGGTGCACCTGACGCTCCGTGCAGGCCACCCCTCCCCATGTCTGTGTTTTAGGGGTGAACCCAGTAAGTCTTATCTGTCTCACGCCCAGACATGTTTAGAATGTTGAAGAGGTTGATATACTAAAATGTTGTATCAGTCAACAAATGATTTAGCACAAGTTAAAATGCATTTAAGGGGCACATTTGTAACAAGCAGGTACAACTGCTGCTAACTTGGCATTAGTACCCCTGACAGCAATAATATTAAAAATCTCCCTTTCCCTAAGATGTGTCCAATCCCACCGGCATATGCCTAGTAGCACCGTAGTTTGACTTTTAAATTTAGGTGAGGGGAAAAGGGGTAAGGGGGGTCAAACTGGAAGATGGAAGGGTGCAAACACTCTTCCTCCAGCTTTTACTGACACGTTTCCTTTCTCCTGTCCTGAGTGCTTTCCCCATTTCACCCTCTCCTTCCCAGTCAAACACTCTACTTCTTCCTCAGGGCAGATTAATGCATGGGCAAACTAGGTGAACGCCTAGGGTCACAAGTCAAGAGGGAACATAGATTTGCCTCTTTCATCTGAGAATGGTAATTTCTTAGAGATGCTGTTATACCCAGAACTAGTCCTCACAGTTTGCCGAAAGCCATTTCAGAAGAAATTTGGGAAAGGGCAGCATGGGAAAGCACAGTTACTTACCTGTAACAGGTGATCTCTGGGAACAGCAGGAATAAGTCTTCAAATATGGGTATCGTCGGTACCGACGGAGCCTGCGCGGGAACGCTCCCCAGCGTCCAGTAAGAAAGCTTTTGGGAGCTTCCCACAGCACCTGCGCGCTGCCTTCCCACCTTTCCCAACCGCCTCTCTCCAGTTTGAGTTTTAAAGCTGAGACAAAGAGAGAGAGAGGAAAGGAAAGATAGATAGAGAGATACAACTCCTAGGGGAGGTGGGTGGGTTGTGAAGACTTTTTCCTGCTGTTCCCAGAGATCACCTGTTACAGGTAAGTAACTGTGCTATCTCCAGGAACAAGCAGGAATGAGTCTTCACATATGGGGACTCCCTAGCTGCAGATGCCAGGGAGAGACCCCATGGTTGTGTGCACTTGCAGAGGGCTCCACTTCCCCCCATGGATCTCTGGCATCCGACCAGGGTAGGTGGGTAGGAGTTGATTAGGAATGGAACAGGTGTTTGAGGACAGCCTGACCAAACGAGGCATCCCGGCGGGAGTCCTTGTCCAAACAGTAATGGGCTGTGAAGGTATGAACCGAGGCCCAGGTGGCCGCTCGACAGATTTGGTCGATGGACACAGAGTTTAGATGAGCCATTGAGGCTGCCATGGCTCTCACATTGTGAGCTGTGACATGGCCCTCCAGAAAAATGTTCCTACTCTGGTAGGCGAAAGAAATACACTGAGCCATCCAGTTGGACAGTGTTCTCTTAGAGACTGGAAGTCCTAAATGAGAAGGATCAAAAGCAACAAAGAGTTGAGAAGACTTTCTATGTTGCTGTGTTCTTTGTAAGTAAAAAGCAAGAGCTCTCTTACAATCCAAGGTATGAAGATTCCTCTCTGCATTTGATGCATGAGGTCCTGGAAAAAAGACAGGTAAATATACCTCCTGGTTCAGATGAAAAGGCGAGACCACTTTAGGCATAAAGTGTGGATTGGTCCTGAGGACTACCTTATCATGATGGAACCTTGTATAAGGTGGATTAGCCACCAAAGCTTGCAACTCACTGATGCGGCGTGCTGAGGTGACTGCAATGAGAAAAAGAACTTTCCAAGAAAGAAATTTCAAGGAGGTGGTGGCTAAAGGTTCAAAGGGTGGCTTCATAAGCTGACCAAGAACCAGGTTTAGGTCCCATGCCACTGGAGGTGGTCTAATGGGAGGTTTAGTTAAAAGAAGGCCTCTCATGAATCTTGCTATAAGAGGGTGAGAGGAAATAGGTTGTCCATTGAGAGGCTTGAGGGACGCTGCAATAGCACTCAAATGGACTCTTACTGAATTCGTTTTCAGGCCTGCATGGGATAGATGCAGAGGTACTCTAGTAGAGAATTCAAAGGTATTGCAAGAGGGTTTAGACCCTTCTCTGAACACCAAATGGTAAATCTTTTCCATTTGAAAGCATAGGAACGCCTAGTAGAAGGTTTTCTAGAGGTATGAATAACATCTCTGACTTGCTGAGAGAGATGAAAAACGTGAAGGTCTAGGCCCTCAGCAACCAAGCCCTGAGATGGAGCGGCTGGGGGTTTGGGTGCCACAATGTTCCCCCTTCCTGGGACAGAAGGTCTGGTGCAGAGCCCAAGTCCAGGGAAGGAGCTTGAGAGAGATGCAGAAGTAGAGGATACCACACTTGGCGTGGCCAATGTGGAGCTATGAGGATCATGGTCCCTCAATCTCTCTGAAGCTTGAATAGTGTTTTGGGAATTAGGGGAATTGGTGGAAAGGCATAAAGGAAGTCTTGACCCCAGTGAAGGAGGAAGGCATCCTTGGCCTGAACTCTCTGACACGGAATTCTGGAACAGAACCGGGGAAGTTTGGCATTCCACGGTCTATGTCCGGGGTTCCCCAAATTCGAAAAATCCTGGCTACCTGGTCCATGTGGAGGGACCACTCGTGTGGGAGCAGAACTCGACTGAGTCTGTCCGCCCAATAGTTTTGAACGCCTTGAAGATATACTGCCAGAAGATGGATGTGATGTTCTCTGGCGAAGGCCCACAGTCGGAAAGCTTCGTTGCAAAGCGACAGAGAGCCAGTCCCGCCCTGCTTGTTTACATAGAACATGGCTACTTGGTTGTCCGTATGGACGAGGACTGTCCTGTAGCTGAGCAGGGGATGGAATACTCTGAGAGCTAAGAATATTGCTCTGAGTTCCAAAAGATTGATGTGCAGAGAAGTCTCCTGTGGAGGCCAAATTCCCTGGGTGGAGAGATCCTGCAGATGAGCTCACCAACCCATTGGAGAAGCATCTGTTGTCAGAGTTGCTTGGGGTAGCGGCTGCTGAAAAGAGGACCCCAGCAACAGATTTGGAGGGGACTTCCACCACTGGAGAGACCAAAATAGGCGACTGGAGTTTGCTATGTTGTCTGACAGGCAACCTGATGCCCGAGTCCATTGGGTGGATAAAGTCCATTGAGCTGCCCTCATGTGAAGGCGAGCATATGGAACCACATGCACGGTGGATGCCATGTTGCCTAATGGTTGTAACATCTCTCGAGCAGTTAAATGGGACTTTAACTGCATCTGGGAGGCTAACTGCACCAAGCGTAGGCAACGGGCCTGAGGAAGATAGGTCCTTGCAGTTGTGGTATCCAGCAAGGCCCCTATGAACTCCAGGGACTGAGTAGGGGTGAGATAGGATTTTGGGATGTTTTTTACCAGTCCCAAATACTGAAGGATACGCATTGTGCAGGTTAGAGAAGTCTGGGCCTCTGACTGGGATGGGGCTTGAATGAGCCAGTCGTCCAGATATGGGAAAACGAATATTCCTAGAGTGCGCAGAAATGCAGCTACTACTGCCATGCATTTTGTGAACACTCTTGGTGCAGAGGCCAGACCGAAAGGAAGCACCCTGTATTGGTAGTGCTTTCCTTGAAAAAGGAACCGAAGGAACCTTCTGTGTGTTGGATGGATGAGGACATGGGTGTACGCATCCTTGAGATCTAGAGAACCAAGCCAATCCTGACTCTGAAGGTATGGCAGCAGAGTACCGAGAGAAATCATCTTGAATTTCTCTTTGAATAGAAACGTGTTCAATTCTCTGAGATCTAAAATGGGTCTGTAGCCCCCTGTTTTCTTTGGAATAAGAAAATAAGGGGAGTAGAAACCTGAGTCCTGTTGAAGAAGGGGTACCCTTCTTTTATTGCCCCTTGGGCAAGAAGGGTAGCAATCTCCTGACCCAGAAGGTTAAGGAGAGATGTTGGAGAATTAAACTGTTTCAGCATGGTGTGGGGAGGAAGGTTTAAGAAATGAAGCTTGTACCCTTCCTTTATGATGGAGAGGGTCCATTGCTCTGCTGTGATTTGCTCCCATCTGGGAGCAAAGTAAGCTAACCTTCCTGGAATGGTGAGGGGCTCTGGTTCTTCCAGAGCCAGAAAGGCTAAGTTCTCTAGTTGCAAGTCAAAGGCCTTGAGGAGGCTGAGGCTGCTGGGCCGTGGGAGGCCTGGCAGCCTTTGAATTGGCCTGTTTAGGTGGTTGCTGACGCTTTGCAGCAAAACGACCTGCAGAAGATGCCTGCTGACCATAAGCAGGACAGTATCTTCCCTTTTTAAAAAAAGGTGTCTTTTTGAACAATCTTTTCTTAGCAGGAGCAGAGGTAGACTTTGAAAGTCGATCCAAAGCAAAATTCTCAGCATCCATCTGAGTGGCCTTTGCTTTCCAATCTCTGCCAAAAAGGTTTTCACCTGTATAAGGAAGATTTCCCAATTCATCTTGGACCCAGAGTTCCAAATCAGATGCTTTTAACCAAGCAATTCTGCGTGCACCTATGGCAATAGCCGAGGCTCTACTTACACACTCAAAAGAGTCAAAGGCTGCACGGTTGGAAAATTTGGAAACATCTTGGGCATGTTTAAGCCAAGTGAGAAATTCCTGCCTTTTATCTTCTGAAATAAAAGGGGCTAAAGTCTGCAGATGATCTGTGACTTCTTTTAGAAACATCCCCATATAGAGACTATAGGAGTTGATTCTGGCAGCAAGCATATAAGCTTGGAAAACCCTTCTGCCAAAAGCATCAAGGGTTCTACATTCACGTCCTGGAGGATTAGATGAGTGTCTCTTTGCACTCTTTATTTTCCTCATGGCAGACTCTACCACAATAGAGTGGTGAGGAAGCTGAGACTTATGAAAGCCAGGACAAGGAGGGACACGGTACATGGTGTCTAACCTACGAGAATGAGGAGAGGTAGTAAGAGGAGTCTCCCACATACTCAACATGAGATCATAGAGAATCTCATGAATAGGTAGGATGGCTGCTTCTTTAGGAGCCTTAGGGTATTGCAAAATATCTAATTGCTTGGCTCTAGGCTCTGACTCAGGGGCCACTGTAATGGAGAGGCCCCTAGCCACTTCCCTAATGAAGTCTTGAAAAGACAAGTCTTCTGGAGGAGACATTCTTCGTTTTGGAGAATCAGACTCCTGAGGAAGAAGTACCGGTGCCTCGACAGAAGCCTCCGATTCATCAGAGTCTTCGGAGGAATCAAAGTATCGCCTGTCCGGATGCTCCTGTAAAGCCCGATACGTGTACCGAGTGGGATCGACATCGGGAGTAAACGGTACCGGTTCGGTACCGATGGGCATCACAGGACAGGGTACCATTGCAGTCGACACCGAAGCCGATGTCGATGCAATTGGTACCGGCACCGGAAACGATGCCGGTGCCGGAGTCGGTACCAGCAACGGAGATTGTTGTGGTACCGAAGGCGTCGAAGCCTGCATAAACGCCGTTATGGTGCACTGCATGGACAGAATTTTCTGATCCATCGACGCCACCAGAATCTGGATGTCGGTACCGGTGGAGGCCATCGGTACCCCAGAACACGGCAACAGGTGATCGGTCGAGGCCGAGCAATCGATGTCAACCTGTGACCCCATAGATAATGCTTTGGAAGCTGGAACTTCCCGCCGGGGTAATTTTGCCGGTGCGGATTCCTCGAGGACAAGCCCGGAGGCATCTCGATGCTTAGAGGGAGATTTGCCCTTCGAGGACCAGCTAGATTTATGTTTGGTTACCTGAGATCCATGGGAGGAAGAAGAAGCCCTGGAAGACGTTGATGCCACCGAGGCTGCATCAGAGGGAAACAGGGTACTGTGCTTGGCTGCTCAGTTCTGCCGACCTCTTTTAGACATCATGGTACAGGACACACAATCCGTGATGGAATGGTCAGGACCCAAACATTTTAGACACCAATCATGGGTGTCGGTGACAGAAATAGTACCGCCACACTTCGTGCACTTTTTAAACCCGGAAGCGGGCTTCTCCATGAGGAGAAAAATGTTCAGGCCTAAGGCCCAAACCGCAAATGCACAGTTGAAGAAAGAAAAGTTGTTTTTTTGTATAAGAAAGAAAAGAAAAGACCGGCAGTACCGGTCTGACGTCGAAGAAGGCAGACGCGACACAGAAAAATAAAGAAAAAAATAAAGAATTCTTCTGCGGTGACAGGAACACGACCTGCTGGCTCCGCGGAAAAGAAGAACTGGAGAGAGGCGGTTGGGAAAGGCGGGTAGGCAGCACGCAGGTGCTGTGGGACGCTCCCAAAAGCTTTCTTACTGGACGCTGGGGAGCGTTCCCGCGCAGGCTCCGTCGGTACCGACGATACCCATATGTGAAGACTCATTCCTGCTTGTTCCTGGAGATAAACATGAATGAAGATCCTAGAAGGAGGTACAAAGCAAATGAGGACCCACAAATGTACATATGCCTAGGGCCCAATATAGCGTTAATCCAACTCTGCCTTCCCTCCCACACCAAGGAAATTATTAACTTGCAGTATGCCAGTACCGCAAGTAAATAACTCTTGTGGCAAAGGAATAATGCAGCTTGGGTTGAACTGCGCAATGCAGCTCGATGCTCCTGGCCGCTATCTTAAAGGAACTGGTGTACAATCAAATTCCATGAACCTCCCCTTCAAGACCCTCCACCCTCTCTAGAAAACTCCCCCCCCCAAAAAAAATCCCTAGTCCAGACCCCCTGCCCTCCAAAATCACTTTGTGGACCCCTAGCCCCTCCTAAAGACCTCCCATCCCTGACCGCTTTCATAGGCACTCTCGGGCCTACCTGACGAAATCATTGATAAGGTTCAGAAGAAGAAGCAACCCAGTTGTTCTTGCCCCCTCTGGAGCTCAGTTAAAAATGGTGTTGGTTGAATCCTACTGAACTTGGCGCCAGAGGGGACTGGAACAATTAGCAATTGGTCCTGCTCCTGAACCCAGGACCCCCGTTTTCATGGGGTAGGCCTGAGGGGGCCTACAAGGGATGAGGGGGACCTCCTTGGAAGAGGAAATCAGTGTGTGTGTGTGGGGGGGTATCTTTGAGGGGAGAGGTTATTGGGGTGTGAGGGTTCTTTGTTGGGGGGGGAGAGGAGTCCATGGGGTGACTTTCGGGTGTATAGAGTCTCTTCTAGGGGGTGTTCTTGATTTGGAGGAGGGGGTTCTGCAGAATTGGGCTGTATACTGACTCCTTTAAGCTGGTGGCCAGGAGCATCAGGCCTCATCTTAGAGGCCGGATGTTTCTGGCCAGGAAAATAACATCAGCAATGAGCTGGTGTTATTTTCCCTGGAATAACACAGTTTGCAAAGTTCAATGCTGGCTGCATTATTTGATTTCCATAATAATGGAGTGTTCTGCATGCTCTGCATCTCTTTATTATGGAACATGCATTCGGGTAATATAACGTGTAAAATAATACATGGTTTTGGCTTTAATGCACATCAATAGGCAAAAATCATGCATTATCTCCTTAGTGCACATTAATTACCCCCTTAAGAATATGTTTACTAAAGTGCATTAAGCAATTAGTGTGAGTTTTACTATGTAGTAACTGTTAATGCAGACCTGCATAAATAGTTACCATGCAGTAAATGCACTGCCACGGTAAAAAACATGTGCTAAATACTTAGCATGGGTCTGGGTGAGATTGGAGCGGTGTTTGAGGTAGAGAGTGGGCATTGTGGCCAGTGACAGCTAGAAACAAGATGGCACCATGTGCTAGCTGTCATAATTGCTGATAACATAGCGTTACCTACTGCCACCTCAAGAGGCAGTATTAAGTGCAGTCACGCTACTCGCAGTTCAGTAGCAAGGCAGCTGCCAGGCCCTTGAAAAAAAACCAATGATCATTATTTCCCTGGACCCCCCTCTCCAATTGCATCCCTCCAAAAATAATCCCCCCCCCCCAGATCCAATCCCTCCACCTCACTCAATCAACTTCCTGCCCCAACAGCACCTCCTCCCCTTTCAGCACCCCCATCAGACAGCAATAAATCAGGAAGCAGAGACATCCCCTCCCTCTGCACAAGACCCCTCCTTCCTGATCCAATCCTCTCCAAAAATGATGTCCCCCCTCAAAACCACCCTCATAGGATTTACCCAGAGGATTCCCTGGTGTCTATAAAGGCCGGCGCAGGAGCAGTCCCCCTCCGACCCTGTCCTATACAGTGGCTTTCAAAATGGTAGCTTTCATCCCTAGCAGTAATACCATGAGACTACCACTAGGGGTGAAAGCTGCCATTTTAAAAGGCATAGCAACCAGGCCAAGAGAAGAGGGGGCAACTCTTATGATAGCCCTAGCAAACACCAGGAAATCCTCTGGAGTATCAGTCGGCTGGATGAATGGATGGTGAAGGGAGGGAGGTCAGCTAATTGGGGCCTTTTTTTTTTTTGAGGAGGTTCCTTTTTTGGGGAGATCTTTTTGAGATGGGGTTTAGATAGGGAAGAAGGGATATGGTGCACAAGTAATTGATTTCTGATTTATTGCTGTCTGGAGCGGGCTGCTGAAGGAGGGGAAAGAGCTGTTGAGGTAGGGGTGATTGAGTGCGGGTGGAGGGATCGGATCTGGGAGGGATAATTGTTTGGGGGTCAAATCTGGGGGAGTTATTTTTGAGAGGGTTGCAACTGGAGAGGGGGAGGGGGTGCAAGGAAATCACAGCCACAACCACAGCATTTTTGAAAACCTCTTTGGCACCGAGGCCACATTCCTTGCCTCAGCATGTAGCAGGGCCGGTGCTAGGATCTCTGGCAACCCCTGCAACCTATACATCAGCACCCCTTCCCTTATTACTATTAATAATAGGCTACACCCTCTGTCCCAAAACTCCTTTGTGAGCTCTGTTCACATGATACTAGTATTTCTCCTTCAAATCAAATGTTATAACAAGAAAATTGCAGTGAGGCAGCAAATGCCTAGCTGGAATAAAAACAAGTACCGAGGAGTAAATATTTAACATCATATGAATAGGCTACAATAGTCAAAGGGTTAATGTGACTGAAGCAAACAAAATCAATATATTTACAATCAATCAATCATTTAGCTTTCTGTTCCTCTTCTCCCGCCTGTAATTTGTTGTTACAGGTACTACCGCCGCTCTATCTCTGCATGTACGGTTGCATGGTTCTTTTATAAATCCGACACATCAGGATAAGGTGATAAAAGCAATTAGTGTAGGACAAGGTTTGAACAAGTTCCTCTAGAAAAAGGCAATAGACTGTTATTAAGAGAGATCTGCAGAAAACTGCTATCCTGGGTGTAAGCAGCATTAAAGTTGTGGTGAGCACTTAGAGGCAGGACTCAGTCCCCAAAATGATGTCGGCAGTCCCGACAGGGGCAACATCAATCTGAGAACCACCACTTTATTTTATTTTTATTTTTATTACAATCTTCTATATACCGCGCTATTCGGTATCAGCACGGTTTACATGAAACAAAATCGCCAGAACAACAAGCTATTCTGTGTTTACAGAGAACAGGTGTACAAACTTGGATAACATAGGGGAACTATTTACAAATATTATTTACATGCAGGCGTCATGTCAATGCACAAAGATCCTCGATATCGCACCAAGAAAGTTGATGAGGCTAACTGGTAATGATGGTGTAGCTAATTTTGTTGGAGGATTTGGTTGGGCACATTGCTGAGTGGGTAGTATTTGAGGAACAGGTGATGTTTGAGTGCTTTCCTGAACTGGGTTAGGTCAGTGATTGCACGGATGTTCGATGGTAGTGCGTTCCAGCATCTTGGGGCAAAAAATCTGAATGCCCTGCTTGCCATTGTCTGGGTGCATTTTGTTAATGCTTTCGGAATTATTAGTGTGTTTACTGCAGTTGGCTTCTGGATCTGTTAGGTGGAATGGCGTGAATGAGCTCTGTTAGTGAGGAGGATGAAAGACCGTTGATGGCCTTGAAGGTCAGCAGTAAGGTTTTGAAAACGAGCCTTCCGTGTATGGGGAGCCAGTGGAGCTGCTTCAGGATAGGCGTCACATGCTCGTTCCTAGAGGTTCCATGAGGTACCCTCGTTGCAGCATTCATGGCGAGTTGTAGAGGGTTAATGGTAGACTGTGGGAGGCCTTGTAGGATAGCGTTGGCATAATCAAAGTGTGGTAAAATTAGTGCCTGGTATACTGTCCTGAAGTCTTCTGGATCAAGTAAGGAGCGCAAATGCCTGAGTGACCGGATCTTGAAGTAGACTGCTCTTACTATGTTACCTATGTGCACCTTCATGTCAAGACGTTGATCCAACGTAACGCCCAGGTATCGTATTGTGGATTTTGGATGGATATCGAGATTTCTTTGAGAGAGCTGCTTTCCTGCTTCCTGTTAGAGCTTATGCAACTGTGAGACATGAAAAGACTTTGCTGGCATTGCAGCCAGGCTTGCCAAAAGTGGAAAGATCATGAGAGCCAGCAGTGGTGCTTCTTGTAATGGACAGGCAGTGATGCTAACACAAGCCTCAAGCCCTGTGCTATCTGACTCCGACAGACCAACTCACTATACCAGAAGTTCCTTCACTTCTCTATGGCTGGCTGCCTGCCTGGGACATAAAGGGACATATCACCCCAACAGTGTGCTACGAGAGGGAAAGAGGCAGGTCCTTCTGTCCTTTTCTCCCTCCCCTCTTCCTTGTATTCTCATCCCTTCCTCTTCATTCTCCTTGCCCCATCTTTCTATCCCAAATCCACTGCCTCTAAATTTTATCCTACCTCTTGTGCATCTCTGGTCCGAGCTTCTTTTTCTGCAGCATGCTTCTTCTCTTCGGCCCATGAGACTGGACTAAAAGTAGAACTGCTAGCCATGATCCCTTCGGTTTGCGAGACAGGTTGCCCCTGCGGGCCCACAACATCGCTGTTGGCCAAAATTGCTGTCATCTTCACTTCTGCCGCCCGTGGGATGAACCGGTCCTGAGGGCACAGAACTAGTGCTGACCGCATCCCTTCGGCTTGCAGGACAGGCTGCTCCTGCAGGCACAAAAAATGATAGCAGCCATCGAAGCCTCCTTCACTTCTGCTGTCTTGGGAGCAGTCTGTTCCACAGGCCAAATACTGAACTGCTGGATGTGATCCCTTTGGTCTGTGGGACAGGCTGCTCCCACGCTCACAACATCACTGCTGGCTTCACTTCTTTGGTCTGTGGGACAGGCTGCTCCTGCGGGCCGCAGATGTGAAGTAGGCCGTAATTGCTGCTAGCATTTTTTGTACCTGCAGGAGCAGCCTGTCCCGTGGGCCAAATGGATCACATCCTGCAGTTCAATTTTTGGCCCACAGGTCAGGCTGTTCCCACGGGCCACAGAAATGAAGAAGGCCATGATCGCCACTTAAAAAATAATATTATCAGTTTGATGTGAGGATCATGGTGGGCTCTTGGGCTCAAGCCTTAGTAGAGAACATAATAACTTAAGATATGCCATACTGGTGTAGTCTAGGAAACTAGAACGCCGATGGAGACGAACCAAATCTCCCACCACTCAGGCCCTATACCTAACGAAGCAAAGGGACTACAACAAACTCATCAACCAGGCGAAAAGAGAATACCACACAAACATTATACTCAAAGCCTACAACAAACCGAGAGAACTTTTCAAAATAGTGAAAAATCATACTAATGAACCCAATACTGAAAGAGATGTGCAAACAGATCCACAATCCTTCGCAGACCACCTCCAAAAAAAATTTGATACCTCACCGCAACCAACAAGCACAACCATTAAACCAACCACATCCTCAAAAACACGGGACAAATTCAGCACTCCATCTACAGAGCAGCTCTCACACATCATCACCGTGCCTAACACGAGCACTGCACCAACAGATTCATGCCCAGTGACATGGATTAAAGCAACGAAGGAAAACTTCATCCACACTATCCACAACACAGTGCACAGCTCAATGACCCAAGGAATCATGCCAAACTGACTAAAGTTAGCTACAATAAGACCAATCCCGAAGAAATCCCCACTAGACAAGAGCAACCCAGCTGCCTACAGACCCATCTCAAGCATACCACTACTGGCAAAGATTATAGAAAAAGTGGTACAGCATCAGCTCCAAGACCACATTGACAACCATGCCCCACTGGACATCAACCAACACGGTTTCCGCCCTAACCATGGAGTCGAAACACTCCTGTTATACCTCTTTAACAACATAATCCAAATCATAGACAACCACAAGAGAGGAACACTTATGATCTTCTTAGACATCTCGTCAACGTTTGACACAGTGGACCACAGAACTCTACTAGCAAGACTACAGAACATTGGATTACACAGCACCACCCTGAAGTGGTTCAACTGATACCTAACGGATAGACAGATCCAGGTCAAGATTGGCCCCAACATCTCCTGACCCATAAAAATCAAGCAAGGCATCCCAAAAGGATCCGCTCTATCAGCGCTTTTATTTAACCTCTACATTCAACCGATCTGCAACATCATGAAAGAACACAAAATACAATACACAATCTATGACGATGACATCATGATATATACCCCAGTCAACCTCGACAACCCTGACTACACCAAAATAACAGACTGTCTCAAACATATGACCGGCTGGTTTCAAGACAACAACCTGACCATAAACTACAACAAGACTGAGGCACTACTCATCACCCAAAACACCAGCTTCGTCCCTCCACTCTCCATCAAGGTCAACAACACAACAATATCCATAAAACCGGAAGTGAAATACCTCAGAGTGACTCTCAACAAAGAACTAAACCTACAGTCACACATCAGCAGAACCACCAAAAATGCATACCTCAAGATGAAACTAATCCGATGGCTCAAATCCCTCCTCTCTCAAGATCATTTCCGCACTGTCTGTCAAGCACTAATAACTCCCATCCTAGACTTCTGCAACCCAATCTATCTTGGCCTAACAAAGCAGACACAACAGCCATTGCAAATGTCTCAAAACACAACAGCACCCATAATATCTGGCTCATCAAGACAAGATCACATCACCCCCATTCTAAAACACCTCCACTGGCTCCCAATCAGCTCCCGCATCAGATATAAGACAGTCTTAAACATATTCAAAATCAAACACTGGACCTCAGCACTCAGCCTACAACCACTCATACAACCCGACATCAGCACAAGACCGAGGAGGAGAGGCACCTCTGACATCATCAATACACCAAAAGACTTCACCAAGGTACCCAAGAACACCGCAAGAAGAGTTCTATCACTGGCGGCACCTGCAACATGGAACACCCTCCCTGATGACCTACGATCGACCGAGGACATCAAGGACTTTCGGAAACAGCTCAAGATGACGCTCTTCATTGAGCACTACGGTGATATCACATAATTCTGCCTGCCAGCTCCCGGCCTACATACCAACCCCCCCTCCCTTTCTCACTCATGTACATAGCATTGTAAAGTAGCGCATGCTGTAAATAGCCCGCCACGATTCAACGCCAACTTACACACACACTCATTCACTGTATAACACTGCATGCACACACAAATCTGAATATAATTCGATTGATTGCTGTGTACACCGCCATGATCACAGGAGAAGGCGGTATAAAAATCATTTTAAATAAATAAATACTATCTTTGGTTTTATTCTCCATTCCTGTCCTTATGATTCCTAGCATTCTATTTGCTTTCTTGGCCACTGTTGAGAACAGGGTTTCAAGGTATTATCCATGACGATGCCTACATCCTTCTCTTGGGTGCTGATTCATAGTGTGGAACCTTGCATTGTGTTACTATAATTTGGGCTGTTCTTCCTTAAGCACATGGAAATAGTCAACAAAAAGTAAGATATAAAGTGGCCCCCCTTCTTATTGGACTAATTTAATAGATTTTTGACTAGCTTTCCGGCGCTAAGCTCCATCCTCAGGTCAGAGTTTCTTTTGACCTGAAAAAGTGAGTGTTATCTTCTGAAAGCTACTCAAATGAATAAAGTTAACCCAATAAGAGGTATCGCCCTTAGATTTTTTGGTTAATTGACTTTTATTTCTGAACATTCAAGAGGACTAATAAAGCAAACACGCTACATTATCCAATATTCAGGAACATTTGTATTAGAAATATTGTTAATGCTAGGGTCAACAGTCAAAAAGCAACTGACTAGAGTTGTCCAATTAACTTTCAGATAGCAATGTATTCATTCAGAGCCATTTGGCTAACTTCGCAACTAACGCTGATTGGTGCTAAATGGACAAGGAGAAATCATGCCTCTCTCTTCAGCATTGCCTCTATATATCCTGGTAAACTCTCTGCATACCACAACCTGGCCACACAAAATTTAACCAGCCAGTAGGGGGAATGGTGCAAATGGAGGAATTTAACTGAAAGTTAACTGGACAAACGTTTTGAAACATGTGACATAGGGTCTCTGTATTGATAAGCAGTCTCCTAATGAGCCGCCTGACTGAAGACCGAACACAATTTAGGACAACTATCCAGAGGGTCGCCATGATCCGACACCGACTTGACGGCACTTAACAACAAAAAGCAGTCTCCTACTACTGATAAGCAGTATTCCAGCACTGCTCTATAGTAGTTTAGAAAGGAATTTTAGAAGGGATGTCCAAGTCGCTTAACCCTCCATTGCCTTAGAAAAATCCAGGTTATCAATGTCCCTGTTTAACCTAAATTACCAAGTTTGTTATAATGTAAACCACTTTGATTGAAATGATAAAGCAGTATAACAAAACACCCTGTTAAATAAATAAATAAATAATATGTAGGACGTCTAAGGCAAAATGTCTGAAAAAAAATGACCGTTGATGTAAAGCGAGTCATATCATTTGTGTTGATATATGTCTTTGATAAGACTCATCCCCCCGAGCCATAGGTTGGAGGGTTTGCTGAGGTCTTTTTTCCTCCAGTAGGGTGGGCTTTCTTTTTGGGCTGGTGTTCAGTTTTGGTTTATAAGTCTCACGTCCCCTTTTTTAGTTTTTTATTTTGGTTTAGTGCCTAGTTTGGGGTTTTTGTTTTGGTTCTTTTTGAAAAAAAATGCAGGCATCTACATAGACATCCCCAGAACCATATTTCAGAACATGGAAGTCTAGAACAACCTAATGGTTAGAGTAGTGTGCTAGGAGCAAGGCAGACACGGTTCAAATCCCATGGTGCTGAATACTGGGGGTAATGGAGTGCCTTCTTTTTTATACCCTCTGGATGTTTTTCAGTCAAAACAATTGTTTTTTAGATGCCTGTTTGTGCTTAGAGCAGGTCTAAACTTAGACATGATGCAGACATCCATGATGCTTCTGAAATCTGGCGGGGAGATCCAGGTTCCTGAGAACACCCCAGCCATGCCTCCACCTGGACCTCCTCATGCTAAGGACATCCCCAGAGCTGGCTTCTAAAATAGTCCTGGAGACGTCTCTATGCCCGTTTTTGGATATCCAAAGCACAAATAGGGCCTCTAACATGACTCCCATAATTATTTAATCTGAATTTTGGAATTTTTATTGCTATTAATCCACAGGAGGTTGAACGCAGAGCATGACAAGAGAAATGTTGAAAGCAGAATGAAATTATTGACCTTAGCCTTGCTAAACAGGGTCCCAGTACTGCTGACTGGTAGGGTCCCATGGTTTGCTGTACTTCACTTAAAAAGTATAATGGGCAGACTATAAGTGAGTTTAAATAAATAAGCTAGAATCCAAATAATAAAATACAACATTTGAGCAAGGATGTCAGAGTTCAGAGGTTGATACCCCATAAAAATGAAGGGCAAGAAGAGAGCTCCTTCGTTGATGTCATGAAACAATTCAATGAATAGATCAAGTTTATGCTGCCTTGATAAGCAGAAGTTTAAACTATTATCTTGAAGTCTGACTTAAAAGCAACTGCAATTTATTGTCACTTTTTCCTATTACCGCATTGAAATTTAATCTAGAAATTACAAAGAGAGAGTAATTAATGATCATTTCCTACCAAAAGAAAAAATGTCATTTAACCATAATTAAAATGGCAATATGAACATATTATGTTGGGATGGGGCAAGATAATGTCTTAACACCAGTGGATATTCTTTTTATTGAAGGACAATATCTGCAGTTGAATGACGTAAGCTGCGCTGGAATACTTCGGACTGCATTGATAAATTGTTCCATCGATTGTGTTCTGCTCCACTTACCATAATTATAGCCCAGTAATGGATGACACGAGTGATATATTTTTACTTTAGAGAAAAGCCAAGAGTTTTCCTGTTTCTTTATGAGATTAGATCCAATCCTTTCAATTAATATGGTATGATTGATATCAAAGAGTGTACTACTAGGGTAAGATATTTGCCTGAAGCACACATATTAAACATGAGTCCAAGACTGAAATGCAATTCAGAGAACAAGCCTCGCAGGCCAGAACTCAAAAAAATCTCAGTTTATGATCTTTTCATTGTGGTTCCATATACAAATGAGTATTTTAGCCTTACGCATTCTTACCTATTTTTCTGTTTTGCAAACCTCAGCACATTTTACTGTCTGAAAGACGTCTTTACAGCATATTTAGTTTATTTATTTTTTTGGACATACGAGTGTCTTTGAAAGCATTGTATGAGGGAAAAAAAGCACGATCAAAGTTAAAGGAGCGTAAGGATGGGGGGGAGGGTCTTAGGTGAGAGTTAAAAAGAGAAGGACAGAATATGGGGAAAGGCTAATACAGGTTATGGAAGGAGGCATGTGCATGTGTTTAAGGAGGAGAGGTATAAGGGGAGTGTACTCAACCCTCAACACTAAGAAAGGGCAGAGAAAAGGTCGAAGACCAGAGAGTGAGCCCCTGAATGAGTGGTAAATGAGGTGGGCAGTTCTGAAAGTGACAGATGTAGTCAGCTTATGTTGCCGGGCACATGGGAAATGGAATGGAACTAGTGAGATTAAAGACCTGATTTAGGAAGTGGTTTCTCCCATTAGGGCCCCTTTTCCTAAAGTGCAGAGGCAGTTAGTGCAGATTTAGTATGTGCAACTGTTAATGTATGCTCGTGCTAATTTAATGCAACGAATTAATGAGTGCTAATTGCCACACCAACTGAATAGCTTTCAATGGGGTGAGATTGTGCCTTGTAGTTAACGCACAATAACTTGCCGCACATTAATCGTCGATGTAGCAGATAACACGCAGCAGTTAATGCCACCTCAAGAGCTGGGGTTAAGCTGCAACGCACGTAACATGTGGTAAGTGTGTTCTCTTTGCGCTATCTGTATGCAAAGGTGCTGGGCATGCACCCAACAATTAGCGCAGAGGCTTTGCCATTATCGTGCATTCATTTTCACAACCGAGATGTGGCAACAGCTTAATTTTAGTGCATTTTAATGAAAGGGGGACTTAATGAATCAAGCCCTAAGCCCGAAGAAAGTGGAGATAAACCAGTCAGAGAAAGAAAACGTGAAACTGCAGCCGCGAGGTAAAATAAAATATAAGACATTTGATTAAGATGGTTTCTCTTGCTCATGACGAGTACTTTCAGTGCTGGAGTTGAAGAGGACTAAACCGTAGCCAACAAATTATATTGCACAGCAAGAAACAGATGGAAAAAGAGGACATAATGGAAGACAGATGCTGTATGTCCTCAGCACTGAGGGGGTGGTATAAGTTATAGATAGGGTGGTTAAGAGGAATAAAGTAGATGCACTTCTAATAGGTGAGCACTATTCAGACTCCTCGTGGTGTTTGCCTACTTTGGGCCTATGAGTGAATCAAATTCACTAAGGAGTTTCCTTTTGAAGATTCCAGGTGGGGGAGAGGGGGCACTGAGTGAACACACATACTTCAGTATCCCTATACTTTGCAGGATCAAGAGCTCTTGGGTATTTTAAAATAACCTGCTCCTACCTCACCCCTTTTCAGCATGAATAAAAGCATGTGCACTGCCAAACTCCAAATGCACAGTTACCGTCAGCCATGGGGCTCAGCCACATTTCAAACAACACGTGACTGTCTGCAAAAAAAAGTCTGGAAAATCTCCCCCATTGTGCACAAATTTTCAAAGGTATTTATTCATGTGAGCAGCTGTTTACCCAGGTAGGTTACTCACTTCAAGGCAACTAAAAGCATGCATGGGTTTTCAAAAGGACTGTATAGTGAGCCAGGTTAAAAAGAAGCACTCCTGGTATGCTTGGATCAGGGGAGGTAAACAGCGCAACGTGCATTTGATTTTCAAATGTGCTTGTGCTGATTTGTCCTCAGTGGACCAACGACAGAAACATCAGGGGCAAAATATGCACATCCTTGGTACATGCGAACCTGGCTTCCCTTTGAAAATCAGCCACAGGGTGCACAGGTACAAATGGGTGCACACACACCTTCAAATAAGGTACACTAAATAACAAAGGACACTTAACAGAAGAGATGTAATACACAGGGGTATATTTACTAAGGTTCATGCCAGAAGCACGCGTTCAGCCCTGAAAATGAGTGCAGGGATGGCGCTTGCCCCTGCTACAAATTGGAGGCATGCTTGACATGTCCCCATGTAGCCCGTGCGGGTTTTGCAACACCCCTGCACTCCTTTGGCTTAGCGCAATTAGCACTGGTGCACTTAACACTACCCAGTGGGCTAGGTGTATCTGTGCTAAATGCAACACTGCTGGTTAGCACATGCCAAAAATGCCCATGCTATCTGCGATGTGGACACTCTGCCCCTGAACCATCCGGAATTCCACCCCACCCTGCTACTCGGGTAGCATTGGGACTTTAGCACGGCTGCAATTTTGGTGCATGGTAAATTTTACTGTGGTGTACTTTGGGGCATATTGAACCCTGCAGTAAACATGCCCTACATATATATATATATAGCGCTACCATTAGGAAAATTAGGCAGTCGCCTAGAGTGCTGGAGTGCTGGCCTTCCAGCCCTCTCTGGGACCTGCACTCAGAAAACACAGGGCAGCACTTACCTCAATTTTCCGGCGCTTCCCTGTGGCTTTTGCCACTCCGATTTGGTGCAGATTTCAGAACAGAGGTTGCACCGGAGGGGGCAGAATAGACAGCAATGAGTGGCGGTAAAGCGCTGCCCACGTTTTCTGAGCTAGTGCCGCCACGGCAGGTCGTAGTGAGTGGCGGCAGCAGAGGCGACGGGGATAAGGGAGCAGAGGGGAGCGGCAGGATAGAGGGGCCCATCAAGACGCTTCCGATCCTTGCACAGGCCCTGTACAGTGTGTTATTTTCAAAAGCATTTTAACAGGTAAAGCAAGGCTTTATGCACAGAAATGACCTATTTCAAGACTATTGACCTGCTATGCAGATAAATTCACACATCTACAGTGTATCCACTCTTTGAGGAGGCCTTCCCAAGGCAAGATTGGGGAGAGGTCTATTTTTCAAAATTCAAATGTATGCATATACTTTAAACCAGAAAATATGCATGTGTCCAAGCACGCATTGTTTTCTTAGGGCTATTTTCGAAGCGGAAGTATGCACATACTTTTGCTTTCAAAATTTAGCAAAGCCCGCACAGATATAAGCATGAATGTATTTTGTACCCATGTGTGCAGTTATAAACTTACTCCCATAGGGGGCAATTTTCAATTGCATTTCACATGAAAATGGGCTTTATGAGGCTTTATGAAGACTACCTACTCTATCTGCAGGTAAGATCGTACATGTGAAGGCACGTTTCAAAAAAGACATGTAGATCAGAATTGATCTACCAGAAGTTGGCGTCAGAAGGGGGTGGAAGCGGTAGATTTTGCAAGAAAGAAATTGTGACGCAGCCAAGGAGATGGTGGGTAAGTGCTGCCACCGCTGCCAGTCCCAGAGAGGCAGGCACCCCCAGAGGTCTGGCGCTCTAGGCAACCATCTGGTTTGCCTAATGGTAGCACCGGTTCTGAATATAAGTAAAAGTAAAGTGTTAACAGTGTATATTGAAGGCTCCTTGGAAGTTTGACTGAGAAGCCCTTTTCTCTTCGCATGGGCTGGAGGATGTAGTAGATATTTGGGAGTTAAATAGTAGGGATAGGGAGGCTCTTTGTAATTGAACTTCGGACCTCTCTCCCCTCCTGATATAGACTGGCCTGTGCTCTGTTCTTTTCTTTCTTTCTCTGCTATATATTTCTGCTTGCTGTGTGTGTTTCTTTCCATTATGATTTTGGAGTCCTTTAACATTCTCTCTGCTGTTTTATTGTAAACTGCTTTGCTGGCTCAATATGGCGGTATATCAAATTTTAAATTAAACTAAACACTTTAAGACAATTTTGAGAGACCTGGCGCAATGGGAGAGATTGTCTCTTTCCTGGTTAGGAGGATAGCTTCAATCAAAATGTTTATGTTTGGCCTAAGTTATTATTTTTATTTTTAGCCTTACCATTCCGATGAAGTCACTCAAGACCATGCAAAAAAAGATTTTTTATTTTATTTGGAAGGGCATTCTCCCAGAGTGGCTAGGAATTTTCTATATTTATCTAAAAGTGAAGGGGGGCTGGGTGTTCCGAACATGAAGCCTTGGTAGAGTGGCAAGCAATTGGTAAGAATGGAAAAAGTTAAATGGGGGGATACCATTTGGGATGTGAAACACGGCTTTGAGGGATTTGGATGGGGAAAGATGGAGTTAATCCCTTTGTGGCTTTTAAGATGAAGGAAAAACTCAGGAAGCAGCTATTAGGGACTAAAAGGTTTCCAGGCATATCATTTGGATTTTATCCCCAAGCTAGTATATAAAGTGTCTGAGTCTGGCTGGTCAAGAGTCTGGCTGTGTTAAGTCAGGTGTTAAGCCTGATGTGAAGGATATGCAGCTTTGAGGAACTTTGAGAGAAGTTATCACTTGCGAGGTGAAGACCAATTTTACTATCTCCAATTACGACATGACGTGAAATCGGATAGGGTATGGAAAGATCTAGAGGGGGATTTAACTCTGTCAGAAGAAATATATACTACATGTGCTGGCACAAAGGGGCTGTTAGCCCCCATGGGAAGAGCACTGCTGGGTTTTGTAAGGAAATGGGAACATGATTTGGAAGAGACATAGGAGATTACCATCTGGGAGAAAATCTTTATGACCACTGCCAAATTGTCAACTGTGATGGTGCTAGTAGAGAATGGGTATAAAGTCCTGTATAGGCTCTATTGCAACCCTCTTAGGCTCAGCAAGATTTGGGCGATGTGTAGCCCATATTGCCAGAAGGCATGTGGACAAATTGGAGATTTTTTGCATATGTGGTGGAACGGTCCTCTTATTAAGAAATTCTGGCAGATGGTAATAAACTGGATTAAAGAGATGATAGGCCGGAACTGGCGCAAGACCCAAAATGTTTTCTGTTAAATTATCTGTTTAGTGACTGTAACAGGCTTTCTGGACGGTTTGTTGACTGTACTCCTTGTACTGCGCCTGGCCCTCCTCTCTCTCCTGACCATAATTGTGGGCCCAAGCTCTCTAGGCGAGGATATTTCACATGGGAAACCTCTGACAGTCACTGACTTTGGAATTCTATAACTAACTATTTGTACTGTGGAAGGCTTTTCCACTTTGCCTGGCCTGATAAAATAGACAGTGCCCTTGCTACTGGCTTCACCACCTGACCTGACTGAATGGACACTGACCTTTTTGATCTTTCCTAATTTTACACTAGTTAGATTAGTTACTTAACTGTATTTTATTTTATTCACTAAGGGGGTCATTCTGAACCATGAATAAGCCACCTGTTCATGCAGGATAGATGTGTATCTCGTGAAAACGTCTAAAACCATATTCTGCACATTCACGGCCCTGCACATACAATAAACGGGGATCCCAGAACGTGGGTGGGAGGGGCATAACGGAGGCATGGCCAGCCACAGAGACGTATAAAGTGTATTCCGATGCTACCCATGTACACCCACAGTAGTTCCCGCAGACGTCCAGGTTATACCTGCTGAAAGGTGGAATAACGGTAGGACCTAGAAATATTTCTGTACTGCATCTCAATGCAGCCCATAGTGGTGAATGGATGTGTAACCTATGCTGTGCACTGCTGTGTCTGCAGGCTGGGAAACCTCAGCATGCAGTGTTCCTGAACAGAAAGCAGAGGAGAGAGAGATTTGAGGTCACAGTAACAACCCGACCCCCCACCCCCACAAATGTATGGGGAAGAGTACAGGTGCGCTTACTGACTAAGCTGGCATTTGCTGAGTGAACTAAAGGCGCAAAGCGTGGATCCCCTAACAATGCCCATGTTCTTGGAATGATACTGGTGATGGAGCCCTAGGACTCCATGTGAAAATGTAAGCCCAGCCATCAGTGCCACGTGCAGTACCCTGCCAGCTGGAGTGTTGCGCTCCACACAGCGGACCTTTACAGTATGCCCTATGCAATGTGTAGAGTCCCCGGATGCAGAGAAGGTCAGATGGAAACCTATCAGAACACAATAATGGGGAAAGTCTGTGCCAGTGGCCCTATGGCACATATCGTGAGCACAGGTCACTGTTGCGGTTGGTTACTTATGTGGGCCTATGATTTGCAATACGCATATGGGGTCTGACCCTTGAGGCCGATATACCTAATGGGCTGTTTTGGCCTAAAGCAGCTCTGTGACTGTTTGAGGTCCACTTGTGTAGCTATCGTGTATGTCTGTATGCATCTGGAGCTGTAGTGATCAGGTACGATGATGGGTTGGAAGTACTGATATCCAGGGTTTCCATTCCATCCTCTATGTGATTCGGTGCAGGGCATGCTGTTGGCAGATGTCTGCTTCTGTAGGACTGCAAGTGAGAGTGCGTGCGTGTGTGTGGTTAGAGGGCTGCACGGAGGGATCTAGATTGTTCCTCCACATATCCAGGGGGGAGGGGGTGAAAGATATACCTGGCAGGTACCTGGATTATAGGGCTGACTGCAGCATCACCAGGTGCAAGTGAGAACAGGCAGGAGTGAGCAGGTTAGGTCTGCATTCATGTACCTGTCCATACACTTCCCTGTCACTAATAAGGGGACCTCAGCAGGAGGGTGTGGAGCCCAGTACGCCATGCCAAGGTGCACCAGCATTGCTCTACACACTGTGCACAGTTGTAGGGAATGACGTTGGTATCTCTGGTTGGTGTCATTTAGAGCTAACTAATGACTGTACTGTGTTCTTTTAACTAGATTGTAAGCTCCGATGAGCAGGGACTGTCTCCTGTAGGTTAGCTGTGCAGCGCTGCGTGCGTGGCGCTTTATAAGTGCTGAATAGTAGTAGTAGTAGTAGTAGTCTGGGCATGTCTGAGTGGTGCTTGCACTGCTGACTGCTGTCATTCCATTGGCTCTCTAATAGTGGCAGGGAAATGTTTGGCTGGTTCGCTATGGGAGCATGTTCTGCTGGGTTCATGTGCTTACTTAGCACTGTACAGATGTGTTCCCGAGATGTCCAAACCATTCATTCCTAGGGAGGTCGTCTACTGCCATGTATGTAGAGCTGCACTGCTACTTGTGCCAGATAGCTCACTCTCTACCTGTTTTCCTCCTACATTACAATGCACTGCGATTGCTTTGTAGTGTTATGGGCATGCCACAGACTACTTCCTATCATCTAACTTGCATCCTCCTATGGGTAGTGTCACCTTCCATTGTCCTTCTGCCTAATGACAGCACTGTCCATGGCCACAGCAGCTTCACAGGTGCCTGTTTTGAAGGGGGGTGTGGCCATTTGCGGGTTGATTCCCAGATAAGGCGATGTAGAAAAACAGTTAAATAAAATAAATAAATATATTGCAGAGATAGGTAGGGTTGTAGACATACACCTTTTCGGAATACGGTGAGATCGGAGACGTACAATGCCGTTGTTGGCATATACCCATCTTCAAACAGCATAGCACTGTGTGCGGACCGCGCCTAGCACATCTATGTTGGCTATTCTGTCACGCATCTATCCCAGCGTGTGCAGAATTGGATTCTATTTCTGCATGTTTCCATTTGGACGTGCACGATTTCGGAATTGGCCTCCACCTAATTTGCTTTCATCCCTCAACTTTCTCTTTGACAGAACTTCACCCTCCTACATGACCACTTCTTATGTTGAATTTACTCCTCAAATATTCCCCGTTGCTCCCTTCTTCCTCGATCTTTCGCCTACCTTTCCTTTAATCCTTCAATTATTTCCCCTGTCCTCTGCTCTCCTCCTCATTTTCTTATAGCTCCACACCATTTTTTATTCCTTTTACTGACACTCCCTAACCTTCTCCTCTCATATTAATAACTTAACCCCCCCCTCCTTATCACCCTCTATTTACCTTCCCCATCTCTTCACCCATCTTGTCTTCCACCTTTACTCAGCTCTTGAACTTCACCTTTTTCTTCATCTCTGAAACAACCTCATCCATGTTTCTGCCGTACCATTTCCTCTCTGCCTTGCACTCTTCTTCTCATTCTCCTTTATCATCCGGATATTAAAGTCTATCTTGGCCCCCCTAGACTTTTCTAAGAACATAAGAACATAAGATATGCCATACTGGCTCAGACCAAGGTCCATCAAGCCCAGTATCCTGTTTCCAACAGCGGCCAATCTAGGTCATACGTACCTAGCAGTTTCCCCAAAAGACACTCCCATGATAGTTCCTCTCTCAACTACTCCAATCTCATTCATATTCCTCTCCTTTCCCCCTCCTCTCTCCCTTTCTCCCTTATGGAATGCTCATTCCATATCTAATAAACTCCCCTTTACTCACAATCTCTTTATCTCTAATGCTGTCCATCTCCTAGCTCTTGCTGAGACCTGGCTCCTCGCTGATGACACAGCTTCAGTCGCTGCCCTCTGTCACAACAGCTACCAATTCTCCCATACTCCTCATCCCACTGGCTGTGGTGGTGGTGGTGTTGGGTTCTACTCTCTCCTTCCTGCCATTTTCAATCCCTTCTTCTATCTCAGTCTCACTCCTTTTCCTCCTTTGAAATCCATTCCATCCGCCTTTTTAATCCCTTGCCTCTCCAGATAACTGCTATTTATAGACCCCCTGACGTCCGCCTCTACCTTTCTCACCGACTTTAACTCATGGCTTTCCTTATTTCTGTATTCATCTTCCCCCTCCCTTATTCTTGGTGACTTTAATATTCATGTTGATAACCCTTCTGACCCCTGTACTTCTAAGCTCCTTTCCCTTACCTCCTCATTCAACCTCCAGCTTTGTCCTACTGCCCTCACTCATCAGCACAGTCACTGCCTTGACCTTGTTTTCTTCTCTAATGATTTACCCTCTAATTTCCGTATCTCATTTCTTCCCTTATCTGACCATCACTACTACTACTACTACTACTACTACTAAGCATTTATAAAGAGCTACCAGGCGCACTCAGCGCTGTACAATGAAAACATACAAGAGACAGTCCCTACTCAAAAGAGCTTACAATCTAAAAAAAAGACAAAGCAAGAAATGAAGAAGAATAAGAACAGCAAAATCAAGAGCCAAAGGCACAGGTGAAAAAATGAGCTTTTAACTTAAGTTTGAAGAGGGACAAAGAAGATGCCTGGTGTAAAGACAAAGGAAGTTTATTCCAAGCGTAAGGTGCAGCAAGGTGAAATGAGCGGAATCTGGAGTTGGCAATAGAGGAGAAGGGCATAGCAAGAAGCAACTGGGTAGAAGAACGGAGTTCACGAGGGGGGAAGTAGGGAGAAATGAGAGAAGAAAGGTACTGAGCAGCCACAGAGTGAATGCACTTATAGGTCAGAAGGAGAAGCTTAAAGTGAATACGGAAATGGATAGGGAGCCAGTGAAGAGATCTGAGGAGAGGAGTGATGTGGGCAAAACAAGACTGATGGAAAATCAAACGGGCAGCGGAGTGCTGAATAGACTGAAGGGGGAAGAGATGAGACCGAGGGAGACCAACAAGAAGCAGGTTGCAATAATCAAGATGGGAGGTGATTAGGGAATGGATGAGGGTTTTAGTAGTGAGCTCAGAGAGAAAGGGGCGGATTTTGCCAATGTTGAAGAGAAAGAAGTGACAGATCTTAGCGATGAGTTGGATATGAGAGGAGAAAGAGAGCGAAGAGTCAAAAATAACACCCAGATTGAGAGCAGATGGAACAGGTTGGAGAACAAAGCCATCAACAGAGACTGAAAAAGAAGAAGGAGAAAGGGAAATTTTAGGAAAAAAAATGAAAAGTTCAGTCTTGGCCATGTTCAATTTCAGGAGACAATGGAACATCCAAGCAGCAATGGCAGAGAGACAGCAAGAGATCTGGGACTGCAAAGCAGGAGAAAGATCAGGAGTAGAGAGATAGATCTGAGAGTCATCAGCATAGAGATGGTACTGAAAAACATGAGAGGAAATAAGCACACCAAGGGATTGGGTATAGAGAGAAAAAAGAAGGGGACCCAAGACAGAGCCCTGGGGGACACCAACAGAGAGTGGGATAACAGAGGAGGAGGAACCACCAGAACATACACTAAAGGAGCGATGGGAAAGATATGAGGAGAACCAGGAAAGAACAGAGTCCCTAAAGCCAAGCAAAGACAAAGTGTCAAGGAGAAGATCATGGTCAACAGTATCAAAAGCAGCAGAAAGGTCAAGGAGGATAAGGACAGAGTAAAGGTCTTTAGATTTAGCTAGGAACAAGTCACTGGAGACTTTGACAAGAGCAGTTTCAGTAGAGTGTAAGGGACGAAAACAAGATTGTAAAGGATCGAGAAGAGCTTGGGAAGAGAGGAAGTCAAGGCAACGGCGGTAGAAATAAAAGGAAGGAGAGAAATGGGGCAATAATTAGAAGGACAAGAGGGATCAAGTGATGGTTTCTTAAGGAGAGGCGTGACCACAGCATGTTTAAAGTCAGCCGGGACAGTAGCAGTGGAGAGCGAGAGGTTGAGAATATGAGAAATGGAGGGGACAACGGTAGAGGAGATAGAAGAGAGGAGATGGGAGGAGATAGGATCAGAGGAGCAAGTGGTGAGCTTGGAGGAGGAGAGGAGAAGAGCAGCCTCATCAATAGAAATCATAGGAAAGGAAGAGAAGGTAGGATGAGAAGGGGGAGATTGAGAACAGGAAGGGGAAATCGGGGATTTAGAGGGAAATTGGAGAGTGATCTTATGGATTTTATCATGGAAGTAATCAGCCAGGGTTTGGGCAGAAAGGGAAGGAGGGATCAGAGGCGGAGGCACTTTGAGGAGAGAATTGAGAGCAATGAAGAGACGGTGAGGATCAGAGACATGAGAATTAGTCAGACGAACAAATTATCTGACCATCACCAGCTAAGCTTCACTCTTCATCACTCAAACTCGCCCAGTCTCATCCTATCTTTTTAGAAATCTTCATGCTATCGATCCATCGGCTCTCTCCACTATTGTCTCATCACTTCTTTCTTCCACCTTGTTTCTACATGTTGATGAGGCTGTAGTTTCCAATTATACTGCTCTCTCCTCTGCTCCAGATGCTCTTGCTCCACCCATGTCATGTTCTGTGAGGCACACTATATCTCAGCCCTGGCTGTCTTCAACTACTCATTATCTACGTTCCTGTGCCTGCTCAGCTGAGTGCATCTGGCTCAAATCCCACACCCTCTCTGATATTTCTCACTTCAAATTTATGCTTGCCTCCTTCATGTCTTCCCACCTTGCTGGGCGGACTAGATGGACTATGCTGGTCTTTATCTGCCGTCATATACTATGTCAAGTCAGCCATAGCACTTGCCAAGCAAAACTACTATGTCCATCTGACTAACTCTCTTGCCTCTGACCCCCATCATCTCTTCTCAACTCTCTCCTCTAGGCGCCTCCACTTCTGACTCCTCCTTCTCTTTCTTCCGAAATCCTAGCTATTACCATGACAAAGTCCAATTTCCCACCAGTTTAACTTCATTCCCCCTTCCCCTTCTTCAATACCAACTTTTCCCCTCAATCTCTGCTACTCTTTCCTTCTTTTCTAAGTTCTCCAAAGAGGTAGTCTGTTCCTCTGATCCTATCCCCACCTGTCTCCTTAACTCCATCTCTTCCTTTATTATTCCTTCCATCTTTCATATTCTCAACCTATTGCTCTCCACTACAACTGTCTCTCAGCCTTCAAGCATGTTGTGGTCACACCTCAAGAAACCTTCATCTGACCCTATTTGTCCTTCTAATTATTGACCCATCACCCTTCTTCCCTTCATTTCCAAACTTCTTGAACATGCAGTTCTCCACCATTGCCTCTGTATTGTTCCATGGTGCTACCGCACCTTGAATATTTTGTGCAATTCTGGTCGCTGTATCTTACAAAGGATAAAAAGGTACAGAGAAGAGCCACCAAATGGTAAAGGGGATGGAATGATACCTCTATGAAGAGAAGCTAAAAAGGTTAGGGCTTTTCAACCTTGAAAAGAGACGGCTCAGGGGAGATATGATAGAGGTCTATAAATTAATGAATGGAGTGGAAAGGGTAAACGTAGATCGATTGCTTACGCCATCAAAATATAGAAAGATTAGAGGGCTTGCAATGAAGTTAAAGGATAACCTATTTAAGACTAATAAGAAAAAATATTTTTTCACTCAACGTGTAATCAAACTCTGGAATTTGCTACCGGAGGATGTAGTAAAAGCTGTTAGTGTAGCCAGGTTTAAAAAACGTTTGGACAAGTTCCTGGAGGAAAGGTCCATAAACCATTATTAAAGTGGACCCAGAATATCCACTGCTTGCCCCAATACAAGCATTGTGGAACCTGTGTCTTTTGGGGAAACTGCTAGATACTTGTGACCTAGATTGGCCACTGCTAGAAACAGGATACAGGGCTTGATGGACCTTGGTCTGACCCAGTATAGAATATCCAAAATTAAACCCCCAATGGTGACAAAATCAAATAAAAAAAGTGGAATCACTAAAGAAACAAAATTAGGCTCTCAAAATTAAATTTTTGTCGGACAAGCCAGTAAGAGGAGAAAGGACATCTCACCCTCGTAATCCGACCATATCCATTTTAATCAATAAGGTTCATTAGCTCCCCTTCTGTTTCCCTATCCATTCATTCTACTGCTCCTCAATATCTTTCCTCTCTCCCTACATGAACTCTACTCTTCTACTGGCTTGCTTCTCTTTGTCCTTTTCTTCCACTACCAATTCCAGACTTTGATACTTTTACCAAACTGCCTGAGTCTGTGTGTCAGGCTTCATCTCTGCTCCTTTTCAAATCCATGTTAAAGGCTCACCTTTTTGAGGCTGCCATTGGATCCTGATCCCTTTTTTTCCCTTGTGTTTCCTAATCTTTTCTTATTTATACCTTTGTTCTTAGCTACTGTATTGTCTGTCTTGATTAGATTTTAAGCTTTGACAAGTAGGGACTGTCTTTTATATGTATCTTTACAGCACTGCATATGCCTTGTAGTGCTATATAAATGATTAATAATAGTAGTAGTATGGGTACGATGATTTTGATGTGTTCTGTTGCAACATGGATGAAGATTGCCTTATGGTGGAAGAATGAAAGGCAGCCAAATATGGAAAATACATTTTGAAGGATTGGTTGGATCTATCAAATGTCTGAAATTACAGCAATCAGCAGCAGGGCCGGACCCAAAGTTGGTTCAAGGTGCTGGCACCCTAGGCAAACCTTAAGCTTTACCCCCCCCCCCCGCCACCCCGGCTGTCAAAATCTATTGACTTAGCTTTAAATGCCCTGCTCTTTGCCACCCCATAGAAGTTGCCATTCTAGATGACTGGCTAGTTTGTCTAATGGTTGGTGTTTTCTAATTATGATCCAAGAAAATAGTTAAGCACTGTTTTATAATCGTGATCCAAGAAAATAATGCCTGTTCATAACAACATTAAGCGACATTAGAAGGTCATTGATGCAAAAGGGTGCATAAATGTCAGATGTGTTGAAGTCTGAATTATAGCCCCACAGTAAGTCTGAGACCTTGTCGCTTACAACAAATTTGATTTTTTAATGAACAGCAGTTTAGATCAACTGAAGTAATATAACATCACAATCTCACGGTTAATATTACAGCGCGTAAGGATTATATATCTAATGGATGGGCCAGCTCTTATTGGGGGATATAAAGTAGAAAGGTTCAAGAGAACTTGGTCTCCATATAATGATTGGCTGCATAATCAGCCTTAAGTATTGGATGTTACTGGGAGGGAATTTTAGCAGAGATTTTTTGGGGGTGGAGGAACAGGGGGCGGTAGATATATATATATATACACATTCTGTTTGGATATGTTTTGTTTTGTGCTTTATACAAATTAGTACAGTGCAATGGTGTATGTGTTTGTGAATTTATGTGAATTGGTATTGCACAATAAAGGATAAATATAACAAATAAATTCTCTGGAGTAATTTTCAAAGCAGAAGAATTCATGTACATTTACTTGGAAAATTCACCTGTGAGGTCAGGATCACAGTTATAAATTTATCCCCTGTGCACTTACTTTTACATTTTTGAAAGGATGCGTATAAGATTACTTGGAAAGTATTCACACAAATAGCAGGTGCAAATTTGTGCAACTACTTTCCATGTCAACTTTCAAAGGGAAATTTCACACCAGTTTTCAAAGAGTCTGTGGGTGAAACATGCACACAGACTTTACACTTGCGCATGCAGTTTTAAAGTATACTCATGGTGGGTAATTTTATAAAAGGCACCTCTACCTTATATGGCATAGATTATGCCTGTTATAAAGCAAAGTTATGTGCATATCAGCCTTTATTAGAAAAGCCCCATAGCTAATGTTCACACCCAGTTACCCCTACTCTGAGGCTCGCAAATACATCTGGTTCCTTTTTATGCAAAGAGGCATCTCGTTATACCATTATCCCATAAAGGGCAATTTTCTATCAGGCTGCATAAATGGGAAGACAGTAGGGAGGCCTATTTTATAAAGACACATAGGAACTTATATGTCTTTATAAAATACTAGTACAAGTCCTGCAGAAATCATGGGTAAAATGAATCTGCTTTGGAACCGATGCAAATGTATGCAGGTTAAATATGTGGATACATGTATATTTTATAAGCATGCATCAATCAAAACTGCCCACAAACACGCCTACACCTGCATTGCATAAACGTACACGCATTCTTGTCATCATGTGTACTTTTGCATGGGGTAATTTTAGAAGGGGTATTTTACACGTGCATATTAGTATGTGTGTAAAGAGACTTTATACATTTAATCTCATCAAGTATATATGCTATAAATATAATACTGTATAAAATGCTTCTAATACATCCTTACGTGAAAGGCAGCTATGAGAATCACTGCAGGAAATAAGGAGGTCTCAGCAGCTACTTGACGGCAGCTATGCCCATGACCACCTGCCATTTTTATTTCAGTTCCCAGAACTATTGCAAAATGTAGTAGGCAGAAAAAAAGATCATGAAGACAGAGTAGGAAATAGCTTTGGGATCCAAGGGATCTGTTTACTAAATGGTGCTAGCGGCTTTTGTGCAACATTGGAACTGTGGCTCCAATATCGCATGGAAGCCGCTAGCGCCGCTTAGTAAACAGACCCCTAAGTTATAGGTAGAAGTAATAGTAAAGCAGAAAGTGAAAATCCAGGCTAATAGGCACACACCAGAATTGAGATGAAGATAATTTAGGCCTGTGATATTATTGCTAGAGTTAAAAACTAAACCTGAGATCAGCAAAAGGAGTAGTCTAGAAGTACAAGCCATTAGCTCCTCTCACCCCCTCCCTCCAATCACGTACAGTCAACGTTATGACAAGACTGTTCTCGAGCGCACAAGCATGGTAGAATATCCTTTATGTAACCCTTGGATTTTATCATTGTGTTTCCTATTAAGTAGCTGAAAATGAAAACTGTAAACCACAAAGGGTAATAAAATTACTGTCACACTTTCAGTGGTTTGCCTGTCTCTAAAGACTTTACTGCAATGATGACAAAATGATGTTCCTCATGCCCAGCTATTTTAGTATAGAAGACAACAGGCCAATACGCCAGTACCGACCCAACTGTACATAAAACAAGTTTCTGAAAATGTTTACGTACAAAGCAGCTAAAGGAGTCTCCAAGAGCGTGATTCCAGCAATGAACGGTAGCTCACACTAGGGATTCTTTTGACTGTCTCAATCAAAATGTTTGTTTGATACTCAGAGCAGTTATTCATTTAACTATGCAAAGGATATTAAAGCATAATATTACAAAACAAATGCAGGAGGTATCCATGGAGCCTCCTGGCAGTAATTTTAATGCCATCTACATTGATCTGCGTGTATAACGGCTGAATTCACTCCCCACCCTGTTGCTCCTATTACAAAGTCTATCACTGGAAACAAAACATAATGTAGAATGCCTGTGGCAGCTAGAAAACCTCGTTGTCACATCTGATATCCAGACACCTAAGGTTTACAACAGAAAATCCCTATCAAGTAGCGGAGTAAAAATGATTAAACAGATTATTGATGTTTGAGAGAGAAAGAGAGTATATATAGGGGGCAGGTACGTGGAACCTAGAAGGGAAAATTACCTAAAAGACAATGGGCCCAATATTCAGAGGCATTTATATGGTTTACAGATCTCTAAACAGTGTACATACCCCTAAGCAGGGTATTTAGCAGCAGTAACACGGTTAGTGCTGCTGCTACATGCCCGGGCTGAAGCGGAGACGGCACCTGCCGCTAACCGGGCAATGACGATATTGAGCCGCTGCCAGGGTTAGTGACCTATGGGCAAAGTTAGGCATGGCAAAGGCTGGCCTAACTTTTCCCATGGAGTTAACCGGGCAGTGGCTCAATATCGCCACTGCCAGTTGGCTTCCGGGCTGTGCCGTGATCCAGCTTTTTAATGCCGGTGATTGGACAAGGTCCCGGCACTGAATAGCCGGGGTTATACTTCAGCCGTCAGGGCACGCTAGCCGCCATCACGGCACACTAGCCGCCATCGTCACTGCATATCAGACCCAATATGTTTTAGGTTGGGGTTTTTTGTTATTTTATTTTAGCAAATTCATGAACTGCCAGATATAGGCCTTCTTAGGCTTAAGACATGAAGGGATTGTGTTGTACTAGCCAAGATGTCTGCCTAAAATAACTTAGATTGAAAGCAATCAGCTGTGGGGTGTTTAGCCAGTGACCTCCAACATGCTGTGTCTCCATCCCCAGAAAAAATTTCCTCAGAGTAAGATACAGGCGGCTTGAAAACATTTCAAAAATTATGACTCAAATGGCTTCTGACATCTGACTTTCACGGGTCAGTAAGAAAAGAAAGTTTGTTTATCTGACAGGCAAGGTCCAATTTTAGCTGTAAGAAATAATGTCACAAGTCCCTGTACACAGAACACAGAAAAGCTAAATGATAATTACACTTACCTGGTAATTGTAGTTCCTTGAGTGACGACAGTTCAGTCCTCTACCTCTGGGTTGTCAACCTCCTCCTGCAGCTTGGAGACTGGTATGTCAGAATCATGACATCACTGGATATAGCCTGCTGATCTCTCTCCTCGGATCCAGTGTGAACTATTAACAAAGCAGACTCAAAGGAGCAACAAATAAGTAGCCAAACAAAAACCAATATCATTTGAACTAACTAACCTGAAAATATGATACTCCCCATCCGTTGGCAAGGTTTTCTTACCTCCCTACACTGCCACAACGAGGATAGGAAAAGTAACTAGCCTGTGAAAGATCGTAAAACAGACTCACCTGTAACACTAGTTTTCTGGTCCATAGCGTCGATCCTCTCCTGAAAAACCCATGGGTGGGATGGAGGACTGAACTGTCGTCACTCAAGGAACTACAATTACCAGGTAAGTGTAATTATCATTTCCTTATCGTTCCTCCAGTTCAGTCCTCTACTTCTGGGATGTACCAGAGCAGTCAACATTGGGAGGGACCCCGCAACCCGGCCCGCAACACCGCCGAACCGAAACGGGCATCTGAACCAGCAGCGACGTCCAAACGGTAATGCTTACTGAACGTGTGCAGCAACGACCAAGTCGCCGCCCTACAGATTTCCCCTGGCGGAACCAAACTGTTTTCCGCCCAGGAGCACGCTTGTGCTCTGGTGGAATGCGCCCACAACCCCTCGGGCACAACTCGACCTTGAAGCAAATAGGCGGAAGCGATTGCCTCCCGGACCCACCTGGCAATAGACGCTTTAGCCGCCGCCTCACCTTTGCGCACGCCACCAAACAACACAAACAAGCGATCCGATTTGAGAAAACACTCCGTCACCTTCAAATACCGCCGCAACGACCTTTTGACATCCAACCGACGTAAACTGCGATCCTGTTCGTCACCTGGCAATGAACCGAGAACAGGCAAACACACCGCCTGGTTCAAGTGGAAAGGAGACACCACTTTAGGCAAAAAGGAAGGAACCGGACGAAGGACCACCTTCTCCCTTGAAAATATCAAGAACGGTTCCCTACACGACAAGGCTTGCAATTCCGAGATGCGCCGAGCCGAACAGATCGCCACAAGGAAGACAGTTTTCAACGTCAAATCCTTCACCGAAGCCCAGAGCAACGGCTCAAAGGGAGGCTTGGATAACGCCGCCAATACCAGATTGAGATCCCAGGACGGAAGCAACACCCTACGCGACGGCCGCATCCTGGAAACCGCTTTCAGAAAGCGAACTACATCTGGGTGAGCACCCAGCAGCACGCCCTGCACCTTGCCACGATAACAGGCCAGGGCTGCCAATTGAACGCGTAAGGAACTTGCCGCAAGACCCTTATCAAAACCACCCTGCAGAAATCCCAAAATGGAAGGTATGGCAACCATAGCTGCTCTAATCTGATGCCTCAAACACCAATCCTCAAATATGCGCCAGACACGCACATACGCCAAAGAGGTGGACTGCTTCCGCGGTCTAAGCAGAGTAGCCACTACTGCCGCCGAATAGCCTTTTTTCCTCAATCGAGCCCTTTCAATGGCCATACCATAAGCGAGAACCGATCCACTTGGGGGCATGAATAGGGGACCCTGCAACAACAGGTCCGCCCTTGCCGGCAACCGCCAAGGCTGACCGTCTGGGAGACGTACGAGGTCTGCATGCCACGGACGCCTTGGCCAGTCGGGCGCTACAAGAAGCACCCTGCCCGGATGAGCTCCAATCTTTTGAACCACCCGGCCTATCAACGCCCACGGGGGAAAGATGTAGAGCAGTCCCACTGTCGGCCACTGCTGTAACAGTGCGTCGATGCCCTCTGACATCCTTTCTCGCCTCCTGCTGAAGAATCGACTGGCTTTTGCCGACTGAAAGGTTGCCATTAAGTCCATGACGGGCATCCCCCAACGCTCTACGATCTGAGCAAATATGTCGGGATGGAGCTCCCACTCCACCGCATCTATCCATACTCTGCTGAGAAAGTCCGCCGTGACATTGTCCTTTCCGGCTATGTGCGCCACCGAAATCGCCGGCAACCGCGTCTCTGCCCACGTGAACAACATATCCACCTCCTCTTCCATCACTGCACTTCCTGTGCCGCCCTGGCGGTTGATGTAGGCGACTGTCACCGAGTTGTCGGAGAGAACCCGAACCGGACACCCCAACACCAAATCCTGGAAAGCCTGAAGCGCCAGCGCCACTGCTCGAAGCTCCAGCCGATTGATAGACCAGGATGCCTCCTGGGGCGACCAAGCCCCCTGTGCAAACCTGCTCCCGCAGTGGGCTCCCCACCTCGTCAGGCTGGCATCCGTTAATAACGCCATCCACTCCAGTTGTTCCAAGGGCATACCAGCCGCCAGAGATGTCCGGCAGAGCCACCACCGCAGAGACAGTCTGACCTTCCCTGGACACGGGTCGCTTGCTCAAGGGATCGGACTGATGTGACCATCGGCGCAGAAGCGCTCTTTGCAGAGGTCGCATATGCAGCCTGGCCCACGGCACCGCTTCCAAGGTCGCCGCCATTGTTCCCAAAACCTGAAGGTAGGACCATGCTGAAGGCGCCGGGATGGCCCGGAACTTTCGAATCAGCTCCCTGAGCGCTTGCGCCCTCTTGTGCGGCAGAAACACTAGACCGTTCCTTGTGTCGAACCACACTCCCAGATACTCGAGGTCCTGAGAGGGCTGCAGGCGGCTCTTGGCTGGATTGACCACCCAACCAAGACCCTGCAGGAATTCCACTACTCTGTCACCCAAACACTCTCCGACTCGGATTTTGCCCGAATTAACCAATCGTCGAGATAAGGGTGTGCTAAAATCCCTTCTTTGCGCAACGCCACGGCCACCACCACCATAACCTTTGTGAAAGTCCGCGGTGCGGTAGCTAGACCGAAGGGTAATGCCTGGAACTGATAATGTCCCCAAGGAAAGGCGAACCGCAGGAATTTCTGATGAGCTTCTCGGATAGGAATGTGCAAATACGCCTCCGAGAGGTCCAGAGACGTCAAGTACTCCCCTTGACGTACCGCCACTATGACAGAGCGCAAGGTTTCCATCCGGAAATGCGGCACTCGAAGGCAACGATTTACGGCTTTCAGATCTAAAATAGGATGCAACTTTCCGCCCTTCTTTGGCACCACGAAATAAATGGAATACCAACCCATGCCGTACTCTGCCTTCGGCACCTCCACAACCGCCCGCAATTGAAGAAGACGATCTAAGGTGCCGTGGATCGCTAGAACCTTTTTGGCGCCCCTGCACGGAGACATGATGAACGAATCCCGCACTGGCCTGGCCAACTCCAGCGCATAGCCCTGCTGAATTATCTCCAACACCCAGCGGTCGGAGGTGATGCGGATCCACGCCGGAAGGAACTCCCGAAGCCGCCCTCCTATGGGAGTCTCCCCCGTCGGGACCCTCCTCATCTCATTGTGATTTGCGAGCTGCAGGAGAGTGGCTGGAGGAGAAACCTCTATTAGCCCCACGGAAGCCGCGAAAGCCCTGGGCTCGAAACGGAAAGCGCCCCCGCTGAAAGGAGCCGAACCGCGTTGAACGAAATCTGCGAAAATCCCGAGCTTTACCTCGATAACCTTGGACAGATTTCCCTTGCTTCGGCTTATCCTCCGGAAGTCTACCTGCTTTGGACTCCCCGAGGTCCTTTACCAGCTTATCCAAATCCTCGCCAAACAGCAAACCTCCCTTAAACGGCAGTTTGCTGAGACGAAACTTGGACGAACCATCCGCTGCCCAATTTCGCAACCACACTGATCTGCGAGCAGCCACCACGGATGCTGTACTATTTGCCAGAGCCCTGATCAAATCATAATGCACGTCCGCCAGATAAGCCGCCCCGGACTCCTCAAGATCCATGTGCGCAGACTGCCTTAGCCGCTGCACCCAACGCAAACACGCTCTAGCCACCCAGGCCCCACAGATGGAAGCCTGCAGCGAAAGAGAATCTGCCTCAAAGGTTTGCTTCAACAAACTATCTACTTTCCGGTCCTGGGCATCCTTCAACGCTGCACTGCCCTCCACTGGGATGGTAGTTTTTTTTGTAACTGCCGAGACCACCGCGTCCACCCGCGGTGCTCTGAACCATTCTTTATCCTTATCAGCCAAAGGATAGAGCCTATTCATAGTTCGTATGCCGCGAAGTCCCGCTTCTGGCCGATCCCATTCCTCCTGGATCATACGGTCAACCACTCGATGAACCGGAAACACCACCTGTGTCTGTCGGACCGCCTGAATAACCGGGTCTTCCACCTCCTCTTCCGTGGAAGCCTGCGAGGAAAGATTCAGCATCTGCATAGACTCCGAGATTAACGCTGAAAGCTCCTCACTACGGAAGACCCTAATAATCTTGGCTTGATCCTCAGGTTCCGGAATCTCCCCGTCTTCGAGATCCTGAGTACAATCATCCTGCTCCCAATCCATGTCCTCTTCTTCATTCCAACTGGCCTCCACCGAAGGCGAAGCTCTGGTCTTCGCCCTTTTTGGTGCCGGCTGTTCTTCAAGGAGCGAGAAGTGTCAAAGCGCTGGGCAACCTATCCTGGCAGCGCAGACAAAAAGCCTGATGCATCAGCAAAATGAAATCAGGGCTAAAATCCCCGACTTCTGCCGCCTGCGCCACTAAGGGAGCTCCCGAAGGCCCCGCTACAGCCTCTGATGCTGAGTCATGCGCAGACCTCTGAGGGGACGCCTCCCTCGCGGCTGCCGAAGCCATCCCCTGCGACTCCGTGACCGCCTTGCTGTCCAGCTGCTGTTCCACCGTGGACAACAGCGCCGCACAGTTACGGCACACACCTGAATCCGCTACTGTGCCCCTTCGGGCTCCACACACAACACACTGTGGTCTAGCTGCCATAGATCAAGCTGACGCAGTGGTAAGGATATTGTGCTTATTAAAGAGGTAATAGATGCCTTCTTCTGCTATCTTTATTTATTTATTTTTTTTAAACTGGACTCAATCCAGGACTCCCTTAAAATCCAAAAACAAAAAACAAGCCCTTTCACAGATCGCAGCTGAGAGGAAAGCCCCCCCCCTTTGCAGAAGGCCCCCCCTTCGCAAAAGCGAAACCGCAGGAAACGCCAAACAATCAAATAAAAATGTACTTAGAAACGAAATCAAACAAAGAAAGTAAAAGAAAACTCTTCGCAGACAGCCTTTTGCTTCCAGCCCGGGAAACTGCCTGCCGCCCGGCAGCCACGAGGCTCTACTGTGCTGCCTAAAATGGCCGCCGCAACTAGCTCCACAGAAGAAAAGGCGCGCAAAACTCCCCGGCCTGAGCTAGATTCGCTGCCGGGTCTCCCTGCCCCCAAACGCAGCCTGAAACCGGTTAAAGCTTACCGGCCAGGTCTGCGCCGTGCTCCAATGGCTTTAAAACCGCTGTCCCTGCGAGAAGCGCTGCCGGCAAGCAGTGCAGCCCGACAGTCCTCCGGAGCCGCATGAAACCCATCAACGCGGTCCTGGCAGGGAAGCTCCGTGCAGAAGGGCTCTCCCCCGAAAGTCCGGGGGGAGAGAACTTTGCAGCTAGAAGGCTCTCCCCCGAAAGTCCAGGGGGAGAAACTTTGCAGCCAGAGTAGAGAGAAGCCTTGAAGTAAACTCTCCCTCTATCTCTCTTTTTTCTTTTTTTTTTAAACAGGCAGGGAGTAAGAAACCACCTTTAATCAAATTTAGTTGACCTTAAAGAAATATCACCCAATACTATGCTCCAGTAAAATTCTGTACCATCCAATTCCCATCTAACTCTACCTACAAGCTCCTTATTCATTTCTCCAGGGAGCCTCTACCAGGCTCACCACGTCCTCCTGCTGCACGGAGACTGGTCACACTGGATCCGAGGAGAGAGATCAGCAGGCTATATCCAGTGATGTCATGATTCTGACATACCAGTCTCCAAGCTGCAGGAGGAGGTTGACAACCCAGAGGTAGAGGACTGAACTGGAGGAACGATAAGGAAGTGGTGTTTAAACTATCTCTATATGATATGAATACTCACTTATGGTGGTGCTTTCACACAGATAAAAAGTGCTTGTGGGTCATTGATGCGATTTGGCACTCCACTAAGAATTACGATGAAAGTTCCAGTGCCTAGGAGTCTGAGACCTATACAGCATGCACTATGTAATGTATGAGATAAGTCATCACCATATGTTGAAAATTTAACGTTATGTTGCCTGAGGGTTTTTTTGGAGTGATATTTTATTATTTTTGCTGACCACAGTTTGTCACTTCATAAGCAGACCAACTGATATTGTACAAGTCCTTGTAAAGCAACCAGTCACATGATTTATTGTCATTAAAGTGGACATGGTTAGGACTTTGACATTTTGGGCCCGATATTGACTTGCGACAGCTCTGCACTTCTAAGGTTTTCCCACGCCTATCTTTATCTTTACCCACAACATGCCCTGATTCTACAAGGATTGCGTCATGGTGTGTAGCGGCGGACCCGGGAGATAGTCAGCGGCACTAATCGGGTTGGTGCCGCTGAATATTGCGCTATAGTGGCATTTACATGGTTTACAGATTTTTAAACTGTGTAAATGCCGTTCAATATTGGGCCCTTTGAAAGTAATTCTAAAACAGGTTGTCTATTTCTGAAGGGCAAGTAGGCACCTATTTTGGGACCTACTTGCCAAATCTTGGAGGGTGGCCCATTCCTATCATTACCCGCCACCAGTAGCACACCTCCCTGGGACCGGCAGTAATAGCAATGACAGTAAAACAGCAATGAAAAGCTTTCCAGAGCCTGAACCGCTGCGTGCTAGTGCTGTGGTCCTACTTCCTCTGACGCAGACTTCCTGTTTGCATGGTAGCAAAACCAGCTGGCCTTTCAGCAGTTTGCATGGGAGCAAAACCATCATGCAGCGGTTCAGGTTCTGAAAACCATTTTGTTGCTGCTTTATTGTCATTAGCGCTGCTGCAAGGCCCAGAGAGGTGTGGCGGTAGTAGCAGGGATGGGGGCAGGAGAAGGAGGACTTAGGAATGAGGGTTCATTTTAGGGTGCCTCATATCCTTGCACTGGCATTTCATAAAAGCACATAGGTGCCCATGTGTCTTTATAAAACACTAGTGTGAACCATGCAGAAATCATGGCATTAATGAACCTATGCATATTTATACCAGTTCAGAACCAGACGTATATGTATACATGTAAAATACACATGACTGTGTATATTTTATAAAGTACATGTGGAAACTACAAGTCTGCCCATGCTCTACCCAAACGCAGCCCCCCAAATATGCCTACGCCAGAGTCACAATCAAGTATGTGCGCTCTTATCATAATATGGGCTTGTATGTGGGGTGTCATAAGAGGCATTTAACATAAGCATATAAGTGCGAAGGACCCTTTTTAAAATTGCCCCCTTTTGAAACTTGTTTTAAGACAATGTAAAGTCTATGGTAATTTATATATACTTGCATACGTGCATGAACTAGCCTCCCAGTGGAGGCGGTATCTAAATTCAAGAATGCATGGCATAAGCAGAGAGGATCTATAAGGTAGAGCAGAGGATGGTTAGACTGGATAACTTGTTTGATTGTTCCCTTCCATCATTGTCCTATGCTTCCTTGTTCACCCACAGAGTTTGTACCCCAGGAAACGTATCTGCATGCATTTACACCCGAGAGAAAATATGCAAAGACTTCTCACAAAAGCATGGGCACATGTACAAGCCTCTTTCTGGAACATTCCTATGAGAGTAATTGTAAAAGACAGCGTGCTTTCGGACACCTATCTTAAGCCTAGTTTATAAAGATGAGTAGCAGATGTATCAGAAAATGCAGCTAGAATGTTGGCGCAATCATTTAACCGCCATTCCAGAGCAGGTGCAAATGGGTATTTTATAATATATGCATGTCCTTGCATGCTCCGCCTAAACTCCACACCTTCATGTTAAAGTGTCATAATTTTCTAAGAGACCATTTATGTCTATATGTGGCCACATATGCATGGAAATGACTTCCTAAAATTACCTCCTCTGTGCATAAGTTTACCTACACATTTTTTTAAAAGCCCGTTTTCTCAGGAAAACACAATTTTCCCAGAAAAACTGACTACTTTTGAGCATAACCCCCCCCCCCCCCCCAGTATTTTTTCTTATTCATTTTGGCAAGGATCAATGAAAAGTAGCATTTCTGTAAACCTTTGCAGTGCTTCTAAAATAGCCGAAGTCCACAACAGAAAGATCGCAACACAAAATATTTGTATCTTCGTATTCTATTACATCATAACCAATATTTGACCAAAGCAAATAACAATACATTAACATCAAAGTAGGCAAAATAGCCTTTCATAAAACTGCCTGAGGTATGTGCAAATAAGATTATCTGACCTAAGTTGAAGTATTCCTAGGGGAAGAATTGGGAAGAGGTCAGAATTTGTATGCTAAATAGCAGATATAAACGTGTGTATATAACTTCCATAAGGTAGTGTTTCCTCAGAAAATTGGTATAACCTATCTACATACTTGTCAGGCAAGTAAGGAAGCTTTTTATAAAATTATGCTCATAACAGATTAAAAACCACAACAAATAAAATAAAACCACATAATCTACATAATAACAAATTACCAGCAGACTAAAAATAAACAAAACCAAAACAGCAAAAATAAACCAAAAATTAAAAGGCCAGATTTTCAAATGGGTCGATACTTAAACACCACATCAGTCAGTCACAGTGCTTAAATACTGGCCCAATATTCAGCGGCAGTATTGAGATAGTGGCTGCTGCTGAACATGCAGCTTGAGTGGCTGCTAACCGGATAAGCACTGACTTATCTGAACAGTGGCGATTTTCAGCCAATGGTTATCTGGATAGCAATTTAGACTCTGCGTTTTATGTGGTCCAAGCAGTTCAGATAAATGCCGGCAGAAAATTGCCACTATCCGAAGAAGGTCGACACTTCTCTGGATAGTGGCCATACTTCCATCGCTCCACCCACTGGCGGCCCAGATAGTGCTGGGGTGGCCTCAGAAGATATTCACCAACACTACTTGGATGGTGCAGTCGGCTCCTGCAGAGCCGTCTATGTTGGGTTATGTAAAGCTCCTTAATCCAATGTAAAACATATAAGATGAAACATGGGAAGGCAATGAAAATTAGCTAACAATGGAGTAAGCTGCTCATTTCCCCCTTTTTCAGTGACCATCCTCATGACATTATTTTCTATTAGTTTTAACCTATGAGTTGCCTTTGTCAGACGACCTAAACACACTGCAGCATCAGAACTAGCAAGACAAGGGACTGTCTCACTGTGGAAAAATCAAGAATGACTAGCATGGCATAAATTGGTAGATCTAACTACAGATGAAACTTGGCTGCTCATATTTTAAAAGAAGTCAATCAGAATTCCTGGTAAACAAATGTAATAAGATGGAATTAGCTGGATACTGCCTAGCTGAATAGCAGGTAAAGACAGAGCAAGATGTGGTTTCCCAGCCTACAGCACTTCAGAGTTTCCAGTGTTTAATTTGAGCTTATTATTCTTTAACCAGACAAAACCCAAGTAAGGCAACTGTTCAGCTTCTCCAGTACACACCTAGAGGAATATAAAGTTGCATATGATCAGCATAAATTGAAAAAAGTTAAACCCAGATAGCATGATAAATTTAGCCAGTGGTAGCAGACAGATTTAAAAAGAACTGGGGGACGTCACAAGTTATAGGGCGTGAGAAGAGAAATATCCTCTAAAACTGCACTCTGAATATAGCCTTTTAGGTAACAGGCAACCAGCATACTGTACTTGTTATTCCCAAATTATATAAACGTTTCTGCAAATTTGATGATCAACAGCGTTACATGCTACAGTGAGCTCCAACAAGACCACTGCAGAGGCAACACGCTTGTCAAGATTTTTATGAAGCCTGTCTGAAATTAAAACCAACTCTCAGTAACATTCCTGCAAAGCTGTGCGGGAGCACTGACCATGCTGCAACCGATATTGCAGCAGCTTGCTGCATCGGCTACATCATGGGTGGAGGACTCCCTTGCAAATTCAAGAGAATAGTGACTATAGAGTACTAGATAGCCACTGTTGCTAAAAATGGAGACATTTTACCTTGATCATTTCCTTGAATCTTGCTAGATCAGTTCAGATGTGTGGGTTTTATGCTCCCTTGCCAGCAGTTAGAAGCAGACTTTGGCAACGTTCAGTGATGCCAACACTTGGTATATCCACTGGTGCAGCGTGAGAGAAGCCAGTATGACACTTACCAAGTAGTAAGCAAGACTGAATAACCCAGAAAATCTCAGAAACACATATTATTACTAACCAAGAAAACCACTTTGAAACAAATATCTTACGCTAGTTATTTGGCTCTCTTATCTCAAGGACACCTGTGTCAAACCTCGGTATCGACTAGGCATTTTACAGCAACCAAACTCCCAAATGTACAAAAAAAGAAAGAGTCTTCCAGGGCAACTTCTGGACTGGTCTAGCAGGATTCAAGGAAAGAAAATGATGAAGGTAAAATTTCTCCTTCCTTATGATCCGGCCAGACCAGTCCAGATGTGTGGGATGTACCCAGGCAATCAGGACCCAAGGTGGAAGGAAAATGATGCTCAGGATGGAATTGTCCTGACGAAGGTGCCATTTTATTTATTTATTTATTTAACAATTCTCTTATACCACTGTATCTACTAGTCATGGTGGTTTACATGAAACTAATGTGAACGGAAAACTTGGATTTTACATGGAACACATTAAAAGTTAAAACCATACAGCGTAAACTCTGGAACATTCGAACATCATAACTATACAACGTAAATTATAGGAAACTATGACACAAGGTAACTGTACAGGATGAGTATGAAAGGAGAAGTCTCAGGGGATGGAGCTGTAGTTTGCTCTGTGTCATGTGTTTTCAGGTTGGGCATAGTCCATGGGGTGCTCTATGTCCTGTGTTCATGGGGTGGGTATAGTTCATGGTTCGATGAGACAGGGTTCAATGGAGGATGGCTATGTGTCGGAGACAAAATACTCCAGAAACAGAAGTGTCTTTAACTTCTGTACCAATCCCCACAAGCAACCTGTACTGCTTCAGAAAGGTGTTCAGAGAAGATCAGGTAGTTGCCTTAGAGATGTCCTCTGAGACACCAAAGCAGACTGCTCAGGAGGAGGTCGCACCCTAGTGGAATAAGTTCTGATTTAACCTGGCATACACTTACCAACTAGAGTGTACACCAGGTCTTGACAAAGCCCAGCCGCCAGGTTGCCGTGATGACCATAAATTTACACCTGGCACCTGGGGTTGGCTCCACTCCTCTCCCCCATTTTCTTTTTTAAATATGATTGTGGCAAAGATCCCCACAGGGAGAACAGGAGAGATCTTTGCCACAATCATATTTAAAAATGATTCTGGCCTTAGATGCAGCAGACAGCCATCAGGGGATTGGATCCCTGCAGTTTGTCTGCTGCATCTAAGCGGCAAAGTTTCTTCCTCTTCTGCCCACGAGAGATCGGATTCCTGTGGGCAGAACAGGAGGAGAAGCCCAAAGCAGCAGAGAGCCAGCGGGTATCAGAGCCTTGAAATAGAAAAAAAAAAATACAGTGACTAAGGCAGCAACAATTTAAAGGGGAATTACCTTTAAAAAAAGTAAGGAGGATTAGGGAATGGAGGGCAGGGGTTGGGAATGTGAGGAAGGGAGAAAGGGAGACAGTCCTAAAGGGAGAACAGAGAATGGGGAGAGGCTGAAGTGGAGAGGGAAGAGTGCAAGATGGAGGACAAAAATGCTAAAGGGTACATCCTCCCCCAAACATACACATAAGCACCCCACCTCCACACTATCACATTCACACACCCCACCCCCACACTACACACACAGATGCACACCCTCCTTCACATGACACAGAGGCACCACACACACACACATACACAGACATATAAACATCTTACCTCTGCAGCACACATCACATACACACACAAACACACAGAGGCAACCCACCTCTGCGCCACACACAGAAGCTTCCCAGCTCTACAGCACATACATACATGCACCGCAGCCATGCACCCACAAGCACAAAGGCACCCGTCACCACATCCCACGCACAGACAGGCATACTACTGTTGCACCGCATACCCAAAGAGACACTTGTATTATTTAAAGATGCCACATAGTGTAGGAGCTCTGGCACTGGTCTCACAAGAACATGAGACTAGCACAAGAGAACCAAGGGGATGAGGGGACGAGGAGGTCACAAGCACTGGCTCCTAAAATTTTGGCCTGGATCCTAAATCTGCACACAATTTGTCAAGCTTGATGTATATTGACCCAATGCCTTCTTAATCCCATGGATAATAGTAGACTTGGCTGCTGCAGGTCCTCTCCTCAGCCCACTGAGGACAATGGATGAAGTGAGGGGCAGAAGAAATTAGCAATAGTGTGAATCTGATTACATCCTCCGCATGTCCCACATCCCAAGCATAGTACCAGAGCTATTGTCTGGCTATTATTCCCACCGCTATGTACTTGAGAGTTTGACCTAGGTGGTCTTCTTCTAACTTCGCAGACACCCAGCTGCATTTTTTTATTTTTTTTTTTATTTTCAGAGTTTTTCTATAGCGCCCCTTCCTGAGATCAGGGGCGGTTTACAGTAAACAGCAATGGATCCATTACCAGAGGGTTTGACACAGGACCTGCATACAGCACTGCCTGAGAGCATAAATCAATGGCTGTAATAGGACTCTTAGGGTCCACCTCAGAGGGTTTCTCCCTAAAACCCTAAGTGCTGCTCCCTAAGATCAGGTAGAGGAATGAATGCAACTGGACGTAGGAAATCCTTCAGCAAAAGGAAGAACTCGCCTGCATACCTCACCTGAGAACAGGTTCCACCAAATGTATAGCCACCAGAGAGTCCTAGGAAAACCACCTTCTGATGTAAAGGTTTTTCTCTTGAGTCCTTCAATCAATCCTCATAGGGGATAAGGCTGGGCTCCCAGAGGAATAGATGAGGATGAGGGCAAAGCACAGGCTGTGACCCCTCTAACTGAAAACAGTCCATGAGCTGTTTTAGGAGCTACAGCACAAGCCAGTTGAGAAGGAGGGCCCTGAGATCCCAGAGAGCTCCAAGGGACAATGGCCATCCTACCAGATTCCACCTCCACCAGAATCAAGCAGCCATCTCCAACAGCCACAGGCTGGGCGGGAGGAGGAGTGAAGGAGGGCAGAGGCTACAAAAATGGCATTGGATCCCAGGACCCCTATGGGGGTACCAAAATGCAAAGAAAAAGTGCCCTGGGTATCCCAGCCACAATCAGGGCAAAAAAACTGCAGATGTAGAAAACAAATGTTGGGGGTTGTGGGCCACATGTCTGAAAACTTCAGTTGCAAAGTTTTTAAAAGACTATGAAAACAACCATGCTGATAAAGGAAGCAGGGCTGTCGTTAGAAGTCCCAACAAAGGAATCTCAAGACTCATCAGGCTGACTCAAAAGCCCGAGTAGGGAAGCCCCAAATGCCCACCCAGACCTAGGAGCCCCAGCTGCCAAAAAAGAAAAGGCTTTTTTTTTCATTTAAAACAGCTTTATTAAAAGCAGCAAGAGAACCAATGCCTCCAACTGAAATGAATGGGAGAATAGAAAACATAACAGAACAAAAAGAAAGAAAAGCAGAAAACATGCAGATAGTGGTCAGCAAGAGGGAAGGGGGGTCTGGGTCCAACTTATCAGACCCCTCAGGAACTCCACAGGGTGCTCCTGCTCCTCTCAGGCCCACCAAGCTCTAGGAACCCATGGGTAGCAGCACTGGACAAAGGACAAGCCTTTGGCTTGAAGAGACAAAGGCATATCCAAGCTCTGAGCAACATTGGGCCTACAGGTCTCAGTTACACAGGCCACAACATGTGGTGTGGGCCAGGGGATACAAGTCTATCCACACTGTTGCACCAGACGAAACACTTTTCCACCTGCTGGAGGCAGATAAAGCACAGTTACTTATCTGTAACAAGTGATCTCTGGGAACAGCAGGAATAAGTCTTCACATATGGGTATTGTCGGTACCGACGGAGCCTGCGCGGGAACGCTCCCCAGTGTCCAATAAGAAAGCTTTTGGGAGCATCCCCACAGCGCCTGCGTGCTGCCTTCCCGCCCTTCCCAACCGCCTCTCTCCAGTTTGAGTTTTAAAGCTGAGACCAAGAGCGAGAGAGGGAAGGAAAGATAGATAGAGAGATACAACTCCTAGGGGAGGTGGGTGGGTTGTGAAGACTTATTCCTGCTGTTCCCAGAGATCACCTGTTACAGGTAAGTAACTGTGCTATCTCCAGGAACAAGCAGGAATGAGTCTTCACATATGGGGACTCCCTAGCTGCAGATGCCAGGGAGAGACCCCAGAGTTGTGTGTCCTTGAAAAGGGTTCCACCTCCCCCCATCGATCTCTGGCATCCAACCAGGGTAGGTGGGTAGGAGTTGATTAGGAATGGAACAGGTGTTTGAGAACAGCCTGACCAAACGAGGCATCCCGGCGGGAGTCCTTGTATAAACAGTAATGGGCTGTGAAGGTATGAACCGAGGCCCAGGTGGCTGCTCGACAGATTTGGTCGATGGACACAGAGTTTAGGTGAGCCATTGAGGATGCCATGGCCCTCACATTGTGAGCTGTGACATGGCCTTCCAGAGAAAGGTTCCTACTTTGGTAGGCGAAAGAAATACACTGAGCAATCCAGTTGGACAGTGTTCTCTTAGAAACTGGAAGTCCTAAATGGGAAGGATCAAAAGCAACAAAGAGTTGAGAACACTTTCTATGTTGCTGTGTTCTTTGTAAGTAAAAGGCGAGAGCTCTTTTACAATCCAAAGTATGAAGATTCCTCTCTGCACTTGATGCATGAGGTCCTGGAAAAAAGACAGGTAAGTATACCTCCTGGTTCAGATGAAAAGGCGAGACCACTTTGGGCATAAAGTGTGGATTGGTCCTGAGGACTACCTTATCATGATGGAACCTTGTATAAGGAGGATTAGCCACCAAGGCTTGCAACTCACTGATGCAACATGCTGAGGTGACTGCAATGAGAAAGATAACCTTCCAAGAAAGAAATTTCAAGGAGGTGGTGGCTAAAGGTTCAAAGGGTGGCTTCATAAGCTGGCCAAGAACCAGATTTAAGCCCCATGCCACTGGAGGTGGTCTAATGGGAGGTTTAGTTAAAAGAAGGCCTCTCATGAATCTTGCTATAAGAGGATGAGAGGAAACAGGCTGTCCATTGAGCGGCTTGAGGGACGCTGCAATAGCACTCAAATGGACTCTTACCGAATTCGTTTTGAGGCCTGCATGGGAAAGATGCAGAAGATACTCTAGTAAAGAATTCAAAGGTATTGCAAGAGGGTTAAGACCCTTCTCTGAACACCAAATGGTAAATCTTTTCCATTTGAAAGCATAGGAACGTCTAGTGGAAGGCTTTCTAGAAGCATGAATAATATCTCTGACTTGCTGAGAGAGATGGAAAACTTGAAGGTCTAGGCCTTCAGCAACCAGGCCCTCAGATGGAGAGACTGGGGGTTTGGGTGCCACAACGTCCCGTCTTCCTGGGAGAGAAGATCTGGAGCAGAGCCCAACTCCAGGGACGGAGCTTGAGAGAGATGCAGAAGTAGAGGGTACCACACTTGGCGTGGCCAATGTGGTGCTATGAGGATCATAGAACCTCGGTCTCTCTGAAGCTTGAACAGTGTTTTGGGAATTAGGGGAATGGGTGGAAAGGCATAAAGGAAGTCTTGACCCCAGTGAAGGAGGAAGGCATCCTTGGCCTGAACTCCCTGACACGGAATCCTGGAACAGAACCGGGGAAGTCTGGCATTCCACGAACTTGCAAATAGGTCTATGTCCGGGGATCCCCAAATTCGAAAAATCCTGGCTACCTGGTCCCTGTGGAGGGACCATTCGTGTGGAAGCAGAACTCGACTGAGTCTGTCTGCCCAAGAGTTTTGAACGCCTGGAAGATATACTGCCATAAGATGAATCTGATGCTCTCTGGCAAAGGCCCACAGTCGCAAAGCTTCGTTGCAAAGCGACAGAGAGCCAGTCCCTCCCTGCTTGTTTACATAGAACATGGCTACTTGATTGTCCGTGTGGATGAGGACTGTCCTGTAGCTGAGCAGGGAGTGGAACACTCTGAGAGCTAAGAAAATTGCTCTGAGTTCCAAGAGATTTATGTGTAGTGAAGTCTCCTGTGGAGACCAGATGCCCTGGGTGGAGAGATCTTGCAGATGAGCTCCCCAACCCCTTGGAGAGGCATCTGTTGTAAGGGTTGCTTGGGGAAATGACTGTTGAAAAGGGGACCCCAGCAATAGGTTTTGAGAGGACTTCCACCACTGGAGAGACCAAAAAAGGTGACTGGAGTTTGCTATTTTGTCTGACGGGCAACCTGATGCCCGAGTCCATTGGGTGGACAAAGTCCATTGAGCTGCCCTCATGTGAAGGCGAGCATATGGAACCACATGCACAGTGGATGCCATGTGGCCTAAGAGTTGTAGCATTTCTCGAGCAGTTAAAAGGGGCTTTAACTGTATTTGGGAGGCTAACTGCACCAAGCGTAGGCAACGGGCCTGAGGAAGATAGGCCCTTGCAGTTATGGTATCCAACCAAGCCCCTATAAACTCAAGGGACTGAGTAGGGGTGAGACTGGATTTTGGGATGTTTATTACTAGTCCCAAATACTGAAGAACACACATTGTGCAGGTTAGACAAGTCTTGGCCTCTGCTTGAGATGGAGCTCGAATGAGCCAGTCGTCCAGATATGGGAAGACGAATATTCCTAGAGTGCATAGAAATGCAGCTACTACTGCCATGCATTTTGTGAACACCCTTGCAGACCAAAAGGAAGCACCCTGTATTGGTAGTGCTTTCCTTGAAAAAGGAACCGAAGGAACCTTCTGTGAGTTGGATGGATGAGGACATGGGTGTACGCATCCTTGAGATCTAGAGAACAAAGCCAGTCCTGACTCTGAAGGTATGGAAGCAGAGCACCAAGAGAAATCATCTTGAATTTCTCCTTGAATATAAATTTGTTCAATTCTCTGAGATCTAAGATGGGTCTGTAGCCCCCTGTTTTCTTTGGAATAAGAAAATAAGGGGAGTAGAACCCTGTGCCTTGTTGAAAAAGAGGTACTTCTTCTATTGCCCCTTGGGCAAGAAGGATGGCAATCTCCTGACCTAGAAGGTTGAGGAGAGATGTTGGAGAATTGAACTGTTTCACCATGGTGTGGGGGGGAAGGCTTAAGAAATGAAGCTTGTACCCTTCCCTTATGATGGAGAGTGTCCATTGCTCTGCTGTGATTTGCTCCCATCTGGGAGCAAAGTAAGTCAACCTTCCTGAGATGGTAAGGGGCTCTGGTCCTTCCAGAGCTAGAAAGGCTAAGTTCTCTAGTAGCGAGTCAAAGGCCCTGAGGAGGCTGAGGCTGCTGGGCCGTGGAAGGTCTAGCTGCCTTTGACTTGGCCTGTTTAGGTGGTTGCTGACGCTTTGCAGCAAAACGACCTGCAGAAGATGCCTGCTGACCATAAGCAGGATAGTATCTTCCCTTTTTGGAAAAATATGTCTTTTTAAACAATCTTTTCTTAACAGGAGCAGAGGTAGATTTTGAAAGTCGATCCAAAGCAGAGTTTTCAGCAACTATCTGAGTGGCCTTTGCTTGCCAATCCTTACCAAAAAGGTTTTCACCTGTACAAGGGAGATTTCCCAATTTATCTTGGACCCAGAGCTCCAAATCAGAAGCTTGTAGCCAAGCAATTCTGCGTGCCCCTATGGCAATAGCCGAAGCTCTGCTTACACACTCAAAAGAGTCAAAGGCTGCACGGTTGGAAAATTTGGAGACATCTTGGGCATGTTTGAGCCAAGTGAGAAACTCCTCTCTTTTATCCTCTGAAATGAAAGGGGTTAAAGTCTGCAGATGATCTGTGACTTTTTAGAAACATTCCTATATAGAGACTATAGGAATTGATCCTAGCAGCTAGCATAGCAGCTTGGAAAACCCTTCGGCCAAAAGCATCCAGGGTCCTGCATTCACGCCCTGGAGGATTAGATGAGTGTCTTTTTGCACTCTTTATCTTCTTCATGGCAGACTCTACCACAATAGAGTGGTGAGGAAGCTGAGTCTTGTGGAAGCCAGGACAAGGAGGGACACGATGCATGGTGTCTAACCTGTGAGAATGAGGAGAGGTGGTGAGAGGTGTCTCCCACATCCTCAACATGAGATCATAAAGAATCTCATGAACAGGTAAAGTAGCTGCCTCTTTAGGAGCTTTAGGATATTGTAAAATATCCAACTCCTTGGCTCTGGGTTCTGACTCAGGGGCCACTGTGATAGAGAGGCCCCTAGCCACTTCCCTAACAAAGTCTTGAAAAGACAAGTCTTCTGGAGGAGACATTCTTCGTTTAGGTGAAGAAGACTCCTGAGGAAGAAGTATCGATGCTTCTACAGAACCCTCAGACTCATCAGAGTCCTCAGAGGAATTGAAGTATCGCCTGTCTGGATGCTCCTGTAAAGCCCGATGACCGTATCGAGTGGGATCGACATCGGGAGTAATCGGTACCGGTTCGGTACCGATGGGCATCATAGGACAGGGTACCGGTGCAGTCGACACCGAAGCCGATGTCGATTCAATCGGTACCGGTACCGGGAGCGATGCCGGTACCAGAGCCGGTACCAGCAACGGGAATTGTTGCGGTATCGGAGGCGTCTCAGCCTATATGAAAGCCGTTAAGGTGCGCTGCACAGTCAGAATTTTCTGATCCATCGACGCCACCAGAGTCTGGATGTCGGTACCAGTGGGAGCAACCGGTACCCCAGAACACGGCAACAGGTGATCTGTCGAGGCCGAGCCATCGATGTCAACCTGTGACCCCATAGATAATGCTTTGAAGCCGGAGCTTCCCGCCGGGGTAATTTTGCCGGTGCAGAATCCTCGAGGGCAAGCCCAGAGGCATCTCGATGCTTGGAGGGAGATCTACTCTTCGAGGACCGGCCAGATTTATGCTTGGTTACCTGAGATCCATGGGAGGAAGAGGAGGCCCTGGAAGACATCGATGCTACTGAAGTTGCATCAGAGGGAAACAGGGTACTGAGCTTGGCTGCTCGGTTCTGCCGACCTCTCTTAGACATCATGGTACAGGACACACAATCCGTGATGGAATGGTCAGGTCCCAAACACTTTAGACACCAGTCATGGGTGTCGGTGACAGAAATAGTACCACCACATTTTGTGCATTTTTTAAACCCAGAAGCGGGCTTCTCCATGAGGAAAATATTTTTAGGCCTAGGGCCCAAAAATTGAAAATGCACAGTAGAAATAAAGCGTTTGTTTTTTGGTTTTTTTTGAAAGAAAGAAAAGAAAGACCGGCGGTACCGGTCCGACGTCGGAGAAGGCAGACGCGACACAAAAGAAATAAAGAAAAAATAAAGAACTTCTTCTGCGGTGACAGGAACACGATCTGCTGGCTCCGCGGAAAAGAAGAACTGGAGAGAGGCGGTTGGGAAGGGCGGGAAGGCAGCACGCAGGCGCTGTGGGATGCTCCCAAAAGCTTTCTTATTGGACGCTGGGGAGCGTTCCCGCGCAGGCTCCGTCGGTACCGACAATACCCATATGTGAAGACTCATTCCTGCTTGTTCCTGGAGATATACTAGCTTTTCTCAGTGCTGCACCAGTGGATATACCAACTCATGACATCAATGAAAGTTGCTCTAATCTTTCTCCACCTGCTGGTAAGGGATCATAACCCACTTGCTTGGGCTGATCTAGCAGGACGATAAGGAAGTAGGCTTTTATGTTAATGTTTGTAGCAGTGGTTGAAAACTAAATTATTTTGTGGGCTATGATACTTTTTCTTGGAATAAAGAGACATTTAAGTTAACCCTCAACATAGCAAAAACCAGGGTCTTTATACAATAAGACATTTTTATGTAATCAAATTGTATGCAATATCTTTATTAAGTATAATACAACACTTAAGCAGATGAAGGGGTGCATAAACTACCAAAAGACCTCGCATTTTATATTCAACTTCCACAGGAAAAACTTCTCCGTCATTTCCTATTGTAATTATAGCAATTTTGTATAGATTTTGATACATAAAAATGTGTCTTATTGTATATTTTGGAAGACCTCCCATTTTCTTTTTTTTTTTTTTTTATGCCAACAGATTAATGCTGCAAAAATAACGTCCGTGAGGTTTTGAGACTGTAGATCCTTTCCTCAGCTGTTAGAATACCATCTCCAACAGCTAAGCAAACCCCTGTACTTTAGCAGCAATTTATCTTCTCGATTAATCTTCTCGTTTTCATGTCAGCGATCCTGAGCACAATTTAGAATTTAAACACATATGTGAGATATGCAAATAGAGTGAACTATTGAAGAGGACAGACGGTGTTTTACACAAAATAAAATAAATATATTCAGTAAGCAAAAGAAGCGTTCGAATGGAAGCCTGACTAAGGGTAAGTACATGTTCTGATCAGGCAGGGAGAACGCTTGGAACATGCCCACTGGAAAATCCTTAAAGAAAGGCTTTCACATTAACCAGAAGTTTTAAGTTACAGAACACAATGATATTATTACGAGGCTCCTGATATTTGCTTCTAATGTTATTGAAAACAGTATTTGGCCAAGAGTGGTCTAGGCTGCCTCTTGCCAGTCACGTTTTTAGCTTGCCCTGCTGTCCACTGAGGTAGCCTACCACAAACCAGCTATTTATGATAAAACCAGGCTAAAGAGGTACAGATGGGAAAGCCTCAGCTGCATCCCACCTGACAGACTACACTCCCCCCCCCCCCTTTGCTGGCTGTCTACTCATGCATGTAACTCTGGCTCCAGTAGCGATAAGAGCTAACTCCTTCCTCAATCTGCAGCAGCAGACTTCCTATGTCCCCTGCAACAAAGCAGCTATGTACACGTTCAGACAGAATGTCCTGGAAAAAACACAGGCAAAATTGTATCTCAGAATTCATGTTTTATATGTATATGTATGTGTGTGTGTGTGTTATATAGGCATATATGTATATATGTATGTAAAGAGGAAGAGAGAGCTATTTAAAAAACATTCAAATATAATTTATTTTCATATATCTGTGCATGAACCTACTTTACTACTGAAAAGGTGGAGGCAAAAATCCTAAAAAAAACAACCCCCCTCCCCGACCCTGTTTCCTCGGCTGGACCATTTCACAGTACCATTGCTCCTTGAAGAGGGCTTTACCAACTGCAAGCCATGTTTGCCAAAAAACTAAAAAGTGTAACTTTTTCATTTGAAAGATTATGAAGGCAGCTTCGAAACCAAACACGTATGTGTAAAGTTTGTGGGTACTTTTTCTATTAACTTTCAAAGGGAAAAATTTCCCTTGGAAAATTCAGCTGGGGAAATGCTACACACAGATTTGCACCTGCTATTTGTGAGGTACTTTTTCCATGAAAATTTAGGCACGTACATTTGGAAATCTAAAATGTTATGCATGTAAGTGTTGACTCTCCCCTACTTTCCGCTGATGTATGTGTACGCCTAGTGCATGTATGCATCTTGGACAGATTTTTAAAAGCCCTGTAAATCATTTCAAATAGGTTCCTCCTAAAATAATCCAAAAACAGTACTATATAAGAAGTATTAAATATCCACTGCTTAAGGGATTAAACATATATTGTGCTGTCTTTTGATTTTTTTCAGTGGAAGCTATTTGAATTGGTTAAAGGACTGTATACATATTCTACTTGCTGTACTTTTATATTGGATTTTGCGTTCAGTTTCTAGAAGCCCCATTTCTGAGCATAAAAAGGGGCATTTTTAACAGGGTGCCATGGAAAGGCATCTACGGAGGTACCTACAGTATGTAGGCACTATTTTATAAAGACAAGAAGACGCCAACTTCTCTTTATAAAATATTAGCGTAGATGGCAAAGAACAAGCCTTTAATAGGTTCAATCACTTGTTCGTGCTCACGAGAGGGGTAAATGTTCCCACACAAGTGCACAGATTAAGATATTTTATAATCTAAGTATGTACATGTGAACTCTGAGTAAACTCCGCCCAGACCATGCCCCTTCCTCCCCAACCCGTCTAGGCCTACTGGCAAAGTACATGTCTGCGTGCCAAAATGTGTAGTTTTAGGCCGGTCTGTATTTAATAAGAAGTCATTTACCTGTGTATGTGTCACATACACACAGGAATGGCTTTATAAAATTACCTCAAAATGTCTGAAGAATGATATGCATAAAACATGGATTTAAGTTCACAGAAACCTCTGTAAATTGTCTTCTCCATTTTCAACCAGTGCTATCTCTTATGTGCAATTCATACGAGGTCTGCCCAAAAAGAAACCAAACTTGCTAAAGAGAGCACCAACAAACCAACACAGTAGACTCGCGATAATGGTGATGTATAGTGGTAACCTTGATCTTTAGCCTCCCACTTGCTCGATCACACCACGTGAATTAGTTATGGACTACATCCAGTACAGTGAACTCGTCTCATGTGCCTTTTGCTATTTTTTAAACATGTCATAACAGATGACCTTTCAGAGTGAATTTCAACTTCAGAAACAAAAAGAAGTCCGCAAAGGCCAAATCTGGAGAGGTTGCGGGACTAGAGACATCTTGTGCTTTGCCAAAAATTCATGGACAAGGAGCGATGAGTGATTGTGACACGGTTCGTGGGACAAATTTTGCAGCAACATGATGGACCTAAAGCTTTTCAGTCACAGTTGTGTGACACAAACTTTTACTGATGCCTATTTCTTCAGCAACTTCACGGACAGTTAGGTGACAATTTTCAAGAATCAAAGCATGCACTTTCTTAACGTCATTGATGTAGAAGGCCGTCCAGTTTTGGGATCGCCTTTGGTGGACATTCTGCCCGATTTGAAATGGTACCATTCGTAACATTGTTTGCCACTTAAACAATCCTCTCCATAAGCTTGCTGCAACATCTGAAAAGTCTCAGTAAAAGTCAATTTCACACAGAAATTCATGCAAATGCATTGCTCTTCAAGATCCTTCATATTTCATCTTTCAAAAAATAGCAAAAGGCACATGAGACGAGTTCACTCTACTGCATGTAGTCCATAAATAATTCACGTGGCATGATCGAGCAAGTGGGAGGCTAAAGCTCAAAGTCACCAATACACATCAAATGGCAGATGAAATTTAATGTGGACAAGTACAAAGTTATGCATCCAGGAAGAATAACCCAAACTTTGGTTACACGTTGCAAGGTACCACTTTAGTAACCACCACCTAGAAAAAAGATTTAAGCGACATTGTGGATAATACATTGAAACCCTCTGTCCAGTGTGCAGTGGCGGCCAAGAAAAGAAATAGAATGCTAGGAATAACAAGGAAAGGAATAGAGAATAAAACCAAGGATATTATAATGCCTCTGTATCGTTCCACGATGCAACTGCACTTTGAATACTGTGTCCAATTCTGGTTGTCATATCTTAAACAGGATATAGCAGAATTAGAAAAGGAACAGTGAAGAGCAACAAAAGTGCTAAAGGGGATGGAAGGATACCCCTCTGAGGAGAGGCTTAAAAGGTTAGGGTTCTTCAACTTGGAAAAGAGACAGCTGAGGAGGGATACGATAGAGGTCTATAAATTAATGAATGGAGCGGAACAAGTATACGTCGATCGGTTGTTTACGCCATCAAAAAGTAGAAAAACTAGAGGACACGCAATGAAAACTAAGAGAAAATATTGTTTTCACTCAACATGTAATCAAACTCTGGAATTAGTTACCAGAGGATGTAGTAAAAGCTGTTAGTGTAGCTGGGCTTAAAAAAGTTTGGACAAGTTCCTGGAGGAAAGGTCCATAAACAATTATTAAAGAGGACCTGGGAAATATGCTTATCTTGGGACGAACACTGTGGAACCTGTATGCCTTTTTGTGACCTGATTGGCCCAGATACTTGTGACCTGTATTGGCCACTGTTGGAAACAGGATACTGGGCTTAATGGACCTTGCTCTGACCCAGTATAGCATTTCTTATGTCCTTTAGAAGAGTTACCCCTTAAAGCAGCTGGCTATCACCACTTTAAGTTAAACCCAGAAATTCAATGCTGGGGCTATATTTAGCCACTGGCATTGAATATCCAGTATGTCCAGTTAACGTTTCAGCAGCGATATTCAACCACTGCCCAGTTGGCTAAACTGGTTGAAGTTAGACCAGCCATTTAAGTGCCTAACCTTACCCCATTTAAGTTAACTGGCCAGTGGCTGAAAGTCACCGCTAGCTGATTAACTGCAGCACCGCCCCCAGGAAGCTCCAGAGCCATGCGATTAGTATTAGGGCATTTAGTGGCATTGGGGGGGGGGGGGCAGGTATTCAGTGACATAAAATAGCTATATGCCGCTGAATATCCCCAGTGGAGGTAGTAGAGACCAGGATAGTATCTGAATTCAAGAAAGCATGCGACGAACACAGAAGATCACTAAAGGAACAAAAGGGACTATAGTAGTTGGTATGGAAGGGCAGACTGGATAGGCCGTATGGTCTTTTTCTGCTGTCATGTTTCTATGAATATCTTGCTCATAGCAATTAACACAGTTAGCAGATCTACTAACAGTGTTAGTTGTTTGAATATGCCACCCTACATGTATATTTTAAAAGTCTCTCCACACCATGCCCACTACGTGCCACCTTGAGATCTGTGCTTGCTATGGATATCCATGAGTAAGCAGAGGCTTTTCTAAAATTGCTACTTACACGAGAATGCCCATTTAGATGTTTAAACCATGTTTTTACAGTGCAAATATCACCTACCCTTTCTAAAGTGACCTCATATCAATATTTATTGACTGGCACAAGTAGTTCTTTCTCTTTTATTGTCTGGGGTATACTGTATATATTTCCTTTTCTGCAGAGTGCCGCTGCCTGTCTATGATCTGTCATATTGTGACCTGACTAGCATGTAACTTTCAAAGTTAGTACCCAAAAGGATTTCAAATCCCCTTTTCTCTGCAGGTGAAACCAAGCTATCTCCCTATATCTAATCGAGGTACTCATCATTTAGGCATTATGTAAATGTTTTGATTCTTTGAAAAATTCATGCCACAACTATCTTTAGCACAGAAAATTACAAACGCTCATTCAGAAAATTGCATTAAATCAACACCTCTGTAAAATATACCCCACAAGATAATGTCCCTGTAGACTTCAGGGAGGAAAAGCTCTACTCGAGGTTGTCACTCAAAGTGTCTAACCGTGGCATCTGGGTAGAGGTTTCTGCCTACTATCGCCAGACGCATCTTATGGCCCTGTTTCAATGCTATTGAGCTGCTGGGCAGACAAAAGAGGCGCTCATTCAGAATGGGCACCCTGGGCTGTCTGGTCAGGAGGACTGCACAGTCTGTCTGGCTACACACAAAACGTTGGCATGGAAGAAAGAAAATGCAGTTACTAGGCCTGAAGCTGGGAAAAAAAAAAGGCAGGCGAAGGTTAAAGTAGGCTAGTCAGAATGGCATACTTGGCTGCATATGCAGCCAGGTGGCCTGGGCATATTGGCAAACAGCTGGCAACACGCCCAATACATATGGCTTAGAATTACTCCGCTCTTCACACGAAGCCTTTGTAGCCTCCTGAGCAAGTGTTCGCTGTAGGTCAGAATGCATCCGAGTGTTAAAAAACACAAATCCTCAAGTGTCTGCTGTATGGGAGTCTTTGTAAGGGCCTTGTCAAATAATAAAACAGTAACAGCCTTAAACTAGGTTTTTTTTTAAAGTCATAACCAGGGAATCTTTTCACAGATTTCCACAGCCTGCCTCTTGAGTTATTTAAATATATTTTAAAAACAGAGTTTTGCTATAAACGGCTCACAAATGAAGCACGCAACTGCAAACACTTGGGGATCTTTTCACTAAGGATTTTCCCAGAAGCATTGAATGTGAGAAAATATTTCTTGAATAGGGCCCTAATCAGTGCAAGAATTAACTTAGTCACGTCTGGCAATAAAAAACAGTTGGCAAAAATCTTAACTTCTGCTAGGAGGGAAATAGCAGGAGAGAGGGATGGGGGAGAGAAGCAGAGGAGGCAGTATTTTTAAAGTTTTATCCTATGTAAAAATGTATTCAGCTTCAGGTTTTCCCCATTCAAAAGAATGGAACATTTAGGGACTTAATTCACCAAGGCTTTTCTCCTATACTGAACTGGCCCAAGGGCAGCTGCTGCCATAGATGACACTTCAACCATAGGTGCCACACCCCAGTGGACAGCTCAAGGCCCTTCCTCCTCCCCCCCTCCAGGAAATTCAGCATCTTCTGTCCCCCTTCTCCCCAAAGTGTCCAACATTTCACTTCCCTTCCTCCTTCTACTGCTTCGGCATACCTTTGACCTTGGTCCCAGCCAAGCCTGCACAGAAAGTAATAGCAGCATGGGGGTAGGCCTTCAAACACTTCGCGCTCGCTCAAGGTCTAATAACCCTACCTCTTTCTGACAGAGTGGGTGAGCATGACAGGCCATGGAGTGGCCTAGTGGTTGGGGGCAAGGTACTTCAGGCCAGAAGGTCAGGGGTTCAAATCCCACCAGAGGACAGCAACCTTGGGCTGGAAGGACTGGAGTTTCTAGTCCCACAGGTGCTCCTTGTGGCCTTGGGCAAGTCACTTAACCCTCCATTGCCCATGTTCCCTGTAAGTATTAGTGTATGTGTCTCGTATCCCCCGACTGTGTTGTGACCACTTTGATTGAAGGATAAGGTGGTATACAAAACTGTCTAAATAAGCACGCACAAGTGCTCAAAGGCCCACTACCATGCTGCTTTTAATTTCAGTGCAGGCTGTGATGGTGCCACACTGCCACCACACACACACACACCCAGGGAGGTTTGCTGCGCTAGGATGATGCCTGGCCCGCATAGTGAACAGGCTAGCCCTGCTCCTATTCTTTATCTACTCGAAGAAGATGTTTAGAGAATCCAGCTCTTACACTGATAAATCTGAAACAAAATTTTGATTAATCTGCCACAGATTATTAGCAGAAATCCCAGTGTAGATATTGCACTGGGATTGCAAACTGGTTGGTCTTTGGCCGGCCTGACTAGTTTTCTGAAAAGGAGGCCAATGACCTGCAGGACAGAGAACCAGTCAATGTACATCCTGACTTTCCGTTGACTACCAGATTCCTCGAACTCCCACTCCACTCTCCCTAAGTTACGCCATGGCTGCCCCACCCTTGCACATCTATCCCCCTGTCCTGGGCAGGCAGCAGGAACAGCGCTTAAGCACATGTCATCCCTTACTGTTGCAGGACCAGTGATGCTTATCGTGAGATAGGCCCTATGGCAGTAGGAGGTGACGAATGCTTAAGCACTACTCCAACACAATGACTAGGCCATGTGGTCATTTTGTAGTGGGACAATCTGAGTTGTTGACTGCTGGGATGGAGGGTGGTATTTGGATCCATGAGGATAGGAGAGGTTAGCTGCCATCCAAGAATCTATGTGGGGGAAAGGGGGGGTTTGAGGTTGGGTAAGTTATTATTTTGTGTTTGTTGATAGTATTATGTACTTACTTTTATGGGGTATATGCATTTTGGCTGTACATGATTTCTGCTTCACGGTCACTGATTCCACCCCCTTCCTTCCAGGGCAACAGGATTACAGGATAGCACTAGGAGAGGATGAGTGAGAAAGAAGAAACTGCAGAAAGGATAGGTGAAGCGATATTGGGGGGCATAGGAGGGATGAATACTGGTACTGGGAGGTGCTGGGAGATGAGGGCAGGGGCTGGGACATGGGAAGCACTACAGAGAAGATACATGAGGCTGGGGGGAAGATGAATGAGATACAGGGAACCAATAGGAGGGGCATGGGAGATAAATGAGGTTTTGGAGGAAATATGAGTGAGACAAAGGAACATGGAGGGAGGGCAATAAGAGAGACTAATGGAAGACTGTGGTTCACTGAGAGCAGTGGTCCTCAAACCTTTTGACAAGAATGGCCACAGTGAATATTTCAAATCACATGGAGGGCTGAGGGTCTGCCTCAAAGCATTTGCTGAATGGTAGGCAAGAGGAGAGGAGGAGGAAGAAGAGGAAGAGTTGAGGCATGACTTTTTTTGAGGGAGTACAGAATGCAGACGAAGCCTCTGCAGGAGCACTGAGTGTAGACAAGGAAGCAGAGATGAGCCTCTGGAGGAGATACCGGAACAGGTAAAGATGTAGTTTATGCAGATGAGTATCCACCAGCAGGCATGTCAGAAAGATCACAGATTGCTTTTCCGATCTGATAGGAAACAGAATGAAACCCAGGAGTAATACCATAGAAATGTATAACCAGATGTCACAAACTAAACAATGGAATGAAACAATGGAGTATAACATCAAATATATCTGCCCATTCCTGTCTGAACACACTACTAAGATGCTAATCCACTCCTTAATCACCTCCCGTCTTGACTACTGTAACCTACTCCTTTCTGGCCTCCCTTTGCATCATCTCTCTCCCCTTCAATCTGTTCAACACTCTGCTGCGTGATTAATCTTCCGCCAGCCTCGTCATGCCCATATTACCCCTCTTCTCAAGTCACTTCATTGGCTCCCTATCCATTTCCACATCCAGTTCAAACTTCTCCTGGTGACCTATAAGTGCATTCACTCTGCAGCTCCTCACTACCTTTCTTCTCTTATCTCTCTTTACACCCCCCCTCTCACCTTGGGGACTCCGCTCTTCTGGAAAACTGCTTCTATCTGTGCCCTTCTCTTCTATTGCTAACTCCAGACTTCGCTCCTTTCACATCTCTGCACCTTGTACCTGGAACAAACTACCTGTGTCTTTACGCCAGGCGCCTTCTCTGACCCTTTTCAAATCCAGGCTGAAAACTCACCTCTTCGCTGCCGCTTTTGGATCTTGACTCACCTGATCTACTTGTTTCTTTACCTTTCTCCCATGTTTTATCCCTGTCTATACCTTCTGTGTTGTCTGTCATGACTAGATTGTAAGCTCTGATGAGCAGGGACTGTCTCTTACATGTCTGTGTAGTGCTGCGTACGACTTGTAGCGCTATACAAACGCGGCGGCGGCGTTGTCATCATCGTAGTAGTAGGAGGAGGAGGAGGAACCGAGTACTGGTTAGCACAGCAGGATGGAAACCAAGGGGCTTGAGGGTTCAAATCCCACTGAAGCTCCATGAAGCCTTGGGCAGTCACTTAATCCTCCATTGGTTAGATGCAAATTTAGACTATAAACACTTTGGGGCTAGAGAAGTACCTGAATGTAACTTGGCTAGAATGTTACTAGAAAGGCGACTTAAAGACAAACATTCCACTGCAGGAATAAAGAAACTGTAGTTTGCATAGAGGTAAAATAAATTCCCAGCTTTTGATTTAGTGTGTTCTGTTTTTTTTCATGTCTGAGGTTCACTATCTTTTGAAACGTAAGAAAATTTTAGAAGGGTGTACACCTGAAAGTGAATAAATACTCAGTAGCTGGAAGCCTTCTATGGAAGCTCGACAGGAAGGACTTGGTTCTGAGAGGAAACATTAAACACATTTCACACTGAAGACATAGGATCATCATCGTTCAGATCCCGAACAATACAAACTGATCATCCCTCTTTTTCTCCTTTTGTCTGATTTTGTATACATTTATTTGTTCTGAATTTATTTAATTATTTATTTGTAACCCTGGATGTTGATATGTGACTGAAAAGCACAGTTACTTACCTGTAACAGGTGATCTCTGGGAACAGCAGGAATTAGTCCTCACATATGGGTACGTCGGTACCGACGGAGCCTGCGCGGGAAAGCTCCCCAGCCTTTCAGATGAAAGGCTTTTGGGGCCTCCCACTGCACATGCGCGCTGCCTTCCCGCCTTCCTGACCAGCTCTCCTCAGTTCGAGTTTATAGCTGAGACAATAGAGAGAGGAAAGGAAGATAGATAGAAGATACAACTCCTAGGGGAGGTGGGTGGGTTGTGAGGACTAATTCCTGCTGTTCCCAGAGATCACCTGTTACAGGTAAGTAACTGTGCTATCTCCAGGAACAAGCAGGAATAAGTCCTCACATATGGGGACTCCCTAGCTAAGATGCCTGGGAGATCCCCCTCCAAGGGTAAACCATCTTCGTATGGATCTCAGGCATCCATCCAGGGAAGGTGGGCAGGAGTTGTTTAAGTATGGAACAGGTGTTTGAGGACAGCCTGACCAAACAAGGCATCCCGGCGGGAGTCCTTGTCCAAGCAGTAATGGGCTGTGAAGGTATGAACCGAGGCCCAAGTGGCTGCTCGACAGATCTGATCTATGGACACAGAGTGAAGATGAGCCATAGAAGTGGCCATGGCTCGCACATTGTGAGCTGTGACATGGCCTTCCAGAGAAATGTTCTTACTCTGGTAAGCAAAAGAAATACACTGAGCAATCCAATTGGAAAGTGTACGTTTGGTGACTGGAAGTCCCAAATGAGAAGGATCAAAAGCCACGAAAAGTTGGGAAGACTTTCGATGTGGCTGAGTCCTGTTGAGGTAAAAGGCGAGAGCTCTTTTACAGTCAAGAGTATGAGGGTTCCTCTCTGCACTGGATGCATGAGGAGCCGGGAAAAAAACAGGTAGATATACCTCTTGATTAAGATGAAAAGGCGAGACCACTTTAGGCATAAAGTGGGGATTCGTCCTAAGGACCACCTTATCATGATGAAATCTGGTATAAGGTGGATTAGCCACCAAAGCCTGCAGTTCACTGATGCGGCGAGCCGAAGTGACTGCAATAAGGAAAAGAACCTTTCAGGAAAGAAATTTCAGGGAGGTAGATACCAACGTTTCAAAAGGTGGCTTCATAAGTTGACCCAGAACTAGATTCAAGTCCCATGCTACCGGAGGAGGTCGGATGGGAGGCTTAGTTAGAGTCAGGCCTCTCATGAATCTTGCAATAAGAGGATGAGAGGAGACAGGTTGTCCATTTATAGGTTTTAAGGATGCTGCAATAGCACTTAAATGGACTCGTACTGAATTCGTCTTGAGGCCTGCATTGGAAAGATGCAGGAGATAGTCCAGTAGAGAATTCAAAGGAAGTGCTAGAGGGTCAAGACCCTGTTGCGCACACCAAATGGAAAAACGTTTCCATTTGAAAGCATAGGAACGCCTAGTAGAGGGTTTCCTAGAGGCATGAAGGATATCTTTCACTGGTTGAGAAAGATTAAACTCATGAAGGCTCGGAGATGTAGGGATTTGGGGTTTGGGTGCCACAAAGTCCCGTCCTCCTGAGACAGAAGGTCTGGTGCAGCTCCCAGGTCCAGGGAGGAGCCCTGGGAGAGCTGTAGAAGGAGAGGGAACCACACTTGGCGTGGCCAGCGTGGAGCAATGAGGATCATGGATCCGTGATCCCTCTGAAGTTTGAACAGAGTCTTGGGAATCAAAGGAATGGGTGGAAAAGCGTACAGGAATTCCTGACCCCAATGTAGGAGAAAGGCATCGTTGGCCTGAGCTCCCTGACACGGAGTCCTGGAACAGAACCGGGGAAGTCTGGCATTCCACGGACTTGCAAAGAGGTCTATGTCCGGGGTCCCCCATTCCTGAAAGATTCTGCGTATCTGGTCCATATGCAGGGACCATTCGTGTGGGAGCAGAACTCGACTGAGTCTGTCTGCCCGAGAGTTTTGAACTCCTGGAAGATATACTGCCAGAAGATGAATTTGATGCTCTCTGGCGAAGGCCCATAATCTGAGAGCTTCGTTGCAAAGCGACAGAGAGCCCGTCCCTCCTTGTTTGTTGACATAGAACATGGCTACCTGATTGTCTGTCTGGACTAGGACAGTCAGGTTGACAAGGAGGGTGTGGAAGACTGTGAGGGCAAGGAAGATTGCTCGCAGTTCCAGAAGGTTGATGTGAAGGGTGGTCTCCTGAGGAGACCAGGTGCCCTGAGTGGAGAGGTGTTGGAGATGAGCTCCCCACCCTGTTTGGGAGGCATCTGTTGTGAGGGTTGCTTGGGGCAACGAAGGTTGGAAGGGAATCCCCAACAACAGATTTTTGGAGGATGTCCACCACTGGAGAGACCAAAACAGTCGTTTTGAGGTGAGTATTTGGTCTGAGAGCAGTCCTGATGCTTGAGACCACTCGGTGGCCAAAAGCCATTGAGCTGCCCTCATATGAAGATGAGCGTAGGGCACCACATGGACCGTGGAGGCCATGTGGCCCAGAAGTTGCAGCATTTCTCTGGCTGACAAGTGACTTCTGGACTGAGCCTGGGAGGCCAAACTTATTAGCCTTTGGCCTCGGACCAGAGGGAGGTAGGCCCTTGCAGTGGTGGAGTCCAATTGGGCCCCTATGAATTCCAGGGACTGAGTAGGGATGAGTTGGGACTTGGGAACATGTACCACAAGTCCCAGATATTGAAGAATACGCCTTGTGCGGTCCAGAGAAATCTGGGCTTCTGACTGAGATGGAGCTCGGATGAGCCAGTCGTCCAGATATGGGAAGACAAAGATTCCCATGCCTCTGAGAAATGCGGCTACGACTGCCATGCATTTTGTGAAGACTCTTGGAGCAGAGGCCAGACCGAAGGGTAGTACTCTGTACTGGAAATGTTTTCCCTGGAACAGAAAGCAAAGATATTTTCTGTGGGATGGATGGATGAGTATATGAGTGTACGCATCCTTGAGATCTAGAGAACAAAGCCAATCCTGACTCTGAAGGTATGGAAGGAGAATGCCCAGAGAGAGCATTTTGAATTTCTCCTTGAATAGAAACCTGTTCAATTCTCTCAGATCTAGGATAGGTCTGAAGCCCCCTGTCTTCTTTGTTATGAGAAAATAAGGGGAGTAGAAACCTAACCCCTGTTGTGGAGGAGGAACCTCCTCTATTGCCCCTTGGGCAAGGAGAGAAGAGACTTCCTGACCCAACAGGGTCAGAAGAGATGGGGGAGAACTGAATTGCCTCACCATGGTATGGGGAGGAAGGCTGGAGAAATGAAGTTTGTAGCCCTCCCTGATAATAGAGAGGGTCCATTGCTCTGATGTGATTTGTTCCCATCTGGGAGCAAAATGAGCTAGCCTTCCAGGAATGGTGAGGGGCTCTGGTTGTTCTAGAGCCAGAAACGGCAAGTTCTCTAGGGGCAAGTCAAAACCCCTGAGGGGGTTGAGCCTGCTGGGGTGCAGCAGACACTGCAGGCTTTGACTTTACTTGCTTAGATTGCTGACACTTAGCAGCAAAGCGAGGTTGAGCAGATTGCTGGCCAGTATTTGTGGAAAATCTGGCCTTCTTATAGTAAGGCCTTTTAAAAGACTTCTTTTTGGCAGGGGTAGAAGTAGACTTAGAAAGTCTATCTAGAGTGGCATTTTCTGCATCCATTTGAGCAGCTTTAATTTGCCAGTCTTCACCAAATAAGTTCTCACCTGTACAGGGCAGATTCCTGAGGCCATCTACAACCCAGGGTTCTAGGTCAGAAGCCTGGAGCCAAGCGAGACGTCGGGCTGCAATAGCAATTCCCGAAGCCCTGCCAGCAACCTCAAAGGAATCAAAGGCTGCCCTGTTGGAGAACTTGGAGACCTCTGAAAGTTGTGTCACCACAGAAAAGAAGTCCGCCCTTTGATCATCAGGGATAAAGGGGGCAAAATGCTGTACCTTTAGGGCAAGTTGTCCAAGAAACATGCCCATATAAAGGCTATAAGAATTGATCCTGGCTATAAGCATACTAGCCTGGAACATCTTTCTACCAAAAGAGTCAAGGGTCTTACATTCTCGCCCTGGAGGGGTAGAAGAATGCCTTTTAGGACTCTTTATTTTCTTCATGGCAGACTTCACCACAATAGAGTGGTGAGGCAGCTGAGTTTTTTGGAACCCAGGAGAAGGAGGGACCCGATACATGGTGTCCAACCTACGGGAATGGGGAGACAGTGTTAAAGGAGTCTCCCACAAATCCATCAAGTGTTCTTGAAGGATTTCATGGATAGGCAGAGTGACTGCCTCTTTAGGAGCTTTAGAGTATCCTAAAATATCCAATTTTTTTGATCTGGGTTCTTTTTCAGAAGATGTAGCAATAGAAAGTCCTTTAGCTACATCAACAATGAAATCCTGAAAGGATAAATCCTCTGGAGGAGACATCCTCCTCTTTGGAGAAGAGGGCTCCTCAGGAAGAGCAAGCTCAGCAGAGTCATCAGAGGAATTGAATTCATCAGAAGAATCTGAGTATTCTCTCTGTGCTTTCAATGCACGATACGCATACCGATCGGTATCGACATCGGGCGTATCGGGCATGGGATCGGTATCGGGCGAAAGCCTAAATCCGGCATGCGGAACCGATCGACGCTTGGAAGTCGATGGTCTCGGTTCCGGTGTGGATACCGGAACCGGGGTCGGTACCGATGGAATCGGTACCGAGGGCGTCGCAGCCTTAATGAATGCCAGAACGGCCTGCTGCATGGTCTGGACAGTATTGCCCATAGACGCCACTGCTGCCTGGATGTCGGTACCGGTATGGGCCGGTACCCCAGAGCAGTCCAACAGGTGATCAGTCGAGGCCGTGCCATCGATGTCAACCTGTGACCCCATGGTTGCTTTGGAGGCCGGAGCCTCCCGCCGGGGTTTTTTGGCCTGGGCAGAATCCTCGAACTCAAGATTGAGAGCCTCTCGATCTTTAGAAAGAGATTTGCTTTTAGAGGATTTGCCCACAGAAGTTTTGGTTACCTGAGATCCATCCGGAGAGGAAGACCTGGATGACTGTGATGCTTCTGAAGGAAACAGCACATGGAGCTTGTTGGCCCAGTTCTGCAAACCACGTTTAGACATCTGGGAGCAGGATGGGCAGTCCGGTATGGAGTGGTCAGGTCCCAAACATTTAAGACACCATTCATGGGTGTCTGTGACAGAAATGACAGCACTGCACTTGGTACACTTTTTAAAACCAGGGACTGGCTTCTCCATGAGGAGAATTTGTGTAGGCCTAAAGGCCTAACAAAAGTTACCAAGCTGTGCTGAAGAAAATAAAAAAAAGTCTTTTTTTTTTTTTTTTATAAAGAAAGAAAGAGAGACCGGCGGTACCGGTTTCGGTATGGGGAAGGCAGGTACGCGGTCTAAAGAAACAAACAAAATTAACAATTTCTTCAGCGGTGACAGGAACACGACCTGCTGGCTCCGCGGAAAAAGAGAAACTGAGGAGAGCTGGTCAGGAAGGCGGGAAGGCAGCGCGCATGTGCAGTGGGAGGCCCCAAAAGCCTTTCATCTGAAAGGCTGGGGAGCTTTCCCGCGCAGGCTCCGTCGGTACCGACGTACCCATATGTGAGGACTTATTCTTGCTTGTTCCTGGAGATATCTAGTTCTTCATAAAAACGTCAAGGGGTCTATTCCATAACATGAATATTCGTCCGCCTTTCCTGTCCCCGCCAAGCCTCCCCGTATGAACAAGGAGTTTGTATGGGGAGGCTAGACAGAGGCAGGAAAGGGGTGGTGCGGAGGTGGAGTTAGAGCAGGCAGTGGGCGGTCTGCAGCCCTGGATGTACAGGGCCGATTCTGATGTTGGCTCGGGCGGCGGAAAAGGTAGCAGGGGTGCAGGAGATTCCCCACAGCCCGACCCTGGCCATGGGTGGCCAGATTGGGGGTCGGGCTGCGGGGAATGAAAAAAGTGGTCGGCAGCTGAGGACTGCGGTTCCTGAATGGAGCCGTGGTGCCATGGCAACCAGACACCATAGCGCTGCAGCTCCATTCAGGAGCCATGACTAAGTTAGCCGGGCAGAGGCCTGCACGTACAGGCCTAGAAGACAATCTGATCCCGTGGAGGCTAGACATGCCCCGCGAGATTAGACTCCTGTCTACCTCTGTGTGTCATCTTAGAATATGCCTCCAAGGGTATAGTAATGAGATAATTTAGATATCTACGGTGTCAATACAGAAATAAGTAAATGCAAGCGAGCAACCAAGCAGAAGAAGAAGAGGTGATTAGAAAAAATGATTCTGTGCATCTTAAACTTATAACAAACACAGGTAGACTTAACACCAGAATTCACCAAAGAGAAAGGTTACAGTCTGGAACTTCACCATATACAGTGACAGACTACCAAGTGCCCTGAAGCAGACATTTATTGATTCTACTTTAAGAACATAGGGGTATGTTTACTATTCGGCAGTAGCGGCTTCCGTGCGATATCGGAGCGGCTCCAATATCGCACGGAAGCTGCTACTGCCGAATAGTAAACATACCCCATAGTGTTACCTGTAACAATTAAAATGACACCAGGAGAAAATGAGGTGCACTTTAACCTTAATATCAAGAAGAAATGATAATGATTTTAATGACTCCAAAAGCAAACATGCAAACAATGATTAAAATGCCATACAGGAACAAATCCCAGTGAGACCAGAAAAACCGATGAGATGCTCCAACAATGTCATGAATATAAGACCTGTCGTCTGCTGACAATCTGCTGTCAATGTTGATCTATCAGGCACTATAAGACTTCATGACTCTGTCATGCATTCACCGATGAATAGTCTCAAACCAGATTCTGAAGCACAGGTGAAGCATTCTTGCTCAGTTTAGCCGCTGAAAGAATACTAGTTCCAAAACGACTGCAGTACAGAGCTCCGAAGAAGAATTAGATAGCACTGCTCAATAAAGGCAGAAACCTGCTGCCGCAACAGTTCTGCACAGACAATCGCAACGAGGGTGGGGGACACTGATCCACTGCATCAGTCTCAGTATGCAGTACTTCAGGTCACCATGAAGGTAACCAGTCCACAGGCTCATGCACACCTGAAAAGGCTTGGGAACCTCTGAGTTGCTGGGGAAAGTAGGGCATGCTCCCAAAATCCTGTTCCAGTGTGACCCAACCTCTCGGGCCACTGCACAGAAAGGAGGCGTCAGTCTCAAACAGTGCAGACACTGTGTACAGAATCTGGCGATCTCAGCACAACTTACAAACTCAGTTGAACCACTGCAGTGGAAAGAAAATCTCTTAGCCTGCCACGCTGATGATGTAGTTCAGCAACCTGGTCACTATGGTAGGTGATAGTCATAATAGTCCACTCTGGTTTATGGCTTGGCCATAAGCAACTGAAGCAAAATGGATGAAGGTTCCTTCTGTGGAAAGCTCCAGCACAGGGTGGACATGAACGAAATGTCAACACCCGATCAAAAACAAAGTTTAATAGTTGAATACAGAAAATTAAACGAGAAATAAAGTAAAATAAAATAGAAAAATATTGTGAGAGCTTTGAAGCACGTCCATCTAGCAAAGCACTGGCTTGGGAACCAAAAGAACAGGGTTTGATTCCTACTAGCACTCCATGGCCTTGGGCAAGTCACTTGACCCTCCATTGCCTCAGAAGAATCCAAGTTATCAATGTCCCTGTTTAATGTACATTACCAAGTTTAAGTTACAATGTAAACTGTTTTGACTAAAAAATGATAAAGCGGTATAAAATACCTGTTAAATAAATAAAACTGGGGAGAGTCACACATGCTCAGAATTTTACACAAAGTTCTGAGCTGTGGGAAAGCAGTTCTGTCCCGGCACCATCGGATCATGTCACCCACTTGTATGCCTGATTTAGTCCTGCTTGGCGACAAAAAATGGGTAAATGTGAATCAATTGTTTACTCTTTTAAAAAGTACAAAGACTTGGGGATATGACAAGAAGTTAGAAAGTACTACATGTAAAACAAATAAGAGAAAATATTTTTTTACTCAACGCATAGTTAACTTCTGGAACTCATTGCCAGAGGATGTGATAAAGGTTAGCTTAACTGAATTTGAAAAAGGCTTGGACAAGTTCCTGGAGAAAAAGTCCATAAACCATTACTAAAGCAGACCTGGGAAAAGCCACTTCTTACACTTGTGAGTAAGTATTATTGAAGCCATCTACTTTTTGGGATCCTGCCAGGTATTTGTGACCTGGATTGGCTACTGTTGGAAGCAGAATCCTGGGATGGATGAACCTGTGTTCTCAGCCAGTATGGTATTTCTTATGTTCTTGGGTGTGAAGGAAAGGGAGGAGAGAAATAAGGGAAAGGAAGAAAAGGTGGAGAAGAAAGATAAGAGGGGTTGATGAGGAGGAAGGAGGGTAGTATGGAGCAAAATAAAGAGGGGTGGAAGAGAAGTAGTGAGGGATGTGTGAAAGCAGCCTGGAAAAGAGCAGCATAAGAGGAGATGGGAAGGGCGAGTGCTGGGAAAGGAGGAATGTGTAGGGTAGGGCAGAATTTAAGCAGCAAGCGGATTAGGTAATAGGCCCTTGGAGATAAACGAGGGAGTTTAGGAGGAGAAGAGTTACAAGGTACTCGTACATAAAAGGTGTCATACTGGATCAGACCAAGGGTCCATCAAGCCCAGTATTCTGTTTCGAAAAGCCGCCTATCCGGGCCACAAGGACCTGTCAGATTTCCCAGGTCCTCTTTAATAATGGTTTATGGATTTTTCCTCTAGGAACTTGTCCAAACCTTTTTTAAACCCAGCTATACTAACAGCTTTTAATACATCCTCCGGTAATGAATTCCTGAGTTTGATTACACATTGTACCTTCACTTAATTTTCCCCTGTCTTTACTTTTTGAAGCAGTAAACAACTGATCTCCGTTTACCCGTTCCACTCCATTCATTATTTTATAGATCTTATTCATATCTCCCCTCAGCCGTCTTTTTGCCAAGTTGAAGAGCCCTAACTTTTTAAGCCTTTCCTCACAGAAGTTCCTTTCTATTCCCTTTACTATTTTGGAGGTTCTTTGTGTCTTTTCTAGTTCTGCTGTATCCTTTTTAAGATATGGGGACCAGAATTGCACACAATATTCAAGGGGCGGTCGCACCATGGAATGATACAAAGGCATTATAATATCCTTTGTTTTATTCTCCATTCCTTGCCTTGTGATTCCTAGCATTCTATTTGCTTTCTTGGCTGCCGCTGCACACTGGACGGAGGGTTTCAACGTATTAATGTGGAACATTGCATCCTGTAACCGTAGTTTGAGTTGTTCTTCCCTACGTGCATAACTTTCCACTTTTCCACATTAAATTATATCTGCCATTTGGATGCTCAGTCTTCCAATTTATCAAAGTCCTTTTGCAATTTTTCACAATCCTCCTGAGTTTTAACAACTTTGAATAATTTTACGCATTTGCAAATTTGATTACTTCACCCATTATTCCCATTTCCAGGTCATTTATGAATATGATAAAAAGCAGCGGGCCCAGCACAGATTCTTGGAGTACTCCACTATTTACCTTTCTCCACTGACAAAATTGGCCATTTAGACCTATTCTCTGTTTTCTAACTTTTAACCAGTTCCTCATCCACAATAGTACACTGCCTCCTATCCTGTGACTTTTTAATTTTCCCAAGAGCCTCTCATGAGGGAACTTGTCAAAGCTTTTCAGAAAATCCAGGTACACTATGGCCCTCATTCCAGAACGCAGTTTGTGAGGCTGCACGTCCCACTGGGGCATGCCACCACGCAATCCAACTAAACTCTATTCTCCCACAGGCTCTCACCATACGTCCTGTGCTTCAGTACAGGGAGAGCCGGCGGGCCGCCCGGCAGCACACATAGGGCCGATTCAAGTCACGGCCTTGCACATACTGCTGGGCCTTCTGGGGCATACTGCTTATACCACCTCAGAGGTGGTATAAGCAGCATTTTTAGGATAATCGGGGCATGGCAGCCACCACGGGGCCAGGGCCAGGTGCGAGGTGGTCCCCACCATCTGATCCAGGTTGAGGGAGGCCAGCTGTGAGTTGGGCAGCGTGGATTTTGGGGTTTGGAGCCGTGGATGTCTGGGATGCCTGTGGGGAGCATGTCTGAGATGCCTGTGGGGAGGACCTCCCCGGAGGCAGGAGGGGCATGCCGGCCGTCCTCAGGCCAGATTCTGTCTCCCGCGGGAACATTTTGTTCCCGCAGACCAGAACTGGGTCCTAACGGCCCCATCTTCAGCAGGGATGTCTGGACAGCCTTGACGTTCTGCTCTCAGAATCAGGTTCTATATCAATAGGCTCACCTATATCTATCTCTTTATTCACACCTTCAAAAAAAATGTGAGGGATTAGTTAGACAAGGCTTTCATGCTGGCTTTCTGCCATTAAACCATGACTATTTACATGTTCAGTAATTTTGTTCTTTATAATGGTTTCTACCATTTTGCCCAGTTCAGACATCAAGCTCACCAGTCTGTAGTTTCTCAGATCACCCGTTTTTAAAAACTGGCATTAAAATGGCCACTCTCCAATCCTCAGGTACTGCAGATGATTTTAATGATAGTTCATAGATGACTAAAAACAGGGCTGCAATCTCATTTCTTTCAGAACCCTGGGATGTATGCCATCCAGTCCAGGAGATTTGCTGCTCTTTAATTTATCAAATAACTGTATTACATGTTTCCAATTTATCAAGATTTGTTTCAATTTCTCTAAATATCATTTCTGGCATGGGTAAGTTTCCTACATCTTTAATAAAGATCCCAAAGAATTCATTCAGTCTCTCCAATATGGGCTTGTCCTCTCTTAGGGGTATGTTTACTAAATAGCGGTAGTGGCTTCCATGCGATATCGGAGCTGTGGACCCATTGATTTCAATGGCACTGCGGCTCCGATATCGCGCAGAAGCCACTACCACCATTTAGTGTACCTTTTATCCTTCTATCCTCTAAATGTCCAACTGGCTCTGCTATGAATGTACTTGAAAATGTTTTTATTGTGTGCTTTTGCTTCCATGGCAAGCTTCTTTTCAAATTCTCTCTTTACCTGCCTTATCAATGCCTTGCACTTAACTTGCCAGTATTTGTTTCCTGTTTTTCATCATTTGGCACCTTTTTCCATTTTCTGAAGGATTTTCTCTTAGCTATAAGAGCCCCTCTGATTTCACTTTTAAACCATGCTGGCTGTCGTTTGACCTTCCTTTCATCTTTCTTAAAGCATGGAATACATATGGTCTGGGCTTCTAAGATAGTGTTTTTAAATAACGCCCAGCCCTGATCTAAACTCTTAACCTTTGCCGTTTCTCCTTTTAGTTTTTTCTAAACCATTTTCCTCATTTTATCATAGTCTCTTTTTGGAAAGTTAAATGCTAGCACAGTGAATTTCCTTGTTATCCTCCCTCCATTTATCAAATCAAATGTTATCATGTTATGACTGCTATTGCCAAATGGCCCCAACACTGTTACCTCTCACACTATATCCTGTGTTCCACTAGAACTTGCTTCCTCTCTTGCCTGTTCCTGAACCAGCTGCTCCATGAAGCAGTCATTTATTTCATCTAGAACAGGGGTTCTCAACCCTGTCCTCGGGACCCTCCTAGCCAGTCGGGTTTTCAGGATAACCACAATGAATATATATGAGAGAGATTTGCATACACTGCCTCCATTATATGCAAATCTCTCCCATGCATATTCATTGTGGTTCTCCTGAAAACCCGACTGGCTAGGTGGGTCCCGAAGACAGGGTTGAGAACCCCTGATCTAGAAACTGCATCTTCCTAGCATAGCCTGATGTAACACTGAGCCAGTCAATACCAGGATAACTGAAATCTTCCATTATTGCTTTGTTATATACTTTGTTAGCTTTCCTAATTTGTGTTAGCATTTCATCATTTGTCTGATCATTCTGGCCAGATGGGCAGTAGTACACCCCTTCTGCCATTCCCTTCCCCTTTTTACATGGAATTTCTATCCATAGAGACTCTATAATATATTTTGTTTCGTGCAAAACATTTATCATGTTGGACTCAATGTCCTCTTTAACATAAAGCGCCACTCCAGTTGATAAAAAAAATAAGCACAGTAGGGGTTTTATATTGCTGATCATTGAAATGGGGAGCATGAAAACCATAAGAGGGATTTTATTATAGAGAAACCTAGGATTGCCAAATTACTTCAGAATTCCCAGTCCTAGTTTTGACCATGACCACCAAGAGCTGAAGATCTCTCTTTCCTGTTCATTTGTCTTTGTAACAGCTACAATCCTCACTTGGTTTGCAGCTTGTCATGCTGTGAGGGCTTGTGTGCATCAGTGATGCTGAGAGTTCAGCTACTGGTAGCGTAACTACGGGCAGAGTCTCCCAAGATGGACAGGTCTCAGATGAGGTACCAAACTCAGACAAACCACCCATCTGGGCAGCAGCAACAGAATAGGATGGCATTGGTGGCGGAGAATCACATTCCTGTGACAATGGCAAGAACACTAGCATTACCTGCGCAGAAGAAAGGCCTCACAATCTACTTACTTTCCTTGCCACAAAACCCAATGGATAGTCACAACAAAATAAATTGCACTATAGTGCTGGAAGATGAGACCCCTGGGTCAGAAGGCACTCAACTGGCTACTGGAGATGAGCTTAAGATTTTTCAGAGTAAAGCCAGCATTTATGATGTGGTTGGATCAAAGCCCTCGGGACGTCTGACTGCTGATGTAGCTGAGCATGAAATAAGAGTCAGAAGCTGCAAAGATGTCTTACATATTGGGACATGGAACATACGAAGCATGAACCAAGGGAAGTTGGAGGTGGTCAAGAATGAAATCGAATGTGTACAACTTGATCTGTTGAGTGTCAGCGAATTGAAATGGACTGGCATCGGGCACTTTGCATCTGGTGATCACATGGTCTACTATGCTGGAAACGAAAGACAAAGAAGAAATGGTGTGGCATTTATAATTAAGAAGAAACTTGCAAGAATTGTAATGGAAAACAATGCAATCAGTGAATTCTTAGGGCACAATTTTCGAAGGCAATTACACGAGTAACAGCCCACGTTACCCAGGTAAATGCCTTAACCGGGATTTTCCAAAGGCACCTACACAGGCACCCAGATGCCATCCACTAAGCATTAGGGTGTGTTCGGGGCATTCTGGGGCAGAGCAGGGGCAGAGGCAAGTGCTAACTGGGTAGCAGCAATTTTCAATGCTACCCGGTTAGCCCTCGGTGCCTTAAAGATAGGCGTGGAAAACTCTCACCTATCTTTAAGACAATGGAGCTAACCGTGTAGCATCAAAAAGCAGTGCTACCTGGCTAGCTTCTGTGGCTTCCAGGTTGTGCGGTAATAACTGGATTTTCAATGTCGGGGCCGCATATGTTCCCTAGCACTGAAAATCCGGGTTAGATGGACGGCAGGCAGGCTATGCGCCGATGTGGCACAGAGAACCACCCAACTGAATATCGGTCCCTTAATTTCTATTCATTTTCGGGGAATGCCCATCAACACAACTATTATTCAGGTATATGCCCCAACAACAGCTGCAGAAGAGGAAGAAGTGGCTGAGTTTTATGAATAAGAGCAAGCTGAAACTGAAAGGACATGCAGACAGGATATCCTGATAATCATGGATGACTGGAACGCAAACTTTGGCAACAAAGAAGAAGGCAGAGTGGTTGGAAAATATGGACTTGGCAGCAGAAATGTAGCTGGGGAAAGACTGATAGAATTCTGCAAGACCAACGATCTATTCATCTCAAACACGTTCTTCCAGCAACACAAGTGGTGACTGAACACATGGACTTCACCCAATGGATTGTACAAAAATTATATTGACTACATCTGTGAAAGTCTACATTGGAAAAGCTCAATAACATCAACAAAGACAAAACCTGGAGCCGACTGTGGTACAGATCACCAATTACTATTATGCAAACTCAAGCTAAAGCTGAAAAAGAGCAAGCCACTCAAGAATATTGCAAAATATGTCCTTGAGAATATACAACCGGAATTTAAAGACTGCCCACAGAATCAATTTGCTGCTTTGGATGCAAATTATAGAGCACCAGAAGAGTTATGGGATGACATCAAGAAAGCTGTGCGCGAAGAAAGTGAGAAGTCTCTATAAAAGGTAAAAAAGCAGAAAAGGCTAAAATGGATGATTGAAGAAACTTTGAAAAATGCCCAGAAATGCAGAGAAGCTAAAGCCAGAGGAGAAAGAGAGGCAATCACAGAACGCAACAGAGATTTTGAATGTGCAGCAAGACAAGGAGAAGTACTATAGTGATGCATGCAAGGAAATAGAATTGGAAACTATTAGAGGAAGAACAAGATCAGCTTTCCTAGAAGCTATGAGAGTTAAATAGAAAATTGCAGCCTCGAATTGGATTGCTACAAGATGCTCAAGGATCCATGTTGAATGATGCTGAAAAGATTAAGGGTGGAAAGATTATACAGAGTCATTACACCATAAAGATCAAGTGGACCAAAAGCCATTTCAACCTGTACCTTATGATCAAGAAACATTGGTGATGAAAGAAGAAGTCGAAGCAGCATTGAAAGCACTATCAAAGAACAAAGCAGCGGGCATTGATGGCATTCCCATTGAAGTATTACAGAAATCAGATGGGGCTGTTGCCATACTTAAAAGGCCAGGAAATTTGGAAGACAATATCATAGCCAACCGACTGGAAAAGATTTGTGTTTATACCAATACTGAAGAAAGGTGATTCGATTGACTGTGAAAATTATCGCACGATCACTCTAATCCCACATGCCAGCAAGAGTCTATTCAAGATCATGTGGCAGACACTACAACCATACCTGGAACAAGAACTGCTTGAAGTGTAAGCTGGGTTCAGCAAAGGACAAGGAACAAGAGACATCATCGCAGATGTGAGATGGATCCTTGAAAAAACAAAAAGAATACCAAAAGGATATCTATATGTGTTTTATTGACTACAGTAAGGTTTTTGACTGTGTAGACTATATGAGAAATTCTAGACCACGTTAATAAGCATGGGTATACCAGAATATCTGATAGTTCTCTTGCACAATCTTTACATTGATCAAGAAGCAACAGTTCGAACGGAACAAGCAGATACAGAATGGCTTAAAATCAGCAAAGATGTACAACAAGGCTGCAGACTTTCCCCCTACTTGTTTAATTTATATGCAGAACAAATCATCAGAGAAGCAGGATTGTATGAAGAGAACCGAGGTGTGAAGATTGGTGGAAGACTCATCATCATTATGCTAATGGTACCACTATACTGGCTGAAAGTGAAGACAATCTGAAACATTTGCTTCTCAAGATCAAGGAACATAGTCCTAAAATGGGCCTGCACCTTAATGTAAAGAAGATATAGATCCTGACAGCTGGCAAAAATCAATAAGTTCATTGTTGATGATGAAGAAATTGAAATAGTGGACAACTTTAACCTGCTTGGATCAATAATCAATAAAGAAAAGACAAGACAAGCAGTCAAGAAATCCGATGATACATTGCTCTTGGCAGAATGGCTATGAAGAACCTAGACAAGATTCTTAAGAGCAGAGATGTCTCTTTCCATACAAAGATTTGACTTGTCCAAGCCGTGGTATTTTCAATCACATATTATGAATGTGAAAGTTGAACAGTGAAAAAGATAGACAGGAAGAAAACAATGCCTTTGAATTATGGGGCTGGCAAAGAATACAATAACAAAAAGTCCATGGTATGGGAAAATAAGAACTAAATCTGGCTATCAAGTAAAGTGGGGTGAATAGGCAACTCTGGGGACTAGGGGGGCTGCGGATGGCATTTCTATGTGCACACTGCGGACTGTGTGGGCACATTCTATATTGGGAAGAAATGCATTTGAAGGATCCTAGTATGAGGGGGGTGGGGTCTAGGGGATGAATCATGTTTGTGTGGGGAGCATGGATTTGGGGGAACAAGGAAAGTATGTGGAGGAAATAAGGATCTGCTGCTGAAGAGGACAACGGACAACCCCTATACCCCTGTTTGTTCTGGCCTACAAGGGCTAAAGATAGAGCTGCTGTCATCACTATGGTTATCGGTAATGGGGGGGGGAGCAAGTGGTAGGGTTTTCTCTTTAAAAAAGTTACAACTCTATGATGCACAGCCATTTATTTATTCATTTATTACAACATTGGACAAGTTCCTGGAGGAAATGTCCATAAACCATTATTAAAGTGGACCCAGAATATCCACCGCTTGCCGCAGTACAAGCATTGTGGAACGTGTGTCTTTTGGGGAAACTGCTAGGTACTTGTGACCTAGATTGGCCACTGTTGGAAGCAGGATACTGGGCTTCATGGACCTTGGTCTGACCCATTATGGCATCTCTTATGTTTTTAACATACGAAACTGCCTAGCGTGCCAAATTTTGAAGGTGGCAAATTCCTAGGCCAAAGTGGATCCTTCTGGTATTTACTTTATGGCCATGTGCATGTGCTGCTTCGGGGGGGGGGGGGGGGCATTGGCACTATGGCCTTCCTCTGCTCCCCTCCTGGCTCTCTAATCTTTGGGGTCTCTGACACTCCCAGCTCTGGGATCTGTCTGGTCTTGCCTATGAGTGCCAAAATCTTAAATCTAGCCTTGCGCCTAAAATTACCCTCGACATGTCTATGGGAAAAAACTACTAAATCAGTCTCTACATTTTCTTAATGCATTCCACAAGTAACACACATTATAAATAATAGTTTTTTCAAGCAAAATATTTTTATAGCTTTCAGAAGTTGTTTAGCTCCAACTTCATGTAAAAGAGCACATTCAAAGTACATTTACAAAAAGAAATGCCAGGCTTCTGGAATTATTTATATAAAAAGCTGACAGATCAAAACGTCATGCTGGACATGCTTACCAACAGAACAACTCATATTTTTCCTCACAGGGTCCCTAAATTAACTCTATACATTGCTAGCAATTAAATATTTACAGGAAAGAAATAGTGCGGGATCTGGGTTTGGAGACAGTCAGTCTTGAATGCACTGAAGAGATATGCACCGAGGTCTGAGGGCGCATCTTGAAAGATGCTGCCCTCCGTCCCTGCAGCTGGGAAAATAGTGTGGCTATTTCCAAGGTTTTCTCATGCAATTGAGTGACTTTTTGTCCAAGCTGCAGGAAAAAGTTGAGGGTTGAGTCTTTGGGCACGGGCAAAAAACAGCAATTTGGGTGAGAAAACAGAGCAACCCCCCCCCCCCCCCCCAAAGCCTGAATGATATCTAACATGATCAGCATGATGTCGACCCTTGGTTGTTTCTCACTGGTCAGGTCAGAATGTCGTCCAATGAGATGCTTCAGGGTGGGTGGTACCCTGCACTCATTTCCAGAATGCGCCATGATGTCACTTGGGGGGGGGTAGCGTGCCTCTGTTACAGGGAGCCATGACATCATCTGCTGCCGTCAGGAAAAATGGCCAAAAGGGGTCACTAGTTTGGCTAGCTTTTGGTTGGCATCGGGCTGGAAATTGTGGCATTATTTGGCAACCCTGTGAGAAAGGATTCCTATGGTGCCAGAAGTGCAGGGCACACAGAACGCTGAAAGCACAAGAAATACAAAGAAAAGAAACAATAATTAAAATTACACAAGAGAGGGCAATTTTAAAAGATATTTCTGTAGATAACAGTGTTGTAAGTGCAGAAATAGGCTTTTACAAAATTTTCCTCTTCATATGCATGTAAACTGATGTGCATAAATTTCTCAATTAATTCAAAGATATTTCTAAGGCTGGGGTTGAGGAGAGGTTATAAAACATGTGTGCAAATGAACCGGAGAAATATGTATAAACATCATCATATAAAGGCTTGAATTAAAAAAGAAATAAAACTTAGCCAATAAGACCCCATCTAGATCTATAAAATAACAAAATAACAAATAGTCTTGTATGATGAGCGATAATGAAGCATTTGATATTGCTTTTTCCAAGGCAACATTACATTTTACGAAAAAGCCAAATGTCAAGCTTTCTTCTCCTATTTGCCCACCTCAACAAAAGAGGAGCACAGTCTTTAACTTTGGTATAAAACCCCCTTGAGCGACATGATCAAATTAATAGAGACTGTCTAAGGAAAAAAAGTGAAAGTGACATTTGCCCTCATTGTGCAATGGTTCAGGAATGGGGGCTCTGCTTTGTTGTCCCTCCGAAATGGCAGGGTGGAAGGGGAGGCCGAGGCTGGGAGACACTTGGTCGTATTCCCGGAACATATGGGAAAGTGCGTCTGTGCAAAACAGATGTTTAAAGGAAAGACAACGAACAGACCCAAACTGTACAAACAAGGGACAAGGGGGGGTGGGGAGAAGAGGAAGAAAACCACCAATGTGCATAAATTCAGCATATATGGTTGTTTTTTTTTTCAATCGGGGCACAAATGCCCATAGGAAAGAAGAAAAATAAAGGCATAGCAGCTCATTTCTTTGCAGTTCAACAGTCTTGATCCTGTACATTTTACAGCACTGCTGGAAATATGTTTTAGAGGGTTTTTTTAGGAACCTATCTGCAGGGGCAGTGGAACATCTTTTTGGTTGGAGGGGTCAAACAACTAATCTCCAGCCCTGCCCCTAAGCTGTCTCATTGCTGATGCTGTGTCCCTTGGCCCAAAAGGTTTGTGGACCATTGGCCTAGACTCACTCTCTTGTCCATTACTTAAGTATCTCTTAGCATACTCTAGTCCCCAGTTTCGCAGTCTTTTGTCTTGATTAGATTGTAAGCTCTGAGCAGGGGCCGTGTTTTACATCTGTATGTTTAGCGCTGCATATGCTTTCTAGTGCTATATAAATGATTAGTAGTAGTAGTGTTGGGCAAAATATTGGTGGGGCCATGGCTCCTGCGGCCCACCCCTCTCTGCTGCCTATGCCTATCTGAAAGAGGTTTAACAGAATCACATTCTGGTACATGAATCTAGGGAACACCAAAAAAAATAAAAAGCAAGAAAACAATGATAATTCAACATGGAAGGCAGGATGCACAATAGATTCCAATGTCAGTGTTCACATCGAGCTGATTTCTGATAAGCATCACAAAATTAGGTTGTTTTTTTAAAACAAGTGTGTGTCCAAAATACTTTGCAAGTCCAAAAACCAGCTCAGCAAGTAGACACTGCCTGCTCTCTCTGCGCCCATCTTTGCAGCTTAAATATTCACAATGTGCCATTATTACTGATTCATTATCTGCCCTTAGCTCTGAGGACAGCATCGTACGGACTATGAAAGCCTCCTTTCTTCTCCTGATTAGGCTCTGAAACATTTCCTCATTTCCACGAGAGCTTTGCACTTTCCCAGAATGCACTGCTGAATTACAGTGCTACAGTTAACTGTACGGCACTCTCTTTTATTGATAAAAGAATAATTAAGTGTTCCAGCCCATAGCCCTGGCTGGGTTTCAATTTTTTCTGACCAAGTTTAAACTAATATGTAAGAAAAAAAATTCTCTTTCAAGATTTTTATCCTGCAGTACTTCAGTGTAACCCCATTATTAATATTTAATAAGACACCCCCAGAAGGAGCTATTCCAGGTAATGAATCTCAAAATGAGAAGGAAAGACTTCACTAGTTTAGAACAGACAAAAAAAAACAAAAACATTTCATATAGAACATCAAGGTAGGGGACATCCAAGTTGGACGTTTTCACAATTCCCCAGTATTTTACAAAAGGCTTTGATGAATATATAGCCTTTTGTAAAATACATATAAAGGATGCTGGGAAATACACCTGTATATACAGAACATCCATTCTGTAAAACTACACGTTCAGCATGAAAGTGGCATCACTTGGCACCTTCCACATGTAAGAGTTGGTGATTACATGTATAAGTGCCGATTTTCACAACCTCCACAAACAAATACCGGCTATTATAAGAGCCACAATCCAGAAAATTATATTTATAAGTGCAGCCAATTTAGGCATGAAGCCTTGAAAGACACATTTTTACATGTTAAAGGCTACATAAAGTATTGGGGGGCTAAGCAAATATGGCACCTCAATAACTAGTTTCAAGCCCTGGCCGAAATGAACACTTCGCTGAAGGCAGTCTGCGCCTCGGAAGGGGTTCAATAACAGACATTGGATTTTTTAAAATACACAATGTACTGTATACCTAGAGTAAAATGAGAAATATACATATATGGCCCTTCAAAAGGGCCAATATTTAAATATCAGCAGCATGTGGACAGGAGCTGCTGCTGAAACTCTGGGGTGAGCAGCACTATCCGGATAAGTGCCAGCACTTACGCAATTAGTATGATTTTCAGCCAGCATTTACCCGGATTGCAACTTAGGCCTGCTTCCTCCCTGCCTCCTTGGCTTGCAACCGAGGGGTCATCTTTGAGTCTTCTCTCTTTCCTAGAAATATCCAACAGATAGCTAAAACCTATGTTTCTTCCTCTGCAGTATCAGCGAAATTCATCGCTTCCTTTCTGAACACACTACCAAGACCTTTTTCCACTCTTTTATCACCTCCCATCTAGACTATTGCAACTTGCTCCTCACTGGTTTCCCATTGAATCATCTCTCTTCCCTTCAATCTGCTCAAAGCACAGCAGCATAGCTAATCTTCCACCAGGGTCGCAATGCTCATAAAACCCTTTTCTCAAGTCGCTTTATTGGCTCCCTATCCATTTCCGCATACGGTTCAAACTTCTCCTACTCACCTACAAGTGCATTTATTTTGCAGCCTCTCATTACCTCTCCTCTCTTATCTGTCCCTACACCCCTCCATGGCAACTCCTTTCATTAAGTAATTTACTTTTGTCTATGTCCTTCTCTTCTACTGCCAGCTCTAGACGCCATTCGTTCTGACTTGCTGCACCATATGCTTGGAATAGACTACCCAAATAGGTATGTCAGGCTTCATCTCTGGTCCAATTCAAATTAAGGGCTAACAACTCATCTCCTTGAGCCAGCTTTTGGATCTTGACCCCCTTTATTCTCATGTCTACACCCATATGCTTTTCTATCATTTCCTTTAAGAATTACTCTAATATTTTTTTCCTGTTTGTGTGTCTTGAACAGACTAAGTTGTGTACAGCAGGGACTGTCTCTTATCTGTATATATAAAATGCTATGTGTGCCAAGTAGCACTACAGAAATGATGAGTACTAGTAATAGTAATTTTTGCGTTAACAAGATAAAGATGGAACTTATCCGGATAGCATAGACACAGTCCTCGCCCACGGACTGCACCTGCACTAACAGGATAGTGTTGGGGTATTGTGGAAAGATTCAGCGGCACTATCCAGATAATGCTACTGAATATCTTATCCAGACAGCCTCCCAATGGCCAGCTACCAAGGAAGATTTTGCTTCCTGAACACTTTTGGGTATATCTTATGGATTTGGGGTTGCTAATCACGAAAATCACCTTGAAATTTTCCTATCACACCATTTCTTTGTAATCACCTATTTTTGTGATTTCCTTGCATATTTTAAGTCTACTCATATATTGCCTAGAAAGTAAGCTGTTTTGTTTAGTCCAGGCATGCCTGGGCGTGCACTCAGTGCAGGCTCACAACATGTAATGGAAATGCTACTGCTCAGGAATGTGTGGGCATGCTTAGTCAGGATGGATGCTGGCAGTACAGATTATAAAAGCAGCTTTCATACACAGATGCTATGCATGATGTTGATATCAGTTTGTGTACTTAACGATAGCATTGACATGTAAGCTTCTTGTCTAAATGACGATTCATTACAGCAGAAAGATCTTGTTAATGTCGCAACAGCTGCGTTTGTGGTGAGTATGCACTTAAGTTTCAAAGACGCAGCTTGACTGCACTTATTAAGAAAGCATATGAGCTCTACTTCGGTTGTAAAGTTGGCGATCAAGAAAAATCCTGGGTTCCTCACATTTGTTGTGCAACATGTGCTGTCCATCTCAAAGCTTGGCTCAGAGGTACTCAGAAGTCAATGCCGTTTGCAGTCCCGATGCTATGGTGAGAACAGAAGGATCACATGACAGAATGTTACTTCTTTCTGACCAATGTATCCGGCTTCTCTGCTTAAAATAAGAAATCTATTGAATACCCGAGTCTGCCTTCAGCTATGAGATCAGTGCCGCATGACAACTGTATGCCAGTACTGAAGTCACCAGAGACATGGAACCTAAATGAGGCAGACAAAGATGCCACAATACACGGGCCAGACGTGGAAAATGACATGGATCCAGATTTTGAACTGTTTATGTCCGGTGTGCCTCATCTGATAACACAGTCAGAATTGAATGACATTGTGAGGGACTTAAGGTTGTCAAAAACAAAAGCTAAACTACTTGGTTCAAGATTGCAAAGATGGAGTTTTCTGCCACCAGGTACAAAAATTTCTGTCTTTCAGACCCGCCAAGAAGATATGAAAAATTTCTTTGCACAGGTTGACAACCTCTGTTTCTGCACCGACTTTGGATTATGAGCATGACCCACAACAATGGGTCATCACTGTTAAGCCTGAAAGCTGTCTGGTCACACAATGGCAATGTCCACTCTTCAATACCTATTGCCTATGCACATGAAAGAAACCTATGAAAACATGGAACTGGTGTTGAAACACATACAGTACAACACTACAAATGGAACAACTGTGGTGATCTAAAAGTAGTGATACTGCTACTAGGAATGCAGCTCGGGTATACCTAGTACTGATTCATTTGTGAATGGGACTCCCATGCTAGCGAGTCTCATTACATTAAAAAGAACTGGCTGTCCCGTAAGCATTTGGTTCCAAGACAGAAAAATGTGGCACATCAACCACTTGTCAACACAAGTAAGATATTTTTGCCTCCTCTTCATATAAAACTTGGATTGATGAAAAACTTCATGAAAGCAATGAACAAAGAAGAGGAAGGTTTTCAATATTTGAGACATGTTTTCAAGAATAACTGATACCAAGATTAAGAAAGGCATTTTGTGGGTCCACAAGTCAGACACATTATCAATGACAAGCGATTTGAAGATCTGCTAGTGGGGCATGAGAAAATCGCATGGAAAGCATTCAGGGATGTTGCTGAGAATTTTCTTGGCAATTACAGGGCACCAAACTACATCCAGGTGGTTGACAACATGCTTCAAGCATACAAAACCATGAAGTTCAACTTTTCGCTGAAGATTCATTTTCTGCATTCACACTTGGACTTCTTCCCTGCTAAACATGGTGCAATCAGCGACTAACATGTTGAAAGGTTTCACCAGGACATTGCAATGATGGAAGCGCAGTATCAGGGCAAGTGGAACCCATCAATGCTGGTCAATTACTGTTGGACACTGAGACGAGAAGCATCAAAAGAAAATCAGGAGCAAAACATTTTTAGCTCAGGTGAACTAGTGCAATATGTCATCATCATTGGGTGATTAATCATGATAAATTCAGTCAAAATTGAAATGTCATGTTTCCCCAAATTCCTACATGATACAATTTGAAATTATGATAGCTTCAAGTTGAACACAAATATAATCACCAACATTTTTCAGGAAGCAAAACTTTTCAACAAATTTGTTGTCCAGTATCGGGCTCGTAATTTTTTTGACTGCCCCAACCATGCTCTCTTTGAAACTGGGCATCCTGGGATACCTATGTGTTTAAAGAGCAGCATCTTAAAATTGGCATTTATATGTTTTTTTTGCAATCTGTATGTCTAAATGCTTCTAAGTCCACCTGCAGATGCTGCTGAAGGCTTTTAAAATGATCACAAAAATCCGTATGCTGTATAGAACAAAGCTGCTTATATATGCAGCACAAAAAATAATAACATGCCTAAAACTAAGGGGGTTCTGCAGTATTTTTATAGGTCTTCATGCTAAGGCACATGGCCCTTCAAACTACCATATGTTTTCAACATATATCATTATAGTTTTAAAATATGATTTCCCCTATTTATGAAGCTGTGATATGTGCCATATTGAATTTAATAATAATTTAATTTAATACACACTTTTATAGCCCACGTAGTTTTAGTTCTAAGCAGATAACAATGATTTCAAATTACAACATTATGCCACTAATATTACATCCAGAATCACTACACACAGTTGCTATCTAACAAATACCTTCTAAATACCATGAAGAACATTATGTATATAGTTAAAGTTAGCCAAGCATACCCTGTTCCTTATATTGTACAAAGTTGCATGTTCAATGAAAACATTGTTTGAAGTTCCATGTAAACCGCTTTGACCTTTGTGAAAAAGGGTATATAAATCCAGCCAAATAAATAAAATAAATAAATAAATAGAATCGTTTAAGTGACTGCTGGTTTGCCATATAGCTGGAAGAACTTTGTACCTCATAAGGCAATCTGTTCCATTGCGTGACTGCCACATATGCAAACCCCTAGTCCAACATACATTTAAATTTCAATTTTTTCACCAAAGGAATTCCCAAAGAATTATTGTTCAATGCTGCGTTCAAGAGCTAACATAGGAATTACCATTTTGAGGATAGAATGAGCACCTGGACTGGGCCTTGCAGCTAGCACTGAGGTTTTGACAATGCATTAACTGCTAACATGTCAGATAACAGTGCAGAGGTGCATTCTGTGCTATCTGCCATGCAGTTAATGCGCAGTAGCGAAATTTGCCCTGCCTTATCTATCTGCACAGCAGGCCTCCCAGAAGTGCTGGGAATGCCCTCAATAGTTACCACGGAGGTTCTACATCTAACATGCAATAACTTTGCAGTTAAGTCAGGGGTCAGAGCCGCAAATTATGCAAACCGGCTTACTCTGTGTACTTACACACAAAATCCGTAAGAGCGGCATGCTGTTTGTGTGGGCAATAGGGTGGGGTGGAGAAAGGGACAAAGGGTATGCAACAACTGAAAATCAAATGTCCATGTGCGGCTTTCTTCCCCTGACCTAAACATGCCCATGGAAACGCCTTTTCTCCCCCTCCCCCAGCTGTAGAACCAATGCAAAATTTTAAGCACATGTGAAGAAGGCCGTTGTCAATCAGGCCGTTTTGCTCAGGCAAATGCCTTCACCTATCATCCATGGCACTGGCATTGCTGATTTTTCACTGGGCACGTGAAATGAACTCCTTGCTTACCTCCAATGTCATCCTTCTACAGTACTTTGGCGACAAAGCCAAAAGGACAGAAAACCGTGGAAGGGGAACATAGTTCACTTGCATATAAAGCAAACTAATCGCTCACACCCCTCGAACACACTCATTCAGATGTTTCCACTGCATGATGCACACTATAGCCCCCCCACCTTGATGGTTTGATTTAATGATAAAGTGGTATATTAAATCTGCCTAAATAAATAAATAAAACTTTTGTTAGAGTGTGCAAAAAGATGATCTGCAAATTACAATTTAACAAACAAAAGAGACACTGAATGTTAATACCTGCAAAGCTACACTGCTGCTTCATGGACCTTTAGGGTGCTTTGGGGCCCTAATTTCCATCTGACACCACAGGTTTCCAACTCTTAATTCAATGAAAGAATGAAAACAAAATGTTTTTTTTCAACCTGAAGGTTACTTGTTAACCACTACACACATTAATCATTTCTACCACTTGCTTATTGTTCAGGATTGGAGCAGTAGCAAATGGCGGGGCTTGGGAGTTATTGTGGGTTCCAGCAAAGCCAATTATTAAAAGGAGGCCTAACTTGCCAGCCCACGATGAACACATCCCATCATTATGGTTGCATTAAAGCCGCCGTTCCTCGGCATTACACTTTCTTATTATAATTGGTACAGCTGTAATTAAGTAAAGGCATATGTTTACTATTGTAGCTTCAAGTCAAAGTGCTTCAGCAGTCCTGGCGAACGAAGCTAGAGGGTTTTACTGTCTGAATGGCCTACGCAGCAAACATTCAGCAAACGCAGCAGCTCTTCAGCCTTCTCTGCGGATATTACAGCATGCCAAAGGTACTGAGAGCAGTTCAACTAAGTCAATGATGACCTCAGGGAAAGCAAAGGAGATTTCGAATTTGGGATATCACAAAAAATATTAATTAATTATTTATACCATTCCTGTCCTATGCCCTCAAAGACCAGAGCTGAATATCCCTCCATTCACTGGATTGGAAGAAAGAGGAGAGCAGTTCCCTTGTAACTTGACTTGTCCTGTTATCTGATTGTATTTAATAAGCACATAAACTAGACCAGGCTGATAGAGCAAAGTGATTCACAAACAGCAAAAAAAATTTCAAGAATTTTTTTGTCAGACCATTCATAAGGAGGGAATAACCCTCTAAACAAACTGCCCTTTTAATCATTTCAAATAGGCAACAGAGTAGAACTTAGCTTTTCTTTTTTAAGTGAAACTTGGGTAGGCAGTCCTTTAGGCGATCAAGACCAGCTCAAACAAATCCAAACGATGCAGCACTACGTTTCAAGCCCCTTAGCATTTCCCCAAAAAGGCTCTTCTTTAGGTGTACTGCTCCTAATAGTCGGCCAGGTCAAAACTCGCATAGGCAAAAAGAGAGTGAAAGGGGGGAAGGGGAGATGGAGGTAGCCTTGTGGAGAACTCAAGACTAATCTTGAGAACCTTATCTTTCTGCCTATGCAAGTCTTGAGCTGGCCAACTATTTTCAGCAGTACACCTGAAGCAGAGCCTTCTTTGGAAAACGCTAAAAAACACGAAACGCAGTGCTGCGTCATCTGGATATATTTGGGCTGGTCTTGATCGTCTAAGGACTGTCTACCTAACTTTCACTTCAAAAAAAGCTAAATACTACTCTGTTGCCTATTTTAAATGAGTAAAAGGGACAGTTTGTTTCAAGAGGGTTATTCCCTCCTTATGAATGGTCCGACAAAACAATTATTGAAAAAGCTTTTGCCGTTTGTGAATCACTTTGTTCTATCAGCCTGGTCTAGTTTTTGTGCTTATTTAATAATTGGCTAGAGCTGTAACGGGGGTTCATGTTTTTTTGGATTACCTGATTTTATTTGACATGGAGATCATTTCGTACCTCTCCTTGAGGTTGATTTTTTTTTTTGGTAAAGAGTGTAATCAAATGTAAATAAATAAACAAATCAATAAATAAATAAGAAGTGGCCCAGGGGACCCAGATAAATAAATGATTTTGATTGTCTGGGTGAGTTGTTTCAAATATTTTGGGGCCGATGCAGAAATGGTAGAGTACCATTTGCACATAGTTAATGCGACATCTGCGCATACTTACCACCGCACTATAATGCAGAGAGGGGATCGGTGTGAATGTTACCTATGCAGAAATGGCTGATAGTGCTGCGGAGCCTATTAAACTTACATCATAATGAGCTGTGCATTTTTTTAATGGCAAAGTAGCAAGGTCATTAGCAATTCTAACCAGATGCAAAGAAGTGTGCAGAAGAGCAAAGGTCCGAGTGCAGAGTTCAGTAGCATCATCATTTGCACACTTAAAAACTTCAATTTGTGTAGGAAAAAGAAACTTGGGTGCATGTAGAAGACGAAAATTTCGGTGAGCAAAATTTTGACGCGCATAGGAGAAAACAGATCAGCATGTAGAAGAATAGAATATTTTCTGATGTGATTTAATCCCTGGTGGGTCTGCATTAGGGTCCAGAAAATGTGCCTAGAAAATGTATAGTTGCCTTCCACAAAACACTGTTTTGCGCACTAAAGTGTACAACTTTCCCCACCGCCATGCGGGCAAACAATTTTTACTCTGCATTAAAAATTATTTTAAATATAATAAATTTTAAATTTTGCTACAGATATGTCACCGCTAGCGCACAAGCTTTTTGTGCACCTGCCCCACATATAGCACAGACGTTTTGCACATACCTCATTAGTATTCAATTTGCCTCTGGCATTCCGCCGCACAATCTTTTGGTACTCTTGCACTAGAAAACCGTGTGCATGGTTTTTAGCGCATGGCTCTAACACTGGCCTTTTGCATCAGCCCCCTTGTTAAAGCAGCTCTCGATGGCCTGCTGGGTTCTGTGCATTAAAGAGCATCTTCTGTTCATGCCTCCACTCCCATACGTCAGTCTGATGAACGCCATATTTAATTTAACACTGTAAAAGACTCTAGCTAGAGATGTGCACAGGGAAAAGATTTTCAGTTCAGTTTTGGTTCATTTGGCTTTTTTTCTATAATTTCAGATTTTATTTGCTTATTTTGTATATTCTTTTTAACAAAAATGTTTTTAAACATGCTAATCAACTTTATGCATGTTAATGCATACATTAATGCCAGGGCTGCATTTACCTGGGGGCAAAAGGGGCAGCTGCCCACAGATAAAAGTAGCCTCAAGGATGTTAGTCCAAATATTGCTGGTCACCAGTTCCTCCGTCTTCTTTATTCTCTTAGGGCTGGGTCCGACAGGGCTGCAGGATTTAATTATGGGGTGTGATGGAATCAACAAGCCAAAAAACAATCCTCAAGCCAGCCGTCAGTTGAGTTAGCGAGCGGCTGCCTGGGCCTGCGTGCTTTCTGTTCTCCATCTCCAAGCTGCGCCCTGCTCGATGGCCTGGCCAGCCAAATGCCATGATGTATCAAAGAGGCTTCTGCAGGTGGCGCGCATGTGCGCAGCCAGCAAGAGGCACGTGGCATGTAGGACACGGTGTCGGCACCTGTAGTGTGGGCACTTGACAAGGCTGCTCCTGCACCAGATGTTTAACAGGCCCGGCCAGTGTGGCGGCGAGAAACATAATCTAGGAAATCTAATGCTAGCTTACAGCACTCTGCACATACCCCGGCGTAGGAGGTTCATTACTGTCATAGTATGTGCAGCGGAGTGAAGGAGCAGCATAATGGTTAGAGCACTGCTGTGGGAACCAAGCAACCAGGGTTTGATTCCCACTATCACTCCTTGGGGACATTGCACTTAACCCCCCACTGCCTCAGAAAAATCCAAGTTATCAATGTCCCCGTTTAATGTCCGTTACCAAGTTTAAGTTACAATGTAAACTGCTTTGACTGAAATGATAAAGCAGTATAAAAACCTGTTAAATAAATTTTGGTCACTTTAGCTAATTGGCCAGTGGCTCAATATCACCGTTGATTGGTTATCTAACTCGCTATCCAACCAAGTCGGATATTTAATGTTGGTGGCTGGATATGACCCCAGCACTGAATATCCAGGTTCAATGTTCAGCAATGATGGCTAGCCACTTTATTTTATTTATTTTTTTATTTTATTTAGACAGTTTTGTATACCGCCTTATCCTTCAATCAAAGCGGTCACAACACAATTGGGGGATACATTTAACATGCAGGGATATGAGACACATACACTAATACTTACAGGGAACATGGGCATCAGTTGCTGCCGATAAATGTACCCCACCCCCCACGATGTCCATTTATGCATTTTTATAGAATTATTGTTGGAAGGGTGGTGTTCAGATGGTTATGACTGTTGAGTTAATTATCAAAATCTTGGGCGGGGGAGGCGGGACTTAAGGCTGAAGGTTTGCCTAGGGCATCCAAAACCTTGCACTGGCCCTAGGGCTGGCCCTGCCTATTAAACGTGCATGAGCGTCATTGATGAATTGGAGCAGTGAAAGAACAAAAATAAAAATTAAAGAAGGCCCATCCTCAAAAATTTGCCCAGGATGCCATAAGTGGTTAAAGCGGCCCTTGTTAATGCACATTAAATAAAGTTAGAGTGCACCTACATTTTTTAAGGCACACTAACAAGCCTAGGGAGTCATTTTAGAAGCTCTACTCATGAGTTGGACGTCTGAAAATAGGCATTCACATGTGCAAATCACAGAGACATCCCTGGACCCATTTTAGAAAGCCAGTTATACAGACATCCCTTGCGTAAGAATGTCCATGTAGCACAGGGGGGTGGTGGAGGCATGGCCCGGGCAGAGCAACGGAGCTGCACTTCGAAGTGCAATTTCAGAACAGTAAAAGCACATTTGGCCCTGATTGTTGAGATGTCCATGTCTATATCTGCTCCTGACCACAAATAAGGTGTAAGAAAGTGCTTGTTTCATGGCTGCAACACTTCCAGGTGGAAGAGGAAACTGTGCTTTCCTTGCCACAGTTAATATTTCCTGGCCAAAGAAACCTACATATAAATATATATTCCAAGTCTATCACTGCACATCTGATTATCTGAAATTGCCGGTTGGGACATGCAAGTCTTATAACAAAGTTGCCCCCCTTCTGAAATATCTCTGCTGGCATGTCCAAGTACCCAGTACTATAGACATATAATTCGGAGGTGTCCACATTTGTAAAATTGCTTATACCTGTGCACATACCCGGCCTTACTGCCTGAGTGGGAGCTGTTTGTCTTTCGGGACAGAGACAGAGCAATTTCAGATGGCACTTATATGTGCCTCCCTTCATTGCTGCCACTGTAGCTTTTTGGACGTTATGCTATGGATGGTAAGATTCTTCCTATATGCCTCTTCTAAATTCCCACTTCACATGCACACCAGCAAAGGCACATCCCTGTTCAAATACAGAAACCCAGAAAACCAGCCTTCTCCCTTACAATGACTGCACCAAGGGGGAAGAACTGGACCTAGCACATTTAAATCAGTTTAGTCACATCTGTTGACTACTTCCTTTTTATTTAGGAAATTACTTTATGTGCACAGAACTAGTACCACCTTATGCTCATACAGGGCAGACTTTACAAGCAATTTGTGTGTAGTGGGAAGGGGGTTTCCAATGAAAACTTTAATTTATAGGTTCTTTAGTGCGCATTAAAAAGAACACATTTCAAAGTAATTACCATATGTGAATGCGCCTAAAATTCCACAATTCGGTACCACGACATGCAGATTATTAGTGACAAGGAAAGGTGCTCAAAGTCTGAAGGGAAATGATGTGTGTAGATTACATCTGGAACTCTATGGCGCTCACTTAGTAACCTGCATTGACATGACTGAACATGTTAGATAATGCAAGCCTCTCTATTTTCAGTGGGGCCTATTTACTAGCTATTGGGGAAATGCTTTAAAGGCATTTTCATGTGGATGTCAGTATATATACAGTTACGGTTTACAGTTTATTTAAATTTTATATACCGCCTATAGCCAAGGCAGCTAGATGGTTAACAGAGCAATTAAAAGTGTTTCAGGGGAAAATACAAAGGACTGACCAAGGCAGATGAAAAATACAAGAGGAAGGAAGATGAGAGGGAGGCCTAGGTTACAATAGGAGGCGTCTGTAGAAGTAAACAGCGGAAATGCAAAGGGAAGAAATGGCAGGGGGCAGAAAAGGACAAGCCAATGGCTAGTGTGCTCGAGGGCGTGGCAGAAGCAAGTGGACAAGAAGGAGAGGACCAGGTCAAGGGGGCCAGACAGATGGGAAAGCCAAGGAAAAAAGGAAGGTTTTGAGCTGGGACTTAAAACAGGAGAAGGAAAGCTGGGAACGAAGAGCATGGGGGGGGGGGGGGGAGGAGTTCCAGAGGGAGGGGATGACAATTTGAAAAGAGGAAGAGCGAGCTGAATCAGAATGGACAAATTGAAGACCAGGAACGTTGAGAAAATGCTGGGAGGAGGAGTGAAGAGAGCACTGGGGGATGTACAGTGATAGGAGACGTGAGAAAAAAACAGGGTGACCAGAACAAAGAGCGTGCAAAGTCAGCAGGAGAAGTTTGCACTGGATATGGAAAGTGACCAGGAGCCAGTAATGGGTGAGAAAGAGGGGTGACATGGGTAAACTTGCGGGCACCATGAATGGTCTGAAAGCAGTGTTCTGACTCAGCTGGAGATGGCGAGCCTAGCACTGGGAGAGACTGGAAAGAAGGGAATTTGCATAGTCAAGGCGGGTGATGATCAGAGAAAGCACAAGCACATGGATGGAGGATTGGTCAAGAAGCTTACGAACAGCATGGATCTGCTGCAGGGTGAAAAAGCAGCATTGGATGATGGAAGTGATGTAACCAGAGAAAGAGAGCTCAGAATCAAAAAAGACACCAATGATTTTAACTGTATCCTGGAAGGAAAGTGGAGTGCCATGAACGGAGGGAGGGAGCAGAGGAACTGAAGGAGCCAAGTTGGCTAACAGAAAAGAGGCGGTCTTAGACGTGTTAAGCTTTAAGCCATGCTGGGAAAGCCAATTAACAATAACGTCAAGTTTGGAGGAGATATGCAAAATGATGGATTGAGAATGGGTGGGAAAGTGGAGACGAAGTTGAATATCATCGGCACAGATGTAGAATGTGACATCGAGAGAAGAGATCAGGAAAGCAAGGGAGGCCAGGCAGAGGTTAAACAGAATATGGCCAAGAACAGAACTTTGGGGAACACCACAGTGAAGAGTTTGAGGAGAAAAGAGCATGGAAGACCAAGAAACCTGGAAGGAACAATCACGCAGGTATGAGTGAAACCAAGCCAGAGCAGAGCCCGTGACACTGATGGAAGAAAGTTGTGAAAGAAGGAGGGAGCAATCGATCAAGTCAAAGGTTGCCATGAGGTCAGGGGAAATGAGCAGGACCTTGATGACGCGAATCCAGAGAAGTGTGAAGGTAGTTGGTAACATGCGTAAAATGCCTCTAATAAAATTATTGCCACGTAAAAGTATGCACAATGACAAGAACACACATACCTTTTTGCATCCTGGGGACGAGCACAGTCTGAGTCACAATTTATTTGCATTGTTTATGGAATAGACACATAATGTATGCGTGAAATATTGACAAGTGTTCCTGAACAGGTGTAAAATGTATATAAGTTCATGTTTCCTGACATTCCTGCAGAATGTGGCTGGTATTGTCTAAAGATGCGTAGACACCTATGGGTCATTATAGATTAGGGACATGATAGGTGTCTACTTTCTCTCCCTTGAGGTTATCAGATGTCCCCAACTTTTGGGGATTGTCCCTGATTTTAGAGCAGTGTCCCTGACTCCCACTTGTTTGTCAGTTTCCTGTCCCCAATGCTAGCAATGGGGACAGAGATGGTAGAAAAAAAAACATTTTATTTTCAATTTAGTGATTGGAATATGATCGTTTTTAGAATTTACATCCATTATCTTCATATTTTGCTCAGTGCGAGAGAAATGCATCACTGTGTCTATTTCCCTGTTGATTTGTCTGTGTGGAAGTAATATTGTTGCTGTCATGGGATAGATGGGGGGTGGGGGTGGGAGGGGGCAGGGTAATGGCTTGCCTTGTTACTCAAACCTTGAACTAAAGTGTCCCTTCCCCACTTTGGATAACAAGTGTTCCAGGTTTGCCTGACAATATCTGGTAAGCTTACCCTCCCCACAAAGGCAACCTGTTATAAAATTCCCCTGGGGGAAATTAATATGAATTGACACATGCCATTGTGCATTAACACACATTACAACGTGCATGCAGAGATAGTATGCTCATACTTTTTACCTTGTGATAGTACCAGAGATTTTTCCAAACAAAAGTATGCACATATTTCTGTTTTGAAAACTACCTGAAGGAATTCATGCACTGACATTTACATCTACTGTTTACCAAACACATTTTTCTGGGTTAATTTATGTGCCTGCATGTGTATTTTCAAAGCATGATATAAATACACACTGCCCCCCAACCATGCCCAGTTGGGTAATGTCATGCACATTATCAGACATACAGTTCTATAAGCATCTATTTCTCTGCCTAAAAACTGCTTTATGCGTCAAAATAATTTGCAGAATTGGCCTAAGTCTGAGAAATTTATTTCCCTGTCACAGCAGAGACCAACTGATCTCTGGTTTTCCTATCACGTCTTCATAGCCTAGGATCCTCTATATTTTTCCTAAGCCTTCTTTTTCAGTCTTTTCCTGTTTTTGCCTTCGCACTGGAAGACTATTCCATACCTCCGTCACTTTCCCCATGCAGAAAGCTTCTGATAGGGATGTGCACAGGGCAAAAACTTTCAATTTGTTTTTGATTTGATAGGGCTTTTTTCATTTCATTCACATATTCCTTTTAATAAAAAATGTTTAATGCACGTTAGAACTTCTTAATGCATATTAATTCTTAGGTTAACCTGTGTTAAATCAATTTCGTGCATGCTAAATATTTTAAGCACATTGCTGGAGCAAATGCATCCTAACAAATGCACATTCCTACTTTTGATATTACTACTTACTGGTGGGGGGGGGGGGTGGATTATACAAAAAAAAAATCATCCTGGGAAGGGAGGGCAAAGAGGATAAAGGAGGAAGAGGAATCTCTCTCCCTCCCCTGCCCCCAACGGCCTCCCTCCTCTTTACTCACTGCACCAGTGGCTCTTAGTTGCCACAGCCATTTGCACAACAGATTCCTCTACCCACACATCTGACCGAGTCACTTGCCCACTTTCTAAACATATCTCACGGCTTATTCTCGCACTAGATCTCTCCTTTGCTGCAAGTCCGCCACGCCTTGTCAGCTGTAAGCTTCTCCTTTACAGCTGGTTAGTTTTTAATCAAATCTCTTTGTTTTTATTCTTTCCAACCCAATGGAAGTTGGAAAAAATTATACAAAAGGGATTATGCTGCAAAAACTGAACTCCTTCTCCCATAGAAATGCATTTGGCCATTTTTTTTGGGGGGGGGGGCTTATATCTCTGAAACCCCTGATCTGATATGGCCCATTTTTTTTTTAACTTGAGGTGTCTTTTCACTGGTGTTTCCCCCACGTCAAGTTTAATACCAATTTGTTTAATTTTGGGAGTTATTTTGCCCACAGACAGATTGACAGACATTTCTTTAACCCCTTTTGTGGAATTTTTCCAACTTCTGTTGGGTTGGTGAAAATAAAAAATAGAATGAAGTTTCCCAGAAGCACGCCAAATAAAAAAAAATCCCAGCCCTTATTCTGCCTTTTGTACTTGGGTGCTAGGATGCAGCAACTGTAATTGCTACCATCAAAAATGTTTTCCTTTTCAGAAATATCCCAATGAAGTATTTTTTAAATTTTGGAATACCACAACTATGTTTGGAGTTTCTCCTGGTACTAAATAGTCATATGCATTGAGTCCTAAGGTGGAAAATCCCTACTCATATCAGAGAATCCAAGCCAGACTTTGAAAATAGGTCCATGGAACTTAGCCCTGGAATAGAATGGCTATGAGATAAGCCAGGGAAGGGGCATATTTATCCATTTATTTATAGGTTTATGCTGCACTTGCAGAACAAAGATATAGGAGGTGAGTGAGGCCAAGCTTTTGCGACACCACTTCAATAAAAGGAGACTTTTTTTTGTTAATTTAAAATATCAACCTGTTCTATGCTGATTGTGAAATAGTTTGACTGAAAATCCAAATCCTGCTTCCAGAATCCAGTGGGTTACTTGATATTATTTTTTTAGGGACCTTTTAAGAAGCGCCACTAACCAGTTAACATGTATTATGTGATGATACTACATTACTGGCTGAAAGTGAAGACGACTTGAAACATTTGCTTAAGATCAAGGAACATAGTCTTAAAATGCGTCTGCACCTTAATGTAATGAAGACAAAGATCCTGAGTACAGGCAAAATCAATAAGTTCATCATTGACAGAGAAGAAATTGAAATAGTGGACAATTTTAACCTGCTTAGATAAACTATCAATAAAGAAACAACTATCAATCAAGAAACAACAGTCAAGAAATCAGACAATGCATTGCTCTTGGCAGAATGGCTATGAAGGACCTAGACAAGATTCTCAAGAGCAGAGATGTCTCTCTCCATACAAAGAGTCAGCTCATTCGAGCCATGGTATTTTCAATAACATCATATGGATGTGAAAGTTGGACAGTGAAAAAGATAGACAGGAAGAAAATTGATGCCTTTGAATTATGGTGCTGGCGACGAATACTGTGCAAACCATGGACAGCCCAAACAACAAACCAATCAGTACTAGAGATCAAACCAAAGCTTTCTTTAGAAGTTCAGATGACAAGACTTTGACTTTCATACTTTGGACACATCATATGAAGAGAGAGATCATTAGAGAAAGATATCATGCTCGGCAAGGTAGAAGGTCAACACAAAAGAGGAAGGCCAGCAATGAGACAGATCGATACAATAACAGCAGCTATGGGTGCCACTCTGTCAACAATAAGCTGTCTGAATGAAGACAGAACACAGTTTAGGACAACTATCCAGAGGGTCGCCATGAGTCAACACCGACTCGACGGCACTTAACAACATAGTGTGCAATAACACACTGAACAATAATGTGCAGGCATGCCAGCCACCGAATGCTAAAGCACACGTTAACTGGCATTCACACGCTAATGTGGAGAGTAGGTGGGTGAGGGGTGGAGTGCAGATATGAAGAGCACATTAGAGCATGATTACAGTTAAGGGTGTAATTAGTGTGGGTGCACATAACAATACACTTGTGGGTATTGGGTACATCTCTGTTGATTTCACTGCATATTAATGTACTCATCCATGTGTTAACTGCTAGGAGCATGCTGGTCATGCCCCCAACAGCTAACGTGGAAGCTTTTCACTTAACGCGCATGACAAATGCCCATTAAGTGCATAGCCTTACCAAGATTTAGTAAAAGGGCCTCTTGGTGTCTTAATAAATAAAATTAAATCATAACAAGTAAACAATATCTGGTAACCACAACTAATGTACAGCAATTATAACAAAGATAGCAATGGCTGAGCTCCCAAGAGGCAACAATTAATACTGATATACCATAAAAATCTTATTACAGAGGCAAGGGAGGTAACAAGGGCATGAATGAGAGTATGTAGGGCCTGAAAGGAAAGAAAAGTTTTGACTGGTTTTGGTGCAAGGGGTGTCAAAGGTGATTAACAAAAAGAAAAGGGGGCAAAACACCCGCACAAGCAAAGAATAAAAAAGATACAGCAGGGGTAAAACTAATTCCCATAGGATCTCCTTTATTAGCCCTGGCCTGACACAGCCATATTTCGGCATCAATTACCTGCCTCGGAGCAATCAATACCAAATACTTCATACAAAGCCAAAGTGGAGGAGTGGCCTAGTGGTTGGGGCAAGGTACTTCAGGCCGGAAGGTCGGTGGTTCAAATCCCACTAGAGGACAGCAACCTTGGGCCGGAAGGACTGGGGTTTCTAGTCCCACAAGTGCTCCTTGTGGTCTTGGGCAAGCCACTTAACCCTCCATAGCCCATGTTCCCTGTAAAATAGTTATCTCCAAGTTATAATACCCTGTTCAATGTAATTTCAGTTTGTTCAATGTAAACCGCACTGATGCAGAATAGCGCGGTATATAAGAGAATCTAAATAAAATAAATAAATAAATAAAAATAATCAATGAAACATAATCATATATCCATCATATATCACAAATACAACATTAAAAATATAACATATAAAAGACATACCATAGATGAATAAGTTATGCATTTTATGGAATGAAGAGTTTATAACTTTTTTTTTTAGCTTAGATGTGTTTATTATTTTTTTGTTTTTTTGTACTTTGTATAGTAAGATATACTACAATATATGCTATATTAGATATGTATTACATATTATAGTGAGTATGATGTGAAGTTAATGGATTTATTATATGTTATGGCACATATGTCATTATATAATATGGTAATATGAACATGTTATGAATTGCTGAATATGATGCAACTGATTTATTGCCCTTGTATACCGTTTCTTACATAATGTATGATGGATTTTTGTAGGCAGTATTAACTTGTCCATCACCAGTACCTTTTCAGATAAGTGAGTATTTGTCATATGTTCTTTATATCTTTTTTTTCATTTGCATTTTTCCTTTTATGGCACATTCCTCACTGATGGTCTGGAGGAGTTTCTATTTATGTTTTTTTCAAGGAAATTTAATTATGAATTTTTAATTGAAGTGAGCTAATGTTCATGCATGGTATGTCTATTATATTTTATGGCAGGACAATCATGGGAGATGCGATACAGATAGCAAAATAAGAATCCAGTCCAGGCCCCCCCCCCCCCCATGGGTGGTCCTGACAGTGTCAAAAAAAACATGTTCCAAGGCTTCTTTTTCATACTTGGAGCAAAAAGAGCCAGCCACAGAGCTCACTTAACGGGAGCCGCAAAAAAGCAAATCTCCGTGCACTTGGCTTCGCGGCAGAACTCAGACATGGTCAAAGAAAAAAACCGAAGGAAAAACTCCAACAGAAAAAAAAATGACAGTGAATTTAAATAAATAATTTAAACAAAAAGACAGTGAAAAAGGAACCCTAGATCAGTAAGGGAATTCTTTCCCCCTCTCAAACCAGCCAGAGAAACCCGAGAAGGGCCTTCCAGCCACCCACACTGGCCTGGGAAAGCCTGTCTTCCTGAAAGGAGTTGTTTTTTAAGCTGCTTTATTCAAGCAGCAAAGACAGAAAGCCAAGAAAAGAAACAGGACAAAAATTAAAAAGAGAAAAATAAGAAGAATATGCATAAATATGATAGTGAGGGGGAAGGGGGCCTAGGCTCAGACTACCAATCTCCTCAGGCTCCACGGGGTCCTCCTGTCCACTGTCTGGCCCACCATTGCTGGAACCCATGGGTAATAGCGCAGGATACAAGGCAACTATCAACTCAAGGAGATTATGGGTGTACCCAAGCCAGTAGCAAATATTGGACAAAGGTCTCAAAACACATAGACCACCAGACCATGATCTGGGCCAAGGGAGACAGGCTTATCTGCATTGCTGCACCAGTCCATACACCTTGCCACCTGCTCAAGGCAGACAATGCTGGCTTCTCTCGGTGCTGCACTAGCATATAAACAAGTGATAGAATTACTGAAAGTTGCACTGGTCTGCCTCCATCTGCTGGATGGGAAGTATAATCAACTCATCTGGACTGGTCTAACAGGATGATACGGAAGAAATAACTCTTGAACTTCCCCAAGAAAATGTCCATATCCTTGCAACAATCTGTATGCATCCACCGTTATATTTGTGAATCATCTCTGTCTTTCCATTAGAAGCAGAGCAGTAGTAAGCAACAGTAATGGCATTTGAATGGTTTGGAAATCCTTATAAAAACAAAAGGCGTAGGACAGTGGTTCCCACCCCAGTCCTCTGGGACCCCCAGGCCAGTCAGGTTTTCAGGATATCCGCAGTGAACATGCATGAGAGAGATCTGCAGGCACTGCTTCCATTGTATGCAGATCTATCTCATGCATATTCATTGTGGATACCCTGAAAATCTAACTGGCCTGGGGGTACCCAAGGACTGAGTTAGAAATCACTGGCATAGGAGATCATTTTATAAGGAGCTGCATAAAGTCACCTATTTTAAATGACGTACCCACATGGATGGGACTTTATGCATGTGCCATAGGCGAAAGCTATTCTGTAAGTGTGCACATTAGGCTGATGGTGTGTACATTTGGTGTGGGCATGACCTGGGCAGAGCAGGAACAGAGCACAAATTTGTGCCCAAAAGTTATAAAATACTGTAAAATAAAGTTATAAAATACTATAACTTACGTGCATTCTTTACAAACGTAAGTGCGGGCATTTACATCTGCCCAAGGGCTGGGGTACGTAGTTGTGCCTGGATTTGATGTGTGTGTATCTCCACTTATGCCTCTATTTTATAAAGTGAAATATGCGCATACTTCATTTTATAAAATATGTCTCAAATGTGCGTGTAGTAATGTGCAGTAACTAGGGGCGGCTTTGTGAAAGTATCCTCTTAGGAGGGAATTTTATAAGGAGCCGCGTAAAGTTCTACGCCATCAATGCACATAAGCCACCTATCTTAAATGACTTGCATGCACGGATTTTTATTTTATTTTATTTATTTAACATCTCTTATATACCGCACTATTGTCATCAGCGCGGTTCACATGGAACAAAAACATATACATACAAGATAACTGTAGTACATTTTACATTTAACAGGGTTTTGAAAACTTGGAAGAAACAGGGGAGTCGGTATAAATCATATACATATACAGTAAACTATATACATTAAGCGCGGTCAAAATTCACTGGAACTGAACATGAAGTGACTATTTCTCTTGGAGCATTTATACTGGAAAATAACTTAGGAATAGGTAGTGCTTAAGACTTTTCCTGAATTGTGTTAGACTAGTTATGGCTCTCAATTCTGGTGGGAGGGTATTCCATGCTACTGGGGCATGAATGCTGAAGGCTCTTTTAGATGTTTCCTTGGTGTATTTGACTGTTATTTTCGAGATGATTAGGGTATTTATTGCTGATGTTCTTCTGGCTCTGTTGAGGGCTTGGGTGTGTAGTAGGTTAGTGATGGTTGAGGGTGCTTGGTTGTTTAAGGCTTTAAAGGTGGTGATTATGATTTTGTATTGGATTCTTGCATTGATTGGTAGCCAGTGAAGTTTTATCAGTTTTATCACGGATGGGACTTTACGTGCATACGTTAGGTAGGTGCTATTCTGTGGAGCTGGCCAGGGGCATAGCATGGGCGTCCTGTCTTGGAGGTTTATTGTGGTGGCATTCTTCTGTTCGTCCGGTTCACTGGGGTCTCTGGGACTTGCTTCTCTTGTCGCCGTTGTTTGCTAGCAGTTTGCATATTATGCAGTCGTGCGCTTTTTCTTTTGCTGTCTGTGGAACCATTTACCCGATTCCTTGCGGAGCTGCTCTGATGTGTTGCAGTTCCATAAGAAATTGAAGACTGTTTTGTATTGCTGGGTTTTTGAGTCTGTTCCCTGTTCATTTATTCCCGTGTGTTTTGCTGTGCATCTGTTTCTGCTATTTTTATTGTGTATGTTTTATGTTCCGCTTTGAAATGTGCGATTAAGCAGTCTATGCATGTTTTTAAATAAATAAATAAAAGAAAGAAAGAAATATAATACAAATACAGGTCTAGGTGAGGGCATTTACACCAGTAGGTATTTCCCTGTCCCTGAAGGGCTCACAATCGGAGTTTGTACTTGAGGCAATGGAATTGAGGGTTAAGTGACTTGTCCAAGATCACAAAACCTTTCAATGGGATTTGAACCCTCGCTTCCAGGTTGCTAGTCAAAGCCTTAGGTTACTTCTCCCAATAAGCAAGTAAATAAGTTGGCTCTATTTCAGCTCCTACTAAACACATGAACCTCACAGCTGGCTTCCTACTTATTCATCTCCAAGTGGATATCTGTCTCTATTTCTCTTTTACGTGGTTCCACACAATTCTGACCATCTAGAAAACGATTATTGCTGAACAGTGACTTTTTGCTCAGTGATAGACCAGCTTGAGAGTAAGAGCTCTTGAAGTCCGACCGCAGTATGAACTTACATATTGCAATACCATTAAGAAGGATGATGTGGTGCTGAGTTCTGAAGTTATAAATTGCCGGTTACCATGCATTGTTTAGCCGTGATTAGATATTTCCTCTTTCTACACAGAATGTTTATGAAACGTTAAATGTTTGGGGTTTTGCTGTTCCCATAATCTCTACATTCCAAGAGTACAGATACTGAGAATTTTGTTTATCTTGGCTTACCATTTTTCGTGACATATCAGAACCAGCATTACTGCTTGTTCCATGAATGTTCACCACAGTTCTGAAGAGAAAGAAAAATACAGCCGCCCCTTCCCCGCTATCAAGTTCTCATCAGAGGGCAAAGCCCGGATTTTAACTGCCTCAGAGGGAAGATGGCTAGGAGACTACAATCCAGGGACACTAGGCAGATCCACTGATCTTTCATTAGAAATTCACCAAAATGGTCTGCAATAGCACATCACGTTCTTATTAACATTTTACATTATGCTTGTCGAGGGAATGATGCTCTAAAAATTAAGGAAGTGATAGTGGAAATGAGATGATGAAAATGCTGAAATCTGACATCAGATGTACCTCATCCCAACTGCTCCCTTGTTAGGGGGTGCAATGGACATGGATTTTAGCAGACACCTACTACAGCACTGACGCATTCTGGATTGACAGAAATAATTGGCTTGAGTTCCCTTCTATTTTTCTTCTGTTACGATATAGCAGCACTGCGCCTATAGTTTCATTCTGCTTTTGGGTATCCCATCATTCTGTCTGTCTGTCTCTGCAACAAAACATTAGAAAATTGTACACTTTGACAATGCCTTGACGGGCACCATATTGAACCCAGCACCAGCCCAATGGGAGTGAGTGGGGATAGCTACTCTCCAGGTCTCACTAGACCACCATGATTCAATAAAGGTAGGCTAAGGGAAGGGGGTGGGGGGGGGGGTTGATTCAGGGTACAGGGTAGTAAGGGGTTGTGGGGAAACTTTAGTTCTGCCATGGGAGGGGGTCTGGGTATCTGTGCAGAGCAGGATATCTTTGGGGAGGGGTCCTGACTGATGGTGCCAGCGGGAGGGGATCCCTGTACCACTGATTTTTCTTTTTTCTACCATCTCTAGCCCCTTAAAGAATATAGCCTGGAGCATTGATTTGTGTTATGCCTTTACTGCAGGATTCACTAACCTGTGCTACTGAGCTCTTGCAGGTTAATGACTCCGGCACTAAATTAAGCAGTGCTAAAATGAGACATTTTACAGCAACTTAGTAACAGATACCCAGACCCCCTCCCATGGCAGAACTGTTCATAGAGCACTATGGTCACATCACATAACCTAAGAGAATGGATAACAGCATTCCAATCCTCCTAAACAACTGTATGTATATAAAATGTGTTTTTAGCACCACTGTAAATAGCCCACCTTGTACATAGCTCAAACAAATCAAGCACCCAACACCGCCATCACACAACCAAGTTTCATCCTCACTGCATGTACAACACACACACTTTACCTGATTGCTTGCTGTGATACCACCTTGATTATTAAGATAAGGCGGTTTAGAAATACTGTTAAATAAATAAATAAATAAATAAACTATCCCACTAAATTCACTGAAATTGGGTTCTGGGCTCTGTCAGAAACTTTTCTTTTGTCATGAATTTTCAGGCTGTTGCCATGTACATCTATGGAAACACTAACTAGGGGGGGGGGGTTCCAAATAAAATGTACTTATTCAAAAAGTTTTAAATATCATTTCAGATCAAATAGATTTTGAAAAATGACTCTAAAAAAAAGAGTTTGAATTTTGCTAATAACAATATTCTTGCCTACACCAGTGATCACAAATCATTAGATTTTCATAAGGCAACCTAGTCTCTATACATTAAAGAGGCAATCTTATAAAACATTTTAGCATAATAAACAGCTTTTATAAAATTATTTCATGCTTAGAAGTATGCAAGGGGCAATTAGACAGATGCTTGTTTGTGACTTTACAGTAGGCATGTTCAGGGGAGGAGTTTGAGTGAAGCAGAGTGAAGGGAGTGGAGGAGTGGCCTAGTGATTGGGGCAAGGTACTTCAGGCTGGAAGGTCATGGGTTCAAATCCCACTAGAGGACAGCAACCTTGGGCCGGAAGGACTGGGGTTTCTAGTCCCACAGGCGCTCCTTGTGGTCTTGGGCAAGCCACTTAACCCCCCATTGCCCATGTTCCCTGTAAAATAGTTATCTCCAAGTTATAATGCCCTGTTCAATGTAATTTCAGTTTGTTCAATGTAAACCACACTGATGCAGAATAGCACAGTATATGCAAATGCAATGTGTGCCTTCGAGTCAGTCCTGACTCCTGGCGACCCAGAAGCTCCTGGGTTTTCTTGGCAGTGTGACTGGAAGTAGATTGCCAGGCCTTTCTTCCAAGGCAATGGAGGGTTAAGTGACTTGCTCAAGGCCACAAGGAGTGCTAGTGGGAATTGAACCCTAGTTGCTTGGTTACCAAGCCAGTGTTCTAACCACCAGGCTACTCCTCCACTCCAGCACAGTATATAAGAGAATATAAATGAAATAAATAAATAAGCAGAGGACTAAATATGAGTTTGGTCCAAGAAGGCATAAATATCTGCGCTTCAATGCAGACAAAATTTCTGGATGATTTGTGCTAGTATTTTATAAAGAAACATTTGTGCCTATGTTTCCTTATAAAATAGGGTAAGACCTAGGTGATCTTATAAAATTACCCTCTCAAGAAGTAACTTCATAAATGCGCACTATTGCGAAATGTCCAATAAAGCATCCTGTCTTATAAAGGCAACATAGGTGCATATGTACCTTTATCAAACGGGCTCTCAGAACTACCCCTAATAGCGCACAAACACTTTTGCATAAATTTGCAAGTGTGTGTGTACTCTCAGCATGCATGCAATCGTGTATTTTATAAAATATGCATGTATATCGCAACTTGCCCCACTCCACTCAAACTAGGCTGCAGGAACACTCATGTGCAGTGCACATGTAAGGCCATATCCCTTTTCTGCGTGTGTACTTACAGAATATTACCCAACTAAGGTGAAATTAGACTTTACCTGCTAATTTTCTTTCCTGGAGTCCCTCCAGTCCAGACTAGACATGTGGGCTATGCTCCTCTACCAGCAGGTGGAGACTGAGAACACAACTTAGGTGGTTGTTCTGGTGGCTCCTCCTCTGCTGCTATCCCGCTCTCAGTTTGTGTACCCCAAGGATCTGTCTTGGGACCATTCTTTTTCTCTCTATATACCCAGTCCCTTGGTGTGCTCATCTCTTCCCATGGCTTTCAGTACCATCTTTATGCCGATGACTCCCAGATCTACCTCTCTACGCCTGAAATCTCTCAGACAATCCAGATCTGGATCCCTGCCTGCCTTTCTGACATTGCTGCTTGGATGTCTCACTGCCACTTGAAACTGAACATGGTTAAAACTGAGTTCTTATTTTTCCCCCTAAAACCACCTCTCCTCTTCCTCAGTCTCTCTGGATAACTCTCAACTCCTCCCTGTATCCTCGGCTCACAACCTTGGGGTTGTCTTTGACTCCTCTCTCTCCTACTCCACACACATCCAAATGATAGCTAAGAACTGCCGTTTCTTTATAACATCAACAAAATCTGCCCATTCCTTTCTGAACATACTACTAAGACACTTATCTACTTCTTAATCATCTCCCGACTACTGTAACCTACTCCTTGCTGATCTCCCTTTGAATCATCTCTCTCCCTTTCAATCTGTTCAACACTGTTTCTGCCAGCCTCATCATTCTCATATTACCCCTCTTCTCAAGTCACTTCATTGGCTCCCTATCCATTTCCGCATCCAGTTCAAACTTCTCCTGATAACGTATAAGTGCATTCCCCTGCAGCTTCTCACTACCTTTCCTCTCTTATCTCTCCCTACACCTCTCCTCGGGAACTCCGACTTCTGGCAGATCGCTTCTATCTGTGCCCTTCTCTCCTATTACTAACTCCAGACTACGCTCCTTTCACCTTGCTGCTCCTTATGCCTGGAACAAACTATCTGAGTCTGTACGTCAGGAGCCTTCTCTGACCCTTTTCAAATCCAGGCTGAAAACTCCCCTCTTCGCTGCTGCTTTTGGATCTTGACTCACCTGATCTCCTTGTTTCTTTACCATTCCCCCTTGTTTTATCCCTGTCTACACCTTCTGTGTCACCTGCCTTGACTAGACAGTAAGCTCTGATGAGCAGGGACTGTCTCTTACATGTCTGTGCAGCGCTGTGTACGACTTGTAGCGCTATACAAATGCTCAGTAGTAGTAGAAGTAGTAGTAATAGTAATAATAGTAGAAGTAGTAGTAGTAGTAATAGTAATAATAGTAATAATAGTAGAAGTAGTAGTAATAGTAATAATCCCCCACCCTGCTCATTTTTATTCTCCTTTTTCAACCTAGGCCCAACTCTTCTTGCAGATCAACACAAGCCCTGATGCCCACTGGTCAATACAATGCCACATACACATTCGCTCTTCTGGATATATAGTCCTTTCTTCCCTCTGAAGGTTATTTCTCTCATAAGACCCACCCAGGATCATCCCAGTTTGTCATCTTTTACTATTTAAGACTGTGATTATCAATCACTGACCCTTTGGTGTTTTGTGATTTTGGGGGCCAAATAAGAAAACACAGAGATGAAAGTGACTGCAGTCAAGTTTGGGTCCTGGAGCATAGCTGTACAGTCCCTTTGAAGCTTTGATTCAGTTCCCTTGTTCACCTAGCTCTCCAAACAGAGCTCAGATGCAGTCTGTGTAACCACTGGCTTGCCCACAGGCTGGACACAGCCATGAAACATGAGAATTGTACTTCTGCATACCAACTGACCATTACAAACATTGATAGAGGAGCAGCAGTAGAATTTATTTATTTAGCTGTATTTATATATCGCCTTTCACCGGGTCAAAGCGGTTTACAAAAAGCAAGTATGGCAATACAATGAAACCGCATTAGGATAACTATATACAACTTTGCAACGGTAACAGGAATTCGCAGCTATATACAATTTAAAAGTATATACTGTACAACTGTGGGAAATTAGACAGTTCCGTTTTGCTGCCATTGGAGGGAGTGGGCTAGGTGATGGGGCTGAAATAGTCTGAGAACAAGTGTGTTTTCAGATGTTTTCTGAAGGTCTTGACGTCTGTTATATTCCTTAGCCGGTCTGGTAGATTGTTCCATGTGGATGGGGTGTACAGTTGGAAATCACTTTTGCACGCTTGCTGGTTGGATTTTGTTTTGATATGAGGGATTGTGGGGGTGTTCATCATGGAGGTGCGTCTATGGGGTAGGGAGGTCTGGAGCAGCGAGCATAGGTGTGTGCGGGGGTCTGAGTGTAGTGCTTTGTGGGTTGGGATAATGGTTTTGAATTGTATGCGGCTCTGAAGTGGGAGACAGTGGGGCTGTTTGAGTATAGGTGTGATGTGGTCGTTTCTTGCTGCAGCTTGCAAGGTCCTTGCAGTTGAGTGTAGTGCTGTTTGGAGGGGCAGGAGTGTGGATTGAGGTGCCATGGTAGATGGCATTGCAGTAGTCCAGGTGGGGTATTACAGAGGCTTGTAGGACAGTATGGAAGTCGTGAGGTTCGAGGAGTGAGCATAGGGGCTGGAGTGTTTTTGTTTTGTAGAAGACTTTCTTGGTGATTTTGTTGATGTGGGATTTGAATGTGAGGTGTTGAACGAGGGTTATTCCAAGGTACTTGACTTCCATCTGGGTTTTAATAGTTATTTTATTCAATGTTATTCAAAGAAATCCTGGCTGAAGTAAGTCATCTGGAATACTCTTCCTATTTTATTTATTTTTATTTTATTTATTTAACTTCTCTTATATACCGCGCTATTAGGTATCAGTGCAATGTACATTGAACAGAACAATATACTGTATGGCCGGGCCGTATAGTGTTTACATTGAACAAGGAATGAAACTTGGATTTAACTGGGGTAACATTCCTGGGATAACCGGCATAGGTCCACCAAGCTGTTAGGCGGTGCTGTTCCCTAGAGTACATTCTAGCAACAAGATAACAGAAAAATAACAAATCCACTATCAAAAAAGACAGCCTAATTTGTTTCACATTTGATAGTGGGGTTTTTTCTTCACTTAATTGATAATTCTTTTTGTGTTTTAAATATGCCCTGCCCTGCCCTTTAATGAAGAGGACTGCCTCTGGTGGTGCAAATTGGCTATAAATGAGCAATTGGATGGCCACAGTTGGTTGGTGTAATGATATGAAGGATGAATCAACATTTAAGTACCTCAAAATATATCACTTGGCAGACTGACTTAGAGTATTCTGCAGAGTCCTTCCTTTGGCCCAGGCAGCAATCGGAGCTCTGTGCTGTATTGGTGTTTGTGCCACATATGAAGAACGGTGAAGTTCAGAAAAGTTCTAACAGAAGCATTTTCATATTGCAGGTTAAGATAAATATCCCGAAGTCCCTGCAAAAATCTTAATCCAAAACTCAAGTTAAGCTGGCCAGTGCACAACGCTCATCTCAGAGGAGCACCATCGATGGACTAGAAATTCTTGCAGAACAGCTTTCTTTTCTTTTGACAAGAGTTTCATGTGTGCTATTAACCACTGGGTTAATCAGCGACATGCCAATAGTGGTGACCAGCATGGTAGAAAATTCTGCTCTACATCTGTAATCCTGGTTTGGGAACATATCCTCAAACATACAAGGAGCTTCTGCACATTTAACAGCCACCGCTGTTGTCTCTTAATGCTGTGAAGTGTTGAGAGCAGAGCCTAAGTGCTGCTTCGGATCTGAGCATCAAATAGCAGTGGCTTTTGCCCCGGGCACACCCGATTAACTTTGCTGGCATACTGATGTTAAATTCAGTGAACTCTAAATCAAACTTTTAGCGTGAGGAGGTTAGGCCTCATTAACAGATCCTTAGCTAGGCTTAACACACTTTGGTTAACTGAGGAATTGGCTAAACAATTTCAGCTCAAGATAAAATGAAATGCTACCCGAACTGTATGCCGAGCTAAAAACACGAGTTTGTGTTTAAGAGCTAAATCAACTTAATCCTTAGGTAAATCTGACAGGGCCAGAGAGAGCCCACAATTCCATCTCTTGAGGTAACAGCCCCCGATGATTAAAACACCCCCCCTGAATCTCAAAGGTCTGATGTGAACTGAAGACTACAGGTTTCCTGCTCCTCTTTCAGATACAGATTTAAAGTGTCAGGTCAAAAGGTAAACAATTTCCTTATAGTACATTTAGTTCTTTTTATTACTTTGGACAAGCCTCTTTAATGTTCTACAGAGATTCATAAAAAAGAATCTGCTGCTCGTTAGAAATCTGTGCAAAGACAAGTTGATTATATTATTACCATTTTAAAAAATAAGTTGCATAGAATGATGCTTTAGTTTTAATTAGGATGATGTGTGTGCTGAAGCATGGTGGGCTGGAGATCCCTCAAATATTCAGGATCAAAAGGCGGTCTTAGGCTTTGGTTAGAAGAGGCTATTCCTATTGCCTTAGGTGCAAAGATCACCCAAGATTCCCATCTTACCAGTCTTCCCTGGAAAGTACATAACTTAGACATTGCTTACAGATTATGATAACTAGCACCAGCAACAAAACTTTAGGACAACTGGGTAAGAAATCAGAACCATTTCACGGCTTTACCGCCACCTTTCTGCTATTCAGAAATTCCACAGAACATGCGTCAACTTAACAACACACAGTAACAACAACCGCCACCTTGTCCTCTTCAGCCTTTGAGGCAGCTTCTGGGGGACAGCAAATAGCAGCTGCAGTCTTGATAGCCACAAAACTCAAAGAACCATCTGTGCATAGTTTCCCAACAGGGAGCTTGGGCAATTTTAAAACGGGTATTTTTGTAAAATTCCTCTTTCTATGTATAACAGTGCAAAACATTTAGTGCTTCTGGTCGAATCATATGTTTCAATGAATCCCTAGATGAAAGGAAGCTGATACAACTTCTACATGGTACAAATGTCAATGCATACTTACTATTTATTTGCTGATTTTAAAAGAATGAAAATAATTTAAAAAAACAGACTATGGCAAATGCAAAGGTCTGCACACCCTTCTAGTTGATTCATTATTACTTTTTTTAAAGATGTTTAGAACCCTCTTGTATCAATTAGTCAGTTCCATAGTTGAACAAATACTCTGACCCTTCTAACCTCTCAGCTTGTGACTGCTGTTCTGTCTACTTTTAGTAACCATGGGTAAGTAATTTTCTGAACATTTAAAGTTAAGATAATTCACTCTTATAAAGCAGCAGAGGGCTACAAAAAGTCTCTAAAAGCTTCTAGTTAGCAATTTTCACTAACAGAAACACTGTTAAGATTGAGGTCAAGGCAAGATTTGGACTATCAAGAAAACATTCTGATAGAACTGTCCCCAAAACTGGTAAGATCTGCAAAACTGAACTATGGGCAATAGTATACCGCCTGCTTAAAGGTTTAGCTGATACTAAAGTAATTGTGCACAGGTCCACAGTATAGTGTTGCTTACACAACAAGGCTTTGCATAGAACTATCAGAAGAACATTTTATTTGTTTTATTTATTCCATAAAACTGGTCAAAAGGTCATTCTATGAGGCATACATTTTGTACGTCAATAAAGGTACAAACAATCTGGCACAAAAATAAAAACAAAAATTACATAAAATAAAATGCAACTTCGTCACATCGATCTTTGTCTAAAGTATGAAAAAGAAAACCTTGATAAGCCTGAAACTTTTGTAACAAAGTACTTTAGGTCAATGAAACGAACATCAGCCACACAGTACATTTGCAGAAAAAAAGGATGAATCACATGAAGAAAAGAATATCTTGTCAAATTTGAAATGGATAGACAAAGTTGAGTAATTTGCTCCTGTTGATATTCCTTTTGCAGCTTCACAGACAAGAGAGTTGCTTACCTGTAGCAGATGTTCTCCATGGAGAATAGGATAAGTCCTCACATATGTGTCACAGATGGAGCTGCATATGGGAAGCTCTCCCAGCTCCTTCTGGAGGATCTACCACACATGCATGTGAGTTCCCGCCCGTTGCCACAGCACCTCACCTCCTCAGTCCATTCTCAAGGGCAAGGAGTGGGTTGTGCGGACTTATCCTGCTGTCCACAGAGAACACTTGCTACAGGTAAGTAACTCTGTTTTTTCTACGGACAAGAAGGATAAGTGTTCAGAGATGGGATTCCCTAGTTATAGGCTGCCTCAAAAGAAAAAACAGTGAGAAACGTGTGCCGCAACAAGCTGACACTAGAAAACTATGAAGCTAATAACAATATGCAACTTGCAATTTCAGCTGCCATTTCTTTTTCATTTTCACCTTTTTTTTATGTTGAGATACGAAGACATTGCAGGAGGCTTGTGGAGTAGCTTCAGAAGAAGCAAACCCCACATGAAGCAAACAACTAAAGGCTGTACAGAGATGGGTTTACCTTTTACATGCTGGTGATAAAGGTCAACTGCACTGATGTGTACTCTTACTGAGTTGGTCTTGTAGAAAGTATTCAAGCAGTGAAAGAAATGAGAAACGATCTAAGGCCTTTCTCTCACACCAGATGGCAAACCTCTTCCACTTAAACATATAAGATCTCTAAGTGGAATCTCTCCAGGAAGCCAAGAGGACACTGGTCATGTCAAACAGCAAGGCCAGGGAGGATAAGGATGGCCCCTTGACATCCAAGCTGTGAGGGCAAAGGACTTAATGTTGGAATGCAGTATTATTCCCTGGCGTTGCATAATGATGGTTGGCGAATCCCCTAGACAAACTGGCTCCCTGATGGATAGGTCAAGAAGTAAAGGGAATCAGGGCTGTCTGGGTCAATATTGGGCTATAAAGATCCTGGAGCCCTTGCCATCCCTCAGTTTCAGGAAATTCTTCACTATCAGAGGAACTGGAGGATACATGTACAGAAAGCACTCCCCACGAGGAATGCATCTGAGGCTACTTTGTAGTGTATCCCCCACTGTGAAGCAGAAATTGCCTGTTCTAATGAGTGTCAAACAAATCTATCAAGGGGATGCTCCATTCCCGAAAGATACTCCAAGCGACTTTCCTGTCCAGGGTTCATTCATGAGGTTGAAGGACAAGGCTCAGCTTGTCTGCCAGGATATTGTTCTCGCCAGTCAAATAAGTGGCCTTGAGCATCATCCCATGTGAGATGGCATAGTTCCACAGTCTGACTGTCTCCCAACACAAGAGGTACATTCAACATGATGCTCTTCCAATGTAGTTTATATGATTCAATGCAGGAAATGCACAAAGGACTGCAACATTGGAGAGACAAGCCAAATGTTAAAGATCAGGATGAATGCTCACCATATAATTATGCAAAACAGAACAGACCAAGGTGTGAATTCAGCCACTCCAGCATCTGCTATTGGACTGCACTTCAGAAGGCCAGAGGACGGCATTGATGATTTTATCATGAGGGTCCTGAGAGGAAGATTTAAATCTATCTATGACCGTAAAATGTTTGAAATGAAGATAAGATACTCTGAATCAGACCAGACAGGATTCAATAAGGACACTGGCTTCCTGTCACATTGCTGAATAAATTATAAACATTTACAGCCTGGTCACCCTCTGATCAACCATCGATTCCGTCCCCCTCCCTCCTGTCCATGTAATGCTGTATAGATTCCTGTATATATTTTGATATCAACATCTGTTGCTCATGCTGTCCTGACCTGAGGAAGGTTTTACTTTGAAAGCTTGTCTATAAATGTATTAAGTTAGTCCAATAAAAATATATCACCTTATTTTCCTTTTTGTTTTCCTTTTTCATTTAACTACTATGTGCAAAGTGGCGTTTTAGAAGGGACATCTGGTAGGAATCTGGAATGTCCAGAACACAATGTCCAAAAATCTTAGGGAGTGGCAGCAGTGTAGGAAGACGTGTATAAGTGCTTTCTGAAATCATTTCGTCTCCACCCTGAAGGATGAATGTCCCAGTAACCAGTTCTGATGACAGGCCCCAAGCAGATAATAAGACCGAGTATGTGCACGAGTGTAGAACATTTCATAAACGTGGATGTCTCCAAATTGCATACCTACAGAAATGGGTACTAGGATGTCCTGGTCAGGGTAATTCAGAATGGGGACAACTATGTTATGAGACTAGCAGATCCCGGCCAGCCATTTCAGATAATCAGACATGCGATGGCGAGCCTGTAGTATGTTTGGAGTATGTATTTACATGCAGGTTTCTTCAGGCAAGCAGGAAATATTAACTGTGCCAATGTAAGCACATTTTGCTCTTCCCCCTGGAAGCTTTGCAACCATGAAACAAGCACTTTTTTTGCACTTTATTCATGATCAGGATCACATATAGGCATGGATGCCTCAGCAACCAAGGCTAGATATGGTCATACCATTCTGAAATCGCACCGCAATGTGCATCACCTCCATCATGCCCCCATGCTACATGGACATTCTAAAATGACCCCCGAGATGTCTCTATGATTTACATGTCTGCATGCCCTTTATCAGACATCCAACTCAAACAGGGCGTCAAAGATGACTTCCATAGGGTTAATTTTGCACAATGAAGAAGTTGTGTCAGTTCCTATTCATTTTGGGATTCCTTGAACCATAGAATTTGACCAGGATTGCCTATTGCACACAACTGGACCTGACATGAAGCCTATATGTAAACAGTTACCCCAGTTTATCCAAGTTTTAAGCACTTGTTTATTGTAAATACGGAACAGTCCCCTGCACCGTATAAGTTTCTGTTTCATGTAAACCGCACTGATGTCAAATAGCGCGATATAAAAAAGACTGTAACTAAATAAATAAATAAATAAACTGTGTGCATACAAAACAAAGTTTAATACTGAAATGCATAATGCCGAATTATGGATTTTGCATGATTGTTCTGTGAGGAGGGGTGTTGGGGTAATCATTCCAAAACTCTCAAAGAGGGGCCCTAGGGACCTGAAAGTTAATTGAGGGGAGGAAAAGGCTGATCTTTTTCTAGGATGTCTAATATCCCAAGGCCAGCATTATTTCTTATATGGTCATATTACAGCATATGGCTGAACAACAAAAGAGAGCTGATTTGAGGGCAGGTGGCACTACTTGAAAATGGGACCTAGGTGGGCAGGATTGACTAGAAATCACTTCTAACCCATTTGACTACAATAGCCCCACAGAGGGGTAAATTAGTTCTGGGGGTGGGGTGGGGGATTCTAAGGGAAGGCCTAGCACAGGACTTTCCACACTTTTATGCAATATCATCCCATTCTAACATTTACAAATTCATGTGACCCCCAGATGATAAAAACAAAATAGCAGACCTCCCGTCCCCATCCCTTCAATCATCCACTTCCTCCACTTACCCAAAGCATGAAGGCAGGATCAGCAGTGGCAGCGTACGCTCACAGACCCCAGTACTCTGCATGAGATCCCAGTTTCACAGGGATTGACCCCTTCTCGGGTGAGCTCCCTGCTAAGGTTCACTGACTCAAGGCTCCATGCCGACGGCCACTACTGGGCACAGGTCACAATGGAGATCCTGAGGGAAGGGGAGCAGCCCTGTTTCTATGAACCCATGTGCTGATGATGATGCCCCTTCTCCCATTTTGGGAACCACTAGCCTAGAGGAGGCTCAATTTTTGGCAGGGGGACGAGGGCTCTTCCTTTCTGTTTTTTTATTTTTATTTGGTTTTTTTTTCACTTTGATGTTTACTGTATTTCCAAATAAATAAAATGAACGAAAACAAAACGACATTACAAAAATGAGCATTTTTGCCGGGCACATCCCGAAAGAAAAGAACAACTTCTTTCTCTCCGCTCTCTGACATACAAATATCAGGGAAAAATAACGCCAGCTCTAACATGCAGTCTGATGCTCTCATGAGGCCCAATGGAGCTGTGTGTGGAATATGCAACAGCCGGTCCAGGGATCCCCACCCTCCAGCATCACCAAGGAGTCAGGGACACAGCTCCCTCCAAATAAGTGGTTCAAATCCCACTAGAGAACAGCAACCTTGGGCCGGAAAGACTGGGGTTTCTAGTCTCACAGGTGCTCCTTGTGGTCTTGGGCAAGCCACTTAACCCTCCATTGCCCATGTTCCCTGTAAGTATTAGTGTATGTGTCTCATATCCCCTCCTGTTAAAACGTATACCCCAATTGTGTTGTGACCACTTTGATTGAAGGATAAGGTGGTATTCAAAACTGTCTAAATAAATAAATAAAACCCCTCTCCCCACACATGCCGCCAATCCCCCCACCAAAAAAAGCACACCCAAAGACCCACCCCTGTGAATACATCCTACCCCTTGGATCCCAATCCAAACCTCCCCCCCCCCCTCCTTTCCCTAAGATCTCTCCAGGCTTAGCTGAAAACAAACTTAGTGGTTTAATTGGGCCTGGACAGAAACAGTCCCCACTCACTTCCGTCTGGGCCAGCACCTGTGATCCCCTAGTAGTAGTCTCAAATCACATTATTCAATTTGATTACTGATAAGGTGTTCTGAATGCATTCGCATCTCATTAGCACTCAATATGTGTTGCAGTGGCCAGTGGCATTCCTGGTCCCCTTGCCACCCAGGACGGACACCCCCACTCCCCCATAGCTGGCGCCCTCACCACCACTGGGCCCACAGAGGTAGCGCGGCAAACTTACTCTAAAGATGGCTTGCTGTACTGTCTATATGGATCCTGCTGCTCTTCTCTCCCAAAGTCTCACGATTCATGAGACTTCGACTGGGAGAGAAGAGCTATCAGGAGCTCACATTTGTACTTCTGCCTAGCCAGGAGCGGAGAGCAGCTGGGCCCACGCAGACAGTACGGTAAGCCAGCTTTAAGCACCTAGGGTGGGCAGCGCCCACTGCTCTGCCCTTGGTTTGCCACTAAATTGTGCATTATGGTAAAATAATGCACATTACTGCCCTTTAACAGTGAGACTGAAGGCCAGTGAATGAGGTTTTTCTCATGGTGTATTTGCGGTATCAATTTGGAAAAAATATGCATGTCAAATTGCTTTGCAAATGAAAGGAGCACCACAAAATGATATTTAGAGGGAGGAGTAGCCTAGTGGTTGGGGCAAGGTACTTCAGGCCGGAAGGATGGGGTTCAAATCTCACTAGAGGACAGCAACCTTGGGCCGGAAGGACTGGGGTTTCTAGTCCCACAGATGCTCCTTGTGGTCTTGGGCAAGCCACTTAACCCTCCATAGCCCATGTTCCCTGTAAGTATTAATGTATGTGTCTCATATCCCCACGTGTTAAATGTATCCCCCAATTGTGTTGTGACCGCTTTGATTGAAGGATAAGGCGGTATACAAAAACTGTCTAAATAAATAAATTTAGCTATCTATGATTTTATTTTAACTTGTAATTTTTCACTCCCTCCCTCCCTAGGTCGTTTTCCTGTAGAACTCACTCTACAAAAAAAAAGTCTGACAGTAACAATGACATAAAACCTCTCCAGTACCAGGTGCACGTGTGAATTAAGACAAAATTCTACAAAAATTACTCTGGATGGAACAAATCTACTATTCCATAATAGCACCGATAAGGACCAAACTAAGAAAAGGCTACACTGTAAATATATCAGTAGCACCTACTGGGAAAATTAAACAAACTGGATTAATACAGATCCCTGCAGAGACACTAGTAACAGAATACCCGGCCTCAATCACACATTCTAAACATAAATAGGCCTTCAAAGAGTATAGAATAGAAATATGTAGACAAAAATTAAACTGAAACCCCAAGAATCCAGACTCCACATGCACTGCAACATCAGAGAAATAGAAACAGCAATAAGTTTGCTCTCTGTTCCATGTCTAGTATTAAAACATCCGTAGCAGATGACATAAATTCTAACACCTGACACATCCTAATTATTAAATTTAAATTCTTTTTTTCTACCTTTGTTGTCTGTCCATTTTATTTTTCTAATCGTTTTGGTTCCAGACTTTGGATATTGCTTTCCTCTGTCTTCTCTTAACTTTCTCTTCAGGGTTTCCAATCCATTTGCCACTTCTCTCTCCTCCTGTCTTCTTCATTTTCTCCTCTGATACTGATCTTTTCATACAGTTTTCAATCTTCTTCTTTTCACTGCATCTATGTACAGCTATCCATTTCTTTTGCTCGCCCTGGCCCTCCCATTCCCCGTCATCTTCTCCCTCTCCTTCCAGCATCACTCACTCTCTTCCCACTTCATTCAGCATCTCCTCTCTGTCCCACCTTTAATAAAGCATCTCTTCTCTCTTTCCCCATCTGTTTACCATCTCCCATCTGTCTTCTTACTTCCCCCATGTCCCACATCCCCCTCTGTTTCCCCATTCCACCTTCTATGTCCAGCATCTCTCCTCTATATTCCTACTCCACCTCACCCATGTCCAGCATTCACCTATGTGTCCCTGTCCCTCCTCCAATGTTTAACAATTCCTCTGTCTTCCTACTCCACCATGCATCCAGCATCTGCCCCATCACCCTATTCCTGTCCCCATGTGCCTCTGTGTCTGTTTCAGCCTATGTCCAGCAGCTCCCTTCTGTGTTCCCACTCTTCTAGCCACACATGCCAGCATCTCCCTGTCACCTTATGCCCCCTGCCCATATTCAGCATCTGATACCTCCTCTATGTCCCTATTCACCCATGTCCAACATCTCCCCAATCATCCTATTCCCTCTGTTCAGCATCCCTCCTTATACTCAGCATCATCTCCTTTGTGTCCCTATTCTTTCTACCCTCCCCCCCCCCCAAGCCAGAATATACCTATTCAACTTTTCCCATGTCCACCATCCCCTCCACCTAATCCAGCCTCTCCTCTTCCCCAGGTGCACAATGCCTCCATTCAATTCCCTTCCTCTCCCCCCCTCCTACCACTGCCTACTTCCACCGCTGCTAACTGTGATCTGTGGCAGCGGAAGTAATACACAAAAAAAACCCCCAGGAGCCAGCAAGTTCATGCATGCAACTCACGGCTCTGCTGGTCCTGCCCCTTTCGACTCAAACTTCCTGTTTCTGAGGGGCAGGACCGGCACAGCCTTGAGATGAATGCATGACCTTGTAGGCTCTGGTCCTTTGTGTATTATTGCCGCTGCTGTGGCGAATGTGGGCATGGGGGAGGGGAAAAGGGAGGTAACTGAATGGCGGCATGGGGAAGGCAGAGAAACATTTTGGGACCACTGTCAGGAAATGCGGGAGGGAATGGGACAAAGGCATGTGAGTGGGACGTTAAGGGGCAATAACATACCTTACTGAACTAATGCACTTTAGTAACTACCCCTTCCCACCGAATCTGCTCAAGAATAACCATTCTTGGCCTCACTACAGCCTCCTGCAAGCAACATACTACCAACAGGCTCAGAAAGCTTTAGTTTTGATGGCAGAGACAGTCCGCTCAGTTTCAATGCTTCTATTCTCACCTGCTCAGACATTACCAGTGTGGCAGCCATGTGCCCAGCTACAGTGCAAGTCCCTCTTTCAGAGGCAGGGCTTCAACTGCTCTTCTGTCTCAAGACTGGATGCTCTCTTCTGGCACTGCTTTCTCCATCCATAAGGAAAGGGGCCACATTGCATCCAGGAACGTACCGCCAACTGGTGCAGAAGGAAGAATTTGAATTCATGGGTTTAGGGTGGTGTCCAAGCCAGAAGCAAAGAAGATCACTTTCAGGATCTGTGGTTCCGAGGATGGCTGAAGCTCCAGATTGACTTCCGGCCATATAATGATCTACTCTACAGTCCCCAGGGGTACTCACTTCACAGAGGTAGGTCTGGGTTTCCCCCTATGTTTCACATGTTGACGGCAATATTCCAAATAAAGAAATTAAGGACAAAAGAAAAATAATCAGAGACCGATCAGCCTGGCACAGTTAAACAGCAGTTCAAGTGATACTAGTTTTATCTGCTATGGAAAAATGAATGAAAAATATCCTATGGCAAGTCATTAACTTTTAAAAGCTGTAACAGAGTTGGTTAAGATTATAACCCAGTGGAATCAATTGTGCTATTCATGAGCTTGACTGCTGTAAGGGGTGGTGATCCTCAAAAGACAAGTCTTGATAACACAGCATTTATCTGCTGCCTTCTGTTTATCTATATCTTCTACTTCTTCAAGCGGTTTGGATGACTTTTTAATGCTTTTTAAAATTCAAAATGTGAAAACTCCTAGAGGCTTGAGATGTCACAATTCTGATGATGCCACTTGTTTATGGTGTGTGTGCATTTGAAAAAATATGCAAAATGAATTAACAGCGACTGAACAGCAGTTCATTAGGAACTAATAGAACAGGACGGACCAAGCCTCTTGCATCTGCACCGTAACTGCAAATAAATGATGCCGTTTTAAATGCTCATTATAGCAAACTTTACAATGCACACAGGACTAGATCATGGTTCTTCCTTTACTTCATCAACTCAAATTTAAGCAGTTGTTTTCACTGATTTGTACATTCATTTTATTAAAAAAAATAATCTATTACTAAACCCACTTGGTGTATCTTGGTCAAAGGAATGCCTAAAAAGAAAATCACATTCCTGTTCACAAAATTTCAAAAGTGTGCATGACCAGTGGTAATAATTACTCTGAAACAATTATAAATTTTACTGACAGATCAATTTAGTCATCATGTCGCCAACCTGAAAACTGTCTCCATATTATGCATGCATGAAAGAAAGAGTGAGCAAACACAACCTCACTACCTTTCCTCTCTTATCTATCCCTACACCACTCCTTGGGAAATCTTCAGGCAGATCCCTTTTATCTTTGCCCTTCTCTGACGCTGACATCTCCAGACTTTATTCATTCTACCTTGCTGCTCCATAAGTCTGGAACAAACTACCTAAGTCAGTACATCAGGCTCCATCTCTGCCTCTATTCCAAATCCAGTCTGAAAACTCACCTCTACAAGGCTGCTTTTGGTTCCTGACTCCCCTATTCTCCTGTTTACCACATACGCGTATCTTTACCATTTCTCTTATTTTTACCATAGTCCACCGTCTGTTGTGTAATAGACTTAAAGCTCTACTGAGTAAGTATTGTCTTTTCTATATACATGTACAGCACTGCATATGTCTTGCAGCGCCACGGTGCCTTTTTAAACATATTGCTACTGTTCGACATCCCAGAGAGGGATGACAGCAGCGGCACTGGGTGTGAGGGCAAGAATGGGGTGGCACTGGGAATGAAGTTCATCTAAAGCACCTCATACCCTTGCACCAGCCCTGAGGAAAGCCTCCCCTCTCTCTATTTTTTTCTTTTTCATAATCTTTTAACAAATCAGTTCTTGCATCCTTTTTTGTCACCCACAAGGCAAATTTGGGTAAGATCTCTCGCTTCCAAAACACCACTTCTAATAGCATCAAACTACTTCTAGAAACATAAATGTTCTCTTTACCTGGTTTTCCTCATATCTTTCAGAACGCAAAGCCAGAGATTAGTGAGAGCACAGTGCAGAGGGCAGTCAAATCTGGAACTCTGATCAACTTATTAGGGTTTCTATATAGAAGAGACTTCGGTAAATGGACACTGTTTCAACAACAATGGATCTTCCTCTGGGATTGTCCCTCACTTGATACCCCTCTGTTTAGGGTGTGCATGGACAAAAAAATGTTGGTTCATGTTTGTTTAAAACAATTTTTTCCTGACATTTGGGCACCGTTTTGTGTTCACTTGACCTATTTGTTTTTTAGGCATGTATTCAGTGGGAGCTACAAACCACGGCCAACACAATGATGATGGTATAAAACAACCTTTATTGGGTCTGTCAATAAAGGTTGTTTTATACCATCATCATTGTGTTGGCCATGGTTTGTAGCTTCCGCTTTGATCCTTTGGTACTGTTGCGGAAGATCCTCTTCTCCTGCTCCCCTTGTGATGTATTCAGTGGGGGCAAAAACTTAAAAATGAGAGATGCAGCTCACAGCCGGGAGAAGACCTAGGTGAGCTACTTCTGAGCAAGGGGTGGAGACAGAAAGAAAGTAGCATCTGCTGACATATCTATTGATAGTAATGCATTTGGTAAGTTAGGAAGGTGACAGATGATAGGACAATAATGGGAAGAGCCAAATTTTAAGACTGTAAAGGAAGTCTCTCATACATGATCAGACGGGAGTCTAGCTTAACAGATTGTAACATATTATCATAGTATATGACGACAGATAAAGACCAATATGGTCCATCTAGTCTGCCCAGTACCCTTGGCAGCCTAGAGCAGTTGTACCTGCCGTTCCATACAGTTTACCCCCCCCCCCCCCCAATGCCCTTTTCTAGGGTTGTACCCACTGCTCCATGCAGGTCATCCCCCTTTATTTTTTGAAGTATAAAAGATATTTAAGTTTGTTTGATTTTATTCTCTTGCTATAAAGGCATCCACTGTGTCTGTCCCATGCCATTTTGAATTCCATCACTGTATTTGCCCCCACCACCTCCACAGGGAGGGCATTCCAAGCATCCACCACCCCTTCAGTGAAAAAGTATTTCCTGATGTTGCTTTTAAGTTTACTTCCTTGCAGTTTCATTGTATGCCCTCTAGTTTTACAGCGTCTCCTTCTTTAAAAAAGGTTTGTTTGTTCATTTATACCCCTTAAATATTGTATATAAATGTCAGTATCATATCTCCCCTGTCCCTCTTGGGTATACATATTTAGGTTAAGTTTCTTCTCATATGTCTTCTGGTGCAGGCTCCAAATCATTTTGGTCGCCTTCCTCTGAACCATTTCAAGTCTTTTTACAGTATATCCTTTGTGAGATACAGCCTCCAAACACACTACTCCAGGCGAGGCCTCACCAGTGACTTGTACTCCTTTCTGCTGGTTATTCCTCTCTCTATGCAACCCAGCATCCTTTTGGCTTTGGCTACAGCCTTGTCACACTGTTTCACCACCTTGAGATCCTCAGACACTGAGTCCTTCACGTGGTTTGTGCAAACCAACCTCTCGCTCCCTATCGCATGCAATTCCTTTGTATTTCTGTACCCTAAGTGCATGACTCTGCACTTTTTCACATTAAATCTTAATTGCCAAGCATTAGACCACTCAGTTTTTGTTAGATCTTTCCTCATGTTATCCACTCCCTCCAAAGAGTCCACTCTGTTGCAAAATGTTGTGTCATCTGCAAAAAGGCAGACTTTTCTCTTCAATCCTTCAGCAATATCATTCGCAAACACATTGAACAGTACCAGAATGAGGATCCCCTCCCTAATGGGAAGCAAGCACAACCACTGAATGTTACAAAAGACTGAGGTGTGGGGTGCTTAGCTAGAATACACAATGAACAGGATCAGTGAGTCAGTGTTATATATGAGCATTGTAGTGGATGTGGAACTGCAGGGCTGATCAATTAAATCTGCCCTTGGTTTATCCATGGCAGAATGGATTGCCCTAGGGTAGGGAACAACAGGTCCTGGGGGAAATGGGAGGAGGGACTCTTTCAGAGAATGTTCTAATGCTTGAAATATGAAGTTAGGTTACACAAGGTCACGCCTCACCACCTTATCATAGAGAAATAATCTGTTCACAGTATTTACATGGTGTTAACTATTTAAATTCAGAATGTTCTACTTTAACCACTTTGTTCTCAGACTCTGTTCTATCCTTAGAGTAGATCAGCCTGGATAATGTCCTCCTCCCTCCCACCACCTTAAAAATATTGGTCAGAAACACTACACATTGTTACTAGGAGATTTAAATGTGTTCAAGCTGCCTGCAAAGTTCTTTCAGTTTTTTTCCTGCCATATGTGCCTGGCCTTATGTCCGGGGTCAGAAGAACAGCCCCTGAAGAAGATGGCTGAATAGTCCACAGGATCAGCAAAGCTGCCAACTGGGAACAGTGAAACACTCTAACACATTCAGTAAATTTTGCTTTGTTTTGTTTTACTGATTTAAAATTGATTTTCCTTTTCCAGCCAAAATTATAGTGTTGCTGAGTGGCTGGTCGATAGAGCTTAGTCTGGCCAAAAAAAGTTTTCAGGCAGGTACAACTTCTCCTCTCCTCTCTAGCCCTATTTCTCCCACTGTGTACAGTAGGCTGAAATGTAAAAACGCATCTTTTCTCCCTTCAAAGGTGGCTGTTCTCACTTGCAGCTGGTTTTTAAGGATGGAAGGGTGGTGTGGAAGGGGTCAGCGCAAGAGCAGTCTGAGAAAAAATTTGCAGGATGGTTTATGCTGTACATTACCTAAAATCCAATTCATTTCTTGAGCTAAAATCCTGTAGCTTGGCAGCCGCAATCCTGCTGAGTTATATTAACGCAAGCTCTTGTAGAAATGGTGCCATAAGCTTTTCATGTTTTAAGAAATCCGATTACTTTACTTCTTCTCTGTTTTTTTCAGGCCCAAGCAAAAAAAATGCTGTTGTGAGCTTTTTAACCAAGGTTCAGTAGTTTTTAATAATGTATTGGCAAAATAACAAGCACTATAGAAATGGTTTACAAACAGGCAAGTATTATAATATCACCATAAAGTTATGATACATTGAAGAAATAAGTAAAATTTATTTCCACTAAGGTTATCACAGTTAGGGGATGTTCAAGGTATCCATTTGTTCTTTCTTTAACTTCCCCCCTTAATCACACAATAGAAAAGATTTGTGAGAGCAGTGATATGGCAAAACAAATTCTGAGTATTAGAACATGTCCAGGAGAATTCAAGTTTAACAAAAGAAAAATAAAATATTGCACAGAACCCCACCTTTACCAACCATATAATAGCCTTGTACTAGAATATCGAGTACACAGAAACACACTACTAGAGGCTGGGATATTAGTAGTCCCAAAGTCTTACATCTTAAACATGCTTAAAACCTCATACCAGTATTGTCTCTAACCAGCTACGTCAGTTTAGTAAGCTTGTTTTCCACAAAGAAACAAAAAGAAAAATATAGAGTATTTTGCTGTCTTTAGGTCAAAGATCCCCAAATCCAAATCTCAAGGGCCACAACATAGTCTCAGGATTTCCACAACAAATATGAATGATGGCTATCAGCATACAGTGGAAGCACTACATGCAAACAGATCTCTTACATATTCACTGAGGAAATCCTGAAGAACACACTGGTTTGCAGACCTTGAAGACCCAATTCTTTAAGAAGATCACATTACTCCCCTCGGAGTTTGTCCTACCCCACTGCATGCATGGATATGCAGTCCAGTTGTGTTTCAACAAATTCTAACTTCATCTCCCTACATGCAATGGGGTAAAACCAGGACTGGTTCAGGGTGAAAACTGAAAAATACCACAATAGTATCACTATTTTGAGCTTCAATAGTCATCAGTGCCTGTGACTTGTGGCAAGGATTAAAGTCTTCCTAAAGGGACTTGTATTATTTTAAGCAAGTGTTAAATCAATCAAAGCAACACTAAAAACACTCATATGATGTTTTCTACAAAACACCCATGGAGCAAAGCAAAGTCATTTTGTTTGAGTTGCCATAGTACCCTATAGAAACCTCTGTGCTCCACTGTCTACTGATTTAAGGAGAACTTTTACATATTCGATAATTTCCTTTCTTTGAATCCTGCTAGACCAGTTCAAATGAGTGGGTTTTCCTCCCCAGCCAGCAGGTGGAAGCAGACCGGAGAAGCTTTCAGTGATATTATCAGTAGTATATACTCTGGGGCAGCACCGAGAGAAGCCAGTATGACACTTCTCAAGCAAAAACAGGTTGGAAAAACTCAGAAACTCAGCAAAGTATTAATCAACAATTACTCTGTACAAAGTGGTAAGAGTGTCAAAAAATGTTTGAACAGAGTAATTGTTGATTAATACTTTGCTGAGTTTCTGATACTGCTAATGTACTTAAAAGGAAACTGGGCTCCCAAACCTGTAGGAGTCGTCTTTTCAGAGTAGGCCCTAGACTAGTCTAGCAAGATTCAAGGAAAGGAAGTTAGCAGGTCTGTACAATTTCTCTTTCTTTATTATCTTGATATGTGGGATGTGCCCAAGCAGTCAGGAGGAAGACGCTAAGGTCATAACTGCTCCGCCAAAGGCGCCATCTGTTCCAACTCCCACATGCATAAGAACATAAGATAGGCCTTACTGGATCAGACCAAGGTCCATCAAGCCCAGTATCCTGTTTCCAACAGTAGCCAATCCAGGTCACAAGTATCGTTTATCATCTATTATCATTTGATATACTGCCCTTCATGGGGGACATACAAAGAGGTTCACAAATCATATAAAAACAAAAAATAGAAGCAGAAAGGAACTCCAGCTATGTACAGGAAAAGAATAGAGGCTAAAGGAAAGACTAAAGAGGGGAAGTCAAATCAAACTTACATCAGAGACAGACAGCCAGCATTAGTCCTCCAGGCCCAGACCAATACAAAGGTTTTTAGAAGGGACTTGAATTTGATGAAAGAGGATTTGAGGCGACTATGGGATAGTAAGCAATTCCATAAGGTAGGTGCCACAAAGAAAAACGCGGTGCGTCTAGTGGTTTCATGTTTAGCTTGAGTGAGGGGGGATGATTAATTTTTATCAAGAAGTATATGTCAGTTTCCAAAAAGGTACTCAGATTCCACGTTGCTTATCCCAGGGTAAGCAGTGGATTTCCCTGGTCCTTTTTAAATATGGTTTATGGACTTTTCCTCCAGGAACTTGTCCAAACCTTTTTAAACCCAGCTACACTTACAGCTTTTACTACTTCCTCCAGTAACGAATTCCAACCTGTAGTGCTTTACAAAGGTATTCAGGTATGACCAGGTAGCCACCTTACAGAGGTCTTCCAGACACACCAGCTCATGATGAGGCTTATTGTTGTTAAGTGCCATCAAGTCATGGCAACTGCTGGATAATTGCCCTAAACTGTGTCATCAGTCAGGAATTAATTGTTGATTGAGTACCATCCAAAGCTGCTGTTATTGTATTGATCCATCTCATTGCTGGCCTTCCTCTTCTGCATGGACTTTCAACCTTGCCAAGCATAATGTCTTTCTCTAATCCTCTCTCTTTTTTTATCATGTATCCAAAGCATGAAAGTCAAAGTCTTGTCATCTGAGCTTCAAAGAAAGCTTAGGTTTGATTTTCTCTAGTACCAACTGGTTTGTTTGTCATGCAGTCCACGGTATATATAGTTTTCTATACCAGCAACATAATACTTGTCTTTTTCCCTGTCCAATGTCCACATACATATGACGTTATTGAAAATACCATGGCCTGGACAAGTCAAATCTTTGTATGGAAAAATCCATCTCTGCTCTTAAGAATTTTGTCTACGTCCTTCACAGTCATTCTGCTAAGAGCAATGCATCATCAGATTTCTTGACAGCTTGTCCTTTCTTTATTGATCCAAGGGGGTTAAAGTTGTCCACTATTTCTATTTCTACTCCATCAATGAAGAGCTTATTGATTTTTCCAGTGTCAAGTTCTTCGTCTTCTTCACACTGATAAACTGAAGAGTAGCAAATCACCTGGGCCGGATGATATACATTCAAGGGTGTTGAAAGAACTGAAATATGAGATTGCAGACCTGCTATTAGTAATCTGTGAACTATCATTAAAATCATCTGTAATATCTGAAGATTGGAGGATAGCGAACGTATCACCAATTTTTAAAAAGGGTTCCAGAGGTGATCCGGGAAACTACAGACCGGTGAGCCTGACGTCAGTACCGGGAAAAATGGTAGAAGCCATCATAGAGAACAAAATTGCTGAACATGTAGATAGTCATGGCTTAATGGGAACAGCCAACATGGCTTTAGACAAGGAAGATCTTGTTTTACTAATCTGTTATGCTTTTTTGAAGGTATGAATAAACAGGTAGACAAAGGTGAGCCGGTTGATATAGTGTATTTGGACTTTCAGAAAGCCTTTGACAAGGTCCCTCATCAGAGACTTTTGGCAAAACTAAAGAGTCATGGGATAGGAGGCAGTGTACTATTGTGGATCAGGAACTGGTTAAAAGATAGAAAGCAAGAGGGTAGGGCTAAATGGCCAATTTTCCCAATGGAGAAAGGTGAATAGTGGTGTACCCCAGGGGTCTGTGCTGGGTCTGCTGCTTTTTGACATAGTCATAAATGACCTGGAAAAGGGAGTGAGGTTATCAAATTTGCAGATGACACAAAACTATTTAAAGTTGTTAAAACCCAAGAGGATTGTGGAAAATTGCAAGAAGGTCTTGATAAATTGGAAGACTGGGCATCAAAATGGCAGATGAAATTTAATGTGGACAAGTGCAAAGTTATGCACCTAAGGAAGAAGAACCCAAACTATGTTTACATGATGCAAGGTTCCACATTAGGAAACACCACCCAGGAAAAAGATTTAGGCGTCATTCTGGATAACATGTTAAAACCCTCGGCCCAGTGTGCAGCAACAGCCAAGAGAGCAAATAGAATGCTAGGTATCATAAGGAAAGGAATGGAAAATAAAACAAAGGCTATTATAATGCCTCTATATCGTTCCATGGTGAGACTGCACCTTGAATATTGTGTGCAAATCTGGTCGCTGTATCTTAAAAAGGATATAGCGGAGACTTCCGGTTTGGCAATGAGCTGATCGGACTTGTGGCGATCAGCTCCGGGCAGCCTACCCCGAAAAGCAGCAACATACCTCACTAAAAGTGGGTGATTATCACCTATTCCATTAATTAATCGGGGGGAGGACTGCAGGAGAGTGCAGTGAGTGCCCAGAAGACCGGCGGCAGCTTGATGGCAGCAAAACCGCCAAGGAGAAAAAAGCTGCGAGGCCCCGAAGGAAAAATGGCGGAGGGCCCACCGAAAAGTCCGAAATCAGTTGACAGTCAGGGACTCGTGGCTGAAGTAAGCACCGCGGTGCACCAGGCGTTGGATAGCCGCTTTCGAGAACTAGCTGAAGAGTTACATACTGTAACAGCCTCACGGAATTCACGGGGCGCATGGAACAAGCCGAAACAAGAATCTCCGATGTGGAGGACTCCCAAAACTCCCTAAAAACTAAGGTGGAAGCTATGGAGGCTATTATAAAGCAGCAAAGTGAAAAGCTGGACGATTTGGAAAACCAGGGTCGGCGAAAGAACCTTTGGTTCATCGGGATCGCAGAAACCGTGGCAGATGGCGCTCTTTATGACTATCTACTTACTTGGATGGAAAAACTTTTGAATGGCAAGTTTGAAGGCCCCATCAGATTGGAATGCGTACACAGGCTGGGCCCTAGACGCGAGAAGACATTCCGGCCACGTGCTGTTATAGCACGCTTCTTGGACTTTCGCCAGAAGGAGGAAGTATTGCGGGCGGCTAGGGGCCGCAAACGACAGGCAGCCGGTGTGGATCAGATCTTAGTCTTTCAAGACTACTCTGCCCTAGTCAGTCAGCAGAGACGGGCCTTTTCTACCGCCTGTGCCCAGTTGATAAACAAGGGGGTGCGTTTTTCCCTTCTATATCCTGCCCGGCTTCGGGTGGAGCATCAGGGACAGACTCGCTACCTGCAGACTCCGGGGGAGGCTCAAACCTTTATAGAGGGGCTGATCGACTGCCCTGAATCGACTCCATGAACTCCGTGGTGCAGCTCTAAACTGGCGGGGAAGACACAACGCGGTTTCAACGCCAGGAGGGACTGATACCTTCAGGAGAGCCACGGTGGAGAGCGAGTGCGGATTCATTCCCGCACACCCATGAGACTGCCACATGTTGGATGTGCTGAATTCCTTTCCCTTGAATGCGTGGTGTGTTTGGCCAAGCTTGTGTGAATGTTTTTAAGTATGTATGGGGGTGTGGGCTCATGTCTGTTTCACAGTGGTCCTACTTGTTATAATTTGGCTGTTTTTTTTTTTTTGGGCCTTGCCTCTGGCTTCTTGTTGGGCTTTGGAGGGGGAGTCCCCTCTGTATACTCTTTGTTCTTATTTATAGGCCGCGCGGCCGTACAGCCCAGAGCGCGTGGTGGAAGTATGAGGGTCTAAGTGGAGTGTGATGGTGGCCTCATTATCTGGTACACACGCGACTGTTTTTTTTTTTTTGGCTGCGTGGAGTATATTTGTTTTGCCTGCTTGGTGTCTCTGGTTGCGCATTTGGGTGAATGTTGGTGTGTATCCCGAGGTGGGTGTGGTGCTGTTCGTTTTATAGATGGCCTAATAGTTTTAGCTTGGTCGCCTTGAGCTGAGCCTTGGGCCCCGTTTTGGGCTCTGGAGAGGGGGGGGGGTTCCGTCTATTATCTGGTTCGTTATTTACAACGTAGATGATAGCCCAGAGGGATTGGTAATATTATGTGGGTCCTTGCGGTGAGCGATAGATGACCCACCATTTGGTACATCTGGGAATGACATCCTCGAGCCGTGTTGATTTTAGTCCCTTTGAATGTTTGGTACCCTTGGCTGGAAGCTTGTGTGAGTGGCTGTATATATTTTTGGGGGTGTATTGCTATGACCTGTTCTTCTTTTCTTTTTTTTTGACGCGGCAACTGAGAGTTACATATAGCTGCCTTTTTTATTGAAAAGTGGTTATTTCTGGCCCTTGTTTTTGGTTTCGCTTGGGTTCCGGGGGGGGGGGGGCTTTTCCTACCTATTTCGTGGGGATCTATATTGTACAGACACGAAATGGGGCGTGTTGCGGGTAGGGGCTAATGTTGTTGATTTGCCGTGTACCTTGAATGCCACCTCTGGATCAGGAGAAGGCAGTATAGAGGGGGGTGTTCAAGCGGGCTGCCCTAGGTCAGGGGAGGGGGGGGGTTGGACCAGGGGGATCCTTTAGCTTCATTTAGGTGGTAATAGGGTTGAGCATAGCAAGGAACCTGAGGGTGAGTCTTGGAGGGAATAAGGAGTTTTTGGGTTAAGGGGGTAGGCCCGGGTGCCAAAGGAAGAATGTCCGGCCCTAAGGGTGGACTGGAAGTAATGGGGGAGCGGGTTCTGGGGTTTATAGGGGAAGGGAGGGATGGGGTTCTTAGGGTAGGGACGGATCACACTCCAAAATTGTATAGTTGGCTGTTCCACAATCCCATGCAGGCTGACAGGGAGGGGTTCCAGGCTGGGGGGGCCCCTGCCGTGAGAATGAAGAATCCCATACGGAGGTTTTCTGACACTTCCCCGAAATGCTGAAGATAATTACATGGAATGTCTGTGGGCTAGGGAATCCTATAAAACGATATAAAGTGTTACAGGCATTAGCTAGACAGAAATGTGATATTGCACTTTTACAGGAAACTCACCAGACGGCTGACGAGCACAGTAAATTGCGCAGAGATTGGGTGGGGCAGGTGTGGGGTTCACCCGCCGTGGGGAAAAAAGGGGGGGTGGCCATGCTGATCCATAAGCGCTTGCGTTTTGCAGTTGATAAAGTCATAGAGGATGCCACTGGGAGATTTTTGTTGTTGCATGGCTCCCTGGAAGGGAAATTAGTGACGATTGGGAATTTGTATGGCCCTAACTCGATGGACCCACGTTTTTATAACCGTCTGGCTTCTCAGGTGGAACAGTTGCCGGACAGCCCTTTAATTTTGGGTGGGGACTTTAATGGAGTCTTTGACGTGGCTTTGGACACCTCTAGAGGAGAGGAGGCGAGGGAGAGGGTTCCGACAACTCAGATGCTACAGCGATTTCGCGCGCGTTTGGGGCTGACAGACCCGTGGCGGCTGTTACACCCGTCTGAGAGAGATTTTACTCATCAGTCTCGGGCACATGGTACCAGTTCTCGTATTTATTATTTATTACTGTCTGGTGGTTTGTTTGCCCAAACGGGGGATGTGCAGATCGGCCCCATAGAAATTTCCGATCACGCGATGGTTTGGACGGAGCTACGGTGGGGGGGAGATGCCACACGGTCCAGGATCTGGCGGTTCCCGCTGGAGCTCTATCATGATACCCGTTTTCATCAATTTATCCAACAATGCTGGCGGAAATTTGAAATTGATCATCAGTGTCACAAGGACGATCCGGAATTACTTTGGGAAACGGCTAAAGTGGTGCTACGGGGCGACATCATTGGTTTCGCGGCCAGGAAACGCCGGATGATAGCGGAGCGAATAATTTGTCTTGAACGGCAGGTTACCAAATTGCGACGCCGAGCCGTGCACGTCCCAACGATAGCCAACAGGAAAAAGCTATGGGAAGCCCAAGTAGACTTAAATGAACTTTTGCATGGAAGCACTCGCAGCACTGCTGTGGCTGCAGAGGTAGTAGAGCTCATTTGGTGGATAAGTTGGCCGCACATATTGCAGGAGTAGACAATGTAAACAGAAAAATAGAAAACAGATAAAGACCATCCATCCTATCCATTATGCCCATCCATGAGAACTTAAGTTCTACAGTCCCTCCCCTCTCCCTTAGAGATCCTCTGTGCTTGTCCCAGGCTTTCTTGAATCAGATACATTTCTCATCTCCACCATCTCCACTGGGAGGCTGCTCCGCTCATCCACTACCCTTTCCATAAAGGAATATTTCCTCAGCTTACTCCTGAGTCTCTCTTCTTTCACCTTCATCCTATGATCCCTTGTCCCAAGGCTTCCTTTCAGCTGGAAGAGGGCCACCTTCAGTGCACTTATACCATAGATGTATTTAAATGTCTTTATCATATCACCCCTCAGTCAAAAATCGGAGACCCCACTCTTTCTCCCTCTCGTCCAGCATCTGTCCTCTTTCCTCCACTGCAACTAGCATCTGCCCGCTCTCTTTCACCCTACCCACCCAGCATCTCTCCTTACTTTCTTATCCCCCGCCCCCCCATCAAGCATCTGCCCTTACTACCCTTAGCCAGGAGAAGAGTGGGGCTGGGCCTGCAGCAACAATTACAAAACACAGCACAGGGACTCTGAAAGGGTACACTCACTCAAAGCCTGGGGGCGGGGGCCCTCCCTCTGCTTTGGCACAGGCTTTCTGTGCAAATTTATTAGGATACGCCATGAAAAGCCACAGAAAACAGCATATGTGATACTGGGGCATGAGAGCCCAGAGAACAGCCACGGTGCTGAAGAGGAGCTTCAGCAGTTTAAGAGAGGCAGCCCAAGACAGGCTACCACAGAAGCATCAGAAGTGGCGAAGATTACCATGATGAGCGACAAGTGTAGGGCCTCTGAGCTGCTGAGAAGATGCATCTGCTCAAAGTTCTGTTGGGTCTTATCCCTTCCTCTGGCATAGGCTTTCTGTTACTATGGAAAAATGGAGAGGGCACGAGCAAACAGGGATTGAACGGGTACATCCACTCAGCAGCCCTTTGCAACACTGCCTTTTTGTATTTGTTCCTTCTTCGGACAGAGCGCGTAGACGGCCTTTAAAACATATATTCGTGGCATTTGCTGACTTTGCTCCTGCTGTCCACAGAAATTCCCAGCTGCATCCATGTATACGGCCCAAGCAGACCATTGAGACATGCTCAGTACAGCAATCCGCCCCTGCACCAAAAGTAATCAAAGCCCCGGCTGCCCCTGCAATGCCCCCTCCCCCCTCCCCATACATTGTACCACTGGCAGCAGAACATTCTAATGATTATGTTGTCGGGCCCCATGAGCTGGGCTCCTACTGGTGAACTGCTGCCAGCAGGCTGGGAGTTGATTGGAGGGAATTTATTTCACCTAGGTGGAAATACACTGTCAGTTACCCAGCCTCGAAAATAACATCAGGTTTCTGCTCCTTGGGGGCCCCTTGTAGCTGTGGGGTCCAGGCACCTGCCCTGTTCCCCCTCCTACCAATGCAGGCCCTAACCATTAGTGAAACCACCAATAAACCCTTAAATGATTAATTTATTTTTTAAACAAAGCCATCACTATCTTTTACGCATCACCCAACAGAACTTTGAGCACTGATGCAGAATAGCGCGGTATATAAAAGAATGTAAATTAAATAAAGAAATATCACACTGCTCTGAAAAGAATTTGAAACGTGCAGGGGAAAAAAACAGGATTTCCAAAAGTTAAGAACATACTTTTCCTTAGCAAATTCTCTTATAAGATAGTGACAAAAGAGTCCTGTAATTGCCATGATTCTCCCATTATAAAATAATGTGCTATTTTGTCAAATTTTGGCATCAACATAGCTTGTTTGGTCAGAAGCCAAAAATATTTAGTATGTGTCAGTCCAGCGGTTTCTCAGCAGAGAGGCTTGACTCTTGCTCAGGCAATGTTCTGTATTTCTGGACTCTGGCCAGCAAAGGGAAATCCATTTTACAAAAACAACGCACACAGCTCAACAGCTCAGAGACTTTTATATCTTCTAAAATAACTCTGTGGACAAATGCCAGCTTGCCAGGCACACTCGGCAAAGCTCATTTTGGCATCAAAAACAAGGTAAAGTACTCTGTTGAGGTAACAAAAGTTTTTTTTCCCAGAAACAATGAAATGGCTGTGAGTGCACTCGTGGCAGGTCATGTGACTTGGCACAGCTCATGCTATTGGCTGGGGTTGCAGCAACTACAGCCGCCAAGTAAGGAAAGGAGAGCTTTGCCCGTTGCTGAATGCTTAAAATGGCGGACTTACAGCGCACCAAACAAGAAACAAGCCAAGATCCCCTTTCCTTTTTTTTTGTTTTGTTTTGTTTTGCTCTGAAGTTTTATAAACCTTAGCAGGTTTGAGTAGAAACAGATTTCTCCTCACTCGCTCTGCATCTCGATTTCACAGTTCAGCTTACACTCGAGCACTGTCAAAAGCTTGAAAGCGTTCCAGGGGAAATATTAACTGTAAACTTCCCAAAAGGAACTGAAGCAGAACAGGATATCCACTTAAAGATGTGGGGGCCTCTTTTTTTCTGTTTCCCATCTGATCACATTATACACAGTTAACACTGAAATGACCAGATGTGATCTCACTTCAATGTCACAAAATGTGATTAAGAAAGGGAGGGAGGAGGGGGGGGGGCATCTTCCCTTGGCTACAAAGCACAGGAAGTTGCCAGCTCTCTCTCACAGGCCTGACCAGTCGAGCGATGCACACCTCGATGTATAAATATTTGCCTTTGGCTAAAGTTCAAGCAGTCCTTGATGGCTGCCAGACACAACAGTAAACCAGCATCGAAGGGAAAGTGTTTACTGCAGCCGTGGCCAAAGAAGCAACTGCCAGCAAGCAATCGTGTCTGACTGGCCCAGTGCTGCAGGCATTTATCACCAAGTGCAACCTGGCCAGTTGCCACAGGGGTGCTCCCACCCTGTTATTAATGGTTAATGCATTTAGCACGTGGCCCTGTTACAGTTAATCTATAACTGATCTACATGTAGAGATTTTTGAACATGCGCTTGCTGCAGATCTCAGTTCTCTAATATCTACATTAAATCAACCCCTCTATTAAACAGAATCAGAGAACAGAGCTGCCATGTTACCCAATTCTAGTAATGAGACTTTTTTGGCCAGTCCTGCCTTTCAACTTACATCCCAAAGCAGAGTGGTGCTTGTAGTTCCTGATTCTAATCAGTTGAATTCAGTATTGAAGGTCTACAGTCCATCAGGGTGGGTTTGTCAGAAATCCAGGAATAGCCTTACATACTTTCTGTTTGTGTTTATTAAAGTCAGTTAAGGTCTAGTTTAGCTGCAAAACTTTATGTTAGTATTTGTTTTCCACCATATCACCAAACCTTGATTTATAAGCTGTTAAGTCAATTAGAGAGATAGGAAGGTAATTTTCCACTTCAAGGTTTAATTGGCCATCTTCATCAGCAAGTTATGAACCCTTAGGGATTGATTAGTTCTAGGTCCTTGCAGCCCATCTTAACACAAAAAAAAATAAACATCATACAATATACCTAATAAACTCAATGGGCTTTATGTTAGGTTAAGTATCACGACTCCCTTAGCAAATTTAAATAACTAAACAACTCATCCATAGTAAGCTACGGGCAGCAGTCTAGCAGCAAGATGAGAGTTATCTTGTCTTTTGCATCAAGTGTCACATGTATGATTATCTCCCAGTTGTTGAGAGGTTGCATTCAGTGAGAAGAGGTCTTAGCTCTCAGGAAACTAGTATGATCTCTGGAGGCTAGAGTAGCAGACTTGGAGGAGCTGAAGCAGACAGAGAGATATATTGAAGAGACTTTCAGGGACATAGTAGAGAAGTCCTACCTCTAGTCTGGCAACCTCTTTGCTGCCATGGTGGAAAAAGGTCACCCAAAACGATTCACCTTGGTATGATGAGAAATGATCATGTAGCCAAGACCTGTCCTCTGAGTGATGAAACATCCTCTTGCTCCAAGGATGTTTCTTCAAAAGCATGTGCTTAGGAGGGAAGGGTAAGGATGGCTGTTGTAGCTGGCAATTCAATCATTAGGCATGTAGATAGGTGTTTGAGGATTGCTTGGTAACTGGCCTGCTAGTGTGCAGTGGCAGATTTTAGACAGTGTTGGGGAAAAGCTGGCTCTCTTGGTATATGTGGGTACCAATGACAGGAAAGTGTGGGAAGGAGATTCTAGAAACCAAAATTTAGGCCTTTAGGTAGAAAATTGAAATTCAGAGCTTCTAGAGTAGCATTCTCGGAAATGTTCTCAGTTCCACATGCAGGACCCAAGGGGTAGGCAGAGCTCTGAAGTTTCAATGCATGGATGAGACAATGGTGCAGGAAACAGGAATTTAGATTTATCAGGAACTGGGCAAGAGGGAGCCTGTTCTGAAAAAATGGGCTCCATCTTAACCAAGGTGAAACTAGGCAGCTGACACTAACATTTAAAAAGGAGAAAGAGCAGCTTTTAAACTAGAACCTGGCAGAAAGCTGACAGTCGCTCAAGAGCACATGGTTTGGAGTGAAGTATCTTTGAAGGATAGATTCAAAACAGAGAAGTTAGAGAATCCCAATAGAAAGACTGCAATAAAGGCAAAAGTAGCCCAGGTGCCTTTTACTATAGGATCTAGATATCATTGTTATCAATATGCTAAAATATTCTGCCCAATGTGCAGTAATGGCCAAAAAAGGAAACAGAATGCCACTATATTGCTCCATCGTGCAATCACACCTTGAGTATTGTGTGTAATTGTTGTTGCCGCATCTCAAAAAAACTATAGTGAAAAGGGGATGGAATGACTCTCCTTGGAGGAAAGGCTAAAGAGATTAGAGGCTTTTCAGCTTGGAGAAGAGACAGCCAAGGGGAAAACAGTAAAACTTTAGAACTTGTTGCTGGAGAATGTGATAAGTCCAGTTAGTGTAGAGTTAATGTAGCTGGGTTTCAAAAGGTTTGCACAAGTGCCTGGAGAAGTCAACAGACTGTCATTAAGACAGGAATGGGGAAAGCCATTGTTTACCCCAAAAGGGGGGGGGGAAGTAGCATGGAGTCTGGCAAGCTTTTGGATTTATGCCAGGTACTTGTGACCTGAGTTGGCCATTGTTGGACATGGAATACTGGGCTTGATCAGGGCCAGCCCCAGAGTTGATTCAAGGTATTGGCATCCTAGGCAAATTTTAAGCCTTAGCCCCCTCCCCCCCCCCCCAGCTGTCAGAATCAATAATTTAATTTTGAATGCCTTGCTCTTCCCCCTCTCCCCTCCCCACCCCGAAACTGCCATCCTAGGTGACCACCTAGTTTACCTAATGGTTGGGTTGGCCCTAAGCTTGATGAACCTTTGGCCTGATCCAGTATGGCAATTCTTATGTTCTTACTTTATCTTTCTAAACTAAACTTCTAAAGCTGAACATGATTTTCTTTTGCTATACAGGGGTGTAGGAAGAAGCCACTTTTATTCAGCAAGCACAGCTAGCTTGTCCCTTTTTTCCGAGTCCCTGGCTCCTTTCTTTTATTGGAGCCTAAAAATTCAAAAGCCACAGTCAACCCACCTGGAGCAATTGACCATGTAATGCTCTTTTCCGTTCCATTTCCTCAGTGAGCTTCCTTGGCTCCTCTTACTCTGGCCAATCTCTCTTTAAACTACTAAGTTCCATGAGGTCACTAGTGCGGGGCAGTTCTGAGATTCAAGAAATCCAAGCATTAATCTTACAAAGGTACACTTTAAAGAGTAGATCAAGTGAAAGAGGTTCACACAGGGATGTTCTGTTCGTATTCCGAATGAAAGGAGAATTAATTCTGAGATGTTTCCATCTGTCAAAGGCCAGGTTAATAGCTTTTGTACCAGCATCAAAATAAAATGTGCTTTTAAACCATCACCTCTGACATTTAGCATACAGCAAAACAGAATGATGGAAGGTGGAGAAAATTAGCACTTTCCATTCTATTTAAAGGAGGAACAATTCTCTGATGTTCCAAAAAATTTTCAGCTGGGGGAAGGGTAAGTAGAAGAAAGGCCACTTGACTCTGTAGAAGTTGTTTGCACCTCGGAATTTCTCAGAGAAGGTACAAATGTGCTTAAAAAGCGTATATGAGTGCACTCCGAGGGCACTTTTGGAACAGCCCGTCTAACTTGTACAAGCAGTACATTGCTTCAAGGAATAAGGGTTGCAATGTTTGCATAAGTTGATGACATCCGGTTGCTGTTTAGTTGTGATCCAACACAGCCAAACCTGTCTTCAGTGAATCTATGTCTAGAAGCCTCTGCCAAAGGATTAGTCAAATAAACTGAAACGTAATATATGAACAAATCTGAGGCCATTTGGTTGCCTAGCAGAGAGAATCTGCCTTCCACAGTATCCGTGATTCATAATTTCTCTTTGGCCTGGAAATTATAATTGAAACCCACCCTACATTTGACAACAATGTCTCCTCCTTAGTTCTTGCCATCTTCTTTGCAAGGCGTAGGATTCAGATGGTTGGACCATCTATTGGAAAAAAGGATCTCCAATGCCTAATCCACTCACTTATTTTTAATTGAGTGGATTACTGTAACTCATTTATTGAAGGCTTAGGGGGTGCCTTGTTAAAAAGGATTCAAACTGTTCAAAACACCACAATCAGGCTTCTCTTTGCCATTGATCAGTTCACTTTCATCATCACGCTTTTGTTATCTGAGCAGCACTGGTTCCCAGTAATGTATAGAATTCAGTTCAAAATTTTGTTAACATATTGTGCATTTTATACTGATCAGCCTCAATATTTGTCTTCCTTCTCAATTCCCTGTGCTTCCTCTCAGCTGACCAGAACTACTCTACTCTGTGTCCTTTGCTTATCTTCTCTCGTAGTAATCTGCAGTCATCGTGCTCGCAATTCTTCCTTCTTCTACGTGGCCCCCATGTTGTGGAATGGGCTCCCTCCAGATGTAAGGACAGAAAGTAACTATCTTAAATTTGTAAAAGCCCTAAAAATATACCCGTTTTCCCAAACCCTTAACAAACATCTCTGAGCAGAGGCTTTTAGCCAGTGAGACATAGGCCTCTACCTGCAGGGGGCCTTTCAGTTATCATATCTTGTCTTCCCTTTACCTCTTGTTTCTGTTGCATTTTTAGGATTGGCGTTAACTCAAATGCAAGATTGTATCAACTTTCCTCGTTTTGTTGTTGTCAATGTGTTTGCTGTCAAATTCGTGTTTTTTAATGATGGTTTTATGATTGTTTTGTTTTCTCTCTTTTGTCCTTTTTGATTTGTTTTATTGTAAACCATCTTGATGTTTCTAGACAAGAAAGAATGTATCAACGTGTAGAACATTAAACACTACATATTCATGCGTAAGCTACAGCAGTTTCAAAGCATAGTACATATTTCCTCATGAAAATACCTGCACAAGTATAAACTGCTACACAGCATGCAGAAAAGCTTTGAGAAAATTTGCATGTATATTTCAAAAGTATGTCCATATGTCAAACCCCACCCCAGCTCCTCCTCTGCTCACCATAGCTAAAAATAAGAACTAAAAAACATTACAAGCATATTTCTACCTAAAATACTTGGGGAAATTTTACAACTAGGTATTTATGCACATGAAACAGTGTTTAATGTGCTTAAATGGCTTTGAAAATGATCCCCCTGTGTGTAAACACACAAAGGTTTGGACCAGGGTGTGCTGACATTCTGTCCTGAGCTAACCTGTTTTCCTAACTCTGCAATCTTATCTCAGTTTTTTTTGTGCCAATATACTCACAGTGTCCTGGCTCCTACGTAAGTATTACAGCACTGCAATATCACCTATTACACTGAAGCCTTTACAGCATGAAGGTAAAACAAGGTTAAATAAGGACGCGGTACAGCCCCTAAGTACTTCGTTTCCTGGAAGAGATAATTCTGGTTGAAAACAGGTTTTGCATTCTCGCATTGCATACCTAAAGCAAATAACCACTGGAAAACAATCTCCATATTTGCTTTCATTGTGCCTGTTTTGGTAGAGTACGATTTTAACAAGAGAAAATTGGGGCTGCTCATGTAATACAAGTATATGAGATATCGGTTCTAGATGTCCAAGGTGCTTACCATGCAAACCTGTAATAAAAAATAGATGCATAGCATATAATGGCACATAGTCTGCCCATCCACTCGAACAGCTCAGTTTTATAATCCATGCCCCTGTCTCAGAGATCCTCCATGCTTGCATCATGCTTTCTTCAATTCAGATATTCTCGTTTGTCTCCACCACCTCAACTGCAAGGCTGTTACACACAACCGCCACTCTTGCTGTAAAGAAATATTTCCTTAGATTACCCCTTTCAAGGTTCTACTATGACCCCTCATTCTAGAGTTTCCTTTCAGCTGAAAGAGGCCCACGTCCTGTGCATTTATACCTTAGGTATTTGAACTTATCTACAATATGCCCCATGTCCTTGCTGGCCATTCATCTCCCTATGCACCCAAGCATCCTTCTGGCTTTTGCCATCATTTTATCTACCTGTTTAAACCACCTTCAGTTCATGAGATATGATCATTCCCGGATCCTGTCCTTCTGGGCACAGAAGACCTTCACCCCCTACATTGTACGAAGATTTTTGCAGCCCTTAAGGATGTGCATTCATTAGCATGCATTCTATTCATTAGCATGCCTTAAAAAATGCAGTGTGCGCTAAATCAATTTAGAATAAATTAACCTATGAATTAACATGTGTAAAGCTGAAAAACCCATGTTAAAAAATTCTAATGTATGTTAAAAAGTGGTTAACACAAACGTGTGAAACAAACAAAAGAAAATTTCTGATATTGGGAAAAGTCCATTTATGATCTGAAAATTAAACAAAACTTATTCTGTGGACATTCCTAATAAAAACCCTGCATTTTTAGCATTAAATCTTAGCTGTCAAATTCTAAACCAGTCCTCAGACTTTGCTAGTTCCTTTCTTCATGTTTTCTACACCTTCAAGATATCATCTACAAAAAGCAAACCTTTCCTGATAGCCCTTCTGCAGTATCACTCGTAAATATTTTGCAAAGAAACGGAGAAGGGATCATCTCCTGTGGCACACCACTAGAAATGCTGCTTTCCTCAGAATTAACACCTTTACCACTATGCTTTGTTGCTTCCCACTCAACCAGTTTGTAACTGGTCACTATAGGGCCCATGACAAGGGCACTGTTTCTTTATAAGTTATCTATGCAGAACCATGTCAATCCAAGTGCACCACAGTTAGTACTCTCCCCTCATCCAACATTCTGGTCACCCAGTCAAAGAAATTGATTAGATACGACCTACCTCTGATAAAACCATAGTGCCTCGGATCCTGCAATCAATTATAATCCAGGAAATGTACTAGCCTCTGTTTTAGCACCAATTTCATTTATGTTAGTTTCTTGCAGTCCTACTCCTGGCCTTTCCTCAGAGAGTAACGAACAGAAATATTTATGAAGTAAATCCATTTTTTCCTCTTCTTCCTCTACATATCCCTCCCATTCAATTTTGAATCTCAGAGTGCCACTTTTGCATGGCCTCCTGTCACTAAAATATCTACAAATATGCTTGTCATCTAGCATCTTTGCTCTCCTGCCTACTTTACCAGTTTCCTTTTGCTTTTCCAGATACTGTTGACTATCTTCTTCTTTTTGCTAGCTCATACAATTTACGAAAGCTGACCTTTTTTCTTTACTTTCTTGGTTACTTGATTTTATAAAGCCATAATGCCTTTTTCCTCTTATCATTATTTATTTTGCCCATACAAAATCTTCTTTCAGGTTTGCCCACTGCTCTTCTTCATCTAGATTTATCCATCAGCCAATAACACCTTGAGGTATTCTCCTATCTTAAAGTTAATTTTCCTGAAGTCTAGGGTTCTCACTTATGAATGAGCTCTCATCACCTCTGCCCTAATACTGAACCGGTGATCACTGGATCCCAATTGATTACCCACTACAACAGCAGAAACACTTTCTCTATTCGTAAGCAGCAGCCAGCATCATCCCTCTCCCACATGGGTTCCATTACCAAGTGCCCAAGCAGTTCTCCCTGCAGAGAATGCAGGATCTCCCTACTTCTAGAGGACCCTGCAGCCAGCATGTCCCAATCAACATCCAGCAGACAGTAATCCCTGCAGTTCTGCTGCTTTAGTACAGTTTTTTTATATACAGTGCCATCCAGGGCTGACACCAACCATTAGGCAAACTAGGTGTTTGCCTAGGGCAACAGCTTCGGGGGGAGGGTCGGCAGCAGCAAAGAACAGGGCATTCAAAGCTAAACAATAGATTCTGACAGTCATGGGGGGGGGGGGGGCAAAAAGCTTAAGGTTTGCCTTTGGTGCCAACACCTTGAACCAACTCTGGAGCCAGCCCGGTATCATCCTTCCTCACTGTCTTTCTACCCTTTCCTTCCTGAATATACTGTAGCCCTATATTTCCTTTATGGTTCTCCATGACCACCATTAAATCCAAGTCAGCGATTTCCATGACAGCCTCTAGATAAGAACATAAGATATGCCATACTGGATCAGACCAAGGGTCCACCAAGCTCACTATCCTGTTTCCAACAGTGGATGTCCCTGGTCCTCTTTAATAATGGTTTATGGAGCTTTCCTCCAGGAATTTGTCCAAACCTCTTTTAAACCCAGGACTATTTTCCATACTATTCACATTAGTATACATAACTTGCTAAATGTTGTCCTGGCTTTGTTTACCATTTAGGGATGATCCTAGTTTAAATCCCTCCTCAGTAGGTTGATCTTGTTTAACAGTGGTTTCTCTCTGTATCAACAAAAAATATTCAGGACAGCCAAGCAAGAACATATGCTGGGCAATCTTTAAAGACTTTTTATGCTGTTGAAAGTCATTCTGTGAAAATGAGATGTGTACCGGAGTTTTATGATACTTGTGCTATTTTCTTGGGGGCCTTGGATTGTGAAGTTTGAACATTGTTATCCAATCTCACAACAGCTGCGACAATGGACTGGTGTTTGTCAGAAAGTTCCACAAACCTTAGAACAATCCAATGCCACCAAGTGGTAGGTAGAGACTGTGAAAAAGTCTTAGATGTCTCAAATTATGAAAAAACACCCTCTGCTCACTTGGACTAAATGACCCAATGTTGTAGCTAGATTTGATAACTTTGGGCCTGATACTGCAAGGAATTTACATGGTTTACAGAGCTGTAAACCGTGTAATGGCCCTAATCGGGATATTCAGCGACACTAACATGGTTAATGCTACTGAATATCCCAGAGTAATGCTGCTATATGCTCCGATGCTAACCACTTAGCATTGGAGCATGTCAGGGATGTTCCAAGGGCACTATCCAAGGATAACTGTGTAGCAGCATATTCAGCCTAAGCAGCGAAAGTTAGGCGCAGCAAAAGCTAACCGGACAGCGGCTTAATATCGCTGCTGCGCAGTTACCTTCTACACTGTGTGCGGCTGTACAGCAAATCCAGATATTCAAAGCAGGAGGCCGGATATTGCCCCGGATTGAATATCTGCGGTTAAAGTTCCACAGTGACCTTAGAGGCGCATAGCTGTCGCAACTCAGTTTTGGGCCCTTTATTTTTATTTATCTGAATTTATACCCACATTATCTAAAAGGTCTAAGTAAGGTACAAAAATATATATTATTATTTTATTTCTGTGTCCCATTGAGCCAATGCTGACTCTTGGCTACCCAACCCAGGGTTTGCTGACAAGGGCAACCAGAAGTCTATAGCACCCATCCGAGCACTAGCCAGGCCAGTCCTGCTTAGCCTCTCAGATCAGTCCAGATCAGGCTCATTCAAGGTAGCAAAGCCATAGTAATAAATAAAAAGGCAGATTAATACAATAATTAACTTAAACACAAACCAGCAAATGCACAACAAACATAAGAGCACATAAAACATAAAATTCACATTTTAAAAACATTGCCAATAGAGAGCAGACCTCCTACAACACTCTCCTTGGTTATATCGAGCATCTTATACTATGCTGAGCTCAGGAAAGTATCTAAGGTCACTTGGTTACAAACATAGTTCCAAGATGTTTGTCTGAATAAAAGGGCTTTAAGCTTCCTTCTAGAAAAGATAAAACATCTTTGATACTTCTCAGATCTAATGGTAATGTATTCCATATCACTAGACCTGCTATTGAAAATTCTTGTGACTAGATCTTGTTTATGAAAAGTTGGTATATCAAGTAATCCATCGCCATCTGATCTCAGTTAACTTGGAAGATGGTATAGTTTTGAAACAGCAGCAGTACAGTTTGAGGCATCATGGTTCAAAGCTTTATGAATCATGCCATAAACTTGATCTAGCTATGGACAGTTAAATGTTGGGTTATCATCAGATGGCTCAAGGTCATTATTGATAGGTCAGGCTGGGGCTCATTTTGCCTCACCAAATACATAAACTTGTAGGCACCCAATGGGGGAAAAGCAGGACTGGCACAGCCTGTTCCTGATAAACCTGGAGACATCTGGTAAGCCTATCATAAGGGCTCAATGGGGAGCAGGAAACTGTGAACCAGAGTTGCCAAGTTACCCAATTCCAGGAGTGAGATTTTTAGCCTGCTCTGGTTTTAAACTTGCATTGCAGTATGGGATTTGTAGATCTTGATTTTACTCATTGGAAACAGTTCTGCAGGTCCCATAATGCATCAGGATGAGATTGTCAGAAGTCCAGGACAGGCTTAAAAGCTCACTCCTGGGTAACTTGGCAACTTTGCTGTGAACAAAGGGAGAGGTGAGCAAATATATGTTTAAAATGCTAGTTAGCTGCTTAATGCCTTTTAAAAGGAAAATGTTACACCAAGCTGGCATGATAAAAAAATAAAACCCTGAAAAAGTCATTTATAATCAGCTGGGATGGCAGGCCAATTCAATATGAACTTTAAATCTGATAACAGATGATTATGGGTCCTGCAGTTTTGAAATTTCTTAGGACAGGGGTTGTGAATGCAGTCCTCGGGACATACCCAGCTAGTTTAATTTATTCAAGCACTTGATACACCATCTTTCATCCTAAAAGGATAATTCAAAGAGGTTGACAAAAAGTAAATAAGAAACAGAGAAAAGAAATTTACAAATCCATCAAGTAAAATCAAGAGAAAGGAAAGAATAAATTCCGAGAAAGTGGAGCAGAAAAGGGCAGACTTAGGTCATACCTCAAGGCTAGTCTGGGGGTGCACTAAAGCTAGGGTGAAGAAGTGAGTCCTCAAAGCCAACCTGAAATGGGTATGATTTTATTCACCTCTGAAATGGTGAGGCAATGAAATCTAAAGCAGTGGACCATTGCAAGAAAAGGCTGTATGATGTAGTGATCTGAAGGCAGTTGGTTAAGTTAACTGATTGAGACAACTGGAACAAGTTGAGAGGGAGGAGCTATGAGGAATTACTAGTCTAGGTAAATAGAGGGGGATGCAATACTTTATATATGATCAGCAGATTTTGAATTGAGTTCTGAAGAGTACGGGAATTTGGTGAAGACTTCTTAAAGCTGTACTGATATGATCAAACTTTCCAGTGTTGGTTAGGAATCTAACTGCTGAGTTCTGGAGAAGTTGAAGAATGTTTAGGGCAAATTATTGTAGTTCCCTCTGCAATTGACTAAATCAATCCATATGGCTCAGAAAAGATTTTATGGAACAAAGTTTCCCAAGAAAGTAGAATGAAGACTTGAAAACAGCCAAGGTCTTTGTTTCAAATGTTAGAGATGAGTCAATGTTACTATTACTACTATTAAGTATCATTTGTCTAACACTACGAAGCGTACACAGCGCTATACACATATACATAAGAGAGAGTCCCTGCTCCACAGAGCTTACAATCTATGATGAACAGGACACAAAGGGACAAGAGTAATTCTTGAGGGAAAGGATTAAGACACGCATGGGTCTGCAACAGGATAAGTGGGTCGGGATACAAAAGCAGACTCAAAGAGGTAGGTTTTTAGACTGGAAATGAATAGGACTAGAGATGGAGTTTGACACACTGACTCAGGTAGTCTATTCCAGGCACACAGCACAGCAAGGTGCAACAAATGGAGTCTGGATTTGGCAGTAGAAGAGAAAGGCAGCGATAAAAGTGATTTGCCTGATCACATTTATCTGTACCCTTCTCTTTGTCTGCTAACTTCAGTTCTATGTCCAACCAGGGGAAGATAAGGAAGTCAACCCCACCCCTCCCTGTCAAGGTTAGAGTTCACTCAATGGTGCAGTAAGAGGTACCACTCTGGAGTGCTGCAATGAATATGGAGCAATGATCCTACAGCTTCAGCACTTCATAAAAAAAAACCAAATAGAATAAACCATCACTGCACTAAACATCACCACCTCTCCATCGGACCCCTGCCCGGTAACTTGGAATAAATCCACCAAAGAAGAAGTCAGCACATTTATCCAAAAGTTAGTAAGCACCTCTCTTACCCAGGGCTACATGCCAAAGACCCTCAAACAATCAACCATCTGCCCCATCCCTAAATCTACTTCATCCATCATTACCATCATCGTGTGACATTGTAGTATGTTTTTTGTTCAATTGTAAACCGCACTGATTTTAATAGCGCGGTATATAAGAGAAGTAAATAAATAAATAAATAAAATAAATAAATTACCGACCCATCAACCTACCACCCAATATCCAGCCTCCCATTCCTGGCAAAAGTAACCTAAAAAATTGTACAGAGACAGCTCCAAGATCACATTGACAAATTTGCCCCACTAGATCCCCACCAGCACGGATTCCGGCCACAACATGGCATTGAGACACTACTCATACATCTATTCAATAAGATGGAATAGACAAAATGAAGCAGGGCTTCCTACTAATATTTATCGATATATCAGCGGCATTCGACACAGTTTCCCATTACATCCTACTGAAGCGACTAACTGAGATCGGACTACAAGATACCACAATAAAATGGTTCCAATCATACCTTGAAGATAGACACCAGAGCGTAAAATCTGGAAACCTCACCTCAGAACCCTTCAAGACCACACAAGGAGTTCCCCAAGGCTCAGCATTATCAGCTCTCCTGTTCAACATCTATATTCAACCCATATGCAAAATATTTAACAAACACAATATACAATATGCCATATATGCTGACGACATCATGGCATATACCCCTATTCAACTGGACTCCCCAGACTATACCAAAATATCAACATGCATTCAAGAAATAACAACCTGGCTAACTAACAACAACCTAAAAATCAACATTAAAAATACTGAAGCAATTATTGTCACCAGAGACTCCTCATTCATTCTTCCTACTGCAATCAACATATCCGATACATCAATTACAATAAAAAATGAAGTCAGATACCTTGGAGTGATCCTAGACAAACAACTCACCCTCCAACCGCATATCAACAAGATATCCAGAACAGCCTTCTTCAAACTCGCAACACTCAGGAGACTAAAACCCCTCCTCAATCAAGAACATTTCCGTACAGTATGCCAGGCCATCATTACACCGCTGCTGGACTACTGTAATATACTATTCGAAGGTCTACCTAAACAAACCACCTGCCCCCTACAAATAGTCCAGAACACTGCTGCCCACATTATCACTAGCGCTTCAAAACAAGACCACATAACTCCAATACTAGAAGATTGGCTACCAATCTCCTCACGAGCAAAATATAAATCAGCGCTCACCATCTTCAAAATTAAAAACAACATCTCAGCAGGAATACTAAAGGAACTCATTGAAACCAAAACAAGCAAAAGACCAGACAGAAACAGCACCAAAAACAATATACCAACACCTACTCTATTCACAAGAACAGACAAATCCACATCCATGCAAGCCTTTTCTCTTGCAGCCCCTGCCGTCTGGAATGTCCTCCCAAATAACCTAAAAGCAATAGCAGATATAAAGGATTTCCAGATACTACTAAAAACCACCCTATTCATTGAACAATTCAATGAAGACCACCAACCCACCCTAACCACACTACAAATCGAGTTACACAAGAAATGACATCCACAACATCAAAACACCCTATCACTCTAAGAAAACTGTATATAGCCCAATGTAGATAGCTCAATCTGCATATATTGTACCACAAATCAAGATCTACCTATCCACACACTCATGAACACTAAATTCACAGCCACTGCATGCCGACACCCCCGCACTACCCTACTTGATTGGTTTGCCGTGAAATCCGCTTTGATTCAAGGATAAAGCGGGATATAAATACTTTAAAATAAATAAATAAATACAGCTTCATGGTGAAAATATCCTGGGCCACCATTTCCTCTAGGACTGGCACACCCAGCTAATCTGGTTCTCAGACCAGTTACAATGAATATGTATGAGATACATTCGCATACAATGGAGGCAGCATATGCAGATCTATCAAGCATATTCATTGTGGATCTCCTAAAGCCCCAACTGGTTGGGTGTGCCCCAAGGAACTGGCTAAGAATCACTGTCATAGGGGAAACTGTAGCCTGCAAAGCCCAGGATATTTTCAGCATAAAGTTATAGGGTCGCTGCAAGAACCCGATGTTCACTGCAGCACTTGAGTAGTACAACCTACTGCACCATGTGGTAATCCCCTAACCTCTACAGGGGCAGGGTCTGCTTCCATATCTTCCCCTGGTTAGATAGTTCCTCCTTGGCATACAGCACTCTGTCATAGTCACCTTAACGAAAACAGATACAAGCGCTTGTCCCTTACTATAACCCTGCACTGCATTTCGGAGCAATGGGAACCGCAGCATCAGCTCCTGAACAGAACTCAGAGATGCCAGCTGTTTTAGAGCTTTGTCATAGGAGTCAGTAGCCATGGGCATGAGAACAGTTGCAACACTTAGGCTTAGAATGAACCCATTATGACAAACGTAAGTAAACTTAAGGGTATGTTTACTAAACCACGCTAGTGGACTCTGTGCGATATCGGAGCTGCGGCCCCACTGACTTCAATCGGGCCGCGGCTCCGATATTGCATAGAGTCCACTACCACGGTTTAGTAAACATACCCCTTAGAATGTTTCTGGTGCATGTATGTCATGTGGGGGCGTCTTCACTATGATTTACACAGCCAAATACAAGAATATGCACGTTTCCGAAGAGATACCAGGAGCAGTATCTTCCCTAATTCCAACCGAGATTTTTGGGAAGTTTTTTATAGTGTCTATTTTCAACTTGTGCATTTTGATATAAAGGTTTTACTTCCAGTCAGGGCTTACCCCAGAGTTGGTTCAAGGTGCTGGCACTCTAGACAAACCTTAAGCCTTTTAACCCCCTCTCCCCCCCCCCTCCCCCCCGGTATCAGAATCTAGTGTTTAGCATTGAATGCCTGCTCTTTGCCCTCCCACCCCCCAAAAAAACCACCACCTTAGGTGGCTGCCTAGTTTGCCTGATAGTTGCACCGGCCCTGCTTCCAGTGAAAGGTTCTATTTTTGTTTAATGCATTTTTGTTAAAGTATTAATTCACTATATATATATATATGAAGCATGCTGGAAAAATGCAAAGCCTCTAAGTGTTTTGAATTGTCAGGCTGCTGGTAAAGAAGAGGGATTCATGGCCTATTTATTAATTTATTTGTGGTGTCCATGTGATCTACAGTCAGGATCACAGTTCGGAAAGAGCACAAATTGGTAAAGGCCACAGCTGGCGCTCCCTGTCCATCCAACAGCCACTCAGACACATTCAGACACAGAGATTTGTTCTCTGTGGGTCACTAGTCACATGACAGAGAATTATCACTTTCTGCAGTCTTTAACATTGGCCAGAGTTTTAAATATGGACCAAATCAATTCAAATTACAGAAACAGTCCCTTTAAAGCCTATGAATCCAGGGTCAGCTAAGTAATCTCCATTTCTCTCACTGCACAGCAATGTGTCTGTCAACTGTAATTTGGGATAGCACATCATTAATGACCTGAATGGTGGCGATTTCTCACATGCATATTTTATTACAACAGCTGAACAAATTACATATTTATGCTGTATAAAAGAGGATTGCCAGTCTAAATTCATTTGCTATGCATGCAGGTACAGGGACTTCCATCTGCACCAGCATCTGCTGGACAAGAGCAAACAATTACCTACTGTATCTGGTGAAACCTGTAAGCAGAGGAAGGCTTCATATTAACTACGGCACTGCGCCTGTGCTGTTCCCTGCCCCCTCCTGCCTCTGGGGCTATTTTCTGATGCGATGTCGGAGTATGCTTTATTTTCTTTTTCTTTTTAACTCTATGATTAGATAAATGACATGCAACTACATGACTAAAAAACGTTTGCCTGCTAAAACGCCGATTCACCTGTAGCCTATTTCACAGGGTTTTCTATCTGCATTTTGCTGACTTCTGCAGCCAAGTATGCTGAGATACTGCAGTGGTGGGTATTTTGGTCTCTGGTTGCACTTTTTTGTAATCCCGCACTACCTACTTTCTAAGAGTTATGCATAAAGGTGCAGATAGCAGCATATTCAAGAAGTGTCAAAATATGCAGAAGATGTCACCAATAGTCCATGATTTTGAGAGGAAGAAGGAAAATCTATTATAATGTGGTTTAATGCTATCATTAAAAGATGAAAGCGTGGACTTCAGAAATATACTTTTAAGGAGCACTCTTACAACCAAAGATTTTATAGAGAAGATGATGTTTAGATCAACAGCTTTGGTAATGTCTATAGAAACGAAAGCGGTGGGACTCAGTCTTCATTGGCTTTCTATTCCATCTTACATCCATTACAAGATTCTTACACAGGTTCACAAAACTCTTTACACTGGTTGTCCACAATACCTTGCTTCTTCACTCATCCTGCATGCCTCTCAATGATCCCTCCGTTTCATCCATATGAATCGTCTTTTCCTACCCTCTCAGGCACACCTGGAAATGACATGCCACTGCCTTCTTTTTTCTTGGCCCCTCCCTTTGGAACAGCCTCCCTTCATCCCTCCGTCTAGAACCTTCTTTTGTAAAATTCAAGGCACAACTCAAGACACACCTATTTTGTACAGTCTTTGACATTCCATCCAATTCAATTTAGTGGTCTCTATCAGTATTTGCCCTTCCCACTTCTCCTTCTCCCCCTAATCTCTGCATTCCTTGCGTTGTCCTATCTTGTGCTCCCCCACTTTCCTATCCATTATTGACGTTCTTTCTTTTTCTAGAGTTTATGTCTCCACTAAGGGCAGTATATCAAGTATTAATAAATGAAATGAATGAAATGAAATGATGTCACTTAAAAATGAAGGAACAAGAGTGACATCACTTGCAAGTAAAGAGGTGTGACACAATGACATCATAAGCAAATGAAGGGGCAGGAGTGACATCACTAGCAAGTAAAGGGATGGGAATTAATGACATAACTAGCAAATAAAATGTGATTCCAGTATGATTCTAAAACTAGTTTATGGAGTTTCATAAAGGGGTTAAAGCTTGGATGTGGTGTCTAGCTTTTGGGGTTGAGGAAAGATACAGTAATTGTCTTGAATATATGTATGTATGCCTATCTAACAGCCACTCAGACAGATCCAGATTCAAATCCCAAATCCCTCCCCCTCCCAAAGCAGACAAATCATGCTCCATCAGGAAAGACCTCAACAAAAGAAGCCCTCCTTGAACACCTCACCCCTCTAACAGAATCATCCTCAACAGATATCACAAAACTAATCCCCCCAAAGCAAGTATTGAGACAAAGCTGCTCAGCACCCTGGTACTCAAAAGATATAAAAGAAGCGAAACTTAAATTGAGGCAACTTGAGCGCAGATGGCGCAGGACACACAAACATCACAAAGAATGCACCTCAAAGCAAGATGACTACAATAACCTGATAAACTAACGAAAATGAGAATATCATAGTAACATCATTTTCAAATCACTCAACCAGCCTAGAGAATTGTTCAAAATCGCCAAGTTACTCATACAAACCCTTCCTGCTCCAAAAGGCCCTAGCCTGAACCCGCAAGATTACGCCTCCTACCTCCAGAACATATTCCTTTGGGCTAAAGAAACAATAGCATTGGATCAACTACCTACAAACACATCCAGCAGCTCAACAAACTGGACCCTGTACACTTCAATATCAAGCACGCAACTAGATCAACTTCTCTCAACAATGAACACCACCACATCGCCACTAGACCCATGCCCAACCGCATGGATCAACGCATCCAGGAAAGAGCTAACCTCACCACTGCTCAAAATAATAAACTCTTCCCTCACACTGGGACTGATGCCAACTAACCTAAAGATCTCCTCTGTCAGACCCACCCTGAAGAATGCTACAGCTGACCCTGCCTTACCCACATTTTACAGACAGATCTCTAGAATCCCTCTCCTAGCAAAAGTAATAGTAAAAGCCATTCAGCTCCAACTGCAGGAATTTATAGACTCCAATGCACCTCTTGATGACTAGCAACACGGGTTCCGACAACATTACAGTACTGAAATTTATTTAGTATACATTTGTATACCGCTACTTCCAGCGATCAGCAGCGGTTTGATTACAGATTGGAAATTGTCAAATCATGACAGGAAATTTTTTGAGGTATAAACACATTGATTAGACAGGAAAGCACAGCACACAGAGAACTATAAATGCTTCTGACTTCCCTCCTTGATACCCTGCTTAAGGGAATTGAAAGATCCAAACAGGCATTCATCCTTATATTCATAGATATCTCAGTGGCCTTTGACTCCGTAAACCACAGAAGACTCTTTACTTGCCTGGCAGAAATCGGAGAAAATGAGATTCCCTTAAGATGGCTCCACTCATACTTATCCAACCACACGCAACAGGTTAAAATGCAAAACAGGATCTCAAAGCCATTTCAGATTCACCAAGGACTGCCTCAAGAATCAGCCCTCTTATTTAACCTATACATCCAGCCCATATGTAGCATCCTCTGGAAACACAGGATAATGTTTCATATCTATGCAGATGACATTATGTTATATACCCCAGTTGCAACAAGAAACCTGGACTTCTCCACCATCCTCTCTTGTCTGAAGGAAGTGACATAGTGGCTACACAAACACTCACTCACGCTGAATTTAAGCAAAATAACTATGAATAACTGTAATTTAATGTAAATATATCCCATTACTGTTGATATACTGTTGGTAGCCTGTTATCTCATTGTATTTTTTGAGTTACATTTAATAGTTGAATGTTCATTGTTCTAAATCTGTTCTATGTAAAATAATAGTACTCTATTATTAAAGTTTATGTTACCTGTAAACCGCTACTGATCGCTGGAAGTGGCGGTATAGAAAAGATGTATAATAAATAAATAAATAAAATAGAGGCACTGGTGGTGAACAGAGATCCCACCTATGTTCCAATAGAGAAACTCACCTTTAACAACCATGATATCCCCATTAAAACAGAAGTCAAATACCTAGGTGTGACACTAGACCAAAAACTCAATTTCCAAGCACACACTAAGAAAACAACTGCAGCGACATATCAAAGAATAAGGACTCTACATAATCTCTGCCCGTTGCTGGACCATAATCTATTCAAGCAATCATTACTCCAATCTGAGATTACTGTAACTCAATACTCCAAGGACTATCAAAATGTACACTCCTTCCACTCCAGATAGCTCAAAGCTCTGCAGCTCGCTTGAAATCACGGACACCTAGCAAGAACATATCACTCCAGTATTAAAGGAGCTACATTGGCTGCCCATCCAAGCACGAATACAATACAAATCAATCATGAACACCTTCAAGAGTATACACAACCTAACTGAAGGCTGCTTACAATCTCTCATACATGCACCTACAGACAACAGACCAAAAAGAGACCAAACCACGAATCTCCTTAAAGTCCCCAGATATAAAACAACCAGTATGCAAGAAACATGCCATTGCACCTTTTCCATATACAGACCTACTTCAGGAAGATGATAAAAACGCACATATTCCAGAAATGTTACGGGACAAACTGCTAATCTCCCTCACACTCAAATACCAGAAATACACCAAAAAATGGACTCTATACCATTCAAAATGTAAATATTAACAACCCACGGACCAGAGAGTAAACACTTAACTGTCTAAGGGTTAAACTGAACACAGTTAATCACACAAGGATTCAAATTGCATGTAACTTGTTAGTTGTACCACGTTCCATGTAACTTCTGCTGGTTATGTTTGCTGTAAACCGCCTTGCTACTACTGAAAGGCGGTATATAAGAAATGTTAAACAAACAAACAAATAAATAAAACATGCATATCTGTTTAAAGCTATCTAGATCGCACATCCACTTAACTTTAATACAGATTTTCCAGAAGATAGCCAGTTAAGTCGCCTGGTCACCTAACTGAATACAGTATATTCAATTAATTTTAGGCTAGGTATCTGCCCCAATCAGACTTAACTAGTCATCTTGAACCAGACAGTACTGAACACAGGTGCTATCCATTTAAAATTACACCTATGCCCCTGGCATGCCTTTTACCCCGCCTCCTTTTAACCAGTTAGCTTGTAGTCAGACATTGAGTTGTTAGCCAAAGATAACTGGTCTGCAGACCCATAATTAGACAAGGGAGAAGTAGCCTAGTGGTTGGGGCAAGGTACTTCAGGCCGGAAGGTCAGGGGTTCAAATCCCACTAGAGGACAGCAACCTTGGGCCGGAAGGACTGGGGTTTCTAGTCCCACAGATGCTCCTTGTGGTCTTGGGCAAGACACGTAACCCTCCATTGCCCATGTTCCCTGTAAGTATTAGTGTATGTGTCTCATATCCCCGCGTGTTAAATGTATCCCCCAATTGTGTTGTGACCGCTTTGATTGAAGGATAAGGCGGTATACAAAACTGTCTAAATAAATAAAAGTGGTGATAGGTTTGGTTAATTCTTAAAGTTAACCAGACAAATCACTTGAATATCAGCCTCCAGACTGATGAACAACTGATTCTGTTCACCAATCAGGTCTTCATTTTCAGTATTTTCTGTTTTTTTTTCCAGGAAGCTAAAATCAGAACACAAAATGTCAGTTCAAAACTGTATTTTCATCCCTAATAATGTCATTAACCTTCTCCCCCACCCCTGGTTCATGGCCGGTAAAATCCACAGATGTGATCCTTTCTAGTAACATCGTGATAGACACCTGATACACATAGTTGGTGTCTTTTTTAAGAACATAAGCGATGCCATACTAGGTAAGACCAAGGGTCCATCAAGCCCAGTATCCTGGTACCAACAGTGGCCAGTCCAGGTCACAAGAACCTGTCAGGTTCCCAAAAACGTACACAGATTCCATGCTGCTTATCCCAGGGGTAAGCTGTCGATTTCCCTCGTCCTCTTTAATAATGGTTTATGGACAGTATCCTGTTTCCAACAGTGGCCAATCTACGTCACAAGTACCTAGCAGTTTCCCCAAAAGATACAAGTTCCATAATGCTTGTATTGAGTCAAGCAGTGATATCCCAGGTCCCTTTTAATAATGGTTCATGGACCTTTCCTCCAGGAACTCATCCAACCCTCTTTTAAACCAGCTACACTAACAGCATTTACTACGTCCTTCCATAACGACTTTCATGAATGGACATGAATGGAGTGGAACAGGTAAATGTAGATCAGTTATTTACTCTATCAAAAAATGGAAAGACCAGGGGACACAGAATGAAGCTACAATATAACCCATTTAAGACTAATAAGAGAAAATATTTTTCACTCAAAGCGCAATCAAACTCTGGAATTTGTTACCAGAGGATGTAGTAAAAGATGTTAGTGTAGCTGGGTATAAAAAAGTTTGGAAAAGTTCCTAGAAGAAAGGTCCATAAACCATTATTACAGAGGACCCTGGAAATCCACTGCTTGCCCCAGGATAAGCATTGTGGAACCTGTTTGTCTTTTTGGGAACCTGCCAGGTACTTGTGACCTGGATTAACCACTGTTGGAAACAGGATACTGGGCTTGATGGACCTTGGTCTGACCCAGTATGGCATTTCTTATGTTCTTATATTCTTAAAGCTGTTTTTGTTTTCCTTGAACTACTGTCTGTTCTAGGTTTTGCTTTGGGGAGGTTTAACAAGCTGAAAAGAAGTAAAGCTGCTTTTGTTTTCCCTGAACTGCTGTCTGGTCTGTGTTGTACAGGAAACCCCTTCCCACTGCACATCACACTACCACAGCTTGCTTTATCAATGCCTTGCATTTAACTTGCCAGTTTTTATGTTGTTTCTTGTTTTTGTCATTTGGCTCTTTTTTCCATTTTCTGATGGATTTTCTCTTAGCTATAAAAGCCGCTCAGACTTCACCTTTAAGCCATGCTGGCTGCCGTTTGGGCATCCTTCCATCTTTCTTAATGTGTGGAATACATCTAGTCTGGGCTTCCAAGATAGTATTTTTAAATAATGCCCAGACCTGATGTAAATTCTTCACCTTTGCAATTGCTCCTTTTAGTTCTTTCTTAATCAATTTCTCATTTTATCATAGTCTTGTTTTTGAAAGTTAAATGCTAGCACAGTGGATATTTTTTTGTTGTCCTCCCTCCATTTATTAAATCAAATGTGATCATTTTATTCTTTAAAAATGCCACTGTGGTAAGTTTTTGATATGAGACTCATAAGACAAGTGCAGCAAGGTGATCATCTCCTGTTAGCCTTGGCACTTGTAGCCCTGGGACATCTCATCTTAGAAAGCACCTTCAACATTTAGAAATGTAGGTGCTTTATGCATTTGTTGTGGGTAAATGTTCTTTCATTCTGTGGCCCAAGGTGGAATGGTATAACTGTCATTCCACTGCACACACCAACACTGCAGAAGATGTATAGATGCCAGAGGAAGGTGGGGGTGGGAGAAGGAGTGGTGTTCCTCAATCAAGCAATTAAATCAGATGAACATCCCCTGGAGCTTTGTGATACTTTTAGCACATGATTTCATTCAGCGTCACTGCAGTAATACTGCTGCTCCCTAAAGTTTCCTGCCCATGGGATGTTTTGAGTTCATGGTGTACTATAGACAAATATGCCCTTTTTTCTTAAGAACAATGAGCATTTTCACTGCATTCGCTTACATGGGTACAGCGACCTTAAGTGATCCCTGCTACTGCCTGTTCTCTGTAACTTTCCAGTCAGCATACATGGGAAGCCATCAGTGAAGCCTGGTGCAAGGCAATATGCTCAGAACCTGCTGAATGTATAGGGGTGTGCGTGCCTGTTTATCAGGGTTACTGGGTGGGTATTTTTTTCTGCTTGGCACTAAAGGCCATGAAGTGTTCTGTGCCACAAACAGATCTGGAAGCTGGCTGTGAGCTGCCACCTACTCAAATATTCCTACACCACTAACCAAACGTTTGTTTATTTTAAACTTCATATACCGCCTTTCTGTTTAGAGTCATTTGAAAATAGAAAGGAACGCCGTCAGCTAATAGGGCAGAGGGGACAGCGAGGGCAGAACCAAAGTTGCAGCATGGCGGGGAAGGAGAAAGAGAGGTAAGGAGGTTTGTCTAACTCACAGGCAGCCTAGGCTTCCAAGGCCCATGAGAAAAGATGTGTTTTGATGTGTTTTAAAGTGTTACTGATACCTCAAGTATTAAAGCAAATCTAGCCATCTGATGTCTGTGAGAGAAAAAGCAGGTAACTAATCAGATTTCTACATTTCTGGTGTATCATACTGTACTCCTCACCCAGGAACAAGTATTTTCTTCACAGATTTTACAAAATCGATAGATCAGCCTGAATGACACTCTGCTTGTCAGACCTTGTGGACTATGGGCCAACAGGCTACTCAAGTTGCCTCCAAATGAAATAAAGGAGACAACTACGGTTCTGGAAGATATCACATCCAAACTCTCCTTGAGGACTCTCTTTCTGTACAAGAACCTAAAGCGGGTGGACTAGTATGCAAACCATACACTTGTCTGTTTCTTGACTCTGATGCTTTGTCCTTTACTCAGATTCCTTGGGCTCTTTTCTTTTTTACTTTTGAATACATTTGTTTCTATATTTTTGTAGGGATTTTTTTTTTGGCATGCAAGATGTGCACCATAGTACAGACAAATATCCCGGTAAAAAACAAACCCATAAAGCCTTCAATGAACTCTGGCGTGGTTCATGTGATATTCAGGCTTGCATGCACTAGTAAGATACATGATTCTGATTAAGATCAGCTCCATAACCCAGCAAAGAGCTCTTCCCACCACCCAGCAATTTAACTGGTTTGCAGTGGTAGAAGGGTCTAAGTTACACGGAGCAGTTCTCAAAAATATAAACCTTACTTAGGTCTCAGAAATGACATACAAATCTAAAGAGAGACATGAAGTCTGTCTGGTTTTCTTTTATCTGCCAACCAAACTGTCTTAAACCAGATTTTTTCTCTAATACAGTTTTTCAGCAAGATGCATTGCCTACCACTAAGAAAAGAAGACGATGCCCAACTTCCCAGCCACAGAAAGAATGATCTATGAAACCAGGTGGCATGAGTTCAAATCCTGCTTCCAACGTTGGCTATGATTGTGTGCAAATCTCTCTAGCACTTTATGCCTCAGGTGCCCACATGGAGAATAAGGTCTCCAGGACAGGGTTTAGTGGTACGTGGAGACAATATGATGTATGGTGTCATGGACTTAGGAACACCCAAAGAATGCTGACAGATGACAGCTAAGTCTGAATTGTTTTGCAGTCACCTTCTGCCACACTATTGATGATCAAGCATTCACAGAGGGTAATTTTATCAAATTACAAAATTAGGTTAACCTAAAAGTGTATTAGTATAACCCGACGTGTACTTATGACAGCAGGCATGCTCAGCAGAGGAATATGGGTGGAATGTGAGCAGAGTCATGATTTACATGTGGATTTTATAAAGTGTGCACTTAGGCACATAAGGTTGATGATGATATTTATGGAATGTCACACCTTCAGTCTAAGTGCAAATTCTACAGGATTTTATGAAAATCCACAGTTATCTATATGTCTTTATAAAATGTCTATAGATATTCACTTTCCTGCATTTTTTGAGGGGGGAGGAGATGAGGGCTTCATTTATCTTTTATCCCCCACCACATGCAGAAACTAAACTTGTACAGCACAGTAGAGGCGTTCCTGGCCCCTGCGCCTCGCACCCCCCCCCCAACATGTCTCCCCCCCCCTTGCATGGCGTGGCATGCACCTACCCCACCAGGCCCACTGAGGCAGTGCGGCAACTTAACCTAAAGTTGACTTGCCATGCTGTTTCCCCAAAGACATGGGGATTCCCCAAAGACATGGGGAGGGGTGGCCGGCACAGAGCGGCAGGTGCACCTACTCCTGCCATCTTACTGGGTAGACTAGATGGACCATACTGGTCTTTATCTGCCGTCATTTACTGTTACTATGTTAGGCTCAGTCGCCCATCTCTCCCAGCCAAAGTCTCACGATTCACAAGACTTCAGCTGGGAGAGAAAAGTGACTGGGCCCTTAGAGACAGCGTGCATGGCAAGCCAGCTTAGGGTAAGTTTGCTGCACTGACTCTGTGGCCCAGTGGGGGTGCACCTCCCTCCTGGCCAGCACCCAGGGTGGGCCGCACCTTCTGACCCATCTTTGGTACGCCACTGCAGCACAGGAACGTCCCCTAGTTCACATCCTCCTCACCTTTGACTAGAGCAGCATTCCAGTGCTCCACCTCCGCTGCCTTCCCATTGGCCAGATCTTATCCACAGTCTCTGCTGTACTTACAGTGGAAGCAGGCAAGGTAAGCCACTCACACAGGGGGAGGATCAGAGATCTACAGACAGAAATTTTAATCTCTAAAAGAATGTTCAGGCATGTTAGCCATCGTAGCTTCCAGATATTAATGTAAAAATCAGTAGACTCTTGAAAAAAGCCAGTCAGTTCTGAATCCTAACCTTCTGGAGCACATTTGTCAGGGCCTCCCTAAACTATGGAACCTAGGTATGTTCTTAGTTTGCCAGTTCTTTAATAAGAACATAAGATATGCTATACTGGGTCAGACCAAGGTCCATAAGCCCAGTATCCTGTTTCCAACAGTGGCCAATCTAGGTCATCGTACCTAGCAGTTTCCCCAAAAGACACAGGTTCTGCAATGCTTGTACTGGGTCAAGCATTGATATCCTGGGTCCCTTCTTAATAATGGTTTATGGACCTTTCCTCCAGGAACTTGTCCAAACCTTTTTTAAACCCAGCTACACTAACAGCCTTTACTACATCCTCCGGTAACAAATTCCAGACTTTGATTACACGTTGAGTGAAAAAATATTTTCTTTTATTAGCCTTAAATAGTTTACCCTGTAGCTTCATTGCATGTCCCCTAGTCTTTCTATATTCTGATAATGCAAAGAGTCGATCTACGTTTACCCGTTCCACTCCGTTCATTAATTTATAGACTTCTATCATATCTCCCCTCAGCCGTCTCTTTTCCAGGTTAAAGAGCCCTAACCTTTTTACCCTTTTTCATAGGAGTATCCTTCCATCCCCTTTACCATTTTGGTGGCTCTTCTCTGAACCTTTTCTAATAACGCTATATCCTTTTTAAGATACGGCAACAAGAACTGCACACAATATTCAAGGTGTGATCTCACCATGGAACGGTATAGAGGCATTATAATATCTTTTGTTTTATTTTCCATTCCTTTCCTTATGATACCTAGCATTCTATTTGCTCTTTTGGCTGCCGCTGCATACTGGGCCAAGGGTTTTAACATGTTATCCACAATGACGCCTAAATCTTTTTCCTGAGTGTTGGTTCCTAATGTGGAACCTTGCATCGTGTAATCATAGTTTGGGTTGTTCTTCCCTAGGTGCATAACTTTGCACTTGTCCACATTAAATTTCATCTGCCATTTTGATGCCCAGTCTTCCAATTTATCAAGATCCTCTTGCAATTTTCCACAATCTTCTTGGGTTTTTAACAACTTTAAATAGTTTTGTGTCATCTGCAAATTTGATAACCTCACTCGTTATTCCACTTTCCAGGTCATTTATGAATATGTCAAAAAGCAGCGGACCCAGCACAGATCCCTGGGGTACACCACTATTCACCTTTCTCCATTGGGAAAATTGGCCATTTAGCCCAACCCTCTGCTTTCTATCTTTTAACCAGTTCCTGATCCACAGTAGTACACTGCCTCCTATCCCATGACTCTTTAGTTTTGCCAAAAGTCTCTGATGAGGGACCTTGTCAAAGGCTTTCTGAAAGTTCAGATACACTATATCAACCGACTCTCCTTTGTCCACCCGTTTATTCACACTTCAAAAAAACATAAGATTAGTAAGACAAGATCTTCCTTGTCTAAAGCCAGGTTGGCTGTCCCCATTAGGCCATGACTATCTACATGTTCAGTAATTTTATTCTTTATGATGGTTTCTACCATTTTTCCCAGTACTGACGTGAGGCTCACCGGTCTGTAGTTTCCCGGATCACCCCTCGAACCCTTTTTAAAAATTGGTGTTACATTGGCGATCCGCCAATCTTCAGGTATTAGAGATGATTTTAATGATAGTTCACAGATAACTAATAGCAGGTCTGCAATCTCATATTTCAGTTCTTTCAACACCCTTGGATGTATACCATCTGGCCCAGGTGATTTGATACTCTTCAGTTTATCTAATAGTTGTAATACATCTTCCTGATATTTCCTTCAATTCTTCCGCACCTTTAAATACCACTTCAGTCATGGGTAACATCCCTACATCTTCCTCAGTAAAGACCGAAGCAAAGAATTCAATCAGTCTCTCCGCTATCACCTTGTCGCCTCTTAGTGCCCCTTTAACTCCTCTATCATCTAATGGTCCAACTGACTCTCTCACAGGTTTTTTGTTATGAATGTACTTGAAAAAATCTTTATTTCGCGTTTTTGCTTCTGCAGCAAACTTCTTCTCAAATTCTCCCTTTGCCTTCTTTATCAATGCCTTGCATTTGACCTGCCAGTGCTTGTGCTGTTTCCAGGTTTCATTGTTTGGCTCTTTTTTCCATTTCCTGAAAGATGCTTTTTTGACAACAACAGCCTCTCTGACCTCATCTTTAAACCATGCTGGCAGTTTTTTGGACTTCCTTCCACTTTTCTTAAAGCATGGAATACAGCTGGTCTGGGCTTCCAAGATAGTATTTTTCAACAACACCCAAGCTTGATGTAAGTCTTTAACCTTTGCAACTGCTCCTTTTAGTTTTTTCTTAACTATTTTCCTCATTTTATCATAGTCTCCCTTTCGAAAGTTAAAAGGTAGTACTGTGGATTTCCTTACTATCCCTCCTCCACTAATTAAATCAAAGGCGATCTTGCTATGATCACTATTGCCAAGTGGCCCCAACACCCTTATCTCTTGCACTAGATCTGGTGTTCCACTAAGGACTAGGTCTAATATGGCTTCCCCTCTGGTCGATTCATGAACCAGCTGCTCCAAGAAGCAGTCATTTATGTCATCTAGGAACTTTATCTCCCTAGCATGTCCTGCCGTGACACTGACCCAGTCGATACCAGGGTAATTGAAATTACCCATTATTATTACTGTGCTGTAACTTTTGTTAGCTTCCTTGATTTCTTTGAGCATTTCATCATCCATTTGTTCATTCTGGCCAGGCGGTTGATAGTACACCCCCACCGCCATCGCCTTCCCCTTTTTACATGGAATTTCAATCCATAGAGATTCTACAGCAAGTTTTGTTTCCTGCAAAACTTTAATCCTTTCAGACTCAATGCCCTCTCTAACATAGAGCGCAACCCCTCCACCAATTTGATCAGCTCTATCATTACGATATAGTTTGTACCCAGGTATCACAGTGTCCCACTGGTTGTCCTCCTTCCACCATGTCTCTGATATTCCAATCACATCTAACCTCTCATTTAGTGCTATATATTCTAACTCTCCCATCTTATTTTTTAGACTTCTAGCATTTGCATACAAGCATTTTAGAGACTGTATTTTATTCGTATTAATTTAGCTATTGGTAGACATGGGTAATTTGGGATCTTTAAGCTGTGTCTGCTCCATACTCGAGGGCATTTGGGCTACTTTACTTTTTTTTGGAACCTCTCTGCTTTTGGTAGTATCCTTCAAGGATACATTCTTCCGAACCATCCGCTCTTGGGCGACTGTCGGCTTTCCCCTATTATCTAGTTTAAAAGCTGCTCTATCTCCTTTTTAAAGGTTAATGCCAGCAGCCTGATTCCATCTCGGTTAAGGTGAAGCCCATCCCTTCGGAAGAGTCCCTAATGTAACTCAGGCCATGGCAACAGAATTATTTGCCAGTGCAGATGGCAACCAACCAATAAGAAAGCAATAAAATTCAGTCAGCTTTCACAGTAGAAATAACAGCAAAGAAAATGAAATATATATGGGAATAATTTAAAATGCAGTACATCGCACTTAGGGAATTATTTGTAATCTGTGGGGTGTATGTGTGTGTGTATATTGTGTGTACTGTGTGTGCTGTGCATGTGCTGTTTCTGGGAGGCGAGGGGGATAGCTGATGGTGTTGGGGCATTTTCAGGATACATAGTATTAGGGGTAGGGGTCAATGCAAAGAGGTAGTTTTGGGAGTGGGGTAGTTTGCATGTCACTGGGGTTGTTGTTTTGGGTGGAATCTATGGGGGTGGGGTCAGTTGTGTAGGGGAAATTTTGAAGGAGGGACAGTTGTGGGGGATATTTTTGGGGGTGGGACAGTTTGCAGAGTGGTGTGGCAGTTTTAGGGATGGAGCAGTGGGTAGGATAGTGGGTCAATTGTAGGGCAATTGATATTTGAAGTGGAGCAGTTTGTGGGAAGGTGTGGCAAATGCAGGGGGCAATTAGTGAGGTGCTAGGACAGTTGGCTGAGCAGATTTTTGGGATGGGACAGATTGCAGGATGTGGGGCAGCTGTCAGGGGATATATTTTATACGTGGAGACAGTTTGTAGCGTGATAGAGTAGGTGCAAGGAAGCGTTTTTTTGTGGTAGAGCTGTGTGCAGGGAGGTGGAGTCATTTGTGTTTGGGTAGTTTTTTGTGGTGAGGCAGTTTATCAGTCAGTGGAGCAGTTGCAGTGAGGTAATTTTTGGGGGGTGGAGCAGTTTGCAGGGTGGTGAGACAGTTATCAATGTATTTTGGAAGCCCTCTGGGCATAACAAGAACTCAAGTACCTGTTTATACCACACTTTGAGCTTGGACTTGGAAAAAGCAAGTAATTAACTGTAAAATCCAGATTCAAAATCCTAGTCAATGTGGTGAAGAACAATAAGATCTAAGTGTGAAGCTACCTGAGTTGGGCCACTCTGCAGAGATAGGGGGCTAGATAGAATTTCAAAACATTGTCCCAGCATATTCAGAAAATATTTTACTTTTACTTTTAACTAATGCTGTTATCACACAGAAACTGCTAATTTTATTTCTTATTTAAATCACTAATGCACCCATGCAATTCAAATATGGAATTTGATTAGAAAAGACTGGTATTCAGAACGGGAGGCCTCATTCCAACTACTTTTTTAATCATAACACAGAAAGAAGCATTCTCTTTATGACTAATTTTAGTTTTTCATCTGGTAAAAGTTGTCTGGTGTAGTTATTATATCATAAAAATAAATCTCAGATCACATGTACCAGCACATTGCAATTCTCAAACACTGCAAAGCCTCAGAGGTTGAGAGAAAGCAGGACCTGACATATTGCAAGGCATGAGAACATGGTTGGCTGCAAGCCTGAACAGATCAGCAAGTGACCTAGGAGTTGGGAAAGCGCCCTAGCTCCATGTCCAAGATGAGCCAGTCCTGGTTTTATGTTCTGTTTTCTAAGAAAAATTAACAAGGAAATGAGACCTACAACTCCCTGTACTCAATGGAGTAAAGCTAGGACTGGCTCATCTAATTCTACCCCTCTCTTCCTACCTGGACTTGGAATTACATGGCAACCTACCCATGAGTTAAGAGAACACATGTGTGATGTAATGTAAAATTACACAGTAAATCTTCTCTTACCAGGAACTGAGCAGTAGAGCTCTCAAAGGAACTCTATGTACCATAGAGGCTTTTGTGATAGACAGAAATGGGAGAATACCTTTAGGAAAGGAACTAGAGAAGTACTAAGATAAGTTACATGAAACCAGGGCCAGCCCGTCCATTGTGCGAGAATGTTGTTCGCACAGGGCTCTGCCTGAACCTCATTCCCACATGGTGAATCCTGGCTTTGCAATGCCGGCTTCAGAGGGAGCCGGGGAAGCCTGCCCGAGGCCCCGGCTCACCTCTGTACAGCCGCTAGCGTGGAGAGCGGCATGTTCCCTTATGCTGGCAGCTGTGTTCTCGTGAAGCACGCAAGTGCCACGAAACAGGAAATGCCCTTTAACCTTTCCCAGCACTCACACACTTCACAAGAACAGAACTGCCAGCGTAAGGGAACACGGCTGTGTAGAGGTGAGCCGGGAGGGCCTCGAGTGGGCCTCCTCAGCTCTCTCTGAAGACAATCAGACAGGTGTGGGGCTCTTCGGGGGCGGGGGGGGGGGGTGCTAGGATATGACTGGAAATAGGCTGATGGGGGAGGTTTGGACTGGAAATGGACTAGTTTGTGGGACGGACTGGAAATGGACTGGTTTGGGGGGTCTTTGATTGGAAACGGGCTGATGGGGGCTAAGATAGGACTGGAAATGCTGATGGGGGCTATGACTATAAATGGGCTGATGGGATGCCTAGGACTGGAAATGGACTGACTGGGAGTGCTTGAACTGGAAATGGGCTGATGGGGGGCTTGGACTGGAAATGGGGTGCTTGAACTAGAAATGGGCTGATTGGGGGGAGGCGTGGACTGGAAATGGGCTGATGGGTGGCTAGGATAGGACTGGAAATGGGCTGATGGGGAGGCTTGGACTGGAAATGGGCTGATTTGGGGGAGACGTGGACTGGAAATGGGCTGATGGGGGGCTTGGCTGGAAATGGGCTGATGGGGGGGGCTAGGATAGACTGGAAATGGCTGATGAGGGACCTAGGATTGGAAATGGGCTGATGGAGGGGATGGGAGAATGGGACTAGAAGGGAGCGAATGCTGGGTGCGGCTGGAACTAGAAGGGAGCTGATGTTGGGGGAGGACTAGAAGGGGATGGGGCTGGGGGAGAGAGAATGGAGAGGGGAAAAGATATTTTGTTTGTAGGGGAATTAAAATCTACGATCAGCTGGGTACTGGGAGTGGGCATTGAGGATGGAAGGGTGAAATTTGAGTGGATGAACGAGGAATAAAGAAAGAAATGGAGGAAAGAGCAAAAGGGGAAAGATCAGGATGTTAAAGCAGATTTAGAGAGAGAATGGAAAAGAACTAGAAGAGTGAAGAAAGAACAAATAGACAGCAGACAATGGCGAGTTAGCAGAAGACATGAAGAAACTAGAAGAAAGTGACTAGAACAATTGCAACTGAAAAATAAAATGCCTAAACAACAAAAGGTAGAAAAATACTTTATTTTGAATTTAACAACTAGACTACGTCAGCTCTGGGAAATGTACATCACTAACATCTTTGCATTTTGTTTAGTACAAGAGGAAATTAATTTATAGTTTTATTTCTCCAGTGTTGTGGTACATTCCAAGTTTGGCTTTTGGGGTTCCCAGTTTAATTATTGTCCTCCTATTTCTAAATTGTGATCCCTCCCTTGTTCTTTGTCTGGTGACGGTCTATGTTCTGCATGTGTAGCTGAGCTGAGGTATTCTGTTCAAGTAGTTTCTATTTAACAGTGCCATTTGTTCTCTTTCCCCAGTAGGAGATGTATTGGTATTCTCTGAGATGTATTGGTTTAATATTTGCAGTGTTGCCTTTTTGAGAGGTAGGGTTTGGTGCTTTGTGAGTCCTGGCAGTGCTGTTATGATATGGCGGGTTTGCTATGGGTTCTAAATGGGCAGTGTTTGTAGTACTTCCTAATGTGCCTGGTGGTTGGAACTGGAGTATAGTAATGTAGAAATCCAGTAGTCTTTATCTGGACACTCATTAAGAAGCATATTTACTAAAAGTTAGCGCATGTTAATATTATGCAAGTATTTATGCAAATGAGGCCCCTTATACAAATAAGGCCCCGTAAAGAGTCTCCGCACTTGGCCCCGCATCCCCCTTGGGCTGCCCCTGGAAGAAACCATATTAACAGAGCAGAGCAATGCCCCTCACAGTCATTAAAATATTATTACTCCTGATCCTCCAACCCCATCTTTCCCCCAGTCCCAGAAGAAACTTTCTGGATTTCATTCTTGAGTTTTATTTTAATTTTTGAGGAGGTTTTTTTTCTGATCAGATGGGCTATCATTTTTCTGTATCTGTTTTAACTCACATCAGCTGAAATAACTTCCTTTTGCTCTCATCTTTCTTGCTGTTTAGTCAACAGAAACCCACTTAAAGAAGCAGCATGGCTAGAAAATGAGGAAGGCACCGGCAGCCATATTTAAACTAGATCTTCCAAAGATATTGCAGGACTTTTCCAAACATGAGTGTGAGTGAGTTAACTGGGATGTCTGATTGGAGAAGCTTGATGGCAAATGAGAAGGCAATGCAATATGTGCATTCAAGTCAATGCTAGCTCCTGGGTTTTCTTGGCACTGTGACCAGACGTAGATTGCCAGGCCCTCAACTAAACACACAGAAAAGGCCACTATAGCTTGAACTGCTATGTAAGGGGAATCATAAAACAGCCCCTGCCCCCTAGATGAACTTAAATTTTGTCTAGTGAATCTTGAACATTTTGCCTTTTAAAAGAACACAGTGTACACAATGGCAAGCAACCAGTTTCAATTGTGTTTTACATTCTTACAAGCCATTTCATAGCTGTTGGAATAGCCCTCCGCTTCTATTAATGGAACACAGGCCTTCATTTCTTTCAAACAGGTTTGGATAATTCACGTTGCCTTCTTCCTGTAGCTTTGCAAAATGATTGAAAAGTCAAGCATGATGATATATGCAAGACTACGCTCGTACAAGCAAAAAGTCAAGACTCTAACTGATCTGAAGGCAATTTTGATCGTGCCTGATGATATTAGCACAAGTTCTTAACAAAAGTAGAATTTTTACAAAAAGTTGAAAATACAGCAAAACAAAAAAAAGATACTTGTATTTCTTTTTAACTTGAAAAGTAAAATAGCTCTTTATAATCTCAAAGTGGTTCCAAAGTGCAGTAAAATACTCAAGTGCCGCAGATACCATAGCAATGATCTTGCACCTCAGCATAGTTCAACAATGCACCAAAACCTTCCAGTGCAGAGCCTATCCAGGGTCATTGGCCAGAAATCCGAGGAAGATGGCTGCTAGCCTGGATCCCTACACTGCCAGCACAGAGACGCATGAGAACATCAGTACGAGTAGTTATGATATAGTCTGTGGGTTTTCAAAAGGTTCCTACTGCAAGACCAACTGTAAAAACTGTTTTGTGAGGAAGTGGCGGCTTGATCTGTGTGCTGTGCTTACCCAAGCGTATGAAAGTGATACTCAGTAGTGCTATGTTAATGATACTGGTGTAACAGTGGACTGATAAACTGATGATAATCATGCGGGCGATGCTGAGCAAAACTAAGGTCATAGAGATTGGAAGAAACTGCACACCTCGGTGCGCTTGGGGGGTGGAGGCCAGAACATGTGTAACTTCTCCCTTGAATATGCTGTCAGCTAACTTGGACAGTGAGGCCCCATATGAACAAGTGAGTAGTGGAGAAGGAACTGGCTCTTTAAAGCGCAAGTTTCAGGGTTGCATTGAAAAACTTGTTGGTGAGTTTCGCACCATGAGGGAAGAAGTGATGTCTAAAACTGAGGATACACAAAGCAACCTCCAAAAACTGGGCAGTTGCATTAAGGAGGCACAGTACAAACTTAAATAGAATACTGAGACCCTAGCAGAACCGGAGAGTAAGGTAGATCGGCAAGAGTAGCAGTCACAAGGACTGTTATATAAATTGGTCAAATCTGAAAATATAAATTGGCACAATAATGTTCAAATCTAAGGTGTCCCTGAGATCTCCGTAGAGGCTACTGAGCAAATAGTGTGGGCAGGGTCATGCATTTGGACTGCAAAAATGCAAGAGAGCGGTACAGTGTAGGGGGCAAAGTACTTCTGTCCACAAAAGAAGAGCGGGACATCTGTGTGATTGTTTCGGATGATCTTAAAGTGGCTAAATAGGTAGAAAAGGCGACAGCGAAAGCCAGAAGGATGCTTGGGTGCATAGGGAGAGGAATGGCCAGCAGAAGAAAAGAAGTGATGGTGCCTCTGTATAAGTTTCTGGTGCAAACTCATTTGGAAAATTGTGTGCAATTCTGGAGACCACACCTTCAAAAAGATATAAACCAGGAGGAAGTTGGTGCAGAGGGTGGCTATTAAAATGGTTCGTGATCTTTGTTATAAAGCATATGGGGCAGTCTTAAAGACCTTAATATGTATATGTTAGAGGAAAGGTGGGATAGAGGAAATATAATAGAGATGTTTAAAAAGCTCTGTGGCATACATGTAAAAGAGGAGAGCCTCTTTCGACTGAAACAAGGGGACATAGAATGAGGTGAAAGGGGATAGACTCAGGAATAATATGCAGAAATATTTCTTTAGGGAAAGAGTGGTAGATGTGTGAAATAGTCTCCCAGTGGAGGTGGTAGAGACAAGGACAGTATATGAATTCAAGAAAGCATGGGATAAACACAGAAGATCTCTGAAGGAAAAAAGGGGACTATTGTAGTTGAAATGGAAGGGCAGACTAGATAGGCCATATGGTCTTTTTCTGCCATCATGTTTCTATTTTTCTACACTGGAAGACCATGCCTCTACAATGGAAAAAGACCAAGCATATAGAGTGCTAGGGACACCACCAAATAATAAACCACGAGATATTACTCTCACATTTGTGTGCTATCAAGACACTTTTCTTATTAGGTGTAATAGTTGAGGGAATGAAGGAATATCCTATCAAGACTGCAAGGAGACAGTGTACTGAGACTTTTTGATTTCCATTATGGATGGAGACGGAAGTTTAAACCAGTCACAGAACTACTGAATAAAGAGAAGCTCTGCTACTTTTGGTCTTTTCTGTTTTGCATCACTTTTACCCTAGCTGGCAAGAAATACTCGTTGAGGGACCTTACAGAGGCATGGAAAGCTTTGCATCCAACAGGTCTGGTGGAGGACGATCGCTTATAACCCACCTCAAAGGTGCAGTGGATCGTCTTTAATAAATGGCGACGGGCTCCTGAGAAGTGCAAATGCAACGCTTAAGCAGAGATGGTTTGTTGATTAGAGATTGCATTTAGAGTGACATGATTTGGAACTGGGCTGATTGTTTCATGGAGGTTATACTGCAGCCTATCTGGCTATTTTGGACCCGAGATATCACCTGGAATGTTTATTTTTCCACCAGTCATGTTGTTAATCTGAGTAGTGGTTATTTTTGGTAGTTTTGCTAGGGAGGCAGGTTGGGGTGGATTGGTTGGGATTGGTTGGGGTGTATTGGTTGTTTGGTTGGGATTGTTCTTTCCTCCTCTCCATTGCTCTGGGGAGGTTTGGGCGTTTTGAGGTTTAATATAATAAATGAGAATGAATTGGGGAAGGGGGAGAGGGATTTAGTTGGGGAATGAGAGGGTGGGGTCTTTTTTGAGCAGAAGGATGGATTTAGTTGGGATGGGGAGGATGATGTAAAACGAGGTAGCTACATTGGATGGGTGTGGCTGATGAGTGAAGCAAGGGGTGGCAGTTTGTCAAGATGTCTGAGTGTGTGAATAATTGAGGGGGAATAATTATGTTTAAGGTAAACCCCTTGAACATGAAGGGCCTTAACGTCTCTAAGGAGAGCGTACTTTCCTTCAAGGAGGCATAAGCACTGAAGGTGGATGTGTTACTATATGCAGGAAGCCCACCTCTGCACTGAATATCAAACTTGGCTAAAAAGAGAGCCCTATGCAGATATTGTAGCAGCTTGCAATGTCTCGAGGTGTAACAAATGAGGAGTTGCTATTCTGTTTCATTCTGCTCTTCATGCTGACATAATGGAGATGCAAAAGGACGGGCAGTGTCACTGGATCTATATTAATACTAGTACTTGAGAGGATATGTACACATTTACAAATGTTTAAGCTCTTAACAAAAATCAAGCAGTATTTTATTCAGAGGTTCAAATTTCTGTAGCTGCCTTTATAAAAGGGGACTGTAATTCTGGGTGGGGATTTTAATGTTTGTATCCATCCCAGTTTAGATTTGATGGGGAAGGGACGTCCACAGAGGGGGACACTGAGAGCAAAGGCCTGTATGCTCTCTTACAGGATTTGGGATTACAGGATATTTGGAGGCAACTATACCCTGGAGAAAAGGGGCTTCTACTTTTTTATCCCTCCTCTCACCAAATTTATACCAGAATTGATTATTTATTTATGGAACAGGCCATATGGAGTAAGGCAGGAGGGTAGATATAGGTGTTATAGCCTTGGTCTGATTATGCTCCCTGCTTGGTGGAGTTACATCGAACTGCCCCTGAACCAGAGCAAATGTGCCCTTGGCCCAAAAGGGTTTGGGATAATCCTAACATTGCAGGAATTCGGGTGACACACGGGAGTACAAAATAGCCCTTTTAACGGATGATATTATACTATCATTAACGTCATTAAGCTTGAGACAGCCCTGTGCCCAATATCTCCAAGTGCATTTTCCATTTAAGTGGGCCTGGGGTTCATTCATATATCTTGGGGTACATTTGACTAATAATTTAGTGGTGCTATATAAGGCCAATTACCCCCCACTGTTCTGATAACTTTCTCAAGATTTGGAGGTTTGGCTACAGTTGACAATTTCTTGGTTTGGTCAGACTGCCTCAGTGAAAATGGTAGTTCTTTCACAATTGCTTTATTTCAAGTGTCCCCTGTTGAAGTCCTACCCAGGGTATCTACAGTTATGCAGAAGCACATTTTGGATTTTATTTGGCGATATAAAAAAACCTCCCTGCATTGGCAAGAATGTCGTTTGCTGGTAGGAAAAAGGAGACCTGGGAGTCTCCAAATTGAAATAGCGCATTGCTGCTGCTCAGGCATGGGTGGCAGTGGAAAGATGAATTTGGAGTAGTGTAAACTTTGAGTAACAATGAAGCATGCCCTTGTTGGTATGCCTAGCTAAGACAGGTAGCTGTGGATACTAGGTAAACACAAGGTTTATGGGGGTGGGGGACTAATCCCTATGTGGACTACACCATTAAATGTTGGGACAGAGGTTTCCAATCCTATAAGGAAGTCCACTCTCTGCTTACACCCATTGCTGACAATGCTTTGTTTGTCCCCGGGATTGGCTCAGTGGTATTCCGCCATTGGGCGATAAATGGGGTTAAAAGGTTGGGACAATTATATGATGATGGAGAGCTTTTGTCCTTCCACTCTTTGCAAGAGTAATATGAACTTCCCTTGATCCTCATCTACTATTATAACCAGCTGGTGCATTGGCTGATTCATAGGAAGGTCAAATCACAGATGGCCAGAGAAAATACAAAGCTTGAGGATTTATATGAAGATAGGCGTTTGATAAAGTGACTTATTTCCATGTTAAGTCAATATCATAAGAACATAAGATATGCCATACTGGGTCAGATCAAGGTCCATCAAGCCCAGTATCCTGTTTCCAACAGCGGCCAATCTAGGTCATACGTACCTAGCAGTTTCCCCAAAAGACACAGGTTCCACAATGCTTGTATTGGGTCAAGCAGTGATATCTTGGGTCCCTTTTTAATAATGGTTTATGGACCTTTCCTCCAGGAACTTGTCCAAACCTTTTTTAAACCCAGCTACACTAACAGCTTTTACTACATCCTCCGGTAACAAATTCCAGAGTTTGATTACACATTGAGTGTATCCATGCAAAGCTGCACAAAACAAGAGGCATAGGTACCTGTGTCTTTTGGGGAAACTGCTAGGTACTTGTGACCTAGATTGGCCACTGTTGGAAACAGGATACTGGGCTTGATGGACCCTGGTCTGACCCAGTATGGCATATCTTATGATCTTATGTTCTTAATAGTGGGAGAGTGATTTAGGGTGTCATTACACTGAAAAGTAGTGGGAACAGGTAGATAACGATCTGGAGAAGAGTTTAAGAGCAATCAATGTTCAGGAAAATTGCTATAAAGTTCTGTATGATTGGCAAATGACCCCTCAAAAGCTTTCGTGTTTCTTTCCAGGGATGTCAGCTATTTACTGGCAGAGATGTGAACAAATTGGAACCTTGTCATATATTTGGTGGAGTTGTCCTCATATTGAAGCTTACTGAAAGGGAAAACCATATAGGGTGAAGAAGGTCTTGGGTGTACATGATCCCTGGGATCCAGGAGTCTTCTTGGGTTTCCAGGCTGAAAATGCAACATAAAGGAGCCCTTTTACTAAAGGTTTTAACATGTGTTAATGAAGTTAACATGCATTAAGTGCCCACATCCCTTTTATTTCTATTGGCGCAATGGCACTTAACATACGTTAAGTTAATGCGCATTAACTTTAACTAAAAGAGCCTCAAAGTGTTACTTACACATTGCATGAATAAGCCAAATTGAATCTGGCTGTGACCTGAAAACAGATGACTGCCCTCTGGTTGGTGTGGATATGGGAAAATTATAATTTGGAATGTCTGACAGCACAAAGGAAAAAGCAGCTGGAGCGCTTTAAGGATGGGGTGTGAACCATTTGTGAAAGCGTACACTGCTCTTCCAGTTGGGAGGGATAAATGGTCTTTCTGGCTAGTAGTGATTGTGGAATGAATGGGACTTCTTGGGAGGGGGGGAGAAGTTAGATGACAGGGGATGGAGAGGGAGGGAGAAAGGGTTTGTTAAAACCTGAAAAGGATGAGACTATTTTTAGTTTCTGTAATGTAACTGAATCGGTAGGATGGCAAGAGGCATGATGAAGATGGTATGACCTACGTCGTCTTACTGTTGCTCTTGGTTTAAAGATACTGCCGTTGTATTCTTTCTTCGTGTGTGACAATATTCTCTGAAGATCAACCAAAAACTGTCTTGTTAATGTATGTGCAATAAACCATTTTCCCCTCAAAGGATCTTTTTTTCCAGCTAGTTTAGACTTTGATATCATAGAAAAAACATGTGTGTTCAAGCATAACTAACTTCTTCAATGTGTACTGTACATAAAAAACAAAAAAGTTCAGCTCCACTGCACAGCTGACCAAATGTGTAAAAACCTCAAGATGGAGTGAGGAAGTAAACAATGGTTTGAGGCTGTCCCAGCAACACAGAGAGCCAGAACATAAAGACTGTTTCTAAAGTACATAAACAGGGATCATTCAAGAAGCAAACAAACTCATTTCTCTACAATTAACCATGTGGTTAAACTAATCAGTAGTGATAGAGTCTGTGTTACCTTAGGTAACCCCTCTATGTATCCTCTACCATTGGAAGAAAATTATTACATAGCTTCCGGGCAGTCAAGTTCTGAACAACTTGCAGCCCTATTGTGACTCCCCCTTTACATTTCTGGCAAGGCCCCAAAGCCACTCCTACATCTGAATGCTACAGGCATTTTCTCTGTAGCTTATGTCATATCAAAGTCCTTAAAACATTCAACGGACTAGAAAAATGTTATCCAGAAGCACACATATCAGCTACAAGCGATGACTAGGAAAGCATGCCAACCAGCCTGTAAGAATCAATCACCAAAATACCTCTTCGTACAGTCTCTGTTCAATATCTGTCCAATGTTCATTTAGATGCTGAATGTCCCTCTGACCCCAGATCATTCATGAACAACCTAAGAATATGTGCTTGCTTTAAAATGACATAGCTCTTTGTGGAAAGGCTCTGCCTGGTGAGCTTTGCAGGGAATCAGATTTGGCTAGGTATAAGAAGAATCCAAAACCTCACTGATTTAGGCTTATTTAGGTGTGCTTTTCATTTAGGGGTTGGGAGATTGGGATATGATTAGTGATGGTTTTTGTTACTTTTCTGTTCTGTTTGCTGTTTTGATTTTTGTTTGTACACCGCAGGGAGCAGATTTCTGGCTTTGTGGTATAGAAATGAGATAAATAAAATAAATAAATTCTTAGGGAGAGAGAGAGTGTAACTGTGGTCACGTATATAGAGGGCTGATTTGCCATTAGTCATTCATGCGCTTTTGATAAGTTGCATGGACTAGTAAAATTCTTTATATACAAACTGTTAAAGCAGATTCAATCACTACAAAATATGGTAGCCTGGATTTTAGTGGAGGCAAAATCTCATAACCATATTATGCCTATTTCGAAAGGCCTCCACTGGCTGCTGGGGTTGGTTTTTTGTGACTTAGGTTTAAAATCTTTTCAATGGCATTTAGATGCTTTCATTGGATGGCCCCTGCTTATTTAATTGATTTGCTGCCATGTTATGCACAAGCTTCAGGTACAACTAAATTGTAAACCAATTTATTGTTTACCTTTCCAAATAACATAAAAACAAGAAGCACTCTGAAACTAATGACCAGCAGACTGAAAACAAATTATAGAAAGGGTTTTTTTTTCACAGAGTGCATAATCTAGCTGTGGAATCTATTGCTGAGAATGTGCTCAAGGTGACTAACATAGTGGGATTTAAAAGAGGTTTGGACAAGTTATTGGAGGAAAAGTCCATAACAACAATGATTAGCCAGGTAGACTTGGGAAAGCCATTGCTCATCTCTTGAAATAAGCTGTGAAGGATGGACTGCTATTTTGGATCTGCTGGGTAATTGTAATTCAGACTGGCCGCTGTTGGAGACAGGGGGCTGGGCTGAATAGACCTCGGTCTGATTCAGCGTGGCTTTTCTTAATTTATTCTGAAATAATTCATTTGCCTGAATGTGTAACTTGCCTTGAATTTGGATTGGGAAAGGCGAGTAATACATTTTAAAAAATCCAAATCCAGAACTTTGATGTCAGTCCAACTGGGATTATTGTTCATTCCTTTCTCTACTATTGTGAAGCTACTACTCATTTGTACTACTCTCCCCTGCCTGCCTCACCAACGGCATAAAACCTGCCGCTTCGGAGCGCGCCCGCGCCTTGCGGGCCCGCGCCTGAGAGCCTCGCCAGAGGGCCCTTTGGCGTGGCCCTTAGGCGTTGGTCCGTGGCGTCCGTTGTTATGGGTGGCATTGATGACATATTGTGGACTAGAGTGATGTGCTGCTATTTTGTGGCAACTTGCTGTTCCTTGTTCCTCTTCTTCTCCTATCTGTTTGACTGTCTCTGTCCTCTTCTCTGTCCTATCATATAAATGGCGTTCTTTTCCGTTTTCCTCAAATGATATAGTATTGTAAACCGCTCTAATGCCTCTGGCCTGAGCGGTATATCAAATTGAATAAACATAAACATATAGGGCTCTAATGCACACGTAGCGCTGTATGTATAGATGTAAAACAGTTACTGCTCATCCGAGCTTACGATCTAATCAAGACCAAAATAAAAACCCATCATAAAACTGGGGACTAGAGGATGGTAAGATGCACAAGTAGTGAACAAGAGAGTGAGGAGCATCAGGATCCAAAAACGATCTCAAAGAGGGGGATTTTAGCCTGGATTTGAATAGGGCCAGAGAAGGAGACCAATGCACTGACTCGGGTAATTTGTTCCAGGCATATGAAGTACATCATTCAACTGTTATGTGTCAACAATATGAAATTTGCTTCCTGAAGACATTTAAAGTGAGCCAGCTTATTTAACGTTTTGTAAAAAAAGTGAAGGCCTGGTTCATTATCCAAGCTTTCTCTGATTGCTATGAGTAGACTGAACTGTATTATGGTCAGTGTATGATGTTTAAATGGTGTTTTAGGGGTTCAATTACATTTTGGAATATGAAGTGTGGATCTGTAAGAAAAGTTATATTGTTATGTTCTTTCCTTCAATTTTGCTAGACCGGTACAGATGAGTGGGTTATGCTCCCCAGCCAGCAGGTAGAGGCAGACCAGAGCAACTTTCAGTGATGTCATCACTTGTACACACATTGGAGCAGCACAGAGAAGCCAGTATGTCACTTCCCAAGCAGAAAGCAAGATTAAAATTTTCAGAAAAAGTATTAATCAACAGCAATTAACTTTGGCTCGCTTACCATACTTGACTTTGCATCAGGCACTGATACAGAAATTTCAGTTAAAAGGCAGCAGGGCTTCCAAACCTGTATGAGTAGTATTCTAGGGCAAGTCCTGGATAGGTCTAACAAGATTTAAGGAAAGGAAATTTGCAGTTATGGAAAATTTCTCCTTCCTTATCATCCTGCTAGACTGCTCCAGATGAGTGAGATGTACCCAAGCAATCAGGACTGAGTAGGTGGAAGACGATGCTCTGGAAGGAACTGCTCTGCCAAAGGCACCATCCGCCCCAGTTCCCACATGCTACCTGTAATGTTTCACAAAAGTGTTCAGAGATAACCAGGGAACCACCTTATAGATGTCCTCTGGAGACACCAAGGCGAACTAGTGAAATAAGCTCTGATTCCCTCTGGCATGCATTCTCCATACAGAAGGTGGGCTGAACTAATAGCCTCCTTAGTCCAGTGGTCAATCGAAGACTTGAGCCACTGCCTGTCCTTCCCTCAGACCACTAAACAGGACAAAGATGATTCGACCAACAAAAGGAATTAATAAATTCTAGATACTTTACTAATGCCTTCCTCACAACAACCAACACAGTGAGGAGGGAGGGGGGGGGGGGGTCTACCTGATGTTCCAATTCTAAGGAGAAGGGCAGGATTACAGGCTAATTAAGATGAAAGGAAAACAGTGCCTTTGGGAGAAAGGAGGGTAGTGTCCTCAGAGAGACAGATGCTGTCCAGATAACCAGAAAAGGCTCCCTTGAAAGGGAGACTATGATAAAATGAGGAAAACAGTTAAGAAAAAACTAAAAGGAGCAGTTGCAAATTTAAAGACGTACATCAGGCTTGGCTGTTGTTGAAAAATACTATCTTGGAAGCCCAGACCAGCTGTATTCCACGCTTTAAGAAAAGTGGAAGGAAGTCCAAAAAACTGCCAGCATGGTTTAAAGGTGAGGTCAGAGAGGCTGTTGTTGCCAAAAAAGCATCTTTCAGGAAATGGAAAAAAGAGCCAAATGGTGAAACCTGGAAACAGCACAAGCACTGACAAGTCAAATGCAAGGCATTGATAAGGCAGGCAAAGGGAGAATTTGAGAAGAAGCTTGCTGCGGAAGCAAAAACGCAAAGTAAAGACCTTTTCAAGTACATTCATAGCAAAAAACCTGTGAGAGAGTCAGTTGGTCCATTAGATGATAAAGGGGTTAAAGGAGCACTAAGAGGCGACAAGGCGATAGCGGAGAGACTGAATGAATTCTTTGCTTCAGTCTTTACTGAGGAAGATGTAGGGATGTTACCCATGACTGAAGTGGTATTTAAAGGTGCGGAAGAATTGAAGGAAATATCGATACATCGGGAAGATGTGTTACAACTATTAGATAAACTGAAGAGTAGCAAATCACCTGGGCCGGATGGTATACATCCAAGGGTGTTGAAAGAACTGAAATATGAGATTGCAGACCTGCTATTACTAATCTGTGAACTATCATTAAAATCATCTCTAATACCTGAAGATTGGAGGATCGCCAATGTAACACCAATTTTTAAAAAGGGTTCCAGGGGTGATCCGGGAAACTACAGACCGGTGAGCCTGACATCAGTACCGGGAAAAATGGTATAAACCATCATAAAGAATAACATTACTCAGCATGTAGATAGTCACGACCTAATGGGAGACAGCCAACATGGTTTTATACAAGGAAGATCTTGTCTTACTAATCTGTTATGTTTTTTTGAAGGAGTGAATAATCAGGTGGACAAAGGTGAGTCAGTTGATATTGTGTATCTGGACTTTCAGAAAGCCTTTGACAAGGTCCCTCATGAGAGACTTTTGGCAAAACTAAAGAGTCATGGGATAGGAGGCAGTGTACTATTGTGGATCAGGAACTGGTTAAAAGATAGAAAGCAGAGGGTACGGCTAAATGGCCAATTTTCCCAATGGAGAAAGGTGAATAATGGTGTACCCCAGGGTTCTGTGCTGGGTCCGCTGCTTTTTGACATATTTATAAATGACCTGGAAAGTGGAATAACGAGTGAGGTTATCAAATTTGCAGATGACACAAAACTATTTAAAGTTGTTAAAACCCAAGAGGACTGTGGAAAATTGCAAGAGGATCTTGATAAATTGGAAGACTGGGCATCAAAATGGCAGATGAAATTTAATGTGGACAAGTGCAAGGTTATGCACCTAGGGAAGAACAACCCAAACTATGGTTACATGATGCAAGGTTCCACATTAGGAACTACCACCCAGGAAAAAGATTTAGGCGTCATTGTGGATACCATGTTAAAACCCTCGGCCCAGTGTGCAGCGGCGGCCAAGAGAGCAAATAGAATGCTAGGTATGATAAGGAAAGGAATGGAAAATAAAACAAAAGATATTATAATGCCTCTATATCGCTCCATGGTGAGACCGCACCTTGAATATTGTGTGAAATTCTGGTCGCCGTATCTTAAAAAGGATATAGCAATTTTAGAAAAGGTTCAGAGAAGAGCCACCAAAATGGTAAAGGGGATGGAAGGATACTCCTATGAAGAAAGGCTAAAAAGGTTAGGGCTCTTTAACCTGGAAAAGAGATGGCTGAGGGGAGATATGACAGAAGTCTATAAATTAATGAACGGAGTGGAACGGGTAAATGTAGATCGATTGTTTACCTTATCAGAATATAGAAAGACTAGGGACATGCAATGAAGCTACAGGGTAAACTATTTAAGACTAATAAAAGAAAATATTTTTTCACTCAATGTGTAATCAAACTCTGGAATTTGTTACCGGAGGATGTAGTAAAGGCTGTTAGTGTAGCTGGGTTTAAAAAAGGTTTGGACAAGTTCCTGGAGGAAAGGTCCATAAACCATTATTAAGAAGGGACCCAGGATATCAATGCTTGAACCAATACAAGCATTGTGGAACCTGTGTCCCTTGGGGAAACTGCTTGGTACATATGACCTAGATTGGCCACTGTTGGAAACAGAATACTGGGCTTGATGGACCTTGGTCTGACCCAGTATGGCATATCTTATGTTCTTATGTCCCAGAACAAGACCTGTAGTTCTGAATCCCAGCTGAGAGATGCAGCAATCACCAGGAATACCACCTCCAGGGGCAAATTCTTGAGAGAGGCCATCTGAAGGGGCTTAAACAGGGGGCCATTCAGTGCCTTGAACAGAAGAGAAAGACTCTACTAGAGTACAATTGTATACACAGGCAGATTGATCTCCTTCACCTCTTAAACAAGCAAGGCACATAGGGGTGTACCATTAAGGATGATCCTGAACACACTCCTAGTAGCATGCAAGAGCTGCCACCCGAACCTCGAGAGAATTCACGGCTAAACTCTTGCCCAATCCAGACTGTAAGAAGGACAAAATGTCTATTTCTATGTCTATTTCCTGGCATTCAAGGCCTGAGAAGAACATCACCTCAGGAAGACTCTCCAGACCTTCACATGGGCCAATGATATAAAGACCCTCCAGGCCTTAAGCGTGTTGACTACCACTTCACAGTATCCTTTCTTAGACAACTTATGTCTCTTCAGGGCCAAGACATAAGTGAGAAGCAAATAGGATCCTCCATGACCAGGGGACCCTGCCACAGAAGTCCCCTCTCCTGAGGTAGCAATAGAGGGAACCCTGCCAACAGGCAAAAAAAAATCTAAGTACCATGGTACCCAGTCTGATGTCATTAGAATGGCAAAGCGTGGGTGAAACCAAATTCTATGCAGAAGTTGGTTCATCAGGGGCCATGGGGGGAAAGACATGCAGGAGCCCCTCTTGAGGCAACTCCTGGTATCCCAAGCCTACCACCAGCAGATCCTTCCTGCAGCTGAAAAAGCTTTTCACCTTGGCATTACCCTGGGTGGTCATTAGATCAAACAATGGCAGGATCCCACCTCTGCATGATGATGATGATGATGATGAACGTGCAAGAACTTAGCTCCCACTCGCTGAGATCTGTAGTGCTCCGACTCAAGAAGTCTGTCTGCATACTGCTGCTGCCCCTTATATATACTGCCAAAAAAGCCATCAGATGAGCTTCTACCCAACAATAGAGCTCCACCATCTCTGGGTCCACCATGGCATTGTTCAAGAATACTTTGATCACTTTGTCCTCCAGAAGGGACTGAAACCTCTCCAAAACCAGGCAGATTGCCTTGGCCTCTAGTTTTCTGATAAACCAAGAGACTTCCTGTGAGGACCAGTGCCCCTGAACAAACTGACTGGCTGGCATCCGTGGTGACAATTACCCAATCCAGCACCTTCAGAGGCATCCTATTCATTAGAGGGTGAATTTGTAGCCACCAGGCCAATTCCACCTTGATATTCCAGGGAAAAAGAAGATGCCGTTCTAACAACTGTGAGCAGGAAGACCACTGAGTCCGAAGGTGTCCCTGTAGGAGGTGTATGTGCACCATGACCCAAGATACTGGTTCCAGAGTTGATGCTATTGACCCCAGGAGCTACAGGTAGTCTCAGGCCCTGAGAGATATCCGAGAACAAAAACCTTGAGCTTCAGTTGCAACTTGTCCAGTTTTTCCAGAGTGGGAAATACTTTGCTCAAGCGAATGCCTTCAAGTCCAGAATGGAGCAGAAGAACCAGACTTTTATGGGCACCACAAAGTAAATTGACTACTGACTCTGAACTTGTGCTGCAGAGGGCACAGGTACAGCAGCTTGTAACTGTAGGAGGTACTGGAGAGTTTCTTCAACCGCCACTCTCTTGGTAAAGGAACCACAAGGAGACTCCACAAAAATATCCTGAAGAGGCTCTGCAAACTCCTTACTCATCTTCTGGGGAAAAAGAATCCACTTCAGCATCACAACCAACCTCTGTAGAGCATAAGGCTGTGCTCCTGGAGGAACACTCCGGCAAAGGAGTGAAGCAGAGGCACTTAACAGCCTTGACTCCCATAGGAAAGGCCTGGACCTTGGACTCCTGCAAAGGGTGTTCCCAAGCAGCAACTAAAAACAGCCCATGAGTTGTTTTGGTAGCTGCTGCTCAAAACCAGCAGAGAGGAAGCCCTGGAGTCAAACGGCCTGAGGGGGGCTGCTGGGCAAAGCTGGAAGCCTCCTCACCCCTGTCCCTCTGCATGGACATCTTATAGGCCTCCAAGAGGGCTGTCTGCCCTGTGGGCATGAAAGGCATGAAGGGCTCCTAAGGGGCACTAGAATTAGCATCGGGCCACAGTTCCCCTATTGGGGTCCGGACAGTGCCAAAAAATCAAGCTCTGGGCATCTCTATCACACAGGGAATAAAAAAAGCCTGTTGCATAGCTGGCCTGAAGAGAGCTACAAGAGGCACAATGCCTAGCAATTGAGCAAGCTTGCAAGGCTCCATGTGGCAAAGAAAAATTACACAAAAAAGGACCTCTGAAAAAAACAGCATAGGCTGCAAAAAAAAAAAAAAGAACTGCTAAAAAACCAGCGCAGGCTGTGGTAAAAAGGGAGACCTGAAAGGAAACCCCAGGACCTGACAGGTTAATCAGGGAAACCAAATCAGGGTTTCCCCAGGTGCCTATGCAGGCCTAAAATGTCCCGCTGCCAGAGGAAAAACAAGGCCTGACTTTTTATTTTTTAATTTAAAATTGCTTTATTAAAAGTAGCACAGAAAGCCAAATGCAGCCTAATAGAAATGAATGGGCAAAGAAAAAGAATTTAGATTTCAGAAAAATCTTAGCAAGCAGATAGAGGACAGCAAGAGAGTAGGGAACTCGAGGCCCAACTTACCACCCCCCTCAGGGGTCCCATGGGGTGCTCCTATCTGCTCTCCAGCCTACCAATGCTGGAACTTGTGGGAAAAAAGCGCTGGATATAGGGCAGTTGCTGGTCCAAGTGGACAGGGGCATACCTGAACTCTGAGCAATGTTGGGTCTACAGATCTCAGTCATACAGACCAAAGGACCATAGTCTGGGCTAGGGGAGACAGGCCTATTTGCACTGCTTGCCTTCTCCAGGAGGCAGCCAATACTGGCTTCTCTTAGTGCTGCACCAGAAGATATACTGAGTGATGATATCACCAAAAGTTGCTCAAGTCCGTCTCCATCTGCTAGCAAGAGAACATAAGCCACTTATCTAGACTAGTCTATCAGGATAATAAGGAACTTTAGTTTATGCTTCCAAACATGGTGGTCACAGCACTACATGTATATTCAGCACAGCTACCTACACGTTGCACTGAATATGCATATATGCAGGTGCTTAAATTAAAACTGTAACTGTGCCAGCTGACTACTAATCCCAGGGAAATTTGGCAGCTATGTTTAGTCACCGCAGGGTGAAATTTTCACAACTGGGAATCTAATGTGCTAGCAGCTCCTTAGTTAACCAAGTTCCTCATTTTAGAAATTGCTCCTATAATGTCTTCACCTCCAGCTAAAGACATCTAACTATGAGTAGGGAGAAATGATCTCATGATAATGCCCACTGCCCTGAACACTATTACCTAAATAATAATGAGATATAAATAAGCGAAACATAAGAATATTAAGGGCTTTGCTCTAAGTTTACGTCTTGTAGTGTTATAGGAAAGATTCTATAAGCTGGCTGTACTGTGCACTGCCATGCAGAACGTCCCCATTTTGATCCCCAAATCAGATCTTTTACTCCCTAAGTTGGCTGAGGCTGGGCATGCTACAGATGCAATGTTCACAACCCCCAGGGAAGGAAGTTGTGGTCACTGCTTAAGGATGACACCTAGTAGCTAGATTCAGGACCCATGACTGCGGGTTTCTGGAAACAGATTTAGTACATGGTCCCCAGACTACAACAATTACTGTAATTTATTTATTTATTTACATTTCTTATATACCGCGCTATTATAATCAGTGCGGTTTACAGTTAAAACAAACGTACTACAATGTATTGGCACATTGAGCTTACATAGAACAGGGTATTCAAAACCTGGAGGAACTATATACAGCTTATGTAAATGTTACAATAACGATAAATCTCAATGGGTATGTAAGGGGTCTGTAAGCATACTAGTACACATGGGTCAGGATGGAGAGAGGGAAATCTGATTAACCATTATCAGTGGGGGGGTGTTCAGTGGGGGGGGGTAAGGTGGGGGGTCCGAGGGGTGGGTGCGTGCTTTTCAAACTGGGAGACTGGGTAGTGCTGCATGAACAGATGGTGTTTTAGGGCTTTTCGGAACACCACCAGGTTTTGGGTAGCTCGAAGTTCTGCTGGGAGGGCATTCCAGGCAATCGGTGCAAAAATGGAAAATGCTCTGTTGGCTGTTGACTTTGCACATTTTGTTAGGAACTTGGGGACTTCAATTGTGTTCATCTGCGTAGTTCTCCTTATTCTGTTAATTGTGGTACGGTGGAGAAGTGCGTTGATGGGTGTAGAGGGCTGGTTCTTGAGGGCTTTGAACGTTAGTATTAAGATTTTGTAGGTGATTCTGGCAGGTAGTGGCAGCCAGTGTAGGTTTATCAAGATAGGCGTTATATGATCCGACCTTGATGCACCAACTAGAACCCTTGCAGCTGAGTTCATGGCAAGTCTGAGTGGGTTTAAAGTTGAATGTGGAAGTCCATGTAGGATGACATTCGCAAAGTCGAGATGAGGGATGATTAGAGCTTGGAATATTGATCTATAGTCAGAGAAGTCGAGTAATGGGCGAAGGTGTCTTAGCGTTCGGATCTTGTGATAAATTGCTTTTGTGGTGTTTGTAACATGGGCTGACATATCGAGGCGTTGGTCGAGGGTAATGCCTAGGTATCGGATTGTGGATTTTGTCTTCAATTCTATATTATTGACCTGAAGTGAGGGGGGAGGCGTGAAACTCCGATTTCTTGTGACGAATAGGACGTCGGTTTTGCTATTGTTGACCCGGAGATTTTGAGATAGAAGCCAATCTGAAACTGCTTCAAAACATCTCAGTATTGGAGAGAAGTCAGGTTGGTCAATCGTAAAAGGTGTGTAGATGAGGATATCGTCAGCGTAGGCAAGGCAGTGGACATTGAAGGAGCGGATTAGAGCACAGATAGGTTGCATATAAATGTTGAATAACAAAGCAGATAGGGATGAGCCTTGAGGTACACCTTGTTTCAAGGGAAAAGGCTCTGATGTCGTGGATCCTGTTCTGACTTGTTGCCATCTGTTGCAGAGATAAGATTTACACCAGGCTAGTGCTGAGCCTTGTATCCCTTAATAACCAGACCTCATACATAGGGGGGTGAGGATAATAGGAAATAGAGGAAAACTCCCCCAGTCATTTATTTTTAGTAGTATGGCACCAGATCCACCAGAATATAACTTAACAAATGTTCCTGTTGTGTGTTCAAAAATGAAGAGCTGGGAATGGTACCTCAGAATACAAACACAAATAGAAACAGAAGTGAGGTAGAATGCAAACTATTTTCAAAAGACTATGTTCTTGAGGAGCTATCAAAACTAAAAGTGGACAAAGCAATGGGGTCGGATGGCATCCATCCAAGGGTATTGGTGGCTGACCTTTTCAAGGCTTCTTAAAGAGTCAGGAGTGATCCTAAAGGACTAGAGATGGGAAATGTGGTTCTTGTCCACAAAAGCAGGTGACCAAAAATCAGTTGGGGAGAGGGCATTATATGTGGTATACTTAGATTTCAGCAAGACCTTTGATACTGTTCTGCATTGGATACTTATAAATAAACTGAGTGCCCTTGGGATTGGCCCGAAAGTGACTGAATGGGTAAGAAAATGGTTGAGTGGGAGATGCCAGAGAGGCAGTGGTAAATGGAGTTCAATCTGAAGAAAGGGGCGTTATCAGTGGCATGCATCAGGGAAAGATCCTTGGCCCCGTTAACATTTTTGGGAGCAATATTGCAAACTGTCTGTCAAAAGAGGTATGCCTCTTTGCAGATGATCCCAAAATCTACGACAGGGTAGACACCCTGGAAGGTGTAGATAACATAAGGAGAGATCTAGCAAAGCTTGCAAAATGGTTCAGAATTTAGCAGCTAAGATTTAATATTCAAGAACATGCATTTGGGCTGCAAAAGCCCAAGGGGAGCAGCATGTATAAGGGATGAAATACCTCAATGCAAGAAGGAAGATCAGGACCCGGGAGTGATCATAGTGCATGATTTCAAAGTGGCCAAACAGGTAGAAAAGATGACGGCAAAAGCCAGAATAATGCTTGGATATACAGACAGAGCAAGAACCATCAGGAAAAAGGAGGCGATAGTGCCTTTGCATAAGTCACTAGTGTGACCTCATTCGGAGTATTGTATACAATTCTGGAGACTGCACCTTCAAAAGAATATAAACAGGGTGGCTCCTAAAATGATCAGTGGTCTTCATCATAAGGCATATGGGGATAGACTTAAAGATCTCAACAGGTATACTTTGGAGGAAAGGTGGGAGAGGAGTGATATGACACAGACATTTAAGTACTTCCATGAAATAAATGCAAAGGAGTGGCCCTCTTCCGGTTGAAAGGACGTGCTGGAACAAGGGATCAAGAAAGCGAAAGCGGACCGACTCAGAAATAATCTGACAAAATATTTCTTTATGTAAAGGATGGTGGAAGCATGGATCAGCCTCCCAGTGGAGATGGTAGAGACGAGAGCTGTATCTGAATTTAAGGAAGCATGGAACAAATACAGGGGATCTCTGGGAGAGAACAAGGGGTTGTAGAACATAATAGTTTTTATGGATGGGCAGACTGGATAGGCAGAATGGTCCTTATCTGCCGTTGTTTTATATGTTTTTATGTAACTGAGCTGGAGGCCCAGTGGAGCAGGAGGAAACTAATGGGGCACAAAAGAATCCATTTTTTCCTAAAATCAGACTTCCCTTCTATTCCTCCCACTCTGCTGCCTTGGAAAATGATTAAAGACTGCTGCTATTCATATCTTTTAACTAAAAGCTTGTAAGAACATACAAAGTCAATGTTACCACTGTTGAAAGCTGATCCACCACTAATTGAAAATTCTTTTCTTTGTATTCTTAACCTTTGCCTTATCTTCTTCCCTGTAGTTTCCCACTTCCATGATCAAAAGCAAAGGTACCACCACATGATCACCTCCCGCAATGACCCGCGACCACACTCATTCACTATGTAGAAGTATGGAGCGCCATCAAAATGTCACATTGTTCAAACAACTTCTATCCAGCTATTGGAATAACAGTGCTGAAAACCAAGACCCTGGATAGCTGTCCGAATATGATGACTTATGGATATCATGTTTGTAAACTGAAAAAGAAGCACATTAAGAAGTTTTCGGAGAAAAGATAAATGGTGAACCAACATCAGCATTTAGCTGATCCTAATCCTACTATGCACTCTAACTTGCTAGTCTCAAAGCTAAGTACTACTCTTTCATGTTGCTTCTGTCAAATGCAATGAGAAGACACAATCTTTTGAAGCAGGCGGGAAAACACAAGACCATGTACAAATTCAACCATTCGAGTGGTGTGAATTCACCCAGTGACCACTCAGCTCACAGGAAGTCTCTCAATGCTATTCCCACCCTGTAAGCAAAACTAACTCATGTAGACCACAATTTGGGTATCAACAATCATAATTCAGCAGTCAAACTTCCTGAGTACAGACTGAAATCCTGATCGCTTTACCCAATAATAGAAAAGAAAAACATTTCAGTTCACTGCCTAGTATCAATTCATGGTGAGATATAAGTTTAAGCAAGTACTAAACAATCAATATTTTAATCAAAAAATTGTTTTACTTTATCTTTTCATCTATAAAAGGCTATGGCCAGAGGTAGCTTGATCATTAGACAGGGCAAAAAATGCCCCCAAAATATCCCTGTGGTGCCTGCCTCACTCTGCCTTAAAAAAAAGGCAGAGGGAACATACTAGACACAGGGTAGGGGGGTATAAAGGGTGTAAGGTAGATGCTGGATAGGGGACGGGTAGTGGCAGAGGGAAGATGCTGGACAGAGGTGGTTGGGGACAGAAAGTAAATGTTGAACACAAGGAGGGCAGATGATGGACATAGGACAGATGGGCAGAGGACAGATGGTGGACATGGGGCAGGGGTATGGGGGGAAGGAGGGTGGAAGGTGAGTGGGAGGTGGTGGAAGGCTGATGCTGGACATAGCAGATAGGGAGAGAAGCTAAACACAGGTAGGTTAGGGAGGGAAAGAGAAAGGAGAGATGCTGGACGTGGGGGCAGTTAGTTAAATATTGGGGAATAGGAAGGCTGTGTTAAGGGTTGAAAATTAGAAGGTAGATGGACTAAAAAGACGGAGATTGATGACTGGATGGTAAAAAGGAGGAGTGAAGTCTGAGTTGATAGAGACTTACAAAATAAATGGAAGAAAGCCGAAAGGAAAAGATCAACATCAGAGATGAAAGGAAGTGAAGAAGACAAGAGGGCAAGAAATGGCAGCTGAGCTGGAGATTAAAAAGTGAGTTAAAAGAAGACCATGGAAAACAGAAACCAGAGATTGGCATCAACATGATTAGAAAATAAAAAGGCCTGACAATAAAGGCAGAAAAGTAACTTTATTTTCGATTTAGTGATTGGAATATGTCAGTCTTTGGAATTTACATGCTTTATCTTTATATTTTGCACAGCGAAGGGGTATCTACATCTCTGTTCTGCATGCAGTGTGGCTTCTTGCGATTTCAGTTTAATTTTTGTCTACATAGTTCTATTTTTAGCTTGTGGTCACTTATTTTATACTTGATAAGGGCCTGTCTGTCTGTGTTCTTGATTTGTGACTGAGGCCAGGTGCTCTATTAGGATGGAGTTTCTATTTAGGGATCTGTACTGTAGTAATCCAACTTTTTCAGTTTTCTAAATAGGTGTATGGAGGTTCTAGGGTCCATTGAAAAAAGCAAGCATCATAGCACAGTTTACAACACGAAATAAAATTAGTTAAAATAATTTAATTTTGGTTTATAAACTGCACTGTGGTTCTCGCTTTCTCTGTTGTTCCTTGTTGTACAAGCATGTGGTGTCTCCCTTGTTTTTTGCAAAATATATATTTACATTTAATACCGCGCCAGTCCAGTGTGCAATGTCAGGTGTCCGGTATGTTTTATATTAGATTTCCAAGCTACATAATTAATTGGTACAATTTTTGCAATATATAAACAACATTGCAAAGTATTTTTTAAATTATGGGAGTATGTTGGTTTCTTTTAACTTGGAGCAACCCCCTGCCTGGTGTTCTGAGTGATGGGACCCTCTGTTCCCTGAGGTACCTCCTCCGTTTGGGTGCCTGGCATGGCCAGCCCAAACATTAGGCAAGACTAGGTGGTGACTAGGGCAGCAGCTAAGAGAGACAGCGAAGAGCTGCAGCAGCCCAATCAAAACAATAGATCCCGACAGCCCACCAACTCAAAGAGCTAATGGAGGGAGAGGGGGCCCACAAAAACATATAAAGCAAAGTTTAATGTTGCTGTCCAGTTATACATTTTTAAAGGGTTGTTATGAAATAGTAATTTATATTGGTCAATTAGTTTATTCATGTGAGTAAAGTCAAGGGCGTTGGTTTGTGTTGGATGTGCAAAACTAACCCATTTGGAGAAAAACTTCCCCATGTGAAGCACTAAGGTCCAGCACAATACACTCTCAAATTGATTAAATAATTTGTAGCTAAAAAGGTACTTTTTCCATGGTTCAGGGTTTGGCTCTCATCCCTTTCCAGTGAAATGCTCCACGATCTCTCAAGCTGAGAAGAGAGTCACATTCTACTGCTTCAGAATCTGTGGGTAACATTTTACAACACTCAGTGCACTTTGCTTTCAACTTTAGGCATAACCACTGCGCGTCTGCTCAACCCCTCCGAACCCACGACAGATTTCAACAATTTCATTAATGTCACTTAAGAACTGTTAGCCTCGGGCCTGTTAGATGTGTTTTGTTGGAGTAATAGCACCTATCAAGGACGGCCCATCTATCTGTCTGTCCGTCAATTTACAGATTTAAACAGCAGAAGAGCAGCAAGAAGCTCCTGAGGTGACGGCAGGCAGATCAAGCCCTGCAGAAGTGTGGTATGGAAGACCTGAAGCCACATGGCACAAAGCCGGAACAAAATCTAGGGCACCAGCAGTCCACTTCCTCCTTGCAGGTCTCCCTCTGAACCCTCTCTCTCCTCTTCAATCTGCTCAAAATTCAGTTGCGCAGTTAATCTTCCGTCAGCCTCAATATGCTCACAGAACCCTTCTGCTCAAGTCGCTTCATTGGCTCCTTATCCATTTCCATATCCAGTTCAAACTTCTCCTAGTGACCTATAAGTGCCTTCACTCTGCTGCTCCTCACTACCTTTCCTCTCTTATCTCTCCCTGCCCAACTCCTCGGGAGCTCCACTCTTCTGGCAGATCGCTTCTATCTGTGCACTTCTCATCTCCTGCCAACTTCAGATTTCGATCCTTCCACCTTGATATTCCTTATGCCTGAAACAAACTACCTGAATCTGTGCATCAGGCTTCATCTCTGGCCCTTGGATCTGTCCAGCCTGACAACTCACCTCTTTGAAGATGCTTTCGGATCCTGATCCACTTAGTCTCCTATGTCTTTCTTTATCATTCCCCTAGATCAGTGGTGGGCAATTCCAATCCTGGAGGGCCGCAGACCAGTCAGGTTTTCATGATGTCCCTAATGAATATTCATGGACCTATTTCCATACAATGGAAGGCAGTGGATGCAAATAGATCTCATGAATATTCATTAGGGACATCATGAAAACCTGACTGGTCTGCGGCTCTCCAGGACCGGAATTGCCCACCCCTGCCCTAGATATATCCTTGTCCTCAGCTGTTGTGTTGTCTGTCTTGACTAGATTGTAAGCTCTGATAAACAGGGACCATCTTTTACATATGTCTGTACAGCGCTGTGTATGCCTTGAAGCGCTATACAAATGATTAGTAGTAGTAGTAGTGGCTGTCCTAGCAGAGACCATAACTTGTCAGCAGAAGATGATGAATTCCCCATGGTAACTTTATAAAATTAAAAAGCCCATTGGCCCACATTGGAAGCCTGCCTCCCTCAGGGCACCTCTACTCCATTTCTTTTGTCTTAAAAATCATGCTATGACCATTTTTTACATTTTTTAGAATAATTCTACAAAGTTCTTTGCTAGAAAATGTCAAGAGCTACTAGCTTGGTGTTAAAAGAAAAATTTGAGCTTCTAATTTGGAATGTATGCCCTGCAAAGTATTCACAAAGCATTCTTCATGAGCCAGTCCTCAGAATGATAAAGAGGCTCTTTGCGAGAACACTATATATAATGGATTTTTACTGCATAAATATCTCATAGACCACTTCCACTATGTTTTTGCTTCCTCTATTGCTGCTTTTTTTATTCTGCTATATTAGATTGACTTTAAAAGTTAAAGCTTGGCACTTGTCAGTGTTTTGGCTGTTATAGCCTATTGGCTTCCGGATCCTTTTTGTTAGGTGTAGTCAGGAATAACTCCCTAGGGAGAGGGCAAAGGGGTCTCGATTTCTCCAAAAACATGTCTCAAGTGAAAAAAGAGGCTCCCAAAAGTATATTTGGTGATGGTATGATTTTAGAGGTGAAAGCAAAAAGAAAACAGTCCTAAAATTCCCGGTACCTATCCTGTTTTCAGCACTCTAACAATGTTTGGTCAACAGCCTGTCATTCAGCAACCAAGATGGCAGTTTTTGAGATGGATTATCAGTAGAAGGGACCTGAAGACACTGAGCAAATTGAGGTCCCAGGATAGCTACATTTTCTCTGGGAACAAACAAGAAGTCAGTCCTCACATATAGGACTCTCCAGCTACAGGCTACCGAAAAAAACCCTATAAAAGCCAAAGGTGACTAAAAAAAAAGGCGAACCGTGAGAAGCAGCATTAGATTCAAGGAACAGCAGACTCACGAGCAGCCCCGAGTGTCAAGCGAGGAACACAATGAAGGGCCATAGGGCAGAAGTTGCCTTATACCCCAAACAAATGATGGAGTACTGCCTAGCCAAAGGCGCTGTCCCAGCGGGACTCCCTTCTCCAGGCAGTAATGAGCCTCGACGGTATGGACTGAGGACCAGGTAGCAGCCCGGCAGGACCTCCAACAAGGGAATGGTGCACAGCTTCGCCACAGAGACCACTGTGGCCTGAGGAATCAGGGGTGGACTGGCAAAGGAGTAGAGCAGCAGTTCTCAACCTGTGGGTCGCGACCCCCATGGGGGTAACCACAGGATTTAGCGGAGGTCGCCGTTAAAAAAAAAAAAAAAGCGCACAAGTTGCTGCCGCTGCCGAGTCTGCTTCTCGGCTGCGGCAAACTCACCGCCTCCCAGTCCCTTCTAATGCAGACGCGGCTCCCTGCCTCTTAGAGAACCGCGGCTATGCCAGTAAAACCGTTGCGGAGCCTTCCTGTCTCTTGAGGGGCTCCGTCCGTGCAGCATTGTCCCGCCTCCAAAGGAAGTTGTTTACCACTTCCTTTGGAGGCCAGACAGTGCTGCATGGAGCCCGTCGAGAGACAGGAAGGCTCCACAACGGTTTTACAGGCATAGCCACGGTTCCCTAAGAGACAGGGAGCCGCGGCTGTAGAAGAACAGCAGGGCAGCAGCAGGCAGACAGGGAGAGGGGAGGAGGGGGCAGGGAACCTGCAATGGGGCTCACATGAGGGAGGGAGGCTGACATGGATGGAGGGAGGCTGACATGGATGGGGGGGGGCTGACATGGAGGGATGGAGGGAGGGGGGCTGACAATGATGGATGGATGGAGGGAGGGAGGGGGCTGACATGGACAGAGGGGGGGCTGACATGGAAGGAGGGAGGGCTGACATGGAGAGAGGGAGGGAGGGAGGGGTGGCTGACATTGATGGATGGATGGAGGGAGGGGTGGCTGACATTGATGGATGGAGGGAGGGAGGGAGGGGGGCTGACATGGAGCGAGGGGTGGCTGACATTGATGGATGGATGGAGGGAGGGGTGGCTGACATTGATGGATGGATTGAGGGAGGAGGAGGGAGGGGGCTGACATTGACGGAGGGGGCTGACATGCAGGGAGGGAGGGAGGGCTGACATGGACAGAAGGGGGACTGACATGGAGGGATGGATGGAGGGAGGGGGCTGACATGGACAGGGGGGCTGACATGAAGGGAGGGAGGGAGGGCTGACATGGACAGAGGGGGGCTGATATGGAGGGAGGGAGGGGTGGCTGACATTGATGGATGGATGGAGGGAGGGAGGGGGCTGACATGGACAGAGGGAGGGAGGGAGGGGAGGGCTGACATGGAGAGATGGAGGGTGGGAGGGGTGGCTGACATTGATGGATGGATGGATGGAGGGAGGGGGCTGACATGGACAGAGGGGGGGCTGACTTGGAGGAAGGGAGGGCTGACATGGACAGGGTGGCAGAAATGGTGTGAGGGCTGGAGGGCTGACATGGACAGAGGGGGGCTGACATGGACAGAGGGAGGGAGGGAGGGAGGGAGGGAAGGGCTGACATGGAGAGATGGAGGGTGGGAGGGGTGGCTGACATTGATGGATGGATGGAGGGAGGGAGGGGGGCTGACATGGACAGAGGGGGGGCTGACATGGACAAAGGGAAGAGACAGGGGGACATATTGGACAGACGGGGATAAATGCTGGACAGAGGGGAGAGACAGGTCGGGTTAGGATTATAATGAGCAGATGGCGGTGGGCTAGGACTGGTAATGGGTTGATTAGGGAAGGCTAGGACTGGGAATGGACTGATCAAGGGGGGGTTGGGACTGGTAATGTGCTCATAGGGGGGTAGGACTGGTAATGGACTGATGGGGGGCTAGCATTGGAAATGAGCTGATCGGGGAGGTTAGGACTGGAAATGGGCTGATTAGAGGAGGCTAGGACTGGTAATGAGCTGATGGGGGTGTAGGACTGGTATTGGGCTGATTAGGGAAGGCTAGCACTGGTAATGGGGTTGAGTGGGGACTAGCACTGGAAGCGAGCTGATCGGGGGCTTCGACTGGGAATGGGCTGATTGTGGGAAGGGGAGGATAGAGCTGCTGGCCCTGGAAAAAACTGGGGGCTAAGGCTACAAATGGGCTGATATGAGGGGATGGGAGAATGGAACTGGAAGGGAGTGGATCTGAGAGGGGCTGCCATGGTATTTGTACTAGAAGGGACTGGTCAGTGGGGAAGGAGGGGGACTGGAAAGGAATGGACACCAGTGGCAGTCATGGGAATGCAAGTTGACATTGGAAGGTACTGAGAGTGAGGACTGGAAAGGGGCTGATACTGGGGAGGGTTACTGGGACTGGAAACAGGCTGATGGAAAGACGTGAAGAAAACGAAAGAAGAGATAAGAAATGGCAGATGGAACATGGACCACAGAAAGAGAGCTAAGACAGGAAAGCAGAAGCCTCAGATCAGGACCAGCATGATCAAAGAATAAATTGGTCAGACAACAAAGGTAGAAAAAATAATTTTATTTCATATTAGTGATTTGACTACAAAATCATCATAATTTTGAAATCAAATATTGTTACTTGTTATTGTGATTAATTATTGTGGTTTAAATAAGTAAATTTTATAAATAAAAACATATTGCAAAGGCCTATAATATATTAATAATTCAACAAATGATTACGGCGACAATGCGTTAACGGTAAAGGAAGAGAGATGCATTTGATTTTATCATTGGTGGTCACCACAAGTTGACCAATGGTAAAAGGGGTCACGGAACAAAAAAGGTTAAGAACCACTGGAGTAGAGGGAACCATGACTGCCAGGCCCACCAAAGAGCCACGAGTATCAAGGTGGCTCTGTCGAGCTGGACCTTGAACAGGGTCTTGGTGATCAGTGGCATGGGCGGGAAGGCATAGAGCAGACCACCAATCCACATTATGAGGAACGCATCAGCCGCCACCCATGAGGGATGTGGCTGCCTGGAGCAGAAGTGGGGCAGCTGAGCATTGACTGGGCTGGCAAAGAGGTCCATCTGCAGGAACTCCCAAAGACAAAACAACTGGCTGGCATGGATCTGCATGATTATTGCCTCTGGGGCCTCGGGACGGATCATGATGTCTTGGCATGTGGTCTCTGCCAGCAGATGACCCCCCCCCCCCCCCAAGGCCCTATGAAACAGCACAAGTTGATTTTTCATAAGACCGACTCAGTCACAGAGTCGTCTGTGGGAACAGCACCCTCGAGTGTTGCTGTGGAGCACTCGGTGTTGCATGGTGACCACACTTCCTTGGAGCCTCGAGGTCATGGGGCATCGAGCTGGGGCTCCTTCGGGTAGGGACGCTACTTGTGCAGTTGGAGGACCCAGCTGAGCCAGTCCATCAGGGCATTGTCCTGGTCTGGGAGATAGACTGCCCTCAGAAGCATCCCGCTTTTGCTGGCAAAACAGCACTCACCACCACCTGGCACAGGAGGAATGATCCTGTACCTCCCTGCTTGTTGATATATAACATCGCCACCTGGCTGTCAGTCTGGATCAGTACCGCTTGGTGCTGTAGGTAGTGGTGAAAGGCCCGGAGGGCTAGCACTATGGCGCGAAGCTCCAGGAGATTGATCTGCTGGAGGCCCTCCGCCTGCAATCAACTGCCCTGAGTGCAGAGGTTGTTGCAATGGGCTCCGGGCCCAGTTTGGAGGCATCCGTGGTAAGGATCATCGGGGGGGGGGGGGGGGCCGAAGGCATCCTGGCCTGTAGGTGCTGGAGCTGTTGTCACCAGCCAAGAGAATCGGCCAGAGGATGGGTCATGACCACTCTGTCCCACAGGCGCCCTTTCACTTGAGACCACTGGAAGCAGAGGGCCTACTGAGCAGATCATATATGTGGGTGGGCATCGGGAGTGGCATGTACCATGGATGTCATGTGACCTAGTAGGCAAAGCACAAGGCAGGTAGATGCCGAGAGGCGACCCTGTACATTCCCTGCAAGTACGTTGAGGTACTGGGCCATGTCCGGAGGAAGGAAGACCCTGGCCTGGATGGTGTCCAGCAGTGCCTCTATGAACTCCAAGCATTGTGTCGGATGGAGATGTGACTTTGGGTAGTTTATGATGAACCCCAAGCGCTCCAAAATGAGGATGGTGCAGGCCATCACCTGATGAGCCAAAAGCGGCAATGCTTCCCTTTATGAGCCAGTCGTCCAGATAGAGGAAGATGAACACCCCTTCGAGATACAGGCAGGCGGCACTCACCGCCAAGCACCCTTGGGAAGGAGGCCAAACCAAAGAATAGAACCCTTTACTGGTAGTGGCAGCCTCCTACCACAAAGTGGAGGTACTGCCTGTGAAGGGGATGGATGAGGATGTGCATATACGCATCCTTTAGATCCAAGGAGCGTAGCCAATCCCTGTTGGAGGTATGGTAGCAATGTTCCAAGGGAGAGCATCTTGAACTTCTCCCTCACCAGGAACCTGTTAATGTCCCGCAGGTCTAGAATGGGCCCTTCAGTCCTTTTGGGTACCATAAAGTAATGAGAGTAGAACCCCTTGCCCCTGAGGTGGAGGGGGATGGATTCCACCACACTGTCTGCCAGAAGACTTGCAAGTTCCTGCTGAAGCAGGCCCCGGTGAGTCATAGAGGGTTCTCCCAGAAAAAATGGCAGGAGCATATGTTCAAGGTGGAGGAAATAACCCTCCTTCACCACCTGTAGGACCCATGCATCAGTAGTGATGAGGGACCACCGGTCAACATAAAATACCAGATCACCCCCCCCCCCATGTGCTGTAGGGCAGGACCTCCTGGGGAAAGAGGCTATGTACAAGGAGTCAAAAGCCCCTTCCAGATTGCGCCAGAGGCACAATCTGGGGTTTGGGGGTCTTAAGCTTATGAAGGCCATGCCCTTGTTCCTTGGCCTACTGGCCCTGTTGGAGAGCTGGGAAAGCCGAGTACTGAGGTTAGTTTCTGTAGACCTTCCTCTTCTTTGGGTATAGGGGCTTTTTACCCGATGACTTCCTTCAGGAAGGGTCAATGGTCTTCTTGGAGAGCCTGGTCCTGGTCATGAACTCAGACTCCAGCTCAGCGGCATTGTCCATCATGGACTTGCTGAAGAAGTTCTCTCCCTGGTAAGGGACATCGACCAACTTGTCCTGCACCCATTGCTCCAAGTTGGAAGACTGTAACCAGGCCTGGCGGCGGGCACTACTGCCCACCACAGCTACTCTAGCAGCCAACTCAAAGCTGTCATAGGCTTTCCGAGTCATTTTATTTTATTTATTTAAAGCTTTTTTATACCGCGCTCTTCATTATCAGTGCGGATTACAGTGAACAATTCTTGAAAGAGACAATGAAATGTCTAATGCTACATCGAACAGGATCAAAAAAACTTGGAATTGTAACTGGGTGAACTATTTACACATTAACTAAACACAGTTGTAACAGAGTAACTGTTTACAAGTTCTATGATAGGCTTGACTAAATGGCTAAAGCTGGGTCTTCGAGTGTTACATTATCATATCGTCATTCTTGATTACATTAATGATCAGAGTCACACATGCAAAGTACTGTGTGGTATGGTTCTGTTGCTTGATTGGTATTATTCGGTTTGCAAGGTGTTGGGCGTTGAGAGAGTGAGTTGGGGTGTGGGGTGTGGATGGGTTGCGTTTGGTTGTGAAAAGTATAGGAGGAATAGATGGTGCTTGAGGGCTTTCCTGAATTGTGTGAGATCTCTGATTGATCGGATGCTTGGAGGGAGGTTGTTCCAACACTTTGGGGCATAGAAGGAGAATGCCCTGTTCCTGGTTGCTTGTGTGCATTTAGTGGACTCAATCGGGATGATCAGTGTGTTAGCTACTGACCTCCTCGACCTGTTGTTTGGGGTTGGGATGAGGAGGACTGTAAGGGATGAGGGGGATATCATGTTAAGGGCTTTGAATGTGATGAGTAATACCTTGTATGTGAGTCTGCAATTTAATGGTAACCAGTGAAGGTCCTTTAGGATGGGTGTGATCTGGGTTCTTCTGGATAGACCATAGAGCATGAGTGCAAATTGCAATGGGTTGAGGGTGCTCTTGGTGAGGCCATGCAGAATGACGTTTGCATAATCAAAATGTGGGGTTACCAGTGTCTGGAAAATAATTCTGAAGTCGTCGGGAGCTAACATGGGTTTTATGTGCCCTAGAGTCCTGATTTTATTGTATATAATCCTGGTAGTGTTCTTTATGTGTTCTTTGAAGTCAAGGTGTTGGTTCAGCATCACACCCAAATAGCGTATCGCAGGTTTGCTTGGGAGTTCTGCGTCTCTTACCTTCAAGGTGGTGGGGGAGAGAAGTTTTTGTTCTTTGTAATGAATAGGACCTCAGTTTTCTTGAAGTTAATGCGGAGGTTCTGCGCTTTAAGCCAGTCGGTGATTGCATTGAAGCAATCTACAAGGGCGGTAAAATAATCATAAATTTGGAGCACTCCTTCACCATGGAAGTCAGCGTCCAGAACCACTGGAGAAGGTCCTCAGAGAGACCAGTCGAGAACCCGGCGAGTTCCCTCACCATGTCCTGCAAGTACATGCCCATGTACAACTTGTATGCCTGCATCCGGCAGATGAGCACTGAACTCTGGAAGCATTTCCTGTGCAGAGCATCCATGATGCCAGCCTCCCTGCCCAGGGGCACCAAGGAGTGCGTTTTCTGACTCTTGAGCCTAGGCATGGCCGACTCCACCACCATGGAGTTGTGAGGCAGTTGAGCTTTCCGGAAGCCAGGGCTCCAGTGGACTCTGTACATCGAGTCCAGTCACCTGCTCACAATGGGCACCGAGGCTGGGCTCTCCCACATATGGAAGAGCAGCCATTCCAAGATGGGGGGGAATAGGCAACGTGAATGCCTCCTTAGAGGGAGCCTTGTACTGGAGGATCTAGAGGTCCTCCACCCGAGGCTCCTCCTTGGACTCAGTAATGAAGGCAAGGGCTTTCGCCATATCCTGGATGAAGTCCAGGAAGGCCAGGTCCTCAGATAGCCTGGGGCCCCTGATGCACCTGTGCTCCAAGTCGGGTGCACTGGGTGGGGATGTTCTCGGCCCCATGCGAGACCGGACTGGGTGCCAAGGGATCTCTCAAGGCCAGTGGCACTCAAAGATCAGCTCCACCTCTGGGGACTCCTTTGCCATGGAAAGGCCGGTGGTCGAGAGTGATGACTCGAAGAAATAGGGCATTAGAGCCCGCTGTTGGGCCATGAAGGCAGAAAAGCTGCATTCTAAGGCTGCCATCCTGGCCTCAAGGCCAGAAGGCTCTACAGCCACCGGCGTGAGCACCAAGGACCTCAGGCCCGGTGCTGACACTGTCGAGGCTGTGTGCCCGGTGCTGACACTGTTGAGGATGGGTCCTCAATGAAGATGGCCTGGGACGACCGAGATAGATTCCCAGACTCCAATGGTGTCATCTCCTGCCAGGGCAGCTTCAAGTGCCACTCCCAGCCATCGCCCTCAACCTCGTGTCAAGGGCTCTGAGGCCGAGGCCATAGGACTTGCCCATGGCCCCAGACTTGTCAGCCAATAAGGCCATCGACAACGTCCAGTTCAAGGGGCGTCACTCCCTGAAGGAGCCCAGGTTCGATGCCCTATGACCTTTAAACTCTGAGGAGATGTGGTTGCCACACAACGCAGATGCCTCTGCGGTGGCCCTCGAGGGCGCTAGTCCCATGGACGACTCCGTGGCTGAGTCAGTCTTATGAAAAATCAACTTGTGCTGCTTCTTATGGCCTTGAAGGGTCATCTGCTTGCAGAGACCACACACCAAGGCATCATGATCTGCCCTGAGGCCCCAAAGGCAATAATCATTTAGATCCTTGCACAAGATATTATGTGCACACAGTCGCAAGGTTTGAAGCCACTGACCAAGGCTATGGCCCCCACGAGGTCAGACTCTCTTGGCCTGGCCAGAAATGGTGTGAAAACCTGCTCACCAAACAAACAACCTGAGGAAAAAAAGGGAACCCAAGAAAAACCCCGACACCAAGGCAAGTGAACCCGGGAGGTGAGAAGGGACCCGGTTTGCAAACCAGAGAAGGAATCAATTCGAGAACTGAAGGAAAAAAAACAATTTTTTCTGGGGAGAACAGACACACGTCCACATAAAAAAGGAGACTGAGGCAAGATGGCACCCTTAGCTGGGAAGAAGACCAAGCATGCATGGTGGATCTCCCAAAGGCTTTCTTCGAAAGCTGATGAGAGGTTTCCAAGTGGGCTCTGTCAGCACTGACGTCACCCATGTGAGGACTGATTTCCTGCTTGTTCCTGGAGAAGACAAGGTACTAGACAAAAGACCCCCCAGATTTGCGAAGTTAGGAGCATGGTATTCCAGTTGTAGCAAGCGCCTTCCCTTCAATTTGAGCCCTCTGGTGTTGACAGTGGCCAGGCTTTAGCTGCACAAATTTGGAACCTAGGGTGAGGTACTGCACATCAAAGGAACCAGGTGACAATACAGGAATAGTAAAGCACATTGATAATGAACAAAAGGTTTCAACTCAGAAAGAAAGCCAGGTCACAGCAGGGGATGAATCAAAATAAGGACCATAGTAGGGTCACAGAAAGGAAACAAACAGCAAAAGGCAATACTAGAGTGATGAAGATCAAGCAATGGCAATAAGGCCAAGCAATGATTGCATACATATATATACACACACCGAAGAGGAACAAGATGGCCTCTGTGAGTAAGTAGTACCTAGGGAGTGTATAGGAATGTTCAAACCACCAAGATAGAACATGCTGACATCTACAGGTAGGAGGAAAGAGAATCAAGCAAAAAAGGTTTTCTTAGAGACTAAGCTATCTGAAGGCTGGTGTCAAAACTTCAGTTTTTATGTCTTCAATATTTGCCCAAGTTCAACATCAATATAAAGGCTGATACTCTGTAAAAATATGTAACTTTAACTCGACATTTAGCTGACTTATCTGGTAAAGTCAGGCCACTGAGCATACTTACCTGAAGTTTAGGACAACTATTTGTGCATCCGAATTTAACCAGTTAACTTTAACCAGATACAGTAGCACTGAGTATCAGCAATGTTCAGGTTAAAAATAGCCATGTCCTCAGCAAACCTCTAGCAAAACTCTCGCCCCTCCTCTCCCCCCTCGCATTTTCAACTGGTTAAAACTGGCTGGCCAGCAAGGTAACTGGATAAAATTTAACCAGGTGCAGTTTTCAAAAGCAAAGATTTGTCTGAGAAACTCCTGCAGTAAACCAGACATATTTTTGAAGACCGAGCCCATAATGTTCAAGTTAACATATAGATAAGAAGACCACAGGCTAAATACTGTGGAATTATTTCTTAAGAGGGAAGGTCCTGGGCAGAGGGTCTGCTGGTGGGTATCCATTCATGTAGTCATAACTATCTGCAGCTAGAATACCTTCCTGCCTGCTGCTCGAAGACTTTTGTGCTAGGTCATGATCAGCGGTTCCACCCTCTTTTGGCATCGTTTGTGGTAAGAGCAAATGATCCACCACTGGGAGCTGGTCACCAATGACAAGTTACTAGCAAATGACTGAACCAAAGGGGGTAACCCATTAGGGGAGACCCTTCAGGGATAGTAGGGGATATTACGTGTTGTTAGTGCTCTTAATCATGTATTTTGGTTAGGTAGATATTGGAAAGGGCTTTCTATTTTATTTGTACTGATGCTTATTTAGGTGTTAATTTTGCACTACCAATTTATTTAATTATATATATATATATTTTGTATTTACTATTTTATTAAGGTTACATTCTTAACTTGTTATATCATCACACAACCAATTATTCAACGTAACATTTACAATCCCTATTTTGTCAATTTTATCCTTTTAAATTCCCCTTATACAGGTTATTTCACATTCCGTTCCTGGTTCTTCAGCCCTTCCCCTCTGTCCCTCTCCCCCCCCCACCCCCATCTTGTTCACCACCTAATTATGCGCTGAATATTTATGTATATATATTTCTTTTTAGCTGATGTCTATCCTATAATGGTTAAAGGCCAGTTACATTCAGGTTCATAGGAATTTTGCTATCCTCAGCAGATTTACAATCAAAGTTTGTACCTGAGGCAATCGAGGGTTAAGCATCTTGCCCAAGGCCACAAGGAGTATTAGTGGGATTTCAATCCTAGTCTTTCTGGGTCACAGGCCACAGTTCTAACATCTATATACAGTCAATCTTCAATATCATAAGCACATTCAACGTCCAATATCATCTTTATGCAGACAATATTATGATATATGCTCCCTTTTCCACCACAAACCCAGACTACTCAACAATTACAACCAGTTTCAACACTATAAACCAATGGCTATTGGAACATAATCTCAAGATCAACCTCAAGAAAACAAAGGTACTGTTCCTCACCAAAAATCAATCCTTTCTCCCCCCAAAGACATTGAAGGTGAACAACTCCAATCTAGAAGTTAAGTTGGAAGTAAGATACCTCAATGTTACCTTAGATCAGCACCTCACATTCAAACCACATATAAATAAAGTGTCTCAATGCATTTACAGCAAATTAAGAACACTCCAAAACTTACGGCCCCTTCCGGAACCTCATAATTTCCGGATAGTTTGCCCGGCGATGATACTACCACACTTCGACTTCTGTAATGCCATCCTCCATGGAATTTCTAAGAACTCATTACATCCACTATGACTTGGCAGCATGCAGCTGCCCGAAAACTGATGAGCTCACCCAGATACAGCCACGTCACACCTATTCAAAAAGAGCTACAATGGTTACCTCTCTTCAATAGAATCATATACAAAGCCTTAATAACTATGTTCAAAATAATTCACCAGTTATCCTCCCAATACCTACAATCTATCATAACAAAAAACCCAGAAAACCGCCAAAGAAGGAATAATACTCAAACCTAATCCTGCCTTCCAAACTGACCAAGAGCAACCAGACAGCTTGTGCTAGGGTATTCTCTATTTATGCCCTGTGACTCTGGAATGCCCTACCTCACCACCTCAGAGACATGCACGACCAAATAATCTTCAGGAAGCTGATAAAGACCCATGTGGTCATGGAACATTTCAATGGGATCATTTGACTTGCCCACCTATGAACTCTCTCCCTGCCCATCCTTCCTCCCCTATCCCTAACTTAAGATATGCATTGACTATTTCTACCTCGTGAAACCTCTCTTTTGTGTATATAGTTACCTTGTTCTCTGTTTTACCTAATATGTTTAAGTAAACCAGCTCTTGTAAAATTGTTCCACGTATGGTTGAAGTTTGGTTCCCTGTAAACTACATTGATCCTAGGAAATGAGGTATAAAAGAATAAACAAACAAATAAATAAACATTAGGCTACTCCTCCACTGGCTATTCCCTAATGGCTGTATTTTAAGGAATATTTTTACTGTATTTTTATCTTTCCTATAAGCTTATTTGAATTCATATTTGAAAAGGAAAGCAGTACATAAGTGTAAATATTAAAAAAAAAAACAACACAAAATGAGAATCATTCTAACAGCTGGCGCAGTCACTTTCACTATTAAATAACTAATATTGTATAGGGGCCAGATGTTCCAGATATTTTTTCTTAGACACGCAGTGGGAAAATTCCTCTAATTAAATAGGCACATGAAGAGGAAGAGTATGGGTAAAAAATGCTAAAACAAAAGGAGTATCTTTTATTAATTACTGTAAAAAAAAAGATTGGTACTGGGATCATCAACTGGCTGCATTATCTCAGGACGCTCAGTCAGTCCTGGTTCTGCCTCGAGAGTGCATGCATGAGGTCCCACTATGTACCTCTTGCGTTCCCACCTTAGCTCCATGGCCCACCGATGGCTTACAATGGAAAAGAGAGAGATTTAGAGGCAAAAAAAAATTCAGTTCTTTTTTGGAATTTTTGAAAATTTGTGTCATTTTTTCTGTTTCATACATTTGGTTTAATAACAATTCTTTAAGTATTAATGCATGTTAGAACCAACAGCAGGTGTTAATTCATAGGTTAACATGGTTGAATCGATTTTGCACACACTAAATTTAAGGTGTGCTATCAAACCTGATGTGTGCTCACAATTGCACATCCCTACTGGAGAATCTTGCAAAAAGACAATGCCAGCAGAGGCGAGAAGTCAGCTCAATTCACAGATATCTCGTCCTCCTGGGAGAAGCAAGCCTGTTTTTCATGCATTATTTTATTTTATGGATGCTTCTGTCCAAGCACAGCACTACTTTCTGGTATCTATTAGTTTGGTGGAAAATTTTGCCAACTAGTTGGGCACTGAACATTGTGTTCTGCTCCCCACTTTTCTTATGTTAAGTTTTGCAATTGAGCATTTCATGAATCACTAGGCACTCTTTTTCATTTTTTATTTACAATCACTGTATTACTGGATTTTGTTCATAGCTGTATTTTAGACAATTGTTTTCTTTGAATTTATCCTCATGAAGAGGAAAGTATGCTTCATGACTGGTTCGCTCATCCCACAAGTAGAGAATGTATCTCATTCTGGGTCTAAAATAAGTCTCCATTACAGGACCAGGCATACAGGGCATCTTTGCTACCTGAATGTAGCTTCCTTAACCGCCTAGCTACTACCCGCTATAGGCAGTATATCAAGTAAATAAACTATAAACTATATAGAGTGGGATTAATACACCGTTTTGGTATGACGCTAAAAAGTAACATGGGGCTCCACACCACAAGTAGCATGTTGCGGCGTTGACTGAGTTGGATAGGGGTGTTCCTGCCATAACACAGTTAATGCTGTTCCTTTCACAGTACAACTTGGCACAAGTAGTGTGGCTGCAACTAACACAACTTCAATGAGTTTTGTTAACTGCTCCTGCAGCCAATTTGCTATAGTGAAGCGTGGTAACTGCAGGAGGATGGATGTACCCGCCCCCCTGCAGTGAGCCCAAAACCCCACACTGCTAATACGACTTACATGCATATTACTGGCACAGGGCTTAGCAAATATGCCCCACAGTTAGGTAAAATGAGAACTGGATGAGCACATCCTGAAACAATAGAGTCCACACATTCCTTAATTTGAGGTCCACAAACAGGTCTTGTTTTCTCAAAGCAAATACATGCAAATGTATCCATGAATATTCACTATAGAAGTCATTCCAGAGGCAAGTAGTGCCGGAGTACATGTGGTCCAGTGTCGAAATCTCCCCAAGCATATGCTGCACCCATTGCCCCCTGCACATTCACAGCACTTGTGAGGGGATCATTGTATGTAGGCGGGAGGGGGCGGAGCGAGGGCGTGACTACGTGCTGGGACATACACCCCAACGGGCATTCAGGCTATTCCTGCCTGAAGGTGGTACAAGGGCCAATTTTGGCCTGAACCACCCTGCTCCCCATGGCGATGACTGGCTGTGGCACCTGACGACATGACCCTGGCCAAATGTGGCTGCGGCGACAATCAGGCACCAGTATACAGAGGCCTTTGTGGAACATGCGTTTGTATGCCGCAACGGAGGGGGATGGAACCATGGTTACAGGAGGCCACTGCACACTCACACCAGCAGCAGTGTGGTCGTGTGGGGACGGGCAGGTTCAGCTACATCTAACTTGATGGAATCTGGTGAGTGCCAGCCTGTCTATCTCCCTTATTCCACCGTCATGGGTGCATGTAGACACCACAGTTGCGGAATTGAGTCTAATAGTTCCATCTTCAATTCACCATGCCCACGGCCCAGGCGTACATGGTATGGAATCTGCCTCTATGTATATTCGAAAGTCAGACCTATTTGTGGTCCTAAATGTGTAGACTGAGCTGCTGTTCTCCAAATTGTAGATAAGGGGGAGGGGGCCATGAAGCAATGTGTAGGATGGGTATGCTTGTACTCTGGGTCAAGTTTCTCCACTCCTCTTCCCAAGAGGTATACGGATATTCCATTACTAGACCTAGGACAGCTAAAGCACTTCATGCCTTTCAATAAAATTTCAGGGGAAGAAAACCCCTTTGAACCAGTCTAAATTACCCATATTATCAGGCTCAATAATTCCACTGTGGCCATCCCTTTGACTGATGTATGGAACAGCATAAAATGAATCCACTGAGAAAAGGACAGAACAAAAACAAGACAGTGAGCAATGGATTCAATTAGTTGCAGTATAATTCTTCTGAGATGAAAGAGATAGGACAGAGCGAAACTTCTCTTGGGCTGCAGAAATAACTTTGAATAAAAAAAAGCACAACTAAATCTTGATAATAAAAAAAAAAAAAGGAAGCAGTTGGGCTGAGTCATTTTCACTTACTAAGACTTTTTATTAGGCTCAGGAAATTTTCATGACTTCGACAGTCCATTGCAAGGAACAGGAATCTTTGTAGCCTGGAAAGCTTGCATCTCGCCCTGATAAAGGTTTCATCTCTACCCAGTTTATTTAGCTAGTTTTTTTGTAGGTAATGCTGGGTTCTGGTAGCTGTACTGATCTTGGAGACAAATGGATCCCCTTCTGTAAGCCAATGAAAGAATTATTCAAAAGCTTTCAAGAGCACATCAATCTCTTTTACATCAGGCCAGCATTAACACATTTTATTTCTGCTAAGCTGGAGCAGCCCTGCATTTCTGCCTTCTGCAAAAAGAGTAAATGATTAGCTATATTCTATCATCTCAACCTATTTTGGCTAATGAACTACAAGGCAACAATGTCCAAGACAGCCAGCAGAAAAAAAACCTAACATGCAGTTCTGAACACAATTGCAAATGTTTCCAACACACATTAAATGGGCTAGATAGACTCTCTGGATTCATTTCTTCACACACAGGAAGTATTACTATCACAGGCTAATTTCCTAATGGCAATAAATTAAACCTCCTCCTAGCATATTCAATCAAGAATTAATTCCAATGTCACTATGGAGCAGAAATGTACAAATAATTATGCGTTACTGAACACACAGTTTTCTTAATTGCATTCCATGTTTTCAGGGTCTTTATTATGCCGCAATCCCATGGTGCTCACATATGATAGTGCACATTTTGCAACACCTTGACTGAAAAAATACCTGTATCACTCTTTCTAAAACCTCAGCGACAAGCTATTATTTATACCTGCTAACATATTCAGTGAGTTTATTCAACCATGATAGTATTCCTCTATAGAGGAATGTAAATTAGCTCTGATTAGTTAATCATCATCTTAAGAGATAAGCATTACTGTCTGAAGCACAAGGCTGTAACTCGATTATACTACAGCAGCAGAACAAACCACTGCATGCTATAATAATATTATTCTCCAGGTACATAGTGTTATATGAGATAATCCTGTGGAGAACAAAGTCAATACCCTGAGTAGCGCAAAAAACAAGGGCATGGGGGGAGGGGTAATTTTTCAATATTTTTATTTAAAGTTCTAAGCAATCATTACACAAATCACAAAGGTCAAATAAATCAATAAACTTAAACAGATACCGACGCTGGCGAGAGTGGAGTAAAAACTAATAGCAAAAAGCCCAAATTTGTGGCTCAGGTGGTCAAGTGCTATACACAGCCATGGCAATGGTCCTGGTTCAGTCCTTATGTTTGAATCTACAGCTCCCCAGGTTGGCTGGGAATACTGCAGTGGCAATGCTTCCACCAAGCCCCTGGATGGAAGGAAGTCTTGGTCACTCGTCAAAGGTAACGTCTGGTGGCTAGACTCAGGACTCATGATTACAAGGTGTCCCGAAGGAACTCTTGTGCATGATCTTTGGCCAAAGACCATCACTTTAATGACCAAATTTGGTGTATTGAGGGAGGAAGGTACATAAAATAAGAGAAAATCTCTCTCGACATCTGTGACTGAAGGCTCATAGTGTCAGATCCTAGCTCTAGATCCAACTGAACTGGAAGTAGAAATGACAAAGAGGAAACTGCTTGGCAATGTAAATTCACACTACTTAAATAACGATCAAGCACCATAAATTATATAGTCCAACAATCATCTCAAATAACGATCAAGCACCATAAATCATAGATTATATAGACTAGCAATCATCTCAAACCTACAAAAATTTCTTCCCTCTTCTCTAGACAGTTTTAAGAAAGGTGCCTATACTGAACTAAGGCTAGCAAATTTCTCTAACAACCATGAGGTCCACCTCTCCATAGAAAATATTTGCCTTAACAAATCAAAGGTTCTCTGAATCGAGGGGATTTGATCTCAATCACCAGTGGTTTGTCACTAGGAGGGTATTATCCATTGGGAGACACAGTAAGATTTCAAATGGGGCCATTACTCTGACCCCCCTATAATATTACAGGACCAAGAAATAACTTCTGCCCAGCAAATCCTTATAATAGAGCAGGAACATCAGATATGAAAAAATGTTCTCAGTTGGCCATGCTGCCACCAAAAAGTTTAGATGAATTTTGCCCGAATTTGCTCAGTTTATAGTATATAGTGGAATCTATATAGAATCCTAATTCCATCTGCAAATTGAGTTGTCTAATGCAAACTAAAGAGAAATTTTACATACCTGGTAATTTTCTTTCCTTGAATCCTAGTAGACCAGTCCAGATGAGTGAATTATGCTCCCCAGTCAGAAGATGGAGGCATACTTGAGCAACTGGTGCAGCACTAAGAGAAACCAGTATGACACTTCCCAAGCAGTAAGCAAGACTGAAAAAACTCATAAAAATTCAGAACCTATAAATGTTATTATGCAACAATCATAATTTAGAACAATCACTAATAACATGTATTTGGCTCTCTAACAAGAATCTGCATCAAGTTCTGAAGCTGACCATGCAAACGAGTAACAGCAGAACTCCCAGGCCATAAGAAAAGTCTTCCGGGGTGGACCCTGGACTGGTCTAGCAGGATTCAAGGAAAGAAAATTATCGGGTATGTAAAATTTCTCCTTCCGTATCATCCTGCTAGATAAATCAAGATGAGTGAGAAGTGCCAAGCAGTCAGGACCAAGGTGGGAGGAAGATGAAGCTCTGGACAGAACTACCCTGCCAAAGGTGCCATCTGCTGCATTTCCCTCATGCAACCTCTAATGCTTCACAACGGTGCTCAGAGATGACCACGTAGCTGCCTTCCAGATGTCCTCTGGAGACCCCAAGGCAGACTCCCCCCCAGAAGAAGGCTTACGCCACACTGGAGTGAGCTCTGACTCCCTCACGCATATGCTTGCAGACAAAAGGTATGCTGAACCAATGTTCTCGATTAACCAACAGGCAATCAAAAACTTGACCACGGCTTGACCGTTCTTTGAACCGCTGAAAAAAACAAAAAGATAGTCCGAATGACAGGAGGAGTTATTGATCGCCAAGAATCTGACCAAGACCTTCCTCACATGTACCAGATGTAGAAAGAGGTCTATTTGGAGGTCTTCCTCTGTGAAGGAGGGCAGGATGATGGTGAGCAACACCCCTACTTTATAAAGTAAAGCATGCACGTGATTTCCTTTATAACATAAGCCCCAAATACTCATGTGGTAATTACGCTGACTGCACAGGGGTTTTATAAATTACCCTCATAGGGGGGTAATTTTATAACAGGATGCCTATAAAATACTGTTAAAATGCACCTATTTTATGCCTATTTTATAAAGGCACCAAAAAAGAACCTCATCCTATCAAAAGCAAAAGATTTTTTCAAAATCATAAAGGCTTTTTATATAAAAAGAAGCAACTTTTTGTCAGACCCCTATCAAAAATGATCGACCAAGGTTTTCAAAACGGGTCTATGTATCAGTGGTCCTTTATTATTTTAAATCACAGATAGAAATTATTTAAAATCATCCCCACACTTAACAGCATATAAGAGAAGTGTTCCTGTACATCGCAATTCTGTAGGGATGAAGGTCATCACTCCTCAGTCAAACAATCACTTCTCTATGGGGTCTATTCTGTACTGCGAATAGTGGAGATGGACACCAAGCAATGTTCCAAAGATCATTCTTTTTCTGAAAATAAATAAATAAATAAATTTGACTTGGTGGGTACTAGATTATGTGCCCCAACATTGGAGAGGTAGAACATATTTACCTTAGACACAATGTATCCTAGGGGTTTCAATTTACAGATCGATTGGAGTGGTTTGACCACTCAAGGTAGTTATGGGAGGATTTTAAATCGGTATGAAAGAACGCTGTAGCCATTATTTTGACTAGCCAGAGAGCTCATGGAAGAGCCGACATGAAGAGTTGGATGGTGCCTTGCTGATCAGATGAATGATCACCTTTGAAAAAGCTAACAGCCCTGATGCAGAATAGCGTGTAACCCTTTTGAAACACGACAGGTCGTAGTTGGCATTTTCTATGGACTATTTTTACTATAATTAGTTTTGTTTTGGGCACATGATCACTTTAAAAAAAGAAAAAAGGACTTCATATGGTAGAAGTAGCTTATCAATGGCAACTTTGCTTCAATTAGTCCAACATTCCAAATAAGTATTAGGTATGAGCTATATTGTATGTGCTGAATTGTTGTGGGTCACGATGTGGGATATATATTTTAGCACAAGTCCATATTTAATCTTGAATAATCATGTCCTAGCAATGTCTCAGTTTTTATACTATTTCCTATTTCTTTTTTTAATCAGTCTTGTTTTATTTGATTCTTTTGTGTGTGTTAAATATGTGTGAATATATAGTCCAAAGCCATTTCACAGGCCATTTATTTTTTTGAGATATTGGACATTAAGCTGTTGAATTGCAAGGGTGCTAATAATGTTGACCACAGCTGTATATAACCATCTTTAACAAACAATCTTATAAAACAAAATGTGAATCTTCTTGTGGTCTACTCAATCTTCTACCTGTGTGGTTTGATTTATAATGGGAAAACTAAACATAAAATCTGTCTCCATTTAAATGAATATAAGAGTAGAATTAACATGCAGAATCTTTCTGCTCCACTTATTGAACGCTGGCTGGCATGTAATCACTCTTGGACTGATATTACATGGAGGGTCATTGATAAAATTCAACCTCATTGTGTCACCAGCACCCCTTTTCTGGCCCTATTAGGCGCCTGCCTTGGGCCGCGAGGTGTGTGTTGCCTTATCAAAGAAATAGTCAGTAGCCGTGTAATTAAGGCAAAAATAACAGTTTGGGTTTTATTCCCCGTCCCTCATAGGATTCTTTATATACAGCACAAAATGAAACACAAAAGAAAAACTGTTTCTTCACAGTAAAGAAAATAAAACTCTTCACCAGCACAATGCTTTTGCTTGCTTGGCTAACATAGGGATATAATTTCATCTGACAGACAAAGCGTGCAATCCATGGAATCTGGTTCTACATCACACTCCTGGTTTTCCCATTGCATCTGCTCACAGTCTGTATTCGTAGGCACATAACAAACTTTACAATTGAAATCCTCACAGCTCTTCCCTTGAGTGGCACTGGTTATTCTATGTGGTAAGTGCTCTATATCAACAGGGTTCAAGAGACCTGTGCTAGAAACTGTATCTCTCAGGTTCCTTCTCCAATAGGGATTCTCCTCCCAACTATTGGGTTTTACTCTGCTGGCAATGCCAAGCTCTTTCCCTCTAGATACAACAGGGTACTTAGCTTTAGTCCCTGGATGATAAGCTTCTCGTTCCGGGCTGTGACAGGCTCCTTTCCAAGACTTCCAGGTTTCTGTAGTCTGGTCTAAGCTGTAATCACTTTCTGAGGAGACTCTGTGTCTGCTGCCTCTTGCTACCGGGACACGTCCTTCACTTCCTGGTTCTAGCAAGGTCTGCTGGTTGAGAGGACTTCCTTCCTCTCGGTTACTCACTCTCCAGTGACCGAGGCCCCCTCTGGCTTGGGAGACTTCCTCGCAGCTACAGCCTGCTCCACCCTTTGGCTTCTCCTCCCTTCCCCCTACTGAGCTTTCCCTGTAGTTTTTATACTCCTGTTTTCTGCACGTAATATGTGCCCTTCTGCTCAGGTGAGGTTGATTAGCCTTCTGGCTTTCTGCTGCATCACTCTTGGTGAATGGAAAGTTTTCTCTACTATACTTGGGCTCTTTGTAAGCTGGATATGTTTGCTGCTTATGTGTTTGTGAGGTAAGCTCTTCCTCTTTTCCTATTAACATAGGCTCTGCGCTAGTCATTTCATCATATAACCTAGGCTCTGTACTAGTTACCTCATCACAATTGGCATGGAGGCACTATAGGAAACAAGAACAGATTTTCTGTTTGAATACCCGAGTCCCAGCTAGTTTAAAAGTTCACAATGAATGGATGTTTCTGTTTGACTTGAATTGTTTTGATTTTGTCTGTAATGACAGCAATAAAGTTTTTGCTTTCTGACTGGATGTGCAGTTTGAGACGCTCAGTCCATGTTTTATTTCCTGTAACAATAAAGGTACTTTGGGTCGTTGTGTGTGTGCCTTTGAGTCATAAGCAGAGTCAAAATACTTTTTTCACTTAACATTTTTTTATTTAAAATCTGAACACTGATATTGTGATTGTCATTACAATAATATTGCTTGGTTGGTTTGCAGGGAACAACAGCCTGAATTACAAAGGTCGGACATTATCAGCTGACTACGAGACACCACGATATTGTGTTTAAAGTGAGACTAAAAGACGCTGAGGCTTTTGAAGCGCCAAAAGCAATGCCGCAGCTAGTACTGGTGCTGCGCTTCTGCTGCTAAAGAGTTTGCCAAGTGTGGGTGCCTGTGAAGCTTCAAATTAATTGAAAGTTAATGCAGCCATGAGATGCGAATTTATTAAAGAACAGCACATAAGTACAGCAATACGTAAGGAGATACTTAGAATGAAACAGCAACATGAATCATTTTAGAGAATGCTGTGGTTCTACGTTGGAGGAAGTGGATAGCTGAATTAGTGTTGATTATAGGTTAATCATAGTATTCATTCAATATGCTACTATATAATGCCATGAAGTAAAAGGCTGTTTGGACCATTTCTACCTGATAATGCTGCTTATTTGTGAAGCTGAGAGTATTCTTTAGGCAATTGACTCTGATGCTTTTTCTTAGTTTTGCTTTTTTAAGATTATGCTTATGTTTGCTAAAGATGGCTATTTAAATGTATTGAATTTATAGGAAATGTTTAGCGATTTAAATTTGAAATCAGACATATTGGAATCCCTGGTGGATCATGTATGATAAGGGGGTCTGACAAAAAGTCACTTCTTTATATATAAAAAGAACCTTGTTGATTTTGAAAAATCTTTTGATTTTGATAGGATTAGATTCTTTTTTGATGTGTGATTTATTTCCCACCTCTTCTTTTGGACATTTTGGTATGTGTAGATTTTTAAAATGCAATCAAATAATTATCCACCTATTACTATGAAGGATGAGCCAACCAACAACAAAAGAGAGACAAACTTCAACTTAAATAGGAGAAACCTTTTATCCAAATCCTTAAGAACCTAAAATCAAGATTGTCCAGCAATCAAGACCAAAAGAAATTTATAGGCTATTGGGCCAGCTTGGTATTAAATCATCATTGGTTCAGAGGAGTAGGAATTGTAACAACAATACATACACAAACCCGTTTAGAACCAAAATACATAAATTCACAGCAAATACTATATAAACATTAATGCAAACATGCAGCAAGTTACCGCTCAAGCCATTTTTATAAATATACTATAAACAGCCAGCCGACACAATGGTGCCTTTCCACGATTAAAATACTCATCTGCTTCAGGGAAAAGCCATAAACCACAAGCCTCTCTATTTTATAAGGGCAACATAGATGCATATATTCCTTTTTTCTTTAAATAGGCACCTACACTCACTCCTAGTAGTGCAAAAAATTCTTTCCCACAAAGTTACACCTGCTCCAAGGCAAGTGCAACTATGTACGTGCACTCATTGTGGGAACGCATGCATTTAATAAAGTACATTTGCACGTCACAACTTTGCCCACATGCTTATGTGCTGACTGCAGAGAAGGGCACATGCTCTTGCTGAAATACGCATTTTTAAGCATGTATTCAGCCACATAATTCTATAATAGCCATTTCCCACTTGTAAAACATGCTTGGATTTTCAAATCTTTGGGGCATGTTTACTAAGGATCACGCCAGTGGCGTGTGAGTGGGCTGTGAAACCTGTGCGGATGCACATGCCAACTTCAGGGGGCGCATGCGTCTGTCCTCCTGCCATTGAAACACTGCGAACGCACAGCACTGAGGTAAACTGGTATATGCAATTAAGTACACCCATGCTAGTGATAAGAATTGTGGTTATCACACACCCCTACAATGCACTGTCAATACCCACATTCCACCCCAAACCTGTCTTATCTCTGCCCAATCACGCGATAAAATATTAGTGCTAGATTTCAGCATGGGACACAATGCTAAATTTTAGCATGACAGGTTTACCGTATGCTGTAGTTACTGTAGTTTAGTAAACATGCCTTTGTGTGCTGTTTCCCACCAAAACCTGCCTACAGAAACAGGAGGCTTGAAAGCCTTGAGGTCTTTTTAACTGTGGGTCAGATTTCAAAGAGAAACAGAAGTACAATTTCCTTTGGAAAACTAAGTTCAAGGTCCAGTTCCTCAGGAGCTTAACTGGCTGGTGCTAAAAATTCCATGCTTCCTAAGCTGTTCTCCTAATCCATCCCTTGAGCTTCCATTTTTCAGCAGCTAAAATTACCTAATTCTAATCATTCTGCATGTGTGTGTCTGTTTTTTTATTTCAGGGTATGTGTGAGACCGCGAGGATGCGTGCTGGCTCTCTGTCTGTGACCAAGAGAGTAGAGAAGATGGGAAAGGCTGTTTGAAAGGTCCAAATGCCTAACTAGATTTAGCTACCATTCAGCAAAGGCCGGGGGAAGGGAAGACATTTTTGTACAGAATCTAAGGAGCATACTGAGTGGAAGAGTAGCCTAGTGGTTAGAGCACTGGCTTAGTAACCAAAAGACCAGGGTCCGATTCCCACTGGCACTTCTTGTGGCCTTGGGTAAGTCGCTTTACCTTGGAAGAAAGGCCTAGCGATGTACTTCCAGTCACATTGCCAAGAAAGCCCAGGAGCTGCTGGTTCGCCAGGAATCAGCACTGACTCGAAGGCTCCCATTGCATTTTTGCTCTAGCTGGCTAGTTCCCTTTGAATAGAAGCACTCCTTGTGGCCTTGGGCAAGTCACTTAACCCTTCATCGCCTCAGAAAAATCCCAGTTATCAATGTCTCTGTTTAATGTACATAACCAAGTTTAAGTTACAATGTAAACCGCTTTGACTGAAATGATAAAGTGCTATAAAAAAACCTGTTAGATAAATAAATAAAAATATAAAAATATATTACCATGCTTTGTTATGTTTTATCTGTATAATACAGGAATATAACACAGTGCCAGCCAAATTTACTGAAGACATGAAAACATTACGCCCATAGCCAAAGCAAGATTATTACATTTCCTGTTTAAAATAACGCTGAGATGGTAAATGAACAGTGGCAGAAGTAATGGGTAAAGGGGCATCAATGCAACTTCACTGAACCAAGGTGAAGAGGCCCCGCCAGGATCAGGCTCTGCCTACGCAACCCAGCCAACCTCAGCCTGCTTGGCTACCATGCAATCCGAAATTGGCTGAATTATCAGAAATAAGAGGTCCCTGACCCCCAACCCAAGAAACCCTCTGTACTAGAGGTGGAGAGACCTGCTCTGGAGCCTAAATGATGATTGCTCTGTCATTGACCATAAGGAAGTCACTTACAAACTGGGAATGGTGTAAAAGCACCAAAGACTGAATCTATTTCTCCATTTTCCAGAGTACTGTGCTCTAAGCATTTAGTTCTACTGCCAGCCCTAGCCACTGAATGAAATTCAATATTGATGCCTTGAAAGACAACCCTCAGCTTTTTCTATCTCTGTGTTCAACATCCCATGCTTCCAACACTACCTCCTGCCAAAGTTGTGGCTCCACAGTTTAAAAATCATTACAAAGCCCTCAGCCCATGCAAACGTGACATGCAATTAAACTATTGATGAGTAGACCATGATTGAGTTGTTCTTCTTAAACTATAAAGTCATGAGGCAGCCAAAGCTTCATGATATCAGCTGCTCTAAGACCTGGGCTTGGACATTCTCATATGAAGGTGATCACAATGTTCCCCAGATTCTGCACAGCCTTCACACTTCCACTGCTAACAAAAGCGCACGCTGGCGTGTTTATTATAAAGTCGCATAAAGTTATATTATCGAAGCGAGAGCTGCCACAGCCTGCAGAGAAGGAGGTACTTTTTTCCCACTGTTCTGATCAAAGGTTCTGACCGGGCAGACTTTGAAAGGGGGCTGGCTCATGTCGATGCGATGCTGTGGTTTTACTATTATTTTCATGATAAGGATAAGAATTCACAGCCACATACTGATAAGAAATATTTATTTACAGAAAAGGTCTGATTGTATGGCTGAAAAAGATACAGACCCACGCAGTGTTACATTTCATTTACAGGAAACAAGATAAGCCTGTAGTCTTCAAAGTACCCACCTGCCGGTTCTTGTTCTGCTCTCTGCTTTGTATACTTTTATACCCTTTCGATCTTGGTTTCTTCTCTTTTCTAGTTAAAGCTCAACAAATTTAATTCAAGTGTCTCCTCCCACCACTATTTGATACCTTGCTTGTCTGTTTGCGTGTATGTTTTGTTTCTGAGTATCTCTCTGTCCTGAAGGAGAGAGGGGTGTGACGTGTGAGTGTAAACTAATTGGGATAATATATATTAAGCCATTAGATGTCACTGTCAACAGATTTTAAAGGATGGACTTTATAGTTTAACCACAGGGTGCCACTAACCCAAGGCAACAGATATTGCAAATCTTTCCACAGCTCACGCAACAACTAATAGCAACTAGTTCATGGTTTAGAGACAACAGGTGAGAGGTTTTATAAAAAGATGCATAAAGATAAGCACCATTAACATGCGTAAATCATGTTTTTTTCAAGGATGTGCATGACTGTGCCTTACATGCATACTATGGCTAGTCGTTATTCTATAAGTATATGTTGTTGTTGTTAAGTGCCGTCGAGTCAGAGTTGACTCATGGCGACCTTCGGGTTAGCTATCCTAAATTGTGTTCAGTCAGGCGGCTCATTGTTGACAGACTGGTTCCCGTAGCTGCTGTTACTGTATCGATCCATCTCATTGCTGGCCTTCCTCTTTTGCGTTGACCTTCTATCTTGCCAAGTTTGATGTCTTTCTCTAATGATCTCTCTCTTCGCATGATGTGTCCAAAGTATGAAAGTCGAAGTCTTGTCATCTGAGCTTCTAAAGAAAGCTTAGGTTTGATCTCCTCTAGTACCGACTGGTTTGTTCCTCGGGCAGTCCATGGTATACACAGTATTCGCCGCCAGCACCATAATTCAAAGGCATCAATTTTCTTCCTATCTTTTTTCACTGTCCAGCTTTCACATCCATATGATGTTATTGAAAATACCATGGCTTGAACAAGTCGAATCTTTGTATAGAGAGAGACATCTCTGCTCTTGAGAAGCTTATCTAGGTCTTTCATAGCCATTCTGCCAAGAGCAATGCGTCGTCTGATTTCTTGACTGCTTGTTGCTTCTTTGTTGATAGTTGATCCAAGTAGGTTAAAGTTGTTCACGATTTCAGTTTCTTCTCCTTCAATGATGAACCTGTTGATTATGCCAGTTGTCATGATCTTTGTCTTCTTTACATTACATTAGGCTAATAACACATACTTCCACTGCGGGCATTCACATAGGTAGACCTTGGGTGGAGAATGGGAATGACGTGCATTTATGCATGTACTTTATAAAATATAGGCATACACATGGCCATTTATGCCAGCCACAGGGCTGGTGTAAATGCTTGCACCTAGATTCAATACGCGCTTTCCATTACTTATTCCCCTATTTTAGAAATGGGCATAATTGACACGGAAAAATGTATGTTAACCTAGGTGCCACTTATAAAATTACCCTCTAGGTGTCACCATCAGTCATTAGGTTTTACAGTAGAATTTACAATAAACAGCAAAATACACATCTGAATCACTAAAAACCAGCCCAGCAGGGATAGGGGTGTGGCAGCAAGAGGGGGTGCATGATGGGAAAAGCATGCAAAGTATACCTCATGCAGTTAATTCTAATCATTCTGCATGTGTGTGTCTGTTTTTTTATTTCAGGGTGTGTGTGAGATCGCGAGGGTGCGTGCTGGCTTGCTGTCTATGACCAAGAGTAGAAAAGATGGAAAAGGCTGTTTGAAAGGTCCAAATGCCTAACTGCAATACTTCAGTATATCAATATTTCTGTGCTGCAGAAACCGGAATTGCTTTTCCCATAGAAATGCATTTCATCATTTTTGGGGGGATTTTATTGCTCTGGAATCTTTAGCACAGTTTGGCCCATTTTCAAATTCAACATGCCCTCTTCCCAGTTTTTCCCCCATGCAAATCTGATCATGCTTCGTTAATTTTTCAGAGTGTCATTCTGTTCTCATCCTGATAGGCACTCTCAACCCCTTATGTATAATTCTTTCCAATGGTCTGTTCAGTTGGAAAGAATAAAAAGGAAAAAGTACCCAGAGACGGCCGTTTAGCAAGAAAGATTTCTATTTTAATCTCCTTGAAGGCACTGCCATGCAACTCTCCCATTCTCTGTCTGCTTACACACTGCTGAAAGTGGAGCTATGCATGCGAGTGTAGACTCAAGTATGGCATAGGGCTGTCTCTGGTACTCTTGCCTTTGAAAGGCCCCATCATTCCCTTGCTGTTATTTTCAAGACTGCACACAGTGAAGAATGAAATTATGCACTTCATAAAATTGCTCTTTGCTCAGGACAGTTTTCAAAGGGATCTAGCCAGCCAGCTAAAAGATAGATCAAAAAGTTGGAAAACTACCTTAAGCAGAGCACAGGCAATATTTAGTCATTGTAACATGCAGACGTTCCCAGGATCATAACTTGTTTGGTGAGAAAAGTGTGTGCATGTATTGGAGTACTAAAATATTCACACAGTTTTCCACTTCCTAACCCAATCTGCAAATACAGCAGAGGAAACGTTTTAGAGAATTTTCAAGATGAGCCTGTCTGGATGGGTTCTCTTTGAAATTTGGAACACTTGTATGATTACAAAGTAGCCAAGTGCCTTCTCACTAGGTACCTTGATAAGTAAAAAATGTTCCACTTTATTTCCAAACAGCCTTTAAGAATATCCTGTAGAGACATCTCTCTTTTTAAGCCAAAGAGAAAATGAAGACTAAACCAAACAACGGTGACACTTCTAAGTCCCCCGCTGTTTTTCTAATAACCTGCTCCTAAGTCAACTCTTCAGTCATTCATGCTGAGGTCTGTTTTGCATGATTCCAGAACAGATTTCTGATGATGACAATCATAACAGCAGCACCATAATCTAGCTGAGCTCCCAATAGTGGGAGTGGCTGAGTAGGAAGAGTTTTCAACAACTTTAAACATTTATGCCTCCTTAATCATTTTGTTTGTTCTGATATCTTATGGGTTGACGTCCTGAAAACCAGCAGCCTTTGTATCTAGTCCAGTTACAAGTGTCTTTCTGGCTGGCTGCTACTTTTAAAAATGTATACATTTGCCAGGATCTTGGGCCTGGAAGCAATAGAGGCAGTTAGCGACATCAGCTTGCTACTGAGCCAACAGAAGGGGGCGCACACGCTGTCGTCACAGTCCTGCTGCTGTGTACAAATTGAACATGTGTAGCCACTAAGGACATCGAAGTCTTAAGCTGGCTTAGTAGCAAACATGTTTTCCTTTTAAACTAGCACTCGACAAAGCCGACATTTCCACCTGGCTGATCCAGGAGTGTACTTTTCAGGATATGAACAGTGTCCTTTGGTTATTAATAAAATGCAGACCTGCTTTTAGCTGCCTGCTTTCTCTACAGGCTGAGCACCAGAGCCACGATACTCGGGGATGACCTCATTAGGACCCCAGCATGTCTATACAGACATGCTTGAAAATGTTTTCCTTAGAAAGCTGAACACATAGGTTAGTGGTTAGTGCCAGTGAAAATCAGGGCATGGTAAAAGCATCACTTGTTCTGGCCCGTTTGTTCACACAAAGACTGCAGTGCAGCAACAATTAACAATGCTTTTCTCTTTCAAAGGTTAACATTCCAACAAAACTCTCCATCTTAACAAAAAAAAAAAAAAGCGAAGAGAAGCAAAATCTCCAAGTAGTTTTCACACCATGCCGGGTTACGAGACTGTGGTATTAATCCTGTAGCTGCTTTGCCAGGCTTCCTTTCTGTGGTCGGCGAAGAAGCAGTGTGGTTGGTCCTAAGGAGCCCAAAGCCTATACTCTGTGTTAAGACAAGGAAAAGTGAGCCAGCTACAGGGTGAGGCCGAAAACCACAGCCAGCCCACTCTGCTGCTGCCTTCCCCCTTAAATGTGGCCTAGAGCTATTCTGTTTTATATAAAAAGACAGAAGGTTAATTTGAACCATACACAGCATTGTAAGCTGCCACGTTTCCAACTCGACATTCCTTTCCAATCTGTGCATTTCACATCCGGCGTACTCTGCTGTTTTTCTGCTCCTACTGGTACCCAGACGCAGCAGCCTAATTCAGCAGCGATATTCAGCTGTTATTTCACTTTTGCCCATATGAAAGGCATTTGGTCTGACCATTTTTATTCAAATAATGAAGAAGGGGGTTGTTTTGCACTAACTGTTTTAAAATTAGCTTATATAAAAATTGTACAGCTGGGAAGGGGAGGGAGAAGGAAGGGGTGACTAGTTGTCTTTTTCCCTTGCTCATCTAGTCCTGGTTTTCTGTATCAGTTCCGTTTCATTTTTCTCGAGAGGTGAAGACGACAGAAGGGGAAAAGCAGGGAGGTTTTCCCACGAGCCCCAGGGTAGAGTTTAGCTATGTGCTCGGCAAACTGGAAGAAGCAGAGAGATTGTATGAAATATCAAACTTTTTCCGTGAGTAGAGCAATTCGGTGCTGGATCCAGCTTGGATTGAGTCTAGGGTCTGGTTTGGGGTCAGACCATGGTTCTTAGTGATCCACAGTGCTTTTCCCATGCCAGGGCAGGCTTAACCATCAGTCAGACTAGGCGGTTGCCCAGGGGTGGCAACTTCTAGGGTGCAGCAAAGAGAAGAAGCCGTGAAATACAGTAATAAGTCCTAACTGCCACAAAAACACAAAGAACAAAAGCTCATATTTTGAACCACAGAGAGGGCGGGGAATTTTCAAATAGCTAATTACCTGGATAAATGGTTTTAGAAACTGTCCTCGTTATGTGCATACTCTATATATGAAATATAGTTTAGTTTAATATTTACTTATTTATTTAAAAGTTTATAATATCCAGAGAGAGAGCATTTCCTATAGCAGGACCAAGGCTGTGGAATTAATCGTCTGATGAGGTCTGAAAGAAAGGTGATCTGTTAAAATTTAGGAACCGCTTGAAGGTGTATTTCCATAAACAGCCTTTCAAAACAATTTAGTGTTTAATAACAGCTTTTATTTTTATTGACCATTTTTATGAATGGTTTTATTTTAAATTATGATTTGAGTTTTATTTGTTTTGCATTATTGTGTATGAAACACTGTAAACTGCATAGAACAGTCATTAATCAGTTTTGTGGTTTACCAGTAGTTTTTTCTTTAATTTGATTTTTATTAACACATTTTGTTGTAAACCACATAACATGAAAAAAGCATTGGATTTACCATCTTATCACCTCAGACTATACATTTTGTGCTCCACCCAAAGAATTTGGGGTGGCAGCTGGTATCTATAATACACAATGTAAGATAGTGTAAAATAGTATAAAATAATAGGCTAAAATACTATTAAACAGAATAAAATAAAATAGATTCCCAAACTTTACAGTGCTTTTTATATGCTGCACTTTTCATTCATGCCTTCTACATTGTTATTTATTTATTTTATTTTTTATTTAAAAAATAAGAGTTATAAAATACTACCCGTAGTTTTTAATATTATTATGTTTATTATTATTAAAGGGACTTCCAAATACAAACAGACAGGCATTTAAAATACAATACACCTGATATTACTGTTATAGAAAAGAAAAACATGGTTTATAGATTTGACAATTCCAGGTGATATCGAATGGAGAACAAAGAACAAGAGAAACTGACAAAATATAGAGACCTACAGACTGAAGTTGAAAAGATTTGGAAGAAAAAAATCTATGGCAGTATCAGTTGTGGTTGGAGCTTTTGGGGCTATACCTAAGGGACTTCTTAAATTTTTACAAATTTTTACCCTATCGGACTTGACTCCACAAATCCTACAAAAGACTACTTGGAACAACTTATATCTTGTGCAGATACCTGCATGATTCATAGTTTCTTGTTAAAACCCAAATCATAGGATTAAATTCAGTCCTAGACTGGGTCTTCCAGTGAAGAATCCACTATAATAATAAACAACATATGCAGTATTACAAGCTTGTTCTGGGAGAAGCTATGTTGGAGTGATGTGATCATGGTTTTTCAGTTTCATTATCAAATTCTTCTGTGGGGAGGAGGGGGGCCACAAGGGCCTGAAAGTTAATTGAAGGGGGTAGAGAGCTGAAGATTTGCCTCAGGTGCCTAACACTCTTTCACCAGCTCTGTACCATGCATGGAAGGAGTGAACATAATGGGTTCTTCAGATTCATGCTTCCCCCATCCAAACTCAACATCAAGGGGTTTGGGGCAGAGGTGATTCAGTTGCCTCATATAAAAGCTAGTTTCATGAGCGCTTCCAGTGATGTCACACAGCGAATGGCTGCTTAATCAGGGAGATCCATCCGAGCCACAACTTAAAATCCCACAAACGTACTTGCTATAAAAATTTTGAATGCCTCCCATCATAAAAGGTGCATCTGTAGTTGTCATGGATTCAGGGGCTGGGATGTCTCGTCACCAGAGTAGATTTACGTTTCTTTTCATATGTGAGTGATGTGAAGATTCTCTATATGGTGACCGTGGCAGCGAACTTGGGCCCAGTGGATGATGAACACAAGTAGGGCAAGCTTGAGGTGGTTGATCTCACACCGAGCACCCTGAGAGAAGAAATGCAGAAGTGGACATTGATATCTTCACAGAAATGGGCAATGTAAGCTGGAAGACTTATGTGCAGAAGAAACTGATATGGCTGTAGAGTTGAGGATGTGGAACTGAGAATGGAGGAATATGTTGATAATATGGCCAAGTGACAGACATGGAGCAGGTCAATGAATTAGATAAGTTAGAGGATACTGAGAACCAAGCACACAGGAGTAATGTGCACCTCCCAGGTATACCAAAGATGCAAGGGGATGAGGACTGTGTAAAGGTTTCTAAGAAAGTGGTGCAAAACACTGCAAAGGCTGCAAGCTTGGAGGATAGCACACTTCGTTACCAATTGGAATGTGCCCAGAGAGTATTAGGGCCCCGCTTAACTCACGGTCCTCGAGATATAATTGCCTGTTTCCACAGATATAGCACTAAGGAACAGCCTATGAAAATGACCCAGTCCTTGGGTTAGATTAAGTGGGAAGACACATATATAAAATTATATGCTGATCCTTTGGTGATGACTTTAAAGGGATGGAAAGAATTCCAGGAAATCAGAGGAAACTACATAGGGAGCAGATAAGATATCACTGGCTCCATCCCTTTGGGCTAATGTTAGCCATTTCTGGGACAATGTATAAAGCAAAATCAGTGGAGAAGGCAGTTAAAGCTCTACAGGGTTTACCACAGACACCTAAGGCCAAGGATGCTGCAAAGGGAAAGCCTAAAGGAACACTGGTTAGGTGGCAGCACATAGGCAGGAAGATTAATACCCAGGCTCTTCCAGAGGAAGTGGATCGGCGTCAGATGACTGAAGATGGACCAGATAGGCATCAAGGGCCATTTGGTGATCTGATGCTTTATGGATGGGTGCAAGAGTGAGAAGTGTGCATGCTTACTGGGGGGAGTGAGCTATAGTTATGAATGAGTAGGCTCTGATGCATGGCTGGCAATATTTGTGTGGCTCAAAGATTAAGATGTTATGTGTTTTGGGTGGTGGGGGTGGGTAGGATAAACATAAGAACATAAGAACATAAGATACACCATACTGGGTCAAACCAAAAATCCATCAAGCCAACTTCCAACAGTGGCCAATCCAGATCACAAATACCTGTCAGGTTCCCAAAAGAGGGATGGGCAATAGTTGGGACCTTACAAAAATACATGAAGAGAGAAGAATCAGTTTGGGAGACAGAGTGAAGACTTTGTGTTGACAATGTTTGTTAAAGGGAGGAGTGGGGGAGATATACTATGGGGTCTCTGAGAGTGGTCACATTGAATGTACATGGTCTGAACTCATTACAGAAAAGAAAGCTAACGTTTAGAGAACTGCTTAGATTGCACATGGGGGTGGAGCTGGTACAAGAGATGTATTTAGAAGCAAAGGATGAATCTCTAATAAAACATAAGGTGTCTGCAAAGGTATTGTCCTCCAAAAAAAAGAAGAAGGTTAATGGAGGGGGGTATCTTGGTGAAAAAAAATCTGACATGCCAACTACATAGTACCTATCAGGAGGCTGAAGCAGCTGAGCTTAGGTCAAAAATACAGGCATTAGAAACTCTTCATAAGAAGGCAAAAGGGGCAAAGAAGTTTTTAACACAGCTGGAGAGCACAAGTGGGGAGCTCCGGGAACTAGAGCTGGACAAGGTGGAACGGCAATTGCGCTTCCTATGCCAGAAGTAGTTTAGTATGGTGATAAGGCTAGTAAATTAATGGCAAGAAGACTTAATTTTAATAATGTTATTCCTTTCTTGAGCAATTTTAGGAATAGATCTCTTTAAAATGTACATATTAAGAAAAGGTTTATAGAATTTTACAAGGAGTTATATACTCTAGAGGAAAGTGTGGAAAGCACAATTGAACCCCATATGGAACCACTGACTCCACCGTCAGTTGAGGAGGACATATGGAAATTTTAGATAAGCCTATTTCGGCCCTAGAAGTGATCAAGGTGATAAAAGTCTATTCATCAGGAGGTGTAAGTAATCATGCCCACATTCAAAGTGCATTCTCTCTGCCACATACAGGAGAATTTCACTTATCCATGCGCCTTCTTATAAAATTACCCTCATAAGGGAGTACAACTTCTGTCTCACCGGTTTCTGTATGTTGAACTATGATCCATTTCATGTGTGTTTAATTTTTTTTCAGTTTTCTTATATTTTAGTTGGTAAGCTACCATGATGTCCATTGCATGAAGAATGACATCATACCAAGTGCACTAATTGATAAACTCTAACAGAGATGATGCGTGGGTGAGCAATCCCGCTGACAGAGTGAGCCAAAGCAGGCCCCACGACTTCTGCCCAGAATCGGGAGGCAAACAAAAAAATCTATACTGACTTCCACTATAGAGTGAGATTTAGGGGTAGGTAGAGGGAAAGTTTTTATTCTGCATATTTGTTTTTCCTTTATTTTCTCACTGCTTTTGTTTTGAGTATTTATGCTCATGAAATGAAACAAAATCTTTCTGGTGATGGAGGAGTCCCTTAATGCACTGTGCTGCCCTAGACTGACAGCTGAGCACCTGCCACGTTCTCTGGAGGGGCGGAGGGGTTTCTGTTTCCTGTTTTTTTTGGGGGGAGGGGGGTTGGGGTGGCAGGGTTCTGTTTAACACCTTCAAAATGTTAACCAGTTTTGGTTGACTTGTCACCTCTTCCCTCCCACCTTTTTCAGGACTAATATTAGTAGTTAATTAATGTGGTACTGAATTTGGACAAAATGGCATCACTCCAATATGGGATGTCTTGTGCAAAAGCAAATTTGCACCGTGGAGCTGCGCAATTTGGACAATCCTTCAGCCAGGCACACTGTCTTTCTTATCTTCACATGACATTACATGATGGTGCACTGTCCAGTATCTTACTTACTGCAGTATACTGTTAACAGCAGGGGCATTAACCTTGTGGTGGCCCAACAGCACACTAAGCAGCCACTTCAGACACTGACTAATGCTTTTCTTGTCCTAGTTTGCATAATAGGTTAAAGGTCAAGCTCGGGCAGTGCAGCATTCCACAAGACCTGCTGCCAGTTTGAGGCAGACGATTAATCACATGATCGATAGACCATATGATTAGGAACTAATAGCTGATAGAAGGAGAGAATAAACAACCATAAATTTACTTTGTTCTGGGTAATCCAAGTGTGAGAGAGGTCGGATAATGGTCAAATAAGGTCACATTGCCTAAGGAGCTTGTATGGAACAGAGAGAATACAGATGCACTTTTGAATGTCTTTAGTTTTTACCAGAGGATCTTTAACTAGCTTTTGCTAACCGGAGTGCTTTCCCTGTGCAGACTTTATGCACTAATGATCCAGTTTTCTTCTGCACATTGCAGGTAAAAGAAACTTATCTGGCACAACAATTATAACCCAGCATCCTGGCTAACCAACTTTGGTATGAAAACATAGACTCTGATGGCAGAAATAGACCGTAAGGCTCACTTGGTCCTTGTCACTTTGCCGTAGACCACAACTGATCCCCGACTTTCTCTTCACTACTTCACAGCTAAGGATCCTCCGTGTTTATCCTAAGTCTTCTTTAATGTCCGCTACTGTTTTTGCTTCCGACACTGCTACTAGGAGGCTAATCAACAACCCTTCCTGTGAAAAAATACTTCCATATATTTCCCTTATATGTGGGGCAGCGGGAAAATCTGAACATGCATGTGTGAGTATGGGTGTGCGCCCCCTGTGTCAACATGCATGTGTATAACGGAAAGCTCATACATTGTACATGTTTGTGCCTGAAAGGAGACACAGAACTAAAAACACAGAAGCACAGAAGCAGCCTCGGAGTTCAGAAAGCTCCTAAAAGCACAAGAATGGAAGATTTGGTAAAGTGGGTCACAGGTCCATCCAGCCCAGTATCCAGTTTCCAACAGCGGCCAATGTCAGGGTCCCAAAAAGGTACACAGTGACAGAGATTGTGCCTTAAATGAAGGCATGATCACTGACTCCAGTCCTAGAGTTGCTGTAAATGCTGCAGGAACACGTGTAAATTACAGTACTCCACTTGCTCGCACCGCCAAAATTCTGCCCACGTGCACGCCTACAGTGAAAGCATGCACCTTGCAAACAGCACGTGCATTGGTATTTTATAGTGGCCACTTACGTACATAAATGACTAAAATACAGACATTTACGTACACTCTTGCCACCTAAAACTAGGCGGCTCCTTAAAAGATTTCCCCCATAGAGGATAATTTTATAAAGGAGCACCATGTTTAAGAAGGCAAGCGGGCACCTACGTAGATGCTATTTTATAAAGACACAGAGGCGTTTATATGGCTTGATAAAATACTAGTGTACAAGCAGCAGAAACTGCACTTTGAATGTAGACATGGGCAGTGATACCTGCTCGAGAGTTTTCAAGTATGCTTATAAATTAAGGTAGATTATAATCAACACCTGCACTTGCTAATGTTACCTGCCTATGCTCCACCTACTGGCAAAATATGTGCCTTCATGTCAATGTGCATACTTTCATGCCAGTCAAAATTTTGCAACAGGGCACATATGTGCAAAAACGACTTTATAAATTTACCCTTGTAGAGAGTAATTTTATAATAGATGCCTATGTGAAATGTCCAAAAAAGCATCTATTTTAAGAAAGCAATATAGACACCTATGTGCCTTTACAAAATGGGCTCTCAGACCAATACTTAATAGCACATTAATGCTCTTGTACACATTTATTCCTGCTCTGTTTACAGCTGCTCAACATGTATACTTGCTTATTTTGTAAAATACAATGTGCACTGTAACTCTGTCCAAGTTCCACCCAAACTGCACCTCCTGGGAATGTCTACATGCATATCGTGTAAAAGAAGCGCTGTCTTATTGGCGCTTGTAACTCGATCTGCATATCCAACCCTCCAATTTTATAGCAGCGATGTTTTGTGTGTAGAACAAGCATTACATTAATAAACAGGTTTATAAACTTTGCCTCATTATGGCTGTAGGTTCTAGGAGTTATCTAACAGTGGTATCAACTTCCTGTGTGCTCAAGGCAAAGGCCTGGCTGCCTTCCAGTCCAATCAGAAATTTCCCCAGCTCAGTATATGGTACATGTGTTTTCATTCACAACTACTCAACATATCTCCATTTGCAACTGTCTTCCCTCTTCCTAAAGCAACTGTTCTCCAGCTGAGAAGCCTCAGACGACCATGATTCCTTTCACATCTGGCAAAGAGGCACTTTTAAACCATTCTATGTTGCTACTGAGCATTGGCCAAGACTCCTTCTCTTCTGGGGAGTCTGTCAAAACTGCCTCCGTCCTATTCCACAGCCCAGCTGAACCTGGGTCTCACAGCACTGCTGCTAGGAAATCAAGCTAAACCCTACAAAATCTCTTGTCTGCACGCCTATTCTTTCCACCTTTCTCCTTTTTAATGTCTGCCTTCTCAACACCAAGATCCAAAGCAAGTCTGCTTTTGTGTTCTACATTATGATATATGACAAAATGCAGAGCTGTACAAAACACAAACATTTAACAGAAACCCACAACTGCTGCTGCAGAACCAGCCTCCATTCCCAAAAGCTTTCGGGCAAGCTCTGGAAGTGATCGTAAATTGCCATGTAAGGCAAATTGGTTAAAAGTCAAAAATATATGTTGGTGGGTGGCAGGCTGGGGATCAAATTCCTACAATGTCCTCAGCAACCATTTGCCACAGGACAGGAGTCTTCTAAAATATCAGTCATCAAAGACATGTGCCCGTCTGCTGCTCCAACCACGGCCGGGCCCCTCCCTTGCCCCCTGCTTTCAGTTAGCAAGTTAGTCTCCTATTGTAAATCCTTAATGACCTGGGAAGTGTAAGACAGCCTCTTCTACAGAGGTAGGACAGGCCACTCACATTTCCTCTCCTTCCTTAAAAACTGTTTCAGTCAGTTTAGTTGCGTGCTCTGTACAGCACAAGCCCCATGGAAGGAATTGAGGGAGGAGGCCTGCACAGAGCAGAGCAATGCAAAATTACCAGACCACTGGGCTTTAAAAAAATGAAATAAAATACACTGAAACTGGCACTGCAGTCTGGAAAACTGAAGAGCGGCTTAGGCTTAGGTACTCTTCAGGAGGTGCTCCAAAAGGGTTTCTTTTTTAGCTCTGTCAACAGGATGAAGCTTGCAGTTTCTGCACTGCATGTCCACTAAAAGGTCCTGCTTTGTAGCTTTTGAACAGCTGCAATGTCCCAAGCAGGAATTCCATCCTGCTGCAGCTGTGTCGCAAGCGTTTAGCTATATCTGCGCTTGCACACACTTCGGCAGTTCTGTTTTCACTCTTCCCATCTACAGATACGGAGGGTAATGTTATAACCGGGCACCTAGGTTAAGGCAGCTGAAATGTACCTATTTTATAAAGAAAAGTAGGCTCCTCCTTTTCTTTGTACAGTACAAGCATAAGTGTCCAAAAACGCACCTTTTGGTTAAGGTGCAATCGCTTACCCCAGCCCTAGGACTGGTATAAATGCCAATGCCTAGATTTATAAGAATGCACATACTTGTGTCCTTTGCTTATGCTCCGCCCACACTCTACCCATGCGCGTGCCCACAGTGAAACTATGCACCATTAGATCTACAAGCACACTTGTAAACTAGCAGCTAGCATAAATGAGGTCACTTATGCATGTAAGTGGACGCTTGCGCACATAAAGGACTAGCATTGGGAGTGTTCTTGCTACGTATATCTAGGAATCACCTTATAAAATTACCTCCTTAATGCACTGCTTCTTTGTTATACTTTCCTATTTTAGTGACCCAAATCTCTGTTCTCTAATTTTTAAAAAGTGAACAAAATAAATGCGGCTCAGTGGCTCACTTGTAATAAGAACATAAGAACATAAGATATGCCATACTGGGTCAGACCAACGTCCATCAAGCCCAGTATCCTGTTTCCAACAGTGGCCAATCTAGGTCATACGTACCTAGCAGTTTCCCCAAAAGACACAGGTTCAGCAATGCTTGTACTAGGTCAAACATTGATATCCTGGGTCCCTTCTTAATAATGGTTTATGGACCTTTCCTCCAGGAACTTGTCCAAACCTTTTTTAAACCCAGCTACACTAACAGCCTTTACTACATCCTCCGGTAACAAATTCCAGAGTTTGATTACACATTGAGTGAAAAAATATTTTCTTTTATTAGTCTTAAATAGTTTACCCTGTAGCGTCATTGCATGTCCCCTAGTCTTTCTATATTCTGATAAGGTAAACAATCGATCTACGTTTACCCATTCCACTCCGTTCATTAATTTATATAGGTGGTCACCTAGGGCGATAACTTCTGGAGGGGCAGCAAAGAGCAGGACATTCAAAGCTAAACAATACATTTTGACAGCCAGGGGAGCTGCACAGCATAAAGTCTGGCTAGGGTGCCAACACCCTGAACCAAATCTGGGACAGGCCCCGATACCATTGCATATCCTCACCCCATTTCTTCTAGAACTCATATTAGTTGGTTCGTCATGGAAATGTCTCATCATTTCTGACAAGTGAGCAATATCTAAACTTGAAACAGAGTCTTGTGAAGCTAGAATATCTTAAAAATGGGATGTGATAAAAAAAAAATTTGGACCTCTTTACTTTTAAAAGTGTGGACAAATGTACAAATTCATGTCCTTTCCACATCACCAATATACTATGCTTCTCTATGCCTTACTATGCAGTTCTCTGCAACAAACACAAGGCGGCCAACATAAAAAGAGAGTGAAGGAGTAGAACAAATGGCTAAGAACATGGGAAGCCAGGCTCCCTATAACCTTAGGCAAGCCGTTTCACCCTCCACTAACTCAGCTACAAATTTAGGGCTAGATTTACTAACGTGCATTAGCATGTTATTACACAATACCACAATTCCATGTGTGTTATTTAGCACAGGCTGCGCTATTGTCATTGGGCTCACCTACCAATATCTCACATTAATTGATGTAACGTATATATTAAATATTAACACATTTTGTACATTATTTAGGCAGTGGTTAAGCTAGTCTCCTGCTAATGCTACTGTAACATTTGAGGACTCTTTGGGATGGGGATTTTTCTTTGGTAGATTGTATTGGCGGGGACCTAAAGATAATCTCCCTGACACTTTCTGGTGTGTTGTGAAACCAACTGACCACCACATCATAATGGAGATGAACCAGGTATCCATCATCTGGTTCACAATACTAATCCGACTCCTGGCAACACAAGCCTATACAGATAGGCTGTCAGCTACACCTATTCCAGTAATTCAGAACCTTATTTGCGGTAGGACCACTATGCCATGTTACAGGAACCACAACGGATAGTACCAAAACATTAAGAGACTTATCCAAATACCTACGTGCACTCTACCTCAATACCCTTTGCCTTATTTAATTACACTAGCAATGAACCTAAGATGTTCCCTAATTAATATATGCTCAGTATGGAATAAGATCCCGATCATAACAGATTTCATTCTGAAGAACAAGCTGACATTATATTCATTTTGGAATCATGGCTATCTTCCACTGACTCAGTACTTCTAAATCAGCTGAAATTACCAGGATTCTCAATATTCAATTGCCCAAGAGATAACAGACATGGTGATGACACCTTAATTATAGCTAAAGAGGACCTGGAGATGTCACTGAAATCAGTGAAGCACATTAATAGATTAGATATGCTTTCAACAGAGAACAAACAAATAATACTGTGCTTAATATATAGATCGCCCACCTCTGATCCACAGGACCTAGCAAACATCCTTGAGGTAGTATGTGCAGATAGACCACTACACAAACAGTTCCTTACGCTAGGTGACTTTAACCTTACATCAACCTCCCTCACTCATGCCCAGTTATTCCTTAGCACAATTGATGTCCTTGATTTCTAGCAAATAGTCGACAAACCCAAGGGTAATACTCTCAATCTTATATTTGTACCGAATGCAATACTTATCAGCAACACATCGGCTGCACTCCAAATACAACTGGTTCCATGGTCAGATCACTATGCCATCAACCTCTCTAGCCCTTAACACTTATCCACTAGCAAACAAACAGCTTTCCAAATAACCAATTGCCGTTTCCAAGAATTCAGCAAAGAAGCGTTTCTGAATGAAACGCTATCAAATCTCTGCACAGACCTGACTGACATCACCAAAATTTTAAACAACTGGAATAAAACAGTAAGCAGAGCTGTAGCAGCCTCAATAAGAAAACCTAATAGGATTCAGAAGCAAAACGCAGACTGGTTCATACAGGAGCTTAGAAACATTAGAAGACACCTCAGGACGGAACAAAACTGGAGACACATGCAGCTGCCACAAGACCCGCAACTTTTCATGAGGATGCTTAGAGAATACCACGACAGCATCGATCAGAAGGAGAAATATCATACAAAATGAATAATGAAATCAATACACTGACCTAGGGAACTGTTTGATATCGCGAAATCCCTGGTAAAATCATCCAAATTAAAAACCCAGTATCAATCCACAAATACTAGGCCAATTATTTCAAAAGCAAAGTTACACTCCAAACCATAGATACCCCAGATCCAACATCTAATATCAATATCACCTATACATGGAACCCTCTCTCACAAATTAACACAGAACAACTAGAAGAGATTATTGCCAATCTAAATACTACAACATCTGTACTTAACCCTTGCCCTGTTAGCTTACTCAAGATAATCCAACTATCATTAACTCAGGGATACATGCCTACAGATCTTAAGATTGCCTCCATAGGCCTATACTAAAAAATGCAACAGTAGACAAAGCCTTCCCAAGTTCCTACCAACCAATTTCAAGCCTTCCGTTTATAGGAAAAATAATTGAAAAAGTAGTGCAAAAGCAGTTACAGCATCATTTGGACACATGCACCCTTGGACCCACAACAACATGGGTTTAAACCACACCATGGAGTGGAAACTCTGATGACATCCTTATTAGACAACTTAATAAAAGAAATTGAAAAACCGAAGCAAGCAACCATTTTATTCTTTCTGGATATAGCATCTGCATTTGACTCCATCAACCACGACATGGTAATTACAAGACTCCAACAGTTGGTATCAATGGAGCAGTTCTACTTTAGTTCAAGTCTTACCTAATAGAATGTACACAACAGGCGAGAGTAGGACAAAACACTTCATGTCCATACAAACAGCTTCAAGGTATCCCACAAGGATCTGCCCTCTCAGCACTACTATTTAATATATATTTGCAACCAATCTGCAGCATCATCAAGACGCACAAGATAAACTATCATATTTATGCAGACGATGTCATGCACCATACAATATTTCAAATCCAAACCTTAAACAAATCATCACTTGCATCAATGAGATTAACCAATAGTTCACAGCACACAATCTCGTAATAAAGTACAGCAAGACTGAAGAAAAATCCTTTACTCCATCAAAGAATATGGGGGTCATCTATTCGCCTGCCTGTCGGCCCCGGCAAAAATCTCCCCATACAAACAACACATTTGTATGGGGCGGTTTAGACAGGGGTGGGAGGGGGCATTCCGGAGACAGAGTGAGGGCAGAGCATGGGCGGTCCCTGACCCCAGATGTACAGGGCCGATTCTGAGGTTGGCCCTGTTTGTTAGGGGCCATGAATTTAGATGAAGGACTTATTCCACCGCAGAGATGGAATAAGTCCCCCTGGATGTCGGTGAATCTAGCTGCAGGGCAGGGAACAAAACGTTGGGGGCTGCAGGAAGTTCCCCACAGCCGGACCCTGGCCATGGGAGGCCGGATTGAGGGTCCAGCTGCGGGGAATGATGTAAATCGGCGGCGGCTGGCATTCACGGTTCCTGAATGGAGCTGCAGTGCCATGGAGATGGGACACATGGCACTGCGGCTCCATTCAGGAGCCTGACTGAGGTAGCCGGGCATGTGGCTGTGCATGCAGGCAGATTGGAATCGGGGCCCGGCCTGCACATTCAGGCCCTAGACCCAATTCTGATCCCGCGGGCACTTCTAGCCCCACGGGATCAGAATTGGGTCTACCTCTGGGCGTCCCGATTCCGACTGGACGTACAGGGGCCTAAAAGGCCACATTGGAATGTGCCTCTACAAGAGTAGGTGATGCAGTATTGGAAGTCAAGTAAGAGGTCAAATAGCTTGTAATAATCCTTGATCTATCATCACACATTGCAAATACAAGAGCAATCTATAACAAGACAAGGGCCATGCAGCACTAAGACCATTGTTGGAACCCCAGAACGTCAAAATAGTACTCCAAGCAATGATCTTTTCCCATTTTGACTTTTGCAACAGCATCCTGAAAGGTCTTTTAAAGCAAGCCATAAACCAGCTACAGGTGCAAGAATAATCCAAAAGGCACCAAGATCAAGAGAATAACACCAATCTTACACACATTACACTGGTTTCCAATAGCAACCAGAATCAAATTCAAAGTCCTAATAATCACCTTCAAGGCATTACACAATTTATCGGCCACACATCTAGAATCACTTATAAACACAATACCAAATAACAGAACAAGAAGGAGCAACACACAGAACACCCTCTTAGTACCCACAGAATTTAGAAAGAGTAAGCAATGTGTATGCCGGAGGGCATTCTCGTTCTACACACCGATGCTTTGGAACTCTCTCCTGGACACATTAAGAAGCTTATCAGACCTGGCAACATTCCAGAAGAAACTCAAATGCACTTATTCATAGAGCACTTTGGGAACGTCCTAGACAGCCCAACCCAAATACAGACCCAACATAATAAGTCAACCACCTGCTACCTCAGATACTTATACTACCTATGTGTAGATAATACCTCCATTTTATGCTAATCCATATAACCAAGTTCTATGTACTTTGTGCCACTCATTAGTTTATAATTAAGCATGTTGCATGTTTAGGTTAACCAAGTTCCATGTAAATTGTACCACTGACTAGTTTAGATCCAACCATGTTCCATGTAAAATGTTTTTGTTTCTTGTAAATCGCTTTGATTTAATGAAAAGGCACTATAAAAAAAAGCTTTAAAATAAATAAATTATGTAGTCTAGTCCCAATTTCTGTATGAGTGTATTACTTGATATTATAATTGAAATCTCTTCTATATACATTTAAAAAAGAATTAACACAGATTAGTACTGTAAATCTAGTCCTCAGATTGTAAACTCTCTAGTGACATGGAAACAGATATTATACCTGAAAGTAACTTGTCTTGAGTTATCATTGAAAAGAAGTGAGCTGAATAATTAAAAAAAAAAAAAGGAAAAATGTGATGGGGGTTGCATTCAAACAGGCCAATAGTCAAAGGGTTTAGGCTCCTAACTTCAAGAAAGTTACTAGGACCAAGGTCCTAAATTTCAGATCCTAGTTTTACCAAGTTCCTAAATTTAGGATTCTAAAACAGGGGCATATTTAGGATAAGGAAAAATGTTAGGAATGTAGCACCAGTTTTTGGCACTAGGACACCTAGCTTAGGATCCTAAGAGGCACACTGTGGAAAAGATGCGGAGATCTACAGTATATAAATGATTCATAGTAGTAGTAGTAGATTGAAATTCAGACGTCATAGTTGTGACATTTACAATTGAAGAGGTATTTCAGAAAAGGCTTTGCTAAATGTGGAGTCTTTTCTAAAATATTGAATGTGGAGATGCGGGAGTCCATGCGTTATGGGCTGATATGTGGAGCTGGAGCAGCCATTTTTCCATTGTACCCATGGGAAAAGCAGCAGGGAAGCACGGCGAACATACACGTGTAAGGGCCAGTTCTTATGGTATGTGTGTGCGTTGACCATTTTGCAAGACTGTACATGTAAATATTGCTAGCTAATGTCAGATGCTCTTATCTTTATCCAATTTCAACTTGGAGGAGGGAATAAACAACAGGGGATTAAGGAGGATTAACCCCCCCCCCTCCATAAAGGGCTGTGCCAGGGAGTAAGTGTAAATCCCGACATGGACATTTTTGGTCAAACATATATTCCCCTATATGAAATGGGTACTACACCCTGGCAGTGCCCTAACCACACCCCCTTACAACTTTCACAAAGTAAGCTCATTCATGCGTCAATTGAATCCTTTCTAAAAGGGTCATTTAGATGTGTATCCCATTCATATCTGTACATGAAGGCTTTTAAAATAACCACGTAAAATATAGGAAGCTATATTTAGATTAATTTTCAGCTACGAAATTCAGCCAAAAAAAGGTTCCTAACTAAGGTTTCTGAATTTAGGAGTATACCGTTTTTTGAATGTCAGCCTCAAAATGACTTAATTCCTGAAAACTTTCCAAGTACTTTACCTCCATCACCAAGATCCTCTTGATCTGCCAGAGTGAGGAAAATAATGTATAAGGAACCCTGGCCTTGATTCTCTTCCTCTGTAAAAGGAATGCTTTGCATTAGAAAGCGACTGAAAAGCCATTTTGTTTGAACTAGCCTTAACTTGTGTTCAGCTGCTGTGGACTGGAAGAAATAGTTGGAGAATTACTGGATACCTACAGAGTAAGGTATGATGAAAGGAGGGATTGTGTACATTTTGATAGCTGGCTGATATAATTTGTGCCAACTTATTTTGAATATTTATGATTATGAATTCTGTATGATTATTTTTTTTTTGTTTAGCTATGTATTGGCTGAGCATGGGTATATATTATTATGTCTATGCTTTGCACTATGTATGATCATTTGTTATGCAACTGATGGGGGGCAATATTCAGTGTTTTAATTTAAACAACTGCAGTGTTTAAATGCATACATACAATCACATTGCCATACATATTCTGTTTGTATTTAGCTCCTGCCTTACCAATAGTAGTTCAAGGTGAGTTGCATCCAGGTACAGTAGGCATTTCTTCTCTCTGGAAGTTGTAACGGATGTAATATAGGGTTAAGTGACTTATCGAAGGCCATAAGCAACATCAATGGGATTGAAACTCTGGCTTCCCTAGTTCCCAGCCTGCTGCCTGAACCATTAGGCTATTCCGCTACTCCACAGAGTCAATTGCACCGAATATATGAATTGCCCACTGACCACTGCCATTGCTATTTGTTATCATAGGCCTGCTATTCAGAAAGCCTAAACTAAACATCTAAATTATCTCTATAATGGCTGAATATCACTAATATACAGATACTTTTTTGGTGCCAACCTCGCTCTTTCCTCTCTCCACCCCTTCACTATGGCCCTCATTCTGACCCATGTTTAGCGAGTCTGGACGTCCACTAAATGCCTGGATCACACGGCAGGAACAGAGCTCCACGCACGTAGATGCAAGTTGTGCAGGGAGCTTTGTTTGTGGGTGGAGGGGCGTGCCGAGGGAGAAGTGAGGGTGGGCAGTGGGCGGTGTCATAACCCTGGATGTACAGGGACGGTTCCAAGGTCGGCCCTGTACGTCCGGGGTCAGTCATGTAAAAAGGGAACTTCTTCCACCTTAGAGGTTGAATAAGTCCACCTGGACGTTGGGGGATGCCAAAGCCGGGGAGCCAAAAGCAGGTGAGGAGGTGCAGGGAGGAGTTTTCAGGGTTCAGCCAGCAATCAGGGCTCCTGCATGCAACCAAGGTGGCATGGCAACAGGACACCATACCACTACCGCTCCATGCAGAAGCCAGGCTGGGCTAGCCGGATAAGTGCTGGGACATCCAGGGTGCCTGAATCGGGGCACGTCCTGGACGTCCCAGCATTTTGTTGTGATTCTGCTCCTGTGGGGCTGTCTAGCCTCTGCAGGAGCAGATTCGCAAGCATCCCCGGGCCATCCGGATGTCTGGACGTCCAGATAACTCAGGGATGCACATCTCAGAATTGGCCTCCACATGGATAGTGCCAGGGTGATTTAGGCCCCGCACTTTCTGTATAGACTTTGAACATCTAGAAAGCAGGAAGCTACATGATTACTGGCCACCAGTAAATATATGGAGGCACATTCAGACATGTACGTCCCCACATCATCTGGATGACTAGTCATCTGGACGGCCCAGGGATGCACCCGATTCTTTTTCAGCCACCTCCGACGTCCAGCTGCTTCCCTGGCTAACTCCGCCAGGCTCCTCCATGGAGCGCCAGTGGCATGGCGTACTGTTGCCATGCCACCACAGCACCCTGAATGAGCTATAATCACCAGCCGTCCCCCAAAACATTCTTTCCCCATAGTCTGACTCCCGATCAGGCCTCCCATGGCTGGGGTCGGGCTGCAGGGAACCTCCTGCACCTCCTCACATCTTTGCTCTGGCTAGCTCCACCGTCCCCCAAACTCTAAAAAATAAGATGGGAGAGCTAAAATATATAGAATTAAATGAAAGGTAAGATTTGATTGGTATCTCAGAGACCTGGTGGAAGGAGGACAACCAATGGGACACTGTGATACCTGGTTACAAACTATATTGCAATGATAGGGTAGATCAAATTGGTGGAGGGGCTGCGCTTTATGTTAGAGAGGGCATAAAGTCATATAGGATTAAAGTTTTGCAGGAAACAAAATACACTGCAGAATCTCTATGGCTAGAAATTCCATGTAAAAAGTGGAAGGCAATGGCAGTGGGAGTGTACTATTGACGGCCTGGCAAGAATGAACAGATGGATGATGAAATGCTGAAAGAAATCAGGGAATCTAACAAAAGTTACAACACAGTAATGATTTGTGATTTCAATCTCCACAGTATCGACTGGGTCAATGTCACAGCAGGACGTACTAGGGAGATAAAATCTCTAGATGAAATAAATGACTGCTTCTTGGAGCAGCTGTTTCACAAATCAACAAGAGAAGAAGCTATTTTGGACCTTGTCCTTAGTGGAACACAAGATCTGGTCCAAGAAATAAGGTGTTGGGGCCACTTGGCAATAGTGATCATAGCATGATCGCATTTGATTTAATAGATGGAAGAAGGACAGCAAAGAAAATCAAAGTACTACCTTTTAACTTTCAAATCGGAGACTATGATAAAATGAGGAAAGTAGTTAAGAAGCAGCTGCAAAGTTTAAAGATTTACATCAAGCAAGGCGTAGTTTAAAAGTACTATCTTAGAAGCCAAAAACAGATGTACTCCATGCTTTAAGAAAAGTGGAAGGAAGGCCAGAAAACTGCCAGCATGGTTTAAAGGCAAGGTCAGAGAGGCTGTTGCCAAAAAGGTATCTTTCAGGAAATGGAAAAAGGAGCCAAATGAAAAAACAGAAAACAACATAAGCATTGGCAAGTTAGATGCAAAGTACTGATAAAGCAAGCAAAGACAGAATTTGAAAAAATGCTTGCCGTGGAAGCAAAAACACATAATAAAAACTTTTTCAAATACATTCATAGCAAAAAAACCTGTGAGACAGTCAGTTGGACCACTGGATGATAGAGGGGTAAAGGGGGCACTAAGTGAGGACAAGGCCATAGCGGAGAGACTGAATGAATTCTTTGCTTCAGTCTTTACTGAAGAAGATGTAGGGAAGTTACCCGTGCCTGAAATGGTATATAAAAGTGATGCATCAGAAGAATTGAAAGAAATATCAATAAACCGGGAAGATGTCCAACAACTATTTGATAATCTGAAGAATAGCAAATCATCTGGATCAGATGGTAGACATCTGAGGGTGTTGAAAGAATTGAAATATGAGATTGCAAACCTACAATTAGTAATCTGTGAATTATCATTAAAATCATCTGTAGTACCGGAAGACTGGAGAATGCCCAATGTAGCGGCAATTTTTAAAAAGGATTCTAGGGGTGATCTGGGAAACTGCAGACCGGTAAGTGTGATGTCAGTAGTGGGCAAAATCATAGAAACTATTATAAAAAATAAACTTACTGAACATGTACATAGTCATGGTTTAATGGGAGAAAGCCAAGGAAAGTCATGTCTTACTAATCTGTTATATTTTTTGAAGGTGTGAATAAACAGGTAGACAAAGATGAGCCGGTTGTTATGTGTATCTGGATTTTCAGAAAACCTTTGACAAGGTCCCTCATGTGAGATTCTTGGTGAAATTAAAAAGTAATGGGATTGGAGGCAGTGTATTATTATGGATCAGGAACTGGTTAAAAGATAAAAAGCAGAGAGTAGGGCTAACTGGCCAATTTTCTCGATGGAGAAAGGTAAATAGTGGAGTACCCCAGGGATCTGTGCTGGGCCTGTTGCTTTTTAAAATGATCATAAATGACCTGGAAATGGGAATAACGAATGAGGTGATCAAATTTGCAGATGACACAAAAATATTCAAAGTTGTTAAAACACAAGGGGTTGTGAAAAACTGCAAGAGGACATTGACAAATTGGAAGACTGGCTGTCCAAATGGCAGATGAAATTTAATGTGGACAAGTGCAAAGTTATGCACCTAGGAAAGAACAACCCAAACTTTGGTTACATGATGCAAGGTACCATCTTAGAAACCACCACTCAGGAAAAAGATTTAAGCGTCATTGTGGATAATACATTGAAGTTCTCCGTCCAGTGTGCAGTGGTGGCCAAGAAAGCAAATAAAATGCTAGGAATCATAAGGAAAGGAGTGGAGAATAAAAACAAGGATATTACAATGCCTCTGTATCGTTTCATGATGAGACCATGCTTTGAATATTGTGTGTACTTCTGGTCGCCATATCTTAAAAAGGAAATAGCAGAATTAGAAAAGGTATAGAAAAAAGCAACAAACATGGTAAAGGGGATGGAAGGATACCCCTATGAGGAGAGGTTTAAACTGTTAGGGATCTTCAACTTGGAAAAGAGATGGCTGAGGGTGGATATGATAAAGGTCTATACATTAATGATTAGAGTGGAATGGGTAAATGTAGATCGGTTATTTATACCCTCAAAAAGTAGAAAGACTAGAGGACACGCAATGAAGCTGCAATGTAACCCATTTAAGACTAATAAGAAAAATGTTTTTAAACTCAACGAGTAATCAAACTCTGGAATTTGTTACTGGAGGATGTAGTAAAAGCTTTTAGTGTAGCTGGATTTAAAAAAGATTTGGACAAGTTCCTGGAAGAAAGGTCCATAAACCATAAAGAGGACCTGGGAAATGCACTGCTTACCCCGATCGAGAACTGTGGAACCTGTGTGCCTTTTTGGGAACCTGCCGGGTATTTGTGACCTGGACTGGTCACTGTTGGAAACAGATACTGGGTTTGATGGACCTTGGTCTGACCCAGTATTGCATTTTTATGTTCTTATGTTAACGAGGACTGCCACTGCTCGAAAGAGAAAGAGGAAACTTCTGGACTCACAAAAATATTTTTGGTGGGCTAAGTTTACCCATCGTTGTCAGAAATTTCAGTACTTGAAAGAAACACTATCCTGAGAGTAAAACAACTTTAACTGTTCAATGGCAGGAACCACTGAAATAGAGTTCAGAATCCAGCTGGGCTGATCGGTGAACCAGCAGGAATGTAAACCAGATGAAAGTGCCACAGATAGGGGCCAACCAAAGGGTATTTGACACCCTAGGAAAGCCTTCAGCTATGCATCTCAAGGCCCTATCCCCCCTTTGTAATCGAGCATCTCCCTTTTTCTTTCCCCCCCTACTTCCCCCAAAGGTGACCAACATCACCCCTATGCTCCCCTTCCTCTCCATGCTCAACCTCTCCTATTATCTTCCCCCCATCAGTGCCAAACATCTCTCCTTCCGTACCCCCCTCCATCCCCTGCCACTGCTACTGCTGCCTTACCTCTACCAGAGATGACTCACAGAAATAAGCCTTTCAGGTCCTGAACCTTCTGACGCAGACTTCCTGCCAGAGGGGTCCAGATGGAGTAGCTCTTGACCATGTATGCTGCTCAAAGGCCCGTCATCGCACAGTTCTAAGTCAGTTCATCTAGTGGAGGAAGATACAGCCTACCACCACGCTTCTGCTCTGCTGCTATCTTGCCTGCCCAGTGCCATGTTGCCACCTCCCAAAGACTGCTGCCCTAGGCAAATGCCTAGTCCATTTAATGGTATGGCCAGATGAAACTTTCAATTTGAATCCATCTGGGCAGGATGAACTGTTTAGATCAGAAGTCATGAATGTGACTATGGCAATCAGAGGAGAGCATTTCTAACTCAATAAAAATGCCCCAGACATGGGGTTTTCAACTGAGAGTCAGCAGCCCTTCTTGAAAGAGTTTCAGAAGAGTCTGCCAAATCTAACAAAATTAACTAAAAACAAAAATACAAAAGAGAAAGTGCTCATTTCTTGTAAGTTTATTACATGATATTGAAAATAAATAAGTAGTGATCGCTGGTGAATCACAAAAGAAGAAATTTATGTACCTTGATGCCTAGTGGCTTATGGAGGCCAGACTAGAGCAACTTTCAGTGACATCACAGCCTGGTAAAGTTGGTGGTGCAGCACTGAAATCTGCCAGTATGAGACTTCCATAGGTCATGGTCTCTACAAAACTTAGGTTAATTTGGAACAATAACAATTAACAAACTGTCATCATGTTCTTCAAAAGGAAACAGATTCCCTGCTAAAAAGGGCAGAATATTTGTATTATGATACAACTAGAAACATCAGAACACTTGGTCTAGCACAGTATCTGGGTGGGTGTTGGAATGGTCTAGCAGAAATCAAGGAAAAGAAATTAGCAGTTATGTAAATTTCTCTTTCCTTTTCATCCTATTAGACCAGTTCAGACAAGTCGGATGTACCCAAGCTGTTAAGACACAGGGTGGGAGGAAAGCACCCCCAAAGGACTGCCCTCCCAAAAGCACAATCTCCTCTGGCACCCAGTTCAAGCCCAGTGTGCTTGACGAAGGTATGCAGGGATGGTCAAGTTGCCACTCTACAAATGTACCCCTGAGTCACTGCCCTGGACTCCACCCAAGAAGAGGGCTCTTCTCTTGTAAAATACACCCTGAGCCCCATTGAAACTGTTTTCATTCTCAGCAAATTAGTGGAGCTAATGGCTTTTTTAATCCAATGAATAATGTAGGATTTGGTCAACACATGGCCTTTCCAAGGACCGGAAAAGAGAAGAAACAAATGATCAGACAAACAAAAGGAAATGGTGATCTTCAGGTACCACAAGAGCACTGCAAGACTGAAAAAGCAGAAATGGAATGCCAGCTAAGAGTCTTAGAAGATCTATGTATCAAGGCCATCATGGGCAATCTGGAGCCACTAGCATCACCAAACCAGATAGCATAGTTACTCACTTGTAACAGGTGTTCACTGGGGAATCAGTCCTCACATATGGTTGACGTCAGCGCCGACGGAGCCTGTGCGGAGCATTTCCCCAGCTTTCAAAGGGTGCCATCTTGCTCAGTCAGATGACATAGCTAGGACGGAAGTAAAAATAAATCAAGGTAGGGAGGCAACTCCCAGGGAAAGAGGGAGGGTTGTGAGGACTGATTCCTGCTGTCCCTGGAAAACACCTGTTACTGGTGAGTAACTACGCTTTTTCCAGGAAGTTAGTCCTCACATACGGGACTTCCTAGCTGCTGAGGACCAAACCACAACACCAACAGTGACCAAGTTGGTTAGCTGTGAGTTACAGAAGGTGAGTCCCCGCTGTGAGACTCTGCAAGACCCTAGCGTCCAGTGACACTATCACTCCAGTAGCCTGAACACAGAAGAATCGGAGGGCAGGAGTTTCCTATACCCAGAGAATATTAAGGAGTACTGCCTCAGCTGCAGTATCAAACTCGTGCAAAAGTGCTGCCCAATAATGAGTCTCTAAAATTCTCTAATACAGGAGACATTTAGAGGGTAACTTTCTAAGGGAGTGCCTAGTTAAAGCGCCTTTTAAGAAGCCCATGTAAAGTGTATTTTATAAAGAGAAGTAAGTGCTTACTTGTCATCATAAACCATAAACCATATTAGCATAAGCAGCCTAACACATGCCTACATCGCAGATGTGGATATTTACACCAGTCCTAGAACTGGTGTAAATTCCCGTGTCTATATTTTTTAAGTACACGTGTAAATTAAATTATCATATTTTATTAGCTACTCATGTACTTGCATGCTCCACCCAAATTCCACCCAGGTATACAACAAGCAGCAAAACGCGCCTTATGCTAGTTGATATTTTATGAGGCCATTTACGCATATGTGACTATGCATGGGAAAGACTTTATGAAATGACCTTTTTAGGGGGCAGTTTTATAACTTAATGCTTACACATATGCTTTTCCCTTTCTGGGTTCTGAAACAGAAAACATGTGTATACTTCCAGTTAGAAAAGTACCCCAGGAAATGAATGTTCTTATTTTGATCACCTTTGTACCTTTACTAATGCTGCTATATCTTTTCTGAGATGCAGAAACCAGAATTGCACACAGTACTCAAGATTGGTTGCACCTTGGAGCAATACAGAGCCATCGTGATACCCTTTGTTTTATTCTCCATTCCTTTCCTGATAATTCCTGTTTTCTTTTTTGGCCATCTTCTGCTTAATAAGCTGCACTGGCCAAAAAGGCAAAGAGTGTTAGGAATTATTAGGAAAGAAATGGATAATAAAACAAGGAATACTGTATTGCCTCTGTATCTCTTCATGGTGTGACTATATCTTGAGCACTGTGTACAATTCTGGTCACTGCATCTCCAAAAAGATACAGCAGAATTCAAAAAGGTACAGGGAAGAGCAACCAAAATGATAAGAGTGTGGAATGACTCGCCCATGTGGAATGGCTAAAGAGGTTAGGGCTCTTCAGCTTGGAGACGAGACGGTGAAAGGTTAATATGATAGAGGTCTCTAAAATCTTGAGTGGAATAGAACAAGTAAACAAAAATTGGTTGTTTGCTCTTTCAAAAAAGTGCAGAGACTAAGGGACCAGGGCTGGTACTACCATTAGTCAAACTAGGCAGTTGCCTAGAGCGTCAGCATCCCAAGGGTGCCCCATTCTTGACACTGCCGCCCCTCTCCGGGGCCTGCAACAGCGGCAGCCCTTGCCTAACATCACCGGCATAGTTTCCCCGCTTGTATGAGCAGCTATCCCCACTGCTCTCCGATGTAGATTTCCAGTTTGCATAAGCCAGAAGTCTGCGTTGGAGGGCGGCGGAAGCAGTAGCTCACACGAGCTGGGAATCGTGACGTAGCACTCCAGGCAAGGTTAGGTAAGCACTGTGTCACGGTTTTAAACCCATTGCTCTTGCTGCAGGCCCTGGAGAAGGCAGGTGGCAGGATGGAGGGCTCACCTAGGTCTTCTCATCTTTGCAGCCCCCTGTAGGGGACATGCCATGAAGTGACTAAGCAGTACATTTAAAGCAAATTGGAGAACATATTTTTTCTCTCAACAACACTTAGGCTCTGGAACTCTTTGCCAGTTGATGTGGTAAAAGCATTTAGCTGAGCTTAAAAAGATTTGGCCACATTTCTGGAGGAAAAATCCATAACTGTTATTAAGACAGACCTGGGGGAAGTCATGGTTTATTACTGGAAGTATGGATCCTGCCTGTGACCTGTGACCTCGATTGGCCACTGATGTAAACAGGATACTGGACTTTATGGACCTTTGGATTGACCCAGTATGGGAGTTCTTATGTTCTTATTTACAACTGATCTTTACCACGCATACGTTCTCTGGATTCATTTACATGCACTTATTTCAATTTATTTAATCGTAGCCTTGTCAACAAGAGCTTGCTGCAATTTACAAAAACTGTTATCACAGTTCATACAATTTTTTTTTTTTTTATTTATACTTTATCATTTTAACAAACAATGAAGAATTTAACAAACTTCATGGAAATAAGACACTGGTTTAGAAATACAACATTGAATCACATCAACATTAAAAAGAAAAAGTAGTAATAGAAATGCTAAACAATAATATACCAGTGCTTCTATAGCCCACTACAACCAGAATCCAAAAAACAGTATGCATTAAACCGGAAGAAAAAGAGAAAAATAATGTGAGCAAAATAGTCATAACTAACTCATACGCAGTGAATCAGGAGGCTCATCAGAGGGACGCCGAGCACTCAAGAAGCCCACTAACTGGGACGGCTCATAGAAAATATAAGATTGATTATTTAACCTAACCATACATTTACAAGGGAACTTTAAAAAATATAATCCCCCCAACAACAAAACTCCAGGACGTAATAACATAAATTCTTTCCTCCGTTTTTTAGTTTCCTTCGCTAAATCAGGAAAAACACGAATAACCATCCCACAAAATTGCATAGTACGCTTCTTGAAAAACATTCGTAGGAACCAATCCCTATCTGAAGCTAATACAAACACAGCTATCAGTGTTGATGATATAACACTCTCAGTTCCTGAGGATTCCAATATAGCTGAAATATTTAACACATCAAATTGATCCCCTATCTCTCTAGGTCCCTCAAAAGGCACTTTTTTCCCAGAGGGAAGATAATAAACTTTAAGCATAGGAGGGTGAGACTCTACTGGTACACCTAAAACTTCCAAAAGATATTTCTTAAACATTTCTTTAGCAGAAATAGAAGACAATCTAGGAAAATTTATACAACATAGATTACAATATCTTGAAGAATTTTCAAGCATTTCAATCCTTGCTTTCAAAGCCAACGTATCTTTCTGATACTGAGACACACCATCTTCAGAGGAAATAAACTTCTGTTGTAGTTCTGCTACTGAAGATTGTAAAGCGGTTACCTCTAGAGTATGCTGTTGCAGCAAATTTGTATGAACCTGAACCTGGGTGCCTAAAGCCACCACCTGGGGAGCCAACAGTTCTCCAAGCTTGACAATGGCAGACCAGATTGATTCAAGGGTAAAGACAGCCGGTCGTTCCAAGGAAAAAATCATTCGTGGCTGCCCCAGGGGCTCCTCCGTCGAACGGCTGCCCATATCTGGCCCCCCCGATATCAGACGCGGCCATCGTCGCTCTGCCTGCAGACCTCCACACTGCCGAATCCACTGAGCTGACCAGTGAGGCGGATCCAGATGACTCACTTCTCCGTAGCGCCGCCGATCCTCCAGGACCAGAACACTCTCCCAAATCGGAATGAGGCTCCTCCTCAGCTTGCGCCGGAATCCGACTCAATAGTGGATCTTTGGGAGGCCGCCACTGCACCGGCGGGGAGATCTCTGGCCCCGAATCACCAATCGAGCCACCCGGCCCCGACCGTGAAGCTATGGGGCTTTCCTCCGCCGGAATTGTAGTATACATACAATTTTAAAATATACGTAATAGACAGTTATACAAAATCACTTTACAAAAGTTACCCCCACCAACCAAAAGAATCATGCTCATAAGTTGTAGCATTGTTGGAATAACCAAGATCTCATCCTTTTCCAAAACAGTAGATAGTTTTTCAGTAGACAACATAGTTTGGGTGGGAATTCCACAGGAAGGGGGAAACTAGTTAGAAAGCTCTCTTCTGCCATCAAGCAGATCTTACCTCTCTCATCAGGGGTCATTAGAAAAATGATGACCAAAAATGTAAGACATCCCCCCTCACCCCCACCCCGGAATGCTTCCATTCAGTTTAGGTAAAGAAACCTCTGTATAGACCAGGGGTCTCAAACTCAAATTGCTTTGAGGGCCGAATGAGGACTTGTAAAGTAACCCGGGGGCCGCATAAGACACGGGCCTCATTTGCATAAGGGGCCTCATTTGCATAAATATTTGCATAATGTTGCATAATGAGTGCATGGATAAAGAAAGACTAGAAAATTTCTATCTTACTATAATCCAGTGCCAACCGCCAGGCACATTAGGAACTACTACTAACACTGCCCATTTGGAACCCATAGCAAACCCCCCGTATCATAACAGCACTACCAGGACTCACAAAGCACCAGACCCTACCTATCAAAAGGCAACACTGCAAATATTAAATCAATACATTTCAGAGAACAATACATGACCTACTGGGAAAAGAGAACAAGTAGCAATGTCAAATAGGAATTACACAGAATACCTCAGCACTGTAGAAATAAAACTATTAATAATTTCTTGTACCAAAGCACAGACATTAATGATGCACATTTCCCAGAGCTGACATATTCCAGTTAATAAATTCAAAATAAAGAGATATTTTTCTACCTTTTGTGCATTTTTTTTCAGTTGCAATTGCTCCAGCCACTTCTGGTTTCTTCATGTCTTCTGCTATCTCCATCGTCTGCTGTCCATTTGTCCTTTCTTCTCTCTTCTAGTTTTTTTCCATTCTCTCTCTCTACATCTGCTTTAACATACTAATCTTTCTCCTTTTGCTCTTTCCTCATTCCTATTTCATCCACTCAAATTTTACCCCTCCATCCTCAATCCCCACTTACTCTCCCAATACCTGGCCAATTGTAGATTTGTCTTCTCTTCCAGACAAAATATTTTTCCCCTCTCCATTTCACTTTCCCAGCTCCATCCCATTCTAATCCTCCCCCAACATCAGCTCCCTTCTAGTTCCAGCCCCACCCAGCATCTGCTCCTTTCTAGTCCCTGCATCAGTCCATTTCCAGTCCTATCCTAGCCTCACCATCAGCCCATTTCCAATCCTAGCCCCCCATCAGCCCATTTCCAATCCTAGCTCCCTCCCCTCACAGCCCATTTCCATTCCAAGCCCCCCTCCCCATCAGCCATTTGCAGTTCAAGCCCCCCTTCCACTCAGCCCATTTCCAGTCCTAGCAACCCCCCCAGCCCATTACCAGTCCTAGACCCCCCATAGCCCACTTGCAGTCGTATCCCCCATCACCCCATTTTCAGTCCTAGCCCCCACCATAGCCCATTACCAGTCATAACCCCCCCCTGCCAATAGCCCACTTCCAGTCCTAACCCCCATCTGCCCATTTCCAGTCCTAGCCCCCACCATAGCCCATTACTAGTTATAACCCCCCCCCAGCCCATTACCAGTCATAACCCCCCCTGCCAATAGCCCACTTCCAGTCCTAACCCCCATCTGCCCATTTCCAGTCCTAGCCCCCACCATAGCCCATTACCAGTTATAACCCCCCCCCCCAGCCCATTACCAGTCATAACCCCCCCCCTCACCCCTCTGCCAATAGCCCACTTCCAGTTCAGTCAGCCCCTCCATAGCTCATTACCGGCCAACAAAAAAAACCCCAAAACCCTGGCTTCTGCTGCTGCCGTTGCCGCCGTGGCAGCAGCAGAATCAATTGTCAAATTTAAAAAAAAAAACTGACTTCTGCTGCTCAAGCAGCTGTCCTGCGGCCCCTTTCCCTCTGCCCGGAGATCCGACTCTGCTCTCAGCGGCGTGCTTTTCAAGCCGCGATGAGAGTATTCCCCTCTCGCGCGGTTTTTCAAGCCGCGCGAGAGGGGAATACTCTCTTCGCGGCTTGAAAAGCACGCCGCTGAGAGCAGAGTCGGATCTCCGGGCAGAGGGAAAGGGGCCGCAGGACAGCTGCTTGAGCAGCAGAAGTCAGGTTTTTTTTTTTAATTTAACAATTGATTCTGCTGCTGCCACGGCGGCAACGGCAGCAGCAGAAGCCAGGGTTTTGGGGGATTTTTTGTTTTCCGCCGTCGCGGGTCGCACAAAGTTGTCTCGCGGGCCGCATGCGGCCCGCGGGCCGCGTGTTTGAGACCCCTGGTATAGACTGTGGGTGCATAAAGTTAAATGCCCAATATGAACGTTCAATTTTATAACTACCTACTTCTATGCAGAAAACACTGCTTTTCTTGTAGAAACTACTTTTAAAATTTATCTCTTGAGAGAAATTTTCAAAGCAATCTGGTGCATTAAAATGGAATCATACACCTAGATTTTCCTACCTGAACACAGCTCTCCTCCACCTGGCTAAAAGCATGTGTGGGCTTCTACAATGAGCATAGTTTCAGCCAGATTGTGAGAAGGCATTCCTACAAGTGCGTTTAGGTCAGGCAAGAAAAACAGCATGCTTAGTTCACATTTTGACATGCGTGTGCACTATTTTACTCTTCTTAGCCGCCTGCAAATATAGAGGTGTTTTTAGCATGCATACTTTATGCTAATATGTAACTATGCAGGTTATCTGAAATTTGCACTTCATGGAAAAAAGTATCCATAGAAGAAGTAGAAGCAAATGTCCCCAATGCAGGTGTCTGAAATGTTCCCTCATGAGGACCAGCAGTGCTCACTTATTGAGCAAAGCCTTTAAAAACTGTTTGGCATTTAAGCAATAATGAAATCCACAGCGAATTAAAACACAGAAAACTGCAAAGCCAAAAAGCAAAACTGCATACAACTGCTGAGCAGTTGATAATTTTATATGCTGCTGAAATATAGGGCAAAATTCAGAGAGCAGAAGGCCAATAAGCTGGAAAAAAATACCAACATGGCGCTGTCAGGCGACGGCCGTAATGTCAGAAGCTGCTGTTGCACTGCACTGAGCAGCTGCACCACAATGGCTTTGCTTTGCAACTCAAGTCAAAAGACATTTCCAGAATGTTTTATTTTACTTGCCCAAGACTGATAATGTGCAAGATAAGGAAACAAAAATACTTTTTGTTTTAAAAAGCGCTCAAAATGACAATTAAGCCATATGGATATTTTCAAAGTGTTAGCTGATATAACTGCAACAGAAATAAGCTGGGCAAAGTGCACTGCAATCTCTACTGATGGGGCTGCGAGGATGACTGGTGTTAAGCAAAATATAGAGCGTGCTGCACCTACAGCCAGCCAAACACATTGTGTTTTACGCCAACATGCACTGGCTGGGATTGAACCAGATTTTTACAGAATTCTCAGTCTAGCAGTAACAATCATTAATTTCATTAAATTAGGGTGTTTTGCAGCACTCTGAAGAAGTGTTTGCACAGCGCTATTCCTTGCTCGTGCAGACTGTGGTGAGAAAGCCACCTGGATACAGAACCTTTAACGCTAGCGTCAGTAGAAAGAATTCCATGCCTTTTTACCAGCTATGAAGCCTGATCATACTAAGCTACTGAAAGCTGATGTGTGGTTAGTTTCATTTAATTTATTGCATTTATATCCTACCTATCTCCCAGCTCTAAGCAGGTAACAAACAACGCAAACATTTCAAAAGGACAAACAAAACATAAAACATCACTGGGCAAATCTTTAAGAACACCATCAAGTCTAAATGCCAAAGTAAATAACTAATGGCCTGATATTAAAAGGAATTATCCAGTTAGCAGCAACTACTAACCAAACACGTTCTGCAGAGAGGGATAGTCAATGGCACTATCCAAATTTCACTCAATGCTATCGGGAGATTTCAGGGGAGATTTGGGAGAGGAGACAGGGCACAGCAGGAAATTATCCCGATAGGGGCAATTTTTAGCGCGCTATCCAGAAACCTTCCACATAACTTTTTTTTTTTTTTTTAAAGTGCCATCAAGTCAATGCCGACTCCCGGAAATCCAGCAGCCCCTGGGTTTTCTTGGCAAGGTATGACTGGAAGTAGATTGTCAGGCCTTTTCTTCCAAGGCAATGGAGGGTAATGTGACTTGCCAAAGGTCACAAGGAGGGCCAGTGGGAATCGAACCCAGATCTCCTGGGTGCTTATACCATTGTAACACCATAGACAATTCCGAAGATCTCTCTAAGCATATTTCCTAACCAGCATAACCAGCAGCCTGAATTGAACACAGTGTTTCATGGGGAGCCAACAAAGAACATTGTGATTACATGATCCCTCATTCTTTGCACAGTAACAATCTGGGCACTGTATCTGGAATTAACTCCAGAAGGTCCACATAGAACAGCAATATCAAATGATGGACTTTCTAGTACCTGTACCACATATCAAAAAGCCAACACTGCCAGAAAAGGCTCTGTCCTACACAGCAAAGCTTAAAAAATGGGTTTTAAAATAAAACTTCATAATCTGAGGTCACATCATCCAAAATGATACCCAGATAGCGTTCCTCCAGCCAAACAAGGACAGTAACTCCTCTAATATCAATATGTGTGGGTCACAGAAAATGAGTATTCCCACAAATAATCAATGTCTCTGTTTCCTGAAAGTTGAAGAATTCATTCTCACCAGCCAATCAAAACTACTTCAAATTTAACCCACTGCCTGCCCAACAATACATCTGCATCTACACTAAAACAGAGGATCATTAAGATATTGTCAACATAAATCCTAAACTCCAAAATTTAGCACCATAGAACATTACATGATGGTGCCAAATATATATTAAAAGCATAATAAAAAAAAGATGAATCCGGAAGAAGGCCCCAATTTATTCTTGCCCAGTCAGACATCTCGCCTCTCAAGCTAACCTGCAAAAACTGATCCTTTAGAAATGAGCAGAACCTGGGCTACCTAGTTAACAAATTTGTAAAATGAATAAGTTTAATAAAACTATACACAATGGGAGAAAACTCATTTTCTTCCCCAGAATTGATGTATTCGAAAAGATAACTAGAAGTCTGGAAAATTCATGTGTGTATGATGATTACGGATATGTTTCAGCTGTTACATTCTTTTATTCAAGAAAAAAACATTGACTTTAACAAAATCAAAACCACAGGTGGCAGTGCACCTTTAGGTTTGTTCAACAAATTTAATGCCTACTTTTAAGCACTCAAGATAGAACAAGCTGAGGGGCTCTAGACGCCTTCCATCTCTGTCGCAGCAGAGTTACAGGTTCTGTTCATCGACACTTCATCAGCCAGCACCAAGGGAAACATTTTGGTGTGAATGGGCTGATGAATACAGCGCTGAAAGTTTTTATTCCATTCTATACAGGCTACTTATGCAAAGCTAAATTTTCAGCAACGATATCAGCAAAAGCATAGAATGATACTGATTATGATGTCAGCATGTGCTCGTCAAAATCCTTTCTGTCATGATGGAATTGTTGCTCTGCACCAGCAACAAGCTTTACATAAAGTAAATAAAAAAAAACGAATTGCACATATTTGATTTGATAATTCCTTTAGAGAAAAATTCTTGTGTTTTGGTACAGGAGGAGCAGAAGGAGACAGAGAAATTTTATAACAGAGAAGGAGGGTTCCAAAAGAAAAGTTGAGAACACTTGTCCTAGATGCTTCACACCAGGCCAACAAGGCAATTTAACACATATTTGGCCTAGGTGGACTTGGATGGATTCCAGACTGTCTTGAGAGGTGTAGGGGTCCATTTTGGCATTTCAGCCTGACTAAAAGAGGAAAATAAGCAGGAAAGTTAAGAGTCTAGATAACTTCAACACCATATCACAAATTCCCATTTAACATGTTTTTATTTGGATATTGATGGGTAGGAGCATTTTAGTGATAGTTTTCTTAATGAGTTACGCCAATAGTTCAACTGCAGAGGACTGTTCATAGTTTTAAAAGCATGCATCTTGTACAAGATGACTTTCTGCCAGTACAGACGGGATTCAGAATGAAAATGAAGCAGAAATAACATGCAATATGTTCAGCGCTGAAATGTGCCAGCATCAAGACAGATCTACCATAAACAGACGGCAAATAATCCTGTCTTTGGAAAGGTCTATTTCGAGCAGAGTAACCTTTGGGTGAGTAAAATTGGAGGCCGCCACCTACTGTTTTATGCATTTGCAGTAGATGTACTTTCTTGACACTGTAGTTTTAATGGAAAGGAATGGTAGCACTGCAACTTCCTAAAAATACTTTCTGATAAATTGGGTAGGCTTTCTTCCCCCCAATTTTGTTAACCCCAATGCCGTGCTGGAGACATAAGCACTCAATAAGGAGCAAAGAGTAGCTGTTTTCATTATTTTAGACTCATTAAAGCGGAATCCCCACATGTAAATTGCAGATGGTATGGAGATTATTGAGGCTATTACTTTAGTTAAAAATGTTTATACTGTGTCAGCTGAAAGGGTTTCGTACCACTGAAAGATGGTCACATATGCAATAAACTACAGCCTTTGACATGCCAGTTAATTATATCACTTAGCTACTATCTAACATGTTTAAATGTCATGCTAATGGCATGCAGAGTAGAAAAGACCAAAAAGACCAACTCAAGTAGAATACAGTTACTGTCTGACATAGCTCAATCTAACTCAAACATATTTTTTGGCACGTATACTTGTGCTTGGTAATGTTTTTTCATAGAAGGAAAATTACATGCATTCATGATAGTTAAATAAAAGCAAAAATGGAAAATAAGGTCCCCCACTTTGCTGGGACCAAAAGAAACAAAAAGCTTGGTGGACTTTCTAGGGGCTTTAGTCTGCTCCAGATAGAAGGCCGAGGCACTTTAGCATTCCAGTGTGTGCAATACACTTTCCCCTTTGCAAGAGTGGGGAAAACTGTTGGAAGGATGGTTGACTGGTTAAAATGGAAGTATGACACCACTTTTGGAAGAAATTTAAGATGACTATGCAGCATCACCCTATTGTGAAAAAACTTAGTGTAGGGTGGATATGCTACAAGAGCCTAGAGTTTGCTAAATCTGCATGCTGAAGTAACAGCCATCAAAATAGAAATGGACTTTCCTTCTACATGATGGTGGTAATGCCACTCGTACTGAGGTTGGTCTTGAGCCCTGATTGTGAGATTTTTGAGTAGAAGATGAGAAAGGATCTAGGGTATGCCGCTCACACCAGATGGCAAACCTCTGCCATTTGAAACCATAAGAGTAGAATCTCTCCTGGAAGCCAAGAGGACATCAGCTAATCCAACCAGCAGGTTAAAAGAGTTGAATTCTAGCCTCTCAAAATGAAAACTGTGAGGGCTAAGGACTTGACATTGGCATGCAGACGTTTTCCCTGATCCTGAGAAATCAAGGTTGGAGAGTCACCCAGACACTTCCAAATTAACAAGTCTTGGAGAAGGGAAAACCAAGGAGATCTGGGATAAGCAGGTGCTATGTGAATCATGGTGCCTCTGTCATCTTAGGATTTCAGGAGAATTCTTCTTATCAGAGGAATGGGTAGATATAAATACAGAAGGCCCACCTCCAATGGAGAAGGAAAGCATCAGAGGCTAGTTTGCCTTCTGACCTTGGAACTGCTTGTTTTGGGGAGTGGCAAAGAGGTCTACCGAGGGGGTGCCCCACTGTCGAAAGACAGTCCATGCTATCTTTCTGTCCAGAGTTGATTCGTGAGAAGGAAGGACTTGACTCAGTTTGTCTGCCAGAGTGTTGCTTTCTCTCACCAGATATGTGGCTTTAAGCATCATTACTGAAAGATGGCAAAGTTCCACAATCTGACAGTTTCCCAGCACAGAAGGTATGGACCCATTCCTCCCTGTTTGTTGATATAGAACATGGCAACTTGTGCCTGTTTGAATCATGATAATTAGTTTGGCCAACCGATCTCTGAAAGCTTTTAGAACTTTCAAAATAGCCCTTGGTTCCATGAAATTGATACGATAGAGACTCTGCTGGGTGGGCAATAATCTCTGTGTGTGAACCCCATCAAGATGAATGCCCCAGCCCAGTATAACTACATCTGTTGTCAACAGCTTTTGGGAAGGTGGCTCCTGAAAGGGAGAGCCCTTGATGAGATTGGAGGGAAGCATCTACCAGGAAAGAGACTCCCAAAGTGGCATGGTGACAGAGATGATGTTGCTGAGCTTGTAAGTAGACTATGCCCACTTCGTACTCAGGATCTATTGAAATTGTCTCAAATGGAGACATGCCATGGGAATGACATGAATGGTGGAGATCATGTGGCCCAACATTCTCAAAATATTTCTCAATGGTACCTGCTGATTCTTTTGAACTTTCCCCACTTGCTGCACCAAGCAGGTCATCTACATTCAGAAGAAAGGCTTTCTCCAGAGTTGTGTTTAGCAGGGCTCCAAAGAATTTCAATCAACATGATGGGGTTGGACTTAGGCTAGCTGATGAAGCCTAGAATCTCCCACACCCAGATGGTAATGCATATAGATTCTTGAACTTCTTGAGTAGTCCCCAGTTGTTGTGTCGTCTGTCTTGACTAGACTGCAAGCTCTGATGAGCAGGACTGTCTCTTACATATGTCTGTAGAGCGCTGCATACACCTTGCAGCACTACACAAATGATAAGTAACAATGGTAGTAGTACTCTTGAGAAGCCCATCATCCAAGAAAGGAAACACAAGCAGCCTCAGTCTGCATAGATATGCTACTATAACATCAAGGCTTTTGGTGAAAATGTGAGGAGTGAACGTGAGGCCAAAGGGCAGAATGTGTTACTGAAGTGGTGTTTCCTGGCGATGAATTTGAGATATTTCCTGTGATTGAGATGTATCTGGATGTGGATATAGCCATCCTGTAGATCTATAGAACATAGTTGATCTCCTTTTTGTAGCAAAGGGAGCAGGGTGCTGAGGGAAAGCATTCTGAACTTTCCCATACAAGAATTGTGTTCAGAGCTCTCAGATCTAGGATAGGATGAAATTCCCCTTGTCTTCTTTGAGACCAGGAAATACATGGAATAAAACCCCTGTCCTTCCTGCTCCAATGGCAGAAGCTTGATGGTGTTTGATAGGCAAAGTTTGGAGATTTCCTGTAGACACAGATCCTGGTGCTGAGATACAAAGAAATGATGAATCGGGGGAGAATCTGAAGGGAGTTTGAATAGATGTAATAGGTACCTGAAGTGGATTATTTTGAGTACTCAGCTGTTGGAGGTTATGAGGGACCAGCAATCTGCAAAGATAGTGAACCTCCCTCCGATAGGAAGGCTGTCCAACTCCAATACTGGTAGACAAGCTATGTTCTCAAGAAGCTAGTCTCTGGTTTTGACTGAGGAATTGGCTGGGCCATCTGAGGCGTCTGCTGCTTGGTATGGGAGCAAGGGGCCTGTTTTGAATGGGAAGAGTGTATAGGAGTAGGGTACCTACAAATGTGTGAGTAGTAGGACCTCTGTCCTCCACTCTGAATCCTTCTAGAAGAGAAGGCCGGGTCAGTAGTGCGCCTGGAGAAGGTTTACAATGTATCGCTATGCTGCTTGAGCATGGTAGTAGCCTCTGAACCTTATCTCCAAAGAGATTCTCTCCATGACATGCCATGTCAGTGGGTTGCTCCTGTTCCATGAGAGTTTCCAGGCACCAACACTCATTGCAAAGGCTCTCAATGCCATATCGAAAATATCATAGGTCACTCAGTCCATGCATTTCCACCCTCCTTCCCTTGTCCCACTAGGGAGTGGAATTGCGAGATCTTCTCTGGAAGGAGAAACTCCCAAGTGTATGGCCATGTTCTGCAAGTGCATGTCCATGAAGAGCTGGTAGGACACTACATGGGATCTGAGCATGGTGTTCTGACAAAATTTCCTCCCAAAAGAATCCAGAGTCCTAGCCTCTCTCCCCAGAGTGTGCCAAAGAGTGTGACTTGGAACATCTGGCCCTTTTGAGAGTGAATTCAATGACCATAGAGTGGTGCAGAAGCTGGAGCTTTTAAATCCAGGAGGCTTTTGAACTTCATACACAGAATCAACCTCCTAGTAGACAGGAGGCACAAGTGTGAGCTCTCCCAAATACTCATTAGCAGCCTCTGAAGGATGCAGTGCAGAGGCATGGTCACTGCTTCCTTGGGGGGATCCAGATACTGGAGGATTTTCAAATCTTTGGCTCTGGGTTCTTCCTCCATGTCCACCTTAAATAGAATGGCATCAGCCATTTACCTAACGAACTCATGAAATGACATATCCTCAGGGGGAGACTTCTGCTGCTCATATGCTAGAAAGGAGTCTGACAGAAGTTCTGTAGTCTTCTCCTCTGAGAAGTATTCAGAATTACTTTCAGTAACCCAAGAGTGTTTAGACTCAGAAATACTTCATGGGCGTCTGAGTCTCTGCCTTGCCGAACTTCCACATCATATGGGTGTCAGAGCTCCTCCAGGAGTGTCATATGTACCAATGGGCTCCAAAGTTTTAGGGACTGTTCTGCCTCCATAGCACTGGGCACTGATATCGGTCGGGCATGGTTCAGTGTTGAGGCCCTTTGAAGTCTCGATGTCAATCTATCTCTTACAGGCAGGCACAGAGTTTTGCGAATTGGTTTAATGCTGTGATGCTGCTGCTTTGGAACCATCTTGAGTTGTCAGCTCCCACTGACACAGCAGCATCTCCTCTATTCTCTTAGCCAAGAAGTCCTTGAGGGCCGTCATGAGTGAAGACATGGTGCCTCGGCACTGTTGGTCAATGTCATCAGAATTGATTGAGGAGTACTGGCAGGCTCATCACTGTCCCTTGGAGATTGTCACGGCCCCTCTGATGGCAAGAAGGATGAGTTATCCTCACATCAGGGCTGCTTCAGGGGTCATGCATCAGTTGATTCCCCAGCGATCCTGATATCATGCTCCAATGAACCGCAATGCTGATACAATAAAGCTTCCAATACATAGCATTGGAAGTTGTTGATGCCTTTGAAGTCAAGGATGAATCCTTCCTCTTCCTCGGGGAGAATCGGTAGGGGATTGATCCTGGGACTTCCTACTGGTGTTCAGCTTGAGTATGCTCAAGAACCTTGTGATGCCAATGCACCGCTAGTAGACTGTGCAGCTCCTGGGAACATGGTGACCAGTGCTGCTGATGTTGATGGATTGGTCTTCTCAGCAACAAATGTTGACTGCACTTCTCTTCATGACCCTTTGACCCTTGTTTTGTCATGTGCATACACAAATGACAAAGAGGTGTTATGGTCGGGCTGCAGACACTACAGGCACCATTTATGGGTGTCCATGATAGACATGATTCTGTGCACTTCTTAAACCCACTGACAAGTGCCTGGGACATATTGAAGAGAAAAATAGCTGTGGCGAAATCAAACGGCTCAATTTTTGAAGATTATAAAGAAAAATACGAACCCAAAGTGCACTTCATACCAAAATGTGGCTTATGTGGCACCAAAGGAAACAAAAAAACAGCCAAAAAACCTAATAAAAACTAAGAGGTAGAAGAAAAAATTCAAAGGCAAACAGGTTAATGAGAACAATATGTATTACATACACAAAGAAAAACTAGCTGAAAACTACAGTGATGCATACAATCTCACAAAACATATGGTTGGCTCCATGGAAAGACAGACTGAAGTCCTCAGGTGCAGTGGCTCAGAAGGGGGAAGGGGCACGTATGCGCAAAGAGTTTTCTAAAAGCTTCTAGAAGGGAGCTGAGAAGGTTCCTATGCGGGGCTCTGTCGGTGATGTTACCCATAAGTGAGGGCTTACTCTGCTTGTCCAAGGATAACTAAAGCATTTCACTTTACAAATTCTATAAAATCTAGTCAAATTAAGGCATCACCCCAGTAAGAACCACACAAAATCCTTCCACTGCCAGGAACTTTAAGAATACAAAACCCTGCAAAAAATATGCAGCATTTTTCTAAACCATACCATAGCTGCAGTAGCTCATAGCATGCTAGACAGCATGCTAGAAAGCGTAGTTACTCACCTGTAACAGGTGATCTCCGGGAACAGCAGGAATTTAGTCTTCACATATGGCTATCATCGGTACCGATGGAGCCTGTGTGGGAATGCTCCCCAGCGTCCAATAGGAACGCTTTTGGGAGCATCCCTCAGCACATGCGCGCTGCCTTCCCGCCTTTCCAACTGTCCCTCTTCAGTTAAGTTTGTAGCTGAGTGAAAGGATAGAGGGAGAGAGAAAAGAGACAGAGAGACAACTCCTAGGGGAGATGGGTGGGTTGTGAAGACTAAATTCCTGCTGTTCCCGGAGATCATCTGTTACAGGTGAGTAACTACGCTATCTCCAGGAACAAGCAGGAATGTAGTCTTCACATATGGGGACTCTCTAGGTGAAGATGCCAGGGAGATAGCCCCAGAAAGCTGCCACCTATAGTAAGGTGGGCCATGCTTCCTCCCAAGGATCTCTGGCATCCCACCAGGGAGGGAATTAGGGCTGAAAGAGATTTTGAAGAACAGCTTGGCCAAAGAAGGCATCCCGACGGGAGGCTTTATCTAGGCAGTAGTGGGCTGTAAAGGTGTGTACCGAAGCCCAGGTGGCTGCTCGACAAATGTCATCAATAGACACAGAGTGAAGGTTAGCCATAGAGGCTGCCAAGGCTCTCACATTATGAGCTGTGACATGGCCTTGAAGAGGAAGACTCTTACTCTCATAAGCAAAGGATATGCATTGTGCAATCCATTTGGATAGAGTTCTCTTGGAGACTGGAAGTCCCAAATGACTTGAATCAAAAGCAATAAAAAGTTGAGAAGACTTTCTATGTTGCTGTGTTCTTTGTAGGTGAAAAGCCAAGGCTCTTTTACAATCCAAAGTATGAAGGTTCCTTTCTGCATTAGAGGCATGGGGCCTCAGAAAGAATACAGGAAGATAAATTGATTGATTTAAATGAAAAGGCGAAAGTGTGGATGAGTTCTGAGAACAACCTTATTATGGTGAAACCTAGTATAAGGAGGATCAGCCACTAAAGCTTGCAATTCACTAATGCGACGTGCAGAGGAGATTGCAATTAGGAAGATGACCTTCCAGGACAAGAGTTTTAGGGTCGTAGTGGCTAAAGGTTCAAAAGGAGGTTTCATGAGCTGTCCGAGAACTAGGTTTAAATCCCATGCTACCGGTGGTGGCTTGATGATAGGCTTTGTTAATAGAAGACCTCTCATAAATCTTGATATGAGTGGATGAGAGGAAATTGGTTGTCCATTTAGAGGCTTATAGGAAGCTGCAATTGCACTAAGATGGACTCTTACTGAATTGGTCTTTAGACCAGAATTTGATAAATGAAGTAGATACTCTAGTATCGATTCGAAAGGTATCATAAGGGGGTTTAACCCCTTCTGTGAACACCATATAGTAAAACGTTTCCACCTGAAAGCGTAAGAGCGTTTTGTGGAAGGTTTTCTAGAAGCCTGAAGGATATCCTTTACCTGTTGGGAAAGGTTGAGATCCCGAAGGTCTAAGCTTTCAGCAACCAGGCCTTGAGATGCAGGGACTGGGGATTTGGGTGCCATAGCATCCTGTTCTCTTGGGAGAGGAGATCTGGAGCATAGCCTAACTCCAGAGGTTCAGCTTGAGAGAAATGTAGAAGCAGGGGATACCACGTTTGGTGTGGCCACCATGGCGCTATGAGGATCATACTACCTCTGTCTCTCTGAAGCTTGAAGAGTGTTTTGGGGATGAGGGGAATAGGTGGGAAGGCATAGAGGAAGTCGTGACCCCAGTGAAGAAGAAAAGCATCCCTTGCCTGGCAATTTTGAGCTGGAATTCTGGAACAGAACCAGGGAAGTTTGGCATTCAGTGGACTTGCAAATAGGTCTATGTCTGGGGTTCCCCAGATCTGAAATATCTTTGCCACCTGGTCTAGGTGGAGAGACCATTCGTGAGGCAGCAGTACTCGGCTGAGTTTGTCTGCCCAAAGGTTTTGAATGCCTGGAAGATATACCACGAGGTGAATTTGATGCTCTCTGGCGAGGGCCCATAGTCATAAAGCTTCGTTGCATAACGACAGAGAGCCTGTTCCCCCCTGCTTGTTCATGTAGAACATAGCTACTTGATGTCCGTTTTGACTAGGACTGTCTTGTAGCTGAGCTGGGCATGGAATACTCGAAGAGCTAGATAGATTGCTCTGAGTTCCAGGAGGTTTATGTGAAGACAAACCTCCTGTGGAGTCCAGGTTCCCTGGGTAGAGAGATGATGCAGGTGTGCTCCCCATCCCACCTGTGATGCATCTGTTGTTAGGGTGGTCTGGAATAGGGGTTGCTGGAAAGGAGATCCCACTAGAAGATTTTCCAGTGATTGCCACCATTGGAGGGACAAAATCAGTCGTTGTGAGTTTGATATCTTGTCCGACAGATGTCCTGTGGCCTGTGTCCACTGTGTGGATAGGGTCCACTGAGCTGCTTGCATATGAAGGCGAGCATAGGGAACCACATGAACCGTGGATGCCATATGTCCCAATAGTTGTAGTAGTTCTCGAGCAGTTAGGGAGGACTTCACCGCTGCTTGAGAAGCTAGCTGCACTATGCGGTGGGAGAAAAGCCCTTGACTGTCTGGTATCTAAATGAGCTCCTATGAACTCCAGGGACTTAGACTGAGCAAGTTGGGATTTTGGGAGGTTTATGACCAATCCCAAGTATTGAAGGATTCGCATTGTGCAAGACAGTGCAGAGCTGGCTTCTGGAACCGTGGGAGCTCGAATGAGCCAGTCGTCTAACTAAGGGAAGACGAATATCCCTAGGGCTCTCAGAAATGCAGCTACCACTGCCATCTATTTCGTGAATACCCTTGGTGCCGAAGCCAGACCAAATGGAAGAACCTTGTATTGGAAATGTTTTCCCCTGAAAAGGAATCATAAGAATTTCCTGTGATCTGGATGGATCAGAATGTGAGTATATGCATCCTTTAGATCTAGAGAACAAAGCCAATCCTGACTTTGAAGGTATGGCAGAAGAGTTCCCAGAGAAATCATTTTGAACTTTTATCGGAACAGATATTTGTTCAATTCTCTGAGGTCTAGAATGGGTCTGTGTCCTCCTGTTTTCTTTGGAATAAGAAAATAGGAGGAGTAGAACCCTGTACCCTGTTGAAGAATGGGCACCTCCTCTATTGCTCCTTGAGCAAGGAGTGTTGAGACCGCTCGATCTAGTAGATTGTTTCTAGAGGTTTGGGAATTGAACTGTCTTACGATTGTAGGAGGGGGCATACTGTGAAAATGAAGCTTGTACCCCTTTCCCACAATGGACAGAGTCCAATTTTCTGCTGTTATTTGGTGCCATCTGTTGGCAAAATGACACAACCTGCCTGGAATGTTTAGGGGTTCTGGACCTTCCAGAGGCAGGAAGGCTAAGTTCTCTATGAAGGAGTCAAAGCCCTTCAGGGGGCTGGGCCTGTGGAGCTGGTTGAGCTCCAAGGTCTTTTGGCTTCTTTTGTCTGGATTGTTGTTGTTGACCTTTCTGGGCAACTTGACCCTGAGCTTGCCCTTGCTGGGTATAGGACGGATAACACTTCCTCTTTTTGCTGAAAAAGGGTTTTTTATAGGGCTTCTTTTTGGCTGGAGTGGCTGTAGATTTTGACAATCTATCTAAAGTGATATTGTCAGCATCTATCTCATTAGCCTTTTCCTGCCAATTCTTGCCAAAGAGGTTTTCTCCTGTGCAAGAGATGTTCCCAATTTATCCTGTACCCAAATCTCCAAGTCTGATGCCTGGAGCCAGGCAATCCGACGTGCACCAATGGAAATAGCAGAGGTTCTGCTAATGCATTCAAAGCAGTCAAAGGCTGCACGATTTACAAACTTGGAAACGTCTTGAGCATGCTTGACAAGAGTAAGGAAGTCTTGTCGTTTGTCATCAGGAAGAAGGGGGCTCATAAGCTCCAAATCTCCTGTGACCCTCTTTGAGGAACATTCCCATATATACAATATATGAGCTGACCCTAGCTGAAAGCAGGGAAGGCTGAAATGTTTGATGCCCAAAAGAATCAAGAGTCCTGCATTCATGACCTGGAGGATTAGATGCATGTCTTTTTGCACTTTTCATCCTACGCATGCCTGACTCCGCTAACCATTGAAATGGTGTGGCAGCTGAGTCTTTTGAAAACCAGGACATGGTGGAACTGGTAACATGGTATCAAGTCTCCTAGAATGAGGAGATGTGGTCAAAGGTGTCTCCCACATTCTCAGCATCAAATCATGAAGAATTTCATGAATGGGCAGAGTGGCTGCCTCCTTGGGAGTCTTAGGGTATTGGATAATTTCCAATTCCTTTGCTCTAGGTTCTTTTTCAGGAGCTACCGTGATTGAAAGACCTCGGGCCACATCACGAATAAAATCCTGAAAAGACATGTCTTCCGGAGGAGACATTCTGCATTGGGGAGAAGAGGAGTCTTCCAGGAGAAACACTCTGGTACCGGCAGAATTATCAGAGTCATCGTAATCGGAAGATTCGAAGTATCTCTGATCCGGATGCTCATGGACAGCACGGTCTCGGTATCGATCAAAGTCGGTACTGAGTTGGTCCAGAACCGATCTGTCGATGCCAGAAAAAGTCGGCATGGGAAGAATTCCCACCGGGGCCGGTACCGTCGGTGCTGGTACCAGTATCGGTACCGGTGCTGGTACCGGCATCGGTACCAGTGTCGATACCAGTGCCCGTTGAACCGCCGGTGTCAACGGTACTGCAGCTGTAAGGAGAGCTGCAAGACTGCATTCGATAGCGAGGAATCGCTGATCTATCGACGCTGCCAATGCCTGGGTATCGGTACCGGTAAAAGCGGCCAGAACCTCTGGGCATGGCACCAGTAGTTCTGCCAAGGTCGAAGCCTCGGGAACATCCTTGATCCCCATTGATGCTTTGGAGGCCAAAGCCTCCCGCCAGTGCTGTTTTGCCAGTGTAATTTCCTCAAGGGCAATGCCAATGGCCTCTCGATGCTTTGAAAGAGAGCTACCCTTTGAAGACCGGCTCTTATGATTAGTTACCTGAGATCCATGGGAGGAAGACGAGGCTCTTGAAAACGTCAATGCAATGGACCTGGCATCCGAAGAAAAGAGGGGCCCAGCTTTACAGCTCGGTTCTGTCTTTCTCTTTTAGATGGAGAATGGTCAGGGCCTAAACAAACATTTTAGACACCAGTCATGGGTGTCGATGACGGAGATGGTACCGCCACACTTAGTACATTTTTTAAAACCACTAGCTGGTTTTTCCATCTTTTAGGAAAAATGGGGCCTAATGCCCAAAATGGCGCCTAGTACCAAAAAGAAAAGGTTTCTGAAGAGAAACAGTTCAGAAGTATTTATTTATTTATTTAGACAGTTTTCTATACCGCCTTATCCTTCAATCAAAGCGGTCACAACACAATTGGGGGATACATTTAACACGCGGGGATATGAGACACATACACTACTAATACTTACAGGGAACATGGGCAATGGAGGGTTAAGTGGCTTGCCCAAGACCACAAGGAGCATCTGTGGGACTAGAAACCCCAGTCCTTCTGGCCCAAGGTTGCTGTCCTCTAGTGGGATTTGAACCCCCGACCTTCCAGCCTGAAGTACCTTGCCCCAACCACTAGGCTACTTCTCCCATGTACAGTCAAACCTCGGTTTTCATGATTAATCCGTTCGAAAAAGTCTGACTAAAACCGAAACGTATGAAACTGAAGCAATATTTCCCATAAGAAATAATGTAAATCCAATTAATCCGTTCCAGACACCCAAAAATATTCACAAAAAATACATTTTATAGAGAATAACTATATTTTTACATAAAGAAAACAAGGAGAAATAAATATAAATGACTAATGAAATGGATAAATGAACATTTAACATCACTGAAAGCAAGCTAAGTACAGTACTGTACAGTACAGTATGTTAACATCTGGCCTTAGCCACCCCTGACAAGCTGCTGTGCCCAGCTCTCTTCGGAATCACATTGGATTCAGCCCATTAAAATACCTTTACATTATCTGCTCAATGCTTCAGAATGGCAGAAAATCTTAATGATATAGCTTCAGACGTACCCTGCAAGAAAAAGAACTGCCTCCCACATTCATGCAACATCTCCTGCTTACGTTGACAGCTTTTCTTCCCTGCTACCTCCGAGCCTGAGGGGGCGCTCCAGAGAACGGGCAGGCGGTGGACGAGATCGGGGCCTTCCTCTCTGCGCAATCCTTGCCTCTCTGACTCTGACCAGGCTTGAGGATGTGTTTCATTTACGTGCTCAGCTGGCTTTCGCTTCTCATCACGCTGGCGATCGGTGAGTCCGGGGGGCAGTGCTGCCGGGACCGGGCGGGCGTTCCGGCAGTGTATACAGACCGGTGTGCAGCGCGAGGGTGTATGTATTTACAGTACTGTACTTTACGAAAACCGAGGCGATGTACGAGAACCGGGACAAAATCTCAGTCAAAAAAGACGTTGAAAACCGAAGCGTATGAAAACCGGGGCAAATGAAAACCGAGGTTTGACTGTATATATATATATATATATATATTTTTTTTTTTTTTAGAAAAGAAGAAAAAAGAACCGGCGGTACCGGTAGGTGTTGTGCGGAGGCAGACGCGACCACAAAAAAACAAGTTTAAAGAAGAAATTTTCTGCGGTGACAGGGTATGTGACCTGTCAGCTCCGCGGAAAATGAAGAACTGAAGAGGGTCAGTTGGAAAGGCGGGAAGGCAGCACACATGTGCTGAAGGATGCTCCCAAAAGCGTTCCTATTGGACGTGGGGAGCGTTCCCGCGCAGGCTCCATCGGTACCGACAATACCCATATGTGAAGACTACATTCCTACTTGTTCCTGGAGATCATGAGTACATCTCCAACTATTCCTTCACAGAACCTTTACACTCATTTTGGCCACACATGCAAAACAGACAGACCATTACCTAACAAAGAACGAGACTACAAATTAGTAAGACAGAAAAATGAAATGGAAACCCCAAGAAATCAGATTCTGTGAGCAGTGGAAGAAAATAGTGAGCAAAGTAGAAAACTGTAGTTGGCTTGTTAGTCCACTTAGGTGCAAATAAAAGTCAGACAAGTTGCACGTGATACCATTTTATTGAACTAACAATATATTTTTGACAAGTTTTCAAATGTTCTACTCTCTTCATCACGTCTATGAAAAAATAATCATAGAACTGATGAAGAGAGTATAACTCTTGAAAGCCTGTCAAAAATATATTAAGTTAGTCCAATAAAAAAGTATTACCTGCAACTGGTCTGTTGATCTTTATTTGCACTGAGCAAAATACAAAGAGATAAGATATGCCCATTTTCAGGGTTGACATATTCCACTGCATAACAACTGAAAATAAAATACATTTTTATACTTTTGTTGTTTAATTGGGTTAGTCCTGGTCTTTCTTTTCGACTTCCTTTTGTTGATCTTTTCAGGAGTCCTTTTCTAGGTTCTCATATCCAGTTTCTGTTTCTTTTTGATCCCTTTCTTCTTCACTTCTTCCTCTGCATCTGTCTCTGCTAGATTTTTCCCATCTGCCTTACTATCTATAACTGGATTTACTCCTCCTTCTCCCCTCTTTCAGATCTCAATATCCCCATTTTTATCACTCATCTGCTTAACACCTCTCCATCTCCCACCCCCACCCCCACCCCCGCCTCCCTAGTTTTCCCATTCCCCCCTCTATCTAAGTTCCTCTCTAACTTTCTCCCACTTTTTAAGTTCCACATTTCCTTTCTCTGTACTCAACACCTCCCCGGTATCATCTGTCTCTCATCCCCTCACCAACCCCAGCTCCTTATTCGTCACTCATCTCTCTCTATCTCTAAGTCCTTTTCTTATGTCTTACCTGGTCCTCTATCAAGTTCCCATTGTCTCTTTTACCCAGGGCTGAGACAAGGACTGGAGGTGCCCTAGGCGGATGCTCAATCCTACCACCCTCCACCCAGGGCCCACAGCAGTGGCAATAGCCCCCAAATCCTGATGCAGCACTTACTAACACTCTGGTGCTGCATCACGGCTTCCTTCTCTTCACAATGTGCCAGTTTCGGAGGGGGACGGAAGTGGCATATTGTGAAGAGAAGGATACCATGATGCAGCACCAGCGTGTTAATAAGCAATGCGTAGCAGTTTGAGGGCTATTGCATGAGAGGGGCAGAGCGGCAGCAATGGGCACCCTCTAAAGGTCTGCACCATAGGCAACTGCCTAGTTTGCCTGGTGGTAGTGCCATGCTTTTACCTCTCCTATCTCCACCCTCTCACCTCCTTCAAAGACCTTCCTCTACTGTAGTCTCTCATCCTTTTCATAGCCCTCTGCCTCTTTCCTCTCTTCCCTAGCATCCACTGATGCCTTGCACCCACCCTTAGCATCCATTCGCCTGCCTCTTCTTCCATAATTCTTTCTGCCCTTCCCCAGCATCTGCCCATCTCAACCTCTTCCAATATTCATTTGCCCTATTTTTCCTTCACCTTAACTCCAGCATCTATCCCTCTGCCCCTCTATCTTCATCTTCCCCTGCATATGCCCTCCTCTCTGCCCTCCCTCAGTATCTGTCCTTCTCACTCCACCAGTATCAGCCCCTCCTCCCAATCCCAGTCCCTGCATCAGTCTCCCAGTCCCCAGACCCATCCTCCCAGCCCCCAGACCCATCTCCAAGCCCCAGGCCCCTTTCCCACTTGCCTTCTTGTCAGTCCCCAGCCTCTATGTCATCCCCCTTCTCTCAGATCCAGTATTAGACTCCTTCTGCTGTCCCAATCCCTTTGTATCTGCCCCTTCTCCCATCCCAAGCCCTTGTGTTAGCTCCGAGCCCCCTTATCTCATCTACCCCAGCATTAGATCCCTTCTGCCACTCCTCCCATCTGCTAGTGTGAGCCCCCTTCTTCCAACCTCAGTCCCTATGGCAACTCCCAGCTCTTTCTTCCAGCCCCAGCATCAGCCTTCTTTCTTCCACTTGTCCTCACCATATGCCAGTGTGAGGCTATTTCTCCCAGCCCTTTTGTCAGCCCCCAGTTTTCTTCTCCCAGAGCTAATCCTAGCCTCTGTCAGCCCCCAGCCCCCTTCTCCCATCTCCTTCCCTTAAGCATCTGCCCCTTCTCCCATCCCTAGCCCCATCAGACCCAGCTCCCAGACCTATTTCCAGCATCAGTCCCCTTCTTCCACCTCTCAAGGCCAACACCTTTAAAATCCCCAAAGAGTGTCTTGCAAGAAACAGAAGGTAGCTGCTCTCCAGTTTCAACTTTGGTGCAATGCTGTTGGCAAGGTAGTTTGACAGCAGAAGACAGGTAGTCTGGCGGCAGCAGCCATTGAGCAAGCTCCTGCCACTGTGATGGGAATTTAGAGTTCACGGCCTATGCAAGTGGAAAAGGGAGTTGATGGTAGGGCTGATGGCAGGGGCTTGACGAGACCTATACAGAATAACCAGACACTGTAATGCCCACTAGAAAACTGGAGTTCCTCATTCAAATCTAGGCAGTGTCTCCATATATGGACCTGACAGAGTGTTAAATGTACAACTTAGAAGGGGATTTTTGATTGCTGCAAGGAGCTTTTTTCAACCTGGGATTCATGCCTGCTCTACATGCTTGCAAAAAGACAGCGTAGAATAAGATATATAAAATACACAAAATTAATCAGGCAAGATCCACAACAAATCCAGAAAGCAACAGGTTCATGCAAGGAATATTGCAGCTGCCTGTATGTATGATGTTTCCAGTAATCTCCTGAACAGGATAGAGATATGCAATGAGAAATTAAAGAAAGGTCACAGCTCTGAAAGGGGGCCATGTGTTCAAGGAAGTCTGTACATGCACAGGGGGCTATTCAAATTGCCCACAGGTACTATGCTCCAAGTTTCAAAAAAGAAAACACGCACATAATGTTTCTCTGAAACTTGTCACAGAGGCAAAGTATCTGCAGACATAGGCACCTGCTCTTTTGTGTGGGTAGATTTTCTTTCAAAAATAACATGCATAGACCTGAAAACACAATCTATGCACATTATTTTCCAATCCTACCCAAAACACAGCCCTGGAAATGCCTCTCCTAAATGGAGCAAAAAAAGTATGTGCACTGTCAAATAAAATGCAGTCATCGAGGAATATTAAAAGGACAGTTTTCAGGTGCCAATTTGGAGGTAATTTTATAAGGCGTCATGTAAAGTTATGTGTTGTCGACACATATTTTTCATGTCTTCCTCATGGGGATCGGCCTTTACATGTGTACTTTAGGTGGACGCTATTTTGTAAGCAAGCGCTTCGGGCTGATGTCACATACTTTATGTCTGTAAATTATAAAATACTATAACTTATGCATGTTCTTTACAAATCTAGGCAGGGCATTTGCACCAGCCATAGGGCTGGCATAATTGATAGCTCCTAGATTTGCTGTACGTATCTCATCACTTATGTGCCAATTTTATAAAGTAAAAGTAAAGTAGATGCAGGAAATATGTACGCTGCAAAGCACATTGATTCTTCAGAAGTTTATAAAATTACCCTCTTTGTGTGTAAATTGCTATATACCTATGGAAGTGGTTTTAAAAATTATCTGGTCCAATTAAAGGCATTAAGACAACCTTATGAATGATACAGTACATTATATCACTGGCATATCCAAAGTTATTCTGCTGCCTATGACTAGCAGAATTCATCAACCTTCTGTTAGTCAAAAGGTACCATCTTACTATTTGACAACTAGTGAAGAGCATCTGTCACATCTGGGATTGAATTTCACCGATTCAAATGTTTCTGCTTTGGACAAGTGACCTGATCTGAAAAATTATAAATCATTTTACTTACTTCATGCACCCTTGGGGCTGTCTGATGGAAGATTCAAATTTCTTCATGGGAAGAGCAGATAACACTGTTCAATCAACTGCATAATTCTTCACATTCTCCCCTTGAAGTGCCCATTTTGCTAATTTCAAGCAGCCTTGAGTTAGTGTGCATATACCAAAAAAAGGGACCTTCTCAGGTCATTTTCCACAGTATGAATGCCCAGTGCACAATAACGCCACGCAGCTGAAATTTGACTCAGGAGAAACTCTCTTACTCAATGATTATCAACCCAGTCTCAGCTAGTTGGGTCTTCAGGATATTCACAATGAATATGCATGAGATAGATTTGCATACCAAGGAGGCAATGCATGTAAATCTCTCATGCATATTCATTGTGGATATTCCACAAATCTGATTTGCTGAGAATCACTGCTCTAATCTGTGCTCCAGTAGAGAACAATCAGTGGTATATTTTTCACCTTAGCCAAGCAAACTAGGCTAAAAGTTATTACTGTCACAACTGAATGACAACTCAGCAGAGAACACCAGGGACCCCTGGCCTAGGTTGTGCATGTTTAGCTATAACAATCTCCTTTCCCTTAGGGTTGAGCCCTCCGATACTCAGAAGGTGCTAGGACTAAAAGCCTAGGCCCCCAAGGTGTTCACATAGAGTTTAGCCATAGCCGCCAAATGCCAGATAGTAGGAGGCTGGAGAGGTACAGGAAGGTGGGTCGGACAAGCCTGGACAATACCAGTGAATCAGGAAGTGTACTGAATTGACAGGTAAAAATCATAGTTCAGAATCAGACACCAGTCGGGGTGGCAAATCAAGTTCAAAAATGGTATAGCACCTGGAATACCAAAGCCCAACCCTGCTTACGTCTAAGACCAGAAAACAGCAGGGTGGTGTGACTGTAGTCTAAGCAAAAATTGGTAACAAGGGTAAGGCATAATGGAAGTTCTCGGGTTTACATAGCTTCAGGGAACCAAACCGAACAAGTTGCATCATCAGAGGCAGATGCCTAGGATCACTCCTCGGGACTATATCCTTTCCAGTGAAGCAAGTATTGTACTTTGTCCCTAGAGTACCAGGATTCAATTCAATTTTGGATTTCATATTCAGGTTCCCCATCTACAATAACAGGAGCTGTAGGAGAAATCCTTCCTGAGGATTCATGTGCTGGTTTTACCAGTGATACATGAAACATGTTAGGGAAACCGAAAGAACAAGATAACTTGAGATGTATAGAAACAGGCCCCAAGATTTCCTGTATTACACAGGGACCAATATACTTAGTGCCAAGCTTGGCAGAGAATAACTTAAACCAAATATTTTTTGTGGACAACACCCTATCTAGGTCTACTTTGTATTCAGGAGATTCATTGCAGCGTCTGCCAGCCACTTGCTTTTGTCTCCTTGTGTCTGAAAGCGACGTATTCTGAATATTCCTGCCAAATCTTCTGCCTATGGTGGACAGCCATATCTGCCATGAGCACATCAGTAGGGATGGAAATGTGAAGGAAGGCCTTAGGGTGCCTACCATACACACAGAAGAAAGGGGTAGAAACTGTCAATGTGCATGTGGCATTATAGTGAGCAAATTCCACCCAGGGAAACAAATCTGCCCAATTATCTTGAAGATCCGAAATAGAACAGCGCAGACATTGTTCTAATGCCTAATTGATTCTCTGGTTTACCTATTTGATGAGAGATGGTATGCTGAGGAAAAGGACAGTTTCACTCCTAACTTCTTATAGGACACCCTCCAAAGCTCATCTAACTTGACAGGACTTAATCTCAAATTGCATGTATTCTAGACTTTTATGGTCAGGATGTTGGGCCACTTTCAGAAGATGTCTCCACACCTCAAATGCTCATTTAATAGCAAACAATTCCCTATATCATAATTTCTGCTGGAGACAATTTCCTGGAAAAATAAGCACGGGCTGGAGTTTGGTATTAACGAGGTCTATTTGCGATAGACTTGCTCTTGCCCCTATTTCAGAAGCATCTACCTCCACAAGAAAGGGCTTTAAAGGGTTAGGGTAACACAAGACAAGGGCTGAAGAGAAGGCAGTCTGGGGATCACAAAATACCTTAACTGCCTCAGGTGACAAGTGTAGATTGTGAGCCCTTCGGGGTTGAGGGAATATATACAGTACCTGATTTTAAACTGCCTAAAATGTGTTATCAAAGACAAGCGCTATATAAATGCCTTAAATAAATAAATAAAAATAATGGGTGCTGCATTTAATGAATTGTCTGTAATAATTAGCAAACCCTAGAAAAATACTGTATTGCCTTTAGACTCTGAGGTTTGGGTCATCACATAACTGCAGATACTTTAGTGGGATCCATCTATAAACCCTGTCTCAGACAAGATATACCCCAAGCAGGGTACCCTAGTGACTTCAAACCAATATTTCTCAATCTTGGCATATAAATGGCTGTCTTTCAGTCTTGAAGAACATTTTGGACATGCTGCCTATGAAGGGCAAGAGACAGGGAGCAGATGAGGATAACATCCAGGTGAACTGCAACATATTCAACCAGCATATCTCCGAACACATCATTAACGAACTCTTGGAAAACTCCAGGGTCACTACATAGTCCAAAGGGCTTTACCAAGCATTCATAATGTCCATCTCTGGTGTTGAACACTGTCTTCCATTCATCTCCTTCCCTAACATGATGGATCAGCTTGTATGTCCCTTGAAGATCCAATGTAGAGTAAATACAGGCACCCTTAACTGATCAAATAACTCAGATATCAGGGGAAAGGGATAATAGTTCTTTACAGTGATTTCATTGGTCAATAAAGAGGCACAATCTCCATCCTTTTTCCCCACAAGAAAATCCAGCTCCAGCTGGTGATGTGTATGATCTATTGAATCCTTTTTTCTAAACAGGTCATACCCTTTGACCCAGGTTCAGATAGAGGATAGATTTTTACCTCTGTGAAGCACCATGCCAGGTAGCAATCAATAGAGTATTCAGAGACAGCAAGGAGTGTAATTTCATTGCTTCCTTTTTGTTGGATACATCTGCAAGCCTTGTGATCTCTGGCGAGTCACTTTACTGCCTCAGGTACAAACTAAACTGCGGGTCATCTTGGGCTCCGATTTGAAAAGGAAAGCAAGCAATTCTAAAATACAAATGCAATTGGAAAATTTTGAAAATACAACTTCTGGCAATCAAGATTTCAGGGACAGCCAATGCAGCAGATCTGTGGGGAAATCCGAGTCACTAAGAACATCTGTCTGAGCTATAACATATCCTCTGGCAAATGTTTCTAAAAGCTTCCTCTCGACTGTCCTTTACAAACTATAAACCATAGATTATGCTTTGTGGATAAGCCACAAACAGATGCAGTACTGGTGAGTGTGGCAGCTATGCTGCGCCATGGGTGGTTGCTGGGCCGCATTTTCTCTGCATGTCACCGACTTCCCAGCGTACTGCCAAACCAGTGGCATCCCTCACCGTTTATGGCCTTTCCACCAATTCCTCCACTCCAGGCAGCCAGGATTTTACTGAACCTTCATGAGTCAGCAGACGCTGCAGCAAAAGTATCAGAGGCAGAAGTAAAATGCTGGAGGATGGAGCCGATGCTGCATAGACAGAAGATGCACGCAGCTACTACCCACCATCACCTTTATCTCAACATGGACACGGTTGCCTTCTGCATGTAGAAACACCAAAGCAAAACAAAACCAAAGAGTTAGAGAAGTACTGTACTTACTGAGAATAAGCCCAGCTGAGAGGTGAGTTTTCACGTGCTTGGGAGTCTGGCGATACTGCAAAGGAGGGAACAGGACTGCTGAAAAAGTACACAGCCCCCAAGTAATTTCACTCTATCTGGATTCTTTATACCCCACACAGTCTTGGGTTCAACTCCACTTCCTAAGGCTGCTAAAAAGCCTGTTCATTTTAATGCTTGCTGCCTTATCAGGATATCTATTGGTGTCTACTATTTAAAGAGGGCTATTTTGCCATTCCTGTTGCCTTCCAATCAGGATGTGAAGGATGGGGAGCTTAATTCCTGACAAAACACCCTGTTAGCTCGGCTTCAGCCCAAATGACCTTTGCTTCTCCTGGGATGGGGGTAAGGATGGTTTTATTAAGGCCATGGAATGCAGGAGGGTTTGCTTATGGAAAGAAAGGCAGATTTAATCAAACTTTGCTACAACTACAGATGCGCTTTTGGTTGAAAAGGAAGCCAGGATCTGGTGTTTCCTCAGTACTGCACACTCTTTTTGTTTTTTTGCAAGAGTGCGCACTATTGAGACACAGTGTGTGCTCTCTTGCAAGAACAAATGCTATTATGCAATAGCACAAACAAGTGATGCATGCGTGAATTGTGCATGCTATTGCATAATAATGGGCACTCACGAAAGAGCATGCATTTTTACTCAACGGTGAACACTCTCACAAAAATGTACGCACTCTCGTGAAAAAACAAAAATCAAAAATGAAAAGAAAGCTTTAGCCGGCACACCTATAGCAGCAATTAAAAGCAGGGATAAGTAAGATCATGTTTTTTTTCTACCAGAGCAACAATGTTCCCGCAATGCTGTACAGGAGTCTTCTGCCTACACACTTCTGCAAGGGGTAAATGCCGCAATATGGAGAAATTTTATATATCTGGTCATTTTCTTTCCTGGACTCCTGCCAGACCAGACTAGATGAGTGAGTTATGCACCTCAGTCAACAGGTGGAGGCAGACTTCAGCAACTTTCAGTGATGACTTCACTTGGTATATTCACTGGTGCAGCACTTTCTTTTCTTTTTTTTTTTTATTGAAAGGCATCAAATAATCATTTCTAAGTAGTAAGCAAGACTAAAAACACTCAGAAACTATGAACACTTTTAACTTGGAACAGTCATTTGGAACACGTATTTGGCTCTCTTACCACAAATGACTCTGTCGGGCACTGAAACTGACAATGCAATCAAGAGGCAAGAGGGCTCTAAAACCTGTCACAACAGTCTTCCAGAGGGGGTCCTGGACTGGTCAAGCAGGACTCAAGGAAAGAAAATTAGCAGGTATGTAAAATTTCTCCTTCCTTATCATCCTTCTAGACCAATCCAGACAAGTGGGATGTACTCAAGCAGTCAGGATCCATGGTGGGAGGAAGAGGACTCTCTGGATAGAACTCCTCTGCCAAAGATGCCATCTGCTCCAGCTCCCAAATGCATCCTATAGTGCTTTACAAAAGTGCTCAGAGACAACCAGGTAGCTGCCTTACAGATATCCTCCAGAGATACCAAGGCAAACTCCACCCAAGAAGAGGCTTATGACCTAGTGGAGTGAGCTTTGGCTCCCTCTGGCATGTGCTTTCCAGCCAGAAGGTATGCTGAACCAACAGTCTCCTTAATCCAGCAGGCAATGGAGGACTTAGCAGCTGCCTGTGAAAGGGAGACATCACCTTTAGGAGAAAGGACAATACAATCCACAAGGAGACAGTAACTGCTGAAGACCAAAAAAGACTCCCTACAGGATAATAGCCAGGAAAACCACCTTAAGGGTCAAACCCTTGAGAAAGAACAAAGTACCAGAGTACTGCCTGTCTTGCTTGTTGATGTAAACTACAGCTGTTGCACTGTCTGAGAACACACAGACTGCTCTACCTACCAGGAGGGGCCAGAGCTTTTCCAGAACCAGGCAGTTTGCTCTGGCCTCCAACCAGATGATTGACCAGGAGGCCTCCTGAGGGGACCGGAGTCCCTGGATAAGCTGACCTAAACAATGAGCTCTCTAGCCCTTAAGGCTAGTATCCAATGTAACTATCACCCAATCTGGTACTTCCAGAGGCATCCAATCCATCAGATGGCAAGCTTGCAACCACCATGCTATCTGCTCCTTGATCTCCTGGGGGGAGAGGAAGGGTCTTGTCAAACAACTCAGAACAGGGAGGCCAGAGAGACAGCAAAGACCAGTTCCCTGATTTGGCTCTACAACTTGAGTGACTTCTCCAGAGCGAGAAAAACTTGATCCAGGAGTGTACTGAATCAAGCCCCAAGGTACTCCAAGTCCTGGGAAGGAATCACACTGCTTTTGGGATATTTGATCACCAACCTCAGACTTTTTAGCCAGCCAATCACCAGGATTTGTCATTTCTAGACTTCTCAGCCAGTTGTCCAGGTACAAATGAACCCGAATTCTTTGCTTGTGCAGAAATGCTACCATCAGTATCATGACCTTCAAAAATCTGCAAGAAGCCATGGCCAGACCAAACATTAGAGCCCACAACTGGAAATGGTAGTCCAGGACACAGAAATGCAAAAAAAGCAGATGTTGCTTCTGGACGGGAAGATGAAGGTATGCACTGGCGAGATCCAGACAGATTAGAAAATCACCTTGCCAGACTGACACAATGACCAATCCAATGGTCTGCATGCAGAAATGACAGGCTCAGAGTTTGGCATTGAACACCTTCATGTCTAGAATTGGCTGGAAGGAGCCTCCCTTCTTGGTCACCACAAAGTAGGTGGAAGGACACCCTTAGCCCTGATTTTAAGAGAGCTAAGGTAAAAGAGCCTACAGCCTAGCTGCACTGCTATAGGCAGTATATCAAGCCAAACAAACTGTAAACTGTAACTGCAGGAGATACTGAAGAGTTTCCTCGAGTGCCACCGAATTGAGCAGGGAGCCACAGAAAGACTCCTCAAAGATGTCCCGAAGATTCTCTGCAAACTCCAGCATGTAATCCTGACTGAGAACCTTGAGGATCCATAAGTATGATGTGATATGGTCCACTTTGAGAGAAACAGTTGGACTTATCACCCCCAACCAGTAATATCTTGGGAAGGGACCCATCAGATCACATTACGGGGGTTTCTGGCTCTAGAAGGTGCCACAGCTGAGTCACAAGAACACTAAGAGCTCCTAAAGGACTGACTCTTCTTGAATTCAGATTCATAGGATGAACAGGTTCTACCTAAACTCCTAGCAGTCTGAGAGAGTTTCCATGCTTCACACAAGGCCCTGTGAGAGGCACTCCTAATGCCCCAGGGCCTGTCTTCTGGGATCCTCTGTGGGAAAGTTTCTAAAGGTCTTTCACCAACTTCTCCAGATCCTCCTCAAAAAGCAACCTGCCCTTAAAGGGGAATTTGCTCAGCTATAACTTGAAGGCAGCATCAGCTGACCAACTGCAGAGCCAGAACCTCTCCCTAGCCATTACTACTATTGCCACAGCCTTGGAAGAGATCCTGATCAAGTCATACAGAACATCAGCCACATAAGCAGCTCCAGACTCCAATATCACAGCCTTGAGGTTATCCAGAAGCTGCTGGATCCAGCATAACAGAGCTCAAGCCACTAAGTTTCCACATAGGACCACTTGAGAGCCTACGGTGAAAGTCATAAAGGCATTCTTAAGGAGGACCTCTAGCTGCAATCATGAGTCTCCTTGAGTGCAGTGCCCCTTCCACTGGGATGATCGTGCACTCTGTCATCACTGTGATGAGGGCATCCTCCTAAAGAAGCCCACAAAACTGATCCAGCTTGTCCTGAAGCAAAGGGTACAGCTGAGAAAGGACCTTAGGGCCTCTAAGACCCAACTCAGGAAGCTCCCACTGGGAGACTACAAGCTGCTGAGTAGGCTTAAGGAGAGGAAAACATCCAAAAGGATGCCAGAAACCCTCTAGAATAAAGTTCACTTAATAAATTACATGGGAGCAGGCTCTGTAATATGTGAAGCCACCATAGATCCTGAATGGGAATAGAAAGGTTCTCTCTGTGAAAAAGGTAGATCACGGATGGATCCTCACCTTCCATACAGGGATTTTCCCCTTTTTCCTAGGGCTTACCCTCTGAAGAAAAAGATTCATCTGCATCCATACAACCCCAATAAAGGATAAGGCTGAGTTTCTGAAGAAACAGACAGCAAAAGGGTGAAGCAGGGGCACTTACCTCCCTTGCTGCCAATGACAGAGGTGCACAAGGGCCCTGGGTCCCCTGTATGGGAGGCCTGGGCATTGGACTCCCATGAAGGGGTCTGCCAAGCAGATTGCAAGGACTGAAAAGAACCCATGCACTGTTTCAGATTCTGCTGCTCAAGCCAACTGAAAGAATAGCCTCAGGGTCTCAGAGGACCTTCCGGGACATATGGGCTTGAGGCTTCGGCCATCCCACTATGTCCCTCCTCCACAGGAACCATGCAGTCATTCAAAATGGCCATGGAGTCCATCAACAGGAAAAAAAAAGAGGTGGAATGTGGCAGAGGTGTCAAACACATCATCGAGGTCCCGAATATGCTGAAAAAATATGTCCCAAGGCATTCTCGCTGCTTCCAGGTCAAAATACTGAAGCTGTGGGAAAAGAAATTACTGAAGGTCGCAGGCTGCAGCCAAATGCAGCTGGGCACTGCAAAGGGCAAAAAAACACAGCAAAAGGAGAACCCCAAAAAGGGAATCACAACATCTGTCTAGCCAGCCAGTGAAACCTGAGAAGGGCCACCTTAGCTGCCAAAGGAAAAAATATGAAGCTGCTTTATTGCAAGCAGCTAAAAGACAGCTAAATAAAGAGTCAAGACTTTAAACTAGATTCACTGGGAATGGGTGAAGAAATACCCAGATAAGTAAAACTTTAAATACTTCTATAGAAATGGAAAAAAGGGGTAAAATCTGGAAAGCAGTGTGTATTAATGCCCGTAGTATGGGAAATAGGATTCTGGATCTTGAGGCTTGTAGTGCTATACAATAAGTAGTAGTAGTAATTGAAGAAGTGGATTTGGATTTAGTGGCGTTCACAGAGACATAGTTCACGGAGAACCATGACTGGGATATAATTCTACCGGGCTATTATTTATTCAGGAACAACAGGATATGAAGAAAGGGAGGGGGAGTGGCACTATGCATAAAATATAATTGTAGGGCTTATGAGGGAATGAAGGGGAACTATGGGTTAAACTGGAAAGAGGAAATGAAGCATCCATTTGCTTTGGTGTGATATACAGATCTCCTTCACGGGCAGAAGAAGTGGACATTCACATTGCTGCTATGAAAGGGTTCGAGTCATGAGTGGTCCGTGGTCCCCGAGGACTGGAAAAGGGCATATGCAGTCCCTCTACACAAAATCAGAAGTAAGGACAAGGTTGGGAACTACAGTCTGGTTAGTCTGACCTCTGTGGTGAGTAAATTAATGGAAACATCGCTAAAACATTGGATAGTGAGGTTTCTGGAATCCAATGGATTGCAGGATCTGAGGGAGCATGGTTTTACTAGAAGCAAGTCTTGTCAGACAAATTTGATTAATTTCTTTGACAGGGTGACCACAGAGTTGGACCAAGGGAAAGTGCTAGATGTGGTATATTTAGATTTCAGTAAAGCCTTTGCCACTGTTCTTTACAGGCAACTTATAAATAAATTGGTTGCCCTAGGGATGGACCCCAAAGGGACCAACTGGGTTAGAAACTGGTTAAGTGGGAGGTAACAAAGGGTACTGGTAAAAGGAGTTCATTCTGTGAAGGAAACGTTACCAGTGGTGTGCCACAGAAATATCTCCTTGGTCCGATTCTTTTTTTTAACATTTTTGTAAGTGATATTGCAGAAGGGCTGTCAGGTAAGGTTTGCCTCTTTGTGGATGATACCAAAATCTGCAATAGAGTAGACACCCAGGAAGGTGTAGATAAAATGAGAAGGATTTAGCAAAGCTTGAAGAATGGTCAAGAATTTGGCAGCTGAGATTTAATGCTAAAAAATGCAGGGTCAAGCATTTCGGCTGCAAAAATATAAGGGAGTGGTACAGTATAGGGGTGAAGCACTTCTGCTCACAAAAGAAGGGCAGGACCTGGGTGGGGGTGATTGTTTCTGATGATCCTAAGGTGATTAAACAGGTAGAAAAGGCAATGGTGAAAGCCAGAATGATGCTAGGTGCACAGAGAAAGAAACGGCCAGTTGGAAGAAGGTGATAGTGCCTCTGTATAAGTACCTGGTGAGACCCCGTTTGGATTACTGCTTGAAAATCTGGAGACCACACCTTCAAAAGGTGAAGTCAATGAAGAGGGCAGCTACTAAAATTGTCAATGGTCTTTGTCATAAGGCAAATGAGGACACACTTAAAGATCTCAATATGTATAGTTTGAAGAAAGGCAGGAGAGGGGAGATATAATAGAGGTTTAAGTACCTCCATGGCATAAACGAACAGGAGACCTTCTTTCAATTGAAAGAAAGCTCTGCAATGAGGGATCATAAGATGAAGCTGAAAGGGGATAGACTCAGGAGTAATTTGAGGAAATATGTATTTGCAGAACGAATTAGATGCATGAAATAGCCTCCCAGTGGAGGTAGTAGAGATCAGGACTGCACCTGAATTCAAGAAAGCATGGGACAAACACAGAGGATCTCGAAGGATAAAAAGGGACTGTAAAGCTTAGTAGTTGATATGGAAGAGCAGATTGGATAGGGCGCATGGCCGTATCTGCTGTCATTTTTCTCTTTTCTATGTTTCTCTGTTTCTGTCAATTGAATGGATAACAGGAGAAAAGCTCAGAAAAAAATAACAAAGCTCAACAAGCAGATAAGAGGATAGCAAAAAGGAAGGGAAGCATGGGTCCAAACTTACCATCCCCCCTCAGGGTCGCCATGGGGTCCTCCTGTTTGCACTGGACTCATGGGAAATAGTGCTGGACACAGGGAAACTGTTGGTTTGAGGAGACAGGAACATACCCGAGCTATAAGCAAACGTTAGGACTACAGGTCTCAATCACACAGGCTACCGGACCATGGTCCAGGCCAGGGGAGACATGTCTATTTGCTTTGCTGCATCGGTCCAAATATTTTGCCACCTGCTGTAGGCAGACAAATACTGGCTTCTCTCAGTGCTGCAACAATGGATATACCAAGTGATGGCATTACTGAAAACTGCTTAAGTCTACCTCCACCAGGTGGCTGGGAACCACAACCCTCTCGTCTGGACTGGACTAGCAGGATGATTAAGAACCTGCTTTTAACTGCGAGAAGCAGGTGCTTGCTCCTCACATCACAGCACCTCCCCCTAAAGCAGTAGAGCAGGAAGAGAACTCCTGCGCAGCTTCTCAGGAACCCTATAGAGAAAAACTGATGTGCTTTGCAGCTTGCAAATATGATGCATCTTTCTAATTCAATTTGAGGGAAAACTCTATATAAGAAAACAACAGGCCAGCTCTCTCCATTGCAAGGCTTTATGCTTTGCACCTCGTCACTGTGGGAATGTGGTTTGCACCCCTTCATGATTCAGCAGAACACAGCAATCAATGCTTTGTTAGTCCCTAGTGCCTGGTATGCGAAATATGCAAGGAGCAATCCAACCTATGGCATGCATACATTGTAGATCTGGTACTGGAAGGGTTTTCTAGGCTTATCTTGAAGGGATAACTGTGAATGTTACCTTGCTGCTTGACTTAACGTCAAGCACGGTGCAGCCACATTTCTTCTGAATACCCTTTTGACTTTTTATTGTAGTTTTGGGAGGTTTTCAGCTAACACAAAATTTTACTCTTGGCTTTACTTTCCAAAGCCATGGGTGGCATGTCTCCAGCTTCCTCCCCCTCCCCCCCACCCCCTCAGATCTGAATTTATTTATTTACAGTCTCTTTTATACCGCGCTATTCAACATCAGTGCGGTTTACATGACAACAGAAAACTTATACGGTGCAGGAATCTGCTCCGCATTTACAATGAACAGGTGCTTAAACTTGGGTAAAACCGGGATAACTATTTACATATAGGCATCACATCAAGTCGAATCACAGAGTAATCGTGGTGTGTTGGTGTGGCAGTACTAAAAGGGGGGAGCGGTTAATGGTGCGCAATCGTCCGGGTAGTGCTTGAGGAAGAGGTGGTGCTTCAAAGCCTTTTGAAATTGTGTTAGGTCTGGGATTGCCCGGATGCTAGGTGGTAGGGCGTTCCAGCATCTGGGCGCACAGAACCTAAATGCCCTGCTTGCTGTTGCCTGGATGCATTGTGTTACTGCTTTCGGTGTTACTAGTGTGTTGATTGCTGCAGATCGTCTGGCTCTGTTGGGGGGAGTAGTGTGGATAAGCTCTGAGAGTGAGAAGGAGGAGCGCCCGTTGATGGCCTTGAAGGTCAGCAGTAGGGTCTTGAAAGAAATTCTGCTGTGGATAGAGAGCCAGTGGAGCTGTTTCAGGATGGGTGTCACATGGTCACGCCTGGAGGCACCATACAGAACTCTAGCCGCGGTATTCATTGCGAGCTGGAGCGGACCCAGGGTGGATTGTGGGAGCCCTTGTAGGATTGCATTGGCGTAATCGAAATGTGGGATAATCAGCGCTTGAAAGATTGAAAAAACTAACGGAAGCTTCAGTCAGATAATAGAGTGCAAGTGTGACAGACTAAAACAGAGAACTAGGTGCTTCATGACCTAATACTGCCCTCTGCTCCCCTTCCCTCAAAGGACTTCTCTATTCCCAACTTTGTATACAGCTTGTTTTTGGTTTGGTTGCAACCTTCTCTAAGCCTTCCAGCCCTCCAAACGAAACAAACACCGTATCTATGTGTTCCAATTACATATTACCTCTAATGAAATTTAAAACTTCAAAAAAGCAAACAATAATATGAAAGCCACGAGGAGACCCTTGAAGGACATATCCCTTTGGGTTGAACTATTTCAAGTAAGTTGATATAGAAATCACAACATAACACAACATTAATCTCTAACATAGTTTTGCGCTTTCACAGGTTACAGCTCCCTATAAAAAGACACTTGGTACCCTGGTGGGAGGAAGGGAAAGTCTGTGGGCTGGTAATATTCTCCAAATGTGGTAGCCACATTCAACTGGACTGATAGGTATTTAAAAAATATATTTTGCACAAATTCTTACATTACATGAAAACAATGAAAGAGCCGCCTTCCTTTTGCACTGAAATGTTTCAAAATAAAACAAGCATAATTTATTAACAATAAGCATCCATAACGTCAGTGGCTACCTCGCTGACCTGGAACCTTACTAGACTTGCTTTCTTTCCCCCCAGGCGGCCACTGGATCTGACCTGAAACATTTTTTAATTCCTAGAAGTTTATCACCGAGTCAGCCTAACAGCTTGCTGCAGGTCCTTCTAGTATCTATACATTGCCTATATTCTTTCATGCAATCGATGATACCTTTGTAGAAATCATTGGTGAAACTTTAAAGTATCCAGTTTGCAATGCCCTAAAAGATAAAGGGCGATCTTGAAACGCCATTTACACAAGTAAATGGCTGTTTAGCTGTGTAAGTCAGCTGTTTGAAAATGGCCCACCCTCCCTGTGAGTGAAAGTGCGTGCATTGTTCCACTAAACACATACGTCTATATGCACCAAGCAGATGGGTTCCTGGAGCAGGCATTACAACAATGCATGTAGTTTTGCATTTCAAATGTAAGTATGTTGTTTGGAAAGGAAGAATTACTAGCAGGTGCAAGTCTCTGCAGGTACTTTTTCCTCAAGTAGTTCTCAAAGAGAAAGTTTGCACCTACTTTCCTCTTTGAACTGGTCTCTTGGAATTGGTGCAGTCTATGGGAAAAGCTATTCACCAAGCCACCTCTATATATAGCACCTATAGAACGTGATCTCATACTACTACTCTGGGCTGTATTTTTCAGGATGACATCATACAGTATGAAAATTATTGCATGATTAGCGAGCCAACAGTGATTTTCAAAGGCAGCATTTCTCCTAGTTGAATATTCCAGTCAAATATTTCTGTACAGTAAGAAAGTAATTTTATAAAGTTTTTTTCATGTGTAAAGGTCTTTTTTCACATAAAAGAACTTTTATAAAATCACCCAAGGGTTATGTGCATAAAGGTACTGTGGCTGCAAGAAGGTGTGTACTTTGAGGCAAACCACACTGTACAGGCATGTTCTGGGACAAGGGCATGGATGGAGCAGAAGTAAAATCACAATTTCTTTATATACTTTACACGCTAACATTTCTGCCTGCTCCCCAGCAGGTGTAAATGTCCACAGCAATAATGTAGCTGCAATTTCTGTAAATTTACCCCTAGTATTTTATAAAGACAAATTAAGCCCGATTCACGAAGGGACACATTCGGGCCATCCGGATGACCCCGAGCAAGACGGGCCCGTTTGGACCCGATTCTGTGCCGCGGAAACAAAATATTCCTGTGGCACACAGAATTGGGCCCAAGGATATCCCGGAGTGCACCTTCTGTTGCCATGGGGACATCCTCCCCGCGGCAGCATATGTGCAGTGCACCCCAGGCCCTGATTCTCTGCCACCCATGCCCGATGGGGGCAGCCAGTGCCTCAATCAGACGGTGGGGACCCACATGCGCTGGATCAGGGGGGTGAGGGGCGGCCTGTACTTATTCCATCTCAGAGATGGAATAAGCAGGCCGTCCCCCATAACCCTGCAGGACGTACAGGGCCGACAATAGAATCGGTCCTGTACGTCCTGCCGGCTCGGCCTGCCCCACTCCACCAAGATCCCACACCCTCCTGCCTTCCCCATCCTGATGCTCAGGAGAGCCAGAGGGGGAATCGGGCCCGGACAGCTTGCAGGGCTGCATGTCCCACCGGGACGTGCAGCCCCACAACCTGCGTTCCAGAATCAAGCCCATAGGCACCTATGCATCTTTATAAAATAGGGTCAAAATAGATGCCTATGTGGCCTTCATACATAGGTGACCTGTTATAAAATTACCCTGGAAGAGTCACTGTCAGTATCTAGATAGATAGATTATTTACATGCATGCGATTGGCTATGTGCACTGAAAACAGATAAAGAAAAGCTTTGAAAAGCTAAGCATGAGACCCAACCTAATAAACTAGGCTGAAAGGACAATTTGCCGGAAAAGTCCAGGAACTTAAAATGTACACAGGGATATCCTGCCTGGGACAGAATTCTTTTTTTTTTCGTAAAGCAAACATTACTTGGACAAAAAGTGCAACTGCTCCCTGTTTCTAACTGCATGGCTGAATGAAGGATCTACAGGAAATTAATAGCAGTGGCCAAAGGCTGCTTGCCAAGAGAAAACTCAAACAATAGGCCTTCTATTGTGGAAGAATATCTGACAGCCGCCCTCCTGCTCACACTTTCGACATGGCTGTGCTCCTCTCACTAGTTTTACTTTGCATTCAACTCAGTTATGAATTGTCCCTTCCTCCCTACAACAGATTTCTCAAACAAAATTTCACCACTACAACCCTACTGTAAATTTGTCAGGACTCTTTTTGGGTGCATTAAAAAAGAATCTTGCCTTTTTCCCCCAAAGAAGGATTCAAGCATGGCACATGGCCCTGCCCAGTTTCCAGCTACAATTCTTTACAGAAGGCTGCCAACCTACAATAGTACCCTCTTAAGAGACCATGTGAACGTTGCTTTATTAAACTAGAATTCTCAGTGCACCAACTCTGTGTCCGTCCTTTCAGAATTAAACACCTCAGAAGCATAAATAAAAGAATAGGTCAGACCCATAAACTTATAGTCTGCAGCTATTTTAGCTAGATACAAGCAGGAGGAGGGAAACCAGTAGAAGCCAGAGAAGTATCAGCTGTGGAAGTTAGTTGGGAACATTCCAGGACCGTACATCTGCTTGGCAACTACTCAGAAAGCGATATGGTTACTGCATTAACAGCCAGAGAGCTTTCCCAGGCTACAGTACACGAATGAATAAAAAAGCTTGCACTATAGAACAGACCTGCTAGAACCACATCACGTCCTTTAACTGGACAATCAAGATCTTTGTCACATCATGGGTCTGGACTGACAAGCATGCAGCACCGTCGCATCACGTACTGCGAGCTTTGAAACCATCACGTGATCCGGTCAGGAATGTTTTAATACAGAAACACTTGAGCTCCTTGAGATAAAAGATGAATGCTTGCCGTTCTGAACTGAGATATACATACTGCTGACATGTTGCCGAGTACTAAGGAAACGTGTCAAAGAGGTCAAAATGTGGTCTCTGGCTCAAGCATGAAGTTTAGAAAATGTACAACTATACTCCTACAGTATATCAGTAATGATAGAGGGGTAGGTACATGAATCCTGCCCGCTCTGCTGCCTCCCCTCCCCGCCCAGGGCAATGAACACATATATTAACATATAGGGGCCAACTTTCAAGCACCATTTACATGGGAAATTTAACGGTCTGAAAAACAAATCTACTTTCCCTGGTCCACAAAGCATGAAAGCGTAGTTACTCACCTGTAACAGGTGTTCTCCAGGAGCAGCAGGAATCAGTCCTCACTTATGGGTGACGTCGGCGCCGACGGAGCCCTCGCGGAGCAATTTTCCCCAGCTTTCAAAGAAAGCCTTTGGGAATTGCAGCGCGCATGCGCGGTAGTCTTCCCGCCCGAAGGTGCCATCTTAGCCAGTCAGATGACATAGCTAAAAAGACAGCATAAAAATTTGCAAAAAGAACATAAGCAGACGATTGCAACTCCAAGGGGAGGAGGGAGGGTAGTGAGGACTGATTCCTGCTGCTCCTGGAGAACACCTGTTACAGGTGAGTAACTACGCTTTCTCCAGGACCAAGCAGGAAGTCAGTCCTCACTTATGGGACTCCCAAGCTCAAGGCTACCGGAGACCCTAAGCACAAAAATGAGCTCCCTCTAGCTCAGCAGCACAGAAGGATAGAATCTTCGCTGAATTATCACCCACCGGTAGCCCACATCCGGGATGGAGGGTAGGAGTTGCTCAGACCTCAAAGAGATTACGGAGGACTGCCTGTCCGAAAGCACTGTCCCTACGGGACTCCCTCTCGAGACAGTAATGGACCGCAAAAGTCTGGCTCGAAGACCAAGTAGCGGCCCGGCAGATGTCTGCCAGCGGAACAGAGCGGAGGTAAGCCACTGACGTGGCCTTTGCCCGAACGCAATGAGCCGTGACTCGACTTTCTAAGGCGAGTCCGGCTGCCCCATAAGCCCAAGAGATACAGTCCGCAACCCAGATGGACAGAGTACGCTTGGAGACCGGGAGCCCCAATTTATTGGGGTCAAAGGACACAAAAAGCTGCGCAGCTTTACGGTGCTCCCGCGTACGGTCAAGGTAGAAGTTCAACGCCCTTCTACAGTCCAGGGTATGGAGGACCGTCTCAGCTCGGCTGGAGTGTGGTCTGGGAAAGAAGGTTGGAAGTACCACCTCCTGATTCAAGTGAAAAGGGGAGACTACTTTAGGCAGAAACTTTGGGTGAGTCCGTAGGACTACCCTATTCTTGTAGAACCGAGTGTAGGGGGGATCAGACACGAGGGCCTGTAATTCACTTACGCGCCTAGCGGAAGTGAGGGCTATCAAGAACAGCGTTTTCCAAGACAGAAAACGGAGAGGAGAGAGAGCAGGTAGCCATAGGTTCAAAAGGCGGACAGGTGATCCGCTGTAAAACCACATTCAGGTCCCAGTCAGGCGCTGGCGGGCGCAGAGGTGGTTTAAGTAGTAGGAGACCTCGGAGAAACCTCGCTACGAGAGGGTCGTTGGAGAGAGGTCTGCCGTCCACCGGCACATGATGTGCGGAAAGAGCACTGAGGTGAACTTTGACGGAGTTGGACTTAAGTCCCAGATTAGAGAGGTGTAGCAAGTACTGTAAGATCACCGACACCGGGCAGGAGAAGGGATCCTGAGACTGTTGGGTACACCAGACTGCAAAGCGACGCCATTTAAGGGCGTAGCATTTGCGGGTAGAAGGCCGTCGCGAAGCCAAGACGACCTCCTCCACCTCTGCCGGCAAGAGGAGAGGAGCAAGGACTACCCTCTCAGCAGCCAGGCCATGAGGTTGAGAGACCTGAGGTTGGGGTGCAGTAGGGACCCCTGATCCTGGGTGAGGAGATCCGGTTGCACCCCCAGAGGGATTGGATCCTCCACCGCCAGTTGCAGCAAGAGCGGAAACCACGGCTGCCTGGGCCAGCGAGGGGCCACCAGGATCATGAAAGCTTTGTCTCGGAGAACCTTGAAAAGGGTCCGAGAGACTAACGGGATGGGAGGGAAAGCGTACAGAAGGCTCCCCGACCATGAGATCAGAAAGGCGTCCGCCGCCACCCGAAGGGGGTGAGGCTGACGAGAGCAGAAGCGAGGAAGCTGCCGGTTGTGAGGACTGGCAAAGAGATCCACTGTGGGGAGGCCCCACCTGAGGAAGAGCTTCTGAACGATCAAGGGGTCCAGACGCCACTCGTGCGGCTGGAGGACCCTGCTGAGTTTGTCCGCCAGGCAATTTTCTTGGCCCGGGAGATAAACTGCCTTGAGGAGAATGCCGTGACTGACGGCCCAAGAGCAGAGCTTCTGTGCCTCCCGGCAGAGGAGGAAGGAGCCCGTGCCCCCCTGCTTGTTCACGTAGAACATGGCAACTTGATTGTCCGTCTGGACAAGGACGGACTGTTGGGAGGTCAGGTGGGAGAAGGCCTTGAGAGCTAGGCGGATCGCCCTGAGCTCCAGGAAGTTGATCTGCTGAGCAGACTCCCACCTGGTCCAGAGGCCCTGGGTACGTGCCTCTTGGCAATGGGCTCCCCAGCCCAGGAGGGATGCATCGGTGGTCAGCACCCGGGTCGGCTGAGGTGACTGGAAAGGCATTCCCAATACCAGGTTCGGCTGCCGGAGCCACCACCGGATAGACGAGACCAGCGGCTCGGAGACGCGCACCAGGTCTGCTAGGCCGCCCGTGGCCTGTCGCCACTGCTGGCGGAGACACCACTGAGCAGGCCGCATATTCAGGCGGGCATTGGGGGTCACATGGACGGTGGAAGCCATATGGCCGAGCAGTCTCAGGAAGCGCCTGGCGGAGACCAGGGGCTGGCTGCGAAAGCGGTCGGCGAGGTCCATGAGCCGCTGAGCCCTGTCGAGCGGTAGGTACGCTCGCGCCTGAGGGGTGTACAGCCTTGCGCCGATGAACTCGAGATCCTGTGAGGGGAGCAAAGTGGACTTTGCGAAGTTGATGACAAAGCCCAAGTGCTGCAGCAGAGTCACCGTGCGGCACGTGGCGGTGGTTACCTCCTGAGCGGATGCTGCTCTGATGAGCCAGTCGTCGAGGTACGGAAAAACATAGAGGCCGTGAAGCCGGAGATGGGCCGCCACGACCGCGAGACATTTTGTGAAGACTCGCGGTGCGGAGGACAGGCCGAAGGGCAGTACTCTGTACTGGTAATGATTTCCTGCCACCACAAACCTTAGGTATTGGCGGTGGCTTGGGTGGATGAGGATGTGCGTGTAAGCATCCTTTAGATCCAAGGAGCATAGCCAATCTCCCTGCTGGAGGTAGGGCAGAAGGATTCCAAGGGTAAGCATTTTGAACTTCTCCCGCACAAGGAACTTGTTGAGGTTGCGCAAGTCCAGGATGGGTCGGAGGCCTCCTGTTCTCTTTGGTATCAGAAAATACCTTGAATAGAAGCCCTGACCTCTCAGGTGGTGTGGCACCGGTTCCACCGCCTGATCCTGCAGAAGACCTGCTAACTCCTGAAGGAGCAACTCCCTGTGCAGAGGGGGGCGCGGAGGCTCTCCCGGAAAATAGGAGGGAGGGACCTGATGGAAGTGGAGAAGGTAGCCCTCTCGCACGACCTGAAGCACCCAGGCATCTGCGGTGATGCTGGACCACCTGTCGGCGAAGTGAACCAGCCGGCCTCCGGTGCTGGGGGGAACCAGCGGGGGGGGAGAGGCTATGCTGAGCGAGTCAAAAACCCCCACCCTGCTGAGCAGGGGCTGGTGGCGCAGGCTTGGGGGCTTGCTGCCTACGGGACCCGTTACCCCGTCCCTTGGCCTGCTGGCCCTGTTGGGGAGCTGCAGGGGCCTGATAATGGGGGTATTGTTTGTAGGCAGCCGCCTTCCTCGGGTAAAAGGTCTTTTTTTCCCGAGCCCTTCTTTTTCTGGGAAGGGGCGGAGGTCTTCCTAGAAAGCCTGGTCCTGGTGAGAGTCTCAGTCTCAATTTGTGCAGCCTTTTCCGCCATGGGCTTGCCAAAGAGGTTTTCGCCTCGGCAGGGGACATCGACCAACTTGTCCTGTACCCAGGGCTCAAGGTCGGACGACTGAAGCCAAGCCTGTCGGCGGGCACCGATGCCGGCTGCGGCTACTCGAGCCGAGGCTTCAAAGCCATCATAGGCTGCTCGGGACATGAACTTTGAGCATTCCCGAATACCTGTGGACAAGGCTAGGAACCTCCGCAAGGGTTCCTCGGACAAACCAGCGGAGAAGCCGGCTAGCTCTTTAGCCAGATCCCTGAGATACATGCCCATGTAGAGCTGGTAAGTCTGGACACGACAGGCGAGCATAGAGCCCTGGAAGCACTTTTTGCCAAGGCCATCCAGGTTACGGGCCTCCCTTCCAGGAGGCACCGAGGAGTGCATCTTCTGGCTCTTAAGACGATGCATGGCCGATTCCACTACCATGGAATGGTGTGGCAACTGCGCCTTTTGAAAGCCAGGGCTCTTGCGGACTCGATAGATAGAATCGACCCGCTTGCTCAGGACCGGCGAGGAGGCCGGACTCTCCCACATGCGGAAGAGTAGTCGTTCCAGCATAGGAGGAACCGGCACAGTAAAGTGCTCCCTCGCGGGAGAGTCATACTGGAGGGCGTCGAGCTCTTCGGCTCGAGGCTCCTCCTCGGGGTCCGCAGGGAAGGCCAAAGCCTTGGCCATATCCCTAACGAAATCCGAGAACCGGGCATCCTCCGGGGGGGACTGCTTCCGAGGCTCGGACTCCGGAGAGTCCGATGGGACACACCGAGTCCGGAAAGAATCAGGTGACTCTTCCTCCTCAGACTCCCAGACCGACTCCGACGAGGACTCGGTGGGGTCGGCTCGGGCAGGGTGCGGCGCCAGCCGCCCCGACGCCGAGGGAGTCGGCGTCGGCGACCTCGGTCCCGAACGGGAGGCCGAGGGCGACCTCGACCGAGGATCGACTCAAGTTCTCATCGACTCGAGGATCGGCTCGGTCTCCGGGGTCGACTTGGACGTCGACGTCCCGGCGGTCGGGGCAGCGACGCCAGCGAAGCCAGTGAGCAGTGCCCGCTGCTGGTCCATGAAGGCAGACAATCTGCTCTCCAAGGCCGTCAACCTGAGTCCGAGCTCAGGCGACCCAGCAGCCCCCGACTCGGGCCCCGACGGCGTCGGGCCCGACGTCGGCTGACGTCGAAAAACCGTTAGAGGACTCGAGACCGGCGTCGCGAGTCCGGGCGGGAAAACGACCGGCGTCGAACCGAAAGAAAAAAGGATAAATACAGAGGAAAATCAACTTTTTCGCGGGGACAAGACGGGGACGTCTGTAGGGCTCCGCGGAAAAAAGAAGACTGGCTAAGATGGCACCTTCGGGCGGGAAGACTACCGCGCATGCGCGCTGCAATTCCCAAAGGCTTTCTTTGAAAGCTGGGGAAAATTGCTCCGCGAGGGCTCCGTCGGCGCCGACGTCACCCATAAGTGAGGACTGACTTCCTGCTTGGTCCTGGAGAATTAACCATTCCTAGGAGCAGGGTTAAGGTAGGGCATGCTACAGCACACGCCCTGTTGGGTTTTCAAAACGACGCACATTGTTTTGGAAGAGAAAATGTATCCACAGGAAAAGCAGGTGCCTATGTCTGCAGGCGCTTATTCTCTAGGCAGTTCTCAATGGGAAAGCATGGACGTACCTTCCCTTTCAGAGCTGCTGCAAAGGCATGGGTAAAACTACCTGCTGAATTTCCGAGAACCCATGCCATGAAAATGGCCTCCCATGAAGGCACGGCTTTCAGTTAGAACAATACTCCCATAGAAAAGAGCCCTGAGAACAAAGAAGATCAAGCCGCACGAAGATACTTTTCATTCCAAACAGCTTGGAAAATGGAGATATAAAATTTAGCAATGTTGAGTGGTTGGGGTTTTTTCCTTCAAACGTTTATTTATTTTACATTTCTTATATACCGCCTTTCATGATATCAAGGCGGTTTACATTGAACAAACTGAAATGACATTGAACAGGGCATTAGAACTTGGAGATAACTATTTTACAGGGAGTGAGCCTCTGTCCTTCCCACGCGCCCTTGCATTTTATCTGTAAGTCATTAACAAATGGGCTGCGTTCTTTCCACAGCTGTTACCTGCCCCATTGGTGCACATCACCACAACATTTCGTAGGCTTTCGGATCCTGCCATGCGCTTGTGAGCTGGATTGGCCACTCCTAGGCGTGAAGGAACTTGGGCCTGGCAGCTCTCATGGCTGTCTTCCTGCTATCAGAAAATCTGAACTGCAGGCACAACAGCTCTAAAGATGGCATCAATGTGGATGCAGTTCCTTTCTGAATAGGTTTGCCAACTGGCTTCTTTCCATCAGGATTTCCTTACTGGCTTCCAGTATGCAGTGGAGTAAAACCAGGACCGATCACACCCTGTCTAGAAAAAAAGAAGAGCCCCGATTGGCCACCGTAGTCCTGAATCTTTTCTAACACTTGTGAACATTCAGGAGCATATCCAGCGTTTCACCCAGTAGTTCTCTAGCATGATGGCACTTCCAAATACCTGAAGGACGAAAGAGGCAGCAAGCCAAAAAAAAAAAAAAAAAAAAGCCATTGAAGGGTTTTAAAAAAATCTGGTGGCACTCAATGAAAACACCTACACAAACACTAGGAGACCCTTCCTTAAGGCATTGCTGTTAATTATTTGCATTTAAATAGTGCCTTTCATCCATTCTTTATCTATTTGAAAGTTATTTTCCCTCGAATAGCCCCATTTATCCAACATGTCTACTGTGCAAGAGGCTTCCAGTGGTACAGAAGCACAAACAAATGCATTCATACAACAGCCCTAGTTACACACTGAAAAACAAATTGATTAAAACTGTATCTGTCATTATAGGCATGGGAACCAGTTTTGGGTGCACACTAAAGCCTGGGGAGAGAATTTTCAAAAGCTCATTAGCCACATAAATGGTTATACAGACAGATAAAATAGCTGTTTGAACACTGCCCGGGTAAAATTATTTGCACAGTGCTGCACTTCCATACACATTCCCAGCGTGGGGGGGTTAGGATGGACACTGCATGCACATTTGTACTTCCAAAATGATACATTATGAGGGCAATTCTATACAGAGGCACTGTTTTATAAAGAAAAGTAGGCACCTATTTTTCTTTATAAAACACTAATGTCAATGTCAGAGATTGCACTTAGAATCAATAAAAAACAAGACATACAGGCGAGAAACAGAGATGGTTAGAAGGGGGATTAAAGAAGGGAAGGGTAAAAGGTTGCTGTCTTCTCCCCTTAAAAGGACCAGCATATCAGTAGTTCTTCTTGAATTGTCTAAGGGAAGATTCTTGGCTAAGATAGCATGGAAGAGCATTCCAGAATTGCAGGGCCGAGGCGTAAAAATATGCGCCATCAAATCAATCTGCGTACTTTTACGTTGGGTGCTGTAACAGCTCATTTATGAAACGTGCATAAATGACTAAAATAACCCCTTTTAGGCATGTACATGGCACCTAAAAGTACATCCCTCTTATAAAGCTGCTCCCTATATTCACCAGTAAAAGTACCCGCAGAAAAAGGAGGTGCTAATGCCTGTGGAATGTTTGTCTTTTAAGCAGTTTGAAAGGAAAAGCACACGTGTTTGTGCACTTTGAAAATGGATGCAAAGAGGATATTCTGAACAGAGTCCGTCCAGACATCCAAATTCTGAACGGCCCGATCCGTACCCGATTCGGCACCCGCGGGAGCTATCATTCCTGCGGGATCAGAATCAGGTGCATGGGTCTGGACAAGCAGGGCATGCCCCAATTCTGGCCTGGTGCATGTCCGGCCTGTTCCCTGTCCAACCCCCCCCCCCCATGGAGCCTCGGTGCCGTGATGTCCCATCGCCATGCAGGAGCCCCACTGCCCCGCACACCTGCAACTGTGCATTTCCCCACCACCCGGCCCCCAGATGAGCCAGTCAAGGCCGGGATCGGGTGCTGAGGAACCTCCTGGCTGGGCTCACCTGGGCAGGGCTGTCGTCCGGCACAGCTCACCGATCTCGGGGTGACTTATTCCACCTCTGGGGTGGAATAAGATCCCTGTGCAGCTCTTCCTACCCAGACGTACAGGGCCACGATCGGAATCGGCCCTGTATGTCCGGAGTCAGTGTCCCACCTCCACCCCGCCCATGTTCCTCCCTGTCACTGCCCCCGTCCAGAGTTCCCAGCACATGTCTTCTGTATGCAGGGAATTGGGCACATGCGTTTAGCAGGTATGTACATCCAAACCATATGTACGTCCCTGCTAAACACTTCCCAAAATGACCCCCAAAATGTACAGGTAAAAAGTAGCCATGAACTTTGCAACAACTCAGGTAATGTGAAAACTGCCTTCAGGCAGGTCAATTTTAAAAGCCATTTAAAACAGTGCTTCACCTTTGGAACTGCTCAGAGGGACTTTCACTTCCGCACATACTTTTGCATTTTCAAGACTATGCGCATAACTGTTTTCTCAAACGATTTGCACATGCGAGTAAATGCATTCCCCCCCCCCTCCTCCACTGTTTTCCTGCGGTAAATTTCAAATTGAAGACTGATGTAAAATCACAGGTAAAAAGTGCCCGAAGGCTTTGTAGCTATGTGGGCAGCTACAAAATTGTCCTTGTAGTGCACAGTTTGCTATGGCTCGCACATGCTAAATAACCTTTGTTTGAGCTCTAAGCTTTAATGCACTGAACCCATATTTGAACATGATTTCCTGTTTTCAAGTATTATTTTTTAAATATTTCAAACAAGGAATTTAATTATTTGCTACCTGAATTCTCTTAAATCTTGGAATGTAGATTATATCTTGACAAAGGGTGTGGCTGCAGCGCATGATTCCACCCCAGCAGTGTAAAAGGTTCTCTTTATATATTACAGAAATGGGAAATCAGTACACGTCACATTCACAGTGCAAACATGAGCAAATTCGCCACGAAAGATGGCATAATCAATCTATATCACAAACCGAACCATATGCTTCCAGGCTACTCCTCCTCAACCACTGTGCCAGTTTTAATAAATCTTTACCTTTATTCCTATTTTGAAATTGATATCCAGCCAATACCAACAAAAAAATTGTTTGATCACAGTGGCTTACCACAATCACACATATAAGGAATCATTGAAAGTTCACGATGTCTACACTCCTGCACATGGGTCAGGCCATGAAATCTGCCTGCTGATCTCAAACGCAGCCTTCAGAAATAAACCCTTGAAGCCTCCAGGTCAGCAAAGCCTTTGAAACTATTCCTCATAGGAGGCTTATAGAGAAATCAGACTTACCTGCTAATTGTTGTTCCTTGAGGAACTCTAGTCCAGTCCCGCACCTCTGGGTAGTGTACCTCTTCCAGCAGCTTGGAGACTGAGCATGTCATCTTTTCGATGACACTAGTGTACTTAAGCAGCTGGTACCGCCTACCAGCCCCAATACCTATTGACAAAGCAGACTCAGAGGAGCAACAAATAAGTAGTTAAACATGCAACAAATACTTCTATGCCTAAATAAACTAGTACCCCCTCCATCCTCTGGGAAAGATACTCTGCCTCCCCCTCCATGATAAGGTCTACCTGTTGAGCGCCCGAGTGACTCCAACCAGCACGGAGCAAGCAACTGACAGCTCTTCTGATCCGCCCCTCCCTCCCAACGCCGATTACGCCCCACTCCCCTGCTCTTCCTGGCCACTTCCTCCACCAAGGGAACCAGCTTCAGGATCGGGGTACACACAGATTATCACAAAAAGACTCAGGGAGGGTTCCGTGACTGGACTGGAGTTCCTCAAGGAACAACAATTAGCAGGTAAGTCTAATTTATCTTTCCTTATCATCCCTCTAGTCCAGTCCTGCACCTCTGGGATGTATCAGAGCAGTTAAACTAATAGGAGGGACCCGCACAACTGGCCTGAAGCACTGCCGATCTGAAACGAGCATCCCCTGCTGCCTGAACACAATAATCTACCAAATTTCAACATATGTAGGAACCCCAAACCTATCTGTATTTATTCTTTTGTTGGAGTTAGTTGTCAAAGTGAGTGGAAAAATAACCACACACCACCGCGACGCCTCCCTTTTATTAAATGTAAAAATAAAACTTTTTGCACTTAGCTCAGGTAATGATCTTTCAAAGATGATGTGCCAGAATATCAAAAGCGACGTGCTACACATTTCGGGTCGTCTTCAGAAATCATTCAACCCTGATTCAGGCCATCTGAAACTGGCAAAACCTTGATGCAAAATCATAGAGCTTGTGCTTAAATGAACCGAAGTAAGGGTTCTTATAGCTATTGCCCTCTCGGCGTCTGACGTCACTTACACCAGATGACGAAGAGCTACCAATCATGATGAAGCTGTAAAGCATTGCAATTATGAAGGGGGAACCCACCACAGGAGAACACCCTATAACAGCGATGGCGAACCTATGGCACGCGTGCCAGCTGTGGCACGCGAAGGCCTTGCAGCTGGCACGCGTGAAGGTCCGCAAAAAAAGAAAAAGCGGGCTCTGGCTGCTGCCGCGGACGCGGCAGCATGCAGTGTCCCGCGGGGCCCCCTCCGCCCGCTAAGCCCCTCTGCAAGGGCTTTCAGATTCGCGAGGGAGACGCTGTCTCCCTCGCGTCTCTTGTTAAGCCCGCAGGGGCTAATGGGAAATTTCCCATCAGCCCCTTTAGACGCGAGGGACTGATGGGAAATTTCCCATTAGCCCCTGCGGGCTTAACAAGAGACGCGAGGGAGACGCTGTCTCCCTCGCGAATCTGAAAGCCCTTGCAGAGGGGCTTAGCGGGCGGAGGGGGCCCCGCGGGACACTGCATGCTGCCGCGTCCGCGGCAGCAGCCAGAGCCCGCTTTTTCTGTTTTTAAATTTGCCGGGGGGGGGGGGTTAGGACTGCTAATGGGCTGGGGGGGGGGTTTGGACTGCTAATGGGCTAGGGGGGGTTAGGACTGCTAATTGGCTAGGAGGGGGGGGGTTATGACATCTAATCGGCTAGGGGGGGTTAGGACTGCTAATGGGCTGTGGGCTTATGGGGGCTGTCTGGAAATGGGGTGATGGGGGTTAGGACTGCTAATGGGCAGGGGGGGGGTTAGGACTGCTAATGGGCTGGGGGGGTTTTGACTGCTAATGGGCTGGGGGGGGTTAGGAATGCTAATGGGCTAGGAGGGGGGGGTTAGGACTGCTAATGGGCTAGGAGGGGGGGTTAGGACTGCAAATGGGCTGTGGCCTGATGGGGGCTGTCTGGAAAAGGGGTGATGGGGGTTAGGACAGCAAATGGGCTATGGGGGGGTTCGGACAGCTAATGGGCTAGATAGGGGGGGGTTAGGACTGCTAATGGGCTAGGGGGGGTTAGGACTGCTAATGGGCTGGGGGGGTTAGGACTGCTAATGGGCTAGGGGGGGGTTAGGACTGCTAATGGGCTAGGAGGGGGGGTTAGGACTGCTAATGGGCTAGGAGGGGGGGGTTAGGACTGCTAATGGGCTGGGGGGGTTAGGACTGCTAATGGGCTAGGGGGAAGGGGTTAGGACTGCTAATGGGCTAGGGGGGGTAGGACTGCTAATGGGCTGGGGGGGGGTTAGGACTGCAAATGGGCTTTGGGCTGATGGGGGCTGTCTGGAAATGGGGTTATGGGGGGTTTAGGACTGTTAATGGGCTATGGGGGGGTTAGGACTGCTAATGGGCTAGAGAGGGGGGTTAGGACTGCTAATGGGCTGGGGGGGGGTTCGGACTGCCACTGGGCTGATGGGGCGGGGTTAGGACTTGAGGTGGGCTGTTGGGTGGGGTTAGGACTGGAAATGGGCTGATGGGGGGTTAACACTGGAGGTGGTCTGATGGGGTTAGGACTGGTAATGGGCTATGGGGGGGTTTAGGACTGATAATGGGCTATGGGGGGGCTGGGACAAGAAATGGGCTGATGGGGAGGGGTTAGGACTTGAGGTGGGCTGATGGGGTTAGGACTGGTAATGGACTGTGGGCTGATGGGGGGGTTAGGACTGGCAATGGGCTATGGGGGCTGACTGGAAGTGGGGGGTTAGGACTGGTAATGGGTTATAGGGGGGGGGCTTAAACTGAAAATGGGGTGATGGGGGGTTAGGACTGGAAGTGGGTTGATGAGGGGGGGATAGGACTGGTATTGGGTTGTGGGCTGGTTGGACTGGAAATGGGCTGATGCAGGGACTAGAAGGGAATGGATGCTGGGTGAGGCTGGAACTAGAAGGGAGCTGGTGTTGGGGGAGGATTAGAATGGGATGGGGCTGGGAGAGTAAAATGGAGAGGGGAAAAATATTTTGTGTGGGAGGGATAAAAAATCTACAATTGGCCGGGTATTGGGAGAGTAAGTGGGGATTGAGGATGGAGGGGTAAATTTTGAGTAGATGAAATAGGAATGAGGAAAGAGCCAAAGGAGAAAGATTAGTATGTTAAAGCAGATGTAGAGAGAGAATGGAAAAAAAAAAACAAGAAGACAGAAGAAAGGACAAATGGACAGCAGATGGAGAGTTAGCAGAAGACACGAAGAAACCAGAAGAAAGTGGCTGGAACAATTGCAACTGAAAAAAAATGCACAAAAGGTAGAAAAATATCTCTTTATTTTGAATTTATTAACTGGAATATGTCAGCTCTGGGAAATGTGCATCATTAATTTTTGCGCTTTGTTTAGTACAAGAGGAAATTAATATATAGTTTTATTTCTACAGTGTTGTTGTATATTCCAAGTTTGGCTTTTGGGGTTCCCAGTTTAATTATTGTCTTCCTGTTTCTAAATTGTGATTCCTTGTTTGGTGATGGTCTGTTCTGCATGTGTAACTGAGCTGAGGTATTCTGTTTATATAATTCCTATTTGACATTGCCACTTGTTCTTTCCCCAGTAGGTCATGTATTGTTGTTCTCTGAGATGTATTGGTTTAATATTTGCAGTGTTGCCTTTTGATAGGTAGAGTATGGTGCTTTGTGAGTCCTGGTAGTGCTGTTAGGATACGGCGGGTTTGCTATGGGTTCTAAATGGGCAGCGTTTGTAGTAGTTCCTAATGTGCCTGGCGGTTGGTACTGGATTATAGTAATGTAGAAACCTTTTAGTCTTTCTTTATCCATATACTCATTAAGAGGCATGTTTACTAAAAGTTAGTGTATGGTAACATTATGCAAATATTTATGCAAATGAAGCACCTTATGCAAATGGGGCTTTAATTGACGTGCTGGCACTTTGAGGAAATTCTTTGGTTTTGTGCGGCAGTTTGGGCACTCGGGCTCAAAAAGGTTAGCCATCACTGCCCTATAATAAGCAATGAGATGGAAAAACTCTAAAAATCACTAAAAATGATGAGTAATGAGAAATGTTGCACTGGCTTGCGATACAAAGTTGTCTCTATTGCAGAAGAAGTTAAATATACTGTAACATCCAAAAACTGTAAACGATGAGGGTCAATCTGCGCTGTGAATTGAATGTTTGTCTTGTGAGTATTAAGCCGGGAAATGAAAGAATCCAATTCAGACCTGGTGCCAGTGCAACGTAATACCCTGCTTAGATTTGACAGCTTTCATCCAACATCTCTAAAGTGTGGGTTACCTTTTGGGCAATTTCTACGTTTACGTCGAAATTGTTCGACTTTGCAAGAATTTTTGCTTCATGCACAGGATCTGCGACTGAGGCTCATGCAACGAGGTTATCCTCTTTCAGTGATCATGAAAGCTTATAAAAGGGCTAGATTCGTTCATAGGGACTGGCTTTTGCTTCCAGCTAGCCCCAGATCAACTGAGGACATTATTACAGGAGTTTTGCCCTATACTAATAATATGCTGCAAGTGGCGAAGTTGTTAAGACAATTCTGGCCGGTATTAGGACTTCACTCTAGTTTTCATAATAAAACTTTACAAATAGCATATGCCAGAAAAGCGAATTTATGTGATTTAATCATGAAAACCACTCATAAGTTGGATCGTCCGTGCTATAATCAAACGGAAAAAGGGCATTTTCCATGCACGCATTGTGGATATTGCGCTTTGACCATATCAGGAACAGAGTGGTTGGATATTCACACAATCCAGGATTTTCACGTCATCAGGCTATACAGATTGCACTTCCACTTTTGTGGTCTATCTAATAATTTGCCCATGTTCTAAATATTACATAGGGCGAACGAAGCGAACGATCAAACTGCGGCTATCAGAGCATGCTTCACGCTTGCGCACGAAAACACTTTCAGCCCCAATTGTGGAACACTGTTTGAAATACTCTCATACTTTTCTTTCTCTACGTTGGCGAGTTCTCGACTGCATACCGTATGATCCCAGAGGTGGTGATCGCGAACAGCGGTTACAGCTCTGTGAACAAAAATGGATCTATCGGTTGAACACAGTGGTCCCCAGTGGTTTAAACATGCAAATAGATTGGCACACCATTATATAGCAGGTTGGATAATGTCTCATTACTCAGCATTTTTAGTGATTTTTAGAGTTTTTCCATCTCATTGCTTATTATAGGGTGTTCTCCTGTGGTGGGTTCCCCCTTCATAATTGCAATGCTTTACAGCTTCATCATGATTGGTAGCTCTTCGTCATCTGGTGTAAGTGACGTCAGACGCCGAGAGGGCAATAGCTATAAGAACCCTTACTTCGGTTCATTTAAGCACAAGCTCTATGATTTTGCATCAAGGTTTTGCCAGTTTCAGATGGCCTGAAGCAGGGTTGAATGATTTCTGAAGACGACCCGAAACGTGTAGCACGTCGCTTTTGATATTCTGGCACATCATCTTTGAAAGATCATTACCTGAGCTAAGTGCAAAAAGTTTTATTTTTACATTTAATAAAAGGGAGGCGTCGCAGTGGTGTGTGGTTATTTTTCCACTCACTTTGACGACTAACTCCAACAAAAAAATAAATACAGATAGGTTTGGGGTTCCTACATATGTTGAAATTTGGTAGATTATTGTGTTCAGGTAATTTCAACAGGTTTTGGTGGATCAAATCCCCTGCTGCCTGGACATCCAGGTGATAATGCTTAGGGAAAGTATGCAGCGACAACCACGCCCTACAGATCTCGCCCTACAGATAGTTTAGCTCCGCCCTACAGATCTCCACCGGCGGAGCTAAACTATACTATGCCCACAAGGCTGCCTGAGCCCTCGTGGAATACAACTGCAACTCCATCAGCACTGCGTTACCCTTCAAGATGTATGCCGATACAATTGCCTCTGTGATCTATCTGGAAATGGAGGCCTTAGCTGCCACCTCACCTTTGTGCGGCCTGACAAACAGAACCAACAGATGGTCCAATCTCCGAAAGAACGATGCCGTTTTCACATACCTTCACAGGGCTCTTTTAACATCCAGGCAGCACAGCTGTGGAGTGGCAGGGTCCACATCCATGCTCGCCAGAGCCGGTAAGGAAACGACCTGATTTACATGAAATGCTGATACCACCTTGGGCAAAAATAAAGGTACTGGATGCAAGATCACTTTCTCCTTGGAGAAGGAAAGGAATGGCTTTTGGCACAACAGGGCCTCAAGCTCTGAAATCCTGCATACCGCAGAAATCGTCACCAGGAATACCGTTTTCAGAGTCAAATCCTTCAGAGAAGCTTGACTCAAAGGCTCAAAGCGTTCCCTAGACAGTGCCATCAGCACCAGATTGAGATCCCAAGGCGGTACCACTGCCCTCCTCGGCAGACAGAGGTGGGTCACCGCCCTTAGAAATCTCAGCACATCTGGGTGTGTACCTAATGGCACCCCGTGGACTTTTCCGTGATAATCGCCGCCCGTTGCACCCTCAAGGAACTGGTGGCTAGACTCTTATCAAAACCAGATTGCAAGAATGCCAAGATGTCCTGCATGGAGGCAGTGGAAGGGCGTACCTGCCTCTCTCCACAACACAATTCAAAGATGCATCCTACGCGGATGCATGCCAGGTTCGTAGACCTCCTCCGAGCATGTAGCAAGGTCGCTATCATTGAGCCCAAATATCCTCTTTTCTTCAACATCATCCTTTCAAGAGCCATGCCGTAAGCAAGAATCGATCCACCTGGGGCCAGCAAAGCGGCCCCTGCATCGAGGTCCTTCCGACCCAGAAGCCACCACGGTCGGAAACAGTATCCGAATCAGGTCAGCATACCATGGGCACCTCAGCCAGTCCGGTGCCACCAGAATTACTAATCCCCGGTGTGCCTCTATCCATTGCACTATCCGGCCCATGAGCGCCCATGGGGGAAAAACATAGGAGAGACCCTCTTCAGACAACCGCTGTATTAGAGCATCCAGATCCTCAGACATCCTTTCTCTTCTTCTACTGAAAAACCAGCAGGCCATGGACAACTCGAATGTTGCTATTAGGTCCATGATCGGTGTGCCCCATCAGCGGACCACCTGCTCAAACACCCCCTGGTTGAGCTGCCACTCTCCAGGGTCCATGTGCATTTGGCTGAGATAGTCTGCCATCTCACTGTCAACTCCTGCTATGTGAACCGTCACTAACGCCTGGAGACGAATCTCTGGCCCTCAGAACAGCCTTTCAGCCTCCTCCTCCACATCTGTATTGCCCGTGTCTCCTTGCCGGTTGATGTAAGCCACCGTGGTTGCATTGCTTGAGAAGACTCTGACTGCCTTCTCCTGTAATAATGGCTCGAAACCTTCTAGCGTCAAGGTCACCGCTCACATCTCAAGCCTGTTGATCGACCACAGGGCCTCCTACGGACTCCACTGTCCCCGAACAAGATGTCCTCTGCAATGGGTTCCCCAACCTGACAGACTGGCATCAGTCATTAGCAGAAACCACACCAGGGATTTGAGTGGCATGCCACCTTCCAGGCTCCCCAGATGCAGTCACCATGTGAGGGCTCTTCTGGTGCTCCATGGGCAGGGGAGTACTGGAGACAGGGGTTGAATCTGATGGGACCACCGCCGGAGCAGAGCTCTCTGCAGCCATCGCATGTATGCCCTTGCCCATGGGACTAGCTCGAGAGTGGCCACTATGGTCCCCAGAACCTGCAGATAATGCCACATCAAGGGTCTCAACATCTTCAGGCCTGCCGTATCAACTGTCATAGCACCTGTGCCCTGCAATCCAGCAGGAAAGCCCTGCCCACGCGGGTTTTGAAGCACACTCAAAAATACTCTAGCTCTTGGGCCGGCCATAACTGATTCTTGGCCAGGTTGACCCCCCACCCGAGACTTTGAACGAACTCCATCACCTGCACTGTTGCTTTTTCACTGTCGTCCGTGGACTTCACCCAGATCAGTCAATTCTCTAGGTACGGGTGGACGAGAACCACTTCCTTGCAGAGAGCTGCTGCCACCACCACCATGTCCTTGGTGAAGGTATGGGGAGTGGTCGCCAGACCGAAGGGCAACGCTCGAAACTGGAAATGGTCCCTTGGCACCACAAAGCAGAGAAACACGATGTTCTGGATGGATGAGAATATGCAGATACGCCTCCATGAGATTGAGAGACATGAAGAACGCTCCGCCTCCTACTACCACTGTTACTGATCCAAGCATTTCCATGTGGAAATGCAGCACCCAGAGACAGTGGCTCATGCCCTTGAGGTCGAGAACCAGGCAAAAGGAATCTTCCGTTTTTGGGACCACAAAATACATGGAGTATCGATCGCAGCCATACTGGTCTTGCGGAACCGGTTCCACGGCTCTTAATTGCAGGAGACGAGTCAAGGTGTCTTCTACTGCTGCCAACACTGCTGCGTCCTCTTTGGGCGATCAAAGGAGCTCTTGTTCTTGCTCCAGCAGCAGGTACAGGCGCGTCATGGATCGCACCCCTTTAAGACTGGCCCCTGGCAGATTCCACTCATCTTGGATTATCTGTCATACTACTCCCTGTACTGGGAAGACTTTCTGCGATTTCCACACTGCCTGGAGCAGCGGATCCTCCAGCACCTCTTCCTCTGCTGGGAGGTTAGCAGGCATATTCAGGGCCTTCAGGAACTCCAAGATGAGCGCCGGCAGCTTCTCCCAGTGGAACATCCAAACAAATCCAGGCCTGATCCTCCTGTTCTGGGGATCTCTCCTTCTTCCAACTCCTCCAGCAGATCTAGCTCCGTGTCAAAGTCTTCCCCATCCAACCCCTCTGACAATGAAGATTGCTGCCACTCTTCTGAGCTTCTAGCCGGCTTAGATGTCACAGCCCCTGACACGTGCTCTTTGTGTCAGACGCCCTCTTAGCCCCAAGTTCTGGGGCTGAGGAGCTGCTTGCCAAGCCTTGTTGACGTAGGCAAAACATCTTATGAAAAAGTATGATAAACTCTGGTGAGAACTCCCCCAGGAGCCCTATTGCTCCCTGGGCTTGAGGGGTAGATGGCCCGGGCATAATGCAGGGACCGGATCCATAGAAGGTAACACAGTACCCTCTGCCTCCAGGGTCTCTTGCGACCGGGAGGGACTCTCCTGCCTCATCTCATCCTGCAGGCCCTGCTCCAATGACTTAGCCTCTTGCATGCAATCTAGGCAGACGCCAGCCTCCGAGACCGCTCCCCGTTGGGTCCCACATATATTGAGGATTTTTAGATTGCACTGCCTTGTTGTACCCCAAAGATATGACATGGACCATGCACTGTTCCAATCAGACTCGGACACTTTCTCTGAGTAAAAGTTTATATTTTTATAAGGAGTACAGCTTCCCTTACATGCAATATCACCCTTTGAAAATGGAATAGCAAGCATATTCCAAAATACTCTGTAAATAAGTTACCTTAATATGTTATTTAGCTGTTTTGCTAAACAGCTTTTAAGACATTAAAAGTGAGTTCTATGTTATAATGTAATTGTGTTATATTCATTGTAAACCGCCCTTGATCTCTGAAAGGGGCAGTATATAAAAGCAAATAGATAAATAAAATAAAATCTGGGCTAAGAGACAAGGGATGATCATGTCAGGTTGCTCACTGACCATAGATGGAAGGATTTCATTTGTCTCCTATCCACTGACTGCGTCTGTCTTTCTAGTTATATACATTTCTTAAATGCAGGTACTTCCTGTTTTTCACAGAACAAAACTGTAGCTACTACAAACATCTATGCAGCACTTTTTCCTGCTTATCTTTCACTTATTTCTGTCTCTAATTTTTTGCCTGACCCTTCTCAGGAGAAAGTCACAATGTCTCAACAAACTGTCACTTATATCATCTGAACAGACACAACAGCTCTCTGAAATCTGCCCAGCAACACAATGTTAGGCTTTTTCCACAGGTCTGCATCAAGTCATTGTGCACCGAATAAGCATTCCTTGTGTTATACAGCTCAAAACTTAATGATGTGGCATGAAGTGGGGTTCACCCTCCTTGATACCATCCCATACCAGGCACTGCAGTCTGGCCGGCATAGTGGGAAGGGCTGCGGGAACTCCCCAGAACACCCTCAATCTGTAACCAGGTAGGTAAAAGGATCTCTAACACAGTGCACCTCCACGGGCTCAGGCACGGAGCACTAGAGTACCTGAACTAAAATAAAATAAAATAAAATCACTTTATCAAAATCGAATTAACTGAAACTGAAAGGAAACTGCAAAAGGCCCCCTAGGAAGAAGGTGCTCTGTCCTGCTTTATTCTCCGATGGCTGCCTCTCCCAGGCGCCCAAAACACAGGGGGGGGGGGGTTTAAAACGCACGCGGGCCTGAAGAAGAAATCGCACCTAAACACAGCAGGAGGAGTTTCCTGCACCACTGCAGGCTCCTAAACACACACATGCAGGCCACTCTGTCTCCTCATGTTCCGGCGGTTGCCAGGGGTTCCTGCTGTCCTCCCCCCCCTCTGCTCTTACCTTGGAGCCTCTTTGCCATGTGGCTTTTCTACCCCTCATGCTCAGCCTTCCTTCTCGGCTTCGGCGCTGAGGGGGGCGATTCGGGGCTGCAGGCTTTCACTCCTGTCAATCAACTACTGCCCCTGCGGCGGCTCCTCACCTGACAATGGGTGAGGGAGCCACCAGAAGTCTCAGACTGAGGAAGGCCCTCACAGAACTCCCCCCCCCCCAAATCCTGGGGGAGGGGGTTAGAAGGAATATCCTCCCCTCAGCCCTGTTGTCCCCCGGGTTCTTTCTGATCCTTCTGATTTTTTTTTCTGCTTTTAAAAACAAAGAAACCTGAACCTTAACAGGGGAAAAAAAAGGAAACTCTAACTACACCTATCTCTTTAGTTGTCCCTTCAGTGAGTCCAGCACCCTAGCTTACTACCTCCTCCAGCTGCTTGGAGAATGACCATACTGGGGCTGTTAGGCGGTGCCAGCTGCTTAAGTATACTAGTGTCATCAAAACGTTGACATGCTCAGTCTCCAAGCTGCTGGAAGAAGTACACTACCCAGAGGTGCAGGACTGGTCTGAAGGGACAATAAGGAACACTAAACTCAACAGCTTGGGGATGGTTCCCAAGGTGGTGAAACTGGATCAGAAATTGGTTGACTGACAGACGACAGAAGGTGACAGTAAACAGAACTCACTCGGATGAAAGGAAGGTGATTAGCATGAGCCCCAGGGTTCGGTCCTGGAACCGGTACTGTTCAATATATTTGTGAGTGATATTGCTGAAGGACTGAATGGAAAAGTCTGTGTTTTTGCAGATGACATGAAAATTTGCAACAGAGTGGACTCCCCTGAGGGAGTGGAGAACATGAGCAAAGATCTACAAAAGCTGGAAGAATGGTCTAATGCTTGGCAGTTAAGATTTAATGTGAAGAAGTGCAGTATTGTGCACTTGGGAAGCAGAAATCCAAGGGAATTGTATGTGATAGGGGCGAGAGGTTGGTGTGCACGGACCAGGAGAAGGACCTCAGAATGATTGTTTCTGAGGATCTCAAAGTGGCGAAACAGTGCAACAAGGCAGTGGCAAAAGCCAGAAGGATGCTGGGTTGCATACAGAGAGGAATTACCAGCAGAAAGGAAGAGGTACTAATGCCATTGTACAAGTCACTGGTGAGGCCTCACTTGGAATACTGTGTTCAGTTTTAGAGACCATATCTTACAAATGATATAAAAATCTGGAAACAGTTCAGAGGAAGGCGACCAAAATGATTTGGAGCCTGTGTCAGAAGACTTATGAGAAGAAGACTTAAATATGTACAGTCTGGAGGAGAGGAGGGATAGGGGAGATATGATTTAGACCTTTAAATTTAAATATACAAACAAACCTCTTCCAAAGACGGGAAAGCTGTAAAACTAGAGGGCATAACAAGAAGCTGCAAGGGAATAAACTGAAAGGCAATGTCAGGAAATACTTTTTCACTGAAAGGGTGGTGGATGCTTGGAATGCCCTCCCGATGGAAGTGGTGGGGGCAAATACAGTGACAGAATTCAAAATGGCATAGGACAGATACAGTGGATTCCTTCATAGCAACAGGATAAAATCAAATAAATATAACTCTCTCTTATATCTCAACAAATAGGAATGACCTACACGAAGCGGTGGATGCACGCCTAAACAAAGGCATGGGGAAGGGTGACCTGCATGGAGCAGCACGTGCACCTATTCTTGCCACCTTGCTAGGCAGACTAGATGGACCATACTGGTCTTTATCTGCCGTCATATACTTTGTTATGTTCACCTTCTTCAGAGAACCTCTGTGCTTATCCCATGTCTCCTTGTACTCCGGCTCTGGCGCAGCATCCAACACCTTTTTGATGAAGAAATATTTCCTTATATTATTTTTGATTCTACTGCCTTCATCCACATCCTCTGATTGCAAAATTGTGGATAGCCATATGGAGAAGCAATGCACATTAACACATAAGCAAGAGGAGTAGCCTAACGGTTAGAGCACTGGCTTGGGCTGCAAAAGACCAGGGTTTGATTCCCATTAGGATTCCTTGTGGCCTTGGGCAAGACACAATTCTCCATTGCCCTGGAAGAAAGGTCTGGCAATCTATTCTTCCAGTCACATTGCCAAGAAATCCCAGGAGCTGCTGGGTGTGCAGCATTAACTCAAAAGACATACGTTGCATTTTACAGTTAATTTCTGATTGCAAAAGTGTGAATAGCGATATGGAGAAGCAATGCACACTGACACATAAGCATTACAACACAGCTGACTCTTTACATAGTGCTGTTGAAAGGATGATGTAAAATTCCTTTCGTAAACTGTTTTGCAATTGTTTTATTGACTTTTATATTTGTAATGTCATCCTTCGATAACTTAGTCAAGGGATATACGCACTGTCTTAATACACTGTTGACAAATGATATTTTGTATTAGGCCACATGAGCTAGTCCTGTATATGCCATATACCTGATGACACCCAACTTTAAGATAATAATGCACAGGGCTCTCAGCAACTACCAAATGCTAATTGTCAGCATTATGGCAGTACTGAATCTAAAATTTGGCTGAATACTCACCTCTTCAAGACCGCTTTTGGATCCTGATGTGTTTTCTTACCACTTCCCTAGATATATCCTGGTCCTCAGCTGTTGTGCTGTCTATCTTGACTAGATTATATTTATTTAACAGGGTTTTTTATACCGCTTTATCATTTCAGTCAAAGCAGTTTACACTGTAACTTAAACTTGGTTATGTACATTAAACAGAGACATTGATAACTGGGATTTTTCTGAGGCAATGGAGGGTTAAGTGACTTGCCCAAGGCCACAAGGAGTGCTAGTGGGAATTGAACCCTGGTCTCTTGGTTCCCGTTAGGCTACTCCTCTTGCTTATGTGTTAATGTGCATTGCTTCTCCATATGGCTATCCACAGTTTTGCAATCAGAGGATGTGGATGAAGGCGGTAGAGTCAGAAGTAATATAAGGAAATATTTCTTCACAGAAAAGGTGTTAGATGCTGTGCCACTCCACTTGTAAGCTCTGATGAGCAGGGACCACCTTTCCATGTGTCCATACAGTGCTGCATATGCCTTGTAGCACTATACAAATGATAATTAGCGGTAGTTAATAGTAGTAGTAAAACTTGGCCAATTACATTCCAGTGAGGTCCTTACATTCACGTGATCAAAGTCTTCTTCCTGTTCCTTCTATAAAACTTACCTTCATATGTAAGAACCAATACTGATTACTTACATTTTCAGAAGAGAGTAAAGGTATGTTTGTTTATTAGATGTGAACTGACATGCATTGTTTGCTTTTAATTTTATAACTATATCTTATTTCTCATGTTGATTTATGATCTGCATATGATATTTAGATGAGCGAAATACAGAATGTTTTGAATAAATAAATAAATAAGTAACATTTTGACTAGGCATCTATTTTCCTTTTTCTGAATTACATTTTTAAAAGCAAAACATGCTACCAGTACCACTGGAAAGAACAAAAAGCAGCCAATATGTTTGCACCCGCTCCTTCTCACTCTATGTCTCAAGACTGTGGAATGCCCTGTCCAAAACCAGGAGCACATCAAGTTGGCCTTGCACCCTGTGTGACTGGTGAACTTCGTGATCCCACCCACCCAGCTGCATGTAGGAACTTGTCTTTGTTGGGCTTCCTGGAAGCCCAATGATGACATTGGCACCCCTTCTGTACTTGTGCCCGCTCACACAGCCTTTGGTAAGGCTCTGCCCGAAAAGATAGGAAACATTACCGAACTCACAACTTTCTGTAAAGAGCTAGACTCAATTATTCACTGAACACTTTTGAGTCAAAACACAAACGACCTAATGGACCAACCCCACAAATGATACCCCCTCAGAAAAGCTGGTAAATCCATTCACAGCGGGCTAATAAACTAGTAACCTAGCCATGCGAAGCCCCACTTTCTGTATGATCATTTGAAGGAAACGTGAATAATTAATAATGTTACAAATGTTAATACCAGCAACATCAAGATACATACAACGTAACTTCGGTTTACAAATAACAGTGACATCACTGGTGACCTGATGAAAAGAGGTATAGAAAAATAGTCATAATTTTGTCAGTGTTTTTGTCTGCTAGAATACATTTCACAGTTTTTTAGTGCTTTCCAGCCAGGGCTGCAAGCACTATAGCAGCAATTCAATCCCTCTGTTTGTTCACCCATTAGCGGCATGATTACTTCCATGGAAATTCAGATCAGATCCAAACTGGAGGAAACAGACCCAAAGCCAGTAAGGATGAGGTAAATCTTAATACAGGCAAATCTGAAAAGAACTAGGAAATCCTTGTCTAAGCGTGGGTTCAGGCCTCCCATTCTTCTCTGCGCTTTGGAAGAAACTGGACGTGATCTGCCACATGCTGTGTACTGTATGCGAGTCCTGGTTTTTGAGTTCGCACTAGGGACCTGCTCGCTTACCCTCACCCCATCAGTCTTCTAGTGCTAGGGGCTATAGCATCTACTTACATCTACTCTACTGCATTCACACATCTGCAGAAGGGTAACACAATTCTTTCTCATTACGTACTATATGGATACTAAGAGGTCCTTTTACTAAAATGCATTACATTTTTGCACTTATGGTTTATTAAAAACGTGATATACTGCCCTTTGTAACGCATGTTTATCACTAAAACTTGTACTTGTTAAGTTCAAAGCCTCAATAGTAACTGTTAAGGGTGCGGCCAGCATGTTCCTAGCACTTAATGCCAAATGTGTATCCTAAAGCACAGGTAGTGTTAGTTGCATCCATATTAACAGCGCACGATATGTCCTCTCAAGCTAACTGCAATGTGCTCTCCACCCCTAACTCATCCATTTAGCACCCCAGCGTGCAATTTACAGTTAGCTCTCCTTGCAATTACCATATGCAAAAACGTGTGTTAAGTACTTAGTGCACTTTTATAAAAGGGCCCCCTAAGTAAACTAATGAGTCACTGAATGACCTCGTCTCCTATGGATACCACTTTTCCTGTGAAATCTGGCAACATTAAATTAATTTCTGTACAGGAACAAATACAAATAATACAGACTGATGGGTTGACATTCTCATTCTAAGGATTTTCTCAGTTATCTAGATTTATAACTTACTTTTGAATTGAGTGAATGGATTTGTGATCAATACATGGCCTCTGTCTCTACACAAATACATACAAAACCCTCATCGCCTTCATGAATTTTATTTTCCACATCACTCTTCCTGTCTTCCAGATGGGCCCTCAACTTTACACCATTGTCGGGAGCAGCTTTTCTACTGCATATTATAAACAAAGGTGATGGATCAAGTATCTTATAAAATGTAAAGGGAGAGGGTCAAAGATAATATTGTTAACTAGTATGCCAATAGGCATGCATGAACTGTACTGCCCTTGAAAGAAGCTGATAAATCCAAACCAAGACAAATTCTTCTACGTCATTGCTTTAAGAGGAAGCATTATTATGAGTATCTAAAATGTGTTATTGTATTTTGAACATACATCATCTCCAATTACGAACGGTTGTCCCCTCTTCATATAGTTAAAAAAATACCTTGGCGCCAACAAAATTATCAACATGATTTCTTATGGCTGAATTTGACAGTCACAACAAACACTGGATTACTCTGGGGGTCAATATTTCTGTTTGTTTTAACTAAGAGTTATTACAATGGGATTCCTCATACAAAGGGACCATTCTAGTTATGCAGTGTTTTTACAAAACATACAATCACCTTCTATGTCATGAAAAGGACCTATTATCAGCGTGTCTAACAATGATACACTTCATTCAGACATACAGGACAGTAAGACTTTGTTTTAAAATGACTACACAAGCTATACACCAGATCTCATCTCACCTGCTTCTATGCATTGCTTGCTAGCAGAGTCCTGAGATGAAAACAGACGCTGCATTATAAATGAGCTTCAACAATTTTCAAAAGCCATTTACCCGAGCTCCCCAGCCTCACACTCTCACTTACTCTCAACAGCCAACAACCCCTCCCCCCTAAAGCAGTCAGCTCCCCCACATCTTTCAGCTACAGCCTACCCAATGAGGCCTATGGCAGATTCCACAAAATGTCAGAGGAATGAGGGTGTGCCTGTGTGTCCAGTCCCTGAAGGGAGGAGGACCATGTCGTCTCCACATGCATGTGCGTTTGGGTAATGCATCCTAGACCACACATACTACTCCCTATTGTGCCTGATCTGCACCCAACCCCAAACGTAAGTGATGGTCAGCTGCAGACCCAGCTACGTTAAGCACTGCAGACAAATCTTGATATTTATTTATTTATTCATTTATTTAAACTTTCTTTTATGCGGCTTTTCAAAATATCAAAGCGGTTTACAGGGAACATCAACTTAATACAGAGAATTGAGGAAGGGGTGGAAGCATTATAACGTTAATGCAGTACTTTTGTACTTTTTTGACTCTGGCTTCATAGCTGACTATGGATTTGACCACTGAGCCCTATGCTGGTGCTGCAGCAGGCCCTAGAGAGCAGCTGTAGCTGCTGGCCAGGGTCAGAACGACTATGTACTGTGGGTAAGTACACAGAGGACACTCTACGAGGAGAATAATTTGTCTGTTCACGTATGTATTTCATGCCTGTTTTATAAAGCGAAGTCTGTGCACACTTTATAAAATAAGACACAAGTGGTCAAAAACATGGGTTAATCTAGGTGCAAGCACTTATACCCGCCCTAGGGCTGGGGCAAATGCCCATGCCTAGATTTTGCAGGAGCGTACATTAGACCATTTTATAACTTACATGTGTAACTTTTCACTCTGCCCAAACTCTACCTCTATGTATGCTCACAGTGAAAATATGTGTCATTGGTCCAATACACGCAAATGCAAAATAGCAAATGACTACATTATGCCACTTGACTGAAGACTGAATAAAGTTTGGGTTAACTATCCAGAGGGTCACCAGGAGTCGACACAGACTCGATGGCACTTAACCACAACAACACATTGTGCATGCAAGTAGTCATACATGCGTAAACTTACTATAATACCATGTGCATGGAAATGTAGGCGTACCTTATAAAATTACTCCCCGAGTGTTTATGTGGGCCATAGCTGGAACTGTTTGCACCAGCTAATATTTCATTAAAGCACATAATTCTTTATTAAAACATGTTGGTTTCTGACACTTCTGCAGTGGGCCTGGGAGACTGAGAGCTTGACAACTTCCATCTGTGTTTTCCAGCTTATCCATGTAACTTTCCTTTGAAATGACAAATATGCACTTTGGGGTATCTTCGTAAGTCCACATAGCTGAAAAGCACATATATTATACCTTTCACACTACACATTTTGTGGGATTTTCAAAACAAAAGTACGTGTGCAGATTTATTTTGAAAATTATTGCAGGAAAAAAAGGCAGACATTTACATCTGCTAAGTTGTGCTGATACGTCTTGCTAAAATAAATATACCTTTTTGAAAATTCAAAAGTATACATGTAGTTTGAAATCCTGTCTCAAACCTCTCCTCAGGGCCTACTCACCCTCCCTACAGTGGGCAAAAATATGCATGAAATGTCTCTATGCATATATTTTTACTCACTCATATAGGACAAACTATTGTATTAAGGCCCATTTCGGGAGGGGGGGTGTAAAACACTTTTATCCTAGAAAGGGTTTTGAAAATTAGCCTTGTTATCACCTGCAGATGTGCAGGTGAAAAAGAACACAGGTAGGACCAATCAGATACATGGGGCGTTCCACTGTACACCTCACGGAACGAATACCTGCCAAGAAACATGTTGTGATAGAAAATATCCCCAGCAGAGTTGGAAACCTAGACAATGTCACAGTCTCTCGATGCCAGTCCACAAATACACAAAACAATATGGCCTGCTAAAGTACTGCATCACCATTTCGTGCCAATGAGAAACTCATATTGGTTCCAGGTGGGTTCAACATGGCTCTTTTTCTAGAGCTACTTTGGGAGAGGTTTGGTGGGTTGGAGCCTGCACACAGTGGTTGGAGGCCAAATTTTAAGGCAGGGAAGGCTGAAGTTGGAAGTCTTCAAGAAAAATGAAGACAGAAGATTATGCACCAGCCATACCAAAATAAGTAAACAATTGTGGTTGTTACTTAACACAAACAGGGCCAAAGAGCTCAGGCCTTGGTCAATGTTCCCTCTAATTTTCTGTAGGCTGTGTGCGCATAAAATATCAGCTGTGCAGCTTTTGAAGGAAGGTTCAATTTTTGTGCGCCACATAATGACACTCGGAGTTATATACTTTAAAATTTGACTACACATCAGAATACAGTATGTACACCACATTGATTTTAATCAAATTAAATGAAAATAGACGATTACTAAATGAAGCGGAAAATTTCTAGTAATTACAATCACAACTTTTAAATTTTAAGACGTCTATGTTGCTTTCTATCAGAATCAGAACCGCAATTTTTGTGCGCTCTGTTGTAAAGTGTGTGCGCTCGCTCGGTGAGGTGTGTGCGCGCGCACACGCGCACAGCTTAGAGGGAACAGTAGCCTTGGTTTCCTCCAAAAGCCCTGGGGCAGTTCAGATCCTGCCGCTGGTCACAGGTCATCATTTCCAGCATGAAGGCACACAGAGATATACCACTTACTGAATTATAAAACATCTTCCTTATTTTGGTTTGCTCTGCTCCTGCCTTTAACTCATCTATCTCCCTATTCTGGCCACTTCCAATTCTTCTCTCATTTATTCTTTGACCTACTCCTTGTCCAGAACTGCTTGATTAAATGAACTGTGCTGGTGTAAGCTCCCAGTCACTAGGCATTGTGTCTTGATCTGAGGCGCTTTACAGGACTCTAGAATAACAGTCACACACCTAGGTAGGCAGATACATACGGCCATTGTTCACCACTGAATACAGTCAAAAGCCCTTCTCATTCTTTCAGCTAACCACCTTCTTCACGTTCAGAAATTGCTAGCAAGCTTTTGTTTATTTGCAGGTCCTCGCAAAAGTCTAGCAGCACTAATAATGAGACGATTGTTTGTCTGCCAGTTAAAACAGCCAATGGGCAGCTCAGCGAGAACAATGGCCACTATAGTCTGCAGAAGCACAATGTTACTGTAGAAGGGGCAAACCACACAGAACAGGGTGTCAAATTAATCCCCTCTCTCAATTCGAAACAAACCATAGAAACCATAGGAACCACTGGAACGCTAATGTTTCTACAGATAAATGTATTATCCTGTTATTAAAAAAGAAAGAAAGAAAGAAACCTTGACCTTTTCATGAGATATGGTAATTTACATAAAGTACTGAGGTCTGTCAAAGAGGAAACTACTTTTAGGGTCTGATTTCATAACAAGCCGCCTACATGAGAAGTCAGAAAAGGCACCTGTACTCTTCAAATACCAACATTCCAGTGTTGGTGTAAATGTGTCCATGTACCCTTAAGAGTGTTCTCCAGCCCTGCTCCACCCAAATTACACCCCCAGGGAATGTCTACATGGAGTGTGCTTGTAAGTACATGTTGTCTTGTCACTGTGTACTTCTATGTCTGTAAGTAAATGTGTCCATGCACCCTTAAGTGTGTTCTCCAGCCCTGCTCCACCCAAATTACACCCCCAGGGAATGTCTACATGGAGTGTGCTTGTAAGTACATGTTGTCTTTATTTTATTTATTACATTCTCTTATATATACCGCGCTATTCTGCATCAGTGCGGTTTACATTGAACAAGCTGAAATTACATTGAACAGGGCATTATAACTTGGAGATGACTATTTTACAGGGAACATGGGCTATGGAGGGTTAAGTGGCTTGCCCAAGACCACAAGGAGCACCTGTGGGACTAGAAACCCCAGTCCTTCCGGCCCAAGGTTGCTGTCCTCTAGTGGGATCTAGTCTTGTCGCTGTGTGTACTTCTATGTCTGTATACCATCACACAGTTTTATAAAATGCCTTTTCCACGTGTAAAACAGACTTTACATACATGAAAAAACTTTTATAAAATTACCCCCATAAAACTAAAGTACAGTATGAATGCCGGAAGAGACAGGATTTCAAACTACATGTATACTTTTGAATTTTCAAAAAGGTATATTTATTTTAGCAAGACGTATCTGCACAACTTAGCAGATGTAAATGCCTGCCTTCTTTTCCTGCAATAATTTTCAAAATAAATCTGCACACCTACTTTTGTTTTGAAAATCCCACAAAATGTGTAGTGTGAAAGGTATAATATATGTGCTTTTCAGCTATGTGAACTTACGAAGACACCCCAAAGTGCATATTTGTCATTTCAAAGGACAGGGGGCAGCACCACAAGGAAGCTCTCTTTGGCACAATGCAAGTACTATGGTGAGCGTTAGCAATAAATCTGAGAGACTGAGATACCCTGGCTTCAGAGTGAGGTTCATTGCTGTTATGGTATGCACAAAACATCTAGAGAAATTGCCCCGAAAGAAATAAAGGTTAAAACAAAAGTACATATTAAGGCATGTATTTTTGTGTGCATTATTGAGAATTTTGTATACAATTTTTCTATGCATGCAAAACAGCTTTGCAGAAAAACAGAACATACAAATCTGCAGCAATGTTTTTTGAAAAACAGAAAACTACACCTTACTGCAACATAGGGGTTTTCTTTGCCAAAAAAACTGTCTGCAAAAGCCATTTTAAGTGACTTCTTGCACCAAATTTATAGGGACATGTCTACTAAACCACAATAGCCCTTTGCAGCTACCAGTGAGGAGGCCAGCAGCTGTGGACTGTTTCTGGTCTCCCCACTGGTACTCACAAATAGGGTGCTGATCTTTTGGTGCTGCCCCCTGGCATCAGGATTCTAGGGCGGCAGCACTGCGTGATCATGCCCATTTTGTGAAACGACAACAATGAGGGCCAGAGTGGGAAGGACCACTCCAGCCACCGGTAAGCACTAGACCACCAGAGATTAAAAGGTATGGCCAAGGAGGGTGGGTCAGGGGAGTGGAAGCCCCTATTAGTCAGACTCGCTAGCCGGGATATAGAGTTTTTAATGGGAGGGGAGGTAAGGGTGGTGAAGGGATGCAACTGGCTAGCCTGTTTTTTTAAATGGATCAGGAGGGAGAGGGGTGAAGGGGCCTGACTTGCTAGCCAGCATGTTATACCTGGTTGGGAGTGCTCCAGTTCTCCCAGACAGATCCCAGTGAAGATCGGGAGCTCTCCGGAGGAGATCGGGGATGAAGGGGGAGAGGCCACATTTTTTGTATTACTGGAGTCCTGGATCTGTACATCTACGGCACCGACAATATTGTCAGATTGGGGGGAGCCCGATCGAGGTATTTGGGGGTTGCCTGCCTCTAGGGCAGATGACTGCTGCCGATCGGCAGTGGCTGCGATGCTGTGCAAACACAATCACCTGCAGATAACATTATCTGCAGCCATGATCAAGCCATTTTGGTAGCTATCATGCAAAATAGGAATGCCGACTCTCCGCCCTGATCCCGCCTCCTCCTGGGTACATCATGCATGTCAGAAAAGTGGAAGCGATATCTGCATTTCTTCCATGTCAGCTGCTGTGATAAATCTGTGTTAACCCAGCGATAGTAGCTAACCTCCTTTAACAGACAAGCCCCAGGTTGCTTAAGGTGATTTTGTATCACATAAGGTTATAAAAACTGAATTTAAATAAAATGTCATGTCTAGTGAACTATGTGCATAATTTTACTATTTCTGAATGCAGAAGATTTTGAAAATGGCGTTGTTCTTGTTAAGTGCCGTCGAGTCGGAGTCGACTCATGGCGACCCTCTGGATAGCTATCCTAAAATGTGTTTGGTCTTGAGTCAGGCGGCTCATTGTTAACAGACTAGTACCCGTAGCTGCTGTTATTGAATCGATCCATCTCATTGCTGGCCTTCCTCTTTTGCGTTTACCTTCTATCTTGCCAAGCATGATGTCTTTCTCTAATGATCTCTCTCTTTGCATGATGTGTCCAAAGTATGAAAGTCGAAGTCTTGTCATCTGAGCTTCTAAAGAAAGCTTAGGTTTAATCTCCTCTAGTACCGACTGGTTTGTTCTTCGGGCAGTCCATGGTATACACAGTATTCGCCGCCAGCACCATAATTCAAAGGCATCAATTTTCTTCCTGTTTATCTTTTTCACTGTCCAGCTTTCACATCCATATGATGTTACTGAAAATACCATGGCTTGAATCAGTCAAATCTTTGTATGGAGAGAGACATCTCTGCTCTTGAGAATCTTATCTAGGTCTTTCATAGCCATTCTGCCAAGAGCAATGCGTCGTCTGATTTCTTGACTGCTTGTTGCTTCTTTATTGATAGTTGATCCAAGTAGGTTAAAGTTGTTCACGATTTTAATTTCTTCTCCTTCAACGATGAACTGTTGATTATGCCAGTTGTCATGATCTTTGTCTTCTTTACATTAAGGTGCAGGCCCATTTTGAGACTATGTTCTTTGATTGTGAGAAGCAAATGTTTCAGATCATCTTCACTTTCAGCCACTAATGTGGTATCATCAGCATAACGAAGGTTGTTGATGAGTCTTTCACCAATCTTCACACCTCTGTTGTCTTCATACAATCCTGCTTCTCTGATGATTTGTTCTGCATATAAATTAAACAGGTAGGGGGAAAGTATGCAGCCTTGTCTTACACCTTCGCTTATTTTAAACCATTCTGTTTCTCCTTGATCCGTTCGAACTGTTGCTTCTTGATCAATGTACAGATTGTGCAAGAGTGCGATCAGGTGTTCTGGTATATCCATGCTTCTTAATGTAGCCCAGAGTTTCTCATGGTTTACACAGTCAAAAGCCTTGCTATAGTCGATAAAGCACAAATAGATATCCTTTTGGTATTCTTTAGTCTTTTCAAGGATCCATCTCACATCCGCAATGATGTCTCTCGTTCCTCGCCCTTTCCTTAACCCTGCTTGCACTTCAGGTAGTTCTTGTTCCAGATATGGTTGTAGTCTCTTTTGAATAATCTTCAGTAGAGTCTTGCTGGCATGTGGGATCAGAGCGATTGTGCGATAATTTCCACAGTCAGTTGGATCACCTTTCTTTAGTACTGGTATAAACACAGATCTTTTCCAGTCAGTTGGCCATGATGTTGTCTTCCATATTTCTTGGCAGAGCCTTGTAAGTACGGTAACAGCTGCATCAGATTGCTGTAATACTTCTATGGGAATGCTATCAATGCCTGGTGCTTTGTTCTTTGATATGGCTTTCAATGCTGCTTTAACTTCTTCTTTCATCACCAATGGTTCCCAATCATAAGGTACAGGTTGAAACGGCTGTTGGTCCGCTTGATCTTTATCATATAAAAACTCTGTATATTCCTTCCACCTTATCTTGATCTTCTCAGCATCATTCAACATAGAACCTTGAGCATCTTGTAACATTCCAATTCAAGGCTGGAACTTTTTCTTTAACTCTCGTAGCTTTAGGAAAGCCGATATTGTTCTTCCTCTAATAGTTTCTGCTTCTATTTCCTTGCATGCGTCGTTGTAGTACTTTTCCTTGTCCTGTCTTGCTGCACGTTGGAAATCTCTGTTGAGTTCTGTTATTGTCTTTCTTTCTTCTCTGGCTTTAGCTTCTCTGCGTTTCCGGGCAATTTTCAGAGTTTCTTCCATCATCCATTTTGGCCGTTTTTGCTTTTTCACCTTTTGTAGAGACTTCTCGCTTTCTTCCAACACAACCTTCTTGATGTCATTCCATAACTCTTCTGGAGCTCTGTCATTTGTATCTAAAGCAGCAAATCGATTTTGCAGGCAGTCTTTAAATTCCAGTGGTATATTCTCAAGGTCATATTTTACTGCATTCATGAGTGGTTTGCTCTTTTTCAACTTTAGCTTGAGTTTCCATACTAGTAGTTGAGGATCTGTACCACAGTCAGCTCTAGGTTTTGTCTTTGTCGATGTTATAGAACTTTTCCATCGTTGACTTCCACAGATGTAGTCAATTTGATTTTTATACAATCCATTGGGTGAAGTCCATGTGTACAGTCGCCGCTTGTGTTGATGGAAGAAGGTGTTTGAGATGAATAGATGGTTGGTCTTGCAGAATTCTATCAGTCTTTCTCCTGCTTCATTTCTGTTGCCATGTCCATATTTTTCAACTACGTTGCCTTCTTCTTTGTTGCCAACTTTTGCGTTCCAGTCACCCATGACTATCAGGATATCCTGTTTGCATGTTCTGTCAATTTCAGCTTGTACCTGTTCATAGAACGCTTCAATTTCATTCTCTTCTGCAGCTGTTGTTGGGGCATATACTTGAATTATAGTTGTGTTGATAGGCATTCCTCGTAGACGAATAGAGATTAAGCGTTCGCTGACTGCATTGTATTTCATTACAGTTCTTGCAAGTTTCTTCTTTATTATAAATGCAACACCATTTCTTCTTTGTATTTCATTTCCAGCATAGCAGACCATGTGATCATCTGATGCAAAGTGCCCGATGCCAGTCCATTTCAGTTCGCTGACACCCAACAGATCAAGTTGTACACGTTCCATTTCATTCTTGACCACCTCCAACTTCCCTTGGTTCATGGTTCGTACGTTCCATGTTCCAATGCGCAAGACATCTTTACAGCTTCTGACTCTCATTTCATGCGCAGCTACATCAGCAGTCAGATGTCCCGAGGGCTTTGATCCAACCACATCATAAAATGCTGGCTTTAATCTGAAAAGTCTTCAGCTCTTCCCCAGTAGTTAGTTGAGTGCCTTCCGACCTGGGGGTCTCATCTTTCAGCACTATAGCACAATTTGTTTTGTTGTAACTATCCATTGGGTTTTCATGGCAAGATACAGAAGTAGATTGCCAGGCCTTTCTTCCGTGCAGTTTAAGTTTGGTGTTGTTGCCGTTGTCACAGAAATGTGATCCTCTGCCTTCAACACTATCCCATTCTGCTGCTGCCCAGATGGGTGGTTTGTCTTGGTCTGGCACCTCAGCTGAGACCTGTCCATCTTGAGAGACCCTGCCAGTAGTTAAACTACCGATAGTTTAGCTCTCAGCATCACTGATGCACACAAGCCCTCACAGCACGACAAGCTGCAAACCAAGTGAGAAATTTTACTATTTCTGAATGCAGAAGATTTTGAAAATGGCGTATTGTGCCCTAAATGACAAAATCATGTGTGTTAGTGCACATAACACTGACTAGCTTTGGACTGAGCACACAAAGCGGCCATTTATTAATCGCAGTGCTAGTAACATGCATGTGGGTCATGTTACTAGCTTGGGGAGGGTCAGTGCTAGCTTCAGGCATATACTTCCATCCCCCTGGAGTCGGCCAGTATGGGTCCTAGACATGGCACCATGCAATCCGGGATGCAGGAGCACTTAGCACCACCCACTGAGGTGGTATTAAATGCACTATGCTAAAGGCACAAGCATGGTTAGCATGGGTCTCTAATGCCCACGCTGGCAGTGACATGCACCCAGCTCCACCCAGATAAGCACTGCCAGGGTAACACTCAAACCGCGCGTTAAACCCCACACTACCGGGAAACGTACCCTATAAACATACCCCAATATGCCACAATGCAGAACTTTCTGCAGCTCAGCACACAGACTCAAATATTAGAAAACAGAAAATAAGCCAGGCAGAACATAAGTAATTCTATAAAATTGTGTATGTTAAGAGGGAGAATCATTCTTAGTACTAAAACCAGTACCAAAGCCTGGGGATAGTTGGTCAGAAGATAATAGAAGTGGTTTTATTTGTGTGTTAAGTCTAGAGAAATGAAAGACGAGGTAAAGAACCCTCACAGGAGCACCAGTGTGAAATCAACCCACAAGCTTATGCCCTTTACATACAATCTAAGTTATGCTGCACAAACAAAATTACAATACCCACTATCCTGAATGATCATGCACTCCCAGCCCCTTTAGCTTCTTTCTCCACCCCTTCTTTGAAGCTAATTGAAGATATTATCTCATCTCTCAACTTATCCACAGCACACACCGATCCGTGTCCAGCTTTTTGGATAAAGGACCTCCGCAAAGAACTTGCTCCAACAATATCCAAAATCATAAGCCTATCATTTGACACTGGCTCATTCCCTTCTGCCCTCAAACAGACTTCCATCCGACCTCTACTAAAAAACCTCAAATTAGATCCACAAAAAACAGACTCTTACCGACCCATCTCCAGCATACCCACCCTTGCGAAAATAATCGAAAAGATAGTCTACAGACAATTGCAAGACCATATCGACACTGAAGCGCCTCTTGATACCTGTCAACATGGATTCCGGGAATCTTACGGGGTCGAAACGCTCCTCACCTCACTTCTCAACAGCTTAAACTCTGGCATCGACAACATCAAACAAGGCTTTGTTCTCATCTTTTTAGATATTGCGGCTGCTTTTGACTCGGTCTGTCACGACATTCTTATTGTCCGCCTAAGAGAGAAGGGCCTCTGTGGAAATGCTCTTGAATGGTGCAACTCTTACCTCTCAGAAAGATGGCAGCAAGTTCGCTCAAATGGTGAAACATCAGAGCCATTTCACCAAGGTCAAGGAGTCCCACAAGGTTCCTCTTTGTCATCATTATTATTCAACATCTACATGCAACCCCTATGCAACATTATCAGGTCCTTCAAAGTCAATTATATGATCTATGCTGATGATGTCCTATTATATATGCCATTTTGCATTGATAAGATGAATCTCACCACCATAACCAACTGTTTTAACGCCATCTCAGACTGGCTACTGACTCAAAATCTCAGAATCCAGAACAAGAAAACAGAGGTACTTTTCATTTCAAAAAACCCCAAGTTCACACCACCTTCATTCCTTGAAGTCCAAGATGCTAAGTTGCAAGTAAAACCCCACATCCGTTATCTTGGTGTTACCCTGGATCAGAATCTAGACCTGAAGACCCACATAGCCAACACTGTAAAGGCAATTTATTTCAAGATTCGCTCCCTTAGAAACCTTCGCCAACTAATTGATCCAGATGATTTCCGTACTGTCTACCAGGCTTTAATTATCCCACATTTTGACTTCGCAAATTGTATACTACAGGGGCTCCCCCAATCAACCCTCAACCCGCTTCAACTCGCATTAAACAGTGCTGCAAGAGTGCTCTTCGGGACACCAAAAAGAGAACATGTAACACCTCTCCTGAAACAATTACACTGGCTCCCTATCCAAGCGAGAATCACCTTCAAGACCCTGCTACTAGTCTTCAAAGCTCACAAAGGACCTGCTCCCTCCTCTCTATCAGAGTTGATCCAACCTATCCCCTCCAACAGGCTTAGAAGAATCTCGGAACTAAACATGCTTAAAGTTCCAAAAGAATCCTTAAAATACATCTCTGCAACTGTGAACCGATCATTCAGCTTATGTGCTCCAAAACTGTGGAATACCCTCCCACCACACATTAGGGCCATCTCTGATATCCCCCAGTTCAAAAAGGCCTTGAAGCATCACCTTTTCATCATATACTTTCCAGAGAACACAATAACACAAGTTCATCTAAACAGCTCCAATCCCATCCCTATCTAACATGATACTTTTTCAAGTAATATTACTATCATATGTATATAGTTCAAGTTCTATTATCCTTTGTTACTATTACCCCTGTTTTCCAAGTTTTTCTTCCTGTTACATGTAAAAACAGATATATGTATCTTATCTTATCTGATGTTTTGTAGTTCTATGTAAACCGCGCTGATGATGAATAGTGCGGTATATAAAAATGTTAAATAAATAAATAAATAAATATCACCTCCATGTCGCCTTAGATCAAAATCATCGATGTAGTTTGCCTTCTTATTTTGAGGGAAGGGGGGGGGGGGCAAAGGGTAAGAAAGTCATACTGACAGCAGGAGCAGAGATACCAGATCACCATTAGTGCCCGCAACATTTGGGGGGGCTACCATCCCCCATACTATGCCTATGATTATAACATCTGTTGCTGTATGGGTCTAAGGAAATATAGGACACTTTGGAGGCTACGATACCATTCTTAGACCAAGCAAAATAGACATTTTACATAATATCTTTGCGCATTAGGCTTCAGGGTTTGGCAGGTCTTTCCTTCAGATGTTGTTGCGGCTTTCGATGTAGTTCTAAAAGACATGTGTGGCTTTTCTACTGTTACCCAAGAAACCATTCTTGTGTTTGCATGGTGTGAACTGGAAATTAAGCTCTTCAGTAAAAAGAATGTAAATATTCCCAGTCACCGTTTGTCTTTCTTTTTAAAGCTATGTCCAGCATCAGCTCTCCAGCTATTCCATCCAAATCCATATCCATAGGCCACCAATCCTCAAAAGCCGAGGACAGTGGACAATATATTACACAGCACAACTACACAAGGCAAATATCCACAAAAAAAACAGTAATAAAAAAAGGATTTCCCTTTATTTACAAAAAATATCTTAATGAAACTCTTACCAATTCCAGTATAGTTAAACCAGGACTAGGAATGCTGCCAGAACAGGTGTTAGATTAGAGAAAGCAGGAGTCTCTTTCCAAGGCCTTATCTCTATGGGGCCCATGTACTAAAGGGTTTCTCCCTTTTTGTGTCTGCTAGGTGCACAGGGTCCTATACTGTGATCAAAACTTTATGATCTGTGAAACAGAAACCAAATCCCAATATGCAGACTCACGGAATATAATCTGTGAATTACTAATTAAAACGTTTCTTGTCTCGCACAACAAGTTCTCTCCTGTTTTCTTCTTATGAATTTTTGTTTTTTCATTTCAGAGAAATTTTCTGTCAATTCAGCCCTCATAAGGTCTGGGCCTCAGCGCTTCCTTCTCTTTTCCTGCAAAGTGTAACTTGAGAATCCCTGATTCTTGCTCCTCACTTAACTCTTCGGTTGATCAAACATCGTATCCCAGAATGTAGAAAGACTGAGCGCATATATTTTCTAAATTCCATCTTTACTACCCTGAGAAACACAGAAGGAGAAGAATTGACTGACTTATACCCATAGAAGATCACTATAAACTGCTCTCAAATTCATAGCTGGATTTATTAGCATGCATTAGCATTTAACACGTTAGTGATACATGGATTTAGTTAGCAAATGGTGAAATTAGGCCTTACCTGCTAATTTTCTTTCCTGGAGTCCCTCCAGTTCAGTCCAGACGCGTAGATTATGCTCATCCACCAGCAGATGGAGACTGAGAACAAACAAACCAAAGAACTCCCCTTAAGCAGCAAGTGCACCCTTGCAGAGCTAGTATGAACCTCACAAAACTGCAGAACGGAATCCCAGAATCCCCAGAAACTCTACCAGCTCCGCAACAAATAGAAAGCTCCAAGAGGGAACTAATTTAAATGTATGGAATATTTTTTCTTTTTTTTTTTTTTTTAAAGGGGGGTGAACACCAGCACACACCCCTCCCAAGGGACCAAGGTCCACAACAGGGAGAGCAAGCCAAGAAATAGCACAGCAAAACCCCCAAGATCAACCAAATAGGAGCGATGGGGAACTGATGCAACTAACTGGCCCGAACATACCCATTCCAGTAAACCCTTCTTTCAGAACAGAAATAGGGCCAGCATCAGACAGCAAAACCTTTGATATTGTTCCTCATAGGAGGCTTATTAATAAACTCAATAGTTTAGGGATGGGTCCCAAGGTGGTGAACTGGATCAGAAATTGGTTGACTGACAGACCAGGATCTCCGGAAGCGGAGTCCCTAGGGGCAACACACCTCTCTCTTCACATAAGGCCTCAAAAATACACCAAATCCACACATAGGCCAAGGATGTAGAGTGCTTCCGTGCTTGCAACAAAGTATCAATGATCTCAGGGGAGTAACACTTATGTCTCAAATGTGACCTCTCAAGAGCCAGGCCATAAGCAAGAACCAATCCACGTCCAGCATCTGAACAGAACCCTGCGTGAGAAGATGTCAGGAAAACGTAGAGGCTCCACCACCTGAAGCCACACCAGATCCACATACTATGTACCCTGTGTGAGCTTCTACCCGCCGCAGAATGGAACCGATCAATGGTCACGGAGGGAACACATAAAGAAGCCCGTCGCTGGGCCAGGGTTGAACCAACTTATCAAGTCTCTCCGCCATGTGCTCCCAGCATTTTCTGAAGAACCTAGGAGCCTTGGCATTCACCACTGTCGCCATCAAATCCATCATAGGGATGCCCCAGCACCCTACAATTGACTGCAAGGCTGATTTGAACAGGGACCACTTCCTCAGATTCAACAGATGATGGCTCAGATAATCTGCCTGTACATTCTCCTTCCTGCGCACATTGGCCGCAGACGGAGCAAGCAGATGGACCGCAGAAGTGGAACGGCCTCCACTGTCACCAGAGAGCTCTGAGTGCCACCATGACGGTTGATGTAAGCCACTATTATGGCATTGTCTGTCAGCACACTCACCGCCCTCCGCTGAACCATGGGGGGAAGAAACTCCAAAATGAGACGTACTGCTCGTCTCGAAGTAATTGATAGATCATTGGCTCTCCTGTGGAAACCACCATCCCTGAGCTACCTGGGCCTGACAATGAACCCCCCAACTGAAGAGACTGGCATTCATAGTCACTACCACCAAGTCCGGAATTTTGAGAGGCATCCCTGCAAAAAAGTTTCAAGGAGTCCAGCCACCATGTTAAACTCGCTTGTGCCTCACCACAAAGGGCCAGACAAATGTCCATCCACTGTACCTGCAGGGACCATCTCGCCAACAGTGCCACCCGGAGAAGTCGCATGTGAAGCTGAGCCCAAGGCAACAGCTCCAGGGAGACTGCCATTGAGCCAAGTACCTGCAAATAATCACAAACTCTCGGGCGGGCAACCACCAACAGCCTCCGTATCTGACCCTGCAACTTCACAATCTTGCCTTCTGACAGGAACACCATCCCCCACTGTGTATTGAAGCAGGCTCTCAGGTACTCCAAAGATTGAGACGGAGACAAGCTGCTCTTGGCACAATTCAATACCAAATCCAGTTCCTGAAGCTGGCAGATCACACAGGTTGTCACTTTTGACTCTCTTGTAATGATTTTGCCCAAATCAACCAATCTTCCAAATACAGATAAATCAGGATGCCCTGCATGCGCAGGGCCACTGCAATCACCACCATCACCTTGGTGAAAACCCGTGGCACGATGGCCAGGCCAAAAAGAAGAGCCTAAAACTGAAAATGCCTCTGTGGAACTGCAAAGTGCAGGAATTGCTGATGTTCTGGCCAAATGGGGATATGTAGGTATACCTTGGACAGATCCAGTAGCCCAACATGGAGACACTATGAAGGCAACCATGAGGGATCTCGCAAACTTGAGGGCATAGCCCTCACAGATAATTTCCAACACCCAAGCATCCGAAGTGAGCTAGGCCCAAGCAGGATAAAATCAATTGAAACATCCGCCTATTGACTGGACCTCCACCAGGGCCCCCAAACCTTCACTGGGAGGACTTAGTAGCTCCGGGGCCTCCTCCGGCCCCTCCCCACTGCCCCGACTGCCCCACAAAAGGAAGAGCCCTTCAGGACTTTGGAGGATTCGCCCCTCGAGCTGGGCAAAACTTCCATGTATCACCCCCCCTCTCCCCCCACCCTGAACCTAGATAAAACCCCTTAGCCAGCCGTCTTGGGCTTGTCCTCCAGAACCCAAGGGACCATCGTGTCTCCTGGATCCTTAACCAACTTCTCCAGATCCTCCCCAAATAGCAGCTTTCCAGAAAAAGGAAGCTTATTCAATCTAGACTTGGAAGCCAGATCCATTGACCAGTCCCACAGTTACAAGAAAACGCCAGGCCAACACAACAGTCACCATCCACTTAGCAAATGCTCTAAGCAAATCATAAAGAAGACTGGCCCCAGACTCCAACTGGGCCCCTTCCTCGCGAGTGCAGCTTCAGGGATCTTTTGAAATCAGCGCAAACAGGCCGCTTGACATAGGAGCCACAGACAGCCCCTTGAAAGACCAAATCAGAAATTTCAAAGGCCTGCTTAAGCTGTGCATCCATTCGCCAGCCCTGCGGATCCTTCAAGGCTGCACCCCCCCCCCCTTCCACCAGGATGGTAATCTTTCTGGTGACCGTGGTCAACAGTGCATCCACAAGAGTTCCCTCTCATCTGGAGGGAGGGGGTAAAGCCTAGCCATGTTTCTGCCGACCTGCAAGCTGGCAATGAGCACCTTTCACTCTTCATCAATCATGGCCTTCACCGTCCTATGGAAGGGGAAGGAACAAGGAGGCTTAAGAATACTCTCCAGAAGCAAATCCTCCGCTTGTTCCGCAGGAGCTGGAAGTGGATAATCTGCAATCTACAAGGCCACCAAAGTTTTAACAATCAAGGAGAGGAGCTCATCCCTATGGAAAATTCAGATAGCTAAGGAGTCTTCTCCGACTGGGGGCTCCCCTCCTCCAACTCCTCAGGATCCAGATCCTCCTCTAAAGGATCCTCCAGGCCCCACAGGAACTCAGGGACCCCAAGGAGACACCACTATCCATCTCAGGGGACCCCTCCTGGCGTAGGCACTTCCCTGCCACCAACGCTCCAGGTCTTTCCAGTGAGGAGGGGACCTCAGAACTGGAGACCCCACCTCCAGCCCCTGCTGCTTAAAAAAGGATTGATGCAGCAATGATACAAATTCTGGGGAGAACGATGACTTACCCCCACTGCCCAATGACTCCCCCAAGGGATACCGATGGATCCAAGGACAGAAGCTACAAGCTCAGGGCTTCCCTTCTCTCTGCTTTAGCCGCGGAGGCTGAATTTAAGATAGCCGCTGTTCACACCAAAATCACAGGTGTCCCAGCCTCCCCTGAGGGGCCACCACAGCCAGGAACCCACCACCATGGCAGCCTTTGAAAACATCGAACCACTGGCCAGACTCTCCGCGGAAACTGCATTCTCCTTCATACACATGTGACAAAGACTGGCTGCGGAGAGAAGGTCCGGCAGCTGCTGCATGCTGCACATCGGGTCTTTTCAGTGTTGGCCATGTGTACATGGCATGGGAAACCCCCCAAAGGAACTCCTCAAATAGCTATTCACTGTGATCCCGGAGTCCCACTGTGCTGCCGCTGCTTACCCCCGACGCCGCTCCCTTCTCTTTCTTTTATTTTTTAAACTTTCATTTTCCCTCCAGAGGAAGGAAAATGCAAGAGCTCAGAAAGGCTCAATCCCTGACTCCCTCCCATAAGTTGGGGAAGAGAAGGAGGAGCAGTCGCCTTCTGCTCACCCAGAGGGCCCTGAGGAGCGGCTGGGAATACACACAGGTGCATAAGGTTTTTTGTTTGTAAAACCCTTGTTTGCACAAATAAAAGGATCTTTATAAAATACCTCACGGGCTGCACATGTAAAAGTTCACACAGTGACAAAACAGCATATACAGGGTGGCCCAAAAAAAGTGAGAACATCTCATAAATTAAAAGCTTAAATAGTTTACTTATAATACCTTTTTTAGCTATATAACATCTTTATTTCAACAATTTCCGGTTGCCGTCTTTTTTTAAAAATGTGTCAATCATTTACATTTGTCTTTTTGGATTTTTAAATAACTTATATGCTACGAGATGTTCTCACTTTTTTTTGGGCCACCCTGTATATAATGTGCAGGTAGGTGTGCTCTTAGCCAGAGTTTGGGTGGGGCATAGGCAGAGTCACAGAGTAAGCAGGTTCCTAATAAAATACATATTGTCTTGCAGATTGTATGTTTTACATTTATCCCGCTTCCACGCTGATGTAAATATTTGCGGCAACAATCTAGCCGTGATTTCTGCTGGGTTACCCCTCTTATTTTATAAAGGTACATAGGCATCTATGTGTCTTTATAAAATAGGCTACAGATAGGCCCCCTTCTTATCCTTCCATCCTAGGTGACTTGGTGAAAGACTACCCCCATATTGCAAAAGAGCAGACCCTATGTTTTCCTAGCACATACTCTAACGCATGTATATGATCATGTAAAGCACTCATCTACATGCTCAAGCCACTTGTAAAATTATCCCCAAGTGAATTAGAAAGGAAAAGAAAAACATGCATATATATTTTTAACTACTAAGCTAAGCAGGGTGACTTTGAAATCATGGACAGGCCACTTGCAGGCAATCGGAAGGTCTCATTTGCGCAAAGTGACCTTTGTTGCCAGAGAAGCCTCTTAACCCAAGGCTTCCCAAACCTGTACTGGTGACCCCAACAGACAGTTGAACTTTCAGATATCACATGAATATGCATGAGATGAACTGTGCATCCACTGGTCACCAAATATAGGTATGAATATTCATTGTACATATTCTGAAAGCCCAACTGGCGCTGGAGTCCCCAGGACATGTTTGGGAGACATGCCTTAACAAGAAACTCTCTACTGACTAGCTGGGCCCCAAGGCAGTCTGAAAGATGAGAGGTCTCTACCTTTAATAAGCTCTCTTATATTCTGTGCTGATGGAAGAAATAGTTAGAAAGCAACACATTAGCAATTCTTTTAAATAAGACACTACTGCCTGGTTTATATTTTTTGGGTAAAGAATCCAGCAGTCAATTTAATTCAGCCAGAATATGGCTCCTATCTGCACAGGAGAAGCAAACCTACCAACTCTCATTCTCTCAACCTAAGACCCCCCCTCCCCCCTCTTTATACGATCAAAAATGACGACTTTTCTGCTTTCTATTGTTTCAAAGATCCCTGATGCCAGTGCATTGCAAATGAAGGTGAACCCACCCCTTTCACTCCTCCACATCTCCCTCTTAATAGCTGTCAATCCTGGAATATATGATGACATACCAGCAAGCTTTCAAATTGCTGGTTCCTATATTTGGCTTGTGAGGTCCCCAAACTAGCCTGTTTATCCCTCAGTGTTACCAAAATATGCAAGTTAACCTAATAACTAACTCAAATGTAAGTGGCCCTGTGGATAGATGTTAAAGTCTCTGCTCCAAGTCAAGGGTTGATGAGTTCAATTCCAAGGAGGAATCCGTTTTGTTAAGCTAAAGCAATAACGAGGATGTTGGCTATGATGAAGTGCTTTCCTGCGACTCTATGGTGTGCTTTCACAGCAGCTTTCAAGGGGAGTGCATGCCAGCAAAGGAAGCATCTCCTTTTAAATACTGTAGAAGCCATCTACTGTACTCACATCTAAAATGCATGCGCCCAATGATACTTGCTGAGCAGGGCCAGCCCGTCCACTATGCAAGCTAGATGGCCACCTAGGGTAGATAGCCCAGGTGGGCAGTTTTATGCCGCTGGTTTGTTGCCCGCAGCAGGCTTCAGCACACATGACCTGCAGCTTCTGATTCCCCTCCGACGCAACTTACTGTCGGAGGGGGGTCAGAAGCGGCAGGCCATGTGTGCTGCAGCACATGGCCTGCTGTGAGCAACAAAGTGGCGGCACAAAGCCGTTGCTATTAAACCACTGCTGCCGCTGCTCGCCTCCCCCCCCCCCACAGAATCCGCAGCAGCAAGGAGCGGTGGCGCAGCTCAGCAGGGGGGGGGGGTGGAATACGACACAGATGGGTTTCTGCCTAGGGTGGCAGAAACCCTTGGGCCAGCCCTGTTGCTAAGGGGTCTACGAAGGGGACTGCGTGCCATCCAAGAGACAGTTGTTTCATGCTGCATGCCAAAATTATGGAAGCAAGTCTTTTTTTTGTTATTTTTACTTCCTAGTGATGTTAAGCACAATAAACACGAGAAAACATTTCATACAATCAATATGGCCAACTTTCCCTGTGGGCTGTACTGAATCATGCCTTGAAGAAGGTGAGTAAGATCTGACCCAGTCTGAATGTCACAGCAAGACCTGAAAGTACCTGATCCACTAAGAAGGCAATCTGAAGAATTTCAGTCAAAAAACTTGACATCTTATAGTCAGTATGGACTAACTCCTACACTACAAACGTAAACTACAAAAGTCATTGACAATTACAAAAGTAAACAGCCATACAAGATGGGACTAGGCCTAAAATAATACTGGACATACCAGTAAGATAAAAAGGCTGGAAGGTGTCCTTGTCAAACTAATAATGTGTTGCCCCTCAACATTCCAACTTCAGAGTTAAATAAGCGATTCCTGCTACCTTGTGTTTAGATTCTAGGCAGTCCTTTCATAATTAAAGTATTAAGAAACTGTTGATTGGGTTGCTATCCAGCTCACGTCTTCAGGCAAACAGCAAAAAGCAAATGATGGTAGAAGCACCCGGAGTCTAATCCTGACCGGTTCTATCCATCCTTGTTAACAGGGGAAGTCTTCCAATAAACAGAGAAAAGGGATGTCTGGAGGTCTTCAAAAAGGATCCCCCCCCCTCTCAATTTATGACCGTGCATGCTGTTCTGATTACTAATATAGTCTCTCTATACCAGTAGACATTGCCCTTGCCATTAAAAAAAGAAGCCACATATTATTGGATTTATTGGATATTTTTGTACAAAATCCAGAAGGAACCTTTTACATTACTTATAAAATATAGACAGCCCAGTTCCAGTACAGCTGAGACAGTGAATCCTCTAGTTTATTGCAAAAAGGGGGAAAAATGGTTATTTGGGCAAATAGGGTTAAGCCTCTTAAGCAATTCTTTGTTGTTTTGACTTCAACAATTTATGTAAATGAAATGTTAATTAGAGTAATTGTAACTTAAATTATGCTTGTGTAAACCTCTCTATTGGTAGGAAAGTGTGGGAATCTCGACAACCCGTATTTACAGCAGCTGTGCTGGGTCAGCGCTGAAAGCCCAGAATACCAAGATCACTTTCAGGTCTTTACACTTTGTTTTTATGAGGTGGTAAGATTTTTACAAATACCATCATTTTTGCTTTTTTATATTGCAAGTGACAGTCTGACATTTTACAACTGGCTTATTGAAAAACAAGAATTGAGCACTCCGGGCTTCAACAGACATTAGCGGCTGAATAGAGATTCACATGCAAATGAGCCAAGTAGAGCTTGCAGAAAGTTCTGATAAATGCCCCACACACTCTAACTAGCAGTGAATGTGGGTGGACAAAGAACGTCTACAGCAGGGTTCAATAATAAGTAACCCTTTAAATTAATCATATTGGCAGTATTTAATAGAACGCAAAACAATCTCCTTCTCTCCTGACTAGAAAGCTGAAAACAACAAAACTAAATTCGCAGAATCTCCTTAAATGCAAGTTCCCACATTTCCGCGCGGGTGCTAGTACTGTGGCTAGAAATGCGCTATTTCATGGGTACTTACTGCAAGTAAGGATGGATGGAGAGAGAGAGATTTCCCACTTTCTTTCCCAGAGCTCCCACTCTAAGGAACATCAAGTGGCAAAGAAGTAACTCTTCCATAAAAATTTGCCCATCCCCGCTTACCCCCCACAGGAGGAGAATTTAAGATTCCAAAAGCAATTTAAACAACAGCAGGTCTGTAATTCTTAAGCGTTCCCTTAGGCCTCAGCTATTTGTATCCGGCTTTTTTTTAAATAGTTTTCTTATTGTTTTTTAAGAATATTAGGAAGGAAAACATAGTATGGAATTCAAAATTAAAATTGACAATGAACTCTATTATATGTGATAAGGAAAGGCATGGGACACATGATCCCATCTGAAGACAAGGGGTCTTTTCTTCTCTTAACATCCTACAAATGGCTACATTCATCGTGTAGGCGGATGGGTTTCTAAATGTCTTCCCTCTAAAATTCCAGGAGGTAAACGTGAGCAAGAAGCTCTTCAGACTCCAGAAATGTGTGAACGTGTTCCTCTGTCTTAAAGCGACAATCCCTCCTAATCTCTTGGGGGCTGACCCACTTTAATCCTGACAGGGAGTGTAAATCTGACCACTCACCAGTGTGACAGGCTTGTTCCTGGCTGTCAGACTTTTGCTTCCGCTTCTGCTGCAGCGGTATTCCTGACATTTCACCGAGGTACAAAACTCTCCTCCTGCCATCTGACAGTCGACAGCCTTTGGAAAGCATTGAACAATGCCAAAATCTCAACTTCATTTTCTGAAGGCACAGTTGTGCAGTCCGTGCCCTGCAAGCAAGGCCTCTGGGTTGCTGATCACAGCAGACAAAGTACAACTTCAGCAATTCTGCTGATCAGATTTGCAGGTCAATTACAGTTGGGCCTCCAGGGGGTACCACAAAAAAGGATACAGTTTCCTCAGTGGAGACTGCTATGCAAACTAAATATGCCAAGCACTGAAATTTACTTCCACTCAACAGGAATGGCAACCACATCCATTTAGCAGTGATGAAGCCAGGCCTTCTCGTCACAAGACTAAAATTATTTCACCCCTAACATAGGAGTAGAATATACACTTATGCATAATGTATATAAATATTTTTTGAACACAATGCTAAAATCATTAACTTTTTGCTTTCTTTGTCCTGACTGTATTTTTTTTTTAGTCTTGAGGCAATATACTAATGTTCACAGAGATCTGAAAGGTTTTCCTTAACCACTCTCACTATTAAGAATCTAAGTACACCAGGATGCAGAACTCCATATAAGCCTCATATACCAAGTGCTGAAGAATGGATTTCTGGACAGAGATCTGTTTAAAATAGAGGTGCAGAGCCTCAGTAAAAGGCATATACCTTCTACTCTTAAAAACCAGGTGTGAAAATATCAAAATATAGGGTTAGACCTAAACAGAGAAACAACCTGGAAATCAGACTAAAATGGCCACCAGCAGCAAGAAAGAGATGAAGTTCCTAGTTTGAAGAATCAAGGCCATAGCACTCCGCTTCCAACACTAATGTCCTGAAATATCAGAAGTGGTCTGGTGTCCCCAGTTACATGCTGCCTGGATAAGCGGCCTCTAGAGAGGTTGGGAGAGAGTTGAACAAGAAGTTGTCTCAAGAAAAGTTGACACCAGGCTCAGAAAGCATGGTCATCAAGTAGATCTTACTGATCAGTAAGATTCCAGAGCAGACTGGCAAGATTCATATAGAGGCAACGAGGATTGCATTGTCGACAGCTGATTTTCCCCTGGCTGGGTTGGGTAGTAGCCCTACTGTTGCTTGGAGACATATTACCCTGCGTGACTGAATCTTTGCTTCAGGGATCGGTTACTCAGTTATGTGTCTTTTCACACCAGACTGTCACCAAGTTGGCAGATCAGTTGCAGAGAGTGGAATAAGTGGAAGGGTGTGTGGTTGATCTGAGAGCTCTGGAGAATGTAGTAAGAGCTAAGGATATAAGACTCGTAAACTTCTCACAGACCACAAACATTTTTCATACTGAAAGTTTACAATGGAGAGTCTGTGGGTATATCTAAAATATATACCATTGAGCATATGACCAGAGAATAAAAAAGAGAATCGGATATCATTACATCAGCAAATAATTTAGATCTGTCTGTATTTTCAGAGACCTCTCAATACACATGCTGCCTTACTCATTTCCCTAGAATCTGAATGTGATAAAAACGAGAGATAGCCAGCTATTTAACATTTTTTTCCAGTTGAAATTTTATTGAACATTTTCCAAACACAACCACAAGGGCCAAAAACGGTCATAACAACATTCCAGTTTCAACTTTCAATACAAATAGTCCCCAACCCCTCTCTCCCCCTTCCCCTGCTTAATTCACCACCTATTATTTCCTCCTAACCTCTCATGACTGCCCCCTTCCCTTCTACAGTAAATCTAGCTACCCCCTCTCAACCTGATGCCCACTTCCACGCACACAACCCCAGGATACTTCAAATTGTTCACCCCGCCCATGTTTTAAGGCTGTAAGCTTATGAAACTTATACAGGATTAACAGCTTTTGTTTATAGCTTATTAAACCGGGTAGCATAGGTTGGTTCTAGTGAGCAGCTATTTTGCATCGTGCCACCACAACTAGGTATCGCCTCTGTCTTCTGGTCGAGCAGAAATATCGCTGGTTGCCATGGTAACTTCCAACCCTTATCTCACCATTTCCCAATATGCTTGCACAACCCGACACTCCCACCATATATGAAAAAGGATCCCCTTTCCTCCACATTGCCACCAACACTCTTCCATGCCCAGTACCCCTGCTCGGTGTAACCTAACTGGGGTCATATACCATCAAAGGAGTAATTTATATCCATTTTCCAAAATATTAAACGGCTATGGAGAGTTTGTAAGTCCAAGTACTATTTTGTCCTAGACTTCTCTAGGTCCCCTAGTCCTTCTCCCATTTTTCCATATAGCCCAACTTTCCCAATCGACCTTTGTATAGCCTTAACAAAATGCCTTTCTCTCCCAAAAGACACAACCCCTCAAACCACTTTTTCTCCCTCCACAGCTCTTCCCAACTCCGTCTATTCTGTAAAAAGCTTTGAATCTGCAGGTAGCCATAACGATCCTGTTCCCCTAGCTGATATAAATCATATAAAGCCTTCAAAGGGCCACATCCCCCGCTGATTTAGGAGTTGAGACACCCATATTAACCCTTTCACTTCCCACTTCTCCAACATATGCCTCTGTGGTCCTTCTCCTGTTCCAAAGTATGCCTTGATGGGCATAATTGGTGACACTTTTGCCACCCAACAGAAGGGGCCTATAAATCTTCCATGCCCCCATTGTGAATCAAAAAAGGGATCTGGGCTCCATTTTTGGCCCTCACGACATATAATAACCTCAGGCGCATCTGAGTCCAACAGTGACCCCTTAATGCTCACCCATTGTTCCTTTTTATCCCTTAGCCATATATATATATGGTCTTCAGTTGAGCAGCCTGGTAATACTTCAACAGATCTGGAAGCCTTAACCCACCCTCAGTACACGGCATTTGCATCACCGACCTAGCGACCTGGGGAACCAGTCCTCCCCAGATAAAGCAAAGCATTTGCTGCTGTATGCATTTCCAAATCCTAGCAGGCATCTTAACCGGGAGCACCTGGAAAAAAAAATAAAGCGCAGGAAAAGTAGCATTTTAACTGCCGCAATTCTTCCCAGCCACAAGAGATATTTCCCATCCTAACTCGACAAAAGGGACTCCAGCTCCCGCACCAATCTGGTGTAGTTTCGTTTGTATAGGTCAGTGTGACTTTTTCCTATATAAACCCCTAAATAGCGTATATGCTGCTCGGCCCATTTCAGTCGAAGAATTGGTCAATTACTGAACGATGCAAAATGTGCTCAAAATCACGATAAATCGCTCATGTATTAAATAGGCATAAATGTTCCCTCTAATTTTTAAAAAGTTATTCACAAATATTTTAAGAGGTCTCAGACTTAATTAGTTCTGCCACTGGGACTGACGTCCATTATCACGGCAGAATCACCATTAGCAGTTTCGGGCAGCTTCCTTGGATTGATAAGGTGATTGACGGTTGGCTGGGAGAGCCGGAGTGATCCCCTGAAGAAAGTTATTGTCATGGAACGCATGACTGGTACCTGAGTGAGGCGTCGGGATCCGAGCTCAACCCAACTTATGGGGTGCTTTTGAAAACGCAGATAAGGATTGAATTTTTCAGCTTCTTACCTTGAATATTGGACTTTAAGATTAAGTCGTGTGATCAGCTTTTCAATTGCGTTGTTCAATTGACTCCAGAGGTCATTGATGCTAATGGTGATTCTGCCGTGATAACGGACGTCAGTCCCGGTGGCAGAACCAATTAAGTCTGAGACCTCTTAAAATATTTGTGAATAACTTTTTAAAAATTAGACGGCCCATTTCAGTGGCAATGTGGCATATAGTCTAACTCTGTTGATGTCAGATACAGTGAAGTTAAGGATAGTAGATTTGCCCCAATTTAGCTGAAACCCTGCAAGACTCCCATACTTCCTCAATTCCCACCTTATAAATGGTATGGAGGCAATCGGCTGGGTTACTGTCAAAATGATATCATCAGCAAAGAGTGAAATGCAATGGTCCTGGCCCCCAGCGCTAATGCCCCATATATCTTGGCTAGATCTTATCTAAGCTGCTACTGGCTCCATCGTGAGCACAAATAAAATAGGGGATAGTGGGCACTCCTGCCTCGTTCCCCATCCCAGAGGAAAAAACTCAGAGTAGTGGTAGTTAACCTTCACGCAGGCCCGAGGTTTACAGTACATGGACCTCACCCATCCCACAAAGTGTTCCCCAAAGCTCATCACACCCAAACCCCGAAACATGAAGTCCCAGGATATATGATTGAATGCCTTTTCAGCATCCATCGACACCAGCAAAGCTAGTTATGGGCACCGCTAGGCCACCCAAATGAAGTTGAGGATCTTACGAACATGGTCTGCTGCCTGCCGCCCAGGCATAAAGCCCGCCTGGTCTTCATGTATCAAACTCTAGATTACACGATTTAGACGTTGAGCCAGAATTTTAGCAAAAGGTTTTGCATCCAAATTAAAAAGCAAAATTGGTCTATATGAGGAACAGTTTTGGGAGTTCTTCTCCTCTTTAGTGAAATCAGTGAAATGTTGGCCGAGCCCATGGTGTCAGCCAGCTTCCCTCCCTCCCTCTCTTGGTATGTTGAAGAGCCTTACAAGCAGACCCTGTAATAGATTCCCCATTTTTTTTTATAAAAGTTGGCAGTAAAGTCATCGAGGACGGGGGCCTTATCATTTTTTTAGCTCTTTTATCGCCCGCAATACCTCTAGGGCTGTAATTTCTTTATCTAGCATTTCTCGCTCCTCCTGCCCCAGTTTGGGAAGGTTAGCCAAAGCTAGGTAGCTCTCCACCTGTTCTACTGGGGGTTGAGCTGGTGCTGTATATAATCAGCTATAACATTTAACAAACTCCACTCTCACTTCCTTCTCCGACCGAATCACCATCCCTCCCTCCCCCCTTATTGCCACTATATGGGAGAGCAGCTTCTGTTTCCGAAGCTGGCATGCAAGATACTTTCCCACCTTATTCCCCCTTCAAAATATTCCTGTCTCACAAGCTGCATTTTATAGTGAATCTCTGCAGCTTCTAGGACGTTTAATTGGGCGCAGACCGCGAGGACCCAGCCTCAGAATCACCCCCTCCGACCACTTGCATCTGCCTGCTCCAGCGCTTGCAGCTGACAATAAAGTTCATACACCTTCTCATTTTTTCCCCGCTTCTTCCTTGCCCCCATTTAATTAAAGTACCGGCACCACCACTTTAAATCCGTCCCATACCACCCCTCATCCCACCTCCCCATTATCACTCTCCCTAAAATACTCGGGTATTAACTTCTCAAGTTCTTGTATCACTCTTCTGTCTTCCAAGAGAGCATCATTCAAAAGCCAGAATTTTGTCCCTCCTTCTTCTACACCCTCAGACTTGATGCGGACTGCCAATGGCACATGGTCTGACCATGAGATCACCTCAATATTAGCATCTAAAAGCCGCATCACGCCCTCTTTCCCAACTCAGAGCATATCAAGTCTGGAGTATGTCCCATGAAGTATGTCTGGAGTATGCCCCATGCACCGAGAGTAAAAAGTAAATTGCTTTCTCCTGGGGTTCAGGAAACGCGAAGCGTCCAACAGATCCAGAGCCCGTATAAACCACTTTAACCTGAGCCTATCAACCCTTCTACCATCTGCCCTCCCAATATTATCTATCGTTAGGTTAAAATCTCCCCCACATATCAGTAACCCCCAAATTATCAATCCGGTCTTCTACCTCTCTAAACAAAAAAACCCTGGTTCCCATTAGGGGCATAGATTGCCACTATCTGCAGCCATTCTTCACCCACTTTTACCCACACTAGCAGATACCTCATCCCCCCTGTCACGGGTCACACCCCCTACTTCCACCCTTAAATGGGATGCTAAGAGGATCGCCACCCCCCCTTTTTTCTACTCCACCAGATTTGACACGAAAAGCCCTACTTCATACCCTTTCGACCTCACCAAATGTCCGTACCTCTTGCACAAATGCATGTCTTGTACTAGGTATATGTTGGCTCTGTGCCGATGCATTTCCTTGCCCAATAACTGTTTTTTAAAAGGCAAGTTCAGCCCACACACATTCAGGGTCACAATTTTGAGCTCACCCCTTTTCAAAACCCACTACCCACTTCAAACCCTGGCTCACACCCCCTCCCCCTCCCTCCCCCCTCCCTCCACTTCCATCTCCATCTCAGACCCCCCCTTCCCATCCCTCAACACTATCCTCACCCAGTCCTTCCCGACATTCCCCCAGCTCAACCTCCCACCCCCTCCCAACACCCCATTACTGTTAAACACATCCAACCAAACATACAACATATGGGAAAGAAGAGAAGAGAAAGCAATGCAACAGAACCTGTTCACCCCTCATTATGTCCCTTCAGTGAAGGCTCACCATTCCACGGTAGGTCCCCTCAACACTGGCCCAGTCCGGATCCTCAAGAGCTGCTTCCAAACCGGACACTGTCCTTACCCAGCAGCTGGTGGTATTCTCACATGAACACCTGTTCAGCATTGCTGCCATTGTCTCTTCCCGGCTTGCCTCTGCAGCTGCATCCTCCATGCGTCACTCTCTGCCACTTCGGTGGGTACATGGTCCTCTCTGCTTCCATCTGTGGGCCCATCTCCAGCCCTTCAATGCCCACCGCCGTCAACGTGCGAATCGTCTCCTCCCTTGTTCTAATCCGCAGCCTTTTCCCCCAAAGTACAAAGGTCAGGCCAAAAAGGAAAGTCCATGCATATCTTATGCCCTCCTCCCGCAGCTTGGAGGTGATATCTCGCATGCCCTGTCTTTTCTGTAGGGTCGACTGAGCAAGATCAGCAAATATTTCCACCATGTTATTCTCCCATTCCAGTGGGCCATGCGCCCGAGCTTGTAAGACCACTTGTTCCTTTACCCCAAAGTCATGGAAGCAAGCGATGATGTATCGGGGCATATTGTTATTGGGAGGGCCTGCTCACCGCACTGCCCTATGTGTCTGATCAATTCGCAAGTCCACCTGGTTGAGTGGAAGGTCTGCCTCTTGCAGCAAAACGTTCATTATGTTTTGAACAACTTCCTTGCAGTCTTGAAATGCTGCTGTCTCCGCCACTCCCCGAAAGCGAAGATTGCTGTGGCGAAACCAGTTCTCAAGATCCTCCACTTTATCCTCAAGCTCTGCATGCAGATGCTCCATTGCCTCCAGTTTAGTTTTGACAGCTCCCAGGTCCTCCACATGAGCCTCCACTCAATCCTTCATCTCCACCACCCTGTGGCCTAAGGCACTCAGCTTGGACCGCAGGCCCTCTATACCAGCCACCACTTCAGAATGCACTTGGACTGTCTTGTTTCAAGTCCTGAAACCAAGTGCACATTTCCTTCTGCAGTCCACCATTACCTCCTGACCCCAGTGTGGACTTCTCCATCACCTTTACTGCCTCTGACGCAGCTGAGGGCCTCGGGCTCTGATTTCCCACCAACCGGCTGGTCCCACCCGCCATCTTTTCTGCGGGTTTCTTAGCCACGATGATGCCCGTGAAACCAAACTCTTTTAAGTCCTGCTTTTACAGCTTCACCGCCATCCCACATCTCCACGGGCCTCCCATGACCAGTCTGTAGCATTTTTTTCTCTGGGCTGGAATGCAATTTTGCTATTGAAAAACTGCACTCCAGCCCAACCATCTTGTCCGGTGATGACACCTGACTCTCCCAGCTATCTAACTTTAAATGTATAACTTGGATGTTTAAAGTTATACAGATTTTCTTTGTAAGTGCCAGCTTTGAAAAGCCACATATATTTTAACTCCTTAAACTTACTGACAGCATTAGTGCACTCTGCTACAAGGCCTATATTATTCCTATGGCCCCTGTGGAAGGCAGCACAGACTGTTAGTAAGTGACTGTCATCACTGTTCCCTCTAAGAGGTGCGCGTCTGCGCACACACACACCTCGCCGAGCGAGCGCACATACTTTACAACAGAGTGCACAAAAATTATGGTTCTGATTCTGACAGAAAACAACACAGATGTCTTAAAATTTAAAAGTTGTTGTGTATTTACGGTTTTAACAAGTTCAACAATATTTTCTAGTGCAATCAAGGTGGTGTACATACTGTATTCTGACGGGTAGTCAAATTTTAAAGTATATAACTCCGAGTGTCGTTATGTGGCGCACAAAAATTTAACCTTCCTTCAAAAGCTGCACAGCTCATATTTTATGCGCACACAGCCTACAGAAAATTAGAGGGAACATTGACTGTCATAACCTTTTTCACTGCCCTTGTCCCACCCCAAATCACGCTCATTTTACAGACAGATACATTTGACCAGTCTACATATAAAATGGCCAAATTAATTCATAGAGCCATTAGAGATATTTTTTAAAAAACAGCTATGTAGCCGGTACTTAAATAGTAAGTATAAAAATGTTTCTTCCAGAGAAGTTCCTCCAAATGGGTTGGTTCTGCGCATACCATGATAGTCATGAACCTCACTTCTAAGCTCTGGCTAGAGGGCGATTATGTTCCCTGATGTGGCTACATCTATGCAGTCTCACAGATATATTTGTCTTTGTCTGAAACCTCAGGCACTTGCAATGGGTCAACTTTTGTTAAAGTTTCCAAGCAAATGTTTGATATCTTACCCAAGGAACAAATTTGCTTTTTTAGAGCCTTCTCTTTTGGAAGATTTTTTGGGGGCGTAAAATGCGACGGTATACAAATTCTTTTTCTGGTTGTTTGGGGGATGGATGTTTCATGGGTCTGTGTTGGATAGATTTGCGGCTGTCTGGAATATAGATCGCTCCTTTTTTCTTCTTTTTAATGTTACACTTGTTCTTGGTTCCCCTGCAATTAATATGGACTAGTCACAAACATACAAGTGCTAATTTTTCTTTATTACTGCTTATGCTTGTTTCGTGCTTTTTATGATGTACTTTTATTCTGTGAATCCTTGAACATTTCTAATAAAAAAATAAGCCAACTTGACAAAGGTTAACACCCCTTCAGTCTTTCCAAAGCATCAGTACCTGAAGGAATTCAAGGGTATAAACCCAAACGGTTCTTTTGAGCTACTCATATTGCTTTTACATTGTAATATAGAAAACTCCAGCTGTATGTTTGTCCTTATTTGTTGGGTTGCCAGACAGCTTCATGAGGTCAAGGATAAGCTGAGGCAGGCCTGGTCTAGTCTCATTTTATGTCCTGCTTTTCTTAGAAAGGTCGGATGAATCAAATGAAGATGAACTAGCAGCAATCAAGAGCTCAAAAATAAAGGAGTAAGAAAATGGGAAGGCACCAGAGACCTTTCCTCTTCTGTATTCCATCACAAGCACATGGGCACTGTGTCCATTTACGCAATAATGGAAGAATATTGGTTTTGTTTTGCTTTCACCTCCTATGAGTCAATATTTTCCCACTATTGACTAGACATAAATTTATCTAACCATGGACAGAAATGGTTGAGATCAGAAGGCAGAAGTTGAAACGTGTGCTTTTCAACCCTCTCCAGGGTGCACATCCAGCCAGTCCAGCTTTCAGGATCAGCCCAATGAATACACATGAGATAAATATATATATATAGCTCCATTATATACAAATCTATCTCCTGCGTATTCATTGGGCTAATCCTGAAAACCTGACTGGCTGGATGTGCCTCCTGGAAAAAGCTGAGAAGGGCTTGTTTAAGAATAAGTTGTCTTTACACTGCAAGTGAAAATGCATCAGACATAATTCTCTGCAATCCTACTCATACACATCCTGAGTGACATGTTAACACACTGATTTTGCTTTCCACAGATATCTCTGCAATTCTGTAGGAAGCACTGAATGCTTTATGTTTAAAAATTCAAACTCTGAAAATAGTCTAGTAAAAAAATGAAAAAAAAAAATACTGCAGTTCTGAACTGGTCATTTAGCCAAATTGCATACCTGTGCTGTGTCAGCTATATAGCAGATTCATCTCATTCCACCAGTCTAATGGATGGCAATTGAATTTAATTAGCAGAACTACTCTGACTTAGTCCCATACTGCACTGAACGTAATGAAATCTTTATTCCCCCTCAAAAACTAAAGCATGTCCTCAGCTGCACTCCATTGTTAAAATATTAAAAGTAACTGTAGATATGGTGGACTTTATGATATAGAAGTAGCCTTATCTTTACTTAGGTACAGCAACCGTACCACGCAACATAAAAATTATTAAAAGACAATTTCAAAGTTGTACACTGCACAGATTCAATTACCAGAATGTCTCCATTAAAAGCACTTTTATACTATGAATAAAATGAAAATTCTCTCCACAGATCAATACTAGAAACATAATTCTATACTGTATTTCACTCTGCAGAGGAAGTCTGCCGCTATAAATCACTACAATCTCAAATAAAGAAAACGCTACTACGTTTCTCTTAAAATACTCTGCCCTCACCTTATGCTCCTCAATTATACTATAGTTAAAAGACAGATGAAGATCTCACTGCCTGCAATATTTCACTGCATCAATTAAACATTTTAGTTGCGAGATCTTAAATTTCAGAAATTCTTTAAACTGTTCCAGTACAACAACACTCAAGCTCTCCTTGAAAATGGTCACAATCGGCATAGTTTTGAAAATGACCTCCCCGGGCGTCTGCCGACAGAAGTCCAAATTCAGGTCTTCGTTCTTGGAGATCCTGCAGCGGCTGTGTTTACTGTCCCCTGTAGGGGGGAAGCCCTGGCCTAGACATTGAGCAATGGTCGCACCAGGTGGCCAGATTTAGGGCCCCATATTACAGAGGTTCAAAATTACTGTTGCTGCCATGACTAGACAAAAGTAAGTTGAGAGAGAATATAAAATAAGGGAAAAATCCCAAGTAAATGATGGTTTATGGTACAGGATCTTGGACAAGCCCTGGTTCTTAGTGAGTTGAAAGCCAAAGACTCTCAGGTTCCAAAAAATAAAAACACACAAAAAATGCCCACAAAATGACCTTACCTACCCAAGCAATATTAGATAGTAACATTAATGGCATGTTGTGTACTGGACTCCATGTCATCTGGACAGGCTGATCCAGCCTTGGGTTTACTCCCATTTCATCTAGCAATCTGTAGGCCTGCTTTTCTTACAGAAATTGATCAGGATTGGCCCATCCTGCCCAGGTGATGTGGAGCCTGAATCATGAATTGATCAGCTACTATGTAAAATGACTCCTGACAAATGTGGTACCCTCAATGACCCCTGGGAGATTTTATTATACCATGTTGATAATACAAGCAGGCTGTGTACTCTGACACAAAAGGACAGACTTTTTTTAAGAACTGGAAGATAAAAAAAAATAAATGGAAAATTTGCTGGTCCAGTCCAGGGTGATATAGGTCACGCTGATTTTCTCTGCCAATAGCTCTGTAAACCCCAGTATTTTAATGATTTTTTCACTCATTTTCCTCAAAAAGGTACGGTATATTAAAATGTCTTTTGCCTGGCTGGGCAATGTGAGACCTGCTCCGGGGATGTTCTTTCTCTATCTTTAACATTGAAGAAAACCTTTATGGGGGGGAGGGTTCAGCCAAGGAGGGTGGAGGTCCTACAAATGGAAGCCTATTAGGGGGGTGATGAGAGGAAAAAGAAGAGAACTTAGCATACATTAATCAATCAGTTAAAAAGAGACTTAATGCTCAATAAGGCCTGACTGTTTCATAGCTCCCCACGTTTAGGAGCTGCTTTCTGCTCCCTAGACATGAGCTGTTCTAGTTCTGCCTTAAAAATGGACATAGAAACATAGAAAAAGACCACATGGCCTATCTAGTCTGTCCTTCCATAAAGATATACTGGGTCAGACCAAGGGCCATCAAGTCCAGGGAGTTTGTACAGGGAGGCTAGATGGGGGCGGGAAGAGGGTGGAGTTAGGGTGGGCTGTGGGTGGTCTGCAGCCCCGGATGTACAAGGCCAGTTCAGCTGTCAAATCTGTATGTCCAGGGCCAGCAGATGAAACAGGGAACTTATTCCACCTCTGAGATGGAATAAGTTCCCCTAGACAGGGGGGAGATAGAAGGCCCAGATGCATCAAAGGGTGGAAGGAGCGCAGGAGATTCCCTGCAACTCGACCCTGGCCTTAGGAGGCTGGATCGGGGGTTCGAACTGCAGGGAATGCATTAAGTCATCGTCGGCCGGGGGTCATGACTCCTGAATGGAGCCACGGTGCCACAGCTCCATTTCGGAGCCTTGACTGAGTTAGCTGGTTAGAGTCCTGTATGTGCAGGCCGACCAGGATCGGGCCCCAGGCCTGCATGTACAACCTAGTCGTGATTCTGATCCCGCGGGGCAAGACGAATTGCATCTGTCCCTGTGCGTCCGATTTCGATTGGGCTCATAGGGGCCTGGATGTCCTGTATGAAATGAGGCCCTAAGCATATTACATTGAACAGGGGTGTAAACGTGGGTAGTAACAGGAAGAACTAAGTTACAAGCTAGTATGTGGTCCATAAGTAGTTAGGGTGGTTGGAGCTAGGGCTGGCAGCAGGCAAAGTCTTTATCATAGTTATGGTATATGGTCATAGCATAGTTGGAACAAAGGAGTCTTTATGGCTTTCCTGAAGGGGGAGATGGATCGGATTGGGGCAGGGAGGATGTTCCAAAGAGTTGGTGTGTACAATGAGAAAGCTCGGTTCTTAGCATCTTGGGAACTCTTTCTTATTGCTAAAGGAGTGGTGAGCATGTTTCTCATGTTTGTCCTTCTCATTCTGCAGAGAGGTTATGTAGCATTTTAAATGTCATCAATAGAGCTTTGTAATTTAGGTGGCTTGCTATTGGGAGCCAATGCAATTGCCTTAGGATGGGCATGGCATGTTCAAATCTGGAGACTCCATACAGGGTTCAGGCCATGGAATTCAAGGCCATTTGCAGAGGATGAAGTGCGTGCATAGCCTGACAGGCCATGGAGAATGATATTTTCAAAGTCAAAGTGTGGAAGGTTAAGTGCCGGGAATATGGTGAGGAAGTCAGCAGCCTCCAGCAGTAGACACAGATGACATAGGGTCCCTATTTTGTGATATACTGACTTGGTAACATTCTTTATGTGTGTTTCCATACTCAGACATTGATCCAGGGTGAATCGTAGGTAACACACTTCTTGCTTTGTCATCGGCTCTGCATCTTTTACTCATAGAGAAGAAGGAGGGATGAATTTGGGTCCTTTGTGATAAACAACTTTAGTCTTCTTGCAGTTCATTCTTAGGTTGTGTGTATAGAGCCAGTCAGAGATTGCATAAAAGCATTCAGTAATCTTGGTGTAATCGGGACTGTCCATGGAGAATGGGGTATATAGTAGTACATCGTCGGCAAACATGGGGTATAGTATTATTATTATTTATTTATTATTTATTACAATTTCTTATATACCGCACTATTTTGTATCAGCGTGGTTTACATAAAACAAAATGACCATAACAACTGTTTGGCTTCACATAGAACAGGAGTAACAACTTGGATAACATGTTTGGCTTTACAGAGAACAGGAGTAACAACTTGGATAACAAGGGGGATACAAACTGAACTAATTAAATATGTACAATGAGATTGAATGCTAAGAATTTAGGATGCTACATGTGTACAGTGAGGTTGTGTGCTAATATTGAGATGTTATCTCGAGGAGGAAAGAGGAGGGACAGTTAGGCAGGGGTCAGGTTAATCTGGTAGTACTGTGTAAATAAATGGAATTTGAGAGCCTTTCTGAATTGTGTTAGGTCAGTAATCGCACGGATGCCTGGTGGTAATGCGTTCCAACATTTTGGGGCATAGATACTGAAAGCCCCGTTTGATGTAGCGATTGTGTACTTTGTTGATGCCTTTGGGAATACTAGCGCGTTTGTAGATGAGGTTCTTCTTGTTCTGATGGGAGGGATGAGCTGAATGATGTCAGTTAGTGAAGGGGAGGTGATACCATGGATGGATTTGAAAGTGAGTAGCAAGCACTTGAACATAAGCCTTCCTTGTATGGGGAGCCAGTGAAGCTGTATTAGGATAGGCGTTACATGGTCGCATCTTGCTGCTCCCACTAAGACTCTGGCAGCGGCATTCATGGCAAGTTATAACGGATTAAGTGTTGACTGAGGGAGACCTTGAAGAATAGCGTTGGCAAAGTCAAAGTGTGGTAAGATAAGGGATTGGTATATTGTCCGGAAGTCTTCAGGGTTTAGAAGGGATTGAAGGTGTCTGAGGGACCGGATTTTGAAATATATGGCTCTGACTATGTTGGATATATGGATTTTCATGTCCAAACATTGATCAAGGGTAACCCCTAAGTACCAAATTGTTGATTTGGTTTGGAGTTCAGCTTCTTTAACCTTTATATGGGGTGGAGGGGAGAAACTCTGGTCTCTGGTGATGAATAGCACCTCAGACTTTTTGTGTTGGATCCTAAGATTTTGGGACAGAAGCCATTCGGAGACTGCGTTGAAACATTCAATCAGTGGCGAGAGGTCCATTTGCTCTGTGGAGAATGGCATGAAGAGTAGGATGTCATCAGCGTATATTAAACAGTCGACCTTGAATGATCCGATAATGTTGAAAATGGGTTGCATGTAAATATTAAACAAGAGAGATGATAGGGACGACCCTTGTGGAACGCCCTGTCGTTGATGGAACGGTTCGGAAGTTCCTGATCCTGATTTTACATGCTGCCATCTGCCAATAAGGTACGACCTGCACCAATCAAGGGCAACGCCATTTATGCCCTTTTCCTTTAGACGTTCTACTAGCAGACCATGGTGTACAGAATCAAAGGCTGCAGCGATGTCTATGAAGATGAGAACGAAACCTCGGTGGATGTTATCGATACCTGTGACGATTTTGTTGAAGAGGGAGGTAAGCAGGGTTTCGACGCCATGGTATTCCCTGAAGCCATGTTGACGATGGTCTAGTGGGGAGGCGGTATCAATGTGATCTTGAATTTGTCTTTGTGCTTCCTTTTCAATTATTTTGGCTAGAAGAGGAATACTGGCTATGGGTCTGTAGGATTCAACTTTGCTTGGGTCAAGTTTAGGGTTCTTCAGAAGGGGTCTGATGGATGTTTGCTTGAGTGCTGCAGGGAAGGATCCTGTTGTGAATGATAAGTTCATCATTCTTGTGATTAGTGGGCTGAGTTCTGTTCGTAAATTTTTAATCCAATATGCGGGGCAGGGGTCAGTTTGTGCAGTCGTGGTATTGAGGGCCGCAATGGTATCTTCCACAAGTTTCTTGGATGGAGTGGAGAACTTAGATAGGGATATTAGATTGGAGGTGTCTTGTGCTATGAACGTAGTAATTTTGTCAGTTTGAAGTAGCTTGGATTGTAAATGGTTGGCAAACTCCTGTGGGTGGATCTCTTCAGGTCGACATGGAGATGGTTCCTTAGAGAATGATTTAACTAGTTCGAAAAGGTCACGTGGTTTATTTAGTGACCTTTTGAGGGTGTCGGTATGGTATTGTTTCATATTTGTTAGGATAGCTTCTCTGTGGATCGCAAGGTGAGTTCTGTAGGCTGCCTGGTCTTCTGCGGAGTGGGAACGCCTCCATCTTTTCTCAAGTTTCCGTAGGTGTGAGCGGGAGACACGTAGTTCCGGTGAGAACCATGGAGAATGTTTTCTTTTCTTTGAGATATTGTTCTTGGTTGGTTTTCGTGCAATAGAGCTAAGACTCTTATTCCATGAGGTGATTAAGTTGTCTAGGTTGAGAGTTGCATTGTTGTATAGAGGGAGAGTCTCTGCTAGTACGAGATCTTTGTTGAAGGCTCTGAAATTTCGAGAAGTTGTGTTTGTTGAGTTGAATGGTGTTCTATTGTTGTGTGGTAAATTGTTATTGATGGGTATAATGAAATTGATTAGCTTGTGATCTGACCATGATACAGAGGTGAGAGATGTCACAAGTTCATCATTCGGTTCAAGTACTGACAGGGGGGCAAAAATCATGTCCAGGATATTCCCTTTAGTGTGAGTGGGTTTGTTGATAATTTGTCTGTATCCCAGTTCATTAATCGCTTCTAAAAGGGCAGTGGCGTGACTGGAGTGAAGTGATGGGAGGTTGAAATCTCCTAGTATCCAGTTTGATAGGTTGGGATGGCGAGTGTTGGCTGCTAGGTCGAGGATGTTGGAGAGATCATCAGTTGAGGGTGAGGGTGCTCTATATAGAAGGTTAATAGAGCATTGGTTATTTGCAATGGATAGTATATTCAAGTTGTTGGTACTGGTGGAGTCTGTTGTGTGAAAATGCAGATCAGTTTTGGTCAGAATGAGGGCCCCTCCTCCTCTTTTGCTTTCTCTATGACGGGAGTGGATGGCGAAGTTGGTGGGTAGTAGTTGATTGAGAATTACATTATCTACGTCGGATAACGAAGTCTCAGTTATCATAAGAATATCCAGGTTGTGGGATACAATTAAGTCTGTGACAATTGGCCATTTATTGCGAATTGATCTCGCATTTATAAGGGCGCAATTAAGAGCTAGTGTGGGTTTCTCTGGTTTGGTTTGTTTGGAATGTTGGAGGGCTATGCGTAATAAATATGATTGACGTGTGTGGGTGTTGTTTAGGTGGTGAGGATAAGAAGATTTAGCCCAAGTTTTGGCATGGTGCTGAAGTATTGGAATTTGATTGGTAGCGTGGAACAGGGCCAGGGACTCTACAATCAGCCAAGAGAAGATAAGGAGGCCGCTCATTATGGCCGTGATAGGTGGGGCCATTTCAGTGTTGGCCTTAGTTGCTGTAGATCAGTGTCCGACTTGGTGTTAAGGTGATGGTGGTAAGCCTATGCTGTGTCGGAGAATGTCACTGAGTATGTGGTATGAATGGATTATCGAGCAGAATGGCTGGATGTAGATACTGAAGAGCAAGGCAGATAGAGATGATCCCTTGCATCTGCTGGTATGTAGATAATGCCTGAGCACCTATGCACACCAGTTGCCGGCAATCTGTTAAGTAGGATCTGCACCAATCTAGGGCTAAATTCTGTATACCTTTCTGTTGTAGGTGAGCAAGTAGGAGATTGTGAGTGACCATGTCAAAGACCGATGTGATATCCAAGAATATTAGTATGAATCCTTGCTTTGCTTTGTTCATTCCAATAATGAGACTGTCCAGTAGAGTGGCCAGGAAGGTTTTGACATTGTGTTGTTGACGGAACCCATGCTGCTGTTGGTCAAGGGGAGCGTAGTAGTTGATGTGATCTTGGATTTGTTGCTGGACTATCTTCTTGGTTATCTTAGTCAGGATGGGAGGCTAGATATGGGCTATAGGAGTTTACGTCGAGAGGGTCCTGATTGGCATTTTTTAATAGTGGTCTGACAGTGGTGGTTTTCAATGGTGATGGTACCAGACCCATGGTAAAGGAAAGGTGTACGATTCTGGTAATGAATGCACTTAGGTCAGATCGGGGTGATTTGATCCAGTATGCGGGGCATGGATCGGTTGGGAAAGTGGTGGTGTTGAACTCGCTTATGACATTCTCAATGTGCTCAGTGGAGCATGGGTGGAAGAAATCTAGATTGGGAATAGCAGTGTTTTCAATAGGAGGATTATCTGAGAGAGGATTTACTGGATTAAGGGAATTCCCATTTGTTTTGGTATGGAAGTGGGTAGCAAATTCCTGTGGGTAGGGGGGTGCCTGTGGTATGTTACTTAGTTGTATCCTTTATGAGGGACTTAATGATTCCGAAAAGCTTTTGGGGCTTATTAAGAGAACACATTAGGATATCTGTGTGGTATTCCTTTCGTCTCTGGTTAACTGCATTGTGATCTTGCAGGGGTCTTCATGTATGTGACGTGATCTTGGGGGAGTCTAGAGGGCCACCACTTCCACTCCAGCATCCTGAGTTGTAGTAAGGACTCACATAGGTCGGCTGTGAACCATATGGCTGTGTGATTCTTCTTGACGGATTTTGTGGACTGTGGTAAAAGTGTGGCTTTGCTTAAGGCATTATTCCATGTGTCTACAAGCTTATCCAGTTTGGTGGTATTAGTATTAAGGTTGGGCAGCATTTCTTCAAGGAAGGCTTCTCTGTTAAATGGACAGAAGCGACGAGCTGGTGGTGGAGAGGTCACAGGGGGTCCATTCTCTGCTGCGCCCATTGGGATGTGGAAAATAAAGATTAGTAAAACAAAATTTTCCTTAGCTAAATCCATGTTGGCTTTCTCCCATTAAACAATTTTTTTTTTTAGAAATGCTTATATACCACTTTTCACTGGGTCAAAGCAGTGTACATTCAGGTACAGTATATATTAAACATAGAAACATGATGACAGAAAAAGACCACATGGCCTCTCTAGTCTGTCCTTCCATAACAACAACTACAACAGTCCACTTTTTACCTTTAGAGATCCTCTGTGTTGGTCCCATGCTTTTTTGAATTCAGTTACTGTCCTCATCTCTACCACCTCCACTGAGAGACTATTCCATGGATCCACTACTCTTTCCGTAAAGAAATATTTCCGCATATCACTCCTGAATCTATCTCCCTTCACCCTCATCCCATGTCCCCTCGTAGCAGAACTTGCTTTCAATTGAAAGAGGCTCTCTCCCTGAACATTTATGCCACGGAGGTATTTTTCCCTTGTCCCCAAAGTGCTCACAATCTACATTATGTACCTGAGACAATGGAGGGTTAAATGGCTTGCCTAAGGTCACAAGAAGCACCTGTGGGACTAGAAACCTCAGTCCCTCCAGCCCAAGGTTGCTGTCCTCCAGTGAGATTTGAACTCACAACCCTATGGCCTGAAGCAACTTGCCCCAACCACTAGGCCACTTCTTTATAATGGTTTCTACCATTTTGCTTCGTACTGACATCAGGCTCACTAGTCTGTAGTTTCCCAGATCAATAATTCATAGATTGCCAATAGTAGGTCTGCAATCTCATATTTCAGTTCTTTCAACACACTCAGATGTATACCCTCCGGTGATTTAGTTTATCAAATAGTTGTAATACATCTTCCCGGTTTAATCAATATTTCTTTCAATTCATCTGATACATTGCCTTTAAATATCATTTCAGTCATGGGTAACTTCCCAACATCTTCTTCAGTAAAGACCGAAGCAAAGAATTCATTCAGTCTCTCCGCTATGGCCTTGTCCCCTCTTAGTGCCCCTTTTACCCTTCTATCATCTAATGGTCCAACTGACACTCTCAGAGATTTTTTGCTATGAATGTACTTGAAAAGATTTTTAATTATGCATTTTTGCTTCCATGGCAAGGTTTTTTTTCAAATTCTTTCACTGCCTGCTTTATCAATGTCTTGCATCTAATTTGCCAGTGCTTATGTTAATTCCCGTTTTTGTCATTTGGCTCCTTTTTCCATTTCCTGAAAGATGCTTTTTTGGCAACAACAGCCTCTCTGATCTCACCTTTAAACCATGCCGGCAATTTTTTGTCCTTCCTTCCACTTCTCCTAAAGCATGGAATACATCTGCTCTGGGTTTCCAAGCTAGTATTTTTAAACAACTATTCTTGATGTAAATGTTTAACCTTTGTAACTGCTCCTTTTAGCTTTTTCTTAACAGTTTTCCTCATTTTATCATGGTCTCCCTTTTGAAAGCTGAAAGGTAGTACTGTGAATTTCCTTGATGTCCTTCCTCCATTTATTAAATCAAATGTGATCATGCTATGATCACTATTGCCAAGTGGCCCCAACACCCTTATCTCTTGTACCAGATCCTGTGTTCCATTAACGACTAGGTCCAAAATAGCTTCCACGCTTGTTAGTTCATGAACCAGCTGCTCCAAGAAGCAGTCATTTATTTCATCTAGAAACTTTATCTCCCTAGCATGCCAGGAAGTACTTTTTCACTGAAAGGGTGGTGGATGCTTGGAATGCCCTCTCGATGGAAGTGGTGGGGGCAAATACAGTGACAGAAATAAAATGGCATGGGACAGACTCACTTGATCCCTTTATAGAAACAGGATAAAATCAAAATAAACTTAACTGTCTCTGATATCTCAACAAGAAGAGTTGACCTGCACGGAGCGGTGGGTACACCCCTAAACAAAGGCATGGGGAGGGGTGACCTGCACGGAGTAGCGAGCATACCTATTCTTGCCACCTTGCTGGGCAGACTAGATGGACCATGCTGGTCTTTATCTGCCATCATATACTATGTTACTATGTCCTGTTGTGACACAACACTGACCCAGTCGATACCAGGGTAATTGAAATCACCCATTATTACTATGTTGTAACTTTTGTTAGCTTCCCTGATCTATTTTAGCATTTCATCATCCATCTGTTCATTCTGGCCAGGCGTTCAGTAGTATACCCCACTGCCATCGCCTTCCCCTTTTTACATGGCATTTCTATTCATAGATATTCTACAGTGTATTTTGTTTCTTGCAAAACTTTAATCCTATGTGACTCAATGCTCTCTCTAACAGAGCGCAACCCCTCCACCAATTTGATCTACCCTATCATTGCAATGTAGTTTGTACCCAGGTATCACAGTGTCCCACTGGTTGTTCTCCTTCCACCAGGTCTCTGAGGTGTCAATTATATCTAACCTCTCATTTAATGCTATATATTCTAGCTCTCCCATTGTATTTTTTAGACTTCTAGCATTCCCATACTGGCATTTTAGAGGTTCTATTTTATTCACATTAATCTGGCTATCAGTTGATAAGGGTAATTTGGAACCTTTCGGCTCTCTCTGCTCTGTACTTACGGGCATCTGGGTTACTTTTATCTTTATTGGAACCTCTTTATCGGGATGTCCTAACTTCCTTCTTTTGCTAGTATCCTTCAAGGATACTTCCTTCTGAACCATGAACTGGGTGATCAGAGAACTGGACCAAGGTAAAGTACTAGATGTGATGTACTTAAATTTCAGCAGTCTTTGACACAGTTCTGCACCGACTACTTATAAATAAATTGAGGGCTTTAAGGATGAACCCTGAAGTGGCCAACTGGGTTAGAAACTGGTTGAGTGGGAAAACAAAGGTACTGGTAAACGGAGTTCTCTCTGAGGATAAGGAAGTTACCAGGGGTGTATTGCATGGATTGGTCCTTGGTTTGAAGGGCTGTTGGATAAGGTTTACAGATGATATCAAAATTTGAAAAGGGTAGACACTCAGGAAGATGAAGATAAATTGAGGAGGGATCTAGTGAAGCTTGAAGAATAGTCAAGAATTTGGCAGCTGAGTTTTAATGCTAAAAAATGCAGGATCATGCATTTGGGCTGCAAACTCTAAGGGAGTGGTACAGTATAGGGGTGAAGTGCTTCTATAAGAACATAAGATATGCCATACTGGGTCAGACCAAGGTCCATCAAGCCCAGTATCCTGTTTCCAACAGTGGCCAATCTAGGTCATACATACCTAGAGGTTTCCCCAAAAGACACAGGTTCTGCAATGCTTGTACTAGGTCAAGCATTGATATCCTGGGTCCCTTCTTAATAATGGTTTATGGACCTTTCCTCCAGGAACTACATCCTCCGGTAACAAATTCCAGAGTTTGATTACACGTTGAGTGAAAAAATATTTTCTTTTATTAGTCTTAAATAGTTTACCCTGTAGCTTCATTGCATGTCCCCTAGTCTTCCTATATTCTGATAACGTAAACAGTCGATCTACGTTTACCCGTTCCACTTCGTTCATTAATTTATAGACTTCTATCATATCTCCCCTCAGCCGTCTCTTTTCCAGGTTAAAGAACCCTAACCTTTTTAGCCTTTCTTCATAGGAGTATCCTTCCATCCCCTTTACCATTTTGGTGGCTCTTCTCTGAAACTTTTCTAATAACGCTATATCCTTTTTAAGATACGGCGACCAGAATTGCACACAATATTCAAGGTGCGGTCTCACCATGGAACGGTATAGAGGCATTATAATCTCTTTTGTTTTATTTTCCATTCCTTTCCTTATGATACCTAGCATTCTATTTGCTCTCTTGGCTGCCGCTGCACACTGGGCCAAGGGTTTTAACATGGTATCCACAATGATGCCTAAATCTTTTTCCTGGGTGGTGGTTCCTAATGTGGAACCTTGCATCGTGTAACCATAGTTTGGGTTGTTCTTTCCTAGGTGCATAACTTTGCACTTGTCCACATTAAATTTCATCTGCCATTTTAATGCCCAGTCTTCCAATTTATCAAGATCCTCTTGCAATTTTCCACAATCCTCTTGGGTTTTAACAACTTTAAATAGTTTTGTGTCATCTGCAAATTTGATAACCTCACTCGTTATTCCACTTTCCAGGTCATTTATGAATATGTCAAAAAGCAGCGGACCCAGCACAGATCCCTGGGGTACACCACTATTCACTTTTCTCCATAGGGAAAATTGGCTATGTAGCCCAACCCTCTGCTTTCTATCTTTTAACCAGTTCCTGATCCACAGTAGTACACTGCCTCCTATCCCATGACTCTTTAGTTTTGCCAAAAGTCTCTGATGAGGGACCTTGTCAAAGGCTTTCTGAAAGTCCAGATACACTATATCAACTGACTCACCTTTGTCCACCTGTTTATTCACACCTTCAAAAAAACATAACAGATTAGTAAGACAAGATCTTCCTTGTCTAAAGCCATGAAAGGAGAGTGGGACCTGAGAGTGACTGTTTCGGTACTGCTTTTCTAGCACTGCCTTCACTTGACCCCCCCTGCTGCCTATATAGGGTAATTTGGCATTCTCGCCAGTCAGAATAATAGAGTCTTTTAAACTTGGAGACAAAAGCATGAGCAGAGGTTTACTGGATATGCAGGGCTAGATGAGGATGTTCCAATCCTTAAATCTAGAAATATAAGTTTCTTATTAAATACTTTGTTGCATTCTTGCAGTTTCATCATTATGGGCCCGATTTTCGAAGGCCTTTACAAGGGTAACTTCCCTAGTTCCCGTGTAAAGGCATTATCCAGGCTTTTCGAAGGCACCTACATGGGTAATGCCCTTTGAAAACCCCAGATATGTCCCTAACGCGCCCAGATGCTATCCGCATAGCATCAGGGCGTGTTAGGGGCGTTCTGGGGAGGAGCGGAGGTGGGCCATGGCACTACCCATGTAGTACCAATTTTCGATGCTACACAGTTAGCACTCTGCACCTTAAAGATAGGCATGGGAAAACCTCGCCTATTTTTAAGACGCTGGGGCTAACCATGTAGCATCGAAAATCGGTGCTACACAGGTAGCTCCTGCGACTGCTTGGCTGTGCGGCAGCACCTGGATTTTCGATGCCGGGGCCACGTATGACTCCGGCATGGAAAATCCGGGTTGGGCAGGAGGTGGGCGGGCTAGCGTCGACATGGCACATAGTACCACCCAACTAAAATTTGGGCCCTATGTTTCTAGATTGTGGGCCAGTAGACTGGGAGACATGGTGACAAAGTCCCTAAGTAATATGCTTTTTCCAGAGGATGACAAGCAATCTCATATGGCGGATGTTCATAGCGCAAGTCTGCAACAAATAGAGCCATATGGTTACACTGAGTTATCTACTGCATGGAGCCGGCAGCTTGGTAACTTAGTTGACGTGGATATGCTTTCTGCGAGTATTACACATTTGCAGAGTTTAACATCTAACTTAGTCCTGCAAGAATTGCAATATAAATATTTGCTAAGGATATATATATCACCCCATAGAACCTGTTGTGCTAAGTTCACTTTGGAAGCTTTATGTCCCAAATGCAGAACCTTGTCAGCTACATTGGGATATGTTTTTTGGAAATGCAACCAGGTGGCTATATTTTGGGAGTTTTTGAGTAATCTATCGCACTCTTCTTCACGCGGCAAAACGTGATTATTATGCTGACCTCATTTCCTCTTCCTCGAATTCATCTCGTCAGCTGTACTCTGTTCTTCGTTCTCTCACAGCCTCTCATTCTGCATCTTCCCCCTCTCCCAACGTAACTTCCTCCTCCCCGGACTCCTCTTCCCTTGCCTCTTTCTTTGTTTCCAAAGTCAGTACTCTTCGCCAAGCTTTTCCCCAATGTCCCCCACCTCTTTCTCCCCCCACTGAGCCCCCCCTTCCCCCTCCCCTTGCTTCACCATCCTTAATTCCTACGTTATCACATTCCTGGTCCTCTTTTGATCCCATCACATCCGAAGTTTTAATTAAGACCTTTTCTACCATCCGTAAAACTACTTGCTCAGCTGACCCTATCCCCTCCCAATGGCTTCTAGAACCCTCCCTAGCTCTATCCCCATATATCCTCTCTCTGTTTAACACAATTTTATCCTCTGGTTATTTTCCCTCCACCTGGAAGCACGCAATAGTCCGCCCCATCCTGAAATCTCACTCTTCTGACCCCTCCGTTCTTTCTAACTGGCGCCCTGTTTCTAATCTATCCTTTCTGTCGAAACTCCTCGAGAAGCTTGTCTTCTCTCAATTTTCCTCTCATCTTGAACTTTCTCTCACTCTTCACCCCTGTCAATCAGGTTTCCGCCCTGGCCATAGCACTGAATCCGTTCTTCTTTCTCTTCTCAATGATCTTCACATTGCTCACGATCGCGGTCTTATTACTTTGGCTGTCTCTCTTGATCTCTCTGCGGCTTTTGACTTGGTGGACCATCACACCCTTCTTTTCCGCCTTCGGGAAGCTGGTCTTTCGGGTGCGGTTCTCCGATGGTTTCATTCATTTCTATCCTGTCGCTCCTTCTCTGTCGTCTCTGCGTCCTCCTCCTCTGCTCCTACTCCTCTATCCTGTGGTGTTCCCCAAGGGTCTGTCCTCGCCCCACTTCTCTTCAATATTTTCTAGCCCCTCTTGCTCTTTTAGTCCAACAGTTTAGCATCTCTGCATATTATTATGCAGATGACATCATTCTCCTCCATCACACTGACTCTTCTTCCCCTGATATTTCCCCTCTTAACCTCTGTCTTACTGCTGTGGTGTCCTGGTTTTCTTCTAATTTTCTACATGTTAACCCAGCAAAATCTTTTGCTATCTGGTTCACTTCTGGCAGCCCCTCCCCTACCTATGCCCCTTCTCTATCCTCACAATCTATCCCCCTGGTCTCATCACTCCGCTACTTAGGTGTTGTTCTTGACTCTGCCCTTACTTTTAAAGATCACATCTCCTCAATTGTTCAGCGCTCCTTCTTTTCCCTCCGTCAACTCAGAGCAGTCCGTCCTTTTCTCTCTACTCCTGCCCTAACCACCCCCTCTTGCTTACCCTTGTACTGTCTCGTCTCGATTATTGCAATGTCTCTTTCGCCGGCCTATCCAAGTCCCAATTGTCTCGTCTCCAACACGTCCAAAATGCTGCCATCCGTTTGTTGACCCATGCATCACGCTTCGATCACGTTATTCCCCTTCTCTATCAGCATCACTGGTTACCCATCTTCTTCCGCATTCAATATAAACTTTTAATCTTTGCACACAAAGTAATCCATACTGGCACTCCTCTTTACCTGGCGAATCAGCTACATTTCCGTACCTCCCATCGTCTTCTCCGCTCCATACACATAAACCGCATGGTCCTTCCCTCCCCCGCACATGCCCGCCTAGAAAAAACCCGCTCCTCTGCTTTCTATTTCCTGGCCCCAAGCCTCTGGAATTCGCTCCCCCCCTCTCTCCGTGCAGAAGAATCCTATCAATCATTCAAAACCCAGCTTAAAAGTCACCTTTTCTCCCTTGCGTTTGATCCTCCTCCCTAGTCTATCCCCTTTCCCCTCCTTTCTATTGTGATCACCCATGTACTGTATGTCCCCCCCTCCCCGTCCCCCTTGATAGTACTCGTTCATTGTTACTCTTTCTGTTTTATTTCTATTTTCTGCTCTCAGCTTCTCTTTTCTTTCTCTCCTCTCCTTTTCTCATAATTGATGGCGTTCTTTTCCTTTTCTGCAGCCAAGTGCTTGTTTTAATTAACTTGCTTTATTTTATTTATTGTAAACCGCTCAGGTGCCCACGGTATTGAGCGGTATAACAAGTTTTAAATAAACATAAACATAAACATAATAAGCCGCTGTCACAGAAATGTGATCCTTCGCCGCCAACACCATCCCATTCAGCTGCTGCCCAACCTGCGGAGAAGAGAGGCCTGGCAATCTACTTCCATATCTTGCTACAAAAACATAATGGATAGTCACAACGAAACAAATTGCAGTACAGTGCTGGAAGATGAGACTCCCAGATTGGAAGGCACTCAACTGGCTACTGGGAAGGAGCTGAAGACTTTTCAGAGTCCACTCTGTCAACAATGTGCCACCTGACGTAAGACCGAATACAGTTTAGGACAACTATCCAGAGGGTCGCCATGAGTTGACACTGACTCAACGGCAACAACAACAAAAAATTAATAAGCAGCTTTCCTATTCCATTTCAGGTTTTCTGTTTTGGGACTTTGGGGGTTTCTCATCACTGGTCCAAGGGAGAAGATTTTTCTCTGCAATATTTATCTTTTAGGGTATAAATGAATTCCGTTTATATAAGCTCATGTCTGGGGCTCCTAACTTGACTGAGTGGCATTTACAATTATTTCATATGATGGCCATGGAAACGTTTGACATATAATATGAAAGACCTGGTCAAGAGAGGGCCTTTCTTAATGTATGGGAATCACATTGGCCAGCTATTCCCCATAGAACCTGAAATGCATTACTAAATGGCTGACTATACTTCACCCACTGGAGAACCTCTGTGGTATTTATAATATGGAAGGCTCTCGTTGGGGGCAGGGAGGAGAATGGGATGGGTGAGTTTCATGCTGAACTGCTGGAAAAGGTTGTTGTGAAGTTGTACATGCTTTTTTTAATATAATAATAATAATGATGATTTAATACAGATATGAAGAATGCCAAAAGAAAACTTCAGTTTAATTTCTCCAACCTGCAAAGGTGCAACGATGACTTCTATATCACTAATGAGCAGAACCCTCAAGCCAGTGTGAGATACAACTAACCCCGGGCTCACATAGCCTTTCTATGTCTGCCTGCAATCTGAACCGGCATAAGTGAGGTTGGGATTCAGTTTAAAAGATCAGCAATTCACCTCTAAAGGTTAGTTAGGCAGGGAGACAATGATGAGGTATTGTGCTGGAACAACAGGTTTCTGTGGAAAGAGAAACAGAAAACAAAAGGGAGAAGCTTGATACTATTACACGCTCTTAGTCCGTCACTATGTCATCTGGATGTACCCATCTGAAGGAGCACCCTGCAAAAATGCCGCTTGCCAGAGGGCCTCAGAAAATCGGGGTGTTTAATCCCAGTCCTTTCAGGTTACCCCTCATGAATATGCATGAGATAGATTTGCATGCATACTAGCTCCACTGTATACAGATCTCTCTAATCCATTTGCAACCCTTGAGGACAAGAAGTGCACTACTGCCATGCGATATTGTTTAAAATAGGCTTTCTGTGCAGCAAGTGAACTAATGCTTCCTATTGGCTATCCCTTTGGGAAGTATACCTGCCACTACTTCCAAAAAACTTTCTGGAAAAGCACAGAAAATAGTTTGGATTTTTAGCTCACCTATCCAAAATAAATGACCAAGGGAGGGCTGTGTAACTTTATTAGTATTGGAGTACAATAATCCTTGCTCCAAACAACTTATAATGTAAGTGGGCACCCAAGGCAATGGGAGATAAAGTGACTTGCCAGAAGCAATCAACCAAGGTCAAATGTCAAGCAGCCACTATTGTTGTTGTCAAGTGCCGTCGAGTCGGAGTCAACTCATGGCGACCCTCTGGATAGCTATCCTAAATTGTGTTCGGTCTTCAGTCAGGCGGCTCATTGTTGACAGACTGGTACCTGTAGCTGCTGTTATTGTATCAATCCATCTCATTACTGGCCTTCCTCTTTTGCGTTGACCTTCTATCTTGCCAAGCATGATGTCTTTCTCTAATGATCTCTCTCTTCGCATGATGTGTCCAAAGTATGAAAGTCGAAGTCTTGTCATCTGAGCTTCTAAAGAAAGCTTAGGTTTGATCTCCTCTAGTACCGACTGGTTTGTTCTTCGGGCAGTCCATGGTATACACAGTATTCGCCGCCAGCACCATAATTCAAAGGCATCAATTTTCTTCCTGCCTGTCTTTTTCACTGTCCAGCTTTCACATCCATATGATGTTACTGAAAATACCATGGCTTGAACAAGTCGAATCTTTATATGGAGAGAGACAGCCACTATCACTTTAAAATCACTTCATATTTTCACCTTCTTACATGCTGCCATTTCAGGAAACAGCTTCTTAAGTTAATTTAGGATCATGAGGGTTACTTGATATTTTGTTCCTGAGAAAATGACCCTTTGTTGCCATCATTTTAAAACGAAATATTTTTTTAAACAAATTTGGTGTCTATGAACTAAGCAGTTTTCCTATAGACAAACATCTTTATTCACAAAGATTTTTCTCCAATTTCTATAGGAAAAACGTTTAGTGAATCAGATCTCAAATGGGTGAAACCTTTAGGACATAGGCCTTTGGATCTCCTGTTGACTTATTGCAGTGCTGGTATCCTTTTACCGGTGGAAACATTTCAATGCATTTAGGATTTGTTTGTGTGAAGGGACATGCCTACTCTGAGCCTCTAAGAGAAATCTCTGATATTACAGCTCCTACAAGCTAGGTCTGATGTAACAAAACGCAGAAGGCAAAAAAGGGGAAGAGCTGGTGAAGCTGAAACTTACTGGTGTTTAATAAATAAAAATCCAAATAAAACCAAATATTATAAAATATGAATTATTTCCTATCTGCTACAAGAGGGAAATAATACAATGGAATTTGTCTTTGCTCTTAAGGCCCTTAAAAGTAGTGGAGAGTCCAGCCACCTCCAGCCAAATTCAGCAGCCTCTTCCATGATGCGAAGGAGAAGGAAACAGCTATATGGATTGTGACACGTCAGGCGTCACTATGTGCGCATGCCAATACTTCCAATGTCTGCACATATCTCGGCCATATCACCTATCACTATCTATAGACCTGCATAGACAGCAGCTGATCCTCTTACACGACCACTGCCTCCTCCTCCTCTTCTCTCCACCCTGTCCCTTCATGAAAAGAGCAGCTCTCCAAACCAAGCCTTCCCTTGAAGCCCTCAGCCAGCTCTGGATTTCCTAGCATTCACCATAAATATTCACCAGCTATGTTGTAGGCATTTGGTCTAAGCACTGACTTTAATTTGTGTAGTTTGGCTATCCTCAAAACCACAGATGGTCAAAGGTCATGAGGACTTGAGCATTAACAGTATGCACAGCTGTAAGCATGGATCAAAGGAGGTGCAGCCCATCTTGACGGTGTACCCCTGCTGCTAACGCCAGATTCCTGGAAAGGATCAGCAAGACAACATTCTCTGTTTTGTATTACATTTATCAGCCATGCAATACTCCTTTCCCTCCCTCCACGCCAGCAGCACCACCATCTGCACACACTTTCCCTCCAGACCATCACAGCTGTCCTGTTTCTTACACATACGCACCAAACCTTTTGTGTGCTTTCCAACCATCTCCACTAAGTGTCCTGTGCATAAAACCGCATGATCATTTGTACAGGATTGTTTTGTTTTTAAATTTATTTTTAATGCATAAAATGCCTGGATTTAAACAAGAGCAAAAAAATACCAAAATTTAGCAGTATGTCATACTAATAGGTAACTGAGATGTTAAATCAGTGTATCTAATGGGGAAGCCTAAAAGCTAGAATATGTAATAAAACATGCGGATTTCCACTACTATGTACTACTATACAAATTGGTGTTGGTCATGTCAAATAATAGAAGGTTGCTAGACAATATTCATGATATTAAAGTTTTGAACTCTGCTTGTCTGTGTGTCTAAAATAAAACATAGTAACATAGTAAATGATGGTGGATAAAGACCAGCATGATCCATCTAGTCTGCCCAGTAAGGTTGTTAGAACTGTAGAGGTGCACTTCCCACTTCGTGCAGGTGACGCCCCCTCTATTTATGAAATTATTTAAGTTTGTTTTGATAACATCCTTTTGCCATATAAACATTTATCTTATACATTCAGCCAACATTACATTGCACGTTTATTTGATTTACTGTCTTTTTGATGTATAACAAGATGGTTTACAAAAATATAAAATAAAATAGATAAGGTAAAAAAACATATAAAACATGCTTACCTTATTTTGCACTAACCTGTTGAAGGAAACTCCAAAATTAATCACAAATGTATTATGCAAGTCCCCTAATAAAATATCCGTTATTTTTATTTAGAAAAGTTAAAATCTAAGATTTAGGTCACTTTGTGTGTATGTGTGTGTGTGTGTGCATGTGTGTGTCTTTGTGAATGCATATGTAATACTCCACTACAGAATATAACACAAATGCAAGCATATAACTTCATACATTTTCATATCTGCTTTGCTACTTGATATATTAAGGTGTTTTGAGGTTTGCAAATAAACATGTGCAGAGCAGGACAAAATTTCAATTGCAAGGTTGCTTAGAAGCCTAATGTGTGGCTAGGCAGCTGATGGAAGGGAAGCTGGCAGAGTCCGGGTCAGAGAGTGGGAGGCTGTGGCAGGACACAAGCCAGGGAGAGAAAGTCATGGGTTGGGGGTGGCTACTGCTGGCAGGTCCCTAGTACTAGATTTCAGAGAAGAAGGGAGGGGGAGAAACTGGAAGAATAAGGAATGGCATTCAGTTGGTTGTTATGATTACAAAACCAAAATATAATAAAATCCTAATTCAATAATTACACAGCAATAAAAAAATTTTGAAATATTTTGAATTTGTTTTTTATGAATTGTAATTGATCTGCAACTATTTTTATATTTTAGTATGCTGTATTTAACTCGTGCTTCTGAGCTGTAGTTTCATATACTTCAAACCACTTTGGGCTACTTAGTACTATTGAATTGCAAAGGTGGAATATAAATGCAAGATTAGATTAGTTTAGAACAGGGGGTCTCAATCCAGTCCTAGGAACACACCTAGCCAGTTTTTCGGCATACTCACAATGAATATACATGAAAAAGACTTGCGTTCAATAGAGACAGTGTATGCAAATTTCTCTCATGCATATTCATGGTGGTTATCCAGAAAACCTGACTGTCTAGTGTCCCAAGAACTGTGTGAGAACCTTCGAGTTAGAAGATAGGGCTTGGGAGGGGGGAGAAGGATGCCAGAAGGCGAGGAAAGAAAGCAAAAAAATAAATATAAAAAAGAAAAAAAGGAAAAGAATAGATTTAAAAACTAAGGGCCCTTTTACTAAAGGCAACTAATCAGTTAAAGCAAATTTTAACATGCAGTAACTGGCAGCCAAGAATGCTAGCGTTCATGCATGCCAGCTACAAGACGCTAAAATGCATGGTCAGGGGCCAATGCATGCTAGGGAGGAAAGAGAGGGGAGCAGGGGTGGAGTGGAGAGTGGTGAGCACATTGCCACTAGCGTGAGGGAAACTGCCGTGTGCTCGACGGCGATGTGGCTATTGACACAGGTAGACATAACAATGGGGGTCGTTAGGTGCACCTGCATTAATTGCATCCTGCGTTCCAGTGCTCTGTCTGTGCTCACTGCCGGGAATGTTCTGAGCATGCTCCCAACAGCTAGTGCACAATGGCTGCAGTTGCCATGCATTGATTTTGCTGCTGTTCGTGTCTTAAATATAAACCTTTAGGAAAAGGGCTCCTTAATTACCAAAAGGGAAAAAAGGCACAGAAGCGAAACAAAAATTCATTTGCCCTAGCTCTGGAAGACTTTATGCTTCCGCAGACCTGTTGCAGTGCTGCAATATTAAAAGTCTATGTTATTTATAAAAGTCGGTCGGTGCACACACGGAGACAGTAGTGAAAGCATGCACAAGGGAAGAGCCATATATACTAAGCACTGTTTCCACAGTCATAATAGCTCAGGGGTCTCCAACTCCAGGCCTGAAGGGCCACAAACCAGTTAGGTTTTCAGGATGTCCCTCATGACTATGCATGAGATATGGTTGCATGCACTTGCCCCTGTTGTATTCAAATTTAGCTCATGCATATTTATGAGGGATATCCTGAAAACCTGACTGGTTTGCAGCCCTCCAGGACTGGAGTTGGAGATCCCTGCAATAGGTCATATGTACTAAGGTCTTCCTAGGCGGAGGGAAGGGCAAAGGGGGGTATGACAATTCCCAGGGGGAGGGAAGGGAAAAGGGGGTGGGGGGATGACAATTTTGAAAGGAATCCATGCAGGTAACTATGATGCTATCAGAACAAATTGCCCTGGTCGAATATTGGCCCCTTCAGAAGGGCTAAAACTGCACTTGAGTTTTCACCTCATCAAACTTTTCGAGGTATCACAAAGAGGCATTGCTGAGGGGGGAGAGGGAGGTTTATTTCAGAGGAGTAAACAACGCACATACATTTGGATTTTCACTATTTTGTCTCTGATACACTGGCCACAGAAACAGCAGGTGCATGATATACAGCTGCGTTGTATGTGCGGACCTCTAGCGCATTGTCAAAGAGGGGAAATGCTCGGGCTGCTGAACACTCCCTCATTTGTGTCTCTGGGGAAAAGAGGAGGTCCATAAGTTTCAGCTTAAGGACGCAGAGTGTCATGCTTAGTACTTAAGAGTGAGTGACAGATAGGGGAATCAAACTGAGGTCTCTGCATGAAATAAATTTATATAACCTGGTTCTCCAGGGTTATACAAATGTATCTCATGCAGACTTATTGTGGATATCCTGAAAACGCAACTGGTTGTAGAATCCCTTGGAGAGATATGGGAAGCTCTAGGCCGTTGTTTCACAGTTATGCCTTGTAACTACTAAGCTATACGTCGCTGCAACTGAAGTATAGCACGAGCATGAAATTAACAAAAGAACATGTCATAAAAGTGAGAGCAAAATAAAAAGAAATTATTCTGAAAAAGCTGTACACTGTCCAAGGTAAGTATTTTTGGAATGGGAGAGCAGGTTCAACATAGAGCCAAGAGAAATTAAGTGCTCTCTTAAGAAAGAAAGGCTCTCACAGATACCCTCTTAGAGGGTACGGCTTCTTTTTCCTTAGAGGCAACCTTTCAAAGCTATTTCAACCTGCAAAATCAGAAGTGCTATTTGCCAGAAATAAATAATCTAAAGAGGGGCATTAAATAAACAGCATGGTTGCCACAGAGAAAGCGAACCTGACTTCTTTGTTTAGACTTGCCACTCATCGTGTTGCCGAAGAAAGAAAATACACACAGATACATAGGCACTCAATATCCGCTTCTGGTTAGGGAACAACTGCAGATAAGTTCCCTCAATATTTTTTTAATGAAGTGCTCGCCCAATGAAAAGGCCATACAATGAAAGTATGTCTGTGGCTATCTTTCCTCCAGCAGGGACCTGTAACAAAGAGTATCTTGTTCAGCAGGCTTCTAACTACAAAGAGTCTATTCTCAGCAAGTTATTTGAAACTACTTCTCTGGAGCAGAAAAAGACTCCAGACCTTCGAAAGTCCAGCTAAACAAAAGCTTCAGCCTAAAGCTAGTGAAATGCTGTGATTTTATACATTGTAAGGCTCCCCACCCGCTCCTCCCAACACTGCCTGTACTTATCAATCCCATGGCACTTTATAGCTAAACCAGCCTGGTGTGATGATGAGCTAAAGTCCTTCTAGTGTTCCTTGCAAACATGAGAACAGACAGAGGGGAACAGAAAAGCCCCACCCCCAGAAATTGAAGCTTTGGAAAAAAAATACATTTCTAAAGAGGAAGGTCACCATTTTTCTCCAAGTTTGTTCTCACCAGAAAATACTTTTCCAGTGGTACCTTGAATAACGAGGAGGTACATAAACTGGCTGATATGTGAGCCAGATAGTGAACGAGTCTGTGTGTCTATATGACACTAACTCCCTGTTGCAGGGCCTAGCACAACCCAGGCACACAATCCCAGCATGCACTGCTAAATGACTGAAATCCTCACCTCGCCTCCTATCTTAAATTGCTTAAAAAGTGTATTAGTGAAATTTGACACAACCCAAGACATTGCAGTGTTTTCTTTTATGAAGAGACCTCCTTTATGCTGGAGAATGTACACATGACTAGGGCCTCTATTTTTACCTTTGTGAGAGTTCCCAGCACAAATTCCAAGGTGGGGAAAGCTCTTGGATAGCATGCACGGGTATTGGAAGTCCTATGAGATCTTTATGTGTGCATCAACTAATTTCACAGCACAGAGACAATGGGACAACACAACTCATCTGCTATTGGCCCATCAACAGGTTAATTCGGTATCTAGAGAGCACACAAGAAATATAATATCTTTTAACAGTCCAGATGACTTCAAATGTTCTCTAACATGAGACAGATTATGAAGCAGATACCTCATGTATCACAGTGTAGTCTGGTTTTTTTTTTTTTTTTGGGGGGGGGGTTATAGAATATGAAAGCCTGTCACAGGGTTATCATGTTAACACAGATAGTCAAACAGCCTAATCCAGCCCTTGTTTTTTGCCTCCTTGCAAGCATGGATTTGTAGTTCTGATTTTTGACACTGGCTTTCTTAGGAAAATCAGAAGTATAAATCCACTTTTCCATTATGGAAAACTAGACCTGGATCAGGTCGGGTGGCCACCCTGAAATCTGTGCATTCCCCATATTGCCTGCAATATTAAAGCCTCTACCGTCTCCCTGCTTTTCTCCTTCGTCCTCCACAACTATTCCATAGTCTAAAAACTTTGGACTCGTAGAGATCTTTAACCATTCTTTGCATGTGACACTTCCTGGGATTCAAAGCGGCATCCTTTCGGCCTTTGAGGCAATGACTCTACCACTGCATCCCTGCTGAAGTAAAGGCTAGATTTAAGATGTTGGCACCCATAGGCGAGATTAGACATCAGATCCCGGAGAGCAGAAGGTGGGTGTAGGGGTACTCAGAGAGCCCGAAGAAGAGCAGAGAAAGACAAGGATGCTGCTCTGGTGCCCCTAGGAAACAGCACATGCACATGGCGCTAAAGCAAGTAGTATCAGGCTTCTCTTTAGACACCCTAGACAATTGCCTGTGTTGTCTATGCCTAGATCCAGACCTGACTGACATGAAGTTCACAAGAGATAACCTTTCATATGGGTGGTCTGTTAAAGTGTTACCGATATCAGTACCCTAGCCTGGAGGCTGCCATCACAACAAAACAAAAAAGAAGATGAAATGAAATGAATGTTGTGTTCTGTGTTGTTTCCCACTCAGCCCACAGTCTGAAACCTTTCCTTAGTACTGGAGCTAAATGGTTCCCCTTACAGCAGTTCCAAAGCAGGTTATGTTAAAAAGCTCTCCTGCTGGGCTGTCTTCCTACACAACTGTAACTTTTCTTCTGAGTACTGCACCCCAATTGTCTTAACCCTCATGGGTAAGGCTGCAGGAAGAAAGGAGAGAGAGGTCGGAAATTTCCAACCTTACATTGCAATCCTGAATGCCGATCTGTTATATCCAGTCAGGACTGCACCTAGCCCTGTGCAAGCGGTCCGGCCGGGCAACAGCAGCCAGCCTAAATGTGCCCCTTAAGCCTTTTTGTGGCGCTTTAAGCATGTCTGGTCCCTCCCTCCTCTGACACGACGTCAGAGCAGGGAGGGACAGATCTGCTTAAAGTGCCAGCGACTAGTATATCGGGCGCGCGCCCTTTCCTCCACCTCCATCCAGCGCTTTCTGCTCTTTCCCTGCTGCCGGCATCACTGTGGAGAAAACAGAGGGCGGCAGCAGCAAGGTAAGAGCAGAAAATGGCTGGCTGAATGGAAGCAGGGGAGGGGGGGTGCACGCCCGATGGGCAAGTCGCACAGGGCATAATGCTGGCTCGGTATGGCCCTGCCAATCCACAGGGCTGACCCGACCACTAGGCGGCAGATTCTGAGGAGTGGCGAAGAGCAGGGCAATCAAAGCTAAACAATAGATTCTGACAGCTAGGGAGGGCATAAGGCTTAAGGTTTGCCTAGGGCCTTGAACCAACTCTGGGGCCAGTCCTGCCAATCCATAAGCTCTCAGTGCCCAGCACTGATGGGAGACGAAGCAGAGAAAGCTTTAAAAGGTATCGCCCTACAATTCCATTGCTAAAATCTCACCTCCCTCATCACCTATCCTCTCAAAGAATCCAGAGCAGAAACAGAGAAACACAGAAGATGCCAGTCTGCACATCAACTTCCTGAGAACCTCTGCTTATCTCTTGCTCTCTTGAGTTCGGACACCATTCTTGTCTCGCTGTCATTTCTATCAGAAGGCCATTCCATGCACCTCCTTTTTATGAAAAAATCATTGTATTCTGTCCCCACAGCTTGTGTGTGCATGTTTACTTTATATTTTGTATTAAGCTGACAGAGTAGTGCATTATTAGCTAGTATTAATGACGTGGAGGTCCAAACATTAATTTAGATTCTGCTGAATTATATATATGGATTAAATTATCAGTGCATGATAGCCTATAAGATCTGTCTGGCTTCATGCCTTAGCCCAAGGTATAACCTTAGACCATACTGGTCATCTCCGGATATGCTAGTCCGTATGGGTAATCTGTTGCACCCCTCCCTCTAGTGCAGAAATCTGCACATTAGCTTCAAAAAGCAAGCCTCTTCACTGTCTCTCTCTCTCCTTCTTCAGCCTAAGAACTGAATCATCCTTTTACCACACAATCAACATCCATCTTTGCAGCCACACTTAACCACCCATCTCTGCAGGCACTTAATCTACACCCATTCCCATAGTCACTTTATTCAGCAGTCTTATGCATCTGAAGCAGCTACACATGGCACTCTTGGGGGTATCTTTACAAAGCACGGGAACAGCCTCCGTGCAATATCGGAGTCGCGGTTCCACTGAATTCAATGGGGCTGTGGCTCCAAAAGCGCAAGGAGGCCGCTACCGCTGCTTTGTAAACATACCCCTTGGTTTCAACTATCTTCAGTAAGTCCCTTGTTTTACCTATTGACTGGGACACACAATGAGATGAGTATACTTTTCTGAGATTAATTCTGACTTAGATACCCCCCTTTCATTCTGACCCATGACCCCTTGTTCTAGAGCTTCCTTTCCACTGATCGAGGCCCATCTCTGTATGCTTATTCCTTGGGAAAAGAAGCAATCCTAAACCCCTCCCAGAATTTTTTAAAGTTTTTATTCCTATTTAATCTTTATCAGCGTTTAATTTGTAAACAAAAAAAGGAAAGGAAACTGTGGAGCAGAGAAATGGAGCAGGCAGGTCAGGGGCAAAACCAGCAGCAGAAGAAGGGGTTAGGGAGTAGCAGACTGCTCTCCGCCCTGCTCCAAGCTTTTCTCTGCAAGCTGCCTGGGAGGAAGGGGGCTGGAGCAGAACAGCTCTGCTGCTCTGGAGTCAAAACAGAAATGCCAGTACCGAGTTCCAGTCTCTTCCCCAGAATGTATAACCCACAATGCAAAATATACAGGTGACAATATGGTATCCATAATTTCTAATAAATAACCTATAATTCACAAAATATCGCTTGCAATCTATCATTCTGGGCTCGTTTATATTGCGTGGAATGTTCGTACAATGACATGTGCCCTCAGCTCTCTACTGTAGCTCCTTCTTATGAGTTAATCCCTGCAATGGATCTTCAACAAGGAGCACAGAGATTAGGACTGTAATTCTCTGGTACCATTTCTAATTCAGAGTTCCTCTGCACTCCTGCCCCCTTCCCTCCAGCTCCGGCCATTTGACCATACTGTCACATATCCATGATATAGCACTGCTTCAGCATTTGATCAATACCAAAAACACGAATTCAAACGGACACTGGCACCCTTGTATAAGGATATGAGAATTTGGGTTTTCAGAGCACATCACATTCTCTTCTGTTTTTTAGTTCACTTTGATGAAAAGGACAGTCATTTCGACCCATGAAGTTTAGATTTTCTCTGGCTCCCAGTGCCCTGATAATAAATGCAAGACAAAGTAAATGCCGCCTTTTTTTTTGTCTGTGTGAAGATAACCAAATCATAAATGAAAGGAAGTGGGGAAAAACTCTGCAAAGAAACTTCCAAAAGTCCGTCTTTAGTGGAGGATTTCCTCTGTCGCTTTCTGCTAACACAAAGCACCTTTAGGGAATGGGATCTGTACTGTGTACACATTTAATGCACCGCGGCATGAGATGCATAAGACATCTACCCTCACATGCAAGGCGCTGCCTGATAACGTCTAAGCAGCACAACCTGCAGTAAGCCACCAGTCTCCTCAATGCTGAAAGATAAATGCCATATCAGACCATGGGCATCATCTACACTCAGTATACATATTTAGGTATTATAGTTATATGAAATGAGGTGGGGGGGGGGAGTTTTGCACATAATAATATTTGATTACAAGGTGTAAGATGACTAATAGTATTTCTGTCTCAATCGTTGATTCCATTTGTAGTCTTTTGTCCATTCTGCCCTCCCCAAGCACAACTAAATGGTCTAGGTTTATATTGGAAAAAAATAAAAATACACATTTTCAATATCAAAATTTCCTGTGCATGAACATTTTAAATTTAGTCTGTGCTGAAGGAAGTGTGAGACATCCACTGTGTAACTTTTCTTAATATCATAGGACTTTAAAGCCTTGCAGAACTCAGCCCAAAGTCCTTTTTCTCCCTCAGCAGCGAAGATAAACAAAATCCCACTGATCCCTTGAAAACTGAATCCTGTTAAAGCACCTCTAAGAAGGCATCTCAAGGAACTGCTAAAATAGTTTTGCCAGTATTCATAATTTAGAGAGCAGACTTAGGTCCATTGGACCTGTCATGGGGATGAATAACTGGGGACAATCGGCCTTGAATCCTGCAACCAATTAAGGCAAATTGGGGGTTAATAAGAAATTATAGGGACTTTTGCCTTCTCTTCTGCTTGGAATACAAGGAGTTACAGCTCAGAAACAGACTATGAAAAAATGTAGGACGCTGAGTATTCCATCTCTTGGAAATCAGTAAAATGGTGACATTGCTTTTGAAAAACATTTAATAAAAAGAGAATCTCATCATGTCCAGTCTCTGTTTATGTGGACTTAAGTTCATGAATTGGTCACAGATGGACGAAATACCAACCAAAAAATATATTTGGGAAAGCCCCTGGTATTTTTTCATTACAGAGAAGTTAGACTCTTCAGTTTGGAAAAAAGACGGCTGAGGGGAGAAATGATAGAGGTCTACAAAATGATGAGTGCAGTTGAATGGGTAAACGTAGATCGGTTGTTTACTCCTTCAAAAAGTAGAAAGACTAGGGGACATGCAATGAAGCTGCAATATCGCACTTTTAAGACAATCTGGAAAAAATATTTTTTCATTCAAAGTGTGATCAAACTCTCCTCTCCCTCTCCCTCTCGACACTCCCCAAACGTCTCAGTCCCTTTTCCAGTCTCTCTCTCCTCCTGCCAAACAATCTCCACTAGCATCTCTCTTGTTTTCCGTTTTCTGTGTCCTGTCCTGCAGAACCCCTCTACTGGTTTCACAGGTCCCTACAGGGTCCATGGATAAGGTTACCAGATGCCTCTGACTCCCACCTGTTTGGCAGCCTCCTGTCCCCAATTCCAGCAATGGGGACAGGGGGAGTAGAAAACTAAATCTATTTTCGGTTCAGTGATTTGCCTTTGTCCGCCTTTAGAATGTACATCTATTATCTTTATCTTTTGCACAGTATAGAGGAAATGCATCGCTCTTTCTATTTATCTGTCTGTTTGTCTGCTTGGACGTGATATTGTTGCTATCATGGGATAGATGGGGGGAGGGCGAGTAATGACTCTTCTTCCCTCCTCCATGCCTTGTTGCTTAAACCTTGAACTAAGGTGCCCCTTCCCCTCCCCCTCCCCATACACACACACACACACACACACACACACACACACACACACAGTGGATAAATGTCACAGGTTTGCCTGCAAAAAATCTGGTAACCTCACTGCGGACCACAGGTTGGGAAGCACTGTCCCAGGGTGTGTGGTTCTTCTTATATTCCTTTAATTCTTTACAAGTATTTCTCTTTCGCACTATCTGAAAGTCAGTGGAATGCCGCAGGAGCGAGAGCAGCGCCTCGGCGAGCTGGGGGCTATCAATCAGATGGCTGTGCTCTCCGAAGGCTGCATTCCAATCCAGCTCCCAGCCAGAGACGTTGGAGCAAGCATCAGAAAAAAAAAAATAACAGGCCAAGCCGGGTGGGAGGCCTGCAGAAAGGTACTCTGGTTCAACGAGAGCAAAACAGGCTGCAAAATCAATCCATTCACAGGGCAGCTTGTCACTTAAAGCAATAAGGCAAGGCAGGCAACACTTTCTGCTGCATATGAATATGCCTTCAGCCCCCAAGGAGCAGAGAGCCAAGTGCTTTTAACCGTCTGAAATTTGAGGCAGTTCCATGCACAAGTAATTATAGAAACTGATATGCATTTTCATACTGTGCATGCTGAAACCTTTAGCGCACAGTAAATGTTAGAGCGCACTAAATATTTTAGTGAGTGCTATTTAGTTTTAATACATACGAAAATGAAGTAGCATATGCTATTTCATTTTAACTATGACTTTGCCACCCTAAATGAGCCTGATCTCAGAAGCTGAGCAGGGTCAGGCCTGGCTAGTACTTGGATGGGAGATCCCCTTGGCATACCAGGTGCTGAGAGGAAACAGGGCCTGACAATCTACTTCTGGTCGTGCCTTGCCACGAAAACCCAGGGGCTGGGTCACCAGGAGTCGGCATTGACGAGACAACACACACACACACACATTTCATTTTAATGCAAGTCAAAACTAAACAATGTGCACTATAATATAACAAAACAAAACAGAAAAGATGAATTAAAAACAAAATGAAATCAAACAAAACAAATATTCTTCCTGCAACCCCTAGTGCAGAAATACCTACAAAAGTACTAGAGAAGAGTTTTAGATAACAACCAAATGTTAAGTAACATGGACATGAAAAGAACAGGGCCTGCTCTACAGGGCAAACAGTCAGTATGCAAAAAACACACACTAAAGAGCTGATCTATATTCTCATTGCTAGGATCTAAAATCCAATGAGCCAATACTTAAACTCCTTTTTCAGTATTCTCAGATATTCAGTGCTGGCCGATATCCAGATAGCTGAATATATGACTATGCTAACGACCGGCTCTACTATCCGGATCATTGTGATTTTGAGCTCTGCCATCCACATAACTTAGGAAAGCAATTTTGATATCCTAAGTAATGCAGACAATAATCTAGATAGCAGTGTTGAAAATCACCACTATCTGGAAAAGCTGCTGCTCTGTCTTACTCCGTCCTGACCACCCTGGTGCTAGCCGGAGAGTGCTAAGGTGGTCTGTAATGATTTCCACAGCGTTATCCAGATAATGCTGCTGAAAATCGGGGGATGGCCCGGGTCAGCACCATTTAGCCTGTTAGCAAGTGCTCCTACTTGGGTAAAAGGTTTAAAATGTCTGGCCCCCAAGACCACTTTAAGTTAAGTTTGCCTTTCTCTTAGAGGTGTTGCCAACATGGCTTATATATGGACAATACAAACTGTGGGATGTGTAAAAGCTACTGTATGTAATCTTCGTGTTAATACACCTGGATCTCATTAAAATGCATTATAACTCTTTAAGACCGATTTTCACATACCCCTAAATATAAATATTTAAAAACAAAACCATGAACAGGATAGGATTAATCCACTGGTGGACCCTCAACAAACAAGTATGTTCTCCGCCCCCCCCCCCCCCCAATTATAATGTAAATATATTTAGAACTCCCACAGATGGGGCTCCATATGGTTCTGACTGCACAAGAAAACTGGCAGAAGAGGAAATGGCAGAGAGGAAACGCTGCTCGCTGGTTCCCCCTGCTGACCGGAGGGCAATGCACAGTGAGTGGAGGGAATAGGAATACCTCTGCGGGCAACGAGGACTCTGATCTCCCCAAATTTCTTTCTGCCAGTAGCTGACTTTCAAGGGCAAACATCCGCCTTGGGAGCCATTGAATTAACAGACGTGAGAGGGTCCTTCCTAAACATTTCAGCCTTAGGCGCTCGCCTCGTTTGTCCATGCCTTCATTCTACCCAAAGAGATTCTGCATGAGTAGCCCCTTACTGCTACTCTAGTAACCTTTTTATTATAGTGGCTCCTTTATCATATCAATATACTGAAGAAAAAAAAAAGAAAAAAAGTTCTATCGGCCCAAGCACTCCACCCAAGCACTTCCGTCTACACTAGTAAGCACATAGGGCAGCTGCCCAGAAGAACCCACCTTCAGGGTCATTAAGAAAGGCAGTGGCACAGATAATTCAGTGCTTTACTATAGAAATATATTTTTATAAAATTGCCTTCCTGGTATGTGGGTACAAGTGTGCACATAATCCCTGCATTCGTGCCTTATTATCGGCAGTCTTTAGAGGTGTTCCGGAGGGGGGGGGGGGGGGCAAAATGAGGGTTTTCATCTACATGCATACTTTTTAATTTGAAAAAGCGTGTGCGTACATTTCCCCCCCAAACGTCTACCTGCACATTTTAGGAAGCACGAGTGCATGCAGATAGTCCTGAAAACAGGAGTAAAGGCTAATAAAAACTACCCACAGGCATTACGCTCTCTGAAACTTTCACGCTTTCTCTTTATTTCCTCCTCAGTCCTTTATCATCCTGGGTAAAAGACAAGACAAGATCTCTTATTATAGCTCACACCCAATATTTCTCCCTTCTTACATCTAAATACAAAGCTGTTGACTGAATATCCCCACTCTTCGGTTCCTTGCATATCCTACCCGACAGACTTAGCATGTGTGGCGCACCTTCTCTTCCTAAAGCTCCCGATAAAAGCTGGGAAGCGCTCCCGCTCAGCCTCCGTCAGTGACGCCGCCCATCTCTGAGGGCTGACTTCCTGCTTGCTCCCAGAGAATTAAATTATCAGGAATATCAGTATGGAATACCTCAGCACAATTTATGTTACTTTGCCATACATTTTAAATATTCTTAATACAACTATTTTTTCTTTTATTGCAGGATTCCTCTCAAAGAGTACATCTCTCAAAATAAGCACAATGACATGCATCAGATACCCATCTAAAGCAGTGGTTCTCAACCCAGTCCTCCGGGTTTTCAGGGTATCCACAATGAATATGCATGAGATAGATCTGCATACAATGGAAGCAGTGCCTGCAGATCTCTCTCATGCATGTTCACTGCGGATATCCTGAAAACCTGACTGGCCTGGGGGTCCCAGAGGACAGGGTGCAGAACCGCTGATCTAAAGTATTACTCCTTCCACAAAATTATTTTGTTTCAGCAACATTTCGTTTCTCAGAAAAATTGATACTTTGTGTCTCTTCCTTTCTCCGGAACTCCAGGTCTTTCCCCCCCCCCCCCCTCACCCCACTCAGAACCAGGTAAGTATGTTCCGTGTATATTCTATATGTGTGTCTCTGTATATTTGTGCGTCCCCATGTATGTTTCCCACATTCTTCTAACCAGTTATCTAAGAAATGGCACCAGTCGCTACAGAAAATGGCTGTCTTCTCAAATAGCCTGTATCACTGGCCAGGGTGTAAAACAAGTGTTGACAAATTTTGTTTCTATGGAGGAGCCAGTCCAAAATCTTAAGAGCCAGTGGTTGCGACCTCCTCCTGCTTTCCCCCATTGCCCCATTCTCCACTGACGTTCCTCCATTTGCATGTATGACATGTCTGGAAGGTGGAAGAGAGATGACAGAGTGTATCTTATTACGGTAGCAGGGTGTGTACGAGGCATCTTTAGTCAGGAATATATAGACAAATCTTTATGTGCGCTTGTGTGCCTGTCTGTGCATGGGATGAGGCAGTGGGCGCCTCTGTGTGGGTGGTGCGGAGGTGGGATGGCTCTGTGTGTGTGCATCTGTGGTGTGGAGGTGGGGTGCCTGTGTGTGAGCAGGTTCGTCATGTGGGAGTGGGGTGCTTGTGTGTGTGTGTGTTTGTGTTCTGGGTGAAGGGTTCCCCCTTTTGGCATATGTACATATTGTAGCCTTTTGTTCCTGCATTCATCCTTTTAACCTTCAACACATTACACTCTTCCCTTCCCCAGCCCTTCTCCATGCTCTGTTCCCCTTCCAAATGTCTCCCCTTTTCCCACCCCCTAGTACCCCCACCCCCTGCCATCCATTACCCCCATTCTTCTTCCTTTTGTTTTTAATCTACTGCTCTTTTAAATGTTTGCTGCCTCACTCCCCTCCCCCATCTAACCTTTTTTTTCTTCAGCAGGCCCCAGATCATGCTGTCGTCTGCCCGCGGGAGACGGGATTCCCACGAGCAGACTACTGCCTTCCTTCCCTCGTAGTATGCCCGTGGGGTCAATCTCCCACAGGCAAACAGGAGGGGCCTTTGTGCAATCGCGGCTCTCTTCTTTCTTCTGCCTGTGGGGGATGGGATCCCTGTGGGCAGCCTGCTGCCTTAGAGCCAGAATCGCGGCCTTCCCTTCCTGTCCTGCTCACAGAGATTGATCTCCCGCGGGCAGACAGGAGGTGCCTCTGTCGCGATCATGGCTTTGTCCTTTCTTCTTTCTTCTGCCCTTGGGGGAAGATAGGCTCCCTGCAGGCAGCCTGCTGCCTCCAAGCTGGGATTGTGGCCTTCCCTTTCTGTCTGCCCGCGAGAGATCAGATCCCCGCAGACAGACAGAAGGAATCTAGCTCTCTGCTGCCTTGGATCATGGTTTTTAAAGAGGGGGCAAGAAATCCCAGGTGCCAGGAGTAAATTTATGGTCGCCATGGCAACCTTGCGCCTAGGATTTATTGAGCCCTGGTGTAAAAGAAACATCTTGGTGTGCACTTAACTTATGGCTCCAATGTTTAGTCTTGGTTCCTCCTGAATGGTGGCTGTCTGGGGGTCCCCTGTTGTTCTCTAGTCCTCAGGTTCTTTCTACCGCTGTAGCTCCTACTGCCTAACTTTAAAACTTAATAAAAGAAAACCCTAACTATGAACTACTTTTTTTCTCTTATTTCACTCAAATTACTTTTAAAACTTTTTGTAGGTTTATCAAGGTCCTTCTACTCTTCCTGTCTATGCAAAACAAAGGAATAATTGTTCTCCCCTAGCTACAGAAGATCACTTCAGACTGTAACTTATTTCCTCGCTCTTTCTTCACACTCAAAAATCTTATTTATCTATATATCTTAATTTATTTCTTGCCTATCAAAAAGTCTAGGCAAGTTACATATATAATAAAAGCTAATAAAATATACAATAAAACAAAACGTAACATAAAAATAAATGAATAATAATCAGGATGCCTCAAAATATGAAGTTTATAGGATCATTTAATTCGCTTTCAAAAGCCTGCTTAAAAAGATAGGCCTTCACCTGCTTAAAAACGTTTTAAAAAAATTTCTATAATCCTCAGCTCGGGGGGCATCTTATTCCATAGGGAGGGGCCAACAATGGAAAAGGCGCTAAGCCGCAGCTCATCTAAGTAAACCTGTTGTAATGATGGTACATATAATAAGCAACTGCCCTCAGATCAGAATGCCCCGACAGGTCGATATAATTTAAGAACTGCCAAGAGTTAGACAGGGGCTTCAAAATGCAAATGAATTAGTGTTGATAACTTAAACTGGACTCGCCATATAACAGGCAACCAGTTCAATTCCACTAAGACTGGAGAGATGTGATCAAATTTCTTGATGCCACTTAACATCCTAGAAGCCATATTCTGCACCACTTTTAAAAAGCGAAAGGAGCTCTGTGGAAGTCCTACAATAATGACAATTCTCATGCACGTCCACATGAATGCTTGCAGGAGAACAAATTGCTGGGTTCTTACCCAGATAAACAATCTTGGTTTTACCAATGTTCAAACTCAGTCCGTTTGCTGAAATTTATGTCTTCACTGTAGTCAAACACAATTTTAAAACCTTAAAAGCATCATCGGTCCCTGATTGAATAAGGACCCAAAACGGAATTCTATCAGCATATAAACAATATAAAGCTCGCAGACAGCTAAAAACCTCACAAATACTAGTTAACATTTTATGTTACCTAATGCTAAGGTTGATCCATAGGGTATTCCATGCTGATCTAGCTTGCCCCACTCTAAGCTGCTGGTTTCGATCAATCAAAAACCATCTAAAGTACTTAAGCACACACCCAGAGATTCCCAATTCTGTTAAAGGTAAATCAAAGTATCGAATGCTGCAGAAATATCTAGCACTATTCCCCTTTTCATTTGTCGGGCTAGTGTGTTCCTGCAGCCAGACTTTAGGCAATAACGCTCTAGCAGAATTATGGCCTGGGCCAATCTAACCTCTCACTTACAGGTATTGCTGCACTTCAAGGCCAATCATAAGATTAATGAGCTCCACTAGACTGCTTCAAGTTAACTGCTGCTTCTAAGTCTCCGCAGTGCACAGATTCTCTTGTCAAAATTCTTCATTTGCCCACTTCTTACAACCCAAAAAGTGGCCAAATACCGCATACCGCCCAGAATAATTATTATTCCTCCATTCACCTCTCTCACAGCAAAAAAAAAAAAAATAACTTTCCTGTTCTTTCTTAAAATTCTGAATGCATACCCTCAGAGTTTAGGAAGAGGTCAGGCTTCGATGGCAGCTTCAATGGTCTTCCCCTGGAAACAGCTGTGTTGCCAGGGTAATCCTCCCTCTTGCCCCTTCCTGGCAGGGTGTTGTCACCGGCATCGCCATGGTGGCGCTACGGTTCCGCCTGTAATTCCAGAACTCCAAGCTTTGCCCTTTAGAACTGTACTGCAGACTCAGCTTTTCTTGGTAATGGCGATTTATTTTCATAAAAATCTATCTTGTAATTATATAATGCAGGCAAACATCACCAAAACGCCTGCCTCTCAAAAAGGACTTCTCGGCCCTCCCAGGGCCCCTTTTCCTCCCTCAGTACTGTGCCAAGACTTTACCATCATTTCGGTCCCAAGCTGACCGCCACAGTCAATCTCTCTCAGTAGCAGCCAGTTTTCTGTTTTTCTTAAGTGCCAGAATTGTTTTAGCAGGGTTTACTGCCTTTTAAAATTTTGGGGCTTCAGGTTTTCGCACACAGCCCTCATTATTTCTGTGCCTCTCTGATCTTTCCCCCTCCCATCAGGAAAATCCCTGATGCAATATCTGGTCTGCAACTACTTTTTTTTTAAAATGTGCTCCAGTTTCTTTAAATTTTAAAAACAGTTCTGTGCCAATGTCACTTCAACCCTCTCTGCACTCCCTAAGCTAGAAACCGTGGCTGTATGCTGACTCTTATTTTTTTTTTTTTTTTAAATATGACTATTGTCTCTTTAAATTTTCCAGCCTCAGCACCGCTGCTGCAGCCAGACGTTCCTGTCAGTCACGGCTATGTGCCACTTTCACCTTAGGCCCCCACTCTTCCATGGCCTGTTCCAGGCCCAAACTCTCTACCATAGCCACCATCAGTCCCCTTGCTGCCACCGTGATCATGGCCGTCAGAACTGCTCGGGGCCCTTCCCCTCAGCTGTCTTGGCTTCCTGCACCTCACATGCCATGACCCCAACACTGCTATGGGCCTGCTGCAGCCATCACACAATATTTGACTTCTGCACAGATTTGCATTATTACTGTACTTGTAACCTGCCCGACAGACCCAGCTGTTAGTTAGTTCTGTCCGATATCCCTAGTTCTACAACTTCCCTTTCCATTGAAAAATGTTTATTGCTCATGAATTATTAAGGACTTTTGAGTACTCTGTCATATCGCCCCATCTCTCTTCTCTCCTCTCTGTTTAGGTCCTTTAGTGTCTTCCAACATGATCTTTTGTGCACATCCTACATTTTTTCTTCTGCCCTTTTCTGAACTGCCTCCAGCTCTTCTACCATTCTGGCAGTACAACTTCCAGAACTGCATACAATGGGGATGATTTTATCGGAGAGCCACAGAAATATCCGTCGCCCCCTATACGCACAAGTCCAGATTTTCCTGGGCTTGTGTGCCTGAATGGGCATCTTCTGCACGCGCTTTGGTTGGCTGGCATTCTGTAAGCACACGCGGAAGTGCCCTCCATGTCGATCATGAGTTGGGGAATGCACGGGGGCACGGTGTGGCTGCAGCGTTAAGTGTACCCTCGAGAGACACGGGTACGTTATAGAATACTATGACTTATGCGCATCCTTGCAATGATCTAGGCTCTGCCTGCTCTAGGATAGGCGTAACTGATGTGCCTAAAGTATGGCACGTCAGTGCGCAACTATTTTATAAAGTGCGTGCTTCCATTTATAAAATAGACCACCTACACATGTGTGCAGGGCCTTGCACTCCTCCTGTTCCAGCTCCCCACTTCCACACTTCCTGGATCTACAGCGGTAGAATGTCAAAGCAAAAGAGCCTGAAGCGCTGTGTGCTGGTACCGTGCTCTGAAAGGCCAGCTGGTTCGGCCATCAAGCAAGCAGGACGTCTGCACTGGAGGGGGTGGGACTTGCTGGACTTTCAGAGCACAGCCCCAGCGTGCAGCGCTACAGGCTCTGGAAAGCGTAGTTACTCACCTGTAACAGGTGATCTCCGGGAACAGCAGGAATTTAGTCTTCACATATGGGTATTGTCGGTACCGACGGAGCCTGCGTGGGAACACTCCCCAGCATCCAATAGGAACGCTTTTGGGAGCATCCCTCAGCACATGCGTGCTGCCTTCCCGCCTTTCCAACTGTCCCTCTTCAGTTAAGTTTGTAGCTGAGTGAAAGGATATAGAGGGAAAGAGGAAAGAGACAAAGAGATAGAGACAACTCCTAGGGGAGGTGGGTGGGTTGTGAAGACTAAATTCCTGCTGTTCCTGGAGATCACCTGTTACAGGTGAGTAACTACGCTATCTCCAGGAACAAGCAGGAATGTAGTCTTCACATATGGGGACTCCCTAGCTGAAGATGCCAGGGAGATAGCCCCAGGAAGGTGCCACCGTAGAAGGTGGGAATCCTTCCTCCCATGGATCTCTGGCATTCCACCAGGGTTGGTGAGTAGGAGTTGATTTAGGTCTGAAAGAAATTTTGAAGAACAGCTTGGCCAAAGAAGGCATCCCGACGGGAGGCTTTATCCAGGCAGTAGTGGGCTGTGAAGGTGTGTACCGAAACCCAGGTGGCTGCTCGACAAATGTCATCAATAGACACAGAGTGGAGATTAGCCATAGAAGCTGCCATGGCTCTCACATTATGAGCTGTGACATGGTCCTGAAGAAGGTTTCTTTCTGCATTAGAGGCCTGAGGCCTCGGAAAAAATACAGGAAGATAAATTGATTGATTTAAATGAAAAGGCGAAACTATCTTTGGCATAAAGTGTGGGTGAGTTCTAAGAACAACCTTATCATGATGAAACCTAGTATAAGGAGGATCAGACACTAAAGCTTGCAATTCACTAATGCGACGGGCAGAGGTGATTGCAATTAGGAAGATGACCTTCCAGGTCAAAAACCTAAGGGCTGTAGTGGCCAAAGGTTCAAAAGGCAGCTTCATGAGCTGCCTGAGAACTAGATTTAGATCCCATGCCACCGGTGGTGGCTTGATGGGAGGTTTAGTTAATAAAAGGCCTCTCATAAATCTTGATATGAGTGGATGACAGGAAATTGGTTGTCCATTCGGAGGCTTATAAGAAGCTGCAATTGCACTAAGATGGACTCTTACCGAATTTGTCTTTAGACCAGAATTCGATAAGTGAAGAAGATACTCTAGTATCAATTCTAAAGGTATGACAAGGGGATTTAATCCCTTCTTGGAGCACCATATAGTAAAACGTTTCCACTTGAAGGCATAAGATCTTCTTGTGGAAAGTTTTCTAGAAGCCTGAAGGATATCTTTTACCTGTTCGGACAGGTTGAGATCCTGGAGGTCTAAACCTTCAGCAACCAGTCCATGAGGTGCAGGGACTGGGGATTCGGTTGCCATAGCGTCCCGTTCTCTTGGAAAAGGAGATCTGGAGAATGCCCTAACTCCAGAGGTGCTGCTTGAGAGAGATGTAGAAGCAGGGGATACCACGTTTGGCGGGGCCATCGTGGTGCTATGAGGATCATGCAACCCCTGTCTCTCTGAAGCTTGAAGAGTATTTTGGGGATAAGGGGAATGGGTGGGAAGGCATAAAGGAAGTTCTGACCCCAGTGAAGGAGGAAGGCATCCCTTGCCAGACAATTGTGAGCCGGAATCCTGGAACAGTACCGGGGAAGTTTGGCATTCAAGTGACTTGCAAAGAGGTCTATGTCTGAAGTGCCCCAGAGATGAAATATCTTTGCCACCTGATCTAGGTGGAGGGGACCACTTGTGACGCAACAGTACTCGACTGAGTTTGTCTGCCCAAAGGTTTTGGATGCCTGGAAGATATACCACTAGAAGGTGAATTTTATACTCTTTGGCGAGGGTCCACAGTCGCAAAGCTTTGTTGCATAACGACAGAGAGCCTGTTCCGCCCTGCTTGTTTACATAGAACATGGCTACTTGATTGTCCGTCTGGACTAGGACTGTCTTGTAGCTGAGCTGGGCGTGGAATACTCGACGAGCTAAATAGATTGCTCTTAATTCCAGGAGGTTTATGTGTAAACCGGCCTCCTGTGGAGTCCAGGTTACCTGGGCAGAGAGATGATTCAGGTGTGCTCCCCAACCCACCTGTGATGCATCTGTTGTTAGGGTGGCCTGAAAAGAGGGTTGATGAAAAGGAGACCCCACTGTCAGGTTTTCTAGTGACTGCCACCATTGGAGGGACAAAACTAGTCGTTGAGAGTTTATTATTTTGTCCAACAAATGACCTGTGGCCTGTGTCCACTGTGTGGATAGGGTCCACTGAGCTGCTCTCATGTGGAGGCGAGCATATGGGACTACATGAACTATGGAAGCCATATGTCCTAGTAACTGTAGTAGCTCTTGAGCAGTGAGGGAGGATTTGCCTGCTGCTTGAGAAGCTAGTTGTATTATGTGAAGACACCAGGCCTGTGGAAGGAAAGCCTTTGCTTGTCTGGTATCTACACAGGCTCCTATGAATTCCAGGCATTGGGAAGGAACAAGTTGGGATTTTTGGAAGTTTATTACCAATCCCAAGTATTGGAGAATTCGCATTGTACGGGACAGTGCAGTGCTGGCTTCTGCAACTGTAGGGGCTCAAATGAGCCAGTCGTCTAAGTAAGGGAAGACAAATATCCCCAGGGTTCGTAGAAATGCGGCTACTACTGCCATGCATTTCGTGAATACCCTTGGTGCTGAAGCCAGACCAAAAGGAAGAACCCTGTACTGGAAATGTCTTCCCCTGAAAAGGAATCGCAAGAATTTCCTGTGATCTGGATGGATGAGAATGTGAGTGTATGCATCCTTTAAGTCTAGAGAGCAAAGCCAATCCTGGCTTTGAAGGTATGGCAGAAGAGTTCCTAGAGAAATCATTTTGAACTTCTCTCGAAATAGGTATTTGTTCAATTCGCTAAGGTCCAAAATGGGTCTGTGTCCCCCTGTTTTCTTTGGAATAAGAAAATAGGGGGAGTAGAACCCTGCACCCCATTGAAGAATGGGCACTTCCTCTATTGCCCCTTGGGCAAGAAGTGTGGAGACCTCGTGATCTAACAGATTGTCTGTTTGAGAATTGAATTGCTTTAGAATTGTAGGAGGGGCATGCTGTGAAAATGAAGCTTGTACCCTTCTCCTACAATGGACAAAGTCCAATCTTCTGCTGTTATCTGATGCCATCTGTTGGCAAAGTGGCATAACCTGCCCGGGATATTGGGGGGTTGGGGACCCCTCAGAGGCAGGAAGGCAAAGCTCTCTAGGAAGGAGTCAAAGCCCTTGAGGGGGCTGAACCTGGAGAGCTGGTTGGGCTCTCGGGCCTTTTGGCTTCTTTTGCTGTCTAGTTTGTCCTTTTTGGGCAACCTGACCCTGAGTCTGACTCTGCTGGGTATAGGAAGGAAAAATTTCCTCTTTTTGTGAAAGAGGGCTTTTTATAAGGCTTCCTTTTGGCTGGAGTGGCTGTAGATTTTGACAATCTATCTAGAGTAGTATTGTCAGCATCTAACTCATTAGCCTTTTCCTGCCAGTTCTTGCCGCAGAGATTCTCCCCTGTGCAAGGAATGTTGCCTAATTTGTCCTGTACCCAAGTCTCCAAGTCTGATGCCTGCAGCCAGGCAATCCGTCGTGCACCAATGGCAATAGCAGAGGTTCTGCTGATGCATTCGAAGCAGTCAAAGGCTGCACGATTTACAAACTTGGAGACATCTTGAGAATGCTTAACTAGAACAAGAAAGTCTTGTCTCTTGTCATCTGGGAGAAATGGGCTCATAAGTTCCAAGTCTTCTGTGACTTCCTTAAGGAACATTCCCATATATAGAATATATGAACTGATCCTAGCTGAAAGCATGGAAGCTTGAAAAGTGTGGCGCCCAAAAGCATCCAGAGTCCTGTATTCACGACCTGGAGGATTGGATGCATGACTCTTTGCACTTTTCATCCTACGCAAGGCTGACTCCACTACCATTGAATGGTGTGGCAGCTTTCTGAAATCCAAGACATGGCGGAACTCGATACATAGTATCAAGTCTCCTAGAGTGAGGAGAAGTAGTCAGAGGTGTCTCCCACATTTTGAGCATCAAGTTATGCAGAATCGCATGGATAGGCAGAGTGGCTGCATCCTTAGGAGCTTTAGGATATTGGAGAATTTCCAACTCCTTTGCTCTGGGTTCCTCTTCAGAAGCTACTGTGATTGAAAGACCTTTGGCCATATCACGGATAAAATCCTGAAAGGACATGTCCTCTGGAGGTGACATTCTGCGCTGGGGAGAAGAGGGATCTTCTGGGAGAAACCCTCTAGTGCCAACAGAATTGTCAGAGCATTCGGAATCGGAGGAATCAAAGTATTCCTAACCCCGATGCTCCTGAAAAGCACGGTCCCGGTACCGATCGAAGTCGGTACCGAGCTGACCCGATACCGATCTGTCAATTCCAGGCAGAGATGGCATGGGAAGAGTTCCCACCGGGGCCGGTACCGTCGGTACCGGTATCGTCGGTGTCGGTACCGGTGCCCTTGGGACCACCAGTACTGCAGATGAAAGAAGAGCTGAAATGCTGCGCTCAATAGCGAGGAACCTCTGGTCTATTGACACTTCCGAAGCCTGGGTGTCGGTACCGGTAAAAGCAGCCGGAACCCCTGAGCATGGCACAAGTAGTTCTTGTGAGGTTGAGGCCTCGAGAACATCCTGAAGCCCCACTGATGCTTTGGAAGCCGAAGCCTCCCGCCGTGGCTGTTTTGCCGGTGTGGTTCCCTCAAGGGCAACGTCAATGGCCTCTCGATGCTTAGCAAGAGAGCTACCCTTTGAGGACCGGCTTTTATGTTTAGTTACCTGAGATCCATGGGAGGAAGACGAGGCCCTTGACGATGTCGATGCAATGGATCTGGCATCCGAAGAAAAGAGAGTACCGAGCTTTGCAGCCCGGTTCTGCCTTCCTCTTTTAGTCATCCCCATACAGGAGAGACATTCAGTTCACTATTCCCTCTAAGCTGTGCGTGTGTGCGTGCGCACACACCTCGCCGAGCGAGCGCACATACTTTACAACAGAGCGCACAAAAATTACGGTTCTGATTCTGATAGAAAACAACACAGACATCTTAAAATTTAAAAGTTGTGATTGTAATTACTAAAAATTTTCCGCTTCATTTAGTAATTGTCTTATTTTCATTTAATTTGATTAAAATCAATGTGGTATACATACTGTATTCTGACGTGTAGTCAAATTTTAAAGTATATAACTCTGAGTGTCATGTGGCACACAAAAATTTAACCTTCCTTCAAAAACTGCACAGCTGATATTTTATGCGCACACAGCCTACAGAAAATTAGAGGGAACATTGATTCAGTTGGGGAATGTTCAGGTCCTAAACATTTAAGACACCAATCATGGGTGTCAGTGACGGAGATGGTACCGCCACACTTAGTACATTTTTTAAAACCACTAGTTGGCTTTTCCGTGTTTTAGGAATATGGGGCCTAGTGCCCAAAATGGCGCCTGGCACCAAAGAGAAAAGTTTCTGAAGAGAAACAGTCTAAAGTCTAAGTTATTATTTTGGTTTTTTTTTAAAAGAAAGAAAAGAACCGGTGGTACCGGTAAGCGTCGTGCGGTAGGCAAACGAGACTACAAGAAAAGAAATTTAAAGACGGAATTTTCTGCGGTGACAGGGAATAGATCCTGTCGGCACCGCAGAAAACGAAGAACTGAGGAGGGACAGTTGGAAAGGCGGGAAGGCAGCGCGCATGTGCTGAGGGATTCTCCCAAAAGCGTTCCTATTGGACGCTGGGGAGCGTTCCCGCACAGGCTCCATCGGTACCGACGATACCCATATGTGAAGACTACATTCCTGCTTGTTCCTGGAGATAACATTTCTCTGAGGTTTACTCATCATTGCCGCCACAGCAGGCCCCAGAGAGGTGCGGCAACAACGGCAGCGATAGGAATGGGCCACCCTCCACCCATGGGGATGAGCATCAACTTACAAAGGGAATTCCAAAATTAACCCTCAAATTTCGAAGTGAAGTCTCACCAATGACCTGCACAGAGCATTATCATTGCCTTTTTCCTGCTGGTTAAGAGTAGTTACTCACCTGTAACAGGTGTTCTCCAGGAGCAGCAGGAATCAGTCCTCACATATGGGTGACGTCGGCGCCGACGGAACCCTCATGCGGAGCATTTCCCCAGCTTTCAAAGAAAGCCTTTGGGAATTGCAGCGCGCATGCGCGGTCCCCTTCCCGCCCAAGGGTGCCATCTTGCTCAGTCTGATGACATAGCTAAAAGACAGCAAAAAAATTAGCAAAATAAATCATATGACTGCAACTCCAAGGGGAGGAGGGAGGGTTGTGAGGACTGTTTCCTGCTGCTCCTGGAGAACACCTGTTACAGGTGAGTAACTACTCTTTCTCCAGGACCAAGCAGGAAGTCAGTCCTCACATATGGGACTCCCCAGCTTAAGGCTACCGGAGACCTCAAGCCGAAAAAATGAGCTCCCTCTAGCTCGTCAGTACGTAAGGAAGGAATCTTCTCTGAGAACGCCCCCGACCGGTAGTCCAACACCAGGGCCGGAGGGTAGGAGTTGCCTAAACCCCAAAGAGATTATGGAGTACTGCCTGTCCGAAAGCACTGTCCCTGCAGGACTCCCTCTCAAGGCAGTAATGGGCCGCAAAAGTCTGGCTTGAAGACCAAGTAGCGGCCCAGCAGATGTCTGCCAACGGAACAGAGCGGAGATGAGCCACTGACGCAGCCTTTGCCCTAACACGATGAGCTGTGACTCGACCCTCCAACGAGAGGCCGGCTGCCCCATAAGCCCAGGCGATACAGTCAGCGACCCATATGGACAAAGTATGCTTGGAGACAGGTAGCCCCAACTTATTGGGGTCGAAAGAAACGAAGAGCTGAACAGCCCTCCGATGCTCCCGCGTACGGTCAAGGTAGAAGGATAACGCCCTCCTACAGTCCAGGGTATGCAGGACCATCTCAGCCCGGTTGGCATGAGACCTGGGAAAGAAGGTCGGAAGAACCACCTCCTGATTGAGGTGAAAAGGAGAGACAACCTTAGGAAGAAACTTCGGGTGAGTCCGTAAGACTACCCTATTCCTGTAGAACCTAGTGTAAGGGGGATCAGACACTAGTGCCTGAAGTTCACTTACTCGCCTAGCAGAGGTAAGAGCTACCAGAAACAAGGTTTTCCAGGAGAGAAAACGGAGAGGGCAGGTAGCCATAGGTTCAAATGGCGGAAAAGTAATCCGCTGTAAGACCACATTCAGATCCCACTCAGGGGCTGGTGGATGTAAAGGAGGCTTAAGCAGGAGGAGGCCTCTGAGAAAACGAGCCACCAAAGGGTGGTTGGAAAGAGGCCTTCCGTCCACCGGCGAGTGGTGCGCTGAGAGAGCACTGAGGTGAACCCTGACAGAGTTGGATTTAAGGCCCAGATTGGAAAGGTAAAGCAAATATTGCAATACTACCGCTACCAAGCACGAGAAGGGATTCTCGCTGTGCTGAGCACACCATGCGGAGAATCTACGCCACTTAAGAGTGTAGGATTTCCTGGTGGATTGCCGTTGAGAGGCTAAGACTACGTCTTCCACCTCTCTAGGCAGTAGTAGGGGAGCCAGGACTACCCTTTCAGCAGCCAGGCCATCAGATGAAGGGACTGGAGGTTGGGGTGCAAGAGAGATCCCTGTTCCTGAGACAGGAGATCGTGTTGAATCCCCAGAGGAAGAGGAGTGTCCACCGCCAGTTGCAGCAGAAGTGGGAACCATGGTTGCCTCAGCCACCTGGGGGCTATCAGAATCATTGAGGCCCCGTCCTTGAGGACTTTGAACAGTGTTCGGGACACTAGTGGCGTGGGAGGAAACGCATACAGTAGGCCTTGGGACCACGGAAGCAGAAACGCATCCGCTGCTACTCTGAGAGGATGCGGTTGTCTGGAACAGAATCTCGGGAGTTGCCGGTTCAGAGGACTGGCGAAAAGATCCATGGTGGGGAGGCCCCACCTGAGAAAGATCTGCTGAACCACCAACGGATTCAATCTCCATTCGTGTTGTTGCAGGATCCTGCTCAGTCGGTCCGCCAGGTAATTTTCTCGACCTGGGAGGTAAACAGCCTTGAGGAGGATTCCGTGATTGACTGCCCAAGAGCACAGCCGTTGTGCCTCCTGACAGAGAAGGAAGGAGCCTGTGCCTCCTTGCTTGTTCACGTAGAACATGGCAATTTGATTGTCTGTCTGGACCAGTACAGACTGGTGAGACGTGAGGTGGGAGAAGGCTCTCAGGGCTAGGCGTATCGCCCGTAGCTCCAGGACGTTTATCTGCTGAGCAGCCTCCCAAGGGGTCCAGAAACCCTGAGTACATGCCCCGTGGCAATGTGCTCCCCAACCTAGAAGAGAAGCATCTGTTGTCAGCACTTGAGAAGGCGGAGGGGATTGAAAAACCACTCCGAGTACCAGATTCGGAAGATGAAGCCACCATTGCAGAGAGGAGACGAGCAGGGCGGATATTCTTACTGAGTCTGCAAGGCTCCCTGTGGCTTGATGCCACTGAGTACGAAGGCTCCACTGAGCAGGCCGCATGTGCAGGCGGGCATTGGGGGTTACATGAACCGTGGAAGCCATATGGCCGAGAAGTCTCAGGAATTGCCTGGCGGAGACCAGGGAATTGCTGTGAAACTGCCTGGCTAGATCCATCAACCTGTGGGCTCTGTCCATTGGCAGAAATGCCTTCGCCTGAAGAGTGTCCAGCCTTGCTCCTATGAATTCTAAGTTCTGGGACGGGAGCAAAGTGGACTTTGCGAAGTTTATGACAAACCCCAAGTGCTGAAGCAGAGCCACATTGCGAAGGGTGGCTTGACTGGCCTCCTGGGAAGACTGGCCCCTTATGAGCCAGTCGTCCAGGTATGGAAACACAAAAAGACCTTGAAGCCTCAGGTAGGCCGCAACCACTGCCAGGCACTTGGTGAACACCCTGGGAGCGGAGGTTAGGCCAAAGGGCAGTACCCTGTACTGGTAGTGGTTTCCCCCACAACAAATCTGAGATACTGTCTGTGGTCTGGATGAATAAGGATGTGAGTATAAGCATCCTTTAGATCTAAGGAGCATAGCCAATCTCCCTGCTGGAGGTAGGGCAGCAGGATTCCAAGGATAAGCATCTTGAACTTTTCCCTCTCCAGGAACTTGTTGAGGTTGCGCAAGTCTAGGATGGGTCTGAGGCCTCCTGTTCTTTTTGGTACCAGAAAGTACCTGGAATAAAAGCCGTGACCTCTCAGGTGGTGGGGCACCGGTTCCACAGCCTGTTCCTTTAGTAGACTTGCTAACTCCTGAAGGAGTAGGTCCCTGTGCAGAGGGAGTCTGGGAGGCTCCCCTGGAAAATAGGAGGGAGGTACCTGGTGAAAATGGAGAAGATAGCCCTTTTGGACTATATGAAGCACCCAGGTATCTGACGTGACGGCTGACCACCTGTGGGCAAAGTAGGCTAGCCGGCCTCCTGTGCTGAGAGAAGTCAGCTGAGGAGAAGAGGCTATGCTTTCTGAGTCAAAACCCCCCACCCTGCTGAGCAGGGGCCGGTGTTGGTGGCTTGGAGGCCTTCTGCCTATTGGGCCCATGACCCTGCCCCTTGGCCTGCTGACCCTGTTGGGGAGCTGCAGAGGCCTGATAATGAGGGTATTGTTTATAGGCAGATGACTTCCTCGGGTAAAAGGTCTTTTTTCCCGAGCCCTTCTTCTTCTGAGAAGGGGCAGAGGTTTTTCTGGACAGCCTAGTCCTGGTCAGAGTCTCGGTCTCGAGTTCTGCAGCCTTTTCAGCCATGGGCTTGCCAAAGAGGTTTTCACCTCGGCAGGGGACATTGACCAACTCGTCCTGTACCCATGGCTCGAGGTCGGATGACTGTAGCCAAGCCTGTCGGCGGGCACCGATGCCAGCCCCGGCTACTCGGGCCGAAGCCTCGAAGCCATCGTAGGCTGCTCGAGAGATAAACTTCGAGCACTCTCGAATACCGGTGTACAAGGCCTGGAACCTCTGCAAAGGTTCCTCGGAGAGACCAGCAGAGAACCCGACAATCTCCTTTGCCAGGTCTCAGAGATACATGCCCATGTAGAGCTGGTATGTCTGGACACGGCAAGCAAGCATAGAGCCCTAGAAGCACTTCTTACCGAGGGCATCCAGGTTCTGGGCCTCCCGGCCGGGAGGCACCGAGGAGTGCATATTCTGACTTTTCAGTCGATGCATGGCCGATTCCACAACCATGGAGTGGTGCGGTAATTGTGCCTTTTGGAACCCAGGGCTCTTGCGGACTCGATAGATGGAATCGACCCGCTTGCTTAACACCAGCATCGAGGCCGGGGTCTCCCACATGTGGAAGAGCAGCCGCGCCAGCATCGGAGGAACCGGTACAGTAAAGGCCTCCTTCGGGGGAGAGTCATACTGGAGGGCCTCGAGCTCCTCGGCTCGAGGCTCCTCCTCGGGATCCGCGGGGAAGGCCAAGGCCTTGGCCATATCCCACACGAAGTCCGAGAACCGGGTATGCTCCGGTGGGGATCGTCTCCGAGGTTCGGACTCCGACGAGTCCGATGGGACACACCGAATCCGATAGGTGTCGGGTGACTCTTCGTCCTCCGTCTCCCAGCCCGACTCCTCGGAGGAGGTGTCGAGCGGCTCCGGTCAGGTGGGCACCGATGCCTTCTGCCCCGACGCCGAGGGTACCGGCGTCGACGACCTCGGTCCCGAACTGGAGGCCGAGGGAGACCGTGGCCGAGGATCGACTTGAGCCCGCATGGACTCGAGGATTGGCTCGGCCTCCGAGGTCGACTTGGACGTCGATGTCCCGGTGGTCGGGGCAGATGCACCGGTGAGACCGGCGATCAATGCCCGCTGCTGATCCATGAAGGCAGCGAGGCTGCTCTCCAAGGCCGTCAACCTGAGTCCGAGCTCAGGAGACCCAGCAGCCCCCGACTCGGGCCCCGAGACGTCGGCTCCCTTAGAGGAGAGTCCACGAGGACTACAGCACTCACGTGTCCAGGAGACTCCATCTCGAGACGAGGTTGCTTGGCAGGCCTCTCCGACTCCGAAGACCCGGGATGGCTATCGGGGCTATGCGACCTGGCTCTCGTGGAACCAGGAGCGTTCACCGACGCCGCCCTCGCGGGTTTCTTCTTCCTGCGCTGTTCCCGCGAAGGAGACCCCCGCTCAGAGGAACCTCGACACTGCTCGGGGCCGGAGTCCCGAGATGTCGAGGCCTCTGACGAGGTCCGGGCCCGTCCGGACGCGGAGTCAGAGAAGATCCTATCTTCTGGTGCTGCCGACTCCTCAACGCCTTCGAGGACATTTTGCCACACGGACCACAAATCATCGGGTCATGATCGGGTCCGAGGCAGCGGAGGCAGCAGTCGTGTGTGTCGGTAAGAGACATAAGTTTCTTACACCGATCACACTTTTTAAACCCGCTGGCAACCATCGGGGGAAAAAGAGCCCCTGCAAGGTCAAAAGACAGGGCTGCCAGTGAAAAAAGAAAAATGGCGCGAACGCTAGTCATGAAGGACAAAAACCTAAAAAGGAGAGAGTGGGCTCGATACCGGCGTACCGGGCCCAGGCGGGAAAAGGATCCGGCGTCGAACCGAAGGAGAAGTACAAAAAATAGGGAAATCAACTTTTTCCTCGGCGAAAAACGAACTACTTCCGTCGGGCTCCGCGGAAAAAAGAAGACTGAGCAAGATGGCACCCTTGGGCGGGAAGGGGACCACGCATGCGCGCTGCAATTCCCAAAGGCTTTCTTTGAAAGCTGGGGAAATGCTCTGCACAAGGGCTCCGTCGGCGCCGACGTCACCCATATGTGAGGACTGACTTCCTGCTTGGTCCTGGAGAATGCTTCTCTCCATACACCTCAGCATCTCTCTAGATCTGGCCACCGCCTTATTGCATTGTTTCGCTACCTAGATATCATCAGACACAAGGATCCTGAGGTCTCTCTCCAGTTGAAGCACATCAGTATATCACATCCCATCTCAGACTTCTTTTAGTGAGAAAACAAAATAATAATTTTTGCTGTATCTATGTCTGGAAAGCGGCCGCTGCCAATGCTGCAATCACTGAATTTCTACTGACTGCAAGAAAGCACATTAGCAATGACACTGCTGAAAAATCACAGCGTACTGTGAGCTCTCAACCATATGCTGCCCTCTCCTTATACTACTTTTAGGCTAAACATTTTGGGTGCTCTATTAAAAGGATCAAGAGCTTGATTCATCGAGACCTTCTCCCATAGACACAATTGCAGCCTTACTAAACCAAGCCATCTGACATCCAAATCAGCAGGTAACTAGCCAAGCACAAGGGGGGGTTCCACTCGGATCAGAACAGAGCAGGATATAAAAACGTCTGCCAGTCTTAGAACTATTCAGAGGAATATTAATGAATCAGACACTGGACCCCCTAAGACGAGGGAGGACTGGATGGGTTTCCGTGCTGTATTACAGGGAGAAATTGGATGTGGTAGCCCTGGAAAATATATGAATACAGATGAGATGCTCAATAAACTCCACATCCACTCTCCTCCCTCACTGCTCTTTATTCCCCAGGCAGGGTTCTCCCCAGAAATTTCTGCCAGCCAGGTGGCATGAAGGAACAGCCAGGTGGGCCGACCTATAAGCCGGCCAGCAGCATGCAGTGTAGCTGGTTATCTTTCAGGAAGTTCCATATATGATATATTTCTCACGGTTTCAAATTCATTTACGTGCCTAGTTCATTCATATTATATTTAAATATACTGTTACATTTTTTAAGTTTTAATTACAAAATCACAAATTATTTTTCCATTCCTGCTCATTATTTTGCCATGCCAATTCATTAGATTCAGATAGTCTGGCGATCAGTAAAATCAACTGGACTGTGCACCCATTCACGGGTCCTAGGGAGAACACGGCCATGCAATGGGAAAGGGGACATGACGAGGAAGGTAGAATAGGGCAGTCGATAACCAAACAACACGACAACAACAAAAATTTGCTCACGCAGTTTTGACAGTTTGGAATAAATTTAAATATGAACTTCAGTGTGATGGAGCAACTTTGCCTCATTTTGATTTATTTTTACCAATGGGACTGAAATAAATTGTATTATAAAGATAGAGATACATAGATACTGCTCTGTTATCTCTACAAAACCTGACATTACGCAGAATTCATCAAGTCATGTAGAGCGAGAGCTATATTACATCAGAAACCAAGGTAAGATGCTCCCTTTATGTCTGAATGTTTCTGGACTAAGATGATCGCTTCTCGGTCTTTTGGCTAAAATCAAATGTAAGATGTGAGCCATAAACCGAGGGCCTCTCTCTTTGTGGCCTTTAAGCGGAGACTGACAACCCGAACTATGTGGAAGGGAGGGGGAATGAAGGGAACAGCGAATGTCCCACTAGGAATAAGATAATGTTACCATGATTGCCAAAGCAGGGGATTAAACAGACTGCTAAAAAAGAACGGCATAATGCAAGCCCAGTTTGGTCAAACATAATCGATGATGAAAATAATACATACTTTTTTCTTTCAGAAAAACAACCGGTTTTGTAGCTCTTGCTGAAACTATGGCAAGTCTAAACACAACTCCCTGTACTATGTCCACATGCGAAGCCTTCGCAGCAGAATTTGCATCTAGAAACCGGAAGTAGCTGACAGCGACATTTGTCAGCGATTAGACTTTCTTGCTGCGGCTGTGAGAGGGAGGAACAGAACTCCCCAGTTTGGGGCCTTCTGGAAGCAGCACCAGGGCCTTAACCCAGCACAGTTCTCAGCCCTGCTGTGTACAGCACCGACCACAACAAAGCCTGTGGTTTATCCCACACTCGCCTTAAATAGCTTTAAATTAATGCTATTCATCACAGGGTGGAAAAGACAGGAAATATAAAACTGTGGGCCAATAAAAGGCAGCCAGCAGTATGGAGAAATTCTCTTACCCACACAGAAACCTCAAGGCTATAAAAAACACTGACCTCCATTCAAAAAAACAAAACAAAACCACCTCTCACACTTTTTGCACCCAGAACTGGTGCAAGATGCATGAGCAGAAGCGTGCCTTCACAGAAACAGCCAAAACGCATGAGAAAGTATATCCTAAAAAAAGGAAATAAATAATAATGCCTGAAACATGTTTCTTTATCTTTGTTGTTGGTACAGAGTTTCGCCATGGGGGATACAGTTGAGCCTTCGGACCACATCTATGCAAACAAGTCCCAAGTCCCCGCTGTCACTGGCGGGGAGGGTGCTGAATTAAAGTAGGTGGTTACTATCTCATTTATAGCAGTGAGAGGGAAATGGTTGTCCGGGCTTAAATCTCTCTTCCGTCAAATCCACACTCTGTCATTCCAGGATCAGGAGACTGTGGTAGCTGTCAAATCAAGGGGACCAGCTACTCTCCCCTTGCATAAACAACAGATCAGCCTCTACCTAAAATGGTCACAGGTCTGCATGAAATGAGAGACCTCATAATATTTATTACAACTGTATCACTTGAATCTCTTTAGGTAGCCTGGGGCGCAGAATATTGATAAGACTTCCTTAGTGCCCTTGTATGCTGTGCAGTCATTTTTAACTTGAGGACTCACCTTGCTTCTCCTTCTGATAGAGGCCTGCTCACAAGCTTTAGGAGGACAGCAAAGACAAGTCCTGCCGTTATGGCTCCGGCTCTTGACCAGCCTAAGAGGCTCCTAATCAGCTGCAACCTGCTCTCTGCCTCTTAGGAGTCTCTCCCTCTGTCCTAACCCTTTAGTCTTTATATCTGGCCGTACAGCGCTGCGTACACCTTGTAACGCTATATAAATGATTAATAGCAGTAGTAGTATTGAGTGGAGAGGCAGCAACAGAAGCCCTACAACTCCACAACTACCCACTGCATATTTTTTTCTGTCAGTACTTGATACTTATTTCTAGTGGAGTTTGCACCAGTGAGCAGATTTTACCAGAGACAAGAAAACCTGCCATGTTGCGGCTGTATAGTATTACCATACAACACAATTTGAAAGAAAAAAAACAAATTTAAAAGTAGCTTTTCTGTAACAGTCGGAGCACTGACCCTAGTGAGTGGGAACACTCAGAGCACAGTCACTGCCTATCTGCCCAAGGGTGAACGTATTTTTACAAGGAGCTAACTGGAAAAGACAAAGGGGCCCTTTTACTAAGGTGTGGTAAGTTTTTGCACTTAGCACATGTTTTGCATAACAACTAACATGCAGAAGTGCAAAAATCATGTGCTAGTTAGTTGTCGAGGGCAAGGCCGGCATATTCCCTGCAATTAGTGCACAGAACAATAGACTAACATGCGGCAGCAGAATTCACAATTCACACGGGCGGACGTTAGGTGCATCTGCGCTAATTGCAATATGAAGAGCACACGATATCTACCCCCCGCTAATCCATGTCCATTCTCATCCCATAACCTAGCCATTCCCTGCCCCACCACATCATGTACAGTTCCCTGTGGGAATTGGTGCACGGTAACCGTTATGCCTGTGTGATAACAGTTACCACATGCTAAAACGTGCATGAACCGCTTCGTACTCTTTAGCAAGAGGGCCCCAAAGACAGGGAGGCCCCTTGTTTTTCCACAGGAACCTTAAGGGAAAAGAGTGGCTTGCCGAGAATCATAGAGAAAGTCAGTGGCAAACAGCAGCTTTCAACCCCTGCCCCTTTGCTGACTTGCAGCTCCCTGCTTTCACTACTTGCTATGGATATATTTTTGGTACATCCACGCATGAGTCAATTCTACCATAAGTAGAGGAATGGGGGCACAGACTAGTGGCTAGAGCAGCAGACTGAGATGCCGGGGTTCAAATCCCACCGACACTTCTTGTGATCCGAGGCAAGTCACTGCACCCTCCATTGCCTGAGGTACAAGGGTAAAGCCCCTTGGAGATAAACAAACACCCATTATTTATGAATGTAACTCACCTTAAGCTGCCAATGAAAAACTAAATATACATAAATTTAAAAAAAAATCAATAAGAAATAAATTTTCGGATGATTGAAATGCAGCTTTAAAAAACAAAACGGGCTTCATTCAACAGCAGTTCCACCATTTAGGTACTTGAATAAAGGGTAATAAACAAGTGTTGATATAATGTACATTTATTTGACCACTTTCTTCGTCACCCACCCGCCTCACTAGTGGGCTCTTTAGAACCTGAGAACAGTGAGCCCAGCAGAGATAGTTCTGGGGGTCTGGGAGGCTAGCGTTCATGAATGGCGTGGAGAGGGTCAGTCTACAGCACACAGTTGTCTGCAGCATACCAATTTTTAAGGTTTGACAAAAATGCAAGTCCGTGCAGCAGAAATGTCATTATAAAAATCCCTAATCTTGTAAATCGAAGGAATGTGTGCCTGTGCCCTTCAGGTTAAGCTATTCACGCTCTACATACATTAAACCACACAAAATAATTTAAAACAAAAATAAAAAAGAAATTGTTATTTACCCATGACACGCAGTCCTACAGAACATTTTGGACACATCATTCAACAACAACAAAAAAGCCTCCCGAGCATCCACCTGCTCCTGAGCTGTGGGACGTGGGCTCTCAACGTGCCAACAGTACCATCTGGCCAATCTGCCCAGCTTTCTCTATCACTGAAGGACGACACCACCATCGTTGCTGCCAGCAGCAAGGGAAGACGCACCAAACCTTGCACGGATGGGCTCTGTTTGGATTTTAATTTCGTTCTGGCAAATAACAACCACCACCATCATAATGAAAGCACTCAACACTGGACGATGAACGTGCTCTCCGGCAGCGGGGAAAAATACGGCCCCTCTAATGTGGTAATTTGTACCACTTTGTAGAGACAATGAGCATGATTGCTGCTATACAACGGTTCCCTTTTTCTCGTAGACATTTCTGGCGACTCGCTTTGGGAAGAAAATTGTGCACATTTCAGTTACAAACCAAAACTGGCTGAGGCCATTAACAGGGCTAATGCAATTGGGATCAATATGAGGTATCATAAAGGATAGTAGTGCAAAGCCCTATGTACACCTTATGGACCTGCCTGGACAGCCTCGACCAATGCATTTCCTTTCAAGGTTCTCAGTGGTTTTGTTACATGCCGAATGATTTTACATTGGTGCTGGTTGTTTATTGGGGGTTTTTACACTGGTAATTGCGAATACTGAAATCTTCCGATGGCAAATCAAAACTTATTTGAATGAAACTTACAAGTTATTACAGTTATCCCTTAAATGCATAGTGATGATCCAGAGGACCTGTTTCCAGAGCAGGATTTTGGATTCCAACTAAAAAATCATTAAAAAAAAAAAAAAGGAAATAGCCTGGTCTGAATTATATTTGAAATAATGCACACAAGGACCACATCCAAGGGATCGGGCAAAACTATGCTCCCCCCTAATTTCCATACTGTTGGTCATTCTTTTACTATGGGCAATAGTAGGTTTTGCTTTCCAGAACGGACTGCACATGTTTTTCCCCAACATCCAAGCCAAAAATCCACTGTTTTAAAATCACACACTTTAAATGGTTTTCAGCATACATGCTAGTTATTTTTTTTTTAGGGCTTAAATTTGTAGCGAGGCGCCTATGTGGGAGGTCCAGAAAAGCACCTATTTTAAGCCTATTTGATAAAGGCAACATAGGTTATATGCTTTAATAAAAGAGGCTTCTAGATCCAGCCCCAATAGCACATACACACTGAAGCACGATTTTCTCCTGCTCCAAAGAAAAGGTGTAAATACATGCGTGCGCTCTACACGTGTACATATGTGCAGACTATCACAATCCTACCTCTGCTCCAGCCAGACTTTGCCCCTAAGAATGCCTATATGCAGACTGTGCTAAAGTAGCCATGCACTTTCCACGTGCACGCTTTTTACACGAGTATGTGATTGCACAATTTTCTAAAAGTCCTTTTCTGTGTGCAAAACAGGCTTTAGACATAGAAAGAGCTTTATAAAATGACCCCCTTAGTGTGTGTGGCACCTTTTAATACGGAGTCATTTTAAGAGTGGATTTTGGTTTCATGGGCTAGCCCGAAGTTTGATTTCAAGGCAAAATTCACTGTGCTTGCAATACATTAGCAATTTTGTATGTGTGTTGTTGGGGGGGAGGGAGTTGCAAATCTTTAATTTAGTTTTAATTCTGAAATCTGACCAAAAGCACAATGTCCTCATTAGATCCAAATGACTCCACCCTGCCATGAGTTAACTATTTTATTCCTCGTGGGCACCCAACAATGATAGCAATCTGCAAAAAAACAGAGCTTTATTATTTCATGGTTTACAGGTTGCCTCAGCTTCAAAGTCTTTAAAAACCTGAGCCTTGACAATACCCACCAGCCATAATTTGGACTACTTTTTGCAATCTGCTGGTATTCACACCAAGTTACAAAGAAGCAATAAAACTCAATAGAAAAAAAACTTCTCGGGTGAGTGCCCACTAATGAGCAAAGGTTAACTTTATCTAAAAGGTCAAATGCCTGGTGGCTGAGGTCATGACCTTAACAACTTAAATTGTGACCTTGCCACGTGCCTGGTATAATGTGGCTTCTGATATAGATCAACTGATAAAGGACTGGCTATAAATTAGCTTTCTGGCTATCCTCCTACAAAGAAAAAAAAATGCTTCCCCACAATACAGAAAAGCTGCCAAATGTCATTTGATACACATACAGGGAAACGAAGATCTAGGTAAACTGTGGGAAAGCAAAAAATCAAAAACATAAATAAATAAAGAGGCCACGCTCCTATCACTGAAGTGGATTTAATAAAGACAGCGCTAAAAATATGCGCGACCACAAAAGTTAAAAAGTGCACTAATATTACACCGGTACCATTATTTCCTCAGATCAGAGAAAATGCTGCAATTTATGACTTTCAGATGCCCTTTTAATTCTTCTAAACTCCTTTCCAATGCTGCGCTACTTTTAGACTTGAAAGAAAAATGGAGCGCACTGGATTTTGCTTTTGTGAACACCGTTAACCCCACTTTACTGCTTTTAAATAATGCTTTTCAAAGTCACACAAAGCCCTGTGACTTTGTTAGCACCTCGTTTCACCCCATTTTCTTTTTCAGTAATCTGAAGGTGCAGATTTATCAAAGGGGTCGTCTTCTCATAGATGTAAAATAGGAAAATACCTTCAGTATAATTGGGAATTAAACCTTTCAATTCAAAGACCGCAGTGCACTAGCAAGGAAACAGCCTGGATCAGAAGCCAGTACATTATCCTGCAATAACATGAACCAGCCCCCCGCTCCCACCATCTCCAAATACATGCATAAAAAAAAGAAAAGGTCCGGAAGGGATTTCACCCTTTTTCTTTAACCCATCTCGAATAAGGAGTTTTGGAAAAGCAAACAAAAATAATTTTCCTCTTTTGAAGGAAGGCAAACTAAGGGTGAAACTTCCACAACCATTTTGGCATAGCGAACATTGCACGTTTTCCCAACTGTAGCTCCTGCCAACGCTGGCAAACCCTCAAAAGTTTTAAGCATATGAAGTTGCTCTTTACAAATTTTCAGCACTTCTGTGGGCCTGTGAAACCACTTACAAGACCAAGTTGACCAGCCTGCCCATTTTCTCTTCCCCACATCATTCTCTTCAGCTCTCTTTAACGGTCTAAAACATTTTTTTTTTAGACAAAGCGTCCTTCATATTTTCTTTCATATTCTGCCTGCTTCCCCCTCGCTTCCACTGCGCACTCTCTACATGTTGCCATTACTGCGGTCCCGTAACAACCAATAGCTGCAGGGTTGGCTGGCGTTCAGGCCTCACAAAGGACGCTGGGATACATAGGAGAGAAAAACAAAAGAAAGAGAAAGATAATCCAACCAATGGTTCGTTCAATAAATGTTTCCAGTCAAGTTCCACAGACACAAAGTGGCTGTACTAAGGTACGTGGCTTTCCGGATCTCATTAAAACGAACGCACTGGCAAGGCTTTAATGATCTCGACTTTCAAAAAAAGTAGTACAAAAAGTGTGGAAACAACACAAAAATAGTCACATGGTATATCTACACTGGATAAACTATAAATATATTATACACACACACATACGTGTATATAGATATATTTTTTGTAAAGTACAAATTATTGCAAAGGTGGAATAGGGAAGATTTATATATGCAAACTAAAGAATTAGTAGAGAGTATGATGCCATTTTTATATAAATAATAGCCAACAAAAATCAGTGCAACTTTTAGCAGTTGCTGTGCAGATGTATTATATGTTTAGATGTTACCTATACGTACTGTATACGTGGCTTGCATATAGAAAACAAAATTCTTTATACAAAGGCTTTTGAGCCATGCACTCTCTTTCTGTCTTTTTGTCATAGTTGGTGTGGGTATGTACCTATGAGGCCACCGCAAACCAGGTCATTTATGGACTTAACATTCCCGACAGCGGTGCCAAAACCATACAGTGGTAGGTTTGCAAGCTGGTTTGCTGGTACAATTCTGAAAATTGCCCCTCTTTTTCCTCAGGGTTAATTTACTGCAGCTCCAAGAAGGGAAAATAAAATAAAATGCAATAAAATCACAAAATGATTTTCCTTGAGCAAAAACAGTAAAGCAACTTGTTCAATCCTCAAAATTTAGCAATTTAAGCCATTTGCTACAGAGTGTGTCCACACTTTTAGTCCCTTCCAGAATCTGCAGAAAGTTAAATCCTTCAACTAAAATCTGCCCTGATTTATAGCCATTCAGGCACACAACTTAGGATGTCTTCTGAACTTATTTGCCCAAAACTATTAACCCCGATACTACAATCAGAGTATCCCCTGGCTCTGCCTGGGACGCTGCAGTGGTCCCTGTTTGACCCATCACACATGTGCGTCCTCGCAATAATTCCTACTGCACGCATTTCTTCCCGAGGAGTATCATGAAAACAGAGACGGTTCATCAGGTGTGGCAAAACCATTTCCTAACCTCCCCTATACAAAATACGGCCCCAGCACCCAAAGTCTCCCCTCCTTGGCATATACTGCAGGGGCACAATAGGATCTTGTACATGGAAGGGCTTCTTTCCTTTGTGCCCTCAGAAACTGCCCTCGTGGTAACTCTGGCTCAGTATGCTTCTACAGCACATTATACCCACCGAGTGCAATTGGAGCATTGTTTCTGCTGTAAATGGATAAATGCTGGAGAAAACATGGATTTAAATTATTTACTCTTGGAACATGATCAATTTCCAACTGTCAAATTTTTCTTAGGCTTAAAGCAATTTATTTTCCAGAGAAATCGTAGGGCGTGATTCACTAAGGCTTTTCTCCCATTCTGCATCTACAGGGAAAAACTTTGACTTTGGCCCAAAATATCAGTTTATCCATTGCTTAGCTCTTCAATTTGCTCGCCTTTTCGGGGAGAGGAGGGGGGAGGTAAGGGGCTTCAATCTTAGGTCTTCTCTCTTTTTTTGGGCTCAATAAATCTCTCACAATTTTTACATTTTAAGCACATGCATCGCCTCAGCAGTGAAATGAAAACCAGAGTAGCAACAGAAAAAAGGAAAAAGGAAAGGTAAAGGCCGATGATCTCAGAGGAGGCCTGGCAGCCACCGTTGCTTTAAGCCACTGCTTTGAATGGAATCAAGCAAAACGGGCCTGCAGTGGCAGACATACCCAGAGTCAATGCATCATACGAGATCTAGGCTTATGAGCCAGCATGATACTGGAAAAGCGGCAAGCCCAAAAAATGCACAGTGACACTTAAACGGCTTCTGGTTTACTTGCCACGCTCTGATTTCATGACCTTAGGGCAGAATCATTACATTAAAAACTCTTTGCTGTTTTTTTCCTTCACATTACCCACTCTTTCAGCTTGATTCAAGTTTACCCATTTCAGACCTTACACCTGCAAAAGCCCCAGATGCATTAAATGACCGATTTATCTGCAGATATTCAACCTGCTGCATCCTGCATTTCTCGCTCTCCGTAAAGAACATTTGAGCCAGATCAGCACTGGAGTAAGGGGATATTCAGCTCTGTCCAACAAAGATTTACACTTGCAAATGACTAGTGTACAACACTGGCCTTTCCAAATTGGCCTAAAACCTCGCACCAGCTCACGTATTTTGAAAGTTAATATGAATGATAAAAATAATGCTAGCATACAACACGTAACCATTATGGAAAAGAAAAGAGAGGCAGGAAAATCTTAGGGGCATGCTTGCTAAGCAGCACTAATGGTTAGCACGGGCTATTTGTAACTAGGTCCCATATTATTCAATTGGATCTAACCATTAGCTCAGCTTAGAAAAAACACACCCTTTAGCAGCATCTCCTGGAAAAAGAACAAGCACTTTAAAAATATTTCTTGACTTTGCGTTCAGTGCTCTTTCCCTATCATGTTCATTTGAATGCAGCAGCTAACATTAAAGAGCCCATGTACTAAAGCTTTTCTCATAGTGTGTTTCTGTAAGAAAAACGTTTATTACATCAGGCCCAAAGGCTGAAAGTCAACACTGTTTTATGATCTTAGTGGTGACTATTATGGCAGGGTCCGTGCTGCTGCTATGGAGGTAAAGTTGATGGGTACCTTTCTCCTTGAGGCTTGCTGATTTATAAGCAACTTTACACTGGCATGCAGTTTATCAAGTTCAGAAAGTGCCTGGGGCTGCCTCAAACAGGTCATAACAGAGGGCTTGGTACACACGACGCACTGCAAAGACATAAGAAGGCGGGAACTACTGTCAAAAATCACTTACCTGCTGCGTGCACAAAGTACGCCAGATATAAATCGAGTTCCTTAACAGAAACTCCTATATGGTGCGGTTGTACGCACAGCCCGTGATTAGAGCACTGGGGGGACTTTACAAGGCGTTCGCCATCAGTACTTTCCAGCGGGATACCTTTAAATAAAATCACCATAACGAGGTCCAGCCTCCAGACCTTGTCCGCTTGGCGGAGACAGTCAATTCTGCGCATCTTGCCTTTCTGGTCTGGGTTGGAAAGGACACAACATGGAGGCTTTTTCCCTGTGACTGTGAGAACAAAATCCTCACGGCACTCGGGCCTGATGTCTTTCCGTAGCTTTGCCAGGAGTCTAGACGCCCATTTCTGCTTGACCTCTGGTTTCTCGCTCAGCAGCTCATCCTTCACGGCCCTCTCTTCCTCTTTTGACATGCGTTTCTCATGCTTTTTAAAGTATTTTCTTTTCCGGGCCTGAAGGTTGAACCACGTGTAGGCAAATGCTCGGACGTGGGGCAGAAGTGCTTCAATGAAGGGATGAAATTCATCCTAAAAAAAGGAAGACCAGAACAATGCATTAGGAAAAATGTGTAATATTAAATAAAGGACCTGTGTGGTCTCGAAGAGTCATGAGCAGAAACATCTTTGGATAACACTTCTGATGAGTCCGTTAAAAAAAAACAAAAAAAGCCCACTTTATCACAACCTGCAAATAATCCTCATATCAGCGAGCTCGTATAAACTAATGGATAAAGTAAAATATTATATGTTATCAATATCAAGTCATAAAGAAAACATTCAAATATCACAAGCCACAAAGAGGCACTTACAGACAGACCAAAGTGTTTCTGTGTGTAGCAGTCAGAAAGAAACCATATTGCCGCCATTGTTCATAGAACATCTGATAGACACTAGTCTTAGAACTAAGCCTGCACGTGAATTATGTCTGGAACCTAGAAGTGAAAAGAGGGAATGTTTGCGTTTTGCCTAGTTTTCAGCAAGGTAATGAATATTTCCAGAACCCCCTGCCTTTTTGCCAGTCATGTGGCCAACACATGCCCTGCTATCTGGTAAACTCTGCAGATCATAATTCACAGCTGGATGGTTAAAAAAAAAAGTTTATAAACCTCAGCTGGCCAAAACAAATAAGCTAAAAAGCAAAACAAACTGTCTCCCCAACAACTTTCAATACAAGGGATTTTCCATTAAGCAAAACTGACCATCTCATTTTGGTGGTGTCATAAAACAACCCCAAACATATGATGATTTTTTTCAACAAATATTTACAGCCCAAAGAGTAGTAAATAAATATCTATTAAAAAAATTTAAAAAATCACACAAGCGGAAGTTTTTGCAGCAGGCAAAATGGTGTCATTTGCTTCACCATCTCAGCCCTGCTGAACTAAATCCAAGACCAACATCTCTGTCATCATAGCCTGAATCTCGGGAAAATGTTTACAGTTAACTAACTGGATTAATAATCAGCTAAAACAGACATCACAAAAATCCTATGTGCTACCACAGTGCCCTGGATTGTGCAGGTAAATACATATTTCCCTTCCTTTTACTGCGCTGGGAAAAAAACGCACTGCAGCTTCAACTATATACAGAAATACGGGAAAAAGGTCAGGACGATCCCAGTCGGAACTAGTGTCTATCTGCCTACATATACAGAAATATATCTGAAAGTAGAGTGAATACAAATAAAAGTACCACTAACATCTTGAACTTTTCTTCTCTGAATGATCTGCATTACATCAAATTGCTCACAACAATCATAGAGTCAAATGAAAACCCGAGGACTGTTAATTTCTTGCTTGCCATTCACACATTAGCCTGTCTCACCTAAAATCTCTTACACATTCTAAAATTACAAAATAAAAAAATCCAAAAATATGTAGATCAATCTGGACCAGGGACTGGATTTCTCTCCTACACACCCTTTCTCCCCAGCACAGACTGGTAGAAACCTTTGCTACACCAGGCCTAAAGCCTTGCGCTTCAGGTCAAGGTTTTTATTCGGTGAAAATAGCAGGTCTTAAATAGCAATTTTTAAAGAAAGCTGCATTTCTTGATGTTACAGACCAGCTGACGCGCAAAGGAAAAACAAGGTTTCCATTTGTCAAGTCTCTATCTTATTCTGAAAAACAAATAGCAATTGTAATTCTATTGAAATATGCTTTTTGATTTCTGATAATCTTCAAATATTCTCTGTGAATGAAATTCTCATATATGTGGAGAAGGGACCTATGAGGTCCGGAAATCTCTTGTACTATACTATTGTGAATTATTCTTAAAATGACCCAATAAAATATATACTACAGAAAATTCCAGTTTCTCCAGAAGCAAAACGACAACTGCAACATGGCACCCGAGAATGAAAACAGAAACAATTTGCAATAATTTGGGATTATAAGGCTACAATTATAAATTCCCTGATCCCTTGTTTTCAAATGCCAGTAAGAAATAACGTGAATATCAAAATGATTTAAGAGTGCTTGGTGTGTTAGTCACACCACAAAATATGAAGAGTCGTGAATCCAAAAAAAGACAAAAAATGTTCTCCCAATACAGCAGAACTGAATCCACAAGTATAACAGACTACACTTTAATCCATCAGACAGAGTCCAATAAATCACTCCAGTCGCTAAAAAACTTGTCTTTCTCCCTCATGTGTAGATTAACATTTTGATATTTCAATAAAGAAAAGCAGGACCGGCCTTTGGTTTACAAAATCAATCTCAAAATGTTCAACCGCTGGTTCTACAATAGGAAATGCAGTCACTGTCTAACAGAAACATTTTTTAAAAGCCACTAGCCCCTATAAAGTAATATGAATAACCAAGATAAAAAATAAGATATTATTTTGAAACTAGTCTGGTGACTTTAAAGGGTAAAGAGTGCATGCAGGCCTGCTTTTTCATATCACATTTTGCATGGGTATGTTCCCATATATTGATCACTGACAAAGCTATGATAGAGAGAATTTCAGAGGATTCACAAACTGAATGCAATCTATTAGCCTTCGAAACATCTACCTGTCTGTTTTTTGTAGCCATTTCTCGCACTGATCTCATGCTCTGTGGCTGGGTGTATTTGGGCTTCCAGTACACTACATATGAACCGGTATAGGCTCCCACAGACCACTTTACAGTTGACATGCAAGGTGAACCCAGAGAGACGAAACTTAGAAAGAATTCAACACCCTGCTGCGGCCTCAAGGAAGGCCCCACATGTCAGTGACTCTTAGTTAGAAGCCTGTGTATGTATAAATATAACAGCTATATAGCCCGACTCATACTAATTTCATCAGCGTCTGACACAAAACAAGCCAATGTGTATATTCTAGGCTAAGTCTTAACCAGTCGAGAAGAGAGGACAGACTGCAAAGCTTACTTTCAAAATGTGTTCATAAGCATACTTCTGTCCACAAAGAGGGACTGAAATGGGCAAAGAAGCAGATACTCACTCATTAAAAGGCTGCAGAAACCAGTCGCTTTAAATGAACCAAGTTCAAAATTAATTTTTCAAGCATAAAAGTCATTTATCTAAACTGGCTTTTGTTTTAAATACAGAATTAAGAAAATGCCTCAGAGATTTTTTTTTTTAATTAACAATAGGCTGATTTGACCTTTTTTCCCTTAAACTTAGAAATGATTCTACAGCAGCTTGTATGCATGTCAGGTCCATAAGTAAGGATGATTATTGACTAACTGTCAAATTATTTGCATCTAGACTTTGACAGTTTGATTTTTGCTGCAAAATTTTACAAACAAAAAAACAATGTGTTTTGCTTTTTTTGCTTTTTTCTTTTTTTGTAATTCAACAGTACGGATATTCAAGGAAAGCTGGTCTTACAGTGGCCAGTAAATATCTGTACCCCCTGGAAAAAATAATATATGTAATTCTGATATACCCAAACTCCTAGTAAATCCATTTATCCACACACAAAACACCTATAAATCCATCTTATTGTATTTCAGAATTATTGCAGTACTGTACATCCAGTAAGTTGGTAAAAAGAGGTCTGTGGGGCAAGGGAAAGACTAAATTTAAATGTCCTTTATTATTAATATTCCTCCCAACTCATTTTTCCCCAAGATAAATATCTACAGTTGGCTATTAAAGTGGGTATACAAAAATGATATCCTGACTGTACAAGCTTTTTGTTGGGGGGGGGAGGTGTTAAGTGTACACAAAAGCGCACATGTACATAAGCTGTCTGGAGGCTGCGGATCCAGAAACGGAACTTTCTATAACTGCTCTTCCTAAGATGAAAAGGCAAGCTACCAAAATAATTCACTGTACAGGTTCCATCTTCCAGAATTCATAACTCAAACCCATTCCTTCGGCCCTTTATAGAAGGCCAAAACTTTGTGCCAGTACTTGAACAAAGCATCAAGAAAATCTACCAAAAAATTATAAGCCTGGGAACATTGTTACCCATACTAAAATACAGAAACGTTCCCAGCCAAGTCCACATTGGCTAGAGAGGGCCAGGCTCTATATCAAAATATGCAATAGGAATTTAAGCATTGCATGTGGTCATTTTACATTTACTGAAACCCTCTTTTAACTCTAAATTTAATATTTCGGTCATGCACATAGCTCGGGCCTACACACTAAACTCTGTAATGTACACTGTAGCAGTTAAGAAATATTTGCTTTTATAAGGGACTTTTAACCCTGGCTGTCACCGAAGTCATTACTTGCTTAATGTATTTCATCTCAGAGAGCATATGAGTCTTAAGAGGTTGCAGTCCAGGCATTTAATATAAAAAAGCAGCCTATTTCTTTCTCGGGAAAATGTCAGGCGACTTAGCGTAGCATTTCTAGGGCAGCGTGCAAAGTTTTCCGGAGAAAGCACCTAGGGAATGAGTTACTCCTAACCAGAATGGTAAACTTCTGGAACATATGCCGCCGACTGCTGAAAACTGCAAATCTGCATCGGCTTAGGCTGGAACTTAGATGCGGACAGAAAAGCCCCCGAGCCGCTTTCTCCCAGTCCGCACGGCAGAGGCTCTGGTGCGCTCGCAGTGACAGCGGACCTGAGGCGCGGATACGCGGGACAGCCCCTGGCATCCATTAAACCGTTATCTCGCGGGTACCGACTGCCCACTTGCAATAATGTGTGGCGAGCTTTGCCTTTTCATACACATGGTCTGAATAATTATGCAATCAGACCAAATAGTCTCTGTCTTCACAAGGACATACGTTTAATTTATAAAACATGTTTTCTTTTGCTAGGAGTCGCTTTATGCGTGAAAAGAAATTCAGCGAATAGTGCTACAGATCTTGAGCCGCGGAGGGTCATATCTGCTGGGGGGGTGGGGGGAGAAAAGTTGCCCGAAGTCGTGCCTCCACTTGGTGCAGGAGAGGCAAAGGCAGGATTTAAAGATAGGGGGGAAAGCACCGTGAGAAGCAGGGGCCGGAGAAAGAGAGACGGGATCAGGGGGTAGGGGCTGCAGGGGGGGGGGGGGGCTGCCGGGGGGGGGGGGGCACCGGGCGCCCCACTCACACACACTGCAAAGTTTGCAACCAACCCACGGGGACTGAAGATTCTCCTTCGCTTCGGCAAAGGTGGCAAAATAGGGCTCCAAACTTTGCTTTAGAGATCACACTCTACACTAGTTGTGAGAGAGACCAGGAAAGTGCGCCTTAAGGAGATTTGTGGATGGGGCATTGCAAAGAAGGGTACAATACATTTGTATTTGCGTGTGTGTCTACCTATGTACACATGTATATATAACCAGATACATAGGCGCACATTTTATTTCATGCATATACATATATTTGCACATGCCCAGTCACATATATATATACACACACACACACACGGCTACAAATTGTAAGCACTGTATGACTCAGAAAGTCAATAAATCTCAATTAATAAAAAAATATCTTAAAACACAAGTATTGCAATGAGTGTTCTAAAGTAGTGAAAATTGATTTATGGTATCAGCTACCTAAGAGGTACCTCTTTCAGTTGCGGCTGCATGTCATGTGCAATGCAAAATCGCTTACACGTGCCCAAGCTTAAAACGTTGCATTTTTCCCACAAAATGCCCCCAACAGAGAACGAAATATTAATTAAAGCATTAATCGGCAGGCGCCATTAGCCATGTGCCTACAGATATGGCAGCGCAAGAAGCGGAATACAAGCTAATGGAAACAAAGTTACTTTCTTAAAGCTGTATTTCTGCTGTACAGCCGCGCGCACAGATACAAGCGCACAAACGCACCGCAATCGCTCGTTTGCGTCCAAACATCTGCTTACCTGGGTGAGACAGAGCGGAGAGTACATGGTTGCTGTGTTTTTTGCGGTTTGGAGGTGTGTGCGCGCGTGTGTGTGTGTGTGTGTGTGTGTGAGAGAGAGAGAAAGAGAGAGAGAGAAAGAAAGGGAGAGAGAGAGAGAGGGAGGGAGAAAGGGAGAGGGGAAAAAAATCAAGCCTGCTTCTTGCTTTCACATTTCCCAACTCTGCAAACTGCAGGCAGCGCGGTGCCGCGCCATGAGCTGAACTTTAACCCCGCCTAGAGTTTGCCCACACGGCGCTCGGCATGTGGCCGGTCCCCGGGCGTGCAAGGCATAGCGTGATCGTCCCCCACCCCGCACCGGGCTGCTCGTCCTGGGTGCCTGCAGCCGGTGCCGGGGTCTGCACTGCTCCCTGAGCCCTCCTCCCCTTGCAGCGATCCTCCGCCTCCTGCGATCCCTGCTCGCTCGCTCGCTCTCTGCTCTCAGTGCAGCAGCAGCCCTCCGCCTCCGCCTCCTCCTTCCCCTCCTCTTCCTCCTCCTCCTCCTCCTCCTCGCTGGAGCTGCTGCACTAGACGCACAGCGAGTTCCCCGAGCCTGCGGGCTGCGAGCTCCAGCGAATCCAAGTCGCCAGATGCCCCTTTCACGTCCACTCCTAGGAGCAGCAGCGCTGCTCAGTCGCCCCCCCCCCCCGCCGCGCCCCCTCCTTTCCAGCTCAAGGTGACCACCTAGCACGACGTCGGCGCGATCAATAGCTGGTGACAGTAGAGGCCGTGCGGTGAAAGTTACCAAGCGCACGAGCACTTTTCGGGACTTTTCTCCAGCCGACTTTAGCAAGTCGGGAACATCGCTGCGACTACCATATGTATAGACATTCTGCATTTAGCAAATGCAAGAAAGTATTGTAAAACAGTCGTCTCGTTGAAAAAAAAAGAAATGCACGTTGCTCAGTCTACTGTCTCGTTTAAAAAGTCTTGCAGAGCTCTCCATGCATTCAGCTAACCCGGCTTTTATATTTTTGACAGGCATTGCAGAGCAGTGAGAATTTGTTTCAAGTTTAAAACTGCATTGCCTTAAAAGAGACGCTTCTTCTGGAATGCTTTTAATAAGCAGGACCGGTTTATCCACATAGAGGTGTTTTCTGTATCCCCGAGGTAATACGCCGAGTGCATTATGCGAACGCTTACAATGGAACCGGGCTCCTGACCATTCTTTAGGTTCGAACGTATTGTTTTGGCATAAGAATGAGTTTGGTTTTGGTAGGTTTCCAATTAGTCAGCTTTTCTTTTTTACTCGGTTCCATATTTCCTCTCCAGGCTCAATTAGCAGCGCCTGCTTTTCTGCAACTGCCAGTCATGAAAACCCGAGAAGCACAGGCTATGGGCACACGAAAGACCGCAAGGCCCGTCTAGTCTGGCTCGCTTCTCTACCGCAGACTCTTTGCTTCATCTCAACCTTTACCTTCACGTCCTCGACAGCAAGGATCTCTCTTTTCTAACTCCAAAGCAACTTCCTTAGGCTTCTAGTTAGTGGGCTACCAAGTGTTTATTAGTGTGAAGTTGTTTTTACAACCGAAGGTGCTTCGGAATGCTACTTAAGTGAGATGACTGTATGTTAAAAGAGGAGACCAGTAATTATTTTGCTACCATTGAACATTCAACATGGTGGTGCTTCTATTTATTTATTTATTAACAGAGCTTTCTTACAAATATGTCCTAAACTGTATTTGAATAAACTGCCGTCCATTCACAGTAAACCTTCTTTCACCGAGGCTAGAGGGGGAACCTTGCCACTCCGACATGCGAGGCAAGAGACGCAGTGAGAGCTGGAGCTTTAAACCGTGGACCAAAAAACGCAGCAAAAGCCACTTCTAACACTGATCTTTCCTGGAATGCCTGAAAGATACATTTACAAATGCCCCCTCCCTTTTTCCAGAAGAACTGTTCCAAACAGCAGTATTAAAACAGTAACGAGTGGAGTATTTGCTTTTAAAAGTTATACGCCCTGGGAGGAAGCCCGTTCGATGTTTTCTGTTTTTGTTCCACTAGTTGCTGCAAGATTTCCAGCTTTCTGCGGTTAGAAGTATTATCTTAACGTTTGGCGCCCATTACGAGACACTTGGATCTGGGATGATTGTTTGCGCCCTCTAGGCAAGAAATCTTGAATCCCAGTTCAGCACCCAAAACTTGACTTAACATCCGGCTTTCCTCCCTTTCTAGAGTGCAAAGCACAGCTCGCCTACAAGACCGCAGATGTAAATACTTTCAACATAAATATACAAGGAGGGCAAAGCAAGGATAAATGCTTAAGTTACTACAGACTCCCGGCTCCCAAGACACCGAAAACTGCCGGAGGTCTCGAAGATTTTGAACAGGCGCCTAAATTAGTTGCAAAGTTTTATTTTCCACTGGACGGAAAATGTTGGAGTTTGGAGGGGGGGGGGGGGGGGTGCGCGCAGGGGGACGGAAGAAATACGGTGGTAGTGGGTGAAAGTCACGCAGAAATGAACTAGTGAAAGCTGCAATAGTGAAGTGCATTGTTGCGCGGAATCTAGGCCATTGCACTGAGCTGCTGCAGTGCAAATACAAAGACGTTCAGGCTGAGCTCCTAGTCTGCCGCGCCTTAAATGCCCACTGAACAGCTGAGGGTCGGGTCCGCGAGCGAAGGAGGTTCCTTCCACGATCTCTCTCTCCTTCCCATATTCTTTCTGGCACTTTGCCCAGCATTACATTTAGAGTGTTTTATTTGCAGAAACTTTACCTTGCCGCGTTAGTGAAATCCTCTTAGATAAATTATGTCAATAGAGCTTTAGCACTGTGTACTTCTGAAAAATACCTTTTATTTCTAAAGATGCACGACGGTGAGTGTAGGGGGGGGGGGGTGCACCGATAACGAAACAAAGAACAGAGCAGAGGAGTTTAAACCTCCTCATTCATCCCGTTATTTGTCAGCGAACGGGCTTTCATCGTTACAGCTTCCAACTTTACTATTCCGTTTGGACTATCCTTTTGTTAACAGCAAGCCAATATACTGAATCAAAACTCCCTGCACACGGCATGTCACAAGACCACTTAAGGAAAGAAAAAAAATATGCTGAAGTGCAACCACATTAAACAAATTGAAATGTCTTCCTTCTGTAGATTATGTAGAAAACCTAAAGCATTTGTTCAATAGAGGTGACGAAGAGGTCACGGAACACGACGCAGTTCGGAATTCTACTTCCAAACTAGTTCAGCTCGTCAGAGAGAACAGAGATTAAGTGTATAGATATTTCCATCTGAACCTTTAGGTAATAGCTATACTTTTCAAGCTAAGCTTTTGAAGTTCTCCAGTGTTGGTGTAAGAGATCAAAGGAGCTCAGCGTTAGAGCATTTGACATTTACTGGTCACTTAAATTCAGATCTTCCCAAATGCCCTTGCCCAATTATAGACAGTCCTTTTATGAATGATTGTTACAGACATAGGGCCTGATTCATCAAAGCCTTTTGTCAGAAAGTACAGAATAGGGAAAGCTATCCTATAGCTGGACCGTTGTATGTAAAAGCTCTGGGCCTGATGCAGTACACTGGTAGGTTAAAACGCTTTTTTCTCCCATTCTTCAGCAATGAGGAAACATGTATCTACTAATTCAGAATTTCAGTCTCCTCTTTATCCATTTAAAGCAAACTAAAATGCAATATTCAACTTAAAACACTGTTTAGATTTGTGTCAGAGACAAACACATTTTGAGAAAGCCCATGTGATTTTCAGTCTATTAGTAGCTTCTCACCATTTATTTACTAAACTGTGATCGATTATTCCCCCACTCCCCCAATTAATGAAGCTCTGACTTCTAGGTAAACTTAAAGACAAAAATTAAAAACAAGGGATGGTACTTTTCCTTAACTAAGAGTTTAAGAACCCTCCCGCACCTTCACAACCTTGATGCTTTTTTTCTACAGACCATTGTCTGGAGAAAAAAAATGCAGAAATGTCAAGTCTCACTCATAGGAGGCTTACTTTCCCCCACACACACTTTGAGCTTCTCTCACTAATCAGAGCTTCAGCATTACTGTACTGATCTCCATCACTGCTTTCATGAGTGGCAAGCCTAAGAGGAAACATGCCAGGGCAGGGCTGGTGCTACCATTAGGCAAACTAGGCAGTTACCTAGAACACCCGCCTTTGAGGGCGGCCTATTCCCATCATTGCCCCCACCTCTGCTCATCTAAGGGATCTGCAGCAACAGCAATGATAATAAAAAAGCAACACAGCACTCACACAGAGCCTCGGATGCTGCATGCTGTTGTTGCTGCACTCTGATCAGTCAGTTCCACCCCCATGAAAACAGAAAGTCGATGTTAGAGGGGGCAGAATCAGTTGTTCATTGTGTAGCAGCAGTACACAGCATCCAAGGCTCTGGCAAGTGCTACGTTACTGCTTTATTCTCGTTGCCACCGCTGCAGGTCCTGGAGAGAGGTGGCAGTGGGGGCAGCGGGAATGAGGGTTCACCTAGTGTGCCTCATATCCTTGCACTGGCCCTGGTTAGAAGACTCTGAGGGTTTTACAAGCCCTATTCATGCTTCAGACATCTGGAAATGGGCACAGAGAAGTCCAAAGCAAGGAGACGTCTCCAGAGCCATTCTAGAAACCAGCTCTCTGGACATCCCGGGTGTGAGAATACCCAAGTCTGAATGGGGGGAATGTCACAGGCAAGGCTACGGCATTCCCAAGAACTTGAACATCCCCACCTGATCTCAGAAATGTCCAGCATTGCGTCTAACATTATACCTGCTCCAGGCATGAATGGCCACCTGAAAAGTGATCATTTTGTAAGGGAAATGTCTGGAGGGTCTGGGAAGGCGCTACACAAATACCCCCTTTATTTTACAATATGACAGGGATTGGGGGCTCATATTTCCATTTTGCTGTGCTGCTGGATTTTCCCTTATCCTAGCTTGCATGAGATGGATGTCCACATCCTACGCTTTCCTATGGGGGATGTCTACGTGGCTGCCGGCATAGAATGTCAGCGTTAGGGATGTCCAGGTTATGAAAATCAGGTGGAGACACAGGTGTCCCTGGTGTTTTTCTGCACATTTCACCCTGTATGCTCCGGATTTGACTTGGTTGCCCTTTGTAAAATGCCACTTTCCAACATACCTTCTTGCTTACTTTGCCTCCTCTTGTCCAATTCCTTTTCCAGCACCTACACCTACATGGGCACTGAAATCTATGCACATTCTTTTAGCCAGGGCCAGCCCCAGAGTGGGTTCAAGGGGTTGGTGCCCTAGGCAGATCGAAAGCCTTACACCCACCTTGACTGTCAAAATCCTTTCTTTAGCTTTTAATGCCCCCAGAAGTTGCCACCCCAGCCACCTTCCTAGCTTTGCCTAATGGTTGAGCCAGCCCTGCTTTTAGCCACTGAAGGCAATTTTCGGCCAGAGAATTTACTCATATTATCTCCACTCTCTAGCCTTTCATAGGCTCCAAAGAAAAGTAAATAAATAAATAAATACCATTTTATGCTGCTTTTTAAAAAAATTTGCAAAGCAACAGGGCACTTAATTATTTCTAGATTTATAACCCAGCCACACCATCTGAAGAATCTCACTCTTTGACTTTTAGTCTCACTCTTTGGGGTGGTAAAGCTCACTCTTTGGAAGAGTTCATCTTTGGCATCTCTGAAAATGCAACATATAAAAACGTAAAACAAGTAAAGAAAAAGAATCCATGTTTTTAAACCATATTTTATTTTGGCTGTAACTATTAAAACACTTTCTGCGGGCTAAATCTGATAGATCTGGTAGGCTTTGACAAATGTAACTAGAAACCCTGCCCTCTTTGCGAACTAGGCACTCTTCCCGCCCATTTCAGGGCTCACATTCCTGTTCCAACGCCACTCCAAGAAAACTAAAAGCTGATTGGACGAAACTCTCCTCAATCAGCCAGTTCCTGCAGATTGATTAGACGATAGACTCGTCAATTATTTTCTGTCTGGATGCTTCCTTTGTTTAAGGTTGACTAAGAGATCATGTACTTTATAATATCACTATATATTTTTTTCTCGACTTTTTTGACAGTGGAAGTGCTAAAGGGAAAGTTGCCGGACTCTGTAATTGTCTAAAGTGCCCAAGAAAGAAAACTTAATCGGTACATCCAATGCTGTATCCAGCAGATATAGATAGGTAAGTTGCCCCCACAAATAACTTAAGGAATCCATGGACCCTACATATGAATATATAAAGTTTCAAAGTATATACTCAAAAACATTATATCATATCTTTTGTTAAACGCATGTAGCAGAAAATAGAAATATAAAATGTAGATGAACCACGTACCATTGCCATGTAAATAAAGTGTACATGAAAACTTTAAATTGTTGAGAGGAACTGCTTCATTTGATGACAGCTCTTTTTTTCTTTTGCGTTTTATGTCTAATAAACTTGAAAATGTTGAAAATCCGGGAGAGAAAATGCTGGCCAATTGCTGCTTCTTAGGGTATTCCCCCCATTACTTCAGATAAGGATTTATAGAATACGCTGTCCTCTTTTTTGAAAGCGATCCAATACGGCTGGCAAGTTCTCAAATTCTCTCTGGCTGTCTGCGCCCGGCTTGTTAGACTTTGCAGAAGTTGCAATTGATTCGGCACTGCTTGTTTATTTCCGCAATCGCTGCAATTTGCATAGTAACCACGCAGGGCCGACAGCACGCGCGTTCCACGCCCGGCCAATCAGAAGCCCGAAAGGCAGCGCGAGCGCCGGTCTGGCACATGATGCCGAAACATACGCACAAGGCTGAGGTCCAGGGGGAGTGGCCTTTTGAGGGCAAGCTGTGCAAGCTTTTACAGACAGGCTTTTGATATTTTTTTCAAGAGTTTTAAATTTTGGTGGCTGCAATGGTCATTATGTCCCTTAACGCACACCTTTCTCCATACAATACGGTTTCTCAACTAGAGCGCAAAAACCAAATAGGGAGTATCCTCATATCCTGCGCATTTGTTCCATCAGAAGAGGCAAAGCTATTCGGAAACCCCAGAGGGAAACGGGCCCTATTCTAGGACTGTTCTGATCTTTCTGTTTTTGTTTTTTTTTAAATGTGGATCTAGTCCAGGGGACTTGGATTCAGATACAGTAAGTATTTCCTTGTCCCCAGAGTGCTTCCAGTCCAAAGGGAGGATGCAAAAAAGTGCTAGGCTTTGCGCATAGGTTATAGGGCCGGCTTGTCCACTAGGTGGCTGCCTAGGATGGTAGATCTTTGTGGGCAGCAGGCCATGTGCTTCGGCACACATGGTCTGCCACTTCTGAACCCTCAAAGTTATGTTGGAGAGGGTTAGAAGTGGCAGGCCATATATGGCGAAGCACATGGCCTACTGCCAAACCAAGCCGAGCTGCGCCTCCCTCAGCCCCGCCGCTGGAATTGGTGGTAGCGCAGCTCAGGGGGGGGGGGAGAGGGAGTGGCACAACCGGGACTTTGACTAGGGCAGCAGAATCCCTTGGTCTGGCCCTGATGTTAGCTTGCTTTTAGTAAACAATTTTGTGCACGACCAATGTAAGAGCATGTTGTGCAATGTAAGAGCATGTTCTATGCAAAAGCTATTCATGAGCAAAGCCTCCAGCTGACAGCAGTGCACAATGCATTTACATTTTGAAATGGATGGTAATGAAGCAATTGTGTAAGTACTGCAGATGCAGAGAAGACCAGAAGGCTGAGCTCAAGAGTAGGATTTTAACATAGTTTGAGGAGAGGTTAAGGGTTTGCTCATAGGTCTGTGGTCAAGTGAGGCCAATGCAGAAACACTGCGCTGAGTGGCGGCATGAGGGTTTCTGCCAACCTAGGCAGACCCTCTGTGCCTCCGCTGTCCTCCCCCCAAAGACTATTCCTCCGTTCAGCCTGCCACTTCAGTTCTGCGTTGGGCCTTAAAATGCCTGTACGCTTGTGTGTTCATGTCCTCCCACTCCTGCCCCCCCTCCGATGCAGCTTTCTTGGAGGGTGGGCAGGAGCTGCAGGCCGGAACTGTGCGCATGTGCACACATGTTTTAAAGCTCACCATGATGCTGAAGCAGCAGTTCAACTGCCACTTCCCAGGGGATTGGTTTAGCGATGTTGCCACCAGGGTCTGCCGCCATAGGCAACCACCTAGGTCACCTAGTGGATGGGCTGGCCCTGCCTTCGCTAGAGTCCAGTGCTAAAATTCTAGTGCAGGGTTTCCTAATTCAAGTTTAGCACAAAGTTCTGCTCAGCAATGCTATTAAGCAGACAACATGCAAATGAGCTGTATGAAAAATATCTGTGCTAAACAAGGACAGCAATCCAGGCACCTGTGCAGGGAGGTCTGCATTATCAGCACCTATATCATGCACACACAAAAAAACAGTTTGGCACTTATGCGGGAATGCACTGATATTGTTTTGCACATAACTTCTGAGCAGAATAATGATGTTTATATGCACCATATAGCATTCCAGCAGGACCGCACCGAGCCCTGTGCAAGCGGTGCAGCCGCACAGGGCGTAAAGACTTAAGGAGCAGGCAGGCAGCAGCAGAGAGACGAAATGCGCCCCTTAAGTCTTCTCGCCGGCACACTAAGCAGGTCTGGTCTCTCCGGGAGGGTCCAGACCTGCTTAGTGTGCCGGCGAGTTGCACATCGGGTGCGTGCCTCTTCTCTCCTGCCCCCGTAGGGTGGTTAGATGGAGGTGTGGAGGGGGGGGGGGCGCTTGCCCAATGTGCAGCTCGCACAGGGTGCTTTTCACCATTGGTACGGCCCTGCATTCCAGCACATGCGCATAACATAGTTCAAGCACACGTCCCCTGCCCTTTTCTTTCAACTTCAGTAAAGCCAGAACAAAGTTACAGATGCTGTACACTCAAGAAACAAGAAACACCATCACTGACTGCAGACCTACGAGCTTACCCTTAATGACTTCTCAGACCTTGCGTTCAGATCTCAGCGTCTTCTACGCACTTCTCTGCATCTGCGCTGCAGAGTTCATTGCTTCATTACCATCCATTTCAATATATTGCAGTGTGCTGCAGTTAGTGCAGCCATTTGTGCAGTGTTAGATCCTTTCCTGCAGAAAATTGTGTGCACCGTGCTACCGGCAGCATACTCTGCTGCATCAAGCCCAATGCTGGTGAGGAATGTATTCCGTTTCTTGAGTGTACAGCATCTGCACTTTTTTCTGGCTTGGCTGAAAGCAGTGGCGATAAAAATGGCAGAGGAGGTATACTGGAACAATGTTATGCGCATGTGCAGAAATGCTATTTAGCACATAAGCACCAATATTTTTCTGTGCAGAATTTATCTGCATAATAATATTGTTCTTTGTGAACATTGATATTATTTTGGACAGAGCTTCTACGCAGAATAATATTGCTGGGTGCAAGAAAGAATTCCAGCACGAGTGCCGAACTGATATAGCTGCTGCTAACACAGACCCTTGGGCGCCTTTGCCTGGCTCGCTCTACTTGTTTAGTGCAGATCTTTTGCACACAGCTCATTTGCATGCTGTTTACTTGCAGCGTCCCTGAGATAAACGTCTGCATTAAACTTGCATTAGGAAACCCTGCACTAGAGCTTGAGCGCTAGGCAGGGTTCTATATCAGCCTCTCAGGAGCAAATGCAATAAAGTGCGGAAGACTCTGTGCAGAGTTTAGTGCAGCTTCTGTGACAATTTTCTGGTAGGAACTTATGCCTGTTTCTTCTCTATCTTGCGTGTACAGCGCCTGCAATTTTTTTCCGGCTTTGCTGAAGGCGGTGGTGAAAAAAAAGTCAGGGAAGATGCTGTAGAATGCTATCTGGTGCACTATCGCATAAACATCTATGCTGTTTTGACAGAATTTCAGTTCAAAAGCTGTCTTGCACACAAGGTATTTATGCACAAGTATGTACCACACCAGTATACAGCTCATTTTAATGCCATGGTAATGAAGGTACTAGATATTCAACTCAAAAGAAAAGAAGTACGCAGAAGACCCAAAAGCTGAATGCAAGTTTTTTAAATGCTCGGGTTTTAACTCCAGGCTTGAGGAGGAGTAAAAGGTTAGCTGGTTCTTCTGCAGTTCTGCTATGACTACTGCTTATCAATAGTATAGTGCTACAAGGCATATGCAGCGCTGTACACGAACAAAGAGCTTACAAGCCGAACAAACAGAGGGGTGAGGTAGATCTTGAGGGAAATGATAAATGAGTGTTAAACAGGAGAATAAGTGGCTCAGGATCCAAAAGCAACCTCAAAGAGATGTGTTTTTATCCTAAATTTGAATAGGACCAGTCAGACTTAGGTCCTCATTTACTAACGCTCTTTAGCTGTCAGTCAGTCGGGAATACTAACGCTCGATAGTGCCTGCCTTCGCACACTAAAATGCACTTTAATTGGTGATCGCAGGATGGGGCAGGGCACGGAGAGCACACTGCTGCTAGTGCCTGGGCAATTGCCACATGTTCAGTGGCAACATGGCTCCTAACGTGGGTTCACCTAAGACTCCTCTATAGGAGTTGTTCACTGAGCCTGACCTAGTGGAGCGCACATTTGTGCGTTAGCTGCCGGGGACATACCAAACATACCCTCGACAACTAACCTGCGTCCTTTGCTGTTAACATGTGTGAGATTGACACGTTAATGGCAAATCCATAACAGACTTTAGTAAAAGGCGCCCTCAGTGAAGCTTTCATGCAAGGGCCGGCCCAAGGGGTTTCTGCCGCTCCAGGCAGACGTCCCGGCTGTACCGCTCCCCCAGAGCTGTGCCGCATCCTTGTGCTGAGTCATGCTACCACCAGTTCCAGCAGCGGGGTTGAGGGAGGGGCACGGCTTGCTTCGGCACACATGGCCTGCTGCTTCTGACCCCCCTCTGACGTAACTTCCGGGCTTCAGAGGCGGCAGGCCATTTGTGCCAAAGCATATGGCCTGCTGCCGAACCTACTGTAGCTCTTCCCCCCTGTCGCCGGAATCAGCAGCAGCGTGGTGTGGCTAAGCACGGCGGGGGGGGATGGCATGCGGTGGGAAGGTGGTAGGCCATGTGTGCTGAAGCACATGACCTGCTGCCTGCAGAGATCTGCCACCCTAGGTGGCCGCCTATCTTGTCTAGTGGACGGGCTGGCCCTGTTTCATGCTTATTCTCTATACAACAAGTGTGAAGTATCTGCAACTTTCTTCTGGTTTGTCGAAGGTTAAAAAAAAAAAACAGGGGATGAAGAGCTGAGGGGGAGCCATGCTGGAATAAACAGTGTTGGAATGCTATTTTGCGCAGAAATATCGGGGGTCCTTGTATAAACGCCACTAACTGGCAGGGATGGCCCAACCACTAGGCAGACTAGGCACTTGGATGCATTTGAAGGGGCTACATGAATGCACTACATTATTCACAAGAATCCTGCAGGGTGTAAATTAGTGTAGTGGTATTAATTTGGCATCAGCTGGGAGTATAATTTGAATGTGGAATATGGAAGGTGCTTTTCGGGTTCGATATGCAGAGCAGCTGACACAAAGGGAAATGTGTTTGCTGCATCAAAAGATCCTTTTAAAGAAGTAAGGTAATTTTGTTTCATCCTTTGGGATAAGGCAGAGCAGCAAAACCCTTACAGTTTCAAAATCCTATTCAGAAATAAAAGATCAAGAATCAAAATGTGTGTTTGTGTGCATGCGTGTGTGGTGATATATTAAGTTAATTAAAAAATGTATTTGTGATTAGCTGTAAAGTGAACTAACAATGGGGTAATCACACCACATTAGCCAAAAGCTTGCTCCCCAATTTTTCTCAACATCCATCCAAGGAACGGTGTCAACTTCAGCCATAAAATATTAGATTTCCTTTGCAAGCTTTCCCAGTAATCTGCAACTTGAACTGCAGTAGTTCAGTCTGAAAATTGTGCTGAGTTCACCTCTTCTCATGCTTCAGCAAGAGGGCGTGAGAAATGGAAAGCAACCAAGCGACTGTCTGTGTGGTGCCTAGCTGGCCTTGATTAAGAAGGATGCCCGTTTTAGCATATTAGACTTTGTTTTCTGCAGCAACAGTTACATCCTCTCCTCTAGTATAATTTATTATCATGCAAAAGGATTGGATTATTAAATTGAAGCTTCTGTTCAACATATTAGCTTTCGGGGCAGTACAAAGGGTATTGGAGAGCTTCATTTCCTTTGTCAAACTGTGTGGAAAAAAAGAGTGTGCGGTTTGTGAGATGATGTTTGTGGTGGAAGGGGTGGCGCGTACACGATTGCCCTTGGTGTAAAAATGATGAATCTTAGTTTGAAAGATGAGACAGGAGGAGAATAAGTGAAAGTGGGAAGAGAAAAGCAGTCTGCTGGCATGCTGCTCGCCTCCCAAGTATCAGCTGCAGTACAGCCCCCCTGAGCAATGTGCAGGATGTAAGATTTCCACAGCTAGGCCGAAAGTCAGTTTGAATTGTTTTTGAGGCCATATTTCACAATTGGTCTAGTTTACAAAACCACATCTATGAAACCCAATCTTCAACTGATCTTGAAACAGACCTAATAGAGTAATATAGTAACATAGTATTTGATGGCAGATAAAGACCAGTATGGTCCATCTAGTCCGGCTAGAATAGTTGTACCCACTGTTCCGTGCAGGTTATCCCCCCCCATGTCTTTGTTTAGGGTTGTATGCTGCTCTGTGCAGGTCATGTCATATGTTTGTTGAAGTATCATCTCCTCTATTAGTCTCAGCCATGGCTGGCTCTACTACAAGGTGGACTAGGCATCTGCTTAGAGGGACAGGTTTCATGGGGGGGGGGGGGCAACACAGCACTGGACCAGCCAACAGCCATCACCAGGGAAACCCTTTAAAGCCATTGTCAGAGGTGAGCTTGTGAACATCTGTGCATGTACACTCAAAGCCTTCCAGATACTGCCCCCATGACCCCAATGGCTTATTTGTTTGGCCACCTGCTGACATAAGGTGGTAGACAGGGTTGGCCCAACCATTCAGTAAACTAGGCAGTTGTCTAGGGCAGAAACGTCTGGAGTGCAGCAAAGAACAGGACATTCAAAGTTAAACAAAACATTTTGGTAGCCCAGGGGGGGGGGTGTAAGGCTTAAGGTCTGCCTAGGGCGCAAACACCTTGAACTAACTCAAGAGCCAACTCTGGTGGTGGGGGCAGCAGCAGCAGCATCGGTAGTACGAGGGGAGGGAAGGGAAGGGAAAAGGGGGAAGCTGCTGGAAACCTTGGGGAAGTAAGGAAAGAGCTGGACATGCTGAATACCCGGGGAGGGGAAGGGAAGGAGAGATGCTGGACACCTTGGGGAGGAGAGAGAGAGATGCTGGAGACCTGGTAGGGGTAGTAGGGAAACAAAGATGTGGATCACCTTGGAAGGAGTAGGAAAGGAGTGACGCTGAAGACCTGCAATGAGGTTTGGGAAGGAAAATAGAGAGGCTGGGCTATGGGTGGGGTGGAGTCGCATGGCCAGTAGTCCAGCTAGGGCATCAGTGATGGTTCACCTAGGGCAGGGGTCGGCAACCCGCGGCTCCGGAGCCGCATGCGGCTCTTTCTCACCTTTGCCGCGGCTCCGGAGCACACTGCCCGCCCGGTATTTATGGCGTTATGGGCTCCCTCCCTTCTTCTGCAGCCGCGGCTCCCTGCCTCTTAGGGAACCGCGGCTGTGCTTTTAAAATCATCTCGGAGCCCTTCCTGTCTTGACGGGCTCCGTGCAGCATTGTCCCGCCTCTAAAGGAAGTTTGGAGGCGGGACAATGCTGCACGGAGCCCGTCAAGACAGGAAGGGCTCCGAGATGATTTTAAAAGCACAGCCGCGGTTCCGTAAGAGGCAGAGAGCCGTGGCTGCAGAAGAAGGGAGGGGAGCTGACATGGAGGGAGGGAGCAGATATGGATGGAGGGAGGGGGGCTGACATGGAGGGATGGAGGGGGCTGACATGGAGGGAGGGAGCTGATATGGATGGATGGCGGGAGGGGGGCTGGCATGGAGGGAGGGAGCTGATATGGATGGAGGGAGGTGGGCTGACATGGAGGGAGGGGGGCTGACATGGATGGAGGGAGGGGGGCTGACATGGATGGATGGAGGGAGGAGGGGCTGACATGGAGGGAGGGAGCTGATATGGATGGAGGGAGGGGGGCTGACATGGAGGGATGGAGGGGGCTGACATGGAGGGAGGGAGCTGATATGGATGGATGGAGGGAGGGGGGCTGACAGGGAGGGAGGGAGCTGATATGGATGGAGGGAGGGAGCTTAAATGGATGGATGGAGGGAGGGGGCTGACATGGAGGGAGGGAGCTGATATGGATGGAGGGAGGGGGATGACATGGAGGGAGGGAGCCGATATGGATGGATGGAGGGAGGGGCTGACATGGAGGGAGGGGGGCTGACATGGAGGGAGGGAGCAGATATGGAGGGAGGGGGCTGACATGGAGGGAGGGAGCAGATATGGATGGATGGAGGGAGGGGGCTGACATGGAGGGAGGGGCTGACATGGAGGGAGGGAGCAGATATGGATGGATGGAGGGAGGGGGGCTGACATGGAGGGCGGGAGCTGATATGTTTGGATGGAGGGTGGGGGCTGACATGGAGGGAGGGAGCAGATATGGATGGAGGGAGGGGCTGACATGGAGGGAGGGAGCAGATATGGATGGATTGAGGGAGGGGGGCTGACATGGAGTGAGGGGGGCTGACATGGAGGGAGGGAGCAGATATGGATGGATGGAGGGAGGGGGGCTGACATGGAGGGAGGGAGGGAGCTGATATGGATGGAGGGAGGGTCTGACATGGAGGGAGGGAGCAGATATGGATGGAGGGAGGGAGGGGTGCTGACCTGGAGGGTGGGGGGCTGACATGGAGGGAGGGAGCAGATATGGAGGGAGGGAGCTGATATGGATGGATGGAGGGAGGGGGGCTGACATGGAGGGAGGGAGCTGATATGGATGGATGGAGGGAGGGGGGCTGACATGGAGGGAGGGAGCAGATATGGATGGAGGGAGGGGGGCTGACATGGAGGGATGGAGGGGGCTGATATGGATGGAGGGAGGGGCTGACATGGAGGGAGGGAGCAGATATGGATGGATGGATGGAGGGAGGGGGGCTGACATGGAGGGATGGAGGGGGCTGACATGGAGGGAGGGAGCTGATATGGATGGATGGAGGGAGGAGGGCTGACATGGAGGGAGGGAGCTGATATGGATGGAGGGAGGGAGCTGATATGGATGGATGGAGGGAGGGGGGCTGACATGGAGGGAGGGAGCTGATATGGATGGAGGGAGGGGGGCTGACATGGAGGGAGGGAGCAGATATGGATGGATGGAGGGAGGGGGCTGACATGGAGGGAGGGAGCAGATATGGATGGAGGAGGGAGGGGGGCTGACATGGAGGGAGGGAGCTGATATGGATGGATGGAGGGAGGGGGGCTGACATGGAGGGAGGGAGCTGATATGGATGGAGGGAGGGGGGCTGACATGGAGGGATGGAGGGGGCTGACATGGAGGGAGGGAGCTGATATGGATGGAGGGAGGGGGGCTGACATGGAGGGATGGAGGGGGCTGACATGGAGGGAGGGAGCTGATATGGATGGAGGGAGGGGGGCTGACATGGAGGGATGGAGGGGGCTGACATGGAGGGAGGGAGCTGATATGGATGGAGGGAGGGAGGGAGGGGGCTGACATGGAGGGATGGAGCACTGGTAATGGGGTTGAGGGGACGAGCACTGGAAATGAGCTGATTAGGGGAGGCTAGGACTGGTAATGAGCTGATGGGGGGTAGGACTGGTCTTGGGCTGATTCGGGGAGGCTAGCACTGGTACGGGGGTTGAGGGGGATTAGCACTGGAAGGTACTGGGAGTGAGGACTGGAAAGGGGCTGATATTGGGGAGGGTTACTGGGACTGGAAATAGGCTGATGGAAAGAAGTGAAGAAAACGAAAGAAGAGATAAGAAATGGCAGATGGACCATAGACCACAGAAAGAGAGCTAAGAGAAGACAGGAAAGCAGAAGCCTCAGATCGGGACCAGCATGATCAAAGAATAAATTGGTCAGACAACAAAGGTAGAAAAAATAATTTTATTTCATATTAGTGATTTGACTACAAAATCATCATAATTTTGAAATCAAATATTGTTACTTGTTGTTGTGATATTTTCTGGCGTTCTTTTTTTTTGGTGTGTGAAGGAAGAGGGGTAGTCTTATACGGCGAGTATAGGCCAAACACCTATATTTTAACAGGAAAAGTAGGGGGTCGTATATAGCATTAAGGTAAGAAACAATATATGCAGTGTTAGATTTGTTTTAAATGTCGCAATGGTTTTGCGGCTCCCAGTTTTTTTTTCCCTTCGGAAACGGGTCCAAGTGGCTCTTTACGTCTTAAAGGTTGCAGACCCCTGACCTAGGGTGTCAGATACCCTGGTCCTAACTTAGAAACATTAAAGTGTAGCCAACAAAAGACGAGGTCTGTGTGTGTGTATGTGGTGTGGCTACTGAAATGAAATCTCTCATTTTAGCATTCCGAAATGAAATGGCGCTATGTCATTCCCTCTGTTAAGATAGTGAACAATCCCATGTAAGAGGTCCTGGTTTTATATTTTTGCTTTTCTGTTGTACACGCATCTGTGTGCTTAGGCTTATTAAAACATATATATGGTAGGGTCAAAAAGACATTGTTATAGTAAATCCATCATATAATGCTAAAGCATCAAAAAGGAGCTGCATACTTGGGATGCCATGTGTTTTTCCACTTATTTAAGCGCTTAATGGAAACTAATTCCAATGAAACTCAAGAAAACATAGGTAATTTGGTTGTCAGATAAAACAAACCATTACTTTTTTCTTCTTTTGGATCTGATATATTTTTATTTCATTCCTGAGACAGTGTTAAAAGTTTTAGATGGCACCCCCCAGTGCTATAAATCTCTGTAAGCTAATCTTAGGTGCTGCTGTGCTGATTGACATCAGCTCCATATGAGAGAGAGCGAGAGAGTGTATATATATCTATATATATAACTTTGGCGAGTTCCTGATAAACAAGTGTAAACAAAAATTACATAAAGGCTGCTCACTTCCTTTCCTCTCTTATCTCACTCTACACCCCTCCTCGGGAACTCCGCTCCTCTGGCAGATCCCTTTTATCTGTGTCCTTCTCTGCCAATGCCAACTCCAGGCTTCATTCATTCCACCTTGCTGCTCTGTATGCCTGGAACAAACTACCCGAGTCTGTGTGTCAGACCCTATTCAAATCCAGGCTAACAACGCACCTCTTTGAGACTGCTTTTGGATCCTGATGCTCCTCACTCTCTTGTTCACTACTTGTGTATATCTTACTACCGTATATACTAGTCCCTAGTTTTGTGATGCTTTTTGTCTTGATTGGATTGCAAGCTCTGATGAGCAGAAACTGTGTCTTACATCTATATGTAATAGTAGTAATAGTAGTAAATAAAATTTTACTAAGAAAGAAAAGTTGCACATCCTTCATTCCCTTACGGTAAAAAATATTAGAAATAAACAGACTGATTCTGTAAATGTTCGGACTAATTTTTGTTCCAGTGCAAAATACTGTTGCAAACCTTTAATAAATCAGTCCTAAAACATATTAGAATTCAAAAAATGAAATGAGGCCTAGCATGAAGTAGTAGATCCAATAAAGAAATAAAATATTTCATTAAAGAATCTTATGTGCATTGAAAGTTTTGGATTCATGTAATAGCTTTTGCTACAGAACAAGCAAAAACAAGGTAGGAAAAACCTCTAAAATCTGCCTGATTTTGGAGTGACTTTATATTGGACTTTCTTAAAAAGGATTTCTGCTTTACCAGGTTCATGTCCTTTCCATTAAGATTACTTGCTGGACAATGTGAAACCTTCATCCCAAGTTCAAAACTGATTTGTGCAGTTTGTGAACAGTTACAATGCCTCCCAGGGTGAAAAAGGTTTTAGAAAACTTATGCTGCAGCCAAAAATGTTTAAGAGACAGAGAATGTTTGTTTTGTATTCTGCTTTTTAGGGAGAGGGCATATTTTGTTATTTTTATTTTGTTTGTTTTATAGTTATTTTTCTCTTGGAATTTTGGTCTTTTTTTAGTTTCGTTTTTTTTTCATTTTTGTTTCTTGTTAGGATTTTTTTTTTGCTGTCTCCTCCTTGCTTGCCCTCCTTCCAGTCATTATCCATATCGACCCTCTCCTTCTAGATACTCTCAGAGGTGCCCAACTATTAGACAAGACCATGTTCTGGTGTGTGCTGAGTGCATGTTGGGACACGCATTGCCAGCTAGCATAGGGCCATGACAGCGCAGGACAATTTCTGCACTGTCTAACTCATGTTAGAGTCACGAATGGGAGAGATAGGAGCAGAGAGTGGGTATGGTGTGCTGTGTAGTTAGGGCAGGGTTCACATTGCACACTAACTGCATTAGCGAGGGATCAACTAATGCCACATCAATATGTGGTGTTAGGTGCATCTGCACTAACACCGCACACGCTTTGAGGCAGGGCTCCACATTAGCTGCCAGGGAAATGCTTTCCATGCCCCTGATAGTTAACATGGAGGTGTTGCACCTAATACGCCATTGTTTCAGAGCTTTTGCCGTGTTAGGGGCAACAACATAGCGCCTTTTAGTAGGGCCGGCCTGTCCACAAGGCAGACCTCTGTGGGCGGCATGCCACAGTGCCCGCGGCAGGCCATGTGCTTCAGCACATATGGCCTGCTGCTTCTGACCCGCTTCCAACAGGAAGTTGTGTCGGAAGAGGTCAGAAGTGGCAGGCCATGTGTGCCGAAACACATGGCCTGCCGTGGGCTGCTGCCACACCAAGAACAAGCCTTCCCCTCTCCATTAACCCTGCCGATGGAATCGGCAGCAGCAGGGGAGGTGGCGGCATGGCTTGGCTTGGATGGGGGGGGGGGTTTAGGCGGCTCAGAAGAGGGGGTGGTATGGCCAGGGTTTCTGCCTGGGGTGGAAGAAACCCTTGGGCCAGCCCTGCCATTTAGTAAACGAGCCCCTGGAGTGACAACTTCTGAGGGACAGCAAAGATCAGTAGCAGCCACAACAACTTAAAGAACCATCAACCATTCTTTTAGCTCACATCCATACAAAGCAAAGTGCACTATGATATCCAGTTATGCATTTCTACAGGGTTGTCGTGGGAGGGATGGTTTTGGGATGATCATGCTTTTTGAGTGTAATTATAAAGATTTTGGGGAGAGGAGGTAGGCATAAGGCTCCAAGTTTCCCACTATCCTTGCACAGGTTCTGGGTGCTCTCTCTTACTGTCCTCTTCTCTCCTGCTTCCCTCCTTTTCCCCCTGGCCCTGGGGGGACATCTGACTACTGGAGAGACCTGCAATCTGGTGTTTGGAAAGTGATTCACAGCATAGTTCATCCACCATTTGAAAGGAGCAGTGTCCAATGCCAGCATTATAAATGGCACAGCAGCAAATTCAGACCTAAATCTAGCTGTTTTCCCACAAAGGGAATCATTTATTAAGTATACACTAACACCATTAGTGCACTTTATTTGTCCAAGAGGATAGGCAACTAAAAGGTCCACAAAACTCTCTAGATGGTGTTATAAGGCAACCCTAAAACTTTGCAAAAAATGGGGGTTTTTTGCAAGTTGAGGAACTTTGCAAAATCTGTGTGACTAACTGTATTTCTGCTTTTCAGCAACAGCAAATCTGGAGTTTAAAAATTTGAGACAAAGATACTTTCATTTTGCTGTTCGACATCTCACTGAATTAAAATTCAGGGTAAAAGTCATCCTATTATCCTTCACTTCTAAAGCTATCACCATATTCAGAGTTCTAGCAAGCGTCCCACTCTCTAAACATGGTGAAAGTACAAACACTGGCATTAACCCGAGGGAAGGAGCCCTTTGCTTTCAACATTAAGATGGTAATTTTATAAATTTTTCCCTTCCATAAAATGCTGATTTATGTGCAGAAAAGGCCTCTTATAAAATTATATCACACAGAGCCAGCCCAAGGATTTCTGCCACCCTAGGCAGAAACCCCGGCCTCGCTGTCCCCCCTTCCCCCAGCTGCTGCCAATTCCATCTTGGGAGGGGAAGGTGGGCAGCGGCAGCTGCAATATTTTAAAAAAACTGCAGCTTTTTGCTTTCTTGCTTGCGGCAGGCCATGTCCTTCAGTAGACATGGCCTGCCACTTCTGATCCCCCTCTGATGCAACTTACAGTTGGAGGGGAGTCAGAAGCAGCAGGCCATGTGTGCTGAAGTACATGGCCTGCCGCAGGCAAGAATGGCAGCAAAAAGCAGCTGCTTTTGGAATAACTGCTGATGCCACTGCCTGCCTCCCCCCCTAAACGGAATTGGTGGCAACTGGGGGGAGGGGGCGCTGCAGGTCATGTGTGCTGCCGCCGCCGGCCACCCTAGGTGCTTGCCGAGCTTGCTTAGTGGACGGGCCGGCCCTGACATCACACCTAAATGTATGTGTAGTGCAAGCCAGCACCTGCTTATACAGAGTCCAGATGTACATATTTTATAAAATATGGACATTCCTGCTTAATGTATGCATTAATAGTTACATCTGCTCAAAAGCAGGCGTGATGTCTGCACCTGGATTCTAGGTGTGATTTTTGCATTTATGAGGCCCTTTATCTAAAGGGCACTAAGCAGTTAGCATGGGTTCAGCATGCACGAACTATATGTTGTGACCTGCAGTAACAGTGTGGGGTCGGCATAATTAGCGTGGCCTGATTTTGGTGCTAACTCTGGTTCCTGCTTGAGGTGCTAAGAGGGCAGTTTAGGGGCAGACAGTGGGCAGGATGAGTGTTTTGCAGTCAATGTGCTGCACGCTAACTGCAGGATGCGTGATTAGCACGGGTGCACTTACCGCCCTTTGGACTCAACTGACCATCAGGGTGTTATACAATAAAAACACGTGACACAGAAAAAAAGGGAGCAAAACAAGAGGGAGAGAAGGTAGACAAAAAAAGAAGAGAGAGACAGGAGGGCAGGTAGCAGGAGGGAGCTAGATTAAACAGAAGGACAAGGGTGTCAGCTCTGTTCTGTGTAAACAATAACTGTAACTGCTACGCCTTTAGCTTTCTTTCAAATTTAGGAAGATTCCTGACAGTGGTAGAGGGGCATAGAATTCCACAGGAAAGGGCCTAAATAAGAAAAGGCAGGGTGGTGTGAACTTTCTAAGCGCAAACACGATAGAGGGGGAGCAACAACAGAAGGGCCCGAGATGAGTGGAGCGCAGGCGAAAGTACGTAGGGAGTTTTAAGGGAAGCAAGAAAAGGAGGAAGCACAGTGAGCTGGAGTCAAGACTGACTTTCTTTCTTTTTATTTCTCAGATTTTACAGTACAATCACAAATAATGCACCTGCTTAAGAAAAAGAGAAAGCAAACCAAAAAAAGCCAAGAAAAATGAAAAGCCCATCTGCCATCTCTACTAGTACACAATAATGAGGGACTTATTTCACAAACTTAGAGGTTAAATTATAAAAAGAAATAAAAATATCAGGACACATTCTATATGCAAACTACAAACTTCCTATATCCCACATATTACATGAGGGACGTCAGAACCTCTTCTGAGGCTGCAACAGCACCAGAAAACGTCTGTTTCAAGGCTTTAGAACAGGGGTCTCCAATTCCGGTCCTGGAGGGCTGCAAACCAGTCAGGTTTTCAAGGCGTCCCTAATGAATATGTATGAGATAACTTTGAATACAGTGGGGCAGTACATGCAAATATATCTCATGCATATTCATTAGGGACATCCTGAAAACCTGACTGGCTTGCAGCCCTCCAGGACTGGAATTGGAGACCCCTGCTTTAGAAACATGGACAGCTGCTGGGGCTTATAGAAGATATAGGCTAGGCCCTGATATTTAATCAAACACACAAGAATTTTAGAAAAGTCAAATCCCCGAACTGTACAAACTTGGTCATAACATAAGAGAAGAAATTGTCTCCTTCTCTTCTGGGTACTTTTGGCAACATCGAGAAAGATCCATACTCTGCAATTCATAAACAGGGAGTCTTTAGCTCTAAAGTACATTTGCATGTCCAATCCCTATCTGGTGGTAGGAAACTCAGAGTTGCCAAGTTACCCAGTTCCAGGAGGGAGATGTTTTGCTAGTTCTGGTTTTAAATTTGTATTTGAATGCAGTGTGGTATTTGTAGTCCCTGATTTTATCCATTGGAATTAGTGCTGTAGGTCCCATGATGCATCAGAATGAGCCTGTCAAATCCCAGGCTGGTTTAAATTCTCGCGCCTGGAACTGGGTAACTTGGCAACTCTGGAACCTGTTCATCCCCATATTATGCAAGAAAATCTGTCAGTTCAAGGAACTCCATAATAAGCTGTCCAGACTGACATGACTCAGGATCCTCTTTCTTTCTTGTGCAGGGTATATCTGCCCTAGTCAAAGGATGGAATATCTATTACTGTCACGGCATATCTTTTAAACATCTCACCCTTGATAGCTTTGGAAAATTTAACAGCCCTAAGTTACAGTGACACATAGTATTTCCTAAAGAGTCCAGCTTTTTATGTACAATACTTAACAGAAACATCTACATTGTATCGGGAGTCTCCAGAGTTGCCAAGTTACCCAGTTCCAGAAGTGAGATTTTTTTTTTTGCCAGTTCTGGTTTTAAATTTACATTGCAATGCTGGATGGTATTTGTAATCCCTGATTTTACCCATTGGAATCAGTATTTCAGGTCCCATAATGCATCAGAATGAGAATGTCAGAAATCCAGGACTGGCTTAAAATCTCATTCCTGGAACTGGGGGACTCTGAGTCTCTGGTTTCCCCCTCCAATTCACAAGCTCTCTGTCTGAAATCAGTGATATCTGAATCCAAAGCATTCACTGAGGACTGAAAGTTCCCAAATTTCACAACAATATTATTAAGCTGACCAGAGAAGGATCTTTCCAGTTTTACTAGAATATACCATATTGCTTGAAAATTAAAGTCCTCAGATCTCACCAGGGTCATTTTCCCCTCTGGGGTTTGCTCTAATCTTGAGGTTTACAAATATTATTACACCCTTGGAAACCAACCCCAAAACTCTTACACAATACTTGATCTCCCTACCTGCCTACTACAGGAACTGAACCCACACCAAGCCGCTCTAAAGCTTACACAGCTCTTCCTCAGGCAGATGAACCCCGTGGTCTGTCAGTTCCGGTTAAATAATGAGCTACAGATGACGTCAGAACCAGCACTTTCAAATAGAAGCAAAATTCCACCCACTAGAATCAATAATGCAAACTCCACCAATCAATGTCCATGTTCATGCCTTCCGGAGCTTCAGATCCCAAACGATATATCCATTGTTGTTCTTTACATACTAACTTCGCCTGGCGATCACCCCCCTATCAAACTGTGGAACGACTTCCAAAATCCGCCACCGCAAATCATTAAATTGATGGCCAGCTTGTTGGCAATGCGGCACTAAAGGGGCAGAACTCTGTCTAGCATTGATCCTGGAGCGGTGTTCCAACAACCGCTTCTTGATAGGACGTATGGTTCGTCCCACATACTTTTTTTGACAAGGGCAGATCAAAAGATAAATCACAAAGGGCGTTTGACAATTGGAAGATTGCATAGAAGTGTATTGACGTCCTGTACTAAGATCTTCCCAACTCTCGCCCTCCAATGTTGTAGCACAAAAATCACATTCACCACAAGCAAAATGTCCTTTTGGTGAAACTTGCAAAATACGATCACTTTGAATATTTGTATGCACTATCCAATTAGCTATTGTCCGTGTTCTCTGGTATGCTATCATCAAAGGTTTTTGAAAACAACGATGAAATGACAGTATCCCCCAATGTTTTTTCAATATGTGCACCACTTTAGCTGCTCTAGGAAAAAAAGGAACCACACCGATGACCCTATTTTCATTCCTCTGAACAGGAGGAGAATCCTCCATCCACCAATCAGGATGATTATATAAAGCCCGTTTAAAGGCTCTCTGTAATAATGATGCAGGATAACCCCTGTCCATTAAACGTTGGGTTAAATCCTGTGCATGCAATCGATACTGTGCACTCGATGAACAAAGACGCCGTATTCGGAGATACTGTCCAAAAGGCAATCCTCTTCTAAGAGCTGGAGGATGGAAACTGGTGTATTTCAACAATACATTTTGCTGAACCGGTTTTTACACAGTACTCTGTAATGATGACCCCTGTATATAGAGTAAGAGATCCAAATACTCTATTTGCTGACAATCATATTTAGGAGTAAACTGCAAATTATTATCCAAAAAATTTATCCAGGTCAGAAATTGCTTCAGTAATAACTCAGACCCTGTCCAAACAAAAAATATATTGTCCAAAAATCTCTTCCAAATCAAAATATAGTGAAAACCTTCAGACTCATAAATGAATTTCTCTTCAAAATCTGCTACATACAGGGACGCTACTGTAGCCCCCATTGCTACCCCAAATTTTTGGTGATACAACTGCCCATCATACACAAAGTAATTGTGATGTAAAACCAATTTCAATAAATCCAATACAAACTCCCGTGGTATTCGCAAAGGAGTACTCCACTCTAAGCGAGCCAAAACGTTATAAGCTTCTGTTTGAGGAATATTCGTATATAAAGAAATCTTGAGGTTGGCACATCACCCACGGTTCCAGCCTTTTGAGCAACTTTCTGCCGTTCGCCCTTTAACATGCTTCCACCATAGGTGTAGTTGGGGGGCTTAGGGGACAGTAGCTCCCCCAAATATTGGAGGCATTAATGGTAATCTGGTACCCCTGTCTCCACTGTCAGTATGACTTCCTTATCCTTTGCCCCCCCCCCCCCCAAGTAAGAAGGCAAATTACACCGATGGCTTCTACCCATGATATTAGCCACTCCAGCTCTGGTGTCAATCTCAGTCTTTTCCTTCACTCTGACTCCATCTCAGTCTTTCATCTTGCCTCTGTCCAAGGTCCACCACCAATTTCCTGTTAGGGTCATGTGAGTCAACAAGCAGCCTCGCGTGGGGATCACCCCTCCAAATTAAATGTGACCTCATACTCAGGAGAGCCCTCCTACCACCCTGGGATCTCGCGGCAAGTGAGCTGAAGGTAAAGAATTTGCATCAGGCCGGTAAACAACTCTGTCCATTGGCCCATGCTGCATCAGTATTTGCTGTTTTGGAGTCAGATGGGTCTTATTCTTCCCTTTCCTCTGCCCACAAAAAAGTCAAGAACAGAAATGGCAGGTTATCTTAGCATGCCGCCATCTTGAGTCCCACCAAGAGTTTGAATCTCAAATGGGCAGTGATGAGAAGCTCGTGAAATGATTCCATTACCGTGCCTTGATTAGAACTCCCAAAGCTCATATGTAAGACCAGGAATTAGTGTCACAATTAGCAGCTGTTATCACTTGGTCCCTATTTCCAGTACTACCATGTGGATGGTGAAATGGTTGTGAGAAGTGGGGTGAGGATTTTATTGGTGAGTTGAGGTGGATGAGTGGTGCTGGATGGAACAGGGTGGGGCAGGAGCTTTTAGAGGTGGGAGTCAAGAGGATGGGGAGATGGGATGGATTAGGGTTGTACGGAGATTGGAGTTTTAATGGTTACACTTTTATTTGTTTATTATGAATAAATTATGAGGGGTTCATTTCAGATTATGAATTGTAATTATGGGGATTTTGTTATATTTTTCAGTTTTGACTGTAATTACTGAATGGAAGTTTTAGATACTGAAATTCAATGGTCTCGCAGCGCTTAATGCTTCCCTAAAGGACATTTTTCGTCATGTGAGTACTGAGATGGTAGAGATTCGAGCTTCATGTGGAACTCTTTCTGGTGTACAAGTGCAGCAGGCAGAGAGACTCTCTACAGTGGAGCAGGAACTTGGACAGCTGCGGGAGATGGTAGTGGCCCAAGTAAAAGACAGAGCTGTAACCGCTAAGAAACTAGAGTATTTGGAGAATCAAGTTCGGCGTTGTAATTTACGCTTTTTGAACTTTCCACGATCTATAATGTCACCGATGGAGATGGTTAAAAAATACTTTGGAGAGATCTTGCAGATCCCTTTGGATCAGTTACCACCTATGGTGCGTGTGCAGTATTTGTCTAGGGGTCAGGGGGCCGTCAGGTCCAATGACCCTGAGGCTGCCCATGTTAGAGATGATCTTACGGGGTTTTTAGAATCTTCCCTAGAGGTCATCTCAAAGAGGTCTACTCTACTTGTTACCTTTGCACTAGAATCTGATAAATTTTTTATCCTTAGATTATACTTTAGGAACCTCAATGAGGAATTTATGGGGTCTAAAATACGTATTTTTCCTGATATAGCCCGGAATACGCAGCTGAGAAGGCAGGAGTTTCTAGTGCTGCGCCCTAGGGTGGTGGCACTGGGAGCCTCCTTCCAGCTTAAATTTCCTGCAAAGTGTTTCGTGATGTTTAAACAAAAATGTTTTTTGTTTTTTGACCCTGGGCAGTTGTTGGAGTTCCTGGAGGCTAGGGAAGTTGTTAATGTTGCTTTGTCGGGACCCCCGGTACTGGCTGATGCTTAAGTTCCTACCTGTCGCACATGGTTAAATTTCCTGTGTATTTTAGGTAGTTCAGGTCTTAGTTCTAGACCTTTTCTTTTTTGGTTTTCCTAGAACCTCCCCATATTTCCTTTTTTTTGTGGTCTATAATATGAGCGTTAGTTATGATTAGGTTGTTGTGTATAGCCTTTCGGGGGTTATTGATTACCTTTGTATAGTGTATTTCTTTTGATAACTATGCTCATGTCTGTATCATTCAATGATGTTTCTTGGATGTAATAATTGTTAAAATTGAATAAAAAATTTAAATAAAAAAAATAGATACTGAAATTCATTTTGAGGCTCCTCTCCATGAAGTGTGCAGCATAATAGAATAAAATTAAAAAAAAATATATATATAGAGAGGGAGAGTCATGCTCTTTGCATCTGTGCTGTTGCTTCAGCAGGAGTGAGAAGACCTCGTGGATGAGTCTTGTATAATTATAGGGGCATGCTTATTAAGCCCTGCACCAGGAACGCGTATGTGTGCCATGTTGCTAGCACAGGGTGTCAGTAGTAACTTCAGGGAGCCTGTGTTTCCGTCCCCCTGCAGTAAGCACAGGCCCTAGATGGGCACCGTGCAAGCCAACAAGCAGCTCGCTCTAGCTGTGATGCATTGGCAACACCTCCATTCCAACTATGTCCTGTGCAATTCCCATCCTGATGCACGCTACCAGGATAGTGTGGGAGTTTTAGCATGGGGGCCCCAAACCTCAAGCTAAATTCCACGCTGGTCGGTAGCGCACTTTAGAAAACATATCCTAAAGAGCATAATGACCCATGAAGAATCCACCCCCAGGAGATTCTAGTTAAAGGATAACATTGAGTGTTGCACTGTTCTCAGAGTGGACCCTCTGTCCTACCTACCCCTTCCTTCACACTCACTGAAAGAAAACTGTACCCATCCCTTATTGCCCCTTGTTTCAAAGTACATACAGGCAATAGAAACACCTGCTCACTAGCAATGTTGCCATCAACTTGAGTAAACTGCTTCCCTGCAATCCGCCTACCTTCTAAAGAGCAGCTTCCTTCACAAGAGCCGCGCAAGTGATCTTGTATGAAATGGGCTCTTACTGGTTCATGCACTAAGGGCGAGGTTTAGACATGCTGCATCACAGGGCATAAATTTGGGATGGCTGTGTCTTCTTCAGCTTTCAGCAGGCTTTGGGTAATTGCCCTAGCTGCCACCCTAACACTGGCCCTGAATCCAGTGAGTGTGATGTCCTTGATGACATCATAATATCAATAGGGGCGGATCAGATTGTGTGCATTTAAAGCATTTGTGTCTAGGAATGCTCCTTGTGGTTCAGAGTGCAGCAAGTGTTCTGCTGAAGAACTAAAACAAAAATAACCAATACAATGTTTCACTGATAGAGGGTGAACAGTGCTACTCTGATGTCTATTTTCAAACTATTACACAATGCACAGAGGTTACAGCTGTCACACATGCCTTTATTATCATGCAAAAACAATACAAAATAAAAACAGAACTATACATCAGAGGATGACCTCTTTTCAGACCTTCATGGACTCCTGAAGTTTCTAAATCTGTATATACTGCCATAGATATAAATTTTTCTTTTGATTCATTGAAAGGTACCACAGTCTCCAGATTATGGGATTTCTTCTTTTGGCACTTGAATATCTACTAAATTGCCCTTTCTTCAATTGCCCCACCTGTTATATAATCCACCTAGTTTAGTCCTTCCCAGTCATGGCCTCACTGTTTAATTGAAAGCCTCTTCACTTTGTGTCTGTCCTGTTTTTGCCTGGATTAAATTTGAGGCAGCAAGGAGCAGGAACTCTTTTATGCATTTTCCCATAGTGCTGCATAGGTCTTGTAGCACTATAGAAATGACCAGTATTAGTTGTGTACTAAAACCAACCTTGATATATAAGGGTTCATTTACATTAAGCTTTGTGTTGGCATTAAAGGGATACGTAACACCAGGAACAAACATCAATGCCATTGCAGTCTACCACTGGCTCTGTTTACAGTGAGTTTACAGAGCAGCTTGAAAAGAGGTCAATGCATGCTTTACCACTGTGACTTGACTGTAATATTATATCATGTTACAGAATATAATGGCTAAGATGATTTTTGGGCCCATATATCTGGGTTTCTCCTTTGCTTTCTCAATTGCACTGGTTGCCAATCCAAATTAAAATTAATGTCAAATTATTGTGCTTGGTTTTTAATTTTTTGCATGGGTTAACTACAGACCTACATTATCAATGTAGTGGTTTTCCCTGAGAATAAGAAGTCATTGCATTCAGCTAAATGTTCATAGTTATCTTATCCATCTATGAAAGATTTTCACTTTAAGAGGACCCTTGGCAAGTTGTTTTCTTATGGAGCAGGCATGGAATGGAATCAGGAGATTAAGGACTTGGGGACCTATATATCTTTTATTGTGCTTTAAAAACCTACCTTTTCTGAGAAGTTTGTGAAGATTTAGAATTAGTCCATTTAGGGGATAGTAGTTCTAAGTTGATTTTCTTTTCTCTTTTATTACTTTTTGATCTATATATCATATGTATTATATTGTGTTATTTTATGTAATCCATACACACACACACACTTTACTATAACAGCTTTACCCTTCTGGCAGGGCACAGACTCACCTTTCCAGTCTCAAGAAACTTTCTTTACTCACATGCATGGTGAAAATAATGCCTAAAAAGACAGTTTTATTAACAACATATTATGCAAGAATTATTCACTTACTTATTTTCCACAGTTGCCTATGAACAAAACTTGGAAATCTAGCCCTGCCTTCTATTAGTTCACTAATGTTTACAACAATACAGTTACGGTACATTTGTACCTTCTTAAACTTTACTTCTTGATCTGAACTGATTCCTGTGCTGTGAGTTCAACCTTATAAGGCCCCAAACTGTTTTAAAAATGGTGGAGGTGGGGTAGGGCTGACATAATAATAATAATAGAATGATCTGATCAAGATCCCGTGGGCCTTCCAAACACAAGCAGACAGGCATTTACAACACAAAACGCCTGATATTACTGCTATAGAAAAAAAAAGTATGGTTTATAGATGTGGCAATCTCAGGTGATACCTGATTGAGGACAAAGAACGAGAGCATACGCCTTTTAGCACTATACGAATGATTAGTAGTAGCGATAGTAGTAGAAATTGCTAACATAGAGAGTTTAGATTGAAGTTGAAAAGCTTTGGAAGAAAAAAATCTACAGCAATACCAGTTGTGGTTGGAACTCTTGGAGCTATACCTAAGGGACTCCCTACATTTTTACAAATTTTGGACTTACAGGACTTGACTCCACAAATCCTACAAAGGCTACTTAGAACCGCTCCCATTTTGCGCCAGCACCTTCATGATTCCTAGGCTCTTGGTTAGAACCTGAATCACAGTTTAAAAGCAGCCCACTATAGTAGTAATTAATAACAATAAGACTTTGAATTTTTAGTCCGCCTTTCCATATGATAGTCAAGGTCCAAGGCAAACACTTAGCACCAAGTTTTTTTTATTCCACCACTGGAAATAATAGGATGCTTTCCTTGATAACTTTAGTGCAGGTTTTTGCACGCACCAGAGCAAAGCCCGCACAAACCTTTCATTAATCAGCTTCTAACTCCTAGTTTATTCCAAGCGCCTGCAACCTCGAGGTCCCGATAAGAACTGTAAACTGAATTATGCAGTAAAACTTGCATTACCAGCATTCATTCATTATTTACCAGCATGTTTTCTCCTTGCCTATGAACCTGAGGAATACTAAAATAAATAAGTAAAGACCATGTTAACATCCTGAACTTTGCAGCAGTCTGTAATACTCGGCAGCCTGGTTTAACTGTACGTGTAACATCGACCCAGAATCCTCAGGTTTACCATTTCGTGAACTAGGCTAAGCCTCGCAAATTCCCGCAGTGAGATAGAGATCAGGTCAAATGAAATCAATTTATCACCTATTATTTTCCACAGGAGCTCAAGGTGCGGTACAGAACAACCCGAGAAGATACACTAGAGAAAGTAATAGCAACGTTCTCTCTCTGTGGATGACCTTTAGTAAGCAGTGCGAAGGAATTAACAGGCCGAGAGATCATTTGAAGATTAGGCGCTACATTTCCCGGTTGCGGTCTAAGAGGTTGGGGGCTGGGGTTAGTGAACAGCCCGCTAGGGGAGATGGACGGGACAGCCGGTTGCCTTCCTGCGGTCTATGTCTAGCGCTGCCCTGCGATCAGATCAGATACGCCCAACTAAAAAGCTATTTCACGAAAAAAAAAAAAGCAACAAAAAATGTTATTGATAAAAGTAGAAGAAACACGACTGGACAAAATTTCATCTTGTCTCTTCGTGCTTTATTCATCTTAACCAGCGAAACACTCCTATCAGTCGGCAAAGCACAGGAATGAAAACGTGTGTGATTTCCCCTACCACGCAGAACACTAACAGGTCTCAAACTCAATCCTTAACTAATAACATTTTTTGGGGATACTGCTACATAGGTTATCGGAACCTCCACAGAGCTCTGCAACTTGCTTCAGCTTTCCTCCTGCCAGTATGGCTCAGGGATCTGAAGTCTGGCTAGTTCCTGCAGTGCACCCCAAGCGTTACAGCAGCACTATGTCTGCCGTGATAACGGACTTCAGTGTCTAAGTGTTTAGCAGAAACACATACTTTGGGAAATGCCCCTCACAGGGGAAAGTGATTGCTAGGCACTGCGGTCTTCCCACAGATGGCCGCATAACTTTCTGTATCAGAAAAAAGCCTTTCGCCGTGAGAGACACCCCTTCTGCTCCTACATACTGAAATTGGTGTGCCCACTTTATACTTTGTGTTTAAACGAGTTTTGCCATTCAGTCATAATGCATTTTCAGTGCCAATAACTGATTACTATTATCATGTCTGTATAGCAATTATATCGCTCTTTCCCGGTAACCAAAACACGTTTTATTGCTAAGTTGTTTCCGTTGGCTTTATGACTTCCGAATTCTAGATATGTGCAGCCCCTTGCAATGTCAGCATTTCTTATACGAGGACTCCGCGGTCCACATGGACGTGATACACATACACATAAAAACATTATACAGTCGGTAATTAATGAATTTGATGTTGAACGCTGGAGTAACAGAAGGGACATCTGTAAGCATTTTACTGACCATTTCGGTAAGGCACAGACTGAATGATCCGCAAAAGCAATTGAGCGGCTGGATCGCAAGTAGGAAACAGATACAGACAGCCTGAAAGAACACGAGAGCTCGCAGTCTGCCTCTGAAAATGTTGATGCAGCGGATGCAACCGCTTTTTTGTTTGTGGTTTTAGGCTTGTTTCAGCTAAACCTTACGCATCGCACCCCCCCCCCCCACCCCCCAATTAAAAACGAAAAACAGAAACCCGAATAGACAGGTTGCAAACCGAATCCATGCCTCTAAATGAGGCCCTTCTGCAAAGCCGGTTTCAATTCAATTCGGCTGGCTAGGCATCGCGCAGCAGAAGGGAATCAGTCGGTGGCGCTCCTCCTCGCCGGCCGCCGCATAACCAGCAAATCTACATGTTTTTGCCGCAGTGCAAGTCCTTCGTGAGCAGCGTGCCATCAGACGAGTTGCTGGGAATGTGGCATGCTGATTTATCGCCCCCTTCCCTGCTCCGGCACCTTCCATCACGGGGTGTTGGGGGGGGGGGGAGGATTTTTTTGGCCTAGGTTCTTTTTTTTTCTGTGTCTGTAGCGAGGTCTGAGCCGCAGCAGTCCGGCTCTTGCGGCGTTTCCGCGGCGCTGGTGCAGTGCGGGCAGAGGCGAGAATAAAACCTGAACAAGCCGAGACTGCCGGGCGAGCACGTACGAGGGGGACTGACGTGAACGCGGACTCGCTGCACTCTCCAGCGAAAGAAATCACAGAGAAGGAGAATAAAGAGTAGCTTTAGTGAGAAAGGGAGATAGGCTTGCAGAGAGCTTTGCTGTAAAGATCCGGTTAAGGGACTGTCTAAGATCGCTCTCGGAGAACGCGTGAGCAAAGAAAGTCCAGGAAAACTCAAGAAAGTAAGAAAGGCGCCAGATAGCCTTCCGTTATCAACTGCATGCCAAAACTGAATTGCCATACTGCGCTAGCACTAGAGGGCTCTTGAACTAAACATCTGATGACTGGGAATCACACTTTGCTTTCTAGTTGTTTTTGTTAAAAAAATAAAACACAGAACAATGGTTGCATTTCAAATTCGTTTTTAGATTCACTTAAGAACTCAAATCTCTGTATTAATCTACCCATCCATCTCTCTCTATTTCCTGAACGAAAGAGTTACTAAAATGAACATATGTGAAACTTGCAGCTGCCTTCTACAATTCCTGTGTACCCTGCAGCTCCTTACTACACAGTCATACACGGACTGGACCATTAACGAACAGAGCTAGTTTCCATTTTCTAACGTCTATCTTATGGGAAACGTCTTGATAAGTTTATTGACTGTAAAGCTTTTCTTAAAAGCGAGTCCTGAAGCTGAAAAAACACTTGCTCTGCTCTCCAGACCAAAGTGTAAGAACTTCTTCAAACTTTCGAGCCGAGACAAGTAAGCGCCTCAGAGGTTCGGCTCTGTGTAGGAAACAGGTATTCATTCTGCTCTGTGCCCTTCAGCAAAGCCGTTCCGGGGCTGCTTTTTCCACAAGAAGGCGATGAGGAAACGGGTTGCACGTTCTTGCCAGAGAAACACTTCGCTGCGTGCACAGATCCAAGGCCTATAAAACAAGAATTAGCTCCGATCGCTGAAGTTAGCAAGAAACTTTTCGGCCACCCATCTCGGCAGTCTTGGTAACCAGCAAGATCTCTAGATTAACTTTGGGAAGGCAGTATTACGGCTTTAAAAGTATGTGTTAGCATAATAGACCGATTCTTGCAGTGTCTGTATTTATAATTCCGCATCGAATACAGTGGGTTTGTTATGTAAAGAGGTCATACAGAGAACAGGGGGGGAAATAACCCCTTTACAAGCTGCTTCTCCGAAAGCACTTTTCAAAGAAGTTATAAATGCATAGTACTATCAATTGTACTGACTTCCGAATGGAAGATTTCTAAAACTGGATATCCAGTGATGCATGGAATGAAAATCTTGTGTCCAGCCCGAATTAAACAGTAAACCACAACTCTCCAGTTTTTCAACCACAAGACGTTTGTGTGTTGTTGCGGTAATGCTGAGATGTAGATGATTCTGCTGCAGGCAAGACCGTAAAAACTACCGAGACAGGCTGTGAAACGTAACTTTTCCCCAGATATTGTATATCCCAGTTAACACGTGTTTCCGTCAAGCAAAATAATTGTTCAGTATGGCTGAGGAAGTTTATATGATTTGACGACAGCAGACAATACTAACTGCACGATCACTTTATAAGTGCAAATGGGGTTCACTCGGTTCTTAGAGTATATTTTTGAAAAGCAAATCACTGTTCGACTGCTACTTACATTTAGAAGCCAAAGAAAACAGATTTGTACATTTTGAACAGATTTGATTAGGTGACAGGTGCTCTTGGATAAGGCCAAGTTTCCGATGAGTTTTTGGGACATGCATAACTACCTTGAAGCAGCATGTCAAAGAGGTTCCACTTTGATGACATGCCTTTATATTTAAACGTGAAAGAGCCGATTTTATGATTAACTTTGTAAGTCTTGCTGTCCTTACAAGTTGTTTGGAGATTCTTAAGAGCATGGTTACACTATAATGAATGAGCTATATTTTTTTAGACACTCATTATTGTATTCTGTGCTTCATTAAAATGGCCTCATAAAATATGCAGCCCATACTAGTGGTCTTTAGGTTGCGTCCTATATTAGCAACTTACTTTTACAACAGCAAAAGCAATATAATAAAAACAAAAAGACATTTGACATACTGGGCCCTTTAGCTTCCTAAATCGTGCTTTGATATGATTCTAATACTTAAGACACTCAAAATACATGATGATGTCCACCATATTTCTAAATAAAAACTGTACTCGGATAGCGAAGGAGGACACTGATTTAAAAATTATTACAAAACTTCACCTATATACGTGCGTTCAGAGAACACATTTTTTGTAACTGTTCTCTGTCCGCTTTTCCAGTGTTCCCGAGACACAATTTTTTTAATATAATCACCTCAATCGCATTTGAAGTCTTCTACATTTCAAAAGAGTTTCTCTCCAATTTTACACATCATCTACAATCCTTCTACATATGATCTGTAATAGAGCTCGACCAGAGAGATAAACGTTTTGATACCAGTATTGCAAATCGGAGCTATACACAGAGAATGAGAGGGTTTGGTTGATAACGGTCCTTACTGGATTCACTGGAAGTCACACGTTGCAGACTGTGAGACAGAGGAGGTTCACGCTTTCTGATTTGGCATTGACATGCAGAAAGTTTTCACAATGTTTACTTGTCTTTATAGTAATCTCTATTTGGTGTACATTTTAAGTCCTGTAGAAAACATCAGGCTTGCCCATCTAGTTTCAAAACTAACTTTTGTGCTTGTACTGAAGGGACGCCCGTTTCAAAGTCTCTAGCTTTTAGGTAAGTCGAAGGGAACTCCGAGCAAAGAAATACATTCTGTAACTGCGTAATTGTACACACTGTTTCCAAAACATGATCGTTTCAAATCGGATTGAATTTAGCTTTTACTTCAAAGAGGACATTTTAAGCATGTTTACAGATGTACCTCTAAACTACTTATGTGCTTTAGGTAGTGTATCGTATTAACTACTAAAAACAATCACATTGCTTCTTTTTGTTTGTTTGTTTGTTTGTTTGATTGATGTTACAAAACAATGACATTTCGAACTTTCCCTTTCCAAAGTTCTTAGCAAACATCCCAGCATTGCACTGGAAAGGAAGAGTATCTCCAGGGGAAAAATAGTTAATCTTACAATAGGTGTGCGGTCACTAGGAAAGTAACGTTTATCAGGGAATGTCAACACTTTATAGTCATTCAGTTTTGCTTAAATATTTTTCTTGAATTTAATTCATGTTTTAGAGATATACTGATTGTTATGACCGTGTGCTTACATTTTCATTTTAGTTTTCTGCTGTAAAAATAACATTTTCTTTGTAACGCGGACTTTGCCTCATTTGTATTTTTGTAAGGCCAGGCAGACAATTATGTGCTTTCGATAGTGTATCATACACGTCAACATTCGTGCAAGCATTAATGTGCAGAGGTAAAAAGTGGACAACGATCATATAAAAAGTTTTAAAGGCCACGTGTATTTAGTAGCCCATTTTAAACAGTTCGTACAAAAACTAAAATGTAAGTTTTGGAGTATCTTTTATTAATCCAGTTTCCCTTCACTCTTTACACTGTTTCATTAAAAAAATCACCCTTGCTTAAATTTATGTTAAAATGTTTCCTCCATAATATTATCTAGAGAACTGTAAATATTGTTGGATTACGTTTAGTTTCCAATAGAAGACATAACGCATAAGAAAAGCAAACGTGCATAAAACAGTGATCTAAAGATGATATTATTTATTTTGCATTGTCATAAATAAATATTCTGTTTTTGTGGCAGTACAATATAATGCCTGTTTACTGCCTTTTACAATTTTGTTGTATATTATGATATTTTCTCCCATAAACTGAATACAATTATTTGGTGCCTTATTATGTTACATCAGAGACATTTTTCTATACCAGTTGCCCAGAAGAAATAAGGGGTCTCTTTCTGCTTAATTTTCAGACTAGGTTTTTTTTTTTAAATTTATACCTGGAGATCCTTAATGCCTAGAAATTAAGGGGGTGTGGTTTGAGTGTGGCCTGGGTGGGTCAAAAATGTACATGTCTATTCCCCACTTTATAAAGGAAATTCCATGATGGAGATTTGCAGCTTCTCCCTGGCACATATAGGTTTTTAACAAGTGCTGGTTTCGGCCAGCCCTTTACCAGAGGGATTAAGGAAGTTACGAGTTATTCTCCTCAATCCCTCATTGTTTATGTTCCCTCCAAAATGAAAACGCAGAAAGATTGTAGCCTCTGTATTTAATTAGCAGCATTATATGTTTAGGGACCCTTTTATTAAATGCTGCTAACAGTTAAGGTGCTTTTTAGTGAGTGCTACTTAATGAACAGGCATGCCAGCCACCAACCACTGAAATGCACCTTAAGTTACCTGTTAACCTGTTATCCATGTTTATTTACCCTGTTTATTGTAAGCGCATTGAACTGCCCTCTTTGCACAAATACGTTTCCTGTAAACTGCGCTGATAATAAATAGTGCGGTATAGAAAAGCAATTAAATAAATAAATAAAATAAATAAGTGGCACTCGCACGCTAATGTGGACAGTGGCAGAGCATGGGCATGGAAAACACATTAGCATGCGAGTGAAGCTAACATGCCACTTAGCACTGGTTCTCCTAACTGCACCTCTGTGGTATCACTTAGCACTGGTTCTCCTAACTGCACCTCTGTGGTACCCAGTCATGCATTAGATGTCGGGAATACCCCTGGCAGCTAAGGCAAAGGCTTTGCACTCATCAAGCTTTGGTAACTCTCATTAACTGCAAAACCTCAGCAGTGTTTTGTAAAAGGGCCCCTTACATTTGCAAAATGGCCAGCACTTGCATGTGAAAGCTGCCTAGTTGGGGGGAGAATCCAAGATGGCGACGGTTGGACTGATCTGAAGCGCATGGTTTTTCGATATGGGAAAGAAGCGGAAAGGTGGGGGGGGGGTTGTTACCTTCCCATCCTCCTCTTGCCTCTATGCCGGTTGCTTCAGTTGTTGGACCTTTGGATTTCTACTTGTTTCACGCACCTCAGGATCCAGCTGATTTGGGGGAGGTAAGCCGAGCTGCAGTTCTACCGGAGTCTGAGAACTCGGCGGCTGCTTCGGCGTCATCTTTCTCCCCCGATTGAGGGAAATCTGAGACTGGTATTGTTCCCTTTGCAGGGATCATTCCCGGAGCTGAGAAGGTCAGGCTTGGAGAGGGTACGTGCAGAGGACCCTCTAGCCCTAGAACAACCTCACACAGTGGAGCCTACGGCGTCTTTGAGTGGGAGATCAGGTGAGAGGCATCTGGCCGATGAAAGAGAGAGCGTAACGCCAGCAAGAATGGAGACTTTCCCATCTCAATCAGGTGCCATAACAGCCTTTTCCTCGCAGCACCCTGAGAACTTTACACTAGAGTCAATTTGGCATGCCATTGTATCCTTGGGGGAAATTTGACTACCCCAGGTTTCTTCATTGGCACTGAAGGTGACTAACACTGTTGGTGTGGTGGGACAGCTGGAAAATAAGATGGCCATGGTTCCAGTACAAGCTGTGGAGATGCAGGCTGAAGCCTATAGGAAAAACCTTTGGTACAAGCTAAGCTGGAACTTTTGGAAAACACGTCCTGGGCTATCAACTTGAGGGTGATTAATTTTCCTAGGGTGTCAACTATATCAGTAAGGGACACGTTTAAAGAATATTATACTGACATTTTGAGGGTTTCTCCTGAATTAGTTCCTCCTAGTGTTAAGATTTATTATTTACCTATTTACAGCTTCTACTAGGATAGGGACCCAGCAGGTGGTTGCGTTAAATGTAACAGAACTGTTGGAGACCTCATATGAAGATTCTTCGGTTCCACCTACTTTATTGATAACGTTTGCTTTATTATCTGATAAAGAATGGATGCTTAAATTGTTTTCTCAAAAAAGGAATCTTCTGTTTCTTGGTTTATCTATATGTATGTATCCTGATTTGGCTAGGGACACCCGGAAGCATCGCAGGGAGTTTCTTCTGCTACGCCCTGGGGTTTTACAACCGGGAGGTCTCACTTTTCTGAAACACCTATGTAAATGTTTAGGGAGATATCATTCAGTTGCTTATGTTTTTTTATGAGCCCTCCCAGTTAACCGCCTTCATAAATGCTAGACGTTTAGAATCCTCTATAGATTCTCCGCTGGGACCCTCGTGATTAAGTGATATGCTGGATATTAGTCCACCATTTTCTTTTTTCTTTTTTGTTCAGGATTAAAGCTGTGATTTACTCCTCCCATTATATAGTGGGCTAGGGTGAGCAGACATTCATAATCTGCATTCAGAGCTACTTCTTGAGTTTGTATAGTTATGTTTCTGTTGTTGTGCTCTTTTTTATGGACAAGATTGTTCATGTGAATTTTCTTGGTGTAATTGTAAACATTTCATAAATAAAAAAAAAGAAAGCTGCCTAGTTGTACCAGTTTATTATTCCCACATGTATGTTTGTAAAACGGCTCCCCCAGCTCTACACCTCCTTATCCGTATTTTGCAAAAGACTCATGTTTAGCAGTCTTTTCTAAAAGACCGGTGGAATTATATATGTCCTGACCTCAACATCTCAATTCCCATCTCCAAATCCTATCTAAAATATGCCTTCATCTGAATAATGCTGCCAAAAGTCTGGCTAGTGCCAAGGTGCAGAGCAAAGGTGTTTCACCCAATTATACATATAGAGGGTCATTCCAGAAGCCAAATAAGGGTTTGTATGTGCGCTGTGGACATATTCCAGTACATGACACCCAGGCACGTTTACCTCGCTTGCATGGTGATGTCAGAACGTGCCCAGGAGGGGTGGAACGGGGGGCATGGTTTGTCACGGAGACGTGTATAACATGTTCAGGAAAGGCCTGTGTATGTTTTTGGACTTCCCTACAGACCTGCCTGTTATTCCTGCCAGAGACGTGGAATAAGGCCACAGCGCACATACTTAGAAAATATTCTGCTGTGTTCTATAATTTGTCCCTGCAAGTGAGTGTATGTGTGTGTGGTTTGAGGGTTGCATGGGAGGATCTAGTGTGTGGATCTGCAATTCAGGGGGGACATGAATGCCTGGCCAGTACCTTGACCTTATGGATGACCGCAGTGACACAAGGTGCCACTGTACTAGGGCAGCCATACAGCAGCTGTGCTAGGCACTGGGAGACCTGACAGTTGTGCCAATATTCCTCTGATGGTGCCATGCGGCCTACATCCTTATCCAGTCCAGGATCTATGTAAGCTGCGAGAGTGGTGATACATATATTTGGAGGCTGGCAACTTGGTATGCTGGCACAGGGATCCCCCCTCCCATGCACACACCGGCCTGACCAAGGGAGTAGTGCCAGAAAGCACACCGTGGGAAGGCAGGTAGGGTTGCTCCACAGATAGCAGATGTATACAGACCAACATAAGCCAGGACAGAGAGTGGACATTGCATGGGACAGGTGTAGCCACATGTAGGGTGCTGCTGTGAAAATGCCAGTACCCAGATATATAGGAAACAGATGCCAGACAGCCCTAGGTATTAGAAGAGCATAGTCATGTCGCTCAGCAATACATTGCATCCTTTGGGGAACTGCCAAGTTAGTTTAGGTTTTTGTGAGGTTGGTAAGGGTCCATACTTAGCATTTTAAAGAGTGTTTTAGAGATACCAATGCAAGAATAACTGAGGAGTTGTTATACTGCTATGTACGTTTTGATGCAAGGTCTGTCATGACAAACATGTTCATATCTATTTGATCTCTTTATATCTTAGAGTGCACTGAGATTACTTTGCAGTGTTCTGGGCATGAAACAGACTAGTATATATAGCCTAGTTTGCATCAGCATTTATGTATCTTCACTATTTATGTCTAGTTTGCATCAGCACAACACTGTCAGTGAGAAGAGCAACTTAGGAGATGCAGGTTTAACCGAGGAGGCGTGGCTATCTGAGGCATTCACAGATATATCACGGAGATGGGCAGGATTGGAAACTTGCAACTTTCCAGAATACTGTGAGCATGGGGACATCCAAAATGATTGCAGAGTTTACCCATGTCCCATAATATTAGCGGGGTCGTGTTTCTCTGCCTGTTCCTTCACTTGTGCACAGGCCTCACGTTGGATACGTGCATGGGACCTGGCTGTACAGCGGTTTGCACGTATCATGCCGGACACGGCTACGAGCTGATTCCAGAACCACGGATGGGTCTATACTCGCGGATGTGGAATTAGCATGGAATCGTGCCCATGTGTGATTTAAAAGTGTCTGCGGGCCGGACGTGGATTTTGTGGAATCTGCCTCACAGTGACAAGATTTGGCCACTATGCAAGCTAAGCAGTTTAATTTAGGATAATAAAAAGGCTTTCCTAAATTAAACTGCTCAGTCATGCATATGAGGGCACATTTTAGAAAGGTTGCATAGGTGAGATGTGGGGTGTCTATGTCAAAATACCTACAATTTTATGGAAGGGGCAGCAGTGAAGGTGAACACATGGAAATGCCGTCTAAAATTGCCCTATTTCTGCCCCTGTAGATAAACGTGTCCACTGCATTATAGAGCGCGAAGGGGCCCTGTTCTGAAATCAAGCACACACATATATCATTTCTGGAAAGCCCTGGACACACCTCTGTGATGCCCTGTGTGAAATGGACGCGATTGAGCCGAACACGTGTAAGATTGGGGCATTCTAAAATGTCTCTTGGGATGTGGATGTGATTGGGATGTCTGGATGGAAATTTTTAGATGTCCAAATCATGAATAGGACTTCTAAAATGACCCTTCTGGTGGCTGAATATCACAGCTATACGTATAGCTGCTGGCAGCTGGTGATCTCCATGTAGATTTAGCGCCACTGATATATGTGGTGGCATCGTATATACATGTTATATTCAATACCATGGCCGACATTTAAAAACAGTGGTTACCACAGCTGAATACTAGCGCAACAGGTTCTAAATTTGAATTAATAAGCTTTTACCTCAGAGATGCAGAGAGTGGAATTTTATAAAGAATTTTCTCATTGGTAAACCCCGTCTCACCCACAGGAAAGGGCTTATAAAATTACCCCATGTGTGCAAAAGTATCTGCAGTGACAGCAAGGCACTTAGTTTAAGTGATCTATCTGTATACTGTATGTTCTCGGGGGCTTCAAATATGCGCACACGAGCAGCTGTAAATGTATGCGGGCGCATTTTAGCTGCCACTGCCACAGGTTTTATGAAGCCATTTTAGAAAGACACATAGTCGCCTTTGTTGTCCTTATAAAATAGCCCCAAAATAAGCACCCACTTGTCCTTCCTACTTAATGTTATAAAATTACCTTCAGAATGAGAGGACAATCTTACTAAATCAGATCCTCTAGTTCATGGAGTCCAAAAAGTTTATTTTATGGTTAACCATTAACCCTTTCCACTGGGATAAATTTCTATGTTTCTCATGCAAGATCGGAATAGATTTTAACAAGAAATTGGCCATATAGCAACCAATATGACATACACATTCTACAGTACAGTAACCAGTCATGTTGTATCTTACAGGCCATAACCCAGCATGTTATTCGTATGTCCCATAGGGTAAGCCATCAGACGATTGTAATGGGAAAATTTTAATGTGTCACGGGGTGGGACAGTCGAGTGGAAAGGGTTAATACTGCTTCTATTACTTATCATTTCTAAAGGGCTACTAAGTGTAGATGACCCTGAACAGACACAAATAAGAAAGACAGTCCCTTCTCCACAGAGCTTACAATCTACATATCCTTCCAGTTTAACCATAACTGTAAAAATATAAAATAGTTTAAAGAATAATCCTTTTGGAGCAGGTGCTAGCATAGCCTATTGATTATTGGTCAAATTTCTTAGTGCCAACCCTGACTCTATACTAGGATATCTATTGTTTTTTTCCCCCTAAACTGCACTTTTCATTGCTAATCTTAGTGGAAGAAAAGCACAGATGTATTAGAACTATTTGGACAGAGGTCTCTGAAAGAAGTAGGATCTGGTGTCCTGCTTTGATTAGACAGCCAAGGTGTTCTTCACTATTAATAAAGGAAGCTGTAAACTTCAAAATATGTCAGTATTTATTTATTTATTTACATTCTCTTATATACCGCGCTATTCTGCATCGGTGCGGTTTACATTGAACAAACTGAAATTACATTGAACAGGGCATTATAACTTGGAGATAACTATTTTACAGGGGAACATGGGCTTAATTAATAATTTAATAATAAAGTAATAAATGCAATGCAGAACATTCTTCGCTTTTCTAAACATTTATCAATCTTAATAGAAGACAGTTCTGCTGCTGTATTTGATCCTCTAGTAGTTGGGCTTTCTGTGGTCTTGATAAACTGTGCGCCACCTAGAGGCAATTTTGTGTAGTGCCCCTCCTCTCCCAAAACTAGTCAAGAAATGTATTAACCTATTTCAGTAAAAAAGGAATTGTCTTATATGTTCTATTGTTATTTATCAATGTTTATTTCTGTGGATTTAAGTGAACTAACAGGACAACCATGCTACTATCTCCAGGATCCAATAAGGTATATCATATAGTCCGACCTATTGTTCAAAACAAATTTGTTTTTAACATTTCATTTTTCTCATTTTCATATCAGTGTTTTTTTAATAAAACATTTCACATAAAGTATGTTAAAAGTAGAGAAAGAATTAAAGGGAAGACAGGGCCACTGCAAGGATACTGGCCACCTTAGGAGAACTTTCAGCCTTATGCGTCCCCCCTCCCTTACCCAAGACTTTGATAATTACACTCAACAATCACTATCATCCCACCGCCCTTCCCGCAATGATCCTGTAAAATACATAACTGGACATTATACTTTTAAATATTAAACTTTGCTTTTGTGTAGGTGTGTGCTTGCTCTCCCTGCAGGTAAAAGAACGTGCTGATGGAGTTTGTGTGGCTGCCAGGATCTATTGTGTTGCTTTGACTGTTGTTGCCCTTTGCTGTCACCCTAGGTGATTGCCTAATCTTGCCTAATGGTTGGGCTGGCCCAGGAGGAAATGTATCAGAGATCTCCTTTGATTCTGCCAATCCTTTATGTCAATGAGAGATGAAAAGGAGGCTTGCCATAGCTTGTGTGTCTATGCGTGTGTGTTTTATTTTGGTACCCATGAATGTGAATTCTGGAACATATGTCTGTCATATTAATAACATATAAAGCTAGAGTCTTCATTTAGAGAAAGTAGCTTTCGTAGTTTGGATGCCTGAAAGACAAATTCTAGACCATGGCCATATCACAAGCAGTTGCATAATTGCATTTAGAAGATGACTACGGACTAGATTTACTGAAAGGTGCTACTGTGTTACCGCATATAATATGCTTAATTTTGCTGCAGGTCCCATTTTAGGCAATGGGTCCTATTTGCTAATCATGCGCATTGAGCGCATTAGAGCATGCTAGCATGGTAATGCATTTTGGTAAATCTAGACCCAATGTGCAAAACAAATTTGAGCATAGGTAAGAAAGGACAAAGGGCCATTGGGCACCTCTGAGCATAGCTGAGAAACAGAAATGAAAGGACATCACTTCATACTGTAAGTGCAGCTGATCTTTCCATTGCCATGCTGGACTCTCACGGTGACAGTGGAGCATCTAGAGCAGGGAGTCTCAACCCAGTCAGGACACAGCTAGCCAGTCCGATTTTCAGGATAATCACAATGAATATGCATGAGAGAGATTTGCATACACTGCCTCTATTGCATGCAAATCTCTCTCATGCATATTCATTGTGGCTATCCTGAAAATCTGACCGGCTAGGGTTGAAAAACCCTTATCTAGAGTGCGAAGTGGTGTATCGAGGGTGGGGTGTAAGGGGTGGTCCACCCTGTGCACAGGCAATAAGGGGGTGCATTGTCTGCAGAGAATGCACTTTGCCAAGCAGAGGTGTGCATTCAGGACCTTCAAGGGACTCGGCGAATCCCCAGCCCTGCTGCAATAATGTCTTTTATTTTTATTTTTTCGCAATGCTTACAGTGCAACTTAATTCAAGTGGCAGGTGAGAGTATTCATTTATAAGCATCTTTCTTCTTTCCCCAGCCACTGCTGTGATAAAATAAAATAGTATAGGTAGAGCCATTTCAATTCAGACACTCCTTGAAGATCCTGCCAGTCCTGCCACCTTCATGTTAGCTGGCAAGGTCTTCAAGGAGCGATGGAGTTGTGCAGGTCATGTGTTTGTTGTATTTATATTTTGCCGCTGGCCTGTGAACACGTGGTGCTCGTTGGCAGGGAGAGTTATGGATGAGTGTGGGCAGGTAAGGAAAATGCCAGAACAGGGGCTAAGTGGTTGGAGGGGCAATGCAGATACCATGTGGCAGGGGGAGGGCAGAGAGATAGGCGATGCTAGACAAAGGTGGGACTAGGACTAGGTAGATCAAAGGGAGCTGAAAACCAGCTGATTTTGCAGAGAGGAGAGGGTGGTAAAAACGATCTGCTCTAGGTGTCAGATATGCCAAGTCCACTACTAAGCAAGGGTCCTCAAACTTATAAGAACATAAGAACATAAGATATGCCATACTGGGTCAGACCAAGGTCCATCAAGCCCAGTATTCTGTTTCCAACAGTGGCCAAACTAGGTCATATGTACCTAGCAGTTTCCCCTTGGTACATGAAGGGCCACATAGGGTCCTTTAAATCAGAGAGAGAACCGAATGAGGGTAGGGTTCACCTCAGAGAAGAGTTTACTGAGCAGGGGGTGTGAGGGAGGGACACTGTATCTGGCCTTTTGGGTAATTTAAAATATTGAGGAAGGAGGGAGGTAGGGGCAAGGTTCTTAGGTGTGAGGCAAATAACCCTACCATCTGTTTTCCCTAGTATCTGTTCCCTGAGAGAATGGGAGGTGGCATTGGAAAGGGGTGAGCCACAGAGGCCCTGGCCCCACCAAAACTTCATTGCCACGATCACGGCAAAGACCTTTCCTGTCTGCCTGTGGGACATCGGATCCCCACAGGCAGAGAGGAGGGGCAGGCTGGCGATCACAGCCTCTTGCAGTGTGGTTGGCTTAGGATGGAGCGTGACCCTCCCAAAGAGAACAGCATTCCACCACCCCTGGGTAGGTTGACGGTGCGTGGCACACTCTCATCAACCCCTTCAATATGCTTTCCTCTCCGTTTTCTCTTATCGTTACTCACTTCACTTTTTGCATGGGCAAAAAAAGAAAATGAAAACTTGCTCTAGGGGTGGGATTTGTTTTGGGGAGAGGAAAAGTATGAAGGGCCAGAAAACTTTACTCCAAGAGCCACATGGGAGCTACGGTTCTTAGTTTGGGAACTCCTGATCTAAAGGGTGAAAGGATGTAAGAAAGGGAGAAGGTATTTTGAATTTAGCTCACAACGTTTTTGGCAGTAGCTGAAGATGAGTTGCATTCAGGTACATATAGGAGATGTTTTCCTGTTCTCGGAGGGTATAAGAACATAAGATATGCCATACTGGGTCAGACCAAGGTCCATCAAGCCCAGTATTCTGTTTCCAACAGTGGCCAATCTAGGTCATATGTACCTAGCAGTTTCCCCAAAAGACACAAGTTCCACAATGCTTGTACTGGGTCAAGCATTGATATCCTGGGTCCCTTCTTAATAATGGTTTATGGACCTTTCCTCCAGGAACTTATTTATTTATTTATTTATTTTATCTGCAAATTTGATAACCTCACTCGGTATTATCTGTCATCTGCAAATTTGATAACCTCACTTGGTATTCCACTTTCCTGGTCATTTATGAATATGTCAAAAAGCAGCGGACCCAGCACAGATCCCTGGGGTACACCACTATTCACTTTTCTCCATTGGGAAAATTGACCATTTAGCCCTACCCTCTGTCTTCTATCTTTTAACCAGTTCCTGATCCACAATAGTACACTGCCTCCTATCCCATGACTCTTTAGTTTTGCCAAAAGTCTCTGATGAGGGACCTTGTCAAAGGCTTTCTGAAAGTCCAGATACACAATATCAACCGACTCACCTTTGTCCACCTGATTATTCGCTCCTTCAAAAAAACATAACAGATTAGTAAGACAAGATCTTCCTTGTCTAAAGCCATGTTGGCTGTCTCCCATTAGGTTGTGACTATCTACATGCTGAGTAATTTTATTCTTTATGATGGTTTCTACCATTTTTCCCGGTACTGACGTCAGGCTCACCGGTCTGTAGTTTCCCGGATCACCCCTGGAGCCCTTTTTAAAAATTGGTGTTACATTGGCGATCCTCCAATCTTCAGGTATTAGAGATGATTTTAATGATAGTTCACAGATTACTGATAGCAGGTATCATGTGTTCTCTATCTGTAGACCTCTTTCAGTGGCACTATCTGGATAGCTCTGGGTGGAGTGACAGCACAGTGCGCACATTCTGCCCGGCTACCTGGAGAGTGGTGATGTTCAGTCCACTATGGTTATGGTTTTGTTTATTTAATATACCACAAAAGTGACAAAACAATCTATGCAGTTTACAAATTTAAAAATAACAATAAATAATAGAAAATGGATGGCATTAAATGAAGGAAAAGAACACAATATATAGTATAAAAATAACTAAACCAGGAAAAAAGGACTGGTACTATTTGGGTGAATTTAGCTAAGGTGAAAGGCCGTCCTAAATGTATCCAGATAGTTATCCAGATAGCAGACTGAATATAACTACTATCTGAATAGCCATGGCACTGACCTCTCTCTATGTCTATTCAGCACCGCTCGCTATCTGGATTGCTGTACTGAATGTACATACTGGGACCGATATTCAGAGTGATTAACACGGTTGGCAGAGCAGCAATCCGCTTTATTCACAGTGACTTGGATATTTACTGGCACGTTTAGTGCTGCTGACCTGTGGGTGCTCGACGCTTGCCAGCTAGCATCGGGGAGTTCTGGGGGTGCAGCAGAGACAGGGCCCAGGAACAGCTGGACAGAGTGATATTCATCCGCTGCCCGGTTATCCCTAAGCAGCCAAAGTTAGGCAATTTAAAGACTGGCCTAACTTTGGCCACAGAAGCTAACCGGGCAGTGACTGAATATCTTTGCTTCGCTGCTGTGCGGCTGCCCTGGATATTATGGTTCCAGCACCGAATATCCCGTTCTTAAGTTCAGCAGCGATGGCTAGCCACTTCACAAGGACTAGCTGCCAACGCTGAATATCCCTCCCCCCCATTATATTTAACTACGCAGTCTGCATTAAAAAAAAATGGCTGACCACGGCTGTTAAATATTAACCATGTATACCTGAGATAATGGAGGGTAAGTGACTTGCCCAAGACCACAAGGAGGAGCAATGGGATTTTAACCCTGGCTTTCTTGCCCACAGCTCTAAAAAATGAACTACTCCACTCTAAAACAAAGCTGGTCAATGCCTACTTAACATTTTGCAGGAATGCCTTTCAACGTTGCCTGTCTGCCTGGCAGTCAGTCTCACCCTCGCATAGTATTAATCAACATCCAGGGTTAGACTCTGAGCTGCAAAGCTCTATACCGACGAGACATTAATATTGGAAGTTAGAAAGGGGGATGGTTTATAAGCCTTATTTGCAATTTCCACATATAAAATCAGGCATTTACACATGGAGATAGCATCCGCATATAAATGGAAATTTTTAGAAAGGGCTGAATATCAGGGGTGTTGGTACCCTAGGAAAACTTTAAGCCTTATGCACCCTGGCTGTAAGAATCTATTGGTCATCTTTGAATGCCCTGCTCGCTGCTCACTCCCCCTCTCTTGAAGCTCACGCCCTAGGCAACTGCATGCTTTGCCTAATGGGTGGGCTGGCCTTGATGAATATATACATGGATGTCCTTCCTATAGAAATTGCAAGGGCGCATTTCAGGGGTGTGGTTAGGCAATACATGTGTATGACTGCAACTGTCCACATGGGCTTTACAGCTTCTCCCTGGCACATAGATTTTTAAGGGGGTTATCCTCCTTCGTCCCCCACTGTTCATTTTCCCCTCCAAAGTGAAATTAGATAACGACAGTAGCATCAGCATTTATATGTGTAGGTTTTCCAAAGGGCTGACATGCAGGCTGCCTCATTTCTCCCCTTGATTTTTCCCACAGTCCTCCAGTTCCGCGTATCGACTCCATGTTTAGCAGAGCTTGTCTGAAATATGTCAGGAATTGTGTATGTTGTGGACCTGACATCTCAATTACAATCCCCGTGTACTCGGGTCCGGCCCGTCCATTGTGCAAGAATGTTGTTTGCACAGGTTCCCATGCTTCAGGGGGCCCCACGCAAACTTCATTTTCACATGGTGGGCTTCAGAGGCAGCTGGGGAGGACTGCCTGAGGCCCTGGCTCACCTCTGCACAGCCGCCAGTGTGAAGAGCGGCGTTTTCCCTCACACTGGCAGTTCTGTTCTTGTGAAGCGTGTGAGTGCCTGGAGATGCCCTTTAACCTTTCCCAGAATTCAGCACGCTTCACGAGAACACATCTGCCAGCATGAGGAAAAATGCTACTCTTCACCTTGGCGGTTGTGCAGAGGTGAGCCGGGGCCTCGGGTGGGCCTCCCTGGCTCCTTCTAAAGCCGCTCAGACGGAACGGGCTCTTTGGGGAGGGGGACTAGGATAGGACTAGAAATGGCTGATGGGGGCTAGGATTGGAAATCAGCTGATGGGGGGAGCTTGGATTGGAAATGGCTGATAGGGGGCTAGGATTGCAAATGGGCTGATGTGGGGAGCTTGAACTGGAAATGAGCTGATGGGGGGGGCTTGAACTGGAAATGGACTGATGTGGAGAGCTTGGCCTGGAAATGGGCTGATGGGGGGCTTGGACTGGAGATGGGCTGATGGGGGGACTAGAATTGGAAATGGGCTGATGGAGGAGGAGCTTGGACTAGAAATGGGCTGATGGGGGCTGGAATAGGACTGGAAATGGCTGATTGGGGGCTAGGATTGGAAATGAGATGACTGGAGGGCTAGGACTGGAAATGAGCTGATGGGGAGGGCTAGGACTGGAAATGGGCTGATGGAGGGCTAGGATTGAAAATTGGTTGATGGGGGAATAGGACTGGAAATTGGCTGATGGGGGAGCTTGGACTAGAAATAGGCTGATGGGGGCTGGAATAGGACTGGAAATGGCTGATTGGGGAGCTAGAACTGCAAATAAGCACTGGAAATGGCTGATGGGGGAACATGAACTGGAAATGGGCTGATAGGGGGCTGGAATAGGACTGGAAACGGCTGATGTGGGGAGGGGGGGCTAGGCCTGGAAATGAGCTGATGCGGGGGAAAGGATAATGGGAGCAAATGCTGGGTGGGGCTGGAAGTAGAAGGAAGCTGATGTTGGGGGAGGACTAGAAGAGGATGGGGATGGGAATGAGGATGGAGAGGAGAAAATATGCTTTGTGTGGGAGGGAAGAAAAATCTACGATTGGCCGGGTATTGGGAGAATAAGTGGGGATTAAGGATGAAAGGTGAAATTTGAGTGGATAATAAAGGAATAAAGAAAGAAATGGAGGAAAGAGCAAAAGGGGAAAGATCAGTATGTTAAAGCAGGTGTAGAGAGAGAATGGAAAAAAATCTAGAAGAGAGAAGAAAGGACAAATGGACAACAGACAATGGAGAGTTAGCTGAAGACACAAAGAAACCAGAGGAAAGTGACTGGAGCAATTGCAACTGAAAAATAAAATATCCAAACAAAAGGTAGAAAAATACTTTTTTATTTTGAATTTATTAACTGGAATATGTCAGCTCTGGGAAATGTGTATCACTAACGTCTTTGCGTTTTTGTTTAGTACAAGAGGAAATTTATTTATGGTTTTATTTCTCCAGTGTTGTGGTACATTCCTAGTTTGGCTTTTGGAGTTGCCAGTTTAGTTATTGTCTTCCTATTTCTAAATTGTGATTCCTTGTTCTTTGTTTGGTGACGGTCTATGTTCTGCATGTGTAACTGAGCTGAGGTATTCTGTTCATGTAGTTTCTGTTTTACAGTCCCACTTGCTCTCTTTCCCCAGTAGGAGATATATTACTATTCTCTGATATGTACTGGTTTAATATTTGCAGTGTTGCCTTTTGATAAGTAGGGTTTGGTGCTTTATGAGTCCTGGTAGCGCTGTTATGATTTGACGGGTTTGCTATGGATTCTAAATTCATCACACTCCTATGGCTGTTATGCCTGGTGACTTGGAATATGGGTCCTCTTAAAACCCTTGTGGGGAGAGATTTGACAGTCTTTTTAGTGGTTTCACCTTCTACATTATATTGTTTCTTACCCTATGGGTTTTTGGTACCTTTTTTGGGGTAAAAATTAGGGTTCCTATTCCCTATTTCAAATTCTGATTAAAAGGAACATTCTGCTTCAAGAGGACGTAAGTCTTCACAGCAGTAGTTCCGACAAAAAATTCTTTAATTTTCTGGAGTATCTCTTATGGTGATTGTGATTGTAGTGTGGGATATAGTTTACGGTTTATACTCTATAGATATGGATTCTAAATGGGCAGTGTTTATAGTACTTCCTAATGTGCCTGGCGGTTGGCACTGGAGTATAATAATGTAGAAATCTGGTAGTCTTTCTTTATCCAGAAACTCATTAAGAGGCGTGTTTTACTAAAAGTTAGCACATGTTAACATTATGTAGATATTTATGCAAATGAGGCTCCTTATGCAAATGAGGCCCTGCAATGAGTCTCCGCACATGGCCCCGCACACTTCTTGGGCCACTCCTGTACATACTTCTAAAATATGCCGTCACATGGATAAATGAGATCAGGTTTGGAAAAGGCCTGTACTGCAGCCCCTGTTATTTCTTTGGCTCTCTGAGGGTCAGCACTAGGGAAAAAGAGTTTTCACGTAATTAAGTTGGCAGGCAAATAAAACAAACACAATCATTAATGTATGACTTTGGCATTCTGATTTATGGTCAGTTGCAGAAGACTAGCACATCTATTAGCTAGGCCCAGATGTACCAAGGGGATTTTATTTTTCCACATACATTCATTTTAGGCCTGACTTTCTGAAACAGGATTTCCCAAACCTGACCCGGGGACCCCACCATCAGTGGAATTCCAGGATATCCACAATGATTGTGCGTAAGATATATGGTTGTAAGAACATAAGATTTATCATACTGGGTCAGACCAAGGATTCATCAAGCCCAGTATCCCATTTCCAACTGTGGCCAATCCAAGTCACAAGTACCTGGCAGGCTCCAAAAAGGTAGACAGACTTCCTCCAGTCTGCTTTAATAATTGTTTATGGATTTTTCCTTCAGAAACTTGTCCAAACCTTTATTAAACTTAGCTACATGAACAGTTTTTATTACATCCTCTGTCAGTGAATTCCAGGGCTTAATTAATTTTCTCTGATTAGTCATAAATGTATCACTTTGTAGCTTCATTGAGTGTCCACTAGTCTTTCTACTTTTTGAAGGCATAAACAACCAATCTATGTTTATCTGTTCCATTGCACTTATTGTTTTATAGACTTCTATGCTATTTCCCCTCAGCCTTCTTTTTTCCAAGCTGAAGAACCAGGGACCGGGAACCTTTTAAACCTTTCCTCGTAGAGGTAGCCTTCTACCCCCTTTATCATTTTGGTCACTCTTCTCGGTACCTTTTCTAATTCTGCTACATCTTTTTTAGATATGGTGACCAGAACTGCATACAGTATTCGAGGTGCAGTCACACCATGGAGTGATTCCTTTCTTTATGACTCCTAGCATTTTATTTGCTTTCTTTGCTGCCATTGCACACCGGGCAGAGGGTTTCAATGTTATTATGGGTGGGATTGTGAACGTGGAACCTTGTATCGTGTAACTGTAGTTTGGGATGGTTTGTTTTTCTCTAACTTTGCAGTTGTCCACATTAAATGTCATCTGCCATTTGGTCGCCCAGCCTCCCAGTTTCTCAAGGTCCTCTGGAATTTTTCACAATTATCTTGTGATTTAACAACTTTGAATAATTTTGTGTCATCTGCAAAACTGATCACCTCACTCATTTTTCCCATTTCCAGGCAAGGTCAGTGCTACCATTAGACAAACTAGGCAATTGCCTAGAATGCTGGCCCTCCGGGGGTGCCCACAGCTGCTCACTGCTCTCTTGGCAATGGCTCAGAAACCTCCCTGCAGTGCTAACCTACACTCTCCAGCACTGTGCTGCAATTTCTCTCTTCCAATGTCTGCTTCTTCTGCCAGACTTCAATGTCGACTTTTGGAAGTGGCAGATAGTGGGCCCGGCGCTGGAAACTATAGGTAGGTGATGTGTCGTGGTTTCTGCCACTGCTGGCCCTGGAGAGGGTGGCAGCGGGATGGGGTGTGGCAGGATGGATTCCTCCAATCCTTGCACCGGCCCTGTTTCCAGGTCATTTATGAAGATGTTAAAAACCTGCGGGCCCAGCACAGATCTCTGGGGTACTCCACTATTCACCTTTCTCCATTGGGAACATTGGCCATTTAGCCCTACCCTCTGCTTTCTATCTTTTAACCAGTTCCTGATCCACAATAGTACCCTACCTCCTCTCCCATGAGTTTATTATTTTGCCAAGTCTCTCATGAGGGACCTTGTCAAAGGCTTTCTGAAAATCCTGACACACTATGTCTACCGACTCACCTTTATCTACCTATTTAGTCACATCTTAAAAAAATATAGCTGATTAATGAGACAAGGCTTTGCTTGGCCAAATACATGTTGACTTTGTCCCATTAAACCATGACTACATTTTGCCTGGGACTGACATCAGGCTCATTTCCTGTTTCTGTCATGGAGCCCTTTCTAAAAATTAGCTTTACATTGGCCGTTGTCCACTCTGGGTACAATGGACAATTTTTATGATTGTTTACAAATTACTAATAGTAGGCCTGCAATTCTTTTAGAAGTTTAAGAAACCCTGGTCTGAAGCTGTTCCCCCTCCTGAGGTTATGCGAGGAAAGCCTTTGCAATTCAGGTGCACAATGGGATAAACCCTTTAGTATATCCGGGTTTTTGTGTCTATGGAAAAACATGAAGGGCCACTATTCAGCAGCGGTGGTTGGCATGATTCACCGCTGAACCCTAGACCCGGATATTCAATGCCAGGGATACATCCGGTCACCGGCATCGAATATCCAGGTCAGTCAGGAAGTAGGCAGTAGTTAGCTTCAGTGGCGAGTCAGGCTAGCCTTTACTGGGCCTGACTCTTGCCGCCAAGGGATAATCAGGCAGCGGCTGAATATCGCCATCCCCGCTCCGCCACCAGCATGCCCTGATACTAGCTGGTTAGCATCGGGGGGGCCTAGCGGCGGCACCCACAAATATTCAGAGCCACTAACAATGTTAGTGCCACTGAATATCCCGTTAAGCACGATTAAGGCAGGCAGTAGCAGGTCTCTCTGAGCATTAATCGTTTAAATATCAGGCTCGAAGTGCTTAAACCCCACAGCACCTCCACCTCAGGTAAATCAGGCTGCAGCCATGTTGCTTCTTAAATCTCAGGAGAGGGTCATGGCTGATTTAGGGATAGGGGGTGTAAAACGCACATAGCTGTTATTAATATGCATAAACATGAAAAGGAATACATAAAGATTAGGAGCAAAAAGAGAATGTAATGCAGAGAAAAACGAGGGAGATTAGTGCTTTAAAGACTCTTGCTATTAGTGCCTCGACGCTATTGACAGATAGTTGGCGATTTTAGGTCAGAAAAATACAACTTTTCGTGTGAAAGGATCTCCAACTTAGATTCTATTCATTGTCTTCACATATTTCCGACGTGAATGGGAGTTAGGGCTCAGTCTCCTGGGGAAAATATGACACATTTCTCTCTTCTCGAGTTCACTTTTCCAAGGAAACCAGCAGCCTGCCCCATTCAGCAGTTTCATATTTCAGTCGCGTCTCTCTTCCAAAGAAACTGCAATGATTACATAAAACTTACTGCACAATTTCCTTTAAACTTTTATGTTTTATTTATCTATTTATTTACTTGTTTTATTTTAGGATTCAGCGTATACACATAAATATATACACTTCCGAGAAAGTATGCATGTTTTCAGCTAATCAACTGATTAACATTGGTATTTACTTCGAGAGGATCGATGTGCAGACCCCACGTGGGCCAATAAGGGGCTGTTGTAAAAAACGGATTTAAAACTTCACTTTGCAGAAATTAAGCGTCTCATCACTACATTCAATAGAGCAATTTCGCCATATTGCTTCCAGAAAGCTCAAATCTCTCACCGCGAGACAGTCGCACATTCAAAACCTTATGAAAAAATATGCTAAGAGGCTGAATTTGGTTTGTACGGGTGAACTGTTTTCCATTCCAAGACTGAATCCTGTTGTTGGCTCATACAAATAAATAGCTGTGGTTGAACTGCTTCCTTAGTTGGAAAGATTTAAAGGTCTTTTACTTTTACAAGGTTTAAAGTATGATTCTGGGCGCAAGCGATTTATGCTTACTGAAAAGAGAGCAAACCCTGTAATTAATAGTTTTTTTTTTTTTTTTACCTTGGTACAAAGATCGGCCACTAGAGGGCGCAGTTTTGAGGTCATTTTGTTGTTAAGTGCTGTTCCTTGAGTTTCTTTGGGGGAGCTGGGAAAGGAGGGAGATTGGAGAGGGGTATTTCTAGTGGAAAGTAAGTGTATATTTAGATGCTGACGCCTTCCTAGATTATTATTGTGTTCTTTTGCATTCATAACGTTGCCTTTCTAGCCCCAAGTAAATCTAAGCGCTACTACATTTTCCAGTGCCTGTGCAAACGAGCCTGGGATGGAAGAAGCCCCGTGTGCTGACAGCCGGCAGCTCTGCCTTGCTCTATATGTGAAGAAGGGCCACGCGCCAGTGGGGAGGACTCCAGCGCGTCACCATTCATATGCACAAGCCTCTATGTACCAGATGGCAAAATATAATGACATCTTAAACAGCTAATTGCATAAACCTTGTAATACAGATAATTGCTGTACCAAAGCTATAAGTCAATAATTTCCTATTGTATCGCTTGCCTTCAGATTAATCCTCCAGGAAAGTTGGGACAATTGTAAATGCTAGAGTTCAGCAGGCAGTAATTAAAACTCGCACTTAATACATTTTTTAAACCCTTAACAGCCATTTGGATGAATAGTGTTTTTTCAGGGTTGCAGGAAACAAGCTTGGAAGGCGATTACCGAAGCCAGGAGAGAAGGTTTTTATGCGTTTCGGGTCTCCCCCTTCCCCTTCATAAGAGATTTCTGTTTATTTTGCCATATGATGGTCGGCTCGCTCTAGCATGCAGTCAGATACAGTATTTGCATTTCTGTATTAGTCGGCTGTGCGTGCAACAGGGTACACAGTGTTCTGCGTTATCCTAGGTCCCGATTTTAAAGGGAACTAACAAAAACACAAATGGAAAGGAAGTGGCCACTGAGAACGGAAGTTAGAAACATTAATGAGAATGTAGAGGAATATACCTGACCCAAACTTACTTCCAGCTCGTATGTTGGTCATATGCGTTTATTTATGTCCATTCTTTTATGTATGCAGTTTTGAACAAACCAATCTCATGATGCAATAAGCAATTTGGAAGACTCCCAAAGTCATACAAACTTCAATTAAACAATAACAAGAAAATGAAATAAAAATCAAGACCCATTTCCCTCTAAGCTCTCTATAAAAACCAGGAGGATCCAAGAAGAAAATAAAAAGATGGCATATGAAAGAAAATAGATAGTAGAAAATCATAACCAGATCTCACCCACCAAACCACATTCCGCATGTACCAGGGGTCTCCAACTCCAGTCCTGGAGGGCACCAAACCAGTCGGGATATCCCTAATGAACATGCATGAGATACATTTGAATACAATGGGGTCAGTGCATGCAAATATATCTCATACATATTCATTAGGGATATCTTGAAAACCTGACTGGTTTGATGCCCTCAGGACTGAAGTTGGAGACCCCCTGTCTATGCTCTCAGTGTCCTCTAACAACAGAATTGCAAACATTAGGAAAATTATGAGATGTTAAAAATTCTCTCAAACTTTCTAAGGTAAAAGAAAATGCACCTATTACCTTCATACTTAAGCAAACATTTCCAAGGATGTCTAAGAAAATATTCTGTGCTAAGAGCTACAGCTTCCCAGTTTACTGAAATAAGTTGCTGTACTTGTACTCTTACAAAAAACTGGGAAAACTCAGATCTGATTCCTGAAAAACATTTTCTAAAACCCATCCCGATCAGGTCCAAGGGTAGAGGAACCAGCAGCGTACTCCGTGGCAAAGTCTCCTGAAGGGACCCCTCCAGGATCCGAGTGAGATTTAAACTGTCCATGAAAAGTTCATCCTTTTCTCTACCTGTTAATCACCTGTTTAACAGGAATATAGTACTAGTAGATCCAAATAAGGGGAGGAAAAACCTCAACTGGCATACCCAAAATTTCAGTAGCATATCTCTTCAGCAACTCTTCAGGGCACATGGCCCCAGATTTTGGAAAGTTTAAACATTTTAAATGAAGTCTCCTATTTTGGTTTTCCAGATGTTCCAGTCTAAGCTGCATGGATGCACTATCTCTGATATGAGCAGAGTTATCAGCTTCTAAGCTGGAACTCTGAACAGGGCCGGCCCAAGAATCTCTGATACACTAGGTCAGTGGTTCTCAAACCATCCTGGGAGACCCCCAGCCAGTCAGGTTTTCATGATAACTACAATGAATATGCATGAAAGAGATGTTCTATGTCTAGCAATTCCCTTTCCCTTCTTTACTCCCTAGTCCAGCATCTTCCTCTTTCCCCCCATCCAGGATCTCCCCCTTTCTTCTCCACATCTTACCTTTCACTTGCTCTCTCCCTTTTCCACTGCCACCACTGTCATCCAACCCTTCTTGGGCTGTCCTGAATCATGCATAGTGACGAGCCTTTGCTCACAGATGTGAACGCAAGTTCTGATGGGTGCCAGCCCTCCAATGCAAAATTCCTGCTGGAGAGAAAGGGACCCAACAGAGCTTAAGGACATGCCCGAAGCTTTATCTTGATTGATGGTAGGTGGATCAGGGGTAGGGCGGGGGGTGGGGAGGCAGCAGCAGCAGCGTAGGAGGAGGGGAGCAGGCCCTATTCTGCCACACTGCTGCTCCAAAACTCTGCTGTCCAAGGTAGACACCTAGAGCCAGCCCTGTTTCTGAGACAGAGAAACTAAATTATGCTACATTGCTCCTACGCACCAGAAAGGTCTTAGACCTTTTGTAAAACTGAAAGAGGAAAGTTCATTATCTCACTCATAGAGTTTGCTCCTGAAGACTCCAAGGTAATCATCACCATCCAAACTGAGTCTAAGGTTATAATTTCTGACTTAACCAGTTGACCACGCCAGGCCAAGAGAGCTGATATCAGAGCTAGCGCCTGAGGGACAGCTGAAACCATCATGAGATTTCTTTCCCCAGACCTGGTCACCATTACCTGACTCCAAAGTCCCTAGACATCCATCTGCTCTGTGGTCTTGACCCCCTCCAACACAGCCGCTGTGGGGATGCTGGCTTGGGAAAAGGCCACTACAAGCTCAGCTAGATCAGGCTTCAATTCCATCACGCTCATCAATGAATCAGCATGCCTCACGGTGTGCTATGAAAGCAGCGTACCATCTTCCTGGGCTGAATAACACAACTGAGTCCAGCCTAGGGAGCACTCCTTGTCCCTCTCGGGCAATGGAGATGCCCAAAGAAACTCTCATGGAAGTTGATATAGCATATTGGGTGACAGAAATATGTTGCACTCCTCTTGGGGGAGCTGGGTGAGTCTTCACTTACCCTTTAAGCCCCTTCTTGGGTCCCCTTTTATTAATTTATTATACACATTATCAATCGCCTTGCCAGAACAGAAATTTTGCTCAAGATAATGTAAAAAATAAAAAATAAAACATTATTTTTTAATTGGAGTTTAAACCCCACAATACAATTAAAACATAAAGCAATCAGCAGTACTAAACCTCAATCCCAGTATCCTATTCCTCACTTCGACAGTACCCAAAACCTGATGAGATATTCTTCACCTGCACACATCTATGGAAGCAGCCATGTCTTAAGTTTCTTACAGTTAAATAATTTGGTTCTTGATGCAGTTCTACTAGTAGTTAATTCCACACTGTTGGAGCTGCCACTGAAATCGCTCTGTCTCACCAGAGAACCTCTCTCATTTCTCTCACTGTTTACCTTGACGTGAGTGTCACACCCTCCCAGGAAGATACCACTGAATCCTTTCTGTAAATAACTGTGGAGCTTTGTCCCTCATAACTAGAAAGGTCACTGCCATCAACTTACAATACACCTGAGCCTCAACTGGCCCTTAGTGGAGCTGTGCTGGAAACCACCTGGAACATTAATCCAGCTTCCAGACTCTTGAACTGATTAGTCGACCAGCCATGGATCGGGGACGGTGGAAGACACAGAACATGAATTTAAAGCAGTAATAGTGCGCAAGGGATCTGCATATCTGTCTCTTGGCCTTTCTTTGTCCTTTCTCTGTCCATCTTGTGCTCCTGCATCACCTTCCTTTTTACACAACTTTTGAGAAATGGAACTGTAAGCTTATTATTTTGTCCAGAACCTTCTGAAGGCAGGAGCTTTTGTAGGGATTTACTCCCATTTTATGAGGAGGCAGTGTGCTGGCACAATAAAAAACAGACAAGGCTATCAGACCTGATGACGAAGGAGCTCAAAGAGGTACTGTTTGAACCTTACAGTCATCTGTGGATTTCACTCTCCAGCTGCCCCCCTCTGACCAGGGGGTCCCTCCAAAACCATCAGCTGTGGCACGTCAGAGAGTCTTCTCCTGATGTTGCATTGGCTGGCTGCCTAAAATAAAGCTCGTGCCATGCAGAAGCACTACTCCCAGTGACAGGGACGGACTTCCAGTGGCACTGCCGCCATCCGCCTAGGGGAAGCGGCCTCTAAGCTGTTACTTAATCTGCCTTTGGGGATGTCTGCTCTACTCAAGTATTACTGGAAACAGAAGAGGTTCCAGGGGATTAGATATGAGCAATCCTGATTTTCTGAAATAAAAAATGAGAAAGATAATTGAAACAATACTTAAGAAAGCAGAGTGCAATAGCTCAAAGCCAGTGGATTATAGAATCTTAGGTATTGTGGCTTTACAAAGGAAAGATGGAAGAGCACAGTGGAGGCGTGGCCTAGCAGCCAGGGAATCCAAGGCTTAAATCCCTCTTCTCCCGCCAATGCTCCTTGTGACCTTGAAGAAGTTACTAATTTAGGTTGTAAGTGCTCTGACGGAGGAACCTATCTATTATACCAGAATTGTAACTTACCATAAAGTATAGGTTGGGAAAGGCAAACATTGAAATTTGAAATCCAAACAAAATTCATTGAATTATTTTATGAGGTGACCAAAATATCAGATCAGAGGAGGGCAATACAAGATGAGTGCATTATAAGATGCCCTTATTTAGAACCACAAAATTTTAGAACAGTTTTTCAAGCACCGATTTTCCCTTGCTATGATTATTGTAGCACGATCTATGAAGGGCTGTCAAAATAATCTATTCAAATGGCACAGGCAGTTCAAAATGTGGCAGTATGTATTTTCTTGCAGAAGGAGTGATGCAATGACTGACCAGATAGTCTCCATGCAGAAGTGAGGCACTTGAAACTTGGCATTGGCCGACTTCAGGTACAGAATGGGTCAGGAGGACTCTCTCTTCTTGGGTACCATGAAGCAGACGGAATAGCGTCTCTGACCTCGCTCTGTGGAGGGCATGGGTACAATAGCTTGCAACCAACCAAAGGAGGAGATGCACAGTATCCTCCATCACCACTTGCTTGAGTAGGGAGCTGCAGGGAGACTCCACAAAAGCATCCCAAAGAAGCTTTGCAAACTCTAGAACATGCTCTTGACTTAGAACCTTGAGGATCCATTGCTTTGCTGTGATATGGGCCCATTCTGAGTAAAACAGCTGGAGAAAACTCCAATTAGAAGGGGCCCATCAGATCTTATTGTGGGGAGCAATTGCTACGTCTTAAGAATGCTGGGAATGCCAAAAAGGCTGACCCTTTTGGATTTAGACCTATATGAAAAATAGGCTACGTCCGAAATGTAGGGGGCCTACCAGGCCACAGGGGCCACTATCTTGCCCTACACGGAGGAAATACACAGAGACCAATTTCTCAGCAATACTCACAAAATCTTTATTGTAAGATGTAGCTAGGCACTGGCCTTGAGAAGGAGGCATAATGTCTTCACGCTAACTTGAACCTTGGGAAAATGCCAATCCTATGCAGAAAAAGTATCTTTAGAACCCCAGCTGCAAAGAAAGAACTAACCATTGTTATTCTGCCAACCTTTCAGAAAAAACTGTATAAAAAAACAGCCTGGAAAAGCAGAGAAAGAGGGGGAGTTTATTGAGCCCTGCCACAGAGGTGACATTGTGCTGAATTGCCCCATTAACCTTTCTCTTCTGTCTATTCCCTATACAGTAGTTACCTTGTTCCTGTAAGTAGAATTTGTGTGTGAAAAATTTATGCTGAGAAAAGGATCTTCTACAATAAAGATTTTGTGAGTATTGCTGAGAAATGGGTCTCTGTGTACTTCCTCCATGTAGGGTGAGATAGTGGCCCCCTACAGAACTCTTACCAGCTCAAGGCCATCTCCATGCTCTCCGTGAAGCCCTTCATGAGACAATCCTCAGACCTCTTGGCCTATTTTATGGGAGTCTCTGAGGGCAAGCATCTCCAAGTTCTTTCACCATGTCCTCCCCAAAGGGCAATCTGCTTTTAAAGGGGAGCTTACTCAGCTGCAACTTGGAGATGGCATCAGCTGATCAATTCCGAAGACAAAGCCACTGTCTGGCCACTACTACCACCACACAAACTTGGAGGAAATTTTTATCAAGTCATACTGTGCATCTGTCATATACAAAGCTCCCAACTCCAACCTTACAACTTCTAGACTGCTTGGCAACTGCTGGATCCAACGTAAGAGAGCTTGTGCCGCACAGTGCAGCCTGATTGCCCAAAGCTGAAGCTGTGAAGGCATTCTTGCAGAGGGCTTTCACCCTCCTAACATGAGACTCTTTCAGTGCAGCACCCCCTTCCACCAGGATGCTTGTGTGCTTTGTCACTGCTGAAGCCATGGCATCTACCTGAGGGAGCCAAAAAGCTGTTCCATCTCACCTTGGGATGGAGGATACAGCCGGGCTAGGACCTTAGGACCCCTGAGACCCATCTCTGGTGTCTTCTATTGAAAGATCAACAGCTTACAGAAAGGCTTAGGATAAGGATATCGCAAGCCCTCCAGAATAGGGTCCACTTGTAAAACCTCAACGGGGGCAGGCTGTGAAATGTGTAAGGTCCCCATCGTGTCCTGAATAAGGGAGGAAAGATCCTTCCTGTGAAACATGGACCACTGATGGATCCTCACATTCAACCAGGGGAAGCTCCCTCTTCTCCATTGACCCACCCATTGGAGAAAGGGAATCCTTATCGTCATCCCAGCCAACTCCCATAGCTGACATGGTGGGGCCAGGGCAGGTGCAAGGGCAATGGCCACCCTAGGCAATGGTCGTTCTTTCTGCCCCCTCCCCCACTGCTACTGCCGGAGGGAAGCATCAACCCCTGCCTGCTGCACTCTGAAAGTGCAGCTGGTCCCACCCCCTCCAAAGCAGACTTCCTGTTTGTGTCGGGGTGGGACCTGCTGCAGTTTTAGAGTGCAGCATTCAGGAGTTTATGCTTCCCTCTGCTCAGTGCTCCCACTTGTTTACTGCTGTATTGCTGTCACTGCTGGACCTGGGAAATATGACATAGCAGTGGCAGCAGCAGTAAGGGTGAGGGTGGGGCAGACAACCGGCTACCACAATTCAGCACCTGCCTGCCACTGACTCCACCAACACCCCAGACAAAAACTCCTGGTCAACATTCAGGCACTTGTCTACTAGGGAGATTATCACTTTTATAGCAGACCTCAACTGCACCACCTTATCATTTGACCCCTGCCCCTTCTCTTGGATCAAGATGACCAGACATGACTTTTCCCCAACCATTCTCCAATTAGTCTATGCATCTCTGACACTCGGCTATATGCCAACTCATCTCAAGCAAGCCTCCATCAGACCCCTACAAAAACACCACGCAGTTGACCCCTCGGCCCCAGCCTTCTACAGACCCATATCGAGCATCCTCTCCCTAGCCAAAATCATAGAAAAGGCAGTACAGCTTCAGTTTCAAGAATTCATAGAAACCAATGCCCCTCTTGACATGCACCAGCATGGATTCAGGCTATTCCAGAGCACTGAAACCCTTCTAACCTCCCTTCTGGATAACTTAATCAAGAGCACACAAAAAATCACCCAAGGATTTATTCTCATCTTCCTCAACGTCACTGCAGTCTTCGATTCAGTTACACCCAACTATGCTCCCATCTCCATTCAATCAGAATCAGAGACACAGATGATTACAACTACGATGATTCCAATCATACCTTTCCAACCAATCCAACAAGTAAGAATCGGAACTGAAACCTCCAAACGTTTCCAGCTACTCCAGGGATTATCCCAAGGTTCCACATTATCATCACTTCTGTTCAATATCTTCATCCAGCCTCTATGCACACTCATAGAACACCACAAGATCCACTATCATCTGTTCACAGATGACATATTGATCTACACTCCATTCTCCACTACCAGTCCGGACTACTCCATGATCAGTGGATGCCTAAAAGCAACAATCCAATGGCTCAGCAAACACAACATGCACATCAACCCCAGCAAAACAGAAATCCTCTTCATAGCCAAACACCCATCCTTCACTCCTCCAAATTCCATCAGTCTGACCAATTTAACCCTACGTGTCAAACAACAAGTAAAATATTTGGGCATTACCCTGGATCGACACTTGAGCTTCCACCACCACATTAAACAGGTTACCAAAGCTGCCTACTTCAAAATGAGAACACTCCGACACCTGCACCCACTACTGGATCCTAATGACTTCAGAAATGTCTGCCAAGCACTCATCACTCCCATCCTGGACTATGCAAACATAATATACCAAGGGCCCCAAAGATACCTTACTCCGCCTACAGTTTGTCCAAAACTCTACAGCCAGAATAATCACAGGCACGGGCCCACAGGAGCACATCACCCTCACTCTGAAACATCTGCTCTGGCTGCCCATCCACAAGAGGATTAAATATAAACTCGCACTAACCATATTCAAGACCATCCACCATCTCTCTGCAGACATCCTTTGCTCCCTTCTTCAACAACCACACAACAAGAGATCAACACGGTCCACCAGTCACAACCTCCTCTCGATTCCAGCTTCTTTCACCCACCGAACAATACTACTACTACTACTGAGCATTTGTATAGTGCTACAAGACGTATGCAGCGCTGCACAAACAGGTAAGAGACAGTCCGTGTTCATCAAAGCTTACAAAACCACTACTAATAGAGCCTTCTCCTATTATGCACCATTCATTTGGAACTCCCTCACCCCAAAAATCCGTGCCCTCTCAGACCTAGCCGAATTCCGGTGTAAGCTATAAACCTCTCTCTTTTTGGAACACTTTGGCACAGACTCTTAGCTACCTTCGCAACGCCCAGTTGAGTTTTCTATCATTTCCTATGTCCAGTGTAAAGTTACTTGTTCTATTGTTACATGTAAACTGCTATGACTGGTAGATACAGTGGTATAAAATTTGCTAAATAAATAAAGATAAAAAAAAGAGAGCCAATTGAAAAATCCATAGTAAAAAGGAATAAAATAGAAACATGATGGCAGAAAAAGACTAGTCTGCCCTTCCAAATCAACTACAATCAGGACCGGCCCATCCATTGAGCGAGAATGTTGTTCGCACAGGGCCCCACGCTTCACAGGGTCCCGCGCAAACTCCATTCTGCAGAGTTTGCAGGGCCGGCTTCAGAGGAAGCCGGGGATGCCAGAGGCCCCAGTTCACCTCTGCACAGTGCTGGAGTGAAGGGCAGCGTGCTTCTTTACTCGCTCTGTTTTCACGTGAAGCCCAAGTGCGAGGAAACAGAAAATGACCTTTAACCTTTCCTAGCACTCAGCGGGCTTTACGAGAACACAGCGTGAGTGAAGGAGCACGTTGCTCTTCCCTCTAGCACTGTGCAGAGGCGAGCTGGGGCCTCTGGCATCCTCGGCTCCTTTGTAAGCCACTCAGACAGGCGGGGGGCTCTTTGGGGTAGGGGTGGTGGCTAAGGTAGGACTGGAAAGGGCTGATGGGGGGCTAGGATAGGACTCAAAATGGCTTATGGGGGAGGCTAGGATTGGAAATGGGCTGATGGGGGGAGCTTGGACTGGAAATGGGCTGATGGGGGCTAGGATAGGACTAGAAATGGCTGATGGGGGGCTTGGACTGGAAAAGGGCTGATGTGGGGGGATGGGAGAATGGGACTAGAATGGAGCGGATGCTGGGTGGGGCTGGAACTAGAAGGGAGCTAATGTTGGGGGAGGACTAGAAAGGGATGGGGCTGGGTGAGTGAGGATGGACAGGGGAAAAGATATTTTGTGTGGGAGGGAAGAAAAATCTATGATTGGCCGGATATTGCGAGAGTAAGTGGGGATTGAGGATGGAAGGGTGAAATTTGAGTGGATGAAAAAGAAGTAAAGAAAGAAATGGAGGAAAGAATAAAAGGGGAAGATCAGTATATTAAAGAAGATGTAGATAGAGAATGGAAAAAAACTAGAAGAGAGAAGAAAGGAAAATTGGACAGCAGACAATGGAGAGTTAGCAGAAGACATGAAGAAACCAGAAGAAAGTGACTGGAGCAATTGCAACTGAAAAATAAAATGCCCAAACAACAAAAGGTAGAAAATACTTTTTTACTTTAAATTTATTAAATGGAATATGTCAGTTCTGGGAAATGTGCATTGCTAACGTCTTTGCGTTTTTGTTTAGTACAAGTGGAAATTAATTTAGTTTTATTTCTCCAGTGTTGTTGTACATTCCAAGTTTAAAGATCCTCTGTGTTTGTCCCATGCTTTTTTGAATTCAGAAACTGTCCTTGTCTCTACCACCTCCATTGGGAGACTATTCCATGCATTTACCACTCTTTCCGTAAAGAAGTATTTCTGCATATTACTCCTGAGTCTATCCCCTTTCATCCTCGTCCTATGCTCCCTTGTAGCAGAGCTTGCCTTCAGTTGAAAGAGACTCTCCTGTGCTTTTATGCCATGGAGGTATTTAAATGTCTCTATCATACAGTATCTCCCCTAGCCTGCCTTTTCTCTAAAGCAGGGGTCTCAAACACGCAGCCCATGGGCCGCATGGGGCCCACGAGACAATTTTGTGCGGCCCGCAATGCATGGCTGACTGGCTGCTGCCGTGACAGTGGTAGAATCGAGTGTCCCGCGGCCTCCCCTCTGCCTGGCAGAGCCCTCCCTCCCTGCATCAGTCCCTTCAGCACGGCTTTCAGAGCCGCAAAGGGAGAATTTCCCTTTCGCGACTCTGTTAAGCCCACCGGGGCTGATGGGAAACCCCATCAGCCCCGGCGGGCTTAACAGAGCCACGAGGGAGAAACTCTCTCTTCATGGCTCTGAAAGCCGCGCCGAAGGGACTGATACAGGGAGGGAGGGTTATGCCGGGCAGAGGGGAGACCACGGGACACTCGATTCTGCCGCTGCCATGGTGGCAGTGGCAGTAGCCAGCCAGCTTTTTTTTTTATTTTAAACTTTCCCTGGGCTGATGGGGGGGAGGGGGGTTAGGACTGGTAATGGGCTATGGGGGGAGCTAAGACTGAAAATGGGGTGATGGGGGGTTAGGACTGGAAGTGGGCTGAGGGGGGGACTAGGACTGGAAATGGGCTGATGGGGGGATAAGACGAGGTGGGCTGATGTGGTTAGGACTTGTAATGGGCTGTCGGCGGTTGGGGGGGTTAGGATTGGTAATGGGCTATGGGGGTGTTAAGACTGGAAATGGGCTGATGGGGATAGGACTGGAAGTGGGCTGATGGGGGGGTTAGGACTGGTAATGGGCTATGGGGGGCTAAGACTGAAAATGGGGTGATGGGGGGCTTAGGACTGGAAGTGGGCTGATGGGGGACTTTGGACTGGTAATGGGCTGATGGGGGGTTAGGACTTGAGGTGAGCTGATGGGGTTAGGACTGGTAATGGGCTGTGGGCTGTTGGGGGGTTAGGATTGGTAATGGGCTATGGGGGTCTAAGACTGGAAATGGGCTGATGGGGTTAGGACTGGAAGTGGGCTGATGGGGGGTTAGGACTGGTAATGGGCTATGGAGGGGGGCTAAGACCAATGTTCCCTCTAATTTTCTGTAGCCTGTGTGCGTATAAAATATCAGCTGTGTGCAGCTTTTGAAGGAAGGTTAAATTTTTGTGCGCCACATAACGACACTCGGAGTTATATACTTTAAAATTTGACTACACATCAGAATACAGTATGTACACCTCACTGATTTTAATCAAATTAAATGAAAATAGATGATTACTAAATGAAGCGGGAAATTTCTAGTAATTACAATCATAACTTTTAAATTTTAAGACGTCTGTGTTGTTTTCTATCAGAATCAGAGCCGTAATTTTTGTGCGCTCTGTTGTAAAGTATGTGTGCTCACTCGGCGAGGTGTGTGCACGCGCACACGCGCACAGCTTAGAGGGAACAGTGGCTAAGACTGAAAATGGGATGATGGGGGCTTAGGACTGGAAGTGGGCTGATGGGGGGCTTTGGACTGGTAATGGGCTATGGGGGGCTAGGACTGGTAATGGGTTGGGGGGGTTGCTAGGACTGGAAATGGGCTGAGTGGAAGGGGAGGCTTGAACTGCAAATAACTGATGTGGACAGGGGCTTGGAATAGAAATGGGCTGAGTGGAAGGGGGGCTTGAACTGCAAATAGCTGATGGGGAGGGGGTTTGGAATGGAAATGGGTGGAGTGGAAGGGGGGCTTGAACTGAAAATAGCTGATGGGGAAATGGGCTGTGAGGGGAGGGAGCTAGGACTGGAAATGCGCTGAGTGGGGGGGGGGGTGGAGCTAGGACAGGAAATGGGCTGATGGAGGGGCTAGGATAGGACTGGAAATGGGCTGTTGGGGGGAGCTAAGATTGGAAATGGGCTTTGGTGGGGGCTTGAATTGAAATGGACTCATGGGGGGCTAAAACTGGAAGTAGGCTCATGGGGGGCTTGGATTGGAAATGGGCTGAGTGGAGGGGAGCTAGGATTTGACATGGGTTGATGGTGGGGCTAGGAAAGGACTAGAAATGGGCTGATGGGGGGCTGGGATTGGAAATGAGCTGATGGAGGGATCGGAGAGCCCGGTTTAACGGCGAAACTCACCCGTATTATAAAAAGTGCTACTGAGTGCAGATGGAACGCAGGAGGGGCGGCATGTTGAGAGGTGAATGAGGAGCTCTTGCTGTTGTTCTGACCCTGAGATTTGGCTGCCTGAGGATGATTTTCGGTCCCTGGATGGCTGCAGCTGAGGAGGTGGAACGCATGAGGGGTCCTGCGTTCCACATGGCCCAAGCGGGAAGCTGATTCATCCGGCGGAGACGTGAGACATCCGGTGGGTGACTCTGAAGAGAACACAAGGTAAACTCCCCCTCTGGGCACTATGAGTCAGCACTAGGTTCTTATTATGTTGACTTTTTTATTGACTTTTTTCCATTGTAAAAAAAAGTTCCGACGATGCGGCCCGCAGGTTACTTTGCAAGTCCTCATTTGGCCCTCAAAGCAATTTGAGTTTGAGACCCCTGCTCTAACGTATACATATTAAGGTTTTTAAGTCTGTCCTCATATGCTTCATAATGAAGACCACTAACCTTTTTAGTAGCCACACTCTGCACCAACTTCAACCTGCTTATATCCTTTTGAAGGTGCGGTCTCCAGAATTGCACACAATACTCCAAATGAGGTCACACCAGAAACTTATACAGAGGCATTATCACCTCCTTTTTTCTGCTGGCCATTCCTCTCCTTATACACCCAAGCATCCTTCTGGCTTTTGCAGTTGCCTTTTCTACCTGTTTAGCTACTTTAAAATTGTCAGACACAATTACGCCCAGGTCCCACTCTTCTTTCATGGACAGAAGTACCTCACCCCCTACACTGTACCGCTCCTTTGGATTTTTGCAGCCCAAGTGCATGATCCTGCATTTTTTAGCATTACATTTCAGCTGCCAAATTCTATACCATTGTTCAAGCTTACCTAGATCCCTTCTTATGTTATCTACTCCTTCCTGGGTGTCTACTCTATTGCGACTTATAAACAAACTGAGTGCCCTAGTGATGGACCCTAAAGTTACTGATTGGGTTAGAAATTGGTTGAGTGGGAGGTGACAAAAGGTATAGGTAAATGGAGCTCACTCTGAGGAGAAGGAGGTTACCAGTAGTGTGCCACAGGGTTCTATCCTTGGTCTGATTCTTTTTAACATCTTTGTTAGGGATATCATGGAAAGGCTGTCGAGTAAAGTTTGCTTATTTGCCTATGATACCAAGTTGTTTAAGAAACAAGACTAAGAAAGTACTGATAAATGGGATTTCCTCTGGTGAAGGGAAGATGAACAGCAGGATGCTGGTCCCAGTCCTCTTCAACATTTTTATAAATGTTATTAGTGATGGATTAGAGGGGGAACTGCATTAGTGGAGGATATGAAAATATGTGACAGATAAAATGAAAGATTCTCTGAAAAATGTGAAGGTTTAGCCACACATTTTAATTTAAAAAAAATATCATGAATTTGGGGAATAGACATCCAGGGAAGAAATAGTATTTTAGATGGGAAGATCTAGTTGTAACCAGACAGAAAAGAGATTTATAGGTCATCAGAGATGACCTTTGGATAGCTGAATAAAGTATTGTGCTTGGGGGCATAAAGAGAGCTAATTCTAGAAGGAAGAGGAAGGAATATTGGGCAGATAGCTATCACAAATGAATATCGGGCCTATTGTCCATATAGAGAACTCTAATGAGACCTTGCCTTGAGGTGTCCATTTCTGGAAACAATATCTACAATAAGACTTTATTTGGAAGTAGTTCAAAGAGGAGCCATTCAGTGGTGCATGGCTGGCACTATAAGATGCTAAAGACATACTTTGTAGACAGATAAAATGAGGGCATTCAGATTTCTAAGAGACTTCAATAAACTACCAGAAAGTAGCATTTGTCATAAAATCAGAAACTCAAGGTCATCATCTGAAGCATAAGGGAAAAAGATTCCAATGAAATACAAGAAAATACATTTTCACTGAAAATGTGTTGGATACTTGGAATGGGTTTCCAGTATCAGTTGTGGTTAAGTTTAATTGAGTCGATATCGACTCATGGCAACCCTATGAATAGTTGTCCTAAACTGTGTTTGGTCTTCAGTCAAGCAGTTAATTGTTGATAGAGTGACATCTATAGCTGTTGTTATTGTATCAATCCATCATATTGCTGGTCTTCCTCTTTCGTTTTGATCTTCAACCTTGCCAAATATGATATCTTTCTCTGATGATATTTCTCTTCGCATAACGTGTTCAAAGTATGAAAGTCAAAGTCTTGTCATTTGAGCTTTGAAGGAAAGCTTAGGCTTAATCTACTCTAGAACTGATTTTTTGTTCTTTGGACAGTCCATGGTATACACAATATTCCATGCTAGCACCATAATTTGAAGGCATTAATTTTCTTCCTGTCTGTCTTACTACTACAACTATTAATCATTTATATAGCACTACAAGGTGTACGCAGTGCTGTACAAACATATAAAGAAGACAGCCCCTGCTCATAGAACTTACAATCTAATCAAGACAGACAGAACAATATAAGAGAAACTAGGGGGTTCATATAGGGGAGGAGACAAGGAGAACAAGGGATTAGGATACAAATGCAGCCTCAAAGAGGTAAGCCTTTAGCATGGATTTGAAGAGGGGGAGAGAAGAGACTTGACGTAACGATAGAGGAAGTTTGTTCCATGCATAAGGAGCAGCAAGGTGCAAAGATCAAAGTCTGGAGTTTGCAGAAGAAGAAAAGGGCATAAAGAGAAGAAAGCCAGAGGAGGAGCGGAGTCCATGAGGAGGGGTGTAGGGAGAGAGAAGAGAGGAAAGGTCATGAGGGGCAGTAGAGTGAATGCATTTATATGTTAGAAAGAGAAGTTTGAATTGGATACGGAAATGGAAGGAGAGCCAGTGAAGTGATTTTAGAAGAGGGGTTATAAGAGTGTATCGGGGCTGGCAGAATATTAGCCGCATGGCAGAGTTCTGGATAGATTGGAGAGGAGAGAGATGACACTGAGGGAGACCAGCAAGGAGGAGGTTGCAATAGTCAAGACGGGATGTGACCAAAGAGTGGATCAGAACCTTAGTAGTGTGTTCAGAGAGGTAGGGTTGAATTTTGTTAATGTTGTAGAGAAAGAAACCCACTCCATATCACTCTTAGGTACAAATCTAACAAGCCATAGAAAAGAGCTACCACTATAAAGGATTAAACTGGGAGTATCTGACAATACATCCAATGGTTATTCAACTGGATGAAGTTGTGTAAGAATGTTTAACCATAACGCTTCACCAATGGGGATACTGAGATAGTTAGGAGCCTCAGTTACAGGGGGTGCGTGTTTCATAAGTGGTGTATTTCTACGCTGCCAAACAGTAACGCACACTTATTCTCTCCTGATTATCTCAGTCATAGGCTCACAAGCTTGATTTAACAATTTTCTAAATGAATTAAAAAACTTCGAAAAGACTTAGCTTTTGATGAAAGAACTATCTCAGAAACCACCAAGGTATGTTGCTGAGGACAAGTCCTGAAGCAGCCCGTTAAACTAAAATCGGGTGAAACTCAAGTCGACTATATTGTCCTCAGCAACATACCTTGGATGTATTGTCAGATACTCCCAGTGTAATCCTTTATAGTGGTAGCTCTTTTCTATGGTTTGTAGAGAAAGAAAAGACAGGTTTTAGCTATATGCTGAATATGTGTGGAGAAGGAAAGGGAGGAGTCAAAGATAAACCAAAGGTTGCTGGCCGAGGAAACAGGAAGAAGAAGAGTGTTGTCAACAGTGATAGAGAAAGGAGGAAGGGGGGAGGAGAGTTTAGGGGGAAAAATAAGAAGTTCAGTTTTAGCCATATTCAATTTTAGGCGGTGATGAGACATCCAGGTGGCGATGTCAGATAAGTACTGTCCAACTTTTGTAACCATATGACATTATTGAAAATACCATGACTTGGACAAGTTGGATCTTTGTATTCAGAGATACATTTCTGCGCTTGAAAATCTGGTCCAGGTCCTTCATAGTCATTCTGCCAAAAGCAATGCATCATTGGATATCTTGACTGTTTGTCATTTCATCATTTATTGATCCAAGCAGGTTAATGTTGTTTACTAGTTCTATTTCTTCTGCATCAGGGATTAAAATATCGATTTTGCCAGCTGTCAGGATTTTTGTCTTCTTCACATTAAGTAATAGGATCCAAAACAGTGAAGACTTCAAGAATGCTGGAGATAGCCACAAGGGGACCATAGCAAAGGACAGTGGAAAGAAGTTTTAACCTCTGAAAGCTTGTCAAAAAATGCATTGTTAGTCCAATTCTTTTATTTATATTTATTAACCAGGAGAAAGATGGGAAGTGGATCAGCATTTGAAAATCTGTGCCAGCTCCTACTGATCCTGCCTTCTCTCCATTGCTGTTCTGGAGGGACATTTAAGCACCACCAGCCCCCTGCCCCAGTTAGAGCAGAGTTGCTTTGAAAGGGCAAACACTCTTGAAGAAGCTGTCCTTTTTGTGCTCCTTCAAGAGTGAGTAGTGACTGGAGGTGATGAGCTTTGATAGTTATTTATGGCTGGCATAATGCTATGCGGGTGGATTGTTTACTTATTGCTCTTGTTTTTGACCCGTATTTAGAATATGATTTTATTGTTATCATTGTATTTATTATTGTAGCCTGTTTTATCTCTTGTTTTGAGTAGAGACTGGGATCAGGATTAGGTTTGTATGATGCAAACTCTTGATTTTATGTATTTTTATACTATGTAACTTTGTATTTACTATGCTGTTAGCTTCATCAAACCAAATGGGGGAGGGAAGAAGGCAGGATGTCAATATTAGGATGTAATGCAATAGAACTGAATAGAATAAATTGTAGCAGTAGTAGGCAGCAGTGGTCCTTCACCTGTCAACAGCTCTTTTGTTTCTAAATTTCTGCTGTTAAAGGTTCTTATTGTCTGGTCTCGTTTGATAACAGGTTAAACTGTATTCATATTAACAGAATGCAGACTCTGATGGCAGATAAGCACTTTAGGTCCATCTAATCTAACCAGTTTGCCTCTAGCTACAAAGCTGAGCACCTCAGTTTGTCTCTGACGTTCCCTTCACTTCTTCACAGCTTGGCATCCTCTATATCCATCCCAAGCTTTCGTGAATTTGTTTACTATTTTTACTTCCACCACTTCCACTGGGAGACTGTTCTAGGCTGGTAAATCCAGACACCTCTGCTTGTGAACTGCACAGCTACACCATGGATCCTTCAGAGCCAAATTAATGGGAGCAGCTAAGGAGAAGGAGCCTCTGGTTCTTTATCCTGGCTCAAGCCATTAAATGAAAGACAGAGGATCTGAAGTAGGAGAGTGGCTTTGTTCAACAAAGCATAAGTTTAGGAGGCATTCTTTATGCTTAGGTTGTTATTGGCTGCATAAATGTAGTCAATCCATAGTGACACAGAGAAGGGGAGCTAAATGTTTGTGGAAGTCCCAGTTATTACTTGTACAGATGTCTAAAACATCCCACATATTAGAGTATAAATGTTAATGGCACAGCAGATTCTGAATGGGAGGAGAGCTGACATTTCTCCCCTGAGTCAGACTCGGAGAACCACTATGTTGGAATGATAAATTCCTTCCACTGAGGGTTTGTAATGCAATGCTCTCTCTGAAGGTTGTGTAAAGACAGGATGCAGTGTAGGGAAGAAGCAGAACTGTTTTCAAAATAGATTTATCCAGGAACATTGTGGGAGAAGAGAAAAAAGGAAAAGGTAAGGGTATGGCTTCAATACAATTCTTTATTTGGGTCTAGAACACCTTTCCCCCATACACTCAAGCTTCCAACATAGCTGGAATTCATCCCAACTCCATTTCCTGTCATTGGTGGTGATGAGGGGGCAGAGGGATTGGGAAATAGTTTAGAAGCTGTGGCACCAAAGACTATGGTCACCGGGGATTTTTCCTCAGGAAGGATCCCTTCATTGCTCTCTAACCCATTCACTGCAGGGCATTCTTCATTAGGCCGCAATAGACACAGTGTATGTGCACTCTGATTCCCACTTGTAGGTGTTACTGTGGCTAGTCTCACGTATTGGCTTTGAATCTTGCCCCCCACAATCCCTGCTGCTTCAAAGAGAAGAAACTGAGTTGAAAAATTAAAATCAGGTCTCTTGCGGCCATGTACTGAGTCACTGGGGCCAGCCTCATTTATCTTTTTAAAGAAAAATGTCTAAGTACATTTATGTTAATAGTCATAAAAGACTGAAATATGAACACTATGTAGGCCTTAATGTTGTTTTTTTGTTTTGTATTATTGTAAGGTAAAGACAGACATTGTAGTAGGAAGGGAAAAATTGTAGATTACATGGGCCTGACAGTCTTAATGTACTGACATAATCTACTTTGGTATCATAATTAACTGCTGAAGAGTTGTGTGCAAAAGGTCTAAGCCCTTGACACTTCAAACACCATATTACAACTTGGTTTAAAAAACCCTTAGACTGGAAATACTAAAACTCTTTTTCTGCTCTATAACGTACTTCAGTATAATTCTACCCATAATAATCTAACTAATGTCTACCTAATGCAAGAGTAATTCAAAACTTCCCTCCAGTTCTCCTATGGGCCACTTCTGGGACAACAGTGAACAGCAGTCCTGAGGTCCATGACATCTACATTCATGCCCTCTCATTAATTTATGTAACAAGTATTCATAATTCGTAACCCTTCTTTTCCCTTATTACTTAATGTGTAATACAGAAAAGCAGAATAATTAGGCTGTCACCTCTAAATTGTATGGTATGGAATATACTGAACAGTTGCTCATACTGTTCATGCAAGAGAAATATGTTTAGCAGATGTAAATGTTTTCTGAGTGATTGCTACATTGGCAAGGAAAGAGATGTTTGTGACGTGTTAGATGCAAGTTAACAGTAAGCCAGAGTGGAGGCAGGAGTCTGTTTCTGGCAGCAGACCTGGTGATGGACTCCCATCTAATCCTGCTCTTAGCACGTTGCTAAATACCACACTTAGGGTTTGTCACCGTCTTTGCCCTATTTTGGGATCTCTTGCAGCAGATATCCTGCTAGTCCACTGTCCTTGATTGTCAGCTACTTAGCAAAAGATGCTCTTGGCAAGGTCGGCACGCGCAGATTGTGTAGAGCTGCAATTCTCCGGAACATGCATGACAGATGTGCAAACTTTATTGATGTCTGGTTCCATCACTACACTTTTCACTTTTAAGTCAAGTTAAGTGCTGTACTGGCATCTTGACAGAGCTGTATGCTGCTATTACTATTCTTGATAAAACAGTTGGGAAAAATGAACTATCATCTTTCAGGCAGCATTAGTTGTGGGGTCTGTGTTTTTCTGCTTGAGTTCTCAGTGGTTATGTTAAGTGGCATGAAACTGGGGCAAGCAGGGCAGGATTTATATTTTATGGACTTCATAGGACCTTCTCCCTGCTATAGGGAAGGGAAGGAGGAGAGGACTGAGCTGAAGGATGGGGATGTGAGGATTGTGTCAAAGTGATGTCACAATGTGGAACCTCCTACCCTAAATAATACATAAGCAGCAAGAAACAACAGGGCTGGGGCAAGGGTTTCTGCCCCCCCCCCCCGGCAGGCCTGCCCCCATGCCTCACCCCCCCCCTGCACCATGCCATGCCATCCCCTCCCCCCAGGCATCCATCCTCTCACCTGGATGACACAGCAACCCCACCATGATTTTTCAAAGCACCCTTAAAGCGGGGCCTTAAAAGCACCCGCACACTTGAGCACACTCATGGCCTGCCACTTGTGCCCCCTGTGACATAACTTCCTGTCAGAAGGGGCAAAAGTAGCAGGCCATGAGTGCACGCATGTGCATGGGTGCTTTAAGACCTGCCGTGGTGCTGAAGTGGTGGCAGAAAGCTGCTGCTTTGAAAAATTGTGGAGGTGTTGCCATGTCATGCTTTTCACTGAGGTGTGCTGCCCTAGGTGGGGCAGCCTAGTTCAGCTAGTGGATGGGCCAGCCCAGAGGAGATGCTTGTCCAAGTTTAGGGATTATGTTGGATAGATAGGATATGGCTGGATGTGCTTCCATATGCAGGTTGCAAAAGAGCATAAATGATTGATAGTAGGGGCGTGCAGGCCAAATATTTTAGTTTTGTTTTGCTTCCAGTTTCATTTGCTAGATTTTTCATTTCTTTTGTTTTTAAATTTGTTTGGGAGAAATGCTGTTAATAGCGTGCAGTCAGGGCTGGCCCAAGGGTTTCCGCCAATCTGCCGACGCCCCCCCCCCCCCCCCCCCCGCCAAATACTGCTGATTCCCTCTCGGGGGCTGGGGGGAGAGGCATGCTGCGGCAATGTCAGTATTCCAAAAGTGGTGGTAAAAAGCAGCCACTTTTGGAAATACTGCTGTTACCACTGCCCACCTCCCCCTCCTGAGACAGAACTGGTGGCAGCTGGGGGGGCGGCACAGCCGGTCATGTGTGCAACTGCTGCCACCCGCCCGAGCCAGCCACCTAGCTTGCCTAGTGGACAGGCCAGCCCTGCATGCACTATTGAGCAATAGTGTGTGCTACTGAGCGTCAGTACATGCTATTGAGTTAGCGTGCACTCTATTACTCAATAGCATGCACTATGGATCTTTAGTGTACACTATTTGCTCATAGCATGCACTGTTGCTCAATAGTGCACATTATTACCAAACGATGAAATTTTGTTTTTGTTTCTTCCATATTCATTCAAAAATGACCTAAAATGACATAGGAAATGTTGCTGACATTTCCTATGTCATTTAAAATTCCTGCAGATAGCAAGAACACAGCAACCTTTTTGTCTATTTTGTTTAACCTGCTGTAAGTAACAGAGAAACAATGATATAGCATGGAACAGAAGAAAATGGGGTCTGGGGTGATGGAGTTAGATTTGAAATCCCTTTCAGATTCTGAAGAAAGGTCTGGCCGAACCTGCTGTCAGGAGCAGTGGTGGGATTTGGCTGGTTCGGCCCGGTTTGCACAAACCGGTTCCTGCCACGGGCTGCGTTTGCTAAATGGGGCCAAAAATGTCATCCCAATGCTGGTGCTGAGCTGGTGGGAATCCCCCCGCTCACCAGTGGTTTGACGGCATCGAGGATAGCGGCATCAGGGGAAGCCCCCAATGCTGTCAAACCACTGGGGGGGATCGGGCTGCTGGGCCACCAGGGAGTTGCTGCCCTGCGGTGGCCACCAGTGGCCCAAACGTGTGGCGCCAGCAACATAAACGCATGCCATGACGTCACCCGCTCAGCTCCTTCAGTGGCGGGATCAATATGAACCAGTTCCTGGCTGGATCAAATCCTGCCACTGGTTAGGAGTCCTATTCCAGACAATATTGTGATGTGACTGTGTGGACAGAAGTCTAAGTCACAGCTTTGTAAATCTCTTTCACAACGGCTGAACGCAAGTTGGCCACCAACACAGCCATGACTCAGATGTTGTGAGCTGTGCCAGGACCCTCGAATGTCAGATTTCCCTGGGCATAAGTGAAAGAGATGCAGCCAAATTGAAAGAATACATTTGTTGACAGCAGCCCTGAATCTATTGGGGTCAAAATAGAAATTCAAGGTTCTCTTACAGTCCAACATGTGCAACCTGCTCTCCCCTTTGTGAGCATGGGGCCTTGGTAAAAATATTGCAAGGGCTATTGACTGATTAAAGTGGAAGTCCACTACCACTTTAGGGAGGAGAGTTTGAATATATAGCACTAAATGAGAGGTTAGATATGATTGGTATCTCAGAGACATGGTGGCAGGAAGACAACCAGTGGGACACTGTGATACCTGGGTATAAACTATATCGTAATGATACAGCAGATCAAATTGGTGGAGGGTTTGCACTCTATGTTAGAGAGGGCATTGAGTCAAAAAGGATTAAAGTTTTGCAGGAAACAAAATACACTGTAGAATCTCTATGGATTGAAATTCCATGTAAAAAAGGGAAAGGGGAAGGCGATGGCAGTGGGGGTGTACTATCGACCGCCTAGCCAGAATGAAGAAATGGATGATGAAATGCTCAAAGAAATCAGTGAAGCTAACAAAAGCTTCAGCACAGTAATAATAATGGGTGATTTCAATTACCCCAGTAGCAACTGGGTCAGTGTCACAGCAGGACAGGCTAGGGAGATAAAGTTTCTAGATGAAATAAATGATTGCTTCTTGGAGCAGCTGGTTCATGAACCAACAAGAGGGGAAGCCATTTTGGACCTAGTCCTTAGTGGAACACAAGATCTGGTGCAAGAGATAAGGGTGTTGGGGCCACTTGGCAATAGTGATCACATTTGATTTAATAAATGGAGGAAGGATGGCAAGGAAATCCACATTATTACCTTTTAACTTTCAAAAGGGAGACTATGATAAAATGAGGAAAATAGTTAAGATCCAAGGGTGTTGAAAGAACTGAAATATGAGATTGCAGACCTACTATTAGTAATCTCTGAACTATCATTATAATCATCTGTAATACCTGAAGAGTGGAGGATGGTCAATGTAATGCCAATTTTTAAAAAGGGTTCCAGGGTGATCAGGGAAACTACAGATTGGTGAGCCTGATGTCAGTACCGGGAAAAATGGTGGAAACCATCATAAAGAACAAAATTACTGAACATGTAGATAGTGTAATGGGGAAGATCTGTCCCTTGCTATGCAGTCAGAGGAAACTGAGGAAAGTACGTCAGATTCTGACAGCCAAGCAAAGCACATGGCTGCAGGTTGCCAGGGGAGATATAAACAAACCCAGCCACGAGTGCAGCAGCCCCGCCCAAGTTGCAAACAATCCCCGTGCCCTGAGTGTAATAGGAATCACCTGGGTGGGGGAGGAACAAAGCTAAGCCCTAAGGAAGATAAAAAGCACTCATTAGAAAGCAGTGAGAGTTCTGGAAGGAGAACAAGCTCTGGAAGGAGGACGAGTTCTGGAAGGAGAACTGGATCTGGATTTGGATCTAAGATGAGTTCTGGTGGAGCAGCTGTGAGCTCCAGCAGCAGAGCAAGAACGGGAACAAACTTTGGAACAGACAGAGGAACAAGGAGAGCAGTTAGAAGGACTGATAGCAGAGAGACCGAGAGTGATTTAAGCAGCCCTGAGAACCGGCCAGGGAAAGCTTCAGCTGAAAAGGTACAGAGAACTCAAACCCAAAGACTACAGGAAAGCTACTCTCAGTTACAGCCTTGTGTTGAAGGTAACCGGAGAGAAAAGCCACGCAGAAAGTCAGTTTGGGAGTGCCCAGAAGCTTTGGTGAGAGGAAGGTACAAATCTCTGGACTCTGCTGATATTGAAGAAGCACTGCTGAGTAAACCTTAAGGCAAAAGCTAGACAGTGGTCTCTGTAAAAGGAACAGGGAGAAAACAAAGAATACCAGTTTTCTCTGGGATAGTAAAGCTCTCCAGGACTCTCTTAAAGGTAAAGAGAATTGTTTTAAATCCCTGTGTGAATGTGTTCCCATGTATCCAGCGGTGGAAGGGCTGGAGGATATGCAAGTTGAATCCATAGAGGAATGTATAAATGATGAGCCTATGGATTGTACACTGACTATAGCAGATAATGTAGAATCACTTTGCTGAGTTGGATGTATAAAGCTGTAGGAACAGCATTGAGAAGCAAAGTGAGCACTGCTGCCTTTGAAAAGAAACGTTTATTGACTCCTGTGTTAAAGGACTGTATAGTGAAAGCTGGAAGAAAAAGGAGTTATTTTTCTGCAGTTCCTGATTTACTTTTCTTTGTACCAGAAGCATGGTTATTTTGTCCTAAGTTCTTTGTGCTTACCAAACCCCAGGACGGGGAAATAAAACCTCATTTTGACCTTACTACTTTTGGTTACATCTATTCTTCTGCTTGGGGAGTGTTTGGGACTTCATTACCCAGAGGGTGTGTACTACTACGCCTGCACAACCCCCACTTCCTGGCTCAGGATATTCACCAGCCTGACCCTCTCGGCATGCCCTAGGACCCAGGGTAGGCCACTGGTGACAATAGTCATGGCTTAATGGGAGACAGCCAACATGGCTTTAGCTAAGGAAGGTCTTGTCTTACTAATCTGTTTTGTTATTTGAAGGTGTAAATAAACAGGTAGACAAAGGTGAGTCAGTTGATATAGTGTATCTGGATTTTCAGAAAGCAGTTACTCACCTGTAACAGGTGATCTCCGGGAACAGCAGGAATTTAGTCCTCACATATGGGTATCGTCGGTACCGATGGAGCCTGCGTGGGAACGCTCCCCAGCGTCCAATTAGAAAGCTTTTGGGAGCATCCCACAGTGCCTGCGTGCTGCCTTCCCGCCTTTCCCAACTGCCTCTCTCCAGTTGAGTTTTAAAGCTGAGACAAAGAGAGAGAGGGAGAGAGGGAAAGGGAAAGAGATAGATAGAGAGATATAACTCCTAGGGGAGGTGGGTGGGTTGTGAGGACTAAATTCCTGCTGTTCCCGGAGATCACCTGTTACAGGTGAGTAACTATGCTATCTCCAGGAACAAGCAGGAATGTAGTCATCACATATGGGGACTCCCTAGCTTTAGATGCCAGGGAGAGACCCCAGAAGTTGTGCGTCCCTGAGAAGGGCTCCACTTCCCCCCATGGATCTCTGGCATCCTACCAGGGATGGTGGGTAGGAGTTGATTAGGTATGGAACAGGTGTTGGAGAACAGCCTGACCAAACAAGGCATCCCGGCGGGAGTCCTTGTCCAAGCAGTAATGGGCTGTGAAGGTATGAACCGAGGCCCAGGTGGCTGCTCGACAGATGTCGTCGATAGATACAGAGTGCAGATGAGCCATTGAAGCTGACATGGTTCTCACATTGTGAGCTGTGACATGGTCCTCCAGAGGAAGATTCTTACTCTGATAGGCAAAAGAAATACACTAAGCAATCCAGTTAGATAGTGTTCTCTTGGAGACTGGAAGTCCCAAATGAGAAGGATCAAAAGCAACAAAGAGTTGACAGAACTTTCTATATTGCTGTGTTCTTTGTAAGTAAAAAGCTAAAGCTCTTTTACAGTCCAAAGTATGAAGGTTCCTTTCTGCATTTGATGCATGAGGCCTTGGAAAGAACACAGGTAGGTAGACCGCTTGGTTTAGATGAAAGGGCGAGACCACCTTTGGCATAAAGCGTGGATGAGTCTTAAGGACTACCTTGTCATGATGGAACCTTGTATAAGGTGGATCCGCTACTAGTGCTTGCAATTCACTGATGCGACGTGCTGATGTGATTGCAATGAGAAAGATAACCTTCCAAGAAAGGAATTTCAAGGAGGTAGTAGCTAAGGGTTCGAAAGGTGGCTTCATGAGCTGACCTGGAGCGACTGGGGATCATTCCGCCCTGTATCTCTTAAACCACCAGAGATTGGAAAGGTAAACCCATAGGTGCCAGTGGTTGGGTGGGGGTTCTTCGGGAAGGGTAGGGGAGCTTTTTTCAGAGGGTTTGGGCTAAGGATCATCTGGGGTGGAGAAAGGGTTGGGGGTATTTTCTGGGAGTGGAATTTCTTGACTGGGATCTGGGAGGAGGTTTTCGGGAGGGAGGAGGGGATCTGCATAATGTTAGTTAGCAACTGGTCCCTTTAAGATGGTACCCAGGAGCATCGGGTCTTGTGTGAACAACTGAGTGCTTCCAGCAGGAAATATAATACAGCTTGCGAGATTTATCGCAAGTTGTGTTACAGATTTATCATGGGATTCACTAATCTAATTACTATAGATTAGTGACTTTCATGGTGAATTAAGCTACGGCAAGATGCAAAATTTTAAAGCCAATTAGTAACTAACCTCTTTTGTGATTCTAATTCATGCAAGAGGCTATGGCAATTTTGTAAGGGGGAAAAACACCTTATTGAAAAATGCCTTTCTTGGTCACAGCACTTCTTTTTTGCTTGTTCTCTTAAGAGTTTCCTTCTGTTTTCTTCCATCTGGGTAACTGTTGCTTGGCACTTCATTTCCCTGGAGTGTTTGAAGCCTGGCAGGGAAACTTCAGCACAGTCTCAGTGCTAGCAGGGAAGTCTTCTTGGGCACAGTTGTCTTCTCTCTTTTCTGGGAGATGTGCACCTCCATTAAGATGTACCTGAACCCTGCAGATAGATGCCTGACAAGCAGGGAGGGTCGAAACCTGAAACTCAAGCTTTTTACATGCCAGGAAACAGCACTGCCATACAGCTAGCCCAAACAAATACATTCTACCAAACTTAATTATAGTACTGAACTAAGTCTAGATGTCCTGTGGTGTTTCTATTTGGCTAGATCATGATAATTAGTAAAACATTAGCGTAAACAAATCACAGTTTCCATTTTCTTGAGTTTTACGAAACATGGATTTTTGGTCTATGGTGGTTCCTACCACAGAGTTATCTTGCAATTAAGTTTTCAAATGGAAATTTTCGAAGTGAAGATCTGAAAATTAAACAAGTTGAAAATTGCACACTTACAGTGTGACCCTAGTGTGATTCCTCCTTTGTCCATTCACTGACTTAGGCGTGCCTGTGTGGGGGACTCAGTTGGGACAGGCAGGGTAAAGTCATGGGCATAGTTTGATTACTTCATTTAGAGGGGCAAAGGGGCAAAGGGTGGGGTGACACATTTGCATACAATTTGCATATTTGAATACCATTTGCATATTCATTATGGTTATCTTAAAAAAAATACTAGATGGATAGGAAGCCAGTATATTAAACAGGCGAGGGATGAGCTGGCGCCCCCAATATACTCAAAGAGGGAGCAAAGGCTCAGTGGTTTTGCCAAGAAAAAAAAAAAGAAAGCAACATATTCCCAGGCTATATAATTAAAATGCAGCAAAAATTGTAGTTGTTAAGTTCTTTAGCCTGGTACTCTTAAGATTAAAAAACTACAGACATCTGTAAATAGATATTTTGCAAAAAACAAAGGCGATGTAACATGCTCACACGCCAAGGGACAAGAAGAAAAAGAGAACCACTGTGCAGTTTCTAACACCAAAGTAATTATAATGAATGAATTCATTTTATTTTGCCATCAGCAACTGTGCTATGGTTCTCTCCTTTTCTTTTTGTGTGTGTGGTGTGGGGGTAGGGATGGGGTGCATGTGTGTGTTCTGAGGGGAGGGAAATGCGCCTTTTGGCAACACCTTGCACTCTTCCCTCACCCTCCAACCCTCTCCTGCTGGCTTCCCTCTTCTGTTATCTTTCCAGACTCCCCCATTCACCAACATCCCTAGCATTCCCATCCCCTGCCTTAAAATCCTCCCCATTCTCCTTTTTTAAATAGGCCTCCTCTTCCTTTAAATTGTCCCTGCCTTCTCTACCTCACTTGAACTCCTCTCCTCCGCCCCACACAACATATTGTGCTGCAGGCTGCTAGCAGACATCCCTCTTCTTTTCTGCCCACGGGAGATCAGATACCCATGGGCAGACAGGCATTGCAGCCATTATCCTTTTTTGGGGGGCAGTGCCCCTCTTGCCCCTCAAACTATGCCCATGGGTAAAGTGTGTCTCAGATAGGTGGGTGGGTAAACAGAATGGATATGGGGTTTGAGAAGATGAGGAGTGACTGATGGTGGGTGTATTCATGGCATGGTGCATATATTTATCTCTATAGGAAGAGGTCAGCTGTTTATCGGTGGGAATGTGTGCTGTGGGCGAGATCTTAGGGGATGGGAGAATGTGTGCATGTGAGCGTGTATGTGTGTTTAAGTTTATGGTGAGAATGTGTAATGGCTTAATGATGTGTGTGTGTGTGTGATAAGGGTGCATGCCTCTGGTTGTGGACATGTAGGCTTCTCTCTGTCTTGCTTTCTTCTCCATCTTCCCCTGCCATCCTACTTCTTACATTCTATCTCTCCTTTCCTGACACCTCCTTATGCTCTTTCCCTCCCTTCCCTGCCATCCCCTTGCACTCTCTCCATCTTTCCCCTCTTCCCCTTTGGACTCTTGCTTCTTGCACACTCTATCTCCCTTCCCATTTGTACTCTCTGCTTTTATCCTCCCTTCTCCCCCTTTGCACTTCCCATCTTCTCCTTCCCCATCTCCCTTCCCACAGCTTCCCTTCATCTTGGCTCCTTTGCTTCTTTTATCCTCTTGGTGGTTGTGACACTGCACCTCTTCCGATATCAGCGGCAGTTGGGCCTCCGTTGGCACACTGCTGTTTTCTTTGCCATGACCACAGCTTTGCTCTTCTAAAGGGGGTTGGGTTCTTGCTGGCACAGTGCTCTTTTCTCTGCCATGGCCACAACATGGCTCTTCTTCCAGTGCCAGCAGGAGTCCCCATCAGCATGCTATTGCTTTCTTTATGCCTCTCCACTGCTCCTCTTCGGGTTGAAGAATCCACCCTCTTCAACACACACAGCTTAGAAGTTCTTCATTCAAGTTCTTCCTTAAACTGTTCAGAAGCAGATAGACAGATAGACAAATAGATCTACCTCAACAAACACTATTGCTTAAGTGGAATGTACCTATCAAAAATGGCTGTAAAAACATACGAGAGAATTGGTCAAATATTTGGGTCACTTTAGAAGTTATTTAAGTTTTTCCTGGTTCTTTTTCCATTGAATACACTGGAATAGCTTCATGGTTAGATCTGGAGAAGTTAAATACAAAAGTTTGATACACCTGCCACACAGAGGGATACATTTACTAAGCAGTGCTAGTGGTGCACGTACGCTATGTACATCAAGGTCCCATTGCATTTATTTATTTATTTATTTATTTAACAGTTTTGTTTTTTATTCCACCTTATCCTATGGTCAAAGCGGTTTACATTACAACAGCTTAAGTGCAAATGCTAGAACTCTAAAAAATAAGATGGGATAGCTAAAATATATAGCACTAAATGAAAGGTTAGATATGATTGGCATCTCAGAGACCTGGTGGAAGGAAGACAACCAATGGGACACTGTGATACCTGGGTACAAACTATATTGCAATGATAGAGTATCAGGTCTGTGGAGGGGTTGCGCTCTATGTTAGTGAGGGCATTGAGTCACATAGGATTAAAGTTTTGCAGGAAACAAATTACACTGCAGGATCTCTATTGATAGAAATTCAATGTAAAAAGGGGAAAGCAATAGCAGTGGGGGTGTACTACCGACCACCTGGTCAAAAAGAACAGATGAATGATGAAATGCTGAAAGAAATCAGGGAAGCTAACAAAAGTTACAACACAGTAAAAATGGGTGATTTCAAATACCCCCGTATCGACTGGGTCAATGTCACAGCAGGACATGCTAGGGAGATAAAGGGCCCGATTTTCAACTGGGCAGTGCTATGCGCCGTGTAGCCCGCCCCCTTCTGCCTAACCCATATTGTCAAGGCCGGAGTAATATGTGGCCCCAGCATTGAAAATCTAGGTCTCGCTGCACAACCCAGAAGCCGCAGAAGCTAGCCGGGTAGCACTGATTTATGATGCTACCTACTTAGCCCATGCGCCTGAAAGATAGGCAAGGAAAACCCTCACCTATCTTTCAGACATACAGAGCTAAGCGGACATTTAGCTCTTTCATCCGCCCTGCTCCACCCCAGAATGCCTGTAACACGCCCTGATGCTAACTGCATAGCATCTGGGCGCGTTAGGGATATATTTGGGATTTTGGAAGGGCACTACCTGTGTAGGTGCTTTTCGAAAATCCCATATAAGGCATTTACACGGGTAACTAAAACAGTTACCCATGTAAATGCTTTCGAAAATCGGGCCCAAAGTTCTAGATGAAATAAATGACTGCTTCCTGGAGCAGCTGGTTCATGAAACAACAAAAGGGAAACTATTTTGGCATGGTCCTTAGAGGAACGCAGGATCTGGTACAAGAGATAACGGTGATGGGGCCACTTGGCAATTAGATTAAATGGGACATGATCCCATTAGATTTAAGGAAATCCACAGTACTACCATTTAACTTTCAAAAGGGAAACTATGATAAAATGAGGAAAATATTTAAGAAAAAACTAAAAGGAGCGGCTGCAAAGGTTAAAAATTTACAACAAGCATTGCAATTGCTTAAAAGTACTATCTTGTAATACCCAAAACAGTTATATTCCACACTTGAAGAAGAGTGGAAGGAAGGCCAAAAAATTACCAGCATGGTTTAAAGGTGAAGTCAGAGAGGCTGTTGCTGCCATAAAAGCATCTTTCAGGAAATGGAAAAAAGGAGCCAGATGACAAAAACAGGAAACAACATAAGCATTGGCAGGATCGATGCAAGGCATTGATAAGGTAGGCAAAGAGAGAATTTGAAAAAAAAAACTTGCTGTGGAAGCAAAAACGTATAATAAAAACTTTTTCAAGTAGATTTGTAGCAAAAAACCTGTGAGACAGTCAGTTGGACCATAAGATAATAGAGAGGTAAAAGATGCACTAAGAGAGGACAAGGCCATAGTAGAGAGACTGAATGAATTCTTTACTTTGGTCTTTATTGAAGAAGATGTAGGGAAGTTACCCATGACTGAAATGGTATTTAAAAGTGACGCATTGGAAGAATTGAAAGAAATATTAATAAACCGGGAGGATGTATTACAACTATTTGATTAAAGAGTATCAAATCACCTGGACTAGACAAGTGCAAAGTTATACACCTAGGAAAGCACAACCCAAACTATGGTTACATGATGCAAGGTACCACATTAGGAACCACCACCCAGGAAAAAGATTTAGGCGTCACCGTGGATAACAGGTTGAAATCCTCCACCCAGTGTGCAGCGGTGGCCAAAAATGCAAATAGAATGCTAGGAATCATACGGAAAGGAATGGAGAATAAAACAATGGATATTATAATGTCTCTATATCATTTCATGGTGCGACTGCACCTTGAATACTTGAAAAGAATATAGCAGAATTAGAAAAGGTACAGAGAAGAGCCACCAAAATGGTAAAGGGGATGGAAGGATACCTCTATAAGGACAGGCTTAAAAGGTTAGTGCTCTTCAACCTGGAAAAGATATGGCTGAGGGGGAGATAAGATAGAGATCTATAAATTAATGAAAGGAGTGGAATGGATAAACGTAGATCGGTTGCTTACGCCATCAACATGTAGAAAGATTACAGCACATACAATGAAGTTACAGTGCAACCTGTTTAAGACTAAGAAGAGAAAATATTTTTTTACTCAACATGTAATCAAACTCTGGAATTTGATACTGGAGGATGTAGTAAAAGCTGTTAGTGTAGCTGGGTTTAAAAAAGATTTGAACAGGTTCCTGGAGGAAAGATCCATAAAGCATTATTAAAGAAGACCCTGGAAATCTACTGCTTGCCCCAATATAAGTATTGTGGAACCTGTGTGTCTTTTTGGGAAACTGCCAGATACTTGTGACCTGGATAGGCCACTCTTGGAAACAGGATACTGGGCTTGATAGACCTTGATCTGACACAGTATGGCATTTCTTATGTTCTTATGTTCTTCTTTCAAAATAGCAAGCTGGGACATGTACAGTACATGCCTTGGGATACACGTGTCCTTTCTGAAATACCATCGCAGCACATGTTGTCTGGATTGCTGCCATCAGTCTAGAACATGTGCAAGTTTCTAAAATTGGTCGACAATTTGACATGTCCAGTCCTTTGTTCAGCACATCCCGGTTTCATTATGTTTTAACAAAGACATTTATCTTTTAGGGCAGAGACCCAGGTCGATTGTAGAAGGCATTTACACATGCCCACTTTTACTACTGCCCTTTCCATAAAATCTTGGAAGTTTTGACTTGGATGACCAGATGTCACCTAAATGATCTTTCCAAATAAATGCCTTCACATGTTGTTGTTAAGTGCCATCGAGTCGGAGTCGACTCAAGGCGACCCTCTGGATAGCTATCCTAAATTGTGTTCGGTCTTCAGTCAGGCGGCTCATTGTTGACAGACTGGTACCCGTAGCTGCTGTTATTGTATTGCCTTCACATAAATAGTCATAAATACAATTTAAAATATGTGTAGCCTAGAAGAAAGAAGCGGAGGGGTTATGGTTGAGTCACTGAAATACATCAAGAGTACACATAATCGACTTGAGACAGGCATTTTCAGTGGAACATAAGTTCTAGAACAAGAGAACATGGTATAAAATTGAAATGATTTGGGGCTCAGGGGTAGCATAAAGGAATACGTCCTCATAGAGAGAGTAGTAGATACATGGAGCACTCTCCAAGTGAATGTGAGAACATGCAAATGTAACAGAATGAAAGATCTCTGTCAAGCAGAGGTTGAGATTTTGCAAGGAGGCAACTTGGTGGGCCTTATGATCTTGTTATCTGTGTGAGTATATAATCTCACATTGTGTATACAGTTTTGTTGTGTTTTGTTTTATATTCCGTCTCTTGTATACCACTGTATGCAACTCTGTCCAGTGCTTAAATACACAGTATTACCATTATCATATATAACTGTCTTGTTGTTTGGTTCATCCTAAATTTCTTATACAGCACTGTAACTGTCCTAACTCTCTCCCTTTCTCTCTCTCTCTCTCTATTCTCTTGCAAGGGCAGTATATAACTCTGTCCTGTCATTTAATGGAATCTCTATCCATTTTCCAGCAAAGCATTGTACATCACTTGCTTTTCATTTGTATTTTTGTCTCTTTTCTTTTATTACACTGGTATAACTTTGTAACACCATAACCCTATGGTATATTGCATTTCTCAATATCAAAAACCATAGAACAGGAGATAAATCTGGAGACCGTACCTTCAAAAAGCTATAAACTGGATAGAGTCAATTCAGAGGATGACTACTAAAATGGTTGATAGTCTTCGTCATAAAGCATATAGGGACAGATTTAAAAATCTAAACATAAATACATTCATGTTTGTTTATTAAAATTTGCTATACCGAGTTTCCTTGTAGCATCAAACCAGTTTATAATCTCATCCAATAAAACATAACTATAAAAAAGAGGGAATAAAATAAATGTAAAAACAAATGAATTATGATATGTAATTTAAACAACAACAACAAAAAAGAATAAAATATCTTGTTAGGCAGCCATCCTCAAGTCTCCTGAACCTGACGATCTCTGCAGGATGTCTAGCCATTGCCATTGAAAAAAAAATACACTTTGAAGGCAGTCTTAAATCTAGGAAAAGAAGACTTTAATCTGATGTATTGAAGAGAGAGTTCCAGAGTGCTGGAGCCAAATAATAAAACGCTGATTGGTGAGTTAACTCATTTCATACTTTATCATCTTAGGCAAGAAGAGAAAAAGGTTGATATTTTTGCTTGCTCTAATTGATTAAAAATAAAGTGTAATTTTATGGCATATTTTAAGATTTCATAGTATCAACAGAATATCTGTCTTCAAGTTTGTGTATGATTTTTATTAACAGGTAGACTTGTGGCGAATACTTGTAAAAAATCCCTCCTAGTTAATTTGCCCTTTCATATGCCTATGCCAAGTCTATTTTATAAAGAAAGGTTAAGTGCCTACTTTTCTCTATAGAATAAAAGTGCAAGTGACCAAATATGCATGTTAATCTAAGGCACGATCGCTTGCCATCAGTCCTAGAATTGGTGTAAATGCCCGTACCTAGATCTGTAAAGAACACGTGTGAATTAGAGTATGCAAGTACACAGTGAAAATACACGCCATCGGCCAACACATGTACTTTCAGAATAGCGCGCCAATGCCCATTTATGTGCATAAATCACTAAACTACCGGGATTGATGCATATTGATGATGCGTAACTTTAGGCAACTCCTTATAAAATTACTCTCTTATGGCCTGTCACAGATATGTTTTTTTCTACAACTCTTGGCAGTTAACATTGTGAACATCAGTTGATTTCACTGTTCTCTTCTGTCCATAGATCTTTCCAGTCAAAGAATATTTCAGTCTAACTACACAATTAAGCAGGGTGACATTACTTGTGGACACACATTGACTATCATCATCTCAAGTTGGCAGAAGGCATTCTAAATCTTGTCCTCTGGAGATTTAAGATTGTCTGATACAAAAATATACTGAAAAATAGTAATGTTTATACTTGTTTATTGCATTGCTACTTTAAGGATAATCCTGTAAAGCAAACTTTGAGAACAAAACACACCCTCCTGAATGAGAGACTCTTGTTGCAGTATTATAGCGAAAGACTGGGAATGAGGGGAACATGAGTACCAGAAGGTAACATTTTATGCAGAAAACTCAGGTCAAAGACAAGGGGTCGTGGTATGACATTAAAAGGAGAAAGTCTCAGGAGAAACATCAAAAAATACTTTACTGGGAATTGTGGATGCCTGGAATTCCTTATCTGCATAGGTGATTACAACAAAAGCAATAACAGAATTGAAGTATGGTTAGGACAGATACAGACAACGTTACTGTGAAGGTGTGTGGGAGTCCTCTAGCTGTGCTACTGCCGATATCACAGCACCTAGGCTTACCAGCATCAGCATGGATGGAAGACTCCCACCCAAATTTGTGGGAAGGTTGAATATAAAGGGAAGTTGTAAGGGCAAGACAGGTGACAGGTGACCATTGACTTATGAACTATGGCACAGCAGATATTTTGGATTTGTCTGGGAAGTGTCTGGGATTTGTCTGGAAGTGTCTGGGAAAAGTGTAGTTACTTACCTGTAGCAGGTGATCTCTGGGAACAGAAGGAATCAATCTTCACATATGGGTGATGTTCACCGATGGAGCCTGCGCGGGGACACTCCTCAGCTTCCATTAGGAAGCCTTTAGGAGCATCCCTCCCCACATGTATGCATGCCTTCCTGCCTTCTCAGTGATTCTCTTCAGAAAGAAAAATAGCAGAGAAAAAGAAAAATCCTACATCTCCTTGAGGAGGAGGGCGGGTTGTGAAGACCGATTCCTGCTGTTCCATGAGATCACCTGCTACAGGTGAGTAACTATGACATCTCCAGGAGCAAGCAGGAATGCAGTATTCACATATCGGACTCTTGCAAATGGGGGAAAAATGCTGAAGGACAGTATAGGAAGTCCAAGGGATCTAATAAACTCGACATCCCCAGCACACCCAATCGAGACAACAGTGGCGGTAGCCTGGATGGATAAAGCGCTGGAGGGAAGGAGGTGTAGTTAAGTCCCAAAGAGGTGCTGGAATACAGCTTGGCCAAAGTCACTGTCCTTACGACAGTCCTTGTCCAGGAAGTAATGGGTTGCAAAGGTGTGAATCGAGGACCATGTGGCAGCCTAGCAGATGTCTGCTATGGAGACAGAGCATACGTGAGTTACAGATGTGGCCCATGGCCCTGACATTCTGAATGGTAACATGACCCTCCAATGTTAGACCTGCTTGAGCGTATGCAAAGGATATGCAGCCTGCTATCCAAAAAGAGAGAGTGCGTTTGGTGATGGGAAAACCAAGATGATTAGATTAAAAAGAAATTAATAATTGCAAGGATTTCCAGTATACCTTGGTTCTGTCAAGGTAATCTAGGGTATGAAGCAGAGTCTCAGCCCGAGATGCATGTGGTTTGGGGAAAAAAAGTCGGCAGAGATTGGTAGAGATGGAAAGGAGAGACAACCTTTGGAAGGGAACGCGGATGTGTTCTCAGGACCACCCTGTCATGATGAAAATGTGTATAATGAGCATGTGCAACTAAGGCCTGTATTTCGCTAACCCAGCAAGCCGAGGTGAGCGCAACTAAGAAGGCGAATTTCCAAATAAGAAACTTGAGGGACATGGTGCCTAGAGGCTCAAAAGGAGGCTTAAGAAGTTGAGCAAGAACCACGTTAAGGTCCCAGGTGACAGGCGGCGACCGGATAGGTGGCATGAAGCAGGCTACCAATTGATATGTGGAAATGGGTTTTCCATCAATCTCCCAATGAGAAGCTGAAATGGCATTGAGGTGGACACAAATGGAATTAGTTTTGAGACCTGTAGTAGAGAGTCTACTGGATAATTGAAGGGGTTGAGGGTGTGCTAAGCTCACCAAATCACAAACCAGCACCACTTAAAGGCATAAGTATGGCACGTGGAGTCCTTCCAGGATGCCAGGAGGATATTCTTAACAGCATCCGGCAAACTAAGTTTGGAAAGGATTATCCTCTCAGCATCCAAGCTGTCAGTGCGCAGACATTGGGATGCAGCAGCATCCCCTGATCCTGTGAAATCCCAGATGAAGAGGCTGATGATGAGCTAGATGAAGAAGCAAGGGAAACCACAGCTGTTGGGGCCAGAACAGGGCTACCAGGATCATGGTGCCTATGTCAGCCTGCAACTTGAATAGGGTTTTGGCTATTAGAAGAATGGGTGGGAAAGCGTATAGCAGACCCATTCCCCAGTGAAGGAGGAAAGCATCTGGGACTTTATTTATTTATTTAATTGGATTTTTATACCGCCTTATCATACAATCAAAGCGGTTTAACAAAAGAGAAAATTAGTAATAGTGAAAAAATCTGTGATAATATATACATAGTTTGTAAATATATGATTAAATGTCTTGGGAAAAGGTGCACTATATATTGTGAGCTATACTATAAAGTGAGCTATTGTACAATGTATATATAAATAATTGCTTTCTTAAAAATTAATTAGTTGATTGCATGACCGTAGTGCTCCATAAACAAAACTGTTTTCAGTTGTTTTCTAAAGTCTTTGATGTCCTGAGCTGCTCTCAGATCATTAGGTAGGGAGTTCCAGATGGAAGTCGCAGCAAACGAGAAAGCTCTCTCAGAGGTCTCCTTGCGTGTTTTTCTGATGTCATTTGAGGAGCTGATTCTATTTTCAGATACACTTCTCCTAGGTCTGTTGCTAATATCTGACCGGATAAGATACGTCAGACTTTTTGCAGAACATTGTTGCTTTATCTTGAAAATATAAATTACTGTTTTGTATTTAATACGAGATGATATTGGTAACCAATGAAGCTCCTTTAAGATAGGAGTTATATGCTCTTTACTTGATAGACCAAAAATTATACGAGCAGCGGTGTTTTGCGCTAACTGTAAAGGCTTCAGTGACTGCTTAGCTAGACCCAGATATATTGGATTGCAGAAGTCAAGTAATGGTGTAATTAGAGCATGACAAACATTGCGGAAGTGAACAGTTTCCAGAAGCGGCCTTAGTCTTCTGATGATTTTCATTCTATAATAAGCGCTTCTAATCATCTTGTTTATGTGTGATCTGAGATTTAATTCCTTGTCTAGAGTAACTCCAAGATATTTCACTTCTGATTTAATAGGAATAATTGAATTATCTATCTTGATGACAGGTGGATGTGCAAAATTTTGGTTACGAGATACAAATAATGCCTCTGTCTTGCTAAAATTAATTTGCATATTGTTGGTTTTACACCAGGTGGACATTTGTGATAGACAATCTGTGATGCTGGAAAAATCAGGTTTCTCGATGGAGATAGTTGTGAAAATCATAATATCGTCAGCATAAATTGTATACTTTATGCCACTTTTTAATGGAATATTGCAAATTGGCTGCAAATAAATGTTGAAGAGAAGCGAAGAAAGAGCGGAACCTTGTGGCACACCTTGTAATATTCTTATGGGCAGAGAAGTTTTTTGTCCAATCTTTACTTGTAAAAATCTCTCTGTCAGATATGATTGAAACCATTTTAATGTGACCCCATGTAGACCAATCTCCTCTAATCTATGTAATAACCTATTGTGATCTACAGAATCGAATGCAGCCGAAATGTCTATAAAAATCATTATAATACCCTTTTTAATGTCATCAATGGTACGGAGAACGTAATCAAAAAGATAAATCATTAAGGTTTCAACTCCATGGTTTGGGCGAAAACCATGTTGGTTATCGTCTAAAGGCGCATGAATATCAATGTGTTCTTGGAGTTGAAGTTGCACTGTCTTTTCAATGATTTTGCTAAAAAGGGTATGCTGGAAATAGGCCGGTAGGCAGCTGGGTTATTCTTGTCTAACGTTGTCTTCTTCGGGATTGGTCTAACAGTTGCAAGCTTTAAGTGCTTTGGTAAATTACCTTGAGAGAGGGAATTATGCACAATGTTTTGTATTATGTGAATAAAATTTGACTTTGTGGACTTTATCCAAGATACAGGACATGGATCGGTTGGAGAAGTGCATGTGTTTATGGAAGAGATAATGTGCGAGAGTTGCTCTTTAGAAGGAAAAGAGAATGTATTCCAGACCCTGAAATTTGAGACCAAATTCAAGTTGAGACTAAATATATCTTTTACCTTAGAGTGGAATTTTTCCTTAATATAATCTGCATACTTCTGCGGTTCAATTTCAGCTTCACCTTCTGTTTTTTGCTCTTTTGTTAAACTCTTTACAATTTCAAAAAGCTCTCTAGGTTTGTTGATGGAGTTATTTATTATATTTGTATGGTATTCTTTCTTTGAGACTTTAATACGTTCGTCGTATAGCTTTTGTTTTGTTAAATATATCTGCTTTAATTCTGAAACCTTATTCCTTCTCCATTTACGCTCTATTCTTCTGAGATCTCTTTTCATCAGACGTATAGCATTAGAATACCATGGCTTGTGATGTAGCTTATTGATCCTTGATTTCCTTGGACTTGTGTCTGTCATTCTAGCTGCATTAGAAATTATGTAATTCCATTTGTTTACTTTTATGGCATGGAGATGGCACCCTGGAGAAAAAGCAAGGGCCTGTGCATTGAGCGGGGTGGCAAAAAGGTCAATCTCCGGGATTCCAAATAGCCTGAAGATGCAATCTACTATTCTCCGATGAAGAGTCCATTCTTGAGGATGGAGGACCTGACTGAGACTGTCCTCCTGGCAGGTAAACGGCTCTGAGAACCATTCCATGAGTCAAGGCAAAGGTCCACAAGTAGACCACTTACCAGCAGAGGAGGTGAGTGCTCATGCCTCCCTGTTTGCTAACATAAAACATAGCAACCTAGTTGTCTGTCTGAACCAGGATAGACTGATGTGATAACTAATAGTGAAACACTCGAAGAGCATTGGTTAACACTCTGAACTCCAGGAAGTTGATCCGATGCAAGGCTTCCCGTTTAGACCAGAGGCCCTGCATGCCCTAGCCATCGAGATGAGCTCCCCAGCTCTGTTTGGATGCATCGGTTGTTAGTGTCTGTTGAGGTGCAGACATCTGAAGAAGTAACCCTATGAGAAGGTTTTGAAGAGAGCCACCACTGAAGGTAGTCTGTTAGAAGAGGTGTGGCTACTACTCTGTATCGAAGATGGCCCTTCGCTTGCTTCCATTGGGAGGAGAGGGTCCACTGTGCTTGGCGCATGTGGAGACGAGCTTAGGGAACCACATGGACCGTGGAGGCCATGTGACTCAATAGATGAAGCATGCCTCTTGCTGTGGTGTGATGACTGCGCTGAAAGATGCCTGCCAGTTCTGTGAGGCGTTTGAGATAGTCCTTGGGCAGGAAAGCTTGAGCCCGAGTTGTGTTGAGAAGTGCACCTATGAATTCTAAGCCTCTGAGTAGGCGAAAGGTGTGACTTTGGAAAGTTTCTGACAAATCCTAGTTGTTCGAGCACCAAGATGGTGCGTTGAATGGACAGACATACCATATGTGGTATGTCACCCTTGATGATCCAGTCATCTAAGCAGGGGAAGACAAAGACACCCAGGGTGTGAAGAAAGGCCGCGACTACCACCAGACATTTTGTGAAGACTCATGGGGGCGGATATCAGGCCTTGATGCAGGACTTGACATTGGTAGTACCTGCTGTCGAACATGAAGCGGAGATATTGCCCGTGAGACAGGTGAATGAGGATGTGTGCATATGCATCCTTGAAATCCTGAGAACAGAGCCAGTCATTCCTCTGAAGTTAGAGCAGTAGGGTTCCTACAGAAACCATCTTGAACTTTTCTCATACTAGGAACATTTTGAGGTTCCGGAGGTCTAGGATGGGACGGAACCCCTCTGATATTTTGGGAATAAGGAAATATTGGGAGTAAAACCCTAACCTTTCCAGTGCACAGGGAACAAGTTCTATTGCACCCTTTCTTGGAAGGGTGGTGACTTCCTGCTGTAACAGAGACTAATAAGAGGTTTGAGAGGATACTCCCTTGGAAAGAAGGGAGGAGGTAACTGGGTGAATGTAGTAGGTAACCTCTGAGGACAATCTGTAGAGTCCAGGGCTCTGATGTTATGAGGTGCCACCTGTGGGCAAAGTGGACCAGCCTGCCTCTATTTGAGTAGGCTACAGCTCCTTCAGGGGAAGAGTGACAATGTTCTTCAGAAAGTAGACAAAAGCTAGCTCCAGTTTGGGGCTGCGAGGTTGGTTGAGGCTTAGGAAGCTTGGGCCTCTTGGGTTGGCGAGGAGCCTGAGGCTTCTGCTGACCTTGGGGTAATACTTTTTCTTCTTAGGGTAGAAGGGTTTCTTTACAGAGGCCTGCTTCCTAGAAGGATCAGCTGTTTTATGAGAGAGACGCTTTATAGTAAGGTCATCAGTCTTGATTTCACTAGCTTTCTCCCTCCAGCTTTTACCAAAGAGGTTCTCACCTCAATAGAGAATGTCTGCTAACTTGTCTTGGAGCCACTGTTTGAGGTCCAAAGACTGCAACCAAGACAGCCTTCTAGCCCCAATGCCTGCCGTTGCAGCTCTGCTGGTAGACTCAACAGAGTCTGGTGATGAACTTGGAACAGTCTTGACCATGGTTGACTAGGGTCCAATAAGCATCCAGCTTCTCTGAAGGAATTATAGCAGAGAACTCATCAAGATCCTTCACAATGTCCCTAAGGAACATACCCATATAAGCATATAAGAATTAATGCGGCAAGCCAACATCGATGCCTGGAAACATCAGCGGCCAAAAGCATCGAAGGTAGGTGATTCCCTTGCAGGAGGAACAGAAGAGTGGTTCTTAGTACTCTTGAGCCGGCACATGGCCGACTCGACCACCATAGAATGGTGAAGTAGTTGAAGTGTTTGGAATCCTGGGGAATCACGAACCCTGCACATGGTGTCTTGTCTACTGACTGAGGGAACCAAGAGAGAGGTCTCCCACATCCTAAACATGAGGTCCTGCAGAATACGATGGACTGGAAGAGTGGCAGTTTCCTTAGGAGTGGAGGGATAGTGCAGTATCTCCAGTTCCTTGGCTCTCGGTTCTCTCTCTGGGCCTACTGAGACCGAGAGAGCCTTGGACATGTCCTGGATAAAGTCCTGAAAGGACATGTTCTCAGGTGGGGACCAGCTGTGCTCATGAGGCGGTGAAGGGTCCAATGGCACATTATGGTGCCTCTGTGAAATAGGGGACTTGGCCTCCGATTCCCAGGCATCAGAATCAGAAAGGAAGTCAAAATAGCAATGGTCACTGTCACATCTCTGCTGCCAATCTAAATGATCACGATTCCAATGCCCTGAGGCATCAGAACCATTGAAGCTCGAGGCCGATTCCTCCTTCGGCTGATGGGACTCAGCTGGTTCCAGGCTCGGCACTGAGACCTGCACTGCGAGGGCTTTGAAGTGCCTGATTCCAGGCTCAGTATCGAGATCTGGACTCCCAAGGGCCTTGAGATCACCAGCACAGATGCCACCAGGAGTGCAGCCAAACTCCTCTTGATGGACAGCATGCGCTGCTTGAGGGAGATGGAGGATGTCTGGGTGGACTCTGGTACAGGACTCTGGACCACCGTTCCAGACAATGGAACCAGAGGGTCTCCAGAGGTTGAAGCCTTGGTATTATTCTGGAGCCCCTCTTGAGCTTTGGAGGTGGATTCCTCCCGCCGGGGCAGTTTAGCTGGCTGTTCTCAGTTATCAGTTTCGTGGTCTGGCTAAGGCGTGCTCTAGTGTCGATGTCCAAGGGATCAATCCTGGGAATTGACATTGGTCCTCGATGTTGAAGCCTGAGATGCCGATTGGTGTCGGGCAACTGTTTTTTACCACAACCTCTCAGTTCCAAAGGAACGCGGGAACCACGTGAAGAACAGGAGCCCCGAGAGGAAGTCGACATCAAAGAAGAGTGTACTGAAGGCGACGAGTCAGATCCAAAAAGACTCGTGTTGCTTTTCCTGTTTTTTAACCCTTTCTTTGTCATTTGCTGACACAAGTTACAAGAGTCTGGGTTGTGGTCAGGGCCCAAGCACTGTAAGCACCAATTGTACTTGTTGGTAACTGAAATGGTACGGTTGCAGGAAGTACATTTCTTGACAACACTGGTTGGCTTCTCCATGTCAGGAAAAACAGCCTTTGCCAGGTCAAAAGACTCAATAGCGGCTGGAATTGGTAAGGTAAAAAACAAAATAAAAGTAAGTTAGAGTGCCAAAAAAAGTGCAGGCGTTGACGAGCGATGGTATTGAAGGTAGACAGAAAAGCAAAAAGAAGAAACAACCACACCGAAAGGCACAGAAGAAAGGTTTTATCTGTGATGTCAAGACAAGTGTCCATCGGGCTCCACAGAAAAATGAAGACTGAAGAGAATCACTGGGAAGGTATGCACACATATGTGGAGGGATGCCCCCAAAAGCTTCCTATTGGAAGCTGGGGAGTGTTCCCACACGGACTTCATCGATGGATGTTACCCATATGTGAAGACTGCATTCCTGCTTGTTCTTGGAGATACATTACTACTACTAATCATTTGTATAGTGCTACAAGGTAAACGCAGCACTGTTGATATAGATGTAACACACAGCCCATGCTCAACAGAGCTTACAATATAATCAAGAATAAAAAACATTGCAAAATTGGGGACTAGAGTATGGCAAGATACACATAAGTAGTGGACAAGAGAATGAGGAGCATCAGGATCCACAAGCAGCCTCAAAGAGGTGGGTCGTCAGCCTGGACTTGAATAAGGACAGAGAAGGAGCCTGACACACCGACTTAAGTAGTTTCTTCCAGGCATATGGAGCAGCAAGGTGGAATGAACGAAGTCTGGAGTTGGCAGTGGCAGAGAAGGCATAGATTAAAGGGATCTGCCAGAGGAGCGGAGTTTCTGAGTCTGAGATAAGAGAGGAAAGGTAGTGAGGAGCCACTGAATGAATGCACTTGTAGGTAAGTGGGAAAAGTTTGATGTGGTAATGGATAGGGAGCCAGTGAAGTGACTTGAGAAGAGGGGTTACATGAGCAAAGCGACACTGGTGGAAGATAAGCCATGCAACTGAATTTTGAATAGATTGAAGGGGAGAAAGATTATTCAGAGGGAGACCAGTGAGGAGCAGGTTACAATAGTCAAGACAGGAGGTGACTAGTGAGTGGATGAGGGCGTGTAGAAAGGAAGGGATGAATTTTGCCAATGTTATAGAGAAAGAAGCAACAGATTTTAGCTATCTGTTTGATGTGTGCAGAGAAAAGAGAGTAGAGTCAAAGATGATCCCAAGGTTGTGAGCTGAGGAAACAGGGAGGAGTGTAATGTTATCCACAGAAATAGATAAGGGAGGAAGGGGGGAAGTGGGTTTAGGGGGAAAGATAAGGAGCTCAGTTTTGGCCATGTTCAATTTCAGATGGCAGTGAGACATCCAAGCAGCAATGTCTTAGGCAGAGATCTGGGTCTGGATTCCTGGAGAGATTTCAGGCAGGTAGATTTGAGAGTCATCAGCATAAAGATGGTACTGAAAACCATGGGAGGAAATAAGTGCACCAGGGAACTGAGTGTAGAAAGAGAAAAGGAGAGGTCACAAGACAGAGCCCTGAGGTACACCAAATGAAAGCGGAATGGCAGTAGAGGAGGATCCTCCAGAACACACACTAAACGTGCGATAAGAAGAAAACCAGGACAGGACAGAACAGAGCCCCTAAATTCAAGCGAGGACAGGGTATTGAGGAGAAGGAGGTGATCAATTGTGTCAAACGCAGCAGAAAGGTCAAGAAGGATGAGAACTGAATAGAGGGCTTTGGATTTGGCAAGGAATAAGTTGCTGGAGACTTTGGCAAGAGCCATTTCTGTGGAATGTAGAGAATGAAAGCCAAATTGCAGTGGATCCAGAAGGGCTTGAGAGGAAAGACAATCAAGACAGCAGCAGTGGACCATTCGTTCAAGTAAATTTTGAAGCAAAGGGGAGCCGAGAGGCAGAACGATAACTGGAAGGACAGGTAGGATCTAGTGAACAAAGACTTACCACGATAACATGAGGAAGTTTGGTAAGTGAGTTTCATGTGAAAATGTTTTCTGCTATGAATATTTTGCACTAACACACTGACATTTTAGAATATAAGATGTGCTGTGCTAGCTCAGACCAGTGGACCATCTGGCCCTGCATCATGTCTCCAACAGTTGTATGTTATAATAATAGACTAAGGGGGCCAAAATGTTGACCTTGGCCTATAAAGTAATTCAAGATTATATCTGTCTAATTTATTGATGCCATATATTCCAGGAAGAACCTTATGCTCTCCGTCACAAAATTGTCTGGTGATTCCAGCAAATTCCCGAGCATGTTGCAAATTGACTCATTAGTCAACCTATTTTTATTTGGCCCCGGCTCTTTGGAATTCTTTACCATAATACATTTCATAGGAATCAAATGTAGCTAAATTTAAGACACCTTTTAAAACATATTATTTTACAATGGCTTATGGTGAAGAGTTGGGGATAGCTGTATTTTCGCACTGCATTTTGTTTTAATTAATTTTATTAGTATTTTATAAGCATTTGCCATTATTTTCTGTCTTTTTTTCCAAAAGGTTTTCACTGTTATGTATTTTATTTGACATGTTTAGGAATGGTACGAAGGGGGTGCTGACAGAGGTTGATTATCAGATAGGTTGGAGTGAGGGAGAAGGGAGCTTAAGGACCCTCAGTGGAAAGGAGCTGACCAGTAGTTCATTACAGTAGTCATTACTTCAAGGAAGGCCAGCTAGGAAGAAACTGCTTGGCATGGGGTCTTAAGCAGGGTCTTGCTCGTCTTATTACTTCCTAAGACTGGATCAGTGGTAACATGTACTCCAGGATCTCCAGTATGTAGATCTAGCAATCATATATTTTTTTAGAATGGATGATAATGATAATTTGCATGTTCTCAGAATTTTATTAAAGGTGGGCCTGGTCACAGCTGTTTCAGTCAGGTTCTCAGATAGTGAGACACTGAGTTAACCCTAGTTTGTCCCATTGCATATGGAATCCATATTTGTAGTGAAATGGATGTTAAACAATACGTCTAGTGCAACCAGTCCATGATGATCTGGAGTCTTCTAGTATCTTTTCTTTGCTCCCTACATATGAAGCAATCACTACTCACCAATTTTGGATTTAGCTGACACCCTTTCAATAGTAGATCAAGATGAATAGTATTCAGGTACACTATGCATTTCCCTGCCTCTGGAGGGTTTACAATTTAAATTTGGACCTGAAGTAACAGAGGGTTAAGCGATCTGTCCAAAGCCACAAGGAAGATTAGTGGGATCTGAACCCTGGCTTCCTTGGTCCTCAGTTCAGTGCTCTAACCACTAGGTTATGTCTCCAGATTTGGATGGAGACAAGGAATACATTTTTTTCCTGAACATTTTTATTATGATAACACACCCTTTCAGACATCTGGGTCCCTAAGGGCTGAGATTTTGGTGCCCATCAGTGGTCACAAGAGGCTGTTTCTGATACTGAAGAATATGATGCCATTGATACTGACACAAGTGAATGATGAGTAACTCTCTTACTGTGATGGCGTACAGGATGGATCTAGGTCATCAGAGACTCACTAAACATTTTCTGTTATTTTATGCTTCATCCGCATTGCATTCTGGAATTTGTAGTCATGTGTTTCTGTTCAGGGCTGTACCAAGCCGTAAATGTGCCCTGTGCAACTTGCAGACCTGGAGCCCCCCTAGTGACATCAGAATTTTGTCATTTGCCCTATTCCCACATGCCCAGTATAGCCCTTCTGCCCCTGTCCCCCCCATGTGCCGCATTTTCCCACCTCCTCGTGTCTGCACGGCTCCCCGCCGCCCTGCCTGCCGCTTTTCCTGTTCCCTTGGCAGTGGCGTGGCAAGGGCAGGCGGGGCAGGCAGCAAGGGGGGAGTCGAGGCCGGTGCTCAGCGACCCGAAATGTGCCCCTATTCTTTTGCACCCTTTGTAGCTGCACCGCTCGCAGAGGCCTAGCTACGGCGCTGTTTCTGTTGGAATATAGAATGCTATGTTCTTGCATACAACAGCACTTGAATAATAGACGGGAGTCAACTCAGACAGTCCCTGGAATCATAACCTTATAAAAGAACTGGCATGTGCCAATAGGCTGGTGCTAGTAGACTTTGTAATGTGAAAACATTTATATGTAGTGCTGTTGCATACTGGTGAACATATATGTTTTACGAATTACTTAATAAAAAGGGATGATTGTGCATGAGTTCATGCTAAGAAATCAAGGAAACCTTGTTTTAATTTTACAAGTATTTGAGTTACTTGGCAACGGAGGACAAGAAAAATAGACAGAGACAGAGAGAAGAGAAAGAAGGCAGAGAAAAAAAGCAGAAAATAATGGAGAGAACGTGATAAGGGACCGAAATCTGAAGGCACAAGATATGCTGAAGAGCTTCAGCCGCAGTCCTCAGGTTGCTCTCATCTAGCACAGAATTAAGTTTTTTTTCTGTTTTATTAATTTTTCAAGTCACCACTTTATTTGACCAACAGGCCCCAACTCTATGTTATTTGATAGGTTTAACAAAGCCTGAAAAACGCAGGAGTCTCTTTCCCAGAGATTGCCATTGTAAAGGTGTCAGACTAAGCGCAATAAAAGACTGCCAGTCCTTGTTGGAATGTTGACTAGCATGACGGATGTTCTCTGCAAAATACCCTCTGACATCTAGTTCCTTCCCAGCATGCCCAGGATTACTTTATTCCCATAGCAACACACATTGGCACCCATTCAGAATTTACTTCTACCACCAAGAATTTGAAGTTAGATTTGCAGTGCTGAGATACAGTGGAAGAGTAGAATATGGGGAAACAGTGGCTGGTTTGCTTGCTGCGAGGTCCCCTCTTCTGATGTACTTTGCTACCCCCAAAAGGTGAGAATCGGCGAGCTAGAATAATGTGGCATGACGTTTATAGGCTGAGGCTTGACAGCTCGACCTGCTCCCTTCTATAAAGATGCACTTCTATGGCCAGTTTCCTAATGTCTTTTATAGCTCATTTGTGAAGGGGTGTCCACCTGCTGCCTTATCACTAGCTTTGGCTCTAAGCCAGGAAATGGCACTACTATGGGGGAATAATATGGCTTCTGTTATGACTGGGAACATTTGCAGTAGTATAAATAACTCTATCAATATTGTGATAATGGCATTTTAAAGGGGTCTATTTTACAAGTGTTGAATGTAAGAGACTGCAGCTGTGCTCATTAATTCTGAAGTAGGTTTTTCTCCGCGCAGCTCGCAGGTGTAACAATAGAGACTATTGACTCAAAGGAGGACTACATTACATTTGGTTTAAAAAAAAATAAGTCACTAATAAAATTGCTAGTATCTAATATGTCTGTTGTGATAGACAGAGAAAAACAGTATAGCAGTGTGAGTAGAAATGAAATAAAGAAGATACAGTATCAAGCTTCAGAATTAATCAACCCCTAAATAGCATTAGCATTTCTTATAAGAGCAATAGGTAACTGAGAGCGGTAGGATTTCTTTTTATAATTAATTGCTGTAAATTATTACTTGGCACAAAAAAATAGGCATAATTGTAATTAATTTGCAGCATTCCCCAGCATGATGCTGAATTAAAGGGAGCACATCTGCCCAAAGTTGGAGTGGAAAAATATACCCTGTTTCTTTTTTGCAGACCTGTTGTTCAGGAGTGGATGCTGACTCGTGATGGGATCCCGCTGTCTCACATATAAGCCTCGCTGCTGCCGACGGGACAGGTGACTGCTTCTGAAGTAGTTTGCCCTAGCAAATTTAGTCAGATCAGTTCATTTGGATTATGCAGAACAGTTCATTTCATAATAAACTGTTAAAGGGATAATGCACCCATTCTGCGTGCGTATAAGAACATATGAACATAAGATTTACCACAGTGGGTCAGACCAAAGGAGCATCAAGCCCAGTATCCTGTTTCCAAAAGTGGTCAATCCAGGTTGCAAGTACCTGGCAGGATCCCAAAAGGTAGACAGTTTCCACACTGCTCATTCCAGGATTTTCCCCAGTCCACTTTAATAATGGTTTATGGACTTTACCTAACTTGTCCAAACCCATTTTAAATCCAGATACACTAACAGCTTTTGCTACATCCTCTGCAAATAATTCCAGAGTTTAACTGAGTGAAAAAATATTTTCTCTGATTAGTCTTAAATGTACTACTTTGTAGCTTCATTGGCTTTCTCCTAGTTTTTATATTTTTTGAAGGAGTAAGCAACCGATGCACATTTCTTCGTTCTACTCCGTTCATTATTTTATAGACCTCTATTGTATCTCCTCTCAGCTGTCTTCTCCAAGATGAAGAGCCCTAAATTTTTCAGCCTTTCTTCGTAGAAGTATCTTCCATCTCCTTTATCATTTTGGTCACCCTTTTCTGTACCTTTTCCACTCCGCTATATCTTTTCTTAGATGTGGTGACCAAAACTGACAACAACACAAAGAATATTATACTAAAATTCTATCAAAATCGTACAATAGGCCAAGAGAGTTATTCACCATTGTAAGAAATCTAACCAACCCCCAAACATCTGACAGTGAAATTACTGACATCTCGGTTCAAACCTTAGCCCACCATTACCAAAATAAAGCAAAAATGCCATCAATGCCGATAGACATCATCAACTCACCACACCAAACATCAGATATATGGTCAGAGTTTCAGCCCGTAACAAAAGAGACACTAAAAAATATCATCACCAATCTCAACACCACAACCTCATATCTAGATCCATGCCCAGTAACATGGATAAAGAATACACTACCAATTTTATTACCCTACATTCTCTCAATAGTGAACCTCTCACTGACCCAAGGATACCTACCCCCATCACTCAAACACGCACAAATACGACCAATCCTTAAGAATAGCAAACTTGATAAAACTTTGCCTGCATCATATAGACCTATTTCAAGTATACCTTTCCTGGCAAAAATAATTGAAAAAGTGGTCCAATTACAGACTCAGGACTTTCTAGAATCATCTTACCCTCTCGATGAGCAACAGTATGGTTTTCGACCCCGCCATGGAGTTGAGACACTCCTCACAGTTTTAATAGATGCGCTCCTAAGAGAGATAGACGATCATAAACAGGCCTTCATTCTACTTTTTATTGACATCTCAGCTGCGTTTGATAGCATACACCACACAATAATGCTTAATAACCTGAGGCAAATAGGCTTAAACTCCACAGTACATAATTGGTTCTCATCCTACCTAAACAATAGAACGCAAAATGTAAGAATTGGGAATCAAAACTCAACCACATATAAACAAGAGATTGGATTACCACAAGGTTCAGCGTTGTCAGCCCTACTTTTCAATATTTACATAAAACCAGTTTGCAACATATTCAAAAATTTTGGAGTAAAGTATCATTTATACGCAGACGATATTATGATGTATATACCATTCACGATACCCAACCTACCGCTACAACTCCTATCGGACTGCTATAATGAAATCACAACGTGGCTAAAAACACAAAACCTCCACATAAACCACTCTAAAACCGAAGTTCTAATTGTGACCAAGAACAAAACCTACATCCCCCCAACACACATAAGAATTCAAAACCAAGAAATTAAAATAAAAAATGAAATAAGATATCTAGGCGTTATACTAGATACACACCTTACGATGGAAACACACATTAGCAATACTATAAAGAAAATTTATTTCAAACTCAAAACACTCAAACAACTTCGTCCGCTAGTATTTACACAAGATTTTATCAACATAATCCAGGCCACAATAACTCCACATTTTGATTTTGCCAATCTAATTCTAATAGGCATATCAAAACAAAACATCAAACGATTGCAATTAGCGCAAAATGCAGCTGCAAGAATCATATTGAAAATTAACTCACTCCAACACATATCACCAGTACTAGCCTCCCTTCACTGGCTACCAATTCAAAGCAGAATAATCTACAAAGCAATAATAACAATATTCAAGGCCTTAAATGATATGACCCCAACAATGCTTTGTAACTTAATACATAAAGAACCGTCCAAGCCAACACACAGAAAAGGTCAATTAAACAGACTAAAGATCCCGAAAGATTATACAAGAGCCCATAAAGCAACTAATAACAGAGCCTTCTCCCACATAGCCCCAATAATCTGGAATTCCCTCCCAGAGGAACTACGAACACTTACGGAAATCATGGAACTCCGTAAAAAATTGAAAACTTATCTGTTCACCAAAAACTATAACATAGATAACTCAACACCCACTTTAGACAAAGGTTAAACAGGAATCTGTCTACATTAAGCAAAAGCCCTTATCATACACAGATAACACATACATACGATGACCTCACAGCCTATGTCCGTTCACCTCCATGTATATGTATATATATATGTATATATGTATATATATATATATATATGTATGTGTGTATATATATATATATATATATAAAACTGTATATAGTTTAATCTGTTCTATATTATCTCAAATTGTTAAGACTGTATACGCTATATATAATATGATGTTCCTTGTAAATACGTTCTGTTATAATATGACGTTCCCTGTAAAACAAACTTGCTTTGTTAATTGTTGTTCACTGTAAACCGCAACTGAACTTTGGAAGATGCGGTATATAAATGTATGTATAAATAAATAAAAAAATAAAACACTCAAGGTGCAGTCACACCAGGGAGTAATATAGAGGCATTATAATATGCTTTGTTTTATTCTCCATTCCTTTCCTTATGATTCCCAGCATTTTATTAGCTTTCTTTATTCCTGCTGCACCCTGAGCAGAGGATTTCAACATATCATCCACGATGACACCTAGATCATCTTCCTGGTTGGTGACTCCTAATGTTGAACTTTGCATTGTGTAGCTATAGTTTGGGTTGATCTTTCCTAAATGCATTAACTTTGGCTTTGTTCACATTAAATTTAATCTGCCATTTGGATGCCCAGTCTCCTAATCTCTCAAGGTCCTCTTGCACTTTTTCACAATCCTCTTGTGATTTAACAGCTTAGAACAATTCTGTGTCATCTGCAAGTTGATCACATTAATCACTGTTCTCATTGCCAGGTCATTTAGAAATATGTTAAAAAGCAGTGGGCCCAGCACAGATCCTTGGAGTGCTCAACTATTTAACTTTCTCTATTGAGAAAATTGGCCAGTTAGCCCTTCTCTCTGTATTCTAAATTTTAACCATTTCCCAATCCACAGTAAGACACTGCCTTCTATCCCATGACTTTTTAATTTCCTCGGTCTTTCATAAGGGACCTGGTCAAAGGCTTTCTGAAAATCCACATATACCATGGGTGTCACTTACGAAGCCCTCTTTGTGATTTCCAAGTCTGAAAAGGCCCATTCAGATGTGGAAATCACATGGACACCCCCCCCCCCCAAGTCACGTTAGAAAGCTCAGAAGATAAATGTGTTTGACACAATCATATTCAAATTGCACTGAGGGCGGGGGGGGGGGGGGGAGGGATACAGGTGTGCATGATTTTAGACTTGTATTGCACATCTCACCTTGTCGATGGGGATGTCCATGGCTATATCTGCTCCAGCGAACGGGACTCAGCAAAGGCAGCAAAGGGCTCATTTTGGCAAACCAAGAACTGCAAGGTGAAGAAGAAAATGCCACCTCACTCCCCCTATATTTTTTGTTTCTTCCAAAATATGTGTCAGTATGTACAAAGGCATTTTTCTTAGCTCCCGCTTTGCTGCAAATCCCCGTTTGTAAAGGGTAAGATATATGGGGCGTGCTCTGAAATTGGCCTGCGGGCATGTCTGTGTGCCTGGGATGGCAGATGCCCACATGCGACACATGCAAGTTTCTGAAATCGGGTTAAAACCTGCATGCATCCGACCCTTACTCTGTATGTCCCCATTTTCCCCTTTATTGCAGTGGATGCCTTTATCTTTCAGGGTGGAGGCAGGCCAATTTTATAAGGCACTTATGCATGCCCATCTTCTCTGTTGGTCCTCCCACTAAATTTCTGATGTTTTGACTTAGACATCCCAAAATTCACCTACATGGATTTTCTAAAACATCCACTGGCTCACCATTATCTACATGTTTATCCATGCCTTAAAAATATGTAACAGATTGGTGAGTCAAGACTTCCCTTGGCTAAATCCATATTGGCTTTCTCCCATTAAACCATGGGTAATTGTATGTTCAATAATTTTATAATGGTTTATTTCATTTTTCCTAGCATTGACATCAGGCTCATGGGTCTGTAGTTTCCCAGATCACCCTCAGAATCCTTTTTAAAAATTGGCGTTATTTTGGTCACTCTCCAACTTTCAGGAACTATAGAGGATTTTAATGATAATTTACAGGTTACTAATAGTAGGTTTGCAGTTTCATTTTTTAGTTCTTTCAGCAGCCTTGGATGTATGCAGTCCAGTACAGGTGAGTTGCTACTCTTTAGTTTGTCAAATTGCCCTATTACGTCTTCCAAGTTCACCAAGATCTGTTTCAGTTCCTCCGATTCATGACCTATAAATACCATTTCTGGCATGGGTATCTCTCATACATTTTCTTCAGTAAAGCCCAAAGCTATTCTACTATGCCCTTGTCCTCCCTTGGTGCCCCTTTTACTCCTCTATCATCTAATAAACCAACTGACTCTTTCACAGGCTTTTTCTTTGAATGTACCTGAAAAACGTTTTTATTATGAACTTTTGCTTCCATGAGAAGCTTCTTTTCAAATTCTCTCTTTGTTGCCTTATCAATGCTTTTCATCTAACTTGCCAGTGCTTATGCTGTTTCCTGTTTTTTTCATTCTGATCTTTTTTCCATTTTTTGAAAGATTTTTTTTTAAACTTTAACAGCCTCTCTCACCTCACCTTTAAAATATGCTGGCAATCATTTGGCCTACCTTCTACCTTTTTTAAAGCATGGAATACATCTGGTCTGGACTTCCAGATCATATTTTTAAACAATGTCCAGACTGTTGTAAACTCTTAACCTTTGCAGCTGCTCCTTTTAATTTTTTTCTTAACCATTTTTCTCATTTTCTCAGTCTTTTTTTTGAAAGCTAAATGCTAGTTAAGTAGATTTCCTTGCTGTTTTCCTTCCATTCATTAAATCAAATTTGATCATGTTATGATTTCTAGTGCCAAGTGGTCCCAACACTGTCACCTTTCATACCAGATCCTGTGTTCCACTAAGGATTGGGTCCAAAAAAGCTGCCCCTCATATCAGTTCTTTTCCTAAAACTCCAAAACCAGTTCAGGTTAAGCACAATATGAACTGATATGTTCTCTTATGCGAACCTCCAACACTTCAACAAATGAATGTCTTACTATTCAATCAATTGTCTTTTATCTTTTATTGCTAATCTGTCCCATAAAGGCATGGATGTAGTTTGCCTTCTTCCTCGGAGGAGGGGGGGGGGGGGGAGACAAAGGGTAAGGCATTCATATTGCCAGTGGGGGCAGGGGAGAAGTTCACTATTAGTGTCTGCAACATTTGGAGGGACACTGCCCCCCATACCCCTCAATTACACCTATGCGTAAAGGTCCAAATATGCCCCTAAACTCTTTGACTCAATATTTATATTCCACTGTATCTTCTTTAAAATGAATCTCACTACCACATAGGAGTTACTAGAGCTGGAGCTATTGTAGTTATTAGTGAAGCAACTGGTAGTAGAGATTCATGGATCATATGAGGGGACCTTGGAGTGCGAGGAGATCCAGGAACATTTGCTGAGATAAGTAGCCATTCATAAACTGAGTGAACTTGAGTACATTTTTATATGGACACTTTAGGAAGTCAAGAAAAGAGACATTTAGTACTTTTTTTATAAGGTGGAACTTTGAGCATCACATAAAACAGGTGGGATGGAGTAATGATGAATGGGTGATGAAACCGGTAGTTGATGTATTCCAATACATCTTTGAGAGCCGTTATCCCACATCAAAAGGTTTTTGGTTGTAGTCCTTCATTTGTAGAAGTGTTGGGGGTTCGCTTAAGGGAATATATTGGTTCCTTTCCTGAATCAGCTGCTTCATGAAGCAGTTATTTATTTCATCTAGAAACTTTATCTCCCTAGCACGTCCTGATGTGACATTCACTCAGTCAATACTGGGGTAACTGAAATCATCCATTATTATTGTGTTGTCAATTTTCTTAGCTTCCCTAATTTCTGTCAGCATTTCATCATTTGTCTGTTCATTCTGGCCAGGCAGATGGTAGTGTACCCCACTGCAATTCCCTTCCCCTTCTCACATGGAATTTCTCTCCAGAATGATTCTACAGTGCATTTTGTTTCCTGGAAAACTTTCATCTTGTTTCACTCAGTGCCCTCTTTGGCATATAGTGCCACCTCTACACCAATTTGATCTACCCTATCATTGTGATATAATTTGTACCCTGGTATCACAGTGTCCAAATTGAAAAACTGATATGGACAGAGTAATGCAAGATCTGTAAGTAAATCAGGAGGCCAGTGCACTAGCCCATAGGATTCTCTGCTGGTTAGTGGCCCGTTTTGGTAAATGTTTGCTATGGATACAATGAAATTCATCATTCAATGAAATCTTGTGCGGAAAGCCCCCCCAAAAAGATAATACACCTTTGGAGGTATATAATCCTTTTTGCATTTTTCCTTGCTGGTTCTCAAAACATTCATAAATAATGAGCTGCTTTGTAAGGTTTGCATTGCAGCAGGTCACTACTTATGAATCTGCTTAAAAGAGGGTGTGAAGTGGGGAAGGATCCAAGACGGCAATAGTGTGAGCCTTTGTGGCATTCTTCTCCTTGTCTTGAATTTTTGCCTCAAGCCTATGCGATAAAGGAAAAGGAAACACCAGTATCACCCCACAAAACCAGTGATTATGTCTGCACAGGATTGGATGGACGCCTGTGTCATCCAAGTTGGCTCTGCTGCAAAGGAAGCTCCAAGACGGGGTGACATTGCTGGGGGAATCCACGGAGGAAAATTGTCTGAAGTTAAGCCTGCTGTTAGGGACTCCACCGGTGCAGCCTGCTATGCGAGCAGTTGCAGTAGCAACCTTCAGACTGGCACAGTAAGATGTTGCTGTAGTTTGGACTCAGCTGGAGGCTAGAGGTCACTCATATCCCACCACGGGAAAAGCATTTCAGGTCGCCGGTAAGACAATGACAAGTAAGGAAGAAGGCAGGTGTAGATCCTTTGCTGAGATGCTGAGTCCTGCTGTTAATACTTTCAAAGAGAAGATACATGTTGATTTATTTCAGACTTTATTCTCCAAGCCTAAAATGGTTTCATTAGAGGCAATCTGGGAGGCGGCTGCCACTCTTGAAAAATTCTTAACCGCACAGAATGCTTTTTTGAGTAAACAGTTCACTGGTCTCTCTGGAAAAATTGAGGAGATGGATTGTGTTGTATCTGGACACAAGGAGCATTTAGAATTCTTGGAGAAGAAAGCGGGGAAGTGGCATGGAAAGAAAGCTACTTAATGCGGGACATTTGAATTTGAGAGCTAAACTTGATAACTTTGAGAATGTTCAGAGGACGTGAACATTGCAGTTTATACATTTTCCAAAGCTGCCCTTAATCCACCTTCTTAGATATGCTTAAGAATTTTTTTTTTTTTTTTACTTTTAAAAATCCCAGAGAATTCCTGCCCTCCTATTTCACGGGCATATTACTTACCTCCATTTAAAACTACAGAAAAATATGGAAGTGCTGCTGTTTTTTTATTCCCTGAGCCCTTTAGAGGTTTTGAATACCTCTGTGGATCCTGGAGAGACAACAGCAACGCTAATTGTGGACTTTTAATTAGACCTGGATAGGGATTGGGTATTAAAATTGTTTCTACATGAGATCAACTTTTCATGGATAGTAAAATCTGGGTTTTTCCTGATGTTCCAAAATCAACCCAAAATAGAAGGAAACAGTTTTTGCTCAAGAGATCTAAAGTATTGCTATTAGATGCACAAGTCTGTCTTAATTTTCCCTGTAAATATGAAGGGAATTTAATGTGTTTTCTTTTAACCTCAGCAGTTAACTTTGTTTCTAATTGATATGGTTCCTGTTCAAACTACTCCTGTCTTCTCTGCCAATCCCATGATGTAATCTGTGGGAAGTTGGTAATGTGTTAGGCAGAGGATGCCTCACTCCAAATTTATTTAGGTTGCTTATTGGGTCCCCTCAAGCTGTAGACTGTATAGAGTAGTTACTCACCTGTAACAGGTGTTCTCCAGGAGCAGCAGGAATCAGTCCTCACTTATGGGTGACATCGACGTCGATGGAGCCCCTGTGCGGAGCAATTCCCCAGCTTTCTAAGAAAGCCTTTGGGAATACTGCAAGCATGCGCGGTCCCTTTCCCGCCTAAAGGTGCCATCTTGCTCAGTCCAATGACATAGCTAAAAAACAGCACACAAAAATGTAAAAATAAACTATGTACAACTACAACTCCCAGGGGAGGAGGGAGGGTTGTGAAGACTGATTCCTGCTGCTCCTGGAGAACACCTGTTACCAGGGGCGGCCCAAGGGGGGTGCGGGGCCATGTGCGGAGACTCGGTGCGGGGCCTCATTTGCATAAGGGGCCTCATTTGCATAAATATTTGCATAATGTTACCATACACTAACTTTTAGTAAACATGCCTCTTCATGAGTGTATGGATAAAGAAAGACAAAGATTTCTACATTACTATAATCCAGTGCCAACCGCCAGGCACATTAGGAACTACTACAAACACTGCCCATTTAGAACCCATAGCAAACCCACCGTATCCTAACAGCACTACCAAGACTCATAAAGCACCATACCCTACCTATCAAAAGGCAACACTGCAAATATTAAACCAATACATTTCAGAGAATAACAATACATGACCTACTGGGGAAAGAGAACAAGTGGCAATGTCAAATAGGAATTACATAAACAGAATACCTCAGCTCAGTTACACATGCAGAACATAGACCATCACCAAACAAGGAATCACAATTTAAAAACAGGAAGACAATAATTAAACTGGGAACCCTAAAAGCCAAACTTGGAATGTACAACAATGTTGAAATAAAACTATAAATTAATTTCCTCTTGTACTAAACAAAGCACCGACATTAATGATGCACATTTCCCAGAGCTGACATATTCCAGTTAATAAATTCAAAATAAAGAGATATCTTTGTACCTTTTGTGCATTTTTTTTTCAGTTGCAATTGTTCTAGTCACTTTCTTCTGGTTTATTTGTGTCTTCTGCTAACTCTCCATCGTCTGCTGTCCATTTGTCCTTTCTTCTCTCCTCTAGTTTTTTTCCATTCTCTCTCTACATCTGCTTTAACATAATAATCTTTCTCCTTTTGCTCTTTCCTCATTCCTATTTCATCCACTCAAATTTTACCCCTCCATCCTCAATCCCCACTTAGGGGCTTGTTTACAAAGCCGCGGTAGCGGTTTGCGATCGTAATCGGAGCCGCGGCCCCATTGATTTCAATGGGGCCGCGGCTGCGATCGCGAACCACTACCGCGGCTTTGTAAACAAGCCCCTTAGTCTCCCAATACCCGGCCAATTGTAGATTTTTCTTCCCTCCCACACAAAATATTCTTCCCCTCTCCATTTCACTCTCCCAGCCCCATCCCCATCCCTTTCTAATCTCCCCCAACATCAGCTCCCTTTTAGTTGCAGCCCCACCCAGTATCCGCTCCCTTCTAGTCCCCACATCAGCCCATTTCCAGTCCTAGCTCCCCCATCCATTTCCAGTCCTATCCGAGTCCCTTCATCAGCTCATTTCCAATACCAGCCTCCCATCAGCCCATTTCTAGTCCTTTCCTAGCCCCACCATCAGCCCATGTTAAATCCTAGCTCCCCTCCACTCAGCCCATTTCTAATCCAAGCCCCCCATGAACCTACTTCCAGTTCTAGCCCCTCCATGAGTCCATTTCAATCCAAGCCCGCACCACAGCCCATTTCCAATCTTAGCTCCCCCAACACCCAATTCCCAGTCCTATCCTAGCCTCTCCATCAGCCCATTTCCTGTCCTAGCTCCTTCCCCTAAGAGCCCATTCCAAGCCCCCCTCCCCATCAGCTATTTGCAGTTCAAGCCCCCTTCCACTCAGCCCATTTCCAGTCCTAGCAACCCCCCCAACCCATTACCAGTCCTAACCTCCCCATCAGCCCACTCCCAGTCCTAATCCCATCTGCGCTTTTACAGTACTAATGCCCCTTGAACCTATTTTTTGTTTAAGCGCCCCCATAGCCCATTACCTGTCCTAACCCCCCATCAACCCACTTTCAGTCCTAATCCCATCAGCCCATATACAGATTTAGCTCCCCCATAGCCCATCACCACTCCTAAACCCCCCCAAGCCCATCACCACTCCTAACCCCCCCAGCCCATCAACACTCCTAACCCCCCCCCAGCCCAGCCCAGCCCATCAACACTCCTAAACCCCCCCCAGCCCAGCCCAGCCCAGCCCAGCCCATCAACACTCCTAAACCCCCCCCCCCCAGCCCAGCCCAGCCCAGCCCAGCGAAAATTAAAAGAAAAGAAAACCTGTCTGCTGCCACGGTTGGGGCCGCCGCGGCAGAATCGAGCGTGCCGCGGGGCCCCCCTGTGCACGGCAGAGCCTGCCCTCCTTGTAGCAGCTCTCTCTTTGAAGCTGAAAAGTCAGACGCGCCGGCTTGCAGAGCAGAGCACGAGGGAAGAGTTTCTCCCTCGCTGCTCTGTTAAGCCCGCGGGGGCTGATGGGAACTTCCCATCAGCCCCCGCGGGCTTAACAGAGCAGTGAGGGAGAAACTCTTCCCTCGCGCTCTGCAAGCCGGCGCGTCTGACTTCAGCTCCAAAGAGAGAGCTGCTACAAGGAGGGCAGGCTCTGCCGTGCACAGGGGGGCCCCGCGGCACGTTCGATTCTGCCGCGGCGGCCCCGACCGCGGCAGCAGACAGGTTTTTTTTTTTTTTTCAATTTTACTTTTCAAAAAGAATGTTTTTTGCGCGGGGCCCCCTGAAACGCGGGGCCCTGTGCAAAAAACATTCTCGCTCAATGGACGGGCCGGCCCTGCCTGTTACAGGTGAGTAACTACTCTTTCTCCAGGACCAAGCAGGAAGTCAGTCCTAACTTATGGGACTCCCCAGCTTCAGGCTACCGGGGACCCAGAGCTGAAAAAATGAGCTCCCTCTAGCCACAGCATCAGAGAAAGGATTTCACTGAAACACACCTCCACCGGTAGCCCAACCAGAGGGCTGGAGGGTAGGAGTTGCTTAAACCTCAAAGAGATTCCGGAGCACTGCCTGACCGAAAGCACTGTCCCTACGGGACTCTCACTCTAGGCAGTAATGGGCTGCAAAAGTCTGGCTTGAGGACCAAGTTGCAGCCCTGCAGATGTCTGCCAACGGTACAGAACGGAGATGAGCTACTGAGGCAGCCATTGCCCTGACACGGTGGGCCATGACCCGACCCTGCAAGGGAAGGTCAGCTGCCCTGTAAGCCCAGGTGATACAGTCAGCCACCCAGATGGACAAGGTACGCTTGGAGACAGGTAACCCCAAGTTATTAGGGTCAAAAGATACGAAGAGCTGAGTAGCCCTCCTATGCCCCTGCGTACGCTCAAGATAGAAGGATAAGGCCCTCCTACAGTCCAGGGTATGCAGGACTGTCTCAGCCTGGCTGGCATGGGGCCTAGGGAAGAACGCTGGAAGAACCACCTCCTGGTTGAGATGGAAAGAGGAGACAACTTTAGGGAGGAACTTAGGATGAGTCCTAAGGACTACCCTGTTCCTATAGAAGCGAGTGTAAGGCCTGTCACAGACCAGGGCTTGAAGCTCACTCACCCTCCTGGCCGAGGTCAGGGCCACAAGGAATAGAGCCTTCCAAGAAAGGAAGCGGAGAGGACATGTAGCCATTGGTTCAAAGGGTGGGCAAGTGAGTTGCTGCAAGACCACATTCAATTCCCACTCAGGGGCCGGTGGACGGAGAGGAGGTTTGATCAAAAGCAAGCCTCTGAGAAACCTGGACACCAAGGGGTGAACAGACAGAGAGTGTCCCTCCACCAGTGAGTGGTGAGCTGCTAGAGCAGAGAGGTGGACCCGAACCGAATTGGACTTAAGGCCTTGATTGGACAAGTGCAGCAGATACTGAAGCACTACCGGTACAGTGCAGGCGAAAGGATCCTCCTTGCGCTGCTGACACCACATGGAGAACCTTCTTCACTTCAGGGCATAGGTTTTTCTGGTGGACTGCTTTCTAGAGGCCAAGACCACCTCCTCCACTTCTCGGGGTAGGCCCCAGGGAGCCAACACTACCCTTGCAGCCTCCAGACCATCAAATTGAGAGATTGGAGATTGGGGTGCAGAAGGGAACCCTGATCCTGAGAGAGAAGATCGGGTTGCAACCCCAGAGGTAGTGGTGTGTCCACGGCTAGCTGGAGCAGAAGTGGAAACCAGGGCTGCCTCGGTCACCTGGGAGCTATCAGAAGTACTGAGGCCCTGTCCCTTAGAATCTTGAACAAGGTTCGGGCCACCAGAGGCGTGGGAGGAAACGCATACAGGAGGCCCTGGGACCAAGAAATCAGGAAGGCATCCGCTGCTATCCTCAGGGGATGAGGTTGCCTGGAACAGAACCTGGGCAGCTGCCGGTTCAGGGGACTGGCAAAGAGATTTATGGATGGAAGTCCCCATCTCAGGAAAATGTTCTGAACCACCAAGGGGTGCAGTTGCCACTCGTGGGGTTGCAGAATCCTGATCAACCTGTCTGCCAGGAAGTTTTCCTGGCCAGAGAGATAAACAGCCTTGAGAAACATGTTGTGTTTGAGAGCAAAAGAGCACAGGGCCTGTGCCTCTCGACACAGGAGCCTGGACCCCGTGCCTCCCTGCTTGTTCACATAGAACCTGGCCACTTGATTGTCTGTCTTCAGCAGAACAGACTGGTGAGCCAAGGTGTGAGAGAAGGTTTTGAGGGCTAAGCGAATAGCCCAGAGTTCCAGGAGGTTGATTTGCTGCGTGGCCTCCCATGGAGACCACAGGCCCTGGGTGCATCTGTCTAAGCAATGTGCACCCCAGCCCTGCAAGGAGGCATCTGTGGTCAGCACCACCGTGGAAACAGGTACCTGAAAAGGCACCCCCAGTAACAAATTGTGGGGTTGTAGCCACCACTGTAGGGAGTCCAGGAATGGTTTGGACACCCGCACTTTGCAAGACTTCCTGTGGCTTGTTGCCACTGAGTTCGGAGACACCATTGTGCAGGTCTCATATGGAGGCGAGCATTGGGGGTCACATGCACCGTTGATGCCATGTGGCCCAGGAGCTCTAGACAGAGTCTGGCGGAGACTTGTGGCCTGCTCAGAAACTGGCTTGTCAAGTCTGAGTCTTTGAGCCCTGTCTTTTGGCAAGTAAGCCTTTGCTTGCAGGGAGTCCAACCTTGCTCCTATGAACTCGAGGTTCTGGGAGGGGAGCAAAGTGGACTTTGCGATGTTTATGACAAAGCCTAGGTGCTGAAGGAGGGAGACAGTTCTGAGGGTGGCTTGCGGGCCTCCTGGGAAGTCTGACCCCTGATGAGCCAGTCGTCCAGGTAGGGAAAGACAAAAACCCCCTGATTCCTTAAGTAGGCTGCCACCACCGCCAGACACTTGGTAAAGACCCTTGGGGCGGAGGTCAGGCCAAAGGGTAGTACTCTATACTGGTAATGGTTTCCTCCCACAATGAACCTGAGGTACTTTCTGTGGTCTGGATGAATGAGGATGTGAGTGTACGCATCCTTTAGGTCTAAGGAGCATAGCCAATCTCCCTGCTGGAGGTAGGGCAAAAGTGTTCCAAGAGTAAGCATCTTGAATCTTTCTTTCTCCAAGAACTTGTTGAGATTCCTGAGGTCGAGAATAGGCCTGAGGCCCCCGGTTCTCTTTGGTACAAGGAAGTACCTGGAGTAGAACCCGTGACCTTGCAGGTGGGGAGGCACCGGCTCCACCACCCGGTCTAGAAGCAGACCTTGAAGTTCTTGAAGGAGGAGGTCTGTGTGCAGAGGAGGTCTTGGAGGCTCTCCGGGGAAGTAGGTCAGAGGCAACTGCTGGAAATGGAGCATATAGCCCTTGTGGACAATGCTCAATACCCAAGCATCTCTTGTAATGGGTGGCCACCAGTGGGCAAACAGGACTAGACGACCTCCTATGCAGAGATGGGACAGCAGAGGTGGAAAGGCTATGCTGTGGGAGTCAAAAACCCGCTCCCTGCTGAGTGGGAGCAGGAGCTGGAGGCTTGAGGGTCTTCTGCCTATGGGGCCCATGTCCCTGCCCCTTGGCCTGCTGACCCTGCTGGGGAGCTGGGGAGGCCTGATACTGAGGGAAAGGTTTGTAGGCAGCCACCTTCCTCGGGTATAAGGACTTCTTACCCGAGCCCATCTTCCTCTGAGAAGGGGCAGAAGTTTTTCTGGACAGCCTTGTCCTAGTCAGGTGCTCAGTTTCGAGCTCAGCCGCCTTCTCAGCCATGGGCTTGCCAAAAAGGTTTTCACCTCGGCAAGGGACATTGACCAACTTGTCCTGCACCCAGGGCTCGAGGTCCGATGACTGCAACCATGCCTGGCGTCAGGCCCCGATGCCGGCCGCCGCTACACGGGCCGAAGCCTCGAAGCCATCGTAGGCCGCTCGGGACATGAACTTTGAGCATTTCCGGATCCCCGAGGACAAGGTCTTCAACCTCTGCAAGGGTTCCCCGGAGAGGCCAGCAGAGAACCCGGCAAGTTCCTTCGCCAGGTCCCGTAGGTACATGCCCATGTACAGCTGGTAAGACTGGACACGGCAAGCAAGCATCGAGCCCTGGAAGCACTTTCTGCCGAAAGCATCCAGGTTCCGGGCCTCCCTGCCGGGAGGCACCGCAGAGTGCATCTTCTGGCTTTTCAGACAATGCATGGCCGATTCCACCATCATGGAATGGTGCGGCAGCTGCGCCTTCTGGAAACCAGGGCTCTTACGGAGTCGATAAATGGAATCGACCCGCTTGCTCAAAACCGGCGCCGAGGCCGGTGCCTCCCACATCCGGAAGAGGAGCCGTTCCAGCATTGGAGGAACAGGCACAGTAAAGGACTCCTTCGCTGGAGAGTCATACTGGAGGGCCTCGAGCTCTTCGGCTCTTCGGCTCTTCCTCGGGGTCCGCGGGAATCGCCAAAACCTTGGCCATGTCCCTGACAAACTCCAAGAACCTGGTGTCCTCCGGAGGGGACGTACTCCGGGGCTCGGACTGCGGTGAGTCCGAAGGGACGCACCGAGTCCGAAAAGTATCGGGGGACTCCTCGTCCTCCGTCTCCCACGCAGACTCATCCGAAGAGGAGTCGGGGGGCTCCGACCGTGCGGGCCTCGGTTGCACCCGCCCCGACGCCGAAGGCACCGGCGTCGATGCCCTTGGTTCCGAGCGGGAGGTCGAGGGAGACAATGACCGAGGACGATCTCGAACTTTCATGGTCTCGAGTATTGGCTCGGTCTCCGGAGTCGACTTAGACGTCGATGTCCTGGTGGTCAGGGCAGATGCACCAGCGAGGCTGGCCATCAGTACCCGCTGCTGATCCATGAAGGCAGACAATCTGCACTCCAAGGCTGTCAGCCTGAGTCCAAGCTCAAGAGACTCAGCAGCCACCAACTCGGGCCCCGGTGGTGCCGGGCCCGATGTCGGCTCCCTAGGAGGAGAGTCCACGAGGATAACAGGACTTACGTGTCCGGCGGGCTCTGGCTCCACACGGGGCATTTTGGACGGCTTCTCCTGCTCCAAGAGCCCGGGATGGCGGTCAGGGGTCTGAGACCTGGCTCTCGAGGAACCAAGGACCTCCTCCGACGCTGCCCTCACGACCGCTTCTTCCTCTTGCATTCCCGATCGGGGGACCCCCTATCTGAGGATCCCCGGCGATGCTCAGGGTCAGACTCCCGAGACGACGAGGTCCGGGCCCGGCCAGAGGCGGAATCAGATGCTGGCGGCTTCGTAATGCCTTAGTGGACATCTTGCCACATGGGACACAGACCTTAGGATCATGATCCGGTCCGAGGCATCGAAGGCAGCAGTCGTGTGTGTCGGTGAGAGACATTAGTTTCTTGCACCGATCACACTTTTTGAAACCACTGGAAGCCATTGGGAAAAAAGGGCCCCCGCGAGGTCAAAGGACCGGCCTTTCAGGGAAAAGACAAAAAGGGCGCGAACGCCAGCCACGAAGGGCAAAAAAACGAAAAATAGAAGACGGGCTCGATACCGATGTACCGAACCCGGCGGGAAGGGGAACCGGCGTCGAACCGGAGAAAAAACACGATGAAATCGCAAGAAAAAACGTCAATTTTTCCGGGTGACACGGACAGACGTCCAGTGGGCTCCACGGAAAAAGAAAGACTGAGCAAGATGGCACCTTTAGGCGGGAAAGGGACCGCGCATGCGTGCAGTATTCCCAAAGGCTTTCTTAGAAAGCTGGGGAATTGCTCCACATGGGGGCTCCATCGACGTCGATGTCACCCATAAGTGAGGACTGACTTCCTGCTTGGTCCTGGAGAAAGTTTGTTTCCTTAATTTTTTCTTTTCTTGCCATCATGTACTTCCTATGACTATTTTTTAAACAAGATGTAATTTCTTGATTAAGCTTTTATATTCTAATGAGAACTTTCATGCTTAGCAGACCAGATGCAAACATTTACTACAAAAACCGCTCAAGTTTGGAATTTTTCACAGAAGGCTATTACATGCAAAAATAAAAATGCAGAAAAACTTTGCCTTTATTCTATGGGCCTTCAAAAGAGCAGGGCCAGCGCAAGGATAGCTGATGCCCTACACGTACCTTCAGCCAGGTGCACCCTGCTCATAGCCCAGCATCTCCCCTTCTTCCTGCTTCATGTGCAGCATTCCCCTTCTCTCCTCTCTCTTCCCTTTCCTATGCCTCGTATCCAGCATCTCCCATTCCTTCCCTACTTCTCGTGACCAGTATTCCACCTTCTCTTCATCACCTCCCCCAACAGTCCAGCATCTCCTCTTCCCTATCCCACTATAGCCCATACCCTCCCCTTCCTTTTCCCGTTTCCCAGGTCTAGCGTCTCCCCTTCGCTCTGCTCAGTGTCCAGTATTTCCCCTTCTTTTTCTTTCCTCACAATCTATGATCTCCCCTTTTCTGCTCCACACCTCTCTGTTCAGTATCTCTCCAAATCTTCCCATTACTTATTTATTTATTTTATTTATTTAACATTTCTTTTATACTGCACTATTATCATCAGCGCGGTTACTTGCTTCCTCCCCTCCTCTGCTGCCATCACCGCCCTCCCTACCCCTGCCCGGGCCATCCTGAAGTACTGTAAAGCAGCATGCATGGCACAGAGTCTCTGACCCCATCTACTTCCCACTTCCTGCCAGAGGGGACAGGGCCCAGAGAGTTGAGTGTGTGCTTACACTCAGAAGCTCCAAGCCATGCACACCACTTTACAGTGCTTCGGGGTCAGTGGAGGCACAAGGGTTTCTGCCGCTCTAGGCAGACCATCTGTGCTTCCGCCCCCCCCCCCCCCCAAAAGACTATACCTTTGGCCAGCCCACCATACTGCCCCTACCTTGCGCTGAAACAGCGGTGGTTGAACTGCCGCTTCAGTGCTGCGTTGGGCGTTAAAGCGCCTGTGGGCATATGTGCTCATAGCTTGCCGCTCCTGACTCCCCTTCAATGCAACTTTCTTGGAGGGTGGGCAAGAGCGGCAGACCGGAACTGCACAAATGTGCGTGGTCATTTTAAAGCCACTTCCTGGGGGGGTTGGGTTAGCGATGCCATCCACCAGGGTCTGCTGCCGTAGATGACCACCTAGTTTGCCTAGTGGACGGGCCAGCCCTGTTCAGGGTAGGAGGACAGTAGAGGCAGCAGAGGAGGGGAGCATGCAGACCCTGTCCTTGAACTCTGCCTCCCTAGGGAAATACCTTGTCTGCTTAGTGGTAGGGCCGGCCCTGCAGAAGAGTGACTCTCTAGCTGAGGGTCAGAAAGGAAAGGCTGAGGTAGTGTTGGTTTTACCCCAGATTGCCATGGTGCCTAGAAACTTCTTCCTGTGCCCAGATTTTCCTGTTCTTCTTTTACTGTTGTCGCTGCTGCTGCCAATTTTGGTACATGTGCTGGCTTCTTTCTGCACTATGTGGCTCTCTGTGAGTTTATACCACATGATACAGGCACTCTCACACTTGTCTTGCTAGACCCTGAGAGCAATGCAAGCGTTCCTGAACCTTGTGGCTCCAACTCACAGAGAGCCATGTGATGCAGGGAGAAAGCAGTATGTGTATGAACAGTGACAGCAGCAGGCCTAATATGAAGTCCTGGTGACTTACTGGCTAGGTAGCTGGGCGGCATGTAGATGTCTACATGGGGATAGGGTGGGAGTAGAGGATGGCTGACTGAATTCCGTCCTGAATGGTGAGGGCTAGCTGGCTACAAGATGGGGGAAGGGTAGGAGCTAGGGGCTGGATGACTTCCTTGCTGGGTGGTTGGGGCTAGCTAGAAATTTGGGTGAGGAAGGAGATGGTGGTATAGGGGAGGGAAACTGATGGGAAAGAGATGGATAAGAGAAGGAGACTGAGTGATGGCAGGGTGGGAGGAAGGGAGAGAGGGTGACAACAGAGTGGTGGGCAGACAGCGCAAGACAGAGTGGGGAAGAAAGAGTGAGACTGAGTGATGGGGGGATAGAGAATGAGTCTGAGGAACAACAGGATGAGGGAAAGAGTAAGAAAGAGATTGGGCTAGGAGGGGACTACTGGCTGTGTGTTTCTGCGAGTGGCTTGCAGCATTGCATTAAGGACCTGATTTACTAGGCTTTCTTTTGCCTTAGACATGGAATAGGAAGGAGAAATTAGACCTTACCTGCTAATTGTCTTTCCTTGAGTTGTCTCCGGGCCAGTCCAGACCAATGGGTAGTCAATCTCCCTCCTCTAGCAGCTGAGGACTGAATACTGAATCTTGTTGCCAGGTTACCCAGCCCCCCCCCCCTTGGAGGCAGCAAGGCAGTCTTAATGTATCAAGCAAGTAGAAAAAACAAACATGTCGAAGAAGACACGAAAACCATGGAAGAGGTACACAGAAGGCTACTGACCACGCACTGTAACTGCTAACAAGCACGGTAGCAAGAGTGAGAGCAAGCACCGGCTGCATCTAGACCGGGCAAGACAGACGCTCGAGTGAGCTGTCCTGCCACGGATAGCGCCACCAAATATCAAATAATGCTGGCTTTATATCTATATATATATATATTTTTTTTTTCAATTTTAGATATCCCTCTAAATGAAGCACAAACCCCGAGACAAACGCGAAATGGACGTCACTGAGAAAATTTGCACGGATTCCCTTAGGGCGGGGTCTGGACTGGCCCGGAGACAACTCAAGGAAAGACAATTAGCAGGTAAGGTCTAATTTCTCCTTCCTTATCGTGTCTCCGGGCCAGTCCAGACCAATGGGTAGTACCAAAGCAGTAACTAACCCTGGGAGGGACCTGTGAGCCCCGCGATGACGGCAGAAGCCCCCACCGATGCATCCTGACGCGCAAGCACATCCAAACAATAATGACGCGAAAAAGCATGCAGAGAAGACCAGGCTGCCGCCCGACAAATGTCTACGGGAGGAACCAACGCCGACTCCGCCCACGAAGTCGCTTGACCCCTGGTCGAATGAGCTCGAAGACCGACAGGCACAGGTTTACCTCTGGACTCATATGCGACTCTAATGGCCTGCTTCACCCAACGCGCGATGGAAGCTTTGGAGGCTGCCTTCCCTTTGGACGGCCCCCCATAGAGCACGAACAAGCGATCGGACTGTCGAAATGAGTCCGTCTCCTTAAGATACCGACGGAGCACACGCCCCAAATCCAATCTCTTCAGAGAATGATCCAAAGAAGCTTCGGCCCCCGTCGCTACAAATGTAGGCAGAGTAACGGTCTGGTTGACATGGAAGGCAGACACTACCTTAGGCAGAAAAGATGGAACCGGACGCAGAACCACTTTCTCCACAGAAAACTGCAGAAAGGGCGGGCGACACGAAAGTGCCTGCAAATCTGAAATGTGACGAGCCGAACACAAGGCTACCAAAAAAGCCGTCTTCCAAGAGAACTCCCGGAGAGAACCGGAGGAACGCGGCTCAAAAGGAGAACCAGTGAGGGCATCGAGTACGAGATTCAAGTCCCAAGGAGGAACCACCTGACGAACAGGAGGACGAATATGCCGCGCCGCTCTAAGAAAGCGAAGAACATCGGGATGGGAGGAGAGACGGGATCCGCGAATCGGACCCCGAAAAACCGCTAGTGCTGCCAACTGCACCTTAAGGGTGCTGAGAGCAAGGCCCTTCTCCAGCCCGCTCTGCAGAAAAGCGAGAATATCCGGAATAGCAGACCCCCGGGCCCGCAGGGAGCGATCAGCACACCAGGCTTCGAACACGCGCCACACGCGGATATAAGCCAAGGACGTGGACCGCTTACGCGACTGTAGCAAGGTAGAGATCACTGTGGCCGAATAACCCTTGCGGCGTAACCTATCCCGCTCAAGAGCCATGCCGTAAGCGAAAATTGATCCACCTGAGGCATCGGCACGGGACCCTGATGCAGTAAGTCTGTTCGAGTGGGCAAACGCCACGACGGCTCTACCAGAAGCCGCATCAGATCCGCGTACCAAGGACGCCTGGGCCAATCCGGAGCAATGAGGATCACTTGCCCGTCGTGAGAGGCTGCCCTGTGCACCACTGGACCGTCTAACGGCCATGGCGGAAACACATAGAGAAGCTGCCCCGACGGCCAGGGTTGCACGAGACCGTCGAGCCCCTCCGACATATGCTCTCTGCGCCGGCTGTAAAAACGCCCTGTCTTGGCATTGCGAAGAGTGGCCATCAAATCCATGACGGGGTGACCCCAACGCAAGGTGATCTCGTGAAATACCTCCGCATGGAGCTCCCACTCTCCCGGATCCAACAGATGGCGACTGAGATAGTCAGCTTGGACATTGCTCTTTCCTGCCACATGAGACGCGGACAGCTCCGTGAGGTGCAACTCCGCCCACTGAAACAAGCGTTGACTCTCTTCCAGGAGAGGTGTACTCCCGGTGCCGCCCTGGCGATTGATGTAGGAGACTGTCACGAGATTGTCGGAAAAGACGCGAACGGGCTTCCCCTCCAGAAGCTCGGCAAAAGCTAGCAGCGCTAGATAGACCGTTCGGAGTTCCAGACGATTGATGGACCACAGCGTCTCCTCCGGCGACCAGACTCCCTGCGCTATTTGCGCCAAACAATGTGCCCCCCAACCCGTCAGACTGGCATCGGTAGTGACTAAAACCCACTCTGGTATGGAGAGCAGCACGCCCGCCAGAAGATGGTCCGGATCCGACCACCACCGAAGACTGAGCCTGACGGGATCGGGACAGCTCAAGCGCCGGGAGAGGGGATGACGCTGCGGAGACCACCGTGATAGCAGCGCATGCTGAAGCGGCCGCATGTGCGCTCATGCCTAAGGCACCAAGTCTAAGGCGGCCGCCATCAGACCTAGCAACTGTAAGTACTTCCAAGCCGTTGGCGCGAGAAGCCGCAAAAATCCCGACACGTGAGCGAGAAGCTTCCGAACACGCTCCGGAGGCAAGAGAACGAGCCCCCTGTCCGTGGCGAAAAAGCCCCCAGATAAGGAAGCCGCTGAACTGGTTGCAGACGACTTTTGGCCTGGTTTATAACCCATCCGAGATTCTCGAGACAAGAAACCACCCAAGCTGTTGCCGTGAGCGACTCTGCTCTCGACGACGCCCGAATTAACCAGTCGTCCAAATAGGGATGAACCTGGACACCGTCCCTGCGAAGCGCCGCCGCCACGACCACCATCACCTTGGTGAAGGTGCGGGGTGCCGTTGCTAGACCGAAAGGCAAAGCTCGAAACTGGAAATGGCCCATGGGAACCGCAAAACGAAGGAAGCGCTGATGCTCCGGCTTGATAGGAATGTGAAGGTAGGCCTCTGTCAAATCGATGGAAGAGAGAAACTCCCCCGGTCGCACAGAGCGAATCACGGACCACAAAGTTTCCATTCGGAAATGAGAGACTCGCAGACAGCGATTGACATGCTTCAGATCCAAAATGGGCCGAAAAGAGCCCTCCTTTTTGGGAACCACGAAATAAATCGAGTATCGACCGAAGCCGCACTGGTCCGGTGGCACGGGCACCACGGCTTGGAGCTGCAATAAGCGCAGCAACGTGTCGTGCACCGCTCTTCGTTTGACCAGCGGACCGCAAGGAGAGAAAACAAAGGCATCCGTCAGAGGACAAGCGAACTCGAGGGAATAGCCCTCTCGGACAATCTGAAGTACCCACCTGTCGGTGGTAATGGCGGTCCAAGCGGAGACAAACACCTGCAAGCGACCCCCTACTGGAAGCTCCGCCTGGACCGGCCTCGCTTCATTGTGGCTTCTTAAGAGTAGGGGAAGCGGTTCCGAAGTAGCCCCTTCCGGAACCACGAGCGCCCCGAAAGGACTGCCCCCGAGACTGAAAACGACCCCGCTGATAAGGAGCAAAGCGCGCCCCTCTAAACCGGCGAAAATCACGACCCTGACCTCGCGAAAAAGAGGACTGCTTAAGCGGATGAGGACGGTCCTCGGGAAGGCGTCCGCCCTTGGAGTCACCTAAATCCTTAACAATCTTCTCCAACGCTTCACCAAAGAGCAGCTTACCCTTATAAGGCAGTTTACTGAGACGGGCTTTGGAAGAAGCATCCGCTGCCCAACTGCGCAACCAAAGAAAATGTCGAGCAGCAACTGTAGAAGCCATAGCTTTTGCGGAAATACGAATCAAATCATAAAAGGCATCCGCGAGATAAGCCGCCGCCGACTCTAGTTGAGCACTTTGGATAGGCGGAGAAGAGTCTCCCTCGGGCGCCGAAGTCTGCTGACTCCACCTAATAGAAGCCCGCGAGACGTAGGCCCCGCACATGGAAGCCTGCAGCGCCAAGGCGCTGGCCTCAAAAGTTTGCTTTAAAAGTGCCTCCAGCCGACGATCTTGCATATCTTTAAGGGCCGTAGCCCCTTCCACGGGAATGGTGGTTTTCTTGGTGACGGCAGACACCAGAGCATCCACCTTAGGCAGACGCAGAAGCTCCCGTTCCTCCGAAGGCACAGGATACAAACGAGCCATCGTCCGAGCTCCCCGCAAGGAAGCCTCCGGAAATTCCCATTCAGAGTCTATCATCTGCTTTATGACTCTGTGGAAGGGAAAACATTTCTGCTCAGACCGGACCCCCTGCAACAAGGGATCCTCCAAAGGTTCCTGCTGCGCCACCGGAGGAAGAAGACTGAGAGCAGACAGAGACTGCGCGATCAAGGCCGACAATTCATCTCTTCTAAAGACTCTAAAAACATTAGGGTCCTCTCCTGGCCCCAACTCACCTTCTTCTAACTCGGTGGGCCAGGAATCGCCCTCCGGATCTGGTAGGAGCTCTCCCTCCTCCGGCCCCAGAACCTCTGCGGCCAGAGAACCAGTATCCAGCTTAGAATCACTAATAGGCAAAGAAGAGATCCCCTCTGTAAGACCTGCCCTGCAAGCAACCTCAGCCTGAGGCGCCAGGAGAGAATCTGCCACCACTGGCACAGCAGACTGAGCCTTCTGAAGCAAATAAGCCTTGTGAAATGCTAGAATAAAGTCCGGAGAAAGAAAGGAATCAGGAATCTGAGGCATGGCTGTGCCCACAGGCTGAACCGGTTCTACCGCGGTATGCTTGGATTTGGATTTTCGCTTTGCCGGCTTAACAATAGGGGCTGAAGAAACGGCAGAAGCACCTAAGATGGCCGCCGTTCCCGCGCATTTCTCGGAGGGCTGAACTGAGGAGATACGGTCCCTTTGTTCCCCTACGGAATCTTGCATTGTCCGGCCGAAAGTGCAGCACCGAGATACCGAATCCCCCAGCCAAAACTGCGAAGTACAGCGCCTGCTAAAATCGCCTGCGGGAAGAACGAAGGAAGCCCGCGACGAGCCGAACACATCAAAGGAAACGGCGTTCAGTAACAAAAATACCTGCACACTGTCCGACTGAGAGAAACAGCTCCGGAGATCCCGACAACCGCTGCTAGTGGGGAGAAGGGCCGGAGAGACAGAGGAGAAGACACCAGAATCTGAGGCCCCCAGGTCTGGTCCCACAATCGGCCCTAACAGAGCAGAGGAGACAGGCTCTGCCTCATGCCCCGAAATGAGCAGACTTGGCAGTAGCGCCACGAGAGAATAGCCAGTCTGAAATTTTAAGCAGTGCTAATATACCCAGCTAGGGCAAGCACTAAGCCTAATGTGACACTCTTCCTTACAAAATAAAGTAACTAAGAAATTAAAGAAAGACACACAGGATCTTTGTGGGGAGCCAATCTCCACACTTCCAGTCCAGCTGCTGAGGACAATAAGACTGCCTTGCTGCCTCCAAGGGGGGGGGGGGGGGGGGTGGGCTGGGTAACCTGGCAACAAGATTCAGTATTCAGTCCTCAGCTGCTAGAGGAGGGAGATTGACTACCCATTGGTCTGGACTGGCCCGGAGACACGATAAGGAAAACAGCCTTAGTAAATCAGGCATAAAGTCGCTGCTGTAGATCACAGAGGAGGTCTTCCCCTCCCCATGCCTCCACACTTCAGCTTTGGTGGAGACAATGCCAGGGAGGGGGAGCTGTAATGAAAGGTCTCAGCCTCTGGCTCGTACATTTTTGGTCTGGCCGTGGCAGTTAAGTTTATTTTGTATTTCTCACTGCTGGTTTGATTAAAACGGACTATTACTTAACAAAGTCTGGGAGTCTGTTTTCATGACCCCAGTACAGGGTATTATGTGGTCCAACAAAAAATAATGAAAGAACTGTTGTTCTCCTCACTTCTTTCTGTGTGAATATTTCCTGAGCCGGGTGGGGGTTTGGCTCTTGGGTTTGGCAATTTTTGCCTTAGTGTTTTGGATCTAATTTTAAAGAACATTTGTCAAGGCCTATTTTACTCCAGTGCATGCATGGATTTCCAGTTCCTTCCTTAAGAAACTACAAGTTCCTAGATGCACTAGGAATAAAATCAGCATTGGCTTAACTTGTTCTTCCTGACCTGGAGCTAGAACAGAGGTTCTCAATCCAGTCCTTTGCACACACCTAGCCAGTCAGGTTTTCAGGATAACCACACTGAATATGCATTTGAGAGATCTGCATGCACTGTCTCCATTGTAGGTAAAACTCTCTGATGCATATTCATTATACAAATGCAATGTGTGCCTTCGAGTCAGTCCTGACTCCTGGCGACCCAGAAGCTCCTGGGTTTTCTTGTAGTTATCCTGAAAACCTGATCGGCTAGAGGTGTGTTCCAAGGACTGGGATGAGAACCCCTGAGCTAGAGGATTCCCTAAAAACGAGACTCTTGGTATATCTACAGGTAAACATGAAGACATATGATTTCATTTCTTAAAAGTTTTATGCTGAAATATCCAACAGTTCAATGCAGCTTACTAGTAATGTACAGTACTTAATGAACCAATTATAAAACATAACGGACACAAATGATTCACTCTCTGAGCAATGCATGAGGGGTGGCTGAACTGAACCGCAGTTCCTATTAGTGTTCACAACAACCGATACAATAACTGACTTCCAAATGCTGTAAGAAATAAATGTGTCTTTAAGCATTTCTTAAACCCTGAAGAGTTTATACAAACATGAGCTGTATTAGACAAGGCAATAAAACATATGACCTGTGTGGGGCCCTGTATCCCACAACAATTGTTTTTTTTTCTAGACTGCAACACTAATCATACTAGCATGTACCTGACGTCACGTAGCAAAGGAACACACAATGGCCATGTCCCATTTGAGCACAGATGGGTAGAGACCGGCTATTTCTAGCAACTTGCTCAAGTAAGGACCATCCTTTGCTAAACGTCGATGTCATGAACAACTCTAGTTAAATAAAATCCATTGCTTAACTGGTAACCAATGAAGCATTTCAAGGTAAGAATCACATGTTCTCTGCCTGTCAGTAGCTGTGCTGCCGAATCCTCTTTCATTTGTAAGGCCCTGATGTTTTTTTTGGTAAGCTTAGATACAGAATGTTACAATAATCAAGGTATTCAACACTAAAGCTGCTCTAAATTGCTGAACATCTAATAGTACTCTCAATTTCCGCATCGACCGTAGGTTGAAGGCGGCCCAGCTCATGGCTGCTTTTACATGATCCTTACTAGATAACTGTGCATTAATCTTCATGTCTAGGCTAAAAACCACCTGCATGACAGGAGTTTCTGTTGATGGAATTTCTATCGATTGAACTGGAGATGACTCCTCAGACAAATTCAACCACAGAATTTCTGTTTTCTACAAATTCAGTACTAGGTGGTTTTCCTTCATTCCTGCTCTCACCATTTGCAGACATAGCTGCAATACAGACAACAAATCCAGTGGCTGATCTGGAAAAAGCAGGATCTCAATGGCAATGTTCAGAAGAAATTCAAATTTAGCAGAAACAGAAACAGTAGGATTAAGGGGCATGTTTACTAAACTGCGGTAACGTTACTTAATGATCGTTAACGTCCCCGGCTGCGGTAAACACCGCAGAAGGTCGAGAGAGGGCGGAGAGAAGGGGTCAATGGGCGGAGAGTGGGCGGGGCGAGGCCCCTTTCACACTAACGCGCTGGACTGAAAGGGCTGAATCCTACCGCGAATGAAAACCTGCCGTTAGATGCACATTTGCAGGAGAGAGAAACCATGTCAGTGTCAGCAATGTGCAGCCTAGGCAGGGAGCCCAAGGAACGTGATAGTAGTGCTCCATTTTCAGCAACAGCATAGTGCCAAAGTATGAATGGCAAACCGGAAGAAAACTCTGTATGAAAACACATGAAAGTATACTGTGTCAAAATCAAAAAAACTACTATGCATTCACTTAGAAAGTAGAGAAGGCAGAATTCAAGCAAAGGTATTTGAAGCAACAGAAGGTCTCAGACTTTAACGGGCAAACCGTATACTCAAGGCAATATTCACCAACAGAGCACAGTAAAAGCCCTTTCTTGCATCAACGACCTTAAAAATTATGTTGCTCCACACAAAGTAGCTGTCACTAACTCCTTTAACACAGGTAATAACAGTATTTCTCTTGACAAATTCTTCAAAATCAGTGTAGGAGAGTGAGTAGCATAACTTAGCTGAAAACGTATTGCTTGAACTGCTGCATAGCCATCATCTCATCCCCGCTCCAACCCCAACGCTCTCAATCGCGCTGCTATTGCGTTTCACCCGAGCAGGTTTCTTCAGGGGGTGACAAGCAGAGGATAGCGAGAACAGGCCAGCTGCAGGAACAGAAGCATTACTAACTGCTCTGCAACATACAAAGTCTGGCTGAGGAAAAGTACAGGTCGCCCCAGGGACTATTATGCATCTGTGGCAACAGTGTGGTGCAGTATGAATGGCCACTATGGTGGTATGAATGGCCACTATGGTGATGGTGCAAATGGGGCATAGGGGGCCGCAGGCGGGACATGTAGCATGGGCAGCTGGGGCACAGGGTGGACCAGGCGGGCGCCTAGGTGGCACATAGAAACATAGAAACCGGAAATCAGCAAGACAACAGCTGACCAAGGCCAAACACAATCCAGCTATATCTGCCTGGTTCACCCTAGCCAATAGTTGCTAGGGCACTGACCTGACATCCCCCCAGCCATCCTGCCCCCATGTGGAAGGGACATAATATTGGTAGGCAGTGATGGGGGAGGGATGTAAGGATGTCCATGTATGCCCCCCCACCCCGGGATCTGCTCCCTAGGCGGGCGCTTACCTACACAGTGGATGGCCTGGGACTGCGCACTACCAGCACCGACAGCAAATGGCCATGTCAGCTTGGCAGGGGGGTGTGTGCCTGTGCTGGAGGGGGCAGTGCCACCTCCCTGCAGTGGACCTAGGTCATGCCCTGCATCAGTATGTGGTGTGCAGTGCAACATACAAAGTCTGGCTGAGGAAAAGTACAGGTCGCCCCAGGGACTATTATGCATCTGTGGCAACAGTGTGGTGCAGTACACCCAGCCAGTGTGTCCAGAAGCAGAGGGTCACAGGTTCAAACCCCAGCTGTGGTTCCTGCAGAGCATGTCCCTATGTTTTACCCTACAATGCAGATACAACAGCAACATGTGCAAAGCCCAAAGCAGCGGCGAATAGGGGTACAAACACCCACCTGCACAGGCTCCACAATCCAAAGATGCATGGAGAGTCAGGCTGTTGGCCCCAGCATTGAGCTGAAGTTATCACCAGAGCACTACTACTACCCCCTGCACAGTTTAGCAATGTCGGCACTGTGATCAGGACCAGTGTGGCGGGCAGGGTTGCCAACCACCCCTATCTTTGTACAATGCTGCAATAGGAGTGAGCGTGTGTGTATGTCTATCCATTGTTCTGTGGCTGCCCACCCTTCACTGGGTCCAAAATGTCCCACTGTTACCAGCGTTAGCCTGAATAGGTGCATAATGAGGAGCAAGGTATTTTGGGTATGGCCCGGACAGGGCAGATTGGCCAGGATGCATCTTCACAGGTGTAGGGCAATGGCTGGGACACTGAAATGCCTGACCACCACTTGCATGGACAGGGTGGCCACAGCATGGCATGCTGGGAGGGCACTCACTCTGACCGAGCAGTGACCATGGCAGGTCTAGGTTCCCACATAGCGCTCTACACTATCTGCCTCCAGTGATATATTTGTGTTCCCCAGTGCTGGAGTCACAATCACTGAGATGCCTGCTTGCTGCACATAGTTCCTCTGTGAGCATGCATTATGGACTGGCTGGTGAACTGTCTGCAGTTAGACTGTGCATGGTCAGAACACCTGTAAGGTACAGTCTGACTGTGGTGGGAGGCAGTTGGGGTTTTCCAGACCTAACCCCAGCATTGCTGCTGGTCTGCCACTGCCCCAGTCATAGGTATGGCTCTGGCCCACCAACCCTGGAGGGCTGTCTCATAAAAACTGGATGGATGTTGCTTCCCCGGGGCGGGGGCACCTGTTCATTACCTACAAAAATGGTGATGTGGGCCCTTTGGGGTATGTAGTGTATACCACTGCAACCTATAAAGGCACTGCTACACACACCTCATGCAATTCTAGGAACCCCTCTGCCTTGGTAACAGCTGCCCATGTCAGCCAGACCCTAACACGGGGTACACGCCAATCTGGCTGGTGTCTGCTCCCACAGGGCCACATGTGACTGCAGGATACAGATGGACACCAAATTACCTTCGGCTGCACTGCAAGGAACACCTGTCACACACTGGTAGTGATGGGGATGTACAGCAGGACCTATCTCTAGCACCACATGTACTGCGGACCTAGTGCTGGGCACCCATTCTATCCCTCAGGGTGAACACAGAACCTGCACAATGGCATGGTCTGTAGCTACTCTGTGCCAGTATCACGCACTGTCAGTTCATCTTTCCAAGCTGAGGTACCGGAGAGATGCAGACCCCATTTGGTGATCAGCTGTAGACTGCTATTCAGCATGTGCATTGCATCATGGGTACTGGTGGGGGTTACCCTATCCTGGCACTCAGAGCAGACAGTTTGTGCAGTGACCTGCAGTCCTTCTGTACCCAGACATTGCTGTGACATACACCATGGAGGTATAGCCTACTGGTTAATACAATGCCATTCTTGGCAGTATTCATGGGTTCAGTTCCTCATTGTTCCCTCCTCTCATGCCTGTCCTACTCAAATAGTGTGAATGCCTGTAGAGGTCATATTTTTGCAGATCTGTGCTTCCAGCCCATAATACCCTCCCCACAATTGCCAACATTCCCTCGGTCCATCTATCTGCGTCTGTCAGCTGTGTAGAGTCCTGTCTGCCAGTGCAGGCTGCCACCCCAGGTCATGCACTGCTACCCTTTCCTGCATTGCGCCTCTTTGTGCTTGCCTCGCCTGTGCCTGATCTGCATGGCACCACCACTCCTCTGTCCACCCATCATTGTAACTATCCTGCCACCTCCGCCTCCACTGGGGGACACATATTCCCATCGTCTGCCACCAACTGTTTTTCCGGTACTTTACATTGCCAACACCCTGTGCTGTGGTACAGCTGCCCCACCATGTTTGTCATCAGTACTGGCAGGCACAGGGGATGCCTGCAGATATGGCAGGTCCAGCAGCTCCCACTTCTCCCTCCTTCACTCACCTGTTCATTGCCTTTCCTGAGTGCTCTATCTAGTGTTAGGGCTACATCTGTCTCTGTTCCGCACAGGTCATGCATGTCATCCTGAGGCACTTTGCAGTCCCTAGGGCACACTAACCTAGGACACCATAACCTTGTTAGGCCACCTTAATGTAAGGTTCCATAGCCCAGGGTGCCTTCTGCGGTGCCTTGTCCAAGGGTGCCTAATATGGCACTTAGCCTAGGAGGCCCTATAGGGCACCTTATGAGGCACCTTACATGGCACCTTACTGGGAACCTTACTAGGCACCTTATAAGGTGCCTTACAAGGTGCCTTGTAATGCTCATTAGTCTAAGGCGCCTTGTAATGCGCGTTAGCTGCTACTGCTTGCTGTAACGATGCAACGCCCACGCCTTTATATGGGCATCTGTACCTTTACCGCAGAACCTAATGCGAATGACATTACCACAGTTTAGTAAACATACCCCTAAGATTCTAAATTACAATATTTCTGTTAACTTCTGAGGAGAAATATGCGACCCTTTTGCTGAATTGCGGAAATGCTTAGCACAGGGTTTAGTGAACACTACAGACCCGTAATAACTGCTACCGCATGCAAAGAGCTTCCCACGTTATGTGCTGTTAGCAATTTGGGATGAAATCAGGGTGGAAAGTGGGCATGCCAGCTGTTGATAGCTAGTGCACTGGATACTGCCATGTGTAGCTGTTACAACTACACTTAAGCCCACCTTAAGAGGTGCTACGTACAACTGTGGTACCAGCAGTCCGGCAGCGTGGCTACTGCCCAGTGGAAAAAAGGAAGATGTTCCTCACTCTCCCCAAGCACCGATTCATGCCCAAGCACTGATTACCAACCCCCAATCTTCCCTCCGACCATCCTCCATATACAGTATTTCCCCTTCCTCTAGGAAAAAAACTGTTACACTCCCCAAACCATCTCCCAAAAAAGTGCCTCCTGCCCAAGTCCCTCTGCCTGACCTTTCTCCTACCCCCTGAGCCCCTCTGATCTTATCTGGGGGAATCCCTGGTCATCTAGTGGGATTTGAGGTAGCTCCCCCTCTACTCCTGCCCCCGCTGTGAAAGTTGTCAAAATGGCAGATCTGACCCATAGTGGTAGATCTGATGCCCACTAGACTTCCAGGGATCCTCCAGGTAAGATTCAAGGGGTAGGGGGAGGGTTGGGGAGCACATGGAGGGGCTATTTTTTGATGGTGGTTCAGGGGCACCTGGAGATTTGTCAGTTCTTTTTCCAGAGGAGGGGGGATGTAGTAAAAAGAGGATGCTCCAGGGGGAAGCTCAGGAGTGGGGGTGGGGGAATCAGTGTACGGAGGGATGGATCCTTCAGGGGGGATCCGTTCTTGGAGGGTTGATTAGTGCTTGGTGGGCACCACGGTGGCTGCTTGTCTTCTGCACCATTTTTTGGTGACAGGCCTGTATTCCCTGTTACTCCTATGATACCTGCCAAGCCAGGGAACAAGGTTCCCAGGTGATAAGTTCATTATTTGATATACCATCTTTATGCAAGTAAAGCGATTTACAATAAAATAGTCAATTATAAAACAAGAAAGGAAAGTCATATCGATAAATAAAAAATGCCAGGGAGACAGGGGCAAAGGAGGGGGGGTCGGGAGGAGAGGTAAGGAGGAGTGGGAAAACAGGCCAATGCAGTATGGCCGAGACTCAGCCAGAGAGCAGATAGGTCCATTCAAAAAGGTGCGAAAAGCATCTGCCTTGCACAGATGCTGGGCACGCCCTCTGCATTTACCACACAGGGTTTGCACTTACTGCAGGACTTGACAAATTTTATCAGAATCTAGGCGCCAATTTAAAAATATAGGAGCCAGCCACTAAGACCTATGTCATACAGTCCCCTCCCCCATCCCACCCCAAAGGTATATCATAGCTCTTTCTTTAAGGGCCTCTCCTCATGCCCCTCCCACCACCCCCAATGAGCATGCTTATTGGTGACCCTTTATAGCTGCACCTGAGGCAACATCTTTATTTGCTTCATGCATCACTACGACCTGGTAATACGTGAAGCAAAACGTCTCTCTCCATAATCCCTGCACCCTGCCTTCGCCAGGTTTCTTTCTCTCATAATCCCCCCACCTCTCTCTTTCTATAGCTTTCTCAAGCCATCACCCAGTCTCTCTCTCATAGCCCTCACACCCTCCTTTCACTCAGTTTCTCTCATAACCCCCCCAATCTTCATTTAGTCTCTCTCTCAGAGCACCCCCCCCCCCCCAGTCTTTGTCAGTCTCTCTCTCTCTCAGAGTCCCCCACAGGTCTTCATCTAGTCTATCTCCCTATCTCTCAGAGCTTCACCCAGTCTGTCTCTGTCTCTCTCAGAGCCCACCCCCTAGCCTTCATCCAATCTGTCTCTCTCTCAGAGTCCCTCAAATTTCTTTGGCCCTGTACATCCCAGGAAACAACATATTCTCGCCCATTCAGACAACCATCACAAGCCTACAGCATCCATACTAATTCCACAATTCAACAGAAATTATCCCAAACACTCACAGTCCATTGCTTGCACAAGCCATTATGTATAAGCTAAAAGAAATTAAAATCCCTTTAGCAATAGAACAGCCATCAGGTATCCAACCAAACCACAGAACATGAAAGCAACTGGCTATTCATTTTGAGAAATAGCTTAACCAGCAATAAAATGACCAATCTCCTTCAGTCATCCACTCTTCCCTACATTTTGCTCCCATACTTGCAACTCATAAACCTACACCCCCCCAAGTCATGTCACCATTCATATCACCCATGTTACCCCCCAAATATCCTCAACCAGCCAATCCTAACCTTCCATTGCCTCAGATACAAAGTTAGGAAGCCCTACTGTATCGGATTGTAACTCACCTTGAACAACTACTAGATAGGTGTGAGCTAAATAGAAAGTAAATAAAATATATGCTGCTAAATGCCAATCCCACTGTCCTCTGTAATAATACCCAATGTCTGTCATTCCATTTTTATACAATGATTTTGTGGTTTGTATGTGCCATTACTCTCCATTTGACGTTGTTATGTTATTTTTATTGCCTGATAAGTTTTATGGTAATTTTTATTGTTTCTTATGTTAAATCACTTGTTAGTTTATTATAATAATCTGCTTTGGGGAATTTTTTTATTTGAAAATGTGAGAAATAAATTGTAAATTAAATGTAAACTAAATTCTAGGGCATCTGGCTGTGTGTCTGTTTTACAAAATGCTAAACACTCTGCTGGGTAATGCAGAGAATGGAGAGGTGACTGGGTCTTCGGACAGTCCCTGCTTCTGCGACTTGCAGGGAGGGAGAGATGGATGTGGCCCGAGGCAGCCTCTGCCACTGAGAGAATCTATAGCCAGGAGGAGGAAGAGAGAGAGTCATGGGGATGAATTGGGGAGGGAGAGTCTGGAGCCAGGGCTGGCCGCAGGGCTAATGCAAGCTATTGAGCACCCTAAGCAAACCTTCAGCCTTACCTCCCTCCCCCAAGATTTTGATAATTAAATTGAACAATCATAATCATCCTTCTGATTACAATTCTGTACAGATGCATAATTGAATATCATATTTTAAATATGAAACTTTGCTTTGTAGATATCTTGTCCCTTCTCTCTGAAGATAAAAGAATGTGCTGATAGCTCTCTGAGTTTGTGCGGCTATCACAATGTTTTGTTTCACTTTGAATGCTGTTGCTCTTTGTTGCCTCCTAGAAGTGCCTGCCCCAGGCAATTGCCTAGATTTGCCTAATGATTGGGCCAGCCTTGGCTGGAGGAAGACAAGAGAGACTGATGGAGATGACGAGGGAATAGGGGGTAGAGGGGAAAGAGGAGAAAATAATGGGGACAGTTAGTGAGGGGGTAGAGAAACAATAATTTGCACTCAAAAGTATAAGGGTCTCCACTAATTCCTTTGTAAGATCAAGTCAAATATCAATGTGTTGCGGCTCTGACCCTGGCAGCCTTGTTTACTCCATCAAAAAGTAGAAAAATTAGGGGACATGCAATGAAGCTACAATGTAACCCATTTAAGAGTAATAAGAGAAAATATATTTTCACTCAGTGCGTAATCAAACTCTGGAATTCATTACCAGAGGATGTAGTAAAAGCTGTTAGTGTAGCTGGGTTTGGAAAAGGTTTGGACAAGTTCCTGGAGGAAAGGTCCATAATCCATTATTAAAGAGGACCCGGGAAATCCACTGCTTCCCCTAATACAAACATTATGGAACTTGTGTACCGTTTTGGGAACCTGTCATGTACTTCTGACCTGGATTGGCCACTGTTGGAAACAGGATACTGGGCATGATGGTCTGATCTAGTATGGCATTTCTTATGTTACCATTGGCAAGAAACACAGCAGGGATAACCGGAAAACTGCTACTACTATAGCACTACAAGGCGTACTCAACGCTGTACAGAGACATGTAAAAGATGGTCCCTGCTCATCAGAACTTACAATCATAGTAAAATAGCAAATGACGGCAGATAAAGACCAGTATGGTCCATCTAGTCTGCCCAGTAAGATGGCAAGAGCAGGTGTACCTGCTGCTCTGTACAGGCCACCCCTCCCAATGTCTTTGTTTAGGTGTGAACCCACCGCTCTGTGTAGGACAATCTAGTCAAAACAGACAGCACAACACCTGGGCATAAGGATAAGTCTAGGAATGGTAAGGAAATGCATATTTGGAGAGTAGGAGACTATGCGACTCAGGATCCAAAAGGTCCTTGAAGAGGTGAGTTTTTAGGCTGGCTATGAAAAGGGCCAGAGATGAAGCCTGACGTACTGACTCAGGTAGTTTGTTTCAGGCATAAGGAGCAGCAAGGTGGAAAGATTGAAATCTGGAATTGGTACTAGAAGAGAAGAGCACAGATAGAAGGGATCTGCCAGGTGAGCGGAGTTCCCGAGGAGGGGTATACGGAGAGATAAGAGAGGAAAGCAGAATGAGTGCACTCATGGGTCAGTAGTAGAAGTTTGAACTGGATGTAGAAATAGATAGGGAGTCAATGAAGTGACTTCAGAAGATTTTTGCAAATATGGGGGCTTGATTATGAATATAAAAAAGGCATGTATAATTTGTTCAAAACATGTAAAGAACATACAAACAAAATACATTGTGACAAAAAAGAGATCAGAAAAGAGAAGGGGACACCACTTGGGGTGTGCATAGAAAATATTTTAATTTCATATTGTTTTTCCTTTGTTGTTTGTTTTTTATTTTTCCCACACATAGACATCCACATTCAAATACACACACACACATATGAAGATATTTATACAATACACATACACAGACAGAGGTATGCACACACAAAAAGAATGGTTGGAAATAATTCCATGAGGCACGCTGTGCATGTTTTCCCCATCACACACCCTTATTCCTGCTGGGACAGCTCTTAGAAGCTGATGTAAAAAGTCAGTGTTAGATTTTCTGGTGCAAAAGCACTGCAAAGGAGGTGCACTAGTATACCATGAGCAAAAGATATGCAAATCAGATATGCGTAAAACATCTGTGTAGTGGGTGCCAGATGCATGCACAGAAAGCTTATTCACTAGCGATGACATATCTCTAGCAAAATGTAAAATAATTTATGATATTTAAAATAACAGTTTTCAGTACAGAGTAATAATTGTTTACGCGTATGGTGGAGGGGAAGGTTGGGTGCTTATCTTTAGTGCTTGAAATAATGGTTTGTGGCAGGACTGTACCTAGCCCTGTGCGAGTGGTGCGGCCACACAGGGTGCAAAGGCTTAAGGGGCGCATTTCAGCTGTCTGCCATTGCCTGTCGCGCCACTTTTTCTTCTCTCAGCAGTGGCAGGCAATGGCAGACAGCTGAAATGTGCCCCTTAAGCTTTGTCACAGCATGCTAAGCAGGTCTGGTCCCTCCCTCCTCTGACGTGACGTCAGAGCAGGGAGGGACAGATCTGCTTAGCGCGCCGGCGACTTGCACATCAGGCGCACCTCTCCTCTCCCACCGCCGTCCAGAAAGTGGCTAGATGGAGGTATACGGGTGGGGGGGGCATGCACCCAATGTGCAAGTCGCACAGGGCACTATTCACGCTTGGTACGGCCCTGGTTTGTGGGGAGTGCCAGGGCTGGTGCGACCATTAGGCAAACTAAGCAGTTGCCTAGAGCATTAATGGTCAGAGCTCCCGTTGCCACTGCTGCTGCCCTTCTCTGGGACATGCAGCAGTGGCAATACATTTAAAAAGGCGCCGCAGTGCCAGAGCTGCCTTCTATTCCAGCGCTGCGGTGCTGTTCGTGCTTTCACCCCCTCCGATTCCTGTTAATGGAAGTGGAACTGGAGGGGGGGTGGAGGTGTGAATAGCGCCGCAGTACCGGAACAGAAGGTCACTCTGCTGCTATGATGCCATCGCTGCACGTCCCAGAGAGGAGTGGCAGTGGGGGTGGGGGAGACGCCGGCGTGGCACTGGGAAGGAGCTTCACCTAGGCTGCCTCCTATCCTTGCACTAGCCTTGCAGAGTGTCAATACATTTTGTAGGCACTGCAAGGAACGGCCCCACTGCAAACTCAGGAGCAGGTAAATCACACCAGGAAATAGGAATTACACTTACCTGGTAATTGTGGTTCCTTGAGTGACTCCAGTTTAGTCCTCCACCTCTGGGTAGTGAACCTCCTCCTGCAGCTTGGAGACTGGGCATGTCAAACTCATGACATCACTGGATATAGCCTGCTGGTCTTTCCCATCAGCCCCCAGTGAACAAAGCAGACTCAAAGGAGCAAAAAATCAGTAACTTTTTTTTTTTTTTAAATTTAACATTATATTCAAGGGCACGCAGAACATATAACCTATCTACCTACTACTCCCCTTCCAGAAGGAAAGGGACTGCTTCCTGCATGCTGTCCTTTCCGTCGAATTCCTAGCCCTAAACAATCCAGAGCAATATAGCAATATATATAACAATATATAACAATATCATAATATAATAATATAACAATATAGCGCAAAACAAATGGGAGCATCAAAATGACTGAACACCAGTGAAGGCCTATATCCACTTTTAACCTTGCACTTCCCCCAACAGAAAAAACACTGCTAAGACCCCATCCCCAGGCGGGAATGAGGACTAAACTGGAGTCACTCAAGGAACCACAATTACCAGGTAAGTGTAATTCCTATTTCCTTATCGTTCCTCGAGTTTAGTCCTCAACCTCTGGGATGTATCAGAGCAGTAATCATTGGGAGGGACCTTTCCATCCGGATCTCAACACTGCCTCCCTGAAAACAGCATCCTTAGTCGCCAGAACATTTAGGCGGTAGTTCTTACTGAAAGTATGGAGAGACAACCAAGAGGCCTCCCTACAGATGTCCACTGGCAGAACCAAACTGTGCTCCGTCCAAGAAGACACTTGCACTCTGGTAGAGTGAGCTCGTAAGCTCCCTGGGACTGTACGGTCCCAGAGACGATAGGCCGACGCACTCGCCGCTCCAATCCATCCAAAAATGGACTCCTTCGTCGCCGCTTCCCTTTGTGGGGCCTTCCGAACACCCCAAAGAGAGACGATCCGCCTTGCAAAAGTTTCTGAAACCTTTAAACACTGCTGCAGCGCTCTATTGACGTCCAAACAGTGCAAGCTATGGTTCAATACGCTCCCCTCTGCCGCACCTAGCGCTGGAAGAAAGACCATTTTAGTTAGGTGAACGTATAAACCCCCTTTGGCAACAATGACGGAACCAGCCGCCAGGCCACCTTCTGTCTGGAGACAGACAAAAACCGATTCCTGACAGGTCAACACCTGCAACTCCAAAAATTGCCTCGCCGAACACATGACCATCAAACATACCGTCTTCAATGCAAAACCCTTAACCTGTGCCTGTTGCAAGGGCCCCAATGGCACGCTAGCTAACGCTCCTAAAACCAACTTGAGCTTCCCCGGTGGAATTAATATCCTACGATAGGGCTACAGTCTGGAAACCGCCTGAGAAAGCATACCACATTGACCTGTGCATGAGAGCCACTCCCTGTCCTTTGCCCCTATAGCAAGACAGAGCTGCTAACTGAACTCTCCAGGACCTGCCTTTACCAAACCCGTCCTACAGAAAACTTAATACCAAGGGAACTGACACTGTTGTCGCGCAAGCGTGCCTCCGCTAGCACCCGTTCTCAAAGATGCGCCATATACGCACATATGCCAGGGGCGTAGACTTTTTTTTTTTTGTGGCAAGCAACTCTTTTTCCTTAAGCTTGCCCTTTCAATGGCCACCCCGTAGGCAAAAAACGATGCACCTGAGGCATTCAAAGGGAACTCCGTAGCAACAGAATCTCCAATGTCGGAAACCTCCATGGATTCCCGTCGAGCAACCGAATGAGGCAGGCATACCACGGGCGCCTCGGCCAGCCCGAGGCCCCCAACCACACGTTTCCCCGAAGCGCTTCAATACGCAGAACCACTCGACCTTTGAGTTCCCCGGGTGGAAATACATAGAGAAGACCAGACGACGGCCGCTGTTGAAACAGTGCGCTGATGCCTTCCGACCTCCTTTCACGTCATCTGCTGAAGAAGTGACCCGTTTACGCAGAGTGAAACACCACCATGAGGTCCATTACTGGCTGTCCCCATATGCGACCGATCTGTGCGAACACCTCTGGATGCCACTCCCATTCTCTGGCATCTACTCGGATCCAGCTGAGGAAATCCGCTGTTACAATGTCCTTACCTGCAACATGCGCCACCGAAAACGCTGGCAATCAAAGCTCTATCCACACACACAGACCCTCTGCCGCGGCCTCTATGGCCACACTTCCAGTTCTGCCCTGCCGATTGATGTAGGCCACCGCCGAGGAGTTGTCGGACAGTACTCGCACCGCTCGACCTGTCACCATAGCTTCAAACGCCTGCAATGCCCGGCATATTGCTCGCATTTCCAGTCGGTTGATTGACCACTGGGTCTCCTGTGTACTCCAAGAGCCTTGCGCGAAACGATCTCCGAACGTAGCAGAGTTTAACAAAGTTTTTGGCCAAGCTCCCGGAGGAAAGGTCCATAACCTTTTATTAGAGAGAAGCTGTAAAATTATAATTTTTTTTTTATACCAACTTTCACCAATTCAAGATGTTCTACAAGGCACACAACCCAACAGAGCGTCACATCTGTTGTACATGCAACGGAACCCTTAAAATATGAATCTACCACTTGCCCCGATACAAGCATTGAGTAGCCTATTCATCTTTATGGAAACCAGCCAGGTCCTTAAGACCAGGATTGGCTACCCTAAGAAACAGGATACTGGACCTTAAAGAGCTTGGTCTGACCCAGTATGGCATTTCTCGTATCCTTATGAACGGAACCTCCCCAAGGTCTCTGCCTTGGAAGTAACAGGCTGCGCCTGGACCTATGGCCCTGTGGCTAGCTCACACGGAGCAATGCAGCCTAGTGGTTGAGGCAAGTTGCCAGAGGACCAAGGGTTTGAATTCCAATCGAGACCACCAACCTTGGGCCATAAAAACTGGGGTTTCTAGTCCCACAGGTGGTCCTTCTGGCCTTCGTTAAGCGACTTAACCCTCTGCCTCAGCTACCAAAACATAAATTGTGAGCCCTTCAGGGACAAGGGAAATAGAAATACCGTAATCGACTGTATCCCACCCTGACCCGTAGGCAATCAGTATACTCAAATAAATAACTGACTGGGAATAAGTGACCGTAGCAAACACTGGCAGTGGAGAGACATCAGAGCTGGTGCTGGTTCCTGGTCTTCCTTTCTCGCTGTCCCAGTCCTTCTGCCAGCATTGAGAAAAGGCTGAGAATAGATTGTCCAGTGGGCCGGCGACCTTGCGTCCTGGACATCAGAGAGAAAGAGGGGCTAGGATTTGGGAGCAAAGCCCAAAGAGAAAGGGAAACTGGTGACTGTGACACTGTAGCTTCTCCAGACAGCTCACTCCACAGCAGAATCCACGACTGCATCTCCAACCCCATGTAACACCATGAGGACCTCACGCACTTTATTACAATCGACATCCCCCCATTACTGGAGAAATTACCTTAGTCTGATTATACAGTCTGAGCAAAGAAATGCAGTCTCACTCTGCAAAGACTGCACCCAAAAATCATGCCTAAGCAATTGTGAGCACATACAAAATGCACATCTACATATACGGGTGACCCAGCATCTGTCACCCAAACACAGTGCAGTGAGCATGCTTGAACATAGGCTGAATGCATGGAGCATACACAGAGTATTGACTTCCTCTATGAAACCTTCCAGTGCCCTGGAGCGCTAAGCCTCAGACTGTGCTACCTAGACGTCCTTCTCTTCACCCTGAGCACGGGCCCTTTAACAAGATGGCACAGACGGGTCAGTGCCCCTGCTAAGTGCTTAAAGTCATGCTCTGACAGCACAGGCTCTAGAAATAGATGAGAATTTCCTGGGAAGGGCAAACTAAGTGGGGCTATGAAACACACAAGTCCCCCCCCCCCCCCCCGGCCTTCCTGCAGTCAGAGAAATAGCAGTGGCATACACCGACAACCTTGCAAGTGGAGGTCTTAGAGGTTGCTGCCTGTGTGAACCTGATGAGGAATACGATTTTGTATTTTACCCCCCCCCCCCCCAGGGATGGGGGCACTGAATACTATATGTGATTCATGAGCAGCGCTGCCATCCGGTGGCCTTTAGCGCACCAGAGCCCGACAAACGATACAGAAGTTAAGAGCTTTAAATCTTGGTCATATAATCTGGATTTGCAGAACATTACAGTTGCTTGTTTAGTCACTAACCCCTGAGTGCCCATGAGGTGGCCCTGTGGTTATTTCTTCCCTGACTTGCAGAGATCAATCTGATGATGGCTGCATACACACGGTCACAGAAAGGCACTATTGAGTGTACCAGCTGCCCTCTGGTGGTCATAGACCGTAGCACAGGCACTTCTTGGTTGACAGTTTAACTGTCATTATTATTATATATTTTTTTATATCCTAAGGTTTCCTAAACCTGTCCCTGTGAAACCACAGGCATTTGGGCAACTTTCACTATAGAATACACAAAAGCACACTTCCAGCCTGTCCCTCCTTCCACCTACAAGTTAGGGCTCTGCTCTTGAAGAACCTAAAAGCTGGCAATTTGCCTAATATCCCGGGACTGAACAGATGCTCCTCAGAGACATGATTAGGAGGGAAAGAACATGTGGCATCAGAGATCAATGCCAAAACTGCTGTCCTATAAAACTAAGAATAAACTTAAAAATAAAGAGGACTGACAACAGCCCCCTTAAGGCTGAGGAACCCCCCGAGCCTCAAAAAACCTACAAACAAAAGAAAGAAACACTAGACCTAAAAATCTAGCTATTCTGCCTGTCGTCTTCCTCACACAGGCAGCTCACTGCAACTCTCGCCACGCGGTCCAAATACCTAGAGAGAAAATGGCTGCCCCTTTGCCAACGAATTTTGACACCAAGAACAGCCGCTGCAAAAAGGAGGCCTCAGCAGACCGACAGAGCCCGAAGGCCTTACCTGCAGGGCCAAAAGCTACGCAGCCAGCTCCTACCGCCTTGAATTCATCCGATCCTCAAGCCGCGCTGCTGCGCCTGGCAGCCGCGGCGAGGACCACTCAGCCGGTTCCACAGAGTAAAATTAAAATCCCGCAGCAACGGAGAGGCTCCGTCTCACACAGCTTCAGTGTGGCTGTACGGGTCCCGGAGCTCTCTCCCGTACTGTCAAGGGAAAGAAATCCGCACCGGCGAATGCCTGCAGCAAGTGAAAATAACTGACAAGGAGGGAAGGCGAGAGCTGCTACTAATTTAAAGAGCCAGGCTCAAATTTAAAATTACTGTAAATATAAGGAAATTTGCTCCTAACAACTAAAGGGAACTAATCCCTGATTGCCAATTAACCAAAGGTAACTGAATTAAAAGTAAAATTAAAGGTAAAAATCAAAAGTAAAATCAGAATAGAATTTGTCACACTAAATTCTCCTTATCTGTTCCCCCAAGTGAGCCCAGAAGCTAGGCTCACTACGTCCTCCTGCTGCATGGAGACTGGACACACTGGGGGCTGATGGGAGAGACCAGCAGGCTATATCCAGTGATGTTTATTTATTTTATTTATTTATTTAACAGTTTTTATATACCGTCTTTCTGCGAATCAAGACGGTTTACAGATAACATAACAATGCATTGTGTTTCAACTGCTTACATTGAAAATGAATATGTATAACAACAGAACTTTTTACAGTGATCAACTATTTACATGGATTTGCATTATTATAATATCAACTATTTACATTGCTTTGTACAGGTTACAGAGGGGTTGTTAGAAAGTGAGGTGTGTCGGATAGGGAGGGGAATTGGATTCGAGGGTGGGTTGTCGGGTGTGGGCTACGGTGGTAGGGAAAAATGTTCTTGGAAGAGGTGTGTTTTTAGTTTCTTCCGGAACTCTCTGTGATCTGAGCAGTTCCTTAGTTCATATGGAAGGGCGTTCCAGAGAGAAGGGGCATAGAGGGAGAAAGTTCGGTTGCAGGTAGTTTGCTTGCTGTGTCTTTTGGAGGTTGGGATGATAAGGAGATTTTTGGTGAAGGTACGGCGTGTTCTGTTGTTGTTGGAGTTAGATAGGAGTGAGGAGAGGCATGGTGCTGACTCATTGTAGATGATTTTGTGTGTGAGGGTGATAACTTTGAATTTAACTCGGAGTTGGATGGGAAGCCAGTGGAGATCATAGAGGATTGGTGTGATGTGTGATCGTCTAGGGTTGTTTGTGATGAGACGGGCTATAGTGTTCTGGGCCATTTGAATAGGGTGCATGCTGGTCTTAGGGAGGCCCTGGTAGATAAGGTTGCAGTAATTGAGGGAGGGGATTGTGAGTGCCTGGCAGACAGTATGGAAGGAGTCAGGATTCAGGAGAGGTTGGAGGTTCCGAAGGGTACATAGTTTTGCATAAATTGTATTAGCTGTTTTCTTTATTTGTTCAGTGAATGTGAGGTTCTGGTCGAGTATGATTCCTAGGTATTTTACTTGTTTTTTTAAGGTAAGGGTGAGGTCACTGAGAGTAAGGGTTGTTGGTGGGGTATATGATGTATTGGTAAATACTTGTAGAGCTTCTGTTTTAGAATGGTTAATTAGGAGGTTGTGCTGTAGGAGCCATGTTTTTAGGTTTGCAAGGCAATTGCACTTGGAGACTGGGCATGTCATGAGTTTTTGACATGCCCAGTCTCCAAGCTGCAGGAGGAGGTTCACTACCCAGAGGTTGAGGACTAAACTGGAGGAACGATAAGGAAACATTTTATTCTCTGACATGCTGATCTGTTTTCTTCTATACAAGCTGAAGTTTCACAAATTGAAGTTTATTTCTCCTACATGCACCAAAGTTTCCTTCTCCTACATGTGCCAAACTTTTAATTTATTTCCTATCAGGTGTTCGAACAATGGCACTTCTGAACTTTGCACTCGGCCTTTCAGGCTTCTTCGCAGTTCTTTGCATCTGGGTGGAATAGCTACTAACCTCATTACCATGTCAGTTGACTATGCATAGCTCATTATTATGTAATTTTAATAGCTGCCGTGCTATCTGTGCAACCCTTTCTGTGAACGTAACACTCGCACCAATCTCCTCTCTGAATTGTGCACGGCAGTAAGAATATGCAGATGTCACGCTATGTGCAAACGGTGTGCTGACTTTTTTGCATCAGCCCCTTAGGTAATTCCACAGAGTTCTGGTGCCCTCTGTTGACTTCAGTGTTTGGCCTAAGACTAGACATCTAGTTCTCTATAAGCTGAAGATCTGGTATGAGCAGCCCAGGAAAGATTGTGAAAGAAGAAACAAGGACAAAGAAATCAAAGAAATAACAGAGTCACGTGAAAAGGAAACAAAGAAAACAGGTAAATTTTGACATTTTGTTGCTTTCTGCTGTAGTGACAGTCGGTCAATTGCAGCTAATCAACTTGCCAGATTGTTTAATGACATTCACATCAGTTTAATCAAGTCAGAATAATATCAAGGGAGTTATATGATACTCAAACCAGGTGGCAAACACACAATGAAGAATGACACTATCAGTTGTATTAGTAATGTGATGTGATCTGGCGTAATTGTGGCTTAGGACAACTAGATGGCCGCATAGAGCTGAATTGAAGAGTGAGATGATTGTGTCATTGGCAGTAACATCTTGCTTGAAAATGACCAAAATACCATGATATTCTAAGTATTCAATTACATATATTTTGGGATAACTGGGAAAGTAACTATTATGAATACTGTCCAGGATTAAAATTCTTTCTTATTTGTTAATTTAAAGTGGTGTCCTCCATAAGAATGGTCTCAAAGAAAATGCCACAATTTAAACCTGATTGCAACAGATGCTCAGCTTAATAGCTATACTACAAATTATTAGAAACAGAGAGGCATAATAAACTATTTTCACTGTATGTTAAGGACCTGTTTATATTCAATTGCAGTTGCTTGTTAGAACAAATCATTAAGCTATAAAAGATTACATCTGGATCAGAATTAAAGTCAAGCTGATTCATTAAGCCAAATGGTGGCTCTGAGATTACTGACACAGCATGACTGCCCCTCAGATCAAAGGATGAAGGACACATGCCTAGATGACCCTAAACGAAAGAGCCTCAACTGACCTCAGTAAATAGAGAGTCCCGAAGAGGTTAAGAAGCTAGCCAACCACAACCACTAATGCAGATAGTAAAGCCATAGATAGCTATGCAATGCAAGCAGTGGTAGAGACTGAAAACAAACAAAAAGATGAAGGCAAGGAAGTACATAAAAGTAACAGAGAAAAGGGCATAGACACAATAGTACACCCGATAGTAATTTTCTAAAAAAAGAAAAATGGTACTAGGTCATGGCCAGCAGAGGCTTCCACCTTCCAATCCAGTTGCAATAGGGCATGTTCAAGATGGTTTAAGGGTTCCAAGCAGCAAAACCTGTAAATGTTAAGATGCTAAACCTTGCCTGTTGCTACTACTGCTACCGAGCATTTGTATAGCGCTACAAGTCGTACGCAGCGCTGCACAGACATATAAGAGACAGTCCCTGCTAATCAGAGCTTACAATCTAGTCAAGACAGACAGCACAGAAGGTGAAGGCAGGGATAAAACAAGGGGGGAAGGTAAAGAAACAAGAAGATCAGGTGAGTCACGATCCAAAAGCAGCAGCGAAGAGGTGAGTTTTCAGCCTGGATTTAAAAAGGGTCAGAGAAGGTGCCTGGCATGCAGACACAGGTAGTTTGTTTCAGGCGTAAGGTGCATCAAGATGAAAGGAGCGAAGTTTGGAGTTAGCAGTAGAAGAGAAGGACACAGATAGAAGCTGTCTGCCAGAAGAGCGGAGTTCCCGAGGGGGGGTGTAAAGAGAGATAAGACAAGAAAGGTAGTGAGGAGCTGCAGAGTGAATGCATTTATAGGTCAGCAGGAGAAGTTTGAACTGAATGCAGAAATGGATAGGGAGCCACCGAAGTGACTTGAGAAAGCGTAGTTACTCACCTGTAACAGGTGTTCTCCAGGAGCAGCAGGAATCAGTCCTCACATATGGGTGACGTCGGCACCGACGGAGCCCTCGTGGAGCAATTTTCCCCAGCTTTCACAGAAAGCCTTTGGGAATTGCAGCGCGCATGCGCGGTTGCCTTCCCGCCCAAGGGTGCCATCTTAGCCAGTCTGATGACATAGCTAAAAGACAGCATAAAAATTTGCAAAAAAACTTAAGCAGATGATTGCAACTCCACGGGGAGGAGGGAGGGTTGTGAGGACTGATTCCTGCTGCTCCTGGAGTACACCTGTTACAGGTGAGTAACTACGCTTTCTCCAGGACCAAGCAGGAAGTCAGTCCTCACATATGGGACTCCCAAGCTTAAGGCTACCGGAGACCCCAAGCACAAAAATGAGCTCCCTCTAGCTCGGCAGTACAGAAGGAAGGAATCTTTGCTGAATTATTACCCACCGGTAGCCCCCATCCGGGATGGAGGGTAGGAGTTGCTCAAACCTCGAAGAGATTTCGGAGGACTGCCTGTCCGAAAGCACTGTCCCTGCGGGACTCCCTCTCGAGACAGTAATGGACCGCAAAAGTCTGGCTCGAAGACCAAGTAGCGGCCCGGCAGATGTCTGCCAGCGGAACAGAGCGGAGGTAAGCCACTGACGTAGCCTTCGCCCGAACACAATGAGCCGTGACTCGACTTTCTAAGGAGAGTCCGGCTGCCCCATAAGCCCAAACGATACAGTCAGCAACCCAGATGGACAGGGTACGCTTGGAGACCGGGAGCCCCAATTTATTGGGGTCAAAAGACACAAAAAGCTGAGCAGCTTTACGGTGCTCCCGCGTACGGTCAAGGTAGAAGTTCAATGCCCTTCTACAGTCCAGAGTATGCAGGACTCGTTCAGCTCGGCTGGAGTGAGGCCTGGGAAAGAAGGTTGGAAGTACCACCTCCTGATTGATGTGAAAAGGGGAGACAACTTTTGGAAGAAATTTTTGGGTGAGTCCGTAGGACTACCCTATTTTTGTAGAACCGAGTGAATGGAGGATCAGACACGAGGGCCTGCAATTCACTTACGCGTCTAGCGGAAGTGAGGGCTATCAGGAATAAGGTTTTCCACGAAAGAAAACGCAGAGAACACGTAGCCATCGGTTCAAAAGGCGGACAGGTGATCCGCTGTAAAACCACATTCAGATCCCAGTCAGGTGCTGGCGGGCGCAGAGGTGGTTTTAGTAGAAGGAGACCTCGGAGAAACCGTGCTACAAGAGGGTCGCTGGAGAGAGGTCTGCCGTCCACCGGCACATGGTGTGCTGAAAGAGCACTGAGGTGGACTTTGACGGAGTTGGACTTAAGTCCCAGATTAGAGAGGTAGAGCAGGTACTGCAAGATCACCGACACCGGGCAGGAGAAGGGATCCTGAGACTGCTGTACACACCAAACGGAAAAGCGACGCCATTTTAGGGCGTAGCATTTGCGGGTAGAAGGTCGCCGAGAAGCTAGGACGACCTCCTCCACCTCTGCCGGCAGGAGAAGGGGAGCAAGGACTACCCTTTCAGCCGCCAGGCCATTAGGTTGAGCGATCGGAGGTTGGGTGGAGCAGAGACCCCTGATCCTGTGTTAGGAGATCCGGTTGAGACCCCAGAGGGAACGGATCCTCTACACCGCTAATTGCAACAGGAGTGGAAACCAAGGCTGTCTGGGCCAGCGAGGAGCCACCAGGATCATGGACGCTTTGTCCCGGAGAACCTTGAACAGAGTTCGGGAGATTAGCGGGATGGGAGGAAAAGCATAGAGAAGGTTTTCCGACCATGAGAGCAGAAATGCATCTGCCGCTACCCGAAGGGGATGTGGCTGACGCGAGCAGAAGCGAGGAAGTTGCCGGTTGAGAGGACTGGCAAAGAGATCCATCGTGGGGAGGCCCCACTTCAGAAAGAGTTTCTGGACTACCAAGGGATCCAGATGCCACTCGTGCGGCTGGAGTATCCTGCTGAGTTTGTCGGCCAGGCAATTCTCCTGGCCTGGGAGATAAACTGCTTTGAGAAGAATGCCGTGACTGACGGCCCACGAGCAGAGCTTCTGAGCTTCTCGGCAGAGAAGGAAGGAGCCCGTGCTGCCCTGCTTGTTCACGTAGAACATGGCAACTTGATTGTCCGTCTGGACAAGGACGGACTGGTGAGAAGTCAGGTGGGAGAAAGCCTTGAGCGCCAGACGAATAGCTCTGAGCTCCAGGAAGTTGATCTGTTGAGCAGATTCCCACGCGGTCTAGAGACCTTGAGTACACGCCCCCTGGCAATGAGCTCCCCAGCCCAGGAGGGAAGCATCGGTCGTCAGCACTTGAGTCGGCTGAGGCGACTGAAAAGGCATTCCGAGCACCAGGTTCGGCCGATGAAGCCACCACTGTAGGGAAGAGGCCAGCGGTCTGGAGAGGCGCACTAAGTCGGCTAGCCCGCCGGTGGCTTGTTGCCACTGCTTGCGAAGGCACCATTGAGCCGGCCGCATATTCAGGCGAGCATTGGGGGTCACGTGGACGGTGGAAGCCATATGGCCGAGTAGTCTCAGGAAGCGCCTGGCGGAGACCAGGGACTGGCTGCGAAAACGGCCGGCTAGGTCCATGAGCCGTTGAGCCCTGTCGAGAGGCAGGAAAGCTCGAGCCTGAGGAGTGTGCAGTCTTGCGCCGATGAACTCGAGATCCTGTGAGGGGAGCAAAGTGGACTTTGCGAAGTTTATGACAAAGCCCAAGTACTGCAGAAGAGTCACCGTGCGGTGTGTGGCATTGGTGACTGCCGGGGGACGACGACGCTCTGATGAGCCAGTCGTCGAGGTACGGAAAGACATAGAGGCCGTGAAGCCTGAGATAGGCCGCCACCACCGCGAGACATTTTGTGAAGACTCGCGGTGCGGAGGACAGGCCAAAGGGCAGTACTCTGTACTGGTAGTGATTTCCGGCCACCACAAACCTTAGGTATTGGCGGTGGCTTGGGTGGATGAGGATGTGCGTGTAGGCATCCTTTAGATCCAAGGAGCATAGCCAATCTCCCTGCTGGAGGTAGGGCAGAAGGATTCCAAGGGTAAGCATCTTGAACTTTTCCCGCACAAGGAACTTGTTGAGGTTGCGCAAGTCCAGGATGGATCTTAGGCCTCCTGTCCTTTTTGGTATTAGGAAATAGCTGGAATAAAAGCCTTGACCTCTCAGGTGGTGGGGCACCGGTTCCACAGCCTGGTCCTGAAGAAGACTTGCTAACTCCTGAAGGAGTAAGTCCCTGTGCAGAGGGAGTCGCGGAGGTTCCCCCGGAAAATAAGAGGGAGGGACCTGATGGAAGTGGAGAAGATATCCTTCTCGCACGACTTGAAGCACCCAGGCATCTGAAGTGATGTTGGACCACCTGTGGGCGAAGTGAACCAGCCGGCCTCCGGTGCTGGGAGGAACCAGCTGAGGGGGAGAGGCTATGCTGAGGAAGTCAAAAACCCCCACCCTGCTGAGCAGGGGCTGGTGGTGCAGGCTTGGGGGCTTGCTGCCTACGGGACCCGTTACCCCGTCCCTTGGCCTGCTGACCCTGTTGGGGAGCTGGAGGGGCCTGATATTGGGGGTAGTGTTTGTAGGCAGCCGCCTTTCTCGGGTAAAAGGACTTTTTTCCCGAGCCCTTCTTTTTCTGGGAAGGGGCGGAGGTCTTCCTAGAAAGCCTGGTCCTGGTGAGAGTCTCCGTCTCGATTTGTGCAGCCTTTTCAGCCATGGGCTTGCCAAAGAGGTTCTCACCTCTGCAGGGGACATCGACCAACTTGTCCTGCACCCAAGGCTCAAGGTCAGACGACTGAAGCCAAGCCTGTCGGCGGGCACCGATGCCGGCTGCGGCCACACGAGCCGATGCTTCAAAGCCATCATAGGCTGCTCGGGACATGAATTTGGAGCATTCCCGAATACCAGATGTTAAGGCTAGGAACCTCCGCAAAGGTTCCTCGGACAGTCCAGCAGAGAATCCGGCTAGCTCTTTAGCCAGGTCTCGGAGATACATGCCCATGTATAGCTGGTAGGTCTGGACACGACAAGCAAGCATAGAGCCCTGGAAACACTTCTTACCAAGGCCATCCAGGTTACGGGCCTCCCTGCCAGGAGGCACCGAGGAGTGCATCTTTTGGCTCTTAAGCCTATGCATGGCCGTTTCCACTACCATGGAATGGTGTGGCAGCTGTGCTTTTTGGAAGCCAGGACTCTTGCGGACTCGATAGATGGAATCGACCCGCTTGCTCAATACCGGCGACGAGGCCGGACTCTCCCACATGCGGAAGAGTAGTCGTTCCAGCATGGGAGGCACCGGTACAGTAAAGTGCTCCCGGGCGGGAGAGTCGTACTGAAGGGCGTCGAGCTCTTCGGCTCTTCGGCTCCTCCTCGGGATCCGCCGGGAAGGCCAAAGCCTTGGCCATATCCCTGACGAAGTCCGAGAACCGGGCATCCTCCGGAGGGGACTGTTTCCGAGGTTCGGACTCAGGTGAGTCCGAGGGGACACACCGAGTCCGAAAGGAATCAGGTGACTCCTCCTCTTCAGACTCCCAGACCGACTCCGAGGAGGAATCAGTGGGGTCGGCTCGGGCAGGCGGAGGCGTCGGCCGCCCCGACGCCAAGGGAGTCGGCGGCGACGACCTCGGTCCCGAACGGGAGGCCGAGGGTGACCTCGACCGAGGATCGACTCGAGTTCGCATGGACTCGAGGATCGGCTCGGTCTCCGGGGTCGACTTAGACGTCGATGTCCCGGCGGTCGGGGCAGCGGCGCCAGCGAGGCTAGCGATCAGTGCCCGCTGCTGGTCCATGAAGGCAGATAGTCTGCTCTCCAAGGCCGTCAACCTGAGTCCGACCTCAGGTGACCCAGCAGTCCCCGACTCGGGCCCCGACGGCGTCGGGCCCGACGTCGGACCTCTCGGAGGCGAGTCCAGAAGGACCACAGGACTTACCCGAGCAGGCAACTCCGACTCCAGGCGAGGTCGCTTCGGGAGGTGTTCCTTCTCCAAAGACCCGGGACGGCTGTCGGGGCTATGCGACCTGGCCCTCGCGGAGCCAGGAGCGTCCACCGACGCCGCCCTCGCGGGTTTTGTCTTCCGTCGATGGTCTCCGGAGGGAGAACCCCTATCGGAGGAGCTTCGGCGATGTTCAGAGCTGGAGCCTCTGGATGCCGAGGCCTCCGACGAGGTCCGGGTACGGCTGGGGTCAGCGAAGATTCTATCCCGCTGATGCCGCCGGCTCCTCAACGCTTTGGAGGACATTTTGCCACAGGCTCCACAGATCATTTCTTCATGATCCGGGCCCAGGCAGCGGAGGCAATTATCGTGTGTGTCAGTGAGTGACATATTTCTGTCACACTGACCACACACACCGCTTGAAACCACTGGCAGCCATCGGGGGAAAAAGGGCCCCTGCAAGGTCAAAGGACCGGGCTGCCAGTGAAAATCGAAAACGAAACTGACCAAAAATCAGAAAAACCGAAAAATAAGGGAAGGACTCGCAACGGCGTCGCGAGTCCGGGCAGGAAAACGACCGGCGTCGAACCGAATTGAAAAACGAGTAAAACTCACAAAAATCAACTTTTTTAGCGGGGACACGACGGGTACGTCTGTAGGGCTCCGCGGAAAAAAGAAGACTGGCTAAGATGGCACCCTTGGGCGGGAAGGCGACCGCGCATGCGCGCTGCAATTCCCAAAGGCTTTCTGTGAAAGCTGGGGAAAATTGCTCCGCGAGGGCTCCGTCGGCGCCGACGTCACCCATATGTGAGGACTGACTTCCTGCTTGGTCCTGGAGAATAGGGGTAATATGGGCATGACGAGGCTGGTGGAAGATTAGCCGCGCAGCAGAGACGGTTCCATAAGGTACTGCATGTCCCTGATTAGGGATTGCCTCTGATTTGAGGGTAGTGTCTCCAGCTGTTTCTTGTCAGTCTTCTTTCCAGAGAATCTCTGCATTTGATGACAGCTAGAACCTATCTGTATATATCTAGAAGCTGAACAGATCATAAGGGAATGCCCTAATTTGCTGTAACTCTGAGCAAGACCAGTTGACTTTGATTGACAATAGCTCTGACATTCAGTTATTTAGAGACACTTCCTTAACTTCCAATCTGCAACCTATGGTGGCAAATGTCCCCATGTAGCAGGACCAGCAGAATTTTCAGGTAAGGAGGAGAGAGATGGGCATAAGCAGCTACCTAAGCAGCTACATAAGTTAATCAGAGTGGTAGTTTGCAGCTGTACATCCCATCAGTGGGTTCACAGGTTGGACTATTGCAAGTCTTGGATGCTATAGAAAGTGTAGTTACTCACCTGTAACAGGTGTTCTCTGAGGACAGCAGGAATCAATCCTCAAATATGGGTGACGTCAGTGCTGACGGAGCCCATGTGGATCCACTCCCCAGCTTTCAAAGAAAGCTTTTAGTAGATACACCGCACATGCATGGTCACTTTCCCGCTCAAAGCTGCCATCTTGCCTTAGTATAATAACATAGCACAAGACTACAAAAATGAAAATAAAAAAACAACTCCAAAGGGAGGAGGGAGGGTTGTGAGGACTGGTTCCTGCTGTCCCCGGAGAACACCTGTTACAGGTGATTAACTACACTTTTTCCAGGAACAAGCAGAAAGTCAGTCCTCACATATGGGACTCCCAAGCTACAGGCTACCGAAAAAACCTGTAAAAGCAACGGGTGACCCAAAAAGTGGACCGTAGAAGGCAGCAGGGGGCACTGATTGGCTGGAGGTCTAACATTGCGGTAGCAGCATCGGAGATGCAATCCTTACACCGGTAGCCTGGACACAGAGGACTGGAGGGAAGGAGTTGCATTATTCCTCAAAGAGTTGGCAGAGTACAGCCAGGGGCAGCCCAAGGGGGTGCGGGGCCATGTGCAGAGACTCGGTTGGGAGCCTCATTTGCATAAGGAGGCCTCATTTGCATAATGTTTCCATACACTAACTTTTAGTAAACATGCCTCTTAATGAGTGTATGGATAAAGAAATTCTAAAAGATTTCTACATTACTATAATCCAGTGCCAACCGCCAGGCACATTAGGAACTACTACAAACACTGCCCATTTAGAACCCATAGCAAACCCGTCATATCCTAACAGCACTACCAGGACTCACAAAGGACTCAAAACCGCTGCTGATCGCTGGAAGTAGCGGTATACAAATGTATACTAAATAAATAAAATAAAATAAAGCACCATACTCTACCTATCAAAAGGCAACACTGCAAATATTAAAACAATACATTTCAGAGAATAACAATACATGACCTACTGGGGAAAGAGAACAAGTGGCAATGTCAAATAGAAACTACATAAACAGAATACCTCAGCTCAGTTACACATGCAGAACATAGACCATCACCAAACAAGGAATCACAATTTAGAAACAGGAAGACAATTAAACTGGGAACCCCAAAAATCAAACTTGGAATGTACAACAACACTGTAGAAATAAAACTATAAATTAATTTCCTCTTGTACTAAACAAAGCACAGATGTTAATGATGCATATTTCCCAGAGCTGACATATTCCAGTTAATAAATTCAAAATAAAGAGATATTTTTCTACCTTTTGTGCATTTTATTTTCAGTTGCAATTGCTCCAGCCACTTTCTTCTGGTTTCTTCGTGTCTTCTGCTAACTCTCCATCGACTGCTGTCCATTTGTCCTTTCTTCTCTCTTCTAGTTTTTTTTTCCATTCTCTCTCTACATCTGCTTTAACATACTAATCTTTCTCCTTTTGCTCTTTCCTCATTCCTATTTCATCCACTCAAATTTTACCCCTCCATCCTCAATCCCCACTTACTCTCCCAATACCCGGCCAATTGTAGATTTGTCTTCCCTCCCACACAAAATATTTGTCCCCTCTCCATTTCACTCTCCCAGCTCCATCCCATTCTAATCCTCCCCCAACATCAGCTCCCTTCTAGTTCCAGCCCCACCCAGCATCCGCTCCCTTCTAGTCCCCGCATCAGCCCATTTCCAGTCCTAGCTCCCCCATCCATTTCCAATCCTATCCTAGACACACCATCAGCCCATTTCTAGTCCTAGCTCCCCCATCCATTTCCAGTCCTATCCGAGTCCCTCCATCAGCTCATTTCCAATCCCAGCCCCCCATCAGCCCATTTCTAGTCCTTTCCTAGCCCCACCATCAGCCCATATCTTTCCTTACTCCCTTCTCTCTTCCCTATTCCTCCCCCTATGTGGTCCAGAATTTCTCCCTCTGTCTTCCTTATCCCTGGTCCAGAGGTTTCTCTCAAACCTCACTCATTCTTCTGCTGTTGCCATATCCCACCAGGTCCGCGGCAGCAATTAAAGAAACTCTACCTTGTGTGGCCTGGGCTCTTCTCTGTGCTCTGCGATATCCTGCCCCAGTACTACAGCACACATGCCAGACAAGCTATGGATTTCTGAGGGGCCCCAGAACCAGGTTAAACCCAAGGGAGCCCACAATAAGAGTCCAAAGGCTTTAATTAAGAGAGCTGGAATTGGGAGAAGCTAAGGAAGACTTAAGACTGGGGGCGGTGTAGGGCCCAGAGATGAGGGTCCTGGTTCCTGCCTAAGCTGAGCTGAGTGAACAGTGAAGGGAAGACATTGACACTTGAACTGACACAGACATTTATTTAATAAAGATTTCTTTCCACAGACACAGAATAGCAAACGTTTATTGAGCAAGGCCTGATGTCTGTGAGCTGGCTTGAAAGAGAATGAGTGAATGAGCAGAAACAAGATTGAATCTTTGATATGATGTCACAAGTTTATGCTAATTCTACAGAAGGGCAATTCTTGTTTTCTATTTCTATCTAGAATCCACAGGATATTGTATTCGCTAGGAATATGCATGGAAAAAAGTTGTATTTGATTTTTTGTTTGTTTTAGTATTTTTTCATGATTTTCATAGATCTTTTTCAGTTTATTTCACACGTTTTCGTTAATAAAACTTTTAAATACGGATTAGAATTTTTTAAGCCATGGAATCAACAATGTCTCTCTATTTATATTATGCTATTATAACCATTATTTACATGGCTTTTTGTGTTTATTTATGGTCCAATGAGCCTTGAATCCAATTTTTATGTTATTTCATTTATGGTTTTAATTAAAATACATATATATATATTGCTAAAATAAATACACAACTAAAATAATTATGTATGCTTAATCCCTGATTTTAATGCATCAACCTTTGCCTCTTAAGGTGCCCGAGAAAGGCAGCCGTGTCGAAACATGGCCATGTTGGGACATTTCTGAATTAAAAGACTACTTTCTACTCCTTGCTCCCCTTTGTCTTTTGTTCTGTTTTGTGCGAGGGGTTGCACATTTGCTTTGTGAACCCATGGAATCAACTGTATACATGTTACCTTTGTGGGTTAATACGCGTTTGATTTTGCATGTACTTATTTTTAAGGCACATAAACAAACTGAATGGGTACTGATGAATGTACATCCTTAATCATTTGTTCTGTGCCTCTTTTATCTGTCTTCCCAAGAATGTTTAAAAGTGAGGAAATCACAGTATAGTGGAAAAGATCACCACACCGGCTCATTTAGCAGGGCCTGCCTGTCTATTGTGTGGGAATGTTGGCCGCACATGGCTCCGCACCTTGGGGAGCTCTGCACCTGACCGGCTGCAGAGGGAGCCAGGGAGGTCCAAAACCCCAGCTCACCTCTGAACAGCCACATGAGTAAAGAGCGGCATTTCCCTTCACTCCCATGGCTGTGAAAAAAAGGAACCCGCTGGCGGGCTGAGTTCTGGGATGCTAAACGGGGGCATGAAGGACTGGACGAGAACTGATACTGGGGGGTAGGACTGGAAATGGGCTGGGAATGGGGGATTGGGACTAGAAGGGAACTGCTGATGAGAGGGACTGGAGAAGGACTGATACTGGGGTGGTTAGGACTGGAAATGGCCTGAGGATGGGGGACTGGGCCTGGAAGGGAACTGATAGATACTGGGGTGTTAGGACTGGGAATGGGCTGATGCTGGGGGACTGGAAGGGAGTTCATGCTGGGAGGGACTGAAGGAGGACTGATACTGGGGGCTAGGACTGGAAATGGCCTGGGGATAGGGGATGGGACTTGAAGGGAGTGGATGCTGGGAGGGACTGGAGGAGGACTGACACTGGGGTGCTAGGACTGCAAATGGGCTGATGCGTGGGGGATGGGCAAATGGGACTGGAAGGGAGTGGATGCTGGGAGGGGCTGGAACTAGAAGACAGCTGATGCTGGGGGAGGCCAGAAGGGGGTAGGGCTGGAACTGGCAGGAGAAAAAAAGAAGCCAGGGGAGTGAGGATGGAGAGGGGAACAGATATTTTGTGTGGGAGGGAAGAAATATCTATGATTGGATGAGTACTGGAAGAGTAAGTGGGGATTGAGGATGGAGGAGTGAAATTTAAGTGGATGAAAAAGGAATAAAGAAAGAAATGGAGGAAAGAGCAAAAGGGAAAAGATCAGTATGTAGAGGCAGATGTAGAAGAGAGAATGGAAAAAACTAGAAGAGAGAAAAAGGACAAATGGACAGCAAACGATGGAGAGTTAGCAGAAGATACAAAGAAAGCAGAAGAAAGCGAATGGGGCAATTGCAACTGAAAAATAAAATGCCCAAATAACAAAGATAGAAAAAACTATTTTATTTTGAATTTATTAACTGGAATACGTCGGCTCTGGGAAATGTGCATCGCTAACGTTTTGCGTTTTGTTCAGCACCATGCAAATGGTTTTGAGACACTCATTAAGAGGCATGTCTATTAAAAGTTAATGCACCCTTTTATGTCTACTGGTGCAGTGGCACTTAATGCACATTAATATTTAGTAAATATGCCCCAAAGTCATTGCCAGGACAAAAAAGAGGCTTGTGAAGGACTTTGAAAGCCGCCTAAAATGTTAGATGGGCAACATATACATTTTAAAACAAAATCAATTAAATTTATGCAAATAAGGTCCAGTAGCTAGGCAAATGAGGCCCCGCAATGAGTCTCCGCACATGGTCCCGCATCACCCTTGGACTGACCCTGTCTGTTAGTAACCTAACCTTCTCCTAGGAGGAGAAGTTTCTCTAATAATTAGAAAATAAACCAGTTTCAGCACATTCCTGACCAAAGAAAAGCCAGTTGTACTGAATTATGTTTGATAGCTTTACGATGTGAGTCACTGGGGATCAAGGAGAAAACCACCAAGCTCTATTCACATAATTCTTTTGCTTAATCCAAAGGCTCAATTCCAGAATTATAAGTCAAGAGTTTTATTTTGAAAAAAAAAACACACCTAAATCCTGAACCTAAAGCTATTTTATTCAAGGACAGATGGTGCAATTCTCTGAAAGTGTGGATATCAGAGTTTATTTTTCCATTTGAGTAGGTAAAAGGATTTTATGCTTTCGTATTAATAGAGCTGCATTATCATAATCAGCAAATTGTAAAGAATTTTCTATGTCTATGTGCTGAGAAGAACAGAAGGAAAAAACGTCTTTGTACGATTCCTTGTTCACGTGTTTATAATAATAATGGTGAACAGTAGGGGTGTGCATTTGAGTCTGTGCTGACTTCTGGTGACCCAGCAGTTCCTGGGTTTTCTTAGCAGCGTGACCAGAAGTAGATTGCCAGGCCTTTCTTCCAAGGCAAAGGAGAGGTTAAGTGACTTGCCCAAGGCCACAAGGAGTGCTAGTGGAAATCAAATGCTGGTCTCTTGATTACCAAAGCAGTACTCTAACCACTAGGCTACTCCTCCACCATTTGTGTGACGTTTGTTCATTTGGTCACCCTTAAAAGTGAAAGCTTGCACAAATTGATTGTGTGCATTTTTTAACTTTGTATGTACAAACACTACACATGCACAAACACAAGTAGCCCAAACAAACATAAAAAAATGCCCAACAATCAGGAAAAATTCATTTGCAACGAGCACAAACCAACTTTTTATTGGCCATGTAGACCCCTGGTGAATAGTCAGATTGGATTTTGTATCAGTGCTTTGAGGAAAAAGTTGCAATTAGACTGTGTCAATAAATCTATGGTTAAAAATGCAAAGAAGGTAAATGTTTATATAGTATTCTGATCTTTTACACAGGATAATGAATGACATGTTCCTTTAAATACTTGCTGGACCTTGCTGGAATATATTAATTTGCTGAGAATTAAGAAAAATATATTAGTCAGATTGGGATGAAATTTCTTTTTTTGACCTGGTATTTCCTCCTGTTCTTTGTACTTCCAGCTCAGTAAGAACCAGAGCTGGAGCCTGGTGCCATTTGCAGCTACTCGGGTGATTTTTTAATATCCTCCCCAGTGCACCAACTGTACAGGGTCAGAGGCCTTGCACCAGAGCACTTTCTGGACCCCTGCTACAATGGCCATTAGGTGCCACTGCCGCACATCGATTGTGAGTCTCTTCTCTCTAGAGGCCATGAACACTTCCTACACAGCATCTCCAGCCCCAGCAGGCTGAGGGGGTGGAAAATTCAATTTGGGGATCCAGTCAGGACAGTGGTGTCTCAAGACAGAAGTATTTAGAGGGGCAGCAGGGGGAACAAGCCAAAGTAGCATTTACATTATAGCACCCATCAAATTACAACTGTCCTCTCCCTTACCTTTATATTGGCTATAAAAGATACTAAAAAAATGGTTCTAGTGGATTTCTGTGCATATTAAAACTATCATTGCAATTATCAATGACGTCTTCTGCATGGGTGTGAAGTCTAACCATGGAGCTAGGACATTTCCCTTAATAACTCTTCATACAAAAATAGATAAGTATTAAAACCGTGGAATCATCTCAGAAACACTTTCCATTCTCAGACACTTTCTGAAGTAACATGAAACCTTGCAAAATCGACAGACTTATAGTGAACACCCTACCCATAAAAAGGCAGCACTACAAAAATTCCCTGGGGTCCTAGAACCACCATATTCCTCATTAAAAACACCAAAACTATGGTGCGGCAGATATAACACCATTGCATTAACTGTCAGGTGTGTGTAAAGAATTTTCCCGACAGTTCATGCAGAGCACTGTCCCTTAGCGCACCCCACATTACATGGGTGCATTTAACTGCATCTATTGACGTGGCGTTAGGTGATCCTACACTAATTTATTATTTATTTATTAATTTTATTTAACAATTCTTATATACCGCGCTATTTGTTATCAGTGCGGTTTACATTCAACAACAAGAGCTCAGTGCAGTCAAGACTGTTTGAGTTTTACATTATAACAGGAGTTAGAACTTGGACCACACAGGGTAACTATTTACATCTTGCAATAGCTTTAAATGATACAGATAAAGATTAACTATTTACACGCTGAGTTTGGTCAGAATAGACAAGGAATACATAGTAAGTATATGCAGGTTGACATGGAGTAATAAATATTACATGGTGTGAATAGACAAGAAGTGCTGACGGGCATGAGTGTGATTGCTTAAAGCATGGGTGTTATGTCGTGACTGAGGTGTTTGTAGAGGATGGGGGGAGCTTTCTCTGGGGCGGGGTAGCTGCTTGAGCAAAGTGTAGCAGAAAGAGATGGTGCTTTATAGCCTTCCGAAACTGTAGGAGGTCTTTGATTGCTCTTATTTCTGGTGGGAGGTCATTCCAGCATTTTGGTGCGTAGTAGGCAAAAGCTCTTCTCCTGGTTGTTTGGGTGCACTTTATGGAGTCTTTAGGGAAGGTCAATGTGTTGGCTGTTGCTGTCCTTCTAGTTCTGATTTGTGGAGTTGGTGTAATAAGGTTCTTGAGAGATTTGGGGGCAATGTTGTTGTTAATCTTAAATGTAATCAGCAGGATCTTGTATGTTAGCCTGCAGTATATCGGTAACCAGTGGAGATCTAATGAAGTTAGCGCACAATGTGAACCCGCCACTAACTGCATAGAGAACACCACATCCACTCTCCGCTCACTTGCAACCATAACACGAGATAGACAGCGCAGGAATCATCCTGCGCTAGCTGGTAACACAAACACGCAATCAGCATGTGCCAGAACATGCATTGTCAGTTAATGCCCTTTAGTAAAAGACCCCCTTAATTTTTGCTAAATTTCATGACCACCCAGCGGAGTTCTGCTCTCAGCTGTCCATCAGGCTGGGTGACATCACTTCTTCCACAAACCAGTTTTCAAGTCCCGCTTCCTGCCCGATCTCTAAACCTCTCTTCCTTGGCACATCTAACCCATTCTGATTCAGTCATGAATGTCTCCTCCCTCCTAAGGCAATACACTTTTAAGTTTGGCTTTTTGAAGAGCCGATGAGCACCCTTTCTTTGAAAAGTGGGGCTCTCTGTAGAGCCCTGTGCACTTCAGACATCACCTTTTTCAACCACAGGGGCCTGCATAGTTCAAACTGATAATGTTTGAACCATGCAGGGCACCATAGATACTGTGTCCTGTGATTCAAGCAGAGGGTATTTAATTGTGCTGCCATAGGAGGAAGGAAGCGCTTGTGACTGGAGATGGAGTTGAAGCTGCAGCCCATGTCAGATTAGAAGTATCAGCTGGTAGGGGTGCAAGGAGGTGGCAAGCCCTTTTTTGGGGGTATTACCTGCCTCCTTTTACCACCCCATAGTCACACCTATGAATCAGAGATCTTCTGCATGGCAGTACATAGCACTTCTCACAAAAACAACCACCTAAAGGGTATCAAATAACCACGCAAACAGAACCACCCTTTATCGCCTCCTATCTCGCCTTTTTCTTCAATAAACTATATCTCAACACTATAACCAAATTAAATTGAATCAAGGTCGAAAGGCCTCAGTTATCGCTCATACAATCATTGGTGAACAGAGTCACCATAGGACAGTCACCATAGGAGAGTCACCATAGGACGTTCCGCCATTTGGTGTTGGCAGATTTAAATGCTATGGAAACTAAGATTCACAACTTTCCCCGAAATCTGACAGTTGAAGAATCTCAGGCTCTACAGGAGCTCGCTAACAATGCTGACCTAACTATTAAGCGTGCAGATAAAGGAGGGGCGGTTGTAGTTATGAGTACTTCAGATTATAATGCAGAAATATTGCGTCAGCTTAATGATGTCCATAACTATGTGCGTCTTCATGAAGATCCTATAGAACATCTACAGAAGATTGTTTCTGAAATAACTGCTATAGTGGTTTCAGAAGGTTTCCTTACAGTCAAAGAAAGGGCTTTTTTGAATCCACCGTTCCCTAAAATTCCAGTTTTTTATGTGCTCCCGAAGATACATAAGAGTCTAAAAAAAACCCCGGGCCGCCCTATTCTCTCAAGCAATGATTCCCTTCTTGAACGAGTTGGACAATACCTTGATATGTTCCTTAGGGATGAGGTGCCGTGTATTCCATCATACATTAAAGACACCACGCATTTGTTGACTATTTTACACGACTTTCCATCTGTTGAACATATTACCTGGATGGCTACGCTTGACGTGGCAGCACTATACACTTCCATCCCGCAAGATGATGCTCTGTTCGCTTTACAGCATATTTGGGAGGCACGACCATGTCCACATGCTGTTCCTACATCTTTTTTATGCGATTTGGCGAAGTTAGCGTTGAAACAGAACTACTTTCTCTACAAGCAAGAATTTTTTCAACAAATTTCAGGGACCGCGATGGGCGCTACGTATGCGCTCTCTCTGGCCAACCTATATATGCATCTTTTTGAGGATTTATGGGTGTATAACTCTCGGTATGCACCTTTCCTTGTGAGTTGGTATCGGTATATTGACGACATCCTCCTGTTTTGGAATGGTCCGGCGGATTGTCTAGATGATTTTTTCCAGTATTTGAATGGCTGCAATAGAAATATACAATTTGAAATGAAGAAGCATCAACGTTTGATACATTTTTTGGATGTTCAGATTTTGAAAACTGTGGAAGGTTTTGAGACCACCTTATATACTAAGCCTACAGATAAAAATACCCTACTGCATTATTCCAGCTTTTATCAAAGTCATCTGAAAAATAGTTTGCCCTATTCGCAATTATTACGATGTCGCCGTATCTGTTCCTCTAGGGAAGAGTTTGAAATACAAGCAAGATTGATGATTGCTAAGTTTGAACAACGTGGTTACCCTTTGCCTTTGTTAAAGAAAGCTTACAGGCGCGCCAAGTATAACCATAGAGACTGGTTACTATATCCCTCCAGTGGACATTCCGGTTCCGTAGACCAGTTGACACCGATTACATGTGTTTTACCACATTCTACTCTTTCGCATCGTGTGGCAGCTTCTATACATAAGCATTGGAAAATGTTTTCAAGGCACTCTGTATTGTCTGCTTACCCGGTCCGTATGGCTTATCAAAGAGGTAGGAATTTTCGGGATCGACTGTGTCCTGCAGTTGCTAGATCGGTAAATCTTCCGATTGCTGTACATCATCAATGTGGACATTGCATATATTGTACGATGATGGTCGATTCATTATGTTTTGAGCTGAAGTATAAAATTCGTCTTAAACAACCAACGAACTGTGATTATACATATGTGGTCTATGCTTTGAGGTGTCCTTGCACCTTGCTTTATATCGGCAAAACCACAAGACCTCTGCGTACACGCTTAGCTGAGCATAAATATAATGTAGTGAGAGCACGGATAGAATCTCCCTTGGTTCAACATTGTGTTGCCATGAATCATAAGTTTCAAGATCTACAATGTACTGTTATTGAACAAGTTTTTCCTGATATTCGTAGAGGGGATAAGTGTCGCTTACTTCTTCAAAGAGAACAGTATTGGATTCACACTTTACACACTTTAGCCCCTACTGGTCTGAATGATAAGATCGAATGGGCATTGTTTTTCTAATATATTTCCAAGGTATAATTTTTGATGGATTTTATTGTCCTATAGGTTAGACTAAATGGGAGTTCCAGCTCTGTTTTTTCTTTTGGTTTTTTAAAGTGGGTGTATATGAGTTCTGATATAGGTGTTCGGATATGTGCATATTCCGTATAGGAGTGGAGTTATGGCTAGTTATATTTAATATAGCAATTTAAGTGTAGTGAATGTGATGACAGTGTTTGTATGTTTGTGGGTGGTGTTTGTGTTTTTAATAAAGTTGAGTATTGCTTGGAAGGGAGATGACGTAAGATTCTTCCAACGTATCAGCTTGATGTGTGATTGAATTTAAGGGCAGTGATGTCAGACGCTGTTTTAGTAGCTGAAGCGCTTTAGTCGCTCTATTTTAATGGTGTAATCGTTACTTGGGCATAACGTTAGATCCCTGAGGAAGCCCGGCAGGGTGAAACAAAAGCTTTTGTCGGATCTGGAACGTTTCCGCTGCCCAGTTTAAGCTCGTGGTGTTGCTTGACCAGCGGTTTTGCTTGCCAGCGGCGGCGAACCATGAGGCGTTTTGAGTATCTTTGAAGGAACTACGTTGGGAGCTGATTGTTCAGATAAGTGGAGTATTACTACATGATTAAGAGATTGAAACTGGTTGTTTATAACGTTTCTTTTCTCTTTAATTTTTCAGATGTTTGCTGGTCTTTGTAAGAGACTTAATTATATTTCTCCATATGAAAGAGGTGTTCATCCCTCTGATTTAATTTAGATTCCAAGTAACTGATACGCTTTAGTTATTGAATTGATTTATAAGAACGATTGTTTGAGTGAATCCTTTAAAAGTACTTTTTCAGGATAAAAATTTTATGGCGTATTGTCAATTAAAGGTGTAGGTAGGGAGGGTAAGGCCTATGATGTGGAAACCTATGGTGACTCTGTTCACCAATGATTGTATGAGCGATAACTGAGGCCTTTCAACCTTGATTCAATTTAATTTGGTTATAGTGTTGAGATATAGTTTATTGAAGAAAAAGGCGAGATAGGAGGCGATAAAGGGTGGTTCTGTTTGCGTGGTTAGTACATAGCACTTGCCACCTGAGAAACTGGACCAGCTGTAGGTTGAGACTCATAGGGTCTTCTAAAACTTCTTATGCTTTTATTTAACATTGCCTAAACTATATTCATTATTTAAATGTTTGCATTCTTAAAGATTCATTTTGATCTGCAGGGAGCAAGCTCTCTTTGTGGTCCTTGTAGCAGAAAATTCAAAGTTTCTTAAAGCATAAAGTTAGTGAAGTTTTTTCATGTTAGGTAAAGAGCTGTAGGAATCTCAAGCTGCTGCTAGCCAGTAACTGAGTTTGCAAAGAAGTGCTCTGACCAAGTTTTTGGAGTGAGACTTTGAGAAGGACATGGCTTTTCAACACGTCTCTAATGCTGATGTCTAATGACAAAGATCATCAAATGCCATCTCTAGGCACAGTTGGTGCTGTTGCTGACTCTCTCCCCTCTCAAGACCTCTGAACAGTTTCCCCCCTCCTGCTGACCCCAAGCTTCAGGAGTTCTGCTGCAACCTCCGATCATAGACAGTGCACAGAGGCATACCCCATGGGAGGGGAAGGGGTAATAGTGGGGCAGGAAGCAGTTCTGAGATGTATTGCGGGAGTGGAGGTCTGCAGGGCAGTGGGAGCTTAAGATTGACTGCCCCCAAATTTTTCCACCTTAGGCACAGGCCTAATAGGTCAGGTCTTAAATCCAGGCCTGCTGATGCCAACTGGAAAAAGCAGAATTATACAAACCACTGGCCTCCCAGAAATTTAAAACACAGTGCTGATCAGTGCGCCTGCGCCTAAGGGCCCTTAAGTGTTGCCCTTGTGTGTGGACCACAGAAAGTCCTACCACTCAAGAGCACCTATACTCCCTTTGCTCTGAATTACAACACCTATCCGCCGCCCTTTCTAGTGAGATCCAAACTGACAAAAAGACAAACTCAGCCAAGGTAAGCTACTGCACACTAACAACGTAACTCAAACATACATTTCGGACTAAGTGACCTGCAAGGCGCCCCATGGAACAATCTTCTATATACAAACACACGGTTAATGCGACCAATTGTCAACAGCCGACTTACTCCTTTCAGACACTCCATCCATACACAACTAATTTATTTCAAAAAGGAGCCCTACTTGCTTCAATACTAATCAAGTCTGCAAAACCAGTGCAACATGTCTTGGATAGCCCTACTACCATCCAAGCTGAAATGATACCTATTATATATAAACAGAACCAAAAGGTGGTCTTTTCACAACTCTCAAACCATCTAGACTCCACTCACTTTTTGCACCCCCGACAATCCGGATTTCGTCCCGGATACAGTGTCGAGACAACTATCACAGCAGTCATGAATGAAATCCACACCTCCCACGACCAAGGTAACATCACGGTGGCGGTATCCCTTGATCTTTCGGCCGCGTTCGATCTAGTAGACCACTCTCTTCTTCTTTCTCATCTGCGGGATGCAGGCATCCGTGGTGCTGTCTATCACTGATTTCACTCCTTCTTATTCTCCAGGTCTTTTGCAGTCACATCCGCTTGTTCTACTACAGACCCCCTTCCCCTCACTTGTGGTGTCCCCCAAGGCTCTATTCTGGCCCCTTTACTGTTCAATGTCTTCCTGGCCCCCTTGGCTGTACTCATTCAGCAACTTGGAATTTCGGGCTATTACTATGCCGATGATATCTTTCTCTTGCACCACACTTCATCGTCCCACCCAGATATTTCTCCATTGGAAATCTGTCTGTCTTCCATCTCCTCATGGCTTGCCTCCAACTGTCTGGTATTCAATATCGCTAAGACCGCTGCAATCTGGTTCCCCCACAGTTCCCCTGTTCCGTCACTTGCTCCTTCTTTTTCAGGCACCCGTATTTCTTTAGTCCCCAAACTCCGCTACCTTGGTGTTATCCTCGATAGCAATCTTACTTTCCATGATCACATCTCCCACATTTCTCAGCGCTCTTTCTTTTGCCTCAGACAAATTCGGGCCATTCGATCATTCTTATCCTCTCCAGCCCTTACCACCCTTCTCCTTTCCCTGGTCATCACTAGATTAGACTTTTGTAATATCATCTATGCTGGTATTCCCCAATATCAACGACACCGTTTACAGCTAATACAAAACACAGCCGCCCGGATGATACTACACGCCTCCCCTCGCGATCATATCACCCCGCTGCTGCAACATCTCCACTGGCTCCCACTCACATTCCGGATTTCTTTCAAGACCCTTACATTAGTACACCGTGCCATATATCTCTCCCGTCCTCAGTACCTCTCCGATCTACTTACCTTCCATACTCCCACTCGCAGTCTCCGCTCCATCCATATCAACCGCCTTCACCTCCCAGCTCCCTCCAAAGCTCACTTACAATCTACCCGGAAATCAGCCTTCATTTATTTGGGCCCCTCCCTCTGGAACTCACTTCCCACTTCCCTCCGATTAGAAGAATCCTACCCCAAATTCCGCTCCCTTCTCAAAACCCATCTTTTTTCCTTAGCTTTTAATGTTTCTCTATAGATTTTCCTCTGACCCCCCTCTTCCTTCCCTATTACTGTTCTTACCTGTCTCCTGTACCTCTCAAATTATTGTAACTTCCTTTTCCTTTTCTATTTCAAATTTATTTGTATTGTACACCGCCCCGATGTAATGGGGGGCGGTATATCAAATGTGAATAAACAATAAACAATAAAATACACAACCACATGGAAGACAACCAAGATGAATAAACATCAACACATTACCCCTCCAATACCTCAACAAATCCATATACAGCATCCCCAGCATATAAAATGTGGCCTAGTGTATGCTCATTCTGCACGTAACAAGATACATCTCATCTCTGACTAATCACTGACAACAAACTGGGCATCATGTTTGGAACAGAGTCATGGTTCACAGAAACTGATAATGCACTAACAAATCAACTCATCACACCAGCTATGGACCTGCACAACTGCCCATGACTAAACAAAAGAGGAGGTGGGATATTCATCCTTATTGACAAACACCTCAACTTTAAGATAACTGCAACCATAACCAATAATACCTTGAATACATTACTGATACAAAATAAGCATCTCTACATACGCTTAGAGGTACATTCCAATATGGCCATCCAGACCCCTGTGTGGCCGATTGGAATCGGGATGCCCAGAGGTAGACCCGATTCTGATCCCGTGGGGCTAGATGTGCCCACAGGATCAGAATCGGGTCTACGGCCTGAATGTGCAGGCTAGACCTTGATTCTGATCGGCCTGCATGCCCAGCCACATGTCAGGCTACCTCAGTCAGGCTCCTCAATGGAGCCCCAGTGCCATGGCGTTCCTTCACCACGGCACCGTGGCTCCATTCAGAAGCTGTGAATGCCAGCTGGTGCTGATTTACTTCATTCCCCGCAGCCGGACCCTTGATCCGGCCTCCCATGGCCAGGGCCTGGCTGTGAGGAACTTCCTTCACCTACCTACTTTTTTTTTTTACTAGGCCCAGCAGCAGGATCTCCCAATGTCCAGGGGGATTTATTCCACTCCTGCGGTGGAATAAGCCCCCCCTTCTATGTTCACGGCCCCAGACGTACAGGGCCGATGTCAGAATCGGCCTTATACAACTGGGGTCGCGGACTGCCTATGCCCCACCCTCGCTCTGCATCTGGAACACTCTCTCCTGCCCCCGTCTAAGCCTCCCTTTACAAATGCGCTGTTCTTACGGGGAGGCAGAAGCCGGGGTCAGCAGGGGAGTGAACAGCGGGGATGGACATCCAAATGGGACGTCCATTCCCGCTATTCACAGGACAGAATGACCCCCTTAGAATATAGATCTTCCAACTCAACAACTGATGACCTATCATCGCTCATAGAGCTCTCATGTTCTCAATCAGCGAGTGACAAACCATTCATCCTGCTAGAAGATTTCAACCTAAATTCGGCAACCACAAGTCAACTCACATCTTACCTCGATGCCATAGATGAAATGGAGCTATCCCAGATCATAAGCTCCCCCACACACAATGCAGGAAACACACTAGATCTAGTATTCATACCCAAAAGGATACTTGCAGACAACATACAGATCACAACAGTACCCTGGTCCAATCACCATATGATCACGTTTGAACTAGTACTAATCTGCAACAACAGCACAAGGTAAACCCAACACCAAAGAACACGCAGATTCCAGGAATTTAACAAAGAAGCCCTACTCAAACACATCACACCAATATTAGATTCACTCCCAACTGATATCACAGACCTAGTAGACAACTGGAATATCACAATATCATCATTTGCACTAGCGCCACAGAAAAAGATCTCCACATGAACCACCAAAGCACCCTGGTATTCCAAAGATATAAAAGAAATAAAACATAATCTGAGACAGCTTGAACGGCGATTTTGAAGAACTAGAGACCCATTACACCAGAAGGAATATATGACTAAACAAGATTAATACAACAAATTGATCGATATGAGGAAAAGAGAATACTATAACAACCTCATCCTTAAATCCCTAAATTGTCCCAGAGAATTATTTGTTATAGCTAAATCATTCATATGGGCCCCATCAATACAAATGGACTCAACACTACATCCACAGCACTTCGCCTCATATCTGCAAAATAAATTTCCCCACAGATGACCTTCAACACAGGGTAACTCACCAATGTGGACATGCTTCAACGCAATCTCAGCTGAATGACTTGATCAAATACTATCAATGTTAAACACAACTACTTCCCCACTTGACCCCTGTCTAACTTCATGGATCAAAACATCCAGAAAAGAGCTAACCTCACCACTTCTCAAAATAATAAACTTATTACTCACTCAAAGCAATATGTCAACTAACCTGAAAACCTCCATCTGACCCATTTAAAAAAGTCCCTCAGCAGACATTATCCTTCCTACATCCTACAGACCAATCTCCAGCATCCCTTCTATAGTCAAAATAATAGAAAAATCATTCAGCTTCTGCTTCAAGACTTTGTAGACACAAATGCACTGTTTGATGTCCAACAGATTTCAGACAGAATTACAGTATTGAGACACGCCTCACCTCTCTAATTGACAACCTACTCAAAGGAATTGAAAGGTCAAAATATAGATTCATTCTCGTATTCCTTGATATTTCAGCAGCCTTCGACTCCATAAGCCAGAAGAAACTCATTGAGTGTCTCGTTAATATTGGAATAGGCAGTATCCCCTTAAAATGGTTCTGTTCCTACTTGTCTGAATGTACCCAAGAAGTCAAAATAAGGAACAAGGTATCAAACCCCTACAGGTTACACCGAAGATTACCTCAAAGATCAGCACTCTCAGCCCTTCTCTTTAATCTATATATCCAACCCATTTGTACCATTATCCAGAAATATATGATAAAATACCAAATTTATGCAGACGATCTTATGCTATACTCTCCTTTTATGACCAATAATCCAGACTTCTCCTCCATACACTCAGGCATCAACAAAATGACACACTTGGCTACATGATCACAGCCTCACAATCAACTACAATAAGACTGAAGTCCTAAACATCAATAGAAATCCCTTCTAAGCACCCCCAAAACAATAACGATCAACAACTTTAACATCCCCGTAAAAACTGGTCAAATACCTTGATATGACTCTAGATTAAAATCTGAAGTTACAAACTCATGTTAAGAGAGCCTCAGCCTCAGCATATCATAAAATCAAAATATTACATAACCTCTGACTGCTTTTGTATGCTAATCTCTTCCAAACTGTTTGTCAAACAATCATCACTCCTCACCTGGACTACTGTAATTCCATCCTTCAAGGCCTTCCAAAATACACACTCCTTCCCCTATAGCTAGCTCAAAACACTGCAGCTCATATGATCTCAAAAACACCAAGACAAGAACACATCACTCCAGTCCTTAAAAGTCTACACTGGCTACCCATTCAAACGTGTATAAAATAAAAGTCAATCATGAATACTTACAAGACTATATACAACATGACTGCAGACTGCCTGCAAACCCTCATATAGGCATATAGCCATATTTAAGATCGGAGGGTTGAGTGGGAGCTCCTCCTCACTTCCATAGTACTGCCAATCATCTGCCTCATGGCGGCATTTAAAGTGCCGCTCCGGAGGCTCTGAGATGATTGGGGAGAGCGGCAGCAGCCATATTTAAGATAGGAGGGTTGAGCGGGAGCTTCTCCTCACTTCCATGGGACTGCCAATCATCTGCCTCATGGCGGCATTTAAAGCACCGCTCTGGAGGTGCGCCAGCACCTGAGGACTTCGCCAGAGGGCCCTTTGGTGTGGCCCTTAGGCGTAGGACCGTGCAGAACCGGGGAGACAGCTGCTCCATGATGATGATTTTTGCTAGTATGCTGTTTGTAGTTAAATGTTATGTAACGTTTGAACTGTGTTTCCTGTGTTATGTACTCCCAGTCTCCATCGCTTTGATGTATGTTTCCCTTACCTCTGTATAACCATGTACGGTATTGTGACCGCTTTGATTGAAGGAAAAAGCGGGATAGAAAACTTGTGCATTGACATAATGGTACAAATAGAGGAGTTTTTTCTGGCCATTGATGTATTGGGAGTAAGCAGGGGCTTGTTATGTGCTCCAGCCAAATCCCTTGTATTCTGAGGCCTTTTTCTCCTCTTGAAAAAAAAAAGTAGCCTGTGATGAAATATTATGTGATATTAAACCGCACTGATTTAAGATAGCGTGGTATGTAAAACCAAATAAATAAATAACTAAAATAAATAAATATTAAGCTGAGCCTGTGACACAGTGGAGTGATTTTTGGCTTTTTGAATTTGAACGTTATAATTCACTCTGGAAGTGACAATTTTTTGGACTGTATCATATCAAACAACAGACTGAGAAGGCATTAAAATCAGAATCTACTTAAAATTCCAATATATAAAGCAACCAGCACACAAACAATATGACAGCGAACATTCTCCATCTGTGGCCCAACCTTCTGGAATTCTCTTCCAAACAACATAAGAGCTATAAAGGATTTAAAAGACTTCGGAAAAAAACATAAAACTTATATTTTCCAGAAATTCTTTGGAACTGATACATAAGCATCCATGATATATTTACCAATTAATTACTAACAATCATTCAAGATAATTCAAATCTTCCTGTACATAAGTTTTACCTCTGCTCCTATATACAAGAGAGCAATTGCTTCCCCACCCTATCAGTTGCATGCCTTTAAATAGATACTGTTTTTCATGTAATACCAAGTTATGATACACTAATTCTTGTTCTATGTAAATTATAGTTATGTTTAATAATAAATAAATAAATAAAATACTACTGTGCATTAGCATGGAAGTTCAAAAATCACAACTAATTAAGTCTTCCTCTGAAAACTGGACCATTTATTGACAACCATTAGCTGTTTCAGATTAGCAAAACACTTTATTAAATTGGCTTTGTACCTAGCTGCACATGCTGCAAATCATTTTATTCCAATTTTGTCAGTGATTCTATTTCAAAATCTTCAAAACTCTTGGCTGGTGGAGAGCTGGAGAAACCCCATCAGTAAGGTTTAATGCTGAGCTGTTTGTCTTACATCACCAGGAACAGCTGGGACTCCTGGCCACTAGGCAGACAGCTTTGTACATGAAAGGGATATAATTCGGACTGAATACTCATTATTACTTTCGTTACCAGATCTATTTCTTAGAAGGTTAAATTAGGGATCAAGGGCTATTATTATATTTTAGAAACATTAGAAAAAGGCTTGTAGCTGAGGCTTCATGAATTTGCTGTTGTACAGTATGATCTGCTTTCTGTTTTTGGTACCTTATAAAAAACACCTCATAAAGACTCCTACAGTCTACTGTTCATCCTGTTTTTGTTACAGTACGTATGTCAAAACTATATGGGCTGATTAAATATTAGAACACAAAAGACCAAATGTCATTCAGGACCTTTTCAAATTTGTGCCTATGGGAGCAATGCGTAGAGTAAATTTACTAAAATGCACTAGCATGTTAGCATATGCCAACATGCTTTTATTTGCCACAGGCCCCATTTTATGCAATTTACCAATAATGTGCATTTATGGTGTTGGTGCATGCTAACTCAATAGTGCACTTTATTAAATCTAGCCATGTATCTAGCTCAAAACCTCATGTGTTTGATTTTGACCTTACAAGTTGCCAGTGACCATTTGAGCTAAAGGCAGAAGAGAAAGTATGAAGCCCAGACCAGCTGTATTCCACGCATTAAGAAAACTGAAGAAAGTCCAAAAAACTGCCAACATGGTTTAAAGGTGGGGTCAGAGAGGCTGTTGTTGCCAAGAAAGCATCTTTCAGGAAATGGAAAAAAGTCAAATGATGAAAACTGGCAACAGCACATGCACTGGAAAGTTAAATGGAAAGCATTGATAAGGCAGGCAAAGCGAGAATTTGAGAAGGAACTTGCTACGGAAGCAAAAACATGAAATAAAGACTTTTTCAAGTACATTCGTAGCAAAAGGCCTGTGAGAGAGTCAATTGGACCATTAGATGATAGAGGGGTAAAAGGGGCAGTAAGAGGAGACAAGGCTATAGCGGAGAGACTGAATGAATTCTTTGCTTTGGTCTTTACTGAGGAAGATGTAGGGATGTTACCCAAGACTGAAGTGGTTTTTAAAGGTGATACTGCAGAGGAATTGAGACAAATATCGCTACACCGGGAAGATGTATTACAACTATTTGATAAACTGAATAGTAGCAAATCACCTGGACTGGAAGGTATACATCCAAGAGTGTTGAAAGAACTGAAATATGAGATTGCAGACCTGCTATTAGTAATCTGTGAACTTTCATTAAAATCATCTGTAATACCTGAAGAATGGAAGATCGCCAATGTAACGCCAATTTTTAAAAAGGGTTCCAGGGGTGATCCAGGAAATTACAGACCGGTGAGCCTGACGTCAGTACCGGGGAAAATGGTAGAAACCATCATAAAGAACAAAATTACACAGCATGTAGATAGTCATGGCTAATGGGACACAGCCAACATGGCTTTAGACAAGGACGATCTTGTCTTACTAATCTGATATGTTTTTTGAAGGTGTGAATAAACAGGTAGACAAATGTGAGTCAATTGATATAGCGTATCTGGACTTTCAGAAAGCCTTTGACAAGGTCCCTCATCAGAGACTTTTGGCAAAACTAAAGAGTCTTGGGATAGGAGGCAGTGTACTATTGTGGATCGGGAACTGGTTAAAAGATAGAAAGCAGAGGGTAGGGCTAAATGGCCAATTTTCCCAATGGAAAAAGGTGAATAGTGGAGTACCCCAGGGATCTGTACTGGGTCCGCTACTTTTGACATATTCATAAATGACCTGGAAAAGGGAATAACTAGTGAGGTTATCAAATTTGCAGACGACACAAAGCTGTTTAAAGTTGTTAAAACCCAAGAGGACTGTGGAAAACTGCAGGAGGCTCTGGATAAATTGGAAGACTGGGCATCCAAATGGCAGATGAAATTTAATGTGGACAAGTGCAAAGTTATGCACCTAGGAAAGAACAACCCACACTATGGTTACACAATGCAAGGTTCCACATTGGGAACCACCACCCAGGAAAAAGATTTAGGAGTCATCGTGGATAACATGTTAAAACACTATGCCCAGTGTGCAGTGGCGGCCAAGAAAGCAAATAGAATGCTAGGTATCATAAGGAAAGGAATGGAAAATAAAACAAAGGATATTATAATGCCTCTTTATTGTTCCATGCTACGACCGCAACTTGAATATTGTGTGCAATTCTGGTCTCTTAAAAAGGATATAACATTATTAGAAAAGGTACAGAGAAGAGCCACCAAAATGGTAAAGGGGATGGAAGGCTACTCCTTTGAAGAGAGGCTACAAAGGTTAGGGCTCTTCAACCTGGAAAAGAGATGGCTTAGAGGAGATATGATAGAGGTCTATAAATTAATGAATGGAGTGGAACGGGTAAACGTAGATCGATTGTTTACGCTATCAGAATATAAAAAGACTAGGGGACATGCAATGAAGCTACAGGGTAAACTATTTAAGACAAATAAGAGAAAATATTTTTTCACTCAACGTGTAGTCAAACTCTGGAATTTGTTACCGGAGGATGTAGTAAGAGCTGTTAGTGTAGCTGGGTTTAAAAAAGGTTTGGACAAGTTCCTGGAGGAAAGGTCCATAAACCATTATTAAAAAGGGACCCATTGTGGAACCTGTGTCTCTTGGGGATACTGCTAGGTACGTATGACCTAGATTGGCCACTGTTGGAAACAGGATACTGGGCTTGATGGACCTTGGTCTGACCTAGTATGGCATATCTTATGTTCTTATGTTCTCTCCTCCATGGCAACAGGGATGCTGCCAGACTGGAGGTGGGACTATATCCCTGTAGGTCTCGTCTATGTACCTCTCTGTCAGCAACACCTTTCCCTGATGAGCTTCGATCTGCTGCACCACTCGACCTATGAGCGCCCATGGAGGGAAAACATAGAGGAGTCCTGACGACGGCCAACGTTACATCAGGGTGTCGATTCCTTCCGACATCCTTTCGCGGCGCCTGCTGAAGAAACAACTGGTTTTTGTCGACTGAAAGGTCGCCATGAGATCCATTATGGGCCAACCCCATCTGTGAACTATCCGCGCGAATATGTCCAGATGCAACTCCCATTCGCCGGCCTCCACCCAGACTCTGCTGAGAAAATCCGCCATCACATTGTCCTTCCCTGCAATGTGAGCCGCCGATATTGCCAACAGTCGCGTTTCTAGCCAAGAGAAAAGAGACTCCGCCTCCTCCTCCATGGCTACACTCCCTGTGCCGCCCTGCCGATTGATGTAGGCCACCGTTGCCGAATTGTCGGACAGCACTCGCACTGCTCGACCCGTCACCGTATCCTCGAACACTTGTAACGCTAAACTGACTGCTCTGAGCTCTAGCCGGTTGATCGACCACTTGCTCTCCGGTATTGACCAGGAGCCCTGCGAGAATTGAGCTCTGCAATGTGCCCCCCCATCCCGCAAGGCTCGCGTCGGTCAACAAGGAAAGCCACTCCGGCTGTTCCAGAGGCATTCCCGCCGTTAGAGTTCCCGGAAGCAACCACAACTGAAGGGACTGCCGTACCGAGAGGGGACAAGGGAGACGTTTGCTCAATGAGTCCAATTGATGCGACCACCGGTGCAGCAGCGCTCTCTGCAATGACCTCATGTGAAACCTGGCCCACGGTACCACCTCCAACATCGCCACCATGGTTCCCAGTAACCGAAGGTAATCCCAAGCCGAAGGCGCTGGCGCGGACCTGAACTTGTGAACCAATCGTTGCAGTACCTGGACTCGCTGAAGCGGCAGAAATACCGCTCCACTCTGCGTATCGAACCGGACTCCCAGATATTCGAGATCCTGGGACGGAACTAAGTGGCTTTTGGAAGCATTGACCACCCAACCAAGACTCTGGAGAAACTTCACCACCTTGCCGGTATCCCGAACGCTCTTGGACTCCGACTTGGCCCGAATTAGCCAATCATCTAGATAGGGGTGAACCAACACCCCTTCTTTCCTTAAGGCCGCCGCCACCACCACCATAATCTTGGTAAACGTTTGCGGGGCTGTTGCTAGACCAAAGGGCAAGGCCTGGAATTGATAATGCCCCCAGGGAAACGCGAAACGCAGAAACTTCTGATGAAATTCTCTGATGGGAATGTGGAGATACGCTTCAGTGAGATCAAGCGAGGTTAAGAACTCCCCTTGACGCACCGCGACGATGACCGACCGCAGGGTTTCCATTCAGAAATGTGGCACCCGCAGACAGCGATTCACCCCTTTTAAATCCAGAATAGGCCAGAACGACCCTTCTTTCTTTGGCACCACGAAATAAATGGAGTATCGACCCACGCCGTAATTCGCTAGAGGGACCGGCACGACTGCTCCCAGCTGTAAGAGGCAGTCCAATGTCTGCCGAATCGCTAGAGTTTCTGCTGTCCCCTGCATGGAGACAGCACAAATGAGTCGCGCACTGGCCTTGCCAGCTCCAGCGCATACCCCTCGCGAATGATCTCCAACACCCACTGGTCGGACGTGATTTGGGTCCAGGCTGAAAGAAATGCTCGAAGATGCCCCCCTATCGGCTGACTTTCCGTATGGTCCCGCCTCCTTTCACTGTGGCTTCCTAGCGGCCGCTGCGGAAGCTGCTGCAAAACTCAACTGGCTCCACGAAACCCACGAAACCCCTGGGCTCTGGAGGCAAATCTTCCTCTTTGAAAAACATTCGACCTGGAAGACGGAAATCTTCTGAAATCTCTAAGCTGACCCCGGAAACTCGGAAGAGATTTTCCTGGCTTAGGTTTATCCTCCGGGAGTCTACCACCCTTAGACTCACCCAAATCCTTCACCAACTTCTCAAGATCTTCTCCAAACACAGCTTTCCCTTAAAGGGAAGTTTACTAAGCCGCGACTTAGACGACCCATCGGCTGCCCAATTTCTCAACCACAAAGATCTCCAAGCGGCGACCAAGGAAGCCATACTGTTTGCTAGCGCTCTGATCAGGTTGTAATGCACATCAGCCAAATACGCTGACCCCGACTCCAGGCGATCAATCTCCCGTAGACCTTCTGGATCCAGATGCAGAGACTGGCGTACGTGTTGAGACCACCTGAGACAAGCTCTCGCCACCCATGCCCCACAAATGGAGGCTTGTAAGGATAAGGCGTTAGCCTCAAATGATTGCTTCAACAAACCATCCACTTTCCTGTCCTGCGCATCCTTTAAGGCCGCGCTACCTTCTACCGGAATCGTGGTCTTCTTCGTGACCTCCGAGACCGCTGCATCAATCTGAGGAGAACGGAATTTCTCCTTGTCCTTATCCGCCAAAGGAGAGAGCCTGTTCATGGTGCGCACTCCCCGCAGTCCAGCCTTGGGTTGGACCCACTCCTCCTGGATCATGTGATCAACCACGCGGTGTACGGGGAACACCACTTGCGCCTGCCTCACCGCTTGAATAACCGGATCTGCCACTTCCTCTGCATCCATTGGTTGTGCCGTGGCGAGATTCAGAGTCTGAAGTGATTCCGTAATCAGAGTCGTCAGCTCCTCCCTCCAAAACACACGAATAATCTTCGCTTGATCCTCAGGTTCTGGAATCTCTCCTTCTTCCAGATCCTCCATCCCTGCCTCCAGATCCAACTCAGTCTCGTCCGTCTCTTGCCATTCCAGATCTGTAGAGGGAAGCTCCCCAGGCCACGCTCTCTTGAGGGGCCTCTGAGCAATGCTCCCCGCATCTCCTGAGCGAGAGGGGGCTGCATAGGGGCCGCAAGCTGTAAGGGTTCAGGCAGCTTTCTCTACCGTCTCAAACAGAACTCCTGGTGCATTAGCATTACAAAGTCCAGACAGAAATTCCCCAACTGGGACTCGGAACCTACAGCGAGCCCCACACCCGAAGGACCTGCGAGACCTTCCGGAGAAGGCTCCGACGGCGAGACCACTAAAGTCTCCCCACCGGACGCAGCCTTTGGGCTCGGGGTCTCCACACTCCCTGTCTGTTCCATCTGCTGCTCCACAGTGGTGGACACTACAACACAGCCCCGACAGACCCCGGTGTCAGCGACCATGCCCCTGCGAGTACCGCAGACCACACACTGCGGACGCGTTGACATCAGTTATGCCCCTAACCACTGCTGTTCCCCTTTAAGCAGCGAGGATGGCAGACAATGTACTTTCGTGTCCTACAATCCCTTTTTTTGTTTTTTACTTGCTGCCTTTCTTTTCTAAAATACCAGCAAAGGCCCCTAAAGTATCAGTGTACCAAATTACTAATCAATTCCCCTCCCACCCCAAAGGGACCGAAAGGAAAAAGACCCCCAAACAAAATGAAAGAGTCCAAAAGAAAGAAAAAGAACAAATTAAATAAAGAAGTCTTAGTGGGGAGCGTCAAAGAACACACTTTCTGCCCACTGCACAGCCCTCTGCCCTAAAGCCATTAGCTGCAGAAACTCCTGCCATGCGGCTCAGAAGGACCGGCCTAAAATGGCGTCTCTACCTGACGCGCTGAAAATGGCACCAAAAACCGCCATTTTAAATGAAGGCAGTAAACCCCCTTTAGCAGTTGAAGGGCTTACCCGCAGTACCAGCCACTTGAAAAGTGCTCCCCGAACTGTACTAAGGCGGCTGCAGAGGCCGCGATGTCTTCCGGCAATGCCGCGGCCACCTCCGCCACGAGAATCGCTGTCCCGGCAACGAGAGACAACGTGCTGTGTTTGCTGTAGCTCTCTGCCTTAGCCTACAGCACAACGGAGTGCCGATACTGCCTGCGGAGCTCACCCCCGGACAATCAAGGAGGAGAGATCCGAGCTACTGCCCCAAAGGAAAGAAAATGAAAGGGCAGCCAGGCGGAGGTTTTTTTTTTGGTTTTTTTTAAAGGGCCATACACTAATAACCAAGGGATGAAATGAAATTCAATGAAATCCAATTAAATTAAAGTCACAATCAAGAGAAATTTAGGACCTAACTAACACCCTATCTAAATTGCTCCTTATCTGTTCCTCTAGTGAGCCCAGCACCTAGGCTCATTACGTCCTCCTGCTGCATGGAGACTGGACACACTGGGGGCTGATGGGAGAAACCAGCAGGCTATATCCAGTGATGTCACGATTTTGACATGCCCATCTCCAAGCTGCAGGAGGAGGTTCACTACCCAGAGGTGGAGGACTGAACTGTAGGAACGATAAGGAACTATGGTTACAAGATGCAAGGTTCCACATTAGGAACCACCACCCAGCAAAAAGATTTAGGCATCATTGTGGATAACATGTTAAAACCCTCGGCCCAGTGTGCAGTGGCGGCCAAGAGAGCAAATAGAATGCTAGGTATCATAAGGAAAGGAATGGAAAATAAAACAAAAGATATTATAATGCCTCTATATCGTTCCATGGTGAGACCGCACCTTGAATATTGTGTGCAATTCTGGTCGCTGTATCTTAAAAAGGATATAGCATTATTAGAAAAGGTTCAGAGAAGAGCCACCAAAACGGTAAAGGGGATGGAAGGATACTCCTATGAAGAAAGGCTAAAAAGGTTAGGGCTCTTTAACCTGGAAAAGAGACGGCTGAGGGGAGATATGATAGAAGTCTATAAATTAATGAATGGAGTGGAACGGGTAAACGTAGATCGATTGTTTACGTTATCAGAATATATAAAGACTAGGGGGCATGCAATGAAGCTACAGGGTAAACTATTTAAGACTAATAAAAGAAAATATTTTTTCACTCAACGTGTAATCAAACTCTGAAATTTGTTACCGGAGGATATAGTAAAGGCTGTTAGTGTAGTTGGGTTTAAAAAAGGTTTGGACAAGTTCCTGGAGGAAAGGTCCATAAACCATTATTAAGAAGGGACCCAGGATATCAATGCTTGACCCAGTACAAGCATTGTGGAACCTGTGTCTTTTGGGAAAACTGCTAGGTACTTATGACCTAGACTGGCCACTGTTGGAAACAGGATACTGGGCTTGATGGACCTTGGTCTGACCCAGTATGGCATATCTTATGTTCTTATCATCCTGCTTCAGGGATAAGCATCACACGAACAGTATTTAATGCCATAAGTTCACTCTGGTCTTCTGACTCTTGCATCTTATTGCTCCTCCGGCAACACATTAATTCAGGTGCTTTTTTAACATACTTGCAGTTGAATCTTGCCATCTTCTGCCCTTCCTCTGCTTCTGGTTCTTCAAAAGGAAATCCCAGCCGATAATATTTTGACAGGCGCTTATGCCGACAGTTTTTACTTGTTATCTTGGGCAAGTTACTTAAACCCCTATTGTCTCAGGTACAAATTCAAGGGCCCTTTTACAAAAGCGTGTTCAATTTTTGTACCTAACACTCCTTTACGACTACTACTTATCATTTGTATAGTGCTACAAGGAATACACAGTGCTATACATATACATGTAAGAGACAAAATCGAAAAGTCCCTGCTTGATAGATCTTACAGTCTAATCGAAACAGACAATACAACAATTAGGGACTAGGGTAGATCTAGGGGAATGATAAATATACAGACAGGTGTTGAGCAGGAAAATAAGGAGATCAGGATTCCAACCCCAGGACTGGCTTGAAAATAACTGCTTTGGGAAGCGTAAGGTTTTGCTGTATAGCTTAGGAGCATTAGGAGCGTGTAACTGCCTTAAAAAATCAGGCACATATATTTTATCCCTCACTTGGTTTGCAGCTTGTTGTATTATGAGGGCTTGTGTGCATCAGTGATGCTGAGGACTAAGCTATCAGAAGCTTAACTAATGGCAGGGTTTCCCCAAGATGGACAGGTCTCAACTGAGGTGCCTATCAGTGTCCGCATTAGATACAAGACAATCATAAACATTTTCAAAATCAAACATCAATCATCAGCTTTCAGCCTACAGCCACTCATACAACCAGACAACAGCACAAGACCGAGAAGAAGAGGCACATCCAACCATGTCAACACACCTAAAGATATCAACAAGGTACGCAAGGACACTGAAAAACGAGCCTTATCAAAGGCGGCACCAACAATCTGGAACGCCCTCCCCGACGAACTGCATTCAACAACAGACCTTAAGGAGTTCAGGAAACTACTGAAGACAACCCTCTTCATAGAACACTATGGTGACATTACTTAAACCATGCAACAGACACTTCAATTCCCCCCACATGTCACTATAATTGTAATTAAGCAAGGAACTGATACCCATAGCACAATGTTCCCTCTAATTTTCTGTAGGCTGTGTGCGCATAAAATATCAGCTGTGCAGCTTTTGAAGGAAGGTTAAATTTTTGTGCGCCACATAACGACCCTCGGAGTTATATACTTTAAAATTTGACCACATGTCAGAATACAGTATGTACACCACATTGATTGCACTAGAAAATATTGTAGAACTTGTGAAAACCATAAATACACACCAACTTTTCAATTTTAAGAATGTCTGTGTTGTTTTCTATCAGAATCAGAACCGTAATTTTTGTGCGCTCTGTTGTAAAGTATGTGCGCTCACTCGGTGAGGTGTGTGCGTGCGCACACGCGCACAGCTTAGAGGGAACAGTGCCATAGCATTGTAAATAGCGCACGCTGAATCAACGTCCAGACACACTCACACGCATACACTACTCACTGTATGTACACACTATACACTGTATCTTATTGATTGTTTGCTGTTCAGACCGCCATGATTGCAGGATAAGGCGGTATAGAAATACGTTTAAATAAATAAATAAATAAAATGTTTATTAAGCTGGGCTAACAATTAGCACAGGCTATTTGTAACTAGGTCTTATTCAATAACATGGGACCTACAGTAGTTGCAAATAGCCCGTGCTAATCGTTAGCCCAGTTTAATAAACATGCTTCTTATTGTTAGAAATATGTGCTTGTGCTGGTCATGGTATGTGAATACTATGAGCACAGCATCAACAGTTAAAAGGAGATCTGAGGTGAAAGAGGTGGAGTATTAAAACAATAAATCAAAATCAAATCAAGAGTTTTGAAAAATGGACACGTAGTCATGACTTTTTATTATAAACAAGCATGCAAAACAACAAAATAGAAATTCTCCTTTGGAAAGAAATAAAAATATACCTTATAACAAGATTAAAGAGAAAGACAAATTTAAAAGCCATGGGCCCGATTTTCATTTAGGCAGGCTATGTAACACGTCGGCACATAGCCTGCCCGCCGACCATCTTAACCTGGATTTTCATTTCCGCGGCGACAGACATGAAAATTAAGGTCATGCCTCACAGGCCGGTGGTCGCCAAGGCTAAGCAGGTAGCAGCGATTTTTGATGTTGCCTGTTTAGCCCCAGCGCCTTAAAGATAGGCAAGGATTTTCCTCGCCTATCTTTAAGGCACAGAGCACTAAGCGGGACAGCATCGAAAATCTCTGATACCCACTTAGTGCCATTCCCCATTCCCCATTCTCTGCTCTGCCCCGGAATGCCCCAAACACGCCATGCTAAACAGATAGCATCTGGGCACATTAGAGACTTAACCGGGATTTTCCAAAGGCATTACCTGTGTAGGTAGGTGCCTTTGGAAAATCCCGGTTAAGGCATTTACATGGGTAACATGGGTTGTTACTGTGTAACTGCCTTCAAAAATCAGGCACATATATTTTATCCCTCACTTGGTTTGCAGCTTGTTGTACTATGAGGGCTTGTGTGCATCAGTGATGCTGAGGACTAAGCTATCAGAAGCTTAATTAATGGCAGGGTTTCCCAAGATGGACAGGTCTCAACTGAGGTGCCAGACCAAGACAAACCGCCCATCTGGGCCGCAGCATAATGGGATGGTGTTGGCGGCGGAGGATCACATTTCTGTGACAACGGCAACAATACTGCAATTACCTATGCGGAAGAAAGGCCTGGCAATCTACTTCCATATCTTGCCATGAAAACCCAGTGGGTAGTCACAACAAAACAAATTGCATTACATTGCTGGAAGATGAGATCCCCAGGTTAGAAGGCACTCAACTGGTTACTGGGGAGGAACTGAAGACTTTTCAGAGTAAAATCAGCATTTATGATGTGGTTGAATCAAAGCCCTCGGGTTGTCTGACTGCCGATGTAGCTGCGCATGAAATGAGAGTCAGAAGCTGCAAAGATGTCTTACATATTGGGACATGGAACATACGAAGCATGAACCAAGGGAAGTTGGAGGTGGCAGGGCCGGATTTACCTATACGCCATGTACGCCATGGCGTAGGGCCCACAGCCGGCAGGGGCCCACAAAAAAAGAACAAGTTAATTTTTTTTTAATACAATTTAAAAAAAAACCTGCTGGCTGCCGCCGCGGGGCCCCCTCTGCTGCCGCGGCAGCACCGACTGACCCGCGGGGGCCCCCTCTACAAGCTGAAGCCGTCGGTTCGTTCCTCCCTCCCTCCGTCCCTCCCTCCGTGCAGGGTGCAGGCTGCAGGCTGTGAGAGACGCGAAAGGAGAGTGTCTCCTCGCGTCTCTGTTAAGCCCGCAGGGACTGATGGGAAATTTCCCATCAGCCCCTGCGGGCTTAACAGAGACGCGAGGAGACACTCTCCCTTCGCGCCTCTCACAGCGTGCACGGAGGGAGGGAGGGATCGATGGACCGACGGAGTCAGCTTGCAGAGGGGCCCCCGCGGGTCAGTCCGTGCTGCCGCGGCAGCAGAGGGGGCCCCGCGGCGGCAGCCAGCAGGTTTTTTTTTAAAATTAAATTTTACTTTAGGCCGACGGGGGGGGGGGGGGTAGGACTGGTAATGGGCTATGGGGGGGGGGGTAGGACTGGTAATGGGGCTATTGGGGGGGCTGGGGCTGGAAATGGGCTGGGGGGGGTTAAGGCTAGAGGTGGGCTGATGGGGTTAGGACTGGTAATGGACTGTGGCCTGTTGGGGGGGCTTAGAACTGGCAATGGGCTTTGGGGGGGTTAAGACTGGTAATGGGCTGTGGGCTGATGGGGGCTGTCTGGTAATGGGCTATGGGGGGGCTAGGACTGGAAATGGGCTGCGGGGTTAAGACTGGAGGTGGGCTGATGGGCTTAGGACTGGTAATGGGCTGTTGGGGGGGGTTAGACCTGGTAATGGGCTTTGGGGGGGTTAAGACTGGTAATGGGCTGTGGGCTGATGGGGGTTGTCTGGTAATGGGCTATGGGGGGGCTAGGACTGGAAATGGGCTGGGGGGTTAAAACTGGAGGTGGGCTGATGGGGTTAGGACTGGTAATGGGCTGTGGGCTGATGGGGGGGGGTAGGACTGGCAATGGGCTATGGGGGGCTGACTGGAAATGGGTTGATGGGGTTAGGACTGGAAGTGGGCTGATGGGGGGTTAGGACTGGTAATGGGTTATAGGGGGGGCTTAAACTGAAAATGGGGTGATGGGGGGGTTAAGGACTGTAAGTGGGTTGATGGGGGGCTAGGACTGGTATTGGGTTGGGGGGTTGCTAGGACTGGAAATGGGCTGATGGGTGGCTAGGACTGGAAATGGGCTGATGCAGGGACTAGAAGGGAATGGATGCTGGGTGAGGCTGGAACTAGAAGGGAGCTGATGTTGGGGGAGGATTAGAATGGGATGGGGCTGGAAGAGTAAAATGGAGAAGGGAAAAATATTTTGTGTGGGAGGGATAAAAAATCTACAATTGGCCGGGTATTGGGAGAGTAAGTGGGGATTGAGGATGGAGGGGTAAAATTTGAGTGGATGAAATAGGAATGAGGAAAAGAGCAAAAGGAGAAAGATTAGTATGTTAAAGCAGATGTAGAGAGAGAATGGAAAAAAATCTAGAAGAGAGAAGAAAGGACAAATGGACAGCAGACGATGGAGAGTTAGCAGAAGACACGAAGAAACCAGAAGAAAGTGGCTGAAGCAATTGCAGCTGAAAAAAATGCACAAAAGGTAGAAAAATATCTCTTTATTTTGAATTTATTAATTGGAATATGTCAGCTCTGGTAAATGTGCATCATTAACGTCTGCGCTTTGTTTAGTACAAGAGCAAATTAATGTATAGTTTTATTTCTACAGTGTTGTACATTCCAAGTTTGGCTTTTGGGATTCCCAGTTTAATTATTGTCTTCCTGTTTCTAAATTGTGATTACTTGTTTGGTGATGGTCTATGTTCTGCATGTGTAACTGAGCTGAGGTGTTCTGTTTATATAATTCCTATTTGACATTGCCACTTGTTCTCTTTCCCCAGTAGGTCATGTATTGTTGTTCTCTGAAATGTATTGGTTTAATATTTGCAGTGTTGCCTTTTGATTGGTAGAGTATGGTGCTTTGTGAGTCCTGGTAGTGCTGTTAGGATACGGCGGGTTTACTATGGGTTCTAAATGGGCAGTGTTTGTAGTAGTTCTTAATGTGTCTGGCAGTTGGCACTGGATTATAGTAATGTAGAAATCTTTTAGTCTTTCTTTATCCATACACTCATTAAGAGGCACGTTTACTAAAAGTTAGTATATGGTAACATTATGCAAATATTTATGCAATTGAGGCCCCTTATGCAAATGAGGCCCCGCACCCCCTTGGGCCGCCCCTGCTGGGGGCCCACAATTTTTGTTGGCGTAGGGCCTCACTCAAGGTAAATCCGGCCCTGGGAGGTGGTCAAGAATAAAATGGAACATGTACAAATCGATCTGTCGGGTGTCAGCTAACTGAAATGGACTGGAATTGGGCACTTTGCATCTGATGATCACATGGTCTTCTATGCTGGAAATTAAAGACAAAGAAGAAATGGTGTTGCATTTATAATTAAGAAGAAATTGCAAGAACTGTAATGAAATACAATGCAATCAGTGAAAGCTTAATTTCTATTTGTCTATGAGGAATGCCTATCAACACAACTACGTATAATTCAAGTACATGCTCCAACAACAGCTGCAGAAGAGGATGAAGTTGATGAGTTCTAGGAACAAGTACAAGTTGAAATTGACAGAATATGCAAACAAGATATCCTGATAGTCTTGGGTGACTGGAACGCAAAAGTTGGCAACAAAGAAGAAGGCAAAGTAGTTGGGAAATATGGACTTGGCAACAGAAATGAAGCTGGAGAAAGACTGATAGAATTATGCAAGACCCAACAATCTATTCATCTCAACCTTCTTCCAGTAACACAAGTGGTGACTGTATACATGGACTTCACCCAATGGATTGTACAAAAATCAAATTTGAGTACATCTTTTTGATCTTAGGCTAGTCACTTAACTCTCTATAATATCTGGACATTTTACAGCCAAAACAAGCACTTTCCTGATGCCTATTAGTGCCTGAAGCAGGTCGAAACATGGATAGGGCAGTGGCGGCATAAGGGCTTCTGTCACTGCCACTGCCACTTCAGTGCTGCGTTGGGCTTAAAGTGTCCACACGCATGCGTGCTCATGGCCTGCTCCCCCTCCGATGCAACTTTCTTGGAGAGTGGGCAGGAATGGCAGGCTGGAACGGCGCACACGTGTGCAGATGTTTTAAAGCCTGCCACGGTGCTGAAGTAGCAGTTCAGCTGCCGCTTCCCGGGGGGTTTGGGTAGTGATACTGCCCACCAGGGTCTGCTGCCCTAGGCGACTGTCTAGTTCGGCTAGTGGATGGGCCAGCCATAGGACACGGTTGCAAACGTCTCTGACATTTTTGAAATCAAGTGGGGACATCTAAATTCATTGCTCCTCCCCAGACATGCCTCCACCATGCCCTCTGCCTACTTGGACATCCCCGCACCAGAGATACCTTTAAATGACATTTATAAAATGGCTCTGGGGATGTCTCCATGATCTGGACGTACATATACATGTCTTCAGACATCCAAATCATGACTAAGACTTAAAATGAACCCCATAGTAGTATAGTGAATGATGGCAGATAAAGACCACCATGGTCCATTTAGTCTGCCAGTAAGGTGGTTGGAGTTGAAGAGCTGAACCTGCCACTCTGTGCAGGTTATTCCCCCCTCTGTTCCTTTGCTGTGGAGGAGTAGCCTAGTGGTTAGTACAATTGCCTGGTTCCCAAAAGATCAAGGGTTCAATTCCTACTGGTACTCCTTGTGACCTTGGGCAAGTTGATTTACCTTCCACTGCCTTAGAAGAAAAGGCCTGGCAATCTACTTCTGGTGATACATTGCCAAGAAAACCAAGAGGCAGCTGGGATGCCAGATTCCAGGAGTCAGCACTGACTTGAAGGCACTAAAAAAAATGCCTTTGCTTAAGGATGTGCCTGCCACTCCAGGTAGGTTACCTCTCTCTATTTGATTACATCCTCTTGCTATGTTGTGATCATCTGTGTCTATCCCAGGCCTTTTGAATTCCGTCACTGTTTTGGGATCCCACCACCTCCTCCGGGAGGGCGTTCCAAGCATCCACCGTCCTTTCTGTGAAAAGGTATTCCCTGATATTGCTTTTAAGTTTACCTTCTTGCAGCTTCATTTCATGTCTTTTAGTTCTATAGCTTTTATGTCTTTGAAAAAGATTTGCTTGTTGATTAATATCCTTTCAGTATTAAAATATCTGTATCGTATTCCTCCTGTCCCTCTTCTCCTCTAGAGTATACATATTTAGGTCTTCAAGTCTTTTCTCATATTCCTTCTAGTGCAGATCCCATATCATCTTGGTTGGCTTCCTCTGAACCATTTCAAGTCTTTTTATATCCTTTGTCAGGATATAAAACTCCAAAACTGAACACAATATTCCAAGTGATGCCTCACCAACGACCCCTACAGAGACACTAATACCACACTTTTGCTTTGAAAATCCACTCATGTTGGTATAGTGAAAAGTATGTGTGAACCTTTAGCTAATGTGAGCAGTTATAAAATTACCCTTTAAATAACCAAATCATGTCTGACCATCTACCAGAAATGCAATTTCACAGGCTTCTTACTAAGGAAGCTGTATTAATATATCTCATTAAACTGGATTATTCTTAACCCTTGCCTTCAGGGCATGAGTAATATGCACTCTGTAACTCACATTGCCAAAAATAAAATTCCTTGCTGCCTAGCACCAGCCGAGCAAGTACTTCGGCTCTATGAATTTATGACCATGTTTAACTATCAGTGGATGGAGGGGCGCAGCAAGGGCTAGAAACAAGTGTTTCTGCTGTTAAGATGTTTCAGGTCAGACTTATTTATTTATTTCTTCATTCGGTTTTATTGATCAATCTTCCAACCAGGTTTATCAGGAGGTTTGCAATAAAAAATAACAAAGATAAAAATAAAAAAAGAACAAAATAAAAATATGGTAATAGCATGAAATAAAATGTAATATTGAAATAAAATATAATACAAATTGAACAAATGCAGCAAAAACCAAAGCCTTAAGGGTCTCTCATTGTCTTAGGCCCCTCCCATTCCCCCCAAGCATCTCCTCCCACCTTATTCTGGTCCAGAAGTCCATCCGCTCTTTAGGTGTTATTGTCGATGATCAGCTTTCCTTCAAACCCTACATTTCCAAGATGTCAAAAGTTTCTTCTTCTCATTATGTAGGATTTAATCAGTCAATCCTTTTCTGGATAACAAAGCCCTAAAAACTGTAATCTACTCTCCGGTCATAAACAAATTCAATTACTGTAATTCTCTGCTGGTTGGCACTTCCCTTTCCCAGCTGAAAATAACTCAATTAATTCAGAACACTACGGTCAAACTCATCTATAACAGAAAGGTAAACATAAACATAAACATAAACAAAGAGGTCGGATCATGTCACACCCTTCCTTTTCAAACAGCACTGGTTGCCAGTACTTTTCCGGATTCAATACAAAACCCTTTTACTGGCCCATCGTGCTTTTCACACAGGTACTCCCCCAATATCTCCATTCACACCTAATCCCATATTGCCCCACTTGTTCACTTCGGTCCACCAACTAGAATGTACTTGTCATTCCATCAAGATCCATGTTACATCTTCAGACATGGCTTTCTGTTTTTCCGTGCCTTTCCTCTGGAACTCTCTCCCTCCACATCTTCTCCTTGAACCAGTCCACAAGAAATTCAAGGCAGGGCTGAAAACCTGGCTCTGAGCAAGCCTTTAAGTAACACTTTCGCCCTAGTAAAACCAACTATGGTCCCCTTCATCTAACTAGAGCCACTAATTGCATATTCCTGTCCTTATATTTTTCTTGGCTATATATTTTTCTCTGTCCTGGAATATATTGTTGTTCCACCACCATTCTTTTTCCTTGTGCTTCTGCGTCCAGTTCTTGTGTGTCCATATAGTTCCTTTCCAAAACATCATGGGCCCGATTTTACAGCCCAGTAAACCATGTAAATGCCATAAAGGGGGATATTCAACGGCACTAACTGTTGAATATCTCCTCCTAGCCATTGAATAGCCCCTCCTAACTCCTTCATGCGCCTCAATGCTATCTGGTTAGCATTGGGGTGTGTTGGAGGCATTCCGGAGCGGAGTGGTGGTGGAGATTGTCTCTAACCAGGCAGCGGCAATATTGCACTGCCGGTTAGCGACCTGCACCTAAAAAATAGGCGAAGAAAACCCTTGCCTATCTTTAAGGTGCAGGAGCTAACTGGGCAGCATGCAATATCACTGCTGCCCGGTTAACCCAGCTTCCTGTGTCTATGGTGATCCCCAGATATTCAATGTCATCACTGCAGCATTGAAAATTCGGGTTAGAGTTGGCCGGCAGGGCTATGCACCGATGAGGCATATAGCCCTTCAAAAATGCGGCTGACTCAATATCGGGCCCCATGTGTATATTAATCCGTTCCCCTTTTTTTCCAAATTGTAAATCGCTATGATGTTTATACCTGAGCATTATAGAAATCTTTGCAAACAAATAAATAAATAAATAAATAAATAAAGACTCATGTTCATCCGCAAATCACTCATCACTCATTAAGTAAAGGCAAGTTCAAAAAATAAAGGGGTCAATATTGAAAAGAATGTCTTCAGTTAGCAGGCTCTGTTCACCAATTTAAGTTCTGCTGAAGCCAAATGGTGCCACTGCATATTTCTTTTGACTTCCTTGGCACTATCCAAAAACTGCCCAGATGGTCTGTGGATGGGGTTGAGGCACAGCTGGAACTTAGCCAGTTAGCAACTATTTTCAGCGCCGCTATCACGAAAACAATCCACATAACTTAGGAGAGCAAAAAAAATGTCCTAAGTGCTATGTGGATTGCCCATACGGATAGTGACTGATATCACAGATATTCAGCACCAGATGCTATAAAGATACTGGCGCTGAAAATCTAAATGCTAGGTAACCAGAACATCGACCATCACAGCCTCAATAGTATCCCCCAGTTTTTAACACTTTTCTTAAAACGAGAAAAAGAATGTTCCTGATGTAGATATAGAGGCACAGAGTTCCATGAAGCGATGGATAAGAAGTCGAAAGGGGAACAACATGTCATTCCAAGCTCTAGTCACACCCCACTTTGACTACGCAAATATTGTACTCCACGGCCTCCCCAAGAACTCATTGAACCTGCTCCAATTAGCGATGAATGCTGCCGCACGTGTCCTGTGCGGGATACCTAGGAGCGATCACATATCCCCCATACTAAGAGAGCTACATTGGCTTCCGGTAAGCTGTAGGATAGAGTACAAAGCCCTCCTAATGACGTTGAAGGCCTTAAATAACATATCACCCTCATCAATCTCAACACTTCTTACCCAAACCCCCAGCAACAGACCTAAGAGAGTACTGGCTGACAATACGCTAATCATCCCAAAAACAACCACAAAATGGGCACAATCAAACAACAAACGTGCATTTATATCCTTTGCCCCCAGGGCCTGGAACAATCTTCCTCCCCACATAAGAGCAATCAGAGATCTTATGCAGTTTAGAAAAGCCATCAAACACCACCTGTTCCTTATGCACTACTCACAACACAATTACCCCACCACACCTCCCTCCTCTCTACCCAATATATCACTTTAACTTCATAACCCACAAGAGGCAACTGACATGTCATGTAATATAGCCTTCGCTAGACACACCCTGCTTTCCTACAATCGCTCCAATTAACTGAATATTCCTAAGAATATTGAAGGATTGATGTGATAACATCCAAATTGTAAATAGTTTCCCCCAGTTATCCCATGTTGTTTTCCCCTGTTTTATGTAAACTCTGATTGCCTTTGCTGTCATTGTCATTTGTTATCTGTAAACCGCACTGATTGAAAAGAGCGCGGTATAAAAGAAATTTTAAATAAATAAATAAATACATTCCTAGGCAAATTCAAATAGGTTAGGCAATAGCAAGAAGCCTATGAAGGTCTAAGTGAACAAGAAGGCAAATAAAGAATTAAGCAGTTGACAAGGCAAGACAGCTGATCAGAATGACGAGCATAATGCTCTGAGATAAGGATTTCCTATTTGATATGGTAGGCTAGGGGCAGCCAAAGTTGAAATGCTAATAATGGAGAAACATGATCAAATTTATGTGGCCCATAAAGCAACTTGACAGCTGTATTTGAAGAATCCGTAAACAGTGCAGTAGATAATCAGGAAGAGCATTATACTGTAGATAAAACTGAAATAGTCTAACTGTGAGACGACTAACAAGTAAAGAAAAACGTTCACATCAGAAGATGTCAAAAAAGGCTTCAAAGCACAAATCCTTCATAAGACAAAAAAGGCAGATTTCATGACTGAAAATATTTGCACCTTAAGAGGGTAATTTTACAACCAGGCACCTAGTTTAAGGCAGCCAAAACACAGCTATTTTAAGCCTATTTTATAAACAAAAATAAGCTCTTACTTTTCTTTATAAAATACTAGCGTCAGTGGCTGAAAATGCACCATAATTTAAGGTAGGATTTATACCAGCCCTATAGCTGGTGTAAATGATCATGTGCACGTGTAAATTATAGTATTTTATAATCTATGCACATACTTGCATGCTCTTATGCTTCATCTAAACTCCGCCCTTAGGCACACCTACAGTGAAAGTATGCACTATGAATTAACATGCACACTGTACTTTTACACTGTGTGCAATTTTATAAGAGGCCATTGGCATCTTTTAGGCACCTACTTTCACATGTAAAGCACAGTTACTTACCTGTAACAGGTGATCTCTGGGAACAGCAGGAATTAGTCCTCACATATGGGTATGTCGGAACCGACGGAGCCTGCGCGGGAAAGCTCCCCAGCTTCCCAGAAAGGAAGTTTTTGGGGCCTCCCACAGCGCATGCGCGCTGCCTTCCCGCCTTCCTGACCAACTCTCTTCAGTTCGAGTTTAAAGCTGAGACAATAGAGAGAGGAAAGGAAAGAGAGAGAGAGAGAGATACAACTCCTAGGGGAGGTGGGAGGGTTGTGAGGACTAATTCCTGCTGTTCCCAGAGATCACCTGTTACAGGTAAGTAACTGTGCTATCTCCAGGAACAAGCAGGAATGAGTCCTCACATATGGGGACTCCCTAGCTAAGATGCCGGGGAGATCCCCCTGCAAGAATTCCTCATCTTCCTATGGATCTCAGGCATCCATTCAGGGAAGGTGGGCAGGAGTTGTTTAAGAATGGAACAGGTGTCTGAGGACAGCCTGACCAAACAAGGCATCCCGGCGGGAGTCCTTGTCCAAGCAGTAATGGGCTGTGAAGGTATGAACCGAGGCCCAAGTGGCTGCTCGACAGATCTGATCGATGGATACAGAATGAAGATGAGCCATAGATGTGGCCATGGCTCTCACATTGTGAGCTGTGACATGGCCTTCCAGAGAAAGGTTCTTACTCTGGTAAGCAAAAGAAATACACTGAGCAATCCAATTGGACAGTGTTCTTTTTGAGACTGGAAGTCCTAAATGAGAAGGATCAAAAGCAACAAAAAGTTGAGAAGACTTTCTATGTTGCTGTGTCCTGTGGATGTAAAAGGCAAGAGCTCTTTTACAATCTAACGTATGTAGGTTCCTCTCTGCACTAGATGCATGAGGAGCTGGAAAAAAGACAGGTAGATATACCTCTTGATTAAGATGAAAAGGTGAGACCACTTTAGGCATAAAGTGGGGATTTGTCCTAAGGACTACCTTATCATGATGGAACCTTGTATAAGGTGGATTAGCCACTAAAGCCTGCAGTTCACTGATGCGGCGAGCAGAAGTGATTGCAATAAGGAAAATGACTTTCCAGGAAAGAAATTTCAAGGAGGTAGTGGCTAAGGGTTCAAAGGGCAGCTTCATAAGCTGACCAAGAACTACGTTTAAGTCCCATGCCACTGGAGGAGGCCGAATGGGAGGTTTAGTTAAAGTTAGACCTCTCATGAATCTTGCAATAAGAGGATGAGAGGAAACAGATTGTCCATTGATAGGCCGAAGAGATGCTGCAATAGCACTCAAATGGACTCTTACAGAATTGGTTTTAAGTCCTGCATTGGAAAGATGCAGGAGATATTCAAGTAAAGAAGTTAAAGGTAGTGCTAGAGGGTTAAGACCTTTGTTAGCACACCAAATTGAAAATCTTTTCCATTTAAAAGCATAAGAACGCCTGGTGGAAGATTTCCTCGATGCATGGAGGATATCCTTCACCTGTTGAGAAAGATTCAAGTCTTGAAGGTCTAGGCCTTCAGTAACCAAGATCTGAGGTGAAGGGACTTGGGGTTGGGTGCCACAAAGTCCCCTCCTCTTGAGACAGAAGGTCTGGAGCAGCTCCCAGATCCAGGGAGGGTGTCTGGGAGAGATGCAGAAGTAGAGGGAACCACACTTGGCGTGGCCAGTGTGGAGCTATGAGGATCATGGATCCTTGATCCCTCTGAAGTTTGAATAGAGTCTTGGGAATCAAGGGAATGGGTGGAAAGGCATATAGGAAGGCCTGACCCCAATGAAGGAGGAAGGCATCCTTGGCCTGAGCTCCCTGACACGGAATCCTGGAACAGAACCGGGGAAGTTTGGCATTGTACGGACTTACAAAGAGGTCTATGTCCGGGGTCCCCCATTCTTGAAAGATTCTGAGTACCTGATCCATGTGCAGGGACCATTCGTGTGGCAGCAGGACTCGACTGAGTCTGTCTGCCCAAGAGTTTTGGATTCCTGGGAGGTACACTGCCAGGAGATGGATCCCATGCTCTCTGGCGAAGGCCCAGAGTTTTAGAGCTTTGTTGCAAAGCGACAGAGAGCCAGTCCCTCCTTGTTTGTTTACGTAGAACATGGCTACTTGATTGTCGGTATGAACAAGGACTGTCATGTTGATGAGGAGGGTATGAAAGACCTTGAGAGCAAGGAGAATTGCTCGCAGCTCCAAAAGGTTGATATGAAGGGTGGTTTCCTGTGGAGACCAAATGCCCTGAGTGGAGAGGTCTTGGAGATGAGCTCCCCAGCCTGTTTGGGAGGCATCTGTAGTGAGAGTTGCTTGGGGTAACACAGTTTGGAAGGGGGCCCCCAACAACAGATTTTGAGTGGATATCCACCATTGGAGAGACCAAAAAAGACGTTTTGAGGTTGCTATTTGGTCTGAGAGAGCTCCTGATGCTTGGGTCCACTGTGTGGACAAGGTCCATTGAGCTGCTCTCATATGTAGGCGAGCATAAGGCACTACATGAACTGTGGATGCCATGTGACCTAGCAGTTGTAGCATCTCTCTGGCAGTCAAGTGGCTTCTGGACTGAATTTGAGAGGCCAAGTGCACTAGACGGTTGCAACGGGCCTGAGGAAAGATAGGCCCTTGCAGTGGTAGTATCTAGTCAAGCCCCGATGAACTCTAGGGATTGAGTAGGGGTGAGTTGAGACTTTGGCAGATTGATGACAAGTCCCAGATACTGCAGTATGCGTCTGGTGTGGTCCAGGGAAGTCTGAGCCTCGGACTGAGATGGAGCTCGGATGAGCCAGTCGTCCAGGTACGGGAAGACAAAGATCCCCAGAGTGCGTAGAAATGCAGCTACTATTGCCATGCATTTGGTAAATACCCTTGGAGCAGAGGCTAGACTGAAGGGGAGTACTCTGTATTGGAAATGTTTTCCCTGGAACATGAACCGTAGGAATTTTCTGTGGGATGGATGGATGGATGAGTATATGTGTGTACGCATCCTTGAGATCTAGAGAACAAAGCCAGTCCTGACTCTGTAGGTATGGAAGGAGAGTACCTAGAGAAAGCATTTTGAATTTCTCTTTGTAGAGGAATTTGTTCAATTCTCTGAGATCCAGAATGGGTCTGTATCCCCCTGTTTTCTTGGGAATGAGAAAATAGGGGGAGTAGAAACCTGACCCTTGTTGAGGAAGAGGAACCTCTTCTATTGCCCTTTGGGCGAGAAGAGTGGTCACCTCTTGACCCAACAGGTGCAGGAGAGATGGGGGAGAATTGAATTGTCTCACCATGGTATGGGGAGGAAGGCTGGAGAAATGTAGTTTGTAGCCCTCTCTGATGATAGAGAGGGTCCACGGTTCTGATGTGATTTGTTCCCATCTGGGAGCAAAATGAGCCAACCTTCCTGGAATGGTGAGAGGTTCTTGCTGTTGCAGAGCCAGAAAGGGTAATTTCTCTAGAATCAAGTCAAAAACCCTGAGGAGGTTGGGACTGCTGGATTGTAGCAGCCCCTGTGGCCTTTGTTCTGGCCTGCTTAGTTTGCTGACGCTTAGGAGCAAAGCGAACTTGGGAAGATTGCTGGCCAGTATTTGTGGAAAATCTGGTCTTTTTATAGAAAGTTTTCTTAAAAGGTTTTTTCTTGGCAGGGGTAGAGGTAGACTTAGAAAGTCTATCTAAAGCAGCATTCTCTGCATCCATTTGAGTGGCTTTGATTTGCCACTCTTTGCCAAAGAGATTTTCACCTGTACAGGGCAGATTGCTCAAGCCTTCTTGTACCCAGGGTTCCAAATCAGAGGCCTGGAGCCAAGCCAGTCTGCGAGCAGCTATGGCTATGCCAGAGGCTCTGCTTGCCCCCTCAAAAGAGTCAAAGGCTGCTCTGTTGGAGAACTTGGAAACATCTTGAGTGTGCTTTAGCAAAAGAAGGAATTCCTCCTGTTTATCCTCTGGGATAAAGGGGAGAAATTGACGTATCTTTAATGCAATCTCTTTCAAAAACATGCCCATATAAAGACTGTATGAATTGATTCTGGCAATAAGCATGCTAGCTTGGAAGATTTTTCTCCCAAAAGCATCCAGAGTCCTACATTCTCTTCCTGGAGGGGTAGAAGAGTGTCTTTTGGTACTCTTTATCTTTTTCATAGCAGACTTCACCACAATAGAGTGGTGAGGAAGCTGAGTTTTTTGAAAACCAGGAGAAGGAGGAACCCGATACATGGTGTCCAAACGTCGAGAATGTGGAGATAGGGTAAGAGGAGCCTCCCACAAATCCATCATGTGTTCTTGAAGAATTTCATGTATGGGTAAGGTGGCTGCCTCTTTAGGAACCTTAGAGTATCCTAAAATATCTAATTTTTTTGCTCTAGGTTCCTTTTCTGAGGATACAGATATGGAGAGTCCTTTAGCTACTTCAATAATGAAGTCTTGAAAGGACAAATCCTCTGGAGGAGACATTCTCCTTTTTGGAGAAGAGGGCTCCTCAGGAAGAGTGAAAGAGACGTCAGCAGAATCATCTGAGGTATCAGACTCTTCAGAGGATTCAAAGTATCGTCTATTTGCTTCCAGAGATCGATACGCGTACCGATTGGTACCGACATCGGGCGTACCGGGTATCGGAGCGGTATCGAAGAAAGCTCCGGAACCGGAGACCGGAACCGGCATGCTACTGGAAGTAGATGCTCTGGGTACCGGTATCGGTTGCGGTACCGGAATCGGAGTCAGAACCGATTGTCGCGGTACCGATGGCGGTGCAGCATTAATGAAAGTCAGTAAGGCCTGCTGCATGGATTGTACCGTAGTACCCATAGTCGCCACAACTGCCTGGAAGTCGGTACCGGTGTTAGCCGGTACCCCAGAGCAGTCTAACAGGAGATCGGTCGAGGCCGTGCCATCGATGTCTACCTGTAACCCCATAGGAGGAGCTTTGGAAGCCGGAGCTTCCCGCCGGGGTTGTTTGGCTGGGGCAGGGTCCTCAGGGTCAATTGCAAGGGCCTCTCGCTGCTTAGAGGGAGATTTGCCTTTTGAGGACTTGCCCGAAGAATGTTTGGTTAACTGAGATCCATCAGGAGAAGAAGACCTGGAGGATGTTGATGCTGGAGTATCGGTAGAAAACAGCATATGAAATTTAGCTGCTCTGTTCTGTAAGCCCCTTTTGGACATCAGAGAGCAGGATGGACAATCCGGAATGGAATGGTCAGGCCCCAAACATTTAAGACACCACTCATGGGTGTCTGTAACTGAAATAGTACCGGTACACTTAGTGCATTTTTTAAAACCAGAAGCTGGTTTTTCCATGAAGGAGACCTGAGAAGGCCTAGAGGTCTCACAGAAAAAATACACCAAGTGTAGGAAAAAGTAATATATATATATATATTTTAAAAATAAACGAAAAAAGGACCGGCGGTACCGGTCTGGAATCGGGGAAGGCAGACACACGGTCAAAGAAACAAATTAAAATAACAATTTCTTCAGCGGTGACAGGAACACAACCTGCTGGCTCCGCGGAAAAAGAAGAACTGAAGAGAGTTGGTCAGGAAGGCGGGAAGGCAGCGCGCATGCACTGTGGGAGGCCCCAAAAGCTTCCTTTCTGGGAAGCTGGGGAGCTTTCCCGCGCAGGCTCCATCGGTTCTGACGTACCCATATGTGAGGACTCATTCCTGCTTGTTCCTGGAGATAAGTAGGTGCCTCCTTATAAAATTACCACCATATCTCAAAACTGAATACAGTGTAATTTTATGAGTATGAACTCTATTATGAATAGAGATGAGTGTATCCTTGATTTTTGGGAGAACAGAAATCAAAACTGCATTCCTAGTAAACCATGTGGCTTCACATTTGGCTATGTTTAGAATTAATTTATGTGATATAACCAACCAGCAAGTGTATTTAAACAGTGATTAAGAACCAGAAGGTCATTGTGGTTTGAGTCAATAGTGAACAATAACCGTATATCCTTGACATAGACATACCATGATGAGCACAAGCGTGTGCTTCTAATGATAAGCTAAAAAACAAAAACCCTCCTTTTCCCAAAGCAGTGGTTTTCAAACCAGAACTGCAGTTTGGATCCTGATCCTCTTATTCTCCTGCTCAGCACCTCTCTGTAGCTTTCTCATTCCCCTAGATCTACTCTGTTCCCTAGTTGTTGTGCTGTCTGTCTTGATGAACCTGTAAGCTCTTTCAAGTAGGGACTGTCTCTTACATGTATATGTATAGCGTTGCATATGCCTTGTAATGCTATACAAATGATAAGTAGTAGTAGTAGACATATGGGGCCCAATATTCGAAAGGCATTTACATGGTTTTTAGCCCTGTACATCCTGTAAATACACGCTATCTGGGATATTCAACAGCTCTAACACAGTTAGTGCCGCTGAATATCCCCTTTCTCCTCCCTTACATGCCTTGATGCGAACTGCTTAGCATTGGGGTGTGTTAGGGGTGTTCCGGGGAGGAGCGGAGGCGGCGATAGTGCATGCTGCCTGGTTAACAATCTGCGCCTAAAACATAGGCGAGGAAAACCCTTGCCTATCTTTAAGCCGTAGGAGCTAATTGGGTAGCATGCAATATCGCTGCTGCCCAGTTATCAACTGCAGCTGAGAAGCAGTGCAGTGATCCCAGATATTCAATGCCGAGGCCGCATATGATCCTGGCATTGAATATCTGGGGTTAGAGGTTGGTGGAGAAAGTTATGTGCTGAAGCAGTCAATAGCCCTCCTAACGCAATATCGGTCCCATGGACTACAGTCAAGAAACTAAATCAGTAGAACTAATGAGAGAGAGCTATATTAAGAAGAACAGGAGCATTAAGGAGCCTTGAGAGACTCCCAGTTTGCTAGGAGAGACGTGTAAAGATTCATAAGAACATAAGATATGCTATACCGGGTCAGACCAAGGGTCCATCAAGCCCAGTATTCTGTTTCCAACAGTAGCCAATCCAGGTCACAAGTACCTGTCAGGTTTCCAAAAAGGTGCACAGATTCCACAGTGCTTATCCTGGAGTAAGCAGTGGATTTCCCTGGTCCTCTTTAATAATGTTTTATGGACTTTTCCTCCAGGAACTTGTGCAAACCTTTTTTAAACCCAGCTATACTAACAGCTTTTAGTACATCCTTTGGTAATGAAGTCCAGAGTTTGATTACATGCTGTGTGAAAAAATATTTTCTATGATTAGTCTTAAATGGGCTATATTGTAGCTTCATTGCGTGTCTCTAGTCTTTCTACTTTTGGAAGGCGTAAACACCCTGGAACAGACCTGAAAAGTACAATCCTCCAAATACGACTTAAACCAGTCAAGAATGGTCTCACCAATCCCAATCTTCTGAAGGCATCTTGGGAGTAGGTCATGGTCTATAAGGTTGAATGCAGAAGATAAAGCTAATTGAATTAACATAAATGAACTACCAGTGTCTAATATTAATATGATTTTATTAATCATCACCATTAAAAGGATCTCTGTACTATGATTAGTTCTGAAACCAGATTGCCTTGGATGTAAAATGAAGGTCTCGTCGAAAAAGTCAGTCAGCTGAGGAAAGATTAATTTTTTGTCACTTCTAGGAATGGAAGATGAGAAAAGGGTCAAAAATTTGTAAATATCAGAGGATCTAGTCATGGTTTCTTGAAACAAGGATAAATAAGAGATTGCTTCCAAGCTATTGGAAGAGTCCCTATAGAAAAACTTGTTTGAAAAAGGGGAAGCATAAAAGGTAGTAAAGTAGTGGTGACCTTTTGAATGTAGAAAGTGGGCATAGGATCTAAACACGAAGCGGAAGGCCAAGGAGCAGATAAAACTTTATCTATCATCTGGACTGACATGAATGACACTTTGTCCAAGTTACTACGCAAGGTGAATTCAAAGCTGCCGAAAATCTGTCATTTTGCCCTACCAGCAGGGTAGGAATCATATTCTGCAGTCTAAAGTCTTTCCAATTAAAAAGTGAGCAAAAGCCCCTGGCTAGAAGTGCTAGCAATCAGTGTTCGATTTTTAAGGTCTTGGAACAAAGTTTGCAGCTGATGGTTTGTTTTATTCAGAGAAATTTGGTCTTACCTGCTAAATTTCTTTCCTTGAGTCTAGCAGCCTAGTCCAGAATAAATGGAGACAGAGAACAAAAGCCTGTAAGCTTTGCCCTATAAAGGACCTGTGTGGCCACATGCTCCTCAGAATTTCTGTAGCAAACTGAAGGAGACAATAAAATACCAACTATTAAATCACCCCCAAAGAGGGAGGGCGGAAACTTTTATTATCATATAAGCATTGTGATGAACCCGCAGAAACTTTTGACAATGCCACTTAAAGACTGATTAAAACAACAGTAAAGTAAAAGTGAAAACTTCACTACTAAAGATAGCTTCGGGCAGGCCTCTGGATGAGTCTGGCTGCATGCATATAAATGGACTCATAAAATCAAGGAAATAAAATTAGCAGGTAAGATCAAATTTCTCCTTTTTCATCTTACCAGACCAGTCCAGAATGAGTGGGATGTAACAAAGCACACCCATATAGAGGGCCAGGACCAAAACTGTCCATTGCAAACCTTCTCTAATGAAGCTGCCACCATCCTGGGAAACTTTCCCCAAGGTTCAAGTGCTCCTACAGACCAAGCAACCAGAATTACATTGTGCCTCCAGAATCCTCCAGGTAACTGAACTGCTAGACAAAATTCCAGGCTATGCTCAAAGATGGAGAACAAAACCCTGGAAGAACTACTCTAAGGAACATAGAAGGAAGATCGCAGGGCCTACAGACCCTGGAAATAGGGTTGCCAACCGGCCGGTATTCAGCCGGCCTGGCCGGTTTTTCCATGGCCAGGCCGGCTGCCGGCAGAGAAGTAAAACCGGCCCATGAAAAGCTGTTTTTTTGCTCTGGCCGCAAGATCGGGGCGGCCAGAGCAAAAAAACGGCTTTTCTCCCAAAGTCCGTGGGGGAGGGAGCCAGGGAAACCCGTGCAAGGCCCCAGCTCCCTCTGTACAACCACCAACGTGAAGATCTTTTTCCTTTACACTGGCGGCTGTTTCTGTGAAGCCGCGATTCCTGGGAAAGGTTAAAGGCAATGCCCTTTAACCTTTCCCAGCAATCGCGGCTTCACAGAAACAATCGCCAGCGTGAAGGAAAAAGATCTTCATGCTGGCGGTTGTACAGAGGGAGCCGGGGCCTCGCGCAGGCTTCCCCGGCTCCCTCTGAAGCACCTCAGACAGCCGTGGGGCTGGTTGGGGGGGGGGGGGGGGAGACTAGGACAACAAATGGGCTTTGATGGGGGGGAGGGGGGCCAAGGACTGGATGGGCTGTGATGGGGTGTACCTGGACTGGAAATGGGGGGGGGGGACCTGGACTGGAAATAGGCTATTGGGGGGGACTGGACGGGAATTGTGCTATGGGGGGGGGGTGTACCTGCACTGGAAATGGGCTATGGGGGGGAACCTAGACTGGAATTGGGCTATGGGGGGGGGGTGGACCCAGGACTGGAAATAGGCTATGGGGGGTGGATCAGCACTAGAATTGGGCTAAGGGCGGGTGTACCTGGACTGGAAATTGGCTATGGGGGGGACCTGGACAGGAATTGGGCGATTGGGGGGGGGGGTGGAACCACGACTGGAAATAGGTTATGGGGGGATCTGGACCGGAATTGGGCTATGGGGGGGGGGGGGGTGTACCTGGACTGGAAATGGGCTATGGGGGGGGACCTGGACTGGAAATAGGCTATGGGGGGGGGGGTGGAACCTGGACTGGAAATAGGCTATGGGGGGATCTGGACCGGACTTGGGCTATGGGGGGGGGGGGTTGTACCTGGACTGGAAATGGGCGATGGGGGGGGACCTGGACTGGAAATAGGCTATGGGGGGGGGGGGGGAAACCTGGACTGGAAATGGGCTATGAGGGGACCTGGACTGGAATTGGGCTATGGGAGGGGACCTGGACTGGAAATGGGCTATGGAGGGGGGTTGCAATGGAATTGGGCTATGGGGGGGGGGGACCTGGACTGGAATTGGGCTATGGTGGGGGGAGGGGGAATGTGGACTGGAAGTAGGCTGTGATTAGGGGGGCTAGGATTGCAAATGGGCTGTGATGGTTGGGGGGGACTTGGACTGGAAATGGGCTGTGATGGGGGGCTAGAACTGCAAATGGGCTGTGATGGTTGGGGGGGACTAGGACTGCAAATGGGCTGTGATGGTGGGGGGGTCTAGGACTGGAAATAGGCTGTGATGGGGGGCTAGGACTGGAAAGAGGCTGTGATGGGGGGGGCTAGGACTGGAAATGGGCTGTGATGGGAGGGCTAGCACTGGAAATGGGCTGATGAAGAGCTGGAATAGGACTGGAAATGGGCTGATGGGGGCTGGAATAGGACTGGAAGTGGGCTGACGAGGGGGCTAGGATTGGAAATTGGCTGATGGGGGAGCTTGGAGTGGAAATTGGCTGATGGGGGGGCTGGAATGGAACTGGAAAAGAGCATATGTGGGGCTAAGACTGGAAACGGGCTGATGAGGAGCTGGAATAGGACTAGAAATGGGCTGATGGGGGGAGCTTGGACTGCAAATGGGTGATGGGCTAGAATAGGACTGGAAATGGGCTGATGTGGCGGCATGGGAGAATGGGACTAGAAGGGAGTGGATGCTGGGTGGGTCTAGAACGATAAGGGAGCTGATCTGGGGGGAGGGCTAGAAGGGGATGGCGATGGGGAATGAGAATGGAGAGGGGAAAAGATATTTTGTGTGGAAGAAAAGTCTACGATGGGCCGGGTATTGGAAGAGTAAGAGTGGATTGAGAATGGAAGGGTGAAATTTGAGTGGATGATAAAGGAATAAGGAAAGAAATGGGGGAAAGAGCAAAAGGGAAACGATCAGTATGTTAAAGCAGATATAGAGAGAGAATGGAAAACATCTAAAAGAGAAGAAAGGACAAATGGATAGCTCGCAGAAGACACAAAGAAACCAGAAGAAAGTGACTGGAGCAAGTGCAACTGAAAAATAAAATTCCCAAACAGAAGGTAGAAAAAAACGTTTTATTTTGAATTTATTAACTGGAATATGTCTGGTCTGGGAAGTGTGTATTACTAACATCTTTGCGTTTTTGTTTAGTGCAAGAGGAAATTACTTTATAGTTTTATTTCTCCAGTGTTGTACATTTCATGTTTGGCTTTTGGGGTTGGTTCCCAGTTTAATTATTATCTTACCAAGGGAGTTAGCCTACACTTATCCTCGGTAATTTTTGTGGGTGGGGCTGGGATGCAGCATGGGTGGGACTGGGGGCAGGGCAGGGGTGGGACTAGGGGCAGAGAATGGGTGGGGCATGGTGAGCCACAGGTGTCGGATTTTTCTCGGTGAAAAAGTTGGCAACCCTACCTGGAAGCATGAAAGAAAATACACTCTGAGTTGCAACTGCTCAAATACTGCCAGGAAGAAGGCTAACCCAGAGCATAGTCCTGTTTCAAAGGACCAAACAAAGTCTCAACAACCTAATGTGACGACCAAAGACAGGCCCCTCAAGGAGAAACCCCACATGCAAACAAAAGACATGGAAAAGACTCTCTACTCAACTGCCTAGGGAGAAGAAATCTGACAGCTGACAAATAATTGTAAGGAATGGCACCATACCTTTAACACCCTTCCACTACATTCCTGCTAGAGAAGCAAATTGGGAACTCAAGCTCCCCCCCCCTCCAAAGGGATACCCATCCCAAAGAAAACTGGGACTTCAGATGAAAGGACAAGGCCTTCTCTCAGAGGAGTGGAGTACACTGCCCAATGGAGCCCTTCTAATCATCCTTGAAAAACTGCTAGTGGTGACCTCTGGGCTTCCCCACCATGATGCTGCCAGGTGTACTTGAAACTTCCTCACCTATCAACAAATTCTCAAAGGGTAAATGTTCACAAGAAAGCCTCCTGCAGCATACACCTGACCTCTTAAACCAATAAGCACTTACCATTGACATTGAGAAGACTTCCTTATGTGGCACCTGCCCCTCACCATCTACCTGGTGGCCATTGGTTGCCTTTGTCCATCCAGGCAGATAGCACTAGTGAAAGCTAGCCAACTAAAGTCCCCCACTTAGACAATGCTAAGGGGATAGCATCTGGGTACATTAGGGATTTAACCGGGATTTTCCAAAGGAACTAACCAGGTAGGTGCCTTTTGAAAATCCTGGTTAAGGCATTTACACAAGTAACACAGGCATTTACCTGTGTAACTGCCTTTGAAAATTGGGCCCATTGTGACTATCCCCTCGGTTTACTTGGCAATTTGTGACCAGAAGTAAATTGTCAGGCCTATCTTCAGTGCAGTAAGCCTACAGTACCTGGTATTCCCAAGTGGTCTCCATCCAAGAACTAACCAGGCCCAACTTTGCTTAGCTTCCAAGATCAAACAAGATCAGGTGGCATGGCCATAAGTCATACCAATATATACAAAAAAGCTGCCCTAAGCGTAAACAACACAGTCCAAACAAACCAACTCTTAGTTACTAGTTAATTCAAAACCATCCTATAAACTACCACACATTCAAAAACTTAAAGCCAACAATGGCCAAGCATATAAAAATTAACCATAGGGGTAGAGACCTCAGGATGGCTAAAACCCTTCATATGGCGATATCGTTCACCATAGGGATTAGCGAGATACTCACATCACCGGTCTCCCTCCTCCCCCAAAGTAATATTCAGGACAAAAATTTCAAAGAAGTAGTAACTAAGAGTTGGTTTGTTTGGATGGCCATAAGTGATGTATAATCAGGCAGAAATTCGCTAGACTTTCAAAGCCCAAGGCAGACAGATTCTGAGTAAATCTGCTACAGAGTGAACTGGATCTGAGGGCCAGCAAAAGGTAACAGAAAGAAATTAGTAGGTGATCCGTCCATGGTAAAGATAAATAAGAAAACTTTGATCTTAAAGTACTCTGGGAGAGGCACACAACAGGCCTAATATATGCCCTGCACTAGAGGTAGGGCAATAAATTCCTTGTATGAGACCGAGCCCATGAAAGCTAAAAAATCATGTCAATGAATCTGAAGTATCATTGATATGTAAATTGAAATCTCCTGGAAATAATAAATCAGGATAAATAGCTACTAATGTTGAACAAATGTCCAATTCCAATGCCCTTAAATTCAACCTATTCACCAGATACTACCCCATATGAAGATAACATTTAGTCCCACTACATATCCAACTACAGTTTTTTCCCTTGCTCCCAACATTCGTGCTAATTCATGTACATAGTTCGAGCATGTGATCTAGTTAACAGATTACATATTCCATGTAAATAGTTCTCCCTTGTTTTCCAAGTTGATAATCCTGTTATATGTAACTCCGAACAGCCTGTTGTTCTGGTTTCGTTGTGTTCTCTGTAAACCGCGCTGATGACAAAGAGTGCGGTATAAAAGAAATTAAAATAAATAAATAAAAATAAATAAATAAATAAAATAACCCTGAAAATGAGGCCCATGAATGAGGGTGCGTGATGGTAACATAATAAAATATATTACAAGGAAGAATCAGTCGAAGAGAGAAAATGAAGCAATGCAAGCATACAATTTTTCTTACAAAAAGAAAGAGTAGGTAGAAATAAGCCTGAGTGAAAGCTGTTGAATATAACATGGCAAGCCCTTCCTCATTCTATCCACACATAAGAATGGCAAATATGATTAGCAGGCTGCATTGGAGAAGGAAATCCTTCTCTTAACCGGCATCTCCAAACAGATGGAGCAGAAAACGATTGTGCAAGACTTGTGAAGCTGGAACTGGAGATTTCTGCCAAAGAGATGATGAAAATGAAACAACATACTAGCGTCTCAGCATGCTTGGAAGCACCCAAAGGAGTGCCCAAGGATCACCACCTGCTCCTTAGGTGCTCTCCTTCATCATGTGCCAGTGTCACAGATACTGCAAGCCAACTGGTCTAATATTGATAGAGGTGGAGGCCATCACCTTCCTAGAACCAACAGAAATGCAGGAGGTAAATGTAGCAGCCAAAACTGGGACCTTCTTAGGACCAATAGGAATGCGGGAGGTAAAAGTAGTAACAAATATATTGTTAGCCCCGCCCACCCCCACCCAGGGTAAGATAGTGTTATAGATTTTCCCCTTTATAGGAGTGCTCACGGTAGCCGGGGAGATGGCATTCCTATCCAACCCACTTTGGGTGTAATGAGGAGATACAAAAATATTAAGTTCTGACCGGAATACTCCTTGCTCTCCTCAGGAGTAGAGAGCACAGTCAGAATAAATAAAATATCTAAAGGATAAGAGCAAAGGAGACCCCCAGGTAGTATAAAGGTAAGTTTATTCTACTCAGGGAAATACTTTAATAAGAACTACTGGCATCCACACTATGGAACTCCCTCCCAACGAGCCTGAGAGCATTAGATGACCTCACAGACTTCCGCAAAGACCTCAAACCATTTCTATCTATAGAAACAAATGAGCAACCAGGCAACATCCCATACCCAAATTGAAATACCACTTACGCCGCCAACTAAGTACACACCATCCTATCCACACACACAAGTTTATCATACCACATTATTAAATACCCTCATATTAAATGTTACCTTTAATTGTATGTAACTGTACTGTCTAAATGTTTACACATACCCTAATGTTAAATGTAACCCTCCAATTGTGATGTGACGTGACATGACCACCTTCATTGAAGGATAAGGTGGCATACAAATCTGTCTAAATAAAGAAATATACAATTCTCCAACAGTATGTGCAACGTGTTACAAACTAACTAATAAAGAAAATGGGAGTAAACATTTGTGTACAATGTTCCCATTCAGTTAACTAGCCACATGAACCTTTTCCCAAATAAAGATGTATTACCCCAAAGTTCTCTTTTATCATTGTGACATATATTTGAGCTCAAATATCGTAAATGATTGAGCACATGCAAAGAGATACTTATCCCAGATGACTTCAATCATTGGGGCCCATAAACTGCAACTGCTGAGCTCTTATTCAGGAACCAGGGTTTCTTCAGGGTTCTTTAGGACTCTAATAAATCTAACCCTGGAGCTAAGCTGCTTAGTACTTTACATGTCAAGAAAAAAAATACTTAACCTCTTTATCCTGGGAACAAAATGTTGGTAGTAATAATAATAATAAAAAATTATTACTTTTGCAAGCTTGCTAAAAAAGCAAACAAAAAATAAACTCTTTCTCACTTTCTCTCCCTCTGGCTGCAGACCCCGTTCTACCTGAAGCTTTCTAAATGTGAGAAAATCGAATAGAAATTCCCACATTTAATATAATTTTCTTCTCTTTTGCACTATCTTATCCAATTCTCTTTCCACTCTTCCCTCTCTAACCCTCTCTTACTTAGACCAGGGGTCTCCAATTCCGGTACTGGATGGTCGCAAATCAGTCAGGTTTTCAGTATGTCCTTAATGAATATGCATGAGATATATTTGCATGCACTGCCCCATTGTATTCAGATTTATCTCAAGCATATTCATTAGGAACATCCTCAAAACCTGACTGTTTTGAAGCTCTCCAGGACCAGAATTGGAGACCCCTGCCTTAGACTCCACTCAGACTTACTTTTACTACTACTACTGAGCATTTGTATAGCGCTACAAGTCATACGCAGCGCTGCACAGACATGTAAGAGACAGTCCCTGCTCATCAGAGCTTACAATCTAGTCAAGACAAACAACACAGAAGGTGTTGACACGGGATAAAACAAGGGGGGAAGGTAAAGAAACAAGAAAATCAGGTGAGTCAAGATCCAAAAGCGGCAGCGAAGAGGTGAGTTTTCAGCCTGGATTTGAAAAGGGCCAGAAAAGGTGCCTGACGTACAGACACAGATAGTTTGTTCCAGGTGTAAGGTGCAGCAAGGGGAAAGGAGCAAAGTCTGGAGTTAGCAATAGAAGAGAAGGGCACAGATAGAAGGAGTTTTCCAGAAGAGTGGAGTTCCCGAGGGGGGGGGGGGGTGTAGGGAGAGATAAGAGAGGAAAGGTAGTGAGGAGCTGCAGAGTGAATGCAAGTCCAGACAATTCCAAATAAACTCCTCAAATCCACTTGTTCTTCCCCTCTCTCATTTACAATCAATCTCCCAGACACTCAGACATTCAAAACTTTCACGACAACTTTCAGAACCAGGCAAATCCAGAGCCTTGACACCACATTTACAGGCACACATCCATTCACCTTCCCAATCAAGCTCTGTCTCTTTCCCTTCTCCTTCACGAATATTCCAAATCCCTTCTAACGGCGTTCTTACATCTGCCGATGGCAGCAAATAGCCCAGAATGCTGAAAGCCCCCCTAATATCCTCAGATTTAAAAAAAACAAAAAACCTTATATAACTTTTATGAAGATCACAAAAATAAATTCTCTATGCTCTCCCTTTAAACTTCTCAGCCTCGCCCCAATGCTTATGCTCTGCAGATCCCCCTCGCAGATAATTTATTTAATATTTTCATTCTGATTACAATATTTTTTCTTATTCATTAGATGTTGTTGTTAACGAGTCTTGCATCTTAAGTTGGTCACTGCTTTCAGGTTTGGTTGTGAGCACTGTGACATGAGAGGAATGTAGTGAGGTGTACAGACCTGTGTGCACATTGGAGGCAATTTTTTCAACTTTTTCTGCGTATAAAAGGCCTCTTATAAAATTACAGAAGGTCACGTGATGAGCAAACAGGCACATACTTGTATAGTAGGTTTGCTCAGGGGAGATGTTTGGGTAGAGTCTCTATTTATGTGTGTATTTTATAAAATACACATGTATGTACGTAAAATATGTGCTAACATTAATGCCTGCTCTTCAGCAGGTGTAATGCCCATGCCTTCAATCTGGATGCCATTTCTGCAGGATCTGTGCTAGTATTTTATAAAGACACGTTGGTGTCTGTATGTCTTTATAAAATAGGCTTAAAATAGGTGTTTGCCACCTTCAACCTATGTGTCCTGATATAAAATTATCCTCTGTGGAGACAGAGGAGTAATTTATTTATTTATTTATTTTATTTATTTAACATCTTTTATATACCGCTCTATTTATAATCAGCGCGGTTTACATAGAACAAGAAAACATCAGATAAGGTACATGTTATCTGTTTTTTACATAGAACAAGGAACAAAAACTTGGATAACCGGGGCAATTATTTACAATGAATACAACACATTGGCTATTTACATATGAACGGAATAAAGCCTAAAAGAATTTTCATAGTATGAGAGAGAGGTGTGAAAAGTTATTGGGTAATACCTGGAAATTGTGAGGGAAGGATCTCCTGGTTGGAAGATCACTGCAGTGGTATTTGTGGAAGTCCCTTCTGGAGTTAGTCTGTTGTCACTTAGATGTGTGTCCAAGAGGGAGTGCCGCTTTGGAGCCGCAGCAGAGCCTGGAAGTGTTTGGAGCAGTGGTGGGATTGGGCTATTTCAGCCCGGTTTGCGCGAACTGGTTCCTGCCGCGGCCTGCACTCGCCAAACCAGGCTGAACACGGCATTGAAACGCCGGCAGTGCAATAACGGGAATCCTCCCGTCTGACAATGTTTGATGGCATCAGGGGATCGTGGCATTGGGAGAAGCCCCTGATGCCATCAAAACAATGTCAGGCAGGAGATCAGGCTGCAGGGCAATGGCCGGGTTACTACACCTCGGTGGAGGTCAGCAGCCCAAGCTTACGGCCGCTGCAATGCCTCCATGTGAGGTGCAGCAACCCAGCCATCATGCACGTGGGAGGGCTGGGACTCAGTTCGGATCCTACCACTGGTCTGGGGCCCTTTAGGCTGATGGAAGGATTTATTAAGGTACTTTTTTATTATTGAAATGGAGATGCATAAGGGCAAATTCCAAATCCCTTCTAATGACACCACAAGGATTTAGGGTCCCATGGACAAAGATATTCAAGTGATTGAAAGTGGGGAAACATCAGCCCAGTATCAAGTGTGGGCTTTATCTGACTCTGAGGCCTCTCTGAGTTTTGAGGATCAGTCTACTCTCTTCTACCTATGACTTCTTCTAAACCGTTTGAAGAGAGGCTCTCTGAAGTTGGTTCTCTTCCTCATAGTGTTTTTTCTGGCTTACGTCTGAGTGGTGCCTCAAGCTTTCCACTTAAAGAAGGTGGTTCCAGTTCCTAAGGCTGTTCCTTGCCCATTTAGGCTTCACAGTCAGGGTGCAGAATTGCAATCCAACCGTGAAATTTCATTGGTGGTCATTTGGAAGACAGTGACTAGAATGAAGGACATGCTACAGAATTCAGTGACTCAACTTTGAACTGTCACTAAGTAAACATTGGCTAAGATTGCTGATTTGGATTATATTGTAGACTGATTATTTCTGAATCCTGGATGTTGTCAGTGGAGCTGCAATTATCCCCTTGCAGGCTGCTGGAACATCTGGAATTAAAGATAGCTTCATCTTGCATTGCAAGACTGAGGGTATAAAAAATCAGTTTATGTAAAAAACTCCCTGCAATATTTGAATTTTCCTCTTTTCCATTTATTTCACCCAAAGTATAGGTTAGAAATTATTTAAAGGACGTTTTGTCTCTTAATGTAATTAAGAAGAATGAGAAGGAGGGTGCTTTGGATGTTGTGGATGTTAATGAAAGGTTTGATTTGACTAAATCTTTTGAGACATCTCAAGATAACATTACCATATGGGCTACCCTCTTTGTGTCTTCTCTGAGAAGACACACAAAAAAAGGATATGATGTTTTGTGGGATTATCCTTTAGGTTTTTCTCATTGTGGCTAAACCTCCTACACAACTGAGAAGGAAGGCTTCAAATTAAAGGTAAGGGACTGACATTGCGAGCTACTTTGCTTTTGAAGTTCTCTGTAAGTGCCTGATTAGTTATCACAATGTGAATTCTGGTTATTCTTTTTAATCTATTGCATCTTGAAACATTTTTGGTAGATAGAAAAGTTGACTCCATGCAGTGGGAGACAATTTAAGGAGGATGATGTAATTTAGGCCATATCCACGTAATTTTGTGGAAGGCTATCTTGATTTCTTAATATTTGTTTCTTTTACTTTTTATTCTCTTGGTTCCCATGATGGGAAAAATTCATATATATGTTTTATCTGATATTGCTGTTTACATATTTATGCCCAGAAATGCTTTATTATGTTTTTGTAATGTAATTCAAAACGTTCTAAGAAAAAAATTAAAAAATGACCCTCCATTTTAAACAGCAAGGCTTATTGGAAGCAACATTTCTTTGCTATTTACCACATGCTTTAGTGCAGAATGTGCTGTAGCATGCTAAAACAACCAGTGCAGTAAATCTCCTGCACTGCAGGGCATGTTTACTAAGCTCCATGCTGGTAATGTGCGTGTGGACCATGTCACCAGCGTGGGGCTTCTAGCTATCATCTGGGGGGGGGGGGGGGGGTTAGTTGCATGAAGCGCAGTTAGCATGGGTGACTAATGCCTCTGCTAGCCGTGCCACACCAGGAACGCCCCTTGCCACCCAGCCCCACCCCGATGTGAGCTAGCAGGTAGCATGGGGTTCTTAGTGCAGCACCAATACCACACAGTAACTCCGAGTTACCCTGTAACGCACTTTAGTAAACCTGCTCCTAACTGCTTAATGTGCGGCAGGGTGGGGACTGGGCAGGTTAGGCGTGGAGGCTGGGCATTGATTGGGCATTGCAGTTAGCACAGAGGTGACTAGGTGCATGCTGTCACTATTGCACTTAGCACAGGTGCACTTAATATCATTTAGCATGGGCCTTTTGCCTTTCTGCCCTACGTTTTGCCTGTTTACGCATGCTAAGGTGCAGAACCTTAGTGCCAATTAATAAATATGCCCCTTTATGTATTGTTTTAGCAGTGTTTATTCTCGGACAATTTTAAAATTGTCAACCCCTTAATGCTGCGGGAGAAGTGATATATCAAATAAATGAATAGAATGGAATATTACTGAAAAGTATATACAAAGGTTATAGTTGTGAAAACTTTGGGGTAATTTTATAACAACTTTAGTGTGCAGAACGGTGTTTTATGTGTTTAAATGGGCTTTATAAAATTGCCTGGGGTGTATACACATCAACAGTAGGTGCACGGAGACATGATGGATAATTTGACAAAGGGGCACCTACATTTGGGTGTGTTTTCACATGCGTATTTCAAGTCTATTTTCTAAAGTAAGGCATCCATGTACTTTACTTTATAAAACAGGAGTGTAAGTGTACTTTGGATCTCACTTGTTTTCGTGCTCAATTGTGTTATTATTGTGAGCAGCTCAATAAAACAAAAAAGTCATAGTTCTTCTCCAGCCATCTTAAAAGTCCCATGAGATTCTAAGAAAATGTCTTCATAAATGTTTATTTATGTTTATGTTTATTTTGAATTTGATATACCGCTCAGGCCAAAGGCATTAGAGCGGTTTACAATGCTATATCATTCAAGGAAATAAAAAGGAAAGGAACGCCATTTATATGATAGGACAGAATAGAGGACAGAGACAGTCAAAGAGAATATGAGAAGGAGAGGAACATGGAATAGCGAGTTACCTACAATAGAAGCTAGTCAACCCAGTCCAGGACTTCAGATCAACCCCCAGCATCAAACGCCACGGCCCTACGCCTAAGGGCCACGCCAAAGGCGCGGGCCCGCAAGGCGCGGGTGCGCCTCAGAAGCGGCGGTTTAAGTGCCGATGTTCTGGGCCGCTGATAGGCAGGCAGGGTAGGCGAGGAGGAGCTCCTGCTCACTCCCCCTGAAGATGGCTGCTGCTCCCGCTCTCTCCACACGCCATCTCCAAATGCCATCATCGTTATTTTCCTTTCCAACTGATCCATCTATTATTACGACTGTTCTGCATAGTGAAGAGTTAGCATCTTATTTTACTAAAAAGATCTTTGATATCAAGGATTTCTTCTCTTCAAGTTTTTTTTCACAACCATTTGATATATCGAGGGACTCTTCACCTATTTCTTCACTTTCTCATTCTTGGACAGTATTTCCTTGAGTAACCAGGGCTGGTGCAAGGACTGGAGGTGCCCTCGATGGGCCCTTCATCCTGCCGCTCCCATTGCTGCTGCTGCTGCTGCCGCCCCTCTTCGGGGCCTGTACTAGAGGCACTGGCTATAAACCGCAGCACAGTGCTTACCTTAGGGGTTTGGTGCTGTGTCGCAATTCTTTTATTAGTTGCGGCTTCCGCATCCCTCCACCGCAGACCTACCATTTTAACATCTTTGCTAACATCTTTTTAACATCTTTGTTAGTGATATAGTGGAAGGGCTGTCGGGTAAGATTTGCCCCTTTGCGGATGATACCAAAATCTGCAATACAGTAGACACCCAGGAAGGTGTAGAGAACATGAGGAGGGATCTAGCTAAGCTTGAAGAATGGTCTAGAATTTCGCAGCTCGAATTTAATGTTAAAAAAACTAAGGTCATGCATTTGGGCTGCAGCAATCCAAGGGAGCAATATATAGAATAGGGGGAGAAGTACTTTTGTCCACTAAAGAAGAGTGGGACCTAGGCGTGGTTGTGTCTGATGATCTTAAAGTAGCTAAACAGGTAGAAAAGGCAACGGCAAAAGCTAGAATGATACTTGGGTGCACACAGAGAGGAATGGCCAGCAGAAGAAAGGAGGTGATTGTGCCTCTATATAAGTCTTTGCTGTGACCTCATTTGGAGTATAGTGTGCAGTTCTGGAGACCGCACCTTCAAAAGGATGTAAGCAGGCTGGAGTTGGTGCAGAAGGTGGCTACTAAAATGGTTAGTGGTCTTCATTATAAAGCAAATGAGGACAGATTTAAGGATCTTAATATGTACACCTTAGAGGAAAGGCGGGATAGAGGTGATATGATTGAGATGTTTAAATACCTCCGTGACGTAAATGTATAGGGGGCGAGCCTCTTTCAATTAAAAGCAAGTTCTGCTATGAGAGGACATGGGATGACGGTGAAGGGGGATAGATTCAGGTGTGATATACGGAAATATTTCTTTATGGAAAGAGTGGTGGATCTGTGGAATAGTCTCCCAGTGGAATTGGTAGAAATGAGGACAGTATCTGAATTCAAAAAAGCATGGGACAAACACAGAGGATCTCTAAAGGAAAAAAGGGGACTTTTGTAGTTGTTGATATAGCAGGACAGACTAGATAGGCCATGTGGTCTTTTTCTGTCGTCATATTTCTATGTTTCTATGTTCTATGCAAACCACCCAAACTCCACCCCTCTACATGCCTACAGTGAAAGTTTGCGCCATTGGTCCAACACACGTTCTTACAGAATAGCAACCAACTAAATAACCCACTTAAGTGATCCTTATAAAATTACTGTCATAGCACCTACTTTTACTTGATATAGACGTAGACGATTTTAACAGCAAAGAATAGGTGGAGGGGGACCAGGATAGGTACTTCTGAATGTATTTTAGAAAATATGTGCATTTGCACTTGTTCATCCCAGCACATACAATACCATGCATGCAATTACATCAGCCTCACTGCACCTACTTTCTCTGTGGCAATTTTATAAAGGCAGATAGGTGCATATGTTGCCTTTATAAAATAAGAATATAAGAAAAACCCTTATGAGGAACTGTTATATCAAGGTATATAATAAAGAAACACTCCTAAACTCTTGACGATTACTTATTGTATGTTAGATTATTCCACAGAAGCTTTTGATTACCATTCAAATCAAGTGGGCCTCAGATGCTTAAAAGTTCAAGAAGAGGTAGTGTTCCCATCACTATCCTCTTAATTTCATTATTGGTTCAATTTTATTATTGGTCCACTAAGTTACTACGGGGCACACCTGTGGCATGCGTTTGGGCCATGAAACTAGCAAGGAGGATTGCACTAACTTTGCCATAAGGTATAATAATCAAAATAGCTGGCAAAATCTAGCCTCTTAGGTTCCCTTTTATAGCCTGCCAGACAGATCTGGCTATACAAGTGCCTGCATTTCTGCTAGAACTTCTTGTTTATGAACAAACTTACAGTCTGCCAGACCGACCCAGCTGCCAGTTGATCAGAAAACACAGCCATGCAAATGAGGACTCTGTTAACGGTTAGACTATTAACCCTTCATATGTTTTTTAAACATCAAGATCTATATTATGTGACAACAAAATAGTATACAGTATACTGTAAATAATGATACAATTATTCCTCCCAACTTCAGCTACCACTTTGTTTCTGCATACATATTGCCAACTAGATATAAAGTATAAAGTTAAGTCAAAAATACTGTGGAGACATTACGACCACTTTATTTATTGTGTGACTGCCAGAGAAGTCAATTGTACAACTAAATATAATAAAGACATATTACTGGTCTACAGCCAAAATGCTTCTGCAATAAATTCAGTCACACTTTACAAAGTTTGGGTTGCCGAGAACTAAAATGATGCTTAAAATTGTTTATTGGCTCTAGTTTTCAATGCACACTACTGGGTCAGTACATATGACCTCAACTTCGGAAGTGCTGAGGATATGCAAGTTATAATGGGAAGGGATCTCAATTTAAACCTTTAATTACTAAAATGCATGCATATCTTTGACTGGATTTGTGATAAATCTATATTTTTGTTTGGACAGTATTTGCTTTTCAAGCAAAACAATTAATGAATGATGCAATTTGAAGGTGCCATTGCATCATACATGATATGAATTGAATCATCCTAGAAGTCATAGATCATACAATCCTAACTAAGCTTAATTATATCACTCTGTAGAACAAAGTGTGCAACATTTTTTTTAATGAACATGACGTGCCAGTGGTATTTTGGCTGTATTTTGGTTCTCAGTATTTGATTTTTTCCGTTTAGCCAAAGTAATACCTCGTAATTGTTTGAACAGTGCAGATCACTTCTGCTGTGTTTGTGATGAAGTGATTTTTGCATCACAAAAACGCAGTATTACTGCTTTGATTAAGAAAGCCTACCACCTTTACTTTGGCTGAAAAATTGGAGATCAGGACAAAACTGGGCCTGCCACATATACTGCAACACTTGTGCAACAAATCTTCACCAGTGGTTGAATAGAAAAAGGAAATTCATGCCTTTTGCAGTGCCAATAATTTGGTCAGAGCTGACAGATCATATCAGCAATTGTAACTTCTATATAGTGCCTCCTGTTGGAAAAGGTTTGTCAAAGAAGAAAAAGTGACCTGTGCAATATCCAACATTCCATCAGTTATATGCCCAGTACCACAAGGAGAAGGACTGCTGGTTCCCGATGCGCCAGAATCATTCGCACTGGAGTCAGACACGGAAGAGGAAGAGGATGAAACTTCTGGTCCCGAACCATTAATGTCACCTGACCCAAATTTTCTCACATCCTCCTCCTCTGAACCACACCTCATAACACAAGGTGAACTGAATGACCTTGTCAGGGATTTGGAACTACCTAAGAGTACGGCAGAACTGTTGGACTCCATACCGCAGCAGTGGAATTTCCTGTCAGGTGATGTTAGGGAGTCCATGTTTTATGAACGTCAAAAGGATCTTGTAACATTCTTCTTTATGGGAGGTGATCTTGTAGCCTGCAACAAGATGGTCCGATGGCAGCCCTCAACATCATTCATCATCCAGATGAGAGGAGACCGTTTGCTGCATAATGGCAATGATTTGCCATCAATTCCAGTTGGTCACGTTGTCCATATGAAGGAAACCTATGGCAATATAAAACAGCTGCTGAGATGCATAAACTAAGACTAACATCAGTGGCAGCTTTGTGGTCGTTGCTCTGTTGCTCAGTCTGCAAACTGGACACATAAAGTACTGTTCTTTTCTCTATGAATGAGATAGTTGTGTGAAAGATTTCCTCTACATCAAGAGAGATTGGCCACTCCGACAGTCATTGGAGCCTGGAAAGACAAATGTGCAACATACACCACTTGTTGAATCAAGGAAGATTTGTTTACCATCCTTACACATCAAGCTGGGTCTAATGAAAAAATTTGTCAAGGCCATAGACAAAACAAAACCAATTTTCAAGTATCTCAGCAGGAAATTTCCAAGGCTAAGTGATGCTAAGATAAAGGAAGGTGTCTTTCTTGGTCCTCAGATTCATGAACTTCTTTGAGATGATGCATTTAACCATTACATGGCAAAGAAAGGACAGCACTGAAGCAAGCTTTCTCAGAAACAAGGCAGACAACTACAGGGAGTTAGTGGAAAAACTCCTCAATGCATACAAAAGTCTTGGCTGCAACGTCACTAAAGATATATTTTTGCACTCTTATCTTGATTTTTTTCTACTGAACTGCAGAGCAGGGAGCGATGAACATGGTGAGTGATTTCATCAGGACATTGCAGTGATGCAGAAAAGATATTAAGGCAAATGGAGCCCGTCGATGATTGCTGAACAGTGACACGAGATACTCCATTTATAGAATACAAGAGACAAGCCAAGAAATGCCGAGTAGACACTGAATAAACTCTGAAATGAATACTAATGTTTAGATAGTCGTTTCTTGTTTTCTGTTTCAACTAACTTTTTAAATAAATTGTATTTAACCTTGGCTGATTTTTAAACGTTTAAACAAAGATCACAGCTGAAATAGTATCATGATCATATATATGGCAATCATAAATATATGAAAAGACCTAGGTTTATAATAATTTGTGATTAAAACTCTTCTACCAACATGCTATATATATGCATAAAATGGAAAAGGTTAGTAACCTTGGTAGATCGGACCCGGCATCCTATCCCTGCGCCACACATCTTTACTACCCCCCCCTCCCCCCCCCACCTTTATCCCCCATTTACAAATCACTCATAGCCTTCTTAACATGGAAGAACCAACTGGTCGCAGCTTTATTATATTCATAAACAATTAACATTCCAAACATAACAATCTTAACAATCCCCCAAAGCGGAGCCAAACCTCACCCGCCATATGACTAGCAAGGTGACCTTGCCTCCGCTTCGGCCGTGCCCTGGCACCGGCCAACTTGCTACCGCCCTTTCCCCGACCTCGCCATGTGACTAGCAAAGGCCAGCAGGGCTTATCCGGGTCGGGGGCACCCCCACCCCCGCCCAAGTATGACCTAAAGGCTCCGGACCCCGGAGACCTCCGGGATCCCGCCTCACCCCCCAGCTGCGACACCCCAAACCGCCCTCACCTCCACCATATAACCAAAGGGAGGGAGGGAGGGAAGCTGTCCCTCTGCACGCCCGACGCTGAAGAGGAGGGAGCCGCCAGACTCCCCCCCCTTTTAAGGCCTCGGGCGTGCAGGGGCTGCTTCATTGGCTCCGCTCCTCGCTCTTGCGGAGCCAATGAATTCAAATGACGCCGCCGCGTCAAGCACGTCCTCCCTTGGGTCCGTGACGTACCCCCCCCCCAGCCACGCCGCAGGACGCCGGACCCGGGCCGATCCCCAGGTTACCGGCGTCCACCGGGACCTTGCCCGTGTCCTTTCCAATATCGTGGAAACAGTAGCCAATCAGCAGTTTTAATTGTAATTTTTGAATTCAGCAGCGGGGCGTGTTAGGGGTGTTCTGGGGTGGAGCAGGGGCAGAGGAAAGGGCTACACAGGTAACAGCAATTTTCGATGCTACCCGCGTAGCCCTCTACGCCTTAAAAATAGGTGACGTTTTTCCTCGCCCATCTTTAAGGCGCAGAGGCTATGCAGGTAGCATCAAAAATCGCTGCTACCCGTGTAACCTCTGCAGCTGCTGTGGCATCCAGGCTAATCCGGATTTTCACTTCCACCAACACGGAAGAGAAGATCTGGGTTAAGGGGTCGGTGGGCAGGTTATGCGCTGCTGTGGTGCATAGCCTGCCCACTCAAAATTGGGCCCCTCATTTCCTGCAAAAGATGCGGAACAGACTTTTGTGGTTGCTGGACAAAAATTAAGGTATTGTCCACTTACAAAGGAATTTTGTAGTTCTCTTTCCCCTACTTTCATGGGACAGTATTAGTCTTTTCCCTTGGGGCCGCAAAAGATTCTATTATAAGTGCAAATAATTACGGTGACAAGGGGCAGTCTTGCCAACTAATGTGCAAGAGGGCAAACTCTTTTGAGACTTACCCATTCACCACAATTTGGCTCCTAGGGCTTGTAACCAGGCTACAAAGTTCAAACCCAATTTTAAGTGATGCGAAACTATAAATATGAAGCCCTACTCCACCCAATGGAATGCTTTTTCAGTGTCTAGAGCTACTCAAAGTACCTTTTTTCGTGGGCTTTTAGGACAAAAATATTGTTTTACAGCACTTTTGATATTATCTTGAATCTGCTGCCCCTTAATAAATTCAGACTCATCCGGATTCACCAAACTAGGCACAATTAAGGAAGGTGATGGGTTGTTAACTTCCGCAACAGTCAGCTGCTTTCCCCTTTTAGTGCATGACCACCACATTGGTCTTATAACACAGTCAGGCAATTTCCCTCCCACCAACCTTCATTAAAGAGGCACGATAACACAGGGGTAAACTCTTCCGTCATGGATTTGCAGATTTGCAGAAACGTAGATCGATTGTTTACGTTATCAGAATATAGAAAGACTAGGGGACATGCAATGAAGCTACAGGGTAAACTATTTAAGACAAATAAGAGAAAATATTTTTTCACTCAACGTGTAGTCAAACTCTGGAATTTGTTACCGGAGGATGTAGTAAAGGCTGGGTTTAAAAAAGGTTTGGACAAGTTCCTGGAGGAAGGTCCATAAACCATTATTAAGAAGGGACCCAGGATATCAATGCTTGACCCAGTACAAGCATTGCGGAACCTGTGTCTTTTGGGGAAACTGCTAGGTACGTATGACCTAGATTGGCCACTGTTGGAAACAGGATACTGGGCTTGATGGACCTTGGTCTGACCCAGTATGGCATATCTTATGTTCTTATGTTCTTAATTTTGCCAGAAAGTGGTCTTCTCCTGCTGCTTTCCCACTGAGCAATTGTTTGATCACCCTCACTATCTCCAGATGGGTAATGGGTCTAATACTTTACAGCAGAGGTTCTTGGGACACACCTAGGCAGTCAGGTTTTCAGGATAATCACAATGAACATGCATGAGAGAAATGTGCATGCCTCCATTGAATGCTAGTCTCTCTCATGCATATCTATTGTGGGCTGGGTTGAGAACCCCTGCACTACAGGAAGATTCTGAAATTTACTGCTTTCAAATAATTCACCACTTTTCCCAGGATAGCTGGGCACTCAGAACTATAAAGCTGTTCATAAAACTGCTTGAATTCTTCAGCAATCTCTGAATTGGATGTAACCATACTCCTGCTCTCCCCTTTAAATTTTCTTACCAATTGACCTAATCTTTTTTTTTCCTCAGTTGCCATGCCAAGAGTTTATATATTTTATTGTCATATTCCAAAAAATTGCATTCAGTAAGTGGAATCAGAAATTTATTTTTGCCAATTTCCAACTGGGCCACTTGATTCCTAATCACAGTCATCTCCTTTGCTACTGTCTTACTATGTAACAGCTTATGAAATTTTTTATAGTTCTCTCAATTGCTTTTCTTTAGTCCCTATGGCTCTGGATGCCAATTTAATGAATGCCCCCTGATAAAAGCTTTCTCTGCATTCCATAGGATTGATATTTTGCCTCCTCCTTGTCAATGAAGTTTATATATTCCCTCCATGTCTTTCGAAGGGCATCTGATAGAACCAGTTGTTGTAACAAATAGGGATTGGCCAGTCATTGCTTATGAGTAGTGGAGAGGGAGGTGTATTTCCCTAATCTGCTGTTACTGTTTCGTTGCAGGAATGGACATATTAGTGACATTTGATATCACAGCATTATTACCAATATCCCTCAGAGCTCATCGTTGACATTATTGGAACACCTATTAACTCAGTGAGCAAGTTCTGAACATATTTCATCTCAATTTTGATGCAACTGGCAGAACTAGTCATCCTGAAGAATTATTTTCATTTTGAGGCGGATTTTTACTTGCAAATACTTGGGGTTTCCGCGGGTGCCACTGTGGCTCCCAGTATAGCGAATCTATACGTAGCCAGTTTTGAGGAGACATTTTTGTACCCTTCTGAATGGTATTCACATATTAAATGCTGGATGCATTTTATAAATGACATATTCTGCGTTTGGCAGGGCCCACAAGCCTTCCTCAATGTTTTTGCCAGCTGGCTGAACCAACAAGATATCAATTTACAGTTTACAATGTCACATTCCATCACACAAGTTTCCTTTTTGGATGTATTAGTGTTAGTGGAAGCAGGCCATTTGACTACATCTTTATCCAGGAAAACAGTTGACCGCAACAGGCTCCTATATTTTGAGTCTCACCATCCTTTTAAGCTTAAACAAGCTCTTCTGATTGGCCAGTTTTTACGCATGCATCGTATTTGTTCTGAGGAAGAAGATTTTCATGTTCAAGCAAAGGCACTCATCAAGCGTCTGCATCAGAGGGGCTACCCCAAGAAAGTTGTATGGCAGGCCTATGTAAGGGCCAAGTATGCCAACAGATCTTTATTACTACAGAAACAAACAGCATACTCTATGGAGAAGCAAGTGTGTGTTTTACAGTATACGGACCATGTACAATTAATGGTTAAGAGTAATTATTCCCATTGGCATGTTTTACAGTTGCATAAGATCTTTGCATAAGGGCACATGCATAGCCTTCACTCGGGCTAGGAACCTACGTGACATGCTAGTACACACAGACAGTTTATACCATCATAATGCCGTTCCAGCACAGGGACGTCATTCAGCATGTGGCTGTTGCTTGATGTGTGCCACATCGTTATCCACGAATGAGTGGACTGATCCCCAGTCGAGAGTCACTTATCCACTGACATTGACAACCACTTGTCATTCTATGTGGGTCATTTATCTGATTGTATGCCCGTATCCTAAAGTGTATGTCGGCCGGACTGTTCGCCAAATTAAGGTGGGTCTCACAGAACACAAGTCTTGTCTGACTAACAAAGTTGTTACAGCACCTATCGTACAGCATTGTTTGGAGTTCCAACATGAGTGGAAACATTTACAGTGGTAAGTGATTGATGGCATCCAGAACCCAGTGTACGGCCGAACAGAACAGCGTCTCGCTAGGCTGGAGCAAAAGTGGATTTTTACATTGAATACTGTTCAGCCGATGGGGTTGAATGAGTCTTTGGATTGGTTCTCAGCTCTGTGAGGACAGTGGACATTGGCTGCTGGTTTGCTTTCTTGCTGTTCCCGCTTCCATTTAAACGGCTTGACTGTTCAGCCGGTAGTCTTTCCCTTAAGGCTTTATCACCACCACTGCTGCGCATGTCCTGATGCAGCCCGTCTAAGAGTGGGTGAAACTCGAGTCAATTGTATTACTTCGTCCCGGTGGGGATCCTTGGAGCTTGAAGATTCTTTGGGAATTCATTTCAGCTAAGTGTTGGTGGAGGTTTTTCAGTAAAAAAAAATGTAAAAAACATATACCACACTAGTGAAGCCTATGAATGATGTGTCTAGGGGGTCAGCTAATGTGCTGATATGAGTGGCTCTAAGAAGTGTTCACACAGCCATTAGCTCCTATCTGAGGCTTCTTTTCCCATCTCCCTTTTAAAGGGTTTTTTGTTTTCTCTGTGGCTCCGATTAAGCAATCTGGCTTTTATAGTCAGTGTAGCCGGTTAGGGATTCACTTTGAGGATTGTAGCCTTCTCCTTGTTATAGTTTATAGGTTACTGAGATCATAGCATGATCTGAGATTACTATGGGGGAATGGTGTGAGCTAAATACTAATGAATAAATAAAGTATATCACATGTCTCAATTCCTTTCCCTCCTCTCCTTCTCTACAAGCTCTAAATCTAGATCTGTCCAGAGGGCCAATGATGCAATTCAGCAATTACTTGTAGCCTAACCACAACTATCTCCAAATCACCCACAGCATGAGTGATCTTGCCTGATTAATTGTTTTCTACTCAGTATTTGATCTTTAGGCCTGCGGATGTCTTGACGATGTGCTAATGTCATTTAAGGGGTCTATAAGACTGTGGCCTTCACTGTAGAACATGGCCGTGGGTGCAGGCCTGTGGATGCGTGCCCAAAGAATTGGAAGAGTTGCGGTATGGGGAAAAGGAAAAAGACTACAACTGTGAGTAATACTAATCCAACTAAGACTGTTAAGACTTCTGATCCTATGGACAGACATGTTATTATGGCAGCTAAAAGAGAAGTAGCATCCCCAATTTCTGTGAGCACTGAATGTACAATTGGCTCCATGAGTTTTTTGGGAGGTTTTGACCCCACCGTCTCAACTTGTTAATGTTACTGAGGAGGGCGAGCCATCTGTTCCTTCAGCAGAACTTTCAAGAGGATCCTCAGTTATTACTTTGAACACGCCTGTGCCTCTGCCTAAGATATAGTGCAGTTCCCGTGTCAAGGAATCTCTTTGGCATTTGCCCCACAACCGGCTTCTTCTGGGTTGGGGAATGATATTTCATTGAAGGAAATTTGAGATATTGTCTCTAGGACTGAGGTGACACTCTGGAAATTTGGAACCGTTTTCTGAATTTACGAGACAATCAGTTGCCAAGTTTTCCTATCAAGAGTTACGAATAAGTTCTTTGGATGTTTGTCTTCTTAAAACAGAATCCCAGGCATCTAAATTTCAGGAGGCTGTGGCTGCCTCTGTGAAGTTGCACCATCAAATTGAAGATTTAGAAAATGCCTCTAGGGCTAAAAATCTTCATTGTTTGATTTTTCCTATAATTTGATTTTTATCTCCTTTGATTTTGTTTCAGAAGTATCTTATAGATCGAAGCTTTGTCTTTAAATAATTTATATTATTTGCCTGGGGGGGGGGGGGGTAAAAGTAATGTGGAAGGTGCAGAGGATTTAGATCAAATCTCCCCTGTGGATAGCTTGGATTTATCTGCTTTTTTTAAAAAATCTTCTAAGGATGAGATTTCTAGTGTGCTACTTTACTAGTTTCATTTAATTCTGAGATGGATAAAAATAAGATTCTGAAACTATACTTTCAGAAAAAAGTGTACTTTTCTGTGGGAAAAGGGTCAATCTTTTCTCTGATGTCTCCAGGCCCACCCAATTGAGATGTAAGGCTTTTCTGGCTCTAAAACCTCAAGTTTTAGCCTTAGGGGCGATGTTATCTTCTTAAATTTCTGTATAAATGACTGGTTGGATTTCAGGGAAATTCCTATGCCTTTTTCGAACAAATTCAATTCGAGGATTTTTTGAAAACTAGAAATGTCTGAACTTTGGCTATTCAGGTTGGTTAAGTATAATATGGGGCTTTAGTATTTTTTCCGGGTACCAGAAGCTGTGTCTTGAATCTTAAGTTTCTTATATTGATTTTTTCCTCCTAGATGTGGACTGTACTTATTGGAATTATGAGAATGTATTAATGGTATTTCCTTTGTTATTTTCTTGATTTTCCTGTTTTGTTTCATTTGTAATAAAGTGAAATGCTTAATAAAAAAAAAAAATCACCCACCGCTTTGCAGAAGAAAGTCTCCTTAGCACCACTGGGTGCATACACATTTAAAATGAAAATTTCCACTGATCTATCCTGCCTATCACCCAGACCATCCTATCCAAGGCATCCTTACGTGACTGGTAAAAGACAAAAGAGATTTTCTAACCTTTTATAATAACCTCTTTGCATCCTGATCTTCTCTTAGAACAATTAAGGATCTTCCGTGCTCCCATGCCCTCCTTAGTTTCTGTGTGGGGTGGTTAAGAGATATATACTGTATACAGTGATGGAGCAAAAGACTGTGTCCCATCATGTTTTTTGACAAAGCTTCTGATCAAAGCATGCTAGACTTTCTGCTAGTGGTTAGCATTTTCTATTTTTCATAGCAAGACATCTTTAAATTTAAAGAGAGCGGTCTTGCTTTATAGGGCACCTCCCCCTTTAACAGATCACAGTGAATTGGACCAGCACACTTGTATATAATTAAAGAGTTTTCACTGCTTTTTCTCTGAAAGGACAGCTGCGAAACCGGCTGGTACTTGGTAGATCTCTCTCTTTTGCTCTAACAGATACCTAAGCTCCACGAAAAGAACAATGGCTGGGAAAAATCGTATTGCTAAAGCTGTTGCCCCCATTACAGCTTCTGCCTCGGTCCAGACAGAGGTCCTAATGCCGGTTGAAGGACCAGTCCCATGTGTAGGGTGCCTGCATGCTGAAGCTCTGAGGAAACAGGTGGAGGAACTCAGAGAGGAGGTGGCAAGGCTGAGGAGCATTCAAGACAGTGAGAAGTACATTGATGAGATGCTTCTTGCAGCAACCAGGCTCTCCAGCACAGGAGAAGATGGGTGCCAACAGAATGTCGATGGTTGGACACAAGTCACCAGGGCCTGCAAAATCACCAATCCAACTTCTCCAGCCCTTGAATTGAAGAACCATTATGCAGCCCTGGAAGTGGATGATGAGGTGAAAGCATCCCTGGAAAGGGAAGAACCAGAGTTCAAGTACCCCAAAGTTGCGGAATCAGTGACCAGAAGGAAACGAAGGGTAGTGGTGGTTGGAAACTCTCTTCTGAGGGGTACTGAGGCGTCCATCTGCCGACCAGACTTGATGTCCAGAGAGGTATGCTCTCTGCCTGGTGCCAAAATCCAAGATGTTATGGAGAGTTTGCCGAGACTCATCAAGCCCACTGACTATTAACCAATGTTGCTAATCCATGTTGGAACAAATGATACTGCCAGGTATACCTCGGGATGTATCAAAAGTGATTTCATGGCTCTGGGACAGAGGGTGAAGCAGTTAGGTGCACAGGTGGTGTTCTCTTCAATCCTCCCTGTTGAGGGTAAAGGCCAAGGCAGAGAGGCTCGCATCCTGGAGATGAATGCATGGCTGCGTGGATGGTGTCATCGAGAGCGTTTTGGTTTCCTAGACCATGGGATGCTGTTCCAAGGGTTGCAAAGCAGAGATGGCATCCATCTGTCCAAGAGAGGTCAACGCATCTTTGGTAGTAGACTGGCTAATCTACTGGAGGGCTTTAAACTAGATTCGTTGGGGATGGGTGAAGAAAGCCCCCAGGTAAGTGAAAGCCCCCAGGTAGGTGATACATTAAATACCTTTATGGAAATGGGTAACAGGGGTAACATATGGAAAGCAGTGTGTATTAATGCCCGTAGCATGGTAAATAAGATCCCTGAAGTTGAAGCTTTGGTGGGAGTGGCTGACTTGGATTTAGTGGCAGTTACAGAAACGTGGTTCACAGAAAACCATGACTGGGATGTAACTATACCTGGCTATACTTTATTCAGAAAGGACAGGGTAGAAAGAAGGGGAGGAGGAGTGGCATTATATGTAAAAACTACTATTAAAGCTTTGGAATTACAGAGCTTAAAAGGGAGAGGAGGCATTGTGGGTTAAACTAGAAAGAGGGAAAGAGAAATCTATTTGCATTGGAGTGATATACAGACCTCCCTCACAAGAGGAAGAGGTGGACAGAGAGTTAATTGAAGACATACGCAGCATTGCTAGGAAAGGGGAAGTGCTACTGATAGGAGATTTCAATATGCCAGATGTTGATTGGCACATTCCTGCTGCAGTATCATCTAGAAGTAAGGAGATCCTGGATTCTCTACAGGGAGAACTATTCAGGCAATTGGTAACAGACCCCACACGTGAAGGGGCCATACTGGACTTGGTGCTTACCAATGGGGAAAGTGTTTCTGATGTTGTAGTGGGAGATCATTTTGCATCCAGTGATCACCAGATGGTGTGGTTCAGTATTAGGACTAGGGCTGTTAGAATCCATTCCAAGGTGAGGATCTTAGACTTTAGGAAGACTAACTTTGCGAAGATGGGCCAATACCTCAGGGAGTCGTTAGTGGGATGGGAACAGCTGGGGGATGTAGAAAAACAGTGGGCAAAACTGAAAGGGGGTATTTTAAAGGCAACCAACCTTTTTGTTAAAATGGTAAATAAAGGCAAAAGGAACAGGAGACCGCTATGGTTTTCGAAGGAAGTAGCTGAACAAGTGAAGAAAAAGAGGGAGGCCTTCATGAAATACAAGAGATCACAGAGAGAGGGAGACAGGCATCTGTATTTGGAAAAACTTAGAGAAGCTAGCAAAGTAGTCAAGAAGGCAAAGATTCAAAAGGAGGAGGAAATAGCCAATGCAATAAAATGGGGGGATAAGACATTTTTCAGATATATTAGTGAGAAGAGGAAGGGCAAAAGTGGTATTGTCAGACTCAAGGGTGCAGGGGGGGAATATATAGAAGCTGATAAGGATAAAGCGGAATTGCTTAACAAATATTTTTGTTCTGTGTTCACAGATGAAGAACCAGGAGCAGCACCTCAGAAAACACCCACAAATAAGAACAGAAGCGAGGGACATCTTGAACTATTTTCAGAAGACTGTGTTCGTGAGAAACTAGCTCAACTTAAAGTAGACAAAGCGATGGGACCGGATGGGATACACCCTAGAATACTGAGGGAACTTGGGGACGTTCTAGCAACTCCACTGACTAACCTTTTCAATGCCTCATTGGAGTCGGGAGTGGTGCCAAAGGACTGGAGAGAGGCTCATGTGGTGCCTTTACACAAAAGCGGAAGTAAGGATGTGGTTGAAAACTACAGGCCGGTTAGTTTAACTTCGGTGGTGAGTAAATTATTGGAAACGCTGCTGAAAGAGAAAATAGTGAGGTTTCTGGAGTCCAGCGGATTACAGGATCCGAGTAAGCATGGATTCACCAGAGGCAGGTCTTGTCAGACAAATCTGATTGATTTCTTTGACTGGGTGACCAGGGAGTTGGACCGAGGGAGAGCTCTAGATGTGGTGTATTTAGATTTCCGTAAAGCCTTTGACACTGTTCCTCACAGGCGACTTATATACAAACTGAGCACCCTAGGGATGGACCCTAAAGTTACTGCTTGGGTTAGAAATTGGTTGGGTGGGAGGCGACAAAGAGTACAAGTAAATGGAGCTCACTCTCAGGAGAAGGATGTTACCAGTGGTGTGCCCCAGGGATCTGTCCTTGGTCCGATTCTTTTTAACATCTTTGTTAGTGATATAGCGGAAGGGCTGTCGGGTAAGGTTTGCCTCTTTGCGGATGATACCAAAATCTGCAATAGAGTAGACACCCAGGAAGGGGTAGATAACATGAGGAGGGATCTAGCTAAGCTTGAAGAATGGTCTAGAATTTGTCAGCTGGGATTTAATGTTAAAAAATGTAAGGTCATGCATTTGGGCTGCAGCAATCCAAGGGAGCAATACAGTATAGGAGGTGAAGTACTTTTGTCCACTAAAGAAGAGCGGGACCTAGGCGTGGTTGTGTCTGATGATCTTAAAGTAGCTAAACAGGTAGAAAAGGCGACGGCAAAAGCTAGAAGGATGCTTGGGTGCATACGGAGAGGAATGGCTAGCAGAAAAAAGGAGGTGATAATGCCTCTGTATAAGTCTTTGGTGCGACCTCATTTGGAGTATGGTGTGCAATTCTGGAGACCGCACCTTCAAAAGGATGTGAACAGGATGGAGTCGGTGCAGAGGGTTGCTACTAAAATGATTAATGGGTTTCATTATAAAGCATATGAGGACAGACTTAAGGATCTTAATATGTACACCTTAGAGGAAAGGCAGGATAGAGGTGATATGATTGAGATGTTTAAATACCTCCGTGGCATAAATGTTCAGGGAGAGAGCCTCTTTCAATTGAAAGCAAGTTCTGCTACGAGGGGACATGGGATGAGGGTGAAGGGAGATAGATTCAGGAGTGATATGCGGAAATATTTCTTTACGGAAAGAGTAGTGGATCCGTGGAATAGTCTCCCAGTGGAGGTGGTAGAGATGAGGACAGTAACTGAATTCAAAAAAGCATGGGACCAACACAGAGGATCTCTAAAGGTAAAAAGTGGACTGTTGTAGTTGTTGTTATGGAAGGACAGACTAGATAGGCCTTGTGGTCTTTTTCTGTCGTCATGTTTCTATGTTAAACCATACCTACAGTATTTGCATAACTTGAAAGTACCACAATGGGGCAGATTTTATATTTATATAGTTTGGGTCATCCTAGGGAGCCAAGACGGCACAAACAGATGAAGACCTGCAGTTACTTTGTGAGAGGTTTGGCCATCTGTTCCTGAGCAATGCCAAAGAACAACCAAAAAAATCAGCAGCTATATTCTACACTGGAGGGAGCAGCCTGGCGACCAGATGAATAAAGAACCCAAAGCAGGTCTCTGGATCTCTTTGCCATTAGTGTACTTCTGGCTTTCATGCCTGTTTTCTTCAAGAGGAGATTTGTATGCACAGGGTTCGTGCAGCCCTTGTGTTTCTGCTAAAACCTTTTCACAGCTGGGAAGGAGATTCTTTGTCAGATAAAACAGAAATGAACAAATTCAAGCCCTAAAAATCTGTTTTTGGCAATATTCAGCTACTAAATGAATATGTTATCTTTAGTTTAGGCTTCTCAATAGCAGGCCTAAATTATACAGAAAGGGGCCGATATTCATAGCATTTTAGCCAGTGAGCAGACCTGCTAATGGCTAAAACACGCTGAACCTGATATTCCGTGATACTCTCCAGATAGTGCCACTGAATATCATCACACCCTGAATAAAAAATGCCCATTTAAAACCGGGGTGGTCTGTGGGACAGTACCAGTCACTGTCTAGTCAGTGGCAATATTCAGCCACTAAGAGCCCGATCACTGAAGGGGTACGTTTGGACTGTCGGACAGGACAGGCCTGTTAGGACCTGATTCTGCACCATGGGAGCAAGACAGCCCTGTGGGTACAGGATCAGGCGCTGGGACGGCCCAGCGTGCACCAGCATCGCCATGGGGACATCCTCCCCGCGGCACCTCCTGTCCACTGCCTTTGTGAACCCTGATCCCCTCCTGCCTGACCGTGACGGGGGCTGCTGTGGCCAGGATCAGGATGCAGGGACTCATCGGGAGTGTCCCGTTGCTCTGGTGGGGGGACTGTTGGACTCCGAGGAGGGGCTGCTGGCCAGGATCGGAGGGGCGCCCCGCTCTTATTTCACCTTGGAGGGCATCCCCCGGCGATCCTCGGATATACAGGGCCATCACTGGAATTGGTCCTGTATGTCCGGGGATGGGTGCCACCCACTCTCCACCCCGTACCACCCCCGTTCCATGCAGCATGCACAGCGACTCTACATGCAGCGGGGCCAGGAGGCAGCATAGGCTGAAGGTGGATAGCGGGGCTGGATGTCCCGTTGGGATGTCCAGCCCAGCTATTTGCCTTCGTGGATCGGGCCCTAAGTGAATAGCTAAACCGGTTAAAGTTAGTTCATCTAAATTGCTGTCATAACTTTAACCAGTTTTTGCTATCTGGTTAATGAATGAATATCACTGCTAAATGAATAGCAATAATGCTGTCCATCGAACCCAGATATTCAGTACTGGATGCTGGATAAGTTTGGGCACTGAATATCTAGGTTTTATTAAAGTATCGGAAGCTAGGCACTTTAAATAGCCTCTCCGCTGCCACTGAATAGTGCACCATACTGCACTGCACATATATTCAGCATCACCACCTAGATAGTGGCGCTGAATATATGCATTAGGTTAAGCACCAGTGGCAGTGCTTTACTTTAGAGCATTTTTACTAAAGCGTGGTACCTGACAATGCATGTTCTGGTGTGCACTAAATGTGTGTTGGGATGTACGTTGCTAGCTAGCATGAGGCCATGATAGTTAGCGTGTAACTATTTCCGCACTAACTGCCCAATGCACATTACGGGTGCGAGTAGGTGGGGTTGGAGCGGAGAGTGGGCGTGGTGTGCTTTGTGAAGTTATCGCAGATTCACACTGTGCACTAACTACATTAGTGTGGATCCCTTAATGCTACTTCAATAGGGAGCAGTAGGTGCACCCATGCTAATACCTCGCGTGCTATGGGACAAGGCTTTGTGTTAACTGGCAGGGAAATGCTTTCCATGACCCTGACAGCACAGGCATCATTTCAGCGCTTTTGCTGCGTTAGGTGCAAAACCATAGTGCTCTTTAGTAAAAGAGTCCCTTAATGTGGTAAATGTACCAAATGAACATCTACCCATTATTTTTGAATGCTATGACTTGGGAAATGGCCTGTCATCCTGGGATAGTAACATAATAATTTAGTATGTGATGGCAGATAAAGACCAGCATGGCCAAACTAGTCTGCCCAGCCAAGCGGCAAGAGTAGATGCTCCTCCTCCCCGTTCCTTTGTTTAGGGGTGTACCCACCGCTCCGTGCAGATCACCCCTATTTGTTGAGATAGCAGAGACAGTTAAGGTTATTTTGATTTTGTCCTGTTGCTGTAAAGGGATCCACTGTGTCTGTCCCATGCCATTTTGAATTCTGTCACTGTATTTGCCACCAACACTTCCATCGGGAGGGCATTCCAACATCCACCACCCTTTCAGTGAAAAAGTATTTCCTGACATTGCCTTTCAATTTACCCCTTTGCAGCTTCATGTTATGCTCTCTAGTTTTACAGCTTCCCCATCTTTAGAAGAGATTTGTTTGTTCATTAATTCTCTTTAAGTATTTAAGACGTGTTGTTTGGAATATTTGAATTTTTGAATTCAACAGCATCTGGTGATGCTTTTCAATTTGCCTGGTGAAGAATATTTTTTCCAGTGATGGGGAGTATTTAGAAGCGAGTGCGATAGGGGAAATTTTAGAGGGCGTTGGATATTATGCACTGTGTTTGTTGTGGTCTATTATCTTATATTTATTTATTTATTTACTACACACTTATATACCGCTACTTCCAGCGATCAGCAGCGGTTTGATTCATCTTTGGGGATAGCCAATCAAGACTTGGGGGGGGGGGGGTGGTATATACATAGATCTGAGGTCACAGCACACATGATTAGCGTTTTCAGGGATGAATCATACGTTCTTACATTTATATATACATATTTACATATTTAAACATATAGCAGTTTTACAATTTCCTCACAGTTGATGGTCATAGTTGATTGTAATGATTTCGGAATAAGTGAGTTTTTAGCTCTTTCCTGAATTTGGTGATGTCCTTGGTCAGACGCAGCTTGCAGGGGAGTTGATTCCAGAGAGTTGGCGCAGAGAATGCGAATGCTCTACGACTCGTACTTGTTTTCACTGTTCTGATGTTGGTGGGGACTTGCATGGTTCCCGAGTTGATGGTTCTTCTGTACCTATTTGTAGGTTGCATGCTGATAAGTGAGGATAGGAATGATGGGGATACATTGTTTATTAGTTTGAAGGTGGTCACTAATATCTTGTATTGTATCCTGGCTGCAATTGGAAGCCAGTGTAGCTCTATTAAAATGGGGGTAATGTGTTCAGCAATGCTTGTTCCCATTATGATCCTGGCTGTTATGTTTTGGGCCATCTGAAGGATATTTAGTGATCTTTTAGGCAGACCTTGTAAGATGGCATTACAGTAATCTAGGTGCGGTATAATGAGAGCTTGCGCTACCGACCGAAAATCACCAGGTTCTATTATTTTCCTTAGTGGTTGTAACACTCTTAGTTTATGGAAAATGGCTTTATTCGTTTTGCGTAGGTGTGTCTCCATTTTTAGGCATGGAGGCATGGAGGAGTACCCTAGTGGTTTTAGCACTGACTTGGAATTCACATAACCAGGGTTCAAGTCCCACTAGCACTCCTCATGGCCTTAGGCAAGTCACTTAACCCTCCATTGCCTTAGAAGAATCCAAGTTACCAATGTCTCTGTTTAATGACATTACCAAGTTTAAGTTACATTGTAAAACACTTTTACTAAAATGATAGAGAAGTATAAAAAACCTGTCAAATAAATATCAGTGCTATACATATTGGATTTTTACAAATATATTGTGCTCTGTTCTGGGTCCCTTGGTATGAAAGAAGACGGATAATAGAATGAATCAATCAAATAAACTTAGAAATAATAGACTGTGTTTGTTCTTAAAACAACATACTGTAAAATGCTGGAAGTTGGCTTCAATTCCCATTTGATGTTTGGAAAAAAATCTGAAGCGGATTAGGAATGGTGAATATCCCTGAGCCCTGAGCTAGTGTTGATGAAACATGGAGCCCATATTGGTTTCTGGAAGTGGAAGTATTATTTTGACATTTTGTAATTCAATATTTTTTCATGCATTGGAAAATGTATTATAAAAATGATTGACCGTGGAGGAAATAACGTTATCACCCAAGATGGCAGCTTGAGTGCAGAGCTCCAATCAGGGCTAGAAAAAAAAGAGCATTCCCTTCAAATCTGCACCTGGCTGGAATTGAAACATGGTTTGGGTAAAACGGACTGATATGGCAGCTCACAAGAAACTTTCAGAGTTTTTCTACAACCCAGCTGAGTCAGAGTGCCAGAAAAATCAAGCAGGAGCAGGGCAGTTTTTAGGTGGCGGCTAGTTCTGAGTCGGAGGAGAAAGGTAGGGAGTACGGAGGGGGTCTGAAGCTCCTCTGACACATTGGGAGATGGGGACATAGCTGAAAGCCTAAGCTGAAAATTACCACGGTGAAGAAGGATATCAGAGATGCAACAGCAGAGCTGAAGGGTGAAATCAGTGAGTGGGGATGCTGCTCAGAAGAGCTAGAGAAAAGAGTGGCTCATCAAGAGGAGGCATTGAGTAATTTGTAACAACAAACTGAGCCCTTTGCCTTGCAAAAGATAGAATGGGAGGCAAGGTGGGAGGATCTTGAGAATAGGTCCTGCTCCAACATAAGAATTCAGGGGATTTTCGAATCAGTGAAGGTGGAAAGCTGCATTGAAATTGTACAGATATAAAAATACATTTTAGCAGCAGACAAGAATGCTGAAGAGCCAGGAGAATTGATAAAGCTACAGCAGGACCATCGACGCTTGGGTGCAAGGTATGAGAACTGCCCAAGGGACATTATCGTTTGCTTGCATGACTTTTCTCAAACGTTTGCAAGATGGAGTCCATTGAGTGGAATACACAATGAATCAAACTTTACCAGGTCTGCTTTAACGTTGCACCAACGGCGGAACCTTCAGGGGATGACCCATTTTCTGCAACAAAAAGGACTAAAGTACAAACATCAGTTTCTATTTGCACTGCTAGTGACTATGCATGGAGATACAAAACGAGTAAGATCCCTTCTGGAGGCATGGACTGTACTGAAAGAGGCTGGCATCAGGGAACTTCCAAAGGAGGCACAGCCGTTGTTTAAGGCACTGAATGTAAAAAGAGCAGAGCTGCGGTGGATTCAAGTAACCAAAAGAGGTAAAAGGCTGCAAAAATCATCTTTTACAGCAGTGGAAGAAGCAGAGGAACTATCACAAGAGGCAGGGGAATCCAGGAGTATTGGAGCAGTGGGTTAATCATCATGCCCAAAGGGACATTTTGGACTCATCTTGAATGTCCTCGGTGTGTGTGTGGCTGGAGAATTAGCTAGTAAACGAATGTGGTAAGGAGTATCAACCAGGGATTGGGGTGAGTGAATGTTAATGTGTGAGCATGGCTGTGCCAAGGGCTGTATGAGCGGTGCGGCCACACAGGACGCAAGTACAGAAAGGGCACTGATATCATCACTGGGCTTCCAGGAAGTTCATAAAGAGTGAGTTACTGCATGTGGTTGGGGCGGGAGGAGGGCACTGGAGTCATTAGTCTCACAGGGTGCATGTCTAGCTTAGTACGATCCTTTGTGTGAGGAAGAAAAGGGGGTAATGGTAAGGGCTGCCCAGGAAGGACTCAATTTTCTTCAGTAAGTATGGGTGTGGTTGAAAGGTTCTGTGAGGGGTTTGGGGCAGAGTGAGAGGGCAAGAAAGGGGGAGGGAGGCAGGAAGGGGGGTGTTGGGGGAAAGGTGAGATTTAAGGGGCTGACTACTGAATTGATATGGGTGGGAGAAAGTTGAAGGTGGGTGGCCTCAATGAACATAAATGACTTGATTCCCCATATAAGAGGTAATTGTTATTCAAGAAAATGTAGCACCTGCAGGTGGACATGATACTCATCCAGGAAAACCATTTGGTAAAAAAAAATGAAGGGCTGTTGGGGAATAAAAAATACCTATGTAAATATTTTGCTTCTAAAAGTGGGAAAAGAAGAGGGGAGGGGTTGAGATTATGATTGCCCAAGCAGTACCATTTACAGAAGCAGGATATAAATGGGAAGTATTTCATTCTGAAAGCTAAACTTAATTTGGAAACAGTCACAATTGTGAATATTTATGGTCCAAATAGGTGCCGGGGAGATTTTTTCCGTAAGTGGGGGGAGAGTTGTTGGGATATGTTGAAAGGGGGATAATAGTGGGTGGAGACTTTAACAATGCGCCTATGCCTTCTAGGGATTGCTCTAAAGGCAGTGAGGGGAGGAAGAATGCTAGATTGAAGTTGAAACAGATTTTCAGGACTTTCAGGTTGATGGTATATGGAGACATTAGCACACGGAAGAAAAGGAATATAGGGCCTGATATTCAAAGGGATTAACGCTAACCACATTAATCAACTTGGCCAGGATACTCAGTGGCACTAAATGCCGCTGCACCCCCCCCCCCCCTCCGATGCTAGTTGGCTAGCATTGAGGCATTCCAGGGATGGAGCGAAGGCGGCACCTGGCGATAACTGGGCAGTAGCAATATTAAGCTGCTGCCCTGTTATTGCAATGTAGCGTAAGTTAGGCTCTCTAAAGGCTGGCCTAATGTTCACCACTGAATATCGCTGCTGCCTGGTTAACTTTGATGATGGAAACCGGACATGGCCCCGGCACTGAATATCCAGGCCTAAAGTTTGGAGGTGGCAGCGCTAGCTGTCACCGCTGAATATCGGGCCCTTACTTTTTACACATCACCAAATGAGACATATATGCACATTGATTTGATGCTGCAGGAAAAGAATAATGTGGCTAGAATAGGTGATACAGGGGTTGAGGGAATGACGTGTGGCTAGCATAAGGGCAAGTGAGGGAAAAAAGGGCTGACATATTGGCATATTAATAATAGTTTATTGGGAAGACAAAAAGATTGTGGAGTGATTGACAAAGGATATACAAGAGTGCTTTCTGTTGAATGGGGTGGGGAGGTGGTCTGAGATGGGTTTAAAGCAGTAATAAGGGGACATTTAATCATGTGTGGGTTCTATAAGAAGAAGATTAAGGGCCAGAAGATAAAGGAAACTAGGGAGAGAATTAAAGATTGAGAAAGGAGGGATTTTCAGAGGAGGTTGGGAAAGGAGAGAAAGAAATTATGGGCATTTATGGTGGATGATATTAACTACCGACTGTTGAAGGTTAGGCAGAGGAATATGAGCATGGTAATAAGTCTGGGAAGCTTTTGGCAGCCTGTCTGAAACAGGAGATGTTGATGTCACAAATAGGATGTATTAAACAAAGGAAGGGAAAATGTTAGTGGATTCTGAGGGTATTAGGAACAGGTTTCAGGGGTTCTACATGGAGCTATATAGAGGGAGAGAGACACGGGGATAAAGGACATGGGAAAGTTATCTGGCCTCAGTTAACTTATGTAGGCTGCAGGAACAGGAGGTAATAGGGATGTGGAAATAACTGCAAAGGAGATATGTGAAGCCATTGGGTCATTAAAAAATGGCAAATTGTCAGGATTAAATGACTTATGAGGTATCTGAAAAATTCTATAAACATGGAGATTTATTGGTGGGGCCACTAGTAGAACTATTTAATGGGGTGGTTAAGGGTGAAAAATTAGCTGAATCCATGGGACAGGCAGGTATTACAGTATTGCCTAAAGAGGGACGTGATCTCACTGCGTGTGGGTCTTAGAGGTTAATACAGTAAAATTAATTAACTTGGATGCTAAGCTGTTGGCCAAAATACTCACCAATAGACTGGAGAAAGTGATCTTAAAGCTCGTACATGAAGACCGAGCTGGATTGGCCAATGAGTGACAACATCAGGTATTTATTGAATCTGATTTGCATAGCTAGGAAATTAAAACTTCAAATGCTTCTTCTAGCTATAGATGCGGAAAAAGCATTTGACCAAGTAAATTGGACATTTATGTTCAAGACCTTGGGAAAAATGGGCTTTGCTTCTACCTTTCTTGTCTGGATAAAGGCTTTATATAGAGAGCCAAAGGCTTGCATCAAAGTTAATGAAGAATATTCAGGGAGTGTCAGCTTGGGGAGGGGCACTAGGCAAGGATGCCCACTTTCACCTATGCTTTTACACCTTTCAACTCAATCACTGGCTGTGCATTTTTGAACAAGTGCAGATTTGAAGGAGATAGAGGTGGAGGATAGGGAATATTGTATCTCATTATTCACAGATGTTATCTTATTCATGGTAGTGAGATCCCATATCATTTTACCTATATTACTTTGAGAACGGAAAGAATATGGGCGGCTCTTGGGATTTACCATAAATATGCAAAAATCGGAGATCCTGAAGATATATATTGATAACAGATGGAAGACAGGCTGAAGGGAAAAATTCCATTCTGTTGGGCCCCTCCATAGTATTAAGTATCTGGGACTAAATTAACAGCTGGTCCTAATGCCCTTTATAAGGCAAATCTAGAGTTGAGGCATACATTGGATATAGAATTGGAGCTATGGGCACATCTGCAGCTTTCCTGAATGGGGAGGAATCCTACTGTAAAGATGGTGATTCTACTGAGATTTCTTTACTTGTTCCAGACACTCTGAAGTGGTATTCCTGAGGGAATGTTTAAACAATTGCGGAGGAAATTCTTTAAGTTTATTTGGCAATACAGGCCACCTAGAGTGATGCAGAGTACATTGCAAAGGTCTAAAAGAGAAGGGGAGTAGCCCTCCAAGATTTCAAGAAATACAATGTGGCAGCCCAATTGAGAGCTTTTTTCTGAGTGGAAAGGAAAACTTGTTAAAATAGGTGTTAGGACAGAAGACGATATTGTAGGAGGGAAAAAGGTTAGACTTGGTAGGTTGGAAGGGGAATGTGTAAGTGTGTGTGTGTTGGGGGGGGGGGAGATTAGCTATGTAGGGAATCCCTTTTTCATTCATACCTTCAGCTCTGGGGCAGATGAAAAAGCATACTATTGAAGGTGATATGTGGGAGCATTGATGATGTCTATAAGAGACAACCTGGATTTCCTACCTGAGTTACAAATGGGGCTGTTTAAAAGATGGGAGGCGTAGAGAATGGTATGATTAATCATCTAATGAGCTGAGGGAAAATTTTGGAGTGCAGAAAAGGGATAGATATGGACACGTGCATATACAGGGGAAATTATGTGGGAGTCTTAAGAGGGGTTAAATAACAGTGCAAAACTTCTATAAGGGGGATGATATTCAAACTCCAGGGTTTATTTACACATTGAGGGAAAATATTTTCTTCAATTAATTTTAAATGTACTACTTTGTAGCTTCATTGCATGTCTCCTAGTCTTTGTACGTTTCAAAGGAGTAAACAACCGATTCATGTTTACTTGTTCCATTCCATTCATTATTTTATCATATCTCCCCTCAGCCATCTCTTTTCAAAGCTGAAATCCCTAACTTTTTAAGCCTATCCTCATAGGGGTATCCTTCCATCCCCTTTATTATTTTGGTTGCCCTTCTCTGGATCTTTTCTATTCTACTATATCTGTTATTTAGATGCGAAGATCAAAACCGCACACTGTACTTAAGGTACAGTTGCACCATGGAGTGACACAGAGGCATTAAGATCTTCTTTCTTATATTCTCCATTCCTTTCCTTATAGTTCCTAGCATTCTATTTACTTTCTTGGCTACTGCGGCACACTGAAGAAACAGTTTCAATGTATAATCCATGATGACGCCTAGATTCTTTTCCCATGTGATGACTCATAATATGGAACCACACTGTAGTTTGGGTTGCTCTTCCCTAAGGGCATAACATTATAGAAACATAGAAACATGATGACAGAAAAAGACCACATGGCCTATCTAGTCTGTCCTTCCATAACAACAACTACAACAGTCCACTTTTTACCTTTAGAGATCCTCTGTGTTGGTCCCATGCTTTTTTGAATTCAGTTACTGTCCTCATCTCTACCACCTCCACTGGGAGACTATTCCACGGATCCACTACTCTTTCCGTAAAGATTTCCACTGATCTATCCTGCCTATCACCCAGACCATCCTATCCAAGGCATCGTTACGTGACTGGTAAAAGACAAAAGAGATTTTCTAACCTTTTATAATAACCTCTTTGCATCCTGATCTTCTCTTAGAACAATTAGGAGTGGAGGAGTGGCCTAGTGGTTGGGGCAAGGTACTTCAGGCCAGAAGGTCAGGGGTTCAAATCCCACTAGAGGACAGCAACCTTGGGCCGGAAGGACTGGGGTTTCTAGTCCCACAGGTGCTCCTTGTGGTCTTGGGCAAGCCACTTAACCCTCCATAGCCCATGTTCCCTGTAAAATAGTTATCTCCAAGTTATAATGCCCTGTTCAATGTAATTTCAGTTTGTTCAATGTAAACCGCACTGATGCAGAATAGCGCGGTATATAAGAGAATATAAATAAATAAATAAAATAAATAAATTAAGGATCTTCTGTGCTCCCATGCCCTCCTTAGTTTCTATGTGGGGTGGTTAAGAGATATATACTGTATACAGTGATGGAGCAAAAGACTGTGTCCCTTCATGTTTTTTGACAAAGCTTCTGATCAAAGCATGCTAGACTTTCTGCTAGTGGTTAACATTTTCTATTTTTCATAGCAAGACATCTTTAAATTTAAAGAGAAGAAACCATACCTACAGTATTTGCATAACTTGAAAGTACCACGATGGGGCAGATTTTATATTTACATAGTTTGGGTCATCCTAGGGAGCCAAGACGGCACAAACAGATGAAGACCTGCAGTTACTTTGTGAGAGGGGTGGCCATCTGTTCCTGAGCAATGCCAAAGAACAACCAAAAAAATCAGCAGCCATATTCTACACTGGAGGGAGCAGCCTGGCGACCAGATGAATAAAGAACCCAAAGCAGGCCTCTGGATCTCTTTGCCATTAGTGTACTTCTGGCTTTCATGCCTGTTTTCTTCAAGAGGAGATTTGTATGCACAGGGTTCGTGCAGCCTTTGTGTTTCTGCTAAAACCTTTTCACAGCTGGGAAGGAGATTCTTTGTCAGATGGAACAGAAATGAACAAATTCAGGCCCTAAAAATCTGTTTTTGGTAATATTCAGCTACTAAATGGATATGTTATCTTTAGTTTAGGCTTCTCGATAGCAGGCCTAAATTATACAGAAAGGGGCCGATATTCATAGCATTTTAGCCAGTGAGCTGACCTGCTAATGGCTAAAACACGCTGAACCCGATATTCCGTGATACTCTCCAGATAGTGCCACTGAATATCATCACACACTGAATAAAAAGTGCCCATTTAAAACCGGGGTGGTCTGTGGGACAGTACCAGTCACTGTCTAGTCAGTGGCAATATTCAGCCACTAAGAGCCCGATCACTGAAGGGGTACATTTGGACTGTCGGACAGGACAGGCCTGTTAGGACCTGATTCTGCACCATGGGAGCAAGACAGCCCTGTGGGTACAGGATCAGGCGCTGGGACGGCCCGGCGTGCACCAGCATCGCCATGGGGACATCCTCCCTGCGGCACCTCCTGCCCACTGCCTTTGTGAACCCTGATCCCCTCCTGCCTGACTGTGACGGGGGCTGCTGTGGCCAGGATCAGGATGCAGGGACTCATCGGGAGTATCCCGTTGCTCTGGTGGGGGGGACTGTTGGACTCCGAGGAGGGGCTGCTGGCCAGGATCGGAGGGGCGCCCCGCTCTTATTTCACCTTGGAGGGCATCCCCCGGCGATCCCCGGATATACAGGGCCATCACTGGAATTGGTCCTGTATGTCCGGGGATGGGTTCCGCCCACTCTCCACCCCCGTACCACCCCCGTTCCATGCAGCATGCACAGCGACTCTACATGCAGCGGGGCCAGGAGGCAGCATAGGCTGAAGGTGGATAGCGGGGCTGGATGTCCCGTTGGGATGTCCAGCCCAGCTATTTGCCTTCGTGGATCGGGCCCTAAGTGAATAGCTAAACCGGTTAGAGTTAGTTCATCTAAATTGCTGTCATAACTTTAACCAGTTTTTGCTATCTGGTTAATGAATGAATATCACTGCTAAATGAATAGCAATAATGCTGTCCATCGAACCCAGATATTCAGTACTGGATGCTGGATAAGTTTGGGCACTGAATATCTAGGTTTTATTAAAGCATCGGAAGCTAGGCACTTTAAATAGCCTCTCCGCTGCCACTGAATAGTGCACCATACTGCACTGCACATATATTCAGCATCACCACCTAGATAGTGGCGCTGAATATATGCATTAGGTTAAGCACCAGTGGCAGTGCTTTACTTAAGAGCATTTTTACTAAAGCGTGGTACCTGACAATGCATGTTCTGGTGTGCACTAAATGTGTGTTGGGATGTACGTTGCTAGCTAGCATGAGGCCATGATAGTTAGCGTGTAACTATTTCCGCACTAACTGCCCAATGCACATTACGGGTGCGGGGTTGGAGCGGAAAGTGGGCGTGGTGTGCTTTGTGCAGTTAGCGCAGATTCACACTGTGCACTAACTACATTAGTGTGGATCCCTTAATGCTACTTCAATAGGGAGCAGTAGGTGCACCCATGCTAATACCTCGTGTGCTATGGGACAAGGCTTTGTGTTAACTGGCAGGGAAATGCTTTCCATGACCCTGACAGCACAGGCATCATTTCAGCGCTTTTGCTGCGTTAGGTGCAAAACCATAGTGCTCTTTAGTAAAAGAGTCCCTTAATGTGGTAAATGTACCAAATGAACATCTACCCATTATTTTTGAATGCTATGACTTGGGAAATGGCCTGTCATCCTGGGATAGTAACATAATAATTTAGTATGTGATGGCAGATAAAGACCAGCATGGCCAAACTAGTCTGCCCAGCCAAGCGGCAAGAGTAGATGCTCCTCCTCCCCGTTCCTTTGTTTAGGGGTGTACCCACCGCTCCGTGCAGATCACTCCTATTTGTTGAGATAGCAGAGACAGTTAAGGTTATTTTGATTTTGTCCTGTTGCTGTAAAGGGATCCACTGTGTCTGTCCCATGCCATTTTGAATTCTGTCACTGTATTTGCCACCAACACTTCCATCGGGAGGGCGTTCCAACATCCACCACCCTTTCAGTGAAAAAGTATTTCCTGACATTGCCTTTCAATTTACCCCTTTGCAGCTTCATGTTATGCTCTCTAGTTTTACAGCTTCCCCATCTTTGGAAGAGATTTGTTTGTTCATTAATTCTCTTTAAGTATTTAAGACGTGTTGTTTGGAATATTTGAATTTTTTAATTCAACAGCATCTGATGATGCTTTTCAATTTGCCTGGTGAAGAATATTTTTTCCAGTGATGGGGAATATTTAGAAGCGAGTGCGATAGGGGAAATTTTAGAGGGCGTTGGATATTATGCACTGTGTTTGTTGTGGTCTATTATCTTATATGGCATGGAGGAGTACCCTAGTGGTTTTAGCACTGACTTGGAATTCACATAACCAGGGTTCAAGTCCCACTAGCACTCCTCATGGCCTTAGGCAAGTCACTTAACCCTCCATTGCCTTAGAAGAATCCAAGTTACCAATGTCTCTGTTTAATGACATTACCAAGTTTAAGTTACATTGTAAAACACTTTTACTAAAATGATAGAGAAGTATAAAAAACCTGTCAAATAAATATCAGTTATTGGATTTTTACAAATATATTGTGCTCTGTTCTGGGTCCCTTGGTATGAAAGAAGACGGATAATAGAATGAATCAATCAAATAAACTTAGAAATAATAGACTGTGTTTGTTCTTAAAACAACATACTGTAAAATGCTGGAAGTTGGCTTCAATTCCCATTTGATGTTTGGAAAAAAATCTGAAGCGGATTAGGAATGGTGAATATTCCTGAGCCCTGAGCTAGTGTTGATGAAACATGGAGCCCATATTGGTTTCTGGAAGTGGAAGTATTATTTTGACATTTTGTAATTCAATATTTTTTCATGCATTGGAAAATGTATTATAAAAATGATTGACCGTGGAGGAAATAACGTTATCACCCAAGATGGCAGCTTGAGTGCAGAGCTCCAATCAGGGCTAGAAAAAAAAGAGCATTCCCTTCAAATCTGCACCTGGCTGGAATTGAAACATGGTTTGGGTAAAACGGACTGATATGGCAGCTCACAAGAAACTTTCAGAGTTTTTCTACAACCCAGCTGAGTCAGAGTGCCAGAAAAATCAAGCAGGAGCAGGGCAGTTTTTAGGTGGCGGCTAGTTCTGAGTCGGAGGAGAAAGTTAGGGAGTACGGAGGGGGTCTGAAGCTCCTCTGACACATTGGGAGATGGGGACATAGCTGAAAGCCTAAGCTGAAAATTACCACGGTGAAGAAGGATATCAGAGATGCAACAGCAGAGCTGAAGGGTGAAATCAGTGAGTGGGGATGCTGCTCAGAAGAGCTAGAGAAAAGAGTGGCTCATCAAGAGGAGGCATTGAGTAATTTGTAACAACAAACTGAGCCCTTTGCCTTGCAAAAGATAGAATGGGAGGCAAGGTGGGAGGATCTTGAGAATAGGTCCTGCTCCAACATAAGAATTCAGGGGATTTTCGAATCAGTGAAGGTGGAAAGCTGCATTGAAATTGTACAGATATAAAAATACATTTTAGCAGCAGACAAGAATGCTGAAGAGCCAGGAGAATTGATAAAGCTACAGCAGGACCATCGACGCTTGGGTGCAAGGTATGAGAACTGCCCAAGGGACATTATCGTTTGCTTGCATGACTTTTCTCAAACGTTTGCAAGATGGAGTCCATTGAGTGGAATACACAATGAATCAAACTTTACCAGGTCTGCTTTAACGTTGCACCAACGGCGGAACCTTCAGGGGATGATGACCCATTTTCTGCAACAAAAAGGACTAAAGTACGAACATCAGTTTCTATTTGCACTGCTAGTGACTATGCATGGAGATACAAAACAAGTAAGATCCCTTCTGGAGGCATGGACTGCACTGAAAGAGGCTGGCATCAGGGAACTTCCAAAGGAGGCACAGCCGTTGTTTAAGGCACTGAATGTATAAAGAGCAGAGCTGCGGTGGATTCAAGTAACCAAAAGAGGTAAAAGGCTGCAAAAATCATCTTTTACAGCAGTGGAAGAAGCAGAGGAACTATCACAAGAGGCAGGGGAATCCAGGAGTATTGGAGCAGTGGGTTAATCATCATGCCCAAAGGGACATTTTGGACTCATCTTGAATGTCCTCGGTGTGTGTGTGGCTGGAGAATTAGCTAGTAAACGAATGTGGTAAGGAGTATCAACCAGGGATTGGGGTGAGTGAATGTTAATGTGTGAGCATGGCTGTGCCAAGGGCTGTATGAGCGGTGCAGCCACACAGGACGCAAGTACAGAAAGGGCACTGATATCATCACTGGGCTTCCAGGAAGTTCATAAAGAGTGAGTTACTGCATGTGGTTGGGGCGGGAGGAGGGCACTGGAGTCATTAGTCTCACAGGGTGCATGTCTAGCTTAGTACGATCCTTTGTGTGAGGAAGAAAAGGGGGTAATGGTAAGGGCTGCCCAGGAAGGACTCAATTTTCTTCAGTAAGTATGGGTGTGGTTGAAAGGTTCTGTGAGGGGTTTGGGGGCAGAGTGAGAGGGCAAGAAAGGGGGAGGGAGGCAGGAAGGGGGGTGTTGGGGGAAAGGTGAGATTTAAGGGGCTGACTATTGAATTGATATGGGTGGGAAAAAGTTGAAGGTGGGTGGCCTCAATGAACATAAAGGACTTGATTCCCCATATAAGAGGTAATTGTTATTCAAGAAAATGTAGCACCTGCAGGTGGACATAATACTCATCCAGGAAAACCATTTGGTAAAAACAAATGAAGGGCTGTTGGGGAATAAAAAATACCTATGTAAATATTTTGCTTCTAAAAGTGGGAAAAGAAGAGGGGAGGGGTTGAGATTATGATTGCCCAAGCAGTACCATTTACAGAAGCGGGATATAAATGGGAAGTATTTCATTCTGAAAGCTAAACTTAATTTGGAAACAGTCACAATTGTGAATATTTATGGTCCAAATAGGTGCCGGGGAGATTTTTTCCGTAAGTGGGGGGAGAGTTGTTGGGATATGTTGAAAGGGGGATAATAGTGGGTGGAGACTTTAACAAAGCGCCTATGCCTTCTAGGGATTGCTCTAAAGGCAGTGAGGGGAGGAAGAATGCTAGATTGAAGTTGAAACTGATTTTCAGGACTTTCAGGTTGATGGTATATGGAGACATCAGCACACGGAAGAAAAGGAATATAGGGCCTGATATTCAAAGGGATTAACGCTAACCACATTAATCGACTTGGCCAGCATACTCAGTGGCACTAAATGCCGCTGCACCCCCCCCCCCCCTCTGATGCTAGTTGGCTAGCATTGAGGCATTCCAGGGATGGAGCGAAGGCGGCACCTGGCGATAACTGGGCAGTAGCAATATTAAGCTGCTGCCCTGTTATTGCAATGTAGCATAAGTTAGGCTCTCTAAAGGCTGGCCTAATGTTCACCACTGAATATCGCTGCTGCCTGGTTAACTTTGATGATGGAAACCGGATATGGCCCCGGCACTGAATATCCAGGCCTAAAGTTAGGTGGTGGTTAGCTTTAGCAGCGCTAGCTGTCACCGCTGAATATCGGGCCCTTACTTTTTACACATCACCAAATGAGACATATATGCACATTGATTTGATGCTGCAGGAAAAGAATAATGTGGCTAGAATAGGTGATACAGGGGTTGAGGGAATGACATGTGTGGCTAGCATAAGGGCAAGTGAGGGAAAAAAGGGCTGACATATTCGCATATTAATAATAGTTTATTGGGAAGACAAAAAGATTGTGGGGTGATTGACAAAGGATATACAAGAGTGCTTTCTGTTGAATGGGGTGGGGAGGTGGTCTGAGATGGGTTTAAAGCAGTAATAAGGGGACATTTAATCATGTGTGGGTTCTATAAGAAGAAGATTAAGGGCCAGAAGATAAAGGAAACTAGGGAGAGAATTAAAGATTGAGAAAGGAGGGATTTTCAGAGGAGGTTGGGAAAGGAGAGAAAGAAATTATGGGCATTTATGGTGGATGATATTAACTACCGACTGTTGAAGGTTAGGCAGAGGAATATGAGCATGGTAATAAGTCTGGGAAGCTTTTGGCAGCCTGTCTGAAACAGGAGATGTTGATGTCACAAATAGGATGTATTAAAACAAAGGAAGGGAAAATGTTAGTGGATTCTGAGGGTATTAGGAACAGGTTTCAGGGGTTCTACATGGAGCTATATAGAGGGAGAGAGACACGGGGATAAAGGACATGGGAAAGTTATCTGGCCTCAGTTAACTTATGTAGGCTGGAGGAACAGGAGGTAATAGGGATGTGGAAATAACTGCAAAGGAGATATGTGAAGCCATTGGGTCATTAAAAAATGGCAAATTGTCAGGATTAAATGACTTATGAGGTATCTGAAAAATTCTATAAACATGGAGATTTATTGGTGGGGCCACTAGTAGAACTATTTAATGGGGTGGTTAAGGGTGAGAAATTAGCTGAATCCATGGGACAGGCAGGTATTACAGTATTGCCTAAAGAGGGACGTGATCTCACTGCGTGTGGGTCTTAGAGGTTAATACAGTAAAATTAATTAACTTGGATGCTAAGCTGTTGGCCAAAATACTCCCCAGTAGACTGGAGAAAGTGATCTTAAAGCTCGTACATGAAGACCGAGCTGGATTGGCCAATGAGTGACAACATCAGGTATTTATTGAATCTGATTTGCATAGCTAGGAAATTAAAACTTCAAATACTTCTTCTAGCTATAGATGCGGAAAAAGCATTTGACCAAGTAAATTGGACATTTATGTTCAAGACCTTGGGAAAAATGGGCTTTGCATCTACCTTTCTTGTCTGGATAAAGGCTTTATATAGAGAGCCAAAGGCTTGCATCAAAGTTAATGAAGAATATTCAGGGAGTGTCAGCTTGGGGAGGGGCACTAGGCAAGCTTGGGGAGGGGCACTAGGCAAGTGTAACTGCTTGTGTAAATATGTAACTGCTTTTGTAAATACTAATTGTAAATACTCCCTTCTCAATTTGTCTAAACCTTAACCCTGTGTGCTGTGAACTGTACCTTATCCACTAATCATACTGTGTAATGTAAATTCTGGCCAGTACAGCCACTCTATTTCTCTGTTGGAATACCGCTGCTGATCGCTGGAAGTAGCGGGATATAAGTGTACACTAAATAAATAAATAAATAAAGGATGCCCACTTTCACCTATGCTTTTACACCTTTCAACTCAATCACTGGCTGTGCATTTTTGAACAAGTGCAGACTTGAAGGAGATAGAGGTGGAGGATAGGGAATATTGTATCTCATTATTCACAGATGTTATCTTATTCATGGTAGTGAGATCCCATATCATTTTACCTATATTACTTTGAGAACGGAAAGAATATGGGCGGCTCTTGGGATTTACCATAAATATGCAAAAATCGGAGATCCTGAAGATATATATTGATAACAGATGGAAGACAGGCTGAAGGGAAAAATTCCATTCTGTTGGGCCCCTCCATAGTATTAAGTATCTGGGACTAAATTAATAGCTGGTCCTAATGCCCTTTATAAGGCAAATCTAGAGTTGAGGCATACATTGGATATAGAATTGGAGCTATGGGCACATCTGTAGCTTTCCTGAATGGGGAGGAATCCTACTGTAAAGATGGTGATTCTACTGAGATTTCTTTACTTGTTCCAGACACTCTGAAGTGGTATTCCTGAGGGAAAGTTTAAACAATTGCGGAGGAAATTCTTTAAGTTTATTTGGCAATACAGGCCACCTAGAGTGATGCAGAGTACATTGCAAAGGTCTAAAAGAGAAGGGGAATAGCCCTCCAAGATTTCAAGAAATACAATGTGGCAGCCCAATTGAGAGCTTTTTTCTGAGTGGAATGGAAAATTTGTTAAAGTAGGTATTAGGACAGAAGACGATATTGTAGGAGGGAAAAAGGTTAGACTTGGTAGGTTGGAAGGGGAATGTGTATGTGTGTGTGTGGGGGGGGGGGAGATTAGCTATGTAGGGAATCCCTTTTTCATTCATACCTTCAGCTCTGGGGCAGATGAAAAAGCATACTATTGAAGGTGATATATGGGAGCATTGATGATGTCTATAAGAGACAACCTGGATTTCCTACCTGAGTTACAAATGGGGCTGTTTAAAAGATGGGAGGCGTAGAGAATGGTATGATTAATCGTCTGATGAGCTGAGGGAAAATTTTGGAGTGCAGAAAAGGGATAGATATGGACACGTGCATATACAGGGGAAATTATGTGGGAGTCTTAAGAGGGGTTAAATAACAGTGCAAAACTTCTATAAGGGGGATGATATTCAAACTCCAGGGTTTATTTACACATTGAGGGAAAATATTTTCTTCAATTAATTTTAAATGTACTACTTTGTAACTTCATTGCATGTCTCCTAGTCTTTGTACGTTTCAAAGGAGTAAACAACCGATTCATGTTTACTTGTTCCATTCCATTCATTATTTTATCATATCTCCCCTCAGCCATCTCTTTTCAAAGCTGAAATCCCTAACTTTTTAAGCCTATCCTCATAGGGGTATCCTTCCATCCCCTTTATTATTTTGGTTGCCCTTCTCTGGATCTTTTCTATTCTACTATATCTGTTATTTAGATGCGAAGATCAAAACCGCACACTGTACTTAAGGTACAGTTGCACCATGGAGTGACACAGAGGCATTATGATCTTCTTTCTTATATTCTCCATTCCTTTCCTTATAATTCCTAGCATTCTATTTACTTTCTTGGCTACTGCGGCACACTGAAGAAACAGTTTCAATGTATAATCCATGATGACGCCTAGATTCTTTTCCCATGTGATGACTTGTAATATGGAACCACACTGTAGTTTGGGTTGCTCTTCCCTAAGGGCATAACATTATAGAAACATAGAAACATGATGACAGAAAAAGACCACATGGCCTATCTAGTCTGTCCTTCCATAACAACAACTACAACAGTCCACTTTTTACCTTTAGAGATCCTCTGTGTTGGTCCCATGCTTTTTTGAATTCAGTTACTGTCCTCATCTCTACCACCTCCACTGGGAGACTATTCCACGGATCCACTACTCTTTCCGTAAAGAAATATTTCCGCATATCACTCCTGAATCTATCTCCCTTCACCCACATCCCATGTCCCCTCGTAGCAGAACTTGCTTTCAATTGAAAGAGGCTCTCTCCCTGAACATTTATGCCACGGAGGTATTTAAACATCTCAATCATATCACCTCTATCCCGCCTTTCCTCTAAGGTGTACATATTAAGATCCTTAAGTCTGTCCTCATATGCTTTATAATGAAGCCCATTAATCATTTTAGTAGCAACCCTCTGCACCGACTCCATCCTGTTCACATCCTTTTGAAGGTGCGGTCTCCAGAATTGCACACCATACTCCAAATGAGGTCGCACCAAAGAAGGCATTATCACCTCCTTTTTTCTGCTAGCCATTCCTCTCCGTATGCACCCAAACATCCTTCTAGCTTTTGCCGTCGCCTTTTCTACCTGTTTAGCTACTTTAAGATCATCAGACACAACCACGCCTAGGTCCCGCTCTTCTTTAGTGGACAAAAGTACTTCACCTCCTATACTGTATTGCTCCCTTGGATTGCTGCAGCCCAAATGCATGACCTTACATGTTTTAACATTAAATCCCAGCTGCCAAATTCTAGACCATTCTTCAAGCTTAGCTAGATCCCTCCTCATGTTATCTACACCTTCCTGGGTGTCAACTCTATTGCAGATTTTGGTATCATCTGCATAGAGGCAAATCTTACCCGACAGCCCTTCCGCTATATCACTAACAAAGATGTTAAAAAGAATCGGACCAAGGACAGATCCCTGGGGCACACCACTGGTAACATCCTTCTCCTCAGAGTGAGCTCCATTTACTTGTACTCTTTGTCGCCTCCCACCCAACCAATTTCTATCCCAAGCAGTAACTTTAGAGTCCATCCCTAGTGTGCTCAGTTTGTTTATAAGTCGCCTGTGAGGAACAGTGTCAAAGGCTTTACTGAAATCTAAATACACCACATCTAGAGCTCTCCCTCGGTCCAACTCCCTGGTCACCCAGTCAAAGAAATCAATCAGATTTGTCTGACAAGACCTGCCTCTGGTGAATCCATGCTGCCTCGGATCCTGTAATCCGCTGGACTCCAGAAACCTCACTATTTTCTCCTTCAGCAGTGTTTCCAATAATTTACTCACCACCGAAGTTAAACTAACCGGCCTGTAGTTTTGAACCACATCCTTACTTCCGCTTTTGTGTAAAGGCACCACATGAGCCTCTCTCCAGTCCTTTGGCACCACTCCCGACTCCAACGAGGCATTATATTTCATCAGCCTTTTGAATGTTCATTCTCCCAGATTTTCAAGGTTCTTTTGCAATTTTTCACAATCCACTTCTGATTTGGCAACTTTGAATAATTTTATGTCATCTGCAAATTTGATCACCCATTTCAAAGTCATTTTTAAACATCTTAAAAAGCAGTGCCCTCAGCACAGATCCCTCAGGTATTTTACTATTCACCTTTCTCCACTGCTTGGTTTTATTTTTATTTGAAACATTTTTATGGTTTTTTTCTCTTTTAACCAGTTCCAAATCAACAGTAGGACACTGCCTCCTATCCCATGACTTAAATTTCTTCAAACATCTCTTAGAGTTTTGCTAGCAGGTTGGCAAAGCAAGAAGTCCCTTTGCTAATTGTTGATTTGTCCCATTAAACTATGACTATTTATATCTTCAGTAATTTTGTTCTTTATAATGGTTTCTACCATTTTACCCAACACTGGTGTCAGGTTCACCAGTCTATAGTTTCCCAGGTCACCATTGGAATTATTTTTAAAAACTGGCATTATGTTGGCCACTCTCCAAACTTCAGGTACTATAGACGATTGTCATGATAGTTTACAAATTACTAATAGAAGATCTGCAATTTTGTGTTTAAGTTCTTTCAGTATCCTGGGATGTATATCATCTAGTCCAAGTGATTTGCTAGTCTATATTTTATTAAATTGTCCTATTATATCTTCCAATTTCACAAAGATTTGGTTCACTTCCTCCCATTCATCACCTTTAAATATGATTTCAGGCATAGGCATCTTCCCTACATCTTCTTTAGTAAAGACTGAAGCCAAGAATTAATTTAGTTTCTCTACTATGGATTGTCCTCCATTGATGCCCCTATTACCCCTCTGCCATCTAATGATCCATCTGATTTCCTCTGGGTAGTGTACACAGGGGCGGCTCAAGGCAATCTGCTGCCTGAGGCGAAGAATGAGATGGTGCCCCTCCCCCCCTTAGAGGGGGCAGGGATTTTTCAGAACTCCAATCAGGGACTGAACCAAACCAAAAAGCCGATTAGATTATATGGAGGAAATGCAAGATGTCTGCACACCAAAGAACTAAAAGAGAGCGAGAACCAACAGCACAGTTTATAAAACTAAATTATAACTCATTTTTATTTTGTTATTATAAACTGCATTATGGTTCTTGCTTTTTCTTTTTCAACATATATTTTCCATCCACAGTGGGTGCAGAGCAGAACCAGGACATTTACCCACAGAACTCAATATCTTAAAAAAAATCTGATTCTGATCATCTCACTAACAACAACAACAAACTTTCTCCAGTACCAGGCATATTGTGAACTAATACAAAACCCTACAACAAAGAGCACATCTACCATACCATATCAGCACCAACTTCCAAAACTCACATAAGGAGCCCATCTAAAAAAAGGTCACTGTAAATACTACAGTGGGCCTTGGAATATCCATCCACCTATTTGAAAAGCTGAACAAGTCAAATTAGTACAATGCAGTATAGATCTTTATGTACAAACTCCATGTTAATAGAACACTTGGGCTCAGCCACACACTCAGAACACAGACCCTCACCAAGTACAGAATAAGTAACCATAATCTAAAGTAAAAATAAAAATATGTAAACAAAATTTAAACTGAAACCCCAAGAAGTCAGACTCCGCATGCAGTGCAACATCAGATAAATATGAGATACAGTTCCCCCATACTGTGTAAAATATAAAGATAGCACAAAGTCCAATCACTAAAATGTCTTTATTTTTATTGAGAAACTTAATATACCATTTGTACTAAAAGCATTTGAGCGGTTTACAAACACATTTTAAGCTCCCTTCCAGCTCTCTTCCAACTTCCTCCCCTTACCCAGCCACCTACTACTCCCATCCCCAAGTGTTAGCTCCCTTCCAGTCCCCCTTCAGTACATCCCAGGTAGCTCCATTCCAGCCTCCTCCTTTCCCCGCCATATCAGCTCCTTTCCTGCACCCTCCTTCCACTGAAAGACACTCTCAGTATCCACTCCCTTCCAGACCTATTCTCCCATCCCCCCGCATCAGCCCGTTTGTAGCCCTAGTCCCTAGTTTTCTTCCAGGGCCAGCAGCACTGTCCTCCCCTCTTCCATTAGTCCATTTCCAGTCCTAGCCCCCCAATCAGCCCATTACCAGTCCTAGCTTATTTCAAATGCTAGCCCCCCATCAGCCCATTACTAGTCCTAACCCCCCAATAAGTCCATTTCCAGTCCTAGCCCCCAATCAGACCATTTCCTGTCCTAGCCCCCCTAATCAGCCCATTTCCAGTTCTAACCCTCAATAGCCCATTACCAGTCCTAGCCCCCCTCCCAATCAGCCAATTTCCATTCTTAACCCCCCATCAGCCCATTTCCAGTCCAAGCCCTAGCCCTCCCCCCATCAGCCCATTCCTATTTCCAGGGCTATCCCCCCTGCCCAGCCCCAGACCTTCTGAAGGGAAATTGAAAAAGAAAGTCACAGAAGCTGCTGCTGATGCCCCTGCAGCAGCAGAATGAAGTGCCCCGCAGCCCCCTGCTGTCCCGGAAGAGCCTGACAGTCTGATTCCCCCCGTGCTGGTACAGCTTTGCAGAGCCACGAAGGGAGAGTGTTTCCCTTTTCCCCGGCTCTGTTAAAGTTGAGCCCGCCGGTGCTGATGGGAAACAGGCATTTCCTGTCTTTCAATCAGCGCTGGCGGGCTCAACTTTAACAGAGCTGTGTGAAAGGGAAACACTCTCCCTTCGCTGCTCTGCAAAGCTGAGCCGGCATGGGGGAAATCAGACTGTCAGGCTCTTCTGGGGCGGTGGGGGACCGTGGGGCACTTCATTCTGCCACTGCCATGGCAGTAGCAGCAGCTTCTACGACCATTTTTTGTTGTTGTTCTTATAGTTGTTTTTTTGATTTTGAAGGCCGAGTGAGGCGGTCTTTTTGGGGGCAATTTTTGCCGCCCCCAAAAAGTTGCCACCTGAGGTGACCGCCTCACTCAGCCTCATTATAGAGCCACCCCTGGGCCTGGGTTTCCAAGATGGTATTTTTAAAGAATGTCCAGGCCTGATATAAACTCTTAACTTTGCATCTGCTCCTTTGAGTTATTTCCTAACCATTTCCGTCATTTTATCATTATCTCCCTTTCGAAAGTTAAATGCTAGTGCAGTAGATTTCCTTGCTGTCATCCCTGTAGTTATTAAATCAAATTTGATCATGTTATGATCACTGTTGCCAACTGGTCCCAACACCATTACCTCTCGTACCAGATCCCACATTCCTCCTCATGTCAGTTCCTGAACCGTTGCTCCATGAAACATTCAGTTATCATCTCCCTAACATATCCTGATGTGGAATTGGCCCATTCGATACTGGGGTAATTAAAATCATCCATTATTACTGCATTAACAGTTTTGTTAGCTTCCCTCATTTCTGTTGGCATTTCATCATCTGTCTGTTCATTCTGGCCAAACTGTGGATAATATACCCTTGCTGCTATTCCTTTTTCCTTCTCACATAGAATTTTTATCTATGAAGATTCTGCAGCATATTATGTTTCCTGCAAATCTTTTATCCTGTTTGACTCAATGCCCTCTTTAACATATAGCGCCACCCCTCCACCAACTTGATCTTGATCATTGCGATATAATTTGTACTCTAGTATCACACTCCCCATTGTTTATCCTCCTTCTATCAGGTCTCTGACGTCCAAATTATATCTACTACTAATAATAATAATCATTTATATGCATTGTAGTGCTTTACAGACATATATAAAAGATGGTCCTTCTTTGTCAGAGCTTACAATCTAATCAAGACAGACAATACAATAGATGAGGATGAAGGTAGAAAAAAAAAGGTTAGGAGTCACAAGGAAAACAGATTAGGATCCAAAGGCAGCCTCAAAGAGGTGAGCTTTTAACATGGATTTGAAAAGGGAAAGAGAGGAAGCCTGACCTACCAATGGAGGAAGTTTGTTCCAGGCATAAGGAGCAGTAAGATGAAAGGAGCAGAGCCTGGAGTTGGCTGTAGAAGAAAATGGCATAGAGAGAAGCAGGCCAGTGGATGAGCGGAGTTGATGAGAAGGGGTGTAGGGAGAGGTGAGAGAGGAAAGGTAGTGAGGAGCAGTAGAATGAATGCATTTATAGGTCAGAAGAAGAAGTCTGAACTGGATACAGAAATGAAGTGATTTGAGAAGGGGGATTATATGAGTATAACAGGGCTGGTGGAAGATTATTTGAGCCGCTGAATTCAGAACAGATTGAAGGGGAGAGAGATGAGACAAAGGGAGACCAGCAAGGAGGAAGTTGCAGTAGTCTAGACAGGAGGTGACTAAAGAGTGGACAAGTGTCTTAGCAGTGTGATCTCTAAAGGAAAAAAGGGGACTGTTGTAGGTGTTGATATGGAAGGACAGACTAGATAGGCCATGTGGTCTTTTTCTGTCGTCATATTTCTATGTTTCTATACCCCGGACTGACTCGAAGGCACACATTGCATTGCATACCCCAGAATAGAGGGAAACCACAAAGGTATACTATACTTTACTATTGTTTTTTAATATTCTGCATATTGACTACTTCCTATTAACTTCAGACTTTCAGAAAATTGTATTAGTTCAGAACAAATCCTGAAATGGACTGTAGATTTTTGGAAGTAGAAGTAAATGGCAAATAGAGTGAGCCTCAGGTCCAACAGCCCCCCCAGCCCTAACTGGTCTTGTCCTAGAATCCTGAATGGCTGACCTACACAGACAGTGCTAAGTCCCATGAAGTATGCATCCTCTTCTCATAGAGCAATCTGTGCCTGGTGAGAAACCACAGACAGCTATATATAATAAAATCAAGATAAAAAAATACAACAGAAATGATAATGACACTTACCTGGTAATTGTAGTTCCTTGAGTGACGACAGTTCAGTCCTCTAAATCTGGGTTGTCAACCTCCTCCTGCAGCTTGGAGACTGGCATATCAGAATTCTGACATCACTGGATATAGCCTGCTGCACACTCCCATCAGCCCCAGTGTGAACTATTAACAAAGCAGACTCATGGAGCAACAAATAAGTAATGTAACCAACATATAAAATTGAAAACCTGAAACTGAAACTTCACTGCAGACCTTGCGAAAAACTTTCTTACACTTCTCCCTGCGAAACACACAATAAGAGCAAAGGAGTGAAAATGATCAATTTTAAAAGAACCTACCTGTGATTCGTATTGTGGCGCTGCCGGCCAAACACATCATGAAAGGAAACACTCCGGGTGGGAATGAGGACTGAACTGTCATCACTCAAGGAACTACAATTACCAGGTAAGTGTAATTATCATTTCCTTATCATTCCTCCAGTTCACTCCTCTACATCTGGGATGTACCAGAGCAGTAATCAATGGGATGGGCCTTTCCAGCCGGCACGCAACACTGCTGACCCAAAACTGGCATCACTCGCAGCTGCCACTTCAAGCCGATAATGCTTGCTGAAGGTATGCAGCGACGACCAAGTAGCCGCCCTGCAAATGTCCCCTGGCGGCACTAAGCTGTGCTCCGCCCAGGACGATGCCTGCACTCCTGTAGAATGCGCACGCAACCCTGAAGGCACCTTCCGACCTTGCAGTAGATAGGCGGAGGCAATAGCCTCCCGAATCCATCTGGAAATGGAAGCCTTCGCCGCAGCTGCTCCCTTGAGAACTCCTCCGAACAAGACAAACAACCGGTCAGACTTGCGAAAAGGCTGGGAAATCTTCAGATACTGCCGCAATGCTCATTTTACATCCAAATGCCATAAGCTGCGCTCCTGATCGCTGTTGTGCAAAGAACCCAGAACTGGCAGCGCAACCGTCTGACTCAGGTGAAAGGGAGAAACTACTTTCGGTAAAAATGATGGAACCGGCCGCAACACCACTTTCTCCTTCGAAAACACCAGAAATGGCTCCCTACAAGACAACACCTGAAGCTCCGAAACACGTCTCGCTGAACAGATCGCCACTAGAAAAACCGTTTTCAAAGTCACATCCTTCACCGACGCCCTACGCAATGGTTCAAAGGGCGGCCTGGTCAAAGCTGTTAGCACTAAATTAAGATCCCAAGGTGGAATCGTCACCCTACGCGATGGTCGCAATCTGGAAATGGCTTTGAGAAAGCGCAAAACGTCCGCATGAGCCCCCAGCACAACGTCCTGCATCTTCCCTCGATAACAAGATAGAGCCGCTACTTGTACGCACAGAGAACTGGCCGCCAGACCTTTATCAAAACCATCCTGTAGGAAACTTAAGATCGATGAAACTGAAACCGTAGCTGCTTGGATCTGCTTCCTCGAACACCGATCTTCAAATATCAGCCAGATACGAACATACGCCAACGACGTGGATGGTTTCCGAACCCTAAGCATCGTTGAAATGACCGCGGAAGAATAACCTTTCCTCTTCAGCCTGGACCTTTCAATGGCCATACCGTAAGCGAGAACCGATCCACTTGTGGCATGAAGAGAGGTCCTTGGCGCAAAAAATCCGCCCTTACGGGCAACCGCCACAGGGTTCCATCCACGAGTCGCATCAGATCCGTGTACCACGGACGCTGCGGCCAGTCTGGAGCCACCAGAAGAACCTGTCCCGGATGAGCTCCAATTCTTTGCACCACTCTGCCGATCAAAGCCCATGGAGGGAAGACATACAGAAGACCTGAGGTCGGCCACCGCTGCACTAACGCATCTATTCCTTCCGACATCTTTTCCCTCCTTCTGCTGAAGAAACGGTTGGCCTTTGCTGACTGGAAGGTCGCCATGAGATCCATTACCAGGCTCCCCCAGCACTCCTCGATCTGAGCGAACATGTCCGGGTGCAGCTCCCACTCTCCCGCATCCACTCAGACCCTGCTTAGAAAGTCGGCTGTCACATTGTCCTTTCCGGCAATGTGTGCTGCCGAAATTGCTGTCAACCGGCTCTCTACCCAAGCAAATAAAAGATCCGTCTCTTCTTCCATGGCCGCACTTTCCGTGCCGCCCTGCCGATTGATGTAGGCGACTGCCGCTGAGTTGTCGGACAGGACTCTGACCGCCTGACCCACCACGACGGTCTCGAATGCCTGCAGCGCCCGCCAGACTGCCCAAAGCTCCAGATGATTGATCGACCACGAATTCTCCAGAGGTGACCAAAATCCCTGCGCGAACCTGCCGTCGCAGTGGGCCCCCCAGCCCCTCAGGCTGGCATCGGTTAGCACTGGCAGCCATTCCGGCTGCTCCAAGGGCATTCTGGCCGCCAGCGACACTGGGAGTAGCCACCACGCAGTGACTGTCTGACCTTGAGCGGACATGGAAGCCTCTGGCTCAACACATCCACCTGATGCGACCACCGGCGAAGGAGGGATCTCTGTAGCGGACACATATGTACTTTGGCCCAGGGCACCGCTTCGAGCGTCGCCGCCATGGTCCCCAGCACCCTGAGGTAAGACCATGCCGAAGGAGCTGGCGCCCCCCTGAATTTGCGAACTAGACTCCTGAGACCTTGGGCCCTGCGTTGCGGTAGAAACACCTGCCCACTCTTTGTGTCAAACCACACCCCCAGATATTCTAGGTTCTGGGAAGGCTCCAACCGACTCTTGCCCGGATTGACCACCCACCCGAGGCTTTGTAGAAACTCCACCACTCTGCCTGTCACCTGAACGCTCTCCTCTTTGGACATGGCACGAATTAGCCAATTGTTGAGGTAGGGATGCACAAGAATTTCCTCCTTGCGCAAAGCCGCCGCCGCCACCACCACCATTATCTTGGTGAAAGTGTGCGGTGCCATCGCCAAACCGAAAGGCAATGCTTGGAACTGATAGTGACCCCAAGGAAAGGCAAAGCGGAGAAACTTCTGATGAGACGACCGAATGGGAATGTGTAAGTAGGCTTCTGTGAGGTCTAGAGACATCAAATACTCCCCTTTCCTCACTGCCACAATGATGGACCGGAGTGTCTCCATTCGAAAATGTGGAACTCGCAGACAACGGTTTACGCCCTTCAGATCCAAAATTGGCCGTAACGCTCCGCACTTCTTTGGCACCATGAAATATATGGAGTACCGACCCACGCCGTACTCCGCCTCTGGAACCTCCACAACGGCCCCCAAATGAAGAAGCCGCTGTAGAGTACTTTGAATTGCGAGGGTTTTCGTCTGCCCCCTGCAGGGCGACATGACAAAGGAGTCCCGCACCAGATGCGCCAATTCCAGCGCGTACCCCTGACGAATGACTTCCAACACCCACTGATCGGATGTGATGTGGATCCAAGCAGAAAGAAACTCTCGCAGCCTCCCACCTATCGGAGGTCCTTCTGCCGGGACCCGCCTCATTTCATTGCGGCTTCCGGGCTGCCGAGGTAGAACTTGAGGAGAAACCTCTATTTGCTCCCCGAAATCCCCGGAATCCCTGACTTTGCGACGGAAAGCGACCCCTCTGCAAACTCCCAAATCGCGACGACCGAAATCTCCGAAAGTCTCGAAACGAACCCCGAACGTTCTGACCAGACTTCCCCTGCTTTGGCTTATCCTCCGGCAGCCTACCAGCCTTGGAATCCCCGAGGTCCTTTACCAATTTATCCAAATCTTCCCCGAACAGCAACCTATCCTTAAAGGGTAACTTGCCGAGACGGGACTTGGACGAGCCATCCGTGGACCAATTCCGTAACCACACAGATCTACGAGCGGCCACCACCGAAGCTGTGCTATTCGCAAGAGCTCTAATGAGGTCGTAATGAACATCCGCCAGATATGCCGCTCCGGACTCCAGGCGGCCTAACTCTGCAAGCTCTTCTTGGTCGAGGTGCGGGGAAAGATGAAGGCGTTGGACCCAGCGCAAACAGGCCCGAGCTACCCAAGCCCCACAGATGGAGACCTGCAAAGAGAGCGCATCCGCATCAAAAACCTATTTCAGGAGACTGTCAACCTTACGGTCTTGTACATCCTTCAAGGCCGCTCCGCCTTCCACCGGGATAGTGGTCTTCTTAGTCACCTCTGCCACTGCTGCGTCTACGTGGGGCAAGCGGAACCTTTCCTTATCCTTATCAGCTAAAGAGTAAAGTCTATTCAGCGTGCAAATTTATTTATTTTTATTTATTTACAGTTTCTTTTATACCGCGCTATTTGACATCAGTGCGGTTTACAATGAACATAAAACTACACGTCTCAAAAATTGATCTGTGCTTACAATGAACAGGACAATAAACTGGGTATACATTAAACAGGTTTCATGAACAGTGAAAAACAGAGAACAGAGAACATGAGAACTATGTACAAAGCAGCTATGTACAAAGTAACTAAATGCAGCTATATGTAGAGCTTAAATGAATCTAGGTAATTTCTTGATGAGAGGAGGTGCAAGGTGAGATTGCAGTTCTACGGATTAAGACTATGGAGTACATGGGTTTAATGTGTTGGCCTGGGGTATAGAGGTGGGTTGGTATGGGAGGGTGTCTGAAACATCGTAGTGCTGCAAGAATAGGTGATGCTTCAGTGCCTTCCTGAACTGGGAGAGGTCACTGATGGTTCTGATGCCTGATGGTAGGGCGTTCCAACATGATGGTGCAAAGTAAGAGAAGGCTCTGGATCTAGTGACTTGCGAGCATTTCGTGATTGCCTTAGGTAGTACAAGAGAGTTGGAGGCAGTCGAGCTCCTTGCTCGATTAGGGGGTGTAATTGATATCAGGTCGGTGATAGTAGATGCGGAGTTGTTATTGATCGCTTTGTGAGTCATAGTTAGGATCTTGAAAGAGATCCTAGATTGTATAGGCAGCCAATGTAACTGTTTCAGTATTGGAGTGATGTGGGTTCTCTTGGAGGCTCCATAAAGGATTCTTGCAGCTGAGTTCATTGCCAATTGTAAGGGGTTAATCGTGCTCTTTGGTAGGCCATGTAGGATCGCATTGGCATAGTCCAGGTGAGGCATTATTAAGGCCTGAAAGACTGATCGAAAGTTGTCTGGTTCTAGCAGCTGACGCAGATGACGAAGGGTCCGGATTTTATGATAGACAGATTTCGCTACGTTGCTGATATGAGCCTTCATATTGAGTTGTTGATCGAGCGTAACCCCTAGGTATCTCACTGTAGTCTTGCAGAGGAGTTCAGCGTCACGCACCTTGATGGACGTTGGTGAGGTAAATGCAGGGTTTCTGGTCACGAAGAGGACTTCTGTCTTTTTAAAATTTATCTTAAGCATTTGTGCATTTAGCCAGTCTGTGACTGCGTCAAAGCACTTGATTAGTGGGGAGAGGTCCAGGAGTTCTGTCGAGAATGGCATATACATCAGGACGTCATCAGCATAGACCAGGCAGTTGATGTTAAAAGAGTGGATGAGGTCACAGATAGGCTGCATATAAACGTTGAACAGTAAGGCGGAAAGGGAAGAGCCTTGTGGCACACCTTTAGTTTGAGGGAAGGGGTCAGAGGTTGAAGATCCAGAACGAACATGTTGCCAACGGTCTCTGAGGTATGAAGAGCACCAAGACAGGGCTGATCCATGAACTCCCTTCTCTCTAAGACGTGACGTGCAAATACCCCTAAGCCCCGATTCCGGCTGGTCCCATTCCTCCTGGATCATCTGGTCGACCACCCGGTGCACCGGGAATACCACGTGCGTTTGTCTCACCGCCTGAATCACCGGGTCTTCAACCTCTACCTCAGTGGTTGACTGCGGCGCTAGATTCAACATCTGCATGGACTCCGTGATGAGAGCAGGCAGCTCCTCCCTACGGAAAACCCATATGATCTTTGCCTGATCCTCTGGTTCTTGGATCTCCCCCTCTTCCAGATCCTCCAACCCTTCCTCATGCTCCCATTCGGAGTCCTCCCCATCCGGCCAATCGCCGTCTGGGGAAGATACAGCTTGGACCCTCGCTTTCTTGGGCGCCGACAGACCACCGGTCCCCCCATCAGCGATCGGTTGCTGAGACGGGCCAGCGAATGGCCAGGGAGCAGGCGACTTGCCCTGTTGCTGCAAACAAAAGGCCTGATGCATCATCAAAATAAAATCAGGGCAAAATTTCCCCATACCTGTCGGCCCTGGGACCGAGATAGCTCCGGCAGAAGCAGCCATCCACTCGGGAGCGTCTCCCTGCACAGCCGAAGGTACCGCATCCGACTCTGGCCCAGCCAACGTCTCCTGCGCTTCTGAGAGCTCCTTGACCTCCATTTGAGCCTCCACTGTGGATGACAGAGAAGCACAGCCGCGGCAGATACCAGACTCAGCCACTAAGCCTCCCCGTGCACCGCAGACCACACACTGCGGCCTGGAAGCCATAAAGCTGACCGTGACACCGCCTGCTTTTTTGGCTAAAAATTAAGCAATTGTTTTTTTTGTTTTTTTTTTTTCAACTTGAAAGCAAAAAGCCCTGCAGCCCAGGCCCTAAAACTCATTCCGATGTCCAAGGGAAGGACCAGAGCCCTGCTGACCTGGCACGAAACTCTCCTCCCCCCACCAGAGAATTTCCCGCCCAAACTAACGACGAAACTAAAAACAAACTATAAAGAAATCAAACTAAAAAGAAAAGAACTAAAGAAAAGAGCTCCTTCTCCTGCCGAAAAACAAAATAAAATGCTTACCCAAGGCTTACAGGACTCTCCCTGCACTCATTTCTCTGCAGCATGGCAGCCACGCGACCCCTAAAAATGACCGCCGCCTGCTCCTAAGAGAAGAAAAAAAAAAGAGCGCCAAAACAGCTTCGTGCCTTACCGCTACCCTGCTGCACTGTTTGAATGAAGCACTGACAGCCTGAACCCGGTGTATTGCCTACCGGACTGGACGGTCTGCTTGACAGCAATGTCCCCCAGTAATCCGAGGCTCACCAAATACGCGGGGAGACCGGCAGTCAAAGAGCCTGGAAAATGGCATTGCCGTTCAGTCAGCGCCTCGCCACAGCTGCAACTCCCCCCTAGCAGCGCTGAGCAGGTGAGGAGGGATCGTGAACCGGAGACTCTCCCCTGGAAGGTCTGGGAGGAGAGATCACCCGGTTTGAGTAAGCGCGGTATTAAAATGCAGGGAGCAGGCAATAAATTTTTAGACACCTACAGTCTGTCTTTTTTTTTTTTTTTTAAAAGGCACCGCACCAAATTTAGATGCTCAAACAGCCAGATAGCCAAATAAATCAAATTAAACCCCAATTCAACTAATCTAGCCTATAGAATCCTTATCTGTTCCTCTAGTGAGCCTCATCCCAGGCTCACGCCGTCCTCCTGCTGCATGGAGACTGGTCACACTGGGGCTGATGGGAGTGTGCAGCAGGCTATATCCAGTGATGTCAGAATTCTGATATGCCAGTCTCCAAGCTGCAGGAGGAGGTTGACAACCCAGATGTAGAGGACTGAACTGGAGGAACGATAAGGAAACATATAAGTAAAAAAGATACTAAAATCAAACATAACTGTAATACGGAAATAAATACCTAAATAAAAGTGAAACTAAAAAAAAATGTGTTCTCAGCACCTTATGAAATCTTAGATATTCTTTCTCTATGCATACTCTTTTACGATCATCTATCTAATCAGAAGGGGTTGCATTAGAAAAAGACTAGGCTAGAGTTCTAAACAACCTATATTGTTTCAGAGAAGGAAAACATAAGAAATTCTCACTTCCAACTAAGAATCCTGGAGGAATGAAGTGAGCAGGGATATGCATTCATTAGTGTGCATTTGGTTCATTGGTGTGTCTTAAAAACTTAAGTGCATACTAAATTGATTTAAAGCGTGATAACCTACAAATTAATGCATGTTAATATGCATGGGTTATAAAGGTCTAACACTTGCCCCAAAACCCCTTGGAGCCAGCCCCGGGATTGGGATATAATGCTTCATTTATGTTAAACTAGCAAAACCGAAAAGAAGACAGAGAAGTTGGAAACTACAGGCTGGTTAATCTTACCTTGGTGGATGGAGACTTTATTGAGGAAATGTAGTATAGTATCAAGAAATGTATAAAATGATGAGTGGGTGAAACAGTTAAGTAAGGAAGATTTGTTTAACCTTTCAAACAACACGAAAACAAGAGGACACTGCATGAAACTAATAACCAGTAGATTGAAAACCAATCGTGGAAAAATGTTTTTTCTTGCAGCACATAATTAAGCTGTGGAGAAAGTAGTCAAGGAGAGTAAGAAAGCAGGCTTTAAAATAGATTTGGGAAAGTTCCTAGAGGATAAATCCACAAACAACTATTAGCCAGGTAGACTTGAGAGAGCCGTTACTCATCCCTGGAAATGATCTACGAGACATAGATCTACTTTTTGACAGGGCCGGATTTACCTTGAGTGAGGCCCTACGCCAACAAAAATTGTGGGCCCCCAGCAGGGGCGGCCCAAGGGGGGTGCGGACCTCATTTGCATAAGGGGCCTCATTTGCATAAATATTTGCATAATGTTACCATATACTAACTTTTAGTAAACATGCCTCTTAATGAGTGTATGGATAAAGAAAGACTAAAAGATTTCTACATTACTATAATCCAGTGCCAACTGCCAGACACATTAGGAACTACTACAAACACTGCCCATAGTAAACCCGCCGTATCCTAACAGCACTACCAGGACTCACAAAGCACCATACTCTACCAATCAAAAGGCAACACTGCAAATATTAAACCAATACATTTCAGAGAACAACAATACATGACCTACTGGGGAAAGAGAACAAGTGGCAATGTCAAATAGGAATTATATAAACAGAACACCTCAGCTCAGTTACACATGCAGAACATAGACCATCACCAAACAAGTAATCACAATTTAGAAATAGGAAGACAATAATTAAACTGGGAATCCCAAAAGCCTAACTTGGAATGTACAACACTGTAGAAATAAAACAATACATTAATTTGCTCTTGTACTAAACAAAGCACAGATGTTAATGATGCACATTTACCAGAGCTGACATATTCCAATTAATAAATTCAAAATAAAGAGATATTTTTCTACCTTTTGTGCATTTTTTTCAGCTGCAATTGCTCCAGCCACTTTCTTCTGGTTTCTTCGTGTCTTCTGCTAACTCTCCATCGTCTGCTGTCCATTTGTCCTTTCTTCTCTCTTCTAGATTTTTTTCCATCTGCTTTAACATACTAATCTTTCTCCTTTTGCTCTTTCCTCATTCCTATTTCATCCACTCAAATTTTACCCCTCCATCCTCAATCCCCACTTACTCTCCCAATACCCGGCCAATTGTAGATTTTTTATCCATCCCACAAAAAATTTTTCCCTTCTCCATTTTACTCTTCCAGCCCCATCCCATTCTAATCCTCCCCCAACATCAGCTCCCTTCTAGTTCCAGCCTCACCCAGCATCCATTCCCTTCTAGTCCCTGCATCAGCCCATTTCCAGTCCTAGCCATCCATCAGCCCATTTCCAGTCCTAGCCCCCCCATCACCCCACTTACAGTCCTTAACCCCCCATCACCCCATTTTCAGTCCTTAACCCCCCATCACCCCATTTTCAGTTTAAGCCCCCCCTATAACCCATTACCAGTCCTAACCCCCCATCAGCCCACTTCCAGTCCTAACCCCATCAACCCATTTCCAGTCAGCCCCCCATAGCCCATTGCCAGTCCTACCCCCCCATCAGCCCACAGCCCATTACCAGTCCTAACCCCATCATCCCACCTCCAGTTTTAACCCCCCAGCCCATTTCCAGTCCTAGCCCCCCATAGCCCATTACCAGACAACCCCCATCAGCCCACAGCCCATTACCAGTCTTAACCCCCCCAAAGCCCATTACCAGTTCTAACCCCCCCCCCAACAGCCCATTACCAGTCCTAACCCCATCAGCCCACCTCCAGTCTTAACCCCCCAGCCCATTTCCAGTCCTAGCCCCCCCCCATAGCCCATTACCAGACAGCCCCCATCAGCCCACAGCCCATTACCAGTTTTAAACCCCCCAAAGCCCATTGCCAGTTCTAATCCCCCCCCAACAGCCCACAGTCCATTACCAGTCCTAACCCCATCAGCCCACCTCTAGCCTTAACCCCCCCAGCCCAGCCCATTTCCAGCCCCAGCCCCCCAATAGCCCATTACCAGCCCTACCCCCCCCAGTCCATTTCCAGCCCCAGCCCCCCCAATAGCCCATTACCAGCCCTACCCCCCCCCAGTCCATTTCCAGCCCCCCCAATAGCCCATTACCAGTCCTACCCCCCCATAGCCCATTACCAGTCCTACCCCCCCCATAGCCCATTACCAGTCCTACCCCCCCCCCCGGCCTAAAGTAAAATTTAATTAAAAAAAAAAACCTGGTGGCTGCCGCCGCGGGGGCCCCGTCTACAAGCTGGTCGGGTCGGGTCCGGTCGGGTCTCTCTCCCTCCCTCGCTGCAGGCTGCAGGCTGCGAGAGACGCATCTTCGCGTCTCTCGCAGCCTGCAGCGAGGGAGGGAGGGAGAGAGACCCGACCGGACCCGACCCGACCGGACCCGACCAGCTTGTAGACGGGGCCCCCGCGGCAGCAGAGGGGGCCCCGCGGCGGCAGCCACCAGGTTTTTTTTTAAATTAAATTTTACTTTAGGCCGGTGGGGGGGGGTAGGAGTCCTACCCCCCCCCCGGCCTAAAGTAAAATTTAATTAAAAAAAAAACCTGGTGGCTGCCGCCGCGGGGCCCCCTCTGCTGCCGCGGGGGCCCCGTCTACAAGCTGGTCTGGTCCGGTCGGGTCGGGTCCGGTCGGGTCTCTCTCCCTCCCTCGCTGCAGGCTGCGAGAGACGCGAAGGGAGAGCGTCTCCTCGCGTCTGTGGTAAGCCCGCAGGGGCTGAGTGGAAATCCCATCAGCCCCTGCGGGCTTAACACAGACGCGAGGAGACGCTCTATCTTCGCGTCTCTCGCAGCCGGGAGGGAGGGAGACGAGACCCGACCAGACCAGACCAGCCCAGCCCAGCCCAGCCCAGCTTGTAGACGGGGCCCCCGCGGCAGCAGCCACCAGGTTTTTTTTTTAATCGAGTTGAAAAAAAAAACCTGGTTCTATTTTTTGGGGGCCCCTGCCGGTTGTGGGACCTACGCCATGGCGTACATGGCGTATACGTAAATCCGGCCCTGCTTTTTGAGATCTGCTTTGCACTAGTGACTCGGACTGGCCACTCTCAGAGATAGGATGCTGGGCTCAATGGACCTTATGTGACTCAGCATGACTCTTCTTATGTGTTTATCCAATGGACTGCAGGATCCAAGGCAGCATGGTTTTACCAGAAGAGAACTGTGCCAAACTAACCTGATCAATATCATCATCTGGATGAAAATTAGGACATGCATTGCTTATAACTTATCTGGATTTCAGCAGGGCCTATGATGCTGCCCTGCACAGGAGGCTCCTGTGATATTAAAATGATGAACTGGATTAGAAACTGGTTGAATGATAGACAACTAAGGGTAGTGTTAAAGGGAATGGCTGACAACTGGCTCCAGATTTTCAGGCCAGACTGATCCATTTCTGGTTTGACCCGTTACATGCAAGGGCTAGAGGTTTTGCTTTTCTTAGGGAAATCAGAACTACGGGTCTTTGCGTGCAGTAGGGTAAAGTAAAAACTGGATAAACTTGTCCAGAAAACCTGTAACCAGCTAGCAACCCTACCTTGAAGGGAGTGGAGGGCTTCATATTCACTATGTTATTATGTGTATCTTGGCAATGCCATGTACAGCTGGTATCTATAGCAATTATGATTGAGGGGCTGCTGGATATCCCCGGGTGCCGCCACTACATGCCCCGATGCTGAGCGGATAGTATCGGAGTGTTCCAGGGTCGAGTGGAGTCGAGTGGAGTGCCCGGTTAGCGATATGCAACAAAAATGAAGCACGGGAAACCTTGACCTATCTTTTACTGCGTTAGCTAACCGGGCAGTGGCTCAATATTGTCACTGCCTAGTTAGCCTCATAGCAATGTGGCGAACACAGATATTCAATGCGGGGACCGGATATGACCCTGGCACTGAAAATCCTTTAAATTTTAGCAACGTTGAATATTCTTCCCATTATTATTATTAACCTCCTGATCCACAATGCAACACACACACATAACAAGGTAAAAGAAAATTTAGGAGAACAATGCATATAAAAAGCACAAAATATATTTGAATAAAAAAGAATAAAAGTAATGTCTGGTTCATGTTTTAAAATTGAGAACGTTGCAGTTTATCAGCTGTAGAGCTTCATGAACCACTAATTCTGAATGAGAACTATGAGGATGAGAACAAACCTGATTGACTAACAATTTCCTCAGAACTTCTCATGTGACAGAAGCGGCATCTCATCATAAATCTCCCCCTTGGCACTGTGCACGCTTTATATTTACACAACGCTCATATAGGTCCTGGTTGCAATGGAATAGTGTTTATTATAGTTGCCAGCCTTTGTTTGCCAGTGCTGGTGTAATGCTATTGCATTATTAAAAATAAAATTTAAAAAAATCTCCCCTTGGAACACGTAAAATGCAATCCACTTATCTTATTTTGCTAGTGTTAGCTAGATAGTGTTAGCAGAGCTTTTATTGACCTTCCAGTTCAGACTGGAACAAGACTGAACTGGGCTTCAGTTCTCTCATCTTTCATTTACAAATACCAATGGATTTTCCACATCCCGTTCCCCCCCCCCCTCCGTCTGTTTAGCTCAGTGAGTCTTTTGTCAAGGGCCACAGAATATGGCTCTCTACAAACCCCAAAATGGACATCTTGGGTCTGGTTACTAGGGGGTGGCTGTTCTGTGATGTCAGTACGTCTCTGTGACCAGTCCAATGGGAAGAAACTGGATACAAAATCTGATTGCAGGTCGCAACACTGTCAATGTGCAACTATGCAGCTCCTAGCATTAAAGATTTTCTTAATCTACAGCAAAATAATTTATAGAAGAAGGAAATATAGCCTTGGATGAGGAACAGGTTGCAAAAAACAAAAACTGTTTTGTAATGGACCAAAAGATGGACTGATGTGATTCTGACTTCTGATATACTTAAAAGGATATTTTCTGTGCCTATTTACAATGATTTTTTTTATTACAGCGTGAAATTCCACTGCAAACATAACTCATAAAGAGGGTATTTTTATAACAGGCCATCTAATTTATAAGCTTTCCTTTGTTTATACAGTAATACTAGACAGAGGGAAATTTAAATTTCTCTGATATAAACCAAGTGTAACTATCCCTCTGTAAAAATCTGTGAAATGCTTTAAAGATACTAACATAGATAAGGACCAATTTACACACTCCAGTTTACACACCCAGTCTGTCCATTTGTTCACAGGTGCTCTTGTCATGCTAAGTGTATCTCTCACCTGTTGGCTATGTAAACCCGACCACCTGTAAACTATTGGAGGGCCAGCACGGAAAGGGTGCAGACCCCGTAACGATAGATGGAGGGTGGGGGGTAGTGGAAGCGGCGTCAGGGTAAAGGAAGGGGGCGAAGAGCTGCTCTTTCCTTTTCAGCTGGCAGCGCGACCCACTGCAGCTCACAGTGCAGCCACCTGCCGGACATCCTAGCCCTACACCTGGGTGACAATGACCTAGTGTCCACCAAGGGCATAGATCTCATCGTCAGGATCAAGGTGGATATGGCTTAACAGTTTTAGCCTGTTGTTTCAGTTACCTATTGTTATTGTTCACGGATGTTGATATTGATAAGCTTATGTATGGAAATTATTGTTGCATCCGCAAGCTGTAGCCTTCAAGATCCACCAATAAATGCAGAAAAGGGGACTGATGGGGGAAGCAGAAGGGGCCCAAAGCCAATCCAGCATGCCTCGGGTGATGAAACCCTTTCTCTTTGGACCTCTTCCATTTTGATTAGACAAGCATACAAGTTCCCATATTTAAACCAGCATCCAGGGCCCCTCCCCCATGCCTTTTACTCCCTTACCCCTCTCCTTTCCCCCAATATCTGTCCTAAGCATATTTCCATTTACATTTTGGGGGGTTCTTTTTTATCAGTCATCTCACAGAACTATATTAAAGTTCAGTTGATAGGCAGTACATTGCTAGACTCTTTCTTCCTAGGCTGTTTTGGTCCAAATACTGTTTTTTTTTCTCTTTGTATAAGTTAGGAGACAAAGAGGCTTTTGTCTAAGTGGCAATGAAATAGCAATTTCTCCTGCTGCTGCTGCTGCTCTTGAAACCAGCTCCGGTATGAAACCTCCAGCCTGAAACAAGGGAAGGGTTCAGCTAGTCCCAAACAAAAGTGCTTGGAATAAAAAGAGCGAACTGGGGGAGGGGGAGAAATAATAATGAAACCAGCAGAAAGAAAGAATGGTTTTGATGACTAAATCATACAGTATAAGATCATTGTCTTTACAGTCCCTCAAAGGAAGAGAGTAGGTTGCAATTCTGAAGTTATTAATTTGTGTATGTTACAGCGTTGACCTGATAGATACCTGAAGGACAAATGCTTATTGACTTCTGTAGAATATTTGGTATGTTTAATGATTTTTAATTAGCATTCATGCATGTAGTTAATACCCTTGACTAGTCAGTGCTTAAAATGTACAGTAGTTTTAAATGTAATAAAATTGTTAAGGTCCATTAAACTTTAAAATGCTTTAATGCCAGGGAAATAATGTTGTAGTCCTCAGTTGTTAATTAGCACTGCTGATATGAAAATGTTACAAGAACTCCACCTACTGTAAAAGTGACTGATCTGCACTTCAGAAAGCTTCTTTCTGTCTGAACAGCACTCATTAACTCCCTGTGTCAAATCATCTTTACCTGCTGCTCACACATGCAGAATGTTATAAAGAAGTTGGAAGCTATCTAGAATTTTCCCTGGAGAGATCCGGGTATTCCTAGTAAGAGGAGTGCCAATGAGTGGTTTGTTTTCCGTGGTGTGATGGTGAGGTGTTTTCTAGTACAATGACCTGTGTGTGCTGTAAATTTAATACCGAAGGAGAGCAAGTTAGTGGAGGCCCAAGGCAAACCTTCAGCCTTAAAGCTCCCCTCCCACCCTGAGATTTTGATAATTAAACTCAATAGTCATAATTATCTGAACAGCACTCTACCAACAATTCTATAAAAATGCATAAGTGAACATCATGAGAGGGATTTTCAGTGGCTGCGATCCGCACAGTTATAGCTGTTGCCGCTTTAACTTTGTCCCGGATATTCAGTGCTGGGACCATATCCGTGCCTCGGCATTGAATATTCAGGTTGCCCAGATTACAATCTTGCAATCCAGTCAAAGGCAATATTTAGCCGCTGGCCAGACTGCAAAACTGGCTAAAGTTAGCCAGCCATTCAGCCGTCCTAACTTTAGCTGGTTAGGGTAACTGGGCAGCAGCTGAATATCACCGTTGCCCGGTTAACTTGTGGTACTGCTCCCGATCCACCCTCAGAAAGCCCCAAAGCTAAATGCTCAGCATCGTGGCATTTAGCGGCAGAAACCAGAGATTTTAATGCCACTGAATATCCCGGGTGAGTGGTGTTTACGCAGTTTGCAGGTCTGCAAATTGCGTAAATGCCTTTGAATATCCCAGCCATATTTTTATAATATTAAACTTTGCTTTGTATATATGTGTGTGACCTACAGAATGTGCTGATGGCTCTTTGAGATTGTGTTGCTATCAAAATCTATTGAGCTGTTTTGAATGCTGCTGCTCTCGTTTACACCCCAGAAGCTATGGTCCTAATCAACCGCCCAGGCTTGTCTAATGGGGCTAGTCCTATACTGATCAGCCTTTGAACTGGTGTCATAGGGCTGGCACTATTGAGAGGTTGCTGAATTACTCCCTGTCTCCAGCAGAGTGTGGTCTTCCTAGGCCAAGGATAAGTGCATTTGGACTATAGTGTGAAGTCACAGGGGAGAGGTGACCTGCATGGTGCGGCAGGTGCACCTACTCTTGCCATCTTGTTGGGCAGACTAGATGGACCATACTGGTCTTTATCTGCCGTCATATACTATGTTACTAAGTTACTATGACTCTGAAAATGATAGTGGTGAAAGAGAAGTTTTGGGTTTTTTTTAACTTTACACAATCAGTCTCCTCTCTTTCTTTCTCTCTGTCCATGAGTCAGGTATTTTTCTCTTGTCCTTATTCTTCTGAAATAAATGACTGTAAAATAAAGCAACCAATTCTTTAAAGTTGCTTTCCTGTTAACAGTTTATCCTACTCACGCTACAGTTTTCCCTCCAGTCCCTAACTTGATAGGTCATTATATTATTTCTGTGATTTTAAATAGACCTGACGTCAATAACAGATGTCCACAGAGTTTTCACTTACATTTGTTCTAAAATAACACATCAATGAGCTCTTTGGCTATAAGTAAAATTATTATGTGACTGAGAGCTTTGCCCACCAGGCTGCACTAATCACATTAATTTCTCTTCTAAGGAAACATAGGGGGAAGTCAAGAAGTTTTGTTTAGATTAGGAAAAAAAACCTCTCAGGTTAACATGGGTCCTGTCATCTATACATTAGATCAGTGGTTCTCAACCTTGGGGCATACCCAGCCAATCAGGTTTTCGGATATCCACAATGAATATGTATGAGATAGATTTACATAGCACTAGAGGAGATTAAACCTAAGCTTTCTTTAGAAGCTCAGATGACAAGACTTCGACTTTCATACTTTGGACACATCATGCGAAGAGAGAGATCATTAAAGACATCATGCTTGGCAAGATAGAAGGTCGACGCAAAAGAGGAAGGCCAGCAATGAGATGGATCGATACAATAACAGCAGCTACGGGTACCAGTATGTCAACAATGAGCCGCCTGACTGAAGACCGAACACAATTTAGGATAGCTATCCCGAGGGTCGCCATTGACTCGATGGCACTTAACAACACCACCTCCATTATGTGTAAATCTGTTTCATGCAGATTCATTGTGGGGATCTTGAAAATTCAACCAGCTAGGTGCTTGTGGAGGACTGGGTTGAGAACCACTGTATTAGATTAATGACCAATTAGCAGAGGCATGACACAAAATCAGGCATCTGGGAGAACCTGATGTATGTTCACTACATCTGGTTTTTCTAGAAAATAATAATGAGAGGAAGCACCAGTGCCACTGTCTTAAGCTGTGACCATTTCACTTGAATTGCTTCTTCCTGTGGTTAGGGCTACAGAGATTTATCAGTGGTTTGCTCTGCAGGCAATGTGCTGAGAGAAAAGTTATATTTTTGATTGAATAAATTTCCCAACAGACCTGAATCTTGAGCTGCTAAACTCATATGCAATACTGCGCAGGAGGCTCAGTTGTATTTCAGCCCCAATGACAAGGTGGGCAGCACTCCTGTCAGATCAATTACGCACGAGGCTAGTCTTCACAGTGATTCCCTCATTTTTATCTCCTGACACTTCACCTTGTGCCCAAGCTTCTGTTCTTGTGGAGTAAAATTTGCAGAGAGCAGCTGTTTTTATCTCTCCTGAACACATCAGACACAAATACTTTCACATTGGCTGCTCCATTATTTTCAGACATATTTCACTTTCTTAGGGTTTGAACGATTCTGGTCATCAATACAGCAATTCTGCCTTGTAAGGTAAAATCTCATAAAAAAAAGCAAGGGTAGCACTTTTTTCAGTTCTGTACAATGCTGAGTGACCAGGAGAAAATGGGCAGTTCTTAGGTTCTTGTATCTCAGTACGGAACTATGCGGAAGAAGAAGGTGATAGACACAGAGCCAGCCCAAGAGTATCTGATGCCCTAGGCAAACCATCCCACCCCCATTGTCCAGCCTCTCTCCTTTCCTTTCACACTCCTCCCTCATACCTAGCGTCTCTTTCCTCCCCTATCCTGCCAAAGGTACACAGCATTATCTCTTAAGTACCCCCCCCAATAAATGTAAACATCTGCCCTTGCCTTCCCTACTGACCCCTCCGTGTACAGCATCTGCCTCTTTCCCTACCCTCCCACAAACATAAACATCTCCACTTCCCTTCCTTATTGCCCCCTCAATTTCCAGTATCTACTTCCTCTCCTACTCTGCCAAGGTATCCAGCTTATTTCCTTCCCTAGCATTCCCCCCCAAAGGTGTTCATCATCTCACCTTTCCCCTGCCATCGCTGCAGCTTCTAATATGTCCATCCTACCTTTGCGGGAGCTGACTCAGCCCTGCCTAAAAGCAACACATAGCAGCAGCAGGTCTTCAAGAACCTGAACATGCATGTTTAAGGCTTGTGCATCCTGCATCTCCAACAGGAACATCAGAGGAGATGGGATGCGGCACGCCTTGAGCATGAGTGTGCAAATACTCAAAGGTCTGCTGCTGCAGTTTTAAAGGGCTCCTCTGCCAAGTCTGCTGCTGTTGCTACACTGTCACCCCTCTAAGTGTGCCGCCCTAGGCAGATGTCCAGCCACCTAGTCCTGGACAGATGGTGGAGAGATGATGGGATGGAGAGAAAGTGCAAGTGAGGGGCAAAAAGTTGTATAATTAGGGCTGCTATTCTCAGGTGTTTATAAATTGTAAATTGAGAAGTTTATTTTCCAGTTTATTAAGGGTTGTTCAGGGGTCAAAAAATGTCAGTGTTTCAGTGTTTTCCTGTCACAGGAACTATTGCTATTGTTTTCAATTATTTCTATTTTAAAATTGGGTCCATAATTGCCATCCTTCATTCCCAATGCCCCCTCCGCAGAAGTTCTGACTGATTATTTCAATTCAAATATTTACACCATCGGCAAAAGCTTCGCCACCTCTGGGAACACTAGTCCTTTGGATCCTGCCTTGTCTAAGGCAAGTCCAGCTGGCTGGTCTTCTTTTGCTGAAGTCTCCCTAACATCACTTAACACACTATTAAATTTCTTTGTCCCATCACATCCACTTTAGACACTGCCTTTGATATTTCAGCACTTGCACTTCTGCTGGTCAACCGGCATGCTTCCAGATCTTTGGAAGCAAGCCATCATCTGCCTTCTACTGAAAACTTATCTTCGATCCAGCAACTCCCTCTATCGGCCAGTATCTACCCTGACTCTTCTATCCAAAATCACTGAAAAGGTAATACTTAAACAGCTTCAGAGCCATGTAGAGCCTGTATTCTTCACCCCAGTAAATCCAGGTTTTGCTCAGGGCATAGCAAGGACAGAATCCTTACTTTCTTAGCCAGCGAGGTCCATAGTGCACTGGATGAGGGTAGGGTTCTTCTGGCAGTCTCGTTAGATCTCTCTATGGCTTTTGACATGGTTGACCATAGTTTGGTGCTGTTTTGTCTCCAGAATGTTGGCCTTGATGACCAACTTATCAAGTGATTTGCATATTTTCTTTCTGGTTGCTCATTTCATGTTGTGACCCCTAAAACAAAGTCTTCTTCTTATCTGCTAACCAATGGGGGTCCACAGGGTTCTATTCCTTCTTCTATGCTGTTTAATATTTTTTTGGAACCCACTGGCTACTTTAATTGAGGAACATAACATTAACACCTATTTTTATGCAGATGACCTCCTTGTTTATCCCATTAACCCACGAGCTCCAGAATTATACCTCCTTAATCACTGCCTGTATCAGATAGCTCTATGGTTGCAGTTGCATTGCCTTCACCCCAACCCCACAAAGTCCATTGCCTCCTGTATTACGAGCTCTTCCCTTCTTTTATTTGCTACTCTTATCCTCCTTGATACTAGCCCTCAATAACTGGCAACCTAATTATTCAATCCTCCAATAGTAAGGTACCAATAAAACAGGTATACATGCTTACATCTATTATAAGTATGTTAGAGACACCATCAAAAGGAGGGAGAAAAATAACACCCCCTCGCAGTGGAAACTCCTTTTGCTATTTATTGAAAGTACTGATTAGTTTTAAAATCACTTATCTGCATCAGCGCCAGTAATTCCAAGGAATCCATTCAGCACTGAATACCTTTTCCAGAGGAAACAAATATGTATCGCTTAGGACTGGTCAGCACAGGAAAGGCACAAAAACTGAGTGCAGGATACAAGAGGGAAAGGAAGAGAGGAAGTGATGTTTTTCTGGGCCCTGATATTCAGTGTTGGCGGCTAGCGCTGCTAATGTGGCTAGCCGCTGGCACTGAACATTAAACCTGGATATTCAATGCTGGGGTCATATCTGGCCCTGACATTGAATATCCAGGTTAGCCAATTTTGCCGATCGGTAACCAGGCAGCAGTGACATTGAGCCGCTGCCCGGATAGCATATGTGGCAAAAGTTAGGCAAGGGTTACCTGTGCCTGGTTTTCATTGCATATCGCTAATCAGACAGCAGCTCAATATTGCCATTGTACGGTTAGTGAGTGACACCTCCAAGTCCGGAACGCTCTGATGCTAATCAATTAGCACTGGGGTATGCAGAACCAGCAGCAATGGATATTCAACGGCACTAATCATGGTAATGCCACTGAACATCCCATTCACCACAATAAATGTGGTTAACAGCTCTGCTAACCGTGTTAATCGTTTTGAACATTGGGCCCATGGTGTTTATCTAATAAACACCTATTTCCATTTTCTTCTATCACGGGCAGTGCCTCCCCCCTCGCAAAGAAGGTTGGAAGTGTCCTGTAAGTCAGCCTTTCGATATGTGGCCCCCAACCTGTGGAATTTGCTTCCACAGGAACTTGGCTTGGAATCCACTTATCTGATGTTTAGGTCTGTATTAAAAGCCTGGCAGTTCTAGGAGGTTCTTCTCGAGCTAGTTTATTGCCTCCCCTTCTTGGTGCTTAGTGGATATGAGTCCTTCCCTTTCCTTCTGTTTTCAATGACTGTTGATCTCCTGGTGGAATTGTGGTGTACTCACTCTCCTTCCCTTGTATGGATGTCTTGTCTTTGCTTTTGTCTTGTTTGTTCAGTTATCTTATTATTTGGCCTGAACATTGCAGTGATGACAATGTAAATTGTTGAATAGCAGTAAAATAAGTTGTTGTAAATAAATAAAATAAATAAATTATTGGTTAAAATGCAAAATGAGAAGCCAGATATATATAATTAAGTGTGCAGAAGAAAAAGCAGAAAGGTGTTGAGATGGATGGATCAATAAGGAGAAGCAGAAGTGTTGAAGAGCACAGGAGGACTAGTTGTGGTAAAGGGTAGCAGGGAGATGAAGATAGTGGGTTGGTATATGACTAGTGAGCAATTGGAGAGCCAATTGATAAAATGTGATAGAGGGTTCATGGTAGGCAAATAGTCAGGGAGATAGAAGATAATTGAAAGATGGATGGAGGTGAGGTGGACTAGTGATATACGGAAGTATGAGGTGGTAGGAATGATCCATGATAAAGGATGAACAGGACTGACCTGGTGACTGCGTGGCAATGCTGTGTGTTGCCATGTGGAAGATCTGTCTTGGAATTGTGCATGAGGGCTTCCAGTCCAGAAGGGTCTAAGAGTACTGCAGGGTTAGGATTTATGACCCATGCAAGAAGGGAGTGTTAATCATTGCACAATCGTGACACCCAGTGGTTAAATTTAAGACCCATGATTACGGAGTTCTGGAAGAAATCCTGGTACATAGCCTATGGCTAAGACTAGGCCAGTTGAGAGGGAGATATAAAACAGGGGAAAAATCCCCAAAAAAGGGAGGTAGAAAGCTAATGGGTAACAGGGAGGAAGAGGGATGAAATAATGTTTGATGGATGGATTGACAGAATGTGGTGTCTTAATCTGGTTTACCCAGCAAACAAAGCATAGTTACTCACCTGTAACAGGTGATCTCCAGGAACAGCAGGAATTTAGTCTTCACATATGGGTATCATCGGTACCGCCGGAGCCTGCTTGGGAAAGCTCCCCAGCGTCCAATAGGAAAGCTTTTGGGAGCATCCCACAGCACCTGCGTGCTGCCTTCCCACCTTTCCCAACTGTCCCTCTCAAGTTGAGTTTAAAGCTGAGACAAAAGAGAGAGGGAAAGAGAGAAAGAGAAAGAGAGATAGAAAGATACAACTCCTACCTTATCAGAATATAGAAAGACTAGGGGACATGCAATGAAGCTACAGGGTAAACTATTTAAGACTAATAAGAGAAAATATTTTTTCACTGAACGTGTAATCAAACTCTGGAATTTGTTACCGGAGGATGTAGTAAAGGCTGTTAGTGTAGCTGGGTTTAAAAAAGGTTTGGACAAGTTCCTGGAGGAAAGGTCCATAAGCCATTATTAAGAAGAGACCCAGGATATCAATGCTTGAACCAATACAAGCATTGTGGAACCTGTGTCCCTTGGGGAAACTGCTAGGTACATATGACCTAGATTGGCCACTGTTGGAAACAGAATACTGGGCTTGATGGACCTTGGTCTGACCCAGTATGGCATATCTTATGTTCTTATGTTCTTATGGGTGGGTTGTGAAGACTAAATTCCTGCTGTTCCCGGAGATCACCTGTTACAGGTGAGTAACTATGCTATCTCCAGGAACAAGCAGGAATGTAGTCTTCACATATGGGGACTCCCTAGCTGCAGATGCCAGGGAGATAGCCCCAGAAAGTTGTGTGCCCTTGTGAAAGGGCTCTACTTCCCCCCATGGATCTCTGGCAACCTACCAGGGATGGTGGGTAGGAGTCAATTAAGTCTGGAACAGGTGCTGAAGAACAGCCTGACCAAACAAGGCATCCCGGCGGGAGTCATTGTTTAAGCAGTAATGGGCTGTGAAGGTATGTACCGAAGCCCAAGTAGCTGCTTGACAGATGTCGTCGATAGACACAGAGTGAAGATGGGCCATTGAGGCTGCCATGGCTCTCACATTGTGAACTGTGACATGGCCTTGAAGAGGAAGGTTCTTACTCTCATAGGCAAAAGATATACACCTGGTCTTCATGGAGAGACCATTCGTGTGGAAGCAGAACTTTACTGAGTTTGTCTGCCCAAGAGCTTTGAATGCCTGGAAGATACACCGCAAGGAGATGAATCTGATGCTCTCTGGCGAGGGCCCATAGTCGCAAAGCTTCATTGCACTGCGACAGAAAGCCTGTTCCGCCCTGCTTGTTCACAAAGAAAATGGCTACCTGATTGTCTGTTTGAACTAGGACTGTCTTGTAGCTGAGCTGGGTGTGAAATACTCGAAGAGCAAGGAAGATTGCTCTGAGCTCCAGGAGGTTGATATGGAGATAGGCCTCCTGTGGAGTCCATGTACCCTGGGTAGAGAGGCCGTGCAGGTGGGCTCCCCAACCCACATGTGAAGCATCTGTTGTTAGAGTGGTTTGGGATGGGGGTTGCTGAAAAGGAGACCCCACCAGAAGGTTTCTGGGTGACTGCCACCATTGGAGGGATAAAATAAGGCGATCTGAGTTTACTATTTTGTCTGACAGGCAACCTGAGGCCTGAGTCTACTGAGTGGATAAGGTCTACTAGGCTGCCCTCATATGGAGGCGAGCATAAGGAACCACATGCACGGTGCATGCCATGTGGCCTAGCAACTGTAACATTTCCCGAGCAGTGAGGTGAGGTTTTAGCACTGCTTGGGAAGCTAACTGCACAATGCGAAGGCAGCAGGACTGTGGAAGGAAGGCCCTTGTCTGTCTGGTATCCAGAAGAGCTCCTATAAACTTTAGGGATTGAGTGGGAGCAAGGTTGGATTTTGGGAAGTTTATGACAAATCCCAAATACTGAAGGATGTGCATTGTGCGAGACAGAGCCATCCTGGCCTCTGGCTCTGAAGGGGCTCGATTGAGCCAGTCGTCTAAGTAAGGGAAGACGAATATTCCCAGGGTGCGGAGAAATGCTGCTACCACAGTCATACATTTTGTGAACACCTTTGGTGCAGAAGCTAGGCCAAAAGGAAGAACCCTGTATTGGTAGTGCTTCCCTTGAAACAGGAATCGAAGGAACTTTCGGTGAGTTGGATGGATGAGAACATGAGTGTATGCATCCTTGAGATCCTGACTCTGAAGGTATGGCAGCAGAGTTCCTAGAGAAATCATTTTGAACTTCTCTCTGAACAGGAATTTGTTCAATTCTCTGAGGTCTAGAATGGGTCTGTGTCCTGTTTTCTTTGGAATAAGGAAATAGGGGGAGTAAAACCCTGTTCCCCATTGGGGAATGGGCACCTCTTCTATTGCCCCTTGAGCAAGGAGCATAGTGACTTCTTGACCTAACTGGTCGTTGAGAGAGGTCTGAGAATTGAACTGTCTTACTATTGTAGGAGGGGGCATGCTGAGGAAATGAAGCTTGTACCCCTCTCTTACAACAGACAGAGTCCAATTTTCTGCTGTTATCTAACCCCATCTGGGGGCAAAATGACATAACCTTCCTGGGATGGTGGAGGGTTCCAGGCCGTTTAGGGCCAGGAAGGCAAAGTTCTCTGAGTCTCCATATCAACCTCCTGGAGCTCAAAGCAATCTTCCTTGCTCTTCGAGTATTTCACACTCAGCTCAGCTACAAGACAGTCAAAGCCCCTGTGGAGGCTGAGTCTGCTGAGCCGGTTGAGGCTTAGCTGCTGTTGGCTTCCTTTGTTGCCTAGGTTGTTGCTGCTGTCCCTTTTGGGCAGACTGATCTGAACGATGTCCCAGCTTGGTATAGGTGGGATAAAACCTTTTCTTCCAGCTGAAGAATGGTTTCTTAGAGGATCTTTTCCTCGCAGGATCAGCTGTAGATTTGGACATTCTATCCAAAGCGATATTGTCAGCATCAATCTCATTAGCTTTTTCCTGCCAATTCTTGCCAAAGAGATTCTCTCCTGTGCAAAGTATATTCCCCAGTTTGTCCTGTACCCAGATTTCCAAGTCAGATGCCTGGAGCCAGGCAATTCTACGTGCACCTATGGCAATAGCAGAGGTTCTGCTTATGCATTCAAAGCAATCAAAGGCTGCACGATTCACAAACTTGGAAACATCCTGAGCATGTTAAACAAGAGCAAGATAATCTTGCCTTTTATCATCAGGAAGGAGAGGGCTCATAAGCTCTAAGTCTCCTGTGACTTCCTTAAGGAACATTCCCATATACAAGATATAGGAACTGATCCTAGCAGAGAGCATGGAAGCCTGGAAGGATCGACGTCCAAAGGCGTCAAGAGTCCTACACTCACGTCCTGGAGGATTAGATGCATGCCTTTTTGCACTCTTTATCCGTCTCATGGCTGATTCCACCATCATGGAATGGTTTGGTAATTGAGTCTTCTGAAATCCAGGACAAAGAGGAACTCGATACATGGTGTCGAGTCTTTGAGAATGAAGAGATGTGGTCAGAGGTGTTTCCCACATCCTTAACATAAGATCATGCATGATCTCATGAATAGGTAAAGTAGCTGCCTCCTTGGGAGCTTTAGGGTATTGTAGGATTTCTAATTCCTTTGCCCTAGGCTCTTTTTCAGGAGCCACTGTGATGGAAAGACCCTGGGCCACATCTCGGATAAAATCCTGAAAGGACATATCCTCTGGTGGAGACATCCTACGCTGAGGAGAAGAGGAATCCTCGGGAAGAAGTACTCTGGTATCGGCAGAGCTTTCAGAGTCTTCAGACTCATCCAAGGATTCGAAGTATCTCCGATCTGGGTGATCGTGCAAGGCACGGTACCGGTACCGATCAAAGTTGGCATCGGAGTGGTCTGGTACTGACTTGTCGATGCCGGGTAGAGACGCATGACTCGGTCCCGGTAGAATACCTGCCGATGTCGATGCAGTCAGTGCCGGTACCGGAGTCGGTGCCGGTACCAATTGAAGTTTCTGAAGTGGTTTCAGGGGCATCGAGGCCATGAGAAGAGCCGCCAGACTGCATTCAATAGCCAAGAATCTCTGGTCTATTGACGCTGCCGATGCTTGGGTATCGGTGCCGGATAAAACGGCTGGAACCCCAGAGCATGGCACCAGCAGTTCTGCCGAGGTTGAAGCCTCGAGAACATCCTGGAGCCCCGGTAGTGCTTTAGAAGCCGAAGCCTCCCGCCGGGGCAATTTTGCCGGTGAAAGTCCCTCAAGGGCAACACCAAAGGCATCTCAATGTATAGAAGGAGATCTACCCTTTGAGGATCGGCTAGATTTATGTTTAGTTACCTGAGATCCATGGGAGAAAGATGAAGCCCTGGAGGACGTCAATGACACGAAGGCTGCATCGGAGGGAAAAAGGGTGCTAAGCTTAGCAGCTCGGTTTTGCCTGCCCCTTTTGACATCATCCCACAGGCAACACACTCTGAAATAGAGTGGTCAGGACCTAAACATTTGAGGCACCACTCATGGGTGTTGGTGACGGAGATGGTACTGCCACACTTAGAACACTTTTTAAAACCCGAAGCGGGTTTTTCCATTCTGAGGGAAAAAGTTGGGCCTAGTGCCCAAAATGGCGTGTGGCACCTGAGAAGAAAATTACTGGAGAAAGACTCCAGAAACAAAGTTTTGTTTTTTTTTTTAGAAAAAAGAAAAGAAGAACCGGCAATACCGGTACAGCGTTGAGGGAAGGCAGACGCGACAACAAAAAAAAAGTATAAGAAGGGAATTTTTCTGCCGTGACAGGATGTGCGACCTGTCGGCGCCGTGGAAAACGAAGAACTGGAGAGGGACAGTTAGGAAAGGCGGGAAGGCAGCACGCAGGCGCTGTGGGATGCTCCCAAAAGCTTTCCTATTGGATGCTGGGGAGCGTTCCCGCGCAGGCTCCGTTGGTACTGACAATACCCATATGTGAAGACTACATTCCTGCTTCTCCTGGAGATACTTGGAAGCAAAAACTATTTTTCAGAGTTTATCGTTTCCCTGTTATGCATATTGAAAGGCATTCATTCTTCAGATATTTTTATTTGGTGCCTAAATAAAATAAAGACAAAGTTGCAGTGATGTTGCTATGTAAAAAGGAGGCTTAGTAAGGCCAGACCTCATTCCCCCTCTCATTCTAAAATTCCAACTACATAGTTAGTATATTGCCTTTCCTGCAGTGTACTGGGCTTTAAAAAATCTTCATTTCCCAGGTTTTATGCTTAACCTCACAGTGCAAATTCAGATCCACGGCTTCCAAAATCTGGTAGCTAGTATAGGCTCTGATAGCCAGAGGGTGGCACCACATGTCATAAGCGCAGCTTCTAACTAGATAGATGGAGACACTTAATTCCAATTGATGAGTACAAATCTGATTGTCATATATGAAAATATAAACTCCCTAATATTCACCTGTACAGCGAGCAGAGAAACCAAGTAAGGGAAAGTTTAAAATGTCTTTTTTTAACATGGGTTTCTGTGACTGTGCAAGGCAGCATCCCCCTCTCCTTTAGTCCCATGTCCTGTGTTTGGTTACTCACTTCCCTGTGCAAGCCGCAGTGCTCCAGGACTGGATGGGTCAGCATTCCGTATTTCCTTTAATGAGAAGCACATGTGGCCAGTAAATCTGGCCTTTTCGCCATTATTAAACCTGAAGATACTCATTGTAAAGGTCCCTTCTTAGTTGGGTGAGAATTGATAAAAAGATGTACTTAATCTGTTTCCTAAATCAACAATGTTCTTTGTTTCAATCTCAGTAAAGTGTCCACTGAATCAAAAGGCTTGGCAGACATTCCAGCAGCACTGTAGATTACTCCTTCATTCAAGCGATCAGCATCTCACGTGTCATGCATTAGTTTCTGTCTGTCTGTCTATGTATCTGGGTCTATTTGAGATATTAAGGTACTACCGCAGAAGTGATTAATCAATTTTGTATTTTTTAGTCAAGAACAATTACAAAGAAAGCACTCATTTTTTTCTGTTAGGGCAAATAGCTAGGTGCATTCATAAAGCAGATCTATCATTGGGAAGGTAGGTGGAGTTGTTATTGTTGTCCCTTCAGTGAAGGTGGAGAGTGCTTTCCACTGTTCCACCACAGGTAGTGTATTCTTGGCATAGAAGAGTTTTCTATTGCACAAGGATTTGGATTTTAGATTTAATTATTTGCCTTTCCAAGTCTGAACTCAAGACAAGTTATATGCAAACACAGAGGACTTAGAAACACATGATATACAAGGCTGGCTCATTGACTTAACGGCAGTGCTGGCATGCAGGAGATCTATGTTCAGCTCTTAGGCCTAGTCTTTTCATCCCTACGTTGGCTGCAAATGGGGATGCTTTGGAGACAATGTGCATAGCCCCTGAGGGGTAGGAGTGGAAGGATGGAAGTCTCATCCATTTCTCAATGGTGATACCCCCCTGTCCCCACTAGACTCTGACTGCTGCTTATGTAGCATCCCTAGCACTGGTCAATGAGGGGCGAGAAGACCTGGCAAAATTTACATAAGAACATAAGATATGCCATACTGGGTCAGACCAAGGTCCATCAAGCCCAGTATCCTGTTTCCAACAGTGGCCAATCTAGGTCACAAGTACCTAGCAGTTTCCTCAAAAGACACAGGTGATTGTATTGGGTCAAGCAGTGGATATTCTATGTCCCCTTTAATAATGGTTCATGGACCTTTCCTCCAGGAATCTGGCCAAACCTTTTTTAAACTCAGCTACACTAACAGCTTTTACTACATCCTCCGGTAACAAATTCCAGAGTTTGATTACGCGTTGAGTGAAAAAATATTTTCTCTTATTAGTCTTAAATGGGTTACATTGTAGCTTCATTGCACGTCCCCTAGTCTTTCTACTTTTTGATGCCATAAAGAATTGATCTACTTTACCCGTTCCACTCCATTAATTTATAGACCTTTATTATATCTCCCCTCAGCCGTCTCTTTTACAGGTTGAAAAGCCCTAACCTTTTAAGTTTCTCCTCATAGGGGTATCCTTCCATCCCCTTTACCATTTTAGTGTCTCTTCTCTATACCTTTTCCAATTCTGCTATATCCTTTTTAAGATACGGCGACCAGAATTACACACAATATTCAATGTGTTGTTGCACCATGGAACGATACAGGGCATTATAATATCCTTTGTTTTATTCTCCATTACTTTCCTTATGATTCCTAGCATTTTATTTGCCTTCTTAGCTGCTGCTGTACACTGGGCGGAGGATTTAACATGTTATCCACGATGATGCCTAAATATTTTTCCTGGGTGATAGTTCCTAATGTGGAACCTTGCATCGTGTAACCATAGTTTGGGTTGTTCTTTCCTAGGTATATAACTTTGCACTTGTCCACATTAAATTTCATCTGCCATTTGAATGTCCAGTCTTCCAATTTATCAAGGTCCTCTTGCAATTTTTCACAATCCTTTTGGGTTTTAACAACTGAATAATTTAGTGTCATCTGAAAATTTGACTACCTCACTCGTTGTTCCCATTTCCAGGTCATTTACAAATATGTTAAAAAGTAGTGGACCTAGCACAGATCCCTGGGGTACTCCACTATTCACCTTTCTCCATTGGGAAAATTGGCCATTTAGCCCTACCCTCTGTTTTCTATCTTTTAACCAGTTCCTGATCCACAATAGTACACTGCCTCCTATCCCACGACTTTTTAACTTTGCCAAAAGTCTCTCATGAGGGACCTTGACAAAGGCTTTCTGAAAATCCAGATACACTATATCGACCAGCTCACCTTTGTCTGCCTATTTATTCACACCTCCAAAAAAATATAATAGATTAGGAAGATAAAACCTTCCTTAGCTAAAGCCATGTTGGCTTTCTCCCATTAAACCATGACTGTCTACATGTAAAGTAATTTTGTTCTCTATAATTCATTCTACCATTTTGCCCAGTACTGATGTCAGGCTCTCTGGCCTGTAGTTTCCCGGATCACCTCTGGAACCCTTTTCAAAAATTGGAGTTACATTGGCCATTCACCAATCTTCAGTTACTATAGATGTTTTAATGATAGTTCACAGATTAATAATAGTAGGTCTGCAAGTCACAGATTAATAATAGTAGGTCTGCAAGTAAAAGAGCCTTCTCACTGATAGCACCTCTACTCTGGAACCGGCTGCCATGGGACCTGCGTGCAATCTGTGATTTGAAAGATTTCAGAAAAAAGTTTAAGACGCACCTCTTCCAATCCCATTTCAATGTAACCTAGCATCAGTACCCCGCCTCCTCTTCACTCCAACACTAACCATATACTTTGGAATGGGAAAGCCACCCTACCCTAAGTATTAGCCCAATGGGTAATGCACTCAGCCTATATGTATATATGTATATAATATTTCCTGTTTGAAGTGTTCCCAACAATCAACTGTAAAATGTAACTCTATGATTGCCGTGCTCTTCCCCCCCCCCCCATCTCAATGTATACCCTTCTAATTCTTGGCCCGTACAGCCACCCTTACCTTGTATAGCAACCGCTGCTGATCGCTGGAAGCAGCAGGATACACATGTACGCTAAATAAATAAATAAATAAATCTCATATTTCAGTTCTTTCAACACCCTCGGGTGTATACCATCCGGTCCAAATGATTTACTACTGTTTAGTTTAAATAGTTGTAATATATCTTCCCGGTTTATCAATATTTCTTTAAATTCTTCTGATGCATCACCTTTAAATACCATTTCAGTCATGGGTAACTTCCTTACATCTTCTTTAGTAAAGACCGAAGCAAAGAATTCATTCAGTCTCTCCACTATGGCCGTGTCCCCTCTTAGTGTCCCTTTTACCCCTCTATCATCTTATGGTCCAACTGACTCACAGGATTTTTGCTATGAATGTACTTGAAAAAGTATTTATTATGCGTTTTTGCTTCCACAGCAAGCTTCTTCTCAAATTCTCTCTTTTCCTGCTTTATCAATGTCTTGTATCTAACTTGCCAGTTCTTATGTTGCTTCCAGTTTTCATCATTTGGCTCCTTTTTCCACTTCTTGAAAGATGCTTTTTTGACTACAACAGCTTCTCTGACTTCATCTTTAAACCATGTTGGCAGTTTTTTGAACTTCCTTCCACCTTTCTTAAAGTGTGGAATACAGCTGGTCTGGGCTTTGCGACGCTTCTGCTGGGGCCCGAGAGCTCACCAGCTGGAAGTGGCCTTTGAGTGTCTTCTTTTGAATAAAGCTATTGCTATTGTCGCCAGGGATTCTGGGACTTGTAGTTTTGCTTATTTCCTTAAGGACAAAATTGTAGTTATGACACGAGTGTTTCAAGGCTGCAAGAATATTTATTGTGGGGAATTTCCAGCGCATCAAAGCTCAAACACAAACAAGCATAAAGGATGCATCTCCAACATATAGGTATTTCAGGAACAGAAGAAAAACGTAACAGAAATATCTCAGCACTGCTCAGCTGTTTCTCAGTCCCATAAACTTTCCACAGGACACTGCCCCGTGTGGTTATTCAACGGAAAACAGTTAAACTGCAACAGCTGATTTTCTTTCTCACAACACGGCTTCTTATCCTCAGAAGACAATTAAGCTTATTAAACATAAAACAAGCCTTTCCAATTCTTCAGCAGGTATGGCAAGTACTTTCTATATTATTTCATACAGTTTCAGTGCTGTTCAACAATGCCTTCTTCCTTTAAACATAAAGAGCAATCCATGGGAGAAGATTCACTTTCTAAAGCTGGCAAACAAGAGTCTATTTGCATTCTTTCAACAGTGTTAGAATTACTGGCATCTCTATCAGGTTTAACAGTTCTCCATGACTTTCTTTCCTCCAGAAATTCCTTGAACTGGTTCAGGAGCAATTCAGCGTGTACAGGCACATTAGCATTAGGAGAGAAAACCTTTCCTTCTGACAACAGCTTGCTTATAGCTTCTAACTCTGAAGGCTCGGCTGTCTTGCTTTTGTCAGTGTTATAACTTTCCCCGTATATAAGACTCTCCCCCACCTATTATCTGTTAAAGGTGTTGGGTCTGCCTTCTGGACAGTAGCAAAGGCAAATGGCTTCTCTAACAAGGATTCAGCATTAGAAATGCTAGCTTTACCTTTGGCAGAGTTTCTTAGACAACTGCTGAACCCTTTTCTCCTGCTATCCTCCAGGTTCTGTAATTCAGCTTCCTTATGTCTATTTCCAGTGCCAGTTAGGTACCTGCTCTGAAGAGGCTTTTCTTCCTTCTTTCCTCTATAGCTGCTATAGCCCTTGTTGCTGTATGTCCAATTGCCGTCTCTCCAATGGCTTCCCTTGTTAGCTCTCTTGCTGCAAGGTTCTGCCCTGCTGTAACGTCCTCTCCAAGGCTCTCTCTCTCCTTCACCTTCTTCATAAGGTTCCTTTCTTGCTTGCTCTTTTCCTTCCGCTCCACGTCCCTTGCACCTTCCCGTGCCTGTTTCCTTGCCTATTCTCTGCTCTGTTTGTGGATTTAAAAAGCATTTGCTTCCCGGCACTCCCTGTCCTTCCCCCAGGTGTGACCAATCAGTGAGGAAGCCTGTCTCTCCCTCTGAGCTGAGGCGTGGCCTGAGCTCACCAGAAAGCTGTGTTTTTTTCTTATCTGGCTTGGAAATCCTGTGCACAAGTGCAGTATCATTTATTTCAACAGGATTTTCCTCCACCTCCATCTCCTCCTGGGGACTTTCACCATTACAGCTTCCAAGATAGTATTTTTAATTAACACCCATGCTTGATGTAAATCTTTAACCTTTGCAACTGCCCCTTTTAGTTTTTTTTAAACTGTTTTCCTCATTTTATCATAGTCTCCCTTTTGAATGTTAAAAGCCAGTATTGTGGCTTTCCTTGCCGTCCTTCCTCCATTTATTAAATTAATCGTGATCATGCTATGATCGCTATTGCCAAGTGGCCCCAATACTCTTATCTCTTGCACCAGACCTTGTGTAACCACTAAGGACTAGGTCCAAAATGGCTTCCCCTCTTGTTGGTTCATGAACCAGCTGCTCCAAGAAGCAGTCATTTATTTCTTCTAGAAACTTTATCTCCCTAGCATGTCCTGCCATGATGCCGACCCAGTCGATACCAGGGTAATTGAAATCACACATTGTTATTAATGCACTGTAACTTTTGTTAGGTACCCTGATGTCTTTGAGCATTTCATCATCCATTTGTTCATTCTAGCCAGGCAGTACACACCCACTGCCATCGCCTTCCCCCTTTTACATGGAATTTCAATCCATAGAGATTCTACTGTGTATTTTGTTTCCTGCAAAACTTTAATCCTGTGTGATTCAATATCTCATTTAGGGTGAATGTGTACCAGTCCAAGAGGAAACCACAGGCTGAGGACTCTGGACAAAGACTATCACTGTGGTGGCAAGCCCAAAAGAAGAGAAGGAAAATGCACTCAAGGGTTAATTATAAAAAGATTTTTCAACATGCTTCAAGTCCCAATGGCATGTAGCTGGGAGCATTGCAGCTCATTTACCTGCTACCTGCTTGCAACTCATGGTTTCCATTCCAGGCAGGCCCATTTAACTCTAAGGCATTTGGAGAACATTTTTCCTCCTTGTCTCCCCCCTCCCCTCCAAATCACGCATATAATTTGGGTTTTATAACTTTCTTTCCATTGAAAAATGCTTGCTTTCTATTAAGTATATCTCTGAGGTATTTGAATGTATTTTATCATTGGCTCCACTTCTCTAAGTTACATATATTTAGGTCTTTATGCCTCATTTCACAGGGCTCATGGTAAAGACTGAGCTATTGTTGGTAGCTCCCTTACTTTATTTATAATTTTATGGAGACATCACCTCCAGAACTAGACACAGTATTCCAGATGATATCTCACCAAGGACTTGTACAGGGAGATTATCAGTTCTGTTGTCCTACTGGTTATATCTCTCCCTATGCATTCCAGCTTTCCTCTGGCTCTTTCTGCTGTCTTGTTGCACTGTTTTGTAGTCGCGATATCATCAGATATGATCATCCCATTGTGAGCCAGTGATTGTTATTGTAAGTCACAGTTATTAACTCAATGTCCAATGATTGGGTGCATTTATCTGCTGTGGGAACATCACATAAGTAAAATAAGTAGGAATGTATATGTAGATGGATTCCCCAATGGAAATGACCATGGGAGGAGATATGGAAACGTGATAAAGTCAAACAAAACACCTACTTTTATAGCAATGCTATATTTTGCCTCTTTTCTGTCACCCCAAAACAGGCTAGAGTCTCAGACATTTTGTAGGGTGGATACTGAAATACCTACCACACAAGTCTAGGGGTCAAGGAAAAAGAGGGGAATCACCAGACATTTGCCTCTTAGAAGAGGTATTGTGCCATCCTAAGACAGGTAGTGAGCTTATCCAGCTCTGACTTACAGGCTTGAAGGGATTAGGCACTGAAATATTAAACAGGTAGGGGTCAAGGGAAAAGAGAAGTATTCATTTATCTGTGGTGGAGAGACCCAGAATAAAGAAGTCTCTGAGATGGTAGGTGAGAATTCCCAGTTCTGAAAACCTGCCTGAGATGGGTCAATAATTAAGTGTTGGAATGGCCAAACTATTCAGTTCAGGGTCCAGCACTGGAATGCCTTGCAGGATTGAAAATGCTAGATAAGGAGATTCTTTGGGATGGTAATCCATTTACCCTTAGCAGCTTGAAAAGTATGCAGTGTTGTGATTGGGACAGTTTGGGGGAGGGTGTATTCTGAGTTTCCCCTTGGGTTTAAGGAACTCTGAGAGTGAGGGAAAAGGAATTGGGAGTTGAGAATTCTGTGAGAGGTTTTGCAGGCCAGACAGCGTAGTTACTCACCTGTAAGAGGTGATCTCTGGGAACAGCAGGAATCAGTCTTCACATCTAGGTGACATCAGCACAGACGGATCCCGGTGCAGGAACACTCCCCAGCATCCAATAGGAATGCTTTTGGGAGCATTCCTCCATGCATGCGTGGCTGCCTTCCTGCCTTCCCTCCTGGTCTCCTCAGTGAGGTGCATAGCGAAGAAATAAAAATCTTTGTATACAGGAATGAGAAAAAAGGGGACAACTTGATGGGGAGGTGGGCAGGTTGTGAAGACTGATTCCTGCTGTTCCTGCAGATCACCTGTTACAGGTGAGTAACTACACTATCTCCAGGAACAAGCAAGAAGTCAGTCTTCACATATGGGACTCCCTAGCCTAAGACAACCGAGTGAGAGAAGAATCCTGGTTGCAGCAAGGATCCGACAGTATCAGCTTGTTCAGAGTACTCCTCCTCATTCAGATGGGCGGTGGACAAGTTATCTAAATTTAAAAAAGGTTACACAGAACAGCTTGTCCGAATTGAGCATCAGTTTTGGAGTCTTTGTCCAGGCAATAGTGCGCTATGAAGATATTCAAGGAAGACCATGTCACTGCTTGGTAGCTCTCTGACGTAGGACAGACCGAGATTAGCTACAGTAGTAGCTATGGCTCTGACATTATGAGCTGTCACACAGTGTGGAAGAGGCAGCCCAGCCTGCGAATAAGCAAAAGATATGCAATCTGCTAGCCAGTTCGAAAGTGTTCTTTTCGGTACTAGATGACTTTGGTCGAAAGAGACGAAGAACTGAGAGGATTGGCAATGGTCCTTAGTACGGCCTAGATAAAACACCAACGCCCTCTTGGGCATGACATGAAACTGCTAGGTACATATGACCTAGATTGGCCACTGTTGGAAACAGAATACTGGGCTTGATGGACCTTGGTCTGACCCAGTATGGCATATCTTACGTTCTTATGTTCTCTTGCAATCTAGGGTATGAAGTCTGGCTTCAGCCAGGGAGACATGAGGCCTTGGAAAGAATGTTGGTAACGAGACAGATTGGTTCAGGTGGAAGGAGGTGATGACCTTCGGCAAGAACTTAGGATGTGTGCGAAGGACCACCTTGTCATGGTAAAAAGTGGTATAGGGAGCATAGCTCACCAAAGCCTGCAGTTCACTGACTCTTTGAGCTGAAGTGACTGCTATAAGATAAAGAAGCTTCCATGTTACAAACCTTAAAGGAGCTGAAACCACTGGTTCAAAAGGACTGCGCATGAGCTGTGCAAGTACAACATTTAGATCCCATGGTGCAGGAGGTGGATGGAAAGGCAGCTTGGCCAGGCTACTAAGGGGTGTGCCAAGATGGGGCAGTTCTCTAAAGAATAGTGGGAGGCAGCAATGGCAGATAAATGTACTCACACTGAGTTGGTCTTAAGGCCAGAGAAGGACAAATGGAGCAGGTACTGGAAGTCCAGAATGGGATATGTGAAAGTATCTAATGTTTTATGAGAACACCAGATGGAAAACCTGTGCTATTTAAAAATGTGAGAATGCCTGGTTGAAGCTTTTCTTGAAGATAGGAGCACCTGCAATACGCCCTCTTGGAGATCTAAGTACGAGAGGACAAAGCGCTCAGCCTCCATGCCATCAAGCGGAGTGGCTTGAGGTTGGGATGCAGAAGGGTCCCCTGTCCTGAGAGATTAGGGTTGGTGAATAACCAAGCCTGAGGGGAGGTGCTTGAGCAAGTTGAAGAAGAAGAGGAAACCACAGTTGTCTGGGCCAGTAAGGGGCAATGAGAATCATTTGTCCCCGGTTGGCCTGGAGTTTGAAGAGTGGTTTTGCTATGAGTGGAAGGAGAGGGAAAGCATAGAGGAGATTCTGTCCCCAATGGATGAGGAACGCATCCGATGTCTCCCTATGAGAGGAAGGAATCCTGGAGCAGAAATGAGGTGGTTGGTCATTGAGGGGAGAAGCAAAGAGGCTGAATAGTGGCATCCCCGAGAGATGGAACAAGTATTGCGCTACTTGAGGTTCCAGCATCCACTCATGTGGATGAAGGATCTGGCTTAGTCTACCAGCTAAGTGATTCTCTGCTCCTGGAAGGTATATTGCATGAAGGTGCATTCCTTGAGGAATTGCCCAGTTCCAAAGGTGAATGGCTTCCATACATAGGTCCCAAGAGCCTGTTCCCCCTTGCTTGTTTATATAAAACATAGCCACCTGGTTGTCCATCTCCATGAGAAGAGACTGTCCCTTGAGTTAGGGAGAGAAGACTCTGACGGCATTGAAGACTGTTCTGAGCTCTAGGAGATTGATCAGGAGAAGCGCTTCTTGAGTAGACCAAAGGCCTTGTGTTGTAAGGCCATTGAGATGGGCTCCCCAGCCTAGTTTTGATGCATCTGTCATTAGGGTATATTGCGATGCAGACTTCTGAAAAGGTGACCCTACAACCTCGTTCTGTGGGGTGCACCACCACTGAAGGGCCATTTTCATTTGTGGACTGATGTTGATAAGGTTGGATAGGCGTGAGAGAGTCCATTGCCCAATCCTCATGTTGAGACAGGCATGGGGCATGACATGGACTGTAGAAACCATGTGGCCTAAGAGGCATAGAAATGTTGCTGGACCTATGTGGCTAAGGCAATGAGATGGAGGCATCTGTCCTCTGGCAGGAACACCCTGCTTCTTACCATGTCTAATCGAGCTTGAAGTCCTGGGTTGACGTGAGATGTGATTTTAGATAGTTTATCATGAAACCTAACTCCTGGAGGACATGAATGGTTTGATTTAGGGCGGAGGTAACTACTGAAGTGCAAACTGTCTTTTGCCCCTGGGTTCTACCTTTTTGCTTGGAAGGTAGCCAAGAAAGCTTTGAAGCTGAATAGAAGCTAAACTACCACAGACATTAAATTTGATTTGTTTTTGTGCTTTAGCCAGCAAGGCTAAAATGGAATTCTATATCCTTGCTGTTAAAGATTGTATATCCTGAACTATAGAGAACCTTTGAACAGCCATTCTTGTGTTTGGGTTTGTTTTATGGACAATGCTCTACCTCAAAGAATTCTGAAGGATAATCCTGTATGTGGTATGTTCGAACCATTGTGTGCAAAATAAATTTCTGTCATTTGCCTTACCTCGTTGAGCCTGACTACAACTTTCTGCTTGACGCACCCATACAGCTTAACAAAACAAACTACATTTCCCAGAGGACGCTGCAGGGAAATAATTTGTTAAGGCGGATAGCAGGACTTTCCTCTAATAACCACGCCCCTCTAAGCTAGAGGCGGGTGGTGAGGCCGTGACAACGTATGTGAGTTGTATCCCCTCCTGTTAAATGTATCCCTCCAATTGTGTTGTGACCACTTTGATTAAAGGATAAGGTGGTATACAAATCTGTCTAAATAAATAAATGGGAAGACTTTGAAGAAGTCGATGTCCCCGAGGAGTGCACCAAAGGAGCTGAGCCTGTAGGAAACAGCTTAGCCTTTTGTTTGTCCAGGTTCTTTCTACCTCGAGAAGTCATCTGGCAACATGATGGAGAAGAATCAACATTGTGGTCTGGGCTTAAACATTTTAGGCACCAAGAATGCTCAGTAGTGATAGAAATTGTGCTGGAACACTTGGAGAATTTTTTGAAATCACTCCGGGGCTTCTCCATATTAGGGAATAATACGGAGGCAAAATCTAACTGGGCAATGGTGCCCGATGAGGCCATAGGCATCAAACAAAGTTTGTGAGAAAAATGAAAATAAAGTAAAAATTATGTAAAATAAAAATAAAAAAAAGGGGAACTGTAATCGACGAGGAGTCAAGTCAGTCGATGGGAAGGCAACCTAAGTACTTTGACAATAATAGTAAAGAAATTATTGAAGTCTCTAGAGGTGGCTGACAGGGACAAGGTCCTGGTTGCTCCTTGGAAAAAAGATGAACTGAGAAGACCAGGAGGGAAGGCAGGAAGGCAGCCAAGCATGTGTGGAGGAACGCTCCCAAAAAGCATTCCCATTGGATGCTGGGGAGTGTTCCCGTGCTGGGCTCCGTTGGTGCCGACATCACCCATATGTGAAGACTGACTTCCTATTTGTTCCTGGAGATATGAGAAGTCCTGCTTGCAAGATGGGAGTGATTATGTTGAAGTGTCCTGTAAGTCAGATAGTTTATTGTATCATTTGATATACCACCTTTTAGTACAGTCAAAGCAGTTTACAATGTTAAAAAGAACATAATATAAAAAAGAACATAAGAATAGGTATAATATAAAACATATTTAAGAACAGTTCAAAAAGTATAGAAAGATAAAAGGAAATCTAAGATGTCTAGACTCTAAATATTTTGGTGTAGATGGGTAGAAATGAAAGGGGTAGGATCTGACTAGGGGGGAAAGTTACACGTGTCACAATGCTGGATCTGGCAAGCTGTTGATATTAAAAGCTTGCTGAAAATATTAAGCCAGTCCTTTTTTGAAAATTTTCAGCGGTTTCATCCTTCAGATATAATTCAAGGGCATTCTATAACTATGGAGCCTGACAGAGGAAGGCTGAGGTTCTAGTGGATTCCAGCCTTGCTTGGTGCTTAGATGGGGTGACTAGTAAATGAGTATTTAGGAACGGAATATTCTGTTGGGTGTCTAAAGGATTAGCTGTGCTATCAAGTAACATGGAGTGCCACTATAAAAAATGCTATGTGCTAAAACCAATGTTTTGAATTTCATTCTGTAGGGATAGGGCATCAATGTTTCTCTATTAATGGGGGGGGGGGGGCGGGTTGTATGATCAAATTTTGTCGCATTGTAGAATAATAATTTAATTGTTGCATTTTGGACTTGCTGGAGTTTTGTGAGGTTACTAATTGCAATTTCATCATAGATAATATTACAGATGAAAGTGTTCCTGACTGTAAGCCTGAAGTAAAAAAGACTATTTCCTGGCATATGGAGCAAGAAGAGGAGGAGGTGGAAAGAAAGAAGAGTTCCAAGAATCCTAAATATTTTTTTCTTTTTCTTTTTGTCTGTCAAGATAACAGTCAATCTGTTTTTAATCACCCAATATACGCTTGTTACTCTGCCCAAACCTGGACTAGACCTGACTTCATTTGAAAGAATGAGGAGAGAATGTGGAAAGAGAGAAACTGCTCCCATGGAAAGCATCCCATAAATGTAGGGCCTTGAAGTGACTCTTTCGTCTCCCCCTCCAAAGATCTAGAAGGAAAGGAAAATGATTTCCCCCGTCATACACTGTAGCCCTTTGATACGCCCAATATAGACAGGTGCCCAAGAGATTCACTATAGTACTATCACCACGTCTCTTCTTTGCCCTTCATTGTATACTGCTCTTTTGGATTTCTTTACTCCAGGTACACAACTTTATTTTTGCATTAAATCTTTCCTGTCAAACTTTAGATGACACTTGAAGTTTTCTTAGATCACAGCTAATTGATTCTCCACTTTACCTGGAATTCGATTTCTAAATTGCCTACCCTGATAAGGCTCTAGGCTGTGCACAATTTTAAAAGATAAAACCTTAGTATAATTTACAAAAAGTATATGACGGCAGATAAAGGCCATCATGGTCCATCTAGTCTGCCTAGCAAGTTGGCAAGAGTAGGTGCACCTGCCGTTCTGTGCAGGTCATCCCTCCCCATGCCTTTGTTTAGATTACTTATACTGAAATAAATAGACTGGTCCCTGTGGCACTCCACTGTGTGCCTTCCCCCTATTCCTTGATTAAGCTTTATTTACCAGTACTCTCCATTGCCTAGCACTCATCTTGTATCCCAGTTTACCACCTTTGGGAACCTAGTGCAAGCAGAGTTACCCAGTACCAAGAGGGAGATCTTTTTAGCCAGTCCTGGTTTTGAACTTACATCCCCAATGCAGTGTGGTATTCAAGGCCGGCTCCAGAGTTGGTTCAAGGTGTTGGTGCCCGAGATAAATCTTATGCCGTATGCCTCTCCTCCCTGACTGTCATAATTTGTTGTTTAGCTTTGAATGTCTTGTTCTTTGCTTCCCCCAGCCCCCCAGGTGGCTGCCTAGTTTGTCTGGTGGTTGGGCCAGCCCTGTTGGTATTTGTAGTCTATGATTTTACTCATTGCAATAGGTGCTGTATGTCCCATAATGCATCATGATAGGGTTGTCAGAAATCAAGGACTGGCCTAAACTCTCCCTCCTAGAGATTAGTCACATTCTTCCTCCCTTGGCAGCTTTGCAAACCATGTATAATGTCTGCTAGGAACATGGCAGGAATTACAGGCAAGATTGGCTCCGACATGAGCACACATGAAAGGAAAAACATGGGACAGGGGAAACTGGAGCTTTAACTTTTAAGGCCAATATTCAAAAGAAAGATGATCAATTCTACTGAAATTACAAAGTGAGAAATAGCCCAGCATGCAAAAAAATATTTTTTGGAAAACGATACAACCTTATTTTCTGTAAAAGGAAAAAACAAAAAGATTTAGTAGAGTGCACCTCAGTCCACAAAGACATTTCAACATCTTTCAACGACATCCCTTGTTACGTAACACTGAGATGTGTCTGGGCTGCAATCTGACACTGCCCCTTTCCTTCCCTCCCACCCCAGACAGAGCCTTTTCTTATAAAGTCCACTCAAGCGCTTCTTCTCAAGTTCTTCATACACTTTTCCCAAGAAAAAAGAAATCATTCATATCCAACAAAGAGTCTTGGATTCTTCAGATATTTTCCATTATGAGCTTCTGGCACCATTATTACCCAGAGCTCAAGTTACTTTTTTGATCCCCCTTCTTTCATCTGGCAAAAAAAAAAAAAAGGATTATTTCATTATTAGCCTGGCAGAAATCAGGTCTGAATGTGAACAATGGCTCCCCTGGTATAGAGGGAGCCGTGGCCGCTCAGGGTCTGATTGCCGCTTAAGGTTTCAGCCTCAGCACTGCATTGCAAAACAAAGAGCTGTCTCATTTTGGGGTCTGTAGGGGAAACCTTTTCAAAGCAAGGCCCTAGAACTCTTGTAGTGTGACTCTTTCTTTCGTGGCCTCTGGCAAGTATAGCATCATATTAGAGTAAAGCAAAACACAAGATATATTTTTAAGTGTTTATTGAGTTTACCAATCCAATTTTTGGTTTGGTTACCCTCAGGCTTTACAACTCAGTCACATAACTTTCACCAAATCCTTTTGTTAGAATGTCTGGTTTTCTTTTCAAAATATGCAATAAAGTGCAGGTATATAGAGTAAGACTGAAAAGTGTCTGAAAAAGTACAAATGAATGTAGATACAAACTATAAGTGAAGTCAGCTTCTATTCATTGAGCTGAAACTGCTTATTCAGAGGATGTTCATAACTTCTGGGTGGTAGGAGGAGGGAGGAAATCTCAACCATGGCACACAGTGGACAGTGGAAGAAATTCAAATTATGAGCCCTCAAGCAACAATTTTTAAAGGGTCTCTAGAGTGGGGGATGCCCAATTTAGAAGATATTGGAGCAGCTGCAAGTAAGCCTCCTTCTTCCTCGAGGCCCCTTCCTGCACCGCAGGGACTGTTGCGCAGAGTTCCTGTGGATAGGATTCAGCGTGTGCACTTACTGGGTTTTGAAGACAGTCTTTGTGATGAGCTGAGCTGGGCTACAGAACAGGTGGGTCATATCTATAAAAGGAGGGTGAGGCCTAACTGACAGCTACATAGCAAGAATCACTAGGTCAGCAATTCGCAAGCCTGCCCCGGTGACCTGATAACCAGTTGGGTTTTCGGATAAACACAATCAATATGCATGAAGTAAATTTGTATATACCAGTGGTTTTCAACCCTTCTTCTGTTATGACACACCTGAGAGACCACATTCATTTGCATGACACATCGAATGCCAGCTTTTGCAGCAGAAAAAAAAGAACCCAAATACCATGTACCATTTTATTGTAGTTAAAACACATAATGCCTGGGCTGGCAGTAACGGTGATCATTGGGGGGGGGGGGGGGGGGGGGGGGGGCAGAATTAGGAGTGGTTATAGAGATTTCAAGCTCCTTGCTTTGCATTTTCCTTAGCTTGCAGACAGACACACATTATTGCTAAGGAATGGGCTTGCTGTCTGTCAAATGTTTGGTGCCACACCTCCCAGCTGTTGGTGACACACCAGTGTGTCCTGACACATTGGTTGAGAACTACTGGTATATAATGGGTCTCCTATGAATGCAAATAATTTCACACATATTCATTGTGGATATCCTGTAGTTGCAAAACTTTTTATTGAGACCGAGACAGGTTTGGAAAGATCTGCCCTAGACCCAAAACTTAGGCTTCTCCAAAGTAACAGCTGTAAATGGGATCTTCTGTCCAATGGTGCTACCATCAGAAAATCAGAAAATTTAATATACATAGGACCTCAAACTGCTACTAATCCATACTGATGATTACTCCCAAACAGCTGTGAATATTTGACGGTTACCCTACAGAAAGGTTCCCTACCACGTGTTAAGATCATTCACATTGTGGATGCCTTTAACACCTCCTATTTAGCACACTCTGCTCATAATCCACCGAGTCCCCACCCCATCACACGTTAAGCAGTTAATGTAGGTTTTCACCCCATTGGCTGTTTTTAATGCGCAGTAGCCATTACTTCAGATCTGTGCTAACGGTTGCCGCACATTAAACTATAAGTGCTTTGCACACTCCATTAAAAGGGCTCCTTAGGGGACACTGTACATATGTGGCTTGATGAGACCAAAGTGGAACACTTTAGTCTCAATGCTTAAGTAATATGCAGTTAAGCAAAAGCAAGAGGTCATAAGAAACGCACAGCACACACCCTACTAACAGCATCCCTACAGCAACGCATTATATTGTGAGAACAGGGAGGTGTCTCAAAATTGAGGGAAAGATGGATGGTGTACAGGCAGATCCTGGAGGAAAGCCTGTCATATACCTAGGACTCGAACGAAGACTCACCTTTCAGCAGTACAATAATCATACATGTAAAGCAAAAGCATCAGCGGACTGGCTCAGCAAGAAGAAAGTGAATGTTCTCAAGTGGCCCAGACAATGACCAGATCTGAAACCGATAGAAAATCTATCGCAAAACTTGAAGACTGCAGTTCACAGATAAACTGCAGCCAACCTGAAAGAGCTTTAGCTATTCTGCCAAGAAAAGTAGGAAAAACTGGACCTTCCCACTATACAAATGGGTAAAACTTTATCTTAAACGACTCAAGATGGCAAAAGCGGCTTCCAACAAATATTGAGTCAAGGGGCATGAAGACCTGTGCAATGAAGACTTTTTGGTTTCTTATTCTTAATTGCCTTTTGAATATTTCTATAATTGTTCTTTCATGCTGAAAGTGTAAGCATGTTGTATACATCTGTGTTTCCCAATGAGCATGCTATGGCACACTAGCATGCCTTCAGACCTGATAATTTGTGCCACAGAAAAAAGTCACTACTGCCTGATACTGAGGTCCATGAGCATGCACTCTGCTCTAAACACCTAGAAGCAACAACAGACACTAGTGGTGGCTCCTTCCTAGGGAAAGCCTGAGCCCAGAATTTGGGAATTAACTGGCAGCATATATAGGACGGATAGCCAGAGGTACATAGTACTTCCTCTTCTTCCCTCTCTTTAGTCTCTGGTCGAACCTTTAGCACTTCCCTAGCTTCTCTTTTGCCCATATGAGTCCTTTCCCATATCGATACTGTCTGCTTCATGAAGAGTGGTATCATGCACAACATTTTTGAAAATGTAGGTGTGCTATGAGCTTTAAAAGACTGAGAAATGCTGGCATTGATCAGTGAAATGAGCTTCTACTTTAATGTATTTTAAACTGTAGGTAAAATGCCTCTGTTTTTCAAAATGTATTAAATTACATTAACGTGTTAATGTGCCTTAGCATGTATTAACCAGTTATTACGTTAGTAAATAGAGGTCTACGGTTAAACTCTGAGGAAATTCAGCAGGTTAAAAATTGGTATTGGATAGTCTGGATATGTCCCATTTGTTACAAACTTCTTTAGAGTCTAAGAATGTAACGTATATATTCTCTATAGGCATGTTTTATAGGCACCACTAGCAGATGGGTGATCCAAGCTGCAGTCCCACCGTGTGGAAGCAAGGTAAAAGAGGCATCCTCCTGCAACCAGAACCCTACACCAACATCAGAAGGCTCCCGATCCATGAATAGGGATCCCTGCAAGAGACACAGCATCGGCGCAGTTCAGCCAGCTGCCGGCAAGCTCCACCCTGTCTAAAGACATCATCGCTAGCCAACGGCTACTATATAAAAGCACTACCCTTTTAGGCGGGCCCTCACTGAGCAAGCCCTCAGTGAAAGGCCATGCATAAGGGCCCTTAGGCGTGGCCCTTGAGTGTGGACCAAAGTGTGACCATCAGAAAGACTGCAGGAAAGGCAAAGCTAACTGCACACCCCTACAGAGAATTCCTGTGACCTGCAAACTAACTGAGAGGCCTTATTGACTTTGAGGTGAGACCATAAGAGGCTTCTCCCACTTACGGAGCATGCTCTAGTATGGACCTCAGTATCAGGCAGTATTCAGACCTTTAAATACTTAAAGAGTATTAATGGACAAACAAACCTCTTCCAAAGACGGGGAAGCTGTAAAACTAGAGGGCATAACATTGAAGATGCAAGGGAGTAAACTGAAAGGTAATGTCAGGAAATACTTTTTCACTGATAGGGTGGTGGATGCTTGATATGCCCTTCCGATGGAAGTGGTGGGGGCAAACACAGTGACAGAACTCAAAATGTCATGGGACAGATACTGTGGATACCTTTATAGCAACAGGATAAAATCAAAATAAGTATAGTTATCTCATATCTGAAAAAATAGGGGTGACCTACACGGAGCGATGGGTACACCCCTAAACAAAGGCATGGGGAAGGGTGACTTGCACGGAGCGGCAAGTGCACCTACTCTTGCCACCTTGCTGGGCAGACTACATGGACCATACTGGTCTTTATCTGCTGTCATATACTATGTTACTATAAGGTCATGAAGGATGTGGTGCGCCGGTTATGTGGCTGCCTCTTTGGGTGCTGTTTGGTATTGGAGGATCTCTAATTCCTCCACCCTTGGCTTCTTCTCTGCTGTTACCATGATAGAACGACCCTTAGCTAGGTCTCGAATGAATTCCTGGAAGGACATGTCTTCTGGAGGCAACATGTGTTGCTGTTGAGGCGGGGTAGGGTCTGAAGAAAGGTCCCAGGGCCCCCAGGAATTGAGTGACTCTGCATCCAAAATGGGGGAATCGGAATCAGAGGACTTGAAGTATCGATGGGCATGGTGTTCGCCAGAAGCTAGATGCCAGTACCGATGCTCCGAGGTATCGGCCTCGGTGAGCTGCTCAGGTTTGGTACTGGTAAGAGTTTCAAGGGAGGGCATGGGTGGGAGCAATATCGATGTCATCTGCAGCACCCCTGATACCATGTCCGGAACCGGTGTTGATGTCAATACCGTAACCGATATCGAAAGGGTGGTACCTATAGCCAAGGGGTTTATAGGTATCGAGGCTGCAAGGAGGACTGCCAAGCTTCGCTCGATGGCCAGTATGCACTGGTCTATCTAGGCTGCTGATACTTGAGTATAGGTGATGGGTATTTGCGCTACCATCCTAGAGCATGGCACCAATAACTCTCCTAAAGTCAAGGCCTCGGGAGCATCCTGGGGCCCCTTGATGGCTTTGGAGGACAAAGCCTCCCACTGGGGCTGTTTAGCAGGCTGATCCACTTCCGAGGCAACACCTGAGGGATCTTGATGCTTTCAGCGAGATCTTTCCCTGGGAGGTATTGTCAGACTTCGATGTGGCCTTATGCTTGGGCTTCAAAATACCTGAGATCCATGGGAGGATGATGAAGCCTTGATGAAGTGGATGCCATCAATACTGCGTCCGAAGCGAAGAAAGATCCATATTTAGAAGCCCGGTTTTGTAGGCTTCTCCGTGTCATTTTCTGACAGAAGGGACAGTCTTTTGGCTGGTGGTCTGGGCCGAGGCATTTTAAACACCAGTCATGTGTGTCAGTCACCGAAATGTTGCTGGCACAATTAGAATATTTTTTGAAACCACTAGTTGGTTTCTCCATACTTTTGAAGATGTGAAGGGTATGGTAGGCTTAAGGCCTAAAAAGGGCGTCGATGCCCAATACTTTTTAAATTTTTTTTATAAAGAAGATAAAGAAAGAAGTAAAAGTAAAGAATAAGGGAATCAGTGATGTCTTCGACGGTACTAGTGTCGACAGGAAGGCAGAGGTGCTAGCCACAAAAAGAAGTTTTCTGCGGTGACAAGGTTTGCTTCCTGCTGGCTCCACGGAAAATGAAGAACTAAAGAGAGGGAGTTGGGAAGGCAGGAAGGCAGTCGTGCTGCCGCAGTGGAGTGCTCCCAGAAGCTTTCCAATTGGATGCTGGGGAGGATTCCCGCGCAGGCTCCATTAGTACTGACATCACCCATATGTGAAGACTATATTCCTGTTTGTTCCTGGAGATCAGATTTTAGTTGATTTCATCATAGATCAAAAACTAGACATACTATTCATAACTGAGACATGGTTCACTGAAGCTGACTCTGCCCTCCCTCTTACACAATCCATAGTTATAATAGATTAACCTGCAGAAGCAGAGGTGTTTGTATAATTGTGAAAAGCACCCTAGACTTTACCACGATTGACTCAAGCTGCTGACACTGATGTTTTGATAACCTCAAATGATACGCTCTCAATATGAACATTGTGGTGATGCACATGCAGCAGAGCCCTTTAAAACTGGAAAAAAAGAGGTTTTTTTTCATAAACGGGGGATGGGCTCACCAAAACATAGCTCCCAGGTAGAAAGAGAAACTAAAGCACACACTAGCAGGGCTAGCCTGAAGCCACACCCAGCCTCTAGAATAGTTGCAGGCAGAGAGAGGGTGGGGCCAGGGAAGGAAACAAGCCACAGAACATTTAAGCTGCGTCACACAGGAAGTGAGGCAGAAGCAGCAGAACCGGCAGAACAAGGAAGAGAACCAGTTGAATCAGGAGAACAAGCAGGACGTGCTCAGACACAGGAAGGACTGCAGAGAGAGACTGCCAGAGGGCAGGAAAGACTGCAGGCCAGAAGCCAGGAGGAGAGGCAGAGAGTCCAGAGAGACCAGGGGAAGAGGCAGCATTACAAGGCTGTGAGACCTGGTGGTTCAAAGGGGACCAGCCACAACTCCCAAGGCAAGTGTCAAGGTTGTGGGCAAGAAAGGAGCTGGGGAAGAAGTCAGGACTATACGTCTGATTCTGAAGGCAGCAGCTCAAGTCCTGGGCCCTTGAACAGACAGTACAGAAAGTCTGATAAAAGGAGGGTTTCTGCCAACCAAACAACTCATATATTCCCTGAGGTGGAGTTGTTAAGGGAGAGAAGGGCAAGAGGTTCTGACCCAGTTAAAAGGGGGAGCCAGAAGCTAAAATGGGGAAAGCTTTTTAAACTTTTAAAAGAAGTGCAGCAGAGTGTGCCAGAAGTTTCCCCAAGCCCTGAGCTTTATAATTCACCGGAGGAAATGGAAGTGGAGCTTTATCCAGACAGTCCAGTGTCTTCAGCAGAGTCAATGGAGTGTGGACTTTGTGTGAGCAACATTTAATGTTTTATGGAAAGCTGTATGATACAGGTTAAGAAGATAATATATGTGCTGGTGTCAATGAATGCCTAGGAGAAGGGCAGTCAAAAAGATAGAAACCTCGTGTTTAAAAGCAGCCAGTTTTACCACTGCTAAAGCCCGGTTAAGAAGGCTAATGATTTTAAACTAAGAGGCAGCACATGGCTGGTATCCTAATCTGCAGCAGCTGAGAATGTGAATTCAAAACTGTCTTACTGAAGTTTTGTTGAACTGTGCACTTAACAGTATTTTGCTGGTTTTGTTAAATGGAAGAAGGCAAAGTTAACAAGAGTGGAGAAAACTACTTGGAGAGTTTTTGCTAAGAAAGTTACTGGAGAAAGTATCCTATTTTTGGTTATATTTTTGGTTTGCCTTATCATGGTCATTTGTCAAAAATTGATTCCACGAAGAAAACAATAAAAAGCAATTTATTTTTACAAATTGTCCTGTGTCCTCATCCACTCGTACTGCTTACAAAGCAGGCCACAACTACACAAAAAGAGTGATGACCGGCGCACCCCACTAGGCAGCCGCCTAGAAGAACGGGGCGTCGCCACAACATACAGAACTCCACATGACAATGCCAAAGAGCTTGACACGCTATTGGAAGCAGCCTGCTCTCTACCAAAGCACTGACCACTCATTATTCTTGGTGACCTGAATTTATCCTCTGCCCCTCCAAAACAGTCAGCTTTCTTCCTCGAAGCCATGGAAAACCTCCAATATACACAAATTCTCATCCTGCCAACCCACAATAAAGGAAACATTCTTGATCTAGTATTTATCCCTAACGACTTCCTAAAGGACCCCTATCAAATTCCACATGCAATACTTCTAGTGCCCTGGTCAGACCATACAGCTATTCTTCTCTCCATCTCCTATAACTTCCATCAAACAGTTTAAACCAGCACTCCACCTATGAATCGGAGATTGCGAGGATGCTGCGGCATGTGTTAGACCCTGTGTCTAGCACACGCCACAGCACCCTCGCAATGTTCACTTTAATCTGTGCCAGGTCCTCTGCCGGCATTCCCGCCGGTGGGGGGAGGGGTGGAGTGTTGTTCGCACTGCACCCCTCTCCCCCCCACGGGCAGGAATGTTGCTGGCGGACCCAGCGCAGCTTAGAGGGAACATTGCCCAAGTGCCTCAACAGAGTATCTTGATTCTCAGCCTCACTGCAAAAACAGAAGCGTGGCCTCGAGCGCAAATGGCGATGCTCCAAAGACCCTCTCATCCACGCTGCCTAAATGGAGAAACTTAAAATGCATTCTGGATGAAACTCAAGAAGGAATACTACAGTAATACCATCATGCAAAATCCTTCTTAAAGGAACTAACCAAACAGATACCACAAGATAGTATATGTCCCCAAGAGATGGCAAACTACCTCCATGCCAAACAAAAGTCAGCCCCCTACTCTGACCTCCACTTAACTACTCCAAATCCTCAAGACACCCCTCTGAATATCTGGTTACAATTCAAATTACCATCTCTTGAAAACATCAAAACTACAATCAAGAATCTCAATACAACCATCTCAGCACTAGACCCCTGTCCTGTATCTTGAGTCAAGATCGCCAGAACACAACTCAGCCCCTACATACTGAGTACTGTATATACATCTCAATCCCAAGGCAATTTGCCCTCCATCCTAAAACAGAGCTCAGTCTGATCAGTACTAAAAAGCATAAAACTCAACAGCACAACACTGAGTTCATTCCAATGAATATCCAATATTCCTTTTATTTCAAAATAATAGAGAAAATAGTACAAACTCAACTTCAAAACTACATTAACGATTACACTCCCCTAGATCCTTATCAACATTGGTTCAGAAAGTACCACAGTGTCAAAATTCTGGACACATCTCTACTAGACACAGTCCTGACTTCTTCAAAGATAACACCCAAATCTTCTTCCACATATTCCTTGACATCTCTTCCACTTTTGATTCTTTCCTCCACATCAACTCCTACAAAGGCTCTATGACATTGGCATCCGGGATGCCATTTTAAGCTGGTTCTGCTTCTACCTAGAAAGCTGGAGCCAGAAAGTAAAAACTGGCCACACAACCTCATGTCCATTTATCCAGCAACAATGGGTCCCTATGGTTCAACTCTCTTGGCCTTATTATTCAATATATTCCTCCAGCCCCTATGTACAATATTCAAGGACCAAAAAATACATGATCAGATATATGCAGAAGACATAATGTTCTTCACTCCATTCAACACCTTAACGCTGGACTTCTCTAGTATAGAAAAATGCTTCTCAGATGTGAGGCAGTGGCTAAGTCTTTACAACCTTCTTATTAATCAAAAAAAGACCGAGACTCTCCACATATTCTATGACTCTTCTTTTTTTCCCCAAAAGCCCTGAGCATGGACAATTTTATCATTTAAGTGAAATAAGAAGTCAAATATCTAGGCTTAGTAATAGACCAGTGGCTAAATCCAAGTCCACATAAAGAGAACTACCAGCTCTGCCTTTCACAAGCTAAGAACTCTTAAGAACCTTTGCCCCCTACTAACACCAGACCTATTCCGGACAGTGTGCCAGATCATACTGTAATTACACCCATCCTAGACTACTGCAACATAATTTACCTTGGCCTCCCCAAGTATGCACTACACTCTCTACAGATGGCACAGAACACTGCAGCAAAAATAATCCATGGAGCCCAGTGAAGAACACACATCACCCATGTTTTAAGGCAACTCCACTGGCTTCTTATCCCAGCAAGAATAAAATATAAGGCTCTCCTCAGAATATTCAAACGACAGAGGCGCGCGAAGGCACCGAAGGAGCGCACCTAAGGAGCACGACGTGCTCCTTAGGTGCGCTCCTTGGGACCGCTCCAGCAACGGAGGCCACGTCGTTAACTTTACTTTGCTCCTCATTTTCACTCTAGTTCTTTCCCCGCACTGCCTGATTCGTCTGGACGATTTTATTTCCTCCCCGGACTCCACTCTGGGACTTACCACTTGTGTTTATCCTCGGCTGCTTCAGGTACAGTCTACTGTTTTTAACTTCTCCCATTCCTTTCTCTTACCTCACGATATTATGGCCTCTATACCCACTCTATGGGGTCACCGCCCGCCTAAAGCCCTCTTCAAACGTTCTCGTTGTGCAGCGAATCTTCGTCCCTGCTTAGCTCCTTCTCCCATCCCCACTCACTCAACCCCCCCCCCTCTCTCTCTTCTTTTCAACTAGGTCTTTTGAACTGTCGCTCTTTGCGATCTAAAACCCTTCTTGTCCAGGACCTCTTTCTCCGTTCCGCTCTCGATGTTGCCCTTCTCACCGAAACTTGGTTGAAGGACGGTGAGGATGCCCTCCTTGCCCGATGTCTCCCTCCAGGCTGCTCCGCATTCTCGGTCCCCCGTTTAGGACGCTCCGGCGGTGGGGTAGCAGCCATCTTTTCCCCTGCTCTCCCCGCCTCCCGAGTCTCCTCCCCCCTGCTCTACTATCCTGAATCCCTTTTGCTCCACCTTCACACCTCACACCCTCTATACATTCTTCTCATTTACTCCCCCCCTGCCCTCCGGCTTGATCTCTGGGAATCTCTTATCAAAACCCTTTCTGATCTCTCCTTAGCCTTCCCGCACCTTCTCATCGCTGGGGATTTCAATCTCCATCTCGATTCTCCATCCTCCTCAAGAGACAAGGCTTTTCTCACTCTTCTTCAAGATCTTTCCCTCACTCAACATGTTCCCATCCCCACACACTCAGCTGGTCACACCCTTGATCTTCTCTTCACTCCTGCTGCGTCCCAGCTCTCCTTCTCTAATTTAGTAGCCTCCCCTCTTCCTTGGACAGACCATCTCTGTCTTACAGTCTCTTGTTCTCTTCCACCCCCTCTGTTCTCCACTCCTAATCACTCATACTCCCCTCCCCCCCAGCTTTCCAGACTACTCACTCCTGACACGGTTCGTGACTTTCCCTCGGTTACCACCCTTCTTCCCTCTGATTTCCCTTCCCTATCCCCTACTGCTCAAGCATCCTCTTGGTTTTCTTCCCTCTCTTCTGCCCTTGACTCTGTCGCTCCCCTCCGCCCCCGTCCCGTAAAGCAGCGCTTTTCACAACCCTGGTTCCACTCCGGCCTCCGTCTCCTTCGGTCCCAACTCCGTAAAGCTGAACGTTCCTGGCGCAAAAACCCATCCCCAGCTACTTTGTCCTCTTTCAGAACGCATCACGCCTTTTATCGCTCCCAAACCCTTCAGGCTAAGCGTACCTTTATCTCTAATGCTATAGACAACGCCCCGAATCAAACTAGGCACCTCTACTCCACACTCCGGTCTCTCACTTCCCTTCATTCTAACCCCACCTCCAAGATTGATTCTTCTGCTCCACCCCCCTCTGTGTTAGCTGCCACTTTCAGTTCCAAAGTCAGCTCTTTAAGAGCCTCTTTGCCATTTTGCCCCCCACCCATCTCCTCCCCCCCTCCTATAGCTTCCCCTCCTCCTTCATCCCTTCATTCTCATACCTGGTCCGCATTTGCCCTAGCCTCCTCAGCTGAACTCCATAAACTCATCTCCACTTCTAATAAGACTTTCTGCTCCCTTGACCCCATCCCATCCTCGTGGCTCCTCACACCTTCTCTCTCCTCCCTTTCCCCCATCCTTTCCATCGTAAACAATAGCCTATCCCTGGGTATCTTCCCCGATCCCTGGAAGCACGCCCTAATCCGCCCAATTCTCAAGAAATCCTCCCTTGACCCTCTCGACCCATCAAACTATCGGCCCGTCTCACATCTTCCGTTTCTCTCTAAGCTTCTGGAAAAGATTGTATTCGCACAACTTTCCCACCATCTAGACTCCACTAACTATCTTCACCCTCGGCAATCAGGTTTCCGGCCAGGTCACAGCGTCGAAACTATTCTTCTTGCCTTCACAAACTCTTTGCATGTAGCACATGATCGGGGTGATATCTCGGTTGCAGTAGCACTTGATCTTTCTGCAGCTTTTGATCTGGTCGATCACTCTCTTCTCTTAGCCCGTCTCCATGAAGCTGGTGTTCATGGCACTGTCTTTAATTGGTTTCACTCTTTTCTCCACGCCCGGTCTGCCTCTGTACTAGCTACGTCACCCTCTTCTCTACCTTCCGCCCCTTTCCCTCTACCATGTGGGGTTTCCCAGGGTTCTGTCCTGGCCCCCCTCCTTTTTAATCTTTTCCTGGTACCCCTCACACTTGTCATTCAACAATTTGGGATCTCTGCTTTTTACTATGCCGATGACATCCTTCTTCTTCACCACACTTCCCCACTCCTCCCTGATCTGACTCCTCTTAACAACTGCCTCACTGCTGTCACCCACTGGTTAACCCAAAATTGTCTTCACCTTAATCTAGCCAAAACCACCGCTATTTGGTTCCCCTATGGTCATCCCCCCCCCTCGTTAGCTCCATCCCTTTCTAACACTCCCATATCCTTAGTCACTACCTTCCGCTATCTTGGTGTTCTCTTTGATTCAGATCTTTCCTTTCACGCTCACATCTCACACATTACAAAGACTTCCTTTTATTTTCTGCGTCAAATCCGTGCTATCCGCCCTTTTCTTTCCTCTTCCGCCTTGTCTACCCTACTTCTCTCTCTTGTTATGTCCAGGGTTGATTTTGCTAATTCTGTCCTTATTGGTTTGGCCTCCTCTCATTTATACCGTCTTCAAAGAATCCAAAATACCGCAGCCCGCCTTCTCTCTCACTCATCTCATTCTCACCATATAACCCCTCTTCTTATTCACTTACACTGGTTACCTGTTCCCTTCCGCTCTCAATACAAATTACTTACTTTGGTTCACAAGGCCCTCCACACCAACTCCCCACAATATCTAGCTGACTTAATCCACTTTCACACTCCCAGATATACCCCCCGCTCATTCCACTTAAACCGGCTCATCCTTCCCCCTCCTTCTGCTGCCCACTTACAATCTACTCGTTCTTCAGCTTTCTTCTTTATAGGTCCCGCACTATGGAATTCCCTCCCCTCTGCTATCCGATTAGAGTCTTCCCATTCAGCATTTAAACAGCAGCTAAAAACCCACCTCTTTTCCCTAGCCTTTGACCTCCCCACTTCTCCCCCCTCTCTATAGCCTTACTCCTCTCTCCCTACCCTCTCTTGCCCTTTCTGTCTCTCTTTTTTTTTTTTTTAAATATGTAACTTCCTTTTCCTTTACTGGCTTTGTGCCCTATTTTTAATGGATTTTATGCATTGTAAACCGCTCTGCTTTTATTGTGAAGGGCGGTCAATCAAGTTTTATTAAACATAAACATAAACATAAAACCATACAAGAAGAATCAGCTACTTGCCTGCAACCCTTATTATCAAGACCCAAGAATGACAGGCTTCAAAGAGAGAATGTGCTCAACCTCCTCTCTATCCCATCTCGACCAGGAGCAAACAATCCACATGTAACCGTGCATTCTCACTCTTTGCTCCCACTATATGGAATTTTCTACCACCAGACCTAAGAAAATGTTCAGACCACAAAAACTTTCAGAAGAAATTGAAAACATACCTTTTTTTTTTTTTTTTGACATTTTATTCTGCAGACAGTAAATGCTGTTTTGATGATTGCATTCTTTCCTGCTTGGTACATTAAACTGCCTTGATCAACTGTATTCATTTTTCTGATACTACAATGATATTGCATTCCAGGTATCCACCAACCTTTTTATAGAAAAGTATCAGTTTCATGCTTGTTTTGAACTGTAGGATTCAAGGTAATTACTTTGCCTTGTTAAGCACTGTGCTGACAAATGATGAACAGAACAGTAACATCATAGATGCTATACTATTGGATGTTGGAATAAATTCACCTGTTTTTCTGTATTTGAATTTTACGCATTGGGGTCCAGAGAAAAAGTGTACCTTATTTTGAGGGTTTTCAGTTTCAGGAGTACAGTATATTATAGCACTGTGAGAAACAAATCTTTTTAGTTTATACACTTGCACTTTGTTACCAAATATACTGGTAGCAGTACATTATGTAGAGGTCCAGTATACACAGCAATAATAAGATGAGTAAATATTTTTTTTTGCCAAAATTTTGGAAAGAGGCTGATCTGAAATTGCTTTATTCCCAAGTATATAGAGCACATTTAGTGGAAAGATGGAACTGAGTTCCCAGAAAATATGGAAATATTTGTAAAATTATTTACAAATATAACGATAACATTAACTTGAGTTGATTGGACAAAACCAAATCTTGCTCGTCAGCAATGGTCCAGGAGAGGTTTGAGAAAAAGAATGAGAGAAAGATATTCTTAGCAGCCTTGCCAAATAAGGATACATTAGTACCTATGTATGTGATTGGTGGAATGATGCAGGTGATGGGGGAGTGTTGTGAGGGATGAAGTGGGATATTAAGAAGAAGGACTTTGATGGACATTAAACTGATGAAGGTAATTTGAAGTGATGTATCTGGCTAATGAATATGTAAACAAAAAAAAAGAAAAAAAGAGATGAGCATTTTATTCCTGAATAAGGCCTGGAGCCATGCCACCAAATTGCAATCCAGAGAGTCCAGCAGAGGAAAATGGCCAGAGTCCAGATGGAACAGACCATCCCAAGAACTCAGAACTACCCACCGCTGAAATGTGTGAAGGAGTCCCTATCTGGATCAGTGTGACACATTGAAAAAGGGCCAAGATATCTGCCTATGAGAATAAGAGGTTCAAATTTTGAGAGAAACAGAACTTAAACTTCAGAGAAAGGTGAAGCACACTGCGAGGTCCTGGGGAACTGCTGAGAGGCAGGAAAAAGAACTATTGGACTGACTGGGGGTTTTGGGGGCTTCTGTGAATGATTGTATTGTTATCCTTTTAATATTGTTTTCTTAGAAAGTAACTGAAATCTACAAGCCATTTCGGCTTCAGCAACTGCAATACCCACACCAGCTCAAGTTTTTGCTGTACTATTCTCAGAGCTTTCTTTATCACATTATTAAGCACTGCTGCTTTTGACATACTTTCATGTTATGTGTTTTCAATATTATTGACCAGCTGCAAGAAAATGATGTTACAATGTATGTTGTCTCTAGGGAACAGTACCAGAAGCTGCTTTTCTGATGACCCCTATCTGTCTCAAATGGTTGCTTGTCCATTGCCCTTAGTGGGATTACCTTTGCCTCATTCACAAGAAAAGAAAAAGAAAAATTGGGAATGAAGGGAAATTGGCTGATAGGTATGTCCAGTATGGCTGCATCCTTTCCTGAGGCTGTAATACATTATGATGGCACGGACAAAACATGTGGGCTAAGAAAATGAGTACCCAGAGCCCAGCACAACAAGAGTAAAGCCAGGGGGAACCATACTCTGAACAGAAGTGCACAGAGAATGGACCCAGCTAAGAAACAGGTCAGGCCTGAAAGTGCACAGAAAATGGACCCAGCTAAGAAAAGACATGCCAGGCCTGAACAGGTTAAACAGGCCTGAGCAAGCTGGGCAAGCCTGGACAAGTTAAACAGGCCAAACAAAGCTGGTGATACAAAGTACTCATATGCCCTGAAGACTACAGTGCCAGTGATTAATGAAGCAAAGGGAATGGCAGGGTGCAGCCAGAATGACTCAACACTAGCAAGAATAAAAGCCATTAATATGCTGATAAGGGTGGATCCCAGGGAAAGAGCCTTTGCCCCAAAGGAAAGAGGCCTCTGCAGACTTTTTGCACACGGCCCTCCTTTGTCCCAAAGGAAAGAGGCCTCTGCAGGCCCTGCAACCTTTTACAGACAGTACAGCAACTTTTGCACACGGAACAAAACTTTTGTGCAGGAGTTGCTACAGAGGGTATAGGGTATGTGTTGTTTTAAACTCACTGACGCAAGTGTTTCCATTGAACACTCTATCCAAGACCTACGTGATCTAGTTAATCATATTACTGACCCATCCATGGGTCCTGGGTGGTTTATGAAATGGTTCAGTTGGCTAGGGGGACTAAAATCCCAGTGGTAGGGGTTCTTTTATTTTACTGCTATGTGCCATTCTGCCATGTTGTATCCCCATTCTTTACCGCTTCATTACCACCACCCTTGATACCCTGGTAGAACGCAAGGCGGCTACCACTGTCATGGCCCTGACCCAATACACCCCTCTGCGGCTTGTCTCCAGTAATACTGCCCTCTACCGCCCCTAGCGGTTGAGGTCTCAATTAAAAAGGGGGGAGTGAGGCAGCCATAAGGTTTAGCTGTGGGTAACCCTTCCCCCACTCCAGGTCTGAGCACAATACCCTTACATAAGTGATCAGCTTGCTAAGAGGAGACATAAAGATTTCAGCAGGCACCCTTCCCCCACTCCAGGTTTGAGCACAATATCCCCTTGCCCAGAAATCAGCAGAACAGAACACACCGGTTTGGACAGGTCACCCAGGTACCTTCCCCAGGGGCTGCTGATTGGTGGACAGGAAATACCTGAGACAAATGGGATTGTAGAATGAGTTTGAAAATGTACAGTATATAAGGTATTGTAGGACGTCCCTCGAGGCTCAGATTTTTTGTGGAGATTGCTGGTTTCTCTGTCTGGGCCTGTGCGCACATTAAAAGTTCCTGTTTGCATACCAGCCTGTCTGTGTGTTTTCCTTCTGTGGGTGAGTGAGAGAATTAGAGCTTTTTCAGCAGCTATGCTGCATCAGAAGCACCAGTGCAGCCAGAAGATCTAGCTTCTGTAGGTTGGCTAGTAGAAGAGGGGAAACAGATGAGTACATGCCATATACAGACATACCTCCTTCTCCCCATGAAATACCTGCATGGGCCACTTCCTGTGTGCCCAACTACACATGACGGCAGAGAGAGGTCTCTGAGGTAGGCTGCTGCTCTTTCAGATTCACCAGAGTTCAGTATGTGCTCCAAAGGCAGACTGTCAGCAGGATGCTGCAACCTGGGAAAACCAGATGCAGTTGGATTCATGACTGAAAAAAGAGATGAGGGAGCGAGAACCAGACATTTAGCTGGAGAGAGGAACAAAAGGAGAAAAAAAGGGAGAGAGAAGATAGGTTTGGGAATCAAGGTGGGGCAAAGGAAGGAATGAAGAGAATGTGGACTAGTCTGGGGACTGAGCTGGATGTTGGGAAGGAGAGAGTACTGTTACTAAACTGAGAGCAGCCCCAATAAATGGATTCCTCCTCATGGAGTTTATACTGCAGTTGGCTCTGTTTAAATGGTTAACACTCTGCTTCCCCTGAATCATACAAGAAACATAGAAATATGTTTACACCATCAAAATATAGAAAGACTAGGGGGCATGCAATGAAGCTACAGGGTAACCTATTTACGACTAATAAGAGAAAATATTTTTTCACTCAAAGTGTAATCAAGCTCTGGAATTTGCTACCGTGGGATGTAATAAAAGCTGTTACTGTAGCCGGGTTTAAAAAAAGGTTTGGACAAGTTCCTGGAGGAAAGGTCCCTAAACTATTATTAAAGTGGACTCAGAATATCCACTGCTTGCCCCAATACAAGCATTGTGGAACCTGTGTCTTTTGCAGAAAGTGCTAGGTACTTGTGACCTAGATTGGCCACTTTTGGAAGCAGGATACTGGGCTTGATGGACCTTGGTCTGACCCAGTATGGCATATCTTATGTTCTTAAGGCCATGTGGCCTATCCAGTCTGCCCTTCCATACCAACTACTAAGCTCTACAGTCCCTTTTTTTCCTTTAGAGATCTTCTGTGTTTGTCCCATGCTTTCTTGAATTCAGATACTGTCCTTGTCTCTATTACCTCCACTGGGAGACTATTCCATGCATCTACCACTTTTTCCGTAAAGAAATATTTCCGCATATTACTCTTGAGTTTATCCCCATTCACTCTCATCCTATACCCCCTCATTGCAGAGCTTACTTTCAGATGAAAGAGGCTCTCCTCTTGTGCATTTATTCCATGGAGGTATTTAAACATATCGTTCTCCTCTATCTCGCCTTTTTTTTAACGTATACATACTAAGATCTTAAGTCTGTCTCCATATGGCTTATAACGAAGATCACTGACCATTTTAGTAGCTACCTTCTGTACTGACTTCATCCTATTTATATTCTTTTGGAGGTGTGGTCTGCAGAATTGCACACAATTCGCCAAATGAGGTTGCACAGAGGCACTATCACTTCCTTTTTTCTGCTGGCCATTCTTTTCCCTATGCACCCAAGCACCTTTCAGATCTTCAGGATCCGATGTATCCAATGTGTACAAAGAGCAACCACTTATGTCCTTATCATATCATTATTAAAACAAAAAAAAAATAAATGAAACTAACATAATTTCATTTCCCTTCCTCAGAGATCTTTATTGGGACCAGTATCTCTTTCAAAATCAAGCACAACATTGCTATAATTGTTTTCATAATACTTTGTATGCTAACTTTCATATTGCTTGTATTTAAACAGCTTGTACAAGTAGATACAAAGGTAGAGTTTAATGTCTAGTATACACTTTTGGACGTAGGAGAAGAAATTAGGTTATTTCAAAATAAAGATTTTTCCTATCACTTTTAAAGGTGATTCAAGTCTGCATATTACAGAGAATGTACACAGGGTTGCCATATGGCTCCAGATTCTCAGGATAGGGTTGCCATCTTGTTCTAGTCCTGGTTTTATTTCACCATTTGCAAGAACTTTTAGTCAGGCTTTTTTTTAGTGGGAAATCAACAGGAACAACAGAAGTATAATCCCTTGCATGCAAAGAAGTAAAACCAGGACTGGTCAATCTGCTCTGAAAAAACTGGAGCTGGTTGACAACCCTAAATATAGGAGAAAATTCTTAATGTTGATGGATAAAACATAAATGGCAATAGTACTTTAGTAGGATGAGGATTTCTAGAATGCTTTGTCTTTGCTGGTAATATTCTAGTTGGAATGAAGTGCTCCCAGGTGTGCTAGGACTATTTAAGCTTTGTAAACTCCGTCCTCCAAAACCCACTCCACATAAATGTTTTACACCTACCCTCAGTGATACACAGGCCCCAAAATATTCAGCTGTGAGGGGGTTTATATTTGTGAAACTCTCTTGAACATTTGCCGCGGATCTCAAACAGCTGCTACACCGAAGCATTGGGAATATTAGGATCATGAATATTCAGGTGAAGACACTGGAATGAACAGCCGTTAATAGAATCAATGTCTAAACAGTTGTGTAAGGCTTATTAAGACCTATTGGGGCTGCGATAATAAATTCCCACTCTGACATGCTGCAATACTACAGCTTAAACACTTTGGACCACCTCTTCAGAACTGAAGGGAAAAAAATGATGTTAGCACTCAGTGAAAACACAATGAAACACCTGGAAGGCTTGGCACTGGCATTAAATTTGGCAGAGAGATTTTAACATGCCAGCTCATCCTCGCTGAAATGAGGGTGCTGTTTATTGTGCTAGCCGTCAAGGTTATCTAAATTGCATGCAATCTGGAAGAAGTGGAGATATTTCACTAGAGAAAATTCTGTCGGGCATTGGATTGGCTTCTGTAATTTCTGTTATTGGAAGAGGAGTGACTGCAGCTGGAACAAAAGAAACCCATAAAAACTTACGGCCTCATTTACTAATGTGTGCTAATGTGGTAGTGTGAATTAAAGGGAGTTAGGCACTTTATTAAATACTAGGGGGCCATAGATTTTATAAGATATGCTCACACTTTGCTCCAGAACACACCTACATGTAGATTGCATACAAATCCATACCTTCTTGTTGCTGCGTGTACTTTTACACATGCAGCCCTCTGCATGTAAAAAGGCATTTATGTGCAAAACATCCTTTATAAAATGACCCCCTTAGTAAATACGGCCAATGATAATAATGTGACTGCTGTTAAAAAATGTACCTTAAATTCTATCAATGGCATTAATGTACATTAGCGTGTGTTAACAAATCAATACACAGTAGTAGATCTAGCTGGAAGGAATCCCATCAAATGCTTTCATCAATATGTGGCCCTTATCATGTCAGGCCTCTCTGCTCTGATCCTGGAAGGCCTCGAATTAAGCCGGTTTTCAGGGTAACCCACTGCGCAAAATGGTCTTGTTCTTAGCCCATGTGTCCGAAAATACATACGATAAATATTCATAGAAACATGACGGCAGATAAAGATCATACGGCCTATCCAGTCTGAATATTCCGAAAACTGATTTGTCCATCACGGAGAACTTCTGGTCATTGTATGGATTGGAATCGCAAACAGAGTGGCATTTGATCTGTTACAAATCTTTTGAAAATATGCTGCTGACAACCACTGTAAAATGCAAAAGCAAGGCTTTGTTGGAAAATAATTGTTTCTTTCTGAACTTTGGCCATTGTGAAATTGTGCCATATTGATTAACTCTAGCAATCTGGGACGTGCAGCATTGCATGAAACAATGTGACTGCATATGGTCTAGATACATTTTCAGAGACGGCAGTATACCTACAGAATTGCAATTGATAGCTTCTTCATAATAAGATTATATGCTCTGCTTAAAAAAAAGGCATTACTTAACACATATTAATTTGGAAATAGTGCCACCCAGATGGCATTGGTTTAATCATCAGTACAGCTCCAGCCCCAGTTATAAAGCACTTCATACTGGTCAGCCCATCAGATTGTTCAGTTGGCTAATGTAATCAGCACAATGGTGATGTAATGAAAATGGACTGTGCATGCAGTAATCAGCTCATCCACCAGTGCAATGGGATTGGACAAAATAAGCTGTGGATACACTGGGCAGAAACTAAGGGCACAGCTTCATCAAGGAGGAGGACCCTTGTGACGTTAGAGCGCCAGGCAATTGCCCTGCTTCCCCACCCCCATTCGAGATAGGGGAAAATTATTTCCTCTCTGGAACTAACTACCTCTGTTTATCTGTCTCTCTGAAAGTTTGCCTATCTATGCATTTATACAATGTGGAGCTAATTTTGTCACTGCCTACACTGGTAAAAAGTATGTTGTTGGGGTAACAGGACGCGGTGTTAGCTGCTCCACTCACCTTGCTTATTTTTTGCCTGGAAAATTTGCTTTCCTCCCCGTTGGACACAAGTCCGTAGGAAGTAATTTTTGGGGTTGCGCACTGAGGTGGTAACACTAGGTGCAAAGTTCCAATTAAGATTTCCATGTAAATGTATTGTTCATTATCAGAATTCTGTATATCATTTCTTTGAACCTTCTCAATTACGCTTCTTTTTGGATGCTAAGAAGTTGTAGGGATGATTGGGGTTGACTGGAGTAGGGGGTATTCTGTTGGGGCATTTATGTATTATAAGCTTTGCTATTCTCTTTTGTTCTATGTATTTTTATTTCTTTTTTCTATCCACTCCTCTGGATTAGTGATTCCTGGATCCTTCTCTATTTAGTATTTAGTCTTCGTTTTCCCCTTTGGGGTTTGTTTTTTCCTCGTTTATATAATTTTCCTATGGATACTTTTGTTAGACCAAATACTTGTATTTCCTATTTCCAAGTTTTGCTTGGTGTATGTTGTAAAATATGATAAATAGAAAATAAAAAAAAAAGTATGCGGATAGTTTACAAGCTACAGACTTTGCCGAATTTTCAGTTAAAGTTCAAGTCTACTCTCACTTTGAAAATTATCTCAGGAAAAGTACCCACACACATATCTATTAACATGAGCAGATAATCCTCTTGAATAAATAAATCCATATACTTATGAAAGTTCAAAAGTGCTCCTGTCGTTCCAAGCCCCATCCCGAACCTGTCCTTAGGAACACTTCTCCTACAGTGTGCAAAAGTACATGTCAAATGGGTACTACATATACAGGGCCAGTGCAAGTTATCAGGTGCCCTAGGTGAACCTTCCTTCTGACCACAGCGAGATGTGGCTCAGCCCCCCGCTCTGTGGCTGACATGTGGAAAGGTGCTTAAGAGCACATGGGGAGTTGCACAAGCAAACATCTCAGCAGTTCAACTTCCTGTCCTGCAGCCGGCATTAGAAAGGATGCGGAAGAACTTCTTCTGTGGCGCAGGGTCAGTCTCACGAAATGATCCGCAAGACTGTCCCTGCGCAACAGAGAAAACTGATGTGCGACAATCCGATCGGCTTGTCATCAGTGCATGTACCTCTGTAGCCATTTCCTCAGAACCAAAGTATGGGGGGTGTGAAAAACAAATATTACAAAAACGGAACCAATATCCCATAATCGGTACCTTAATCTGGTTTTGCATTTTTAAGCTAGAGGCCAATATTGCTCCTAAGAATTTAATTTATTCCTTAGGCTGATTTTTTTTATCAAGCAAGAAAACCCAAGGGCATAAAGTTTGAACAGTCAGTCTTCTAAGCCATAAAATCTCTGTTTTATCATAATTTAATTTCAATTTGTTTTCACCCAACCATTGTTCCACCCTCTTCAAGCACTGATTCAGTTTTGCAGTCATCTCCTGACAACCCCCCTGCATAGTACAAAAAATGTGCATGTCAATCAGCATAGGTGGAAAGCACAGTTACTTACCTGTAACAGGTGATCTCTGGGAACAGCAGGAATAAGTCTTCACATATGGGTACGTCGGTACCGACGGAGTCTGCGCGGGAACGCGTCCCAGCGTCCAATCAAAGAGCTTTTGGAAGCATCCCACCACGCCTGCATGCTGCCTTCCCGCCTTTCCCAACTGCTTCTACTCAGTTAAGTTTTAAAGCTGAGACAAAGAGAGAGAGAGAGGAAAGGAAAGATAGATAGAGATACAACTCCTGGGGAGGTGGGTGGGTTGTGAAGACTTATTCCTGCTGTTCCCAGAGATCACCTGTTACAGGTAAGTAACTGTGCTATCTCCAGGAACAAGCAGGAATGAGTCTTCACATATGGGGACTCCCAAGCTGAGATGCCTGGAGTCCCAGCATGTCATAGGTTGGAACATGCTATCCCCCACAACACCAGGCATCCTGAGGATGGAGGGTAGGAGTTGAAGAAAGAAAGATGCTGTGGAACAGCTAACCTAGCATAGGACTGCAGACAAGGAGTCCATGTGTGGATGATAATTGTCATCAATGATATTGCAAAGAATATTGCAATATGGACCTCCCCTAACAGGATTTCACAGAAGTATGGAGGTTCATGGGATCTACTGGGAAACCCAGTAGAGGAACCTCGAAGAGGACCTCACTGTAAAGTGGAGGTAATAAACCTGTAGGAAAAACAGTGGAGGTCAGAATCCTGAAAGGTAACAGGTAACTCCAGTAGGAAAAACTGGGGTAGTACAAAAATGGTGGGCCTTCAGCGGAAGGCTTTATGACAAAAGCCAAACTCTTTTGGCGGCAGAGTGGCTCACTCTTAGGAACAAAAAGAGAAAGGCTAACCGATTTGGACAAACAGGCACAGTCCTTGTGGGGAGAAAGGGTATGGGAACCCCTTATATCCCAAAAGAAAGGACAAACGCTGGAGGCGTTAGAGCCTGTGATTAGCTAAAGATCCGCAATGTCTCTCCTAACTGGAGTCAGCTAGGAGAGATATTGGAACATGGAGAGCTTCAGAGGTATCTAAACCTTAAGGTTATGGTGAAAGTTGTTAACTACCACCGAAGTGGTTGTGAGTGTAGAACCCCAAAACATGCTGGATAGCATAGTATGGGTAAAGCCCATCTGTCAAAATCATATAGCTATATGAGCCTCGACAGTCAGGTAGATAAATGCAGAATACATATCTACCGATAGTAAAAAATCTCGAGAGATACACATATATATATATAGAACTATATATATATATATATATATATATATATATATATATATATATATATATATAGATAGATAGATAAGAATATATCTATAGTGAGATATGAAGGGCATAAAATACACACAAATGATAGACAAGATGTATGCTATAGATATGAATATATATATAGGCCTCTATATGGGAGTCTGCAATGAAGCAGACAGAGATATGCCTACAAAAATGGTATTCACATAGGAAAATGTGGAGAGGAAAGATTCATCTAATAACAAGAAGGTGGAACCTACTTGAGAAGATATATAGAGAATCAATTCCCACTGGTTATGAGCTACAGGGATGCTAGGTAGTGGAATAACCAGGATGGTTACGTGAAAAGCAGAGGATGATATCAGTCTGCAGCCAGCAAGTCCCGAGTATTCTAGAACTCTAGCATGGTAAGTGAACAGAAGACGCATAGGAATGAGATACCATGCTGACCTGCTTAAGGGCAAAAAGGTATCATGCGTTCTTACCATGAGGACGAGCTGGAAGGAGAAGAGCATATTCCCGATTGGAAATACTATGGATCAAGCAGGGAATTGGCAACTCCTTAAGATTTCACGTAAGAGAAGGCCTATGTCCTTTATATTAAAAAGGAGAACCTTTCTAGTCATGGGAGACATGACTGAAAAAGCCTTTTTCAACCATCTAGGATAGCTGTTTGAGAAAAAGCCCCCATGCTCTCTAGCAAGGGCCCATAGTGGAGAGCTTCTCTGTAGAATTGCATGGAGCATGATGCAGGAGAATGAGGAGATGGAACTGGCTGCTGAAGAGCCAGTACCTATGTCAACTATGCTGCCAAACCCAGGGGAATGGAGATGGCAGAAAGAGAAGACAATCCAACAAGCTTGTAGTGAAAAAATTTCCAAGACAGATGACAGCACTGACTTGGAGCCACTACTAAGACCAGACAGAATGTTAGTGGAGGACAAATCTGGTTGCTGGTGGACAAGAACCAGTGGTCCAAACATTAAGGCTCCCGCATTGGCAGGTGCTTGCCAGACAGCAGAAAGAATGTTACTGTTTAAAAACAGAAAGAACAGACAGAACAAGAGTAGAAAACATGTCTGATGAACTGCTTCAAGGCAAGATTGAAAAAGAGGAGTCAACTCAGAGAAGAGAACTCCGCACTGGAAAAGTAACAAAACTAGAGAGGCTGAAGAAAAAGCCCTCCAGTGAAGTAATACCGCTCTTACAGAGGAAAAACCTGATAAGAGGGTAAAGAGAATGGAGCTGAAGAAGACTTACAAAGCAGTAAGTCTATAGAAAGGAAAAAAGACATGCTGGCACAGGAAACTATCGTTTGATAGTGGTTAGACCTCTTTCCCTAGCAGGAAGAAGAGGAGAACCCTGTGACCTAGAAGCATGAACATTCTGACAGCTCATAGAACGAATGGATGTCTTTGGGAAGAGATCCATGTTTAGGATTTAGAATGACAGCAGTGGATTGCCTCTATTGAGAAGAAGCAACTGCAGATTCTAACCCCAAGAGTCACAAGCATCTGATGGAGATTGATCAGAAACCCTGTGGTTGCTGGGTTTGCTGAGCCTGGTGAGAGGTTGAATTCTGCAGACCAGGACGATGCTTCCCCTGTTTGGGAACATCTGTATGATGGGCAGATGATGCAAAAAACCTTCTTCTCCTACGGGAAGAAAATTTGGAAGGACATTTCCTACCTACTGGGACAGAAGGTGCAGAACAGCCCCTAGGAACAGGTAAGTCAGTGGACAACTGAGTAACCTGATGTAAAGACTCCTTGTTGAAAAGATTGTCTGCAGTGCAAGGAGTATGTCCCAGTCTTTGCTGTGCCCATTTGTCCAAGTCTGAAGCTTGGAGCCAGGCTCTACGTCGTGCCCCTATAGTTATAGCAGAAGTCCTGCTAACAGACTCAAAAGAGTCTAGGGAAGCACGAGTAAGAAACCAAGAGATATTCTGAAGATGCTTGAGCAGTGAAGAATAGTCTGCACTCTTGGACTCTGGAAGGGGAGTCAAAAGATGTAATTGCTTTGTGACCTCCTCAAGAGATAGACTCATATAAAAAATATATGAGAGAATTCTTGCAGAAAGCATAGATGTCTGGAAGGTTTGACGTCCAAAGGCATCTAGTGTCTTAGACTCACGTCCTGGCGGATAAGAAGAGTGCTTTTTCTTACTCTTTACCCGCCGCAATGCTGATTCCACTACTATGGAATGATGGGGAAGTTGAGTCTTTTGAAACCCAGGAGAGGGGGGCACCTGATATAAGAGATCAGTTGCCCTGGAAGGTGGGGGTACCCTTAAAGGTGTTTCCCACATTCCTAGAAGGAGATCCTGCAAGGAATGATGCAAAGGAAGCATTATGTTCTCCTTTGCTTTGGTAGAAACAGAGCCTTGTGCAGGATCATGTCCTGGGATAGGAATGGCAAGAGATCTTGCTATATCCAGGAGGAAACTCTGAAAAGAGGGATCCCCAACAGGAATCTCCCTTGGACAGGTTAGATCTGAAGAACTAGCCTGAGCACCCACAGAGCTATCCAAATATATAGGAATAGAAGATCCTGCAGAGTGCAGTGTGGAATGCTTAAAGGATGGTCGCCGGTACTGGCTGTCAGGAGCAGCGACCGTCCTTACCACATTGTCCATGCCAGGTATCAACTCCAAGCTTGGTATAGAATGGAGCGATCCTGTTGAAAAAAGCATGGCAGGAGTTGGCCACGATGCTACTGTGGATACCGGTACCGATGTCAATACCCGTACCGATGTCGGAGTTGGATCCGACAGAGACATCGGAGCAGTCATCAGTGACCGTTCAATCGGTACCGAGGTAACCGAAAACCTCCGGCCGCTATCCTCGGTACCGAGCCACCGGTATCGATCGGTGTCGGTACCAAAGCGTATTGGTACCCAGTCTTCCAGACTAGAGATCGATTCCAAACTCGGCATCGAGGGCAGCTCAATCGGCCTCGAGGGAACCGAGAGTTGCGGATCCGAATCATCGGAACCGAGCCTTCGGTACCACTGAGAGCCGGTACCAAGGCGAGTCGGTACCCAGTCCTCCAAACTGGAGATCGATTCCAGACTCGGCATCGAAAGAAGCGAGGCTATCGATGCACGTCTGGAGGGTACCGACGTCGGTGGTAGTATCGGTGCTGGTACCGATAATGGAAAGTCAGTCTGGAGAGTATCCACCGGTCCCGAAGGCACCGAGGACGCCAGATGACTATCCCTGGTGAGGAGTGTTTCATCCAACACCGGTGCCGATGCCGGGGTATCGGTACCGCTCGAAACAGATGCCACCACCGGACACGGCTCAGGTATGTTCTGTGAGGGGTGAACCCCAGGAACAACCTGAAACCCCTGAAAGGCTTTGGAGACCGAAGACTCCCGCCGGGGTTTTGAAGCCAGTGGGCCCTCGAGGGCAAGGCCAGAGCCGTCTACATGCTATGCATGAGACCTACCACTCGAGGGTTGGCTAGTCTTAACAGACTATTTGTAGGTTACCTGATCCTGTGTAGAAGAAGGGGACGGTGCCCCAAAGTTGGAGGGCAACCGTGTATCGAGGGAACCTCGATGTTGAAGACCTCTTCTCACCAAACTGTTGTCAGGACCCAAGCAGGTTAGACACCGACTTCGAGGGTCTAAAAATAAAGTTGTACCGCCACAGTCTGAACATTTCTTGGAGAAAGTGGCTGGCGGTTCCATGAAGGAAAAAGAAGAGGCCTAAAAGGCCTAAGAAACCGTGGGACACTATGAAGAAAAAATATCCCGTGGAAAAGGAATATTTTACAAGAAAAGAAAAGAAAACACCGGCGGTACCGGTGGCATCGGGAAGACAGCCGCGACCCCAAGAAAACTAAAGAAATAAAACAAGAATTTTCTGCGGTGACAGGAGGACGTCCTGCCGGCTCCGCGGAAAACAAAAACTGAGGAGAGGCAGTTGGGAAAGGCGGGAAGGCAGCACGCAGGCGTGGTGGGATGCTTCCAAAAGCTCTTTGATTGGACGCTGGGAAGCGTTCCCGCGCAGACTCCGTCGGTACCGACGTACCCATATGTGAAGACTTATTCCTGCTTGTTCCTGGAGATAATGACATTCCACATTGCTGAATTAAATATGCTAACAGACAGACGTACACTTTAAACAGAACTGGGGATAAAAGGGAACCTGCAGTACTCCTGCTTCAATCTCGCAGGGTCAAGATAGTGCATCACCCCTTCAAATTTGCTGTATCTACTCCTAGAAGATAAGAGCAGAATCACCTCTGAGCATTAATCTTCATACCCAGCTCATCCATTCGGAACAGTAATAGTCATGATCGATTCTATCAAAAGAGTTTGTTAATTCCAAATCCACAATCACCCCTTCTTTGCCTCTATCAAATTTCTATGCATACCATCTACCAAAGCCAATAAAGTAGTTTTGGTACTATACTGCCTTCAGAAGCTTGTTTGTCCCTGTGGTGAATAATCTCTTTCATCGAAACAAGATGTTAACTGCATGGTAACTCAGTTTTTGATGAGTTTACTTAAAAAAGGGAGAAATGAAACTGAACAATAATTAGATGTTTCAATTGTGTACACAAACTCCTCTCCTCTAATGAAGCATTCATAATCTTCAATAATCCTAGGCCTAGCCCCTGTTTTGGCTCTTTAATCACTCTCACTGAGATACTATCCAGCAGTAACCCATTGGGCTTAATCTTGGTAACGACTTCTAAATGCTGTTTCAGGCCATTAGCACTATCTTCACGTCTCAACTAACATCCGAACTGTAAAGGTTTGCACAAGCAACAGAGCATTTACCTACTCAGCACCCACATTATGGAATCAGCTACCAAACGAACTAAGATCGAACAGCGACCTACAGGACTTTAGGAGAAAACTAAAGACCCACCTCTTCCAGGATCATTACAACTTAACATAAACAATCCAGAAGGAACATAACCTCACAACCCAAACGAACAAAAGTATTAAGAACCGATTTGTTGTAACCAAAATGTATATATTGCAACCACTGAAACAAAACTGTGCATGGCCCATACTGTTTAAATACTATATAGATGCCTTACACTGTATAAATGAAAACAAAATTTCAATATTCAAATCTGTAAAAAAGCAAGCAAAACAATATAAAATGTAAATATGTATAAATGTACAGTCAAGTACACATCAATGAAAATGTAAATTGTTGATTCTTATCATATGTAACCAATGTTTGATGTGTAGAGTAAACCGCTTCTGATCGCTGGAAGTAGTGGTATACAAATGAAACCAAATAAATCTCAGCGGTTCTCAATCTGTGGGTCGCGACCCCCACGGGGGTCGCCTCGCCTCACCTCACTCCGCCGTTAAAAAAAAAAGGCACCCAAGTTGCTGCCGCTGCTGAGTCTGCTTCTCGGCAGTGGCAAACTCACCGCCTCCCAGTCCCTTCTATTGCAGCCAGTGCCAGTAAAACCGCTGCGGCAGTGCCAGTAAAACCGCTGCGAAGCCTTCCTATCTCTTGATGGGCTCTGTGCAGCATTGTCCTGCCTCCAAAGGAAGTTGTTTACCACTTCCTTTGGAGGTGGGACAATGCTGCACGGAGCCCGTCGAGAGATGGGAAGGCTCCGCAACGGTTTTACAGGTATAGCCGCGGTTCCCTAAGAGACAGGGAGCTGTGGCTGTAGAAGAACAGCAAGGCAGCAGCAGGCAGACAGGGAGAGGGGAGGAGGAGGCAGGGAACCTGCAATGGGGCTGACATGGAGGGATGGATGGATGGAGGGAGGGAGGGGTCTGACATGGAGAGAGGGGGGCTGACATGAATGGAGGGAGGGAGAGAGGGGACTGACATTGATGGATGGAGGGAGGGGGCTGACATGGACAGAGGGGGGCAGACATGGAGCGAGGGAGGGAGGGCTGATATGGACAGGGGGGCTGACATGGAGGGAGGGAGGGAGGGCTGACAGGGGAAGAGGGGGGGTTGACATGGATGGAGGGAAGGAGGGAGGGGAGGGCTGACATGGAGAGAGGGAGGGAGGGAGGGGTGGCTGACATTGATGGATGGATGGAGGGAGGGGGCTGACATGGATGGATGGAGGGAGGGGGGCTTACATGGACAAAGGGAAGAGACAGGGGGACATACTGTACAGACGGGCAATAAATGCTGGACAGCGGGGCGAGCCAGTGCGGGTGAGGATTATAATGGGCAGATGGGGGGGCTAGGACTGGTAATGGGTTGATTAGGGAAGACTAGGACTGGGAATGGGCTGATCAAGGGGGGCGGGGTTGGGACTGGTAATGTGCTGATAGGGGTTAGGACTGGTAATGGACTGATGGGGGGCTAGCACTGGAAATGAGCTGATCAGGGAGGTTAGGACTGGAAATGGGCTTATGGGGGGGTAGGACTGGTAATGGGCTGATTAGGGGAGCCTAGCACTGGTAATGGGGTTGAGGAGGGACTAGCACTGGAAATGAGCTGATTAGGGGAGGCTAGCACTGGTAATGGGGTTGAGGAGGGACTAGCAGTGGAAATGAGCTGATTAGGGGAGGCTAGCACTGGTAATGGGGTTGAGGAGGGACTAGCACTGGAAATGAGCTGATATGGGGAGGCTAGGACTGGTAATGAGCTGATGGGGGGGGGGTAGGACAGGTATTGGGCTGATTAGGGGAGGCTAGCACTGGTAATGGGGTTGAGGGGGGACTAGCACTGGAAGCGAGCTGATTGGGGGGCTTTGACTGGGAATGGGCTGATTGTGGGGAGGGAAGGATAGAGCTGCTGGCCCTGGAAGAAAACTGGGGGCTAAGGCTACAAATGGGCTGATACAAGGGGATGGGAGAATGGAACTGGAAGAGAGTGGATCTGAGAAGGGCTGCCATGGTATTTGTACTAGAAGGGACTGCTCAGTGGGGAAAGAGGGGGACTGGAAGGGAATGGACACCAGTGGCAGTCATGGGAATGCAAGTTGACATTGGAAGGTACTGAGAGTGAGGACTGGAAAGGGGCTGATACTGGGGAGGTTTACTGGGACTGGAAATAGGCTGATGGAAAGAAGTGAAGAAAACGAAAGAAGAGATAAGAAATGGCAGATGGACCATAGACCACAGAAAGAGAGCTAAGAGAAGACAGGAAAGCAGAAGCCTCAGATCGGGACCAGCATGATCAGAGAATAAATTGGTCAGACAACAAAGGTAGAAAAAATAATTTAATTTCATATTAGTGATTTGACTACAAAATCATCATAATTTTGAAATCAAATATTGTTACTTGTTATTGTGATTAATTATTGTGGTTTAAATAAGTAAATTTTATAAATAAAAACATATTGCAAAGGCTTATAATATATTAATAATTCAACAAATGATTACAGTGACAATGCGTTAACGGTAAAGGAAGAGAGATGCATTTGATTTTATCATTGGGGTCACCACAAATTGACCAACGGTAAAAGGGGTCACGGTACAAAAATGGTTGAGAAACCCAGCACTATCTAAATAAAGCCATCTGATTTTGATCCCCAACCCCTCTTGGGGGCTTTCCACAGATAACCTAATAGTCCTAACCTTCATTTTTGAAAAACTTAGCCAAATTCTCAGCCCTGTTCACATCATCTGCATTCCTATCCTCCTCTTCCAGAATTTTCCTCAAACTATGCAGAATATCAAATAATTCTCAAAAATTACTTGATGTGAATGACAACTTGGAAGAAAAAATTCATGCTTTGTCTTCTTACTCTCTTATTAAACATTCTCAAGTGTATTATATAGCCTTTGCGATCCTCCCTTAATCATGACCTTTGCCACTTTCTCCCCATCTCGTGTTACATCACCTCATGTCTCTCAATTCCTTTGAATACCAAGGTGCTCTCTTATTTCACCTAACAGTAACATTTTTTACTGAAGCAATAATATCAGCAGCTTAAAACACATCTGCATTTCAATGCCTCAATCAATCTTCAGTCAACCCTTGCAAACCACTTATTGCCACTAAACGAACACCATTAACTTCTTAAATGATTTTTCCAGTAGTGTCTTAATTTCGCATGATCCCACATTTATATTGCTGAATAATGTAAAGAAGATCATTTCTTGGTCGACCATTCTAAAGGATCTATCACAATGGCTTCTATTGCAAAAGTCATGACATGTAAGGTCAAAAATTAAATCTGACCTTTTCTCATGCATGGGTACTACTGTCCACTGTCGAAATGCCAGGACTTTCATACACATAAGAACATATTTGATGCCAAATCGATCATCCCAGTAGAATGTACATTAAATTCTCCTATACAAATAATATTTAGAAAATTTATACACACATCCATAATCCCCTGCAATAAATCAGAGAGTATCCCTTGATTATCCCTTGGTACTCCATATACAATCCAAACAGTAAAATTCACACCCCTTCTATTTTCAACAACATCTATTCTATACCCTGCAATTCCCATATATTAATGATATTAATGTTCAATTGCTCCCTAACTACTACTGTCCCCCCCCCTCCCCCAACACCTTTCTTACCTATCCGTGGCATACTAAAAATAAAATAAAACCCAGAGGACATAATTCATTTCATATAAGTTCATGATGCATACACAACCATATTTTGCTAACACAAAGAATGTCAATGAGACCTTCTTGTAGTACATAATAAATGCAGGAACTCTGGAATGGGCCGGTGCAAAGAGTTGAGGTGCCCTAGTCGAACCTCATCCCTTTCGTCCCCCCCTCCCCCTCCCTGCTGTCCCTCTCCAGGATTCACAGTAACAACAATAGCTGCAAACAGCTCTGCGGAGCTTACCTTCAAGCTTCGGCACAATGGGGCTGTTTGCGTCCACCCCTCTCCAATACCCGATGCCAACTTCCTGTTCCTGGCATTGGATGTCGGAGAGCGTTGGAAGCAAATAGCCCCGCAGCACTGAAGCTTGAAGGTAACCTCCACAAGCCTGCTTGCAGCTATTACCGTCGCTGTTGGTCTCATAGAAGGGCAACAGCAACAGCAATGGGCGCCCCCAGAGTCTAGGCGACTATCTAGTTTGCTTAATGGAAGTGCTGGCCCTGACTTTGGAACACATTGCTGGATGATGTAGTAAAAGCAGTTAGCATAGTTGGGTTTAAAAAAGGTTTGGACAAATTCATGGAAGAAAAGTCCATAAACCGTCATTAAGTTAGACCAGGAGAAACCACTGCTTATCACAGGGGTTAAGCAGCTAGGAAATTATCTACTTTTTGGGATTCTGCCAGATAACTTGTGACTTGGGTTGGCCACCATTGAAAATAGGATGTTGGGCTTGATATATCTTCAGTCTGATTTAATATGGCAATTCTTATATTCTTATCTTGTAGGTGCACATACATTTATTCATGCAAACATCCACACAATTTTATAAAAGGCTTTTCCATGAATAAAAACTTCCTAAAATTGCCTTTTACATGTATAAAAATAGCTATGGTGTTTGAAAATAGATTAATATGTAGATAATAACTCCTGTTGCTTGTTCAGGTCATAATTAAGTAAATCACTTCTCACACAGAGGGGAATTTTAGAGTAGTTACTCACCTGTAACAGGTGTTCTCCAGGAGAAGCAGGAATCAGTCCTCACTTATGGGTGACGTCGGCGCCGACGGAACCCTCGTGCGGAGCATTTCCCCAGCTTTCACAGAAAGCCTTTGGGAATTGCAGCGCGCATGCGCGGTCCCCTTCCAGCCCAAGGGTGCCATCTTGCTCAGTCTGATGACATAGCTAAAAGACAGCAAAAAAATTAGCAAAATAAATGATATGATTGCAACTCCAAGGGCAGGAGGGAGGGTTGTGAGGACTGATTCCTGCTGCTCCTGGAGAACACCTGTTACAGGTGAGTAACTACTCTTTCTCCAGGACCAAGCAGGAAGTCAGTCCTCACTTATGGGACTCCCCAGCTTAAGGCTACTGGAGACCCCAAGCGGAAAAATGAGCTCCCTCTAGCTCGTCAGCACAGAAGGAAGGAATCTTCTCTGAGAACGCCCCCGACCGGTAGCCCAACACCAGGGCCGGAGGGTAGGAGTTGCCTAAACCCCAAAGAGATTATGGAGTACTGCCTGTCTGAAAGCACTGTCCCTGCGGGACTTCCTCTCAAGGCAGTAATGGGCCGCAAAAATCTGGCTTGAAGACCAAGTAGCGGCCCGGCAGATGTCTGCCAACGGAACAGAGCGGAGATGAGCCACTGACGCAGCCTTCGCCCTGACACGATGAGCCGTGACTCGACCCTCCAACGAGAGGCTGGCTGCCCCATAAGCCCAGGCGATACAGTCAGCGACCCATATGGACAACGTACGCTTGGAGACAGGGAGCCCCAACTTATTGGGGTCAAAAGAAACGAAGAGCTGAACAGCCTTCCGATGCTCCCGCGTACGGTCAAGGTAGAAGGATAACGCCCTCCTACAGTCCAGGGTATGCAAGACCATCTCAGCCCGGTTGGCATGCGGCCTGGGAAAGAAGGTCGGAAGAACCACCTCCTGATTGAGGTGAAAAGGTGAGACAACTTTAGGAAGAAACTTAGGGTGAGTCCGCAGGACTACCCTATTCCTGTAGAACCTAGTGTAAGGAGGATCAGACACTAGCGCCTGCAGTTCACTCACTCGCCTAGCAGAGGTGAGAGCTACCAGAAATAAAGTTTTCCAGGAGAGAAAACGGAGAGGGCAGGTAGCCATAGGTTCAAAAGACGGACAAGTAAGCCACTGTAAGACCACATTCAGATCCCACTCAGGGGCCGGTGGACGCAAAGGAGGCTTAAGCAGAAGAAGGCCTCTGAGGAAACGAGCCACCAAAGGGTGGTTGGAAAGAGGCCTGCCGTCCACCGGCGAGTGGTGTGCTGAGAGAGCACTAAGGTGAACTCGGACAGAGTTAGACTTAAGGCCCAGATTGGAGAGGTAGAGCAAATATTGCAACACTACCGCTACCAAGCATGAGAAGGGATTCTCACTGTGCTGAGCACACCATGCGGAGAATCTACGCCACTTAAGAGTGTAGGATTTCCTGGTGGATTGACGCCGAGAGGCCAAGACTACATCTTCCACCTCTCGAGGTAGTAGGAGGGGAGCGAGGACTACCCTTTCAGCAGCCAGGCCATCAGATGAAGGGACCGGAGGTTGGGGTGCAAGAGAGTCCCCTGATCCTGAGACAGGAGATCGTGTTGAAACCCCAGAGGAAGAGGTGTGTCCACTGCCAGCTGTAGCAGAAGCGGGAACCACGGTTGCCTCGGCCACCTGGGGGCTATAAGAATTAATGAAGCCCCGTCCCTGAGGACTTTGAACAGCGTTCTGGACACTAGTGGTGTGGGAGGAAACGCATACAGTAGGCCTGTGGACCACGAGATCAGAAATGCATCCGCTGCTACTCTGAGAGGATGCGGTTGTCTGGAGCAAAATCTCGGGAGTTGCCGGTTCAGAGGACTGGCGAAAAGATCCAAGGTGGGGAGCCCCCACTTGAGAAAGACCTGCTGAACCACCAATGGGTTCAATTTCTATTCGTGTGGTTGCAGGATCCGGCTCAGTCTGTCTGCCAGGCAATTTTCCTGACCTGGGAGGTAGACAGCCTTGAGAAGGATTCCGTGATTGACAGCCCAAGAGCACAGTCTTTGTGCCTCCTGACAAAGAAGGAAGGAGCCTGTGCCTCCTTGTTTGTTCACATAGAACATGGCAACTTGATTGTCCATCTGGACCAGTACAGACTGGTGAGAGGTGAGGTTGGAGAAGGCTCGCAGAGCTAGGCGTATCGCCCGTAGCTCCAGGAAGTTTATCTGTTGAGTAGCCTCCCAAGGGGTCCAGAGACCTTGAGTACATGTCCCTTGGCAATGTGCTCCCCAACCGAGAAGAGAGGCATCGGTTGTCAGCACCTGAGTATGCGGAGGGGATTGGAAAACCACTCCGAGCACCAGATTTGGAAGATGAAGCCACCATTGCAGAGAGGAGACCAGGAGGTCGGAGATCCTCACTGAGTCCGCCAGGCCCCCTGAGGCTTGATGCCACTGAGTGCGAAGGCTCCACTGAGCAGGTCGCATGTGCAGGCGGGCATTGGGGGTGACATGAACCGTGGAAGCCATATGGCCGAGTAGTCTCAGGAATTGCCTGGCAGAGACCAGGGAATTGCTGCGAAACTGGCTGTCCAGATCCATTAGCCTGTGGGCCCTGTCCAGAGGCAGAAAAGCCTTTGCTTGAAGAGTGTCTAGTCTGGCCCCTATGAACTCTAAGTTCTGGGACGGGAGCAAAGTGGACTTTGCGAAGTTTATGACAAATCCCAAGTGCTGAAGCAGAGCCACAGTGCGAAGGGTGGCCTGGTTGGCCTCCTGGGAAGATTGGCCTCTGATGAGCCAGTCGTCCAGGTACGGAAATACAAAGAGACCCTGAAGCCTCAGGTAGGCCGCCACCACTGCCAGGCACTTGGTGAACACCCTGGGAGCGGATGAGAGGCCAAAGGGAAGCACTCTGTACTGATAGTGGTTTCCCCCCACAACAAACCTGAGATATTGTCTGTGGTCTGGATGGATAAGGATGTGAGTATACGCATCCTTTAGATCCAAGGAGCATAGCCAGTCTCCCTGCTGGAGGTAGGGCAGCAGGATTCCAAGGGTAAGCATCTTGAACTTTTCCCTCTGCAGGAACTTGTTGAGGTTTCACAAGTCTAGGATGGGTCTGAGGCCTCCTGTTCTTTTTGGTACCAGAAAGTACCTGGAATAAAAGCCTTGACCTCTCAGGTGGTGGGGCACCGGTTCCACAGCCTGATCCTTTAGTAGACCTGTCAACTCCTGAAGGAGTAGGTCCCTGTGCAGAGGGAGTCTTGGAAGCTCCCCTGGAAAATAGGAGGGAGGTACCTGGTGAAAATTGAGAAGATAGCCCCTTTGGACTATATGAAGAACCCAGGTATCTGATGTGACGGCTGACCACCTGTGGGCAAAGTGGGCCAGCCGGCCTCCTGTGCTGAGAGAAGCCAGCTGAGGAGAAGAGGCTATGCTTGCTGAGTCAAAAACCCCCACCCTGCTGAGCAGGGGCCGGTGTTGGTGGCTTGGGGGTCTTCGGCCTACGGGGCCCTTGACCCTGCCCCTTGGCCTGCTGACCCTGTTGGGGAGCTGCAGAGGCCTGAACAATGAGGGTACTATTTGTAGGCAGATGACTTCCTCGGGTAAAGGGTCTTTTTTCCCGAGCCCTTCTTTTTCTGAGGTTTTCCTGGAAAGCCTAGTCTGGGTCAGAGTCTCGGTCTCAGGTTCTGCAGCCTTTTCAGCCATGGGCTTGCCAAAGAGGTTTTCACCTCGGCAGGGGACATCGACCAACTTGTCATGGACCCATGGCTCGAGGTCGGATGACTGTAGCCAAGCCTGTCGGCGGGCACCGATGCCGGCCCCAGCTACTCGGGCCGAAGCCTCGAAGCCATCGTAGGCTGCTCGAGAGATAAACTTCGAGCACTCTCAAATACCGGTGGACAAGGCCTGGAACCTCTGCAAAGGTTCCTCGGAGAGACCAGCAGAGAACCCGGCAATCTCCTTTGCCAGGTCTCGGAGGTACATGCCCATGTAGAGCTGGTAAGTCTGGACATGGCAAGCAAGCATAGAGCCCTGGAAGCACTTCTTACCGAGGGCATCCAGGTTCCGGGCCTCCTGGCCAGGAGGCACCGAGGAGTGCATCTTCTGACTTTTCAGTCGATGCATGGCCGATTCCATAACCATGGAGTGGTGCGGTAATTGTGCCTTTTGGAACCCAGGGCTCTTGCGGACTCGATAAATGGAATCGACCCGCTTGCTTAACACCGGCGTCGAAGCCGGGGTCTCCCACATGCGGAAGAGTAGCCGCTCCAGCATCGGAGGAACCGGAACAGTAAAGGCCTCCTTCGGGGGAGAGTCATACTGGAGGGCCTCGAGATCCTTGGCTCGAGGCTCCTCCTCGGGATCTGCAGGGAAGGCCAAGGCCTTGGCCATATCCCGCACGAAGTCCGAGAACCGGGTATCCTCCGGTGGGGACCCTCTCCGAGGTTTGGACTCGGGTGAGTCCGAAGGGACACACCGAGTCTGATGGGTGTCGGGTGACTCTTCGTCCTTCGTCTCCCAGCCCGACTCCGCGGAGGAGGAATGGAGCAGCTCCGGTCGGGCGGGCACTGATGCCCTCCGCCCCGACGCCGAGGGTGTCGGCGTCAATGACCTCGGCCCCGAACGAGAGGTCGAGGGAGACCGTGGCCGAGGATCGACTCAAGCCCGCATGGACTCGAGGATCGGCTCGGCCTCCGGGGTCGACTTGGATGTCGAGGTCCCGGTGGTCGGGGCAGATGCACCAGTGAGACTGGCGATCAATGCCCGCTGCTGTTCCATGAAGGCAGCAAAGCTGCTCTCCAAGGCCGTCAACCTGAGTCCGAGCTCAGGAGACCCAGCAGCCCCCGACTCGGGCCCCGATGGCGTCGGGCCCGACGTCGGCTCCCTCGGAGGAAAGTCAACGAGGACAACAGCACTTACGTGTCCAGGAGGCTCCATCTCGACACGAGGATGCTTCGCAGGCCTCTCCGACTCCGAAGACCCGGGACGGCTATCGGGGCTATGCGACCTGGCCCTCGAGGAACCAGGAGCGTCCACCGACGCCGCCCTCGCGGGTTTCTTCTTCCTGCGATGTTCCCGCGAAGGAGATCCCCGCTCAGAGGAACCCCGACGCTGCTCGGGGCCGGAGTCCCGAGACGTTGAGGCCTCTGACGAGGTCCGGGCCTGGCCAGACGCGGAGTCAGAAAAAATTCTATCCCTCTGGTGCTGCCGACTCCTCAAAGCCTTTGAGGACATTTTGCCACAAGGACCACAGATCATCGGGTCATGATCGGGTCCGAGGCAACGGAGGCAGCAGTCATGTGTGTCGGTAAGAGACATAAGTTTCTTACACCGATCACATTTCTTAAACCTGCTGGCAGCCATCGGGGGAAAAAGGGCCCCTGCTAGGTCAAAAGACCGGTCTGCCAGGGAAAAAGAAAAAAGGCGCGAACGCCAGTCACAAAGGACAAAAACCGAAAAAAGAGAGAAAGGACTCGATACCGGCGTATCGGTCTGAGCGGGAAAAGGATCCGTCGTTGAACCGGAGAAAAAATAGAAAAATAGAGAAAATCAACTTTTTCCTCGGGGAAAAACGAACTACATCCGTCGGGCTCCGCGGAAAAAAGAAGACTGAGCAAGATGGCACCCTTGGGCAGGAAGGGGACCGCGCATGCGCTGCAATTCCCAAAGGCTTTCTGTGAAAGCTGGGGAAATGCTCCGCACTAGGGCTCCGTCGGCGCCGACGTCACCCATAAGTGAGGACTGACTTCCTGCTTGGTCCTGGAGAAAGAAAGGATATCTAAGTGCAATCTGGACATCTAAGCCAGAATGTCTGAAATAAAAGCAGGCATGTCCAGGTGCAGACATGATTTCAGAAATGTGGACATGCCCGATATGGACATCGGTGGGACCATCTACATAGACATCCCCGGAACCGTATTTCAGAACCTGGATATCTAGGAATAGCCTTAATGGTTAGCCTAGTGGGCTAGAAATGGGGAATCCAGGATTAAAATCTCACAGCTGCTATCGTTGGGATTGTGCCGAGTACCGGGGATGAAAAATGTTTTTCAAACAAAATAAGCAACCACTTTTCTGATGCTTTTATGTGCCTGGAGCAGGTCTAAACTTAGATGTGACTCTGGATGTCCAGGGTGTTTCTGAGATCAGACAATGGCATCCAGGTTCCTGGAAACACCCCAGCCACCCCTGTTCAAACTTGGACTTCCACAGACCCAGCTTTTAAAATGGCTATGGATGTCCCTGTGCTTTGGACATGTCTATGCCCATTTTCTGTTATCCAAGGTATGAAGAGGACTTTCAAAATAACACCCATACTCTCCTTGTCCACTTCTACACTCTTATAACAAAATAGCCAATATGTATCAGCTTATATCATTGTCTCCAAGATCTCCACCTCCAAATCATTTTAATTGGCTCAGGCTTATCTGACTAAACAGTTATATAGTAAAAGTGAGAAATGACCCGTGATGTATGCATTAAGGTGGTAATTTTATAAGTCAGTGCTTATTTTTAGGCACTAACAGCATGTGCAAATGTTGTTTTTTTAGTCATTTATGCATGTAAGTGGTCACATGCACGTAAATGACCTCTTATAAAATACCGACTAGTGTGAAAGTATGTGTGTTCTTTACATGGCATGCACTTTCACTGTGGGTGTACATATGGGCTGAATTTAGGATGAGTGTGGGCACTTCAAGAAGGAAAAGGGGTGATTATATGATAACTTCTGCAAAATTTGGTGCAGTGATGCATACCAGCTCTAAGGCTGGCGTAAGTGATCATGATTTAATCTAAGGTGTGTTCTCTACCACTTATGCTAGTATTTCATAAAGTCAGGTATGACGTACTTGACTTTATAAAATAGGTGTGTGAAAATGTGTGGTTACAAGACATGGCTTTATAAAATTACCCTCTTAGTTGGACACATTATTCTTCTGCATATTTTTTCCTGGCTGTTCATCCTTTTCACTAATCATGCACTACCGCATCAATTTATTTGTTAAAAATTACACTATAAAACATGTTTTGGAAGATTTTTCCATAAAGGTTTAAACTATCTTTAAAAAACGGAATAATACCCTTTTGAATGATAATAAAATAAATGGATACTAATGATGCCATCATTCTCCTCCCCCAGCCCCACTTCCACCCTAGGAGGTTTTGGGACACAGCATGAAAAAAAATTATTAGAATCACCATGGCAAATGAATACATAAATTCAAGGATAGTTTCCAAAATATTTCAGATGACTTTAGCTCAGGCCATGCGAGCCAAGATCAGCTTTTCCGATACAGTTATATGAATGATCTCAGATGTGTTGAGTACTCCTACATACATAAACCAGCAATTTGCATCAAAGCTGGGCAGTAGAACAAAAAAAATTCTAAGGTTTCTTTCCACATTTTTCTTTGACCTGGTTATCAATATAAGAACCAAATCTGTTTCGGAAACTTTTGTGTCATGGTTACAATTCTTGGAGAAAGAAACAGATGGAAAAAATTAATTAGTCAAAGTATGTTAAGTGGAAAGGCATTTCTTTGCGTGAGTGGCCAAAGGGTAGGAAGACTATACAAGGGACAAGGTAACAGAAGTGGCTAATGAGCTCCTGCTTACAGAATTGCAAACATGTAATGTTTTTAACAAATACAAGGGTTTCTGATTTCAGTTCCTTTTAAAGAGGGAGCCAAAAGGTGTGTGCTATGTGATCACCTCTTTTCAGTGATTGAATAGCAACGGTCTGGCAAGTTTATTAAACTAATAAAGTATCTGTTTTATTTGCATTATTTTCTTTTAATGCCTCATTAATTGAGTTTATACATGATCACAAATGCAGTTGTCTACAGTAAACTGCTATTGGCAGCTGCTTGCATGGGTCAGGGGTTTGCAAGTTTCCTTACTGCTTCTGTCTCCCAGTGCCCCACCACCACATGTCTGGCTTACATGGTGTAAGATCATCTGGCTCTATTTATCCCACGCCCATAGGCAAGAATTAATTTCATCACCTCCGCATGTCTCCTGCTTGGTATTATTGAGGGCCTGGGACAGATGCCATTGCTTCAGAATTTACTGAGTGTGTCAAATGGAACTTAAGACACCGAAACTTAGGTTTCTTCTAAGCTTCTGCTAGTTATTTTGCATTGCTTTTTGATGCTAAAGTAACAATGACTGCTTGGGCCAACCCTGTAGCTCAGAATAAAGTAAAGTATACTGATGTATACAATACTTTGTTTCTGTTCCATGTAAACCGCCCTTGATCTCTGGAAGAGGCGGTATAGAAGAAATTGTTAAATAAATATACAGTGACATTGTACACATTAGCACAGGGGATCTGGGTTTAGAGCTATCTCAAGGCAGTTGGGATCTGAGACCCTCTGGAAGAGGTATGATAATGCCTAGGGAGAATGTGCTAAGACTGCATCTTGGAGATGGGTGCTTTTAGCTCTCAGACCATTGAGGGCCCACCAAACTACCCATTTGGGGTTGGCAGAGCAAAGATGATGAGGTTAGAATGAGAAAATGAAGAGGAGAAAAGCTGCATGCTTGCTTATATAAATTAGCGAAAAGTAAAGTGGTCAACTTCAGAAAATTATTTTGTCAAGTATTAAAAAATGTAGGAATGTCCTTTTAAATACTGGCCAGGGATCTACTGGGAAAGAAAGCTTGAGATCCTTTGAAAACAAGTCGTTCATCTTATATGAGGTACTGCACAAGTATCATTCAGTATCGCCTGCCCTGGATCAAGCTTATCAGGTTTGTATCTTGGCCTTGTAGTCCTGTTCTTCTGAACTGAATACATGCGAGTGCGTTTCAAGAAAGCCAGGACCCAGTTTCCCTAAACTGTCCAAATCCAAATCTTAGTAACACTGTAATTAATCCTTCAGACAAATGAAATCATATTTTGTTTAAATGAAATAACAGATGTATTGAGGATCATCAGTTTGTCTTGGTAGGTTCTGTGATGGATGTAAACCTCCCCAGAAGCAAGAGAATACAATTGTCTAAATCCACAATAGCATCAAAAAGATTCTGTAGTTAGAGTTTAAGGTAGGTTAAAATCTATTACAGATGTGCTCAGTGATTGGTGACTCTGGCCTCTAATGCCTCAGATTTCTTTATGCATCAGTGCCCAGTATGGCCTTGAGATGCACTTTGATATCTGCCAAGGAGGCAACGGTTTCCTTTGCCTGTAGCCAAAGGAAACACACCAGGACTGCAGCTGGGGTGAGGAAAAAGAGCCTTGAAAGATAAACAGGCAGTTAATCACACTGTTTCCTCTAGTTTCTGATAGCTTCAGGTTACAGCACCCACAATCATAATTAAGTAGGGGCTTATATATGGCTGGAAACAGTTTTACTAACTTTAAATCTTCACTTGTCTTCCTCTCCTTTCATTGGAAATCAGGTTGCGGATGCTTTAGTTTCTCTTGCTCAGTGAACTAATAGTTTTCATTGCAGCTCTCATCCTGTCTTCCATCTCTCCACTGAAGTTCCTGCAAAAATGCAATGCAATGTGTGCCTTCGAGTCAATGCTGACTCCTGGCAACCCAGCAGCTCCTGAGTTTTCTTGGCAATGTGACTGGAAGAAGATTGCCAGGCCTTTCTTCTGAGGCAATAAAGGCCCAAGGTATGCTAGTGAGTACTGAACCCTGGTCTCTTGGTTACCAAGCCAGTGCTTTAACCATTAGGCTACTGAAGTTCCTGCATAGGTCCCATTATTACGTGTGTTTGACTTGAGTGTAGCGCCTGTTGTCGTAGGTCAAGTTGGAGAATTTTTGTCAGTCTGTATGCATGTCTGTTCCGAGTGCATGTATGTTTGCGCACGCATAAACAAACATGTGTATGTTCTCCCTCGCCACCTCCCATAGTTTCAGGATGAAGAGCCGATGGGAGTTCCAGTCACATCAGCATGAAGAACAGAAGATATGGCCTGGAAAGGCAGGTAGGAGGCTCTAGATCCCGCCAGCCAGAAGAATGGGGCTGCGGCCTGAAGAGAATGGTGGAAGGCTCTGGATCCCACTGGCTGGAAAAGTGGGGCTGTAGCCTGGAGAGGTGAGGCAGAGTCTAAAGGAAGGGGCGTGAGGGGTGGAATTTAAGGGAAGGGGTGGGATTAGAAGGAAAGAAAGGGACAGGGTATGGAAGGGGCCATGTTAGAGGTAGTCCATAAGGGAAGGGGCAAGGTTAGAAGAGAGGAGAAAAGATGGTAAGTATATTAAGGGAGAAAGGAAGAGAAGGAATAAATGAAAAGCCTGGAAGAGTGCAAGTTTGAGGGGGGGGGAAGAGTACATGAGTGGGTGAAGAAAAAAGATGGAAAGTGTAAGAGCAACAAAGGATAGGAATGGGGAATAGTGCAAGAGGGTGGGAGGAAGAAGGGAAAGTGCAGGCACACACCCACAACTCCAACACACATGGACACATAGCTATCCCCTGACACACACACACACACACACACTCACAGACATCCCCAACCACACATACTAATGTACACATGCACACATAGTCCTTGATGCATGTAGATACACAGAGCTGCCAAGATACAGAAGCAAACTCATTTGTGGGATTGACAACATTCACATGGCCATTGCGATGATTTTTCTGGACATATCAGCGGCATTCGACTCAGTCGACCATAAGATTATGCTAGCTAGACTTCATGAAAAAGGCATCCGTAACCAAGCCTGGAACTGGTGCAAATCTTACTTAGATGAGCGCTGGCAACAGGTCCGTACAGGCAACATTACATCTGAACCCTTCAAACAGAAACAGGGAGTACCTCAAGGCTCATCTCTATCTGCGTTGCTTTTTAATATATACATGCAACCAATCTGCCAAATCACCAGAGACTTCGGTATATCCTGCCTACTATACGCGGATGACGTGCTAATATTCACACCGATCAATATATCAAACCCTGACTACTCTCCATTAATCAACTGTTTCAACACAATAACTGACTGGCTTCTCAATCAGAACATGAGAATAAACTTCAAGAAAACCGAAGTACTCATAGCCACAAGAAACAAGCAATTTTCTCCACCAACCACCCTCATAGTAAGAGATGCAGAACTCCCAATCAAGGCCTCCATAAAGTACCTCGGTGTGATACTCGACCAAAAACTCAATCTTAAAGAGCACATAAAGAACACAGTAAGGTCAATTTACTACAAGCTAAAAACACTGCGACACCTGAAACCAATGATGGAGACAAAGGACTTCCGTACAGTCTTCCAAGCAATAGTCACACCACATTTTGACTATGCGAATATCATCCTTCATGGCCTCCCCAAGAATACACTAAATCCACTTCAACTGGCGATGAACGCGGCAGCCCGCATCTTATCTGGAGCTTCTATAAGAGATCATATAACACCAATACTGACGATCTGCACTGGCTTCCGATAAACTGCAGAATAACATACAAAACCCTCCTCATCACATTCAAGGCTATTAATAAATTATCTTCTGCATCGATCTCAAATCTCATCACCCTGACACCAAACAACAGACCCAGGAGACTAGTAGCAGAAAACACACTAGTTACTCCTAGTATCTCCACAAAATGGACACAACAAACTACTAACAGAGCTTTTGTGTCCTATGCTCCCAAGTGCTGGAACAATCTACCTCCAAACATCAGATCAATCAGGGATATCACCCAATTTAGAAAGTCCATCAAGCACTATTTATTCACTTTGCACTTCAGGCTACCGTACACACAATAGAACCGGTTCTCGCCCACTCAGATAACTCCTACACATAACAGCAATCCAGAACAAAGGATCAAAATGTGAAAACACTGTATTCTTGTCAAATATCGAATCTTGATGTAACCTATTCAATGTATATATAATTATGTATAATTATGTAGATAGTTATCCCCAGTTCACACCCAGTTTATCTTCCCTGTTATATGTAAACCTAGATCAGTCATGTATTGGCAGGTATATTGTTGTTCAATGTAAACCGCACTGATGATGAATAGTGCGGTATATATAAAAAAAATGTTAAAAAAAAAAAAAAAAAAAGCACAAACACATGCCAACACACATACACATGCATGCCCCTACATTCCCCATGAAACAAACACACACCCTTCCTGACAATCTCCATTACATATACATGCACAGGCACATGCCCTCTGATATTCCCCATCACACACACACACACACATCTGACACTTCTCATGATACACATACAACATACGCATGCACCCCTTGACACTCCATATGACACACACGTGCACCCTGACACTTCCCATGACACACATTCATAGGCATCCCCAATACTCCTCACAACACACACATGCATACATGTGCATACCTCCCTGACACTCCCCATGAGACACACATATATACACATGCATGTGAATGCACCCCCCACCATTCCCTATGACAGACACACAGACACAATTCTGCAAATGGGAGAAAGGCACTATTGTGTCACACTGCAAGTGTATACTTTTCAAATTATCATTAATATTGTGATTTGTATAACACAAACAAGATGTACGTAGCACTGTCCTTTGTGATATCACTCTGAGTGCACAGCACTGCTCAGCTATATGACTCCCTGACTGGAGCCAATGTCACAATATAGAGATTAAAAAAGCTGCATTTTTTTTCATCTGATCTGAACTGTTAAAGCACAACAGAATTTCTTTCGTTCAAGAAATATTTAGGGTGCCCTACATGGAGCGGTGGGTACACCTTTAAACAAAGGCATGGGGAGGGGTGACCTGCACGGAGCGGCAGGTGCACCTACTCTTGCCACCTTGCTGGGCAGACTAGATGGACCATGATGGTCTTTATCTGCCATCATATACTATGTTACTAGCTGTGTTTTGCTTCTGCTTTTTTTTTGTCTCTTTCAATATAACCTTTTCATGGATTCATGTGGAGGCCAATTCAGATCTGTCCGAACGTCCAGAATCTGGACCCAATTCTGATCCTCCAGGGGTTACATGTCCCCATGGGATCAGAATTGGGTGTACCCAGCCTGGATGGGCTGGCTGTGCCCCAATTTTGGGCCCTAGATGTCTAGCCACTTACCCCGCTAGCCCAGCTAGGCTCCTGCATGGAGCCGCAGTGTCATGGCATCCTGCTGCCATGGCACTGTGGCTCCATGCAGGAGCCACAATCCCTGGCAGAATGATCCTTTCCCTGCCTCCCGACCCCCGATCGAGCCTGCCGTGGCCAGGGTCGGGCTGTGGGGAACCCCCTGCACTCCCTTACCTCCTTTTCTCTGCCCAGAGCGAGCATTGGCTGCCATCTAGGGGGATTTATTCCACCTCCAAGATGGAATAAGTCCCCTGTCCAAATAGCCGACCCCGGACGTACAGGACTGACCCCAGAATCGGCCCTGTACATCCAGGGTAGGGGTCACGCCTCACTTCTCTCTCAGCAAGCCCTCTCCCACCCCCATACAGTACTCCCCACACGTCTTGGCTATACTTGCGGGGAGCTCTGTGGGTGGAATCGGCACCCTGGCAGTTAGGAGGATATACGTCCAAACAGACATATATCCCCGCTAAACATGGCCAGAATCTACCCCAAAGTGTTTTCAAATACCTGGGCCATACCAAGCCATAAATGTGCCCTGAGCAATTTGCACATATGGTATGCCCCCCACACACCAGCTTGCCATTTGCCCCATGCCCAGCATCTCCCCATCTTATCTCCATGTTTCCAGCCAGCTCCCCACCCAGCCGGCCCTTGCACTGCCGTTGCTGCTTTTAGGGTTCCCTTGGTGGCAGCAGGACCTACAATTGAAAAAAAACCCCACAGGTCTTTCCAACTCCACGCTTGCATGCTGGACTGATCCCCCTCCTCTGACATATGCTCGCATCAGAGGAGGGAGGGACTAGATCAGCTATTCAAATGTGGAGTTGAAAGACCCGGCATGCAATTGCTGCCACTGCCGTCACCAATGGAACATGAAAAGAGGCAGTACTTCAAAGGCAGGCAGCATGGGGGGGGGAGGGGGGGAGTCGAGGCTGGCAACCCCAAATGCACATCTATTTTTTTCCGCCCTGTGCGGCTGCACCTCTCGCGCAGGGCTAGGCATGGCACTGTCAACTGCAACATTGACAAATTTAGCATTTCCAGCTGGCTGTGATATTTTTGGGGTCAAGCAGATCCAGTCTTAGTTTTACTCCTAGTACATGTGCGGATGTTAAGATTTACCTAAAGAAGCAAACCTACAACTCGATTTGCCTTATCTGCTGAGTCTAGTGAAACCGTGTTCAAATATCCTGTGGTCTTGGACTCACACAAATTTATTTTAATGTATGTATGTATTTAACCAGTTTTTGGCTTGCCATTCCAGGGCTCAAGGCAGGGTAAAGCAAATATAGACAATATTAGGGGTGTGCAGGCAAAGAAATGTTTCATTGCATTTCCTATTTCTTTCACAGATTTTTTTGGCTCATTTTGTTTTGTTCCACTTTTTTGTCACTTCCCTTCTATCGTTAACAGTACACAGTGCACACTAGCATTTAATTATTGAGCAATACTGTGCACTGTGAGCAAATAGGGCACACTGTTGAACCATAGTGCACAGTATGGAAAATTGAGTCATAGTGTGCACTATTATGTGTTAGACAGGAAGCAACAAAGTTTCAGAGTTTTCTCTTTTATTTTTGTTTGAAAACAATATGAATCAAAATAAGAAATATCATTGATATTTTCCATTTTGTTTCAAACAAATGTGTATCCCCAGACAATATCACAGAGGAGATGCTAGAGCCCCCGGGAGGAGGGAAGAAGGGTTGGCCCCTGCTGGCATAAAAGTGACACTGTAGAATTCCATCTCTGAGGTCATTTGCTTTCCATTCCGTGACTAGAAATGTAACCTGGTTTGACCCTGAACAAGGAGAGAACACGGGGTAAAATGGATACACTTTTTCTTGTCAAGTTCACATCAATTCCATAGCTGTACAATATTATTTTATTCCTCTGAACAGTCTGTCATACAAATGCAAGAACAATGGAAGGGGGAATTAAACAGAGATCAGTGGAGTGTGGATCTTACTGTGCAATACTACACTACATTTGAAAAGAGAGAAAAATAATAACAAAAATAAGACCTTTGCGCTTTCAGCAGAATTGTAATTAATGAAAACTGATGGATGCGCTAAGAATGCCAATAAAAGTACGCTTAACGATAATCTTTGATTTACTTGCCCAAGCTCTGAACATCACAGATATCCTTATCACAATCTCTAGGGTGCTGATCCATATCTTCCAGTGTGGGAATGCACCTATAAGAGTCATTTTCTATGGAAATGCATTGAACTATATGGTAATTATTGCTGGTTAGGGAGAAAATGCAGTAATAATCTGCATACAAAAGACTAGTCTGAGCCTCCTAAAGAAGGTCATTTGGGGATTACTACTAATCCTTTGTAGAGCGCTACAAGGCATATGTGGTGCTGTACATATAGATGTAAGACACAGTTCCCGCTCATCAGAGCTTACAATTTACTCAGCTATCGAAACTTCTCTGGCAAGATGCATATGCCTCCATACAGACTGAGCAAAAAATTGTAGTTGCTGTGTTAGTCCACTTGGGTTTGTGTAAATAAAGGTCAACAAACAAGTTGTAGGTGATATTTTTTTTTTTATTGAAAGGCAGCAAATAAACACAAAGCACACAAAAGTCGCATACGCTATATGCATAGTACAATAATAGAAGGGAACAATTGCTAAAAGCGCAAACATCAATTAATAATCCAACAAAAGGCCCCCCTTTCCCCCCCCCTTCCCCAGGTCAGCGCCTATCAGCAAAGAGCATTCCCATAGCGTTTTTCCTACCCCCCCGCCCTCCAATCCCCCACCCTCCCCCCAACCCCCCCGATCTTCCCCCCTCCCCCCCCACGAACCTCCACGCCCGTTACAGATGAAGGGAGCGGACCAGCCAGCCAGAGCTCAGGAAGCTAAAGGGGAACTCGAAGACCCCATCTCACAAGACGACACGGTGCCAGCCCCCCACGGGACACACCTGCTCAAAGCGGGGCAAGCGCAACTTACTGGCTGCCACCCTGCGTTCCATTGAATAGGTATCCCTCATCCGCTCTAACCAGGTAGTGAAGGACGGCGGCAGGACCTGCTTCCACGCAGCTGCCACAGATAGCTGCGCCGCATTCAGACCATGCTGAAGCAAGGCCAGCTGGGGGTTGCGCGCCCCCGGCACATTAACACCAAAAAGGAAAATACACGGATCCCAGGGAATGGTCAGCCCAACTAATTGCTTTAAGCGGTATTGGATCCCTCTCCAAAAGGTGCGGATGCGAGGACAGGACCACCAGACATGCGCTAAAGTACCTTTCTCTCCACATCTCTGCCAGCACAGATCCAAACCCCCTGGGTATACGCGAGCAATCCGCTCAGGTGTCATATACCATCTGTATAAAAGCTTATAGTTAGTTTCACGGACATTAATAGCCACCGAACCTTTCCACAACCTGCCCTCTACCTGTTCCCATTGCTGCTCAGTAAAATGGAGACTCAAGTCGGAATTCCATTGTTCGCGATACTTGCCTAAGCTCGGCTGCTGCGCCTGCAAATGGGCATATAAGGTAGCCATAAGACCTTTCATGGTTTTACACTCCGAGCAGTATCGCTCTATATGCGACAAATCGCGGGCCACTTGGGACCACACATTTCGAGCTTGTACCCAGTGAGCCACTTGCGTATAGTGAAAAACATGACAATCAGGAAGATCAAATTCCTCCTGAAGTGCACTAAAAGACTGCAGCCTACCCTCATAAAAGAATTGGCCAACTTGACTAAGTCCCTTGTGCCCCCACATCCGGAAAACCGGGTTAGTCATCCCCGGGGGAAACATAGCATTATCCACGAGAGGCGCCAGAGGAGTCAGGTCCGCCCCCCGAGTTCGAAAAGATTGGTCCCAGCAGCGAAGGGTATGCAGGATATAGGGATTGCTTAAACGCAAGCCACCTCGCAACTTGGGACCAAGCCACAGCTGGTCTCCCAGTCCCCCCCCCCCCGCAATGTGCATTTCCAATTGTATCCAACGTTTGGGGCTAGCCGGGTTCATCCATTCCACCCCGGCACGACATTGCGCGGCCGCGTAGTACCAATGGAGGTTAGGCGCCCCCATGCCCCCAGAGCACGTGCGCGTATAAAGAATGCGACGTGCGATACGAGTCCGCCGAAAGTGCCATATAAACTTCATAAGCAGGGATTGCCAGCTGGCCAAAGTTCCCCGAGACAGGGGTATAGGGAGCACCTGGAAGAGGTACAAGAACTTCGGGACGACCACCATCTTAACCACCGCTATACGCCCAAACCAAGATAACGTCAAGCTAGCCCAAGACTCCAGTAGGTGATATTTTTTATTGGACTAACTTTATATATTTTTGTCAAACTTTCAAGAGTTGAGCTCTTCATCAGGTCCGTAAGGGATAATGCATTACACTGAGTTTTAGTACAAACTCATCAAAACTCTGGGCTGTCTGCAGTGACAATTTACATCACATAGGTCCTGTCTGATCTTAGGTAGTCTGCATCTGCCATTGAATAACAATGAAAGGCATAGGTAAGAAGACAGTAACTTATTGCATTTCAATGTTTTATGTCTGGCAATGGGTATGGAAACCAGTCTCCCTACTCAGCTCTTTTTGTCACTGTTGAAATGCTTGATCATTTTAATTTCAAATGTTTTACTTTCATGTATGTTCTTGAAATTTCCTTTCAGGTCTTTGATTGTGAGATCATTAAGGGAGTGGTTTTCCTTTGAGAAGTGCTCACTTACTGTTTTCTCTGCAACAGTTTATGGTGTGTATGTGAAGGTTGATACGTGTCCTCAGTTTTTGACTTGTTTCTCATCTTTTCCACTGGATCATAGATACTCCATTCATAGGGGAGTACGAATGTGAGGGTTTTTTTATTTTGAATTTCTTTCCCAAGTGGAAGAAAATGCACAAAACAGCTTTACTGTCTCCTTACCTTTCATTGTAATTCAATGACATATGCAGGCTACCTAAAATCAGATGGGAACTGTGTGATGTAAATTGTCACTGTATTCAATACTTTGCTTTGATAAGTAATGACATTATTCAGATAACCCAGAGCTTAGATGAGTTTACACTACTTAAACTCAGTGTAACTGAATTATCTCTTCATAGACCTGATGAAGAGAATATAGTTCTTGAGAATTTGTCAAAAATATATAAAGTTAGTTCAATAAAAAGGTATCACCCCTTTGTATTAATTATTTCTTTTCTCTTATGTTTCGAAAATATTGTTATTTTGTTGTTACAGTGTATACTGCAACTATTTCATGTTCTATGTAAAATGCTATTACATTGTAAACCGCTTTGATCCTAGTAAAAGTGGTATAAAAGAACCTTTAAATAAATTAAATAAATCACCTACAACTTGTTTGTTGACCTTTATTTACACATTCCTCAATACAAATGAACTTGATATCTCAAAGAAGAATTGTCTAAATCAGTGGTTCCCAAACTGTGGGTCGTGGCCTCAAATGGGGTCATAAAGTTCTCATTTGGGGTTACGGCCGCATATAGAGTTCTAGGGGAAGATAAAGAAGACTGTCACCAATTCTTTGGCAATGCTGCCTTCAATCAACTTCCCCCACCACCGATCCAGCATTAGCCTTCCCTTTTCTTCTGTGGCCAACTGAATTGCACCCCTCCTTCAGTAGCCAGTTGAATCGTGCCTCTCTTTCATTCCCTCGAATCTGCATCAGCAAGCGCTCACAAAACAGAGAAGTGTGGGGCCCTCAAACTGGAGTCTGTGCCTCAGTCATGTTCCGCCCCCTCTCAGACTTCCTGTTTCTATGGGGCAGGATGCAGTTGAGGCTGAACCTTCTGCACATGCACAGATTCCAGCTTGAGGTCCCCGCACATTATATCTGTACGCTGAATGCTGACGCAGGTTCCGGGGGAGGGAGGAGTGGCATGATTCAGTTGGCCCGCAGAAGGAAGGGCAAGACTGATGCTGGATTGGGGGTGGAGAAGACTGGTTGAATGCAGCGGTGGAACTTTGTATCTGTAATGTGCGTGCTTGTTGCTGCAGGTTTGGAGGGGTGCAGGGGCACGATGCAGTCTGCCATGGCCTGGTGAGAGAGTGAAGGATTTGGGGAAGATACTGGACTGAGGAGGAGGGGAAGGGAACATTGGATGCTGGACCACCAGGGGAAGGGAAATAGGGAGGAAGCTGGACATGATGGGGATTGGAATAGTTTGAATTGCAGGGAGATGTCTGACATGGGGGTGGTACAGGGGCAGGCAGATAAAGGAGATGCTGGATATAGGGGAAGGGGAACTAGGGAGATAGAAGAGATGCTGGACATGGGAGGAAGGGAGATAAGAGATGCTTGGAATTGGGAAGGGGGTACTGGGGAGGGGAGAGAAAGGAGCTGCTGGACATGGGGGGCACAAGTACTCGTGGGACTGATAGAAAATACTGAATGTTAGGGGTGGGGCTAGGGAGGCAGAAAGAGGAGATACTGGACATGAGAGAGAGGGAGACAGAAGAGATGCTGGACATAGGGGAACTAAAGAGACAGAAGAGATGCTGGACATGTGTGGGATGGATGAGGGAGACAGACAGGAGATACTGAACATGGGAGAGATAGAGACCCTGGATGGGGAGGGTGAGAGTGGAGACACAGGAGACGGGGGAGAAGAGATAGGGGAGAGTTAGTGAAAGACTGGGCAATAAGAGGTTTGGGAAAGAGAGAGAGAGAGAGATGGGGATGAGAGAGCTGAATGACGGAAAGTGATGGAAGCTGTGGTTAAATGCAGCAAACAGCAGGAGATTGAAAACTAAACGGTAAAAGAGGAAGGAAGAAAACTGAAAAGAAGAGATCGGTATTACAGATTGATACAGGTGATGAAGTGAAGACAGGAGAGAGAGAAGAAGGCAAATAGACAGGTGACCCTGGAAACAAGAGTTAAGGGAAGGCAGAGAAAAGCAGAAACCAGACCTTTGGATCAACATGATTAGAAAAATGAAATGGCCAGAAAACAAGGCAAAAAAATAATTTTATTATCTATTTAGTGATTGGAATATGTGAGCTTTTGGAATGCATATCTGCTAGGACCGGTTTTAGAAATGGCTGGGACCCAGCTCAAGACAAACATTTGGAAGGGAACCTCAAATCCCACTATCATGCTGTGATTCTTTTCAGCTTCAGACACACGTACACACTGTCCCTGGTCACTTAGCCCCCACAACCATGCACATAGAGTGCTCCCAGACACTGAGCCCCTGCATGCACACACACTGCCTCAAGACATTCAGCCACCCCCCTCCACACACACTACGACTACTATTAATCATATTTATAGCGCTACAAGGCATATGTAGCGCTGCACAGACACATATAAAGACGGTCCCTGCCCATCAGTGCTTACAATCTAATTAAGATAGACAAAACAAAAGATAAGAATAAGGGTAGAATAGGAAAAGGTAAGGAAACACAAGGAATAGAAGGGATCAGGATCCAAAAGCAGCCTCAAAGAGGTGAGCTTTCAGCATGGATTTGGAAAGGGGCAGAAATGAAGCTCGACGTACAGATTCAGGTAGCTCGTTCCAGGCCTAAGGAGCAGCGAGGTGAAGGGATTGGTCTGGAATTGGCAGTGGAAGAAAAGGGCAAGGAGAGAAGCAAGCAAGTAGAAGAGTGGAGTTCACGAGGAGGGGTATAAGGAGAGTGAGAAGCAGAAGAATGAATGCATTTACACATACACTGCCCCCCAATGCTTAACCCCTGACACACACTGCCCCTAAATGCTCAGCCCTACACTGCATATGTTCAAGAAACTGTGTCATAACTTCCAAGCCTGTATGAGTTAGGCGTGTTGAGTACATCAGATAATTACTTTAAAAAGCATAGATTTACATATTTATATTTATGTTATTTGAGTGATAATTTTATTTGATTACTATCTAGAGTCAAGGAAATTCTCAGTTGCTAAAATGGGGTCACACCAGAAAAAGGTTTGGGAAGCACTGGTCTAGATATTTCACTATTCAGTATTTCTGTTTTCTGGGACATGACACCCTCATTCTTAAAGGGAAAATTAGGAATACATAGAGTAGCTTGAGTAAAATTTCTTTGCTAAAACCTGACATGGCTACATTTCAACAACAAAGTGCCTGCATCAGGAGTCATAAGAACATAAGAACATAAGATATGCCATACTGGGTCAGACCAAGGTCTATCAAGCCCAGTATTCTGTTTCCAACAGTGGCCAATCTAGGTCATACGTACCTAGCAGTTTCCCCAAGGGTGTAGGGATTATAAGGTTTAGGGATATGTTCCTGGTTCATAATCACTCAATGGCCTTTATTCTGCTCTAATAAAAATATGTCAACCAAACTACTATATTGTGGACAAAGAAAAAAACCCAGGCCAGCATAAGGAACCATATAAGGAAATATGATATATCATAAGCCTTAGAAGAGTGTATGCCTGGACTGAAGAGTCCATGCAGAGGCTTTGTGCAGAGGGCATGTACACAGGAAACCATGCAAAAAAGTATAAGCTGAGCCGTTAGTCCTGAAGACAGTAGATGGTTTTGACAGTTGGTGAGTATAAGCAAGACAGAGAGGCCTGGGGAATGTTGAAACAGGAACATAGAGGGGACAGAAAGGTCAATGACAGGAAACAGAAGGAGGGAGGAGGGGAGAGGACCCAAAGAGGAATGGATTTGGAAACTGTATGCATACACGGAAGCAAAAAATGTATATATGTAACATGATTATTGTACTCGGGGGAGGAGGAATTCTGGAGGTGTCTGGTGTCTGATGACTGACAGAAGCTCTCCTCTCCACTGCCTGTATTGTCCATCAGTTATCTAATAAACAGAGATTCTGATTGCACCTGTACTGACTTTTGGATCTGGACTATACAGGAAATTAGTGATAATTAGTAATCGGTCTTTTGTGAGTAACAGGGCCTCACAATTTGTGCCGAACACCCGGGATTGGGGTACGGGTGGGTCTTTATGACCAAGATACAAATTTAAAGATTTGGATTCCCCTCAAGAAAGAAGAGGGAGGTACGTTCCCGGTGGGTAGTAGAGACTGGAGGAGAAGAAGTGAGTGACGGATTCCCTAGGAAGACGGCAGCTGTGACGACGGTGTCGTGAGTATAAGTATTTTTAACCAAGCTTGGTAAGTGTTGTTTAAGTTTTGTTTTGTTATATGAATAAAGTGTAAGAAAAATTTGCTGTTATAAACTGGGACTGAATGATAAGTGTTTGAGACTGTACGTGTCGTCTGACACGAAGCGTGTGTGTTCTTGCTCACGGTTCCATACCTCCGCGAGGAGATTGGCTGGGCTTGAACGAAGCGAATTCTTGTTTGAAAGGTGTCCTGGACATTTCGTGCACTTCCTTCCTCTGTAAATAAAGAGGTTGGATATTGAGATCCTTAAATAAAAGTTTGCACGTAGGAATCATGTCTCTGTTTAGGAGAAAGAAAGATGGCAATCAGGACATAATGGTAAATCAAGCTTCCCCAGTGACTCCGGTCGAACGGATGATGAGAGATAATCCCTTATTAGGAAAGGAAATATTGAAAGTTTGCCTTAAATGGGCAAAATGGAGCGCTGCTCCTGGAACTCCTCTCGGCTGGCCACCGGAGGGGTCCTTTGATGGTCGTTGTTTAGTAAAAATTAGGGATTATGTTCTATTCCACAAGACTGGGGCTAGTCAGCTGAAACACTTAAGGTACATTTCCATGTGGATGAAACAGGTAGATCCAAACACCCTCAGTAGTGATGATCCACCCCCCTATTGGACGACAGAGAGTCGTACAATGGCAGCGATAGGTTATGCAGACCCTTCCATAGATCTAGACACCAAGGAGACAGAATTAGAGGACAGACCTAAAGATAAAATTAAAGATAAAAGACCAGCAGAAACATACAAGGAAAGAGTTAGATACTGGGATGAGATAAAAACACCATCTCTTATTGAGACTCCCCCATGTAATCCAATATATCCCCATCGGGATTTGGAAGACATAATGCGAAATAATAACTCCCAACCACGTAGAAGATCCCGGTCTGCATCTCCCCGCCGGGAACAGCATACGGGATGGGTCCAGGTAGCAGGTAAATTACATTTGACCCCTGATGCAAACCCTGAGCCCCCGGTGTGTGACCAGTCATTGCTGGGAGCCACAGGGGGTGATCAAACCCAAGTACACTCCACTCCCTCTGTCCTTGACTCCATTAATTGCGATAAGTTTCCCGTGATGTCAGCGGACAAATTCCCTGGTAGTATTGATTTACCAGAAGCTCAATGGGATCTTGATCATTTTTCTAAATAACCATGTGAAAGTAGGCAGAATGTTAGGAACCGGACAACCAGAGCCCATGAATATCACTTAATGCCCATACAGAGTTCTAAAGAACCAGTTCAACCTAAGAAAACCCCTGTAGATTTTGTTTTTAATGAAGAAGGAGGTGAAGGTTTCTATGTATATCATTGGAGTTCAAACCTACATGGATGGACCTCGGCATGCGCCCCACAAATGAGAATTTGGCCAGAACAAGGGTCACTGAATACTACAGATTTAAACCTAGCTCGTAGATGTATCCATGGAGGGGAGGGAGATCCACAATGGGACTATAAGTATATGGAAGCAGGTTTAAGGGTATGGGAAAAGTATGAGGGACAAGATCCCAATAACCCAAAAACACCTAATCATTTGATATTTCCCGTGCGGCATGCTCCCCACGGGCAAGAAATATATATTCCTTGGAGTTTTACCGATATGACTAATCTGGCCGAGCAACTCCCTCCCCTGAACCAGGGAGCGGGAGCGTGGATACAAAAATTTGAACGATTAACAGCAGGTTATACTTTAGCAATTGGAGATGAAAAAGCCCTACTGGCCCGAATTTTGGGTAATAATGCGGCTAATCAAGTTTTTCAAAATGCCCATATCAGAGGGGTTATGGTACATCATCCCCAGTATGATGGGGCACTTTTCAATCTTTATCGTAATATGGTATGGGACTCCTTGAGGGACATTTATCCCACCCAACGAAGTATGGGACCCCTTACTTCAATGCAATTTAAGGTTGGGGAAGATGTTAGCGCTTATTTGGCTAAATTTCAAGATTTATGGGAGGCCCAGATGGGCGTACCCCACAATGACCCTAACATGGCTCTCATGTTTTTTCAGACTCTCTGCAATACCTTACCTTTGCCTATCCAGTTAAAGCTAAAAAACATAGTAGCGTTAGAATCAGAACCATGGCAGAAACAACAGGCACATATTTTTCATTTTTTCAGACAATCTGAGGAAGAATTGAATAAACCAGAAAGAGACAGAAAAGCTGCCCAAACTCGTTTGTTTAATTTGCAATTGAAAGAAATAGAACAGGAGAAGAAGAAGGGAGGGCGGGTCAGCAGATCTGCTACCGACGAAAAGTTAATTAAAGCCCTTCGGCAGCAGGTTAAAGAAGCAAGGCAGCAAGCTAAAGAAACACAGAAACAATTTGAGGAATGTATGGAATGTTTGGATGATTCTTCAAGTGATAGCAGTGCAGAAAGTGACTCTGAAGATGCAGATAAACAATTGATGCGAGTTTTGAATGTTCAAAAGCGTGGTCAGCTCACGGGTCAGGAACCACGATCCTTCCCCAGACAAAGGCAGGACAGGGAGAGAGATTTCACTTGTTGGCAATGCGGTGAGAAAGGTCACCTGCAACGGTCTTGTCATGCTCCCCCACCAAGAGGGCGGAGAGGGTATGACCAAGGTCCACCACCGTTTGAGAGGTCTCGGCAATATCCTACCTGGCAGCCCCCAAATAGGACAGGCTATGGCAATAGGGAAGATAGACAATGACTAGGTATATATGATATGCAGGTGGTGCTGGGAACAGAGGAGCCTTATATTAAATTAACTTTGAATGACCAAGAAATGAATTTTCTTATTGATACTGGAGCCACACTTTCTGTTCTGAACACCATGCCCATAGGTGGAACCATTGGCAGAGACAGTGTTATTGCCACTGGGTTCGATGGTAAGCCAGTAAAAACCCCCGTGACTAATCCAATTTGGGTGGAAGGGCCACAATTTGCCATCTTCCATAGTTTTTTGTATGCTTCTCACTGTCCTATAAATTTGATGGGACGAGATCAAAGCCCAAGTCACCTTAGTGGCAGGAGCATTTCAATCCGCAGGGATACGTGAAACTGGCACTTACCTCCTTAGTCCATATGGGCGGGTACGAGGTACACCGGTTCACATACGATTAAAACAAGGGAAAGAGGGTCCGAAATTGCCCCAATACCCCTTGCAGCAGGCAGCTATAGAGGGTGCACGAGAGGAAATTAATCAACTCAAACTACATGGTATCATAGAACACAGTACTTCGGCATATAATACCCCTCTTTTTCCAGTTAGTAAACCTAATGGCAAGTGGCGCATTGTGCATGACCTTCATGCACTTAACCAAGTAGTGGAAACCCAATTTCCTGCAATTGCAAACCCCGCCACCACATTAAATACAGTACAACTGTACAAATATTTTACAGTATTAGATTTGAAAAATGCCTTTTTTAGTGTAGAAATTGATGTTGATTCTAGACCCTTACTGGCTTTTCTTTTTGATCAAGTACATTACCAATGGACACGACTACCTCAGGGGTATGTCAATAGTCCTAGTATATTTTCCCAGATTCTCTCACAAGATTTACAGGAGTTCAATTCACATCTCCCTGGAGAAATGTGTTTGTTACAATATGTAGATGATATTTTGCTATCTGGGTCAGATTATGAACAAATGCAGAAGTATACACAGGAGTTAATACAGGAACTGCATGAGAAAGGGTACAAACTAAATGCAGAAAAAGCACAACTCGTGCAGACCACGGTTACCTTTTTGGGGTTCCAGTTAAGCCAAGGATCCATTCAGGTGGGAGATAAAACAATTCAACACTGTATGCAGATCCCTATACCTGGTACTGTTAGGGAATTACGATCTGTTCTAGGCACACTAAATCTTTGCAGAAATTGGATCCCAGCTTTTAGTTCTCGGACTCTTTGTTTCCGCCCTTATTTGAAGGGTGGTGTAAAAAATTCAGACAAAATTACTTTAGACCCTTGTGCTGTAAGCGTGCTCCAGTCCATTTTGGAAGATTTAAAGTGTCTTCCAGCCTTACATTTGCCGAATCATCACAAACCCTTTCAATTGATGGTAGTGACAGGCTCTCAGGCTTGGGCAGCCATACTATTTCAGGACAGGGTTTGTACCTTAGCGTTCTTGTCAGTCACTTTCGGATGTACCGAACTTCCCCTGCCTGATCTTGAGAAATTAGTCATTGCGGTCGCAGCAGCGATAGAGAAAGCTTTGTCTATTTTCACCCCCACTACCCTGATTCTCTATCAGTCTATTGAACTGAAGGCTATTTTAAATAAAGACACCTTACATTTGTCCCCGACAAAATTACAGCAAGCCTGTGCATCTATCTTGAACAGTGGAGTGATTTTCCGCCCTCTCACTGCCTCCACGTGCCCACTAAGTTGGCTACAGACAGCGGTAGATGTTCATACCCCAGTACGTGACTCCTCCTATGAGGAAATTTTATCAACTATGGTATCACGCTCTGATATGCCACCAGATAGTGAAATTTGGTTTACTGATGGATCAGAACAGAAAGGTGCTGTGGGATTTGCTGCTGTACTAGTGACCCCTGATGGAGTGTCTGAGCATCGCTTACAGTATGCTCTGGACTCGGATCGGGGATATTCAGCACAGGCAGCTGAATTGTGTGCTATATTAGCTGTCCTAGAGGAACGTCCGGAAACGCCCCTGATTTTCTACACTGACTCATAGTATGTTAAAAAATTGTGTGGGGAGTACCTCCAGATTTGGTTACAGCAGGGATTTGTTACTTCATCTAGTAGTCAGCTTGTACACAAATCATTGATTCTATACTTGTATGACCTGTTACTGCAGCGCCAGCAGAAAGGTATTCTAACCTCTTGTAACTGGACTCCAGACATTATGGTTTCTTATATTTCGGAAATGCTCTGGCTGATGAAGCAGCTAGACAAGTTACAGATGCTGTCCCCATTTTAGTTACTACACGAGCAAAGACTTATCCCTTACCTTCACTCCGGGATTATCAGCAGAATCTTCTGCAAGATGAAGTGCAGAAGTGGAAATTGTTAGGATGTTCAGAGCACAAACAGTTGTGGGTTCACCCGTCCGGAAAGGCTTGCATTTCACTCTGGTCTTTACAACAATTGTGTCTCTTGTTACACTCTGTAGCCCATGCCCCTGCCTCCAGGGTTTGTGCACAAATTTCTGGGCTCTTCTGGTACCCCCGTCTTAGGGCCAGGGTGCAGGAATGGTGCCAGCAGTGTCCCCAATGTTTAGAGAATTCTCCTGTGAAGGGCAAACAAATGCTACAAGGTCATCTCCCCGTTGTTCAGGGTCTGTTCATTTCCTGGTATGTAGATTTCACAGATATGCAGGTCCGTTTAGATGGATACAGATTCCTTCTTGTCTGTGTCTGTCCATTCTCCAAATGGGTGGAGGCTTTTCCCTGTAAACAGGAAACTGCAGCAGAAGTTTTCAAATGCTTTTCTCAGCATCTATTCCCTCATTTTGGTATACCACAAAATGTTTATTCTGATAACGGCTCTCACTTCCAGAATCAATTAATGCATCTTTTCTCTACAGCAGTGAACCTGCACTGGAAGTATGTCTCAGTCTATCGCCCCACCTCCAATGGTCTCGTCGAACGGACCAATGGCCTGCTCAAGACTGCCCTGCGTTTGATTCAATCAGACAAAAGTTTTTCCTGGTTGCAGGCTCTGCCCCTTGCTCCGTTTCAGCTCAGGAATCGCCCGCTGAAGAATGTTGCTCTCACACCACATGAAATATGTACCGGAAGACGTTTGTTGTTGTACAACTTGTCAGAGACCTCTGTTTCTTTACCAGATTCTTTATCTCCTTACATTGCAGGTCTGCGTTTAGCCTTAGCAGAAATCTCCTGACGCTGTGCCATCCGTGATCAACATCCGTCTCTTCCCAAGGAAAGTCTGATTCCGGTTGGGACCAAAGTTTATCGCAGAAATCCTCATCGGAGTTCCTGGCAAGATCCAACATATTCGGGACCCCATATTGTTTCTGCGTCCACTCCTTTTGCTGTTCTGTTGGACTCTGGTCAAACCTGGACTCATATTGCCCACCTTTGGGTTCCTTGAACTGTGCTCTGGACTTTGATTAATCTTCTATAACATGTCTGCCTCTCCTGCTCTTAAGTATGCCTTTTTATATTGTTTCATGTTATTTGCGATTCTCCTAGCATGGCTTTTGTTTTTCATTTGTGCCCCTGCCCCTAAGTCACCCCCACCACTACCACCTCCTCCCTGAATCGTTCCCTTAGGTCCCTCCCTCTTCCCAATACCTGGAAATCAACTGTCCTTGATGGTCAGTTAGCTATGTTTTTAAATAACCAAAGTCCTTCTGCCCTTTCCCGTCATTCTAGAGCTACAGCATCTGCTTCCAATTTATGGCAATCATCTGTTCTGGATATTTTACGCTTAACTAATGTTTCTGATTGTTTAATATGCACCCCCATCCCTAAAGCTGTAAAATATGCTCCCGTAGCGGTTTATCCTTTGTCCCTCTCGGAATTAATGGGAAAGGTCTCTTGTTGGGACAACAAAAACTTTACTGCTCCATGTTTTGAATCCATAGACTGTACTGACACATGGGAGTCTGCGAATGCCTCCAGTGAACCTTTCTTTGTTTATGTTCCTTTAAAGATGCGATTTACTTATTGTCTTGTGACTAATGCATCTCTTTCATTTTTCTATCGCTGCAATATTACTTATAATGTCCAAAATGCTTTTATTCCTAGCCATGGTAATTCTACATATTTGTCACAATTTACTGCTAACCCCTCCACCCTGTCCCCGGCGGATAATATCACCCTAGTGCCTTTGCTAGTGGATTCCGATTATTGGCGGGATGCCCTACTTGTGGGTCCCTATTTACCTTCTGGTCATTATGATTACTGGCTTGGAGGTAAAGTCCCTTTTAGTTCCTGCTATACTCCCCAGTCTCAGCCCTCTACCTACAGTCATGGGAAGTTACAATCTAACCTTTATTGGGGTAATATTAATACATTTCCAAGAAAATGGCGTTCCTCTACACAAATTTCTGCTTTAACAGGTCACTATTTTCTTTGTGGGGAAGCCTTATTACAGAAAATTAATATTTCTCACTTGCCCTGTACCCTTGTCCGTGTATCTCTCTATTCTGCCCTTATTCCTTTAAATGTTTCACACAAAACTCATTCACTCCTCCAGCGAGTTAAACGCTCTCTAGTAGGATCAGGTCCATGGGATGCGAAAGTTTCTGAAGATGAGGCCATACAGGCATCTTTTGAATATATTAATTCTACTTACCCTTTGACCAAAACACGATTAGATGCTTTGTCATGGACATCATGGATTCCTTTTGCTACCCCTGCCCTCACTGCTGAATTAGGAATGGCTATACGCCGGTTACAATGTTTGCTTCATGTACAAATGAAAGCTGTTACTGATTCTATAACTAAGCTATCAGAGTCCCTAGAGCAGAATACCCAAATGACCCTACAAAATAGACAAGCGCTAGATTTGCTCCTTGCTTCTGAAGGAGGCCTTTGCTCTTTTATTAATGCCACTAATTGTTGTACGGTCATAGCGAAGCATTCAGTGTTTGTGCTTAATGCTATGGATAAAATACGCCACCTGTCAGATTTACATATTGATGACTTTAAGGGAGGACTGAATGTAGGTAATTGGTTCTCATCCCTTACCTCCTGGATTCACTCGCTAGGTGCTGGCCTAAAAGGCCTTTTAATTTCTGCTGGCATCTTTTTAATTTTTGCCTTGTCCTTTTGTTGTATTGTTTCTCTTGTCATCTCCTGTTGTAAGAAACAGTGTACCAAAGTGTCCACCTCCCTTATGCCTGTTCAAACATGCCATACACATGTGAATGTTTCCTATGCTGCGGTCCCCACTTCTGAATTCTCTGACTTGGTCTTATCTCCTCCAAAATAAAAAAAATAAATAAATAAAAAATGGGTGAATTGTAGGGATTATAAGGTTTAGGGATATGTTCCTGGTTCATAATCACTCAATGGCCTTTATTCTGCTCTAATAAAAATATGTCAACCAAACTACTATATTGTGGACAAAGAAAAAACCCCAGGCCAGCATAAGGAACCATATAAGGATATATCATATATCATAAGCCTTAGCAGAGTGTATGCCTGGACTGAAGAGTCCATGCAGAGGCTTTGTGCAGAGGGCATGTACACAGGAAACCATGCAAAAAAGTAATAGCTGAGCCGTTAGTCCTGAAGACAGTAGATGGTTTTGACAGTTGGTGAGTATAAGCAAGACAGAGAGGCCTGGGGAATGTTGAAACAGGAACATAGAGGGGACAGAAAGGTCAATGACAGGAAACAGAAGGAGGGAGAGGGGAGAGGACCCAAAGAGGAATGGATTTGGAAACTGTATGCATACACGGAAGCATAAAATGTATATATGTAACATGATTATTGTACTCGGGGGAGGAGGAATTCTGGAGGTGTCTGGTGTCTGATGATTGACAGAAGCTCTCCTCTCCGCTGCCTGTATTGTCCATCAGTTATCTAATAAACAGAGATTCTGATTGCACCTGTACTGACTTTTGGATCTGAACTATACAGGAAATTAGTGATAATTAGTAATCGGTCTTTTGTGAGTAACAGGGCCTCACAAGGGACACAGGTTCCACAATGCTTGTATTGGTTTGTGTTATTTTAATTTTTATGTGCTCCAGTTTTACTCCTTGGTATGTATATGAAAAATATTTCTTAAATGTGTTTGTGTTTATTCAAATGTTTATATGTTTCTATATTTGTTAACATGATTGACATATTTTTGTATATGTTTTTATATGTTTATATGCTGATGTTCTGAGGTATTGTATGAATCCTGATGCATACATATTATTGCCAAAACACAGCCGTATCAGGTCGTAGCAAATACATTTTACTCAAACTACTCTTTAGATGCCAAGATGGGCCAATACCTCAGGTGGTCATTAGTGGGATGGGAACAGCTGGGGGATGTAGAAAAACAGTGGACAAAACTGAAAGGGGATATTTTAAGGGTAACCAACCTTTTTGTTAAAATGGTAAATAAAGGTAAAAGGAAAAGGAGACCACTATGGCTTTTGAAAGAAGTAGCTGAAAAAGTGAAGAAAAAGAGGAAGGCCTTCATGAAATACAAGACATCACAGAGAGAGGAAGACAGGCATCTATATTTGGAAAAACTTAGAGAAGCTAGCAAAGTAGTCAGGAAAGCAAAGATTCAAAAAGAGGAGGAAATAGCCAATGCAATAAAATGGGGGGATAAGACAAGCAAAGATTCAAAAAGAGGAGGAAATAGCCAATGCAATAAAATGGGGGGATAAGACATTTTTCAGATATGTTAGTGAGAAGAGGAAGGGCAGAAGTGGTATTGTCAGACTCAAGGGTGAAGGGGAAGAATATGTAGAAGCTGATGAGGATAAAGCGGAATTGCTTAACAAATATTTCTGTTCTGTGTTCACAGATGAAGAACCAGGAGCAGGACCTCAGAAAACACCCACAAACGGGAACAGAAGCGAGGGACATCTTGAACAATTTTCAGAAGACTGTGTTCGCGAGAAACTAGCTCAACTTAAAGTAGACAAAGCGATGGGACCGGATGGGATACACCCTAGAATACTGAGGGAACTTGGGGACGTTCTAGCAGCTCCACTGACTGACCTTTTCAATGCCTCGTTGGAGTCGGGAGTGGTGCCAAAGGACTGGAGAGAGGCTCACGTGGTGCCTTTACACAAAAGTGGAAGTAAGGATGTGGTTGTAAACTACAGGCCAGTTAGTTTAACTTCGGTGGTGAGTAAATTATTGGAAACGCTGCTGAAAGAGAAAATAGTGAGGTTTCTGGAGTCCAGTGGATTACAGGATCCAGGGCAGCATGGATTCACCAGAGGCAGGTCTTGTCAGACAAATCTGATTAATTTCTTTGACTGGGTGACCAGGGAGTTGGAGCAAGGGAGAGCCCTAGATGTGGTGTACTTGGATTTCAGTAAAGCCTTTGACACTGTTCCTCACAGGTGACTTATAAACAAACTGAGCACCCTAGGGATGGACCCTAAAGTTACTGCTTGGGTTAGTAATTGGTTGGGTGGGAGGTGACAAAGAGTACAGGTAAATGGAGCTCACTCTGAGGAGAGGGATGTTACCAGTGGTGTGCCCCAGAGATCTGTCCTTGGTCCGATGCTTTTTAACATCTTTGTTAGTGATATAGCGGAAGGACTGTTGGGTAAGGTTTGCCTCTTTGCGGATGATACCAAAATCTGCAATAGAGTAGACACCCAGGAAGGTGTAGATAACATGAGGAGGGATCTAGCTAAGCTTGAAGAATGGTCTAGAGTTTGGCAGCTGGGATTTAATGTTAAAAAATGTGAGGTCATGCATTTGGGCTGCAGCAATGCAAGGGAGCAATATAGTATAGGGCAGGGCTACTCAAACTGTTTGCGTGGCGGTCCAGAAATTTGTACAGAGACACGACTGGGGTCCGAACCAAAAGGTTCAAGTTAATTGACATCAACACCTTGGCAAACCAGTTCACAAATTTATATATAGACCTCGTCATAATGTTATAGTAATTAAATAAGAACACTACAATAAAAAATTAAATAGGGTTTTTTTTCAGTTATTTGTATTTTATTTATAGTAAGATTTTAGTACATAACAGGAAAAATAAAATACAATGTAACATACAAGCACATGCAGAGACACATGCAGAGACACAAAAGACAATGCTGAAATCTGTACCTGGGAGGGATGAGGAGGACAGCTAAACAGTGAATATTAAAAACATGTAGGGCAGGCTATTAATCAATCCGTATGTAAGCGCACTGCTGCCAGACATGAAGAAGAGAGACAGAGAGACTTGACAGGCTTTTTAACAACACTCAGTTTCACGCCAAAGGGAGGTCAAAGTTCAAAACTATTGCTATTTGAATGGTATTGCTATTTGAATGGTAACTGCGGGAAGGGCTCCGATTGCTGCTGCGGCTTCTCTCACCTCGGTGGCGCTGAAGATGAGCCGCAGACACCAGTGAGGGAGAACAGGAGACTTCCACAACGCCAGTTAAAAGCCAAACGAAACCTGAGAGGCTGGGGGAACTCCTTCTGCAGCAGCGCCGAGCAAGTGATGTCAGAAGGGGCGGCAGCGATCAGAACCCTTCCCGCCGTTACCGAGGCTGCCGGCGCCCTTCCCGCCATTACCGAAGCCATTCTTGAAGCCACGGATGCAGAAGCTGCCAGCACTGGGCTGGTGTAGAGCAGTTTGCCCCACAATTTTTTGGACCTCGGTGCGGTTCATTCAGAAAGCCTCTGCGTTCCGGACTGCGGACCGCAGTCTGCGATTTGAGTAGCCCTGGTATAGGGGGTGAAGTACTTTTGTCCACTAAAGAAGAGCGGGACCTAGGCATGGTTGTGTCTGATGATCTTAAAGTAGCTAAACAGGTAGAAAAGGCGACGGCAAAAGCTAGAAGGATCCTTGGGTGCATACGGAGAGGAATGGCTAGCAGAAAAAAGGAGGTGATAGTGCCTCTGTATATGTCTTTGGTGCGACCTCATTTGGAGTATGGTGTGCAATTCTGGAGACCGCACCTTCAAAAGGATGTGATCAGCATGGAGTCGGAGCAGAGGGTGGCTACTAAGATGATTAGTGGTCTTCATTATAAAGCATATGAGGACAGACTTAGGGATCTTAATATGTACAATGTAATGGGGGGCGGTATATCAAATGCTGAAATAAACATAAACATAAACACCTTAGAGGAAAGGCGGGATAGAGTTGATATGATTGAGATGTTTAAATACTTCCGTGGCATAAATGTTCAGGGAGAGAGCCTCTTTCAATTGAAAACAAGTTCTGCTATGAGGGGACATGGGATGAGGGTGAAGGGGGATAGATTCAGGAGTGATATGCGGAAATATTTCTTTACGGAAAGAGTGGTGGATCTGTGGAATAGTCTCCCAGTGGAGGTGGTAGAGATGAGGACAGTAATTGAATTCAAAAAACCATGGGACAAACACAGAGGATCTCTAAAGGTAAAAAGGGGACTGTTGTAGTTGTTGATATGGAAGGACAGACTAGATAGGTCATGTGGTCTTTTTCTGTCGTCATGTTTCTATGCCTGATTTTTCCTGCCAGGTTATCCCGCTTTCCACTTGTGGGGATTTCCCTCTTTTGTTTTACCTTCATTATTGTTTCATATTCTTGGGTCAGGAAGCTGTCATTTTCTAAAAATAGAAAACAGTGATGCTGTCCTCTTCTTTCAAGAAAGGCCCAGTTTTGTATAGGTGGTTCAAAGGTAGGGTTGCCAACTGGCTCCAGATGCGCCCGACACACTTGATCCAGTCCTAGGTTTACCCCACTGCATGCAGGGACATGTAGTTCTGATTTTTCCATTGCATCCCATAAGAAAAGCAAGACTACATGTCCCTGCATGCAATGGGGTAAACCCAGGACTGGATCGAGCCTATCGGGCGCATCTGGAGCCAGTTGGCAACCCTATTCGAAGGATGTTCACAGTTAGCAGTGTATTTTACAAAAGGCTTGCTGAATTCAGAGTACATGGAGTACATGGAACATTTAATAAGAATATATTACAACTGAGCAAGGTAGAAAAACTTTATAAGGAACACTATAAAACAAGGCAGGGTGGTGCTTGGAAGGTACTATATGCATGAGTAGGTGCTCATCAAGGTATACTTTGATACCTACTTTTCCTGTAAATAGTTATTTGGGACGTTGGGGGGAGGGGAGCAGGTGAGGATGAGGCAGTACTGATTCAGCTGACTGAGGCATAATCAATGTCTTAACTTCTGCAGCAGACCAGAGCTAGTAGTGAGATGTTACTCAGGCAGCATCCCAAAATGCTCCATGAATAGGAATGTTTTTGTTTCCTTTTGGAAGTCATCTGGGTTGTTTATAGCTCGAATGTCATCCGGTAGGGCATTCCACAATTTTGGGGCAAAGAGAGAGAATGCTCTATTTGATTCTGTTTGACTGCATTTTATGTTGTTTGATGGGATAACAAGTTTGGATTGAGTGCTGGTTCTTTTGGGCCTAGTGTCAGCTGGTTTTTGTAGGTAATACATTGTTTGCTGTTTGAGATCTTTGAAGGTGGTGACAATTGCTTTATATTTGAAACAGGCTTTTATGGGGAGCCAGGGGTTCATGAGGATCGGTGAGATATGTTCTTGCTTTGGAGTGCCAGTTAGGATTCTGGCTGCTGCATTCAGAGCCATCTGAATTGCGTGGATTGACGAGGTTGGGAGCCCCTGGAGGATTATGTTGCAAAAGTCCAGACGGGGGAGAGTCATGGACTGGAATATTGTTCTGAAATCATGATGGTCCAGGAGGGGTCAGAGAGCATGGACTGTTATTATTTTTTGGTAGACAAAGTTTATAGTGTTTTAGCATGATGCCTTAATCGAGGGTGATTCCTAGTATCTTACATGAGATTTTACCTGGATCTTTTCTCCACAGATGTCTACGTACGGTGGTGGATTGAAGCAAATATTTTTGGTGATATGCAGCACTTCTGTGTTTTGATAATTTATGGTGAGGTTGTGTGATATGAGCCAATGAGAGATGGCCTCAAAGCATATGCAACCATAAACTTAGGACAAGGTATACATGCTGGCACAACAGACTGTAGTCACTTTAAATTAACTGTATTAAATTCCTGCAACTACCGTAAACTTCTCAGTATCTGCTTAAGACAAGAAACATGATTCACTGTAGCTGGCTGGCAGTGGCCATGACCAAATCACTCTAGAACTTCTACCCTGTTTTAACCCCTTTAAAATTTCCACCACTGTGTTTTCACTCTTAAATTTTTCTTAGAAATTCAGCATGCACAAATACAGTTGCTTATCTTCTTTCGTTCAGCAAAAAGTTTTAAACACATGTGATTCTTAACAGAATATATCAATTAGCACATACGTTTTGCCATGCCAGAAGCTGTGGAATGCCTCTCAGATTGGGGGGGTGGGGGGGTCAAGGTCCACCTTGATTCTGGCCCCCAGCTCTGCTCTAACTCCACCCATAGCCCCCCACAGCCTTCCCCTCCTATTCTGCCCACAGGGATCCCATCTCCCGTGGGCAGAATGGAATGGTTGCGATTGCAGTGGACTCCTTCTGTCTGCCCGCGGAAGATGGGATCCCCGTGGGCAGAAGGGGAAGGTTGCCATGATTAAGGCAAAGACTCCAATCTGACCACGGGGATCTCTCGCGGGCAGATAGAAGGAGTCTTTGCTGCGATTGCGGTGGCTTCCCACCCTGCCCATGGGGATCTGATCTTCCACGGGCAGAAAGGAGGAGCTTTAAGAAAAATGGAAGGAAGACCAAAAAACTGCCAGCATGGTTTAAAGGTCAGAGAGGTCAGAGAGGCTGTTGTAGCCAAAAAAGCATCCTTCAGGATATGGCAAAAAAAGCCAAATGCCTCATACTACATAGATGTTCTCAAGCTGGGGACATCTATATACCCGCTTCAAAAATGGCCCCAGTGCTTTACATGTTTATGTGCCCATTTTCAGACATCCAACTCATGAATAGGACTTCTAAAATACCCCCCATAATGTTTCCATGAAGAGTATGAATTCAACTCTTTAGTTTATGTCCAGTTTCTATTTATTTACCAGAACGTGTACCCGCAGCAGTCCTGAGTAACAGCTGTTTCACATTCATTTCATAATGGTTTGTAACACAAATTCCCCTTATTTATCTCTCAGAGGCTTGTACCATTCTTGGGGATTAAAAATAGCTCCTTTCTGGAGGTTTCTGAGTAGCAGGGCTTCTCTGAGCCACAAACAAACCGACCTCATGCATACCCCTGCCTGGTTTTCTCCTTTCAGCTCTCTCTATTTGCAGAGGCACTGAGCCTTCCAGCTCTCCCTTCTTATTTTGAGATTGTGAACTTTTTTCCTTCCTGAAGCTCTCTCTCTTCCCAGGGCTCTCAGCCTTCCTGCTCCCCCTTCTTATCTTGATGTAACTAGTAGGTTAAATAAATAGATTACCTGTTTGGTGCCCTAAGAGGGGTGCAGGTCTACACTCCTAGGATCCAGAGAGAGTACTGGAGCTTCAGATAAAAGAAGTGTAATCCTGGATTTGCAGGCTTTAAAAATCCTATTTTAATGCTAAAAATGAAGTTTAATTTAAAAACAAGTCCTGGTCCCATAGGAAAGCATTGAGTGTGTGAGGGAGGAGGGGGGTGCAGGGATTTCTTTAGTGAGCAGTCTTTCGGGAGAGAAACTGCAAAACCTGATGCAGGGAGGCAGTATTTAAATTTGCTGCTTCAGAGGCTTACAAGAACAGCACAGAATCCTAGGATATATTCTGATGTGTTGTGGAAAAATACTTGCAACTGGAGATTTGGGGGGGGTTGCCCTTTTCCAGAGCAGTGCTGGGGTACTATTTGCAGTTCTAGCAGTGGAAGACCACTAAACAGTTGATATTGGGAGGACTAAAGTGAAACTGAAAGAAGCAGTTTAGGGCTGGAAAAGAAGAGGGAAGGATGTCTGTGTGTGCTGTGAAAATTTAAGGTAACTGGAAATTGGGTTTAAAAGTTTAACTTTGTTAAGTCATTGGTCTGCTTATTGTTTAATGCTTGCTTAGTGAGAGAATTGGAAGACAGAGAGTTAACAGACTCTGAGTTTTATTAATCGTGCCCTGTGTTTGAAGCACAAGCTGTATTGGAGGGAAAGGATTTGCTCAAACAGCTCAGAGCAGAACTTTCTGACTGAGTTTTCATTTTAAAAGTTCTGGTTTTGGACAGAACTAAGAGAATGTGTATAAGGAAGGAACAGAAGGGAGCTTTTTAAATAATTTTTTTGAAGTAGTGAAAAGCTTCTGAGCATGAGGAATTGGCTTAACTTTTGTCTGTTGAGAATACAATCAAAATCCAGAAAAAGGATTTCTTGGAGCAGAGTTTGAAAATAAATAGGGAAACATTTCCTGCTTTATAAATTGGAAAGTTTCTAAGGAACTAAATGTTCTGAAAGCTAAGATTGTAGCAAAGCTTCTTAAAGAAAAGAAATATTTAAAAACCTGTGCAGAGGAGCTGGTAGTGCAACTGGGCATGGTGGTTTGGAGTCCTCTGAGCAAGGGGGAAAGGGGAAACTGCCTTTCTTTGGAACAGCTTGAGAAATTGGAAAGGAAAGCTGTATTGAGCTCCTTTAAGGAACCTAAGATTACTTGAAGCTAAAACTATAGAGAAAGTCTTTGGAAAATATATATGTTTAATCATCTGAAGGAATCCAGATAGCTCTGCTCAGTCTGGGCAGTTTAGAATCCTAAAGGTAGTGACACTGCTGCTTGCTATTGGAAGCAGTACAGAGGGAGAGAGAGAGGCACTGGTTTTAGATTTCTGCCAGAAGGACACTGCCTAATTAAGGTTTAAACTGGAAATTCCTGAGTTCTTAAAAGAAAAACCTTTTAGGACTGTGAAAGGTGTGACTGGACAGTGTTTATGTGGGCTTAGATAGGGACATTCAATTATCTTTTGTTTTTGGATAGGAATAGGGACAGTATTCTACATCAGATCCCAGTCAATATATTAACTCCCAAGTGACTGTGGGCACAGCCTCAATTTAGATTAGTTTTATTTATTGACTTATTAAAGTTAGGGAGTAGGTAAAGTCCGGATCATTGCTGGACCAGAGAATTCCTGAGTTCCTGTGACATCGGATCTCCTGGAAGAAAACACCATGGGCCCCTTTACAAGAACATTTCTGGGAAGAAAGGTACCAATACAGAAACGCCCTGAGAGACTAAAAGAACTATGGGGCTTGTTTACAAAGCCGTGGTAGTGGTTCGCGATCGCGATCGCAGCCGCGGCCCCATTGAAATCAATGGGGCCGCGGCTCCGATTACGAACGCAAACCGCTACCGCGGCTTTGTAAACAAGCCCCTATGTTTCTGAACTCATACTTTACATTACCAATTGAAATACATTCAGAATACTCTGAATAATAAGAGAACTCACCTGTTAAAAGGTGGAAGTTCCTGTATAAAGAGGTATATTCATAGTAAGAGAGAAACTGTAAAGCGTATCCTAAAGAGAAAAACTGAAACACTTGAGTATCTTGTATTAGAAGACTACTGTGAACAAAAGAGAAACATTGAATGTTGATTTACTTCTGAGTTCTAAGGCGCAACCAAGGACAGCTCAAGGCAATCTGCTGCCTGAGGCGAGAGATGAGATGGCGCCCCCTCCCTGGAGCCCCCAGGTGGAGGGCTTTCTCAAAACTCCACTTAGGGACTGAACCAAACCAAAAAGTCAATTAGATAATGTGGAGGAAATGCAAGATGTTCGGAAACCAAGGAACTAAAAGAAAAGAGCGAGAACCACAGCACAGTTTATAACACTAAATTATCACTCATTTTTATTTTGTAGTTATAAACTGTGTTGTGGTTCTTGCTTTTTCTTTTTGGACATATGTTTTGCATTCACAGAACCCCCTCCCCCTCAACAGTGGGTGCAGAGCAGAACTAGGTCATTCACCCACAGAACTTAATATCTAAAATAACAAAATCTGATCATCTCACTAATAATATACATTCTCCAGTACTAGGCATATTGTGAATTAATACAAAACCTTACAACAAGGTCACTGAAGATCTGTAGAGCTTCTACCATACGATACCAGCACCAACATCCAAAACTCACATAAGGAGTCTACCCCAAAAAAGCATCACTGTAAATACTGCAAGTGGGCCCTGGAGCATCTAACACTTATTTGAAAAGTTGAACAATTCAGATTACTACAATACAGATCTGTACGTACAAACTCCATGTTAACAGAACACCTGGCCTTAGCCACACAGTCAGAACACAGAACCTCACCAGGTATAGAATAAGTGACCATAACCTAAAAATAAACATATGTAGATAAAACTTTAACTGTAACCCCGATAAGTCAGATTTTGCATACAATGCAACACCAGAGAAATAGATGCTTTTCCCTGTACTTTATAAAATATGGGCCCGATATTGAGTTGGGCAGGCTATACACAGCAGTGGCATATAGCTTGCCCGCCGACCCCCCCCCAAACCCGGATATTCACTTCCACGCTGGCAGCTGCAGAGGCTAAACGGGTAGCAGTGATTTTTGTTGCTACCCGCATAGCCTCTGCATCTTAAAGATAGGCAAGGTTTTTTCTCGCCTATCTTTAAGGCGCAGAGAGCTATGCGGGTTGCAATGAAAATCGCTGCTACCCATGTAGCCCCTTCCTCCTCCTCCCCCGCTCTGCCCTGGAACGCCCCTAACACGCCCCGATGCTATGCGGATAGCATCAGGGCGTGTTAAGGACGTAGCCGGAATAGTAGAAGGACACTACCTGTGTAGGTGCCCTTCGAATATTCCGGATAAGGCCCTTACATGGGTAACGAAGGAAATTACTCATGTAAGGGCCTTTGAATATCGGGCACTATAAAGATAGCACCAAGTCCGATTATTAAATTGATAACAAAATTCTCTTCTACCTTTGTTGTCTGACCATTTTATTTTCTGGTCCCAATCTGAGGTTTCTGCTTTCCTCCATCTTCCAGTGCCCCACCCATCTACTTCCCCCCCCCCCTAGTGGTGGCATGAGGATGATGCAGGGCCATGTGCAGAGATTCATTGTGACATCATTTCCATAAATTTGGTATACTTTATTTTAAAATGTATATGCCACCCATCTACATTCCTAGATGGTTTACAAACATAAATGTGTAATTTAGTAAAACAGATGTTACAATAAAACATAATAAACATTACATTTGATTAATGAAAAGCCACTTACACAGCCCCCTCCCCAATCAAACCATTATAAGTATCTTCACATCAGATTTATTTTGCTATGATGAGGAGGGAAGATATAAAATGTGAAAAACTAATCCTGGTAGCCATGAATTCAAAGGCTGGATTGGATTGTGCTAGAGCTGGAAAAGTCCAGAATTCAGCAGCGGTGAAGTTATCGGGCTACTAAATAAAATTAAACTTAAAATTTGAAATTTCCTTGAATCTGAACTGACAAAATATTTTAAATTTCAGTCTGGCAGCATAAAGAACGCAAAACTGCAAGTCTCAAAGATAATCTATATTCCAGTGCCAACCAACCAACACCTTACAGTTGACTAAACCAAGAACCCAGAGTACAGGACCCATAGAGCAAATCTACTATTCCATAACAGCATTAACTTCTGAAAGTTACACAACATGGAGCATATCCAGAAAAGGGCAAAACCATAAATATTGCAGTGGGCTCTAGAACAGCCATACTCCTGTTCAGAAAACTAAATAAACCAGATTACTACAGATCCCTACATAAGAACTCCATGCTAACAGAACATGTAGCCTCAGTCACATAATGAACAGAGATAGATCTTCACCAAGTAGGGAATAAATTAATACAAACTAAAAACAGACGTAGATAAAAAATGCTTTTGTCCATCACTCTTACGTTTTCAGAATATCTTTCCCAAAATTTTTACTCCAGAGTGAGGCAAGAGAAAGAACTCTCGCATGCAGGCACCTGCATTGTTGGTAGAAAGATAATGTCTCAGCTCAAGTAACATGAGTACAACTAATGCCACCTCAGTGAGTGACCTTAGATGCACCTGCAGCCGTTTTGCCATGTTGAAATGTGGTAACTTCAGGGGGATGTAATTGCCTTCCTGCAGTTAGGCTATGGCTCTAAGTAATCAAACTCTGAAATTAGTTACCGGAGGATGTAGTAAAAGCTGTTATTGTAGTTGGGCTTAAACAAGGTTTGGACAAGTTCTTGGAGGAAAGGTCCATAAAGAAGATCTGGGAACTCCACTGCTTGTCCCAGGACAAGCATTGTGGAATCTGTGTGCCTTTTTAGAAACCTGCCAGGTACTTGTGACCTGGATTGGCCACTGTTAAAAACAGGATACTGGGCTTGATGGACCTTGGTCTGACCCTGTATGGCATTTCTTATGTTCATATGTTACCAGTGCAGAGCTTAGAAAACATGCTGCTAAATATACCAAAGAACAGGAACTCAACAGTATCCATGCAGCGTCTCCTACTTCCACAAACAAAACAGCAACTTGGCGCTCCAACACTGCATTCCTCACCGTCTGAAAAACAAGAGAGGCTCAATGGCCCCTACACAGCACTTCCTACTCTCTGAAAAACAAGAGGGACTTTGTGACCCCAACATAAACACCAGGAAGGGCTTGGCAACCCCAACATAAGTCCTGAAACTGTGCACTGGACCAGTATGTTGTTAATGTAAATATATATTCTGCAAAAAACAAAGGAAATGCAAGATTCTCGCACACCAATGAACTAAAAGAAAAAATGAGAACCATAGTGCAGTTTATAGTACCAAATTATAAAATTCTTTATCTTTCTTTATTTTTATCTTTATTTGTAAAACTTGATATACCGCCCTTATCAGAGGCGTCAGGGCGGTGTACAATACAGAAATCCGATTGGCTACAGAAAATAAAGAGGAGAAAGGAACGCCATTAATAGACAGGAAAGTAAAAAAGAAGGAGAGGAAAAACAAATAAAAAGTAGGACAGGAAAGAGACACAGGGCAGGAGAAACAGAGATGCGGAGGAAGGGGAGGGAGCCGTCAGGTGACTCGGGCAAGGGGGTCGCTAAGCCAGCGGTAGGGGGGCACCCGACGGGGGAAAGTCCGAGCCACCAGCAGGGACAGGAAGATCATAGGCCTGGCAGAAGAGGTGAATTTTAAGGAGTGACTTAAATTGAGGGAAAGAAGGTTCGGTGCGGAGGGAGTGCGGGAGAGAATTCCAGAGAGCAGGACTGAGGAAGAAAAAGGCCGAGTGGCGAGTGAGCTTGAGGCGAGCCTGAAAAGGGGAAGGGAGAAAAAGTCGGTTGCCATGAGCAGAGCGGAGGAGACGGGGGGCTGGCTGAAGATGAATGATATCGGCCAAATATTGAGGAGTACTGGTATGCAGAACCGTATGGGTTATGGTCAGGAGTTTGTAGATGAATCTAACAGAGATAGGAAGCCAGTGAAGGGAGAGGAGAGAGGGAGTAACATGGGCGTTAGCAGGGGAGTGAGTGATAAGGTGAGTGGCAGTATTTTGAACTAACTGAAGACGGCGAAGTTGGTAACGGGAAAGGCCGGCAAGAAGGGAATTGCAATAGTCCAGACGGGTAATCACGAGGGACAGAACAAGAGTGGTAATAGCAGCAGTGGAAAGAAATGGGTGCATGAATCTAATTCTGCGAAGATGGAAAAAAGAGGCGTGCACCACGGAGATGTGTTGGTGGAAAGAAAGGGAGGAGTCAAGGGTGACACCTAGATATCGGAGAATGGAAACGAGGGGAATGGGGCGAGTGGACATAGTGGGAGACAGGGTGGGAGAACGGGCACCAAAGGAGAACCAAATAGCCGAAGATTTGGACGGGTTAACATGGAGGAAGTTGCGGTTGAACCAGGAGATGATGAGGGCAAGGCAATTGTTAAGGTGGGAGAGATCAGAAGCAGAGGAGGAAGTATGATAAACCAGGAGGATGTCATCAGCATAGACGTAGGAAGAAATACCCGATTGTTGAATAAGTAAAGCGATGGGAGCGAGGAAGACATTGAAAAGTAGGGGAGCAAGAATAGAGCCCTGGGGAACCACGCAATGCAATGGGAGTGAGGGCGAGGCGTTAGAACCCATGTGGACAGCAAAGGTACGGGAAGAGAGAAAAGACCGAAACCACTCTAGAACTGTACCATAGATACCCAGGTCAAATTATAACTCATTTTATGTTGTTATCAACTGTGTTATGGCTCTCGCTTTTGCTTTCTGAATATATATTCTGCATCCACAGAAACCTCTCCCTCAACAGTGGTGCGGAGCAGAGGTAGGGTATTCACCACAGAACTCAATATATTAAAGCAAAACTCTGACTCCTGTCATCTCACTAACAACAACATAAACATTCTCCAGTACCAGGCATAGTGTGAACTAATATAAAACCCTACAAAAGTCCCCAAAGATTTACAAGGCCAAACTACTATACCATACAGCATAAACTTCCAAAACTCACACAAGGGGCCTACCCAGAAAAAAGCAGTACTATAAATACTGCAGCGGGCCTAGAACATCCATACACCTATTTGAAAAGCTGAACAAGTCAAATTACTACAGTGCAGGTCCCTATGTACAAAGTCCACGAGAACAAAATGCCTGGCCTCGGTCACACACTCAGAACACACATCCTCACCAAATATAGAATAAGTGACCACAACATAAAGTAAAAATAAAAATATGTAGACAAAAATTAAGCTAAAACCCCCAAGAGGCCAGACTCCACATAAGGAGTAACACTGAGAAATAAGAGATGCGGTTCCCCATACTGTGTAAAATATAAAGACTGAATTTTGCACCATCACAAAATTGAAAATAAAATTATTTTTCTACCTTTGTTGTCTCACCATTTTATACTCTGATCATGCTGGTCCCGATCTGAGGCTTCTGCTTTCTTCTGTCTTCTCTTAGCTCTCTTTCTACGGTCTCTACTCCATCTGTCATTTCTTATCTCTCCTTTTGTTTTCTTCACTTCCTTCCATCATGGATATTGATTTTATTCCTTTCAGCTTTCTTCCATTCATTTCTCTCTCTCTGTCCACTCAGATTTCACTACTCCATACTATCCAGTTGTCAATCTCCTTCGTTTTTATGCATCTACCTACCGCTTTTCAAACTTCAACCCAGCTCTTTCATTCCCCAGGCTCATCTTCCATGGTCCATTATTCCCTAGTCTTTTGCGCGCTCTCTCTTCCTCTCTATGTCTAACGTCTCTCACCCCCCATCCAGTGTCTCTTTCTCTCTCTGGCTCTCTTTCCCTCCATCCAGTACCTCTGCTCTCTTTCCTTCCATGTCTGCCCTCTCCCTTCCTATCCCCCTGTAACTAGCATCTGTCCCATCTCCATACCATACCATACATATCCTCCCTATTACTCCCCACCATCTCTCCGTCTTTTTCTCAACTTATTTACCCCATGTCCATCTTTTCCCACCTCTTTCCCTATTACCCCATGTCCTGCATTTCCTTATCACCCTGTGTCCAGCATCTTCCCTCTGTCCCCCCTCCCAAGTCCAGCATTTTCCCATAATCTCCCTATAACCCCCTGGCCAACATCACCACTCCATCTCCCTTCCTTGCTTCTCTGTATACCCCTTTACATGTCCAGTATCGCTATCTTCTTAGCCCCCCCATCGATCTTCTCCCCACTGCCTCCCTATTCCCTCCCTGCATCCAGCATCTCCCTTCTAACTCCCTGTGCCCATCCATGTCCACCTCCCAGTACCCCCTCATGTCCACTCCCCTCTTCAATGCCCCCCCATGTCCACCCCTTGTATGTACAAGGGGCAGAGCCTGCCCATGGAGCAGCATATCCCATGGGCCGGGGCTGTGCAAGCTGTGATCCCAGCCCAGAGAGGCAGGGCACAATTGGCCTTGCACAGCCCTTGCTCACAGGACATGCTGCTCCCACAGGCAGGCTCTGTTTTCTGGGCCATGATTACTGCGTCTCAGAAAACGGAGCCTGTCCACAGGAAGAGGGCACCATGGCTGGCCACCCACCCCCACTCCCCATTCAGGATGACCTGTGGAGTGCTGGCAGCCTAGTGGAGAGCCTGCCTGTGGGATATAAGACTCTGAATAGCGATTGTGGCCTCTCACAGCCTTCTGCCTGTGGAGCCTTAGAAGCATGCCAGAGTCGCAAGAGCCCGCAATTTCACTTTTCCATTTTTTTTTTCAAAATTGATAGCTCACTACAGCGGCAGGAAACTATCAATTTTGAAAAAAACAAAAACAATGGAAAGTAAAATTGTGGGCTCTTGTGATTCCTGAAAACCTCTAAAGCTCCAATGGGTCCCATCCCCTCTGATGATGCTTTTTGCATCAGAGGGGGCAGAAACAGCAAGGACTTAGAAGCACTGGAGTCTTGAAAACCCTTCGTTTTTAGGGGTGTTTTTTTTTCGAAGTTTATAGTTCGCCGCTGTTGCCCTAGTGTCCTTGGATCTGGGGCAGCAGGGGGAGGGTATTGATTCTGCCGCTGCTAACCTGGGAGAAGCAGAGGCCACAGCAGCTGGTCCACTAGATTTTTTTTTTGTTTTTATTTTGAAGGAAGAATGAGGCGACAGCCAATTGGCTGTTTTGGGGGAATTTTTTCCGCCCCCAAAACTTTGGCGCCTGAGGCAGCCACCTCACTCTGCCTCATTATAGAAATGCCCCGGGTGTAACCATTTATAAATATCATATTGATTTAACTTGTTTAACTAACTGTTAAAATTTCTGAATCCATATTTAAGTTTGTTCAACAAGTTATATGAGTATAATACATTTTTCTGAAAATTCTGTTTATAGACACTAAGGTGTTCTGAGTCCCATTCTTGCAAAATCTACCCTATCACCATAATTGTAACATCACCTTGGTAGGGGCTTATCCCAACTTAGTTTATTTTCCTGTCAGCCTTTCTCCACCCAACAGTGGAGCTGGATGAGACGAGGTTAATGACTTCTGTAAGCTTCTACAGGAGGGGGACGTAAGACTCTAAGGTACCCACCTGGTACCTGGTCTACTGGACTACATTACAACATCTGAGGTATTGTTGGAAGAGTCTGGCCATGTCCTTCTCCAGGAGAAGGGGGCTACATTGAGATTGTGAGCCTCCCACTCTCAGCAAGGATTCTGCTAGTATGTGCTGGAAAGGCTTCCTGTGGCAAGAATAAACAGGGTCTTGGAGGTTTCCCCCTACCTATGCAAAGCAAGAAATATGCTAGATCAGTTCACATAATACACCAAGGAGGTCTGCTGTCCATACAGGACAAGTTCTGGGCAAATGCCTGTTCTTCTTTCCTGGGGATTCCTTGAGCTTTTGCAGCACTCTAGGATTTATACAGACAGCCTACTTTATCCTGTTGGCTGAGCTATCCCCTCCACCTATTTGAAGATGGCTCCTGACAAAGGAGGTTTAAAGGCAGCCTAAATAGACCTATCCTTTCCATTACAATACCTGGTTGCCAGGGCTGTCAACCTCAAATTGGAGTTCCCCTAGTGCCTAAAGACTCACATTGCCTTGGTGTGCATCTTGGCACTCCACGATGAATGGTGCCAAGGCAGCCTCTAAGGATATTCAGTGGTGCTATACCAGTCAGGTGCTGCTAACTGGATAAAAACCCCCGAATACTGACCTGTCAAATATTTTGTTGCTTGTTGTGGTTTTAAATACCAGGGATGTGAGTAAAATTCCCCCCTCAATCACTTCTTCAGACCCCAGATCTAAAAGAGCAGTTAGCTGACTGTTATGCGTGCCTTGAAGCAGGTGCAAATACCAATAGAGAAATGTTTTGAACTATATGTATTAGTGTATGTGTCTCATATCCTCTTGTGTTAAATTTGACCCGGTGAAAAGCGGGATATAAATGCAGCTAAATAAATAAATAAAATAAATAAATATGTACATTTCTCCCCAACCCTTCTAAAATCACCTTATTAGTGTATTATGTGAATTGTTCTAGCATGTTTCTTGCTTTAGATTGGCATAGAAAATGCAAGCAATTGCTGAGATAAATAATTGGAATGCAGTCTGCGGTTTTATCTTTAGATGACATTGTACAAGGTCAGCACTTTAGTTCTATAGAAAAGTACAGTAATTCACCTAAGAATCATCTCCTTGTTACGAGGAATTTCAAATTCTAACTCTACTGATACATTTCCATTATGCATATAAAAGCCTACGTACACTGCTGTTTCTCGCATTTGTGATACCTGGACCATGCGCAGTAATATCAAGCAGGTTGACTTAAGTCTGATTCAGCACGTGATACAACTTAAAGAAATGCACCAAAATATTCAAAATATAAAGGAGTCAATTTTTATCCAGCATGGTCATTGGCTTAAGTTAAAGGATGGTGCCAGTATTTAACTTAATACATATATTTAGTTATTTTATCTGTATAGATAGCAGCACTAAATGTATGCAGGGTACGGTGGCCATATAGACATTACCCATTTAGTTTAGGCCTACTACTTATCATCACTATTTGGATAAACTTTAGGACGCCTTCTGCCCCATTTCTAACCCAATACTATCCATAACATTTTGGAAATTCTAAGGATAAGCAAGTTAACTGTTGGCCTAGCAACCAATGCATAATTTCAGCCCAAAAGCATTTAGTAGTAATTAATGAACTTTCCTTAAAATTGCAATTTGAACCTGAATATTGGGTTTTGGAGTTGATGCTGATTGGAGGAGTAATAAAGTGGTTAGAATAGGAGACTGAGAACTAGGCAATGTGAGTTCACATCCTCTTGACACTCCTTGTAACCATAGGCAAGATACTTCACTGTCTACTGCCTCTGCTACAAGTGTAGGGCTAGATTAACTTAGACGATTTAATGCATACTGGAGCTTATTTATGAAAGTGCAGTAAGGTTTAATGCATATTGGGGACTATTTATTAAAATGTTGTAAGGTTTCGCAGTTACCGCATAGTAGTTGCCATGGTTAGATGGCCATCACTTCGGTGAATTTGATGGGTTGTGGGCTGGTCGTGTGGTGACTTTGAGGTGATGTTAGTGTTGGTTTCACTTTCGATGGCATGTGCACTCAAGAAAGTTCCTTTTAGACCAACTGTATCTTGATCTCTATACACTTTCTTTTGTGTCTCTGCTCAGCCAATCTTGGATTATTTGATGTTGTCTCAACAAACATTTCCTCCATTTAGTTTCTAGTTGTATTTGTGTTATATACTTATGTCTTTGTAACTGTTATTTTACTGGACTGTAAACTGCCATGATGTAAAACTCGAATGCTAGTATATCAAATCATTTTAAATAAATAAATACAAATTACATGTGGTAACTGCAAAACTCCCATGTTAACTGTTGGTGACATTTCCAGCATTTTTGGAAGGCTGCAATGCAGTTAATACAGAGACAAATTTACTACTGCATGTTAATTACATGGCAGATAATGGAGTATGCAGTTAGCTAGATGTGTTTACAGTAGGTAGCCTTAATTGCTCTGCGTTATCAACTGCATGAACAAAAAGGCACCGTCCTTGCCCATTCTCCATTACAAAATGGCATTTTCTGCATTAGCTATTTAATGTGGCATGCTAATCATCGGTGTACAGTAATTCCTGCATTAAACTGCTAAGGCAGCTTAGTAAATAGTCCCCATTTTTTAAAGTAAGCCCATTATTGTCAATGCTGCCTATTTACTAACTAAGGGCCAGATATTTAAAGGTATTTACATGGTTTGCAGACCTGCAAACTGTGTAAATGCTGCCAAGTGTGACATTCACTGGTACTGCTGCTATACACCCTGAAACTAACTGATTAGCATCGTGGCGTTCCAGGGCAGTGCACAAGGATAACTGCTCCATGGCGATATTCAGCTGCTGACCAGTTATCCCTTGATGGCAAAAGTTAGGCACAGAAAGGGCTGTCCTAACTTTCGTTGCCAAAACTAACTGGGCGGTGGCTGAATATCGCCGCTGCCCGGTTAGCTTCCTGCTTTGGTGGCAAACCCAGATATCCAATGCTGGTGGCCAGATATGATGCTGACATTGAATATCTGAGTTTAATGTTTAGTGGCGGTGGCTAGTTGCTGTAATCACGCTAGCCACCCCTGCAGAATATTGGACCCTAAGTGCATAACATGTTTTAGTAAATAAGGTTCTTAGATTGTAAGGCCTATGAGGATAAGGAAATACCTCCTGTACCTGAATATAACTTGTCTTGAGTACCAATAAAAAAGCATAAGCTAAATCCATATTAATAAATATCGCTTGCACAGCTGTATTAAGAATAGAGCAATGCTATTGCGGCACATATGAAAACAGTGTGACATTCCAGTTATCTTAAATCTCTCCACATAGCACAAATTGCCAGAGCACTTGCACATGTTTTGAGTGTTAGTCTGAAAAGCAAGCTCATTTAAAACATTAGAAAACTGTGCATACGGGGGGCGGAGCCTGATGTCCAGCGGGTTAGACGCTTCGCGCTGAAGCTCCCGAGGGGCCTACTTAGAATCCTGACTTAACATCTGCATAAACTTAATATTTTCTACCGAACTTACCGGGGTGCCTTGGGGGGAATGGCGACCCACAAACCAGTGCGCTTGGACTTTGGGTCTCCCTCTTCTTCACATGGAAAACGCTCCAAAACAGAGTTGTCTTCCCCACTTAAGATGGTTCCACCTCGGGTAAGCCCTGAACTGCAACAGGAGATCTTGGAGGAAATACGTGGTGTGAAGGAACTGGTACAGTCCAACGGAGAGGCGCTCCGAGCCATGCGAGAAGATTTCGGTATGCTTCAGGACCGGCTTGAAGGTCTTTCACTACGGCTGGACAACATGGCGGGGGTCCTCGATTCGCACGCGGTGTGTTTGGTGAACCTGGACAAGGCTGAGCGTCACATACAGAATCTTCAAAAAGAGTTAGAGGATTGCAATAATCGTGCTCGTCGCAACAATGTCAGGCTCATAGGAGTTCCAGAAGGGGCGGAAGCAGGAGATATCAGAGAATTTCTGGTCAAAACTCTCCCTTCCTTGCTGAAGATTACCTTTTGCAGAGATCTGGAAATTGACCGAGCATATCGTGCTCCTACCAACATCGCACTCAATCGGACGACCCCCCGGCCTATTATATTCCGTTTACTGAGGTATCAGCAAGTTGAGCAAATTCTCAAAGCCGCCCGGGTGATGCCACATCTGCAGTTTGACGATCATAAAGTCTCTTTCTTCCCCGACTTGGCAAAGCCCACAGCTGACCGGCGGAAGGGACTCCTTGCTTTTCGTCCTAGACTTCAACAGTTACAGGCTCGCTTTGGCCTCTTATATCCAGCGAAGCTCAGAGTGACTCTTCATAACCAAACTAGAACCTTCGAAGATCCTGCTCTGCTAGCAGCATTTTTAGATTCCAAAGAGGCAGACCAGATGCGCTAAGTCAACAATTCGGATGGACTCCGCTGGCACTGCCCGCCATCTTGAATGGCCCGGCGCGGTGACTATTGCCTGGAATAGAGACTGCCTGGACCTTCCTTTCTTTTATATCTCCCTTTGTTGGTCTCCTTTTCCTCCATGATGTGCACCTCGGTTGGATTCGGAGCACGCACAGCTATACCGGTTATATGTTTCAATTTGGGCCTTCTCTGGGGTTTCACCCCGCAGACATCAGGTCGCCTGTAATTTCTGGGGTTTTGCTTCTTCTCTAAGGCACTTCGGTGCTTCTACTGTTATATAGGGCGCTTCATGATTTTTTCATTGGCTTATTTTCTATCATATCGTGTGTACAGTCATTTATAATTGATATGAGGGACATTGCGCAACTCGGTGCGCCATCATGTTTCCTTTCTCAGAATGTTTGACTTTGTTGTATGGCCTTATGTATGCTCTTAGTATTGAACGTAAGAGGCATCAATAGTCCAATCAATAGAATGACCATCCTTAGTTATTTTAATCATGATCATACTGATTTAGTGTTTCTTCAGGAAATCCATTTCACTTCTGTCGAACCACTGAAACTTGCTGCCAAACCTTATATGGTGGCTGCCTATTCTCCCGCCGTTTCTGAGCGTGGTGAGGTAGCCATCTTAGTTGAGAATTTTTGCCAATCACTGTAATGGATACTAGCTCTGATGGGGAGGGTAGCTGGGCCTGTGTATATTTTAAGGTTAGAGATTGTGCATTTGTGTGTATTGGTATTTCTGCTCCGAATGTGGATGACCCTGTTATTGTTATTCGGCGGTGATTTCTACCAAGTATTTGTTCCTTTGATAGATAGCCTGCCGCCTAGAACGAGTGGTCCGCCCAAGAGTCTCCACATCCTGCCAGCCCTGATGAAAGATTCTGCGTGAATTGATATTTGGAAGTTGCTTCACCCCTCAGACTTAGAGCTCACCTTTTCTCAGCCCCCCCCATCACTCACATTCTAGATCAGATTTTTCCCATCTCCTCAGTACTGCTATCTCATGTAGACAAATACTCCTGATAGGTTAGCCAATAGGAATGCCATCCAGTGCGCTTGATGCGGGACATGCTATGTGGCCTTTGGTCTACTACACTCCTGTTATGTATGATTGTCCCGCATTACAGTATTACTGGAGTCGGGTCTGAGGTCGTCTTCATTCTATTTTATATACTTCGGATCCCCTCTTTGGGAAGTTTGTGGGGCTCCGCTTAGCTGCGGGGATCCCCTCTCTTCCTAAATTGGCTTACTTTTTTTTTTTTAGTCTTTATGCTGGGTATTGCTGTCTCCTACTTCCTCAATCACGAAATATTGGGAAACATATCTGTCTTTATTGTAAATATGCGCAAATACCTAGTATGTCTGCCTCTTCCGGTCAAACTATTCACTATTGGTCTAGCTAGAAGACGCTCAACGATTATGTTCAAAATTTCGATGCTCTCAGTTGACTGTTTGATTCTGTATTAATCTTTGTCACATGCTCATCCGGTATCATAGATTCTCCTTCTGTTTGTTTGATGTACAATAATTGTTGTATGTAAGCGCTCATATGATGATTCTAATCAGCTTAGAGAAGAAGCATTGGGGTGGGGGGTAATTGGGGTTACTTTCTTTATTGTATGTGTGTATTTGTTTCTTTTGATGTGTTGTTACTTTGTTTGTTGTAAAATGAAAATAAACGTTTAAAAAAAAAAAGAAAACTGTGCATACATCCTACAGGGTCACTTTCAGCTATAAGCGGCCCAAGTAACATGAAATATGGTTCTTTTTCACCATAATGTTCTAGAACAGGGGTGGACAATTCCAGCCCTCATGCACCACAATCCAGCCTGGTTTTCATGATGTCCCTAATGAATATTCATGAACCTATTTCCATACAATGGAAGGCAGTGGATGCAAATAGATCTCATGAATATTCATTAGGAACGTCATGAAAACCAGGCTGGATTGTGGTGCACGAGGGCCGGAATTGCCCACCCTTGTTCTAGAAGACCCATCTAGTTTATCCAGTTTCAATACAGCATTGCTCTGGTGGAAAGCTGCTTTTTATCTTGCACCATCTTGTGTCTCACTTGAATGTGTTTCTCACACAACACTGAAAGCTCTAGTTAATTTAAAATTTCCTTTTTTACTTTGAAGAAGCAAGCTACGTGTAAAACAGCGGCATCTGAATGTATAGGCCGTCAATGACTCTACTCTTTGGGGAGACTAAAGTTGGGCGGGGCTAGGGTGGAGTGGAGCAGAGCATGATGGAGCAAGTTCGGCCACTTTAGGTCATTCAATAGATTACACCAGGTCCTACTCTTTCATGCACTGAAGTATGTCACCTTTTATATTGTACTGCTCCCTTGGATTTTTGTAGCCCAAATTCATGACCTTGCAGTTTTTAGTCACCCTGCCACAGTACTACCACTAGAGGTCAAGCTGCGAAATAAGGCAGTTACTGCAAGATTACTATTAGGGATCAAGTGTGCCATTTTGGACCCACAACCACAATGAGCAGGCATGACTGGGGATCGATCCTGCTCCCCCTAGACCACTAGGAATCCTTGGTTAGAGCTGGGGGTGAGATCAGGAGGTCGGAGTCTTGATGTCTGAGGTGTGTGATCAGGGAGGCCTTGATGTCAGGGGGTTCTTGATATTAGGAGGAGCGTATGGGGGAGACGACAGGGTGCACTGCCAAGGGCATCCTTGATTATGCCCACAGTAGCATGCCAGGGCTGCTACCTGAACCTTGAGAGAGTTCAGGGTTAACCCCTAGACTGGACTGTAAGAAGGACAAAACAGTGACAATGTCTACCTTCTTGACCTCTAGGGCCTGCGAAGAACCCCGCCTCTCAAAAATCCTCTAGATTCTTACATGGGGTAAAGAAGTGGAGACTTGAGAAGGGTGTCCACTATCACTCTAGAGTAGCCCTTCTTGTACAGCCTATGCCTCTCAAGGGCCAAGCTATAAGCAAAAATGTAATGGGATCCTCAATCACCAGGGCCCTTGTCACAGGAGGCATCTCTCTTGAAGCAACAAGAGAGGGGACCCTGCCATCAAGTTCAAGAGATCCACATACCATAGCCTGTACAGCTAGTCTGAAGCCATCAGAATCACCAAGTCCAGATGGGACCGATTTTTGTGCAAAAGATGTCTCACCAAGGGCCATGGGGTGGGGGAAGACATACAGATGCCATTCCTGGGGCCACTCCTGAAGCTGAGTATCCAAACCCACTGTCCACAGATCCTTCCTGTGGCAGGAAACGTTCTCCACTTTGGCATTCTCCTGAGCGGCAATCAAGTTGAATACTACAAGGACCCACCTCTGCACTATGAGGTCGAATGTATCAGGCTTAACTTCCATTTGCTGGGATCCACAATGTTCTGCCTCAAGAAGTCTGCCTGCATGTTGTCGATGCCTGCTAGGTGGGTACTCAAATACTTCTCCCCCCAACAGCAAAGCTCCACTACCTTATTTATGAGCCACTCTAGCACTGTGAGTTCCATCTTGCTTGTTGATGGACGCCACAACTGTGGTATTATCCGAAAAGAAGCAGACTGCTTTTCCCACTAGGAGAACATAAGAACATAAGATATACCATACTGGGTCAGACCAAGGGTCCATCAAGCCCAGTATCCAGTTTCCAACAGTGGCCAATCCAGATCAGAAGTACCTGTCAGGTTCCCAAAAGGTATACAGATTTCATGCTGCTTGTCTCAGGGGTAAGCAGTGGATTTCCCCAGTCCTCTTTAATAATGGTTTAAGGATGTTTCCTCTAGAAATTTGTACAAACTTCTTTTAAACCCAGCTACACTAACAGCTTTTATTACATCCTCTGGTAACATATTGCAGAGTTTGAGCCAGAAGGATTGTTCTTATCTCCAACTGGTTGATTGACCAGGAGGGCCTCCTGTGGGCATCAGAATCTCTGGACAAACTAACTAGGACAGCGGGCTCCCCAGCCCTTCAGGCTGTCATCCATGGAAACTATCACCCGATCCGGTGTTCCCAAAGGCGTCCTGTCCATATAGATGGTAAGATTGTATCCACCATGCTAGCTGCTTCTTGATCATCCAGAATGCCTTGAATTGGCCTTCTAGCTTGAGTGACCTCTCCTGTGTGAGGAAAACCTGACCCAGAAGAGTGATGAACTGAGCCCCAAGGTACTCCAAATCCTGGGAAAGAATCAAAATGCTCCTGGGATAGCTGATCACCATCTTCAGCCCTTCTAGCTAGCAAATCACTAGGGCTGTGTTATCCCTGGACTTCTCCAAGGAGTCTGACTGAATTAGACAGTCATCCAGGTATAGGTGAACCCAAATTCCTTGCTTGTGCAGTAATTTTGCCACCACCAGCATGAACTTCAAGAAGATGCAAAAAGCCATGGCTAACTGGAAATGGTGGCCCAGGACACAGAAGTGGAGAAATCCTTGCTGTTGCTTCTGGATGGGAATATGAAAGTATGCCTTGGCAATATACAGGGAGGTTAGGAATGCCCTCTGCTGCACAAATGCATTTAATGACCTGATGGTCTCCATGCAGAAATGAGAGACTCGGAGTTTGACACTGACCACTTTAAATCCAGAATAGGCCAGAAGGAACCTTCCTTCTTGAGCACCACAAAGTAGATGAAATACTGCCCCTGGCTTTGCTATGTGGAGGACACATAGAATAGCCTACAACTGCAGGAGGCACTGTAGAGTTTCTTTGATTGCCATCTGCTTGAGTGGGGAGTTGCAGGGAGACTCCAGAAAGGTGTCCTGTGGAGGACCTGCAAACTCTGGTGTGTAACCCTGACTGAGAATTTCAAGGATCCATGGGTCTGATGGGATATGGATCCACTCCAAAAGAAACAGCTGGAGCCAGTCCCCAACCAGCTGTATCTTGTAAGACCCCTGTCGGATCTCATTGCAGGGGTTTACTGATTTTGCGGGGAGCTGCAGCTGAGTCCTGAGAATGCTGAAGAGCTCCAAAAAGATTGACTCTTCTTTGGCTTAAACTGATAGGATAAATAGGCCCTACCTGAACTCATGGCAGCTTAACAGGCAAGCCATTAAAGCACTGGCTGAGGGCCCACAACCTTTAAGGATACCCAAAGCCTGCTTTACTGACTCGCACCTTCATAGCCAAGGAAGTGTTTTCCTTTGTTCCCTTGGCTGTGCTGTCTGGCAAGTCACAGCACAGCATCACAGTGTTACTCAAAGCAGTAACAAGTACTTCCTGTTTCTTGCAGAAGAGGGAGCTGGCAAGAGAAGAAGGCTGACACTGTGGGGTTGGAACTGGAAGGGAACTGATACTGGAGAAGGCTGGGACTAGAAAGAGGTTGATACTGGGGAGGGACTGGGACTGGAATAGAGATGACATGGGGAATACTGAGACTGGAAGGGGGCTGGACAATTGGGGGGGACTAGGACTGGAAGAGAGCTCACACTGAGGGAGCAGGGACTGGAAGGGCTGATACAGACAGAATTGTAAAGGAGCTGGGACTGGAAGGGAACTGATTTTGGGGCTGGAAGTCTGATGCTGGTAAATGCTAAGATCAGGGTGGAAAAAGAGGAAGAAGCTGGGGGATGAAAAGGGAGAGGGGCAGATATTGTGCATTTGAGGGGGAAGAAACAAAGTCATTTATGGGGGAGGATAGTATAAGAATGGATTCTGGGATAAGAAGGGAAGGCGGGATTAATGTATATTGGAGAAGGAAGTAGATAGGTGAGTGCTGGGAAAGGGGATTAGGAGGCACAAGGGCAGGTAATGGGAACATTTGGATGCAAGAGAGCAGGGACTTGGATAAGGTGGAGATTCTAAAATTGGATGGGAAAACAGAAGATTGGCTGAGTATTGAGATTGAGGGACTGGGTAAGGTGGATGAGTGGGGACTTAAGTATAGCTGGGGGTAGAGTGGGGACTAAGAAAATGACCAAGGATTAGGAAGACAATGGGGACTAGGTGTTGAGTATGAGTAAGGCTGTGAAACCACATGCAGAGATATTGGGAGGGGAGAGGGTTTGAGGAGGAGCTGAGAGGCAGTTGAAAAGGACAGAGGGCTGTGGAGTGGGTGAGAGACAAAGGAAGGGAACAGGTCTTTGAAAGTGAGAGAGGGTATAAGTGGGGGATATGAAGGGGCAAATGGAAGCCTTGATAGGGGTTAAGATGTAAGAAAGGGATTGGAAATGGAAAGGGGATGAGTGATAGGGAAGGAGCTGGGGCTGATTAGGGGTTGAGAGACAGAAGAAAGTAAATGAGTCTAGGTAGGAAATGAGTACAGAAAGAGGAAATGAGGATCTAGAAAGTGGTTGAAAGATGAGGGAATTGTAGACTGGGAAAAGAATAAGACAGAGTGTGTGATGGGAGGATTGGGGAGGCAAGAGTAGGAAATGCAAAGCTGGTAAGTGGTGAAAGGTGAAAAAAGGGAGACTGATAAACCAAAAGGATCAATGTTGGAGAGAGATGTTCTATGTAATGAACAGATATATGTAACTTATCTGAAGTTTCTTGTTCCATGTAAACCGCGCTGATGGTGAATAGTGCGGTATAGAAAAACTGTTAAATAAATAAGGAAAGGAAGGGAAGAAGAGAGGAAGAGGTAAAAAACAGAAAATGGAAATGAGATCCTAGAAAAGGATATAAGAGACAACTAAGAAGAAGTGATAAAGAGAGACAAGGGCCTACCCAGCTGGAAAACTAAAATGATCAGACAACAAAGGTAGTCAGTCTTTAGAGAATGATGTATGGCAGCTTAGAAAATGTGCACTTCTTATATTTCAGTACAGGAGGAAATGCATTTCTGTTTGTCTTTCTTCAGTGTTCCACTCCTCAGTCAGTTTTTTGGGTTTTTCCTTTAATTTTTTGTCTGCATATTTGTTTCTAACTTGTGGTTTCTTATTCTTTATAAGATGATGACCTGTTTTCCATGTTGGTTCTAAGTAGGAATCTGTAGCAATCTGGCTTGTTCTTCTTTCCTCACGAGAAGTGTACTGATGTACTAGAATATTGGCACTATGGACTTTTCTTGGTAAAGTTGCTGCAGTTTGAACTTTTGGACTTGGTGTTGGCAGGGCCTGTGCAAGAAATGGAGGAGCCCTAGAAAGGCCCTCCGTCCTGCCATCCTCTCCACTGCCCCCCTGTTCCCATTGCTACCCCTCTCTGGGGCCTGCAGTGGCGGCACAGGCTCAAAAACCACAATGCAGCACTTACTTAAAGGCTTCTGTGCTGCATCTCACTTTCCATGTGCTCCTACCTGCCGCTTCCACCTCCTCCGATGTAGACGTCTGGTTCGGTGGAGGGCAGAAGCGGCAGATAGGAGCACATGGAAACCGTGACGCAGCATCAAAGCCTTTTTTGCAAGCCGTAGTTTTTGAACCATTACTGCACCTGCAGGCCCCGGAGAGGAGCGGCAGAGGCCCCTCCAGAGGGCCAGCACTCTAGACCACCTACTTCACCTCATGATAGTGCAGCCCCAGGTGCTGGTGTGTATGGTCAGCATTTCAGTGTTCATTTGCAGGGTTTTGAGTTAGTACATACATTGTCTTATAGTGGAGGGAGTGTTTGGTATTGCCACTCATATGACATCAGAATTTGAACAGAATCTATTTGCTTTTCAGGTAACCTCCGCGTCAATTTGATGTGTTCAGCACTGCTAAAAAACACTACAAGTATCAGTTAGTTAATATTACACTACACACACGTCCCTCGTTGCTTTCAACAATTAGATTAGCTACACATCTTGAGTAAGGGCTGCTTTCCGTTTATATAGCCAACAAATGTATGAGATCTAGAAAAGTTGCCGTTATATAATATGGTTTTATTTATACCCATATGGCTAAATTAAAACACAAGATCACCATCAATTTTATATTAGTATGTCTGGTTCCATATGATAAACTATTAATATGGTCAATAATACTTAATGTTAATCTACAGTCATATATGATCCATATAATTCTCATCATGGTACAATGGTTTCCATTGATTTGAGATAGTTGTCTCACATAATCTTTCCATCAATATAAAGGTGTTATTTTAGTATACGAAACTGTTCCGTGCAACAAACATAATTATAGAGTTTTAACATTTTCAGTAAGTTAGCCCGTTTGGGATAGTATAAGTTCTTCAAATTATTTGACTTTATAGTTTTAACACCAGTGAAATACTGATGTTTATTTTATACAGTTTTTTAAATTCAATTTCTGTTCATTTCTTATTCATGGTTTGGATACTATAAATGACACAAGGACCTTTGGACAACATCTTTATTTGCCCAGTCACTATACGAAGTAGCACGAGTTGGGTAATATTGTCAATATAGAGCAGAAAACAAATTATTAAGATGGTCCTAATAAGTATGATAAGGCCAAGTCAGACAATATCATGGAAATTGGATCTTCTGTCAACATTTATAATGAAGTTTAGAAATAATAATATTAGGTCCACTACTCTAGGGAAGTAATGTATTCAAAGCTATTGGTTTCTATCCGACTATAATCACAAGTTATTTATTTATATCTAATAACACTCTTTTTGAATATATTAATAATGTTATTACAATAATATGTAAGCAATTTTTAAGTAGTAATTTTTAAGTCTTAACTTATTATATTGGGTCTCTTAATATTTCCTGATATGCACAAATGTGGTTTTCCATTTGTCACTCCTCAATTGATGTATCAAAAGATGGTTTATTTTCAGCTTATACATGAATGACGTTATGCAATACTAGCGCTACAAAAAAGAGCACACCATCATCACTTACCCAAGATATTATAAACATTTAGAATTGGGTTATTGTGAGTACAAGTCTTTTGCTTATTACCTGTCTTTTTATCTATGTTTTTAACAATGTTTTATTTAATTGTCTGTCTTTATACATGAGTTTGTTTACATATAATGTCTTTATTATACTATTGTCACAATTTTACATGTTTATAATATAATATGTCATTAATTAATTTTTACAATAAGAACAACTTTTTATGTCCTGTGTTCATTATAAATTTTGGAGCACTGTATCTATTAGATCCTTATTGTTTTTAATTATTTATAGTGTTCATAAGGTTCATTATTTATGTTTTTATCACTGTTATGAGTGTTTATGTTTGTATTTTAGCTGCTACCCCCTGATGAAGGCAACACTTGCCGAAACGCGTTGCGGATCATTCCAATAAAGCAATTTGAATTTATCCTTACGTCTTTCGACTCTTGCTTTCTGTGGCTCCTGTTGGTTTTTGCAAGAGCGGTGCTCCCTTTTTTGTTTAGTGAGGCTGAATATACAGATTAAGATAAATGGCAGCACAGTGACGGTGTTGGCTGAAAATGTATCCCTATTTGTGCAGCTCATATCACAAGACAGGCCCCAAGAGGGGTGGGTGTGTAAAAGCAAAAGTTGACTTAGGAAACCACAACCCCTCGAGCTGGCCCTGCTCAAACACCAAGCAGTGTGAGGGCATCTCCATGCTCAACATAGAGTCCTGTGAGAGGCACTCCTAGTCTTATGGTTTATGGTTTAGGCACTTGATATACCGCCCTTTTACCCTGTGTATCAGAGCAGTTTACAAACTTATGCTAACAGGCTCTTTTTATTCCCTTGTCCCCGAAGGGCTCACAACCTTCCCAGAGCTTCTGTAGATGAGCCTGTACAAGGTCTTTCACCCACTTCTCCAGGTCTTCCCCAAAGAGCAACATGCCCTTAAAGGGGAGTTTGCTTAGACGTAACTTGGAGGCAGGATCAGCTGACCAATTGCCTAGCCACAGCCTGGCCGCTACTACCACTGCCATGAATTTGGAGGAGATCCTAATCATGTCATATAGAGTGTCAGCCACATATGCAACTACAGAATCCAATGTTCCAGACTCTAGACTGTCTGGCAACTGCTGAACCCAGGATAAGAAGGCTCAGGTCACCAAGCCCACACACATCACTGCTTGAGAGCCTAAGGCAAAAGCAACAAAGGCATTCTTAAAGTTGGCCTCTACCCTCCTATCATAAGACTCTTTGAGCGTAGTGCCCCCTTCCATCAGCATGGTCATGTGCTTTGTCACTGCCATGATAAGTTGCCTATGTTGCCTCTGCCTGAATCCAGGCCTGATCTTGCTATTTTGATGGTGAACTGACTTCTCTCTTTTTTTCCTTTCAATACATGTACAGTGGATCTACCATATTGGAAAAAATGGACAAAGCTGGAGTCTGAGAAGGAGCTTAAATTTCCTTTTCATATACTAGAGTACACCAGGAGCACCATTTTTGTAGTTGACTACAGAGGGAAGAAGTTAATGCTGTTGTATTTTGGACTGGGATGAATGAATATTGTTGGACTGGTGTGAAAGGAGGCATGGATATGTGGATGTATGTGTGTGTAAAACAGGTTTTGTTTTTTTGTTTATGCAGCTTTTGATACAGAAACCACTGTGATGATATCGCTGTTTTTCTAAAGTTCTAGCATGTTCTATAACACTTGATTATTTTGTTCTATTCCTGGAGAGAAGCTCTTTTCTCAGAATTTCTGGCTCCCTTCTTTAACCCTGGAGCAATCCAGGGGATTTAACAAACCTATCACTGAATTAGAAATCAAATAACAAATATCTAGATTCAGATTTGCAAAGGTCTCTAGACTTGATGGACTTCAAAATTCGTTTTCTAAAATATTAAATTGGGATTTCCCAAACCTGCCTTGAGAACTCCACAGCCAGCTGGCTTTTGAGAATATCCACAATGAATGAGATAAAATTTGTATATTCTGGGTCTCAAATGCATCCTGATTATCTCATGCATACTCATTGTGATATCCTGAAAACCTGACCATTATGGTGTCTCCAAAACGTCTAATACTGAGTTTCCCAAGCCTATCTTCTGACTGCCTTTTTGAAATCCTAATGTAGAATTGTGGTCAGCATTATTGGCATCCTTGCATTTTAGGTATGTTGTATACAATATCTTGAGAAATAATTGGAAACATTCCAAGTGTAAGTCATCAAAATATGTTAATAGTATGTAAAAATGTATACAAAAAAAGATGTCTGTCCAACTTAGACATAGTAATTTCTGAGAAAAAAACAAAATATGACCTAGACAGGATTAATGGCACCCTTCATTAATATTTGGTTGCACAACCCTTGGCAGTGATGACAGCCTCCAAACATTTCTTGTAGCCATCTATAACATTCGTACATCTGTCTGCTGGTAGTTTCTCCCACTCTTCAACTGTGATTTGTTCCAGCTCATGAATGTTTTCAAGATTCCTTTTACCAATGGCAGATTTCAGCTCTTTCCAAAGGTTCTCAATTGGATTGAGATCAGGACTAATTGCTGGCTAGTTCAAAACAGTCCATTGTTTCCTTTTTAACCATTCTTTTGTACTTTTGGATGTATGTTTTGGGCCATTGTCCTATAGGAGGACCCATGACCTTTGACCCAGACCAAGCTGTTTGACATTAGGTAGCACTTTCACTCCAAAATACCTTAGTAATCCTCTGACTTCATGATTCCTTTAATACATTCCAGGCTTCCAGTACCTGAGGCAGCAAAACAGCCCCACAACATTATGGAACGTCCACCATATTTAACTGTCTTTATAAGCTTCATTTCTTCACCTGTAAATGTATAGCTGGTCTCCATTGCCAAAGAGCTCAAGTTTGGTTTCATCTGTCCATAGAACATTTTCCCAGAAGGATTGTGGTTTCTCAAGCTGGATTTGTGCAAAGATCAGGCATGCCTTTTTATGTCTTTGAGCAGTGGGGTCCTCCTTGGCCTTTGCCCATGAAGTGCTGCTTTGTTTGGTGCATGACATATCGTGAGGGTTGAAACCACCACTCCAGATTGCTCCTGGTCAGCCTGAAACTCTTTGTATGTTGTAGGTGGTGTTTTTCCAACACTTTTCTTTGATTAATTTTCCTTTTCCTACCATGTCCTGGGAGGTTCTTGAAAACTCCTTAATAACATTGCAAACTCTAGACATAAGAATCCCAAGGTCTTCGGAGATGGCCTTGTACCCTTTGAAGTTTGATGGTTGATAATGGCTTTTCTGATGACCTCAGGCAGCTCCCTTGTCTTCACCATTGTGAATTTGGAACAGGCCGTGAATGTGGCCATTTTAAACATTAGAGCCATCATTCATTGGTTGATTCAAGTTATGTGAGTACTGACAATTGATCACAGAAATATCTAATTTTACTGCAATGGGAATGTGGTTCTTCTGTTCAAACTGATTTGAATTGTTTATAAGGGTGTTAATAATCATGTCCCTTAATTTAAGCAAATGATCTCAGTACAAGAGGAGTACTAAATAATCACAGTCATTACATTTACTCACTCCTATCACCTCAAAGTTTATCCATTATTTTAAAGAAAACGAGACAGCTGACAACAAACACAGAGAAACTTTCAGATGTTTGCTTTAGGACTATACTATACTCCATTCAACTGGTCCTACCCAGAGTTTTTATTCATTGGTCTCATCAGTTTAAGAAAGCACTTCACTAAGCACATACAATTTTCAATAAACATAATATTAAACATTAAAACACTTAGCTGAATCTTAGAATAACAACATAGCCTGAAACATGATGTCATATTGGGTTATCTTGAGCCTTGCTTCAGGGGAACATTTACACGACAACCAACTATCATAGCTTAACAAGCAATCAGCTGTTTTAACAAATCCCGAAACTGGCATCAGAATATATAGCAGTACCCTTAACAAGAAAATACATGGATGGGTGAGGGTAGGTGCTGAAAGGGGGGGGAGATTGGCACGATAACTAGTGAAGATTCTGAGGATTAGGAGATCCATGGTTTCAGCAACTTTAGGATGTTTGGGGTGCCTGATCAGGGCCAGGGAGGAAATGCATCTGGCTATAGCAAATGCTGCCAATCTGCAGTGGCTGAGATGCAGCCCAGCCAGCATTGGCTGCAGATAATGCCACCTCCTGAGGTGGCATTTTCTATAGCTGTGATCGGGTCGATTTTGAGTAGCCATCATGTAACAATTATTTGCATGGTGGCTGCCTAACTTTGGCATATCTTCTTCCCACCCTGAACCTGCCTCCAACCCGACTCCACCACAGAAAATTGCTCCTATATTTGTATTTCAACCGCGTTAGCTGTCATCATGGCAGTAGCTTTCCCATGTTACTACGGCAATGACAGCTAACATATGCCTTTGACTTGTTTTTGGCAGGACTGCTAGACAGGATTAAATCTGTACTTCATAAACAAGTTCCTTTGGATATAAAGCTCATATTGCTTGGTGAAATGGACTCTGGTTTTACAAATATAAAGAAAAGATTTGAGCTGATTGCTCAGCTTTTCGCTACAAAAATACCTATTCTGATAATGTGGGTGAGGAATCAGGCTTCAATCATTAAATGGTGGGAACAACTCATGGGGTAGATTTAAAGGCATTTCTGTGAGTAAGATTGTGTTTTTTATGAACAGAAATAGTCTTTTATAAAATTGCCCAAAATACATGCATATAAAATGAAGTTGCATAAGTGTAACGGGTATTCTCCTTGGACAGTAGGATCCTATAGCCACACTGTTACTGAGATCTTGCTTCCCAAAGCTCAGAAAACACTGGAAAAGTCTCCTGAGCATGTGCAGGAATTCTTGCATTTTTAATTGTCAACAGATCCACCAGCTAGCTTCAATGCTGAGTGGTAGGGTGGGAATGTGTGGCTGTAAGATCCTGCTGTCCATGGAGAGTACCTGTTGTTATAGATATGAAACTTTGTTTTCTTCATGGGCAGCTAGGATCACTATAGCCACACTGTTAGTGACTCTCAGGGCTGGGCCATCCATTGTGCATGAATGTTGCCTGCACATAGCCCCGCAACTTGGGGGGGGCCACGCGCCTGCCTCACTGTCTTCAGATGGAGCCAGAGAAGCCCAAAACCCGGCACCCCGGCTCCTCTGCAGAGCTGCGAGAGAGAAAGGCGTTTTCCTTCTTTTACGTGGCTCTGTTAAAGTTGACCTGCTGGTGCGCCGAGTATTGGGGGGGGGGGGGGTAAATGGGGGTATTTCCTGTCTCTCGTGAGACAGGAAATGCCCCTGTTTGCCCTCCTGATACTTTGTATGCCGGTGGGTCAACTTTAACAGAGCCACAGGAAAGAAGGGAAGTGCTGTTCTTTCTCGTGGCTCTGCATAGGTGAGCCACAGTGCTGGGCTTTGGGGCTAGGGCCTCCCTGGCTCCCTCTGAACATAGTCGGGGGGGGGGGGCATTGGGACTGGAAATAGGCTGATCAGGGTGGGTTAGGATTGGTAATTTATTTATTATTTATTTAACAATCATTTATATACCGCATCTTCCGGAGATCAGTTGCGGTTTACAATAAACAACAATCAACAAAGCAGGAGCTTGGTTTTACATGGAACATCTTGTAACAGTAAACAATATATTACTATCAGTAAACAGTAAACAATATATTACTATTCAAGTAATATTACTATCATATGTATATAGTTCAAGTTCTATTATCCATTGTTACTATTACCCCTGTTTTCCAAGTTTTTCTTCCTGTTACATGTAAAAACAGATATATGTATCTTATCTTATCTGATGTTTTGTAGTTCTATGTAAACCGCGCTGATGATGAATAGTGCGGTATATAAAAATGTTAAATAAATAAATAAATAAATATATCAGCTAAACAGCATATGTTAATACAAAACAAAACAAAACATTATAAACTATATACAATTGCAAGTTTGTGGGAACTTTAGAATTGAATCACGGTACATTTTAGCTTGGTATATTATCTGTTTAAGTTGTTGGAATTAATTTGACTCAGTCAGGTATCTTTTTTTTTTTAGCCTTTATCTGAGTTGACTGGGGGGCTAGGACTAGAAATGAGCTTATTGGGGGAGGCTAGGACTGGAAATGGGCTGATTAGGGGGGCTAGCACTGGAAATGGGCTGATCGAGGTGGGTTAGGATTCATAATGGGCTGATGGGGGGGGGCTAATCATTTGGCTTACACTGGAAATGGGCTGATTAGGGAGTGCTAGGACTAGAAATGGGCTGATGGGGGTTAGCACTGGAATGAGCTGATGGGAGGGATAGAACTGGAAATAGGCTAGGACTGGAATGGGCTGATTGGGGGGAGGCAGACTGGAAATGGGCTGATTGGTGTGGGTTAGGATTAGTAATGGTTTGATGGGGGGGCTAGGATTGGAAATGAGCTGATTGGGGGGGGGCTAGGACTGAAAATGGGCTGATGGGGGGGGGGGCTAGGACTGGAAATGGACTGATTAAGGGAGGCTAGCACTGGAAATGGGGTAATGGGGGTGCCAGGAATGGAAATAGGCTGATGGGGGGGGGGGCTAGCACTAGAAATGAGTTGATTAAGGGGGCTAGCACTAGGAATGGCTGATGGGGGATAGGACTGGAAATGAGCTGATGAGGGGAGGGGAAGAGAGAGCTGTTGACCCTGGAAGAAAACGGGGGCTAGGGCTACAAATGGGCTGATGGGGGGGGGGAGGGGAGGAAAGAGCTGCTGGCCTTGGAAGAAGACCGGGGGCTAGGACTGGAAATGGGCTGATTAGGGGGGGGCTAGCACTGGAAATGGGCTAATGCGAGGGCTAGGACTGGAAATGGGCTGGGGGGGCTAGGACTGGAATGAGCTGATGAGAGGGATAGGATTGAAAATAGGCTAGGACTGAAATGGGTTGATGGGAGGTCTGGAAAGAAATGAGCTGATGGAGAGGGGAAGGGAGGAGACAGCTGCTGGCCTTAGAATAAGATTGGGGACTAGGACTGCAAATGGGCTGATGTGGGGGGGAGGGAGGGGATGGGAGAATGGGTCTGGAAGGGAATGGATGCTGAGGGGCTTGAACTAGAAGGGAGATGATGTTGGGGGAGGACTAGAAGGACTAGAGAAATAAAGAAACTGGGGGAGTGAGAATGCAGAGGGGAAAATATATTTTGTATGGGAGGGAAGAAAAATATACAATTGGCCGGGTATGGGGAGAGTAAATTGGGATTGAGGATGGAGGGGTGAAATTTGAGTGGATGAAAAAGGAATAAAGAAAGAAATGGTGGAAAGACCAAAAGGGGAAAGATCAGTATGTTAGAGTAGGTGTAGAGAGAGCATGGAAAAAACTAGAAGAGAGAAGAAAGGACAAATGGACAGCAGACAATGGAGAGTTAACAGAAGAAAGCGACTGGAGCAATTGCGACTGAAAAATAAAATACCCACACAACAAAAGTTAGAAAAATACTTTTTTATTTTAAATTTATTAACTGGAATATGTCAGCTCTAGGAAATGTGCTTTGCTAACATCTTTGTGGGGTTTTTTTTGTTTAGTACAAGAGGAAATTAATTTATAGTTTTATTTCTCCAGTGTTGTTGTACATTCCAAGTTTGGCTTTTGGGGTTCCCAGTTTAGTTATTGTCTTCATATTTCTAAATTGTGATCCCTTGTTCTATGTTTGGTGATGGTCTATGTTTTGCAAGTGTTACCGAGCTGCAGTATTCTGTTCATGTAGTTTCTATGTCCCACTTGTTCTCTTTCCCCAAAAGGAAATGTATTGGTATTCTTTGAGATGTATTGGTTTAATATTTGCAGTATTTGATAGGTAGGGTTTGGTGCTTTATGAATCCTGGTAGTGCTGTTATGATACGGAGGGTTTGCTTTGGGTTCTAAATAAACAGGGTTTATAGTATTTCATAATGTGCCTGGCAGTTGGCACTGGAGTATAGTAATGTAGAAATATGGTAATCTTTCTTTATCCTCACTGCCTATGCAAATGGTAAAAGGCATGTTTAAAAGTTTAATGCGCATTCACAAAAGTCAATGTGCACTAAATGCAAGAACACCCTAAATATTAATGTGTATTAAATGCCACTGGTGCAGTGGCATTTAATACACATTAATATTTAGTAAACATGCCCCTAGGCTTGTGAAGGGCTCCTTTGAAAGCCACCTAAAATTTTAGTTAGCAACATTTACATTTTAAAATAGAATAGAATAAAATAAAATAAATTAATGCAAATGAGGTCCAGTAGATATGCAAATGAGGCCCTGCAATGAGTCTCCGCACATGGTCCTGCACCATCCTTGGGCCACCCCTGGTGACTCTTGGGCTGAAGGTTGCAGAGGATATTTCTGCTCAGTTGATTAAGAATATTTTGAAAAATTGTATATCCAAAGGAAGTTCCAAGGCTCAAATCCTGCATCCTTGCTGATTTTCTTCACTTCAAATTCATGCTTGCTTCTTTCCAGTTGGCCATAGAACTCGCCAAACAAAACTACTCTGCCCATCTGACTAACTCTCTCTTACCTCTGACCTTCATTGTCTCTTTACAACTCTCAACTCTCTCCTCAAAGTGCCTCCACCTCCAACTCCTTTTTCCCTTTCTGCCCAAACCCTGGTTGACTATTTCCATGACAAAGTCCACAAGATTACTCTCAAATTCCCCACAACTTCAGCTTCACCACTGCCACCCCTTCCATCTCTCATACTCTCAACCTATCGCTCTCCACTGCAACCATCCCAGTAGCCTTCAAACATGCTGTGGTCACTCCTCTCCTCAAGAAACCTTTATTTGAGACTACTTGTCCTTCTAATTATTGACCCATCTCTCTCCTTCCCTTCATTTTAAACTATTTGAACATGCAGTTCACTGCTGCTGCCTTCACTTTCTCTCCTCTCAAGCCCTTCTGGACCCTCTACAATCTGGCTTTCATCCTTTACATTGTACTGAAACGGCTATTGCCAGTCTCCAGCAACTTGTGACTACTCAATCCTCATTCCTGACCTTTCTGCTCTTTTGACACTGTTGACCACCACCTTGTCCTCAACACCTTTGATACTGTTCCTCATAGGAGGCTTATCAATAAACTCAGTAGTTTGGGGATGGGTCCCAAGGTGGTGAACTGGATCAGAAATTGGTTGACTGACAGAAGACAGAAGGTGATGGTAAATGGAGCTCACTTGGGTGAAAGGAGGGTGATTAGCGGGGTACCCCAGGATTTGGTCCTGGGCCTGGCATTGTTCAATGTATTTGTGAGTGATATTGCTGAAGGACTGAATGGAAAAGTCTGTCGTCTTGCATGACACGAAAATTTGCAACAGAGTGGACTTCCCTGAGGGAGTAGATAACATGAGGAAAGATCTAGAAAAGCTGGAAGAATGGTCTAATGCTTGGCAGTTAAGATTTACTGCGAAGAAGTGCAGTGTCATGCACTTGGGAAGCAGAAATCCAAGGGAAATGTACGTGATAGGGGTCGAGAGGTTGGTGTGCACGGACCAGGAGAAGGACCTTGGTGTGATTATTTCTGAGGATCTCAAAGTGGCAACACAGTGCGACAAGGCAGTGGCAAAAGCCAGGAGGATGTTGGGTTGCATACAAAGAGGAATTACCAGCAGAAAGGAAGAAGTACTAATGCCACTGTATAAATCACTGGTGAGGCCTCACTTAGAATACTGTGTTCAGTTTTGGAGACCATATCTTGCAAAGGATGTAAAAAGACTGGAAACTGTTCAGAGGAAGGCGACCAAAATGATTTGGAGCCTGCATCAGAAGCATTATGAGAAGATACTTGAAGACCTAAACATGTACACTCTGGAGGAGAGGAGGGATAGGGGAGATATGATTCAGACCTTTAAATATTTAAAGAGAAATGAACAAACAAACCTCTTCCAAAGACGGGGAAACTGTAAAGCTAGAGGGCATAACATGAAGCTGCAAGGGGGTAAATTGAAAGGCAATGTCAGGAAATACTTTTTCACTGAAAGGGTGGTGGATGCTTGGAATGCCCTCCCAATGGAAGTGGTGGGGGCAAATACAGGGACAGAATTCAAAATGGCATAGGACAGACACAGTGGATCCCTTTACAGCAACAGGATAAAATCAAAATAAACTTAACTATCTAATTTCTCAACAAATAGGGGTGTCCTACACGTAGCGGTGGGTTCACCCCCTAAACAAAGACATGGGGAGGGGTGGCCTGCAGAGAGCAGAAGGTGCACCTACTCTTGCCATCTTACTGGGCAGACTAGATGGACCATACTGGTCTTTATCTGCCGTCATTTACTATGTTACTATGGTTCTCTTCTTATCTCTCCCATCGCTCTTTCAGTGTTTGTTCTTTTGGATCCTCCTTTGCTGCTATCCCACTCTCAGTTGGTGTACCCCAAGGGTCTGTTCTGGGCCCACTCCTCTTCTTTCTCTAAACCCAGTCCCTTGATGCTCTCATTTTCTCACATGGTTTTCAGTACCACCTTTAAGCTGATGACTCTCAGATCTATTTTTCTACACCTGATATCTCTCCAGCACTCCAGGCCTGAATCTCTGCCTGCCTATCTGACATCGCTGCCTGGATGTCTCACTGCCGTTTGAAACTGAACGTGGCCAAGATTGAGCTGCTTATTTTTTCCCCTAAACCAACCTTCCCCGTTCATCCTTTCTCTATCTTTGTGGATGACATTCTTCTACTTCCTGTCTCCTCAGCCTGCAACCTTGGGGTCGTCTTTGACTCTTCCCTCTCCTTTTCCACACACATCCAGCTGATACTATAGCTATAACTAGTTGTTTCTTTCTCTATTATATCAGCAAAATTTGCCCCTTCCTTTCTGAACACACTACTAAGACACTTGTCCATTCTTTGGTCACCTCCTGTTTGGACTATTAGAACCTCCTCCTTGCTGGTCTCCCTCTGAATCATTCTCTCCGCTTCTATCAAAACTCGGCTACGCAGCTGATCTTCCGCCAGCCCTGCTATGCTCATATAAACCCTCTTCTCAAGTTACTTCACTGGCTCCCCTTTTGTTTCCATATCCAGTTCAAACTTCTCCTTCTAACCTATAGATGCATTCATTCTGCTGTTCCTCACTACCTTTCCTCTCTCATCTCTCCCTACACCCCTCCTCGTGAACTCCGCTCTTCTGATGAATTGCTTCTCTCTGTCCCCTTTTCTTCCAATACCAATTCTAGACTTCAATCCTTTCACTTTGCTGCTCCTTATGCCTGGAACAAAATACCCCGTGTCTGTATGTCGGGCTTCATCTTTGCCCCTTTTCAAATCCATGCTAAAAGATCACCTCTTTGAGGCTGCTTTTGAATCCTGGTCTGCTTAGTTATCTATATGTCTCCTTACCTTTCCCTAGTTGTATTCTTGTCCTTAGCTGCTGTATTGTCCGTCTTGACTAGACTGCAAGCTCTGATGAGCAGGGACCATCTTTATATGTATCTGTACAGGCTGCATATGCCTTGTAGCACTATATAAATGTTCAGTAATAGTACTAGTTTATGGTTTATCCAAACAATAGTGCTTTGCAAAGTATGGAGAGATGACCATGTTGCAGCTTTACATACAGAACTAGTGTGAGGATATATGGTGCTCTAGGCGAGTCCTCAATTCTGCCGCCCCGTTTCCACCCCCACCCCCATTGCTGCTTCTGTGCTGCTCTCCACGACCTGAAGCAGCAGCAATGCCATTTAAACCACAATGCAGTGCTTAGCTGAACTCTCCAATGCTGTACTGCTGTTCTGCTCTCTTTGACTTGCCACTTCTGCCTCTCTGATGCAGACTTCCTGTTTACATGTGGGCATTGCTGCCACTGCAGTTCCCACAGAGGGGCTATAGAGGGAGCAATGGGCCGCTTTGGGAATGTTGGCACTGTAGGCAACCACCTGGTTTACCTATGGATTGCACTGGCCCTGTTTGCATATACCTTCTGTTGATCTCTGAAGATATGCCTTTGTTGCTGCTGTGGTTCTGAGATTATGGTCTAGGAGTTGCTGACCATACTTACGGTAGCAAAGGAAATACAGCTAGATATCCAGTGAGAGAACATTCTCTTGTTGACTGAATGAAATTTCCTGCTAGGATGATAGCAAAGGAATAATTAAGATGATCTATTTAGAGAAGTAGTTCTGAATAAGTGGATTATGGAGAGTGCTCCAGATTTAAAGTATGAAGTTGCTTCTCTGTCGTTGGAATGAGAAGGAGGGCAGAGGACAGGCAGGGTGATAGTTACATTTTTCCACCTTAATCAATCTATGGTAAAAACTTTGGTAGAACAACTCCCTGCTGCAGTAAATAGGTCTAAAGGCTGTAACAGACTAAGGTCTGACGTATTATCCACAATGAACAATGTTTTCCAAGCAAGAAACCTCAGTTCAGCCTCTTCTAGAGATTCAAAAGGAGGTTCAGTGAGTCTCTGCAGAACTATATTAAGGTCCCAAGCTGGTGAAGGTTTTCTAATTAGGGGTTTTGAGTTCTAGAGCTCTTTTATGAATTTTCTGATAAGAAGATGTTTAGAAACATAATTCTTGAAGACAGTACTATGATAAATGGCAATTACACGCAAATGCATTCTGATTGAAGAAGAGTCATATAAGTGGAGAAGACAGCGCAGCAGGAACTGAATGGATCCAGTAAGTGTGAGGCACAGTAAGGGGCTGATTTTATGTTGTTGGCATGGAAAGTTATGTGCTAACACATATAAGGGGAATGTTTACTAAACCGTCTTAATGTTACCGCCGTTAGTTGCAGTCTTACTGTGACGAATGCCATATAAGGTAGTGGGCGTTCCGGTCTTAAGGTAGCATTTCGGGTTATCGCGCGATAAAGTCCGTTATCACGAGATAGAGGGAGCCGTGGCACGTTAACGCGCGTTAGCCTTAATTAGGCGCGCTGACCTGCAATCACAGCAACAAAGGTGTAGCACACTGGTTAATACATTGACTGCTGATACAGTGGTCATGAGTTTGATCCCCCAGTGGGCTCAGTTAAAAGACTGTCTGAGGCAATCCCTTTTCCTGCTTGTAACAGTCAGACACATCCCAACAATTTGCACTGCCAGCCAAAAATGCCTCACCCCAGTGCCGCAACCTAATGCACCTTTTAGGGCGCACCATAAGGCACATCATAAAGCACCACGTCATCCAAGGCAGGTCATAATGTGCCCCAGAGGGTGGCAGGAAAAGTTGGCACCCTCCAAGGCAGCATATAAGGTGCCCCATAAGCTGGCCAAACCTAAGGTGCCATGAAAGATGCCCCAGGGATGCCAAGGTGACACAGGAGATGGTGCCTAGGGGCACAAAGGTTCCCCAAAGTCACAAGCATGAAATGTATGGCTCAAACACAGATGTAACCATAACACTGCACAGAGCACCAAGGAAAGGCAATGAACAAGTGATGGAAGGATGTAGATGACGGAGCTCATGGACCAGCCAAATCTGTGTGCAGCCCATGTGGCAGCAGGTAAAGTGGACAAACATATCGGGGACAGCTGTACCGATGTACAGGGTGATGGTAATGTATAGTGCAACAATGACAGTGTGTGGAAGAGGATGGGGAAACGTGTCCACCAGAGGAGGTAGAGGTGGCAGGATAAGTGCAATGACAGGAGGACAGAGGAGAGTAGACACAGGAGAGGCAAGCATGAAGAGCTGCAATGCAGAAAAGTGTGCCAGTGCAGGACATGGAGTAGCAGCCTGCACATTAGGGCAGGACGCCACACAGCTGGCACACACACATAGACGGACAGAAGGATGGATGGCAACAGTGATGAGGGTATAATGTGGTGGCAGCACAGATCTGCCTGTTACACGAATGAAACGTAGTTGTGTAGGACAGCCATAAAAAAAGGGGAACAGAGAGGAATTGAACCCATGACCTCTGCTACTGAAGTCATTGTATTAACCATTGTGCTACATCACTATGGGAGGTAGCATAACAATGGCTGGCTACAGAAAGAGTGCACGTCACCATAAAACTGTCTGATGTGGCTACCAGGATAGGATAGAACCAACAGTACCCATAATGCAATTCACATGCAGAACAGCAGTCTACATCTGCTCACCAGATGGGGTATGCACCTCTACAGCATGTCAGCTTGGTAGGGGGGAATGACCTTGCGTGTTACTGGCACAGAGTACCTACAGGCCATGCCAATGTGCGTGTTCTGTGCTCACCCTGAGGGTGAGGTGGAGTGGCCAGCACCAGGTCCGCAGTACCCGGGTTGGTTGAGGTGGGCTGTGCTGCAGGTCTCTATCAGTGCCAGTATATGACAGGTATTTGTTGCAGACACCTTTAGGAGGTCTCTGAGTCCATTTGTAATTGCTAGTCATGTCTGGCCCTTGTGGACCATGATGCACACAACATAGTGCATATCCACTGTGCTTGCTATGGTCACCTGTTCAGGGAGCAGGGGTGTGTCAGGGCTCACATGGTGACAATGTACTTAGCAAACTGCCTGCTCTGGGTCAGGCTGCTCACCAAGAAGACCCACACTCACTCTTTGCAAGGGGGGGGGGCCATGGAGGTACATGAGGACAGGCTGTGGGACCAGCAACCCCAGTCCTGGTGGCAAACAGACAGCTGCTGATGATCTGCTCTTTGGACAGGGCCACTGGCAGATAGGTAGTGGACCCAGCCAGCTCAGCTGCCCCCCACTACAATCTGACATTCACCAGCAGAGGGCAGTCAGTGTGCACCTGCTGCACCCTGCAAGGTGGTGCAGCCCTACAGATGCTAACTGCAGACAGTCTGCTATCTAGTACATAGTGCATGTTCCTGGAGGAACTGTGTGCACCCAAAACTGGGATGTCAGCACACACACCACACAGGTATGTCAGTGATTGGGCCCCAGAAAAGAGAACCCATAAATATCACTTGAGAGAAATAGTGTATAGCACTATGGGGGAACCTAGCCATGCCGTGGTCACTGCTCAGTCAGGGTGAGAGCGACCTCACAGCATGACATGCTGTGGCCACCCTGTCCATGCAGGTGGTGGTCGGACACTACAATGTCCTAGCCATTGCCCTATACCCTGTGCAAATGCATCCTGCCCATGCCACCCTGTCCGGGCCATACCCACAGTACCTTGCTCCTCATTATGCACATTGGCAGACTAACACTGGAAACAGTGCAAGCAATGTGGGCTCAGTAAGGTGTAGGCAGCCACAACACACTGGATAGACAGACACACACTCCCACACCTATGCCAGCATTATGCAAATATAGAGGTTTGTGGCAGCCCTGGCTGCCACACCAGTCCTGGGCACAGTGCGGGCATTGCTATGGTACTCAATACTGTTAGGGTCACTCCCCGTGGTGGTAAACACTGTCAGAATCAATAACTGAAACACACTCCACAGATATCAGAAAGGTTGCTATGATGAATCTCTATCAACAATTTGTGTTTAACTTAGGATTTGTTAGCTGATATTAATTATAGCAACCTTTTGATATATGTGGAACATGTTCCCAAGTTTAGGACCGCATTGCTAAGGTATGCAGCTGCCAGTATTGAGAGATGCTGCTCCGCGCAGGGCCCAACAGCCTGACTTTCCATGAGGCTTTGGATAGTGGAGCCTGTGGGTGTGGGTGTTTATGCCCCTGTTGGCCGCAGCTCTAGGGCAGAGGTTCCCAACTCCGGTCCTGGTGGGCCAAACACTGTTCACATTTTCATGCTGTCCCTAATGAATATGCATGAGATACATTTGCATACAATGGGGCGGCGCATACAAATGCAGCACAGGCATATTTATTAGGGACAGCATGAAACCTGAATGGTGTTTGGCCCTCCAGGGCTGCAGTTGGGAAACTCTGCTCTAGGGATTGCACATGTTTATGGTGTCTGTGCTCTGTAGGGTAAAATATAGGCATTTCAGGCATGTTTATTTTATCTGCAATAAAGGTTCCGTCTTTATTACCACGGTTTAGTACTGGGTAAAATATGGGGACAGGAGCCACAGCTGGGACTTGAACTTGTGACCTTCTGCTTCTAAACACACTGGCTGTGTGTACTGCACCACACTGTTGCCACAGGGAGAGTCATTCCCTGGGGATACTATGACTGTTCGTCAGACAGACCCTGTCTGTTGCAGTGCACGGCACCCACCTAAACGGGGCTTGGCCATGGTCTGCTGTGGGCAGATGCCACTGCCCCCTCTGCCACCAGCACCCCTCTGCCACCATGCTGCCATGCCATTATGCTGGTGGTGCGCAATCCCAGGCCATCCAGTGTGCCGGCCTACATAGACATGCGTGCTTTCCCCCAGCACCGCCTGCCAATGTTATGTGCCCTTGGGGGTACCTGCTGGAGTGGAGGAGTGGCCTAGTGGTTGGGGCAAGGTACTTCAGGCCGGAAGGGTGGGGGTTCAAATCCCACTAGAGTACAGCAACCTTGGGCCAGAAGGACTGGGGCTTCTAGTCCCACAGGTGCTCCTTGTGGTCTTGGTCAAGCCAGTTAACCCTCCATAGCCCATGTTCCCTGTAAAATAGTTATCTCCACGTTATAATGTCCTGTTCAATGTAATTTCAGTTTGTTCAATGTAAGCCGCACTGATGCAGAATAGCGCGGTATATAAGAGAATGTAAATAAATAAATAAAATAAATAATATCCCCTATGACACTGTGGGACACACACTCATGTCCATGTCGGACCCTCGTCAGTTGCTGTCTTGCTGCTTTACAGTTTCGGCATTCCTAGGTGCCACCTAGGCATCTGCCTAGTCTGCACTGTGCCCCAGCTGGACCACAGCATGTGCCACCTGCAGCCCCCTGTATCCCATTTACAACATCAGTACAGTTGCCCTTTCCTACGTGCCCACTCTGCTGTCGCTGCACATGTGCATGCCATAACAAACCTGCCCAATCTAAATGACAGAAACCCTGATCAGCGCTTTTTCAATGTGGGATCATTCACTTTGTAGGGGGACAGAGCATAGACCCTTCCAAACATGATATCTTTAATTTTTACGCTTTGTCAGTAGTGTTGCTTTATGTTTATCATTAACATCACTATTGGCCAGCTTGGTTATTGGGATTTTAAATGTGGTTCTGGTCATTTTATATGTTTATTTGCCTTTTTGGTTCCTGCACATGTATCACAACTATCACTTTTCTGTGTTTCCCTGCCTTTGCTGCACATTGCTGACTTAAATGGTTTCTCTTTCCTGCAAATGTGCCTAACACGAGGGTTTCACTGGCATTAGTGTTCAGACCCGGATTTCACATTGTTAGTGTGCCTGGAGCCTCTCCCCGCCCACTCTCCGCCCATTGACCCCTTCTCTCCGCCCTCTGGGAAGCCTTACTCCACTCTTCAGACCCAGATTTCACAGCGTTAGTGTGCCTTAATGCCGCTGCCGCGTTATTGTGTGATAAGTGACGTTATCACGCGATAACGTCACTTATCGTGCGATAATACCACCACTGCGACATTAAGACGGTTTAGTAAACATACCCCTAAGTCCCTATTTTCAAGGACTTATGCAGTAAATAGGCACTTATGTGCGTGCTTCAACTGGTCACTATTCTGTAAGCATGCACGTAACGTCTCATTGCGTGTAAGTTCTCGTGAGGCGTGCATGAAGGCAGAGCTTGGATGGTGTGTAGGCATGGCCTTGATTGATGAGCGTAAGTTATAGCTACTATGACTTAGGTGCATCAGTGCGCTGATGTGGGCATGCCTGCCCTATTTTATAACTTAAAGCATGCATGCACTTTACTTTATAAAACAGGACCTACATGCATTTGTTGCAGCGAGCAAAACCTGTATGAGTGCTTATAAAATTATTGTATTTATTTATTTGAACAGTGTTTTTTTATACCACCCCTTCCAGCAATCGGGGCGGTTTACATGGAACAATAACTTGAAGATACATGAAACATCTTTAATAACATAATTGGAACTAGGAAACTAGTTGAAACCAGAACTATATGCATACCAGTATCCACTTATGCACAGGCATAGTGATAGCTGGCTTTCTTAGCTATTTATAAAAAGATAAACATTGAGGATAAGGGTAGGATTAAGATATTTGGGTGGCAGAATTATCTTTCATGTGTCAAATTCTTTCTACTTGAAATTGTAGGATTTCCTTGTAGTAGGCTTCCTGCATTCAAGGAGAATATCTCATACTCTGGGGTGAAGTGAGAGGGTGAAGTGGCTTTTAACATTCAAGTTACTAGGATGAGAGAAGGCTTTGGAATGTAGTATCTGGTCATGTTGAGTGAGGAGGTCTGGGATGTTCAGAAGAAATATTGGTTCCTTGCTTGTGAGACATTTTAGGCAAGAAAACCACATTTGGTGTGGCCTGTAGAGTGCTGTGAGTATCATGCATGTCAAATCCATGTGTACCTTTTCTAGTGTTTGGGATATCAATGGAATTGGTGGAAAAGCATAGAGCAGTTGTGGTGTCCATTAAATTGCAAAAGTGTCTGCTGCTATCCAAAATGTAGTCGGATGATGAGAGCAGCATAAATGTCATTTGTGGTTCTGATCTGTTGAGAACAAGTCTATGTGGGGAGTCCCTCACCTGTGGAGTAACTGATCTACCACTGACTGTTTTAAGGACTATTAGTGTGGGTCCAGTTGTCTGCTCAGTCTGTCTGCTATTGTGTTCAGTTCCCAGAAGGAAATTATTCAACGATATGGCAAATTGCCATATCTTTTTAATCTACTGGCAAAGATGACGAGAATCCTGCCACCTTGTTTGTTTATATAAAACATTGCTACTCGATTGCCCATTTTAATTGCCCTGAAGTATAGGACCCATGAATAAAGTAAAAAAGAGAGGCTTGTAGCACGTAGCAGATGACTCTTTCCAGGTTACTGATATGCAGTTGTTTCTCTTTGAGGACCAGGAGCCTTGAATTTTGAAGTTGTATAGGTGAGTTCCCCAACCAGCTTTGCATGCATCTGTAGTCACTCTGCTGTGGGTAAGGAGGATTCATGAATCTTCCTCTGAAAACGTTGACTGGTTCTGTCCACTAAAGCATGGCTTGTTTGAAACCTTTTGTGATTCATATGTTGTGTGACATCGGTTGAGTAAGTTTATTCCACTTGAATTTCAGTTGCCACTGAGTATCCCTCATCTGAAGACAGGCATATGGGACAACATGACAGATGCTGCCATGTGCCCAAGCAATTTCAGGATACACCTTGCTGAGGTGTGAATCCTGGAGGATATGTCTTTCGTTAGATTCATCAGAGCTTCAAATCTAGGTAAAAGTGTGACTTTGCTGAAGTAGTGTGAATCAAGGTTTTTCATGTATATCCAAGCGGAACATCTTTCTGTTACGGTCTGGGCAGCACTTGAAACTAGGTTTCTGATCAGGTCTGTTGAAGAGAGTTGCTGCCAGGTCATTTTTAGATGACTGAGGTGAACATTTTGTAGTAAGAAATTGACAATCGAGAGGAAGCAAAACTACCATCCGACTACAACTGCAAATGAAAAATGACTGATGGGTCTGTTGACAGTGACAAAGGTGGGAATTCCCACTCATGTGCAGAAGACTTTTCCAGAGCTCTGGAAAGCATAGTCCGCTCAGCCCTATCCCCTGGTGATGTCACCATTACTAACAGTGTGGTTGTAGCGATCCTTACTGTCCATGGAGAAAATTATGTGCATACAGCATATGAGGCCGATTCTGTATTGGCTATCAAGCCCCTGTATGGCCGATCAGAATCAGGGTGTACAGAAGTAGACCCAATTCTGATCCCATGGGCATGTCTAGCCCCTCACAGGATCAGGATCAGAATCAGGTCTACCGGCCTGGACATGCAGGCCATACCCTGATTCTGATGGGCCGCACGTTCTGCTGATCACAGCCAGGCTCCTGAATGAAGCCGCAGTGCCATGGCATCCCATCGTCATGGCACTGTGGCTTCATTCAGGAGCCACGATCCCCAGCTGCCAGAGACAACATCCTTTCCCCACAGCCCGACCCCCGATCTCGCCTCCCATGGCCAGGGTCAGGCTGTGGGGATCCCCCTGCACCCCCTCACCTCTTGTCTCCACCCGGCGCCGTGCTCCCCCAACGTCCAGGGGGACTTATTCCACCTCCGAAGGGGAATAAGTCCCCCATCTCCGTGGCCGACCCCAGACGTACTGGGCCGACCTCAGAATCGACCTGTATGTCCAGGGTCACTCTCTGACCACCGCCTGCCCTCGCTCCACCTCTGTCCCTCCCACAAACAGAGCTCACCATACAAATCGCCTGTCCATGGCAGGCTGCCTGGCCTTTTTGCGGGTCTGGACATCCAGACTGAATGTCCACACCCGCTAAACGGAGTTCAGAATGACTCCCTATATGTACATTAAGCCTATTTGACTTGAGTGGAAAATTCCTGTGGATAGGGTTGGGGAAGAGTTAGCCCTTACACACATCCTTTATAAAATACACTTATACAAAATAAACTGGAAAGTTTGTGTATACTAAATAATAGGCGTAAATAGGTACATGTATGTTCTGTGGGGTAATTTTAAAAAAATGTGTATTTCTCTTAGAAAAGTGATGTATCTTATTCACATACCTGCCACGTAAGTTAGGTGTCCTGTGATAAAATTATTCTCTCTATGATATGGCCTTTGATAGTCTATTTCAGGGCTACACACGTTCAGTCCTTCAGAGCGGCAAAAACATAGGCTTTGGGATAACACCACTGAATATGCATGAACAGTTCTTTTTTCTAGCAAAAAATGGGGACAGTACTCACGTGCAGTGCCATTCTTAAAGGGTGGGGAAACTACTGAGGGACCACAACAACAATAGCCACCTGCCCCTGCAACCAGCCACAAAATCTATAAAAAAGCAGCACTGCAAATATTACACCACTCCCTAGACTAGTGGTTCCCAACCTAGACGTCCAGTACCCCCAGGCCAGTCAGGTTTTCAGGATATCCACACTGAATATACATGAGAGATCTGCATGCACTGCTTCCATTGCATACAGAGCTCTCATATGCATTTTCACTGTGTATACCCTGAAAACCTGACTGGCCTCGGGGGTACCCGAGGATTGGGTTGGGAAGCACTGCCCTAGACCATATTTCTTATTGGAAAAAGAGAACAAGCTGGACTGCTAGAAATTCCTACACAGAAACTACATGTTCACTACTACTACTGCTTAACATTTCTATAGCACTACAAGTCTTGGGCAAGTCACTTAACTCTTCATTGCCTCAGAAGAAAGGCCTGGTAGTGTACTTCCAGTCACACTGCCAAGAAAGCCCAGATATATGTTGTATTTGCAAGGAGAGTCAGAATTCAAAGGCAGCCTCAAAAAAAGGTGACAGGGTTCAAAGTGAGGTCAGCAATGCCTGCCTAACTCCTGGGCTCCCATCAGAGGTGTCAAAGATAGAGCTATTAAAGCAGCTATTAGCAGAATGTAGCACCCCCCAGAACATGAGAGGATGTCAGCGAGGAAAAAACTGGAGCGGTTTAAAGCCTCCTATGCCCCAAATCTCAGGCAGTGCTGCACGAGGTGGGAGCTGACATGGGGCTCAGAGCTGAATCAGAAGAGGAGATTGACCGTGCTGATGAGCTACGCACCTGCAGACATCTTTGGTAGTGGCTACATGAGCTAAAAAAAGAGTTTACAACGGTGAGAGAGGAATTAAGAGAAGGATTGGAAGAACTCCATGGTGAAATTAGAGATATTGGCATATGCCTGGAAGCAGTAGAGCTGCAGATGGAACAGCAAGAGGAGGCCACAGAGATGCACGTGTGCAGCAACTCGAACTGGAGCAGGAATCGCTGTGGGATAAGGTAGAAGATTTAGAAAACAGCTTCAGATGCTGCAATATCTGCCTTAGGGGTATCCCTAAGTCTGATACCTATAAAGATGCTGCCATGGTGGTACATGCTGTATGCCAAGCTCTATGGACAGAGACTGCTGAGGAAGATCTGGAGGGCCTATTTGTCATCAAGTGGGCTCATAGGGCATTGGGCCTCCCACTGACATAAAACTATGGAATATACGTAGTGTTGTGCATGGGCTCCTACACGGTTAAAGACAAGTTTTTGCGCCTTGCCCGAAATAGAGGGAGACTTCAATGGGACTCTCACACAGTTGAGATTTACCAAGACTTCGACCCTGCAGCATCATCGGGATATGAGGGGAGTTACTCAATATCCACTCAAAGAACACATCCAGTATTGCTGGCTTTTCCCTTTTGCGCTTCAATTTGAAATTAATGGGCGCTCCAAGAGGGTCCACTTAGCAAAGGAGGCATGGGCCTGTCTGAAGGAAGAAGGAGCAGCCAATTTACCTTTTTCCACCCCTATAACTGTGGGGGTGAAATAAGAGCAGACCACCCTGAGATCGGAGAGAGCTACTAATAATGGACAGCGGCTATGGCAGAAAGTGAAGGGATAATCAAATCCCATGGAGATGAGCAGCAGAACCCAGATGGATGTGGTGGGCTGAGCAACTGGAATCTTATTTTGGCCACTTCCTCATAACTAATGGCAGGGGCTTACTCTGCAAGCTGGAGGGGGAGATGGGAGATGTGGAAGGTGTAGAGGGAACTACACTCAACAAGGGGGGAACGAAGGGTTGGTCAGCCATTGGGTGATGGGGTAAGAGGTTTTTGAATGGTAACTCTGAATGTTAAGGGCCTTAATACACCGCAAAAGTACTGCCTACTCTATAATGACCTTAAGCGTTGGGGCTAGCAAATTGCGTTTATACAGGAGATGCACTTGCTTGGAAAGGATGAATGCTTGGTGCACCCCAGTGCCTATCCCCAGGTGTATTTTGCAGGGACAGACTCCGGGAGGAAGATGGGGGGTTGCCACACTAATTCGGGGGGATGTACCCTTTCAACTTCAAGGGGTGGTGCATAGAAGGGATGGAAGGGGCCTACTTGTGTTGGGGGGAATTAAGTGGGGGTAGAGGCTACGTTCCTGAACGTTTTATGGCCCTAATGTTGAGAGTTTTGGGAGGCCTTGGGATGTTGGTTGGAGGGAGGGGTGAGGGGACATCTAATTGTGGCGGGAGACTGTAATGCAGTACTCGATATAAAGAAGGATCGATCCCAGGACCAAGAAGGCGCGAATGTCTTGAATCAGAGTGACTGGGGCCTAAGTAGATGGGTAAGGGCCTGGGGTCTGGTGGACCTCTGGCACATGGCCCACCCCATCTCACGGAACTATACTTTTTATTCAGCGGTGCATGATAGCTATAGTCGTATTGACTATTTGCTGGACGATCACTATTGGGGCAATAAATTAGGAAATACGGAGATTGGTATCATTACTTGGTCAGATCACGCGTTGGTTTGGGCTGAGTTTGGGGGGAACCTGAGAGGAATCAGTGACCTTCTGGCACCTTAATGAGACCTTAATGCAATGGACAGACGTGATTAGTTCACTAGAACATACTATTAAAGACTATTTAGAGCTTAATGATACAGGAAAGGTGGGATTGGGCTCATTGTGGGATGGGCTAAAAGTGGTAGCGTGGGGTAAATTGATCCAGCTAGAGGCCTGGGGTAAACGGGAGCGAGCGGAGCGGATACAACTATTAGAGCAGTGGCTCAGGAATTTGGAACGCCAATATAAAGCATCTGGGGATAGACGCATACGAATGCAGCTGGAGGCAACGCAACTAGAGCTTAAGGTAATGCAAATAGACTGGGTCTCCTTTCAACTGCAGCATGTGAATCAGATGTACTATGAGTTTGATAATAAATCAGGGAGGCTGTTGGCATGTAAGTTGCGAGCGCAGGAAAGGGCTACCCAGGTGACCAAATTGAAGGATGAACGAGATTGCATGCTCTTTAAGAGACTGGTGATTAGAGAGCGTTTTGCGCAGTTCTACCAACATCTGTACTGGAGAGAGGAGGGGGGGATCCCCGGCTCAAGTAAAGGCATATCTACAGGGGGTGGATGGCCTGACTTGTCTGGGGGAGGAGGATAAGGCCAGGTTGGATGGTACTATAGGGGAGGAGGAATTAAGTGACGCTATCAGAAACCTCCCGGGGGTTAGGCCCCGGGGCTAGATGGGTTTACCGGCCTCTTCTATTAAAAAACTAGCTCCGATTCTTGTACCAGTCCTACTTAGGGTATATAATGGGGTTTTACAAGGAGGTAGTCCGCCACAGTCTCTGGGAGAAGCGACTATAATGGTGAATCTAAAGCCTGGACGCAACTCTACGGTATGCAGGTCCTACTGACCTATATCCCTTCTGAATATGGACGCGAAGTTATTGGCTAAGGTACTGGCCAACAGGCTTGGATTTGTGTTACCGGGGTTGATCCACCCAGACGAGACTGGTTTTGTTCAAGGACGTCAGACAGGAGATTTCTTCAACTGGTGTGGCGGGCATGCAAAGAACAGATGGCAACCCTATTGCTGGTCATCGACGCTGAAAAGGCAATCAATCACGTTCATTGGGATTTCTTGTTTGGGGTGTTAGACCGAGTGGGGGTGGGTCTACAGTAGATAGCCTGGGTTCGGGCACTATATGCCGACCCACGGGTGCTGGTGAGGGTTGATGGGGAACACTCAACTTGTTTTGATCTTCAGAGGGGTACCAGATAGGGATGCCCCTTGTCCCCTCTGTTATTTGTGCTTTATAGAACTGCTTGTACCATTAAGGCAAATAGAGATATTGCAGGGGTGCCAATGGAAGGTGATCAGCACAAGATTGTACTTTTTTCGGATGATCTTCATCCGATGCTGTCGCTGCCGGTGCTCATGCATGAACACCAATGATTTGGAGCCCTATCGGGATTTCGGATTAATTGGGATAAAACAGAAACTTGTAATGTTTCTCTGGGGGGATCTGAAGAATTCCAGCTCAGACAAATATATCCCTTTTGATGGGCTTGAGATTCTTTGTTGTATCTAAAGATATGTATCACACAGACGCCAGAGGGCTTGTATCAGGCCAATTACCCAGCTCTCTTGCGGGAGATAGAGAAAGATCTGGCCCAATGGCACTCTGGGGACCTCTCCTGGCTTGGCTGGGTAGCAACCATAAAACTGAACGTGCTGCCACGGCTTTTGTATCTCTTTCAGGTGCTACCAGTGGCGTTTCCCCCACACCGGTTAGGAAAGCTCAAGAGATGAGTCTTTGATTTTGTTTGGGAGCACCGTCCCCCTAGAGTGTCGCGTTGGGTATTATACCGACTGTGCTGTGGGGGAAGCTTGGGGATCCCGGATTTTTTTTTTTAAATTTTATATTTTATTAAATTTTTACATTACAATCCAGAAAAACAAATCTGAATCTGAATCAGAATTTACAAGAGAACAGAAAAACAAAACATCTCAAAAGAGACAATACTCAACAGGTAAATAAACTAACCCTGGAATAGACCACAATGCAATTACACCACAATACGATCCAAGAAAAAAGAAATATCAGCTATCTGGCACAATACACCATCATCCAGAAATATACATAATCATATGAGCATAGATATTATTATATGGCAGCTGATATGGAACCCACTCCTGCCACCCCTACTTCCCTACTCTGTAAAAATTGTAATAGTTGTTGGGACTCAAAAAACATAAATTGTTTAGACTGAAAACTAACCACACATTTACAAGGATATCTTAATTTAAATTGCGCTCCCAAGGCTATCGTTCTCTGGCGCAAGGTCAGAAACGCTCTTCGCCTTTTCTGCGTATCTCTAGCCAAATTAGGAAAAATTAAAATTTTTGAGCCCATAAACTGAGATACAGACATTTTACAGAAATATAATTTAAGTATAGTGTTCCGATCCTATTCGAAGGCAAAATTAACCAACAAAGTAGCCCTACTTGTCACCACCTCCAGAGAGCTCTCCAAAAGCTCTGAAAGATCCATTTGAGGAGGTCCAGAATCTGCAGCAGGCACCTGCTGCCCACCAACCTCCGAAGAAGAAATTGTCACATATTGAGCCCTTACCACCGGTGGCAATGATTCAGCAGGCATCTGGAGAACATCAATAAAGTACTTACGGACCAGGTCCAAAGGAGCCATCAATGGAGACCGGGGAAAATTCAGGAATCTCAAGTTATTCCTACGGAGTTGATTGTCCAGAAATTCTATTTTCCTCGCTTGAATTAAACGGTCCTTTAAATTAACAGTTCCAAGGGACTGCAACTCCTCCACCTTTGACTCAAGCTGAGAAGCTCTAGTTGCCTGGACCATCACCTCTGAAACCATTGAAGAACACTGAATTTTAATATTTGACAACCCTTGTGAAAACACCCCCACAAAAGGCAACAGGGATTGTTGAAGGGCAGCAATAGCTTTCCATAAGCTATCTAACGTAACAAGCGCTGGTTTCGCCACACTCCCAGGGGGCCGGAATGCCGAAATGCTGGGTGAGCTGGTTGCCACTTGCTTCACGTCACAGCTGCCACCGGCAGGAGAAAATCCCACTTGACCTCTGACAGCAGATACCACCAGCTGAGTCTTCGCGGGAGAACCCTCCGCAGCTGCTGTAACCTCCTGATCCAGAGACTCACCGCTATGCTGCCCCTCCCCGAAGCGGCGTCCGGGCTGAGCTGGGGATGCTTGCACGGGGCTGAAAGAAACATCTTCCGTGCTCAGATCCGCAGCAACATTCAGCAGATCTCTCGAAGCCATAGAGTCTGAGGGAATGCAAAAGCCAGCAATTGAAGACTGCACAAGACAATCCGCCGGAGAAGAGGTACCGGAGGGTTTTTGGGTACGCTGTTTACTCTCTTCCCCATTAGGAAGCGAATGCAGGAGCTGGCTCAGAACACTCTACCTCGGCGTTCTACTCCACTCCCATCTTGGATCCATATTTGGGATCCCGGATTTTAATCTGTACTACCTGGCTTCTCAAATGCATCAGATTATGGATTGGAGGGAGGGAGGGGACAAGCGGTTTTGGGTGATAGAACAATCCTGGGCAGGAGAGGTAAGACTGACCCCTCTTCCCTGGTTGTTAAGGACTCCTGGAGGACAATGGAGGTAGAACCCTCTTTGGCGCATCTTTGGAGCCAATGGTGTAAGGGATGGCCAATGGTGGTTCCCAAGGTAGAGTTTACAGTTTCAGCACCTATATGCGAGGTCCCAGCCTTTGCTCTGGGAAGGGAGAGGGTATTTCAGTGATGGGTGTGACTGGGCCTGGACACATTTGTAAAGTTGTTAGATCAGGGGGAACCTCTATCTTTCGCTGCACTAAGGGAGAAATACCACCTACCCTCAAGAGATTTTTTTGCACATATGCAGGTGGCTTATTTTCTCTGCCAGTGAACATATTGGGCGATCCATGCGGAGAGGCTTAATGACTTGGAGGCCCTGTGGGTGGGCTATTGCAATATAAAAGCTTGCAAGGGAATCGCTTCTTAAGGCTTCCATATATGGTGGCTTGGGAGCGGGCCATGGGATGTGAGTGGACGAAGAAAGAGTGGGAGAGTTTGTGCATGGGAATGGGCCGCCAGACCATATCAGTGTCAATTAGGGAAAACTCATATAAGCTGTTGATGCAGTGGTATTACACCCCAGAATGCTTGCATGCAATGTTTCCTCAGACATCCAACCGGTGTTGGCGCAACTGTGGGGCTAAAGGGTCCTTTTACCATATCTGGTGGGAATGCCCAGTGGTGTCTCCTTATTGGGATACCATTAAAACTGGGAGATCATTAAAACTGTTTTTAATGTAGAGGTGGCACTGGACTCATGATTTTATTTGTTGGGCAAATGGTCTGGGTAGCAGCGGCTAAAATGAGCTTGCCCTATTCAGGCGTGTATCCAGGCAGCTTGAGGGGAAATTGCATGGAACTGGAAGAATCAAGCCGCCCCGACATTGAAGCTTGGAAGGTGCGCTTGCACCGCATAGTACTGATGGAACAGCTGACCGTTGCCCGACACCAGAGTACCGAGCGATTCCATGACCATTGTTGGACTTTCTGTTGAACTAAATGTTTGAGGGGAGGGGGAGGGGGGACTTCTCTGTTAAAAAAACTCACTGTATTGAACAAACGCGTGATGTATGGAAACAGTGTTTGTTTGACTCAATACAAATAAAAATTGAAATTATAAAAAAAAAGGTGACTGCTTACAAAATACCTTAACTTGATCACTTATGTAGAACATGGATAGAGTCTCACTGAATAAATAGCCACATATTAGACATACAGTAGAAGTGTAAAGACAAAACCTGAACTGGAACCCAAAGAAATTGGAAACCGCTTTTAGTATACTATAGAAATGGAAAACATAAATTCATGTCCTCCTGTACTGTGCAAAATACAAAGATATCAGAAATGCTGTGCATTCAGATTCCCAAAACTGGCATATTCAAATCACTAAGCCAACCAAAGTGTAAGTTGTTTTTTTGCCTTTATTGCCTGGAACATTCTGCCTCTGCAGCCCATGTTTCCCACACCTTGCAGGGGCTAAGCTATCATGTGCTGGCTGCAAACTGCACCTCCATATTCCCCCATTGACCTGTAGGCATTGGCTGAAGACACTGCTTCTCTCAGGGCAGGCACTCTCTATATATGTGTTTGGGACTCTTCATTAATACTTGGGAACCATGAATCAATTTTAAACGGGTAATGAAAACCCCCCCTCACCAGATCTATCTCATGCACATTCATTAGGGATATCATGAAAACCTGACCTGTCTGCACACTTGAAGATTGAACTTGTGCATCTCTGTCTTGAATTTTATTTTTGAGTATAAGTGGGCTCTCCATGGAGTGTGCTTGAATTCAATAAACAATGTGGTGTATGACTGTGTATGCATTTTTTGGAAGGTGTTAAAGTGTAACTGCTGTAGAAGGCATTAATTTGTAGTATTTATACATTTTATTTTATGTCTTAGTACGACGTTGCTGTATTGCAGTTGCTTCTTCACAAATAAAAGTTTAAAATAAAAAAAAAATTCTGAAAAGATGAATAACAAGGTGGAAAAGCCTTTGCCATGATCCTCCCTTATTAACATTCTACTACTGGCTGTCTGGCTTAAAGTAATATAATCAATCTGTCCCATTACTGATTATCTGCCATAAGAGCTGCCTTTATTAATATTGTCAATGTGAAGTTCAAGTTAGAAGAACATAGATAAACTTAGATAGAAGCTACAGTTTTTCTTTTGGTTACTCATTGGGCCTAATGTTGTATTGTATGGTACATCTGAAAAAAAAAAGCGTAGAGCATGACATGCCTAAAACCAGCCTGTGTCTGCCAAGAGGAAAACTTACATACTTAATTAATATTCTGGAGGCATCCCTGCTTCCTATCTCTCAGTAATGGCTGAATAGGCTGTCGTGCACTGTCCACACATCTTGGGACAATTCTGGACCATAGACAGTAAAGAGCAGCAAACCTGAGCTTGTGCCTCATTCAGCTGCAGCAAACATAGACAAACAAAAGCAAGACAGTTTTCAGTTGCTCGCATTTTTGTAGAATGCTGACCTTTAAAATGTCAAAGTGCATTTTGATGACCCTCAATGATGCTCTGGAAATAGTGTGCATTCACTGGGATCTTTCTGCCGCCCTCTTTCCAGCTTCTATTGCAGGTCTAAAAAACACTTTAGTCAGCACAATATTCTAGGATAGCTGAAAAGCTAGTCATTGCATTTCTTATATAGCTATCAATTGTTGACCTGTGGAAAACGTCTATGAAGTACCGTATTGTTTTGAAACTAAAATTCAATAAAGTGGCACAAACGCCTTAGAATGGTTTAGCTCTGTCCAAGCTCTGCTCCGCAGCATAAGGCCCTAGAAAGGGAAGATAGCCAATATATAATGATTTCAGTTCTGACAAAATCCAGCAAGCAATTAGAAGAAATTTGACATTTTCATGTAGAATGAGTTTTAAAACTTTTATAATCCAATCTGAAAACCCTTTTACTTCATTCCACCAGGACTTGGGGTTGCTTGTATGAATGGGCCTCTGAAGTCTGTTTCCGTTTAACAAAAAAATAAATTTACAATCTATACAGAAAGGGGCTGAATGATATAATTGTATATTTTACCAGACTGAAGCAATGTAAAACAGGCCAATCATGGTTCCAAATTTAATTTTCAGACTTCTAATTGATGCCATCCCAAGGTAACGGTCTATTTTAATTGACATGCTGAGATGGTTACAATTATGTAAAGTAAAACTGGATAAACTGGAAACTGGGAGGGTAGTCTGATTCGTAGACGATGGGCAGTATTCATGATAGCTGATTGCAAAAGGATGCAACCACTTGGCTCATGTTTCCTAATCTGGTTATCCCCATCTGCACGTGTATCTCATTTACAACAAAATTAACCTCCAGGGGAGGTGGAGAAGATGAGACCATTATGGAATTATTACTGCACAAACCCCTTTCAATGTAGATTTTCTGAGCAAGGGCGGTAAGCTAGAACAATAGTTGACGGGATGATATATGACATTTGTTGTCAGAGCAGCTTTAAAAATTTGATTTTTGACCACATACACGCACACGCACATACTGCCCCATTTCTAGTTCCAATCCAAAACAGATTGCACACAGGCGACACACAGCAAAAGGTGCATGTCTTCTATTCTTTGTATCAAAGGATAAACTAGACCAGATGAAGCATACTGGTGGACCTCACATGGTAACAGATGGCTATGAGGCAAGATGTAAGATAACTTGTTTCATATTTGTCAATGGCTCAGTCTGGATATTTAGAGTTTACCCCCTTAGCTGATGCTGCTGTTGCACCTGTAGTCCTGTTTCCCTAAAAAAAACATAACTGTTGGAAGAAGAAGAATGTGAAGTGGGGTCAGTTCATTCTGACTATGGCAAAAGAACAATAATCTCACCTCGTAAGTCACAACAAAAGAGAGCGGCAAGGTTCATACATAAGAAAAAAATGCACACAACAGCAAGAACTATAGAAACTGACGATCCCAAGAATGGAAAAATAATAATATAAATAGGGTTAAACAATTTATTATGTATACCATCAGCACAGTATGACCATGCTTTTGCAACTGCCTGCATAAGGAGCATACATTAAGATAATGTCATATCATAAAACAATAGATAACACACAATACATATAAGCCCTCTGCGAAAAGAGTGAATCTATGTCTTCTGGAAATTCCACAGGTAATAAAATACATAGTCTGACAATTAGCTACAGTGAGATCTTTCTATTAATTGCAGTTATAAAATTGGATATATGTCTGTACGATGCTTACTGCAGAACCTCAGCAATGTGTGGCTCATAGTACCAGTCTAAAAGCATTGTTTTCTGTGGTTCTTGCTGTTGTGTTGATCTCATCTGGCAAATTCCTTATTTCCCCTCCATCTCTTGCTCCCTTATCAGCTTTCATTAGTTCAAAGAACAGTGCTGCCTTTTGGATGTTCCTAAGCCATGCAATCTACAGTATTCATCTCCATATCATCTGTCATCGCTGAGAGAAAGGAATGTATTTAAAACCCTCTCAACTTATCATGTGACATGGACAAATGTTATGCCTCATGAATGCACTATAGCAGGCATGTCCAACAGGTAGATCGCGATCTACCTGTAGATCGCGGAGGGATCAGAGGTAGATCGCCAGCCCCACTTGGCTCCATCTCTCCAGCAGCTCGCCCCATCGCTAGGAGAAAGCTCGTGCCGGCAGGTCGTCTGCCGAGCGCTTGCCGCTGCTGCTGATCCTTTGCCTGTCTTTTTTCCCTGCCTGTGGGAATCTTGCCTGCGGGAGTATTGGGGATGCTTGTTGTTTTCATGCTAATAGTTTGTGTGTACCCCAGGGGGCCGCTGCCCGCGACGAGACGCCACAGGCCCGGCATCATACCTGGTCTCCTGCCTCTCAGAATGACCCATTCCTGCCCCCGCCCCAACACCCCTTAGAAGTGTGTTATATACCGGGCGATATCCATTTGCCCGGGCTTTACCTGAATACACTTAATGTATTAGTTGTGTCATGTGCTGGACGTTGGTCGCTTTATAGTTTGCTTTCATTAAATGTTTTCGGGCAGACACAACAAAGTGTCAAGAATTTGGTGATTTTGGCGGGCTTTTTCAATTTTGTTCTAACTTGCCTATGCCTTGCCTTTGAATTGGTTCAAACCACTGTGACTTTTGCTTGCCTCTGCAATTTTATTTTGCCTAGCCTTTGCGTTGATTCTACACTGCAATTTTATTTCGCCTTGCCTTTGCGTTGATTCTACACTGTGTGCAGAATTTATTAAATCGCATGTGGTGCTATTTGAACTTGTTTGGTGGTATTTGATTTTATCTGGTTTGCTGGACAGGTGTTTGAGTTTTTTTGATGATTGTTTGGTGGTATTTGATTATTGGTGCCAGTAAGATGAATTCTTATTTTTACTTTTAGAATGGCATGTGTGGTTTTGGCATCTCCAGTCCTTGTATTGCACATCATCCAGAGGTCTTCAGTTCCTGTTAATCTTTAATGCTTTGGGACAGTGACAGTTTTGGACCAGATTCAGCCAGTGTTTATACTAACTTTAGCAGATTTGGCCTTCTTACATCCAGCCACCCTAATATAACGAAGATGAGTGTTCCAAAGAAGAGCAAAACCTAACACTTTCATGATGAATGTGAAATGGACTACTTCTTCATCATGGTGAAAGACAAGTATTGTTGTCTAATTTGTAACGCCCCAGTATCCTTGTCCAAAAAGGGTAATCTGGAACATCATTATAAGGCTCTGCATAGCAATAAGTTTTATGCTGATTTTCCACCCAAAAGTGAAATTCGTAAACTGAAGCTCAAAGAACTTAAATCGAAATTGACTACTCGGCATCAGTTGATGGTGAAGACAAGGTCACATTCGGTCAATGCAACCATAGCATCCTTCAAGGTCAGCAACCTGATTGCAAAGAAATGCAAACCTTTCACTGAAGGGGAATTTGTAAAAGTGTTTTCTTGAAGCAGCTGACAATCTTTTTGAAGGATTTAAAAATAAGAAAGAGATCATAGCTGCTATTCAAGATGTACAATTGCCAAGAAACACCGTCGTGCGGCGAATAGAAAAGATATGTGGAGACACAACTGAACAATTGTTGGAGGATATTTCAAATTGTGTTGCTTTCTCACTCCAACTGGATGAATCTACAGATATAAGAGACATAGCCTAGTTACTAGTCTTTATCCAGATGTTTTTTGAAGACTTCATTGTTAAAGAAGAACTACTTGGAATGATTTCTTTAAAAGGGAGAACTACCGGTCAGGAAATATTCAGTTCTTTCTATTCTTTTGTGGCAAAGTGTAATCTTCCATTGTATAGACTTGTTTCCATCACTACTGATGGAGCAAGAGCAATGACAGGTGAGGTTAATGGTTTCATAGCCCTCTGTAGACAGCATGACGACTTCCCAGATTTCCTTTCTTACCACTGCATCATTCACCAGCAGGTTTTGGCAAGCAAGAGACTCAATACAAAGACTGTCATGGACATCACTTTTAAAATTGTAAATTCAGTTCGTGGAAGATCACTTCAAAGACGGCTTTTCAATCTTACTCTTGATGAAGGGGCAGCACACAGATGTAAGGTGGCTAAGTAGGCAAAACTTTCTGCAAAGATCTTGTGATTTGCTAAATGAAATAAGTTTTTTGAAGGAGAGGGGAGATGACCAAGCAAGAGTTGGAAGATGAGGAGTGGTTATGTGATCTGGCATTTCTCGCTGACTTTACAGGCAAAGTGATATGAACCTTGAACTACAAGGTAAAAACAAATGCATTGGCGAGATGATGAGTACAGTTTCATCCTACAAGAGCAAATTTGAGCTAATGATGACTGACCTTGCAAACAACACTTTTGATCATTTTCCTAATATGCAGGACCATCTGGGACAATATCCAAATTTTGTTTTTCAGAATGAGAAGTATGTGACAGGAATTCGAAAATAGATTCTGTGACTTCCAAAAAATTGTAACAGTTGTGGAGTACTTGTCATACCCATTCAAAGTAGATGTGGACATTAAAGAAACTGCCGCTGCTATCAGTAAAAATTACTCATTGAACAAGCTATCTCTTGAAAACGAAATATTAACCCTTAAAAATGACATTTTTCTCAAGACCCGTGCTGAGCAAGAATCGTTTTGGAAGCTAGTGCCTAGAAACAATTTTCCAACTTGAGAAGATGCAGTGAAGCTGTACACTCCTGTTTCAATTCAACTTATTTGTGTGAATCTGTGTTTTCCCATCTGAAAATGACAAAGAGTACACAATGTTCCAATATGACAGATGAACATCTCCAGGATTCCCTGAGACTGGCCCTCACGCAATATTCATCCAACTTCAAAAAGCTGGTGGATGAAATGCAGTCTCAGACGTCTCACTAATGAGCAAGAGCGAAAATTAAAGATTGTGCAAGATCAGCCTGGATCAATACTCGACCTAAATTTAACACAAATTACTCAATAAAAGTTAAAGAAAGTTATTAAGACGGTTAAAGAAAGTTATTACTCAATAAAACTTTAAGAAAAAGTGTACTTTCCATTTCCCCTCGCTGTTCTTATTGGATCTTCGTCTCTGTTTTGTTTTTGCTTAATTTGCTTAACAGCTGATCACATCCAAGTAAATCACAGAAGGTTCATTAAAAATGGGGGAATCCTCCAACTTTATTGGGTTAAAATTTAATTTGAAACTAATTTGAAAATTAATTTTCATGGTGGTAGATTGCCGGCACTTTTGGGCGGAAAAAGTAGATCACGACCTGTTCGAAGTTGGACATGCCTGCACTATAGTACAGAAATTCACAGATGAACTTTTGCACATGTTTGGAAGAGCAGTTCTAGATAGTTTACACGGAATCACCAAATCTTGGTAGGAGGCACAGCCAGAGATCACTGCCACTCAGCTAAGTGCCTTAAAAATACTGTTCTTTTGAAATGCAAGCTCTCTCTTTTTGTTACTTTGGTAGGCTGTTCTTACACCATACATTAAAGTACAATTATGGGACGCTCTACCTTTCAAGCATGATTGTAACACTGAAACATTTATCATGACTGTGACAATGCAGAACCAACCCTTAAACAGCAAATTTTATTTTCAGTCTGTTCAAAACCAGTGTTGGGATCCTGGTGCCATGAGCCTTTATTAATAAGAGGATGTTCCCTATTTTGATGAACCCATCCTCCCTCTGTGCACCATGGCTGCTTCTAGCATTATGTTATAGGCACTAAGTCTAACCATTAGATGTCTCCTTTGTTGACGACCACAAATAAGTCTGCTACGAGGACTGTAAGCACTACCCTGTATGACCTATGGTGTAGAAGTTCTGAAATGGAAATTGAACCAAGGACTCTCTACATGGAAATGTAGAGCGAAGAGGCTGACCTGGTACTGTGTACTTCTAAACCTAATTATAAAAGTGACTTCTTATTCTATAAGAGCGACTTCTTATCCTATAACTTTCTTCAACCACTTGTGATACTGGTTTTACAGAAACAAAACTTCATGTGAAAGAAGCCTACAAGAATATTTGATAATTGTAAGGACTCAACAAACGTAAGAATATTATCCTCTTGAAATATTACTGTAAACCTCTCTAGTGCTTTCCCTTCCTCTTTCTGGCCTAAATAAGGCAGTATATTTTGAAAGGGACTTTTTGCTGAGCATTCTGGATTCTAGAAGGTACAGTGTCTGCCGAGTTCTTCAACTTGAGGGCATTAGAGAGAGTGGTACCTACTAAGCTGCATCCCTCCAAAGAATACTTTTATGATTATGCAAAAATATATGCCAAACCCCAAACCAAAAAAACAAGCCCCACCTGAAAAATAATACATGGTACACACACAGAGCACTACACAGATGAGCATGTTTGGAAAGACATAATCCAAATGTATCAAAGAAAACCAAAATGTCTTGAAATTATGGACAACAGTACAGCATTAACAGCATCCTAGCACAACATCTGTCCTCCTCTAAGGTCTTGGTATGAGATGAGTTTGATATTGCTATCTAGCTTTATGGATACCAGTAGAGATCTTAATATCAACTATATACTATGGGAGTCATTCTGAGTAGTGTTTAGCAGGGATGTATGTCCGGTTTGGACGTACATCCCTGCTAAACACTTGGGCCTGATGCTGGATCCAGAGCTCCCCGCATGTGCAGCGGAGATGTTCAGGGAGCTCTGGATGGGGGTGGGAGGGGGTGGGCCGGAGGAGAAGCATGGTCGGGGCAGAGGCAGGACCCTGACCCTGGACATACAGGACCAATTTCGGTCGCAGCCCTGTATGTCCGATGTTGCTGAGGTAGAAGGGGGACTTATTCCACCTTGGAGGTGGAATATGTCTGCCCTGGGCTGGCGATTTGCACAGGAGGACCCCCCCCCCCCCAACGAGGTGAGGTGCAGAAGGAGGATCCCTGCAGCCCGATCTAGCCTTGGCAGGTTCAATTGGTGGTTGGATGGTGGAGAAAGCATAGTTACTCATCTGTAACAGGTGATCTCTGGGTACAGCAGGAATTTAGTCTTCACATATGGGTGACGTTGGTACCGATGGAGCCCGTGCGGGAATGCTCCGGAGCGTCCAATAGGAAAGCTTTTGGGAGCATCCCACTGCACCTGTGCTGCTGCCTTCCCACCTTTGTGACTCTCCCTTTTCAGTTGAGTTTGTAGCTGAGATAAAAGGAGAAAACAGAGAGAGAGAAAAACCCTATAACTCCTAGGGGAGGAGGGTGGGTTGTGAAGACTAAATTCCTGCTGTTCCCAGCGATCACCTGCTACAGGTGAGTAACTATGCTATCTCCAGGAATAAAAAGGAATGTAGTCTTCACATATGGGACTCCCTAGCTCCCAGATTCGAGAGAAATGCCCCCAGAATCGGTTGATTTGCCTCAGAGCAGGCCTCAAGAGGGCATGGATCCTTCATGGATGTCTGGCATCAAAAAATTCCAGGACGGAGGGTAGGAGCTGCCCTAAGTCTGAAAGAGGTGCTGGAGTACCACCTGACCAAATATGGCATCCCGACGGGAGTCCTTTTCAAGACAGTAATGAGCCGCAGAGGTATGTACCGAAGAACATGTGGCTGCTTTGCAAATTTCGTCAATGTCAACAGAACATAGGTTTGCCATTCTCTTTTTTTGTTGGAAGAAACCGTAGGAGGAAGGAACCAATATCCAACCACACCAGACGGTTTAGTCCTTTTTAATCAAATTTTGCCTGTTGGATATGAGTACCGCGAATGAATAACGGATAATGGATGACTTCTAGCATTAAAGACATACAAGATAAGTGTGTTATGAATTGAAAAATTTGATTAAAAAGGACTAAACCATCTGGTGTGGTTGGATATTGGTTCCTTCCTCCTACGGTTTCTTCCAACAAAAAAAGAGAGTGGGTATAGAAAGGGTTTATGTATCTTGGTAATTTCATTTTAGTATTGCTGAATGAATTTTATTACCAAAGTATAGGGATTGATTGGGATAGTGGATGCAGTCATAGCACGAATGTTATGGGCAGTGACATGACTGTCAAGGGATAGTCCTGCCTTATCATAAGCAAATGAAATGCAATCTGCTATCCATTTAGAAAGGGTACATTTTGATACTGGCAACCCCAAGTGACTGGGATCAAAGGAGATGAATAACTGAGAGCCTTTACGATGCTCAACAGTCCTTTGAAGATAGAAGTCTAAGGCCCGTTTACATTCAAGGGTATGAAGGGTTGCCTCTGCCCTAGAGGAATGCGGTCTAGGGAAAAAGACAGGAAGGTAAACAGATTGATTGAGATGGAAAGGCATGAAATGGGGGTGAGTCCTAAGGACCACCTTATCATGGTGGAACTGGGTATAAGGCTGGTCTGCCACCAATGCCTGAAGTTCACTGATGCGTCTAGCTGAAGTGAGAGCAACAAGGAAGATGACCTTCCAAGAGAGAAACTTTAGTGAGGTTGGGGCTAAAGGTTCAAAAGGCGGCTTAAGGAGCTGTCCAAAGATGACATTAAGATCCCATGCCACCGGTGGTGGCCTGATGGGAAGCTTGGTCAATAAGAGCCCTTCCATATCAACAACTACAACAGTCCCCTCTTTTCCTTTAGAGATACTCTGTGTTTGTCCCATGCTTCTTGGAATTCAGATACCATCCTCATCTCTACCACCTCCACTGGGAGACTATTCCATGGATCCACCACTCTTTCTGTAAAGAAATATTTCCACATATCACTCCTGAATCTATCCCCTTTCACACTCGTCCCATGTCCCCTCATAGCAGAGCTTGCTTTCAATCGAAAGTAGCTCTCCCCCTGTGCATTTATGACATGGAGGAATTTAAACGTCTCAATCATATCACCTCTAATCCATCTTTCCTTTAAGGTGTACATATTAAGATCCTTAAGTCTGTTCTCATATGCTTTATAACAAAGACCACTAACCATTTTAGTAGCCATCCTCTGTACTGACTCCATCCTGTTTATATCCTTTTGAAGATGCAGTCTCCAGAATTGCACACAATACTCCAAATGAGGTCGCACCAAAGACTTATACAGAGGCACTATCACCTCCTTTTTTCTGCTAGCCCTGGAAGGCCTGGGCCAAACTAATGCTAGTTCAGAGGTGGAATTGATGGATACAGAACCACCTTGCATGAATTATCCTACAGAGGAGATGGACTGTACAACAATTTCTTCTGAACAAATTATATCTTTGCTTTAAACTTTGTGGTGAAAAGAATACATGCTGGCTGTGAAGGAACAGAGCTGTATTAACCAGGTGCTGCAGCGCTAACTGCTGGAAAGAGAAAACTGTTTATTTTTGCTGAAGAAAAGCTACATTTACTTTGTCCTTTTTTTTTCTGCAAGGTGGTTCTGTATCCATCAATTCCACCTCTGAACTAGCATTAGTTTGGCCCAGGCCTTCCAGGGCCGCGCCCTGTCTTCCAACCCTGAGCCCGTCAATGCACACAGGGTTTAAATAGGGCCTAAAGCCATTATCATAGCCCCAATTTTCCTGGCTGTTACCTCCACATGGATTCCGGTAATCCCAGCCCTTAGGCTTACCTGGGGACCTGGCTTTTGAGGCCTTCCTCTGAAGTTCCCCTGTACCGGTTGGTTCCCGGTTAAACCAGGGGGAAACCGTTCCCAACTGCTTTTTGGGCTGCTTGTAAGGCTGTGAGTGCTTCAGCTGTTCTGGTCTGCTTCTCCTGTAATTATCCACCGAAGCCTCTGACCTCCCGTTGGCTGAAAACTCTGCCCACCTCCTGACTGGGCATCTGCTTTCCTCTCTCTCCTCTCTCTTTCTGCCTGCTGGAGCCTCCTTATGAGACTGCCCTTCTGGGTAGGGCCTAGTCCCACCCCCTAGCAGGTGTTCAAACTTCCCCCATGACTCCTTGCTATACTGATAGCAGGGGCGTGTTTCCTTCTCTTGTGTTTTGTTTCCCCGGCAACTGGTGGCCATGTGTCTTTGTTTATCCTTCAGCCCTGCATTTTCTACCTGGTTTTCTAGCTTCTCTGCCGGGCCAGAAGGGCTTGCTATATCACACCTGACATGTAGAGTACATTAGAAGTGAGGTTCATGACTGTCATGGTATGCGCAAAAATAACCCATTTTCCATATAGAGTACATTAGAAGTGAGGTTCATGACTGTCATGGTATGTGCAAAAATAACCCATTTGGAGAAACTGCCCAGCACATCAAATTCACTATGGAAATGTGGCAAACTACATTCTGCCTACAGTATGCAGATGGACAGTTATTCATCCCTAATCTAAAGATCCCATGAGGAATACTTTAGGGAGACACCTTGTCACCACTCATGTACAGCACTTAATCCTTTGAATGTGCTTCTTAACTTTTTGGGGTATGGTCTTAATCCTAAAACTGGCAAAGATGCCTATTGTTTGTAGATGACTTGAAGCTCTATATTCCCAGTGATCAACATCTAGCAGAACAACTCCATCTAGTAAAAAGCTTTACAGATGACATCAGAATGACTTTTGGTCTGGATAAAGGCACTAAGGAAACCTTCATTGGAGAAAAACTGAGGACACCTGAAAACATCTCTCTAACTGATGATTATGACAAAGAAAATTGAATAGGAAGATGTATATAGATTTCTAGGAGTAGAGGAAGGAGCAACACTCCAGCATAAAGTATTGAGAGAAAAGAGTATTACAGGAAATTGAAGCTGTAACTGAACTATGTACTAACATCAAAGACAAATATACCAGCTATCAACCAGATCACAATCCCAGTACTCTTGTATAGTTTTAGAACTGTAGACTGGCATCTGAAATATCTTGAAAAACTGGATATACGAACAAGAAAACCCCTCCATGTCCACGAGATGGTTTATAAGAATCAGTGTATGTTGAGACTGCATATCCATAGAACTGAAGGAGGAAATGGTGTCTTAGAAATTGATTATAGATACAGAGTGACCATCATAGGCCTCCGGGCCTACCTAACAGCATCAATAGACTTAAAAGTACAAAAGGTGTTGCAGTATAAAAGTAAATGACCAGAATCTATATCTATTATCAAACTTGTAGCGGCATTCTGATGAACAGAAGGAATGGATAAGCATCTACCAGTATATACAGGGAAGGAAACAATAGAATTTTCAAAACAACAGAAAAAAATTCCAGAGAATCAGATCAGCAAATGAGGAATAGAAAGTGGCAAATGCATAAATACAGAGGGAAATACAAAGCATTATTCCATGAGCCATTTGTCGATCAAACTAGGACACATGAGTGGTTAAGGAGAGCTGAACTGAAAGCTACAGATGAGAGATCAATAGTTGCAGTCCTGGATAGTGGATTACAGACAAGATGGTTCACAGCGAACATAAAGAAAATTGGTAAAACAGACATATTCAGATTCTTTAAGAAAGAATTGGAAATGGTCACTTATCTCATAGCTGGTTGTGAAATTCTGATGGCAGAAAAGCGTAGTTACTCACCTGTAACAGGTGTTCTCCAGGGACAGCAGGAATCAGTCGTCACATATGGGTGACGTTGGAGCCCCCATGCGGAGCAAATCCCCAGCTTTCGAAGAAAGCCTTTGGGACTGCATCACGCATGCGCGGTCCCCTTCCCGCCCAAGGGTGCCATCTTGCTCAGTCAAATGACATAGCTAAAAAGACGGCAAAATGAATAAAAATTAATAATAGGACTGCAACTACAGGGGAGGAGGGAGGATTGTGAGGATTGATTCCTGCTGTCCCTGGAGAACACCTGTTACAGGTGAGAAACTACGCTTTCTCCAGGAACAAGCAGGAAGTCAGTCCTCACATATGGGACTCCCTAGCTATAGGCTACTGAGAACCCATAACTGAAAAATAGGCTCCCTCTAGAAGAGCTGCAGCAGCCATGATAGGAGTTCAACTAAGAACTTAACACTCCGGTAGCCTGACACCAAAGGGTCGGAGGGTAGGAGCTGCCTAAACCTCGAACAGATTATGGAGTACTGCCTGGCCGAAAGCACTGTTGGGACTCTATCCAGGCAGTAATGGGCCGCAAAAGTCTGGCTTGAACACCAGGTTGCGGCCTGGCAGATGTCTGCCAGCGGAACAGAGCGGAAGTGAGCCACTGATGTGGCCTTAGCCCTGACCCGGTGGGCCGTAACTCGACCCTGCAACGGGAGATCGGCCGCCCTGTATGCCCAGGCAATGGAATCTGCCACCCAAGTGAGCAACGTATGCTTGGAGACCAGCATCCCCAGCTTACTGGGGTCATAAGAGGCGAAGAGCTGAGGAGCCCTTCGATGCCCCCGCGTACGCTCCATGTAGAAGGCCAAAGCCCTCTTACAGTCCAGGGTATGCAGAACTGCTTCTGCCCGACTGGCATGGGGCCTGGGAAAGAAGGTCGGAAGTACCACCTCCTGGTTAAGGTGGAATGAGGAGACCACTTTCGAAAGGAACCTGGGGTGAGTGCGAAGCACCACCCTGTTCCTATAAAACCGTGTGTACGGTCTATCGGACACCAGAGCCTGCAGCTCACTCGCTCGTCTAGCCGATGTGAGTGCCACCGAGAAAAGCGCCTTCCAAGACAGAAAGCGGAGATGGCAAGTAGCCATCGGCTCAAAAGGTGGGCGAGTAAGCTGCTCTAAGACCACATTCAAATCCCACTCGGTCGCCGGGGGGCGGACCAGTGGCTTAAGCAGAAGTAAACCTCTCAGGAACCTGGACACTAAGGAGTGTACAGAGAGAGGTTGTCCTTCCACTGAAGAGTGGTGTGCCGATAAGGCACTAAGGTGAACTTGGACCGAGTTTGACTTAAGGCCTAAATCTGAAAGGTGAAGCAGGTACTGCAACACCACTGCCACTTGGCAGGATGGGTTCTCACTCTGCTGAGCACACCACACCTCAAATCTATGCCACTTAAATGCATAGGTTTTCCTAGTCGATTGCCTCCTAGAGGCTAGCAGCATATCCTCTATCTTTTTAGGGAGAAGTGGTGCAAGGACTACCCTTTGCAGCAGCCATACCATCAGGATGAGGGACCTGAGGTTGGGATGCAGAAGAGAGCCCCCCCTCCTGCGACAGGAGGTTGAGTTGTAGCCCCAGAGGAATTGGAGCCTTCTCCGCTAGCTGCAGGAGCAGCAGAAATCATGGCTGTCTCGGCCACCTGGGTGCCACCAGGATGACCGAGGCTTTTTCTTGAAAGATCTTGAACAAGGTCCGAGCTACCAGGGGTGTGGGAAGAAACGCATATAGGAGGCCCATAGACCATGATATTAGAAAAGCATCTGCAGCTACCCTGCGTGGGTGCAGCTGTCTGGAACAGTAACGGGGCAACTGGTGATTTTGCGGACTCGGGATTCAATTGCCATTCGTGCGGCTGGAGAATTCTGCTGAGCTTGTCGGCTAAGAAGTTCTCCTGACTTGGCAAGTAAAGCGCTTTGAGGTGCATACCCTTGCTGACTCCAAAGGAGCATAAGTCCAAGGTTTCCTGACATAGGATGCGAGAGCCTGTGCCCCCTTGCTTGTTCACACAGAACATTGCCACTTGGTTGTCTGTCTGAATGTGAACACCCTGGGTGCTGAGGCTAGGCCAAATGGAAGTATTTTGTACTGAAAATGGTTTCTTCCCACTACAAATCTTAGATATTGTCTGTGATCTGGATGAATCAAGATGTGCGTGTACACATCTTTGAGATCTAAGGAGCATAGCCAGTCTCCCTGGCGGAGGTAAGGCAGTAATATTCCAAGGGAAAGCATATTGAACTTTTCCCTCACCAGGAATTTGTTAAGGTTTTGCAGGTCGAGGATGGGTCTTAGGCCTCTAGTTCTCTTTGGTATCAGAAAGTACCTGGAATAGAAGCCTGTGCCCTGCAGGTGGTGTGGCACCGGTTCTACCTCCTGATCCTCGAAGACCTGCCAACTCCTTCAAGAGGAGGTCCCTGTGAAAAGGGGGTCTGAGAGGCTCTCCTGGAAAGTAAGAGGGAGGCATCTGGATGAGATGTAACCGATAGCCCCTTTGGACTATCTGGAGAACCCAGGTGTCTGTTGTAATGACTGGCCACCTGTGGGCATACAGGGTTAGCCTTCCTCCTGGGCATGGCCTTGCTTCCTTTGGGAGAGGGACTATGCTCTGGGAGTCAAAAACCCCCTCCAAGCTGAGCCGGAGCCGGTGCCTGGGGCTTGGGGGTCTTTTGCTTACGTGGGCCCTGCCCCCGTCCCTTGGCCTGCTGCCCCTGCTGGGGAGCTAGGAAGGCCTGATACATGGGGTAGTTTCGGTAAGCCATACCTTTTCTCAGGAAAAAGGGCTTCTTACCCGAGCTCTTCTTCTTAGAAGGGGAAGATGTCTTCGAGTCTTGTCCGGGTCAGGTACTTGGACTCTATCTCGGCAGCATTCTCCATCATGGGCTTGCCAAAGAGGTTTTCACCCCAGCAAGGGACATCGACCAACTTGTCCTGAACCCATGGCTCTAAGTCTGACGACTGTAGCCATGCCTGGCGGAGTGCACTGATGCCGGCCCCAGCTACCCGGGCTGAAGCCTCAAAGCCGTCATAGGCTGCTCGAGTCATAAACTTCGAGCACTCTCAGATCCCAGTGGACAAAACCTGGAAGCACTGCAAAGCTCACTCAGAGAGACCAGCTGAGAACCCGGCAATCTCCTTTGCCAGGTCTTGCAGGTACATGCCCACGTACAGCTGGTACGGCTGGATTCGGCATGCCAGCATTGAACCCTGGTAGCACTTCTTACGGAGGGCGTCCATGTTGCGGGCCTCCCTGCCAGGGGGCACCAAGGAGTGCGTCTTCTGGCTCTTGAGTCGGCGCATGGCCGATTCCACAACCATGGAGTTGTGCGGCAGCTGTGCTTTTTGGAACTCAGGGCTCTTGCAAACTTGATAGATGGAATTGATTTGCCTGCTGAGGACCAGCATTGAGGTTGGTGTCTCCCACATGCAGAACATCAGCTGTTCCAGAATGGGGGGCACCGGTACAGTAAGGGCTTCCTTTTGGAGGAAAATCATACTGGAGGATCTCGAGCTCCTCGGCTCGAGGCTCATCCTCGGCCTCCGCCGGGAATGACAAAGCTTTTGTCATATCCCGGACGAAGTCCAAGAATCGGGTGTCCTCTGGGGGTGACCTTCTCCGAGGTTCAGATCCCGGGGAGTCTGATGGGACATACTTGGTATGGTGGGTGTCTGGAGACTCCTCTTCCTCCGTCTCCCAGCTGGACCCCTCCGAGGAGTAATCGAGTGGCTCTGGCCTCGAGGGCTTCGGTCTCGACCGCCCCGATGCCGAAGGAATTGGCGTCGATGACCTCGGTCCCGAACGGGAGGTCAAGGGGGATCTCGGCCGAGGATCAACTCGAGTTCTGATTGTCTCGAGGATTGGCTCGGCCTCCGGGGTCGACTTGGACATCAAAGTCCTGGTGGTCGGGGCGGACGGACGTGTGAGACCGGCCTTCAGCTCCCGCTGCTGGTCCATGAAGGCAGACATGCTGCGCTCCAAGGCCACCAACCTGAGACCGAGCTCAGGAGGCTCCGCAGCCCCCAGGTCGGGTCCCAACACTGGCTCTCCTGGAGGAGAGTCAACAACGAGGACAGGGCTTACCTTCCTCAGCATCTCCGGTTCCTTTCGAGGGAGTTTGGCAGGCCTCTCCGACTCTGAGGATCCGGTGTGGTGAGCCGGGCTCTGCGACTGAGCCCGCGAGGGATAAGGCCGCTCGGAGCCGTCCGACACCGCCCTCGAGGATTTTTTCTTCCTCCGGTGTTCCCGTGAGGGAGACCCCCTTTCAGAGGACACCCGATGCTGCTCGGGATCAGACAGCTCCCGAGAGGTTGAGGCCTCTGACGAGGTCTGGGCACGGGCGGGTGCGGACTCGGGAAAAATCCTATCATGTTGCTGCTGCCTGCTCCTCAAGGCCTTGGAAGACATCTTACACGGGCCACAGACCTTGGGGTCATGTTCGGGCCCGAGGCAGCAGTCGTATGTGTTAGTGAGAGACATCAGTTTCGTGCACCGATCACACTTTTTAAACCTGCTGGCAGTCATGGGGGGGAAAAAGGGCCCCTGCGAGGTCAAAAGACCGGACTACCAGCTAAAATAAAAAAAGAGCACGAACGGTAGTCACTAAGGACAAAAATGAAAAATTGGTCTGGACTCGATACCGGTGTACCGAGCTGAAGGCAGGAAGGGGAACCGGCGTCGAACCGGTAAAGCAGAAAAACAATTTTCCAAGTTTTGGAAACAATTTTCCAAGTTTAAGTTTTACTACTTTTTCCATGGGGAAACTAGGACGACGCCCTTTGGGCTCCATGGAAAAAAGGAGACTGAGCAAGATGGCATCCTTGGGCAGGAAGGGGACCGTGCATGTGTGATGCTGTCCCAAAGGCTTTCTTCGAAAGCTGGGGATTTGCTCCGCATGGGGGCTCCTTTGGCATCGACGTCACCCATATGTGAGGACTAACTTCCTGCTTGTTCCTGGAGAAATTTCTATACAAAAAGGCACAACAAGGTGGCATGCCTCATCCATTGGAAAATGTCCATAGCTAGTTTGGTGGAATGATTCACGTAGGTCAAAGTATTCTATAACTTATAAGCGGAGATGTGGGCTCTGTTTATGGTCTGCCTAGGCTCGTTTTCCACACACAACCCAACAGAATATACATGATGAGACTTGTGCAGGCACTTACAGAATAATGACTGCCCAAAGCATGCATTCTCATCCATAAGTCCTTTAGAATATGGACTTATACATATTTCAATATAGAATCAGTCCCTATGTGTATTGTCTGTGAATTAAATATATGTATGGTAAGATGCTGGGCAAACCCCAACAGTTAACACAGAGGCTTTGCAATTATTGTGCATTAATTTTGGCCTTTAACTCATGTTAACTGCAAAATTTTAAAGCAGTTTAGTGAAAGGTATGGAGGACTAGTGTAGCATCCAAGAGATCTGAGTTTGATTCCCACTGATACTCCTTGTGACCTTGGGCAAGTTGCTTTACCCTCTATTGCCTTGGAACAAAAGGCCTGGCAATCTACTTCAACTCATACCTGGCCAAGAAAACCCAGGAGCTGCTTGGTTGCCAGGATTCAGCACTGACTTGGTGGTGCTTAAAAAAAAAAGTAAAAGAGGAGCTAAGATAGTTTGGAGGCCGAGGTTCTAGTTATTTAACTTTTCAATATATATATATTACTATAATTATTTTAATAGTCTCTGATACACAAATTAATACCTCTGCTTAGAAAACAGTTGTCCAACCCTTTTTTATTTTTTGTTGAGGATAGGAAGTGGCTTATTAGATGGAACAATGGTCTAGAAACCAAGGAAGCTAGCATTCAAATCTCACCTCTGCCTCTGATGTGGACAGGTAATTTTATACTAGACAACTAAGTCATCCCATTTTTCTAAGGGAAAATGTGTGCATAAATTGCTTATGGGAAACACAAAGATCCACATAGAGATTTGAATCCTGGCTACCCTGCTGCTTACCCACTACTCTAATCATTATGCTATTAGACATCTCCATTCCGATATGCTATTCTGGGGATGTCTATGTATATATGTCCATATCATGTACATCCGCATTTGTAAAATCATACCTGAACTTGCATGTGCCTGCTTTTTTTTTTCAGACGTTCTGGCTTTAACATCCCAGATGGCACTTGGACGTCCTTTGTAAAATGTGCCTTTATGTGTACTGTATGTAAGTTTAAGCACATATACTCCTGGCAATTTTATAAAAGATTATTTCTGTTCATAAAACACAGTTTTTACCCATGGAAATGCTTTAAAAATTGCCTTCTTTATCCCTATGGCCTTGGGTACTTATTTAAGATTGTAAGCTCCTTGGATAAGGACTTAAAGTACCTGAATACTTTTCACTATTGTACAGTACTCTGCACTCCCATAGTGCTATAAAAGTAAGGCACTTTATTAAATATAACAGATTGATGCATTATTAAAAGTGCTCTCAGCTCACTACTATGCACTACTGTGAAGATCATGGGGATTTGATTTGTTAAAAGCACATCCTGATATCAATTTGACAAGTTTTATGGAAGACTCACAGGACACCATAACCTCCAGAGCTACTTTACTGGTTACTTTTGTTTTGGAATAAGATAAAGTATCCGTATTTAAGGCTTACTTTAAAAACAAAGCCACATTGTTTTGTGGGGTAAGGTTATAGTTGTTTTCGGATGTCTCCAGGGCCATGCAGCTTCGGAGAAGGGCATTTTCAGCCCTTAAACCAAGGGTACTGGCCCTTGGGGCTACTTTCTTTGTCCGCTATCCTTGCAAGTGTTTAATTACACTGCAAAGTACTAGGAACCCGATTTTCAAAGGCATTTACATGAGTAACTGCCCTAGTTACCCATGTAAATTCCTTAACTGGGATTTTCCAAAGGCATTAACACAAGTGGTGCCTTTGGAAAATCCCAGATAAGTCCCTAACACACCCAGATGCTATGCAGTTAGCAACAGGGCATATTGGGGGCGTTCTGGGGTGGAGTGAGGGTGGAGGAAAGGGTTAAGTGAGTATCAGCGATTTAGCATAGTTACTCACCTGTAACGGGTGTTCTCCAGAAACAGCAGGAATCAGTCCTCACATATGGGTGAAGTCGGCACAGACGGAGCCTGCATGGGTGACATCGGCGCCAGCAGAGCCTGTGTGGAGCATTTCCCCAGCTTTCAAAGAAAGCCTTTGGGACATGCTATCACGCATGCATGGTCCCCTTCCCACCCAAGGGTGCTATCTTGTTCAGTCATATGACATAGCTAGGGTAGCAGTCAAAACTAAAACAATGTAGGGAGGCAACTCCCAGGGGAGGAGGGAGGGTTGTGAGGACTGATTCCTGCTGTTTCCCAGAGAACACCTATTATAGGTGAGTAACTATGCTTTCTCTAGGAACAAGCAGGTAGTCAATCATTACATATGGGACTCCCTAGCTCCAGGCTTCCGAGGACCGAACCAAGACAGCACCAACTGCGATTAATTGGGTAGCTGTGAGTTGCAGGAGGAGAGTCCTCACTGAGAGACTCTGCAAGACTCTCACGTCCAGCAACACTATCACTCTGGTAACCTGAACACAGAAGGCAGGAGTTGCCTACACCCTGAAAATATTACGAAGAACTGCCTGGCCAAAGGCACTGGCCCTGTGGGACTCTCTCTCCAGGCAGAAGTGAGCTGTGAATGTAAGAACTGAAGATTATGTGGCGGCCTTGCAGATTTCCGTCACCAGCACTGTGCGGAGGTTGGCCACCAATGTGGTCATTGCCCTCACGCGATGCGCTGTGATCTAGTGCTCAAGGGAGAGGCCAGCTCGCTCAAAGGCGAGGGCAATACAATCCGCCGCCCGTGGACAGAGTTTGCTTGGTCACAGGGAGCCCCAGTCTACTGGGGTCATAAGAAACTAAAAGCTGAGGAGCTTTCCGATTGGCCTGAGTCCGTTGCAAGTAGAAGGACAGGGTCCACTTGCAATCCTCCCTGCGAGCGTGAGGCCATGGGAAGAAGGTGGGGAGGACCACCGCTTGGTTGAAGTGGAAAGGAGAAACCACCTTTGGGAGGAATTTGGGGTGTGTGCGGAGCACCATCCTATTCTTATAGAACCTTGTATATGGTGGGTCTGCCATCAGGGCCTAGAATTCACTCACTTTTCCAGTGGATGTGAGGGCCACCAGGAAGGCCATTTCCAAGACAAGTATCTCAGGTGACAAGTAGCCAAGGGCTCAAATGGCGGTTTAGTGAGCTGGGAGAGCTCTATGTTGAAGTCCCATTCTGCCGCTGGAGGGTGGAGGAGGTGGGGCTTGGACAACAGGAGGCCCCAGAGGAACCTAGAGACCAGGGGCTGGCTAGAGAGGGGTTTTCCCTTGATAGGGTGGTGGTGCGCGGCTATGGCACTTAGATGCACCCTCACCAATTTGGATTTCAGCCCAGTGTGCGACAGGTGGAGTAGGTACTGAAGAACCAGTTATATGTGGCAGGAGAAGGGATTCCCCTCCTCCTCTGCACACCAGATGGAGAAATGTCTCTACTTAAAGGCGTAGGCCTGCCTGGTGCAGGTTTTTTGGGAGGCCAGTAGGACCTCCTCGACTTCTCCTGGCAAGTTAAAGGAGACCAGTGCTACCCTTTCAGCAGCCATGCCGTTAGCTATGGTGACCCCAAGGCTCGGTACATTGGGACTGGGAGTGCTGCCGACAGGGATAGCAGCAGAGGGAACCAAGATTGCCTGGGCCACCTGGGTACGATCAATATGACTGATGACCCCTCGCTCTGGCCCTTGAAGAGGGTCTTGGTGACCAGGGAGGTCGGTGAGAACGCATATAGTAGGCCCTCCGACCATGAGATTAGGAAGGCATCGGCTGCCACTCTCCCGTTTGTGGTTGGCATGAAGAGAAGCGCGGTAGCTGTGCATTGTCTGGGGAGGCAAAAAGGTCCAGCATTGGCTTGCACCAGCTGTGGAAAGAGAAGTTACTCACCTGTAACAGGTTTTCTCCAGGAGCAGCAGGAATCAGTCCTCACATATGGGTGACGTCGGTGCCGACGGAGCCCTCGTGCGGAGCATTTCCCCAGCTTTCAAGGAAAGCCTTTGGGAATGCAGTGCGCATGCGCAGTCCCCTTCCTGCCCAAGGGTGCCATCTTGCTCAGTCTGATGACATAGCTAAAAGACAGCAAAACAAACAAAATGAATCATATGACTGCAACTCCAAGGGGAGGAGGGAGGGTCATGAGGACTGATTCCTGCTGCTCCTGGAGAACACCTGTTACAGGTGAGTAACTACTCTTTCTCCAGGACCAAGCAGGAAGTCAGTCCTCACATATGGGACTCCCCAGCTCTAGGCTACTGGGAACCCTAAGCTGAAAAAATGGCTCCCTCTCAAGAGCCTCAGCATTCGTGATAAGAATATCCTCTGAGAACGCACCCGTACGGTAGCCCAACACAAGGGCCGGAGGGTAGGAGTTGCCTAAACCTCAAAGAGATTACGGAGTACCACCTGTCCGAAAGCACTGTCTCTTCGGGACTCTCTCTCCAGGCAGTAATGGGCTGCAAAAGTCTGGCTAGAAGACCAAGTTGCGGGCCGGCAGACGTCTGCCAATGGAACAGAGCGGAGATCAGCTACTGATGCGGCTTTTGCCCTGACATGGTGGGCCGTGACTCGACCCTGCAAGGGGAAGTCGGCTGCCTTGTACGCTCAGGCGATACAATCTGCTACCCAAGTGGATAATGTACGCTTGGAGACAGGTAACCCCATCTTATTAGGGTCAAAGGAGACGAAGAGCTGAGTAGCCCTTCGATGCCCCCGCATACGTTGTATGTAAAAAGACAACACCCTCTTACAGTCCAGGGTATGCAAGACTGTTTCAGCCCGGCTGGTATGTGGCCTGGGAAAAAAGGTCGGAAGAACCACCTCCTGGTTGAGGTGGAAAGAGGAGACCACTTTTGGAAAGAACTTGGGATGGGTCCGTAAGACCACCCTGTTCCTATAGAACCGTGTGTATGGCCTATCAGAAACCAGAGCTTGTAGTTCACTCACACGTCTGACCGAGGTAAGAGCCACCAGGAAGAGCGCTTTCCAAGAGAGGAAGCGCAAATGGCAAGTAGCCATTGGCTCAAACGGTGGGTGAGTATGTTGCTGCAAGACCACGTTCAAATCCCACTCAGTCGCCGGTGGACAAACCGGAGGCTTGAGTAGAAGCAGATCTCTGAGAAATCGGGACACCAAGGGGTGAACCGACAGAGGCTGTCCTTCCACCAAGGAGTGGTGCGCTGACAAAGCACTGAGGTGGACCCGAACAGAGTTAGACTTAAGGCCTAGGTCTGACAGGTGAAGTAGATACTGCAGAACTACTGGCAAAGGGCAAGAGAAAGGATCTTCATTGCACTGAGCACACCATACCGTAAACCTACGCCACTTGAGGGCATAGGATTTTCTGGTGGACTGCCTCCTAGAGGCCAAGACCACCTCCTCAACCTCTTTAGGTAGTCGTAAGGGAGCTAGCACTATCCTTTCAGCAGCCAGGCCATCAAATTGAGGGACCTGAGATTGGGGTGCAGAAGAACCTTGCTCCTGAGACAGGAGATCGTGTTGCAACCCCAGAGGGAATGGAGTTTCCACCGCCAACTGCAGCAGAAATGGAAACCATGGCTGCCTCGGCCATCTGGGAGCTACCAGAATCACTGAGGCCTTGTCCCGGAGAATCTTGAATAGAGTTCGGGCCACCAGAGGCGTGGGAGGAAACGCATACAGGAGGCCCGTAGACCAAGATATCAGAAAAGCATCTGCTGCTATCCGCAGGGGATGCGGCTGTCTGGAGCAGAACCTGGGCAGCTGACGATTCTGTGGACTTGTAAAAACATCAATGGATGGAAGTCCCCAGCGGAGGAAGATCTGCTGGACCATCAATGGATTCAACTGCCATTCGTGAGGCTGGAGAATCCTGCTTAGCTTGTCTGCTAGGAAATTCTCCTGACCAGGTAGATAAACTGCTTTGAGAAACATGCCTTGTTTGACTGCAAAGGAGCAAAGGGCCAGTGCCTCCTGACATAGGAGCCTGGACCGCGTGCCGCCTTGTTTGTTCATGTAGAACATTGCCACTTGATTGTCTGACTGAACTAGGACAGACTGGTGAAATAGGGCATGAGAAAATGTTTGCAGAGCTAAGCAGATTGCTCGCAGCTCCAAAAGATTTGCTGCGTGGCCTCCCGAGGAAACCACAGGCCTTGAGTGCACATGCCCTTCCCCTCCCCCATCCTTTTAACCTCATACCTACCCTAACTAACTGTATAGATTTCATATATCTCCAACATGTATTTTCTAGAAATATAAATGATTTCCCTGTTTACTTCCATGTTAATTTTCCTGTTACTTGTAATAGGTCTGTTATATATGACCAATTGTTGTATTGTTTCAATGTAAACCGCACTGATGACAAATAGCGCGGTATATAAAAAAATTAAATAAATAAATAAATAAATAAATGTGCACCCCAGCCCTTTGACGAAGCATCGGTTGTCAGCACCCTTGTGTGTGTTGGAGCTTGAAAAGGTACCCCCCTGAGAAGGTTTGGGAGATGTAGCCACCACTGTAAGGAGTCAGGTTGCAAGATCCAAGGCAACATGGTTTTACCGAAGGACGGTCTTGCCAAACAAATCTGATTGAGTTCTTTGATTGGGTGACCAAGGAACTAGATCTGGGGCATGCAATGGATGTCATCTATCTGGATTTCAGCAAAGCCTTTAATACTGTTCCTCATAGGAGGCTTGTCAATAAACTCAGTAGCTTGGGGATGGGTACCAAGATAGTAAACTGGATTAGAAATTGGTTGACTGACAGACAACAGAAGGTGATGGTACATGGAGCTCACTCGGATGAGAGGAAGGTGATTAGCGGGGTGCCTCAGGGTTCGGTCCTGGGCCTGGCACTATTCAATATATTTGTGAGTGATATTGCTGAAGGACTGAATGGAAAAGTCTGTCTTTTTGCAGATGACACAAAAATTTGCAACAGAGTGGACTCCCCCGAGGGAGTGGTTAACATGAGGAAAGATCTACAAAAGCTGGAAGACTGGTCTAATGCTTGGCAACTACGATTTAATGTGAAAAAGTGCAGTGTCATGCACTTGGGTAGCAGAAACCCAAGGGAAAAGTACACAATAGGGGGTGAGAGGTTGGTATGCACAGTTCAGGAGAAAGACCTTGGTGTGATTATCTCTGATGATCTCAAGGTGGCAAAACAGTGCGACAAGGTGGTGGCAAAAGCCAGGAGGATGTTGGGCTGCATACAAAGAGAGATTACCAGCAGAAAGAAAGAGGTACTTATGCCACTGTACAAGTCACTGGTGAGGCCTCACTTGGAATACTGTGTTCAGTTTTGGAGACCATAACTTGCAAAAGATGTAAAAAGACTGGAAACTGTTCAGAGAAAGGCGACCAAAATGATTTGGAGCCTGCATCAGAAGCCTTATGAGAAGAGACTTGAAGACCTATATATGTACACTTTGGAGGAGAGGAGGGACAGGGGAGATATGATTCAGACCTTTAAATACTTAAAGAGAAATGATGAACAAACAAACCTCTTCCAAAGACGGGGAAGCTGTAAAACTAGATGGCATAACATGAAGCTGCAAGGTGGTAAATTGAAAGGCAATGTCAGGAAATATTTCTTCACTGAAAGGGTGGTGGATGCTTGGAATGCCCTCCCGATGGAAGTGGTGGGGGCAAACACGGTGATGGAATTCAAAACGGCATGGGACAAATACAGTGGATCCCTTTACAGCAACAGGATAAAAGCAAAATAAACAGTACCATCTAACTTCTGAACTATCTAGCATCTCAACAAATAGGGGTGTCCTACATGGAGTGGTGAGTTCACCCCTAAACAAAAACATGGGGAGGGGTGGCCTGCACAGAGCAACAGGTGCACCTACTCTTGCCATCTTGCTGGGCAGACTAGATGGACCATGCTGGTCTTTATCTGCCGTCACTTACTATGTTACTATGAGTCCAAAAGTGGTTTGGACACCTCTACTCTGTCTCGGAGGTCGCCTGTGGCCTGCGTCCACCGAGCTCTGAGGCATCATTGAGCAGCCCGCATGTGCAGGCGGGCGTTGGGAGTCACATGCACAGTGGATGCCATGTGGCCCAGGAGCCGCAGGTAGTGCCTGGCGGAAACATGAGAACTGCTTTGGAACTGGTTTGCCAAGTCCATCAGTTTGTGGGCCCTGTCCTTGGGCAAGTAGGCTCTTGCCTGAAGGGTGTCTAATCTTGCCCCTATAAACTCTAGGTTCTAGAGGAGTAACCAAGATGGCGGATGTGTGCGCGGAGCGGTGAGCTCCTGTCTCGAGTTTCGCGAGCCTGTGGAGCGGCGACCGCGGGATGGGTCGGAGAAAGCGGAAGCAAGTTGCCTTACCTCCGGGCGAGAGAACATTGAGCTCTGCGGGTCAGCGTACGCTGGGGCAGTGTGGCTTTGAGCCCCGCGTTGGAGCGGCGTCTTTGGCTGGGGCAGAGGGAGGAGTGTCGCCCCAGAGCGTGTCGGGTGTCTGGCTCTCACCTGAGGAGCGGACACCACCGCCGCGTCCCAGAAGCCTATCCTTGGTAGTTGCTTTGATCCCGGAGTTGGTTACAACAAGTACGCCGACTTTGGAGGGCATAGGAGGTGCAGCTACTGTGTTGATTTCCCCTTCGGTGGATACAAGCCGGGGTTGGAGGTGTGAGATGGGAGTGTCAGCGGAGCGACCTGTGCCTGAAGTCCCGGTGATGTGGGAAGAGCTTCCTGTGGTACCAGCTTTGGTGAGACCTGCGGTAATTACTATGGAAACGCTATGGGAAGGATTGGCGTCCTTGAATCACTCCATGAACAGACTTTGTGGGACGTTTCAAATGGAACTTAATGTGGTTAGAGATTCTTGTGATTCTCTTTCTAAGGCTCATGAAGTGCAAGTTAGTAGGGTTACCACCCTGGAGAAGGAGATGGGGGAGGTGCGCGGTCTGGTTCATGCTCAGCTAAGGGATAGTACTGTGGCTGCTAGGAAGATGGAGTACCTGGAAAACCAGGCCCGGCGTTGTAATCTACGGTTCCTGAGTTTTCCTAGGTCCCCAGTAGTATCAGCGGTTGAGGTGCTGCGGAAGTACTTTGGGGAGGTGTTAAAAATCCCCCCAGAGCAGTATCCCCCTTTGACTAGGGCCCAGTACTTATCCCTGGGTGGTAGAGGTGGAGTAGATGGGGCCCCCCCTCATACCCGGGGTTGGGGGATCTTACAGGTCTCCTTGAGAGTTCTCTGGAGATTGTTATGGAAAGAACTACCCTCCTTGCCACATTTGCTTTGGAGACTGATAAAGTGTTTATTCTTAAAATGTATTTTAGAAATGCTAACGAAGTCTTTATGGGCTCAAGAGTAAGAGTAATCTCCAGGAACAAGCAGGAATGAGTTCTCACATATGGGTACGTCGGAACCGACGGAGCCTGCGCGGGAAAGCTCCCCAGCTTCCCAGAAAGGAAGCTTTTGGGGTCTCCCACAGCGCATGCGCGCTGCCTTCCCGCCTTCCTGACCAACTCTCCTCAGTTCTTCTTTTTCCGCGGAGCCAGCAGGTCGTGTTCCTGTCACCGCTGAAGAAATTGTTATTTTAATTTGTTTCTTTGACCGCGTGTCTGCCTTCCCCGATTCCGGACCGGTACCGCCGGTCTTTTTTCTTTATTTCTTAAAAAAAAAATTTAAAAAAAATTACTTTTTCTTCACTTGGTGTGTTTTTTCTGTGAGGCCTCTAGGCCTTCTCAGATTCTCCCTCATGGAGAAACCAGCCTCTGGTTTTAAAAAATGCACCAAGTGTACCAGTACTATTTCAGTCACAGATACCCATGAATGGTGTCTTAAATGTTTGGGGCCTGACCATTCCATTCCGGATTGTCCATCCTGCTCTCTGATGTCCAAATGGGGCTTACAGAACAGAGCAGCCACGTTTCATATGCTGTTTTCTGCGGATACTCCAGCATCAACATCCTCCAGGTCTTCCTCTCCTGATGGATCTCAGGTAACCAAACATTCTTCAGGCAGGTCCTCAAAGGGCAAATCTCCCTCTAAGCAGCGAGAGGCCCTTGGGTTTGACCCTGAGGACCCTGCCCCAGCCAAACAACCCCGGCGGGAAGCTCCGGCTTCCAAAGCTCCTCCTATGGGGTTACAGGTAGACATCGATGGCACGGCCTCGACCGATCACAGACTGCTCTGGGGTACCGGCTAACACCGGTACCGACATCCAGGCAGTTGTGGCGTCTATGGGTACTACGGTACAATCCATGCAGCAAGCCATACTGGCTTTCATTAACGCTGCAACACCCTCGGTACCGCGACAATCGGTTCCGACTCCGGTTCCGGTACCACAACCGATACCGGTACCCAGAGCATCTACTTCCAGTAGTATGCCGGTTCCGGTCTCCGGTTCCGGAGATTTTCTCGATACCGATCCGGTTCCCGGTACGCCCAATGTCGATACCAGTCGGTACGCGTATCGATCTCTGGAAGCTAATAGGCGGTACTTTGAATCTTCTGAAGATTCTGATACCTCAGATGATTCTGCTGATGTCTTTTTTACTCTTCCTGAGGAGCCCTCTTCTCCAAAAAGGAGAATGTCTCCTCCAGAGGATTTGTCCTTTCAAGACTTCATTATTGAAGTAGCTAAAGGACTCTCCATATCTGTAACCTCTGAAAAAGAACCTAGAGCAAAAAAATTGGATATTTTAGGATACTCTAAGGTTCCCAAAGAGGCAGCCACCTTACCCATACATGAAATTCTTCAAGAACACATGATGGACTTGTGGGAGGCTCCTCTCACTCTATCTCCACATTCTCGACGTTTGGACACCATGTATCGGGTTCCTCCTTCTCCTGGTTTTCAAAAAACTCAGCTCCCTCACCACTCTATTGTGGTGAAGTCTGCTATGAAAAAGATAAAGAGTACCAAAAGGCACTCTTCTACCCCTCCAGGAAGAGAATGTAGGACTCTGGATGCTTTTGGTAGAAAAATCTTCCAAGCTAGCATGCTTATTGCCAGAATCAATTCATACAGCCTTTATATGGGCATGTTTTTGAAAGAGATTGCACTGAAGGTACGTCATTTTCTCCCCTTTATCCCAGAGGATAAAAAGGAGGAGTTCCTTCTTTTGCTAAAGCAAACTCAAGATGTTTCAAAGTTCTCTAACAGAGCAGCCTTTGACTCTTTTGAGGGAGCTAGCAGAGCCTCCGGCATTGCCATAGCTGCTCGCAGACTTGCTTGGCTCCAGGCCTCTGATTTGGAACCCTGGGTACAAGAAGGCTTGGGCAATCTGCCCTGTACAGGTGAAAATCTGTTTGGCAAGGAGTGGCAAATCAAAGCCACTCAAATGGATGCAGAGAATGCTGCTTTAGATAGACTTTCTAAGTCTACCTCTACCCCTGCCAAGAAAAAACCTTTTAAGAAGCCTTTCTATAAAAAGACCAGATTTTCCACAAATACTGGCCAGCAATCTTCCCAAGTTCGCTTTGCTCCTAAGCGTCAGCAATCTAAACAGGCCAGAACAAAGTCTACAGGGGCTGCTAAAGTCCAGCAGTCCCAACCCCCTCAGAGTTTTTGACTTGATTCTAGAGAACTTAACCTTTCTGGCTCTGCAACAACCAGAGCCTCTCACCATTCCAGGAAGGTTAACTCATTTTGCTCCCAGATGGGAACAAATCACATCAGAACAGTGGACCCTCTCTATCGTCAGAGAGGGCTACAAACTACATTTCTCCAGCCTTCCTCCCCATACCATGGTGAGACAATTCAATTCTCCCCCATCTCTCCTGTACCTGTTGGGTCAGGAGGTGACCACTCTTCTCGCCCAAAAGGCAATAGAAGAGGTTCCTCTTCCTCAACAAGGGTCAGATTTTTACTCCCCTTATTTTCTCATCCCCAAGAAAACAGGGGGGTACAGACCCATTCTGGATCTCAGAGAATTGAACAAATTTCTATACAAGGAGAAATTCAAGATGCTTTCTCTAGGCACTCTCCTTCCATACCTACAGAGTCAGGACTGGCTTTGTTCTCTAGATCTCAAGGATGCGTACACACATATACTCATCCATCCATCCCATAGAAAATTCCTACGGTTTCTGTTCCAGGGAAAACATTTCCAATACAGAGTACTTCCCTTCGGTCTAGCCTCTGCTCCAAGGGTATTTACCAAATGCATGGCAATAGTAGCTGCATTTCTACGCACTCTGTGAATCTTTGTCTTCCCATACCTGGACGAATGGCTCATCCGAGCTCCATCTCAGTCCGAGGCTCAGACTTCCCTGGACCACACCAGACGCATACTGCAGTATCTGGGACTCGTCATCAATCTGCCAAAGTCTCAAATCACCCCTACTCAGTCCCTAGAATTCATAGGGGCCTGGCTAGATACCACCACTGCAAGGGACTATCTCCCTCAGGCCTGTTGCCACCGTCTAGTGCACTTGGCCTCTCAAGTTCAGTCCAGAAGCCACTTGACTGCCAGGGAGATGCTACAACTGCTAGGCCACATGGCATCCACAGTTCATGTGGTGCCCTATGCTCGCCTACATATGATAGCAGCTCAATGGACTTTGTCCACCCAGTGGACCCAAGCATCAGGAGCTCTCTCAGACCAAATAGCAACCTCAAAATGTCTTTTTTGGTCTCTCCAATGGTGGATATCCACTCAAAATCTGTTGTTGGGGGCCCCCTTCCAACCTTTGTTACCCCAAGCAACTCTCACTACAGATGCCTCCCAAACAGGTTGGGGAGCTCATCTCCAAGACCTCTTCACTCAGGGCACTTGGTCTCCACAGGAGACCACCCTTCATATCAACCTTTTGGAGCTGCGAGCAATTTTCCTTGCTCTCAAGGTCTTTCATACCCTCCTCATCAACATGACAGTCCTTGTTCATACCGACAATCAAGTAGCCATGTTCTACATAAACAAACAAGGAGGGACTGGCTCTCTGTCGCTTTGCAACGAAGCTCTAAAATTGTGGGCCTTCGCCAGAGAGCATCAAATCCATCTCCTGGCAGTATACCTCCCAGGAATCCAAAACTCTTGGGCAGACAGACTCAGTCGAGTTCTGCTTCCACACGAATGGTCCCTGCACATGGATCAGGTACTCAGAATCTTTCAGAAATGGGGAACCACGGACATAGACCTGTTTGCAAGTCCGTGCAATGCCAATCTTCCCCGGTTCTGTTCCAGAATTCCATGTCAGGGAGCTCAGGCCAAGGATGCCTTCCTCCTTCATTGGGGTCAGGCCTTCCTGTATGCCTTTCCACCCATTCCTTTGATTCCCAAGACTCTATTCAAACTTCAGAGGGATCAAGGATCTATGATCCTCATAGCTCCACGCTGGCCACGCCAAGTGTGGTACCCTCTACTTCTGCATCTCTCCCAGGCACCCTCCCTGGATCTGGGAGCTGCTCCAGACCTTCTGTCTCAAGAGGAGGGGACTTTGTGGCACCCAAACCCCAAGTCCCTTCACCTCAGAGCTTGGTTACTGAAGGCCTAGACCTTCAAGACTTCAATCTTTCTCAACAGGTGAAGGATATCCTCCATTCCTCTAGGAAACCTTCAACCAGGCGTTCTTATGCTTTTAAATGGAAAAGATTTTCCATTTGGTGTGCTGGAAAGGGTCTTAACCCTCTAGCACTACCTTTGAATTCTTTACTCGAATATCTCCTGCATCTTTCCAATGCAGGACTTAAAACAAATTCTGTAAGGGTCCATTTGAGTGCTATTGCAGCATCTCTTCAGCCTATCAATGGACAACCTGTTTCCTCTCATCCTCTTATTGCAAGATTTATGAGAGGTCTAACTTTAACTAAACTTCCCATTCGGCCTCCTCCGGTGGCATGGGACTTAAACGTGGTTCTTGGTCAGCTTATGAAGCCACCCTTTGAACCCTTAGCCACTACCTCCTTGAAATTTCTTTCATGGAAGGTCATTTTCCTTATTGCAATCACTTCTGCTCGCCGCATCAGTGAACTACAGGCTTTAGTGGTTAATCCACCTTATACAAGGTTCCATCATGATAAGGTAGTCCTTAGGACAAATCCTCACTTTATGCCTAAAGTGGTCTCACCTTTTCATCTTAATCAAGAGGTATATCTACCTGTCTTTTTTCCAGCTCCTCATGCATCCAGTGCAGAGAGGAACCTACATACGTTAGATTGTAAAAGAGCTCTTGCCTTTTACATCCACAGGACACAGCAACATCTAAAGTCTTCTCAACTTTTTGTTGCTTTTGATCCTTCTCATTTAGGACTTCCAGTCTCAAAAAGAACACTGTCCAATTGGATTGCTCAGTGTATTTCTTTTGCTTACCAGAGTAAGAACCTTTCTCTGGAAGGCCATGTCACAGCTCACAATGTGAGAGCCATGGCCACATCTATGGCTCATCTTCATTCTGTATCCATCTATCAGATCTGTCGAGCAGCCACCTGGGCCTCGGTTCATACCTTCACAGCCCATTACTGCTTGGACAAGGACTCCCGCCGGGATGCCTTGTTTGGTCAGGCTGTCCTCAGACACCTGTTCCATTCTTAAACAACTCCTGCCCACCTTCCCTGAATGGATGCCTGAGATCCATAGGAAGATGAGGAACCCTTGGAAGGGGATCTCCCCGGCATCTTAGCTAGGGAGTCCCCATATGTGAGGACTCATTCCTGCTTGTTCCTGGAGATAGCACAGTTACTTACCTGTAACAGCTGATCTCTGGGAACAGCAGGAATTAGTCCTCACAACCCACCCACCTCCCCTAGGAGTTGTGTCTCTCTCTCTCTCTCTTTCCTTTCCTCTCTCTATTGTCTCAGCTTTAAACTCGAACTGAGGAGAGTTGGTCAGGAAGGCGGGAAGGCAGCGCGCATGCGCTGTGGGAGGCCCCAAAAGCTTCCTTTCTGGGAAGCTGGGGAGCTTTCCCGCGCAGGCTCCGTCGGTTCCGACGTACCCATATGTGAGGACTAATTCCTGCTGTTCCCAGAGATCACCTGTTACAGGTAAGTAACTGTGCTTTTCCTGATTTATCACGAATTACACAATTGAGAAGGAAGGAGTTTTTGACTCTTCGCCCCAGGACTTTGGCCTTGGGCGCTTCCTTCCAGCTTTAATTTCCTGTGAAATGTTATGTTAATTTTAAACAAAAGATGTATTTGTTTTTTGAGCCCAAGCAGTTGTTAGCTTTCTTGGAGACTAGGGAAGTGAGTGATGTTGAGGTTGTTGTAACTTCTCATACAGCTGACGTGTGAGTCTCTCATTCGCCTGTTTGAATTTGTGTAATTAATGGCTACGACATCTGTGTCATTATATTATTTGATTTGTTTCCTAGTACTCCCCTATTTCCTTTTTTTTTGTGGTCTGATAATGGGGAAAAATGAGTATGTGATGGCTGTATTTTTTTTCCTTTTGTATTTGATGTTTCTATTTTTTCCATTTTTCCATTTCATTCATGGATATTGTCTGGATGTCAAAATTTATTAAATTCATATAAATAAAAAATTTAAAAAAAAAAGAAACTCTAGGTTCTGAGAGGGGAGCAAAGTGCTGAAGAAGAGAGACAGTGCGAAGAGTGGCTTTTGTTGGGCCTCCAGGAGAGACTGGCCCCTGATGAGCCAGTTGTCCAGGTATGGGAAGACGAAAATTCCCTGATTCCTGAGATAAGCCACCACCACCGCCAGTCATTTGGTGAAAACCCTGGGGGCAGAAGTTAGGCCAAAGGGAAGTACTTTGTACTGAAAATGGTTTCCTCCCACCACAAATCTGAGATATTGTCTGTGGTCTGGATGAATGAGGATGTGATTATAAGCATCCTTTAGGTCTAAGGAGCACAGCCAGTCTCCCTGCTGGAGGTAAGGCAGCACTATCCCAAGGGTAAGCATCTTGAACTTTTCCCTCTCCAGAAACTTGTTTAGGTTTTGCAAGTCTAGGATAGGCCAGAGACCTCCTGTCATTTTTGGTACCAGGAAGTACCCTTGCCCTTCCAGGTGGTGAGACACCGGTTCCACCACCTGTTCTTTTAGAAGACTTGCCAACTCCTGAAGGAGGAGGTTCCTGTGTAGAGGGAGTCTGGGAGGCTCCCCTGGAAAGTAGGAGGGGGGTAGCTGGTGGAAGTGGAGCATGTAGCCCTTTTGGACTATGCTCAGTACCCAGGTATCCCCTGTGATGGCTGGCAACCTGTAGGTGTACAGGGTCAGCCGACCTCCTGTGCTGAGTGGACCCACCGGCGGAGAAAAGGCTATGCTGTGGGAGTCAAAACCCCGCTCCCTGCTGTCCAGGAGCCGGAGCTGGCAGCTTGGGGGTCTTCTGCCTACGGGGCCCAGGCCCCTGCCCCTTGGCCTGCTGGCCCTGTTGGGGAGCTGGAGAGGCCTGATATTGAGGGTAGGATTTGTAGGCAGCACCCTTCCTCGGGAAAAAGGGCTTCTTTCCCGAGCCCTTCTTTTTCTGAGAAGGGTCAGAAGTCTTTCTGGGCAGCCTTGTCCTGGTGAGAGTCTCAGTCTTGATTTCTGCAGCCTTTTCAGTCATGGGCTTACCGAATAGGTTGTCACCTTGGCAGGGGACATCAACCAACTTGTCCTGCACCCATGACTACAGGTCCGATGACTGTAGCCAGACCTGACGGCGTGCACTGATGCCGGCCACGGATACCCAGGCCGAAGCCTCGAAGCCATCATAGGCTGCTCAAGAGATAAACTTCGAGCACTCTCGGATCCCTGTAGACAAGGCTTTGAACCTCTGCAAAGGTTCCTCGGAAAAGTCAGCTGAGAACCCGGCAATCTCCTTTGCCAGGTCCCGTAAGTACATGCCCATGTACAGCTGGTAAGTCTGGACATGGCAAGATAGCATAGAGCCCTGGAAGAACTTTCTACCGAGGGCATCCAGGTTCCGGCCGGGGGGCACCGAGGAGTGTATCTTCTGACTCTTCAGGAGGTGAATAGCCGATTCCACAACCATGGAATTTTGCGGTAGCTGCGCCTTTTGGAACCCAGGGCTCTTACGAACTCGATAAATGGAATCGACCCGTTTGCTAAGACTGGCACCGAGGCCGGTGCCTCCCACATATGGAAGAGCAGCCATTCCAGCATTGGAGGAACCGGTACAGTAAAGGCTTCCTTTGGAGGAAAATCATACTGGAGGGCATCGAGCTCTTTGGCTCGAGGCTCCTCCTCCGCGTCCGCAGGGATTGCCAATGCTTTGGCCATGTCCCTCACGAAGTCCGAGAACCGGGTATCCTCCGGGGGGTGGGGGGACCTTCTCTGAGGCTTGGACTCTGGGGAGTCCGAAGGGATGCACCGGGTCCGGAAGGTGTCCAGAGACTCCTTGTCCTCCCTCTCCCATGCCGATTCCTCTGAGGAGGAGTCAAGCGGCTCTGGCCATGTGGGCCTTGGTGCCACCCGCCCCGACGCCGAGGGCATAGGCGTTGATGACTTCGGCCCCGCACAGGAGGTCTGGGGGACCTTGACCGAGGATCGACTCGAGATGATGGACTCGAGAATCGGCTTGGCCTCCGGGGTCGACTTAGACGTCGAGGTCCCGGTGGTCGGGGCAGATGCACCAGTCAGACCGGCAATCAGCACCCGCTGCTGTTCCAGAAGGCAGCCAAGCTGCTCTCCAAGGCCGTTAGCCTGAGTCCAAGTTCAGGAGACTCAGCAGCCCCCGACTCGGGCCCCGACGGCATTGGGCCCGATGTCGGCTCTCCCGGAGGAGAGTCCACGAGGACAACAGAACTTACGTGACGCGGGGACTCCGGCTCCATGCGAGGTAGTTTGGATGGCCTCTCCGACTCCGAGAGCCCGGGGCGGCAGTCAGGGCTATGCGACCTGGCCTTCGAGGACCCAGGGGCCTCCACCGACACCGCCCTCATGAGCTTCTTCCTTTTGTGCTCCCGGGTGGGAGACCCCCTCTCAGAGGAACCACGACGGCACTCGGGGTCAGACTCTCGAGATGTCGAGGCCTCTGACGAAGTCCGGGCCCGGCCAGACGCGGACTCAGAGAAAATTCTCTCACGTTGATGCTGACGTCTCCAAAGTGCCTTCGACAACATATTGCTGTACAGGCTGCAGACCAGTGGGTCATGGTCGGGCCCGAAGCATCGGAGGCAGCAGTCATGTGTGTCGGTGAGAGACATAAGTTTCTTGCACCGATCACACTTTTTGAACCCGCTGGCAGCCATCGGGGTAAAAAGGGCCCCTGTAAGGTCAAAAGACTGGGCTGCCAGTGAAAATAACAAAAAAAGGTGCGAACGCTGGTCATGAAGGACAAAAACCAAAAAAAGAAATTACGGACTTGATACCGGTGTATCGAGCCCAGATGGGAAAGGGAACCGACGTCAAACCGGATAAGCAAAAAAGCGAAAATCGCAGAAAAAAATCTACTTTTCCCGGGTGACACAAACTCACGTCTGTTGGGCTCCGCGGAAAAAGAAAGACTGAGCAAGATGGTACCCTTGGGCGGGAAGGGGACCGCGCATGCGCGCTGCATTCCCAAAGGCTTTCCTTGAAAGCTGGGGAAATGCTCCGCACAAGGGCTCCGTTGGTGCCGACGTCACCCCATATGTGAGGACTGACTTCCTGCTTGGTCCTGGAGAAGAGCTGCTTCGTTACCCTGGGTTCAAGCGCCACTCATGTGAGTGAAGGACTCTGCTCAGTCTGTGTGCTAAGCAGTTGTCCTGGCCTGGCAGGGATAACACTCACAGGAGCATGCTGTTTTGCACTGTGAAGGAGAGGACAGCCACCGCCTCCTGACAGAGGGAATGCAAGCCTGTGCCCCCTCTGCTTGTTGTTATAAAACATGGCCACCTGGTTGTCCATCTGAATCGGGGCAGACTGGTGTCGTAGGTGGTGGTGGAATGCTCGTAGGGCCAAAAAGAATGCCCTGAGTTTGAGGAGATTGATCTCCAAGAGTGACTCCGCAATGTGCCCACCAGGAGGGAAATGTCCATTGTCAGGGTCCTCTGTGGTGCTGGTCCCTAGAATGACATTCCTGCCTGGAGATGGTTCAAGCTTTCCCACTAGGTGAGGGAATCTGCCAGCTGGAGGGTGACTCTATCTCTCTCTCGTAGCCTGCCTGTGGCTTGAGTCTATTGTGAGCAGAGGCACCAGTAGGCTGTCCGCATGTGTAGGCGGGCTAGTGGTGTGACGTGGACTGTTGAGGCCATGTGGCCCCAACAGGCAGAGAAGGATGCGAGTCGGCACTGAGCAACGGTGTTGTACCTCTCCTGCCAGTTGTATGAGGCAGTCTGCCCTTTCTCTTAGAAGGACAGCCTTGACCTGCAGCATGTCTAACTGCGCCCCTATGAACTCCAGACTTTGGGTTGGAGTGAGATGGGACTTGGGGTAGTTGATGACGAACCCCAGGTGCTGCAGCAGGAGGGTTGTATGCTCTGCGGCCTGCCTGATCTCTGAGGCCGTACTACCCCTGATTAGCCAGTCATCCAAGTAGGAGAGGATGAAGCCCCTTGCAGATTCAAGTGAGTGGCTACCACAGCCAAGCACTTTGTAAAGACCCTTGGCGAGGAGGCCAGGCTGAAGGGCAGAACTCTATACTGGTAGTGCCCTCCTCCCACCACAAACTGTAGGTATTGCCTGTGGGTGGGGAGGATCAGGATAACCGGTACACATCCTTTAGGTCCAAGGAGCACAGCCAATCTCCCTGGTGGGCAGCAATGTTCCAAGGGAGAGCATCTTGAACTTCTCCCTCACCAGAAATGTGTTCACGTTTCGTAGGTCAAGTATGGGCCTGAGGCCTCCTCTTTTGGGGACAAGGAAGTACCTTTAGTAGAAGCCCTTCCTCCACAGATGCCTGGGTATGGGCTGCACAGCTTTGTCCCTGAGCAAACCTGTGAGCTCTGAGAGCAGAAGAGTCTGGTGAAGGAGTGGTCACACTGGCTCTCCTGTAAAGAACCTGGGTGGTACTTGTTGTAGGTGAAGGAGGTATCCCTCCTTTACCACCTGCAGCATCCACTGGTCCAAGGTGACCTTGACCCACTTGTTGGCAAAGAGTGCCAGGTGGCCCTCTTTAGACTGGTAAGGGTTTCCTGGGGGAAGGGGAGGCCCTGCCTTGGGAGTCAAAAGCTCCCCCCTGGTTGGGCTGGATTCGGGGCTTGGGGCTTCTGAGCTACCTGGCCCTGCCTCTTAGGGTGAGAACCCTGTTGCTGGCCCAAAAAGGGCTGGTATCGGTAACTCTGATGGAAGTGCCCCTTTTTCTCAGGGAATAGGGGGCCTTTTCACCGAGGGTTTATTGCGGGGGAAGGAAGAGGTTTTCTTTGAGAGCCTTCTGTTGAATGTATGCCTCCCAATGTCTTGTTGACCACTTTGATTGAAGGATAAGGTAGTATACAAAACTGTCTAAATAAATAAATAAGGTCACCACTTCAGCTTCTATCTTGGCCGCCTTGTCGGCCATGGGTTTGCCGAACAAGTTCTCAGCACTGCAGGGGACATCGAGCAGCTTGTCCTGGACCAACTGCTCGAGGTCCAAAGACTGCAGCCGGGCTTGGCGTCGAGCCCTGATGCTGGCCATTGCTACTCGAGCCGCTGATTCAAACCCGTCGTAGGCTGCCTGGGAGAGGAACTTTGAGCAGTCCTTGATCCCAGAGGTCAGGGCTTAGAACCCATTGAGAGGTTCCCCAATCAGCCTGGCCGAGAACCCAGACAACTCCTGGGTCAGGGATTTCAAATACATGCCTATGTATAGCTCATAGGTCAGGATTCGACACCCCAGCATTGAGCCCTGGTAACACTTGTGCCCAAGGGCCTCAAGGGTTCTAGCATCCCTGCCAGGGGGGACAGAAGAGTAATTCTTCTGGCTTTTGAGTTTTTGCATGGTTGACTTGACAACCACGGAATGTGGGAGTTGGGGCTTGTGGAACCCCAGCCCCTTCCTTATGTGGTATATGGCATCAAGACATCGACTGACCATCGGCACCGAAGCTGGGGTCTCCCACATTCTCAGCAGTAGCCGCTCGGGTATCGACTGCACTGGCACCGTGAGAGTTTCCTTGGGTGGAGACTCGAACTGGAGGATCTCCAGCTCCTCAGTACATGGGTCCTCCTCCGCCTTGGTTTGCACCGAGAGGGCTCTGGCCTTATTCCTGATGAAGTCGTGGAAGGTCACGTCTTCTGGAAGAGAATGGCACCGGGAGAGATGGGTTTGAAAGGACGTCTCAGTGCCGTCTGGTTTCCAGGGAGGCCTCATCATCAGTCTCCCACTTGGAGTCAAGGGGGGGTGATGAGTCTGAGGGTCTGTGACCCCTTGGCTCGAGGCCCGCTCCGAAGGGCCAGGGCCCTCCTGAGGACCTGAGGTCTGAGTCTCAGAAACTTGCTGGAGAAGTTCAGATTCTTGACAAAAGGGGCCGAGGTCGGTGGTTCTCGGAGCTCGGCTCGATGACCGGGGACGCCCCTGCAGTGGGGGCCTGGGCGTCGGGACATAGGATGTGGACGAACCTGCCATCATTACCTGCTGCATGGCCAGGATAGCAGTGATGTTCTACTCCATGGCTGTCATTCTGGATTCCAATCTAGAAGGCTCCGCAGCTTTTGGCACAGGCACCAAGGATCTCGGGCCCAGCACCGGCACTCTCGCAAGTGCATCTTGACGAGAACTACGGCCTCGAGGACCCTCGCACAGTCTCCACTGGCCGAGGCTTCCTTCCTGAGGACCTTGGTGGGACGTTTCTTGGAGTCGCCCCTCCAGTCGGTCTTACTAGGTTTTTCCGTCAGAACCTCGATGGACTTTGAGGTTTGTTTGTTTTTTAACGCTTGGTGTCCAAGGTCCGTTCAGAGGAGCCACCGCTGCGGGATTCCGAGGACGCTCGGCTCTCTCGGGAAGTGCTGGGCTTAGAGCTTGGTGTCGGGGAGGCCGGTGCCGAGTCAGACCTGGAGAACAGTTTCTCCTGCAACTCTTATTGGTTTTCAGCGTTATGGCCTGGCACAGGTCGCAGAAGGCGCTATCATGGTCCAGTCCCAGGCAGCATAGGCAGCAGTCATGGGTGTCAGTAACAGACATGTTTTGACTGCAGCAGTCACATTTTTTTGAACCCACTGGGGGACATGGTGGGGGAACACCCAGCTGGGATCCACGACCCTTGGGAGAAAAAGGGCATAAATGCTGGTTGAGGCAAGTCGCGATCAAAAAAAGGGGAAATGAGCCAAGAACAGTGCCAGGGCCTGCGTGGGCTTAAGGTGGGAAGAGGAACTGTTATGCAAACTGGGAACAGCTAATTTTTGAGGATATAGCCAGGACGTTTTCCGGGGAAATTGGATTGGTATCCATTGGGCTCCGCAGAAAAAAGAAGACTGAGCAAGATGGCACCCTTAGGCGGGAAAGGGACCATACATGAGTGGTAGCAAGTCCCAAAGGCTTTCTTTGAAAGCTGGGGAAATGCTGCGCACAGGTTCCATCAGCGCCAATGTCACCCATATGTGAGGACTGACTTCCTGCTTGTTCCTGGAGAATCAATGCTACCCACTTAGCCCTCTACGCCTTAAAAATAAGCAAGGTTTTTCCTCGCCTATCTTTCAGGCGCAGGGGCTAAATGGGTAGCATCAAAAATCGCTGCTTCCCACTTAACCTCAGTGGCTGCTAGTGCATCCAAGCAAATCCGGATTTTCACTTCCGTCGCTGCGGAAGTGAAAATCTGGATTAAGGAGGTTGGCGGGCAGGCTATGCACCGACATGGAGCATAGCTTGCCCAACTGAAAATCGGGCCCCAGGTTTGTATTTATGGACTCCTCACAGTTGGATGCCTTTTTAGCTGCTAGGGAAAAACATTAGGTTGTTGGGTGAGGACTGGGAGTGATATTAGTTAATGGCTGTGTATTTAGAGCTATGCTTTGTTTTTCTTATGCTGTAATATCTTATGTGTTTTCTCTTTGTTATGTGGGCTTATTGACATGGTTGTATTTCCTGGCATATTGATGCTATTGTTATTTCAACCAATATGGTTATTAGTTGTTAAGTTTCCTGTATACTTGCTTTGTAAGTATTTTAATTTTGAAAATCAAATTTAAAAAAATGTTGAGTTTAATGTAAACCACTTTGATAAATCTTGAAAGGCGGTATAGAAAAAAAACGTAAATAAATAAATATCTACCTAGGGCCAGCCCCCGACTTAGCTCAAGGTGTTGGTGCCCTAGAAAACCTTAAGCTCTACCCCACCCCAGCTATCAAAAAAACATTGTTTAGCTTTGAATGCTCTGCTCTTTGCTGCCACTCAAAAGTTGTCTCACTAGGCAGCTGCCTGGTTGACTGATGGTTGTGCCAGCCTTGTATCTAGCATTCAGTTAATGTGTGATAAAATACTTACTTTTCTCTGTGTTAATGGACTGAAAAAATGTTATCAACACTCTCAATAATTGGCACAGAGGTTTTGCAGTTACCAGGCATTAATTTTAGCAATTAAAGTAACTGCAAAACTTTAGTGCAGCTTAGTGAAAAAACCTTGGTGAAAAAACCTTGGTGAAAAACATTGGTGAAAAAATTTTTTTGTATATCTGTGAAAGCACAGTTACTTACCTGTAACAGGTGATCTCTGGGAACAGCAGGAATAAGTCTTCACATATGGGTACGTCGGTACCGACGGAGTCTGCGCGGGAACGCTTCCCAGCGTCCAATCAAGAGCTTTTGGAAGCATCCCAGCACACCTGCGTGCTGCCTTCCCGCCTTTCCCAACTGCCTCTCCTCAGTTAAGTTTTAAAGCTGAGACAAAGAGAGAGAGAAAGGAAAGGAAAGATAGAGATAGAGATACAACTCCTGGGGAGGTGGGTGGGTTGTGAAGATTTATTCCTGCTGTTCCCAGAGATCACCTGTTACAGGTAAGTAACTGTGCTATCTCCAGGAACAAGCAGGAATGAGTCTTCACATATGGGGACTCCCAAGTTGAGATGCCTGGAGTCCCAGCATGTCATAGGTTGGAACATGCTATCTCCCAGAACACCAAGCATCCTGAGGATGGAGGGTAGGAGTTGAAGAAAGAAAAAATGCTGTGGAACAGCTAACCCAGCATAGGACTGCAGAGAAGGAGTCCATGTGTGGATGATGATTGTCATCAAGGATGTTGCAAGGAGATTGCAATAGAGACCTCCCCTAACAGGATTTCACAGAAGTATGGAGGTTCATGGATCTACTGGGACCCAGTAGAGGAACCTTGAAGAGGACCTCACTGTAAAGTGAAGGTAATAAACCTGTAGGAAAAATAGTGGAGGTCAGAATCCTGAAAGGAATAGGTAACCCCAGTAGGAAACTGGGGTAGTACAAAAACGGTGGGCCTTCAGAGGAAGGGTTTATGACAAAAAACCTAACTCTTTTGGCGGGAGCGTGGCTCACCTTTAGGAGCAAAAAGAGAAAGGCTAACCGATTTGGACAAATAGGCATAGTCCTTGTGGGGAGAAAGGGCATGGGGACCCCTGGTATCCAAAAAAAGAGAGGGCAAATGCCGGAGGCGTAAAGCCTGTGATTAAAGCACAGTTACTTACCTGTAATAGGTGATCTCTGGGAACAGCAGGAATAAGTCTTCACATATGGGTACGTCGGTACCGACGGAGCCTGCGCGGGAACACTCCCCAGCGTCTCCCGATGCCTTCCCGCCTTTCCAACTGTCTCTCCTCAGTTGAGTTTTGAAGGCGAAGGTCCAAATCTGGAATTGACAGGTGACCCAGGTGTCAACTGGGGTAGTACAAAAACGTCAGGTCTTTAGTGGAAGCTTTATGGAAAAAGCTGGGAACTCTTTTGGATACAAAGTTAGTAACATTTAGGAGCAAAAGAGGAAGACTGACTGATTTGGACAACTAGCCCAGTCCTGGAGGGAAGAAGGGGTATGGAAAAAAGCCCATATTCCCAAGTAGGACAGATGTCTGAAGGGCTGAAACTTTAGATCTACTGAAGATCCACCCTGTCTTTCCTATCTGTTGAGAGATAGGAAAGATAGTGAAGCATGGAGCTTCAGGGATACCTAGACGTAGGATTAAAGTAGAAGCTGTCAGTACCACAGTAGTGGTTGTGTGCATAATACCTCAGACATACTGAGGAACAGTATGAAGACATGCAAGCCCACTGTCTGGAACCTATAGGAAAGTAAAACCTTTTATAAGCATAGACAGAGAGATAAGTATGGAGATACATATCTATCTATAAGGGAGCATCTCGACAGATACACACACACACATATATATATATATATATATATATATATATATATATATACAGGGGCATATATATATATATGTCTATAGTGAGATCTGGAGGGGCATAAGATATGCACACGCAGCTTACAGACATATGTATCTATAGAGAAGTATATAGAAATATATACATACATGTATATAGATGTCTAAAGATAAATGTCTGCAACTAAGCAGATAGAGATATGCCTATAAGAACATTCACATGGGAGATGTGAAGGAGAAAGATTCATCTAATAACAAGAAGGTGGAACCTACTTGAGAAGATATATCGAGAATCTATTCCCCCTGGCTAAGATTGTGCAGGAATGCCATACAGTGGAATAACCAGGATGGTTGCGTGAAAAACAGAGGATAATATCAGTCTGTAAACAGCAAGTCCTGAGTCCTATAGAACTCTCGCATGGTAAATGGACAGAAAACGCATAGGATGAGATACCAGGTTGACCCACTTGAGGAACAAGGGGGGGGGGGTATCATGCGTTGTTTAATTAAATATGTGCTGTCCATGAAGGATTAGGATACCATGAGGACAAGCTGCAAGGAAAAAGAGCATATTTCCTGTAGAAACTGGGTAACTCTTTAGACTGTCATATAGAGAAGGCTTATGTCCTTTATTAAAAGGAAACAGAAGGGTGTAAAGAACCTCTACAGTCATGAGGAATGATTGAGGAAGCTTTTTTCAACTATATAGGATAGTAATTAGAGAAAAAATCCCCATGCTCTCTAGCAAGGGCCCATAGTGGAAAGCTTCTCAGTAGGATTGCAGAGAGCACTATGCAGGAGAATTGGAAAATAAAAGTGGCTGTTGGAGGAAACCAGCTGCCACCTCAGTTATGCTGCCAACTCCACAGATTTGGAGATGACAGAAAAGAAGCGATAAGGATTTTCCAAGATAGATGAGCACTATCTTGGAAGCACTACTAAGACCAGAGAAAGTAGTGGAAGACAAGACTGGAACTCGTAGAAAGTACCAGTAGTCCAATCACTGGAACTCCTGCATGAGCAGCTGCTGAACAGAACAGCAGAGAGAATCCTTCTGTTTGTAACCGAGAGAACAGACAGAACAAAAGGAGAAAATCCTGATCATGACTTATGAGCTGCCCAATGAAAGCAGGGAGGTAACTCCAGAGAAAACTCTACACTGGAAAGGAAAGGAAGACTAGAAAGGCTAAGAAAGCCTTCCAGTGGTATAGTACTACTCATACAGGGGAAGCCCTGGAAACAAGGGTAAAGAAAAATAGGAGCTGAAGGGAGACTTGCTATATGGTAAGCCTGTAGAAGGAAAAAATTCATGGTGGTACAGGGAAACTATCATGAGATAGTTGGCAAATCTCTCTTCATGGTAGGAAGAGGAGGAAACCCTGTGACCCACAGACATGAATCTCCTGACAGCTCAGCCTACCTGAGAGCAAGTGGATGTCCTGGAAACAGGAATCCAAGCGTAGAGTTTGAAATAAAAAAACAGTGAAAAAACTTCTGCTGAGAAGAAGTGAACTGTATGTTATAAGAGATCAATTGGAACCCCATTGAGGGTTAATTGTCCTGGCTTGAGTTTGGATTCTTCAGACCAGGGTGAGGTTTCCCTTGTTTGGGAACATCTGTATGATGGGCAGGAGAAGAATAAAACCACCTTCTTTTAGGGAAAGAAGGTTTGGTAGGGCAGTTCCTACCTACTGGGGAAGGAGAAGGCTTAGGATAGCCCTCAGAAACAGGGAAGTCAGTGGAGCAATGAGCAACCTGACGTAAAGACTCCCTATTGAAGAGATTTTCTCCAGTACAAGGAGTATTACCCAGTCTTTGTTGTGCCCATCTGTTCAAGTCTGAAGCTTGGAGCCAGGCTTTACGTCGTGCCCCTATAGCTATAGCAGAGGTTCTGCTAACAGACTCAAAAGAGTCAAGGGAAGCACGAGAAAGAAACCAAGATATATTTTGGCTATGACTAAGAAGTAAGGAATAGTCTGCAGCCTTGGGCTCTGATAGAAAAGGAGTTAAAAGAGACAATTTCTTTGTGACCTCCTGAAGGGATAGACTCATATAAAAAATATATGAGAGAATCCTTGTTGCCAGCATAGATGTTTGGAAGGTTTGACGTCCAAAAGCATCCAGTGTTCTAGAAGCATGACCTGGCGGATAAGAAGAATGCTTCTTCTTGCTTTTTACCTTCCTCATTGCTGATTCCACTACAATGGAATGATGGGGAAGTTGAGTCTTTTGAAACCCTGGAGAGGGGGGCACCTGATACAGAAGATCAGTTGCTGTAGAAGGTGAGGAAACCCTTAAAGGTGTTTCCCATATTCTCAGAAGAAGATCCTGCAAAGAATGATGTAAAGGAAGCATTATATTTTCCTTTTCCCCAGAAAAGCCTTGTGTAGGATCATAGCCAGGGATAGGAATAGCAAGGAATGTAGCCATGTCAAGGAGAAATTTCTGAAAAGAAGGATCTCCAATGGGAACCATCCCTGGACAGGCTAAAGTTGAAGAACTAGCCTGGGCACCGGAGGATGTATTGGTCCGGTGCAGAAAAGGAGTCCTAATGGATGGATACTGGTACTGGCGGTTATGACTTGAGACAGTCAGTACTGCATCGTCCATGCCAGGTATCGACTCCAAACTAGGTATAGAAAGGAGCAATCCCGGTGAAAAGGGAGTAGTTGGTCCCGATGTTACTGCAGGAACCGGCATCGGTACCGATACCGGTAGCTGTGCTGGAATCGGAGGCGATATCGACATCGAAGCAGTCATCGGAGGCTGCTCAAGCGGTACCGAGGCAACCAAAAACCCTTGGTGAGTATCCTCGATACCGCGCATCCGGAATCGGTAAGCGTCGGTTCCGAGACGTGTCGGTACCCAGTCTTCCAGACTAGATATCGATTCCAGACTCGGCATCGAAGGAAGCGAGTCTATCGATGCATGTCTGGAGGGTACCAGCGTCGGTGGTCGTATCGGCGATGCTGCCGATACTGGAAAGTCAATCTGGGACGTATCGATCGGTCCCGAAGGTACCGAGAACGCCAGATGACGATCCCTGGTGAAGAGTGGATCACTCAACACCAGTGCCGATGCCGGGGTATCGGTACCACTCGAAGCGGATGCCACCACCGAGCATGGCTCAGGTATGTTCTGTGAGGGGTGAGCCCCAGGAACAACCTGAAACCCCTGAAAGGCTTTGGAGACCGAAGACTCCCGCCGGGGTTTTGAAGCCAATAGGGTCTTGAGGGCAAGGCCGGAGCCATCATCATGCTTGACATGAGACCTATCACTCAAGGATTGGCTAGTCTTAACAGACTGTTTGTGGGTTACCTGATCCTGTAAAGAAGAAATGGTCGGTGCCCTGACAATGGAAGGGAACTCGGTATCGAGGGAAACTTGAAATGGAAAATCTCTTCTCATAAAATTGTAGCCTAATGGCTCCGGAGGAAAAGGGTCAGGACCCAAACAGGTTAGACACCAGTTATTGGAGTCTAAAGAGAAAACTGTATTTCCACAGTTAAGGCACTTCTTAGGAGAAGAAGGTTCCATGATGGAGAGGCCTTACAGGCCCAAAAATTTAAGACAGAAACTGAGGGAAAAACTCTCCCTGAGTTTGAGAAAAAGAAAAGAAAAAACCCACCGGCGGTACCGGTGGAGGCGGGGAAACAGCCGCGACCACAAGAAAACAAGAATTAAAGAATTAAAGAAAACATTTTCTGCGGTGACAGGAGGACGTCCTGCCGGCTCCGCGGAAAAACGAAAACTGGGGAGAGACAGTTGGAAAGGCGGGAAGGCAGCACACAGGCGCTGAGGGATGCTCCCAAAAGCTTTCTGATTGGACGCTGGGGAGCGTTCCCGCGCAGGCTCCGTCGGTACCGACGTACCCATATGTGAAGACTCATTCCTGCTTGTTCCTGGAGATCTGAAGATCCACAATGTCTCTCCTAACTGGGATGAGCTAGGAGAGATATTGGATATGGAGAGCTTCAGAGGTACCTAAACCATTAGGTTATGGTATAAAAATTGTTGACTACCACAGGAGTGGGTGTGTGTGTAGATTCCGAAACCTGCTGGATAGCATAGGTAAGGGTGAAAGCCCTCTGTCAGAATCATATAGGTATATGAGGATAGACAGGGAGATAGAGAAGTATGTGGATACATATCTATCTATAAGAAAATATCTCAACAGATACATATATATATACATATATATATATATATATATATATATTATATATATATATATATATATATATATATATATATATATATATATATATATATATATATAGATAGATAGATATATAGATATAGATATATAGATATAGATATATATATATATATATATATATATATATATATAGATAGATAGATAGATAGATAGTGAGATAGATAGATAGACATATGGAATATATCTATAGTGAGATATGGCAGGGCATAAAATACACACACAAAATAAATATGGATATGTAGGCCTAGATATGGGTGTCTGCAATTAAACAGACAGAGATATGCCTACAGTACCGTGCTCACATAGGTTATGTGGAGAGGAAAGATTCATCTAATAACAAGGAGGTGGAACCTACTTGAGAAGACATATAGAGAATCTATTCCTCCTTGTCATGATCTGCAAGAATGCTAGTTAGTGCAAAAAAACTCAGGACTGTTACGTGAAAAACCAAGGACAATGTTAATGTGCAGCCAGCAAGCCCCAAGTCTTCCAGGACTCTAGCATGGTAAGTAGACAGAAGACGCCTAGAGATGAGATACCCTGTTGACCTGTTTAAGGGCAAAAGTATCATACGTTCTTACCATGAGGACGAGCATATCCCCAACTGGGAATACTATGGACCAAAGCAGGGAACTGGCAACTCCTTGAGTCTTCACATAAAGAAGGCCTATGTCCTTTATATCAAAAAAGGAGATAGAAAAGAAGGGGGGACCTTCTAGTCATGGGAGACATGACTGAAAAGCCTTTTCTAACCAGCTAGGATAGCTGTTGGAGACCCCCCCCCCCCATGCTCTCTAGCAAGGGCCCATAGTGGAGAGCTTCTCTGTAATTTGCAGAGAGCATGATGCAGGAGAATGAGGGGATAGAACAGGCTGTTAGAGAGCCAGTATCTCTGTCAACTATGCTGCCAAACTCAGGAAGGAAGATGGCAGAATAGAAGACAATTTAGAAAGCTTGTAGTGAGATGATCTCCAAGAGAGATGAAGTACTGACTTGGAGCCACTACTAAGACTAGACAGAATGTTAGTGGAGGACAATCTGGTTGTTTGTGGATAAGAACCAGTGGTCCAAACATTAAAGCTCCTGCATGGACAGCTGTTAGCAAAACAGCAGAAGAATCTTACTGTTCAAAAACAGACAGAACAAGAGTAGAAAACTCTGGACATGTCTGATGAACTGCTTCAGGGCAAGATTGAAAAAGAGGAGTCAACTCAGAGAAGAGAACTCCGCACTGGAAAAATAACAAAACTAGAGAGGCTGAAGAAAAAGCCCTCCAGTGAAGTAATACCGATCTTAGAGGAAAAACCTGGTAAGAGGGTGAAGAGAATGGAGCTGAAGAAGACTTATGAAGTAGTAAGTCTATAGAAAGGAAAAATACATGCTGGCACAGGAACTATCATCTGATAGTGGGTAGACTTCTTTCCCTAGCAGGAAAAAAGAGGAGAAACCTGTGACTTATAGGCATGAACATCCTGACAGCTCATAGAAGTATAGAAAAAATGGATATCTTTTGGAAAGAGATCCCTGTATAGGGGTTAGAAGAAAGTGGTGGATTGCCTCTATTGAGAAGAAGCAACTGTAGATTCTAACCCCAAGGGTCACAAGCACCTGAGGATGAATGATCAGAAACCCTGCAGGTGCTGGGTTTGCTGAGCCTGGTGAGAGGTTGGATTCTTTAGACCAGGACGATGCTTTCCCTGTTGGGGAACATCCATATGATGGGCAAGTGATGAATGAAATCGTCTTCTCCTGTGAGGAGAAAGCTTGGTAGGACAATTCCTACGTACTGGGACAGAGGAAGGGGTAGAAGAACCCTTAGGAACAGGTAAATCAGTGGACAACTGAGTAACCTGACGTAAAGACTCCTTGTTGAAAAGATTTTCTCCAGTGCAAGGAGTATGACCCAGCCTTTGTTGTGCCCATTTGTCCAAGTCTGAAGCTTGGAGCCAGGCTCTACGTCGTGCCCCTATAGCTATAGCAGAAGTCCTGCTAACAGACTCAAAGGAGTCTAGGGAAGCACGAGAAAGAAACCAAGAGCTATTCTGGATATGCTTAAGCAGTAAGAAATAGTCTGTACTCCTGGAATCTGAAAGGAAAGGAGACAAAAGATGTAATTGCTTTGTGACCTCCTCAAGAGAAAGACTCATATAGAATATATATGAGAGAATTCTTGCAGAAAGCATAGATGTCTGGAAGGTTTGACGTCCAAAGTCATCAAGTGTTTTAGACTCACGACCTGGCGGATAGGAAGAGTGCTTTTTCTTATTTATTTATTTATTTAGCTGTATTTATATCCTGCTTTTCAAACCAGATCAAAGCGGTCAATTGGGGGATACATTTAACACGAGGGGATATGAGACACACACACACTAATACATACAGGGAACATGGGCAATGGAGGGTTAAGTGGTTTGCCCAAGACCACAAGGAGTGCCTATAGGACTAGAAATCCCAGTCCCTCCAGCCTGAGATTGCTGTCCCCAGGTGGGGCTTGAACCCCTGACCCTCCGGCCTGAAGTACCTTGTCCTAACCACTAGACCACTCCTCCCTACTCTTTACCCACCTCATAGCTGATTCCACTACTATGGAATGATGAGGAAGTTGAGTCTTTTGAAACCCTGGAGAGGGGGGCACCTGATATAACAGATCAGTTGCCCTGGGAGGTGGGGGTACCCTGAAAGGTGTTTCCCACATTCCTAGAAGGAGATCCTGCAAGGAATGATGCAAAGGAAGCATTATGTTCTCCTTTGCTTTGATAGAAAGAGAGCCTTGTGCAGGATCATGTCCTGGGATAGGAATGGCAAGAGATCCTGCTATATCCAGGAGGAAACTCTGAAAAGAGGGATGCCCAATAGGAATCTCTCTTGGACAGGTTAGATTTAAAGAACTAGCCTGAGCACCCACAGAGGTATTCAAATGTAAAGGAATAGAAGATCCTGCACAGTGTAGTGTGGAATGCTGAAGGGATGGTTGCTGGCACTGGGTATCAGGAGCAGCAACCGTCCTTACCACATTGTCCATGTCAGGTATCGACTCCAAGCTTGGTATAGAATGGAGCGATCCTGTTGAAAAAAGCATGGCAGGAGTTGGCCACGATGCTACTGTGGATACCAGTACCGATGTTAATACCGGTACCGATGTCGGAGTCGAGGCCGACAAAGACATCAGAGTAGTCATCGGTGACAGTTCAATCGGCACCGAGGTGACCGAACCCAACCGGGCACTATCCTTGGTACCGAAGCACCGGTATCAATCGATGTCAGTACCAAAGAATAGTGGTACCGAGTCTTCTAGGCTAGAGATCGATTCCAAACTTGGCATCGAGGGCAGAGAGCCTGATAAGCGAAGCATGGACGGCACTAACCGCAAAGGTAATGAGGTCGTTGGTACCGATGTCGGTACCGTGTCTGACACCGGTGAAGGAAGATCAACCAGTGGCAACTCAATTGGCCTCGGAGGAACCGAGAGTTGTGGATCCGAATCATCGGAACCGAGCCTTTTGTACCACCCAGAGCCAGTACCAAGGCGAGTCGGTACCCAGTCCTCCAGACTAGAGATCGATTCCAGACTTGGCATCTAAGGAAGCGAGGCTATCGATGCACGTCTGGAGGGTACCGACGTCGGTGGCTGGTACCGATAATGGAAAGTTAGTCTGGACTGTATCCCGAAGGTACCGAGGATGCATCCAACACCAGTGCCGGTAACGGGGTATCGGTACCGCTCGAAGTGGATGCCACCACCAGACACGACTGAGGTATGTTCTGTGAGGGGTGAGCCCCAGGAACAACCTGAAACCCCTTATATGCTTTGGAGACCGAAGACTCCCGCCGGGGTTTTGAAGCCAGTGGGCCCTCGAGGGCAAGGCCGGAGCCATCTACATGCTGTGCATGAGACCTACCACTCGAGGACTGGCTAGTCTTAACAGACTGTTTGTGGGTTACCTGATCCTGTGTGGAAGAAGAAGGGGACGGTGCCCCGAAGTTGGAGGGCAACCGCGTATCGAGGGAACCTCAATATTGAAAAGTTCTTCTCACCAAACTGTTGTCAGGACTCAAGCAGGTTAGACACCGATTCTGAGGGTCTAAAAATAAAGTTGTACCGCCACAGAGGGAACATTTCTTGGAGAAAGTGCCTGGCGGTTCCATGAAAGAAAAAGAAGAGGCCTAAAAGGCCTAGAGACCATGGGACACTAAGAAGAAAAATATCCCGTGGAAAAGAAAAAAAAAGTTTTCAAAGAAAAGAAAACACCGGCGGTACCGGTGGCGTCGGGAAGACAGCCGCGACCACAAGAAAAATAAAAAATAAAACCAAGAATTTTCTGCGGTGACAGGAGGACGTCCTGCCGGCTCCACGGAAAAACAAAAACTGAGGAGAGGCAGTTGGGAAAGGCGGGAAGGCAGCACGCAGGCATGCTGGGATGCTTCCAAAAGCTCTTGGTTGGACGCTGGGAAGCGTTCCCGCGCAGACTCCGTCGGTACCGACGTACCCATATGTGAAGACTCATTCCTGCTTGTTCCTGGAGATGTTGCTATTCTAAGCCTGATGCAGACCAAGGGAAACATCTGTCTGTGTTCATCGTGATGGCAATTTTTAAACTTCCCACATTTTTGGCAAAATCTGCAGGTATTTTTTACCCAGGCTCTTTTGCACTGATTTTATAAGCAAGAGTACATTCTTTTACTTTGAAAATGCCCAAAGGCAAAGTGTGCAGGGACTTGTACCTCTTTTCTCTGTGGGTAAGTTTTCTGAATAAAACAATACAGATAGGGGCCTATATTCAGTGGCAGCAGTCAGCATTTTTTAAGTGCATGGCTGGTGCCATTTTAATTTAAACTGGATATTCAGAACCGGAGTATATCCAGCATCTGGCACTGAATATCGGGTTTCACTGGACAGTGCTGTTGCTGTCTAGTTGGTGGCAAATAACACAAACTGGATAAAGACAGTTGGCACTAGCTGTAACCTACTTGTAATCTGAAGCTACCATGTAATAGATGTTAACTGTTTGAAACAAAGATGCTGTTTTTAAAAATCACACTGCGATTCTCTTTGGAGGTGACTGCAGAACACGAATAAGGGGTTTGTATGTGCGGCGGGGATGTTTATGTGCTGAAAACATCCCCAACCGTATTCTGAAACACTGCTATCATGCATGTACACAGCGCTAGCACAGGGATCTCAGAATGTGCCAAGAAGAGGCGGAACGTGGACATGGTCAGCCCGGAGACATATAAAGCATATTCAGGAAAGGCCTGTGTATGTTTTATTGATTCAACAGTCTGGAGTTTCCGCTTTCCTGTATGTAGATGATATCGTCTTACTTCATCACACTTCTCCTTCCTGTCCTGATCTCTCTGGACTCAATTCCTGTCTCTCTGCTGTGGCTAATTGGTTGACTCTTCACTGTCTTCACCTTAACCTCACAAAGACCGTTGCTATTTGGTTCTCTTATGGTCATCCACCCCCTCTGTTGGCTCCCTCTTTCTCCGGTTCCCCAGTTCCTTTAGTTTCCACCTTCCGTTATCTCGGTGTTCACTTTGATTCTGACCTTTCCTTTCAGTCGCAGCTCTCCCATGTCACCAAATCATCCTTCTTTTTCCTCCGTCAAATCCGTGCGGTGCGTCCTTTTCTGTCCCCTTCAGCTCTCTCTACCCTGTTGTTGTCCTTGGTTATGTCTCGTGTTGATTTTGCCAATTCTGTTCTTGTCGGTCTTTCTAAATCTCGATTATCTCGCTTACAACGAATACAGAATACCGCCGCTCGCCTCGTTTGTCATGCTTCTCCTCGCGATCACATTACACCTCTCCTTTTCCATCTTCACTGGTTGCCCTTCCCTTTCCGTTCCCAATTCAAACTGCTCACCTTGGTTCATAAAGTTTTCCATATCGGTACTCCTCAATACCTTGCTGACCTCCTTTCCTTTCATTCTCCCCTTCATACTCCCCGTTCTTTTCACCTCCACCGCCTTACCCTCCCTTCACCCGCACCCGCTCACCTACAGTCCACCCGCTCTTCTGCTTTCTTCTTTATTGGTCCTGCCCTTTGGAATTCCCTACCCTCCTCCCTCCGCTTAGAACCCCACCATTCCACATTTAAACAGAACTTGAAAACCCACCTTTTCTCTCTGGCTTTTGATGTGCCCTCTCCTTTTGTGTAACCTCCACTTACCTCCCTCCCATTCATTCCTCTTGTTTCCTTCCCACCCCTCCCTCGTCTCTCCTGTCTTTGCTATCTTTTATGAAGAAGCTGTAACTTTCTTTTCCTTTTCAAGGCTTTGACCTTTTTCTTTTAATTGATGATTTTAATTGTACACCGCTTTGATTTTTTGAGAAAGGCGGTTTTTATCAAGAAACAATAAACATAAACATAAAGGGTTTCCTGGAAACGTCCATGTTATTCCTGCTGAAACATGGAATAAGGCCAGGACTTAGAAAATATTCTGCTGTGCTCTGCAATTCGTCCCATATAGAAGAATGGTTGTGAAAAGTATGTGCTGAACTGGTGCAGTCTGGAAAAACACAAGATGCAGTTACAAAGAACAGAAAGCAGAGGTGAGGGAATATTGTAAGGTAAAGAAACATTAATAAACACCCTTACAGAAATGTTTAAAAGAGCAATGGCATTTATTTAGGCTATGCTGAAATGTGCTGTTTGTGCCAAAAGAGCTAATCCAGGGGACCCTACAAATCCTACGTTCTGAAAACTGGGACTGTTGATGTAAGAATGGTATGAGTGATTCTGGAAACAAATCATGTTGCAGTGAGAAAGGGAGATCATATGTGTAGTCCTGGGACATCATGCTATTATGGCATAGCAGCTGTTAGTCATAGTTTGGTTTGGCAGAATGTGAAAGTGAGTGTGTGGTTTGGGGGTAGCACCAGAGGATCTGGTGTGCTGATCTGCAATTCAGGGAAGCCATGAATAGCTGGCCGATACCTGAACCATATGGATAACCACAGTGTCACCAGGTGCCAGTGTGATAGGGCAGCCATACATCAGCTGTGCCATGCTCTGGGAGACATGACTGATGCTGTGCCAACATTACCCAAAATTGTGTCAACATGCCCCAGATTGTGCCATAAGGCCTACATCCTTCGCCAGTCCAGGATCTATGCAAGTTGTGAGTGTAGTGATATGTCTGATAGCTGGGTATGATCGCACAGTGATCCCCTTCCCATGCCCACAAAGGCCTAACCAGGAGAGCAGTGCCACAAACCACAAACAGACTGGGAAGGCAGACAGGGTTGCCCCAAAGATAGCAGATGTATACAGACTGACATGCACCATGATGGGAGGGTGTAGCTGCTGTGAGAAATGCCAGTACCCAGATATGTGGGAATCAGATGCTATAGCCAGTTATGACGAATAATTTGTATAACACTACAAGGTGTATGCAGCGCTGCACAGCACATGCAAAAGATGGTCCCCGTTCAGCAGAGTTTATAATCTAGTCAAGACAGACAACACAACAGCTGTGGACAGGATACATTTACAGAGAATGGTAAGGAAACACAAGGGAAAGTAGGCAGATCATATCCAAAAGTGGCAACAAAGAGGTGAGCACTCAGTCTGGATTTGGGAAAGGCCAAAGAAGAAGCCTGATGTACAGACTCAGATAGTTTGTTCCAGGCATAAGGAATAGCAAGGGAACGTCCAAAACATTTACCTGTGTCCAATAATATTGATGTTTCTCCATTATATTGCATGGCCTTTGCCTGCACCCGTGCGTGGGCTGGCTGAATAGCGCTTTGCCCGTGCTGTGCTGAACATGTCTGTCTCCCTGATTCCAAACCCGTGGGCATGTCTAGACCTGCGAGTGTGAAATTAGGTTCAGACAGGGACCGTTTTTAATTTAGATGTGTCCATGGGTTAGAGGTGCATTTTATGGAATCGGACTCTTTGTATCTAACCCTGGTATGATATTACCATGAAGATGCACTTAATTGGCAAAATGTGCTGTATCGTACAGCTAAATTCAAAGTTATCAGCCTCTGGAAAATTTGATGAAATTATCAGAAGTCAAAGTGCCCTGAATGAATGAAATAACAAGCTCCCAATCTTGTCTTAAAGTTCATTTTTTTAACTTTCTCACATTTCGCTTGGCATGGATTTCATCCAAGAAAGACAATGTATTGAATAGCTGATGTTTTCAAAGTGTGAATATTTACTGTAAAAGTGCAGCTATCTTGAGAAGGTTGAAAGGTGCTGCTTGTAATAGTTTAGGACTGACTTCCTCAGAGTGAAGTTGTCAAGGGGAAAGAAATGTTAGAACAAACTAAAAGCTGGTATCAGGTATCTTCAAAGTGATATAAATAAGCCTTCACTTATTAAAGAAAAATTTAAAAGTCCACTAATGATGTGAAGAATTGTGTTTTTGGGTTATATATGTATATATATAATTTAACTCCAGAGAGGAACATTACACTTATATCCATATACAGAGTTTTCTGTCTTTTACATTTACAGACCATTTTCCCCTTTGCATGTATAATAATGTCACTTACTCTTACATCATATAGTCTTATTCTACCAATCCTGTAACTCTCCACCTCCTTTCTCTTGCTTACAAGATCCGCCAGCTTGACTTTTGGATTATATTAAGCATATTTCTGTAATGCCTAGGACACCAGCTGAGTGAAACTATCCTTGGGGGAAGGTTTGCATAGTAATGTGACTACCTTTCAGTGCAGTGAATCAGGAGAAATGGTTGGCCAGGGGGGCTATTTTCAAAAGACTTAACAGGCAAGTATTGATTTATTCAGGCAAAAAAGGTTGTCTGAAAACTGCCTATTCATAACTTGGCTAAAAGCAAGAGGGGATTCCATATTGCACGTAATTATAATTGCGTTAGGAGGAGGCATTGCCAGGGGTGTGTTTGGGACAGGTAAAAAAATGCATGGTTGCATTTTTAGACCAGCATGCATTATTTTCTAAGCAAAGAACACCATAGAAAGAGCAGTTGCAAATGTCGGTGGTTTTTTTGTAGCTGCAGCAATTTTTACAATGAAGGTAGGCGCATGACTTTGAAAAAATTGTGCCGGCATCTTTGGTACAAAGTTCCATATACCTTGCACTGGGTGGGCTGTTTTGCATATTACTCTGATTGTATAAATATCATCTTCCTTATGCCATTACATCTAGTTTGACTTTTGACTTTGAAGAATGGGAGCCAGGACTCCATAGAAGTAAACAGAGGAAAATGAAGTCTAAAGACATTCCCCGACCCCCCAAAAAGTAAAGCTAGTTGACTTCAAATAATTGCTCTTGTTTCTTTTAAAACTGGAACTCACTTGTGACCTTTCCAAAACCATGGGAATGCTTCCACATTTGGGCTGGCTGAATGCTTTGACCAGCAGATTTCCAAATTGAACTACATAGAAGGGACCATGAAAGAGTCAAGTCACATAATGCCGTCCACAGGATGCAGTGTTGTAAGGCATTAGGGAAGGTGTGCAGGGTGTCACTTTGGGCAGGCAAGCTGAGCACTTGCCCAGGATGGACCAGAGTACAAAAGCAAGAGGGGCAAACCATACACTGTCCGGATCCCTTCTCCATGTTCTGCTGCTCCTGAATTTATCTATGAGTTGGCCAGTAAGAACCTGCTAGTCTCCAACATGGAGTGGTCATATAGGTCATGCAGTCAGCCTTTGGGGGGTGGGGAGGAATGGAGATGTCGATTGCAACTATTACTCAGGATGTTATATTCCCTGGGAATAGTCCTGAAGGTATGTCATGGTCTATAGTATGATTCACAATATTTTGACTGGCAAGGTCATGACTTGAATGCAATATATTTTCAAAATTAGCATTTTGCAATTATAAAGAGGAAGTGAAGCCTTCTCAAGCCATATGAAAAAATCAAATGCATCTGTTTAGTGGTTTCACTAGTAAACTCCTACTCCATGTCTTTGTTTCTTCCCTAAGTTCTCATTAAGAAGGGTACTTACTAGGCTGCGGTAGAATAATGCATTTTACCACAGGAGTCACTAACCTGCGGTAAGTTCAATAGCATGAATAATGCAACTTGCATTCAACTTCACAAACTGCATTATTTATGGGAAAGTAACACCCAGTCTGGCCTGGAGCCAGGGCGAGTGCTAGGATATTGGGTGCTCTAGACAAGCCTTCAGCCTTACTCTCCGACCACCAGATTGTCATAATTAAACTGAACAATTCTGATCATTGAAACACCACCCCACTTACCAATATCCTGTAAAAAGTCATAGTTGGACATCAGACATTTAAATATGAAACTTTATTTTGTCTGTACTGTATGTGTGTGCCTGCTCTTTCTGCAGGTAAAACAATGTGCTTATGCTTACAGCTCTTTTGAGTTTGTGTGGCTGTCAGGATCTTTCTTTTGCTTTGACTGCTGCTGATCTTTGTCATCTCTTAAAAGCTGCTACCCTAGGCAACCACCTAGTCTTGCCTAATGGTTGGGCTAGCCCTGGTGGGAGCATTGTCACTAACATGCATCTTGGTACTGCTGAGGACAATTTTAAAGGGGCTAAGACCATAAGATATGCCATAATGGGTCAGACCAAGGGTCCATCAAGCCCAGTATCCTGTTTCCAACAGTGGTCAATCCAGGTCACAAGCACCTGTCAGGTTCCCAAAAGGTAGACAGATTCCATGCTGCTTGTCCAGTGGGTGAGCAATGGATTTCCCTGAATGGTTATGGACTTTTCCTCTGGGAACCTGCCCTCTGGAACTCCCCTCCCCTTCCCCTCCGCACCGAGCTGTCCTACACTCGCTTCAAAGCCCTCCTCAAAACTCATCTGTTCTGTCAGGCCTTTGACCTCCCTCCCCCTGCCGATGGCGTCCCATCCCCCAGTCGCGCCCTCCAGTCCCCGTGATTCTTTCCTCTTCCCCGCTCCCCCCTCTCCTCTCTCCCTCTTCCCCTCCTACTACCCCTCTTCGGGGGCTTTCCTGTCCTCTACCTTATTTTACTGTCTCTCTCTGTCCTATCATTTACTGGCGTTCCCCTCTATCTTTCGTTTCCAGCAGTTGACATTTTATCTGTTATTGAACACCGCCCTGATGCTCTGGCCTGGGCGGTCTATCAAGTGCTCCAATAAAGATAAAGATAAAGAACTCGTCCAAACCTCTTTTAAATCCAGCTACACTAACAGCTTTTACTACATCCTCTGGTAACGAATTCCAGAATTTGAATACGCATTGAGTGATAAAATATTTTCTCCAATTAGTCTTAAATGTGCTACATTGTAGCTTCATTGCATATTTTTTACAATCCTTTTGTGTTTTAACAATTTAGAATAATTTGGTATCATCTGCTAATCTGATCACCTCACTGCTTATTCCCCTTTCCAAGTCATTTATAAATATATTAGAAAGCAGTGGGCCCAGCACAGATCACTGAGGTACTCCACTATTCACCTTTCTCCATTGAGAAAATTGGCCATTTAGGCCTACTCTCCTTTTTCCATCTTTCAACCAGTACCTAATCCACATTAGTACACTGCCTCCTATCCCATGGCTTTTTAATTTCCTCAAGAGTCTATCATGAGGAACTTTTGTTAAAGGCTTTCTGAAAATCGAGATTCACTGTATCAACTGGCTCATCTTTATCTGCCTGTTTATTTACACCTTCAAAAATATACGAGATTAGTGAGACAAGGCTTTCCTTGACTAAATCCATGTTGGCTTTCTGCCATTAAACCATGACTATCTACATGCTTAGTAATTTTGTTTTTTATAATTGTTTCTACCATTTTGCTTGGTACTGATGTCAGACTCACTGGTCTGTAGTTTCCCGGATCACCCCTGGAACTCTTTTTAAAAATTGGCATTACATTGGTCACTCTCCAATCTTCAAGTACTACAGATGATTTTAATGATAGATCACAGATTACTAATAGTAGTTCTGGAGGTAATGTAATCAATACACCCACCCCGACCCTTCTCTGCAACCCCTCCCCCCTTCAGAGCCCCTCCAAAGATGTCCCTGGAACAGACCTCCCTTCCTCTGAAAGATTCCCAGCTCATGAAGACACATCCAATCCCTCACCTCCCCCCTCCCCCGAAGACACCCCCAGACCTGCCTTCCCCCTGGAAGAGATCCCTTATGTCCTCCCCTCCCCCAAAGACAACCCATGGACCTACTAGGACTATCCCTAGTATCTAGCAGTAGAGAGCAGGACCAATCCCCAGTAGCTGCTCCCCTATAGACTACCAGCATCAAAATAGTGCTGGTCAATGCCTAGGGGTAAAAACGTAAGACCCGCCATACTGGGTCAGACCAAATATCCATCAAACCCAGTATCCTGTATCTAAGAGTGGCCAATCCAGGTCACAAGTATCTGGTAGGATCCCAAAAGGTGGACAGATTCCATGCTGCTTATCCCAGGGATAAGCAGTGTATTTCCCCCAATCCATGTTAAGAATGATTTATGACCTTTTCCTCCAGGAACATGTCAAAACCTTTTTTAAACCAATCTACAGTAACAACTTTTGCTATATCCTCCAGCAACAAATTCCAGGGCTTAATTAATCTTACATGTACAACTTATTAGCTTTACCGCATGTCCTCTACTGTATATTTTTTGAAGAAGCAGACATCGGATTCATGTTTATAAAATAATAACTAGAGTGGAAAATGTAGACTATCTTATCTCCCCTCGGCAAACTCTTCCCCAAGCTGAAGAGCTCTACCATTTTAAGCCTTTTCTCATGGGGTCTCCTTCCATCCCTTTTATCATTTTGGTTGCCCTTCTCTATACCTTTTCTAATTCATTCCAATATATCTTTTTCAGTGCCCAGAACTGCATATGATATTCAAGGTGTGGTCGCACCATGGAACAATAGAGGCATTATGACATCCTTTATTTTATTCTCCATTCTTTGCCTTATAATTCTTAGCATTCTATTAGTTCTCTTGGCCGCTGCTGCATACTGAGCAGAGCATTTCAACATATTGATGACGTCTAGATCCCTTTCCTTGGGGTGACTCCAAATGTGGAACCTTGCATCATATAGCTATAGCTTGGGTTGTTCTCCCCTAAATGCATAACTTTGTAATTGCCCACAATAAATTTTGTCTGCCACTCTCACAATTTCTAAAGGCCCTCTTGCAATTTTTACAATTCTCTTGTGATTTAACAAGTTTGAATACAGTAACTTTGTGTCATCGGCAAATTTGATCACATAAGTTGTGAATGCACTGTGCTAATTCCGGGCTCACCAAGTAAAAAATCCTTCCTCAATTCTTTGGCTCCAATTCTCTAAATTCCATTGCAAACAGAGTAAGGAATCAAATAAAAACAAAACACAGAATTATATCAGTGCAGTACCACTTAAGCTTAAGCAGAGGAATTCGGGCCTGCAAATTTGAGCAGTTGTCCCATAATTCCTACTCTAGCTAGGCCATAGTGTGGCAGGTGCAGGCCTGTGACCCACAGTGTCCGAACATAAGCAGGCCAGCATGGCTAGCTTGACCTGTAAATGAGGCCTGTGGAGAGGCATATAGGATTGCACATCCCCCAATATGCTGCTATTGTAAGATAGAACTCAGTAGAAGTATTGAATTAGCTTAGGTAAGCAGAACTGCAGTATTGAAAGATGGAAAAATACAGAAAAGACATGTTTAAAAGTTACTGATAAGAAAGAGTACATCTGCAAAGAAATAATTAGGAGTGCTGACAGATGAGTTGCAGAGCCCAGCTCCTCTGCACGTACAAATTGGTTCTATAACCTTGAGAGTGTGAAAGTAACAAGTTGATGAACTGACCATTGTAATTGGGACTAGAAGGGGGGCATGCAGGTGTCATGCCCACTGGAGGGACATAACTGGATAAACTTATCAGTACCGGGACCAATAGAAGAGGTACGGGAGGTACGGGAGGTTACCGGGACCAATGAAATGTTTTTCTATACGTAGAATGGAACAGAAGTCTATAAAAGTTGTTGTAATGCTTGAAAACTTTGCTCAGCCATTTTGAAATTGATTGGTTCGAGACTTGTGCACAAATAAATGATTTGGACCCTCTGAACAGACTCCTGGTATCATTGGTTTGTCTGCGCTTTGCTGCTACATATTCCTTGGTGCGTTGGCCGGGAAGTTGTGGAATCAAAGTGTATATAGGGCAATATACCACGACTTTCCGCCTCTATAGGCTTGGTCCTGCCGGGATCGCGCCCTTCCGACGAGGGCTGCTCCCTGGCGCCACCGGTCCCTTGTATCGGAGGGAGCTGGTCGGACCTCGGCGGGTGACGAGCCCGGCTGGAGTCAACGCCTCGAACCCGAGTGAGGGGAGTCCGAGGTCCAACTCATGCGCCTGCTTGGGAAGTTTGAGGACCGGATCCGGTGAGTATAGTTTTGATTTTGGGTCTAGACAGAAATAGAAAGCGCAGTACTGCCATTGGAACTTGGAACTTTGGAATTTGTAATCTCGAGATATTGGGAATTGGTAAGAGAGCATGATCACCTCTCAAGGAAGGGCCGAGTAACCCCGCATGGGAATTCGCCGGGTGAAACCCCCATCCTTTTTGTAATTGGGAAATTGGAAAAGACTAGTCAGAACAGATAGAAACGAATGCATTCTGGGATACGTTGCTAGCATGATTGTGTGAACGAAGTGTGAATGAGAGGTCTGGCAGCACGGACCAAGTGAAGGCGGACCCCTGAGTAGCGCATTTCCTGACCGGGCGACCGCGTTCAGGTCGCGAAAAGGGGGAAGCGATTGTCGTTTTGTCTTGTTATTTGTACTCCTTATACGTTTCCAGGGCCGTGTGGACCCCTTACCCACGGTCCGCCCTCCTTTTCCCTTCTGTCTGTTGTTGCGCGCACACATCGAAATGGGAGGGGCGGGGTCTACTAGAAACACTCCATTAGAATGTATGATTGCACATTTTAAAGAGGGATATTCAGGAGATTATGGTATTAAAATGACAGCAGCCCGTTTGCAGATTTTGTGTACTAGGGAGTGGCCCGATCTAGACCCCATCTGGCCCCGAGAGGGAACGTTCAAAGTAGAGATTATTCAGTCAATACACCGTAGAGTGCGGATAGCGCACCCCGACCAGTACCCCTATATAGATTCCTGGTTAAGTATTTGTGAAGATCCGCCCCCCTGGGCGCAGCGCTGTTATGAGGAACAGTGCAGAATAATGTTAGCTAAAACAGATTCTAGACAGAAAACGGAACAGCCTAGAATGAAAGAGCAGGATAAGAAAGCCAGAAAGAAGCCAAGCCCATCCTGGCAGATCCTGATTCCCCAGAAATAATTCTCAGGCAGCCCCGAACCCCAGGTCCAGTAAGAGTAGCCCGGCGTCCTGCCCCAGAACCCCAGAGACGGCCAGAGCCGAGGCGGGACCCAACCCCTGATCCCCCTCCCGGAGGAGAGAAAGAGGAAGAATTAGCGGGAAAAGAAGAGGAGGACCTAAAAAGCGAGTCAGAAGTGGAGACCGAAGAAGGAGAAAGAGAGAATCCCCCAGATGAGGAGGAAAATGTACAAATAATTGAGAAAGCTAGCGTTAGCACTAGCATGCCAGTGAGAGAGAAACCCAAAGCAAAACCTGTTGAGAAAAAGAAAGTGACTCCTGCAAAGGCAACAACGATAACCCTTAGATCCCAAAAGACACCCATGGCAGCCAAACTGTTTCCCTTACAGCAAGTCCCGGGAGTGCCCGTAAAGAATGATAATGATGAAGTGGTAGCGGGACCCCTAACTTATGTGTATATCCCTTTCTCTACAACTGATTTATTAAATTGGAGGTCGCATTACGCCTCCTATACTAGTAAGCCCCAGGAGCTGACAGAATTAGTAACTAGTATTATGGAAACTCACCAACCCACTTGGCCAGATTGCCGTCAGCTCCTGACCACCCTATTCACGACAGAAGAGCGAGCAAGAATTAGAAAAGCAGCTATTGAATGGATGGCAGAGAACCCTGTAGCTCCGGCACAGGGGCAGAACATAATAGACCGTCGAGAAGCAGCTCAGAGAGAATTCCCGAATGAAGACCCCCAATGGGATCCAAATACAGATGAAGGATCCACAGCCCTAGCCCGTTTTCGCCAAGGCTTTTTACAAGGCCTGAAAAGGGGGGGCCAGAAAGCTATGAACCTTTCCAAAGTTGCAGGAGTTATCCAAGGGATAGATGAGAGCCCAGCAGATTTTTATGAGAGATTAACTGAAGCTTACAGAATGTATACTCCCTATGATCCCGAGGCACCAGGAAGTTTATGTATGGTGAATTCTGCTTTTGTAAACCAGTCTCAACCAGACATTAGACGCAAATTACAGAAGTTAGAAGGGTTTGCGGGCATGAATGCAACACAGTTATTGGAAGTCGCTCATAAAGTGTATGTGAATCGTGATACTGAAAGACAGAGAGAATGTGATAGAAAGATGAAGAAGAAAGCTGATTTTTTGGCTGCGGCCATAGTGGAACAGAAAAAGGGAGGTGTCCCTAGTCGAAGGAGCAGAGGAAGAGGGCGGGGTCAAGGCGGAGGCCGGACCCAGAGACTAGGCGTGAACCAATGCGCCTATTGCAGAGAGGAAGGACATTGGAGAGATACGTGCCCGCAACTCGAAGACGCCCAGCATGATGACGACAGCAGCCATCAGTGGCGGGAAGAAAGACGAAGCTATCCCGAAGCCGAGGAGGAGCCAATCGAGAACAATTCCAGCGAGAGAGAGGAGGAGCCATTCAAGCATTGGCCACACCAGCCCATGATGAGAATGACGTGGATTAGGACAGACCGGGCTCCAAGTTTGCTTTAGGTCTCCAGGAGCCTATGGTCGGAATACAAATAGGAGACCAAATTATGGACTTTATGGTTGATACTGGAGCACAACATTCAGTAATAGACAAAAAGATAGCCCCATTCACTACAAAAGCAGTCACCATTATAGGAGCAACTGGTGCCAAAGCCACAAAGTCTTTTCTTCAAAACCGAATATGCAGTCTGGGAGGACAGCAAGTAACTCATCAATTCCTTTACATGCCCGAATGTCCAGTACCACTACTGGGACGAGATATGTTAGCCAAGCTTCAAGCACAAATATCTTTCTCTGAGCAAGGAGAAATGCAAATGACAGTAAATCCCCAAACCAAACCAGCAGGAGTGATGCTGCTGACAGTTCCCCGAGAGGAAGAATGGAGATACTACATTGATGATTCGATACAAGATACCTATTTTGAACAAACTTTGAAAAGTATTGATGCACCACCTGGAGTATGGGCAGAAGGCAGCCCCCCAGGCCTAGCCAAACATATAGCTCCAGTGATTGTAACCCTCAAGCCTAGTGCTACACCAGTGCACGTCAAACAGTACCCTCTCCCAAGAGCCGCAATTGAAGGCATTCATCGCCACCTACAAAGATTGCTTGAGTATGGCCTACTAAAAGTATGCCAATCCCCATGGAACACTCCACTTTTGCCAGTAAAGAAGCCTGGGACAGATGATTATCGCCCAGTGCAAGATTTGAGAAGAGTAAATGATGCAGCTGAGACCATACATCCAGTTGTACCCAATCCTTACACCCTCCTAGGACTGATACCTGCTGAAGCTACCCATTTCACTGTACTGGATTTGAAAGATGCATTCTTTTGCATAAGATTAGCCCCTGTAAGCCAAATATTGTTTGCATTCGAATGGCAGGACCCCATCTCTGGAAGAGGGGGCCAACTTACCTGGACAAGATTACCCCAAGGATTCAAGAATTCGCCTACCATCTTTAGTGCCGCACTGAATCAAGACCTTTCAAGCTATCCAGTAGCCCCGGGGAAGAGAGTGCTTCTCCAATACGTGGATGATCTGTTGATAGCTGCCGTATCAGAAAGTGAATGTATACTAGCCACCAAAGATCTCTTGCAGTTACTAGAGGAAGCTGGATACAAAGTTTCCAGAGCCAAAGCACAGCTATGCCAAAAAGAAGTGAAATACCTGGGTTTTCGTATCACCCAAGGAAGCAGAAGATTAGGCAGAGAAAGAAAAGAAGCGGTATGCAGAATTCCAACTCCAACAACCAGAAAGCAAGTCAGAGCCTTTCTGGGAGCGGCAGGATATTGCCGAATTTGGATACCCAACTTTGCCCAAATTGCCAAACCACTGTATGAAGTCACAAAAGGAGAAGAAAAGTCGCCACTGGAGTGGGGATTTGAGCAGGATACAGCCTTTAAGACGTTAAAAGAAGAATTAATGTCATCACCAGCACTTGGACTACCAGATGTCCACAAACCTTTCCACTTGTTTGTACATGAAGCACAGGGAAATGCCTTAGGCATGTTGACTCAGAAATTGGGAAATTGGGAGCGACCTGTAGCCTACCTATCGAAACAATTGGACCCTGTGGCCAAAGGATGGCCACCTTGCTTGAGAGCAGTTGCAGCTACAGCGCTACTAGTGAGTGAAGCAGACAAACTCACACTAGGACAGAACATACGAGTCACTGTGCCACATGCAGTCCTTGCCCTTATGGAACAGAAAGCAAATTATTGGCTCACCAATTCCCGAATGTTGAAGTACCAGAGCATGTTATGTGAAAACCCACAGATACAACTTGAAGTGAGCCATGCCCTGAATCCAGCCACCTTGATACCCATCAGTGAAGAACTCCCAGAACATGACTGTATCGAAGTCATGGAGACTGTGTTCTCCAGCCGACCCGACTTGACAGATGTGCCCATAGACAATCCTGACCAAACCTATTATGTTGATGGGAGCAGTCTCATCCTTGATGGACGACGCTGTGCCGGATATGCAGTCGTCACTCAACATGAAGTAGTTGAATCATCAGCCCTAGCCTCAGGCACATCAGCCCAGAAAGCCGAATTGATAGCACTCACCAGAGCATTGTTGTTAGGAGAAAAACTTATACTGAATGTATATACAGATTCCAAATATGCCTTCACTATCCTGCATGCCCATGGAGCTCTCTATAAAGAAAGAGGACTCATCACATCCGGAGGAAAATCAGTCAAATATGGTCCCGAAATATTGATGTTACTTGATGCAGTATGGGCCCCAACACGTGTAGCTGTCATGCATTGCAGAGGACATCAAGCAGGAAAAGGAGAAGTTGCCCGAGGGAATAGATTTGCAGATGCCTCAGCACGACAAGCAGCTATGACAGGACAAATTGCCCCACAAGCTATGCCAATGCAAGCAGCATTGTTTCCAGTACCTTTGAATCTATGGACCCCACGATATACCACCAACGAATTGGATTACTATTGTAACAGAGAAAATGGAAGAGTACTGAAAGATGGATGGATTGAGCTGCCTCCAGAAGAGGGCAGTCAACCTCCTGGACGAATAGTAATCCCTGAACTGTTAGGACCATCCTTTGTCAAAGCTTTCCACGAAGCCACCCACTATGGGAAAAGTGCTATGGAAAAAGCACTCAGACCACATTTCTACATCCCTCTGATGACAACCATATCAGCTTCAGTAGCACGACAATGTCAAACTTGTGCCAAGAATAATGCCAAGCAAGGCCTTATTACAGCACCCCGAGTTCAGTCAAGAGGTGTGACCCCCATGCACAACCTCCAAGTTGATTTCACCGAAATGCCAAAAGCCAATGGGTACCATTACCTATTAGTATTAGTTTGTACTTTCTCTGGGTGGGTAGAAGCATTCCCAACCAGAACTGAGAAAGCCCGAGAAGTTACCAAAGTCTTAATGAGAGAGATTGTCCCCAGATTCGGAATTCCAGCAGTAATAGGGTCAGACAATGGACCCTCATTTGTCTCCCAAGTTACTCAGCAGTTAGCAAAAGCTTTGCAGATACAATGGAAACTCCACACTGCATACAGACCCCAGAGTTCAGGGAAAGTTGAGCGAATGAATCGTACCTTGAAAGCCCAAATGTCTAAGCTTTGTCAGGAGACACAATTGAAGTGGCCCCAAGTGCTCCCCATAGCTTTATTCAGAATACGCTCAGCTCCTGTAAAGTCAACAGGATTTTCCCCTTTTGAAGTTTTGTATGGTATACCCACACCAATAGTGCAGGGAATCAAAGGAAGTCTAGCCCAAATTGGTTCAGAAATAACCAGACAAGAACTTCTAGCTCTTAGTTTTGTTCTGCAGACTCTCCATACGTGGATCCAAGACCAGTTGCCTATCAACTTGACGGAACCCTTGCATCCCTACCAGTCTGGTACTTCGGTGTGGATCAAAGATTGGAAGAAGACACCGTTGGAACCCCATTGGAAGGGACCGTACACCGTCATCCTGTCTACCCCAACTGCAGTAAAGGTAGCCGAGATCGACGCCTGGATCCACCACAGCAGAGTCAAGCCCGCCGCTGATCCTGAACCTGAGCAGTGGACAGCAGAACAGCATCTTGATGCACCCTTGCGAGTTACTTTGAGACGGCAACCAGCAGCTTAGACACTTCATCACAAGTGCTTTGCAGCAGCCAAGTCTTTCGAAGAGGATTGCTGTTTTCCATGCAGCAGCAGCTTTGTTTCAATGAACCCAATTTGTGTGTGATTTGACACACTACTTTGAGACTACATTGACTAAGCCAGACTCCACAAGCCAACTGAAATTGCTAATAAGTTGGTCAATGTGTACTGGACAACCTGAGGATCTTCAATCAACACTCAGCAACCGTTAAATTGCTTCATTAGCAAACGGGACGAAGAATAAAAGACCGTCGTGATCAAGATCAGCAAGCTGAGGATTCAGAAGAACTCCAATCAACATCAACATGTATCTTTACTTTTGCTTTGCTTTGGTTGCCTTCTTTGGAGGTTTTGAACAGACTCATGCTTTACCTCCATGCACTGCCTGCATTACTTCTACTAGAATTGGACTGAAAGTAACGCAGACTTTGCTTTATCATTCTTACTATACCTGCAAGGGGACAGTAACTCGGTGTATCTATAACACCACTGAACTAAATGTTTGTACTCATGGAAAAATTAAAACATGCTATAATCCGCATCAGAATCCATCCTATTACACGATGGAAATAAGATGGAAGGATGCAGATGGACCTATATTAGCTGCAACGCCACCACTTAAGGACATTACTAAACCTGCTGTTTTGAATTTTGATGCATGCAATGCTATTAATAGAGATAGTTATTCCACCTGTGGTACATGGGAGAAAGCGTATCGAAATGACCATAAGTATATGTGTCCAGAGGGTGCCACGGGATGGAGAAAGTGTACAGGTAAAAAGGAACCAGGCTATAGTACTGCCCCAGCAGCAGACTACTATTGCCCGTATTGGGGATGTGTTTTTTATGCTACCTGGAACACTGGTATAACTGATGAGAAAATAGATAAACGAATGGCTACTTTAACCAAGCCAACCACAAATGATAAATGTCAGAAAGATGCTTGCAACCCCTTACACTTACGTATACACAATCCCCATGCATGGAAACAAGGATATAAGTTTGGTTTACGTATTGCTGGAGGAGCAATAGATCCAGGGACCATTGTGTATATCAGATTGAATACCCAAGCCCACAAGTCATCTAAATATCATATTCATAATACTTTTTATGAAGCCATGCATGTAAATAAGTTTGAGATCCCTCACCCCTCACAGAATTTATTTCTAGAATTAGCCGGAGCAGTAGTATCTAGTCTTAAGATCACCGATTGTTATTTCTGTGGCGGAACCCAAATGGGAGATCAGTGGCCATGGGAAGCCCAAGAATTGAATTATTCCATGATTTACAATCAGACTGAATTACACAAGACTACCAGTGAATGGGTGTTAGCGCACTCAATCGTTGGACGTCTTTGCTATGCCAGAACTGGACCCCAGTTCACCCAAAAGGTAGGACAGCTGGTCTGTCTTAGCCAGAAGTATTATAATGCCATGACCAAGAAGATAGCATGGTGGTCAGGAATTGGACATCCTGAACCTCCTAACCCATTAGCCAGATTTCCTGAACTTGCAGGTCTATGGACTAACCTTGCTAAAGTCCAAGCCTGGCAAGCCCCACCTGGCCTATATTGAATCTGTGGAAACCGAGCATATGCACAACTCCCACCACACTGGGGAGGAGCATGTGTCTTAGGAACCATCAGACCTTCTTTCTTTCTTTTAAACACTGAACATGGAGAACAATTAGGATACCCAGTATACACTACCCACCGACACAAAAGAGCACTAAGACAGAAGAGAGAGGCCTTACAGATAGGCAAGTGGGAGAAATGGCAAGGTGATGATTGGCCACCAGAAAGAATCATTGAATATTATGGACCCGCCACTTGGAATGATGATGGTATGTATGGTTATCGTACCCCAATTTATATGATTAATCGTATTATTCGCTTACAAGCAGTAGTTGAAATAATAACTAACGAAACTAGTCATGCTCTTACGCTTTTAGCTAGACAAAGTACACAGATGCGCACTGCGATATATCAGAACCGCTTAGCACTTGATTATTTGTTAGCAGCTGAAGGAGGAGTATGTGGTAAACTGAACTTAACCAATTGCTGTTTGAAAATAGATGATAAAGGTCAAGTAGTTGAAGAAATTGCTAAAGGTATGCAAAGACATGCTTATGTGCCAGTACAGACGTGGCACTCATTGAAATTTCCTAATTGGTTTGCTAACCTCTTTTCATGGGTGGGAGGATTTAAGACTTTCATCGTATTGGTACTAATCCTTGTTGCTGTTATTTTCTTATTACCATGTTTAATCCCATGTTGTATGCGTTCCATTCATAATACTATTGATAGTACAGTAGAGCGGAAGACCGCAACAAAAATCATGGCTTTATATACAGCCAGTCCTGGTAGAAATCCTTTAGCCAGGATGTGATTCTTCAGAAAAGTGATTTAATTCTCACACCTTATTAAGTAATAGGGTGAGATTAATCAAAGGGGGGAATGTGGCAGGTGCAGGCCTGTGACCCACAGTATCCGAACATAAGCAGGCCAGCATGGCTAGCTTGACCTGTAAATGAGGCCTGTGGAGAGGCATATAGGATTGCACATCCCCCAATATGCTGCTATTGTAAGATAGAACTCAGTAGAAGTATTGAATTAGCTTAGGTAAGCAGAACTGCAGTATTGAAAGATGGAAAAATACAGAAAAGACATGTTTAAAAGTTACTGATAAGAAAGAGTACATCTGCAAAGAAATAATTAGGAGTGCTGACAGATGAGTTGCAGAGCCCAGCTCCTCTGCACGTACAAATTGGTTCTATAACCTTGAGAGTGTGAAAGTAACAAGTTGATGAACTGACCATTGTAATTGGGACTAGAAGGGGGGCATGCAGGTGTCATGCCCACTGGAGGGACATAACTGGATAAACTTATCAGTACCGGGACCAATAGAAGAGGTACGGGAGGTACGGGAGGTTACCGGGACCAATGAAATGTTTTTCTATACCTAGAATGGAACAGAAGTCTATAAAAGTTGTTGTAATGCTTGAAAACTTTGCTCAGCCATTTTGAAATTGATTGGTTCGAGACTTGTGCACAAATAAATGATTTGGACCTTCTGAACAGACTCCTGGTATCATTGGTTTGTCTGCGCTTTGCTGCTACAATAGCAATTCTTTTATTTAGAAAAAACTGCTACATGCAAAAATTTGTCTCATCACTCTGTCATGCCTCTGCTTTACAGATGAAGCTAAACACTACAAAGGTATTCTGAATACCAAATAAGGGCCATATACTTGCAGGCTGGACATCCAACCCGTACTCAGATCCCCAGCCTTATTCTGCTGCCAGTGCTCCCCACATGTACACGGCATTTGTGCGAGAAGCGCTGGAAGTGGGCAGGAGGGGGCGGTGCTGGGGCAGAGCAGAGGAGTGGCCAGCTGCCAGAACGTACAGAGGGCAATTCAGGTCAGATCTCTATATGTTCCCTGGCATCCACCCCGACAGTGGAATAAGCCCAGGGGCCTCACTGATTGCATGCTGCACACCCCTACACTCCTGGGCCCTGGCCTTGCTGTGACTTTGCAGCCACAATCCAGTGCTGGCCGTACTGAGGTCTGCATGGGAAGCTGTGTTGATAGCATTCCGAGCCTCCGTATGGATGGCTCATTGCGATGGTGCTGGAACACCACTGCTCTCTTGCCCCAGCAGTGGTGTTCAGGCATTGAGACAGGCAGCTCCCCATACATTGATCTCCTCAACATACAGGGAGCGCCCAGAAGTCGATGTCCCGATTCTGCCATTGCAGGTACGTCCGGGCCCTGTGGCAGTAAATCGGGTATATCTCTGGCACGTCCAGGTTTTGGCCGGGCACTGCGGGCAGACATGAGGGGACCTGAATCGTCCTCTACGTGTTTTAGGTCAAACTAGGCACAGACATTGCTCTCGCTTTATCAGGCCAAGCAAAAACATTCTGCCTCTTTTTTTTTTCACAAACATCTACAAAATATTAACCCTTTCAGAGGGTCCTGGTGAGGTAGGCTATGGCCTAGCATGGCCTGCTGCTATGAAAGGCCTGTAAGTTAGGCCTGGATCCTAACTCCCATTATAGCTAGAAAAGAACCAAAAATCTGTGAAAAATAAGAAAACTGTTTTAAAATGCTTAATAAGAAGTTTTCATGAATTCATAAGTCTTCTATTATTCTCTTGTGTGTGAAAGAACAGAAATGTAACAGTATATGCATTCCAGAAGCCGAAGTTGACCTTGCAGTAGAAAAGTAACGAGATTTAGAACTCTACCATTGTTCAAGAAATCCTAAAGGAGGGGGCCGGTTGCTAGGCTCTGGAGGGATTTCTAATTGGACAAATGAAGGGAATGTATAACCAATGAAAAAGTTTGCATGTATCGAGTTGGAACCAATAGAAAATTCTCATGTATCAAACTCAAAAAGAGGTATAAAAAGTTATGTCTCTGTATAAACTTTCGCTCAGTTCCTTTTGAAGCTTTGACTGACTGGGCCTGTGCACAATAAACTGACTTGGACCCTGTCAATCGACTCCTGGACTTATTCATTAATTGCACTTTGCTACAGCATATTCTTGGTGCGTTGGCCGGGAAGTGCGAGTGGTAAATGGTATTCAAGTGAATAATCCATGTAATTCGCCTTGAGGTTTGGCCTGGTTGGAACCGTGTCTGTCCGACCGCGGGGGAAACCTCAGGCGCCGCCGGCCCCTTTGAGCCGGAGAGGGTTCCGCCTGCCTCGGCGGGCCATCGGGTCCAGCTGGCCAACACCTCTGACCCGGGGGAGTCCAGGTTCCAACTCAGAAGCTGGTGTGGTATCGGGGACCGGATCCGGTGAGTAGACATTTGTGATTTAATAGTCAGAAAGAACAGCCTGGGACAACGTCTTGCGTGCGCAGGACTGATTTAGTATATTTGGTATAGACTAACTGGGAAATCTCGCATGAGTATACGCGAGACAAGGGAGCCTGATCATCTCCCATAAGGGTGGTCCTAGTAAGCTCCGCGTAAGGAAAGCGGAAGCTGAAGCTATCGACCCTTCTTGTTTGGAATAGTCAGTCAGAAAACCTGGGCACTTGAAATATTGAAATATGATATCTTGTTGAAATATGCTTGCGTGTGTGAGTGAGAGGTCTTGAAATACAGACCGAGCGAGCGAGAGAGCGGACTCCTAAGTAGCGCAGTTCCTGGCCGGGCGACTGCGCCCAGGTCGCGAACAGGAGGAAGCGAGTGGTGTTTGTCCCCCCCCAGTGTTCTGTGGGCTGTACGGACCCCTTACCTGCAGCCAAACTACCTATCCTTATTGTTCATTGTCTTGTACGTCATTGCGTGTACGTAGGGATGTAGGGTATGTAACGTACGCAGGTACGTTGAGTACGTAGGTAGCAGTGTAGGTAGGTATGTTTACAAAATGGGAGGGACGGAGTCCACGCACACTCCATTTGCATGTATGATCAAGAATTTCCGTAAAGGATATTCGGGCGATTATGGTATAAAAATGACTCTGTCCAGATTAAAAATGTTATGTGAAAGGGAGTGGCCTGCATTAGCTGCTTCATGGCCCCGAGGGGGCACCTTTGATTTTGAGACAGTTTTACGACTTCATCAGCTTATATTAAGAGTTGTCAGACGGCTGCCTAGGGTGAGAACTTACACAATCTTGACGATGCATATATTCATATGATTCTTGCAAGGTATTGTGGGTATTGTAGTTCATTCACTCCCAAACACAGCTGATGACAATAATTTGAGTTGTGAAACCAAGTGGTAAGATCAATAAAATACTTCTTTTATTGATGGGGTTTAATTCACCCAGCACATGTATGCTTGATAGCACTATAAATGAGGTTACTTGCTTGCAGTGTTTAAAATGGATAACAAAAGTCACAAAGTAAACCAGAAAACAACCTTCAGCTTGTCAGGCAATTAGCTAATGTTTTCTTAGCAAATAATTACCAAATACAAAGGCACAAAGTAAAGAATAAACTTTGCTGGTTAGGTTAACTTCTGCTTATTTTCCACGACGATCTCAGCAGTGATTCTCCCTTGCTCACACACACAATCAGGTGCAGCCCTAATTACTATCAATGGACCAGCTGAAAGCCTTTAGCTGGCTGGCTGCTACTGTGTGAGCCCAAATCCTGCTTTAAGAGCTGTTTGCAGTGGAAATAAAGAACAAAGTTAGGTTTCTTTGTGATGGCTGATGTGTTTGCTCATAGAAAACTAGCAATAGCATTTAGATAAAGAACAGTCCATGTAAATAGTTTCATCTGCTGTATTTCCCCCTGCATCAACAATCATAGGGTCAATATCATACATTGGCACAGATGAGTCTTTCATTAAGGCACTATCATGAGAATGCTTATTCCCTTGCTGCCATTCTCTATTATAGATAGGGTCTGGATCAGTGTTCATACCTGAGCCTCTCCTGCTATCATTATTCCTCTCTGTATAGCCCGGCCAATATGTAATCCAATTCTGATGTCCAGCCTTCCAATCTTGATCCCTGGACACTGGATCTTCTCTCACATACCTTCTGGCCTTGGTCTGAAAGTCCCTTCCACATGCAGTCTTCTCTCTTCCAGGTAGCCACTGGTGATTCCTATCTCTGCCACTCCATTCCTCTGGCTGAATCCAGTCCAATGGACTCTGCTGGCTTTTGGAATACCTCCCAGTATGGGTACTGCCTTGGAATCTCCCAGACCTTCCAATGGCCTTTCTTCTCTTCCTTCCAGAGAGTTTCCTTCTCTCTCTATCTGCTTGGCTTGGCTTCTGTTTCTCCAGGTGATACTGGTGCTTGAGCTTGTAGCCGTTGCTGTCTCTGTATCTCTTCCTCCCTCTGTAGCTGAAACTGTTATCTGAAGAATAATCTCTATTCTTATTCTTTCCTAATGTGTGCTGCTCCCTAACACAGTGCAGCTGTGTTGAATCAAGCCCTGCCCTTTGAGATGAGTGCTTAGGGATTACCTCATAGCTCTCTTGATTGCACACACATTCTCTCACTTCAGCCCCTCTCATGGCTGCTGGAAAGCTGGTGCATTCTGGGACTGGTAGTCTTTTATGTGAAAACTCTGTTTTCTCAATTCTACCAGAACTGACAGGTTGCTTGTTCAGAGTCACATCATCTTTTCTATAGCTCCTACCTGAGCTATGATAAGCTTCCTTATCACAGAGTGTATCCTGACCAGTTCCCATATATAGATTCCTGGTTAAGTGCATGTGAACAGCAGCCCTCATGGATGAAGCGCTGTTATGAGCACTGTAAAATATTTGTAGCTACTACTAGGGGAACCAAAAAGGCTAAGGAAGCAAAGCCGCCTGTGTATTCTGGCCCAGAGTCCTCAGATATTTTGGATAGTTTACCCCGGCACCCACAGAAATTAGTCCCCACAGCCCCGCAACTTGAAGTAGAGCCCGATGAGGAGCCCCAGAAAATACCGAAGCAACAGCCTAAGAAGCACCCTACCCCGAGTGAAAGTTCCAGGTCAGGCCCAAGCACAGCAGGGGGGCTTGAGTCTTCTGATGAGATAGAAAACGGAAGCTCTCCTGCCAGTTCAGGGTCACCCACCAAGGAGACTAGTGCCCGGGAGCCTTACGATTTAAGAAGCGTAACTCCCAAGAACAAGGAGAAAGCAGGGCACCTAATGCCATTACGCCAAGTGCCTGGAATACCTGTTTTAAATGATCAGGGCCAGATGATGCCAGGACCAACCAGCTTAGTTTATGTACCCTTTTCTACCACAGATTTATTAAACTGGAAAACGCGTTATGCTTCCTACACAGCCAAGCCCCAGGAATTAACAGAATTAATGTCTAGCATTATGCAAACCCATCAGCCTACCTGGGCCGATTGTCGCCAGCTCCTGTCCACCCTCTTCACTACTGAGGAGCGAGGCCGAATCGGGCAAGCAGCCCTCCGATGGTTAGAAGAGAACCCTGTAGAAAGGGGGGAAATAAATCCCCCGCAAGCAGCAGCTGCAGAATATCCCAATGAAGATCCCGGGTGGGACCCGAATGAGGAAAGGGGGGCGGCGGCCCTAACCAGATTTCGCCAGGCCTTAGTGCAGGGCCTGAAGAAGGGAGGCCAGAGGGCCATGAATATCGGGAAAGTATCGGAAGTTCTCCAGGGTCCAGATGAGAGCCCAGCGGCCTTTCATGAGCGGTTGTCTATAAGCTTCAGACTGTATACCCCATATGATCCCGCCGCTCAGGAAAATTTACGCATGGTAAATGCGGCCTTTGTTAGTCAGTCCCAGAGAGACATAAAGCGAAAATTGCAGAAATTGGATGGATTTGCGGGCATGAATACAGCTCAGTTAATGGAAGTCGCACAGAAAGTATTTGTGAATCGTGAAAATGAACGGGACAGAGAAAGTGAATGAAAGATGAAGAAGAAGGCAGATCTTCTTGCTGCTGCTATAACTGAACGACGTGGAGGATTTTTTCCTAATCAAAGGACCAGAGGACGTGGAAGTGAAAGGCCTCAATTAGGTGCAAATCAGTGCGCCTACTGCAAGGAAGAAGGACATTGGAGAAATGAGTGCCCGCATCTGGACTCTGCCCCTGCAAGGGGAGGAGGGAGTCCCTGGAGGACCGGAGGAAGATTTCGAAGGAGAGGAGGAATGAATCGAACACAGTTCCAGCAGGAGAGGGAAGAAGCCATTGAGGGAGTGGCAGTAGCAACGGGCTATGACCTGGACGACATAGATGAAGACTAGGCCAGACCGGGCTCCAAGTTCACCCTGGGCCCCCAGGAGCCTATGGTCAGTTTAAAGATAGGGGACCAATACATGGAATTCATGGTAGATACAGGAGCAGAACATTCAGTAGTAGCCAAGCCAGTAGCTCCACTGTCCTCACGATCTGTCACCATTATAGGAGCCACTGGAAATAAAGCCACAAAACCGTTCTTGCAGAACCGCATGTGTGAACTAGGGGGACAGAAGATAACGCACCAGTTCTTGTATATGCCTGAGTGCCCTATTCCACTACTGGGCCGAGACATCCTTGCCAAGCTCCAGGCCCAAATATCCTTTGTTGAAGGGGGAGAAATGAAAATGACTGTGAACCCAAAGCCTGCTGGATTAATGGTGCTTACTGTTCCCCGAGAAGAAGAATGGCGGTTCTATAGTGCACCTTCAATAAAGTCAACCAGTCCCTGTATACCTACCAACCTTATAGCCCCACCTGAAGTATGGGCAGAAGATAATCCACCTGGCCTAGCGAAGAACATAGCCCCTGTCATTGTCACCCTCAAGCCAGGAATGGAACCAGTTCATGTGAAGCAGTATCCTCTCCCTCGACCAGCCATAGAAGGAATTCACTGCCATTTAATGAAACTGCTGAAGTACAGACTTCTCAAGGAATGCCATTCATCTTGGAACACCCCCCTTCTCCCAGTAAAGAAGCCTGGGACAGGGGACTATCGCCCAGTACAAGATCTAAGGCGAGTAAATGATGCAGTTGAAACTATACACCCAGTAGTACCAAATCCTTATACTCTCTTGGGACTGATCCCCGCTGAGGCTACTCACTTCACCGTCCTGGACCTGAAAGATGCCTTTTTCTGCGTGCGCTTAACACCCACCAGTCAACTTTTATTCGCTTTTGAATGGCAAGACCCCACAACAGGAAGGCGGGGTCAGCTCACCTGGACCAGATTACCCCAAGGATTCAAGAATTTACCTACTCTCTTCAGTGCTGCCCTAAATCAAGATCTCTCAAGTTACCCAGTGGACCCAGGAAAGAGGGTTCTTCTTCAGTATGTAGATGACTTGCTCATAGCCACCAACTCAGAAAGTGAATGCCTACAAGCTACTAGTGAACTTTTGTACCTTCTCAAAGATGCTGGATACAAAGTCTCAAGAGCCAAAGAACAACTATGCCAAACTGAAGCCAAGTATTTAGGATTTCAGTTGTCCAGTGGGATCCGACGTTTAGGACCAGAACGCAAGGAAGCTGTATGTAATATCCCCATTCCAACCACTAGGAGGCAAGTAAGAGCCTTCCTGGGGGCCGCGGGATATTGTCGCATATGGATCCCCAACTTTGCCCTGATTGCAAAACCACTATACCAAGTCACCAGAGGAATGGAAAAATCCCCACTAGATTTGGGACCTGAACAAGATGTAGCATTCCAAACTTTGAAAAAGGCCCTGATGTCATCTCCAGCTTTAGGTCTTCCAGATGTTCAGAAGCCTTTCCATCTTTTTGTCCATGAGTCCCAAGGAAATGCATTGGGAGTATTGACCCAATCTCTTGGCTCCTGGCAATGACCAGTAGCTTATCTGTCAAAACAATTGGATGTAGTTGCAAAAGGATGGCCCCCTTGCCTGAGAGCTGTCGCAGCAACAGCCCTCCTAGTGGGCGAAGCAGACAAACTCACACTAGGACACACTCTTCAAGTTACAGTGCCACACTCTGTTCTGACTCTCATGGAACACAAAGGAAACTTCTGGCTAACCAATGCACGAATGTTTATATATGCTTATGTATTACGACTCAACCATGTCTCATTCACAACTGTATATAGTTTTCTCTCTGTTCCCTGTAAACAGTTCTTTATGTTCCAAGTAAGGTAATTTAAGTTGTTATGGTTTAAAGCTGTTCCATGTAATGTAATATAAGTTGTTTTAAGTTGTTCTCTGTATTAACAGACGTTGACCTGTTATAATGTTGCTCCATGTAAACCGCACCTGATCTCTGGAAGGTGCGGTATATAAGAAACTGTTACTTAATTTAATTTAATTAATTTAATTATCAGAGCATGCTGTGTGAAAATCCTCGGATACAGTTGAAAGTTAGTCAAGCTCTGAACCCTGCTACATTGTTTCCAATTGGTCCTGGGCCACCTGATCATAATTGCTTAGAAACCATGGACACTGTATTTTCAAGTCGCCCTGATTTGACCGATGTCCCTCTAGAGGACCCAGAACGGACTTTCTTTGTAGATGGAAGCAGTTTGGTCATCAATGGGCATCGTTGTGCTGGATATGCAGTGGTGACCCTTGATCTGGTAGTTGAGTCCTCAGCCCTGACCCCAGGAACTTCTGCACAGAAAGCTGAATTGATAGCCCTCACCAGAGCCTTGACATTAGGAGAAGGACTCCGCATAAATGTGTACACAGATTCCAAATATGCTTTCACTACTTTGCACGCACATGGAGCCTTGTATAAAGAGCGAGGGTTAATTAATTAATTAATTTATTTATTTAGCTGTATTTATATCCCGCTTTTTACCGGGTCAAAGCGGTCAATTGGGGGATACATTTAACATGAGGGGATATAACACACATACACTAATACTTACAGGGAACATGGGCAATGAAGGGTTAAGTGGCTTGCCCAAGACCACAAGGAGTGCCTATAGGACTAGAAATCCCAGTCCCTCCGGCCCGAGATTGCTGTCCCCAGGTGGGACTTGAACCCCCGGCCCTCCGGCCTGAAGTACCTTGTCCTAACCACTAGACCACGCCTCCCACCTCAGGGGGTAAGGACATTAGGTATGGGCCCGAGATATTGATGTTATTAGATGCTGTGTGGGCCCCCAAACAAGTGGCAGTCATGCACTGCCGAGGTCATCAGGCAGGAGCAGGAGAAGTTGCCCGAGGGAATAGATTTGCAGATGCCACAGCCCAAAAGGCAGCCACCATGTTAGGACCCAAGATACTGTACTGCAGGCAGCCCTATTCCCTGTGCCCCTTAGTTCCTGGGCACCACGATATACTACAAGAGAGTTAGATTATTATTGTGAAAAGGAGGGAGGAGTTTTAACAGAACAAGGTTGGATAGTGCTACCACCCCCAGAAGGTAGTCCACCTCCAGGTCCTACCGTCATCCCTGAAGCATTAGGGCCAGCCTTTGTCCAAGCTTTTCATCAAGCCACACATTATGGAAAAACAGCCATGGAGAAAGCCCTGAGACCCCATTTCTGTATTTCACTGCTAGGATCCTTAACTGCCTCAGTGGCACAGCAATGCCTAATATGTGCCAAAAATAATGCCAAGCAAGGTCCTGTTCCACCCCCAAGAGTTCAGTCAGTAGAGGTGACCCCCATGAGTGATATACAGATAGACTTTGCTGAAATGCCCCGTGTAAATGGATATCACTATATGTTAGTGTTAGTCTGCACATTTTCAGGGTGGGTAGAAGCCTACCCCACCCGAACTGAGAAAGCCCGAGAAGTCACTAGGGTATTGCTCCATGAGATCATTCCCCGATTTGGAATACCATCAACTATAGGGTCAGACAATGGTCCATCATTTGTATCCCAAGTGACCCAACAGTTAGCTCAAGCTCTGCGAATAAAATGGAAGTTGCACACTGCTTACAGACCCCAGAGCTCAGGGAAAGTAGAGCGTAAGAATAGAACCTTGAAAACTCAGTTATCCAAGCTCTGCCAAGAAACACACCTGAAGTGGCTCCAAGTTCTACCCATAGCCCTTCTTAGGATACGTTCAGCGCCCACCAGATCCTTAGGTGTCTCCCCTTTTGAGATTTTGTATGGGCAACCTCCACCCATAGTGCAGGGAATAAAGGGGGACATGAGACAGATAGGATCTGAAATAACTAGACAAGAACTATTAGCTTTAGGTTCTGTTTTGCAGAAACTCCAAACGTGGGTGCAAGACCGACTGCCCATCAACTTGACCGAGCCTCTGCATCCCTTCAAGCCAGGAACGTCCATGTGGGTGAAAGAGTGGAGAAAAACCCCGCTGGCGCCGCATTGGAAGGGACCCTACGTCGTCATCCTGTCAACCCCCACCGCAGTGAAAGTTGCAGAATTCGAACCCTGGATCCACCACAGTCGAGTGAAGCCGGCAGCTGCTCCTGATCCTGGCCAATGGACATCAGTGAATGATCCCGAGACTCCATTGCGACTCACCCTGAGGAGAGACAGCCAGCTTTATAGAGAATCTTCAGCATCCACTTACGTCACGCGAAAGTGACCATCACTACAGAAACAGAAGAAAACTCAGCGCAGTTCATTATCCTCAACTTTCCAGTTAACCTCCAGAGACTGTAATCACCATGCTCTGCCACTATTGCCTTGTGGGAGTGGTGATCCTGGGAATCCTGGAAAAGACTTTTGCTCTACCCCCTTGTATAGCTTGCATAACTACCACCCGAACAGGACAAAAGATTACTCAGACTTTGCTCTATCATTCCTACTATACTTGCACTGGAACAGTCAGCCTGTGTGTTTATAAGGGCACCGAACTGAACATTTGCACAAAGGGAAGAAGTAAGACTTGTTGTACCCCTCGACAAAACCCATCATACTATACATTTGAGATACGCTGGAATGATGAAGATGGAGCCATCCTGAATACGACAAAACCCCTTACCGACCCCACCAAACCTATCACCTTGAACTTTGACGCTTGTGATGCCATCAACAGAAATGCTTACCACAGATGTGGGTCATGGGAGCGAGCCTACTACCATGATGATAAATACATGTGTCCGGAAGGAGCCTATGGATGGGGAAAGTGTACAGGAAAGAGTACTGCAGCCACTATTTACACCACCACATCTAAAAATGATTACTTTTGCCCAAAATGGGAATGTGTATATTTTGCTACCTGGAAGAATGCACCGACGGGACAAGACAGCGATCATCGCAAAGGCAGCCTAACGAAGATCAGCATACCAGAACCTAAGAAATGCCAGAAAGGTGCCTGTAATCCTCTACAACTCTTCATAGCCAATCCCAGCCACTGGAAGCAAGGATACAAGTTTGGGTTGCGTATTGCAGGAGGAGGTGTAGATCCTGGGACTATTTTGTATCTGCGATTAAACACCAACACCCATGTATCCTCACCCTATCATATACATCACTCCTTCTATGAAGCCATGAAATCAGAGTTTGAAATCCCTCCTGCCTCCCAGAACTTATTTCTTGAATTAGCGGGAGCAGTTGCTTCCAGTCTCCATGTTTCAGACTGTTTGTTTTGTGGAGGAACAAAAATGGGAGACCAATGGCCTTGGGAAGCACAAGAACTGAACTATTCTGTTCCATATAATCAGACTAATATACGCAATACCACAAGTGAATGGATATTGGCCCACTCCATTGTGGGTAATTTATGTTTTTCTCGCTATGGACCAATGTTTAATATGGAAGTGGGGCAGCTGGTCTGTCTCAATCAGAAGTTTTACAACAGTACCACTAAGAAAACATCTTGGTGGTCAGGAGCCAACGCTACTGAACCTTCCAATCCTCTAGTCCAGTTCCCCAGACTTGCCAGCATCTGGACTAACTTAGTAGCATATAACTCCTGGCAAGCACCACCTGGACTGTACTGGATTTGCGGAACCCGAGCATATGCCAGACTTCCTCATCACTGGGGAGGCGCATGTGTATTGGGAACCATACGACCTTCCTTTTTCCTTCTACCAACATCCCAGGGAGAACAGCTGGGATATCCTGTGTACAGAAGTCGGCAGCTGAAGGAGGCCTTGAAAATAGGCCAATGGGACAAATGGGATGGTGAAGAATGGCCACCAGAAAGACTCATCTCATACTATGGACCTACTACATGGGAGCAGGATGGGACTTGGGGATATCGTACCCCTGTTTATATGATTAATCGAATAATACGTTTGCAAGCTGTTGTTGAAATAATAACCAATGAAACTAGTAAAGCACTAACCCTTCTGGCAAAGCAAAGTACGCAAATGCGTACAGCCATTTATCAAAATCGTTTAGCTTTAGATTATTTGTTAGCAGCTGAAGGTGGGTATGTGGGAAGCTGAATCTAAGCAATTGTTGTTTACAGACTGATAATAATGGGCATGTAGTTGAAGATTTAGCCACCCAGATGAGAGAGCAGACATTTGTGCCTGTCCAGACCTGGCACGGTTTAAAGATGGATGGATGGTTTGGTTCATTGTTTTCTTGGATAGGTGGTCTGAAATCCCTTATGTTGATCGTACTATTCATATTAGCCATGTGCTTATTGCTCCCTTGTCTCCTACCCCTTTGCTTACGCATGATAACATCATCAATTGATAACACTATAGAGCGGAAGGCAGCTGCGAAAGTATTAGCTATGTGGCGATATTACCCTATACCCCACGAAGATGATGCCATTACACCAGTATAATGTGTTAATTGACTAATGAGTGATTTAATTCTCACCCTTCCTCACTTGCGGGTGAGAATAATCAAAGGGGGGAATGAGGTAGGCTATGGCCTGCTACTATGAAAGGCCTGTAAGTTAGGCCTGGATCCTAACTCCCATTATAGCTAGAAAAGTCTTCTATTATTCTCTTGTGTGTGAAAGAACAGAAATGTAACAGTATATGCATTCCAGAAGCCGAAGTTGACCTTGCAGTAGGAAAGTAACGAGATTTAGAACTGCACCATTGTTCAAGCAATCCTAAAGGAGGGGGCCGGTTGCTAGGCTCCGGAGGGATTTCTAATTGGACAAATGAAGGGAATGTATAACCAATGAAAAGTTTGCATGTATCGAGTTGGAACCAATAGAAAATTCTCATGTATCAAACTCAAAAAGAGGTATAAAAAGTTATGTCTCTGTATAAACTTTCGCTCAGTTCCTTTTGAAGCTTTGACTGACTGGGCCTGTGCACAATAAACTGACTTGGACCCTGTCAATCAACTCCTGGACTTATTCATTGATTGCACTTTGCTACAGCACTGGTACTCCACTTCAAGTCCCTTTCAACAAGTTGTTGTTCCCATTTCCAGATTATTTATAAATATGTTAAAAAGCAGTGGGCCCAGTACATATTCCTAGGGGTACTCCACTAGTCACTTTTTTTCATTGAGAAAATTGACCATTTAGAACGACTCTCTGTTTTCTATCTTTTAACTGCCTCCTACCCCAGACTTTTTAATTTCCTCAAGAATCTCACATGAAAGACCTTGTCAAAGGTTTTTGGAAAATCCAGATACACTATGGGTGTCAGTTTATATGCTCTATTTGTGATTTCAATGTCTGAAAACGCTCATTCAAATGTAGAAATTACATGGATGATCCCTGAACCATTTTAGAAAGCCCCAAATATACATGTGTCTGGCGCGATCATGTCCAAATCACAATGGAGCATGCCAGGGACAGGATGAAAAAGATACATGTGTTCATGCAATTTTATACCAGTGCTGCATGTCTCAATTTGCTATTGGGGACATCCATAGCTGTTCCTACTCCAGGGCACAAACAGGACTCTGATAAGTGCTCATTTCGGCAAACCAACAACCGTTTGCAAAATGGCAGGCTGGGATGTGTAAAGGGGAAGACACACACGGGAGTGTTCTGAAATCGTGCCACTAGCACATCTATGTGTATGGAATGTCAGATGTCCATATCCATTACGTGCAAGTTTCTTAAATCAGACGAAAACCTACACTTGTTCAACCCATTACTCAGCATGTCCCTGTTTTGCCTATTATATGGTGAACATGTGTATCTTTCAGGGTGGAGACAGACCAATTTATAAGGTACTTACAATGCCTACTTTCTCTGCTGTCCTTCCCAGTACATTTCGGGCGTTCGGACTTGGACATCTCAAATTTCACTTTCACTGCCTTTCAAAAATGTCTTTATATCACCCAGCTCACCTTTTTCTACATGTTTATTCAGACCTTCAAAAAAATATGTTGCAAATTGGTGAAGTAAGACTTCCCTTGGCTAAATCCCTGTTGACTTTATCTCATTAAACCATGACTATATGTTCAGTAAATATATTTGTTCTTCATAATGGTTTCTACCATTTTACCCAGCACTGATGTCAGGCTCACCTATCTATAGTTTCCAGGATTACTGGTGGAGTCCTTTTTTAAAAACTGGCATTACATTGGCCATCCTCCAATCTTCAGCTATGATATGTGTGATAAGGAAGCTTATCATAGCTCAGGTAGGAGCTATAGAAAAGATGATGTGACTCTGAACAAGCAACCTGTCAGTTCTGGTAGAAGCAAGAAAACAGAGTTTTCACATAAAAGACTACCAGTCCCAGAATGCACCAGGTTTCCAGCAGCCATGAGAGGGGCTGAAGTGAGAGAATGTGTGTGCAATCAAGAGAGCTATGAGGTAATCCCTAAGCACTCATCTCAAAGGGCAGGGCCTGATTCAACACAGCTGCGCTGTGTTAGGGAGCAGCACACATTAGAACAGGATAAGAATAGAGATTATTCTTCAGATAACGGCTGGAGGGAGAGCTTCAGCAACAGCTACAGAGGGAGGAAGAGATACAGAGACAGCAACGGCTACAAGCACCAGTATCACCTGGAGAAACAGAAGCCAAGCCAAGCAGATAGAGAGAGAAGGAAACTCTCTGGAAGGAAGAGAAGAAAGGCCATTGGAAGGTCTGGGAGATTCCAAGGCAGTACTCATACTGGGAGGTATTCCAAAAGCCAGCAGAGTCCATTGGACTGGATTCAGCCAGAGGAATGGAGTGGCAGAGATAGGAATCACCAGTGGCTACCTGGAAGAGAGAAGACTGCATGTGGAAGGGACTTTCAGACCAAGGCCAGAAGGTATGTGAGAGAAGATCCATCGTCCAGGGATCAAGATTGGAAGGCTGGACATCAGAATTGGATTACATATTGGCCAGGCTATACAGAGAGGAATAATGATAGCAGGAGAGGCTCAGGTATGAACACTGATCCAGACCCTATCTATAATAGAGAATGGCAGCAAGGGAATAAGCATTCTCATGATAGTGCCTTAATGAAAGACTCATCTGTGCCAATGTATGATATTGACCCTATGATTGTTGATGCAGGGGGAAATACAGCAGATGAACCTATTTACATGGACTGTTCTTTATCTAAATGCTATTGCTAGTTTTCTATGAGCAAACACATCAGCCATCACAAAGAAACCTAACTTTGTTCTTTATTTCCACTGCAAACAGCTCTTAAAGCAGGATTTGGGCTCACACAGTAGCAGCCAGCCAGCTAAAGGCTTTCAGCTGGTCCATTGATAGTAATTAGGGCTGCACCTGATTGTGTGTGTGAGCAAGGGAGAATCACTGCTGAGATCGTCGTGGAAAATAAGCAGAAGTTAACCTAACCAGCAAAGTTTATTCTTTACTTTGTGCCTTTGTATTTGGTAATTACTTGCTAAGAAAACATTAGCTAATTGCCTGACAAGCTGAAGGTTGTTTTCTGGTTTACTTTGTGACTTTTTGTTATCCATTTTAAACACTGCAAGCAAGTAACCTCATTTATAGTGCTATCAAGCATACATGTGCTGGGTGAATTAAACCCCATCAATAAAAGAAGTATTTTATTGATCTTACCACTTGGTTTCACAACTCAAATTATTGTCATCAGCTGTGTTTGGGAGTGAATGAACTACAATACCCACAATACCTTGCAAGAATCATATGAATATATGCATCGTCAAGATTGTGTAAGTTCTCACCCTAGGCAGCCGTCTGACAAATGGCGTAGTTTTTCGGATTGCTCTTGCACCAAGAGGATTTACTTGTTGTGGATTACAAATAAAAGTCAAGTTTAAAGCTGTAAGAAGATTTTTTCCCTCGTCTGCACTTTGGAGGAAAAGTGGTTGTTCCAGGAAGCTGTCCCAGAGGAAAAGACCCTGTGCAAAGCTGGATTCATCACTGAGACAAGGTAATATGTACCTGGGCATGTCTAGTGGTGGATGTGTGTAAGCACAGGGGGTAATTGGAAAAAAAAAAAAAAAAAAGTTGAAAAACAAAAACACACCTGGTTGGAAGGTGCTGCTCTTTGGTTTGTTTTTTTTTTTCTCTCTTTTCTTGCAGGGTCAAGATGGATCCGAGGGAGATGGCTCAGTGGATGGCAGCCCAATTTCGCAAGCAGCAGGAGCTATCACAGCAGGCCCAGGACACTGCTATGAAGGCCTTAATGGAACAGCAGAAACCAGTGCTTGATCTGGTGCAAGCTCTAGTTCAGCTGCAGAGCCAAAGTGGAACAGATGCAAGACCAGCAGTTAGTACTGGTGCACCACATGTGGACACTGTGGGACTCAATCAAGGGATTGGGGCATTTAATTTTGGGAAATTAACTCCAGAAGATAATGTTGATGATTTTCTAGAGTCTTTTGAAAGAGTGGCACAGGCTTTAGCATGGCCAGAGACCCAGTGGGCAGTAAGGCTGGCAGCCTCATTAACTGGTGAGGCACTAGCAGCTTACAGAGCAATGCCAGCAGCCCAGGCTTTGATTTATAAGGATGTAAAGGCAGCTATTAGAGATCGCCTAGGGTTGTCTATTTCAGAGTATAGGCGAATGTTTAGAGCTGTTACATTGAAAGTGGGTGAGACACCCAGGGCTCTGAGTCAGAGAATCAGAAGTCTAGCTGTAAAATGGTTGGAGCCTGAGCAAAAGACAGTAGAAATGTTATTAGATATTATAATGCTGGAACAATTTATGCTTGGGGTACCTAAAGATTTGAATGTTTTTCTTATACAGCAAAATTGCCAAAATCTTGGAGAGGCAACCATGCTAGCAGAGAGATTCTTGGAAGCCACGCAGGCTTGCCATAGAATGGGTGGCCCTCTAAAGATGGATGCTGAGGCTAGATGTGCTGTATCAGAAAAAAGAATAATTAAGAATGTTTCTGAAAATGAATGTACTGTATCAAACCAGATGACACAGTGGAATAGAAAGAAATGTTTCAAGTGTGGGAAATTGGGACATTTAGAGAAGAGATGCCAGACACACACTAGTTTAATGGGTATGGATTTAAAACAGCCCAAGGAAGGATTTCTTTTGATGGTTGATGTGCAAGGAATTACCACAAATGCATTATTAGACTCTGGGGCAGACCAGAGTATGATGTCAAAAAGGCTTTGGAAGAGGATAGAGGCCCAAGAAAGATTTGTGCCTAGAACCCCTGAAAGCCAAGTTCACATCAGATGCATTCATGGTGCTGCATCATCATATCCCACCTATAGGCTTAAGGTTAAGTACCTGGGGGAACAAGAGGAAGTCCTATTAGCAGTGGTGCCTAGGCTACCCTTTGATTTGGTTCTAGGGAAGGACTGGCCAAGATTTAAGCAGGAACTAGTGAAAGGGCTAGGAAAGAAGGAGGGAGAAGGTTTAATAATGGAAATAGCTCCCGGGCCTTTCTTTGGAAGTCCTCAGTCCCTAGCTAAAAAGATGGTTAAGCTTCCAGAAAGCCAAACTATGGGTAATAAGAGGGGCCTTGTATCCACCCGCTCGCAGGCTAAGTTAGAGAGCCAGCAGAAGGAGGAGGGGGAGCAGGCAGAGTTATTAGGAGATTTACCCTCTCATGATGATTTAATAACCCCATCATCTGGTAAAGTAAGAAAGTTGAAAGCACAAAAGAGGCGTGAGAGACTTTGCAGAGCACAGGGTAGGGCTGAGATGTTAGCTGGTCAAAGTTTACCCTGGGTGCCAGCTGAGTTGGTGGCAAAGTTTCCTAACTTTCCACAAGAGCAGCGAGCTGATCAAGCTCTCACCCGAGCTTTTAAGTATGCTCAGGAGGTCAGGGAGGAGTTGCCCAGATTCAGACTAGATAATGACATATTATATAGAGAGAGTCAGGACCCCAGAAATGGTGCCATACGTAAACAATTGGTGGTACCCACAACTTTCAAAGGGCTAGTACTTAGGCTAGCACATGATCATCCAGTGGGAGGTCATAAAGGTATGCAAGGAACGCTGGATCAAATACTTGTGCGTTTTTACTGGCCAGGTATCTTCAAAGAAACTGCCCAGTTTTGTGCTGCATGTCCAGCGTGTCAGCGAGTTACAACGGCTCACCCACCGGTGGTGCCATTGATCCCCATGCCAATCATCACAGACCCAATTGGTCGCATTGCCATGGATATTGTAGGCCCATTAGTTAAAACGCCCCGAGGTTTCCAATACATCCTAGTTATGGTAGATCAGGCAACAAGGTTTCCCTGGGCCATACCATTGAGGAATGTTTCTGCAAAAACAATAGCTTTAGAGCTAGTAAAATTGTTTTGTGAAGTGGGATTCCCAAGAGAGGTGTTGACTGACCGAGGGTCCAATTTTGTATCCAAATATTTGGCCCAGGTCTGGGATGCCTTTGGCATTCGTCACGTGAAAACCTCAGCCTACCATCCACAATCAAATGGTTTGGTGGAGAGATTCAACCAAACTCTCAAACAAATGTTGAGAAGGGGGTTAGCAGGAGAGGTAAAAGAATGGGATATGTTATTACCCTTTGCCTTATATGCCTGCAGGCAAAGAATTCAAGTGTCCCTAGGTGTAACTCCGTATGAGTTGATGTATGGTAGGGCTCCCCGGGGTTTGTTGGATATTTTGAGGGAACAATGGATTGATCCTGAACCAGGAAGTCAGGAGGTGCCACTGTTTCTACGTGACTTGAGAGCACGTTTGAAAAGGACGTCGCAGGTTGCTGAGAGGAACCTGCAGGACAGTCAAGTTCGCCAAAAAGGGTGGTATGATAGAAAGGCCAAAAGCCGCCAATTAAGCATTGGTGAAAAGGTTTTGGTTCAAGTAGCAGGAACTGCTCCAAAATTTGAGGTACAGTGGAAAGGGCCATGGGAGGTTGTTAAACAAGTAAGCCCAGTGTCTTATATGGTAGAAAATGCCAGAGGGCGTAGGCAGACCTACCATATTAATGTACTTAAGTCTTGGAAGGAGAGGCCTGTAGATAATGACCTTGAACCCAGTCAGGAAGTAAGTGAGCTTCAAGAAGATAACACTCTCGTAGGTATTACGGACTGTAGAGAAGCAGTTTCACCAGTAAAACCAGTCCGTAATAACTTAAGCAGGGGGGTATGTGATAAGGAAGCTTATCATAGCTCAGGTAGGAGCTATAGAAAAGATGATGTGACTCTGAACAAGCAACCTGTCAGTTCTGGTAGAAGCAAGAAAACAGAGTTTTCACATAAAAGACTACCAGTCCCAGAATGCACCAGGTTTCCAGCAGCCATGAGAGGGGCTGAAGTGAGAGAATGTGTGTGCAATCAAGAGAGCTATGAGGTAATCCCTAAGCACTCATCTCAAAGGGCAGGGCCTGATTCAACACAGCTGCGCTGTGTTAGGGAGCAGCACACATTAGAACAGGATAAGAATAGAGATTATTCTTCAGATAACGGCTGGAGGGAGAGCTTCAGCAACAGCTACAGAGGGAGGAAGAGATACAGAGACAGCAACGGCTACAAGCACCAGTATCACCTGGAGAAACAGAAGCCAAGCCAAGCAGATAGAGAGAGAAGGAAACTCTCTGGAAGGAAGAGAAGAAAGGCCATTGGAAGGTCTGGGAGATTCCAAGGCAGTACTCATACTGGGAGGTATTCCAAAAGCCAGCAGAGTCCATTGGACTGGATTCAGCCAGAGGAATGGAGTGGCAGAGATAGGAATCACCAGTGGCTACCTGGAAGAGAGAAGACTGCATGTGGAAGGGACTTTCAGACCAAGGCCAGAAGGTATGTGAGAGAAGATCCAGCGTCCAGGGATCAAGATTGGAAGGCTGGACATCAGAATTGGATTACATATTGGCCGGACTATACAGAGAGGAATAATGATAGCAGGAGAGGCTCAGGTATGAACACTGATCCAGACCCTATCTATAATAGAGAATGGCAGCAAGGGAATAAGCATTCTCATGATAGTGCCTTAATGAAAGACTCATCTGTGCCAATGTATGATATTGACCCTATGATTGTTGATGCAGGGGGAAATACAGCAGATGAACCTATTTACATGGACTGTTCTTTATCTAAATGCTATTGCTAGTTTTCTATGAGCAAACACATCAGCCATCACAAAGAAACCTAACTTTGTTCTTTATTTCCACTGCAAACAGCTCTTAAAGCAGGATTTGGGCTCACACAGTAGCAGCCAGCCAGCTAAAGGCTTTCAGCTGGTCCATTGATAGTAATTAGGGCTGCACCTGATTGTGTGTGTGAGCAAGGGAGAATCACTGCTGAGATCGGCGTGGAAAATAAGCAGAAGTTAACCTAACCAGCAAAGTTTATTCTTTACTTTGTGCCTTTGTATTTGGTAATTACTTGCTAAGAAAACATTAGCTAATTGCCTGACAAGCTGAAGGTTGTTTTCTGGTTTACTTTGTGACTTTTTGTTATCCATTTTAAACACTGCAAGCAAGTAACCTCATTTATAGTGCTATCAAGCATACATGTGCTGGGTGAATTAAACCCCATCAATAAAAGAAGTATTTTATTGATCTTACCACTTGGTTTCACAACTCAAATTATTGTCATCAGCTGTGTTTGGGAGTGAATGAACTACAATACCCACAATACCTTGCAAGAATCATATGAATATATGCATCGTCAAGATTGTGTAAGTTCTCACCCTAGGCAGCCGTCTGACAAATGGCGTAGTTTTTCGGATTGCTCTTGCACCAAGAGGATTTACTTGTTGTGGATTACAAATAAAAGTCAAGTTTAAAGCTGTAAGAAGATTTTTTCCCTCGTCTGCACTTTGGAGGAAAAGTGGTTGTTCCAGGAAGCTGTCCCAGAGGAAAAGACCCTGTGCAAAGCTGGATTCATCACTGAGACAAGGTAATATGTACCTGGGCATGTCTAGTGGTGGATGTGTGTAAGCACAGGGGGTAATTGGAAAAAAAAAAAAAAAAAAGTTGAAAAACAAAAACACACCTGGTTGGAAGGTGCTGCTCTTTGGTTTGTTTTTTTTTTTCTCTCTTTTCTTGCAGGGTCAAGATGGATCCGAGGGAGATGGCTCAGTGGATGGCAGCCCAATTTCGCAAGCAGCAGGAGCTATCACAGCAGGCCCAGGACACTGCTATGAAGGCCTTAATGGAACAGCAGAAACCAGTGCTTGATCTGGTGCAAGCTCTAGTTCAGCTGCAGAGCCAAAGTGGAACAGATGCAAGACCAGCAGTTAGTACTGGTGCACCACATGTGGACACTGTGGGACTCAATCAAGGGATTGGGGCATTTAATTTTGGGAAATTAACTCCAGAAGATAATGTTGATGATTTTCTAGAGTCTTTTGAAAGAGTGGCACAGGCTTTAGCATGGCCAGAGACCCAGTGGGCAGTAAGGCTGGCAGCCTCATTAACTGGTGAGGCACTAGCAGCTTACAGAGCAATGCCAGCAGCCCAGGCTTTGATTTATAAGGATGTAAAGGCAGCTATTAGAGATCGCCTAGGGTTGTCTATTTCAGAGTATAGGCGAATGTTTAGAGCTGTTACATTGAAAGTGGGTGAGACACCCAGGGCTCTGAGTCAGAGAATCAGAAGTCTAGCTGTAAAATGGTTGGAGCCTGAGCAAAAGACAGTAGAAATGTTATTAGATATTATAATGCTGGAACAATTTATGCTTGGGGTACCTAAAGATTTGAATGTTTTTCTTATACAGCAAAATTGCCAAAATCTTGGAGAGGCAACCATGCTAGCAGAGAGATTCTTGGAAGCCACGCAGGCTTGCCATAGAATGGGTGGCCCTCTAAAGATGGATGCTGAGGCTAGATGTGCTGTATCAGAAAAAAGAATAATTAAGAATGTTTCTGAAAATGAATGTACTGTATCAAACCAGATGACACAGTGGAATAGAAAGAAATGTTTCAAGTGTGGGAAATTGGGACATTTAGAGAAGAGATGCCAGACACACACTAGTTTAATGGGTATGGATTTAAAACAGCCCAAGGAAGGATTTCTTTTGATGGTTGATGTGCAAGGAATTACCACAAATGCATTATTAGACTCTGGGGCAGACCAGAGTATGATGTCAAAAAGGCTTTGGAAGAGGATAGAGGCCCAAGAAAGATTTGTGCCTAGAACCCCTGAAAGCCAAGTTCACATCAGATGCATTCATGGTGCTGCATCATCATATCCCACCTATAGGCTTAAGGTTAAGTACCTGGGGGAACAAGAGGAAGTCCTATTAGCAGTGGTGCCTAGGCTACCCTTTGATTTGGTTCTAGGGAAGGACTGGCCAAGATTTAAGCAGGAACTAGTGAAAGGGCTAGGAAAGAAGGAGGGAGAAGGTTTAATAATGGAAATAGCTCCCGGGCCTTTCTTTGGAAGTCCTCAGTCCCTAGCTAAAAAGATGGTTAAGCTTCCAGAAAGCCAAACTATGGGTAATAAGAGGGGCCTTGTATCCACCCGCTCGCAGGCTAAGTTAGAGAGCCAGCAGAAGGAGGAGGGGGAGCAGGCAGAGTTATTAGGAGATTTACCCTCTCATGATGATTTAATAACCCCATCATCTGGTAAAGTAAGAAAGTTGAAAGCACAAAAGAGGCGTGAGAGACTTTGCAGAGCACAGGGTAGGGCTGAGATGTTAGCTGGTCAAAGTTTACCCTGGGTGCCAGCTGAGTTGGTGGCAAAGTTTCCTAACTTTCCACAAGAGCAGCGAGCTGATCAAGCTCTCACCCGAGCTTTTAAGTATGCTCAGGAGGTCAGGGAGGAGTTGCCCAGATTCAGACTAGATAATGACATATTATATAGAGAGAGTCAGGACCCCAGAAATGGTGCCATACGTAAACAATTGGTGGTACCCACAACTTTCAAAGGGCTAGTACTTAGGCTAGCACATGATCATCCAGTGGGAGGTCATAAAGGTATGCAAGGAACGCTGGATCAAATACTTGTGCGTTTTTACTGGCCAGGTATCTTCAAAGAAACTGCCCAGTTTTGTGCTGCATGTCCAGCGTGTCAGCGAGTTACAACGGCTCACCCACCGGTGGTGCCATTGATCCCCATGCCAATCATCACAGACCCAATTGGTCGCATTGCCATGGATATTGTAGGCCCATTAGTTAAAACGCCCCGAGGTTTCCAATACATCCTAGTTATGGTAGATCAGGCAACAAGGTTTCCCTGGGCCATACCATTGAGGAATGTTTCTGCAAAAACAATAGCTTTAGAGCTAGTAAAATTGTTTTGTGAAGTGGGATTCCCAAGAGAGGTGTTGACTGACCGAGGGTCCAATTTTGTATCCAAATATTTGGCCCAGGTCTGGGATGCCTTTGGCATTCGTCACGTGAAAACCTCAGCCTACCATCCACAATCAAATGGTTTGGTGGAGAGATTCAACCAAACTCTCAAACAAATGTTGAGAAGGGGGTTAGCAGGAGAGGTAAAAGAATGGGATATGTTATTACCCTTTGCCTTATATGCCTGCAGGCAAAGAATTCAAGTGTCCCTAGGTGTAACTCCGTATGAGTTGATGTATGGTAGGGCTCCCCGGGGTTTGTTGGATATTTTGAGGGAACAATGGATTGATCCTGAACCAGGAAGTCAGGAGGTGCCACTGTTTCTACGTGACTTGAGAGCACGTTTGAAAAGGACGTCGCAGGTTGCTGAGAGGAACCTGCAGGACAGTCAAGTTCGCCAAAAAGGGTGGTATGATAGAAAGGCCAAAAGCCGCCAATTAAGCATTGGTGAAAAGGTTTTGGTTCAAGTAGCAGGAACTGCTCCAAAATTTGAGGTACAGTGGAAAGGGCCATGGGAGGTTGTTAAACAAGTAAGCCCAGTGTCTTATATGGTAGAAAATGCCAGAGGGCGTAGGCAGACCTACCATATTAATGTACTTAAGTCTTGGAAGGAGAGGCCTGTAGATAATGACCTTGAACCCAGTCAGGAAGTAAGTGAGCTTCAAGAAGATAACACTCTCGTAGGTATTACGGACTGTAGAGAAGCAGTTTCACCAGTAAAACCAGTCCGTAATAACTTAAGCAGGGGGGTATGTGATAAGGAAGCTTATCATAGCTCAGGTAGGAGCTATAGAAAAGATGATGTGACTCTGAACAAGCAACCTGTCAGTTCTGGTAGAAGCAAGAAAACAGAGTTTTCACATAAAAGACTACCAGTCCCAGAATGCACCAGGTTTCCAGCAGCCATGAGAGGGGCTGAAGTGAGAGAATGTGTGTGCAATCAAGAGAGCTATGAGGTAATCCCTAAGCACTCATCTCAAAGGGCAGGGCCTGATTCAACACAGCTGCGCTGTGTTAGGGAGCAGCACACATTAGAACAGGATAAGAATAGAGATTATTCTTCAGATAACGGCTGGAGGGAGAGCTTCAGCAACAGCTACAGAGGGAGGAAGAGATACAGAGACAGCAACGGCTACAAGCACCAGTATCACCTGGAGAAACAGAAGCCAAGCCAAGCAGATAGAGAGAGAAGGAAACTCTCTGGAAGGAAGAGAAGAAAGGCCATTGGAAGGTCTGGGAGATTCCAAGGCAGTACTCATACTGGGAGGTATTCCAAAAGCCAGCAGAGTCCATTGGACTGGATTCAGCCAGAGGAATGGAGTGGCAGAGATAGGAATCACCAGTGGCTACCTGGAAGAGAGAAGACTGCATGTGGAAGGGACTTTCAGACCAAGGCCAGAAGGTATGTGAGAGAAGATCCAGCGTCCAGGGATCAAGATTGGAAGGCTGGACATCAGAATTGGATTACATATTGGCCGGACTATACAGAGAGGAATAATGATAGCAGGAGAGGCTCAGGTATGAACACTGATCCAGACCCTATCTATAATAGAGAATGGCAGCAAGGGAATAAGCATTCTCATGATAGTGCCTTAATGAAAGACTCATCTGTGCCAATGTATGATATTGACCCTATGATTGTTGATGCAGGGGGAAATACAGCAGATGAACCTATTTACATGGACTGTTCTTTATCTAAATGCTATTGCTAGTTTTCTATGAGCAAACACATCAGCCATCACAAAGAAACCTAACTTTGTTCTTTATTTCCACTGCAAACAGCTCTTAAAGCAGGATTTGGGCTCACACAGTAGCAGCCAGCCAGCTAAAGGCTTTCAGCTGGTCCATTGATAGTAATTAGGGCTGCACCTGATTGTGTGTGTGAGCAAGGGAGAATCACTGCTGAGATCGGCGTGGAAAATAAGCAGAAGTTAACCTAACCAGCAAAGTTTATTCTTTACTTTGTGCCTTTGTATTTGGTAATTACTTGCTAAGAAAACATTAGCTAATTGCCTGACAAGCTGAAGGTTGTTTTCTGGTTTACTTTGTGACTTTTTGTTATCCATTTTAAACACTGCAAGCAAGTAACCTCATTTATAGTGCTATCAAGCATACATGTGCTGGGTGAATTAAACCCCATCAATAAAAGAAGTATTTTATTGATCTTACCACTTGGTTTCACAACTCAAATTATTGTCATCAGCTGTGTTTGGGAGTGAATGAACTACAATACCCACAATACCTTGCAAGAATCATATGAATATATGCATCGTCAAGATTGTGTAAGTTCTCACCCTAGGCAGCCGTCTGACAAATGACAGCTTACAAATTTCTAATAGGTCTGAAATTTAATTTTTAAGTTATTTTAGCACCATGGTATGTATACCATCTGGTCCAAGTGATCTGCTATTCTTTAGTTTGTCAAATTGCCTTACTCAGTGCCATAAATTCTGTCCAAGCAGTTCCTGCAGTGTGGAGGGTGAGTAATATGCCGACACTATATGAGAAATTTCCCCAACAGAGGGCTCATGCAAGAAAGGGGTCTCATGCATCCTGGGATTCCTGCAATGCAGTGGCTAGGCAGAGGTCAGCAAAAACTTACTTTAAATGAGGTCTGCCATGCTACCACCCCTCCCTGCCTTCAGTAATACTTTTCTTGCCCTGCAGCTGTCACCTCCTGCTGCCAAACCCAAGTCTTGCTATAACAGTTGCAAAATCACATGGCTATTATTTGAGACCAGCATGGTAGCAGAAAGTGATAGCTGCTGGGCAAGAAAAGTATTACTTCAAAGCAGGGAAGGGTTGTAATGCAGCAAACTTCATTTAAAGCATGCTATTTTCTGTGCTGTGGTATGGAGGGAGGGAGGGAAGGGAGAAAAGAAGACAGGCTGGGCAGGCTTCTCATCTCCGTCTATGAGGGCTCCTCAGTAAAATTTTGCTTTGGGCCCCCTCCCCCCTTTCAGAACGTATACCATTGGCCTTATTACATCTTTTAGATTCAATGAGATTTGTTTCAATTCCTCCAATTCCAGATCTTTAACTATAACTTCTGGCATGGGTATCTTCCCTACATCTTCCTGAATAATGACCCAAGCAAAGAATTATTTTAGTCTTTATACTATGGCCTTGTGTTCTTGTCCTTTCCTTAGTGGCCCTTTTACTTCTTTATCATCTATGGTCCATCTGACTCCCTCACAGGCGTTTTGCTTTGAATGTACTTGAAAACGTTTTGTTATATTTTTGCTTCCACAACAAGCTTCTTTTCAAATTTATTCAAGCAGTGAAACAGAGAGCCAATTAAAAATATAGAAAAAAGAAAAAAGGCAAAGAAAGGAAGCAGAGATTGTAGATAGAGGACAGCAAGAGGAAAGGGGGGCCTGAACTCAGACTTACCAACCCCCTTCAGGAGGCCCATAGGGTTCTGCTGTCTGCTCTCTGGCCAGGGTCATACCAAAGACTGTGCAAGCAATGCAGCTACACAGGGCACTAGTATGGAAGGGGTGCTGATTTCATCACTAGGTTTCCAGGAAGCTTGACAAGATTGAGTTCCTGCATGTCGCTGGGTGGGAGGGGGCACCAGAAATACAACTTGTGTGAGTTGCACAGGTCATATTTCTAGCTTCATACAGTCATGTCTCCGGCCCACTAGTGCTGGACACATGGCAGCTGTCGACTTGAAGAGACAAGCTCCAAGCAAATGTTGGCCCAAAGTCTCAATACACAGGCCAGAAGACCATGATCTGCAACAATCCACACACCTTGCCACCTGACAGACAATCCTGGCTTCTCTTAGTGTTGCACCAGCATATGTGAAGTGATGACATCACTAAAAGTTGCTTTGGTCTGCTTCCACTAGTTGGATGAGGAGCATAACCACTCATCTAGACCGATCTATCAGGAGGATAAGGAATATAGCGTTGTGCTTGTTTGCTTAAATGTATGGAAATAAGATCAACAAAGAACTAAGGCAATGCCTTTTTATTGGACAAAGTTAATACATTTTTTACTAGCTTTAGGGGCATGAAGCTGCAATTTATTTTTCATTAATAATGAAATACTAAATATATTTTATTATATACTGTCTATTTGTTTACTTACATATATCAACTGTTCCTATTTGATCAGACCTGAATAAATTCCCCTACAGCATAATCAAACCTTAAAAAACTCATCTCTTACAAAATATAACCACTGAATAACCCAACCCCAACCCTTGCATCTCTATCCTCTATACCAGTGATGGCTAACCTTTTTGAGCCCGAGTGCCCAAACTGCCGCACAAAACCAAAGAATTTCCTCAAAGTGCCAGCACGTCATTTGCATAAGTGGTCTTATTTGCATAAATATTTGCATAATGTTACCATACACTAACTTTTAGTAAACATGTCTCTTAATGAGTGTATGGATAAAGAAAGACTAAAAGATTTCTACATTACTATAATCCAGTGCCAACCGCCAGGCACATTAGGAACTACTACAAACGCTGCCCATTTAGAACCCATAGCAAACCCGCCGTATCCTGACAGCATTACCAGGACTCACAAAGCACCATACCCTACCTATCAAAAGGCAACACTGCAAATATTAAACCAATACATTTCAGAGAATACTGGGGAAAGAGAACAAGTGGCAACGTCAAATAGGAATTTCCTCTTGTACCAACAAAGCGCAGATGTTAATGATGCACATTTCCCAGAGCTGACATATTCCAGTTAATAAATTCAAAATAAAGAGATATCTTTCTACCTTTTGTGCATTTTTTTTTCAGTTGCAATTGGTCCAGCCACCTTCTTCTGGTTTCTTCATGTTTTCTGCTAACTCTCCATCGTCTGCTGTCCATTTGTCCTTTCTTCTCTCTTCTAGTTTTTTTTCCATTCTCTCTCTCTCTCTACATCTGCTTTAACATACTAATCTTTCTCCTTTTGCTCTTTCCTCATTCCTATTTCATCCACACAAATTTTACCCCTCCATCCTCAATCCCCAATTACTCTCCCAATACCTGGCCAATTGTAGATTTTTCATCCCTCCTACACAAAATATTTTTCCCCTCTCCATTTTACTCTCCCAGCCCCATCCCATTCTAATCCTCCCCCAACATCAGCTCCCTTCTAGTTCCAGTCTCACCCAGCATCCATTCCCTTCTAGTCCCTGCATCAGCCCATTTCCAGTCCAAGTCCCTTCATCAGCTCATTTTCAATCCTAGCCCCCCCATCAGCCCATTTCTACTCATTTCCTAGCCCCACCATCAGCCCATGTCAAATCATAGCTCCCCTCCACTCAGCCCAATTCCGGTCCAAGCCCCCCCATGAGCCTACTTCCAGTTCTAGCCCCTCCATGAGTCCATTTCAATTCAAGCCCCCACCACAGCCCATTTCCAATCTTAGCTCCCCCCAACAGCCCATTTCCAGTCCTATCCTAGCTTTTTCCATCAGCCCATTTTCAGTCCTAGCTCCCTTCCCTCACAGCCCATTTCCATTCCAAGCCCCCTCCCCATCAGCTATTTGCAGTTCAAGCCTCCCCTTCCACTCAGCCCATTTCCAGTCCTAGCAACACCCCAACCCATTACCAGTCCTAGCCCCCATCAATCAACTTCCAGTCCTAACCCCCATCACCCCATTTTCAGTTTAAGCCCCCCCCTATAACCCTTTACCAGTCCTAACCCCCCATCAGCCCATTTCCAGTCAGCCCCCATAGCCCATTGCCAGTAGTAAACCCCCCCATCAGCCCACAGCCCATTACCAGTCCTAACCACATCAGCCCACCTCAAGTCCTAACCCCTCCCCATCAGCCCATTTCCTGTCCTAGCCCCCCCCATAACCCATTATCAGTCCTACACCCCCATCAGCCCACTACCAGTCTTAACCCCCCCATAGCCCATTACCAGTCCTAACCCTCCCCCATCAGCCCACTACCAGTCTTAACCCCCCCATAGCCCATTACCAGTCCTAACCCCCCATCACCCCATTTCCAGACAGCCCTCATCAGCTCATAGCCCATTGCCAGCCCTCATCAGCCCACAGCCCATTGCTAGTCTTAACTCCCCCCATAGCCCACTGCGTCTTAACCCCCCTCCCCAGCCCACTGCCAGTCTTAACCCCCCCTCCCTAGCCCATTGCCAGTCTCAACCCCCCTCCCCCCTCCCTAGCCCATTGCCAGTCTTAACCTCCCTCCCTCCCTCCCTAGCCCATTGCCAGTCTCAACCCCCTCCCTCCCTCCCTAGCCCATTGCCAGTCTCAACCCCCTCCCTCCCTAGCCCATTGCCAGTCTCAACCCCCCTCCCTCCCTCCCTAGCCCATTGCCAGTCTCAACCCCCCTCCCTCCCTAGCCCATTGCCAGTCTTAACCTCCCTCCCTCCCTAGCCCATTGCCAGTCTTAACCCCCCTCCCTCCCTAGCCCATTGCCAGTCTTAACCCCCCTCTCTCCCTCCCTAGCCCATTGCCAGTCTTAACCCCCCTCCCTCGGCTCATGGCAATAAAAAAAAAAAAAAGCTGCCCGCTGCCGCCGCGGCGGCATGGAGTGTCCCGCGGGGCTCCCTCTGCCCGGCGGGACTCTCCCGGCGCTGCTCAGCTCCTCTCTGCCGGCTTGCAGAGACGCGAAGGGAGAGAGAGTCTCCCTCGCGTCTCTCTTAAGCCTGCAGGGGCAGATGGGAAATTTCCCATCAGCTCCTGCGGGCTTAACAGAGACGCGAGGGAGACTCTCCCTTCGCGTCTCTGCAAGCCGGCAGAGAGGGGCTGAGCAGCGCCGGGAGAGTCCCGCCGGGCAGAGGGAGCCCCGCGGGACACTCCATGCCGCCGCAGCGGCAGCGGGCAGCTTTTTTTTTTTTTTTAATGTGCGACCTTCCCGCGTGCCAGCTGCAAGGCCTTCGCGTGCCACAGCTGGCACGCGTGCCATAGGTTCGCCATCGCTGCTCTATACCCAATCCAAATGAAGTCTTCCATCCTCATTCCTCAATTCTGAAGACTTTTCTCAGATTCTCCAACACTATAAATGTCTGTCTATATTTCCAGTTCTTCACTGCTTCCCTGAAAACCAACAAATCTGAAAAACCTACAGCTCACAACTCACAGATCTGCGATATCTGAGAAAATGAAACAAGCCCACACCAACATGCTAATGCGATCGCTAAATAAGCCACATGACCTCTTTGCCCTTGTCAAGAACCTAACGAAGGAACCAGGACCAGAGCAAACAACAGAGATTCTCGCCCAAGACTATGCAGACTTCCTCCAATCAAAATTACTCCAAACCTCCAAGTCTGATATTACCGACTCCAAGAGTCCAGCATTCACACTGACGCTATCAACTTTCGACACCCCCTCCCCTAAGCAAATCGCTGATTTAATCTCTACAATCAACACGACCACGGCCCACACTGACCCCTGTCCAGCTTTTTGGATAAAGGAACTAAAGACAGAGTTTAGCCCCTTCATCGCCAAACTCTTTCACGCATCATTCTCTTCTGGCTTTTTCCCCCTAAGTCTCAAACACACTTCCATTAGACCACTGCTAAAAAACCCAAAACTAGACTCCCAGAAAGTAGAATCCTACAGACCAATTGCCAGCATCCCACTGCTGGCCAAGATAATTGAAAAGGAGGTCCAAATTCAGCTCCAGCAGCACATAGACAATGCTGCACCTCTTGACCACAGCCAACATGGATTTAGGGAGGCTCATGGTGTGGAGACCCTACTTACCACCCTCTTTAACAACATCGTCACCACAATTGATAACATCCATCGCGGAGTGGCCCTTATATTCCTAGACATAGCTGCAGCATTTGACTCAGTTTGTCATCAAACCCTCCTGAAACGGCTTGAAGAGAAAGGCATCTGCGGCTTAGCACTAAATTGGTGCAAGTCATACCTCGCCGATAGATGGCAGCATGTGCGAACCGAATCCTCTACATCTAAACCATTTCACCAGAAACAAGGCGTCCCACAAGGATCCTCCTTTTCAGCTCTTATGTTTAATATCTACATGCAGCCCGTCTGCGACATTATCCGCTCATACAACACTGAATGCATGATATACGCAGATGATGTCCTGCTATACTTGCCGTTCAACACTGACCAAATTGACCTCTCACCCCTTACAGAATGCTTCAGTGCAGTAGAAAGATGGCTCCAGAATCAGAATCTTCGCATACAACATAAAAAGACCGAAGTGCTGTTTATCACCAGAAACTCGAACTTCTCTCCACCTACACATCTAAAAGTCGGCGATGTAGAGCTGCAATCCAAGCCCTCAATCCGTTACCTGGGGGTTACCCTGGACCAGAGCCTCAACATGAAGACACACATTGGAAACATGGTCAAATCAACATACCACAAAATTAGGACTCTCAAACATCTACGTTCCCTCTTACAACCAGACGACTTCAGAACCATTTTCCAGGCCCTAACCATTCCACATCTGGACTATGCCAATGCGATCCTCCAAGGACTCCCAAAATCCACGATGATCCCTCTCCAGCTCGCCATGAACGCTGCTGCCAGAGTTCTGAACAGGGCCTCGAGGCGGGACCATATAACACCCATCCTCAAGAGTCTCCACTGGCTCCCTATCCACTATAGGATCATCTTCAAAACAATACTACTAACATTCAAGGCCATTAATGGGCCCTCCCCCATATCCCTTGCCGGTCTCGTACACAACCCCCCCCCCCCCCCCAATAGAGCCAGAAGAACTACAGCAGTAAACGCTTTGGCAATCCCTAAAACACTGACCCAATGCACTCAGGCTACAGCAAACAGGGCCTTTAGTATCAATGCCCCCAGACTCTGGAATGCCCTGCCCCCCAACATACGTGCAATCCCAAATCTAATCAACTTTAGAAGGGCATTGAAACACCACCTTTTCTGCGAATGCTACCCAAATAAAGATGCATCATCCCGACCTTCCCAAATTAGCCCTGCGTCCAATATATAATTATGTTCTCTAATGTAATGTATACCATGTAAATAATTCTATGTTTAAATATGTGTAAATAGTTCATGTAATTTTCTGACCATCCAAGTTGAATTACCTGTTTAACTGTAGTTTTATGGTTAACCCACCGTAAAACATAATTGTTACATGTAAACCGCACTGATATTGAAGAGCGCGGTATATAAGAGAAATAAAATAAATAAATAAATAAATAAAACTACAGATATCCTCTGGCAAGGCATTCCAGGCTACAGGCCCTGTTACCAAACAAGTTCACTACCTGACATAACTCAATCCCACCTTCCTTGCAGCCGGCACCAACAATCTTGGCCCTCTGATTGTAATCTCCTAGAAGTCGTTTTATTTTATTTATTAAGTTCTTTTACTCATGCTACCGTATTTACCAAAGGTATTCTGACAACAACAGTGTTAGAGCCTGCCTACAGAATTCTTTACAGATGCCTTAAGGTCATGAAAGAGTAAGACTACTGATCATTAAGAGGCCGATTCCGTATAGGATATCTCGCTACGGCAGAGATGTTTAAATCGGGCATGGGTGCGATTTCCATATGATTTTGGAAACGCAGATTTAGATGCATTTGCATTTCTGACATAGAGATCATTGCAAACATGTTGTTCGGCTGGCCCGCACATGTTTCCAGTGCGAGGCCCCACACATGGATACAGGCATAGGCCATAGAGTAAAGCAGAGAAACACATCTCTGGCAATAGTGGGAGATACAAGTAAATGGTGATCAGGTTTTGGACATGCCTGTGAAGTTAGTCATCTCCAATCATGCCCATCTCCGAGCTAGCCACACCTCTGCTGTAAAAATGTGTATCTCCTAAACTGCTTTACTCACTGACAGTAGTTTGCTGATGCATACAAGACATAGAAACTGATGATAAATTTATGCTGATGCAAACTAGACCATATCCTAGTCCCCTACAAGCCCAGAACAGTTCTAGGTAATCACAGCACACTCTAAGATAGTATAAAGCATAGTTACTCATCTGTAACAGGTGATCTCCGGGAACAGCAGGAATTTAGTCCTCACATATGGGTATCGTCGGTACCGACGGAGCCTGCGCGGGAATGCTCACCAGCGTCCAATTAGAAAGCTTTTGGGAGCATCCCACAGTGCCTGCGTGCTGCCTTCCCGCCTTTCCCAACTGCTTCTCTCCAGTTGAGTTTTAAAGCTGAGACAAAGAGAGAGAGAGGGAAAGGAAAGAGATAGATAGAGAGATACAACTCCTAGGGGAGGTGGGTAGGTTGTGAGGACTAAATTCCTGCTGTTCCCGGAGATCACCTGTTACAGGTGAGTAACTATGCTATCTCCAGGAACAAGCAGGAATGTAGTCATCACATATGGGGACTCCCTAGCTTTAGGTGCCAGGGAGAGACCCCAGAACTTGTGTGTCCCTGAACAGGGCTCCACTTCCCCCCATGGATCTCTGGCATCCTATCAGAGATGGGGGGTAGGAGTTGATTAGGTATGGAACAGGTGTTGGAGAACAGCCTGACTAAACAAGGCATCCCGGTGGGAGTCCTTGTCCAAGCAGTAATGGGCTGTGAAGGTATGAACCGAGGCCCAAGTGGCTGCTCGACAGATGTCGTCGATAGACACAGAGTGCAGATGAGCCATTGAGGCTGCCATGGCTCTCACATTGTGAGCTGTGACATGGCCCTCCAGAGAAAGGTTCTTACTCTGATAGGCGAAGGAAATACACTGAGCAATCCAGTTAGACAGTGTTCTCTTGGAGACTGGAAGTCCCAAATGAAGAGGATCAAAAGCAACAAAGAGTTGAGAGGACTTTCTATGTTGCTGTGTTCTTTGTAAGTAAAATGCTAAAGCTCTTTTACAGTCCAAGGTATGAAGATTCCTCTCTGCATTTGATGCATGAGGCCTTGGAAAAAATACAGGTAGGTAGACCGCTTGGTTTAGATGAAAAGGCGAGACCACCTTTGGCATAAAGTGTGGATGAGTCCTAAGGACTACCCTGTCATGATGGAACCTTGTATAAGGTGGATCAGCTACTAGCACTTGCAACTCACTAATGCGGCGTGCTGATGTGATTGCAATGAGAAAGATAACCTTCCAAGAAAGGAATTTCAAGGAGGTAGTAGCTAAAGGTTCAAAGGGTGGCTTCATGAGCTGCCCAAGAACCAGGTTTAAGTCCCATGCCACCGGTGGTGGCCTAATGGGAGGCTTAGTTAGAAGAAGGCCTCTCATAAATCTTGCTATAAAGGTTGTCCATTTAGAGGCTTAAAGGAAGCTGCAATAGCACTCAAACGGACTCTTACTGAGTTAGTCTTAAGTCCTGCATTGGATAAATGAAGAAGATACTCCAGCAATGATTCCAGAGGTATCGCAAGGGGGTTAAGACCCTTCTGCGAACACCATATGGTAAACCTTTTCCACTTAAAAGCATAAGAGCGTCTTGTGGAAGGTTTCCTGGAAGCAAAAAGAATATCTTTTACTTGCTGAGGAAGATTAAGATCTTGGAGATCTAGGCCTTCAGCAACCAAGCCCTGAGATGCAGAGACTGGGGATTGGGATGCCATAACATTCCGTCCTCCTGAGATAGGAAATCTGGAGCAGACCCTAACTCCAGGGAGGGAGCTTGAGAGAGATGTAGAAGCAGAGGGTACCACACTTGCTGTGGCCAATGTGGAGCTATGAGAATCACATGGCCTCTGTCTCTCTGAAGCTTGAACAGGGTTTTGGGAATTAGGGGAATGGGTGGAAAGGCATACAGGAAGTCTTGACCCCAATGAAGGAGGAAAGCATCCCTGGCCTGAGCCTTCTGAGCCGGAATTCTGGAACAGAACCTGGGAAGTTTGGCATCCCACGGACTTGAAAAGAGGTCTATGTCCGGGGTTCCCCAAATTTGAAAAATCTTGGTTACCTGGTCTGCATGCAGAGACCATTCGTGTGAAAGCAGAACTCGACTGAGTCTGTCGGCCCAAGAGTTTTGTATGCCTGGAAGATACACTGCCAGGAGATGAATCTGATGCTCTCTGGTGAGGGCCCATAGTCGCAAAGCTTCGTTGCAAAGCGACAGAGAGCCTGTTCCCCCCTGCTTGTTCACATAGAACATGGCTACTTGATTGTCCGTATGAATGAGGACTGTCTTGCAGCTGAGCAGGGCGTGGAACACTTGCAGAGCAAGGAAGATTGCTCTGAGCTCCAAGAGATTGATATGTAGATGACTCTCCAGTGGAGACCAGGCGCCTTGGATGGAGAGGTCTTGCAGATGAGCTCCCCAACCCATTGGAGAAGCATCTGTTGTGAGAGTTGCTTGGGGTAAGGGTTGTTGAAAAGGGGACCCCAGCAACAGGTTTTGAGTGGACTTCCACCACTGGAGGGACAAAATAAGGCGACTTGTGTTTGCTATTTTGTCTGATAGGCATCCTGATGCCTGGGTCCATTGGGTGGATAAAGTCCACTGAGCTGCCCTCATATGGAGGTGAGCATAGGGAACCACATGCACAGTAGATGCCATGTGGCCTAGTAGTTGTAACAATTCTTGAGCAGTTAGATGAGGCTTTAGCACTACTTGAGAAGCTAACTGCACCATGCAAAGGCAACGGGCCTGGGGGAGATAGGCCCTTGCCTTTCTGGTATCCAGCAAAGCTCCTATGAACTCTAAAGACTGAGTGGGAGTTAGACTTGATTTTGAGATGTTTATTACCAGCCCTGAATACTGAAGGATATGCATTGTGCAGGATAGAGAAGTCCTGGCCTCTGACTCTGTTGGGGCTCGAATGAGCCAGTCGTCTAAGTAGGGGAAGACGAATATCCCTAGAGTGCGGAGAAATACTGCTACTACAGCCATGCATTTCATGAACACCCTTGGTGCTGAGGCCAGGCCAAAAGGAAGCACCCTGTATTGGTAGTGCTTTCCTTGAAAAAGGAACCGAAGGAACCTTCTGTGGGTTGGATGGATGAAGACATGGGTGTACGCATCCTTGAGATCTAGAGAACAAAGCCAATCCTGACTCTGAAGGTATGGCAGCAGAGATCCGAGAGAAATCATCTTGAATTTCTCCTTGACAAGGAATTTGTTCAATTCTCTGAGGTCTAAGAGAGGTCTGTAACCCCCTGTTTTCTTTGGGATAAGGAAATAATGGGAATAGAACCCTGTACCCTGCTGATGAATGGGTACTTCTTCTATTGCCCCTTAGGCAAGAAGGATAGCGACCTCCTGACCTAACAGGTTGATGAGAGAGGTCGGAGAATTGAACTGCTTTACTATTGTGTGAGGAGGCATGCTCGAAAAATGAAGCTTGTACCCCTCTTTTATGATGGAGAGTGTCCAATTCTCTGCTGTTATCTGCCCCCATCTGGGGGCAAAATGACATAACCTTCCTGGAATGGTGGAAGGCTCTGGTCCCACGAGAGCTAGGAAGGCTAAGTTCTCTAGCTGAAAGTCAAAAGCCCTATGGAGGCTGAGACTGCTGGCCCGGCTGAGGCTTAGCAGTTTTTGCTTTCTTCTGTTTGGGTGGTTGCTGACCTTTCCTGGCAAGCTGACCTGCCGAACATCCCTGCTGAACATAAGCAGGATAATATTTTCTCTTTTTAGAAAAGAATGGTTTCTTGAACAATTTCTTTCTAGCAGGATCAGCTGTGGACTTGGATAACCTATCCAAAGTGGAGTTGTCAGCATCCATCTCATTGGCCTTTTCCTGCCAATTATTATTATTATTATTATTATTATTACAGTTGCTTATATACCGCACTATTCGGCATCAGCGCGGTTTACAATATAACAAACTGACCAAAACACACATTTTGTTTGGTTTTACATCGAACAGGGGTATAGACTTGGATAACAGGGGCTGAACTATATACATGAACTATTTACATGAAGTAGGCTATATACATGTGGTAAAATTCCTATAACAGGGTTGAATTGTACAATAAATAGTGAGTCAGTTTCGAATATTTGAGACATTGTGAGTATGGGTTGCAAAAAGACGGTGTTTCTTAGGTGGTGCTATCTAGATTCATCGCTGGTTGGGTAGTATTGGAGGAAGAGGTGATATTTGATTGCCTTCCTGAATTGGGTCAGGTCTGCAATAGCTCGAATGTCTGGTGGAAGTGCATTCCAACATTTGGGTGCGTAAAGACTGAAGGCCCTATTTGCTGTTGTGTTATTGCATTTAGTCAAGGTCTTCGGGGTTGTTAGTAAATTTAGGGCTGTTGACCTCCTGGCTCTGTTGGGGGGTACTGTATGGATGAGCTCAGTAAGTGCCATGGAGGAAAGGCGTTTGATTGCCTTGAATGAGAGGATTAATGTTTTGAAAATAATCCTTCCGTGTATAGGTAGCCAATGAAGCTGTTTTAAAATCGGAGTCACGTGGTCACTTCTGGAGGCTCCATGGAGAATCCTTGCTGCAGCATTCATGGCCAATTGTAGCGGGCTTAGTGTGGATTGCGGGAGACCTTGTAAGATAGAGTTGGCAAAATCAAAATGCGGTAGGATCAGAGCTTGGTATATGGTCCGGAAATCATCTGGCTCCAGTAGGGAGCGCAGATGCCTAAGTGAACGGATTTTAAAATAGACCGCTTTGACAATGTTGCTTATATGACATTTCATGTCAAGATGTCGGTCTAGGGTGACCCCCAGGTATTTTATTGTTTCCTTGGTTTGTAATTCCGCTTCCTTGACCTTTATATGTGTTGGTGGGGTAAAGTCTGGGTCTCTAGCGATGAACAGTACCTCCGTTTTCTTGTGCTGGATGCGTAGGTTTTGTGCTTGAAGCCAATCCGATATGGTATTGAAATCTTTACCAAACAGGTTCTCACCAGTACAAGGGATATTTCCCAATTTGTCTTGTACTCAGAGCTCTAGATCAGATGCCTGGATCCAAGCAATTCTACATGCACCTATGGCAATAGCCGAGGTTGTGCTTATGCACTCAAAGCAGTCAAAGGCTGCATGGTTGGCAAATTTAGAAACATCTTGGGCATGTTTGACCAAAGTGAGAAAATCGTGTCTTCTATCCTCAGGAAGAATAGGACTTAAAGCTTCTAAATCATCTGTGACCTCCTTCAGGAACATTCCCATGTAGAGACTATAGGAATTGATCCTGGCAGAAAGCATGGAAGCTTGGAAGACCCGATGTCCAAAAGCATCCAGAGTTCAGCACTCACGTCCTGGAGGATTAGAGACATGCCTCTTTGCACTCTTGATCCTTCTCATAGCTGATTCCACTACAATAGAGTGGTGAGGAAGCTGAGTCTTTTGGAAACCAGGACAAGGAGGGACTTGATACATAGTATCCAGTCTGCGAGAATGAGGAGAGGTGGTAAGATGTGTCTCCCACATCCTTAACATGAGATCATATAAAATCTCATGAATGGGCGAGGTAGCTGCCTCCTTAGGAGTTTTGGGATATTGTAGAATTTCCAACTCCTTAGCCCTTGGCTCTGTTTCAGGGGCCACAGTAATGGACAGGCCCCGAGCCACCTCCCTGATAAAATCCTGGAAGGAAATATCCTCTGGAGGAGACATCCTGCACTTAGGGGAGGAGGGCTCCTCTGGGAGAAGCATTCCTGCATCAACAGAACTGTCAGAATCCTCAGATTCTTCTGAGGACTTGAAGTACCGTCTGTCCGGATGCTCTTGAAGAGCCCGATACCCGTACCGACTGAAGTCGGTACCGGGAGTAACCGGTACCGGGGTATCGGTACCGGAGGGCATCGGATGACTGGGTACCGGCAAAGCAGACACCGATGCCGATGTCAATACTATCGGTACCGGTACCGATGCTGGGGCCGGTGCTGGTACCGGTCGAATTGTCTGTCGCTGTTCCGAGGGTGTCGATGCTGCAAGGAGAGCTGCCAGACTGCGCTCAATAGCCAGGACTCTCTGGTCTATCGACGCTGCCAATGCCTGGATGTCGGTACCGGAGAAGACCACCGGTACCCCAGAGCATGGCACCAGTAGTTCTGCCGAGGTCGAGGCCTCGAGAACATCCTGGAGCCCCGATAATGCTTTGGAAGCTGAAGCCTCCCGCCGGGGCAATTTTGCCGGTGCAGAATCCTCAAGGGCAACGCCAGAGGCATCTCAATGCTTAGAAGGAGATCTACCCTTTGAGGACCGGCTGGACTTATGTTTAGTTACCTGAGATCCACGGGAGGAAGAAGAAGCCCTGGAAGACGTTGATGCCACCAAAGCTGCATCAGAGGGAAACAGGGTACTGAACTTAGCAGCTCGGTTCTGCCAACCTCTTTTAGACATCATGGCGCAGGACATACAATCCGTGATGGAGTGGTCAGGACCTAAACATTTTAGACACCATTCATGGGTGTCGGTGACGGAAATGGTACCGCCACACTTGGTGCACTTTTTGAAACCTGAGGCAGGTTTCACCATTGTAAGGAAAAGTTTTTGGGCCTAAGGCCCAAAAAGGCGCGTGCACCTGAAGAAAAAAGAAAAAAGTAGAATATATTTTTTAAAGACGGAAATAATAAGAAAAAAAACGGCGGTACCGGTAAAGCATCGAGGAAGGCAGACGCGACCACAAAGAAGAAAGAAATAAAAAAGAATTCTTCTGCAGTGACAGGAACAACGACCTGCTGGCTCCGCGGAAAAAGAAGAACTGGAGAGAGGCAGTTGGGAAAGGCGGGAAGGCAGCACACAGGCGCTGTGGGATGCTCCCAAAAGCTTTCTAATTGGACGCTGGGGAGCGTTCCCACGCAGGCTCTGTCGGTACCGACGATACCCATATGTGATGACTACATTCCTGCTTGTTCCTGGAGATGAGAAGGTAAATATGAACATGTATGACAGAACATACCTTGCATCAAATGGCACTCGGCATCATAAAAAGGCTTCAGTGAGGCATGCATTGGTCAGCTCTACATACACCCTTATAAATGCTCAGAATGGACCCTCATCATGTGTACAAAAACCAACATTAACATAACAATTCCCCAAGGGATGCATATGATTGCTGAGCCACAAATGTATGGCATGCTGCATAGCACAATCTGAGGACTGTTGGCACTACATCAGTCATGTCTCCCAGCCAGTGTTTTGTTGTGGGATTAGGAGTAGAGTCTGCAGGTGTGAGGTGGTGTGGCAGTGGATCACCTTGTGGATGAGAAGAAGAGTCTTGTATCTAGTCTGGCTTTTGAGGAGCAGCCAATGTAGGTGATTCAGGATGGGTGTGATGAGATCAAACTTTGAGGCTCCTTTAAGTATGAGAGCATTGGTGTGTAGAGCAATGCATAGGGGGAGTAAGGTGGACTACTGTAGGCCTTGGTAGATGGAATTACAGTAGTCGAGATGTGGGATCAGGGCTTGGAGCGGAAGTTTGTTGGTTTAAGGAGGGGGCGTAGTTGATGTAGGGTCTTGTCCTTGAAGTAAATTGTATTGGCAGTCCTGAGTATCTGTGGGGTGAAGGAGACTTGTTGATCCAGGATGATGCCGAGCTATTTGATTTGAGTTTGCACTTTTATTTGTGCATTATTTATCGTAAGGGCGGTAGAAGGATTGAAGGTAAGATCTTTTGTGACAAATAAGGCTTCTGTTCTTTTGTAGTTAATTGCCAGATTAATGCTTGTTAGCCATCTTGATATTTTGTCGAAGCATTGTAGAAGGTTTTTGAAGGTCGGTTGTTTTGTGTTGAATGGGCTATATATCATGATGTCATTGGCATAGATATGGAAGTGGATGTTATGGGATCTGAAGGTGGTGCAGAGTGGCTGAAGATAGGGTGGATCCCTGGGGTATGCCTTGCATTTGCTGGTAGGGGAGGATGTGGTAGTTCCAATTTTTATTTGTTGGTGTCTGTTGGTCAAGTAAGAATGGAACCATTGTAGAACAGTACTCTGAAGGCTGATGGATCATAGACGTTGGAGTTGATTGACAGTATCAAATGCAGCAGATATGTTGAGAAAGAGTATGATGTATCCTTGTTTGGTGTCTTGAATTCCTTTCATGATTGTATTTGTGAGGGAGACTATCAGTGTCTCTACTCCATGGAGGGACTGGAATCCGTGTTGTTTGGAGTCGAGGAGAGAGGTTTTTTTCCACAAAATCCTGGAGTTGTAGTTGGACGGCTTTCTCTAAGATCTTGGTTAAGAAAGGGAAGCTTGCTGTTGGTCTGTGGGATGCTGGGTCAGATGGTTGAGGTTGGGTTTCTTGAGGGTGGGGCGTGTGGAGGATAATTTCAAACAGTTGGGCATATGTCCTCGTTGTAGTATTGATTGCATGATTTTTACAAGTGTGGGGCTGATGTCTTGTTTGAGTGCTTTGATCTAGCTTACTAAGCATGGATCGAGGGAGGAGGTGGTTGTGTTGAGGGATACAGTGATGGACTCTATGTTGTCTTTACTGACGGAGTCAAAGGTGGACCACATGGAGGAGGGGGTGCTTTGGGTGGGAGGGAGAGTAGGTAGTGGATTGGGATGGGGTAGAATTGCTTGTAATGGCTGGCTAGCAGTTGTGGATTGATGATGGTGTCAATGGTGCTACTGGAAGGGGGTGTTGTGAACTGCCTGATGATGTTGAATAGTTCTCTGGGGCAATTTAAAGAACTATTGAGTAACTTGGTAGGGTAAGTGCACTTGGCGTGGTCTGTTGCGTTGTGATAGTCGCTGAGAAGTTTCATGTAGCTAGTTCTATCGGAGTTGAATATGGATTTGTGCCATTTTCGCTCGAGCTTTTGGAAATGGGTTTTCTGTCTTCAAAGGTTTGGGGTGTACCATGGAGTCTTTGGTTTCTTATGTCTTTGCTAGCGTGATGGTGGTTGTGGTTTCAGCTTTGCCAATTATGGTGTTCGAGTTGATTACGAAGGTATTAGGGTCAGTTGTCTCGATTTTCAGCTAAAGTAGGATGACCGTGAGGAAGTTGTCTTTGTCAAATGTCTTAAATCGTCTGTTGGATTGTAGATGATCAGTCTGGATTGATAATGCATTGCTGAGTAGTGTGAATGTGATCAGCATGTGGTCTGACCACAGTACTGGGTGGGATTGTATTGAGTGGGAGATGCTTGAGTGAGTTGAGAGGTTGTTGAAGAAGATAAGGTCGAGGGTGTTGCCCTTCAGATAGGTGGGTGTGTGGACGATCTAGGTGAGGTCCATGGCTGTCATAGCTTCCACAAATGCTGCCGTGTGTTTGGGTTGGAGTGAAGGGAGGTTGAAATCACTCAGGACGAGGAGGTCCTTGTTTATTTTGGTGTTTTCAAGTACTATCGCTAATACTCCAGACAGGTTTGTGGTCAGTACGGTAGGTGCCCTGTAGATGAGGCAGATGGAGAATTGCTTGTTGGTTATGGTGAGGGTATCAGTTGCATCAGTGCTGATGGTGGACAGGTATTGGAGGTGGAGATGAGATTTGGCCAGGATTAGAACCCCTCCACGTCTGCGGTGAGATTGAGGGCAGTGGAAAAGACTGAAATCATTGGGTAGTAATTGGTTCATTAATATGACGTCAGTATGTTAGCCATGATTCTGTGATACAGATGAGGTCCAGGTGGTGGGTGGAGAGGAGGTCTTTGATGACTTGGATCTTATTCCTTATCGAACGCGCATTGATGAGTGTGCATTGGAGTGTTTGGGTGGTTGTGATGAGCGTAGATGTTGGTTGAGAGAGGTTAGTTCTGATGGGTATTGTGATACGGTGTTGTGAGCTCCGTTGCTTTGTGTGGTGGTGGAGGATGTGTACAGGCTGGATGACATGTGTGGTGGCAGGAAGGCCTTGATAGAGAGGATGTGTGAGGGTATGCGGTGTGTAGGTAAAGTGGATTGAGGCTTTTAGAATACAGGCGAGGAGAATGTAGCAGGTTGTGTATAGGGGCAGCATGCTTTGATTGAAGGTCTGGGAATTCCAAATGGTGTAACAGGTCAGACTGACATTTTTGTGGTGTCTCTATGTCCTTGAGGGCTGTCATATGCTGCGTGTCATTGTTTTGAACTGCAGCTATTGAGATCCTTGGCCTGACAGCCGTCTGATGATCACATGGTCAACTATGGGGGGTGGCAGCCACATAGCACTGGGATGCAGCAAGCAGAAGGTTAAATTAAACAGCACCAAACCCCCTCCTAAGCATTCATTTATAATTTTGGTTGCGCTGCTACGGAATGTACAGTATTACTGATTGAGATTAGGATTTGTACAGATCTATTGCAATTTTGGAAGAAATTGAAAACTGATTAATTTATTCAGGTTTATGGCTCTTAAGTTGTTCAGTTTTTAATGATTTAATGATTGTTTTTACATTTCAGTTGTTGGTTCATTAATATCTTTGTTAGGCCAATTGTTTTTATTTATTTGTAAATGTTGATTGTAACCCACTCAGAATGTCATGATTGAGAAGGGTTTTTAAAGAAATAAAATATCGTGGTACAAATTTACGTGAAGCCCAATTTGATATTATCCAGTATGGCAATTCTTATGTTCTTATATCCCTCTCTCAATCCTGCCCTTCCCCTGATATTTACAGTAAAGCCCATGGGCCTCCAGGTCCCCTGTGGCCTCCCTACTGTCCCTGACCTCCTCATCTTCCTCAAAAATAAGCCAGGAGAAGGTTTAGATGTTCTGTTCTCCCTCATCCAGCACTGCTCTTCAGTAACCTGGGGTGCATATACTATTAGTCCTACTCACAAAACAACACTAGAGGCCAGAAGGCTATAGACCTATAGCCCACCCATTGACTCTAAGCATTACTCTTCTGACAGCATATACTAGCAGTGTTGATGTCAGAGCAACAGTGCGTATTGAGAGGATGGCAAGCCTCTATCTCTTCCCGAGTTGACCTGCAGTTTTCTAGGGGGCAGGTTTGGAAGGGTAGGAGTGGGAGGGAAGAAGTGGCTTGAAAGCACTTGAATTTTACAGTAAATATTGTGGGAGGACAGGTCACCTTTTTATATTAGCAGAAGAGCAGGAGATAGGAACTGTCAGGCCCTCAGCACAACTCTGTTTTCCTGGATGGGAGCAGAAATGCCATAAGTTAACTTGACAAAATTAAACTGCTGAGTGAGGGATAGAGATTTGCTCAGGTAACAGTACCATATGGGGGAGCCAAATAAAAGCAAGCAACCCAAAGTGAAAGGAATTGTGCCTTCTCGAAAATGCATAATCTTGAGAAACTCAAAGAAAGATTCTAGTGCACCAGAAACTGACAGGAGTGGTTAGAATCACACTATTCAACAAAACAGAGCCCAGAGGACCCCAGAAAGACTTAGCAGGGACTCTATAGGTGGAAGCTTAAGAAAGAACTGTTCTGATAGAGGGATCTCAGAACAAATATGAGCCTTGTATCTTTCTACCTTTCCCAGTCTACCTGAAGAAAACAATGCTAGACAAAACCATTGTAGCTCTTATAGATTGTTCCGGAATGCCCAGCCAAATAAGAGCATGCCTTTACCAAATTATTTATTAAACTCACACTTCCGTTTCCTGATGATTCACACTCAAATGGAAACAAACCTCAGGTATAGCTAAGGGCTTTGTATCCAGCAGGTCCAACTAGCATCCTAGAAAGAACCTGAGTCTGGATAAAAGTGACTGTATTTCTAGACTTCAGGAACGTGTGAGTTACTTCACTAATTCTTTCCTGGGTTAGGAAGCCCTGTTCCTTGTGCAATAGATCATACCATGTAACTACCCTGGATAAAAGCTATCACCTCTATGCTGCAGCTCCTATCCCGAGAGCATTTCCTTAACCAACGCCTGCAAAATGTATACTGCCATACTAGAACTATTTTAGTAGGTTGTTCAGCTTCACTCTGAGAAGGGCGGCCCCGCCACTAGATGGGATAGGAGCCTGCCTAGGATGGCAGGCTTTGGGGCGGAGCAGTGGAGCATTTTCTCCCTCTTTCCTTCCCACTACCACTGTGGCTGTCACCCCCCTCTACCTTACCTCTGCGGGATGCCCCATAATTGGGTTTTGGGGTGCGGCAGCGCAGCATCAACATAGGCCCAGAAAGGTACGGCAGGCTTTTGAGCATTTGTGTGTGCACTTTCAGCTCTATCTGTATATTTAGCACCACTTGCAATCTGGATTGTGGCACTGAATACATATATTATATTTAACCACCGTGGCTGGTGTGCCACAGGTTAGGAAGTAGATCCTATAGTCTGCAGTGCCCTTCTCTTCTATTGCTAACTAGACTTCACTCCTTTCACCTTCCTGCTCCATATGCCTGGAACAAACTACCTGAGTCTGTAGATCAGATGCTTTCTTTGGCCCTTTTCAGATCCAGACTGAAAACTCATCTCTTCACTGTCGCTTTCGAATCTTGACTCAACTAGTCTCCTCTGTGTTTACTTACCATATCCCATGTCTACAGCTACTATGTTGTCTATCTTGACTAGATTGTAAGCTCTGATGAGCAGAGACCGTCTTTTACATGTATCTATGCAGCACCGTGTACATCTTGTGTGTGTGTGCTAGCGCTATACAAATGTTCAGTAGTAGTAGTAGTAGTGTGGTGAAGTTGAGCAGTATGGTTACATATGCCTTTATAAAGGTGACAAAATCTGTCTTCCTGGACAATTTAAAATGATTCTATATATGATATAGCATTGTCCTTTCCAATGCATCATTAATACTGGTTATATATGTGGTATTAGCTTCCTAAGTAATTTTAAAAGTGCTCATGGACATGTTTATTCCCCCTTTATACAGACACACATCATACTGAAAATATTAGGTATTAGGGATATATATTTTTTGTGCTGGGACAAAATTTTTTTTTTTCTCCAGGTCATTTTGAGATTTCTGATCCAATCCTTGTAATTGTAATTGCTGTCCCATCACAATTTACAGGCGACAAAGACAGGCTATAGTGAGACGAAGGTTTAAGAAAGGTGAATTGGGGGACATGGATTTGGTTCACACCTGTCCTCAGAAGTTCAAGACGAATTACCTTCAGATACAGTAGGTATTTTTCCTGTCCTCAGCAAGCTTACAATCAAAATTTGTAGAGGATGAAATGACTTGTCTGAGCTCCTAAAAAGTGAGGAGTGTATTAAATTTCATGGCAACAATGGATTAGTTTGTCAGCTGTGCCTCCATGGTGTCCTATGTCCAGGGAGAGGCAGAGGAATACAAGGCCATGTGCGGAGACTGATTGTGGGGCCTCATTTCAAAAGTCAATAGGGGCTGAAAAGTGGGTCATGTACAGAAAACACAGTTGCTCGATGGTAGAGTCGGCCCTGCATGTGCATGAAGTAGAGGAGTCCTGGTTTATTCTGTTCATTTGGTTGCTTAGAAATTAAAAGTGTGTGCAGATTGCTTGTGCATGTGTATACCTATGAATATAGGCACAGAAAATTGAGTGAGCAGTTTTTAACATTCTGTGTTAAATAGTACACATACAGAACAATAAATACCACAAACAAACATGACAAAATACTCAAAAATGAGTACAAACCTAACTTTTTTTGGCCATGCACACACCTAGGAGTAAGTCTACAAAACCACATTAGTTTTGGCTGTTAATGTGGTGCGTTAGAAGCCAAAACCATGCAGTAAGCAGGAAACATCTGTGGTATCTGCAGGGGGTGTTCCCGAGGAAGGCCCTGCAGATACCACAGAGGTTTGGATTTCCTGCGGGAACCCCACATTACCTGCCTTGCCAGATATTGTGAGAAAAGTCCATGAGGAGGGATGGTAGTGATCGGGTGCATAGAGCTGTCAGCAGTTCTGTGCCCCCCTCACTAGCATACCCCACCCCCAACTTCCACAATCGGCATTCCCACCCACAATATTGCTGGTGCACAATTGAAAGGATGGTGGGGGGCCCCTGGCCTTCTCCCTCCCCTTCCCACCTCCCATTAATACCCTCTTGCTAGGGGGCAGCACTGCGAGATTGCAACCATCTTTGTTAGGGCCTATGAGAAGGGCAACAGAGAAGAGCTCCTGCCCTTCTCATAGGCCCTAACAACGATGGCCATGATCTCGTGGTGCTGCCCTCTAGTGAGAGGCTAGAGAGAAGCATCCTGTGATGGTAGCCATTTTGTTTTGGCCGCAAGACATGGCAGAAGTAAACGGGATCGCTCCTGCTCTGTTCTCCCACTAGACCACCAGGAAATGAACAGATGTGCTGGGGGGTGGGTTGAGAGCCCCCCTTTTGCTGGCTGGCTAGCTGGAATGTGTTTAATTTACCAGGAGGTGGTAGGGGGAGGGAGAGGAATGAAGGGTCCCCCACCCTTTCAACTGTGCATTAGGGGAGGGAGGGGGGGCTTAACCCAACGGGCTAGCAGGGCCACTTTTAACTTTGAGGAGTTCCTGATAGGGATTGAGAGCTGTCCAGGGGGAATCAGTGTTGCGGGGGGGCCATCACATTAATTTTTTTATATTGTTGGTACTGAAGATCGCAGCACCATGGCACCAGCAATATTGTGGAAGGGGGGAGGCCTGATTTTGGCAGTAGGATGCCCGATTGCCTCCATGGCATAGCCTAGGTTATCGGGCCTCTGCCGCCGTGATCGGGTCCGATTTTGGAAGCCACCACCCGAAATCTTTTTCGTGCGGGGACTGCCAACCATGGCCACCCCCTCTCCCCACCTCGATCCCGCTCCAAGGGACATCCACCGCACGGAAATCAGATATCACAGGCAATTTTCTGTGATATCTGATTTTATTGCAGGTTAGCTGCTACTATGGGACATTAATACTGTGCTACTCCATGGTAGCAGCTAATGCCCTTTAGTAGACATACCCCCTAGTGTGAAGATTATATAATAACAGTTTTGATTTCCACAGATTAATAACAATGCAAAGAAAGGTCTGGCTGGAGTACAGAAAAGCCAACATTTGTGGACTAACTTGTGTTGCGTTGAATTGGGAACTCTTGCTTTAGTCCACGCTCTTGCTTGGATGGATATGGATTTCATCTCCTTTCCAGATGCTCATTTTACCTGCCTTTTATTCTTTAACTTGTTTGGCTGTAATTAACCTTATTTTAACTATCAGATATTCTAGCAGGCTCTGTCCAGGAACTCTTGCTCTTCTTCCCTGACTTGCTCTTCTGATCATTCTGGAGATACAGATTGGTGCCTCTGGCACCAGGACATATTAAGCTATTTTTTTGAATATATTTTTATAAGAACTACATAAAAGGTGCATTTTGGAAGCCTACTTAGGGTTGTTTTGATAACGCCCCATCCATATTCATCTTGCCAAAGTAATTAAACATCCAGTGTAGTGGTTCTGTTTACACATAAGTTTTACATTTCTTTTCCCAGCCGTCAAATATTTCAGTCATGTGATTGATGTGGGTGATGATTAGTTTAAAGCCAGTGCTGGCTCTGATTTTGATATTTCTGCAAGTGCTATTTTTCTGCTTGGAAGAATGCCCTAGAAATCTATGACTGCCCTAAAATGCGCTATCATAAGAGACTAGAGAAAAGAATAAAAATAAAGAATAAAACATTATATTCGGATAATGCTTAAAAATGGAAAATCTAGAAGGAGAATTTCTAGGATGTGAAAAAAAAATCATAAGAGTGGATATTCAGTCCCTGTGGTTGATGTTTTCTTTAATCACTGAGCACAATGGTGAAAAAAAGAAATCTAGGTATTCGTACTGGTATATGAATTGTGGCTGGAACTGAATATCTGGATAGAACAGCAAGCACCGCCACTATCTGGATAGCAGTGACAGGACAACTTTTTTGCCATCCTAACTTTTTCTGAAACGCTATCCAAATAGCAGACTGAACATCACTGCTATCTGGATAACTACCAGCCTTGCTTTTGCTCCGCCCACAGAGTGCCCAGGCACCTGAGATAGCCAGGATGAGGGCACTCTCTGGATAATGCTGCTGAAAATTGCTGGACAGCTCAAGCCAATGTCACTGAAATGTTGCCATCTGGATTAACCACTTTGGAATACTGACCCTATAATGTATTATAATACAAGAAAATAATGCAGCACATTTTTTGTATTTTTGATGCACAACTTTAAAGGAAAGGAATAGATTTCCTAAGGGGTTCTAGAATAATTCTTATCAAAACACAAACAAAATTTCATGTTAGTAGACTGAATACAAATGGATACTCAAGGTAACAAGATTGCAGTTCATTCATGTATTCATTTCAGTGGAATCAAGATATACTGTAGGCAGGTGAGGTGTCAATAAAAGAATGCATATCACATAGTTACAGAGGCATCGGGAGAATATCATGCTTTATGGATAAAGGCAATCTTGCAAAGGACTAAAACAATGTTTCAGCCACTGATGAGTGATATCGCTCAGAATCAGAGGTGCAGTCGCTGAAAAAAAAGTCTGATAAGACAAGGCAGCTCAGACACAAAGTCGGCAGCCAAATCATGTGACACAGCTGGAGGCAAATCCAAAACAACCAACACAACTGGCCTCAAAGCCTGCCAAGGAGCCAGATGCTACTTCCACTGCTTGGCACCTGCGTTATCTGCCTGTCATGAAGAAGGAGGAGGGCTGCTAGAGAGGAACAGCGCACTGGCAGAGAACACTTTCATTTTTCTACATATAAATCTTAATAAGCAGACATATGATCTACTGAGAAAATGCTGGCACTTGTAATAATGCAAAAATTATTCTTATTTGAAATGATTTCCAAACAGAATGAGTGTGCTTTACATTTTAGTACCTCAGAAGCATACATGCAACCTCCTTTGTGGCAGCGCATATCTAGCCCCCAGAATGCATGCAAGCTTCCAGAAGAAAAAGGGAAGAAGGGGCAATGTCACTGTAATGTTATCTAGGAGAGGGGGGACTCACTAGCGAGTATATTGCTTTTGTTTACTGAAGGTTAGGCTTTAGCATTCAGCTCAGGCTATTACTTTTCTGTCTCTTTTGCATTTTTTATTCTGTTAACCCTACCACTCCTTCAGGGTTATGTGCATAGCCTAACATAGAGGTCGATAAGTGGAGGCACAGGGAGATAATAGAGGGTCATTTTACAACTTATTTTTATTCATTCTATATATAAATTGTCACTATGTTAGAATTGTGCATAGGTGGATTATAAATATGCAGAATAAATAAACTTTGTATATGTATTATGGTGTGCATGGTTGGCTACCAGTGTGTTTTAGCCCCCCCCCCCCCCAAAAGACCTAAGGGGAGCTCCAGTAAAGAGCTGAGAGCTAAAGAGGCAGAGTTAACATGGTTAGTACTGCTGAATATCCCTGAGTAATGCCGCTATAAGCCCCAGTGCTAACTTCTTAGCATTCAATGCTGGAGTCATACGTATCCAGACCCAGTACTGAATATCTGCGGTTGCCGCAGAGCCTGATTGCAAACCAGTCAGTGGCAATATTGACCCACTGCACAGTTTGCGATTTGTGATGAAAGCCAGGCACAGGAAACCCAGGCCTAACATTCACCGTGTATCGCTAACCAGGCAGCAGCTCAATATTGCCGCAATTGGGCTCTGCGGTGACCACAGATATTCAATACTAGGTCCAGATATAACCCCAGCATTGAGTATCTGGGTATAATGTTCAGCACCGATGGCTATCTGCTGTAATAGTGCTATCCGTAGGACTGAATATTGGGCCCCAAAATCATAGAGGAGTCTTAAAGTTAATTGCAAAGGGGTGTAAGTCTGAAGGTCTGCATAGGGTGCCTAATACCCTTGTACTGGCTCTTCATGCAAAATTAGAGGACTGAACAAACTCAAAAGTGTGCCACAAAATAAAAAGGGCGAGAAGCATTGCTCTAGAAACAGCAAGGCAGACTCCGCCCAGAGGAGGCATGTACCCTAGTGGAAAAAGGTTTGGACAAGTTCCTGGAGGAAAGGTCCATTTATTTATTTATTTAAAGTTTCTTTTATACCGCACTATTCGGCATCAGCGCGGTTTACATGGAACAAAAACATCTCAGTACATTTAACAAGTATGAGTTTACAGATAACAGTTTAAGAACTTGGATAACTGGGAAAATCTATTTGTAGAACCATTCCATAAACTATTTACATAAGATCAACAAAAACATATGAATTTAAATTTACCTGAGATCAACAACATAAATATTTCTAAGTGTATATACAACTACATTGCGTAATTCTAATGCATTTGGGTTTTTTGTTAAACATTGGAGGTATATGTTGGAGGTGATCTATATTACGGTGGCTGAAAGTATTCCATGAATAAATAGTGCTTGATCGCCTAAACCATAAACCAAAGGGGACCCAGGATATCCACTGCTTGCCCCAATACAAGCATTGTAGAAAGATGTGTCTTTTAGGGAAACTGCTAGGTGCTTGTGACCTAGATTGGCCACTGTTGGAAACAGGATACTGGGCTTGATGGACCTTGGTCTGGCCCAGTATGGCATATCTTATGTTCTTATGAGCTCTGATACCCTTTGGCATATGTTTATCATCCAGAAGATACATTCACTCAATTGTCTCATTAATCCAGCAGGTAATGGAGGACTTCACCACTGCCAGTCTTTTCCTCAAGCCTCTGAAGAGGACAAAAATATAGTCTGACCGGTGGAAGGGATTAGAAACTTCCAGGTATCTGAACAATGCCCTTTACACATTCACCAGATGCAGAAAGAGATCTGCCTGAAAATCCTCCTCCAAGAAGGAGGGCTGTATGACAGTCTACGAGAAAAAACACACAGTCTTCAAGGAGACAGAAGCTGTTGAGATGATCAAAAAAGGGTCCCTGCAGAACAAGGCCTGAAGCTCTGCCACTCGCCTGGTAGATGCTATAGCCACCGAGAAAACTACAATAAGGGTCAAATCCTTGAGCAAGGCCTTACAAATGGGCTCAAGGAGGCCCTCTCAGAGCCTTCAATACCAGAGAAAGACTATTGTGGAACAACTGGATGCAGAGGTGGATGGATTTGCTTCATTCCCTTGAGGAAGTGAGAGAAATCATGGTGCGCTACCAAAGACATCCCTTGAATACCATCCCTGTAGCATGTCAGAGCCACCACCTGAATCTTGAGAGAGTTCAGGGCCAAGCTCTGGTCCAGATCAGATTAAAAGAAGGATATGACTGCAACTATTTCTGCCCTCCTGGACTCCAGGGACTGAGAGGAACACCGTCTCTTGAAAAACTTTGAGACTATTGACTCTTACATAAGCTAAGGATGTAGAGGTCCTTCAGGTCTTAAGCAGGGTGTCTGCTACAGATTTAGAGTAGCCTTTCTTGGGTAGCCTATGCCTCTTAAGGGCCAAGCCATAAGTGAGAAGGGAACAAGATCCTCCAACACTAGGGGCCATTGGCACAAGAGGCTCTTCTCTTGAGGCAGCAAGAGGGAGAACCCTGCCAACAGGTTCAAGAGGTCTACATACCAAGGCCTGAAAGGCCAGTCAAGAGCCATAAGCAGATCCCTCTTGAGGTCATTCCTGAAGCCTGTGGATCTTTTCTGCAGCTGAAAATATTCCTTGCTTTGGCAATCTCTTGAGTGGTTAATAAGTCGAAGACTAGAAGGCCCCCTCTGCACTATGAGGTTGAACATGTGAGGGCTTAACTTCCACTCACTGGGCTCCACAGTGCTCTGACTCAGAAAGTCAGCTTGCACATTGTCTACATCTGCGATGTGTGCTGCTGACAGGGCAGATGCTCTTCTGCCCAACAACACAGCTCTGCTATTTCAAGATCCACTCTGGCTCTGTGAGTTCCACCTTGCTTGTTGATGTAAGCCACTACTGTGGCATTGTCCAAAAACAGACTGCTTTGCCCACCAGGAGAGGCTGGAACCTCTTCAGGGTCAGGCGGATTGCTCTGCCCTTCCTCTGGCTGATTGCCCAGGAGACCTCCTGAGGGAGCCAAAGCCCCTGGAAAAACTGGCCTATACAAGCTGGCATCTGAGGTGAAAATCACCCAATCTGACACTTCCAGAGGTATTCTGGACATCAGATGGCAGGACTGCAATCACCACTTCAGCTGCTCTTTGATTTCCTAGGGGAGACGAAGGGTCTGTTCAAACAACTGAGAATAAGTAGACCAGAGATCTAAGAGGCATCTGCTCCATGGAACCAGCTCCAGCGTCGATGCCATGGACCTGAAGAGTTGAGGTATTTCCAGGCCTGTGGAGCTGACTGGGAGCAAAAGCCTCTGAGCTGGCTCTGAAGTATGAGGGATCTCCACATTGTGAGAAAAAAGAACCAGGTGAGTAGTGAAGCATGCTCCAAGATGTTGCAAGTCTTGAGAGGGATTAAGACTGCTCTTGGGATAGTTGATCATCAAGTCAGCCTTTAATCAATGAATCATCAAGGGCATGTTATTCCTTGACTTCTCTAGGAAATCCAACCAAATCCGCCAATCATCCATGTACGGGTGAACCTGAATGCCCTGCCTGCACAGAAACCACTACTACAATCTTCGAAGAGTGTGAGGTGCCGTAGCCAGGTCAAAGGACAAAGCAAGGAACTGAAAATGGCAGCCCAGAACACATAAGCGGAGAAAGCTTAGTTACTCACCTGTAACAGATGATCTCCGGGAACAGCAGGAAGCAGTCTTCACATATGGGTATCATTGGTACCAACGGAGCCCGCGAAGGAACGCTCCCCAGCGTCCAATAGGAAAGCCTTCGGGAGCACTCCACTGAGCCTGCACATCTGCCTTCATGCCTTCCCAAGTCCTCTTCTCAGTTAAGTTTGTAGCTGAGCAATAGAGGAAAAGAGAATACCCTACAATTCCTAGGAGTGGAGGGTAGGTTGTTAAGACTGATTCCTGCTGTTACCGGAGATCACCTGTTACAGGAACAAGCAGGAATGCAGTCTTCACAAATGGGACTCACTAGCTCCCAGGTAACAGCTGGGATTAGCAGCGGTATTCCAAGGCTAAAGGATGTGGCCAGAGGTTGTGGATACAGAGTGGTCCTGTTGGACTCGAAGACAGTTAGCAAGAACATCAACAGTGAAGTCTGGTGCCAGAAAAACATCCAGGATGGAGGGTAGGAGATGCAGTTAAGTCTCAAAGAGATGCTGGTGGACAGCCTGGCCAAAGACAGCATCCCGATGGGAGTCTCTGTCTAGGCAGTAGTGAGCAGTGAAAATATGAATGAAGGACCAAGTAGCTGCCCGACAGATGTCATCAATGGAGACAGACTGAAGGTTGGCAACAGAGGTTGCCATGGCCCGCATATTGTAAGTGGTGACGTGACCCTCTATGGAGAATCCCGCTTGAGCATAGGCAAAAGAAATGCAGTCCGCAATCCAGTTTGAAAGGGTGCGTTTTGAGACTGGAAGTCCAAGGTGACTTGGAACAAAGGAAATGAACAATTGTGAGGATTTCCTGAAAGTCTTGGTTTTGTCCAAGTTGAAAGCCGGTACACATTTGCAGTCTAAAATGTGCAGTACTGCTTCAGCCCTAAGCATGCAGTCTGGGGAGAAAGACCAGCATAATGACCGACTGATTGAGATGGAAAGCCGAGACCACCTTCGGGAGAAAGTGTGGATGTGTATAGAGAACCACCTTGTTGTGGTGGAACTGGGTGCATGAAGGATCCGATACCAACGCCTGCAGTTTGCTAATGTGGCGAGCTGAGGTGAGGGCTATGAGGAAGATTACCTTCCAAGAGAGGAATTTTAAAGAAGTAGTGACTAAAGGCTCAAAAGGAGGCTTTAGAAGTTGTGCCAGAACCACATTGAGGTCCCAAGCCACCAGTGGTGGTTTAATTGGTGGCTTACAGAGCATGAGATCCCGCATAAATCATTGCATCAAGGGGTGAGATGAAATAGGATGCATGTCCACCTGCCTGTGAAAGGCTGAGATGCCACTAAGATGAACCCCGGCTGAGTAAGTCTTGAGACCTGTCGATGATAAGTGGAGAAGATACTGTAAAAGGAACTCCACTGGACAGGCTGAGGGGTCAGTATGTTTTGGTGTACACCAAAGGGTGAACCTTCATCATTTGAAGGCATAAGAATGTCTAGTAGATGGCTTGCATGATACAAATAAGATATCCTTGACCTGTTGAGGAAGGTCAAGATCAGCAAATATCATGCTCTCAACAGCCATGCCATAAGATGGAGGGCTTGTGGATTGAGATGGAGAAGCATCCCATGATCCTGGGAGAGGAGACTGAGTGCATGCCCCAGGCTGAGGGGTGGAGTACATGCTAGTCGAAGCAGCAGAGGAAACCATGACTGACGAGGCCAGTAAGGAGCTATTAGAATCATAGAGCCTCTGTCGGCCTACAGTTTGAACAGGGTTTTGGATATTAAAGGGGGTGGATGGGAATGCATAAAGCAGACTCTTCCCCTAGTGGAGAAGGAAGGTGTCCGCTGCTTGACTGTTGAGGGAGGGAATCCTCAAGCAAGACAGCAGTAGTTGTATGGCGAACATATATCTATTGAGGGTGTCCCCCACAGATGGAAGATCCAAGATGTTGTGTCCTGATTTAGAGTACACTCGTGTGGACGCAGGATGTGGCTGAGTCTGTCCACTAGGAGATTGAGTTCACCTGGGAGATACACCGCCCTGAGATGGATACGGTGTGCAATGGAGAAGAACCAGAGATGAAGGGCTTCTTGGCAGAGGGGATAGGAACCCGTCCCCCCTACTTGTTCACATAGAACATGGCCACCTGGTTGTCTGTTTGGAATAAGACCTGCTTGCCCGAACGCTGGAGTTGAAAAACCCGAAAGGCATTCGTTAGAGCCCATAGCTCCAGGAGGTTGATTTGCAACTGAGACTCCTGCTGTTCCACTGCCTCTGTGTAGTGAGATTGTACAGATGTGCTCCCCACCCAAGTTTGGAAGCATCCGTCATGAGGGTACATCGAGGCGGAAACATCTGAAAAGGTAACCCTTCAAGTAGGTTTGGAGGGGAGCACCACCACTGAAGGGCGTTGACAAGAGGAGGTGTAACGCAAATCTTGTCTGGAGACACCCGATTCCCTGTGTCCATTGAGATGACAGCGTCCATTGAGCTTATCGCATGGGCATAAGGTACAACATGGATTGTGTAGGCCATGTGTCCCAGAAGGCATAGCATTTCCCGAAATTTCACGACACTGTGACTTGCTATGGTGTGTGCAAGCTCGATGAGATGGAGAGAGAGATCTTGTGGAAAGTAAGCATGGGCCTGACAAGTGTCAAGAAACGCTCTGATGAATTTGAGCCACTGAGATGGGACCAGAAGCAACCTGGGAAAGTTTAAGATGAATCCCAGGCTTTGGAGCACAACAATGGTCCGATGAAGAAAAAGTTTGACCTCTTCTGAGGATTCTCCCCTGATCAGTCAATTGTCTAAGTAGGGGAAGACATAGATCCCCAAAGTACGAAGATATGCAGCCATGACTGCTATGCATTTTGTGAACACGTGAGATGCAGAAGTGAGCCCGAAGTGGAGCACCCGGTATTGGTAAGGTATTTGCTGGCACCGAAAACGTAGATACTTTCTGTGTTGAGGGTAAATCAGCAAATGTGTGTATAGCTCCTTGAAATCTACAGAACATAGCCAGTTGTTCCTCTGAAGATATGGCAGAAGTGTACTGAGGGAAATCCCTAGAGATATCCTTGAGATACATGCCCATGTAGAGCACGTAAGAAGTAATCCTGGAAGTGAGAATAGGTGCCTGAAAACAGCGATGCACAAAAGCATCGAGAGTCCTGGAGACATGGAAGAATGAGTCTTAGAACTCTTGATGTGGTGCATCGCCGATTCCGCTACCAGGGAGTGGTGTGGTAGTTGAGGCTTTTGAACTCAGTACATGGTATCGAGCCATTTGCTGATAGGCAGAACCGTTAGTGGGGCCCCTCATATGTAGTATTAAATCCTGCAGGATTCGATGCACTAGTAACGTGGCCGCCTCCTTGAGTGCCGAGGGGTACTGGAGGATCTCCAATTCCTCTGCCCTCGATTCTGTTTCAGATGTGACAGTAATCTGGAGTCCCACTGCCATGTCTTGAATGAAGTCTTGAAAGGACATGTCCTCTGGCGGGGATCTTCGCTGCTCATGAGGTGGAGAGGACCCTGAAAGAATGTCTCGGGTAGCCCTAGACTCTTTGGTGGTATCATCTGAATCAGAAGAGGACGAGTCTGATTCAGAAAAAAAAAAATAAAAGTATCAATGGTCTCGTGTCGATGTTGAGGCACGATGTCAATACTGATGGTGAGCCGGTGCGGTACTGGATCCAAGCGGCTGTTGGGTATTGACGATGCCTACCGGTCCCAAAGCAGGCATCAGTGGGAGAGGAGCTGTCGATGAGAGCACGAGGGCTGGCATCGGCCCTAATGGTATCGGCCTTGATTCTGAGATCGATGCCTGCACTGCCAAGGCCATCAATACCGTTGGTACCGAGGCTAGGAGTGCTGCCAAGCTCCTCTTGATAGACAGGATGCACTGGTCGAGGGAGAAGGCCAATGTCTGGGTGGAATCACATATGGGGCTTTCAGCAATTATGCAAGAGCATGGAACCAGTAGCTCTCCAGAGGTCAAGTCCTTAGGAGCATCCTGGTGCCCTTGTTTAACAAACAAACCTTTTTCAAAGATGGGGAAGTTGCAAAACTAGAGGATATAACATGAAGCTACAAGGGGGTAAACTTAAAGGCAACGTCAGGAAATACTTTTTCACTGAAAGGGTGGTAGATGCTTGGAATGCCCTCCCAATGGAGGTGGTGGGGGCAAATACAGTGACAAAGTTCAAAATGGCATGGGATAGACACAGTGGATCCCGTTATAGCAGCAAGATAAAATCAAAATAACCTTAACTATCTCTGCAATCTCAACAAATAGGGGTGACCTGCACGGAGGGGTGGGTATACCCCTAAACAAAGACATGGGGAGGGGTGAACTGCACAGAGCAGCATGTGCACCTACTCTTGCCACCTTGCTTGGCAGACTAGATGGACCATGATGGTCTTTATCTGCCATCATATACTATGTTACTATGGAGGATTGGTCCTCCCACCGGGGCTGTTTGGCAGGCCGATCCGCATCGGACGCAACTTTTGGTGAGTTGTGATGATGATGAAGGGACTTACCTCAAAGATCAGTATTGGGCTTCGATGCCAATGACTTAGACTTAGATTTATGCTTGGAGTTTGAGGAGAGCTGAGAACAAAGAGAGGAGGCTGACGATGATGCCGAAGCCACTGAAATCGAGTTTGGGGGAAATAGGGATCCATAATGTCTAGCCCTGTTCTTTAGACCTCATTTTGTTATTTGTTGGCACAAAGGAGAATTATTTGGTAAATAAGAACATAAGAACACAAGATATGCCATATTGGGTCAGACCAAGGTCCATCAAGCCCAGTATCCTGTTTCCAACAATGGCCAATCTAGGTCACAAGTACCTAGCAATTTCCCCAAGACACAGGTTCCACAATGCTTGTATTGGGGCAAGCAGTGGATATCCCAAGTCCCCTTTAATAATGGTTTATGGACCTTTCCTCCAGGAACTTGTCCAAACCTTTTTTAAACCCAGCTACGCTAACAGCTTTTACTACATCCTCCAGTAACGAATTACAGAGTTTGATTACACGTTGAGTGAAAAAATATTTTCTCTTAAAATAGGTTACCCTGTAGCTTCATTTCATGTCCCGTAGTCTTTCTATATTTTGATGGTGTAAACAATCAATCTACGTTTACCCCTTCCACTCCATTCATTAATTTATAGACATCTATCATATTTCCCCTCGGCTGTCTCTTTTCCAGGTTGAAGAGCCCTAACCCTTTTAGCCTTTCTTCATTGGGGTATCTTCCATCCCCTTTATCATTTTGGTGGCTCCTCTCTGTACCTTTTCTAATAACGCTATATCCTTTCTAAGATACTGCAACCAGAATTGCACACAATATTCAAGGTGCAGTCACACCATGGAACAATACAGAGGCATTATAATATTGTAGGTTTTATTCTCCATTCCTTTCCTTATAACTAGCATTCTATTTTTTCTCTTGGCCGCTGCTGCATACTGCGAACATGTTATCCACAATGATGCCTAAATCTTTTTTCTGGGTGGTGGTTCCTAATGTGGAACTTTGCATCGTGTCACCATAGTTTGAGTTGTTCTTTCCTATGTGAATAACTTTGCACTTATCCACATTAAATTTCATCTGCCATTTGGATGCCCTGTCTTCCAGTTTATCAAGGTTCTCTTGCAATTTGTCACAATCCTTGTGGGTTTTAATAACTTTCTATAATTTTGTGTCATCTGCAAATTTGATTACCTCACTCATTATTCTCATTTCTAGGTCATTTATGAATATGTTAAAAAGCAGCAGACCCAGCACAGATCTCTGGGGTACTCCACTATTCACCTTTCTCCATTGGGAATTGGCCATTTATCCCTACCCTCTGCTTTCTATCTTTTAACCAGTTCCTGATCCACAATAGTACACTGCCTCCTATCCCATGACTTTTTCATTTCGCCAAGAGTCTCTCATGAGGGACCTTGTCAAAGGCTTTCTGAAAATCCAGATACACTATATCAACCGACTCACCTTTGTCTATCTGTTTATTCACACCTTCAAAAAAACATAACAGATTAGTAAGACAAGACCTTCTTTGGCTAAAGCCATGTTGGCTGTCTCCCATTAAGTCATGGTCTGGGCCCAAATATCTCAAACACCAGTCATGTTTGCCGGTGACCGAAATTGTACCAGAGCACTTGGTACATGTTTTAAAGCCACTGACATGTTATTCCATCATCACGGAAGAAAAGTAAGCCAAGGCCTATGTTGGCGGTGAAACCCATCAAAAATCTAAAAAGAAAATTCAAAGAAGAAAATAGGGCTGGTATCAGGGAAGATACTGGCGTCGACGGAAAGGCAGAGCATAAAATTAAAACCAAAACATAGTTTTTCGATGGTGACAGGAAGGGAGTAACTTGCTGACTCTGTGGAAAATGAAGAACTGAAGAGAGGATTTGGGAAGGCTGGAAGGCAGATGCGCAGGTGCAGTGGAGTGCTACCAAAGGCTTTTCTATTGGATGCTGGGGGGCATTCCTGCATGGATGCTGTCAGTACCGACGATACCCATATGTGAAGACTGCGTTCCTGCTTGATCCTGGAGATACTGCTGATGCTGTTCCCGGATGGGACTAAGAAAGTATGCCTCAGCAAGACCTAGGGAGGTGAGGAACCACCAATAGTCTAGAATTGCAGGAGGTGTTGTAGAGTTTCTGCAATTACTATCTGCCTGAGCAGGGAGCTGCAGGGATACTTTACAAAGGTGTCCCTAAGTGGCTTTACCAGCTGCAGTGTATTACCCTAATTGAAGACCTCAAGGACCTACATGTCTGACATGATAGGACCCATTCCAAGAAAAAACAGCCAGAGCCGCCCCCAACCAGCTGCACCTCAGAAGACACCTGGTGGATCTCATTATGGAGGTTTATTGGCTTTAGATGAAGTCACAAGCAGAATCTTGAGCATGCTGAGAGCACCAAAAGAAATCTCCTTTCTTGGGCTTAGACTCATAGGAGAAATTGGCCCAACCCAGACTCCTAGAAATTGGAGGATATCTCCAGGCTTCCCGCACAGCCCTACAAGAGGCATTCCTGGAACATTTAGGCCATTCTTCCAGGAGTATGAGAGCAAGCCTCTCCAAGGTTTCTGACCAACTTCTCCAGGTCCTTCCCAAAGAGCAAGCAACACCTAAAGGAAGTTTGCTCAGCTACAGCTTGAAGGCTGCATCAGCTGACTAGGGAACATGCCATGAAACTACAAAGTAGTATATTTAAAACAGGAGAAAATATTCTCTCAACATTAAATTAGTCTATGTAACTCACTGTCAGCTGATATGGTAAAAGCAGGTAATGTAGCTAGGTTTAAAAAAGGTTTGGACAAATTCCTCCATAAACCATTAGCAAGGTAGCTCAAGAGCAAATAACTGCTTATCTCTGGAGATAAGTAACATGGAACTAGCTATTTTGGGATATGTTATGTACTTGTGACCTGGCTTGACCACCGTTGGAAACAGGATACTGGGCTTGATGGATCTTTGGTCTTACCCAGTGAGGAAGTTCTTATGTTCTTATGACCAACTGCATCAGCCACATAAACATCCCTGACTCCAATCTCACAACCTCCAGGCTGTCTAGCAACTACTGTACCCAGTGTAGGAGGGCTTGAGCCACCAATGCACACAGCACAGCTTGAAAGCCTAAGGTGGAGACCATAAAGGCTATCATGAGGGTTGAGTGCAGAGCCCCTCCTCCACCATGATGGTTATGTGCTTTGCCACAACTTTGACCAGGGCATCCTCTCACGGGTGCTCAAAAAGCTGATCCAGCTTATCCTGGGGCAGAGAGTACAGTTAAAAAAGGACCTTTGGTGTGCTAAGGCCCAGCTCAGACGTTTCCCACTGAGAGTCTACAAGCTGCTGCATAGGATCTGGGAGAGGACAAAAACCAGAAAGACGTCTGATACCCTCCAAAATGGGGTCTGCTGGCAAAGCTTGAAACGAGCAGGCACTGCAAGCTGCAAAACTGCCATAACATCTTGAATAAGGACAGTGAGATCTTCCCAATGAAGAAGATGAATCACAGAAGGATCTTTGTTCTCTGAAAGAGGAATTTCTCCTTCTTCCTCAAATTCTTCTTCTGTAGAAAGCATTCCTCTTCTGCATCCCAAGCAACTCCCAAAGGGGATAAGACTGGGTTCCTGGCAAAATGGGCATGTGAGAAAGTACAGTGCGGGAACTTAACCCCCTGGCCCAATAGAGATAAAAGTGAGAGACCCAGATCCCCCCAAAAAGGGTTATCATAGGCATCTGCACCCCTCAGAGGAGGCTGCCAAATAGCTAGCAAGGACTAAAGACAGCCTGTGAGCTGTTCCAGTAGCTGCAATGCAAGCCAGTTCAAAGAAGGGATCTTGGGGCCTCAGAGGCCCTTCAGGGACCCATAGGCTTGCAGATTCAGCCACTTCAGTCCAGAAAAAGGAAACAACTACACCTGCAAATATGATACAGAGTACAAAGGAGCAGGGTGATGAAACATACCGTGGAATGGATCGCAAAGAGTTTAATAAGTTGTCCAGTAGTCTCTCCCAGATTCAACCATCTCACCATTCTTCCCCTCAGCAGGGACCATGGCACCATAAAAAAAACATTGTGGAGCCCACCGGCAGGAAAAACTGGGGGGGGGGAAGGGGGTCACAGATAAGGCACTAAACATGGTATGAGACCCCAAACATCCTTCAAAAATAAGCTCTGAGGCAATCCTATAGCACATGACGCAAAAAACTGCAGCTGTGTGGAAAAAACACTGAAGATCACAGGTTGCATCAGGCCATAATTAAGCATACTTACAGGCCTAAGGCAGAGGAGTAGCCTAGTGGTTGGGGCAAGTTACCTCAGGCCAGAAGATCAGGGGTTCAAATCCCACTAAAAGACAGCAACCTTGGGCCAGAAGGACTGGGGTTTCTAGTCCCACAGGTGCTCCGTGTGGTCTTGGGCAAGTCACTTAACCCTCCATTGGCCATGTTCCCTATAAAATAGTTATCTCCAAGTTATAATGCCCTGTTCAATGTAATTTCAATTTGTTCAATGTAAACCACCTTGATATCATGAAAGGCAGTACTGTATATAAGAAATGATAAATAAAAACTGTGAAAAATACCCATTGGAAAACTGGCAAGAACTGCAACAAGCAAGAAACCCCAAAAGGGGAATCCCCAAATCTGTCAAGCAGGCCAGGGTAACATGAGAAGAGCAGGCCTGAGAGGTCTAGCTGCTGAGAAGGAGGTTTTTTTGGGTCTATATTTCATATCCATATCTGAAGCCAGATTGACATAAGTCTAGCCAGTTTCTTTCTTTTAGCCAGTCATTAAGTTGAAAGCAGGCTATCTGTTCTATAGGCTTTCCCCACCATCAGCACCCTGAAACATGTTAAAGCTACCACTCGAACCTTCAGGGAACTAATGGAAAGGCCCTTGTTTAGGCCATCCTGAAGAAAGGCAAGCAAGGAAGGCAAGTCTGCTGTATTAGGACCAACCTGACCCTCACGGCACCAATGCTCAAAGAGGCACCAGACACACATGTAGGCAAGGTTAATAGAACCTCTCCTTGCCTCAAGGAGCGTGGAAACCATGGCAGGAGAATAGGCCTTAAACACTAAATGATGCCTCTCAAGAGCCAAGCTGTAAATGAGAAGGGAGCTGGATCATTCAGAAGGACTGGTACTTGATGTCTTCGGACTGGGGAAAGTCACAAAGGAGGTTCTGGCAGGAGTCACATCAGGGCTCCGAACCACAGCCTCCATGGCCAATCTGGTGCCACCAGGACAACCCAGCCCAAATGTCACTGTATTGAGGCAGACGCCCCCATCAGTGGCCATAGAGGAAACATATACATCAGAAACTGTTTTGGCCAGGACTGAACTAGGGCATTGATACCCTTGAAACCTGCTTCCCTGTGGCAACTGAAGAATCTGCATGCTTTGGCAATGGATCAGGTCATCATCAGATCCATCTGGGGATGACCCCAGAGACACAGGATTTGATGAAATGCCGACTGGCTCAGTTCCCACTTCCCAGGATCTAAAGAGTAGCGATTGAGGAAGTCCACCTTCACATTATTAGTTACCGCAATATGTTATGCCAAAAGAGCCAGGAGGTCAAGAGGTTCTTTTCCACCCAGAAGAACAGGAGGGTCATCTCTTGGGCCACTCTGGCATTCTTTGTGCCCCCTTGCTGATTGATATTTATTTTATTTAATTCTCTTATATACTGCGCTATTCTGCATCAGTGCGGTTTACATTGAACAAACTGAAATTACATTGAACAGGGCATTATAACTTGGAGATAACTATTTTACTGCTACCACTGTGGCATTAGAAACATAGAAACATGATGACAGAAAAAGACCACAAGGCCCATCTAGTCTGTCCTTCCATAACAACAACTACAACAGTCCACTTTTTACCTTTAGAGATCCTCTGTGTTGGTCCCATGCTTTTTTGAATTCAGTTACTGTCCTCATCTCTACCACCTCCACTGGGAGACTATTCCACGGATCCACTACTCTTTCCGTAAAGAAATATTTCCGCATATCACTCCTGAATCTATCTCCCTTCACCCTCATCCCATGTCCCCTCGTCGCAGAACTTGCTTTCAATTGAAAGAGGCTCTCTCCCTGAACATTTATGCCACGGAGGTATTTAAACATCTCAATCATATCACCTCTATCTCGCCTTTCCTCTAAGGTGTACATATTAAGATCCTTAAGTCTGTCCTCATATGCTTTATAATGAAGACCACTAATCATCTTAGTAGCAACCCTCTGCACCGACTCCATCCTGTTCACATCCTTTTGAAGGTGCGGTCTCCAGAATTGCACACCATACTCCAAATGAGGTCGCACCAAAGACTTATACAGAGGCATTATCACCTCCTTTTTTCTGCTAGCCATTCCTCTCCGTATGCACCCAAGCATCCTTCTAGCTTTTGCCGTCGCCTTTTCTACCTGTTTAGCTACTTTAAGATCATCGGACACAACTACGCCTAGGTCCCGCTCTTTTTAGTGGACAAAAGTACTTCACCTCCTATACTGTATTGCTCCCTTGGATTGCTGCAGCCCAAATGCATGACCTTACATTTTTTAACATTAAATCCCAGTTGCCAAATTCTAGACCATTCTTCAAGCTTAGCTAGATCCCTCCTCATGTTATCTACACCTTCCTGGGTGTCTACTCTATTGCAGATTTTGGTATCATCCGCAAAGAGGCAAACCTTACTCGACAGCCCTTCCGCTATATCACTAACAAAGATGTTAAAAAGAATCGGACCAAGGACAGATCCCTGGGGCACACCACTGGTAACATCCTTCTCCTCAGAGTGAGCTCCATTTACTTGTACTCTTTGTCGCCTCCCATCCAACCAATTTCTAACCCAAGCAGTAACTTTAGGGTCTATCCCTAGGGTGCTCAGTTTGTTTATAAGTCGCTTGTGAGGAACAGTGTCAAAGGCTTTACTGAAATCTAAATACACCACATCTAGAGCTCTCCCGCAGTCCAACTCCCTGGTCACCCAGTCAAAGAAATCAATCAGATTTGTCTGACAAGACCTGCCTCTGGTGAATCCATGCTACCTCGGATCCTGTAATCCGCTGGACTCCAGAAACACCACTATTTTCTCTTTCAACAGCGTTTCCATTAATTTACTCACCACTGAAGTTAAACTAACCGGCCTGTAGTTTTCAACCACATCCTTACTACCGCTTTTGTGTAAAGGCACCACATGAGCCTCTCTCCAGTCCTTTGGCACCACTCCCGACTCCAACGAGGCATTGAAAAGGTCAGTCAGTGGAGTTGCTAGAACGTCCCCAAGTTCCCTCAGTATTCTAGGGTGTATCCCATCCGGTCCCATCGCTTTGTCTACTTTAAGTTGAGCTAGTTTCTCACGAACACAGTCTTCTGAAAATTGTTCAAGATGTCCCTCGCTTCTGTTCTTATTTGTGGGTGTTTTCTGAGGTCCTGCTCCTGGTTCTTCATCTGTGAACACAGAACAAAAATATTTGTTAAGCAATTCCGCTTTATCCTTATCAGCTTCTACATATTCCCCCCCTGCACCCTTGAGTCTGACAATACCACTTTTGCCCTTCCTCTTCTCACTAATATATCTGAAAAATGTCTTATCCCCCCATTTTATTGCATTGGCTATTTCCTCCTCCTTTTGAATCTTTGCCTTCTTGACTACTTTGCTAGCTTCTCTAAGTTTTTCCAAATACAGATGCCTGTCTTCCTCTCTCTGTGGTCTCTTGTATTTCATGAAGGCCTCCCTCTTTTTCTTCACTTTTTCAGCTACTTCCTTCGAAAACCATAGCGGTCTCCTGTTCCTTTTGCCTTTATTTACCTTTTTAACAAAAAGATTGGTTGCCTTTAAAATACCCCCTTTCAGTTTCGCCCACTGTTTTTCTACATCCCCCAGCTGTTCCCATCCCACTAACGACTCCCTGAGGTATTGGCCCATCTTTGCAAAGTTAGTCTTCCTAAAGTCTAAGATCTTCACCTTGGAATGGATTCTAACCAGGGCCGGATTTAGCTATACGCCATGTACGCCATGGCGTAGGGCCCACAGCTGCAAAGGGCCCACAAAAATTGAACTAGTTAGGCTTTTTTTTTTTAATAAAATAAAAAAAAACCTGCTGGCTGCCGCCGCGGGGCCCCCTCTGCTGCCGCGGCAGCATGGACTGACCCGCGGGGGCCCCCTCTGTAAGCTCGGTCCCTCCCTCCGTGCCTCCGTGTCTCCCTCCGTGCAGGATGTTAGAGACGCGAAGGCAGACTGTCTCCTTCTGCCTTCCCGTCTCTGTTAAGCCCGCAGGGGCTGATGGGAAATTTCCCATCAGCCCCTGCTGGCTTAACAGAGACGCGAAGGAGACAGTCTGCCTTCGCGTCTCTCACAGCCTGCACGGAGGGAGACACGGAGGCACGGAGGGAGGGACCGAGCTTACAGAGGGGGCCCCCGCGGGTCAGTCCATGCTGCCGCGGCAGCAGAGGGGGCCCCGCGGCGGCAGCCAGCAGGTTTTTTTTTTTTAAATTAAATTTTACTTTAGGCCGGGGGAGGGGGAGGGGGTAGGACTGGTAATTGGGGGGGGCTGGGACTGGGGCTGGAAATGGGTTGGGACTGGGACTGGAAATGGGCTGGGACTGGGACTGGAAATGGGTTGGGGGGATTAAGGCTGGAGGTGGGCTGATGAGGTTAGGACTGGTAATGGGCTGTGGGCTGTTGGGGGGGGAAAGAACTGGTAAAGGGCTAGGGGGGCGTTAAGACTGGGAAGGGGCTGTGGGCTGATGGGGGCTGTCTGGTAATGGGCTATGGGGGGGGCTAGGACTGGAAATGGGCTGGGGGGGTTAAGACTGGAGGTGGGCTGATGGGGTTAGGACTGGTAATGGGCTGTTGGGGGGGGTTTAGAACTGGTAATGGGTTTTGGGGGGTTTAGACGGGTAATGGGCTGTGGGCTGATGGGGGCTGTCTGGTAATGTTCTATGGGGCGGCTCGGAATGGAAAAGGGCTGGGGGGTTAAGACTGGAGGTGGGCTGATGGGGTTAGGACTGATAATGGGCTGTTGGGGGGGTTTAGAACTGGTAATGGGCTTTGGGGGGGGTTAAGACTGGTAATGGGCTGTGGGCTGATGGGGGCTGTCTGGTAATGGGCTATGGGGGGGGGGTTAGGACTGGAAATGGGCTGGGGGGGGGTTAAGACTGGAGGTGGGCTGATGGGGTTAGGACTGGTAATGGGCTGTGGGCTGATGGGCTGATGGGGGGGGTTAGGACTGGCAATGGGCTATGGGGGGCTGACTGGAAATGGGTTGATGGGGTTAGGACTGGAAGTGGGCTGATGGGGGGTTAGGACTGGTAATGGGTTATAGGGGGGGCTTAAACTGAAAATGGGGTGATGGGGGTTAGGACTGGTATTGGGTTGGGGGGTTGCTAGGACTGGAAATGGGCTGATGGGTGGCTAGGACTGGAAATGGGCTGATGCAGGGACTAGAAGGGAATGGATGCTGGGTGAGGCTGGAACTAGAAGGGAGCTGATGTTGGGGGAGGATTAGAATGGGATGGGGCTGGAAGAGTAAAATGGAGAAGGGAAAAATATTTTGTGTGGGAGGGATAAAAAAATCTACAATTGGCCGGGTATTGGGAGAGTAAGTGGGGATTGAGGATGGAGGGGTAAAATTTGAGTGGATGAAATAGGAATGAGGAAAGAGCAAAAGGAGAAAGATTAGTATGTTAAAGCAGATGTAGAGAGAGAATGGAAAAAAACTAGAAGAGAGAAGAAAGGACAAATGGACAGCAGACGATGGAGAGTTAGCAGAAGACATGAAGAAACCAGAAGAAAGTGGCTGGAGCAATTGCAGCTGAAAAAATGCACAAAAGGTAGAAAAATATCTCTTTATTTTGAATTTATTAATTGGAATATGTCAGCTCTGGTAAATGTGCATCATTAACGTCTGCACTTTGTTTAGTACAAGAGCAAATTAATGTATAGTTTTATTTCTACAGTGTTGTACATTCCAAGTTTGGCTTTTGGGATTCCCAGTTTAATTATTGTCTTCCTGTTTCTAAAATGTGATTACTTGTTTGGTGATGGTCTATGTTCTGCATGTGTAACTGAGCTGAGGTGTTCTGTTTATATAATTCCTATTTGACATTGCCACTTGTTCTCTTTCCCCAGTAGGTCATGTATTGTTGTTCTCTGAAATGTATTGGTTTAATATTTGCAGTGTTGCCTTTTGATTGGTAGAGTATGGTGCTTTGTGAGTCCTGGTAGTGCTGTTAGGATACGGCGGGTTTGCTATGGGTTCTAAATGGGCAGTGTTTGTAGTAGTTCCTAATGTGTCTGGCAGTTGGCACTGGATTATAGTAATGTAGAAATCTTTTAGTCTTTCTTTATCCATACACTCATTAAGAGGCACGTTTACTAAAAGTTAGTATATGGTAACATTATGCAAATATTTATGCAAATGAGGCCCCTTATGCAAATGAGGCCCACACCCCCCTTGGGCCGCCCCTGCTGGGGGCCCACAATTTTTGTTGGCATAGGGCCTCACTCAAGATAAATCCGGCCCTGATTCTAACAGCCCTAGTCCTAATACTGAACCACACCATCTGGTGATCACTGGATGCAAAATGATCTCCCACTACAACATCAGAAACACTTTCTCCATTGGTAAGCACCAAGTCCAGTATGGCCCCTTCACGTGTGGGGTCTGTTACCAATTGCCTGAATAGTTCTCCCTGTAGAGAATCCAGGATCTCCTTACTCCTAGATGATACTGCAGCAGGAATGTGCCAATCAACATCTGGCATATTGAAATCTCCTAGCAGTAGCACTTCCCCTTTCCTAGCAATGCTGCGTATGTCTTCAATTAACTCTCTGTCCACCTCTTCCTCTTGTGAGGGAGGTCTGTATAGCACACCAATGCAAATAGATTTCTCTTTCCCTCTTTCTAGTTTAACCCACAATGCCTCCTCTCTCCCTTTTAAGCTCTGTAATTCCAAAGCTTTAATAGTAATTTTTACATATAGTGCCACTCCTCCTCCCCTTCTTCCTACCCTGTCCTTTCTGAATAAAGTATAGCCAGGTATAGTTACATCCCAGTCATGGTTTTCTGTGAACCATGTTTCTGTAACTGCCACTAAATCCAAGTCAGCCACTCCCACCAAAGCTTCAACTTCAGAGATCTTATTTCCCATGCTACGGGCATTAATACACACTGCTTTCCATATGTTACCCATGTTACCCATTTCCATAAAGGTATTTAATGTATCACTTACCTGGGGGCTTTCACTTACCTGGGGGCTTTCTTCACCCATTCCCAACGAATCTAGTTTAAAGCCCTCTTCAGTAGATTAGCCAGTCTACTACCAAAGATGCGTTGACCTTTCTTGGACAGATGGATGCCATCTCTGCTCTGCAACCCTTGGAACAGCATCCCATGGTCTAGGAAACCAAAACGCTCTCGAAGACACCATCCACGCAGCCATGCATTAATCTCCAGGATGCGAGCCTCTCTGCCTTGGCCTTTACCCTCAACAGGGAGGATTGAAGAGAACACCACCTGTGCACCTACCTGCTTCACCCTCTGTCCCAGAGCCATGAAGTCACTTTTGATACTTTCCGAGGTATACCTGGCAGTATCATTTGTTCCAACATGGATTAGCAACATTGGGTAATAGTCAGTGGGCTTGATGAGTCTCGGCAAACTCTCCGTAACATTTTGGATCTTGGCACCAGGCAGACAGCATACCTCTCTGGACATCAAGTCTGGTCGGTAGATGGACGCCTCAGTACCCCTCAGAAGAGAGTCTCCAACCACCACTACCCTTCGTTTCCTTCTGGTCACTGATTCCGCAACTATGGGGTACTTGAACTCTGGTTCTTCCCTTTCCAGGGATGCTTTCACCTCCTCCACTTCCAGGGCTGCATAATGGTTCTTCAATTCAAGGGCTGGAGAAGTTGGATTGGTGATTTTGCAGGCTCTGGTGACTTTTGTCCAACCATCGACATTCTGTTGGCACCCATCTTCTCCTGTGCTGGAGAGCCTGGTTGCTGCAAGAAGCATCTCATCAATGTACTTCTCACTGTCTTGAAAGCTCCTCAGCCTCGCCACCTCCTCTCTGAGTTCCTCCACTTGTTTCCTCAGAGCTTCAGCATGCAGGCACCCTGCACATTGAACCGGTTCTTCAACTGGCAATAGGACCTCTGTCTGGACCGAGGCAGAAGCTGTAACGGGGGCAACAGCTTTAGCAATACAATTTTTCCCAGCCATTGTTCTGTTTGTGGAGCTTAGGTATCTGTTAAAGCAAAAGAGAGAGATCTACCAAGTACCAGCTGGTTTCGCAGCTGTCCTTTCAGAGAAAAAGCAGTTAAATCTCTTTAATTATATTCAAAATGTGCTGGTCCAATTCACTGTGATTTGTTAAAGGGGGAGGTGCCCTATAAAGCAAGACTGCTCACTAGGGGTGGGTGGGAGTCGGGGTGGGTAGGGAGGGAACTAACACCTGATTAGGTGTTAGCAGTTCCTGAACCTGAGGAGGTTACAGAGTTCAGCAACCTACTGTGCTCAAGTAATGTTCCCCTAAAACAGCAAAAATGAAATTAACCTTGCTTTAAAAAATATACACAAAACCCTTTTAAGAGCTCCCAGTCAGAGAGCTAGCAATGTAACAAAAGAAAAACCAAACAAACCAACCAAACATTGTCCGAGAATACTTGGACTGCTCTACTCTGGACTAGGGAACAGACGTGCAAAACAGCCAAATGAATGGCCCTTGCTTTGAGGAGGTTGATGGGCCTTGCTAACTCCCAGCTGCTCCAATGGCCCTGAGCTGTTTGGCTCTCACAATGGGATCCCCAGCTAAATAGGCTGGCATCCGTCAACAGGAAAAGCTATGAATGATCGTTCAATGCATGGCCCTCCTCAGATGATGGGGCTGCCTCCACCAGTGTAGGCTGAACACCTCTGCTGGCTAGAGGGGAAGCCTGGCATTGAAATCCTGAGAGCTTGAAAGATCAGTGAGACAGCAAGGACCTCTGTAGCAGTCTCATATGCCCAAGGCACCATTTTGATCAATGCTGCCATTAAGCCGAGAAACTGCAGATAATTCCAAACTCTGTGAGCCTACTGAGATCAGAAGGCCGCCAGTTGAGACAACAACTTTGTCACCCTCCCCTCAGGCAGGAAGACCTTGCCTACACAAGTGTCAAACTGTGCTCCCAGGTATTCCAGAGATTGGGATGGCTCCAAGTGACTCTTCACACGACTGATCACCCAGTCGAGACACTCCAGGAACTGAACCACATGGGTCGATACCCAAGACGCTTCTGACTGTGACCTGGCTCAAATAAGCCAATTGTTCTGATATGGGTGAATACAGATCCCTTGGCACTTCTGCTCTGCAGCTGCTGCCACCATGACCTTTAAGAACATCTCTGGGGTGGTGGAGAGGCCAATGGGGAGAGCAGCAAACTGAAAATGAGAGCCAGGCATGGCAAAAAGGAGAAAGTGTTATTGATCCTCACAGATAGGAATGTGGAAATAGGTCTCAGCTAAATCTAGAGACAAAGGAACTCCTCACATTGCACCACCTGGATCACTGACTGCAGAGTCTCCACCCGGAAGTGTAGAGTTCGCATGTGGGCATTGACACCCTTGAGGTCGAGGATTGCCCAAAAAGAACCATCCTTATTTGGCACCATGAAGTAGATGGAGTATTGGCCCTTTTCTTGCTCAGCAGGGGAGACTAGGACAACCACTTGCAGCCAAAGCAATGTCCAGTGTGACCTGAATTGTGACCCTCTTGGCTGCAGAACCACATGGGGAGACAATAAAGGCATCCAGGGTAAGCTCTCTGCATTCCAGAATATAGCCATGCTGAATGGTGTCTAGCACCCAATGATACTCAGTGACCTGGGTCCACTCCTGGTAAAAAAGGCATAGCCTACCGCCCAGTGGAGAGAGCTTGAAATGAGCCCCCAACCTGTCATTACAATGGATGAGATGGCACTTCTGGAGGTGGCAGGTTCCAGAGTTCCCGCGCCCCACAAAATGACTGAGCCCAGGATCAAAAATCTGAAAAGGAAGAGAAGGTGGGTTTTCTGGGGCAATACCTATGGGGAGCCTGGGAACTCCGGGATTCCAGGTATTGGGACCAAGGAAAATGGGCAGACGCTGAGATAGAGGAAGCACCTGCTTGCTTCCCAGGCTCCTTTGGTTATACACTGGGAGGTTTGACTCACTCAAATCCTTAACCAGCTCCCCAAGTTCTCTCCAAACAAAGCTTCCCTTTAAAGGCAAACTGAGACAACCAGGACTTGGAGGCCGCATCTGCTGCCCAGTGGTGAAGCCACAAGCAGTGTCACATCACCATTGATAGAGCAATGTCTTTGGTCACCAAGTGGACAAGATCATACAGCCTCTGACAGAAAGCCTATTGCTGACTCTAGGAGGATGGCAATATCCTCCGGAGCAAGTGACTGAATCCACTGAGGAAGAACTCGAGTTATCAGACTCACACACACAGCCAACTGTACAATACATAACAGGAAGAAGAAGTTGAGAACAGACTCTTCAAGAGAGATTCCATCTTATGATCCAGGTAATCTTTTAGGGGTGCACCACCCTCCATCGGTATGGTAGTCCACTTCATGACTGTCATGACATGTGCTTCCTCCCAAGATGTGCTAAACCACGTGTTGTGGTCCTCCTGTGTTAGGGCATAAAGCTTCTTAAGTATCCTCAGCCTCTTCATCAGGGAGTTGAGCAAGTCGAACTCTTAGCGGAAAATGCTCTTGATAAGTTCCAGAAAAAGAAAGGCCCTCATAGACTTCTGAACTCCCTACAGGAGAGGGTGTACTTGTGGCACCCGTTCTGTCACTAGAGGGTCAGCCAAACGCAGAGCGGAAGACATTTGAGCAAATAGAGGCACCAGTTCCACCCTTCTGAACAGATGGATAATACCGAATCATCGTGATTCTCAAAAGGAGAAGACATTTTGTCCTCCAGCTTGGAATCATTGCTCATGGCATTGGAACTGGACTCCAGGCCTTGGCAAAAGAAAAAGTGATCTGAATCTCCAGACTCTAATCTCTTCAGAGATCACTTAGAAGGCATTACCTTGGCTAGCCTTTGATTTGTCACTGGCCACTGGCTCCTCTGAGTGAGCAGAAAAAGAGCAGGAGATCCGGCCCCAGGTCTGAGTTACCATGCCAGAAGGACCAAGCTTGCTGCTGAAATTAGAAGAATTCCAGGGAGGACAACCCAGAAACTGGGAGCTCCCTGACAGGAATATAGTCTCCATCCACAGGGGAAGTATTTGCCATTGGACCCTTAAGAAAAAGGGAGCAGCCAGTAGAGTGAACACTCGAGTCCAAGGCCTGGAGATCATCCTTTTTCACCACCAGATCTGCTGCCTCCTGCAGCAATAACAACAAGGCCAGGGCACCCATGCCCCCTTGTTGCGAGAAGGGAGACGGGCCTTCCAAGGATGCATCCAAAGCTTCCATACAGAAACTAGAATCCAGCAAAGTAACTCTCCACTTTCTGCAGACCAAGCAGCATTTCTTAGAAGCAAGCATGTGTCTGTGCCAACAATGTGAATCTTACATGCCTCTAACAGTCAGGTTTCACAGGCTTAGGGCACACTGATAAGGCATGCTGCAGTGTATGCTCTGGCCATGGGGACACTAATATCACATGCCACAGCTGCACAGGTACTAACATGATGCGCTACATTCATGCACAGAGGAAAGGTAAATACTTAATGCTTAGCATTATAAAGCATGTAGAATATGTGCAAAGCACATCTAACGTGCGCAGGCAACTCAATGAGGTAGGAAAAAAGTTGGGAAAACCAGCACCACATCACTGGACAAGATCGGGTAGCTCCCACAAAACACATCAGACAAGACAAAGACTTAGCTTTGGTATTCACCCCAGGGGAGTCCAAGTCAGGCAAACAATGCCAGGCTTAATACTACTCCCCTGCTGCCAGGGCCTGCAAGCACATATATCTGAGAAGCCTTCCTCCAATCTTTGGGGGAAAGCCAGAGGGAAGGAGGAGGAGGGAGTACTGAGGTTGTGTGAGGCTCCTTTCCAAAACCTCTGGCTGCTCAACTGGCCCTTAACAGTATAAAGAAGAGGAGGTGAACCAATTTCCCTCCTCTGTATGGCAATACCAAAAAGAGCACCAGTGAAACCTCCAGCGTTGCGCTCTAGTGAGAAAGTCACCCCAAGGGTGGCTGCTCATGAGCAAAATCAATTTTTCTTAGAGCCTTTTCCAGATTTCATCAGAGCTATAAAAACTTGCATCAACCATCTTCTGGAGACAGAGAAATACTCAAGTACGTCCCTGAAGTACTGGCTATTAATGGCAGGATGAGGTCATACCCCTGGAATGTTTCTGTCTCCACATCTGGTGGTAGGGGGAAAAAACCTACTTGTCCAGACTGGTCTAGAAGGATACTATGGAAATGTGTGTTAATCTAGGTGCAACTTATACAATTATCCTTATAGAGGACAACTGATGTACAAAGGTAAAACACTTCTTACTGCATGAAAAATCACATTCCCTATGTAGAGGTTTGATATGGTCTAGATGGAAAACTGCATTTTCACAAAGAAAAAGCTGAAAAAAGCTTAACATGAGATAATTATTTTCTTAGTATTTACCCTTCATATGAGCTGTAAATATTGCCTTGATTCCCACATTAAAAGTGGATTCCTCAAGCTTTTCAAATGAAGGGCCACACAGAGCATTTCAAATCACAGAGAGGGCCAAAGGGGATAGGATCTGCCTTGGAAAAGAGCTTGCTCAATAGGTAATGTGGGGGAAGGGGGGCAATTTCTGGCCTTTTTAGTGATTTCAAATATTGGGAAAGAAGAAAGGCAGGAGGTAAAGTTCTCAAGGGTGAGGCAAATAACCCTACCACCTGTTTTCCCCAGTGTATGTCCCCCAAGGGATTGAGAGATCAATGGATGGTGGGGTGGAGGTATGTGTGTGTGTGGTACACTCTCTTCCACTTCACTTCCCAAAATGCACTCTCCTTTCCCTTTTCCCCTTTTCTGTTCTCACTGCCCTTTTCATCTCTTGCCTGTCTTCTTTCTGCCCTCTCTCACCTTTCTCTCATTTCACTCTTTTGCCTCCTCTCTTTCCATTTCCTCCCTTCTGTCTTCTCTTACTCTTTCATTTCACCCCCTTTCTTCCTCTTTTTCACCCCCACTCTCTTTCTCTGAGAACACATGCATACATACACCCATTACTGTGCCACTGAAAACAGGGCGTACTAACACACACAAACCCTGGTTACCCAGATCTTGTAGCCTCAGGAACCAATGCTGCAGTCTTGCATCACTAAGAGCGGTGAGCATATCTTCCCTCTGTAGCAATGGTGCCCAGAACAAGATAGGTGCTAGCTGGAGTTGAGCTGCAATTGTAGAGATCAGATGTGGTAGCTTGGATTCATTGTTGGAAGGATTAGCAATCCAGGGCTCTGAAGGCAGGGGCTATTTCTGGTCTTATCATTGTCTTATCTTATTTCCAGGGCTTGTGCAAGGGAATGAGATGCCTTAGGCAAACTCTTGTTCCTACCACCCCCTGCTCCCACCCCCACTTACGCCCCTGTTGTCACTACTGCCACCCCTCTCTGGGACCTGCAGAGGTGGCAGTGACAATAAAACATCAACGCAGCACTTACCCAGAGTCTCTGATACCATGTGCTGTTGGTGCTGCCCTTTAACCATCCAGTTCTGTCCCCTCCAATGCAGAATTCCTGTTTGCATGGGGCAGAACTGACTGGTCAGAGTGCAGCACCAACAGCATGTAGTCTTGAAGCTCTGGGTAAGTGCTTCGTTGATGTTTCATTGTGATTGCCACAGCTGCAGGTCCCAGAGAGGGTGGTAGCGGCGGCAATGGTGAGAATGGGCTGCTCTCTAAAGGTTGGTGCTCTAGGGAATTGCCTTGTTTGCTTAATAGTAGTGTCAGTCCTGCTTATTCTTGGAGAAGTTGCCTATTTCCTAGCAGAGGGAAGAAGGAGAATCTGAGCAGTGGGAAAACTTGGCAGGGAGGGAAGAACCATTGAGACAGAGTTGTTCAATCTGTTGCCTGAAAACCCTGAGCTGCAGGATGGAGGGAGGCAGGGAGGGAGAAAGAGAGGCAGGATGGAGTGCAAAGGCAGAAAAAGGGAAAAACAACTTTGCTTTGGGGGGTCAGATCTTTTCTAAGGACAGGAAAAGTATGCAGGACCAGAAAAATTTGTTCCAAACTCTACATCTGACCCATAGGCCTGCGTTTGGGGACCCTTGCATTAAACATTTGATTTGTAACAAGAATTTATCATTGTTCTTTACGTTATTGTTAAGTGCCATCAGGGTGATGCCGACTCATGGTGACCCTGTCGATAGTTCTAAACTGTGTCTGATCTGCAGTCAGACAGCCAATTATTGATAGAGTGGCATCTATAGCTGCTGTTATTATATCAATCCATTACATTGATGATCTTCTTCTTTTGTGTCGACCTTCAACCTTGTCAAGTATGACATCCTTCTCTAATGATCTTTCTTTTTGCATGATATGTCCAAAGAATGAACGCCAAAGTTTTGTCATTTGAGCCTCCAAGGAAAGTTCACATTTGATCTCTTCCAGTATTGACGGATTTGTTCTTTGGAGAGTATATGTAAGCATTGTTCACCAGAACCATAATTTGAAGATAACGATTTATTTTCTTCCTATCTTGCTTCTTTATTGTCCAACATTCACATCCATATGACGTTATTGAAAATACCATGACTTGGAAAGTTTAATCTTTGTACACAGAGATATATCTCTGTACTTGAAAATCTTGTCTAAGTCCTTTCATAGCCATTTTGCAAAAAGTAATGCATTGTCAGATTTCTTGACTGCGTATTGTTTCATTATTGATTATGGAACCAAGCAAGTTGAAATTGTCTATTTCTATTTCTTTTTATTCAAAGATGAAAGTATTGATTTTGCTGGTACTCTCAAAGGGCCAGAGGTACCTTCAGTAGATAGGCCCATGGCAACTCAAAGTTCAAACCTTCTGTTTTGTGACAAACTAATTTCCTTGTATCATGCTTAGTTTAAGCATGTCAACAATCCTTTTTTTGGAGGATGGGGGATGAGATTTCCAAAGAAAATCAATTATCTAATAATATGTTTCTCTTCATCTTGAAAGGTAAAAACAAGTAAACAGTTCTAAAAATGACCCTAACCATTTGTTTCCAGGTATAGATTATATACAGCAAGATCCGGATGAGTGCTGGCTGAAGGTCGTGGGTTCAAATCCCACTAGAGGACAGCAACCTTGGGCCGGAAGGACTGGGGTTTCTAGTCCCACAGGTGCTCCCTTGTGGTCTTGGGCAAGCCACTTAACCCTCCATTGCCCATGTTCCCTGTAAAATAGTTATCTCCAAGTTATAACGCCCTGTTCAATATAATTTCAGTTTGTTCAATGTAAACCGCCTTGATATCATGAAAGGCGGTATATAAGAAATGTTAAATAAATAAAATAAATAAATAAAATAAATCCGGATAGCGGTTACAGAAACCAGCTATTCAGTGGCGGCCACTATCTGGATACTGCCGCTGAATATCTAGGTCATATTTAAATGCCAAGCTGACCGTCACAACGTTTAAATATTAGCCTGTCTGAATCAGGTGGTAAGAAAATAAAATCATTTGGTTCTGTTTATATTGCGCACTTTTTACTAACATGAAAAATGGGTTTAGAAGAGAAGAATTAATAGCTGTTTTCTGTTTTGTTTTTTTTGTAGAGGCTAGAACACACAGTATATTAAGTAAAAGAAGACTGGAAGGTTAGAAATGACCTTTGTGGGGTCTTTTTAAATTTTCTTTTGCTTAATTAGAAGAAACTAATGAGAGTTTGGAAATGAGCTTCTGAATAAAATCTGGAATACGCTAATCATTGCAAATTCACGTCTTAAGAGAATGGCTTTCCATATCCTTCTAGCTGTAAAGCATAAATGTCCTGATTGGTTTCCTCCCTGTAAACTTATTTTCTTTTACCTTCTGAAGCAGGTTTACAGAAATCCAGACACTGTTTTATCTTTTTCTGCTTTCCCCCAACTCCCTATTTTCTGGGCTTGGCTCAGAAACTGTGAAGTCCCAATGATGCATTTTCCTATTTGTGTGGGACTCACTGAGTTAAGGCACTGCAGATAAAACACTTACATCAAGCCTGAAGCTTATCACCTTTTTCTTGGCAACATGATTGCTAATGGCTATGTCCCAAGCAAAGTGGCAAAGAATATCTCTTCTCACGTTCCCAACTCACAGTGCATTCCCAAATACCAGATGGTGTTTTTGGAATCCTTTTCACTATGTTTGATATCACAATATCCTGTTAAATTATATATATATATACCTATTTCAGCTAGCTGGGATGAAAGCAAGGAAAGAAAAAAGAAACTGAGAGCTCAGAAGCCAAAAACAATGATTAAAGCAAAGCATTTAAAATAATCAGAATGATTTTGGGCTCTGAAGTTGTATGTGCAGGGGTGCACAGTTTATTACAGTATACATGTCTAAGGCATGATGTCACTGTAAATGATTTCTATGACATCTTCTTGGCCAGCAGTCGTACTTCGCAATGATGCAACCATCACAGCATTAGCTACTAGATTATACTAGGGGTGTGCAGGGGAAATTTTTCCCTTTTTTGTTTCATATTGTCACATTTTTAAATTTGGTTTCATTTTGTTTAACCGGGTACGGCGGACGTGGTGCTCCTGTCCTTGCCCTGCCCCCCCCCAACTCCTCAAACCCCCCCCCCCCCCCATAATAACCACATCACAACACTTTGGGAATCCAACTGGTCGCAGCTTTATTAACCATATAACATTATCCAATAACAAACTACCAACAAGAAAACCTTAATCCACCGAGTTCTGGCAGCGGAACGAACCCTCACCAGCCATGTGAGTAGCAAGGTGAGTTCCTCCCACTTCCGCCGTGAACCGGCCCCAGGCAAATCCATATCCCCCTCTTCCAGCTTCGCCATATTGTTAGCAAAAGCCCCGAGGGGTTTTCCGGGTTGGGGGTACCCCACCCCCGCCTTGCGTATTGCCAACGGCTCCGGATCACGGACACCTCCGGGATCCCGCCTTCCCCCTCCAGCTGCAACCCCCCTCCCCCACTCCTGCCCAACCCTAGGGATGGGAGGGTGGGACGCCAGCCACCTTCAAGTCTTCTCCCGGCGACTGACGTCCCACCGGCCCACTCTGCCCCCACACTGCCTCTCCACCGGCTAACCTGATCCCCCATTGGCTCCCGCGCTCCTCACTCACCTGCGGGAGCCAATGGGTTTAAATCCGCTGCCCGGGCAACGCCGTCCTCACTCTTCCCCCACCTCGTGGGCCCTGGACCACGCACCTGCTGCCCCCCTGGTTATCGGCGGCCAACAGGTACGTGGCCTTACGGCCTTTTCGTTTTGGTCAAAAATGAAATAACACATACTACCATGAAACAGTATGTGCTAAATGCAATCTGAATATATTCTTTTGTGCTTGTAAATGTTCTTTTGTGTCAATATGCACTAAACAAGCACCCATCCAACCCAAATAGTGCATGCTCAAACAGAACAAATTGACCATAATGAAAAAGCACATCCGTACATTTTTTTTAAAGTGCCATCAAGTCAGTGCTGACTCCTGGTGATCCAGCAAACCCTGGGTTTTCTTGGCAAGGTATGACTGGAAGTAGATTGCCAGGCCTTTTCTGCCAAGGCAATGGAGGGTAAAGTGACTTATGTATGTATGTGTGTGTGTGTGTATAAATACAGACTTACATGCTCTCAAACTATAATCTCAAAAAATTAAACCTCAACAGCAAGAGGACCTTCAAGTTTTCATCAAAAGAATTAAATCTCAGTTAGTGATTGTATTCATTCATATGTGCTTTATTCAAAACGTGTGCTTGGAATGCCCTCCCGATGGAAGTGGTAGAGGCAAATACAGTGACAGAATTCAAAATGGCATGGGACATAGTGGATCCCTTTTTAGCAACAGGATAAAATCAAAATAAACATAACTATCTCTTATATCTCAACAACTAGGGGTGACCTGCACGGAGTGGTGGGTACACCCCTAAACAAAGGCATGGGGAGGGGTGACCTGCACGGAGTGGCAGGTGCATCTACTCTTGCCACCTTGCTGGGCAGACTAGATGGATCATATCGGTCTTTATCTGCCGTCATTTACTATGTTACTATATGTGTTATGCTAAATGTTTGATGCTGTATGTTGCAGGAAGTTTTGTACTTAATACAAGCTATTCAGGTTACTTAGACATGAGCAGAGGAGGAACGTATTTGGACACCCTATTCTTAAGAATAAGGCAAAGCAGCAATGGCTTTTGTTCTATTAGTAGCTTTTGTTCTATTAGTGGGCTTTTGTTCTATTTGTTCTATTTGTAACCAAAGAATTAATTTGTGAGTATTATAAGCTAAAGTATAACCAGTGTGAATCTTCATAAATCGTTGGTTAATTTTTAATGCAAAGTTTGGGAAACGTTTGTGTGGATTTTCACCTTCTCTACGAACAACCTATTTTGTCAGGCACAGTGAGTGCTTTGGAACAATGTAAAGAACTTGGCAAAACCAAGCATCTCAATCTGTGTTTGACTAAACTACCTGCATGTGCACTATAACAACCTGCAGAGTTTTCCAGGAATAAGCCCTCTTTGTGCCAGTGCTTTTATATAGCCTGGAAAAAGATAAAGAGAAGTTATCACATCCATGTTCATCAAATTCCACTGTGTATTATGGTTACTGTATATCACGGAGCAGGGCCGGCCCAAAGGTTTCTTCTGCCTTAGGCAGACCCTCCATGCTGCCCTCTGAGGATTGCAGTGGTGCCTGTCCTGTCATGCTGCTCACTGTCTTGGCCTCCATCTTCTCGCCTAGGGAAGGGGGGTGGCATGATAATCTCTCTGCTGCAAAGGGCTTTAGAGTGCCCATGCTGGTGCGCTCACGGCCTGTTGCTCCTGCTCTCCTATGATGCAACTTCCTGTTGGAAGGGGGCAGGAGTGGCATGCTGTGAGCGCACTAGCATGGGAACTTTAAAACACGATGCAGTGGAGGGATTGTCATGCCGCCCTCCCTCCCCCAGGCGAGGATGGATGCTGGGGAGGGGGAGGGAGGGCAGCATGGCAGGCCAGGTGACACTGAACTGCCACTTTGCTGGGAGGGTTGGGTGGGCTGATGTCACCCACTGGGGCCTGCTGCCCTAGGTGACCGCTTAGTTCGCCTAGTGGATGGGTCGGCCCTGTCAAAGAACATCCAAACTTGCCTTCTACCATGCAGTAGATTCTTCTTCAACACAGATTCAGAATTGATGTTACCATTACAAACAGGATTTATTTTTATTTTTTAAGTTGATCTGACAGCATATTACTAAAATCAGAAACTCACTCACAAACTTCAATGATTTCTAAATTTTGAATATGCCTTATCATCCGTGGCAATTTACTACAAATCATTTGCTTGATTGAAGCCATTTATACTTTACCCCAAGCTGACATTTTAAAGGCACTATTCAGTCTATGTTTCCTTCTATCCTATGCCTATGGCAAAATTGTTCCTGAATGGGTCCTTTAATTGTAGAAGATCAAAACTGGAGTTCTGTTCCCAGGGATCTGAAAGAATGATTTAGCACCTTAATTCTTGCATTAAATTGTATCCAGTACATTAACTGATTGTTCCTGTCTAGAGCCTATATCAAAAATGGGTATCCCATGGGCAGATCATACAGATCCAATGACTGCTCCATAATTAACAATAACTTGTAGTAATGCAACTTAAGAGCCCTTTTAATGGGCATGGAAGGCAGAATGTATAGCCCATCCTTCTTTGTCATCCTGGAAAAGGGCCCCATGCAGAGCTGCTGGTTGCTGAGTGATGCTTTGTATTATGTACTAGACAGTTCCCCAGTACCAGCTGCATTGGCAGGTAGCCGACATGCAAGGAGATAGCTGCCAAACTATGCTATACAAAGGAAGCTGTGCCAAAGAGAAAGGGACTTTTACATCAAATGACCTTTTACCCCAAGCCAGCATGGATCCCATATTCATCACTTCCAGACAATTGCATCTTTCATTCCTGCACCAACCAGGACTAGAAAGGAGCCGTGTGTGCTATGCATTTGTTCTTATACAGTTCCCATAGACTGGATCATTTTCATCTTTTGTTTTATTGGTGACAAATATTTTGCTTATGTTATTAAGGCCACATAATAGGATGTAAGTGATCATTGCCTTGTGGTCTGCACTATATTAAAAACTTTTACACATTTAAATAAATGCTATGCACACATAGGTGGGGAAAAGCTAAATTACTGACACAAAGGGGTATGTTTACTAAACCGTATTAATGTTACCGGCATTAGTTGCAGTCTTACTGTGACGAATGCCATATAAGGTAGTGGGTGTTCTGGTCTTAAGGTAGCATTTCGGGTTATCGCACGATGGAGCCGTGGCACTTTAACGTGCGTTAGCCTTAATTAGGCGCGCTGACCTACAAGCACAGCAACAGAGGTGTAGCACAATGGTTAATATATTGACTGCTGATCCAGTGGTCATGAGTTTGATTCCCCCCAGTGGGATCAGTTAAAAGACTGTCTGGGGCAATCCCTTCTCCTGCTTGTAACAGTCAGACACATTCCAACAATTTGCACTGCCAGCCAAAAAAGCCACAACCTAATGCACCTTTTAGGGCACATCATAAAGCACCACGTCATCCAAGGCAGGTCATAATGTGCCCCAGAGGGCAGCAGGAAAGGTTGGCACCCTCCAAGGCAGCATATAAGAATAAATACTGTTGTATATACATGTAAATAGTTGCAGTTAACAATTCTCCCCATGTATTATCCAAGTTCTCTTTCCTGTTCAATGTAAAACCAAACAGCTTGTTGTTCTGGTCTTTTGTTATATTGTAAACCGCGCTGATCCCAAATAGTGCAGTATAAAAGAGCTTGTAATAAATAATAAATAAAAATAAATGTAAGGTGCCCCATAAGCTGGCCAAACCTAAGATGCCCCAGGGATGCCAAGGTGACACAGGAGAAGGGGCACAAGGGTGCCCCAAAGTCACAAGCATGAAATGTATGGCTTAAACACAGATGTAACCATAAGACTGCACAGAGCACCAAGGAAAGGCAATGAACAAGTGATTGAAGGAAGTAGATGACGGAGCTCATGGACCAGCCAAATCTGCGTGCAGCCCATGTAGCGGCAGGTAAAGTGGAAAAACATATCAGGGGCAGCTGTACCGATGTACAGGGTGATGGTAATGTATAGTGCAACAATGACAGTGTGTGGCAGAGGATGGGGATACGTGTCCACCAGAGGAGGTAGAGGTGGCAGGATAAGTGCAATGACAGGAGGACAGAGGAGAGCAGACACAGGAGAGGCAAGCATGAATAGCCTCAATGCAGAAAAGTGTGCCAGTGCAGGACATGGGGTAGCAGCCTGCACTAGGGCAGGACGCCACACAGCTGGCACACACACATAGACGGACAGAAGGATGGATGGCAACAGTGATGAGGGTATAATGTGGCAGCAGCACAGATCTGACTGTTACACAAATGAAACGTAGTTGTGTAGGACAGCCATAAAAAAAAGGGGAACAGAGAGGAATTGAACCCATGACCTCTGCTACTCAAAGTCATTGCATTAACCATTGTGCTACATCACTATGGGAGTTATCATACCAATGGATGGCTACAGAAAGAGTGCACGTCACCATAAAACTGTCTGTTGTGGCTACCAGGATAGGATAGAACCAACAGTACCCATAATGCAATTCACATGCAGAACAGCAGTCTACATCTGCTCACCAGATGGGTTATGCACCTCTACAGCATGTCAGCTTGGTAGGGGGGAATGACCGTGCATGTTACTGGCACAGAGTACCCACAGGCCATGCCAATGTGCATGTTCTGTGCTCACCCTGAGGGTGAGGTGGAGTGGCCAGCACCAGGTCCACAGTACCCGGGCTGGTTGAGGTGGGCTGTGCTGCAGGTCTTCATCAGTGCCAGGTAGTTGTTGCAGACACCTTTAGGAGGTCTCTGTGTCCATTTGTAATTGCCAGTCATGTCTGGCCCTTGTGGACCATGATGCACACAACATAGTGCATATCCACTGTGCTTGTTATGGTCACCTGTTTAGGGAGCAGGGGTGTGTCAGGGCTCACATGGCAACAATGTACTTAGCAAACTGCCCTCTCTGGGTCAGGGTGGGGGACATGATCTGCCCCCAACAGACCTGCACTCTCACCCTTTGCAAGGGGGGCAGTGGAGGTACACGAGGACAGGCTGTGGGACCAGCAACCCTAGTCCTGGTGGCAAACAGACAGCTGCTGAAGATCTGCACTTGGGACAGGGCCACTGGCAGATAGGTAGTGGGCCCAGTCAGCTCAGCTGCCCCCCACTACAATCTGACATTCATCAGCAGAGGGCAGTCAGTGTACACCTGCTGCACCTTGCAAGGTGGTGTGGTCATACAGATGCTAACTGCAGACAGTCTGCTAGCTAGTACATAGTGCATGTTCCTGGAGGAACTGTGTGCACCCAAAACTGGGATGGCAGCACACACGCCACACAGGTATGTCAGTGTTTGGGCCCCAGAAAAGAGAACCCATAAATATCACTTGAGAAAAATACTGTATAGTACTATGGGGGAACCTAGCCATGCCGTGGTCACTGCTCAGTCAGGGTGAGAGTGACCTTCCAGCAGGACACGCTGTGGCCACCCTGTCCGTGCAGGTGGTGGTCGGGCATTACAATGTCCCAGCCATTGCCCTATGCAGATGCATCCTGCCCAAGCCGCCCTGTCCGGCCCATACCCACAATAACTTGCTCCTCATTATGCACATTGGCAGGCTTACACTGGAGACAGTGCAAGCAGTGTGGGCTCAGTAAGGTGTAGGCAGCCACAACACACTGGATAGACAGACACACACTCCCACACCGATGCCAGCATTGTGCAAATATAGAGGTTTTTGGCAGCCGTGGCCACCAAAACAGTCCAGGCATGGCTATGGTACGCAATACTGTTGGGGTCACTCCCCAGGGTGGTAAACACTGTCAGAAACCAAAACTGAAACACACTCCACAGATATCAGAAAGGTTGCTATGATGCAGCTTTGAGAACAAAATGTGTTTAACTTATGATTTGTTATCTGCCATTAATCATAGCAACATTTTGATATATGTGTAACGTGTTCCCAGGTTTAGGGCAGCATTGCTAAGGTATGCAAGTGGGAATGTATTGGGAGATGCTGCTCCGCACAGGGCCTAACAGCCTGACTCTCCATGAGGCTTTCGATAGTGGAGCCTGTGGGTGTGGGTGTTTATGCCCCTGTTGGCCAATGCTCTAGGGCTGAGTTCCACAACTCCGGTCCTGGTGGGCCAAACACGGTTAGGTTTTTCATGCTATCCCTAATGAATATGCATGAGATACATTTGCAGACAATGGGAGCGTGTCATACATTTGCAGCACAGGCATATCTATTACAAACAGCATGACACCTGAATGGTGTTTGGCCCTCCAGGACTGCATTTAGGAAACTCTGCTCTAGGGATTGCACATGTTTATGGTGTCTGTGCCCTGTAGGGTAAAATGTAGGCATTTATGGATTGTTTATTTAATCAGCAATTACAGTTATGTCTTTATTACCACGGTTTAGTACTGGGTAAAATATAGGGACATTATTTTACAGGAGCCACAGCTGGGGCTTAAACCTGTGACCTTGGGACCCTCAACACACTGGCTGTGTGTATTGCACCAAACTGTTGTCACAGAGGCAGATCATTCCCTGGGGCTACCATTAGTGTTCATTAGACAGACCTTGTCTGTTGCACCGCATGGCACCCACCTAAACAGGGCTTGGCCTTCATCTGCTGTGGGCAGATGTCCCTACCCCCTCTACCACCAGCACCCTCTCCGCCACCATGCTGACATGCCCTTATGCCGGTGGTGCTGGTGCTGCGCAGTCCCAGGCCGTCCAGTGTGCCGGTAGGCAGCTGCCTATGGTGTGGGTTATTGGGTAGGGGTGCCTCCATGGACATGCGCGCTTCCCCCCGGCACCACCTGTCAATGTTATGTGCCTTTGGGGGTGCCTGCTGGGTAATATCCCCTGTGACACTGTGGGACACACACTCGTGCCCATGTTGGACCCTCGTCAGTTGCTGTCTTGCTGCTTTACAGTTTCGACATTCCTATGTGCCACCTAGGCATCTGCCTAGCCCGCACTGTGCCCCAGCTGGACCACAGCATGTGCCGCCTGCAGCCCTCTATATCCCATTTACAGCATCAGTACAGTTGCCCTTTCCTACGTGCCCACTCTGATGTTACTGCACATGTGCATGCCATAACAAACCTGCCCAATATAAATGAGAAAAAACCTTGATCAGCACTATTTCAATGTGGGATCATTCACTTTGTAGGGGGACAGAGAATAGACCCTTTCAAACATGATATCTTACTTTTTGGGCTTTGTCAGTGGTGTTGCTTTATGTTTATCATTAATATCACTTTTGGCCAGCTTGGTTATTGGGATTTCAAATGTGGTTCTGGTCCTTTTTATGTGTTTATTTGCCGTTTTGGTTCCTGCACATGTATCACAACTATCACTTTTCTGGGTTTTCCTGCCTTTGCTGCACATTGCTGACTTAAATGGTTTCTCTTTCCTGCAAATGTGCCTTAACGCGAGGGTTTCACTGGCGTTAGTGTTCAGACCCGGATTTCACAGTGTTAGTGTGCCTGGAGCCTCTCCCCTCCCACTCTCCGCCCATTGACCCCTTATCTCTGCCCTCTGGGAAGCCTTACTCCACCCTTCAGACCCGGATTTCACAGCGTTAGTGTGCCTTAATGCCGCCGCCATGTTATCGCGCGATAACGTCACTTATCGCACGATAATATCACTGCTGCGACGTTAAGACGGTTTGGTAAACATACCCCAAAGATTCTTAGAACACTGATAGAACTACTCAGACACGGATGTTACACTAACCGGAATGTGAATAAATGATATACTAGCCAGAATGTGAATAAATATCTACAGTACATAATCTGAATCTGCCATAGAAAGATTTACATGTATCAATAAAACACATATTTTGACATGCTTTGTAATAGTCAGCCTTTTGTTTAAGCTTATAGACTGATAAACATAAAGGCTGTATTTATTTATTTATTTATTACAGGCTCTTATATACCGCTCTATTCAGCATCAGCGCGGTTCACAATAAAACAACATACCATAACAACACATTGTTTGGTTTTTACATAGAACAAGGTCAGATTTCGCTCAAGATACACTTTTCATCCCTGCAGTGATATTAGAAGATGCCCAGTTGGAATTCTCTTTTTTTTTTTTTGTTTTAATTATAAAGCACATCTTATTACAGTAATAAGCAAAGAAGCATTTTAGAGCAGATTGAAGCTCTCAACAAGCAAATGTACAAGCTTGCCTTAGAAGTATTACTTATGCATTTTTAGAAGAAATAAATGGTAGACTCTAGGCTAATTGGGACCAGAATGAGAACTGAAATTTGAATCCCCATTATACTTTGACATGGCAGCCTCAACTCAGGGCTTCCTCCTTTGGATGTGATGAGTCTCCAGCATAACATCCCTCTTTCTCTCTCTTCCTCTGTCCAGTATCCCGCTCTCTATACTTCCACCTCTGCTCAGAACCATTAGTTCCCCTCCCCTCCCCCACGTCCTCTTTCTTTCCATCACCAACAGGATGCCAAGGGGTAGAGGATGCCAGGAGGCTGGTGCGCCCTCATGCTTGGTGGTACACGCTGCTGTATAGGTTGCATGTCCCAAAAGCTAGTTCCACATAAAGTAATATCTTTTTATTGGACTAACTTAATCTTGACTAGCTTTTGGAAATTATGTTCCCTTATTCAGAGTGAAACCTCATTTTCTTTTAATTTGAGGAAGGAAGTATTAGCCTCCAAAAGCCAGTCAAGACATATATTGTTAGTCTAATAAAGAGATATCACTTTTAAATACATTTTTGCATATTGACCTTATGTACACACATTCAAATGCACCAGCATTTCTATAGAAGAAATAGAAAACATTTCTGTGGCGGTCAGATAATAAAAAGTTGGGCATCTCTTGTCTGATCAAATCATATTTAATTCACATTCAGCTTTTCATGGCTGAACAATGCAGAAACCAAACATCTTGGCAAATCCTGGAGGCTTTCCCTTGAGCAAAGACTGCAGTGGAACAGAAGCCTCTGACAAAATCCCTTTGGGCTGTCTTCCTTTATCTCAAAGAATGCTCCTTTGAGAAGAAAGGACACCTGAAGGCTAGCCTTGTTGGGCTGCACCTGACTTCTGCCTCACGTGTTGGAGACCGTCTGTTCCTTATTTTCACCCTCTTTGAAACAAATGGAATTTGCAGTTGATTAACCTCAGATCTGGAGTAATGATCCAGCCTGGGACTATAGCTAACAGTGCTGGGGCTACTTGCACTTCCTCTAGTGAGCAAGATAGTAGCAAATTCTTTGGCATAACAGTAAAGGCAAAAGAGAAATGTGAATGTTTCAAAGAGCCACATGGAGAATGGACATCGTGAAAAGATTAAAAAGGAAATATACAAGCATGCTATTACCTGCCAGACAAAAAGCTTGAGTTACTAGAGATGTCTGGAATTATTTAAAACATAGGTATGTAAAGTTGCACACATTTTAGGAATTTATAGAAGCTGAGGATCTGATTTAAGGATTATTCAAAATAATATGTATTTTTGCACGCACCACTAAGTTTCACATTTGCATCAATGTTAGGGTTTGCATTAAACCTCTTGTGATTGCCATCACTCTGAAAAAGATAAAACTGCACGCAAAAATAAAGAGCTGCAGAAACAATACAAGTAATTTTCTCGTGCAATTTTGAAACAGTGCAAATTTAATCTTAGGTATAAATCTGGTGCAAAACAAAAAACTTGCACATGAAAATGAAAAGGAGAACTGCATCAGTTAAAAGATGTGCTGATAGCTCTTCAGAACATTTCCTTAATCTTTCCCCTTTGTTTCTAGAACTTCTGAAAACCTTTATTTCTTTATTAGGGATGCTCTGCTATTTTAAATGACAGGGAAATCATGAACTTTGGTTGTTTCATTCTGGGACATCTTTACTACAGTGCACTAAGCAGGTAGCATATGGATTAACACAAACTAACTTCTAGTGGGTGAGCATGATAGCCATTACCACTCCGGCATGAGAGTGTGTGCTAATTCACATGCTAGCTGCACAATGTGTTATGGGGCAGGAAATGGACGCGTTATCTATGGACAATGGGCATAGCCTGCCTGTTGCAATCAGCAAAACGTATTTTATCAACTACTATCACTTGTGCAGGTAGCGTGGGTGCAGGTAGAGAGGGTGCATTTGCTTCCCATCCAAAAGAAGCCAAAACAAAATGTTATTTGATTTCTATGGTTTGGCATATGCTAAATGATTTTAGTGCACAATTAAATGCAAAGAAAACCCCACTCCAAAATGAAAATCTCTCAGAAAATAGTACAGAAAACAAACAACAAAACAAAATGAATGTTTTACCCCTGTTCTTTATATAGATTATGCCTGATATTCAGGTAGATTATATAGGGCCATGTTTACTACCACTTATAGCATGCTAATGCACATCGGCATGTGCTATGAGCCCCCTTGGCCATAGAAATAAAATGGGCTGTGGCAGCCCATAGTGCACGCTAAAGTACTTAGTACGCCCTAGTTAGTAAACATGGTGCATTGTATGTCAAAGCTTCTACTGCCAAGCAAGATTACTTTCTTTTTATGAGCACCACTGTATATGATGTGTGTACCACTGTATAAGACCATATTCCAAAATAAATTGATATAGGCACATCCAGGCATTCTGAAAATAGCTATCAGAGAATTTTCTATGAAATTTGGGGTCTGCCTTATTCCATTTTATTTCAAACTGTATAAACAACTGATACACTTTTTTTTTGGAGGGGGGGGGGGTTCCCCAATTAAGACCCTTCTCATATGTATGGTAAGTTTAGTGCATGGAATCTGGCATTTCAATTCCAACTTCTTTGGAACGATAATATAAACAAATAATTGAAAACATTTATTTTCCTCGCTGGATTTGTTTGTATTCTAGCAAATTCTTCCAGGCACTAATAAACAGGGCTGTAGCAATGTATACAAAGGCAAACCCTCTTTCACATAAGAGAGCTCTTATATTTTTATTTCCCAACAAAGCTACTTTGAAAATACATAAACAGATGTCTATTTCAGTAATAACTAACACATAATTACTAAAACACTTCTAGGGCCTGGTTTTATAACAGGATGCTTATGTGAGAAATCAAAAAAGGAGCCTATTCAAAGCCTATTTTATAAAGCTAACATGTGCTCTACATAAATAAATCTCAACTCCACCCCTGGGAATACCTACATGCAATGTGTGCATAAGTATGCATTGTCTTGTAGAGATGTGCATAGCCCTAAATAAGTTTGGTTTGTTTGTGGATTTCCTGAATTTTTCCTGATTTTATATATTTTTGGTGTATTTTTCACACATGCATTTGAAGGTATATATAATATATGTGTGCTAGGACTTTTGTCTGTATGAAAATTGATTGTGCAAGAATTCATTTCTAGTCTATTCAGATACAAGCAATTTGCATGCCACTTAAGATCTTTAGTCACCTACCCCTATTGTTTTGTTTCTGCATAACTTTGTATGTGCCATGGGGCAATTTCATAAAAGTAATTTTCCACATGTGAAAGAGCCTTTACATGCAAAAAAAAATCGTAAAATTTGCCAGCTAATGTCTTAGATTCCTCCTGTTAGGGATGTGCACAACAAAGCAAAATTCAGTACATTTTCATTTTTTCCCTGAAATTTTCAGGTGTTTTTGGTTTATTTGACATATTTGTTTTATCTGAGAATTTTTAATGCACATCAAATTGATTTAATGTGCAGTAGTTGACTTTATACATGTTAATTTGTCAGTGCATGTTAAAGGGGTTAATTTAGAAGCCGTATTCAGGATTTAGACATCTAAATACAATCACTTAAATGGATGAATTGCATCCATGTGTAAATGGCCATTTAAAGAAATGCATATGGAAGCCCATACCACATTAAAATTACATGTGGACATGCTGGGGGCATGGGCAGGGTAGGACAAAAATCTACACATGTACCTCCCCATTTCATACAGAGGATGTACGTTTAAGACCAAAATTGTCCATATCAGGATTTATACCTGCTCACTGACATTATTTATTTAGCAATACTTATATTGCTAAATATAAGTACACCTGGTCAAAGCGGTGTACATTCAGGTACTGTATATATTTCCTTTGACCCTAAAGGGCTCACAATCTATGTTTTTGTACCTGAGGCAACGGAAGGTTAAGTGGCTTGCCCAAGGTCACAAGGAGTGCCTGTGGGACATTAATAGGTATTTGGGCTATATCTTCACAAGAGGGACTGAAGGGGGATATCTCCGTTAATCCCTCAATGTTTATTTCCCCCCTCCAAATTTAAATGAAGTAAAGATGAGTCCTCTATAGTTAATTAACAGCATCTACATGACTAGGCTTACAAAATGGTTTGGACATACATGTAAGTGAAAACATTACCTGTGCATGTTGTGAAATGCTGACACTTACAGGTATACGTTGCCGGGATTCCTCTGTCCATTTTTCCTGCAGGTATATTTGTGATATTGCTTTTTCCACTGTACATGGATATAAATCCCTTGCATGCCTGCGCTTCCTTCTGTGTATTTTGCAAACTGCTCCACTGTTAGCACAGCTGTTTCTAAAATACTGTCGGAATTCAGTATGTTCTGACCTCAGCATCTCAATTCTGGTCTCCACATCCTATCTAAAATGAGTCTTTAAATCAATTTAGTGTTCATAAAATTTTTTATGGCTCACTAAAAAACCAATGTGCATTAAGAAATTTCATTTCATTTATTGTTCACCTATCACATAATTTCTAAGCAAATGAACACCCCTAATATTTGTAGTTTTGCCACTAGTCATTTTTTATCAAGCCAAATTGTATCAATTAAAAAAGTATTTTGTATATATTGTGTGGGCTAAATTATCAATAAAGTGCCTAACAAACAATGTATGGTTCTACTTTTGAGCTCCCATAAATCCAGCTGATTTCTAAACATGAGAGAACATTGACGTGGAGCCCGATTCTGAAAGGGGCACATCCAGCCTGCCTGGACGTACATGTGCAGGATGGGCCTGTTAGGACCTGATTCTGGACCGCAGGAACAAAATATTCCCCGCAGAACACAGAATCGGGCCCGAGGACGGCCCAACGTGCCCCTGTCTTCCTGCGGGGATGGCCTCCCCACAGGCGCCCCCGAAATCCACGGCTTAGAACCACCTCCTCCCCATCGCCCAACTCACGTCTGGCCAGCCAGGACCTGGATCGGGTGGCGGGTACCCCCCTGCACCCGGCCCTGGCCCAGGGAGGGACCCCCAGGCCCACTTGCCGGGTCAGTGCTGATTATTCCACCTTCAAGGTCTCCTCTGACCCGGCAGGACATTCAGGGCTGTGACCTGAATCGGCCCTGTATGTTCTGCTGGGCTGGCCCGCTCCCACTCCACCCAGACCATGCCCCCTGCCAGCTCTCCCCATTCAGCTTCTCTGGATGTACAGGGAGAGCCGGAGGGGGAATCAGTCCCGGACAACTTGCAGGGCTGCACGTCCCGCCGGGACATGCATCTCCGCAACCTGCATCTCTTTATCGGGCCCATTGTGTCTGAAGATTGGCCTGTTATATGGCTGAAGTGTGCATGTACACTTACATGGGACTAAAGTATATAAGTCAGCAATGTGTCTTGTGGGCTTGTACATTTTGGAAATTGAAATGCATGCACATAGGTTCAACCCCTACTGGATCACAATGACTTCAGAAGCGTCTGCCAAGCCTTATCACCCCCATGCTGGACTATGCAAACACAATATACCAGGAGCTCCCAAAATCAATTTTACTCCCATTACAGCTTGCTCAAAATACAGCAGCCAGAATTACCACAGGCACAGGTCCATGAGAACTATCACCTCAACTCTGAAACAGCTTCACTGGCTCCCCCATCCTAACCATATTTAAGACTATTCATCACCTCTCGGCGAATATTCTCTGCTCTCGTCTGCAACAAACTCTCAATAAGAGAGCGAGAAGATCTACCAGCCATAACCTCCTATCAATTCCAAGTGCCTTCATCCACTCCACTCCACCACTACAAGCAGAGCCTTCTCATTCTATGCCCCCCACCATCTGGAATTCCCTCACACCTGAACTACGCTTACTCACAGATCTTGACGAATTCCGCTGTAAACTAAAATCCCTCTTCTTCCTGGAGCACTTTGGATCAGACTCTTAACTGCCCACCCACCACACCTTGACCATGTTCACATCCAACCCCTACTCTGCTCTGTGTAAATAGTTAGATTCACCTTTTTTCATTTACTGTTCCTGTGTTGCATGTAACATTCCAGTTCCATTTGTTCCATGTACACTGCTGTGACTTGTAGATACAGCGGTATAGAAAATTTGCTAAATAAATAAATAAAATAAAATAAAATAAAATAAAATAAACGCACTCCCAGAACACTTTCTAAATGCATCTTAAAATATACATATTGGGAAAGCTCGTATGTGTGTACTTTCAGGTGCATAAAAATCCACTTGGGCAGATTCAACTCATATATCCACGTACCTTCTTATTGTACACATATATATATCCCAACTAAGCAGCATCTTTACTATTGTGCACTAATCATTAGCGTAGGATTTGCCCTGTGTTAAGCATGCTGCATTAGCCGTTAGTGTGGAGCCCTGGCAAAACACTGCGCATTAATTGGGTGGGGATGGATGGGAAGGGGGCAGAACGATGGCATTAATAGTGCGTCATGGTTAACATGGGCATTTGGAGTATGCACTAACTGCACCTGTTGCTATCAGAATGAGTGCATTTAATGCCACTTCAATGGCAGGGGGACAGACTCCCCCCCTAAAGTTAGCATGGGCCTTCGCACTAGTTTTGTGGCTCGAGCGTGCGCTATTGGCTTGCTTTTTAGTAAACATGGCCGTCTTTGAAAATGTATTACATGCAATAAAAGAGAGATGCAAGTACACTAGGAAACAATGGACAGATAGCGATCTATTGCTAACCTATGGTAAATGTTGTTGATGTGAATTCCATACCAACATATTTAGTCTAGTAATATACTATCCTGCTTAATAGAGCTGTTAGGAGAAAGCAAAACCATAAACATATCCAAGTCACTATTCAGCAGCACCACCATGTAACTGTTAAGGTATATGCTGTGCCACTGAATATACGTACTTTCACAAGCTAAAATAAATAAGCACCGCCACTGAAAATTCACGTATAACTTCACATGGATGTTTTGTCCATTTGCACTTATACCTGCTATTTACGCACCAGCATTTATATGTTTTATATTAGTCAATTAGGTCTGGAAAAGGACATCCTCATTGGAACCTTCATTAATGTGCACTGTATTTTACAAAAGGCTTGCTGAACATGCAGCTTTTTGTAAACTATTAATGACATATTGGAAAAAATGCCTGTATTTGGTGGTCTGTACAGTGACAATAACGAATTTTCAAATAAAACATGTTCAAAAAAAGAGCAGCAACGCTTGAGGCTTTGTACGAATATCAAAACTTGAATGTATAAGTGGCAGATTTTGCTACCTACATATGTAAGTTCCTCTATTTACAAGGGGAGCCAATTAAGGAGATCAGATCCAAGCTCAAACTTTTGGTGGTTTAAAGATGGTTTTTAAGACCTGTGGGGATAAGTAGAATTCCTCCCCTAATCCCAAACCAGGCCTAAATAACAAGTTAGAATGCAGTAGTGTGTGACTGGCAGCAGGTATAAATGCCTGTATTGCTGCTGTAAAATATGGAATACACGCACATCTCCAAGGTCCACCCAAACCATGCCCAGAACACACTCCCTTTAAATCTGTACATGCCACAGCACACATGTATAAGTACCACCTATTCTAAAATTGGTACTTATATGTGTACATGAAATTGCACATGTAAATAGCTTTATTTACGCATGTAAATCTTTTGAAATGATCTCCTATATGCTTAGGGACCCTTTTACTAAAGTGTATTGTGCTTTTGCACCTAACGTGCCTTTACTCAGTCCTCATTCTGTCGACCACCATTTTCTCCTCAATACATTGTCCTCACTTGGTTTCAAGGGCTCTGTACTATCCTGGATCTCTTCTTGTCTCTTCCAGCGCTCTTTCAGTGTCTGCTCTGATGGTTCCTCCTTTACTGCTATCCCTCTCTCAGTTGGTGTACCCCAAGGGTCTGTTCTAGGCCCTCTCCTTTTCTCTCTCTATACCCAATACCTTGGTGCTCTCATCTCCTCCCATGGTTTTCAATATCATTTTTATGTTGCTGATTCTCTAATCTATCTATCTAAATTTGATATTTCTCCTACACTCCTAGCCCGTAAATCTGCCTGCCCATCTGACATCGCTACCTGGATGTCTCATCACCATTTGAAATTGAACATGGCCAAAACTGAACTTCTTGTTTCTCCCCCAAGCCCTCTTCCCCCCCCCCCCTTCTTCCTTTATCTCTATTGATAGCACTATTCTGCTTCCTGTTTCCTCAGCCTGTAACCTTGGGGTCGTCTTTGACTCCTTCCTTTCCTTTTCCACACATATCCAACAGATGGTTGTTTCTTTCTTTATAACTTTAAGAAACTTCACCCTTTCCTTTCTGAACATACTACTAAAACACTTATCCACTCTTTAATCACCTCTTGCTTAGATTACTGCAGCCTCCTCCTTGCTGGTCTCCCTCTGAGTCTTCTTTCTCCCCTTCAGTCTGTTTAAAACTCTGCTGAATGGCTCGTCTTCCACCAGTCCCATCATACCCATATAACCCCTCTTCTCAAATCACTTCATTGGCTTCCCTTCCGTTTCCGTATCCAATACAAACTTCTCCTTCTGACCTGTAAATGCATTCACTCTGCTGCCCCTCACTCCCTTTCCTCCCTCCTCTCTCCCTACATCCCTCCTTATGAACTCCGCCCTTCCTCTGGCTTTCTCCTCTCTGTGCCCTTTTCTTCTACTGCCAACTCCAGGCTTCGATCCTTTCATCTTGCTGCTCCTTATGCCCGGAACAAATTACCTGTATCTTTATGTCAGGTCTCATCTTTCCACCTTTTCAAATCCATGCTAAAGGCCCACCTCTTTCAGGCCGCTTTTGGATCTTAATCCTTTGTTCTCCTTCTGTCTCCTTACCCTTCCCTATTGTACCCTTGTTGTCATCTATGGTAATGCATGTCTTGATTAGAGTCTAAGCGCTGATGAGCAGGGACCGTCTTCTTATATGTGTTTCTGTGCAGCGCTGCGTATGCCTTGTAGCACTATATAAATGATTAATAGTAGTAGTAGTGCACAAAACCAAGGAGCTTTACATGCAAAGCCACTGCAATACCTGTTGGGGCATGGACAGCTTTTCCCCGATAGGTAATGTGCGTCTCCGGAAACTAACGTGGGTTGGAAATAACGTGGGTGCAGTTAGAGTCACCTACTGAGGTGCAGGTAATTGCATCCATGCTATTTGCAAAATGTGCCATTTTAGCATGCAGTGCATAAACTCACCATGCCCACCCTCCATCCCTCACTCACCCATTTTGGCCTCCACAGCACAATTCACAGTTAGCGAGGAAATCAGCCTATGCTAACTGTGCTGGTCACACATGCCAGCTACAGTGCATGGTTAGCGAGCACCAAAACCCATGCTAACTGCATAGCACACTTTAGTAAAAGGGCCCCTTATCCACTGAATTTTGCCAGGAAACACATTTTTCTTCTACCTTCACTCTGCTACAAACTCCTTTTCTAAACATACAACCTGGTTATTTTTCAAGTAAAATGGCAAATGTTATATGTAGAAGTGGCCCCAATTACAAAAAAAATGCACCTTGCTGTCCCTCTACCACTGACCACATCAGTGGGATCCTGCCATGTACCTGTGACTTGGATTGGCTATTACTGGAAAGAGGACAGCAGGCTTGATGGACCTTTGCACTGACCCAATATGGTGATTCTTATGCTTTTGGATATTGGTCTTTGTTTTCAGCTAGCAATAAAACTCAAAGAAGCAGCTAAGATTTCACATATAAATCAAAGGGGGTGATTTTCAAAACCAGTTCTGTGGTCAGCATTGAATGCTGACTGCTTAAATTCTTATGTTTGAATTTTCAGGGCACTTGTATAAGTCAACATGTAACAAAAAATGATCTATAGATCCAGAAGAGGGGCTGGAGTATGGCCAGATGTTATATGGATAACTGTGATATTCATCTGCTAGCCATATAATCTAACCATCCATGCATGGCTGCAGAAATAGAAAGGATACTTTTATATGGAAATGTTATCCATATAAAGTTATGCCAGCATATTCAGTGGTCTGACACAGATGGATGTCTGCTGAATATCTGCATACAGAGATATGGATGGTATCCATATCTCTTTAGGAGGTCACCAGACTGCTGAATGCTATTCCCAATATGTATAGATATTTCATAATATAGCATATGCAAAAGAACATTATTTAAATGTTTAATATGTATTTGCAATTTTATTTTAAGCAAGGATAATTTTATTATTGGAGGAAAGATTATAAGGGTCTAGCGAGACTCTGTATAAAATTTCTGAAGTGAAACTGAATAATTTTATTGTCTCCAAATTTTAATGGCTATAGCAATCTTGCTATATCTCTCAGCTGCACTAAATATTCTACCAAAGCAGAACAAATACTGAATATGTACACGATTTTTTTTCTTTCTAACTATACATCTCAGCCATAGAATCAAGTCCAATGTGTCACATATAGCAACAATTAAATAAACAGAAATATTCTTTATCACAGCAAAAATCCTACAGGTTTTGCTGACACGAAGGGGCATGTCTACTAAACTGAAGTAAGGTTTGGCAACTCTCACAGTGCGTTAGCTGCCAAAATCATGCAGTAAAGCATAGTTACTCACCTGTAACAGGTGATCTCCGGGAACAGCAGGAATTTAGTCTTCACATATGGGTATCGTCGGTACCGACGGAGCCTGCATGGGAACGCTCCCCAGCATCCAATAGGAAAGCTTTTGGGAGCATCCCACAGCGCCTGCATGCTGCCTTCCCGCCTTTCCCAACTGTCCCTCTCCAGTTGAGTTTAAAGCTGAGACAAAAGAGAGAGGGAAAGAGAGAAAGAGAAAGATAGAGAGATACAATTCCTAGGGGAGGTGGGTTGGTTGTGAAGACTAAATTCCTGCTGTTCCCAGTGATCACCTGTTACAGGTGAGTAACTATGCTATCTCCAGGAACAAGCAGGAATGTAGTCTTCACATATGGGGACTCCCTAGCTGCAGATGCCAGGGAGAAACCCCAGAAGTTGTGTGCCCTTGTGAAAGGGCTCCACTTCCCCCCATGGATCTCTGCCATCCTATCAGGGATGGTGGGTAGAAGATGATTAAGTATGGAACAGGTGTTGAAAAACAGCCTAACCAAACAAGGCATCCCGGCGGGAGTCCTTATCTAAGCAGTAATGGGCTGTGAAGGTATGAACCGAAGCCCAAGTAGCTGCTCAACAGATTTCGTCAATAGACAAAGAGTGAAGATGAGCCATAGAGGCTGCCATGGCTCTCACATTGTGAGCTGTGACATGACCTTCCAGAGGAAGGTTTTTACTCTCATAGGCAAAAGATATACACTGTGCAATCCAGTTGGACAGTGTTCATTTGGAGACTGGAAGTCCCAAATGACTAGGATCAAAAGCAACAAAAAGTTGAGAGGACTTCCTATGTTGCTGTGTCCTTTGTAAGTAAAAGGCCAGAGACCTTTTACAATCCAAAGTATGAAGATTCCTTTCTGCATTTGAGGCATGAGGCCTTGGGAAGAATACAGGAAGGTAAAGCGCTTGGTTTAAATGAAAAGATGACACCACCTTTGGCATAAAGTGCGGATGAGTCCTAAGGACTACCTTATCATGATGGAACCTTGTATAAGGAGGATCAGCCACCAACGCTTGCAATTCACTGATGCGACGTGCTGATGTGATTGCAATAAGAAAGATGACCTCCCAGGAAAGGAATGTCAAGGAGGTAGTGGCTAATGGTTCAAAAGGCGGTTTCATAAGCTGCCCAAGAACCAAATTTAAGTCCCATGCCACCGGTGGTGGCTTAATGGGAGGCTTAGTCAAAAGAAGGCCTCTCATAAATCTCGCTATGAAAGGATGAGAAGAAATAGGTTGCCCATTTAGAGGCTTGAAAGAAGCTGCAATAGCACTCAAATGAACTCTCACTGAATTGGTCTTAAGCCCTGCATTAGATAAATGAAGGAGATACTCCAGTAATGATTCCAGAGGTATCGCAAGAGGGTTAAAACCCTTCTGTGAGCACCATATGGTAAGCCTTTTCCACTTGAAAGCATAAGAGCGTCTTGTGGAAGGCTTCCTGGAAGCATAAAGGATATCCTTTACCTGTTGAGAGAAATGTTAAGACTGTGAAGTTCTAAGCTTTCAGTAACCAGGCCTTGAGATGCAGAGACTGGGGATTGGGATGCCACAGCATCCCGTCCTCCTGAGAAAGGAGATCTGGAGCAGATCCTAACTCCAGTGGCGGAGCTTGAGAGAGATGTAGGAGCAGAGGGTACCACATTTGCCATGGCCAATGTGGAGCTATGAGAATCATATGACCTCTGTCTCTCTGAAGCTTGAACAGGGTTTTGGGAATTAGTGGAATGGGTGGAAAGGCATACAGGAAGTCCTGGCCCCAATGGAGGAGGAAAGCATCCCTGGCCTGACAACCCTGAGCCGGAATTCTGGAACAGAACCAGGGAAGTTTGGCATTCAGAAGACTTGCGAAGAGGTCTATGTCCGGGGTTCCCCAAATTTGGAAAAGTTTGGCCACCTGGTCTGCATGGAAAGACCATTCGTGTGGAAGCAGAACTCGACTGAGTCTGTCTGCCCAAGAGTTTTGAATGCCTGGAAGATACATCGCAAGAGGATGAATCTGATGCTCTCTGGCGAGAGCCCATAGTCGCAAAGCTTCGTTACATAGCGACAGAGAGCCTATTCCGCCCTGCTTGTTCACATAGAACATGGCTACTTGATTGTCTGTTTGAACTAGGACTCTCTTGTAGCTGAGCTGGGTGTGGAATACTCAAAGAGCAAGGAAGATTGCTCTGAGTTCTAGATTGATATGTAGATAGGTCTCCTGTGGAGTCCGGGTACCCTGGGTAGAGAGGCCTTGCAGGTGGGCTCCCCAACCCACCTGTGAGACATCTGTTGTTAGAGTGGCTTGGGGTAGAGGTTGCTGAAAAGGGGACCCCACCAAAAGGTTTTGGGGTGATTGCCACCATTGGAGGGACAAAATAAGGCGATCTGAGTTTGCTATTTTGTCTGACAGGCAACCTGACGCCTGAGTCCATTGAGTGGATAATGTCCACTGTGCTGCCCTCATGTGGAGGCGAGCCTAAGGAACCACATGCACGGTGGATGCCATGTGGCCTAGCAATTGTAACATTTCCCGAGCAGTGAGGTGAAGTTTTAGCACTGCTTGGGAAGCTAACTGCACAATGCGAAGGCAGCGGGGCTGTGGAAGGTAGGCCCTTGTCTGTCTGGTATCCAGTAGAGCTCCTATAAACTCTAGGGACTGAGTGGGAGCAAGGTTGGATTTTGGGAAGTTTATGACAAGTCTCAAATACTGAAGGATGCGCATTGTGCGGGAGAGAGCAACCCTGGCCTCTGGCTCTGAAGGGGCTCGAATGAGCCAGTCGTCTAAGTAAGGGAAGACGAATATTCCTAGGGTGCAAAGAAATGCTGCCACCACATCCATGCATTTTGTGAACACCCTTGGTGCCGAGGCCAGGCCAAAAGGAAGAACCCTGTATTGGTAGTGCTTCCCTTGAAATAGAAAGCGAAGGAACTTTTGATGAGTTGGATGGATGAGAACATGAGTGTACGCATCCTTGAGATCTAGAGAACAAAGCCAATCCTGACTCTGAAGGTATGGCAGCAGAGTTCCTAGAGAAATCATTTTGAACTTCTCTTTGAACAGGAATTTGTTCAAATTTCTGAGGTCTAAAATGGGTCTGTGTCCTCCTGTTTTCTTTGGAATAAGGAAATAGGGGGAGTAAAACCCTGTACCCCGTTGGGGAACGGGTACCTCTTCTATTGCCCCTTGGGCAAGAAGCATAGTGACCTCTTGACCTAACTGGTCGTTGAGAGAGGTCTGAGAATTGAACTGTCTTACCATTGTAGGAGGGGGCATGCTGAGGAAATGAAACTTGTACCCCTCTCTCACAATAGACAGAGTCAAATTTTCTGCTGTTATCTGCCCCCTTCTGGGGGCAAAATGACATAACCTTCCTGGAATGGTGGAAGGCTCTGGGCCGTTCAAGGCCAGGAAGGCAAAGTTCTCTAGATAGGAGTCAAAGCCCCTGTGGAGGCTGAGTCTGCTGAGCCGGTAGAGGCTTAGCAGCTTTTGTTTTTCTTTGCCTAGGTTGTTGCTGCTGTCCCTTTTGGGCAGACTGACCTAAACAATGCCCCTGCTGGGTATAGGAGGGATAAAACTTCTTCTTACTGAAGAATGGTTTCTTGTAAGATTTTTTCCTTGCAGGATCAGCTGTAGATTTAGATAGTCTATCCAAAGTGATATTGTCAAGCATCTATCTCATTAGCTTTTTCCTGCCAATTCTTGCCAAAGAGATTCTCTCCTGTGCAAGGAATATTCCTTAGTTTATCCTGTACCCAAAGTTCCAAGTCAGATGCCTGGAGCCAGGCAATCCTATGTGCACCTATGGCAATAGCAGAGGTTCTGCTTATGCACTCAAAGCAGTCAAAGACTGCACAATTTACAAACTTGGAAACATCCTGAGCATGTTTGACAAGGGCGAGGTAATCCTGCCTCTTATCATCAGGAAGGAGAGGGCTCATAAGCTCTAAATCTCCCGTGACCTCCTTAAGGAACATTCCCATATATAATATATAGGAACTGATACTAGCAGAAAGCATGGAATCCTGTAAGGTCCGACATCCAAAGGCGTCAAGAGTCCTACACTCATGTCCTGGAGGATTAGATGCATGCCTTTTTGCACTCTTGATCCTTCTCATAGCTGATTCCACCAGCATGGAATGGTGTGGTAGTTGAGTCTTCTGAAACCCAGGACAAGGAGGAACTCGATACATGGTGTCGAGTCTTCGAGAGTGAGGAGAAGTGGTTAGAGGTGTTTCCCACATCCTTAACATGAGATCATGCAAGATCTCATGAATAGGTAAGGTAGCTGCCTCCTTGGGAGCTTTAAGGTGTTGTAGGATTTCTAATTCCTTTGCCCTAGGCTCTTTTTCAGGAGCCACTGTGATGGAAAGACCTCGAGCCACATCTCGGATAAAATCCTGAAAGGACATATCTTCTGGTGGAGACATCCTACGCTGAGGAGAAGAAGAATCCTCAGGAAGAAGTACTCTGGTATCAGCAGAGCTTTCGGAGTCTTCAGACTCATCTGAGGATTCAAAGTATCTCCGATCTGGGTGATTGTGCAAGGCAAGGTACCGGTACCGATCAAAGTTGGCATCGGAGGGGTCCAGTACAACGGATAAGCATGACTCGGTCCCGGTAGAATACCTGCCGATGTCGATGCAGTCGATACCGGTACCGGTTGAATTGTCTGAAGCGGTTTCAGGGGCATCGAGGCTGTGAGAAGAGCCGCCGGACTGCGTTCAATAGCCAAGAATCTCTGGTCTATCGACGCTGCTGATGCTTGGGTATCGGTACCGGATGAAGCAGCCGGTACCCCAGAGCATGGCACCAGTAGTTCTGCTGAGGTTGAGGCCTCGAGAACATCCTGGAGCCCCGTTAGTGCTTTGGAAGCCGAAGTGTCCCACCGGGGCAATTTTGCCGGTGAAAGCCCTTCAAGGGCAACGCCAGAGGCATCTCGATGCTTAGAGGGAGATCTACCCTTTGAGGACCGGCTAGATTTATGTTTAGTTACCTGAGATCTATGGGAGGAAGACGAAGCCCTGGAAGACGTCAATGCCACAGAGGCTGCATTGGAAGTAAAAAGGGTGCTAAGTTTAGCAGCTCAGTTCTGCTGGCCCCTTTTCGACATCATCCTGCAGGCAACATACTCTGAAACAGAGTGGTCAGGACCTAAACATTTGAGGCACCACTCATGGGTGTCGGTGATGGAGATGGTACCGCCACACTTGGAACACTTTTTAAAAAGCGGGGTTTTCCATTTTAAAAGGAAAAGGTTGGGCTTAGTGCCCAAAATGGCACGTGGCACCTGAGGAGAAAATAACTGGAAAAGACTCCAGAAGAAACGGGTTGGGGTTTTTTTTGGGAAAAAAAGAAAGAAGAACCGGCGGTACCGATGTAGCATCGAAGGAAGGCAGACGCGACCACAAAAAAGAAGAACAGAAGGGAATTATTTTTTGCGGAGACAGGATGTGCGACCTGTTGGCTCTGTGGAAAACAAAGAACAGGATAAACTGGAGAGGGACAGTTGGGAAAGGAGGGAAGGCAGTATGCAGGCGCTGTGGGATGCTCCCAAAAGCTTTCCTATTGGACGCTAGGGAGCATTCCCACGCAGGCTCCGTCGATACCGATGATACCCATATGTGAAGACTACATTCCTGCTTGTTCCTGGAGATATAAAAAAACCCTCCAATCTCCATCATGAACTCTTCCAAGGGAGATCGGTGCACCCCTGGGCAAACTAAGATCCCAACTAGCTAGTCGGAGAAAGGCTCCTCTCACCCTACCCCTGATCCATTAGTCCTGGCTAGCTAGTTGATAGCCCCCCCCCCCCTCCTCCCCATTACAAAGAAATATCCCAACTAGCCAGCCAGCAAAGGGGGACCCATCCTCCACACCTCCTTGGTGGTATGGTGGAATGATGGGGCAGGAATGATCCTCTCTGCTCCCGCCCCTTCATCGTGCTCTTCAAAATGGTTGTGATCATGGGGTGCTGTCCTCTAGCCTCATGCTAGCACGACAAGATCACGGTCATATTATATTTGTTAGTACTATTGAGGAGGGCACACAAACCTACTCAGAGTATGGGTCCTACTTCTGCTGCTGCCTCCCCTGCAATGGTGTCACTAAGGGATAGCAAGTGCTCTCCCAAAACAATGACTTATCATTTCCTTTGGCAACCTAGTCTTGGGCTGGCAGCTCTGACTCATCTAGCTGTCCTCTATGCAAACACTTCATTCTTCTTTCCACTTTCCTGTGGCCAGCGGAATGGAAATATCCATTGTTTTAACTGTGGGATACTCTATATACACTGAGCCCTTTGTTGTTCAAACATCAGTTATTTGATTTGCACAAGGTCAAGTGGTTCAAAGCAGCTGATGTCTGAACTGCACAGGTTACGTAGCTACAGAATGTCTGGAGATTCAGACAACAGATGTTTCCATCACATGAATGTCAGGCAATAGAAGAGCAGGAGGAAGCATTTGTACAGACAGCAGGAACAACAGGCAGATAGGTTAGTGGTGCCATCCTGAGGAAGGAGGAGAAAATAGGGGAGAAGCTGAGAGGAAAAGTGGAGAGACAGAGAGAGAAAAGGACTTGCGAGATTTTAAAAAAGTGGAGATTCTGGAGAATAGAGACTGAGAAATTCATTGAGGGGAGAGGAAGGAAGTGCAGGAAAAAGCATAGTTGGAGTGGAGTGGAGTGGAGGAGTGGCCTAGTGGTTGGGGCAAGGTACTTCAGGCCGGAAGGTTGGGGGTTCAAATCCCACTAGAGGACAGCAACCTTGGGCCGGAAGGACTGGGGTTTCTAGTCCCACAGGTGCTCCTTGTGGTCTTGGGCAAGCCACTAACCCTCCATAGCCCATGTTCCCTGTAAAATAGTTATCTCCAAGTTATAATGCCCTGTTCAATGTAATTTCAGTTTGTTCAATGTAAACCACACTGATGCAGAATAGTGTGGTATATAAGAGAGTGTAAATAAATAATAGTTACTCTCCTGTAGCAGATGTTCTCTGAGAACAGCAGGAATCAGTCCTCACATATGGTGGACGTCAGCACTGACAGAGCCTGCATGGTAATCTCTTCCCAGCTTTCAAAGAAAGCCTTTGGAAGATCAACCACATGTGTGTGGTTACTTTCCTGCCCAAGGGAACCATTTCCCCTCAGTAGAATGCCATAGGTTAATCAAGCAGAAAAGAAAAACAACTCCATGGGGAGGAGGAAAGGTAGTGAGAGCTGGTTCCTGCTGTTCCCAGAGAACATCTGCTACAGGTGAGTAACTATGTTTTCTGTTAGGACAAGCAGGAAGTCAATTCTCACATATGGGACTCCCCAGCTATAGGCTACCGAAAAACCTGTAAAAAGCCACGGGCAACCCAAAAATCAAACCGTGAATGGCAGCTGAAAAGCCTCAAGCATTGGTATGCAACTTCAGCATCTGCGAGGGAATTGACTCTCCAGTAGCCTGGACATACAGAAGGGTAGGAGAGAAGAAGTTGCACTAGTCCCCAAAGAGATGCCGAAGAATGCTCTGGCCAAAGGCACTGTCACACCGGGATGCCTCCTCTAGGCAGTAGTGAGCTGCAAAGGTATGGAATGAGGACCAGGTGGCCCCTCAACAAACCTCCTGTAGGGAGACAGAGCGTAAGTTAGCCATGGAGCCGAACGTTATGGGCCATCACATGACGCTCCAGAGAAAGACCAGCTTGTCCATAGGCAAAGGAAATGCAGTCAGCTACCCAGGTATTAAGGGTGCGCTTAGAGACTGCCATGCCAAGTCTGTTGGAGTCATAGGAAACAAACAGTTGAGAGGTGCGGCAATGAGTTTTTGTCCAATCAAGGTAGAAAGTTAAAGCCCATTTACAATCCAAGGTATGAAGAGAGGTTTCTGCCCTGTTTGCGTGCGGCCTGGGAAAGAAGGTGGGGAGAACCACCTGCTGATTGAGATGGAAGGGCAAAACCACCTTGGAAGAAATTTAGGGTGTGTATGGAGGACCACCCTATTTCTATGAAATCTGTTGTAAGAGACGTGAGCCTCCAGCACTTGCAGCTTGCTAACCCTGCAGGCTGAAGTGAGAGCCACTAGGAATATGACCTTCCACGAAAGGTACTTGAGATGGTAGAAGGCCAGTGATTCGAAAGGAGGGTCAATGAGTTTACCCAGAACCACATTCAAGTCCCACGCTGCCGCTGCTGGGTGAATGGGAGGCCGCAAGGGCAAAAGGCTCCGCATAAAGTAGCCAATGAGAAGATGAATTGACAGAGAACTCCCGTCAACCACATGATGGTATGCCGCTAGGGCGCTCAGATGCATCCTCACAGAACTGGACATTAACCCAGCCTGGGAGAAGTAGCTGCCGAGGCCTATGTGGGGCGATAAGGATCACTTTGGCCCTGTCCGTCTGGACCTTGAAGAGTGTCTTAGCCACCAAGGGAGTGAGTGGGTAAGCATACAGCAGGCCCTTGCCCCAGTGGAGAAGAAACATATCGGCTGCAAGGCGGTTCCGGCAAGGTATCCTGGAGAAAAAAGTGGCAGCTGAGTGTTGTGAGAGCAGGCGAAGAAGTCCACCACTAGCATGCCCCACTTCTGGTAGATGTCCCGTGCCACTGGCGAGTTGAGGGCTCACTTGTGAGGCTGCAGCACTCTGCTGAGCCAGTCCACCAGGACATTTTCCTGCCCAGGGAGGTAGATGGCCCGGAGGAGCATACTCTGCCAGCTTGCAAAATTCCAGAGTCTGATCGCTTCCCAGCAGAGAAGGTAAGATCCTGTGCCTCCCTGTTTATTGATGGAGAACATCACCACTTGATTCCCCATTTGAACAAGAACAATCTGATTCACCAGATAATGCTGGAAAACCCGCAGGTCATTCACAACTGCTCTGAGTTTGAGGAATTTGATCTAGATCTCTTCCTGCGACCAGAGTCTCTGGGACTGAAGGTTGTTCCAGTGGGCTCCCCAGTCAAACTTGGAGGCATCCATGGTTAGGATCTGTTGATGCAAGGATCCTGAAAAGGTATCTCCGCCAGAAGATTGCTCGATTGTCGTCACCAGGCAAGGGAATGGGAGAGGGGCAAGGTGACCTGTACCTTGTCTGACAGATACCCCATCGCCTGCTTCCACTGCGTGCAGAGTCCACTGGGCCTGACACATGTGGAAATGGCCGAGGGTATGACATGAACCGTTGAGGCCATGTGCCCTAGGAAGCAGAGCATCTGACAAGTCAAGACCGTTGGAGAGGTTTGGACCTCCCCCACCAAGATAGATAGGCATTGAGCCCTTTTAGGCAGAAGAAATGCTGAGGCCTGAGTGATATCCAGGAGGACTCCTATGAACTTCAGGTGCTGGATGGGCTGTAGGTGGGACTTAGGACAATGCGACGTAGGGCCTGTTGGACCTCATCCAGGGACCCTCCTCTTATCAGCCAGATAAGGGAAGATGAATATACCCTGCAGTCGCAGGAAGGCAGTGACCACCGCCAGACACTTTGTGAACATCCTGGGGGTGGACGCCAGTCCAAATGGAAGGACCAGTACTGGTGGTAACACCCATTGATGACAAAGCGGAGGTACAGCCGGTTTAAGGGGTGGATCAGAATTTGGGTATAGGCATCTTTGAGATCCAAGGAGCATAGCCAGTCTCCCCAGTGGAGGTAAGGCAGCAACATTCCAAGAAATACCACTTTGAACTTATCCTTCACCAAGAAGCAGTTGAGATCCCATAGGTCTAGAATGGGGCACAAACTGCCATTTTCTTGGGAACCAGAAAGTAGTGAAAGTAGAACCCCATGCCTCTTTGAGGCAATGGTATGAGTTCCACTGCCTTGTCGGCAAGAAGAGCAGTGAGCTCCCTTTGAAAGAGGTCCCGAGGGGGGGGGGGATCCAGAGAATATTCCCCTGGAAAGTATGAGGGGGATATCTGTTGGAAGTGAAGGAGGTAACCCTCCTTTACCATCTGAAGGGCCCAGGCATCAGTGGTTATGCTGGGCCACTGGTGGGCAAAGAATGTGAGATGTCCCTTTATGTGCTGCGGCTTCTGACCTCCCATGGGAAGAAAGGCTATGCACCGGGAGTCAAACCCCTTCAGGCTGTGTTGGAGTCGCTGTTTGGGGGTTGGGGGCCTTAGGCCTAAGGGGGCTCTGCCCCTGCGGGGGAGCTTGATAGGACTGATAGGCCTGATGTTGGGGATATGTTCCATAGGCCTTCTTTTTCTTCTGGTAGAAGGACTTCTCTGAAACCTTCCATTGGGAAGGATCAGCGGTCTTCCAAGAGAGCCTGGTTCTGGTCATTAGCTCTGTCTCCAACTCGGTGGCTTTGTCCGTCATGGGCTTGCCAAAGAGATTCTCCCCCCAGCAGGGGACATCTACCAATTTGTCCTAAAACCATTGCTCCAGATCTGAGAACTGCACCAATGCCGACCACAGCCACTCTAGCCACAGATTCAAAGACATCATAGGTCACTCAAATTACATACTTGAAGCACTCCTTGACCATGGACATCATGCTCCAAAAGCACTGGAGGTGTTTATTGGACAGTCCAACTGAGAACCCAGACAGTTCACAAAGGGAACTGGAGTTTCCCACATCCTGAAAAGGAGGCACACCAAGATGGGAGGCACCGGCACCATTATGGCCTCCTTGGGAGGACAGTCATATTGAAGTATGTCCAGGTCCTCCACCCAAGACTCCTCCTCTGGCTCGGTAGTGAAGCGAGGGCCTTACCCATGTCCTGGATGAAATCCAGAAAGGAGAGATCCTCGGGCGGGGACCTCCGTCACACCTGAGGAGGAGAGAGGTCCAATGGAACATCCCGAAGCCAAATGGTATCAGGGGACTCATTGTCCGTCTCCCATTCTGAATCGGAATTGGAAGGGACCTCAAAGTACCAGTGGGAACTGCACTGGTGTACAGTCATCAGGGGCGAGATCAGCAGCCAGGATTTCTGGTGCTCAAAGTCCAAAGCACTCGGTGGAGAAGCCTGACGTTCTGACCGAGACCGGGATTGGTCATCGGAATCGGCCCACAGGGCATACCATTCCTGAACAAGCTGGATCTGCTGTGGCAAGGCCCCAAGGAACTGGAGGTAACTGAAACCAGGGTCTGCTGGTTTGCCAGAAAGGCAGCAAGGATGCACTCCAGGACTGCCATCCTGGCCCCGAGGCCCAAAGGCTCTGCAGCCTCTGGCATGGGCACTGAGGGCATCAGGCCCAATGCTGGTTCCCTTGGTGGGGACTCACCAATGGTGATCGCCTTGACAGTCTGAGGGTGATCCTCCGAGGGGTTGAGGGGCAGCTTCGGGGGGCTGCTCCTGGCCATCACCCTCAGAGTCCCATCAAGGGCTGCGGTGCCTGCAGGTCTTACTTAAGGTACTGACATTGCCCCCTGACAAGGACTTGGTCAAAGTCCGTTCCTTCTAGGGATGGTCCTCCACAGATGGTTGTCAGTCTGACATTCCACGACCTCGGGGCTCTGAGTGAGCTCAGCAATTGCCTGGGTCCAATGTCTCCATGACTGCCCCTTAGGGCATCGATTCCAAAGCTGATGATGGAGCCAACGCTGGGGACTTGAGGCAAACAACGTCTCCTTCTGCCTTTAATGATTCTTACACTCCTTGCTCATCATCTGAAGACAGAGTGGGCAAGTGGAGGTGTTGTGATCGGTATCAAGGCATTGAAGGCAACAATTGTGGCAGTTCGTGATGGACATGGTCCTGCCACAATTGGTGCACTTCTTAAAACCACTAATTAAGGACATAACGGGAAAGACAGCCCCCACGATATCAAATTCCAATGCCCTGATTAGTAGAGCGCGAGAAGAAAATTCCACACACCGAGAGAGAAGAAAATGCGATGCCGAGGTAGCGACGGTTCCGGGACCATAAGAAGGTGACCGCATGCGACCGAGAAAAAAGAAGCGAGAAAAATAACAAAGTATTCACTGAAATGAACCACATTTTTCTGGGATGCAGATGGTATGTCTGATGGGCTTCGCGGAAAAATGAAAACTGAGGGCTCCCTTGGGCAGGAAGATGACCACACATGCATAGTTAAGGTCCTAAAGGCTTTCTTTGAAAGCTGGGGAGAGATTACTGTACAGGCTCAGTCATTGCTAACGTCACCCATGTGAGGACTGACTTCTTATTTGTTCCCAGAGGATAATTGGATTCCGAGATTGAAAGCTGGGGACTGGAGGACAGTAGGGTCCTCAAAGAGTGAGTATTTTAGGAATGGGGTTGATTGGGAACTTGGGAGAGTTGTTACTTCATGTTATTTTGGGCGGGAAAAGGAAAAATGAGTACTGATCCTGATATTAGGTGGGAAAGTTTGGATTTGGAGATAAAATGGAGGGCAGAACAGGGACTTGGTGAAGAGAGTGAGGAAATTGAGACCGAGCAGTAGTTTGGGAGGACAGGGAGAACTGGGTAATTACATGGGTATTAGTGAAAGTATGTTAGATAAACTGGGAAGGATGAGATGGTAAGAGAAGAGAGCTGAAGGTTAGGGAGGTGTTCAGAGGTGGTGTGAATGACATAGAGGATTGGAGTAAGGGTGATAAACAGTGGAAAGGGGTCAGGGTACTTACTGTGGAGGGATTAGAGAGAAAAAAGATGGATCTCTGAAAGGGATGAGAGGGTGGTAATGGGGCTGGTAACATAGGGGTAAATAGGCTGGGTAGTGGGGGCTAGGGAAGGAATGAATAACACAAAGGAGATACTACTACTACTGAGCATTTATATAGCGCTACAAGTCATACGCAGCGCTGCACAGGCATGTAAGAGACAGTCCCGGCTCATCAGAGCTTACAATCTAATCAAGACAAACGCAGAAAGTGTAGGCAGGGATAAAGCAAGGGGAAAGAAAAAGGAGATCAGGTGAGTCAAGATCCAAAAGCAGCAGCGAAGAGGTAAGTTTTCAGCCTGGATTTGAAGAGGGTTAGAGAAGGTGCTTGGCGTACAGACACAGGTAGTTTGTTCCAGGCGTAAGGCGCAGCAAGGTGAAAGGAGCGAAGTCTAGAGTTAGCAGTAGAAGAGAAGGGCACAGATAGAAGCAGTTTGCTAGAAGAGCGGAGTTCCCGAGGGGGGTTGTAAGGAGAGATAAGAAAAGAAAGGTAGTGAGGAGCCGCAGAGTGAATGCATTTATAGGTCAGGAGGAGAAGTTTGAACTGGATGCGGAAACGGATAGGGAGCCAATGAAGTGACTTGAGGAGTAATATGGGCATAACGAGGCTGGCGGAAGATTAGCCGCGCAGCAGAGTGTTGAACAGATTGAAGGGGAGAGAGATGATTCAAAGGGAGACCAGCAAGGAGTAGGTTACAGTAGTCAAGACGGGAGGTGATTAAGGAGTGGATAAGCGTTTTAGTAGTGTGTTCAGAAAGGAAAGGGCGGATTTTGCTGTTGTTATAGAGAAAGAAACGGCAGGTCTTAGCTATGTGATGGATATGTCTGGAGAAAGAGAGAGAGAGGAGTCAAAGACAACCCCTAGATTGCGGACTGAGGAAAGAGGAAGGAGTACAGAGTTATTCACAGAGACTGAGAAAGGAAGAAGAGGAGGGGAGGTTTTAGGGGGAAAGATAAGAAGTTCAGTCTTGGCCATGTTCAGTTTCAAGCGGCGGTGAGACATCCAGGCAGCAATGTCAGAAAGGCAGGCAGAGATCCGGGTCTGGATTGCCGAAGAGATTTCAGGGTAGAGAGGTAGATCTGGGAGTCATCAGCATACAGATGGCACTGAAAGCCATGGGAGGAGATAAACGCACCAAGGGACTGGGTGTAGAGATAGAAAAGGAGCGGACCCAAGACAGATCCTTGGGGTACACCAACTGAGAGCGGAGTATCAGAGGAGGAGGAGCCACCAGAACACACACTGAAAGAGCGATGGGAGAGATAGGAGGAGGACCAGGATAGTACAGAGCCCCTAAAACCAAGCGAGGACAGGGTATCGAGGAGAAGGTTGTGGTCAACAGTGTCAAAAGCAGCAGAGAGGTCAAGAAAGATGAGGACAGAGTAAAGGCCCTTGGATTTTTCCAGGAACAAGTCACTGGAGACTTTGGCAAAGAGCCGTTTCAGTAGAGTGTAAAGGACGAAAGCCAGACTGTAAGAGATCTAGGAGGGCATGAGAGGAGAGGAAGTCGAGACAGCGGCGGTGAACCACACGTTCAAGTAGTTTAGAAATGAAGGGAAGGAGAGAGATGGGTTGATAATTAGAAGGACAGATGGGATCAAGTGAGGGTTTCTTGAGGAGAGGTGTGACCACAGCATGCTTGAAGTCTGCAGGGACTGTTGCAGTGGAGAGTGATAGGTTGAGAATATGAGAGATGGAAGGGACAACGGTAGAGGAGATAGGGCTTAGGAGATGGGTGGGGATACATGACGCGGGTCTCTGCAGCACAGTTCTTCACTGGTTTCACTCTTTTCTTACCTCCAGGTCCTGCTCTGTTCTCTCTTTATCCACCCCTGTATCCTCCTCCGAGCCTTTTCCCCTTCTCTGCGGTGTCCCACAAGGCTCAGTATTGGCCCCCCTTCTCTTTAATATATTTCTCTCACCACTTGCCTTACTGGTTCAACAATACGGGATTTCTGCTTTCTATTAAGCTGACGATCTGGTCCTCTTGTACCACACCTCTCCCCACTGTCCCGATCTTTCCCCTCTCAACTCTTGCCTTTCGGCTGTGGTCGATTGGCTCAATACTCATTGTCTACACCTCAATCTTATAAAAACTCTTGCCATCTGGTTCACTTGCGGTAGTCCTCCCCCTCAGGTGTCACCTTCCCTTTCTGGCTCTCCCATCCCCCTAGTCTCCTCCTTTCGTTACCTGGGCGTTTTCTTTGACTCCGACCTGTCTTTTCGCGATCACATCTTTCATATTTCCAAAACGTCATTCTTCTTCTTAAATCAAATTCATGCTATCCGGCCCTTCCTCACTGCATAAGCTCTTACTACCCTCCTCCTATCCCTGGTCATGTCTCGTGTTGACTTTTGTAACTCCGTTCTGTTTGGTCTCTCTTTTACACAACTTCACTGTCTACAACGTATTCAGAATACTGCTGCTCGGCTTATCTTCCAGTCTTCTCCTCATGATCACATTACACCCTTTCTTATTCATCTTCACTGGCTCCCTGTCAAATTCCACATCCACTTCAAGATTCTCGCACTTGTCCTTCACGTACTCTACACACACTCTCCTCAGTATCTGGCCGATCTCATCCACTTTCATACCCCTACCCGCTCCTTACGATCTCTACATCTTAATCGCTTATATCTGCCTTCCCCTTCACGCGCCCATCTTCAGTCCACACATTCCTCTGCCTTCTTTTTTAATCGGCCCCGCCCTTTGGAACTCCCTCCCCTCTTCCATTCGGCTTGAACAGCAACATACCTCCTTTAAGAGCAGTCTGAAAACCCGGGCAGGCCAGCGGCTGAATATCGCCGCTGGCCTGATAGTGAAAATGCTATCCAGGCATACAAAATATTCAGTGCCATGGTGCTAGTAATGGTGGAAGAATAGAGTCCAGTTTCTGCTTGCATAGCCAGAGTCAGCTTCAAAGGAACAGAATCCTGTTGGGCTTAATTAATTTATGATATGGTATTGCTGGTTTGTATTTCTGTTTCTACATGTTTTAATGATTATTTCTTGTGTTCACTGTGATCTGGCAAAGATACATTTGTTTAGGATTGGCAGAACGGAGAAATTTATATACCTGACAATTTGTTTCCTTGAATCCTGCTAGACCAGTCCAGAAGAGTGGGCTATGCTCCCTTTCCACTAGTGGAGGAAGACTACAGCAACTTTCAATGTCATCACTTGGTAGTTCCACAGGTGCAGAAATGAAAGAAGCCAATATAGCCCTTCCTAAGCAATAAGCAAGACTGAATAGCTCAGAAAAGCTATGAATGCTATTAACCAACAACCATAAACTGGAACAATCAAGAATAATACATATTTTGTTCTACTACCACAATTAACTCTGTCACTGATACTGTCAAAGCAATCAAGAGGCAGCAGTGCTCCCAAATCTGTAGGAATAGTGTTCCAGGGCAGTTCCTGGACTGAGCTAGCAGGATTCAAGGAAAGAAAATTATCAAGTATGAAAATGTCTCCTTCCTTATCATCCTGCTAGACCAATCCAGACTAATGGAATATATCCAAGCAGTCAGAACCAGAGCGGCAGGAAGACAATGATTTGGATAAAACTGTCCTGTCAAAAGCACTTTCTGCTCTGGCTCCCACATGCAATCTGTAGTACTTCACAAAAGTGCTCAGAGACGACCAAGTAGCCACCTTACAAATGTCCTCTGGGGAGGGGACACAAAAGCAGACTCCACCCAGGAGGCAGCCTGTACCCTGCTGGAATGAGTGCTGGCTCCTTCTGGCACGTACTTTCCAGACAGAAGATAGGCTGAGCCAATAGCCTCCTTCATCCAGTGGACAATCAAGAACTTTTGGCATTGCTTGTTTTTCTCTCAGATCCTAAATAGGACAAAGTACGACTAATGGAAGGACTTAGTAATCTCCAGGTATTGGACTAACACCCTCCTCACATCCAATAGAACAGACTTCGCAAGGTCCTCCTCTGAGAAAGAGGGCAGAATGGCAGTCAGGTTAAAGTGAAAGGGAGACACCTTAACCTGACTTTGGGAGAAAAGAAGGCATGATCTGCAAGGAGCTGCCAAGATAATCAAAAAAGGCTCCCTGCAGGACAAGGCCTATAGCTCTAACACCCACCTGGTGGACACAATAACCACCAGGAAAAATCACCTTGAAGGTCATATATTTAATAGTGACCACATGAATGGGCTCAAAAGCGGGACTTTTCAGTGCCTTCAACACTCAATAGAGATTCCACTGAGGAACAGTTGGATGCACTAGCAGATGAGTCTGTTTCACTCCTTTCAGGAAGCAGGAGATATCAGGAAGCACTGCCAAGGACATTCCTGGAATATGCCCCTGGTAGAATGCCAGGGCCGCTACCTGAACCTTGAGATAGTTCAGGGCTAACCCCTGGTTCAAACTGGACTATAAAAAGGACAAAATCACAACAATGTCAGCTTTTTTGGCCTCCAGGGCTCCAGCAGAACACCATCTCTCAAAAACTCTCCAGACCCTCATAGAGGATCAGGCAATAGAGGTCCTCTGGGCCTTGAAAAGCATATATAGTACTACTCCAGAGTAGTCCATCTTGGACAGTCTATGGGGTATGTTTACTAAACTGCGCTAATGTGTGCTACTGTGCGCTGCGCACTTGAGCGTGCGCTAAGGTACCTTAGCACATGCTAATGTCACATTATGGGGCACTTTTGTGCACGCTCAGGTGCGCGGCGCACTATTGTGCACGCTCATGTGCGCGGCGCGCAAATGTGCGATGAAGGCGGGGAAAGGCTCCCGTAGGGTGGAGGAAGGCTCCCCAGGGTCGGAGAGAAGGGGTCAATGGGTGGAGAGTGGGAGGGGAGAGGCTCCCCGCACATTTGCGAGGTTGAAATCCGAGGCAAAAAATACCGCGAGTGAAAACCTCGCGTTAGAGCCGATTTAAAGGGAAGAGAAACCATTTCTGTCAGCAATGTACAGCAAAACCAGGGAAACCTACAAAAGTGATAAGTGTGATACATGTGCACGGTACAAAAGTACAAATAAACATTGAAAAGGACCCCAACAAAATTTAAAAAAATTATAATCAAGCTAGGCAATAGTGATAGTAATGGGAAACATCAAAAAACACTCCCAAGAAAGCCCCAAAAAATAAATATGAATTTTGGAAGGGTCTACGCTCCGTCCCCATACAAGGTGAATGATCCCACAGTGAAATAGCACTAATCAGGGTTTTCCTCTCCATTGGACAGGTTTCCTATGGCATGCACATGTTCCACAACAGCAGGGCGGGCATGTCGGAATGGGCAACTGGACAGATGCTTGGAAAGGGGATACAGAGGGCTGCAGGCGGCACATGCTGTGGTGCAGCTGGGGCACAGTGCGGACTAGGCAGATGCCTAGGTGGCACTTAGGAATGCTGAAACTGAACAGCAGCCAGACAGCAACTGATGAGGGCCCAACATGGGCACAAGAGTGTTTATCACAGTGTCACAGGGGATAGTACCCAGCAGGTACCCCCAAAGGCACAGAACATTGGCAGGCGGTGTTGGGGGGAAGCGTGGACGCCTATGCAGGCACCCCTACCCCAGAACACGCACCATAGGCAGCCGCCTACCTGCACACTGGATGGCTTGAGACTGCACACCACCAGCACCACCAGCAGAAGGGCATCTCAGCATGATGGCAGAGGGGTACTGGTGGTGGAGGGGGGCAGTGGCAGCTGCCCAGAGCAGACCATGGCCTAGCCCTGTGTAGGTGCAACAGACAGGCTGTGTCTGACCAACAACCATGGTATCTCCAGGGACTGCACAGTCACTGTGAGCACAGTGTGGTGCAGTGAACACAGCCAGTGTGTTCAGGAGCAGAAGGTCACACGTTCAAGTCCCAGCTGGGGCTACTGCCAATCCAATCCCCATATTTTACCCGCTACTAAACCGTGATAGTAAGGACAAACCTTTATTGCAGAGAACATACGCATGGTTCAAACGCCTATATTTTACCCCACCGAGCACAGACACCAGAAACATGCGCATTACCTGGAGCAGAGTCCCCCAAATTCAGTCCTGGAGGCCCACAAATCAGTCAGGTTTTATGCTGTCTCCACTATAAGGCCATGTCAGCACGGTGGCGGAGGGGTACTGTTGGTGGAGGGGGCAGTGGCAGCTGCCCAGAGCAGACCATGGCCTAGCCCTGTGTAGGTGGGTGCCATGCACTGCAACAGAAAGGCCCTGCCAGACAAACAGTCATGGTATCACCAGGGAATGCATTGTCTCTGTGGCAACACAGTGGTGCAGTGCACACAACCAGTGTTTATGGAGACAGAAGGTCACAGGTTCAAGTCCCAGCTATGGTGCCTGCCAACCCAGTCCCCATATTTTACCCACTACTACAACGTGCTAATACAGACAGAACCTTTATTGCAGATGATGTAAACATGCCCATAACACCTACATTTTACCCTACAGAGCAAAGACATCATAAACAGACACATTACCTAGAGCAGAGTCTCGCAAATGCAGTCCTGGAGGGCCAAACACCATTCAGGTTCCATGCTGCCTCTAATAAAGATGCCTGTGCTGCATATCTATGCACCACCCCCATGGTATGCAGATGTATCTCATGCATATTCATGAGGGACAGCATGAAAACCCGAACAGTGTTTGGCACACCAGGACTGGAGTTGGGAACCTCTGCCGTAAAGCAGCAGCCAACAGGGGCAGACACACACACACCCACACCCACAGGCTCCATTAGCCAATGCCTCCTGGAGAGGCAGGACATTGGGCCCTGCTTGCATCTCCCAATACTAGCCCTTGCATACCTTAGCAATGCCACCCTACACCTGGGAATATGGTACACAGCTATCAAACGTTTGCTATGATTACTGGCAGATACCAATTCCTACGTTAAGCACAGTTTGCTGATTGAGCTCCATCATAGCAACCTTTCTGCTGTCTGTGGAGTGTGCTTCAGGTCTGGTCTCTGACAGTGTTTACCACCCTGGGGGAGTGACCCCCAACAGTATTGCGTACCATATCCATGCCTGCACTGTGCCCAGGACTGGTGTGGTGGCCAGGGCTGCTAAACTCCTCTAGAGTGGCACAATGCTGGCATAGGTGTGGGAGTGTGTGTCTGTTTATCCAGTGTGTGGTGGCTGCAAACACCCTCCACAGCCCACACTGCCAGCACTGTTGCCAGTATTGGCCTGCCAATGTGCATAATGAGGAGCAAGGTACCATGGGTATAGCCCGGACAGGGTGGCCTGGCCAGGATGCATCTGCACAGGGGGTGCCCGGCCACCACCTGCACAGACAGGTTGGCCACAGCATGTCCTGCTGGGAGATCACTCTCACCCTGACTGTGCAGTGACCACAGCATGGCTAGGCACCCCCATAGTGCTATATAGTATTTCTCTCATGTGATATTTATGGGTTTCCCTTTGGGGCCCAGTCACTGACTTATCTGCTTGGTGTGTATGCTGACATCCCAGTTCGGGGTGCACGCATTTCCACCAGGAACATGCACTATGGACTAGCTAGCAGACTGTCTGCAGCTGGTATGTGTCCTGATGGAGCGCCTTGCAGGGTGCAGTGGCTGAAGGCTTGCTGCAGGAGAATATCAGATAGTGGTGGGGTGCAGCTTAGCATATCCAGGCCTAATGTCTGCCTGCTATTGCGTTATGGATGTGTACAGAGCTGCATTAACTGCCCTGTAGGGTGTCTGTTCCACAGCAGGACTGGGGTTGATGGTCCCCTCTACTGCCACCATTGAAGGGAGGTAGAATGTGGATCTGTTGGTGGGAGACCCTGTTTACCACCCTTAGCCCTGGAGGAGGAGGAGGGTGGTGGTATATAATCCTCCTAGGGGTCCATAGGGGCTACACCTGACTGAGACATACAGATATATCCAAGGTGTGTCAGCAGAAACTACCTATCTCACACATTAGCACTGCTGGGGACCTGCAGCATGGCCTATCTCTGCTGTGGACCTGGTGCTGGGCACCCCACTTCACCCTCAGGGTGAATGCCGTACCTGCACAATGTGACGGTGTGTAGCTACTCTGTGCCAGTACCACACACGGTCAGTTCCCCCTACCAGGCCGAGGTGCTGTGGGGGTGCATACCCCATCTTGTGATCATCTGTAGACTGCTGATTTGCATGTGCAGTGCATCATGGGTATGGGTGGGTTAACCCTATCCTGGTGACCACAGCAGACTGTTTGTGTGGTGATTTGCAGTCCTTCTGCAGACAGCCAGGGGCTTGCTAGCAGCTATAGAGCTGTAGCCCACTGGTTACTTCACTACCAGTGGAGCCAGAGGTCATGTGTTCAAACCCACAGTGGGGTTATTTGATAGGGCTGTCCAAAACATTATCTATTTTTAAAGTACATTAGTGCTGCCAGCAATAACACCCTCAGCGTACTGTAACCATAAGGTGCCTCAGAGGGCGCTTTATAGGGCGCCCTATAGGGCACCTTATGGTTACCGTCCATATAAGGTGCACTATACAGTATGCTATGGAGCGACTGATAGGGTGCCAGTCCGTATAAGGTGCCTTATAAGGTGTCCTATGGAGCGCCTTATAGGGTGCCCTATAGGGGACATTATAGGGTGCCGTGGCGGACAGTGCACCTTATAATGTGCCCTATGGAGTGCCTTATAGGGTGCCTTATGCGGCACCTTAGGTTACGGCACGTGAGGGTGTGTTTGCTGGCAGCAATTAATAAAATACAAATAAAGTGCGGCAGGAAACAATACTTACATGTCAAAGCTGATGCCTCAGCCAGCCTTACGTATTGGGCACACTGGGGATGGAACTCATGACCCCTGTATCATCAGTCAGTGCCTTAGCCATTGTGCTACACTGCTGTTTCTCCTTGCATTTCAGCGCACTTACTTATGCTTTCCATGCTTTTAAATGCACAGTGCTGCCATCAAAAACAGTGCTGTGACCTTGCTGTGCCTCATAGGGCACCCTATATGGCGCCCTATATGCCACCCTTTATGCAACATTGTAGGGTGCCGTGGCGGACAGTGCACTTTAAAATGTGCCCTCTGGGGTACCTTATGGGGTGCCTTATGTTACAGTGCTTTCAGAGTGCGTTTGCTACTAGCAGGAATTAAAATAAAATTAATATGCCTCAGACTGCAATATTACACATAACAGGTAGTGCCTCAGCCAGTCTTATTCATTGGGCACAGTGGGGGATTGAACCCATGATCACCTGCACGATCGGTCAGTGTCTTAACCATTGTACTGTGGCTCTGTTCCTTTGCTTGCACATCAGCGCGCCATTTATGCTTCCCGCGCGCATTTCTCATGCCGCGCACATTAGCGCATGAATAATCCCGGTTTGCTTTTTTTCAAACTGACACGCCCACTCCTTTTATGGCATCCCGCACAAAAGCGCGGCGCGCACCTAACGGGGTTTTAGTAAACATACCCCTATGACTCTCGAGAGCCAAGCTGTAAACAAGAAGGCAATGGGGTCCTCCATCAACAGGGGTCCTTGTTGCAAGAGGCCCCTCTTTTGAGGCTAAAGAGGGGACCCTACCAACTATTTCCTCTTAGTTTTACCCTAGTCCCCTGTCTGTTGTATTTATTTGTCTTGTATAGATAGTAAGTTTTACTTAGAAAGGACTGTCTCTTTTGTGTATGTATATAGCGCTGTATATGCATTGTAGTGCTATACAAATGATAAGTAGTTGCAGTTGTAGTAGTATATGTGCCCGGGCTTAAGGCACAAACTCCAGGATTGAAGCTATGGACCCTAGGAGTTGGACATAGTCCTAGGTTCAAGGAGATAACTGAGCACAAAAAGCCTTAAGATGACTCTTCAGCTTGAGTGACTTCTCCTGCATAAGGAAAGCTCAACCCAGAAGTGTTGAACCCAATCCCAAGGTATTCCATGTCCTGGGAAACAGCAAAAAAAAAAAAAAGAACCACTAAAAAACTGCAATCCACAGTGAAAAAGGAACCCCATAAAGGGAATCCCAGCACCTGTCAGGCCAGCCTGGGAAGCCCTAAAAAAGCTACCCTAGCCACCACCACAGGTCTGAGAGGCCTAGCTGCTGGAGAAAGAATTTTTTTTAAAATAATTTGGAGCTTCTTCATTGCAAGCAGCAAAAGAGCCAAATAGAGCCAATTAAAGTAAATGAAGGAATTGAAAAAATAAATAAATGCAAACTCAGCATGCAGATAGAGGACAGCAAGAGGGAAGGGGTTCTAGGTCCAATCTTATCACCCCTCTCAGGGGATCCATGGGGTCCTCTTGTTTCTTCTCCAGCCCACCAGTGCTAGAATCTGTGGGTAATAGCACTAGACACAGGGCAGCTGTCAGCTCAAGGAGACAGGGGTGTATCCAAGTTGTGAGCAAACATTGGGCCTGCAAGTATCAATCACACAGGCCACCTGACCGTGATTTGGGCCAGAGGAGACCGATCTGTACTTCTGCAGCAGTCCAAACACCTTGCCACCTGCTGGAAGCAGAAAATACTGGCTTCGCTCAGTGCTGCACCAGTGGATATTCCTAGTGATGACATCAATGAAAGTTGTTGTATTCTGCCTCCACCTGTTGGCTGGGAAGCATAACCCATTCGTCTGGACTGGTCTAGCAGGATGCTAAGGAACTAAATGTAATCAATAAATGTGCACTTCCCATTTTAAAAGAATACACAATAGCATTTGCAGCTCCTCTGAAGCATGCATAAGTGTGAGCTAACTAATCATTTTGACCTGGGGTTTTGAGGCGTGAGTGAGGGGTAACAATGCTTACCCTCTGGTCTTAAAAAAAAAATCTTAGAAGAGTGGACCTCGGTTGGCTCCTCTTGCATGTGTAGTCATAGAAAGTCCAAAAGGTACATATGTAAATTGCAGAATTAACACTCATGAAGTATAATTTGATAAGGGGACACCCAAGTCAAAAAAGCTTGTTTTAAGGTACCTATGTTAAGCCTATTTTATAACGACAAGTAGGCATCTACTTCTTTTATAAAATACTAGCATAAGTGGAATAACATGCAACCACATTTCAGGCATGGACATTTACATTAACCCTAATGCTGGTGTAAATGCCTGTGCCTATATTTTTCAACAATATGCATAAATTATAGTATTTTATAATCTACATATGTACTCAGCATGTGTTCCACCCAATCTCCGCCCCTGTGAAAGCCCACAGCAATGTACATGCCATCATGTGAAAGCACATACTTTTACACTGATTGGTATTTTATAAGAGACCATACGTACGTGTATTTGGCCACATATGCACATAAATAACTACAAATTGCCAAAAATGGGCATTGATTTTGCTGCTTAAGGCACATGCGCTCTTATAACATTACTCCATTACATGTGTAACACACCACATGAAGCCACTCTTTGCATGTGTTTTTTAAATATCTGTTATGGCTCATACATGCCAGCAAATACATGTGAACTCCTGCATGTTCTTATATGCAGTTGATAAAAGGCTCTGTAGACATCCTTTTTCTGACCTAAATATCCTATGCAAAATGTGTAATATGTTGCTCATCTAAAATAAGCACTTTTTTTTTGCTTCTCACATAGGCGTCCTATCATAACATTACCCCTTGGATGAGCATAAGGACATAAGAATTAAGAAATGTCATGCTAAGTCAGACCAAGGTCTATTCAGCATAGCACCGCATCTCTGACCCAGTTGCTACTGTCAGCCTGGGTCACAATTACCCAGAAGATCTCAAAAAGTAGATCCAATTTCTCAAAGTTCATTTGAAAGGATAATTGATGGCTTTCCGCAAGTCAATTTAGCTAATAACTTTCTATGGACTTTTTCAACTCCACTATGTTAGTTGCCTTGACCATATCCTCTGGTTAATTATGTGCCAAATGACAAAAAATACATTCTCTGATTTCTCTTTCTTTTCCACACGATTGTGAACCTGACATACTTCTCACTGTTCCAGCAAAGATATTACGTCTCTGTGGAACTCAGGTCAGGGTCCTTTTTCTCCTTGAGTAGCATAGTCAGAGTGGAGAAGTAGCTTAGTGGTTAGAGCACTGGCTTGGATAACAGGAGATCAGGGTTTGATTCCCACTATTTATTTATTTATTTATTTTACTAGGCTTATATACTGCTTTTTCTACCCGTCAAAGCAGTGTAACATTCAGGTATTGTATATATATTTTTCCCCTGTCCCTGAAGGGCTCACAAACTATGTTTTTTTGTACCTGAGGCAACAGAGGGTTAAGTGGTTTGCCTAAGGCCACAAGGAGCACCTGTGAGACTAGAAACCCCAATCCTTCCAGCCCAAGGTTGCTGTCCTCTAGCAGGATTCAAATCCCTGGCCCTCCAGCCTGAGGTAACTTGTCCCAACCACTAGGCCACTCCTCCCTCAACACCTCCCACTAACATTCCTTGTGTCCTTGGGCAAGTCACTTAATCCTCCATTGTCACAGAAGAATCCAAGTTATCAATATCCTGTTTAATGCACATTACCAAGTTTAAGTTACATTTCCTGTCTTGCATGAAAACAGGAATTGCCCTTTAACCTTCCAGCAATCAGTGTGCTGGCGGGCTGCAAGACAACACAGCCGCCGGAGTGAAGGAAAACACTGCTCTTCACTCCGGTGGCCATGCAGAGGTAAGCTGGGGCTTAGGGCCTCCCTCTGCAGCCAGTCAAGCAGGCCCTGCAAACAGTCAGGAGTCGGGACGCACTCAGTCTATCAGACAGCATGTGTGGCATGAAGCTGGCGCAGGGCCCTGTGCAAAGAACATTCTCGCACATGTGTCGGGCTAGCACACATACACACATGCAAAGTTATTCCTGCCTTGGAGCAGGATTAACTTTGTCTGGGAGCTTTCAGGAAAAGCGCATGGACACATAGGTTAGCTTTATAAAATAGGCGCAACACATGCACCGATAAGCCTTTCTGCCTAGGTAAACAAAATTACCCCCACATGAATGTATATTCTACTAGTTTGCAAATCTTAATTCTCTAGCCTATAAGTGAGCATTTTTTAAAGATAAATTAAGGAGGTTTTTTGGGATAAGAATCAATGAAATTACGTATTAATTACACATTCATTGATCTACATATTCATTGATATATTACTTGTTGCTATTGTTCTGTTTTCACCTGTTCTGCGCAAAGCCTCTTCTATGTAAAGTGTTGATACTTGTTCTGATTTTGAAATAGTGGGTATATAAAACCAAATAAATAAATAAGATAGATGTAAAACACAGATAGAAAATGAAAGCAAATGAAACTGCTCAGTTAGACATTGCTATGGTTAATGCCTTTCTCTATCTTACTGTAACTATTTATTCATATAGATATACCGTATATGTTTCAAATGCCTAATATGAATAATAACTAACTTATAGGTTTCAGTGAAGTGTTTTCTTACTTTGGATGTTCCAAAGACTTGTTCATGCTAATCGCATACTTGTGGCCATTTCACAATTCATATATATATATATATATATATATAGACATACACAAACACACAAAGTACAGCTCCCGAGGGGTGAAGGAAATGACACATCACAACTCATTGCCTCGGTAGTAGTGGATGACATCCTTTAAAAAAAGTTTAGATTGATGAATCAGGCCCAGCATTAAGCAGTATCTAAGAATTTCTTCCATTCTGTGCCAAGAGGAAAAAACTCTCAATGAATTAGGCCTGCTAAAAATACTGTAAACATCTACATATTCCCCCTACCCCCATCAAGGCATGGATATATAGAAATAATAAAAGCAACATAGTACCACCATTGCAAATATATAGAAGTATCATGGCTTTAGCACACCACAGCTCAGTTTAATACAGTGTATGTAACAAGTCAACATAACAAACGCATGCCACATCTGTACAGTAGTGATATTAATCTTTAAATTATATTTGGATATAAAGTTCCACATTAGCCATCACCAACCCAAGAAAAAGATCTAGGTGTCACTGTGGATAATACATTGAAATGCTCTTTTCAGTGTGTAGTGGCCACCAAGAAAGCTAATAGAAAGCTAGAAACTGTAAGTAAAGGAATGGTGAATAAAACGGAGAATATCATAGTGCTCCCTGTATTGCTCCATGATGTAACCACACCTTGAGTCTTGTGTGCAGTTCTGGTCACTGAATCGAAAAAAAGATATAGCGAAATTAGAAAAGATACAGAGAGGGGTAACCAAAATGCTAAAGGGCATGGAAGGATACTCCTAAGAAAGGCTTAAAAAGGTTCAGGCTGTTCAGCTTGGAGAAGAGACATCTGAGGGGAGATATGATAGAGGTCTATAAAAAAATGAGCAGAGTAGAACAAGTAAACATGAATTGGTTGTTTACTCCTTCAAGAAGTATACAAACTAGAGGACATGCAACGAAGCTACAAAGACTAATCAGAAAAAATATTTTTTCACTCAAAGCATAATTAAGCTCTGGAAATCATTGCTGGAGGATTTTATTGTAACTGGAGGAAAAGTCCATAATCATGGAATCTATCCATCTTTAGGGATTCTGCCAGGTACTTGTGACATGGATTGGCTGCTGTTGGAAACAGGTTACTGGGTTTGATGGACTGGCAAATCTTATGCTCTTATATTCTTATATAATTAATAAAAATATTATGATGGAAAACATGTGAAGCAACATTTTATAAAGGTTGTTTAGATGCCACCTGGGATGTCCATGGGAGGGGCAGCAAAGAAGGTGGGCACATGCAAATATGTTCTCAAATCAACCTATCTCTGCCCCAAAAGATAAACATTTCCATCAACATCCAAGGAAACGGGGACATGTAGTAAAAGCCCTTCGACATATGCAGGGAAATGGGCAATATTAGAGATGTGCACATGTGAAATATACATGTCTGTGAAACTGACAACACATATGTGTCCGTGACAGTATTTCAGAATACGCACATGCATCTGTCGTCACGTGCGTGTTCTTCCATTTTGCGAGCAGGTAAGTATAATGGCGTGGCAGTTCAGAAAAAGGCCTCTGTATTTACCTGTATGCCTTTCTGAGGGGGCAAAAATTATTGGGGAGTCAGGGGGCATTCTCCTCCGTACTGGACCCCTTTTCAAATGTTTGTTTGTGCCCGGGAGCAGGTGTAGATACAGACATGGTCATCGGTGGTCATAAATGTGTGATGCCATTCTAAAATCAGATGCACACATATATCTTTTACAGACCATGCCAGCTATACCTCCGCCATGCCTCCATGTGACAGACATGATCGCACAGGCCATGTGTAAATTTGGGCCTTTCTATAATGGCTCTTAGGACATGGATGTGATTTGCATATCTGAAAACACCTATTGAGATGTGCCAATCACGACTAAAGCTTCTAAAATAACCCCCTTAACTTTTATCCAATTGCTATGGATCAGAAAAAGAAGGACAACAGTCAATAGAGCAGAAAGTCTTTTCATGGACTAATGAATTAATAATATTATAGTTGCAATAATTAAATTGAGTTCTAACCTTTGTATGCTTCTATACTGCTAAAGAAACAAAGGCAAGATGATTAAAGGAACCGGTGGGACCAATCCGAACCAACATGGAAAAACAGACAGTTTTAGCCTAGAGATGGGGAAGAAGCATGCTTTTTGACCTTAGGGGTATCTTCTGGCATGCTAATAGTTTCAAAAATAATTTGTGTATTGTGCTAAACAAAATACGTTATGTATAACATCATATTTCCAGATTACCTTTATTAAGCAGCAGGATAGTTTTCATTTGTTTGAGTTTGCAGTTCGAGGTTAAGCATCAATGAGGAACCGGTCAAGCACCGGTTCCTCATTAAATCCCTCCTAGGCAACTGTACACATATCCATGACAAAAGCAAAATAGAATCCTGAAAACCTTGTAAATAGTTATAAATGCAAATAGTTGTGTTTAATATTTTAATGGCTGGATCATAAAACTGTTCCATGTAAAGTTTTTGTTTTAGTTTATTGTAAACTGCCCCTGATCTCAGGAAGGGCGGTATAGAAAAAACACTGAAATAAATAAAATGTGAATGAAATGAGACTTGACCTCAGCGCAGAACTACAGTGACTGCAATCAACCAGCCTTTATGACATTAAAGATATAATCAACATGTTTCATTGCAAAATTTCTACCCTTCTCTGTGACTGTTCTAATAAATTAAACCAAAGCTTGCACAACAATATCAAAACAGATATTTTAGGATTTCAATGAAAAGACTATTGTAAAGTACTCAACCTTTGGTCTTGTGGTTGTTAACCCCAAATAAACCTCAATAGCGCTACAACCTTATTATATCTATATGCCTATTCTTGAGTCTATAGACTGCGTAGACAAGGAGGCTCCGTTCCTTAGATACTTTAACTAGTGAAGCATGGACTGGATTCATTTTTTGGTTATTGTTATCACCTTGGAAATACATTTTCAGTTCCTGGAGTTTGTTAGCTACTTACAAAGCATGGAACGGACAAGAACAGCTTTTTCTTAAAAAATTGTTTTATCTATTAATTTGCAAATATGCTAACTCTGCGCATGGAGACTGATATTCAAAAAACTGACCTCCTAAATTTAGGAACTTAGGTTCCTGGATTAGCCACCTATTTTCAACCAAACTTAGAATAAAGTTTTAGCTGAGCATTCACCTACATTTGGCACCCAAAGCAGATAATTTTAGAAAGGATGTTTTGAATGTATTTGGCAGTATACAAGCATAAAAAGTCTGTTATAATATTTGGTTACACATAAATGTGCATAGTGCAATTAGACACACACATGTATGCAACTTTAGAATAGGTGAAGGAGTTTGAGTGAGGAGCTCAGGGCAGGATTTTGGGCAAAGCAGAGGAGGAGTCGTTATTTACATGGATTATATTATAAAATATGGACATACTTTAAGTGCTAACATTTTTGTCTGCTTCTGAGCTGGTGTAAATGTCTGCTTCTGCTATCTGGCCATATATAAGTCCCAATAGGCACCAACGTGGCCTTCATACATAGGGGACTTGCTATAAAATTACTCTCAAAATCTGTGATTTCTGCCTACCCACACTATCATATCTTATCAAATTTATCTTATCTGTGTTATAACAGATTTAGTTATTTACCCACCACTGCTAAATGTATAAACCCTTTGAATATTGAACAGTTTGAAAATTGAGCTAAAAGGTCTGACATCATGAAAATATAGCGAAGAGCAAGTCCAATCACTATAGTCTGCAATCAAAGGCAGAAAGATGGAAAACCCCCCTACCAGTCTTCACCTTTTCATTCAGTTACTTCCTCCATCTTGCTGACTGAAACTTACTTGCCATTAGTATGTGGAATTTCTTATCTGTTAGCTGCTATCAGAGCGAATTGAATGTAATCAATAGATTTCATACTCTATCCCTATCCTGTCCACATCTCCCCAAACATAATACCATCACAACAGAATATGACAGTGGGTCAGAATGATGGTGAGGTGGATAAATTGACTATGTATGCGTGAATAGGTTTCTTTTAATTTTTTTGTACAGTACTAGCAGCTTTAACATGGCTTGTCAAGTGTTAATACATTGAAAGCAACTATGAACCTTAGAACACCATTATAAAGGAGGTTGCCGAACTCCAGTGGAAGACTATTTGTCGTGCAGGCAATGGCAGTCATTTTAGAAGCCTTATTTGTGATTCAGACATCCAAAAATGTGCATGCAGAAGTCTAAATTGTGAAGACATCCCCGGAGCCATTTTATAACCTATGTCTGAATATATATAACGGGGATGGCCAAGTAGGCAGGAGGTGTGGTGGGGGCATGTCCAGGATGGGGCAACAGACATAGGCATCCCTGATCGTTTTCAGAACCCTCAGGGATGTCTGCAATGATGTCCTAGTTTAAACCTGCTCCAGGCACGAATAGGCATCTGGACAGTGCTCATTTGGGTCCTAAAACATCTGGTGGGTAGAGAGAAGACTGCAGTCCACAATCTCCGGTACTCTCTCCAATCACAATGATATCTGTAGAGTGTTAGGGAAATTTCTATTATGTTTGAACCACTGCCGCTTATTTCTTAGACATCCCCGGTATCAAACACTATTCCAGGGATGTCTATATAGATGGCCCCACAGACGTCCATATTGGGCATGTCCATGTTTGTGAAATCCTGCCCAAACTTGGATGTGTCTAGCTTTTTTCAGACATTCTGGCTTGGACGTCCCAGATTGTACTTGGATGTCCTTTGTAAAATGTGCCTTCAAGTCTCCAACCCCATTTGGAGACACTGCCCCAAGACAATATTATTTTTAGTCTTATAAACTTTTCCTTTTGTATTCTATCATGATAATTGCTATCATAAAGTTATATTTTTAAAGTATTCTGATTTTTAAAAATATATTATATCCATTCTTTAAGCAGTAATTTTTTAAGAAGCTAAACTATTACAAATATACCACGTTGTGAGTATTTGCTCATTGTTTCAGTCCCTGCAAATCTATGTGCTTTCCCACCCTGTGTTGCACAAAGGGAAAAAATACCCAAATCATATGTCCCAAAGGAACAATGCATGACAAAAATTGTCTTGTTGAGTTTATAATCCAGTGTAAGTTACTGAGTGCTGATAACCCAAGGAAGTTCAACCAGACAGTTTAATCCTCCAATTTCCTGTCCTCTAATCAGCCCCTGACTCTCATAGCTTTAAATTAGAAACAGTCCTGAAAAAAATTCAGGACAGGTGAAGGAAAATCAAACAGAAAATGAAGAAAGACAGAGCATACAGTATATTTACAGTATAAATTTCATGTCCTGAAACCTGTATTTAATCATCAATGAAAGCAACATTCAAAGTGATTACAAGGAAACCAGAGGCACTTAGCCCTGAGCAAGTACAACCAAAGTTTTGAAGATATCAGACACTTAAGTTGGACCATTGATAAAAAAAGGAAACCTAAAAAAGTTGTAATGACTAGCTGTTGACTTTTATTAATAATAATAGTTTTTCAGCAGCACACTGAAGAGCATATTGTAAATCCATATATTCCTCCCGATACTCAGTATCCTCCTCACAAAAAGTCAAACAGAGGTCAAGTAGATTTCACACCGCAGTAGAGTAGGAAAAATCTTTATATACTTGCAAACTCCATTTTCTCTGCATATCTCTTTTGATTACTATGCATTGTCCATTTTAATATTTGTATACATTTTCCTTTTGTTAATATTCTTAAAGGCTGTATGAAAAATCCTTGCGTGTGAACATACTTGCTGATTCAGAATCATATCTTCAATTAGCATCTAGATTTTCTGGCACTTTTTTAATTCACTGAGTACCGTGTGTTGCTGTTTTTTAAAAAAAATTTCATAGCCACGTGGCCTCAAAGATAATGCAATCTCCTTACCACTGTAATAAAATATGGATGGTCCTATAAAAATCGATAAAAAATCGCAACCACCGTTAAAAAATAACCATCACACCCTCAAACACCTTCACTTGTCAAGATCTGGCAGTAAGACTTCTATCTACCTTCATGAGCATGCCAAAACATAAATGAAAGCTATAAATTCCACTTTCTCTCAACATGGAAGTTGTAAAATGTAACTTTGCTCTATAATAATAAAACCCTTTCATTAGAAACCAGCTTTAATATTTAGTATTCATTTTGAAAAACTTAAACTTTCACTTCTGCAGATACTGCACAGACTGTTTCCGCTAGGTAGAATAGATATTGTGCTATTTGGTTTATTCTTTCATCAAATATACATTTTTTTGGATAATGCTATTTAATTTTACTTAAGGAATTTATACAGTTTATATATATCTATATGCTAGCTTTACAGCCTGATTCACTAAGCTTTTTTTCCCCACAGATTCAGACAGGAAGAAAACCCTTAGTGAATAAGAGCCCTTAGTGCTAAACCTTTCATTTTTTAAGCTTATGAGTGTAAAGGATCATGCTAGACAGAAATGCACTTTAATATGAGGAACGTATTTTGCGCCTTCTAAAATCCACACTAAACAATATTTCAGTGCAGTAACTATCACCTTCAACAGATGTTTGCAGATCAAAGGATGTCCTAAAAAACACATATACTACACAGATGAATTTTAATTGTAATCCATAGGTGAGCATGAAGGTCAGCTACTTTCCTGTAACTTGTGTTAGTATGATTATCCTTTATTGCCTTCTGAGTACGCATTCATTTTTTTAAATATATAATCCTCACAAAAATATATTTCTATATGTTTTGAATAGAAAGCTGGAAAACAGTGAGTCTTGTTCTTGATTTATATTTTTAATTCCTTTGGGAAAGTGTCAAATTTCACAAAAATGTTCCACTGATGTTCCACTGATAAAAATCCATTTTGTAGAACAGTATGTTTACATGGCATTTCAGCACTCATGTTCTTTACATGAGGTTAAAAGTGCTTTGAGGATGTAAGGAAATCGAATGCAGGTTTACAGGAAGGTTTCACTAAGAGATGTCACAACAGAGTTGAGTTGGGTAGACATGGCATTCACATTTCTCTTTAAGTACATAATTCAAAGTATTCAAGAGATGATCAGGTTTCAAAAGATTTATGGTAAATGCAGGTGACATACAATTATTGTTTGCTGCATTAAAGCTTCTTTATTTTGAGCTGAAATACTTTATAGGAAAAAATGTTTACAACAAGCTTTTGTGTTGTGAAGATGGCATCACTTCATATTTTTCTGTCTAAAGCAAGGAGGCTTTAGTGTACCATGCATGAATTTGAAAGTAAAGTGAATACAAGTGAATTTGTGTCATCAGTTAGTACTGCATAATCAAAAATAAAAAAAGTTAATTTTATACAAACTGCAAATATTCTTTTTACCAATGTTTTTATCAACCAATCCAATTTCATATTCAACTACACTGAGATGTCTGTGTATAAACATAGCAAAGGGCATGTTATGAGAAAGACTAATAGGAAAAAATGGAAATAGAGAGAAAGAGTGTGAATGAGAGACAGACTGATGGACTGTTATCCTAGCTTATAATAATGCACAGTTTTCCAGTACAGTCTAGCTAGTCAGAAATGAAAGAATCTTAGCCATTAAGAACCAATATATTATTCCAGCAAGTGACTTATCTAGATTGTTGGAGCATTTGATTTTGAGCAAAAACAAACAGCCTCGTTTGCCACACAAATTGTTTACGACTCATTAAAAAGCAAAATTGCATATCCCACTCCTGGCAGCTGAGTCTCTATGGGGGAAGGGGCTATTCTGGGATCTCTTTGTATGCTGGTACTGTACTCTATTACCAAAATGAAGTTTTACCACTGAGCAACCAAGATTGTACGCAGGCTGCAGCCACACAGATTACAAGGTAATTTTAAAAGCTTGATTTTGTCTCAAACATGAAAATCTGTCTTTTATCATACATTTAATTAGGAGAACATGAGAGCCCTTGAGAAGGCTTGAAAAATCTATCTTTGTTTACAGCGAGAACAGACTTCAATACTGTGCACAAAAACTGCTTTTTGAAAGCATGCTGCAGGATAATTTGTAAAATTGCATATTTATTGCATGCACATTTTTGCACATTCACCTTTTATTACATAAAAATAATAAAACATTAATTTTGATGGATGCAAGCTAAATGACTTTAAAATAAGATTGTCTATGGTTTCTTTTATGCACTTTCAGAAAATGGTAGGGCACATGTACCTTTATAAAGGACTTTCTGATATCTTTAATCTAAGCAACAGCATGTGTGGTTAAAAGCTGTTTATTTTCCGCTGACTGCATCACTAAATGATTCCAGCATTTTTATGTTTCATATTCTTAGCAGTACAACATCTACAAAATAATTTCAAAATGTACAAGTTCACAGCAAACTATCCAGAAGAGAGGAGTGTTTTGTAAGTACAGAGAATGGGAACAAAATGACACTTCTTTGACACGCAAGGCGGTAGAGTTTACAATGACAACGAAGATTATCAAACATGAAAGTTGATGGTTTAGTAGCCTAAATCACAATGTAGCATTGCTAGGCAAAATTCAAAAGCTCTAGCTTGTTGCTATATTTAATACGCAATCAGCACTGTACACTGTGGATGGAATCGAAGGAACTGCAAAACCACAGAAAAGTAACAACATTTTCTAAGCAGTAAATCCATGTTTGCCCTGGCTGAAAGTCTAATTGGAAGATAAGTATTATGAATAGATTTTCAGAAGCTAAATGGTTAATTTGATATCACCCTAACGAACTGAAAGCATTATATACCTTGTAATGGTAAGATAGATAAGAAATTTAAACATTATTGGAAATCCGCCCCCCCCCCCCCCCACACACACTAGCCAGCATCACAACCTTTATACTCATGCCTCAGGATGAACGCGGTGGATACCAACAAAGCTTCAGGAAAAAAACCCCCCAAACACAGTCCTTCAGGATCTCTCTTTGAAAAGTCTTTCAGTCATCAGAGGTGCTAAACTTTGCGAACGACAGCAAATTTCATCCGGAGAAATTTAAAACAAAACAAAACAGTTTTGGTGTACAGTACAATGCAACCGACCATGTCTTTGCTTAGTAATTTCACTTACCAGCCCTCTTTTAAAAAAAGAAAAAACAAACTGATATCTCTGTGGAACGAGCTGAAGTTCACGGTCCAGTTAGGAGCGAATAATGCACTTATTGTCCTGCAGAGCAAACTTCTTCTCTCACTGGAGGAATTCACGCTTGCCACAAGAATAATAATTACGGCAAACTAAAAAATGCACCGCTAATGAATTAATCCCTAACGGAAAACATGCTAACGAGGGAAGTAATGACTTGAGGACTCTCTTCCTCGCCACAGGATTCATGTCTTCTGCTACAATGGGCTATTGTGCATCTTCCTAGCTTGAGCTACTTCTTTGCTAGATACAAGATGTCAAAGGTTGTCTGGCCCTGCTAGCCATGTCATACGCGTTAACTCATTCGACAGAGCCTGCTGGAAGTTTTTTAAAACTTTAACTACACCCAAAATAGTTGAAAGCCGGCTCATGTGAGAAGAGATCTATGACACATGGCTCTGACTGATGGCAGAAATAACCTGTCTTGCCATAAGCGAGGAGAAAAGTTACACCAAGGTTTCCTCATTCTGGAAAAAAAACATTAACTCAAAGTTGATGATTTTACACCAAGATGCACAACTGCCAATTTTTTTTCAGCGCTAAAGATATAATACAGCAGCAGGATTTGGCACAGAGTGTGTTAGAAACACTTGCTCAGAACAAACAAAATCAAACCCTTAAAGCATTTTTCAGCAGCACCCAAAATAACTTTTAGCATTTTCCTGCTACTTTTCTTTGAAAGAAGAATGTTAAACAGTTTGCTATTGAAGGAAGATGCAATATCCCCTTTTCTGGTCTTTCACTACAGAGTGGCACTAGTGTGATTGAGAAAAAAATTCAAATGTTAATTTGATAAATGTGAGGTCTGGGACATTTTGTCAATGAGGGGAGGGAAAGTAGAGGAAGGGGAAAAAAAAAGAGGCAGTCATGCTGCCAACTCACCATCCACCAGGTCCTGGCCGAGATGTCATAGCAAAGCTGCCATTTGATGGAGCCGTCAGAGGTTTTTGCTGCCATTATGCTGTCAGCAAGCTTCATCTGATGTTAACTCACGGGAGATAAGACACCTAATTGAGAAAACATTTGCAGTAGCATGTTGGGCAACATGTAGCCCGGTCCATACCATATGGAATCATGGGTAAAAAAAAATCTCGTTGATAATGGACCAATCCCTCTCACAGATCCAGTGGCAAGGTGAAGATGAAAAGTCTTCTGCTTCCAGCAGTGTCTTCTCCTCTCTCCTTCTCCTTTTGTGGATGTATGTATATGTATATGTATGCGTGCATGAGTGTGTGTGTGTGTGTGTATGTCTCTATTCTCTGTTAATAAGACTTCACTGCTGAACATCAAAGTGAGGTGGTTAAAATTAGGGTTTCATCACTCACATGATTTTAGTCTGCAAGGGGTTTTTCTTCCCTTCCTTTCTATCCCCCTTTCCTTTTTTTTTTTTTTTTTTTTTTTAGGAGAATGAAGAGATTTAATAGGACAAAAGCAGGTAGTGGACTGAGGAGGGAAATGGCCAAAGGCTATTAGCCTAAAATTTCTGCTTGGCAGATGGAACTGCTTAGAGAGAAACATGCAATGTTTTTTAGATTTTTTTTTCTTTCTGTTTTTTTTAGACTCCCAGTCTGATTCAGTATTTTTTTTTTTTTTTGCCAGGCACTGTCTCAAGCATGCAAAAAGTAAAATGCATTCACTCGCATTACCAGAATTTCCCTGCTGGTTTTTTAGTATGAGATAAGATTATCAATTTGTTTTTAGAAGGAAATGGGGAGGGAGATATTAATTGTTGATGTCCTCTACATGATTTTTAACAAATGATTTTTCAGCAAGAAAAAAGAAACCGTTTTCTTATTTTTATTTTCTGAATGTGTGGTGGATAAATATTTGACTCCATTCTTCAGGTTCCCTAATCTGTAGACAGGGAAAGATTTTAATCACAGCAAAATATCTGTGACATCCAGTTTTAATGAATATTTCCTGAAAATCAGGTTGCTACAATTCTATACAGATTATAAAAGCATCATTTGTTCTCCTTTAGCTAGAAATATTACATTTACTTCTAAATTTTGAAATAGATATACATAAACATTTATGGGGGGAAACATCATGTTATTTCTGATTCATGGATTTATTTTTGGTTGGGCTGCATTTTAACTTATCGTAGTGCCCTCATCCCTTGACCCATGCATTGCTGCAAAGCTTGTTGGGTTGACAGAAGACACTGACCAGTTGATATGGCACTGGGAAGATGTTTTGAAAGCATGGTATTTTCCAAAACTTTCTGAGCTAAAGCAGCACTCTCCAAAGCTGACGCAGCCATGCCACTAGCTATGAGAACATGGTAGGCAATCTAATTTATGTTCATCTTTAAATTCTTTTAGAACTGGGGAGGAATTTTGGCAAGAATATTGCATCCGAATGTTAAGTGCAGAGAACTCTGTTTTCAAAAGTGTTTTGCCATTGGAGGGAAGACCCAGAGGTATTACCATTTATATGTTCACTTAAACAGGAATATGTAATAAACAGCACGCTAGGAACAAGCTATTAATAACAACCGATACAGTAGTTCAGTTCTTCAAGTGTGCTGGGACATGCCATGAAGTCACCAAATAGAACATTTAAAACAAATAGGAGAAAATATTTTTTCATTCAATTGAATTCTTTGCTGGATGACATGGTAAAAGCAAGGGGGTCGATATTTAAAAGGCTTTAGCCGGCTCCCAGGACCAGCTAATCTTTGCTTTGCCTGATATTCAATGGCACTAACCGATTAGAGCCATTGACTATACAGGCCGCCTTAAAAAGTGTGGGTTGTTTCTGGGCAGTCTGTAGGCACAGCCGGGGCAGTCCTGGTGCCCATGTGCTAGTGGTGATATTCAGCTGCTAAACGATGAGCAAATCGCATAAAGTTAGGACAGGACAATTGCTGTCCTAACTTTATGCAAATTTTGCTATCAGTTTAAGAACTGAATATTGCTGTTGATCAGATAGCAAAAGCTCTGAGCAGTGAAACTGGATATCCAGTTTTGCTTCCAGCAGTGATGGCCAGGTCCTTTTAAAATGCTGACCAGTGCCATTGAATATTGACCCTAAAGTATGGACAAGCTCTTGGAGTAAAAGTCCATAAACCATTATTAAAATAGATTTGGGGGAAAGACACTGTTTATCCTTGGGGATAAACAATATGGAATCTTGCTACTTTTTGAGATCCCGCAAGGTACCTGTAACTTACATTTTCCACTGCTCGAAGCAGGATCCTGGGCGGCTCATGGATCTTTGGTCTAACCTAATATGGCAGTTCTTATGTTCTTAAAACCCATTGATTTCCCAGAGATAATTCTCATCTCCACTAGCGTAGAGTTGACAAAAGTGTCTCACCTTTCTTTGCAGATTTAGGTTATGCAGAGGGAACAGGTTAATGCTAGATCTAGAATCAGAACATGTACTTTATAATAATTATAAGAAAAGAGTTGACTGATATTAATTTGAATAACATTTTTTGCATAAACTTAGGGCCTGGAGAAAAAAAAACTTAGTAAGTCAGGCCCTTAATTTTTAATTGATTACATACCCCACTCCACGGGCCAAGACAACCTCCCTCCTCTTTTCTTAATGGAGTGGTCTAATGGTTAGAGCAACAGTCTAGTACCCAAGAGATCAGGGTTTGATTTCCACTGGTACTCCTTGTGACCTTTGGCAAGTCACTTACCCTCCACTGCTTCAGAAGAAAAGGCCTGGCAATCTACTTCCCATTATACCTTGCCAAGAAACCCCAGGGGCTGCTGGGTTGCCAGGAGTCAGTACTGACTTGACAGGACTTAAAAAAAAAAGAGCCAAAACAACCTTCCTCCTCTTTTCTTATAGTAGAACTAGCTTGCAAGTTGTTCTTTATGATATGCTGTACATAAACAATTGTTTTTATTTAACAGGTTTTTATACTGCTTTATCAAGTAATCAATGCAATTTACATTGTAACTTAAACTTGGTAATGTACATTAAACGGGGATAACTTGGATTCTTCTGAGGCAATGGAGGGTTAAGTGACTTGCCCAAGGCCACAAGGAGTGCTAATGGGAATCAAATCCTGGTCTCTTGGCTCCCAAGCCAGTGCTCTAACCATTAGACTAATATCTGCAATACAGTTTTGTTTTTCTTTTAACTTGATAGGCAATTAATTTTCTAGAGAGGAATCACAATCCTAGCAACAAAAATCTCAGGCAAATATATTTTCTGTAAGTAGTAATCCAACACAGTTACACAAGTTTTCAGTGTGCTACAACCACTATGTGTGTCAGCAGTTCTTAAGTACAGTACCAAGAGTGCTCTCATGAATAGATTTCACTGGCAAGGGAAGCGTTAAGTCTCAGTCAGAGTCCAGAAGAAGGGACACTGTGCCAACAGCTGCCCCCTCTGCTGCTCGGCCAAAATATTAAGCGTCTTTGGTTACTTCTGCCTCATTCCCATACCTGCCCCTCTCCTTGTTACCTATTCATGAAAGCAGAATCAAATAAAAAATTGTAATCTTTGTACACTGGAAAATCCCACAAGCTTATTTGATAACATTCAAGTTTCCCTCTTTATGCCAGGTGACATACTGAATTCTCCTTTCCTTGCCTATTTTTTCTACCCACCCCTCTCATTTTTATCACAAGCTTATACACTTGTTAATAAAACTCACTATAGCAATGACCCTTGTTGATGAATGTGCATTTCAATAGTTTTTTTCTTATACATTTTTTGACACAATTTGTATTTTTTTACTTCTGTCTTCTCACTCCCCATTTATTTCACCATCCTATTTGGCAGTATGCGATACAGATCTTGGCAGGTCACATAGATGGGCTGCAGTGGTAGCGGTGGTGGCGGTGAGGGGGAGGGTTCTTAATGAATAAATTGGAAACTGTTTTGCAGTCATTCCAAATGAACACTACAGGAAGACTCCCACAGAAAATAATGGGTATCATTTTTTTCAGCTTTTTAAAAAATTTCCAAGGCAAATAGCTCATAGCTAGAAAACAATAAGACCAGAAAATATGTAACCAACGTCCTGAAGAAAGAGTTTTTTTTAAAAAAATGTATTATTTATTAAAGTTTATACAGACATACAAACCATTACAGAAATCTATAAATCAATCATAAAAATATCTCAAATAAGAAAATATGTTATCTGGCTTATGATGAAAGAAAGATATCCATAAAGCGAGAAAGACCAACTATCAAAAGAATCACAACCTTACTAAAGCCAATGCTGTCTTAAAAGGGGGAACAAAACAGAAAAATATACAATACTATCTCACTTTACAAGCCAACATTTAAGACTCATCCACTGAGGAAAGACTAGTTTCAATCAGAGCTTGGTTTTCATCTACAAAGGATTTTTGCAATGTTCTCAGTTGTACTCCCTAAAGAAAGGGATAAAATGGCTTGGAAACTACCAGGCCAATATTCAAAACCTATCCATATAGCGCATGGGGGACTATCCAGATAAAGGTGCCGAGCCGCTGAATATCTCCACAATCCACCCAGAATTATCCAGCTAATGCACGGGAAGTCCACAGGCCGAAGTAGGGTGGTACAGCCGCTGCTGTATCTGGATAAGTGCCAATCTTATCTGTATAGCAGAGATTTTTAGCCAGAACTTAACCGGATACCTTGGGCCACATAAAAAATAGGCCTAAATTGCGATTTCGATAAGTGCCAGCTGAAAAGCATTGCTATCTGGATAAAGTTATTCAGTCAGAGGCCACTCAATCTGGATATTCAGTGGTAGCCACTATCCAGATACTACCACTGAATATCGAGCCAATATTTAAGTGCTCTGGCAGACTGCTGTGGCATTTAAATATTGGTCCATTTGAAAACTGGGCACTATAATTTTTCATTCTTTTATAAATGGCAAACAATGGGACTCATAAAAATAATCTTTGATAGAAATTCTCATATATCTCCTTTAATTACATAATCTTTACACTTATACACAATGGGCCCAATTCCATCCTAGATGTCCCAGCCCTCTGTGCACCCGGTTGGAACCGGATGCACAGAGTTAGACAGGATTCTGAAGGGATCAGAATCACATCCAGGCCTGTACGGTCAGGCTGGGACCCTGATTCCGGACAACCTGCACATACATGCCTAGCCCGGCTAACTCAGTTGAGGCTTCTGAATGGAGCTGCGGAGCCATGGCATCCAGTTGTCATGGCACTGCGGCTCCATTCAGGAGCCGTGATCCCCGGCCATCGACCAGATTTTTTATTTCCCGCAGCTCAACCCCTGATCTGGCCTCCCAAGGCCAGGGCAGGCTGCGGGGAATTTCCTGGGCCCTCTCCTGCCTTTGATGCACCCCAGACCTGCCAGAACCACCCATCTAGGGGAACTTATTCCACCTTAGAGGTGGAATAAGTTCCCCGTTCAGTTAGACGGCCCCGGACATACAGAGCCGACATTGGAATTGGCCCTGTAAGTCTGGGGCCACAGACCTTCCATTGCCTGCCTAAACTCTGCCCCCACACTGCCCCTTTCTCACCCCCGTCTAACCTCTCTGTACAACATAGGGGAAGTTTGTCAGGGTCAGCAGAGGGGCTGAATAGCAGGGATGGATGTCCCAACGGGACACCAATCCCCATTATTCACAGCTCGTAATGACCCCTAATGTATATCTACGCATATAAAAAATTTTATTTTCTGTAGTTTATAATCCTAATATGAAAAACCTTGTTAATACTATCCTAGAAAATATATAAGTAAATCCTGCAACAGCTGGAGCTAATATCCATTCACTGAAACCAGTGTACTTCCATTATCATCAGCACCCCAATCCAAAACCCTTTCAAACACTCCACCTTTGAAAAACTTGACTTTTTGGAGATGTCAAAAACCTTGACTTATTCGGGAAGCTCGCTTGAAGTGATATACACCTTCACACAGGTGCTATCCATCAGTCCTCAACTTATTTGGGAAGCTTGCCAAAACTTTCCTTACTTGAAGTAATGTGCACCCTCATACCTGTGCTATCCAACTATCCAACCACGACCGCTGGTTTCACCACTCCCCAGTAGCTTTATCAAGGTAACGCTTTCAAATCAGTGGAGACACCTACCCTGGTATAAAACATTTCACCGTCAGGTTCCCCCTGATATCACTCGCAATCAGGAACCCAACAAAGGACAGCTCTTTGTGTATAGATTTCTATCAAACCAAACAATCCACCTTTAGAAACATAATATCAAAATCAAAGAGACATAGCAAAAAGCCTACCCAATCACCAAATAATGAAAAGAAATTTACCACGGCTTAACCAGCTTATTCCTTCTCCCTGCTACAGATGCCGCTAACCTAACCCTCAGTGGAGGGAGGTGGGGATTTAACTTTGCGGCTTTTACAGTGGGAGCAAAGTCTAATATATAAATGGCATACGGTGGAGCCTGATGGTTTAAATATATCAGCAGAGTAGCATTGGTTTTACTGAATGGTGCTGTTATCCAGGATATTGAGGAGTGGGGAGGTGTTTGGAGCTCAGGATTAATGAATAAATGGGGGGATGGATAAATGACATAGGAGAGTTTGATTGGTTGTAGCACTGGTTTTAGAGTGAGATCAGGGGGTACTTGATGGTGAAATAAGTTTTATACCAAGGGAGGTGTCTCCGCTAGTTTGGGAGCGTTACCTTGATAAAGCCACTGGCGAGTGGCAAAACCGGCGACCGTGGTCAGATTATTGGATAGAACTGGTATGAGGGTAAACATTACTTCAAGCAAGGAAAGTTTTGGTGAATGTCCTAAATAAGTTAAGGAGGATCGATGGATAGCACCTGAGTAAGGGTGTATATCACTTTAACTCAAGTTTTTCAAAGGTGGAGTGTTTGAAAGGGTTTTGGATTGGAGTGCGGATGATAATGAAAGTACACTGGTTTTAGTGAATGGATATTAGCTCCAGCTGTTGCAGGATTTAGTTATGTATTTTCTAGGGTAGTATTAACAAGGTTTTTCATGTTAGGATTATAAACTACAGAAAATAAAAATGTTTATGTGTTTGTACACATTGTGTATAAGTGTAAAGATTATGTAATTAAAAGAGATATATTAGAATTTCTATGAAAGATTATTTTTATGAGTCCCATTGTTTGCTATTGGTAATTTTATGATTGTGACACTCTGTATTGATAATGTTAATGTATATTTATTTTAAAATGCACCCTTATTCTACTGTCTCAGATCTAGCATTTAGCCTTTCAATCGCTCCTGCCACATTACATATAGTGGGATGTTTCTCTTTTTGTATGTCTTTAGTTCTTAAGTTTGTTGTACAAAATAAAATACAAATAGAAACAAAACCAAACAAAACTACAGGATAGATGTTAATCTTGTTGTGGATAAATAAAACTGTGTATCATAAAGAAGAATAATTTAAGCATTTAACACTGAACCGGGAAAGGCTACTTCAAACCAGTCCATTTGTTCCCCCACCTTCTTTATAGATGGATTACTTTTTTGAAGAAAATACCCAAATAAGTTTGCCTTAACCTCATCTTTTTTCCACTTCCTAAAAAAGAAATCGGTATGGATATTTTGAATTTAACAATTTTCAATGCTTTTCAGAAACTGCCCGTTATCTGTTAGCATCCTAAGACCTGTCTCAAAGCAAGTGTAACTTTGTGTGGCAGCTTTCAGGGAGGCAATTTTATAAAAGCACATAGGCACATAGTTCAACATGTACGCCTATGTTCTTTCAGAGCCTATTCCTCCTACAGCTTCATGTAGACTTGTGGCTCCATGTGACATGGGGGCCCAGGACAATTGTCCTGTTCCTCCCCCCACCCCAACACTGACTATGATGGAGTATAAGTAGCCTGTTCAGACCTTACAATGCAATCTAAATAAGATGACTGACCATGGTACTTTTTAGCAGGTGTAAACCCTGATAAAACAAATAAAAATTTCAAAGGATTGCATTACATTAACTACGATTATGTTACGCTGCTACTTCACATTCCGTAGTGCAGTATAGTATGTGAGGCATGTATTGGGATTGGGATATCGTCAACTATTACGTTAGGATTCTGTTACCTGCATTAAATTAAACTGGTTCCCTGAGAAGCTAAGGCAACATAATAGATTCATGACTGGAGGCTTACCAGGCTAAATAAAGGTCATTCCTTGATGCTGTTTCCTGAAGATGGTTCAAGTGCTCTCTCAGGTCATGGTGCTCCTTTATAAAGAAGCAGGTGATGATATTACAGGCTCCATGAGACTTAACTAGCATTTGCTCTGGGAGCTTTCTTATAGACTTCTTTCAGTCCTGCTTTAAAGAACAGGACACTTAGATCAGAAGTCCAAAAGGCACTTATTTTAAGCTATTTTATAAAAGAGACATAGGTTTATAAAATTGGATCCCAAAGCTACCCCCAATAGTGTGAAAATGCCAACGTACAAATTTACACCTGCTCTGAAAAAGGTATAAATGTATGCTATCAGGCCGATGCAGAAGCCCCACACTAGAGGCCAGTGCTTATGTTTATTGAGCTTTATATACCGCCTTTCCATTTTAACAACAAAGCGGTGTACATACATCGAAAATCAAAAGAGGGACGGCCAAAGGGCCTAGAAAATGGAAAAGAAGTTACAATAATTATAGGACAACGGAAAGAGAGACAAGTAGATTAGAGAGAAGGGGGCACACATGAGGAGAGGGGGTCATGCAGAAGGAGTGGGAAGATTGAAAGCAGAGGAGAACAAGAGAGTTTTCAATTGAGATTTAAAAACACGGTAATTCTGTTCAAGCCGGAGGGGTGTGGTTAGTGAGTTCCAAAGTGCGGGCCCTATGAAGAAAAAAGCGGAGGCACGAGTGGATTGTAAGTGATCCTGGGTGGGAGAGGGGCGATGAAGGCGATTAATATGAATTGACCGTAAAGTTCGACTGGGGGTGTGAGAATGGATAAGGTCGGCAAGATATTGAGGGGTGTGTGTATATATGACATGTTGAACAAAGGTGAGAATCTTAAAGAGGATGCAGAATTCCAGGGGGAGCCAGTGAAGTTGAATAAGAAGTGGGGTGACGTGCTCAAATCGGGAGGTATGGGTAATGATGCATGCAGCCATGTTTTGGATACGCTGAAGCCTATCTAGTTGGAACCGAGGAACACCAATAAGTGTTGAGTTGCAGAAATCTAATCGAGAAGTGACAAGTGAGAGGACCAGAGTAGTACGAGCTTGGGGAGTGAGGAAAGGACGGATAGCACGGATCTGACGAAGGTGAAAGAAGGAAGCTTTAGTTACATTGGAAATATGGTCGTGAAAAGAGAGACTGGAATCAAAGAGGACACCAAGATATCGAAAGGAGGACAACAATGGAATAGGAGAGCCAGTAAAGGATGGGGCCAGTTGAGGGGAAGGACCACCATGGGGGAACCAGATAGCAAGTGTTTTTGAAAGATTCAGGTGTAAACAGTTAGCAGTGAGCCAGCTAGAGATCAAGAGGAGAGAAGAGTTAAGGGAAGAAAGATCAGGAAGGAGGGGGGAGGTATGATGAAGAAGAACAAGATCATCTGCATAGAAGAAAGCCTGAATACCAGATTGTTGAATAAGGAGTGCAAGGGGTGCCAAGAAAACATTGAACAAGAGGGGAGCCAACACCGAGCCTTGAGGGACACCACAGTGCAAAGGAAATTGATCAGAGGGGGTAGTGGTGGAGAAGCAGGAAAGGACAGAAAAGGAGCGAGAGAAGAGGTAGGAGTGAAACCAACGAAACACAGTACCACGGAGCCCAGCGTCACGAAGTTGTGAGAGAAGGAGAGAGTGATCCACCAAATCAAAGGCGGCGGAGAGATCCAGGGAGACCGCCACCGAGATGTCACCATGACAAAGCTCAAGCACAAAGTTTCATAGCACAAGTTTAACACTGACCTTTTGCACCGCGATGTTATGTGCAAATGAACCAGTGCGCAAAAAGTCAGCATTAAACTGGGAGAGCAAGCCAAACCAATGAACACAGGAGTTCACAAGTTTGGCATGCTATCCCGGAAAAACAGAGTCATCTGAAGGGAGGTTTGACACTTCACCTCAGATGATCCAGGCATAGGGGAAAGGCCCTGATGCCAATGATACAATGTCGGGATGGGTGCTGGTGCCCCCTGGACACCGGCCCCCCAACAGAAGTAAAATATCACTCGTGGCCTGGTCAGCCCCGATCTCCCCCACCCCCACTTCCCAGAAACAAAAATGGATGTGGTGGCCCAGTGGCCCTAACTCCCTCACCCCCCAAAACAAAAATGTATGTGGTGACCTAGTGGCCCAAACCCTCCTGTCCCCTGGAACAAAAAAGGACTTGGTGGTCCAGTGGACTCTAACCCCCACCCCCCAAGTACCTTAAATGTTGTGGGGCAGGGGTATTGTCCATATGTTCCTGTCCCTGTGCTGCCATCTTGCAAACAATGGTGCCTGGCCTTGCACAGTGCATCCTGGGATGCACTGGGAGGTGCCATACTGCCATATTAGGCAGGGTCAGCTGTCCAGAATGTGACCAAGGGGGAGTCACTCTGCCATATAAGGCATTTTTTACCTTATATGGGAATCTGACCCTGTCCGATGTATCCTAGGATGCATCATGCAGGCCCAGCACTGTGGGTTCGGGGGATGAAGGTTAGGGTCCACTGGATCACTAGATCTTGTTTTGTTTCAAGGGCTTGGTGGGTTGGGGCCACCAGGTCCTTTTTTGTTTCACGGGGTGGGGTGGATCAGGGTCCACTGGGCCACCAGTGATTTTACTGCTGTCAGGGGGTCAGTGTCCATGGGGCACTGACCCCCCCCCCCCCCCCCCGAAATTGTGTCAATGGCATTAGGGACCTTTCCCGATGCCTGGATCGTTTGAGGTGAAGTGTCAGACTTCACCTCGGATGATCTTTTTGCTCCTGATTGGACCTTTATGCCTGTCAAAACCTGGCATAAAGATCCAGTGTTAAAAATAATGTAAAAAACTGCACTAAGTTTCAGCACAGTATTTTAACATCAGGTGCAATTAAATATCCAGCAATTTGCATGCTCACTGGACTGCAATTTAGTGCAGTACCTGTTCTGGCGTTTTTCTGGCACTAGCTTGATTTCTGCATCAAAGAGCATGCCTAGCATGGGAAAAGCGCCAGAAAAATGCTACACTAAGGTTTTCTGCAGCAGCCCCTATGTATGAACACATGTATTTTATAAAATATACAAGTACAATGCAACTCCAGCTTTGCTCTACTCAAACTACAGCCCTGGTCATACTTATGTGCAGATTGCATAAACATGGGCACACATTTCCATGTGCAGGTGGCTACATAATCTTACAAAAACCCTTTTTTGCTTGTAAACTAGACTTTATATGAGTAAAACATTTTACTCTGCATTCACGCAGGGGGATGCAGGCACACTTGAAGGTGCTGTCTGGGTGAAAGAGCTGATACCAGCTCTTCCTTAGCTCAGCCTTCCCACCGCACCATCACGATCTGGTGCCTCCTCAGTCTTCTACAACCGCGGCAGCAGCCAGCCGTGTCTCTCCCTCATTCCTGTCAAATCATGTTTTTCTTTAGTTCTTTGTTTCTGATTCTAGTTTTGTCAGGTCTTTTCAACTGCGAAGTAAAAAAAAACCAAAACAGAGCTCTTTCTTGGTGGCTCTCTGCCACTGTGCTTTATCAGTCAGTCTTCCCTGCCGTCGGCATGCACTGCTGACAGAAAAATAAAAAAAAAGAGAGTGAAAAGCAGCAAGAGCCTTCTCCTGCCTGCAAAGCTGCATATTAAAAAAAAAAATTAAAGGAATCAGAATACAGGGCTCTGTAGAGTTACTGTGAGCTGCACTGCCCAGTACACTTCAGACACAGGCTTCAAGACCCGCCAAAACTGGTTTGTTCTTGGTATCCTGTATCATGGCAGCTCCTACTTCATTGCCTGCCCCTTTCCCATTGGGTCCAGACAAGGCACAATTGGGAGCAGATGGGGCTGCCATACATCTAGAGGCAGACTTCCTACTGGCTCCGGCATCCATGAAGATGGCCCAGAGCCTGAAAGAGCAGGCCAGAGGCCCTATGCCATCTCCACCTAACCCGGCCTTCATAGAACTGTCTACAAGGCTGAAGGTAGCAAACATAAATCTAAGTCAAAGCACTGCCGAAAAGATGACTCGGCGAGTGCCTGAAGCTCCCAGGGGCACAAGCGGAAGTCCGACAGGGATTTGTCTGAAGCTTCCTCTCATACGTCCAGAAAGGCAAAGCAGCAAATGGACCCTATACCATCTTTATCCACTTTGGCTATGCCGATAACAGATTGGACCTTCCCTACTGATCCCCTCCTGCAACTGTTTCGCTGTTTCGTCCAAGACACTGCAGCCCTCCTGGGAGCTGCCCCTCATTGTGACTAACCATCTTCTATGGAGAGTCCCTCCAACCAGCCTCCACCAGTTTCTCCATAAGAACCCTCTCCCCTCATGGACTGGGGAGCCCTTGTAACCTCGGGCATGGATCCTTATCAGACCACAAGCTTACTCTCATCAGCGGAATTCGGAGCCCTCTCTGATGGGAGATGTTGAGCCAACACCTTCTTTGGATCACACACTGGGGGAAGCACCTCCTGAGGATTTCTCCTACCTGAAGTTTCTCCAGAAAGTGTCTAGAGTGCTTGCTCTTAGTGTTAATCAAACACCCACCAACAAAACGGGTTTCCAGTCTATCTTGCAAGCCTATTCCATTCCTAAAGAGGACCTAGCCATTCCAATTCCCCAGGTCTTACAGGATTTTCTTCTCTCGCTCTGGAAGATGCCAGCATTGGTCCATGCTACAGCTCATCATCTCAACCTTAAGTGCAAGGTTCTGCCTGCACCTGGTTTCCAGCATCAGCAGCTGCCTTATCAGTTGGTAGTCTTTGAAACTGTCCTTAAAAAAACGAAGTCATCCAAATCTCATGTCCAATTTCCGCCAGGAAAAGACCAGTGGACATTGGATTCTGTTGGTAGAAAGACTTTTCAGAGTGGAGTTCTAGCCATGAAGATCTTAGCTCATCAACTCCAATTACTTCATTACCATCATGAACTCCTTTCGCAGATGCCAGACCCCACTACCACTCCAACTCTGGACGTACATACTCTTCAGGACAATTTACCAGAGTCCCTCTACCATATCATTCGGGCTACCTATGATGCCTATGACTCAATTGTCTGATCCATAGCTACTTCCATCTTTCCTGTCACACTGCTTGGCTCCACGTTTTGGTCTGTGAGAAGATCTTCATGACAAACTGGCAGACACTCCCTGTCAGCAAGATAGTCTTTTCAGTCCTGAGGTTCAAGGATCACTCTTGGAGGTCACTCTTCTATAGTGCAGGAACTTGAAGCTCAGCCTCAGGAGACAGCGCACCAGTCCCGTCGCTCACAATATCCACAGTACTGAAGAGCATACCACTACCAATATTTCCAACAATTTTACCCTTGTCGGCATTTCCAACCCTATTCTCATCCTACACCACAATGTCAGCCTTCACCTGCACATCCTCAGCGTCCCAGGCAATGGAATAGGAAGCAATCTGTGACCGCCTCAGCCCAGCCATCTAAGGCAACCCCCAGTTTTTGACTATTTATCTGCCAGTAGTAGGCCATGTCCAGCACTTCCAGGAGGCCTGGCAGACCATCACTATGTATCGCTGGGTTCTCAGCATCATCGCATTGGGTTAAAAAACTCAATTTTATGGTTACCCTCAAAATCCACCTCCGCCTAGCAATGTTCCTCCCTCGCATCTTCCCCTTCTAGCAGAGGATATTGCAAAACTGCTCAAAAACCATGCAATTGAGCTTGTACCGGGGCAAGAGCGCAACAGCTTCTACTCCAGGTTCTTCCTTATTCCCAAAAAGACTGGAGGCCTCTGATTGAACCTCGACCTCTGGGAACTCAACCTCTACATTAAGAAGGATAAGTTCAAAATGACTTCTCTAGCCACCATTCTTCCCTTGTTGAGACAGGAAGACTGGCTCACATCTCTGGACCTCAAGGATACCTATAGCCATATCCCCATCCATCCTCATCACTGGCGATACTTCCACTTTCGCTTCAAGACAGAACACTATCAATACAGAGTTCTACCCTTCGGAATCTCTTCGGCCACAAGGAGTTTTCACAAAGTGTCTGGCAGTAGCCACAGCGCACCTGCACAGGCAAAGCCTGTGCGTTTATCCTTATCTGGACGATGGGCTTATTTCAGGACCCAACAAAGCCTCAACCCAGCTATCAATCAGTAGGACATCCTTGCTTCTGCAGCAGCTAGGCTTCATCATAAACTCCCAAAAGTCCAAGTATGAGCCCCGTCCAGTTCTGGAGTTCATAGGGGCTTGCCTGGACACAAGAGTAGCTCATGCGTTTTTGCCACCCAACAGAGTAATCATTATATAGCAGCTCATTTCCCAACTACTCACTCAGCACAGTGCATTGGTCTGCACCATACTACATCTATTAGGTCACATGGTAGCCTCAGTACACGTGATTCTGTTGGCACGTCTCCACATATGGCTGCTCCAGTGGCACCTCAAATTCAACTGGAATCAGCACACTATCCTTTTGTCGTCAGGTCTCTCTCTTCGGGCCCAGTCCCCTCCTGTTGTGTCAGTCTCTTCAGTGATGGACACTTCCATCCAGTCTCAATGATGGGAGGCCCTTCCTGGAACAGCCGCATCAGCTCATTGACAACAATGCCTCCCATATCGGCTGGGGAGGCCAATTTGTTTCATCTTACAACTCAAGAACATTGGACCAGCAGTGAGGCCTCTCTGCACATCAGCCTACTAGAGATGCATGCTGTTTATTATGCCCTGCATGCCTTCCATCACTGGGTCTGCAACAAATCGCTTCTGGTGCAGACCAACAATCAGGTCACCATGTTCTACATTAACAAGCAGGATGAACATAAGAACATAAGATATGCCATACTGGGTCAGACCAAGGTCCATCAAGCCCAGTATTCTGTTTCCAACAGTGGCCAATCTAGGTCATATGTACCTAGCAGTTTCCCCAAGAGACACAAGTTCCACAATGCTTGTACTGGGTCAAGCATTGATATCTTCGGTCACTTCTTAATAATGGTTTATGGACCTTTCCTCTAGGAACTTGTCCAAACCTTTTTTAAACCCAGCTACACTAACAGCCTTTACTACATCCTCCGGTAACAAATTCCAGAGTTTGATTACACGCTGAGTGAAAAAATATTTTCTTTTATTAGTCTTAAATAGTTTACCCTGTAGTTTCATTGCATGTCCCCTAGTCTTTCTATATTCTGATAACGTAAACAATCGATCTACGTTTACCTGTTCCACTCCGTTCATTAATTTATAGACTTCTATCATATCTCCCCTAAGCCATCTCTTTTCCAGGTTAAAGAGCTCTAACCTTTTTAGCCTTTCTTCATAGGAGTATCCTTCCATCCCCTTTACCATTTTGGTGGCTCTTCTCTGAACCTTTTCTAAAATCGCTATATCCTTTTTAAAATACGGCGACCAGAATTGCACACAATATTCAAGGTGCGGTCTCACCATGGAACGATATAGAGGCATTATAATATCTTTTGTTTTATTTTCTATTCCTTTCCTTATCATACCTAGCATTCTATTTGCTCTCTTGGCCGCCGCTGCACACTGGGCCGAGGGTTTTAACATGGTATCCACAATGATGCCTACATCTTTTTCCTGGGTGGTGGTTCCTAATGTGGAACGTTGCATCGTGTAACCATAGTTTGGGTTGTTCTTCCCTAGGTGCATAACCTTGCACTTGTCCACATTAAATTTCATCTGCCATTTTGATGCCCAGTCTTCCAATTTATCAAGATCCTCTTTCAATTTTTCACAATCCTCTTGGGTTTTAACAACTTTAAATAGCTTTGTGTCATCTGCAAATTTGATAACCTCACTCGTTATTCCACTTTCCAGGTCATTTATGAATATGTCAAAAAGCAGCGGACCCAGAACAGATCTCTGGGGTACACCACTATTCACCTTTCTCCATTGGGAAAATTGGCCATTTAGCCCAACCCTCTGCTTTCTATCTTTTAACCAGTTCCTGATCCACAATAGTACACTGCCTCCTATCCCATGACTCTTTAGTTTTGCCAAATGTCTCTGATGAGGGACCTTGTCAAAGGCTTTCTGAAAGTCCAGATACACAATATCAACCGACTCACCTTTGTCCACCTGTTTATTCACTCCTTCAAAAAAACATAACAGATTAGTAAGACAAGATCTTCCTTGTCTAAAGCCATGTTGGCTGTCTCCCATTAGGTTGTGACTATCTACATGCTGAGTAATTTTATTCTTTATGATGGTTTCTACCATTTTTCCTGGTACTGACGTCAGGCTCACCGGTCTGTAGTTTCCCGGATCACCCCTGGAACCCTTTTTAAAAATTGGTGTTACATTGGCGATCCTCCAATCTTCAGGTATTAGAGATGATTTTAATGATAGTTCACAGATTACTGATAGCAGGTCTGCAATCTCAAATTTCAGTTCTTTCAACACCCTTGGATGTATACCATCCGGCCCAGGTGATTTGCTACTCTTCAGTTTATCTAATAGTTGTAAGACATCTTCCCGATGTATCGATATTTCCTTCAATTCTTCCGCACCTTTAAATACCACTTCAGTCATGGGTAACATCCCTACATCTTCCTCAGTAAAGACCGAAGCAAAGAATTCATTCAGTCTCTCCGCTATCGCCTTGTCGCCTCTTAGTGCTCCTTTAACCCCTTTATCATCTAATGGACCAACTGACTCTCTCACAGGTTTTTTGCTACGAATGTACTTGAAAAGGTCTTTATTTCGCGTTTTTGCTTCCGCAGCAAGCTTCTTCTCAAATTCTCTCTTTGCCTGCCTTATCAATGCCTTGCATTTGACTTGCCAGTGCTTGTGCTGTTTCCAGGTTTCGTCGTTTGGCTCTTTTTTCCATTTCCTGAAAGATGCTTTTTTGGCAACAACAGCCTCTCTGACCTCACCTTTAAACCATGCTGGCAGTTTTTTGGACTTCCTTCCACTTTTCTTAAAGCATGGAATACAGCTGGTCTGGGCTTCCAAGATAGTATTTTTCAACAACACCCAAGCTTGATGTACGTCTTTAACCTTTGCAACTGCTCCTTTTAGTTTTTTTTTAACTGTTTTCCTCATTTTATCATAGTCTCCCTTTCGAAAGTTAAAAGGTAGTACTGTGGATTTCCTTACTATCCCTCCTCCACTAATTAAATCAAAGGCGATCATGCTATGATCACTATTGCCAAGTGGCCCCAACACCCTTATCTCTTGAACTAGATCTGATGTTCCACTAAGGACTAGGTCTAATATGGCTTCCCCTCTGGTTGGTTCATGAACCAGCTGCTCCAAGAAGCAGTCATTTATTTCATCTAGGAACTTTATCTCCCTAGCATGTCCTGACGTGACACTGACCCAGTCGATACCGGGGTAATTGAAATCACCCACTATTATTACTGCGCTGTAACTTTTGTTAGCTTCCTTAATTTCTTTGAGCATTTCATCATCCATTTGGTCATTCTGGCCAGGTGCTCGATAGTACACCCCCACTGCCATTGCCTTCCCCCTTTTATATGGAATTTCAATCCATATAGATTCTACAGCAGATTTTGTTTCCTGCAAAACTTTAGTCCTTTCTGACTCAATGCCCTCTCTAACATAGAGCGCAACCCCTCCACCAATTTGATCAGCTCTATCATTACGATATAGTTTGTACCCAGGTATCACAGTGTCCCACTGGTTGTCCTCCTTCCACCATGTCTCTGATATTCCAATCATATCTAACCTTTCATTTAGTGCTATATATTCTAACTCTCCAATCTTATTCTTTAGACTTCTAGCATTTGCATACAAGCATTTTAGAGAATGTATTTTATTCATGTTAATTTGGCTATTGTTAGACATGGGTAAATTGGGATCGTTAAGCTCTGTCTGCTCCATACTTGAGGGCATTTGGGCTACTTTACTCTTTTGTGGTACCTCTCTGCTTTTGGTAGTATCCTTCAAGGATACATTCTTCCGAACCATCCACTCTTGGGCGACTGTCGGCTTTCCCCTAATATCTAGTTTAAAAGCTGCTCTATCTCCTTTTTAAAGGTTAATGCCAGCAGCCTGGTTCCATCCCGGTTAAGGTGAAGCCCATCCCTTCGGAAGAGCCCCTCCTTTCCCCAGAATGTTCCCCAGTTCCTAACAAATCCAAAACCCTCATCTCTGCACCATTGTCTCATCCACGCATTGAGACTCCGGAGCTCTGCCTGTCTTTTGGGTCCTGCACGTGGAACAGGAAGCATTTCGGAGAATGCTACCCTGGAAGTTCTGGATTTCAACTTCCTACCTAAAAGCCTAAATTTTGCCTCCAGAACCTCCCTACCACATTTTCCTATGTCATTGGTACCGACATGTACCAAGACAGGAGACTCCTCCCCAGCACTATCTAAGACCTTATCTAGGTGGCGCGTGAGGTCCGCTACCTTCGCACCAGGCAGGCATGTTACCAGGCGATCCTCACGTCCACCAGCCACCCAGCTATCTACATGCCTAATGATCGAATCACCAACTATAACGGCTGTCCTAACCCTTCCCTCATGGGCACATGGCCCTGGAGAAACGTCCTCGGTGCGAGAGGGTTTTACATCACCTGGAGGACAGGTCCTAGTTACAGGATCACTTCCTGCCACACCAGGGTGATGCTCTCCTGTCACGTGACCTCTCTCCTCCATGGCAACAGGGGTGCTGCCAGACTGGAGGTGGGACTTCAGGACTATATCCCTGTAGGTCTCGTCTATGTACCTCTCTGTCTATCTTATGTTTTCCAAGTCTGCTACTTTAGCCTCTAGAGAACGGACTTGTTCCCTGAGAGCAAAGAGCTCCTTGCACCTAGTGCACACGTAAGACCTCTCATCAACTGGGAGAAAATCATACATGTGACACTCAATGCAAAAGACTGGAAAGCCCCCATCCCGCTGCTGGACTGCTGTCTGCATCTTAGTTTTAAGTTTGTGTCTAGATCTTTAAGTTCTTACTTACTAGGGGTCGCAATGGGTATTTATACCAATAAAACTGTACCTAATACGTTTAATATACCTTGTTCACCTGAAGCTTAATTAATCTCAGGTCCTTAGTGTATGACTGATTTGGGTAATGAGCTTCACCTGAAAGCACCTCCTGTCTTTTAAGATGTGTAAGTACCTATAAAGCTATGATTATCCCAGGGGTGGGTGGGTGTGGGGAGGGAGGGAGGGAGATAACACTTATTAAAAGAGGGCTGTTACACAGTACCCTGTCTTGTGCTGCTGAGGTAAGCTAAATTTTGATTTGATTTAAATTATAGCTCTTAGCTGCTGCTAGGCTCTAACCTCTTATGAAATTTAAACTACAAGCTCTCTGCTGGGTTCTAAATTTAACCAGAAAGCTCTCTTCTGTGTTTTAAAACTAAAAGTACTTTTCTGATGCTAGGCCCTGAGTGACTATTAAATGTACACTACAAGCTCTCTGCTGGGTTCCAAATGTAACCAGAAAGCTCTCTTCTGTGTGTTAAATTTAAACTAAAAGTACTTTGCTGTTACTTGGCCCTGAGTGACTATTAAATTTAAACTACAAGCTCTCTGCTGGGTATGAAATGTAACCAGAAAGTTCTCCTCTGTGTTTTAAATTCAAACTTTAATTGCTGCTACTAGGCCCTAACTGATCCAACAAAAAACAGTGGGTTCACAGATTAAGTAGCTTTAATACAAAGAATTCTTTTTAGAAAATTACCAGAAGTATATACTCACAGTTGCAGATTTCTCTCCAGAATTAACAGTCCCCCTTTCTAGTCCTTCAAGACAAAGGATCACAGAGCTATGGTTGAGCTATTTATGCCTCTGCTGCTGAGGTAATGCTGTGACCAACTTCCTGGGTAATTAACAGTCCTTGCTTGGATAGGAGTCTTTCAAAATGGCCTTTTGATCTGCCACCTGGTGTTAACACCTATTGAAAAGGTTTCACAGGTCTCTTGCCCCCTAGGTAGAAGGCCTCTTTGTAAAGGTCTCTAGAAGACTTTATTTGTTGCTCAAAGAGTACAGACCCTGTTTTGCCTTTTGTGCTAAGCTAAATTCTGATTTGATTTAAATTATAGCTCTTAGCTGCTGCTAGGCTCTAACTGCTTATGAAATTTAAACTACAAGCTCTCTGCTGGGTTCTAAATTTAACCAGAAAGCTCTCTTCTGTGTTTTAAAACTAAAAGTACTTTTCTGATGCTAGGCCCTGAGTGACTATTAAATGTACACTACAAGCTCTCTGCTGGGTTCCAAATGTAACCAGAAAGCTCTCTTCTGTGTGTTAAATTTAAACTAAAAGTACTTTGCTGTTACTTGGCCCTGAGTGACTATTAAATTTAAACTACAAGCTCTCTGCTGGGTATGAAATGTAACCAGAAAGTTCTCCTCTGTGTTTTAAATTCAAACTTTAATTGCTGCTACTAGGCCCTAACTGATCCAACAAAAAACAATGGGTTCACAGATTAAGTAGCTTTAATACAAAGAATTCTTTTTAGAAAATTACCAGAGGTATATACTCACAGTTGCAGATTTCTCTCCAGAAGTAACAGGCCCCATTTCTAGTCCCTCCGAATTTGCCATGAAACCATCCACCTATGAATTTATACTCAATCCACTAGAGTCTGCCTCTGGGCAGTCTGCCTCCCAGGTGTTCAGAACCAGTTAGCAGTCTCCTTTAATCGTCATCTGAACCCACATGAATGGTCTTTGGATCTCATAGTCTTAACTCCCATCTTCCAAGCATGGGGGGACCCCAGAAGTGGATCGTTTGCCACAGACAACAATCTGAAGTGTCCACTCTATTGCTCTCTTTGTCCCACTTACAACAGATGGGCAGTGGATGCCTTCCTCATCTTTTGGATGGATAGTCTTCTCTATGTATTTCTGCTGTTCACGCTAATTCCTCGAACCCTCCTGAAGGTCTGTGCAGACAAGGCAACTCTAATCCTCATTGCTCCTCAGTGGCCAAGACAGATCTGATACCCATATCTCCTCGCCATGGCACAACATGGCCCCTGGCTGCTATCACTTCATCCCTTCCTTCTCACACAGAAAGGTCATCTCCTACATCCCAACCTGCAGTCACTAGCTCTAGCTGCTTGGAAGCTGACAGGCTGAATGCTGTTTCTTGCCCCATACTATCTAATGTAAAGCGTAGTTACTCACCTGTAACAGGTGATCTCCGGGAACAGCAGGAATTTAGTCTTCACATATGGGTATCGTCGGTACCGATGGAGCCTATGCGGGAACGCTCCCCAGCGTCCAATAGGAAAGCTTTTGGGAGCATCCCACAGTGCCTGCGTGTTGCCTTCCCGCCATTAGGCGTCATTGTGGATAGCATGTTAAAACCCTTGGCCCAGTGTGCAGCGGCAGCCAAGAGAGCAAATAGAATGCTAGGTATCATAAGGAAAGGAATGGAAAATAAAACAAAAGATATGATAATGCCTCTATATCGTTCCATGGTGAGACTGCACCTTGAATATTGTGTGCAATTCTGGTCGCCGTATCTTAAAAAGGATATAGCGTTATTAGAAAAGGTTCAGAGAAGAGCCACCAAAATGGTAAAGGGGATGGAAGGATACTCCTATAAAAAAAGGCTAAAAAGGTTAGGGCTCTTTAACCTGGAAAAGAGACGGCTGAGGGGAGATATGATAGAAGTCTATAAATTAATGAACGGAGTGGAACGGGTAAATGTAGATCGATTGTTTACGTTATCAAAATATAGAAAGACTAGGGGACATGCAATGAAGCTACACGGTAAACTATTTAAAACTAATAAAAGAAAATATTTCTTCACTCAACGTGTAATCAAACTCTGGAATTTGTTACTGGAGGATGTAGTAAAGGCTGTTAGTGCAGCTGGGTTTAAAAAAGGTTTGGACAAGTTCCTGGAGGAAAGGTCCATAAACCATTATTAAGAAGGGACCCAGGATATCAATGCTTGACCCAGTACAAGCATTGCGGAACCTGTGTCTTTTGGGGAAACTGCTAGGTACGTATGACCTAGATTGGCCACTGTTGAAAACAGGATACTGGGCTTGATGGACCTTGGTCTGACCCAGTATGGCATATCTTATGTTCTTATTCCAACTCTCCCTCTTCAGTTGAGTTTATAGCTGAGACAAAGGAGAGAAGGAGAGAGAGAGAGAGATAGAGAGCGACAACTCCTAGGGGAGGTGGGTGGGTTGTGAAGACTAAATTCCTGCTGTTCCCGGAGATCACCTGTTACAGGTGAGTAACTACGCTATCTCCAGGAACAAGCAGGAATGTAGTCTTCACATATGGGGACTCCCCAGCTGAAAGATGCCAGGGAGATAGCCCCAGGAAGCTGCAAACCCATGGTCATGCTTCCCCCCATGGATCTCTGGCATCCCACCTGTGAAGATGGGTAGGAGTTGTACTAAGTCTGAAAGAGATGCTGAAGAATAGCATGGCCAAATAAGGCATCCCGATGGGAGTCCTTGTCTAAGCAGTAGTGGGCTGTGAAAGTGTGCACTGAAGCCCAAGTGGCTGCTCTACAGATGTCATCGATAGACACAGAATAAAGGTTAGCCATAGAGGTTGCCATGGCTCTCACATTGTGAGCTGTGACATGGTCCTCGAGAGGAAGTCCCTTACTCTCATAAGCAAAGGATATGCACTGTGCAATCCATCTAGAGAGAGTTCTTTTGGAGACTGGAAGCCTCAAATGACTAGAATCAAAAACAACAAAAAGCTGAAAAGATTTTCTATGTTGCTGTGTTCTTTGCAGGTAAAAAGCTAAGGTATGAAGGTTCCTTTCTGCATTAGAGGCATGAGGCCTCAGAAAGAATACAGGAAGGTAAACCGCTTGGTTTAAATGGAAAGGCGAGACCACCTTTGGCATAAAGTGAGAATGAGTCCTAAGAACAACCTTATCATGGTGAAATCTTGTATAAGGAGGATCAGTCACTAAGGCCTGTAACTCACTAATGTGTTGTGCAGAAGGGATTGCAATTAGGAAGATGACCTTCCAAGAAAGAAACTTTTGAGTTGTAGTGGCTAAAGGCTCAAAGGGCAGTTTCATGAGCTGCCCGAGAAGAAGATTCAAATCCCATGCCACCGGTGGTGGTCTAATGGGAGGCTTTGTTAAGAGTAGACCTCTCATAAATCTTGCTATCAGTGGATGAGAGGAAATAGGTTGTCCATTTAGAGGCTTGTAAGAAGCTGCAATAGCACTAAGATGGACTCCTACTGAACTGGTCTTAAGACCAGAATTTGATAAATGGAGGAGATACTCCAGTAGCGATTCCAAAGGTATCGAAAGAGGGTTAAGTCCCTTTTGAGAGCACCATATAGTGAAACATTTCCACTTTAAGGCATAGGACCGCCTTGTGGAGGGCTTTCTGGAAGCCTGAAGGATATCCTTTACCTGTTGAGAAAGGTTGAGATCCTGAAGTTCTAGGCTTTCAGCAACCAGGCCCTGAGATGCAGGGACTGGGGATTCAGGTGCCATAGCCTCCCGTTCTCTTGGGAGAAAAGATCTGGAGCATATCCCAACTCCAGAGGTGTGGCTTGAGAGAGATGTAGAAGCAGAGGATACCACGTTTGCCATGGCCAACGTGGAGATATGAGTATCATACAACCTCTGTCTCTCTGAAGCTTGAACAGTGTTTTGGGAATGAGGGGAATGGGTGAAAGGGCATACAGGAAGTCTTGACCACAGTGAAGGAGGAAAGCATCCCTTGCCTGACAGTTTTGAGCCGGAATTCTGGAACAGAACCGGGGAAGTTTAGCATTCTGTGGATTTGCAAAGAGGTCTATGTCTGGGGTTCCCCAGATTTGAAATACTCGGGCAAGCTGGTCCGAGTGGACAGACCATTCGTGTGGCAGCAGTACTCGGCTGAGTCTGTCTGCCCAAAGGTTTTGAATGCCTGGAAGGTATACCACTAGGAGGTGGATTTGATGCTTTCTGGCGAGGGCCCATAGTCATAAAGCTTTGTTGCATAACGACAGAGAGCCCGTTCCGCCCTGCTTGTTCACATTGATTGTCGGTCTGGACTAGGACTGTCTTGTAGCTGACTGGGCTTGGAATACTCAAAGAGCATGGAAGATTGCTCCGAGTTCTAGGAGGTTTATGTGAAGACAAGCCTCCCATGGGGTCCAGAGACCCTGGGTGGAGAGATCATGCAAGTGGGCCCCCATCCCAACTGGGACGCATCTGTTGTTAGAGTGGCCTGGAATAGAGGCTGCTGGAAAGGAGAGCCTATGAGAAGGTTTTCCAGTGATTGCCACCAATGGAGGGATGAAATAAGACATGTGAAGTTTCTGATTTTGTCTGACAGGCGACCTGAGGCCTGTGTCCATTGAGAGGATAGGGTCCACTGGGCTGCTCGCATGTGAAGGTGAGCATAGGGAACCACATGGACGGTGGATACCATATGTCCCAGAAGCTGAAGCATTTCCCGAGCAGTTAGGGAAGCCTTTACCGCTGCTTGGAAAGCCAGCTGCACTATACAAAGACAGCGGGGCTGTGGAAGGAAAGGACTGTCTGGTATCTAGGCGAGCTCCTATGAAGTCTAGGGACTGAGAAGGAGCAAGATGAGATTTTGGGAGGTTTATGACCAATCCTAAGTAGCAAAGGATTCGCATTGTGCGAGAAACAGCGAAGCTGGCTTCTGGAGCAGTGGGTGCTCAAATGAGCCAGTCATCCAAGTAAGGGAAGATGAATATCCCCAGAGTTCGCAGGAATGCAGCTACTACTGCCATGCATTTTATGAAAACTCTTGGGGCAGAAGCCAGACCGAAGGGAAGAACCCTGTATTGGAAGGGTCTTCCCTGGAAAAGGAATCGAAGGAATTTCCTGTGATCTAGATGTATGAGAATATGCGTATATGCATCCTTTAGATCTAGAGAACATAGCCAATCCTGACTTTGAAGGTATGGCAGAAGTGTTCCGAGAGAGATCATCTTGAATTTTTCCCGGAACAGATATTTATTCAATTCTCTGAGGTCCAGTATGGGTCTGTGTCCTCCTGTTTTCTTTGGGATGAGAAAATAGGGGGAGTAGAACCCTGTACCCTGTTGGGATATGGGTACCTCTTCTATTGCTCCCTGAGCCAGAAGTGATGTGACCTCCTGACTCAAAAGATTGGTGACAGGGGTTTGAGAATTGAACTGTCTTATAATTGTAGGAGGGAGCATGCTGTGAAAATGAAGTCTGTACCCCTCTCATACAATGGACAGAGTCCAATTTTCTGATGTTATTTGATGCCATCTGCTGGCAAAATGGCATAACATGCCGGGGATGGTGGAGGCTTCTGGACCCTGCAGAGGCAGGAAGACTAAGTTCTCTAGGAAAGAGTCAAAGCCCCTGAGGAGGCTGACCTGCTGAACTGACTGAGCTCTTGGGACTTTTGGTTTCTTCTGTTGTCTAGTTTGTTGTCCCTTTTGGGAAACATGAACTGGACAGTGACCCTGATGGATGTAAGAAGGATAAAACTTCTTTTTCTTGTTGAAAAAGGGTTTTTTATTAGATTTTTTCTTTGCTGGGTTGGCTGTAGACTTTGACAGTCTGTCCAAGGTGATATTGTCAGAATCAATTTCATTAGCCTTTTCTTGCCAATTCTTGCCAAAGAGATTTTCTCCTGTGCAAGGAATGTTTCCTAGTTTATCTTGTACCTATATCTCCAAGTCTGATGCCTGAAGCCAGGCAATACGACGTGCACCGATGGAGATAGCAGAAGCTCGCTGATGCATTCAAAGCAAATCAAAGGCTGCACGGTTTACAAACTAGGAAACATCCTGGGCATGTCTGACCAGAGTAAGAAAATCCTCTTTTATCGTCAGGAAGATGAGAGCTCAAGTTCCAAGTCTCCTGTAACCTCTTTGAGGAACATCCCCATGTAGAGGATGTATGAGCTGATTCTAGCTGACAGCATGGAAGCATCGACGCCCAAAAGCATCGAGGGTCCTCAATTCACGGCCTGGAGGATTGGAAGAATGCCTTTTTGCACTCTTAATCCTGCGCATCGCCGATTCCACTACCACTGAATGGTGTGGTAACTGAGTCTTTTGAAAGCCAGGAAAGGGTGGAACTCGATACATGGTATCGAGCCTCCGAGAGTGTGGAGATGTGGTTAAAGGAGTTTCCCATATTCTCAGCATTTTATGATTTTAATATCCTGCTTTCTGTCCTATCATTTTATGGCGTTCCTTTCTTTTTATTAGCAGTCGCTGTTTTATGATTGTACACCGCCCTGATGCTTCGGCCTGGGCGGTATATCAAGTATTTTAATAAAGATAAAGATAAGATCATGAAGGATCTTATGAATGGGCAGAATAGCTGCCTTTTAAGGAGCCTTAGGGTATTGAAGAATTTCTAATTCTTCTGCTCTAGGTTCCTTTTCAAGTGTCACCATGATTGCAAGGCCTCGAGCCACATCATGTATGAAATCCTGGAAGGACATGTCTTCTGGAGGAGTCATTCTTCACTGAGGAGAGGGAGATGGATCCTCCGGAAGGACTGCTCTAGTACCGGCAGAGATGAATGGAAAGACAGAGTCCTTTATTGAGCCTTTGACCGCCCGACACAGGCCGTGTTTCGTCACCCTTCGTCAGGGGCTAGCCAGGCAAAAACTAAAAACATAAATGCACAAATATTTAAAATTGTAAAAGAACAGACAAACAAACCAATAAATAAGTACAATAAATACAGTTAATAATATTATAAAACAATAGACAAATAGTAATAAAATATAAAACCAAATAAAACAAGTATGCTCAGGACCAAAAACAATAGTAAAAATATAAGAACATGTGAATGTAGAAATATTTATAAATAAATGCACATGAATACGAATCTCTGTTGAAGGAAGTAAAAAGGAATCTTACTTCATGCTGTTATGAGAATGTCTAGGTAAGCATTTACACTAAAAAACATGAATAGATTAGTTAAAAACATTAAGACAACATATGGCACAAATAATACATATGAATAAATAAATAAACCATTAAAAAGGTGGACAAAAAGGTGAAAGAAGGGGAGGAGGCAGGATAAGGGGTAAACACAAAATATACAACTTGGTATACCAACAAACAGTGCAGGAGATATAATCAATGGAGTGAGCAGGAGTGAGTCAGTAACCAATATAACTAAAGGGGGGGGGGGGAATCCAGTTAAAATGCATGGCACAGCTAATAAAAGTATCAATGCATGACATAATGCTACAAGAGTCAGAAACAAGTACAAAAGCTGATGCATAAGAACTGTATGCATTAAAAATATATAAATAAATAAATAATAGTGTATTAAAAGGAAATCGAGCTTCTTAACCAAAAGAAGGCGATGCGATTATGAACAAAGGAATGTTGAAAAAGAAACGTCACCAACAAATGGAGCATGAAGTCTAAAACATAAAGGATGTATCATAGTGCTATCAAACATGAATGTGCTCATAAAGCCATAGAAAATAAATAAAGTGAAGATAAAACCAAAGTCTAAAAATATCACCAAGTTTTAAAAGAGATCAAACGTATAATTCAATCGGGACCAGATATGTAAAGTACATACATAAACGATAAAACCGGGAATTACGTTCATCTAAATATTAATATCATCTAAATATTAAAAAAGCCCTCAGTCCAAGAATGTACATTGAAAATGTGCTAATATAAACATAAAAGAACCCCGTAATCATAAAAAAGTCACCTTTTTTAAACTGCCGTCTAAGCTCTGAAGACCGGCAGCAAGCAGAAAAAACACCGACACATGCGCTTAAGAACCAAAGGGGGAAGGGGCGGAGTGAAACCGTCTGGCGGGACTAATAAAGGGACCGATGTAAAAAAGAAAGAATAAAGAAAAATATGGTCTAATAAGAGAAAAAAACCCTCAAAGCTGTATAAAAAATTATATATGTAAAGGAACGAGATTATGCACTGCAATGACTTTGGCAAAAAAATATATAAGAAGGGAACAAAGTAAACACACATAAGGGAACTCATTGTGAGGAAGAATAAGAATGAAGCTAGAATCAAGCAAGTTGGAAGAGGGGGAAAATTTAAAAACATCGGTCCCTTTATTAGTGGTGGGAAGGCAGCACGCAGGCGCTGTGGGATGCTCCCAAAAGCTTTCCTATTGGACGCTGGGGAGCGTTCTCGCGCAGGCTCCGTTGGTACCAACGATACCCATATGTGAAGACTACATTCCTGCTTGTTCCTGGAGATAGAGTAATTTCCACATTTCATCACAATAAATCTCAGCTCAATGTCATCAGCATTCCTCCCTCATTGAAAGTAGCAGTCTTTACCTTGCATGCCCTTAGAAACCAATTCCATCCTGTGTCGGGTAGTACCTCCACTTGTGTTTACTTCTCAAATGCTCTAATTGCCTTAAGCGCTGTGCTTATCTGCTCTAAGATAGACTGAGGAGGCACCAGACCATGATGGTGAGATGGGAAGGCAGGGAGAGCCGGCATCAGCAATGTCACTTGGACAGCACCTTCGAGTGTGGCTGCATACCCCTGCTGAATATGGAGAACCCCCATTACAGGTAAGCAACCATGCTTTATGAACTTACCCCCTAAATGTATTATTAACTGTTAGTAATTTGATTAGAACATATAAAATAGGATTCACCTTTTTTGCACTTTGTTTATTTCATTTTCAACAAGTATTTGAATGTATATTTGAAATCTGCTCTGCTGCAATTGATTTACAGCAGTGTTTCTCCAATCAGTAACTGAATACCCTCTAGCTCCATGATTTTCAGCCCAGTCCATGGGACATACCCAGCCAATCAGTTTTTCAGGATATTCACAATGAAAATGTATAAGAGAACTTTGCGTGCACTGCCTCTATTCTATGCAAATCTATTTCATGTATATTCATTGTGGATATCCTGAATATCCGGGTGGCTGGGTTGTCCTTAGAACTGGATTGAGATCCACTGTTCTAGCCAGTCATGATAGCCACACTGAAAAAAAACATGAGTAAATTTGCACACAGATGTATCTCATGCCTGTTCACTGTGGATATTTTGAAAATGAGACTGGCTAGGGGATACTACTACTACTTATTTGTATAGTAATACCGCACAAGGCATACTCAGAGCCGTATATATACACATAAGAGACAGTCCCCAGCTCAGTAGAGCTTACAATCTAATCAAGGCAGACAACACAACTAGAGACTAGGCTAGATCTAGGGGAATGAAAAAGATTAAGATAGGTGGTGATCAGGAGAATAAAGGGATCAGCAGCCAAACTCCAGGACTGGCTTGAAAAATACTACTTTGGGAAGAGAAGGGTTTTGCTGTGTAGCTTATTGTTAGAAACACGTGCTTGTGCTGGTCATGCTATGTGAATAATCTTAACACAGCATCAACAGTTAAGAGGAGATCTGAGGTGAAGAGAGTTGGAGTATTAAGTCAATAATTCAAATCAAAATCAAATCAAGAGTTTTGCAAAATGGGCATATGGTCATGAACTTTGTATTATAAACAAGCATGCAAAACTACAAAAGAGAAAATCTGCTTTGGACAAAAATAGATTAAAGAGAAAAACAAATAGATCTAAAAACCATGCAATTTATATTTTACACATGTATTGTAAAGTACTGTTCCTTTACAAAGAATTTGATGCAGTTGAAAGTGTAAAAATAGTTATTTAAGGTTGCTTAGGAGAACAGATATAAACTAAGCAGGGGTTTTCCAAAATTGATATTGGGCAAACAGTTATTGTACCAGAACATGCCTATTTAGTTATTCCCCCATTGCATACATGGATATGCACCTATTTCCAAGCAAGTAATGGGATAAAGGCAGGGTGGGTCCAACCTGCCCATTTTGACATACAGGTTTCTGGTTACCCAAATTATTGACCACAGCCTGTAGGCTAAAAATATGGAAAGGGCCAATAATTTTAGCATATGTATTTTATGTACGAAGACAAACCGAATGGAATAAATTTTAGAAAATGAAGACAGACAGTGTTACCCGTGTAAATCCCACCGCGCCGCAGGGCTGGGGTCCCGAGGCCGGTATGTAACCGGGTTCCCGGGGCCCAAATCCCTTGCGGCAGTGGCACGGGGTGATTCATGTGGGTGGGGGGGGGGGTGAGGAGGTGAGCATGGCGATACCGGCACCAGCGGCCCGCGTCTGTGACGTGGGGGCTGGAGATTGGGGCTGGTGCCGGCTTGGGGGCGTGGCGTCAGCGTAAGAGGGAGATCGCGGCGTGTGGTCTCCCTCTTTCCTTGCTGTGCGCCGCGAGAAAAGGTGTGTGGGTCCAGGGGCTCCTGCGGCGATTTCTTTAGTTTTGGGGGGCTAGGCCGCAGGTCTTTCGTGCTGCAGTGGGGGGGGGGGGACGGTTCGGGCGGGGTGTTTCGGGGGGCAGGGAGGCAACCCTCGTCGGGAGCGCAGTTCCCCGGGGGGTGGCTGGCTTGCCGGCGGCTGCCCTGCTGCAGGTGGGGGACATAACGGGCCTGTGAGCTCCGTTGGGGTTTTAGCGGGAGCTGTCGGGCTGGGTCGGTTAGGGCAAATGGAGAGAGAGGTTAGCGTGGTTGGGGGTGCACAAAAAATAAAGAAGGAAATAAATATTTCAAAATCGCGAGAAAATGGGTTAATTAAAAAATAAATAAATAAGGGGGCTTTAATCATAACGCCAGAAGAAAGGGAAAGGAAAGAGAGCGTGGGCAAGGGGCTGGGTTGGATAAGAAAGTAGTGTGCATTCTGGTCCGTCGGTCTCGACGGCCCGAAGTCAGCTGTAGGGTGGGGGTCTGGGGGGGGCAGAGGCTCGTGGGGCAATAGGCAAGGCGGCGCGGGTGTGTGGTGCCAGTGCGGGGAAGAGTGGCGGCAGGGGTGGCATTGGTTGTTGGGCCAGTTAGGGGCGCTCTGTGGGGGCGTGGACGGGGGAGGGCATTGGGGCTGGGGCAGGGGGTGCTGCTGGGCTGGCCTTGCAGGGCAGTGTGGGTGCAGTCCCTTTAGAGCCCTCGGGGTCTGGCAGTGCGGTGGCTGGCAGTGCAGTGGGGCTACCCATGGCTGATGGTCTCGGCTGGGATGGGGCAGCGGGGTCCATGGCTGGCTCTGGCGGTGCGGAGGTGTTACCGGATCCCGAGTGGCGGCTTGCCGCCTTGCCTCATCTCCCCTACCGTGTGTGGCCAGTACGCTTCGGGATTGGGGGCGGGCGTTTCCCACACCTGGGTTTCTCTGGGTCCCCGGGTCCTTGGGCATATGGGGCTGGCCCCCGGGGAGGATTGGGGCATTGGCGGGTGGCTGGGCCGTCTGGATGGGGGCCGGAGCAGGTGGGCCCAGGGGTGCTGGGGATAGGGGTTCCGCGGCCTGGGCGGCTGGCGGACTCGGCTCCGCGATGTGGGGCTGGGGTGGTGGGCCGGGTGCTGCATCAAGCGCTGCGTTAAGCACTTTGGGTGCCGTTGCTGCTGGTTTCTTCTTCCTCTTCTTGACAGGTCCCGCAGAGTGTGCCACCCGGGATGATCTTGACTAACGCTGGTCGGGCTGGCGGTGCAGGGCTCACAAGTTCTGCGGTGGTGTTATCCGGCTCAGCGGTAGGGGTCCAGACCGTGGGTGCATCGGCAGTGCCCTCCGGCAAGGCTGGTGAGTATGTGGTGGGTGCGGGCGGCAAAAAGGTGGGGGTGCGCAAACCTTGGGGGCGGACTCCTGGGGGGGGGCGGTGAGGGCACAGCTCAAACGTGAGCACCGCTGCCGGCGTGCTTCGTCTTCCTCCTCATCTTCGTCATCATCGGCGGGGTCATCCGGTGAGTCTGTGTGGTCGGAGGGCTGGGAATGGTGGTGGTGGGGGGCCTCAATGGTGCGCTGTGCCGAGTAGTGGGAGGGCGTGCCACGAAAACTGCACCATCGGGTCAAGCGTCGCAGGTATATTGACAATTTTGCTTGCTCGAGGGTCGGTACTGCTCGCGAGACAGCCAAAATAACCCCAAACCCCCCCCCCCCCACAGAGCAAGGATGACGGAAAGCGGGCAGGGGGCGGCACGCATCCCGTAGCACTCTATTATTTCCCGGAGCAGTATGGGGCGCTGCTGGCTTATAGGGACATAATTTAGCCACGTCGCAGGTGCATGACGGTTGGGCCTGGCTAAATTATGAGGAGGAGTTCAGGGAACTGCTGGAGGGGAACGGGCAGCTATCCTGGGGGACGAAGGATATCGCCCTTTGGCTAGGGCAGATGTCTGCCAGGTGTCGGGTTGGGGGGCGGGAGGGGGAGGCCGCGAGTTGGGTGGTGGCCACATTGCGGGCCGGTTCGCGATCCTTTCGGGTGCCACCCCCCACGGTGTCCCAGGGCAAAAGGGGGGGGCGGCGTGGGGAGACGTCTGTCGGCGTTTTCAACGAGTCGTCGTGCCCCATCCCCGATTGTAAACTTAGCCTGCCGGCTCTGTGTGTGGTGGCGGACATGTCGCCACTGCGGGTGGTTGCGACAGAGTGGCCGGCCCCCCGCGTGTCGTGGCCCCATGCCCATGCGAGTTTGATGCCATGTGCCTGTGGCTAGTACTGTATGGGCGGTCTCATCCGGGGGGGTGTGGAGTTTGATTTTAAGGGTTTTCTGAGGGTTTTTTCCGGATTCCTTTTCGGAGTGCGCCGGTAGGGGGTGGGTTGCGAATTGCTAGTTCGGTGCGGTTCCTGGCCGGGGTTGTGCGGAGGGAGGTCGGTGAGGGGTGCGCACTGGGTCGAGTGGCGGCCCCTTTTTTCGGGAACCCCGTTTTCTCCCTTTATGGTATCCCCGTGGGGGGTAGTTCCTAGGACGGAGCGGGGCAAGTTGCGGTGGATCCATAATCTGTCTTGCCCTCCTGGGAATTCCGTATGGCCGCATCCCTCGGGTCCTGTGCACGGTGCGCTATGCTTCCTTCGCTGAGGCGGTGATGTTGGTGCGGCAGTGTGGGCCAGTGTGCTGTGGGCAAAGGTTGCCATCAACAGGTTGACATCCAATCTGCGTTCTGCTTGCGGCTGGTTCCTCCTTCGGCTTTCCCTTTGTTCGGTTTCCGTTTGAATTGCGGTTTTATGTTGATAAGTGCATGCCTATGGGTGGTGGGATACCTGTGCCTGCTTCGCGAACTTCAATACATTCCTGCACTGGGTGGTTGAAAGGCAGTTGAATGTCGCTCACATAGTGCATTACTTGGATGATTTCCTGTTTGTCGGGCCGGGCCAGGTGCGCTCTTGCGCCTACCTGCTGGAATTTTTTGCGCTTGGCTGGGAACTTCAGTCTTCCCATAGCGGCTACTAAGACCCTTGGGCCCGTGGCGCGCCTTACCTTTTTTTTTTTAGGGCTCAAGGTCGATACTGGATATATGGTGGTGCACCTGCCCGAGCGGAATGGCGAGCGCCTCCGGGAGTTGGCGGCCCTCATGGGATCGTCGGGTAAGGCCATTCCTTGGGTCCTGCAGTCGTTGGTTGGACATCTTAACGTCGCTCGCTGGGTCTTGCCAATGGGGGGCCTCCTTTTGCGCGACGGTTGTCGCTCTTCATGGCAGATATTCATCGCTCACGCCTCCGGCTTTGCGTAGCGGTGGGAATGCGAGAGGATTTGCGCGTGTGGGCGGCTTTCTTTACCGGTTTAATGGTTCCTTGGTTTTGCAGCTGCCGGAACTTTTACATGCGGACCTGCCTCTGGTCACGGGTGCGGCGGGTAATTCGGGGTTTGGGGGCCTCTTGTCGGGGGCATGGTGCACAGTGCCTTGGCCTGGTGGATGGCTGCAATCCGGCTTGACCCGCCCCTTCAACTTTGTTGGAGCTTTTCCCCACGGTTGTAGCGTCTTGGGTTTGGCTGGAGCATTTGCAGGATTGGCGGGTGGTGTTATGCCCCTTGGTGTTTGTGGGCGGCTCCCTTGATACGGATCTTTGTGATCGCTTGCCTGCATCTGAATGTCACTGCCAGGGCGCAGCATGTGCCGGCCTCTCAGAATTCTATCGCTGAGGCTTGATCTCAGTTTCAGTGGGGGCACAGTTTCGGCTGTTGGCTCCGGAGGTGGATGAGGCGGCCGCGCCAGTCCTGGAGCATCTTCGGAGGGTTGGGATCCCGACTTGATGGCATTGCTGTCCTCGTCGGTGGCCTCTGGTTCGAGGCTTCCTTGTTTCCTGCACTTTTGCAACAGCATTTTGGGGCATTTCGCGTCGGAACTCGAGGCGGGGTGCGTTTGGCGGGCTTGGCTTCGCGTACATGATGGTGGAGGTGTCTTAGGTACATGCTTTTCTTCCGCGGTCCATAGCGGCTCAGTTGGGCACCAGGGGGCTGGGTGGTATTGTGCGCCAATTTTTTCCCTTGCCCTCTTGTCCGGTGCAGGCCCCGCAGAGTTATTTGCAGCGGCGGTCGCGGGTCCCGGATATTTCTTTTTCCATGAGGGCGGCAGGCCGGTAACGCAGTTCTAGTTCACAGCAGTGTTGCGCTTGTCTTTGCGGGCCTTGGGTCATGATGAGCGGACCCATGGGTGGCGCTCTTTCCGGATTGGAGCTGCCATGAGGGCGGCGGCGGCTGCTCTTGACGGGTGGATCCTACCGCCGATCGGCGGGTGGCGCTCAAGGTGTACGAAGGGGACGTTCGCCCTTGGACGGCATGTGCTGGGCTGGCGTGGGCACAGTGCGGGCTTGATATCCGCTGTGCGGTTGGTGTGGGGTGGGGGGGCAAGGGGGGGTGGTACTAACAGTTTTCTTCCTATTGCAGAGTTGCCGGCGGTTGGCAGTCCGATTTGGCCTTTCCAATGGTGCCTGCTTCGGCGATCGGTGGATCAGCGGCCACTCCCTCGTTTACTGGGCCGAGCGGAGGGCAGCAGTGCGACCGCTGGGGCATTCACCTCGGGCTGGCAGATGCTGGAGTGCGGCTGTGTTGGATGGGTCAATGTGGAATGCGATGGTGGCAGCTCTTGGACTTCGTTCAGGCGCGTCTTGCGCAGCGGCGGCAGCCAGTCGGGCTGCTGATTCACTTGAGAGGCAATGACTTGCTGAGCTGGTCCTGCCGGCAGATCATCGGGACCGTACAGAGAAACATTGTTTTGGTACGGGACTTCCTTCCGAATGGGGCCATCGGGGGTCGAGCATCGTCCCACACCCTGCCTGCTGGATGCCCTGGAAGGTTGGTATTGGTCGCAGCTTTAGTTGGGGGGCGGCGCAAGGATAGAGGTCTACCTTGCGCCGGTGGCGGGGTAGCGAGCTGGCGCTTGCCGACCCGGCGGGGCATTTGAGACTGATGCCACTTTTCAGGGGAGCGGAGTGCTCCTTGGTTGGGAGAGACCTCACAGTTGGGGTCTCTGCCCGGTGGAAGGCTACTTGCCTGCCTTTGCTAATAACATGGCGAGGCGGGCGGTAGGGGGTAATGGGGGGGTGGATGATGCACCACTTTGCTATAAACGGCTGGTGGGGGGCATCATCCGGAAAAGGGGGGGGGCAGTGCTGGGATTTAAGAATGTTGAGTTGGCCCAGGTTGGGGCCGGTTTATAATTCATTTAATAAAGCTGCGACCAAGTTATTTGTTACCAAATTCCAGTGTGCGTGTGTTTTTGTGGGATGCCGGGGGGGGGGGGGGGAGTAGTGGTGGCAGGCTGTCAAAGCTGATAGCAGGCAAGGGATTGGCATCCGGATACCTCGGTTAATCCCACCGCGCCGCAGGGCCGGGGTCCCGAGGCTGGTATGTAACCGGGTTCCCGGGGCCCAAATCCCTTGCGGCAGTGGCACGGGGTGATTCATGTGGGTGGGGGGGTGAGGAGGTGAGCATGGCGATACCGGCACCAGCGGCCCGCGTCTGTGACGTGGGGGCTGGAGATTGGGGCTGGTGCCGGCTTGGGGGCGTGGCGTCAGCGTAAGAGGGAAACCGCGGCGTGTGGTCTCCCTCTTTCCTTGCTGTGCGCCGCGAGAAAAGGTGTCCCTCCCCACCCTCTCCATATGCTATATAAAATGAATAATTAACTGAATCGATGAATAAATAAAAGATGTGTTAAATGGTTTGGGGATCGTCGCAGCTGGGTAGGGGGGGGTTGTTCTTCGAGCCATCGCAGCGGTAGGCGGGGTAGCGAGCTGGCGCTCGCCGACCCGGCGGGGCATTTGAGGCTGATGCCACTTTTCAGGGGAGCGGAGTGCTCCTTGGTTGGGAGAGACCTCACGGTTGGGGTCTCTGCCCGGTGGAAGGCAACTTGCCTGCCTTTGCTAATAACATGGCGAGGCGGGCGGTAGGGGGTAATGGGGGGGGGTGGATGATGCACCACTTTGCTATAAACGGCTGGTGGGGGGCATCATCCGGAAAGGGGGGGGGGGCAGTGCTGGGATTTAAGAATGTTGAGTTGGCCCAGGTTGGGGCTGGTTTATAATTCATTTAATAAAGCTGCGACCAAGTTATTTGTTACCAAATTCCAGTGTGCGTGTGTTTTTGTGGGATGCCGGAGGGGGGGGGGTAGTGGTGGCAGGCTGTCAAAGCTGATAGCAGGCAAGGGATTGGCATCCGGATACCTCGGTTAAAAGTAGATCTATACAGCAGATTTTAGAAAAGGTGCTACTGACACATATGTTATAGAACAAGATTCACCAATAAAACCCCTTTCAATTTTTGTCGGAGCGTGTCGAGGGAGGGTAAGAATGGAAATCTGACCCACGCCAGACGACAAGCTACTTTTATTCGTTTAGAGGTTCTCCACCTTCAAAAAATTGTTTATATAGAAAAGGCTTTACTTAACTGTCCAAAATTCTTTATTCCATTATAAACTCTCCACCGTTGCAAGATTCCATTATACTTCACACGACGCGCGCGTTTCGGGAATAATCCCTGCTTCAAGTGTTTTCTATAAGTTCACGAGCAAAAGCAACTGTGTCCCAAAAAAACGCCGTCTCGCGTCGGGTGAAGTATAATGGAATCTTGCAACGGTGGAGAGTTTATAATGGGATAAAGAATTTTGGACAGTTAAGTAAAGCCTTTTCTATATAAACAATTTTTTGAAGGTGGAGAACCTCTAAACGAATAAAAGTAGCTTGTCGTCTGGCGTGGGTCAGATTTCCATTCTTACCCTCCCTCGACACGCTCCGACAAAAATTGAAAGGGGTTTTATTGGTGAATCTTGTTCTATAATATTTCAATTTATTCACCATTTGGGGTTTTTTGTGTTATTTCATACACTGACACATATGTGGCAGCATACTGAGATGTAAAGGTGGCATGTTCTGGGCAGGCCTTCTAGATATATCTGTCTTCCATATTATAGAACAGCAATACATGTACACCTTGGAGGTTTTATCCATTGTCATTTATTCCAGCTCAAAGTCACATGTAATCCTCTATAATGTTTGTTTTTCAGACCTGAGGCCTGGAGGACAGTTTGGTGGTATTGATTTGCGCACCACTCTGGCAGGGAAACCCATCTCCCTGGAGCAGAGAGACCTTTAGAGGGAGATCTCTAGATTACAGTCTCTTCTGCATGCACATTTATAGAATTTGCCACCTGAAGATGTGAAAGATGACATACCCCCATATGTTGTGGCTGCTTATATGATCGCAGCATATAAGTGTACGTAACACTATTTCTATGTGCATGTTCCCATTGTGATACTGTTCTTTAAATGAATGAGTCCATTTGTAAAATAGTCCTCATTTGTGGTGACATTTCTATGTATATTTTTGGTGGCACCATATGTATCTTACAAAGACTCTGCTCATCAAGCCTTTTATAAACTACTTGCCTAATTTTACACAAGCAGATCTAAATGTCTGTGTGTGGAATAACAAAAGCAGAATTTCAAGAAATTGAGTGCTTTCATCTGTGATACGCACCTTATTCTTATTGTGCTCCAGATTTTCTCTTCCTAAGGTAGGAAATCTGAGAATCTTATCCAAGAAATATGGTACATCTTTAATTGTTTAGCAAAAATTACAAACCCATGTATTCATTTCCTTGTTTAAATATTTATTATGACTCACATGGGAACACACTTATATGTTAACTCATCTGTAGCCCACTTGACTAAAATTCTTAGATGCCCAAGCTGCAACATTAAGAAAGGAGCAAGGATATATCCACAACTTGTATGACAGAAGCTTAAGAATACTAAAAGGTTAATATATTCTAACTGGATGTTTGGTATAGAATGTCATGCCTGTCTGATATCATTACAGCTTGCTGTTTAATGAAAAAGATTTGATTCCTTTTGCCACTGTCCTACCATGTTCAAGTCACCCAGTGCCAGCAGCTACCAGTCAACGACCACAGGCTGGCACTGAACGGACCCGAATGGGAAGCCAGCCGCAAGGACCATCTGTTTCCCACTGCTAACTGAGCCAAGATGTGCAGTGAAGTGCATTCCATTCATAGGGCCAGCCTTTCCTTGCTCGATTTATTAGGAGCTGCATGTGAAATTATCTTCTCCAAACAGCAGGGGAGCTATAATCCTTATGGAACAAGACTTTAACAAACAGATTAAGGCATCTTTTGTTAAAGTTGCAGAAAAGGCCATGTGTAAATTTAATTACAGCCTTCATGGGGTTTACAAAGTATGTTTTATTAAGCATAATAACCTCAAAGGCAATGGAATACGTTATTGCTTCGGCTCATTGTGCCAATTTAATTGAATGAGCTAATCAAATATCTCCAAAAAGTTGTTTGTAAGTTATGTTAAATATGGCATGATGAAGGGAAGCCACTTAAGGTTAAGTGCCTTAAAAGGCATCACTGACACTTAGGGGTATGTTTACTAAAACCCCGCTAATGTGCGGGCCGCGGTAGTGAGCGGATGCCATATAAGGAGTGGGCGTTCCGTCCTGAAAAAGAAAAGCCGTGATTGACATATGCGCTAAGGTGCGCGGCGCCCATGTGCGCCACGCACATTAGCGCATGAGGAAGCTGCGCGGGAGGCATAAGTGGCGTGCTGATGTGCACACAGAAGAGCAGAGCCACAGCACAATGGTTAAGGCACTTACCAATGGTGCAGGGATCAGGGGTTCAATCCCCCACAGTGCTCAATGTAGACGGCTGGCTGAGGTGTTAATTTATGAGGCAAATAAATAATGGGTGGCATAAGGCAACGTGCTAATGTTTTCAGAGGCATTTTAATACTGGGCGGCATAAGTGGCGCACTGATGTGCACACAGAAGAGCAGAGCCACAGCACAATGGTTAAGACACTGACCAATGATGCAGGGATCAGGGGTTCAATCCCCCACAGTGCTCAATGTAGACAGCTGGCTGAGGCATTAGTTTAAGAGCCAGTTTAATATTGGGCAGCCTAAGGCAGCATGCTATTGATTTTGGAGGCTTTTTAATTTTGGGCGGCATAAGGCGGCGCACTAATGTGCAAGCACAGGAACAGAACCACAGCACAATGGTTAAGACACAGACCAATGATGCAGGGATCAAGAGTCCAATCCCCCACAGTGCCCAATGAACAAGGCTGGCTGAGGCATTACATATTATAGGGAAGATTGCTTTTGGAGTCATTTTATGTTTATGTTAATTTTCACTACTAGCAAACGCACTCTCAAAGCGTGTTAACATAAGGCGGCCTATAAGGCACATTTTAAAATGCACTGTCAGCCAAGGCACCCTAGAATGTTGCTTATAGGGCGCTTTAGAGGGTGCCATATGAGGTACCGCAAGGTCAGAGTACTGTTTGTTATGGCAGCACTGTGCAGTTTAAGGAATGGAAAGCATAAGTAGGTGCGCTGACAGGCAAGGAGGAGCACCAGTGGAGCACAATGGTTAAGGCACTGACTGCTGATACAGGGGTCATGAGTTTGCTCCCCAGTGTGCCTAATACGTAAGGCTGGCTGTGGCATCAGCTTTGCATTGTACATATGTTTCCCTGCAGCACTTTATTTTTAATTTATTAATTGCTGCCAGCAAATACGCCCTCACGTGCCGTAATTGAAGGTGCCGTATAAGGCACCCTATAAGGCACTCCCCATAGGGCACATTATAAATTGCAGTGTCCGCCACAGCACCCTAAAATGTCCCCTATAGGGCACCCTATAAGTTGCATCACAGGATAATGTATAGTGCACCTTATATGAACGGGAACCATAAGGTGCCCTATAGGGCGCCCTATAAAGCACCCTCAGAGGCACCTTATGGGTACAGTACGCTGAGGGTGTTTTTGCTGGCATCAAAATATGTACGTTAAAAAAAGGTAATGCGTCAGACAACCCTATCAAATAACCCCACTGTGGGTTTGAACCCATGACCTCTGGCTTCATAGGCAGTGAAGTAACCATTGGGCTACAGCTCCATAGCTACTGGCAAGCCCCAGGCTGGCTGCAGAGAGCCTGCACGTCACCACACAGACAGTCTGTTGTGGTCTCCAGGATAGGGTTAGCACACCCATACCCATGATGCACTGCACATGCAAATCAGCTGTCCACAGATAAACACAAGATGGGGAATGCACCCCCACAGCACCTCGGCCTGGTAGGGGGAAGTGACCATGTGCACCCCCACAGCACCTCGGCCTGGTAGGGGGTACTGACCATGTGTTTAACTGGCACAGAATAGCTACACACCGTCACATTGTGTGGGTACTGTGCTCACCCTGAGTGTGCGGTGAGGCGCCCAGCACCAGGTCCACAGCACCTTGCATGGCTGAATAAGGCCATGCCGGAGGTCCAAAGCAGTGTTAAACTGTGAGATAGGTAGTTTCTGCAGAAACACCTTGGATATCTCTGTCTCAGTCAGGTGTAGCCCCCATGGACCCCCAGGTGGGCCATGCACCATCACCCCCCCTCCTCCAGGGCTGAGGGTGGCAAACAGGGTCTCCTATCAATAGATCCACATTCTACCTCCCTGCAAAGGTGGCAGTAGAGGGGACCATCAACTCCAGTCCTGCTGAGGAACAGACACCCCACAGGGCAGTCAATGCAGCTCTATACACATCCATAACACAATAGCAGACAGACATTAGGCCTGGATATGGTAAGCTGCACCCCACCACTATCTGATATTCTCCTGCATCAAGTCATCAGCCACTGCACACCACTCCATCAAGACACACACCAGCTGCAAGCAGTGTGCTAGTTAGTCCATGGTGCATGTTTCCACTGGAGATGCATGCACCCAGAACTGGGATGTCAGCATACACAGCAAGCAGATAAATCAGTGACTGGGCCCCAAAAGGAAACCCATATCTATCACATGAGAGAAATACTATATAGCACTATGGGGGTGCCTAGCCATGCTGTGGTCACTGCACAGTCAGGGTGAGAGTGATCTCTCAGCAGGACATACTGAGGTCTCCCTGTCTGTGTAGGTGGTGGCCGGGCACTAAAATGTCCCAGTCAGTGCCCTATGCCCTGTGCAGCTGCACCCTGGCCAGGCCACCCTGTCTGGCCTATACCCATGGTACCTTGCTCCTCATTATGCACATTGGCAGCCCAATACTGGCAACATTGCTGGCAGTGTGGGCTGTGGATGGTGTTTGCAGCCACCACACACTGGATAGACAGACAGCCACACCCACACCTATGCCAGCATTGTGCTACTATGGAGGAGTTCAGCAGCCATACCCACCACACCAGTCCTGGGCACAGTACAGGCATGGATATGGTACGCAATACTGTTGGGGGTCACTCCCCAGGGTGGTAAACACTGTCAGAGACCAGACCTGCAGCACACACCGCAGACATCAGAATGATTGTTATGGTGGAGCTCAATGAGCCAAATGTGCTTAACTTAGGAATTGATATCTGCCAGTTATCATGGGAAACGTTTGATAGCTGTGTACCATATACCCAGGTGTAGGGTGGCATTGCTAAGGTATGCTATCTCTCCGCTCATCCTTCACCACGTCATCCCCCCCTTCCCCTCTCCCCCCCTTCCCCTCTCTCCCTGCTATGGCCCTTACCCCTTCCTCACCAAGAAACCCCATAACTGTTCTCTCACAGCCCGACCCTACTTCTGTTGAGCCTATATATCCTCATACTTGGTCCTCTTTCCAGCCGGTTCTTGCGGCGGAAGTACTTACATTTCTCTCCGCTGCAAGGAAAACTACTTGCATCCTTGACCCTGTTCCCTCTAGATGGCTCCTAGAACCCTATCTTGAGTTAGTTCCCATTATCACTACTATTGTCAATACCAGTTTCTCCTCCGGTTTCTTCCCATCCTCTTGAAAATCAGCAATTCTCCGCCCACTACTAAAGCAACCATCCTTAGACCCATCCATTCTCTCACACTGGCGGCCGGTATCTAATTTGCCATTTCTTGCGAAGCTTCTTGAAAGGTGTGCTTTTAGCCAACTTAGTTCCCATGTCGAGGCTATCAACGCTCTTCATCCCCGTCAGGCGGGGTTCCGCAAGGGCCACAGTACTGAGACTGTGCTGTTGGCTTTACTTAATGAACTCCACATATCTCACGATCGTGGTGACATCACTCTCCTTGTTTCCCTGGATTTGTCCGCAGCATTTGACCTGGTTGACCATCACACACTTCTTTCCCGTCTCTCTGATATTGGTCTTTGTGGTTCTGTTTGGTCTTGGTTCTACTCTTTTCTTTCATCCCGCTCCTTCTCAGTCCATGTGAAGAATCAATCCTCATCCATCCTCCCCCTCTCATGTGGTGTCCCACAGGGCTCGGTCCTCTCTCCTCTGCTGTTTAACATCTTCCTGGCCCCTTTGCCCCTGATAATACAGCAATACTCCATCTCCTCCTATCTGTATGCAGATGATATAGTTCTATTGTTTCATACATCACCCCTTTCCCCCGATATCACGCAATTAAACCTCTGCCTCTCTCACATTGCTTCCTGGCTATCAGAAAACTTTCTTCATCTTAACCCAGCCAAATCTTCAGCAATGTGGATCTCACTCAGTGGTGCATGCCCTACTCTCGCACCTTCCATCGGTTCAACTAATATTCCTCTCACTTCCTCTGTTCGGTATCTGGGCGTAACTTTAGATTCTTTCTTAACATTTTCTGAGCACATTTCTAATGTCTCCCGCCGTTCCTTTTCTGCTCTACGGCAGATTAGGGCTGTTCGGTCTGTTTTGCCCTCTAGCGCTCTTATTACTCTTATTATCGCCCTTGTAATTAATAGACTGAATTATTGTAACGTATACCTGGCCAATCTTCCCCAATATTGTCTTAAACGGTTACAACGCATCCAAAATACTGCCGCCCGTCTCATCACCTTCTCTAGCAGATATGACCACATCACTCCGGTTCTACTTCAATTACACTGGCTTCCACTTCAATACCGTTTCCATTATAAGTTTCTGATTCTTCTTCACCGAGCCATTTACACGTGCACTCCCCGGTATTTGGCAGACTGTATTTCCCGCTACACCCCCCATCGGTTACTCCGTTCCACTCAAACGAACCGTCTGTTTCTTCCGTCACGCTCACAAGCCCGTCTGGAGCAAACACGACACTCGGCCTGTTTTTTTCTTGGCCCCTCACTATGGAATACACTTCCCACCTCATTATGTCTAGAGCCTTCCTACCCTCAGTTTAAGTCTCTGCTCAAAACTTACCTTTTTCAGAAAGCTTTTGACCTTCCCCCCGAAAAATCCCCTAAATGATTTGTTTGTATGTTTACCCCACGTATTGTCTATGTTTCTGTGTTTCTGTACCCTGGTTGGTTAACATCATCTTTATGATTTGTTATGATTTGTTATTCACTGTTAAAATAAGTTGTGTCCAACCTATTATGAGTTATTGTTCAGTGTCTCTAATTTGATTTGTTCACTTTTCTTTAACCCTCTTTCCTGTCCTAAATTTTGGCATTCTGTTTCTTGGATTGTGGTGCTAATCAATTTTATTGTACACCGCTTAATGCTTTGCCACAGCGGGGCATATGTAGAAGCTGATAAGGATAAAGCGGAATTGCTTAACAAATATTTTTGTTCTGTGTTCACAGATGAAGAACCAGGAGCAGAACCTCAGAAAACACCCACAAATAAGAACAGAAGCGAGGGACATCTTGAATAATTTTCAGAAGACTGTGTTCGTGAGAAACTAGCTCAACTTAAAGTAGACAAAGCGATGGGACCGGATGGGATACACCCTAGAATACTGAGGGAACTTGGGGACGTTCTAGCAACTCCACTGACTGACCTTTTCAATGCCTCGTTGGAGTCGGGAGTGGTGCCAAAGGACTGGAGAGAGGCTCATGTGGTGCCTTTACACAAAAGCGGAAGTAAGGATGTGGTTGAAAACTACAGGCCGGTTAGTTTAACTTCAGTGGTGAGTAAATTAATGGAAACACTGTTGAAAGAGAAAATAGTGAGGTTTCTGGAGTCCAGCGGATTACAGGATCCGAGGCAGCATGGATTCACCAGAGGCAGGTCTTGTCAGACAAATCTGATTGATTTCTTTGACTGGGTGACCAGGGAGTTGGACCGAGGGAGAGCTCTAGATGTGGTGTATTTAGATTTCAGTAAAGCCTTTGACACTGTTCCTCACAGGCGACTTATAAACAAACTGAGCACCCTAGGGATGGACCCTAAAGTTACTGCTTGGGTTAGAAATTGGTTGGGTGGGAGGCGACAAAGAGTACAAGTAAATGGAGCTCACTCTGAGAAGGATGTTACCAGTGGTGTGCCCCAGGGATCTGTCCTTGGTCCGATTCTTTTTAACATCTTTGTTAGTGATATAGCGGAAGGGCTGTCGGGTAAGGTTTGCCTCTTTGCGGATGATACCAAAATCTGCAATAAAGTAGACACCCAGGAAGGTGTAGATAACATGAGGAGGGATCTGGCTAAGCTTGAAGAATGGTCTAGAATTTGGCAACTGGGATTTAATGTTAAAAAATGTAAGGTCATGCATTTGGGCTGCAGCAATCCAAGGGAGCAATACAGTATAGGAGGTGAAGTACTTTTGTCCACTAAAGAGCGGGACCTAGGCGTAGTTGTGTCCGATGATCTTAAAGTAGCTAAACAGGTAGAAAAGGCGACGGCAAAAGCTAGAAGGATGCTTGGGTGCATACGGAGAGGAATGGCTAGCAGAAAAAAGGAGGTGATAATGCCTCTGTATAAGTCTTTGGTGCGACCTCATTTGGAGTATGGTGTGCAATTCTGGAGACCGCACCTTCAAAAGGATGTGAACAGGATGGAGTCGGTGCAGAGGGTTGCTACTAAGATGATTAGTGGTCTTCATTATAAAGCATATGAGGACAGACTTAAGGATCTTAATATGTACACCTTAGAGGAAAGGCGGGATAGAGGTGATATGATTGAGATGTTTAAATACCTCCGTGGCATAAATGTTCAGGGAGAGAGCCTCTTTCAATTGAAAGCAAGTTCTGCGACGAGGGGACATGGGATGAGGGTGAAGGGAGATAGATTCAGGAGTGATATGCGGAAATATTTCTTTACGGAAAGAGTAGTGGATCCGTGGAATAGTCTCCCAGTGGAGGTGGTAGAGATGAGGACAGTAACTGAATTCAAAAAGCATGGGACCAACACAGAGGATCTCTAAAGGTAAAAAGTGGACTGTTGTAGTTGTTATGGAAGGACAGACTAGATGGGCCTTGTGGTCTTTTTCTGTCATCATGTTTCTATGTTTCTATAAAGATAAAAGATGCAACTGCTAGTATTGGGAGATACAGGCAGGGCCCAATGTCCTGCCTCTCCAGGAGGCATTGGCCAATGGGGCCTGTGGGTGTGTGTGTGGGTGTGTCTGGCCCTGTTGGCTGCTGCTTTACGGCAGAGTTTCCCAACTCCAGTCCTGGTGTTCCAAACACTGTTCGGGTTTTCATGCTGTCCCTCATAAATATGCATGAGCTACATCTGAATACCATGGGGGTGGTGCATAGATGTGCAGCACAGACATCTTTATTAGAGGCAGCATGGAACCTGAATGGTGTGGGGCCCTCCAGGACTGCATTTGGGAGACTCTGCTCTAGGTAATGCGGCTGTTTATGGTGTCTGTGTTTGGTGTGCTAAAATATAGGCGTATTAACCATGCGTAGGTTCTCAGCAATAAAGGTTTGTCCTTACTATCACGGTTTAGTTGTGGGAAAAATATGTGGACAAGATTGGCAGTAGCCCCAGCTGGCCTTTGAACCTGTGACCTTCTGTTCTTGCACACACTGTCTGTGTGCACTGCACCACCGTGTTGCCACAGATATGTGGCATTCCCTGGGGAGTCCATGACTGTACATCCAACAGAGCCTGTCTTGCGGTGGACGGTGCCAGCCTGCACAGGCCTAGGCCACTGTCTGCTGTGGCTTTCAGCCACTGCCCCCTCCACCACCTGTACCCTTCTGCCAACATGCAGACATGTCCTTATCTGGGAAAAAGCATATGACCTGATTGACTGGTGGCACTCCAGGACTGAATCTGGGTGAATCGGCTGTAGGTAATGCCCATTGTTATGGTTTGTGTGTGGTGTAGGGTAAAATATGGGTGTCTGAACCATGCTTATGTTCTCTGCAATAAAGGAGTGTCTTTACTATCACTGTTTAGTGGTGGGTAAAAATGTGGAGACTGGGTTGGCAGGAGCCCCAGCTGGGATTTGAACCTGTGACCCTCTGGTCTTACAGGCACTGGCTGTTTCCGTTGCACCACACTGTGGCCACAGAGACAGTGCAGTCCCTGGGGATAGTCCATGGACTGATGAGTCAGAAACCCTGTTCTGCACAATATTACTGTGGGCTCATTTACCTTGTATGGAGACAAAAGTGCAAATAAACCGCACAAATGACCTCAGAAAAAGGGGCAAACACCCATATCCCAGCTGGGCAACAGTGATATCAATGGGCAACATTAAACAACACTCCCAGGAAAGCTCCAATAAACTGAAATGATTTTTGAAAGGGTCTACGGAGCGTAGACCCTTCCAAAAATCATTCCTTTTTTTTGGAGCTTTCCTGGGAGTGTTTTTTATTGTTGCCCATTGCTATCATTGTTGCCCAGCTGACCTATAATTTTTACAATATTTCTTGTGGTCATTTTAATGTTTTATTTGACATTTTGTTCTGTGCACATGTATCACACTGCGCACGTTTTGTAGGTTTCCCCGGTTTTGCTGTACATTGCTGACGGAAATGGTTTCTCTTCCCTTTAAATAGGCTCTAACGCGAGGTTTTCACTCGCGGTATTTTTTGGACCGAAATTCAGCGGGGCACCAAAAACGCACTATTAGCGTGCGCTAAGGTACCTTAGCGCACGCTCAAGTGCGCCCCACACAATTGCGCGGTTTAGTAAACATACCCCTTAGATATAATTTAAAGTGAGCATGTATAAACAAGGCTGAAATTATGTGCTATGCACAAAGCAATACCATATCTGACTAACCTGAGAAGAGTTTTGCCACGTGACATTAAGCCCAATTTTGTTTAGCTCATTTAGGTTTGGAAAAGGACGTCCAAGTCGGGATGCTCAAAAGGCTTGCTGAATGTGTATTTGATGACATATAGATTCGGAAAAACCATTTTACAAAAAATCATGTTCAAACAAGAGCAACATTACTCCTGGCTTTTACACATATTTTGCTACCTGTATGTGTAGAAGCTGACACATCTATACATGTTTCTAAAATTACATAGTATATGATGGCAGATAAAGACCATCATGGTCCATTTAGTACTTAGAAGGTGAGCTAATTAAGAAGCCATGCTCTGATCCTCAATTTGGAGACATTTTCAATACCTGCTAATTTCCTTTCCTTGAATCTTGTCAGACCAGTCCAAATGAGTGGGTTATACTCTCCAGCCAGCAAATGAAAGCAATTTTCAGTCATGTTATCACTTGTACATATGCTGGTGCAGCATTAAGAGAAGTCAACATGACACTTCCCAAGCAGAAAGCAAGACTAAAAAAACTCAGAAATACTGAGAAGGTATTAACCAACAACCATAACTTTAAACAAAATATTTGGCCCTCTGACCATTCTTGACTATGTGTAATGCACTGATTTGACAATGCAATCAAGAGGCAGCAGAGCTCCCAAACCCATAGAAATAGTCTTCCAGGCAGGTCATGGACTGGTCTAGCAGGATTCAAGGAAAGGAAATTAGCAGGTATGGAAAATCTCTCCTTCGCTATCTTCCTGCTAGACCATTTCAGATGAGTGGGATGTGCCCAAGAAGTCAGAACCCAGAGTGGGAGGAAGATGATGATCTGGACAGAACTGTTCTACTAAAGGCACCATCTGCTCCAGTTCCCACGTGCAACCAATAGTGCTTCCCAAAGATACTTAGAGATGACCAAGTAGCCACTTTACAGATGTCCTCTGGAGGCACCAAAGTGGAGGTTTTGGCCCTTATAGCATGAGTTCTGACTCCCACCAGTATGCTCTTTCCACACAGAAGTAGGAGGAACCAATAGCTTCCTTAATCAAGTGGGTAATCAAACTTGACCACTGCCTTTCCTTTCTGTAGACTGCTGAAGAGAACAAAGAGATGATGCAACTGATGGAAGGAATTAGTAACCTCCAGGTATCTTACAAAGGCCTTCCTCATGTCCACCAGAAACAGAGAGGGATCCACCCTAAGGTCCTCCTCTGAGACAGCCTGATTAAGATAAAAAGAAAACAGCACCTTTGGGAGAAAGGACAGCATGACCTGCAGAGAGACAGACACCATCAAGATGGACAAAAAAGACTCACAGCAGGACAAGCCTGCAGCTCTGACATGTGCCTTACAGGAGAGACATCTTTAGGGTCAAATTCTTGGGAAAAGGTCTTCCAAATGGACTCAATAATGGGGAGACCTTTCAGAGCTTTCAATACCAGAGAAAGACTCCACTGAGGAACAACTGGACACACTGGCAGATGGATCTCCTTCACTTCTTTGAAGAAGAGGAAAGCATCATGGTGCACCATTAAGAACATCCCTTGAATCTGCCCACAGAAGCACACTAAGGCTGCTATATGAAACTTGAGAGAGTTCAGGGCTAAGCCTGGTCCAAACCAGACTATAAGGACAAAATGATGACTATGTCCACATTCCTGGCATCATAAGAACATAAGAACATAAGATATGCCATACTGGGTCAGACCAAGGTCCATCAAGCCCAGTATCCTATTTCCAACAGTGGCCAATCTAGGTCATACGTACCTAGCAGTTCCACTAATCCTGTGAGATACTCTAAGACTCCCACAGACACCTGTAAGGTTCTCTGCTCTCACACGGCTTACCTCATATGGTTCAAGCCAGCATACTTTGTCTAGCTGCCTCCTTTGGACTTCATGCTATTCCAGAGACTGCCTCAGACCCCAGATTGCGTTAGTTCACTTGGAAAAAATAAGATACTAGTCTTAAGTCTTCCCCCAGGGGTGGGAATTAATCATGTAGCTCTTTTCTGTACTTTTCCTAAGTGCAGAGCAAATCTGTGTCCTCTGATTGCTAATCAGTGAGATATTGCTACTACGAATCATAGTACTGCTACAACTTATTACCTCATTATTTTAGTATAGTTTGTATATTTTCTATTTTTCTATCCAAAAATAAACCTAATATATTATCACAGAACTCTATCTTTCTCTCTTGACTGATTACCACCGAACGTGCGGGCATGGGACTAACAGTAGACTTTCCACTAGAATTAACTGAGCATAACATAACAATATATCTTATCTTTTTGTCTACCAACACTTCCCACACCAAATAGGCCCAGGAAAGTCCAGCTGCCTGAAAGGAGGTTTTTTTTTTGTTTTATAGCAACTTTATTTTAGCAGCAAAAGCAGAGAGCCAAAGAAATAGGACAAAAATAAAAAAATAGGGAAAAATAAGCAGAATATGCAGAAATAGGTCCTATCACTTTATGGCTGACCAGTGCTGGAATCTGTGGATAACAGTGTTAGACACAGAGCAACTGTTGGCTTCAGGAGACATTGGGCATATTCAAGCTCCAAGTAAAGTTGGGCCACAAGACTATGATCTGGGCCAAGTGAGACAGGTCTATCTGCACTACTGCATCAGTCCACACACCTTGCCATCTGCTGGAGGCAGACAATACTGGCTTCTTTCAGTGCTGCACCAGTATATATACACAAGTGATGACTTCATTGAAAATTACTCTTTTCTGATTCCACCTCCTGGCTGAGGAGTATAAGCCATTCGTCTAGACTTGTCTAGTGGGATAATAATGAATGTGCAAGTTGCTTCCAGCAATTCTGGTTAGCAAGGTACTCAAGTTCTTATACAAGCCACTTCACCTTGCGCAGTTTAGTTTGCATGTGTGATGTCTGTTCAATTGCATGTTCAGCTTGTGACACTACCTTTTCCAGCCCCTGTTGACAACTAGTGACTGCTGTGGTGAGTTCCTTGACCTCTATATTTAAATCACAGGCCTTTTCCTAGTGTGTTACAATAAATCCCTTCAGTTCTACAAACAGAGACTTTGAGTTTGCTGGGGCAGCCTTCCCACCTGCCATTTTTTCCAGAGTAGGGGGATTGAGGATCCTGCTTTGATCATTTAACTCCAGAGGAAACCATGAATCCTGCTTCATTTATTGGGACTTTAGTTCCAGACATTATCCACTAATCAGCCATAGCAAAAAAATTAAAAAAGAAGAGGAAAAGAGTGCTGGAATGATATTGTTATTATGGAAATCAGGAGTTACTGCTTTATGTGTCCATGCAGCCCCCTGGGCCTCTACACTTCCAAAAAAATAAGATATGCCGTACTGGGTTAGACCAAGGTCCATCAAGCCCAGTATCCTGTTTCCAACAGTGGCCAATCTAAGTCATAAGTACCTAGCAGTCTCCCCAAAAGACACAGGTTTCTCAATGCTTGTACTGGGTCAAGCAGTGATATCCTGGGTCCCTTTTAATAATGGTTTATGGACCTTTCCTCCAGGAACTTGTCCAAACCTTTTTTAAATCCAGCTACACTAACAGCTTTTACTACATCCTCCGGTAACAAATTCCAGAGTTTGATTACACGTTGAGTGAAAAAATATTTTCTCTTATTAGTCTTAAATAGGTTACCCTGTAGCTTCATTGCATGTCCCCTAGTCTTTTTATATTCTGATGACGTAAACAATCGATCTACGTTTACCCGTTCCGCTCCAGTCATTAATTTATAGACCTCTATCATATCTCCCCTCAGCCATCTCTTTTCCAGGTTGAAGAGCCCTAACCTTTTTAGCCTCTCTTCATAGGAGTATCCTTCCATCCCCTTTACCATTTTGGTGACTCTTCTCTGTACTTTTTCTAATAACACTATATCTTTTTTACGATATGGCGACCAGAACTGCACACAATATTCAAGGTGTGGTCGCACCATGGAACGATACAGAGGCATTATAATATCCTTAGTTTTATTTTCCATTCCTTTCCTTATGATACCTAGCATTCTATTTGCTCTCTTGGCCACCACTACACACTGGGCGGAGGGTTTTAACATGTTATCCACGATGACTCCTAAATCTTTTTCCTGGGTGGTGGTTCCCAATGTGGAACAATGCATCGTGTAACCATAGTTTTAGTTGTTCTTTCCTAGGTGCATAACTTTGCACTTGTTCACATTAAATTTCATCTGCCATTTGGATGCCCAGTCTTCCAATTTATCAAGATCCTCTTGCAATTTTCCACAATCCTCATGGGTTTTAACAACTTTAAATAGTTTTTTGTCATCTGCAAATTTCATAACTTCACTAGTTATTCCCATTTCCAGGTCATTTATGAATATGTCAAAAAGCAGCGGACCCAGCACAGATCCCTGGGATACTCCGCTATTCACCTTTTTTCCATTGGGAAAATTGACCATCTAGCCCTACCCTCTGCTTTCTATCTTTTAACCAGTTCCTTATCCACAATAGTACACTGCCTCCTATCCCATGACTTTTTAGTTTTGCCAAAAGTCTCTGATGAGGGACCTTGTCAAAGGTTTTCTGAAAGTCCAGATACACTATATCAACCGACTCACCTTTGTCTACCTGTTTATTCACACCTTTAAAAAAACATAACAGATTAGTAAGAGAAGATCTTCCTTGTCTAAAGCCATGTTGGCTCTCTCCCATTAAGCCATGACTATCTATATTGTTGAGTAATTTTGTTCTTTATGATGGTTTCTACCATTTTTCCCGGTACTGACGTTAATGTTTAATAGTAGTAGTAATATTACTGGTATAACTATATGTGTTATGTGTACTACATGAACTGTTAATGTATATGGTTAAATTAGACTTACCCGCTAATTGTTGTTCCTTAAGGAACTCAAGTCCAGTCCCGGACCTCTGGGTTGTGATCCTCCTCCAGCAGCTTGGAGACTGAGAAACGTCACTCTTGTGATGTCACTGGCATATATAACCACCGGGTCCGTCCTCTCATTCCAGTAACCTATTGACAAAGCAGACTCACCGGAGCAACAATTAAGTAGTAAAACTACCAAGAACCACAAACAACTGAACCTGTAGTTAACTAAGGAAAAAAACAATTAACATCCCTTTTCCTGTTCATTCTTCCCCGATTAAACAAAAATCTTATAAATGCTGATGTTCTTCCTCCCCCCTTATGGAGGAAACTGACACCCTCTAGAACTCTCCTCCAGCTCAGCCGCCCCCATGAACCAGACCCTCAGGAACCAAATGTTTCTTACCTGTGAAAGATCTTCTGCTTCAGGCCATAGTTCACGAATAAACGGGTGGGATATGGGACTGGACTTGAGTTCCTTAAGGAACAACAATTAGCAGGTAAGTCTAATTTAACCTTCCTTATCGTCCCTCAAGTCCAGTCCTGGACCTCTGGGGATGTAACAGAGCAGTACCACAAAAGTCAATGGGAGGGACCTGCCAAACCCGCCTGAAGCACTGCTGAGCCAAAACATGTATCTCTTTCCGCCTGAACATCCAGATGGTAATGCTTGACAAAAGAATTTAGAGACGACCAGGTCGCCGCCTTACAAATCTCATCAACTGGTACCAAACTGTACTCCACCCAAGACTTGCACCCTAGTCGAATGCTGCTTGCACCCTAGTCGAATGAGCTTTCAGACCTTCTGGAACAGTCTTGCCTTTTAATAGATACGCCGACGCTATCGCTTCCTTGAGCCACCTCGCTATGGAAGCTTTCAACGCCCTGTCTCCTTTTCGAGAACCTCCAAAGAGAACAAACAGTCTATCTGATCTCCGGAAACTCGCTGTCCTACTTAAATACTTCTTTAATGCCCGACGGACATCTAGTAGACGTATCCTCCCTACCGCAGTCCCACCAGTATCTTCCCCGAAAACCAGAAAGGAGACTGTTTGATTTACATGAAAAGCCGAAACCACTTTGGGCACAAAGGCTGGAACTGGTCGCAAGACCACCTTCGAGTCATAAAAAGACAGAAAGGGTTTCCTACAAGATAAGGCCTGCAACTCGGAGATTCTTCGTGCCAAACATATAGCCACCAAGAGCACCACCTTGAGAGTGAGGTCTTTCAACGTCGCTTGAGACAACGGCTCAAAGGGCTCCCGCACTAACGCTTCTAACACTATGTGAAGATCCCAAGTTGGAACCACCTGCCTAAAAGGCGGCCTCAAGAGACTCACCGCTCTCAAGAAACGATTTATATCCGGATGGCTTCCCAGCGCCTCTCCTTTGACCTTCCCCCTGTAACAGGACAACGCCGCTAATTGTACCCGTAGGGACGCCGCCGCCAGACCTTTCTGAAGGCCATCCTGAAAGAACGCCAAAACCTGCGGTACAGACACTCATAACGCCACCACGTCTCTGTCCCCACACCAGGCCTCGAAAATATGCCATATCCGGACATACACCATTGAGGTCGATCTCCGCCGTGCCTTCAACAAGGTCCCAATGACCGCTGCGGAATAACCTTTCGCTTTCAGTCTTGCCCTCTCAAGAGCCAAGCCGTAAGAGAGAATTGATCCACCTGTGGCATGAGCAACGGACCCTGAGCTAACAGGTCTCTTTGACAGGGCAGGTACCATGGCTTCGCTACTACCAGCCTCATCAGGTCCGCATACCAAGGCCTTCTTGGCCAGTCTGGTGCGATCAACAGCACCAATCCTCTGTGACATTCTATGCATTGCAACACCCGCCCTATCAAAACCCAAGGTGGAAACACGTATAGAAGTTGGTGTTCTGGCCAAGGCTGTATCAGAGCATCCAGCCCTTCCAACATTATTTCTCGTCTTCTGCTGAAGAAACGTTTGGCCTTTGCTGACTGGAACTTGGCCATGAGATCCATTACTGGCATGCCCCAACGCTGCACCAGCAACTCAAACACTTCCTGATGAAGGACCCACTCTCCTGGATCCACTCTTATGCGACTCAAAAAATCGGCCTCCACATTGTCCACTCCTGCTACATGTGCTGCCGACAGAGCTACTAGATGCGCCTCGGTACAGTCGAGCAGCCCCTCAGCTTTGTCCTCCAGCGCGGCACTGCTGGTACCTCTCTGACTATTGATGTAAGCTACTGCCGTCGCATTGTCAGAAGAAACCCTGATAGCCTTCCCTCGGAGATAAGGCTGAAACTCTCGCAGTGCCAACATTACTGCGTGTAACTCCAATCTGTTGATCGACCAACTCCATTCTAACTCGGTCCACAGATCCTGAGCGAACCGATGTTGACAGTGAGCTCCCCAGCCTAAAAGACTGGCATCCGTCGTCAGTGGAATCCACGCGGAAGCTTCCAAGGGCATTCCTTTTTCTAGGCATTCTGGCCGCAGCCACCACTGCAGCGCCTGATGCGTCTCTGGTGGACAGGGCAGCGCCTGTGATAACCGATCCTTCTGATGAAACTACCGTCTGAGTAGGGCTCACTGTAACGGCCTCATATGCGCTCGCGCCAACAGAACCAGCTCGAGAGTCACGGCCATGGTCCCTAGTAACTGAAGATAATGCCACACCATTGGATTCGATCTGTTGCGAAATTCTCGGACCAGATCCCTCAATGCCTGTGCTCAATGCTGGGGCAGTAAGAACCGTCCCACTCTTGTATCGAAGTTTGCTCCCAGATATTCCAGGCTCTGTGACGGAACCAACCGGCTCTTTTCCTGATTGACCACCCATCAATACTCTGCAGAAACATTACGACTTTGGCTGTAGCTGTCTCGCTCTCCGCCCCGGACTTTGCTCTGATTAACCAATCATCTAGATAAGGATGCACTAGCACCCCTTCCTTCCGCAATGACGCCGCTATGACCACCATCACCTTGGTAAATGTTCGAGGTGCTGTAGCCAGTCCAAACGGCAAGGCCCAAAACTGGAAATGTCCCATCGGAACCGCAAACCTTAGGTATTTCTGATGCTCCTGACGGATTGGAATGTGCAGGTATGCCTCTGAAAGGTCCAGGGACGTGAGAAACTCGCCTGTTCGTACCGCCACTATGACCGACCTTAGAGTCTCCATATGAAAATGAGATACTCGAAGACAGTGATTTACTCTTTTGAGATCCAAAATTTGCCGGAAGGCCCCCATCCTTCTTTGGAACCACGAAGTATACGGAGTACCGACCGTAGCCACATTGGTCCACTGGTACTGGAATTATGACTTTGAGATCCAGAAGCCGCTGTACCGTCTGCCGCACCACAGCACACTTGAGGCGTGCCCTGCTTGGCGATTGCACGAACTAATCCGACACCGGTCGGTGAAACTCCAAGGCATAACTTTCCCGAATGACCTCTAACACCCACTGATCTGATGTAATCTGGACCCAGGCAGGATAAAAATCCTGTAGCCGACCTCCTACGGGTACCAGTCCCACCTGGGTCCCCCTGACTTCATTGTGTCTTTCAAAGATTCGAGGAGGAAGAGGCTGCAAATCCCCTACTTGCTCCCCGAAATCCTCAAAAACCTGGGGACCGATAGGGAAACCGACCTCTCTGGCCTTGACCGAACCTCGGGGAACGGAAACGACAAAACTCCCTCTGCTGCTGTTTTGGCATCGGAGTTGGCCGTCCCTGCTTCTGCTTGTTCTCCGGCAGCCTACCACCTTTGGACTCCCCCAAGTCCTTTACCAGCTTATCCAAGTCTTCCCCAAAGAGTAGCTTACCTCTAATGGGGAGTTTACTCAGCCTGGCTTTTGACGAACCATCTGCTACCCAATTTCGCAGCCAAAGATAACGCCGAGCCGCAATCACAGAGGCCATGCTCTTCGCCAAACCTCGATGAGATCATAGTGAATATCGGCCAAATAAGCTGATCCAGTCTCCAACCTGGATGCTTCCCTGGTCGCTCCTTCTACTGATTCCCCTTGAATTCTCTGCGACCACCGAAGACAGGCTCTCGCTACCCATGCTCCACAAATAGAAGCCTGCAAGGACAGCTCATTCACTTTAAACACCTGCTTCAACAAGACCTCAAGCTTTCTGTCCTGAGCATCCTTGAGGGCCGCACTTCCCTCCACAGGAATGGTAGTCTTTTTGGTGACCGCCGAGACAGCTGCATCGACTCGCGGAGCTTTAAAGAGCTCCTGATCCTAGCCCACTAGAGGATACAGGCGGGATATAACTCTTGCTCCTTTAAAGGCCGCCTCGGGCATGTCCACTCTTCCTGCATCATCTCTCGCACCACCCCGTGGACTGGAAAAGCTCTTTTATTCTTCCAAACAACCTGAAACAACGGGTCTTCCAGGGTTGAATCCTCTGCCGGCTCCATCGCCGGCATATTCAGAGCCTTGAGAGTCTCCGAGATGAGTGCTGGAAACTCGTCTCTCCACGAACCACTCTTGCCTGATCCTCTTGTTCCGTTATTTCTCCTTCCTACAAATCCTCATCCAACTCCAAATCAGGCTCTCCTCCTTCAGAGTGGGTTCCCTCTGAAGCTACGGAAGGCTTCGACTGAACCTTATCACCTCTGATCTGATTTGCCAGAATCCCTGACTCCGCAGTGTCCAAAGGTGTGCCAAGTCTCTTATCTGCCGGGACCCCCACAGCAGAAGTAGCTGCAGCTCTCCCCTGGGGGCCTCCAAACGCCTGCTGTATCAGTGCCACAAATTCAGGGGAAAAAATTGCCGCCAGGCCCCCTGGCAACGAAGTCTGCGATGTCGGGAGATCCGGAGAGGAAGACGTCCCTGCTACCAGCTCCAGGGTTGGGATTTCTGAAGAGAGCTGTTCCGCCAGCATCCCAGGACCACTGCTGTGCCCTTCACTAGCTGCCTCCAATGCCTTCTCCATTGAAGCGGCCTCCTGCGTGCAGCCCTTACACACGCCGGTCTCAGAAACTGCTCCCCTTCTAGCACCGCAAACTAAACAGTGCGATCTAGAAGGCATCCCGGTCAACCACGTGCTATATACTGTCAAGCAGGATCCTGCCTGAGCCCAGTCCCAGGCAGCCCAACCTATTTGTGACTGAAATTAGCTCTGCTTAAGTTCTGACTTTTTTTTTTTTAAACTGACGTGGACCCTTTAGCTAACCTTTCCCAATCTGTTCCTGAAGAACAAACGCCAAAACGAAGCTTCGCGGCCCGCTCAGGCGCCCCGGTAGAGCACCGCAGTCGAATGAAGTTTCCCGTGCTTGAGCCACACGGCGCGGCCCACTCCAGCACTGTCGGCTCCTCCTTGGCTCCCTCCCTCCTGCATGTCCAGAAATCCCGATTGCTCCAAAAACCAACCCCTTTTTCTTACCTCCTCTGCACTGTTCCGTTGTTTCTGCCCCCCTGCCGCTTGATCGCATCCGCAGCGGCAGAGAAACTCCTGCCGTGAAAAAAACACTGGCGATCCGGGTGCTCTCCTTCACCCGCAGCCCCCAACGCTAGCAGGCAAACGTCTGCGTGCGTTGGTGCCAAAACCACTGGCGTCTTCAAACTGACCGCGGGGTCGGGAACCGGTTCAGTTAATCTGCCTTTGCCTGCTTACTAGGCAACACAGGTCCCCTCTCCAGAGTGATAGGGAGGAGAGGAAGGGAGGGGGGGAGGAGGTACTTCAGCAGGAAATTTAACTGTAGTTTTAAAGGGCCAACAACCCAGCTTTAAAAGAAATAGGAAAACCAGAATTAAAATTAAAATCCTAACACCACTACCCTACTCTAACTCCTTAATTGCTCCTCAAGTGAGCCCCGAACCTCCGGGCTCACAATCCTCCAACTGCTTGAAGACTGAGATAACTGGAATGAGAGGGCAGACTCGGTGGTTATATATGCCAGTGACATCACAAGAGTGACGTTTTTCAGTCTCCAAGCTGCTGGAGGAGGATCACAACCCAGAGGTCCGGGACTGGACTTGAGGGACGATAAGGAATGCATATTTTGCTATGTGAGAGACCCTGAAGTGCTCTAATTTGCAGTCTGCAGATCAGGAATAGGGAAAGAAGGGTTGTGGGAGACATAGTGAAGGTGGAAAAATCAACATCAGGTCCCTTCATCAGGTGTAGAGGGATGGAGATGGTGGTGTACACAAATATAAGGAAGTATTCCAGCAGAAGAGTGGGACAGTAGAGGGCTACTAGGAATGACTGAAAGAGCAGATTAAGAGGGAATCAAAAGGTAAATCCCATTGCACAAATATGGGCACACAGACATGCAAATCATGTAGAAGTCCCTGGAGCCAGTTTAGAAAGAAGGGTATATACATGTCTCTGGAGAGAACTGTCGGAGGGAAAAGGATATGCCAAGAGATGACAGAACTCTGGAGGTTGCTTGGTGTAAGTGTTATAAATCTATATTTATGGTTATCAGATGACTCCAGGTCACCTACAAACCAGAAGTGACACACCTTGTGCTTGGAAATGTGTAAAGACTGGGAAACCCTAGTTCAGGGCCCAAAAGAAGATCAAATGTTGCGTGCTGGAGGCCAAGTGCACTTGGAAGCTATGTCAAAAGAAAGAAGGAGCACTAGTAGGAAATAAAATTTGAAATAAAAATGGGACATCTAAGAAGAATCTGGGACATCCAGAGCAGAACATGCAAAAATACGGGGTAATGGTAGCAGTGAAGGGAGGCACATCTAAGTTCCATCTGAAATCGCTCCGTCTTGACCCCTCCTGCTCTCCATCACAAGGCCAATCAGGGCCCGAGATGGGAGATTTAAAAAGCAGCGCCTCCCGGCACGCCCGACTTTACTGCCGGCTCCAGCCATCAGCCGAGCCCCCGATCGGCATCGCAACAGAGAGCAGGAGCGAGAGAACCCCTCCTGCTCTCTATCACAAGGCCAATCAGGGCCTGACGCAGGAGATTTAAAAAGCAGCGCCTCCCGGCACGCCGGCGCCAGAGGGCCTAGCCAGAGGGCCCTTTGGCGTGGCCCTTAGGCGGGGCAATATAAGAATGATTGAAGCAACTATCCGTTCCTCCACATAAATCCCACCACCATGATGATATCCACCATAAACCCTGCTGTTAAACTTGGGTTTTGTTGACCTAAGCACCATGAGCATTCGAGCCCTGCCAGTACTCCACCATGCAGCTTTTGAATAACAGAGTAACCAACGAATCCAAGATACTTTCAAGCAAACAGAGGAACCTCATCAATACAGATTCAAGAACACAACACATACATCTAATCCTAAGAGGTATGCTTATCAATAATATGCCTATGACTAACAACATTCGAACAAATCGTTAATGTACTCCAGAACCTAGAACAAATATCTTGCCTCTGCATATTACAGCCAAGAATGATTAACACCACAATCTTGTAAAACAGTTAAATATATTTTTACACATCTATTCCTCTTAAAATATAAAAATCTCTTATAAATAACAAAAAAAAAAGAAGAAAAAAATGCAACCTATATATACACTCATTTCACTGGCCCTCTTAATATTACTGACTATCTCTAACACTTCTCAAGCCCTATCTCCCTATGGATATCCTATACCAGTTATACACACATTCTACCGTCAATACGCTGAAGCAAGAATTTATGACCCATTCATTAACAATATCGAGCGCAAGCAACGCCTCATTCAGATCAACCTATGCGAACTGGAATTAACAAAAACCAATCTCATCAAAAGCACTCCCAACCTAAGATGTGTACTCATTAATCCACGATCTATTAGGAACAAAATACCACTCATAACTGACTTCATCACGGATAATAACTTAGACATCTTATTCATTACTGAGTCATGGCTTACAACAAATGACAGTGTTAATCAGCCAGCTAAAACCAGTAGGATATGATATCTTTAACCACCAAAGGCTAAACAAAAGGGGAGGAGGAGTAACCATTCTAGCAAAGAAGGAACTACAACTATCAAAAGGTTCAAATGAAATTACCCAAAGCATGGACACTCTCCTAGTTGAAAACTCAAATCTGCTCATCTGCCTAATTTACAGACCTCCATCATCAAAAGGAGAAGATCTAGTAGACATCACAGATCACCTCTGCAGCAAAATCACCTCCAATAAATACACAATTGTTCTTGGAGACATTAACTTGCCTTCCACCACAACTAATCTAGCACAAGGTTTCACAGAAACAATGGAAGCTTTGGGATTTAAACAAATAGTACACGAACCAACACACACTAAAGGAAACATCCTGGATCTCATATTTATCCCACAAGATCCACCAAATAATACTTTCAGTCCTAAAATACAGATCCAACAGATTCCTTGGTCTGACCACTACTTGATCCAATTTAGTATCCCACTCTTACCAAGTAAATCTAATACCAATCAAATCATTTTTCAAAGAAGAAAGTTCCGCAAATTTGATAAAGACCAATTCTTAAAGGACGTTTTACCTTCGATTCAAATGGAAACCAAGTACACCAACATACTTAGAGACAGATGGAACACAACGATAAAGCAAGCAGCCGCCTTACCCAATACCTACATAACTCCCATACTTCACACTAGAAAAAATGCAGTATGGTATTCAAAAGAAATACAAGAACTCAAAAGGACGCTTAGAAGGAACGAAAGGAAATGGAGAAAATCAAAGAGCTCTGCTGACAAAACAACCTAACAAACTAGAAGAATACAAAATATTAATCAACAACAATAAAAGAGACTATCACACAAAACTAATAATGTCAGCCCTAAATAAACCTAGAGAAATGTTTAACATCGTTAAATTTCTAACCTCCACTCAAAAAGAAGACACCAGACGCCGACACCATGGCCTTATATTACAAAGCAAAAGTGGGATCGGAAGCAAGAACTGATTGCCATTCTAAGACATCTATTCCTTCCATAAATCAGACATGGAAAAAATTAATACTACTTACCGAAAGGCAGTTAAATGACATAATCAAATCCTTAAACACATCAACTTCAGTATTAGACCCTTGCCCAGCAACATGGATTCGTTTGACTTGCGACCATCTTTCTCCACCCATGCTGAATCTAATCAACTCTTCATTAGAAGAAGGTTACATCCCAGCGAACTAAAAAGTGCATCAATTCACCCAAATCTGTAAAGGCAAGGATCTGGACAAAGCTAAACCAAGTTCATACAGGCCCATTTCAAGTTTGCCTTTTATGACAAAAATCCTTGAAAAGGCTGCACAGATACAACTACAAAATCATGTAGACAGCTTCCCTCCAATCGACCCTCAACAACACGGGTTCAGAATAGGACATGGAGTGGAAATCCTCCTCATGGCTTTAACAGACAAGCTCCTAAAAGGTATTGAAAATGCTAACGTTGGATTCATATTAATATTCCTAGATATATCAGCGGCCTATGACTCCATAACACATGACTACTATCTTCACACAGATTGCAAAAAATTGGCCTTAATGACAAAGTGTTGTTATGGTTCGAATCATATTTAACAAACCGTAGAATTCAAGTAAAAATGGGCGACAACATGTCAAACCCATTTTATCAAAGAACAGGCATACCCCAAGGATCAGCATTATCATTGCTCCTTTTCAACTTATATATCCAACCTATCTGCAGTTTAATTAAGGACCACGACATATATTATCATTTATACACTGATGATATTATGTTATACACCTAATTCAACACTAAACAACCATGCTTTCAAAAAATCAAGGAATGTCTCAATAGTGCCACTATTTATTTATTTATTTTTATTTTACATTCTCTTATATACTGCATTAGTGCAGTTTACATTGAACAAACTGAAATTATATTGAACAGGGCATTATAACTTGGAGATAACTATTTTACAGGGAACATGGGCTACGGAGGGTTAAGTGGCTTGCCCAAGACCACAAGGAGCACCTGTGGGACTAGAAACCCAAGTCCTTCCGGCCCAAGGTTGCTGTCCTCTAGTGGGATTTGAACCCCTGACCTTCCGGCCTGAAGTACCTTGCCCCAACCACTAGGCCACTCCTCCACTCCATGGTTGGCAGACCATGACCTCCAAATAAACCTCAAAAAAACAGAAATTCTAATAACAAAAGACTGCTCCTACACATCACCAGAATGATACTTGTTTCTTTAAACATTGTTGAAAGTTAAAAAGAGGTGAGATATCTGGGAGTTACTCTTGACCACTAGCTCAACTTTAACAAGCACGTCAGCAATATAATAAGGGCCATATTCAACAAGCTAAAAATGTTGCAGCATCTAAGACCTCTCCTCTCCACAAGTGACTTCAGAACAACACTACAGGCTATGATTTTCCCGCACCTTGATTTCTGTAACTCCATTTTAATAGGTCTCCCAAAGAAAACAATCCGCAGATTACAACTAGCTCAAAATGCAGCAGCCAGATTAATCTCTCAAGTACCAATCAAAGAACATATATCACCAGTATTAATGCATCTTCATTGGCTACCAATCGAGAGCAGAATAAAATATAAGGCCATCCACACTATATTTAAATCCATCCAAGATGATTCATCCACATATCTGAAAACGCTAATATCATTCACATCGGATAACAGACCAAGGAGAAGCATCAATAAAGACCTCCTTGTTGTTCCAACCGAATTCAGGAACTGCAAATCTTCAACTTCAAAGGGAGCATTCTCTTTATATACACCACAATTATGGAATTCACTTCCAGAAGACTTAAGAGCCACCAAAGACCCAGTAGCATTCCGTAAACAGTTAAAAACTCATTTGTTCAACGAACACTTTCATGAATTAATTACTTAAAGAAAACTCCACAGAACAACCAATGCTAACAACCTTTTCTATCAAAATTAATTCAAATCCCCCCTACATGACGATAATTATGAACTACATTCCTCCACAGAGCTTGCCACTCACTTATAAACAATTACGAAAGTAAACCAACAATTCTCCTAATTGTTTTTCCTATCCCCCACCCACTCCAAGTTAACTATAACTCACGCTAAGTTGTTTTATGTATTAGCCTGTTTATCTTGTTAATAATGTCAACAATGTTACTGTTACCAGTTTATCTTGTTAATTATGTCAATTATGTTAAATATAACTGCTACCAGTTTTGAGTTCCTTGGAAACCACTTTGACTCACGAAAGGCGGTAAATGATCACTAATAAATAAATAAATAAATAAATAATATGAACGTCCCAATAAATGATTCTGAAGATGAGCCCTGCACAGATAGTAAGGCTGTGTACGTGCACAGTTGTAGGCCATTTCGCAAATGTGGGTGTCCCCCGAATTGTACGTCCACAAGACAGGGTACCTGGATATCCCAACCTGGGTAGTTCAGAAGGAGCTGTCTATATTATGAGACTAGCACATCCTGCCCTGCTATTTCAGATACTCAGACATGTGGTGATGGCCAGTAATATGTTTGGAATATATATTTACGTGCAGGTATCATCGATCAGGAAATATTAACGATGGCAATGTAAATGCATTTTGCTCTTCTCCCTGGAAGCATAGCAGCAATGAAACAAGTACTTTCTTGCACCCTATTCATGGTCAGGAGTAGGTAAAGACATGGACAACTCAACAAACAGGGCCAAATGTGCTTGTGCCATTCTCAAATCCATTGTTCCACCCAGGGCACACATCCACCATGCTCCTGTGCTGCCTGGATGTTCTCACTCCGGGGATGTCTGGATACCAGGCTTTCTAAAATGATTCCATTTTCAGACATCCAGCTCATGAGTAGAGTTTCTAAAATAACACACTTACTGTGTGGGAATGGGGTTGAAGTGTGGAAGCAGTAGATGATGTAAATAGTGAAAGGGATGACATAGGAACACATGAAAAGGATAACAAACCTGAGGATCAGTCTGAGTGGTGGCAGTCTGGAAATGAGTGATGAGAAAGATAGAGGCAAAAAGTCAGGGCTGGTTCAAACATCAGGCAAGCTAGGTGACTGCCTAGGGCAGCATCTTCTCAGGTGCATCAAAGAGCAGCAGCAGTCAAAGCAAAACAATAGATCTTGAGAGCCATACAAACTCAAAGAGCTAACAATGTGAGAGTGGGCACACACATACATACAAAGCTAAGTTAGAACATTTAAAATGTGATATCCAATTATGCATTTTTACAGGAGTATTATGGGAGGAATGATGTTAGGATGATCATGATTGTTGATTTTAATTAAAATCTCAGAGAGGCAGGGGCATAAGGTTGCAGGTTCATCTAGGGAAGCCAATGCCCTTGCACCAATCCTGCCAACGGTGCAAAACTCAACCTGTGTATGGGATGGCAGGAAGGTGGGGAAGACTAGAGGAAGGAAGGGTGAACCTTTTTAGAGGGGTAAGCAAGTGAAAATAAGTGAGAGTTGTGAGAGGCGTGCCAATCGACTTCAGCGGACTTGCTTGGTTGAAGACAGCAGCCGTGGGGATATATTTTCTGCCTCAGGCAGAACTAAAATTTATTAAATTTTGGAGACATCTGCACAGCTGGCTGCAGGCACTAGGAATTTCTACAAATGAGCTTTATAGCTGTATCAGCAAGACAGTTGTTTTGTATATATGAAATATCGATGGTGACTAGCCCTACAACACAGCAAGAGTAAATCTAAATGGTAAAGTATTCCGATAATCCCTCCCTCAAACAAGCCTCTATCATTTTCGAGATTAAGGAAATATGGCATGCCTGAATATTCAGGATATATTGGTGCTGCTGTGCTTACACATTCTGTAAAATAGAAGATTTTGTGTCTAGGATATTTAAAGGGGAATGCTAATCAAAGCATGCTGTAAATAATGGCAGCTAGTTTTCTCTTAATGTGACTGTGTGTTAGTGAAGAGGCTTCTATGTGAAGCCAAACAGTTTGTTATGGTCATTTTGTTATATGTAAACCGCGCTGACAATAGTGCGGTATATAAGAAATTGTAATAAATAAATAAATAATAATAATAACAGAAACATAGAAAATGACGGCATTAAAAGACCACATGGCCTATCTAGTCTGCCCTTCCATATCTACTACAATAGTGCCCTCTTATCCTTTGGAGATCATCTGTGTTTGTCCCATGCTTTCTTGAAGTCAGATTCCATCCTCGTCTTCACTACCTCCACTGGGAGACTTTTCCACACATCTACCACTCTTTCCGTAAAGAAATATTTCTGTGTATTACTCCTGAGTTTATCCCCTTTCACCCTCATCCTATGTCCCCTCGTAGCAGAGCCTGCTTTCAATCAAGAAAGGCTCTCCTCTTGGGCATTTATGCCACGGAGGTATTTAAACGTCTCTATCTATCTCCTCTATCCCGCCTTTCCTCTAACATGTACATATCAAGATCCTTAAGTCTGTCCCTATATGCTTTATAACGAACACCTCTAACCATCTTAGTAACTACCTTTTGCACTGATTCCATCCTGCTTATATTCTTTTGAAGGTATGGTCTCTATAACTGCACACAATACTCCAAATGTGGTTGCACCAGAGACTTACATAGAGGCACTATCACTTTTTTTCTGTTGCCCATTCCTTTCCCTATGCACCAAAGCATCCTTCTGGCTTTGCCGTCACCTTTTTTACCTGTTTAGCTACTTTCAGATCATCAGAAACAATCACTCTCTTCTTTTGTGGATAGAAGTACTTCATACCCTACACTGTACTGGTCCCTTGGATTTTTACAGTCCAAATGCACGACCCTGCATTTTTTAGCAATAAATCTTAGCTGTCAAAATCTCTACCATCCTTTATGCTTAGCTAGATCCCTCCTCATGTTATATACTCCTTCCTGGGTGTCTACTCTTTTGCAGATTTTGGTATCATCTGCAAAGAGGCAATCCTCACCAGATAGCCCTTCCGTAATATCATTAACAAAGATGTTAAAAAGAATTGGACCAAGCACAGATCCCAGTGGCACACCACTGGTAACCTCAAAGTAAGCTCCATTTACGTGTACCCTTTGTCGCTTTCCACTCAACCAATTTCTAACCCAGTCAGTCACTTTAGAGTCCATCCCTTGGGTGCTCAATTTGTTTATAAGTCGCCTGTGTGGAATGGTGTCAAAGGCTTTACTGAAATCTAAGTACACATCTAGGGATTTCCCTTGGTCCAAATCCCTGGTCACTCAATTAAAGAAATTAATCAGATTTGTCTGAAAAGAACTGCCCCTGGTAAACCCATGCTGCCTCGGACCCTGCAATCCATTGGACTCCAGAAACCTCACTATTCTCTCTTTTAGTAGTGTTTCCAATAATTTACTCACCAGAGAGTTTAGATTAACCGGTCTGTAGTTGTCAACCTCATCCCTACTTCCGCTTTTGTGTGTTGGTACCACAAGTGCCTTCCTCCAGTCCCTGGACCACTCTTGACTCTAAAGAAGTATTGAAAAGGTCAGTTAAAGGAACTGCAAGTATGCCCCCAAGTTCCTTCAGTATTCTGGGATGTATCCCACCCGATCCCATTGCCTTGTCTACTTTTAGTTTAGCTAGTTCCTCACGAACACAGTCTACTGAAAATCATTCAAGATTCCCGTCACTTCTGTTCCTCCTTGTGGGTGTTTTCTGATGTTCTGCTCCTGGTCCTTAATCTATGAACACAGAAAGCACAGTTACTTACCTGTAACAGGTGATCTCTGGGAACAGCAGGAATAAGTCTTCACATATGGGTACGTCGGTACCGACGGAGCCTGCGCGGGAAAGCTCCCCAGCTTCCCAAAAAGGAAAGCTTTTGGGAGCATCCCACAGCGCCTGCGCGCTGCCTTCCCTAACCAACTCTCCTCAGTTCGAGTTTAAAGCTGAGACAATAGAGAGAGAGAGGAAAGGAAAGATAGAAAAGAGATACAACTCCTAGGGGAGGTGAGAGGGTTGTGAAGACTTATTCCTGCTGTTCCCAGAGATCACCTGTTACAGGTAAGTAACTGTGCTATCTCCAGGAGCAAGCAGGAATGAGTCTTCACATATGGGGACTCCCTAGCTAAGATGCCTGGGAGATCCCCAAGGATATGAGACCCTGGAAGGGGTCTGCGTCCTCCTATGGATCTCAGGCATCCATCCAGGGAAGGAGGGCAGGAGTTGTTTAAGAATGGAACAGGTGTCTGAGGACAGCCTGACCAAACAAGGCATCCCGGCGGGAGTCCTTGTCCAAGCAGTAATGGGCTGTGAAGGTATGAACCGAGGCCCAGGTGGCTGCTCGACAGATCTGGTCAATGGACACAGAATTTAGATGAGCCATAGAGGTGGCCATGGCCCTCACATTATGAGCTGTGACATGGCTCTCCAGAGAAAGGTTCTTACTCTGGTAGGCGAAAGAAATACACTGAGCAATCCAATTGGACAATGTTCTCTTAGAGACTGGAAGTCCCAAATGAGAAGAATCAAAAGCAACAAAAAGCTGGGAAGACTTTCTATGTTGCTGTGTTCTTTGTAAGTAAAAAGCAAGAGCTCTTTTACAATCCAGAGTATGAAGATTCCTCTCTGCAATGGATGCATGAGGAGCTGGAAAAAAGACAGGTAAATATACGTCTTGATTAAGATGAAAAGGTGAGACCACTTTAGGCATAAAGTGTGGATTTGTCCTAAGGACTACCTTATCATGATGGAACCTTGTATAAGGTGGATTAGCCACTAAGGCCTGCAGTTCACTGATGCGGCGAGTAGAAGTGACTGCAATGAGGAAAATAACCTTCCAGGAAAGGAATTTCAAGGAGGTAGTGGCTAAGGGTTCAAAAGGTGGCTTCATAAGCTGACCAAGAACCAAATTTAAGTCCCATGCCACCGGAGAAGGCCTAATGGGAGGTTTAGTTAAAGTTAGGCCTCTCATGAATCTTGCAATGAGGGGATGAGAGGAGATAGGTTGTCCATTAATGGGCTTAAGGGACGCTGCAATAGCACTCAAATGGACTCTTACTGAATTGGTCTTAAGTCCTGCATTGGAAAGATGCAGGAGATAATCTAACAGAGAAGTTAAAGGTAGTGCTAGAGGGTCAAGACCCTTTTCAGCACACCAAATGGAAAATCTTTTCCACTTAAAAGCATAGGAACGCCTAGTGGAAGGTTTTCTGGAAGCATGGAGGATATCCTTCACTTGCTGAGAAAGATTCAAGTCTTGAAGGTCTAGGCCTTCAGCAACCAAGCTCTGAGGTGAAGGGACTTGGGGTTTGGGTGCCACAAAGTCCCTTCCTCCTGGGACAGGAGGTCTGGAGCAGCTCCCAAGTCCAGGGAGGGGGCTTGGGAGAGATGCAGAACTAGAGGGTACCACACTTGGCGTGGCCAGCGTGGAGCTATGAGGATCATAGATCCTTGATCCCTCTGGAGTTTGAATAGAGTCTTGGGAATCAAGGGAATGGGTGGAAAGGCATACAGGAAGTTTTGCCCCCAATGAAGGAGAAAGGCATCCTTGGCCTGAACTCCCTGACATGGAATTCTGGAACAGAACAGGGGAAGTTTGGCATTCCACGGACTTGCAAAGAGGTCTATGTCCAGGGTTCCCCATTCTTGGAAGATTCTGAGTACCTGATCCATGTGCAGGGACCATTCGTGTGGAAGCAGAACTCGACTGAGTCTGTCTGCCCAAGAGTTTTGGATTCCTGGGAGGTATACTGCCAGGAGATGGATTTGATGCTCTCTGGCGAAGGCCCATAATCTTAGAGCTTCGTTGCAAAGTGACAGAGAGCCAGTTCCTCCTTGCTTGTTTATGTAAAACATGGCTACTTGATTGTCCGTATGAATGAGGACTGTCTTGTAGCTGAGGAGGGTATAAAAGACCTTGAGAGCTAGAAATACTGCTCGAAGTTCCAAGTGGTTGATATGAAGAGAGGTCTCCTGTGGGGACCAAGTGCCTTGGGTGGAGAGGTCTTGTAGATGAGCTCCCCAACCTGTTTGGGAGGCATCTGTTGTGAGGGTTGCTTGGGGTAACAACTGTTGGAAGGGGGACCCCAGCAACAGATTTTGAGTGGACATCCACCATTGGAGAGACCAAAAGAGACGTTTGGAGGTTGCTATTTGGTCTGAGAGAGCTCCTGAAGCTTGAGTCCACTGGGTGGACAAAGTCCATTGAGCTGCTCTCATGTGTAGGCGAGCATAGGGTACCACATGCACTGTGGAAGCCATGTGGCCTAGCAGTTGTAGCATCTCCCGGGCAGTTAAGTGGCTCTTTGACTGAATCTGGGAGGCTAACTGCACTAGACGTTGGCAACGGGCCTGAGGAAGGTAAGCCCTTGCAGTAGTGGTATCCAACCAGGCCCCTATGAATTCTAGGGACTGAGTAGGGGTGAGCTGAGACTTTGGGAGGTTTACCACAAGTCCCAGATACTGCAGAATGTGCCTTGTGCGGTCCAAGGAATTCTGGGCCTCTGACTGAGATGGAGCTCGAATGAGCCAGTCGTCCAGGTATGCAGCAACTATTGCCATGCATTTGGTGAACACTCTTGGAGCAGAGGCCAGACCAAAAGGAAGAACTCTGTATTGGTAATGTTTTCCTTGGAAAAGAAACCGTACGAATCTTCTGTGAGAGGGATGGATGAGGACATGGGTGTACGCATCCTTGAGATCTAGAGAACAAAGCCAATCCTGACTTTGAAGGTATGGAAGGAGAGTGCCCAGAGAAAGCATCTTGAACTTCTCCTTGCAAAGAAATTTGTTCAATTCTCTGAGATCTAAGATGGGTCTGTATCCCCCTGTCTTCTTTGGAATGAGAAAATAGGGGGAATAGAACCCTGACCCTTGATGAAGAAGAGGAACCTCTTCTATTGCCCCTTGGGCAAGAAGGGTAGCTACCTCTTGACCTAGAAGGTCGAGAAGAGATGTGGGAGAATTGAAGTGTCTCACCATGGTATGGGGAGGAAGGTCTGAAAAATGAAGTTTGTAGCCCTCTCTTATGATGGAGAGGGTCCACTGCTCTGATGTGATTTGCTCCCATCTGGGTGCAAAATGAGCTAACCTTCCTGGAATGGTGAGAGGTTCTGGCTGTTGTAGAGCCAGAAAGGCTAAGTTCTCTAGCATCAAGTCAAAAACCCTGAGGAGGTTGGGACTGCTGAGTTGCAGCAGCCCCTGTAGACTTAGGCCTGGCCTGCTTAGGTTGCTGACGCTTAGAGGCAAAGCGACCTGTGGAAGATTGTTGGCCAGAAGTAGAAGGAAATCTGCCCTATTTGTAAAAAGACTTTTTAAAAATCTTTTTCTTGGCAGGAATGGAGGTTGACTTTGAAAGTCTATCCAGAGCAGAGTTCTCTGCATCCATTTGAGTGGCTTTTATTTGCCACTCTTTGCCAAATAGATTTTCACCTGTACAGGGCAGATTTCCTAAGCCATCTTGAACCCAGGGTTCTAAATCAGAAGCCTGGAGCCAAGCAATTCTGCGAGCAGCTATGGCAATGCCTGATGCTCTGCTGGCACCTTCAAAGGAGTCAAAAGCTGCCCTGTTGGAAAACTTTGAAATGTCTTGGGTATGCTTAAGCCAAATGAGGAATTTCTCCCTTTTATCCTCTGGAAGAAAAGGGAGGAAAGTGTGCAGTTTTTGTGCAACTTCCTTTAGAAACATACCCATGTGAAGGCTATATGAGTTGATTCTGGCAATAAGCATACTGGCTTGGAAGATTTTCCTACCAAAGGCATCCAAGGTCCTGCATTCTCTTCCTGGAGGAGCAAAAGAGTGTCTCTTTGTACTCTTTATCCTCTTCATAGCTGACTGCACCACAATGGAATGATGAGGAAGCTGAGTTTTCTGAAATCCAGGACAAGGAGGGACACGATACATAGTGTCCAATCTGCGAGAATGAGGAGAGAGAGTGAGAGGAGTCTCCCATAAATCAATCATGTGTTCATGAAGAATCTCATGAATTGGTAAGGTGACAGCCTCTCTAGGAGCCTTAGAGTACCCTAAAATATCTAATTTTTTTGCTCTAGGCTCTGATTCAGAGGTTACTGAAATAGAAAGTCCTTTATTGTTTATTGTTTATTCACATTTAATATACCACTCCCCATAACATCGGAGAGGTTTACAAAAATAAAATTAATTATTGAAAAGGAAAAAGGAAAAGGAAATTACAATAGCCGGTAGAGAGAGAAAAGAGACAAAGGCAATAAAAATCATGCAAAGCAACAGAGAAAAGACAAGGAGAGGAAAATTCAAGGGAGGAAAGCTAGAGAGAATAGATGAGTTTTTAGGAGAGAGCGGAACCTTGGATAGGATTCTTCTGTACGGAGGTTGGTTGGAAGGGAGTTCCAGAGAGAAGGCCCTAAATAGTAGAATGCTGATTTTCTGGTAGATTGTAGATGAGCTCTGGAGGGTGCTGGAAGATGGAGGCGGTTGATGTGAATGGACCGGAGACTGCGTGTAGGAGTATGGTAAAAGAGTAGATCTGAAAGATAGGCAGGAGTAGAGAGATAAATGGCTTTGTGAATTAAGGTAAGAACCTTGAAGGATATCCGAAAGTCAATTGGCAGCCAATGGAGGTGATGGAGTGGCCTAGTGGTTGGGGCAAGGTACTTCGGGCCGGAAGGTCGGGGGTTCAAATCCCACTAGAGGACAGCAACCTTGGGCCGGAAGGACTGGGGTTTCTAGTCCCACAGGTGCTCCTTGTGGTCTTGGGCAAGCCACTTAACCCTCCATAGCCCATGTTCCCTGTAAAATAGTTCTCTGTGTGCTGTGCTTTCCTGTCTAATCAATGTGTTTATACCTCAAAAATTTCCTGTCATGATTTGACAATTTCCAATCTGTAATCAAACCGCTGCTGATCGCTGGAAGAAGTGGTATACAAATGTATACTAAATAAAATAAAAATAAAAATGGAGCAAAGGAGTAATATGGTCCCATGGTGAAGCGTGAAGAATCATACGAGCGGCTGTATTCTGAATTAGTTGGAGGCGGCGTTTCTGGTATTGGGGGAGTCCGGCAAAAACAATATTACAGAAATCTAGCCTGGTGATGATTATAGAGAGGAGCAAAGTAGTGATGGCCTGAGTGGACAGGAAGGGGCGAATGGCACGAATTTAGCGGAGACGCAGAAAGGAACACCGAGAGATGTGAGAAATGTGATCATGAAAACTAAGAGCGCTGTCAAGGAAAACTCCAAGATAACGAAGAGTAGGGACTACAGTAATGAGAGAGCCTGCAAGATATGGGGCGAGTGAAGGGGCAGGAGAGGTGTGCGGGAACCAGACTGCAGCAGTCTTTTGAACATTAAGTACTAGACAATTAGAGGAAAGCCAAGAAGAAACGGTGGACAGACAGTTCTCCAAGGGAGAGAAATCAGGGTGATATGGTGAAGTATGGTACAGCAGAAAAATATCATCAGCATAAAAATAACTTGAAATCCCAGATTGCTGAATAAGAAGGGCCAATGGGGCAAGAAAAACATTAAACAATAAAGGAGCCAGAATCGAACCCTGGGGAACATCACAGGGAATTGGATAGCGATCAGATGAAGAGAGGGTGGAAGAGACAGCAAAAGACCGATGACTAAGAAATGAATGAAACTAGTGAAACACCGAACCACGAATGCCCGCATCCCGAAGGCGAGAGAGAAGAAGGGTGTGGTCCACCAGGTCGAAAGCCACGGAGAGGTCAAGTGATACTGCTAAAGTGATGTTACCTTGGTCGTGAGAAGTACGGATTTTGTTCAAGACAGCTGTAATTGTAGTCTCCACACTAAATCCGGGTCTAAAGCCAGATTGCCTGGGATGAAGGAAAAGTGTAGTGGCCAGGTAATGAGAGAGCTGTGAAAAAACTACCTTTTCCAGCAGTTTAGAAGAGAAAGAGAGATTGGAAACTGGGCGATAGTGAGCAGGGATAGAAGGGTCAAGAGTGGGTTGTTTTAATAAAGGACGAACCGTGGCATGCTTCCAAGGGGTAGGGAAAAGACCAGATGACAAACTAGAATTGATGATAGTTAGGAGAGGATGGAGAAGTGTAACGGGAGGTTCAGAGAACCAAGTAGAGGGAACAGGATCTAAATCACAAGTAGTTTTACGGGTAGTAGAGAGTAGTTGGAGAGTAGTTTAGCTACTTCTCTTATGAAGTCTTGAAAGGACAAGTCCTCTGGAGGAGACATTCTTCTTTTTGGAGAAGAAGGCTCTTCAGGAAGGGCTATGGATACTTCAGGAGACTCATCTGATGAATCAGAATCATCAGAGGAATCGAAGTATCGTCTGTCCGGGCGCTCTTCCAACGCTCGATACGCGTATCGAGCGGTATCGACATCGGGCGTCCCCGGTACCGGATCGGTACCGAGAAATAGCCCTGGACAAGGAACCGCTGCAGTCGGTATCCTGGTTGATGTCGATGCAGTCGGTACCGGCATCGGTGCTGGTGCCGGTACCGGAGCCGATACTGACAACGGGGCTCATTGCGGTATCATCGGCGTCGCAACCTGAATGAAGGCCTTGATAGCCTGTTGCATGGACAGAACATTCTGATCCATCGACGCCATGAAAGCCTGGATGTCGGTACCGGGAGAAAGTGCCAGTACCCCAGAGCAATCTAACAGGTGATCGGTCGAGGCCGTGCCATCAATGTCAACCTGTAACCCCATAGGAGGAGCTTTGGAAGCCGGAGCTTCCCGCCGGGGTTGTTTGGCTGGTGCAGAATCCTCGAGGGCAAGCCCGGAGGCATCTCGATGCTTAGAGGGAGATCTACCCTTCGAGGACCTGCTATGTTTATGTTCCTGAGATCCATCAGGAGAAGAAGACCTGGAAGATGTCGATGCTACCGCCGGTGCATCAGCGGGAAACAGCACATGGAGCTTAGCTGCTCGGTTCTGTAACCCCCGTTTAGACATTAGAGAGCAGGACGGACAATCCGGAATGGAGTGTTCAGGACCCAAACATTTAAGACACCATTCATGGGTATCTGTAACAGAAATAGTACCGCTACACTTAGTGCATTTTTTGAACCCGGAGGCTGGTTTTTCCATGAGGGAAATTTTCTTGTGGGCCCTGAGGCCTAAGAAGAAAAATACACCAAGTGAGGAAAAATATCGATATTTTTTTTTTTTTTAAAGAAAGAAAGAAAAGACCGGCGGTACCGGTCCGGAGTCGGGGAAGGCAGACACGCGACCAAAGAAATAAAATAAAATAAAGAACTTCTTCAGTGGTGACAGGGCTCGACCTGCTGGCTCCGCGGCAAAGAAGAACTGAGGAGAGTTGGTTAGGAAAGGCGGGAAGGCAGCGCGCAGGCGCTGTGGGATACTCCCAAAAGCTCTCCTTTTTGGGAAGCTGGGGAGCGTTCCCGCGCAGGCTCCGTCGGTACCGACGTACCCATATGTGAAGACTCATTCCTGCTTGTTCCTGGAGATCAGAAATATTTGTTAAGCAATTTCGTTTTATCCTCATCAGCTTCTACATATTCCTTCCCTTCACCCTTGAGTCTGACAGTACCACTTTTGCCCTTCCTCCTCTCACTAACATATCTGAAAAATGTCTTCCCTCCTTTTTATTAATTGGCTATTTCTTCTTCTTTTTGTATCTTTGCTTTCCTGACTACTTTGTTAGCTTCTTTAAGTTTTTCCAAATATAGTTGCTTGTCTTCCTCTCTCTGTGATCTCTTGTATTCAGTGAAGACCATCCTCTTTTTCATCACCTTTTCAGCCTTTTCAGCTACTTCTTTTGAGAAAAACAGGTGCCCCTCTGCTTGTTCATATAGAACATTGCCACCCGGTTGTCCGTCTGGACAAGCACCACCCGAGAGTGAACGCGATGCCTGAGTGCCCAGAGGGTGAGGAAGACCGCCCGGAGCTCGAGGAGGTTGATCAGCTCTCGGGACTCCTCTAGTGACCAAGTCCCCTGTGTATGGAGCTCACCGCAGTGTGCTCCCCAGCCCGTGAGGGAGGTGTTCGTGGTCAAAACCACGTTGTGCTGTGGGGCTTGGAATGGCATGCCTCAAAGCGGATTCCGGGCGTCCTACCACCAGTCGAGGGACTCAGACAGCTGGGGAGTGACCGAGACGGCATCCCAGAGATTGCCCGTCACCTATGCCCACTGAGTTTTAAGACACTATTGCGCCGCTCACATGTGCAGTCGGGCATCGGGGACGACATAGACCATTGAGGCCATATGGCCGAGAAGACAGAGCATCGCTCAGGCCAATACTGTGTACTTTGTGGCACAGTATTGGCCCGAGTGATGCTCCGTCTTCTTGGGCCAATACTGTGTGGCACAGTATTAGCCCAAGAAGACGGACCATCGCTCAGGCCAATACTATGCCACAGCGCTGAACTGCAGAGGCCAGAGCAATGAGGTGGTCTGCCCTGTCCTGGGGAAGGAAGGCTGTCGCCTGCTGAGTGTCGAGGCATGCGCCAATGAACTCCAGGGATTGGACTGGAGTGAGGTGAGACTTCGAGTAATTGACCACGAAGCTGAAGTGCTCGAGGAGGTAGACGGTGCGGGCTGTGGTCCACTGTGCCTTGTCGGCCGTCTCTCCTGTAAGGAGCCAGTCGTCTAGATAAGGGTAGACGAAGGTGCCCTGCAATCAAAGGTGGGCTGCAGGCCACCGCAAGACACTTGGTGAACACTCACAGGGAAGACATGAGGCTGAAGGGAAGTACCCTGTACTGGTAGTGGTTCCCGTGTACCCTGAAGTGCAAGTATTTCCTGTGTTTTGGGTGGATGAGGATGTGAGCGTACACATCCCGAAGGTCCAAGAAGCATAGCCAGTCGCCCTGCAGGAGGAAGGGCAGCAAGGCACCAAGGGAATGCATTTTGAATTTCTCCCGCACCAGAAACCGCCCGTCCGCTTTGGCACAAGGAAGTAGCGGGAGTAGAACCCGCAACCTCTGAGGCACAGTGGGACCACTTCCACTGCTCGTTCCTCGAGGAGGTTGGCAAGCTCCTGCGCCAAGAAGATCTGGTGTGTGGGGAGCCAAGGGGGCTCCGCGGGGCAGAAGGGTGGAGGACGCCAGTCCAGATGAAGAAGGTACCCCTCCCAGATGACCTGGAGGACCCAGGCATCCGAGGTTACAGACTTCCAACGGGGAGCAAAGTGGACCAGACGCCAATCCCACCGGTAGTTGGGTCAGTGGAGGGCAAGCGGCTATGCATCCTGTGTCAAAAACCTGGGGCCGACTGGGCTGGAGCTGGGGTCTGTCCCTTGGGTCCTTTAGGCTTACATGGGCCCTGGGGGCTGCTCCTTCTTTATCAGCCCTGGGGTGGAGCTGGCGCCGGAGGATAAGGTGGATAGCCCAGGTAGGGAAGACCCTTCTTCTGGAAGAAAGGCTTCTTGCCCTGTTGTTTCTTCCGCGGGAGAGAGGAAGTCTTTTGGGAGAGACAGGTGCGAGTGACGTACTCCGTCTCAATCTCCGCTGCTTTGTCCTCCATCGGTTTGCTGAACAATTGCTCGCCCAGGCATGGTACATCAAGCAGTTTTTCCTGGACCCATTGTTCGAGGTCTGAGGACTGGAGCCAGGCCTGCCGCCTGGCCCCGATACCGGCAGCTGCTACCCAAGCAGAGGACTCGAAGCTGTCGTATGCAGTGCAAGAAAGGTACTTCGAACAGTCCCCCACTGATTTCAGGAGGGACTGGAAACAGCGGAGGTAATCGCTATCAAGACCCGCCTGGAAAGCTCTGAGCTCCTTTGTGAGGTCATGAAGGAACATGCCTATATATAGCTGGTAAACCTGGAAGTGGCATGCCAGCATGGAGCCTTGGTAGGCCTTATGCCCGCGGGCGTGAGATTCCCTACCCAGCGGGACCGAGTAGTGACTTTCTGGGCTCTTTTGCTTCTGCATGGCCGACTCCACCACCATCGAGGTATGGGGAAGCTGGGCCTTCCGGAAGCCGGGCCCCCGCTGGACCCTGTACATGGTGTCCAGGCACTTGCTGACAATGGGGATAGATGCAGGTGTCTCCCACAGGCAGAGGAGCAGCTGGGCTAGGATGGATGGAACTGGGACCATGAGCGATTCCCTCGGCAGAGCCTCATATTATAAAATATCGAGCTCCTCTGCACAAGGCTCCTCCTCGGATTGCATGGAGAGCTCTAGGGCTTGAGTCATGTCCCATACAAACTCCAGAAAGGAGGTGTCTTCAGGAGGAGAACGCCACTTCTGAACAGGTGGAGAAGGATCTGAGAGGAGATCCCAATGAGCCCAGGATTCACGGGAAGTGTCCCCATCGGACTCCTGGCCCGAAATTTCCGAGGAAGACTCAGAACTAAGTTGCTTGAGCAGAGTCAATGCCGTTCACTGGGCTCTCAAGGCCGAAGCCCGCCTGGAGCCAGAGGTGCTGGCTTGGGAAGATCTCGCACCTGAAGACCGGGATGAAAATCAAGACCTCTGCCGGGATCCCACACGAGACCTCTGGCTCTTGGGGTTTGTCACGGTGGTCTGGGAAGCCATTAGAGGTGTCACCTTCGAGGTCTCAGGGCGTGTGCCAGTGGGGCCTGGCACCAGCGCCTGCTGGGCAGCAAGGAAAGCAAAAACAGGTTGTAAGTCGAAGAGGAGAGGGGGTTGCTTGCCGAACGACCCTCGGGAGACCAGGGACCATCGCCGGAGGTCTGCACAGAGTACCTTTCGCGGTTGCTCCTTCTCCGACTCTTCAGACTGCCAAGGGGGGCTGAGAAATTGAGTGCAAGAATGGTCACGCTTGTCCAGAACCCCCAACAGGGTCCTCAAGGCCTTCTTCTTCTTTTTCTACTCCCTTTCGGGAGAACCTTGCTCAGAGTGACGCCGGGGCCATGGAGTGGCTGCGGGAGACCCTGGAGGCTGAAGGTCAGTGGAGCGGGAAGCTACCAGGGACAGCGGGGCCGCTTTGCAGAAAATATCATCCAGTTTCTGCTTACGGCTCTGGATGGCCTTGGAGGACATCTTTTTACAAAGGGAGCAGAGCTCCGGGTTATGGTCTGCTCCTAGACACCTAAGACAACAGTCATGGGTGTCCGTGATCAACATGTTTTTGGAGCATTTGTCACACTTTCTGAGACCGGAGGCCATGGGGACATATAGAATCCCTGCAAGGTCGAAGACCTTTGGCTCGGCCAGCGGTTGAAAAGGGCGCAAAATGTGCTCGAAATGAACATACGATGAAAAAAGGAAAAAAAAGGAAAAACAGCAGAGTCCCCGGGCCCGCTGCCGAGGCAGGGGCACTGGGGATGGTGGGAAGAGGACTGGGAAACCGGAATTAGAAAGACAGTTATCAAAATTTTTCCGAGGGACAGGGACATGCATCCGAAGGGCTCCACGGAAAAAGAGAGACTGATCAAGATGGCACCCTTGGGTGGGAAGGGAACCACGTGTGCATGATGGCATTCCCAAAGATTTTCTTTGATAGCTGGGGAAATGCTCTGCGTGGGCTCCATCGGTGACTGACTTCCTGCTTGCTCCTGGATAATAAACCTTTTTTGTTGGCGGCTAGCATTGCGGCTTTTAAACGGAGCTGTGGTGCCATTTGCACATGACGCCATGGCTCCACAGCTCCATTTAAATGCCCTGATTGAGTTAGTCGGGTGCAGTCCAGCATGTGCAGGCTGGACAGAATCACTGTCCTGGCCTGCACATGCAAGACTGTTCGCGATTCTGATTCCACAGGCCTAGACGTGCCCCATGGGATCAGAATCGCGATCCCCTCTGTGTGTCCGGTTCAGACCGGATGCACAGAGGGGGATCTATATCTGGGACACAATCGGGCCCCTAGGTAGAGGTTTTTCAGATCATTGCTGTTTGTGAGTTAAGCACATAGTTGTTTATGATGGTATTAACACCCCTGTTTTTGTGAGTCTTGGCTTATGACTCTGGGGATATACTGAGGTCTTTTGCTCTTGATAAACGGACATGCTATAGATGATTATATGTATGCTTTTTAAGTGTTGCCTAAGTAAGGAGTTTGCATAGTCTTGTTTGAGTATCATTTCTGCCGACATGGATGAGCAACATTGGATAATAGTCAGTAGACTTGATGAGTCTTGGTAAACTCTCTGTAACTTCTTGAATTCTGTCACCTGGTAGACAGCACACCTCTCTGGACAATAAGTCTGATCTGCAGATGGACGCCTCAGTACCCTTCAGAAGAGAGTCACCTAACCTTCTTTTCCTGGTGGTCACTGATTCTGTAACTTTGTGGTGTTTGAGCTCTTGTACTTCCCTTTCCTGGGATGCTTTCACCTTTTCCAATTCCAGGGCTGCATACTGGTTCCTCAATTCAAGGGCTGGAGGAGTTGGATTGTTGATTCTTCAGGCCGTGGTGGATCTTGTTCACTCTCTTTATTCTGTAGCACCCCATCTTCACCTTTGTTGGAGAACTTGGATGTTTCAAGAAGCATCTTATTGATGTACTTCTGTCTCAAATGCTTCTTAGCCTCTCCACCTCTTTTCTGAGCTCCTCTAGTTGTTTCATGAGGGCTTCAGCTTGTAGATATCCTGCACTGGAACCGGTCCTTCAACTGTCAATGGGCTCTCTGTCTGGACAGAGGCAGAGACTGTAATGGGGGCAACAGTTTTGGCAAGATGCTGTTTCCCAGCCATCATTCAGTTGATGAAGCTTTTGTACCTGTTGAAGTAAACAAGAGAGGCCTACCAAAATCCCTAACGTTTCCTCAGCTGTCCTTTCAGAGAAAAAGCAGTTAACCTTTTATGTATGTTCTAACAATGCTGTTCTATGTCCCTGTGTGTAATCACACTTTCTTGCAAGAGAGTTATTTCTTTACATTATTAAATATTGATATTACGTGTCTGAAGAATACAGATCAAGTTGTTCCCTTTGTAAAATTACCCAATCAAAGCACCCGAAGAATGGAAAATTGTATGTCAAGTTAATTGGGGCGTTTCCCTAATAGCAAGAAATCTCACATGGGGTGGGAGGGAGCTGGGGTGGGTAGGGATGCATCTAACTCCTGATGAAGTGTCAGTGGCTTTAAAGAGCTGAGAAAGAGAAACTAAAAGCAGAGTTTTAAACCAAAACCACAAATAAAATTTCCCCTTTTAAATACAGCACCTAAAAAAATGTAGCTTTTTGAAAATGTACAACAAAACCCCTTTGTGAGTTCTCAGGCAAAGAGCTAGTAATTAAAAGCCACACAGTCTTACCTTGCTTACAATGGAGACCCTGTTAGGAATGCCTAATATAATGTCTTTCTGGTGACACAAAGTCTACTGGACTACAATCAACGTCCATGCCCTTTATGGCTCTAAGGAAATGCATTACCCTGGTTTGCCATTTGTGGTAGGTGTGCAGATTAAAACCAAAAGATGCATATAATTATTCTATGGTAATCCTACCCAGTAATAATGGTGCCAAGGCCACACTGATGGCCAATGTTTAATCTGACTACCAATATAGGCATGAATCCAGGAATAGGAAATCCCACCATAATCAACAGCAATTCCCACAAAGTACATATAATAGACACACCTACCTTCTGTATGTACCTCTTGAAACAACAAACGGCAAAAGATCTATTCTAAGAACTACCTCACAGGATCTCAAGTGTGCTCTCATTAACGCACGCTCAGCCCGCAACAAATGGCCTGCTATCATTGACCTTATTTCAAACCTTACATTAGACATCCTTCTGGTCACAGAAACATGGCTTTCTAACACTGATAACGTCCTAATGAACCAACTTACCCCACCTAACTACTCCATTTACACCTGTAACAGAGAAAACAGAAAAGGAGGAGGAGTCTGCATAATAGCAAAAACTGATTTGAAATACCACGTTTCTTCTACCCATGCCACAAACCATACAAATACTCTATCCATCTCCAACAATACCAATACCATAAACCTCATCTATAGAGCCCCAAATGCTCCTGCCGATGATCTCTCAAACATAATTGATCTTGCCATCAACCCGATAGATATCAACAAACCTAACTGGCTCCTCGGAGACTTCAATCTTGCATCCACATTGCCTTCAGTATCCAACACCTTCCTTGATGCCATGACCAATCTACACTACAGACAAATTGTAAAAAACACTACCCATAAACAAGGAAATCTCCTTGATCTCATTTTTGCCCCATCATCATCCTTGGAACTACTAAATCAACTCGAGCCCGTATCAACCCCTGTCCTCTGGTCCGATCATAACCTCATAACATTCATCATACCATCTGAGGAATCTTCAAACAAACCACCACATGTTTATCCACCATCGAAACCAGCACGATTCAAACCATTCAACATAGACACAATCACTTCCCAAACCATCCCAAAACTCTCTACAATACCAGACAACATTGATGAGATTGTATCAAATTGGAACAGCGCCCTTGGACTATCAGCCCAGCCTAACATCACAGATAACCAATCCTTTACCAACTCTTCTATTTCCAAGAAGAAGAACGTTCCATGGTTCTCCTCCGAGTTACGATCCTCCTTACAGCAACGGAGGAGACTAGAGCAGAAATGGAGACACTCCCTAAACCCTTATGATCTATCCATTTACTTATCTCACTTGAAATCTCATCGTCAGCTAACCTGGGATAAGAGAAAAGAATATCATGCAAGGCTTCTTAGCCGTTCTCTTAACAAACCGAGAGATCTCTTTCAATTAGTAAAATCCCTAACTAATGAGCCTTCTTCACCACAACAGGAACATATACATCCACAACTATATGCTGACTATATCCAATCCAAGGCGATCAAGATCACTAGCTTTCCCCCCCTGATAACCTCTTCTCTGTTTTTCACCACAACAGGAACATATACATCCACAACTATATGCTGACTATATCCAATCCAAGGCGATCAAGATCACTAGCTTTCCCCCCCTGATAACCTCTTCTCTGTTTTTCTGTCTGTGTGTTCTCTGCCTTGACTCTTCTCTGTGCTATTAATTATTGTAATTTCTTTTCTTTCTGTTAAACATTGATTTTATTTGTAAACCGCCTCGATGTTATGGGAGGCGGTATAGTAAATGCAATGTAAACAATAAACAATAAACAACATTAACCACAAGTGATACCACACAAACTTCCAACGTCCAATTCATACTTAATAAGTTCTCATCCCCAACCCCAAAGACAATCAAAGAAATCATAACCTCCATCAATGCCACCACCGCCCCCAACGATCCATGTCCAGCCCACTGGATAAAATCACTGAGAACAGAGCTCAGCCCATACATATCAGCCTTAGCTGACCGGTCACTTAGCACTGGGATATTTCCAACAGCTCTCAAACAGACCTCTATCCGTCCCTTACTGAAAAACAATAAACTCGATCCGAAAAAGGAAGACTCCTACCGCCCAATTTCAAGTATCCCTTTATTAGCCAAGATCTTAGAAAAAGTAATACTGAGACAGATTCAACAACATATTGATTCCGAAGCCCCACTAGATCCAAACCAGTATGGTTTCAGAGAAGCTCACGGAGTTGAAACTCTCCTAGCTTCTCTAATGAACACGCTCATTAATACAACAGACAACATCAGAAATGGAGTCGCAATGATCTTCCTAGACATAGCAGCAGCTTTTGACTCTGTTGATCATAACCAACTGCTTGCCCATCTCCACGAAAAAGGGATTCAAGGAATGGCATGGAAATGGTGCAAATCTTACTTGGAAGACCGCTGGCAACAAGTCCGGATTGGTAATACCACCTCTCAGCCTTTCCATCAGAAGCAAGGAGTACCACAGGGTTCCTCCCTCTCAGCTCTGCTATTCAATATCTACATGCAGCCCATTTGAAACATCTCCCGTTCATTTGGAATATCATGTCTCATCTACGCGGATGATGTGCTCCTATTCACACCAATCAACGTGTTGAAACCTGACTACACTACATTAATCACTGGCTTCAATTCAATCTCAGACTGGCTGCTCACACAAAATCTCCGAATTAACTTTAAAAAAACAGAAGTCCTGATTGTCACAAGGAACAAAGACGTCTCTCCTCCACCAACTCTAAAAACAAGAGATGCCGATCTACCACTCAAAACTACAATACGTTACCTAGGTGTTATACTTGACCAGCGGCTTGAGTTCAAAGATCATATAAAAAATACAGTAAAAGCCATCTACCACAAGATCAGGACACTCCGACATCTCAAACCTATGCTTGAACCATATGACTTCCGCACAACCTTCCAGGCATCAGTCACTCCACACTTCGATTACGCAAATATTGTATTACACGGTCTACCCAAGAGCACGCTGAATCCACTACAATTGGCCATGAATACAGCGGCCAGGGTTCTACATGGAGCCTCAAGGAGTCAACATATTACTCCCATCCTATTCGAACTTCACTGGCTCCCGATATCATGCAGGATTTTATACAAAGCACTCATTTTGACCTTCAAATCATTCCACCAAATATCACCATCCTCGTTATCTGACCTCCTTCATCACGCACAGAACACCAGATCTAGACGATCTGTAACAGAGAACACGCTAATGATCCCAAAAGGCCTGACAAAACTCACCCAGACAACTACCTCAAGAGCATTCTCATCCTTCGCCCCTAGATGCTGGAACATGTTGCCACCTAACATCAGATCACAAAAAGACCTGTCCCAGTTCAGAAAATCTCTGAAAACTCACCTCTTCCTACATCATTTCTCACAAGGCACTGGCTCCCCACCTCCTCCCCCTCCAACACAAATCAATGATCATGGTTAGTCAAATATGCTCCTGTAACTTCAATACTCGCCCCAGTTCAAAACCTTGTAGATCCCCTTCTTTAGAACTCAAAACATTTGAGAATTTATTGTAAATAGTTGTGAATTCTGTTATTTATTTCAACCCCAGTTATCCATGTTTCATTCCCTGTTACCTGTAAACTTGACATATGTTTTATGCTTAAGTACAAAGTTGTTAAAATGTAAACCGCGCTGATGATTAATAGTGCGGTATATAAAAGCTGTTAAATAAAATAAATAAATGAAACTCAAACTTAGTTTTCACTGAAGCTTCACTGAGTGACTTTGGGCCTTATTTTGACTGTCTTTTCACCACAGGTACAGAATTTTTTTTAAAATTACAAAATTAGTGCATTATTTGATTTTTCTGTTTTGCTTTTTAGACTTTTACTATGGCCTCTATGCTCTCTGCCTCCAGGCAAGTTACTGTTGTCAAAGAATACAATATTAGTAATGAATTTTGAAGTGAGAAACACAATATTGAATGAAATACCATTCCTTAGCCCTTTGCTTTATATAGGGTTGCTAAGTGGCTGGTATTCACTGCAAGACTGGCTGTTTTTTTAATCCAATACAAACTGTATTTAGCAAATATTTCCATAAAGCCTTCAGGTCTGAAATATAACTACCTAGTTTACAATAAAATAATATTATTACAAACACCACCATTACCAAAAATGTAAAGAAGGAGGACAGGCAGATACTATTCCTATGAAGTCTTAAAAGTAAACCCAGCTGAACAACAGATGCCATCAATAATACTAAACACAATAAATTAAAATAAATAAAAACTCTGAAGTAGTACCCATGCAGGGTGGCCCAAAAAAATGAGAACATCTCGTAGCATATAAGTTATTTAAAAATTCAAAAAGACAGATGTAAACAATTGACAAATTTTTAATAAAAGATGGCGACTGGAAATTGTCGAAATAAAAGACGTTATATAGCTAAAAAAGGTAAATAAGTAAATTATTTAAGCTTTTAATTTATGAGATGTTCTCATTTTTTTGGGCCACCCTGTATACAGAGCATCTTCATATTTTTTTGATACAGTATTATGCAGACATCTTTCATCTTGTGGTGCCCATTGAATCTAATGGATTACAGGAGTTAAAATGGGTAAATGATGAACTACAGATGGTGGCCACATGGATAAGAAATTATTGATTGAAGCTTAGTATAGATAGTACTGAGGTAACATGGTGATAGTCATCCTCATCCAAATTTGCAGATTTTGTGAGAGGGGGAATCAAAATTCTGTCCAAAACTAGATATTGGATTATTTGGTTGGATAAGGAACGGTGCCATTATGATCATATTACAACAGTGATTAAAGAAGACTTTGGATAACTTCATAAGATTTGTTAAAGGTGCCCTTTGGAAAATTTGGACAGTGTTACATGCTTTATTGTTTATCAGAAATGACTACTATAGGGGGGCGGAGCCTGGTTTCTGGTCAAGATGGACATGTAAGAGCTGTGTTCCGGAGGGCAATAGACAAGAATCCTGACTTCGGCAATCTTTAATCAAATAGTTCCTACCTACATTGATAACATTTGATCCCGGATATGTCGGGCCCCAAACAGACGCGGCTGGATTGCCAAGTATCCAAAATGCTAGAGAAAAGAGAACCAAGACGGAACCTCTCTCACCTCATAAGATGGCAGTCATCTGAGATTGTCCTGAGACCTCACAGGAGATCCTGGCTGAGATTCGGGCAGTCAAAGACTTGGTCAAAGCTAATAGAGAATCGCTATGTGCAATGCAGGAAGATATTAACGCTTTGTGAACTTCTTTGGAGTCAAATACGGCTCATTTGGGGAAGGTAGAGAATGTGGTGGCTTCACATGAGGAAAGGCTTGAGGCTGTTGAGAAGTAGGCCAAGTTGATGCATTCATTACAAAGAGAGGTGGAAGACAGTAATAATCGCTCTTGGAGGAATAACATAAGAATACTAGGAGTTCCTGAGGGAGCAGAGGGCCCTGACATGGTGTCCTTTTTGCAGACCATGATTCCAGGTGTGTTAAAATTGCAGGTTGTTATGCCGTTCAAGATTAAGCGCGCCCATAGAGTGCCTACTCAGTCTATGGTCATGAGCAAGCGTCCACGCCCAATCATCTTGAAAGTTTTACGTTTTCAGCAAGTATTGCAAATAATGGGAGCAGCCAGAGCACTTTCAACTTTGGAATATCAGGGACATAAACTCCTGTTCTTCCTGGACTTTGCGAAGGCGACGGTGGATCGGAGAAAATGTTTTCTGGAGCTGCGTCCACGTTTGGTACAACGCAGGCCCGTTTTGGACTGCTCTATCCTGCCCGCATGAGAGTCACGCTGCATAACCAGACCAAGACTTTTTGATGATCCCGGGGAGTTATATGCATTTCTGGAGGATAAGGAGTCGGTGGCGATGCGGTGAAAGTCATTTTGCAACTTTTATTTGCTACAGTTCTATGGCGCTTGCTATCATGGGCATTTGACTGGTCTGAGGTCGTGTAAAGGCGACTTATCCATGCAGAAGCGACACTGAATCATGTAATATTGCTATATACTGGGATATCCATTCTGTCTTGTTTGAAGGAGTTCCAGGGTACTATCATAGTTGAGATGTTTCTTTCGTTTTCTCTCTCTCTTCTTTTATGTTTTATGTTGTCTGTGATATTTATGGTGGCTGGGAGAGCCTTGGGGTTTGGAGGAGTGGAGTGGCCCTTGTTCGCCGGGCTGGGTCTTTTGGGCCATAAACTGATTCGAGGGGGGTTGCCCTGCCATGCAGTTTTGGTTTTCTCTTCTTTTTCTTTTTTTTGGGGGGGCTTTGAGTACATTGTCTTTACTCTTATTAAGGGAGGTGGGCAAAGCGCGATATTCTGAGTGACATATAAGTGCGGAAATATTAGGGTTTTTTGCCCTCCGTGTCTGTCTTGTCTGGGTGGGCTTCCCCGCTAAGTTATGTGTGTTATATAGCCCCCCTGGGTTTAGGTGGTTTTGGAGAGATGTTTTTTCAAAATTAGGTGTTCTTATTGTGAGTGATCATATGACAGGGCCGGGGCTAAAATGTGTCTCTGTTGTTGGGTTTTCTTCTTTGGGCTATAGGTGCAGCTAACACTATGAGGGCACTTAAGAAGTTGTTCTACAATGTAAAATTAAATGCTACAATTTGGTATGTTTCTGCAACATTTGACTGTTAATCGGAGCTATATTGTCAGTATGCTTTCCTTTAAGATCGTTTAACTGAATGTTAAGGGCATTAATAATCCCATTAAGAGGAAATGTTTCTTCAGTATGGTTGGTAAGAAAGTGCTGACATCTTACTGATGTAGGAGACATACTTGAATGTAGAGGAGTCGTGCCATCACCCATGATTAGGAAAGTCTCCCCTTTGGGCCATGAAAAATCCAAAAATAAGGATAATGGAGTGGAGGAGTGGCCTAGTGGTTGGGGCTAGGTACTTCAGGCCGGAAGGTCGGGGGTTCAAATCCCACTAGAGGACAGCAACCTTGGACCGGAAGGACTGGGGTTTCTAGTCCCACAGGTGCTCCTTGTGGTCTTGGGCAAGCCACTTAACCCTCCATAGCCCATGTTCCCTGTAAAATAGTTATCTCCAAGTTATAATGCCCTGTTCAAAGTAATTTCAGTTTGTTCAATGTAAACTGCACTGATGCAGAATAGTGTGGTATATATGAGAATGTAAATAAATAAATATAAATAATAAATAATGGGGTAGCCATCTTAGTGAGGAAAGTTCTATCCCTCGTAGTTTCTCAATTATCATGTATTGATTTTTTCCTAGTTTAAAAGGGACTTTGTTCTAGAACTAGTGAGTCTACTATTCATGCGGCTCACATTTCTGTTCATTCTGCAATCTCATTTACCCTATTTGACTCAACGAGCTTTCAATAATATAACAGCAAAGTGGTCGCCGGTCTATTTTCTTGGTGGGATCATCTTGAAGCTATAAATATTACTATCAATTGTGAAGTATGTGGGCAAATGCTGCCTTTCGAAGCTGTTCTGGGTGATTCTCCTGACCCAGAGCATAAAACTTTTTCAGGCTCGAAACATGGTTTAAAACAGTATTGCCTCAACTTCAGCTAAGTGAACTGTTATTACAAAGTCTATATAATAAATGTTGATTTAAATGGAAAGTTTGCTACTTTGGGGTTAATTCCCTGTATGCAAATGGCCAGACAAAAAAATTAATTCCCTTGTCCTGTGACATTTAAGGACTTGCTCTGTTGGCCGGATCTTTTGTGGGTTATCTGTTTTTCAGATCCAGTGGTACTAATTGGGTGCTTATTATTGGTAAATATCAAATGTTGGATTTTCAATAGAAGTGCCATCTGAAATTGACAGAAGAATTTCTTTGGACTTTGATAGTGTATCCCAAAAGTAGCCTGATTCGATGCTAGGTACTCCTAGGGATAAGAAGTGGTTTTCTCCTGGTCTACCTTAATAATAGTTTATGGACATTTCTCCAAGAATTTGTCTAAACCTTTTATCAACTCAGCTTTTTTATCCTAGCCTCTGACCAAGAGTTCCAAAGCCTAATTAGATGTTGAGCGAAAAAATATTTTCTCTTATTTGTTTCAAATGTACTACTCTGTATCTTCATGATGTGTCCCCCTACTCTTTGTACTTTTTGAAAGAGTAAATAATCAATTCAGGTTTATCTGGTCCACTCCACTCAAGATTTTATAGGGATCTATCATTTCTATCCTCAGCAGACTCTTCTCCATGCTGAAGAGCCCTAACCTCTTTAGCTTTTCTTCATAGGAGTCATTTCATCCCCAAGTTACCAGTGTCCCTGTTTAATGTACATTACCAAGTTTAAGTTACAATGTAAACCACTTTGACTGAAATGATAAAGCGGTATAAAAAAAACCCTGTTAAATAAATAAATAAAATTTTGGTTGCCCTCACAGTAGTCAAGATGCGGTTGCACTATGGAGCGATACAGAGGCATTATGATATTCTCGGTTTTATTCACCATTTCTTCTCTTATAATTCCTAGCATTCTATTTGTTTTCTTAGCCACCGCTGGGCAGATGATTTCAATGTATCATTCACAATGATACCTAGATCCTTTTCCTGGGTGATGACTCCTATTGTGGAACTTTGCATCGTGTAGCTATAGTTTGGATTATTCTTCCCTAAGTGCCTCACTTTGCACTTGTCCTCATTAAATTTCATCTGCTTTTTGGATGCCCAATATCCCAGTTTCTCAAGGTTCTCTTGCAGGGTTTCTGGTATGCTTGCGAGTTGAATGGATGCAGGAGGAGGTAGTTCCCATATATGCCCTGAATATCCTTGTTATAATTGGGTGCTACTTGACCTCAACCATTGCACAAGATTTGATAAACCTGGTGGAAGCTGGAGTGTCAGAGTCGCCATCACCCATGACTAGGAAAGTCTCCCCTTTGGGCCATGAAAAATCCAAAACAGGCAAAACAAAATGGCGATGAAGGGCGAATGGATGACACTGCACATGATAAGCAACCTATTTCAGGAGTTTTTGCATATCGTAATCATAGCATCAGAAAACAGGTTAAATAATCTGCAACTGGTTTTAGTTGAAATAAAAGGACATCACAGAATGACTAGCTCAGCAGCTCGAAGCTATGTACAGAAAGAATGCATGCCCCCATGAGAAGTGGGAGAACCAAGAAAACCACGGCCATCTAAAAAGCATCAGAGTAATCGGCGTGTCACAAACCATTTGGGAGGCTTAGTTTATCGTCTTTGTGGAGTAATGATTGCCAGAAAAACTTGGCCTCATCATGGTGGGATCCAGGTCCCTGGTCTGTGAGTATATAGAAAGGACAGGCCCACAATGGGAACAGGTGGTTTGATCCCATCTAGTTATAGTTTCAATCCTCAATTGAGCCAACAAAGAACATTTGATGAAGGCATTCCGTAGGGTCTGGGACTTAGATTATGATGGACAATAAATTAGTGCTATTTCAAAATTAATCTGCTCAGGAAGTGGCTAGCCACCAAAGGTTTATGCCTGTATGTTCAGAGCTGCAAAATAAGAATGCCCTCTTCGACTTTCTCTACTCAGCCAAACTTTGCATCCATTGTGGAGGACAGGTGCTATATTTCTCTGATGTGAAAGAAGCCCGCAGCTTTGTTGAGCACTTCTAGGCTCTGATCAGGCCAGCTCTGATAGCAGTCGGCCTGGTAGAGAAAATGCATTGGTTGGTTTACAACGGTTTCTATGAGTATAAGGACTTATTGTAACACAAGGGCTTGTTTGACCAAGATAAGGAATTTGGACAGAACAGGCTTTTGAACATTAGCAGTTTGCTGTAATTTTGTGACTGTGAGGAGCATGGGATTTATGGTCCCTAAAGCCAATGTAACTTGGCCCCAGAAGGTCTGGTATGGACTGTGCTTTGTGAAAGGCATGAGCCACTGCTCTGAGTCTTGGCAAAATATTCAGTTCCTGGACCCTAGACAAGTTTATGTTTATTCCAATTTTCATATACTGTTGTTCATAACAGCATCACAGGGATTTACAAATTAAAAAAGAAAAGGAGGAAGAATAAAATCAGTTATAAGAAAGAAAGGGAGAAAATAGGCCTGGTCTGTGTGCATTTCTCAGCCTTTATTCTTCAAAAACCTACAAGAAGAATAGTGCCTTAAGGCTAAAATGTAAAATATTGTGGTCCGAGTAAATTCTGACTGGGCACAAGACGGGGGAGAGATAAATAGCCACCTATCATCTTGAGAACAAAGTTGACATGCTGGAGCATAAGGAATAAGTGTATTAAATACATAGTTGGTTGTCCTAATGTGCATGGCCTCAAATGCAAGAGTCAGTAGATTGTTTTGGGAACTGTTCATGGTACCATTGGATCCTCTGCTCATCATGGTGTTTGAGTCTTCTGGACATTTGGTCACTTGAATTGCTTATAGAGACTGAGGACAAGTGGTAAGTGGGGGTAAAGGGAGGCAGTGGGTGATGGGCCGGGATTTGAGACATTGGAGGTGATATGGGATGATTGTAGTGGGGAAAGCTTATGTGATGATGTGATTTGAGGGTTGAATGTGATAAGATGAGGGATGGGGAGCATGAGAGTGACATGAATGTTAATGGTGCACAGGGGTAGTAAGGGACTGGGGGATAGAGAACTTGGGGCAAGAAGGGAGATATGGAAAGAGTAGAGAGAGGGGAAAAGGGGGTATGACAATGGCTGATGGATTCCAGAAAATAAGATTCTGAGTGGGAGGGAAAGGAAATATGATTTGAAGTGCATGGGATGCATGCATGCATTATATAGGAAAGATATTTTGGAAGGGAGGCATCCAGCAAATATTAGAAACATAGAAATGTGACAGCAGAAAAAGACCACTTGGCCTATCTAGTCTGCCCTTCCATATCAACCACTACAACAGTCCCGTTTTAACCTTTAGAGATCCTCTGTGTTTGTCCCATGCTTTTTTAAATTCAGATACTGTCCTCATCTCTACCATCTCCACTGGGAGACTATTTCATGCATCTCCCACTCTTTCCATAAAGAAATACTTCCGCATATTAATCTTGAGTCTATCCCCTTTTATCCTCATCCTATGTCTCCTCATAGCAGAGCTTGCTTTCAATCGAAAGAAGCTCTCCTCCTGTGTATTTATGCCATGGAGGTATTTAAACTCTCAATCATATCATTTCTATACAGTATTTCCTCTAAATATACATATTAAGATCGTTAAATCTGTCCTCATATGCTTTATAATGAAAACTGCTAACCATTTTAGTAGCCACCTTGTGCATAGACTCTAATTTGTTTATACCCTTTTGAAGATGCGGTCTCCAGAATTGCACACAATACTCCAAATGAGGTCGCACCAAAGACTTATACAGAAGCACTATCACCTCCTTTCTTCTGCTGGTCATTCTTCCCCCTATACACCCAAGCATCCTTCTAGCTTTCGCTGTCGCATTTTCTACCTGTTTAGCTACTTTAAGATCATCAGACACAATCACGCCTAGGTCCTGCTCTTCTTTTGTGGACAGAAGTACTTCACCCCTATACTATATCACTTCCTTGGATTGCTGCAGCCCAAATGCATGACCTTGCATTTTTTAACATTAAATCTCAGCTGCCAAATTCTAGACCATTCTTCCAGCTTAGCTAGATCCCTCCTCATGTTATCTACACCTTTCAGATTTTGGTATCATCCGCAAAGAGGCAAATCTTACCCGACAGCCCTTCCACGATATCACTAACAAAGATGTTAAAAAGATGCTAAACGGTTGGGCTGATTTGAGAACTGAGGAATTCTATGTGCCTTAAATGTGAATGTGATAATAGAGTTGGCCTTGATGAATGGGCATATATCTGTTTAAAAGGCTGAAAGTCGATGTGGCCTTTTGGCATAAAACACATCTCCGTGATAGTGAGCACAGGAAGCTTCAATGAGAGGGGGTAGGTCATCGTGGCTTCTCGGTAGGAGGAAAAGGGAAGCGTCAATTTTGATACACAAGCAGCTACACTTTGACGTGGATGCGATATGGGAAGATAAGGAAGAAAATTATGTCTTTATGGCTGGGTATAAGCTTTTATAAGCTTGAAGAATGGTATGGAAGTTGGCAGCTGACATTTGATGCTAAAAAATGCAGGGTTGTGCATTTGGGCTGCAAAAATCCAAAGGAGCCGTACAGTATCGGGGATGAGATCAGCGCCGTACCTAGCCCTGTGCGAGTGATGCAACAGCACAGGGTGTAAAGGTTTAAGGCGCATTTCAGGCAGCCAACCTCGGCTCCCCCCCTCTACTGCCTGCTGTTCCCTGCCGCCACCACTTTTTGTTTTCTCAGCGGCGGCAGTGGCACCGGCATCAGTGGAGCAGACCTGACTTCAAATAAAAACAAACAAAAGCGGGTCTTTCCTCCACGCTTGTAAGACGATCTGATCCCTCCCTCCCTTCTGTGATGTAGGTTGCGTAGAGAAGGGAGGGACCAGACCAGTCATTCAAGCGTGGAGTTGCAAAGACCCATGTTTGAATGGCTGACCTGGTCCCTCCCTCCTCTGACGCAAATCTACGTCAGAGCAGAGGAGGAATCAGATCTGCTTACAACCGTGGAGGAAAGACCCGCATGTTTTGTTTTTTAAAAATTTGAAGTCAGGTCTGCTCTTCTGCTGCTGGCGTGCAATGAAAAACAAAAGTGGCGGCAGCAGGGCAAGGGCAAGCAGCTGGCTGGATGGAGGTATGGGTGCGAGATGGGAGGGTGGGCGTGCTGGATGTGCAAATCGCACAGGATGCAATTATGACTTGGTATGGCCCTGGGAGAGGTACTTCTGTCCACAAAAGAAGAGTGGCACCTGGGCATAATTGTGTCTGATGATCTTAAAGTAGCTAAAGAGGTAGAAAAGACAACTGCGAAAGCCAGAAGGATGCTTGGGTGTATACGGAGAGGAATGTCCTGCAGAAAAAAAGAAGGTGATAATGCCTCCGTATAAGTCTTTAGTGTGACCTCATTTGGAGTATTGTGTGCAATTCTGGAGACCGCACCTTCAAAAGGATATGAGCAGGTCAGAGTCAGTGCAGAGGGTGGCTACTAAAATGGTTAGTGGTCTTTGTTAAGTAGCATATGAGATCAGACTTAAAGATCTTAATATGTATACTTTAGAAGAAAGGAGGGATAGGGGTGATATGATAGAGACATTTAAATACCTCTGTGGCATAAATGCACAGGAGAGTCTCTTTCAATTGAAGGCAAGCTCTGCTATGAGGGGACAAAGGATGAGAGTGAAAGGGGATAGACTCAAGAGTATTATGCAGAAATATTTCTTTACAGAAAGAGTGGGAGATGTGTGGAATCGTCTCCCAGTGGAGGTGGAGGACACGAGAATAGTATCTGAATTAAAAAAAAGAGGATCTCTAAAGGTAAAAAGGGGACTATTGTAGTTGATATGGAAGTGCAGATTAGATAGGCCACGTAGTCTTTTTCTGTCGTCATGTTTCTATTGGATTGTGTCAATGCCTCAAATAAGTACTCTGAGGGACTTTTCAGAAAATTAGTCACAGAGGTACTTCAGTTCCTAGAACATCAGTTGATCATGGGGGGATTTAATATTGTGGATGACCATATAATGGATTGTAAGCCTGCAAAGACCCCATTATGCAAAGAGAGAGATAATGGCAATATGTGGATGGATCAACTGGGGGAAAGTATTGCATATCGAGGAAGCAGGATGTTGACCTGCGCCTTGCTGTCAGCAAAGGTGGAAATCACCGGGCCCGAGTAGCCTTTCTTCCTCACTCGCACCCTCTCAAGAGCCAGGCCGTAAGTGAGAATCGATCCACCTGAGGCATGACCACTGGCTCCTGCATCAAGAGATCCCTCTGCGCCGGAAGACGCCAGGGCCAATCCACCAGAATTCTCACTAGGTCTGCATACCACGGGCATCTTGGCCAGTCTGAGGCGATTAGTATGACCAGTCCCCAATGGGCTTCGATCCTCTGCACCACTTGGCCTATCAGAGCTAATGACAGGAACACATAGAGGTGCCCTTCCATGGGCCCCTACTGCACCAGGGTATCTCGGCCCTCCAACGTTCTTTCTCATCTTCTGCTGAATAAGCATCTCACTCTAGTGGATTTGAGTGTCGCCATCCGATCCTTAACCGGATGCCCACCGGCGCACTACCTGGGCGAAGACTTCCTGGTTGAGCACCCATTCCCCGGAGTCCACGCGTACTCGACTCAGATAGCCCGCCATCACGTTCTCAACGCCCGCCACATGCGCCATTGACAATGCCTGAAGATAATTCTTCACCCAGCTCAACAGCGACTCCACCTCTGCCTCTAAGATTGCGCTGCCATGCCAGTAGTATAATGGGTACACTACTTGTCAAACTGATTGACAGGCGAGATAAGGATGACAGGAGCCAATCAGCGTTTACTTCTGGTGTATGTCCCACCTTAGGCCACGCCCCCTCCCATAGAAGTGAATGGAGAGTTAGCCCCGCCCACTCCCACCCCACAAACTGTTGACAGGTACCAATCAGTGTCCACCTCTGGTGTATGTCCCGCTTTAGGCCACACACCCTCCCATAGACGTGAATGGTGAGTTAGCCCCGCCCACTCCCACACCAGGCGTGGCCACCGCCCCCACTTGACACGCCTCCACCCCGCCCCAAGGATGACATCATCCAATCAGCATCCACTTCCGGGTTTGTGCCACACCCACGCCCCGCCCCACAATATGGCATTAGCCAATCAGCACCCACTTCCAGGTTTGTGCCCCACCCACCGCCTCCCACCCTCAACCACGCCCCTGCCTACATCATCGGAAATGACATCACCGGAAACAGGGTGTTTATGTTTATGTTTATTGATTTAATATACCGCTCTACAAATATATATCAGAGCGGTTTACATGGTACAAAAAACAAAGAAATCATAAAGTGAAAAGAGGAAAGGAAATTACAATATTAACAGGAAAGCAAACCAGGCAGAACCAAACGACAGGACAAGAGGAGAAAAGAGGGGAAGTGGGAAGAGAAGGGGTGAGGGCTACACAGAGGGGTCAGGGAGATCGAATGCAAGGGCAAAGAGATGGGTTTTGAGTTTGTTCTTGAAGGTAGTATGTGTCTGTTCGAGTCGGATGGAGGAGGTCTTTACTGAGGAAGATGTAGGGATGTTACCCAAGACTGAAGTGGTATTTAAAGGTGATACTGCAGAGGAATTGAGAGAAATATCGCTACACCGGGAAGATATATTACAACTATTTGATAAACTGAATAGTAGCAAATCACCTGGACCTGATGGTATACATCCCAGAGTGCTGAAAGAACTGAAATATGAGATTGCAGACCTGCTATTGGTAATCTGTGAACTTTCATTAAAATCATCTGTAATACCTGAAGATTGGAGGGTCGCCAACGTAACACCAATTTTTAAAAAAGGTTCCAGGGGTGACCCGGGAAATTACAAACCAGTGAGCCTGACGTCAGTACCAGGGAAAATGGTAGAAACCATCATAAAGAACAAAATTACACAGCATGTAGATAGTCATGGCCTAATGGGAGACAGCCAACATGGCTTTAGACAAGGAAGATCTTGTCTTACTAATCTGATATGTTTCTTTGAAGGTGTGCATAAACAGGTAGACAAAGGTGAGTCGGTTGATAGTGTATCTGGACTTCCAGAAAGCTTTTGACAAGGTCCCCCATCAGAGACTTTTGGCGAAGCTAAAAAGTCATGGGATAGGAGGCAGTGTACTATTGTGGATCGGGAACTGGTTAAAAGATAGAAAGCAGAGGGTAGGGCTAAATGGCCAATATTCCCAATGGAAAAAAGTGAATAGTGGAGTACCCCAGGGATCTGTGCTGGGTCCGCTAATTTTTGACATATTCATAAATGACCTGGAAAAGGGAATAACTAGTGAGGTTATCAAATTTGCAGATGACACAAAACTGTTTAAAGTTGTTAAAACCCAAGAGGATTGTGGAAAACTGCAGGAGGATCTGGATAAATTGGAAGACTGGGCATCCAAATGGCAGATGAAATTTAATGTGGACAAATGCAAAGTTATGCACTTAGGAAAGAACAACCCACACTATTGTTACACGATGCAAGGCTCCACATTAGAAACCACCACCCAGGAAAAGGATTTAGGAGTCATCGTGGATAACATGTTAAAACCCTCCGCCCAGTGTGCAGCGGCGGCCAAGAAAGCAAATAGAATGCTAGGTATCATAAGGAAAGGGATGGAGAATAAAACAAAGGATATTATAATGCCTCTGTATCGCTCCATGGTACGACCGCACCTTGAATATTGTGTGCAATTCTGGTCACCGTATCTTAAAAAGGACATAGCGTTATTAGAAAAAGTACAGAGAAGAGCCACCAAATTGGTGAAGGGGATGGAAAGCTACTCCTATGAAGAGAGGCTAAAAAGGTTAGGGCTCTTTAGCCTGGAAAAGAGACGGCTGAGGGGAGATATGATAGAGGTCTATAAATTAATGAATGGAGTGGAACGGATAAACGTGGATCAATTGTTTACGCTATCAGAATATAGAAAGACTAGGGGACATGTAATGAAGCTACAGGGTAAACTATTTAAGACAAATAAGAGAAAATATTTTTTCACTCAACGTGTAATCAAACTCTGGAATCTGTTACCGGAGGATGTAGTAAGGGCTGTTAGTATAGCTGGGTTTAAAAAAGGTTTGGACAAGTTCCTGGAGGAAAGGTCCATAAACCACTATTAAAAGGGGACCCAGGATATCAATGCTTGACCCAGTACAAGCATTGTGGAACCTGTGTCTTTTGGGGATATTGCTAGGTACGTATGACCTAGATTGGCCACTGTTGGAAACAGGATACTGGGCTTGATGGACCTCGGTCTGACCCAGTATGGCATGTCTTATGTTCTTATGTTCTTAGGGGAGAGAGTTCCATAGGGCAGGGCCAAGGAAAAAGAAAGCGGAGGAACGAGTGGACTGAAGGTGAGCCTGGGCAGGTGAAGGGAGATGAAGGCGGTTGAGGTGGAAGGACTGCAGGGAACGAGATGAGGTATGAAAATGGACAAGGTCATCGAGATACTGAGGGGAATGGGAGTAGAGGACACGATGCAGGATTGTCAGAACTTTGAAGTGAATGCAAGACTTGACAGGAAGCCAATGGAGGTGGAAGAGCAAAGGTGTAACATGATCACGGGGGGAGGAGTGGAAAATGAGACGGGCAGCGGTGTTTTGGATGCATTGAAGGCGGTGAAGTTGAGTGGCAGGGAGACCAGCTAGAACAGAGTTACAAAAATCAACACGAGACATGACCAGAGAAAGAAGAAGGGTGGTGAGTGCTTGTGCAGTGAGAAAAGGCCTGATGGCGCGAATCTGACGGAGGAAATAGAAAGAGGATTTTGACACGTGAGCAATGTGATCGCGGAAGGAAAGATGAGAGTCAAAGAAGACTCCCAGATAATGGAAGGAGGAGACCAATGGAACCGGGGAGCCGGAAAAAGAGGGGACAATCTGGGGAGAAGTGTCACCGCGAGAGAACCAGATGGCAAGAGTTTTAGTGAGGTTAAGGTGGAGGCAGTGCGTAGTGAGCCAGTTGGCAACAGCGGTGAGGCAGGTGTTCAGAGCGGAGAGGTCGGGAGAGTGAGGAGAAGTGTGATGGAGAAGAACCAAGTCATCGGCGTAGTAACAAGTAGGGCTAGGGGGGTGAGAAAGATGTTGAAAAGGAGGGGGGCCAAAACAGATCCTTGAGGAACACCACAGGGGAGAGGAACGGACTCAGAGGGAGAAGAGGAGGGAGATGAAGGAAGAACGGAGTAGGACCTGGAAGAAAGGAAAGAGTGAAACCAGTGGAGGACGGTGCTACAAAGGCCCGCTTCCCGAAGTCGAGCCAGAAGGAGGGAGTGATCGACAAGGTCGAAGGCGGCAGAAAGATCGAGAGAGACCGCCACCAACAGATCACCGTGATCATGAGCTGTGTGAAGCTCATTCAAAAAACCGAGGAGGACCGTCTAGACACTATGGCCGGGACGGAACCCAGACTGATGGGGGTGAAGGAAATGGGTGGAGTCCAGAAAAGTGGATAGCTGGGAGAAAACAGCTTTTTCTAGGATTTTAGAAAGAAAGGGAAGGTTGGAAACAGGACGGTAGTTGGCAGGGGTCATGGGGTCAAGGGAGGGCTTTTTTAGAATGGGACGGACCAGGGCATGCTTCCAGGGTTTGGGAAAGACACTGAGGGAGAGGCTGGTGTTGATGATGGAGAGAGCAGGAGGAATGAGGGCTAGTGAGGGAATGAGCAGCCAGGAGGAGGGAATAGGATCAAGTGGGCAGGAGGTCTTTTTGGAGGAAGAGAGTAGTGCAAGTACCTCAGAGGAAGTAAGCGGATGGAATGTGTGCCAAGTGTGAGAAAGCTGAGAGGAAGGAGGGGGAGAACAGGGAGGGGGACTGGAAATGGGAGGAGGACAATGGGGAAGAGATTGACGAAGATCAATTATCTTAGAGTTAAAGTAGGTGTCATCAGAAATGGACTGTCCCTTTTTGCTGACATCACCGGAAACAGGGTGTCATCAGAAAAGGGCCGTGTCCTTTTCCGATGACCTCAGCGGAAGCAGAGTGACTGACTCCGGAAATGTGTTTTGCTTCTGGTTAATGTTTACATCTGCAAAAAGCAGGAACCCTGGAAAACAAAAAATGCTTTTCTCTCTCTTCCACTGCCCCAGTTCTTTTTTCTCACAAAAGATTCTTAGCACAGGGCATACATATTAACAGTGGTAGACATCCTGTCAAAATATGCATGGGCTGCAAGTTTAAAATCGAAAACCGGTCATGAAGTTGCTAAAGCCTTTGAAAAAATATTTAATCTAGGTCGTATACCTGAAAAAATACAGACAGACAAGGGTAAAGAATTTTTAAATAGGTCCCTGAAGAATTTATTAAAACAAAAAGGGGTTCATCATTTTGTAACCAATAACGATGTTAAAGCAGCGGTGGTAGAAAGGTTTAACAGGACTTTGAAATCCAAAATGTGGCATTATTTTACTACACACAACACCTTTAGGTACCAAGACGTATTGCAGGCTTTTGTGCACAGTTATAATCATAGTTTTCACAGAACAATAAAGACGAGGCCTGTAGATGTGACACACACAAATTCTCTGCAGATCTGGAAAAGAGTCTACGGTGATAGCATAAAGCGTAAGCACACCAAGAACCCCTTAAAGAAAGGAGATCATGTAAGACTTTCAAAAACTAAAGGAAAATTTGAAAAAGGTTACGAGCAAACGTGGACTGACAAGGTATTTATAATAAAGGACATTTTAAACAGGGAACAGAAAGCGACATACAAGATACATGATTATGACGGTGAAGCCATACAAGGTTCTTTTTATCCTGAAAAATTGCTAAAAGTCACACCGCAACAGGACAGAATATACCGAATCGAAAAGGTTCTAAAGGTAAAAGGATGTGGCAGGAACAGATTCTACCTCGTGAAATGGAGGGAATGGCCTGTTAAATTTAACAGTTGGGTTAAAGCATCAGAGATTCAAGACATCTGATTTCTTTCTTTTGAAGCAGCATTAAAATAAAATTTAAAATGAATGATGGTGGCTTTTATATCACACTGCCTAGCAATGCCTCAGCAGGTGTGTTTTCCCAAAATACCAGCTCTAATTTTACCATACAACTAGCAAGGCCTTTGGACTTACAAGGACAGTGGGAAGTGGGGCTCGTGGAAATACAATACCCCAACACCTGGGAGAATATTAAGGAAGACCATAAGTATGTTGTCGCTTCCGCAGCAGGAAATATACAGCACCTTATAGTCAGGAAAGGACATTACGCGACCATGCAGAGTTTAGTGGAATCCATGAATCAGGACATTAGCAACATCTATAAATCGGCAGCACCACTAATCATTTATGAGCCCCATGCGCGAAGAATCCAAATAAAATCGGAAGATAGGTCTACTATTTATGCGTATGGTGATTTGGCAACCATTTTGGGAATAGAAGCTTACGTTAATACACAGCGTTCCCATTTTCCAGCGGATATCACGGCCGGTTTTAATACCCTCTACCTGTATACAGATATTGTAGAGCACCAGTTAGTAGGTGACCATTTTGTGCCACTGCTGCGCTGTGTTCCAACTAAGGGGGTTAGAGATGAGTTTTTCACATTAACTTATGATAAGCCGCACTATGTCCCTGTGAACAAACAGCATATTGATACCATCACATTTGAAATAAAGATGGATCAGGACAGGCACATCTCATTTCGTTACGGGAAGGTGATTCTTAAGCTTCATCTGCGACCCCGGAGGGTGACTGTTTTTTAAAATGGTTGTGGCTAAAGACTACGGAGACCCCAAAGCATACAGGCATGATTATACAACACAAGCCGGCTATGGGCTTTCAGGATATCATGGAGTTCCGGTCATGTACGGGGCCCGGTGTAGGCGGTGTTTTTCGCAGCCTCTTTAGAAAAGCTATGCCGTTTTTGAGAAGGGGTTTTGAAATTATTAAACCACACGTGAAAGGCGCCGCAAAAACATAGCCAAGGATGTCATGAGTCATGTCACAAAGGCTGTTCTAAATAAAATGAACCAGGCTACAGAACAGGCAGGATCAGGACTGGCTGTGATTAGAAGAGCTGTTAAAAGAAAGAGAACCGAGTCTCGGGAGTTATCGCAAGGACTGCCCAAGCCTTTTAAAAGAAAGAAACCCGTGGGTGACAGGTCTCAGAAGCTTAACCACCGGTCTAAGAAGAGAAACGCTAGCTCTAGGCAGCGAGATATATTCTAAAAAGCACCATGGCTTTTGTACACCACAGCTCTGAAGAGTGTGTTAAATTGGAACTGGACCTGTTTCAACTAGCACCGACCCAAACAAGTATCGAAAGAAGTATTTATGTGGAAATTCCGCCATTATCGGCTTTGTCGGAAACAGCCCCTTTGGACTTCTATATCGCAGATCATGGTGAAGACTACATTGATTTAAATAGTACACTTTTGCACCTGACCTGTAAAATTGTGGCAGAAGATGGCTTGAACATCGACCCGGCAGCCAAAGTAGCACTGGTGAACTACCCAATCGCAGCTCTGTTTAGCCAGCTGGATGTTACCCTGGGTGACCAACTCATTAGCCAGAGCAACAACTGCTACCCCTACAGAGCCCTCATAGAGCTGCTTCTCAATTATGGCGAAGGATCCCTCAAATCACAGTTTACAAGCGGGCTGTTTTATAAAGACACAGCCGGTCAGCATGAGGTGAGAGAGATAGGATCTCGCAACGTCGGCTTTACTGAAAGGGCCCAATTTACGGTCTCTAGCCACAAGGTAGAGCTTTTGGGACATTTTTATTTATTTATTTATTACAAGTTCTTATATACCGCACTATTCGGCATCAGCGCGGTTTACATTATAACATAAAGACCATAACAACAAGCTGTTTGGTTTACATCGAACAGGAGTACAAACTTGGAGAACCGGGGTAAACTATATACAAGAGATAATTACATAGAACAGAATAGAGTCTTAATAATATCAAGAACGGCATGGTGTGTTCATGAGTGGGTCACTTCCTCTGGTTCAATTGCTGGTAGGGTAGTATTGAAGGAAGAGGTGGTATTTGAGTGCCTTCCTGAACTGGAGTAGGTCAGTAATGGCCCTTATGTCGGAGGGTAGAGCATTCCAGCATTTGGGTACATAGAGACTGAAGGCTCTGTTTGAGGTTGTCATGTTGCACTTTGTCAACGCCTTCGAGGTTGTCAGTAGGTTTACGGCTGATGTTCTTCTGGATCTGTTGGGGGGTACAGTGTGAATTTTACATAGCAACCTATTTTTTCAAGAAAAGCTATTGATTAATGGTGTGGATCTCAAAATCAAATTGACCCGCAACAAAAACTCTTTCTGTTTAATGAGCGGTGATGCCAAAGAAAGTTATAAAATCCTTATCCTAAATGCTGCGCTCTTTGTAAAGAGAGTTAAAGTTTCCCCTGGAGTGCGCCTGGGACATGCGGAAGCTCTGCTGAAAGCTAATGTCAAGTATGCTATTGACCATGTGGGGCTGAAGGTGTTTAGCATACCAGCCAGTGCCCGTGTGACTAACCAGGAAAATCTCTTTTTGGGGCAGCTACCAAAACTCATTGTGCTGGGCTTTGTGGATAATGATGCTTTCAGCGGTAATTATGCTAAAAACCCCTTCAATTTTAAACATTATGATATTAATTTTGCAGCTCTATATGTGGATGGTGATCAAGTACCCGGGAAACCTCTTCAACCTGACTTTCAAAACGGATGTTGTGTAAGAGAATATATGCAACTGATACAAGCAAGTGGCAAACATCTGAAAGATACAGCATTGCTGATTGACCGTCAGGAGTTTTACAAAGGTTATACCCTGTTGGCGTTTGACCTTTCATCGGATCAGGAGTGTGCAGACCATTACTCGCTGATTAAAACTGGTAACCTGCGGGCTGAAATACGTTTTGCCAGTGCCTTACCCCATACAGTTAACATGATTGTTTATGGGGTTTTTGACAATGTGATAGAAATTAATCATAGAAGGAATGTTCTTTTTGATCATTCGTGAAAATGAACACCCTGCAGATCTTCCGTATTTTAAAGAAGGACCCCTGTGTTGCAGATTTCTTTTTAGATGTGCTACCCAGCGACTGGTTAGCGGGTGTACAAATATCAAGGAAGCCCGTGTGTTTGGTGGTAAATACACACCCTCATAACCTACCTGGAGAACACTGGTTAGCCATCTCTATATGTGGAGATGGAACAGGGGAATTTTTTGATTCTTATGGACAACCACCTGATAGCTTATTCTTTCCTACCAGCATTATGAGCTTTTTCAACAAGCATTGTAAAACTGTTTTATACCACAACAGACAATGACTATCACTGAGTATTTTTCTTGCACCACCGCTGTAAAGGGGTGCCTTTTGAAAATATTTTAGAAATGTATTCTGAAGATTTAATGCAAAATGATGATATGGTGTTACATTTTGTAAAACACAACAAACAAACATTGTGTAGATCTTTTAGAAATCCGTTTCATAATCAGCAAGTGTGTGTTTCCTATCGTGAATGTTTTGACGCTTCTAAATAAAAAGTAACCCCTCTAAGGAGGTTTTTTTTTTTTAAAGAAACCACTGTCTAGTCTTTTATTTTTTTGTTTTTAAACATTTTATTGAAAATACATTTTTACACACTCAACCACCGGAGGCCGTGGCATAATTTACGTTTTTTGTGTGAGAGTAGCTCTTTGCTCTTTATCGGACGCGTGTACATTTTAGTAGCCTTCACAGATGGGTTCTCTTTAAGGCATGCCAGTACATCTCTGTTGGCTGCATTACCCATTACCGTAGAGGGCATATTTAATTCGGCTAGGGTTTGCATGAACTCCTCCCAGCCCCTGGGTATTCTTCGTTGTGAAAGAGCTTGGGGCTGCGTAGCCCCACGAACGAGGTCGAGTAGGTTAGAGCCATTGACGGGATTTCCCCGGTATGCAAATGTTCCATTTTCCTCCCAGGATGCCACATCCTTGTTTTTTAACAGTTTATTAAGCAGCAACTCAGCATTTTTCCTATAGCGCATATTGATGCTGTTTAACACTTCTTGTATTACAGGGTCTGGAGGTATAATATTTTCTAGAGATGCTGCCGTTGATGTCTCATCTTGTACCTGTAGATACAAGTTTATTTTTTTCTTTTTCCATATCCCTCTGTCTGTTAAGCACGAGATAGCGCTGTAGCACTTCTGAGTAACATTTAGCCTTTTCGTGTTCAGACATACCGACGCTTTGCAGGATGTTTTTCATTTCTTCATCTAACTTATGGATGGTCGTGGTTCTAATATTTTCATCCCGATCTGGCGGGTTTCTCAAGCGCTCAAGTTGTTGACTAGGGACTATGTACATTTTTTCAGCGTGCTGCATTAGAGGTTTGTCAGAAGCCCCGTTATCAACGGTAATGCAAAACTTAACAGGGGTCCGATAGATCCGCCCGACTGTCTCACCAATTGCTTCTTTTTTTTAATGGGTAGTCTTTTATCGCACAGACTCTTTATGGCATGATGCTTCCCTTTTAAAACCTTTATCTGCTGTTGTGAAAGAGGAATGTTACCTTTTAGGGTGTTGAGAGCGATTTCAACTATAGCTGCTACCAAATCATTAGAAGCTGTATTCAGGATGGCTCTTCTGTGCTGCGGAGAGGCTTGAACCAAAAGTTTTAAAAGGGGCAGGTTTCTCTTTACACGGCGAGACATGTTGTCTGAGACACACAAGCATGTATGAAGGGGCTGGTTACATATTCATTTCTTTTTATGTGTGATTTGTGGTTTTTCACAGTATACCGTGGTCCAATCTGGCGGGAAGATATCCGTCCTCAGTCTGTAAACCTCAGACGTTGTGTTATTTAAATCGACAATGAGATAACCAAACGGCTTTCTGGTTGCATCCTCAAAGACTTCTAAAAAGAATTTTGATTTTCCAGGGTACATCTGCCTGGCTAGAATGGCAATCTGTAACTTATCTCTAGGATTCTTAACCATGTATTTGGTATTTAAAGTTATAGTTCGGCTTGCTTTACCTTGGCAGAAAACATTTTGAACAATATATATGATGCTCAGGTTTCTGTGATGCACATACTTGGTAAAGGCTTTCTCTATTTCATCACTTTTACAGGCAGAATCCATTAGGTCATCAACAATAACCAAGTTTACTTTATTGGTTGGAAACATTCGTTCATCATTAAAAGTATCAGGCAAAGTGTCCATAAATGTAATAAAAGGATATTTATTTAACATTTCTTTATACAGAGGTTGCCAGCAACTGTAACACCACACAATATTGTTAGGCATGACAGTCAATACATGACCAGCGTGTTCTAAAGAGTAGTTACTCACCTGTAACAGGTGTTCTCCAGGAGCAGCAGGAATCAGTCCTTACATATGGGTGTCATCGACGACGATGAAGCCCTAGCGGAGCATTTCCCCAGCTTTCTATGAAAGCCTTTGGGAATGCAGGCACGCATGCGCAGTTCCCTTCCTGCCTAAAGGTGCCATCTTACCTCAGTCAAATGACATAGTTAAGAACAGCACACAAAAATGAAAAATAAACTATGTACAACTGCAACTCCAAGGGGAGGAGGGAGGGTTGTGAGGAGTGATTCCTGCTGCTCCTGGAGAACACCTGTTACAGGTGAGTAACTACTCTTTCTCCAGGACCTAGAAGGAAGTCAGTCCTCACATATGGGTGACTCCCTAGCTCTGGGCTACCAAGGAACCCAGGCTGAACAAGAGGACTCCCTCTAGTCCCAGCTGCAAAGAAAGGCTTTTCACTGACACAACCTCCACCGGTAGCCCAACAGAGGGCAGGAGGGCAGGAGTTGCCTAAACCTCAAAGAGATTCTGGAGTACTGCTTGGCCAAAAGCACTGTCCCTACGGGACTCCCTCTCCAGACAGTAATGGGCCACAAAAGTCTGGCTTGAAGACCAAGTTGCAGCCCTGCAGATGTCTACCAAGGGCACAGAGCGGAGATGAGCCACTGAGGCAGCCATTGCCCTGACACGGTGGGCCATGACCCGACCCTGCAAAGGAAGGTCAGCCGCCCTATAAGCCCAATCAGCAACCCAGATGGATAAGGTACGCTTGGACACAGCCAACCCCAACTTATTAGGGTCAAAAGACACGAAGAGCTGAGTAGCCCTTCTATGCCCCTGCGTACGGTCAAGGTAGAAGGATAAGGCCCTCCTACAGTCCAGGGTATGCAGAACTGCTTCAGCCTGGCTTGCATGAGGCCTAGGGAAGAATGTTGGAAGAACCACCTCTTGGTTAAGGTGGAAGGAGGAGACAACTTTGGGGAGGAACTTTGGATGAGTCCTAAGGACTACCCTGTTCCTATAGAAGCGAGTGTAAGGCCTATCACAGACCAGGGCCTGAAGCTCACTTACTCGCCTAGCCGAGGTAAGGGCTACCAAGAAGTGTCTTCCAGGACAGGAAGCGTAGAGGGCAAGTAGCCATCGGCTCAAAGGGTGGGCGAGTCAGCTGCTGCAAGACCACATTCAGCTCCCACTCAGGAGCAGGACGGATTGGAGGCTTGAGCAAAAGCAAGCCCCTGAGAAAGCGGGACACCAAGGGGTGAACCGACAGAGAATGTCCTTCCACCAGTGAGTGGTGAGCTGCTAGAGCTGAGAGGTGGACCCGAACAGAATTGGACTTAAGTCCCTGATTGGACAAGTGCAGTAAGTACTGAAGCACTACTGGCACAGTACAGGAGAAAGGATCCTCTTTATGTAGCTGACACCACACAGAAAACCTTTTCCATTTGAGAGCATAGGTTTTCCTCGTGGACTGTTTCCTAGAGGCTAGGACAACCTCCTCAACTTCCTGAGGTAGGCCCCAGGGAGCCAAAACTACCCTTGCAGCCTCCAGGCCATCAAATTGAGAGCTTTGAGATTGGGGTGCAGAAGGGAACCCTGCTCCTGTGAGAGAAGGTCGGGTTGCAACCCCAGTGGCAGTGGGGGATCCACCGCCAGTTGAAGCAGAAGTGGAAACCAAGCCTGTCTCGGCCACCTGGGAGCCACCAGCAGGACCGAGGCCTTGTCCTGAAGAATCTTGAAGAGAGTTTGGGCCACCAAGGGCGTGGGAGGAAACGCATACAGGAGGCCCTGAGACCAGGGAATCAGAAAAGCATCCGCTGCTATTCTCAGAGGATGCGGTTGCCTGGAGCAGAACTATGGCAGTTGCTTGTTCAGTGGGCTGGCAAAGAGATCTATCAAAGGGAGATCCCATTTTAGGAAGATCTTCTGAACTACTAAAGGATGCAGCTGCCACTCGTGGGGCTGCAGAATCCTGCTCAACCTGTCGGCCAGGCAGTTGTCCTGGCCTGGAAGGTACACAGCCTTGAGGAGCATGTTGTGCTTGAGGGCAAAGGAACAAAGGTCCTGAGCCTCCCGACAGAGGAGTCTGGACCCAGTCCCGCCCTGTTTGTTCACATAAAAGATGGCTACTTGGTTGTCTGTCTGAACCAGGACAGATTGATGAGCCAGGGTAGGAGAGAAAGTTTTGAGTGCTAATTGAATAGCTCTGAGTTCTAGGAAATTGATCTGCTGTGCAGCCTCCCAAGGAGACCACAGGCCCTGGGTGCACTTGTTCAGACAATGAGCTCCCCAGCCCTGCAGGGAGGCGTCTGTGGTCAGTAACACTGTGTACCCAGGAATTTGAAAGGGCACCCCTTTTAGTAGATTGGGTGGGTGCAACCACCAGCTGAGGGAGTTCAGAAATTGTCTGGACACCCTTATCCTGTCCCTGAGGCTGCCTGTGGCCTGTGACCACTGAGTCCGAAGACACCACTGTGCAGGCCTCATATGGAGCCTGGCATTGGGGGTCACATGTACTGTCGAAGCCATGTGGCCAAGAAACCTCAGGCAGAGTCTGGCGGAGACCAGTGACCTGTTGAGAAACTGGTTTGCCAAGGCTATCAGCCTTTGTGCTCTGTCTTCTGGCAAGAAAGCCTTTGCCAGCAGAGAGTCCAGCCTTGCTCCTATAAACTCCAAGTTCTGGGAGGGGAGCAAAGTGGACTTTGCGAAGTTTATTACAAACCCCAGGCTTTGAAGAAGAGCAATAGTTGTGAGGGTGGCTTGTCTGGCCTCCTGGCACGTCTGACCCCTGATGAGCCAGTCGTCCAGATAGGGGAAGATAAAGATTCCCTGATTTCTCAGGTAGGCCGCCACCACTGCCAGGCATTTGGTAAAGACCCTGGGAGCGGAGGTGAGGCCAAAAGGCAGTACTCTGTACTGATAATGGTTTCCTCCCACAATGAACCTGAGATACTTTCTGTGGTCCGTATGAATGAGGATGTGAGTGTATGCATCCTTTAGATCTAAGGAGCATAGCCAATCTCCCTGCTGGAGGTAGGGCAGAAGTGTTCCAAGAGTAAGCATCTTGAACTTTTCTTTCTCTAGGAACTTGTTGAGGTTCCTGAGGTCCAGAATGGGTCGAAGGCCACCGGTTCTTTTGGGCACCAGGAAATACCTGGAGTAGAATCCGTGACCTTGCAAGCGGGGAGGCACAGGCTCCACCGCCCTGTCCACCAACAGACCTTGAAGCTCTTGAAGGAGAAGGTCTGTGTGCAGGGGAGGCCTTGGAGGTTCCCCTGGAAAGTATGGTGGAGGCAGTTGGTGAAAATGCAGTGCATAGCCCCTGTGGACTATGTTCAACACCCAACTGTCCCCAGTGATGTGGGGCCACTGGTGGGCAAAGAGGGCGAGGCGATCTCCTGTGCAGGGTTGGGAGAGCAGGGATTGAGAGGCTATGTTCAAGGAGTCAAAAACCCCCACCCTGCTGAGTGGGAGCAGGGTCCGGAGGCTTGGGGGTCCTCTGCCTACGGGGCCCATTACCCTGCCCCTTGGCTTGTTGACCCTGGGGTGCAGCTTGGGCAGCCTGATACTGAGGGTACTGTTTGTAGGCAGTGCCCTTCCTCGGGTAAAAGGGCTTCTTACCCGAGGCCTTCTTCTTGTGAGAAGGGGCAGAGGTCTTCCTAGACAGCCTTGTCCTTGTAAGGTGCTCAGTCTCGAGCTGTGCAGCCTTCTCGGCCATGGGCTTGCCAAAAAGGTTTTCACCTCGGCAAGGGACATCGACCAACTTGTCCTGAACCCATGGCTCGAGGTCCGATGACTGCAGCCATGCCTGGCGTCGAGCCGTGATGCCGGCTGCCGCAACTCGGGCCGAAGCCTCGAAGCCATCGTAGGCGGCGCGGGAAATAAACTTTGAGCAGTCCCGAATCCCCGAGGACAAGGACTTAAATCTCTGCAAGGGCTCCCCGGAGAGACCAGCAGAGAACCCGGCCAACTCCTTGGCCAGGTCTCGCAAGTACATGCCCATGTACAACTGGTAAGACTGGACACGGCAAGCAAGCATCGAGCACTGGAAGCACTTTCTACCGACACCATCGAGGTTCCGGGCATCCCTGCCGGGGGGCACCGCAGACTGCATCTTCTGACTCTTCAGGCGATGCATGGCCGATTCCACAACCATGGAATGGTGTGGTAGCTGCGCCTTCTGAAAGCCAGGGCTCTTCCGGAGTCAATAAATCAAATCGAATCGCTTGCTTAGAACCGGCGCCGAGGCCGGTGCCTCCCACAACCAGAAGAGGAGCCGTTCCAGCATCGGAGGAACCGGGACAGTAAAGGCCTCCTTCGGAGGAGAGTCGTACTGTAGGGCCTCGAGCTCTTCAGCTCGAGGCTCTTCCTCGGGGTCCGCCGGAATAGCCAACACGGTGGCCATATCCCGGACAAACTCCGAGAACCGGGTATCCTCCGGAGGGGATCTACTCCGGGGCTCAGACTGCGGTGAGTCCGACGGGACGCAGTGAATCTTGAATGTGTCAGGGGACTCCTCATCCTCCGTCTCCCAGGCGGACTCGTCCGACGAGGAGTCAGGATCCGACCCCGCGGGGTCCTGGAGCACCCGCCCCGACGCCAGAGGCACTGGCGTCGACACCCTCGGTCTCCGGGGTCGACTTCGACGTCGATGTCCCGGTGGTCGGGGCAGATGCGCCAGACAGGCTGGCCATCAGTGCCTGCTGCTGCTCCATGAAGGCAGACAATCTGCTCTCCAAGGCTGTCATCCTGAGACTCAGCTCAGGAGACGTGGCAGCCACCGACTCGGGCCCCGGAGGCGCCAGGCCCGACGTCGGCTTTCTGGGAGGAGAGTCCTCGAGGATCACAGGGCTTACATGTCCAGCAGACTCCGGCTCCACGCAAGGAACTTTTGCAGGCTTTTCTTGTTCCACGGGCCTGGGGCGACGCTCGGGGGTCTTAGACCTGGCCCTCGAGGAGCCAGGGACCTCCTCCGATGACGCCCTCATGAGCTTCTTCCTCTTGCGTTCCCGGTCGGGGGACCCCCTGTTCGAGGAGTTTCGACGGCGCTCAGGATCCGAATCCTGAGATGTTCGAGGCCTCAGACGAGGTCCGGGCCCGGCCGGAGGCTGAGTCCGAGAAAGGCCTTTCTTTCTGCTGCTGGCGACTTCGGAGTACCTTGGAAGACATCTTCCCACATGGTCCACACGTCTTAGGGTCGTGATCAGGACCGAGGCACCGAAGGCAGCAGTCGTGTGTGTCGGTGAGAGACATCAACTTCTTACACCGATCACACTTCTTGAAACCGCTGGAAGCCATCGGGGAAAAAAAAGAGTCCCCGCGAGGTCAAAGGACCGCCTTCCAGGGAAAAATCAAAAAAGGGCGCGAACACCAGCCATGAAGGGCAAAAACTGAAAAAGAAGAATCGGGCTCGATACCGGTGTACCAAACCCAGCGGGAGGGGAACCGGCGTCGAACCAGGAAGAAAAAATAGCGAAAATTGCCGAAAAATCAAACTTTTATCCGGGATGACAGGACACACGTCCGGTGGGCTTCTCGGAAAAAGAGAGACTGAGGTAAGATGGCACCTTTAGGCGGGAAGGGAACCGCGCATGCGTGCCTGCATTCCCAAAGGCTTTCATAGAAAGCTGGGGAAATGCTCCGCTGGGGCTTCATCGGCGTCGATGACACCCATATGTGAGGACTGACTTCCTGCTTGGTCCTGGAGAACATCTTTTTAACAAAGAAGCTCTTGCCTGAATTGGACGGCCCCGCTAAAATACAAGAAAAAGGATGTGACCAGCGCACATCCACCACGCTAGTATCCATAGGGTAATGTGCTAAAGCCATCCTCCAACTTCACCCTTTTGTCATACACAACCTTTTGTGTTTTTTTAATCACACCAGTCTCTATTGTCCAACCCTTTTTGTTTCTTATAATACCAGGTTGCTGTACTCCTATCTTTTTCTGGGATAAATCTGCTGCCCCAGGCTTGTAGTCCAAAACTAGATCTTTCAAACTAGTGAAATTGATTTTCTGGCAGTTTTCTACGTTTAACGTAATCCCTTTTACTTTCATACAGGTCTTCCCGCTTGACAGCTTGTAGCCGTATGTTTTAGGCCCCGCTGATACAAACTCTGTGATATGTTCATCTGAGGGTATCTCGTTTGTGAGCTCACCTAAATAATCACCCAAAGATGGGTTCCAATCACCCTCTCGACTTAGAAATATCACAGAATCTGTATCATGGTACAGATAGCGCTCTTGCAAACTATCTAGAAGGTTGTACAACTCCAGGCGTGCATAAGCCGTTGTAAAACAGGCAATGAAAACGTTGGTGCTACCCGACAATATACACTGGTCTTTTGAGTGCCTCCAAGACACACAGGCTGTTTCATCATCAATAAAATCGCATGATGAAACCTCGAATTCAGGAGAAAACAGTAGGTGCATTTTGATGTATTCGGAAAAGAGATTATCAGATTTTTGCTTGAAATGCCAGATTTCATAGATGTCAACAACCACATACCCTTTTGCAATGGCTAAATTCATCTCCACCGTACACCAAGTCCCCACAAAAGCTCTCTCCTCATCCGTGTGGGCACACATTTCCTGTTGCTGTGTGTCAGCACACGTGTGACACATTGGAAACATAAGCTTACCGCCCAACCGTATGGGTAACACCAGGAAAAAGAGCTTTCGTGGGGGATATACTTTTGCTTTTATAAAACCAAAGTACTTTGTAGGGGGACCAAATTTGTCATAAATGATTTTTGGATGGCCTATTGGATATTCCTTTGTTTTATTGACAAATAGTAGTGTATTTTTCCCCAGGTCTTGTTTTGTGGTACAGACAAATGGCATTTGTTCTACCCCCAAAAAGGGCATCTCGTGGAATCAGAGGTTGCGGTAATGCGGAGTCAGCCAGGAAATCTGCGCAGCCCCCGTCATTTTCTTTTACCATCTGCTTCCACTCGTGCTCCCATAGACTTATGACCTTGAACCCACGGCTTTTCAGGAATGCAGCTTTTAGCTGTGTTTTGTAATAAAGAAAACCATAGGTCGTGGCTGCTACAGGATTCTGATCTTTATCGTTATAACAGCTCAGACAGCCGTGGTGAAAACAACCATTAAATTCAAAAGCTGTTTCTACCCCACCGATCACAGCATAGCCATCAAGAAAATAAGACCCCACCTTTTTTTCGCCACCTTTCAGAGCATTTGTGATCTGTATATTTTCTTTGGCCTCTACATACATCAGCCATTGAATAGATGGGGATGAATATCTCTTTGTCTGCTGGTGATAGTTATCTGGTGGAATGAGTGCCACAGTCTTGGGTTCTAAAAACATTAATCTGAACATAGCCATACATACAGATGCAAGGGTTATATATTGGAAAGGGTCTAAACACCTTATTTGGATTTCTGAGATGTCACCATGCTCTACAAACACTTCTTTCTCTGTCATTTTCATGATTTCAGCTCGGTAGAGAACACAGGCCTGCCGCAAAATAGATACATCCTGCTGACAGTAATAAGCCAACTCTTTTTGCAAATTAAAAGTTTTATGCTGATTGTCCTTGTACCATTGTAAAAATTCCTCTTTTTCTTCAGGCAACATGTTACTCACACCGTAATGTTCAACACCCGGCATGGGGCCCACATCATTTTGATTTTCCAGCGTATTAAAAAAGTGCGGAAAGTACCCCTTGCTGCCTGTAAAACCCATGGCTTGTGGAAGTTTGCTAAGTTTCATAGGCAGGAAATTTAGAGAGTCTATAAAACGGATAGTCAAAGGTTCAACGGTAATTTGTAAAAGTTTAGCACCTTGAACCAGCAGCCCTGTGTCCATCTTTTCCTTAAGCAGTTGTTTAAGAACAAAATATCCGTCATAACCTTTGGAATTATGGGCTATGAAGGTGTAGCCTTTAACTTTTTTGTCACAAAAAATCTGTATAAAGGCAGAAATACATTCGAGATCCTTGAATTCCCAGTTTCTTTCATCATTTAAGTCCATCGCATATATGTAATTAGGGACATGCCAGCCTGTTTCTTGCATACATTTACAATCATAAAAAATATACTTTTCAGATGTTTCAGTTTTACCAATAGGGGTCATAAAACATAAGTGGACGCCATCCCCGGTTAGGGGCTCGCGACATAGTTTACAATGCCGGCCCTTGCACTTATGTTTCTTGTCCACATAAGACTCACATTTCTGGCACAGTATCTTAGATAAACACGCCACTTCTTTTTTCAGAGCCAGATACGCGTGTCTATCTAAACACTCTTTAGAATGACAAAAGAGTTTGCAATTAGGGCATCTCTGTTGTACACCAACATTATTCGCACACGTTAGTGTCAAACAAAGACGGCACCATAATGTGCAATTATGATCGTGACTGTACGGTTTCTGACAGTAACTACAGAAGTTGCGCTCCCCATGGAATTTTTTTACATCGGTTATACCATAGAAATGGTCATCGTGTAGCAACAAGAACACAGTCTTAGGGAACACAGGTCTGTCTGATGTCTTAAAACAAACCCATGAATTTGTGTAAAGCACAACGCGTATGTTTATCTTTAAATGCTGTTCAAATATTGCTACATCATCGAGCATGACTTTTCTATGTACCGGCCATCCCAATTCATTATGTAGTATTTTAGCACCTTCTAACAATTCGACATCTGTCATTTTTACCTGTGACATGAGGGCTGTGAGGCTACCTGCAAAACACAGGTTATTATCAGTGTTGTTCAAGTCTATCAAATACATCTTTTTCTTATGAATAATATGGCTAAATGGTATAGTCTTTAAGACCCTACGAGCTCCCCCACCCCGATTTCTTATGACAAGTACAACAACACGGAATATATCACAAATCTGGATTTCTCTGTGACTCTGAAGGAGTTTAGCGATCTGATTTAAGAAATCATCAGCGTCTAATGCTTCTGGGTTTAACTTTCCAGAATACAAGGAATTGTGAAAAAGAGATGAGTGTAGATGCACCTGTACATAATCACCGGGTGAATCCCTGCTGCTAACCTCATCCAGAATATGTTGAATACCTTGCCGAATGGCGAATTGAGCCTCAGATAATGATGTTACCCTGTCTAAATTAATAAACCGAAATTCCTCTGAATAAATTACATCATTAAACTTGTCCAATTTACGATCCCACCTTTTCACAAACTGAACATAGCTAACTGGTTCTGATTCTTCAGCGGGGCCTAATGCAAGATTATTTGCTCTGTCCTCTGAAACACTGTGATCAAAGACACGGCTTTCACCATGCTCGCTGTATTCTGTACCGGCGTGTGTAAATTCACCGTCAGAAAAACTTTCGCTGTGTGATCTTTTCCTGTTAGACTTCTCTCCCATAGCCGCTGGTTTTCTAACATTTTCTCGATCTGAAAAAGAAAAACGTAGGGGCTAATACTTTTTTTTTCTTTTACAGCGGCCTAAAAATTTAGGAGCTGGATAAAACCGGAATACTCACGATTCTGCTTGTCTTTTGGTTTTCTGTAAGGTACCGTCTGTTGGTTAGGCTGCACATCTTGTTTTGTAGCATCTTCTTGGTCTAAAATAAAAAGAAAAAAAAAGATTAAAGGTTGAGGCACATTATAAAGAGCATAGCTGCTGGAAAATTAAAAACCACAGGTCATACCTTTTAACATTCTTTGTTGCCTTCTTTTTGTAAGAGAAAGTTTATTTTTTCTGTAGGGTGCCGTCTGTTGATTAGGCTGGTCATCTTGTTTTGTAGCATCTTCTTGATCTAAAATAAAAAAAAGATTAAAGGTTGAGGCACATTATAAAGAGCATAGCTGCTGGAAAATTAAAAAACACAGGTCATACCTTTTAACATTCTTTGTTGCCTTCTTTTTGTAAGAGAAAGTTTATTTTTTCTGTAGGGTGCCGTCTGTTGATTAGGCTGGTCATCTTGTTTTGTAGCATCTTCTTGATCTAAAATAAAAAAAAGATTAAAGGTTGAGGCACATTATAAAGAGCATAGCTGCTGGAAAATTAAAAAACACAGGTCATACCTTTTAACATTCTTTGTTGCCTTCTTTTTGTAAGAGAAAGTTTATTTGTAACCCCCTTTTTCTGCTCCTATTTTTTTTAAAGACAATCATAAGAGACAGAAACATTACATAGCCAACAATATTTAAAAAAAAAAAGTAAGACTCATATCTACCCACCACGTCTGAAGAAGAATTGCAGATGATACAGGCTGTAGAGAGACTATGTGATCTCTTCTGGCTGCTGAAATATACTGCAGCTTTTTAAAATGAAATTCTTTTGATGGGATTAACAGCCCCCCAGACTCTTTAACTGAAATATCTCTGGATCTCATAATCTTATCATACGACCTGGCTAATTTACACTGCCTTTTTTTTTTCGCAGACAGTACATTGTAATAGATGCTATATATTGTGTATGTGGCTAATACACATACCCCCATCCCCAGACGTCTTAAGTGGATTTTAGTTATACAATAGAGCTCTGCTCTTCACATTCTTATCATATGGCCTATTGTGTAAGGCACACCTATTGATTAACTAGGCATTCCTAAAACACACCATACATAGGTTCAAAATGTTTTATTTCAAATAAAATGTTTTCATCTTGTGAAATGATTCATTTGAGCATTACAAGTTTTTAAAAAAAATATAAAGGCATACATATAATTTTTGTTCATCTCTATGTTCAACTAATAGATTCTGGAAATACATACATTTTCTTTCATTTTATGATCAACAATCATGGCAACATTTTTTAAAGAACGATCTATAATCTCTGTCACAGATTAAACCTTCCACTAGTTCTATATCGCCGTCTGCCACAGATTTAAGCAAAATATTGAGCAGTTGTCCTGGATTTCTACTGGTATTAAAATCTCTGATGAGTTCAAACAAAAAATTCAAATTTTCATAAACTAGGGCAGTTGCTTTCATTTTATGACCAACAATCATGGCAACATTTATAATAGGTCCTAGACACAACCTGTTACAAGTTTTATGGATTTTCTGCTGTATTTCCTTATGTCCCCACCTCAAACAATCATGATGTCTTTGACTTGGAGCATGTATTACACAAGCTGCACAGTCTCTATGCATAATGCCCTGCCAGCATTTCCTGATAATACAGCCCACCGTTGCTTGTATAGCAGATTTCAATGTGTTTATTTCATCAGGTTTTATGTAGTCCTTTTGGCTGGCTATGACATCAAATGCCTCCCTCTGATATGTACAGAGAAAGCACAAACAGCGTAGATTGGTTGCTTGTATGTCCTCTAGCTCCTGTAGGAGCGGAGATTCGTCACTTCCCTACAAAAAACAAACAAAATAATGTCAGTGTGAACCACCTTTTCTTCTATAACACTTTTCTAAATAAAAAAAAACTTCTCTTACCTCTGCTGATCCTAGTTCTTCCAATAAACAGTTTGTTTCTGCATCTACAGCGGCGTAATATAATTCTATATCCTCCGGATCCATTGTGTTGTCAGATGTTAAGTCAAGTTCGGTGCCAGAATCGCAGGGTTCTTGAGAGTCGAAAAATATTTGGGCATCTGGATAATCTACATTCTCTGCTATTTCTTGTTCAGGCTCTGACAGACTCTCCAGTATTTCAAATGGATTTTCAATCGGTGGATACCCCTCTGCTTCTGCATCATGGTCCTTAAGGAAGTAATTAATGTTGTGTGCCCCTCTGGAAATTCTGCTTGGTGTTCCAAAAAGAGCCATTTTTTCTTTTTGAATCTCTGTGTTAAAATGTTCCCCTTACACAGGACACACAGCCTTACACCAGGAGCATGCTCAGAACACCTGGAGCATGCTCAGAACAGACCTCTTGTTTCAACCAATCACGTCTTACCACACCCTAGAGAGGCATGTTCAGACTTGTCTCTCAGTATTGTTTTTTTCAAAGCCACTAAAAATAGCTGTGGCTGTGTTTGAACTCAGCTCTCTCTCAAAAAAAAAAGGTGTATTAGGGGGATTTGAACTCAGGTCTCTCTCTCTCTCTCTGTATTTCAGTCTGAACTTACACTGTGTTTGCCAGAATATTTCTCTCTAACCATGAGGTCTTAAAAGCAAAATCCTATCACATGGACAGCAGTGGTTTCTCTAACAAAAGATGTGTTAATTGCATTTGTAAAGAAAAGCTTCTATCCTGTCTGTGTCTCTGTGAAAAGCCCTGTGCTAAGAATCTTTTGTGAGAAAAAAGAACTGGGGCAGTGGAAGAGAGAGAAAAGCATTTTTTGTTTTCCAGGGTTCCTGCTTTTTGCAGATGTAAACATTAACCAGAAGCAAAACACATTTCCGGAGTCAGTCACTCTGCTTCCGCTGAGGTCATCGGAAAAGGACACGGCCCTTTTCTGATGACACCCTGTTTCCGGTGATTTATTTATTTATTTATTTTATTTAGTAAACATTTGTATACCGCTGCTTCCTACGATCAGCAGCGGTTTACTTTACAGAATCATAATGTATCGTACAATACAGTGATTTTTAAGATACACATTTTGATTGAGCAATGATTTACATAACACAGGAAATAGTGATTAGATACTTTGTACATTGAATTGGGGCTCACAAATCTAAAAATACATTTGATTGTAGGTGCGTGGGAGGGGCGTAAAATATACATATATACAAGATTACATACAGGTAATCCATATGCTGAGGGAATTCCTAATGCCATCATGGCAGGCAAAAGCGAACTCGTTGAGGTAAGGTGTCGCACTTAGGTCAGGTTGTAGTGAGCCTGAAATAAGTGGGTTCTGAGTTTCCTTCTGAATTCACTCAAGTTATTTGTCAGTCGTAACTCGTGTGGGAGTTGGTTCCAGTGGATTGGTGCTGTATATGTGAATGCTCTGTTGCTTGTTTCTGCTTTGACAGATCTTATGCTGATCGGGACACAGAGAGTGTTGAGATTTATAGTTCTTCTGTTCCTGTTGTGCGGTTGTATAGTGATTAGGTTGTCGAGGTAGGAGGGTGCAATGTTGTGAATGAGCTTAAACGTTGTTATGAGTAGTTTGAAGATGATGCGGGCGGCTACCGGGAGCCAATGCAGTTCTATTAGTACTGGTGTTATGTGATCTGTGACGCTTTTTTCCATGATGACTCTTGCTGCAACATTTTGAGCCATTTGCAAGATATTTAGGGTGTTCTTCGGAAGCCCTTGTAGAATGGCGTTACAGTAGTCTAGGTGAGGAATGATTAGCGCTTGTGCAACAGTCCTGAAGTCAGATTTCTCGAGGATATTGCGAAGTGGTTGAAGAACTTTCAATTTGTAAAAAATGGCTCGGTTAATTGTTCGGAGGTGTTTATCCATCTTAAGGTTGCTGTCTAATAGGACCCCTAGATATTTTATTGCAGGCTTCGTATGATATATGTTTTTGTTGAGGGCGACTGTGGTGGGCGGGATGAAATTGGTTTTCTTGGAGATAAACATGACCTCTGTTTTCTTGTGGTTTATTGACATGTTGTTTTGTTAAAGCCATGTTTGTAGCATGTCAAGGCATTCTTCCAGTGGAGTGAAATCCGGTTGTGTTATGTCAAGGCGCGTGTACAGCATCACATCGTCAGCATAGATGTGGTAATTGATGTTGCACTTCCGAAAGATCTCGCAGATTGGTTTTATATACAAGTTGAATAGGAGAGATGATAAGGCGGACCCTTGGGGGATCCCCTGGGTCTGAGGGAAGGCATCGGCTTTATCGTCGTTGAATTGGACTTGTTGCATCCTATTGGATATGTATGATGCAAACCACTTTAGAGGGGTCCCTGTTATACCTATGGATGCTAGACGGTTTAAGAGGGTGCCGTGATGTACTGTATCAAATGCAGCTGAGATGTCGATAAATATAAGTATGAACATATCATTTTTGTTCTCAAGACCCCTGAGGAGGTTGTCAAGGAGTGCTAGCAGTAGGGTTTCTACTCCGCGGTGCTGACGAAACCCATATTGATGCATATCTAAGGCTTTCCTATCGCCAATGTGATCCTGCAGTTGTTGCTGAACCGCCTTTTCGATTGTTTTAGCTAAGAATGATATGCTCAAGATCGGTCGATAAGACGCAGGATCACTTTTGTTGAGTGTTTTGTTCTTTAAGATGGGTCTTATAAGTGATCTCTTGAGATAAGTCGGCATTGCACCTTGTTGGAGTGACTGGTTAACAATGTAGGAGATAGGTTTTGCAATTTCTTTCTTAGTTGCTTTTAACCAAGCCGCTGGGCATGGGTCAAGAGGGGAGGTGGTGGATTTTAAATTGGTTATGATGTTTATGATCTGTTGTTCACCTAATTGCTGGAAGGTATTCCATTCTGCTGCAGATTCCGCCTGAGAGACGGTGTCGGTTTCTCGAGGGGTGAGGACTAAAGACATGCTTTGATCGATGATTGTGGGTACCTGTGGGTGAAGTTTCTTGGCGTAATGGTCTGCAAGCGTCTGGGCCTTTATTTCGTTGGTACAGTCGGTGTCCTGGGAGGTTTTGGTGAGAGATTTGACAAGCTCAAATAGCTCTCTGGGTCTATTAATGGCTTTATTGAGTAGGTTAGTGTGGTGATTCTTTTTTGCAAGGTTGACCTCATTCTTGTATTCCATGAGGAGAGTTAGGTATAATCGCTTGAATTCCTCTGTTTGTGTTTTCCTCCATTTTTTCTCCAGCTTGCGTAGTTCCCTTTTCATTCTGCATAGAGTAGGAGAGTACCATGGTTCGGTTCTTGTTCTTGTTGCTGTGTTTGCGGCTTTCCAGGTTGGACTTGCTGCTGCTTCGATCCCTGAGTACCATATGTCTACCAGCTTATCTAGGTCCGTGAGAGTGTATTCAAAGCGTGAAGATATAGATGTTACCAATGTTTCACTGTTGAATTTTCGGAACTTCCTTTGGTGAGGTATTTTTGGGTCGGCTTGAGATTTTTCCTTTATGGATGGTAAGTGGATTTCAAGTTCGATTAGGTAGTGGTCAGATCAGGGGACCTGGGTTACACGAGTTTTAGGTTTTCGCATTTCATTTAGTAGCGTGTTGGATGATATGAACACCATATCTAGGGTGTTGCCTTTGTTATGAGTGGCTTCCTGAATAATTTGAATATATCCGAGCTGGTTCATGGCTTCAAGGAACGTATCGGCCTGTATGGGGGGTATGGATGGCAGGTTCAGGTCACCCAGGATAATTCGCTGTCAGCAAAAAGGGACAGTCCATTTCTGATGACACCCTGTTTCCGGTGATGTCATTTCCGATGATGTAGGCAGGGGCGTGGTTGAGGGTGGGAGGCTGTGGGTGGGGCACAAACCCGGAAGTGGGTGCTGATTGGCTAATGCCATATTGTGGGGCGGGGCGTGGCACAAACCCAGAGGTGGATGCTGATTGGATGATGTCATCCTTGGGGCGGGGTGGAGGCGTGTCAAGTGGGGGCAGTGGCCACGCCTGTGGGTGGGAGTGGGTGGGGCTAACTCACCGTTCACTTCTATGGGAGGGGGCGTGGCCTAAGGTGGGGCATACACTGGAAGTGGACGCTGATTGGTACCTGTCATCCTTATCTCACCTGTCAATCAGTTTGACGAGTAGTGTACCCATTATACTACTCATGCCTCCCTGTCAGTTGATGTAGGCTACCATGGTTGCGTTGTCCAACAGAACACAAACTGCCTTCCCCCACAACCTAGACTCAAAGCTTCTGAGTGCTAGAGCCACCATCTGCATCTCCAGTCTGTTGATAGACCAATGAGATTCCAACCTGCTCCAACGCCCCTGCGCGAACTGTCCTTCGCAATGGGCTCCCCAACCGGCCGGGCTGGCATCCGTCATCAGAGATATCCATGATGGCAACTCGAGAGGCATGCTTTTTCCCAGATTTTCTGGATAGAGCCACCACCGGAGTGCTCTCCTGGTTCTCCGAAGACAGGGGAGTCTATGGGAAAAAGGATGGGTCTGGTGCGACCAGCGGTGGAGCAATGCCTGCTGAAGAGAGTGCATGTGTACCCTTGCCCACAGGACAAGTTCAAGTGTGGCAGCAATGGTGCCCACAACCTGCAGGTAATGCCATGCCATCGGGTCTGAGATCCTCAGGAACTGCCTTACTAATCACCAAATCCTCAGGGCACACTGCTCTGGTAGGAAGACTCTCCCCACCAATGTTCCCTCTAATTTTCTGTAGGCTGTGTGCACATAAAATATCAGCTGTGCAGCTTTTGAAGGAAGGTTAAATTTTTGTGCGCCACATAACAACACTTGGAGTTATATACTTTAAAATTTGACTACACGTCAGAATACAGTATGTACACCACAGTGATTGCACTAGAAAATATTGTAGAACGTGTGAAAACCATAAATACACAACTTTTAAATTTTAAGACATCTGTGCTGTTTTCTATCAGAATCAGAACCGTAATTTTTGTGCGCTCTGTTATAAAGTATGTGCGCTCGCTTGGCGAGGTGTGTGCGCGCGCACACGCGCACAGCTTAGAGGGAACAGTGCTCCCCAACTGGATATCGAAATGTGCCCCCAAATACTCGAGTTCCTGAGATGGAGTCAAGCGGCTCTTGGCCATGTTGATCACCCAACCGAGACTCTGAAGGAACGGCACCACCCGGGCTGTTACCCGATCTTGATCGCTTTTGTCCTTGGACTTTGCCCAAATCAGCCAATTGTCAAGGTATGGATGCACCAGCACACCTTCCTTGCGCAATGCTGCCGCTACCACCACCACCACCACCACCTTTGTGAAGGTGAGTGGTGCCGTTGTGAGACCGAATGATAGCGCTCAAAACTGGAAATGCCCAGAAGGAACTGCAAAACGGAGGAACCGCTGATGCTCTGACCGTATGCTAATACGCCTCCATCAGATCAAGAGATGTCAGGAACTCTCCACTTCTGATCGCCACTATGACGGACTGCAACATTTCCATGAGAAAATGTGGCACCCGCAAAGTGCTTATGGGTTTATGTGCTTTAGGATGAGAATCGGCTGGAAGGTCCCTTCCTTCTTTGGAACCACAAAATCAATGGAGTACCGACCGCAGCTGCACTGATCTGGAGAAACAGACACTATGCCCTTGAGCTGTAACAAGCATGCCAATGTTTCTCTTACCGCCTTCGCTTTTGACTGCAAGAAGGAATCGTCCATCGGCCGTGCCAGCTCGAGGGCATACCCTCGTGAATGACCTCCAACACCCATTGGTCGGAGGTTATCTGGACCCAGGCAGGGTAAAAATCCTGCAGCTGACCTCCTACGGGCTACACTGCCACCTGCGCCCCTTCGCTTAATTGGGATTTCTTGGGCTCCGAGGCTGAGTCTGAGGCAAATCTGCAACACACCCCTCGAAACCTCTGAAATCTCTGCGCTCTAGAGAGGAATTGTCCCCTTTGAAAAGAAAAGCACGAGGAGCGAAAATGCCTGAAGTCCCGCGGCTGACCCCGGGACGCAGGAGAAGCGCGGCTCTGCTTTTGCTTATCTTCTGGGAGATGTCCTCCCTTGGAGTCTCCCAGGTCCGTGACCAGCTTGTCGAGGACATCATGCCAAACATCAGTCTCCCTCTAAAGGGCAGCAACGTGGAGGATGGCTGACTCATCCTGCTTGTCCATGGAGAAAGTGAGGTTACTTACCTGTAACGGGGGTTCTCCATGGACAGCAGGATAAGTCAGCCACACAAAACCACCCACCTCCCCTCTAGGATGAACCTGTCCCTCTAGGTTGCACCTGCCTAAAGCTGGAGAACAGACTGAGGTGGAAAGGGGGCAGGCACGGTGGTGGGGTGACTAGCATATGCTCAGAAGAGTCTTCCAGGCTCTTCTGAACTATTAGAGAGTGACTCCGTCCATGGTGCTGTCAGATGACACCATTCATGTGTGGCTGACTTCTCCTGCTGTCCACGGAGACCCCGTTACAGGTAAGTAACCTCACTTTTCAGTTGCTATCCAAATAAGTTATCTGGGTAGCAACAGGCCAGCATTTTGTTGGCCAAGTTACCAAGGTAACTTATCTGGATAGCAGTTGAAAATTGCGACTATCTAGATAAGTGCTACGATTATCTAGATAGTGGCTGCACTGCCCTCACTCCACACACAAACCACCCCAGCACTAACCGGATAGTGCAGAGGTAGTCTGTGAAGATATTAGCGGCACTATTTGGATAGTGCTGCTGAATATAGCTCTCAGTGCCCCTACCAGTGTTTGTTTGTTTGTTTTTTCATTTTGAATCTGTAAAAAAGGAAACCTATGTATGCACTCTGTGTGTGGAGAATTTATCCAGAGCTCTGAGAAGACTGAGCAGCGTCACTTTCATTCCAACACAAAGTACCTATTCATATTATACAACCAAAGGAATCAGTCACAGAAAGATTGCCTACAAAGCAGGTCTGCAGTGCAAGATTTCATAGGAAGCAATCCAGTGACTCCGCAGATAGGTTTCAGTCAGGAACAAAAAGTGGTTCTCTTCAGCTTTTGAAGCCTGGTGCATTGAACCTGTAACTAGAGTTGGTCTGCAGGCAACAGAGAGCGAGGTTAAAAAGTAAAAGTAATCAGTTTTCCCATGTTCATTTTGCAGGATTTCCCAGGAATCTTTTTTCCCACATGCAAATACAGCTTAAAGAGTGCACTTATACTAACTATAGAAAATACCGGTGAAGTTTACATATGTTTTGTTGTTTTTCACACATATAAATTAGCACACTTGAGATAAACATTAAACCAATAATAGCAGAAAAAGTCTCCTATAAAGCAGAGCTTTCTGACAGACTATGCTGCACAATACGGAACCAGATAATGTTACAGTACTGACCCAAAGGATTAATGCAACTATTATACTTTAGTTTAAATCTTTCTTGTTTACAAATGCAGATAAATGCATCTTTGGAAAAATGAAATAGAGTATGATTTAGCAGTGGCGTTACCTACTTTCTGGCATCACAGTTTTGGTTATCATTGCCATTTAAAGATTCCTCTTCCTGCGGCTAGCTGCCTGGCCCTCTGGCAGTGAAATGTGTTAACATACAGGAGACCTGGGTTGGATTCTTAAGCTGCTCCCTGGATAAGCTAGGGCTGGAGAAGCAGCAGAGATAGTTCTCATATTCCCCTCAAGAGGAGGGAATTTCAGTCAATGCATAAAAGTGATGCCTAGGGGTGAGATTCAAAGTGCATATATTCCACATCCCAAAGAAAATTGTATAGCGACCTTTAGGTCCGAGACTGATGAGTTGTAAAAGCATAAAGATGGGACCTAAAAATATGGAATGCTTTCTAGTAATTATAAAGGAGAACTTATGGTATCATAGGCCATAGCTTTCCAATCCTCCCCTGGGATTCCAGAGCCAGTTGGGTTTTCAGGATAGTAAAGTAAATACATAAGAGATAAATTAGCATATGCTGGATTTCCAACATGTTCAAATTAATCTCATACATATTTATTGTGGCTATCCTGGAAATCCAATTGGTTGTGCAGTCCTTGGACAGGGTTAGAAGACCCTGCTATAGCCCTGTGATGGGCTATACGTCCCGTCACTGCTGAAGTCCCAGAGGATCCCAGCCAGTCCCTGCTCTGGGGGTATGGACCCATCTAGGAGGGGCCCCCTAAAGTGGCAGGTGAAGACACCCAGGGACCGAGGAAGGGCCTAAACCCCTGTTCCCTCCCCAGCCAGGAGACATAGGGCCCCGGCTCCCTGACAATACCTGGGATGAGAGGGAAGTGGAAAGAGAGGTGAGGGACTTGGCCCAGACCTCCATGGAGGTAGACACCCTTGGGGAGGATCAAGGAGACCCCAGCGGGAGAAGGAGATGGAGCTAGAAAATGAGTAACAGCTAGTCCCTGAAGAGACCCCCATGGACATTCATCCGATGGATAACCTGGACTCTTCTTTGAGAGCAGACTAAGCAGGAGGACATGGAGACGGAGCAACAAATGGTGGTAGTGGTGGGATCACCAAAGCACGCCAAAGTGGAACTGCTGATCTCTTGAAGGAACAAGCAGGAGCCAGAGGAGGAGCCCATTCCAGCAAGGCCAATGGACTAACAACACTGAGACCTGTCTGCCCGAAAAGTACGAGTATCTAGGGCACAGGATGGGGTAGGACAGTTTGTCCGGGTAAAGACAGAGTGGGTGTACTCTCCTAAAGACCTGCTCTTGGATTGTTTTCTCTCTGTTTGCTTTACAGCTATGGCCTCAGAGGCACTGGTTCATTTGATGACGGAGAAAACTCAACTCCAGCATGAGGAGATGAATCGGATAATCATCCAGATCCTGGAAAGACAGGTGCAACTTAAACAGATGGACGATACTGGACCAAACCCAAGACGGAGCAACAAGTCCTAATGAGGCAGATTCTGATTGGACTGGAAGCCTACAGGAACAGGAGGAAGTAGCTGAGAACTTACAAATAGAAAGAATAAAGAGGAAATTCTTTAACTTTCATAGACCATAACAAGTTGAGTACATTTGCAGTGTGACACAATGGCATGTTTCCCTCATTTGCAGAATCAGCATATGGGGGGTTGATATGCATATTTCATATAAGAATCAGGATGTGTGTGTGTGTATGTTGAGGGCTGTTTATGTGCAGATGTTTGAGGGTGCATATGTGTGTGTGTTGGGGCTGTATACGTATGTGTCAGGGAGTCAGTACATGTGTGTCGAGGGTGCATGTGGGTCAATGGGAGTATGAGGGGCTGTGTATGTGTGTGTCTCTTTCTCTATTAATACCCCCCAGCCTTCCCCCAGTCTCTCTCTCATAACCTCCCCCACCAACCTTCTCCCAGTGTTTCTCTCAAGACCCTCCCAAGCTTCCCCTAGTCTCTCTCTCTCATGACCCCCCCCCCCCCAGGCTTCACCCAGTCTCTCTCTCTCATGACCCCCCTCTCATCTTTCTCTCATAACCTCTCCTTCCCCCTAAGCTTCACCCAGTCTCTCTCTCATATATATATATTCATATATATATATATATATATATATATATATATATATATGAGTCTCTCTTTATCCAGTCACCCTTTCACTCACCAATTCTTTGGCCTGGCTGCAGCTGCTGAAACAAGGCATTTCACATTTCTCCCATCGAGATTGACTGTGTGCATGGTTGAGCTGCATGGTGGGGGAAATGTGAAATGTTGCATTTCAGGAGCCACAGTGAGATTGGCTGCTAATGCATGCATGTTTGTGTATCTTACACATGTGCAAACATGCATATGACAGATAAACATTGCCCAGTCACCTAAACCCTTGAGAACAGGCACAATGCCTAAGCAAACACATCTAACAATGACATGTCAAAATAAAAAAGATTATACAGGGTGGCCCAAAAAAAGTAATAACATCTCGTAAAGTAAAAGCTTAAATAGTTTACTTATTTACCTTTTTTAGCTATATAACGTCTTTATTTTGACAAGTTCCGGTCGCCATCTTTTTGTTTTTAATTTGTCAATCGTTTACATCTGTCTTTTTGAATTTTTAAATAACTTATATGCTACGAGATGTTCTCACTTTTTTTGGGCCACCCTGTATATAGGTTGATGTATGTATATTTTTAAAATCTTTCCGATACTTACCTTCATGCATTTTGAGGCTTTTTAAGTTCAATTGTAAGGATTTGTGCTTCAAAAAGTACTTGTTTAGGGTCCTTGAACTTTGTTTTCATGCCTTTTGTCATGGACTAGGCTTGTTGAAGAATTGTAAATTCATTCTTTGCTGATGTGCATAGATTTGGTCTGGGATTTAGATTCTTTGGCTGCTTGTGCCTGAGCCATGATCCCTGGTATCACTGTGATTTGCAGTCATTCCTAAATCAGTCAGAGCTAGCAGCCTTCTTTCATTTTACATAATCTAGTACCTCAAGTGGGCCTAAAGGGTTTTCCAGGCCACCAGCTGCAATATAATTGGCTTGCTTGGTAGTTACACATCCTCATGAACCCCTTTGTTTTCTTTGCCACACTGTGCAAATAGTCTTTTTTCTTAAAATGTAAGCAGTAGTACATACTATTAGGTAGAGATGTACATGACAGCAATGTAACAATACTACTGTAACAAAGGGAAGATCTAGAGAGGCAACAGTCCTAGCTACGTGTAATTGCCTACTTAAATGCATTTTTGCTAAACACCTACTCCCCAGTGTCCATATTTTGGAGAAGGAAAAAGGCAAGGGGAGGAGGGAGGGTTGTGAGGACAGATTCCTGCTGTCCCTGGAGAACCCCTGTTACAGGTAAGTAACTATGCTTTCTCCAGGAACAAGCAAGAAGTCAGTCCTCACATATGGGACTACCTAGCTCCAGGCTGCCGAGGACCAAATCATGACAGCACCAACAACGACCAATGAGATAGCCGTGAGTTGCAGGAGGCGAGTCCCCACTGAGAGACTCTGCAGACCCTAGCATCCAGCAACACTATCACTCCGGTAGCCTGAACACAGAAGGAGGGCAGGTATTGCTTACACCTTGAGAATATTACAGAGTACTGTCTAGCCAAAGGCACTGTCCTTATGGGACTCACTCTCCAGGCAGAAGTGAGCTGTGAACATGAATGGAAAACCATGTGGCAGCCTTGCACATTTCTGTCACCATCACTGAGCGGAGGTTGGCCACCGATGTGGCCATTGTCCTCACGTGATGCACTGTGATCCGGTGCTCAAGGGAGAGGCCGGCTCGCTCGTAGGCGAGGGCAATACAGTCCGCCACCCAAGTGGACAGAGTTTGCTTGGTCATGGGGAGCCCCAGTCCACTAGGGTCATAAGTCACAAAAAGCTGAGGAGCTTTGCGATGGGTCTGCGTCTGCTGCAGGTAGAAGGACAGGGCCCACTTGCAATCTAGAGTGTGAAGGATTAGTTCCTCCTTGCCGGCATGGGGCCACGGGAAGAAGGTGGGGAGGACCGCTTCTTGGTTGAGGTGGAAAGGAGATACCATCTTCGGGAGGAAGTTGGGTGTGTGTGGAGCACCACCCTGTTCTTATATAATCTCGTATATGGTGGGTCCACCACCAGGGCCTGGAGTTCGCTGACCCTACATGCGGACATGAGGGCCACCAGGAAAGCCACTTTCCAAGACAAGTATCTCAGGTGGCAAGTGGCTAGAGGCTCAAAAGGCAGCTTAGTGAGCTGGGAGAGCATCATTTTGAGGTCCCACTCCGCCACTGGGGGGGGGGGCGGAGAGGGGGCTTTGACAGCAGAAGACCCTGGAGGAATTTGATACCAGGGGCTGACTTGAGAGGGGCTTCCCCTCGATAGGGTGGTGGCTATGGCATTCAGGTGCACCCTGACAGAGTTGAATTTCAGCCCGGTGTGCAACAGCTGCAGAAGGTACTGGAGAACCAGTTGCACGAGGCAGGAGTAGGGATTTGCTCTCCTTTCCACACCAGACAGAGAATCTTCTCCACTTAAAGGCATAGGCCTGTCTGGTGGAGGGTTTTTGGGAGGCTGTAGGATCTCCTTGACTTCCCCTGGAAGGTTGAAAGGGGCCAATACTACCCTTTCAGCAGCCAGGCCGTCAGATTTAGGGACCCCAGGTTGGGATGTAGAAGGGAGCCCTCCTCCTGGGACAGGAGATCTGGGGCTTGGCCCAGCGGGACTGGGAGTGTCACCGACAGGGAAAGCAACAAGGGGAACCAGGGTTGCCTGGGCCATCTGGGTGCAATCAGTATCACTGATGCCCCTCTCTCTGGACCTTGAAGAGGGTCTTGGTGATCAGGGGGGTTGATAGGAACACAGAGTTGGTCTTCGACCATGAAATCTGGAAGGCGCTCGCCGTCACTCTCCCTGGGTGCGGCTGATGCAAGCAGAAGCGAGGCAGCAGTGCGTTGCTCGGGGAGGCAGTCAATCATAGGTCTGCCCCAGTGGTGGAAGAGTTGCTACATTACCCTGGGATTCAAGCGCCACTCATGTGGGTGAAGGACCCTGCTCAGCCTATCTGCTAAGCAACTGTCCTGACCTGGCAGGTATACTACTCGCAGGAGCATGTTATTTCACACTGTGAAGGAGAGGAGGGCTACCACTTCCTGGCAGAGGGAGTACAAACCCGTGCCCCTCTGCTTGTTGATGCAAAACATTGCCAGCTGGTTGTCCATATGGATCAGCACAGGCTGCTGCTGCAGGTGGTGGCGGAACTCTCACAGGGCTAAGAAGATTGCCCTGAGTTCTAGGAGATTGATTTGCAAGAGTGACTCCTCTTGGGACCAGCTGCCCTCTGTACGGTGGTCCCCATATTGTGCTCCCCTAGCCCAGGAGAGACATCTGTTGTCAGGGTCTTCTGCGGTGTGGGTGCCTAGAATGGCATTCCTGCTTGGAGGTGGCACAAGGTTTGCCACCAGGTGAGGGACTCCATCAGCTGGTGGATGACTCTGATCCTGTCCTGCAGTCCGCCCAAGGCTTGAGTCCACTGTGAGTGGAGACACCATTGGGCTACCTGCATGTGGAAGCGGGCTAAGGGCGTGACGTGGACCACTGAGGCCATGTGGCCCAACAGGCAGAGCAGGAGGTGGGCCAGTACCACCTCTCCTGCTAGTTGCCTGAGGCATTCTGTCCTTTTTCTTGGAAGGACGGCCTTGACCTATAACGTGTCCAACTGAGTCCCTATGAACTCCAGACTTTGGGTTGGGGTGAGATGGGATTTGGGGTAGTTGATGTTAAACCCCAAGTGCTACCATAGGAGGATTGTACACTCTGTGGCCTGCCTGACCTCAGAGGCCGTACTGCCTCTGATGAGCCAAACTTCCAGGTAGGGGAAGACGAAAGCCCCTTGTGGGCACAGGTGGGCGGCTACCACCACCAAGCAATTGGTGAAGACCCTTGGTGAGGAGGCCAGGCTGAAGGGCAGCACCCTGTACTAGTGCCTTCCACCACGAATCTTAGGTATTGCCTGTGGGATGTGTGGATCAGGATATGGGTATACACATCCTTTAGGTCCAAGGAGCACAGCCAATCTCTCTGGTGGAGGTAAGGCAGCAGTGTTCCAAGTGAGAGCATCTTGAACTTTTCCCTCACCAGGAATCTGTTCAAGTCTCGCAGTTCTCTTGGGGACAAGGAAGTACCTAGAGTAGAAGCGTTTTCCCCTTTTCTTTGTGAACAGGCTCCACTGCCTTGTTGCCGAGTTCCTGAGTAGGCCTGTGAACTCAGAGTAGCAAGGTTTGGTGAAGGAGAGGTTGCACAGGCTCTCCTGGGATGAACCTTAGGGGTAGCTGCTGCAGGCGGAGGAGGTACCCCTCCTTTACCACCTGCAAAACCTACTGGTCTGAAGTGACCCTGGAACATCTGTATATAAAGAGAGCCAGGCGGCCCCCTGTGGGCTGGGGAGGGTTTCCCAGGGAAGAGGAGGCCCTGCCCTGGGAGTCAAAAGCTCCCACCGGTCTGGGTGGGAGTTGGGGCCTGGGGCTTCTGGGTTTTTGGCTTCCTGGGTCCGTGACCCTGGCTTTTAGGCTGAGGGCCTTGTTGTTGATGGCCTGAGAAGGGCTGGTAGTGACTTTGGTGGAAAGACCCCTTTTTCCTCGGGAAAAGGAGTCATTTCCCCGATGGTTTCTTGCAAGGGAGAGCTGAGGTCTTCTTGGAGAACCTCTGCCTAGTCACCACCTCGGCCTCTATCTTGGCCGCCTTATTGGCCATGGGTTTGCTGAACAAGTTTTCCCTAGTACAGGGGATGTTGAACAATTTTTCTGTAACCACTCAGGCTGCTGACTTGAAGCCATTGTATGCAGCTTGGGAAAGAAACTTACAGCAGTCCTTGATCCCGGCTGCCAGGAACTGGAACCACTGGAGGGGTTCCCCGGTGAGGCCAACCGAAAAGCCGGAGAGCTTCTGGATCAGGGCCTTGAGGTACATGCCTATGTATAGTTCATAGGCCTGAATCCTGCACCAGAGCATGGAGCCCTGGTAACATTTGCACCCTAGGGCATAAAGGGCCCAAGCCTCTCTGCCTGGGGGCACAGAAAAATAGTTCTTCTGGCTCTTTAGCTTCTGCATGGCTGACTCTCCCACTATTGAATTATGTGGGAGCTGAGTCTTGTGGAACCCGGAGCCCTTCTTGACATGGTAGATGGCATCAAGGCATTGGCTGACCACCGGCACAGTGGCTGGAGTCTCCCACATCCTGAGGAACAGCCACTCGAGGATCGGCTGTACCGGCACCGTGAGTCTCTCTTTGGGTGGGGACTCATACTAAAGGATTTCCAGTTCTTCAGTGTGTGGGTCCTCTTCCGACTCTGTCGGCACCAACAGGGCTTGGGTCATATCCTGGATGAAGACGTGGAAGGCCACATCCTCCAGGAGAGAATGGCACAGAGGTGCCGGAGGAGAAGGCGCCAAGGGGAAATCTCGGTGCCGACAGGTTTCCAGGGAGGTCTCAATATCGGTCTCCCACTTGGAGTCGGAGGGTGTTGATGATTAAAGGCTCTGATGTCTCATGTCTTGAGGCTGGCCCTGAGGAGCCGGGATCTTCTGGAGAACCTTGGGTCCGATTCCTGGAAGCTGGCCGGGGAGGACTGGATACCCAAGGAACCAGATCGGGACCTCGAATGGCGCAGAGGACCCACCCGAGGCCAGCGGCGCTCAGAGCCTGGCTCAACACCTGGGGACTCCCCTGCCGTCAGGGGCCCAGTTTCTTGGGGCAGATAGTGCAGACGAACCGGCCATCATTGCCTGCTGCACGGCCAGGATAGCAGAAATATTCTGTTCCAGGGCCGTCATTCTGGCTTTGAGGCCAGAAGGCTCCACAGCTTTTGGCATGGGCACCGAGAACCTCGGGACCGATGCTGGAACTCTTGTGAGTACGTTCTTGATGAGGACCACGGCACCAGGTAGCCTCGCATAGTCTCTGCCAGCCGAGGACTCCTTCTTAGAGACCTTAGTGGGGCACTGCTCGGAGTCGTCCGAGTCCTGCCGCAGGACGTTTCCGGGTTTCACTGGAGGAACCTCAACAGACTTCGAGGATTTTTTTCTTTTTTCTCTCAGGTCCGGGGTCTTCTCTGAGGAGCCGCTGCTGCGGGACTCAGAGGATGCCCGGGCCTCACAGGAAGTGCTGTGCTTGGAGCTCGGCGTCGGGGAAGCCGGTGCAGAGTTGGACCTTGGGAACATTCTCTCCTGCAACTCTAACCTTTTCTTGATGGTTTTTGGAGTCATGGCGTGACACAGGTCGTAGGTGGTACTTTCATGGTCCGGGCCCAATCAGCGTAGGCAGCAGTCATGCGTGTCTGTAATAGACATGATTTGACTGTAGGGGTCACATTTTTTGAACCCTTCGGGGGACCTGGTGGGAGACACCCAGCTGGAGTCGATGACCCCTGGGCAAAATAAGCCATGAATGCCAGTCGAGGCAAGCCTTGATCAAAGAAAAAGAGAAATAGCCAAGAACAGCGCTGGAACTGACGCCAGCTCGAGGTGGGAAGAGGAACCAGTACGCAACTGGGAAAAAAAACACTTTTAAAGATATTTTGGAAGACTTTTCCTGGGGAAACAGGACTGGCGTCCATTGGGCTCCATGGAAAAAGGAGACTGAGCAAGTGGCACCCTTGGGCGGGAAGGGGACCATGCATGCGTGGTAGCATGTCCCAAAGGATTTCTTTGAAAGCCGGGGAAATGCTCCATGCGGGCTACTTTGACACCGACATCACCCATATGTGAGGACTGACTCCCTGCTTGTTCCAGGAGAACTTTTTTTAAACTAGCTTTGAAAGTTGTGTGCAAAAAGATATAAACAGGATGGAGTCAGTACAGAGGGTGGATACTAAAATGGTTAGTGGTCTTCATTATAAAGCATATGAGGACAGACTTAAGGATCTTAATATGTACATCTTAGAGGAAAGGCGGAATAGAGGTTTGATTGAGATGTTTAAATTCCTCCGTGGCATAAATGCACAGGGGGAGAGCCTCTTTCGATTGAAAGCAAGCTCTGCTATGCGAGGACATGGGATGAGGGCTAAAGGGGATAGATTCAGGAGTGATATGCGGAAATATTTCTTTACGGAAAGAGTGGTGGATCCGTGGAATAGTCTCCCAGTGGAGGTGGTAGAGATGAGGACAGTAACTGAATTCAAAAAAGCATGGGACAAACACAGAGGATCTCTAAAGGAAAAAAGGGGACTGTTGTAGTTGTTGATATGGAAGGACAGACTAGATAAGCCATGTGGTCTTTTTCTGTCGTCATATTTCTATGTTTCTAAGTTGGGAAGAGGTCAGTTTGCATAAACTTTAAGTACATTAATTGCAGAGTTCATGCAAAATGTATTACTGTCTTTGTAGTAATCAGATTAATAAAAATAAATCCAGAAGCTACTACCATATTTAACAGTACAGTGATTTATCAAGTCAGGTTACTGAACAGGTCTAAAGTTAACTGGATAAAGTTATCTAATTAACTTTCAGACAGTGATTTTTCCAACCACACAACTGGATAATTTTATTCGAAGACTGCTAAATATCAGCATGGTCCAGGAACGATTGCACTGCACCCCTGGCATTCCTATTTCTCCTCCCATTTATAATAGGCAACATTTTGTCTTTACAGAGATGACAGAACAAAATGTAAGTGGTCTGCATAGAAGGAAATTTGAAATGCATTCTTTATTTATTTAACACGTTTTTTTATACTGCCTTATCTTTAGAATCAAAGCAGTTTACAATATAACTCAAGAACAGAACAATTACAGAGAACTTATGTAATAAACATAGGTTGGGGGTAACATGCAGGAGCATAACCTATTTACAAATTATGTATACAGGTACAGTTTTGTATAGGCATGTGTCATGAGGGTGTGTAATGAGGGTCCTCTCTCCAGAGAACAGGAACATTTTTAGATGTTTCCTGAAGTCTTTGATGTCCTTGGTTATCCTTATTTTCTCTGGCAGTGAATTCCAGATGGCAGGTGTGGCTAGTGAAAACACCCTCTTCGTTGCAGTCATATTGGCTTTAGTATATGAGCTGGGAGTTGGGATAGTTTCTGTGGCGTTTTGTCTCTTTGGTCTATTGTTCTGAGCATATCAGTGTCTGTAGAGATCCAGTTGACATATTATTTCTGATCTTGAAAATGGTTAGTGCTGTTTTGTATTTGGCTCGTGAGGTGATTGGTAGCCAGTGTAGCTGAAGTAGGAGAGGAGTTATGTGCTCGTGCTTGGCTGATCCTGTGATGAAGCAGTCAGCAGTGTTCTGAGCTAGTTGAAGTAGTGGGGTGGTTTGAAAAGGAAGGCCTTGGAGGATGGAGTTACAGTAATCTAGGATGGGGGTGATAACTGCTTGACAGACAGTGCGAAGTGTTCTTGACTGAGGAGGGGTTTTAGTCTGGGGATGATGGCTAGTTTGTGGAATGCGTTCCTGGAGGTTTTGCTAATCTGAGCTTGCAAAGATTTGTACAGGTAATGTCTGAAATTATTTGGAAAAATCTTTTGAATATGACTCCATTATCTATAGATGTGTTTCAGGTGTACCATTGTTCAGTCTAGTTTTAAAGATTGTTCTAGGCTTACAACCAACTACAAGATTAGGCTATCCAATTTATTAAAGTGTGTTAAGAACATAACAAGTGCTATGGTGAGTCAATGATCCATAAAGCTCAGCTTCCTGTCTCTGACACTGGCCAATCTGTATTATTTGAAAGTGTCTGGCAGATCTTAATAAGATCTCTTCATTGCTGCTCATTCTCCAAAATAAGAGGCGGTGATCCCAGTGGCGCTCCAACAGTGTTGGGTGCCAGGAGCAGACGCCGCCGCCCTGGACAATGCACCCCGCAACAATGCTCACACCTCTCCAACCAGGTCCTCACAGAAGTGTGCATGACAAGCCTGCTTTTGCTGGCTTGCCAAACTGCCTCCTCTCCAGACCCGATGGCTGTTCCCTCCCTGCAAAGTCTTGTGAGAACAGCTGCACTGTGAGACTTCACTGGACCTGGGGAGGAGGCAGAGTGGCAAGCCAGCAAAGGTATGCTTGTTACACATATGCCTACTCCATGAGAGCCCAGAAGCAGCACACCCTCCTGGCCAGCACCTGGGGTGGGCTGATATGGGCTGCAATTTCCCTATATCACCACCTTCCACCCCAGGAGTGAAAGAAAAGCCCCTACCTTCCTTGCCCAATGAGACCTCCCTTGCCTACATACCCTGCACGTCATGCATTTGGGCTGTAAAAATCTGAGAGAGTGGTACATTATAGAGGGTGAAGTGCTTCTGTCCAGAAAAGAAGAGCATTTCTGATGATATTAAGGTGGATAAACAGGTAGACAAGGCAACAGCAAAAGCCAGAATGATGCTTGGGTGCATAGGGAGAGGAATACCCAACAGGAAGAAGGAAGCAATAGTAGTGAGACCTCATTTTGAGTATTGTGTGTAATTCTGAAGACAACGCCTTCAAAAGGATTTAAACAGGATGGGGTCTGTGCAGAGGGTGGCTTCCAAAATGGTCAGTGATCATTGTGATAAAGCATATGTGGACAAAGATCTCAATATGTATACTTTGGAAAAAAGGCAGGACAGGGGAGATATGATAGAGACATTTAAATACTCCTGTGGCATAAATGCACAGGAGAACATAAGAACATAATATATACCATACTGTGTCAGACAAAAGGTCCATTAAACCCAGTATCCTGTTTCCAACATTGGCCAATCCAGGTCACAAGTACTTGTCAGGATGACAGCATCTTTCAATTAAAAGAAAACTGCAATGAAGGGACATAGGATGATAAAAGGGGAACATAAGAACATAAGGTATGCCATACTGGGTCAGACCAAGGTCCATCAAGCCCAGTATCCTGTTTCCAACAGTGGTAAATCTAGGTCACAAGTATCTGTCAGGTTTCTTAAAAAACACAGGCTTTAAGTAGGCTGTCCACTGTTACTCTAGAGCAGTCCTTCTTTGACAGCCTACACTTCTCAAGTGCCAGGCATAAGCAAGACAGGATCAGGATCCTCAAATACTAGAGGCCCTTATGGTTTACTGTGTATTAAAAGACTTGATAAACAGACTTGTTGCATCAAAGCGGTGTACAATTAAAACAATCAAAAATTTAAAAAGAAGTAGAAAGGAATGTCATAGCATAGATGGGACAGGATAGTGAGGCAAGAATAGAAGGTTCAAACAAGGAGGGGAGAGTAGGAGCAGAATCCTGCAGACTTAAGAACAGAACTAAATATACATCAACTAAAATCTTGAGGAGTGGTAGGGAGCAGCTCAAATGCAAGCTGGAATAAGTAAGTCTTAAGGAATGCCTCCGTCATTTAGTGGTGCAGCTTGTAATGCTCCGAGGACTTGTGTGCATCAGTAATGCTGAGCGCTAAGCTATTGGTAGCTTAACTACTGGCAGGGTCTCCAAAGATGGACAGGTCTCAGCTGAGGTTCCAGACAAAGACGAACCACCCATCTGGGCAGCAGCAACAGAATGGGATGGTGCTGGCAGTGGAGGATCACATTTCTGTGACAATTGCAACAACACTAAAATTAAACAGCATGGAAGAAAGATCTGGCAATCTACTTCCATATCTTGCCACGAAAACCAAATGGGATAGTCAACAAAACAAATTGCACTATAGTGCTCGAAGATGAGACCCCCAGGTCAGAAGACACTCAACTGGCTACTGGGGAGGGGCTGAAGACTTTTCAGAGTAAAGCTAGCATTTATGATGTGGCTGGATCAAAGCCCTCGGGACATCTGACTGCTGATGTAGCTGCGCATGAAATGAGTCAGAAATGGCAAAAATGTCTTACATATTGGGACATGGAATGTATGAAACATAAACTAAGGGAAGTTGGAGGTGATCAAGAATGAAATGGAACGTGTACAACTTAATCTACTGGGTGTCAGTGAACTGAAATGGACTGGCATCGGGCACTTTGCATCTGATGATCACATGGTCTACAATGCTGGACATGAAAGACAAAGAAGAAATGGTGTTGCATTTATAATTAAGAAGAAACTTGCAAGAACTGTAATGAAATACAATGCAATCAGTGAATGCTTAAATTCTATTCATCTATGAGGAATGCCATCAACACAACTATAATTCAAGTATATGCACCAACAACAGCTGCAGAAGAGGATGACGTTGATGAGTTCTATGAACAAGTACAAGCTGAAATTGACAGAACATGCAAACAGGATATCCTGATAGTCATGGATGACTGGAACGCAAACGTTGGCAACAAAGAAGAAGGCAAAGTGGTTGGAAAATATAGACTTGGTGACAGAAATGAAGCTGGAGAAAGACTGATAGAATTCTGCAAGACCAACGATCTATTCATCTCAAACACCTTCTTCTAGCAACACAAGCAGAGACTGTATACATGAACTTCACCCAGTGGATTATACAAAAGTCAAATTGACTACATCTGTGGAAGTCAACGATGGAAAAGCTCTATAACATCAATAAAGGCAAAATCTGGTGCTGACTGTGGTACAGATCACCAACTACTAGTATGCAAACTCAAGCCAAAGTTGAAAAATTGCAAGATACTCATGAACGTAGCAAAATATGACCTTGAGAATATACCAATGGAATTTAAAGACTGCCTGCAAAATCGATTTGCTGCTTTAAACGCAAATGACAGAACTCCAGAAGAGTTATGGAATGACATCAAGAAGGCTGTGTTGGAAGAAGTGAGAAATCTCTACAAAAGATGAAAAAGCAAAAACAGCCAAAATAGATGACCGAAGAAACTCAGAAAATTGCCCAGAAATGCAGAGAAGCTAAAGCCAGAGAAGAAAGAGTCAATCGCAGAACTCAGAGATTTCCAACGTGCAGCAAGACAAGACACGGAGTACTACAATAACACATGCAAGGAAATAGAAGCAGAAACTATTAGAGGAAGAACAAGATTTAACAGGTATTTTATACAACTTTAATATGTCAGTCAAAGCGGTTTACATTAATGTACATTACCAAGTTTGAGTTACAAACAGGGATAACTTGTTTTTTTTCTGAGACAATGGAGGGTTAAGTGACTTGCCCAAGGCCACAAGGAGTGCTAGTGGGAATTGTTTATTTTATTTATTTATTTAGACAGTTTTGTATTCCACCTTATCCTTCAATCAAAGCGGTCACAACACAATTGGGGGATACATTTAACACGCAGGGATATGAGACACATACACTAATACTTACAGGGAACATGGGCAATGGAGGGTTAAGTGGCTTGCCTAAGACCACAAGGAGCATCTGTGGGACTAGAAACCCCAGTCCTTCCGGCCCAAGGTTGCTGTCCTCAAGTGGGATTTGAACCCCCGACCTTCCGGCCTGAAGTACCTTGCCCCAACCACTAGGCTACTCCTCCCTGGTCTCTTGGTTCCCAATTGAACTCTGGTCTCTTGGTTCCCAAGCCAGTGCTCTAAACATTAGGCTACTCCTCCACTTGTGGCTTTCCTAAAGCTACGAGAATTAAAGAAAAAATTCCAGCCTCAAATTGGAATGTTACAAGATGCTCAAGGATCCATGTTGAATGATGCTGAGAAGATCAAGAAAAGATGGAAAGAATATACAGAGTTATTATATGATAAAGATCAAGTGGACCAACAACTGTTTCAACCTGTACCAGGGCTCATCCCTCTCAGCCCTTTTATTTAATATCTATATGCAGCCCATTTGCAATCTTATCCGGTCCTTTAACATCAACTGCCTAGTATATGCTGATGATGTCCTAATGTTCACCCCAATAGACACAGATCATCCAAACCTCGACCAGCTCTCCTCTTGCTTCAATGCCGTCACAGATTGGCTACACAACCAAATGCTCAGAATAAATCTGAAAAAGACAGAAGTTCTATTCATAGGAAGAAACCAGTCATTCACTCCCCCATCTTCAATCAAGGTGAACAACGCAGAACTCCTCGCCAAGACAACAATCAAATACTTAGGCGTAACACTGGACCAGCGCCTGGACATGCATGCCCATATAGACAATACCATCAGAACAATATACCATAAATTACGGACACTACGCCTCATAAAGAACACCCTTGAACCAAACGACTTCAGAACAGTCTTCCAGGCCATAATCATGCCCCACTTCGATTACGCCAATTCCATCCTACTTGGACTCCCAAATAGCTCGATAAACCCCTTACAGCTTGCGATGAACACCGCAGCAAGAACCCTCTATGGCGCGTCTCGCAGAGAACATATCACCCCTATCCTGAAGAGCTTGCACCGGCTCCCTGTCCAGAACAGGATCACATTTAAGATCCTCACCTTGACATTCAAAGCAGTCAACTGTATCACCGCAACCACATTGTCAGATCTGATTCAACTTACTCCAAACAACAGATTAAGAAGAACCACATCCTGCAATTCCATCCTCCTTCCAAAAGCCATCACAAAATGCAACAAATCCACTAGAAAGCGTGCCTTTGCCTTATTCGCCCCTTCATGCTGGAATTCCCTCCCAACAGAAATCCACACCATAAATAACCTCCCCCAGTTCAGAAAAGCCCTCAAACAGCACCTATTTATACAACACTTTGGTAACTCCGACAGCATCACCTAGACAGTAGCACATGATCTTATAGTCTAACAATCCAACGCTGCCTAACCAGTTTCCGACGAAAACTCTTCCCTCTTCCATCTATCCCCCTTAGGGCCTGTATCATAGACTTAGATGTGATGCAATCCCTTTGTATATAATGTATAAAGTTCACCTGTTACCCTTGTTTAAATCTCCCTTTGTATACTATGTATAAAGTTCACCTGTTATCCATGTTTAAATTCCCTGTTCTATGTAAGTTCAATGTATGGCTGTTCCTCATTGTACAAACTTGTTCATTGTAAACCGTGCTGATACCGAATAGTGCGGTATAGAAAAACCTTAAATAAATAAAAATAAAATAAATAGTACCTAATGATCCGAAATCACTGGTGATGAAAGAGAAATCGAAACAGCATTGAAAGCCTTATCAAAGAACAAAGCGCCAGGCATTGATGGCATTCCCACTGAAGTATTACAGCAATCTGATGCAGCTGTTACCATACTTACAAGGCTCTGCTAGGAAATTTGGAAGACAACATCATGGCCAATCGACTGGAAAAGATCAGTGTTTATACCAATACTAAAGAATGGTGATTCAACTGACTGTGAAAATTATCACACAATCGCTCTGATCCCACATGCCGGCAAGATTCTACTGAAGATTATTCAGCAGAGACTACAACCATATCTGGAATGAGAACCGCCTGAAGTACAAGCAGGGTTCAGGAAAGGGCGAGGAATGAGAGACATCATTGCAGATGTGAGATGGATCCTTGAAAAGATGAAAGAATACCAAAAGGATATCTATATGTGTTTTATTGACAACAGTAAGGCTTTTAACTGTGTAAACCATGAAAAACATTAAGAAGCATGGGTATACCAGAACACCTGATTGTTCTCTTTCACAACCTTTACATTGATCAAGAAGCAACAGCTTGGGAACCAAGAGACCAGGGTTCAATTCCCACTAGCACTCCTTGTGGCCTTGGACAAGTCCCTTAACCCTTCATTGCCTCAGAAAAATCCAAGTTATCAATGTCCCTGTTGAATGTAAATTACCAAGTTTAAGTTACAGTGTAAACCGCTTTGACTGGAATGATAGAGCGGTATAAAAAAACCTGTTAAATAAACAAGGAGAAACAGAATGGTTTAAAGTCAGCAAAGGTGTACAACAAGGCTGCATACTTCCCCCTACCACTTTAATTTATATGCAGAAGAAATCAGAGAAGCAGGACTGTATGAAGACAACAGAGGTGTGAAGACTGGTGGAAGACTCATCAACATCCTTTGCTATGCTGATGGTACCACATTACTGGATGAAAGCGAAGACGATTTGAAACATTTGTTTCTCAAGATCAAGGAACATAGTCTTAAAATGGGTCTGAGCTTAATGTAAAGAAGACAAAGATCCTGACAACTGGAAAAATCAATAAGTTCATCGTTGATGGAGAAGAAATTGAAATAGTGGACAACTTTATCCTACTTGGATCAACTATCAATAAAGAAACAAGCAGTCAAGAAATCAGATGACGCATTGCTCTTGGTAGAATGGCTATGAAGGACCGAGAACAAAATTCTGAAGAGCAGAGATGTCTCAAGCCATGGTATTTTCAGTAATGTCATATGGATGCAAAAGTTGGATGGCGAAAAAGATAGACAGGAAGAAAACTGATGCCTTTAAATTATGGTGCTGGCGACGAATACTGTGTATACCATGGACTGCTCAAAGAACAAACCAGTCAATACTAGAGGAGATGAAACCTAGGCTTTCTTTAGAAGCTCAGATGACAAAACCTTGACTTTCATACTATGGACACATCATGTGAAGAGAATGATCATTAAAGAAAGACATCATGCTTGGCAAGGTAGAAGGTCAATGCTAAAGAGGAAGGCCAGCAATGAGATGGATCGATACAATAACAGCAGCTATGGGTGCCACTCTGTCAACAATGAGCTGCTTGACTGAAGACCAAACACAGTTTAGGACAACTATCCAGAGGGTCGCCATGAGTCAACACCGATTCGATGGCACTTAACAAGGAATGCCTTAGAACTGGGGAAAGAAGATTCAAGGCGGAGTTCTGTAGGTAGGGAGTTCCAAATGAAGGGACCAAGGAAGAAAAATGCTGAGTGCCGGGTACTTTCAAGATGGGCTTGTGTAGGGGAAGGCAGATGGAAGCGAATTGCGTGAATGGATCTAAGAAGCCTAGATGGCACATATGGGATCAGATAAGAAGACAAATAATCAGAAGAGCCGGAATGCAAGCTTTTATGAATGATGGTAAGTAATTGAAACTGTGTACGGTGTGACAATGGAAGCCAGTGAGATCTAATAAGGAGCGAGGTGACATTATCATGTCTAGTGGCATAGTGTAGAAGATGGATGGAGGTGTTTTGTACAGCCTGAAGACGCTTTAATTGGTACGGGGAAGACCAGGGTAAATTACATTACAGTAATCTAGCCTTGAAATTACTAAGGTAAGAAAAACAGTAACAATGGAGGAGGAAGGAAAAAGGGATTGAATTGAACATATCTGGCATAAGGAATAAAAGGACCGCTTCACAACAGTACTAATGTGAGTGTGAAAGGTAAGGGCAGTATCAAGAGTGACACCAAGATATTTGAGAGAATGGACAGTAGGAATAAGAAAACCATTAAGAGATACTACCCAACCAGCAATTGAACCTAGATATCCCTCTCAAGAAATGACCCACTCTAGAAAGGCCCTTACATTCAGTATCTGATTTTTACCTATCCTTGCAGTGTAAATAGCTTATGTATATAGTTAACCCTGTTGTCCAAGTTTTTACTCCTGTTCGATGTAAAACCAGACAGCTTGTTGTTATGGTCGTTGTGTTGTGATGTAAACCGCGCTGATACCGAATAGCGCGGTATATAAGAAACTATAATAAATAAATAAATAAATAAAATGGTGAGACAGAAGGTGAAAAAGAGGACCCTGTGAGTCAGATAGCAGATGTTTTGGAAAGGTTAAGCTGTAGATGATTGTCATGAAGCCAAGACTCAACCACAGTCAGACATGAATTAATGGGAGCTAGATCCGGAATAGAAGGGCAAGTACAAAATAAAAGCAGGATGTCATCAGCATAAGAGTATGTAGAGATACCTTGCTGCTGAATAAGAGTGGCAAGGGGGGCAAGAAGAACATTAGAGGAGAGGAACCAGAACTGACCACTGGGGGTCCCCACAAGAGAGGGGGAAATGAGAAGAAGAGGACCCCTGAAATGAGACATAATAAGAGCAAGAGGAGGCCCCTCTCTTGAGGCAGTATGAGGGGGAACTCCACCAACAAGTTCAAGAAACTGACATATCAAGGTCTGCGAGGCCAGTCCAGGACTATGAGAATCACCATACTCAGATAAGCCTAAATCCAGGGCAGAAGATGGCTCAGCAAAGGCCACAGAGGGAGGACATACAGAAGTCCCTCTTGGGCCTTTCCTGAAGCAGGGCATCCAAGCCCACCACCTGCTGATCTTTCCCAGGCCTGAAAAAGTTCTTTACTTTGACAATCTTCTGAGTGTCCATCAAGTCAAAAACTGGAAGACCCCACCTCTGCACCATGAGGTCAAACGCGCAAGGGCTTATCTCCCACTTGTCAGGATTCACAAGGTTTTGACCCAGAAATTTGGCCTGCATGTTGCATTTGCCTGTAATGCATGCTGTTGGCAGGGCAATCAGACGCACTTCCACCTAACGACACAGTTCTGCCGTGTTGAGAGCCACTCCGGTACTGCAAATTCTGCCTTGCTTGTTGACATGTGCCACAGCTGTAGCATTGTCCAAGAACACTTGGACTGCTTTGTCCACAAGGCAGGCTGGAACTTCTGCAGAGTCAGGCAGATCACTTTGGTCTCCAACCATTTGATTGCTCAGAAGGCCTCTTGAGGGTATGAAAGCACCTGGGTAAACTGGCCTAGAAAGTGAGTCCCCTAGCCCTTCAGACTGGCATCTGAGGTGACAATCACCCAATCCAGCTGGCATGACTCCAACCACCATATCAGCTGTTCCTTGATCTCTCAGGGGAAAGGAAGGGTCTGGTTGAATAACAGAGAACAGGAAGACCAGAGTCTAACAGGCATCTGAAGAGGGCATATGTACTCCCCTGCTCCAGGGTTGAAGCCACGGACACGAGGAGTTGATCTAGCTCTAGTTTTGTGGAGCTGACTGGGAACAAAAAGTTCAGAGTTGGCTCTGACGTTTGAGGGATCTCTTTATGATGAGAAAACCTCGACCAGGAGAGTACTGAACTGAGCTCCAAGATCTTCTAAGTTCGGGGAGGGTTTCAGCTACTCTTGGGATAGTTGATCACCAACCCCAGCCTTTCCAGCTGATGAATCACCAAGGCTGTGTCGTTCCTGGACTTTTCCATGGAGTCCAACTGAATCAACCAAATGTCCATGTGCAGGTGAACCAAAAATAAACTGCCTGCGCAAGAACGCCGCCACCTTTGTGAGAGCTATAAGGAGCCATGGTCAGGCTGAAGGGCAAGGCACAGAACTGAAATTGGTGGCCTGGAACACATTAGTAGAGAAACCACTGATGCTGTTCCCAGATGGGAATATGAAAATATGCCTCAGCAAGATCAAGGGAGGTCAGAACTTCACTCCCCCTCCCCACCTGACCAACGCAATGACAGACCTGATGGTCTCCATATGGAAATAAAAGATCCTGAGCCTAGCACTGACCACCTTCATATCTAGGTATCTCCCTTCTTGGGCACCACAAAAGTAGATGGAATATCTCCCCTGGCCAAGTTCTGCAAAGGGCATAGGTACAATAGCTTTCAACTGCAGGAGGTGCTGTAGAGTTTCTTTGATCACTAGCCACTTGAGGCATCCTTTAGTAGCTTTGCAAACTCCAGCATCTAACCCTGACTCCGGACCTTGAGGACCCACTGATCTGATGTGATAGGGCCCATTCTGAGAAAAAACAGCTGGTGCCACCCCCAACCATTTACTCCTCAGAAAGGACCTGCTAGATTTCAATGTGGGGGTTTAAGGGCTCCAGTTGGAGCCATAGAGGAGTCTCAAGCATACTGTGAGCTCCAAAAAAAACAGTTCTTTCTTAGACTTAGACCATAGGCGAAATAGATTCTACCAAGTCTCCAAGATGTCTGAGACTATCTTCAGGTTCCCCAAATATTTATTTATTTATTATTTTTGGTATTTATCCCATGCCTTTATAGTAGTAGATGAAGGCAAGTTACCCACAGTACCTGATTGTATTTCCCTATCCCGGGAGGGCTTACAATCTAAGTTTCTTCCTGAGGCAAAGGAGGGTTAAGTGACTTGCTTAAAGCCACAAGACCAAGCCCTATGAAAGGCACTCCTGGAACCTCTAGGCCAGTCTTCTGGGAGTCTTTGTGGTCAAATTTCTCCAAGCTCTTTGACCCACTTCTCCAGGTCCTCCCTGAAGAGCAAGCAGCCCTTAAAGGAGAGTTTGCTCAGCCATAGCATGGAGGCTGCATCAGTTGACCAGTTGCAGAGCCAGAGCTACCACCTGGCCACTACTACTGCCACCATGGGCTTAGAAGATATCCTGATTAAGATGTACAATATAGGGCATGAAACACATCAGTGGTCCCTAACTCCAATCTCACAACCTTCAGGCTGTCTAGCAACTGCTGTATCCACTTTCGGAAAGTTCAAGCCACCAAATTTGCATACTGTCACCTGGGGGCCAACCCAGCGCATAGGACACGGAGGGTTGGTCTGCCTGGGGATTCTAATTCAGGGAGTATGGTATGGCATTTGCTCCTGCAATGCCTTATGGGAATAGTAGTCCCTTTTACCCTCTGAGAAAAGAAGAAATTGTAGTCGAGTGGTTTCAGGCAAATGACAAGGATTTATTTCCCTTTCCAAGAAGATTAAGTGCATGTGGAAAACTTAGGACAGTGGCCATATAATTGGCCTGAGGAATACATTCAGGAACTAAGGTAACCAGCCTCTTTAGGTTCAGGCTTTAAAACGTGCAGTGCTCAGTACAAACAAAAGCAAACAACAGCTTCTCATAACAAAAGAAAATGTTCCCTTTTCTTCTGCTGCTTTCCCAGCCTTCTTAATATATTGTTCAGCAGAGAGATTCAATATGGTCAGCAAGAGACAAAGTGCAATCCATCTGATTATCTGCTACGTCATTGATATCAGAATCTATCTGTATCTCTTCTAAGTCAGTGTCAGCTGGGTGTGTCTGCAAGCTGCTATACTGCGTTTTAAAACAAACTTCTTCTCTGCCTTCACGTGGCTTCTCTTTGTAGCCCTCTAACGAGCAGGGCTGTAAAGTACCATATATACTGGAGTTGCTGCTTGGGGAGCCTAATACTTCCTGGCAACTACAAGGAAATATTTTAAAACTAGGTTCAAATCTGGACAATTTGTGAAGCCTACCTTTTGGCTTTAAAGAGGAAGGAATTCTCTGTTCTGCTGGGTCAGAAAGGGTTCCAAACACCGGTTGTGTTTTCTTGCCTTTTAACTTATCAGCTTCTGCCTCAGACGTATAAATATTCTCATGCCAATATGTCTCTCTCCCTGGAGCCTCTGAGGTTTCCCAAGCCAGCCTCTCAGGAGGTTTCTCCTTCCTCCTGCCTTTACTGGATGGCACCGGCCCTGTGTTGCTCACACCTGGCTTTTGGGCTTTGGCTTTCTGGGTCCTTACTCCTCCTTGACTCCTTTTGGTCAGCGTGCTCTCTTGCTTGATCCCCTTCCGGATCCCTTGCCTTTGTCTTTGCTCTTGTCCTGGCGTCTCTCCCTCGGAGCTTCCTTGGAACTCCTGCTCCTTCTCTTCCTCTTTCCTCCTCATTCCCCTTCTGCTGGTCAAATCTAATGACCACTTTTTATAATCCTGCTTCTAAGGGTTTAGCTCTGCCCCTCCCCCAACCAGGTGTTTCTCATTAACTCCTGAGTTTGGGGATACGTTACAGCATGGGCATGCCTGTTCAGCTCGTGACTCTTTTTGTTTACCTTTTCCTTGAAAACATTGAGCCATGTGCTCTGACTGCCTGTCAGTTTCTGAAACGAAATCCTCTTCTCTCCCTATCTCCATAGGCTCAGAAGGGTCTTCTACGTGACAATACGCGCAACTTGAAAGCCTAAAGGGATGTTATAAAGGCATTGTTTAAGAGGGCCTCTGTCCTCCTATCATTAGGGTCCTTGAGCGCAGCACTTCCTCTACCGGGATGGGTGTTCTCTTTGCCACTGTTATGACCAACACATCCACTACGGGAGTCTGAAAAGCCAATCCATCTCTCCCTTGGGCAGAGGGTACAGCTGAGAAAGAACCTTTGGGCCCCTATGGTCCAGCTCAGGAATCCCCACCAAAAGACTATGAGCTGCCGCATAGGATCTGGAAGAGGAAGAAACTCAGAAGAATGCCTGATACCCTCCCATACAGGGCCTGCTGGAAAGGCTTGCAAAGCAACAGACTCTGTATGCTGCAAAGCAGCCATAGCATCTTATTTTATTTAGACAGTTTTGTATACCACCTTATCCTTCAATCAAAGTGGTTACAACACAATTGGGGGATATATTTAACATGAGGGGATATGAGACACATACACTAATACTTACAGGGAACATGGACAATGGAGGGTTAGGTGGCTTGCCCAAGACCACAAGGAGCAGCTGTGGGACTAGAACCAGTCCTTCCAGCCCAAGGTTGCTGTCCTCTAGTGGGATTTGAACCCCCAACTTCTGGCCTGAGGTAACTTGTCCCAACCACTAGGCCACTCCTCTCATCTTGAATAAGAAGAGGAATATCTTCCTAGTGAAACAGGCAGATCATAGAAGAATCTTCGCCTTACCAAAGGGGAATTTCTCCTTCTTCCTTGGACTCACCTTCTGGAGAAAGGATTCCTCTTCTGTATCTTAAGCAACTCCCATAAAGGATAAAACTTGTTTACTTGAGAAATGGGCAGGCGAAAAGATGCGGTGGGGTTGCTTAACCCCCTAGTTTGTAGAGACAGAAATGCCCAAGGGCCCAGACCTCCCAAAGGGGTAGTCTGAGCCTCCAACCCTCTTGGAGGGAGCTTCCAAATAGCTAGCAAGGACTGAGAACAGTGTGAGCTGTTTCAGTAGCTGCAGTGCAGGCTATTTGAAAGAAGTGGCCTCCAAAGACCCTTCAAGGATCCATGGGCTTGCAGAGGTGGTCATCACACCATGTTCCCCCCTCAGCAGGGATCATGGCGCCATAGGCAGCGGAATGGGGTAGGCCACAGCGGCCATGGCCCCACCAATATTTTGCTCAACACAGCATTAGCAAATAGAGAGCTTTGGGACAGAGCTGGCAATTAGTTTGCTTGGCCCCTCCAACCAAAAAGATGTTCTGCTGCCCCAACATGGTGCCATAAAAAAAGTTACAGATTCTGCTGATGGGACAAAACAGAGGGAATGCAGCCGAGGTACCAAATATGGTACTGAGCCCTAAGACCCTCGTGGGAAGCTCCTGAACATACTACAAAAATAAGCTGTGAGGCAATCCTATAGCAACAGAGGCAAAAACTGCAGCCATGGGAAAAAACACTCAAGACCGCAGGCTGTATTGGGCTGTGATTAAGAACAGCAAAGGCCCAAAGGAAAAAAAGCAATAAAAAGCCCACCAGAAAAACTGACAAGAACCACAACAGAAAGGACCTGGAAAGGGCAATCTCCAAACTTGGCAAGCTTTCTGAGGAAACCTGAGAAGGAAGGCCCCAGTCACCACTGCCGTGCTCAGAGGCCTATCTGCCAGAGAATTTTTTTTTTTCTTTTTAAATTTAGAGCAGCTTTATTACAAGCAGCAGAGAGCCAAATACAGCCCCACTGAAATCAATGGAGAAAGAAAAGGAGATAGGAAAAAGCATACAAAGTCAAAATTAACAAGCAGATAGAGAACACCAAGAAGGAAGGGAAGTGTGGGCCCAAACTTACCACCTCTCTCAGAGCTCCAATGGGGTTCTCCTGTCCATTCTCCAGCTCACCAGAGTGCTGGAACCCATGGGAAACATTGCTGAGTATAGGATTTCTGTTGGCTCTTGGAGATGGATGTATCTCAGCTCCGAGCAAAGTAGGACTTATTGGACTCTGCACACAGGCCACAGGACTATAGTTTAGGCCAGGAGAGCCAGGCCTAGCTGCACTGCTACACCAGCCCACATACTCTGCCACCTGCTGGAGGCAGACAAATACTGACTTCTCTCAGTGCTGCACCAGCAGATATACCTAGTGATGGCATCATTGAAAGTTGCTCAAGTATGCCTCCACCTGCTGGCAAGGGAGCATACCCATATAAATGGACTGGTCTAGCAGGATGATAAGGAAATATTTCCTAGCCTTTTCTTTGTTCTATATGCCTGGTGGTTCCACTGCAAGTACTTGGCTCCCCTTCTCTCGGGCAACCTATTCAAGCGTCATCAACTCTGATAGCATGGCTTACTGCCAATCCTTAGAAGTACAAAAGATTTGCTATACATCTAGCACTCACTTTTATCTATGCCCTTCTCTTCTACTGCCAACTCCAGACTCCATTTGTTCCATCTTGCTGTACCATATGCCTGAGATTGGATTACCTGAGTCAGTATGTCAGGCTCTCTCTCTGATCCTATTCAAATCCAGGCTAAAAACCACCTCCTTCAAGGCTGCTTTTCGATCCCGAAAAGGTAGGAAGTTGAAATCCAGAACTTCCAGGATAGCATTCTCCGAAATGCTTCCTGTTCCACGTGCAGGACCCAAAAGACAGGCAGAGCTCCGGAGTCTCAATGCGTGGATGAGACAATGGTGCAAGGATGAGGGTTTTGGATTTGTTAGGAACTGGGGAACATTCTGGGGAAAGGGGGGGCTCTTCCGAAGGGATGGGCTTCACCTTAATCAGGATGGGACCAGACTGCTGGCATTAACCTTTAAAAAGGAGATAGAGAAGCTTTTAAACTAGAAATTAGGGGAAAGCCGACAGTCACCCAGGAGCGCATGGTTCGGACGAAGGTATCCTTGAAGGATACTACCAAAAGCAATGAGGTTCCAAAAGGGAGTATAGTAGCCGAAATGCCCTTGAGTAAGGAGCAGACAGAGAATAAAGATTCCAAATTACCCATGCCTACCAATAGCCAGATTAATATGAATAAAATACAGTCTCTAAAATGCTTGTATGCCAATGCTAGAAGTCTAAACAATAAGATGGGAGAGTTAGAATATATGGCACTAAATGAGAGGTTAGATATGATTGCACTCTCAGAGACATGGTGGAAGGAGGATAACCAGTGGGACACTGTGATACCTGGATACAAACTATATCGTAATGATAGAGCTGATCAAATTGGTGGAGGGGTTGCGCTCTATGTTAGAGAGGGCATTGAGTCAGAAAGGATTAAAGTTTTGCAGGGAACAAAATTTGCTGTAGAATCTCTATGGATTGAAATTCCACTTATGAAGGGGAAGGTGATGGCAGTGGGGGTATACTATCGACCGCCTGGCCAGAATGAACAAATGGATGATGAAATGCTCAAAGAAATCACAGAAGCTAACAAAAGTCACAACAGAGTAGTAATAATGGGTGATTTCAATTACCCCGGTATCGACTGGGTCAGTGTCACGGCAGGACAAACTAAAGAGATAAAGTTTCTAGATGAAATAAATGACTGCTTCTTGGAGCAGCTGGTTCATGAACCGACCAGAGGGGAAGCCATACTGGACCTAGTCCTTAGTGGAACGCCAGATCTGGTGCAAGAAATAAGGGTGTTGGGACCACTTGGCAATAGTGACCATAATATGATCATGTTTGATTTAATTATTGGAGAACAAATAGTAAAGAAATCCACAGTACTACCTTTTAACTTTCAAAAGGGAGACTATGATAGAATGAGGAATATAGTTAGGAAAAAACTAAAAGGAGCGGTTCCAAAGGTTAAAGACTTACAGCAAGCTTGGGCGTTATTTAAAACTACTATCCTCGAAGCCCAGACCAGCTGTATTCCACGCATTAAGAAGAGTGGGAGAAAGTCCAAAAAACTGCCAGCATGGTTTAAAGGTGAGGTCAGAGAGGCTGTTGCTGCCAAAAAAGCAACCTTCAGGAAATGGAAAAAAGAGCCAAATGATGAAAACTGGAAACAGCACAAGCACTGGCAAGTTAAATGCAAAGCATTGATAAGGCAGGCAAAGCGGGAATTTGAAAAGAAACTTGCTGCGGAAGCAAAAACACGAAATAAAGACTTTTTCAAGTACATTCGTAGCAAAAGGCCTGTGAGAGAGTCAATTGGACCGTTAGATGATAGAGGGGTAAAAGGGGCAGTAAGAGGAGACAAGGCTATAGCGGAGAGACTGAATGAATTCTTTGCTTCAGTCTTTACTGAGGAAGATGTAGGGATGTTACCCAAGACTGAAGTGGTATTTAAAGGTGATACTGCAGAGGAATTGAGAGAAATATCGCTACACCGGGAAGATATATTACAACTATTTGATAAACTGAATAGTAGCAAATCACCTGGACCGGATGGTATACATCCCAGAGTGTTGAAAGAACTGAAATATGAGATTGCAGACCTGCTATTGGTAATCTGTGAACTTTCATTAAAATCATCTGTAATACCTGAAGATTGGAGGGTCGCCAACGTAACACCAATTTTTAAAAAGGGTTCCAGGGGTGACCCGGGAAATTACAGACCGGTGAGCCTGACGTCAGTACCAGGGAAAATGGTAGAAACCATCATAAAGAACAAAATTACGCAGCATGTAGATAGTCATGGCCTAATGGGAGACAGCCAACATGGCTTTAGACAAGGAAGATCTTGTCTTACTAATCTGATATGTTTTTTTGAAGGTGTGCATAAACAGGTAGACAAAGGTGAGTCGGTTGATATAGTGTATCTGGATTTTCAGAAAGCTTTTGACAAGGTCCCCCATCAGAGACTTTTGGCAAAGCTAAAAAGTCATGGGATAGGAGGCAGTGTACTATTGTGGATCGGGAACCGGTTAAAAGATAGAAAGCAGAGAGTAGGGCTAAATGGCCAATATTCCCAATGGAAAAAGGTGAATAGTGGAGTACCCCAGGGATCTGTACTGGGTCCGCTGCTTTTTGACATATTCATAAATGACCTGGAAAAGGGAATAACGAGTGAGGTTATCAAATTTGCAGATGACACAAAACTGTTTAAAGCTGTTAAAACCCAAGAGGAAAGTGGAAAACTGCAGGAGGACCTGGATAAATTGGAAGACTGGGCATCCAAATGGCAAATGAAATTTAATGTGGACAAGTGCAAAGTCATGCACCTAGGAAAGAACAACCCACACTATAGTTACTCGATGCAAGGCTCCACATTAGAAGCCACCACCCAGGAAAAAGATTTAGGAGTCATCGTGGATAACATGTTAAAACCCTCCACCCAGTGTGCAGCGGCGGCCAAGAAAGCAAACAGAATGCTAGGTATCATAAGGAAAGGGATGGAGAATAAAACAAAGGATATTATAATGCCTCTGTATCGCTCCATGGTACGACCGCACCTTGAATATTGTGTGCAATTCTGGTCACCGTATCTTAAAAAGGACATAGCGTTATTAGAAAAAGTACAGAGAAGAGCCACCAAATTGGTGAAGGGGATGGAAGGCTACTCCTATGAAGAGAGGCTAAAAAGGTTAGGGCTCTTTAGCCTGGAAAAGAGACGGCTGAGGGGAGATATGATAGAGGTCTATAAATTAATGAATGGAGTGGAACAGATAAACGTGGATCAATTGTTTACGCTATCAGAATATAGAAAGACTAGGGGACATGTAATGAAGCTACAGGGTAAACTATTTAAGACAAATAAGAGAAAATATTTTTTCACTCAACGTGTAATCAAACTCTGGAATCTGTTACCGGAGGATGTGGTAAGGGCTGTTAGTATAGCTGGGTTTAAAAAAGGTTTGGACAAGTTCCTGGAGGAAAGGTCCATAAACCACTATTAAAAAGGGACCCAGGATATCAATGCTTGACCCAGTACAAGCATTGTGGAACTTGTGTCTTTTGGGGAAACTGCTAGGTACGTATGACCTAGATTGGCCACTGTTGGAAACAGGATACTGGGCTTGATGGACCTCGGTCTGACCCAGTATGGCATGTCTTATGTTCTTATGTTCTTATGAGACTCCCAACCCTTATTCTCCTGTCTAATACCCATGTATGTTTTAATCATGTCCCTTAAAGAATAACCTAGTACCCTGTTTGTCTGTCTTGGCTAGATTGTGACCTCTGCAGATTAGGGACTGTCTCTTACATGTATGTGTACTGTGCTGCATATGCCTAGTAGTGCTCTACAAATGATAATTAGTACTACCTACTGCTACTAGTTGTCTTTCTACTTGTTTAGCCACCTTAAGGTCATCAGATAAAGACTCCATTGAGGAGCCACTGGACACACTGGTGGATGGATCTCCCTTACTCTCTTGAGGAAGTGTGAGACATTGAGGTGCATCCGCAATGACATCTCTTGAATGCAAACTCTGTAGCACACCAGAACTGCCAACTGAACTTTGAGAGAGTTCAGGACCAAGCCCTGATACAGACTGGACTATAGAAAGGACAAAATAGTGACTATATCCTCCTTCCTGGCCTCTAAGGACCAAAAGAAATGTCACCACTCGAAAACCCTCCAGACTGTCATATATAAGCTAAGGATGTAGAGGCCCTCTGGGTCATAAGTAGGGTGTCCGCTACTGCTCCACATGAGCCCTTCTTGGACAGCCTTTACTTCTCCAGGGCCAGACCATAAGAGAGAAGGAAAGACCCCTCATCACTAGGGGTCCTTGCAACAGGAGGCCGCTCTCTTGAGGCAGCAGAGGGGGAACTCCGCTAAGAATTTCAAGAGATCCACATACCAAAGCCTGTGAGGCCAACCTGTGGCTACTAGAATCATCAAACTTGGATGTGTCATAATCCGACACAGAATACAGCTCACCAAGGCCACAGAGGGAAGACATACAGGAGTCCCTCTTGGGGTCACTCCCGAAGCAGGGTATCCAAGCCCACCACCCATGGATCCTTCCTGCATTGAAAAGTACTTCTCTTTGACATTCTTTTGAGTGGCCATCAAGATGAATACTTGAAGGCCCCACTTCTGCACTATGAGGTTGCATGCGCAAGGGCTTAACTCTCCCTCGCCAGGATCCACAGTGTTCTGACTCAGAAAGTGGCATGAATGTTGTCTATGATTGTGATAAGTGCTGCTGACAGGGCAACCAGTTGCACCTCCAACCAACAACACAGCTCTGCCACGTCAAAATCCACCCTGGCATTGCAAATTCTGCCTTGCTTGTTGGCATACACCACCTCTATGGCATCATCTGAAAATACCCAGATCGCTTTTTCCACCAGGACAGGTAGGAACCTGGCACATCATTCTGGATTCCAACCAGTTGATCACCTGTGCAGGAGGCCATCTGAGAGAACCACAGTCCCTGTACAAACTGGCCTGGACAGTGATCCCTGTAGTCCTTCAAGTAGGCATCTGAGGCAACAATCACTCAATCCAGAGCTTCCAGGGATAAGCCAGCCATAAGAAGGCATGACTGCAACCATCACATCAACTGCTCCTTGATCGTCAAGGGAAAGGAAGGGTCTAGTTGAATAAGTGGGGCAGGGACACCATAGGTATATCTGGTTTCTTTGCAGAGAGCGCATGTACATCCTGGCCCACGGAACCAGCTCCAGAGTCGACCCCATGGACCTGACCATTTAGACATAGTCCCAGGCTTGCAGAGATGACTGGATCCACATGCCTTAAGTTGGTTCTGAAGTTTAAGGGACCTTTCTGCTGTGAGAAAGATTCAACCCAGGATAGTACTGAACCAAGCTCCAAGATATTTCAAGTCCTGGGAGGGATTCAGACTGCTCTTGGGATAATTGATCACCAACTCCAACCTTTCCATCCAATGAATCGCCAGGTCCATGTGGTCCATGGACTTCAGGAATTCCAACTGAATCAGTCAATCATTCAGGTTTGGGAACCCCCACATTTTTCCCCTCTTAGCTTTTTCTCATCATTTGTTCAATGATACTTTAAATAAGTATCCTTGGACAAGAGGAAGAGCAGATGCTGTTCCTTTTATATTTATATTTTTTTGGCCTTCACCTGCAAGGGGAATCAACTCAAAGAACTTTGCATCTGGTTCCTTTAAAGAACAAAAATACTGAGCATGTAGATAGTCATGGTTTAATGGGAGACAGCCAACATGGCTTTAGCCAAGGAAGGTCTTGTCTTACTAATCTGTTATGTTTTTTTGAAGGCATGAATAAACAGGTGGACAAATGTGAGTTAGTTGGTATACTGTATCTGGGCTTTCAGAATGCCTTTGACAAGGTCCCTCATGAGAGATTTTGGAAAAATTAAAAAGTCATGGGATAGGAGGCAGTGTACTATTGTGGATCAGGAACTGGTTAAAAGATAGAAAGCAGAGGGTAGGGCTAAATGGCCAATTTTCCCAATGGAGAAAGGTGAATAGTGGAGTACCCCAGGGATCTGTGCTGGGTCCGCTGCTTTTTAACATGTTCATAAATGACCTGGAAATGGGAATAATGAGTGAGGTTATCAAATTTGCAGATGACACAAAACTATTCAAAGTTGTGAAAACCAATGAGGATTGTGGTAAATTGCAAGAGGATCTTGATAAATTGGAAGACTGGGCATCAACATGGCAGATTAAATTTAATGTGGACAAGTGCAAAGTTATGCACCTAGGAAAGAAAAACCCAGGTAAAAGATTTAGGCGTCATCGTGGATAACATGTTAAAACCCAGTGTGCAGCGGCAGCCAAGAGAGCAAACAGAATGCTGGGTATCATAAGGAAAGGAATGGAGAATAAAACAAAGGATATTATAATGCCTCTGTATCGTCACATGGTGTGACTGCACCTTGAATATTGTGTGCAATTCTGGTCGCTCTATCTTAAAAAGGATATAGTGTTATTAGAAAAGGTACAGAGAAGAGCCACCAAAATGGTAAAGGGGATGGAAGGATACCCCTATGAAGAGAGGCTAAAAAGGTTAGGGCTCTTCAACCTGGAAAAAAGAGACGGCTGAGGGGAGATATGATAGAGGTCGATAAATTAATGAATGGAGTGGAACGGGTAAACGTAGATCAATTGTTTACGCCATCAAAATATAGAAAGTCCAGGGGGCATGCAATGAAGCTACAGAGTAACCTATTTAAGACTAATAAGAGAAATATTTTTTTCATTCAACATGCAAGCAAACTCTGGAATTTGCTACCGGAGGATGTAGTAAAAGCTGTAGTGTAGCCGGGTTTAAAAAAGGTTTGGGCAAGTTCCTGGAGGAAAGGTCCATAAATCATTATTAAAGGGGACCTGGGATATCCACAGTTTGTCTCAATACAAGCATTGTGACCTAGATTAGCCACTGTTGGAAACAGTATACTGGGCTTGATGGACCTTGGTCTGACCCAGTATGGCATTTCTTATGTTCTTATTTTCTGATATAATTAAACAGACAAGTGTATCAAAAAGCATGTTGACATACACTATATACTGTATTAAAAAAGAATCAATATCCAAATTATACCCCTTTAAATACCCATCCGAAGTGTATCATGCCATACAGAATGATCTAGTCAGTAGAATTCAAATTTGTTTTCTGACAATGTATTAACATAATATTAATTTTATCTTATCTTCAATGAAAACATTTTGTACATTGCTACAACTGATATTTTTTTCCATTCCAGTTATCAGCAGTTGACTTGGATTCCCCCTGGAGCTTTTCTGAAGCAGATGTGTTTTAGCCTTATATAATGGATTTGCAGATACAGTATTTGGACAGTAATAGATATACTTAGAAGCTGCTGTTCAAATGAGATAAATGTTTATAACCAATAGGTTAATAAAGAATTCACTTGAGACCCTGTAGAAAAGTACTAATTCTTTTCACTCTTTATAGAAATGTGACACTTGTGTATGGCTCACTAGTCAATTACTTTGCTCAATGACCAAAGTGGAGGAGTAGCCTAATGGTTAGAGCATTGGCTTAGGAACCAAGTGACCAGGGTTCCATTCCCACTAGCACTCCTTGTGGCCTTGAGCAAGTTGCTTAACTCTCCACTGTCTCAGAAAAATCCAAAGTTATCAATGCACATTAGTAAGTTTAAGTTACAATGTAAACCACTTTGACTGAAATGAAAAAACCTGTTAAATAAATAAAAGTAAGAATGCACAAAGTGAACACAGTCAATAGAGAAGAATACATACACCAAAATAGGTACCATTTGTTATCTCATTTTAAACGATTAGCACTGACATATTTTCAAATGACAATGTACAGCATTGCACAAATTCCATGTCTGGTTTTGCAGTCATAACCTACACTACTGTAAAGCTTCATATTCTTTCAATATAGCACCAGTGGCATACATAGCAACAAGAAGCAGTTAAGGAATGGACAGATGAAGCCTGATTTGCATAGGATAATTAGATAGAAAAAGGGGTGCCAAAGTCTGGATATAAACAAAGAGCAAGGTATTATGACAGACTCACTGAACGGGAAGACTTTCGTAATATACCTATAAGGCCATGGCATGCGCAATATGAGCAGCTACTTTACAAAAGTGCGGCATCACTCAGAGTTCAGCACGAGTAAATGGTAGCACAATGCAAGTGGCAGATTTTAAAAAACTGGATGCCCAGCAAAAGCCAAATAAAGTGCTAAGTGAAAATTGAAGTTTTATGAAATTTTGAGGTAGGTTTTAACACTGGAGAGGTAAGCACAATTGCCCTCAGTCACTGGTGAAAACCTCAGGTGCAAACAAGCAGGTAGCTCACACTTAAGCTTGCGCTAGAACAGGTATAAATGCCAACATCCAGACTGTCGTTTTAAAATTGTAAATACATGCATACTTTCTCAGCCCACCCAAATCATGCCTCCAACATACACTCCGACTATCTGTGCATGCTGTGGATCTAAACATTAAATAGCAGCTTTCTAAAATTGCTATTTACACTTGTAGGGAATTTGCTGCACAAAGCTTCTAAACGGCCTCATTAACCTAAAATGACCTCTATAATATAACTGTTTTCCCTCCCCCCCCCAAATATCCACTACACTGAGTGCAATATTCTAATGTATTTAGATATTATGGCACTGCTCTCTGAAGACTGGAGGAGGGCTGTTCTATTATATGTCCTGCTGTAGTGCTCTGGGCACCACAAGTTAGTTATGGCACTGTCAACCAGTGAATGCACCTGGACGTGCTTATGACATGTCAATTTTGGCACATACCCTTAAGTTTAGCATTAATAGAGTCAATATTAAGCAGTAGCGACCACTGTTTTTATCCACCATCTGGCACTGAATATCCAGTTTTACCGGCAATCAGTGTTGCTGTCCAGTCAGCAGTAATATTCAGGTGCTAACTGTATAGCAAGAGCCACATAAAGTTAGGACAGCTATTGACCTGTCCTAACTTTATGCAATTTAGCAAACTGGTTAGTGGATGAATATCGCCATTGACCAGATAGTCACTGGGACTGCCCCAGTACCACCCACAAACTACTAAAAAACTAACTAGTGTTTTGCCACCGATAAGCCAGTAGGAGAAGATGAAGATACCCAGGGTGCAGAGATAGGTCACGACTACCGCCAGTCATTTCGTGAAGACTCTTGGGGTGGATGCCAGGCCGAAGGGCAGGACCCAATATTGGCAGTGCTTTCTGTCGTACATGAAGCAGAGGTATTACCTGTGATATGGGTGAATGAGAATGTGTGTACACGCATCCTTTAGATCCCAAGAACAGAGCCAATCGTTCCTCTGAAGATATGGCAATAGGGTTCCTAGAGAAACCATCTTGAACTTCTCTTGTACTAAGAACTTGTTGTGGTTCTGGAGGTCTAGGATGGGATGGAACCCCACTGATTTTCTGAGGATAAGGAAATATGGGGAATAAAACCTTAATCTTTCTTGTGCACAGGGAACAAGTTCTATTGCACCATCCGTTAATAGGCTAGTGACTTTCTGTTATAAAAGAGACCAATGGAAAGTGGTATTGTCAGACTCAAAGGTGCAGGGGAGAAATATGCAGAAACTGATGAGGATAAAGCAGAATTGGAAAGGTTTGAGAGGATACTCCCCTGGAAAGAAGAGAGGAGATAACTGGGTGAAATGTAGCAGATAGCCCCTGAGGACAACTTGTAGAGTCCACGGTTCTCATGTTATAAGGGGCCACCTGTGGGCAAAATGGACCAGTCTGTCCGCTATGTGAGTAGGCTGCGACTCCTTCAGGGGATGAAAGGCAATGTTCTCCAGAAACCAGTCAAACGTTAGGCCCAAGTTGGGGCTGCGGGGCTGGTTGAGGCTTAGGGGGCTTAGGCCTCTTGGGTTAGCGAGGAGCCTGAGCTTTCTGCTGACCCTGGTGATTGTGATAGGCTGTGTAAGCAGGATAAGAGGGATAATACTTCTTTTTCTTAGAATAAAATGGTTTCTTAACAGAGGCTTTCTTCCTGGAAAGATCAACTGTTTTACAAGAGACATGCTTCATAGTAAGGTCATCAGTCTTGATTTCACCAGTCTTCTCCCTCCAGCCTTTACCAAAGAGGTTCTCACCTTGACAGGGTGTCTTGACAGGGAATGTCTGCTAACTTGTCTTGGACCCACTGTTCGAGATCCGAAGACTGCAACCAAGCCAGCCTTCTGGCCCCAATACCCACCGCTGCAGCTCTGCTGATAGACTCAAAAGAGTCAAAAGCTGCTGTTGTGATGAACTTGGAACAGTCCTGACCATGCTTGACTAGGGACTGGTAGGCATCCAACTTCTCTGAAGGAATAATAGCAGAGAACTCAACAAGATCCTTCACAATGTCTCTAAGGAACATACCCATATAAAGTATAGAAGAATTAATGTGGCAAGCCAGAATCGTTGCCTGGAAGCAATGGCAACCAAAGGCATAGAGGGTACATGATTCCCTCCCAGGAGGAACCGAAGAGTGGTTCTTGGTACTCTTGATGAATTAAATGGCCGACTATACCACAATGGAATGGTGAGGGAGTTAAGGTTTTTGGAATCCTGGGGAATTGGGAACCCTGTACATAGTATATAGCCTTTTACTGATTGATGGAACTGAGAGAGGGGTCTCCCACATCCTAAACATGTTGTCCTGCAGAATATAGAAATAGAAACATGATGGCAGAAAAAGACTACATGGCCTATCTAGTCTGCCCAACCATAACACTACAATAATCTTCTTTTTACCTTTAGAGATGCTCTGTGTTTGTCCCATGCTTTTTTGAATTCAGATACTGTCTTCCTGTCCAACACCTGAACTGGGAGACTATTCCACACATCTACCACTCTTTCCATAAAGAAATATTTCCGCATATTACTCCTGAATCTATCCCCTTTCATTCTCATCCTATGTACTATCATCACAGAGCTTGCCTTCACTTGAAAGAGAACCTCCTATGCATTTATGCCACAGAGGTATTTAAATGTCTATCATATTGCCCCTATTCTGCCTTTCCTCTAAAGTATACATAATAAGATCTTTAAGTCTGTCCTCATATGCTTCATAATGAAGACCATTAACCATTTTAATAGCCACTCTCTGTACCAACTCCAACCTACTTATATCCTTTTGAAGGTACAGTCTCCGGAATTGCACACAATACTGAAAATGAGGTTGCACCAGAGACTTATACAGAGGCATAATCACCTCCTTTTTTCTGCTGGCCATTCCTCTCCCTATACACCCAAGCATCCTTCTGGATTTCACAGTTGTCTTTTCTACCTGTTTAGCTACTTTAAGATAGTCAGACACAATTATGCCGAGGTCCTGCTCCTCTTTTGTGGGCAGAGGTACCTCACCCCCTACACTGTACTGCTCCTTTGGAATTCTGCAGCCCAAAGGCATGACCCTGCATTTTTTAGCATTAAATTTCAGCTGCCATTCTTCAAGCTCAGCTAGATCCCTCCTCATGTTATCTACTCCTTCCTGGGTATCTACTCTATTGCAGATTTTGGTATCATTTGCAAAAAAGCAAACCTTAACCAACAGCCCTTCTGCAATATCACTAACAAAGATGTTAAAAATAATCAGACCAAGGACAGATCCCTGGGGCACACCACTGGTAACCTCCTTCTCCTCAGAGTGAACTCCATTTACCTGTACCCTTTGTCGCCTCCCACTCAACCAATTTCTAACCCAAGCAGTAACTCTAAGGTCTACGCCAAGGGTGCTCAGTTTGTTTATAAGTCGCCCGTGCGGAACGGTGTCAAAGGCTTTACTGAAATCTAAACAAACCACATCTAGGGCTCTCCCTCGGTCCAACTCCCTGGTCACCCAGATAAAGAAATCAATCAGATTTGTCTGACAAGACCTGCCTCTGGTGAATCCATGCTGCTTCAGATCCTGCAATCCACTGGGCTACATAAACCTCACTATTCTCTATTTTAGTAGTCTTTTCAATAATTTACTAACCACAGAAGTTAGACTAACCAGGCCGGTAGTTCTCAATGTCAGCCTTACATCCACTTTTGTGTAAAGGGACCACATGTGACTTTCTCTAGTCTTCTGGCACCACCCCTTGGTTCCAAAGAGGCACTGAAAAGGTCAGACAGTGGAGCCACTAGAATGTCCCCAAGTTCCCTCAGTATTCTTGAATGCATCCCATCCGGACCTATGGTTTTGTCTACTTTTAGTTTAGCTAGTTCCTCATGAACACAGTCTTCTGAAATCATTTGAGATCCTCGTCACTTCTGTTCTTGTTTGTGGGAGCTTTCTGAGGTCCTTCTGGCCCTTTATCTGTGAATACAGAACAGAAATATTTGTTAAGCAATTCTGCTTTATCCTCATCAGTTTTTGCATATTTTTCCCCTACACCTTTGAGTCTGACAATACCACCTCCTCTCACTAACATATCTGAAAAATGTATTATCCCTGCATTTTATTACATTGGCTATTTCTTCTTCTTTTTGTACCTTTGCTTTCCTGACTACTTTGCTAGTTTCTCTAAGATTTTCCAAATATAGATGCCTGTCTTCCTCTCTCTGTGATCTCTTGTATTTCATAAAGACCTCCCTCTTTTTCTTCACCTTTTCAGCTACTTCTTTTGAGAGCCATAGTGGCCTCCTTTTCGTTTTACATTTATTGACCTAACAAAAAGGTTTGTTACCTTTAAAATATCCTCTTTCAGTTTTGCCCACTGTTTTGCTACATCCCTTAGCTGTTCTCATCCCACTAACGACTCTTTGAGGTATTGTCCCATCTTGGCAAAGTTAGTTTTCCTAAAGACTAAGACCCTTGCTTTTGAATAGATTTTATCAGTTCTAGACCTAATACTGAACCATACCATATGATGATCACTGGCTGCGAGATGATGTCCCACTGTAACATTAGAAACACTTTCCCCATTGGTAAGCACTAAGTCCAGTATGGCTCCTTCACATGTGGGTTCTGTTAGCAGTTGCCTGAATAGTTTCCCTGTAGGGAATCTAGGATCTCCTTACTTCTAGATGATACCGCAGCAGGGATGTGCCAATCCACATCTGGCATATTGAAATCACCTATCAGCAGTACTTTTCCTTTCATGGCAATACTGTGTATGTTTTCTATTAAATCTTCTACTCCCTGTGAGGGGGATCTGTATATAATTCCAATGCAAATGGATTTCGCTTTCCCTCTTTTTAGTCTAACTCACAGTGCCTCCTCTCTTCCTTTTAAGCCTGCAATTCTATAGTTTATGATTTTTTACATATAATTCTTCTCCACATCCCCTCTTCCTACCCTGTCCTTCCTGAAAAAAGTATAGCCTGGTATAATTACATCCCAGTCATGGTTGTCCGTGAACTATGTCTCCGTAACCACCACTAAATCCAAGTCATCCTCTTCCATTAAAGCCTCAACATCTGGGATCTTATTTCCCATTCTACAGGCATTTTTACACACTGCTTTCCAGATGTTGCCCCTATTACCCATTTCTACAGAGGTATTTAATGTTTCACTTATCTGGGGGCTCTCTTCACCCATTCCCAACGAATCTAGTTTAAGGCACTGTTCAGTAGGTTAGCCAGTCTGCTGCTGAAGACACTCTGACCCTTGGAACATCATCCCATGGTCCAGGAAACCAAAACGCTCTTGATGACACCATCCACGCAGCCATGCATTCATCTCCAAGATGCAAGCTTCTCTGCCTTGGCCTTTACCCTCAACAGTTAGGATTGAAGAGAACACTACCTGTGCACCTATCTGCTTCACTCTCTGTCCCAGAGCCATGAAGTCACGTTTGATATGCTTGGAGGGATTCCTAGCAGTATCATTTGTGCCGACATGGATGAGCAACATCGGATAATAGTCAGTAGGCTTGATGAGTCTTGACAAACTCTCTGTAACATCTCAGGTTATGGCACTTGGCAGACAGCACACCTCTCTAGATATCAAATCTAGTCAGCATATGGACGCCTCTGTACCCCTCAGAAAAGAGTCACCAACCACCACTATCCTTTGTGGTGACTGATTCTGCAACTTTGGGGTGCTTGAGCTGTGGTTCTTTCCTTTCCTCGGATGCTTCCACCTCCTCCTCTTCCAAGGCTGCTTACTGGTTTGTCAATTCAAGGGCTGAAGGAGTTGGAGTGTTGATACTGCAGGCTCTGGTGACTCATGCCCAACCTTCCTTCTGTAGCCTCCTATCTTCACCTCTGTCGGAGAGCTTCGCTGTTTCAAGAAGTATCTCATCGATGTATATTCTCACTGTCTTGAATGCTTCTCAGCCTCAATACCTCTTTCCTGAGCTCCTCCACTTCTTTCCTAAGAGCCTCAGCATGCAGGCATCCTGCACATGGAACCGGTCCTTCAACTAGCATTGGGATCTCTGCTGGACAGAGGCAGAAGCTGTAACAGTGGCAACAGCTTTAGCAATATGATTTCCAAGCCATTGTTTAGTTGATGGAGCTTTGATACCTGTTGAAGTAAAAAAGAGAGACCTACCAAAGTCCCTATCTGTTCCTCAGCTCTCCTTTAAGAGAAAAAGCAGTTAACCTCTTTTAAGTGTGTTCTAACAGTGCTGTTCTATGTCCCTGTGTGCAGTTAATTGGGGAGTTGCCCTATAAAGCAAGAAGGCTCACATGGGGTAGATGGGTGTCGGGGTGGGTAGGGTAGGACCTAACATCTGATGAGGTCAGTGACTTCAAAGAGTTAGCTGTGACTGGGTAGCTAGAACAAAGACAATGAACTCTAACTGACAGAGCCTTTGCCATACACTCCAAGCAAACAAAACAAATCCTTTCAAGAATTAGCTTTTAAAAATGAACACAAAAACCCTTTGGAGAGCTTTCAGGTAGGGTATTACCTTGCTTTGCAATAGAGTCCTTCAGGAATTGCGATGTCTAGGTCAGGGTGTTCCCAACCAATGGAATTTTAGAAAAGACTCTGGCAAATATGAATCCTTTTCTAAAATAGTGCAGGAGTGCACATATATTTGCCAATATGTGGAGGCAGAGGAACCATTTTAGAGATCTAGACATGGGAAAAACCATCAGAGGAAACTTGGCAACTACATGTTTAAGTGCCATTTTACACACCTATAAGTAAAAATGCTGCCAATTCACTACAGAGGCCACCATCTTTAATTAGAATTTATGAGAGGGTGAATAAACAATGGGGTATTATGAAGGATAGCACCCTTAATACCTCCTTTAAAGGGCTGGCAAAAATGAGCACGTTTGAAAAGGCTAAACATGCAATGGAGTAGTTTTAAATACATGTACATTCCCTATATGAAATGAGGAATATGTGTGTAAATTGTTAACCTGTCCATGCCATGCCCTCGAAAAGCCCCTTGCAATTTCTGTGAACATTTTGCCCTTTTTCAAATTTCTATTTACATGTGGATACCATTTTCACATGTAAATGCCGGATTTTCCATGTGAAAATTGTGAATACGCTTCTAAAATAACAGTCTAACCTGTGTCGCAATAGGGTGGCAGATGCTGTGTGGGTGAGTGGACTGTATGTGTGTGGGAGTGTATATGAGTAGTACAATGAGTATATTGGAGTTTCTCAGGGGAAATGTTTCCAAATAGGTTAGCTTTGTGCATAACATATAATCAGAAAATCACTATGCTAATGTTTTTCACATTGTATCACCTATAAGTGTTGTTGATAAGTGCCATCGAGTCTGTGTCGACTCATGGCGACAACTCTGGATAGTTGTCCTAAACTGTCTTCAGTCAGGCGACTCATTGTTGATGGAGTGTCACCTATAAATACTAAGCAATAAATTCATCAATTAATATGGGGAAAAGACCTCAGATTACATCCTCTTCTCTTTTTTTTTTAGCCATGTACTACCCCTCTCAGGGCTTTTAACTGGCCAATAGGACTGTTTGTCAAAGGTTAAGAAAAATGTAATTATTTTTTCTTTCTAATGCCTTACTGTGAAAAGATGTTTTTTTCTTTTCTTTAAGTCTCTCTCTCTCTCTCATATATATATCTTGTGATACCATGGAATTACTAAGACATGGTTTATCTGTTGTCACTAAAATCTTATCTTAATTATATAATGCATCACTGGAGACAGATACCCCAATGTCTATTTCCCACATGTATCAAATATGCATTACAAAATCCAATAAAGAGGTCATTCCAGAAACTGAAAAAGTGTTTGTACGTGCGCCGGGACATTTATTTGCTGAAAATGTCTACAAGTGTTTTCTGGTACATAGAGAGATAATTGTCCATGGTCACTAACACAGGGATCTCAGAATTTGTCCAGGAGGGGTAGAATGGGTGTATGGTTTGCCACAGAGATGTATAAAATGTATTCAGGAAAGGACCATGAACGTTTTGGAAGATCCCCGCAGACATGCCTATTATACCTGCCAGAGACATGGAATAAGGCCAGTACTTAGAAAATATTCTGCTGTGTCTGTTTAAAGGTGGTGACTAGTCTGTTCTAAACTGGCAGACTGCAGTATGGAAAAACACTATAAGATGCATTTATAAAGAACAGAAATCTGATGTGTGGGAATCTTGTAAGCTAAAGAGGCATTAATAAGTACCCTGAAAGAAATATTAAGAAGAGCAATAGTGATTATTCTGGCCATGCTGACATTTGCTGTAAAGGAGCTAATCTAGGGGACCCTAACAATTCCTGTGTCCTGAAAACTGGGACTGTTGATGTAGGAATAGTATGTGAGTGAGTATGCAAATCATATTTGTAGTCATTGGACTCCATGCTGTTATATTATCTCAGCAGTTATTTATAGGTTCAGGGCATCTTTTTAGCAGAAGAATGTTTTTGTGAGAGCGTGTGTGTTTGTGGTTTGAGGGTTGCCTGGGAGGATCTGGTGTGCTCATCTGCAATTCAGGTGGGACATGAATGCTTGGCCAATATCTGGACCGTACAGATGACCACAGCGTCACCAGGTGCCAGTATGATAGGGCAGATAAAAATCACAAAAGATTCTCCATAGCTAAATGTCAAAACATCCCTTTCAATAAGTGACCCTCAGTATAAAAGCATTCAGCAGTGCAAACAGCACTAAAACATGCCCAAAAGCACCATCATTACGCTCTAAATTTGTGCACATTTATAGAGACTGATGATGGTGCTTTTTGTTTGCTTGTTTATTCAGTATTTGATATACTGCCCTTTGTGGGACATACAGGGCGGTTTTTGGGCACGTATTATGCTGTTTACACTGTTGAATGCTCTTATTCTGAAGGTCTCTTATTATTGAAAGGGATATTTTTGACATTTAGCTATAGAGAACCTTTTGTGATTTTTTTCTGGAATATGTTTCATAAGGTACTCTAATAAGATCATATATTGTTGGCAGTGTGATAGGGCAGCCATACATCTGCTGTGCTGGCAGACATGACTGATGTGCCAACATTCCCCAGATTGTTCCATGACGCCTATATCCTTACCCAGTCCAGGATCTATGAGAGCTACAAGAGTGGTGATATATCTGGAGGCTGGCTACTCAGCATGATGGCACAGGGCTCTCCCTTTCCATGCCCACACAGGCCTGACCAGGGGAGCACTACCACACAGCAGACTGTGGGAAGGCAGGCAGGATTGCCCCATAGATAGATGTGTACATAGCAACAAAAGCCAGGACAGAGTGGACTTTTATAAGACATATGTCAGCACATGTAGGTTTGCTGCTGTGTGAAATGCCAGTATCCAGATATGTGGGAAACAGATGCCACAGCCATATCATTTGAAGAACATTGTTATATCACTCAGCAATACAATGTATCCTTTGGGAAATTGCAAAATTGAACGACGGTTTTGTGGTTGATAAGGATCTATTCTTAACATTGTAAGAGATGACCAATGAAAAAATAACAAAGGATTTCTTCTACTGCCGTGTATGTTTTGATACAAGGTACGTAATGACAAACATCACTTTCTACTTGCTTTTATCATATCTTTGCGGGCATTGAGATAATCTTGCACTGTTCTGAGCATGCAACAGATATCTAGTCTAGTTTGCATTAACATTATGTATCAATCAGCATAACACTGTCAGTGAGAGGAGCAGCTTAGGAGATGCACGTTTTAACAGAGAAGGCGTAGCAGTCACGGGTATAAGACCTATTTTTTAAATGATAATAAGGATATAAGAATAGAGGCTGTCAACGAAAAGAGGAAAGAAAAGAAGAAAAATCTTTTCACAGTAAAGTGGTATATGGCTCTAGTAATATGCTGATGTGCGATTGTAACGTTAGGTGTTGGTCTATGGTTATACCGAGGTACCTCATTTCAGATTGTACCTTTAGGTGCGATTCTGCAACTTTTATGGTGGGTGGTGGATTGTAGTTTGGGTCTTTGTGGAGGACTAGGGCCTCGGCTTTGTCGTGGTTTACTCGGAAGTTCTGGGTTGCCAGCCACTGCGTGACCTCAAAGCATCTAACCAGTGAGGTGTAAACTGGTGTTACAAGGAAGAATGGCATGTATAACATAACATCATCTGCATAGACATGGTAGAGTATGTTGTGAGATTGGATTATTTTGCAGATGGGTTGGAGAAAAATGTTAAACAGAAGTGATGACAGAGCTGAGCCCTGGGAACTCTTTGCTTCAATGTGTATGAGGCTGAGTGGAGACTTATCATTGTAATTTGTTTGATTAGAGTTGGTTAGGTATGACAAACTATTTCAGGGTTGTATCGGCTAATCCAATTGCCTATAGGTAAAGTAGGAGGCTTGTGTGGTACAGAGTCAAACGCCGCTTTGATGTCCAGGAATATCATTACGAAATGTTGTAGCTTTTCTGTAGCCCTTTTGCTCCTGGTTATACAAGTGCAAACAAGCCTATGCATAGAAACAGATGGATAAAGGTAGATGAATCAACTGTCCCTAGCAGGTGCTATAGCATAAATGAAGCACTTCTAAAAACATCAGTATTATGCCAGCAAGACAAATACTGGAATTCCCACAACCCATAGGGAGGCTGAAATTGAAAGTGAATTGTCTGAAGTCCATCATTTTGAATGATAAAAAATAGTTTATTTTTGTTTTTGGTGCCATTAATCAGGCTAGAGTACATGGAGAAATAAACAATGTTTTTATTTTGTTTGCACTCCGTCAATACAGAATATTCCAGAAGGAACTGTGGACTTGCTCTCCCCCAAGAGTCAATTTCCAGATTAAAAAGAATGACCTCAGCCTCAGTTTGGAGATTTTCAAATTTGAAAACGTGCGCTTTCCCTATCAAAATTAGGATCTAGTTCATTTCATTGCCAAGTGAAGATGGATACCTTCAACACTGAATACACAAATGCACTGTTATGGAACATCCAGAGAAGTAAGTTTCGTATTTGAAAAATGAATCCAGCACTTTTTTTCCATCACTGCTCAAAAGCAGTAAATAAGCTGGTTATGTCCTCAGGTTTCGGACCTCTCTGTCTGCACCCAGACCAGATGGTAGAAAAATGTTCGCCTCCTGTCCTCTCGCTACACAGGTTCTGCCTTGATGCTTGATGATTAGCTCTGTGACATAATACCCCTCTGTCACTTTTCAAAGACAAAAAACGTCTGCAGTTCATTTTTCAAAAGCTAAAAAACCCCAACAAGGTGTTATTTCATAATGTCTATGATAAAGCATAAAGCCAGACCTTGGGCAGCTTTAGCCCCGGGTAGGGACAGCCTCTCTATAGTCTGCCATCTGGCCTGGATGCTGATATAAGAACATAAAATGTGGGATACTGGCTGTAAGTAGACATGTTTTTTGCCGTTTTATTTTTTCTACAAAATAGAAAAAAAAGTGTATTTGTTTTTGCAATATGAACAGCAGATGTTTCTTTTTGTTTATCAAAAACAAATATGAATGAATATGCATGTAATTTTATAGTTCACATACACCAGACAATATATCATCATATCCCTGGGCACAGTATTTCCAGTTTTATGAACTAAACTCAAGACAATACACAATGACTGTATTTCTGCTTCATTTAAACAATTTTTCCCTTTTTTTTTACCTCAATCAGGCCCTCTTCATACTCTTATAATAGAAAATAGATGTCCACTTTAAAACAGAATTTACAATCAGTCTAATCTATTTCTGGCCTAGTCTGATTTCATCCATATAACCTTACTCTTTAATTACAGTTTAAAGACCTGACATATAGGCTTGCACTGGCCAAAGTCCTCAGTACACATAATAGGATTCATCAACAGCCATTATTATTCAAAATAGCATAGTTTCTCTTTATTGAAGCTCTAACCTACCTCTCTCTTAACAAAACAATTTATAGACCATGATGGCACAAGCTAAGGCAGAGAGACAAATATAATTGTTGCCATTCTGTCCTTCATCTTTAGATCTTCTTCCATAAATGTTTGTATTAGTTTCTGCCATGATGCTTATTTTGTCCTTCAGCATCTTTATAGATTATAACTGCAAGAATGATTATTATTTAGTTTTTACGAGCTCGTACTTCCTAGAATCTGCTCTTCATGCCTTGAGTTGGAGCTGCCAAACTTTAAATGGCAGTTGTGTTTTCAATTATGAAATATGCATAGCCAATTTCCTGTAGATAGTGGTGTGCAGATAATTGTGCATGGGGACTCTACAGAGCCATAACAAAGGCTGTAAAAGGAGAAGGATTTTATTGGCTGAAAATGTGGTCCATTCATAATTTTCCATTTAGCTGTTACATGAAAATGGATCTTTATATATTTTCTCTTTCTTTTTGAGGGAGGGACATTTTCAATTATTTAAACCTTTAATCTAACTACTCACTTGTTTTTAGAGTTAAAATTGTTTCTTGGCATGTACAGTACTCAGAGAGAATCTTTCCATGAAGAAGAATCATATGGGAACATGGTGGAACAGCAGGTAACTATGAATTTGGACATTTCTACTTAAATAAAGGCTTATAGGGATGTTTTTGAAGTGGATCTGGTGTTTTCAGGCTCATGGGTACTATACACCCATATACTTGCAAGCTGATTTTCAACAGGAAATTCCCTGTGGAGTCTAAAAATCCCACAGCAACCAGTGGTTGCTAGAATTCTTTACTCTATGAAGGTGCAAAGTATGCACAAGAAAGAACATACAGATTTCAAAATCCTCTTGTGCACTTTTGGGGGACTGCCTATCCCCACTCCCATGCCGCCGTACTCTTCCTTGTGGGAATTTTCAAAGGGATTTTTCTTTTTATGTAGGTGGAGAGACTGCTGGGATGTACTGTATGAGCAGAAGCAACATCCAGTGTCTCAACTAGATTGCTACAAAATAGGTTAGAGAAAAAAAAACTAACATTTTCCAGAACAGAGGAGATACTGGCTGCCAGACTTCATATATAACCTACTCCCAAAGACAGAACTCTGCAGGCGCGATCCTCTCTCCGGCCGCATTGGGACCTAGGCATCTACTCCTCACCTTCCAGTGCAGCGATCTCCGGCCCATCAGCAATGCCCAGCACAAGAGAGCGCAAGGGAAGGCCCCCATCAAGGTGGTAAGCTCCATCCTTGCAACCTACGTCCTCCAAAACGTGCCACTTTAAATCTGAATGCCGCAAGCACGCCCACATCTAAGGGTCACACCAAAAGGCCCTCAGAGTGGACTTAAGAACAAATTGGATTCGCTCATAACTTCTTCCCCCACACAATATCCAGCAAAAAGGTAAGCACACTATACACCCGTCTCAACCAGAAAAGCACTCACCAATTAGAACACAAGCCAGCTCAATGAGAACTGTAACAGGAATCTCAAACACCAAAATGCTTACCTTCTTTTCACTCCTTTATCCAACTTTGGCTTTCCTCACCCTAATTTACACAGCTGATTCCCTGCTAACCCCTCCATCCTACATTCCTATAATCAGACAACATGGCAACGACATGGGCATCTATCACTGCAAAGGAAGGCATCGGATCACGATCAATCAGATCAGAATAAATCTCCAAGGCAACACAATAAGGAAACTAACACCAAATACCCCATCTTAAAATGCGCATTTATCAATACCTGTTCAGCAAGAAACAAAATACCAATCCATAATAACTACATAACAACTCAAACTGGACATATTATGCATTACTGAGTCCTGGTTCTCTGATAATGACACAATGCTGATGAACCAATTAAAGCCGCCACATTACAGTATCTTCAACTTTCCTCATACTCACAAGAGAGGAGGTGGAGTCACTATCTTAACAAAAACCAACCTACACTTCAACATAACATCAGCAGAAAGCACTGTCGGCACAGATAAGCTTACCATTTCAAACAGAGCCATAACCTTATGCCTGGTTTACAGATCACCTAACACACCAATTGATGAACCCTCAATCATATTGGAAAATGCAGTAAACATGGATCATGCAACAAAGACCTAATATTGCTAGGAGATTTCAATCTTCCATCTGCCCCTCCAAAAACAAGCATCCACCTTCCTAGAAGCTAGGAAGCTAGAAGCTATGAATTCACTAGAATATAATCAAATTATCAATGCCCCAACACATGATAAAGGTAGTATGCTCGACCTCATATTCATCCACAACAATGCTATTAATACCACTCTCCACCCACCTCAACTACCACCAATACCCTTGGTCTGACCACAAGCTGATCAAGTTCTTTGACCAGAGAACTAGATCAAGGGTATGCGATGGATGTGATCTACCTAGATTTCAGCAAAGCCTTTGATACTGTTCCTCATAGGAGACTTATCAATAAACTCAATAGTTTGGCGATGGGTCCCAAGGTAGTGAACTGGATCAGAAATTGGTTGACTGACAGATGACAGAAGGTGATGGTAAACGGAACTCACTCGGATGAAAGAAAGGCGATTAGCGGTGTGCCCCAGGGTTTGGTCCTGGGACCGCTACTGTTCAATATATTTGTGAGTGATATTGCTGAAGGACTGAATGGAAAAGTCTGTCTTTTTGCAGATGACACCAAAATTTGCAACAGAGTGGACTTCCCTGAGGGAGTGGAGAACATGAGGAAAGATCTACAAAAGCTGGAAGAATGGTCTAATGCTTGGCAGTTAAGATTTAATGTGAAGAAGTGCAGTGTTATGCACTTGGAAAGCAGAAATCCAAGGGAATTGTATGCAATGGGGGGGGGGGGGGAGAGATTGGTATGCATGGACCAGGAGAAGGAACTCGGAGTGATTGTTTCTGACGATCTAAAGGTGGCGAAACAGTGTGACAAGGCGGTGGCAAAAGCCAGAAGGATGCTGGGTTGCATACAGAGAGGAATGACCAGCAGAAAGGAAGAGGTACTAATATAAGTCACTGGTGAGGCCTCACTTGGAATATTGTGTTCAGTTTTGGAGACCATATCTCGCAATGCATATAAAAAGACTGGAAGCAGTTCAGAGGAAGGCAACCAAAATGATTTGGAGCCTGCGTCAGAAGACTTATGAGAAGAGACTTGAAGACCTAAATATGTACACTCTGGAGGAGAGGAGGGACAAGGAAGATATGATTCAGACCTTTAAATATTTGAAGCGTATTAATGAACAAACAAACCTCTTCCAAAGATAGGGAAGCTGTAAAACTAGAGGGCATAACATGAAACTGCAAGGGGGTAAACTGAAAGGCAATGTCAGGAAATACTTTTTCACTGAAAGGGTGGTGGATGCTTGGAATGCCCTCCCGATGGAAGTGGTGGGGGCAAATACAGAGACAGAATTCAAAATGACATGGGACAGACACAGTGTATCCCTTTATAGCAAAAGGCTAAAATCAAAATAAACATGACTATCTCTTATATCTCAACAAATAGGGGTGATCTACACAGAGCAGTGGGTACACCCCTAAACAAAGGCATGGGGAGTGGTGACCTGCATGGAGTGGCAGGTACACCTACTCTTGTCACCTTACTGGGCAGACTAAATGGAGCATACTGGTCTTAATCTGCCATCATATACTATGTTACTTACTTTCAGCTATACGTACAAAAATCTCCTCAAGGAGCCAAATTTCCCAAAAAACAAAAAACCCCAAACTAGGCACAAAATAAGTGAATGGACGTGAGACGCACAAATAAAAACTGAACACCAGTCGGCAGATGCTTGCCCCGCTGGAGGAAAAAAGACCTCAGCAACCCTCCAACCAATGGCCCGGAGGGGATCGAGTCTATCAAAAGACATAGAACATGTCGCAACAAATGATCAGACTCTGCTTACATCAAAGGTCAAAAAAACCTCAAATCAACCAGGACAAAGCAAACACAAGACTGGTGCAGCCAATTATTCAACTGCTGTATTCAAAAAAGGGTAGTGCAGCTACCTAGCTCAAAAACAAAAGATGAAAACAGACAATGGCTCCAAACGAAGAACAGGCATAAACCACTTATCTGTTGAATAAATGATGACAAAATGATGACATGGATGAAAACCAGTCAAACCAGATGAAACCAGTCATACAGTCATACAAAGGTGGCCCCGTATTCCAGGCCATAAATCTCTCCCCATATTGACTACTGCAACACAGCATACCAAGGACTGCCTAAATCCACTCTCTTACCACTTCCGAATGCACTACACACAGCAGGCCACATCATACAAGGTGCCACAAAGTACGAGCACATTACACCCATTCTAAAACACCTCCACTGGCTTCTATTATCAAGCAGAATCAAATATAAAGTCACACTTCTCACATTCAAGATCGGTAACCAATCAGCCCCTTCCTTTGTACATTACTACAAAAAAAACACAAAGCACCAGATCATGCAGGCAAACCACCCAAAACATATTTAACATGCCACAAGAAAAACTAAAAAGCAACCAATACACCTGCAACAGATCCTTTACACTCTATGTTCCAAGCATATGGTTTATGGTTTATTTAAAAACGTGATATACCGCCCTTCTACAGCATGTCAGAGCAGTTTACAATAAAAACAAGAAGAATAAGAAAAGGAACGCCAATTAAATGAGTAAAGGAGTTAGATACATATAGGGGAAAACAATAAGCTGGGGAAGGTGCAGAAATCTCAATGTGATTCAGGTAAGTAGCATGTGAGATATCAGGGTTGGTGTGTTCTAGGTAATCTCGGGAGCAAGATTAAATGCCAGTTGAAAAGGATGGGTTTTGAGTGCTGATTTAAATTTTAAAAAAGACAATTCAAGTAGCAGAATTGAGGGGAGCGAGTTCCATAAAAATGGTCCTAAAAAATAGAAGGTGGAATTCCGAGTTCTGTAAGATGGGCCTGTGATGGAGAAGATAGGTAGAGGCAGTTTGCATGCAAAGAACAAAAGAACTGAATTGGCACATATGGTATAATGTAAGAGGAGAGATAGAAAATCTTATGAATAATAGTAAGGCTCCTTGGGGTGGCTCTGAGAGCAGTACACATATGTCCAGGTACAACAGGTGACTGTTCTGTGTTAACTGTGGTCTGCATCGGTATACCATGGATACATTCTTCTTACTGCGCCTGCCACCGTGTTTTGGAGTAAATGTCCTATTCCTCCACCCCAGCCATGGCAGACCTGCTCACCAGGTACTTTATTCCCCTGCTTGCCTACCATTTTGCCCCACCGTCTGCTACACCACAGACCTCTTCTGCCTCATCATTTCTGCATATTTCCTGTGCACTACTAAACTGCAGGTCTATACGTGTCAATGATCTTCTGCTACAATATAATTTGCAACTTCTCTTCCTTACAGAGACATAGCTCAAAGATAGGGAAGAGCCTATCTTGCATTGTTGTCTCCCACCTAGGTTTACTTCACTATTGACATCCCGCTCTTCTAGAATGGAAGGTGGGGTGGCAGTCATGTTTAGCGATTCCTTGGTCATTACTGAGGTTAACTCTGCTACTCTATATTACCCATAGGCACTTCTCCTCTGGATACCACTCCGTTCACAAGTCACAGACTCCTGGTTTATGTTCCTCCCTCTCTGTCATCATCATTGTGGGATTCTCTCTCTACTATTCTATTGGAAATGGTTACAGTATATCTGGATGTACTCATCCTAGGAGATTTCAATTTTCATTTTGATCATCCAGTCAGGTCATGGGATAAACAATTTCTTTCTCTCCTGTCAGATCTGGCCCTTGCCCAACATCTCCCCTTCCCTACCCATGTCAAAGGACATACATTGGATCTCCTCATTATTTCTGTGGATGCTAAACTAACCCTCTCTGATACCCACAGTCTTGCCCCTTCTATGGACAGACCACTATTGCTTCTTCTTTCATTTAATGTATCCTGTATCCTCCTCTTCTCTAGCTTCATCTGGCTCCTCATGTCAATCAGCCCGTCATGTTGCCATATTTATACGCCAAACCTTTCTCTCTGCGGATACCATTTTTCCACAAGATTTTCATCTTCTTGTATCAGATGACCAAGCTCTTATTTGGAACTGGAACCTCAAGAATGTTCTTGACAACCTGGTTCCTTCAGATTTTCCCCCCCAGTTACAAACATCTCATCGCCATCCTTGGCATCATGTAGGGCTTCACACCATCTGTTCCCACTTGCGTAGAGCAGAACGCATGTGGCATTGCTATCATGCCTCTTCTACTCTGGCCTTATTCAGGAGCAGTCATGCTACCTATCATCAGGCCATTACAGCAGCAAAGAAATAGTATAACGGCCAACTTATCAACAAAGCTGATATCAAGCCTAAACAATTATACTCCATAGTTTCTAGACTCCTCCGCCCATCTCCTTCCCTTTCACTACCCTATCAGCTCCATCATCGGCTCAATTTTTCTCTGACAAAGTCTCCTCTCTTCCTCAACATTTTCCCTCTATCAATCCCCCTCTTCCACTTCCAATCATAGAGGATCTTTCTTCAACAGAGCCTTCCGAGGGCCTGTCTCATTCTATTCATCCTCATATCTGGTCCCAATTTAATCCTATCACCCAATGCCGGTCTTGAAGAAAATAACCCTTGCCTATCTTTAAGGTGGTGATCGTTAACTGGGCAGCAGCTAATATAGCTGCTGCATGGTTAGCTTCGGTGGCTTCTGGCTTTGGCGGTGATCACCAGATATTCAATACCGTCACCCACCAGAGGCACCATGTAATGGGCTCCCTGTATCATTGAGCAGGGGGGAGGTAGCTGGCCTGGAAGAGGAGGAGTCATCTTGGGACCTGCAGGCTCCACAAAAACGCTGAAGTTTTCCTTGAGATTTGTTGAAGGGAGAGGCCTGCTTGCCCAGCTGATAATGGCAGAAGTTCCTGAATAGAGCGAGAGAGAGAGAGAGAGAAGAGCACTTGTGTGCAGACTTCAGTATTCAGTCCTCAGCTGCTAAAGGGGATTGACAACCCTACCTTTCCCTGGACTGGCCCGGAGAAGCGATAAGGAATGTATGAGTTTTGGAAGTGTATGCTGGCATGGTATGGTAGATTTGGCCTTCCAGATCTTAGTGACTTTAGTAGGGTTTTATATTAGTTCCAAATATGCCTGGTACTGGAGAATGTTTGTTGTTGATGAGATGACCAGAATCAGTTCTTTTTGTTTTTAAATATATTGAGTTCTGTGGGTGAATGTCCTACCTCTGCTCTGCACCCATTGTTGAGGAGGGGGTTCTGTGAATGCAAAATGTATGTTCAAAAAGAAAAAGCAAGCAGCATAACGCAGTTTATAACAAAATACAAACAAATTATAATTTGGAGTTATAAACTGCTGTGGATCTCGCTCTTTATTTTAGTTCCTTGGTGTGTGTACATCTTGCATTTGTTCCACATTATCTAATTGACTTTTTGATTTGGTTCAGTCCCTGACTTGAGTTTTGAGAAAGATCCCCACCTGGGGGGGGGGGGGTGCACTGGAGAGGAGGGCGTGCACTGGGGGGAGGGTGCGCGCTGGGTGGGGGCGCCATCTCATCCCTTGCCTCAGGCAGCAGATTGCCTTGAGCCGCCCCTGTTCATGCATAATCTTACATTTGGGGAGGTCTCATGCCGGACCTTGGCAGCCCGCAAGCCTTTAGGACTGGGAGCCAACTGCTGAATTGAGGAGCCAGTTGAGTCGTCACCCTTCCGATTTTCCATGGCTTGCACTATAGAGAAGTTCTGCTTTACAAGGAAGGGGAGGATAGACAGCTCATGATCGTCCCCTGTGGTTACCAGTGAGTATTCTTTTCGCTTAGCCTTATTTCAAAAGGAAACGGAGAAGAATCACAGCATTCACATCCTCAGCGAATTAGTCTTCCAACTTGATTCTTTCCCAAGTGGGAGAGTAATTTTCAATGGTCAAAAAAACAATTTTTATCATAAAGTGCAAATTTTTCATACCTCATAACCTATCCTTTAGCATTGGTAATCAGATCTCTTTCAAGTATAGTAAGACATAACAGAAAATACCAAGACATTTCTCATGATGGTCTTAGAAGCAGTGTTCAGTAACAGCATCATCAGCAACTAATACGAGTCTGCAGGCATTCCATGTCATCTGGGAACTATGTACAGATCTTACATATAGAGCGCAATTAATGCTGGTTTGCAGTGGAAACATAACAGGTGAGATCTTCCAGAGTTCGGTGCTGGGTCCTAGTTTGGATAATTGACTTGAAACAGGTATAACCCTCCTTTCTGAATGGTCCAGGTAGCTGTCCTTAGAAAAGTCAGAGGGTAGGAGTTGCCTAAATCTCGAACATATTACTAAGTATGGCCTTGCCGAAGGCGCTGTCCCCTCTGGACTCCCTTTCCAGGCAGTAATGAGCTGCGAAGGTATGGAATGAAGACCAGGTGGTGGCCCGGCAGATGTCCATCATTGGAACAGAATGCAGGCTTGCCACAGAGGCCACCGTAGCCCTGACACTGTGTGCCATGACCCAGTGCTCCAGTGAGAGCCCAGCCTGTTCATAGGCGAGGGCAATGCAGTCTGCCACCCAGGTTGACAGAGTCCGCCTGGTCACTGCCTCCCCCAGCCGACTGGGGTCATAGGAAACAAAAAGCTGTGAAGCTTTATGGTGGCCCTGGGTACATTGAAGGTAGAAGGACAAGACCCTCTTACAATCCAGAGGATGGCCTCTACCCTGCTGGCATGAGGCCATGGAAAGAAGATGGGGAGCACCACCACCTTCGTGAGGAATTTGGGGTCCGTGCGGAGCATGACCCTGTTTTTATAGAACCTGGTGTAGGGCAGCTCTGCCACCAAGTGTTGGAGCTCACTAATCCTGCGAGTGGATGTGAACGCCACCAGGAAGATGACTTTCCATGAGAGATACCTCAGGTAGCCAGAGGCTCAAATGGTGGCCCAGTGAGCTGGCTAGCACCACATTAAGGTCCCACTCTGCTACTGGTGGGCAGATGGGGGCTTAGACAACAGGAGACTACACAAGAGGCTCCACCAACAGGGGCTTGCGTTTGATAGGGTGGTGATACACCACAAGAGCACTCGGGTATATCTGACAGAATTGGATTTGAGTCCGGATTTTTATTTATTTAACATTTCTTATATACCGCCTTTGATGATATCAAGGCGGTTTACATTGAACAAACTGAAATTACATTGAACAGGGCATTATAACTTGGAGATAACTATTTTACAGGGATTACGACAAATGAAGTAGGTATTGCAGCACCAGCTGCATCAAGCACAAGAACGGGTTTGCCCATTGCTCCACGCACCACACTGAAAACCTGCACCACTTGAAGGCGTAGGCTCATCAGGCAGAGAAGCAGCAGGAACCATGGTTGCCTGGGCCTCTGAGGGGACAACGGGATCAGTAACATCCTGTCGCGAAGAGCTATGAAGAGGTCTTGGCAATCAATGGCATGGGCGGGAAGGCATACAGGAGGCCCTCCAACCATCCCTGCTGCTGTGCCATCTAGAAGTTAGGAGATCCTGGATTCAGGCAACTGGTAACAGAACCCACACATGATGGGGCCATACTGGACTTAGTACATACCAATGGGGAAGTGTTTTTGATGCTACAGTGGGAGATCATCTCGCATCCAGTGATCACCAGATGGTATGATTCAGCATTAGGAGTAGGGCTGATAAAAATCATTCAAAAGCGAGGGCCTTAGCCCTTAGGAAAACTAACTTTGTCAAGATGGGACAATACCTCAGAGTCGTTAGTGGGATGGGAACAGCTGGGGGATGTAGAAAAACCATGGGCAAAACTGAAAGGGGATATTTTAAGGGCAACAAATCTTTTTGTTAGAAAGATAAATAAATGTAAAAGGCAAAGGAGACCGCTATGGTTCTCAAAAGAAGTAGCTGAAAAGGTGAAGAAAAAAAGGAGACCTTCATGAAATACAAGATCACCTAGAAAGGAAGAAAGACATCTATATTTGGAAAAACTTAGAGAAGCTAGCAAAGTAGTCAGGAAAGCAAAAGGTACAAAAAGAAGAAATAGCCAATGCAGTAAAATGTGGGGATAAGATATTTTTAAGATATGTTAGTGAGATAAAAGTTGTATAGTCAGACTCAAGGGTGCAGGGGAGGAATATGCAGAAACTGACAAGGATAAAGAAGAATTGCTTAAAAAATATTTCTGTTCTGTGTTCACAGATGAAGAGCCAGGAGCAAGACCTCAGAAAACACCCACAAAAAGGAAAATTAGTGACGTGGATCTCAAACGATTTTCAGAAGACTGTGTTCGTGAGGAACTAGTTAAACTAAAAGTAGATAAAGCCATGGGTCCAGATGGGATACATCCAATAATATTAAGGGAACTTGAGGACGTTCCAGCAGCAACACTGCCTGACCTTTTCAGTGCCTCTTTGGAGTTGGGAATAGTGCCAGAGTACTGGAGAAAGGCACATCTGGTCCTTTTAGGTCCTTTTACACAAAAGCGGAAGTAAGGATGACATTGAGAACTACAGGCCAGTTAGTCTAACCTCTGTGGTTAGTAAATTATTGAAAAGGCTACTAAAAAGAGAGAATAGTGAGGTTCTGGAGTCCAATGGATTGCAGGATCAGAGGCAGCATGGATTCACCAAAGCAGGTCTGGTCAGACAAATCTAATTGATTTCTTTGGCTGGGTGACCAGAGAGTTGCACCAAGGGAGAGCCCAAGATGTGGTGTATTTACATTTCAGTAAAACCTTCGACACCGTCCTGCACAGATGACTTATAAACAAACTGAGCACCCTAGAGATGGACCCTAAAGTTACTGATTGGGTTAGAAATTAGTTGAGTGGAGGCGACAAAGGGTACAGGTAAATGGAACTCACTCTGGGGAGGATGTTACCAGTGGTGTGCTGCAGGGATCTGACCTTGGTCCGATTCTTTTAACATCTTTGTTAGTGATATTGTAGAAGGGCTGTTGGGTAAGGCTTGTTTGCGGATGATACCAAAATGTGCAATAGAGTAGATACCCAAGAAGGAGTAGATAACATGAGAGGGGTTTAGTAAACATACCCCTAAGTTTGAAGAATGGTGTAGAATTTGGCAGCTGAAATTTAATGCTAAAAAATACAGGGTCATGCATTTGGGCTGCAAAAATCTAAAGGAGCGATACAGTGTTGGAGGTGAGGTACTTCTGTCTACAAAAGAAGAGCGGGACCTGGCCGCAATTGTGTCTGAGAATCTTAAAGTAGCTTAAGAAATAGAAAAGCTGACTGCGAAAGCCAGAAGGATGCTTGGGTGTATAGGGAGAGGAATGGCCAGCAGAAAAAAAAGGAGGTGATAATGCCTATGTGTAAGTCTCTGGTGCGACCTCATATGGAGTATTGTGTGCAATTCTGGAGACCGCACCTTCAAAAGGATATAAGCAGATTGGAGTTGGTGCAGAGGATGGCTACTAAAATAGCTAATGGTCATCATTATGAAGCATATGAGGACAAAGATCTTAATATGTATACTTTAGAGGAAAGGTGGGATAGGGGCGATATGATAGAGACATTTAAATACCTCCATGGCATAAATGCACAGGAGGATCTCTTTCAATTGAAGGCAAGCTTTGTTACGAGGGTCATAGCACGAGAATGAAAACTTAGGAGTAATATGTGGAACTATTTCTTTACACGAAGAGTGGTAGATGCGTGGAATAGTGTCCCAGTGGAGGTGGTGAACACAAGGACAGTATCTGAATTCAAAAAAGCATGGGACAAACACAGAGGATCTTTAAAGGCAAAAAGAGGACTATTGTAGTTGATATGGAAGTGCAGACTAGAAAGGCCATGTGGTCTTTTTCTCTGTTCTGTTTCTCTGTTTCTATGATAGAGGGGTAAAAAGAGCGCTAGGGGAGGACAGGCCATAGTGGAGAGACTGAATAAATTCTTTACTTTGGTCTTTACTTAAGAAGATGTAGGGAAGTTACCCATGCCTGAAATGGTATTTAAAGGTGATGTATTGGAAAAATTGAAAGAAATATTGATAAACCGGAAAGATGTATTACAACTATTTGATAAACCGAAGAGAAGCAATTCACCTGGACCGGATAGTATATATCTGAGGGTATTGAAAGAACAGAAATATGAGATTGCAGATCTACTATTAGTATTCTGTGAACTATGATTAAAATAATCTATATTACCAGAAGACTAGAGAATGGCCAATGTAACGCCAATTTTGAAAATGGATTCCAGGGGTAATCCGGGAAACTACAGATTGGTGAGCCAGACATTGGTACTGGGCAAAATGGTATAAACATGTTTATAGTCATGTTTTAATGGGAGACAGCCATAATGGATTTAGCCAAGGAAAGTCTTGCCTTACTAATCTGATATTTTGAAGGAGTGAATAAACGGGTAGACAAAGGTGAGCTGGTCAATATAATGTATCTGGATTTTCAGAAAGCCTTTGACAAGGTCCTTCATGAGAGACTCTTGGTGAAATTAAAAAGTCATGGGATTGGAGGTAGTGGATCAGGAACTGGTTAAAAGTTAGAAAACAGAGAGTAGGGCTAAATGGCCAATTTTCTCAATGGAGAAAGGTGAATAGTGGAGCACCCCAGGGATCTGTGCTGGGTTCACTGCTTTTTAAGATATTTATAAATGATCCGGAATAACGAGTGAAGTGATCAAATTTGCAGATGACAAAAAAATATTCAAAGTTGTTAAAACCCAAGAGGATTGTAAAAAATTGCAAGAGGTCTTGATAAATTAGAAGAATGGATTTCAAATGGCAATTGAAATTTAATGTGGACAAGTATAAAGTTATGCACCTAGGAAAGAACAACCCAAACTAAGGTTACACAACGCAAGGTTCCATATTAGGAAATACCACCCAGGAAAAAAAAAAGATTTAGGCCTCATCGTGGATAATACATTGGAACTCTCCACCTAGTGTACAGTGGCAGCTAAGAAAACAAATAGAATGCTAGGCATCATAAGGAAAGGAATGGAGAATAAAACCAAGGATATTATAATGCCTCTGTATCATTCCATGGTGCGACCGCACCTTGAATATTGAGTGCAATTCTGGTCGCCATATCTTAAAAAAGCTAAAGCAGAATTAGAAAAAGTATAGAAAAGAGCCACCAAAATGGTAAAGGAGATGGAACGATACCCCTATGAAGAAAGGCTTAAAAGATTAGGGTTCTTCAACTTGGAAAAAAGATAGCCAAGGGGAGATATGATAGAGGTCTATAAATTAATAAAACATAGAAACATGACAGCAGAAAAAGACAACATGGCCCATCTAGTCTGCCCTTCCATATCCACCACTACAGCAGTCCCCTTTTTTCCTTTAGAGATCCTCTGTGTTTGTCCCATGCCTTTTTGAATTCAGACACTGGGCTCATCTCTACTACCTCCACTGGGAGACTATTCCATGGATCTAACACTCTTTCAGTAAAAAATATTTCCACATATTACTGCTGAGTCTATCCCATTTCACCCTCATCCTATAACCCCTCGCAGCAGAGCTTACTTTCAATCAAAAGAGGCTCTCCTCCTGTGTATTTGTGCCATGGAGATATTTAAACATCTCAATCATATCACCTCTATCCCGTCTTTCCTTTAAAGTATACATATTAAGATCCTTAAGTCTGTCCTCATATGCTTCATAATGAAGACCACTAACCATTTTAGTAGCCATCCTCTGTACCAACTCCAACCTGTTTATATCCTTTTAAAGGTGCGGTCTCCAGAATTGCACACAATACTCCAAATGAGTTTGCATCAAAGACTTATACAGAGGCACTATCACCTCCTTTGTTCTGCTAGCCATTCCTCTCCCTATGCACCTAAGTGAATAGAGTGGAATAGTTAAAGACTAGGGGACATGCAATGAAGCTACAATGTAACCCATTTAAGACTAATAAGAGAAAATATTTTTTTCGCTCAAAGCTTAAACTGGAATTCGTTATTGGATGATGTAGTAAAAGCTGTTAGTGTAGCTGGGTTTAAAAAAGGTTTGGGCAAGTTCCTGGAGGAAAGGTCCATAAACCATTATTAAAAAGGCCCTAAGAAATCCACTGCTTACCCCTGGACAAGCATTGTATACCTTTTTAGGAACCTGCTGGGTACTTGTGATCTGGACTGGCCACTGTTGGAAAAAGGCTGCTGGGCTTGATGGACCTTGGCCTGAGCCATTATGGCACTGAACCACTGGCACTCTAGGCAGCCAACTAGTTTGCCTAAGGGTTGAGCGGCCCTGACCGGAAATGATCTTGGACAATTGTCCGGCCTTTCCTGTCAATTTCTCTTTTCTGCCTTTATCATAATAAATTATTGCTTGGAATGTCAGCTTATAGAATGCCCGTGATAAAAGTTGCTCTGCTAACTGTAAAGGCTTTTTGGCTAGGCCTAATCATCCATGGTTTCCTTCTGGCCTATGCCTTTTAAAAAGACAAACCTGCCATGCTGAATGGATTTGGAGAAAACACAAAATTTCCCAAAATCATTTTCTGTAAAGAGAATCATCAGGATTACCATAATGCAGATAAAAAGGTCAAAAACGCATATTACACTTCTCTTTTTGCATTCTGAATCAAATCATTCAAAAAAACTATTTCATGTCCTTTTCTCTTTAACACCAAACTCTTAAATCTACTTACTCTTTCGCTTGTCTAACTACAGATTGAAATAAGCTATGTCATCGATAAAATTGCTATTTTAGACAAGAATTACAATTAATCAATCAGTTTCTCCTTTGACCCCATCAGATTTTATTCAGGAACCAACAATGGAAAGTTCATATTCAGTATATTCAGCACAAAATTCTTTGGAAGAGCCTGTGGTCCCTTCCACCTGGACCTCCTTTAACTACACTTTTTAATTTAGGAAAAAAACATCTTCTCAATGACAATCACATCAGCTGACTCGGATCCCTTATCCTCATTAGTGCCAAAAACCATTACATTAGAATTCCTACTAACCACAGGTTTTGGTATGTTCCTATACCATTAAGAATTACAGTTCCCCTTTCTTCCCTTAGAGATTATATATTCTTCACCCCTGCCCTTTTTTTTAAAATATCAGTTAATCTATCTGGATTATTCATAAGCTTCGATTGGTCTCACCATCCTGGTTTGGTGCCTTTTCTAGCTATATTGCATTCTATTTTATGGCAGATGCCCCTTTATATAATACTTACTAAGGTGACCCCTCGGTGGGCCTTTATGAAATGCACAGATAGGTTGTTTTATGTTTTATTATTATTATTTATTTTCCCATCTTTCAATCTGTGTTCTCACAGTATACACATTCGGACTTCAATAGCTTAGTGTGCAACATTTCTAACTTTGGTTTTAATAACCTTATGGTTTTAAAGTCGTTTTGAGCATTTTATGGTCACATTAAGCTATACCACAGTTTCCATTTTACCTTCATGTCTGTCAGTGCTACAGTTGAAGTTTCCCTTCTTATATTTGCAATACTTCTTCCATAGCTAAGGTGATTTTTCAATCTGCCTATGCCATGCAACTCTGTTATAGTAACCTTATTCTGCTGTTATTTTTTCATATCTGCTTTTATATATCAGTTGTTTTAAGCTGTTATGGGTGTGATATTTGAATATCATCCTATGAAAAAAGCCCTATAAATAGGCTCCTATTGCCCTCACATTTGTGTTCCGATCAATTAGGAATGCCATAAGCTAGTGCGGCTTTTCTCCAATACTTCAGTTGCAGGGTCTTAATAATGCAGCATGTGATAAGGAAGCTTATCATAGCTCAGGAAGGAGCTATAGAAAAGGTGAAGTGACTCTGAACAAGCAACCTGTCAGTTCTGGTAGAAATAAGAAAACAGAATTTTGCCATAAAAGACTACCAGCCCCAGAATGCACCAGGTTTCCAACAGCCATTAGAGGAGCTGAAGTGGGGAAACGTGTGTTCAATCAGGAGGGCTATGAGGTAATCCCTAAGCACTCATCTCAAAGGGCAGGGCCTGATTCAGCACAGCTGCACTGTGTTAGGGAGGAGCACTCATCTAGGCAGAATAAGAGTAGAGTTTATTCTACAGATGACCATCTTCATGATCACCTTGGATATACAGAGAAGGATCATCAGTTTCATCTGAAGGATCATCAGAAGCAGAAGCCAAACCGGACGGACAGAGAGGGAAAGAGACCCTCTGGAAGAAAGAGGAGAAAAGCCTTTGAGAGGTCTAGAAGAGTCCAAAGCAGTACGTATACTGGGAGGCATTTCAAGGGCCAGCATACACCATTGGACTGGGGAAAGCCAGAGGAATGGTGCTGCAGAGCTAGGAATCTCCAGACGCTACCTGTGAGGGAGACGGCTGCACGTGGAAGGGACCCTAAGACCTGTGCCAGAAGGTATGTGAAGAGAGATCCAGTGTCCAGGGATCTGGATTGGAAGGCTGGACATAAGAACTGGACTACATACTGGCCAGGCTATATAGAGAGGAACTCTAGCAGCAATGGAAGCTCAGGTATGAACACTGATCTATGCCCTAGCTATAACCTTGAAAGACAGCAGGGAAACAAGTATTCTCCTGAAAATGCTCCATTGAGAGATTCATCTGTGCCAATCCATGATATTGAACCCATGCTTGTTGAACAAGGGGGAATAATAGCAGATGAGGATCCTGTTTATATGGACTGCTCTCTATCTAAACTCCGTTGGTAACTTTCTGTTATAAAGTACAGCAACCATCACAAAGAAATACAAATTTGTTCTTTAATCTACTCAGAAAAGCTCCTGAAGCAGGATTTGACCCACACAGTGGAAGGCAAGCCAGCTAAGGGGTTTCAGCTGGTAACTGCTAGCAATTAAGCCTTACCTAATTGCTTGTGAGCTAGGAGAGAATCACTTCTGTATCTATGTGGGAAGTAATCAGAAGTTAACCTGAAAAGAACAGTTTGTTTCTTGCTTTGTGGCTTTTCATTTGTTGTTTTCCTGATCTTAACTTTGTTTTTCCAAGTTAACACTGAAAGCAAGTTACCTGATTTTATGTGCTACCAAGCATATCTGTGTTGGGAGAAATAACCCCATAAATAAATATCTTATTGGCTTTACCCAAGAGCACAACTAAATTATTGTCAGCAGCTGTGTCTGGTGTGAATGAACTACATTGCCCACAATACCTTGCAAATCATATAGATATATGCACTTGCCAAGACTGTGAAAAATTCTCACCCAGGCAGCCGTCTGACAAGCACTACATACGTTCATTTATTGTATCCTCTATTTTATATATATAAGAATCTGCTATTGATTTCACTTTATAGTTTGATTGTTATTTGAACAAAATATTTGGTCCGCTTTACATAGTTTTTTCTTTATTGTTAAACCCATCGGTTATTATTTGAAGTTTCAGTTCTTACTCTCCAATAAGAAACTCTTTATTAAGATTTTTGACATAAAGATGCCCCTTGTGACATCCTTTAGCAGTGGGCAGGGCTTACTTTTGCTTTTAAAATTGCACTCATACACATGTGCGGTGTTTTCCCGTGTCTTGTGATTGCACAGAGGTAAGACCCATATCATCCCCCCATCTCTCTCCTCTCTCTTTTAAACTATTTAATCTTTTAAACTATTTGGATCTTTGTGGAGGCAGGCACTGCATCTCTTCGAGGTTCTGCTATGTCGGTAAATAGGCAACTTGTGTCAGATCGCACTCATTGTGGTAACACATTGAATGTTGCAACACTCTCTTTGGCACTCTTTCCATATATAGTCTTCACTCTAGTGACCCTTCATATTTTTTTATATATATTTAACCCATATTCTCTCTTTACTAGTACTTTATTTTGTTTTGCAATATAGTTTTTACTGTTTCCCCACCGCAACATTTAGTTCTTTGCAGAGGTATATGCAATTCATTTATTATTGTTGTTAATATAAGCTGGGCATGTCCTCTAAATTACATCTCCAAACCATCATGGAGTACTGGTAGTCTCTTTCACGGTTCCGTTTTCTTCATGGATTAAATAAATCAAGTAGTGTATAAGTAGTGACCTTGGTGAAGGTTCGTGGTGCCGTTGCGAGACCAAACGGTAGCACACAAAACTGGAAGTGACTCATCAGAACCACAACCTGAGGAACTGCTGGTGTTCAGGCCGTAAGGGGATATGCAGATACGCTTCGTCAAGTCTAGGGACATTAAGAATTCCCTGGATCTGATGGCAATGATGATGGAGCACAGAGTTTCCATGTGAAAATGCGGAACCTGCAGACAACGGTTCACTCGCTTGAGATCGAGAGTTGGACGGTAGGAACCTTCCTTCTTCGGTACTATGAAATAAATGGAGTATCAAATGCAGCTGTACTGCTCTGGAGGAACCGGCACCACTGGCTCTAGCGGCTGTGGTCGGGTTCAAGTTACTTGAACTGCTGCCGCTTTGGATCAAGCTTTGCAGGGAAACTGAATGAAAGATTTGCCCAGTAGGCAAGCAAACTCGAGGTCGTAACCTTCTCAAATGACCTCCAGGACTCACTGGTCAGAGGTGATCTGGGCCCAGGCTAGGTAAAAATGCCACAGACGTCTGCCCACAAACTGCACCCCTGCCTGGATCTCCCTCGTTTTACTGTGCTTTCTTGGGCCCAGAGGACGAGGGGGTGGCAAAACCTCTGCCTGCTCCCCTGAAGCCTCGAAACCCTTGTCCCCTGGAGGAAAATCTCTCTCTCTGCAAATGGGTGAATCGGGAAGACCGAAAATGCCCGAAATCCCGCGTCTGACTCCATGACGCTGGTGGCGAGCGACTCTGCTTCTGCTTGTCTTCGGGAAGCTGCCTAGCTTTGGACTCCCCCAGGTCCTTAACCAGCTTGTCAAGGTCCTCACCAAAGAGCAGCTTACCCCTGAAGGGGTGCTTACTAAGGCGAGCCTTCAAGGAACTATCCGCTGCCCAGTTCCGCAACCATAGGTAGCGGCAGGCCGCGACTCCCAATACCATGGAGTTTGACAGCCCCCAAAGATCGTAGTGGATGTCCGCCAAATAAGCAGCCCCTGACTCCAGACGGGCAGCCTCCCCGGCCTGGTCCACTGCCCCCTCTTGCTGCTATAGCCGTTGCAACCAGCAAAGGTAGGCTACTGCCACCCAGGCCCCGCAGATGGAGGCTTGCAATGAAAGGGCATTGACATCGAAAGCCTGCTTCAACAAGGAGTCCAGCCTATGATCCTGGGCACCCTTGAGAGCTGCACTGCCTTCAACCAAGATCATAGGCTTCTTCGTGACAGCCAACACTGCCACGCTAACATTTGGGGGCCGAAAGAGTTCACGGTTCTGGCCAGACAGTAGATAAAGATGTGCCATTGCTCTTGATCCCTTAAGACCAGGTTCTGTCAGGTTCCATTCATCCTGTATCATCTGCCGAACCAGTCAATGCACCGGGAACATCTTCTGTGGCTTGCGAACTGCCTGCAGTAAGGGATCTTCCAGTGTCTCATCCTGCGATGGACCACCGATGGGCATATTCAGTGCCTTGAGTGATTCCACAATGAGCGCCGGCAACTCCTCTTTGTGGAACACCCAAACATGCGGCTGCTCCTCCAGTTCAAGGATCTCCCCTATTCCTCGTCACCTTCTTCTATGACCAACTCCTCCACCTCCGGGTCTTCAGACCACTGGGAGTCAGCCAGACCTTCCTCCGAGGTCCTGGACTTCTTCGCGGCCACTAACCCCGGGCCGGGAATCTCCAATTGTTCGATTCCTTGCTGGGTCCCCGAGGAACCCACCTGTGACTGCTGATGCAGACAGAAAGCCTGATGTAGGATGACAAACTCCAGAGAAAACATACCCGGAAGTGCTCCCTCCCCCGGGAACTGGTTGAACGAGGGCCCCGGCAAGGACGGAGGGAACGGCCCCAAGTCCCGAGGAGGTGGCGTTGGGTTGCCTAGCTCCTGCGTCTCAGGCATAGGAGAGAGAGCCCTATCCAGCACTCCTTTTTCCCTCAGAGACTGTTCCATTGTGGCTGCTTCCTGAGCATACCACCTACATATGTCTGCCTCCAAAACTAACCTGCGACGTGTCCCACACACTAGACACTGGGGTCTAACAGGTATAATGCAAATCAAGGCAAAAGAGGAATGCCAAATAGCCTTGTCTTTGTTTTCTAATCCATGCTCTTCCTTTTTTTTTTTTTTTTAATATATATCCCGTCTGACAAGGGAAAAACGGGGGGGGGGGGGGGGTGTCGGAAAACGAAGGGAAGGTCCTCCTCTTCTACACTGTTTTTGTTTTTTTAAAACAGGAGAATATAAGAAACTCCACTTGTTATCCCCAAGAAAAACAGCTGACACTTCCCCAAGACAGCAAAAACCAGAGCTGAGGGCAGCACTAGGAGAACAGCCAAAATACATACAGAGCAGAAGCGGGAGACTGGAAGGCCCCCCCCCCCCCGAACTCGTACTCTGCAACTACCATGTGTACTCCTACAAAAAACACACTCCCAATTACCTACACGCTGCCCAGAGTCACTATGGAGACCAGCTCTACCCGGTGTCTTCGCGGTGAGCCACTCCTAATCTCCTTATCTCCCTTGCGCTCAGCCGATCGCAGCTTTGGTGCTAGAGGGGGAGGGGGGGAGGTGTCCGGAAAGCTTGCAGCTCTTCACTGGCACCTTCACTTAATACACGGCTCCTCACCCAAATAGGGATCGGGAACCGTTAAGAACCTCCAGCACCCCCAGGAAAGCCACCACACTCACCCCTACAACCCGAGGGGGCAATGGGGATCCTCCTCTTCTCCTGTAGCTCCTTTCATTTTTGGTGCGTTGTTTTGATTTTTTTTGTATCTATGAGCAGATTGAGGCCAGCAAAAAAAAGAAACCAAAGAAAAAAATCACTACACTAACCAAACTAACCACCTAAACTAGCCTCCTTAGTTGTTCCTTCAGTGAGTCCAGCACCCTGGCTCACCACCTCCTTCAGCTGCTTGGAGACTGAGCATATTGGAGCTAGTGGGCAATTCCTGCTGTATTTATACTGAAGTCATCAAAAGATGACATACTCAGTCTCCAAGCTCCTAGAAGAGGTGCACTACCCAGAGGTGTGCGACTAGACTGGAGGGACGATAAGGAAAGTAGTGTTACTGACAAATTTCCTGATGTTGCTTTTCAATTCAGCTCCTTTCAGCATCTTTTCTTGTTCCTAGTTTTTTAGCTTCCCTGTCTATGGAAAAAGTTTGTTTGTTCATGAATACCTTTCAAGTACTTAAAAGTCTGCATCATACAGTATCTCCCCCATCCCCAAACCACGAAAACAATTGCTGAAATTTATGCAGCCAAAAGCAAAATAATGGGAGCGGCAGAACCAGGAGCCAGTGCGGGAGATTCCAACTGAGGGCATTATGAAGCGGACCTATTAACAATATTAAAAGAGATACGAGAATCAAAAACGGAAATAGTGGAAAAGGTCCTCAATAAAATTGAAGAAAAATTTGCTGCGGTGGGAGCGCGACTGAAGGAGGTGGCCTATGAGACTGAAAGAGCCCACTGGGAGCTCCGTCCTCGACCCGAGAGCACAGCCTGTCCGAGAGCGCTAATAGTGAAACTGCTACGATACCAGGACAGACAGCACATCATTTGGCCGGCCAGGAGAATGGGGTACGTCACATTTAAGACATGGCGCATTTCAGTTTTTCCGGATCTTGCAGCGGAGACTGTGCAAAGGCGCAGAGACCTAATGTGCTTAAAAGAAAACCTGGTCCAAAAAGGGGTTCAGATTGCACTCTGGCATCCAGCGCGCATAATCCAACACAGAGACTTTGGAAAAATTCTTAAAGAATAAGAGATCTGAGGTGGGTAACCACCGGGTGCAGGACCAGGGAGAGGCAGCTGGTATAGCCCAGCGGAGGATGGTAGGAAAAATGGTGGAGCAGGAGGCAGATTGTGGAGAGGCAGTGTCATCACTGGGAGCACAGGCAGGTGCAGCGGAGAAGTGGGATGTTGCACCTGAGCTCCTGCAGGGGAACAATTCTGGAGACTGAGCGCCTTAGGACACTGAACTGCATCGGATTGACCTGGTTTGCAGAGCAGAGACTTTGGTGGGAGTTGAAATTTGGGGGGTAGTCTTAAAAACACAGAACTTTTAGACAATGGTCAATGATGAACAGGATGGAAAGATGGGAGAGGGTCAGTTGGGGGGGAGGGCAGATGCGATGGGATAAGGAATATGGCAGATATCAAGGAAGATGAAAAGTGGAATAACGAGATTGATAGCAGGGGGAGGAGGGAAGGGAGGGAGGGGTGAGTTTAAGGTTGATGGTTATGAACGTTAAGTTTGTATTGTGGCTCAGTGTGACTCTGCAGACTAGAAGGAAGAGGGAGGAAGGGATGACGACTTCTGATACTGCAAGGAGCTATGTAATTCCCTCCTTAAACATTAGGGGAATATATAGCACAATTAAAAGGAAGAGAATCATAACAAGCCTTGCAAGAGTCAGGGCGGATTTTGCCCTCTTGCAGGAAACGCACCTCACTAAAGAAGAATATGATAAGCTGAAAGGGTCTGGATATACCCAAGTGTTTTGCTCTGCTTATAATTTTTAAAAAAGGGAGTAGCCGTGCTTATCCATAACAGTGTTCCCTTCATCCTGGGGGAGAGGGGGAGATACCCAGGGGTGGGAAGTTTGGGTTACTGATAGGATAGGCTAAGTTGAGGTCTCTGTGTTAAATATGTATGCCCCCAATGGTCCAAAGGGTAACTTTTACCAGTAGACATTGCAGAGATTTGCAAAAGTGGCCCAGGGGGATTGGATAATCGGAGGAGATCTGAATTGTGCATTGGGGAAGGAGGATAGATCACATTTCTCTAGTAGACTCCATGGGAGGGAGGGCAGAAAGTTAAGGCAATGTATTAAAAAATGGGACCTAATAGATATATGGCGGGTGGAGAATGGGATACAAAGGGGGTATACATGCTTTTCTTTGAGATCTGGAGTTTATTCCAGGTTGGACTATGTCTTAGGGCGAAGGGAGAAAGCGGGAGTTTTGAGGAAAGTTCTGTTGTACCCACTCATGCTCTCCAATCATGGGATGGTGACATCTGTGTGGTTGCCAACAGATAGGGGTGGAGGAGGTGGGCCTAGGGTTTGGAAAGCTAATGCATCTCTACTACAGAAGGAGGAGGTTCGTGAACAGCTAAGAGTAATGTGGAAGGATTTTCGTCTGCGTAACACAGGCAAGATGGGTGGAGATGTTCTATGGGATGCCGGGAAAGCCTTTATGAGAGGCATACTTATACAAATTGGAGCCAGAAGAAAGAAAGAGAAGGAGAAAGAGCAGGAAAGGTTTGTGACTTTGATCAGGGACCTTCAGGCAGAACATAGCTTGAAGGGAGGATGTAAGATTTACAGGGAACTCTGCTGTGCGAGAGCACAGTTCGATGCATTAGATACGGAAAGGATGGAAAGCTTGCTGAGAGTTACCAAAAGGAATTATGTGGAGAATGGAAACAAGGCTTAGAAGCTCCTAGCTTGGCAGCTGAGGAAGCAAAGGGAGGATAGGTTGGTCACGGGATTGTCCCAACCTGGAGGGGGGGGGGAGAGAAAAGTATATGCAAATGGGGATATATGCGTGGAGTTCCGGATGTTCTATCAGATGTTTTATGATACGGAGGGAATGGGAGCCCCAGGTCAGGTGGCCCAGTATCTACAGAGGACGACCTTACCTAGGTTAATGAAGGAGCAGGCTGAGGGTCTGGGAAGGGAGGTAAATTCGGAGGAAGTGGTGGACGCGATATGCAGCCTCCCTCGGGGTAAAGTGGGGGAGGACAGGCTTCCGGCTGAATATTATTGTAACCTTGCTGTGTCTGAGTTCACCTTCACCTCTAGATATGATGGTGGTAGTCGTGACCAAGAAGTGACACAAACCCAGACAACAAGGCACAAATAAACTAACCTCGTTCACTGCTCAGAGCAAAATGAAGAAAATAAACTAAAAGGATTTCTTGAGCTCAAGTTCCAAGTGATAAGTATAACAATTTTATTTGTTATTATAGATGGTTATACCTAATAACAGATTTAATTTACATTGCATTCAGAATCTTTTTCTTCTTTTTCAAAACCTGAACGTTTATATAACTTATCTTTACAGAAAACTTCATACAGAACTTCTATCAACTTCTATTCACAGGTATGTATCTATTTTCCTTCTTCTCACAAAACAGAGTCTCTATGAGCACTTAACTCTCCGTAGTTGCAGTAGTTGTTGGTATCTGCAGCTGTAGAACTTTCTTGATAGATTTGATGACTTTGGTATTCCTTTCGTGGGAGCTCTTGTGGATGTAAACGCTGGTGTTGCTCAGCTGACGGTAGTTCCCGAACACCCACCTACTACCTAGGCTTTAAATAAACCAAAAATAGAAAACCCTATCTATCTTACAAACCAGCAAACAATCACTGTAAAACTATTCAGTACAGATTTAAAATTCCCTAACTGACTAAATAAAACAAAGTATAATTAATGTCCCTAAATAATGAAGCCTATTCTTTACTGTTTTCCCTAACTACTAACAGAGCTTCATTTAAGAATTCACTTCCCAAGACAATGCACTCATTCATCAATCTCATTATATGGTTTCAGGCATATTTCTCATCAACGACGTCAGTCACTTACTGTGCAGGTAGCCTTTCACTTTAAGATTTCAGGCACAACATACTATAGGCTACGTAATAGCAAAGCACTCCTCAAATGACACTTCCACTTCCTCTTAGTCTCTTTCTCTTAGAGAACTTTCATGGAATCTTCAACCAATGTCACTTGCTTCACTACCTGGTAATACTTCTCAATCAGTACTGTCCAGTGCCACACAAAATCAGGGTTATCGTTTACTTAGCCTGATTTTCATATAGTCCTAATATAAATTCCACTCTCAAAAACAATTTCTCACATATTTGTACCTTTTTACTGGCAAAATTAGTACATCTTTCCAGACACAGCAGAACATATTGCTGCTTTCTTTCACTGTCGAAGCTCTTCCACAACTATATTTTTGCCTGTTGCCAAGGTTACGGTGACTCTTCTGACATCACCTATTTGCATTCCAGAGCCGCTAACCAATCACAGGCATGCTTTAGGGATATGCAAATGAGGCATTAAAATATGTTTTGAATTCTGCAAAAATCAGTTTTCTTTTCAACTGTATTTTCCCATTAAAGTGAACGGCAAAACCTTAGCTTGGAAGTTTTGCACATTAAAGACTTTCCAAAATAGTCCAAAATCTATAATCCTATTCAGCATATCTAACTTAAATACTCTATTATTTCCAAATTTAAATTCATACATTTTTCTAGGCGTTGTACATTTTCCTTCATAAAATCACCCAAAACGTTGTCCAAGTTACATAACAAGTATATTCATATTTACTTAGAACTCCAAACTATTGAGTATAATTAACAAAACTTCAAACCGGTCACCAACTTCAGCGCAGGCGCCAATTTTAACCCTTAGGTTACAGTTGCCCGGGTTTAAAATCAATGTTGTCCCCAACATTTTCATCCCATATTTTCATTCTTCTCATCCATCCAATATCCATCACAGCCAAATTCAGTTTGACCTTCCCTATATTAATTTCATGGGGTTTCGCTACTAAACTTTTACTTAGATTTTTTTTCTTAATACAATCTTGTATTACTTATATAATTTAAACCATGTTAACAGTATTTTCAACAACCACATTACAATATAATTAATTCACAGATACAACAGTATTCCCCAGATTCAGAATACATAGAATTCCGATTCACAATCTTACCTATCGTCTGACAAGATTGCTTCAAATTTACCAATCAGAATTGTCTGCCCTAACTCCCTTGGTTACAAAGGTACGAAGTACCTAACTTTGGTATTATATTGATATCACATTCCTTTTCTCTTCTACTATCCCAAAGTTAATTCAACTTATAATTTTCTCTTAGAAATGCTGAACACATTCCTTTATTTTCTCTAGTGGACCTACGTATCACATCCAAATCCTCTTCAGGAACGCTTATGTCTTGTTGCACAGGTGTTACATTATTTAGATTGACATAGGTTCTTACCCAATACCACTTTTCAGCATTGGATACTCTTGGATTTTCCTTTTCCTCATCCAAATCTGAATCAAGGTTTACAATAGTTTTCTGTGGTTGTATCTTAATACCGGACTCTGAATGTTCAGTTTCTACTAAATATCTCTTAAGCAAATTCCTATGTACTATTTTAAGACTACCAGCCTCATTTTGAATTTTATAAACATTTTGATTGGTGCCAAATCTTTCAATCACCTCATAAATTTATTTTTCCCAAAGTCCTTGTATTTTATGCCTTCCCGGAAAATGTTGTATTCGTAGCAACACCTTATCTCCTGGTATCAATTCCACCGTTTGGGCTTTCCCGTCAAAATTACGCTTGATCTTCCAGAAATTTTTTTAAAAATTCTCTCAAGCAATTTCTCGGGCAACATTTAATTTCTCTCTTTGTATTTGGACCCAGTGTTCGGGCTATTTACCTCATAAAACTGTATGTCATCTCCTCTGTTATTAACGGACAGAAGGGTAGTAGTGTCTCCACCCCTAAAAACAGATACACAGGTGCGAAACCGGTTGATGAATGTATGGAGCTGTTAAATATTTGATTTACTTCTGTAATATATTCTGACCATTTTCTCTTTTTATCTTCGGGAAAGGTTCGTAAGATGGAATGCATTGTTTTGTTAAAACGTTCACACCTCCCATTTCCTTGCGGGTGGTATGGGGTTGTTCTTGTCTTAGTTATATTATACCATTTGCATAGCTCTTTGATAATTGCAGATTCAAAATTTCTACCCTGGTCTGTATGTAATCGCTCAGGGATACCATACACTGATAACTACCTCGTAATTAGCATTTTAGCAGTTGTCTTTGCAGTTTGGTTTCTGGTGGGCACTGCAATAGTGAACCTTGTGAACATATCAGTTAGGATTAAAACGGATTCATATCCTCTATTATCTTTTTCAAACACTGTAAAATCAACAGCCAAGACTTCTAGGGATTTAGTTATGTGGAAACAACCTAATTTTTCTCTCTCTTGTGGACATGGTAATTTAGCAAAGCAACATCTAGAACAATTCCCTATCCAATTTTCAATATCTTTCTTCATGTTTACCCAGAAATGTTGTTTGCGGATGTTTTTGAAAGTGGTTTCCAGCCCAAAGTGACCAGCTTTGTTATGGAAATTAGACAATATTTCACTTTTTAAAGCATCTGGTACTACCGCTTGCCATATAATATCTCCATGATGACAATCTTCATATTTCCGATATAATATATTGTTTCTTACTACCAATCTATCTCTTTGTTTCCACAGAGTTAGCGTAGTTACTCACCTGTAACAGGTGTTCTCCAGGAGCAGCAGGAATCAGTCCTCACTTATGGGTGACGTCGGCGCCGACGGAGCCCTCGCGGAGCAATTTTCCCCAGCTTTCAAAGAAAGCCTTTGGGAATTGCAGCGCGCATGCGCGGTCCTCTTCCCGCCCAAGGGTGCCATCTTAGCCAGTCAGATGACATAGCTAAAAAAGACAGCATAAAAATTTGCAAAAAAACTAAAGCAGACGATTGCAACTCCAAGGGGAGGAGGGAGGGTAGTGAGGACTGATTCCTGCTGCTCCTGGAGAACACCTGTTACAGGTGAGTAACTACGCTTTCTCCAGGACCAAGCAGGAAGTCAGTCCTCACTTATGGGACTCCCAAGCTCAAGGCTACCGGAGACCCTAAGCACAAAAATGAGCTCCCTCTAGCTCAGCAGCACAGAAGGAAAGAATCTTCGCTGAATTATCATCCACCGGTAGCCCACATCCGGGATGGAGGGTAGGAGTTGCTCAGACCTCAAAGAGATTACGGAGGACTGCCTGTCCGAAAGCACTGTCCCTGCGGGACTCCCTCTCGAGGCAGTAATGGACCGCAAAAGTCTGGCTCGAAGACCAAGTAGCGGCCCGGCAGATGTCTGCCAGCGGAACAGAGCGGAGGTAAGCCACTGACGTGGCCTTTGCCCGAACGCAATGAGCCGTGACTCGACTTTCTAAGGAGAGTCCGGCTGCCCCATAAGCCCAAGAGATACAGTCCGCAACCCAGATGGACAGAGTACGCTTGGAGACCGGGAGCCCCAATTTATTGGGGTCAAAAGACACAAAAAGCTGAGCAGCTTTACGGTGCTCCCGCATACGGTCAAGGTAGAAGTTCAATGCCCTTCTACAGTCCAGGGTATGGAGGACCGTTTCAGCTCGGCTGGAGGGTGGTCTGGGAAAGAAGGTTGGAAGTACCACCTCCTGATTGATGTGAAAAGGGGAGACCACTTTTGGAAGAAATTTTGGGTGAGTCCGTAGGACTACCCTATTTTTGTAGAACCGAGTGTAAGGGGGATCAGACACGAGGGCCTGCAATTCACTTACGCGTCTAGCGGAAGTGAGGGCTATCAAGAACAGTGTTTTCCAAGACAGAAAACGGAGAGAACAGGTAGCCATAGGTTCAAAAGGCGGACAGGTGATCCGCTGCAAAACCACATTTAGGTCCCAGTCAGGCGCTGGCGGGCGCAGAGGTGGTTTAAGTAGAAGGAGACCTCGGAGGAACCTCGTTACGAGAGGGTCGCTGGAGAGAGGTCTACCGTCCACTGGCACATGATGGGCCGAAAGAGCACTGAGGTGAACTTTGACGGAGTTGGACTTAAGTCCCAGATTAGAGAGGTGTAGCAAGTACTGCAAGATCACCGACACTGGGCAGGAGAAGGGATCTTGAGACTGTTGGGTACACCAGACGGCGAAGCGACGCCATTTAAGGGCGTAGCATTTGCGGGTAGAAGGCCGTCGCGAAGCCAAGACGACCTCCTCCACCTCTGCCGGCAGGAGAAGGGGAGCAAGGACTACCCTCTCAGCAGCCAGGCCATGAGGTTGAGAGACCTGAGGTTGGGGTGTAGTAGAGACCCCTGATCCTGAGTGAGGAGATCCGGTCGTACCCCCAGAGGGAATGGATCCTCCACCGCTAATTGCAGTAGGAGCGGAAACCACGGCTGTCTGGGCCAGCGAGGGGCCACCAGGATCATGAAGGCTTTGTCTCGGAGAACCTTGAAAAGAGTCCGAGAGACTAGCGGGATGGGAGGGAAAGCGTACAGAAGGCTCCCCGACCATGAAATTAGAAAAGCGTCCGCCGCAACCCGAAGGGGGTGTGGCTGACGAGAGCAGAAGCGAGGAAGCTGCCGGTTGTGAGGACTGGCAAAGAGATCCACCGTGGGGAGGCCCCACTTTAGGAAGAGCTTCTGAACTACCAAGGGATCCAGACGCCACTCGTGCGGCTGGAGGATCCTGCTGAGTTTGTCCGCCAGGCAATTCTCTTGGCCCGGGAGATAAACTGCCTTGAGGAGAATGCCGTGACTGACGGCCCAAGAGCAGAGCTTCTGTGCCTCCCGGCAGAGGAGGAAGGAGCCCGTGCCCCCCTGCTTGTTCACGTGGAACATGGCAACTTGATTGTCCGTCTGGACAAGGACGGACTGGTGGGAAGTCAGGTGGGAGAAGGCCTTGAGAGCCAGGCGGATCGCCCTGAGCTCCAGGAAGTTGATCTGCTGAGCAGACTCCCACGTGGTCCAGAGGCCCTGAGTACGTGCCCCTTGGCAATGTGCTCCCCAGCCCAGGAGGGATGCATCCGTGGTCAGCACCCGGGTCGGCTGAGGTGACTGGAAAGGCATACCGAATATCAGGTTCGGCTGTCGAAGCCACCACCGGAGAGACGAGATCAGCGGCTCGGAGACGCGCACTAGGTCTGCTAGGCCGCCTGTGGCTTGTCGCCACTGCTGGCGGAGACACCATTGAGCAGGCCGCATATTCAGGCGGGCATTGGGGGTCACATGGACGGTGGAAGCCATATGGCCGAGTAGTCTCAGGAAGCGCCTGGCGGAGACCAGGGGCTGGCTGCGAAAGCGGTCGGCTAGGTCCATGAGCCGTTGAGCCCTGTCGAGCGGTAGGTATGCTCGCGCCTGAGGAGTGTGCAGCCTTGCGCCGATGAACTCGAGATCCTGTGAGGGGAGCAAAGTGGACTTTGCGAAGTTTATAACAAAGCCCAAGTGCTGCAGAAGAGTCACCGTGCGGCGCGTGGCGTTGGTGACCTCCCGAGCGGACGCTGCTCTGATGAGCCAGTCGTCGAGGTACGGAAAGACATAGAGGCCGTGAAGCCGGAGATGGGCCGCCACCACCGCGAGACATTTTGTGAAGACTCGCGGTGCGGAGGACAGGCCAAAGGGCAGTACTCTGTACTGGTAATGATTTCCTGCCACCACAAACCTTAGGTATTGGCGGTGGCTTGGGTGGATGAGGATGTGCGTGTAGGCATCCTTTAGATCCAAGGAGCATAGCCAATCTCCCTGCTGGAGGTAGGGCAGAAGGATTCCAAGGGTAAGCATCTTGAACTTCTCCCGCACAAGGAACTTGTTGAGGTTGCGCAAGTCCAGGATGGGTCTGAGGCCCCCTGTTCTCTTTGGTATTAGAAAATACCTGGAATAAAAGCCTTGACCTCTCAGGTGGTGTGGCACCGGTTCCACCGCCTGTTCCTGCAGAAGACCTGCCAACTCCTGAAGGAGTAATTCCCTGTGCAGAGGGGGTCGTGGAGGTTCTCCCGGAAAATAGGAGGGAGGGACCTGGTGGAAGTGGAGAAGATAGCCTTCTCGTACGACTTGAAGCACCCAGGCATCTGCGGTGATGCTGGACCACCTGTGGGCGAAGTGAACCAGCCGGCCTCCGGTGCTGGGAGGAACCAGCGGGGGGGGAGAGGCTATGCTTAGTGAGTCAAAAACCCCCACCCTGCTGAGCAGGGGCTGGTGGTGTAGGCTTGGGGGCTTGCTGCCTACGGGACCCGTTACCCCATCCCTTGGCCTGCTGGCCCTGTTGGGGAGCTGCAGGGGCCTGATAATGGGGGTATTGTTTGTAGGCAGCCGCCTTCCTCGGGTAAAAGGACTTTTTCCCCGAGCCCTTCTTTTTCTGGGAAGGGGCGGAGGTCTTCCTAGAAAGCCTGGTCCTGGTGAGAGTCTCAGTCTCAATTTGTGCAGCCTTCTCCGCCATGGGCTTGCCAAAGAGGTTTTCGCCTCGGCAGGGGACATCGACCAACTTGTCCTGCACCCAGGGCTCAAGGTCTGACGACTGAAGCCAAGCCTGTCGGCGGGCACCGATGCCGGCTGCGGCCACTCGAGCCGATGCTTCAAAGCCATCATAGGCTGCTCGGGACATGAACTTTGAGCATTCCCGAATGCCAGTGGACAAGGCCAGGAACCTCCGCAAGGGTTCCTCGGACAAACCAGCGGAGAATCCGGCTAGCTCCTTAGCCAGATCCCGGAGATACATGCCCATGTATAGCTGGTAAGTCTGGACACGACATGCGAGCATAGAGCCCTGGAAACACTTCTTACCAAGGCCATCCAGGTTACGGGCCTCCCTGCCAGGAGGCACCAAGGAGTGCATCTTCTGGCTCTTAAGACGATGCATGGCCGATTCCACTACCATGGAATGGTGTGGTAGCTGTGCCTTTTGAAAGCCAGGGCTCTTGAGGACTCGATAGATAGAATCGACCCGCTTGCTCAGGACCGGCGAGGAGGCCGGACTCTCCCACATGCGGAAGAGTAGTCGTTCCAGCATAGGAGGAACCGGTACAGTAAAGTGTTCCCTTGCGGGAGAGTCATACTGGAGGGCGTCGAGCTCTTCGGCTCGAGGCTCCTCCTCGGGATCCGCAGGGAAGGCCAAAGCCTTGGCCATATCCCTAACGAAGTCCGAGAACCGGGCATCCTCCGGGGGGGACTGCTTCCGAGGCTCGGACTCCGGTGAGTCCGAGGGGACACACCGAGTCCGGAAAGAATCAGGCGACTCTTCCTCTTCAGACTCCAAGACCGACTCCGACGAGGACTCGGTGGGGTCGGCCCGGGCAGGGCGCGGCGCCTGCCGCCCCGACGCCGAGGGAGTCGGCGTCGGCGACCTCGGTCCCGAACGGGAGGCCGAGGGTGACCTCGACCGAGGATCGACTCGAGTTCGCATCGACTCGAGGATCGGCTCGGTCTCCGGGGTCGACTTGGACGTCGACGTCCCGGCGGTCGGGGCAGCGGCGCCAGCGAAGCCAGCGAGCAGTGCCCGCTGCTGGTCCATGAAGGCAGACAGTCTGCTCTCCAAGGCCGTCAACCTGAGTCCGAGCTCAGGAGACCCAGCAGCCCCCGACTCGGACCCCGACGGCGTCGGGCCCGACGTCGGCTGTCGCGGAGGCGAGTCCAGAAGGACCACAGGACTTACCCGAGCAGGCATCTCCGACTCCAGGCGAGGTCGCTTCGTGAGGTGTTCCTTCTCCAAGGACCCGGGGCGGCTGTCGGGGCTATGCGACCTGGCCCTCGCGGAGCCAGGAGCGTCCACCGACGCCGCCCTCGCGGGTTTCACCTTACGACGATGGTCCCCGGAGGGAGAACCCCGGTCGGAGGAGCTCCGGCGGCGGTCCGAGCTGGAGCCTTTGGACGCGGAGGCCTCCGACGAGGTCCGGGTACGGCTGGGGTCAGCGAAGATTCTATCACGCTGATGCCGCCGACTTCTCAACGCTTTTGAGGACATTTTGCCGCAGGGCCCACAGATCAATTCCTCATGATCCGGGCCCAGGCAGCGGAGGCAAAAGTCGTGTGTGTCAGTTAGTGACATATTTCGGTCACACTGACCACACCGCTTAAACCCACTGGCAGCCATCGGGGGAAAAAGGGCCCCTGCGAGGTCAAAGGACCGGGCTGCCAGGGAAAAATCGAAAACGAAAGCTGACAAAGTCAGAAAAACCGAAAAAAAGTAAGAGGACTCGTGACCGGCGTCGCGAGTCCGGGCGGGAAAAAGACCGGCGTCGAACCGAAGGAAAAAGGAATAAAATAATGAAGAAATATCGACTTTTTCGCGGGGACAAGACGGGGACGTCTGTAGGGCTCCGCGGAAAATAGAAGACTGGCTAAGATGGCACCCTTGGGCGGGAAGAGGACCGCGCATGCGCGCTGCAATTCCCAAAGGCTTTCTTTGAAAGCTGGGGAAAATTGCTCCGCGAGGGCTCCGTCGGCGCCGACGTCACCCATAAGTGAGGACTGACTTCCTGCTTGGTCCTGGAGAATTCACAGTTACTGTAGCCTGTCTCCACACTTCCTCAGAGGGATTGTCCTCTACCCAACCTAACACTACTCTTATCACCGAGTCCTCTTGTTGTCTCTGAAAGATCTCCTCTTGAAGTTTTTCTATAAGTATAGATCTATTTAACACAGATAATTACTTTATCTGTATTACTTTGTTTGGCTGGCTTTCTTTTCCCGATTTTACTGTTTTTAACCGTAAAAAATCTTTTTCTTCAGTATCTTCAACTTCAGGTTCTAGCTCTTCAGGCAGATGGAACAGGATATCTACATTCTGGTTTAGTCTCCCTGGCTTATATTCAACCGTGAAATTCAACTCCGCTAACTGGGCTAACCACCTTTGCTCAATGGCCTGAATCTTTGAGGTCTCCAAATACTTCAATGGATTGTGATCGGTGCGTAATATAAACTTCTTGTAGATCAGGTATTCCCGGAACTTATCTGTTGCGGCCCACTTTAGTGCCAGTAACTCTAGTTTAAAGGCAGAATAATTGCTTGCATTCCGTTCTGTCTTTCTGAGGCCTCGACTGGCATACGCTATGACTCTTTCCTCCCCTGCTTCGTATTGACTCAGTATAGCTCCTAGCCCTCTGGAACTAGCATCTGTGGTTAGTATGAAAGGTTCGTCGAAGATTGGGAATGCCAATACAGGAGAAGATACCAGGGTTTTTTTAGCATTTCAAAAGCCACTTGACATTCATCGGACCAGACAACTTCATTTTTCTTGTTCTCTTTTTCAGCTTTTTCCGTGAGACAATGTAGAGGTTTTGCAATCTGTGCAAAATTAGGAATGAATCGGCGATAGAAACTTATGAAGCCCAAAAAACTGCGTACTTCTGTTTTGGTTTTGGGAACCTTCCAGTACTGTATGGTTTGAATCTTTTCCAAGTCAGCTGATACTCCTTTTTTAGACACTATATAACCCAAATATTTTACTTCTTTACTCAGTAATTTACATTTGTTTGGTTTTAATTTGAGCCCACATTCTTCTAAACCATAGGTGTCAAACTCTGGCCCGCGGGCCAAATTTGGCCCGTAGTGTAATTATATTTGGCCCGCGAGGCTATACCAAATGACTACTAGAGCTAGCCCACCGGTATTATACAGCGCATTCATTCATCGCTAATACTACAAATCCCATAATGCCTTGCTGTTGTTTTGGCGCGTCAATCAGGACAGGTCCCAGAAACGCCCTCTCCTGTGTGACAGAAGTCATAGCGATCTCAAGCTACAACTGTCACTGTGGAACCCCTTCCCAAAAATGGCAAAAAGAAAGGCAGACAACAGGAACTTTCTGGACAGGTGGGAGACAGAATATTTGTTTACATATGTAAAAGACAGACCTGTTTGTCTGATTTGTGGAGTCAACATGGCTATAACTAAGGAGTATAACATTCGACGACACTATGAAACAAAACACCATGACAAGTACAAGGACCTGGACATGACTCAAAGGAGCCAGAAAGTGGAGGAGATGAAAAGAAGTTTGGTTTCACAACAGAATATGTTCAAAAAAGCCACATCACAAAGTGAGGCTGCTGTAAAGGCTAGTTATATTGTGGCAGCAGAGATCGCAAAATCAGCCCGGCCCTTTAATGAGGGAGAGTTTGTGAAAAAGTGCATGTTGAAAGTCTGTGACATCGTGTGCCCAGAGAAAAAGCAAGCCTTTTCAAACGTGAGCCTGAGCAGAAACACAGTAGCTGATCGCACATGTGATCTTGCCACCAATCTGTATGACCAGCTTTTGGAAAAGGGAAAAGATTTCGTTGCATTCTCCCTTGCTGTGGATGAGAGCAGCGACGCATCTGATACTGCTCAGCTGTCAGTCTTCATCCGTGGAGTGGACTCAAATATGTGTGTTACGGAGGAGTTATTGGGATTCAAATCAATGCATGGCACAACCACAGGAAAGGAAATTTTTGAGGAGGTTTCCAAATGCGTAACTGAAATAAAGCTGCCGTGGGATAAACTCGTGGGATTAACGACAGATGGTGCGCCAGCGATGTGCGGTAAAACAAGTGGACTGGTGGGCAGGGTCCGGGAGAAGATGCAGGAAGAGAACTGTGCAGGTGAACTAACTGTTTATCACTGCATCATACATCAGGAATCATTGTGTGGCAAAGCCCTAAAGATGGAACATGTTATGACCACAGTAACACAAGTAGTTAACTTTATAAGAGCCAAAGGTCTGAATCACCGCCAGTTTAAGTCTTTTCTGGAGGAGTGTGGTTCGGAATACGCAGACGTGCCGTATCACACAGAGGTGAGATGGTTAAGCCGAGGAAAAGTACTGAATAGATGTTTTGAGCTGCATGAGGAAATATGTCAGTTTCTGGAAAGCAAAGGGAAGGACACAGCAGAGCTTCGGGAGAAAAAGTTTCTGTGTGAGCTGGCCTTTCTGTGTGACATCTCGAGCCATCTCGATGCGCTGAACCTGCAGCTTCAGGGGCGGGGGCGCATCATCACAGACATGTACGCTGCAGTGAGGGCTTTTAAAACTAAACTGTGCCTGTGGGAGAATCAGATGCTGCAAGGAAACCTTGGCCATTTTCCCTGCTGCCAAACCATGAAAACGCAGTTCTTTACCAACTTGTTCCCATGCGCACAGTTTGCTGAAAAACTCAGTGTACTCGGCGCTGAGTTTAGCCGGCGATTTGCCGACTTTGATGTCCAGAAATGTAGGTTTGAACTGCTCAGTAATCCCTTTGCAGTTAATGTGGAAAACGCACCAACCAACCTCCAAATGGAGCTAATTGAACTCCAGTGTAATGACACGCTGAAGTCAAAGTATGATGCTGTGGGCGCCGCCCAGTTTCCACAGTTCATCCCTGACACAATGCCTCAGCTCCGCACCCAAGCTGCTCAGATGCTCTCCATGTTCGGCAGCACTTATCTATGTGAGCAACTTTTCTCCTTGATGAAGATGACCAAAACATCTCACAGGAGACGTCTGACTGATGAACACCTTCGCTCGATACTGAGGATTTCCTCAGCTCAAAGCCTGAGCCCAGACATTGATGAACTATCATCCAAGAAGAGATGCCAGGTATCTGGCTTGGGCACATCAGATTAGATCAGTGTGCAGCAAACTGAGCAATAATTAACGTTTTCTTTATGCACTTTTTCTTGCTACTCCAAGACATGGGCTTGAATGGTTGATTAATTTTATTATTGTTATTTTATTTTAAAAATTATTATTTATTATTATTTAAATCTTATTTAATAAATGAATGTCATTGATGTTTTTTTTTATTTGAAATTGGTTTTTGCATATCTGAACTATTAAGTTATAAATTGTATAGTAATAAGTGTTGCTTCATATTCAATGTTAAAGCAAATCTTGTTTGGGTCCATATTAAAAGGTTCATTTGTTCAATGCTGGCCCGCGACTTTGTTCAAGTTTTACATTTTGGCCCACTGTGTATTTCAGTTTGACACCCCTGTTCTAAACGCTGAAATACTTTCCCTAAATGTTCCAAATGTTTCTCAAAGGTTGGTGCATATATAAGGATATCATCTAAATACAAGAGTAAGATGTCAAATACGTATTCATCCAGTACAGTCTCCATTAATCTTTGGAAGTTAGCAGGCGCATTACGAAGTCCAAAGGGCATCCTTGTCCACTCGAAAAGTCCAAACGGAGTAGTGACGGCAGTCTTCTCAATATCTTCTGAGGCCATTCCCAACTGGAAGTAACCAGAGGTTAAATCTAATGACGTAAACCAAGTCGAAGTTCCTAATACATCCAATGCTTCATCAATCCTTGGCAGTGGGTAAGCGTCTTTACTGGTAACAGCATTAAGTTTACGAAAATCACAGCAGAAACGAAGACTTCCATCCTTCTTTTTAATGATTACCGCTGGACTGGCCCACGGACTACAACTTTTGCGAAGCATCCCTTGTTGCACTAGCCCATTGATGTGTTCTTTAAATAAATGTGGAGATACCCTATGGTAAGGCTACTTAATGGGTAGTGTATTTCCCATTTTTATTTTATGTTCTACTATATTTGTGAACCCAATATCACTATCACTTGTCGAGAAGACGTGTCTATGTTTCCACAATAATTGTCTTAATTGCTCTGCTTGCTGTTCATTCAATGAATTCAAATCAATTTTAAGTTTTGACAAGCACTTTTCCCAATTGCTTTCACTAGTCGACTCTGAATTCTTTAACTGTTTCAGCTCCATGATCTCAGCCGGCTTACTTATCTCCACTACTCTCATCCTAGGAGGTAAGGTTATGTCTTGCTCTCCTACGTTGATCACCCGAAGAGGCACTCTCCCTGCTGTTTGCTGCACCAAAACTTTAGCCACCATCAGTTTGTTCGGGATACTTGCAGTCGGAGTAGCTGTTACTACTAATGGGCCATCCCATTTCCTAACACTATTACATCTCCCTAGGATAATTTTTTTTTTTTTGAAACTTTATTTATTAACCAATAGCAACAGGATAAACAGTACAGCACTCAGCAAAGGGCCATCGAGGAGTGGTATCTTATCTCCTCTTGAGGCCATTACAATAAACAGGTACGTCACCATAGCAGACCACAGCAGTAAACATTAAAAGGCGAACATGGTTAAACAGTTTTTCCTTTTGTGTTCTTCCAGTAAACAGAACAACACCCCCCACCCTACCCCATCCCCCCGCTGAACCCCATAACCCCCCCTTACCCATCCTCGCACCCCGAACTCCACGGCAGGGCTCAACACACTACACAACAGTGGCTGGTAGCTTCTCCCCCCCTATAGACAAGGCCTTAAATACCCACATTAACTATATCGCTGCGGCAACGGGGGCTCAAGTTCTGAATGTAGGGTTCCCAAATCAGCAAAAAGGTAGACCATCGCTTCACTGAGCCCCTAGCCCTCCAGCGCTCAGCCAGCATCAACTGATGAAAATTATTGCGCCACTCCGTAAACGTGGGTGGGGTCCGATCTCTCCAATTACGCAAAATCGGACCTTTCCCCACCAGACAGGCTTTACGCACTAATAAACGCTCCCATTTCCCGATAGGCAGGGTCAGAGGCAATTGATCCAAGATGACTAGATCACTGGTCCAGGGAAACCTCTGTTGTACAAGTCTCATGATATAACGGTGAATTTGGGACCAATATGGGAAGATGCGCCTGCACTGCCACCACATATGAGTCAAGGTTGCCAAGGGCGCTTGACATCGAGGGCATGACCCATCCTGCGTAATGTGGCTCCGGAACGCTCGTCTCGGAGAGAAATGTACCCGGGTTAAGGCCTTATACTGGATCTCCCTCCAACGTGCACCCTCTGCTAATTCAATTATCCGTCCCACCGCCATACAAATCGTGCCGGGAGTAACAACACGGCCCAATTCACCTTCCCAGGCTGCCTCCACCCTCCCATAATCCGGCACCACCCCAAAGCACACCAACTTGGTCCGCAACCCAGCTATTGTCAGGGGTGTATCCCCTCCTAGTTCTAAGAATTCGATAATTTGCTTTGACCTATCCTCTCCCAATTCTTCCCTGGGTAACGTCGCCACATAATGAGAAAGCTGATAATATGCAAAATAATGGGTACCGGGTAGTTTATACTCCTCACGGAGGTCCCTAAACGGCTTACTTTTACCCGTAAGATCTACTGCATGCCCTAAGTAATGAAGGCCCTGCCGATGCCAGAACTTAAACACTCCGGAATCCAAACCCGGCGGAAAGTGTACATTGCCTTGTATTGGTAACCAACTAGAGACCTGCCAATTATGTTGCCACAAGCCATTTAATTGTTTCCATGTTCGCCTCATCGCATTCAACAACACATTCCGCGTAAGTCGCCGTGGTAGGTACTTACTGTCCACGTGCAACGTCCCCACAAGGGAAAGAGGAGCCACCAATGCTCCTTCTAAGTCTCTGGGAGTATAAACGTCTGTTCCCCCTAGGTAATCTCCAAGATGTCGTATCTGGCAAGCCAAAGCATATAAGCTTAAATCTGGCAACCCCAGGCCTCCCCTTCGCCATCCACCAATCATACGAGATATCGGGATCCGCGCTCGAGCCCCCTTCCACAAAAAGCTTTGTATCTCCCTCTCCATTTTGTGTAGATCTCTTCGGAGTAACCAGACCGGTAACGTTTGAAGCCAATAAAGTATACGTGGTAAAATCACCATTTTGATGGCAGCAATTCTCCCCAAGAGTGCCAAGGGCAACGGGTTCCAAGCTCGCAATTGGCGCCTCATTCCAGACAGAACCCTTTCAAAATTCGTATAATATAGATCCTGCGGTAACCTGGTCAGAATAATACCAAGATACTTGAACCCATGCTCGGCCCAGTGCAGAGGAAAAACCGCCCCCCACCCATTCCGCAACCCCCCCAACACATCCAGGGCCTCCGATTTCTCTGTATTTATCCGAAGACCTGCAAAACTACCAAACCTCCTAAACTCAGCCATCAGCCTCGGCAACGATTCTCGCGGGGCCAGCAAATGTACCAGCATGTCGTCGGCAAAGGCCGACACTTTGAATCCCTGTGCCCCCACCTTTATCCCACGAATCAACTGGTCCTGTTCTATACTACGTATTAGGGGGTCTAAAGACAAAATAAACAGTAAGGGAGATAATGGGCAACCCTGCCGAGTGCCCCTATGCAACGGGAAGGGGGCCGACAAAACCCCGTTACACAGTACTCTAGCTGTCGGAGTATCATATAAACTCTTTACCATGGCACAGAAAGCCTGTCCAAGCCCGTACATCGGTAGCAGATAATCCAAATAGGTCCAGTCCACCCTGTCGAAAGCCTTTTCCGCATCAAAACTCACCAGAAGGGTCTGTAGTTGGTGGCTGTGTACCCACTCCAGAGATGTCAGAATACGGCGTATATTCCGAACAGCATACCGACCACGTACAAATCCCACCTGGGAGTCATGCACTATGTCTCCTAACACCCCCGCTAACCGTTCAGCCAAAATTTTCGCCAGCAGCTTTGCATCATAGTTTAACAAAGAAATCGGCCTATAAGACGCTGCTTGCAGCGGATCCTTGGCTGGCTTGGGTATCAAGGTAATATAGGCCTGGTTCTCTCCCCATCGCCTACCGCCTCCACCTATTCGTTGCTGAAAGGTATCTACCAACAACTGTCCCACCCCGGTAGACAGGAGTTTATAGAACTCAGCCCCGAAGCCATCGGGGCCTGGTGCCTTACAACAACTAGCCTGTGCAATGACAGATTGGACCTCCTGTAATGTAATTGGCTGCCCCAATTGAACCCGTTGCGCCTCTGTCACCCTCGGGAGCTGCAGCCCTTGCAGGTAAGCTGTCATAGTTGAGGGGTCGATCTCTTCGGCCTGATAAAGTTGTTGAAAAAAGTTCTTAAAGAGGCCACTAATCGCTTCACGATCTTGGTGGAGTTTCCCTTTCTCATCTCGGAGGGCTGCTACCCCCTTTCCCCCCCGTGGACCCCTCAAACAACGTCCGAGGAGTTTCCCCGGTTTGTCCCCAAAGCAGTAAAGCCGATATTTATAATAGAGCAAAGATTTCTTTGCACGCTGATGGAGTAATTCATTCAAGGAGACCTGGAGCTCCCATAGCCGTTTACGGTTCGACATTGTAGGGGACTGACCGCTAAGCACACGTGCATGCGAAACCTGTCGCTCCAACCGAACAATCTGTTCTGTCAGCAGGCGGCGTTTTCGAGCAGTATAGCCAATGATGTCACCTCTCAGCACCACCTTGGCGGTTTCCCAGACCAGTTCGGGATCCTCTCGATGCGCTTGATGATGTAATTCAAACTCCCGCCAGCGGTGGCTTAAAAACTGCCGAAATTGATCGTCTTTATATAACTCGATGGGGAACCGCCAAAGACGAGATGTACCAACTCTTCCCCCCCAATGCATCTCCACCCAAACCATGGCATGATCAGATATCTCCAAAGGACCTATCTGCGCCTCTATCACTTGAGCAAAGGCAGTGGTGGACAGTAAAACATAATCTATTCTCGCACTCGTCCCATGGGCCCGCGAGACATGCGTAAAATCCTTCTCAGAGGGATGTAGGACTCTCCACGGGTCTATCAGGCCCAACCGCTTCCGAAAGCGTTGCAATATTTGAGAGCTAAGTAATCTATCTCTTCTCCCCCTCTCACTAGAGGTATCCAAACTCACGTCTAATACCCCATTGAGGTCTCCCCCCATTAGTACAGGTACAGCCGGCAATAATTCTACTTTGGCCGCCAATTGATCAAAGAATTCCCGGTCTAACATATTAGGACCGTATATGTTCCCCAAAATTACCTCCCGGTCTTCCAGTACGCCCCACAATAATATAAAGCGTCCCTCGGGATCAACTAGCTGTTTTTTCAACGAGAAGCGCACTCTCTTATGAAGCAGGATAGCCACCCCTCCCTTCTTCCCCCGTGCAGGCGCACCCCATACCTGGCCAACCCAATCTCGACCCAATTTAGCATGCTCTTCCGCTGTTTGATGGGTTTCTTGGAGTAGCGCAATATCACAGTGATGTCTAGCCAGCGCCTTCAATACTTTATATCGCTTTATCGGGCTACCCAAACCACATACATTCCAGGAGATAATCTTCAAAGGATCACCGTATGTTTATGGCCTAACTGCCAGCAAAGCGTGTTAAGGGAGACCCTCCCAGCCTGGAGTCTCCCAAGTCTGTAAGTAGAAAAGTGAATACCCTGCCCATACGTGGAGTCTAGAGTGCGACGACCCCTCCCCCCTCCACCTCCCCTCCCCTTCCCCCCCACCCCCCACCTCCCCCCCTGAGTGACCCCGGCCCTACCACCCACTATCGCTGTCTTAACCACCCCCTATACCCACCCCTGAAGACCCCCCCCTTCTCCCTTCAACCGTCTACGCCTACTTACAGGACCCCGACACCTCCCCCCACCGAGGGAGCCCTCCCAAGACCCCTCTGAGCGTGTCCCCCCACCAAACCCATAAAAAATATCACACTACCATACCCCACAGTCAGAATCCTTGTGCCACGCCAGAATAAAGTGCTCCCCCACCCGCCAACCGTACAGCAAAATGAAACAACAAACCAAAATCATGATGCCCCCCGCCCTTCAACCCACCCACCGGCCCACCACCGCCCAAGATGTCCCCCCCCCGCTTTTCACAGGACATGAACACAAACCCGGATCCAGATAGCACCTGAGGGGGACAGCCCGGGGGGGGGGCATCCACTACAGCACTAGGCCCGATTCAGCCAATCCCTTAGGTAGCCCCATCTGCCCGACCCCCCACCCCTTGAGTTCGACTAACTCTCAGGCACTTTTCTTACCCCATCTTAGTGACAGACATTCCCCTCTTCCATCCGGGGTCCAATAGCCTTGGTGTCCCCCGACCTCCTGCCATTTCCCGATAGGGATATCAGCAATATTACTTCAATAAATAGTCGAGGGAACACCATCCACTACATAATATTACCCCTGCAACCTAAGTAAACCCCCTCCCCCCACCCCAGGGGCATCGCAGCTTGCATAGTACCAGTCGCGACCCCTGGCCCCTATGCAAGTCAGCAGATTATATCAGGCCTTTACATCCAGGGGCAGACCAAACCAAAACAACATAGGCACAGAAGTAGTTACAAAACTGGCAACTTTGTTACCCCTCCCCCAAAAAAGGGACAAAAAAGCATTCAGTGTCTCTGAGGGTAAAAAAAGAAACAAAGTTACTTGGGAGTGGCAACTCCATAGCGAATGAAGATAGTTGCTACATATTATGTCCGGCATTCAGGCTGGTAACTCCGGGCTTCATAATATCAAGATGTCAGGCGATTTTATAAACTTCGATGCATCTTCTGGCTCTTCATGTGGCAGGCGATGACGCTGCTTTCTGCTGACCACAGATCTGCTGTACATAGCCCTCCGCTACAGCAGCCGACTCAAAGTTACGGTGGGCCCCTGCAAATAACACATGGAGCCTGGCTGGATATTGTACGGAGAAACGGATGCCGGCTGCAATCAATTTCTCACACAGCGGAGCATACTCCCTCCGTTTTCTGCTCAGCACCACGGAGTAGTCTTGAGCCACGCGAATCTTAGCATTATTATAGTACACTTCCCCTTTCTGCCGTGCTGCCTTGAGAATTATTTCTTTTTGAGGGTAATAAAGAAATTTAGCCAGCACGATGCGGGGGCGAGGATCACGCGGGTGTTTGGCTCCTACCCGGTGCACTCGTTCGATCTGCAAAGGGCCTCCGAGTTCGTCCTCTCCCATTATATGGCGGACTAGAGCCTCCATATAGCCTCTCAGGTCTTTATCGGGGATAGTCTCCACAATTCCCAGAAAGCGCAGGTTGTTTCTACGCGACCTATTTTCTAGGTCGTCAATCTTCGCCTCTTGCTGGGTTAGCTGGGATTTTAACCCTGCTACCTCCTCAGCCAGCGTCCCCGTCTTCTCCTCTACCTGACCCACACGCTCCTCGGCCTCCCGGAGCCGATTGCCCAGCTGGTCCACCACCGCGTGCAATCCATCGATTTTAGCATGGAGAGCATCAAACTGCGGTCTTAAGGCGGCTGCTACCGCCAAGGACATCTCATCCGTTGTGGTCGGTGAGCGGGGTGAAGCCGGCGTCGGGGCCGAGTCCGCCATCTTATTTAAACCGGCAGCTCGCTCCCGGTCCTTCCTCAAGGATTTTACCGCCGTTGCCATGAGGTCAAATCTCCCAAAACACAGCGAAGCAATCTCCAGGCACACCAGGACCAGGGAACCAGCTTTTCAGCCAAAAGGTATGGTATTTCACGGTATTAAATCGCCGGTTTGGGCTGAGGGTAGTGGGACACGCTCAGGATGCGACCTCTACTCAGTCCGCATCACGTGGTCTCTCCTAGGATAATTTTTTCAGAACATGCGGGTACCAGCTGTCCTACCCTTCCCAAGACTTTGACAAAACCCACATTAGGCTATTTGTTTCTTCTGTGCACATATCTCCGTTATTACTCTTAAAATGTTTACCGGTTCGAGAGTGAAACAGGATAAGTCTCGGAATAACCCCTCTAGGTGTGTCAAAACATTCATACCCACTATTCCTTGGGCAGCACTTTCTTCCATTCTTCCTTCTTTAAAGTTATCTTGCACCACAAAAATGCATCGTTGTGATATTACTTATCCAAGACACTGCACAGTCGCATCTATATATCCTAATACTGGTAGCTCTGTCCCATTCACTGCCATCAATTTTAGTTGGGAGGCATCTTGCAATTGATTTGGGCTCGGAAACTTTTTGTAATAAAAACTAGCCAATATTGTCGATACGCTTGATCCTGTATCCAGCGTACAGGTTACTTCAATTCCATTGATTTTTACTTTTACCAATGGACTAGATCCCACAGCCTTTTCTCCAAATAATTTGTCTTCCTGCCCATCTCCCTTACGTTCTGTCATTTGTCTTCTTACGGTAGCCTTCCTTTCAGTTTCTCTTTCTGCAGCTTCACCTAAATGACTTCTCCGAAGAGATTCATTATTATCACTTTGCGTATTAACATTACTGCAACTACTATTTCCACTGTCTGATGGAGCTGTACGAGGAAAATTTTCATTCCTACAATAACGAGCAATGTGTCCTGATTCATGACATTTGAAACATATTTTTTGTCCTGTCGATAAATTACTAGAAGCTTCTCTAGCCAGGAATTCACCTCTGTTCTCTCTATAACCGATATTTCCGATATATTTCCATTATATTCGCTTCTCACATCCCTATTCCACCTTTCCCGTCTCTGCATTTCCCATTCGCGTTCTTGCCTTTCTGTCCACTGTGTAAATAATCTTGTTAGCTGCCCAATCATAGCTGCAGCTGTATCTCCACCCGCTGTTCCATCTCCTGCATCTTCCCTCAGTCTCTGTAGAATTTTCTTAGGTTCTATCATTGTCGGGACTCTCTCCTCTCCGGCCCACCTTATGGCAGCGTGTAACAAATCCGCGAATCCCATATTCGGATTATCCTCATGCCTCTTTGTTACTTCTCTGCGGAGTGCAGCATCCCTTAATCCCAAAATGAACTGCTCTTTCAATGTCTCTTCTGGTGTTCCCATTCTTCTTCTATCTCTCTTTAATATAATGTCCATTTTCTGCTGTAATTTATATCCGTACACTCGTATGGTCTCCTTATCTTCTTGTTTTGCATTGTAGAATTCTTGAATCCTCAATCCCAATGCCACCTTATCTCCATACACTTGGCATAGCATATCAAAAATTTCATCCACCGTACATTCTCTCAGTAAGGAATATGTAACTGTGTCTGCCGCCAAGCCTTTTAAATAGTCACAAATCACATCCACTTGGTCCTCTGGTGAGATCTTTAGAATTCTCATTCTAATTCTAACTTTCTCAATCCAATCTTCTACATTCAGATCTGACATCTCCTTCTGAAACCCCGAAAATTCTGGGATCATCTTATCTTGCGGGATCACCACTGTATTCGTAATTATCTGAGGCCTCATTCCACCATTTCCGGCTTCTGCTTCCATTGTTCAATTACTTCTTCTTTTCACCTCAGGAGATAAGTATGCTTACCAAACAAAATTTTCCCCACTCTTTCCCACTAAGAATAAAACTTCAAATACAATACAATACAATTTTTTATTTCACTGCTCCTCAGTGTCTGCTGAAACTTTCAATGTTGATTAATCACTGTATAATAAATGCCTTTAACCAAAAATTCAGAGTCTTTAATACCTAGTACTAAATTCAACTACTTATTTACCCTGTTCTTAAGCCTGAAACTTGCCAGAAAATCCTGCCAACTATGCCAAAATTTTGTAACCTTGCTGTGTCTGAGTTCACCTTCACCTCTAGATATGATGGTAGTAGTCGTGGCCAAGAAGTGATGCAAACCCAGAAAACAAGGCACAAATAAACTAACCTCATTCACTGCTCAGAGCAAAATGAAGGAAATAAACTAAAAAGATTTCTTGAGCTCAAGTTCCAAGTGATAAGTATAACAATTGTATTTGTTATTATAGATGGTTATAGCTAATAACAGATTTAATTTACATTGCATTCAGAATCTTTTTCTTCTTTTTCAAAACCTGAACGTTTATATAACTTTTATCTTTACAGAAAACTTCATACAGAACTTCTATCAACTTCTATTCACAGGTATGTATTGTGGTACCGAAAGCACTCCTGAACAGATGGAATGGAAAAATAGCGAGCACTTTACCTTTAAAAGTAAGAGCAAGCCAGGTTCCCATGGCAACAGGAAGCTTTCAGACAGAATGGAGCTCAGCCATAGCCATGACGTAAGAGCTGAAGGCAGCTCTAATGATTTGCACCTGAGTAACCAGAGGGGTGTGGCTGCAGGAGGAAGCAGTTTTAAACCGGCTTCAGAGTCAGTCTTAGAGAACCAGCACAGGAACAAGAAGGAGATCAGGCACAGCCAGGAGTGGGAGAAGCCACACCGGCAGGAACACACAGCCAAGAGAAAGAGAACTGTGGAACAGAAGGCAGAGAGAAGCCTCTGCAATTGTCCAAGCCACTTCAACAAGGAAGGCACGCAGGAAGGCAGCAACCAGGGAAACCTTGGAACCCAGCTCCAGGCAAGAGGGATACTGGAGGGTCCATTCCCTGTACCTTTAAAGCAAAACCAGAGCCTCTGTGGAAGCTACCCGAGGAAAAGGCCAAGCAGTTTGCCTGCACAAGGGGAGAAAGCCCTGAGCACAGACAAGGCATTGCTAATAAAGAAGGTACGACAGAATTACTTCCTAGCCAGAGACTTGTTGAAGATATTGTGCAACAATTGAAAGCTAGTGCTAATAAGTGCCGAGATAGCACGGCTGTAAAAGTAACTCCTAACAGAAACACTTTCAGTAAATGGTTTGAAGCTGATATAAAAGCCATAGGGAAGAGCTTACGTAATAACCAATCTCCTACACTAGAGAATGTCACGGCTAATGAGAGAGGAAACTTTCTAGAGCAGCTGCAAGAGGTTATCCAAGGTTTGCAGTGCAAGAGTTCCCCTAAGCAGAGCTGTGATGAAGAGAGTGAGGATATGATTATCGACGTAGCCAATATTCCTGAAACACCTGAATGCTATGAGATGGACTGTTCTCTGTGTAACATTGATCACTTAGATTTACGTTAAACAAGCTTTGTAGGAGAAGAATACAAAGTTGTTTTGGCTGTTTAAGTTGCTGTGAAGAAATAGTTTTTGTACTTTATTTCTACTTTTCATTTGCTCCTGTTTCCTATTATTTTGGAAAGAAATTCTTTGCTTTGCCTAAGCCTGTTGAACCCTTGTGAAAGGAAAAACCCCTAAATAAATTTATCTGTTCAAAAGACCCTCGTGCCACAACACATTTTGTTGAAGAGTGAAACTTAAAAACTACAAGTTTCAGCAACCCTTGCTGCTACATAGTAAAAGGACACTTGGAAACAAGATTGCGGTCACCCTTGCTATAGAGCCATCGGCCCTAGGCAGGGGAAGCGTGACAGATTGGCGTAGTTGCTATGGATCAAGGCAAAGGCGCATGCGCAAGAGAATTTAAAGGGCAAGAAGAAAAAGTTCTGAGAAAAAAAAGCTGAGGAAAAAAACTTCTAGCAAAACTGATTCCAAAGAAGAAGACGTGTCTGATACTGGAGAGACCAACGTATACACAAAGGCCTGACGCACCACAAGTATCAGGTAATTTGTGCATAGCAGGGTTACCTGTGGATACTTGTGTGGGTATCAGCGTAGTAAGTGGGTAAAAGGTAGTAGTGCCTGCTGTCTTGTGGTACCGCACTTGGTGGTTGCGTTTTGTCTTTTGTCTTTTCAGCATGACGATGGAAGTAAAAGAAGTGCTTACCTGGATGGCCGCCCAGTTTGAGCGCCAACGCGAGCTGGCCATGGAAGCTCTAGAGAACGCTACAGCATGGATGGAAGCGCAGCAGCGGCCGCTCTTACAAATGCTGGAGGCCTGGATCCAAAGCACGAAGAAGGAGCCAGAGCCTGCTTCATCTTCACCAGGTTCTGAAAATTTGAGCCAAGCTCATGCTTTGGGACTTTGGTCCAAAGAGGCATGGAACTTTGGAAAATTATCTGACAGAGACAATCTGGACGATTATTTAGAAACATTCGAGCGAGTTGCTCACCTGATGCATTGGCCTAAAGACCAATGGGCGGTCAGACTAGCAATGTCTCTCACTGGGGAGGCATTGACGGCTTACCAGACCATACCACCAAATTTAGCCAATAACTATGATGAAGTTAAAAGAGCTATTAAGGATAGAGTGGGTCTTACGTCCTCTGTATATCACCATTTGTTTAGAGAGGCTAAACTAATGCTTGGTGAGACGCCTAGAGCCCTACACTATCGCCTTAAGGCTTTGCTTAACAAATGGTTAGAACCCGAGGGTAAAAGCCTTGAAACAGTATTGGATACTATATTTTTGGAGCAGTATATGAATGCTGTCCCTGAAAATGTCCGTACTTTCCTGACCCTGCAGGGTTGTAAAAACTCACAGGAAGCGATCATGCTCACTGAACGGTTCCTGGAAGCAGAGGGGAACGCTCAGGAGAAAAAGCATGGCTTCTAGGAGAGCAACCAGTGCACTCTCAGAAAAGAAGGAAAATGTAATGAAAGTAACTGCATTGTGTTTACCTGAATGTAAAGACAGATATGCAAAAAGAGCATGCTTTAAATGTGGCAGTAGTGACCATTTGCAGCGTAACTGTAGAGTGAAGGTAGCGCTTGTGACCGCTAGCCCAGGACAGGTTAGGGAGGGTTTCCTCATAGCCGTGACCGTCCAAGGGGTAAGTGCCAATGCCCTACTAGACTCTGGCTCTGATCAGAGTATGCTTTCACGTGGCCTCTGGAAAAAGATAGAAACCCACGGTAAAGCCGTACCTGACCTACCCAGTGGCACTGTAAAAATCCGCTGTGTGCATGGCGCATTATCCTCATACCCTATTCACAAACTCCTAGTAAAAGGATTTGGAATAGCAAAGGAGATTCCGCTGGCCATAGTTCCACACCTGCCCCACGAAGTAGTATTAGGCTGGGATTGGCCATACTTTCAAATAGGCATGCAACAACAGGTACAGATAAGAGAGGGGATGGTTTCTACGAGAAACCAGACCAAGGCCGTGGAAGATGAAGGAGAATCTTCAACGACAGGGCAAATAGATTTACCTTCTCATGAAGACCTGATCAAGGCCCCAAGAAAGGAGAACAAAAAGAGTAAGGGAGAAAAACGCAGGGAACGCCAAACTCGCTCTCAGAATAGAGCGGAGATTCGGGCTGGATTAGAATTACCATGGGTCCCCGCGGAGCTGATGGACAGGTTCCCCTCATTTCCTAAAGAGCAACAGGCCGATCCAGCTCTTGCTCAAGCTTTTAAATACGCCCAAGAAGGAAGAGATACCTTGCCGAGATTTCTCCTGGATGAGGGAATTCTATTTAGGGAGAGTTTAGAGCCAGCTACGGATAATATCCGTAAGCAGCTGGTAATACCTACCACCTTTAGAACCCTGGTATTAAGACTGGCCCACGATCATCCCATAGGAGCACATAAAGGTACCCAAGGAACCTTAGATCAGGTGTTAGCCCGATTTTACTGGCCAGGCGTATTTAAAGAAACTACAAAATTCTGTGAGGCCTGTCCGTCCTGCCAGAGGGTTTCCCCAGTTAAGCCAAAAGAAGTACCGTTGATTCCGCTACCAGTAATTGTGACACCCATACATAGGATAACGGTAGACATAGTGGGCCCCATGATTAAAACGCCGCGTGGCTACCAATACATACTGGTCATGGTAGATAACGCAACATGATTTCCCTGGGCGGTTCCCTTACGCAGCATTTCAGCCCATACGGTGGCGGCAGAATTAATAAAATTGTTCTGTGAGGTGGGGTTCCCGAAAGAGGTTTTGACCGATCGTGGCAGTAATTTCATGTCGCGGTACCTAGCGAGGGTGTGGGACGCCTTTGGCATCCGACATGTAAAGACCGCAGCCTACCACCCGCAAACCAATGGGTTAGTTGAGAGATTTAACCAAACGTTGAAGAGTATGCTAAGAAGGGGGTTGGGGGTCAAATGAAAGAGTGGGACACTCTGCTTCCCTTTGTGTTATATGCATGCAGGGAGAGGAAGCAAACGTCTCTAGGAACCTCTCCATACGAATTGATGTATGGACGCTTGCCGAGAGGTATCTTCAATATCCTCCGGGAACAGTGGATAGAACCGGGAGCCGAGGAAACTGCTGTACCCCAGTTTTTGAGAGACTTAAGAGGTCGTTTAGCACGAACCTCCCAAATTGCTGAAAATAACTTAAAGGCCAGTCAACTGAAACAAAAGAACTACTACGACCGTAATACCAAGCCTCGCCAACTGGCAATAGGCGAGAAGGTTATTGTCAGGGTGCCCGGAGCGGTACCTGAGTTCGAAAGGCAGTGGAAAGGCCCCTTTCGAGTGGTAGAACAGGTAGGCCCCAGTGTCCTATGCAGTACAGAATAGGAGAGGCCGTAGGCAGATTTACCACGTGAATCTGTTGAGCCCATGGCATGAAAGGGTAGCACTTTCCCAGCTAGTCACATATTCCCAGAGATACCCGGAGAACAGGGGAGACATCAATAGCTTATGCAGGATTACATGCTGTGATGATGTCCTCAATCCAGCCTGTAATATCTTAAGGGGGGGAATATGTGGTACTGAAAGCACTCCTGAACAGATGGAATGGGAAAATAGTGAGCACTTTACCTTTAAAAGTAAGAGCAAGCCAGGTTCCCATGGTAACAGGAAGCTTTCAGACAGAACGGAGCTCAGCCATAGCCATGACGTAAGAGCTGAAGGCAGCTCTAATGATTTGCACCTGAGTAACCAGAGGGGTGTGGCTGCAGGAGGAAGCCGTTTTAAACCGGCTTCAGAGTCAGTCTTAGAGAACCAGCACAGGAACAAGAAGGAGATCAGGCACAGCCAGGAGTGGGAGAAGCCACACCGGCAGGAACACAGCCAAGAGAAAGAGAACTGTGGAACAGAAGGCAGAGAGAAGCCTCTGCAATTGTCCAAGCCACTTCAACAAGGAAGGCACGCAGGAAGGCAGCAACCAGGGAAACCTTGGAACCCAGCTCCAGGCAAGAGGGATACTGGAGGGTCCATTCCCTGTACCTTTAAAGCAAAACCAGAGCCTCTGTGGAAGCTACCCGAGGACAAGTCCAAGCAGTTTGCCTGCACAAGGGGAGAAAGCCCTGAGCACAGACAAAGCATTGCTAATAAAGAGGGTACGTCAGAATTACTTCCTAGCCAGAGACTTGTTGAAGATATTGTGCAACAATTGAAAGCTAGTGCTAATAAGTGCCGAGATAGGAGTTACTTTTACAGCCGTGCTAACAGAAACACTTTCAGTAAATGGTTTGAAGCTGATATAAAAGCCATAGGGAAGAGCTTACGTAATAACCAATCTCCTACACTAGAGAAGGTCACGGCTAATGAGAGAGGAAACTTTCTAGAGCAGCTGCAAGAGGTTATCCAAGGTTTGCAGTGCAAGAGTTCCCCTAAGCAGAGCTGTGATGAAGAGAGTGAGGATATGATTATTGACGTAGCCAATATTCCTGAAACACCTAAATGCTATGAGATGGACTGTTCTCTGTGTAACATTGATCACTTAGATTTACGTTAAACAAGCTCTGTAGGAGAAGAATACAAAGTTGTTTTGGCTGTTTAAGTTGCTGTGAAGAAACAGTTTTTGTACTTTATTTCTACTTTTCATTTGCTCCTGTTTCCTATTATTTTGGAAAGAAATTCTTTGCTTTGCCTAAGCCTGTTGAACCCTTGTGAAAGGAAAAACCCCTAAATAAATTTATCTGTTCAAAAGACCCTCGTGCCACAACACATTTTGTTGAAGAGTGAAACTTTGAAAACTACAAGTCCCAGCAACCCTTGCTGCTACATAGTAAAAGGACACTTGGAAACAAGATTGCGGTCACCCTTGCTATAGAGCCATCGGCCCTAGGCAGGGGAAGCGTGACAGCATCTATTTTCCTTCTTCTCACAAAACAGAGTCTCTATGAGCACTTAACTCTCCGTAGTTGCAGTAGTTGTTGGTATCTGTAGCTGTAGAACTTTCTTGATAGATTTGATGACTTTGGTATTCCTTTTGTGGGAGCTCTTGTGGATGTAAACGCCGGTGTTGCTCAGCTGACGGTAGTTCCCGAACACCCACCTACTACCTAGGCTTTAAATAAACCAAAAATAGAAAACCCTATGTATCTTACAAACCAGCGAACAATCACTGTAAAACTATTCAGTACAGATTTAAAATTCCCTAACTGACTAAATAAAACAAAGTATAATTAATGTCCCTAAATAATGAAGCCTATTCTTTACTGTTTTCCCTAACTACTAACAGAGCTTCATTTAAGAATTCACTTCCCAAGACAATGCACTCATTCATCAATCTCATTATATGGTTTCAGGCATATTTCTCATCATCAACGACGTCAGTCACTTACTGTGCAGGTAGCCTTTCACTTTAAGATTTCAGGCACAACATACTATAGGCTACGTAATAGAAAAGCACTCCTCAAATGACACTTCCACTTCCTCTTAGTCTCTTTCTCTTAGAGAACTCTCATGGAATCTTCAACCAATGTCACTTGCTTCACTACCTGGCAATACTTCTCAATCAGTACTGTCCAGTGCCACACAAAATCAGGGTTATCGTTTACTTAGCCTGATTTTCATATAATCCTAACAGCAATTACACTCTCAAGAACAATTTCTCACATATTGGTACCTTTTTACTGGCAAAATTAGTACATCTTTCCAGACACAGCAGAACACATTGCTGCTTTCTTTCACTGTCCAAGCTCTTCTACAACTATATTTTTGCCGGTTGCCAAGGTTAAGGTGACTCTTCTGACATCACCTATTTGCATTCCAGAGCCGCTAACCAATCACAGGCATGCTTTAGGAATATGCAAATGAGGCATCTTAGAGAACTCTCATGGAATCTTCAACCAATGTCTCTTGCTTCACTACCTGGCAATACTTCTCAATCAGTACTGTCCAGTGCCACACAAAATCAGGGTTATCATTTACTTAGCCCGATTTTCATATAGTCCTAACAGCAATTCCACTCTCAAAAACAATTTCTCACATATTGGTACCTTTTTACTGGCAAAAATAGTACAGCTTTCCAGACACAGCACAACATACTTCTGCTTTCTTTCACTGTCCAAGCTCTTCTACAACTATATTTTTGCCTGTTGCCAAGGTTACGGTGACTCTTCTGACATCACCTATTTGCATTCCAGAGCCGTTAACCAATCACAGGCATGCTTTAGGAATATGCAAATGATGCATTAAAATATGTTTTGAATTCTGCAAAAATCTGTTTTCTTTTCAACTGTATTTTCCCATTAAAGTGAATGGCAAAACCTTAGCTTGGAAGTTTTGCACATTAAAGACTTTCCAAAATAGTCCAAAATCTATAATCCTATTCAGCTTATCTAACTTAAATACTCTATTATTTCCAAATTTAAATTCATACATTTTTCTAGGCGTTGTACATTTTCCTTCATAAAATCACCCAAAACTTTGCACAATTTACATAATAAGTATATTCATATTTACTTAGAACTCCAAACTATCGAGTATAATTAACAAAAATTCAAACCGGTCACCAACTTCAGCGCAGGCGCCAATTTTAACCCTTAGGTTACATTATCATGCTATCGTGGTAGATATCACCATGATACTAGCAAAGATATTTTTGGGAGCCCTCCGGGGGGGAACCACTTACCAAGACGTTTGCACAGGGGAACATAATAGTCGTCCCTAAAGAAGGGAGAGCGTGAGACCAATGCGGGAAGTCCGCCATGCAGTGAACTTGCTTCACATAGTAAAGGAGAGGGGAGAAAGAGCGTTGTGTGTCGTGTTAGACAACGAGAAGGCATTTGACAGGGTAGAGTGGGGGATTTTGTTTGACATGCTAGATTGCCTCCATGTCGGTGAGGGATTTAAAAGGGGCATAAAGGCCCTTTACACTGTCCCCACGGCGAGGGTGTTGGTGAATGGGCATCAGTCAGATCAGTTCCAGCTCCAGAGAGGAACGAGGCAGGGCTGCCCCCTATCCCCTATGCTTTTTGTAATAGTAATAGAGGCGCTGGCAACGCAGGTAAGAGGGAATGCCGAGATATGCCCAATAAAGGTGAAAGGGGGTGAACATAAGATACTACTATATGCGGACAACACACTGATATTTCTTTCCAAGTCTGAGGAATCTATTACTGGCTGAACTAGAGGAGTTTGCAAAGATTTTGGGTTTTAAAGTTAACTTAATTAAAACCGAGGTGCTGGCCTTGGGTAGATTGCAACCCCAAGATATCCCAGATTTCCCCTTTCAAATGGGCAACAAAGGACATCAAATACTTAGGGGTCAAATTATCGGGGATCTTAATGACTTATTCCAGCTGAACTACATTCCTTTAGTCAAAAAAATGGGAGAGGAGATGGAAAACTGGGGACAACTAAACTTGAGTTGGATGGGTCGGATGACTGCATTGAAGATGAATATCATCCCTAGATTTCTATTTTTGTTCTCCCAGCTCCCTATTTGTATAACAGCGAAGAAGATAAAGGAATGGGAGAAAAGACTATGGAGTTTTGTATGGGAGGGAAGGAAAGCCAGGGTGGGAGTGAACAGGGTGGTGAAATCAAGAGAGCGTGGCGGGATTAGATTTTCCCTGCTAAGGTGTTATTATAGGGCGTCAGTGCTAAAGGAGCGTTATTGTTGGAATAAGGAAGCAGTCTGGGCAGATACAGAAAAAGCTCTTAGTTCCACAATCAATTTTCAAATAACTGGAGGGGAAGAGGAGAGATGGGAAAGAGGAAGGGGGTTCCCAAGACATTCAGTCATTTTTGAGGGCGGTAAGACAGGTTAGTAAGGGTGAACGAAAAAAAGGAACGCTCCCTGCAATGGCTAGTAGGTGGACAAAACTCAGGGATATCTTTCCTTTCTCAACAGAGAAGTTTGGGATGTTAAGACAGGATTTGGCAGCATTGGGAATGACCCGTTTTAGTGATCTAATGGAGAGGGGGGGGGGGGATTGCTAAGTATGCAGGCGGTGGAGGGACACCTTGGGAGGAAGATGCCCTTTTATCAATATTTCCAGGTGAGGCATTTCACTTCTAACTGTGCTGGATTTGAGGAGATCTAGCACTTCCTTGGAGAAGGTCTTATATAAGGGTGAGGGAATGAAGAATACTGGCAAAGCTGTGTAGGGCTTGCTTAGAGGAAGCAGAGAGGGCTGGAGCGGAGGATCAGGGGGGGGAGTGGGAGAAATGATTGGGGTGGCAACTGGGGGAGAAAATGTAAGTACATATCCATAAAGGAATATTTAAGTACACCTGGGTCACATCCTGGAGGCAGACACAATTTCAAATTGTTCATAGGGTGTATCGTACCCCCGTTCAGGGGAGCAAAGAGAAAGGGAAGGAGAGTCTCCTATGCTGGCGGGGTTGTGGAGCACTGGGTACATTTTTCTCACATGTGGTGGGAGTGTTCGCAAATTAAGGGTTATTGGGAACAGGTTATTATGGAAATCAGGGCCATATTGGGGGAAGAGGTGCCCAAAGATCCTGTGGTGGTGTTGCTGGGTACCCCAGGGTGGTGCAGAGCCATTAACAATGGTGATGCAGAAAATGCTCCTGGCTGCCAGGGTGGTGGTAGCATGGAGGTGGGGTACAACACATGGCCCTGGAGTAGAGGAGTGGTGGTCCAAGGTGGGCGAGGCTATGAAATTTGATTGAATCTCATACAACCTTAAAGGGCAGGGCGAGAAATATAAAACAATATGGGGTAAACTAGCCAAAAGTTTGAAGGAGGCGTCTTCTCAGGTAGATCAAGAGGGGAGGACAGTCGGAATGTCGCATACAAGTGGGGAAGTGCGGGGTCACATCGAGCCACATAATGGTTAAGTTTGAGTTCAGTTTGACAGTGTTATGCTGTTGTTTTATGTATTTTTGTAGTGTTGGTGAATTAGGAGCGGTTGAGGGATCAGAAGAGGTAGGTTACCAGTAATGATATGGGTTCACTCGAGTACAGGCAATGGTTGGATCAAGGACAACTCCGAGGGTATAAAGGATGGAAATGAAGAGGGATTAAGTAGTGGATGTTGGAAGATAAGAGGAGCGGTTCTGTACGGTATGGAATGTGAACGAAGGATGTATTTTTGATGGAATGTGAAAACACCCAATATGGCGGTGTATTTTATGTAATAGTGATTGAGTTGTCTATATGATTGTATTCCACAACTAATAAAAACAATTGCAAAAAAAAAAAAAAAGAAAGAAAGGACATCCAAGGGCAATCTGGGATGTCCTAAGCCAAAACATCTGAAAAGAAAAGCAGGCACGTCCAGGTGCAGACATGATTTCACGAACATGGATATATCCCATATAGATGTCTGTGGGGGCACCTACATAGACATCCCCAAAATAGTACTTCAGAACCTAGATGTCTAGAAACAACCTAATCGTTACAGTAGTGGGTTAGGAACAGGGAAGACAGAGTTGAAATCCCACTGCTGCCATCACTGAAATTCTGCCAAGTACTGGGGATGATGGAATGCTATCTTCTCTGCACCCTCTGGATGTTTTTTCAGCCACATTTTTCAGATGCTTATTCAAACCTGTAGCAGGACTAAACTCCAGATACCCATGACGTTCTGAGATCAGTGACATCCAGATTCCTGGGAATGCCCCAACCATGCCTTCAGACTTGGACATCCTCAGGCTGGGAACATCCACAGTCCTGGCTTCTAATATGGCTCTGGAGAAGCCTCTGTGCTTTGGACGTCTCTATGCCCATTTTCAGAGACACAAAGCCTGAATATGGCTTCCAAAATGATCCCCATAAAGAGAAATTAGACTTACCTGCTAATTGTTGTTCCTTGAGGAACTACAGTTGAGTCCCTCACCTCTGGGTAGTGCACCTCCTCCTGCAGCATGGAGACTGGGCATGTCAGACTTGTGACACCACTGTACATATCCTGATGGCACCTCCCACCAGCTCCCAGTGACTTAATGACAAAGCAGACTCAAAGGAGCAACAAATAAGTAGCTATAATATTAAATATCAAAACTTTACTCTTAACTAAACTAACTCCCCGTTAATAAGAGGATAACTCTCCCTCTCCCGTTTGAAGGAAATAGGACAGAAAGGAGAGAGAGAAGAAAGAACACAGGGCATACATTGCCTGAGTACAGAAAGGAAAAATTTGCTGAGTTTTTACTGCTTGGCTGTCGATACCCCAGATTCAACAAAAAGACTTTGCGAAATCTGACAAAACACTCCCAGGGCGAGAATCGGGACTGAACTAGAGTTCCTCAAGGAACAACAATTAGCAGGTAAGTCTAATTTCTCTTTCCTTATCGTCCCTCCAGTTCAGTCCCTCACGTCTGGGATGTAACAGAGCAGTAAATTACTGGGAGGGACCTGTCCAACCGGACCGCAAAACCGCAGATCCGAAACAGGCATCTCCCGCTGCCTGAACATCTAGGCAATAATGTTTACTGAAAGTATGTAAAGAAGTCCAAGTGGCTGCTCTGCAAATCTCAACTGGATGAACAAAGCTATGTTCCGCCCACGAAGTTGCCTGTACTCTAGTAGAATGAGCCCCCAGCCCCACGGGCACCTGACGCCCTTGCAAGATATAAGCTGACACTATTGCTTCGCGGACCCATCTGGAAATTGAGGCTTTGGCTGCCGCTTCACCCTTACGCAGACCTCCAAAGAGAACGAACAACCGCTCCGACCTACGGAAGGACTTGGAAACCTTCAAGTATCGACGAAGAGTCCTCTTTATAGCCAACAAACGCAAGCTATGGTCTGACGCGTTCTCATCCGAACTGCCCAAAACTGGCAAGGTGACAGACTGATTTACATGAAATGGCAAAACTACCTTTGGAAGAAAAGACGGAATGGGACGCAACACCACCTTTTCTCTTGAAAAAGTGAGAAAACGGCTCCTGACAAGACAACGCCTGCAACTCCGAAATTCGATGTGCAGAGCAAATGGCTACCAAAAATACTGTCTTTAAGGTCAAATCTTTTAGCGAAGCCTGATGCAAAGGCTCAAAAGGCTCTCATCAAAGCCCCTAAAACCAGGTTGAGATCCCATGGAGGAGAAAATAACCTACGCGAAGGATGTAGACGGGATACCGCTCTCAAAAAACGTACCACATCGGCATGGGCACCCAAGGCGACTTCTTGAACCTTTCCTCGATAACAAGAAATAGCTGCCAGCTGTACTCTTAACAAACTGGCCGCCAAGCCCTTATCGAACCCGTCCTGCATTAAACTTAACACTATCGGAACTGATACTGTGGCAGGAGGAATATGACGCTGCTCACCCCAGTCCTCAAAAATACGCCAGACTCGCACATATGCTAAGGAAGTCGACCTCTTTCTAGTCAAAAGCAAGGTGGCAATCACCGCACTAGAATAACCTTTCTTCCTTAACCTAGCCCTTTCAATGGCCAAGTCGAAAGCAAGAACCAATCCACCTGAGGCATTCGCAGAGGACCTTGAAGCAGAAGATCCTCCCTTGTCGGCATCCGCCACGGTTTCCCGTCGAGAAGGCGCACCAGATCGGCATACCATGGCCGGCGAGGCCAATCTGGAGCTACTAACACTACTTTCCCCTGATGAGCTTCAATGTGCTGAACCACTCGACCTATGAGGGCTCAAGGAGGAAAAATGTAGAGGAGACCGTGCGTAGGCCAATGCTGCAGCAAGGCATCTAGGCCTTCTGACATCCTTTCTCGTCGTCTGCTGTAAAAGCGATTTGCCTTGGCCGACCGAAAGTTCGCCATGAGATCCATCACAGGAGCTCCCCACTTGATGACTATCTGAGTAAACACCTCCGGATGAAGCTCCCACTCTCCGGGATCCATCCGGACCCAACTGAGAAAGTCCGCAGTCACATTGTCCGATCCCGCAATGTGCGCTGCCAAAAGTGCCTGAAGCTGAGGTTCTACCCAACTGAACAGACTTTGCGCCTCCTCTTCCAGTGCCGTGCTTCCCGTGCCCCCTTGACGATTGAGGTACGCAACTGTCGTGGCGTTGTCCGATAGTACTTGAACCGCTTGACCCCATAAGGAGGACTCAAAGGCCTGAAGCGCTAGAGCTACCGCTCGCAACTCCAGATGGTTGATCGACCATTTGGCTTCCTGCTCAGTCCAGCTGCCTTGCGCGAAAATCTCTCCGCAATGAGCTCCCCAGCCGGCAAGTCTGGCATCTGTTAGAACAGGAAGCCATTGTGGATGTTCGAGAGGCATTCCTGCTGCTAGATTTTGTAGACAGAGCCACCACTGTAGAAATGCCCTGACCCGCAATGGACAGGGAAGGCGCTTGGACAGCAAATTGTTTTGGTGAGACCAGCGACGGAGCAGCGACCTATGTAATGGTCGCATGTGTGCCCTGGCCCACGGCATGACTTCCAGCGTCGCCGCCATTGTCCCCAGAATGCGGAGATAGAGCCACGCTGACAGTGCAGAACTCTTTAAAAAAACTGCGCACCAAGCAGCGAAGGGCCTGGGCTCGGAGATGTGGTAGAAAAACTGCTCCCACTCAAGTGTTGAAGCAAACTTACAAATACTCCAGAACCTGCAATGGATCCAATCAGCTCTTGGCCGTATTGACTACCCAACCGAGACTCTGAAGAAGCTGCACCACTCTGCCTGTCACTCGTACACTTTTGGCTCTGGACTTTGCCCGAATCAACCAGTCATCGAGATATGGATGAACTAATATTCCTTCCTTCCGGAGAGCTGCCACTACCACCACCATCACCTTGGTGAAGGTGCGCGGAGCTATCGCTAGACCGAAGGGCAATACTTGGAACTGAAAATGCCCCCATGACAGTGCAAACCTTAGGTACCTTTGATGATCTGGCCTGATTGGAATGTGTAAATACGCTTCGGTAAGATCGAGAAATGTCAAAAGCTCTCCCTGACGCACCGGCACTATAACCGATTGCAAAGTTTCCATTCAGAAATGAGGTACTCGCAGACAGCGATTTACCCCTTTGAGGTCCAAAATTGGACAGAAGGCCCCGTCTTTCTTTGGCACCATGAAATAAATAGAGTATCGACTTACACCGTAGAGCTCTCGCGGAACCGGAATCACTGCTCCCAGCTGCAACAGACGAGCCAGTGTCTCCCGTACTGCCAACGATTTTGCTCAGCCCCTGCAGGGAGACAGGACAAAAGAGTCGATAACCGGACGGGCAAATTCAAGAGAATAATCCTTGCGAATGACCTCCAACACCCACTTATCGGATGTTATTTGGACCCAGGCAGGAAGAAACCCCTGAAGCAGACACCCTACTGGTTGAATTTCTGCCGGGGTTCTCCTTGCTTCATTGGGCTTTCCTAAATCCCAAGGAAGAGGGACTAGCAAATCCTCTGCCCGCTCCCCGGAACCCTCTAAAACTATGGCCTCGAGAGGCAAACCTTCCTCTTTGAAAGCCTCCCAGCCGTGAGATACGAAAACGCCTGAAATCCCGAGGTTGACCCCGCGAAGCTAACGGAGTCCGACCCTGCTTAGGCTTATCCTCTGGCAACCGACCACCTTTTGATTCCCCCAAATCCTTTTACAGTTTGTCAAGATCCTCACCAAACAACAGCTTCCCCTTAAAGGAAAGTTTGCTAAGCCGAGACTTGGAGGAACTGTCTGCCGCCCAATTCCTTAACCAAAGGTAATGGCGAGCAGCTACCAAGGAAGCCATACTATTCGCTAAACCTCTAATGAGATCATAGTGGACGTCGGCTAATTAAGCTGAACCTGACTCTAGCCTTGTCACATCCGCTAACTGCTCCTGCGTTTGCTGCGCCGGCTGTTGTAAACGCTGCGACCAGCGAAGGCATGCTCTCACTACCCAAACCCCACAAATAAATAAATAAATAAATCTATTTAACATCTCTTCTATACCGCGCTATTAAAATCAGCGCGGTGTACATCGAACAAAATATACTGCAATGCATACAGGTAACATTGAGTTTACAGAGAACAAGGGAATATATAACATGGAATAACAGGGATAACTATGTACAGTCAACATTATACTATATATATGCTTTTACTATATACCATATTTAAACTCGAGTGGATATTGTATGTGTATTCATGTAGGTGGCACGGGTCAACAGTAGTAATGTGAACTATCGTGGAGTCTAACCATTTTCTGGTTGTATTAAGGTGCTAAGGTGTTTGGTGTAAGTGGGAGGCCTGTTGGTTGTGTGAGTGTCCATGATCACTTCTGGGTAGTATTTTGTGAATAAGTGATGCTTCACAGCTTTTCGGAATTGTAATAGGCTTTTGATGCCACGGATTTCATGGGGAAGTATATTCCAATTCATGGGTGCGAATATTGAGAAAGCTCTGTTTGATGTAGCTTTAGTACATGATGTCATCATCTTGGGAACTATTAAGGTGTTCATAGCTGTAGTCCTTCTGTTTCTAGATGCTTGCAGAGCCAGAGCATTAACTTCAAAAGCTTGCTTCAATAAGGTGTCTACCTTTCGATCCTGTGCGTCCTTCAAAGCCACACTGCCTTCAGGTAGTCTTCTTCGTGACTGCTGAAACCGCTGCATCTATACGTGGAGAATGAAACATGTCCCGTTCTTGATCCGACAAGGGACAAAGATGATTCATCGACTTTACACTACGCAATCCTGCCTCCAGCAAATCCCATTCATCCTGAATCATCTGCTTGACTACCCGGTGAACAGAAAAAACTGCCTGGGATTTCCGTACCACTTGGATGAGAGGATCCTCCAACCCCTCCTCCGCTGGTTGAACAGTAGAAAGACTCAGGGCCTGAAGCGACTCAGTAATAAGCGCTGTCAGCTCCTCTCTCCGAAAGACCCAGGTAATCCTCGCCTGATCTTCAGGCTCCTGAATCTCACCTTCCTCTAGCTCTTCCATTCCAGACTCCGGCTCCATATCAACGTCCTCACCTTCCGGCCAGTCTAATTCAAGAGGCTGATCCTCCACAGACCACGCTCTCTTAGCCGATCTACCTTCACCACTTCCAGACCTTTCCTGCGGCCCCAAGCAGTGAAGCATCCATGACCGTCCCCTGTTGTCGCAAACAGTAAGCCCGATGAAGAAGCAGAACAAAATCAGGAGAAAACCCTCCGAGAGCTGTTGCTGCAACCACCAGTGTGGTGGAAGTACCTGGCACAGCCAGGTTTGCAGTAAGAGGAGCGGACGAAGACTCAAGGAGAGCTTCCCCATCCGCCAACCCTGCAGATCCTTGAGTTCCCAAAGTCCCTTCCTTAGACTTATCCTGAAGTTCTTGCTCCATATTAAGCACTTCAGCATCGCAGCCCCGACAGACCCCTGCATCTGAGACTGAGCTCCGATGGGAACCACAAATGAGGCACTGTGGACGCGTAGGCATCAGCGCTATGGAATCCACAGAAACGGAGAATAAAGGAGGGACTCCGCAGTCAACCACAGGGACCAAAAAACAACAACGTGAAGGGGTTTTTTTGTACTGGCCCTTTAAGAAATCAAACAGAAACGATTAAAGAAATTAAAAGAATCTCTAAAATATTCAAATAGGCAAACTTTTCACTGACCAACGCTGCCTGAGAGAAAACCAGCATTGAGCTCAAAAAACGCGGGAAAAACAGCCCGCGAAGCTCCTCAGCCCTGTTAACCGCCAAAACGTGCAACCCAAGCGGCAGCAGGCCCCAAAACTCTCCCCGACTCCCCAAACATCAATCGTAGCACTCACCTCTGCTTCTGGGACTCCCAAAAAAACCTCCTCTGCTGATCGCTGACAGAAACAGGCTTTCTGCAAGCAGCACAGCTGTGGAAACAGTGACAGCCAACAGCTGCAGCACTCAGAGAGCTCCGACTACGGCAAAAATCACCAGGGCAGAAATCGTGCCGGGAAGAAGAAGGACAGACAGCTGCACAGCTCACCTCCGTGCAATCAAGGAGGGGAGAGTAGACAGACCAGACAGAAGCCCACCGGAGAGTGAGAGGAAATTCTCCTGATCCTCCTCAGATCCCCTTCCTGTCTTTTTTTTTTTTTTTTTTTTAGCAACTTTACAGCTACAACCCAAAAGAAAAAAGTTATAGGGAGAAATAAATGATCAAAACCCTATCTAACCTCCCTAAAGCTCCTTATCTGCTCCTCTAGTGAGCCCAGCACCTAGGCTCACTACCTCCAGCTGCATGGAGACTGGACACACTGGGAGCTGGTGGGAGGTGCCAGCAGGATATATACAGTGGTGTCACAAGTCTGACATGCCCAGTCTTCATGCTGCAGGAGGAGGTGCACTACATAGAGGTGAGGGACTTAACTGGAGGGACGATAAGGAATATTTAATTTATTAATTTATACTACTTCTATTACTACTATTAATCATTTATATAGCACTGCAAGGTGTACACAGAGCTGTACAAGTACATATAGAAGATGTTCCCTGCTTATTAGAGATTACAATCTAATCAAGACAGACAGTACAATACAAGAGAAACAAGTGGTTTAAGTAGGAAAAAGAAAGGAGACATATATTGTATTTGTTTAATTTTATTTCAATTGTACCGCTGCTTTGCTGTGCCTCAAAAGGTGGACAAGGAAGTTTTAATAAACAGATAAAAACCTGCATGGCCCATCTAGTCTGCCCAATAAGATGCTATAAGCACAAAATATTGCTCCACTAACTAACTAACTCCAAAAGTACTGGAATAATTTGGGAACGGGTCTCAGACTCAGTCGGGGATAGAGCATATGAGGTATTGCGCCTCTATAGCTACTAAACCCCTATGTTGCATCAAGGACCCGATGTATTTCCCATCTCAAGTTTACAATGATGCTTTCCAACAAGCTATCCAAACGTAGGTGTGTTCTTAAATCATTGGTATATATATTCATAAGAATGAAGACCTGGAAACATAGCAAAACATAGCAAAATGCTTATCTGTGAGCTTTTTTCAGAATGCAATCCCAACACAAATCCTCAGCGCCTGTGCGTTTCACCGCGCAAGCGGTTTCTTCGGGGGATTTCAAATCTGTTTGACCGCTTGATTTTAACATGCAAATGTTTGTCCCAGTGAGCTCTAGATGATAATCGAAAGACACAATCAGTACTTTTTACCGCATATGGATTGTTGAAGACTATACTGATTTCACATAGACATATTCCAGAAGCAAAGAATCTCATACCTTTGAAAACTCCCCACTGAACTCGTCTTCACACAGAGAGACACCAACGCATGCGTAGTAGAAAGGAAAAGGCTGTCTTTTATTCCAAACCCACCCCCTGACTGTATGACGATGGTTTTAGATTTAAATTTAAAGAGCCAATACCCCCTTTAGCTATGTGACCTTATAGCAATCGAGGGTCCAGATTTCAGTAAATTAGCTCTGTTAACATTCCTCACTGTGAGCTTTATGTTGTAAGCCCGTTGTAAATTCATTGTAAGTTTTCTTCACAGACGTTGAACTATAAAGTGCTAGTGCCAAACACATGCTGACCAATCTATTTGGGCGTTTAATCCGTCCGGATGTACAGTGTTTAAAGTGTAAATCCAGCACTGTTCACACATAAGCAAACTTTGATCCCTCGTCTTACCAAGGAATCCAGCTGTCACTTGATCTATACAAAATACGCGAAGTTGACCAAATTGATGACAAAACGTTAGGCAATGAGCCACTATCGTTGCTTCAATCTTCCTGCATCGTATCCGGCTATGATGTTCATTAATCCTAACCCGAAGCGGGCGTATAGTTTTGCCTATATATAATAATGGGCATGGACATTGAATCGCATACACTACGTGGCTTGAACCACAGGTTGTCTGTCTCTTCAAAGCATAGGTGGATTCATGATATTTGAATTCAGATTCAGTCAATTCCAGAGTGATCTGACAAATGTTACAGCTGCCACATCGTTTATGACCACGTAGTGTGGTAACTCCATCTGCCTCTACTGGTCTTAGTACCGCCGGACTCAAAAGTTCCTTTAGATTCTTGTGGTGTTGCCACACGCATCGGACTGATTTATCTGCTAAACCCGGAATGCTGTGGAGTACGTTCATATGGCGATTCAAAATTTTTTTAAGTTGGCCACTGTAAGGTGAAAACTTGGTTATCAGATTTATTTGTGTCTCATCAAACCTGCCCTTCGTTACACTTTGATAATAAGAGATCTCTATTATTAAATCGTGCCCGGGTATAAGCCTGTTTTATAATAGGCCTTGGGTATCCCCGATTTTCAAAATTTTGTTGAAGAATCTTCGACTGCTCTTTAAAAGCAACATCCTCAGAACAGTTATGTCTATATCTGAGGAATTGTGAGAAGGGGAGGCTGTTCTTCAGTTGGATGGGATGCGCACTATGATAGTGTAACAGAGCATTTCTATCTACTTTCTTTCTATAAATTGAAGTAGACCAGTGATTTTTTCCTTTTGTAACTGCTACATCCAGATAAGTTATTTTATCCTTATTATAAAGGTAAGTGAACTGGATGTGAGAATCTTGTTGATTTAACCAATGAAAAAATGAAGTCAAAAGGCTCTCTTGACCAGACCACAACATAAAAATGTCATCAATGTATCTACCCCAAAAGGGGATATATTGTTGAAACGGAGATGATGACAACCATTTCTGTTCGAACTCTCCCATGTAGAGATTAGCTATGGAGGGGGCACAGGTGGCCCCCATCGCCACCCCAGATCTTTGATGATAAACAGTTTGTTCAAAAGTAAAAAAATTCTCAAAAATTACTAATCTCGTCAACTCAGCCAGAAAATCCATTTGTGGTTCTGTCAGATCTGCTCTACTCCTCAGTGCTGCCATTGCGCTTGAAAAGGCTGCCATTTGTGGAATATTGGTATAGAGCGATGTAACGTCTAACGTGACCAAAACCACTTCCTTGTCATTTGCCCATTGGGAATGTTACGCCAGCAACTGTAAAAAGTGAGTCGTATCTTTTATGTACGACGGGATGGTCTTAAGCAATGGTCTTAAAAATGAGTCAATATAGGTGGATACTGGTTCCAACACCGTCCCCCTGGTCGACACTATAGGGCATCCCGGGGGATTGTCCAAGCGCTTGTGAATCTTAGGCACCAGATAAAATTTCGCTGGCGATGAACTCTTCACATTTAGATATTGCCATTCCTTTTTAGATATCAATCGATTTTGTAAAGCTTGGGTTGTTAACTCATTGGGTTAACTCATTGGGTTAACTCATTGGGTTGTACCTGCCCCTCTGTCAGGTTACCCCACATTGTGCCTTTGTTTAGGGTTGCAACTGCCTCTCCATGCAGGTTATCCCTTCTATGCCTTGGTTCAGAGTTGTAATTACCACTCTGTGCAGGTTACCCACTAAGTTTTGCTTTGAAAGCAAATATAGAGATAGTCTGTACTGTATTTATCACATGCCTTTTTGAATTCTGTCACTGTTTTTGTCTCACCACCTTCACCTCGAGAGTATTCCAAGTATCCATCACCCTTTCCATGAAAAAAATTTCCTGATGTTGCTTTTCAATTTAGCTCCTTTCAGCATAATTTCTTGTTCCTAGTTTTTTATCTTCCCTGTCTTTGGAAAAGGTGTGTTTGTTCATGAATACCTTTCAAGTACTTCAAAGTCTGCATCATACAGTATCTCCCCCATCCCTCCTCTCCTCTTAGTTATTCATATTCAGGTTTTCAAGTCTTCTCATACGGCTTCTGGCACAGGCCCATATAACTATAGCTGCTTTCCTCTGAACCCAGTTTAAGTCTTTTTATATCCTTAGTGAGAACACAGTACTTCACTTGAGTCCTCATACTTCCTCCTTTCTGCTGATATGCCTCTGTATGCAGCCTAGTATTCTCCAGGCATTGGCCACTGCCTTGTCACATTGTTTTGCCACCCTGAAATCCTCAGACACTATCACACTGAGGTCTTTCTTCTGGTTTGTGCATTTCAGCCTCTTGCCCCTATCACATACTGTTCATTTCAGGGGCGGCCCATCTACAAGGCAGACTAGGCATCTGCCTAGGGCAGCAGAGCTCATGGAGGTAGGCTTTTATGTACCCGTGTGCATGCATGCTCGAGGACTGCTGCACCTGCCACCTCCAACAGGACATCTGCATTGGAGGAAGAAGGACTCGTGGGCCATGAGTACATGTGCTTGTGGGTGATTAAAGGCCCATCATCATGGAGGAGCTGCATAGTGGTTAGAGAAACAGTCTAGTACTCAAGAAATCAGGGTTTGAGTCCCACTGGCACTACTTGTGACCTTAGGCAACACACTTTACCTTACATTGCCTTGAAAGAAAAGGCCTGGCAATTTACTTCTGGTCATATATTGCCAAGAAAACCCAGGGGCTGCTGGGTTACCACAAGTCAGCATTGATTTGATGGCACTTTAAAAAAAAAAAGAATACTGATAGAAGTTTGTTCTGCCCATTTTTCTGCAGGATGTTAAAAGGATCAAGAGTCTGCTCCCCCCCCCCCCCCAAGGTCTGCCACTGTCATTCTGAAGACTTGAGTGAAGGGGGACGGCAAGGGGAGATGCTGGACATGTGGGACAGGAGGAATAGTGAAGGAGAGATTGGACACCTTGGTGAGGGGAAAGCGAAGGGAAGGGGAAATACTGGACACCTCGGAGGAAAAGAGATGTTAGACTATGGGGGAGGAGTAGGGAAGGGGAAGTGCTAGACTATGAAAGGGCGCAGGACCCTGAGCTGGGGGTCACAGGATCCCGAGCCACTCAGGGGAGGAGCTCATTGCTGAAGGTTCACCTAGGGTGGCAGATACCCTTGGGCCAGCCCTGGATCCTTTGGATTTCTGCATCCCAATGATATCACTTTGCACTTCTTGGCATTAAATCTTAACTGCCAAAACATAATAGAACATTCTTCTAATTTTTGTAAATCACTTCTCATATTGTCTACTCACTGTGTGGTGTCCACTCTGCGACATATCTTTATGTCATTTGCAAAAGGATAAACCTTTTCTTCTAACCCTTAAGCAATATTGCTCACCATAATATTAAACAGAATTAGCCCCAGGACCGATCCTTAAGGCACTCTACTACTCCTCGTCTTTCTTTCTTCCAGTGAATTCTATTTAGCACCACTTTCTCTCATCTGCCAATGGACTGGTTTATTGAGGGATTGATTGGGGGGGATAAGGAGCTGAAGGATGTGAAACAGATTGGAAAGGAGGGGTGGCTGCAGAGAGGCCAAAGAGGAAGAGGGAGAAGAATGACAGGAAGGAGAACAAAGGGAAAAAGTAACATAGAAAAGCAAAAAAAAAAAGAAAGAAACCCCACATCACCTTGCCTAAATAAAAGCAAAAAGAGCAAAATTCAAGCGAAAAGTTTAGAAATGAATGACCATAACATGTGGCCCCTTTTCCCATGGCACCCAAAAAACACACTCTGGTAAGATGTTATGCAATTCTGTAATTCTTTGTTTTCTATTGTAGAATGTTTAAACTATCCTAGCAAGAGATTTCTCCACACTGCAGGAAATGTGAACTAAGCTACATGGTTCACATTTTCTGCAATCTTCATATTAATCCAATCTCCTTGGTTTGAAAGGGATTGGATTAATTAAAGAAATAATGTCTCCCTAGCTTGAGGCACCATTGCTTAAAATTCTGTGAGATGCAGACGGAACTGCAAGCTGCAACAACCTGTTTTGATTTAGGCTTGGTACCAGCCTTGAATGTCAGAGTGGAGGTCTGTGTGAATACTGGGTCAAAGATTTTTAAAGGCTCAGGCCATAAAACAGAGAGCTATTTATAACTCAAATGTTTCTCTTTAATAAGAGAAAGTAAATGGAATGATATTTTTGAAGGAACAATGATTAAAATAAGGAATGCTATACATTTTATACCTCATTTAGGAAAGGCTGGCCACCCTAAGTGGAGGGGTTAAAATACCGATCTCAAACATCTGAAGTTTCTACCTGGGACACACATGTCTAGAAGTGAAGCAGATATCTTTTTCTCCAATTTCCTCCTTCCTTCCCATCTCAGTCACTGTTTCCACATTATTGTCTTTACATCCTCAAATCTTTTATCTCATATTGGTTCTCTCTCGATTTCTTTTATCCCTTACATCTCTCAGCCACCACAAATTCTTTAATTTATTTTTTAAAACGTTGTGTACAATATACAATGAATTTAGAAGAACATGACATACAAATGAAAACTGCACAACTAAGGTGAAATTAGACCTTACCTGCTAATTGCCTTTCCTTGAGTCCCTCCAGTACAGTCCAGAAACAAATGAATTGTTCCCCTCCATCAGCAGGTGAGGACTGAGCATGACAGAATTCTGATGTCACCAGTATAAGAACTCCCTCTTCAGCTCCAGAATCCAGTATTTTATTGACAAAGCAGATTAAGGGACAAAGCGAAGAGTATCAACCAAAACAATGTCAGATAAGCCCTGCCACAATGGGCCAACACGAGGCAACTGAAATAAAATACTCGTGACCAGGGGCGGCTCAAGGCAATCTGCTGCCTAAGGCGAGGGATAAGATGGTGCACACACCCCCCATAGTGGGGGGGGGGGGAGGTGGCTTTCTCAAAACTCCAATCAGGGACTGAGCCAAACCAAAAAGACAATTAGATTATATGGAGAAAATGCAAGATGTTTGCATACCAAGGAGCTAAAAGTTTCACATTCCTTCACTTTTGGGCATTAGAAGAGTTTGGTCCTCATTTTGTAATTTCTACTGCTACTTTTGTACCTCCTCGTCCCTCCCTGCATATGTGTTTTCTAAGTTAATTTACAATGGATGAACTGTCAACTTTCTTTTTAAGGGTAATATATTTCAGTTATAACATGCCTTTGGGCACTTTGTATTGTCTATTTATTTATTTATAGTTTTACAGTCACCTTCCTTTTATGCTATTTTAGTTTAGCTGTAAAATGCCTTTGGGCACTTGTATTGTTTATTTATTTATTGTACTTTACTTCCATTTGGAGTGTATATGTAAGTTTTTAACATTTTATTTCACCATTGCTTTTCTAAATTGGTGTCTGTGTTTAGTCTGTATATTTTTAAGTCTTTTCATTTGCTTTTTTAAAATGTATTTGCTTTTATTTGAGGTTTATCCTCCCTGAAGGAGGTTTTCAGCCGAAACGCGTTGGGGTTTCTAATAAAGGTCATTATACCTGCCACTGTTTTAGTGTACCTGTTTTTCTTGTTGCAAAATAATGCTTTTACCCATTACTGTTAGGTTTACAGGATTTCTTTAACAAAATTATACTTTACTGCAGAGTGAGGTGCGAGAAAGAACTCTCACACACAGGCATCTGCATTGTCGGCAGAAACTAACACTCAGTGGGTGGCCTTAGTTGCACCGGTAGCTGTTTTACCACTTTGAAATGCAGTAACTGCAGGGGGATGTAACTGCCTCCCTGCAGTTAGCCTATGGCCCTGTGTAATCAAACTCTGGAATTAGTTACCAGAGGATGCAGTAAAAGCTGTTAGTGTAGCTAGGTTTAAAAAAGGTTTGGACAAGTTCCTGGAGGAAAAGTCCATAAACTATAAGAGGACCTGGGAAATCCACTGCTTACACTGGGACAAGCATTGTGGAACCTGTATGCCTTTTTGGGAACCTGCCAGGTACTTGTGACCTAGATTGGCCACTGTTGGAAACAGGATACCGGGCTTGATGGACCTTAGTCTGACCCCGCATAGCATTTCTTATGTTACCAGTGCAGAGCCTAGGGAATGTGCTGTTAAATATGCCAAACAAGAGGGGTTCAACAGCACCCAATGCAGCATCTCCCACTTCTAGAAAAACAAGAGCGACTTGGCACCCCAACACAGCACTTCCCACCCTCTGAAAAACAAGAGGGACTTTGTGACCCCAACACAACACCTCCCACTCCAACATAAATGCTAAGAAGGGCTTGGCAACCCCAACATTACTCCTGAAACTGTGCACTGGACCAGCATGGAGTTAATATAAATATATATTCCATAAAAAACAAAGGAAATGCAAGATGCTTGTACATCAAGGAACTAAAAGAAAAAGTGAGAACCACAGCACAGTTTATAAGACCAAATTATAACTCATTTTATTCAGTTATAAACCGTGTTATGGTTCTTACATTTTCTTTTTGAATATACAGGGTGGCCCAAAAAAAGTGAGAACATCTCGTAAATTAAAAACTTAAATAGTTTACTTATTTACCTTTTTTAGCTATTTAACGTCTTTATTTTGACAATTTCCGGTCGCCATCTTTGTTTTTTTAATTTGTCAATCATTTACATCTGTCTTTTTGAAATTTTAAATAACTTACTTATATGCTATGAGATGTTCTCACTTTTTTGGGCCACCCTGTATATTCTGTATCCACAGAAATCTCTTCGACAATGGGTGCAGAGCAGAAGTAGGACATTCACCAACAGAACTCAATATATTAAAAAAAAAAAAAATCTGATTCCGGGCATCTCACTCACATTCATTCTCAAGTACCAGGCATATTGGGAACTAATATAAAACCCTACAAAAGTCACCTAAGACCTACAAGGCCAAATCTAACATATCATACCAACATAAACTTCCAAAACTCATCCAAGGGTCCTACCCAGAAGAAAGCAGCACTATAAATATTGCAGTGGACCCATAACATCCATACACCTATTTGAAAAGCTTTACAAGTCAAATTACTAGAGTACAGTCTAGATCCCTATGTACAAACTCCATGTTAACAGAACACTTGGCCTCAGTCACACACTCAGAACACAGACTCTCGCCAAGTACAGAATAAGTGACTGCAACCTAAAGTAAAAAAAAATATATATATGTAGACAAAATTTAACTGAAACCTGTGATAAGGAAGCTTATCATAGCTCAGGAAGGAGCTATAGAAAAGGTGAAGTGACTCTGAACAAGCAACCTGTCAGTTCTGGTAGAAATAAGAAAACAGAATTTTCCCATAAAAGACTACCAGTCCCAGAATGCACCAGGTTTCCAACAGCCATTAGAGGATCTGAAGTGGGGAAACGTGTGTTCAATCAGGAGGGCTATGAGGTAATCCCTAAGCACTCATCTCAAAGGGCAGGGCCTGATTCAGCACAGCTGCGCTGTGTTAGGGAGGAGCACTCATCTAGGCAGAATAAGAGTAGAGTTTATTCTACAGATGACCATCTTCATGATCACCTTGGATATCCAGAGAAGGATCATCAGTTTCATCTGAAGGATCATCAGAAGCAGAAGCCAAACCGGACGGACAGAGAGGGAAAGAGACCCTCTGGAAGAAAGAGGAGAAAAGCCTTTGAGAGGTCTAGAAGAGTCCAAAGCAGTACGTATACTGGGAGGCATTTCAAGGGCCAGCATACACCATTGGACTGGAGAAAGCCAGAGGAATGGTGCTGCAGAGCTAGGAATCACCAGACGCTACCTGTGAGGGAGACGGCTGCACGTGGAAGGGACCCTAAGACCTATGCCAGAAGGTATGTGAAGAGAGATCCAGTGTCCAGGGATCTGGATTGGAAGGCTGGACATAAGAACTGGACTACATACTGGCCAGGCTATATAGAGAGGAACTCTAGCAGCAATGGAAGCTCAGGTATGAACACTGATCTATGCCCTAGCTATAACCTTGAAAGACAGCAGGGAAACAAGTATTCTCCTGAAAATGTTCCATTGAGAGATTCATCTGTGCCAATCCATGATATTGAACCCATGCTTGTTGAACAAGGGGGAATAATAGCAGATGAGGATCCTGTTTATATGGACTGTTCTCTATCCAAACTCTGTTGGTAACTTTCTGTTATAAAGTACAGCAACCATCACAAAGAAATAAAAATTTGTTCTTTAATCTACTCAGAAAAGCTCCTGAAGCAGGATTTGACCCACACAGTAGAAAGCAAGCCAGCTAAGGGGTTTCAGCTGGATAACTGCTAGCAATTAAGCCTTACCTAATTGCTTGTGAGCTAGGAGAGAATCACTTCTGTATCTATGTGGGAAGTAATCAGAAGTTAACCTGAAAAGAACAGTTTGTTTCTTGCTTTGTGGCTTTTCATTTGTTGTTTTCCTGATTTTGACTTTGTTTTTCCAAGTTAACACTGAAAGCAAGTAACCTAATTTATGTGCTACCAAGCATATCTGTGTTGGGAGAAATAACCCCATAAATAAATATCTTATTGGCTTTACCCAAGAGCACAACTAAATTATTGTCAGCAGCTGTGTCTGGTGTGAATGAACTATATTGCCCACAATACCTTGCAAATCATATAGAAATATGCACTTGCCAAGAGTGTGAAGATTCTCGCCCAGGCAGCCGTCTGACAAACCCCATGAAACTAGACTCCGCATATAGTGCAACATTAGATAAATAAGAGATGCAGTTCCCCATACTGTGTAAAATATAAAGATAATTGCAAAGTCCAATCACAAAAATGAAAATAAAATTATTTTTTCTACCTTTGCTATCTAACCATTTTATTCTCTAATCACGCTGGTCCTGATCTGAGGCTTATGCTTTCCTGTCTTCTCTTAGCTCTCTTTCTGTGGTCTATAGTCCATCTGCCATTTCTTATCTCTTCTTTTGTTTTCTTCATGTCCTTCCATCAGCCTATTTCCAGTCCCAGTAACCCTCCCCAGTATCAGCCCCCTTTTCAGTCCTCCCCTCCGAGTACCTTCCAGTGTCAACCCCCTTGCATTCCTAGGACTGCCACTGGTGTCCATTCCCTTCTATTTCCCCTCGTTCCCCACTGCCCAGCCCTTTCCAAATACCATCACATGTATCAGCTCACTCCACTCCCAGTGTCATCCCCCTGTCAGCTCCTTTCCAGTCACCCTACCCTCTGTCCATCACCCTTCCAGTGCCATCCCCATGTGTCAGCTCCCTTCCAGCCCCAGCTCCCCCTCCCTTCCAGCCTCCTCCCCATTACCCAGTCACCTATCAGTCCTATGCCCAAGTGACAGCTCCTTCCAGTCCCACCCCCAGGTGTCAGCTCACTTCCAGTCCCCCTCCAATACCATCCTCAGGTATCAGTTCCCTTCCAGCCCCCTCCTTCCCTGTGTCAGCTCCCCCCACCCCCTTGTCAGTTCCCTTCTTGCCCCCTCCTTCCCCTGGAAACCTTTCTCAGTATCTTCTCCCTTCCAGTCCCATTCTCCCATCCCCCCGCATCAGCCCTAGCCCCCAGTTTTCTTCCAGGGCCAGCAGTTCTTCTTTCCCACCCCCGCCATCAGCCCATTTCCAGTGGTAGCCCCCCATCAGCCTATTACCAGTGCTAACCCTCCCTAATCAGCCCATTACCAGTGCTAGCCCCCCCTCCCGAAGAGCCCTGCCCCTGTATGACTGGGTTCAGAGAGAGCCAGGAAGGCCCGAACCCAGTGTCCCGGCTCACCTCTGCAGAGCCGTGAGAAAGAACAGCATTTCCCTTCTTTCCCACGGCTCTGTTAAAGTTGAGCCCGGTGGAATGCTGAGTGTCAGGAGCAATATCCTGTCTCATGTGAGACAAGAAATGCCCTCGTTTATCCTCAGTGCACTTACGGGCTCAACTTTAACAGACATCAAAGGACTTCAGGCCTCCCCATCTCCCTTTGAAGCCAGTCAGGCAAGTGTGGGGCCTCCCGGGGCAGCAGCTTATGAGGGCAGCAGAGGGGTTGAATCTGCTGCTGCCAAGAAGCAGCAGCAGCAGTAGCAGTTTGTCCACCTTTTTTTTTTAAACTTTGAAGGTAGAGTGAGGCAGCTGTTTTGGGGGCATTTTTGGCTGCCCCCAAACGTTTGCCACCTGAGGTGGCTGCCTCATTATAGAGCTGCTCCTGCTCATGAATTGCGTTCACTCCATCCATTTTAAGGATTATACAACTGAGCATGCAAAGAGCTGTCAGAGACTTACTCATAAGAACAATCCAGACAGCTCCTTACTCTGAATCCAACTGGACTCACGCTCACCAACTGGACCTCGCTTCCTCTAACAAAAGACAGACCATTCTTATCTGAGCGGGATCCAGGCTGGACTGAAGGGACTCAAGGAAAGACAACAAGCAGGTAAGGTCTAATTTTGCCTTCCATATCGTCCCTCCAGTCCAGTACAGAAACAAATGGGATGTACCAAAGCAGTACCTAAACACAGGAGGGACCCATGAGTCGAGCTTGGAGCACTGAAGCCCCAAAATATATGTCTACTGCTGCCTGCATATCCAAGCAGTAATGGCAAATAAAAGTATGCAGAAATGACCACTTTGCCGCTCTACAGAGGTCCACTTCTAGAACTAAACTATGTTCAAACCATGAAGCTGCCTGCGCTCTAGTGGAATGAGCCCTCAGGCCACTAGCATTATTAGAAAAAGGTACAGAGAAGAGCCACCAAAATGGTAAAAGAGATGGAAGGATACCCCTATGAAGAGAGGTTAAAAAGGTTAGGGATCTTCAACCTGGAAAAGAGACGGCTGAGGGGAGATATGATAGAGGTCTATAAATTAATGAATGTAGTGGAACGGGTAAACATAGATCGATTGTTTACATCATCAGAATATAGAAAGACTAGGGGACATGCAATGAAGCTACAGTGTAAGCTATTTAAGACTAATAAGAGAAAATATTTTTTCACTCAACGTGTAATCAAACTCTGGAATTTGTTACCGGAGGATGTAGTAAAAGCTGTTAGTGCAGCCGGGTTTAAAAAAGGTTTGGACAAGTTCCTGGAGGAAAGGTCCATAAACAATTATTAAAAGGGACCCAGGATATCACTGCTTGACCCAATACAAGCATTGTGGAACCAGTGTCTTTTGGGGAAACTGCTAGGTACTTATGACCTTATGACCACTGTTGGAAACAGGATACTGGGCTTCATGGACCTTGGTCTGACCCAGTATGGCATATCTTATGTTCTTCCCTCTGCAGTCATAGGCAGAAACTATCGCTGCTTTCACCCAGTGGGCAATCAAAGATTTAGAGGCCGCCTCTCCTTTCCATGGCCCTCCCAAACAGCACAAAGAGACAATTGGACCGATTTAGGGAAGCTGTACACTTAAGGTGCCTCCGTAGCACCCTGCGCACATCCAGCTTGTGCAATTGAGGCTTCTCCTCCATGTCCCCCAGCCACCCAAAAGCCAGAAGAGACACGACTGGTTCAGATGAAAACTGGAAACCACCTTGGGGAAGAAGGAAGGCACCTGTCTCAGTACTACCTTTTCCATAGATATCAAGAAAACCGGTTCTCTACAAGACAGTGCCTGCAATTCCGACACTAGACACACCGAACACATCACCACCAGAAAGACACAGTCTTCAACATAAGGTGCTTCAATGTTGCTCCGATCAAGGGCTCAAAGGGCAGTTCTGTTAGCACCGACAACACCAAATTAAGGTCCTACTGAGAGACCATCGAATGCAGTGGAGAACGAAACTGTTTAACCGCTCATAGAAAACATACTACATCTAGATGCGATGCCAGGGAGCATCCCTGCAGGTGCTCCCCAATAACAGGCAAGAGCCGTGACTTGTACTTTCAGGGAGTTGAGAGCCAGCCCTTTCTCAAAATCATCCTGGAGAAATTACAAAATATTGGAAAGTGTAGCCCCGAGAGGACAAACCTTCCTGGACTCACACCAGCTCTCAAAACACTCTCCACATGCACTCATAGGCCCAGGGTGATAGATCTCTTCTTGGCTTTCAGCAGAGTTGCAATTACTGACACAAAGTGCCTCTTGCACCTGAGCTATGCCCTCTCAAGAGCCAGGCCATAAATGAGAATTGATACACCTGAGGCATCAGAATTGGCCCCTGCGACAACAGATTGACACTATCCAGAAGCCGCCATGGCTTGTCCACCAACAGTCTGACTAAATCCACATACCCTGGTCGCCAAGGCCAATCTGGAGCTATGAGAAATCACCGGACCACTGTGAGCCTCTATGCATTGCAGCAGCCGCCCTATTAGGACCCATGGTGGAAACAGAGGAGACCCTCTGATGTCACCTCTGCATGAGTGCATTGAGCCCCTCGGACATGTGCTCCCTATGTCTGCTGAAGAACTGAGCTGCTTTGGCATTGAACAAGGTCACCATGAGGTCCATGATCAGAACTTTCCAGCATACAGTGATGTTGTGGAACACCGCTACGTTCAGCTCCCATTCACCCTGATCCAAGTAATGTCGACTGAGATAGTCTGTTTATATGTTCTCCTTGTCTGCTATGTGAGCCACAGAAAGGGCGGTCAGTTTCACTTTTGCCCACATTAGCAAGGGCTGAATTTCCTCCAGAAGGCTGGCACTGCCCGTGCTTCCTTGATGTAAGCATACTCTCACTGCTGCCCCTGTATTAGGGGCTGGAAGTACTGTAGGGCTAAGAATACCGCTCACATCTCCAGGTGGTTTATGGACCAATGGCTTTCCTCCAGGGACCACTGCTCCTGCGTAATCTGTGACTGGCAATGTGCTCCCCAACAGGTGAGGCTGGCATCCATCATGACCAACACCCATTCTGGTAGCTCCAACAGCATGCCCTCCACCAGATGGGCCTCATGCAGCCAGCAGCCGAGTCTCGCCAGCACCTCTGCCGGACAGTCGAGTCTCAGAGACAACAGCTGAGTCTGAGGTGACCAGTTAAAGAACAGCACCCACTCGAGGGATCTCATGTACGCTCAAGCCCAAAGAATCAAATCTAGGGATGCTGCCATAGAAATCCAAAGTTGTAGATAGAACCAAGCGATAGGCTGTGCCATGCCCATAAACTGGCACACTTACCACTGCAGCCTGCGTATTCTGTCAAGAGGGCGAGAGATACACCCTGCCTTGGTATCGAACAGGGCCCCCAGGTAAACCGTGGTCCTGAAGTGAGCTGCAGTCCCAAATTTACTTTCTTTTTTGTCTTTGTTGCTTGCTCTGCTTCCTCTGTAAAATGGCTGCTTGATCTAATATGGCTGTGTGTCCCGCCAAATTATCTGACACCACAGGCATTGTTTCTGCGAAATCCGCTTCCCCCGAAAGATCTTGCACTGCCCCAAAGCATCATTTCTCCGACCGCAATGACCTAAGGCACTCTCAGCAAAAGCCCTGCTTCTGTAATCCGAAGCTTCCCCCACACGCTATACAAATAGGGGAAGCTGCCAGCGTGCGCGATCACCCAAGGCCGACCCGATGGCAGGAAGCAGCAAATCACATGTACACTAACCGGAGGCTAACCCCCTGGAGAGCTGTCAGAAAGGCCAATACTTATAAACTGAGAACTGCCGAGTTCAGGCAGCTGCGATCGCACAGAGCGCTCTTTTTTTTTTTTTAATAATTGAGCAGATTCAAAAGGCACAGCACCAGCCAAACAACTTTATAGCATACCATAAGGATAGCCCAACAATCTCCACTGATTTGTGGGCAGTCCAGTTGGGGAGGGAGGGGGGAGAGAAGCTGGACTACCAGATTATTTAAACCCAGGAGCTCACCAGACCCATCCAAGGATCCTGGTGCCAGATGACTGGCCCTGCAGCCCTGTCAGCCCACACTCTCCAGGCTATGGAGTGAAACCCAGCACCCAGGCCACTTTATTTCAAAGTAGGTTGTTTCAATTTCTGTTTGGTCTGACCAAAAACAAAAAACAAAGAAACGCTATAAATTGATCCTGAGGTATTCCTCAGAGAAACCCCCCCCCCCCTCCATGGATGGGCTGCTCCCTCATTTGCTGAGGACTGAGAATACTAGATTCTTGGGTAACTGGGCAGATGTTACAGTTACACCGGGAGGCCACACTTGCTGTGGAAACTGTAACATCTGCCCAGTTACCCAAGAATTAACCGAGTTTTACTATCATGACACCCGTTACCATTTGCGGAGTAAAACCACCTGTATGTCTACACAAGTTTTTTACGCGATCCGCTGTCCATGCGATCTGCTGTATGTGGGGAAAACCACCAGATCCCTTCAAGTGAGAATTAATGAACACAAAAGTAAACTTAAATGTCAAAGACGGGAAGCCCCAATAGTAGATCATTGCATGCAGTTTCAGCATGCCTTTCAAGAACTACGGTGTTTTTGTATTCAACAGGTAATTTTTCCAGATCGTGGCAGGACACTGGACCAAACCCTGTTATATCGGGAAAAACGTTGGATATATACTTTGGCCTCCACAACACCTCGGGGGCTTAATTCTCAAATTGAGTGGGAAGTATGTCTTTAAGAGACAAAATCAGTGACAGTGGGTTTTTCTCCCCAGTATGGGTGACCGTAGTTTCATAGGTGGAGTTAAGTAGGAAATTCGATTTAACCTCTCCGCATGCACAGCGTTTTAGTTTGCCGGAAAACCTTTACCGGACAGAGCCTAACGGAGCCATACCAGTGATATCGAAGGTGGGAGGTGTTTGATACACGACAGAAGATGAATTAAAGCATAAAAAGTTGTGAAGTGTATATCCTAATAACTCATTTCTTTTTGCAGTGCTTTTCAGAAAGATTCCCCTGATGAAACCAACATGGTGAAACGCAATCCATAGCGCGTGAACAAGCGTCGGGAATTCATCTCAAAGCTAAGCACTGGTTCACTGTTTAACAATATTTTTGAAGCATAAACATAAGGCTTGTCAAGGGAAACGTTATTGTTTGTTAAAAACAGAAAATTTGAAAAAAACGTACAAGTGGCTAATGGTTAAAAGAAAGGGGTCATTGATGTACATTTAGGCATCAGTCCACCGCTGGCTTTTCAGTAAGCAGTGGCAGCCTATGGTTTGAGACCTCTCTAGCCACAAGTCTAAATATGATATATTACACACTTCCCATATTGTAATACAGAGCGTCACAGTTATTTGGATTTGTACTCTGGGAAAAGCGGCCGCACTTGTATTTGTTAAATGAAAAGGTGACACCACCTTTGGCATAAAGTGTGGATGAGTCCTAAGGACTACCTTATCATGATGGAACCTTGTATAAGGAGGATCAGCCACCAATGCTTGCAATTCACTGATGCGACGTGCTGATGTGATTGCAATAAGAAAGATGACCTTCCAGGAAAGGAATTTCAAGGAGGTAGTGGCTAATTTATTTATTTCTTTTTTATACCGCGCTATTTAGAATCAGTGCGGTTTACATGTATACTAACAGGTACTTTTTATTCCCTTGTCCCTGAAGGGCTCACAATCTAAGTGTACCTGAGGCAATGGAGGGTTAAGTGGCTTGCCCAAGGCCACAAGGAGTGGCCATGGGACTAGAGACCCCAGTCCCTAATGGTTCAAAAGGCGGTTTCATAAGCTGCCCAAGAACCAAATTTAAGTCCCATGCCACCGGTGGTGGCTTAATGGGAGGCTTAGTCAAAGAAGGCCTCTCATAAATCTCGCTATGAGAGGATGAGAGGAAATAGGTTGCCCATTTAGAGGCTTGAAAGAAGCTGCAATAGCACTCAAATGAACTCTCACTGAATTGGTCTTAAGTCCTGCATTAGATAAATGAAGGAGATACTCCAGTAATGATTCCAGAGGTATCGCAAGAGGGTTAAGACCCTTCTACGAGCACCATATGGTAAACCTTTTCCATTTGAAAGCATAAGAGCATCTTGTGGAAGGCTTCCTGGAAGCATAAAGGATATCCTTTACCTGCTGAGAAAGGTTAAGACCGTGAAGTTTGTCATGATGCGGGCACTAATAAAGTTGGTTTTAAGAAAAGAAATCCTGTTTTAGAAGAACTAGATGTGCAGTTACCTTCAGGCACAGCTAGAGGGAGCAGAAACAGACATACTGGTCTTAATGAACCTAAGCTCACTGATGACCTGCAGCTGAAAGGGAACCAGGAAGTCAGCAGTAACGCTTCACTTTATAAGCCAGAGCAGAATGCTTCTGGACAGGAGTGGCATAAGCAGAGGAAACAGTGGACACAGCAGGAGCTGAGGAAGGAGGGGAAAGAGGAAGAAGGAACTGGAGCTGGACTAGAAGGAGAAACAGCAGAGAAGCCTGGAGGCTATCAAGGACATAAGCCTGATTGCTGTGGAAGAAGCCAAGCTGGGAGCTGGAGGAGAAACAGACCTCACAAGGTGGGAAGCCAGAAAGCCCAAACTGGACCTGTTGTGCAAGGGGAGTTTGGTGGAAGTTGCTCCAAGGTGAGAGGCTCTGCCACGCCTAGTTCCTATACTCTGCCTGTTTGTAACATAGAGAGAAGAAAGCTAAGAACCAGAGAGGGAGGTTCTGACAGAAGCTTATCTCTAGAGGATCATTGCCCAGTTTCACCTATTCAGAGGGAAAAGCAGTTTTATAAGCAACGGAAGTTTTTACTCAGTGAGCCCAGGTATGAGGCATTGAACATTAACTGTAATGATTGTACTGCTAAAAGCTATGCTAAAAGAAGGATTCCTCCTAAGGGAAACAAGAGTGCAGACTGGTTCACTAAACTACCGCCAGCCTTAAGAGTCCCTGGTTATGTGAAGCCAAACTCCCAAGTTATAGATTACCATGCTGAAATAGACAGGGACAGTGAAAGCCCTGTGAATCAGTATAGGGGAGAGGAATTGATGGAAGTGGATTCTCCCAGCACTATTCCCTCACCTTTGCCTGAGGAAATGGAATGTGATTGGTGCACTGCCTATGCTCCAAAGTGTGTATGCTCCACAGAAGAATAAATGAAGTATAATTTGATGTTTATTATACTGAATATTACTTTGAAGAAAACCTGCTTTAAACTGTGAAGTAACAGTTAACTAGCCAGTGAATATTGGTACCTTTTAAAACAAAGGACTGTTTCTGTTATCTAAAATATCTCTTAGTTGAACCTTGCTTTAAACGGGGAATAAAAGCCTTTATTACCCTACACTTGGACTCTTTGTTCTTTAACAGCGCTACCTAGTAACGTATAATCTTTGTGTCACCGGCACCCGAGTGACAAGTTCTAGGCTTTCAGCAACCAGGCCCTGAGATGCAGAGACTGGGAATTGTGATGGGACAGCATCCCGTCCTCCTGAGAAAGGAGATCTGGAGCAGATCCTAACTCCAGAGGCGAAGCTTGAGAGAGATGTAGGAGCAGAGGGTACCACATTTGCCGAGGCCAATGTGGAGCTATGAGAATCATATGACCTCTGTCTCTCTGAAGCTTGAACAGGGTTTTGGGAATTAGGGGAATGGGTGGAAAGGCATACAGGAAGTCCTGGCCCCAATGGAGGAGGAAAGCATCCCTGCCTGACAACCCTGAGCCGGAATTCTGAAACAGAACCGGGGAAGTTTGGCATTCAGTGGACTTGCGAAGAGGTCTATGTCAGGGGTTCCCCAAATTTGGAAAATATTTGGCCACCTGGTCTGCATGGAGAGACCATTCGTGTGGAAGCAGAACTCGACTGAGTCTGTCTGCCCAAGAGTTTTGCATGCCTGGAAGATACACCGCAAGCAGATGAATCTGATGCTCTCTGGCGAGGGCTAATAGTCGCAAAGCTTCGTTGCATAGCGACAGAGAGCCTGTTCCGCCCTGCTTGTTCACATAGAACATGGCTACCTGATTGTCTGTTTGAACTAGGACTGTTTTGTAGCTGAGCTGGGTGTGGAATACTCGAAGAGCAAGGAAGATTGCTCTGAGTTCCAGGGGATTGATATGTAGATAGGTCTCCTGTGGAGTCCAGGTATCCTGGGTAGAGAGACCTTGCAGGTGGGCTCCCCAACCCACCTGTGAGGCATCTGTTGTTAGAGTGGCTTGGGGTGGAGGTTGCTGAAAAGGGGACCCCACCAAAAGGTTTTTTTGTTGTTTTTTTTTAATTATTTATTTATAGAATTTCAAAAAACATAAATAATTAAAAAAAAAAAAGGTTTTGGGGTGATTGCCACCATTGGAGGGGCAAAATAAGGCGATCTGAGTTTGCTATTTTGTCTGACAGGCAACCTGACGCCTGAGTCCATTGAGTGGATAAAGTCCACTGGGCTGCCCTCATATGGAGGCGAGCATAAGGAACCACATACACGGTGGATGCCATGTGGCCTAGCAATGGTAACATTTCCCGAGCAGTGAGGTGAGGTTTTAGCACTGCTTGGGAAGCTATCTGCACAATGCGAAGGCAGCGGGGCTGTGGAAGGTAGGCCCTTGTCTGTCTGGTATCCAGCAGAGCCCCTATAAACTCTAGGGATTGAGTGGGAGCAAGGTTGGATTTTGGGAAGTTTATGACAAGTCCCAAATACTGAAGGATACGCATTGTGCGAGAAAGAGCAACCCTGGCCTCTGGCTCTGAAGGGGCTCGAATGAGCCAGTTGTCTAAGTAAGGGAAGACGAATATTCCTAGGGTGCGAAGAAATGCTGCCACCACAGCCATGCATTTTGTGAACACCCTTGGTGCTGAGGCCAGGCCAAAAGGAAGAACCCTGTATTGGTAGTGCTTCCCTTGAAATAGAAAGCGAAGAAACTTTCGATGAGTTGGATGGATGAGAACATGAGTGTACGCATCTTTGAGATCTAGAGAACAAAGCCAATCCCGACTCTGAAGGTATGGCAGAGTTCCTAGAGAAATCATTTTGAACTTCAATTTGAAAAGGAATTTGTTCAATTCTCTGAGGTCTAAAATGGGTCTGTGTCCTCCTGTTTTCTTTGGAATAAGGAAACAGGGGGAGTAGAACCCTGTACCCTGTTGGAGAATGGGTGCCTCTTCTATTGCCCCTTGGGCAAGAAGCATAGTGACCTCTTGACCTAACTGGTCGTTGAGAGAGGTCTGAGAATTGAACTGTCTTACCATTGTAGGAGGGGGCATGCTGAGGAAATGAAGCTTGTACCCCTCTCTTACAATAGACAGAGTCCAATTTTCTGCTGTTATTTGACCCCATCTGGGGGCAAAATGACATAACTTTCCTGGAATGGTGGAAGGCTCTGGGCCATTCAGGGCCAGGAAGGCAAAGTTCTCAAGATAGGAGTCAAAGCCCCTGTGGAGGCTGAGTCTGCTGAGCCGGTTGAGGCTTAGCAGCTTTTGTTTTTCTTTGCCTAGGTTGTTGCTGCTGTCCCTTTTGGGCAGACTGACCTAAACGATGCCCCTGCTGGGTATAGGAGGGATAAAACATCTTCTTCTTACTGAAGAATGGTTTCTTGTAGGATTTTTTCCTTGCAGGATCAGCTATAGATTTAGATAATCTATCCAAAGTGATATTGTCAGCATCTATCTCATTAGCTTTTTCCTGCCAATTCTTGCCAAAGAGATTCTCTCCTGTGCAAGGAATATTCCCTAGTTTATCCTGTACCCAAAGTTCCAATCAGATGCCTGGAGCCAGGCAATCCTACGTGCACCTATGGCAATAGCAGAGGTTCTGCTTATGCACTCAAAGCAGTCAAAGGCTGCATGATTCACAAACTTGGAAACATCCTGAGCATATTTGACAAGGGCGAGGTAATCCTGCCTCTTATCATCAGGAAAGAGAGGGCTCATAAGCTCTAAATCTCCCGTGACCTCCTTAAGGAACATTCCCATATATAATATATAGGAACTGATCCTAGCAGAAAGCATGGAAGCCTGGAAGGTTCGACGTCCAAAGGCATCAAGAGTCCTACACTCATGCCCTGGAGGATTAGATACATGCCTTTTTGCACTCTTGATCCTTCTCATAGCTGATTCCACCACCATGGAATGGTGTGGTAGCTGAGTCTTCTGAAACCCAGGACAAGGAGGAACTCGATACATGGTGTCGAGTCTTCGAGAGTGAGGAGATGTGTTTAGAGGTGTTTCCCACATCCTTAACATGAGATCATGCAAGATCTCATGAATAGGTAAGGTAACTGCCTCCTTGGGAGCTTTAGGGTATTGTAGGATTTCTAATTCCTTTGCCCTAAGCTCTTTTTCAGGAGCCACTGTGATGGAAAGACCTCGAGTCACATCTCGGATAAAATCCTGAAAGGACATATCCTCTGGTGGAGACATCTTACGCTGAGGAGAAGAAGAATCCTCAGGAAGAAGTACTCTGGTATCGGCAGAGCTTTCAGAGTCTTCAGACTCATCCGAGGATTCAAAGTATCTCCGATCAGGGTGATCGTGCAAGGCACGGTACCGGTACCGATCAAAGTCGGCATCGGAGGAGTCCGGTACCGACTTGTCGATACCGGATGGATAAGCATGACTCGGTCCCGGTAGAATACCTGCCGATGTCGATGCAGTCGGTACCGGTACCAGAGTCGGTGCCGGTACTGGTTGAATTGTCTGAAGCGGTTTCAGGGGCATCGAGGCCGTGAGAAGAGCCGCCAGACTGCGTTCAATAGCCAAGAATCTCTGGTCTATCAACGCTGCCGGTGCTTGGGTATCGGTACCGGATGAAGCAGCCGGTACCCCAGAGCATGGCACCAGTAGTTCTGCCAAGGTTGAGGCCTCGAGAACATCCTGGAGCCCCGTTAGTGCTTTGGAAGCCGAAGCCTCCCGCTGGGGCAATTTTGCTGGTGAAAGTCCCTCAAGGGCAACTCCAGAGGCATCTCGATGCTTAGAGGGAGATCTACCCTTTGAGGACCGGCTAGATTTATGTTTAGTTACCTGAGATCCATGGGAGGAAGATGAAGCCCTGGAAGACGTCGATGCCACAGAGGCTGCATCGGAGGGAAAAAGGGTGCTAAGTTTAGCAGCTCGGTTCTGCCGGCCCCTTTTCGACATCATCCCACAGGCAACACACTCCGAAATAGAGTGGTCAGGACCTAAACATTTGAGGCACCACTCATGGGTGTCGGTGACGGAGATGGTACCGCCACACTTGGAACACTTTTTAAAACCTGAAGCGGGTTTTTCCATTTTAAAGGAAAAGGTTGGGCCTACTGCCCAAAATGGCACGTGGCACCTGAGGAGAATAACTGGAAAAGACTCCAGAAGAAGGGGGGGGGGGGGGGGGGGTTTGGAAAAAATAAAGAAGAACCGGCGGTACCGGTGTAGCGTTGAAGGAAGGCAGACGCGACCACAAAAAAGAAGAACAGAAGGGAATTATTTTCTGCGGTGACAGGATGTGCGACCTGTCGGCTCCGCGGAAAACGAAGAACTGGAGAGGGACAGTTGGGAAAGGCGGGAAGGCAGCACGCAGGTGCTGTGGGATACTCCCAAAAGCTTTCCTATTGGACGCTGGGGAGCGTTCCTGCGCAGGCTCCGTCGGTACCGACGATACCCATATGTGAAGACTACATTCCTGCTTGTTCCTTGAGATTCAAGTTTACTGGGGCTTGCACCTCTTTACAAGTCAAAGTAAGGATAATCAAATTGCATCCGTTTCAGTACTGAAGCCAGTTGTGAGGAAGACGAGCCAAATATAGCACAATGACATTTATTACATCTTGGCTTTTCTGGGCTAAGATCAAGGCACTAAGCTTTTGTGGTTGGAGGGTAATTTTATAAGGGGTGCCTAGTTTACACATTGTAACAAGTGTATTTCCGCCTATTTTATAAAATATACACATACTTTATAAAATAGGGGTATAAGTAGTCAAAAAAAGCATGTTGAACTGGCACGAGAACTTATACCTACTCTATGGCAAGTGTAAATATCCACACCTAGATTTTTCAAGGACGCACATGTTATAGTATTTTATAACTTATGCACACGTTTGTGCTCCAGTCCTTCTCTGCCCAACTTCAGCTATGTGCATACCCACACTGAAAGTATGCCCCATCTATCTAACGCACATACTTTCAGAATAGTGAATGACTGCATTATGCATATAAATCACTAAAATGCCATGATTTAAGGGCACGAAGCTAGTCAGTTCTTATAAAATTAGCTTCTTAATGTCTAGTAATAGCCAAAATTAACTTATGGCAACTGCAAAATATCTGTTTTAACTGTTGGGATGTTCCCAGTACTTTGGAGAAAGCAGCTGAATAGTTAATGTCACTATTGCTCATTAGCGGCATGACCAATAAGGAGAACTGTTACATACCGGCTAATTTCCTTTCCTTGAATCCTGCTAGACCAGTCCAGATGAGTGGATTATGATCCCCAGACAACAGGTTAAGGCAGACTAGACCAGTTTTCAGTGATGACATCACTAGTATATACTCTGATGTGGCACTGAGAGAAGCCAGCGTGATACTTCCCAATCAGAATGCAGGACTGAAAAACTTAGAAAAAAAGTATTAATCAATCATAACTTTATATACGACTTTTGGCTCTCTCACCATACTTGACTCTGCATCAGGGAGTGATACTGATAATGCAGTTAAATGCAGCAGAGCTCTCTAACCTGTAGGAGAAGTCTTCCCAGGGCAGGTCCTGGATTGGTCAAGCAGGATTCAAGGAATTGGAATTAGCAGGTATGTAAAATTTCTCTTTATCCTGCTAGATCAGTCCAGACGAGTAGCATGTACCCAAGCAGTTAGGACTCAGGGTGGGAATATGACAACACTCCATACAGAACCACTCTATCAAAGGTGCCATTTGCTGCAGCTCATACATGCAATCTGTAGTGCTTCAGAAAGGTACTCAGGGATGACAAAGAAGGTATCTTAAAAATGTCTTCCGAGACACCAAGGTAGACTCAGCCCATGACGAGGCTTATTTATTTATTTATTTAACGTTTTTATATACCGCACTTTTTCTCATCAGCGCGGTTTACAGTAAACATAAAGTGCTCACAGATAGCAACAGGCTGTCGTGAGTTTACATGTAACAGGAGATCTAACAGGATTCAACTTAGGAAAACCTTGTACATCTTAATTATTCCACTATATACAATGGTAACTTTCTTGTTATATAAGAAGAGATAGATCAGATCAATTTTGGTTTATAATGGGGGCTTAGGAAAAGTTGAGGGGGTAGGTGATGGTAACTGGTATTGAGAGAAGTGTAAGAGGAACAGGTGGTGTTTTATAGCTTTTCTAAATTGCTTGAGGTCATTGATTGCTCTTATGGAGGGTGGAAGATTGTTCCAGCATCTAGGAGCGAAGTATGAGAATGCTCTTTCCGTGGTTGCATTTGAACGCTTTGTGGAGTCAGTTGGGATGATTAGGGTATTGGCTTCCACTGATCTCCTGGATCTGGTATTAGGGGTGCGGGTGAGGAGTGTGCAGATTGCTGGGGGCGCTAAGTTATTGGTGGCCTTAAATGTCATAAGTAATGTTTTGTATGTAATTCTGCAAGGTATTGGAAGCCAGTGTAATTCTTTTAATATGGGGGTTATATGATCACTCCTTGAGGCCCCATGGAGGATGCGAGCGGCGGTGTTCATTGCTAATTGCAGCGTGTTTAGGGTGCTTTTTGAGAGGCCGTGGAGTACTATATTTGCGTAGTCAAAGTGGGGAATGACTATCGCTTGAAAGATGGTACGGAAGTTGTCGGGATCGAGCATGTTTTTGAGGTGTCGGAGGTTCCTAATCTTGAAGTAGATGGTTTTCACTGTTCGGTTTATGTGCTCTTTGAAGTTTAGGCGATGATCCAGAGTTATACCCAGATATTTTACGGAGGTTTTGATTGGCAGTTCGGCGTCCCGTACCTTTAGGGTAGATGGGGGTGAAAATTCCTTATTCTTCGTGATGATTAAGACTTCGGGTTTTTTTAAGTTTATTCTCATGTTCTGTGTGAGAAGCCAGTCTGCTATTGCATCGAAACACTCTACTAGTACTGTATAATCTGGCAGAGTGATGTTGATTGGTGTGAAGATCAGCACGTCGTCTGCATAGATTAGAGAAGATACTCCGAATGATCGTGTGATCTCACATATCGGCTGCATATAGATATTAAAGAGTAGCACCGAGAGGGAGGATCCTTGAGGGACTCCTTGTTTCAGCTGGAATGGTTCTGAGGTGTTTGTTCCCATACGAACATGTTGCCAGCGCTCTTCCATGTACGATTTGCACCAATCCAGTGCTAACCCCTGGATCCCTTTGCATTGGAGTCGGGTTAGGAGTATGTTATGGTCCATTGAATCAAACGCTTCGGAAATGTCCAGGAATATTAATGCAAATCCATTTTTGATGCTGTCAATTCCACTGATGAGAGTGTTGGTTAATGAGGTCAGCAGTGTTTCGACTCCATGAGCTTCTCTGAAACCATGTTGACTGGGGTCTAGTGGAGATGCGGTGTCTATATGTTGTTGGATCTGAATTTGTGTTACCTTCTCAATTATTTTGGATAGAAGGGGGATGCTGGCGATTGGTCGATAGGACTCTTCCTTTGTTGAGTCTAGTTGGTTGTTTTTTAGAAGAGGTCTTATGGAGGTCTGCTTGAGAGCTGATGGGAAAGTTCCTGTTGTGAATGATTTATGATTTTCGATATGCATGGGCTGAGTTCAGATCGCATTGCTTTTATCCAGTGTGCTGGACATGGGTCATTAGATGCCGTAGTTGTGTTTATTCTGGTGATAATGTCTTTGACGTGTTTAGTGGAAGGGGATGCGAACTTGCAGAGCGGGTTCTCATGTACATGAATCTGGGAAGGTATTGAGGGGGAGGCTATTGATGTTTTGCTGGCTTTTGATTGGATGTAGTTGGCGTACTTTTGGGGATGTATGGATTCCTGCTGTGGTGGGGATGGTTCTGTGGTTAGTACTCTTACTAGGTTAAAAAGAGTTCTCGTGGCTTGTTTAGAGAGCGGTTGAGGAGTTCCGAGTGATAGGCTTTTCTGCTGTTCCAGACCGCTACACGATGGGTCTTTAGCTGGGTTAGGTAAATTGCTTGGTCAGAGGAGTTCTGAGATTTACGCCATTTTCTCTCTAGCTTTCTCAAAAGTGTGAGGGATTTCTTTAGTTCTGGAGTGAACCATGGTGCCGATGGTCTTTTATCCAAATGGTTATCCGGTGTTGGGTGGTTATTTGCTGTAGATTGTTCCGAGTATTCCTTGAGGGTGGTGTTCCAGTTGTCGACCATGTTGTTGATGTTGTCCGATGGTTGGGTCATTTTTGGGAGTACGATGTTCATGATTTCTTCTTTGTCAAATGGTTTGAAATTTCTGTGGTTTGCTGGAGACCGTTTCATAGTGTGGCTGACTGATTTTAGCTGTACTGGCATCTTGAATGATAGGAGACTATGATCAGACCAGGGAACTGGGGTGATTGAGAGATCAAAATTGTAGTTTTTGTCTGAATAGGTGGGTGGGGTGAAGATGAGGTCAAGAACATTTCCGCGTTGATGAGTGGGATTGTTTATTATTTGTTCATAGTTGAGGTTGGACATTGCTTCGAGGAAGGTGCAGGCCACAGTGGGCTGGAGTGAAGCAAGATTAAAGTCGCCTAGTAGCCAGTTCGGTTTGTCTGGATTTTTTGGATTGCAGGCTAGGTCAACGATGGTCGATAGTTCTTCGGATGAAGTATTTGGGGGCCTATAGATCAGGTTAATCGTGTTGTGGTTATTGTAAATAGTGATGACATCGAGCTGTGGTGTGCTGCTGGTTCGGATTGTTCGGTATTGGAGTTCGGTTTTTGCTATGATGAGTACTCCGCCTCCTTTTTTGCTAGATCTGTTACATGTGTAACTGGAGTAGGCTGGAGGTGTGAGCTGGTTTAGTATGACTGTATCAGCATCAGAGAGCCAAGATGTCCTATGAAGTAAGCTGTGACTCCATCCAATATACAGTTTTTATACAGGAGGTAACCTGAACTAACAGCCTCCTAAAGCCAGCAGGCAATTGAGGAATAAGCTGCTGCCTGCCCTTTCCTTGGATCGCTGAAGAGGACAAAGAGATGGCCTGACTGCCGGAAGGAATTAGTAGTCTTCTGATACTTCACCAATGCCCTCTTCACATCCAACAGACATAAAGAGGGGTCTGACTGAAGGTCCCCCTCTAAGAAGAAGGGCAGGATGACAAACTATTTAAGATAAAAGAGAGACAAGTACTTTTGTGAGAAAGAATGGCACCGTCCTCGAGGAAACAGATGCTGATGAGACGACCAGAAAGAGCTCCCAAGAGGACAAGGCCTGTAGCTCCAACACCTTCTGGGCAAAAGCACTAGACACCAGGGGCCCAATTTTCAAAGGCATTTACATGGGTAACTGCTTTAGTTACCCGTGTAGATGCCTTAACAAGGAATTTTCAAAGGCAACTACATGGGTAGTGCCTTCAAAAATTCCCTTGTTTGTCTCTTACGCGCCTGCGGTTAGCATCACGGCATTCCAGAGGCGTTCTGAAGTGGAGCAGGGGCAGAGGAAGTGGCTAACTGGGTAGCACTGATTTTCAATGCTACCCAGTTAGACAAGGGTTTTCCATGCCTATCTTTAAGATGCCAAGGGCTAACTGGGTATCACTGAAAATCAGTGCTACCCAGTTAGCTCTTGCGGCTTCCAGGTTGTGCGGCAATAACCATATTTTCAATGCCGGGGCATTGAAAATTCAGGTTAGATGGATGGCGGGTGGACTACGCGCTGACATGGCACAAAGCACTACTCAACTGAATATCAGCCCTAGAATGCTAACTTCATGGTCAAATTCTTGAGAAAGGCCTTCTGAAGGGGCTCAGCTTTCAATATAGAAACATGACTGCAGAAAAATACCACAAGGTCTATCTAGTCTACCCTTCCATATCGACTACAATAGTTCCCTTTTTCCTTTAGACGTCTTCTGTGTTCTCGTGCTTTTTGGATTTAGATCTGTCCTCGTCTCTACTGCCTCCACTGAGAGACTATTCCATGCATCTACCACTCTTTCTATAAAGAAATATTTCCACATGCCACTCAAAAGTCTATCCCCTTTCACCCTCTTCCTACGTCCCCTCGTAGTGGAGCTTGCTTTCAATCGAGAGGCTCTCCTTGTGCATATATGCCATCGAGGTATTTAAACTTCTATCATATCTCCTCTATCCCACCTTTCCTCTAACGTATACATATTAAGATCTTTAAGTTGGTCTTCATATGTTTTATAATGAAGACCCCTATCTTCTCTTCTTTTTAATATCTTTTTGGCCCCACTTGCCCTTCTGATACAATAATCTGGTATCTCTGCATATAACTATGCAGATGATATTCTTCTTCTTCACCACAACAGCTCTTCTGTTCCTGACATTGCCCCGTTTAATGTCTGTCTGGCACTCATTCACAGTTGGATGTCCTCAAATTACCTTCACCTGAACCCTTCCAAATCCACTGCTACTTGGGTCACTCTCGGGGCCCCTTCTATCACTCTGGCCCTGGTGCTCTCATCCACTGCTATTCTTATGGTCTCATCTTTCAGGTATCTCGGCGTTATTCTTGACTCTTCCCTTTTTTTCACTGAGCACCTTTCCTCTCTGGCTCACCATTCATTCTACCACCTCCACCAGATCCATGCTGTTCATCCTGTTCTCTTCCCTGCTTCTCTGATCACTCTTCTCTTCTCCCTTGTTTTCTCCAGAATGGACTACTGCAACATTATCCTGGCTGGCTTCCGACAATACCATCTCCGCAGGCTTCAGTTACTTCAAAATACAGCTGCCCGTATCCTCACCTTCTCCTCCCGTTTTGACCACATTTCTCTGCTCCTTGCCCAACTTCATTGGTTACCTGTGCGCTTCCAGATCCAGTTTAAAATACTTACTTTTGTTTATAGGACCAGTCACACCTCCACCCCTCAATATCTTGTGGACCTTCTTCACTATCACATCCCTCATCATATTTTGCGCTCCATCCATAACTACCGTCGGGCTCTTCCCCCTGTCACCAAGGCTTACCTCGAATGTACCTGCTCTTCCGCATTATTTTACCTAGGTCCCTCTCTCTGGAACTCCCTTCCCCTCACCCTCTGCTCTGAATCCTCTTCATCAAGTTTAAGGCCGCTTTGAAAACCCACCTTTTCCAATCAGCTTTCAACCTACCTAGCCTCCCACCATGACTGACATATTTCTGACTTTCTTTTTCCTCCCTATCTTTCCTGTCCTCTTTTCACTATATCTTCATCTTCTCTTCCTCTCTGCTGTCCTATACGATAAACGGCATTCTTTTCCTAGAAGCAAATCACCTGGACCGGATGGTATACATCCAAGAGTGTTGAAAGAACTGAAATATGAGATTGCGGACCTGCTATTGGTAATCTGTGAACTTTCATTAAAATCATCTGTAATACCTGAAGATTGGAGGGTCGCCAACGTAACACCAATCTTTAAAAAGGGTTCCAGGGGTGACCCGGGAAATTACAGACCGGTGAGTCTGACGTCAGTACCGGGGAAAATGGCAGAAACCATCATAAAGAACAAAATTACACAGCATGTAGATAGTCATGGCCTAATGGGAGACAGCCAACATGGCTTTAGACAAGGAAGATCTTGTCTTACTAATCTGATATGTTTTTTTGAAGGTGTGCATAAACAGGTAGACAAAGGTGAGTCGGTTGATATAGTGTATCTGGACTTTCAGAAAGCTTTTGATAAGGTCCCTCATCAGAGACTTTTGGCGAAACTAAACAGTCATGGGATAGGAGGCAGTGTACTATTGTGGATCGGGAACTGATTAAAAGATAGAAAGCAGAGGGTAGGGCTAAATGGCCAATATTCCCAATGGAAAAAGGTGAATAGTGGAGTACTGGGATTTGTACTGGGTCCGCTACCTTTTGACATATTCATAAATGACCTGGAAAAGGGAATAACGAGTGAGGTTATCAAATTTGCAAATGATACAAAACTGTCTAAAGTTGTTAATACTCAAGAGGATTGTGGAAAACTGCAGGAGGATCTGGATAAATTGGAAGACTGGGCATCCAAATGGCAGATGAAATTTAATGTGGACAAGTGCAAAGTTATGCACCTAGGAAAGAACAACCCACACTATAGTTACACAATGCAAGGTTCCACATTGGGAACCACCACCCAGGAAAAAGATTTAGGAGTCATCGTGGATAACATGTTAAAACCCTCTGCCCAGTGTGCAGCGGCAGCCAAGAAAGCAAATAGAATGCTAGGTATCATAAAGAAAGGGATGGAAAATAAAACAAAGGATATTATAATGCCTCTGTATCGTTCCATGGTACGACTGCACCTTGAATATTGTGTGCAGTTCTGGTCACCGTATCTTAAAAAGGACAAAGCATAATTAGAAAAAGTAAAGAGAAGAGCCACCAAAATGGTGAAGGGAATGGAAGGCTACTCCTATGAAGAGAGGCTACAAAGGTTGGGGCTCTTCAACCTGGAAAAGAGACGGCTGAGGGGAGATATGATAGAGGTTTATAAATTAATGAATGGAGTGGAGCAGGTAAACGTGGATCAATTGTTTACGCTATCAGAATATAGAAAGACTAGGGGACATGCAATGAAGCTACAGGGTAAACTATTTAAGACAAATAAGAGAAAATATTTTTTCACTCAACGTGTAATCAAACTCTGGAATTTGTTACCGGAGGATGTGGTAAGGGCTGTTAGTGTAGCTGGGTTTAAAATAGGTTTGGACAAGTTCCTGGAGGAAAGGTCCATAAACCACTATTAAAAAGGGACCCAGGATAATCAATGCTTGACCCAGTACAAGCATTGTGGAACCTGTGTCTTTTGGGGATACTGCTGGGTACGTATGACCTAGATTGGCCACTGTTGGAAACAGGATACTGGGCTTGATGGACCTCGGTCTGACCCAGTATGGCATATCTTATGTTCTTATGTTCTCTTACCAGTCATTTGTATTGTTCACCGCTTTCATGCTCCGGCTTAAGCGGTTTATAATGTAACCGAATAAACATAAAGATAAGAATAAAACCATTTTAGTAGCCACCCTCTGCAGCTACTCCATCCTGTTTATATCCTTTTAAAGGTGCGGTCTCCAGAACTGCACACAATACTCCAAAAGAGGTCACACAAGAGAGGCACAGAGTCAAACGAGGTCGCACAGAGGCACTATCAACTCCTTTTTTCTGCTGGCCATTGCTCTTCCTATACACCCAAGCATTCTTCTGGCTTTTGCAGTCGCCTTTTATACCTGTTTAGCCGCTTTAAGATAATCAGAAAAAAAACATGCCTAGGTTCTGCTCTTCTTTTGTCGACAAAAGTACTAAGCCCCCTACACTGTACCACGCCCTTGCATTTTTGAAGCCCAAGTGCCTGACCCTGTATTTTTTAGCATTAAATCTCAGTTGCCAAATTCTAGACCAATCCTGAAAGTGTAGCTAGATTCCTCCTCATGTTATCTACTCCTTCCTGGATGTCTACTCTATTGCAGATTTTGGTATCATCCGTAATGAAGCAAACCTTACTCGATAGCCCTTCCGCAATATCACTAACAAAGCTGTTAAAAAGAACCGAACCAAGGACAGATCCCTGTGGTACACCACTGGTAACTTCCTTCTCCTCAGAGTGAGCTCCATTTACCTGTACTCTTTGTCGCTTCCCACTCAACCAATTTCTAACCCAGTACATCACTTTAAGGTCCATCCTTAGGTGCTCAGTTTATTAATAAGTTGCCTGTGTGGAACACTGTCAAAGTCTTTCATGAAATCTAAGTACACCACATCTAGGACTCTCCATCAGTCCAACTCCCTGGTCACCCAGTCACACAATCACAGAAATCAATCAGATTTGTCTGACAAGATCTGCCTCTGGTAAACCCATGCTGCCTCGGATCCTGCAATCCACTGGACTCTAGAAACCTCACTATTGTCTCTTTTAGTAGCCTTTCCAATAATTTACTCACCACAGAGGTTAGACCAACTGGCCTGCAGTTTGCAACCTCATCCACTTTTGTGTAAAGGGACCACATGTACCTTTCTCCAGTCCTCTGGGACCACTCCTGACTCCAAAGAAGCATTGAAAAGGTCAGACAGTGGAGCTGCTAGAACGTCCCCAAGTTCCTTCTGTATTCTTGGATGAATCCCATCTAGTCCCATCGCTTTGTCTACTTTTAGTTTAGCTAGTTCCTCACTAACAGTCTTCACAAAATTGTTCAAGATCCCGGTCCCTTCTGTTCCTTTTTTTGTGGGTATTCTCTAAGGTCCTTCTCCTGGCCCTACATTTGTGAACACAGAACAAAAATGTGTTAAGCAATTTCACTTCATCCTCATCAGTTTCAAACATATTCCTCCCCTTCACTCTCAAGTCTAACAATACCACTTGTCTTTCATCCTCTCACTAACATATTTGAAAAATGTCTTATCCCCCCTTTTATTGCATTGACTATTTCTTCTTTTTGTATCTTTGCTTCCCTGACTACCTTGCTAGCTTCTCAAGGTTTTCCAAATATAGATGCCAGTTTTCCTTTCTCTCTGATCTCTTGTATTTTATGAAGGCCTCTATCTTTTTCTTCACCTTTTCAGCTACTTCTTTTGAGAACCACAGTGACCTCCTTTTCCTTTTACATTCATTTATTCATCTAACAAAAAGGTTTGTTGCCCTTAAAATATCCCCTTTCAGTTTTGCCCATTGCTTTTCTAAATCCCCCAGCAGTTCCTATCCCACTAACAACTCCTTGACGTATTGCCCCATCTCAGCAAAATTAGTTTTCCTAAAGTCTAAGGCCCTTGCTTTTGAATGGATTTTATCAGCCTTAGTCTTAATAAGAACCACACTATTGGGTGACCACTGGGTGCAAGATCTCCCACTATAAAATCGGAAACCCTTTCCCCATTGGTAAACACCAAGTCCAGTATGGCCCCTTCATGTGTGGGTTCTGTTACCAGCTTCTGGAATAGTTCTCCCTGTAGAGAATCTAGGATCTCCTTACTTTTAGATGACACCACAGCAGAGATATACCAATCAACATCCGGCATATTGAAGTCACCTATCAGTAGCACTTCTCCTTTCATGGAAACACTGTGTATGTCTTCTATTAAATCTCTATCCACTTCCCCCTGTGAGGAGGATCTGTATATCACTCCAATGCCAAATGGATTTTTCTTTCCCTCTTTCTAGCTGAATCCACAGTGCCTCCCCGTTCTCTTTTAAGCCCTGTAATTCTATAGCTGTAATATTTTTTTACATATAGTGCCATTCCTTCTCTTCTTCCTACCCTTTCCTTCCTGAATAAAGTATAGCCCCGTACAATTACATCCCAATCATAGTTGTCCGTGAACCATGTCTCTGTAAATGCCACTAAACCAAAGTCAGCCTCTTCCATTAAAGCTTCAACATTTGGGATCTTATTTCCCATGGTACGGGCATTTATGCACACTGCTTTTCTACAGTGGTATTTAATGTTTCACTTACCTTTCAATTACCTGTGGGCTTTCTTCACCCATCCCCAACAAATCTAGTTTAAAGCCTTCTTCAGTAGGTTAGCCAGTCTGCTGCTGAAGACTGACCCTTCTTGGATAGTGTGATGCAGCGGGGGCTGATGAGAGCCCTGATGAGAGAAATGAAACTGTTTTACACAGAGAAAAAGATGTGCACAGAGTGCAATGTTCACAGGGACCAGCTAGAGGGAGCAGGAGTGCAGTCAGAAAGACTGGAGTGCCACGCCCAGCTGGTCAGGAGCACATGACAAACAATTCACATGCCTCAAGGAGAGGAGTTCTTTATAAGGAAGAACTGCCTCAAGCTAAAGAGAGAGGACCAGGTCGGATTCGGAGAGGACCGAGTCGGGTCCAGGAGAGAGGACCAGGTCGGGTCCAGGAGAGAGGACCAGGTCGGGTCCAGGAGAGAGGACCAGGTCGGGTCCAGGAGAGAGGACCAGGTCGGGTCCAGGAGAGAGGACCAGGTCGGGTCCAGGAGAGAGGACCAGGTCGAATCCAGAGAGGACCAGGTCGGATCCAGAGAGGACCAGGTCGGGTCCAGGAGAGAGGACCAGGTCAAGCTGGAAGAGAATCGTCTCAAGCCAGAGAAGGACCTAACAGAGAATCTCCAGGAGCTAACAGGAAGCCACAAGGAGCCAAGGAAGGACCAGCTCAGGTTGGTGAGAAAGCGGTTGGCTGGCAGAAGAGAAAGCCTTACATTGATTGCAAGCAAGAAGCAAGTGGGAATCAGCTGGGAAGGAAAAGCCAGGCTGAGCACGGAAGCCAGGATTTGGGCTGTTGCAGGAGCAGGCACTTACCAGGAGAGCTGTTCCCCCGGTTGAAACATCTCTCACCCCCCAGCTAGATAAGGGATAATCCTACCCAAGGTAATACACTATTCAACAAAAGAATGAAGCGCTGTAACCCTTAGACAAAATGATTAAGAAAGATGAAAAACAAAAATATGTATATAGTTTACTTCTGTTCCACTGTACATAGTTCTCTAATTGTTAATTGTTAATTGTTACTTGTTAACTGTAATTACCTAACTACAAATTGTTATATGTAAAAACAGATCACCCTGTTTATTGTTATATGGAAACCGCACCTGATCAATGGAAGGAGCGGTATATAAATAATCATTAAATTAAATTAAATTAAGCAAACTTTCAGAGAAAGGATTGGTACGAAGCTTCTGAGGGGAGGAAGCAAGCCAAAGGAGAAAACCTTTCATCACCAGGCTGCTGCAATAAAAGGTATGGAAAATATATGCCTAAGAAGAATGCTGTGAAGGATAAAGGTTTATATAATGCTGATATAAAACCTCCAGGAAGAAGGGATACTTGTAAGCTCAATATAGCACAGGGCCGACGCCCTAGGTTAGGCCCAGGACATTGGGACTTGATAGAGCAAATATACAAAACCCCTGAATATGGTTTGCATGAAAGCAGGGACACTGAATCAGAGGTATCGGATTATGAGCAAATGCAAGTGGATCCCATAGAAGATGTATCTGACCATGACATGGATTGTACATTGTGTATTTCCGGGAGTCTAGAATCTCTGCCAGAGTTGTGGTTTATTTAAAGTACCAACAGAACATTCTTGATTTGTTTAAGCATTTCCATTCCTGTAATGTATGATAGTTTTGTTTGAAGAACTTAAGTTTGTTATTCTACCTGAAGTAAGGACTTTTGCTTTCACGTTGTAACCCAATATTTTTGAACCTCAGCAAAGACGGGAAATAAAAGCCTTATTTTTCCCACCACTCTGCTTAAGTATTTCATTAAAGATTTGGAGCTCAAGGAAACTACCAAGACCAAGAGCCATTTGGGCCTTGTAAAAGACTCTCAAATCTTAACTTTATATTTTGTGTCGCACCTGCCCTGGCATCCACTGGCCACCAGGGAAGTGTTGCTGACAATAGGTGGGCACCATCTCTGCTCTGCAGCCCTTGGAACATCATCCCATGGGCCAGGAAACCAAAATGCTCTCCATGACACCATCCATGTAGCCATCCATCTATTCATCTCCAGGATGCGAGCTTATCTACCTCAGCCTTTACCCTCAACAGGGAGGATTGAAGAGAACACCATCTGTGCACCAATCTGCTACACCCTCTGTCCCAGAGCCATGCAGTTACTTTTGATATGCTTAGAGGGATATCTGGCAGTATCATTTTGTGCTAACATGGATGAGCAACATTGGGTAATAGTCAGTGGACTTGATGAGTCTCGGCAAACTCTCTGTAATATCTCAGATTTTGGCACCTGGCAGACAACATACCTCTCTGGACATTAAGTCTGGTTGGCAGATGGACACCTCAGTACTCCTCAGAAGAGAGTCACCAACTAACGCTTCCCTTCTTTCCTTGTGGTCACTGATTTGCCAACTTTGGGGTGCATGAGCTCTGGTTGTTCCCTTTCCTGGAATGCTTTCACCTCCTCCACTTTCAGGGCTGCATACTGGCTATTCATTTCAAGGACTGGACGAATTGTAGTGTTGATTCTGCAGGCTCTGGTGACTTGTGTCCAACTCTCTTCATTCTGCAGCCTCCCATCTTCACCTCTGTCAGAGAGCTTGGATATTCCAAGAAGCGTCTCATCGATGTGCTTATCGCTGTCTCGAATGCTTCTCAGCCTTGCCACCTCTTCTCTGAGCTCCTCAACTTGTTTCATGAGGGCTTCAGTTTGCAGGCATCCTGCACATGGAACAGGTCCTTCAACTGGCAATGGGCTCTCTGTCTGGACAGAGGCAAAAGCTGTAACGGGGCAAGAGCTTTGGCAATACAATTTTTCCCAGCAATTGTTCAGCTGGTGGAGCTTTGGTACCTGTTGAAGTAAAAGAGAGAAACTTACCAAAGTTCCCACCTTTTCTTTAGCTCTCCTTTAAGAGAAAAAGTAGTTAACCTCTTTTAAGTGTGCTCTAACAGCACTGTTCTATGTCCCTGTATGTAGCTAATTGGGGAGATGCTTTATAAAGCAAGAATGCTCACATGGAATGGCTGGGAGCTGAGGCAGGTAGGGAGTGATTTAACATCCAATGAGGTCAGTGGCTTCAAAGAGCTGGGTCTGAATGGAAAGCTGGAACAAGAAACAATGAGCTCTAACAGACAATTATGTCCAGCATTACAAAAAGTCCCCTTTTGCAATACAGAAAAAGAATTAGCTTTTAAAAATAAAAACCAGATCCCCTTTAAGAACTCTCAGGCAGAGAGATTGTATTTAAAAGCCACACAGTATTACCTAGCTCTTAATGTAGTCCCTGTCAGTAAACATCAGAGAAAGATTCCACTGCACCACCATCGGCTCCATAGGTAGATTGATCTGCTTTGCCCCTTTGAGGGACACAGAGTGATGCCTGTGGCACACCATGAACTCACTCTTGGTAGCACACAAAGGCTGCCACTTGAATCCTGAGAGAGTTCAGAGCCAAACCCTTATCCAACTCAGACTGAAAGAAGAACAATATAGCCATTTCATCCGTCCTCTTGGAATCAAGGGCCTTAAGAGGAACACCACCCTTGAAGACCCTCCAGAATCAATCATAGACTGAGACCTTCCAATCCTAAGAAGGGTGTCAACTACCACCCCACAGTATTGTTTCTTTGACAGCTTGAGCCTCTCAAGGGCCAGACCATAAAGCGAAAATTGCATGGAATGCTTCATGACCAGGGGACCCTGTCACAGCAGTCCCCTCTTCTGAGATAGCAGTAGAGGACAGCACACCAACAGGATCAAGAAGTTTGGCATCACCAAAATGATGAATCCCAAGTGACACTGAATTCTGGGCAGAAGCCAGCTCACCAAGGACCATAGGAGAAAGACATACAGGAGCCCCTCCAGGGGTGATGCCTGCAGAAGTGCATCCAAGCTTCCTGTGGGGACCAGCACCCCTGTGAAAACTGACCCAGACAACGAGCACCCCATCCCAAAAAGCTGGCATTGGTGGTGATTATCACCCAATCTGCCACCTCCAGAGGGAGGAGTAGCCTAGTGGTTGGGGCAAGGTACTTCAGGCCGGAAGGTCGGGGGTTCAAATCCCACTAGAGGACAGCAACCTTGGGCCGGAAGGACTGGGGTTTCTAGTCCCACAGATGCTCCTTGTGGTCTTGGACAAGCCACTTAACCCTCCATAGCCCATGTTCCCTGTAAGTATTAGTGTATGTGTTTCATATCCCCTCATGTTAAATGTATCCCCCAATTGTGTTGTGACCGCTTTGATTGAAGGATAAGGCGGTATACAAAAACTGTCTAAATTTCATCCATCAGAGGATGAGTCTGCAGCCATGAGGCAAACTTCCCCTTAATCGTCTGGGGAAGAGGAAGGCAATGTTTGACCAACTGGGAGCAAAGAGACCAGTGAATCAGAAGGTGCCCTTGTAGTGGGTACATGTGAACTCTGGCCCAAGGCATCAGCTCCAAAGTCAAAGCCATCAACCCCAAGAGTTGTAGGTATAAGAACATAAGATATGCCATATTGGGTCAGACCAAGGTCCATCAAGCCCAATATCCTGTTTCCAACAATGGCCAATCTAGGTCATAAGTACCTAGCATTTTCCCCAAAAGACACAGGTTCCACAATGCTTGAATTGGGTCAAGCAGTGATATCCCGGGTCCCTTTTAATAATGGTTTATGGACCTTTCCTCCAGGAACTTGTCCAAACCTTTTTTAAACCCAGCTACACTTACAGCTCTTACTAACAAATTCCAGAGTTTGATTACACATTGAGTGAAAAAATATTTTCTCTTATTAGTCTTAAATAGTATACCCTGTAGCTTTATTGCATGTCCCCTAGTCTTTCTATATTCTGATGTCGTAAACAATCGATCTATGTTTACCTGTTCCACTCCATTCATTAATTTATAGACCTCTATCATATCTCCCCTCAGCCGTCTCTTTTTCCAGGTTGAAGAGCCCTAACCTTTTTAGCCTTTCTTCACAAGGGTATCCTTCCATCCCCTTTACCATTTTTGGTGGCTCTTCTCTGTACCTTTTCTAATAATGCTATATCCTTTTTAAGATATTGCGACCAGAATTGCACACAATATTCAAGGTGTGGTCGCACCATGGAACGATACAGAGGCATTATAATATCCTTTGTTTTATTTTCCATTCCTTTCCTTATGATATCTAGCATTCTATTTGCTCTCTTGGCCGCCGCTGCACACTGGGCGGAGGGTTTTAACATGTTATCCACGATGATGCCTAAATCTTTTTCCTGGGTGGTGGTTCCTAATATGGAACCTTGCATCGTGTAACCATAGTTTGGGTTGTTCTTTCCTAGGTGCATAACTTTGCACTTGTCCATATTAAAATTTCACCTGCCATTTGGATGCACAGTCTTCCAATTTATCAAGATCCTCTTGCAATTTTCCACAATCCTCATAGGTTTTAACAACTTTAAATAGTTTCGTGACATCTGCAAATTTGATAACCTCACCCATTATTCTCTTTTCCAGGTCATTTATGAATATGTCAAAAAGCAGCGGACCCAGAACAGATCCCCGAGGTACTCCACTATTCACCTTTTTCCTTTGGGAAAACTGGCCATTTAGCCCTACCCTCTGCTTTCTATCTTTTAACCAGTTCTTGATCCACAATAGTACATTGCCTCCAATCACATGATTTTTTAATTTTGCCAAACGTCTCTGATGAGGGACCTTGTCAAAGGCTTTCTGAAAGCCCAGATACACTATATCAACCAACTCACCTTTGTCCAATTGTTTTTTTGAAGGTGTGAATAAACAACAGATTAGTAAGACAATATCTTCCTTGTCTAAAGCCATGTTGGCTGTCTCCCATTAAACTATGACTATCTCTATATTGTGGCGATGGCGCCCCCACTAGGCGGTTGCCTAGTAAAAGCGGCGGGCTATCTTGTATCTTGTATGTTGCTTAAGCTTCAGGGCTAAGACCTCTGAATGTGTAGTTGCGTGCAAAAAGCAGTCCAAGTGGTATTTTTGGCCAACACAGGAAAATTTATTAAATTTTTTGTTTTAAATTTCAGCTTTGCAAACAGACCTTTGTAGAAAGCTCCAACCACAACAACAGAAAAAGGATGTTTTCTCCAAATAAACTTTCTTTACAAAAAGTGTATTTCAGCAGTGTTATCAATGAGCAGTTTCTTCCAGCTCTTTAACAAAAGAATTTCTTCTTCCAGAAACAAACATAATGGAACTAGTATTTAACAGCAGAGTCCAGCAAACCTTTTAGCTTCCCTTAGCTGCTTCAGGTTTTAACTTTAAAACACTTCTCTGTTTGTCAGCACAGAAACTAAAACTGCTGTGTTTAAACTTTCACTCAGCACAAGTGTTCTTGTAGCTTTAACCATGAGATTTCCTTCTCTCTCTAAAGCTTCTTAGCTACAATAATCAGGATAACTGTTTCCTGGGTTTCCTTCCTATTAAACCCTTAGCTTTTCTCAGTCAGAGATTATGCACAAAGAACATTCCATTTGGGAGTCTGTGGAGTCAGGTTCCTCTCCACAGAATTCCACCTCCATGTCTTCCTCTGCACTACATGACTGTGGGGCTTGGACAGCTTCAGGGATTTCCAGTTTTACTTCCTTTAGAAGCTTGAACAGTCTTTCCCACAGAACCTCCCTTCTTCTCCCTGGGATTATATTAGTATTCTCAGACTTCTTTCCCTTTAGTAAAACATTTAAAGGCTTTATTTGCTTTACCTTATCTGTAAAAGCATTCTTCCTGGCATGCGTCCCATAAGGTACAGCTTCTTCCTCAGAATCGGGTATACTTATTTCTGAGTCAGAGTCACACACATTAACTCCCTCAAACTTTCCCCTCCTACCTCTGAGCTTGACTGTAGACCTTTTACAGCAAGGGCATCTCCTAGGAGTAGCGTCCTCTGAATCAGAACTGCCTGGGGGATCACTGCAGTGTTTGTCTCTAGCCCTTCTAGGCTCTCCAAACCTGAAGACTTGTTCCTCTTCAGATGGAGCTGAGACCTCCTGCTCCAGCTTCCTCACAGCTAGCCTTCTCACTTCCTCTCTCCTGGAAGGAGTGCAATTAGCCTGGATTCTGGCTCTTTCCCGACTGCCATCTTTCAAGCTGTTCCCATGTCTTGCTTCTCTCCTGACGGTCTTGCTGACGCTTCCTGCTCTCTCTGTTTGCCTGTACTTAAATGTTTGCAAGCGTGCTCTCTCTCCTGGCCCCACCCACAGGTGTCTCCTATCACTTCCTACAGTTGCCCTGGAGTCTGGGTGTGGCCTCAGCCTAGCTTTGCAAGTGTGGGTTTTTCCACTGCTTTCATTTTGGAACATGTGCTTAGGTGAGCCCATCCCCCTTATGGAAGAAAACGTTTCTTTTTTCTTTGTTTCCCAGGGCTGTGCTACACCCTCCTTACCACAATATGTTCAGTAATTTTGTTCTTTATTATGGTTTACCATTTTTCCCGGTACTGACGTCAGGCTCACCGGTCTGTAGTTTCCCAGATCACCCCTGGAACCCTTTTTAAAAATTGGTATTACAATGGCCATCCTCCAGTCTTCAGGTATTACAGATGATTTTAATGATAGTTCCATGCTCTGGGAGCTGCCTGAAAGCAAGAGCCCCTTAGCTGCACCTGCAGCTTGACCAGTCTTTCTAAGACTACCACGATCTTTGAGAAAGTGAGTGGGGCCATGGAAAGGTCAAGGAACAAGGCCCGGAACTGGAAGTGGCAGCTCAAGATGCAGAAGCAGAGAACATTCTGACATTGTCCTTGACAGGAATATGGAAATACACATCAGAAAAGTTCAAGGAGGTTAGAAACTCCCTTGGCCGGACTTTCGCAATGACTGATCTGAGGGTCTCCATGTGGAAATTGGGCACTCTGAGCTTGGCATTGACTGCCTTAAAATCCAGAATGGGGAGGAATTAACTGCCATTCTTCTGTACCACAAAGTAAATGGAATACCACCCTTGACCTTGTTCTGTGGAAAGCAAGGGTATAATAGCCTCTCTCCCTGGATAGGGTTTACTTGAAACCTGTACTGGAGGGGGGGTCTTATTCATTTTTATGTTTTTTTTATACCTCCTTATCAGAGAATCAAAGTGGTTTACAGGGAACAAGATATTAACTGTTTTACATAGAACCTTAGAACTTTAGTAACATCAAACAGAACGATTACATTTGGTAACTATGGCCAATATGCAAGGCCACCATGGCATCCTAAATAAGAGTAGCCAGGTCCTCTCTATGAAAAAGGCAAATCACTGATGGATCTTCATCCTCTATCAGAGAAAGCTCCCCCACCTCCACTGACTCATCCATTGAGACAAAATCCTCATCTTCTCCCCAGCATTCCCTCACAGGGGATAAGGTTGAACTCCCAAAGAAATGGACAAGTGAAAATGATGAATGGGGACAGTTAACCCCCCCTTACTGCCAGAGGGGGAGACCTCAGAAGGCCCCAAGTCCCCACAGGGGAGATCAGAGCTTCGGATCTACATGAGGGAGCCACCAGGAGAGCTAGCAAAGACTGAAAATAGTTTGTGAGCTATTTCAGAAGCCACGGCTCAAAACCAACTGAAAATAGGTCCTGGGATGCTGAGGGACATACAAGACTCTGCTAGTCTGAGGCTGCGGCTCCCTCACCATATGCTCCCTTTCAGCCCAAACCATGCGGTCATCCAAAATGGCCATTGTTCCCAAAGACTCAGCAGAGGCTGCAAAACCCCTACTCCCCTGTGGGAGGTCCCGACATTGCCAAAAATGTGTGCCCCAAGTAGGGTTGCCAACTGGCTCCAGATGTGCCTGACAGGCTAGATCCAGTCCTGGGTTTACCCCACTGCATGCAGGGACTAGTAGTCTTGCTTTTCTTATGGAGTGCAATGGAGAAATCAGAACTCAATGTCCCTGCATGCAGTGGGGTAAACCCAGGACTGGATCAGGCCTGTCGGGCACATCTGGAACTCATTGGCAACCCTAGCCCCAAGGCTTCTCCATTGCACTCGGGGCAGAGTTAGCTATAGAATTCACCTGATGGGAAACACCAGTAGCACATCTCCATGCACTGGGCATGGCTTTAAGTGTTCAACGTGGTAAAAGAAGAAAAAAACACACACAAAGGAAAAACTCAATGAAAAGAGAAACTGCAGCAATAAAGGAACCCTCATTCGATAAAGGACTCCTCTCACCTGTCAGGCCGGCCAGAGAAACCCAAAAAGGACCTCCCTAGCCACCCACCCAAGCCTGGAAAGATGTTTTGTTTTTTTAAATTTGAAACTGCTTTATTCAAGCAGTAAGGACAGACAGCCAATTAAAGCACATACTAAAAAATAGGATAAAAGGCATAGCATGTAGAAATAGGACAAGATCTGGGCCCAGACCTACCAACCCCCCCCCCCCCCCCCTACAAGTTCCATTGGGTCCTACTGTCTGCTCTCCGGACCACTAGTTCTGAAATCCATTGATAACAGTGCTGGACACAGCATAACTGTCAGCTCAAGGAGACAATGGGCCAAGCAAACATTGGGCCAAAGGTCGTAATCATACAGGACACAAGACTGTGATCTGGGTCAGGAAAGCAGGCCTATCTGTACTGCTGCAGTAGTCCACATATCTTGCCACCTTCTGGAGGTAGACAATATTGACTAGTGATGTCATCATTGAAAGTTGCTCAAGTCTGTCTCCTACCCGCTGGTTGGGAAGCATAACCCACTTGTCTGGGCTCTTCTATTTATTTAGCTATTTTTCTATTCCGCTGTATCTATAAGTCAAAATGGTTTACATAATAAACAGAGCTCAGCAGGGCTTTACATCGAACATAAGAACCTAAGATATGCCATACTGGGTCAGACCAAGGTCCATCAAGCCCAGTATCCTGCTTCCAACAGTGACCAATCTAGGTCACAAGTACCTAGCAGTTTCCCCAGATGACATAGGTTCCACAATGCTTGTACTGGGACAAGCAGTGGATTTCCCAGTTCACCTTTAATAATGATTTATGGACCTTTCTTCTAGGAACTTGTCCAAACCTTTTTAAACCATCATATCCATAGGTGATCATATCTACTTCTACCCACGCTAAAAGGTGACATCCTAGACATGATTTTCTTCTCAAACCAACTCCTAAATGCTCTCGGATATACCCCACCATCAACGATCCTCGTCCCCTGGTCTAATAACAAAGTAAGCTTTCATCATAACCAACTCCTGCCCACAAACAGCACCTCAGAGCTCCCTAACAACAACTCAGAAATTTCTCTCATTCAACGAACAAGCTTTCATTCAGAAAACTATCCTAGCTTTAAACCTCCCTACTAGCACAGAAGGACCTCAAAAACAAAGTATGCTCATGGAACTCAACCATTTCTGACACCACTATGGCCCCTCTAAAGTCTCCACAGGAACCAAACAATCACATGCACCCTGGTACTCCTCAGCCATAAAAATACAAATGCAACCTGCGTCAACCTTAATGTCTATGGACAAAACCCCAAAACTCACAACTCAAATCTCAATATCTACAGAAGCTCAAGTTATACCACAAATCCACTTTCCAAGCTGAACAAGAATATTATAAACAACCTACTCACATGCTCCATCAACAAACCTAGAGAACTCTTCAACATCGTCAAATCACTCACCAAAGATCCTTCTCATTCCAACCGGGACAACTCCCTTAATCCTCAAGACATGGCTTCACACCTACTAACCAAGAGCAAACAAACACCATCAACCAGCCTCCGCATCCCAACCTCTAACGAAAAGACTCTTCAAGACCAACACTGGACCACCTTCAACACTCACATGAGGAGCTCAGCAAAATCATCTGCAATCTCAATACCACTACCTCCCTGCTCAACCCATGTCCAGTCTCCTGGTTGAAAGTCACACAGGACCAATTCCTACCTTTCATATCCGACATTGTCCTCACTCACCATCCTCCTACAGACCTATAACCAGTATACCTTCCATCTCCAAAATCATTGAAAAAGCCATACAAACACAACTCCAAGATCACATAAACCTTCATGCACAATTAAACGTACAGCAACATGGATTCAGACTCAATCATGACACGGAAACTCTGATGATCTCCCAGTTAAATTCACTCATCACAGGCATCGAATCATAACACAAGGCTTCCTCCTGCTTTTTTTATACATCTCTGAGGCCTTTGACACTTTATTCCACCAGCTTCTCCTTAAACAAAATTGGAGTCCGTGGCACCCCCCTCAAGTGGTTCCATCAATCGCAATCAGCAGATAAGGATTCAAACAAACACCTCAACTCCATTCACCCTTACCCAGGGTGTACCACAAGGTTCTGCTCTCTCCTTTCTACTATTTAATATATACATTCAGCCTCTATGACATCCTCCAACATTTCCCAGTCCAGTTTCTGATATACGCTGATAATATGATTTTCACACCATTCTCTGCTTCCACTCCAGACTATTCTGTGCTCTCAAGCTGCCTCACTGAACCATCAACTGGCTTCACCAGCATAACCTCTCCATCAATCTCAGTAAAACAGAGCTCCTCCACGTAACCAAGGACTCCAACTTCACCCCCCCCCCCCCCTGCTTCTGTCAAACTCGGCAACTCTGAAATCCGAGTCAGCTCCCACATAAAGTACCTTGAAATCATACTTGATCAGCAACTTCACTTCAAGGAACAAATTCACAGCATCACCAAAGCGGTATACTACAAGTTAAAAATGATCCGAAACCTGCGTCCCCTCCTATCCACTGATACATTCTGTACAGTCTTGCCAGGCTACTATCACACCTCTTTTCAATTACTGTAACTCCATTTATCAAGAACTACCTAAATACGCAATCCTTCCTCTGCAACTTGCACAAAACACCATTGCAAGAACCATCTTCCAAACCTCACGGCACACCCACATCACACCCATCCTTAAACATGTCCATTGGCTCCCCATCAACTCAAGAATACAGTACAAGGTCTTAACCCTCATCCACAAAGCCCTGAACAAGACAACAGCAGAGCAACTACATGACTTAATTCACATCTCAAAGTCTACTAGAGCAAGGAGAAAAAGCACCCAGAACCTATTCAGTATCCCACCATGGACTCACAAGCAGTCTACAAGATCTAGAACTTTCTCTCTATATGCCCCCACCCTCTGGAATGCTCTACCCCCAGAAATCCAAAACATCCACTGAATTTCATCAACAACTCAAGACTCACCTCTTCCAGAATCATTTTGACAATAAGCAACCTAATTGACCCCACTCATCCTACTCACATGAAACCCCTATGATTCCACAACTCACCACCCTCTCGATACCCATTTGACCCCATACTTGCTAAACTCTCATCCCACTGGGCCTGATTCTGTCCCGCATGTCCATCCCCTCTGTGCGTCTGGTCTGAACTGGATGCACAGAGGGAATCACGATTCTGATCCCGCGGGGCATGTCTAGCCCCATAGGATCAGAATTGTGAACAGTCCTGCACGTGCAGGCTGGGGCAGCGATTCTGTCCGACCTGCACGTACAGGACTGCACCAGGGTAACTCAGTCAGGGCATTTAAATGGAGCCGCGGTGCCATGGTGACACTTCAGAGGTGGAATAACTTCCCTGGCCATTTTGCCGTGACCATCCACTGCCCGCCCATTCTCCGCCCCTGACTAACTTCCCCGCACAACCGGCAGGGAAGTTAGTCAAGGGCTGAAGTCGGCACAAATAGTGGGGATGGATGCTTGTTAGCAACCTTAAAATGTACTTTCCCTCGGGGGAGGAAGTGACGTCACCGGAGCCAATGGCGGCCTGAACGAGCTGCTCCGGCACCGATCCGGCCGGTAATAGGAAGCTTGCGACCCCCCGGAGGTGGAAAGCGGTGGTCCCGGGTGCGGGAAGCGGCCGGAGCTGACCGCGACGGTTGGAACGCCGGCGGCAGCATAATTCAGCGGCGGAGAGCCGCGTGTGCGGGAGGCCTGTACAGCCACGCGGTGGGCAGAAATGGCGCCCGGAGGTTTAAAGGAGGAGGCGTGAGTGGCCGGCGGCAGCCCCGGACAGGCGAATCTCTGCCGTTTTGCAGCCCCTCTGAGGGAGGAAACTGCAGGGCACAGGAGTGCTGGAGGAGGCCAAAATCGCGAGGCACTGGACCTGGAGGTGAGCAGAGGCTGAAGAGGGAGCCCACAGGACCGGAGACAGCCGCACAATCGTGAGTCTGCAGTGCTAGAGTCAGAGGGCACTGGGAGGACCTGGTGGAGGCTGGGCAGTAGCAGGAATCTGCAGCACAGAGTAGAGTGACAGTGCTGTGTACGGCTGCCCTTAGTGCTAGCAAGGGTGAAGAGTGAAAGACCAGTGCAGAGCCAGACAGCGCACTCTGGGGCAGAGATGACCACCAGAAGAAAAGCGGCGGATCTCAAAGTGTTTGCCTACCCTGGATCGCATGGAGGGAAGGGAGAGAAGCAGGCCCAACAGGGAATAAAAAGCCCACGGATGGGCAAGGAGAGCAGGGTGAAGAAGCGGAGAGGGAAAATGTAACAGCTCCTGGACAGGAAACTCCGCAACCTATCACCAGAGCGGAGCTTCGAGACTGGTTCCTTGAAATTAAAAATGAGGTGCAGTCCGTGAAGAATGAGTTGAACGAGGTGCTGGGACCCCTGAAGGAGGAAGTCGGAGAGTTGGTGTGTCGAATGGGAGACCATGAGAACAGGTTACAGGAGCTTGAACAGCAACAGGAAGGAGAGACCCAACGGCATGCGAAGTTAGGATCTCAATACGAAGCTCTGTTATATAAGCTGGAGGATCTGGAGAACCGTTCGCGACGCAACAACCTGAGACTCCGTGGGATCCCAGAGGAAAAGGAGTTTATGGACAGTGAAAAGGTTGCGCGTTCAGTGTGCCTGGAAGCTCTCCGACATGGTGGAGAGGAGGTGACAGCTATGGACATACAGTTGGAAAGAGCGCACCGTGCATTGGGCAAACCAGTTGGGAATAAACCACGAGACATCATCATATGCCTAGCACGGTATAAAATCAAAGAGAAAATTGTGCATAAAATACGGCGAGCGGGACCCCTCATGTGGCAAGGGTACCCAGTGCACATATATGAGGACCTTTCTGCGGGCACGTTGCAGCGGAGGAGGGCTCTGCAACCAGTTACACAAATCCTGCGTAGGGAAGATATTAAATATCGTTGGCTTCATCCATTTGGACTCTCGTTTACAGTTAAAGGGCAGACATGGCGGCTACAGACTCCGGAGGAGGCAATGCAGGCCCTCCGGGAGGCAGGACTGAGCACCACGGCAGAAGGCGTGGGGGCAGGTACTGCAACTGGCGGGTGGCGGGGGCAGCATGGGGGCAGCCCGCAGCACCGGCGTACACGAACTGCAAACCCAGGGCGGGAGCTGCAAGCCGCCCAGCTGCCGGAAAACACCTGAAAGACTGTGTAGACTGATAGCATGCGGGTTTAATTGTTGCAGGGTACAGGTGGAGTGCTATGTTTCTGTCTGACCCTCTTGGTAGCATATAGGTTTTGTGTAAGGTAATTTGGGGAATAGAAGGGAGGGGAGTTGGAGAGCGGGTGGTGAAGGGGAAGGAGTAAGAGGATGGGAGGGGGAGGAAGATGGAGCTGCAGTAGTGTACAGGGCGGGAGGACTTAGGGAACGGGGGAGAGGGGGGATGGAAGAAGGGGTACAGAGGGTGTGGGAGGGGTATGTGGAGCGGAATAGGGGGGCTGAGGGGATGAGTAGGTGATAGAGGGAGGCGGGTCAGCGGGTTGGTAGGCGGGGGGGTAGGGATGAGAGTAAGCGTTAGGCTGGGGAAGGTAGGGGACGCACTACTCCTGAGTTATCCTCTGGAAGTGATGGAGGATATGGGGGGGAAGGGGGGGAGGCCTTGAAGGGGTTAAAAGGGGCTCGACGGGCGAGGGGAGGAGGAGGGGGAGGGGGGAGGTATGGGGCAGGGAGGGTGGGTGGAGGGTTTGGGGGAGGGGGGTGTGGGAAGCAGAGGAAGTTGCGGATTATGACCTTGAATGTCAAAGGGCTGCGTTTAAGACAGAAACGACGGTTGGTGGAGATGGAGGGTAAACGAACAGGTGCTGATATTATGTGCATACAGGAAACTCATCTGCGGGTGGGGCAGGAATATATGTTAGAATCTCGGCAGTACCCTACAGTGGTTCTGGCGGGCCAGAGACTAAATTCTAGGAAGGGGGGGGTGGGCATCTTGATAGGGGGGGAGAGTATCATAACATGGTGAAGGAGGTTCGACGAGGAAAAGGAGGTAGATGGGTGGGGGTGTTGCTACAAATCGAAAGGGAGGAGGTTTGGGTGATCAGTCTGTATGGCCCTAATGAGAAGCAGGGGGAGGCCTATGAGCAACTTTTGAAGGAGTTGGAGGGCGTGGGGAGTATTCCAATAATAATGGGAGGAGATTTCAATCTGACATGTAACCCCAGACTAGACACCAGCGGGGGGCAGGGGGGGTGGGGGGCGAAGGGATAGACAAAGCCTGCATAAATTGAGAGAAAGCCTGGGTTTGGTGGATGTTTGGAGGAGCTGGCATCCGGGAGAACGGCAATACACATACTATTCCCCAGTGCATAGCTCCTACAGTAGGTTGGATATGATATGGGGGGGTGGAATCTGGTTAGACAGAGTACAGGATGTAGAACATGGTTCGATCACTTGGTCCGACCATGTTTTGATCTGGGTCGGAAAGAGGACAGTCTAAAATTTTGGAGACTCAACAACTCTCTGTTAGAAGAGGAGAAGCATGTGGGGAAGATTAGGGTCCAGATACAGGACTACCTCCAATTCAACGATACAGGGGAGGTGTCTATGGGGGTACTCTGGGATGGCTTAAAAGCGGTGATTCGTGGACAACTGGTTAGCCTAGGGGCGCGGGTGAAGCAGGACAAAGGGGCAGCGGAAAGTACATTATTGCAACAGCTGCGGCGTTTAGAGGGGGTACATCAGAAGGTGTCGGATCCAAGCATCCTTGCGGAGCTTATTAGGGTAAGAGCAGAGCTGAGTACACTGCGGGCCCAAGAGATAGCATTCCAGCTCGCGGTACTGAAGCAGGCCCATTTTGAAGGCGGTAATAGGGCGGGGAGGATACTGGCCAGTCGCCTGAAGGGGCGGCGGCAAGCAGCGCATGTTGATGGTATTCGGAATACTAAAGGGGAATGGATCCACACCTCAAAGGGTATTAGGGGGGTGTTTCGGGAGTACTATCAGAAATTGTATGAAAGTGAATTGGAGGTGGGAGGGCAGGACACGGCTGAATTTTTGGAGGAATGTGGTCTGTCGCAAGTGACTGAGGAGGAAAGGGAATATCTCGGGCAGGAAATCCGGGAGGAGGAGGTGAGGAGGGCTATAACCACGCTGAAATTGGGGAAGGCGCCGGGGTTGGATGGGTACACGGCAAAGTTCTATAAGGTCCTTTCCGAACAGATCACGCCCCTCTTTACTAAGGTAGTTAATAAGGTGCTGCAGGGGGAGGGCCTTCCGCGCACAATGGCGGAGGCGGGTATAACAGTCCTGCCGAAACCAGGCAAAGATAAGGGGGTATGCGGCTCATACCGACCTATCTCCTTGATAAATTTGGACGCAAAGTTGTTGGCAAAGATTTTGGCGAATAGAATTCAAGATGTGGTTCCGCACCTGATTCATCCGGATCAGACGGGGTTTTGTGAAGGGGCGTCAGGGTAGTGATAATGTGAGAAAAGTTTTGAATGTTGATGTGGCATCTTCAGCGTGCCACCGAGGAGGCAGTGTTAATCACAGTAGACGCCGAGAAGGCCTTTGACCGGGTGGAGTGGTCTTTTATGTTTCAGGTTTTGGAGACCATGGGGTTTGGAGGGAGGTATATTAGTTGGATAAAAGCGCTTTACCAGGGACCGCGTGCTAGAGTTAGGGTGAATGGTGGATATTCTGAGAGCTTTGATCTCCATAGAGGTACTCGACAGGGGTGCCCCTTGTCACCCCTCTTGTTTGCATTGGCTATAGAGCCGCTGGCAGCCTAAATCAGACGGGCGGGGGATATTAAAGGAGTGACGATCTGTGGGAGGGAGGAAAAGATTGGGCTGTTTGCAGATGATGTTGTCTTTACCCTGACCCAGCCCCTTACAACCTTACCAGTGCTCTTGACGGCTATACAAAGGTACAGCCGCCTCGCGGGATATAAAAATAATAAGGGGAAGAAGGAGCAGTTGGGATTTAATTTGGCGCCCAGGGTGGAAGAGAATATCCGGCACCACTTTAATTTTCGGTGGGTGGAGGGGAGAATTCGGTATTTGGGGGATCCAGTTAGGGACCCCCCTATCTCAGCTTAAGCAATGGAATTATCAAGGCTTGGTTGAGAGTATCCGACAGGATCTATCCCGGTGGCGGGGGTTGTATTTGTCGTGGCTGGGCCGCATTGCGGTGGTTAAAATGAATGTACTCCCACGGTTATTATTTGTGTATATGTCTCTGCCGTGTAGGCTGGTTAGAAAGGAAATTGATAAGATGCAAAATCTTCTGCTGCAATTTATTTGGGATGGTAAGCGCCCGAAGGTCGCCCGGGCGACCATGTATAGGTTAAAAGCGGAGGGGGGATTGGGGGTCCCGTCGTTGCTCCGGTATTATGAAGCGGCGCAACTTCGGGCGCTGTTCGCTTGGAAGGAGGGGGTGGAGAGACCTGGATGGGTGGAGATGGAGGACGGGGAGGGGGCAGAGGTGGGGGCATGGATATGGGACCCTGGTGGGGGGGGGATGGAGAAAGGAGATGGGAATCCCTATCGTGAACTGACAAGACAGGTTTGGGTGAAATGGAAGCGGTTCTTGCTAGGGGGGAAACAATTCTCCCGCGAAACTCCAATTCAGACCTTAATGAAAGGCAGGATGGGGGAGGCAGCAAGGGTTTTTAGGGGGTGGGGGGAGAAAGGGTTACGGAAAGTGGGCCAATTGGTGGGGGAAGGGGGGCACATTCGGGGATTTGAGGTGTTGCAACAGCAATATGGCTTGGAGGAGTCCGATAGATTTGCCTATGTAAGTTTGTGGTATTGGCTTCAGCAGCGGGAGGTGAAGCAAGACTGGATGGCGAAGTGCACGGTGTTTGAGGAGATGATGGGGAGTGCTGGGATGCCTACTCGGATTATCTCAAAGTTATACAAACTTTTGGGGGAATATCAACAGGGACCGCTACGGGGTCAGTTGCAATGGGAGGAGGAGCTGGGGGGGCAGTGGGATGCTGAGCGGTGGGACAGAATTTATATTAGAACCCATAAATTGGCTCCGGGAACAGCTATGCTGGAAAATAGCTATAAGCTCCGTTTAAGAATGTATTGGACCCCGGTGTGGCTGCATGCCCTCTACCCTGATAGTTCGGATAGATGCTGGAAAGGGTGTGGGGATAGAGGTGATTTGCTGCATATGGTGTGGGGCTGTATGGTAGTTCGGGATTATTGGCGGGCGGTGGAAAGTCTTACGGCAGCCATCACAGGGGTGCAGGTGAGTTTTACCCCTAGTGTGGTGATTCTGAATGAAAGAGAGCAGGGAGGGGGAGGGAGAGAATTGGATAGACTACAGGGGTATTGTGTCATTGCAGGGCGGATGGGTCTGCTGCATTGGTGGAAGAAACAGGATGTTCCCCCGATAGCGGAGGTGGTGGGGCGTATGGAGCAGCTTAGGGGGTATTGTGCAATAGAAGCTCATCACAAACATACTGTCCACAGGTACAAGAAGGTGTGGGAACGATATGAGCATTGGAGGGCAGAGGGGGGGGGGGGTTTAGTATAATGTGTCCCGGTCAGGGTTGTAGTATACAATCACTGTCCCCTTCACCTGTAGGGGGGCTGGGTGGGTTGTTTCCTGTATGCACCTCTGTACTCCGGCGCCTTGTGTTAAGATTTGCCTTGGTTACTTTTAGTTAGCTCACCGCTGTTTGTACGGCGGAAAGGGGGGTTTTTCTGCGTTAGGGTAGGGGGTGAGGTTTGGGTTGGGGGGTTTAGGGCTAGCGGGAGTAGGGGGGGGAGGATACTATTGGGTGGGGGGGGTCTATTATTATTGGTGTGTGGTATGGGGTCTTTATGCTTGTATGGTCCACAAGAGATGAATTTCTGCCTGTATAACCAGTAGAATGTATAAAATGTACAAGGTACAATGTATAAAGTGTGAAACAGAGTATGGGGGTTAACAGAAAATGGAGAAGCACTATGGGCAGGGATCTACCACACCTGCTGATGACAATGTAAAGAATGTTTTTTTACTTTTTATTTTTTGTTGTATTTGAGTCGGGGGGGTTCCCGAAGTATGTTATGTATTGCCTGTTGTGTTGAGTGCTAATAAAAACTTTTAAATTTAAAAAAAAAAAAAACCGCATGGTGCAATAGCTAGCGGCCAAAGACTGGATTTTGCCTTTGGGGAGATTTTTATACTAAAGGGGATTTTTCCTCTCAGAGGAGTCTCCTCCCAGTCTGAAATGACTGGCAGAAAGAACCTCCCCTGTTCTAGAAAATGTTGGTCCTTTCTCTACTTCTTGTAATATTTGTTGTGGCCACTGGATGGCAGTACTGCTTTTAGTGCAGCATCCAAGTAATCTCAAGACAGTGTGTGCTTAGTGCCATGTGGCCCCTTTTATTAATCCCTGATTGTGGGTCTTGTGTTATACTTCTGATTGTGGGTCAATAAAGATGATTTTGGTCAAAAAAAAAAATGTACTTTCCCTCACTTGGTTTGCAGCTTGTCGTGCTATGAGGGATCTCCCAAGATGGACAGGTCTCAGCTGAGGTGCCAGACCAAGACAAACCACCCATCTGGGCAGCAGCAGAATGGGACAGTGTTGGCAGCGAAGGATCACATTTCTGTGACAATGGCAACACCACTAAACTTAAACTGCACGGAGGAAAGGCCTGGGAATCTATTTCTGTATCTTGCCATGAAAACCCAATGGATAGTCACAACAAAACAAATTGCACTATAGTGCTGGAAGATGAGACCCCCAGGTCGGAAGGCACTCAACTAGCTACTGGGGAGGAGTTGAAGACTTTTCAGAGTAAAGCCAGCATTTATGATGCGGTTGGATCAAATCCCTCGGAACATCTGACTGCTGATGTAGCTGCGCATGAAATGAGAGTCAGAAGCTGCAAAGATGTTTTACATATTGGAACATGGAATGTACAAAGCATGAACCAAGGGAAATTGGAGGTGGTCAAGAATGAAACTGAACATGTACAGCTTGATCTGTTGGGTGTCAACGAACTGAAATGGACTGGCATCGGGCACTTTGCATCAGATGATCACATGTTCTACTATGCTGGAACTGAAAGCCAAAGAAGAAATGGTGTTGCATTTATAATAAAGAAGAAACTTGCAAGAACTGTAATGAAATACAATGCAGTCAGTGAACGCTTAATCTCTAGTCGTCTACGAGGAATGCCCATTAACACAACTATAATTCAAGTATATGCCTCAACAACAGCTGCAAGAAGTGGATTAAATTAATGAATTCTATGAACAAGTACAAGCTGAAATTAACAGAACATGCAAACAGGATATCCTGATAGTCATGGGTGACTGGAATGCAAAAGTTGGCAACAAAGAAGAAGGCAAAGTGGTTGGAAAATATGGACTAGGTGACAGAAATGAAGCTGGAGAAAGACTGATAGAATTCTGCAAGACCAACAATCTATTCATCTCAAACCCCTTCTAGCAACACAAGCAGCGACTGTACGCATGGACTTCACCCAATGGATTGTACAAAAATCAAATTGGCTACATCTGTGGAAGTCAATGATGGAAAAGCTCTAACACATCTACAAAGACAAAACCTGGAGCTTACTGTGATACAGATCAACAACTACTACTATGCAAACTTAAGCTAAAGTTGAAAAAGAGCAAACCACTCATGAATGTTGCGAAATATGACATTGAGAATATACCAATGGAATTTAAAGACTGCCTGCAAAATTGATTTGCTGCTTTAGGTAGAAATGAGAGAGCTCCAGAAAAGTTATGGAATGACATCAAGAAGGTTGTGTTGGAAGAAAGCGAGAAATCTCTACAAAAAGGTGAAAAAGAAAAAAAACGGCCAAAATGGATGATGGAAGAAACTCTAATGGTCCAGAAATGCAGAGAAGCTAAAGCCAAAGGAGAAATAGGCAATCGCAGAACTCAGAGATTTCAAACGTCCAGCAAGACAAGACAAGGAAAAGTACTACAATGACGCATGCAAGGATAAAGAATCAGGAACTATTAGAGGAAGAACAAGATCGGCTTTCTTAAAGCTACGAGAGTTAAAGAAAAAATTCCAGCCTGTGGCTCCCAAATCCACAGTCTTCTCATTTTTATTCCCCCCCATCAAAAACAAGATGCCAATTGGCCCAATCACCCCCCCCCCCCCTCAGCAAACCTCTTATGTGGGTCCCACCCAAGTCTACCTCCCTTAGCATGGAGCAGAGGAATAGCCTAGTGGCTAGAGCAGCAGCCTGGTTCAGAAAGGCCAGAGTTCACATCCCATTAACATTCCTTGTGGCCTTGGCTATGTCACTTAAATATCCATTGCCTAGACTTGGAGTGTAAATCTGCCAAGGGCAGGGAAATACCTAGGGCACCTCATTGTAACTCACCTTAAGCTACTACTAGAAAGTTGTGGGATAAATAAAATAAAAAATCTCCTTCATAAAAGAGCTTCTCCCAACATAACTCCCTTCACTAGATGACCCCCTCCACAGCCTACATTATCTAGTAGCAGTAGGAAGTCAGGCTCCTTTCTCTCTCACAGGTGCCAAATTCAAAATGGTAACAGCTGACCTTATGCTGCGCATTGGTTGTTTTACATAGCAACATAGTGGCAGATAGAGACCAGCATGGTCCAGACTGACCAACAAGTTGGCAAGAGTAGGTGCACCTGCCGCTCCGTGCAGGTCACCCCTCCCCATGCCTTTGTTTAGGGGTGAACCCACCGTTTTGTGCAGGTCACCCCTCTTTGTTGAGATATAAGAGATAGTTACGTTTATTTTTATTTTATCCTGTTGCTATAAAGGGATCCAGTGTGTCTGTTCCATGCCCCCCCCCCCCACTTGCATCAGGAGGGCATTCCAAGCATCCACCACCCTTTCAGTGAAAAAGTATTTCCCGACGTTGCCTTTCAGTTTATCCCTTGCAGCTTCATGCTATGCCCTCTAGTTTTACAGCATCCCCGTCTTTGAAAAAGGTTTGTTTGTTCACGAATACTCTAAGTATTTAAAGGTCTGTTTCATATCTCCACTGTCTCTCCTCTAGCGTATATTTAGGTCTTAAAGTCTCTTCTCATATATCTTCTGGAGCAGGCTCCAAATCATTTTGGTCTCCTTCCCCTGAACCATTTCTAGTCTTTCTTTGTGAGATATGGTCTCCAAAACTGAACACAATATTCCAACTGAGGCCACACCAGCAACTTGTACAGTAGCATTAGTACCTCCTCCTTTCTGCTGGTAATTTTTCTCTGTATGCAGCCCAGTTTTAAGACAAATGTGTTAATATTTGTATTCACGCTTACCTATCAACATTTTTTTCTGAAAATATACAGCACCTTATTAATAAAATAAAATGATATTAATTAAAAAAATCATAGAAACTGCAATTTCAGAGACAAGAAGTACCTATAAATATGTGCTTTCAGTACAGCTAGGTCCCATGTCTGTTGAAGTATAAATGCATGCTGATGAATGATGCGTTAGTAGAAAATGACAAGGCTTTAAGCACAGCAGTGAGCACTGGTGTGACTGGGCACTTTGCTGATGCTACAGTTTTCGCTCTGACATTCAGGAGCCAGAACAGCTTATCATAACATAGGGGAATCTTGGCTCGGTTCCTGATTTTGTATGACATAAAAAAGATGGTTTCACAAAAGGGTTTTGTCTGGGCGCAGTGAGTTATGGCTACTTTAAATCAATGGCTAGCTGTTATATTGTTCACTTCTTGCTTATTGTCATTACTTGGAAAGTAATATATATTTCAATGTTATTCATAGCCTGCTCTTGCTGTGCCTGTACTCTTTATTAAATACAATTTATCTCCTGGACAATGCAAATGTTAAAGCTGGTATGGAGTAAGCTGAATTTACAGCAGAGAATGCGATTTAGTTTCTTACCTAAGAGGTTTTCTAAACCATTGCATGTATTTAGGAGCTGTTTACTAACATAAGTAAAGGTGCAATAAGTGCAAAGCCTGTGTGGTATATGCAGATAGAATTTCGAGCATCTGCTCTGCATTTAGCACATAGGACAGACACTTAGCTTCAGGGCATGTAACACGGGTCCCAGCACAAAAATTGTTAAAAAAAAAAAAGGATGCGAGTGCGAGCAACTGGATCCTCTCTTATCTGTTACCCCCTCCATCCAATCTCCCCTTTCAGCAGCTCCAGACCAACATTAAGGACCCCCAACCAGACCTCCTTGAACAGTCCCCCCCCCACCAAGTGGACAGCAACATTCTCCACCAGGATGAAGATGATTGGATTTGCTTTTCATCTTCCAGGGCATGAATGATCCCCCACAAACCAGATCTCCTCCCAAGATAAAATACCAGCAAAGACCAACCCCAAAGATTCAACCATGAGCAACGAGAAAACAGGAAGCAAGATCATCAGCAATATAGCAATGCTTGCTAGAGCCACTCGCCCCTCTACCCCTCCACCCATGGATTCCTGAAGAGTCTCTTGCAAAATGCTTGCCTTCCAACCCAAAGATTACTGGTTTGAGACCAGCTTGGCCTATAATGAAACAGGGGAGAAAAACCTGAATTTTAGATTTTTTCAATGTCATGTTTTGGATTAAAAAACAATATGAAATTAAATTTCATGGATTTTTCCCATTTTGTTTCAAAAGAATGCACATCCCTACTCTTTGTCTCTCACCTCCTTCACCCAGTAGGCAGGCTAAATTCCTTTTCTTTCTTCCCAGGGGCCCATTGTTAGCTATCAGGGGAGAAGAGGGGTGGCACTGGTTCCCTGAGGAAAGCGAGAGAGATGATGACCCCCTCCTCCCAGCAGGCAAATTGAATCACCACTCTCCTTTCCCAGATAACCAGCGTCAGCCCTCTTCTCTCCTGACAGTACCAGCCTCTTCTCTTCCACTTTGCTGCCCAAGAACTCTCTCTCTAACCCTGATCCTACCTCTGCTCTCTAGTACAAGATGACTTTGCTTATCTTGTTAAGAAGCAGGAACTCAACTTGCAAGACAGGGACAGTGTGCTAGCCCTCTGCAGAACTTGTCTCTCACATTCTGCTGGGGTCAAACTCTCTTTATGACTTGCAGGCAGATGTAGGAGGGTGAAGCAGACCTTCTCTCAAAGACTGACGGGGACTGCACAAACCTCTTCTCCTCCCCCAGAACCCTTGGGATTGGTGTGTGATGTTTCTTTTGCAGGCCCACAGGGCTTGGCTGATGAGTCTCTCACTGGCCCATAAGGAGTCTGAAGGGAAGAGAATGAAGAGCAGAGAAGTAGTAAGACTATGCCAACTGAAGCAGAAAGTGGAAAGCTATGGCTATATTATGCCATCCGCCAAGGGGGGGGGGGGGGCAAAAGATGGTAAGGATACTGAAGCAATGAATTGAATACTACAAGGCAGTTTTAAGCTAGGCAACAAGTCTGGGGGACCATGGAAAATTTTTGCAAGCAGCAGAAAAAGGTGCCAGTCCTCGATACAAGCATGTGTCATCTGAACAATTCCCTGCTTTTCCTGCAAAGTTTTACACACATAAGAAGTAGGTGCAAGTGATTGTGTTTAGTCTGTAGCCACAGAATCTTTCAAAAGCAAAAGTATGAATGTATTTTTGCTTCAAAAATTGGTGCAAATCTGGTGGGTAAAAACTATGCATGGTCTTGGTCCCTATAGGGAGAGTTTGAAAATATGACCCAAACTAACTCTCGTGTTCTTACTCTGTGCCTTTGTACCCAATTGTTCCAGAGTAATAAGATCAATATATGTTCCTTCATGTTTCTCACTGATGCTGCCATTAAAGTCAGACACAAAAACGGGTAGCCCAGCTCAGAGGTAACACAGCAAGACAATGGAAGCAGAAAAACACCAACTGACCCATCTGTTCTCTCCACACCACTACAGAATCAACCCAGCAGCTAGCCACAGAGTGTGACCTCTGCAAGGTATAGCTTCCTATGCAGGACAGTCTTTTCTGTAGACCTTATTTGTGCATTCATGAGCATGCATTTGGTTTGTTTGGACTCCTAAAAATTGAAAGTGCATGCAAACTGCTTGTACATGCATATATCTATGAATTAATACATCTATAATTGATTTGCATGTACAAAAAACGAATAGGTGAAATGAACTTTAAAAAATGCCCAAAAATTGGGAAAAATTCATCTGAAATGAACACAAGACAAACCTTTAAGTGGCCATGCAAACCCTATTCTGTTCCACAAACTTGGGTAGAAGAGCATAGACAAACCCTCCTTAGTTCCCTCCAGAACTCTACCTTTCCCTTGCCTTACCACAAAGTGATTTCATCATCTAAATGACACCTACATCAGGATTTGGTTGGTAATGGACTAGGTGTCACATTAAAGGAGAAATAATTAGTTTGCTAAGGGAATAGAAATACAAATTATTAAACTATAAAGAGGGAATATTCCAGGCCTTTTCTCTGTTTCAGACTCTTAAAGGAAATACGTACCACAGTATAACAGATATGCTTTTTCCTACATTTCTCTTTCTTTATCCCTTTTCCCAGATGAAATTCACAAAAAAAGAATATGCAACTTTACTGAAATCTCAATTGATAAAACATAACCCATAATCATGCCAATCAAATAAGCTTATGCACTTTAAATGAATAACTAAATGAAGTTTCTAAAATCCTCAGGTAGTGGAAAATAGCCTTAAAATGAGAAACTATCCCTTTCTGCCCCAAGATGAAAAATATCAGTCTGTTAAAAGGCCTTAGTTGGTTTACATTAAAGTTCTTAGATAAATTCTCTGTTGATCTTTCACAATGCATAGATGACAGACCATTAACTGCTTTAATTGGGAGTTTAGAACTTACAGTTACAAGTCCAGAAATTCTCTAGACCAAGGTCTTGATAGGGTGACTGCAGAAGGTGACTCAACCCTGGAATTTACCTCAGGGGAATCTAACCTCCTCTGGAAGCAGGATCTCTCTCTCCCTCTCCTTTCATCCTTTCTGGAAATAAAAGATCAGACACTTACTGGATCCTGCTAATCACTCAGACCTCACTAGGGGGGAGCATGGTCTTTTCTCTTACATCTTAATTTCATTTTCCTTTCCCCTCTTTTTTTCAGGTTCTCCTTGATTAGGAGCAGGCCCAAATTTCAGATTATGGCACTTGCAGGCAGAGTGGCAAGCATCCCAGAAATTGGAAAGTGGAGACATCCTGCACCCCAGTTTTTGCACACGTTCATTATATAGTACCCAGACAGGTTCCTATGTCTAAATCCAGCGCTGGTTGTTGAGAGTTTTTTTGTCTCCCTCACTCTGTCCCCTCCTTTGTTACCAGTCTCCTGATTGGAGGAAACCCTCCTCTCTCAGGAATCCATCTCAGGTGGAGATTGGGCAGAAACCTTGACAGCTTATAGCAGCTGATTGGATAACTTTATTGTCCTGTTTGTCTTTCAAAATCTGTAGGCTGTGACTTCAAGCAATCTTCAATAAATTGTGGTAATATTATGCTTTAACAAGCTTTAATTAAAAAGCTGTTTCTCAGATCTTGCAGGCCCCAGCTTGTGGATCCTGAAAACCCAAGATAAACAGTTCATACAATCTGATGCAAAAACTGGGGCGCAAGATGTCTCCACTTTCCAATTGCATTTTGGAGGTAGGGACTTACTGCCTATTGCCTGAACATTCAGTTTCCTAGGTCTCCTGCATAGCCTGCTAGTCAGATCCAGCTGTGTCAGCCCCTGCGTCTCTGCTAGGATCTCTAGGCAGGGTCGGCCTATCTACTGTGCGAGAATGTTGTTCGCACAGGGCCCCGCGTGAACTTCATTCCGCTGGCTGGGTTTGCAGGACCAGCTTCAGAGGGAGCCGTGGAGGCCGGCTCACCTCCGCACAGCGCTGGAATGAACAGCAGCGTGTTCCTTCACTCGTGCTGTGTTCTCATAAAGCCCGCGGAGTACCAGGAAACAGAAAATGCCCTTTAACCTTTCCTGGCATTCAGTGCGCTTCACGAGAACACAGCGGGCTCTTCACTCTAGTGCTGTGCAGAAGTGAGCTGGCCTCCCCGGCTCCTTCTGAAGTCACTCAAACAGGCACAGGGCTCTTGGTGGGGGAGGGGGCCAAGGATAGGACTAAAAATAGGCTGATGGGGGGAGTTTGGACTGGAAATGGGCTGATTGGGGGCTAGGATAGGGCTGGAAATGGCTGATGGGGAGCTAGGACTCGAAATGGGCTGATGGGGGGATGAGAGAATGGGACTAGAAGGGAGCGGATGCTGGGTGGGGCTAGAGATAGAAGGGAGCTGATGATGGGGGAAGACTAGAAGGGGATGGGGCTGGGAGAGTAAGGATAGAGAGGGGAAAAGATATTTTGTGAGGGAGGGAAAAAAATCTATGATTGGCTGGATATTGGGAGAGTAAGTGGGGATTGAGGATGGAAGGGTGAAATTTCAGTGGTTGAAAAAGGAAAAGAAAGAAATGGAGGAAAGAGCAAAAAGGGAAAGATCACTATGTTAAAGCAGATGTAGAAAGAGAATGGAAAAAAACCTAGAAGACAGCAGAAAGAACAGCAGACAAAGGAGAGATAGCAGAAGACACCAGAAGAAAGTGACTGGAGCAATTGCAACTGAAAAAATGCCCGAACAACAAAAGGTAGAAAAATACTTTATAATTTTGAATTTATTAGCTGGAATATGTCAGCTCTGGGAATGTGCATCACGAACGTCTTTGCGTTTTTCTTTAGTAAAAGAGGAAATTAATTTATAGTTTTATTTCTCCAGTATTGTATATTCAAGTTTGGCTTTTGGGGTTCCCAGTTTAATTATTGTCTTCCTATTTCTAAATTGCGATCCTTTGTTCGGAGCATGTGTAACCGAGCTGAGGTAGCGCAGACAAACCAATGATACCAGGAGTCTGTTCAGAAGGTCCAAATCATTTATTTGTGCACAAGTCTCAAGCAGAATCAAATTCAAAATGGCTGAGCAATGGTTTCTAGCAAAACAACAACTTTTATAGACTTCTTCTCCATTCTAGACATAGGCAAACATTTCATTGGTCCCGGTACCCTCCCGTACACCTTCTATTGGTTCCGGTACCGATATGGCTATCCAATGATGTTCTTTGACTGGGCTTAGCACCTGCTTACCCCCCTTATAGTCCCAATTACAATGGTCAGTTCACCAACTTAGATACTTTTCTCTTCCAAGGCCATTTAACTAGTTAGCACATGTGGGAAAGCAGGGCACTGTAACCTTTCTTTCAGCAGAGTTAATTAATTCCATAGTAGCTGTACTCTCTTATCAGTAGCAATTAAAACTTATTTTTCTATATTTTTCTGAGTTTCGATTCTGCTCAGCTAAGCTGATTATGCTTTGCTAAGTTTCAGTTCTATAGTAGCAGCATTCTGGGGGATGTGCAATTCCTATGGGCCTCTCCACAGGCTTCATTTACAGGTCAAGCTAGTTAGGCCTGTCTGCTTATTTCAGACATCATGGATCATAGGCCTTCGCCTACCACAGTATTATGTTCATATAGTTGCTATTTGACAGTGCCACTTGTTCTTTCTCCCCAGTAGGAGATGTATTGGTATTCTCTGAGATGTGTTGGCTTAATATTTGCAGTGTTGCCTTTTGATAGGTAAGGTTTGGTGCTTTGTGAGTCCTGGTAGTGCTGTTATGATACGGCAGGTTTGCTATGGGTTCTAACTGGGCAATATTTATAGTACTTCCTAATGTGCCTGGTGGTTGGCACTGGAGTATAGTAATGTAGAAATCTAGAAACATAGAAACATGATGGCAGAAAGAGACCACATGGCCTATCTAGTCTGCCCTTCCATATCAACCATTACAACAGTCCTCTTTTTCCCCTTTAGAGAAACATAGAAACATAGAAATATGACGACAGAAAAAGACCACATGGCCTATCTAGTCTGTCCTTCCTTAACAACTACAACAGTCCCCTTTTTACCTTTAGAGATCCTCTGTGTTTGTCCGATGCTTTTTTGAATTCAGTTACTGTCCTCATCTCTACCACCTCCACTGGGAGACTATTCCACGGATCCACTACTCTTTCCGTAAAGAAATATTTCCGCATATCACTCCTGAATCTCTCTCTCTTCACCCTCATCCCATGTCCCCTCGTAGCAGAACTTGCTTTCAATTGAAAGAGGCTCTCTCCCTGAACATTTATGCCATGGAGGTATTTAAACATCTCAATCATATCACCTCTATCCCGCCTTTCCTCTAAGGTGTACATATTAAGATCCTTCAGTCTGTCCTCATATGCTTTATAATGAAGACCACTAATCATTTTAGTAGCCACCCTCTGCACCGACTCCATCCTGTTCACATCCTTTTGAAGGTGCGGTCTCCAGAATTGCACACTATACTCCAAATGAGGTCGCACCAAAGACTTATACAGAGGCATTATCACCTCCTTTTTTCTGCTAGCCATTCCTCTCCGTATGCACCCAAGAATCCTTCTAGCTTTTGCTGTCGCCTTTTCTACCTGTTTAGCTACTTTAAGATCATCAGACACAACCACGCCTAGGTCCTGCTCTTCTTTAGTGGACAAAAGTACTTCACCCCCTATACTATATTGCTCCCTTGGATTGCTGCAGCCCAAATGCATGACCTTACATTTTTTAACATTAAATCCCAGCTGCCAAATTCTAGACCATTCTTCAAGCGTAGTTAGATCCCTCCTCATGTTATCTACCCCTTCCTGGGTGTCTATTGCAGATTTTGGTATCATCCGCAAAGAGGCAAACCTTACCCGAAAGCCTTTCCGCTATATCACTAACAAAGTTGTTAAAAAGAAAATCGGACCAAGGACAGATCCCTGGGGCACACCACTGATAACATCCTTCTCCTCAGAGTGAGCTCCATTTACTTGTACTCTTTGTCGCCTCCCACCCAACCAATTTCTTACCCAAGCAGTAACTTTAGGGTCCATCCCTAGGGTGCTCAGTTTGTTTATAAGTCGCCTGTGAGGAACAGTGTCAAAGGCTTTACTGAAATCTAAATACACCACATCTAGGGCTCTCCCTCGGTCCAACTCCCTGGTCACCCAGTCAAAGAAATCAATCAGATTTGTCTGTGTTTGTCCCATACTTTTTTGAATTCAGATACTGTCGTCATCTCTACCACTTCCACTATGAAACTAGTCCACGCATCTACCATTCTTTCCATAAAGAAATATTTGCGTATATTACTCCTGAGTCTATCCTCTTTTACCCTCATCCTATGTCTCCTCGTAGCAGAGCTTGCTTTCAATCGAAAGAGGCTCTTCTCCTGTGCATTTATAGAACAAAGGTATTTAAACATCTCAGTTATATCACCTCTATCCCACCTTTCCTCTAAAGCATCCATATTAAGATCCTTAAGTCTGTCCTCATATGCTTTATAATGAAGACCATTAACCATTTTAGTAGCCACTCTCTGTACCGACTCCAACCTGTTTATATCCTTTTGAATGTGCGGACCTATACAGAGGCATTATCACCTCCTTTCTTCTGCTGGCCATTTCTCTCCCTATTCACCCAAGCATCCTTCTAGCTTTTGCTGTGACCTTTTCTACCTGTTTAGCTACTTTAAGATCATCAGAAACAATCACACCTAGGCCCCACTCTTCTTTAATGGACAAAAGTACTTCACCCCCTATACTATATCGCAACCTTGGATTACTGCAGTCCAAATGCATGACCTTGAATTTTTTAACATTAAATATCAGCTGCCAAATTCTAGACCATTCTTCAGGCTTAGCTAGATCCCTCCTCATGTTGTCTATACCTTCCTGGGTGTCTACTCTATTGCAGATTTTGGTATCATCCGCAAAGAGGCAAACCTTACTGGACAGCCCTTCCACTATATCATAACAAAGATGTTAAAAAGAATCGGACCAAGGACAGATCCCTGAGGCACACCACCCTTTGTCGTCTCCCACTCAACCAATTTCTAACCCAAGCAGTAACTTTAGGGTCCATCCCTAGGGTGCTCAGTTTGTTTATAAGTCGCCTGTGAGGAACAGTGTCAAAGGCTTTGGTAAAATCTAAATAAACCACATCTAGGGCTCTCCCTCAGTTCAACTCCCTGGTCACCCAATCAAAGAAATCAATCAGATTTGTCTGACAAGGCCTGCCTCTGGTGAATCCATGCTGCCTTGGATCCAGTAATCCACTGGACTACAGAAACCTCACTATTTTCTCTTTCGGCAGCGCTTCCAATAATTTACTCACCACCGAGGTTAAACTAACCGGCCTGTAGTTTTCAACCACATCCTTACTTCCGCTTTTGTGTAAAGGCACCACATGAGCCTCTCTCCAGTCCTCTGGCACCACTTCCGACTCCAACGAGGCATTGAAAAGGTCAGTCAGTGGAGTTGCTAGAACGTCCCCAAGTTCCCTCAGTATTCTAAGGTGTATCCCATCCAGTCCCATTGCTTTGTCTACTTTACGTTTAGCTAGTTTCTCATGAACACAGTCTTCTGAAAATTGTTCAAGATACCCCTCGCTTCTGTTCCTGTTTGTGGGTGTTTTCTGAGGTCCTGCTCCTGGTTCTTCATCTGTGAACACAGAACAGAAATATTTGTTAAGCAATTCCGCTTAATCCTCATCAGCTTCTACATATTCCTTCCCTTCACCCTTGAGTCTGACAATACCATTTTGACCTTCCTCTTCTCACTAACATATCTGAAAAATGTGTTATCCCCCCCCCCCCCCCCCCCATTTTATTGTATTGGCTATTTCCTCCTCTTTCTGAATATTTGCTTTCCTGACTACCTTGCTAGCTTCTCTTTCCAAATATAGATGCCTGTCTTCCTCTTGTACTTCATGAAGGCCTCCCTCTTTTTCTTCACCTTTTCAGCTACTTCTTTCAAAAACCATAGCGGTCTCCTTTTCCTTTAATTTACCATTTTAACAAAAAGGTTGGTTGCCTTTAAAATATCCCCTTTCAGTTTTGCCCACTGTTTTTCTACATTCCCCAGCTGTTCCTATCCTGCTAATGACTCCCTGAAGTATTGGCCCATCTTGGCAAAGTTAGTTTTCCTAAAGTCTAAGACCCTTGCTTTTGAATGGATTCTAATAGCCCTAGTCCTAATACTGAACCATACCATCTGGTGATCATTGGATGCAAAATGATCTCCCACTATAACATCAGAAACATTTTTACCATTGGTAAGCACCAAGTCCAGTATGGCCCCTTCACGTGTGGGTTCTGTTACCAGTTACCTGAGTAGTTCTCCCTGCAGAGAATCCAGGATCTCCTTACTGCTAGATGATACTGCAGCAGGAATGTGCCAAACAACATCTGAATATTGAAATCCCCTATCAGTAGTACTTCCCCTTTCCTGGCAATGCTGCATATGTCTTCAATTAACTCTCCATCCACCTCTTCCTCCTGTGAGGGAGGTCTGTATATCACGCCAATGCAAATAGATGTCTCTTTCCCTCTTTCTAGTTTAACCCACAGTGCTTCCTCTCTCCCTTTTAAGCTCTGTAGTTGCAAAGCTTTAATATTATTTTTTTACTTACAGTGCCACTCCTCCTCCCCTTCTTCCTACTCTGTCCTTTCTGAATAAAGTATAACCTATTATAGTTACATCCCAGTCATGGTTTTCTGTCAACCATGTTTCTGTAACTGCCATTAAATCCAAGTCAGCCTCTCCCATTAAAGCTTCAACATCTGGGATCTTATTTCCCATGCTACGGGCATTTATACACACCGCTTTCCATATGTTGTCCCTTTTACCCATTTCCATAAAGGTATTTAATGTTTCACTTATCTGGGGGCTTTCACTTACCAGGGGGCTTTCTTCACCCATCCCCAACGAATCTAGTTTAAAACCCTCTTCAGTAGATTAGCCAGTCTGCTACTGAAGACATGTCGACTTTTCTTGGACAGATGGATGCCATCTCTGCTCTGCAACCCTTGGAACAGCAGAATGTGTAGTTACTCTAGCTTGTTCAGTTTTCCTAATTGGTGTGCTGATGTTCTAAGGCTCACTAAAATACTTATAGTACTGCCTTTTTCTAGATAGGGTCCTTGTTGTTATGATTTTTTGAAATTAGTGCTGGTATGATAGATTTTTGGTAGGTTCTGGGTTACTTCTTTGTAGAGTTTAGTATTCCTTCATAGTATGCTTAATACTGAAATGGTGTGTGTTGCTGTTCATGAGATGACAAAAGAATTAGGATATTTTTATGTATGGTAAGTTCTATGGGGAAACGCCCTAGCTCTGCTCTACACCCATTGTTGGGGGATGGGCAGGGGGTTCTCTAGATGCACAATATCTGTTTTATTTAACACCATATGGAGGAGCATATGTCTGTTGGGGAACTAAGAAAGTGATTGTAGCTCAAAGAGAGCTGAAGAGTACAACCTCTTGTGCCCCATCCTACCCTATGTGGCCTGCTGGAGCTAAAGCCTGTATTGCTGCCGTCATAGAAGATATTGTTGAGGATGGGGTGGAGCAGGAGGCGGGGTGGGGGTGGAGCTCAGGCAGCAACAAGTGGCAGGCTTTTTCTCTTTCAAAAAGTTGGCAGCCCTAGTTCAGCTGCTATCTTTGCAACCATTCCAGCAGCCCAACATGCACTTTGCCTGTGTTTCCACCAAGACTTCTATCATTCTGCACTGAGCCCTTTATCATTCACTCTCGCAATCCCAACACTCATTGCTGAATCAATGACGTATGGCACGTTAAACACTTAAACATTTGCCTCTAAGATTGTGCTCTCTGCTATCTCTTCATTTTTATGTTTATTCCATGTTCTCTGAAACTGCATTGCTGTTTTAGCCTCCAGCACCCTTTTATGATAGTAGATATTTAAGGAAACATGATATTCAGCTATCATTTGCCTAGTGAAGATCCAAATCGCTGGATAATGTACTGTCTCTTAAAGCTTATGTGAAAATGCACTTCTTTATCTTCATCTGAAGCTTAATATACCGTTCATACAAAAGCACCAGAGCGGTTTACAATTGTTAAAATAAGGTGATACTGCTATGAAAGTGAAACAGAACACCAGTAATTCAGACAGGAAAGAGAGGGCAAGTTAAAGGAAAGATCAGATGAAGAAATGCACTGCACTGGGGGTGGGGAAAGGACGGGCGCCTGACATCAACGGGAGGGGGGGGGGGGGAAGGTAGAAGGCGGAACAGGAGAGGTGGGTTTTTAATCTGACCTTAAAGGTGTTAAAGGAAGGTTCCAGGCGGAGAGAAGGTCCCCCATTTTCCTCACACTAAATACATTCCAGAGAGCATATATATTGTGTTGTTTACTTACAATTGATTTCTCTCCATTTTACCTATTGATAAAATTGTATCTTTAGTTAGTATATCAGTCCTTTTAGTCAAAGTGAAGCAAACTCAAGAAACTTGAAATCAGGGGCGGCCCAAGGGGGGTGCGGGGCCATGTGCGGAGACTCGGTGCGGGGCCTCATTTGCATAAATATTTGCATAATGTTACCATATACTAACTTTTAGTAAACGTGCCTCTTAATGAGTGTATGGATAAAGAAAGACTAAAAGATTTCTACATTACTATAATCCAGTGCCAACTGCCAGACACATTAGGAACTACTACAAACACTGCCCATTTAGAACCCATAGCAAACCCGCCGTATCCTAACAGCACTACCAGGACTCACAAAGCACCATACTCTACCAATCAAAAGGCAACACTGCAAATATTCCTAACCCCATCAGCCCACCTCAAGTCCTAACCCCTCCCCATCAGCCCATTTCCTGTCCTAGCCCCCCCATAGCCCATAATCAGTCCTAACCCCCCATAGCCCATTACCAGTCCTAACCCCCCATCAGCCCACAGCCCATTACCAGTCCTAAACCCATCAGCCCACCTCCAGTCTTAAGCCCCCAGCCCATTTCCAGTCCTAGCTCCCCCCATAGCCCATTACCAGACAGCCCCCATCAGCCCACAGCCCATTACCAGTCTTAACCCCCCCCCTAGCCCATTACCAGTTCTAACCCCCCCAACAGCCCACAGCCCATTACCAGTCCTAACCCCATCAGCCCACCTCCAGTCTTAACCCCCCCAGCCCATTTCCAGTCCTAGCCCCCCCATAGCCCATTACCAGTCCTAACCCCCCCCCCATCGGCTCAAGTAAAATTAAATTAAAAAAAAAACGCTGGCTGCTACCGCTGCTGCTGCCGCTGCGGCAGCAGCAGAATGGACTGTCCCACGGGGCCCCCTCTGCCTGGCTGAATCCCTCCCTGCCTCCCTCCCTCCACGACGGCTGAGCCCCTCCGTGCCGGCTTTGAGAGTCGCAAAGGGAGAGTGTCTCTCTCGCGTCTCTGTTAAGCCCGCAGGGGCTGATGGGAAATTTCCCATCTGCCCCTGCAGGCTTAACAGAGACGCGAGGGAGACACTCTCCCTTCGCGACTCTCAAAGCCGGCACGGAGAGGCTCAGCCGTCACGGAGGGAGGGAAGGAGGGATTCAGCCGGGCAGAGGGAGCCCCACGGGACACTCCATCCTGCTGCTGCTGTGGTGGCAGCGGCAGCGGTAGCAGCCAGCGTTTTTTTTTTAATTTAATTTTGAAAAAAGCAGAATGTTCTTTGCGCGGGGCCCCCTGAAACTCGGGGCCCTGTGCAAAAAACATTCTTGCTCAATGGACGGGCCGGCCCTGAGAGGAGGCATTGTGGGTTAAATAAGAAAGAGGGAAAGAGAAATCTATTTGCATTGGTGTGATATACAGACCTCCCTCACAAGAGGAAGATATGGACAGAGAGTTAATTGAAGACATACACAGCATTGCTAGGAAAGGGGAAGTGCTACTGATAGGAGATTTCAATATGCCAGATGTTGATTGGCACATTCCTGCTGCAGTATCATCTAGAAGATCGCTGGAAGTAGCGGTATACAAATTTATGCCAAATAAATAAATAAATAAGTAAGGAGATCCTGGATTCTCTACAGGGAGAACTATTCAGGCAATTGGTAACAGACCCCACACGTGAAGGGGCCATACTGGACTTGGTGCTTACCAATGGTGAAAGTGTTTCTGATGTTGTAGTGGGAGATCATTTTGCATCCAGTGTTCACCAGATGGTGTGGTTCAGTATTAGGTCTAGGGCTGTTAGAATCCATTCAAAGGTGAGGATCTTAGACTTTAGGAAGACTAACTTTGCCAAGATGGGCCAATACCTCAGGGAGTCGTTAGTGGGATGGGAACAGCTGGGGGATGTAGAAAAATAGTGGGCAAAACTGAAAGGGGATATTTTAAAGGCAACCAACCTTTTTGTTAAAATGGTGAATAAAGGTAAAAGGAAAAGGAGACCGCTATGGTTTTCATAAGAAGTAGCTGAAAAAGTGAAGAAAAAGAGGGAGGCCTTCATGAAATACAGAGAGAGGAAGACAGGCATCTGTATTTGGAAAAACTTAGAGAAGCTAGCAAAGTAGTCAGGAAGGCAAAGATTCACAAGGAGGAGGAATTAGCCAATGCAATAAAATGGGGGGATAAGACATTTTTCAGATATGTTAGTGAGAAGAGGAATGGCAAAAGTGGTATTGTCAGACTCAGGGGTGCAGGGGAGGAATATGTAGAAGCTGATAAGGATAAAGCGGAATTGCTTAACAAATATTTCTGTTTTGTGTTCACAGATGAAGAACCAGGAGCAGGACCTCAGAAAACACCCACAAACAAGAACAGAAGCGAGGGACATCTTGAGCAATTTTCAGAAGATTGTGTTCATGAGAAACTAGCTCAACTTAAAGTAGACAAAGCGATGGGACCGGATGGGATACACCCTAGAATACTGAGGGAACTTGGGGACGTTCTAGCAGCTCCACTGACTGACCTTTTCAATGCCTTGTTGGAGTCGAGAGTGGTGGCAAAGGACTGGAGAGAGGCTCATGTGTTGCCTTTTCACAAAAGCGGAAGTAAGGATGTGGTTTAAAACTACAAGCCGGTTAGTTTAACTTCAGTGGTGAGTAAATTATTGGAAGCACTGCTGAAAGAGAAAATAGTGAGGTTTCTGGAGTCCAGCGGATTACAGGATCCGAGGCAGCATGGATTCACCAGAGGCAGGTCTTGTCAGACAAATCTGATTGATTTCTTTGACTGGGTGACCAGGGAGTTGGACCGAGGGAGAGCCCTAGATGTGGTGTATTTAGATTTCAGTAAAGTCTTTGACACTGTTCCTCGCAGGCGACTTATAAACAAACTGAGCACCCTAGGGATGGACTCTAAAGTTAATGCTTGGGTTAGAAATTGGTTGGGTGGGAGGCGACAAAGAGTACAGGTAAATGTTACCAGTGGTGTGCCCCAGGGATCTGTCCTTGGTCCGATTCTTTTTAACATCTTTGTTAGTGATATAGTGGAAGGGCTGTCGGGTAAGGTTTGCCTCTTTGCGGATGATACCAAAATCTGCAATAGAGTAGACACCCAGGAAGGTGTAGATAACATGAGGAGGGATCTAGCTAAGCTTGAAGAATGGTCTAGAATTTGGCAGCTGGGATTTAATGTTAAAAAATGTAAGGTCATGCATTTGTGCTGCATCAATCCAAGGGAGCAATATAGTATAGGGGGTGAAGTACTTTTGTCCACTAAAGAAGAGCGGGACCTAGACATGGTTGTGTCTGATGACCTTAAAGTAGCTAAACAGGTAGAAAGGCGACGGCAAAAGCTAGAAGGATGCTTGAGTGCATACGGAGAGGAATGGCTAGCAGAAAAAAGGAGGTGATAATGCCTCTGTATAAGTCTTTGGTGCGACCTCATTTGGAGTATAATGTGCAATTCTGGAGACCGCACCTTCAAAAGGATGTGAACAGGATGGAGTCGGTGCAGAGGGTGGCTACTAAAATGAGTAGTGGTCTTCATTATAAAGCTTATGAGGACAGACTTAAGGATCTTAATATGTACACCTTAGAGGAAAGGCGGGATAGAGGTTATATTTTATTTATTTATTTATTTATTTACATTCTCTTATATACCGTGCTATTCTGCATCAGTGCGGTTTACATTGAACAAACTGAAATTACATTGAACAGGGCATTATAACTTGGAAATAACTATTTTACAGGGAACATATGATTGAGATGTTCAAATACCTCCATGGCATAAATGTTCAGGGAGAGAGCCTGAACCCATTTCAATTATGTTTATGTTTATGTTTATTTCGCTTGATAGACCGCCCTTCTGTGGTAATCAGAGCGGTTTACAGTACAATAATTTAAAAAAAAAAGGAGAGGCACAAGGCCAGGAAAATGGAAAAATAATTTACAATCCTTGACAGAATAGGGGAGAAAAGAGGAAAATAGGACAGTAAACGTAGAAGGAGAGACTCACACGAGAGTGGAGGGAAGATTAAAGGCCAAGGAAGGAGGTGGGTCTTTAGTTCACTTTTAAAGTTGGTATGATGGGGTTCTAAACGAAGGGAAGTGGGGAGGGAGTTCCAGAGGGCAGGGCCTGCGAAAAAGAAAGCTGAGGAGCGGGTGGACTGGATTGAAAGCAAGTTCTGCTACGAGAGGACATGGGATGAGGGTGAAGGGAGATAGATTCAGGAGTGATATGCGGAAATATTTCTTTACGGAAAGAGTAGTGGATCCGTGTAATAGTCTCCCAGTGGAGGTGGTAGAGATGAGGACAGTAACTGAATTCAAAAAAGCATGGGACAAACACAGAGGATCTCTAAAGGTAAAAAGGAGACTGTTGTAGTTGTTGATATGGAAGGACAGACTAGATAGGCCATGTGGTCTTTTTCTATCGTCATATTTCTATGTTTCTATATATGATTGCACTTCTGCTGTTCCTCTTGTCTGGGGTCTTTTCTGGGCAAGGAAGTTTGTAACTTTCTTTTATCTCTTTTGGAGGCTGCTTTGTCAGGTGGAGACTGGAGCAGGGAGCTGAAGGGGGAGCTCGTCTACTACATCAATGGAATTCTGTCATGCCCAGTTCTCAGCTACTGGTGAACGGTGACAACCCGTGCGCACCTGGACTGACCTGGAGGAAAGGAAAGACAATTAGCAGGTGAGGTCTAATTTCTCCTTTTGTGACACAGTGAACTGTTGAATTTTTTTTTAGTATATATAAATTGTGAACTAGAGATTGTGATATATCAAATGACTTTATGCACATACATGAAAAAATACACTATAAATAGCATTGCTTAAAAGATAAGTGCATGGTTTAGCCAGACATACAGTAGACCATGGTATTAGTGTTCACAAGGGCAGCCTACCAGCAAGTGTCACAGCATTATAGTATGTATGATAGCTATTTAATTTAAAAGTGACATTGTTTTGTTTGAACCCCTTTGAAAACTGATATTATAGTATCTGAATGGGTACTCATCGTGCTTCTCTTTTCTTAAATGTAGTTAAAATAAGTCAGCAGGAGTATTCTACATTGAGCAGAGCTAGGAGATGGAATTTCATTTAGAAATCAAGTTTAATTTATTGCTAAATACAGACAAGGTATCAGCTGCTATTAAATGGACGTAGAATTCACTGAGTGGTCAAGTAAATCATGGGATATCCAGAATAACCCAATATATAGTTCTCAGTTCTAAATCTTATATTGATGACATTCTGGGCATCTGAAAGCTCTAGCTTTAATGTGCTACTGGATTATAAAATTATATCCTTAAAGACCTGTGCCCCCTAAAGAATACATAAATCTGCAAGTGAATTACTCCATTTTAGGGAGCTGATTTATGTCCTGAACAGACAGAAAGTATTTGACATAAATAATAAAGATCTATTCTGCACTCCATCTGATTCCTTTGTGATATAACGAATGCTCATTTATTTAGCCTTTAGCAAGCATTTCCATGGTTAGTCATGTTTATCTTCCATCCTCCCATACATAAAGTAAGGCTTCTCTGTTATTTTAAATTTGGAAGTTATGAAGAATGCTTATAAAGTATTAAATATTTTGGGGAGGAGGGAGGGCAGTCAGGAGAGGCTAGGAGAATACAGGAGGTGTCTTTGTATTATGAATGCACCATACAACCTTTCTAGTTTATATTCTTTTTGCAAAGCGTTACTGCAAGATTTCATTATTATGCTTTCTAACGCAACAGAAGTTGGAACGAATTATATAAAAGAGGTCAAGAATGTCTGTTTGTCTGTCTAAGAGCAAAATAACTCTCTGAAAATTCAGTGGAATGGGCTGAAACTGGAATGGGCTGAAACTTGGCATGTGAGAGTACTGGTAAAAAGACACATCGCGTTTGAAAATGGACCAAATCGGATCAGGGGTCCAGAGATATAAGCCCCTTAAAACATAGCCCAATGCATTTCTATGGGAGAAGGAGTTGCAGCTTCTGTAGCATAGAAACTTACATACAGTAAAATAGCAGTTAGGGAATAACTCTTTTCAAACTCTCTCTCCATGTTCTCCTAATGCCCCAAACTGCCCCATACCCAAACACTGCCTCCCACAATTGCCCTACCAATCTATATACTACCCCATCCCCAAAATTATTACCTCACAACTGCCCTACTAATTTGCCAAATGTCCCCACCACAAAAAATACTCCCACAAAACTGTCTTACCACCCCTCAAACTGCCCCACCCCAAAAAGTACTCCACACAACTGCCCCACCAACCCGCATTCTGCCTCTTCCCCTAAATACCACTCCTTTACAACTGCCCTACCACCCCATAAACTGTCCTACCCCTAAAAAAATACTCTAACTGCCACACTATTCTGCAAAATGCTCCCAACCCCAACTATCCCACAACTGTCCCACCACTTCACTGCCTCATCACTCCACAAATTGTCCCCACTATGAAATACTACCCTCTTGCAACTGCTCTACCAACCTGCACACTGCTCCTTTCCATACAAAACAATCCCAGACAAATGCCATGCCACCCATACAAATACCCCCATAACTGCTCCACCAGTCTGCAAACTGCCTTATCCCCAAATATTATTCCTGCAACTCTCTCACAACCTCATGAACTGCTCCCTTCATTTGCCTCATTGCCCTGCAAACGGCTCCTACTCCAAATAAATACTGCAATGGAGCTCCCCAGCCTCAAAAATTATCTTCTGGAATTGTCCCACTACCCTGTGAACTGCCTCACCACCAAAAAATACCCCTGACAACTGCCCCACCACCCCACAAACTGCTCCCACCCCCAAAATTACCCCCACCACTATCCCAACATATTGACAACTGCCCATGCATCTGCTCCACCACCCCACAAACCACCCCTCACACAAACTACCCCTCTGCAACTGCCCCACCACCCTGTTAATTGCCCCAGCCCCCACAACTATCACCAACCCTCTAAAACGTATCTACTGGAAATGCCCCATCCCCAAGTTCCTCCACCACAGACACAACACATGCACAGAATACACGCATACACACACAAAAACACATGAATATCACACAACAAACCTCACAAAGACCACACATAGAGGGACACAGGGATTAGAAATACTACACTAGCTATGATGTAGGGAGGAGGAGACAATGAACTGGCAGAAGTTCCTGTGCTGAACAAGTTTAATTTCTGCATATGGTGGGAGATGGAAGAGAAATGAAGTGAAAAAAATATACCTCAATGTTTTTCTAAATGAAAATCGGGGATGGACTGTCAGATCAAAAATGATATTAAATGTATTGGTCCAATTAGATCTTTCAAGTGTATTCAAATTGATGGACTACTCATTGCCTGGGCACTGCAGCTACCGGGTCTTGGTAGTAAGGTGATTAGTTTAATTTAGTCAAATACTTGTTATTATAGCTTTCAAGGTAAAACAGCAAGGTGATTTACATGAAATCAATATAATACAAGGAAATTTATATAAAATCAACATGCAATCGGAAATCAACCAAATGCATAGAGAAGCAATAAAATCAATGCTTACAAAATACATGCTTACAAAGAAACCAGAAAACACCACTAGCAGCTCAAATATAAGGGTAGCAAACAATAAAAGGTCAAAACAGAACTGGTTGATAGGATTCAATGGATCTCTCACTTCCCCAAGTAAACTTCATTGAGAGAGACGTCAAGATATTATCACTTTCCCCCTCTTTTATTTAACATCTTTATGTTGCCATTTAAATGTACTATTTGGAATTTTATATTTATTGCTGTATGAATGCTGATGATTGTAATTTGATTTATGTAAAGTGCTCTGAATGCTTGCAAAGGGTGGTATATCAAGAACAATAATCCATAAACCATGGTGCCATCACTGGATGAGGATTTGAATTCTTCTGTTACACTATTGAATGATAGGAAGATCATTGCAGATTGGCTTGTGGATAGCGAGTTGGTGATCAATCAGTAAATGGAGATCCCGAGGTTGGTAGCACTGACTAGACAGCATTATCATAGGCTCCGATAATGGAGGGATTTCTATTAAGCTAACAGCAGAAGTGTAAAATTTGGGAGTGTGGTTGGAAGTAATGTTTAATCTACTGGTTCCCAAACCTATCCAGAAGAATCCCCAGCCATTAGAGATTTTTAGGATATGCACCATGAATATGTATGACAAGGATTTGCATGCAGTGCAAACTCCATCACAGTTTTGTCTTCTGTTACTCTGGGCAGTCTATCCTCATGCTTTTGTGAGGCAATTCTACCACTGCTGTTTTAGGTTTTGACTGCAGTTAACTCTATATTTTTAGGAATTCCAATGCATTCTGATGTTTTGGGGTAACTTGCAAGAAGCAGCAGTTACAACCTATGTACTTCATTTCCACTCTTTTGTCACTGTGTTTATCCCAAATTTCATTACTGAATTTCCTCCAACACCACCTCCAGAAGATCATTCCAGGCATCCATGACCCTTTCTGTGAAAAAATGTCTTGACGTGGGTTCTGAATCTTTCCCCTTCAGAGCCAACATGACCTCTAGTTCTACAGCTTCCCTTCTGTTGAAACAGGTTTATTTCTTGTGCATCAACACCTAGTATTTAAATGTCTCTATCATATCTCCCCTGTCCTTCCTCTCTTTTTGGCTAGACATATTTAGATCCTTCAGTCTCATGTGATATGGCTTTGAGTGCAGTGCCTTTACCATTTTGAATGCTGTTTTTGGCTGTCTCTAGCCAATCTCTATCCTTTTTGAGAATATGGTCTCCAGAAGGAAACATGGCATCCCAGGTGAGGCCATTTATAGAGGCATTATTATCTCCTTTTTCTCTGTTGGTTCTGCCTACCCCTATGCGTCACAGCATCCTCCTGGCTTCTGCCTTATCACACTGTACAGAGAGAATTCCTGGTGGTAAGAAGATAAGACCATAACAAAAGCCATGCTGAATCAGACCAAGGTTTGTTAAACCCAGCATCTTACCTCTGACAGTGGCCATTCGAAGTCACAAATACTCAGCAGATTTATTGTCTATAGTTTATTTACAGGGATGTGCAATGGCTCTGTCAAGTCTAACTAATAATTTTTTATGGACTTTTCCTCCAGTAGTTTGTTCAAACCTCTTTTGAATGCAATGAAGCCCTGGGGTAAACTGCATGAAGTGACTGTTATTACCCAAAACAGCAAGATAGCACTGGGGGAAATCTGCATGGAGTGGAAGTTGCAACCCCAAAAGGCAATGATACTACTTATTCAGTTAAGTGAGGAACACAGGAGAAGGGGTGTGGGTGTTGGGTTCCATATAGAAGTTTGTATGTGTATCTACTCAAAGTGGGCAAATCACTGCTTAGCAGACTTGATCAGCATTTTGGTCTTTATTGACTATCACTCATTACGGTTCCATGCTACTATCAGACACTACCATCCCTAGGTCTCTCTCTTGGCTGGTGCACATCAGTTCTTTACTTATCAATGTGTTCTGCTCCTTTAGATTTCTGCACCCTCAGATGCATGATTCTGCACTTTGTTTGCATTGAACCTTAATTGCAAAGCATTCAATCATGTCTTAAGCTTTGTTAGATCATTTCTCATTCTGGCTATTTCCTCAGGGCTGTCTACTCTGTTGCAGATCTTTGTATAAGGCAAGATTTTCCTTCTAACCCTTCTGCAATAAACTCACAAAGATATTAAATAGAACTAGGCGCAACCCAGAACTCTGAGGCATTATACTACTCACCTTTCTTTCCTCTGAATAAATTCCATTTACCACAGCATAAAAATGTAAGATTTGCCATATGGGGTCAGACCAATGGTCCATCACGCTCAGTAAACTATTTCCAACAGTGGTCAATCAAGGTCACAAATACCTGGCAGGATCCCAAAAGGCAGACAAGTTCCATGCCGCTTATCCCAGGGATAATTAGTGGATATCCCCCAGTCCACTTTAATAATGGCATATGATCTTTTGTTCCAGGAACTTGTCCAAAACCTTTCTAAGCCCAACTACAATAAAAGCTTTTGCTACATCCTGCAGCAATAATTTCCAGAGCTTAATTATACACATTGAGTGAAAAAAAATGTTTCTTCCTTGCATGCCCCTAATCTTTATGGGCCCGGTATTCAAAGGCAGTTACATGGTCTACAGACCTGTAAACTGTGTAAATGCCACTGAGCGGGATATTCAGCGGCACTAACACGGCTGTCTTCAACCACTGCTATCTACGCTCATGCATCCACTCAGCTGAGCGCATTTGGCTCAAATTTTGCTCCTTTTCTAACTTTCTTCATTTCAAATTCATGCTTACCTCCTTCCAATCAGCCTTAGCACTCGCCAAACAAAACTACTTTGTCCATCTGACTAATCCTCTTGCCACTGACCCCCACTCTCTTCTCAACTCTTCAAAGCACCTCCCCCTCTTAACCTTCCTTCTTTCTGCTCAAATCCTAGCTATTTCCATGACAAAATTCATAAGATTATGCTTATGTTTATGTTAATTTATTTGATAAACTGCCCTTCAGTAACAATCAGGGCGGTGTACAGTCTACAAAAAAGTCCGGAAAGGGCACAAGGCCAACAAAATCGAAAGGAAATTTACAATTCTTTGATAGGATAGCAAGAGGAGGAGAGAGACAGGATAAGACATAGGTAAATATAGTATTGGGTGGGAGATACAAAGGCGGGCGTAGGAAGGCTAATTACATAAGAGGAGAGGGAAGGTCGAAGGCCAGGGAAAAGAGATGAGTCCAATTCCCCTCTAGTCAGCTTCATCTCCTCTTACCCCACCTCAATACCAACTTTTCCCCTTCAATTTGTATTACTCTTTCATCCTTTTCTAAGATCTTTGAAGAGGAAACCTCTTATCTTCTTTCCTCCTCTAAACCTACTACTTGCTCTTCTGATCCTATCCCCATCCTTCTCCTTAACTCAATTTCCTCTTCTGTCATTCCTTCTATCTCATATATTCTCAACCTCTCGCTCTCCACTGCTACTGTCCCTGCAATCTTCAAGCATGCTATGGTCACACCTCTCCTTAAGAAACCTTTTCTTGACCGTTGTTGTCCCTCTAATTATTGACCCATCTCCCTTCTTCCCTTCATTTCCATACTTCTTGAGCATGCAGTCCTCAGTCATTATCTTGAATTTCTCTCTTCTCAAACCCTGCTGGATCCACTTCAATCTGGTTTTTGTCCCCTACATTCTAATGACACAGAACTTGCCAAAGTCTCCAGTGACTTGTTCCTGGCCAAATCTAAGGGCCTTTATCATTATCCTTCTTGAATTTTCTGCTGCTTTTGACACTGTTGACCACCACCTTCTCCTTGACATATTGTCCTCACTTGGTTTTAAGGACTCTGTGCTGTCCTGGTCCTCTTCTTATTTCTCTCATCACTCTTTCAGCCTTTCTGGTGGTTCCTCCTCTACTACTATCCCATTCTCAGTTGGTGTACCCCAAGGTTCTGTTCTGGGACCCCTCCTTTTCTCTCTCTACACCCAGTACCTTGGTGCTCTTATCTCCTCCCATGGATTTCAGTATCATTTTTATGCCGACGATTCTCAGTTATATCTTTCTATACCTGATATCTCTTCGACACTCCAGGCTCACATCTCTGCCTATCTGACATCACTACGTGGATGACTCATTACCATTTGAAATTAAATATGACCAAAAGCGAACTTTTATTTTTCCCCCTATGCCTTCCTCCCCCTTTCCTCCTTTCTCTTTCTCTGTAGATAACACTCTTCTACTTTCTATTTCTTCAGCCTGTAACCTTGGAGTCTTTGACTTCTCCCTTTCCTTCTCACATATCCAACAGATAGCTAAAATCTGTCATTTCTTTCTGTTTAACATTGACAAAATGTGTTCCTTCCTTTCTGAACACACTACTAAAACCCTTGTCCACTCTCTAATTACTTCCTGTCTCGACTACTGCAACCTCCTTTTTTGATGGTCTCCCTCTGAGCCATCTCTCTCCCCTTCAATCTGTTCAGAACTCTGCTGCACGACTAACCTTTTGTCAGCCTCGATATACTCATATAACCCCTCTTAAATCACTTCATTGAATTCCCTTCCGTTTCCATATCCAATTCAAACTGTGATACCTGGGTACAAACTATATTGTAATGATAGAGCTGATCAAATTAGTGGAGGGGTTGTGCTCTATTTTTAGATAAGGCATTGAGTCACAAAGGATTAAAGTTTTGCAGGAAACAAAATTTGCTGTAGCATCTCTATGGATTGAAATTCCATGTAAAAAGGGGAAGGGGAAGCCAATGCCAGTGGGGGTGTACTATCAACCACCTGGCCAGAATGAACAAATGGATGACGAAATGCTCAAAGAAATCAGGGAAGCTAATACTAGTTACAACACAGTAATAATAACGGGTGATTTCAATTACCCTGGCATTGACTGGGTCAGTGTTATGGCAGGACATACTAGGGAGATAAAGTTTCTAGATGAAATAAATGACTGTTTCTTGGAGCAGCTGGTTCATGAACCAATCAGAGGGGAAGCCTTTTTGGACCTAGTCCTTAGTGGAACACCAGATCTGGTGCAAGAGATAAGTGGGTTGGGGCCACTTGGCAATAGTGATCATAGCATGATCGCATTTGATTTAATTAATGGGGGAGGGATGGTAAGGAAATCCACAGTACTACCTTTTAACTTTTGAAAGGGAGACTATGATAAAATGAGGAAAATAGTTAAGAAAAAACTAAAAGGAGCAGTTGCAAAGGTTAAAGACTTACATCAAGCTTGGGTGTTGTTTAAAAATACTATCTTGGAAGCCCAAACCAGCTGTATTCCATGCTTTAAGAAAAGTGGAAGGAAGTTTCCTACTGGCACTCCTTGTGGCCTTGGGCAAGTCACTTAATCCTCCATTGTTCAGAAAAATTCAAGTTAATGTACATTACCACGTTTAAGTTACAATGTAAACCGCTTTGATTGAAATGATAAAGCTGTATAAAAAAACTGTTAATAAATAAAATAAATAAGTCCAAAAACTGCCAGCATGGTTTAAAGGTGAAGTCAGAGAGGCTGTTGTTGCCAAAAAGGCATCTTTCAGGAAATGGAAAAAAGAACCAAATGGCAAAAACTGGAAACAGCACAAGCATTGGCAAGTTAAATGCAAGACATTGATAAGGCAGGCAAAGAGAATTTAAGAAGAAGCTTGCTATGGAAGCAAAAATGCATAATAAAGACTTTTTCAAGTACATTTATAGCAAAACACTACTGTGGATCAGGAACTGTTTAAAAGATAGAAAGCAGAGGGTAGGGCTAAACGGACAATTTTCTCAATGCAGAAATAGTGGAGTTTCCCAGAGATCTGTGCTGGGACCGCTACTTTTTGACATATTCATAAATGACCTGGAAAAGGGAATAACGAGTGAGGTTATTAAATTTGCATATGACACAAAACTATTTAAAGTTATTAAAACCCATGAGGATTGTGGAAAATTTCAAGAGGACATTGATAAATTGGAAGACTGGGCATCCAAATGGCAGATGAAATTTAATGTGGACAAGTGCAAAATTATGCACCTAGGAAAGAACAACCCAAACTATGATTACATGATGCAAGGTTCAACATTAGGAACCACCACCCAGGAAAAAGATTTAGACATCATCATGGATAACATGTTACAACGCTCCGCCAGGTGTGCAGCAGTGGCCAAGAGAGCAAATAGAATGCTAGGTATCATAAGGAAAGGAATGGAAAATAAAACAAAGGATATTATAATGCCTCTGTATCGTTCCATGGTGCGACAGCACCTTGAATATTGTGTGCAGTTCTGGTCGCCGTATCTTAAAAAGGATATAGTGTTATTAGAAAAGGTTCAGAGAAGAGCCACCAAAATAGTGAAGGGGATGGAGGGATACCCCTATGAAGAGAGGCTAAAAAGGTTAGGGCTCTTCAACCTGGAAAAGAGACAGCTGAGGGGAGATATGATAGAGGTCTATAAATTAATGAATTAATTTCTCAACAAACAGGGGTGTCCTGCATGGAGTGGTGGGTTCACCCTTAAAGACATAGGGAAGGGTGACCTGCATGGAGCGGCAGGTGCACCTACTCTTGCCATCTTACTGGGCAGATTAGATGGACCATACAGGTCTTTATCTGCTGTCATTTACTATGCTACTATGAGTGGAATGGGTAAATGTATATCGATTGTTTATGTCATCAGAATATAGACAGACTAGGGGACATGCAATGAAGCTACAGGGTAACCTATTTAAGACTAATACGAGAAAATATTTTTTCACTCAACGTGTAATCAAACTCTGGAATTTGTTACCGGAGGATGTAGTAAAAGCTGTTGGTGTAGCTGGGTTTAAAAAAGGTTTGGACAAGTTCCTGGAGGAAAGGTCCATAAACCATTATTAAAAGGGACCCAGGATATCACTGCTTGACCCAATACAAGTATTATGGAACCTGTGTCTTTTGGGGAAACTGCTAGGTACGTATGACCTAGATTGGCCACTGTTGGAAACAGGATACTGGGCTTGATGGACCTTGGTCTGACCCAGTATGGCATATCTTATGTTCTTATGCTCTTATAAATGCATTCATTCTTCTGCTCCTCTCTACCCTTCCTCTCTCCTCTCTCTCTACACCCCTCCTAGTGAACCTCACTCTTCTATTGGCTTGTTTCCCTCTTTGCCCTTTTCTTTTACTGCCACCTCTAGACTTGGATCCTTTCACCTTGCTGCTCCTTATGCCTGGAACAAACTTCCTGAGTCTGTATGTCAGACTTCATCTCTGCCCCTTTTCAAATCCACGCTAAAGACTCACCTCTTTGAGGCTGTGTTTGGATCCTGATCTCTTATTTCCCTTGTGTCTCCTTACCCTTCCTATTCTACCTTTATTATTTTCTGTTGTCTTGTCTGTCTTGATTAGACTGTAAGCTTTGACGAGCAGGGACTGTCTTTATATGTGTCTGTGCAGCGCCGCATATGCCTTGTAGCGCTGTATAAATGATTAATAGTAGTAGTAATTTGTGTAGCTGAATATCCCTGATTATCTCTGGTACACGCCCCGATGCTAACCACTTAGCAGTGGGGCATGTCGTGAGTATTCCGGGGGCAGCACCAGTGGCTAACCGGGCAGTGGCGATATTGCACCTCTGCATGGTTAGCACCCGCGGGTAAAAGATAGGTCAGCTTTTGCTGCGCCTATCTTTATGCATGGGAGCTAACTGGGTCGTGACTCAATATTGCTGCTGCCTAGTTAGCTTCTGTGGACTTGTGGGCGCATATGACCCTGGCATCGAATATCTGGGGTTAAAGTTTGGTGGCGATGGCTATGCGCCGTAGCAGTGCATAACTGCCCAAGAAGAATATTGTGCTGTATATTTTTTCAAGGAGTAAACAAGAGTCACGTTTACTCCTTCCATTATTTTATACATTTCTATCATATCTCCCCTCAGTTGTCTCTTCTCTAAGCTGAAGAGTTTTAACCTTTTAAGCCTACCATCTGTCATCTATTAGTCAACCAGTTTCTAATCTAGTCGACCACTTGGGACCTACCACAGGCTGCTAAGTTTATTTTTAAGCCTTTACTGCGGGAGAGGGTCAAAGGCTTTGCAAGAAATCCAAATAAAGCACAACCACTTCACATCCTTGATCTAATTCTCTAATCATCCAATTGAAAAAAATTAGACACGCTTGACACGATCTGCCTTTGACCCTGCAGTGCCTTCTACCTGTGTGAATGGATGGAGATAAATCAAAAGAATGAATAAAATAAATAAATAGATGATTCACTATCCTTTTCTTCAGTAAAATCTTCTTTAGGTTTTCCATTTCCCAGGTCATACTAACTGGCTTCAAGGATGATAAGAGTCTAGCTGAGAGGGTGCCTGGAGAGAGAAAGAGAAAGAGAGAGAGAGAGAGAGAATGGGGATGACCAGATCAGAGGTCAGCAGTAGTGGTGACCTGAAACAAGCTGAGAGCCAGAGGTGATGGAAATTGCATGCTGAGCTTCAGAAAGCTAGAGTGAGGAGAGCCTGAAGACACAGCTAGAGGAGTAAGTAAAAGATCTGACTAGAGAGAACAAGATGACTGGTAAGCCTGAGTGAGGACCCTGAGAAAAACCATGAGGGTGCCAATCCTGTGAAATGCCAGGTAGCTCTCTATTAAAATGAAATAGTTGCTGTTTCATAAGCTTGTTCTCCTATTCTTAGAGATACCGAGTTTCGGCCATTAGGACTGTGTCACACTCATTTGAAGATTCTCATTCTCACACTCTTTGAGCTTCATCGTTCAAGCATTAGAGCCTCAATGTCAGTACAGTGATCTTATTCATTGCTTTCATTAGACACAAACCTAAGACAAGAAAATCCAAGTGGCCCATCCAGGAGGAAAAAAATCTGAATTTACCTTCCTGTGCATTGCCTCCTCCTGCATTATCCCTTTTCGCTGTACCTACAAGTACAGGTACTGTGAAACCTATGCACATACTTTTAGCCAGTGAAGAAAGAGAAATTTTTCAGCCCAAGAATTTACCCATATTACCTCTAGCCACTATTCTGGTCTCCTTTCAGAGGCTCTAAAGAAAGACAAATATCATTTTATGTGCTTTTTTTCATTTGCAAAACACTCAAATCTTTATAGGTGCACTATCTGAAAAAATCTCATTGTTTGGTTTGGACTTCAGTCTCACTCCCTGCGGCATTAAATCTCACTCTTTGGGATGGTTCACCCTTGGCATTTCTGTATTCTTATGAAGAATGTAGCAGTAGATTTCAGAAAATGAATTAACAATGGGTTTGCTTGCCTTGAAGGGAATTCAGGACTGACAATCACTTAACAGTCACACTTATAGCATTTGAATATAATTGCATACACAGTTAATCTCACAGGAAAGAATGGCATCATTTAATATGATCATGGCAACTAATTTATATTATTATACATGCAGTGCCACAAAGCTTAAACTATTATGAAAAGTTAAGGTCTAGGACTCAATATCCACTGTTTCTGTCCTTCAATTATACTAAATCGAAGAGTTCAAGCAAAGGTCACTGGATTATAGAGGATGATAGTTACGTTTATTAGCATATTACTGCAGATATATATCTGAGTCATGAAGCAATTGATCATCTGGCCTTATCAGAATGCTGAAGTTTGACTAGTTCTTTTTGTGTAATGATATGTCAGACCTGTCTAACACTAAATAATTGGAGAGTACTATTGGGAAAATACAATTAACTCCATTAATCGTTGTTCATCATTCCAGCTCCTATATTACCCACTGACCCCTAGCATCAGTGCAGCCATTTTTACTTGGATTTCAAAAGGAGCAGGATCTCCTCCTATGTTCCTCTAGTCATTTTTTCTGAGAATCAGAAAGAGAGAGCAGGAGCTCAAATCGTGTATCCTGCTAAGTCTGAACCTAGATCTATTTTTTTAGGATTTTAGAGATAGAGAGAAAATGAGTTATATTGTCTCTGCTCTGCTGAGTATGATCCCTATCAGATACTTCAATTCGAGGAACGGGTAATTGTCCTTAGGGCTGGCTCAACCATGAAATAAGACTAGGCAGTTGCTTACAGCAGCAGCTTCCAAAGAACAGGAAAGTGCTACAACGATCAAAGAAAAATGATAGATCCTGACAGCCACACAATCTCAAAGAATCATCAGTGCAGTTTTACCTGCAGTGAGAATGAGCACACACATATACAAAGTAAAGTGTAATATTTTAAAAGTATGGCGTGCAAGAAGATCAAGGCAGCACACTCTTGGGTGTGTTACTGTTGGGATTCCTCGAGCCGAGGAGCTTCAGCAGACCAGGAGGGCAGCCTTGCCGGCAGCTCCGTGGACGTCCCCTGACAACATCATCAGCACAGAGGCCCCTTCGGAGGCATTTAATCTGACCCAAGGTCCCTTGGGTCCATGGCCTGAAGGTGTGTGCCCCAAGGGGTAGGTCAAGCCCCTTTTGCGCCCCTTCTGTACACCGCTGGAGCATTGTTGGAGTTATACGAGCTTTGCTTCAACATATAAGGTACTGTGGTGTGTATATTGCTTTGTGCGTGACTATAGATGGAGAAGTTGAAGGTAAAGACCTTGGCTAAGCCCGTTCCAGATGTTGTGGATGGAAGGGTGATTGGACCATTGGACAGGCATTTTGGTGTTATAACTAGTCTGCAACTTTCAACTGAAGGGGCCTCCCTCATCTCAATGGAGCAGACTCCTCCACTCCCACCAAACCCGGTACTGTCTTCCACAGTGCTTTTTAGTCCCCCTGCTGCGTGTCCAATTCCAAAACTGGTTTTGTTACTGGAGAGTGTTCAAAAAGCAGAAGAACCTTTACAAGAAATTATGTTAAAAGATGTTTGGAAGGTTATTTCTAATATGGATTCAAAGCTGTCTACTATTGTTTCGGCCCCTTTGTACTTTTACCCAGGAAACAATTCAGACGTTTCAGAATTCAGATCATAAAGTAGTTGGGATAGTTGGTAATATGTTTAAAATAGACAGTCAGCTGCGGATGTTGCAACAGTCTAGCACTTCATTTATAAAAGGTTTGTTAGCTATTCATTATAAGTTGGAGACTCTTGAAAATCATTCTAGGGCCAACAACTTAAGATTTCTTAATTTTCCTGTTACACATGTCTTGTCTCCTAGGATTCTTTTAGAAAAATATTTCAAAGAGATTCTTCTGCAGTAATTGCTATTCAGAATTGTTACTATCTACCCATTAATCTCCGGGTAGAAGAATTAAAGGAGCAGGGGGTTGATGTCTTGGCTCCAAATGTTAGCCAAGACATATCTAGGTTCTTGGAAGAATCTACAGATATTATATCTAAGCGAGCAACTTTATTTTGTCTGTGGCAGATAAGATGCAGGTTTTGAAGCTTTTCTTTAAATATAAGGAGTCCCTATTTTGTGGGATGAAAATTAATGTTTTTCTGGATGTCTGTAGATCTACACAGCTCTGGAGGAAACAATTATTAGCTTTAAAGCCTAAAGTACTAGGGATAGGTGGGTCCTTCTTTTTAGGTTCCCTTGTAAGTGTATTGTCACTTGGCAAGGTAGTACCTTTTCCTTTTTTGATGTGTCTCAATTAAAGAATTTTTTAGTGGTTAAGAAGGGGAAAAAAAGAAGTGTTGGATGTAGGGGTCTTATAGATATATTTGCCCAGTATGTAGAAGAGGTTCTTCTCATCTCCTATTTTCTGATATTTTTTCATTGCTTGAGTATGCTTTGATATTTCCTTAGATGTGGGCCACTATATGTTTCTTTTTCCCTAGGGTCTTACAATTTCTTTGTTTCTGATGATCATGTATTTCCTTGATGTTTCATTTTATTTGTATTCAGGGTTATTCTGAGCCATGAATAGCGGGGATGGACGTCTCAACAGAAGTCCATCCCTGTTATTCATGCCTTCTCGTGCCCATGAATAATTTCCCTGCCAGTTGTGCGGGAAAGTTAGATGGGGGCGGGGAAGGTGCAGCGTCTGGGCGGTCGCCGGCCCTGGACATACAGGGCCAATTCTAATGTTGGCCCTGTACATCCAGGGCCGGCGACATGTGTGGGGAAGTTATTCCACCTCCGAGGTGTAATAACTTCCCTAGATGTGGGTTTTTTAATTGCCCGGGGCATGGTTAGGGCAGGGGGGGGGGGGCAGGGGATATTTCCTGCAGTCCAACCCTAGCCTTAGGAGGCCAGATTGGGGGTTGGGCTGTGAGGAATAAAAAGAGTTTGTTCAGGCGGTCGGCATCGTGGCTTTTAAATGTAGCCATGGTGCCATGGCAACAGGACGCCATGGCGCCACGGCTCCATTTAAAAGCCCTGACTGAGTTAGTTGAGCTGTACATGTATGTGCAGGCCGGACAGAATTGCAGTCCCGGCCTGCACATACATGCCTGATCGTGAGTCTGATCCCGTGGGGCTAGACGTGCCCCGCAGGATCAGAATCGCGATCCCCTCTGTACGTCTGTACATCTGGCTCAGACCAGACATACAGAGGGGATCAACGTCAGGAATTGAATTGGGCCTATTGTGTGCAAAATGTCAATTTTAAAAAAAGTATGGTGTACAGTTATGCATTTTTGTAGGATTGTTGTGGAAGTGATAGTGTTGGTATGATTGTTGAGTTTAATTATCAAAATCTCAGGGGGAGGGGGTGGCAAGGCAGAAGGTTTGCCTAGATGCCCAATACCCTGGCACCAGCCCTAGTTCTCCTGTATGCTCACTTAAAATGCTATATTTAGCTTCAGAGCATGAAAGCAGTAAAGGATAGTCATTCCTTTACTGCTGAATTGCATCTTAAGTTTGTAGGATCTTAATGTTCCTTGTGTTATGGAATGGAGAATTCAGGCTTACCTTTCTGTTGTTCCTAAAGGTAAAGAGGACATAACATAAAAATTGCCATACTGGGTCAAACCTGAGGCATATCAAGTACAATATTCTGTTTCTGACAGTGACTGATCCAGTTCATAAGTGTCTGGCTAGATTCCATGCTACTTACCCTCAATGATAAGCAGTGGCTTTCCCCAAGCTTCCCATTATAACAGTCTATTGACTTATTTCTCCAGCAATTTGTCCAAACTTTATTGTCCGAGCTAAGCTAACTGTGTTTACCACATCCTCCGGTAATGAGTTCCAAATTTGAACAATAGGGCCCTTTTATTACAGTGCGCTAAGCAGTTAGCATGTGAATTAGCATGCTGGCATGACTGTGCACTAATTTGTGCACTAACTGTCTTCTGTGGTATGGGGTGGATTGAGGTGGCTTTGGGATGGAGAGTGAGCATGGTGGCTGGCACCTTTACTTTGCCTATGGATGTTCTTTGGGGGCGGGGGGGAAATGCTTTCTTTGATTGCGGGGGTTCCTTGGGGGGTGTTTTCTTGCAGGGGCCTCACGTGCAAGAAAATGGGCTCCAGAACATGTAGAACAAGGTCTTTGAAGGGTCGTAGCTGTTCAGGAAGTCTGGTACTGAAAGGGAGGGAGCAGCTTGGGTAGAGGGGACCTGATGTTGGGGTGAGTGATCTGTCTGGGGGAGGTACTTGGGTATGGAGGGGTTGGATAGGGAGGGAGGGAGGGGTGGGTGGGTCGGAACATCACGGCCACAATCGAGGCATTTTTGAAATCATATTTGATGCTGCTCTACCTGCCAAGGCAGGGACCATGGGCCTATGCAGTAAGGGGATTGTTTTAGAAGAAATAAACATGAGATGGATGTCCCAAAATGACGACATGGACGTCATAAACACAGGGAGGTGCTGGAGGTGATTTCAGAGCCAGGTAGATCTGCACATTCCAGTGCTAGCAATGTCCAAGTATGGATGTCCCAGGGTGGGTATGTTTGGGGACGTTTCTCTGCGCCTAGGGCACAGCAAGTGGCCTGATGTCCAAGAGATATTTTGCATAGTGTTTGGGACATGATGGCATGGTATCCAAACATCCTGGTCTACACCTGCTATAAATCATGAATAGGTAAGGGAGTTTGCTGTTCCCGCCCCTCTGTACACAACTTAGGACTAGAACTAGTTGTACCCCATGTACTTTGCTTTTTCACTACCTACTGTGCAAAGGTCTGGCAGACACTCTGCCAGATCCTGCAGGTCTTGCAGTAGGTGGCCCTGTGTCTCTCAGGTGGGTAGAGGATGGCCTCATGCTCGATAACCACACGGTAAAACCTCCTGGTCTCTCCCCTGAGAAAATACGGCTGTAACATCTCCATCTTGCTCTCTTCTCACTGTGTCCTTGTGTGGGGCTGGGCAACTGTAAGAGCAGGGCAAAGAAAAAGTCCACATCTTATGTGTCCAAATAGCTTTATTAAATTCTCCCCTACACCGGCACTGTTTCGACTGTTTTGCCTTCCTCAGAGGGTAATGAACCTCCAACAGAACAAACATAATATTTAATTCATAGCAAACTTTAAAAGCATAAAAAGTGATAGCATTAAAACATGTAATAAAACAATAAGACATGTATTTAAAAAACTATAATAATACATTTACAGGGGTAGCATAAATAAAAGGACACCCCCAACTCCAAAATATTAGATTTTAGAGCGAGGAGTGCTCGCTGACTTAGTTGAGTGTTCGTAGCCACATCAGGGACTATGTTCAGTCATTGGCCGCAGAAAAACATCTCCTTATTTTTGAAAAAAGCTTTCAGTACTTTAACTTTGTCAACCACTGGCACAAAAGTAACTAACCCCTCTTAACTATAGCATCCGAGGAATCCTCAAGAAATTTGGTAAGGTCATGATTGACATCAATAGATAAAACATCAACCCCTTCCCCTCCTGCATCCTGTTGACATTTACCAGATTGCAAATAAAAACATTTCTGGGTCACTATTTTCTCAAGGAATAACAATACCTCCCCTGAGTATTTATCAAGGAGAATTTCAAATGGACAATAGATATGTCATAGGAAAATTTAAGAACCAAAAATTACCGGCCTTGAAATATTTTCCAAGGCCTCTAACTTATTATGCACATATAAAGAATCATTAATTGCAACAATGCCAGTTTGCTGCAATTTATGTACCTGAGTGCCCAGCTAGGACACATTCATAGCAACTTCTCCCAAATTATTATCTGCCTTCTGAAATTTTTGTACATTTTCTTGAGTAAACACACAAAGATTTGACCACAGTCGACACCTTTAAATCAATATTACCTATAGCAAGCCACAAGTCTTTCAGCATAGTGTCCAAGAAGGAGTTCCCACAGAACTAACGGCCTCTTCCAAAACCAGTGGCTTTGGGAAGGGGCCTGGAGAACAAGAAAACAACAGCTCTGGAGGTGGGTTAGATGCAAAGGTAGAGGACAGTAATGGAGTAGAGATCGGAGGTGGGGTCCTCTCCACAGAGCTGATAGACGCCCCATCTGGGAATGATTGCTGTGTCAGGAGAATTAGAAAATGTTTGTCCAAAGGACATGTGACCTTCGAGTCACTTGAAACAGGTAGTCCATATACAATTTACTTCCTCTTCCTCATACCAAATACACAAAACAAAACGCTAGAAAACAAAAATTAAAATGCAGAGTACCTTATGACAAGGAACAACAAACATTGCTGCTAGTTGCACCTGCAGGGTGCCGAAGAGGCACCAAAGGGGTGTGACATGCTTCTTAGAGCAGTCCGTTCAGGCCACAGCCCAGAAAGTCTCCGGGCTCGATGAAATAGGGATGGAGGGACCTCTGGAGATGGTATTCCAGCGTCTGGATAGGTGGCCGCCCAGATGCCTGCAAGACAATGCTTACCAGCTGGCGGTCTCCCTTCCACCCAGTGCGGAAGCTCTGAATACGGTCCGCTCTCACCTCACCCGATCTTCCACTGGTGAGGACCTCAGGGCCCAATGAAATAAGGCTGGAGGGACCTCTAGAGATGGTATCCCGGTGTCTAGATATGTGGCCGCCCAGATGCCTGCAAGACAATGCTCACCAGCTGGCGAACTCCCTTTCACCCTGCGTGACAGTTCTGAATAATTTGCAGGGGTTGACGTATGTTTTCTTTGACTCTTCTCATTTGGAGACGTTTGTGTTGGAACAAGTAGTGGAGGTGGGTGCCCTTATTTTGAGTGCCTGCTAAGTATTTGAAAGGAGGTTCTCCCCTTGACCTTCTAAAGTTTCAGTACTGTTAAGTACCCTTATTATGTTACTCTTTATTTTTCTCCTTGTCTTCCCATAATGTGGACTGCATGACTGTATATGTTTTGCCTTTATTGGCTTTGTCATTTATTGTATGGTTATTATGGATTGTCCTATGTAGATTAATTGATTTGTATAAATCAGATAAACCTTAATAATAAAAAACTATAATAAATAAAATATAGACAGCACTATGATAATCAAAATTATAAAAAGCATTTAAAATAATAAATAAGAAAAAGTGCAAATGGAAACTCCAAACATAGATATCCTATTAGATATAACATTAAAAGCCTATGTAGAGACAAGGAGGATTATAGGGAATCAATGTAATATTAAAAGTGAATGTTACCTAGTAAAATTGATGGTAAGATAAGTGTAAAATCATAATAAGTAATAGCATGTGAGGTCCCAATCATAGAAACAAATAAAACTGAACCATCAGTAGTGTAAGTATAACAGTCTAAAGACATGAGGAGCAGGGGTGAAGGGAAGGTAGAACCATACTTAGCTATATTTGCAAAAGCCCTTGTTAAGAATCAGCATGTCTACTTTGCTTAGCAGATAATCTGAGAGGTCAAAAACTGCACTTTCTAATCTCTTAAAACTAGTCTTGATTCCATCTTTCATTCTGGTTTGGAGATGGGTATCCTGACTAGAAAAGAATATGAATTTTTGAAGGTAGACCATCCGATAACTCCAAATCCATCCCACAGGAAGGCCGATTATTTTGGCTATTGGTTCTATTTTTGAGCCTGTCTCGAAATACTTTGATATTTTTCTAAGGCATTTGTAGCTCAGGCTGCTTATTTATTTACAATTTCTTCTATACCGCACTATTCAGCATCAGGGCGGTTTACATGGAACATAACAGTCAGACAGGGTACATAGGTCTGAGTTTACAATTAACAGGAGAAACAACTTGGATAACAAAAGGTAACTATTTACTGCTTCTTATGTTAGAGACTCGTCTCACGTTATACAAATTTTAGACAATTTTTCGGGATACCATATAGCATCTCTATACATTAATGTGCCACAGCAAGCATTATTATTATTATAATTATTATTAAAAACTTATAAAGAGCCGCAACATACGAAGCGCTGTACAAACATAGAAGAGAGACAGTCCCTGCTCATCAGAGCTCACAATCTAATAAGACAGAAAACAAAATAAGTTACATAATACAAATAACAAAAATTTACAGGACAAAGTAAGCAAATGTTGATAGAGAGATCAAGATAGGGTAAGACAGGAATGGAAAGCAATAGTGAAGAGATGGGATTTTAGTCTGGACTTGAAAATGGCCAGTGAGGACGCCTGCTGCACAGAGATAGGAAGACTATTCCAGGCAAAGGGTGCTGCCAGTTGGAAGGAGCGAAGTCTGGAATTGGCAGTACGAGTAAAGGACACAGATAAACGAAGACTGTTAGAAGAGTGAAGCAACCGAGAGGGGGTGTAAGGAGAGATGAGAGGTACTGGGGGGCAGAAGAGTGAATACATTTATAGGTCAGGAGGAGAAGTTTAAATTGGATACGGAGACGGATGGGTTGAAGCGACATGAGGAGAGGAGTGATGTGGGAAAAACGAGACTGGCGGAAAATGAGTTGAACAGCGGAGTGTTGAACTGACTGAAGAGGAACGAGGTGGCTTGCATTATTAATAATTAAAGATGTCCTTTTAGAACGGCCGGCTCCAAGAAGGGTTCCCACATGTTTTCTCATGATGTTGGCACAATTGGCCCTAACTGAGAATTATTTCTGTTTCAGGGGTCTATTTTACCATCAAATAAAAGGAGTAGCCATGGACTCCTCCATGGCACCTGACGTGGCTAACCTCTATGTCATATATTATTAAAAACAATTTTTAAATGTGCATCCATTCCTTTCACATATCAAACTTTAGAGGTGTTATATTGATGATGTATATTATGATTTATATGTTCATTGTAATGTGTTCACCTCTTGATACAGGCTCCTAACAACAGTATGTGGTTTGAATGATTTTATTCTTTAATTGACATACACACTCTTTTATTCTTCCTTCTAATGAAATACCATTTCTAATTGATATATGAATACTGGAAATTGAATGTACTCTCTCCTCTCCCCGTCTGACTCGCCAGCATGAAAACACTTAGCTGTTTTATGATGTACCGGCTGGCAGGCCCATACCTAGCCCTATGCGAGCGGTGCGGCCGCACAGGGCGCAAAGGCTTAAGGGGCGCTTTTTAGCTTTCTTCCGTTACCTGTCACTGCCAGTGGCGGTAGACAACGGAAACAAGCTATAATGCGCCCCTTAAGCATTCCGCCGGCATGCTAAGCAGATCTTTCCCTCCCTGCAAGAGCGATTTGCACATCGGGCGTGCCTCTTCTCTCCTGCCGCGGGGGGAGGGGGGGCGCACGCCCGATATGCAAGTCGCACAGGGCGTGATCTTCCCTCGGTACGGCCCTGCCGGCTGGCATCTAGAAACTATGGTAGCCTTTTCGGTTTTGTCCCAAATTGCTGTTTTAAAAAGAGGCTCACGCGAGCAATCTGTTATATATGAATTTGTTTCACTGGCGAAGTAAGGGTATGTTATGTTTTCTTCCTTGAAGCGTTTTTTTGAACCTTATAAGAATTCCTCACATGTATTTCTATGTCAGCCTATATCTCCTCATGGCTCTCCTTTTTTTTGTAGTATCTTCTCATTGCTTTGGCACACAGGTCACTTTTAACATCAGCTTTCCCATCAGGGTTATTTATTTTCATAGTTATCTCCTTTAGGATTTTATTATTGGTATCAACCTGAGATTAATGCATTTTGTATAATATAAAATAAAAGAGCAATAATTTGTACAGTTATGTTCCCTTAGCCTGTACCTTAGCTATAGATGCTATGCCCTATCACTCAAGTGAAGACAACCCTCCTCTTTGCACTGTACTTGATGGTTTTTATTTCCTCCTTAGACTGAGCATTTGCCAAAATTACATGAAGTTCCAAATACAGCTAAGTATGGTTCCACCTTCCCTTCCTCCCCACCCCCTCCTCCCGTTTGCTCCGTGGGTCTTTTACACTATTATACTTACACTGATGGTTCAATTTTATTAGTTTCTTTGACTGGGACCTCACATGCTATTACTTATTATGATTTTACACTTATCTTACCATCAATTTTACTAGGTAACATTCACCTTTAATATTACATTGATTCCCTATAATCCTCCTTGTCTCTACATAGGCTTTTAATGTTATACCTAATAGGATATCTATGTTTGGAGTTTCCCTTTGCACTTTTTCTTATTTATTATTTTAAATGCTTTATATAATTTTGATTATCATAGTGCTGTCCATATTTTATTTATTATAGTTTTTAAAATACATGTCTTATTGTTTTATTATATGTTTTGATATTATCACTTTTTATGCTTTTAATGTTTGCTATGAATTTAATGTTATTTTTGTTCTGGTGGAGATTTGTTATCCCCTGAGGAAGGCAGAACAGCCAAAACACTGCCAGTGTAGGGGAGAATTTAATAAAGCTGTTTGGATAAAAAAGAGATGGACTTTTCCTTTGCCCTGCTCTTACAGTTGCCTTGGTCATTTGCGGGTACATATGCCTATTGTGGACCTCTTGAGCTCGGGCTGTACATGCCATTGTGTACATTTGTATTTTCCATTGTGCATGCACGTTGTCAATATGCTCGGTTCCAGAGGGATGGATGTCAGGGAAGATCAGATGCAGAAAGCCACAACAGATGACACTCCTCCAAGTCCAAACAACATGTCCTCAAAATTAGCAAACACTGCCTGTGCTTAGTTTGCTGAGTTAGCTGTGCAGTACTCTTATCTCTTTGAGCCATACAGTTATGGTTATCCAGTAAGACAGAAGAACTCTAATAAACATAAACAACACCAACACCAACACAGCATACATTAGTCCACTGGATTGGCTATGCAGTACTCCTCTGTCTTTTAAAAGAAAAAGTTCCAGCCTGGGTACCTAGGTAACCCTAGGGCTGTGGCAGCAACCTCCCTATCAGTGTTTCCTTTGCACACTGACCCACCCACACTGCCCAAAACAAACAAAATAGAAATGCCCAAAATGGTCTACAGTCACAGTTGGTCTTTCTTTCCCACTAGAAAGTATGAAAGTATTTCCAAAATAAAAAGGGTGTCCTTCAACTTATCTGCATCTCCTCATCGTCTGGAAGGTCTGCCAGACCGGTATCAGCATGTGAGGTCTGTTCCATAGCCTCTATTTCCATAGGCTCTGCAGAGTATTAAGTTTCCAGCTTCCAAGGCTCTGTCTCTATGAGCTCTGCTAGCTCCTCTGCAGGGTCCTCTCTCTCCCCTCCCCCTAGCCTTTCTGTGGGTCTTTTTATTTCCTGTTTCCTGTCCCATCTTAGCTCCTCCTCCCTTGCCTATTTTCTATTCTGCTATGCTGGAAAGAGCCCTCCCCAAGGACAGGACTTCTCCTTTCCCGGATTTCCTGTCCTCTGCCTGGGTACTCCGCTCTGCTGAGTCCCCCTTTTCCCTCGGGTTCCCTGTATGCCCGCGCCCCTGTTTCTGCAAATGGATCTTTACATGTCAGTATTGCCATATTTTCTATGCACCACACCTGCTGTTGGCGCTCTTTTACCCTACATGCGACCTCCTAGATGTTTGCACGGTGATTTCAGATGGTGCCTGCAATTTCAAAGGCACAGTTCAGAAATTGGCTCCATTTGCAACATGTCCTTATCTGCACGTGCAAGTAAGGATACCCTAGTGCAGTGATGGCTAACCTTTTTGAGCCCGAGTGCCCAAACTGCCGCACAAAACCAAAGAATTTCCTCAAAGTGCCAGCACGTCATTTGCATAAGTGGTCTTATTTGCATAAATATTTGCATAATGTTACCATACACTAACTTTTAGTAAACATGTCTCTTAATGAGTGTATGGATAAAGAAAGACTAAAAGATTTCTACATTACTATAATCCAGTGCCAACCGCCAGGCACATTAGGAACTACTACAAACGCTGCCCATTTAGAACCCATAGCAAACCCGCCGTATCCTGACAGCATTACCAGGACTCACAAAGCACCATACCCTACCTATCAAAAGGCAACACTGCAAATATTAAACCAATACATTTCAGAGAATACTGGGGAAAGAGAACAAGTGGCAACGTCAAATAGGAATTTCCTCTTGTACCAAACAAAGCGCAGATGTTAATGATGCACATTTCCCAGAGCTGACATATTCCAGTTAATAAATTCAAAATAAAGAGATATCTTTCTACCTTTTGTGCATTTTTTTTCAGTTGCAATTGGTCCAGCCATTTTCTTCTGGTTTCTTCATGTTTTCTGCTAACTCTCCATCGTCTGCTGTCCATTTGTCCTTTCTTCTCTCTTCTAGTTTTTTTTCCATTCTCTCTCTCTCTACATCTGCTTTAACATACTAATCTTTCTCCTTTTGCTCTTTCCTCATTCCTATTTCATCCACACAAATTTTACCCCTCCATCCTCAATCCCCAATTACTCTCCCAATACCTGGCCAATTGTAGATTTTTCATCCCTCCTACACAAAATATTTTTCCCCTCTCCATTTTACTCTCCCAGCCCCATCCCATTCTAATCCTCCCCCAACATCAGCTCCCTTCTAGTTCCAGTCTCACCCAGCATCCATTCCCTTCTTCAAGCCCCCCACTTCCCCTCAGCCCATTTCCATTCCAAGCCCCGTCCCCATCAGCTATTTGCAGTTCAAGCCCCCCACTTCCCCTTAGCCCATTTCCATTCCAAGCCCCATCCCCAACAGCTATTTGCAGTTCAAGCCCCCTTCCACTCAGCCCATTTCCAGTCCTAGCAACCCCCCCAACCCATTACCAGTCCTAGCCCCCCATAGCCCACTCCCAGTCCTAATCCCACCAGCCCATTTCCAGTCCTAACCTCCCCATCAGCCCACTCCCAGTCCTAATCCCCCATCACTCAATTTTTAGTTTAAGCCCCCCCAGCGCCTATCACCACTCCTAACCCCCCCAGCGCCCATCACCACTCCTACCCCCCCAGCCCAGCGCCCATCACCACTCCTAACCCCCCCAGCCAGCCCAGTGCCCATCACCACTCCTAACCCCCCCAGCCAGCCCAGTGTCCATCACCACTCCTAACCCCCCCAGCCCAGTGCCCATCACCACTCCTAAACCCCCCCACCCCAGCCCATCACTACTCCTAACACCCCCCCAGCCAAGCCCAGCCCAGCCCATCACTACTCCTAACCCCCCCCAGCCCAGCCCAGCCCAGACAAGCCCATCACCACTCCTAACCCAGCCCAGCCCCGCCCAGGCCCTCACCACTCCTAACCCCCCCCAGCCCAGCCCAGCCCATCACCACTCCTAACCCCCCCCAGCCCAGCCCAGCCCAGCCCATCACCACTCCTAACCCCCACCCCCCCCCCCAGCCCAGCCCAGCCCAGCCCAGGGAAAATTAAAAAAAAAAAGAAAACCTGTCTGCTGCCGTTGTCGGGGCCGCCGTGGCAGAATCGAGCGTGCCGCGGGGCCCCCCTGTACCCACCCGGCAGAGCCTGCCCTACCCGTAGCAGCTCTCTCTTTGGAGCTGCAGGCCGACGCGCCGGCTTGCAGAGCGCGAGGTAAGAGTTCCCTCGCTGCTCTGTTAAGCCCGCGGGGGCTGATGGGAAGTTCCCATCAGCCACCGCGGGCTTAACAGAGTCGCGAAAGGGAAACTCTTCCCTTCGCGCTCTGCAAGCCGGCGCGTCTGACTGTAGCTCCAAAGAGAGAGCTGCTACGGGGAGGGCAGGCTCTGCCGGGTGGGTACAGGGGGGCCCCGCGGCACGCTCGATTCTGCCGCGGCGGCCCCGACAACGGCAGCAGACAGGTTTTCTTTTTTTTTTTCAATTGCGGACCTTCCCGCGTGCCAGCTGCAAGGCCTTCGCGTGCCACAGGTTCGACATCGCTGCCCTAGTGATTTGGGCATATTTAAAGGGGCACAAAGGTATTACCAAAACTTTGTGCCCCAGACTGAATGGAGCACCTGGCTATCCTGTGAAGGAACATACAGTCCCTTTACCTAAGAACATAAGATATGCCATACTGGGTCAGACCAAGGTCTGTCAAGTCCAGTATCCTGTTTCCAACAGTGGCCAATCCAGGTCACATGTACCTTGGCAGGTTCCCAAAAATGTACATCGGTTCCGCAATGCTTGTCTCAGAGAAAGCAGTGGATTTTCCGGGTTCTCTCTTATAATGATTTATGGACCTTTCCTCCAGGAACTTGTCCAAACCTTTTTAAAACCCAGCTACACCAACAGCTTTTACTACATCCTGAACTAACGAATTCCAAAGTTTGATTATGGTTGAGTGAAAAAATATTTTCTCTTATTTATCTTAAATAGGTTACATTGTAGCTTTATTGCATGTTCCTCTAGTGCCCCCCGCCCCCTACTTTTTGAAGCGGTAAACAACCAATCGACATTTCTCCATTCTACTCCATTCATTAATTTATAGACCTCTATTATATCTCCTCTCAGCCATCTCTTTCCAAGTTGAAGAGCCATAACCTTTGAAGCTTTTCCTCATAGGGGTATTCTTCTATCCCCTTTACCATTGTGGTGGCTCTTCTCTGTGTCTTTTCTAATTCTGCTTTCCTTTTCGTATCTCCAGGGCCATCCAGCTACCCATGGATTGTCTCCATCCACCAGCAGCTGAGGGCTGAACTTGACAGAATTTTGCTGTGCTAGTACAAGAACTCCCCCTTGAGCCTGCAGGATTCAGTCTTTCAGTCCTCAGCAGCTGAGGAGGAGCTCATCCCCAGTGGTCTCTCTGAGGTACCTCCTGAACCAGGGCTAGTGTAACATGATAGTTTAGAGGAGATCAGGCTAGCCTCGGGGCAACAGTAATTTTCATGGTGGTAGGTTTTGATTTAAATCTGCCAGTGAGTGGGGGACTTGAAAGGTTGAGCGGTCATTCAGTAGCAGTGGGGTGATTTAGCCCGAGAGCACCAGGTTCCCTTCCCCTTCTGCCAGCCTGAGCTGAAGTCTGCGAGCAGCAGAATTGCCAGTGTGGTGATGTGAGAAGCTCGAAGGAGTCTGCCCTGCCTGCTAGCAGTGGGTCCCTTGATTAGCTCCTCTCCTCCCCCCACCGCCGCTCCAGTCTCTCTCTTCAGGCCTCACACTGAAACGCTGCTAAAGGGAACGGGCAGTGAGTGCACAGTGACTGGCAGTCATTCTCTCTTCCTCCCTCCTCCCGCCAGAGTTTGAGTACGGGTGGCGCATTTCCTACCGAGGTTTTCAGTCGGGCTGTGTGCTGGGATTGTGGCATCTTGCCTGCTCTGTTCAGGCAGCCGAGGGCTGTCGGTGCTGGGAATGTGCCGCTTCTGCTCAAGGCTTGGTAGGTCATTTGAGTTGATCACCGCGCCAGCAATGGAAGCTCTGGGGGAGGCAGAAGGTGCAGAGCAGGCTGATGCTGGGGCCACGATTCTGGTGGGAAATGCGGTCATTTTAGGTAGCCTTGTTCCTTCTCCCCCTTATGCAGTAAAGTAAGGGAAGAGCAAAATGAAAGTAGGAGGGGGAAAAGCTGCTTCTTTCCTGGTGGGGAAGATGTTATAAAAAGAGGGCGTCTTCAGAGGCAGTATCAGTTCCCCAATCGGGGGAAGGAAAACCTTTTCTTACTGCTCACTGTATAAAGGCCCAAATTTGGCACCTCAGCTGTGGCAGCTCGATGGGGAGTCAGGGGACGGATGGACTCCGGGCTGTCTGCAATCGCATGCCTCCAAGGAGTTGGGGGAAGGGCCCTCAGATCTCTGGGAGCTCCCAGAGGATCTGGGAATCGAAGAAGGGGAACTGCCTGTGGGGGAAGACTCCACGGTTATGTACATCTTCCATCGGGAGGAGCTAGCGACCCTCATCAGACAGTCCCTAGCAGCCCTTAATATGGCACCACCCACGGAGGGGGCGGAAGATGCCATGGAGGGCCCCCTGCTGCAGGGGTTCAAAGACGAGCAGCTTTATTTTCCTGTTCACTGGGTGATTAAGAAGATGCTAGAGTTAGAATGGGAGTGCCTGGAGGCTATTCGAAAAGGCAGCAGGGTGATGGCTTGCCTCTACCCCATCCCTCAGGAGGAGCGGTAACTGTTGAAGATGCCGAAGGTGGATGCTCTCGTCTCAGTGGTCAGAAAAAAGACCACCATTCTGGTTGAAGGGGGGGGGGCCGCTCTGAAGGATCTTCAGAATCGGAAGCTGAAGTCTCTGCCGAGGCTGGCCTATCCCTACAAGTATCCATTTGTGGGGTGTATGTCTCCAGAGCGTCCATACGCTGGCTGCAAGGCATTTCCCCCACAGGCCTAGAGGGCATGGAGCAGGACCAGGCCAAGTTGGAGTTGACATCAGCATTCATGGTGGACGCCTTTTATGATTTGCTTCAGGGTTCAGCAAAGTCCATAGCCTATATTGTTGTGGAGCACTGCTTCCTGTGGCTACGCAATTGGGTGGTGGATGCAGCCTCCAAGTCAAGGCTCAGTAAGCTTCTGTTTAAGGGGAAGTTGCTGTTTGGGGAGGCACTAGATAAACTGGTTAAGGACCTCGGGGACTCCAAAGGCAGGAGGCTACCCGAAGATCGGCCGAAGGGTCACAAACAGGGATGTCCTCAGAGAGGACAGTCCAGAGATTTTTAAGCGGTTCCACTCCATATATTTTGCCCCCTATCAGAGGGGAAGATATGGGGCTCGGGATCAGCCCTTTCAGGGTTTTAGAGGAGCAGTTCGCGGCAACTTCGCCAGTTTGCAGCTTCCAGCAAAGAAACCACAATGATGCCAGGCAGGTCCAGGTGGAGGTCGCCATTGGAGGTCGGCTGCAGCAATTTTACCCTGCCTGGACCAAGATTACCTCTGACCAGTGGGTCTTGGAGATAATTCAAGAGGGCTATGCGCTGGAATTTGCCCGGCTACTGGCTGACACCTGCGTTATCTCCCCCTGCAAAGCTTCGGGCAAAGCGGAGGTGGTACAGACCACCCTGCAGCGGCTTCTGCAGATGAGGGCGGTAGAGCCGGTTCCACCAAGCCAGTGCGGGTCTGGTTGTTACTCCATTTATTTTGTGGTCCCCAAGAATGGGGGGGGGGGGCTTTCGCCTTATCCTCAATTTGAAGCAGGTCAATTGCACACTTCGGGTACCATACTACAGAAAGGAAACCCTAATATCAGTCATTCTGGCGGTGACACAGGGTGAGTTCTTGTCCATGCTGGATCTTTCGGAAGCCTATCTCCATATTCCCATCTGGCCAGACCATTACAAGTACCTGCGGTTTGCGGTCCCCAGAGGTCATTTTCAGTTCAGGGTGTTGCCTTTTGGGCTTGCCACAGCTCCACACGCCTTTTCCAAAGTCATGGTGGTGGTGGTGGTGGTGGCAGCGTTGAGGCAAGAAGGAATTCTAGTACACCCATATCTAGATGATTGGCTTGTCCAGGTGAAGTCGGAAGCAGAGGGGGTGGCAGCCACCCGGCGGATGATGGAGATGCTGCAGCACCTCGGCTGGGTGGTCAAGTTAGCCAAGAGTCAGCTACAATCAGTGCAGCAACTGGTTTACCTCGGGGTGCATTTCGACACTCAAGCTGGGACGGTGTCACTGCCAGAGGGGAGATTGGTCCGGCTTCACGCGCAGATAAGGATCTTGCTGAAGCGCAAGGCTCCACAGTTACTCGGCTCAATGATGGCAGCTTTAGACCTCGTGCCTTGGGCACGGATGCACATTAGGCCACTACAGCAGACCTTAATGTCCAGCTGGCCCCCACAACATCAATCGCTGTATCAGAAGGTCACGTGCCCTGTCCAGGCATGCCACAGTCTGGACTGGTGGCTCAGGCACAAAAAGATCATGGTAGGACTCCTGATGGAGCAGGCACAGTGGATCTCAGTTATGACTGATGCCAGTCTCACGGGGAGGGGAGCGCATTGTCTGCTGCAAGTGACCCAAGGATGGTGGACACCAGAGGAAGCCATCAGGTCGATCAACAGGCTAAAATGAGAATGGTTTTCCTGGCCCTGCAATTCTTCCAGCCACTGATAGCTCAGAAGGCAGTCCAGGTGTGCTCGGACAATGCAGCCATGTTGGCGTACATCAATCGCCAGGATGGCACTGGCAGTGCAATCCTGTTGGCCGAGATTCAATCATTGCTTCTGTGGGCAGAGGAAAACCTGATGGCCATATCAGCAGCGCATGTAGCCGGGAAGGACAACATTCAAGCGGACTTCCTCAGCCTTCACCGGCTGGATGTCAGAGAGTGGGAATTGAATGTGGCAATGTTTCACAACATCATCCTGTGCTTGGGAACACCAGTGATGGACCTAATGGCTACCCTGGCAAATGCCAAAGTGGCTCACTTCTTCAGCAGGCACAGGGAGCATATGTCCAAAGCGTTGGACACCCTGGCTCAGAAGTGGCCAGTGGATGGGCTCCTGTATGTGTTTTCACTGTGGGTGCTTGTGGGCAGGCTCTTGCAGCACATAGAAGCGAACCCAGGGCCCGTGATCATCAATGCACTAGATCAGCCACGGAGGCCGTGGTATGTGGACCTGTGGTGCTTTTTAATAGACGACCCTAGTGCCTTCCAGACAGGATGAACCTTCTGTCACAGGGGCCAGTCGTGATGCCTCAAGTGGATCAGTTCTTGCTTACGGCTTGGCTCTTGAGAGGGCGTGGCTGCAGCGGAAGGATTTCTCTACATCCATGATTGCGACCATGTTGAAGTCTCAGAAGAGATCCATGAATTTAGCCTATGTGTGGGTCTGGAGAGTGTTTGAGGGCTGGTGCACTCCAGGGATCTCCTGACCCTGTCATGCACTATTCTGTCAATTCTACAATTCCTGCAAAATGGACTGGAGAAGGGCCTGTCGCTTGGGTCTCTGAAGATACAGGTAGCGGCGTTTTCCTGTTTCCGAGGACCAATTCGGGGGTCGCTCCTTGGGTAGCCATCCAGATGTGGTGCAATTTCTGACAGCGGTAAAGAAGATCAGGCCTCCAATGCAGGTCATGATCCCACCATGGGATCTGAACCTGGTGTTAGAAGCCTTAACAGGGTCTCCCTTCGAGCCACTGGCCTCAGCATTGTTTAAGGATCTTACTCTGAAGACAGCATTCTTAATGGGGATTTGTTCTGCACGGCAAGTTTCCGAGCTTCAGGCTCTCTCCTGTAGGGAGCCGTTTTTGCTTCTCTCCAAGGAAAAGGTGTTTTTGCAAAGGTGGTCTCTCATTTCCATTTGAATCAGACGGTTTCATTGATGGCCTTTCTGGAGTTGGAAGATACGGAGGAGAATCGTAAATTACACCTATTGGACTTGCATCGGGTTCTGCACAGATATCTTAAGTGGATGAAGTCCTTCTGGACCTCTGATCGTTTGTTCGTGTTGTTTGGGGGTCTCTGAAAGGGAGCATCAGCTTCCAAGGCCTCTATTGCCCGGTGGATGAAGCATGCAATTTGCGTGGCCTATGCAGCATGGGGAAAGGTGCTACCTATGGGTTTATGGGCACATTCTACTCGGGCACAGATAGCTTCGTGGGCGGAATTCAGCTTTGTGCTGCCAGGGGACATCTGCAGGGTGGCGACATGGTCGTCCCTCCACTTCTTTGCAAAGAATTATTGTCTGGATGTCCAGGCTGCAAGCGATGCATGTTTCATAGCATCGTGCTTCAGGCGAGACTCGCCGGGCCCTCCTTGGGTTAGGTACTGCTTTGGTATATCCCATGCGTAGCTGGATGGGCCTGGAGATAAGAAAAGGAAGATGAAATTAGACCTTATCTGCTAATTGTCTTTCCTTGAGAATCTCCAGGCCCATCCAGCACTCTCCCGTTGCTGTGGTTCGGAGCAGCGCGTCAGTTTGGTTGGCGATATGTGGTATAGGTCTTACGGGTTTGAGTGAGGACTGTGTGAAGAGAATTGTAGAGCGAGGGTGGCGTACTCCCTTGTAGAAAGCGGGGGGCTGCTTGGCTAGTGGTCCAGCCTTCTTTTGAGTCCTTACTCTGTATATAATTCTAAATGTTGGTTTAAAAATTTCTTTTAACAAAACTTTAAAGAAGTAACCACTACATTTGAAGTAAGATATGAATTTAAAAAATTCATATTGGCTGCATATTACCCCAGGATAAAAAGGTGCTCACTCTTAACTTAAGACTAATGATGGTGATAGAAATAGTGCAGACACTTCAGGTCAATAAAATCCTGAGTGGAGTGGAACAGGTAAACACAAATCAATTGCTTCTTCAAAAAGTACAAAAACTAGGGGGAGACACCATGAAGCTACAAAGTATTATATTTAAAACAAATAGGGAAACATATTTTTTTCTCACCCTATAATTAAGCTTTGGAACTCATTACCCAAGGATGTGGCAAAAACAGGTAGAGTAGCTGGATTTTTAAAAAGTTTGAACAAATTCCTGGAGAAAAAAGTCTATAAGCTATTATTAAGGTAGACTGGAAGAAAACCGCTGTTTATTCCTGGGGATAATTAGCACGGAACTGGTTACATTTGGGATATATCAGGTACTTGTGACCTTGATTGATCACTGTTGGAAACAGGACACTGTTGACTTCATGGACCTTTGGTCTGATTCAGAATGCAGTTCTTATGTTCTTATGAAGATAGCATCCTTGGTGCAGGGTTAGGCCACGGTGAACGTGTTCATGAAACCTGTCATGCCCCAGCCCTCCGCCTAGGGCTTAGAGGGATAGGGATGCCATTTACTTCCCTTGTAAGAGGTTGAACAGACTTTTTCTCCAGTGAAGGATACTGGGAATTGTAGTTCTAGCCTTCTAATAGGAAGTGTAATTATGGACCGAGAGTGTAGGCAAAAATGACAAGGTTTATTTCCCCAAAACGCAAACAGAGTTCAAGCATGTTGTAATAGGATACTTTTCAGGTATTCGCTCCAGGTCATTTACAAACTGGGCTATATGAGCTTTCACAGTCCTTACTTCTATGCATGTGCTTCAAAATAACAGATAAAGCAAAACAGAGCTTCTTCATTCAGCCAAAGTAAAATAACTTCTTTTACCTTTGTCTTGATTCAACAGTCAAATATAGAAGCAATAAGTATTCTCCTCTTACCAAGAGTAGGCTCCTACCTTCAGCTTAAGGCTAGGCTTCCTTACTCAGCTTTTCTGGAGACTTTTATCATCTCAGGTATTCCTTAGCTAATAGACTCAACACTATCAGCTTTACACAGTGTACAGTCCATGAGTTCCTCTGCCTGCAAAGAATCTTGCTCAATGAGGTCCACCTGCATTTCCTCTAGCTCCGGCAGTGAAGTGCCCTGCTCTGAAGCTTCAACGGACGTTCCAGGGTAAACCCTCTCTGAGGAACCCTGCGTTTCTCTGGAGTACAGCTCTCCCCGGTAAGGATAAGTTATCTCTGAGGCTCTGGTCACTTCCCCCTGGCTGTGCTTACCATTCTCCCTCCAGCTTCTGGGAAACAGTCCCTGTCTCACTTGCCTGAGTTCCTCTCTGGAGCTCTGCCACGGTCTCCTGTTCCAGGCTGGGCTCTGTGAACTCTCGGGCTGAGTCCTGGGCTTCCTCCTCTGGACTCTCTGAATCCCTTCAACAGGAACTGGGGTTTGAAGCTTTTCCTGCTCACTCTCTCTGAGCACTCCTCTCCTGGTCTCTCTCCACCCAGGCTCTCTCCACTGCCTTCTCTTCTCCTCCCTGGCTGTCTCCTCAGCTCTGGCTGTGGATGTGGTCCTCCTTCCTCGCTGTCTCCTCAGCTCCAGCTGTGGTTTATATCTCTGCCTCTCGGGCTGTGTCTCCCTCTCTCTAGACAGGTGCATGCAATCATCATCCAAGCCTGCAACTACGTCAGCAGAGCTTGGGTGTGGCAGCTTAAGTTCAGATTCCCTGTGCTTGCTCTCTCCAGGGAAACGCTGAAACCTGTGCACTGCAGGGATGTCACTTTTCTTAAAGGTAAAATCCTTAGTTTCTCCTATTTCCATAGGCTCACTATGGGCTTCCTTATCACAAACCATTACAGGAAACAAACTATAGAAATTAATGGAAATGTTAAGAGGCAAGTTCAGACAGTAGATTTTAGAGAGCATGGGAGGTGTAATGTCAGAGATGATTACAGAGCTTGGAGATGAGTGGAGGAAGGCAATAGTGTCACAGTGGCGCTCCTTTGAAGCATCACGTGTATGACCCTAAAGTAAGCAGGAACAGGCTCCTCTTTGGCCTGCTAATTTGGAGCCTTCAAAATCTGAAACCCTATGCCTAAATTCATCCTGGATACCAGTGAAAGGTAAGAGTGCAACACAGGGGGATGAGAGTGGGTTTAAGGTAAATTGGTAAAGGAAATTTGAGTCTCCAGCCCTGCCACAGAAAGCGCCCCACTTCTTGTCTCCACAGCTTCAAATCTCACTTCAACAACCATAGTGGCAATACTTGAAATAAATACAGTCATCTTGGCAATAGCATCATTTTGTACAAGGCAATGCACCAACTAAACCCCTAGATATTTAAAGGCACCCGTGGTTCATTTGAAGGGAAGGGGCCTTTCCAATCTGTCTGAAATGCCAGTGCTTCCGACTTATCTCTATTCAATGTAAGGCTAGAACGAGACCTGAAATGTTGGAACCCCTTCATCAGGGATGCTAAAGATTCCTGTGGATCAGTCAGATGGATCAATATATCGTCCGCAAAAGCTGCAACTTTGAATACCCTTCCTCCCATATTCACTCCCCTGATATTATCTTTTACCTTGTACTCTAACCAAGTGCAGAAAGGGTTCCAAAAACAGAAGGAACAACAATGGAGAAAATGGGCAGCCCTGCCTCGTTCCTTGTGCCAGAGGAAATTCCTCCGAAATAACCCCATTCACCACCACAGAGGCCATAGGATCTGTATATAACAATCTGACTGTCTGAGCAAAGAATCCCCCAAAACCCATTTGCCTCAAACAGGAAATAAAAACTCCCAATTAACCAAATCAAAAGTCTTCTTGGCAACAAAACTAACCAACAAGGAAGACTGACCCATTCTTTTACAAAACTCTAATGATGCCAATATCTTGCACGAATTGAAGATGGGATGTTGGTCCTACAAGATCCCCACCTGACCATCCTGTATTAGGCTCAGCAACTCCAAGCGATCAACTAGAACAGTGATTCCCAAAATGGGTGGCACCATCCCCGGGGGACGTTGGGCTAATCTAGGAGGTGTTGAAAGACAAAGTGACGGCATGGGGGCGCTGCACTGCTCTAGAGGGGTGCTGGAGGGATAAGCACCATATAGTGGCGTGAACAACTAAGAAGTAAGAAAGTATACACATTGTGCAATATAAATTAACTATATACTAAATGAGCATATATTTGCATCATCGCAAGAGAAACAATGGTGCATATGTTTACATTACATGATTACACCAGGGGTGTATCACTAGCATATTTTGTGGGAATAAGCTGTAAGTTGCTTCCAGCATGTCAGATTTCTATGCATGAACGAAATATACAGAAATTGAAATGTGATAGATAAACTTGGAATACAGCCATTGGCCAGTCTTGGATGGTGGAAAGAAATAATCTGTGGCAAGAATGACATTAGTGCTCGGAAGATGGAGAATCTGCATGCAGCATGTTCATTTCAGCCATGTCAATCAGCAAAAGTATGAGCTAAAAGAACAATAGATTTTACAGACCCGATTTTCGAAGCCCTAGGCATGTGCTACACGTGTAAAAGATGGCATTACCTGTGTAAAACTGCCATAACCATGTAAACCAGATATTCAACAAGGCGGCTTGAATCAGAAAGGCCCAGCTACTGTCGCACCGCCGCCCTAGTGGCCAAGGGTGGTTAAGGCAGGTCGGGTGGACATGAGTTATTTTTCTATTTTTGAGTTTGGTCCTTGTATGCGGGGTCTGGGTATCTGTTCCCAGGACCTACCGTGCACCAAAACTTCAAGTGAACACAAAGTCTGAGTGTAGGGAAAGAAAGGCTTTTTATTTTCCCTAATGTACAATGGTTCAAATAGTGGAGTCTACATCAACATAAAGAAAACCTTGCTTCAGGTAGAAAAGAAAACATATTCTGATATTTCTTTGTCTACTGTTACTTCACAGGACCTTATACAAATAAAACACACAGGCTTTGCTACTGAGCCCTGCTTTACACATCAGGCAGAGACTCTAGGCTTCCTGCCTGACAGTAGCTGCAATCCATGGCTATCTCAGGAGGGTCCTCATTGAATTCCACCTGCATAGGCTGTGGGTCTGATAACTGTGACTCTGTATCAGTATATTCTTGTGGAATACGTTGAGGCTTCTCATATACTGCTTGCACTAGCCTCCAGTGTTCTGGGCCTAGGTCTGGGCTTTGGTCATGTGAATGCTTGCTATGGAAGTATCTTCCTTTGTCTTGGTGCCTTGTATTAAACAGTCTTTCTTTTGATAAAAGCTTGTGTCTTGTCTTACAGACAGCTTGGTAAGGAGTGCACACCTCTGTTCCTTGTGCTCCCTGTGTCAGCAAGTTATAACGCTTATTAGAATAAAAATGTGGTTTACCTTGTTCTCTGGGCCTATCCCAGTTAGCTGAGGCTTGAGGCCTAGTCCTGCTGCAATTCAGCCTTACTCGAGTAGTAGGCTTCCCACTGTTCAGCTGGCCTTCGGGTGGAGTTACTACTCTTTCACACCCACACCTTTTGCTCCTTGAATGAAGAGTGTTACCTCTTATGGCAATGACTTCCTCATCTCTCTGGTAACTTCCACAGTGTCCTGCATCTGCTGGTACCGGTTCCTCATATAAAACTCTGACCTTTGTTTCTCTCCTGGTACCTTTCTTTCCAGTGACTCTTTGCCAAGAACTCCTGGTATTCTGCTGCACCGGACTCACTGTGTCCTCTTGCCAGGAACTCCTTCCTCTCAAGTCTCTCTGCCAAGACTCCTTCTCTTTCTCTTCCTCTTCCTCTGCTTCTGCTTCTGCCTCTGCCTCTCTTGCTTGTCCTACTTCCTCCTTTTCAACTTCCCAGCCTTTCTTAGAAGGAACTCCCCCTCTCCTGGATTGGCTGTTGGCCGGCATTACATCACCAGCTCTGGGGTGCGGTTCTCTAGGCCTTGGAAGGTCTCTCTTGCTCCCCCTATCTGACTCCTCGTAATGTCGCATCTGGTGTTGGAATCTTTTTTCTGGATTTAAAACCTTTTTTTCTGTTTGCATAGGCTCTGCAGTACCACACTACCCACATAGCTCCAAGCACCGAAGCCTGGGGATGGAACGGGGGCGTGTCATCCGCAAACCTGTGTAAAGTGGATTTACGAAAGCCGTGTGCGCCGACATTGGACGTCACTAACCGCGTAAGCCTAAGCAACATTTCCTGGTGCGTACGACTGCTGAAGGTGTGCGGTGAACTTGTGGAGTGGCATAGTGCATTGTACAGCGAGGCGTGCATGTGCAGGTCTCTACCCAAGCTGTACAGTGGTAAAGAGTTGCTGGACCAGCCGAGAATCCATGTGGGCCATGCATATGGTGTTCCAGAGGTAGAGACATGGGCACAGTGGAGGATGCGGCAGGCAGTGCATGTCCGTCAGCAGGCAGTAGCCTAGCACACGAGACGCAGGTACCGTGCCCCACGTGTACACCGGCCCAGGGTGAGCTACCTGCAATTGACGGAGGAGGACGTCTACCAGAGATACAGACTGGATGGGCAACGATAACTGAGTTGTGCATTGTACTCAGCGTGGACCTGGAGCCCTCCACCACCAGAAGCCAGGCCAATTTGAGTAATCTTGAAACAACAACATGCAAAATCTATTGTAGCTCAGTTGTAGCTTCTGCACCATTCACAGAATGTCCTTCTTGTGCTCAGTGTTCAAAACTCTGAATAACACCGCATGCAGTCAGGTGTCAGTCTCCCTTCTAGGTCCTGTATCATGGGCCTTTTCAATGGTGAGGCCTGCCACCCAATCACGCAGCTTCAACTCCATTGCTAGCCAGGTCTCCAAGAGACCTCAGAGCTCCGCATCTATAATAGACTCAGGTAGGCTGACTAACCTTAAATTATTTCTGTGTGAGAAATTTCCTGCTCATCCAATTTTTTCTCAAAATTCATAACCACTTTTTTCAATGTCTCAACCTTAGCATGCAGTGCCTGTGCCGTGTCTTCCATTCCAGAGATGCATTGCTCTACTTCTGCCAGGCATGAGTTAAAAGATTCCAAAGAGGTGGCTACCTGGTCGATCTTAGCCAAAATCACCTAAAATTTGCTCTCCAGTTCAGTCACTACTGCTCCAATCACCTCCATTATGAAGACATCCACCTTCACTGCAAGGGAACACGGCTCAGCCTGCACCTCCCCCAACTTGGATTTAGCCGGTTGCCCCTTCTCCCTCTCTTTTGAATTTTGGAGGCCATGGTGCCTTAACAAACTTGGGGTTGAGCCTGTCATTGAGAGAAAGATGTCCCAGGAGTCCCAGCAGCAGTCAGGGAATAGTTTGGTAAAAAGATGCTTGCAGATGGGAAATGAGTCATTACATCCTCCTGAGCTTACCATGTCACATCTGAAGAGAAAAAAGAGGATAAAACAAAGAATGACAGGGCTGCAACATAGGAGGATGATGGTAATATATAGACAGATTGGGACATAGAATGAAGAGGAAAGAGAGAAGAGAGACCAGATGGTTAATCTCTTGGCCTACACAGAGACAGATACATATACTGGGGTCCAGGAGAGGGAAAGACAACCTAATCTGACACTCAAAATGAAAAGTGTGATAAGTAAAATTAATAAAGACATAACCTGCATAACTCCAGTGGTACCCAGTCTATGATACGTGGTGATCAAACAAGGATACTTTATTAATAAACCTAAGAGCCCGACACAGGCAGTGTTTCGTATTTGTCACTTCATCAGGGGATACAGAAACATTACAACTATAACATTAAAACTATAACACTTCTAACATAAAACTTAAAAACATAAAATTAATGTGATAAGTAATAAATAATAAAAACAAATATTGTTACAAATCCAATAAACCAATAAGATCATAAATACTATATAATAAATAAAATATCTATAACACAACATGAAAAGGTGTGTAATATCACATATAAAGGAGGAAACACATGTATAAAACCATGCTATGTGTAACTACTGTGCCTACATTTAAATGTTGTTATGGTTGTTGCTTTTTTCTTTTTGAACATATATTTTGCATGCACAGAATCCCCTCCCTCAACAATGGATGCACAGCAGAACTAGAACATCCACCCACAAAACTCAATATCTAATTTTTAAAAAAAATCTGATTCTGGCCATCTCACTAACAAACGTTCTCCTGTACCAGGCATATTGTGAGTTAATAGGAGGGGAGGAATAGCCTAGTGGTTAGGGCACTGGCTTAGGAACCAAGGGCCCGATTTTTGAAAGGTATCTACATGGTTTACAGCCCAGTAAACTGTGTAGATGCCTTAGTTGGGGATATTCAACAGCATTTACATGGTAACTGCCATTGGATGTCCCCCACTAAGTCCCCTATGTCCCCCAATGCTATCCAGTTATTCAGTGTCATTACTGCAGCAATGGATATCCAGTTTAGGGGTCGGTGGGGAGGGCTATGTGCCGACGAGGCTCATAGCCCTTACAAAATCAATACAGTTGAATATCAGGCTCCAAGAGACGAGGGCTCAATTCCCATTAACACTCCTTGTGGCCTTGGGCAAGTCACTTAACCCTCCATTAACTCAGAAGAATCCAATCTATCAATGTCCCTGTTTAATGTACATTACCAAGTTTAAGTTACAAAAATGACTAAAAATGATGAAAGCGGAATAAAAAAACCTGTTAAATAAATAAAATATAAAACCCTACAAAAGTCACTTAGGATCTATAGATTAAATCTCTATGCCATAACATCCAAAACTCACATAAGGAGCCTACCCAATAATAGCATCACTGTAAATACTGCAGCAGGCCACGGAACATGCAACACTTATTTGAAAAGCTGAACAATTCAAACAGTACAGATCCCTTCGTACAAACTCCATGTTAACAGAACGCCTGGCCGACTCTCAGTCACACACACAGAACACAGACCCTCACCTAATACAAAATAAGTGACAATAATCTAAAATAAAAATATGTAGACAAAAATTAAACTGAAACCCCAAGAAGCCAAACTCTGCATGCAATGCAACACCAGAGAAATAAAAGAAACTCATTTCCCTGTCTTGTGTAAAATATAAAAATAGTGCAAAGTCCAATCACTCATTTGAAAATAAAATTATTTTTTCTACCTTTGTTTGTCTGACCATTTTATACTTTGACCATGCTGGTCCCGACCTGAGGCTTCTGCTTCCTTCTATCTTCTCTTAGCTCTCTTTCTACGGTCTCTAGTTCATCTGCCATTTCTTGTCTCTCCTTTTGTTTTCTTCATTTCCTTCCATCTTGGATATTGATTTTTTTCTTTCCACCTTTCTTCCATTTATTTTTCTCTCTCTCTCTGGCCACCCAGATTTCACTACTCCTTACTACCCAGTTCTCAGTCTCCCTCTTTTTTACCATTCCTTGCTTTCCCCTCCCTAACATTTGTCTTCCTGCCCCTCCTGCGCCTGTGTTGTCCAACATTTATCATAAGAAACGCCATATTGGGTCAGCCAATGTTCATCAAGCCCAGTATCCTTTCCAACAGAGGCCAACTCAGGTCACAAATACCTGGCAGGTTCCCAAAAAGGTACATGGGTTCCACAAGCAGTGAATTTCCTTGGTCCTCTTTAATAATGGTTTAAGGACCTTTCCTCCAGGAACTTATCCAAACCTTTTTTAAGCCCAGCTACATTAACAGCTTTTACTACATCCTCTGGTAACGAATTCAAGAGTTTTATTATGCGTGGAGTAAAAAAATATTTCCTCTTATTAGTCTTAAATGGATTACATTGCATGTCCTCTATTCTCTCTACTTTTTGATGGCGTAAACAACCAATCTACATTTACCCGTTCCACTCCATTCATTATTTTATAGACCTCTACACTTTTCTTAAAGGATTTCAATGACTTGTCCAATTGATTATCGAGGGGTATAGAATTCCAAAGAACGGGAACTAAGAAAAAGAAAGCAGCCTGACAGGTAGATTCATGGCGGGCAAAAGCATTGGATGGAACAACTAGTCTATTTTGGTTTTGAGGCTGTAAAGATCATGTTTGCAAATATGCTCCTTGAGATAGTAAAAATGTCTATCAAATCAAACAGCTAAGTAGTATATAAGTAATGAACACAATTATTGTTCCGTTACATCATCCCTCATATTACCATGATATCACTGCACAATTTGCCCAGTACATGTATTCAATATATTCCCTTTTTTTAAAATTAAAATGCCACCCCCAAATATTTGGATAAAAATAATAATTTTCTTGGAAGTCAGTTACTTTCATTTGAGGTTTGTTACTCACTTTGACACCAAAAATGTAACTACTTCTAGATGGAGGTTAAGGCAAATCATGCTCAGTCTTTGCTTTTCTTAGAGAAGGGTTTAGGTTAGAGCCCAACGAGAAAAAGGTATAGGAATCACTTTCGTTTTGCCTTTAGGCCACGGATTCTGCAGATGTGATTTTGTCTGTGCTGAAGAAGAGAACAGATGGCACTGTTTGAAGCCGCTGCCTGAGTATTAACTTATCCAAGGCCTGCCATTTGGTTTCTGTGCCATTTCTACATTTTATGCCTGAACGGGTCCCCCCCCCCTTTCCAAGACCCTGTTACCTGCTGTACACCAGACAGTCCATGTGGTTGATCTACTGGTCAGAGCGATACCTGCGTTAATCCTCCCACACATCCTTGATGGCGGTGACGACAAACATGAAGAGCACGGGGGCCAGCGCCAGTTCCAGCTCGGGTTTGAAGGCTTTGATCTTGTTGCTGACACGCTGCTGCTGACGCCCCTGGGACTCCTTGAGGGGGGGCGCCGGTGGCAGCCGCAGCCGTGACTGCACCATCTTCGTTTTGCTTTCCCGCCACTAACAACTTTTTGAACCAGAAGCGGAGGACTCAGAGGAGCAAAAAGTTGTCAGCGCCGCTAGAAAGATTTGTCTGCTGTTTGGAGGGGACGGCACTCCGTCGGAGGCAGCACTTTGATTCTGTTTTAATTTTAGATTTTGCTGCGTGGGTAGGCAGAGGCAGGCCAGAAGGGGCAAAATCTAAAATTAAAAAAGAACCAAAATGCTGCTGTCGTCGGAGTGCCGCCTCCTGCAAACAGCCGCCTGAGGCGACCGCCTCAGTTGGCCTCAAGGTAGAGCCGCCCCTGCTAGTACCCCCAGTGGAGATTTGCAGGGCAGCGACTTGATCATCACTTCATATGTTTACAAGGCATGATAGACTGGATGTCCAGGTGGCAGAGGATGCAATGTTTGGAGCCTCTGTGCTGCAGACTGGCCTTGCGCGTACCTCTCATACTTAGGCACTGCTTTGGTACTTCCCGTATGTATCTGGACTGGCCTGGAGTAGTGACTAGGAAGGGAAAATTAGACCTTATCTGCTAATTGTCTTTCCATGGGTTTCCTCCAGACCAGTCCAGGGCCTTCCCTGTTAAAGGGGACTTCTTTCGCTGTTAGGTGAGAGTTTTATGCTGAGTGAAAGCTTCGTCTGGTGGCATTACACGGCCAAGTGTAAGGGTCGATATTCAGAGATACAGCACTACTGTGGTGACAGGTCTTCTATCAGGATGATAGTTTCTTGGAAAGTAGACTCCTGTCCACTTGTCCTGCCTTTGCATGGTTCAGGATGTATTGAACAGGGGCTCTACAGATCAACCAACAGTAAGGATTTGAGGGTTTATTTTTATTAATTTTATTAATTTTATTTATTTAGTAAACACTTATATACCGCTACTTCCAGCGATCAGAAGCGGTTTGATTATAATTTTGGGATTTGTCAAAAATCAAGACAGAAAAGTTGGGGCATAGATAGAGAGAACAGGGGTAATACACAGCACACATAGTAGGGTCTAAATATAGACCTTAATGTACTAACATACATTTACAAAAGAGATTATCCTTCATCTATTTACATTTTTACATACAGCTATTCTCTTCCTCTTTATCATCTTGGATTTACATCTGGTCGTAGTGACAATTGAACAGATGCATTTTCAATTTCTTCCTGAAGTCAAATATGTCTTTAATTGCTCTCAGCTCGTGTGGTAGGTGGTTCCATAAAGTGGGGGCAGAGAAGGAGAACGCTCTGCGGCTAGTACTGACTTTTACATGTCTGATGCTGTTTGGAACAATTAGTGTGTCTGAGTTGATGGTTCTCCTGCTTCTGGTGGTTGGTTGCTCGGAGATAAGGGTGGAGAGGAATAAGGGGGCCAGGTTGTGTATTAGTTTGAACGTAGTTACCAATGTTTTGTATTGAATCCTGGCAACGACTGGTAGCCAGTGCAGTTCCATCAATACAGGTGTGATATGTTCAGTGACGCTTGATCGCATGATGATCCTTGCCGCGACATTTTGTGCCACTTGTAATATATTGGTCGTTTTCTTTGGTAGACCCTGTAAGATGGCGTTACAGTAGTCTAGGTGAGGCATGATGAGCGCTTGTGCAACCGACCGGAAGTCACAAGGATCAAGTATATTCCGCAGGGGTCGTAGTACTCTAAGCTTGTGAAAGATGGCTTTGTTGGTGTTGCTGAGGTGTTTTTCCATTTTTAGTTTGCTGTCGATTGTGACTCCTAGATATTTAATTTCATTTTTAGTGTTGTAAGTATTGTTGCACAATGTGATTGTTGGAGGTGGTTCGAAGTCAGGTTTACTGGATATAAACATTACTTCCGTTTTCTTGTGATTAATCGACATATTGTTTTGTTTTAGCCATCCCAACATCTCTCCCATGCAGGTTTCAAGCTGAGCGTAATTCGGGTCTGCGGCCTCTAATTGGGTGTACAGCATGATATCGTCTGCGTATATGTGGTAGTTAATGCCATATTTCCTGAATATTCCACTGAGGGGTTGCATGTAAATGTTAAAAAGTAGTGCCGAGAGTGCCGAACCCTGTGGTATGCCTTGAGTTTGAGTGAAGGTTTCAGCTTTTTCTCCGTTGAATTGGACCTGCGGCTTTCTGTCCGTTATGTAGGAGGAGAACCATTTCAAGGTGGTTCCTAAGATTCCAATTGATGCCAGCTTGTTAAGGAGGGTTAGATGATGGACAGTGTCGAAAGCAGCAGAGATGTCGATGAAGATGAGAATAAACATTTTCCTTCTGTCTTCCAGGCCCTTGAGGAGGTTGTTAAACAGGGCCAGAAGCAGGGTTTCGACCCCATGATTTTTTCTGAATCCGTATTGCTGTTTATCCAGGGTTTCATGGTCATCGAGGTGGTCTTGCAGTTGGATAAGGGCTGCTTTTTCAATGATCTTTGCTAGGAAAGATATGCTGGAGATTGGGCGGTAAGATGATGGGTCTTCTTTGTTTAGCGAGTTGTTCTTTAGTATCGGTCTAATTATAGACTTTTTGAGCTGGATGGGCATGATTCCTTGGCACAGTGATTGGTTCACAATGTGTGAGACCTGGTGGACAATATCCTTTTTTGCTGCTTTAATCCATGTAGCTGGGCAGGGATCAAGCAGGGAGGTGGTGGTATTGATACTGGTTATTATTTCAATCGCTTGCTTATCATCAATTTTGTGAAATTTGTTCCATGTCTGTTCTTGCTTCACTGCAGTTTTCAAATGTGGTTTGGCAACACATAGAGTGGTTGAGGTTGTTGTCAGCTTGCTTGCGTAGTGGTTTGCGAGAGTTTGAGGCTGAATAGTATCGCTCTGCTGTTCTGGTTGGTTTGTTTTGGTTAGTGTTTTTACTAGTCAAAATAGTTCACGTGGTTTGTTGATGGCTTTATTCAGCAGGTTGGTGTGGTGTTTCCTTTTTGCAGCATCTACCTCATCTTTGTATCTTACGAGGATGTTGAGGTATGCAGCTCTGAGTTCCAAAGTTTTGTTACGTCTCCACTTTTTTTCACACCTTCTAAGTTCTCTCTTCCTTTTGGTTAGCGTAGTTGTGTACCCGGGTTCCGATTGTTGTTTACCTGGGATTGCTGTGTTATTCCATTTCGGGTTCGCTGTAGCCTGAATTCCTTCGTCCCAGCTATTTGTTAGTGCATCGAGGTCTGTAGTTTCCAAGTCAATGTGCGCCTTGATGTTACTTGTGAGACCATCCAGATCCAGTTTGTTGAAACATCTCTGCTGTTGGATTTCTCGTTGTGCTTTCGCATCTTTTGGTACCGCTGGGAGTTTTATCCGTACGTCTATTTGGTGATGGTCAGACCAAGGTATTGCTTTGATTTTGATAAGGGGTTTAACATGGTTGGGCTGTTTGTTTTTAGGAGTAAAGACCATGTCCAGTGTATGTCCCTTTTCGTGTGTTGACTCGTTTATTATCTGATGATACCCAAGTTGGGACATAGCTTCCAGGAAGGTGTTGGCGTGCGCTGCTGTTGTTGAATTGTTAGATCTCTGACTGGGAGCTCTTAAAAGGGTTTTTGTATATTTTTAAAGCAAAGTTACTTTCTTTTTGGTGCTTTAGTAGAAATTTCCTTGAGCAGAGTAGGTTGTTGAACTCTAGTAACCTTCTCAGCTTTGGGAACTGCTGACACCTAATCAGGAGTTAGTGGGCCTGATTACCTGAGAGCAGCTGAGGCCTGCATAAAAGGCTCCAGTGCCCTGCCCTGTTGAGGCTCTCCTAACAGGGGCTCTACAGATCAACCAACAGTAAGGATTTGAAGGTTTATTTTTATTAAATTGCTAGCTCTCTGACTGGGAGCTCTTAAAAGGCTTTTGTATATTTTAAAGCAAAGTTACTTTCTTTTTGGTGCTTTAGTAGAAATTTCCTTGAGCAGAGTAGGTTGTTGAACTCTAGAAACTTCCTCAGCTTTGGGAACTGCTGACACCTAATCAGGTGTTAGGTCCCAACCCGCCCCTAGTGAGCAGTCTTGCTTTATAGGGCACCTCCCCATTTAACAAAGCACAGAGACTTGCAGCAACACATTTTGAATATAATTAAAGAGATTTAACTGCTTTTTCTCTGAAAGGACAGCTGGGAAACCGGCTGGTACTTGGTAGATCTCTCTCTTTTGCTTTAACAGATACCTAAGCTCCATGAACAATCATATCACTAAAGCTGGGAAAAATCATATCACTAAAGCTGTTGCCCCCATTACAGCTTCTGCCTCTGTCCAGACAGAGGTCCTAATGCCAGTTAAAGGACCGGTTCCATGTGCAGGGTGCCTGCATGCTGAAGCTCTGTGGAAACAAGTGGAGGAACTCAGAGAGGAGGTGGCGAGGCTGAGGAGTATTCAAGACAGTGAGAAGTACATTGATGAGATGCTTCTTGCAGCAACCAAGCTTTCCAGCAGAGGAGAAGATGTGTGCCAACAGAATGTTGATGGTTGGACACAAGTCACCAGGGCCTGCAAAATCACCAATCCAACTTCTCCAGTCCTTGAATTGAAGAACCATTATGCAGCCCTGGAAATGGAGGAGGCGAAAGCATCCCTGGAAAGGGAAGAATCAGAGCTCAAGTACCCCAAAGTTGCAGAATCAGTGACCACAAGGAAACGAAGGGTAGTGGTGGTTGGAGACTCTCTTCTGAGGGGTGCTGAGGCGTCCATCTACCGACCAGACTTGATGTCCAGAGAGGTATGCTGTCTGCCTGGTGCCAAAATCCAAGATGTTACAGAGAGTTTGCCGAGACTCATCAAGCCCACTGACTCTTACCCAATGTTGCTGATCCTTGTTGGAACAAATGATACTGCCAGGTATACCTCAGAACATATCAAAAATGACTTCATGGCTCTGGGACAGAGGGTGAAGCAGTTAGGTGCACAGGTCGTGTTCTCTTCAATCCTCTCTGTTGAGGGTAAAGGCCAAGGCAGAGAGGCTCACATCCTGGAGATGAATGCATGGCTGTGTGGATGTTGTCATCGAGAGCGTTTTGGTTTTCTAGACCGTGGGATGCAGCTCCAAGGGTTGCAGAGCAGAGATGGCATCCATCTATCCAAGAAAGGTCAACGCGTCTTCGGTAGTAGACTGGCTAATCTACTGAAGAGGGCTTTAAACTAGATTTGTTGGGGATGGGTGAAGAAAGCCCCCAGGTAGGTGATACATTAAATACCTTTATGGAAATGGGTAATAGGGGTAACATATGGAAAGCAGTGTGTATAATTGCCCATAGCATGGGAAATAAGATCCCTGATGTTGAAGCTTTGGTGGGAGTGGCTGACTTGGATTTAGTGGCAGTTACAGAAACATGGTTCACAGAAAACCATGATTGGGATGTAACTATACCTGGCTGTACTTTATGCAGAAAGGACAGGGTAGGAAGAAGGGGAGGAGGAGTGGCACTATATGTAAAAACTACTATTAAAGCTTTGGAATTACAGAACTTAAAAGGGAGAGAGGAGTGACCGCTGTTGGTTATAGAAGGCTAGGATATGGAACCTAAGAGAGAAATTGCTCACTGTCCAAGATACTTTGAGGCCACCAGAACTGAAACAATGTCAGGGAAATTGAAAGCCTCATGCCTGTGTGTGTATGTGTGTGTGAGAGAGAGAGAGAGACTAGTTGGTGCACATTACGCTTTTCCCTTTGTGTTAAATAGGGAGCTCTAAATTTTCATTATTTTGGTAAATAGCTCATAATGCCAATAGAACTCCACATAGTCAGATAGAACAAAGTAATACCCCTTTAGAACTGGAAAACAGTTGATAAAGAATAGAGAGTTTCTTTTTTCCCTTTACATTTTGTTAAGCTAGGGTACTATGTAGTAGGTACCCTGTGAGACTCAAGAAACCAGAGGAAGATTGCAGCATGGGAACAGCACCGTACAGCCAGCCCATTGTTACCTACAGCCCTGGTGGACTTCCTAATGACCAAAGGAAATTGTGAGCTTGCCAGAGTACACTACATACATAACTTTTCTCTGACAATACACAGACTGGGTTTAGGAATATTCAGTTGCCTCTAGCACCAAATTTTGATAGGTGAAGGAGTATTGCCACTATGCCTCCAATTGGGCCTGCCTTGGCTTTCCCAGGATTCCACAGTGGCAGCAGCAGCAAACTGAAAGAGAAACTTGAACAGGGGGCTTGCCTGCCTCAGTGCTCTGACAGGACCTGCTGCTCCCCACCACTTGCACAGTAATAGGAAATTCATGCAGAGGGAGGAGGCAGAGCATCACAGGGCCTGTCAGAACTGAGGAAATACCTTTCAATAAATACATAAATAAACAAACAAGAAAATGTAGGGAGGATCCCTAGGGGCCTAACATGGCATATTTCTGTCCTATTCGGCCCCCTTTGCCATCCCTGACTAACCTCCCCTTACAAACAAGGTGTTTGTACAGGGAGGCTAGACTGGGGTGGGAAATGGATGGAGGCGGAGTTAGGGCAGGAAGTGGGCGGTCTACAGCCCTGGATGTACAGGACCGATTCTGATGTCGGCCCTGTACATCCGGGGCCAGCAGACTGAACAGGGAACTTATTCCACTTCTGAGGTGGAATAAGCTCCCCTAGACGGTGGCGGATGGCAGGCCTGGGCGGTGGAAGGGAGGCCTTGGGAGGCCAGATCGGGGGTCGGGCTGCGGGCAATGAGAGAACAGGTCGGCGGCCAGGGATTGCGGCTCCTGAATGGAGCCGTGGTGTCATGACAACTGGATGCCATGGGCACCACAGCTCCATTCAGGAGGCTTGACTGAGTTAGCCAGATAGAAGTCTGTATGTGCAGGCCGACCATAATTGGGTCCCGGCCTGTACATACAGGCCTAGTCACAATTCTGATCCTACGGGGCTAGATGTGCCCTGCAGGATCAGAATCGCATCTGCCCCGTGCATCTGATTCCGATCGGGTGCACAGGGGCCTGGATGTCATTATTAGATGTCCTATGTTGGCTTTAGCAACTCTGGACTTTTCTACAAGGGGATCCTGTGCAGAGGATATATGGCAAACCACAGATATATTTTTGTTTGTGCTTACGGTGGAGATTTCTGCTAGCTGGGGTCTCCTCTTTCCTCTCCTCCAGTTTAATGCTGGAGAAATAAGAAATATACAGTTTACCTCACAGTATTAAACCCACCCCCTTAACTGCTTAACAAGCTAGAGTGGTTAGGAAATTGGAGAACTGCAATCCCCTTAACCTTATATCTAGTTTTAAAGTTCCTCCTTGCTTTTATTATTTTTCATTTGGTTACAAAACTATGTAAAGAAAAGGTTAGGTGTTGCCAATAATGAAAGATTCAATTAAGCAATAATCTTCATAACACATTTCGAGGGATAAACTAATCAAAAGCATGATCTTTTGTCCAGTTGTTTATGTGCCATTAATAATATTACTTTAAAGCCTATAACTGCATTGCCATCATGGCCACAAGTTAAATAGAGTGTTGCCCAGATAAAAGAAAAAGATAAGCCTGAGAAGTGTCTTACAGTAGATAAAGAACAGACAAAGGACATGAAATCAGGTCAATGGTTCAGGGCAATTATACTTGATCATGATGGTGGGGCACCAGCTCTGCAAACTAGCTAATAGGAATATAGAATAAAAAGCTGTTGGCCCATGAGATAGGAACCTTGTGGTTAATGAGACATTTCTGAAACAGACTTGAGAAATTATCAGGATGAAACACCTGTCCTGGGCCCCTTCAGTTCTGTTTTCTTGACAACTGTACTTCTGCCTTTTTGGCCCATAAAAGACGTGCCTGATCAATACTGGGCAGCAGGGCCGGCCCATCCATTGTGCGATAATGTTCTTCGCAGAAGGCCCCGCACTTCAGGGGGCCCCGCGCGAACTCCATTCTCGCACAATGGACGACTTCAGAGGGAGCCGGGGAAGCCCGCACGAGGCCCCCAACTCCCTCTGCAGAGCCGCCAGCGTGAAGAGTCTTTTCCCTCATGCTGGCGACTGTTTCTGTGAAACCACGAGTACCGGGAAAGGTTAAAGGCAATGCCCATTAACCTTTCCCGGCACTCGCGGCTTCACAGAAACAGCCGCCAGCGTGAGGGAAAAGACTCTTCACGCTGGCAGCTGTGCAGAAGGAGTCTGGGCCTCGCACAGGCTTCCCTGGCTCCCTCTGAAGCCCCTTAGATGGCCGCGGGGCTGTTCGGAGGATGGGGGGCTAGGACTGCAGATGACCTGTGATTGGGGGGGGGGGGAGAAGCATGGACTGGAAATGGGCTGTGATGGGAGGGCTAGCATTGGAAATGGGATGGTGAGGAGCTGGAATAGGACTGGAAATGGGCTGATGGGGGAGCTTGGACTGCAAATTGGTGATGGGCTGGAATAGGACTGGAAATGGGCTGATGGGGACTAGAATAGAACTAGAAGTGGGCTGATGGGAGCTGGAATAGGGCTGGAAATGGGCTGATGGGGGGGCTAGGATTGGAAATGGGCTGATGAGGGACTGGAATGGAACTGGAAAGGAGCATATGAGGGGCTAGGACTGGAAATGGGCTGATGTGGGGGCGTGGGAGAATGGGACTAGAAGGGAGCGGATGCTGGATGGGTCTAGAACTATAACGGAGCTGATTTTGGGGAAGGACTAGAAGGGGATGGGGATGGGGAATGAGAATGGAGAGGGGAAAAGATATTTTGTGTGGGAGGGAAGAAAAGTCTATGATGGGCCAGGTATTGGGAGAGTAAGTGGGGATTGAGAATGGAAGGGTGAAATTTGAGTGGATGATAAAGGGATAAGGAAAGAATGGGGGAAAGAGCAAAAGGGGAAAGATCAGTATGTTAAAGCAGATATAGAGAGAGAATGGAAAAAATCTAAAAGAGAAGAAAGGACAAATGGATAGCTCGCAGAAGACACGAAGAAACCAGAAGAAAGTGACTGGAGCAATTGCAGCTGAAAAATAAAATGCCCAAACAAAAGGTAGAAAAATACTTTTTATTTTGAATTTATTAACTGGAATGTGTCAGGTCTGGGAAATGTGTATCGCTAACATTTTTGTGTTTTTGTTTAGTGCAAGAGGAAATTAATTTATAGTTTTATTTCTCCAGTGGTGTTGTACATTTCATGTTTGGCTTTTGGGGTTCCCAATTTAATTATTATCTTCCTATTTCTAAATTGTGATCCCTTGTTCTTTGGTGACGGTCTATGTTCTGCATTTTAACCAAGGTGAGGTATTCTGTTCATGTAGTTTCTATTTGACAGTGCCACTTGTTCTCTTTCGCCAGTAGGAGATGTATTGGTATTCTCTGAGATGTACTGGTTTAATATTTGCAGTGTTGCCTTTTGATAGGTAGGGTTTGTTGCTTTGTGAGTCCTGGTAGTGCTGTTATGATACAGTGGATTTGCTATGGGTTTTAAATGGTCAGTGTTTATAGTACTTCCTAATGGGCCTAGCGGTTGTCACTGCAATATAATAATGTAGAAATCTGATAGTCTTTCTTTATTCAGAAACTCATTAAGAAGCATGTTTACTAAAAGGGCATGATAATGTTATGCAAATATTTATGCAAATGAGGTCCCTTATGCAAATGAGGCGCCACAATTAATCTCCGCACATGGCCCCGCACCCCCTTGGGCTACCCCGCTGGGCAGAGACTTGTATCTCGTTCTGGAATCCCTGCATGTCTGTCAATTCTCTCAAATTGTGCAAGTTACATTAAGCTGCTATTCCTTGCTTAGAGAGAGCAGCCCTGCAGCAGTAAAAAACTAAACTTTGTATTTGCTTTAGAGATATATTTCAATATCATTGTGTTTCTTCCGCTTGAGACACAAACCTGTGAAGGGCTTGGCAGCTCTTCACGTAACACATGGAACTTTCCAGGCTTGAGATGTCTTGATTTTAAACTTCACGGCTTTGCAGGCATTCTGAAATTTGCCTCATAGATTACTTAAATTAATAAAATAATAATAATAATAAGTAAAATGTCTAAAATTATACAGATGTTTTTCACAGTCACTATTCAGTGGCTTCTTCTAAATTTTCATTGTTTGGGGTTCTCAAATTTTTTTTTTATCATGAGCTTCTCCAGAGTCATACTATGTGGGAAAGATAACCAGATAATTTTACATGTGGTTTATGGTTTGTGGTTATGGTTTATTGTTTCTTAATATACCGCCCTTCGAATGAACAGTAGGGTGGTTTACAATAAAGTTATAAATAGGGAGTACTGGAAAGGAACTACAAATCATAAAGGAAAGAGATAGGAAGAAAGGCAGAGAGCAGAAGTGATAGAATACAATACAAGCTACAGTTACATATTAATGATTATGGGTTGCTGATTGCAAGTCACAGGTGCCACTCCACTGTCACCTCATATGATCCATCATGGAAAGCCTCATTAAAAAGATGTTTTGAAAGCAGTCTTAAGAGCTTTAAATGTGGATTCTGTGCATAATACGAGTGGAAGAGCATTCCAGAGAGTAGGGGCTACAAAGGAAAAAGCTGTGCATTCAGTGCTTTCCAGTTTAGCTTAAGTGACGGAGGAACGTCTAGTTGATTATCATGAATTGAGCGAAGGGCTCTGGCAAGGGCATGAAAAGAGGATAGATAGGATGGAGTGTCTGTGTATAGAACTTTGTGAGGCACGGTGAGGATCTTGTAATTAATACGATAGCAGACAGGGAGCCAATATTGTTGAAAGAGGGGCAGAGTAATGTGTCCAGATTTACTTGCGTGACAGAGAATATGGACCGTGGTGTTTTGAATGGACTGTAGTCTCTAGTTCAAATTGAGATATACCCACATAGGTTGAGTTACAGCAATCTATGGGGGAGATAATGTAGCTGAGTGCAAGTGTATGTTGTGCTTCGGAGTCAAGAAAAGGGCAGAGAGCACGAAACTGACAGGGGGCAAAGAAGAAGGACTGGAGAACATGACTGACTTGTTTTTTGAAGGATAGTTCAAACTCTAGAAAGACACTGAGATATTTGAAATGCGGAGAGAACTGAATAGATTGACCATCAAGAGGTGGAGAAAGAGAAGGGACCATGCTCCTGCCAGTGAGCCAGGTGGCAGAGGTTTTGGCAATATTGAGTTTCAGCTGATTCTCTTTTAACCAGCTTGTCACTTTTTGCAAACAGCTGTTTATTGCTAAAAGATTGGGGAGTATGCTGGTGCTTAAGTGGATTTTAAGCTGCTTAAAACTATGTACATAAATAAATTCATTACACATGTAGCAGGAGTCTCAGAGGTGTGCCCTCCATATCCACAATGAGGAACACTCTGGAGTCCCTGAATCCAGCTTACAGTATGAGATATTGGAGGCTGGACTTGTCTGTCAGTCACTAGGTAGGAGGAGTTTCCTCCCCAAATAGGAGGAAATTATATAGGGCCTTGCCATGCAGGAGCCTATATTTTCCTTCTAGCAAGGAGTCTTGGAAGTGGGAGATATTGTGGTGACCCAAAGGGCTTGACTGCATAGCTGGCGTGCTGCATCTGATGTTACCCACTCAGCCACTGCAAAAAACAGCATAGCAATTCACTCACAAACTAGCTAGGCTTAATCCAGCAATAAAGTGAAACAAGATGAGAAGGAGAACACAGATCAATGGAAGTTTGCGAGTAGAGAAACCAGCAATAGAGGAGCCAGTAGTACCTAGGGAAGAGGTAACCGTCTGTCCACCTGTCAGGAAAAGATAAAGGATAACTTAGTACTGTGGAGGAAGGGACCTCCCCCCCAGGTGCAGATTACCAGCTACTAGTATGCAAACTCAAACTAAAGCTTAAAAAGAACAAGCCACTCATGCATGCAGCAAATTATAATCTTCAAAATATACCACCGAAATTGAAAGACTGCCTGTGAAATTGATTTGCTGCTTTGGATACAAATGACAAGCACCGGAAGAACTATGAGATGACATTATAGAAAATTGTGCTGAAAGAAAACAAAACGTTTCTGCAGATGAAAAATCAAACATGAAATGGCCTAAATGAATGACCAAATAAGCTTCGAAAATTGCTCAAAAACACAGAGAAGTCAAAGTTGGAGGAAAAAGAGAGGTAATCATGGAAATTTCCCAATGTGCAGCATGACAAGACAAAGAGGTACTACAATGAAGCATTCAAGGCAATAGAATCAGAAACTATTAGAAGAACAGGATCAGCTTTCTTAAAACTATGCGAGTTAGAGAAAATTCCATCCTTGAATTGAAATGCTAAAAAATGCCCAAGGATTCATGTTGAATGATGCTTAGAGGATCAAGAAAAGGTGGGAAGAATACAGAGTTATATATACCACAAGGACTAAGTGGATCGATGGCCATTTCAATCTGTATGTTATGAAAGAAGTCAAAATATCATTGAAAGCATTATCAAAGGATAAAACACCAGGCTTTGAGGGCATTCCTATAGAAGTATTACAGCAATCAGATACAGTTGTAACAATACTTACAAGGCTCTGCCAGGAAACCTGAAAGACAACATCATGGCTCACCGACTGGAAAAGATCTGTGTTCATACCAAGACTGAAGAAAGGTGATCCGAATGACTGTGGAAATTATTGTACAATTGCTCTGGTCGCACACTTTAGCAAGATTCTTCTCAAGATCATTCAATGGAGATTGCAACCATACCAGAAATGAGAACTGCCTGCAGTGCAAGCAGCGTTTAGGATAAGGCTAATAGGAGACATCATCATGGATGTGAGATGGATCCTTGAAGAGACAAAAGAATACCAAAATGATAGCTACAGTTGTTCATGGACTACAGCAAGGCTTTTGATTGCATAAATCATGAGAAACTCAGGGCCATATAAGAATCATGGATATACCAGAACACATGATATTTTTCAGGCACAATCTTTACATTAACCAGGAAGCAACAGTTTGAACAGAACAAGAAGAAGCAGAATGGTTTCAAGTTGGAGAAAGTGTACAACAAAGCTGCAGACTTTCCCCCTACCTGTTCAATTTATATGCACAAGAAATCATCAGAGAAGCAGGATTGTAGATGAAGATTTAATAGAGATTTAATAAGAGATTTACTAGCATGGAGGAGTAGCCTAATGGTTAGAGCACTGGCTTGGGAACTAACAGACCAGGCTTCAATACCCACTAGCACTCCTTGTGGTCTTGGGCAAGTCACTTAACCCTCCATTACTCAGAAAAATCCAAGTTATCAATGTCCCTGTTTAAAGCAGTATAAAAAAACTGTAAAATAACAGCATTGCTAGGAAAGGGGAAGTGCTATTGATAGGTGATTTCAATATGCTGGATGTGGATTGGCACATCTCTGCTGCAGTGTCATCTAGAAGTTAGGAGATCCTGGATTCTATACAGGGAGAACTATTCAGGAAACTGGCAACAGAACCCACAAGTGAAGGGGCCATATTGGACTTGGTGCTTACCAGTGGTAAAAGTGTTTCTGATCATCTTGCATCCAGTGATCACCAGATGATATGGTTCAGTATTAGGACTAGGGCTGATCAAATCTATTCAAAAGCAAGGGTCTTAGGTTTTAGGAAAACTGACTTTGCCAAGATGGGCCAATACCTCAAGGAGTCATTAGTGGGATGGGAGCAGCTGGGGGATGTAGAAAAACAGTGGGCAAAATGAAAGGGGACATTTTAATGGCAACCAATATTTTGTTAGAAAGGTAAATAAAGGTAAAAGGCAAAAGAGGCTGCTATGACCCTCAAAAGAAGTAGCTGAAAAGGTGAAGAAGAAGAAGGCCTTCATGAAATCACATGAGATCACAGAGAGTGGAAGACAGGCATCTATATTTGGAAAAACTTAGAGAAGCTAGCAAAGAAGTCAGGAAATGAAAGATATTAAAAGAAGAAAAAATAGCCAATGTGATAAAATGGGGGGATAAGACATTTTTCAAATATGTTAGTGAGAAGAGGAAGGGCAAAAGTGGTATTGTCAGACTAAAGGGTGAAGGGGAGGAATATGTAGAAGCTGATGAGGATAAAGCGGACTTGCTTAACAAATATTTCTGTTCTGTGTTCAGAGATGAAGGGCCAGGAGCAGGACCTCAGAAAACACCCACAAATAGGAACAGAAGTGATGGGATTTCAAATGGTTTTCAGAAGACTGTGTTCGGGAGGAACTAGCTAAACTAAAAGTACAGTAGACAAAGCAATGGGACCAGATAGGATACATCCAAGAATACTGAAGGAACTTGGGGATATCCTAGCAGCTCCACTAACTGACCTTTTCAATGCCTGAGTTGGGAGTGGTGCCAGAAAACTGGAGAGAGGCACATCTGGTCCCTTTACACAAAAGCGGAAGTAAGGATGTGGTTGAAAAATACAGGCCAGTTAGTCTAACCTCTGTGGTGAGTAAATTATTGGAAACACTGCTCAAAGAGAAAATAGTGAGGTTTCTGTGGTCCAATGGATTACAGGACTGGAAGCAGCATGGATTCACCATAGGCAGGTCTTGTCAGACAAATCTGATTGATTTCTCTGTCTGGGTGACCAGGGAGTTGGACCAATTGAGAGCCCTAGATGTGGTGTACTTGAATTTCAGTAAAGCCTTTGACACTTCCGCAATGATCACCCTAGGGATGGACCCTAAAGTTACTGATTGGGTTAGAAATTGGTTGAGGAGGAGGCGACAAAGGGCACAGGTAAATGGAGTTCACTCTGAGGAGAGGGAGGTTACCAGTGGTGTGCCACAGGGATCTGTCCTTGGTCCGATTCTTTTTAACATCTTTGTTAGTGATATTGTGGAAGGACTGTCGGGTAAGGTTTGCCTCTTTGCGGATGATACCAAAATCTGCGGGAGTAGACACCCAGGAAGGAGTAAATGATATGAAGACGGATCTAGCTTGAAGAATGGTCAAGAATTTGGCAGCTGAGATTTAATGCTAAAAAATGCATGGTCATGCATTTGGGCTGCAAAAATCCAAAGGAGTGGTACAGTGTAGGGGGAAAGAACTTCTGTCCACAAAAGAAGAGCGGACCTGGGCATGATTGTGTCTGATGATCTTAAAGTAGCTAACCAGGTATAAAGGTAAAAGCTAGAAGGATGCTTTGGTGCATAGGAAGAAGAATGGCCAGCAGAAAAAAGGAGGTGATAGTGCTTCTTTATAGATGTTTGGTTCATCCTCATTTGGAATACTGTATGCGCAATTCTGGACACCGTACCTTCAAAAGGAAATAAACAGGTTGGGGTCGGTGCAGAGGATGGCTACTAAAATGGTTAGTGGTCTTCGTTATGAAGCATACAAGGACAAACTTTATATCTTAATATGTATACCTTAGAGGAAATGCGAGATAGAGGAGATATGAAAGAGATGTTTAAATACCTCCATGGCATAATTGCTTTCAATTGAAATCAAGCTCTGCTACGAGGGGACATAAGATGAGGGTGAAAGGGGATAGACTCAGGAGTAATATGCAGAAATATTTCTGTACGAAAAGAGTGGTAGATGCATGGAATAGTCTCCCAGTAGGGGTGGTAGAGATGAGGACAATATCTAAATTCAAAAAAGTATGGGACAAACACAGAGGATCTCTAAGGGAAAAGAGGGGACTATTGTAGTAGTCAATATGGTAGGGCAGACTGAATAGGCCATGTGGTCTTTTTCTGCCATCATGTTTCTATGTATGAAAATAACTGAAAATATTGTTGAAAGACTCAACAACCTTTGTTAGGCTGATGATAACATGTTATTGACTGAAAGGGAAGACAATCTGAAAAATCTTATCAAGATCAAGGAACATAATCTTAAAATGGCCTGCAGCAAAACATGAAGAGGACATAGATCCTGGCAACTAGCAAAATCAATAATTTCATTCTTGATGGAGAAGAATTAGAAATAGTAGACAACTGTATCCTGCTTGGATCAATAATCCATAATGAATTGACAAGCAGTCAAGAAATTCAGTGATACACTGCAGAATGGACCTAGCCAAGATTTTCAAGTGCAGAAATGTATCTCTTTGTAGAAAGATTCAACTTGTCTAAGCAATGGGATTTTCAATAACGTCACATGGATGCGAAAGTTGGATAGTGAAGAAGAAAGATGGGAAGAAAATTAATGCCTTTGATTTATGGTCCTTTCAAAGAATACTGTGGGGGGTGGGAGACAGGGTATTCATTGACAGCGGCTAGACCTCATAAAGTGCCTAGCCATTGCCACTGAATACTAACCTTGGATATTCAATGCCAGGGCCATATCCAGCCATCGGCATTGAATATCTGGGTTGCTGCAGAACCTAGAAGCTAACCAGGCAGTTGCAATACTGAGCTTCCACAGGTAGCTTCCACAGGTAGCTTCCACAGGTAGAGTTTAGGCCAGCCTTTGCTGCATCAGACTTTACCCACTTGTCACTAACTGGGCAGCAGCTCTATATCACCACTGCCCAGTTAGCAATGGGTGCTGCCTCTGCTCTACCCCAGAATGCCCACGACATGCTCCGATGCTTACTGCTTAGCATCAGGGCATATAGCGACGGCACCTGTGGATATCTGGCTGATTATCCAGTTCAGCGGCATTTACATGCCTTTGAATACCCCTTCCTTCCCCCACTATGTATACCATGGATTGCCTGAAGAACTAATCAATTGGTACTAGAAGAGATCAAACAAACTTTTGGAAGCTCAAATGACAAGACTTCGACTTTTATAATTTAGATACATCATGTGAAAAGAAAGATTATTAGAGAAAGATATCATGCTTGGAATGGTTGAAGGTCAACGCAAAGGAGGAAGGCTAGCAATGCGATGGATTAATACAATAATAGCAGCTATGGATGTCACTCTTTGAACCATTTGCTGCCTGACTGAAGACCAAACAGTTTAGGACAACTATCCACAGGGTTGCCATGAGTTGAAATCGACTTAATGGCACTTAACAATAACCCTGGTGCTCTTGTGTCTATTTTGCTGTTTTGTCTTAATTTTCTCCAGTTTAGGCCCTGAGCTCTGTTTCCCCCTATCCATCAGGACCCTTTATTCTGCATTTGGTGCCGGAGTTTGCTACTTTCTGCTGTTTTCTCCCAATTTAAAGCAACAGTCAGCCTATAAATAACTTTTGCGTAGGACCTCTGAGGCTATGCTCTGGGCTATCCTTGCCCCCTAGTGAGAGGCCAGCTATACATGCATAAATTTCTCTGCATAAAAAAAGGCATTCCTGGAGAGTGTTTGGGTGGCTTGGGTGTGTCTTATGAATCTGTACACTTTAATTGTCAAACATTAGAGAGACTGATTCACTAAAGCACTGTAACCCATGCTAATATTAACACAGCTAACAGGAGTGTTATTTCTTCCTTGTTTTACAATTGGTGTTTAGCCACAAAACAGCCTGATCATTACAGTTTATTGAATTTGAAAATCAGGTTGTTCTGTATGAGTTTAAATGACATGTTGAACGTTACACATAGGTGCACTGCTGAAAATGTAGATCTAAACGTTTAGACCTAATTAGAGCTTTTGTAGTATTATATTTAAATTCAGAGTATACAAACCACAGCTGTGCATTACCAGGGTGACTTTTACTAAGTACCTATATTACCAAATTCAGCAACTGAATCCAAAATGAGATCCAGCATATGACCACATAGCTCAATTCAGAGGCCACAAAGTATACAGTCACACTCTTCTTTAACTAAAGAGGTTTCAGCTTTTTAAAAATATCATCTCTTTATTTATGCTTCTATGCCAGACTTTGAAAAGATTTCTCATCCACTCCCCTTTAGGATAGCCTTTGACAGTATGCTCCTGAGTATAGTGAAAATACTTCTTTTTGGTATAATTTACCATGGATTTGTGGCCAGTTACTCATCTGAGAAGTCAGTTCATAATTTGTATTTGTAGTTCCAAGAAGCACTTGTGCAGATCTTTTAAATGTCAGGATATTTTCTTTATGATAGCTTCAGAAATATTAAAGCACAAGCAATTCAAAAGTGTTAAGAAAACTCGCGTTGGCATTCCAGGGTGTGCAAATGAATTGGACTCTTATTAAAATTCATCCAGTCTCTTGTTTACTGACATGAATGATCCCATTCATTTGAATGGGGGGTTTCCATGAGTCTTTTGTTCTGTATAAAACCTAGCCCACACTTGTTTATGTGTCTGTGGATGGCTTGCCCAAATTTATGCAAGTATTTTGGCGGTGCCCATGGCAACAGGAGTCAGTTACCTGCTCATGTCATACGCTGACCCCAGACATTTTGGTATAGTAAAAAAACCTAACAGCCCAGAAACGTTTTCTGTAGGTTGATCAGTTTTAATGATTTCATTTATGTCACCTTGAGTTTTACCTTTTGGTGCACTAGGAAATAATTTTGTCATGGGGCTGATTTTATAGGGGGTGTATGGAAAGTTATATGCTATTTTAAAGGACTTACATGCGTGAAGGAATATTATATGCGCAGTTTAGGTGGTCACTATTCTGTAACCACGTACATAAGTGTAATTGCACATGCTTTGTTTGGATGGGCACAAGGGTGTAGCATAGGCGGGGCTTACATTTTCACCAATAAGTAATAAAATATTATAACTTGCATGCATTTCTGACTGATTTAAATGCGGCCATTTTCACCTGCTTTAGCGCAGGACTAACTGTCACTACTAGGTTAAGGGTGTGTCAGTACATCCCTATTTTATAAAGTGAAGCACGCGTACACTTTACTTTATAAAATAGGCCCAAATACATGCATGGTAAAGAATGATGATTGTGCAAGCATTTATACAATTACCCTCAAAGTGTGACTTTCTACAGAGCACTATCTCCTGAAATGTCCTGAATGCTTTTTTTTTTTTGCCATTTGAGAAAAAAGTGCTGTGGGACAAATATTTGCAGAAATCTGGTCATTGATGCTGTTTAAGAGTTATTTTAAATGAAATTCACAGTAAGGAAGGAATGGAAGAAAATAATAACATACAGTGAGGTAACCTTGTATTGAATTTTATCACCTGGCGTCAAACTGCTCACATGAGTAAAACGAATTGATGTGTCCTGTGCAATTGATCATTTCCTAAAATATCAGGCAGACTGTTGACGATGGGTAAAACGGAAACCCTCTCTACTTTTAAATGGCCCAAATGAAAAATAAAGTGCTACAGTGAATAGAGTTAAGAACATAGCTTTATTATTTGTGCTTCTTCTCATAGAAATGCTCCACATCTTGCAAGGGTAGGCCAGCCAGAGGTAAAATAAGTCCCCCTGGATGCGGGGTAGCAGTGGCGGCCAGCAGGGACAAAACTGGGAGGCATGCAGGAGGTTCCCTGCAGCTGGACCCTGACCGTGGGAGGCCAGATTGGGGGTCTGGCTGCGGGGAAAGGATATTCTCGGTGGTGGCTGGCGCTTGCGGCTCCTGAATGGATACTAAGGCTCTGCAGCTCCATTCAGTAGCCTGGCTGAGTTAGCCGGGTATGCGGCTGGGCATGCTGCTGATCCAGGCCATTAGATCCGCTTCTGATCCTGTGGGCACGTCTAGCTCCTGCGGGATCAGAATCTGGTCTACCGCTGTACATCCCAATTCTGCCTGGCCGCACAAGGGGCTAGACATTCAGAAGGGAATTGGTCTCACAACTTACCAAGATCTTCTTGCATTTTTTACAATCCTCTTGGGTTTTAACAACTTTGTATAATTTGGTGTCATCTGCAAATTTGATCACCTCACTTGTTATTCCCATTTTCAGGTCATTTATAAATATATTAAAAAGCAGCAGGCCCAGCGCAGATCCCTGGGATAAGCCACTATTCACCTTTCTCCATTGAGAAAATTGGCCATTTAGCCCTACTCTCTGTTTTCTGTCTTTTAACCAGTTCATGATCCACAGTAGTACATTGCCTTCTAGCCCATAACGTTTTATAATTTTCCAAGGAGGTCATTCCATAAAGTGAATAGGCTGTTTGGACGTGCGTGGGAGACATTTTTCTTGCAAAATGTCTATGACTGTATTCTGGAACCCTTCGCCCATGCACGTTGTCAGACGGCTGCCTGGGTGAGAATCTTCACAGTCTTGGCAAGTGCATATATCTATATGATTTGCAAGGGATTGTGGGCAATGCAGTTCATTCACACCAGACACAGCTGCTCACAATAATTAGTTGTGCTTTTGGGTAAAGCCAATAAGATATTTATTTATGGGGTTATTTCTCCCAACACAGATATGCTTGGTAGCACATAAATCAGGTTACTTGCTTCCAGTGTTTAACTTGGAAAAACAAAATCAAAATCAGGAAAACAACATTCAAACTTGTCAGGCATTAGCTAATGTTTTCTTAGCATATATCAAACAACAAACGAAAAGCCACAAAGAAAGAAAAAACTGTTCTTTTCAGGTTAACTTCTGATAACTTCCCACATAGATTCAGAAGTGATTCTCTCCTAGCTCACAAGCAATTGGGTAAGGCTCAATTGCTAGCAGTTATCCAGCTGAAACCCCTTAGCTGGCTTGCTTTCTACTGTGTGGGTCAAATCCTGCTTCAGGAGCTTTTCTGAGTAGATTAAAGAACAAGTTTGTATTTCTTTGTGATGGTTGCTGTACTTTGTAACAGAAAGTTACCAAAGGAGTTTAGACAGAGAGCAGTCCATATAAACACATTCTTCATCTGCAATCATTCCCCCTTCTTCAACAAGCATGGGTTCAATATCATGGATTGGCACAGATGAATCTCTCAATGGAGCACTTTCAGGAGAATACTTGTTTCCCTGCTGTCTTTCAAGGTTATAGCTAGGGCATAGATCAGTGTTCATACCTGAGCTTCCATTGCTGTTAGAGTTCCTCTCTATATAGCCTGGCCAGTATGTAGTCCAGTTCTTATGTCCAGCCTTCCAATCCAGATCCCTGGACACTGGATCTCTCTTCACATACCTTCTGGCACAGGTCTTAGGGTCCCTTCCACGTGCAGCCGTCTCCCTCACAGGTAGCGTCTGGCGATTCCTAGCTCTGCAGCACCATTCCTCTGGCTTTCCCCAGTCCAATGGTGTATGCTGGCCCTTGGAATAGCTCCCAGTATACGTACTGCTCTGGACTCTTCTAGACCTCTCAAAGGCTTTTCTCCTCTTTCTTCCAGAGGGTTTCTTTCTCTCTCTGTCCGTCCGGTTTGGCTTCTGCTTCTGATGATCCTTCAGATGAAACTGATCAAGCTCAAGCTGATTCTCAGGATAATGAGGATAATTCTCTGTAGAATAAACTCCACCTTTATTCTGCCCAGATGAGTGCTCCCCCCTAATACAGCGCAGCTGTGCTGAATCAGGCCCTTCCCTTTGAGATGAGTGCTTAGGGATTACCTCATAGCCCTCCTGATTGAACACACGTTTCCCCACTTCAGCTCCTCTAATGGCTGTTGGAAACCTGGTGCATTCTGGGACTGGTAGTCTTTTATGGGAAAATTCTGTTTTCTTATTTCTACCAGAACTGACAGGTTGCTTGTTCAGAGTCACTTCACCTTTTCTATAGCTCCTTCCTGAGCTATGATAAGCTTCCTTATCACAACGTCCATGACACTAGAATGGGGATTTCAGAGTATGCCTGGGAGGGGTGGAATGGGGGTGTGGTTTACTGTGGAGATGTATAAAGCATTTTCAGGAAAGGTCTATGCATGTTTTCTGTGTTCCCCGCAGACTGCTCTTTATTCCTGTGGAAAACTTGAATAAGGTCAGTTCTTAGGAATATTTCTGCTGTGCTTGTATAGAGGTTGTGACAAGTATGCTTCAAACTGGCGTGTCTGCAGACTGTAAAACACAGCTAGATGCATGTATAATGGACAGAAATCAGGGGTGAGAGAATCGTGTAAGCTAAGGGGCATTAATAACTATTCCTAAAGATATTTGAAAAGCAACAATAGTGCATATGGTGGCTATGCTGACAGTTGCTGTTTGAGCTAATCTGGGGGACCCTGACAAGTCCTGTGTTCTGTAAAATGTTAGAAGTGAGGGGGATCAGATATGTGGTCCTGGCACTCCATGCTTTAATGGTGTACCAGCTTTTATCTATAGGTGCTGAGCATTTGTTTCCCAGAATTATGTCTTTTTGTGACACAAGTGAGAGAGAGTGTGTGTGTATGTGTGTGTGTGTGTATCATTTGAGAGTTGCACAGGAGGATCTAGTGTGCTGATCTACATATCAGGGAGGAGGGCCAGGCACTGGGAAACATGACTAATGTAGTGCCAACAGTCCGCAGATTGTGCCATGCAGCATGCCATACCCAGGGCATACATTTGTGGCTCAGCAATCGTATGCATGTTTTGGGGAATTGTTATATATAATGCCCTGTTCAATGTAATTTCAGTTTGTTCAATGTAAACCGCACTGATGCAGAATAGTGCGGTATATAAGAGAATGTGAATAAATAAATATTAATGTTGGTTTTTGTGCAGATGATGAGGGTCCATCCTGAGCGTTTTTAAGGGTATATGTAGAGCTGACCAATGCATGCCTCACTGAAGCTGTTTTATGATGCCAAGTACCATTTGATTCAAGGCATATTCTGTCATAGATGTTCATATTTACCTTCTCTTATACTATCTTAGAGTGTGCTGGGATTACTTAGCACTGTTCTGGGCATGTAGGGGATTAGGACATGTTCTAGTTTGCATTAGCTTGCATTTATCATCAGTTTCTATATCTTATATGCATCAGCAAACTATGTCAATAAGCACAGCAGCTTAGGAGATGCATGTTTTTATAGCGGAGACATGTGGAGACAGGCACGATTGGAGACGGCTAATTTCACAGAATACGGTGAGGATGGGCACATTCAAAAACTGATCACTGTTAACCCGTATCTCCAACTATTGCTGGAGACGTGTTTCTCTGCTCTTCTCTATGGCCTGTGCCTGTATCCATGCGCGGACTTCGCACTGGATACATGCACAGGCCTGCTGAACAGCATGTTGGATATGCCCCGCCGCAGAAAAGTGGGTGCGTCTAAACCTGTGTTTTTGGAATTGGGTGGGAATCGCATCCATGTCTGAGTTAAACGTTTCCGCCTATATGGAATTGGCCTCCAAGATTCTCTCATGAGGGACATGTCAAAGGCTTTCTGAAAATTGAGTTACACTATATCAATTGGCTCATCTTTACCTGTTTATTCACACCTTCAAAAAATATAAGAGATTTAGAAGGACAAGGCTTGGCTAAATCCATGTTGGCTTTCTGTTATTAAACCATGACTATCTAAATATTCAGTAATTTTGTTTTTTATAATGGTTTCTACCATTTTGCCCGGTACTGACGTCAGGCTGACCAGTTTGTAGTTTCCCGGATCGCCCCTGGAACCGTTTTAAAAAATTGGCATTACATTGGCCACTCTCCAGTCTGCGGGTACTACAGATGATTTTAATGATAGATCACAGATTACTAATAGTAGTTTTACAATTTCATATTTCAATTCTTTCAGCACCCTGGGATGTATGCCATCCAGTCCAGGTGATTTGCTGCTCTTTAGTTTATCAATTAGCTATATGACATCTTCCCAATTTATCGAGATTTATTTCAATTACTCTGATACATCGCCTTTAAATATCATTTCTGGCATGGGTAAGTTTTCTACATCATCTTCAGTAAAGACTGAAGCAAAAAATTAATTCAGTCTCTCCGCTATAGCCTTGTTCTCATAGGAGTATATACAAATTCTGCCAATGGGGTGCTCACAATTTGTTCTTGTTCAATTTTACAAGGAGTCATTATCCTCATTGCCATGTTTGAACCATTTAGTGCAATGTGATACCTTTTCAAAGTTTGGCAACACCTCTCAGCACAAACAGAAAAGTAGTAAGGAGCTTCAAAGTATAAGGGACCCTTTCACTAAAGAGCAGTACATTTTTGGACTTACCACACATTTATAACAAAAGCTAACATGCTGTAATACATTGACCCTTTGCTAACTGTCGAGGATGTGCCTATTACCACGTTGAAAAGTTCCCTAACACACAGCAGTGGCATTTGCAATTAATGCGGATGCAGTTAATGCTACCCACTGAGGTGGTATTAAGTTCACCCACACTAACTGCAAAATGTACAGTTAGCACACAGTAATTACCCCCATGCTAATTGCAATCTGCCATTAATAGCCATTCTCTGCCTCTACCCTGCCCAGTCTCTACCTCCTTCATGCAGTTAGTGCAGGATTTTTATTGTGCTGGCCAATTTTAATGCAAAGTAACTGTTACCATGGGCCGTACTAAAACACAACTTAACCATTAGCACACTTTATTAAAAGGCCTCTTATTATTTTTATTACATTTACTTTCAGTGACAAGAATGACATTTTTGCATCCAAATTTGTTGTAATAATGTATGTTGGGGCCTTCAAATTAACTTCATATATTTTTTAAAGGGATGCCATCTTCCTGACACCAGGATAATTTGTTTAATTTTCCATCCTTAATGAGTATTTATGTTCAGTTCCCATCAGTGCATCATAAAAGGAGCAGCCTAGTGGTTGAAGTAGCAGGCAGCGAACTTGGTAGGCCAGGGTTCAAATCCTGTTTGTACCACAGATGCTCCTTGGATAAGTGACATTACCATTGCCATAGGTACAACTTAGATTGTAAACAGGGCTAGCCCAACCATAAGACAAACTAGGCAATTACCTAGGGCAGCTGTTTCTGGCAGCCAGCAAATAGCAGGGCATTCAAAGCTGAACAATAGCTTCTGAAAGCCAGGGGGGCCTAAGGCTTAAAGTTTCCCTATGGCGCCAACACCTTGAACCTGCTCTGGGGCCAGCCCTGATTGTAAACACCCTTAGACAGGGAATTGACTTGTGTATCTGACTGTAACTTGCTTCAATTTGGAAAAGACAAGTAATTAAATCTAAAATGCAAATATGACTTTCACCAATGTATATAAACATCTGCACTTTGTCCAAATTATAATAATAAATCCAACAGTGGATCAATCTAGCACATCATCAGTGTTGTAATATGGTATTAAACTGCAAAATAATCATTTTTTGTGTGCAGTTTAGTCAAAATGTGCTATTTAGGTTGCACTTTGGTACTTTTTTTGCATTAAGTTAATAGAATATGATAAATGTTTTTACATATAAAATAAAGCAAAAAGAAGAGCACTTAAAGAATTGCATATTCTCTGTGGAGGAATAAGAGATGATTAACTTGCATATTTTCTAGGCAGTCATCATTTGAATACTTCCTGGAAATATTGATAAGCCATAATTAGTGCTTACTCCCTTGTTGCTTGTAACTGTGGACTTTCAGGTCTGTCCAGGAAGCTTGCACTAGCATGCACAACAACAAATATGCGTAATTGCATTTATGTTCTAATGCACATTATTTCTTTGTCCTTCATGCAGTATTTTTGCATGCAAATGCAAAATATGCAAAACTGAAATAAGCTGAAGAATCATGCAAATCAACCCATTAGCAATTAGAAAACCATAGCGATTGGCGATTTCCCATGAAACGTTCTAGGCAGCATAGTTAAGTTTTGTTTGTGATAAAGCTCATGCTTTCATGCAAAGTTTATGCATGAAAATTGCAATGAAACTCATTTATAAATTATGTAAAGAGGTCGATTATCATGAGAATGATTTTTGTCCTAGCGAGCTATTCTTACAATTTTTGCCACAATTAAGTACATCGCCTCGTTTATAGGAGAGAAAAAATGCTACTTCCTTCCTGCCCCAGATTTACATATATTAATCCACATCTCCCTGATCATCTTCCAGATGCTGCTGTGCATTAGTGTAAAAAAAAACTACGATTTCCTAAATGAATGTGCAAGCTAAGTCACATACACAAATATTTGCTGAAAAGATGGGGTTCCTCTATCCATAGGGTAATTGTAAAATTGGGCAGGACTAACTTTACCCTCACTTGGTTTGCAGCTTGAACAGGTCTCAGCTGAGGTGTCAGACCAAGATAAACTACCCATCTGGGCAGCAGCAGAATGGGATGGTGTTGGTGGCGAAGGATCACATTTCTGTGACAATAGCAACAACACTAAAATTATCTGTGTGGACTAAAGGCCTGGGAATCTACTTACTTAACTAGTCATGAAGACCCAATGGATAGTCACAACAAAACAAATTGCAATATGGTGCTGGAAGATGAGACCCCCAGGTCAGAAAGCACTCAACTGGCTACTGGGGAGGAGCTGAAGACTTTTCAGAGTAAAGCCAGCATTTATGATGTGGTTGAATCAAAGCTCATGGGAGGTCTAACTGTTGATGTAGCTGCACATGAAATGAGAGTCAGAAGCTGCAAAGATGTCTTACATATTGGGACATGGAATGTACGAAGCATGAACCAAGGGAAGTTGGAGGTGGTCAAGAATGAAATGGAATGTCTACAACTTGATTTGTTGGGTGCCAGCGAACTGAAATGGACTGGCATCAGGCACTTTGCATCTGATGATCACATGGTCTACCATGCTGGAAATGAAAGACAAAAAAGAAATGGTGTTGCATTTATAATCAAGAAGAAATTCACAAGAACTGTAATGAAATACAATGCAATCAGTGAACACTTAATTTCTATTTGTCTACGAGGAATGCCCATCAACACAACTATAATTCAGGTATATGTCCCAACAACAGCAGCAGAAGAGGATGAAGTTGATGAGTTCTGTGAACAAGTACAAGCTGAAATTGACAGAACATGCAAACAGGATATCCTGATAATCATGGGTGACTGGAACACAAAAGTTGGCAACAAAGAAGAAGGCAAAGTGATTGGAAAATATGGACTTGGTAACAGGAATGAAACTGAAGAAAGACTGATAAAATTCTGCAAGACCAATGATCTATACATCTCAAACACCTTCTTCCAGCAACACAAGTGGTGACTGTACACATGGACTTCACACAATGGATTGTACAAAAATCAAATTGACTACATCTGTGGAAGTCAATGATGGAAAAGCTCTATAACATCAACAAAGACAAAACCTGGAGCTGACTGTGGTACAGATCACCAACTATTGGTATGCAAACTCAAGTTAAAGTTGAAAAAGAGTAAGACACTCATGAATATAGCAAAATATGACCATGAGAATATACCACCAGAATTTAAAGACTACCTGCAAAATAGATTTGTTGCTTTAGATGCAAATGACAGAACTTCAGAAGAGTTATGGGATGACATCTAGAAGATTGTGTTGGAAGAAGCAAAAATGGCCAAAATGGATGCTGAAGAAACTCTGAAAATTGCTCAGAAATGCAGAGAAGCTAAAGCAAGAGGAGAAAGAGAGGCAATCGCAGAACTCAACAGAGATTTCCAACGTGCAGCAAGACAAGACAAGGAGACGTACTACAATGACACATGCAAGGAAATAGAATCAGAAACTATTAGAGGAAGAACAAGATCAGCTTTCCTAAAGCTACGAGAGTTACATAGAAACATAGAAATATGACAACAGAAAAAGACCACATGGCCTATCTAGTCTGTCCTTCCATAACAACTACAACAGTCCCCTTTTTACCTTCAGAGATCCTCTGTGTTTGTCCCATGCTTTTTTGAATTCAGTTACTGTCCTCATCTCTACCACCTCCACTGGGAGACTATTCCACGGATCCACTACTCTTTCCGTAAAGAAATATTTCCGCATATCACTCCTGAATCTATCTCCCTTCACCCTCATCCCATGTCCCCTCGTAGCAGAACTTGCTTTCAATTGAAAGAGGCTCTCTCCCTGAACATTTATGCCATGGAGGTATTTAAACATCTCAATCATATCACCTCTATCCCGCCTTACCTCTAAGGTGTACATATTAAGATCCTTCAGTCTGTCCTCATATGCTTTATAATGAAGACCACTAATCATTTTAGTAGCCACCCTCTGCACCGACTCCATCCTGTTCACATCCTTTTGAAGGTGCGGTCTCCAGAATTGCACACTATACTCCAAATGAGGTTGCACCAAAGACTTATGCAGAGGCATTATCACCTCCTTTTTTCTGCTAGCCATTCCTCTCCGTATGCACCCAAGCATCCTTCTAGCTTTTGCTGTTGCCTTTTCTACCTGTTTAGCTACTTTAAGATCATCAGACACAACCACGCCTAGGTCCCGCTCTTCTTTAGTGGACAAAAGTACTTCACCCCCTATACTATATTGCTCCCTTGGATTGCTGCAGCCCAAATGCATGACCTTACATTTTTTAACATTAAATCCCAGCTGCCAAATTCTAGACCATTCTTCAAGCTTAGCTAGATCCCTCCTCATTAGTATCTAGTATCTCCATGGTGGAAAAAACCACGGGGGCCTAATAAAAAAAGGCAATGGCGGCCCTGATGCTGAAGAAACAATGAAAGAAACTAAGAAAAGAAAAGAAATTTTCGCAAAAAAGAAAAAGAGGTACCGGAATGGTGCGGTACTGCTCCGGTGCGACGGGAAGGCAAGCACAAGTATCGAAAGGCACAAAAAATGAAGTCTTTCACAACGGGGTTAGGACAAGGTCCTGATGGCTCAGCAGAAAAAAGATGACTGAGGAGAACTTTTGGGAAGGCATGAAGGTAGGCACACATGCGTGGAGGGATGCTCCCAAAAGCATTCCTATTGGATGCTGGGGAGTGTTCCCACGTGGGGCTCCATCAATGGAATGTCACCCATATGTGAAGATTTCATTCCAGCTTGTTCCTGGAGATATTATATTGCTGCTGCTGTAATGTGTTGAGTGCAATATTTTTATGAGTATTTTGTGTTGTGTCATTTGGATGGTTGTATTATTGTTTATGAATTGCTGTTTAATTTGTTCTTTCCGCAGATTTTTAAAATTAGGAACTGGGGTAGAAATTTTATAATTAAGATAAAATTATTAACCAGACAGACTTAGGCATTGCCACCTTTTATTTTTGACAATGTACTTCCAAAAGACACAGATGAGCCTCTTGTCAGACACAGGATGTCGAGCACAGTGATCAATTGATCTGGCAGAGCATGTCACATTTTTTGTTCAGATGTTCTTAAAGAGAGGATGTGAACATGTTGGGTAGGAAGGGCTGGTGATAATGTTAGGCTACTTTTATAGTGTTGTATAGAATGAAGAGTCTAGCAAAGTGGCTTTGTAAAGCTGAGTGCCATATTCATTCCTGGAAAAAGTGGTACTATCTCTTTAAAAGCAACTTTGACCCTAACAAAGCATAACCAATGATTTTCACAAATGAAAATGATTTTCCATATTCCCCTCTCATGACCTGATAATGGTACTGTGCTATGAATTTTTTTCTTTAGATATGTTTCACATTTTTACCTTGAAAGAAAAAGGAAAAATGTGCAAAACTGCCCTCAAAGTATGAACAACAACGAGTGCCACATAAATGCAGCATCTGTTTAGCAGAGTGATCCAGCAGCAAGCTGAAATATAAATCAGGACCCTTGGCTTTGGAAGTGAATAAAGGGTATGCATGTATGGATGAGATTACCTTTTGCAGGCTAGTTTATAGACATAGTGGAAAGCAAAAATGGAACATTATAGCACCTCTACCACCTACATATTCCAAATATCTTCATTTGAGCAATGACAAATCTTTCTCACTGGCCAGAATATCTCCTTAACGTCCCCTTTTATGATAGTTGCTATTCAGGAAAATAATGATTATCTTGAAATATTTATGAAGCCAAAAAAAGGCCAAGAATCAATCAGGCCTCCACAGCAGTAAAAAAGCTGTATGCATGGACATGACCAGATAGACCCGCTGTCACTGAAGCTCCTTAATATAAAGTATATTAAACTTTTTTCACTTAATATATGGTAAATTAAATGATGGAAAAATCAGAGATGATTTCATTGCTTTCCAGCAACTTCTTTTTCCAATTTCTGGTCAGGCCTTGTGATGAGGGATTTTCTATCTTTTGGCAAATAACAGCTGTGCTGTCATAAATCTCAGCCTCTGGCAGTGATACGTAGCCAGACATCCTTATCATGAACCGACCAGGAAATGCTGAAAAATTGTTGTTAAGTGCCATTGAGTTGGTGTTGACTCATGGCGACCCTCTGGGTAGCTGTCCTAAACTGTGTTCAGTCTTCAGTCAGGTGGCTCATTGTTGATAGAGTGACACCCATAGCTGCTGTTATTGTATCGATGCATCTCATTGCTGGCCTTCCTTTCTTGCGTTGACCTTCTACCTTGCCAAGCACGATGTCTTTCTCTAATGATCTCTTTTTTTGCATGATGTGTCCAAAGTATGAAAGTCAAAGTTTTGTCATCTGAGCTAAAGAAAGCTGAGGTTTGATCTCTAGTACTGACTGGTTTGTTCTTCGGGCAGTCCATGGTATACACAGTATTCATCGCCAGCATCATAATTCAAAGGCCTTGATTTTGTTTCTGCCTATCTTTCTCACTGTCCAACTTTCACATCCACATGACATTATTGAAAATACCATGGTTTGAACAAGTCAAATCTTTGTATGGAGAGAAACATCTCTGCTTTTGAGAATCATGTCTAGGTCCTTCATAGCCATTCTGCCAAGAGCAATGCATCATCGGATTTCTTGACTGCTTGTCGTTTCTTTATTGATAGTTGATCCAAGAAGGTTAAAGTTGTCAACTATTTCAATTTCTTCTCCCTCAACGATGAACTTATTGATTTTGCCAGTTGCCAGGATCTTTGTCTTCTTTACATTAAGGTGCAGGACCATTTTAAAACTATGTTCCTTGATCTTGAGAAGCAAATGTTTCAGATTGTCTTCACTTTCAATCAGTAATGTGGTATTATCAGCATAGCGGAGGTTGTTGATGAGTCTGCCACCAATCTTCACACTTCGGTTGCCTTCATACAGTCCTGCTGCTCTGATGATTTTTTCTGAAAATAAATTAAATAGGTATTTATTTTATTTATTTAAAAAGGTTTTATATCTCACTTTTTCCTTCAATTAAAGCGGTCACACTACAATACAATACAGGTTATACAGAGGTGAGGGAAACATGTACCACTCTTCATTACATCAGAGCAGTAGCAAATGGGATTACATAACTCAGGGAATACAGTACAGTACATACACAGTACATTCATGGCACAACTACACGGAATACAGTACAGTACATACACAGTACATTCATGGCATAACTACACAGTATAAGTTACAGCATGGGTTATATTACATACCGTCTGCAAGGGGTGAAAACCTGCCCTGCCACCGCACCCCGCCCAAGGGCCATGTCAAAGGCCCTTAGGCACAGGCCCGCCAGTTGTGGGCACGCCTGCCGGTTCCAGTTTTTTAAGCTGCTGCCTGGTGCGCCACGATTGGCCCTTGGTGGGGGAGCGGGAGGGGCGAGCAGCTCCCGCTTCCTCCCCCGACATCCGATCGAGCAGTGTGGTGGGTCCCAAAGAGGCAGTTTCTTGCCGGTTCCAGTTTTTTAAGCTGCTGCCTGCTGCGCCCCGATTGGCCCTTGGTGGGGGGAGTGGGAGGGGCGAGCAGCTCCCGCTTCCTCCCCCGACGTCCGATCGGGCAGCGTGGTGGGTCCCAAAGGTAGGGGGAAAGTATGCAGCCTTGTTGTACACCTTTGCTGATTTTAAACCATTCTGTTTCTCCTTGTTCCATTCGAACTGTTGCTTCTTGATCAATTATCGTCCGGTGTCCAATCTCCCTTTTGCTTCCAAACTTTTGGAGAAGGTAGTTTTTTCACAACTTTCACACCATCTGGACTCAACGCACTTTCTGCACCCCAGGCAATCCGGATTTCGTCCCGGTTACAGTGTCGAGACTACTATCACGGCGGTCATGAACGAAATCCATACTTCCCACGACCAAGGTAACATCACGGTGGCGGTATCTCTTGATCTTTCAGCCGCCTTTGATCTAGTGGACCACTCTCTTCTTCTTTCACGTTTGCGGGATACAGGTATTCGTGGTGCTGCTTATCACTGGTTTCACTCCTTCTTATTTTCCAGGTCATTTGCTGTCACCTCCACTTATTCTGCTACAGACCCTCTTCCCCTCACGTGCGGTGTCCCGCAAGGTTCAATTCTGGCCCCCTTACTATTTAATGTCTTTTTGGCTCCTTTGGCTGTACTCATTCAACAACTAGGGATCTCAGGTTACTACTACGCCGACGATATCTTTCTTTTGCATCACACTTCATCGTCCCACCCGGATATAACCCCACTAGAAATCTGTCTATTTTCAGTTTCCTCATGGCTCGCCTCCAGCTGTCTAGTGCTCAATATTGCTAAGACCGCTGCAGTCTGGTTCCCCCACAGTTCCCCTACTCCGTCACTTATTCCCTTTTTTTTAGGCACCCGTATCTCTCTAGTCTCTAAACTCCGCTACCTTGGTGTCATTCTCGACAGTAACCTTACCTTCCATGATCACATTTCCCATATCTCTCGGCGCTCTTTCTTCTGTCTCCGACAAATTCGGGCCATTCGACCATTCTTATCCTCTCAAGCCCTCACCATCCTTCTACTTTCCCTGGTCATCACCAGATTGGATTTTTGTAACACCATCTATGCTGGTATCCCCCAATATCAACGGCATCGACTACAGCTAATACAGAATACAGCTGCTCGGATGATATTATACGCCTCCCCTTGCGATCATATTACCCCGCTGTTGCAACATCTCCACTGGTTGCCACTGGAATTCCGGATTTCTTTCAAGACCCTTACGTTAGTACATCGAGCCATCTATCTTTTCCAACCCCAGTACCTCTCTGATTTATTAACCTTCCATACTCCCACTTGCAGCCTTCGATCCATCCATGTCAACTGTCTTCACCTCCCAGCTCCCTCCAAAGCTCACTTACAATCTACTGCGATGCTTCCGCTTGGGCCCAAGAGCTTACAAGCAGGAAACAGCCTTAGGTTGTCCACTTTTGAATAAAGCTTCCCTTGTTGTCACCAGAGGTATTCTGGGACTTGTGGTTAGTTTATTCTTCTAGGACAAATTGTAGTTGTGAGTCGGTGGTTCAAGGCAGCAAGAAAATTTATTTTGTGGGGATTTCCAGGGCATTTAAGCTCAATACACAAACAAGGCAATAAAGGATGCTTCTCCAACATACAGGATAAATCAGGTAACAGAGAATGACGTAACAAAAACCACTTTTCACTGTTCAGCTGTTCTTATTCCCAAAAGCTTACACCGAGGACTGCCTCGTGTGGTCATTCAACAGAAATACAGATAAACTTGCAACAGCTGTGATTTTCTTTTCTCAAAGCAACTTCTTCTAAGCACTGCTTCTTAGCTTCAGAAGACAATTAAGCTTAGTAAAACACAGTATTAGCTTTCCTTAATTCTAAGCAGGTATTTCACTTATTCTCTATATTGTTTCACAGTCTCTCAGCTCAGTTCAATAATGCAGACTCTTCTTTTATACACAATGAGCAATCCATGGGTACAGGTTCACACTCAGAGCTTGGCAAACAGGAATCTATTTGCATTCCTTCTGTGGCATCAGGATATATGGTATCTCTATCAAAGTTACAAACTCTCCCAGACTTTCTCTCCTTTAGAAATTCCTGGAACTGATTCCACAGCAATTCAGCTTGTAAAGGCACAGTTATATTTGGGGAGTGAACTTTTCCCTCAGCAAACAACTCTCTCAGTGCTTCTAGCTTTGAAGACTCAGCTGTTCTGCTTTTATCAGGGCTATGACTTTTCCCATACGTAAAACGTTCCACCCACCTCTTAGCAGTAGACGGTGAGGGCTCTGCTTCCTGGACCTTAGCAATATCAAACTGTTTCTCTGTGTATTTCTCAGCTCTGAGACTGCCGGCTTTACCTTGGGGATGGTTCCTCAGACAAGCACTGATTTCTTTCTTCCTGGAATCCTCCAGGGTCTGAAATTCAGCCTCCTTATGTCCTTCTCCAGTCCCTCTTGGGTAGCTGCTTTCCTGGGAGTTTTCTTCTTTCTTTTTCCTCCAGCTATGCTCAGCCTTGCTCTCTCTGTTGTCCTTTGCCTTCCTCCTTCTTCCCTGTTCTGCTCTGCTTGTGGTTTTAAGAACCATTGGCTGCTAGGCACTCCCTGTTCTCTGGACCTGTGTGACCAATCATCAGGCAAGCTTGTCTCCTTCCCTGAGCTAGGGCATGGCCTGACGTTAGCAGGGAGCTGGGGGTTTTTCTGATCTGACTTGCAAGTCTTATGCACAAGTGAACTGTCATTCATTTCCAAGGGGAAATTAGGATTTTCTTCCACTTCCATGTCTTCCTGGGAGCTTTCATCACTACACTACCCGGAAATCAGCTTTTTTCTATTTGGGCCCCTCCCTCTGGAACTCGCTTCCCACTTCCCTCCGACTAGAAGAATCCTACCCCAAATTTCGTTCCCTTCTTAAAACCCATCTTTTCTCCTTAGCTTTTAATGTTTCTCTATGAATCTCCTCTGACCCCCCTCCTCTTTCTAATTGCTGTCCTTACCTCTTGTCTCCTGTACCTCTCAGATTATTGTAACTTCTTTTTCCTTTTCTATTTCAAAATTATTTTTGTACTGTAAACCGCCCCTATGTAATGGGGGGCGGTATATCAAATGTAAGTAAACAATAAACAATAATGTAAAGGTTGTGCAAGAGAACTATCAGTTGTTCTGGTATACCCATGTTTCTTAATGTGGCCCAGAGTTTCTCATGGTTTACAGTCAAAAGTCTTGCTGTAGCTGATAAAACACATACAGATATCTTTTTTGTATTCTTTCATCTTTTCAAGGATCCATCTCACATCTGCGATGATGTCTCTCATTCCTCGCCCTTTCCTGAACCCTGTTTGCACTTCAGGCAATTCTCATTCCAGATATGGTTGTAGTCTCTGCTGAATAATCTTTAGTAGAATCTTACTGGCATGTAGGATCAGAACGATTGTGCGATAATTTCCACAGTCAGTTGGATCACCTTTCTTTAGTATTGGTATAAACACAGATCTTTTCCAATCAGTTGGCCATGATGATGTCTTCCAAATTTCCTAGCAGAGCCTTGTAAGTACGGTAACAGCGTGCGTGTGCAACCACACCCCCATCCACATATCTTTCCAGCTCCCCTGTGCAGACCGATAAGTACCTCCCTGCTCGGGTAGGTAGCTCTTTTCCCTTTTCCCTCAAGAGTTTCTTCAGATCAGCTGTTTCTTTCTGTTTTCTCATGACTGCTATCCCCATGCTGTGGGGTAATCACCCTTTTTTGGCTCCTCAGGGACCATTGCCAAGAGGCTACACAACATGCATCCATGCTAATCTTCTTCCATGCTGACCGGTTTGTAACTCGTTGCTCCGAGTAACCCCTCCTCCCTGTCCTCAACCGCTACTGCTTAAGCTAGGGCTTGTTAACTGCCACTCAGTGAGGGCCAAAACTCTCTTAATACAAGATTTCATACATCAGGAATCTATGGATCTCCTTTTTCTTTTGGAAATAGGAACTTTCCTTGAGATTTCCTGTGTAGTTTCAAACAAATGTACATCCCTAGTATGTGATGGGAGGCCAAGCTGGTGCAATATAGGTCTTGGTCAGCTGCAGCCGGATGTTATGCCAAGATTCTGGTCAGCAGGAGTATGCATGGTAATGATTTCCTCTTTATTATTTTATTTCATTTAATTTTCTTTTAATCTTTTTTCACATTTTTGTTAAACCACTTTAGTGCATGCAACTAATAGCACATACTAAGGGTAGTGGCCAGTCCTACCTCCCCCCCCCCCATCAACTAAGCTCACATATTAATTTGTATAAATAAATAAATAAAGCCCCTTCAAGCTTCTGCATACCTACCACCCTCTAGGTCACAACCAGTAGTTGCTATTTTATTATTATATTTTATTTGTCTCATGTCTTTCCAGTAGTAGTTCAAGGTATGCTACAATCAGATCCTAAAGGGCTTACAATCTAACAGGTTGATGCAGAAAGCCGATGTTGAAGTCATGCACTACTAGTGAAAGTGATATGCCAGTAGTAACAAGGGGCGTGTATACAAATGGGATATGCATAAAACTTTGGCGTACAGATGGGAGAGAGGGGGCAATAGACACACTGATGGCAGTGTTCCATAGGCTACTCCAACAACATTTTGGAATGATCCAGTGCCCAAAACATTTAATGTAGCGAGTAACTTTGCCAACCCTGGTATGGTGTGTCCATGAGTAGTGACTGGATCTATATCATCATTAATTTCCTCATACAAGGACAAAATGGCTCTTTGTGTATAAACAGTAGTTGCGAATGACATGCCTCTCTGGGAGTCCATCTAGTGCTGCTGTTGTTTGGAATAGGCGCTGTCTGCAGGGCCTCATGATAAGGGTTGAGCCTGTACCCCCTCATCCTCCTCTCTCATACCTTCTTCCCCTGCATTCCTGTGTTGCTTAGGTCTCCCTTGTTCTCCTCATTTCTTTGATGTGAAGCTCTAGCTTGTTCAAGCAGCAAAGCCACTAAAGATTAAGAAGCAAAAGACATTTCTTCTTGACTTCCAAACTTTCGTTTATATGCTGAAGATAAAACAGTTTACTGGTACACATGCTGAAATTGTCTTTCCCTACATGTGCAAGAATTTTATGTCACCTCAGACCAGACATAGGGACAATGGCACTACTGAACTTCGTGCCTGGCCATGTAATCCTCTACATTTATTTTATTTATTTATAATAAATTTCTATACCGCATTTTCCTGGAGATCAAATGCGGTTTACAGTAAACAAAAATTTTGAATTGTACAGAACGGTACATCTTCAATTACATCGAACAGAGAACTATTTACATTGGTATAGCAATAAGTAACAAAGTAACTATATACATAGGTAGTTCTGCTTTTTCATCTTGTTTCAATGTGGGTTAAACCATCTTAAGTTTCTTTTCTTAGAAGAGGGAAGGGGTGTAGTCAGAAAAGGGGTGAGGGTCATCTGTATTTGTATCTTCATTTGGGGCATCATTTGTGTTTCCAAACAGGTGTAGAGTAAACAGGTGGGTTTTGAGTTTCTTTCGGAAGGTGGAGAGGTCATCTATGGATCTTACATCAGGCAAAGACCTTATTAGTATCTCATTTCAATATGTGCATCCTATTTGGGTATAATTTGAATATACATGGCACTGTTGTGTGTCCATACTGTGATGAGGAGAGCCCTGCTGAACCGATGGAAATAGGAAAAGATAGTGAATATACCTTTAAGAAAAGAGACATTCCTGAATTTCACAGGTTCCAGACTGCAGTCAAAGAAAGAAAGCACGGAGTTGATAGAGCCAGTTTGTCACACCCAAGCTCTGCTGACATAAGTGCAAGCATAGGGAGTAATGGCAAACACCTGTGTAGAGACAGAGAAAGGCTAGCTAAGAAGCAGCCTTATAAACCCTGCTCAGAAAGGGAGAAGGGGGTTCAAGATCAGGTTGCGGTTCAAACTGTTTGTGTTCCAGTTCCAGTCCAGAATTGTGGGCAAGTTCAGAGAGTTCAGCGTGTTTCAGCTATTCCAGGAGTTCAGAGAGAGGAACTCAGAGGAGGAAACATCAGGGGAAGGAGAAGGACGTGGAAGGAGCCTGAGAGCCAAGAAACCATGTGTGCTTTGCTTAGAGAAAGAAAGCAGGGAAGTCTTCTACCTCGGGTCTCAGACCAAAGGTTTCAAGCTGCTCAAAGGTGGGTGAATAAGGCTATAGCTAGAAGTAACCAGAACCCAGCCTGGAGCAAGAAACCATGGTTGAACAGTGGAGAGGAACCAAGGCAACTGAACCAGGGCGAGATATCCCATACTAGAGGTACAGACATTCCTTACTGGGGAAACCAGTGCTGGAGGGAGGTCCAGGGATTTCCCCAGAGCCTTCACCGAGGAGCAGATTGTGGGAGTTCAGAGCCAGACATATATGCTTTAGAACAAGAGGATATGCAAGTGGACTGTGCAGAGCAAAACTCTATATCAGGTGAATTGCCAATGGATTGCACATTATGCCAGACAGAAGCTATGAAAGTCTGTTGATAAGAAATGCTTGATAAAGAAAGGTCTTGAGAAGCAGTGTGAATGAACCTAGTTTTGCTTTGCTAAGAAATACCTACTAACTCAAGAGAACGTTGCCAGCTTCTACATCTTTGTGTTTAAAGAAGCAGAAGGTAAAGGAGGACATTTAACTTTGCTTAAACAGAGAAGCTGTATTTTGTTTTGCTGATTACCTTATGAAAACAACTGCACATGTTTTAAAAGCTTATGAAGCTTCCTCAGTTCCAGCTTATGTATAATTTCTGAAGTATTGCTTGGAGAAGAATATCCTGACGTTGTGTGTTTGAACCTTAGTGCTTTTTGGGGAAAAATAAACTTTTGTCTTTGCCTTTAACCTTTGGCTTACACAACTATCCTTGAACGAGGAAAAACTACAAGTCCCAGAATGCCTCACTGTGGACAAGAATAGTGTTTAATTCCTTTATTAGAGGACTAAAATTGGCAGCCCTATGCCTCTAGGCCCTTGGCCGGGGCTGGGGTCACGACAAGTGGCGTAGTTCTTGGATTTTTTCACGCATGCGCCAGGATTTTCCAAACACCTCAGGATTTGCATAGAAGACAAACGCACGGCTGAGCTGTGCAGAGGATTACAGTGGGAAAATGCAGGCAGGTCAATTGAGTCACAGAGGACAGCTGAGACCTTCACTTTTGAAAGGTTTGAATCTACGCCTGTTCTCAGGTAACCTGTAGATAATTGGGCTAGTAAAGGATTCAAGTGCAGAAGTGCAGGAATTCCAAACAGCTTACCCAAGAGACTAGCTGAAGTGTTGTTGTCGTACCGCACTTGGTGGTGTTTTTCTTTCTTTTCTTCCTTACAGAAAACTATGGCTATGGAGTGCAAGGACGTACTGCAATGGATGGCAGCTCAATTTGAGAAACAGAGGGAGATGTCGTACCAGGCTCAGGAGCACGCCGCAGCGGTGATGCAAGCACAACAAAAACGTATATTGGACATGATGGAGGCATGGCTGGCTAGCCAGAAGAAGACGGCAGAAGCGGCACAGACCCCTCCAGGCTTAGCAGGGACAGTACATACTTGTGGGGTAGGACCACAGTCTTGTGGGACATTTACTTTTGGACAGTTGTCTGCAAATGATAACATAGACGATTTCTTGGAATCGTTTGATAGGGTTGCACACACAGTAGGCTGGCCAAAGGAGCAATGGGCTGTACGCCTGGCCACATCCCTCACTGGTGAGGCATTGGCGGCGTATAGGGCCATGCCCGCGGCACTTGCTAACGACTATGATGAGCTAAGAAAGGCCATAAGGGATCGCCTAGGATTAACCCCGATGGTTTATCATCGCTTGCTAAGAAGTACAAAATTAAAACCTGGTGAGACGCCAAAAGCTCTTTGCCAGAGGATCAGAAGCTTAGTAGAAAAGTGGTTGACACCCAGAACAAAGGTTTTAAAAATGTGGAAAGTGCTGCATTTCTGCAAATACCAAGCCATGATGTTACCTGTTTAATTGTATATAGTTCTCCCCGGTTCATTCCCAGTTTACCTTCCCTGTTATCTGTAAACCTATGTCAGTTTTATATTGATAGGTATCTGTTGTTTAATGTAAACCGCACTGATGATGAATAGTGCGGTATATAAAAACTGTTAAATAAATAAAAATAAATAAATAAATAAACCATAGAATCTGGTATAGATAATATTGTGTTAGGACAATTCATGGCCGCAGTCCCGAGGGATATACAAGCCTTCCTGATATTGCAAAACTGCCGGACTGCAAGTGAAGCAACCTTGCTGACAGAACGCTATATAGAAGCGGAATTGGCGGGTCAGGGGAAAAGGGACGCTTCAAAAGCGGCAGGTTTTGAATTATCAGAAAGGAAGTTAGGGCCAAAAGAGGATGGTATGAAAGTGTGTATGCCTATGCAAAGAAGCCACTGTATAAAGAGAAAATGTTTTCGGTGTGGTGTTGAGGGGCATTTGCAAAAGGATTGCAAAGCACGAACAGCACTGATAACTGCCAATGGAAAAGGAATCAGGGAAGGTTTTCTTCTGTCTGTAGAAGTGCAGGGCATTGCTACTGATGCTTTACTAGACTCCTGAGCAGACCAGAGTATGATTTCTAGAAAACTCTGGCAAGTGATAGAAACCCAGGGTGAGGCAGTCCCGAGCCAACCTGAAGGAAAGGTTAAGATTAGGTGCATTCATGGGGCATTGTCCTTTTATCCCGTACATAAAGTGATAGTAAAAGGCTTAGGGGTGAGAAAGGAAATCCTGATAACAGTAGTCCCAAGGTTACCATATGACCTGGTGCTGGGTAGAGATTGGCCCCAATTCAAGAGGGGATTAGAGACGAGTCTGCATCCATGGGCAGGTTTGGTATCTACACGCGCCCAGTCAGAGGCTTTAGATAGAGAGGAAGAACCGCCCGATGAGTCAGTATGTGATCTTCCCTCTCATGAGGACCTAGTAACTTCCCCGTCGGATAAGGATAAGAAAAGAAAAGGGGAGAAGCGCCGGGAAAGGCGGTGCCGGGCCCAAAACAGAGCTGAGTTAGAAGAGGGACAAGGGTTGCCTTGGGTCCCGGCTGAGCTAGTGGAAAAGTTCCCATCCTTTCCCAAGGAGCAGCAAGCTGATCCTGTTCTCCTCATCCCAATACCTTTCTGTGCAGATTACATAACACATCAATCTTTTTTCTTCATTCATCGCTGGCAGTATTTGTGTATATATGTTGCACAATCTGCACACTAGTATTTCTGCATCAGCCTGTAAGTTTGTATATGAGGCAATGGAAGGTTATGTGGGATTTGAATGCTGGACTTTCTGATCCTAGACTGCCGGCCTAACCACTAGATTACTCCTCCACTACATTCCACTAGTAGTTCAAGATACATTACAGTCAGGTAAAGTAGGTATTTCCCTGCCCCCCAAAAGGCTTACAATTTAAATTGGCAATGGAATGGTAAGTGATTTGCCCATAGCTACAAGGCATAACATGGAGATCTAATGAGTTTAAAGGGAGCAAGAGGATAGAAAGGATGGAGAGGAAGGCCGAGGGGGCTGTTTTACTAGTTTAAGGCATGGGGGAAGGCAAAGGGGCAGGATATAATAAAACAAAAATGGAGAAAATTCTGCTTGTTTTTATTTCAGTTTGTTTCCAAAATGAAACAAAACTAAATAGGAAATGTCAGTGAAAGCACATCCCTACTGGCAATGACTAGAAACATATGATGCTGATCTTTGAAATACTTTGCAGCTGTTTTACAGAGATAGCATTGCAGATTCCACTGTGTCAACAGGGAAGACTCCTAGGAAGATCTGCATGTCAGACCTCTGTTCTTGTTCAATTAAATTGAATTTAATATAATTTAATGCAATTTCTTATATTCCGTGCCAACCCTACAGTTAGTAGAGCTCAGGGCGGATTACAATACAATGATATTGGTCATTGGTGCACATCAAACATAATGTATGACAGACCACAAGTTAAGTAAAGGCATGGGTACAATAGTTGTGTGCCAAATTTAAAATCATTGCATGAGAAAGATGTAAGAAGAGAGTATAGATATCGAATGATGACCATTTGCCAGTCTTTCTGACTAGCTTTATTGTTCAGATAAACCTTTACTTGTTAAAATATTCTGAAAAAGTGACTTTTTTAGGTATTTTCAGAAATAGACATGGGATATCATCATTGTTAATCTTAGTAGTAAAACATTCCAGATGGCTGGGACCACAACCATACATCTCTTTTTAAAAATGTTTTTTAAGCAAAATAGTTTCGATGAAGATATAGAAATTCTGCATGTCTCTGCAGATCTTAATGCTTGGGAGGGAATGTAGTTCTGAATTAGACTGGACATATAGACTGCTGCCAAACCTATTTGGATCCTAAAGATAAGCAATACAAACTTGTAATGAATTCTCCCTGCTACTGGTAACCAGTGAAGGTTTCTAGATAAGGAGAGGCCCTAACTCATTACTAGCCTCTGTCTATAGAGTAGCTTAACTGCAATTTTTTTGCAGGATTTGTAGTCATTCAATTTGACTTTTTGCAAGACTCATAGATATCATTGCAGTAGTCTGATGATTACATGCATGATTTGTCAGAAATGGTCTATAGCAAAACCCCTTTTTGGATCAGTGTTCTTAAAATTAGAAATAATTTGCAAATCCACAGTAAGGACGGAGTCAATGTAGACGTCTAACAGTTTGTAGACGTCTAACAGTTTGTAACAGGTACGTTTAGACCCTCTAAATATTGGTGTTTCCTCTACAATATTCCTGTCTCATGAGTTCACCTGAAACAGTTTTGTTTTTTCAGGATTAATTTTAAATTTGTGGGTTAGCAACCAACAACAGATCAAATTGAAATAACATAAAAATGCATGAAAGGATTGAATTGAATTGTTTACTGCTAATAGAATTACATTATCATCTGCATAGGAATAAAAAGCGATAGCTTGTTCATGTTTTCTTATATATTTCCCTAGCGAGCTTAAAAATATATTGAACAGGATTAGTGATAGCAGGGAGCCTTGAGGCACTCCACACTTCATTTCCTATGACTATGATATCTCATTTCCAACTGACTCTCACTGATCTATTCTTCAAGAACCCTCTAAATGATTGCAGAATTTCTCCAGATAGGCATATCCCACTTAGTTTTTCTAATAGTAAGTCATCATTGACTATATCAAAGACTTGAGATAAATCAATTTGCATAACAATTACAGAATCGCTCCTATCCATGATGATTTGAAACTCATTCAGAATGGTTTATTTATTTATTTAGTATACATTTGTATACCGCTACTTCCAGCGATCAGCAGCGGTTTTTGATTACAGATTGGAAATTGTCAAATCATGACAGGAAATTTTTTTGAGGTATAAACACATTGATTAGACAGGAAAGCACAGCACACAGAGAACTATTTTACAGGGAACATGGGCTATGGAGGGTTAAGTGGCTTGCCCAAGACCACAAGGAGCACCTGTGGGACTAGAAACCCCAGTCCTTCCGGCCCAAGGTTGCTGTCCTCTAGTGGGATTTGAACCCCCGACCTTCTGGCCCGAAGTACCTTGCCCCAACCACTAGGCTACTCCTCCACGTCTCTGTGCTATAGCAGGTTAGGAATCCAGATTGAGAGAATCTAATATATCATAATCCTCTAAGTGTTATTGTAGTGGGATTGCTACAATTGATTCTATTGCCCTTGCCAGGATAGGAATACTTGCTATAGGTCTATAATTTGCATAGAGAAATGGGTTTAAGTCCCTATTTTTCAATAAAGATGTGTATGCAAACCCCCGCTTGAAGACTGGTTCACCACTCTAGTTAACCAACTAGTTATCTCTTCGGGAGCTTCTTTTAGGAGGTTTCGTGGAAATCCATCCAATACACAAAAACATTTTGCTTATTTCTTAATTATTTTGATGGTTTCCATCTTAGTTCTGCTAAAATGGGCCTGTTGTTACATTACTAGAAACCTCTTTTTCCATGCCCTTGCCAGCACTAAGCATATATTGTTTCTGTTCTACATTCCTGCAGAGGGACTGAACTTTTTCACAAAAGGCTATGGCAAAATCCTTAGGCTTTAAATTGCAAGATTTTGGAAGTTCTAAATCAGGATTAGGTTTAAATTAAGAGTTTGCCTTCTTAAACAGCTCTCTCATACCATTTATTTATTATTTATTTATTAATTTATTTATTTATTTACATTCTCTTATATACCTCTCTATTCTGCATCATTTATTTGGAAACTTTTATATACCGCCCCTTCCCAAGATCAGGGGCGGTTTACATGGAACAAAAGAAACATATATAGAACATTATGCAAAATTGCAACTATTTACAAAAAACAGTATAAGCATAGAAACTATTTACAACTTATGACATAACTTGCACCATTTACAACTTGCAACATTTCATTCTTTTGTTATGTTCCTAGTTTGATGTGAAGTGTGGTAGCAGGATTTTGTGAGCCTCAACCAGAGCTGGGTGCTGGATATTCTTTTCTCCAACTGTTACATTTTGTCTGCGATTCCATTCCTTCCGCAAGTAGTGCCAATCCCTTGCTCAGCTATCCCACTCACATAAGAAACACATGTATTTTATATTTCTCCAGGACCAAGCAGGAAGTCAGTCCTCACATATGGGTGACGTCGGCGCCGACGGAGCCCTCGCGGAGCAATTTCCCCAGCTTTCAAAGAAAGCCTTTGGGAATTGCAGCGCGCATGCACGGTCCCCTTCCCGCCCAAGGGTGCCATCTTGCTCAGTCTTCTTTTTTCCGCGGAGCCCTACAGACGCTGTTTGTGATCGCCGCTGAAAAAGTAGATTTTATTTACAATTCTTTTCTCGGTTCGATGCCTCGGACCTGATCATGACCCGATGATCTGTGGTCCATGTAGCAAAATGTCCTCAAAAGCGTTGAGGAGTCGGCAGCATCAAAGAGAACGGATCTTCTCTGACTCCGCATCCGGCCGGGCCCGGACCTCGTCAGAGGCTTCGACGTCCCAGGACTCCGGTCCTGAGCATCGTCGGAGTTCCTCTGAGCGGGGGTCTCCTGCCTGGGAACATCATAGGAAGAAGAAACCCGCGAGGGCGGCATCGGTGGACGCTTCTGGTTCCTCGAGGGCCAGGTCACATAGCCCCGATAGCCGTCCTGGGTCCTCGGAGTCGGAGAGGCCTTCGAAACATCTTCGTCTCGAGATGGAGTCTCCTGGACACGTGAGTACTGTAGTCCTCGTGGACTCGCCTCCGAAAGAGCCGACGTCGGGCCCGACGCCATCGGGGCCCGAGTCGGGGGTTGCTGGGTCTCTTGAGCTCGGACTCAGGTTGACGGCCTTGGAGAGCAGTTTCGCTGCCTTCATGGACCAGCAGCGGGTATTGATCGCTGGCCTCGCTGGTGCATCTGCCCCAACCACCGGGACGTCGACGTCCAAGTCGACCCCGGAGACCGAGCCGATCCTCGAGTCCATGCGAGCTCGAGTCGATCCTCGGTCACGGTCTCCCTCGGCCTCCCGTTCGGGACCAAGGTCGTCAACGCCGGCCTCGGCATCGGGGCGGAGGGCATCGGTGCCCGCCCAACCGGAGTCGCTCGATTCCTCCTCCGAGGAGTCGGGCTGGGAGACGGAGGACGAAGAGTCCCCAGGTACTTTTCGGACTCAGTGCGTCCCATCGGACTCGCCCGAGTCCGAACCTTGGAGACGGTCCCCCCCGGAGGACACCCGGTTCTTGGACTTCGTGCGGTATATGGCCAAGGCCTTGGCATTCCCCACGGATCCCGAGGAGGAGCCTCGAGCCGAAGAGCTCGATGCCCTCCAGTATGACTCTCCCCCGAAGGAGGCCTTTACTGTACCGGTTCCTCCGATGCTGGAGCGACTTCTCTTCCGCATGTGGGAGAGCCCAGCGTCGACACCGGTGTTAAGCAAGCGGGTCGATTCCATTTATCGAGTCCGCAAGAGCCCCGGGTTCCAAAAGGCACAACTGCCGCACCATTCCATGGTGGTGGAATCGGCCATGCATCGACTCGGTAGGAAGTGCTTCCAGGGCTCTATGCTTGCTTGTCGAGTCCAGACCTACCAGCTCTACATGGGCATGTATCTCCGGGACCTGGCAAAGGAAATTGCCGGGTTCTCTGCTGGTCTCTCCGAGGAACCTTTTCAGAGGTTCCAAGCCTTGTCCACTGGTATTCGGGAGTGCTCAAAGTTTATCTCTCTAGCAGCCTACGATGGCTTCGAAGCATCGGCTCGGGTAGCCGGAGCCGGCATCGGTGCCCGCCAACAGGCTTGGCTTCAGTCATCCGACCTCGAGCCATGGGTACAGGACAAGTTGGTCGATGTCCCCTGCAGAGGTGAAAACCTCTTTGGCAAGCCCATGGCTGAAAAGGCTGCACAGATCAAGACCGAGACTCTGACCAGGACTCGGCTGTCCAGAAAGACCTCTGCCCCTTCTCAGAAGAAGAAGGGCTCGGGGAAAAAGCCCTTTTACCCAAGGAAGGCGGCTGCCTATAAACACTACCCTCATTATCAGGCCTCAGCTGCTCCCCAACAGGGTCAGCAGGCCAAGGGACGGGGTAATGGGTCCCGTAGGCAGCAGGCCCCCAAGCCCACAACACCGGCCCCTGCTCAGCAGGGTGGGGGGTTTTGACTCCGTCAGCATAGCCTCTTCCCCTCCGCTGGTTTCTCTCAGCACAGGAGGCCGGCTGGTCCACTTTGCCCACAGGTGGTCAGCCATCACATCAGATACCTGGGTGCCTCATATAGTTCAAAAAGGCTATCTTCTACACTTTCACCAGGTACCTCCCTCCTACTTTCCAGGGGAGCCTCCAAGACTCCCTCTGCACAGGGACTTACTCCTCCAGGAGTTAGCAAGTCTTCTTCAGGAACAGGCTGTGGAACCAGTGCCCCACCACCTGAGGGGTCACGGCTTTTATTCCAGGTACTTTCTGATACCAAAAAGAACAGGAGGCCTCAGATCCATCCTGGACTTGCGAAACCTCAACAAGTTCCTGGCAAGGGAAAAGTTCAAGATGCTTACCCTTGGAATCTTGCTGCCCTACCTCCAGCAGGGAGACTGGCTATGCTCCTTGGATCTAAAGGATGTGTATACTCACATCCTTATTCATCCAGACCACAGACAATATCTCAGGTTTGTTGTGGGAGGAAATCATTACCAGTACAGAGTACTGCCCTTTGGCCTATCCTCCGCCCCCAGGGTGTTCACCAAATGCCTAGCAGTGGTGGCAGCCTATCTGAGACTTCAAGGCCTTTTTGTGTTTCCATACCTGGACGACTGGTTCATCAGAGCCCAGTCTTCCCAAGAGGCCACTCAGGCCACTCATCGCACTGTGACTCTACTCCAGCACTTGGGATTTGTCATAAACTTCGCAAAGTCCACTTTGCTCCCCTCTCAAAATCTCGAATTCATAGGCACCCGATTGGACACTCTTCAGGCGCGGGCCTTCCTGCCTCTGGACAGGGCCCACAGGCTCATGGATCTCGCCAGCCACTTTCACAGCAATTCCCTGGTCTCGGCCAGGCAATTTCTGAGACTGCTCGGCCATATGGCTTCCACGGTCCATGTGACCCCCAATGCCCGCCTGAACATGCGACCTGCTCAGTGGTGCCTTCGCACTCAATGGCATCAGGCCACGGGGAGCCTAGCGGACTCAGTACGGATATCCGACCTGCTGGTCTCTTCTCTGCGTTGGTGGCTTCATCTGCCAAACCTAGTGCTAGGAGTGGATTTTCAATCTCCTCCGCCTTCTCAGGTGCTGACATCCGATGCTTCTCTCCTGGGTTGGGAAGCACATTGCCAAGGGACATGTACTCAAGGCCTCTGGACTCCTTGGGAGTCTGCTCAGCAGATAAACTTCCTGGAGCTCAGAGCCATCCGCCTAGCTCTGAGAGCCTTCTCCCACCTCACTTCTCACCAGTCTGTACTGGTCCAGACGGACAATCAAGTTGCAATGTTCTACGTGAACAAGCAAGGAGGCACGGGCTCCTTCCTTCTCTGTCAGGAGGCACAAAAACTGTGCTCTTGGGCCGTCAGCCACGGCATCCTCCTCAAAGCGGTCTATCTCCCAGGTCAGGAAAATTACCTGGCAGACAAGCTGAGCAGGATTCTCCAACCACATGAGTGGAGATTGGATCCGTTGGTGGTTCAACGGATCTTTCTCAAGTGGGGCCTCCCCACCATGGATCTCTTTGCCAGTCCTCTGAACCGGCAACTTCCCAGATTCTGCTCTCGACAACCGCATCCTCTCAGAATAGCGGCGGATGCTTTTCTGATTCCATGGTCCACGGGCCTCTTGTATGCCTTTCCTCCCATGCCGCTGGTGTCTCGGACGCTCTTCAAGGTTCTCAGGGACAGAGCCTCGATGATCCTAGTGGCTCCCCGGTGGCCGAGACAGCCCTGGTTCCCGCTTCTGATGCAGCTGGCGGTGGACACTCCTCTTCCTCTGGGGTTTCAACCCGATCTCCTGTCACAGGATCAGGGGAGTCTCCTACACCCCAACCTCCGGTCCCTTCATCTGATGGCCTGGCTGCTGGAAGGGTAGTCCTTGCTCCCCTCCTGCTGCCTCGGGAGGTGGAAGAGGTCGTCTTGGCCTCCAGGCGACCCTCCACCCGGAAGTCCTACGCTCTTAAGTGGCGTCGGTTCTCCGTGTGGTGTGCTCAGCAGTCTGAAAATCCCTTCTCCTGCTTGGTGGCGGTGGTCTTGCAATATTTGCTTTACCTCTCCAATCTGGGCCTTAAGTCCAACTCTGTCTCTCTGCGCATCACGCACCGGTGGATGGCAGGCCTCTTTCCAACCACCCTTTGGTGGCTCGTTTTCTCAGAGGCCTCCTTCTCCTTAAGCCTCCTTTGCGCCCACCAGCCCCTGAATGGGATCTGAATGTGGTCTTGCAGCGGATTACCTGTCCGCCCTTTGAGCCTATGGCTACCTGCCCTCTTCTTTTTCTTTCCTGGAAAACCTTGTTTTTGGTAGCCCTTACCTCTGCTAGGCGCGTTAGTGAACTGCAGGCCCTAGTGTCTGATCCTCCTTACACTAGGTTCCACAGGAATAGGGTAGTCTTACGGACTCACCCTAAGTTTCTTCCTAAAGTGGTTTCTCCTTTTCATCTCAACCAGGAAGTGGTTCTTCCGACCTTCTTTCCCAGGCCGCACACCAGCCGGGCTGAAATGGTCCTGCATACCGTGGACTGTAGGAGGGCCTTGTCCTTCTACTTTGACCGTACGCGAGAGCATAGGAGGGCTGTTCAGCTCTTCGTTTCTTTTGACCCCAATAAGTTGGAGCTACCTGTCTCCAAGCGTACTCTGTCCATATGGGTTGCTGACTGTATCGCTTGGGCTTATGGTGCAGCCTGCCTCTCGTTGGAGGGTCGAGTCACGGCTCATCGTGTCAGGGTGAAGGCTGTGTCAGTGGCTCATCTCTGCTCTGTTCCGTTGGCAGACATCTGCCGGGCCGCTACTTGGTCTTCAAACCAGACTTTTGCGGCCCATTACTGCCTGGAGAGGGAGTCCCGCAGGGACAGTGCTTTCGGTCAGGCAGTCCTCCATAATCTCTTTGAGGTTTAGGCAACTCCTACCCTCCGGCCCTGGTGTTGGGCTACCGGTCGGGGGCATTTTCAGAGAAGATTCCTTCCTTCTGTGCTACTGAGCTAGAGGGAGCTCATTTTTCCGCTTGAGGTCTCCGGTAGCCTTAAGCTAGGGAGTCCCATATGTGAGGACTGACTTCCTGCTTGGTCCTGGAGAAAGAGTAGTTACTCACCTGTAACAGGTGTTCTCCAGGAGCAGCAGGAATCAGTCCTCACAACCCTCCCTCCTCCCCTTGGAGTTGCAGTCCTATCATTTCGTTTTTGCTCATTTTTTTTTTTGCTGTCTTTTAGCTATGTCATCAGACTGAGCAAAATGGCACCCTTGGGCGGGAAGGGGACCGCGCATGCGCGCTGCAATTCCCAAAGGCTTTCTTTGAAAGCTGGGGAAATTGCTCCGCGAGGGCTCCGTCGGCGCCGACGTCACCCATATGTGAGGACTATCCCTGCTGCAGTCCCATTAAAAGGGCAACTACCTTCAAGTCACCACAGAGGTGCCAGCTGTACTTGTTATAGTTAATGGAAGTCAGTAGATGCTTAAAGTTATCGTATGTCTCTTTCATGTGGACGGCATGCGCTACTGGAATAGATGGAAGACGGTTTCCATTGTTCAAAAGCACAGCCTTCAGACTCAGTTTCAAAGAGCCTATAAATAGTCTCCAGTCTTGTGAGTCATGAGTGATTTTTAAGGCATTCATGAGACTTTCAATATCGGAACAGAATACCAGATTACTTTCTTTTCCGACTGCATATAGTACACTGCTGACGTCAGATGGTGTCAGCAGCCGTCTGGCAGTAGTATTGCATTGCATCAGAAAATGATGCAGTCAACTCTGGATGATGTGTGCATGCTGGTATTATGCAATGTGATGCAATATTACATCATTCAAGGCTTATTTGGGATGTTGTTGATGTCCTACTTGATAAATTTACACGGTGAAACGTCAAAAATGAACTACATGTAATATCTTCAAAACGAGAGGCAATACAATTTTTTTAATGTTATATTCATGTTCAGCTCAGGAGATTAAGTCAAACAATTAATCTGACTGGGACCAAGCCCCTTCGGGTCTATATATTAGTTGCATACCAACTGGCTTTTTGTTATTAATGTAATGAAATATTTCTGACATAGAGGAGCAATAGTGTTGTTTTAACAGGTTAAATTTTCAAAATATGATAGTTGAACCTCCTCCCTTCTTGCTCTTTCTGGGACTGTGTAATATTCTGTAACTCAATGGCCATAGCATTTGTAATAATAGGCATTAATGTTTTATGAACCATGTTTTGAGCATAAAAGCCATTCCAAGTTCACTGTTGCCAGCTAAGTCCCTTATTAAGTCTACTTTAATAAACATTGATCTTGAATTAAAGTAGCAACATTGTATAGGGAGCAGCTAATCTGTCTGATAGCTAATACTAGATATTTCTATATTTCTCTATTATGCACAAATGAAGCTCTATTTCTCAATGTTTCTTCTTCCAAAATTTCACTCTTTTCTTCTATCCATAATTAATTCAGTATTAGACATGATTGTTTTCTTTTTCTGTGGTGAAAACCTTCCAAGACACCCTTAATAATATGGCCTCTGAGAATTACCCCGGTCTTGCAAATTACTAATAAAAGAGTCCACATTCCAATGTCTCATCAATATAAAATGCATTAAGTCACATAGTATGATTTCCCATATAAATGACTAGTCACCAATTATTTTCCAATAGCTAGCCGGTTACACTTTGGACCATACTGATAGCAACATCTAAAGGCCCTTTGGTTTGGCCATTAGGTATGGGCCTGCCAGACAGTGGCCATTCTGGGAGCCTCTTGATTTAATCTCTGATGTGGCCCTCCAGTAATCACATTCCTCTTGGGAAGCAGAGCTTACCACAGTGCTTTTCAAACTTTATCTCATATAACCCCATTTTAACAACTAAAAATTCATGTGACTCCAGATGATGATGAAATCAAAATAGAAGGTCTCCAGGCTCCTTCCTCTTCCTCCACTCAACTAAAGAAGGAAGGGAGCAGCAACAGTAATGGCAACAGAAGCAGCAGACAGCACAGAGTCTCCTGTATCAGTGTGCAGTGTGTGCTTACAGGCCCCAATACTCAGCATGGGTTTCCAGTCTAACAGGAAGTTTACTCAGGAGGGGCAAGGGCCTATGAATGTTCACTGGCTCACAGGCCACATGCTGACGGGTGACTACCACTATTTGACATAGGTCAAAGTGAAAGTCCATGGAGAAGGGGAAACGGTCATCTTTCTGTGACCCCATCCACTGATGATGTGACCCCATTTGGGGTCCCATCCCCATGTTTGGGAACCACTGGCTTACCACATAAGTATTGAGTGGCTGCAGCAATGTTGGGGCTCCAACAATGGTATAGCACCAGGGAATATGCTGTGCCAGTCCCAACGGTGTAGACTGCCACATTTAGAGGTGAGCTGCCCAACTGATATTTATTTATTTATTTAAGAAAGTTTTATATACCGCCCCTTCCTGAGATCAGGGGCGGTTTACATGGAACATCACAACAACTTTTATGTAAAATCATTTTTATTATTATTTCCACATATAAACATACAGTCACTTGTGCACCCCTAGACAGGGAAGGCAAACAAGTTAGTACAGTGTAAACAAGTAAATAAAATAAGAACTAGGAACAGAGGAATGCAGGAAATCACTCAATAAAAACAAAGGATCAACCCATAGGGGCTATTACCTGACAACTGAAGGACAAGCAAGATAGGGTTATCCCCTTACCAAAGCTTCCAAATGCCCGAGGGCCCTAAGGGACCCCCATAACTAGTATCAGACGCACAGGGGCACTTCCCAAATCACCAATAATACGAACAGCAACCAGGAGAACACATAAAGAAACAGATAAAGAAAGAGGAGAGAAAGAAACAGAGAAAGAAAGAAAGAAACATACCCGCCCCCCTCCCCCCAGTCTCCCTAGCTCCCTCTCCCCCCCTCCCAGAACACACCCCCCCCCCCCACCCTAAGTAGCCCAAACCCTAGTTACTACTCCAGAAAACGTCCACGGGAAATCACGCCCATCCCACCTTCCTGAGCGTACCCAGTTCTCCCCCCAAACCAGTCCCCTAAGAGGACCACACTCTCGGGACAACCCACTTAATCCTCACCGTTGGTCAACCCAGCCGAACCAAATAAAGGCTCCCATATTGATTGAAATCGTTCCCATGCCCTATGCCCGAGCAATTTGGCAGTTCTACGCTCCATCTGCATCAAGCCACGCAGGTGGCTTTCCCATTCTTCCAGTCCCGGTCCCCCCTCAGAGAGCCAATGGCGCAGAATACAGCGCTTGGCCACTAAGAAGCCCTTTTCATAGAACTGTCTCTGAGGCCGTGTACCTTGTACCCCCGGGGAGGCCAAATGAAATAAACACCAGAGAGGGTGTAGGGCTAGCGGTGTGTGAGTCCAACAACTAAGTTTTGCCCCGACTCCCTCCCAGAAAATAGAGATGGTGGAGCAGGCCCAAAATCTATGCAATAAGGTTCCCACCTCCTTCTTACAGAGACCACACACATCCACCAAAACGATGCCCATCCGCCGCGCCCTCACCTCTGAGACATACGCCCTCCACAGCAGCTTAAATTGCAATTCACGATACCGTACTGCTTCTACTATTTCCCTAAGTAGCAAAAAAGCCTGTCCGAGAGTCTCTTCAGTAAGGCCCTCCAGCCCATCCTGTCGCCAGCGATCCACCAACTGGGATAAACATTGTAGGGTGGACGGGGGGGCCAGCTCAGCGCGCAGCTGACTTGCAGATGAGGTCTCCTGCAGTCTACTCATCAACACCCAGAGGCTAGTTGTACCCGACCAGGGCGATGCATCCTTAACTAGACTTGCCACATAGTGGCGAGCCTGTAAATAGAAGTAAAAGGATGACCTCTGCAGTCGATACCGAGCACAGAGATGCGTAAACGATTCCACCTGTCCAGAGGTCTCCATTCGCAGCTGTCCCAGATATTCCACCCCGGCTCGCTGCCAGGCCCGAGCCACGCCCCCCTCCCTCCCGGGCGGGAAACTTCGATTACCGAGCAGAGGCAGGCAATCCGTGATCGACCAGCGCTGCGTATGAGACCTACAGATAACTCTCCACACCGACCGAAGCGTTCGCAAATAACACGAGTTCCTCCAAAACGCCGGGAGCAACGAACCCCCACAGTGCAACAGATATACTCTATGCCACGGCTCGGAGGCCTGATCCAGCAGAGTGAGAGGAAGGCGCTCCTCGTTCCCCATAACTAAATCACTCACCCGGCGTGCTAGGTAACTAAGATTATAGGATCTGAGGGAGGACCAGCCCACACCTCCTTCACTCACTGGTCGCATTAGCGCTGCTAGGGCTATCCTAGGCCTTTTAGATTGCCAGATAAACCGACCCAGTCTACTGTGTAGCTCGAGCAAATCCCGCCGAGTGACCCATAAGGGCAGTTGCCGTAAGAGGTATATCCAACGCGACCATTCCACCATTTTCACCAAAGCTATCCGTCCCATAAGGGAGAGCGGGAGATCTCTCCACTTCTGCAGGTTGGCCAGCGTCGACAGCAGCAGCGGCCGGATATTGACCTCATAGAGACTCCGTGGGTGTGCCGGAATATGTATACCCAGGTAACGAATTGGTCCAGTTGCCCACATTAACGGAAAGACCCCCCGCCATATCGAGCGCGATTGGTTATCCACATCTAAAACCAGGGACTTCGAGCGATTGATGCGAAGTCCAGAGAAGGTTCCAAAAGTCTCAATAAGGCGAAGGGCTTCTGGCAGTGACCTTTCCGGGTCTGTAAGACATAGTAAGAGATCATCTGCAAAAGCACTGACCTTAATGCCCCCTCCCCGCCACGCGATACCCCGTATAGAGTGCGACTCGGCCAGGGCAACCAACAAGGGCTCCAACTGCAAAACATACAACAGCGGGGACAGAGGACATCCCTGTCTAGTTCCCCTGTGCAGTGTGAATGGGTGAGAGGCCCCCCCTCCTGTGTCAACCATCGCGCGGGGGGCAGCATAGAGCGCCTGGATCCACTGGGAAAACTGTCCCTGCAGACCGAATTTTCGTAGAGCTGCGAACATATATTTCCAGGACACCCTATCGAATGCCTTTTCCGAGTCTAGGCTAGCGAGAATCAATGGTTCGTGATGAAGCAGACACTTCTCAATTCCTAAGAGCACCGTTCCTATATTGATTGAAGCCTCACGTCCCTTAACAAAACCCGCCTGGTGTCTTCCTATCAAGGCCGGGAGGAATAATTGAAGTCGGTTCGCAAGGACCGAAGCAAACAGTTTCAAGTCCACATTAATCAGAGAGATAGGTCTGTAGGAAGCCGGGTCTTCCAAATCCTTCCCCAATTTCGGAATCAAACTAATACTAGCAGTGCGCATATCACGCGGAAAAATGCCCGAGGCACCCGCCTCCTCATAAATAGCCACCAACGTGGGGACCCATGCGGACGCTAACAGCTTATAGGCCTCATACGTGAAGCCGTCAGGACCTGGGGCCTTGTGTGAGGAGCCCGCCTGCACTGCTTTTTGGACTTCCCCCCCCCGTGATAGGTTGATTCAAAACCGTTAGTTGCTCCTCCGAAAGTTTAGGGAGGGAGACTCCCTGGAGAAAAGTCGCTACCTGGTCCTCATCTCCATCTTCCTGTCTGTATAGCTGCGCATAGAAGGAGCGGAACACACGCGCCACCTCCTCACTGCGCGTGTGCTGCCGCCCCTCAGCATCCTTAATCACCATCACCCCGCGGGGGCCTGTCCTATCTCTCACTAGCCGCGCGAGCAGTTTACCGGACCGATCGCCGTACCGAAAAAATTGGTGACGGTAATATTGCTGTGACTGGAGAGCTCTCTCTTGCAGCAAATCGTTCAGCTGTTTCTGGATGGCCACATAAGGCGGGACGCCGCTCGCTCGTCGGATTGCCTGTGTTTTTGCCGCGCGCAAGTCTCGGGTTAATCTAAGGATATCGTCATTAACCCGACGTTTCTCTGCGGCTACATAAGCGATGATATGACCGCGTAGAACGGCTTTACCCGCTTCCCAGAAGACTGCCACCGAACTCGCCGTCTTCTCATTGTGATGCACATATTCCGACCAACACTTCCGCAGGAACTCCCCAAATTCCGGCTTCTTCCAAAGGTGACTAGGAAAAGTCCATTTACGGCTCCCCACCCCCTCCCCTCACCAACCCAGACAAACCATAGCATGGTCTGAGATAATAATAGACTCTATCTCTACGTTACGTACTTTCCAAAACCACTGCCTCGACACCAAAATATAATCAATTCTCGACCATGTATTATGGGCTCGCGAAAGATGTGTGTAGTCTCTACTGTCTTGGTGCAACACCCTCCACGTGTCCACCAGCTCCCCCAAATCACATAGAAAACCAACTCCTTTAGCGTCCCATCTCCGCCCAGACTGATGTTGAGATTTATCCAAAACCGGATCATGGGGACAATTAAAGTCCCCCGCTAAAACTATCGGGATTTTTGGGGCTGCCAGAATTTTCTTTAAAACTTCCCGGAAGAAGTCATGATTATAAATATTTGGAGCATAAATATTGCCGATGAAGATCTCTTCTCCCTGAATTTTAGCGTGTAAGAAAAGATATCTACCCATGGGGTCCCCCTCCACTCCCAGAAGTTCACAGGAGAGGCTTTTGTGTATCAAGATGGCCACCCCTTTCCGTCTCGTGTCTGAGGAGGCGGAATAAACCATGCCTACCCAATCCCGCTTCAATTTAGCGTGTTCTGCGGCCGTTAGGTGGGTTTCCTGCAATAATGCTACCTGAGCCTTGCGCCTCTTAAGGGCTTGCAAGATTTTGGTACGTTTCACCGGTGTACTGATCCCCCCCACATTCCACGTAACAAAGTTCAAATCAGAAGGCATTCAGCAGTTTTAGTTAGTGCTGCCAAGGGACAAGCAAGAATGCTACTCTTTTGAGTGCGGAACGGCCCAGCCTCCACTCCGCCCCCAGGTAACAGGGTCTTAGAATATGGGAGCAAGACACCCCAGGAACTTCTCAGGAATTCCCTCAGAACAATTAAGTGGCCCCGATCTCCCTCTGTATAAGTTTTAATTACTTCCCCAGCCCCTGCCCTCCCCCCCTCCCCAGCCCCTTCCCTCCCCCCCCAAAATCCCCTAAATTCCAGACACATCTTATACCTCAGTTAACTTCACTGAGGTCCGAGCCTTAAATGATGCCGCGGGGCAGCCCCAACCTTACCCTCCCTCCCCCCTCCCAAAGAGATCTATACAATGTAGAGCATCTATAATAGACCCCTCACCCACATAGCAAATATATATAACAGCCAGGCCAAGCATAATATGAAAGAACAACACCCAGCATAGCAGAGGCATAGCATAAGCATTAAGATCAGAAAACATATGGTGTGAGACAGCCGCCGACACCAGCAGAAGCCCGGTCCGCTCAGTCCACTCAAATAAAAAAAAAAAAGAAGAAGGAAAACACAAGTTAGAACACTCAGCAGGCCTGGCGTCCTGGGCCTACTACCATAGTGGTCTGCAGCTGTGCCAGCTCGCCGTACAAACTGTCAAGGCCTCTCAGAACCAGGAGCGCTTCACTCAGCCAGTGCCGATGGCGGCCATTTCGTTAGGAAGTGCTGCGCAGCCTGCACATTATCAAAAGTGTGTGATTGTCCCTGATGGGTGAGGCGCAACGTGGCCGGGAATGCCAGAGTGAATCTTATATGGCGTCGAAACAGTTCTGCACAAACCGGGCCGAATTCTCGTCTCCTTGCCGCCACTGGCGCGGAGTAATCCTGAAATAAAAGAATCTTGCGGTTGCCCAGCATCAATTCTCCCTTTTTCCGGTATTCTTGCAAAATTTGCATTTTATGCTGAAAGTTCAATACGCGTAGAATGACAACCCGTGGGCGCTCTGTGGCTTCCCGACGTGCACCCAACCGGTGAGCTCGCTCAATCTTGAAGCTTGCCGCCAGGTCAGTCAGGCCCAAGGCCTCCGGTAACCAGCGCTCCAAAAAGGCCAATAGCTCCCGTTCCGGTTTGTCCTCTCCAATGCCCACAATGCGCAAATTATTGCGCCTGGATCTATTTTCTAGATCGTCTAATTTCTGCTGAAGCTCCTTTAGCTGCCTTTTGTGGACCTCAAGCGTTCTGTCCCGAGTGCCCTCTCCCTCCTCTACACTCGCTACACGGAGTTCCAATTCGTCCATTCGATTCCCGAAAGCCGTTAAGGTTTCTTCCATGCCATCTAGTTTTTTTAGGAGTAGGTCGAACTTGGGATCAAGTAGCTTGACCACTTCTTTGGCGAGTTCGGCTGGGGCCGAGTCAACACTTTCTCCACTTGGCGAGGACGGTTGCGGCATGGCCGCCGAGGAAGGCCCCGCTTTCGTTGATTTTTCGCGGTCCTTTTTTGGTGCTAAAGGCATTGTCGGGTAGGATGAAAAAGAGGAGTGTATGGAGCGCCAGAGTTCGCAGGCTTGACCAGTGAGGTGGGAGGAGGCAATCACCGAGGATTGAAGGATAAATTAGCCGATTAATCGTCGGGGCTGCACCGGAGCGAGCGGGACACGTCCACTCTCACTCACGCATCACGTGGTCTCCTCACAACAACTTTTAAAATGAACAATGTAACTATATACAGAAAACATGCCATAACTATATACAGGTAACTATGTACAATATGGTTGGGTAGGTTATTTACCTTAAGGTTACTACATAATTTTATGAGTCTAGGTTAAAAGATGTTATTATTTGCTCGTTATTTATTGTCACGCCACCACCACTCACCTCTAGATTAGAGGGGCGTGGATTATTGAAGGAACTTTCTGCTGTATGCTTTTTCAGCTTTTTTATAGTTTAATCTTGGATCTTGGAGTCTCTCTTGTTCCTGGCTCCAAACTCTCCTGCAGCCGTGCTACATGCCAAATAGCACTCTCTCCAGCTGGAAGGTCCCTTCCTCTGCTCTGCTCAGCCTGGCTTCCTGCTTCTCCTCTCCTCCTTTCCTCCCTTTACACTAAATCGTACTCTGCTCTGGGTTTATACTTCCAGGACTCTAGCTCCAACCCCACCCTACTCAGGTGACGGCAATCAGCCTGACTCCAGGCACCTGAGTGCTTGAAGCATTCACTGCCTAAAGGGTTCTGAACCTTGTATCCTCTCCCCTTCATTCCACTAGGGGGAGCATGAAATGTTTTCCACATGGAAGTTTTCTGATCCCTGGAAGTGTTTATGGCTTTCCAACACTGATTTGAGTAAAGGGGGCCCTTTACTAGGGTGAATTCCCTGTCTCTTTGTCCTCCCCTGGACTCTGGATAGGCCTTCTTGCCATATTATTTATCTTGGGAATTAGTTTGGTTGTTTCGGTCACCAAAATATTCAGTGAAAAGGTATGTTTTTAAATCCTTTCGGAATTGCAGGAGGTCTTTTGTCGCTCTTAGGTCATTGGGAGAGAATTCAATAATGTTGGGGCCACGTAGGAGAAGGCTATGGCGCTGGTGCATTGGTTTGTATTGTGGATGTGTGATGGAATTATATATGTGTTTTGAGAGCGGTTTCTTCTTACCCTTGAGGTGTTTGGCATTGTAAGGAGCGTGGATAATGTGGTGGAGGCAATGTTGCAATGATGCTTAAAGATATCTCCACCTATGGGCCTCTCAATTTAATCTCTGGTGTGGTCTCCCAGTGATGACACTTCTCTTGGGGGGTGACATTTACTGTAAATAGTTGTACTAAGTAATTATATCATTTGGAATCCACATGTTACCCGTCATAACATTTGGATACGCCCTTGCAGAGCAAGAGTTCAATCCTCTTGCCTTTCAGGGGATGTAAACAACTAATGTGAGTTTTGGAACCTACAAAGTGCCTTTTTACTATTCTTTAATATGAAGTGGAATTGAAGGGAGGGGGGGTGCAGGAGTGCGAATGGCACCATGGCCAGAAGATAAGATGCTGCAGTGTCTTTTCAACAGTATTAGATCATGAGCCCTTTGGGGACAGGGAAATACATACAGTACCTGAATGTAATTTCCTTAACTGTCTAGCTGCTACCCGCTAGGGAGGGGTGGCAGCAGTGGCAAGGAAGGCAGGGCTGGAGCGAGGGCAGCGCTGGGTATGAGGCTTGCCTAGGGAAATTCATATCCTTGCACGGGCCATGGTAGTAAGGAGAAAATCCTAGTTCAGGCCACCCAGGCATGTCAGGGATTACTTTCAACCAATGCAGCATGTGTTGCTTTCAGTTTATAAATACAAGCATTGAATTAATTTTTTACAATTTACCCTGAAAAATCACAGATGTGACATTCATCAGACACTGATGTTATTTCCGAAATATATTTGTATTATATATCTGTACAAGGTTTAATATTTAAATGTATGGGAAGAGATATTCAGCCACCCTATGAATTTAAAATGAGCGGCTGAATATTCTAGCATAACTTTAAATGGATAACTTAAATCTTTAAATTAAGCCAGCTATTTCAGCAGGTCAGCTACATGGATAAATTAATCTGTTCAGTGGTTGCATATCTTCAACCAGGGCAACATCTCACCTCTTTCTTCTATATGGCCAGGTAATATAGGGTCAGCACTGCAGGGGCCGGAGGGGCATGTGGGAAGGATGTTGCCACGTGTATGCAAGGGCACGCCGGGCCATCTTAGGGCCCGATCCTGTACCCATGGGAACATCTGGCTCCTGCGGTGCAGAATCAGGTCCTAATGGGCCTGTCCTGCATGGGGGTGTCCAGATGGCCTGGACATACCCCTAAGGGAATCAGGCTCCAGTTGATGAGCATCACTGTCACTTTCGCTGCCCTGTCCAGACAAGGTTCGGCGCTTGCTTCTCTGGTGGCTTCTCAGCGACAACCTAAACGGGGGTATGCCCTTGGAAGCACCCGCCTGGATTATAGTAATGACGGACACCAGCCTGTCTGGCTGGGGAGCTCATTGCGAGGGACAGATCGCGCAGGGTACTGTATAGCAGCCCTCTTTCAATAAGTCGTATTTCCCTCCCTCCCTCCCCAACACCCACCCACCCCTGGGATAATCGTAGCTTTCTTGGTACTTACACATCTTAAAGGAAAGGAGCTGCTCTCAGGTGCAGTTCTTTATCCAAATCAGTCATACATTAAGGACCTGTGATTAATTAAGCTTCAGGTGAACAAGGTATATTAAACATATTAGGTACATTTTTATTAGTATAAGTGTCCACAGCAACCCTTAGTAGTAAAGAACTTAAAGATCTAAACACAAGCTTAAAACGAAGATGAAGACAGCAGTCCAGCAGTGAGTTGGGGGCTTTCCAGTCTTTTGCATTGAGTGTCACATGTATGATTTTCTCCCAGTTGGTGAGATGTCTTACGTGTACACTAGGTGCAAGGAGCTCTTTGCTCTCAGGGAACGAGTCCATTCTCTAGAGGCTAGAGTAGCAGACTTGGAAGACATAAGAAAGACAGAGAGGTACATAGACAAGACCTACAGGGATATAGTCCTGAAGTCCCACCTCCAGGCTGGCAGCATCCCTGTTGCCATGGAGGAGAGATGTCACGCGACAGGAGAGCATCACCCTGGTGTGGCAGGAAGTGATCCTGTAACTAGGACCTGTCCTCCAGGTGATGTAAAACCCTCTCGCACCGAGGAACTTTCTCCAGGGTCTTGTACCCATGAGGGAAGGGCTAGGACAGCTGTTATAGTTGGTGATTCGATCATTAGGCATGTAGATAGCTGGGTGGCTGGTGGACATGAGGATCGCCTGGTAACATGTCTGCCTGGTGCGAAGGTAGCGGACCTCACGCGCCCCCTAGATAAGGTCTTAGATAGTGCTGGGGAGGAGTCTGCTGTCTTGGTACATGTCAGTACCAATGACATAGGAAAATGTGGTAGGGAGGTTCTGGAGGCTAAATTTAGGCTTTTAGATAGGAAGTTGAAATCCAGAACTTCCAGGGTAGCTTTCTCCGAAATGCTTCCCGTTCCACGCGCAGGACCCAAAAGGCAGGCAGAGCTACGGAGTGTCAATGTGTGGATGAGACGATGGTGCAAGGTTGAGAGTTTTGGATTTGTTAGGAACCGGGTAACATTCTGGGGAAAGGAGGGGCTCTTCCGAAGGGATGGGCTTCACCTTAACCGGGATGGAACCAGGCTGCTGACATTAACCTTTAAAAAGGAGATAGAGCAGCTTTTAAACTAGATAATAGGGGAAAGCCGACAGTCGCCCAAGAACACATCGTTCGGAACAATGTATCCTTGAAGGATGCTACCAAAAGCAGAGAGGTTCCACAAAAGAGTAAAGTAGCCCAAATGCCCTTGAGTATGGAGCAGACAGAGCTTAAAGATTCCAAATTACCCATGCCTACCAATAGCCAGATTGATATGAATAAAATACAGTCTCTAAAATGCTTGTATGCAAATGCTAGCAGTCTAAAAAATAAGATGGGAGAGATAGAATATATAGCACTAAATGAGAGGTTAGATATGATTGGAATCTCAGAGACATGGTGGAAGGAGGACAACCAGTGGGACACTGTGATACCTGGGTACAAACTATATCGTAATGATAGAGATGAACAAATTGGTGGAGGGGTTGCACTCTATGTTAGAGAGGGCATTGAGTCAGAAAGGATTAAAGTTTTGCAGGAAACAAAATTTGCTGTAGAATCTCTATGGATTGAAATTCCATGTAAAAAGGGGAAAGCGATGGCAGTGGGGGTGTACTATCGACCGCCTGGCCAGAATGAACAAATGGATGATGAAATGCTCAAAGAAATCAAGAAAGCTAACAAACGTTACAGCGCGGTAATAATAATGGGTGATTTCAATTACCCCGGTATCGACTGGGTCAGTGTCACGGCAGGACATGCTAGGGAGATAAAGTTCCTAGATGAAATAAATGACTGCTTCTTGGAGCAGCTGGTTCATGAACTGGCCAGAGGGGAAGCCATATTAGACCTAGTCCTTAGAGGAACACCAGATCTAGTGCAAGAGATAAGGGTGTTGGGACCACTTGGCAATAGTGATCATAGCATGATCGCCTTTGATTTAATTAGTGGAGGAGGGATAGTAAGGAAATCCACAGTACTACCTTTTAACTTTCGAAAGGGAGACTATGATAAAATGAGGAAAATAGTTAAGAAAAAATTGAAAGGAGCAGTTGCAAAGGTTAAAGACTTACATCAAGCTTGGGTGTTGTTGAAAAATACTATCTTGGAAGCCCAGACCAGCTGTATTCCACGCTTTCAGAAAAGTGGAAGGAAGTCCAAAAAACTGCCAGCATGGTTTAAAGGTGAGGTCAGAGAGGCTGTTGCCAAAAAAGCATCTTTCAGAAAATGGAAAAAAGAGCCAAACTATGAAACCTGGAAACAGCAGAAGCACTGGCAAGTCAAATGCAAGGCATTGATAAAGCAGGCAAAGGGAGAATTTGAGAAGAAGCTTGCTGCGGAAGCAAAAACGCGAAATAAAGATTTTCTCAAGTACATTCGTAGCAAAAAACCTGTGAGAGAGTCAGTTGGTCCATTAGATGATAGAGGAGTTAAAGGGGCACTAAGAGGTGACAAGGCGATAGCGAAGAGACTGAATTAATTCTTTGCTTCGGTCTTTACTGAGGAAGATGTAGGGATGTTACCCATGACTGAAGTAGTATTTAAAGGTGCGGAAGAATTGAAGGAAATATCGATACATCGGGAAGATGTATTACAACTATTAGATAAACTGAAGAGTAGCAAATCACCTGGGCCGGATGGTATACATCCAAGGGTGTTGAAAGAACTGAAATATGAGATTGCAGACCTGCTATTAGTAATCTGTGAACTATCATTAAAATCATCTCTAATACCTGAAGATTGGAGGATCGCCAATATAACACCAATTTTTAAAAAGGGTTCCAGGGGTGATCCGGGAAACTACAGACCGTTTAGCCTCACGTCAATACCGGGAAAAATGGTAGAAACCATCATAAAGAATAAAATTACTCAGCATGTAGATAGTCATGGCCTAATGGGAGACAGCCAACATGGCTTTAGACAAGGAAGATCTTGTCTTACTAATCTGTTATGTTTTTTTGAAAGTGTGAATAAACAGGTGAGTCGGTTTATTTATATTCTCTTATATACCACGCTATTTTGCATCAGTGCGGTTTACATTGAACAGGGCATTATAAATTGGAGAAAACTACTTTACAGGGAACATGGGCTATGGAGGATTAAGTGGCTTGCCCAAGACCACAAGGAGCACCTGTGGGACTAGAAACCCCAGTCCTTCCGGCCCAAGGTTGCTGTCCTCTAGTGGGATTTGAACCCCCGACCTTCCGGTCTGAAGTACCTTGCCCCAACCACTAGGCCACTCCTCCACTCTTGATATAGTGGAGGAGTGGCCTAGTGTGGTTGATATAGTGTATCTAGACTTTCAGAAAGCCTTTGACAAGGTCCCTCATCAGAGACCTTTGGCAAAACTAAAGAGTCATGGGATAGGAGGCAGTGTACTACTGTGGATCTGGAACTGGTTAAAAGATAGAAAGCAGAGGGTTGGGCTAAATGGCCAATTTTCCCAATGGAGAAAGGTGAATAGTGGTGTACCCCAGGGATCTGTGCTGGGTCCGCTGCTTTTTGACATATTCATAAATGACCAGGAAAGTGGAAAAACGAGTGAGGTTATCAAATTTGCAGATGACACAAAACTATTTAAAGTTGTTAAAACCCAAGAGGATTGTGGAAAATTGCAAGAGGATCTTGATAAACTGGAAGACTGGGCATCAAAATGGCAGATGAAATTTAATGTGGACAAGTGCAAAGTTATGCACCTAGGGAAGAACAACCCAAACTATGGTTACACAATGCAAGGTTCCACATTAGGAACCACCACCCAAGAAAAAGATTTAGGCGTCATTGTGGATAACATGTTAAAACCCTCGGCCCAGTGTGCATCGGCAGCCAAGAGAGCAAATAGAATGCTAGGTATCATAAGGAAAGGAATGGAAAATAAAACAAAAGATATTATAATGCCTCTATACCATTCCATGGTGAGACTGCACCTTGAATATTGTGTGCAATTCTGGTCGCTGTATCTTAAAAAGGATATAGCGTTATTAGAAAAGGTTCAGAGAAGAGCCACCAAAATGGTAAAGCGGATGGAAGGATACTCCTATGAAGAAAGGCTAAAAAGGTTAGGGCTCTTTAACCTGGAAAAGAGACAGCTGAAGGAAGATATGATAGAAGTCTATAAATTAATGAATGGAGTGGAACGGGTAAACGTAGATCGATTGTTTACGTTATCAGAATATAGAAAGACTAGGGGACATGCAATGAAGCTACAGGGTAAACTATTTAAGACTAATAAAAGAAGATATTTTTTCACTCAACGTGTAATCAAACTCTGGAATTTGTTACCGGAGGATGTAGTAAAGGCTGTTAGTGTAGCTGGGTTTAAAAAAGGTTTGGACAAGTTCCTGGAGGAAAGGTCCATAAACCATTATTAAGAAGGGACCCAGGATATCAATACTTGACCCAGTACAAGCATTGCGGAACCTGTCTCTTTTGGGGAAACTGCTAGGTACGTATGACCTAGATTGGCCACTGTTGGAAACAGGATACTGGGCTTGATGGACCTTGGTCTGACCCAGTATGGCATATCTTATGTTCTTATGTTCTTATGATGGCAGTGGGGGTGTACTATCGACCGCCTGGCCAGAATGAACAAATGGATGATGAAATGCTCAAAGAAATCAAGGAAACTAACAAAGGTTACTGCACAGTAATAATAATGGGTGATTTCAATTACCCCGGTATCGACTGGGTCAGTGTCACGGCAGGACATGCTAGGGAGATAAAGTTCCTAGATGAAATAAATGACTGCTTCTTCGAGCAGCTGGTTCATGAACCGACCAGAGGGGAAGCCATATTGGATCTAGTCCTTAGTGGAACACCAGATCATGTGCAAGAGATAAGGGTGTTGGGGCCACTTCGCAATCGTGATCATAGCATGATTGCATTTGATTTAATTAGTGGAGGAGGGATTTTAAGGAAATCCACAGTACTACTTTTTAACTTTCGAAAGGGAGACTATGATAAAATGAGGAAAATAGTTAATAAAATAAAAGGAGCAGTTGCAAAGGTTAAAGACTTACATCAAGCTTGCGTGTTATTTAAAACTACTATCTTGGAAGCCCAGATCAGCTGTATTCCACGCTTTAAGAAAAGTGGAAGGAAGTCCAAAAGACTGCCAGCATGGTTTAAAGGTGAGGTCAGAGAGGCTGTTGTTGACAAAAAAGCATCTTTCAGGAAATGGAAAAAAGAGCCAAATGATGAAAACTGGAAACAGCACAAGTTCTGGCAAGTTAAATGCAAGGCATTGATAAGGCAGGCAAAGGGAAAATTTGAGAAGAAGCTTGCTGCGGAAGCAAAAATGCATAATAAAGACTTTTTGAAATACATTCATAGCAAAAAACCTGTGAGAGAGTCAGTTGGTCCATTAGATGATAGAGGGTTTAAAGGGGCACTAAGAGGCGACAAGGCGATAGCAGAGAGACTGAATGAATGCTTTGCTTTGGTATTTACTGAGGAAGATGTGGGGATGTTACCCATGACTGAAGTGGTATTTAAAGGTGCGAAAGAATTAAAGGAAATATCCTTTGACAAGGTCCCTCATCAAAGGCGTTTGACAAAAAGAGTCATGTGATTGGAGGCAGTGTACTATTGTGAATCAGAAATGGGTTAAAAGATAGAAAGCAGAGGATAGAGCTAAATGGCCAATTTTCCCAGTGGAGAAGGGTTAATAGTGGAGTACCCCAGGGATCTGTGCTGGGTCTGCTGCTTTTTGACATATTCATAAATGACCTGGAAAAGGGAATAATCAGTGAGGTTATCAAATTTGAAGATGACACAAAACTATTTAAAGTTGTTAAAACCCTTGAGGATTGTGGAAAATTGCAAGAGGATCTTCATAAATTGGGAGACTGGGCATCCAAATGGCAGATGAAATTTAATGTGGACAAGTGCAAAGTTATGCACCTAGGAAAGAACAACACAAACTATGGTTACACAATGCAAGGTTCCACATTAGGAACCACCACCCAGGAAAAAGATTTAGGTGTCATTGTGATTAACATGTTAAAGCACTCCGCCCAGTGTGCAGCGCCAGCCAAGAGAGCAAATAGAATGCTAGGTATCATAAGGAAAGGAATGAAAAATAAAACAAAGGATATTATTTATTTATTTATTTATTTCCAGTTTCTTTTATACCGCGCTATTCAACATCAGTGTGATTTACATAAAACATACACTTGCACATTGCATTGACTGATCTGTGCTTACATGGAAAAGGTACTAAAAACTTGGATAACCTGGGGTAACCATTTACATCTAGGCGTCATGTGAAGTCGTCTCGCTAGTCGTAGTCAAGGGTGTCTTGTAGGGTAATAATCAATTGAGCGGACCGGACTAGATAGTGGGTGGGGTTATTGTAGCACTCTCTACTGGGTAGTAAATGAGGAAGAGGTAGTGCTTCAATGCCTTTCTAAACTGGGCTAGGTCAGGGATTGCCCTGATGTTGGGTGGTAGGGTGTTCCAGCATCTTGGTGCGCAGAATTTGAAGGCCCTGTTTGCTGTTGCCTGGGTGCATTAGGTTATTGCTTTCGGGACTACAAGTGTATTGACCGCTGCCGATCTTTTGGACCTGTTGGGGGGAGTGATCTTGATAAGCTCTGTTAGTGACGCGGAGGAGAGCCCATTGATGGCTTTAAAAGTAAGCATCAAGGTTTTGAATGTGAGTCTACCATGTATAGGGAGCCAGTGGAGATGTTTCAGGACGGGGGTGATGTGGTCTTTCCTGGATGCACCATGCAGGACTCTCGCTGCGGTGTTCATCGCGAGCTGTAGCGGGTTCAAGGTGGATTGGGGAAGTCCATTCAGGATTGAATTGGCGTAATCAAAATGTGGTATGATCAGCGCTTGATATATTGTCCGGAAGTCATCAGGGTCCAACAGGAAGCGTAGATGTCTGAGGGTACGGATCTTATGGTATACTGCTCTCACTACGTTGCTTATGTTTTTTATTTATTTTATTTAACAATCGCTTATATACCGCAACCTTCCAAAGATCAGGTGCAGTTTACAAAAAACAAGTTAAGAAACAGTGAAACAATTCTGTTTTTTACATGAAACATCTGTGAACTATGTACAATAGTCTGTTAATTACATAAAAACATTAGTTAACAATTAGGTAACATTAGAGAACTATATACAAAGGTATGGCACATAATAAGCAAAACATCCTTAATCTAAGGTGGGACAGGGACTAAATACTAGGTAGTTGGGACAGTATGAAGTAAGAAATATATTTGAGACTCTGCAGAGTAAATTGCATTAATGTAAATTAATCAGTTGATGAGCGCTATTCATTAGGATAAGAGCAGTGTGGTAAGTTTAATTGAAATTTTGAGTTCATCTTAGTCTAATATCAATATATCTTGTGTCCATCTAGTCATCTGTTATCCATTTTCTATCTGGGATAAAGAGTTTACCATTGGGCCATAGTGTGAGCTAAACAGATAGGTTTTTAGGTTCTTACGGAGCTCTTTAATTTCGATTAATGTTCTTATTTCTTCAGGGAGGGAGTTCCAGAGGATAGGGGCTGCATGAGAAAATGCTTTTTTATTGGTTATCTTTTTGGCCTTTGTGAAATCTTTTGGTATCCTTATTTTATTTGTATAGCCTCTCCTGTGGGCAGTTTTAGTTGGGTCTTTAGTGATAAGTTTGTTTAGTGTGGCTGGGGCCATATTATTTAATGCCTTGAAGGTAGTTATTATTGTTTTATAGTTTATTCTGCATTGTATTGGTAGCCAGTGTAAGCTAATATAGGTGTTATATGTTCAAATGGGTGCACCTTCATTATAGTTCTGGCTGCTGCGTTTTGAACAAGTTGGAGTCTTTTAATGTTTTGTTTTGTTGCGCCTAGAAGAATTAGATTGGCAAAATCAAAGTGAGGTGTAATGATTGCCTGTATTATACTCATAAAATCATGTAAATGTACAAGTGGGCATAATTGTTTTAGAATTTTGAGCTTAAAGTAGATTTTTTTTGTTACGTTTCTGATATGGGTGTTCATACTGAGGTGTGTGTCGAGGATCACGCCTAGATATTTCACTTCATTTTTTATATTGATATCATGATTTTGAAGTGTGATGTGAGTTGGAGGAATGAATGATTGGTTTTTCGTTACAATTAATATGTCTGTTTAGAATGGTTGATATGGAGATTGTGATCTTTTAGCCATATTGTTAGTTCATTGAAGCAATCAGTTAATAGTTGCAGTGGAAGTATAGGGATCGTGAATGGAATGTGCGCCTTCATGTCCAGGAGCTGGTCTAAGGTGACTCCGAGGTACCGGATCGTGGGTTTGGTCTGTAGTTCAGCTTCCTTGACCTTTAGATAGGGTGGTGTGATGAAGTTTTGATTCCTTGTGATGAACAGTACCTCTGTTTTCTTGTGCTGAATCCTGAGGTTTTGAGTTTGGAGCCAGTCGGATACTGCGTTAAAGCAGTCTGTCAGTGGGCTGAGGTCAGGGTTCTCTGTCAAGAAGGGCATGTAAAGTAGTACATCATCTGCATATATCAAGCAGTTAACTCTGTAGGATCGAATGAGGTTACAGATGGGCTGCATGTAGATGTTGAACATCAGGGCGGAGAGGGAGGATCCTTGTGGGACGCCTTGCTTCTGGTGGAATGGTTCCGATGTTGAAGCCCCTGATCGTACGTGCTGCCATCTGTCCGAGAGGTATGACTTGCACCACTCTAGCACTGTATCACATTTACCCTTCTCCTTGAGACGCCCCAGGAGCAGCTCGTGGCTTACTGAGTCAAATGCAGCTGCTATGTCTATGAAAATGAGGACAAACCCTTGACAGATGTTATCAGTTCCCGCAGTTATGTTACTGAGGAGGGTGGTAAGGAGCATTTTAACACCATGAGACTCTCTAAAACCATGTTGGCAGGGGTCCAGCGGTGCGGCGGTTTCGATGTGTTCTTGAATTTGTCTCTGGGCTTCTTTTTCAATTATTTTGGCTAGTAGTGGTATGCTCGATATCGGTCTGTATGATTCCACCTTCTGGGGGTTGAGTTTGCTGTTTTTTAGCAGCGGTCTGATCGACATGTGTTTGAGGGATTGGGGGAACGCACCTGAAGCGAAGGATCGGTCCATGAGCCTGGCTATAAAAGGGCTAAGGTCAGCCCGTAGCTCTTTTATCCAGAAAGCAGGGCAGGGGTCAGTTTGTGCAGTGGTAGTGTTGATCGCAGTGATAGTATCTTCGATGGCTTTCTTGGATGGCGTGGAGAAGATGGTCATGGGTGTTGGACAGGTTTGCTCGAGTGCGACGGCAGGTGCTGGAGAATTGTTGGTCTGGCATAGCTTTGATTGTAGGTAATCCGCAAATTCTTGAGGATGGATCTCACTTGGTTGTTCGGGGGCTGGTTCCATAGTTAGGTTCTTGACGAGGTTGAACAAATCGTGCAGTTTGTTCAGTGATCGTTAAAGGGTGTCTGTGTGGAATCGTCTCATGTTCTCATTTACTGCTTTGCGGTGTCGTGCAAGGTGAGAGTTATATGCCATTTGGTCATCTGTGGAGTGCGATCGACACCAGTGTCTTTCCAGTTTCCTTAGGAGGGTGAGTGAGGATCGTAGTCCAGTGGAGTACCAGGCTGCGGTGGCCCGTTTCCTCATAGTGTTGTTGGACGGTGGACGCAGAGCAATTGTACTGAGGCTTTTGTTCCAGTCGGAGACCAGTTCATCAGGATTGAGTGCTGTCGAGGCGAGGAGTGGGCGGGTTTTACTTATAATCCTGTCCCTGTCGAAGGCCTGGAACCTTCGTGGGGTTGCCTTGGTGGTGTTGCTCAACCTTCTGGCTTCATTCTGATTGTTGCTGGGCAGGGGTATTTGGAAAATGATCAGCTTGTGGTCAGACCAGGGTATAGCGGTGATGGCCAACCTGGGGGCATTGGCTGAATTGATAGTTGTCTGTGGAGCGAATATCAGGTCTAATATGCCACCTTTTGCACCGGTAGGTTCCTTTACCAGTTGCCTATATCCTAATTCCCTGAGGGCTTCGAGGAAGGCTGACGTTTTAGTATAAAACAAAGGATATTATAATGCCTCTGTATCTTTCCATGGTGCGACCGCACCTTGAATATTGTGTGCAGTTCTGGTCGCCGTATCTTAAAAGGGATATAGCGTTATTAGAGAAGGTACAGAGAAGAGCCACCAAAATGGTAAAGGGGATGGAAGGATACCCCTATGAAGAGAGGCTAAAAAGGTTAGGGCTCTTCAGCCTGGAAAAGAGAGGGCTGAGGGGAGATATGATAGAGGTCTATAAATTAATGAATGGAGTGGAACGGGTAAACGTAGATCAATTGTTTATGTCATCAGAATATAGAAAGACTAGGGGACATGTAATGAAGCTACAGGGTAACCTATTTAAGATTAATAAGAGAAAATATTTTTTCACTCAACATGAAATCAAACTCTGGAATTTGTTACCAGAGGATGTAGTAAAAGCTGTTAGTGTAGCTGGGTTTAAAAAAGGTTTGGACAAGTTTCTGGAGGAAAGGTCCATAAACCATTAATGAGACCCAGGCTGCTTGACCCAATAGAAGCATTGTGGAACCTCTGTCTTTTGTGGAAATTGCTAGGTACTTATGACCTAGATTGGCCACTGTTGGAAACAGGATACTGGGCTTGATGGACCTTGGTCTGACCCAGTATGGCATATCTTATGTTCTTATATTCTAAATGTTCCATGAGGTATTGTTGTTGTGCTGAGATATCATTCTAAGGCCTTCCTGCATGAACCAGCAGCACTGGTCAAGAGGGTTAGCAAAGATCAATCACCAGATTGGGTGCTGGGTTTGTGAGCAGAGCGGCTATCAGGTTATGCACTCCTGGGTGGAGGTTGAGTGTACAGGCCTGTTTTGGCAGGATGATGTTCACTTATCCCCAGTGGGTTTGGATCTGTTGCTCAACGGCTGGCAGGAGTCTTAGAATTGATAGTTTGACAGAAATGCTCGCTGGTCGCAGCTTTAGAGTGCCGGTGGTGGGATCCTGGAGGTTTCAGGGATCCGAAGTCTTTGGGTATTACTTTGGGTGGGGATCGGGTGTCCCTGACTTGGTTAACCCCTCGTCGGCCTTTGCTAATCATATGGCGAGGTCAGCTTTTGGGAGGGGTCTATAAATTTTTCGCTGGCCTGACAACGGCAGAATATGGAGACAATCTCACCTTGCTAATAGCATGGCTGGTGAAATATCGGATCCAGTGATGGTTGTTATTATGGTTATTCTTGGATTGTAACTTGGTTGTTGGAAAAGTTATCATTGTAATAAATAAAGCTGTGATCAGTTTATTCCCAATTGGCTGCCTCGTGTTTTGTGACTGAGTGGAGAAAATCAAAGGCGGGGGAGGGGGGGGGGGCGCATGGCTGGGAATTGGGTATTTCCGAGAGTAGATGGGTAAGGGGGTGCACTGAGTCCGGGATACCCCGTTAATAGCTGATGCTTTCTTTCTAGTATTTAATAGCTGATGCTTTTTTTCTAGTATTAAGTGAATACCCCACATTAAAGGTCTATTCTTTGCCCATACAATTACTGATGGCATGTGGAGCGCACTGGGCCTGCCTACATTCTCATCTCGAATATTGGAATGATCACATAAACCTCGAGTCTGCAGTTTGCATTTCAGTGATTATGTGATCTTACAAGCATCCATTTGGAGTTGATTTTCAAAAGATTTAAGCAATTAACTTTGGGATCTAGCTGATTTAACTTATGCTTTTTGAAACTTTCCTCCATTAACTGGGCAAGTTAAATAACCTAAATTTCAAAAGCCAGGCTAAATTAGGGCTAGATTTACTAATGTCTGTAAGCACATTAACATGTGTTAATGTGATTTAGTGTGCATTTGTCTTTTTGATTATGTATGTTTTAATGGAACCCGCTTAGTACTAGGGTGATAAGCAAGATAAAGATTATTCAATTAAATTGAATAAAATAATTGAATGCAAGTCCTCTTATTTTTAGTGGGGTCTATTTATTAATCAAACACATCGCTTGCATTAATGTACATTAAGACACTTCAGCATGTTATTTCAGAATAGTAAATACAGCCATTAGAAATGAAAGGAGTGATTCTAGGAATGTTCCTGGAGATGCCTTACGACTGTTTAGATATTTATTTCTTTAGCCACATTTCACTTCATCATAGCTCCTATTGTTGAGGGTCAAGCTGGCAGGACTTTTGTCTGTCTATACACATGTTTGTGCAAACATACGTATGATCCTACCCCCCCCCCCCCAAGCAGCAGGATGAAGAGCCCAGTGGGAATCCTGATCACAATGGCATGAAGAGCTGGGACTGGAGCCCGAAGAGGTTGGCCTAAGGCACTGAGTCCAATTGGCCAGAAGAACAGGGCTGCAGTCTGAAAAGCCTGTTGGGAGGCCCCAGGTTCCACCGGTCAGAAGAGCAGGGCTGCAACCTGAAGAGGCTTAGCAGAAGGCCCCAGGTCCTGCTGGTCAAAAGCTCTTTACAGCGGTGTATCTTGGAAGAGTACAAACACTTGAAACAGGGCCCGTTGGCCCGAAACGTACGTCGTGGATTGATTATCCGACCGCTTCTTGAAAAACTAGTTTTGGTGTGATGAAGCTTCACTGGATTATGGTTATGAGCTAAGTATAGCGTGTTTATCGTATTATACAAAAAAGAAAAAAGAATGGGTTGCCTGGTGTGACTGGATTTCAATTTCAGTCTCCTCCAGCCTCTTCTGACAAAAAAAGAGTGTTTTAGAATAGGGGGGGTTATTTAAGGGTTTGGTTTTGATATTCTGGATTTCACATTTGCTGACCCAAGGATTGAATTCATGGTGGTCAAAAGAGTGGGGCTGCAGCATGAAGGAAGGTGGCCAAAAGAAGGGGTAGAGCTTAAGGCAAGGGGTGGGTGAGGGTGGAGCCTAAGGGGTGGCATTAGAAGGAAAGAAAGTGTGGGGCATAAGGAAAACATTGTGGTAGAGGGGGAGCATACGGGAAGGGTCAGGGTAAGAGGAAAAAAGGAGAAGAGACAATGAGTGCATTAAGGGAGAAGGGAAGGGAGGGAGGGAGTAAAAGGCCAGAGAACGTGCAAGGTTGGGTAACAGGAGAATGCATGAGTAGGTGAAGGGAAAAGAGGGAGTGTAAGAGAGAGCAACAAAGGATAGAAATAGGAAATAGTGTAAGAGGGTGGAAGGGTCAAGTAGTTTGTGCAGGAGGATAGGAGACAGTGCAGAGACACCCACCCACCACCCTAGCACACATGCATACACAGAACACCCCATCACATACACACACAGCCCCAATGCACGTATATGCACAAAGCCGCTAAGATACACAAGAACAAACACATTCCCCAATACCCCTATGACACATACATACGTGCACACACCCCTCTACACTCCCCATGATATACACACACACAGGCACATGCATGAACCCCCGACACTCCCCCTGACACATACATATATTCACATGCACTGACACTGCTCATCACACAAACACACACAGGTGCACCCTTCCCACTCCCCATGATACATGCACACACACATATGCATGCACTTCCAACACTCTCCATAACACACATACATGCACATCCCCCCAGTACTCCCCATCACACACACATATACATGCATGCGCACCCCAATATTCCCCATGACTCATAAACACACACACACACACATACATATTTGCGTGTACCCCTAATGATCCCCATGATACCCACAAACACATGCACATACCCCTGACACTCCCCATGTCTCACACATACACACACCCCCAATACACACATACATGTATGGGCACTAACACTCTCTGTAACACACACATGCACTGCTGACACTCCCCATGACACACATGCACCCATTCTTACACTGCCCATCACACATACACACACACACACACACACAACAAATCTTTAAAGTGACCCTTCTACTGTTTCAAGTATCAAGTGATTGCAGTAAAAGGATGGGTAATTTGTCAGGTCTGGAAGAAACAGGGAGATCACCTGACCTGTGGATGGTTGCTTACAGTCTTTGGAAGTGCAGTAGTAAAAACCTTTTGTGGTCCTGCTTGGATAGGATGCAGTAGGGCATCCTGAATTATTTGTTAGAATGGCAGTGTTGTTAATAAACAGAAAGCAAATTGTGACATCAAAGCCCATTCCACCCAAATGCTAGGATGTCCTGTAATTATGCATCGGACATTCATTGGTATATCCAAATGCCATATTATCTTTTTATGATTTGGCAGAATTACCATTGAAGGAAAAGGCGGTATAAAAACTTGTTAAATAAATAAATTGAGAGAAGGAGTGTGGGTCTCTTGTTTAAAACTACTCATGTCTGACTTCCCAAATGACAGGTTAATACATCATTATTATTGGGTGGTGGGGTGGAGGACAGAATAAGCTGGCATGGCTATATGAGTTCTCTTTGGAAGTGAACGCTTGTAGAGACAGGTGAAAAAGTTTCCATGCATAAGAAAGTACACTCTTGTGACCTCTTTGGTAATGCACATGTACAATCTGGTACCATTTGTATATTTTTCTAGACATGAAGCATGCTCGGCTCAACAAATGGAGTGTAGTGAAATGATCAGCATACAAGCCCCATTTAGCGGTTGAAATAAATGATGTTTCTGAAATGAGCAACTGGAACTGTACAAAATAGGCAGAAAATATGACAAATCTGCTCTGGTCTCTCATATATCATTTTCACATCTTTCTACTCTACTATTTAAAATTACAATGCCACTTTAAAATGCAATAACAAATACAGCAGCATAGGGAGAGCTATAGAATTCCACTGAAAATGCATCACCTTATCCAAGACCACTAGAAATAGTTCCATATGGGTAATGTGATCTCTTAGTGACTGCTGATTTAGCAGGACTGCCTCTTTTATAAGGGGCATTTTCTTTTCCATATCGTTCTGCTAGACTAGTCCAGACTAGTGATGTGGTCTGATGGGCAAAACATAGACCTATGAGACAGGAGAATGTCTGTGATGACATCCTTATGTACCAGCATCTGTCTATGTGACCTTGGGAACATAGCTGTATCTCATGTACCTCAGTTTATGCAGAAACACCAAGGTGCTGATGATAAAGAAACTTTGAGGAAATTTTGTTTTTTTGTCAGCCTCAACTAATACATGTGACTTCTCCCCCCACCACATGTATGAGGGATTTTGTCATAAGGTGCCCTTGTATTCAGGGTTGCTCCTTCAGTATATTTTCCGTTGCAATATGGTGTATGTAGAAAGTGGTATGCAGAGATCCCTGTTGTCCCAGCAGCAGTATAAGAATATAACTTGAGAGAATTTTTCTAGCTTACTCCCTATATGAAAAGCCAGAGGAAGAGTTGTGATATCATAGAGATTATAAGGAGGGATGTTTGGAGGGAATCTCATCTTTCTTTTACCTTCTTTCTGCCAAACTGAGTGGCTGAAATGCTGAGCTTCCCAGTCATTGTGTTTCTGGGTACTGGATTAGGCTCAGTATTACCTCCATCCTGCCTTCCAAAACCAGTTGGCGTTGAAGTCTCAGGTCTTGTGGAGGGTGAATTCCCACCATGGCAGAGGGGCAATGGGAAAAGAGAGGTGCTGGTCTGGTAGGAAGCATGATCAGACACTGGTGAGAGGAGCTCTCTGACACCCCCCACCCAAAAATAATTTAGTAAAGAGCCCCAAGAGAGAGATTTTTCTGCTGATCGGAAAGTAAGAATGTCTTAGCCAGCAAAATAAAAATGTACAAAACTATAAATGCTATATCCTCCCAGTCCACCAGAGAGGTGTCATTGGGGGCGGCACCTTTCTTGCCAAATCCAGATCAGGTAGTGATGGTAAGGAGGGTGGTGAAGTGACTGAGGCAGGCCTGCTATTGTTACTAAAGGAGATTAGGAACAAAAAGAAAAGAACGAGATTGTAGACGTCTCTTGGGGTCATTTGAGGAGAAATTCAAGGCTCTGGTGATTAGGGTAACAGAAGCAATAGGCAGGATCTGTGATATAGCAAACCGGCAAGAAAGAGAGCATGTGGAATTACAGACAGTGCAAAGGCATCTAAAGATGCTACAAGAGAACTTGGAGGACCAGGAAAATAGGAGCAGGTACTCTAATATTAGAATCTTCGGTGTGCCTGAAGGAAAGCAGCTCCTGGATGTTACAGCATAAAAAAGGGACTTACTATTGAGTTGCTTTCTCCATCCATCATCAAATCCTGTCTTTGAAATCGAGAGAGCCTACAGGCACCTGGGGCCCAAGCTGGTACCAGAAGGCTCCTCTCCAGAGGAATAATTGTTGTTGTTTAACTATGTGGACCTGGAATATGTATTAAAAGTAGCTAGGAAGATGAATCATGTATTTTATAAAGATTATAACGTCAAAATATTTCCTGACCTTAGGACTGAGACTATTTGCAAGAGGAAGGAACTCCTTAAAGACAGAGACATTTTAGTTTGCCAGGGTTTTAAAGCAAGAATTTGGCTTCTGGCAAAAATTATTGTGACTGTAAATGGTGTAAGGAAATTCTTAACCAATCCCAAAGCTGTGGCAAAACTTTTGGTCAAGCACAAAATGGTCCTAGGGCTTGTGATGAGGAGAGCCCTGCTGAACCGATGGAATAGGAAAAGATAGTGAATATACCTTTAAGGAAAGAGACATTCCTGAAATTCACAGGTTCCAGACTGCAGTCAAAGAAAGAAAGCACAGAGTTGATAGAGCCAGTTTGCCACACCCAAGCTCTGCTGACGTAAGTGCAAGTTTAGGGGGTAATGGCAAACACCTGTGCAGAGACAGAGAAAGGCTAGCTAAGAAGCAGCCTTATAAACCCTGCTCAGAAGGGGAGAAGGGGGTTCAGGATCAGGTTGCGGTTCAAACTGTTTGTGTTCCAGTTCCAGTCCAGAATCGTGGGCAAGTTCAGCGAGTTCAGCGTGTTTCAGCTATTCCAGGAGTTCAGAGAGAGGAACTCAGAGGAGGAAACATCAGGGGAAGGAGAAGGACGTGGAAGGAGCCTGAGAGCCAAGAAACCACGTGTGCTTTGCTTAGAGAAAGAAAGCAGGGAAGTCTTCTACCTCGGGTCTCGGACCAAAGATTTCAAGCTGCTCAAAGGTGGGTGAACAAGGCTATAGCTAGAAGTAACCAGAACGCAGCCTGGAGCAAGGAACCATGGCTGAACAGCGGAGAGGAACCAAGGCAACTGAACCAGGGAGAGATATCCCATACTAGAGGTACAGACATTCCTTACCGGGGAAAACAGTGCTGGAGGGAGGTCCAGGGATTTCCCCAGAGCATTCACCGAGAAGCAGATTGTGGGAGTTCAGAGCCAGACGTATATGCTTTAGAACAAGAGGATATGCAAGTGGACTGTGTGGAGCAAAACTCCATATCAGGTGAATTGCCAATGGATTGTACATTATGCCAGACAGAAGCTATGAAAGTCTGTTGATAAGAAATGCTTGATAAAGAAAGGTCTTGAGAAGCAGTGTGAATGAACCTAGTTTTGTTTTGCTAAGAAATACCTACTAAACTCAAGAGAACGTTGCCAGCTTCTACATTTTTGTGTTTAAAGAAGCAGAAGGTAAATGAGGACATTTAACTTTGCTTAAACAGAGAAGCTGTATTTTGTTTTGCTGATAACCTTATGAAAACAACTGCACATGTTTTAAAAGCTTATGAAGCTTCCTCAGTTCCAGCTTATGTATAATTTCTGAAGTATTGCTTGGAGAAGAATATCCTGACATTGTGTGTTTGAACCTTAGTGCTTTTTGGGGAAAAATAAACTTTTGTCTTTGCCTCTAACCCTTGGCTTACACGACTATCCTTGAACGAGGAAAAACTACAAGTCCTAGAATGCCTCACTGTGGTCAAGAATAGTGTTTAATTCCTTTATTAGAGGACTAAAATTGGCAGCCCTATGCCTCTAGGCCTCGGCCGGGGCTAGGGTCACGACAGGCTTCAGTCTGCAAACAGTAAGAAAATACAGCTCTGATGGGTGCAGATGCCAACAGGAGGCAAGGGAAGGTGGTGCATCTAATGGTAGAGATATCAGGGATGCAAGAAGGACAACAGTCAGAGGGGAAAGCTTTTTAGCGAGTATAGTGGACAGTTAGTGTTTTAGAGCCTTGCCTGAAATCCTTTTTTATATTCTTTTCTTATTTTCCTATCACTACCTGGTGTTCTTCTTTCTGAAAAGTGGCCTTATTTCTAGGCTACTTCTATTTTATTATTATTTTATTTGGATTTATATTAATAAGAGCGGTATAATAAACCATAAACCATCCAGTGGACTTGAATACCCAGATGGTGCAAATGTTAGAGATGGAGGATAACGCTAGTTAGAGAAACACAGAAACATAGAAAATGATGGCAGATAAATACCATATGGCCCATTCAGCCTGCCCATCCATGAGAACTATTAAATCCCTTCCTCTCTCTCAAAGATCCTGTACTTGTACCGTGCTTTCTTGAATTCTGATACAGTTCTCGTTTTGTCCACCTCCACTGGGAGACTGTTCCATGTATCAACCACCCTTTCTTAAAAGGAATATTTCCCCAAGTACTCTGAGTCTGTCCCTTTTCACCTTCATCCTATGATCCCTCATTCCAAAGCTTCCTTTCAACTGGATGAGGGCCACCTCATGAAGGTATTTAAATGTCTCTATCATATCACCTTTCTCCCACTTTTCTGCCAAAGTATACATATTGAGATCTTTGGGCCCGATATTCAAGTAGGCAGGCTATGCGCCACTATGGTGCATAGCCTTACCCGCTCGCTCCTAACCCTGGATATTCAGTCCTGCAGTTTTGGCACCCAGAGAAAACCATCACAGAGCCTAACTGGGTAGTGGAGATATTGGACCGCTATCCGGTTAGCATCCATGGCTAAAACTAGGCCAGCCAAAAGCGATCCAATATCACCACTACCCGGTTAATGGTACTCCCCGCCTCTGCTCCACCCCGTAATGCCCCCAACATGCCCTGATGCTAACCGGATAGCATCAAGGTGCATAGAGGACATAGATGGTGATATTCAATAGCACTAACTGTGTAGGTGCTGTTGAATATCCCCGTTTAAGGCATTTACATGAGTTACTGGGTTATAAACCGTGTAAATGCCTTTTGAATATTGGGCTTTTTAAGTCTATCCCCATATGCCTTATGCTGAAGACCACTGACCATTTCAGTAGCTGCCATCTGGACTGACTCCATCTTGTTTATATCCTTTTTGAAGATGCGGTCTCCAGAACTGTACATAGTAGTCCAAATGAGATCTCATTGGAGACTTACACAAAGACACTTATCACCTCCTTTTTCCTGCTGGCCATTCTTCTCTCTATGCACCCAAACATCCATTTGTTTTTTTCTGCTGCCCTTTTTATCTGTTTGGCCACTTTAAGATCATTTGATATGATCACCCTCAGGTCCCAATCTTCTTTCATGCATTGAAGTACTTCACCCCCTATATTGTACTGCTCCCTTGGGATTCTGCAGCCCAAAATGCATGATCTTGCATTTTTAGCATTAAATTTTAGCAAATGCTTGACCATTCCTCAAACTTCAGTAGATCTCTCCTTTTGTTATCCACACCATTCAGTATGTCTTCCCTGTTGCAGATGTTGGTGTCATCCACAAAGAGGCATACCTTTCCTGAAAGACCTCCCACAATATTTCTTATAAAAAATGTTAAAAAGAACAGGACCAAAGACTGACCCATGAAGCACGTCACTGGTTATGCCCCTATCTTCAGAGTGGTCCATTTACTACTACCCTATGGCAACCCCCCACTCAATCAGTTTCTTACCCAGTTAGTCACTTTAGGGTGCATCACAAAGGCACTCAATTTATTTATGTCACCAATATGAAAAGATATCGAAGGTCTTCCTGAAATCTAAGTATGCTACATTTAGCGCTCTCTCTGATCCAATTCTGTGGTCACCCAATCAAAGATATCAATCTGATTCTTCTAAGAAGACCTACCTCTAGTAAAGCCATGGTATCTCAGATCCTATAATCCCTTGGATTCCAGAAACCACACAATTCTCTGCTTTAGCAGTGTCAGTGTGCTGAGTCTTCAGGGATCAAACATTCTATTGCTGCTGGATGATAGGACAGGACAGACTCTGGATTTCAAAAGAACTGGCTAAAGGCATCCCAGGGCATACATACTCTTGCATCTATATGGTTCTCATTTCTGTAAGAGAAGATAATAGTAACTAGTGTGCATATAGACAGTCATGCACAATCATCCTTTTAAGTGTCGGATCAAGGAGTATTGCATGAAAAGGCTGAACTTAGATGTATGTGCCTGATTTCAGAAATGGCTGGCATGTCTATTTATTTTATTTTATTTATTTATTTAACATATTTTTTTATACTGCCCTATCATAGGATTCAGAGTAGTTTACATATAGCATGAAACAATTAGAAGACGTTTACACTGAACAAGGGTGTTAAACTTGGATGATTATATGGGATTACAAATAATTACCTGTGTATTCGCAGTGGGTAACATAATACAGCAAATGGTTTATACAGTGCAACTATCTATTATGGTGCAAGATGCTCCCGCGGCAGCAGGATTGGGCACTGAGACGGCCTGGTCTACACTTGCAACAGCTGCGGGAGACATCTAAGCAACAAGATGGCCAGGCCTCCCTCTGCTCCCGCTGTGTGCAGGTGCTGTGGTGTCCCATCGCTATGGCAGCAGGACATTAAGCGGGAGCGCCTACAGCCAGACATTCCACCAGACCAATTTTCCAGCCGCCCCACCCTCAGTGGGGTCTGCCAGGGCTGGGATTGGGCAGTGGGGATTCACCTCCTGTGGCTTCATTGCTTCTGGGGGATGCCGGGCCAGAGCGCATGGGCACCCCACGCTTATTCCACCTCCGAAGTGGAATAGGTTGGATGTCCTCATGGTTAATACCCGGACATACAGGACTGTGACCTGAATCGGTACTGTGCGTCCAGGTGCCTGACCCACTCACACTTCGCCCACTCTCAGCCCCGTGCCGTCCCCGTCTAGCTCTCCCCGCACAAAGGCTCTGTGCGTGCAGGGAGAGAATTTCCCTGTATTCGGGCCAGATGGCTAGTGGAACTGCACGTCCCACCGGAACGAACAGTCACGCTATTTGCCTTACAGAATCGGGCCCACAGTGTCTAGTGTCCACAGGTTTTTAGGGCCTATGAAGGAAGGAAAAATGTAAAAAGCAGAAAAAATAAGGAAAAAAGGTTGTGAGGCAGAAATTGAATGCAACTAAAACTTCAAAATTACATTTAAAAACATAATTCCAGAATTTCTAGGCATTTTCTAAGAGAGTTTCTTCAGCTTCATTTTTTCAGCAAAGTTGTTAATAATGTCCTTAAAGTCCATATTTCGGGGTGAAAGTGCTGTTATTGTTTTCAAACTAAGCTGTGCAGTTTGCAGTAATTCATCCTTCCTTTCTTTACCATCACTGTCTGCAACAGACGGTACATGGAAATCATGGAATCTGAAAATACTATTTTCTTTGATTAATCTGTCACATATATCTCTAAGACTTGCCAATGACTGTGAAATAACGGAAGGTTCAGGATGATTTATTGTCCATCTATAGCTGATGAATCCTTATTACCATTAGGGTAATATTTTATCCTAAATAAAACATGCATACTAAAAATATTTTGGCAGGAGATTCCACAAGGCATCCTTCACTGTCTATATTTGTCATTTACTTTAAGATCTGTTGTTGGCAAATGTTTTTAACGAGGCTTTAATGAGTTTGGGACAATGCATAAACAGCACCCATAACCGTGAAAAGAAAACTCGAAAAATACTACAGACCTTTTCAAGCAAGACTCCTTGATCTGACACTTAAAAGGATGATTGTGTATGACTGTTCTATATGCATGCTAGTTACTATTCTCTTCTCTTACCGAAATGAGAACCATATGGATGCAAGAGTGTGTGCAGTGCGCCCTGGGGTGTCTTTAGCCAGTTCACTTGAAATCCAGAGTCTGTCCTGTCCTATCACCCAGCAGCAATAGAACGTTTGTTCCCTGAAGGCCCGGCACACTGCCAGCAGCAGGTGTTGGGCTCTCCTCTGGGAAGAAGGCAGCAGGCATGGGCACTGATGTGTGCCGAAGACAAGATGTTGCAAATATGCTCTCGTAGCGACAGTGACAGCATCTGGGACAGTACTGCAAGTCACCATTCTGTAACCACGGAAAACCAGTTGCCATTCCTTTCATAATAATAAATTAAAATATCACTCCAAAGTGAGCTGGTTTCATGAAGCAAAAACCAAACAATGCTAGTGCATATGTTATTAGTTGGACAGCCTGTAAAATGTATAGGATTATGGGTAACTACAGAAGAGCTTTCCAAATGCTCTTTGAAGATGCAATATTACATTTTTCTGAAAGAAAAATAGAAATACAAATGGTGAATTTACAGAATGACCGATGTGCTGCAACTTTTTTCTTGTTCAGGAATCATTTTAAATCCTTTTCTGAAGATAAACCAGTGTTTTATGCAAGGAAGTAGGCTCTTATAAAATTGTCAAGGGTATATGTTCATAAAAGTTATGTTCAGGCCGCCCACCTGTGTGTTCTTTTACCCAGAATGAGCATAAGTATTCCTGAGGGTAGAGCTGTGATGGAGTTTGGACTTACATGCATATGTTATAAAATATATGCATATGTGTCTAAATTTTGCCATGACATTTGCATGAAGGTCAAAGCGGGTGAAATGTGTGGGACAAATTTATGGTGGGATGAGGGTAGTTTTATAAAAGCACTTATGCTTATAAGTAACCTTTATAAAATATGTATAATTTATGTGCATTTTTGACATAGAAAGTAGGTGCCCTTTTATAAAATTATCCTCAACATGTCTAAAGGTCAAAATAAAAATAAAAGCTTAGTAAATCAGATCTCAAATTCATACAAGACAAAGACCATTTCTCTACTCATTTGGATTCAGTTTATTCATACCCTACAGACATTTCCTCCAGTGGCATTCCAAGGCTATTTGGCACCTGGAGCAGATGCTCACCCCTACCCCCCCCCCCCCACCCCGTCGGGACCATACGACTGAGGCGCATGTGGCAAAATTATCTTTACTTCTTTGCTGTCTTACCGCACTGTATTTACTCCAGGCCTGGTGGTTGTTCCCTCCCGGACAGAAGTCTTGCAGTGCGGCTGTTATTGCAGGACTTCGGCCAGGAGGAAACAACCACTGGGCCTGTAGCGGAGGCAGCATGGTAAGCCATCAAAGAAGTAAAAGTATGTGTGCCATGTGCGTCTCTGCTATGTGGGCCCGGAATTTCGGCACCCCCTTCTGACCACACCTGGAGTAGACTGCATCCACCACCATGCCCTTGTTATGCCACTGATTTCCTCAACAAGATTAGCCAGTGTACTGAAAGTTGCATGACTTCAGAATATTTGGCACATGTAGATTGCTTTAACATCAGATTTGCATGCTGTTAAACTAATTTATTGTGGACAATGCAAAGAAATACAGTTTGCAATTTTATTTGAGCATTACTATCTTTCTGCTTTATAATCTTGGAGGATGGCACAGTACCGAAGGGGGGGGGGGGAGGGGGAGGGATGGAATAATTGTTTAGGTACCATTGATTCTGATTTGTCTTTTTTGCATGTTTGTCTTATTTTTGACTAGGTATGTATTGCTGTTATCTGCATAGATCAATTTTTTATTGGATGGGTAGTCTATAAGATTGTAAAATTAAATTTCTTTTACTATCAGTACAGAGGTGCTCTTGGACTACTTTTGTATTTATGGGAAAGAAGTAACAAAGCAAACCAACTTCTGAAACCTTCTTTTACTACCGCAGCCAAAGATTTGCAGCCAACGTGCATCATGCACTTTTCCATGAGTCGATAGTTCCTGGCCTTATTTATACTGAAACACCCCTGGCATAAGGTGACTTTGTTGTGGCGCAGCAACACCTTCTCTTTTCTTCATTCTCTCCCACCTCACCCAGCATCATCACCTTCCCTTTCCTCACTTCAGTACTATCTTCCTTTTCCTTCCATCTCTCTGGCATTAGCACCACATCATTATATTTTCATTATATCTTTATTTATTTGTGCTTGTTTACCGCTTTTCGTGAATCAAAGCGGTTTACAGAGAACTTCAAGGATTGAATATTACATTAAACAAAAATACATATAACCTTTTAAAAAGAGTGAAAAAGGGGTTAGGGAAGGAATTTACTTAAATCTGTAATAGCTGATTTAAGTGAAAACTATGTACAGAGAAATAAGCATATATCATATTGGTTACAATGTATTAGAGATCGTCTTGTAAAGTGGGCGGACTGAAGCTTTACAAGAAGAATTTTAATTAGGTGACTGGTTCACCAGAGTGCTTTTTGAACAGAAATGTTTTTAGCAGCTTACGGAAGGATTTAGGGTCCTTGGTGTCTCTTATGCTTGATGGCACTGAGTTCCATAGTAGTGGGGCATAGAGGGAGAAGGCTCTCTTGGATGTAGATGAATTGCAGCTTCTGAAATCGGCGTGTACTTCAAGAGAATTTTTATTGTTACTTCTCCTTGGTCTGATTTCCGGACTGATTCGAAGATACTCTTTCAGGCAGATGGGATTTTCTGATTGAATGGTTTTGAATGTAGTGTGGAGTGCCTTGAATTTTATTCTATTCTCTATTAGTAGCCAGTGTAACTGCTTTAGTATTGGGCTAATGTGATCTTTGATAGAAGACTGTGATATTACTCTAGCCGCTGTATTTTGAGTTAGTTAGATGCGTCGGATGCTTTGCTTTGGGAGACCCATTGAAATGGCATTACAGAAGTCAAAGTGTGGGAAGATTATAGTCTGGACTGTTGTTCTGAAATCATTTGCGGCGAGTAGCAGTCTTAGATGTTGAAGCATTTTTAGTTTGGCGTAGATGGCTCTTGTTAAGTTACTTACATGTTTGTTGAAATTAAGCTGATGATCTAGCATAATTCCCAAGTATCTCACTTCTTTTTTGATTTGGATGCTTGCATCTTTTATCCTCAAAGTTTCTGGTGGAGTGAAGGAGTTGTCCTTTGTGATGAAAAGTATTTCTGTTTTATTTAAATTTATTTAAAGATTATGTTCTGATAGCCAAGTGCTGATGTTATTGAAACATTCCTTTATATTATTTAAGTTCAGCTGTTTGATGTTAATTTGGGAGAAAAGCATAATGTCATCAGCGTAAAGGTTGTAATCAATGCCATGATTCTTTATTATACTGCAGATTGGTTGAATATAAAGGTTGAAAAGGAGTGCAGATAACGCATAACCCTAGGGTATGCCTTTCCTTTGCTAAAATGGGCTTGAAGTGTTATTACCCATTTTTACTTGGATGGTTGGGTTTGAGAGATAGGATTTGAACCATAACAAAACTTTGTCTTTGAAGCCGATTTCTTGTAATCTAAGAATGAGATATTCATGAGATAATGAGTCATAGGCTGCAGTTAAGTCCAGAAAAATTCGGTTTTTCGATTCCTTTTAGAAGTTTGTCTGTTAATGCCATGAGAAGTGTTTCAACTCCATGACTGATTCTAAAACCGTGTTGATATGGGTCCAGCTGGGCAAATTGGTCTACGTGATTTTGAAGCTGGAGTTGAGTTGCCTTTTCTAGAATTTTTGCTATAAATGGCAGACTTGAAATAGACCTGTAAAAGCTTAGATCTGATTTAACCAGATTCTTGCTCTTGAAGAGGGGGCGTATAGAAGCCTTTTTTAACTCTTCTGGAATATAGCCTTGATCTAATCAAGAGTTAATTACATTTAGAATGTGAGGAGTAAGACTGTTACAGGTCAGATGTATCTATGTGGCTGGGCAAGGGTCGAGAACAGAAGTTGATGTGTTTAGCGCTTTGATTATTATCATTAATTAATGTTAGTATGGTGGGAGCAAAAGAATCCCAGCAGGATTTTAGTAGATGAGGAGGGACTGTGTCTGACATAGAATGAAATGCATTTAAGGAGTTGAAGAATTTTGTAAGATGTAGATTGGTTAAGGGAGAAAAGAGCTTGTAAAGTGCTGAGACAGATGGCAGCAGCATTATCCGGTGAGTGCCCAGTAAGGGGGTGGGGAAATTGGTGTGGAATAGCCACCACCTCTTTATGAAAGTTTAGAATCTTTCTCACCAGAAGAAACAGGGATAGAGAAAGCACTCTGCAGCGCTTTAGAATCTGTTTTATTAAAGATGAGGAAGAGCTGTTTAGGGAAATGTTCATGCTTGTATATTAAGTTGGAGAAGTGTTTTTTCTTGGCTTGAGTAATGAGTAGTTTATATTTATGTTGAAGAGTTTTACAGTGTAACTTATTATCTCCAGGAACAAGCAGGAATGTAGTCTTCACATATGGATGACGTTGGTACCGATGGAGCCCGTGCGAGAATGCTCCCCAGCGTCCAATAGGAAAGCTTTTGGGAGCATCCCACTGCGCCTGCATAGCTGCCTTCCTGCCTTTCCAGCTCTCCCTCCTCAGTTTTTTGTTTTCCGTGGAGCCAACAAGAAGTAATTCCTGTCACCGCAGAAATTTGTTTTTTTTTCTTATTTTTTGTGGTCGTGTCTTCCTTCCCGTTGATGCTGGTACCGACCCCGTTGGTGCTCACTTTCTTTCTTTAAAAAAAAAAATCCTTTTCTGAGGGGAGCAACCCTTCCCTCAGGGTGCATCAACACCATCTTAGGCTTAGGCCTTTTTTTTTCAGAATGGACAAACCAGCCAGTAGTTTTAAGAAGTGTTCCAAATGTGGCAGTACAATTTCAGCCACGGACACCCATGACTGGTGTCTAAAATGTTTAGAACCAGATCATCACCATCAGAATGTCTTCTCTTTAGGAAGATGACAAAGAGAACAGAACAGAGCTGCGAAACTTGGCACCCTCTTTGCCACCGATGCAATGTTGGTAGCATTGACGTCATCGAGAGCTTCATCTTCCTCCCAGGGATCTCAGGTATCGAAACCCAGGTCTTCATCGAAAACTAGCCAGCCCTCCAAGGGTAGATCTCCTTCTAAGCATTGAGATGCCCTAGGCTTTGCCCTAGAGGGGGACACACCAGCCAAACAACCCCGGCGGGAGGTCCTTGCCTCCAAAGCCTTAGTGGGGTCCCAAGATGCTCCAGAGGCCTCTACCTCCAGAGAGCTCTTGGTGCCATGCTCAGGGATCATGGCCTGCTACTCCGGTACTGATACCCAAGCATCGGCAAACTCCATGGATCAACGTATCCTGGCTATTGAGTGGAGCTTAGTGGCCTTACTAGCGGCTTCTGTACTGGTAAAACTTCTACCATCGATTCCTTAGCCATCGGTACCAACGACGGTATCGAAAGTACCTGCATCAACTTTTTTGCCTCTTACCACGCTACCACCCATGCTGGCCCTCGAATCCATCTCCGGTACCAAGGTTCCGGCACCGCAACTTTCAGATACCGGCTTCCAGTGGTATTGAGTACGTGCAGAGTGCGAGCACCCTGCCTGTCTATACTTTTAGTCTTCTGACTCTAATTCGACGGATGATGAATCGGCCGGTACCCGGGAAGTGAGAACTCTCCCACAATGTCGCATGTCCCCTCCGGGGGACATGTCTTTCCAAGACTTTATCCATGATGTTGCTTGGGGCCTGTCCATAATGGTAACTTCGGAGAAGGAACCTAGGGCAGAGGAGCTTGAAATTCTTCAATACCCTGCAGCTCCAAAGGAAGCTGCTACTCTCCCTATTCATCGAATACTTCACGACCTTATGCTTCGAATGTGGTAGACACCCTTAACCATCTCTCCACATACTAGAAGGTTCGATACAATGTACCGGGTACCGGAATGCCCCGGCTTCCAGAAGATGCAATTACCACACCATTCCATGATGGTGGAATCAGCAATGCATCGAATTAAAAGTGCTAAAACGCATTCCTCGAACCCTCTAGGCAGGGAATCGAGAACCCTCGATGCTTTTGGTCGTCGTTGTTTTCAGGCCTCCATGTTATCGGCCAGAATCAGTTCCTACATACTCTACATGGATATGTTCCTTAGGGAGGTGGCTATGGATTTAGAGTTGATGGCTCCTCTTCTCCCTGACAACAAGAGAGCTGATTATCTCACCCTGGTGAAACGTGCCCAAAATGTTTCCAGATTTGTTAACAGGGCAACTTTTGACTGTTTTGAATCCATCAGCAGAACTTCAGCTATATGCATTGGTGCACGCAGGATAGCTTGGATTCAAGCCTCTGATCTTGAACAGTGGGTTCAAGATAAGCTGGGTAATATACCTTGCACAGGTGAAAACCTTTTTGGCAAAGACTGGCAGGATAATGCGTCTCAGTTAGAATCTGAGAACAACACTCTTAATAGACTTTCTAGATCTACTTCCAACCCAGCTAAGAAAAAGACATCGAAGAAACCCTTTTTCAATAAGAAAAAGAAATACTACCCTTCTTACACCCCTGTGGTGCACTGTCCCGTCCATGCTCCCCAAAAAGGGCAGCAACAACCAAAACAGCAAAGAAAGGCTCAGACTCTCAGGTCTCAGCCAACCCAGCAGACCCAACCTCCTCAGAGTCTTTGACTCTTTTCTGGAGAACATAGCTGTCCTGCATATGGAGATTCCAGATCCCATCCGCATTCCAAGCAGACTATGTCACTTTGCCCGCAGGTGGCATCTTGTAACATCAGAACACTAGACTCTCTCCATAGTAAGGGAGAGGTACAAACTTCAATTCCGAACTCTATCCACCCCCCCGTCTCCTCCAAGAGAGTTCAGTTCTCAACCCCCTCTCACTACTCTGTTATTGCAGGAGGTCACCTCCCTTCTCTAAGAGGGTGCAATAGAGGAAGTGCCTCTCTCCCAACAAGGTCTGGGCTTCTATTCTCCTTACTTCCTCATTCCAAAGAAGACAGGGGGGTACAGGCCCATCCTGGACCTCAGAAAACTGAACGAATATCTACTTCGGGAGAAATTCAAGATGATCTCCTTAGGTACTCTTCTTCCCTATCTCCAGAGTCAGGATTGACTCTGTTTTCTAGATCTAAAGGATGCATATACTCACATTCATATCCACGCAGAACACAGAAGGCTCCTGCGTTTCCTGTTCCAGGGGAGACATTATCAGTACAGAGTCCTATCTTTTGACCTTGCCTCTGCCCCAAGAGTCTTTACAAAGTGCTTGGCAGTTGCAGCTGCATTCCTATGGACTCTAGGTATATTTGTCTTCCCCTACTTAGATGACTTTCTCATTCAAGCAAGCAAATCTCTAGAGGCCAATCTTTCTTTCCACGCACCATGCAGATGTTGCAACACTTGGGATTTGTAATAAATCTTCCAAAGTCCCATCTCATTCCCTCTCAAAGTCTAGAGTTTATAGGTGCTCTCCTAGACAGTCAACAGTCAAGGGCTTTTCTGCTCCAAGCCAGTTGTGCTTGACTCATTCAGCTTGCATCCCAAGCATGCCTCAAGACCTTTCTCACTGTTTGAAAATATTGCAATTCCTGGGCCACACTGTTCCCTCTAAGCTGTGCGCGTGTGCGCGCGCACACACCTTGCCAAGCGAGCGCACATACTTTACAACAGAGCGCACAAAAATTACGGTTCTGATTCTGATAGGAAACAACACGGACGTCTTAAAATTTAAAAGTTGTTGTGTATTTACGGTTTTCACAAGTTCTACAATATTTTCTAGTGCAATCAATGTGGTGTACATACTGTATTCTGACGTGTAGTCAAATTTTAAAGTATATAACTCCGAGTGTCGTTATGTGGCGCACAAAAAATGTAACCTTCCTTCAAAAGCTGCACAGCTGATATTTTATGCGCACACAGCCTACAGAAAATTAGAGGGAACATTGCTGGGCCATATGGCATCTACTGTACATGTGGTTCCATACGTTTGTCAGCATATGCATGCAGCTCAATGGACCCTGGCTTCCCAGTGGTCTCAAGCATTCGGTTGTTTGGGAGACAGGATAATACTCTCTACATGTCTCACCTCCTCTCTCCAATGGTGGCAATCCCCAAAACACCTTCTCGTAGAGTCACCTTTTCAGAAGCTTCCACATCAATGTACCCTGACGATGGATGCTTCCAAATTGGGCTTGGGAGCTCATCTGGACAACCTCTCCACTCAGGATCTTGGTCTTATCAGGAGTCACAACTCCACATAAATCTGCTGGAACTCAGAGCCATCCACAATGCTCTCAAAGTGTTCCACGACCACCTTCGCTTCCACACAGTTCTAATCCAGATGGACAAGCAGGTAGCCATGTTCTACTTGAACAAGCAGGGCAGAACAGGTTCTTGGACACTTTGCAATGAAGCCCTACACCTGTGATCCTTCAACATACAGCATCAGATTCACCTACTTGCGGTGTATCTCCCAGGCAAACAGAATCTCTTGGCAGACAAACTCAGTCGAGTACTGCTACCCCACAAGTGGTCTCTCCATGCAGACAAGGTTGCTCACATTTTTCAGATCTGGGGAACCCCAGATATAGACCTGTTTGCAAGTCCTCAGAATGCCAACCTTCCCTGCTTCTGCTCCAGAATGCCTGCTGTGGTGACGAGGCTGCAGCAGAACCTAGGAAAAAGTTTCATTTCTAGTTATTTTCCCATGAGCAAGGGATTAGCTCAGCCAAGCATACGTATCAAACTGCAGGCAGAGAAAAAAACCACACAGCTAGAACTACTGAGTTCAGACCACACCCAGGCTCCATGGCAACACAGGGTGGAGATAGGAAGTACCTGTGGGAGGAGCTAGAAGGGAGAAGACGCTTACACACATTTAAGCTCCCAGAAAGAGAGAGAAAGGGGCACGGGAACAGAGCCAGTCACAGCAGCAGTGATGGAGCCAGTCACGAGCCATCCAAAAGAGGCCATCCAAAAGAGAGGGCCTGAGGAAGCTGGCCACGGGCAGGCTGAAAAGAGAGCTCACAAACCAAACTGAAGAGAATGGAATCTTCAGGGGTGAAAGGCAGAGAGTGTCTAGGGACAGACACCGGAGAGATTCTCAGGGCAGCTGTTATACAGGAGACTGCACTTCAGAGAGGAGCCCCTGCTGTGAAGAAATTACAGCACGGCTTGAAGATAGGAGGGATAGTCCTGGGGGAACTGTGGATTATAGCCCAGATACAGGAGCAGCCCTACAAGACTCTGAAGGAGAAATTCTACCTTTTGAATGGCCCGTAAGAAAGACTGTTCCCAGGAGCAAGGTGAGACAGATAGAACCTTTGAGTAATTTATTCAGACATAAAAAGCCTTGCAGACATTCTGGAAACCCAGAGGAGAGAAAGAAATCTCACTGGGAAAAGTTGTTTAAACTTTTAAAGGAAGTTAAGCCTGCATTCCCAGAGCAAGTTCTAAACCCAGAGACATGTGAGTCTGATTGCGAAGACATGGAAACGGAACCCTGTGAGGTGGAACAGGACTCAGTTGACTCTTTGATGGATTGCTCTTTATGCCTAACGTCAGAGTGAAAAGGGACCAATGGTTTTAAGGTAGAAAAACCAGGAGCCCATGTAATTAAATGTCCTGATACTTTGGGGGCTGGAAATCTGGGTGAGAAAAAGTTGCTAATGTTAAAGCTATGAAGTGTTCAAGTGTGAAGTGAATATGTTAAAGAAGCAGCTATTCTGTTGGTAATACAGACAAGCAAGAAAAAGCCTTGTTTTAAACCCTGAACAGTTGAAGGGAACTGATGTCTTTGCTAGACGGTAATAGGAACCAGTAAGCAACAGTTCCAATTGTGTCATTTGAAGAAAGCAATACCTTCTGTTGTATATAAGCTGATTGAAGCAAGTTTATTCTTTTTCACTACCGGAACACTGTTTTGTGATACCTTTATTTTGGTGGAAGAAAATATTCTCTATATTGTGTTGTCCTGTTCAAACTTCTAAAGAAAGTCTGTTTGCAAAGATTAGACTACAAAAAAAGAATAAATTTCCTGTGTTTGCCTCTAAAACCACTCGGACTAGCTTATTTGCACACAACTACAATCCCAGAAACCTTAGCTCTGGAGCATAAGCATAAAAAGGGATATTAGATGGCACGCTGCCACCTCTAGGCAACCGCCTATACAGGACGCAGCGCCACACTGCTCAGAACAACCAAGCGGTAGATGCCTTTCACCTTCACTGGGGTCAAGGCTTCCTATATGCCTTCCCTCCCATTCCCCTCATCCCCAAAACTCTTTTCAAACTCCAGAGAGACAAGGGCTACATGATTCTTATAGCCCCGCGTTGGCCACGACAACCGTGGTATCCTCTGCTTCTATATCTCTCTCAAGTTCAACCAGTAGATTTGGGGTCTGCTCCAGATCTCCTCTCACAGGAGAATGGGACACTGCTGCATCCCAGTCCGCAGGCCCTACATCTTACAGCATGGTTGCTGAAGGCATAGCATTCCAGGACATCAGGCTCTCTCAACAGGTGAAAGCTATCCTTTTTGCCTCTAGGAAACCTTCCACAAGGCGCTCCTACTTCTTCAAGTGGCATAGATTCTCTCTCTGGTGTTCGAAAAGGAATCTTAACCCCTTTTTAGCTCCGGTGGAAGCATTACTTAAATATCTTCTCCACCTCTCTTCCTCTGAACTCAAAACCAATTCAGTAAGAGTCCACCTAAGTGCCATTGCGGTTTCTCACATGCCCTTAGATGGTCAGCCCATCTCATCTCAGCTGCTTGTAGCACGCGTCATGAGAGGTCTTCTATTAACTAGGCCTAACATTAAGCCACCCCCAGTGGCATGGGACCTTAATGTTGTTTTAGGACAGCTTATGAAGCTGCCCTTTGAACCCCTAGCCACTACTTCTCTGAAGTGTCTTACCTGGAAGGTCACCTTTCTTATTGCCCTTACTTCAGCAAGGTGCATCAGTGAGCTTCAGGCTTTGTTGGCTGATCCTCCTTATACATGATTCCACCATGATAAGGTAGTCCTTCTCCCGCATGTCACCCCCCCCCCCCCCCCACACACACACACAAGTTTCATAAGAAGTTCTTTGTAAATTTTGTGAGTTATAATGTAAACCGCTTTGATTTAATGATAAAGTGGTATATAAAAACGGTTAAATAAATAAATAAATAAATCCTCACTTTATGCCAAAGGTGGTCTCGCCCTTTCACTTAAACCAGTCGGTGTACCTCCCTGTTTTTTTCCCTAGACCTCATTCTTCTAGAGCAGAAGTAATCCTTCATACTCTGGATTGCAAACGTGCTTTGGCTTTTTATCTCCAAAGAACTTGGGAGCATATAAAAGCTTCCCAACCTTTCATCACTTTTGACTGCAGTCACCTAGGACTACCAGTATCCAAGCAAACTCTTTCCAGATGGATAGCAGATTATATCTCCTTTGCTTACAACACTGCAGGACTCTCTCTCGAGGGTCACGTCACTGCACATAATGTTTGAGCAATGACTGCCTCCATGGTGAATCTGTGCTCTGTAGTGATTGATGAGATATGCAAAGCAGCAACCTGGTCCTCTGTCCATACTTTTGCTGCTCACTATTGCCTGGACAAGGACTCCCGCCGGGATGCCTCATTTGGCCAAGCTGTTCTCCAGCATCTCTTTCAGACTTAGATCAACTCCTATCCCCCGTCATGGGTTTCGATACCAGACATCCTTGGAGGATATTTGACCTACTACTTAGCCCTATGTTCCACAGCTCGCTCTGAGGTCATCTCTCTGGCATCTCCAAGCTAGGGAGACTACATCCCTGCTTGTTCCTGGAGATAGCGTAGTTACTTACCCATAACAGGTAATCTCCGGGAACAGCAGGAATTGAGTCTTCACAACCCACCCTCCTCCCCTAGGAGTTGTACTTTTTCTCTTCTCTTCCTCTCCTTCTCTCCTTTTATCTCAGCTACAAACTCAACTGAGGAGGGAGAGCTGGAAAGGCGGGAAGGCAGCTACACAGGCGCAGTGGGATGCTCCCAAAAGCTTTCCTATTGGACGCTGGGAAGCGTTCCCGCGTGGGCTCTGTCGGTTCCGATGTCACCCAAATATGAAGACTCAATTCCTGCTGTTCCCGGAGATCACCTGTTACAGGTGAGTAACTACGCTTTCTTTAGTTGGTGATTTGAGCCATGCGCGCTCTGAGTGCCTAACCATTTCCTGAGGTTCCTTAGCTCCTGTGAGAACCAGGCGTTTTGCCTGCCTGTTTGCTTGGCTTGCTTGAGAGGGGCAAGATATACAAAACACATAAGAGACAGTCCCTGCTCAATAGAGCTTATAACCTATTCAGAACTACTGAATAATTCCTGAAAGAATACCTCTTGATTCAATGGGAAATTAAGATATCTCCTTCTTTCTTTCTAAGAGTCAGATTTAAATTTCAGGTAAATGTAGGACAAAAAAGTTTAAAAAAAAGCTTGCTAGTCAATTTGCTTTCATAGTTCCAAAAAGAACATGTTTTGTCTGGGATTCCAAGGATAAAATTTCCTGAAACTTCAGGAAAGAATATGTATCTATTAAAAATGATGCAAGCAAAATCTGCAAAATATACTGTGGGATTTTCACCTAGAAGGGCAAAGTGTAGTTGTGTTGTCAAGATGATCTCCAGGAACAAGCAGGAATGTAGTCTTCACATATGGGTGATGTCAGTACCGACAGAGCCCGTGTGGGAATGCTCCCCAGCATCCAATAGGAAAGCTTTTGGGAGCATCCCACTGTGCCTGCATTGCTGCCTTCCCGCCTTCCCAACTTTCCCTCCTCAGTTCTTCATTTTCCATGGAGCCAGCAGGAAGCAAATCCTGTCACCGTAGAAAATTTGTTTATTTTATTTCTTTTGTTTTTTTGTGGTCATGTCTGCCTTCCAGTCAACGCCGGGACTGACTACTGTTGGTTCTTTTTCATTCTCTTCTTTTTTTTTCTTCTTTTCTAAAAAGTGAATTAGAACTTTCTTGGGCACATTGATGCCATTTTAGGCTTTAAGACTACCATTTGCTTTGGCATAATGGAAAAACCAGCTAGTGGTTTTAAGAAATGTTCTAAGTGTAGCGGTACCATCTCAGCTACTGACACCCATGACTGGCATTTCAAATGCCCTGGGCCCAACCACCAGCCTTCAGAGTGTCCTTTGTGTAGGAAGATGACAAAGAGAGGCCTGCAGAATTGAGCTGTAAAGTTAGGTACACTCTTTGCCTCAGGTGTTGTTGTTAAGTGCCATTGAGTCGGTGTCAACTCCTGGTGACCCTCTGGATAGTTGACCTAAACTTTGTTCGATCTTCAGCCAAGCGGCTCATTGTTGATAGACTGGTATCCATAGCTGCTGTTATTGTATCGATCCATCTCATTGCCGGCCTACCTCTTTTATGGTGACCTTTTACTTTGCCAAGCATTATGTCTTGCTCCAATGATCTCTCCGCATGATGTGTCCAAAGCATGAAAGTTGAAGTCTTGTCATCTAAGCTTCTAAGAAAAGCTTAGGTTTGATCTCCTCTAATACTGACTGGTTTATTCTTCGGGCAGTCCATGATATACACAGCATTCATCGCCAGGACCATAATTCAAAGACATTAATTTTCTTCCTGTCTATCTTTTTCACTGTCCAACTTTCGCATCCATATGATGTTATTGAAAATATCATGGCCTGGACAAGTCAAATCTTTATATGGAGAGAGACATCTCTGCTCTTGAGAATCTTGTCTAGCTCCTTCATAGCCATTCTACTACGAGCAATACATCATCAGATTTCTTGACTGCTAGTCTTTTCTTTATTGATTGTTGAACCAAGTAAGTTAAACCTGTCAACTACTTCAATTTCTTCTCCATCAATGATGAACATTGATTTTGCCAGTTGTTAGGATGTTTATCTTCTTAACGTTAAGGTGCAGATCCATTTTAAGACTACATTCCTTGATCTTAAGAAGCAAATGTTTCAAATCGTCTTCACTTTCAGCCAGTAATGTGGTATCATCAGCATAGCGAAGGTGTTGATGAGTCTTCCACCAATCTTCACACCTCGGTTGTGTTCGTACAGTCTTGCTTCTCTAATAATTTGTTCTGCATATAAATTAAAGCGGTAGGGGGAAAGTATGCAGCCTTGTTGTATACCTTTGCTGATTTTGAACCATTCTATTTCTCCCAGTTCTGTTTGAACTGTTACTTCTTGATCAATGTAAAGATTGTGCAAGAAACGATTGGGTGTTCTGGTATACCCATGCTTTTTAATGTGGCCCAGAGTTTCTCGTGGTTTACACAGTCAAAAGCTTTGCTGCAGTCAATAAAACACATATGGATATCCTTTTGGTATGCTTTTGTCTTTTCAAGGATCTATCTCACATCCACGATAATGTCTCTCATTCCTCGTCCTTTCCTGAGCCCTGCTTGCACTTCAGACGCAGTGTCTTTAGCATCAACATCATCAAGGGCATCATCTTCCTCTCAAGGAAGATGTAGGGATGTTACCCATGACTGAAGTGGTATTCAAAGGTGCGGAAGAATTGAAGGAAATATCAATACATCGGGAAGATGTATTACAACTATTAGATAAACTGAAGAGTAGCAAATCACAAGGGCCGGATGGTATACATCCAAGGGTGTTGAAAGAACTGAAATATGAGATTTCAGACCTGCTATTAGTAATCTGTGAATTTTCATTAAAATCATCTGTAATAACTGAATATTGGAGGATCGCCAATGTAACGCCAATTTTTAAAAAGGGTTCCAGGGGTGATCCAGGAAACTACAGACCGGTGAGCCTAACATCAGTACCGGGAAAAATGGTAGAACCATCATAAAGAAAAAAATTACTCAGCATTTAGATAGTCATGGCCTAATGGGAGACAGCCAACATGGCTTTAGACAAGGAAGATCTTGTCTTACTAATCTGTTGTTTTTTTAAAGGTGTGAATAAACAGGTAGACAAAAGTGAGTTGGTTGATATAGTGGATCTGGACTTTCGGAAAGCCTTTGACAAGGTCCCTCATGAGAGACTCTTGGTGAAATTAATATCATGGGATATTGTGGATCAGGAACTGGTTAAAAATAGAAAGCAGAGGGTAGGGCTAAATGGCCAATTTTCCTAATGGAGAAAGGTGAATAGTGGAGTACCCCAGGTAATTGTGCTGGGTACGCTGCTTTTTAACATATTCATAAATATCCTGGAAATGGGAATAACAATTTGTTAGAACCCAAGAGGATTTTGAAAAATTGCAAGAGGATATTGTGATGAAGCAGATGCCAGTAAACCCATGGAGGTAGAAGAAAACACTGATCTCTTTAAAGGAAATGATATACATAAAGTGCAGTTAGTGAGAAGTGCAGCTAGAGGGAGCCTGCACGGAGATTCAGAAGGTAGGCTGACACACCCAGGTTATGCCTAATCACTCATTACCTGCATCAGGTGTTGACTCATGCTTTTAGAAAAGATGTGTCCACTGGTCCTCCACCGTTCCACCAGTGCTGGCAGCGAATCTTCACGTAGGGTTTTTTTTTTGTTGTTTTTTTTTCTTTTTCCTCAAACTTGGCAGCTTTTCTTCCTGAACTGGTGTAGTCTTCTTTTGTTTTGCAAGAAGAAATCCTGCCAACTATGCCACTATGTCACAACCCCATCCCTTTAGCCACATGCTTAAAGGTCAGGGTGGACATTATTGTTGCATTGAAGGTATAAACCTTTGTTAGCCCAGAAGCCTTCTGGTACTAGTAGTCCCTTTCTTCATAATGAATAGTTGTGTAAGCCATGTGAATGGTAAAGTATAGGGTTTTATTCCCTTAATGCACAAAAGGTTCAAACAAAGACAACAGGATTTCCACCTTGTTCAGGATTTTCACATAAGGTATTTACATAGGTCAAAACTTGGATATGCTTCACAGTCTTTGTTAGTTATGCAGGGTTCAAACAAAACAGGTTATACAACAAAAGCAATGCTTCTTCTTTCAGCTTGTCAAACAAAACTGTGTTTCAAAAGTATATCCTGCATGCTATATTTCTCTCAAGGATTCTAAACTCCCAGTACAACAAAACGTACAGTCCATAGGGCATTCAGTTAGCAAAGGGTCAGGTTCAGCAGGGTCTATCTGCATAGCCTCTTGTTCTGCTGAGATATCTGTGACCCCTGTGGTGAACAGCGCCCTCCTGAGGCTATGGAGACGGATGAAAATCCTGAGGTTCAGCAGGATTTATGCCAATTTGATGAAGCTAGAAAGAAAGAGAGACTCTATTCCACGGAGCTGAGCATGGAGACCAGCCCAGGGGAGGAGTCCTGCAGTCCTGATTGGGCACACCCTGTCCTTGGAAGGGGCGTGTCCAGGAGAGAACGTGGTTTTAAACCAGAGTATGGCTTTGCTAGTGAGAAGCAGAATAAGTTGCAGAAGCAGCTGGAGTATGAGAAGGAGAAGGAGAGGAGGATTAAGGAGAGACGGATAGAGAAGAAGAATGAGAATGATTGGAAGTCCAGAAGACAGTATGGTGATACTTGGGAACCTGGCACTAGGAGGAGACCTGCAAAGATCTATTCAGAGGCAGTGAGTAGAAGTCCCAAGGAAAGTGGACCTAGCCCTGGAATAGACAACCGCTGGAAGGCACAGCCCTGGGAGAGGAAGCCTTCAAGGCAGGCTCGAGAGAGAAAACAATCATTCTGGGAATTACCGTTTGGGCCAGAGGGCCACGGACATTCTCACAGCTGGAGAACATCGGAGCCATCTGAAGTAAGAGGGGCTTGGCAACAAATAAGTGATTTGCCACAGAGTTTCCAGACTGAAGGTAAAGCTAACTCTCCTGTATTTGAAACATTAGCAAAAGAGCCTAAGAGTTACTCTGACACAATTAACCTAAGAGAGGAGAAGAGAAACAGCCTTAAGCCAGAGGGAAGTTTTATAGCTGATAGCAATTCCCTATCTCACAAACAACAGGCTGAATTGCTCCTACAGGGTTTTAAAGAGTTTTTAGAGCTACAAGCTAAAAGACAGCCAGTGTTACAAGAAGCCAATAATTCCATACAGCTTGAAGAATTAGCACAAGATAGTTCTGACTTACCTGATTGTGAGAGCATGGACTGTACGGTCTGTTGTGTGGAGATGCCAAGCTGAAGGAAACTGGTTTTACCGTATATGAATTGAATACTACGGAGCTGTTGTGCTGCCTGGCTAGGAAAGCTCTAATTACATGCACCTGTAATCCCCAGCACTGTGAACGTAACAGTGGCTGAAAGAGGCTGCAGTTAAAGTGACTGACCTCTTGGGGCAAAGTTGAGTAACTTGCTTAGAAGTGAAAAGCAGCAGTTCTACTTTAAGTTGACTTTATTCTGAGTTCATTCTGTTTGCATTTGAAGCACCTGTTTTGTTCACATTTATTTGTCATGCGATGGAAAAATATCCTTTACTATAATAAATATACTTGCTATTAAGAAACCCCACAACTACACTCTTTATTTCGGAGCGAAAGGAGCAGGAAACTACAATACCCAGCATTCCAGGGATACAAGTTTAACCCTCCTTCCTCACGAAGCATTAAACCCCGCTCCTGTCTTTAGCCCCAAGGCCGGGCAGGAGCGCCGCACCCCTGAGCTTTCCCCATATATTCCTGGTTTTACTTCAGAACTTCTTCCTAAGGCTCTCCAGCCTGGCTGTACCCGGTCTGGCAAATATGCAACAGGATTTTTGGTAAGCACTCTTTCTATAGGTTCCCAAACCTTTCTCCAGCTGCCTTGGCTGCTCTTACGGCTCCCTGGCTTCCAGGCCTTTCTGTGACCCGGCCTCAGTTCCTGGTTCATATCTGTGTCTCTTAGACTCCTGGGCTGAGTCTGGTTTACCCACCTCTGAACTCCTTGTGGCTCACATACAGGGGAAGAAGCCTGAAGGTACCTCTGAACTCTTGGGTCTGTGTCTCTGGTATTCTCCCTACCAGGCACTCTCCCGGTTCTCCTTCTGTCCTTCCTGAAGACTTCCTTCTGGAGCTTCCCAGCCTGAAAATGGCTCTCCTGGAACTTGTTCCTTTCCTGTAAGGGCTGCAAATTCAACTGCCTTTTCTCCTCTCTTTGGAGCCGTCTCCTTTCTCTTTCTTCTCTATCAGCAGCTGCTGCAGCTGCTGCAGCTCGTGACGCTCCTCTCTCCTCTGGCTTGTCTGTGCTTTGCTTATAAAGCTGTTTCTTAGGTAAGGATTCTGTCCCTCTGACCAGGTGTACCTGATTATGCTTTGAATTAGTTCTTGCATCATCCCAACCTGGGCGTGTCAGCCTACCTTCTGAATCTTCGTGCAGGCTTCCTCTAGCTGCACTTCTCACTACTGCACTTTATGTATATCATTTCCTTTAAAGAGATCAGTGTTTTCTTCTACCTCCATGGGTTTACTGGCGTCTGCTTCATCACAATATTGATGAATTGGAAGACTGGACATCCAAATGGCAGATGAAATTTAATGTGACAAGTGCAAAGTTATTTATTTATTTAAACATATTTTTATACCGCCTTTCTACTATTCAAAGTGGTTTACAGTTGAACAACAAGTTAACATGACAATATGGTACAATTTTTTACATGAAACTGAAACAGATTAACAGTAGAACGTTAACTATGAACATTGGGTATACTAGCTATTAACTATTTACAGTGTAGTATGATTATGAGTATTGTCATGCTGCCGCCCCAGAGGCCAAGGTTGGTATGGGCAGGTCAGATGGACATGAGAGTTTTTTATATATTTTGAATTTGGTCCTTCTGTAAGAGGTCTTGGTAATGTTCCCAGGACCTACCGGGGGCCAAAGTTCAAGAGAACACACTAGCCAGAATGTAGGGAAAATAAGGCTTTATTCCCCTTTAAGCACAATGGTTCAAATTATGGGAGACTACTTCAACCAACTGAAAGAAACCTTGCTTCAGGCAACAAAAAGAAAATATATTCACACTTGCTTTGTTTAACTGTTGCTTCACAGTACTTGGCATAAACAAACTTTACAGGCATTCGCTACTGTTCACTGTTTTATGTTTCATGCACAGACCTTAGGCTACCTGCCTGACAGTAGCTACAGTCCATCGGGGTTTCAGGTGGGTCTTCGTTGAATTCCACCTGCATGGGCTGAGTATCAGACAGCTGTGAATCAGTGTCAGTAAACTCTTGAGGAGTGTACTGAGGTTTCTCATATAACACATTTACTAGCTTCCAATGTTCAGCATTCAAGTCAGGGCCGCGCCCATGTGAGTTTTTGTTATGGCAGTTACTTCCCCTTGCAGGCTGCCTTAGGTTATACAGTCTTTTTACCAAGGGCTTGTGCCCTGTTTCACCAACAGTTTGATAGGGAGGATATACTCCAGTATCTTGTGTTTCCTTTCTTCTTAACTTATATTGCTTATCAGAATAAAAAGGTATTTTACCTTGTTTAGTTGAGCCCCACGGCCTGGTCCCGCTGTAGTTCAGCCTGTCTTGAGCAGTAGGCTTTTCACACTCCAGCTGGCCTTCATGCAGAGTCACCACTCTTTCACATTCACACCTTTTAGCATTTGAATAAGGAATATTACCATTTGCAGCAAAGACTTCATCCTTGCTCAGATAATGCTCACTGTGTCTTGCATTTACTGCTGCCGGTTCTTCACACCAAACTCTGGGGTTTATTTCTCCCCTTGTGCCTTTCTTTCCAGTACCTCTTAACCAAGGACTCCTGGAACTCTGTGGCCTCGGATTCACTATGCCCTCCTGCCAGGAACTCCTTCCTCTCTGGTGCTCTGGACACTCCTTATGGTGCTCTCCTTCTTGGTTCCTTTCCAGAAGCTCTCTGTGGTGTGACTCTCCGTGGTCTGCTTTTCCTTGATAAGCCTCTTCTTGATAAGCCTCCTTTTGGTAGGCCTTCCTTGGTATGCCTCTCCTTGGTCTCTCTCTCCCTGGTCTCTCCCTAACTTGTCCTAGTTCCTCCTTTTCAAGTTCCCAGCCTTTCTTCAGGGGAACTCCCCCTTTTCTCCATTGGCTGTTAGGTTGCATTACCTCATCAGCTCTGAGGTGCAGTTCTCTGGGCCTTGGAAGGTCACTCCTGCTCCCTCTATTGGGCTCCTCATAATATTGCAGCTGATGATAAAATCTTTTTTCAGGATTTAAAACCCTTTTTCCTTCATGAATAGGCTCTGCGGTACCACAGTATCTTGTTAAGTCATTGTTGTATTGTTAATGTTTGGATAATTGGGTTTAGGATTCTTCAAAAGGGATTTATGGTGGGTAGATTTCCATGTTTGCGGGTAGTTTGTATTCTTCCTTAAAGATGTGTGTCTTAAGTTTCTTCCTGAACTCTGATAAGGTTGATTGTCCCCTTAGCGTTGGTGGTAGATTATTCCATATGGATGAAGCAAATAGTGTGAATGCAAGTTGACTGATTGCTTTTTGTCTTTTGTTGTGGAATGGCAAGTAGGTTGATGGTCAAGTTTCTTCGCAGTCTTTCATTTTTTGTGTTTGAGATAAGAGGTTGGAGACTTGTAGCAGTTTCTTTGTGAAGTATTTTGAAGATTGTGATTAGGATTTTGTACTATATCCTGGCTGTGATGGGAAGCCAGTGAAGCTGCATTAGTATGGGCGTGATGTGTGAGCCGTATGAGGCACCAGCAATTATTTGGGTCATTGCGTTTTGTGCCATTTGTACTGGATGGATCATTTGTTTAGGTAAGCCTTGGTAAATGATGTTACAGTAATCCAATATCAGTGTAATCATGGCCTGGCACATGGTTCTGAAGAGGTCTGGAGTGAGTAGTGGTAGAGGCGCCTCAGTATACTCAGTTTATAGTAGACTGAATTGGTTGCTCTTTTTATGTGAGGTTGTAATGTCAGTTGTTGCTCTATTGTTATGCCTAAGTATTTTGTCCCTGAGTTGACTTTAATTTTTATTCGCCAAATTCTAGTGTTGATTGAGGGATGAAGGTAGGATTAGAGCTGATGTAGAGTGCGTCTGTTTTTTCTAAGTTGATGATTAGGTTGTGGTTGCTTAACCAATCTTTTACGTCCATGAAGCAATTATATAAGGTGTCGAGGTTTGGAGAGATGATGTTAATCGGGGTGAAAAAAACTGTATCATTAGTGTAAAGTTGGTATAGTATATTGTGTGCCTTCAAGATCTGACATAGTGGTTGGATGTAGATATTGCATAGCACGGTTGATAGATTAGAACCTTGGGATACATCAATTCTGGGGGAATGGATTTGAAGATCTGTTATCAATTTGCACTTGCTGTTTCCAAGAGACTAGGAAAGAACAATCCAAACTATGGTTACACAATGCAAAGTTTCACATTAGGAACCACCACATAAAAAAAAAAGTTAGGTGTCATTGTGGATAACACGTTGAAACTCTCCACCCAGTGTGCAGTAGCGGCCAAGAAGGCAAATAGAATGCTAGGAATCATAAGGAAAGGAATGGAGAATAAAACAAAGAATATTATAATGCCTCTGTATCGTTCCATAGTGCGACCACACCTTGAATATTGTGTACAGTTCTGGTCACCATATCTTAAAAAGGATGTAATAGACTTATAAAAGGTACAGAGAAGAGCCACCAAAATGGTAAAGAGGATGGAAGGATACCCCTCTGAGGAGAGGCTTAAAAGGTTAGGGCTCTTCAACCTGGAAAAGATATGGCTGAGGGGATATATGATAGAGGTCTATAAATTAATGAATGAAGTGGAACGGGTAAATGTAAATTGATTGCTTACACCATCAAAAAGTAGAAAGACTAGGGGGCATGCAATGAAGCTATAGTGTAACCCGTTTAAAACTAATAAGAGAAAATATTTTTTTTACTCAACACGTAATCAAACTCTGGAATTTGTTACCGGGGGATGTAGTAAAAGCTGTTAGTGTTGCTGGGTTTAAAAATGGTTTGGACAAGTTCCTTTGAGAAAAGGTCCATAAACTATTATTAAAGAGGACCTGGGAAATCCACTGCTGGCCCCAGCACAAGCATTGTGGAACCTGTGTGTCTTTTTGGGAACCTGCTAGGTACCTGTGACCTAGATTGGCCACTGTTGGAAACAGGATACTGGGCTTGATGGATATTGGTCTGATCCAGCATGGAATATCTTATGTTCTTATCGGGTGGGAAGCAGTTTGGGAGGGTACTTCCAGTGATTTTCACCAAGAGTATAATTTACCTTAGAACCTGAGTGGCTGTAGTAAACTCAACTGCAGCAAGATATAGAAAGCTTGCACTGAGCCTGGTATCACCACTAATAATCCCACCCCTGGGGAACTAGATTGGTCAATGGGACTAGATAAGGAGTAATTGACAATGAGGAAGTTGCACAGCCCCCCAAAAAATTGCTTGTTTTTGGATTTTCTGAATTTTCCTGATTTTTGGGTGTTTTTTCAGTTTTTTCATCTATTTTTTAATGCGTGCATTGCACATGGATTAGAACTATTTAATAAATGCAAATCATTCATACATGTATACCACTGAGTTGCTCACACTAGAATTTTTAAGGTGCGTAAATGAACCTTGCCAATGAATGAGTCGTACATCCCTACACGTTGCTTCTGGCAACTTGGAGACTACCTAAAGTGCACAGGAGGACTAGTTACCTAGTGGACTTTGGAGTTGTGCTGTATGTCCCCCTGCCCTTCCCATCCATAATGAGTGTGTTTTATAGAATAAAATGTTACTGAAGAGAGTGAAATATTATTAAAGTCAGACTACCAGAGCATGATAGCTGCAAACCCAGCCACAGCCAGCCCACGAAAAAGATATGATGCTGGAAAACCAAACAAATACAGATCTCAATGAAAAAATTTTATAAGAACATTTTCAGTAGATATGCTTGATTTATGATGAACATATCCAATAATATTTTAAACCACAAAGCAAACTCTGTTTTAGTTGGGCAGCGCATATTTCCTCTCCAAGAGATACACACACATATATCTATCTATCTATCTATACTTTAATCATTTTTTGACTTAATGATATGCCTTGTTTGCATTCTGATTTAAATAATTTAAATAATTCATGAGCTTAGCTACTATCCATATTCATATTTCATTTAAAGCAGATTGTGGCTGTCTAAATTCAACTAATGTCTTTGGATTCAATATTGTTAACCTTTTCATGCTAAAGAAGGTATTATAGAAATATTTATTTAATTTAAATGTCAGTAAGGAGGTTAAAAGCGAAGTTGTTTTTGAATGCAAAACCTGCACATTTTTATTTCAGCCACTGTGATTTCTTTAGTCAGTACTAAAAGTAATGTGTGAAATAGCTGAATGTGTTGCAGATTTTTAGAATTTATTAGACAAAATTGTGATAAATTCCTTTGGCACCAGGACATATTTTTGTGCCTTGTTTTATAATGCTTATTCATAGGGATGACAGCTTTCAAAAGCCATTCCCTGGGTAAAACTCGATTTGAATTAAAAGTGCTTGTCCTATTTTTGGGTAAAAGGGCATGAATAATTCCACAGTGGACATACTTTTACTTGCATTTAGACATGTTCCCAGGAGTGATACTGAAGCAACACATTTGTGATTTAAAAAGTAGGCACATTTTTGGGGTTGAAAAAAGTACCTACTGAATCTGCAGCTACTTTTTCCATACGCAGTTTGAAAACTGATGCAAGTCCACAGGTACAAAATAACTGCAGGGTCAGATTTACAGTAAGATGGCGGTGCCCATAGGCAGGGGCGGCCCAAGGGGGGTGCGGGGCCATGTGCGGAGACTCGGTGCGGGGCCTCATTTGCATAAGGGACTCATTTGCATAAATATTTGCATAATGTTACCATACACTAACTTTTAGTAAACATGCCTCTTGAGTGTATGGATAAAGAAAGACTAAAAGATTTCTACATTACTATAATCCAGTGCCAACCGCCAGGCACATTGGGAACTACTACAAACACTGCCCATTTAGAACCCATAGCAAACCCGTCGTATCCTAACAGCACTACCAGGACTCACAAAGCATCATACCGTAACTATCAAAAGGCAACACTGCAAATATTAAACCAATACATTTCAGAGAATAACAATGCATGACCTACTGGGGAAAGAGAACAAGTGGCAATGTCAAATAGGAATTACATAAACAGAATACCTCAGCTCAGTTACACATACAGAACATAGACCATCACCAAACAAGGAATCACAATTTAGAAATAGGAAGACAATAATTAAACTGGGAACCCCAAAAGCCAAACTTGGAATGTACAACAACACTGTAGAAATAAAACTATAAATTAATTTCCTCTTGTACTAAACAAAGCGCAGACGTTAATGATGCACATTTCCCAGAGCTGACATATTCCAATTAATAAATTCAAAATAAAGAGATATTTTTCTACCTTTTGTGCATTTTTTTTCAGTTGCAATTGCTCCAGCCACTTTCTTCTGGTTTCTTCATGTCTTCTTCTAACTCTCCATTGTCTGCTGTCCATTTGTCCTTTCTTCTCTCTTCTAGTTTTTTTCCATTCTCTCTCTACATCTGCTTTAACATACTAATCTTTCTCCTTTTGATCTTTCCTCATTCCTATTTCATCCACTCAAATTTTACCCCTCCATCCTCAATCCCCACTTACTCTCCCAATATCCGACCAATTGTAGATTTGTCTTCCCTCCCACACAAAATATTTTTCCCCTCTCCAAGCTCCATCCCATTCTAATCCTCCCCCAACATCAGCTCCCTTCTACTTCCAGCCCCACCCAGCATCCGCTCCCTTCTAGTCCCCGCATCAGCCCATTTCTAGTCCTAGCCCCCCATAAGCCCATTTCCAGTCCTAGCCCCCATAAGCCCATTTCCAGTCCTATCCTAGCCCCACCATCAGCCCATTTCCAGTCCTAGCTCCCCCATCCATTTCCAGTCCTATCCGAGTCCCTCCATCAGCTCATTTCCAATCCCAGCCCCCCATCAGCCCATTTATAGTCCTTTCCTAGCCCCACCATCAGCCCATGTCAAATCCTAGCTCCCCTCCACTCAGTCCATTTCCAATTCAAGCCCCCCATGAGCCTACTTCCAGTTCTAGCCCCTCCATGAGTCCATTTCAATCCAAGCCCCCACCACAGCCTATTTCCAATCTTAGCACCCCCAAAAACCCATTTCCAGTCCTATCCTAGCCCCTACATCAGCCCATTTCCTGTCCTACCCTCCCACTCAGCCCTTTTCCAGTCCTAGCTCCCTCCCCTCACAGCCCATTTCCATTCCAAGCCCCCCTCCCCATCAGCTATTTGCAGTTCAAGCCCCCCTTCCACTCAGCCCTTCCATTCCAAGCCTCCGTCCCCATCAGCTATTTGCAGTTCAAGCCCTCCTTCCACTCAGCCCATTTCCAGTCCTAGCAACCCCCCCCCAGCCTATTACCAGTCCTAGCCCCCCCATAGCCCTTACCAGTCCTAAGCCCCACATCAGCCCCGCCAGGCCCCCCCTACCCGGTAAAGCCTCCCAGAAACATCAGCTTCGGATAGAGTCCCAAAGCACGGGCTTTCAGAGCTGCGAGAGTTTCCCTTTCTCACGCGTCTCTTTAAGGGCCCCTTTACAAAAGGACACTAAGTAGTCAGCACATGAATTATTGCACAATCTTATCACACAGTTGTGGTAACAGTGACCATGGCATCAGTACAATTAGTGCATGTTGTCACCCACCTACATACCCCCCAAAGGCAAAGGACCTGGGGGTTTCAGTGAGGCCTCTTCTTAGGTAGCAGGGACAAGTAGTGCCCCCTGAGAGTTGAAGTCCCACTAGCTATTCAATAAAAAGAGTGTAGTCGTGGACGAGTAGCTAGGCCGATAAAGAGGTATTTTATTTCCCTTCCCGGGAGAACTTCTGCAGTCAGTAATCACAAAGGAAAATAAACCATGCTTCTGGCATAACACAAAATGGAACTACAAAAATTACACAGGAATGCTTCTTTTCAGCTTAAGGCAAAACAAAAAGTGCAAAACAAGCCTTGTACCTTACAACAGCTGTGGATTGAAATCTGTTCCTTTAAACAGATTTCCCTTCTGCACGCTTCAGCAGAAAGAGGTCACATTATCCGCAAATACAAGTGTACAATCCATCTGGAAATCCTCTGAGTTTTCCACACAGTAATCACAGTCCATGGCCTCATGAGCTTCCCTGCAATTCTCTTCTGTGGGATTGGAACTTACACCAGTATTCAAAAATCCCTCCTCTCTCTGGCAAGGGCTTCTCTCTTCCTCACTAGTAAAGTGGAAGGGAAAGTTACCATGCAGTGTAGACTTTCCCTCTAGAGGGCCATACACTTCAGGACAAGCGTATGTAAAATCCTGCTTTTCAAGTGCCCCTCTACTCCAGGGAATTGGCCTTTCTTCAGGCTGGCCTCTGCCGGAACCTTTGTAGCTGGGAAGCTGAAAATAGCCTTTCTCCCTTGAAAGCTTTTCACGTCCCCTTACAGGACATGTTTCTTTGAGCCTGGAAATCTCCTTTGGACCAGAGCTTCTATTCCCCAGGTACCTGCTCTCATGGAAGTTCCCTCTCACAGCTTCTCTCCGTTTGCTGGTAGGAATCCCTCTGTGTCCCCAACGACCAGACTCTGGTTCAGTGCAGCCCAACTCTCTGGCACTAACCTCAGGTATTCCCTCTTGGGCAAACTCCTCTGAGACGCTGCTGGACTCCCCGTCTGAAGTTCTCAGGTATGTATCCTGGTTAGCGTTCCTGTTAGCTCTCTCGTGTGTTCTGCTCTTTCCTTTCCCGTGTGTTCTCTTTCTCAAGACTGACTCATTTTTAAGTGCGTCACTCTTTGAGTTTCTCATAAGCTCAAGTCTCTGCAGCTGTTCCTGATCCTCTAATGAGCTATGAGGTAATGCTTTGCTGGGGCGTTTACCTACACCCGGTGCTAGTGTTTTTGTTGGTTGCCTATAGCAACCCCTAGCCATGTGCTTTGAGCTGCCCATTTTAAAACTGCTCTGCACATTTTCTTCTGTTTCCATAGGCACTATTTGCCCTACGCCATGACAATGTAAATTCATGTGCTAACCGCTTAGGCTGGATCATGGCAGGAAATAGGTGGGTTAAGGGCAAGTTAGGCATAAACCACTCATGCAGTCCATGCATAGTAATCCACTGTGCGCTTACTGTCATGATTGCTGACAATTTATTTATTTAACATCTTTTTGTATACCATCTTTCTACAAGTTAAGACAGTTTCCAGAGAACTTAGTATAGTAAGATTAAACATTAAAACTGTAAAGTGCACATTACATAGAACATTTGGTTTAACAGTTATTTAACATCAAACAGTTTAGTGCTTCCCTATTTATGAAATAGCTTGGGAGGCTTAACTATTTACAAAATGCAAAAGGTTTGCATAGCGGAGCATTCAATGATCTGTGACTGGGCCATAATATTGCTGGAACAGCAGTCTTTATACACGTACTCTCTCCTCTTCAGGTGGTGGCAAATGCATCCGCACTATCAGCATGCAGTTACAGTAACCTGCTGCTGTAAAAGCAAAACCAAATCCCCCCTGATCAGCATCTACCAACCTCTCCATCCCACATTAACATCCTCACCCCTCCACCCACAATTCCCACTCAGCACTTACTGGAGAGGAGCAATCCCCAGACCCTCCTGCCCCTGCAGCACCTGGAAGGAAAATAGCCACTCTGACCCCTAGTGGTAGTCTCACAGTACTACTATTAGAGATCATGCTGCCATTTGGCAGGTTGATCTCCAGTTTGGCCACAGTAATTGCTTGCTGATACATGGATGTACTAACTCCACTATCTGCTGATGCATTTACCATGTGGAAAATATCTGCTCTGTGCAGTAACTGCAGGCAGATGCTGTGCACACCCAGAACAGTTACTGCGCAGGCTTTGCACTTAGGGGTATGTTTACTAAACGGTCCTAATGTTACTGGCGCTAGTTGCAGCGATAACGTGATGAATGCCATATAAGGTGGTGGGCGTTCCGGCGTAAAGAAAGCAATGGTGGGGTATCACGCGATAGAGGGCGCCCTGAACAACATCGTGCAATAGACGTGCCGTGGCATGTCATCACGTAGTAACCTAAAGTTCACGCGCTGAGCTGTGCTCAAAGGACTAGAGGTGTAGCACACTGGTTAATACATTGCCTGCTGATACAGCAGTCATGAGTTTGATTCCACAGTGGTGATTTGTAATTAGGTTGTCTGAGCCAATTCCTTTTCCTGCCTGTAATAGTCAGACACATCTCAACAATCTGCACTGTCCCCCCCCAAAAAATGCTCATCCCTGTGCCCTAACCTAAAGCACCATTTAGGGAGCACCATAAGGCACATCATTAAGTGACACGTCAACCAAGGCGGGTCAGAATGTGGCCCAAAGGACGGCACAAACGGGTGGTACCCTCCAGGGCATCATATAAGGCACCCCAGAGGCTGGCCGAACCCAAGGTGGTGCTAAAGATGCCCCAAGGATGTTAAGGTGACCAAAGAAATGTTGGCCAAGGGCAGTAAGGTGCACCAACCTCACAAGCTTGAAATGTATGGGTCAAACACAGATGTAACCCTAACACTGCATAGATCAGCAACGAAAGCCAATGAAGAAGTGATGTAAGGAAGTAGATGTCTGAGGTGATGGACCTGCCAAATCTGCGAGCAGCCCATGTGCCAGCTGTTAAAGTGGACAAATATACCAGGGGCAGCTGTACCAATGCACAGGGTGATGATACTGTAAAGTGCAACAATGACAGTGTGTGGCAGAGGATGGGGATACGTGTTCAGCAGAGGAGTCAGAGGTGGCAGGAGAAGTGCAATGACTGGAGGACAGAGGAGTAGCAGTGCCATGCAGAGCAGACACCGGAGAGGCAAGAATGAAGAGCCGCGATGCAGAAAAGGGTGCCAGTGCAGGACATGAGGTCATGCTACTGTCCACACACAGATGGTGCGACAGGAACAGGTACCCCACCGTGGCAGGCAGGATGGCGTAGACAACACCACACTGTTGATAAACATGAAGCATACACACAATGTCAAATGGCGTGAAACGTCAAAGTCAGTGTGCCACCAACACAGCACTGCAGCACAGAAGACCTGGAGTGATCACCCCCCTGCGTCAACTCTCACACACACACAACTCGGGACACACGTCAAAGACAGACTTGTGTGCAGATGGCTAGTCAGGGGTACACGATGTGCATGTCAGAGATGACATCCACCCAGCAGTATACAGTCCTCAAATTGACCGGCCTCAGATTGTCTGTATAGTGCCGAGTAACGCAGGATATAGGCGTCATGGGTGACCCTGCAAACCCAGGGACCACATTCAGAATACGCATACCTGCATCACATACAACCTGAACATTCAGAGAGTGGTAGTGTTTGGGGTTGCGGAACACTGCTTCCCTGTTTATGGACGGGACCAGGGCAACATGTGTGCAATCAATAGCTCCCATCACTTGTGGTAATCCGGCAAATGCCTCAAAGGCCTGGTTCAGGGTCCCCCACTGTTGCCTAGTGTCGGGAAACGCAATGTAATTCCCAACCTGGCTGATCATGGCACACAGTACTTGGTGGAGACAGCATGAGAAGGTGGGGTGGCTCATGCCACCCACTGCGTCCACAGATGACTGAAAACAGCCAGAGGCAAAGAAATGTAGGGCACCAAGGAGCTTGAGCATACCCGGTATGGCATGTGACCGACCAGTCAGGGGCTCGCGGTCAGGTTTTAGATCCTCATAGAGCTCCCTCATAGCCCCTGTGCTCAAGCGGTAGAGGGAGATGACCTGGTCCTCACGCATGTCCTGGAGCCGGGCCCTGGGCCTGTAGAGACGAGGCTGGTGAGCCTGAAACTCGGCATGCTTCCTGTGCTGTGCCGACACAGCCCCTGCCTGGCCTGCCCCCACAGCTGCAGGTCGATGTTGCAGCGGGACTGCACCCCTGCTCCATCCCCCAGCCCCATGGACACCATCTCCCCCGTCAGGCAACCGCAAGCCCTGGACATCCCCCAGTGCACATGCAGCAACCACAAAGCCCGCCATAGTGGACACTATAAACACAATCCCCCTCACCTGTGTCTTTTGGGGAAACTGCTAGATACGTATGACCTAGATTGGCCACTGTTGGAAACAGGATACTGGGCTTGATGGACCTTGGTCTGACCCAGTATGGCATATCTTATGTTCTTATGTTCACCTCCTCTACCTCACGCTAACCCTGCCACTCACCTCCCCCACCACACATCAACCCCGCCACTCAACTCCCCCACCACACACCAACCCTGCCGCTCACCTCCCCACCACTCACCAACCCAGCCCCACACCACACCCACCACCAACCTACCTTGCCACCCACCTCCCCCACCAACCCTGCCACCCACCTCCCCCACCACCCACCAACCGTGCCATCTACCTCCCCACCACACACCAACCGTGTCACCTACCTCCTCCACCACTCACCAACCCAGCCACACACCTCCCCAGCACTCACCAAGCAGGTGTGGCCAAACAGACACAGAGGAGGCCACTGGGGCAGCAACGGGTTGCAACGTGTCCCCAGGGGGGCCATGAGAGGTACCCGGGGTCATGTACCATACATGCACAGTGGTGGATATGATACAGCACTGAACAGGTGTCCCGAATGAGGGGGGGGCACACAGTCGGCCAGGTAGAATGACACCCCTACCCACCGTGCACACGTCAACACACTGCTCCCAAGACAGGGACGGCCTACCACCCCCACCAGAAACATAACAGCCCATGCCGGGTGTACCCCTACAAGCCACATATGTCACACACATCTGACACATGCATGGATGCAGCATCATGAAGCCTTGTTGCAGAGGCAAACACATACAACATGCAAACCAAGTGACAGCGAAACCGAGTGCCCTGGGGGATCCACTCCACATCCGCCGATCAGAGCCAGACAACATCAAGATATGTCTTGTCCATGGACAGATCACAGCAATTGACAAGGGATATACACAGCTGAGTCCTGAGATGAGCTGGGGTGTATGTCACACAGATATCGCACACGTACAACACACAACACTGCTGGCATACCTTGGGAATCTGCAGGTCAACATCTCTAGGGCATGAGGTGTACAGCACAAGCACAGTAACAGACCTGTCATGTTACATTGTGACAATTCGCAACAGACCCATTGTAGCCCCTGCCATGCATCTGCCATTCACACTCACACATCCCTTTGCCCTGTCAGCTCTGCACACCCTGTATGCTGAATATCTGTGGTCCCTCATGGCCCTGTGTATACACCGTAAAGCATGCCGTCACTGATCTATAACCTGTCAGCTGGCCACCTATCCTACCAACCACCGTCACACCGTGGCTGTGTTTCCAGTAACTATCTCCATGGAACAGCGGGTATAGATGTTGTATTGGCCTCCAGAGCATGTATGAGTGACACATGACCCTCATACCCATGGGGCCCCCAATTATGTGATGTTGCTAGGTGTGGACTATAGATATTGCATTGTTCCCGGCCTGGGCAGTGAGAGGCATACATGCCCAGTGATAGGTGTGTGACACCGCGGAGTATGTTGTACATCTTGTATCTAATGGTGAGGGATATGTCATGTCACCATGCCATGTGCAATGTACTGTGCACATACACAGGTGAACCACACACACACCAGGCCCACCCACCCCAAGCCACCGCCACCAGCATAGGTGTGGCCCCAGTCAGCCAGGCCTTGTACTGACCACCCCAGGACACCCAACCCATGGCCATATGTGCAGACACCCCCCCACAGACACAGTGTACATACCCTCCCACCCCCATGTCATGTCCCAGCACCAGTCCCAGAGACCTCTGTAACAGATGCACCTGCCCCAACACCAACAGTACCCGGGGTCAAACCCCGAACATGCACCGCGGTGCCAGGTGACACTGTTCCAAGCCCCCCCATGCGACCTCATGCATGCCAGGGCCCCCCTATCCCCCGGAACCCGCAACACAGGGTGCACAGTCCCGCATAGCTCCCCACACATGACACACATCAGACAGCACTGCACCAGTTCCCACACACGTCTGGCTGACTGCCACACCTGCAGCAACATCTACCATCCACACCTGTACCCCACAGTGCATACATGATGCTCACAAACACTGTGACAGGCCCCATACTCCTTTCAAGGCCTCACACACACACCGGCCACAGGTAGCTCTGTGTTTGGAGCCCATGTCTTACACACAGTGCACACCTGGTGCTGCGCATTGTGTGTGCAGCACTTGCCACACTGACCCCCAGGTCATACATGACAATGTGGCGCTGCACCCCATGCACCGCAACGTGCTACCCCCACCCAGGTACAGCACAGCCGACACACATGTGCTACCCCAGTGTAGGCACTGTGACATCACATATAGGCGGTACACACATTGCCCATGGTGGTGACGTTACAATGTGCTCTACGTATGTGTCTGTGTCAACCCCATATCTATTGTGTACCTTGTTCCACCCCCCCCCCAGGTAACATCCAGGCCATCGAGGCAGCTGAGGAGGACAATGGTGGTTAGCCCGAGCCAGTGAAGGTTGAAGAGGCGTCACATGCAGAGGCTGCTGCCAGCAACGCCTCAGACACCCCATGGGCCAATGTGATGCCTGAGGAGGTGGCCACCCAAGAGGACGAACAGACACCACAGTGGAGCGGATACACAGGCACCACAGTGGCTGGGGAGGGGCCCAAGGATGTGGGGTCAGCCCCACATTGCCAATGCCAGGGCCATCGACTGCAACAACGGGCGCTATGCATGTTGTCCTCCAGGAGCTGTGGACACATACGGCGTCAGCACGCAGGGATGCTGCAGGTAGGCGACTGGCAGGATGGTTGCATGTGCTGGTGTGGCACACCAACCCCAGACACAGCGGTGGGGCCACACACACGCACAATGACAGTGGGCCTCCACACATACATATGCCCCCCTGGCCATGTCTGGGGTGGGTGGTGTGGCACGGTGGAGAATGGGCAGGTAATACATGTTGGGGTGTGGGCTACAGATGTCTCACAGGTCACACTGTTCCCCACTGTGGTAAGGCAGGTGCAGCACAGACCTGGGAAAGGAAAAAAAAAAGAAACTTTTTTTTCTAAGAGGGGGATGGGCTCACCTAAGCACAGGTCCCAAAATGAAAGTTATAGAGAAACACACACTTGCAAGGCTAGCTTGAAGCCACGCCCGGACACCATGGCAACAGCAGGGAGAGATAGGGTAGGGCCAAAAAGGGAAGCACGCTGGCAAACATTTAAACACAGTCAGTCAGCAAGTGGAGGGGGAAGCCGAAGGAACTGGCTGGAGGAGTGGCAGAGCCAGAGGGAATGGCAGAGCCAGAGGAAAAGCCAGAATAGTTGTTGGGGAAGTCAACAATGGAACAAGAAGCAAGAGAGAAGAGCAGGAAGAAGCTTGAGAGAGTTAAAAGGATTATAACTCTGACTCAAAGGCAAGCAGCCCAGGTTCTAAGTAAGGAACGGTGCCTGTTAAAAAAGCCTGCTACGAAGAATGCTTCTACAAAACAAGGTAAAGCAGACAGTACCTTTAAAATGCTTCACTAAAGGGAAGGAGGTCTGTAGCTCTTAAAGAGATAGTGTGAAGAAAGCCCAAGAAGTAGTTATTCTGAGTAATTGCTACTGAGAAGTGCTGGAAAGACAGAAGTCTCATCTTTTAAAGCTGCAATAATATTTCTGCTTTGAAAGTGTTTTAAACAGCAGTTTAGTTCCTATACTGAGAAGCAGAGAATGTTTTAAGCTTACCTGAAACAGCTGGGAGAAGCTAACAAGGTTAGCTGGACTTTGCTTACGACAGTGACTTTCAACTGTGTTTTGTTTGGCTAAAAAGGAAACTTATGTTTGTTGCAAAGACTGAAGGAAACTGCTTTGTCATAGCACTGCTGAAATACATTTATAAAGAAGCTTTTTGTTGGAGAAAATATCCTCACTTTCTGTTTATGATTTGGAGCCTTCTGCCAAGGTCCAATTGCAAACTTGATGATTAAAACAAAATTTAAAAATAAATTTTCCTGTGTTAGCCTATTTCCACTTGGACTGCTTTATTGCCCCACAGCTACACAATTAAGGGCCTCAGCTACTAGGCTGAAGCAAGACACAAGTTAATATGGCCCGCCGCCCCCACTAGGCCACCACCTAGTATGGGTGCCGGCCCACAGGTGGCGTAGTTCTTGGATTTTCGTCAAGTTTTTGCATGACTAAAAGAAGATCCTGACCTCGGAAGGAGGAGAGGACCCCCAGAGAAGCAGCTGTCAACACACGCTAAGCGGAGGAAAAGATCCGGCGTGGCAGTGGAGCCGGAGTCGATATCCACGTGGTTGACAAAGCGAGACTCTGCACCAGGGCCAGGTAACCCGTAGGCTAGAGGGGTTATCGCCGGATTCTGGTGTAAGAGGGAGGCTATAGGGGAGTGCTCACTACGGAAAAGGGGAGCATAAGAAAGTACCGCACTTGGTGTTTGTTTCTCTTTGTTTTATTCACAGCACTACTATAACGATGGAGAGTCGTGATATTCTGACCTGGGTGGCTGAACAATTTGCCAAGCAAAGGGAGATGTCGGCGCAGAGCCTGGAACAGGTGAAGGCCATGCTCCAGGCCCAGCAAGGGCCTTTACTGGAGATGATGTCCAGGTGGCTTATAGCACAGGAGAAAGCGGCCGAAGCTGCCAGGACAGTGCCAGGTTCACGGGGAGATTTCCGCGGGTGGGACCTATCAGGCACTGAGACTTTCTCTTGTGGACGCCTTACTAGAGATGATGATGTAGACGATTATATTGAGGCATTTGAGAGAACAGCTCTCTTGGCCAGATGGCCAAAGGAACAGTGGGCGCTAAGATTCACCACTTCTCTCACGGGCGAAGCTTTGGCGGCCTATAGGGCCATGCCCGCCAGTTTAGTCACAGATTATAAGGAAGTAAAGCGAGCTATCAAGGATCAGATGGGATTAAACCCTACGGTCTATCGCAGGCTTCTACGTTCCTGTAAATTGAAGTTAGGTGAGACACCTCAAGCTCTCTATTATAGAGTGAAGAGCTTAGTTTATAAATGGCTTACACCTGAGACTAAAGATTTAGAATCCATATTAGACACTGTGATTCTAGAACAGTTTATGGAAGCTGTACCCAGCAAAGTGCAAACTTTCCTAGTCCTCCAAGATTGCAAAAACACTCAGGAAGCCATTGCGCTGGCTGACCGCTTTCTAGAGGCTAACAGATTGAGCCCCGAGAAAGAAGGTGTTTTTAAGAATGCAAATGTGGAGTTACTAGAAAGGAAGGCAAAGCTTGCAAACTTTAGGAAAGAAAGTATGACTTTGGATAAAAGATTTGATGCACAGAGAAAATGTTTTATGTGTGGGGAGTTGGGTCATCTTAAAATGGATTGTAAAGCTAGGAAAGCTTTTGTAATTACCCATCACAGAGATGCAGGAGAAGGGTTCCTGTTAACAGTGGAGGTGGAAGGGATCCCAACCGATGCATTATTGGACTCAGGTGCAGACCAATCTATGATATCTCAGAGGCTGTGGAGGAAAATTGAGGCAAAAGATAAACCCTCACCAGAGTCCTCTGGAAATCATATTAAGATTCGCTGTATCCATGGAGCCGCCTCTACCTATCCCATACATCCCGTTGAAATAAAAGGATTGGGTATGAAAAAGCAAATAGATGTGGCTATAGTACCGAGACTTCCACATGACATAGTCCTAGGCCGCGATTCAATGATGGCAAGGTGCACTCTGGTGAACAGGTACAATAGGTGTCACATCAGATACGGAGCCATCATTGACGCATACATGTGGACATTTGCAAGGCGACATACATTCGTATGAGGGAGACCTGGCGTGCGTCCATGATATGTGGGAGCATATCTACCATACTGTATCATTGCCCAACAATGTACATCACGCAGTACTGTCACGCCCCCTACTGGCTAGGTGGTAGCCTAGGAGCAGGGGACGTGACCTCTTTAAATGTCCCTTGTTTAATTACCTATGTTCCCAGCACTTGGCTTGCTGGGTAATGTAGTCGTGTAGTTGAAAAAAATCAGCCGAGAAGGTTTCCATAGGCAAACAGGATTATTTATTATTTTTACTTCAGCCCAATGAACTTTTCTTTCTAGTAGTTCAAAATATCATAACATAAATTTGGATTATTTTCTCCAGTGAAACAAAAGAATAGATGCTTCTCAGGTAAACTTGCTAGAGTACAAAACAGCAGTGTTTCTTCACTTGAAAAACAGTCAGCAACTTTCCTGCGCCAAACATCAGCTTTGGGCTCTTTAGCTTAGTTTAAAACAAAAGCTTTATATCCTCTAAGCTATACACAACATTGGCTTCTTCACTGCAAGCTGTTTTATCTCTGGCACTCTTTGCTTTTTCTCAGTTGCTATATTGCACACCCTTGGCTTCCCTTATTCAAACAGTCCTTTTTGAAACACCGGAACAAGCCCAGGAGACCAGCAACTCATTTGCATAATTCACAGCACTGCACTTCTGTTAACTAAGCTTCCAGGTTTTCTTACTCTTTAAAACCTTACAGCTTTTTAGTTCTGAGATAAAACTAGAAAGCAATCCATTTCATTGTCTGAGCAAACCTCATCTGGCAAATACTCTTCCATTTCCATGCTCTCAATATCAGAGTCCGTTTGTAACTGATTCAACTCTGTATCAGAAATGGCAGGCTTCAGTTTCTCTAAAACGCTTAAAACTCTCCTCAGTACAGATTCCTCTCTCTGCTGAGGCTTACTAGAGGGATTATGGAGTTTCTTATCTCTTAATACACTCTGGGAGGATTTCAAGGTGCTCACCTCTCTCTTTGGATCCAAGCTCTTTCCAGACTTTACTGAAGAAGGCTCTGTTTCCATCGGCTCTCCTAGAGACACCTCTCTGCCATTCTCATAGTCAGGCTTCTCCCCCTGGTAAACTCTCTCTCTCACCAGGTTCCTCTTGTGTTCCTTACAGGGCTCATGGATAACTTATTTACCCCTGGAAGGCTCTGCCTCTCTCACAGTCCCTGCCTTCCTGGCAGCTTCTGCTTCTCTGGCAAACTCTACCTTCCTCCAAGAAGACAACTCTCCCTTGGAACCTCTCTGGGAACTCCCCCAGGAACTTCTTACTGTCCTGGGATCCTGCTTGTCTCTTACTTCCCTGGAAGCCTCTCCGGAAACCTCAGAAGTTCCAGCAGTTCCAATAGTTCCCTCAGTTCCAGCCCTTTCCTCCGTTCCCCTTCCTCTCGCTTCCTTCAGCTTATATGTGGGGTTTTTCCTTCTGTTCCGCAGCTCCACCCCCCCCCCCCATGATCCTCGTGATCATGCCTGGTTACCAGGGAGCTAGGGCGTGGCTCCCTATCACTTACTTTCTGCAGGGAGTTTTTTTCTAAAGCTGGAGTTTTAACCCCTAAACTCCAGGAACTAATTCTTTGTTCAGAGGAAAATACCTGTTTTTTTCCTCTTTGTTTCTGCTCCCCTACCTCCTCGCCACCACAGTACACACATAATACCTATCAACAGGCCAACTATGGGGAACTGACCCTGTATTCTGGGCTACACATGCACTGGCAGTTAACCCTAATAGCCAAATGTATCGCCTATCATGGTATGCACAGAGGCAGCCACTAGGTAGACCATGACATCAAGCTGCATGGACACATGGCTGCGGACACATCTATGTACAGGGTGTCACAGATCTTTTGGCACAACTGTGGGTTGCATATGGCCAATTCCCAGTGGACCCCATGTGCTGGTCCCAGGTCCCGGAACAGCACAGGGCAAGTGTGCCATGTGCACATGTGTGCCTCACACACCCGGGGACCTGCCGTGGGGGTATGGCTGGGGATGCGCCGTGAACATGCCATGATAATGCTGGCAGCGCATCACCTTGGCCATACCCTCAACAGCAGCTGCCTGATGGTGTGGCCATGGTCGCTCAGGGTCCGCATAACGGTGCCCATCGCCACACAGAGGAGACCCACACATTTGCCACCACATCCACACCATGTGGCTGTGGTCAGGGTGGTGGCATCTGCATGGGCCCTGTGTGTGGCAATGTGTGGGGGTCTCACACCCAGCCTGACACCTTGGCCATGCACATGGGGCAGGTGGCAGGGGCCCCCAGTGACCTGCGGCCGCCCTCAGGCAAGGCTCCCCCTCCCCACCCTCCATGGCCCCCCCACCCTGGCCAGTCCCCTCGCTCTCCCCGCTGCCTTCCCCTCACCCTCCTCACCCTCCCACTCCACCTCCCCAGCACCCTCCGCTGCCCCCTCCTCCCACCCCTCCCCACCCTCCATGTATTCCTCGCCCACGTCCATGGCGTCCTCCGCCGCTGCAGGTATGTCCTCCACATCGGTGATTCCAGTGGTCGCAGAGGGGCTGCCACCAGGTGGTGTGGGTGCCAAGGTCCCCTCCCCAGCATCTGCAGCCTCTGTGGAGAAGGCAGATATGAACAGGGCATCATACATTTGTTACAGCACAGACACATTGTATGTGGCATCACAGGCTGCCGTGCCACTGGAACATGGTGTTGCACAATGCAGAGGCTGGGACACTCACCGTCACCCCTGGCCATTGCCTCCCACTGCATGCGGTGGAGGTATCCAGGGCAGTGTAGCCGCATCTCTCTGCCCTTCTTCCGTAGGTCCTCTACCTGGGGGGATAAGCAATGTTTGCAACCATTAGGGTCCTATATCCCTGCCCATGCCGAAACACATGGCACACATGTCTGCGTGCAATGAGGACCACTCCTGCTATGGGCAGTGGGTCCCATACTAGCTGTTGGCACCACCGCCTGCATGTGTGGGCGTGAGGCTGGGCATGTGTGGTGTGACACCTACGTGCCCTTTGTGCTGCCTCGCAGCCATCCCATGCCATGTCCCTGCCATCTCCTGGCATGACATGACAGCAACATGGCATGTGCGGCATTGCCATTCTGATCTCCAGGGGGTGTGACTCCATACCCTCAGTGCAGTCCTGCACATACCTCGGTGTTGGGCAGCCCGTCCCACATCAACAGGAGCCATCACCTTGACGCCTGGATGCTGATCCAGCCTCTGTGATGCAGGCTCGGGCACCTGGGGGTGTGGGGGAGCTGGGTACCTGCAATAACATCAGCTACCATTACACCGGGATGCTTGGTGGACCACTGGAATCTGGTGTGCTGCCTCCTGGGGATGTGGTGGAGCTGGGAGCCTGCAACACCAGCAGCAGCCATAACACCAGGGTGATTGATAGACCTCTGTGTTGTGGGCTGGGGCCCCCAAGGGGGTGGGCCACAGCTGGGAGACGGCAACTGCAGCAACCACCATGACCCCAGGATGTGTACTACACCTCTGTCATCAGGTCTGGGGGTCTCCTGGGGATAGGATGATGTTCACACATACACAGCAGCACCTACCATAACACCAGGATGTAGACTAGACCTGTGTCAGCTGGTCTGGGGCCTTCTGGGGTTAGGACACAGCTGTGAACCTGCCACAACAGCAACCACCATAACACCAGGATGTAGAATAGACCTGTGTCAGCTGGTCTGATGCCTCCTGGGGTTAGGGCAGAGCTGGGAACCTGGAACAACAGCAGCCACCATAACACCAGGATGTAGACTAGACCTGTGTAATCTGGTCTGATGCCTCCTGGGGTTAGGGCACAGCTGGGAACCTGCAACAACAGCAACCACCATAATACCAGGATGTAGAATAGACCTGTGTCAGTTGGTCTGATGCCTCCTGGGGTTAGGGCACAGTTGTGAACCTGCAACAACAGCAACCACCATAACACCAGGATGTAGAATAGACCTGTGTCAGCTGATCTGGGGCCTCCTGGGGTTAGGCAGAGCTGGAAACCTGCAACAACAACAACCATCATAACACTAGGATGTAGAATAGACCTGTGTCAGCTGGTCTGGGGCCTTCTTGCGTTAGGGCACAGCTGGGAACCTGCAATAACAGCAGCCACCATAACACTAGGATGTAGAATAGACCTGTGTCAGCTGGTCTGATGCCTCCTGGGGTTAGGGCAGAGCTGGGAACCTGAAACAACAGCAGTCACTATAACACCAGGATATAGACTAGACCTGTGTCAGCTGGTCTGGGGCCTTCTGGGGTTAGGGCACAGCTGGGAGCCTGCAACAACAGCAACCACCATAACACCAGGATGAAGAATAGACCTGTGTAATCTGGTCTGATGCCTCCTGGGGTTAGGGCAGAAATGGGAACCTGCAACAACAGCAGCCACCATACCACCAGGATGTAGACTAGACCTGTGTAATCTGGTCTGATGCCTCCTGGGGTTAGGGCACAGTTGGAAACCTGCAACAACAGCAACCACCATAACACCAGGATGTAGAATAGACCTGTGTCAGCTGGTCTGATGCCTCCTGGGGTTAGGGCAGAGCTGAGAACCTGCAACAACAGCAGCCAACGTAACACCAGGATGTAGACTAGACCTGTGTTAGCTGGTCTGGGACCTCCTGGGGTTAGGGCACAGCTGGGAACTTGAAACAACAGCAACCACCATAACACCAGGATGTAGAATAGACCCATGTCAGCTGGTCTGATGCCTCCTGGGGTTAGGGCAGAGCTGGTGACCTGCAACACCAGCAGCCACCATAACACCAGGATGTAGACTAGACCTGTGTAATCTGGTCTGATGCCTCCTGGGGTTAGGGCACAGCTGGGAACCTGCAACAACAGCAACCACCATAGCACCAGGATATAGAATAGACCTTTGTCAGCTGGTCTGGGGCCTCCTGGGGTTAGGGCACAGCTGGGAACCAGCAACAACAGCAGCCACCATAACACCAGGATGTAGACTAGACCTGTGTCAACTGGTCTGGGGCCTCCTGGGGTTAGGGCACAGCTAGGAACCTGCAACAACAGCAACCACCATAACACCAGGATGTAGAATATACCTGTGTCAGCTGGTCTGGGGCCTCCTGGGGTTAGAACCGAGCTGGGAACCTGCAACAACAGCAACCACCTTGACACCAGGATGTTTGATACACCTCTGTACGCAGGTCTGGGAGCCTTTGGGGCCAAGGATGATGTCCCACACATAAACAACAGCAACTACCACACCACCAGGATGACTGATGGACCTCTGTCATCAGATCTGATGCCTCCTGGGGATGGGGCAGGGCTGTGATACTCCAACTGCATCAACTACCAGTGCACTATGATGACTACTTGACCTCTGTGATCAGGTCAGATGTCTCCTGGGGATTGTCCAGAGCTGGTAATGTGTCATAGCAGCAGCCATCATGGCACCGGGATGCCTAATAGAGCTCTGTCATGGGGGCTGCAACTCCTGGGGGTTGGGCAGAGGTGTGCACGGCAACAGGAGCAGCTTACATCACACCGCGCTAACCTCTGCACCTCTCCTTTCATGTCTGTGGCTCCTGGGGATTGGGCATACATGCACACAGCAACATATGCAGATACCTTGATCACAGGTTTGCCCACATACTGGTGTCTCGCCCATGTGGTGCATGTCTTATGTGTTTTGATTGCTGGATATTGTGTTGCACACCTTCCATTTTGTGACCTGTCCCCATACACTTACCTCACATGGGTAGTCTGCTACATGGTTGAAACGCCTTGTAATGCGCACCCACGCCTTCCTGATGCATTCCAGATCCTGGCGTTTTGAGGCTCCTGGGAAGAGGCGTGGCTGCCTGGTGCAGATTAATGTTGCCAGCTGTCGTAGGTTGGGGTGGCTAAATGCTGGTTTGCGGGATCATGTCGCCATTTTGGGGGATGCCCATGTGTTGATGATGCATGCATGTATGCCACGCATGCGCTGTATCACGCATATGCTGTGCCATGCCCTACTACACCGCGCATGCCACACGGCAAACTATCTCTGGGGCCGCATGAATACATGTCGGATACGACGATTGGCGGCTACGGTGGCTGGCTTTAGTTTACAGCATCGCATGCCTTATGCCGGTTGGCCTGGACCGCATCTGGTGCGCTTATGGCGCACTTTTAGCGATGCACACCATGCCTCTCCTTAGGGTACGGGACAAAGGTTAAAGTGTATTAGGCTTGTGTCACTGATTGTGGAGATGTGTCTGACTGTTACTAACACTCATCTTGCTGTTGGTGCACTGGCGATTCAAACCCATAATCAGTGACTCTGAGGGCATCACATTAACCAGTAGGCTATGCCTTTTCTCATAGCATGGGCTGACTACACAACAACTGCAGGTCAACCCAGTAAATGTCAGCTGTGCTTACCGGGCTCGATTAGACCCCCAGCTAAGGCACTTTACAGGGTACCTTAGGTTTTCCAGCTGAGGTGATGATTTATTTCTGGTGGACACACTGATATTTGCTATGGGGTCTGTGTACTACACTGTCCTAATGTTACCGGCAAAACTCCCAGCGATAATGTGAGCAATTCCATATAGGGAGGTGAGCGTGCCGGCATCTACGTAGCATGCACTGTGTATCGCCCGATAGGGGGCGCGTTGGCTGTTTACGTGCGGTAACCTTACCTTCGTGACAGCGCTGTGAGACTATGTATAGAGCTGTAGCCCACTGGCCAGAGGTCATGGGTTCAATCCCTCAGAGGTCTCATCTAATATGGTTGTCTGAAGCAATCCCTTTTGCTGCATATAACAGTCAGACACATCTCTACAATCTGTGCTGCCAGCAGAAACACCCTCACCTCATTGCCATCACCTATGGGCAGAGGGGTGGTGTCTGGACCCACATGCGGATTAGGGAGCACCGCCTACCGACCCGCCCTCTTGGGGCTAGGATGGGGGGGAACAGGATCTGCCACCAACAGACCCACACTCTACATCTTTGCAATGGCGGCAGTGGAGGGACATGATGAAGGGCTGTGGGACCAGCAACCCCAGTCCTGCAGGGGAAGGGGTGCCCTCCAGGACAGTCAATTCAGATCTGTTTGTATCATAGAGGGCACTGGCAGACAGGCAGTAGGCCTGTAAGCACTCAGATGCCCCCCACCACCATCTAACATTCACCAGCAGAGGGCTCGGTCAGTCTTCACCCGCTGCACCCTGCAAGGTGCTCCAGTCATACACACGCTAACTGCAGATGGTCTACTAGCTAGTACATAGTGCATTTTTCTGATGAAACTGTGTGCACCCAGAGGTGGTATGTCAGTGATTGGGCCCCAGCCAGGGGAACTCCCAGATATCACTTGAGAGAAACACTGTACAGCACTGTGTGGGGACCTAGACATGCCATGGTCACTGCTTAGTCAGGGTGAGAGTGACCCCCCCCCCCCAGCATGACATGCTGTGGTCACTCTGTCCGTGCAGGTGGTGGTCGGGCACTACAATGTCCCAGCTATTGCCCTATGCCCTGTGCAGATGCATCCTGCCCAGGCTGCCCTGTCTGGCCCATACCCACAGTACCTTGCTTCTCATTATGCACATAGGCAGGCTAACACTGGAAACAGTGCAAGCATTGTGGGCTCATTAAGGTGTGGGCAGCCACAACACACTGGATAGACATACACACACTCCCACACCTATTTAAGCATTGTGCAAATATAGAGGTGGTTGGCAGCCCTGGCCGCCACACCAGTCCTGGGCACAGCACAGGCATTGCTATGGTACTCAATACTGTTGGGGTCACTCTCCGGGGTGGTAAACACTGTCAGAAACAAAAATCGAGACACACTCCACAGATATCAGAAAGGTTGATCTGATGGATCTCTGTTAACAAATTGTGTTTCATTTTGGACTTGTTATCTGACATTAATCATAGCAACCGCTTGATATATGTGGAACGTGTTTCCAAGTTTATGACGGCATTGCTAAGGTATGCAGGTTCTAGTATTGGTAGATGCTGCTCCGCGCAGGGCCCAACAGCTTGACTCTCCATGAGGCTTTGGATAGTGGAGCTGTCCGATGCTCTGGGGCAGAGGTTCCCAACTCCGGTCCTGGTGGGCCCAACACGATTCAAGTTTTCATGCTGTCCCTAATGAATATGCAGGGATTCATTTGCATACAATGGGGGCGGGACATACAAATGCATCTCAAGCATATTTCTTAGAGACAGCATGAGACCTGAATGGTGTTTGGCCCTTCGGGACTGCAGTTGGGAACCTCTGCTCTAGGGACTGCACATGTCTATGGTGAATGTGCTCTGTAGGCATTTATGGCGTGTTTATTTTATCTGCAAAAGGTTCCTTCTTTATTACCATGGTTTAGTACTGGGTAATATATAGGGACATGTTCTGCAGGAGCCACAGCTGGGACTTGAACCTGTGACCTTCTGCCCCTGAACACACTGGCTGGGTGTACTGCACCAAACTGTTGCCACAGAGGCAGGTCATTCCCTGGGGATACCATTACTGTTTGTCAGGTGGTCAGACGTCTTTTGCAGTGCACGGCACCCACCTAGACAGGGCTTGGCCTTAGTCTGCTGTGGGCAGATGCCACTGCCCCCTCCACTACCAGCACCCCTCTGCCACCATGCCGACATGCCCTTATGCTGGTGGTGCTGGTGGTGCGCAGTCCAAGGCCATCCAGTGTGCTGGTAGGTGGCTGCCTATGTTGTGTAATCTGGGGTAGGGGTGCCTGCATAGACATCCATGCTTCCCCCCGGCACCGCCTGCCAATGTTCTGTGCCCTTTGGGGTATTTGCTGGGTACTGTTCCCTGGGACACTGTGGGACACACACACTCGTGGGCATGTTTGACCTTGATCAATTGCTGATATTCCTTTTCTGTTTTTCTATGTGTCACCTAGGCATCTGCCTAGCCTGCCGTCTGCCCCAGCTGCCCCACTGCATGTCACGCCTGCAGCCCCCTGTACCCCATGTGCAGCCACACCATAGTGCCCTTTCATACTTGGGCACTATCTGGTGCTGCTGCACATGTATCACTACTATCACTGTTCTGGATCTCCCTGCCTTTGCTGTACATTGCTGACTGAAATGGTTTCTCTCTCCTTCACTTTTGCCTCTAACGCCAGGTTTTCACTGTCACTATTTTTCAGACCTTCATTTCACAGCGATAGTGTGCCTGGGGCCTCGCCCCGCCCACCCCCCGCCCACCCCCCCGCCCACTGACGCATTCTCTCTGCTCTCTGGGGAGCCTTACTCCACCTTTTCTGTGTCTTAGCACCACCAGGGACGTTGTCGGGCGAAACGGCAGGTTATCACGTGAAAACATTAATTTATCACACGATAACATCACGTACCGCGCAATAACATCACGTATTGCACAATAATTGCGCCATTGCTACGTTATCACTGTTTAGTAAACATACCCCTTAGTGTGTGTTAATTTTGGCACATAACATGCAGTATGTGCAAACCCTTACTGCACTTTAATAAACAGGCCACTAAGAGATTAAGAGGTGCCTACCTTAAGCATGAAAGTACATGCCTACTTATGTGCTATATTATAAAGAAAAGTAGACATTGCACCTTAATTAAGGCACAGACATTTACATCAGCCCTGGAGTCTGATTTTGGGTCTTGGACCAATATGGGATATAGGATATTGGGTGCCCTAGGCAAATTTTCAGCCTTGTGCCATCCCTTACATCGACATGTTGATAATTAAACTCAACAATAATACACAACTGGGTATCATACTTTTAAATATTAAATGTTGCTTTGCATCTCTGTCTGTACCTACTCTCCCTGTAGGTAAACAAATGTGCTGATAGTCTTTTAAGTTTGTGTGGCTGCCAAGATCTATTGTTTTGCATTGCTGTTGTTACTCTTTGCTGCTTCTCCGAAGCTGCTACCCTAGGCAATTGCTTAGTCTTGCCTAATGGTTGAACAGGCCCTTGGTCTTAAGACTGACCCCTAGTGGTAGTACCACAAGACTACTACTCGGGATCATATCTGTCATTTAGGAACATGGTGGCTCTGGGGCAGGAGAAGAGGGGGACCGCTCCTGTCCTGGCTACTAGACACCACGGAATCTCCCATATGAGCCCTTGGGGGGGGAGAGCGAGGAAATTAGGTGAGTGGGAGTCTTCTTCAGGGGGTGGGTTCTTTTGTTTGGTTATGGATCTTGTTTGGGGGAGCTGCTGGTAAAAATAGAATGCAGTTCTCTAGTGACGCCAGGTATAATTTTAAAAATCCATTAGATCTGAACTAGGCAAACTTTCACTTGATTCAAGTTTTTATTTATTTATTTTGCAAGTTTTCTATACCATCTTATTTTTTATTCAAAGTGGTTTACAATAAAACAAATATAACATTGCATAGGACATGGGAGTTAATCTGGGATGTTAATAAGGTAAACAAGCTGTTATTTGATTTACATGGTAAATTTACATCTAAGTATCAGAGTTATATGGAGATGCATAGTGTCGCCCACTCACCCCCCAGAGGCCATAGGCATGGGTGGATTAGCAGGGTAAGTTCTTTAATAGCTGTGGAGTATAGTAGAGAGGCTTGGCAATGCCCTCTGGGATTTGTAGTTCCACAACTTTAGCAAAAAGAAAGTAGTTGTAGTCAGAGTGATAAGGATTTAAACAGGATTTATTCCCTTCCCAGGGTTGGATTTTCACACAATGAAATAAGGCAACACAAAAACCATACGTCTGGTATCAAAGTTAAAGAAACATTTGAACAAAGGATATGCTTATCTTCAGCTTTCACAAGGGAGGCAAAAATGGTAAAATAAAACAGTTTCCTTCACAAAACTCTTCCTGTCTGTTTTCTTTATGAATTAGCTCCTACAGCTCTTCAGCATAGAGAAGATATGCTATCAGATAAGGTATATGTACAGTCCATGTAAATATCACCGTTAGACTCCTTACACGGATCACATTGCATCTCTTCTATATCTGGGTAAGTTTCCCGGTGAGTGAAACTTCTGTTCTGACTGCTGAGTTCCTCTCTATAGCTTTGGGAGTTCCCTTCCCCCACCAGCATGCCCGTAATCACTATAGTCTCTCTCAGAGGCAGCACATAATTCTTGGTAAGTACAGGGCTGACTGCTATAGTCTAAGCTTCTTCTATTAGGAAGAATAAGGTTACCTTTCAGCAGTTTCCCTTCAACGTTCCTCCCTTGAGCACAGCTCTGCTCATGGGAAGGCTTTTCACTCCGTGTCTGTTTGAGCTTTCTCCTTGGCACCAAATTATCTTCAGGATAATGGTTTTCTCCTGCTTGGTACCTTGTGCTGGGTGACTGGTCTTGCCTTAGCCTGGCCTCAGAGTTACTACCTCTACTTCCTCTGTAGCAAGGTTCTCGGAAGCACTGGTCAGCTGTGCACTGCTCTTCCAAACAGCCCTTCCTGGGTTTCTCAGCACTGCACCTCCCTGGTAGTCTCCTTTGGTCAGCAATTGGTTTTAACCAGCATGGAGATCCTTCTCTCCTGCCTCTCAGGCTTCTCTCCCTGCTTGGAGTTCTCCTGCTATCGGGACTTCTCTCCCTGCCAGCACGTCTCTCCTCAGCAGTTCTCTCTTTTGCAGTTCTCCCTATAGCCGCTTCTGCCCTACTCTCAGGTGAGTGATTTTTAACTGCGTAGCTTGTGATGTTGGCTCCGCCCCTTGTCAGCTGCCCCTCATCCCCTGATGAGCCACGAGCTAGCTTTGAGTCTGGGCGTTCCCCTACACCATGTGAAATAGCTTGTGTATGGTTCCTATGGCAACCTTTGGCCATGTGTATCTCTGAGCTGTCAAAGTTAGCTCCGTTTTGTTCAGAATCCCCTATCTCCATGGGCTCTGACCGCTGCACCTCATGACAATAGTGAGACATGGAATTCAATATATGAAGTCAGGTGGGCTAGGGAAGGAAGGGGCTTCAAGTATGATGAATGAGTGTACATGTTTCTACGTAGCAGAAGAGGGTGAATGGGCTATGGGCATATCAAGGGTCTGTCCCATAGTATTCCAAAAAGAGGAACGTTTTTATGTCCCAGAGGTCACTAGCTCTTCTGTTCTCAGAGTCAGTTCCAGTGTGACGGCGCATAGATTGAGAAGGCCCTGTGACATGTGACATGCTTGCTTTGGTCTTGTTTTGGCCTTGGGGATGAGCAATAGGTTTTTGTTAGGCTTCCGTTTAGCTCTCTTTTCTGGGTCTCTACTAATGAGATGCTGAAGGATGGTTGGTGATAACTGATGAATAATTTTAAAGATGGTGAGTAATGCTTTCTATTTGGTCCGGGTAATTATGGGTAGCCAGTGAAGTTGTTTAAGAGTTGGAGTTATGTGGTTGTTTCTTGCCATGCCAATTATTATTTGTGCAGGTGTATTTTGTACTAATTGTAGAGGGTTGATGGTGTGCTTCGGTAGGCCTTGGTAAATGGCATTACAATAATCCAGAATGGGCATTATCATAGCTTGGCAGACTGTACGGAAATTATTAGTGTTCAGTAGAGGTTTGAGTTTTCGTATTATTCTTAATTTGTGATAGGCTGCTTTTGTTATTTTATTTATATGTATTTGGAAGTTCAAGTTCTGTTCTAGGTATATCCCTAGATACTTAACATATTTTTTTACAGCTATGTCATTGTGGGATATTTGCAGTGTTTTTGGCGAGATGAAGGAGGTGCTTCTAGCCATGAAGAGTGCTTCTGATTTCCTGTAGTTTATTAAGAGGTTTTGTTTATGGAGTCAGTTTGCATTCTCTTAGATGCATGATGTCATCCTTGAGTAGTCAGGCTGGTCTTTGTTGATGGGGCTATATACCATAATGTCGTCCGCATCGATCTTGCATTCTGTTATAATTTTGCATAGGGGTTGCAAGTACATATTGAAAAGTAAAGCAGAGAGCTCCAAGCCTTGCAAGACTCCTTAGTTTGACCTTGAATAGTTTGTCTATTAACAAACACAGCAAGTTAAAACAATTGTATCATCCAGAGTCATGATGTAGCTTGGGTGTGCATTTGTTAGTGCACATTCAGTTTGTTAGCATGCATTAGAAAATAGATGGTAAGTTTTTGCACTTACCTCACGTTATGTGCAACATTTAGCACTCAATATGTGCAAAGCTTGTGCAGTAACTCTTGGGGGCATGCCCAGCATCTGCCCTGTAGTTACCACACAGGGCAGACACTTACTGCACGGTAAATGCATTGGCAGTGTGCTAAAGTCATTTGTGCTATCTGCCAATACACTTATTGTGGGCCCATGTATTAAAACATCCTAATCCCCTGGCATCCATACCCCTTCTGATTCCCCATCAATCAGAATCCTGACCCCCTCTCCAATCCCCAATTCATCAGAATTCAGGCCTCCTCCTACAATCATCCCCCTTAGTATCAAGGCCTGACTGACTCCCTGATCTCCTGACACTTACTGGGCTTTCCCTGATGCTATAATGGAGGGGCAGGAACAAACCGCAATGCTCCTGTCCCCTTTGCCACTCAGGTTCAAAATGGCAGCCCTAACACCTAGCAGTAGTTTGAAGGTACTACCACTTGTGTCAAGCTGCTGAATAAAACTTATTTAGCAGTTTGACCCCTAGAGTTAGTACCACAAGAGTACTGTTAGAGTCAGAACCTTCATTTTGAACCAGGTAGTCAGCAGGAACAGGAGAATCAAGGGATTGCTCCCGTCCTCCACTATACCACCAGGGAAAGCCACAGTAAGTACTGGGGGAAAAGGGGAGAGTCAGATTCCTCCTTGAGGGATCTTGATGGTAAAGGGGAGATCATGGGAGGCCTGGATTATGATGGGTAGAGGATCAGAAGGGGGCCTGGATTCTAATGGGGGTTCAGAGGGATTGGCATGTTAATTGGGGAGTGGGCAGGGATGCTGCACAGGGGATTGACTTTTTGAGAGTGATAAGGGCCACACTAAGTGCGTGCTGATAGCAACACCTCCTCCATGGGCTAAAGGGAGCATTCCGAATGCCAAATAAGGGCCATATACGTGTGGGCTGGATATACAACCCATGCCCAGCTCCACGACCCTATTCTGCCACCAGCGCTCCCCGCACGTACACAGCTTTTGTGCAGGCAGCACTGGATGTGGGCAGGAGTGGGCGGTGCTGGGACAGAGCATGGGAGTCGCCACCTGCCAGAATATACAGAGGCAAGTCAGGTCAGGCCTCTGTATGTTCCCCGGCACCCCCTTAAATGGCCAGACTATTCCACATTGACAGTAGAATAAGCCCAGGATCCCTTGCCAGTTGCACACCACACAGCCCCGCATCCCTGGGCCCTGGCCTGGCCATTACCCTGCATCCTGGGCCATAAGGGCCTTCGGTGCCAGCTGGACCATGATCTGTAGGGAAGGGAGTGGGCGATGACATTCCGAGCTGCCATATAGGCGGCTTGTTGCCATGGAACGGGGATGCTATTGCTCCCTCGCCCAAGCCATGGCAGTCGGGCCTCGGGACACACAACTCCCTGTGTGTCAATCTCATTGTCATACAGGGAGTGCCTGGATGTCTATGTCCCCAATTCTGCCATTGTGAGTATGTCTGGGCTCCACGGCAGCAGAATCGGATATATCTCTGACACATCCAGGTTTTGCTGGGCATTGCGGGCAGACGTGTGGGAAGCAGAATCGGCCTCCATCTGTATAACCAGTCCGCACCCATGCTCTACTCATAACCCACCCAGTTCCTGCTCCACAATGCGCTAAGCAGTTAGTGTAGGATTTTTAGCGCACTGGCTATTTTTAGCATGCTGTAACAACATGGGCCTATGCTGCTTAGCACACTTTTGTAAACAGAGAATGTACAGAAAACCTATGAATTAGCATGCATGCAATCAATTGTGTAAGTTAAAAAGTTCTAATGTTCATTCAAAATTTTGTATTACACTGAGTATGTGAAATGAAAAGAAAAAAATCAAAAAGTCCAAAAATTCCCCAAACTAACCCAAAATTGTTTGCCTCTACACATCTCTAATTATTATCTATTATTCAATTTCTGTTGCTCTTCTCTGTACCTTTTCTAATTCTGCTATATCCTTTTTAAGATATGGCGACCAGAATTGCACACAGTATTCAAGGTGTCATCACACCATGGAGCGATACAGAAGCATTATAATATTCTTAATTTTATTCTCCATTCCTTTCTTTATGATTCCTAGCCTTTTGTTTGCTTTCTTGGCTGCTACAGGACACTGGGCGGAGGGTTTCAATGTGTTATCCATGATAATGTCCAAATGCTTTTCCTGAGTGGTAGTTCCTAATGTGGAACCTTGCATCGTGGTACTGTAGTTTGGGTTGTTCTTCCTTAAGAGCGCGATTCTGACATTGATGTCTTAGCCCTTTATGCGTCCGGTTGGAATTGGACACACAGAGTTAGCCAGGATTCTGATCCTGCAGGGCATGTCTAGCCCTGTGGGATAAGAGCATAAGATATGCCATACTGGGTCAGACCATCAAGCCCAGTATCCTGTTTCCAACAGTGGCCAATCTAGGTCATAAGTATCTAGCAGTCTCCCCAAAAGACACAGGTTCCTCAATGCTTGTATTGGATCAAGCAGTGATATCCTGGGCCCCTTTTAAAAATTGGTTATGGACCTTTCCTCCAGGAACTTGTCCAAACCTTTTTTAAACCCAGCTACACTAACAGCTTTTACTACATCCTCCGGTAACAAATTCCAGAGTTTGATTACATGTTGAGTGAAAAAATATTTTCTCTTATTAGTCTTAAATAGGTTACCCTGTAGCTTCATTGCATGTTCCCTAGTCTTTTTATATTCTGATGACATTTTGAATCTCCCCCGAGAGGGGTCGAGCACCCGAGCCGACATCCAGCCTGGACACTCCAGCCCAATTGGGGCTGTGGGAGGAGTGCAGCAGCACTATTAATTCAAGCCGCTGAGGCGGGAAGCAGCACCATTTTGAATCTCCCCCGAGAGGGGTCGAGCACCCGAGCCGACATCCAGCTCGGACACTCCAGCCCAATGGGGGCTGTGGGAGGAGTGCAGCAGCACTATTAATTCAAGCTGCTGAGGCGGGAAGCAGCACCATTTTGAATCTCCCCCGAGAGGGGTCGAGCACCTGAGCCGACATCCAGCCCGGACACTCCAGCCCAATCGGGGCTGTGGGAGGAGTGCAGCAGCACTATTAATTCAAGCCGCTGAGGCGGAAAGCAGCACCATTTTGAATCTCCCCCGAGAGGGGTCAAGCACCCGAGCCGACATCCAGCCCGGACACTCCAGCCCAATCGGGGCTGTGGGAGGAGTGCAGCAGCACTATTAATTCAAGCCGCTGAGGCAGGAAGCAGCACCATTTTGAATCTCCCCCGAGAGGGGTCGAGCACCCGAGCCGACATCCAGCCCGGACACTCCAGCCCAATCGGGGCTGTGGGAGGAGTGCAGCAGCAGTATTAATTCAAGCTGCCGTGAGGGCCTCGCCCTTAGGCAGTGGCCCATATAGAATCGCCCAGGACATCTCACAGAAACCCCTGACATCTAAGCTGCCCGGAAAGGTACTCTGCAATTGCTAAGCCAACACCACCTCTCTGGTACATACACGCCAACGGAACAAAGCGAGTCAATGCTATTTATCACGAACCACCCCCTCCTCCCCCCCCCCGAACAAACTCTCACTGCTTACCATTGCTATTCAATCACAATACTATTACCAGTAGCACTGTCTTTGCTAGTTACTATCTTACTGTCGCCAGTAAATGACATTGCGATCTGATTCAATGTACTGTTGCTAGTATTCTGATCATTGCTAGTTACTATCTTACTGTTGCCAGTAAATGACATTGCGATCTGATTCAACGTACTGTTGCTAGTATTCTGATCATTGCTAGTTACTATCTTACTGTTGCCAGTAAATGACATTGCGATCTGATCCAATGTACTGTTGCTAGTATTCTGATCATTGCTAGTTACTATTTTACTGTTGTTGCTGTATTTGACCATTGCTATCTGAATCAATGTACTGTTGCCAGTATTCTGATCATTGCTAGTTACTATTTTACTGCTCCTGCAAATGACCATTGCTATCTGAATCAATGTACTGTTGCCAGTATTCTGATCATTGCTGGTTACTATTTTACTGTTCCTGCAAATGACCATTGCTATCTGAATTACTATACTATACTATACTGTTGTCACTATACTGTTACCATAACATGGCCATCTACTTAGCTGCAATATTTAGCTTTTGCCCCTAGACGACACCATTCAATATACATCAGCTTATTCACCCATCTAAGCATTGCTACTGTTTCTTGTTAACAATTTACTTTGTTCATCTGTACTTCTATCACCAAAACACTCGATTAGACCTTGCCATTGTACAATTCTTTGCCTGTTTCCTCTGCTGTTGCATTCCTTGATATATGCTGATAGCCACCGGTAGAGCTTACAGCATCTTATAATTAGCTCACAATCCTGCTTACCAGTCAATCGACATTTACTGTTTCCACCGACTTAAAATTGCCTTCTACTATATCCTTCCATTTTAATCATAGCTATCTCTTTACGTGTAATAGTTAGTCTCTATCTTTTAACTAACATCACCCACAACATAGCAGCACTCTCACCCACCATAAACAATATCCCTATATTGCATAGACTAGGAAGAAGGTACCACTCCTCCTACCATCACTCAGCACCATACCTGCACCATGTTAGGCATTCTCACCTACTATATATCTCCCTTAACGCTACTAATAGCTCCAAATCCGATCCCGTTCCCTCACATATTAATCTAAATTGTGCACTCATCAACGCTCACTCAGTGCGTAAAAAGTGGCCAGCCATTACAGATCTTGTTACAAAGCTGAATTTAGACCTTCTCCTGGTCACAGAATCATGGTTAGCAGACACAGACAATGTCCTCATAAACCAACTCATCCCCCCAGCATATTCAATACACACCTGTCACAGAACAATCCGAAGAGGAGGTGGAGTCTTTATTCTATCAAGAACTAACCTCCAATTTAAACTACTATCCTCTAGGAGTACCACACACATGGACATAGTTTCTGTAGCCAACAAGCATATTACCCTAAATCTCATATACAGAGCTCCCTCCTCACCACCAAAAGATCTCTCTAGCATAATAGAGCTTGCCTGCAACCCCGAAAGCCCACACAAATCCAACTGGTTAATTGGTGACTTCAGCCTCACCTCACTGCATCCTAGCCACTCTGCCACGTTCCTCGATGCCATGTCGGAGCTCAATTACTCACAACTAGTCAACTCCCCTACACACCTCAAGGGTAACACCCTTGATCTCATTTTCGCACCACAATCTATAGCACTCACCAATATTAACCTATCACTTACCCCTGTGCCATGGTCAGGCCATAACTTAATATCCTTCCAAGTACCATGCCAGCAAAACCATATCCCAACAAGACAGACAAATATAGTCTCATCAGGATCAACAACCCGATTCAAAACGCTCGACAAGGATGACTTCATCAGCCGCACTCTTCCAGCTCTTCGTCAACCAGACAAAGACCTTGATGAACTGATCAACAAATGGTACACCACCCTGAACTCCTCTTCACAACTACCCTCCTTGAGTAGATCACCAGCATCCAGCACATCACCAAGAAATAGAAATCCAGCACCATGGTTCTCGGCCGATTTACGGCTATCCCTCCAGAAGCTAAGAAAACAAGAGAGAAAATGGCACAGATCACGATCTCCCACTGAACAGATGAATTACAAAAATGCTCTAAAGCAACACCGGGAGAAAATAGCTGGAAAAATGAGAGAACACCATACAGAAATCCTTCTCCGATCGTTAAACAAACCACGAGACCTCTTTAACATTGCTAAATCTCTAACTAGGGCACCATCCTCCAACCAAACTATATTAATTCAGCCTCAGCCCTTTGCTGACTACCTACAATCTAAAACTATTAATACAAACACGACTCCAAGCTGTATACCCAATTCCGTTTCTCTAATACAGCCACTAAAAAATTTTGTCGTCCCTACGGTGAAATTCATCACTGACCTTATTGCTACCATGAATACTACTACAGCCCCAAACGATCCATGCCCCGCCTATTGGATCAGAACGATGCGGCCGAACTGAGTCCCACTCTAGCCCACATCATGCAACTTTCCTTCACAGCTGGATCATTCCCAACATCTTTCAAACAAACTTCCATATGCCCCCTCTTGAAAAGCAATAAACTCGACCCAGCAAAAACAGACTCCTATTGTCCAATCTCAAGTATACCCCTCCTAGCCAAAATCATCGAGAAGGTGGTCCAAATCCAATTGCAGCAGCACATAGATATTTCAGCCCCACTCGATCCCTGCCAACACGGGTTCCGTGAATCCCACGGTATTGAGACCCTACTCACATTACTTATCAACACCTTATCTAGAGGGATTGACAAAACTGAAAATGGGTTCATTCTCATCTTCCTTGATATTTCAGCAGCCTTTGATTCCGTTAACCATGTGCAACTTCTACACTGCCTTCAAGAAAAAGGAGTTCAGGGTTCGGCTTGGGAATGGTGTAGATCCTACCTAACTAACCGCTGGCAACAGGTTCGGATTGGATCCTCAACATCTGATCCTTTCCATCAACAACAGGGTGTACCTCAAGGATCCTCTTTATCTGCTCTACTTTTCAACATATATATGCAACCGATCTGTGACATCATCCGAGCATTCAATATTTCCAGTCTGATCTATGCAGATGATGTCCTCATATTCACCCCAATAAGAATCAAGGACCCTGACTTCTCCCCAATAACCGAGTGCTTCAATGCAATTACGGACTGGCTCTTATCCCAGAATCTGCGAATAAACTTTAAGAAAACTGAGGTCCTATTCGTAACCAGGAATAAGAACTTCTCTCCCCCCACAACATTGAAGGTGAGAGACACGGAACTTCCATGTAAATCATTGATACGCTAACTGGGAGTCACCATAGATCAAGAACTAACCTTCAGAGATCACATAAAGCAGACTGTCAAATCCATCTACAATAAAATACGAACGCTGAAACACTTAAGACCTCTACTTGCTCCTAATGATTTCAGAACAATCTTCCATTCCCTTGTGATACCACATTTTGATTACGCCAACATCATTCTACATGGTCTTCCTAAGAGCACCCTCAATCCACTTCAATTGGCGATGAGTACAGTAGCTCGCATCCTCCGCTGTATTTCCAGAAGAGACCACATCACTCCCATACTCATAGAGCTACACTGGCTACCCCTACAAGCCAGGATCACCTACAAGGCACTATTGATATCTTTTAAAACAATCAATCAGAAAGCCCCCCCTTCCCTCTCTTCACTCCTTACTAGTACTCCCACAAACAGGCTAAGAAGGGCGGCAGCCGCTAATACCCTTGCTATACTAATTGAGTACACTAAATGTAACCAATCAACCAGAGATAGGGCTTTCACTTTCTTCGCTCCGACCTGTTGGAACAATCTCCCTTCGCATATCCGATCAATAAAGGACCTCTCCCAGTTTAGAAAGGTCCTTAAACACTACCTATTCTGCCTGCACCTTGTATGCACTAATCCTACGCCCCCTGTCCCCACTTCACAAATTACCCACACAGCCTCTGACACCCCAACAACATAGCCCTGGTAGAACACGAAGCAGACCCTCTGCACACCCAAAATGTCCAGAGACCTCAAAGTTTCTCCACTACGATTTTCAACATGTTACATGATCTGTAAATAGTCCACAGGTGAAATATCCGTTTTTGTATATAGTTACCCCTGTTACTTTCCAAGTTACTGATCCTGTTGTAATGTAAGCAAAAGATTGTTCTGATGCAAAAATTTGTTATATGTAAACCGCACTGATACCAAAGAGCGCGGTATATAAGAACTGTAAAATAAATAAATAAAATAAACAATCGATCTCCGTTTACCCGTTCCACTCCATTCATTAATTAATAGTCCTCTATCATATCTCCCCTCAGTTGTCTCTTTTCCAGGTTGAAGAGCCCTAACCTTTTTAGCCTCTCTTCACAGGAGTATCCTTCCAACCCCTTTACCATTTTGGTGGCTCTTCTCTGCACCTTTTCTAATAACGCTATATCCTTTTTAAGATATGGCAACCAGAATTGCACACAATATTCAAGGTGCCATTGTACCTTGGAACGATACAGAGGCATTATAATACCCTTTGTTTTATTTTCCATTCCTTTCCTTATGATACCTAGCATTCTATTTACTCTCTTTGCCGCTCCTGCACACTGGGTGGAGGGTTTTAACATGTTATCCACGATGACGCCTAAATCTTTTCCCTAGGTAGTGGTTCCCAATGTGGAACCTTGCATCGTGTAACTATAGTTTGGGTTGTTCTTTCCTAGGTGCATAACTTTGCACTTGTCCACATTAAATTTCATCTGCCATTTGGATGCCCAGTCTTCCAATTTATCAAGATCCTCTTGCAATTTTCCACAATTCTCTTGGGTTTTAACAACAAAATCACGACCAGCTTGTATGTACAGGCCTTGCCTGGATAGCCTAGTCAGGACTTTTAAATGGAGCTGCGGCACCATGGCATCCGGTTGCCATGGCATCATGGCACCATTGAAAAGCTGCGATCACCAGCTGCGAGCTCAGAGAATGTATTCCAAGAGGCCTGACCCCCAGATTTGGCCTCCCAAGGACAGGTTCGTGCCATGGGGAATGGCCCCTCCTGCCCTTTCTGAGCCCCAGGCCCGCCGTCCCCCGCTGACTAGGGGAACTTATTCCACCTTTGAGATGGAATAAGTTTCCTGTTCAAGCCGCTGGCACTGAATGTACAGGGCCGACATTGGAATTGGCCTTGTATGTCCGGGGCCGACGGCAGCCCAATGCCCGCTCTAACGCCACCCCCATACAACAAGTGGGGACGTCAGTCAGGATCAGGAAGGGGCCCGAATAGCTATTCGTACCTCGGAATGACCTCATAAATGTATAGCTTCGCACTTGTCCACATTAAATGTCATCTGCCATTTGGACGCCCAGTCTCCCAATTTATCCATGTCTTCTTGTAATTTTTTACAATTCCCTTGTGTTTTAATAACTTTGAATAATTTGGTGTCATCTGCAAATTTCATCACTTCATTCATTCTTCCCATTTCCGTGCGGGTCATTTATAAATATGTTAAAAACAGCGGGCCCAGCACAGATCCCTGGGATATTCCACTATTCACTTTTCTCCACTGAGAAAATTGGCCATTTAGCCCTACTCTCTGTTTTCTATCTTTCAATCATTTCCAAATCCACAATGGTATATTGCCTACTATCCCATGGCTTTTTAATTTTCCCAAGAGTCTCTCATGAGGGACTTTGTCAAAGACTTTATGAAAATCCACACTGTATCAACCAGCTCACCTTTACTGTATCTACCTGTTTATTCACCCCTTCAAAAAAAAAAAAAGAGATTGGTGAGACAAGACTTTCCTTGGCTAAATCCATGTTGGCTTTCTGCCATTAAACCATTACTATCTACATGTTCAGTGATTTTGTTTTTTATAATGGTTGGGCAAGTCACTTAACTCTCCATTGCCTCAGAAGAAAGGCCTGGCAATCTACTTCCAATCACACTGCCAAGGAAACCCAGGAGCTGCTGGGTCGCCAGAAGTCAGCATTGACTCAAAGACACAAACAGACAAACAGACAGTCAGACCATTTTGCCTGGGAATGATGTCAGGTTCACTAGTCTGTAGTTTCCCGGATCACCCCTGGAACCTTTTTTAAAAATTGGCGATACATTGGCCACTCTCCAATCTTTCGGTACTACAGATGATTTTAGTGATAGATCACAAATTACTAATAGTAGTACATAAGAACATAAGATATGCCATACTGGGTGAGATCAAGGTCCATCAAGCCCAGTATCCTGTTTCCAAGGGCAGCCCAAGGGGGGTGCGGGGCCATGTGTGGAGATTAATTGTGGGGCCTCATTTGCATAAAGAGCCTCATTTGCATAAATATTTGCATAATTTTAACATGCATATTTAGTAAACATGCCTCTTAATGAGTGTCTGGATAAAGAAAGACTAACAGATTTCTATGTTACTATATTCCAGTGCCAACCGCCAGGCCCATTAGGAAGTACTATAAACACTGACCTTTTAGAACTCATAGCAAATCCACCATATCATAACAGCACTGCCAGGACTTACAAAGCACCAAACCCTACCTATCAAAAGGCAATGCTGCAAATATTGAACCAATACATCTCAGAGAATACCAATGCATTTCCTACTGGCGAAAGAGAACAAGTGGCACTGTTAAATAGAAACTACATGAACAGAATACCTCAGCTTGGTTAAAATGCAGAACATAGACCGTCACCAAAGAACAAGGGATCACAATTTAGAAATATAAAGACAATAATTAAACTGGGAACCCCAAAAGCCAAACTTGGGATGCATAACAACACTGGAGAAATAAAACTATAAATTAATTTCCTCTTGTACTAAACAAAACACAAAAGACGTTAACGATGCACATTTCCCAGAGCTGATATATTCCAGTTAATTAATTTCAAAATAAAAAAAAAAATATATATATTTTTTTAATTTGGCTCTTGGGGGATTCCAAGATGGCGATTTCCTGAGGCTTGTGTTCGGAGCGGTATTTACCTATGGGAAAAAAACGGACATCCAAGGGGGCTAAACAGCTTTCTATTGCCCCCTTGGTTGCCTCCCAGTTACCTGTGGATACTGGTCCGTTGGATTCGTATTTTCTGCCTGCTCCGAGACAGCTATTGGGTGCAGGGGAGTGTAGCCTGGCTAAACAGCAGCCGGAGGTGGAGTCCTCGACTTTTGTTTCAGGCAGTGATCTGTCGTCCCCTGCCTCGGCACGAGCCTCGAAGGTGCCTCGTCAAGATACTGACGTGGAAGGGAAGTTGATGGAGGGGGTTGAGTCGTCGGACTCCCCTGTGGTGCAGCACCTGCCAGTGGAGTGCGGGGCGGTTGCTGGTCCTTCCCCGGTGCAACATCAGAGGCCGCAGGTCATTGGAGAGTTGCTGGATGAAGGTGCAGGCCTAGTTTCTGGGCCCATCACATCGACCCCTGTTTCGGGTGTTTCTTTATCATCTGGTGGAGTGGGGGATGGTGTTTCTTCGTCTCCTATGGTGCCCCCGGTGGTGGTGACTCTGGACACTATATGGGCCGCTATTATGCAACTCCGGGAAGAAATGGTGCCACGGATCTCTGGACTGGCTTCTCAAGTTGGTAACACTGAATTGATTATTCAGGAACATGCAGTTAAAATAGCTAATTTGCAGAAGATTGTTGCTGACTCCCAGGAAAGTTGTGTGCTTTTGGAGAAGGAGGTGGAAATCTTGAAGAAGAATATGGTGCCTATTGGTACGAAATTGGAATTGCTGGACAATATGTCTAGAGTTAGTAATTTACGTTTGGTAAACTTTCCTAGATCAACTATGGTATCTGCGAGAGATATGTTTAGAAGTTATTTGGTAGATATTTTGGGGATCCCCCCTGAGTCTCATCCCCCAATAGTGAAAATATACTATTTACCTTTGGGGAAAAAAGCTGTGGGTGTGGGGGCGGTTAAAGGCTTATCTGATGTAGATGTTTTGAATGTAACTGCATTGTTGGAGTCATCGCAGGAAGATCAGTTAGTACCGTCTACCTTGTTGATTACATTGGCCTTGCTTTCCGATAAAGAATGGTTAATGAAGTTATTTTTCAAAAAACGTAATGTTTTGTTTAAGGGGTTGCAGGTCCGTATGTTTCCAGACCTCTCTAGGGAGACCCAACGGAGACGGAGGGATTTTCTTCTCCTTCGCCCTGGGGTACAGCAATTGGGTGGGCTCTTTTTCCTAAAGTTTCCCTGCAAGTGTCTGATTAAGTATCAATCAGATTCTTTTATTTTCTTTGAGCCATCCCAATTGCTTGCCTTTATTAATGCCCGTCATAATCGGGCGATGGATGCACCCCCACCTCTCCATTCCGAGAATTAGGTCTAGCTGTTTGTCATGCCTCTAATTTCTTGCTGAATTTTGTAGTCTGGTAAATTTCCTTTCTTTGGTATTTCCCCCTTTCTATATTGTGGGCTAGAGTGGGTTGGGTTGTTGGATTAACTTTGCCTATGTTTTGAAATTGTATTTAACTTGTATTGCTTATACCAGTGATGGCTAACCTTTTTGAGCCCGAGTGCCCAAACTGCCGCACAAAACCAAAGAATTTCCTCAAAGTGCCAGCACGTCCATTAAAGCCTCATTTGCATAAGGTGCCTCATTTGCATAAATATTTGCATAATGTTACCATACACTAACTTTTAGTAAACATGCCTCTTAATGAGTATATGGATAAAGAAAGACTAAAAGGTTTCTACATTACTATAATCCAGTACCAACCGCCAGGCACATTAGGAACTACTACAAACGCTGCCCATTTAGAACCCATAGCAAACCCGCCGTATCCTAACAGTACTACCAGGACTCACAAAGCACCATACCCTAACTATCAAAAGGCAACACTGCAAATATTAAACCAATACATTTCAGAGAACAACAATACATGACCTACTGGGGAAAGAACAAGTGGCAATGTCAAATAGGAATTATATAAACAGAATACCTCAGCTCAGTTACACATGCAGAACAGACCATCACCAAACAAGGAATCACAATTTAAAAACAGGAAGACAATAATTAAACTGGGAACCCCAAAAGCCAAACTTGGAATATACAACAACACTGTAGAAATAAAACTATAAATTAATTTCCTCTTGTACTAAACAAAGCGCAAAAATTAATGATGCACATTTCCCAGAGCTGACATATTCCAGTTAATAAATTCAAAATAAAGAGATATTTTTCTACCTTTTGTGCATTTTTTTTCAGTTGCAATTGCTCCAGCCACTTTCTTCTGGTTTCTTCGTGTCTTCTCCTAACTCTCCATCTGCTGTCCATTTGTCCTTTCTTCTGTCTTCTTGGTTTTTTTTTCCATTCTCTCTCTACATCTGCTTTAACATACTAATCTTTCTCCTTTGCTCTTTCCTCATTCCTATTTCATCTACTCAAAATTTACCCCTCCATCCTCAATCCCCACTTATTCTCCCAATACCCGGCCAATTGTAGATTTTTTATCCCTCCCACACAAAATATTTTTCCCCTCTCCATTTTACTCTCCCAGCCCCATCCCATTCTAATCCTCCCCCAACACCAGCTCCCTTCTAGTTCCAGCCTCACCCAGCATCCATTCCCTTCTAGTCCCTGCATCAGCCCATTTCCAGTCCTAGCAGCCCCCCAACCCATTTCCAGTCCTAGCAACCTCCCAACCCAATACCAGTCCTAGCCCCCCCTCATCAACCCACTTCCAGTCCTAACCCCCCATAAGCCCATTTCCAGTCCTAGCTCCCCCATCTATTTGCAGTCCCATCCGAGTCCCTCCATCAGCTCATTTCCAAACCCAGCCCCCCATGAGCCCATTTCTAGTCCTTTCCTAGCCCCACCATCAGCCCATGTCAAATCCTAGCTCCCTCCACTCAGCCCATTTCCAATCCAAGCCCCCCTTGAGCCTACTTCCAGTTCTAGCCCCTTCATGAGTCCATTTCAATCCAAACCCCCACCACAGCCCATTTCCAATCTTAGCACCCCCCCAACAGCCAATTTCCAGTCCTATTCTAGCCCCTCCATCAGCCCATTTCCTGTCCTAGCCCCCCTCACCCATTTCCAGTCCTAGCTCCCTCCCCCTCACAACCCATTTCCATTCCAAGCCCCAATCCCATCAGCTATTTGCAGTTCAAGCCCTCCTTCCACTCAGCCCATTTCCAGTCTTAGCCCCCCCATAGCCCATTACCAGTCCTAACCCCCCCATCAGCCCATTACCAGTCCTAACCCCCCCATCAGCCCATTTCCAGTCTTAGCCCCCCCCCCATAGCCCATTACTAGTCCTACCCCCCCCCAAATCACCATCACCATCACCATCACCAGCCCACTTCCAGCCTTAGCACCCCCCATGGCCCATTACTAGTCCTAACCCCCCCCCCCATCAGCCCATTTCCAGTCTTAGCCCCCCCCATGGCCAATTACCAGTCCTAACCCCGGCCAATTACCAGTCCTAACCCCCCCCCCCTGGCCAATTACCCTTCCTAACCACCCCCCCAGGCCATTTACCAGTCCGACCCCCCCCCCGGCCAATTACCCGCCCCACCCCCCCCCCCGGCAATTTACCCGTCCTACCCCCCCCCCCTGGCCAATTACCAGTCCTACCCCCCCCCGGCCAATTACCAGTCTTAGCCCCCCCCCATGGCCAATTACCAGTCCTACCCCCCCCCCCGTCCAATTACCAGAACTAACCCCCCCAACACCCCCTTTCCTTTATCAGCCCCCCCCCCATCATGGCCAATTACCAGTCCTAACCCCCCCCCATCAGCCCCTTTCCAGTCTTAGCCCCCCCCATGGCCAATTACCAGTCCTACCCCCCCCCCCCCCATCAGCCCATTTCCAGTCTTAGCCTCCCCACCATAGCCCATTACCAGTCCTAAACCCCCTTCCCCCCTATCATCCCAAATTAAAAAAAAAAAACCCAAACAAAGCGGCTGCTTCTGCCGCGGCAGCCTCAAGAGCTCTGCCGCGGCAGCCTCAAGAGCTCTGCCGCGGCAGCCTCAAGAGCTCTGCCGCGGCAGCCTCAAGAGCTCTGCCGCGGGGCTCCCCCCCCCCTGCCCGGCAGAGCCTCCCTGCATCATCTACCTTCAAGTCGCAAAACGCGGGCTTCTTTCAGAGCCGCGAGAGTTTCCTTTCTCGCGGGAGAGCCGCGAGAAAGGAAACTCTCGCGGCTCTGAAAGAAGCCCGCGTTTTGCGACTTGAAGGTAGATGATGCAGGGAGGCTCTGCCGGGCAGGGGGGGGGGGGCCCGCGGCCGAGCTCTGGAGGCTGCCCCGGCAGAAGCAGCCGGTTTGTTTGGTTTTTTTTTTTTTTAAATTTGGGACCTTTTAAATGCGGACCTTCCCGCGTGCCAGCTGCAAGGCCTTCGCGTGCCACAGCTGGCACGCGTGCCATAGGTTCGCCATCGCTGGCTTATACCCTCCTCAGTTTCTGTTTCAAGATGTATTCTTGAATGTAATTTGAAATTTATAAATAAAAAAATAAATAAATGTATACCTTTTGTTGTTTGTGCATTTTCTTTTTCAGTTGCAATTTCTCCAGTCACTTTCTTCTGGTTTCTTTGTGTCTTCTGCGAGCTATCCATTTGTCCTTTCTTCTCTTTTAGATTTTTTTTCCATTTTCTTTCTCTGTATCTGCTTTAACATACTGATCTTTTGCTCTTCCCCCATTTCTTTCCTTATTCCTTTATCATTCACTCAAATTTCACCCTTCCATTCTCAGTCCCCACTTACTCTCCCAATACCCGGCCCATTGTAGACTTTTCTTCCCTCCCACACAAAATATCTTTTCCCCTCTCCATTCTCATTCCCCATCCCTTTCTAGTCCTCCCCCAAAATCAGCTCCCTTATAGTTCTAGACCCACCCAGCATCCGCCCCTTTCTAGTCCCATTCTCCCAAGTCTCCACATCAGCCCATTTCCAGTCCTAGCCCCCCATATGCTCCTTTACAGTTCCATTCCAGACTCCCATCAGCCCATTTCAACTCCAAGCTCCCCCATCAGCCCATTTCCAGCCCTATTCCAACTCCCATCAGTCCGCTTCCAGTCTTATTCCAGACCCATCAGCCCATTTCCAGTCCTATTCCAGCCCATCACCCATTTGCAGCCCAAGTTCCCCCCATCAACCCATTTCTAGTCCTATTCCAGCTCCTCATCAGCCCATTTCCAGTCCTAGCCCCCATATGCTCTTTTCCAGTTCCACTCCAAGCTCCATCAGCCAATTTCCAATCCTAGCCCCCTCATCAGCCCATTTCCAGCCCTATTCCAGCTCCCAACAGCCCACTTCCAGTCCTATTCCAGCTCTTTATCAGACCACTTCCAATTTTAGCCCTCCCATCACAGCCCATTTCCAGTGCTAGCCCCCCCAACATCACAGCCCATTTCCAGTCCACGTTTCCCCCCCACCATCACAGCCCATTTGCAGTCCTAGCCCCCCCCCATCATAGCCCATTTGCAGTCCTATCCCCCCACCATCACAGCCCATTTCCAGTCCGTTCCCCCCCCCACCATCACAGCCCATTTGTAGTGCTATCCCCCCATCACAGCCCATTTGCAGTCCGTTTCCCTCCCCCATCACAGCCCATTTGCAGTCCATTCCCCCCCCCCCCCCATCACAGCCCATCCAGTCCAAGTCCCCCCCTTCCGAAGAGCCCTGCCTTTAACCTCTCCTGGCATTCGCAGCTTCACTGAAACAGCCGCCCGCATGAAGGAAAAGGCTCTTCACGCTGGCGGCTGTGCAGAGGGAGCCGGGTCTTGCACGTGCTTTCCCGGCTCCCTCTTCAGCTGTCCAAGTGTCCATTGAGCGGTAAGGGAGTTCGCGCGGGGCCCCCTGAAGCACAGGGCCCTGTGCGAACAATATTATCGCTCAATGGACGGGCCGGCCCTGCCTGTTTCCAACACTGGCCAATCTAGGTCACAAGCACCTAGCACTTTTGTCAAAAAACACAGGTTTCGCAATGCTTGTATTGGGACAAGCCGTGGATTTCCAGGATCCCCTTTAATAATAGTTTATAGACCTTTCCTTCAGGAACTTGTCCAAACCTTTTTTAAACCCAGCTACACTAACAGCTTTTACTACATCCTCTTCTAGAGTTTCATTACACATTGAGTGAAAAAATATTTTCTCTTATTAGTCTTAACTAGTTTACACTGTAGCTTCATTGCATGTCCCTTTCTATATTTTGATGGTGTAAACAATCCATCTATGTTTACCTGTTCCACTTCATTCATTAATTTATAGACTTCTATTATATCTCCTCACAGCCATCTATTTTCCAGGTTGACGAGCCCTAACCTTTTTAGCCTCTTTTCATAGGGGTATCCTTCGATCCATTTACCATTTTGGTGGCTCTTCTCTGTACCTTTTCTAATAACGCTATATCCTTTTTATGATATGGTGACTGGAATGGCATACAATATTCAAGATGCAATCGCACCATGGAATGATACAGAGGCATTATAATATCCTTTGTTATATTCTCCATGCCTTTCCTTATGATTTCTAGCATTCTATTTGCTTTTTTGGCCGCCGCTGCACTCTGGGTGGAGGGTTTCAACATGTTGTCCATGATAGCGCCTAAATCTTTTTCTTGGGTGGTGGTTACTAATGTGGAATCTTGCCTCATGTAACCATAATTTAGGTTGTTATTTCCAATGTGAATAACTTTGAACTTGTCCACATTAAATTTCATCTGCCATTCGGATGCCCAGTCTTCCAGTTTATCAAGGTCCTCTTGCAATTTTTCACAAACCTCCTGGGTTTTAACAACTTCAAGTAATTTTGTGTTATCTGCAAATGTGATTACCTCACTCATTATTCCCATTTCCAGGTTATTTACAAATATGTTAAAAAGCAGCGGACCCTGCACAAATCCCTGGGGTATTCCACTATTCACCTTTTTCCATTGGTAAAATTGGCCATTTAGCCCTACCCTCTGCTTTCTATTTTTTAATCAGTTCCTGATCCACAATAGTACACTGCCTCCTATCCCATGACTTTTTAGTTTTGCCAAGAGTCTCTCCTGGAGGTCCTTGTCAAAGGCTTTCTGAAAATCCATATACACTATATTAACTGACTCACCTTTGTCTACCTGTTTATTCACACCTTCAAAAAAACATAACAGATTAGTAAGACAAGACCTTTCTTGCCTAAAGCCATATTGGCTGTCTCCTATTAAGCCATGACTATCTACATGTTCAGTAATTTTGTTCTTTATAATGGTTTCTACCATTTTCCCAGTACTGTCATCAGGCTCACCGGTCTGTAGTTTCCTGGATCATCCCTGGAACCCTTTTAAAAAATTGGTGATACATTGGACATCCTCCAATCTTCAGGTATTACAGATGATTATAATGATAGTTCACAGATTACTAATAGTAGGTTTGCAATCTCATGGATTACAAGCAAGGATGGATTACATCTGTATATAGAAAGCCTATAGATCGTAATACCTTTAATACTATAGTAGTGCACACCCTGCGAGACTAAAGAACAGTCTACCATTTTCTCAATTTTTACGATTTCGGAGAAATTGTTCTGATGTGCAAGAATTGAAGAAACAATCACTGATTCTATCAAAGAATTTCAGTGAAAGAGGATATCCTTCTCAAGTGATTCGGAGAGCATATCGTCGAGCATTATTCAACAACAGGTCTTAGTTAATTGGGACTTCTCGAAGTAAAGAGAAAGTGTTGGACACAGAACACATCAATTTGATAACTAAATTTTCACCTTTGAGTTATAAAATCCAAAGAATAATGTCAAAACATACTAATGTCCTGTGCAACATTTATTTATTCTATTTATTTATTTACATTCTCTTATATACCGCGCTATTCTGCATCAGTGCGGTTTACATTGAACAAACTGAAATTACATTGAACAGGGCATTATAACTTTGAGATAACTATTTTACAGGGAACATGGGCTATGGAGGGTTAAGTGGCTTGCCCAAGACCACAAGGAGCACCTGTGGGACTAGAAACCACAGTCCTTCCGGCCCAAGGTTGCTGTCCTCTAGTGGGATTTGAACCCCTGACCTTCCGGCCTGAAGTACCTTGCCCCAACCACTAGGCCACTCCTCCATTTCTGGTCTTGAAGGGAAACATATACGATGTGTATGTCAGAGAGATAGAAATCTGAAAGAACAATTAAGCCCGGCGGTTTTACGATCCCCAGACGGAGAAATAGAAGATCTTAATATGAGGGGCCACAGGAAATGTGGCCGTTGTGGAATTTGTGCAATAACTGAAGAAATTAAAGAGTCTACACATCATGGGAAGACATACCCCCTGAGAAACAATACATCCTGTGACACAACATCATTGGTGTACATAATTAGATATCCCTGTAATTTAATATATATAGGAAAAACTATACGTTCTTTCAGAACACGTATAGCAGAGCATAGAAGCCGACTCAAATGCAAGATACTAACGGCGCCTTTAGTTCAACATTATTTGGAACTCTCTCATGAGTTTGCAGATCTGCGTTGTTTTTGCATTGAGCGGGTATCATCAGCAAAATACGGGAGGTCACAGAAACAGATATTGTTATTACGAGAACAACGCTGGATATTTAACTTAGGAACTTTGATACCTGAGGGTTTAAATTCCAGCATAGATTGGGGTGTGTGTCTATGAAAATATAGGTGGAGGAGTTCCCTGATGACTATTGAATGCATCTCATTGGATAGTGACGTCACTGAAGGAGAATATAATAGAGAACCAGGTAGATCACTCCGCATGCGCGGCGTTTTTTGGAACATTTACTGCTTTGAAAACCTTTTTAGAAGGCAACGTTGGCAGCATCTTTGCAGAAGTTTGAACTGGTATGTGAAATCATATGTTATTTTTTAGAGGTTTTAGTGATAGGAAACGTGGGAAGTTATTGCTAAATTTTATTTTGTTTTACTCATAGACCCCCCTGAAGAAACTCTTTTTTGAGTGAAACCCATGGATTGGTGCCTAAAGCTGGCATTGGGAATCACCTAAAGATAAGCATCTCTTTATTAAATAGTGTTTTGAAGATTTCATTTGTGGGAACATTTGATACAAACAGAAGAAAGTTACATGCCACAAAGGTCATTGATGCTATTAGACACCACTTTTGGTATCTATGATATCGTTTGATTGAGCGCCATTCAGTCTGAGACGTCCTGGCATTGTGAATATGAAAAATGTTTCCACATGAAATACAATCACCACGTTGAATGAATGTTACTATAGAGCAATTAGCATTAAAGGGTTCTATCTAACTTGCCAATGTTTATATTATATCCATTTTTCATCATTTGGCTCCTTTTTCCATTTCCTGAAAGATGCTTTTTGGCAACAACAGCCTCACCTTTAAAGCATACTGGCAGTTTTTTGGACTTTCTTTCACTTTCTTAAAGCGTGGAATGCAGCTGATCAGGTCTTCCAAGATAGTCCCATCTCACTGCTGGACTGCTGTTTGCATCTTAGTTTAAAAGTTGTGTTTAGGTATTTAAGTTGTTTACTTACTTAGGTTTGTTGGGGATACTTACACTAATAAAACTATAATTAATATGTTTAATGGACTTTGTTCACCTCAAGAATAATTAATCTCAGGTCCTTAATGTATGCCTGATGAGGATAAACAGCTGTACTTGAGAGTGAATATGGGCACCTCCTTCCCTTTAAGATGTTTAAGCATTTATAAAGCTACGATTATCCCAGGGATGAGTGAGAGTCGAGGAGGGAGGCAGGGAAATTAAAAAACTGGCTGCTGCACAATACCCTGTCCTGTGCTTCTAATATAATCTGTGACCAGTTTCCTGGGTGATTCACACAGCCCTTGCTTTGATAGAGGGAGTCTTTCAAAATGCCCCTTTGATCTGTCCCTTGGCTTTAACACCTATTTAAAACAATTTCACAAGTATCTTGCCCATATCTAGAAGGCCTCTTTGTAAAGGTCTCTAGAAACAATTTAGTTCTACAATATCATATTTATTAAGATTTGTTTCAATTCCTCTGATAGATCACCTTTAAATATTATTTCTGGCATAAGTAATTTTCCTACATTTTCTTCAGTAGAGACTGAAAGAAAAATTCATTCCGTCTCTCCACTATGGCCTTGACCTTTCACCCCTCCATCATCTAATGGTCCAACTGACTTTCTCACAGGTGTTTTGTTACAAATATACTTGATAAAGTTTTTATTCTCCAAGAACAAGCAGGAAATCAGTCCTTATATATGGGTGACATCGGCGCCGACGGAGCCCTCGTGCGGAGCAATTCCCCAGCTTTCTAAGAAAGCCTTTGGGATTGCATCACACATGCGCGGTCCCCTTCCCGGCCAAGGGTTCCATCTTGCTCAGTCTTCTTTTTTCCGCGGAGCCCAATGGACGTGGTCCGATTTTCACTGTGGAAAAGTAGAAAAGTTACTTTATTTTTTTCAGCTTCCCAGTTCGACACCGGTTCCCCTTCCCGCTTTCTGCTTGGTACACCGGTACCAAGTCCAGTCAGTTTTCGTTTTTGTCCTTTGTGACTAGCATTCACGCTCTTTTTATTTTTCACTGGCAGCCCGGTTGTTTGACCTCACAGGGGCCCTTTTTCCCCTGATGGCTGCCAGCAGATTTAAAAAGTGTGATTGGTGTAAGAAGTTGATGTCTCTCACCGACACACACGACTGTTGCTTCCAATGCCTCGGCCCTGACCATGACCCGGTGGTCTGTGGGCCATGTGGTAAGATGTCTTCGAAGTCTTTGAAGAGCAGGCAGCATCAGCATGACAGGATTTTTCCTGAGTCCGCAACCGCCCGAGCCCGGACCTCGTCAAAAGCCTCAACATCTCGGGAATCGGAGCCCGAGCACCGTCGTGGGTCTTCTGAGCAGGGGTCTCCCTCTAGGGAACACAGGAGGAAGAAGAAACTCGTGAGGCTGGCGTCGCTGGACGCCTCTGATCGGCTTGGGCCCTCGGGTTCCAGGTCGCGGATCCCGGACCGCCGCCCCGGGTCCTCTGAGTCGAAGCGGCCGGATAAACAACCTTGCAAGGAGCCGGAGACGTCAAACAAGGTAACTTCTGTTGTCCTCATTGACTCTCCTCCGGGAGAGCCGGCGTCGGGCCCAATGACATCGGGACCCGTGCCGGGACCTGCAAAGCCTTTTGAGGTCCGTCCGTCCGCCCCGACCACCAGGATGTTGACATCGAAGTCGACGCCGGAGGCCGAGTCGATCCTCGAGACGATCAGGTCTCGAGTCGATCCTTGACCAAGGTCCCCCTCGACCTCCCGTTTGGGACTGAGGTCATCGATGCCGGTGCCCTCGGCGTCAGGGCGGTTGGGCTCGAAGCCCTCGAGGCCAAAGCCCATCGAGTCCTTCTCGGAGGACTTGGCGTGGGAGATGGAGGAGGAGGACTCCCCAGACACCTTCCGGACCCGGTGTATCCCTTCGGACTCTCCGAGTTCGAAGCCTCAGAATAGGTCCCCTCCGGAGGACACTCGGTTCTCGGACTTCGTCAGGGACATGGCCAAGGCTTTGGCATTCCCTGCGGATGCTGAGGAGGAGCCTCGAGCCGAGAAGCTCGTTGCCCTCCAGTATGACTCTCCCCCGAAGGAGGCCCTTACTGTACCAGTGCCTCCGATGTTGGAACGGCTCATGCTCCACATGTGGGAGTCCCCAGCCTTGATGCCGGTGCTCAGCAAGCGGGTCAGTTCCATCTATCGAGTCCACAAGAGTCCTGGGTTCCAGAAAGCGCAGCTGCCGCACAACTCCATGGTTGTGGAATCGCCAATGCAATGGCTGAAAAGCCAAAAAATGCACTCCTTGGTGCCTCCCAGCCGGGAGGCCCGGAACCTGGATGCCCTCAGCACAAAGTGCTACCAGTGCTCGATGCTATCATGACGTGTCCAAACTTACCAGCTGTACATGGGCATGTACTTGTGGGACCTGGCAAAGGAGATTGCTGGGTTCTCAGCTGGCCTATCCGAGGAACCCTTGCAGCGCTTCAAATCCCTGTCCACGGGGATCAGAGAGTGCTCGAAGTTCATGTCTTGAGCAGCTTACGACGTCTTTGAGGCTTCAGCCTGAGTAGCCGCAGCCGGCATCGGTGCACGCCGTCAGGCCTGGCTCATGCCATCAGACCTGGAGCCATAGGTTCAGGACAAGTTGGTCAATGTCCCGTGCCGAGCAGACAACCTCTTTGGCAAACCCATGACTGAGAAAGCTGCAGAAATCGAGTCCGAGTACTTGACCCGGACAAGGTTTTCGAAGAAGACATCTACACCTTCTCACAAGAAGAAGGCCTCAGGGAAGAAGCCCTTTTTCCTGAGGAAGGGTACGGCTTACAGAAACTACCCCACTTACCAGGCCGCCCCAGCTCCCCAACAGGGGCAGCAGGCCAGGGGACAGGGGCATGGCCCACGTAAGCCAAAGACCCCCTAAGCCTCCAGCTCTGGCTCCTACCCAGCCGGGAGGGTTTTTTTGACTCCCAGTGCATAGCTCCTCTCCCACCAGTGGTTTGGCCCTGCACAGGAGGGAGGCTGGCCCTGTACGCTCACAGTTGGCCAGCCATTACTACCGACACCTGGGTTTTGCAAGTAGTCCAGCAGGGCTACTTACTTCACTTCCACCAGGTGCCCACCTCCTTTTTCCCAGGAGAGCCTCTCAGGCCCCCTCTTCACAGGAACCTCCTCCTGCAGAAGCTGGCAAGTCTGCTAAAGATCAGGCAGTGGAACTGGTGCCCCACCACCTGCAGGGGCAAGGCTTCTACTCCAGATATTTCCTCATACCAAAAAGAAAAGGAGGCCTTCGCCCCATCCTGGACTTGTGAAATCTGAGCAAGTTCCTGGTGAGGGAAAAGTTCAAGATGCTCTCCCTTGGGATCCTACTGCCTTACCTCCACCTGGCTATGCTCCTTAGATTTAAAGAATGTTTATACTCACATCCTCATACACCCAGACCACAGACAATACCTCAGGTTTGTGGTCAGAGGAAACCACTTCCAGTACAAAGTGCTTCCCTTTGGCCTAGCTTCTGCTCCCAGAGTATTTACCAAATGCCTAGCAGTGGTGGCGGCCTTCCTCAGAAGCCAGGGAGTCTTCGTCTTTCCATACCTGGATGACTGTCTCATCAGGGGCCAATCGGCACAGGAGGCAAGGCAGGCCACTGCTCGCACAGTCAGCGTTGGGTCAACATTCTACAACATTACACGTCAGGCGAGAAACAACCTGCAACCTACCGAATAATTAGCAAGTGTAGCACCAGAGCCACAAACATCGCTACTCGGCAGATGTCGACATCTTTAAAATCCCCTGTTCAGGGTAAGAGCACCGTCGTCGCTGCAACCAGCTGCCCTAATTGAGTGCTCCAGTCCAATCGGGGCTGTGGGAGGAGGGGCAGCAGCAGCTCAAAAGCAACCCGCCACCAGGCAGGCCCGCGCCGGAGGGCCCTTAATCTTCCTTAGGCGTGGCCCACTCGACCTGAATAAAATACAAAAGCAGCTCAACAACCATAATCTTCCATATTCTTCAAAACCCCCAGGAAGAGCTAGATCACCACCAGCGACTCCATTGATTGAAAGAGAGCCCTCTACCTACTTCAAGAACAGCCGAATAAACAGCAGACCGCTCCGAACATTAACCCCACAACGGAGCTCACCGGAAGAATCCCTCTCTCCACTGCATCTCCCGGCTCGCAGACCAGCAGCTGAAGCAGCAGATCGCTCAGCACACGTGCTACCGCACATAACTCCGTGTGACCCAGCTACTCACCACATCATCGCCTACTCCTGCCCACTCCGGGCAAAAATCTCTACCGAACTCAACCATTGCAAGTATACCATTTACAAACTCTATCTTAAAGGACTCTGTGTACAGACTAAAAACTGGCCACACCTTGACATTAAGTTTATTCTATTGCAGTAAAGTGAAATTTAATGCAATCAAAATTGATGTTATACAATTGCACTTTTGAATTGCCTCACTGCTGCACAACACTTAGTCATTATCAGCAGCCTTAACACATTCTACTTCTGTTTTTTGCAACCAATCTCCCAACTACTACGGTTTTAACCACCTCCCAGCTTCTTACTGTAGTCAGTATTTAGCAATTTCTACATTATACTATCTACCACATAGCTACTTGCTGTAGACAGTATCTAGCATCTAATAGCTGCTGTTACTAAGTTCCACACAGATAATCACTGTTCTCAGTATCTGGCAATTGTGTTTAGTAGCTAGCAATTGTTACACTACAATTACTGTTGTCAGTAGTTTTTTAGTATCTACCAATCGTTGCACTAAAGATACTGTTGTCAGTAGTTCCACATTCACTTTCATACACTCACATTAAGCTGAGCCAAATACAGAAAATGCCTCACCCTAATATGATCATACGAATATCATACACCTGTATATTATTAGCAATAATAATAATTGACCTATCCCTATGTTTAAACCACAAAAATCACATGACTATACCTATAATACACACACATACTCGAAATGACTGCCACATAGGACACACTCATCAAAACTACTCAAAAATTAACTATCACAGACTAATACACATACAACAAACAAACACACATCAAACAGATAAGAAAATCTGTTCTAACTACTCATCCTCCCTATCATGCATCCTCATTAATGCAAGATCAATGAAAAATAAACTACCCATATTTAATGACCTGATAACTGACTTAAAACCTGACATTTTATGTGTCACAGAGACATGGCTCACTGAAACAGATACAGTCTATCTAAACCAACTTGATAAAGAGAACTATGACTCATTCTACAAACATAGATCCAATTATTAAGGTGGTGGAGTCCTAATGATGACAAAAAAAACATTAAACGCCAAGTCAATCCAATCAAATATCAATAATAACATAGACACATTATTAATAAAAATTGGCCTCATAAAAATTTGCTTAATTTATAGACCCCCAAACAATAAAACAGATGGCCTGGATTCCCTTATTGAACTTCTCAGTTCATCTACTGATCAAAATCCTGTAATCATGCTAGGCGATTTTAATCTTCCGTCACTACCAACACTAGATTCTAAATTATTCCTAGACACCATAGCAGACATAGAGTACCATCAAATAATTAAAACTGCAACACATATCAAAGGAGGTACACTAGATTTGGTTCTTCTCCCTGAGATATTCTTCAAGCTAGTTAACCCAAATTCCATTGAATGCACAGAGACACCTTGGTCTGATCATTCTATCATCAAAATAAATCTCACATATCCCATCCCCAGCGTCAATAATTACATAAGAAGTTCCCCCACTACAAAATACAAAAAATTTAATGAAACAAACTTCCTTGACTCAACAATCCCCTACTTCTTATCAACAACTAATTTGGATGATGCTGTTAATAACTGGAATGATACTATTAATAATGCAGCTAAAAATAGTCAACCAAATAAAAAGACCATATACACCAAAACAAATAGTTCACCATGGTTCAATAGCACTCTAAAACAAATGAAAAAAGAATTAAGAAAACTTGAATCGAAATGGAGGAATTCCAAGTTGTCTGTACACAAGGAAATATACAATAACTATCTAACAAAATATAAGGAAACAATAGACAGCACAAAGAAAAATTATTATGCAGCAATCTTAACAAAATCATACAATAGACCTAGAGAGTTATTTTCCATAGTCAGAAAATTAACTAATAATGAGCAAAATTCTAGCAACGAAATCACTGACATCTCAGTTCAAACCCTAGCTAATCATTATCAAAACAAATCTAAGAAACCTGCCATGCCCTCAGAAAATATCAACTTCAACTTCACCTATCAACCTGTAGATGAATGGTCAGAATTTTACCCCATATCAAAAGCGTCATTAAAAACAATCATCTCCAACCTAAATACCACAACTTCGTACTTAGATCCATGCCCAGTATCATGGATAAAAAACACACTGCCAACTCTACTATCCTATATTCTACCAATAGTAAACCTCTCACTCACCCAAGGATACCTTCCATCCCCGCTCAAACATGCACAAATACGTCCAATTTTAAAGAACTCCAAACTAGATAAAACATCGCCAACATCATATAGGCCCATCTCTAGCATACCATTCTTGGCCAAAGTAATTGAAAAGGTAGTACAACTACAGACACAGGAATTTATAGACTTATCTTACCCACTCGATGAACAACAATATGGTTTCCGGCCCTGCCATGGAGTAGAAACACTTCTAACAGTATTAATAGATACACTCCTAAAAGGAATTGACAATCACAAACAGGCGTTCATTCTCCTTTTCATCGACATATCAGCAGCGTTTGATAGCGTGCATCACTCAATTTTGCTCAACAACCTAAGGCAGATAGGCATAAACTCCACCGTACATAAATGGTTCACCTCATATTTACATAACAGAACACAAAATGTAAGAACAGGTACCCAAACATCCAACACATACAAACAAGAAATAGGGTTACCACAAGGTTCAGCACTTTCAGCCCTACTTTTCAATATCTATATAAAACCGGTCTGTAACATCTTTAAAAAATTTGGAGTACAATATCACCTTTATGCGGATGATATCATGATGTACATTCCTTTTACGATTCCTAACCTACCGATTCAACTTCTATCAGACTGCTACAATGAAATCACACACTGGCTAAAAACCCAAAACCTCCATATTAACCACGCTAAAACTGAAGTCTTAATTGTAACAAAAAACCATTCATTCACTCCTCCAACCCACATAACACTACAAAACCAAGAAATTAAAATAAAAAATGAAATAAGATATCTAGGTGTTATCTTAGATACACACCTTACTATGGAAACGCACATTAGAAATACATTAAAGAAAATCTACTTCAAACTTAAAATCCTCAAACAATTACGCCGCCTTGTATTTATACAAGATTTTATCAATATAATACAGGCTACCATAACTCCCCACTTCGATTTCGCCAATTTAATACTTATAGGCATTTCTAAACAAAACATCAAAAGGATCCAACTTGCGCAAAATGCAACAGCTAGAATTATATTAAAGATAAATTCACTCCAACACATTACAACACCGATACTAGCATCCCTTCACTGGTTACCAATACAAAGCAGGATAACATACAAAACAATAATAACTACATTCAAAGCCCTAAATGACATGGCCCCGAAGACACTCTGTAACCTAATAAGCAAAGAACCACCTAAGCCCACTCATAGAAAAGGACAATCAAATAAACTTAAAATGCCGAAAGAATATATAAGAACTCACAAATTAACAAATAATAGAGCCTTTTCCCACATAGCCCCAACAGTCTGGAACTCATTACCAGAGGACTTACGATCACTAACAGAGATAACAGAATTCAGAAAAAAATTGAAAACATACTTATTCACTAAACACTATAATACCATGGAAAACCTTCCACTCAACTTAGATAATGGCTAAACACGAACCTGCCCAAAATAAAGTTTATACTCCCTACTACAAACAATACATACAAAACTTAAATGTATAATCACTCCACTCTTATGCATTGAAATTCTACCTGTATATAGTTACAACTGTCATAATCTGCCTATGTTATAGGGACAGTACTTTTGTTTTAACTGTTACACATTCTGTCTTAGTTGAATTATTGAATTATTCCGCTTAGTTTTTAAACCCGTTGTTGTGTAAGTTAAGATGTTCTATGTAAAAAGTTATCATTGTTCTATGTAAAACAAGCTCTGCATTGTTGACTGTTGTTGATTGTACACCGCAACTGATCGCTGGAAGATGCGGTATATAAATAAGTGTTAAATAAATAAATAAAATTAAGTTGCAAATTGAAAGAGGACTATAATGATCTTTTTCAAGCCGACCTTTGATGCCTGCTGCAATACTTTTTTCCCTCTGTTTCTTGTGTGTTACCGCAAGAGTATTATGATACATCATTTTGATACATCATTTGGGGATTTCTGGCTGTTCTTCAAGAAAGCTAAGTGAACTTTTAAAAATCCTATGAAGAGGAGGATTGTATGTAAGCGGCATAGTATTTCTTGCGGGTCAGGCCGGTTAACTATTGTCTCAACTGTAAGATGTAGTGTGTCTTGATGAACTATAATTTGGTTGAGAATCTACATTTGGATGAGATCCACCTAAAAGATCAAGTTCCTTATAGTCTGGTTGGATATATTTCCTACACTAAATCAATTATACCCTATGATTTTTATATCTTTTGGGTATGGTTTGTTGGGGTTGTGTCCCTATATATAAAAAAGAAAAAAAGGAACGTTTATGCTACAAGAAGATTTTTATCTTCATGGCAATAGTTCCGACAAAAATTTAGTTTTAGTAGATATATCTCTTTAGAATTGGGTATGTATTAGATGTGGGATACATTTTCCGGGTTTAGTGGGTTCATTCCTTATCAGAAAGCAAAGCCAATGTAATCAATAACGTAGAGGGTACTACTTGCTCCTCCTGCGATGATTCCAACATTGCTGTTAGATTTAAGACATCTACATTTGATACTCCTTTAATCACGCCCAACCCCTCATTCTTTTTCCCAGATGGCAAATGATACATTTTTGCAATAGGAGGATGAGATTCAGGAGGAATACCCAGATTCTCCACCAAATACATCCTAAACATATCTCTCGCAGAAATCAAAGGCACCCTAGGAAAATTAACCAAGCGAAGGTTCACAGCTCTAGAAGTGTTTTCCAACATCTCTAATTTAAACCTCATAGGCAATATAGTCTTCTTGAGGATTTCCACCTCCTTCTCAAGGATCACAGAGTTAGTTTGAACTTCTTCCACAACCGCCTGAAGATTAGAGATTTTTACCACATTTTCCTGGATAACCAGTTCATTATTAGTAACCTGAGATGCCAAACCAGACATCCGCGGAACCATCTCTTCGCGTAGCTGCATAATGGCAGCCCATATTGTTTCCAGCATTACCACCTCCGGGGCCTCCAGAGATGCTGCAGGGAGTGTCTCCCCCACTCCTCCCAAAGATGATCCACCCGGCAATGGAGTCGATGCAGTTGGAGCAGTCACAGGGCCAACACCGCCTTCTGCCATCTCAACTGCGACCTCTGCCCTCTGTCGCTGTTCTGGGGAAGCAGCAGTGTCCAGCCTTTGCTCCGAGGCCAGACACTGCTCATCAGGGGAGTCCAATGACTCAACACCCTCCACCTGCTTCCCTACACTGCTAGTATCCTGACGAGGGACTTTCGAGGCCCAGACTGAGCCAGGGGAGGAAAGATCACCACCTGATGCAAAAGACGAGGACTCCACCTCCGAATGTTGCAAAGCCGAGTCACACTCCCCTTCTTCTCTCAACTGTCTCGACGCATAGAGAAAATAAGAGTCCAAAGGACCAACAATAGCAGCAGGTAATGGCGACAAAACCTGAGGGGCTATAGAAGGCTGTTTAGCCCCTCTAGTCTTCCGCTTCTTCCCCATACGAAAAATGCAGCGCCGATTAGAACACCGCCATAATCGCCATCTTGGATCCTCCCCCTGTTGTAAACTCTTAACCTTTGCAGTTTCTCTTTTTAGTTTCTTTTAACCATTTTGCTAATTTTATTATAGTCTCGTTTTTGAAAGTTAAATGCTAGTGCAGTCAATTTTTTTGCTATTCTCCCTCCACTTATTAAATCAAATGTGATAATATTATGATCACTATTGCCAAGCGGCCACAAAACAGTTACCTCTCGCACTAGATCCTACGTTTCACTGAGTACTAGGGGGTATGTTTACTAATCATCGGTAGCAGTTTCCATGTAATATCGGAGCCACGGCCCCATTGAATTCAATTGGGCCATGGCTCTGATATCGCACAGAAGCCGCTACCGCCAATTAGTAAACATACCCCTAGGTCTAAAATAGCATCTTCCTTCCACCAGGTCTCTGAAAGGTCAATTATATCTAACCTTTCATTCATTGCTATATATTCTAACTCCCATATGTTATTTTTTAGACTTCTAGAATTTGCATATGGGCATTTCAAAGTTTGTTTTTTTGCTAATATTAACAGTTTCACTGTTTGATGACAGGGTTAATTTGGAATCATTCAACTTTGTCTGATTTTTACAATAAAGGCACCTGAGTCAATTTTACCTTTAATGGAGTCTCTCTATCTGGATGCCCTGACTTCCCTGTTTTGCTAGTATCCTTTGAGGATACATCCTTCCAAATCATGTGCTCTTGGGCGAATGTTGGCTTTCCCCATTATCTAGCTTAAAAGCTGCTCCAACTTCTTTTTAAAGGTTAATGCCAGCCGCTTGGTTCCACCCTGGTTCTGGTGGATCCCATCTTTTTGGAAAAGTACCCCCCCTTCTCCAGAATGTTTTTCAGTTCCTAACAAATCCAAAATCCTCTTCCTTGCACCATTGTCTCATTCATGCATTGAGACTCCGGAGCACTGCCTGCCTCTTGGGTCCTGCGCATGAAACAGGAAGCATGTCTGAAAATGCTGCCCTTGAAGTTCTGGAGTTCAACTTTCTACCTAAAAGCCTAAATTTGGCTTCCAGAACCTCCCTCCTACATTTTCCTATGTCTTTTGCACCAACTTGTACCAAGACAACAGGCTTCTCTGCAGCACCTTGGCTATGTGATGCTTGAGGTCTGCTATATTTGCTGGTTTATTTAACCTTTTTTCCCAATTTTTCAATACACTAATTGACTTAAAACTAATCATAGGTTAGTACATATTAAGGAGTCCTATCACTAAAGTGCACTAAGAACTTAGCATGGCTTTTACCATGTGTTATTAGCATGGGCCCATGCTAATGAGTACCATGTGTTAAAAATACCATGCTAAGTGTTTGGTGCAGATTTGGTTGGGATCAAGGCAGGTTCAGGGTGGGAAATGAGTGTGGCATGCAGGATGGTATTATGTGTTAGCTGTCATGACTACCAGTAGTTCAGCTGCATCCTAATGCCACCTCAAGAGATGGTCTAGTAGTGTGCATGGTGGCCAGGGCTTTCCAAAAAACCTTGAAGTGTCATGTTGCAGTCACAGTCTATCCCCCAGCCCCAGCATATAGGCCCCCTACTTGCTCCCCCCCCCCACAAGACACCCTCTCCATCTGATCCCCAAGGATTAGAAAGCATCAGTAACCCCCACCTGACCAAGACTTCCCTCGAAGAAGACCCACACCTGATAAAGACCTACACCCTCCTAACAAAACTCCCACCTGAATAAAAGAAAACAGGCCGAAGAAGACCCCCCACTTCCCCTGAACCCCCTGGGACTCTTTCGGGGATTAGTGGCTGAGGCAGGATTGGTCCCCCTCTGATCCTGCCCCAGAGACACTGAATTCCAAAAAGGCAGATATGACCCCTAGTGGTAGTATCACTTAATTACCACTAAGGGCCATATCTGCTGTTTTGGAACCCAGAATCTCTAGGGCAGGAGCGGGGAGGGGGCACTTCTTCCCCGGCCACTAGACACCAGGGAATCCTCTTGGTGAGTTCTGTGGGAGGTCAGGATCTGGGAGGGGAGAGGTCTTCTTTGATGGATTTCTCTTCTCCAGGTGTGGTACTTGTTTGGATGCTGGACTTGTTTGGGGGAGGGGGCAGTCTTTGTTGGGTGGGGGTTGCTATCCTGCAGAGTAGGATGCTACTCTGGAAGGGTGAGCTACCATGAGGTCGGCCAATGCAAATTCATATTCTAGATGCGCTTAAAATTATTAGACAAAATGAAATAGTTAAAGCAGCATCTCAATAAAAACGTTATTAGGACATTAATGGTTAATATCTGTCATTCTTGCCTTCTGGATTATACTTTAAGAACTTCCATTCTAGGTTGGATCAATGGTTCTGGAAAATTCTAATGAGAAGATCAAACCTATGTTGCTCACTCCACAAAGCCAAAGGTGGTACCTGTTAGTAATGGACCTATCCTCCAGGAACTCAGCCAAACATACACTACCATTTTGACCACATCCCTAGGCAGCAAATTCCACAATTTAACTGCACATTGGCAGAATAAATACTTTCTTAGATTTGTTTGATATTTCTTACTACATTATAGTGCTGTTTCTCTCTTTTTTTTAATAACATTGAAGTGTCCTGAGCAACCTACATTAGCGTCCAAAGGTTGACTGCACTGCAGTTCTATGAAGATAGTCTGTATCCTGACATGTTACCATTATACCTTATATACTAGATGTTGTTTTGAAGCTACCTGGCACAAGTTAGTATGGTGTTTTTACAACTCTGCTCTGTTCATTTGGCAGTTCCTTCTCTCTGTCTGCTATTTAAACTGTGTATATACTAGACTGAGATCAATCTGCCAGCATGATCTGGTGCTTTGCCCCCTTTTGAACTTGTTCCCTAAGAGTTTCCATAAAAATGCAAGTTTTAAAAGACATACTTTACATATTAAATCTAGGCTGCATGCTCTGCGTGGTTCACCATACCACCTCTCCTCCAGCACAAGCTAATAAAAATAACCTTGACTGAATGAATTGCGTTGACTGCCAAAAATAAGGCCCTGTTTTGATTTCTTACATTTTCAGTAGAGGTCAGTATTTTTGTTTGTGTGGATATATATTCAGCATTGCATGTGCTTGTACTAGACCATAAGATGCATTATAGCTTAGGGTCCACCTTGGGCTATAGAAAACTACAAGTCTTTACTGAAATGTTGATAGTTTTAGATATACATTTATTTTTTTCTACTCTTATTTTTTGTCCAGTTCTTTTCCCTATTCACATAAAGCATGGAAGACTGATTAATGAAAATATTCTGGCTCAAATCCAGTATCTGGCTTCAATACATTTGCTATTTGATATCTGGGATGTGTACAACATGTTCACAGTGAGTTCTCCAACAGAAAACAGTAGAGTTCAAACCAAGTCAATTAATTCACAGATTGAATGGATTGAAGCCCAGAATCTCGTGCCTCGTGGAGGTCTCTTTGATTCTCTTGCCAAAAGATATCTGTTTATAAATGCAGTAATGTAACTATACGGAACTTATGACTTTTAGTAACCTCACGCGATCTTTTGGTTGTTGTGTCTGATCTGAGATAACTGAGTTACTTTTTGCAGACATGGACTAAATTGTCAAAGGCTGCATGGAAGTTCGACACCTGACCTTTGCATTTAGATGGCTATTGATATTTCCTTGCCATCTAAGAAGTTTTCAAACACTTGCAGTTGGGCATCTAAGGGTATATGCATTTGCTATATGCATTAAGTGGAAAGGGGAAGAGAAGTCCAGTAGTTAGGGCAGTGGGCTGGAAGCCAGAGAAGCCAGTGTTCAAATCATACTTCTTCCACTAATGCTCACCGTCTCTTATCTCACTTGGGCAGTGAAATAGCTTCTGCACCTGATTGTAACTCACTTTCACTTCGAACCTGGAAAAAGTAAAAATTAAAATCTAAAAATTAATTTTCATAGGTACAAAATTGCTTTCACACTTTTATTATTTATTTAACAGAGTTTTTTTATATTGCTGTATCATTTCAGTCAAAGCGGTTTACATTGTAACTTAAACTTGGTAATGTACATTAAACAGGGACATTGATAACTTGGATTTTTCTGAGGAAATGGAGGGTTAAGTGACTTGCCCAAGGCTACAAGGAGTGTTAGAGGGAATTAAACTCTGGTCTCTTGGTTCCCAAGCCAGTGCTCTAACCATTAGGTTACTCCTCCACTCCATTATGACTCTTATACCTAAACTGGTGCAGTAAATGCACGATAAAATACTACTGAAACACACCAAAATTGTTTAAAACAAATTAGAATTTTCCAGAGAATTAAATATTCCATGCAGTTTTTTTGTTAATTCAGAAGTGTCAAAAAAGAGCCACAGGCCTATCACCCTTCTCACTGCAGTCACACCTCAATCTATCTGTTAAACACTGGCAGGATAACGGGGGGACTTCCATCCTGCTGGACACTAGTAGGCTGATTATAGGGTCTGTGATGGCCAGAGTCCAGAGTGCCATGATTGGCCTGCTGACGAATAGCTAGAGATTAACTTTATCACATATCTCTTTTTTTTAGATTTCAAAAGTATATATAAGTGATCTCTTCATTTTGGAGACCTAAGGGCATGCTTACTGAAATGCACTAAGCAGTTAGCAGAGGATTTAGTGTACATTAACCATTAGCATACACCAGCAGTAACAGCTACTGTATGCTAACAACAGCCAGCAAGCTAAAAATCCTGTGCTAACTGCTTAGCGAGGTATGAAGCGGGAAGAGAACAGTTTATGGGCAGAGATAGGGCATGGACAGTGCTGGCAGTTAGCAGATGGAAAGTTATTCTATGCTAGTTCTATTGCAGATACTGTGGGTGTACTTAAACTCTCCTCAAGAGGAGACATTAAGTGCACTAGGCTATCTGCAGTAGTTAACCTCCTAGTAATAGCTCTGTGAGACTACTGCTAGGGTTCAATGGCTAGGGGATCAAGCTGATAAAGGCATTTCACTTTTATTTGGCAGCTTAATTCCCCAGTGGTTTTACCCTGAGATTACCTCTAGGGGTCACAGTTTTCATTTTGGACCAGGGAAGCAATGGGACAGGAGCAGCTTGAGATCATTCCTGCTTCGCCACTATACCACAATGGAAATCCCCAATAAGTAACGGGGAGGTGGGTGGTGGAGAGTGATGTTGACACCTGGGGGGGCTTGGAGGGTAGGAAAGTGTGGTAGGGTGGGGCGATGCTAGTACTTGAGGATAGGAGTCAAGATGCTAAGCCAGGGATCAAGATCATTTAACACATGGAGCTGTAGTAAATGCATTGGCAGGTAGTGCAGATATGTTTGGTTATCTGCTGATGTATTAACCACAAGGGCAGGTGCAGGTGAAGATGCAGTAAATGCAGGACAGATTCAGGCCGGAATCCCAAAATTTACCACAGACGCTTTGAACTTACCTTGTGCTCATTTTTGCACTAAGACATTGTGGGCCCAATTTTCAGTTGGGCAGGGATAAGTGTTGTAGCCACATAGCCCTTACCGCGACCTCTTAACCCCGGATTTGCACTTCTGCAGCAACAGAAGTGAAAATCTGGGGTTTGCCACACAGCCGGAAAGCCGCCAAGCCTAACTGGGCAGCAGCGATTTTGGATACTGCCCAGTTAGCCCCGGTGCCTTAAAGATAGGCGAGGTTTTCCTTGCCTATCTTTAAGGCGCAGAGCGATAACTGGGCAGCATCCAAAATTGCTGCTACCCAGTTAGCGCCATTCTTCATCTCCACTCTGCCCCAGAACGCCCTCCAACATGCCCAAATGCTAACCAGATAGCATCGGGGCATGTAGGAGACTTAATTGGGGATTTTCAAAGGCCCTAGACATATAGGAGGCTTTGAAAATCCCCGATTAAGGCATTTACATGGTTAACATGGTTAACATGGGCTGTTAATGTCTAAATGCCTTCAAAAATCGAGCCCTGTAAGTACAAATGTTTACTTCATTTTTGTAAACAAATTTATGTATATGTTTACGTTTACTCTCATTTGCTATACCGCCTTTAACAAAATAGCAGTAGGGCGGTATACAGTTAAAAATAAAAAATATAGCTAGAAAAAATAATGAAAAGGAATGCCATCTTCTGACAGGAAAGAGAAGAGAAAGCGCAATCACACAAGGGGAGAACAGGAAGAGACCAGCATAGGGTTACAGGTTAGAGGAGATAAAATGGTCAGGGGGGAGGTAGGTGGCAGGTCAAAGGCTTTTTGGAATAGGTATGACTTGACTAGCATTTTAAACCTGGTAAGTGATGGTTTGAGATGGAGGGTGGAGGTAAAGAGTTCTAGAGGGCGGGGCCAAGAAAACAGCATGCAGTGATGGGTTATCTCCAACCGAGCATGTGTAACAGGGGGTAAGTGAAGGTGATTAGCATGAATGGAGCAGAGTACCTGGTGAGGAGACTACAAATGGATGAGGCTGGAGAGATAAAGAGGGATACGAGAATGAAGGATGTAGTGTATCTGGATTTTCAGAAAGCCTTTGACAAGGTCCCTCATGAGAGACTCTTAGCGAAGTTAAAAAGTCATGGAATAGGAGGCAGTGCACTATTGTGGATCAGGAACTGGTTAATAGATAGAAAGCAGAGGGTAGAGCTGCATGGCCAATTTTCCCCATGGAGAAAAGTGAATAGTGGAATATCCCAGTGATCTGTGGTGGGTCTGCTGCTTTTTAACATATTCGTAAATGACCTGAAAATTGGAATAACAAGTGAGGTAATCAAATTTGCAGATGACACAAAATTATTCAAAGTTGTTAAAACCCAAGAGGATTGTGAAAAATTGCAAGAGGACCTTGATAAATTGGAAGACTAGATGTTCAAATGGCAGATGAAATTCACTGTGGACAAGTGCAAAGTTATGCAACTAGGAATGAACAACTCAAACTATGGTTACACGATGCAAGATTCCACATTAGGAACCACTACCCAGGAAAAAGATTTAGGCGTCATCGTGGATAACACATTGAAACTCTCCGCCCAGTGTGTAGCGGCAGCCAAGAAGGTAAATAAAATGCTAGGAATCATAAGGAAAGGAATGGAGAATAAAACAAAGGATATTATAATGCCTCTGTATCTTTCAATGGTGCGACCGCACCTTGAATATTGTGTGCAGTTCTGGTCGCCATATCTTAAAAAGGATATAGCAGAATTAGAAAAAGTACAGAGATGAACCACCAAAATGGTAAAGGGGATGGAAGGATACACCTATGAGGAGAGGCTTAAAAGGTTAGGGCTTTTCAACCTGGAAAAGAGACAGCTGAGGGGAGATATGATAGAGGTCTATAAATTAATGAATGGAATGGAGCAGGTAAACAGAGATAGATTCTTTATGGCATCAAAATGTAGAAAGAATAGGGGACATGCAATGAAGCTACAGTGTAATCCATTGAAGACTAATAGAAAATATTTTTTCACTCAATGCATAATCAAACTCTAGAAGAGGATGTAGTAAAAGCTGTTAGTGTAGCTGGGTTTAAAAAAGGTTTGGATAGTTCCTGGAGGAAAGGTCCATAAACCATTATTAAAGAGGACCCAGGTAGTATACTGCTTGTCCCAGTACAAGCATTATGGAACCTGTGTGTCTTTCTGGGAAGCTGCTAGGAGCTTGTGACCTGGATTGGCCACTGTTGGAAACAGGATACTGGGCTTTCATGGACCTTGGTCTGACCCAGTATGGCATTTCTTATGTTCTTATGACCTTATGAACCAAGGTAAGAATCTTAAAGTACATGTGGTAGGGAACCAATGAAAGTGAATGAGAAGGGAGGTGACATGGTCATAGCATGAGGCATATGCAAGAATCCAGAGAGTGGTATTTTTAATGAGCTGCAGACAGTGAAATTAATAATAAGGAAGACCAGCATGACATAACGAGAATGAGCAGCAAAGTGGCCAAAGAAGGAGTAGAGAGAAAGGGATACACGGCACATATCTGCTAGAGGGAGTAGGAAGAATGACAAACAACGGCTGTTAGGTGATCCCGAAAAGATAGGGAAAAGTCAAGTATAATGACCAGATAATGGAGAGAGGAAACCAGGGGAATAGGAGTGTTTGAGAGCTGCTTGACCTCCTAATACCTCCGAGTGAGGGACATGGGTTGTATACTTTTCCCATAGTCAGATACCTGTGATAGCTGGCCAACTTTAGAAAAAATTCTTTAGGAATAGTATATAATATAAAAGAGAAAATAAATTAAATGAAGTGACACATTCAACTTCAGATTGTGGCCTAAGACCCTCATTCCAGAACACGAATAAGGGCTGTCCACGTGCGGCATGGATGTATAAGTAGCAAATACGTCCCCCACCATATTCCGCAACAGTGCTGGCATGCGCATCTTGGGTGTTAGCAACGGGAGTTAAGAACGTGGGTGGGAGAGGGTGGAACAGGGGTGTGGTCATCCACCGTGATGTAGAAAGCTTATTCCCAAATGGGCCATGTACATATGAGGTGTAATCTAGAAACATCTATGTTAGACCTGCTGAAACCAAGTATAAAGTTCTGATTTAGAAAAATTCAGCTCTGCCCTGCGATGTGTCCCATAGAGGTAAATGGATACGACAGGTCGGGTCTGAAATGGTGCCACTGCAAATAGGACAAATACATGATGCATGCTGAAGGTACAGGGAGCAGAACTGAGTGATTGTTGTCGAGCAAAGAAACATAACTAAACTGACATACAGCGATACAATCATGCCATACACCTATGTGTTCTATGTGGCAAAGGAGACAATCCACGGGACGCCAACAAACCTAGGCACATAGATGGGACTGTAAAGCCAGGGAGAGTATGGATGTGAAGAGGGAAAAGATACCTTTTGGGATGCAGGAGAGCAGATATGTAGCCCTGGTATGCGTATGTTATGTCACAGTTGATATGTATAGGTACCAGGCAGCCCCCTGCAGAAATATGTTACTGTTGCAGAACATGAGTGAGGATGTAGGTGTGGTCTAAGGTGTGCACTGGGGGGGAGCTGGTTTGGGAAGTAGCAGGGCAGGTGGCACATGAAAGCCTGGCCAGTACCTGGACGGTATGGATGAGCACAGTGTTACCAGGTATCAGTGTGATGAGGCAGACAAAGCCAGAGAGGGCCCATCACAGTGAAATGTCCAAAGATAAGGGTGGCAAAGATAAGGATCCCCATAATAGGGGCACCCAACATTGCAAACAGCACTAATGCATGCCCATGATACACAGTGTGCTGTTGAGCAGGTAGTAGTGAGGATGTGTCCATCTGAAGCCACTGAAGGCAGGTTTGTACAGATGACCATGGTAGAAATCATAGAGACTGCCCCAGGATGCGATATACCATGTGATGTACTGGCATACATGTTGATATTTGCAATTTTGAATCCCATACAGGTGTGCACTGGGCCTAGGCAGTGCCCCACCGGGCATGAGAGGGTTTGAGACATGGACAGGCTGATGCAGCTGCAATAGCACAGTGTTAGTAATGTCCACTGTGCATCAACACACTGCTGGCTGTGAGGGCCAGCTTTGGAGATGTACGTTCTACCCAAGGGACATGGTGTCAGCGGATAGAGCATGGGGACATGTAGCATCAGAAACGTTCAATGTCCTAAAATATAGTATGCGTATGGTCATCCCAAATCATTCCCTGTGTCCAAGGGCTGGGACAGCTGAAAGCGCCTACATGAGCCCTTCAGAACACATCTCCACGCACATGCTCCCCCATGGATGTGGTGTTGGGTGCAAACGGTCACCGTATCTGCTATAGACATGTCCCTGGGCCGGACGTGCACATAATGTAACTGTAGCATAATATGTGACCAAGGGAACACATCCACACCGTGGGCCTGTCCAAGACTCCCCCTCAGACTGTCCACACCCCCCTTCTGGTGAATGGGAACATGGTAAGCTGCCTGACAACAGTGTGATGGCAAAGAGGGCAAACCCATGTGAATGGCAGTCCACACATGTCACTGCTGCTGCTGTGAGATGGGCACACAACTGCCAGCGATGGATGGACACCCAATGTTAAATCCTAGCCATAGTCCGAGAGAACGCTGCATACCAGAGCTGTGACATGGATATGTGATACAGCTGGAGAGATGTCCAAGATGTGACTGCAGTAAACCAGATGTAGAGTGGCAGTATGTGGCTGACATATGTGGACACACACAGTAGAGGGTAGTAGGAGGGAATCCCACCCATGCACCATCCACATTGTGTCATGGTGGACTGACAGATTTGCAGATCTAAGATATGTAGTATCTGTGTCCTAAGCACACCAATGGCCCCCTGCATGTAACCCATGCATGATCAGGGTGAATGAGAGCTTTAGATACAAAGAGCTAGTATGGGGGCTGGCTTGACCCAGCACATGGCTGACCTGACCCAACACTGTAGACCCATGGGAAAGCCAGTGGCCAGAGATATAGGACCAGATGCTGGACAAGGCACCACAACACCCACCTACCTGTCCATGAGGGGCAAAACCTGACAACTATGATCAGAGTGTGATGCCGTCAATGTAGGATATAGTTACAGGCAGCCATGTACATCACATAGTGGATGTGTAGGGCACTGGAAACAGCACTACTTAGTTATCAAAAGGTCATGGGCTTGCAACCCATCACAACTCAATGTGGCAATGTAACATCCACAGCACCATGCTGTGCAGCATCTGAGGCACACATGTCTCACCACAGGAGGGCACCACATGCAGCCACCACACCATGTGTGTCAAACCAGGCCCAGGAAGACATCTTCACTGCACAGCCAAAGACAAGCAAATGTGTGCAAGACAGTCACCAAGCAGGACAGGAGGCCCCTGAATGGGTCATAGTGCCACCAGTGTCCCAAGAGCCAGAGGCACACAGGCAGCAGTCCCAACACTGTGCAGAGGGCAGGTAAAGGACCCCCCAACACCCTAGCAGGATCAGTTGTGGAGGGTGCCCCAGGGCAAGCGCCAATTTTTATGGTAGTGGATGTGTTCTTAAGCAGACAGAGATGGGCGGATGGCATGACAGATGTGACAGTGGGCACAGCATGGACAGGTGCCCCATGCATGCATTGATGCTGGCAAATGCCCCCCCTGGAGTGTCTGTCTGAGATGGCACAGAGGGGAACTAGCCAGCAGAACAATGCCACACACACCAGGATCCTGGGCTGGATAGCGTGTGGACATTGCAGACATATACATGTGTGAGTCATGCAAAAACACATGAACATAGGTGTCCATGTCATGCAGAGTGGTGTGTCCCCTGCACATATCCAATGCCAGACCTATGAGGCAGTGCCACTCCGTGGATCCCCCCAACCACCCATGCAGCACAATGTCACACAGACAGCCCTAGAACATGACTGACACCCATCCCACACACCCCTGCACAAACCCACACTGCCTGTGGGACACAAGCCCACACACTAAGCATTCCTCACCTCAAACCTGCTGCTAGATGACATCCCTGAGTTCCCTCTCCCATGCCCAGCCCTTGCCCCTCCCCTTCCCTAAGGGCACATGCACCTGTGCCTCAGTCACCATGGCCACAGTTTTGCATGGTGGCATTTCTTTGGACCCTGAGGTGTCTCAGCTCATGCTACTTGACTCTTTGACACCCTCATGGAATGGGGAAAACACCATCCAGGGACCTGTGCCCCGTGGTACTGGCCCAAGAGAGGGGGTGTCTGTGTGGCAGGCAGATCAACAGTGGTACGGGTATGTGCTGATGCCCATGTTGTGACACTACTGGTGCCTGGTTGTGGAGGCACAGGTGCCCATGCTGCTGAGGATGGTGCAGCTGTAGGAACTGCCCTACCACACCTCTGTCCAGACCCCATGGGAGGCATACTGGAGTGTACATGGGGCATTGCAGGGATGGACCAGCCAGAGACACACTGCAGCTACATCAGGATCTCTTGCCTGGAGGTGCTGGTAGCTATGATCAGCTGCTCTGTGGCCATGACCTGCCATTCCTGCAATGTCATGGACTGTCGCAGCAGCTCTAGCTGTTGCTAGGACTGTTCCTGCTGGGTGGTGCTGTGCGAAAGCAGACACTCAGTACATTGACGCAGGTGATGCTGTTCACCCCTGTGAGTGTGCTCCTATCAGACATTTCCTTCATCAATAGTGTGCTGTGGTGGAGGCAATGGGGAGGGGACATAGAGCTCCAGATCATCCAGGCCTGGGACATCGTGTTGCTGCTGCAGTGCAGTGTCAGCAGTGGTGCATGGCAGTGGGGTATCATCCAGGGCCTCTCCACGCCCCCCCCCCCATGGCATCCTTCATGGACACTGTTGACAGAGCAGGCACTGCTGCCTTTGGAGCTACAGCCAGGGTACTTGTGAGGACACAGACAATATTGTGGGTCATACCTGCACCTGGCAATTCTGCAACTGATGGGGTAGCAGTGTCGCAGCCATGTGGGTCAGGCACGAGGCTACACAGGCTGAGAGGGGTCGCCACCATGGTATGCGACACACCCTGTCCCCCTCTGCAAAGCCAGATGGGCAGAGGCCCATGCACAGACACACATCCTGGTGGTCTGTGCACTCAGCTCTGCCACCACCAGCTGGCGGCCATGCTGCCAATACCCCCGACCCACGGCCCAGCAGCAGAGTGACCACATACACTGTGAGTGCGCCTGGCAGCGGCGGCACGACTGGGACACCATGGCAGCCAGTGTTAGTGGCTGCATGCAAGTGTGCACATGTACACAGTGGGAGAGGAGTACATGGGGTAAGGGGCAGGGACACATACGTCACACATGTACCTTGCTCCTGGGATGGCTCAGATGTATCGAGAGGGCCTATCCCCCCTGAGATGGCAAGGTCAATTGTAGTGAGGATGCGCTGTTCCAGGTTGGCCAGCTGCTCCCCTTGCACACTTGAGGACCCTTGTCATGCCTTCTGGGCAATGTTGCGTCGCGCCTGATGCCATCTGCTCTTCACATCCTCGATGTCCTGGTTCTGGTGATATATGGTATTGATACCGCGGCACACATCAAGCCATAGCCACTGCTTCTCATAGGTACCCACACGTGTGGATACATCCCCCACCAATTGTGGCAGTCGCTGGAGGATCTCCTCCAGCTTGAGGGTCACCTCACCCTCGAAGGACCTTGCCTTCCTGGTAGCGACCTTAGGTGCCATGACATGGACTGTCTGTGTCATAGAGGCAACACACAGGGGCTTGTGATGGGCACCTGATGGTTCTGGCCCTGAAGCACAGTGCTTGGGGTCCTGGGTTCGCCTCCCACCTGGACTGCTTCATTTTGCACTTCTACCATTCACACTGGCCCTCCCCTCTGACTTGCCATGCTCTCTCTTTTCCTAATGCCTGGGAGCACTGACAGCTGTAGCCTGATGGTTCTGGTCCTGAACCGCAGTGCTCAGGATCCTGGGTTCACCTTCCACCTGGACTGCTGTCTTTTGACCCCTTATCCTCCTGTCTTCACTCATTTGTAAGTTAATCATTTCCCCAAGAATCCCCTTGTCTCCTGTTGTTTTGTTTGTCAGTCTTAGCAGATTGTAAGCTCTATGGAGCAGGGACTGTCTCTCTTTGTGTACTTGTACAGCGCTGCATATGCCTAGTAGCACTATATTAATGATAACTAACAGTAGTAGTAGTAGAATAGCTATTTACATTTTAATATGCGATAAAGTTAGGAAACAACAGCAGATTTAAAGCACATAATTAAACTATGCAATTCATTGCCAGAAAATGTTGACAAAGGTTAGTAATTTAAAGAAGGCTCAAACAGGCCTCTAGAAAGCAGCTTCTTTAACTGTTATATAGCCAGACCTAGAATATTCATCTTCTGCTTCTGGGAGAGAGCAGCATGGAATGGGTTTCCTGTCTGGGCTCTGATGGATATGCCAGGTAACCTAAAGTGGCCAATGTCGAGGACAGGATGCTGGCTTTTGTCTGACCCAGAAAGACACTTCTTAAGCTCTTATGTCATTTGAGTAGCTTTAATTGCACATTTTAGACTTTAGCATTTTTTTCACAGGCAGTTCAGGTATTGCCTTCTTGATCAGCCTATGTGAAGATCCTTCAGGTTCCGTATCTATGTCAGTGTATATTTAACCATATGTAGACTTTCTTTTTGTCGACTCCCATTGACTGTCCTTGTGACCTTGGGCAAAACACTTCCCCCCCTCCCCCCCCCCCCCCCCCCCCCCCCCCCCCCCCCCCCCCCCCCCCCCCCCCCCATTGCCTGAGCTACATTGTAGATTGTAAATCCACTTGGAAAGGGAAATAACCTGTGTATTTGTTTGCAACTCACCTTGAACTCGGATTTGGAAAGGTAATTAAATTTCAAATCCAAATCCTTTCTTATGCTTTCCCATCTGTTGTATTCAAAGGAAAAGAAGTCATTTTCTATATTCAGAAGCTCGATGTTCAAAGGGAGTTATCAGTTCACTACCAGTGGCCAATGTATGACTCCCACATTTGTATATTTTTAAAAAATTATACGGATAATATCAGGGCATTTAAATTGCTAAATGGCCTGATACTATCCATATACTAGTGGGCAGAATTAGGGGTGCGGCAAAGGAGGCCCTAAAAACTATCCATTTAGCAGTGATATTCAGCTGCCAAATAGATACATTTTATGCCATAGCAAATGTTAATTTGTTTTTTCTTTTAGTACTGATAAAAATCTTGAAATAAATTCTGCTTCCAGCTAACGAAACAGTGATCAGGGTATATGAATGGTACCATTCTATGGGCAGTTTCTCCAAATGGGTTAGTTTTGCACATACCACAACAGTAATAAACCTCACTCCTTAGCCATGGTATGTGGCATATGATCTCAGACTCTCAAATTTACTGCTAATGCTTGGCACAGTATTTGTGTCATGCCAAAGTGAGCCTTTTTCTGTAGTTCATAAGGTGTATCATATATAGGCAATTTATTGAGCGGCGCTTGAAAGTTCCTCTTAATCAAATTTGTGGCACCCAACATGGTTGGAAATATTTCTGAATCTTTCTACCACATTTTCTTGGTCTCTAACTGCATTTCTTAGCACTTGAGGATCTTGTCTCTCTCAGCACAGTTCACAGAATAATTGCTTGCTTGGAAATGATACCTCTAAAATCAATACAGTTCTGGTGTTTTTCTCTTTTAACATTATGTCTGATTTTCTTGCTTCCAGCTTTTTACTGGTCGGAAAGGGAGTATCCCAGGTGATCATAACTTCTTCATTCTCTGTTATTCTGTTAGGTTCGTGGTCCCAGTGCTTTTCTGGTACGGCTATCATTGAGGAAAGCCACATACGCTGCGAGGTGAGAATTCTTATTTGACCTTCTGTAAGAAAGTGAAAACAAGTCTTTTTGTGAAAGCATTTAATATGAGGTAAAATATTAATTCATTATGTCTGTTCAGGATTAATATGCGATTATTTTATGTGATGGTATTTTAGTGTTTTGGAGTGGAGGAGTAGCCTACTGGTTAAAGCAACTGCCTCAAACCCAGAGAATCAAGGGTTTGACTCCTACTGGCACTCCTTGTGACCTTGGGCAAGTCACTTTACCCTCCATTGCCTTGGAAGAAATGGCCTGGCAATCTACTTCCGATGATACGTTGCCAAGAAAACCCAGAGGCAGCTATGTTGCTAGGAGTCAGCACTGATTTGAAGGTGCTAAAAAAAATGTACTGTTATGAAATTAATTAAGAACCTGAAATTAATTAATCTTGAGGTGACAAAATTCCTGAAACTTAGTAGGTATAGTTGTATTGGTACAAGTAACCCTAGCAACTTTAATTAAATAAACAACTTTTAAATATTTAAACAAATTCTTAAAATTAAGATGCAGACAGCAGTCCATCAGCGATATGGGGCCTATCCAGTCTTTTTCTTTGAGTGTCACATGTACAATTTTCTCCCATTTGTTGTGAGGTCTTACGTGTGCACGAAGTGCAAGGAGCTCTTTGCTCTCAGGGAATGGGTCTGATCTCTGGAGGCTAGAGTAGCAGACTTGGAAGAGCTAAGGAAGACAGACAAGTATATAGACGAGACCTGTAGGGACATAGTACTGAAGTCCCACATCCAGTCTGGTAGCCTTTCTGTTGCCATGGAAGAGGGAGGTCATGTAAAAGGACAGCATCACCTTGGTGTGGCAGAAAGTAATCCTCTACCTAGGATCTGTCCTCCAGGTGATGTAAAACCCTCTCGCACCAAGGTGGTTCCTCCAGGGCCATGTGCTCATGAGGGAAGGGTTAGGATGTCTGTTATAGTTAGCAATTTGATCAATAGGCATGTAGATAGCTGGGTGGCTGGTGGACCTCATGAGCCACCTAAATAAGGTTTTAGATAGTGCTGGGGAGTTGCCTGCTGTGTTGGTAAATATTGGTACCAATGACATAGTAAAAAGAGAGAGGGAGATTCTGGAGGCCAAAAGTAGGCTTTTAGGTAGGAGGTTGAACTCCAGAACTTCCAGGGTTGCATTATTAGAAATGCTTCCTGTTCCACACGGAGGACCCAAAAGGCAGGCAGAGTGCCAGAGTCTCAATGAGTGGATGAGACAATGGTACAAGGAAGAGGGTTTTGGATTTGTTAGGACCTGGGCAACATTCTGAGGAAGAGGGGCACTTTTCCAAAAGGATGGGCTGCACCTTAACTAGGGTGGAACTAGGCTGCTGGCATTAATCCTTAAAAAGGAGATAGAGCATCTTTTAAACTACATAATAGGGGAAAGCTGACTGTCACCCAAGAGCTCATGATTCAGAAGGATGTATCCTTGAAGAATACTAGCAAAAGAGGGAAGTTCCAATACAGATAAAGGTAACCCAGATGTCTTTAAGTACAGAGCAGACAGAGATGAAAGATTCCAAGTTATCCTTATCAACTGATAACCAGATTGTTAATATGAATAAAATACATCCTCTAAAATGCTTGTATGCAAATGCTAGAAGTCTAAAAAATAAGATGGGAGAGCTAGAATAGCACTAAATGAAAGGTTTGGATATAACTGGCATCTCAGAGTCCTGGTGCAGGGGCCACGTAATGCCTCGCAAATTGGGGGGGGCCAAGCTCTACCACGATTCTATGCCATGTCCACCCCTACCCCCCCCCCCCCGCAGCCTCCTGCCCGCGGGGATCACATCTCTCGTGAGCAGAAGAGAAAGGAATGGCTGCGATTGCGGCAAACTCCTTTTATTGCGGCAGCCTTCCCCTCCTGCCAACAGGGAGCCAATCTCCCACAGGCAGGGTAGAAGGCCACCATGATTGCAGCAGCATTCTTCTCCATTGGCAGGAGGGGAAGACTGCGTGATTGCAGCAAAGACTGCTTCTATTTGCCTGTGGGACTCTCCCATGAGCAGACAGAGACTTTGCTGCGATTGTGGTGGCCTTCCACCCTGCCTACAAGGATCTGATTTCCCCTAGGCAGACAGGAGTCTGCTGTGATCATGGCTGCTCTCTGCAGATGGTGGGCAAAATTTTGGTGGGGCCAAGGTCTGTCTGGCCTACTCTGTTCTGACTCCTATGACCTGGTGGAAGGAGGACAACCAATGGGACAAACTACCTGGGTACCAATTATATCGCAATGATAAGGTCAATCAAATGGATGGAGGGATTGCGCTCTGTGTTAGAGAGGGCATTGAGTCACTCAGGATAAAAGTTTTGCAGGAAACAAAACACACTGTAGATTCTCTATGGATAGAAATTCCATGTAAAAAGGGGAAGGCGATGACAGTGGGGGTGTACTACCGTTCGCCTGCAAGAATGAGCAGATGGATGATGAAATGCTAAAAGAAATCACGGAAGCTAACAAAAGTTACAACACAGTAATAATGGGAAATTTGAATTACCCCAGTATCGACTGAGCCAATGCCACAGCAGGACCTGCTAGGGAGATAAAGGGGTATGTTTACTAAACAGTAGTAGTGGCTTCTATGTGATAACAGAGCCGCAGCCCCATTGATTTCAAGTCTATAAGAGACTTGAAGACCTAAATATGTACACTCTGGAGAAGAGAAGGGACAGGGGAGATATGATTCAGACCTTTAAATACTTAAAGAGTATTAATGAATAAACAAACCTCTTCCAAAGATGAGGAAGCTGTAAAACTAGAGGGCATAACATGAAGCTGCAAGGGGGTAAAACAAAAGGCAATGTCAGGAAATACTTTTTCACTGAAAGGGTGGTGGACACTTGGAATGCCCTCCCGATGTAAGTGGTGGGGGCAAATACAGTGACAGAATTCAAAATGGCATGGGACAGACACAGTGGATCCCTTTATAGCAACAGGATAAAATCAAAATAAACATAACTATCTCTTATATATGAATAAATAGGGGTGACCTACATGGAGCGGTGGGACACCCCTAAACAAAGGCATAGGGAAAGGTGACTTGCACGGAGTGGAGGGTGCACCTACTCTTTCTACCTTGCTGGGCAGACTAGATGGACCATACTGCTCTTTATCTGCCATCATATACTATGTTACTATGAACCAAGAGGTGAAGCTATTTTGGACCTAGGGGTATGTTTAATAAATGTCAGTAGCGGCTTCCATGCGATATCGGAGCCACGGCCCCATTGAAATCAATGAGGCCGCAGCTCTGTTATCGCACAGAAGCTGCTACCACTGTTTAGTAAATATGCCATCTAGTCTTTAGTGGTACACAGGATCTGGTGCAAGAGCTAAGAGTGTTAGGGCCACTTGGCAATAGTGATCATAACATGATCACATTTGATTTAATACATGGAGGGAGGATGGCAAGGAAATCCACACTGCTACCTTTTAACTTTCAAAAGGGAGACTATGATAAAATGAGGAAAATAGTTATGAAAAAACTAAAAGGAGCAGCTGCAAAGGTTAAAGATCTACATCAAGCATGGACGTTATTTAAAAATACCATATTAGAAGCCCAGACCACACGTATTCCACACTTTAAGAAAGGTGGAAGGAATGCCAAAAACTTGCCAGCATTGTTTAAAGGTGATGTCAGAGAAGTTGTTATAGCCAAAAAAGCAGCTTTCAGGAAATTGAAAAAGGAGCCAAATGATGAAAACAAGAAACAACTTAAGTACTGGCAAGTTAGAGGCTATATGACTTTAGCCAAGGAAGATCTTGTCTTACTAATCTGTTATATTTTTTTGACAGTATGAATAAACAGGTATAGAAAGGTGAACCAGTTGATATAGTGTATCTGGATTTTCATGGGATAGGAGGCCGTGTATCCTAGGGATCTGTGCTGGGTCCACTGCTTTTCAACATATTCATAAATGACCTGGAAATAGGAATAACGAGTGAGGTGATCAAATTTGCAAATGACACAAAATTATTCAAAGTTGTTAAGCACAAGAGGACCTTGATAAATTGGAAGACTGGGCATGAAAATGGCAGATGAAATTTAATGTGGACAATTGCAAAGTTCTGCACCTAGGAAAGAACAACCCAACTACGGTTACATGATTCAAGGTTCCATATTAGGAAAAGAATTTAGGCATCATCGTGGATAATACATTGAAACCCTCTAACCTGTGTGCAACAGCAGCCAAGAAAGCAAATAGAATTCTAGGAATCATAAGGAAAGGAATGGTGAATAAAACCAAGGATATTATAATGCCTCTGTATACTTCCATGGTACGACCGCACCTTGAATATTGTGTGCAATTCTGGTCGCTATATCTTAAAAAGGATATAGCTGAATTAGAAAAGGTACAGAGAAGAGCCACCAAAATGACAAAGGGGATGGAAGGATACCCTTATGAGAAAAGGCTTAAAAGGTTAGGGTCTTCAACTTGAAAAAGAGACAGCTGAGAGGAGATATGATAGAGGTCTATAAATTAATGAATGGAGTGGAACAGATAAATGCAGATCGGTTGTTTACTCCATCAAAAAGTAGAAATAGTAGGGGACATGCAAAGAAGCTGCAATGTAATCCATTTAAGACTAATAGGAGAAAATATTTTTTCACTCAACGCATAATCAAACTCTGGAATTCATTACTGGAGTATGTAGTAAAAGCTGTTAGTTTAACTGGGTTTAAAAAAGGTTTGGACAAATTCCTGAAGGAAAGATCCATAAACCATTATTAAAGAGGACCCAGGAAATCCGCTGCCTAGCATTGTGAAACTTTTGTACCTTTTTGGGAACCTGCCAGATAATTATGACCTAGATTGGCCACTGCTGGAAACAGGATACTGGGCTTGATGGACCTTAGTCTGACCCAGTGTGGCAGTTCTTAGGTTCTTATATGTTTGAATATTTAAATCACTCTGAATGTTGTATTGTAACCCGCTTATGTATTCTATGATAGGTGGGCTCTAAATATAACAAATGAATAAATAAATAAATTAGTTATCTGTCTAGTTTAGGCCCATTGAATAGCAGGCCTAAAATAAATAGGATGTGCTGGAGTAGTCATCACACTATAGACCGTGTTTACTAAAGCATGCTAATCACTCTGGTGGGGTACAGCATGTGGTAAGTGCATCATGCTAAAATTTAGCATGTCACCCCATGTTCAAAATCCCATGCTTGGCTCACAGTTGGACAGAGAAAGGGCGGGTTAGGGCAGAACATGGGCATTGATGGTGAATCACAGCATGGACCCAAAGGTCGTGCACTAACCGTGATTGTTGCCACTTAACTCTACCTCAGTACTGAAGTGCAGTATGTTTGCAACATGCCATTGGCAAGGGAATGAATGCACATGCTTTCTGAAGCTGGCACAGATGTTTGTGCATGTTTCGAGGCCCAGTTGTGTGTTACAAGCTCAGTCTTTATTAAACATGCCACTATATGTATTCAGTGTCACTACCAATACAGATAGTGGTGCTGAATATACCATACATAGTGAGGGTAATTCCATAGGGAGCCTGGATATTTTATACTACATTTATACACAGACGTCAGAGTATTCAATTCATTAACGTGTGTAAGTGAGCACTTAGCATGCATTTATGATTTATTTATGAAAATGTTTTTATATATCATCTTCATGACAGCCATCATTCAAAATAGTTTACAAATCTGTATAGAACCACTCAAAGACAGATCAATAAACTTACAAAAGATCAGAAAAAGAAAACATCAAGGTAAAAAAGAAATAGACTTCAATCAATAGTTGATTCCCTGGTCAGAAAACCCCCTGTAAAAATTACTTTTCCATGGGGAAGAGGAAATGTAAAGGACATGAGCGCTACTCTGTAAGTACGCATGCAGAGCCTATCACATATACTTTCACTGTGGGTGTGCAAATGGATGGAGCTGTGGTGGTGCATGTACATCATGCCTAAAGAATGAAAAGATGAAATTGGCTTTCATTTTTAAAATAAATGCATCACAAAAGAATGTAGGGCTAGAGAGACAGATACTTACTGGTGTTTATTTTGTCCTGCGGCATAAATGCTAACTTTATTATTTTTATTGAGCACAAAAAGGTGGTTTGCGTTTGTAGCTTTTACAGTGAGCTGCAGCAGACTCCTAGACACTCCTTATTAAATGAAGATAACAAAAAATGGAGCAGAGTAGGTGAGAGGCCTAAAAAACCCCTGCCATGATCCTTGTGCACCCTCTGACATGAAAAACCTTGGATTGGATTGGATGTAGAATGGCTGCCAAACATTAGGAAATAACAATTGTGTCTGTGTAGATGCAGAATCCATGTCCAACTATTCTCGACCCCCATGACAAGCCCCCAAAATTTTGAAGTTGCACCCCAAATTGGAAATGTATTAGTGGGGAACAGACACAAATACATACACACATGCACATAATGATCACATAGGCCTTCCTCCATTATGTTTGGCATCCATTCTGCCAAACATTTTCTAATTTTTTTCATGTCAGGGGCTGCACGAGGATCATGGCAGAGGTATTTTGGGGGAATCCACATATTCCATGAATAACTCTGCAATTATGTCACGGAATAACATTTTTTATTCTCCATTTGATCAACATCACATTTTCTGGACATATTTTGGAGGGGGGGAGGGGAATTCTGACAGTGACATTTTTTTTGATAGATATATTCTATGAATGTGCACATGAAATAATGGAATTATGCTAAGAGTATGCATCCACTGGTGTGCCCTAAAAGATTTCATGTCCACGACTGTAAATTGATTTAATGTGCATTAATAGACTTACTAAAGAGCACTCACCCCTAGCTAACTGTCATGGGCATGCTCAGCAAGTTCCAGGCAGTTACCGCACTGAAAAGTCCTGTACCATATGTTAAGGTCATTCCTGATTACCGCAGATTCTCTTAACACCACATGATGAAGCAGCATTAAGTGCACCTGTGCTAATTGAAACAGTGACAGCTAGCACACAGTTAGGACCATGCGCTATTGCAGTGTGCTGCCCATGTCCACTCTTTGCTATAAAATGCCCATTCCCTGTCCCGTTGCACAATGAGCATTTAATGTGGGAATTAGCGTGTGATAACTGTCATGACAGCACAGTAAGAGATACCATGGCCCCATGCTAACCGCTTACCATGCATTAATCATTAGTGCACTGTAGTAAAAAGGTCCCTTTATTTACATTCTATTATATACTGTGCTATTCTGCATCAGTGTACTTTACATTGAACAAACTGAAATTACATTGAACAGGGCATTATAACTTGGAGATAAGTATTTTACAGGGAACATGGGCTATGGAGGCTTAAGTGGCTTGCCCAAGACCACAAGGAGCACCTGTGGGACTAGAAACCCCAGTCCTTCTGGCCCAAGGTTGCTGTCCTCTAATGGGATTTGAACCCCTGACCTTCCAGCCTGAAGTACCTTGCCCCAACCACTAGGCCACTCCTCCACTCCTCCAACATAAAAATCCATCGTTGCTCCCAATACCTTAGAAACTGTTCGCGTGTCATACCTTTGGATCCTGAACTTATCTGTTCAATACCAAAACAACGCAAATCAGTAAAGCTATGTCCATTCTGAAGACAATGATCTACCATCGGAGCTTCCCGCCTTTTGCAACGCAACCTACTCTTATGTTCAACAATGCGGACTCTCAGGGACTGAATTGTCTTCTCTACGTATAACAGTTGACAAGGGACAAAAAATCCCATACACCACAAAATCCGATACACAACAGGTACCTGATCTTAAAATATATTCCCTCCCTTTGTATATAAACCGGTCCGTTTCCCAATTAACAGGGCAAACGGCACATTGCCCACAGCGGGCATGCCCTACCCTTCGCTCCCCCATCAACCTAATTCGCCTCAATCGTGAAGGACTCAAAATCTCCTTTAAGTTACAGTCCCTCTGCCAGACACATCTGGGGCTTTTATCTTCAAGACCTGGCACTGCTCGCAACACATTTGAATGTCTACATAAAATCCATTGAATCCTCATACTGAATGGTGAGTATCTTGAAATAAGGTTAACATGCTCATCATCTTTATCCTTTTTTAATTTTGTAGATAGCAGCCAATTCCGATCATTAAAAAGTGCTCGTTTATATGCACAGTCCACTATCTTAACAGGATAACCTCTATTCAAAAAATCCCTCTTCAGGGATCGTGCTTGAACCTTAAAAACAACTGTTAAGGAACAATTCCGTCTATACAGAATAAACTGCGAAAAAGGCAAGCCTTTTAGCAAACTAACCGGATGGGCACTTGAAAAATACAAAAAAGTATTCTTATCAGTTTTTTTCTTATGCACAGTGGTCCCCCAGCCATCATCCCGTCTTTGAATCTGAACATCTAAAAATACTATTGTTTGAGTGTTATAATTTATAGTGAACTGTATACTCGGGTCAACTTTATTCAACCATTCATGAAATAACATCAAGGAAGCTATCGTACCTTCCCATAATAAAAAGATATCATCAATATATCACCGCCAGACTGATTTGAGGGAAATAAGGTGATCTACTCAACCATCGCTCCTCGTAGAGACCCATGAACAAGTTCGCCACTGATGGGGCAAAAGAAGCACCCATTGCTACTCCCATATTCTGCTGGAAGATATCCTCATTAAAACTAAAATAGTTTTTACAGAGGGCTAACCGTGCACATTGCATTAAAAATTCAATTTGGAAGGCTCCAACATCTCCTCTCCGTTGCAACCCTGATTGTGTAGCTTCTAATGCCGCCCCCTGCGGGATGCTAGTGTGCAAGGCTTTAACATCTAGTGTTACTAATAATACAGAATCATTACTAGCCCATTCTCCGGCTTCTTTTAGTATTTGCAGAAAATACATTGTATCCCGTAGATATGAGGGGATGGTTTTCAATAACGGTCACAAAAAGGAATCTATTAGCATGGACAATGGTTCTAAAACAGATCCTCTTGTTGATACAATTGGTCTACCCGGAGGCTGTTGCAGATCTTTATGTATTTTTGGGAGCAAATAAAACTGCAGTACAGAAGGAGACTTCACATTCAAGAATAACATTTCCTTCTTGGTTATACAATGTGTCAGCAAAGCCTGAGCTGTCAAATCTTTTATTTCACATTACAATGCTGTAGTGGGATCCTCTTCCAATTTAACATACACCGTTAAATCAGATAGCTGACGATAAGCTTCAGCCAAATAATCTTATCTATTAAGAACCACTATAGCCCCTCCCTTGTCTGCATGTTTGATAATAATATCAGATTGTGCAGACAAATTCTTCAAGGCAAATTTCTCTTCTACTGATAAAACATTTCTGCATCTCCGAGTACTAGTCTTTTCTAGATACTCAAAATCCTTTAAAACTGATTCCCGAAATACTATCAAATTTGGATGAAGTGGCCCAGGAGGACTCCAGGTGAATTTAAAAGATAGAGGAACCCGCTGCAGGGACATAGCAGAATCTTCTTCAGGTCCCACATCCAAATCTAACTCTTTAATAGGGGATTTGTGTCAAACAGCACTTTTTCTTGAGCAATGGGACAAGATTCTAAATAAATGCTCTTTGGATTAAAGGTGTTGATAGTTGATATGCTGAAGAACCAGTTGGAGAGCCTTCAAGTTGATATCGATAAGCAGATTGAGAATTTGCGACCAGTGGAGTCGACGGCATCATTTCAGCAACAATCCTTAGATATCCAGAAACAAGTTGATCAGTTATGTAACGAGATTATGAAGATTAAATTGAAGAAGCTGAAAAAGACTATGACAACTATACAACAGGGTATGTTTATCCTTGGTGGAATCCTGATCGTCAAAGGGATCAAAAAGCCCGGAAGAAGATTTCATTTGATTGGTCTTCGGAAGAATCGGTGAGTTCAAAGTCTTCGAAGGAAGGCTTTTTGGAAGATGGTCGTCAGAAAAAAGAAAAAAAGAAGAATCGGCACGAACGGGAGAGAGAATGACACAGGATTTTTCATCATAAATAATTAATCTTTCTGATGCATGTCTAACAGAAGCAGAGTTAAGTTTATTAGCAAAAGGGTTTTCATTCGTTCCGAGAATTTGCTTTGATTCCTTTCAGTTTAGGATAGATTTTGAGGAGTTTATTAGAAAGTTGAGCCTTAAGAATTTTTTCGCATCATCCCCTATTAAAGAGTTAGATTTGGATGTGGGACCTGAAGAGGATTCTGTTATGTCCATGCAGCGGGTTCCTCTACCTTTTAAAATCACCTGGAGTCCTCCTGGGCCACTTCATCCAAATTTGATAGTATTTCGGGAATTAGTATTAAAGGATATTGAGTATCTAGAAAAGACTAGTACTCGGAGATCCAGAAATGTTTTATCAGTACAAGAGAAATTTGCCTTGAAGAATTTGTCTGCATGATCTGATATTATTATCAAATGTGCAGACAAGGGAGGGGCTATAGTGGTTCTTAATAGCTGAGATTATTTGGCTGAAGCTTATCGTCAGCTATCTGATTTAACGGTGTATGTTAAATTGGAAGAGGATCCCACTACAGCATTGCAATGTGAAATAAAAGATTTGACAGCTCAGACTTTGTTGACACATTGTATCACCAAGAAGGAAATGTTATTCTTGAATGTGAAGTCTTCTTCTGTACCGCAGTTTTATTTGCTCCCAAAAATACATAAAGATCTGCAACAGCCTCTGGGTAGACTAATTGTATCAACAAGAGGATCTGTTTTAGAACCATTGTCCATGTTAATAGATTCCTTTTTGTGACCGTTATTGAAAACCATCCCCTCATATCTACGGGATACAATGCATTTTCTGCAAATACTAAAAGAAGCTGGAGAATGGGCTAGTAATGATTCTGTATTATTATTAACACTAGATGTTAAAGCCTTGTACACTAGCATCCCGCAGGGGGCGGCATTAGAAGCTATACAATCAGGGTTGCAACGGAGAGGAGATGTTGGAGCCTTGCAAATTTAATTTTTAATGCAATGTGCACGATTAGCCCTCTGTAAAAACTATTTTAGTTTTAATGAGGATATCTTCCAGCAGAATATGGGAGTAGCAATGGGAGCTTCTTTTGCCCCATCAGTGGGAAACTTGTTCATGGGTCTCTACGAGGAGCAATGGTTGAGTAGATCACCTTATTTCCCTCAAATCAGAGTCTGGCGGCGATATATTGATGATATCTTTTTATTATGGGAAGGTACGATAGCTTACTTGATGTTATTTCATGAATGGTTGAGTAAAGTTGATCTGAGTATACAGTTCACTATAAATTATAACACCCAAACAATAGTATTTTTAGATGTTCAGATTCAAAGACAGGATGATGGTTGGGGGACTACTGTGCATAAGAAAAAAACTGATAAGAATACTTTTTTGTATTTTTCAAGTGCCCATCCGGTTAGTTTGCTAAAAGGCTTGCCTTTTTCGCAGTTTATTCGGTATAGATGGAATTGTTCCTCAACAGCTGATTTGAAGGTTCAAGCACAATCCCTGAAGAGGGATTTTTTGAATAGAGGTTATCCTGTTAAGATAGTGGACTGTGCATATAAACGAGCACTTTTTAATGATCAGAATTGGCTGCTATCTCTGAAATTAAAAAAGGATAAAGATGATGAACATGTTAACATTATTTCAAAATACTCACCATTCAGTATGAGGATTCAATGGATTTTATGTAGACATTCAAATGTGTTGCGAGCAGTGCCAGGTCTTGAGGATAAAAGTCCCAGATGTGTTTGGCAGAGGGACTTTAACTTAGAGGAGATTTTGAGTCCTTCACGATTGAGGCAAATTAGGGAGATGGGGGAGCAAAGGGTAGGACATGCTCACTGTGGGCAAAGTGCCGTTTGCCCTGTTAATTGGGAAATGGACCGGTTTATATACAAAGGGAGGGAATATATTTTAAGATCAGGTACCTGTTGTGGATCTGATTTTGTGGTGTATGGGATTTTTTGTCCCTGTCAACTGTTATACGTAGGGAAGACAATTTGATCCCTGAGAATCCGCATTGGGGAACATAAGAGTAGGTTGCAATGCAAAAGGCGGGAAGCTCCGATGGTAGATCATTATCTTCAGAATGGACATAGCTTTAATGATTTGCGTTGTTTTGGTATTGAACAGATACGTTCAGGATCCAAAGGTATGACATGCAAATAGTTTCTAATGTATAGGGAGCAATGATGGATTTTTATGCTTGATACAATCATTCCAGGTGGATTGAATTTTGGCATCGATTGGAAGGCCTGTATTTGCTATGAGGGGTTATGCGTCATGGGCAACGTAGGCATGGCACATCATATTTGACGTGTTTAAAGATTGGCGTTGATGTTAGTCCTTTGACTATGGATGTAGATAAGTGAAAAGGTTAATGATAAGTCGCTTTACTGTGATGGTATAAGTAAGTTCTGTGGAAATGTTTTGCTGGGTAAGATTGTCTTGTCATTTGGTTACGTGGTTTCAAAATACGAGTGCGTTAAGGTTTGTAGCTTAGAGGATAGCAAAGTTTTTGTTTTTATTGTTTTTAGTTTATCCCCTGAAGCAGCGTAGGCGAAACGCTAAAGGGGCATCCAGGCGGGCGTCGGGGTTGACATCAGAACCATTGATTTGGAAGCTCGACAGAAGAAAGAGAAAAAAATTTCTTTGAACTCTGTTAAAAGAAATTGTTGAGAGTTATATTGATTTAAGTAATGTCTTGCTTCTTGTTGTGAAATTTCGGGTGGGTGGAGTAGGTATAGCAAACCGTTGATGTAATCAGTCCCGGTTAAAATACCTGAAGCCTATTAATGGCGTAAAGCTTTCTCCGGGCTATTCTGAGGTCTGCTCTCTCCACTTTTCCTTTGCTGGCAAGTTTAATGCTACATTATGGTGAACTAGTAGAGCTGGTTTTGTATGTATGAAGTATCATTTCTAAGCTCTGGTATTGACCCATGTTTGTTTGTTAAGGTATGAGTGGAAGCAGATCACCAGGCCTTTCAAATGGCCCCTTAACATGTTTCAGTTCATTAGCTAGTGTGCATTAAATCAATTAAAATGAAAGGGTGAAACTAATCTAAAAAACACCCGAAAATTGGGAAATTCATTGTGAAAAAAATGAAAATGAACTGAATTTTTCTTTCCTGTGCAAATCTCTGTTATGCTACCTCATGAGAGGAGTATTGTGGGGGGAATGCATATATTCCACAAATATTCACATGCAGTCATGCTGCCTAATAACTTGTTGGTTTGTATTTGATCCACATCGTATTTTCAGGTGATGCCAGGGGCAGAAGACTTAGAAGATGATCTTTTCCAGATCCAGGCTGATGTACTCGTACACACATTTATGCTTACATCTAAGAAGTGGACTCCAGCAGGGCTGCTTTTACCTATAGAAAAAAGAGGCAGCTGCCCCGGGCCTCTGTACAATGGAGGCCCAGCTGTCTTGCTGCCCACAGGTAGAATTGCCCTGTTTAGGACAAGCAGCAGTAGCAATACATTTAAACAGGCACCGGAGTTACCTTTTCTTATGGTGCTGTGGGGCTGTTCGCGCTTCTACCCCCTCCAATTTTACAGGTGGAAGCACAAACGACACCATGGCACTGGAAGAGAAGGTAACTCCAGTGCCTGTTTAAATGTATTGCAATCACTGTACGTACTAGAGAGAGATGGCAGCGGTGGCAATGGGCACAGGGGCAGAAGCAGGACAGCACCAGGAATGAGGTTTGCCACAGCAATCGGAGGGGGTGGAAGCATGAACAGCACCATAGGGCCAGAAGAGAAGGTAACTCCGGTGTCTTTCTAAACATATTGCTGCCACTGCACATTTCAGAGAGGGTTGGCAGTGGCGGCAGTGGGTGCCCTTCTGACCACTGCTGTTCTAAATGGTATGGAGGCCCAGAAACGGAGGGGGGGGGGGAATCCATTCACAAATGCTTGACCAGGGCCCCATAAGGAGTTGAAATGTCCCTAGTCTCTAGTGGCTCTATGTGGAACATTTAGGTGTTTTCTTGTCCAGGCAATGCTAAAAAGAGTCATTGGAGACTGAAAACCTGTTGAGGTGCCCACCCTTTTTATTAAGCCACTGAATCAACTCCTAATATCATTCCGTAATGCCTCTGTATCGTTCCATGGTGCGACCGCACCTTGAATATGATCTTCATCGACATTTCATCAGCATTTGACACAGTGGACCACGGAACTCTACTAACAAGACTACAGAACATCGGATTACACGGAGCCACTCTGAGGTGGTTCCACTCCTACTTAACGGACAGACAGATACAAGTCAAGATCGGTCCCAACACATCCCGACCCATAAAGGTCATGCAAGGCGTACCCCAAGGATCCGCCCTATCAGCACTATTATTTAACCTCCACATCCAGCTAATATGCAGCATCATAAAAGAACACAGGATAAAATACACAATCTATGCAGACGACATGATATACACACCAATCACCCTCGACAACCCAGACTACACCAAGATAACAGAATGTTTCATATACATGAACAGCTGGTTTCAAGACAACAACCTGACCATAAACTACAGCAAGACCGAGGCACTAATCATCACACGAAACTCCGACTTCATCCCTCCTCACAACATCAAGCTATACAACACAACCATACCCATACAGCCAGAAGTGAAATACCTCGGAGTAACCCTAGACAAAGAACTGAAACTTCAGTCCCACATCAGCAGAACCACCAAAAATGCATACTACAGGATGAGACTAGTCCGACGCCTCAAGCCCCTCCTCTCTCAGGAACACTTCCGCACAGTCTGTCAGGCACTAATAACCCCAATACTAGACTTCTGCAAACCAATCTATCTTGGCCTAACAAAACAGACACTCAGGCCACTGCCATTTGTGCAAAACACAGCATCACGCATAATAACTGGAACCACAAGACAAGAACACATCACACTAACTCTAAAAGAGCTCCACTGGCTACCAATCAGCGCCTGCATCAGATACAAGACAGTCATAAACATATTCAAAATCAAACAGTCATCAGCTTTCAGCCTACACCCACTCATACAACCCAATAGCAGCACAAGACCGAGGAGGAGAAGCACATCCAACCGTGTCAACACACCAAGAGACTTCACCAAGCTACACAAGGACACCAAAAAACGAGCCTTATCAAAGGCGGCACCAACAATTTGGAACGCCCTCCCTGATGAACTACGGTCAACAATAGACATTAAGGACTTTAGGAAACTGCTAAAAATGACTCTCTTCATAGAGCACTACGGTGACATCACTTAACCTGTGCAACAGACAATACCCCAGCTCAACCACCCTCCCCTCGCGACACGATCATAGTAATGAAATAAAGTCCTGATGTACATAGTATTGTAAATAGCGCATGTTGTAAATAGCTCACCAAGAATCAACTACCATCTGCACACACACGCACTCACTGCTCAATGCATGCACACACTAGACACAGTATTTTGTTGATTGTTTGCTGTGTAGACTGCCTTGACTGTAGGAAAAGGCGGTATAGAAATCCGTTTAAATAAATAAATTAATAAATGTGCAGTTCTGGTCACCATATCTTAAAAAGGCTATAGAGGAATTAGAAAAGGTACAGAGAAGAGCCAACAAAATGGTAAAGGGGATGGAAGGATATCCCTATGAGGAGAGGCTTGAAAGGTTAGGGCTGTTCAACCTGGAAAAGAGATGGCTGAGGGGAGATATGATAGAGATCTATAAATTAATGAATGGAGTGGAACAGGTAAACATAGATCGATTGTTTACAACATCAAAATATAGGAAGACTAGGGGACATGCAATGAAGCTACAATGTAACCCATTTAAGACTAATAAGAGAAAATATTTTTTCACTAAACACATAATCAAACTCTGGAATTCATTACCAGAGGATATACTAAAAGCTGTTAGTGTTGTTGGATTTAAAAAAAGGTTTGCTTAAGTTCCTGGAGGAAAGGTCCATAAACTATTATTAAAGTGGATTCAGGAAATCCACTGCTTGCCCTAATACAAGCATTGTGGAACCTGTGTGTCTTTTTCGGAAACTGCTAGGTACTTGTGACCTGGATGGGCCACTGTTGGAAACAGGATACTGGGCTTAAGGGACCTTGGCATTTCTTATGTTCTTAAGTTCTTACTATAACCCTTTCTCTGTCAGTGCCGAATGCATCGTTTTCCAACGCAGTACACGTTTAGTGAAGCTCATTAAGAACCTCATTAGTACAGGCAGTTTTAATTTTGACATAACAGTTAAAGATTAAATAGATTTTTTCTTCATTCAAGGTTTTTGTGTTATTTATATGAATTCAGCCAGCAGAAACCAGTCCTCTGACATTAAGTGCTCAGCTAGTGCTGGCAGGCAGCCGACTACTTCTGCACTTGGTTATAACTCAGCCAGATCTAGCATATCCGCTCCTTCGAGCTATGTGCCCGAACACTGAATGATACTTGTGTAAATATGAGCCGCAGATCAGACTATCAAGATGCTGATTATTATGCATAATGAAAAACTACTATATGCATTTAAATAGCATTAAGATATGTCAATACAGTCAGACCCTGTGCACCAGGCTCCCTGGGCCTATGCACAGAATAAAACGCGGCACTCTAAAACTGGGTCATAGCAAGACACTAAAAGGAAAATCTTTCACAAGATTTCAAATATATGTTGTAAGGTATCAGTTAAAGTCCAATGCACCAGTGTTGTTGGATACCGAATAATAGAAGTTCCTGGAAGGAAATTAAGCTGAATTCTTCCTTTTATTATAATCATACCAACAGCATGCCTGGCTATTGTTTCCTCTTTATGGCACTCGTGATAATGTTTTTACCCCCTATTTACCAGGCTGAGCAAATTATTGCTTTTTCTTGTTGTTCCATAGTTAAGTGGAGTATTTTAGAACTGCTGCAGCCCTCAGTGAAACAAATCTATTAGAGGCACCATTTGGAACAATATTATGAAAGAGCCCTGTGTGTGGTCTGCTCTCCATGCTTTGCATTTCCTTACGTTAAACAATAAATCTCCGAGTCAGCTAGAACTCAGAGACCAGCATCCATCCAGAGCTGCATTTTTATCTTTAATTCATTGGCAGGAACATAGCTGTAGGAAGTATTCAAATCGCACTTTTATTTAAACAAACACAGCTGGATCACAGTCTCTTAATATAACAATTCTCTAATGAAAAATAACAACATAGTATTTATCTCCTTTCGTTAGTGTGACTCTCAATTTGCTAAAATTAGGCAGACTTCAATCCTGTACAAGTCTGGCATATTTTCGTGACCGGAGCTCATGGCAACTAACTGCAAAATTATAATGGGGAAGTTCTGGGAAGCTTAATTTATGTGCTAATGTAGAGTAGGTGTTGTTATATAAAATTAACTTGTAGTGGCATCCTTTACCTTAAAAAACACTAAATACTTACAATCTGGCTACAACAAAAAAAGATGAAAAGTATACACTTATAGCGTAACACAAAGGTGTATTTCATCTTCATTCATTTGCAAATTTATGCATTTTTTCGGCAGGAAGAGATATGCAAACATGTAAAGTAGTGTGCAAAAGTCTGGAATCACTTGTAAATTTGACGTTTTTTCAACTTCGTGACCTTATATCTTAATTTATTTTTCCTCCCAGTGGCTTTTTCAGTGTATCTCAAGATAAGTGATAGATTTAGCTATTAAGGCCAACTTTTAGTATTGGTTTGGCCCTTATTTTCTGAGTTTGTCCCTCATAGTTGTCCTGTTGATAGATTTTCTGTGAAAATCGCGTAATGTACATCGTTGGCCAACGATATATTATTGTAAGTATGCTTTAAAATATTATGGACGCACGCCAGGTTTCCTTCAAATTAATGTATGTGGCCTTGAAAAAGGCCATTTTTATGTGTCAGTGATGGCTCAGTATTTGATGGGCCACCCTTTGTTCTTGATCACCTGACTGCACCTTGTCGGCATTGAATGAATCAGTCGGACAAGGTGATCGTTGGTGACAACGCGGTTCCAAGCTGCAATGAGTGACTCAGTCAACTCATGCTTTGATGTCGGATGCCTCTTGGATATTTCCAAGGCCACCTTGTGCCACAGGTTCTCGACGGGATTCAGATATGGAGACTGGGCAGGCCAGTTCATTGACTTGATGTTGTAACGCTGCTTCCAGCTGATCACTTGTCTGGAACGATGGCAGGGTGCATTGTCATCTTGGAACAGGAACTGGCCAGGAAATAGCTGGTGTGCTGATGGCACCATGCACTTTTGCAGTATGGTGATGTACTTGGCCATGTAGCCCCAGACCATGACTTTCAAAGGATGCTTCACAGTGAGGTTGAGACACTCAGGCTTGAATTCCTCTCCAGGAAATCTCCTCACATAGGTGTGGGCCTAGTTACCAAACAGGCAGAAGGTGCTTTCATCGCTGAATAGCACCTTTTCCCACATTTCAGTCGACCAGGTTGAGTGCTTTCTCGCCCACACGATCCAGTTGCACCTTTGTATGTCAGTCATCAGTGGCTTATTCCATGCTTTTTCAGCCCCGGAGACCAAACTGCAGGCACCGACGACGAACTGTTGATGAGCTGACACTGACCTCACTCTTATCTGACCACTCTCAAAGTAGCTGAGGAGAGGTCAACTTGCGATTAGTCAGTGAAATGCATCGTAGTGCGTGGTTGTGGCATGATGTTGATGCACGTGGATGACCTGAACGAGGCTTGTCCACTACTGAACCCGTTTCTTTCTTCTTCTGTACAATCTTAGCAACAGCGCTCTGACTGCAGCCAGCTTTCCTGGCTATCTGATGGCTTGAAAATCCTTCCTCACTCATAAAGGACACACGAACACGCTCCTCCAATGTCAGGGTCCGAGTCATCTTCATGGTCGATCCAGAAAGCGTATGAAATTCAAAAATTCCACGCGTTTTTATAGCTGCACTGTTGGCTAGATATCTGCATTGTGAATGGTTAGTGAAACCAGCCTCCTGATTGGTCAGAAATAACATGTGCATATTGGATAATCTCAATCCAGTTTTGATGCAGGATCCACAAAGATCACAGTAGCTATCTCCCAGTGTCTGTAAAGTATTTAAATTGGAAGCAAGGAATGCAAAAAAGTCAACTCTGATAGCCAAATGTATCCCTTTTAACGTGGAAGAAAGATGAATATGCTGGGCTAATGCAAAATTTAAAACACTTTTGCACACCACTGTATCCCTTCAGGATAACACACTTGTCAGGCTGTGTGAATGGGAGCATGTAGGCAGTGGTGGGATCCGAACCGCCGATTCAGTCTCAGCCCTCCCATGCACAAGATGGCCGGTTGCTGCACCTTGCGTGGAGGCATTGCAGTGGCTGTATGCTTGGGCCGCTGCCCTCCACCGAGGGTACGCAACTCCTGGTGGCCCAGCGGCTTGATCCCCTGCCTGACAAATGTTTTGATAGCATCGGGGACTTCCCTTGATGCTGCGATCCCCTAATGCTGTCAAAACATTGTCAGGTGCGTGGATTCTTGCCACTGCAGAGCTGATGTGTAACGCCGTGTTTGGCCCAGTTCAGCAAACACGGCTGCGACAGGAACCAATTTGGGCAAACCAGACCAAACTGGCCGAATCCCACCACTGCCTGTAGGAGAAGTGGTGTCAATATTTGGAGAGTGTAAGGGTGAGTGGGTGAGTGTGCAAGAGGGAAAGGGATGGGGGGATGTGTCTTGTTGAATCTCAGGGCATATCCAAGTCCCACTTAAAGACCCACCAAAGAAATGTAACCCCAATTGTGATGTGATGTGATGTAACCACTTTGATTGTAAGATAAGGTGGAATATAAATCTGTCTAAATAAATAAATAAATAAAATAAATAAATGTTAGTGAGATATTGTAAAATACTCTAACTCCATGAAGTGCAGTGATGAGGTAGGTGAACTTAATCATTCTGAAAGGAGTATTCTTGCTGTTCTTTTGGAGACCCCCATGGAAAAAGCCATCTGTAGAGTCACTTTGGTCCCCTCCTTTTCTGCAGGTTTCTGAAAGGGATTGTATATTTCCATTTTTTTAAATACAGTTGCGATCAAAATTATTGGCACCCTTGCAGTTCAAACCCTTAATGTCCCACTTTACATGTCAACCTGTTCAATGTAATGAGTTGTTACCTGTAAACCGTGCTGATTTAAAATAGTATGGTATATAAAAGCATACAAAAAATATGTGGCTAATGAAATAGCTTTGGAATATATATGCACACATATTTGATACATAAAAGAATCAAACAAGACCAATTAAAAAAGGAAATAATAGGAAATAGAATAAAACTGGGACATTGCCAGAACATGATTATTGACATCCTTATAAACAATTCAAATCATTTATATTTTTATTTGTATGCTTTTATATACCATACTATTTTAAATCAGCACGGTTTACAGGTAACAACTCATTACATTGAACAGGTTGACATGGAACAAGTAAATAGAACTAAACAGGTATAACAAAAACATGCCATGATAGCAAATGGTCCTTAAACAATAACTTAAACAAGGTGACAAAAAGAGTAAAAAATCAGTTTGAACAGAAGAACCACATTCCCATTGCAGTAAAATTAGACATACCTGTGATCAATTGTCAGTACTGACATGTTGAATCAACCAATGAATGATGGCTGTAATATTTAAAATGGCCACATTCACTCTCTGTTCTATTTTCACAATGGTGAAGACAAGAGAGCTGCCTGAGACCATCAGAAAAGCCTTATCACCAAACTTCAAAGGGGTACAAGGCCATCTTCAAAGACCTTGGGATTCCTGTGTCTACAATCGCAATGTTATTAAGAAGTTTTCTGCTCATGGAACTGTCAAGGATGTGGTGGGAAGAGGAAAGTTAATCTAAGAGGTCTTCAAAGGTTAGTGCGAACTGTTGAAAAAATGCCACATACAACATCCAAAGAGCTTAAGGCTGACGTGGAGCAATCTGGAGTGGTGGCTTCAACCCACACCATACGCCGTCCACTAAACAAAGAAGGACGTCATGGGCGAAGGTCAAGAAATACCCCACTGCTCAAAGACAGCTATAAAAAGGCACTCCTGTTCTTTGCCCAAACACACCTTGAGAAACCACAATCCTTCTGGGAAAATGTTCTCTGGACAGATAAAACCAAACTTGAGTTCTTTGGCAATGCACCAAAATGATACATTTACAAGCAGAAAAATGCAGCTTATAAGAAAAAAAAAAACACTCTTCCTACAATTAAATATGGTGGAGGTTCCATAATGTTGTGGGGTTGTTTTGTTGCCTCAGGAACTGGAGGCCTGGAAAGTATTAAAGGAATCATGAAGTCAGAGGACTACCAAAGTATTTTGGAGCGAAATGTGCTACCTAGTGTCAGAAAGCTAGGTTTTAGTTGAAGGTCATGGGTCCTCCAGCAGGACATTGACCCAAAACATACATCCAAAAGTACAAAACAATGGTTAAAAAGGAACAAATGGACTGTTTTTAACTGGCAGCAATGAGTCCTGATCTCAATCCAATCGAGAACCTTTGGAAAGAACTGAAACCTGCCATTTATAAAAGGAATGCTGAAAACATTCATGAGCTGGAACAAATCACAGTTGAAGAGTGGGATAAACTACCATCAGACAGATGTAAGAAACTTATAGATGGCTAGAAGAAACATTTGGAATCTGTCATCATTGCCAAGGGTTGTGCAACCAAATATTAGTGAAGGGTGCCATTAATCCTGTTCAGGTCATATTTTGTTTTTGTCTCAGAAATGACTACATCTAAGTTGCACAGACATCTTCTTTTGTGTCATATAGCTTTGAACATGCTATTAAAATATTATGATGACATACAGTTGGAATATTTCCAATTATTTTGCAAGATATTGTGTACAACATATCTAAAATGCAAGGGTACCAATAATGTTGAGCGCAACTGTACATGGAGCATGCCCTTATTTCATAACCATCAGATAAATATTTTTCCAGACATTTCTCCCATGACTCAGATGGTAAGAAGGGGATTTCTATGACTGTGTCCTATGGCCTTTGCCTTGGGAATGGGATTTTTTGGGAAATATCCTAGGAAATGTGTGATTAAATTTAATGTTAGGACATTTAGGGGTATGTTTACTAAAGTGCATTAGATGTGTTCATGGTGCTAAGGAAGAGTAGCCTAATCAATAGAGCACTGGCTTGGAACCAAGTGACCAGGGTTCAATTCTCATTAGCACTCCTTGTGGCCTTGGGCAAGTCACTTAACTGTACATTGCCTCAGAAAAAATCCAAGTTATCAATGTCAGTGTTGAATGTACATTACCAAGTTTAAGTTACAATGTAAACTGCTTTGACTGAAATGATAAAGGGATATAAAAAAACTGTTAAATAAATAACATGGGATTGTCATACTGCAAAGATGACTAATATGGGAAAAAAGCAGACATCTTGGTGTTATTCCATGATGCTCAAATGGATAGGATGTGGGCATTCCAAGATCAAACAGCTACTGTGGATGTTCACATCATGTGGTTGCTGCTCTTTCTGCAGGCTTTGTGGATCCAGCTTTCAGCACCTCCCATCATTTCCGCCCCGGTATCTACAGAGGAGATGTTGGGAATGCCTGATGCAGCTGACACTGGCTATTTGCAGCTATTGCCCAGTGTTAGCTGCAAAAACCTAATGCGATTTAGTAAACATATCCCTTATTGTCTCCAAACCTTCTCAGTTGGACGATTTTGTACATAGCAAGGAGAAGCCCTGCTGCATTCTAATTGAAGTACCTTTTTTTTCTTTTGATTGACTGGTGATATTTTTGGGGCATGTTTATTAAAATGTGCTAATATTGGCAATTAGCAAGGGACAGCGTGGTAAAAGCCTATGCTAAGTGGTTAGCATAGGATGGAATGATTACCGGGGAGGGGAATTAGGGGTAGAGTGTGAGCACTGATGGCACATTGCAGTTATCGTGGTCATCCTTACACATGTTAACTGCAATTGCAACCATTAGTGCAGGTGCACTTACCACCTCCTCAGTGGTGGCAGTAAGTGCACCTGTGTTAGATGTGCTGGCCAGTGAACACAGTGAGATGTGTCTCCCCATGGTAACTGAAGGAGGTCATGACAGGCATGCTTCCAACAATTAGCACAAATCTATGCCATCTCTTGCACTAACTATTGGGGCTTAATGCATAAGAACATAAGAAATGCCATATTGGGTCAGATCAAGGGTCCATCATGAGAAGTTAGAAATGATTGGTATCTCAGAGACATGGTGGAAGGAGGACAACTAGTGGGACACTGTGATACCTGGGTACAAACTATATCATAATGATAGAGCTGATCAAATTGGTGGAGGGGTTGCGCTCTTTGTTAGAGAGGGCATTGAGTCACAAAGGATTCAAGTTTTACAGGAAAGAAAATTTTCTGTAGAATCTCTATGGAAAGAAATTCCATATAAAAAGGGGAAGGCGATGGCCGTGGGATTATACTATCGACCGTCTGGCCAGAATGAACAAATGGATGATGAATTGCTCAAAAAAATCAGGGAAGCTAACAAAAGTTACAGAACAGTAATAGTAATGGGTGATTTCAATTACCCCAGTATTGACTGGGTCAGTGTCATGGCAGGACATGCTAGGGAGATAAAGTTTCTAGATGAAGAAAATGACAGCTTCTTGGAGCAGCTGGTTCATGAACCGACCAGAGGGGAAGACATTTTGGACTTAGTCCTTAGTGGAACACCAGATCTGGTGCACGAGATAAGGGTGTTGGGGCCACTTGGCAATAGTGATCATAGCATGATTGCATTTGATTTAATTAATGGAGAAGGAATGGTAAGAAAATCCACAGTACTACCTTTTAACTTTCAAAAGGGAGACTATAATAAAATGAGGAAAATAGTTAAGAAAAAACTAAAAGGAGCAGTTGCAAAGGATAAAGACTTACATCAAGCTTGGGTGTTGTTTAAAAATACTATCTTGAAAGCCCAGACCAGCTGTATTCCACACTTTAAGAAAAGTGGAAGGAAGTCCAAAAAACTGCGAGCATGGTTTAAAGGTGAGGTCAGAGAGGCTGTTGTTGCCAAAAAAGCATCTTTCAGGAAATGGAAAAAAGAGCCAAATGACGAAAACGGGAAACAGCACAAGCACTGGCAAGTTAAATGTAAGGCATTGATAAGGCAGGCAAAGAGACAATTTGAGAAGAAACTTGCTGTGGAAGCAAAAATGCGTAATAAAGACTTTGCAGCAAAAAACCTGTGAGTCAGTTGGACCATTAGATGATAGAGGGGTAAAAGGGGCTGTAAGAGGGGACAAGGCTATAGCAGAGAGACTGAATGAATTCTTTGCTTTGGTCTTTACTGAAGAAGATGTAGGGATGTTACCCATGACCGAAGTGGTATTTAAAGGTGATACTGTGGAAGAACTGAAAGAAATATCTATACACCGGAAAAATGTATTACAACTATTTGATAAACTGAAGAGTAGCAAATTACCTGGACCGGATGGCATACATACAAAGGTGTTGAAAGAACTGAAATATGAGACTGCAGACCTGCTCTTAGTAATCTGTGAACTATCATTAAAATCATCTGTAATACCTGGAGATTGGAGGATCGCCAATATAATGCCAATTTTTAAAAAGGGTTCCAGGGGTGATCCAGGAAGCTACAGACTGGTGATCCTGATGTCAGAACCAGGAAAAATGGTAGAAACCATCATAAAGAACAAAAATAGTGAACATGTAGATAGTCATGGCTTAATGGGAAACAGCCAACATGGCTTTAGACAAGGATGATCTTGTCTTACTAATCTGTTATGCTTTTTTGAAGGTGTGAATAAACAGGTAGACAAAGGTGAGTCAGTTGATATTGTGTATCTGGACTTTCAGAAAGCCTTTGACAAGGTCCCTCATCAGAGACTTTTGGCAAAACTAAAAAGTCATGGAATAGGAGGCAATGTACTATTGTGGATCAGGAACTGGTTAAAAGATAGAAAGCAAAGGGTAAGGCTAAATGGCCAATTTTCCCAATGAAAAAAGGTGAATACTGGAGTACCCCAGGGATCTGTGCTGGGTCTTCTGCTTTTTGACATATTCATAAATGGCCTGGAAAAGGGAATAACGAGTGAGGTTATCAAATTTGCAGATGACAAAAAACTATTTAAAGTTGTTAAAACCCACGAGGATTGTGGAAAATTGCAAGAGGATCTTGATAAATTGGAAGACTGGGCATCCAAATGGCAGATGAAATTTAATGTGGACAAGTGCAAAGTTATTTATTTACATTCTCTTATATACCGCGCTATTCTGCATCAGTGCGGTTTACATTGAACAAACTGATATTACATTGAACAGGGCATTATAACTTATAGATAACTATTTTACAGGGAACATGGGCTGTGGAGGGTTAAGTGGCTTGCCCAAGATCACAAAGAGCACCTGTGGGACTAGAAACCCCAGTTCTTCTGGCCCAAAGTTGCTGTCCTCTAGTGGGATTTGAACCCCCAACCTTCTGGCCTGAAGTACTTTGCCCCAACCACTAGGCCACTCCTCCACTCCAAGTTATGCACCTAGGAAAGAAAAACCCAAACTATGGTTACACGATGCAAGGTTACACATTAGGAACCACCACCCAGGAAAAGGTTTTAGGTGTCATCGTGGATAACATGTTAAAACCCTCCGCCCAGTATGCAGCGGCAGCCAAGAGAGCAAATAGAATGCTAGATATCATAAGGAAAGGAATGGAAAATAAAACAAAGGATATTATAATGTCTCTGTATCATTCCATGGTGCGACCACACCTTGAGTATTGTGTAAAATTCTGGTCGCCGTATCTTAAAAAGGATATGGCAGAATTAGAAAAGGTACAGAGAAGAGCCACCAAAATGGTAAAGGGGAAGGAAGGATACCCCTATGAAGAGAGGCTTAAAAGGTTAGGGCTCTTCAACCTGGAAAAGAGATGATTGAGGGGAGATATGATAGAGGTCTATAGATTAATGAATGGAGTGGAACAGGTAAACGTAGATCGATTGTTTACGTCATCAGAATATATGATACCCCACTTGTATATAGTTACAACTGTTTTAGAGACAGTACTTCTGTTTAAATTGTAACACAAACTGTGTTAGTTGATTTACTGAATCATTCTGCTTAATCTTTAAACCCTTTGTTGCACAAGTTAAGATGTTCTATGTAAAAAGTTATAATTGTTCTATGTAAAACAAGCTCTGCATTGTTAATTGTTGTTAATTGTACACCGCAACTGATCGCTGGAAGATGCGGTATATAAATAAGTGTTAAATAAATAAATAAATAAATAAAATAAAATAAATAGAAAGACTAGGGGACATGCAATGAAGCTACAGGGTAAACTATTTAAAACTAATAAGAGAAATTTTATTTTCACTCAACGTGTAATCAAACTCTGGAATTTGTTACCGGAGGGTGTAGTAAAAGCTGTTAGTGTAGCTGGGTTTAAAAAAGATTTGGACAAGTTCCTGCAGGAAAGGTCCATAAACCATTATTAAAAGGGACCCGGGATATCACTGCTTGACCCAATACAAGCATTGAGGAACCTGTGTCTTTTGGAGAGACTGTTAGGTACTTATGACCTAGATTGGCCACTGTTGGAAACAGGATACTCGGCATGATGGATCTTGGTCTGACCCAGTATGGCATATCTTATGTTCTTATGTTAAGCCCAGTATCCTGTTTCCAATAGTGGCCAATTCAGGTCATAAGTACCTGTCAGGTTTCCAAAACGTACACAGATTCCATGCTGCTTATCTTGGGGTAAGCAGTGGATTTCCCTGGTCCATGGTAAACTACTATAGCAAAACAATTCTCTGGTTAACAGATCTTCTTAATAAAGGAGAAAAAGGACCTCAGTTTGTCAGCCAAACTTTATAATGTAATAATATCTGGCATCCAAAACAACATCATTGATCCAGGAAAAACTCCTTTATACTGAATCTTTACTAAATTTTCACTCAAATAAGTTCAGATATTTTAATCTCAAAAATATTTTTTCATTTTTCTTTTTTTTACAATAAGAATTCTTCAGAAAATTATTGCCATTCAAAAGGGTCCTCTTCTCTCTCATGTAATATATACGATTAGTGTTCAGCCAAGTGTACTGATAATGGGCGGGACGATAAACTAGTAAACATGCTCAATTATGTTTTATTAATTTCTCTGTTCCTGAGGAGGGCTGCAGTGTTAACGATTAGGTAATGCCTTTGTTTTAAACCCATTTCCCCCCTTCCTCATTTCTCTATTTTCGTGGATAACACTTTACTCTTCCCTGTTTCCTCTGCTCGCAACCTTGGGGTTAACTTTGACTCCTCTCTCTCTTTCTTCATACACATCTAACAGCTAAAACCTGTCATTTGTTTCTCTGTAACATCAGCAAAATTTGCTCCTTCCTTTCTGAGCACACTAAAGACCGTTATCCACTCTCTAGTACCTCCCGTCTTGATTATTGCAACCTGCTCCATGCTGGTCTCTTCTGCATCATCACTCTCCTCTTTATCTGTTCGAAACTCAGCTGCAAGGTTAATATTCTGCTAGTATGAGTATGCTCACATAGCCCTCTTCTCAAGTCACTTCACCGGCTTCCTATCTGTTTCCAGTTCAAACTTCTCCTACTGCCTTCTAAGTGTATCCGTTCTGCAGCACCTGGCTACCTTTCCTCTCTTACCTTGCCCCCCCCCCCCCCCCTCCACAGGAACTCTGTTCTTCAGGCAGATCTCTTTTATCTTCACCCTTCCCTGTCACTGACATTTACAGACTTTGTTCATTCCATCTTGCTGCTCTGAATGCCTGGAACAAAGTATCCGAGGCAGTGCGTCATCTGTGGCACTATTCAAATTCAGATTAAAAACCCACCTCTTCAAGACTGCCTTTGGATCTTGACCCCCTTGTTCTCCTGCTCACCACCTATGTGCATCATTCCTATTCTCCTAGACTTACCCTAGTCCCTAGTTACTGTGTTTGTCTTGATTAGAATGTAATCTCTCTAGGGCAGGGACTGTGTCTTACATGTATACATACAGCGTTGAGTATGCCTAGTAGCGCTATACAAATGATAGGTAGCAATAGTAATTTGGGGTTGATTCTGAGCCTCTTCTCAGCATTATTAGGTGTGTTGTATTTTCTTTTTGTGGATTTCTGTCTTAGAAATCTAGTTGGAAAGTTAATAAACAATATATTAAATAGCTACATCTTTGAGAGTTCTTTTAATTCTTAAAATCCTCACACTGTCACATCAACCATGTTTTTGCTGTAAAACGTTATCACTAGAAATGATTTGTCTTATCTGTGTGTCTCAAAATCGATGAGCAAATGCTGACTGCTCTCACCTCTACATGGTAGTGACATACCAACATTTCTTTATGACACTAAGGGTCTATGTCTACTTTTCCAATTTATATATAAAAAACTACATGATTTTATAGTGTCTGATTCTGAACGGATATATTTTATTACTATGTTTGTTGAATAACATGAGCACTATATAAAACCTTTTGTATTTTGAACATTATATTTTGTCTTAATTCTATAGTAAGGGTGTATTTCTTCGGGGGGATCTAGGATAGGACAGGAAATGGGCCGATGGGGGGCTAGGATATGCAACACAAGATGTTGTCTGTGAGTATTTACCTATACATCCCAATGACCTTACTTAATTATTATTTACAGTAGTGTCTACAATTTTATGTCCAATATGTTTATTGCCTCATTCTGTCCTGCGTTGTTTTCATTATTACCTTTCATTTTTACTGATACCATTCTTTAACTATTATGGTTACATATTGATGTTTGTTGATTTGAATGTATCAAAACTATTTTAATGTATAAGGGATTTTATTGCTCATTTTATTTTGTTTTATATTTGCAAGCTCCATGCCCCCTGAGGAAGGCGTTGCCAAAACGCGTTGGGGTTTTTTTCAATAAAGATTCCTGTGACCATCTACGTCTTTTGTTCCTTGTGTTTTACTGGCCTCCACTGCAAGAGCGAGTGCACTTTTTGTGTTCCCCCTCAAAAACGATAAGCTCCATGGAGCAGGGACTGTCTCTGTTTTATGTATTTGTACAGTGTACATCCAATAGAGCTATAGAATTGTTTAGTAATAGTAGTAGGTCCCAGCTCTGATTTCTATGAGCTGGAAGCCCAAAGGTGTAGGAGAAATGAACTGGGCCAATCCCATGAGATCATAGTTTTCAGAAGGATCCAGCAACAATGGTACAGGATAAACAATTTTTGTTTTTAGATATACTGCCTATAGAGGATAGCAGCTAGGCGGTTAAGGGACTTGCATACAATACCTGAATGCATTTCCCTGTCCCCAAAGGGCTCACAATCTAAATCTGTACCTGAGGCAATGGAGGGGTAAATGGCTTGCCCAAGGCCACAAGGAGTGCTAGTGGAGTCTAAACCCTGGTCCCTCTGGCCTGAGGCTGCTGTCCTCCTGTGGGACTATGAACCCTGGCCCCTCTGGACCAAGGCTACTGCCCCCAACCACTAGGCCACTCCTCCCTCAAATTTCATCAGCTGGATATATTTAGCTATTATGAAATGAGTGATCCCAGAGGTGGGTTAGATCAGGGAATGCCCTCCCATTAAAGATGTGAACCAACAAGGACCTTGTAAGCTTCCACAAAGAGCTAAAAACTTATCTATTCCAGCAGCACTTTGGAAACATAACTTAGCCTACACAGAAATCACAAATGATCGTTCTAGCCATACAGATATTAACCCAGCCCCATAGGTACTACAGTATATTACAACCTACATGTCCCTCCTCCCCTAATCTGCTCCCCTGTTGATTCACACATATTCTAATGAGTTTTATGTAACTGTTAAAACCAATTTAAAAGTTAATTGTAAACAGCGCTGACCTAGAGAGAGCATGGTATATAAAAATAGTTAAATAAATAAATATATAAATAAATTCTACACAACTGTTTAAGACGCTACGCAAATGACTGTGCAATTTTAACTCATATTATTAAACAATGCAAATATAAGTAATGAATTGAGTTACATGGTTATACAGCTCCTTACCTAGTTTTGCATAGATTTCGGGGCAATTTTTGCGCAATAAAATGGCAAATAAAATGTACAAAGTTTCATAAATATAAGAATGCATGTAGGATCGGCCCGTCCATTGTGCGAGAATGTTGTTCACACAGGCCCCATGCTTCAGGGAGCCCTGCATGAACTTCATTCGCACACAATGGATGGCTTCAGAGTTGAGCCAGGGTAGCCCGCCGAGGCTCCGGCTCTGGCTCATCTTGGCACAGTCACCAGCATGAAGAGCGGTATTTTCCCTCATGCTGGTGGCTGTGTTACTGTGAAGCGCACAAGCGCCAGGAAATGCCCTTTAACTTGTCCTTGCATTCAACGCACTTCGCAGTCACACAGCTGCCAGCATGAGGGAAAATACCGCTCTTCACGCTAGTGGTTGTGCAGAAGTGAGCCAGGGCCTTGCGCGGGCTTCCCCGGCTCCCTCTGCAGGAGCTTAGATAGTCGCGGGGCTCTTCGGGGGGATCTAGGATAGGACAGGAAATGGCCGATAGGGGGGACTTGGACAGGAAATGGGCCGATGGGGGGCTAGGATTGGAAATGGGCTGATAGGGGGTGCTAGGACTGGAAATGGGCTGATGTCGGGGGATGGGAGAATGAACTAGAAGGGAGTGGATGCTGGGTGGAGCTGGAACTAGAAGGGAGCTGATGTTGGGGGAGGACTAGAACGGGATGGGACTGGGGGAGTGAGGATGGAGAGGGGCAAAGATATTTTGTGTGGGAGGGAAATAAAATCTACGATTGGCTGGGTATTGGGAGAATAAGTGGGGATTGAGGAAGGAAGGATGAAATTTGAGTGGATGAAAAAGAAATAAAGAAAGAAATGGAGGAAAAAGCAAAAGGGGAAGATCAGTGTGTTAAAGGAGATGTAGACAGAGAAAGGGAAAAAACTAGAAGAGAGAAGAAAGGACAAATGGACAACAGACAATGGAGAGTTAGCCGAAGACATGAAGAAACCAGAAAAAAGTGACTAGAGCAATTGCAACTGAAAATAAAATGCCCAAACAACAAAAGGTAGAAAAATACTTTTTTATTTTGAATTTATTAACTGGAAAATGTCAGCTCTGGGTAATGTGCATTGCTAATGAAGTTATGTTTTTGTTTAGTACAAGAGGAAATTAATTTATAGTTTTATTTCTCCAGTTTTGTTGTACGTTCCAATTTTGGCCTTTGCGGTTCCCAGTTTAATTATTGTCTTTCTATTTCTAAATTGTGATCCCTTGTTCTTTGTTTGATGACGGTCTATGTTCTGCATCTGTAACCGAGCTAAAGTATTTTGTTTATGTAGTTTCTATTTGATAGTGCCACTTGCTCTCTTTCCTCAGTGAGATGTATTAGTATTCTCTGAGATGTATTGGTTTAATATTTGCGGTGTTGCTTTTTGAAAGGTAGGGTTTGGTCCTTTCTGAGACCTGGTAGTGCCATTATGATACGGCAGATTTGCTGTGGGTTCTAAATGGACAGTGTTTGTAGTAGTTCCTAATGTGCCTGGCGGTTGGCACTGGAGTATAGTAATGTAGAAATCTGGTAATCTTTCTTTATCCAAACACTCATTAAGAGGAATGTTTACTAAAAATTAGTGCACATTAGCATTATGCAAATATTTAAGCAAATGAGGCCCCGCAATGAGTCTTCGCACATGGCCCCACACCCCCCTTGGGCCGCCGTTGAGTGCATGTACCACTGCATTTGTGACATAGTCACACTTTAGTACATCAGCCACTTAGCGAGGGATACATTATTAATACCAGGATCTTAGAAGGCCAACTTAGCTATAGGAAACTAGGCTTAAAATCTGGAGGCAAGCCAAATAAAATTGGTATTAGAAATGGTTTGAATCCTATCCAGAAAACACAGTGTCAAATTCTCAGCTGGTACAGACAGCAGGAATAAGCTAAACGCCGGTGCTTAATTTCGGGACCCTTTAAGTAAAGCCCGCTAAAGTTTTGCACTTAACATGCAATACAAATGCACGTTAAGTGCATTCTCTCTGCTTTAGCTGACCAGCATATGCCCAGCAGGGAATGTGCAAACAAGTGAATAAACAGGCAGACAAAGATGAGCCAGTCGATATAGTGTGTCTGGATTTTCAGAAAGCCTTTGACAAAGTCCCTCATGAGAGACTCTTGGCGAAGTTAAAAAGTCATGGGATAGGAGGCAGTATACTATCGTGGATCAGTAACTGGTTAAAAGATGGAAAGCAGAGGGTAGGGCTGAATGGCCAATTTTCCCAATGGAAAAAGGTGAATAGTGGAGTACTCCAGGGATCTGTGCTGGGTCCGCTGCTTTTTAACATATTCGTAAATGACTTGGAAATGGGAATAACGAGTGAGGTTATAAAATTTGCAGATGACATAAAATTATTCAGAGTTGTTAAAACTCAAGAGGATTGTGAAAAATTGTAAGAGAATCTTGATAAATTGGAAGACTGGACATTCAAATGGCAGGTGAAATTTAATGTGGACAAGTGCAAAGTTATGAACCTAGGAAAGAAAAACCCAAGCTGTGGTTACACGATGCAAGGTTCCACATTAGGAACTACCACTCAGGAAAAAGATTTAGGCATCAGCGTGGATAACACGTTGAAACCCTCTGCCCAGTGTGCAGCAGTGACCAAGAAGGCAAACAAAATGCTAGGAATCATGGAAAGGAATGGAAAATAAAACAAAGGATATTATAATACCTCTGCATTTTTCCATGATGTGATTGCACCTTGAATGTTGTGTGACTTCTGGTCACCGTATCTTAAAAAGGACATAGCAGAATTAGAAAAGGTACAGAGAAGACCCACAAAATGGTAAAGGAGATGAAAGGATATCCCTATGAGAGAGACTTAAAAGGTTAGGGCTCTTCAACCTGGAAAAGAGATGCCTGAGGGGAGATATGATAGAGGACTATAAATTAATGAATGGTGTGAAACAGGTAAATGTAGATTGACTTTTTACAGCATCAAAAAGTAGAAAGACCAGGGGACATGCAATGAAGCTACAATGTAACTCGTTTAAGACTAATAAGAGAAAATATTTTTTTCACTCAGCACATAATCAAACTCTGGAATTCTTACCAGAGGATGTAGTAAAAGCTGTTAGTGTAGCTGGATTTAAAAAAGGCTTGGACAAGTTCCTAGAGGAAAGGTCCATAAACCATTATTAAAGAGGACCCAGGTAATCCACTGCTTGCCCCAATACAAGCATTATGGATCCTGTGTGTCTTTTTGGGAAACTGCTAGGTACTTGTGACCTGGATTGGCCACTATTAGAAACAGGATACTGGGCTTTTATGGACCTTGGTCTGACCCAGTATGGCATTTTTTATGTTCTTATGTTCTTAATGTGCATTACATTTAACACAGCTGCATTCAATGACACCCATAGACACACACATGTGGTCAGCCACATAAGTATTATTTTGTTAAATTCAGTTCTGGCTGCTGAATGAATTTTGGATGGATAACTTGATGTTTATTTATTTATTTAATTTATTTAACAGTTTCTTGTATACCGCCCCTTCCAGAGATCAAGGGCGGTTTACATTGAACAGTTAACAAAATTTTGTATACTTCTGTCTGGCCAAAATTTATTTGTTTAGATTTCAGAGGGGTCAGGTTGTTCCAAGTGCAGGGCCAAAATTTATCTGGATAGCAGTGCTTCTCCAGGAACAAGCAGGAAGTCAGTCCTCACATATGGGTGACGTTGGTGCTATTGTTGGTGTTATTGTTCATAAAAAAGTTAATTGTACATAATTTAAAGAAAACACTATGTTCTATGTAAAACAATGTTCATTATGTTAATTGTAAACTGTTCATTATGTTATTTGTAAACCGCCTTTGATCTTGGGAAAAAGCGGTATAGAAGAAAAGTATAAATAAATAAATAAATAAATAAATAAATAAATAAATGCGGAGCAATTCCCCAGCTTCCAAAGAAAGCCTTTGAGATTGCATCGCGCATGCGTGGTCCCCTTCCCACCCAAGGGTGCCATCTTGCTCAGTCTTCTTTTTTCCGCGGAGCCCAACGGACGTGGTCTGTTTCCACTGTGGAAAAATTAGAAAAGTTGATTTATATTTTTCAGCATTCCCGGTATCGAGTCCGGTCCTATTTTTTGTTTTTGTCCTTCGTGACTAGCGTTCGTGCTCTTTTTAGTTTTCACTGGCAGCCCGGTTGTTTGACCTCACAGGGGCCCTTTTTCCCCGATGACTGCCAGCAGGTTTAAGAAATGTGATCGGTGTAAGAAGTTGATGTCTCTCACCGACACACACGACTGCTGCCTCTGTTGCCTCGGCCCCGACCATGACCCGGTGGTCTGTGAGCCATGTGATGAGATGTCTTCGAAGTCTTTGAGGAGCAGGCAGCAGCAGCGTGAGAGGATTTTTTCCGAGTCCCCCTCCGGCCGGGCCCAGACCTCATCCGAAGCCTCGACATCTTGGGAATCGGAGCCTGAGCACCATCGTGGGTCTTCTGAGCGGGGGTCTCCCTCCAGGGAACACCGGAGGAAAAAGAAACTCATGAGGGCGGCATCGCTGGAGGCCTCTGATCGGCTTGGGCTTTCGGGTTCCAGGCCGCGGAGCCCGGACCGCCGCCCCGGGTCCTCGGCGTCAGAGCAGCCGGCAAAACAACCTCACAGGGAGCTGGAGGCGTCGGACAAGGTAACTTCTGTTGTCCTCATAGACTCTCCTCAGGGAGAGCCAGCATCGAGCCTGACGATGTCGGGGCCCGAGCCAGGAGCTGCCGAGCCTTCTGAGTTCGGTCTCAGGATGGCGGCCCTGGAGAGCAGCCTGGCTGCCTTCATGGAGCAGTAGCAGGCACTGATGGCCAGTCTCGCCGGTCCATCTGCCCCGACCACCGGGACATCGACATCTATGTCGACGCCGGAGGCCAAGCCGATCCTCGAGTCGATCAGGTCGCGAGTTGATTCTCGGCCAAGGTCCCCCTCGACCTCCCTTCGGGACCGAGGTCGTCGACACCGGTGCCCTCGGTGTCGAGGCGGTCGGGCCCAAAGCCCTCGAGGCCAGAGGGGAGATGGAGGAGGAAGACTCCCCAGACACCTTCTGGACCCAGTGTATCCCATTTGACTCACCGAATTCAGAGCCTCGGACTAGGTCCCCTCTGGAGGACATTCGGTTCTCGGACTTCGTCAGGGACATGGCCAAGGCTTTGGCATTCCCTGCGGATGCCGAGGAGGAGCCTCGAGCCGAAGAGCTCTATGCCCTCCAGTATGACTCTCCCCCGAAGGAGGCCCTTACTGTACCAGTGCCTCCGATGTTGGAACGGCTGATGCTCAGAATGTGGGAACCCCGGCCTTGATGCTGGTACTCAGCAAGTGGGTCGATTCCATCTATCGAGTCCGCAAGAGTCCTGGGTTCCAGAAAGCACAGCTGCCGCACAACTCCATGGTTGTGGAATCAGCCATGCACTGGCTGAAAAGCCAAAAAATGCATACCTTGGTGCCTCCCAGCCGGGAAGCCAGGGATCTGGACGCCCTCAGCAGAAAGTGCTACCAGGGCTCGATGCTGTCATGCCATGTCCAAACTTACCAGCTGTACATGGGCATGTACTTGTGGGACCTGGCAAAGGAGATTGCCGGGTTCTCGGCTGGCCTGTCCGAGGAACCCTTGCAGCGCTTCAAGGCCTTGTCCACGGGGATCAGAGCATGCTCGAAGTTCATGTCTCGAGCAGCTTACGACGGCTTCGAGGCTTCGGCCCGAGTAGCCGTGGCCGGCATCAGTGCACGCCGTCAGGCCTGGCTCATGTCGTCGGACCTGGAGCCATGGGTTCAGGACAAGTTGGTCAATGTCCCGTGCCGAGGGGACAACTTTTTCAGCAAATCCATGACTGAGAAAGCTGCAGAACTCAAGTCCGAGTACTTGACCCAGACAAGGTACCAACAGGAAAGCACAAACCTATGTGCTACAAGGTTCCCAGTATTTTAACAGGAAAGCACAAACCCATGTGTCAGGCCATAGGCTTTTTCTACCAATAAAGAATTTCCTTCCAATTGCTATCCACGTTTTCTTGACCCAGACAAGGCCTCGGGGAAAAAGCCCTTTTTCCCGAGGAAGGGTACGGCTTTCAGAAACTATCCCACTGCCCCATCTCCCCAACAGGGGCAGCAGCCCAGGGGACAGGGGCATGGCCCATGTAAGCTGAAGACTCCCAAGCCTCCAGCTCTGGCTCCTACTCAGCCGGGAGGGGGTTTTTGACTCCCACTGCATAGCTCCTCTCCCAACAGTGGTTTGGCCCTGCACAGGAGGACGGCTTGCCCACTATGCTCACAGGTGGCCAGGCATTACTACCAATGCCTGGGTGCTGCAAGTAGTCCAGCAGGGCTACTTACTCCACTTCCACCAGGTGCCCACCTCCTTTTTCCCAGGAGAGCCTCTGAGGCCCCCTCTTCACAGGAACCTCCTCCTGCAGGAGTTGGCAGGTCTGCTAAAGATCCTTTAGCAGTGGAACCGGTGCCCCACCACCTGCAGGGGCAAGGCTTCTACTCCAGGTATTTCCTCATACCAAAAAGAAAAGGAGGCCTTTGCCCCATCCTAGACTTCCGAAATCTGAACAAGTTCCTGGTGAGGGAAAAGTTCAAGATGCTTTCCCTTGGGATCCTACTGCTTTACCTCCACCAGGGAGACTGGCTATGCTCCTTAGATTTAAAGGATGCTTATACTCACATCCTCATACACCCAGACCACAGACAATACCTCAGGTTTGTGGTTGGAGGGAACCACTTCTAGTACAGGGTGCTACCCTTTGGCCTAGCCACCGCTTCCAGAGTATTTATCAAATGCCTAGCAGTGGTGGCGGCCTTCCTCAGAAGCCAGGGTGTCTTCGTCTTTCCATACCTGGATGACTGGCTCATCAGAGGCCAATCGGCCCAGGAGGCTCAGCAGGGCACTGCTCACACAGTCTCCCTGCTCCAGCACCTAGGGTTTGTTATAAATCGTGAAAAGTCCACTTTGCTCCCCACTCAGCACTTGGAGTTCATAGGAGCAAGACTGGACACACTTCAGGCAAAGGTTTACCTACCGCTGGACAGGGCGAGGCGTTGCTGGACTTGGTCTTCCTGTGCCTCCTGGGCCATATGGCCTCCACAGTGCATGTGACTCCATATGCTCGATTCCACATGCACACAGCTCAATGGGGCCTCAGAGACCAGTGGACACAAGCCACTGGCCGCCTCAGAGACAGAGTAGCAGTCTCCAAGTTACTGGTCACAGTCTTGCAATGGTGACTTCACCCCCCCAACTTGCTTCAGGGAGTACCATTTCAACCTCCCTCTTATACCAGAGTACTGATGACAGACGCCTCCTTGCTGGGCTGGGGAGCCCATTGCCAGGGTTCATGACCTCAGGGACGGTGGTCCTTGGGTGAGGTCACACTTTAGATCAATCTTCTAGAACTTCGAGCCATCCGCCTAGCTCTTCAAGCCTTCTGTCATCTTCTGGCACCTCAGTCGGTGCTGATACAGATGGACAATCAGGTGGCGATGTTCTACATCAACAAACAGCGGGGCACAGGATCTCGCATCCTATGCCAGGAGACTCTGGACCTCTGCTCTTTTGCAGTGGCACATCACATATCCCTAAAGGCACTTTATCTGCCAGGTCAGGAGAACCTCCTGGCCAACAAGTTGAGCAGCATTCTTCAGCCTCACGAATGGGAACTGAACTGGGATGTAGCCCACCGGATCTTCAACCGCTGGGGTCTCCCATCCATGGATCTCTTTGCCAGTCCGCAAAACCGTCAGTTGCCCTGGTTCTGCTCAAGGCAGTCACATCCGCTGAGCGTGGCAGCAGATGCTTTCCTGATCTCGTGGGCACAGGGCCTTCTCTATGCGTTCCCACCCACGCCCCTGGTGGCACGCACTCTGTTCAAGATTCTTTGGGACAAGGCCTATGTCATCCTGGTGGCCCCCAGGTGGCCCAGACAGCCTTGGTTCCCTCTTCTCCTTCAGATGGCAGTTGAACCTCCACTCCCACTGGGGGTGCAGCCCGACCTCTTGACCCATGAGCAGGGTTCCTTGTTACACCCCAATCTCAGATCCCCCAACTTAATGGCTTGCCTGCTGAGAGGGTAGTTCTTGCTCCTCTACTCCTCCCCAAGGAGATGGAGGAGGTGTTGCTGGCCTCTAGGAGGCAATCCACTAGAAAGTCCTACGGGTTCAAGTGGTGTAGATTTGAAGGGTGGTGTGCCCAGCATACGGAGAACCCATTGACTTGTCAAGTGCCTCAGGTATTAACATAAGAACATAAGAAATGCCATACTGGGTCAGACCGAGGTCCATCAAGCCCAGTATCCTGTTTCCAACAGTGGCCAATCTAGGTCATACGTACCTAGCAGTTTCCCCAAAAGACACAGGTTCTGCAGTGCTTGTACTAGGCCAAGCATTGATATCCTGGGTCCCTTTTTAATAGTGGTTTATGGACCTTTCCTCCAGGAACTTGTCCAAACCTTTTTTAAACCCAGCTATACTAACAGCCCTTACTACATCCTCCGGTAACAGATTCCAGAGTTTGATTACACGTTGAGTGAAGAAATATTTTCTCCTATTTGTCTTAAATAGTTTACCCTGTAGCTTCATTACATGTCCCCTAGTCCTTCTATATTCTGATAGCGTAAACAATTGATCCACGTTTATCCGTTCCACTCCATTCATTAATTTATACACCTCTATCATATCTCCCCTCAGCCGTCTCTTTTCTAGGTTAAAGAGCCCTAACCTTTTTAGCCTCTCTTCATAGGAGTAGCCTTCCATCCCCTTCACCAATTTGGTGGCTCTTCTCTGTACTTTTTCTAATAACTCTATGTCCTTTTTAAGATACGGTGACCAGAATTGCACACAATATTCAAGGTGCGGTCGTACCATGGAGCGATACAGAGGCATTATAATATCCTTTGTTTTATTCTCCATCCCTTTCCTTATGATACCTAGCATTCTATTTGCTTTCTTGGCCGCCGCTGCACACTGGGCGGAGGGTTTTAACATGTTATCCACGATGACTCCTAAATCTTTTTCCTGGGTGGTGGTTTCTAATGTGGAGCCTTGCATCGTGTAACTATAGTGTGGGTTGTTCTTTCCTAGGTGCATAACTTTGCACTTGTCCACATTAAATTTCATCTGCCATTTGGATGCCCAGTCTTCCAATTTATCCAGATCCTCCTGCAGTTTTCCATAATCCTCTTGGGTTTTAACAACTTTAAACAGTTTTGTGTCATCTGCAAATTTGATAACCTCACTAGTTATTCCCTTTTCCAGGTCATTTATGAATATGTCAAAAAGTAGCGGACCCAGTACAGATCCCTGGGGTACTCCACTATTCACCTTTTTCCATTGGGAATATTGGCCATTTAGCCCTACCCTCTGCTTTCTATCTTTTAACCAGTTCCCGATCCACAATAGTACACTGCCTCCTATCCCATGACTTTTTAGCTTCGCCAAAAGTCTCTGATGGGGGACCTTGTCAAAAGCTTTCTGAAAGTCCAGATACACTATATCAACCGACTCACCTTTGTCTACCTGTTTATGCACACCTTCAAAAAAACAGATCAGATTAGTAAGACAAGATCTTCCTTGTCTAAAGCCATGTTGGCTGTCTCCCATTAGGCCATGACTATCCACATGCTGTGTAATTTTGTTCTTTATGATGGTTTCTACCATTTTCCCTGGTACTGACGTCAGGCTCACCGGTCTGTAATTTCCCAGGTCACCCCTGGAACCCTTTTTAAAAATTGGTGTTACGTTGGCGACCCTCCAATCTTCAGGTATTACAGATGATTTAAATGAAAGTTCACAGATTACCAATAACAGGTCTGCAATCTCATATTTCAGTTCTTTCAACACTCTGGGATGTATACCATCCGGTCCAGGTGATTTGCTACTATTCAGTTTATCAAATAGTTGTAATATATCTTCTCGGTGTAGCGATATTTCTCTCAATTCCTCTGCAGTATCACCTTTAAATACCACTTCAGTCTTGGGTAACATCCCTACATCTTCCTCAGTAAAGACCGAAGCAAAGAATTCATTCAGTCTCTCTGCTATAGCCTTGTCTCCTCTTACTGCCCCTTTTACCCCTCTATCATCTAATGGTCCAATTGACTCTCTCACAGGCCTTTTGCTACGAATGTACTTGAAAAAGTCTTTATTTCGTGTTTTTGCTTCCGTAGCAAGTTTCTTCTCAAATTCCCGCTTTGCCTGCCTTATCAATGCTTTGCATTTAACTTGCCAGTGCTTGTGCTGTTTCCAGTTTTCATCATTTGGCTCTTTTTTCCATTTCCTGAAGGTTGCTCTTTTGGCAGCAACAGCCTCTCTGACCTCACCTTTAAACCATGCTGGCAGTTTTTTGGACTTTCTTCCACTTTTCTTAATGCGTGGAATACAGCTGGTCTGGGCTTCGAGGATAGTATTTTTAAATAACACCCAAGCTTGCTGTAAGTCTTTAACCTTTGGAACCGCTCCTTTTAGTTTTTTCCGTACTATATTCCTCATTCTATCATAGTCTCCCTTTTGAAAGTTAAAAGGTAGTACTGTGGATTCCTTTACTATCTGTCCTCCACTGATTAAATCAAACATGATCATACTATGATCACTATTGCCAAGTGGTCCCAACACCCTTATTTCTTGCACCAGATCTGGCGTTCCACTAAGGACTAGGTCCAGTATGGCTTCCCCTCTGGTCGGTTCATGAATCAGCTGCTCCAAGAAGCAGTCATTTATTTCACCTAGAAACTTTATCTCTTTAGCTTGTCCTGCTGTGACACTGTCCCAGTCGATACCGGGGTAATTGAAATCACCCATTATTACTACTCTGTTGTGGCTTTTGTTAGCTTCCTTGATTTCTTTGAGCATTTCATCATCCATTTGTTCATTCTGGCCAGGTGGTCGATAGTATACTCCCACTGCCATCACCTTCCCCTTCATAAATGGAATTTCAATCCATAGAGATTCTACAGCAAATTTTGTTCCCTGCAAAACTTTAATCCTTTCTGACTCAATGCCCTCTCTAACATAGAGCGCAACCCCTCCACCAATTTGTTCAGCTCTATCATTACGATATAGTTTGTATCCAGGTATCACAGTGTCCCACTGGTTATCCTCCTTCCACCATGTCTCTGAGAGTGCAATCATATCTAACCTCTCATTTAGTGCTATATATTCTAATTCTCCCATCTTATTGTTTAGACTTCTAGCATTGGCATACAAGCATTTTAGAGACTGTATTTTATTAATATTAATCTGGCTATTGGTAGGCATGGGTAATTGGGAATCCTTATGCTCTGTCTGCTCCTTACTCAAGGGCATTTGGGCTACTATACTCCCTTTTGGAACCTCACTGCTTTTGGTAGTATCCTTCAAGGATACCTTTGTCCGAACCATGCGCTCCTGGGTGACTGTCGGCTTTCCTCTATTTTCTAGTATTGCAGTACTTACGCCACCTCTCGGAGTAAGGCCTCAAGTCTAACTCTGTCAGGGTCCACCTGAGTGTGCTGTCAGCTCACCACTTCCCAGTGGACGGACAACCTCTTTCATCTCACCCTTTGGTATCCCGATTCCTCAGAGGCCTCCTCCTCTTGAAGCCTCCAATTCGCCCACCGGCTACAGAGTGGGACTTAAATGTGGTCTTGCAGCGGCTTACTTGCCCACCTTTTGAACCAATGGCCACCTGTCACCTACGTTTCCTTTCCTAGAAAGCACTCTCTCTGGTGGCGCTCACGTCTGCTCGACGGGTAAGCGAGCTGCAGGCTTTAGTATCGGATAGGCCGTAAACACGGTTTTATAAAAACAGGGTGGTCCTATGTACTCATAAGAACATAAGAACATAAGATATGCCATACTGGATCAGACCAAGGTCCATCAAGCCCAGTATCCTGTTTCCAACAGTGGCCAATCTAGGTCATTCGTACCTAGCAGTTTCCCCAAAAGACACAGGTTCTGCAATGCTTGTACTAGGTCAAGCATTGATATCCTGGGTCCCTTCTTAATAATGGTTTATGGACCTTTCCTCCAGGAACTTGTCCAAACCTTTTTTAAACCCAGCTACACTAACAGCCTTTACTACATCCTCCGGTAACAAATTCCAGAGTTTGATTACACGTTGAGTGAAAAATATTTTCTTTTATTAGTCTTAAATAGTTTACCCTGTAGCTTCATTGCATGTCCCCTAGTCTTCCTATATTCTGATAACGTAACAGTCGATCTACATTTACCCGTTCCACTCCGTTCATTAATTTATAGACTTCTATCATATCTCCCCTCAGCCGTCTCTTTTCCAGGTTAAGAGCCCTAACCTTTTTAGCCTTTCTTCATAGGAGTATCCTTCCATCCCCTTTACCATTTTGGTGGCTCTTCTCTGAACCTTTTTCTTATAACGCTATAACCTTTTTAAGATACGGCGACCAGAATTGCACACAATATTCAAGGTGCGGTCTCACCATGGAACGGTATAGAGGCATTATAATATCTTTTGTTTTATTTTCCATTCCTTTCCTTATGATACCTAGCATTCTATTTGCTCTCTTGGCTGCCGCTGCACACTGGGCCGAGGGTTTTAACATGTTATCCACAATGACGCCTAAATCTTTTTCCTGGGTGGTGGTTCCTAATGTGAACCTTGCATCGTGTAACCATAGTTTGGGTTGTTCTTCCCTAGGTGCATAACTTTGCACTTGTCCACATTAAAATTCATCTGCCATTTTGATGCCCAGTCTTCCAATTTATCAAGATCCTCTTGCAATTTTCCACAATCCTCTTGGGTTTTAACAACTTTAAATAGTTTTGTGTCATCTGCAAATTTGATAACCTCACTCATTCCACTTTCCAGGTCATTTATGAATATGTCAAAAAGCAGCGGACCCAGCACAGATCCCTGTGGTACACCACTATTCACATTTTTCCATTGGGAAAATTGGCCATTTAGCCCAACCCTCTGCTTTCTATCTTTTAACCAGTTCTTGATCTACAGTAGTACACTGCCTCCTATCCCATGACTCTTTAGTTTTGCCAAAAGTCTCTGATGAGGGACCTTGTCAAAGGCTTTCTGAAAGTCCAGATACACTATATCAACCGACTCGCCTTTGTCCACCTGTTTATTCACACTTTCAAAAAAACATAACAGATTAGTAAGACAAGATCATCCTTGTCTAAAGCCATGTTGGCTGTTTCCCATTAAGCCATGACTATTGTCACAAGGTAAACCCAGGGGACCCAGAAGAAATGGAGATTAGCGGAGAAAATCAGGCAGAACCTGATGAGGTAAACAAAAACATGTCAAATAGTTGCTATGAGCGACCACGGCACACGTGGGAAAAGGGTAAAAAGACACACCCAGCCAGCATGAGAATGGAGGTTGATTTACCTGATAGGGATCAGCTGAGAAGGGGTGGAACCCGGGGACAGATACATAAGGCACACTCACAAGCAGTGAGGGAGAGTGAGCACGGACAGAGGTGGAAGCAACAACCTCAGTCGTGGGAACGGAGGGAAAGAGAAAGAAACACTATAAGCCAATCTCATCTCCAGGACCAAAGTTGGTGGAAGGAAGGAAATGAGAGAGAGTGTCAGCAACATATACCAGAGGACAGCTTGAATGAGTCTCAGGACTATGTGAGTACGTGTGGAGATCAGCTGTTGAACACAGAGTGTGTGTGTGAAAGCCAGAAGAGAAGAGGGAGGAATCCTGTTGCAGGAAGCAAGGCATTCAAAGTGGAACAGGACTGTTTTACACCCGAATGGGCTAAGTCCAGGATTAATAGAAGAAGCCAGCCTAGAGCAGAGATAAAGGGAAAAGGAAACAACTTCTTTCCTTGTACGGGCAGTTACAAGAGAAAGGAAGGTCTCTTACCTTATAATTCTGCTAGCAAACTTTAAATGCTCAGACTTCTCTCGAGTGCCGTTGTCAGCACTGAAAAGTCCCACAGCTGTATCAGAGGAATTAGCCTTTAACCCATTCAAGGCAGGACACAAGCTGTTTGACTCTAATACCAGTGTTTATGGGCAGTTACCTCATAGCTTTACACAGGAGGAGTGCTCTTACAAGCCATTATCCAGAGTATACGGTAATACCCAGCAGTGTTTTAGCCTAAAGCCAGGAAGCAGTCACGTAGCTGACGTGATTAACCAGAGTGAGCTCGGCAGGACAGCTGCTACAGAAAACGTAGGTACAAATGGTTATCCTTTAATGCCACATGATATTTCTAATGTACCAGATAACACTGAACCCATGGAATGCTCGTTAGTGACAACTGAAGAGGAAGAGTTTTCATTGAGATAAGAAAATACATGTACAAGGAGGGTTTAAACAGCAACACAGTAACTGGCAGAAGTTGCTTGGTTTAAAGTGAACCCTGATTGATTTATAACAGCAAAAGAAAAGGATTAAGTGCTCATGAAGAGAACTGTTTTTCTTTTGTTAAAAAGTTAAAGCTGAGGAAAGCACTTTTTGTTCAATGTTTGCTTCTGTTATTTGCCAGAGTGGCTTTTGATTATTTTGTTCTTCAAGAAAAAGAATACCTCATTGGACGGGGAATAAAGCCCTTGATTTAAAGTGTGAACTGTGTGTTTGAGTGATTACAAGAAGACGGTACAACTACCACCCACAGAGGCCAGGCAGGGCTATCTATAGCATATAGAAAGCCAAGAAAAGGTATTAAGCCATAATACCAGTCTCCACCGGAGGGGCCCGATGAGGGTGTGACACTATCTACATGTTCACTATTTTTGTTCTTTATGATGGTTTCTACCATTTTTCCCGGTACTGACGTGAGGCTCAACGGTCTGTAGTTTCCCGGATCACCCCTCGAACCCTTTTTAAAAATTGGTGTTACATTGGCGATCCGCCAATCTTCAGGTATTAGAGATGATTTTAATGATAGTTCACAGATTACTAATAGCAGGTCTGCAATCTCATATTTCAGTTCTTTCAACACCCTTGTATGTATACCATCCGGCCCAGGTGATTTGCTACTCTTCAGTTTATCTAATAGTTGTAATACATCTTCCCGATGTATCGATATTTCCTTTAATTCTTCCGCACCTTTAAATACCACTTCACTCATGGGTAACATCCCTACATCTTCCTCAGTAAAGACCGAAGCAAAGAATTCATTCAGTTTCTCCGCTATCGCCTTGTCGCCTCTTAGTGCCCCTTTAACTCCTCTATCATCTAATGGTCCAACTGACTCTCTCACAGGTTTTTTGCTATGAATATACTTGAAAAAATCTTTATTTTGCGTTTTTGCTTCCGCAGCAAGCTTCTTCTCAAATTCTCTCTTTGCCTTCTTTATCAATGCTTTGCATTTGACCTGCCAGTGCTTGTGCTGTTTCCAGGTTTCATCATTTGGCTCTTTTTTTCATTTCCTGAAAGATGCTTTCTTGGCAACAACAGCCTCTCTGACCTCACCTTTAAACCATGCTGGCAGTTGTTTGGACTTCCTTCTACTTTTCTTAAAGCGTGGAATACAGCTGGTCTCGGCTTCCAAGATAGTATTTTTCAACAACACCCAAGCTTGATGTAAGTCTTTAACCTTTGCAACTACTCCTTTTAGTTTTTTCTTAACTATTTTCTGCATTTTATCCTAGTTTCCCTTTCGAAAGTTAAAAGGTAGTACTGTGGATTTCCTTACTATCCCTCCTCCACTAATTAAATCAAAGGCAATCATGCTATGATCACTATTGCCAAGTGGCCCCAACACCCTTGTCTCTTGCACTAGATCTGGTGTTCCACTAAGGACTAGGTCTAATTTGGCTTCCCCTCTCGTCGGTTCATGGACCAGCTGCTCCAAGAAGCAGTCATTTATGTCATCTAGGAACTTTATCTCCCTAGCATGTACTGCCATGACACTCACCCAGTCGATACCGGGGTAATTAAAATTGCCCATTATTATTACTACGCTGTAACGTTTGTTAGCTTCCTTGATTTTTTTGAGCATTTCATCATCCATTTGTTCATTCTGGCCAGGCGGTCGATGGTACACCCCCACCGCCATTGCCTTCCCCTTTTTACATGGAATTTCAATCCATAGAGATTCTACAGCAAATTTTGTTTCCTGCAAAACTTTAATCCTTTCTGACTCAATGCCCTCTCTAACATAGAGTGCAACCCTTCCACCAATTTGATCAGCTCTATCATTACGATATAGTTTGTACCCAGGTATCACAGTGTCCCACTGGTTGTCCTCCTTCCACCATGTCTCTGATATTCCAATCACATCTAACCTCTCATTTAGTGCTATATATTCTAACTCTCCCATCTTATTTTTTAGACTTCTAGCATTTGCATACAAGCATTTTAGAGACTGTATTTTATTCATATTAATTTGCTATTGGTAGACATGGGTAATTTGGGATCTTTAAGCTCTGTCTGCTCCATATTCTAGGGCATTTGGGCTAATTTACTCTTTTTTGGAACCTCTCTGCTTTTGGTAGTATCCTTCAAGGATACATTCTTCTGAACCATCTGCTCTTGGGCGACTGTCGGCTTTCCCCTAGTTTAAAAGCTGCTCTATCTCCTTTTTAAAGGTTAATGCCAGCAGCCTGGTTCCATCCTGGTTAAGGTGAAGCCCATCCCTTCGGAAGAGCCCCTCCTTTACCCAGAATGTACCCCAGTTCCTAACAAATCCAAACTCCTCATCTCTGCACCATTGTCTCATCCACGCATTGAGACTCCGGAGCTCTGCCTGCCTTTTGGGTCCTGCACGTGGAACGGGAAGCATTTCATAGAACGCTACCCTGGAAGTTCTGGATTTCAACTTCCTACCTAAAAGCCTAAATTTAGCCTCCAGAACCTCCCTACCACATTTTCCTATGTCATTGGTACCGACATGTACCAAGACAGCAGACTCCTCCCCAGCACTATCTAAGACCTTATCTAGGTGGCGCGTGAGGTCCGCTACCTTCGCACCAGGCAGGCATGTTACCAGGCGATCCTCACGTCCACCAGCCACCCAGGTATCTACATGCCTAATGATCGAATCACCAACTATAACGGCTGTCCTAACCCTTCCCTCATGGGCACATGGCCCTGGAGAAACTTCCTCGGTGCGAGAGGGTTTTACATCACCTGAAGGACAGGTCCTAGTTACAGGATCACTTCCTGCCACACCAGGGTGATGCTCTCCTGTCACGTGACCTCTCTCCTCCATGGCAACAGGGATGCTGCCAGACTGGAGGTGGGACTTCAGGACTATATCCCTGTAGGTCTCGTCTATGTACCTCTCTGTCTTTCTTATGTTTTCCAAGTCTGCTACTCTAGCCTCTAGAGAATGGACTCGTTCACTGAGAGCAAAGAGCTCCTTGCAGCTAGTGCACACGTAAGACCTCTCACCAACTGGGAGAAAATCATATATGTGACACTCAATGCAAAAGACTGGAAAGCCCCCATCCCGCTGCTGGACTGCTGTCTGCATCTTAGTTTTAAGTTTTTGTTTAGATCTTGAAGTTCTTTACTTACTAAGGGTTGCTATGGATATTTATACCAATAAAACTGTACCTAATACGTTTAATATACCTTGTTCACCTGAAGCGTAATTAATCTCAGGTCCTTAGTGTATGTCTGATTTGGGTAACAAGCTTCACCTGAGAGCACCTCCTGTCTTTTAAGATGTGTAAGTATCTATAAAGCTACGATTATCCCAGGGGTGGGTGGGTTTGGGGAGGGAGGGAGGGAAATAACACTTATTAAAAGAGGGCTGCTACACAGTACCCTGTCCTGTGCTGCTGAGGTAAGCTATATTCTTATTTGATTTAAATTATAGCTCTTTGCTGCTGTTAGGCTCTAACTTATTATGAAATTTAAACTACAAGCTCTCTGCTGGGTTCTAAATTTAACCAGAAAGCTCTCTTCTGTGTTTTAAATTTAAACTAAAATTACTTTACTGATGCTAGGCCCTAAGTGACTATTAAATTTAAACTACAGCTTTCTTCTGGATTCCAAATTTAACCAGAAAGCTCTCTTCTGTGTTTTAAATTTAAACTAAAAATACTTTGCTGATACTAGGCCCTGAGTGACTATTAAATTAAAACTGTAAGCTGTCTGCTGGGTATGAAATGTAACCAGAAGTTCTCTTCTGTGTTTTAAATTTAAACTTAAACTGCTGCTACTAGGCCCTGGCTGATTTAACAAAAAATAGTGGGTTCACAGATTAAATAACTTTAATAGAAAGAATTCCTTTCAGAAAATTCCCAGAAGTATATACTCACAATTGCAGATCTCTCTCCAGAAGTAACAGTCCCTTTTTCTAGTCCTTCCGAAGTTCCTTCCAAAAGTGGTTTCCTCATTTCACCTCAACCAAGAGGTGGTCCTTCCAGCCTTCTTCCCCAGGCCACACACCAGCAGGGCAGAAGTGGTTCTACATACCCTGGACTGTAAGAGGGCGCTCGCCTTTTACCTGGAGTGTATGCGGGGACCATCGGAGAGCTTCCCAGCTCTTCGTCTCTTATGACCCTAGTAAACTGGGTCTACCTATCTACAAGCGCACGTTATCCACCTGTGTGGTAGACTGCATAGGCTTGGGGTATAGGGAAGCTGACCTCCAGCTGCAGGGCCGAATCACAGCCCACTCTGTCAGGTATAAGGCCGCATCAGTGGCTAACCACCACTCTGTTCCGTTGGCAGACATCTGCCGGGCCACAACTTGGTCTTCAAGCCAGACTTTTGCAACCAACTACTGCCTGGAGAGAGAGTCCCAGCGGGACAGTGTTTTTCGTCAGGCGGTACTCCGTAACCTATTCGAGGTTTAGGCAACTCCTACCTTCCGACCCTTTGGTGTCAGGCTACCATGGGGGTTGTGTTCTCTGAGAAAAATCCTATCACTGCTTCTGCGGCTCTTCTAGAGGGAGCCATTTTCAGCTATGGATTCTCAGTAGCCTAAAGCTAGGGGGTCCATATGTGAGGACTGACTTCCTATTTGTTCCTGGAGAAAGCATAGTTACTCACCTGTAACAGGTGTTCGCCAGGGACAGCAGGAATCAGTCCTCACGACCCTCCCTCCTCCTCTGGAGTTGCAGTCCTTTGATTAATTTTTTTCTCATTTTTGCCGTCTTTTTAGCTATGTCATCTGACTGAGCAAGATGGCACCCTTGGGCTGGAAGGGGACCGCGCATGCGCGATGCAATCCCAAAGGCTTTCTTTGAAAGCTGGGGAATTGCTCCGCACGAGAGCTCCGTCAGTGCTGACGTCACCCATATGTGAGGACTGATTCCTGCTGTCCCTGGAGAACACCTGTTACAGGTGAGTAACTATGCTTCTCCAGGACCAAGCAGGAAGTCAGTCCTAACATATGGGTGACGTCGGCGCTGACGGAGCCCTCGCGGAGCAATTTTCCCCAGCTTTCAAAGAATTGCAGCGCGCATGCGCGGTCCTCTTCCCGCCCAAGGGTGCCATCTTGCTCAGTCTTCTTTTTTCCGTGGAGCCCTACAGACGTTGCCTGTGAATCCCCGCAGAAAAGTTGATTTTTTCTCTATTTTTCTCTTTTTTCTTCGGTTCGACGCCGGTTCTTTTCCCGCCCGGACTCGCGACGCCGGTTGCGAGTCCGTCCCTTATTTTTCGGTTTTATGTCCTTCGTGACAGATTTTGCGCCTTTTTCCTTTTTCCCTGGCAGCCCGGTCATTCGACCTCGCAGGGGCCCTTTTTCCCCCGATGGCTGCCAGCGGCTTTAAAAAGTGTGATCTCTGTAAGAAACTCATGTCTCTTACAGACACTCATGACTTCTGCCTCCGCTGCCTCGGCCCAGATCATGACTCCATGATCTGTGGCCATGCGGCAAAATGTCCTCAAAAGCATTGAGGAGTCGGCAGCACCAGCGGGAGCGTATCTTCTCTGACTCCGGCCGGGCTCGGACCTCGTCAGAGGCTTCGACGTCTCGGGACTCTGGTCCTGAGCATCGTCGAAGTTCCTCTGAAAGGGGGTCTCCTACCTGGGAACATCATCGGAAGAAGAAACCCGTGAGGGCGGGATCGGTGGACGCTCCTGGTTCCTCGAGGGCCAGGTCGCAAAGAAACGATTCCCGTCCCGGGTCCTCGGAGACGGAGAGGCCGTCAAAACATCCTCGACTCGAGGTGGACTTGCCCGCTCACGTGAGTACTGTTGTCCTCGTTGACTCGCCTCCAAAGGACCCGACGTCGGGCCCGACGCCGTCGAGGCCCGAGTCGGGGGCTGCTGGGTCTCCTGAGCTCGGACTCAGGTTGACGGCCTTGGAGAGCAGTCTGACTGCCTTCTTGGACCAGCAGCGGGTATTGGTCGCTGGCCTCGCCGGTGCTTCTGCCCTGACCGCCGGGACGTCGACCTCCAAATCGACCCCGGAGACCGAGCCGATCCTCGAGTCCATGAGGGCTCGAGTCGATCCTCGGTCGAGGTCTCCTTCGGCCTCCCGTTCGGGACCGAGGTCGTCGACGCCGACTCCCTCGGCGTCGGAGCGGATAGCATCGGTGCCCGCCCGACCGGAGCCGATCGACTCCTCCTCCGAGGAGTCGGCCTGGGAATCTGAGGACGAAGAGTCACCTGGTTCCTTTCGGACTCGGTGTGTCCCTTCGGACTCCCCCGAGTCCGAACCTCGGAGACGGTCCCCCCCCCGGAGGATACCCGGTTCTCGGACTTCGTGAGGGATATGGCCAAGGCCTTGGCCTTCCCTGCGGATCCCGAGGAGGAGCCTCGAGTCGAAGAACTCGATGCCCTCCAATATGACTCTTCCCCGAAGGAGGCCTTTATTGTACCGGTTCCTCCGATGCTGGAACGACTTCTCTTCCGCATGTGGGAGAGCCCGGCGTCGTCGCCGGTGTTAAGCAAGCAGGTCGATTCCATTTATCGAGTCTGCAAGAGCCCCGGCTTCCAGAAGGCACAACTACCGCACCATTCCATGGTGGTGGAATCGGCCATGCATAGACTAAAGAGTCAAAAAATGCACTCCTCGGTGCCCCCTGGTAGGGAAGCCCGAAGCCTGGATGCCCTTGGTAGGAAGTGCTTCCAGGGCTCTATGCTTGCTTGTCGAGTCCAGACATACCAGCTCTACATGGGCATGTATCTCCGAGACCTGGCTAAGGAAATAGCCGGGTTCTCGGCTGGTCTCTCCGACGAACCTTTGCAGAGGTTCCAATCCTTGTCTACTGGTATTCAAGAGTGCTCCAAGTTTATCTCTCGAGCAGCCTACGATGGTTTTGAGGCGTCGGCTCGAGTAGCTGCGACCGGCATCGGTGGACGCCGCCAGGCTTGACTTCAGACGTCCGACCTCGAGCCCTGGGTACAGGACAAGTTGGTCGATGTCCCCTGCCGAGGTGATAACCTCTTTGGCAAGCCCATGGATAAGAAGGCTGCACAAATCGAGACGGAGACTCTCACCAGGACTCGTCTCTTGAGGAAGACCTCTGCCCCTTCTCAAAAGAAGAAAGCCTCGGGGAAAAAGCCCTTTTACCCGAGGAAAGGTGCTGCCTATAAATACTACCCTCAATATCAGGCCTCAGCGGCTCCCCCACAGGGAAAGCAGGCCAAGGGACGGGGTAATGGGTCCCGTAGGCAGCAAGCCCCCAAGCCTGCACCACCGGCCCCTGCTCAGCAGGGTGGGGGTTTTTGACTTCCTCAGCATAGCCTCTTCCCCTCAGCTGGTTTCTCTCAGCACAGGAGGCCGGCTGGTCCACTTTGCCCAAAGGTGGTCCAACATCACCACAGATACCTGGGTACTTCACATAGTTCAAAAGGGTTATCTTCTTCACTTTCACCAGGTACCTCCTTCCTACTTTCCAGGGGAGCCTCCCCGACTACCTTTGCACAGGGACTTACTACTTCAGGAGTTAGCAAGTCTCCTTCAGGAACAAGCTGTGGAACCGGTGCCCCACCACCTGAAGGGCCAGGGGTTTTACTCCAGGTACTTCCTGATTCCAAAAAGAACAGGAGGCCTCAGACCCATCCTGGACTTGCGCAACCTCAACAAGTTCCTTGCAAAGGAAAAGTTCAAGATGCTTACCCTTGGAATCCTGCTGCCCTACCTCCAGCAGGGAGACTGGCTATGCTCCTTGGATCTGAAAGATGCATATACTCATATCCTCATTCATCCGGACCACAGACAATATCTCAGATTTGTTGTGGGAGGAAATCATTACCAGTACAGAGTGCTGCCCTTTGGCCTATCCTCCGCACCCAGGGTGTTCACCAAATGCCTCGCAGTGGTGGCGGCTTATCTGAGACTTCAAGGTCTGTTTGTGTTCCCATACCTGGACGACTGGCTCATCAGAGCCCAGTCTTCCCAAGAGGCCACTCAAGCCACTCATCGCACTGTGGCTCTGCTCCAGCACTTGGGTTTTGTCATAAACTTCGCAAAGTCCACTTTGCTCCCCTCTCAAAATCTCGAGTTCATCGGCGCCCGGTTGGACACACTACAGGCGCGGGCCTTCCTCCCTCTGGACAGGGCCAAGCGGCTCATGGATCTCACCGGCCACTTTCACAGCAATGCGCTGGTCTCAGCCAGGCACTTTCTGTGACTGCTCGGCAATATGGCTTCCACGGTCCATGTGACCCCCAATGCCCGACTGAATATGCGTCCTGCTCAGTGGTGCCTTCGCAATCAATGGTATCAAGCCACGGGGAGCCTAGCGGACTCCGTACAGATCTCCGACCAGCTGGTCTCTTCTCTACAATGGTGGCTTCATCTGCCCAACCTTGTACTAGGAGTGACTTTTCAGTCCCCTACGCATTCTCAGGTCCTGACGACCGATGCTTCTCTCCTGGGTTGGGGAGCACATTGCCAAGGGACATGTACTCAAGGCCTCTGGACTCCTTGGGAGTCTGCTCAGCAGATAAACTTCCTGGAGCTCAGAGCCATCCGCCTAGCGCTCAAAGCATTCTCTCACCTGGTTTCTCACCAGTCGGTGCTGATACAGACCGACAATCAGGTTGCAATGTTCTACGTGAACAAACAAGGCGGAACAGGCTCCTTCCTTCTCTGTCAGGAGGCACAAAAACTATGCTCTTGGGCAGTCCACCACGGCATCATCCTCAAGGCTGTCTATCTCCCAGGTCAAGAAAATTACCTGGCCGACAAGCTCAGCAGGATCCTCCAGCCACACGAGTGGAGGTTGGATCCGCTGGTGGTTCAGTGGATCTTTCTCAAGTGGGGCCTCCCCACCATGGATCTGTTTGCCAGTCCTCTGAACCGGCAGCTGCCCAGATTCTGCTCACGACAGCCGCATCCTCTCCGGGTAGCGGCGGATGCTTTTCTGATTCCATGGTCCACCGGCCTCTTGTATGCCTTTCCTCCCATGCCACTGGTGTCTCGGACGCTCTTCAAGGTTCTCAGAGACAAAGCATCAATGATCCTAGTGGCTCCCCAGTGGCCGAGACAACCTTGGTTCCCGCTTCTGATGCAGCTAGCGGTAGACATTCCTCTTCCACTGGGATTTCAGCCCGACCTCCTGTCGCAGGATCAGGGGACTCTCCTACACCCCAATCTCCGGTCCCTTCATCTGATGGCCTGGCTGCTGAAAGGGTAGTCCTTGCTCCCCTGCAGCTACCTCCAGATGTGGAGGAGGTAGTCTTGGCCTCCAGGAGGCCCTCCACCCGGAAGGCCTACGCTCTCAAGTGGCGTCGGTTCTCCGTCTGGTGTACTCATCAGTCTCAAGATCCTTTCTCCTGTTCAGCATCAGTGGTCTTGCAGTACTTGCTCTCTCTCTCCAACCTTGGACTTAAGTCCAACTCGGTAAAGGTCCACCTCAGTGCTCTTTCTGCGCATCACATGCCGGTGGATGGTAGACCTCTTTCCAACCACCCTCTGGTGGCTCGATTTCTCAGAGGCCTCCTTCTCCTTAAGCCACCTTTGCGCCCGCCAGCCCCGGACTGGGATCTTAATGTGGTGTTGCAGCGGATTACCTGTCCGCCTTTTGAGCCTATGGCTACCTGTCCGCTACGTTTTCTTTCGTGGAAAACCTTGTTCTTGGTAGCCCTCACTTCGGCTAGACGCGTTAGTGAGCTGCAGGCCCTGGTTTCTGATCCTCCTTACACTAGGTTCTACAAGAACTGGGTAGTCCTACGGACTCACCCTAAATTTCTTCCCAAAGTGGTTTCCCCTTTTCACATCAACCAGGAGGTGGTACTTCCGACCTACTTTCCCAGGCCACACTCCAGCCGAGCTGAAATGGTCCTGCATACCCTGGACTGTAGAAGGGCGTTGACCTTCTACCTTGACCGTACGCGGGAGCACCGAAAGGCTGTTCAGCTCTTCGTGTCTTATGACCCCAACAAGTTGGGGCTCCCTGTCTCCAAGCGTACTCTGTCCATCTGGATTGCAGACTGTATCGCTTGGGCTTACGAGGCTGCCGGCCTCGTGCTGGAAGGTAGAGTCACAGCTCATCGTGTTCGGGCGAAGGCTACGTCGGTAGCTTACCTCCGCTCTGTTCCATTGGCAGACATCTGCCGGGCCGCTACTTGGTCTTCAAGCCAGACTTTTGCAGCCCATTACTGCCTGGAGAGGGAGTCCCGCAGGGACAGTGCTTTCGGACAGGCAGTCCTCCGTAACCTCTTCGAGGTATAGGCAACTCCTACTCTCCGTCCCGGATGTTGAGCTACCGGTTGGAGACATATTCAGAGAAGATTCCTTCCTTCTGTGCTACTGACCTCGAGGGAGCTCATTTTTGTGCTTAGGGTCTCTGGTAGCCTTAAGCTTGGGAGTCCCATATGTGAGGACTGACTTCCTGCTTGGTCCTGGAGAAAGCGTAGTTACTCACCTGTAACAGGTGTTCTCCAGGAGCAGCAGGAATCAGTCCTCACAACCCTCCCTCCTCCCCTTGGAGTTGCAGTTATATGCTTTCGTTTTTGCTAATTTTTGCTGTCTTTTAGCTATGTCATCTGACTGAGCAAGATGGCACCCTTGGGCGGGAAGAGGACCGCGCATGTGCGCTGCAATTCCCAAAGGCTTTCTTTGAAAGCTGGGGAAAATTGCTCCGCGAGGGCTCCGTCGGCGCCGACGTCACCCATATGTGAGGACTGATTCCTGCTGCTCCTGGAGAACACCTGTTACAGGTGAGTAACTACGCTTTATTCAGCCTGATCTGCCATATTAATGTGCAGCCTGATTCTGGAAGTGGCACGTCTGGGCTATCCAGACGGCCCCAAGCAAGATGGGTCTGTTTGGACCCAATTCTGGACTGCGGGAACAAAACGTTCCCACGGTAGCCAGAATCGGGCCCAAAGACGGCCCGGCATGCCATTGCCACTTGCAGGGATGTCCTCCCCACAGGCACCCCCTACTCCGGCGTTTGCATCCCTCCCTTTTCCCTGCTGCCTGACCAAAGGCTGGCCTGCCATGGCCTGGATCGGGTGGCAGTGATCCCCTCACACTTGGCCCCAGCCCCAATCATGTCAAATGTGCTGCTTATTTCACCTGAATTGGCCCTGTATGTGCTGCCAGGCTGATCTGTCCCCATTCCTCCCCAATCCCACCCCCTCGTGCCCCTCACCACCTCTCCTCGTCCTGATGTACAGGACATACAGGGAGAGCCGGTGGGAGAATCGGACCCCGACAGCTTGTGGGGCTGCATGTCCGCCGGAAGATGCAGCCCCGCAACCCACGTTTCAGAATGGGGTTCATAGAGGGGTCAATTCTCAAAGGGCTTACCACTTAGTGAGTCCATTTGAAACTGAGCTGGGATGGTTGCCTAAGTTTAGGTGCCTGATTTTACAAGGAGGATGGGACATGGCGGGGTTAGGTAGGGGGGAAGATGTTAGGTGTTGAGTGCTGGCAAATGAATAGGAGGCTTAAATCTAGTTGGCCAAGTTTTAGCTACCAAGATTTAGGAGAATTTTCAGCCAAACATTAGCACCTAACTTGTCATCTATAATTTTGTCATATTTTTCTGATCAAACAAGTGAAGCATTAAGGGACATGCTTACTAAGGTATGTGCTGGCAGCATGTGATTGTGCCATCAGATTAGCGCAGAAGCACACACTTATTTTAGGGGCATGTGCTTCCGTTCCCCTTCCAATAGCATGATGCTAATGCACAGCACTGTGCTAACTGACATACAGGTAAGTGCACTTAACTCCACCTCATTGATGGACCCTTGGTCTGTATGGGGTAGCTTATGTTCTTATGACCTTAAGAGAGTTAAGGGCCAGAATCTGCACTAATGGCAACAGGCATGGATAGCATGCACCCCAAATGCCTATGATAACCATTACATGCCATCAATGATCATGTTACACATGCTGTTCTTTTTTTTTTTAAGTGCCATCAAGTCAGTTTTGACTCCTGACAACCCAATAGCCCCTGGGTTTTCTTAGCAAGGTGGATTGCCAGGCCTTCTCTTCCAAGGAAATGGAGGGTAAGATAACTTGGCCAAGGCTGCAAGGAGTGCCAGTGAGAATCAAACCCTGATCGCTTGGGTGCTAGGTGATTGCTATAACCACTAAGCTAAGTAAATGGTTTGGGAAATTTCCCTCTTGCAGGATAATTTTGTAAACCATTTTTGCAAGTAAAATGGTATTTTACACATTGTAAATGGGCTCATAAAATTAGGTTTGCCCCTAAAGGTTTGTGTAGTGCAAGCCAGTTCATACTGGTACAGAGCCAGAGTTTAGATGGAGCTTGGATGGAGTCGTAGTTTATGCATGTATTTTATAACATACGTGCATCCACGTGTACCCTATACACTAACATTTATGGCTGTGCCTTCAATCTAGGTGCAGTTTCTGCAGGACCTTTTAAAAAGATACATGCATCTATGTGTCTTTATAAAATAGGCTTACAATCGGCACCTGCTCCATCTCCACATCTAGGGGCTCTGTTATAAAATTAACCCAATTATTAGGGACCAACCAAATTCATGGGAAAAAATGCGCTATTTCACGGGAGGTCTTTGAAAATTCAACATATTTCAAGGAAAATTCACGGGCCTTTACTTCAACATTTTATGCAAACCTTAACTAGCAGTTATAGTGTCTATTTCAAGTAATTGCTGTCAACTGTCAGAATGGAGGACAAAAATCACGGCCAACACAAGGAATATCCAAAAAGAACTTTATTGAAGAAGACACAATTAAACAACAAATACTCAGGCATTCACAGTTTTGAGTTCTTTGCAATATTCACTTGATTTGTCAAATTGCTCGTCAACAGTCTCTGGCGCTGCGGTGCACTGACAGTCGTGTATTGGCTCACACTCCTTTCAGCATCAACACTGTTTGTGGGCACAGATAAGTATTGTAGCGCCAACCGGACTTGAACAATGCCACTAGACGATCAACATGTTTGAAGTTTTTTCGCCAGGTCTCGCCAACCAGGCTAACAATGTGCGCATTGCATGTACAGTGAACAGTGTTCGGTAGCACTGCTGCTATTTTCTCAAACGCTTTGGACATGTATGACGCATTATCAGTTACCAAAGCACTAACGTTATTGTAAGAAATTCCCATGATAGCCACACAGGCAAGTACAGCTTGGCTAACAGTAACTGCATTTACCTTTTCAAGATAAATGACGTCAGCTAAATAAGCAGTCGGACGAGCTGCAGACGCTTTAACTTCAGTAACAAACAAAATATGCAAACAAAATCTTTCCTGAGAATTGCTGGATTTGTCAGTACAAATCGCAACGGATGGCGCAGCTGACAAAAGTTCCTTCAATTGTTGTTTGTGGTTGGAAAAAACTTTCTGTTGGTGTTGTGAAGCAGGCAACAGCCCGAGGTTCGGGATGTGGTTTTGTAGGTAGGAGCGCAAAGTGGGATGATCTAGTTTTTCCAAAGGAATGTTAGCTTTAGTAAATGCTTCAACCAATTCAAATACAGCTATATTGTGCGCGTCCCTCGCTTCCGTGCTACATGAAAACATTCCCGTAACCGTCGCCTGCTTTTTTGCCTTTCTATCCAGTGCTTCTTCTGCTGCTTTTCTTTTGGAAGCATGAAATGACGATTCCAAGTGCCTGTCAATACTTCCTTTCCTGGTATGATCAACAGTAACATTACAGTACGGACAAAATAATTTTCCAGAATCATCATGTAAAGTTCCCTTTGGATACTGCTTAGCTCGTTCTGCACAAGAGACATGTTCAGCTTTCTTCATTATCGACATCATTGATGCACTTTGACATAATTCAATTTTTAATTCAGACTAAACGCTCCCAAATTGAAGCACCCTGCCTTCAAATTATGGTGGTGGCAAAGAATACTGTGTATACTGTGGACTACCTGAATCAGGCTGTAAGTAAACGCTCCCAATTGAAGCACCCTGCGCAGTTCTTTTTATCGGGGCCCAGAGATGACGTTGGAAGGGCTGCCACACACAGGTCAGCAGCTCAGTTGGTGGTAGAAGAGATTGAAGTACCCTGCACAGTTCTTTTTATTGGGGCCAAGCGATGACGTCAGAAGGGCTGCTCCCGAACCTGCTCTCTCACCCCTCCGCGGGAATCAGGCTGTAAGTAAACGCTCCCAAATTGAAGCACCATGCATGCACAGTTCTTTTTATCTGGGCCAAGAGATGACGTCAGAAGGGCTGGTCCCGAACCAGCTCTCTCACCCCTCTGCAGGAATCAGGCTGTAAGTAAACGCTCCCAAATTGAAGCACCATGCGCAGTTCTTTTATCGGGGCCCACAGATGACATCAGAAGGGCTGCCACACACAGGTCAGCAGCTCCCGAACCGGCTCTCTTACCCCTTCGCGGGAACTTCACATTTTTCACGGAAGACGGCCAAATTCACGGAAAATGCCACGGCCGTGAAATCGTGAATTAGGTTGGTGCCTACCAATTATGTAGATATTTAAAATTGCGATGCCCAATTTTGCATTTCTACAAAGTTGTTCTGGGACAGGCAGTGTTGGGATGATCATTGATCATGACTGCTGAGTTTAATTATTAAAATCTTGGGGGGCTAAGGGCTTGAACGTTGAGAGGGAACGCAATGCTGAAGATTTGCCTAGAGTTCCTAAATCCTTCTACCCCCTCCTTCATGATGCGTGGCGTTTAGATAACAGCAACATAAGTAACCCGTAATTATATGGGAAGGTTGAAGTAAATATAGTGCACATTGACGCAAGTTAAAGCCCCTGAAGAAACTGCCAGTGAAACGCAAAGGTGCCATTGTTAAGCGTTGGGACCATCTACTGGATAGCATTACTTTGGGACTATTTTTTGATTTTGAAGGATCACTCCGGTCAACAGATAAGTTAACAGATAAGTACTGTGTTATTTTTGAAAAATCACCAAGAAATTTACTACCTGTTTCTAGATAAAGTTCACGGAAAAAGAACGAAAGGAAGAAAGAAAAAAGAAAAATTTTGGCAACATAGATAGGTCATTGATGCGATAATAAGCATAAAAATTCCAACTCTATGAATTTGTATACATGCTTGATATAACTCTGAGACCTAGTTGCCATAAGAGATATTATTTGCTTGAGGATTCTATTCTCGTAGTTAAAGAGTGGAGCTGTAAAATTGTTATTATATTACCCCCTCCTTCATGAACAGTGCACATACGTTTACCCACATTGAGTGGGCTTGACAGTTTTCAGATAAGTTTTATACAATTTTCAGAAGATGAAAGAATTGCCTTTTTTGGACATACCTTCCAGGGCTGAGGCTATAATGCAAATAAATTCATCTTGCTGATGATACTTAGGGAGAAAGCTCAGTCAAGGTCTTTTTTTCTGCATTGCCGGAATGGCTTATCATTACAGAGCTATAGAAGGTAATTTTAAAAAGGTCACCTAGTTTTGCACACATTCCAACACACACAAATTGCGCCTATTGTATAAAGAAATGTGGGTGCCTACTTTTCTTTATAAAATAGGGACATAAGTCTTAAGATACATATACCAAACCCAGGCGAGAGCACTTATCCCATCCCTGGACTTGGTGTAAATGCGCATGCCTAGATTTGCAAAGAATGCATGTAAATTATAATATTTCTGCTATTATCAAGTTCTGCCCCTTGTCATACCGACTTTAAAACTATGCATCATGAGCCTGACATGCATACTTATAGGATGGCGACCACTTAAAGTACACACATAGGTATCCATCTACGCATGTAAGTCATTGAAATTACCTGACTTAGTGCATGGATGCTATGTAACTTTACTTCTACTCTATGCAGTTTCTTAAAAAAATTATTTTATAGAGTGTAGATATTACCATGAATGCCTGATTTCTTTCATTACTGCAACTGACCGTACCTAAAAATCCTCTGAACTATGGTTAGCAGATGATTCCAGCCATAAGGGATAGATAGAATCAGCCCCAGATTTGTTCCTTGAAAGTAGTTCTAATATTTTCATCCAAATCTGCAAAAGATCATGACTTTAGAACAAGGACTAGTCAAGCTCTGACAATCTGGAGCCATCTGTTAATACTCAGATTGTGCAATGCAAACCTCCACTACTTGCTACATATTGTTGATCAATACTACCATGATCTGATACATACGATCCTACTAATATCATTTCATAAAAATAGTCAAATGCTGTAGCTTTCTTTACAAGGTATTCATAGAAATGCTTTGGATTGTGTGACTGGAATTCAGTCTGCAACCTTCTGTCACTAACACCACACAGTCTCTCTTATTATTGAAGCTTGAATCTATCTTTGCCTAATCAAGTCCTCACTAGTCAGAAATAGATTCTTGCATGGCCCCTTCATGGATCTCCATAATAATTTACCTTTTTACTTATGAAACCTCATTTCCAGGGAAAATAATCTCAGCTACACTATTGTTAAGGCAAATTCTGTATTGTGCAGCAGGTCGAAATATTCTGCTGGCAAGGTGGCCAAAATTCATGCATTATCTCTCCATTTAATCCTAAGCACCACATTCACACTGAGAATGCAAACTGACATTTTTCATGAAACACACAATTAAAAGGATCCCAGGTTATGTATTTCCTCCAAACATGCTTACAGTACCACTTCCTGTAACTCGCTCTAAGTACCATTAGAATTTCTTTTGAGCTTTTCTTCGTGAATATTTTAACTGTGGCTTTCAACTGCTGAAACATCTAGAAGACAGCTAGTAAAACTCAAACTGGATATATAACAGATGTATAAATACACCTTAGGCTATTGCATTCAGAGCAGAGTCAATTATGCCCGTATTGTCACCGGTCGATGTGGTGAAAAATAGTGCAAGTGTTATTTCAGTCAGCATAGCAACCGTCTTAGAAAGAATGCCTGAGCACCTCACAGAAACTCATACTGGTAAGCAAATATCCAAAGATCTGCCAAGATGCCATGGGTGCAAAAAGTACTACGAGGTGCAAATGTGACTGGCGGGAGGTCTGTGCGTGACCCTTTAAGCACATTTCCTCAAGACGGAATTGTTCTGCATTCTTCTCTGGGCTGCTAATCATGATTAATGTCAGTGCTAGTAGTTTTGTGGTTTAAATACTTGTAATAAATTGTATAATGCCTAAAAATGATGAGTAGCAAGAGTTTATGTGGTTAAATAATAAGGACGACAAGTTGTGCCCATTGTGTGAAAAAGTGGCATGCGTGGCAGAATGTGTATAAATAAAGCAGGCGCCTCAGAGTGCAGTGAATCTCTCATGCTTTCAGACATGCAAAAGTGGTAGAATTGCTCAAAAGATGACAATGTTTTTAGGAGGAATGTGTGAAACCCACCTTCTGTCCTTCTAAATCCTCTACCATCTTCTTTTCATCATACTCATTCAAAACATGATCACCATCTGTCATGCTTGGCTAATTCCATTTCTATTTTGGCATCTGCATGGCCTTCCCTAAATATATATCCAAATACTGTGTTCTGTGATTCTGTCATGCATACGGCACATTTGTCTTGGTAACAAATTAAAAAGAGGATGGAAGCAAATCAGCTTTATACTTGTACATGAATTTGGGGAAAGAAGCACCAAAAAACTTGAAGATTCTATTTAATCTCCCATATTGGAATAAAAAGATTAAAAACACATGTAAGAATTGTCAACTAATAAGCAGATTATTAATATGAACATAAAACATACTTTAAAATGCCTGTATACAAATGCTAGAAGCCTAAAAAATAAGATGAGAAAATTATATTATTTAGTACTGAATGATTAGATAGATACATACACAGTAATTGGTGGAAGTAGGATAACCGATAGGACATTGTGATACCAGAGTACAAATTATTGCAATGATAGGGTAGATAAAACTGGTGGAAGAGTGGGGCTAAATGTTAAAGGGGGCATCAAGTCAAACAGGATAAAAGTTGTGCAGGAAGCAAAATATACTGTAGAATCTTTATGGATAGAAATTCCATGTGAGAAGGGGAAGAGAATAGCAGTAGGGGTGTATTACCATCTGCCTGGCCAGAATGAACATACAGATGATGCAATGCTAACAGAATAGAGAGGCTAACAAAACTGGCAAAACAATAATAAAGAGTGATTTCCATTACCCCAGGATCAACTGGGTCAATGTCACATCAGGACATGCTAGATGAAAAAAATGACTGCTTCATGGAGCAGCTGGTTCAGGAGCTATTTTACACCTAGGGGTATGTTTAGCTTCCATGCAATATTGGAGCCGCGACCCAATTGACTACCGCCGATTAGTAAACATACCCCCTAGTCTTTAATGAAACACAGGATCTGGTGTGAGAGGTAACAGTGTTGGAGCCACTTTGCAATAGTGATCATAACATGATCCAATTTGATTTCATAAATAGAGGGAGGAATGCAAGGAAATATGGCGCACTAGCATTTAACTTTCAAAGGGAGAGACTATGATAAAATGAGGAAAATAGATAGAAAAAACTAAAAGGAGAAATTGCATTGGTTAAGAGTTTACATCAGGCCTGGATATTGGTTCAATATTGCTGGCAAAATGTCTTGGGCTCGAAATAGAACTTTATACAGGCACCTTTTTCATCTACCTGCTTCTTATTATAGTCACCAAAAACATTCATGTTGTTTTATGAATAAATGTATCAGTCCAGACTATAATTTTCGGATCAAAGTCCCACTGGTTCTGGTTTGCATTTCACTTAGTCCAATCACCACATACTTAACCACCATGCTGGCTTGACAATTATTCAGGCCCTTGAAGGATTTGCAGTAACTTCACTGAACTTCACATGGAAGACTGGAAGATCAAAGTTCAATTAATCAAACCTCTCATGCTTATGCAAAATGAGGGAACAAATGCATATTTAAAAAGGCAAGATAAACAGCGTTCAAAGCTGAAGGATTTCATAGTGGTATGAAGGCACATTTTAGGAAGGCTGTCCACGTGGTGGTGGGGGTTGCAAAGTAAAACATGGGGAAAACAATGGCAGTTTCAGAAAAAGCACAGTGCATGTCCCTTTCCAAAATTGGGACATCCCATCTCCGAGGATATATGTGCCTGGCATTCAGGGACATGCACGTATGTATGACAGAAAACAGCTTGATGTATATGTATACAGCCCCATGGGGTTAGCATCCACAGAGACATGCATCCATATGCTGAAATACAGGTGCACATATGGTGTTTGTTTCTTTTTTTTGCACATTCGGTGTCCATATGTCCCCACATGTGCAGCATGCTGGGCCCCCTCCCCCTGCAAAGAGCATCTGCATGTGTATATTTTACTGTGCCTGGAAAACTGCAGGAATGCCACGAGACAGGAAAACTTCTTCAGGGCAGAGACCCTGTGCTGTGCCAGATGATCCTTTAGGAGGAGGAGCTGCTTTATCCCCTGACAACATAGGCCTCCCCATACTGCAGCAAGAAGGGTCTAAGAGAGGATCTTCAAAGCCTTAGCAAGGCGAGACCACCAATTTATGCTTAAAAACATAGCTTACAGGGGGACACTTAGCTGCAGGCAGACACCCACTATGCAGGCAGTAAAGTGAGGTAGCCGGGATTGAGCCAAAAATGAACCAAGAAAGAGCAGCAGCAGTCACAGCAATCAAAGTGATCTGTTCATCTACAGAAACACAGACATCCAGAAGCAGAATCTGAACCCAGCAGGGAGAGTAGCCACACAAGCATAGATGTGCCATGGACTGGCAGGACAGGACTGACACATAGTGAGTACTGGGAACCAGCATGTCAGAAAGGAGGGGTGGCAAATATGCTGTGTACCTGGTATCATGGCACCCACAATGCACACATGCTACAGCTGTGAAAACCACAACCCAAAAGCAACAGAAGGAAAGAGGCCAAGTGGAGACAGACGAAGAACTGGTGAAATGAGTGTAGTCCTAAACACAAGTTCTCCATTTATCCCCAACAGATGCTTGCATATACTCTGTGACTTGAAGTTTGTGGAGACGCAATTCAGGGCCATGCAGAGGACCCAATCCTGATTGCTGGAGCGCCTCCAGCAGGAGCTACAACAACAGGAAGGTAAGTCATAGCACATGAGGCATAGATGTCACACAAAAAAAGGGAACCCTGGATCAGCATCTGTAAGGTGCAAGGCCATGCAATGCATGCCAACACCATGCATCCATGACATAGTATGCCACACGGGGGCACCATATCCACTGCCACAGCAGCCAGGACATAGGTTGGAAAGGTGGCATGCAGAGGAAAGCCCTGCATAGTGGCTGGCAAATGTGGAAGAGAGATCCCAAGGTGTGCACAACAGGACATGATATTACAAAATACATGGAGTAGCAGTTGGGGAGGGCAGTAGCAAGGACCTGGGACCCATGGGGGGCTACATGGAAAGAGAGAGGCAGTGTAGGGGACCAGGCCAGGTTAGGGTGCTTAGAAATGGTGGATGGTGATGACATGAGAAAGTGGAACAGAAGGGCACTGTGCAGGTGCCACTCTCAGCACCCAGGCAAATGTGTGTGGGACACTAATGGCAGGCAGTGGATAATTCTATGGACACAATGGGGGTCATTCCGAACAGTGAATAGTGGGGATGTACGTCTGGTTTGGATGTACAACCCCTGCTATTCGCTGGGAACATATTCTGCATCAATAGCTCCCCGTATGCACAGGGCCTTTGTGTGGGGAGCTCCGGATGGGGGCGGGAGGGGGCAGCAACTGAATGAACAGGGGTAGGCCACATAACCTGGATGTACAGGGCCGATTCAGGTCACGGCCCTGTATGTCCAAAGACAGCAGGTTAGATGTGGGACTTATTATACCTTGAATCAGCCCAGGCAGCCCTACCAAAAAGGAGGATCAGCTTCAGGAAGACCCTGCCACCCAGTTCCAGCCATGGAAGACCCTGCCTAGTGTCAGGCAGCAGGGAATGATGAGTGTGATCGCTGGCAGACCTTGCAAACTCCTGCTATGTGTCCCGGAACCGGGACACAAGCAGGAGTCCTGTGTAGAGAGGATGGGCAGGCACTTGGATTTCGGCCAGCACAGAATGCTGTTCATGCCAGCCCATCCAAATGCCTTGATTCTGTAACCACAGGAATATATAGCTCCTATGGTTGCAGAATCGGTTGTATCTGGAGGCGGTACAGTTTCTGCACATCCAGATGGCCCAGACGTGCAGAGATCAGAATCGGCCTCTATGTGTACTCGCTTCCCTGACACATAGATACCAGATGTAATGAGGACTGCAGGTACAGTGGCTCCATCATCTAGGGCACCCTGTGCCATAGTACCTGAGGGTGTACAACAGCCAAATAATGATAAAGCACAGGGTTGCAATGATGGCAGGATATGCAGCATTGCTAGGTATTATAGCAAAGGTCAGTACCAACCAGGTAGTTATGTTACTGCCATAGTGACAGCTTACCTATATATTTGTGGTGCACCCAAAGGAGTCCTAACAATGACTGACTGTGTGGCACTTTTGTATTTCCTCCCTCCATACATTACTTTGAATAGCAGAGGAACAGCACCCCTGTAACATGCCAAATCTGCTATGGTTCACACCTGAACAACTCAGGGCCAGGAGGCACATATAGCGGTTAGTACAGGGGGACTAGTGAGGAGAAAACTGTAATGTGTACATTCCTGAGATACAGCTGCTCACTACATAGCACTAATCATGACTGTTTTGTAGCTACAGCAGCAGCAGCAGCAGCAGCAGATGTAGGACCACCACCACTATTACCTCTGCTGCCATCAGCACCCCTACTACTTGCTAAGAAAACTCATCAATAATAATCAATTAAAATCATAGAAAACCATATACAGTCACTGAAAATAAATCCTAATCTATTCAATAAACTGTACTATGGATCTAATGATATATAAGTCTATACAATGAACTGTTCTATAGATCTGATGACATATAAATATGTATACATACATATGTAAAAATACATAAATAGAATAATAAAATAAATAAATTAAAAATGCTAAATGGAATCCAATAAAAAATTAAAAAATTACCAGGCGATTTGTAATCATACAAACATATACAACAGAAAATATAAAAAAATGCCATATACAAACATTTAAAATTGAATCTTAGCAAATCATTTGATGTAGTCCATTTCGCCTTTATTTTATGAATATTGTATATTCGTGCTATAATTTTCTATTTTTCATATATTTTTTTAACCCTTCTTTTTTGGTATATTTATTGTTTGTTCATACTAATATGGTTTTACAATTTATTTTTTAGTGTGTCCTGATAGCCCCTGAGGAAGTTATATACGAAACACGGCCTGTGTTGGGCTTAGGCCACTTATTTGGTTATAATAAATTTATTGGGTGTTGAATCTGCCGCTTCCTGTTTTTGTTTCTGCTCGTTTGAGCGGCTAGCGCTGTTTCTTTGTGGACCCCCAGGCTGTAGAACCACAACATGTGATCTGGTGCAGCAGGTGTTTCCACAGTCACTTAGATCACAGGACCTCATGGTCATACACCTGGAAGGTCTGAGAGCAGACATACATGTTATGGTTGGGGCCCTACACCAACTTATGGCATGTATCTCCACTCCAACCACTCCACTTAGAAGGGGAGAAGGTGGGTAGAAGGGTATCACTTTATATAGTTATGATGTAGATACATACACAAGTGGGCACTGTAATAAAGCAGTATGAATTTGGCAATATGTGCCGCATGTTGTGTTTGCAAATGCACAAACCCAACAATGTAGTTATGCAGCAGTCCACTGTCCCATAACCACAACATGTGCAATTTTACCTTGCTCTGGGGCACATGAGCACCTACATGCCCATCATAGGAGCCCAAACAGCTACATCAACCCCAGTCACCTCATGGCACCCTGGAGACATCTGGCCAAGCACTCCCACCAGAACTACGAGCTAGCAATGACCTTCTAGACTTCAGAAAGAAACTCAAAACGCACATTTTCCAATCACATTTCAACCTGAACTAAACCCACAGATGGAGCAGCCCCTGACCACTGTGTCCAAGAAGATTATCCTGTATATATGTATTTATGTATATATGTAAATGAACTCCCCCATAGCTAAGAAGTGTTAACTCTGTATGATGTGCTTTTCTGACAATCTGTATGTAAACAAAATTTGTACCTGCCTTGATTCGGCAGTTTCACAATAGTAATCCTACCCGCTTCTGATCGCTGGAAGGAGCGGGCTACAAATGCTTGCTAAATAAATAAATAAATAAAATGTTCACTGCAAGGGCCTGGGACACCATCTGTAGCAGCCCAATCACACAAAGCTACCCACCAGGAACACAATCCATATACAGAACCCTCGCTTAAAGACCCCTCTCCCTGTAACACACAGTTACTGCTATCATTAATAGGTCAATGCATGGGAAAAGGTGGCCTATGGGAAATGACATAAGTATGAAGGTACAGATCTGGTAGGGGCCTTCTTTCACCCTTGCAAACATGTATATTATTTGTGGTGTTGCACACCATGTCCCCAGATTATAGCTCTGTAACTGCCACACAGAATACTGCAAGACATGGCTCTAAAGCCAGAATTGTCCATACCTAACTATGGCTGACAGTGGTGTGAGTCAAGGGTCCCAATGTCTACATCATTGAACTCCCATTAGTTATTCATTCATCACCTTGCAGCAGCCTGCAGCTACTGAACTCCCATCTAGCAACCTCTGTGTCCACAGTATGTGTAGGATGCACCAGCGCCTCATTTAGGGGGAATTACAATATACCATGCACCACACATGCACACATGAGCAAGAGAAGTGGGACATGAGCTCTCAATATAGACAACAGGCCTGATTTTCAACAAAGCACCAAGGCCTGCCATACCCGCAGAAAGTTACCTGTTAAGGAAAAGTACTTGAATTGTGAGTCATTTGCCTCCAAAATGGGCAAGCAATGAGGAACACAAACTGAGCACAGCGGCAGGCGCCCATCGCGGCATCGACGGGTAGGCGCTGTGCCCGGAACCCGGGCTCTGTGCCTAAGGTTGACCCGTAATACCTGTGTATGCAACCAAACCAGCAGCCAGAGAAGTGGGACAGTAAGTATGCATGAACCCGTATATCACTCGTCCGGCGTACCCATGCATAGATGACACTGTCACAAAGGCCCTACAGGCTGCCTCTACAAGAACCCCCTGTGGCTGGGTGGATAGACACCAGTGGCATGGCAGTGAGGAGGACCATGAATTTCAGCCCCAATGAGAGTGAGACCTTTGCCCGACCAATGCTGTGACACAAGGGGGTGCTATATCCCAGGGGGGTTGACATCCAAATCTGCAGCTGTCTACAGCCATATGCAGGGGCATCCAACTCCAACTGCACAGGTAAAGAAGCCTCAATGGGCGGGGAGGGGGCTGAGCACCATGCTAGGCCACACACACCTTGAAAGGCATAACTCTGTGCCTGCACAGGGAGACAGGGCTGTGATACCAAGCTATATACTGGTGGCAGCCCCAATGTATGCCAAACAGGAATCGGTGGGGGGACGGGCTATGCATTGTTACAGGTGCCAGTCCTGGTTGCCCGCAGCAGGAGGCATACCCACACATAGCAGGTGGGAAGGCCTGGTGCAGGGGGAGCTGTGGTCAGGCTGCCCACCCCAGGAGACCCCGCTGGCCAGTGCAGACACCCTGGACACCTGTCCTACCCCCAAACCCCTGCGATCCCGGATAGGGTTCCGAGGGGGCCAGTGGCAGAATCCACATATGTGTCATCTGTCTGTCCCTGCAAGCAGATCTGCCACCACTACCCGACACCCCCTGTCTGGCTGTGGCAGCATGTTGATGATGTAATGCCACAGGACATGACAGTTGTGTGATGGCAAGCATGCACAAATCGCGATACCCTGTCCTGCACAGCGCATAACAAACCATGCAGTGATGTGGTCCTGAAGCAGAAGATGCCCCCTAGCATGACACGTGCTCACAGCTGAGGCCACACACAGCCCACAACCAAGTACCATGGTGCCAAGGAAAGCCTGCATGCAACAGATAGGAGCACAGAAGGGGTGAAGACTGCAGAGGTGGCTGAAGAGGCCAGAGGGGTGACACGGGTGAAGCAGTGTCCCAGATGGCACCATTGCTGGTGGCACAGGACATGTGTCAATGGTCCATGGGAGTGGTGGGCAGGAATATGGTGGCAAATGCTAGAGACATACCATCACATGCACCCCACAACTGGTACCCAAGGGTATGCCCCTGCCCCCAGGAAAGGCAGGTCACCAGACTGAGGCAGGATACAGGTATGCACAACAGGCAATATGGAAGCACCCAACTGAGCCCATATGTGTCCCCCCTCCCACAGTGAATATGGCATGCATCGCACCCTGGAGGCCCTGAAGTGCTACTACTGCACACTGTGCTAGAAGTGACCAAACCAGCTGCAACGCATCAGGGAGTGGCTGGCAGCTGAAGAAGGTCAGTGGGGTACTCAGTGGAGCCCAGCAGATGCAGGCGGTGCGGCCATACCTGCCAGACAGGTGCAGGCAGACCATCTGGTGTTGGACTCTGTACACAATGATGGGAATGTGCTCTGGGCAGCCATGCCTTTCCCCAGTGCCACTATCATGTGTGTACCAGCAGGCTCACAATACATGCAGGTGTGCAAACAGATGGCCGGGACATGGCACGGATGGGCAGTATGGGGCACATACCCCCAGCAGTGGCCCCAGGTGCACATTGTGCACCTGCCCACACTGTCTCCTGGGCTTGCCCATCACCTGGGTGGGGGGCTGGCAAGCCACAGCTGGGCATTTGCAGGGGATAACAGAGCTGGCTGGAAGTGGGCAAAGGGGAGAGCATGCAGTGTGCACTGTAAGAATGGCATGCCCCCATAGCCTGAATGTGGTTTGTGTGCTGCATGTGTGGGCCCCCTAAAGATGTGCCAGTCCCACCCCAGGGCCATGCTGTGCGGACCAATAACCCAACTCCTCTTCCCCAACAACTGGCTCCAGGGAGGCCCTGGACACTGCTGGCCCACCACACTCACCACACAGAAGCAGTGGTTCAGCACCTGAACAGCCAACCAGGGGTGCAGAGACCAGCAGTATCTCCAGCAGTGCCAGGGAGGAGCCCAGCAACACTGTGTCAGAGGACAGCACAACAGAGGGGGAGGGTAGCGAGGGGGCCATGGCACAGCAGTGGGATGTGGAGTCAGAGGAGGAGCAGGAGGAGGGATTGGAGGGCCAGGGAGTGGATGGGAAATTAGAGTAGAAGGAGGAGGAGGAGGGATCAGGGGGCCAAGGGAAGGGTGGAGAGTCAGAGGAGAAGGGAGAAGGAACAGAGAGAGCCAGGGGGAAGGAGGGCAGTCAGAGGAGGAGGGGAAGGATCAGAGGGCCAAAGGCAGAGCGGGGAATCAGAGGATGAGGAGGGATTGTAGGGCCAGGGGGAGGATGGGGAGTCAGAGGAGGAGGGGAGGGATTGTAGGGCCAGGGGGTGGGTAAGGAGTCAGAGGAGAAGGGGAAGGGATCACATCAGAGGGCCAGAGTGAGGGCAGGCAGTCAGAGAAGGAGGGGAGGGAATCAACAGTGTAGCAGGGGGGATGTGGAAATTACCCTCCAAGCACTCCAGGTATGGTGGTGCAGTACCACACACAGCCAGCAGGCACCTGGTGGGGGAGCCCAGAGGAGGAGCTGCACCCCCCTGCTGTGCTCTGCAGCCCAGAGTCACCCACATCCCTACTAGGGGCCATGTGCCTGCCACATGGCTCAGAATGGGCCAGGCGAAACAGGCAGTGGAGCGGTGGTCAACCCTGCACAGCTGAGGGCCTCCACAGCCACCCCATTATCAATGGGCACACCATGGCCATGCCACTCCAGGCCCCTCTGCACCATCACCCCCTTCTCCATCCTGTGACTGTGCTCTAGTCTCCCTGGTGGCAGAGGTGCGGCTCCTCAGGGAGGATGTATGCACCACAGCACAGAGCACATGGATGCCTTCACCAATGCAGTTGAGGGCACAAGGAGGCCTCCTGTACCACAGGCCATCCTCATCAAAGTGTATGTTCTGCAGTGGGCCATAATGGAGCAGTCTGCAGTACGTACTACTGTTGATTGTATGCTGCTGTTGCCACCAATGCAACATTTGTGACAGGTTTGTTAATAAACAGTTCCCATTTTGCAAACACACTGTGTTGTCTGTTTTGTGGGGCAAGACAGAGTGTCTGTGTGGGTGGTGCAGGGGAACTGGGGAAGGGGGTCTAGGGTATATGGGCATGGAGTGTGGGTTCTGTGGGCATGTCCATGTGCATGGGGTATGGCACTGAGGCACCACACGCTCAGAAGGGTGCGGGCACAGCACTGCACAGGTGGCACCTTGTGCCATACTCTTGCAGAAGGGCATGGACACAGCTCTGCATGGGTAGCACTCCTGTGCCATACACATGCAGAATGGCACAGGCACAGCTCTGCATGGGTAGTGCCTCTGTACCATACCCATGTAGAACGGGCTGTGGGCAGCATGGATGAGGCACAAAGGCGCTACACGTGCAGGGTGCCTCCTACCCTGCAGAGGCACATGGTCAGAGTGATGCCATGCACCTGTCCACACACTGCGGTGGCCACGCCTGCATATTGTGCTATCTGACCTACCCAAGTAATCCACTCTTGGTGTCCATGCATGCCTATGTTGTCATCACACAGTGCTGTGCAGCTTTGACATCCTACAGCAGCTAGTTGTCACATAGATTTTCAAAATGTCAGTGCTCAGGAGCCTACGTAGGTACAGGATATGCCTTTAGATAGCGCATGTTACCAATGCATGTCATACTGCATAAGTGCAAGAGGACCTACGTGGGTAGCCTAACACTGACATAGTGCTTGAGCTACACAATAGCAGACATGGCACCGAGAGCGGCAAAGCGAACATGGAAGGCAAACTTCATGCCCTCCGAAACTGCTATGGCCCTGAGGCTTATCCTGAATGATCACACTGCCCTCTTTGTGGCAGAGGATGCCAACACCCAGCTGACAGCATGGCGTCACATCATCAGGAGGGTGAATTCCGTCCACCACAACAACAGGGACGTGGAGGATATGGAGAAGATGTTTTTGCCAAAAAAGCATCTTTCAGGAAATGGAAAAAAGAGCCAAATGACGAAAACTGGAAACAGCACAAGCACTGGCAAGTTAAATACAAGGCATTGATAAGGCAGGCAAAGAGAGAATTTGAGAAGAAACTTTCTGTGGAAGCAAAAACGCATAATAGAGACTTTTTCAAGTACATTCGTAGCAAAAAAACTGTGAGAGAGTCAGTTGGACTATTAGATGATAGAGGGGTAAAAGGGGCAGTAAGAGGGGACAAGGTTATAGTGGAGAGACTGAATGATTTCTTCGCTTCGGTCTTTACTGAGGAAGATGTAGGGATGTTACCCATGACTGAAGTGGTATTTAAAGGTGATGCTGCAGAAGAATTGAAATAAATATCCCTACACAAGGAAGATGTATTGCAACTATTTCATAAACTGAAGAGTAGCAAATCACCTGGACCGGATGGTATACATCAAAGGGTGTTGAAAGAACTGAAATAAGAGATTGCAGACCTGCTATTAGTAATCTGTGAGCTATCATTAAAATCCTCTGCAATACCTGAAAATTGGAGGATCACCAATGTAATGCCAATTTTTAAAACGCGTTCCAGGGGTGATCTGAGAAACTACAGACCGGTGAGCCTGATGTCAGTACCGGGAAAAATAGTAGAAACCATCATAAAGGACAAAATTACTCAGCATGTGGATAGTCATGTCTTAATGGGAGACAGCCAACATGGCTTTAGACAAGGATGATCTTGTCTTACTAATCTGTTATGCTTTTTTGAAGGTGTGAATAAACAGGTAGACAAAGGTGAGTCGGTTGATATAGTGTATCTGGACTTTCAGAAAGTCTTTGACAAGGTCCCTCATCAGAGACTTTTGGCAAAACTAAAAAGTCATGGGATAGGAGGCAGTGTATTATTGTGGATCAGAAACTGGTTAAAAGATATAAAGTAGAGGGTAGGGCTAAATGTCCAATTTTCCCAATGGAAAAAGGTGAATAGTGGAGTACCCCAGGGATCTGTGCTGGGTCCGGTCTGCTGCTTTTTGACATATTCATAAATGACCTAGAAAAGGGAATAATGAGTGAGGTTTTCAAATTTGCAGATGACACAAAACTATTTAAAGTTGTTAAAATCCAAGAGGATTGTGGAAAATTGCAAGAGGATCTTGATAAATTGGAAGACTGGGCATCCAAATGGCAGATGAAATTTAATGTGGACAAATGTAAAGTTATGCACCTAGGAAAGAACAACTCAAACTATGGTACACGATGCAAGGTGTCACATTGGGAACCACCACCCAGGAAAAAGATTTAGGCGTCATTGTGGATAACATGTTAAAATCCTCCCTCCAGTGTGCAGCGGCGGCAAGAGAACAAATAGAATGCTAGGTATCATAAGGAAAGGAATGGAAAATAAAACAAAAGATATTATAATGCCTCTGTATCATTCCATGGTGCACCCACACCTTCAATATTCGTGTGCAATGCTGGTCGCCGTATCTTAAAAAAGATATAGCGTTATTAGAAATGGTACAGAGAAGAGCCACCAAAATGGTAAAGGGGATGGAAGGCTACTCCTATGAAGAGAGGCTAAAAAGGTTAGGGCTCTTCAACCTGGAAAAGAGACGGCTGAGGGGAGATATGATAGAGGTCTATAAATTAATGAATGAGGTGGAACGGGTAAACGTAGATTGATGGTTTACGTCATCAGAATATAGAAAGACTAGGGGACATGCAATGAAACTACAGGGTAACCTATTTAACACTAATAAGAGAAAATATTTTAACCGAGGTATCCGGATGCCCAACCCGGCTTGCACCCATCACCCCCCCCCCCACCCACTTTTCACACTCCTACCACTCCACCACCCCCCCCCCCTATAACAAACCGCACAGACAACAGGGTTTGGTGCAAACATTGCTTGGTCGCAGCTTTATTGATGGTAATAATACCGGCCCAACATGGGCCAATTCTGTAATCCAAAAACAGTAACTGAATAACAGAATAACACCCCCCCCCACCACCCTTCATCCGGATGGTGCCCCCCACCAGCCGTTAGTAGCAAAGTGGAGCACCATCCAAACCCCCCCCCCCCCCCCGTGACCCCCGCGCCCGCCTAGCCGTTATAGCAAAGGCCGGCTGAGGGGGTCGCCTATTTCCGGGTAGAGACCCCAGCCGGGATGTCTCCCCCAACCTGACGAGCCGTGCCGCTCACCTGGAAAGCGGCATACGGCTGCCCTGAGGCACCGGGTCCACGAGCACCAGCTCGCTACCCCGCTCACCCGACCCAAAGGTGGCCACGCCCCCCACCAGCTGCAACGACATCCATCTCTCCCCCCCGCCAGACAAAGGGAGGGAGGGAGGGAAACCTTTTTCCAGCACGAGCAAGGAGGAAGAGAGGGATCGCCGACCAGCGAACCCTCCTTGCTCGCGCTGCCGCCCACGTGTCCGCCTACGCGGACCAATCAAGAAGCCCCCGGGCAGCATGGGGCCCGGCGCGCGAGCACGCGTGCCAGCGCGCCGCCCCCCCCCAAGCAAAAAACACAGCCAGCCACATAGTCGGGCACCGGAAGCCGGTTACCAGGCCGGCCGCGAGACCGGGGCCCGGCGGTCCAGCCCATCATAACCGAGGTATCCGGATGCCCAACCCGGCTTGCACCCATCACCCCCCCACCCACTTTTCACACTCCTACCACTCCACCCCCCCCCACCCCATAACAAACCGCACAGACAACAGGGTTTGGTGCAAACATTGCTTGGTCGCAGCTTTATTGATGGTAATAATACCGGCCCAACATGGGCCAATTCTGTAATCCAAAAACAGTAACTGAATAACAGAATAACCCCCCCCCCCACCACCCTTCATCCGGATGGTGCCCCCCACCAGCCGTTAGTAGCAAAGTGGAGTACCATCCAAACCACCCCCCCCCCGTGACCCCCGCGCCCGCCTAGCCGTTATAGCAAAGGCGGGCTGAGGGGGTTGCCTATTTCCAGGTAGAGACCCCAGCCGGGACGTCTCCCCCAACCTGACGAGCCGTGCCGCTCACCTGGAAAGCGGCATACGGCTGCCCTGAGGCACCGGGTCCATGAGCACCAGCTTGCTACCCCGCCACCGGCACTAGGTAGCACGCTATCCTAGAGCCGCCCCCACCAAAGAAAGCTGCGACCAGCACCAAGACTCCAATGCCTCCTGCCAATCATTGAGAAGCAGGTCCTGCCCCACCGGGGCCAGGTGAACACCATCCAGCCGGTACAGACCGGCACAGGCGACATCAGCCCATGGGTGCCGGACATGGAGCCCACCTGTCTGCTGTACCCACCGCCCAATCTGACGGTTGAGCTTGCACAAACCCCTCGACCAACGTCGTTGGGTCCAGCAGGCAGGGCGAGGAATAATGTCCGACCAAATGATGGCCACCCCTGGGATGACCTCCCGCAGCCGGGCAATGTCATTCAAAACAGTCATGATGAGTTGCAGGCAAGCCCAGCCAGCAACGTCATTGCCCCCCAGGTGGAGCAGCAGCCCGACTGGCTGCCGCCGCCGCCGTCCGAGTTCCGCATGGACGTGGTCCAGGAGCTGTCCCCAGTGCATGCCGTGACGTCCCATCCAGCACAAGCGCACTCCAGCCGCAGCAAGACGAAGGTGAACCCCCAACGGCCGAACCGCCGCTCGACGCTCCGCCCAGTAGACAAAAGAGTGCCCGATGATCCACCAGTCACCACCGGACACACCACCTGAAAGCAGAAAAGAGCGGACCGCCACCAGCAAGCTATTCTGCAACAGGGAGAAAATGATTAGTACCCCCAGGCCCCCACCCCCCCGCACCGCCCCCTTGGGCGGAGCACCCAAGGCACTAGGAGACACCACCGGAGGCCGGTGGGCGAATATAACCAACATAAGCCCCCGACCGCCATCTGCCAATGCGCTGAATGACCCGCGAGTCCAGCCCCGCGGCCGCCGCGCTAGTCGCCGCCCCAATCCAGAAGTAGTGCGAAGCATAGCTCCGTTCAGGGCAACCCAAGGCGCGCAAAACCAACCGTAGTACCGCCGTGAACTGAAACTGAGTCACTGGTTTGCCGTCCGCGTGAATGAAGAAATGTCCCCGCACCCCCGGTCGCTGCTGCACGTACGCGCCCAAAGCCCGCATGGGACAAGACAACAAGGGGGGGATAGCGCGGAGCAGGACCCACCCCCCTTTTCTGGACTGGTCCGTCTTGGACCGTGATAAGAAAATCTGCACCTGCGCCGGATCGACACGGACATGTCCGAAGTCGAGCCCGCCAAAAGCCCCACCTCTAGCAGACTGAGGGACAAGCTCGGATACCCGGAAGGCGCCGAAAAAGGCCGTAGTAAACAGCGCATGAAACAGTACCGCCTCGAAACCAGAGGCCGCCACCTGCGGTAAAACCGCACAAACCTGCAACAAAAGCTCGTGAGATATCGGGAGCCGCCAATCCCGCACCCCCGGCTGTACACGAGCCCAACCGGCAAGCAGACATCCGACTAAGAAGGAGACACGCGGATTTCCCCAACCAGCGGCTTTACAAAAGAAAGAGAAGCCCGCCAACGCTCCAGCCACTGCCGACCGAGCCCAGCCCTCCTGCTTCGCCCACAGCACAAAACGGCCAACCAGGCCATCCGACACCGCCCCACCAGACCAACCGTGCGCGCCCAGAAAAGCACTCACCTGAGAGTAGCCCCGTTGGTACGACGCCCAGGTACTACGAGCCACCGATGCTGCCAGGAGAACCATCAGGTCAGGGTCCCAATTCTCCAGAGATGCTCTGGAACCCGCGCGGGCAGCTCGTCCGCCTGAGGAGCCAGCCGCCGGAACTGCGCCCACTGAAAACGGGATAAAGCGTCAGCAATAGTGTTCTGAGAACCAGGCACGTGCCGAGCTCTAGCGGTGACGTTCAGGCGCAAGCAAGCCAACACAAACACTCTCATCAAGGAAGCCACCCTGGGGCACCGGGGAGCATGACGGTTTATGACCTCAACCACTGCCGCATTATTGCACCAAAAGACTACCCGCCGGTCCCGCAACCGGTCCGGCCATACCCAAAGAGCCACCACAATGGGGAAAAGCTCCAAGAAGGTGATATTCCGGGTCAAGCCGGAGCTTACCCAATCCGCCGGCCAGGGCTCTGCACACCAGGAACCGTGACAAAATGCCCCAAAACCAGAACCGCCGGCTGCATCGGTGAACAACTGCAGGTCGCGATTCGAGAGCTCAGGCAGCTGCAGGACGGAGGACCCGTCAAAACCAGCCAAAAACGCATCCCAGACCCGCAGATCCGCCCGCATCCCCGCCGACACCCGAATACGATGATGAGGCAGCCGCAGCCCCGCCATCGCCAAGGAGAGGTGCCGCGTAAAAGGGCGCCCCATAGGAAGGACATGGCAGGCAAAATTGAGATGCCCGACCAACGACTGGAGGACACGGAGGGAAGTCTTGAAAGCGGAACCTACAGAGGCCACTAACTCACGAAGGCGACGGATATTTTGCGCTGGCAAGCGCACAACCATGGCCACTGTGTCAATTTCGATACCAAGAAAAGTAAGACACGTAACCGGTCCAACCGTCTTATCAGAGGCAACGGGGATGCCGAAGTCGGCAGCCACGCGTAGAAAAGTGCTGAGAAGATTGGAACACGTGGGTGCCCGCTCCGGCCCGACAAAGAGAACGTCATCGAGATAGTGCACCACGGAAGCGACCCCCGACTGTCGTTGCACGACCCAGTGCAAGAACGTACTGAAGGCTTCGAAGTACGCACAAGATATGGCACAGCCCATGGGCATGCACATATCAAAATAGTAACGCGCCTCGAAGCGAAACCCCAGCAAAGGGAAGGCCGTAGGGTGCACCGGCAACAGGCGGAAGGCCGATTCGATATCCTCTTTTGCAAGGAGGGCTCCAGGCCTGCATCGATGGACCAGGGAGACGGCGGCATCGAAAGAAGAGTAATGGACCGTACAGAGCTCGCGAGGTATGCGGTCATTGACCGATTCGCCCGGAGGGCAAGAGAGGTTGTGTATCAGCCGGAACCTGCCCGGCTCCTTCTTGGGAACCACCCCCAGTGGCGAGACCGTAAATGGAGAAAAGGGAGGCACCAGGAAGGGGCCAGCAATGCGACCCAACGCAAACTCCTCAGAAATCTTCCGCCGCACAAAATCCCCATGAATCCGAACGGAGGCAGCGTTGCGAGACCCCCCTTGCGCGGACGCTCCCCGGACAGGAATGCGAAAACCCCGGGAAAACCCACCGAAAAGCAAACCCGCCGCCCTCCCCCGACGGGAACGCCCGTACGCTAGCAACCAGGGACGCATCGCCTCCACGCGCACGGGGGTACGGGCCGAGGCCCGACCCCCGTTACTTTGCCGCCGAGGGGGCCCCCAGAACCCCTTTTCTGCTGCACTTCGCCGCTGCGTGCGCACCCCCGCACAAGGAGCAGGCATGCTTGAATTTGCAGTCAGGGAAGGGGCAGGACGCCTTGTTGAAGCGCCAGCAGACGTCTCCCCCACCGATGGCTCCTCTTGACTGAGGCAAAGCCGGGGCGGAGGCACGAAAGGAGCGCCCTCTAGATGGCATCGGAGACGGCCCTGCCCTACCCACCGCCCCGCCGGATACCCCAGCGCGGCCCCGCGCGGACATCTGGGTCAACCACAGGTTGATGTCCTTCGTCCCCCACATCAAGCGGCTGTTCTCCTCCATCTGGTCCCGAAACTCCTCGTCATAATTCAACCAAGCCCAACCCTCGTGAGCCTGGGAAGCCGCCAGGATATTATCCGCAAAGGCGAGCAGGGCCCCGTACTGATCCGGGAAGTAGTGCCCCCATACGCTCGCCAAACGCAAGAAGGCGCGGGTCCAGTTGAGGGTGTTGCGAGAGACCTTGCGCACCCTGCCCGCCTTCTCGTCCTCCTTGCGTTTTTTCCGGCTCTCACCGGACCGCTTCCGACCATCGAGAAGACGGACGATGTCAATATATTTCCTACGCTTAATCCGCCGCCGCAACTTCCGCGGAACGGCCTCCCACAATTCAGAGCACTGTATGACGGAAACCCCCTCCGAAGCGCCAGCTGCCGCCCCCCGATTGGAGCCGATCGAGGAAGCCGAGGACGACGACGAAGAGGAAGAGGAAGAGGAGGCACGCCTACATCGCCGAGCCCGCTTGCGCTTCCCGGCTACCTTCCCCACCCCCCCCGGGCCCGAAACAGATTCAAGGGGCCCCCCCGCAGCGCCTCCAGCATACTCACCACTCCCCCCAGCGGGGGCGACAGAAGCTCCGCCAGTTGACACGTCAGGCGCCGGAACCTCGAGCCCAGCAGTGGACCCCGCAGGGGCCGCACCAGCCAACGCACCAGAAGAAGCCATGGAGGTGGTAGGCGTCGAAATCCACGGGACCTGCGGAGAAGAAGAGGAGAAAGGAGCAGCCAGAGCACCAGGGGTACCGAGCACTGTGGGCGACCCAGCCCCCCAAGTCCGGGCCGAAGACCCCAACCCCCTGGCCTCCCAGGCTGCTGCCCCCCCGGCCGCCCCACGCCCTTCCCCAAACCAACCCCCCCAGCCACTCCAAGGACCTCCACCGCCCCACGGGGCCGCCCCGAACGGCCAAGGACCCACCGAACTCGGAAAACCGGGAGGGGGAGGGGAAAACCAAGGGGAGGAGGAAGGGCCCCCCATACCCGAGGGAGGGGGTGATACCGCGGGCCAGCCCTCCGCTGTAGTAGGCAGCAGGCTGTGGACCGGGGACCGCAGAGCCCCGGGGCCGGTGCCGACCGGGCCGCCCAACGCCTCACCACCCCCCATCGACGCCGATGTGGCGACCTCCACCGGAGGCCCCACGGGAGGGGCCTGCTCGCCCGTGGGGGCGCCCGCAGCCATGCACTCAGGCACCGAGAGCCCTCTAGCAGTCCCCCGCCCCCGAGCCCGCCTCACCCCACTAATCCCACGGCTCCGCCGCGCAGCAGGCAGCCCGCCTGGAGCCAGGGCTGCAGCACGACCCATCCTGCCGCGGCCTCCGGGCAAGGCACCGCGGAGCTCCCCGCCCTCTGGCGGCACCCCTCGCCCCCCTGGCCGCGCCACGCAACGGGACCCGCCGGGCCATGGCACTCAGCAAGAAAAAACCCCGCCCCCCAACCCACCGAGGCAGCCCTGCTGTAAGATAGCAGGCGTCCTGGAGAGACTTTTTTTTTTTTTTTTAAATTAATTTATAGCTGCCTAATTAGTTAGGCACAGCAGGGAACGCCGCTCCCAAAAGGCACTAGGCCAGCCAAGTGGCCCCACTAACCAAACAAGGCCCTGTACAGGCCCGGCCAAACCAGCCCACCACGTGCCGGGCCGCAACGGCCACGCTGGATTCTGCCCGGCAGAAAGGCGAAAAACAAAAGGAACCACGCGAAAGCGCGTTGGTCCGTTTCCGTTGTTTTTTTTTTTTAATTGAGGAGCGAGGAGAGCACCCCCACGGACCACCCGAGACGCCGAACGAGGCCGGCAGGCCGAAGAAACCCACCCGCACAGGAGAGCAACCCCACCACCAAACCTTTTTCCAGCGCGAGCAAGGAGGAAGAGAGGGATCGCCAACCAGCGAACCCTCCTTGCTCGCGCTGCCGCCCACGTGTCCGCCTACGCGGACCAATCAAGAAGCCCCCCGGGCAGCATGGGGCCCGGCGCACGAGCACGCGCGCCAGCGCGCCGCCCCCCCCCAAGCAAAAAACACAGCCAGCCGCATAGTCGGGCCCCGGAACCCGGTTACCAGGCCGGCCGCGGGACCGGGGCCCGGCGGTCCAGCCCATCATTTTCACTCAACGTGTAATCAAACTCTGGAATTTGTTACCGGAGGATGTATTAAAAGCTGTTAGTGTAGCTGGGTTTAAAAAAGGTTTGGACAAGTTCCTGGAGGAAAGGTCCATAAACCATTATTAAAAGGGACCCAGGATATCACTGCTTGACCCAATACAAGCATTGAGGAACCTGTGTCTTTTGGGGAAACTGCTAAGTACTTATGACCTAGATTGGCCACGGTTGGAAACCGTATCCTATTGTGCAATACTAGATTGAATGGGCTGCGTTTGAGATTCCAGTCGCATTAGTCCTTTTTATATGCTGCTCTTATCTCATGACACAATAGCAATGAATTTCTGAGAATAATGTTCTTACTCTTCTATTGTTTCTAGCATACAGAGTTACATTGCACATTAGCATTCTCTCAAAAGATTCTCACAGAGTGCAAATGTGAGTATTTCTATAGAATAAGTATTGTAATTACACTACCTCATTTGGGTTTTCTTTTTCCTTTTTTTGTTTTTTGATATTGACATTACCATTGTCTATGTTACCCTCTGCCCTGCGGTCTTTTAATTGCTTTGTTTTATGTCATTAATTCCTATTGACAGATAGTTTTTATTGTCTTTAATCTTTTAAGAATTTTTTTTGGGTGTTGATGTGTATCACTGTTTTTACTGTTATTAGTATTATTTTTATGATATATCATTGATGATTCTATCTTATCAGTTTATTATTGTTTTATTGATGTGTACTCTCTTATACTTTATCCAACTTCATTACTGTTTAGTTATTATAATTTTTATGTACTATTATTATTATGTATTTATTTATTATCTGTTATTATTTATCATGTTTTTTTAAGCTGCATGCCCCCTGAGGAAGGCGTTTGCTGAAACGCGTTGGGGATCAATTAATAAAGGCACATGTGACCTCCGGACACCTCTCACTTTTTGTGTTTGAGTATCCTATACACTCCATCACAGGGATATGAGCCCTGCCCCTATGCATGTTTATAAAACTAGGACATACATGTTTGAAGCCCCATTTTAGAAATGCTGTGAGGCCTCTTTCACGGGACCTTCCATCTCCTCCGGCCCCCGATCGGGCAGCGGCAGAAGCAGCAACAAGCCACTCCTGCTCCCACCTCAAGAACCAATGGGGAGCCCTGCTGCACGTTTTAAAACTGGCATACTGCACAGAAGAGGCCTCTCTTACCGGACCTTCCATCTCCTCTGGCCCCCGATCGGGCAGCGGCAGAAGCAGCAGCAACAACAAGCCACTCCTGCTCCCACCTCAAGAACCAATTGTTTTAAAACTGGCACACCCTTTTGGGTGGCCCTTAGGTGTGGATCATAGGCGTGAGGAGCAAATTGACCCAACTACAAGTACGCTTAAACCTAGGAGCTATGTATACAGTTGTTATATTCTGTGAGTCAATGATTTAACTTTCGTTAGCCTATTGCCTCTCATTTAAGTGAGAGTGAAGTTTTCCATCCTGACTTTGTTAATGTAATCACATACTGCCTACATGTAACTCTGTTGTACTTCTATGTAGCCTCCCTACTGTCTACAACTCTGTAACAATTTTTTGCAACTTTGTAAAAACTCCCAGGCCCAATGCTGTTCCCTCAGACAAATGGATTCATACAGGCCAATATCGAGCATTCCGCTCCTAGCTAAAATTATGGAAAAAACAGTCCAACAGCAACTGACCCATCACATTGAAAACAATGCTCCCCTCGATTACTCTCAGCATGGATTCAGATCATCTCATGGAGTGGATACCCTACTTACTACGCTCTTCAACACCCTTACCACCGGTCTCGATAACATCAGAAAGGGTTTTGCTCTCATCTTTCTGGACATCGCAGCCGCCTTTGACTCGGTTGACCACAGAATACTCCTATCCCGCCTTGCCGAGAAGGGAGTCCGAGGCAATGCTCTAGCGTGGTGCGCCTCATACCTGAGTAACAGATGGCAGCATGTCCGCTCCGGCCTCTCTCTATCGGAACCTTTCCAGCAAGAAAAAGGCGTCCCACAAGGGTCATCCCTCTCAGCCCTCTTATTCAATGTCTACATGCAGCCCATCTGCAGCCTCATTCGGTCATTTAACATAAACTGCCTAGTATATGCTGACGATGTACTAATGTTCACCCCAATAGATAATGACCATCCAAATCTCGACCAGCTCTCCTCCTGCTTTAACGCTGTCTCTGACTGGCTATGCACTCAAATGCTCCGAATAAATCTAAAAAAAACAGACGTCCTATTCATCGGAAGAGATCATTCATTCACCCCCCCTCCTTCAATCAAGGTGGGCAACGCTGACATCATCTCCAAGACAACAATCAGATATCTTGGAGTAACTTTGGACCAGCGCCTTGACATGCATGCCCACATAGATAATACCATCAGGACAATCTACCATAAAATACGAACGCTACGCCTCTTGAAGGACACCCTAGAACCAAATGATTTTCGAATAGTCTTCCAGGCCATCATAATGCCCCACTTCGATTACGCCAATTCTATCCTACTTGGCCTCCCAAAAAGCTCGACGAATCCTTTACAGCTAGCTATGAACACCGCAGCAAGAACCCTATACGGAGCAGCTCGCAAAGACCACATTACCCCTATCCTGAAGAGCCTGCACTGGCTCCCCATACAACACCGGATCACATTCAAGATCTTAACCATGACATTTAAAGCAGTTCATAGAATCACCTCAACCACCTTGTCAGACCTGATACAACCCACCCCAGACAACAGACTCAGAAGAACCAAGTCCTACAATACCATTCTGCTCCCAAAAGCTATCACTAAATGTAACAAATCAACAAGTAGAAGGGCCTTTGCCTTGTTTGCACCCTCCAGCTGGAATTCTCTCCCAGCAGAAATCCGGGCCATAAACAACCTCACCCAATTCAGAAAGGCCGTCAAACACTACCTATTTCAACAGCACTTCTGTAACTCTGACAACATTACCTAGACAGCAGTACACGACCCAACAGTCCCTCATCCCATAGCCGCCGAACTAATCTCTAATCTAACTTTCAATTACACAGAACCACCCCTTGCAGGGCTGGTACTACAAATCCATCTATGATGCAACCCTCTTTATGTAAATAGTGTATAAAGTTCACCTGTTATCCAAGTTGAAATTCCCTGTTATATGTAAGTTCAATGTCTGATTGTTCCACATTGTACAAACCTGTTCATTGTAAACCGCGCTGATTCCGAATAGTGCGGTATAGAAAAACTAATAAATAAATAAATTAAATAAATAAAACTGATACATAAACACCAGCTACTGTTTTAGTTATACAGGAAATCAATCTACTCAAAATCTGATTCAATTGTTTAGTCAAAATTAACTACCAAGTCTCACTACTGCAGATCAGGCTATACTACCCAACTTGTTTTTCTCCTCTTAAAATTCTACACTAAGTACTCACAGAAAATGGAAATCAAACTCTTAATCTTGCTACTTTTCACTGCGAATCTGCTAAGTTTAGTTACCCCTGCAATACACCAAACATATCTAACTGACAAATTCTCATACAACATACCTATTCTCCAAATTATCATCAGAAAGAACCAATGCCTGGACACAAACCCCTGAGAAAACCACAAAATCTAACACACAGACGCATCCTCACAATTCCATGTAGCAACATTAGCCTTAAAAAAAAGCACCTAATCATAAGACTCCTGCTAACATAAGCTGTCTCTTAATAAATGCCAGATCAATAAAAAATAAAATTGCTATACTACTTGATTACATCTATGACAATAAACCCAAAATGGTGTTATCACTGAAACATGGCTTTCAGAAACTGATACCGCCCTAATCAACCATTTCAAGTACCCTTACTACCAATTCTTTCACACCACAAGAAAAAATAAGTGTGGAGGTGGAGCCTCGATTCTTGCCAAGACGAATCTAAGTGCCACTTTAATTGACAGCAGATGTTATGATGGCCTTGACACCCTCCTAATTGCAACAAGGGATGCAACATTTTACCTCGTTTACAGAGCCCCCTCACAAGACTCTAGCTTCCTAAGTGCAATACTGGAGACTTTATGCATCCATGAAAGGCCCAACAAACAGTTAATAGCACTTGGTGACTTCAACCTAGCCTCATTACAAAGCCCCCAAGCCCTCTCTTTCAATAAAGCCATGAATGAGATGGATTTTACACAAATTATAAACACTGCAATTTGTAGCAAAGGACATTTATTTATTTATTTATTTAATACCTTGTTTATTTAATACCTTATATCTAGTTTTCATCCCATTTGAGATATTAAAAATCTATTCCCCAACCTACTAAACAAAACCTGTCCCATGGTCGAATCATTATAGCATCACTTTTGAGTTACCATCCAATGACACATTACATAAACGGAAACTATGCTCCTGCCTAAATCTTGCTTCAAATCCTATGATAAGGAATCATTCCTACAAGATATACTCTCACACTTAAACCATGACACATCAGACTTCTTACCATCTGGAACAGTACCATATACAAGGCAGCAACTGCCCCAGTGACCACAAATAATCTGACCTCTAGAAAACCAAATTTATGGTACAGTGATGATCTCAGAACCCTAAAAAGACTCCTCTGTAAACTGGAAATGAGATGAAGGAAAACCAAAAGCACAGAGAATAAACTCTAATACACGAACACACTTCGCAAATACAAAGATGATATAAACAGTGCTAAGAAGGAAAACCATACCAGACTAATAATGAAATCTCTTAACAGGCCTACAGATAGTAAAATCCCTAACCAAAACACCAGACAATGATAACCCATCTGCACAAATCAGCACACACGCTGTAGCAAACTACTACAGTTCAAAATTATGTGCTCCCTCACATGACCCCCAAACCCATTAATAGAACCCCCCATGATCTCTTAATGCTAAACTCACTCTCGACAAGCTCACTATCTCAATTGGATAAAATTATATCCACAATCAATACAACCACAGTCCCAGGAGATCCATGCCCTATTGCCTGGGTAAAGGCAGCACATGACACCTTAGCACCAATTATCCAAAAAATTGTGAATCTATCCTTAACCCAAGGCTACATGCCAAAAACTCTGAAACAGGCATCTGTACGACCTATATTAAAATTGAACACACTAGACAAACTACAACCAAGCTCATATAGACCAATATCAAGCCTACTATACCTAGCAGAAATAATTGAAAAAACAGTTTAAAACAAACTACAGGACCACCTAGACTCAAACTCTCCCCTTAATCCACAATAGTATGGCTTCAGAACACATCATGGTGTAGAAATCGTACTCATAGCTCTATTCGACGCACTAATGAAAAGTATTGAAAAGTTCAAATATGCTGTAGTAATCATATATTCCTCGATATTGCGTCGGCTTTTGACTCCATTAAACATAATATGCTACTAGCAAGAGTACAACAAATTGGAATTGGTGGAACAGCCCTAACCTGGTTCACCTCATACCTAACGGACCGTACCCAACAGGTAAAAATTGGACCCTTTACTCAAAACCAAGGAATCCCACAGGGCTCAGCACTTTCTGCCCTGTTATTTAACATCTACCTTCAACCACTCTGCAGAATCTTTCAGAGGCACAAAGTTCTATATACACTGATGATATTATGATGTACCTTCCAAGTAATACTCTAAAGCTCAACCTAGCCCAAATCACAGCATGCTACCATGTGGCTGCAAAGTGGCTAACATCAAACAACCTAAGAATAAACATCAACAAAACAGAGGCCATATTTATAACCAGAGATAAGGAATTCACGCCTCCCCCACAAATACACCTAGGAGAAACAGCAATCACAGTAAAAGAAGAGATAAAATACGTAGGGGTCACTATAGATAAAGCCCTCAGTCTCTCCACACACTTAACCAAATCCACTCAAGCCATATATAGAGAGATTAAAATCCTACAACGGCTAAGACCCCTACTTGAACCATCAGACTTTAGAACAGTTATCCAAGCAATGATCAATCCTCATATAGATTATTGCAATAGCATACTTCAAGGCCTCCCAAAGCAGACATTTTCCCACCTACAGCTTGCACAAAACACTATTGCATGTGTAATAATGAAAGCATCGAACTCAGATTATAGAACACCAATCCTACACAGTCTTCATAGCCAGTAGAAACAAATACAAGAATCTGGTTATTATTTTCAAGCTACTACACGATATATCACCTTCACACATAGCATCCCTCATATCTAAAACCCCAGACACCAGACAAAGAAGGGGTTGGTCACAAAACTCGCTTCGCAAACCATCTGACTTTTGTAAAGCAAACAAAACAACAAACAAAAGAACATTCTCACATTATGCCCCAACTCTTTGGAATTCACCTCCTGCTGCAATAAGAGAAGTGAAAGACCTTACCGTCTTTAGAAAAAGATTAAGGACTTTCCTTTTCAACAAGCACTATGGTCAGTTCCACTCAGAATCTTCCCCATCCTAGCAAAGGGTTAACTTACTCCACTGTATCTATTCTTTCTCCATGCCTAATCCTTTCAAAAATCCATGGCTATTTACCTTTACGGAACATCAAAACGTCTAATCATCTATATCTTGCTTACCAGTGAAAATGTGAATAGTTTATTTATGTTTTTTTACATAGTTAAGTCTGTTTGATGTATTGTTCAAGTTCTTGATCATTGTAAACTGCCTTGATTACCAGACAGGGTGGTATATAAGAATGTGAGATAAATAAATAAATACATTTATGCTGTCTCTGGCAAAATCATGACATCCAAATGAAAGTTGCTCACCAAAAAGGACAAGTTCTGCCAGTGTGAGGTGGAATTCATGTTGTAGGAGGTCCTCAAGCACCAAAGAATACTCCTGGGCCATGAAGTTGTCCTTGTGAGTGATTATGATAAACAAAAACTCTGGCTGGGCATCTATCAACATGTAAATGCCATCTACCACTGCAAATGAGATACAGAAGACCTGAAACGCAAGTGGAAGGATATAAAAAAGGAGAAAGAAGAAGGCGGCCATGGAGGGGACCAGATGGCTAGCCTCATTGACCTGGAGCAACAGGTGCTCCAAACAATAGACAAAGAGACAGTAAAGAGAGTTGATGACCTAGGTACATCAAGAGCCTTTCAGGAATACAGTAGATATCTATAGGATACGTTCCTACATATGTCCTTCCTTTCCCTGTGTGCTCTGCCACCTGTTGTTGCTATCTCCACTCCATCTAAGTTTATGTATGAGCATGCAAACACCTATTACACTCACCTTGCAGATGTCACCCATTGTGAAAATATGTGCCATGGCCTGAAAGAGGTGCATGTAGCAGGGGAGACCAGGTGACAATCAACAGTGGAATCATAGGCATGCAGGTAGGTTGTCCCCGCCCCCTGAGGCCTGAAGTGTGCACTGGCAGACTGCTATTCTAATAATCTACCATCCAGTCCACTCTGTGTGCAGAGGCTGTGACACATACAGCTTGGCTGCAGTAGTTAGGAATCTCTCAGATCAGGAAGCTATTAGCACTAAAGGTATATCAAAGCATCTAAGAGGGGCCTGCAAGGGGCACATAGTTCAATCCCCAGACCTTCTGCTATGAGGGTGCATGAGCAGTATCCACCTTGGTCCTCACTATTTGGGTCCTGTCCCCTAGCCCTGTACCACACTTATTACCTCCCCCTTGGCAAATGGCTGTTTTCCTACTTGCCTGTTCTTCTACAGGTTGCTACATCTGCTTTGGGTTAGAGCCAACACATAGCTATGGGCATTTGGGCTTTTGGTGTATGTGAATCACTGTGGGTGTGGTGATGGAATATTTGTATGCGACACCTCCACACTCTGCATCCTGCCAATAATCACTCTAAATGTGTACTCTTTAACATATGGATTGCTGTGGACATGCAGAGTGTGTGGCATTGAAGGGTACAGCTTTTGGATCCTATTCATTTTGAATCTGGATACAGCCCTGGCCCTCTCACTTATATGGTGCAAGTAGCCAGGACCAGCGCTGATGCAATTGGATCATGGTTTGCTGCCTCTGCTGCACAGTCTTTGGGAAGGCCACATATTGTGCAGTGTGGGTTAGAAAGACCCTCAGAAACTGTGAGACTTACTGTGACATGGCTGACAGGCTTAGACCTGCAGCAGCAGCCAACACAGACTGGAAAATTCCAGTGTCTAGGAAACTTCCAGTGGGCAGTAGTGACCATGAGGTGGATGGGCTGGCCCTTCTGTGTGGTGGAATGGAGGAGAAGTTGTACTCCTGGCGGAGCTGGTGGATGGCTGCCTTATCAAAGCAGAATCTGGCGAGGCACTGCTCATCCATGAGGTCTAGGAATTGCAGCCTGGGTCTGATGCCTATAGACCCTCTGATATGGATGCTTCCTGGTGGCTCTGCTGTGCTTCCCGTGGGCCTCATGCAGCATGGCCAGCACAAACCATGTGTTCATCTCATCCCATGGCTTCTGCCTTTCACCACCAACACCTAGTGACTCCCAGCACCAACACCTGCAACACTACACATGCACCTCCACCCCTCCCCACACAGAGAGAAGCAGCAAGGAACCACACAGAAACACAGGTTGCAGGGAACACAGGGACACACACAGATAATCAGCAGCAGGGAACTGGGCAATGGGGTGAGAAGGCCAGGGAGTGAGTCAATGGAGGATTTGGATTGGCAAAGCTAGAAGAGGAGGGGATGAGGGAATGGGAATCTACAGAGATCTTGGAAAAGGGGAGGAGGATAGATTTAAGAAAGGCACAGAATACACTGCAGAGAGACAAATGGTAGCTCAAAAGACACCTGTGTGGACACAGACAGCAGTTAAGCCAACAATTTGCAGACTAAGCTCCTCTAGTCACTAATGCTACAAACAGTCTCAACAGAAAACAAAGTTGCATCCTTATTCATGATTTATAGCAGGCGTAGGTCGGCACATTTAGAAAATCCACCCTGCACATTACTGGACTATGTGAAAAATGTTATGGATATGCAGGTGCCGGTGCTACCCGGGAACAACCACAGAAGACCTCCTGTGGAGACAAAGATCGGTGTGCTCATTGCAGAAATGTGCACATTGTGGTCTTCTAAAATGTGCTTTACATGTGGGCGTGACTTCCATGTTTTACTGGCACCATATCCACATTTCAAATATGAATAGGGCTTCTAAAATAACCCCTTTAGTAAATTTTCTGCATTTAGTAAATTTTCTGTGTTTGCACTATGATTCTTTCTTAGAATGCATGAGAACCCCGCAGCATGATGGCTGCAAACAATTTATTTTGCAGGTTAGACTTTAAACTGTTCATTGAGAAAGACATTTAGATCAGGACAGTACTGTGGTTTGCTCGGTTGTGTACATAGTAGTATAGATGTGCCATGGATGATAGAAGATAGAATGGCACTTTGTTGATAAGAGCACACAGCTGATGCTTTTATCTTGGTCAATATCTATTGAGTCTAACACACAGGACCCGGCACTCTCTGCTCTTTTTTATGGCAGGAGCATGTGCACAAAGATTATGAGCCAGTTGTAAAATACATACATTTATTGTTAGTGCTACAATATTGCTACCACTGTGTTATTGATAATATGGTTCATTTTTCTATTTGGAGAAAAAGAGGCCATATGGAACTTTTATAAATCTGTGTGGCTTCAATTAAAGCTCAGTTGAAACACATTTCTGATATAATTATTTAAAACAAATGCCAACATTTAAAACACCAAGAGGGCCAGACTATTAAAATTTTCCAGGCACAGGATAGGGGGCCTGTAGTTTGGACTATACTCTTTAGTTTGATTTCTGAAACAAATACTATGTTCTGAATCTTGAATATGGAAGTGCCGGAACAATAAAATAATGCAAGAATATACTTGATTCAGAAAAGAGAAGGATTTCATGGGGCTGAAAATGCCTGTTGAAACACATTAAAATTTGGAACACCATCTCAATGGGTTTGATACCTGAAGGAAACAATAGACAACTTTAGTCAGGTAAGTCCTTTAAAGAGACATAAGTACTATTCTCATACATAATCCATACCAGTAACGCTGTATGATTTAGGATTCTGTTTCACTTCTGGAAAAACAATGCTGGCACTGAAAGAGGTACCACTATAGTAATCTATAACATTATATCATATATTCTGAAATTAGGAAAGACTTTTAGCATCAGTTCTTCACAACATGAGATAATTCCACTGTTTTTGCATGATTACTGATCAAGAATGCAAAAAATGAAAATGGAAGAATGGTCAAGAGTTTAGCAACTATACTTTCATCTACAACAAAGATTCTCAACCCAGTACTCAGGATACACCTAGCAAGCTGAGTTTTCAAGACATCCACAATGAATATGCATGAGATAGACTTACATATAGGGGGTTATTCTGTGCTACAAATAGCAGGGATGGACGTCCATCCCCACTATTCATGCTGGCTCCTGTTCCTGACTAACTTCTACACCGGTTGTGTGGGGAAGTTAGATGGGGGCGGGTAAGGGGCGGCCCGGGAGCAGAGTCTGGGCGGGCAGTGGGCGGTCACCGGCCCGGGATGTACAGGGCCGATTCTAATTCTAATGTCAGCCCTGTACATGCAGGGCCGGCGAAATGTCCGGGTAAGTTATTCCACCTCCAAGGACATGATTTTTTTTGAACAGCTCGGGGCGCGGATGGGGCAGGGGGGGGCCAGGGTTTATTCCCTGCAACCTGATCCTGGCCTTAGGAGGCCAGATCATGGGTTGGGCTGTGGGGAATAAACACTTTCATTTGGTGGTCGGCATCGCGGCTTTTAAATGGAGCCGCCGTGCTATGGCAACATGACGCCATGGCGCTGTGGCTCCATGTAAAAGCCCTGACTGAGTTAGTCGGCTGTGTATGTAAGTACAGGCTGGACTGAATTGCAGTCCCAGCCTGCACGTACATGCCTGATTGCGATTCTGATCCCGCGGGGCTAGACGTGCCCTGTGGGATCAGAATCGCGATCCCCTCTGTGCATCCAGTTCAGACCAGACGCAGAGGGATCTATGTGCGGGACGAAATCGGGCCCATAATGAAGGCAGTGCATATAAATCTATCATGCATATTCGTTGTGAATATTGTGAAAACCTTACTCAAAGACTGGGTTGAGAACCCTTGATCTAAAAATATACATTTGTAGTGTAGAAATCCAAAGGCCAAATACCATTCTGGAGGGCAAAAACTAGAAGTCACCAAACAGGAAACCTTGGAGATTAAGTACTATGACAATACACTTGGGTGATGTGATCTAATAATTAGGAATGTGCAAAGGATAAAAAATTTGGGGTTCGCTTGCGCTTTCTTTCAATTTTCAGAGGTTTTTTCAGTTTTGAGACACATGAATTTTAATAAAAAATTGTTTAATGTGTATTAGAACTTCTTAATGTGCTTTAAGTAACTGATTGTACATTAATTCATAGGTAAGTGCACACTACTTTTTTTAAGGCATGCTAATAAACCGAATGGATGCAAATAAATGGGTGTCCCTACTAAAAATATATGAGAGGTATCACTAGTAAAAAGAAGGAAGCAATATTACCTCTTTACAGGTATTTAATGAGACTCCACCTTGAAAATTATGTCCCGATCTGGAGACCGTATCTACAAAAATACATTGATAAGGTGTAAGCAATTCAATGAAAGACCACCCAAATAGACAACAGTCTATAGTGCAGGACTATAAAAGGGGACTGTTACTTCTGGAGAGAAATCTGCAATTGTGAGTATATACTTCTGGGAATTTTCTGTAAGGAATTCTTTGTATTAAAGCTAATTAATCTGTGAACCCACTATTTTTTGTTAAATCTGTCAGGGCCTAGTAGTAGCAGTTTAAGTTTAAATTTAAAACACAGAAGAGAACTTTCTGGTTACATATCATACCCAGCAGAGAGCTTGTAGTTTAAATTTAATAGTCACTCAGGGCCTAGTATCAGCAAAGTACTTTTAGTTTAAATTTAAAAAACAGAAGAGAGCTTTCTGGTTTAATTTGGAACCCAGCAGAGAGCGTGTAGTTTAAATTTCATAATAAATTAGAGCCTAGCAGCAGCAAAGAGCTATAATTTAAAATTTAAAATAAAAAAAGAGTATAGCTTACCTCAGCAGCACAGGACAGGGTACTGTGTAGCAGCCCTCTTTTAATAAGTGTTATTTCCCTCCCTCCCTCCCCACACCCACCCACCCCTGGGATAATCGTAGCTTTATAGGTACTTACACATCTTAAAAGACAGGGGGTGCTCTCAGGTGCAGCTCGTTACCCAAATCAGTCATACACTAAGGACCTGAGATTAATTAAGCTTCAGGTGAACAAGGTATATTAAATGTATTAGGTACAGTTTTATTAGTATAAATATCCATAGCAACCCTTAGGAAGTAAAGAACTTAAAGATCTAAACAAAAACTTAAAACTAAGATGCAGACAGCAGTCCAGCAGCGAGATGGGGGCTTTCCAGTCTTTTGCATTGAGTGTCATATGTATGATTTTCTCCCAGTTGGTGAGAGGTCTTACGTGTGCACTAGGTGCAAGGAGCTCTTTGCTCTCAGGGAACAAGTCCGTTCCCTAGAGGCTAGAGTAGCAGACTTGGAAAACATAAGAAAGACAGAGAGGTACATAGACGAGACCTACAGGGATATAGTCCTGAAGTCCCACCTCCAGTCTGGCAGCATCCCTGTTGCCATGGAGGAGAGAGGTCACGTGACAGGAGAGCATCACCCTGGTGTGGCAGAAAGTGATCCTGTAACTAGGACCTGTCCTCCAGGTGATGTAAAACCTTCTCGCACCGAGGAAGTTTCTCCAGGGCCATGTGCCCATGAGGGAAGGGTTAGGACAGCCTTTATAGTTGGTGATTCCATCATTAGGCATGTAGATAGCTGGGTGGCTGGTGGACATGAGGATCGCCTGGTAACATGCCTGCCTGGTGCGAAGGTAGCAGACCTCACGTGCCACCTAGCTAAGGTCTTAGATAGTGTTGGAGAGGAGTCTGCTGTCTTGGTACATGTCAGTACCAATGACATAGGAAAATGTGGTAGGGAGGTTCTGGCGGCTAAATTTAGGCTTTTAGGTAGGAAGTTGAAATCCAGAACTTCCAGGGTAGCGTTCTCCGAAATGCTTCCCGTTCCACTTGCAGGACCCAAAAAGCAGGCAGAGCTCTGGAGTCTCAATGCATGGATGAGACAATGGTGCAGAGATGAGAGTTTTGGATTTGTTAGGAACTGGGGAACATTCTGGGGAAAGGAGAGGCTCTTCCGAAGTGATGGGCTTCACCTTAACTGGGATGGAACCAGGCTGCTGGCATTAACCTTTAAAAAGGAGATAAAGCAGCTTTTAAACTAGATAATAGGGGAAAGCCGACAGTTACCCAAGAGCGGATGGTTCGGAAGAATGTATCCTTGAAGGATACTACCAAAAGCAGAGAGGTTCCAAAAAAGAGTAAAGTAGCCCAAATGCCCTCGAGTATGGAGCAGACAGCGCTTAAAGATCCCAAATTACCCATGTCTACCAACAGCCAAACTAATATGAATAAAATACAGTCCCTAAAATGCTTGTATGCAAATGCTAGAAGTCTAAAAAATAAGATGGGAGAGTTAGAATATATAGCACTAAATGAGAGGTTAGATATGATTGGAATATCAGAGACATGGTGGAAGGAGGACAGCCAGTGGGACACTGTGATACCTGGATACAAACTATATCGTAATGATAGAGCTGATCAAATTGGTGGAGGGGTTGCGCTCTATGTTAGAGAGAGCATTGAGTCAGAAAGGATTAAAGTTTTGCAGGAAACAAAATTTGCTGTAGAATCTCTATGGATTGGAATTCCATGTAAAAAGGGGAAGGCGATGGCAGAGGGGGTGTACTATCGACCGCCTGGCCAGAATGAACAAATGGATGATGAAATGCTCAAAGAAATCAAGGAAGCTAACAAAAGTTATAGCACAGTAATAGGAGTGGAGGAGTGGCCTAGTGGTTGGGGCAAGGTTCTTCAGGCCGGAAGGTCAGGGGTTCAAATCCCACTAGAGGACAGCAACCTTGGGCCGGAAGGACTGGGGTTTCTAGTCCCACAGGTGCTCCTTGTGGTCTTGGGCAAGCCACTTAACCCTCCATAGCCCATGTTCCCTGTAAAATAGTTATCTCCAAGTTATAATGCCCTGTTCAATGTAATTTCAGTTTGTTCAATGTAAACCGCACTGATGCAGAATAGCGCGGTATATAAGAGAATGTAAATAAATAAATAAATAAAATAAATAAATAATAATGGGTGATTTCAATTACCCCGGTATCGACTGGGTGAGTGTCACGGCAGGACATGCTAGGGAGATAAAGTTCCTAGATGACATAAATGACTGCTTCTTGGAGCAGCTGGTTCATGCACCGACCAGAGGTGAAGCCATATTAGACCTAGTCCTTAGTGGAACACCAGATCTAGTGCAAGAGATAAGGGTGTTGGGGCCACTTGGCAATAGTGATCATAGCATGATCACCTTTGATTTAATTAGTAGAGGAGGGATAGTAAGGAAATCCACAGTACTACCTTTTAACTTTCGAAAGGGAGACTATGATAAAATGAGGAAAATAGTTAAGAAAAGACTAAAAGGAGCAGTTGCAAAGGTTAAAGACTTACATCAGGCTTGGGTGTTGTTGAAAAATACTATCTTGAAAGCCCAGACCAGCTGTATTCCACACTTTAAGAAAAGTGGAAGGAAGTCCAAAAAACTGCCAGCATGGTTTAAAGGGGAGGTCAGAGAGGCTGTTGTTGCCAAAAAACATCTTTCAGGAAAGGAATGGAAAGTAAAATAAAAGATATTATAATGCCTCTATATCGTTCCATAGTGAGACCGCACCTTGAATACTGTGTGCAATTCTGGTCGCCGTATCTTAAAAAGGATATAGCGTTATTAGAATAGGTTCAGAGAAGAGCCACCAAAATGGTAAAGGGATGGAAGAATACTCCTATGAAGAAAGGCTAAAAAGGTTAGGGCTCTTTAACCTGGAAAAGAGACGGCTGAGATGAGATATGATAGAAGTCTATAAATTAATGAACGGAGTGGAACGGGTAAACGTAGATCGATTGTTTATGTTATCAGAATATAGAAAGACTAGGGGACATGCAATGAAGCTACAGGGTAAACTATTTAAAACTAATAAAAGAAAATATTTCTTCACTCAACGTGTAATCAAACTCTGGAATTTGTTACCGGAGGATGTAGTAAAGGCTGTTAGTGTAGCTGGGTTTAAAAAAGGTTTGGACAAGTTCCTGGAGGAAAGGTCCATAAACCATTATTAAGAAGGGACCCAGGATATCAATGCTTGACCCAGTACAAGCATTGCGGAACCTTTGTCTTTTGGGGAAACTGCTAGGTACGTATGACCTAGATTGGCCACTGTTGGAAACAGGATACTGGGCTTGATGGACCTTGGTCTGACCCAGTATGGCATATCTTATGTTCTTATGTTCTTATATACTATAAGGCATACTCAGAGAGGAGTGCTAAAGAGGTATGATTTAGAGGAAAGAAGGGAAATGAGAAATGGTGCAAACATTCAATTATCTGGCAGGTTTCAATAAGGTACATCATGATAATATTGCCATACGCTGCCTGAGGTTTCTTTTGAGAAGGGAAGCAAATGAAATCTGAATAAAAAATAAATAGCATTTTTCATGGAATGAAAAGCAGGAAGAGAAAGGCTCATCATTTGGCGTTGAAAGGATGGCAGTTTGAAAAGAATCTGAGAAAATACTTTTCTCTGAAAGGATGGTGGACACTTGGAACAGACTTCCAGAAGAGGTGGTCCAAGCCAAAACAGTGGCATAATTCAGGCATTCTTGAAGCCAGGGGTGGCTGTATAATGAGGCGGCATGAGGCAGCTGCCTCGGGTGGCAGAGTTTTTAGGGTGGCAAAAAATGCCCCCAAAACAATCACCTCACTCTGCTTTCAAAAGTTAAAACCAAAAAATAAGCGCACAAGTTGCTGCCACTGCCGAGTCCGCTTCTCGGCAGTGGCAGACTTTCCTCCCTTCACTGGCAGCCGCAGGTCCTGCCTCTTAGAGAGCCATGGCTGTGCTAGTGATATTCAGTTTAAATAAAAAGCCAAACCAGTGCAGAGCCTTCATGCATTTGTGAAGGAACCATGCAGCTGCGTCCCACCCCCAAAGAAAGTTACTTTAATGCCCTTTGGGGGAGGGACACAGCTGCATGGGTTCCTTCACAGAGGTGGTAAGGCTCCACACCAGTTTTACTTTTATTTAAACTTACTATCACTGGGACAGCCATGGTTCTCTAAGAGGCAGGAGCCGTAGCTGCCAGGGAAAGGAAAGGGTGAGTCTGTGGGTGAACTAACATGGTGGAAGGTGGGGGCTGGAAGGGGGCTGACATGGAGGTGAGGAGGGGGCTGGAAGGGAACTGACATGAGGGGAAGATGGGATCTGCAATGGGGCTAATATGAGGGGGTGGAGGGGGCTAGAAGTGAAATGACATGAGGGGAAGGTGAGGTCTGCAACGGGGCTGACACAGAGGGGAGGAGGGGGCTGGAAGGGAACTGACATGAAGGGAAGGTGCAGCCTGCAATGAGGCTGACACAGGGGGAGGCGGGGGCTGGAAGGAAACTGACATGACAGGAAGGCGGGGTCTGCAACTGGACTGACATGGAGGGAAGGAGGCGGCTGGAAGGGCACTGACATGAAGGGAAGGTGGAGTCTACAGTGAGGCTGACACAGGGGGGGAGGAGCGGGTTGAAGGGAGCTAACACAGGGGAAGTTGGGGGCTGGAATGGGGATGACATGGGGAGGAGGGGGCTGGAAAGGAACATGTCTGGGGATGGTACTGGAGGGGGACTGGAAGGGTAATGACACTAGGGAAGGGAGGAGAGGGATGGAAGGGAGCTGACATCTGGAGATGGGACTGGTAGGTGGCTGAGTAATTTGGGTGGGGGCTGGAAGGGAGGGGCATTGGTACTGGGATGGTATTTGGACTAAAAGGGGCTAGACAGTGGGGAAGGAAGGAAACTGGCATGGAATGTACACCAGTGGCAATCCCGGGACTGCAAGGGGGTTGAAATTGGAAGGTACTGGAAGAGAAGGACTGGAAAAGGAGGCTGATACTCGGGAGGGTTACTAGGACTGGAAATAGGCTGATGGAAGGAAATGAAGAAAACAAAAGAAGAGACAAGAAATGGCAGATGGACTATAGACCATAGAAAGAGAGCTAAGAGAAGACAGCAAAGCAGAAGTCTCAGATCAGGACCAGCATGATCACAGAATAAAATGGTCAGACAACTATGGTAGAAAAAATAATTTTATTTTCAATTTAGTGATTGGACTTTGCACGATCTTTATGGGGAACTGCATCTGTTATTTATCTGATGTTGCACTGCATGCAGAATCTGGCTTCTTGGGAATTCAGTTTAATTTTTGTCTACATATTTTTATTTTTACTTTAGGTTGTAGTCACTTATTCTGTACTTGGTGAGGGTCTGTGTTCTGAGTGTGTGACAGAGGCCATGTGTTTTGTTAACATGGAGTTTGTACATAGGGATCTATACTATACTGTAGTAATTTGACTTGTTCAGCTTTTCAAATAGGTTTATGGATGTTCTAGGGATTACAGCAATATTTATAGTGCGTCATTTTTCTGGGTAGGCCCCTTATGTGAATTTTGGAAGTTTATGCTGGTATGGTATGGTAGATTTGGCCTTGTAGATCTTCGGTGACTGTTGTAGGCTTTTATATTAGTACTCAATATGCTTGTTACTGGAGAATGTTTGTTAGATGGCCAGAAACAGATTTTTTTTAATATATTGAGTTCTGTGGGTGAATGTCCTACTTCTGCTCTGCACCCATTGTTAAGGGAGAGATTTATGTGGATGCAGAATTTATATTCAAAAAGAAAAAGTGAGAACCATAACACAGTTTATAACAAAATAAAATGAGTTATAATTGTATAATTTGGTACTATAAACTGTGCTGCAGTTCTCACTTTTTCTTTTAGTTCCTTGGTGTGCGAGCATCATGTATTTCCTTTGTTTTTTGCAGAATATATAGTTACATTAACACCAGGCTGGTCCAGTGCGCAGTTTCAGGAGTTATGTTGGTGTCGCCAAGCCCTTCATGGTCACAAAGTCTCTCTTGTTTTTCAGAGGGTGGGAAGTGCTGTGTTGGGGCACCAAGGCTCCTGTTTTTGTGGAAGTAGGAGGTGCTGCATGGGTGCTATTGAGCCCCTCTTGTTTGGCATATTTAGCAGTATGTTTCCTAAGCTCTGCACCATACTGGGTCAGACCAAGATTCCTCAAGCCCAGTATCCTGTTTCCAACAGCAACCAATCCAGGTCACAAGTACTTGACAGATTTCCAAAAAGGCATACAGGTTCTGCAGTGCTTGTCCCAGGGCAAGCAGTGGATTTCTCAGATCCTCTTTAATAATAGTTTATGGACCTTTCCCCCAGGAACTTGTCCAAACCTTTTTTAAATCCAGCTACACTAACAGCTTTTATTACATCCTCTGGTAACTAATTCCAGAGTTTGATTACATGGGCCATAGGCTAACTGCAGGGAGGTAGTTACATCCCCCTGCAGTTATGGCATTTCAGTGTGGCAAAACAACTGCAGGCGCAACTAAGACCACACACTGAGATGGCATTAGTTGCACTCGCGCTACTTGCGCTTAGCCATTTTATTAGTTTCTGCTGACAATGCAGATGCCTGTGTGTGAGAATTCTTTCTCTCGCCTCACTCTGCAGTAAAGTATAATTATGGGAAATAAATCCTGTAAACCTAAAGAGTAATGGGTAAAAACATTTTTTGACTACATATGTTTGTTTTAGTTTGTATTAATATATTCCCTATTTGGTGCATGTTTTGCATGTGTGACTGAGGCTACATGTTCTGTTAGCATGGAGTTTTCTATGAAGGGAGCTGTAGTAATCCGGCTTGTTCAGTTTTCTGAATAGGAATAGGAATATGGATGTTCTAGAGCCCACTGCAATATTTGTGGTGCTGCCCTTTCTAGGTATGCTCCATATTCTGTGAGTTTTGGAAGTTAGTGCTGTTATGGAATAGTAGATTTCCTCTATGGATCCTGTACTCTGGGTTCTTGGTTGGGTGGGAAGGGGGGTACTAGAATATGTATTGTCTTTGAGATTTTCAGTTTTGTGTTCTTTATGCTGCCAGACTGAAATTTAAAATATTTTGTCAGGACAGATTCAAGGAAATTTCAAATTTTAAGAGAACATTTCCATTTATTTTTGCTTAGTAGCCTGATAGTTTCACCGCTGCTGAGTTCTGGATTTTTCAAGCTCTAGCATAATCTAATCCAACGTCTGAATTCATGGCTACCAGGATTAGTTTCTCATTTCATATAATCTCTCCTCATCAATAATCTGGTCATAGCAAAATAAATCTGATGTGCAGATTGGTGATGGTCTGCTTGGGGAGGGGGAGGCTGTGTAAGTGAATTTTCATTAATCAAATTTAATGTTTTATTATTATGTTTGTTTTATTGTAACATCTGTTTTACTAAATTGCATGTCTATGTTTGGAAGCCACCTAGGATTTTAGATTGGTGGCATATACATTTTAAAATAAAGTTTACTAAATTTATGCAAATAATGCTGCAATGAATCTCCGCACATGATACCCCTGGGAGGAAGTAGACAGGGGGGCACCAGGAGGTGGAGGAAAGCAGAAACATCAGATTGGGACTAGCATGATCAAGAATAAAATAGTCAGACAACAAAGATAGAAGAGAATTTTATTTTCAATCTAATGAACAGTCTTGGTGCTATCTTTATATTTTATAAAGTACAGGGAAATGCATCTCTTTCTATTTCTCTGGCATTGCATTGTATGCAGAATCAGATTTTTGGGGGGTCGTAGTTTAATTTTTATCTATATATGTTTATTATTAGGTTATGGTCGCTTATTCTGTACTTTGGTGAAGGGCCTGTGTTCTGAGTTGGTGGCCAAGGCCAGGTGTTTAGTTAGCATGGAGTTTGTACATAGGGATCTGTACTATGGTAAATAGGTGTTTGGATGTTCCAGGGCCCGCTGCAATAGTTACAGTTATGTTTTTTTTAGATAGGCTCTTTATGTGAGTTTTGGAAGTTGAGCTGGTATGGTATGGTATGGTATGGTAGATTTGCTCTACAGATCCTCAGTGACTTTGTTGTAGAGTTTTATATTAGTTCACAATATGCCTGTACTGGAGAATGTTTGTTGTTGTTAGTGAGATGATCAGAATCAGATTTTTTTTTAAAGATATTGAGTTCTGTGGGTGAATGTCCTAGTTCTGCTCTGCACCCATTGTTGAGGGATGGGTTTCTGTGGATGCAAAATATATGTTCAAAAAGAAAAACCAAGAACCATAACATGAAGCTGCAAGGGGATAAACTAAAAGGCAATGTCAGGAAATGCTTTTTCGCTGAAAGCATGGTGGATGCTTGGAATGCTCTCCCGATGGAAGTGGTGGGGGCAAATATTGACAGAATTCAAAATGGCATGGGACAGACACAGTGGATCTCTTTATAGCAACAGGATAAAATCAAAATAAACATAGCTATCTCTTATATCTCAACAAATAGGGGTGACCTACATGGAGTGGTGGGTACACTCCTAAACAAAGGCATGGGGAGGGGTGACCTGCACGGAGCGGCAAGTGCACCTACTCTAGCCGCCTTGCTGCACAGACTCGATGGACCATACTGGTCTTTATCTGCTGTCATATACTATGTTACTATGTAAGTTTATAACAACAAAATAAACATGAGTTATAATTTGGTTTTATAAATAGTGCTGTGGTTCTCGCTCTTTATTTTAGTTCCTTGGTATGCAAGCATCTTGCATTTCCTCTACATTATCTAATCAGCTTTTTGGTTTGGTTCAGCCCCTGACTGGAGTTTTGAAAAAGCCTCCCGCCCCCCCCTACTCTGGGGGTAGGGGGGGCATCATCTCATCCCTCACTTCAGGTAGCAGATTGCCTTGAGCCGCCCCTGCTTGAAGCAGCTCAAAAGAGGCCTTAGTGGTATAGGGAAGGAGCCATGATAGATTTTGGCAAAAAATCACTCAAGGGGATGGCGGGTAGGGAGAAAGAGGAGGAGGGGAGTGTGCAAGTCTCCTTCTATCTTCTCAGTCTCTCAGTTTCCCATCCTCTCTCTCTCTTCTTCCTCTGCTCTTCCTTTAGATGCTCCTAGTGTGCATACTATATTGCAGCTGATAATGCTTCTGGCCCCCTCTTTGCTCACATCTGACATTGGCCACTACTTTTCTTGCTGACATTCTCCTCCTCATGATCCCCAAAAGCCACTATTAGCTTCTGCTGGCCCCTTCTCTTCACAGCCTATATGAGCTGCACTGACTTGACTGACACATGATGCACTTTGTCAAAGACTGCCTCCTTGTATGGTTTCATGAGCTTGTGGTAATCGCGATACCACTAGTCCACACACCCTTGCGCCTTTAAGGAGGCAGATTCAAATGGGACAGATACTGCCTACACTGCCTGCCTTGCCTCCCTCAAGTCTCATACCTCCATTGCGTGGCTGACTGGCTCATCAGCTGATGAGTCCATTGAAGGATCGCCAATCCCACAATAGGTCAGTCCTTCCTGATTAAGACATGCACAGCATGCAGACACAAAGCAATCCTTACATGCTCTCTCCTACTCCTTCATCTGTGTGGTATGCTAATGGAGTTCGTTTCATGTTTTCTTTATATTGTTTTTATTGTAAACCGCCTTGTTGCTTCGATTTGATGATATATCAAGTTTTAACTAAACTAAACTGATATGCTAACATATTTTGTGTTTCTATGAAAACAATAGCTCTAAAATAATTAATTCATCCAGGTTCAGGACTCAGAAATTTATGGCAGAAAGATACTTGGTGACTTCAAAAATTAAAATATTTTGTATCTTAAAATTTAAATATAGGACTGAAAGGCACTTGGTATCCTCAAAGCGCTAATAACCTCCCCCTTCCTTATGTGGGTTGATTGGACAGTTCCCACTTGGAACTGCAAGAATCATTATCAATTTGATTACAATATGTATTACCCTTATTATGTAATTACAGATATGTAGAATTTTGAGTTGCATTCTTGAAATCTTGACAATCTGGAATGGCAAAGAAAGACCATTGTGCGTGATGTCAGCAGTTCGGATGAAGTAAAATAAAAGCAAAGTGCTTATCCACAATCCAGTTGTTGCATTGCCTCATTTATTGATTTATTTATTTACTTATTTCACATTTCTTATATACTGCCTTTCATGGTTATCAAAGCGGTTTATATTCAACTCATATATGCTCAATGGTGCTTGCAGGACCCAACTGCATAGCAATGAGGAAAGAAACCAGATAAAGAAAATAGAAAGAGAAACCATCCATTCCTCATGAGAAAGGGCTATTATAATTACTAGGGATGTGCACTTGCTTGAAATGACATGGAAAATATCAGCAACGTTTTCTTTGTCATTTCAGATCATTTTTAATCTGAACATGATGTAAGTAAAATTATGCTTTCTTTCAGCAGTATCATCTCAGCCTGGCTTCAAACCAGTGACCTTTGGGCTAGAAGCAGAGCTGGTACAAGAATATAAGGCACCTTAGACGAACCTCATTCCTAGAGTCCCCCCTGCTCCAGCCCCCCACTCCTATTGCTGCTGCTGCTGCCCCTCTCTGGGATGTGCAATTGATGGCGATACTTTTAAAATGGTACTGCAGTGCCAGAGTTAACTTCACCTCCATTGCTGCGGTGTCATTCATGCTTCTGCTGTCTCCAATTCCATTTCCTGTTTGCAAGGAAGAGTAGGTGCATACTTCTTTGCAAGGTTGAATTGGGTTCCTAGGAGGAGAGGCCCGTCAGCAAGCAGTGCTCTGGAAAATGATTTTCCCTAGTCCCAGAGGTAAGCAACATTGCCAAGCAAATATTTCTTGGAAGGGCAGACTAGATAGGACATGTCATCTTTTTCTGCTGTCATGTTTCTATGTTTCTCTGTTTCTATTTTTGCTTAGAAAGAGAAGAGGATTTTCCGAGTTCCTGAGAGGATCCTGAGAGAAAAAGCTAAACAGAGAACCAGTGAAGGCCCTAATTCCTGGAGCATGAGAAACTGTATTTTTCTGCTTGTGGATAATGGAAACTCTGCAAACTGCTGTTCATTTATTTTTTTATCACAGGAATTCTACTTTTGCCTTCAGTAAATCTGTCTGTTTGAGAACAATGCTCTTTGTGTATGGATTATTTATTTAAGCACTGTGTGAGATCCTCTTGGACCTTGCTGCTTTTTCTACCTCCCCCATTGAAGAACCCTGAATCCAGTACTGCAGTGAGTTGGATAGTACTCGGCAGTACTTGAAGGTGGCCTTTTGCTTCTTTTCAGACATTGCACTAAAATAAGGAGGTTACATATATTTCTAATAAGGTGATTTAATATCTATTGTATGTATTGATCATGTCAGTATGTCAAAGATTTTTCTGTGCTTTGATTGAATGATAAGTATATTTAATTTTTTTTACTTAAAACATTTTTGAATTAATTATGGATATATAGTATTAAGTTATTTATTTATTTAACCTTTTTTTTAATAGCGCTTTATTATTTCTTTCAAAGCAGTTTATATTGTAACTTAAATTGATAATGTACATTAAATAGGGACATGGATAACTTGGATTTTTCTGAGGCAATGGAGTCAAGCCTTTTATCCATACTCTTTCCTATTTTAATCTGTGGATCTCACCTGATTCCAACCATGTTGACTCCATTGCTGAAGGCATGGTGTTTTGTGCTGCAGAGGTACCACTAACCCTGGTCACTGTACAAGGGATAATGTGGGAGTGAATATGCAGATAGCTTTCCCCGCTGGGAATAATCATGAAGGGATTATAGGTGATAAAATACCAAACAGAGGCATACATGCCACAGGAAAATCAAATAAGCAAAAGAGGCAGAATAAAATAAATTAAATTAAAGAAACAGACAAATTCATTTTACATTCAATAAAAGACCATACATAAAACATATATCTTAAAATACATTCAACTTAAAAGCACAACATGTTTTGGCCGCAGCCTGCATAAGGGGTAAATATCATTCAATCAACAGTATGATAAAATATCAATGCAATGCAAAGCAAAATCTCGAAGTTAAACACAGGTAAAACATAAATAAGAAACAGAAAAAAATGGTACATAAATTTCACAAATGTATAAATACATAAAAAGTACAAAACTACAAATCATAAATACAAATATATGCAAACCCATATAACCCCATGATGGAGATCAATCAACCCATCAAAGCTGAATAAATGAATTATAAGAGCTCACAAAACACATACCTGATGTGGGCCACCCATGGGTCTGAAATGACAGCACCCTGTGCGATTGGCACCCCAGGAACCCAGCTACCCATGGATGACCTTTCAGACACTTAGCAGAGACACCACAGCCATGCAGCTAACCATGACAAAGTCCACCACCACTCCCACAAAGAATGAAACACCCCAGGAGCAAATGGATCACAGTGGGTTCTGGTAGACTGCGACCTGTGACACACAGGCATCTTATGTATCAGGAGATATCCCTGCATAATGCCTTCTCTGCCTTGGCGAATGAGGATGCCCAATCCAAAAAAACTGAAGGGCCCTTAAATGAGACAGCGAATGAGGATGCCCAATCCAAAGAAACTGAAGGGCCCTTAAATGAGACAGACAATGCCCAATCTCCTGCTAAAGGACCAAATATGAAGAAAAACTCACCAAACAGCAAACTACTACTACTTGGTGATTCCATCATCAGTGGCACCAACTTGGGAATTCAGTTCAAAGGAGAGAAGATAGTCAAGTGCCTCCCAAGCTCTTCAGCCAGCAGAAATACAAACCACGTTGTTGAAGTACTTAGCGCAGAAAGTGAACACTCCAAACTTGATGTGATTATCCACTTGGGCACAAATGACCTGGCTAGAAACAGTACCTCTATAGTCCAAAAGAACTTCCACTCTCTGGGAGAGAAACTCAAGCCCATTGTTAACACTGTTGCATTCTCAGAGGTTCTACCTGTGCTTGGTAAGGGGACAAAAAGGCTGCATCGCATTAACAACTTTAATACATGGCTCCAGATCTGGTGCAAACAAGAAGGATTCAGATTTATTGGCGACTGGGGAAACAGATGGACCAACAAGAGACTATACTGTGCTGACTATATCTCTCTGTCGCAGGGAAAAGAATCCTAAGTGAAAAATACAAGCAATATGTGGATATGCATTTAAACTAGAACAAGGGGGTGATGGATGTGGAAGGTCAAGCTCTGCACGTCACCCCCTGCAAAAGCAGATTAAAATCAGAAACAGCCACACATTTAAACCACACATCAAAAACAAGTGGGAAGATGTAGACAGAACAAAATCAATGCTAAATACACGCAAGCCAGTTAAATGCTGGAAAGCAATGAGCACAAATGCTCGAAGCTTAGCCAACAAAGTTCCAGACCTAGAAGCCCTAATGGTGGAAATGGATTTGGACATTGTGGCCATTACAGAAACATGGTTTAATGAATCTCATGATTGGGATATAGCCATACCTGGCTATAATCTATTCAGAAGAGACAGAGAAAATGGAAGAGGAGGAGGAGTAGCCTTGTATGTCAAAAGCAATATTAAAGCTACTGAAATGCAGGGGGCATGGGGAAAAGAAGAAGCGCTCTGGGTTGTGTTGGAAAGAGGAGATGGCACTGTCATCCATACTGCTGTAGTCTACAGACCTCCGACACAAATTGAAGAGATAGATAACGAATTGATTATAGATATTGCCAAGATAGCCACAAAGGGGGAAGTGATCATATTGGCTGACTTTAATCTACCTGATGTGGATTGGATTACTCCTTCTGCAAATCTGGAAAGAAGCAAAAAAATCATGGATGCTCTCCAAGATGCGTTACTTAGACAAATGGTGATGGAACCAACCAGGGAAAGCTCAACACTGGATTTAGTGCTCACCAATGGCGATAGCGTGTCGAATGTCTGCATGAATGCCTCTGTGAGCAGCAGCGATCATCACACAGTGTGGTTTGAGATAAAAGCCATGGTACAGGCCAAACATAGCAAGCTCAAAGTCCTAAACTTCAAAAACACCGACTTCAATAAAATGGCCGAGTACCTGAAGGAGGAGCTGACAGGGTGGAAGGAGATAAGGGAAGTGGAATTGCAATGGGCTAAACTAAAGGTGGCAATAAAAGGGGCAACAGATAAATATGTAACAAAAGTAAACAAAAACAAGAGGAGAAGAAAACCTATTTGATTTTCCAAAGAAGTGGCTGCTCAAATAAAGGCAAAAAACACAGCTTTCACAAAATTCAAACGCTTGCAAACAGAGGAACACAGAAATGAATACAGGATCAAACTCAAAGAGACAAAGAGGAAAAGATGGTTAAAGATGTGAAGTGTGGTGACAAAACCTTCTTCAGGTATATCCAGGGAAAGGAAGAAGATCAGAGGTGGAATTGCAGGACTCAGAAGTGCTGGCTGCGAATGGACTCGTGGAAAATGACATTGAAAAAGCGAAATTGCTAAACGAATACTTCTGCTCTGTTTTTACTAAAGAAAGTCCTGGAGAAGGACCACCTGTGACTCCCAAATATAAAAATGGGAATGAAGTAGTTAACACACCATTCACAGAAGATGAGGTATTAGATCAACTTGCAAAACTGAAAGTGGACAAGGCCATGGGACCGGATGGGATACATCCCAGGATACTGAAACAGCTCAGAGAGGTTCTTGCAGGGCCGTTAAAGATGTTTTCAACAGATCCTTGGAAACAGGAGAGGTTCCTCAGGACTGGAGAATGGCTGATGTCCTCTACACAAAAGTGGTGACAGGGAAGAAGTGTCAAACTACAGGCCTGTGAGCCTTACCTCGGTGGCGGGAAAAGTCATGGAGGCGCTCCTGAAAGAGCGAATAGTGAACTTTCTCAAAACCAACAGGTTGCAAGACCCGAGGCAACATGGTTTTACCAAAGGACGATCTTGCCAAACAAATCTGATTGAGTTCTTTGACTGGGTGACCAGGGAGCTAGATCAGGGGCATGCGATGGATGTCATCTACATGGATTTCAGCAAAGCCTTTGATACTGTTCCTCATAGGAGGCTTATCAATAAACTCGGTAGCTTGGGGATGGATCCTAAGATGGTAAATTGGATCATAAATTGGTTGACTGACAGACGACAGAGGATGATGGTAAATGGAGCTCACTCGGATGAAGGGAAGGTGATTAGTGGGGTGTCCCAGGGGTCGGTCCTGGGCCTTGCACTGTTCATTGTATTTGTGAGTGATATTGCTGAAGGACTGAATGGAAAAGTCTGTCTTTTTGCAGATGACAAGAAAATTTGCAACCGAGTGGACTTCCCCGAGGGAGTGGTTAACATGAGGAAAGATCTACAAAAGCTGCAAGAATGGTCTAATGCTTGGCAATTAAGATTTAATGCGAAGAAATGCAGAGTCATGCACCTGGGTAGCAGAAATCCAAAGGAAATGTATGCGATAGGGGGCGAGAGGTTGGTGTGCACGGATCAGGAGAAAAACCTTGGTGTGACTATTTCTGAAGATCTCAAGGTGGCAAAACAGTGCGACAAGGCGGTGGCAAAAACCAGGAGGATGTTGGGCTGCATACAAAGAGGAATCACCAGCAGAAAGGAAGAGGTACTTATGCTACTGTACAAGTCACTGGTGAGGCCTCACTTGGAATACTGTGTTCAGTTTTGGAGACCGTATCTTGCAAAGGATGTTCAGAGGAAGGCGACCAAAATGATTTGGAGCCTGCATCAGAAGCCTTATGAGAAGAGACTTGAAGACTTAAACATGTACACTATGGAGGAGAGGAGGGACAGGGGAGATATGATTCAGACCTTTAAGTACTTAAAGGGAAATAATGAACAAACAAACCTCTTCCAAAGACGGGGAAGCTGTAAAACTAGATGGCATAACAGGAAGCTGCAAGGTGGTAAATTGAAAGGCAATGTCAGGAAATACTTTTTCACAGAAAGGGTGGTGGATGCTTGGAATGCCCTCCTGATGGAAGTGGTGGGGGCAAATATGGTGACGGAATTCAAAATGGCATGGGACAGACACAATGGATCCCTTTACAGCAACAGGATAAAATAAAAATAAACTGAACCATCAAATTTCTCAACAAATAGGGGTGTTCTGCATGGAGTGGTGGGCTCACCCCTTAACAGGGATGTGGGGAGGGGTGGCCTGCATGGAGCGGCAGGTGCACCTACTCTTGCCATCGTGCTGGGCAGACTAGATGGACCATGCCAGTCTTTATCTGCTGTCATTTACTATGTTACTATGTCCCCCACAGTGGCAGCACAGCAGGAGAAGGACTCCCTACCCCCCGTCTCCTGATGCCTCCACTCCTGACTTTGTGGAGGACACCAGCGCAGATATGTTCTCCAGCACCAGTGGGAGTGGCAGCATGACCACCAGTAGGGGCAGCAGCAGCGCACCACCAAGCCACATCCTCCTGTCCAGCCAATACCATCAGCAAATGATGAGGATGAAGAGAGCCTGTCAGGGGAGGAAGTATTCTCTCCCTCTATCTCCCCTGAAGGGGGCAGAGCCAATGGCAGTGTGCAGGGAGGCCTATATCACACAGTACATCTGGGGGATAGTGTGCAGTAGGGCAGCAGCCAGGTCCCACCAGCGCCATATACAGGTGCTGTGGAGACAGGGTGTGACCTCTGGACCCTCATCCTCCAGTCCTTGGTGGAGGGGATATGTGATGTGACAGGGAGGGTGGCTGGGGAGGCCCCATGGAGTGTTGTGGGGAAGGCTGTAGTGACAGGCTGAGGGATCAGGCAAGGGTGGCGAGGAGGTAGTGGGTGAGTATATGGGAAGGGTGACTGGCTGGAGGGTAGTGGTGAGGGCAAGGGGATGGAATGCATACAGGAGGAGTGTGTGGGGGTGTGTGAGTGGCAGGTGGGTGCGAGTGAGGGTGAGGGGTCAGAGTGCATGCAGGGAGAGTTTGTGGGGTGTGTGAGTGGCAGAAGGGTGGGAGCGAGGATGAAGGGTTTGTGTGCATGCAGAGGGAGCATGTGGGGGTGTGTGAGTGGTAGGAGGGTGGGAGCAAGGGTGAGGGGAGAGAGAGCATGCAGGGGGAGAGTGTGGGCAAGGGTGGATGTGCAGAGTGGATGGAGGTTCCGAGTGCGGGTGTGGGTGGGATGTGACAGTGCAACTGGAGGGGGACGTGGATGATGAGGAAACAGTGGGGGGCCCAGGTTATGGAAGCTGGGGTTGCCACGAGGCTGTGGTGGTACCAGGTCATGGCAGTGATGAGAGCGGTGATGCAGCGGAGGTGCCTGTTGCTGTATACATTTGGGAGTGGTGTGTCCTTGTTGGTGGGCCACAAACCCTGCCTTTATCTGATGTGACACCTGATGAGGAGGCCCAAGATGCAGGTAGAGGCCTCAAAGACATGCCAGCCAAGGCCCATCTGTATCACGTGCTTGCAGGCGGCCTTGCACGGCTGCGCAGGCCCCTCTCCCAATTCTTACACCATGTGGAGGGCCTCAGGGGTGTTTGGAGCCTGAATGGTGAGTTCAGGGGCCTGCGACTGCTGCTGGAGGCCCACCTGCAGCCCATCACCCCCCAGTCACACAGCAGATAGCCCTGTGGGGCACTGAAGGTGCCTCACCATCTCAGAGGCACGCAGGGGCAGCTATACCACCAAGCAGCATGAGCCATTCCAGTGGCTGCTGGTACAGTGACAGCCACCAGGGTAGACTGGCCGACAGGGTACATGGCCTTGTAGGTGCAACAGCGGTGGGGGTTGGGTGCTGTAGAGCACACCTGTTAGTTGGTGAGTGTGGGCATCGTTTGCCCATATTCTGTGCTGTCCCATGCACATTTGTTGGGTAAATAAAGTGTTAGGCACATAGGCACACATGTTGAAGAGCATATCTCCCACAGCAACCCTGACCAATAATGGCCCTGGTCATGTTTAACAGTACAGGGGAGACACTGTGCTGCATGCCACATGATCATGGTAGCCTATGCACGGCTGAGCCAAATAGCCAGGTAGACTGGCCACCACAGTAGCAAGAGACAGAGCAAACACCAAGGGGAAATGGGGAGGCGCAACTCGGGAGGGGAGGTGAGCCATGAACATGTGGCAGCAGCACAGCCAGCAGTCCATGGGGGTGCTGTGACCTAGGGCAGTGGGGCCGGCTGCAGCACATATGCTAGTGGTGTGTGTCATGCAGAGGGAAGAAGATGGGGAGTGGGGAATGGCCCAGAGTAGGCCATGAATGTGGCAGACCCAGGTCACGTGGGCAGCCCAGATGTGCAGGTACCCCCAAGTAGGGATGTGGAGGGACCCATGACAGGGAGGGTAAAGAGGCACAGCGGACAGATTGCGCACTCAGGGCTGCATGCAGCAGTGGCCCTGAACATGGAATCTGAGTGGGAGCTGGATGTGCTGCATGCGGTGCACAGTAATGGGCATAAGAATATAAGATAAGAACATAAGATATGGCATACTGGGTCAGACCAAGGTCCATCAAGCCTGTTTCCAACAATAGGCAATCTAAGTCACAAGTACCTAGCAGTTTCCCCAAAGGACACAGGTTCCACAGTGCTTGTATTGGGGCAAGCAATGGATTTCCAGGGTCCCCTTTAATAATGGTTTATAGACCTTCCCTCCAGGAACTTGTCCAAACCTTTTTTAAACCCAGCTACACTAACAGTTTTTACTACATCCTCCAGTAACGAATTCCAGAGTTTGATTACATGTTGAGTGAAAAAGTATTTTCTTATTAGTCTTAAATAAGTTACACTGTAGCTCCATTGCATGCCCCCTAGTCTTTCTATATTTTGATGACATAAACAATCAATCTATGTTTACCCGTTCCACTCCATACATTAATTTCTAGACCTCTATCATATCTCCCCTCAGCCGTCTGGACAGGGCCTGCAGCTGACCAGCCACACTGCACTGTGACAAACAGATAGAAGGGGGAAGGGTGGGGGGGCCTGGGATGGGCCATCAGCACTGTTAGCACAATAGGCATGGCGGGAGGTGATGGTTGGGTGCATGGGGGTCCCAGGCCTGTAACATGTGGGATGTGAAAGTTAGTGTGCCTTAGGGGGGCAAGCTGCAGCACAGCACAGCTGGTGGCAGCGTGGATAGGCTGGGAGCAGGGGCCACATGCTGCCACAGACACCTGTTCCATGCGTTGGGCTGCCTGTCTGGTGGCCTTGACACCATGGTGACAGGAACAGGCCTGGGACTGCGTCCATGGTGCCCTGTGTGGCTGGACAGTAATGTGCTGGGGTATCATATGTATGTGATACACCAAGCGCATGACCTGCCCCCCATGACAGCTACCACGTGTGCGGCACTAGCAGCGAGCAATGGGCGGGTGACAGACACACAAGGGACAGGTGGACCATGTGATGTATGTGTCCCAGCTGCGGCAGTTGTGTACACCCATGCAGGGCACCATTGGAAGATGCCACCAGACACATGACATGGCACTCGTGGGGTCTGGGGGGCATGGCATGTGGCCGGGCAGACACCATACCCCTGGTACCTGTCAGCAAAAATATTGGCAGGGCGGGCCCTGAAGCCCTGGACTCAGAGGCAGTCCCCCTACCAGCAGCCCATGATGGCACACTGCTGTGACCAGTATCCCAGACAGACAATGTGCACAATGCACAGAGACATGGGCCAGCCACACAGGCCATGTCTGCATGGTGTGGACATGCACAGGCCTGTGGCAGCTGTTGCACATGCCCCAGCCCCTCCCCAGGCACTGACATGTACATTGGGTGGTATGGGCGGAGAACATATGGCACAGGCAGTCAGGCAAAGTGTGGCTGGGCAAGGCTGTCACATGCTACCATCTTATGTCTGGACTCTGCGCCCTGGGGTGCTTCTTTGCTGGCATCCAGCTCATTGCCATCACCCAGAGCTGGCTCAGGCTCATCCTGCAGTGGCTGCTGATGCCACAGGGCATAGTTGTGGAGCATGCAGCATGCCATGGCGATCTGCCACACCTTGCAAGGCTTGTAGAGCAGCTCCTCCCCAGACTGATCCAGGCATCTAAACTGAAACTTCAACTGGCCAAAGCTGCGCTTGATGATCCTCCATGTGGTCTGGTGCACATGGTTGTACCAGTGCTGTGCTGGGTAGCTAGGGCGGTATTTGTGGGTCAGCAACCAATTGCATAGGGGGTAGCCCTGGTCACCTGCAGTGGGAAACAGAACAGCAAACTGTCAATCGGCTGTTGTACCAGTGAGGGGGTCATGTGTTACCAACATGTTGTGGGCTGTGGACAGCTAACTGTATATATGCATGGCTGTGTCTGCTGTATGGATGGTCCCAGGGGTGCCAGTGTGGCATTGTGTGCCCACAGCCCACCACATGTGCATGGGTACCCCAAAAAGTGCAGGGGTTCCTGCTGGGGGTTGGGCCTGGACATCGTGGGAATGTATGGTGCCCCTGACCTGTGCCTGGACCACATCTTGCTACAATTAATCCTGTAACCTCAAAGGTATAGGCCCTCTCGACACATCTCAGGCATTCCAGGAGCAAGGTACAAGTGTGCCATGTGTGTCATTGCCCTTTACCCATGTACACCCCTCCAGTTGTGTGCATGCACTCACATGCACACAGCCATCACCATCACCACTGACTGACATGTTGTCCCATTTGTGCTGCTGCTGCCAGGCGCACTCACATTGTGTGTGGCTGCTCCAATGTTGGCCTGTGTGTTGGGGGCATTGGCAACATGGCTGCCAGCTGCTAGTGGTGGGGCTAACTGCATAGAACTCCAGGGTTGGTGTCTGTGCACAGGCCTCTGTGCCTATCTGGCTCCGCAACTGGTGACAGGGTGTGTGGCCAACCATGTCAGCAGCTCCTCTGTGCCTGTACAGCCTACTGGCTCATCCGCATGACTGCAACACTCCCATCCTGGCATTGTCTGCGTTGGCAGTTGCAGATCTGTCCTCTTGATGTTGTCTGTGTCTTCACAGGTGCCCCTGCTTTAGCTCCACAGGCAGCAGAGCCTGCTCTGCCAACAGTGTCCATGGGGGATACCACAGGACAGGGGGAGAGCCCTGTCTGATGCCCCACTACTGTGCACTGCTGGAGCCACTGCACTTCAGCAGCTGTCTGATGGCCCTGGTCCAGATGATCTGTAACCCCATATCCCCTCCCCATTGCCTCTGCCACAGCAGCCTGATGATGGCAATGACCTGGGGCACACCCACGGGAGTGTACAGTGATACCTGCGTCAATGTGGTGAGCATCTGCTTGCTCACAGCACCGTCCAGCAGGCACAGTCCGAGCAACAGCTGGAGCTGCTGCGCCAGTCCATGGCATTGCAGGAGAGGCATGTCATGGCCACAGAGCAGCTGACCGTGGCTACCAGCAGCCTCCAGTCTACCATAGTGGAGATCCTGATGGAGCTGCGCTGTGTCCCTGGATGGTCTTTCCCTACCCAGCCCCATGCACACTCCAGTGTGCCTCCTGTGGGATCTGGGCAGAGGCATGGTGGGGCAGCTCCTACAGCTGCAGCTTCCTCAGCAGCAAGTGCACTTGTGCCTCAGCACCCAGGCTCCAGTGGTGTGACAACACGGGCCTTTGCACATACCCACACCACTGTTGGTTGGCCCACCACACAGGCACCCCCTCTCCTTGGGCCAGTTCCATAGGATAGTGGCCCCTGGATGGTATTTCCCACATTCCATGAGGGTATCTTAGAGTCAGGCAGCACGAGCTGTGACACCTCTGGGTCTGAGGACTCATCACCATGCACACCTATGACCACGGTGACCGAAGTACAGGTGAATGTGTCCTCAGGGAGGGGGAGGGCAAGGGGCAGTCACAGGGAAGGGTCCACGAGGGGGTTGTTTAGCATGCTTGGTGGGTGGGGTTGAGGGAAGGCATGCTTGGTGGGTGGGGTTGGGGCCATGGGTGCAGTGTGGGTTTGGGCAGGGGTGTGTGTCAGTCACATTCCAGGGCTGTCTGTGTGACATTGTGGCATGTGGGTGGGCATGGGTGGTTGGGAAGTTGGTGGGTCTACAGGACAGCACTACCTCATAGGTCTGGCCTTGGGTGGGTGCAGGGGACACACCATTCTGCGGGGAATGGACAGATATGTTCATGTGTTGCTGAGGGACTCGCACACTGATATGTCCGTGCCAACCACACACTGTCCAGCCTCAGTTCCTGGTGTGTGTGGCATCGGTCTGATGGCCAGTACTCCTCTATACCACCACTGCCATAAAAGTAGGTGCTTGCCCTGGGGTTCTGTCCACTGCTGATCTTGCTAGGGTATTGGGGACCCCAGTTATGTGGCCTCTGCACCCTCCACAGGGTGCCAGGGCTGCTGCCTGTGCTCACGGTATGTGTGCCCTGGGGCTTCCATAGGCCTTGGGACACTGGTGGCGCTGTGACACATTCGGGGCCTCCTGTCTTGCTTGCTGGCCAGTGGCTATGGTAGTGGCTGTCCTGGACGCATTTGCTTGTCATTGGCTGTGCTGTGCAGATGTTTTCCTGGGCCTGTTCTGACAAGTATGGTGTGGTTGCTACATGTGGTGCACTCCTGTGGACAGGCATGTGCACCTCATATTTTGCACGGTGTGGTGCTCCAGATGTTACATTGCCACATTGGGTGGTGGTGGGTCATGCATCCATGGCCGACTAGTTCCCAGTTAGTGCTGTTTCCAGTGCATTACACATCCACTATGTGATATGCATGGCTGCCAATAGCTATAGCCCGCATTGCTAGCATCACACTCTGCTCATGGTTGGCAAGTATCAACCCTCATGGACAGGTATATGGGTGTTGTGGTGTCTTTTCCAGCATCCATTCACATACCTATAGCCATTGGCGTTTCCATGGGCCAACGGTGTTGGATCTAGTCAGGCATATGCTGTGTCAGGCCAGCCCCTGTGCTAGCTCTTTGCATCCACTGCTCTCATTCACCCTGGCCAGCATGGGTTACACAGAGGGGCCATTGCTGGTGTTCAGGACACATACAATACATATCTTAACATTTGCAAATCTATTTGATTGTGTCCACCCATGACATCATCTGGACAGTGCCTGGGTGGAGTTCGCTCCTGCTAATGTCTACTGCATGACTCTACATATGGCAGCAGGATACTGCCACTCTACATCTAGCTTGCTGCAGTCATACCTTGGACATCTATCCAGCAGTACTGCTTATCCATATAACAGCTCTGGAATGCATTGTTCTCTCAAAACCTGTCTGGGATTTTAAACAATGGGCATCCATCTGCTGGCAGTTGACTTCCACGTATTACATGCCTTTCCTACAGTGGCCTGGGTGACTTTATATCTGGGTGACACTTTTGCTTTAGATACTAACATATCTCATCTGGGGGAACAACAGACATTATATCCCCTTTCATTCTGGGGCAGATGATTCTACTGTAGCTTTTGGATGACCTATCCCCCATATATCTGTCTCTGCCATTGGCACACATATTCAGTGACATACCCCTGGGGATTAATTTACTTGGTACCATGATTATAGTGGCAACATTCATGGTTATGAGGCACACCTCAATTTCTGTGCATCCTTTTTGTCCATTTATTTGTTACATAGTCATATATGGATGGTAGCAGACATCTTCGCAAATAGATTTGGGGGGTTGTTTCAGAGGTATTCCCACATCACAACAGCAGCAGTTACATGTGTGGATTGCCTTTTATATGGAAATGCCCTCTTAGGCGTCTCATTGCTGTCAGGAGGCATATCACCTGTGATAAGGAAGCTTATCATAGCTCAGGAAGGAGCTATAGAAAAGATGAAGTGACTCTGAACAAGCAACCTGTCAGTTCTGGTAGAAATAAGAAAACAGAATTTTCTCATAAAAGACTACCAGTCCCAGAATGCACCAGGTTTCCAACAGCCATTAGAGGAGCTGAAGTGGGGAAACGTGTGTTCATTCAAGAGGGCTATGAGGTAATCCCCAAGCACTCATCTCAAAGGCCAGGGCCTGATTCATCACAGCTGCGCTGTGCTAGGGTGGAGCACTCATCTAGGCAGAATAAAGGTAGAGTTTATTCTACAGAGAATTATCCTCAGAATTATCCTCAGTTTCATCTGGGAGATCCTCAGAATCAGCTTGGATATCCTCAGCTTGGAGGTCTTCATCATCTGGAGGATCATCAGAAGCAGAAGCCAGACCGGACGGACAGAGAGGGCAAGAAACTCTTTGGAAGAAAGAAGAGAAAAGCATTTGGGAGGTCTAAAGGAGTCCAGAGCAGTACGTATACTGGGAGACATTCAAAAGGCCAGCATACACCATTGGACTGGGGAAAGCCAGAGGAATGGTGCTGCAGAGCTAGGAATCTCCAGACGGTACCTGTGAGGGAGACGGCTGCACGTGGAAGGGACCCTAGGACCCGTGCCAGAAGGTATGTGAAGAGAGATCCAGTGTCCAGGGATCTGGATTGGAAGGCTGGACATAAGAACTGGACTACATACTGGCCAGGCTATTTAGAGAGGAACTCTAACAGCAATGGAAGCTCAGGTATGAACACTGATCTATGCCCTAGCTATAACCTTGAAAGACAGCAGGGAAACAAGTATTCTCCTGAGAGTGCTACATTGAGAAATTCCTCTGTGCCAATCCATGATATTGAACCCATGATTGTTGAAGAAGGGGGAGCGGTCTTAGATACAGGCTGTGAATATATGGATTGCTCTCTGTCTAAACTCCTTTGGTAATTTACTGTTACAAAGTACAAGAACCATCACAAAGAAATACAAACTTGTTCTTTAATCTACTCAGAAAACCTCCTGAGTAGGATTTTTAGCCACGCAGTAGAAAGCAAGCCAGCTAAGGGGTTTCAGCTGGGTAACTGCTAGCAATTGAGCCTTACCTAATTGCTTGTGAGCTCTGAGGGAATCACTTCTGAGTCTATGTGTGAAGATATAAGAAGTTAACCTGAAAAGAACAGTTTTTCCCTTCTTTGTGGGTTTTGCTTGTTGTTTAGAGCACTGCTAAGAAAATATTAGCTAAAGCCTACAGAAAAGACCAGTTTGTTACCAACCAGGTCTTTATTCTTTTGCTTTGATTGCCTGACAAGTTCAGCTGTTGTTTTCCTGATTTTGTTTTTCTAAGTTTAACACTGAAAGCAAGTATCCTGTTTTATGTGCTACCAAGCATATCTGTGTTGGGAGAAATAACCCCATAAATAAATATCTTATTGGCTTTACACTCAAGCACAACTAATTATTGTGAGCAGCTGTGTCTGGTGTGAATGGACTGCATTTCCCACAATCCCTTGCAAATCATATTGATATATGCACTTGCCAAGACTGTGAACATTCTCACCCAGGCAGCCGTCTGACACACCTTAATATTTCCCAGAGGGGTGGTGTGGGAAGCCCGAGGGGGGGTGTGTCTTGGCAGGCCCATGATGTAGACATGGGTTCCCCTAGTCACATTTAATTCTGATTAAATTACGTGCATGTCCAGCCCACAGACATGTCTATTTTGGACACGGGCACCGTTACTACCTGGTTCCACAACCACTGGTCTGCATGTGCCTGTGGGACTGGAGATCATGTTTTGCAGAACTCGTGAGGGAACTATTCAGCCACTCCCATGCCTCAGGGAATGGTTTTGGATGTCCCCGCGCACACCATATTCTAGGAATTTAGACATTTCTGATCCTGCCCGTTCCCACACTGTACCCACTGACACCACGCCCCTTGAGTAGAATGTGCATCTCCTAGGCTGCCCGTCAAAAACAGCAGTGTGTTAATGCACAATAGACATTACTATCAATGTGATATTACAGCTGCAGCAGCCTGGACCATATCTCAGTCCCCCTCATGCCCTGTGGGGAACTAGCTAGGCCCTGCGCACACCTATATGGGGTTCCAGAATGTAAATGTCAACATGTATGTCGGGACATACCTTGCATCACATGGTATATCACATTCAGAGGAAGCCCCAGTGATTTCCGCCCTGCTCATCTCTACAGACACGCCTTAGATGGCTTGGGATGGACCCTCACCAGGTCCACACACCGCAAGAGTTGCAGGTCCCCAAAGACTGCCTACTATTGCTGAGCAATACATGTCTGTTCTTACCGTGCCCCTGGTCTATATGTGCACATTCTGTTGCTCTGATCTCCCATACCCACCATATCTCTCCCTACACCCCTTCCTGTGAACACTGCTCTTCTGCCAGTTTGCCTCTATCTGTGCCTTTCTCTTCTACAACCATATCCAGACATCGCTTCCCTCACCCTGCTGCTCCATATTCCTGGGACACAGTACCTGTGTCTGTCAGGCATGCTTTGTCCCTGGACCCTTTCAGATCCTGCCTGGGCACCCACCACATGGTGCCACTTTGGGTCCTGATCCACCTAGACTCCCTTATGTTTCCAGTCAATTCCCCCTGTACATATCCTGCTCACAGCTGCTATGCTGTCTGTGCCAAATAAATTGTGTGCCCAACTGGGCAGGAGCCATCTGTTACATGTGGCAGTGCAGCGCTGCATACACCCTGTGGTGCTATGGAAATGATCAGTGGTGGTTGTTGTGGCTGTCATGGGGCCTTCTGACTATGGCATCTGAGGCATACCTATCTGGGTACTGGCATTCTGTACAGCAGCTACACCTGTCCCATCTGGGGTATGGAAATTGTATATATCCACTATTTGTGGAATGACCCTATCTGCCTTCCCACAGCCAGCTTTGTGGCACTGCTCCCCCAGTCAGGGTTGTGTGGGAATGAGGGGGGTGGGACCTGTACCATCACACCAGGTAGCCAGACCCCAGATATGTCACCACTTTCACAGCTCTCATGGATCCTGGCATGGGTAGGGGTGTGTGCCACATGGGATAGTCCGCAGAATATTGGTACTACATCAGTTGTGTCTCCTGGTGGCAGACACCGCAGATGTGTGGCTGCCCTATCACACTGCCAACACTATCTGCTGTACATGGAGTACCCTGTGTATAATACTCCAGATGGTACCAGCATAGGTTCCCATATGGCTACATGTCAGGAAATATCGCTATCATTACTAGTGCCCCTCAAATTAAGGGCATTCAGGTGTGCATACAGCACTACTACATGCTCAACAGCACACTGTGCATTATGGGCATGCATTAGTGCTGTTTGCACTGTTGGGTGTCCCTATTATGGGGGTCCCTTATCTTTGCCGGGCATATGTTTGGACATTTGGCTATCACGGGCCCTCTCTGTCTTTGCTTGCCTCATCACACTGGCACCTGGTGACACTGTGGCCATCCATATGGTCCAGGTACTGGCCAGGCTTTCATATCCCCCCTGCACTGCTGCTGCTCACACCAACTCCCCCCATGCACCCTTCAGACCACACACAAAAAACACACACGCACACTCTCACTTTCTGTGAGAGCAACATGATTCTGCCAGAGGACTGCCCTGCATCTGTACATATCAGCTATGACATAACATATACACATGCGGTCCCAGGGCTACATATCTGATCTCCCATTCTCACCCCCAAAAGGTATCCTTTCCCTGCTCACATCCATACTATCCCTGCATCAGCAGTCCCATCTTTATTTACATAGTTTTGTTGGGGTCCCGTAGATTGTCTCCTTTGACACATACAGCACATAGGTGCATGGCCTGATTGGACACTGTTCTCTTCTTAATATTGCTGCAAGTGTGTTTAGATATGTTTCTTTATCCTACAACATTCTCTCAGTTCTGCTTCCTGTACCTTATGACTGCATTTTGTATTTGTCCTGACTGCAGTGGTGCCACTTCAAAACCTACACATCCATTCACCTATATGGAACGCATTGCAGGGCAAAGCTGAATAATTTCTAAGTTCAAGCCTTATAACTGGTTTCAGCAGGTATAATGTGGACGTTTCCGGATTACACCTCATACGTACACAGCCATTTTGGGAATAAGCTTTCTACGTCTCTGCGGCTGACCATGCCCCTGTTCTGCCCTCTCCTGCCCATGTTCTTAGCTCCCCATGCTACCGCCCTGGACGTGCATGTCAGCGGTGTTTCAGAATACGGTAGGGGACATTTTTGACACTTATACTTCCCCACCGCATGTGGATATCCCTTTGTGTCCTAGAGACAGTGGTGCTACACCCGGACCTCTGAGGCACTTGGTGCATACTCCGCACACCTACAAATACACCGAAAAAAGACGATGGAAAAGAGAAAACAATACCACTCGGAGATACTAAAGCGATCAATAAACAAACCACATGACCTATTCAGTATTGTAAAATCCTTAACAGGGGATCCAGCCCTAGCTCAACCACCCATGCCGCACCCGCAGGACTACTCAAACTATCTACAATCGAAGATGATCCAGACCAACATGAACTCTACCACCACATCCCTTTCCAACCCGCACATTACTACCCAGCCAGCCGATCTAAGGAAATTCTGTGAGGTATCCAATAAAGAGATCGAAGATATCATCCCTTCTATTAACCTCACCACTGCACCCAATGATCCCTGCCCAGCCAGTTGGATTAAAGAGCTGCGCCACGATCTCAGCCCAACCATAAGTAGAATCTTGAACCAATCCTTCTCAATAGGGTCCTCCCCACAGAGCCTGAAGTACTCATCTATCCACCAACTTTTGAAAATTAGCAAACTCGACCCATCCAAAGTCGAATCCTTCAGACCAATTTCAAGCATCCCCCTGCTAGCCAAAATCATCGAAAAAGTAGCCCAGCGACAAATTCAACAGCATGTCGACACTGAAGCACCACTTGACCCTTCTCAACACGGCTTCCGAGAAGCACATGGTGTGGACACCATCCTCACAACCCTCTTCAACAAACTAGTCATAGGACTCGACAATATCCATCAAGGATTTGTCCTCATCTTTATGGACATTGCAGCCGCCTTTGACTCAGTGAACCACGAGACACTACTACTTCACCTCAAAGAAAAAGGCATACAAGGCCTAGCTCTAACCTGGTGCAAATCTTACTTGTGCAACAGATGGCAACAAGTCAGAACAGGCTCTGTGACATCAGAACCATTTCCTCTAAAGCATGGTGTACCTCAGGGTTCATCCCTATCTGCACTAATGTTTAACATTTACATGCAGCCCATCTGTGCTTTGATCCGCTCCTTCAATATCCAATGTCTGGCCTATGCGGACGACATCCTGATTTATACACCTTTCAAGATTGATCAACCGGACTTCTCACCAATACTAAGATGCTTTGAAGCCGTAGCAGACTGGCTCCTCACACAAAACCTGCGTATTAACCACAGCAAAACAGACGTCCTGTTCGTCACGAGGAACCAAAAGTTCACACCACCTTCCTCACTACAAGTCAACAATACGGAACTGAAGGCAAAACCCACAATTCGCTATCTAGGCATTACCCTAGGCCAGCGACTCGACATGTCAGCCCACATTAAAAACACCACAAAAGCAATATATCATAAGATTCGAACACTACGTCATCTCCGTCCATTACTTGACTTCTCCGATTACCGCTCAATATTCCAAGCCTTGGTTATCCCACACCTGGACTTTGCTAATATCATCCTACATGGTCTCCCACAAGCAACTCTAAGCCCACTCCGTCTTGCCATGAATTCAGTGGCAAGGGTACTTGCAGGAGTATCAAGATCAGACCACATAATGCCAGTCCTGAAGAACCTACACTGGCTACCTCTGCAGGCCAGAATCATCTACAAGGCTCTAGTCCTGACATTCAAGGCCTCAAAGAACCAGCACCCCTCGTCCATCAGTAGTCTTAAATACAGCACGCCAGTTAACAGGTGCAGAAGGTCTCCATTTATGAACACACTTGAAGTTCCTAAATTGTTGATGAACTGCACTAAGACAACAGACAGCAGAGCGTTCTCCTTATTCACAGCCAGAGCGTGGAATTCCCTCCCATCTGAAATCCGAGCCATCACGAACATAACGTTATTCAGGAAAGCTCTTAAATATCACCTGTTCCTAATATATTACCCTGAATCTAACACCAGAGAACACACAGACACCACCCCGCCCTCCTACCCACGACTGCTCCATATCTATACCACCCGTAGAGAATGGTTAATCGGCACTCCCTTCCCGCTCTCCATGCCTTTATGTTATACCCCTCTGATAAACGATCCATTTTTGCCTATCGTAATGAGTTCACTATAATTATGTAAATAGTTTATCATAACATGTAAATAGTTCCCCCTGGTTACTTCCATGTTCGCTACCCCTGTTTATTGTAAACCCAATGTTGCCTGTTACATTGTGGTGTGTTATGTTCAAATGTATACTGCACTGATTAAAATAGCGCGGTATATAAGAAATGTAAATAAATAAATAAATAAATAAATAAAATAAATAGAATGACCTCCACAGTGAATATGGTTATGATAGATTTGCATATACTGGATCCAGTAGTATAAAGTCTGCCTAAGCAGTCTCCACAATGTGGGAGGCCCAGGCAGGAAGGGAGCCCACATGATGGCAAAGGCACAGTGGCAACAGTAGTTTAAAATCTTTGCCCCACTGTCTCCTACTCCTCTTTTTTCTTTTCTTCAAGTTTTCAGGACCAGCAGCCACCTTTCACTGCCAGGCTGAAATCATGCAAACCACAGCTGTTAATATGTGACTTTGGCTCGGGAGCCAGGCTGAAGCCTAGGGATAACAGCTGCAATTCACAAGACCTCAGCCTGGTGGTGAAAGGTGCTGTCGGGCCTGAAAACTTGACAAAAGAGGAGCAGGAGGCAGTGAAGCAAAGATCTTCAAGTGACAATGGGGGGGCCCCTTGGCAAAATTTTGCTTTGGAGATAGGGTTACCAACTTTTTCACCGAGAAAAACCCGACACCTGTGGCTCGCCATGCTCCACCCATTCTCCGCCCCTAGTCCCACCCCTGCCCCGCCCCCAGCCCCACCCACAAAAATTACCGAGGATACGTGTAGGCTAACTTCCTTGGTCAGATAATAATTAAACTGGGAACCCCAAAATCCAAACATGAAATGTACAACACTGGAGAAATAAAACTATAAAGTAATTTCCTCTTGCACTAAACAAAAACGCAAAGATGTTAGCAATACACACTTCCCAGACCAGACATAGTCCAGTTAATAAATTCAAAATAAAAAGTATTTTTCTACCTTCTGTTTGGGCGTTTTATTTTTCAGTTGCAATTGCTCCAGTCACTTTCTTCTGGTTTCTTCGTGTCTTCTGCGAGCTATCCATTTGTCCTTTCTTCTCTTTTAGATGTTTTCCATTCTCTCTCTATTTCTGCTTTAACATACTGATTGTTTCCCTTTTGCTCTTTCCCCCAATTCTTTCCTTATTCCTTTATCATCCATTTAAATTTCACCCTTCCATTCTCAAGCCCCTCTTACTCTCCCAATACCCAGCCCATCATAGACTTTTCTTCCACACAAAATATTTTTTTCCCTCTCCATTCTCATTCCCCATCTATTCTAGTCCTCCCCCAAAATCAGTTCCCTTATAGTTCTAGACCCACCCAGCATCCACTCCCTTCTAATCTCATTCTCCCATGCCCCACATCAGCCCATTTCCAGTCCTATTCCAGCTCTTCATCAGCCCATTTCCAGTGCTAGCCCTCACATCACAGACCATTTCCAGTCCTACACCCCCCCTCATCAAATCCCATTTCCAGTCCAAGTCCCCCATCAAAGTCTTTTTCCTGTCTTAGGCCGTCGCATCACATGACATTTGCTTTCCGTGTCAACCCGCAACATCACAGCCCATTTGCAGTCCTACCCCCCCCCCACCATCACAGTCCATTTGCAGTCCTAGCCCCACTAATCACAGCCTATTTCCAGTCCAAGTTCCCCCTCCCTCCACCATAGCCCATTTCCAGTCCAAGTTCCCCCCCCCATAGCCCTTTTCCAGTCCAGGTCCCCCTACCCATCACAACCCATTTCCAGTCCATGTCCCCCCCCCATAGCCCTTTTCCAGTCCAGGTCCCCCTCCCCAACAAAACCAATTTCCAGTCCTTGTCCCCCCCCCCCCCACATAGCCCTTTTACAGTCCAGGTCCCCCTCCCCATCACAGCCCATTTCTTTCCAGTCCAATGCCCCCCATAGCCCTTTTCCAGTCCAGGTCCCCCCCCCCCTTCACAACCCATTTCCAGTCCAAGTCCCCCTAATCACAGCCTATTTCCAGTCCTAGTTCCCCTTCCCTCCTCCTTTGCCCAGTCCATGTGCAAGTTCCCCCCCCCATAGCCTTTTTCCAGTCCATGTCCCCCCCCCCCATAGCCCTTTTCCAGTCCAGGTCCCCCTCCCCATCACAACCCATTTCCAGTCCATGTCCCCCCCCCTAGCCCTTTTCCAGTCCAGGTCCCCCTCCCCAACAAAACCCATTTCCAGTTCATGGCCCCCCCCCCCTCACCTAGCCCTTTTACAGTCCAGGTCCCCTACCATAAAAGCCCATTTCTTTCCAGTCCAAGTCCCCCCCCCATAGCCCTTTTCCGGTCCAGGCCCCCCCCCCATCACACCCCAGTTCCAGTCCCAGTCCCCCTCCTAGCCCTTTTCCAGTCCAGGCCCCCTCCCCCCCTCACAGCCCCGGCAGTCCTTGGCCTCCCCCCTCCCCCTCCCACAACCGCGGCTGTCTGAGGCTTTAGAGGGAGCCGGGGAAGCCCGCGGGAGGCCCCGGCTCCCTCTGAACAGCCGCCAGCGTGAAGAGCCTTTTCCTTCACGCTGGCGGTTGTTCCTGTGAAGCCGTGAATGCTGGGAAAGGTTAAAGGGCAATGCCCTTTAACCTTTCCCACCAATCGTGGCTTCACAGGAACAGCCGCCAGCGTGAAGGAAAAGGCTCTTCACGCTGGCGGCTGTTCAGAGGGAGCCGGGGCCTCGCGCGGGCTTCCCCGGCTCCCTCTGAAGCCGTCCGGGTTGGGAGAAAAGCCGTTATTTTTGCTCTGGCCGCTCCCGATCTTGCGGCCAGAGCAAAAAAAACGGCTTTTCAAGGGCCGGTTTTGCCTCTGCGCCGGCAGCCGACCTGGCCATGGAAAAACCGGCCAGGTCGGCTGAAAACCGGCCAGTTGGCAACCCTATTTGGAGACCCTCATCAGAACTTATGCTACTGACTGTGTCTCCAGTGTATGCAAATTTATCTCCTCCATATTCACTATAGCAGTCCTGAAAACCCAACTGGCTAGGTGTGCCTCCAGGAAAGGGGTGAGAAACACTGAAATACCACAAAAATAAATAGTTTGCAAGTGGAAAGTAAGCTTAACTGCAACAGGTCAAGACACTTTTCACTGATGTATAGAGTTCATGCCCCTGTTCCAGAAGGCTGCCAAGATGTTCCCTCTTATACTTATGAGTGCTGCACTGCTTCTGTAGTATAAGAATGAAGATGGTGCAGCCTAGTGGTTAGAGTAACAGGCTAAAAACTAGAACAATCAATGTTCAAAATCCCACGGATGTGCCTTACGATCTTGGGCAAGCCACTTCACCCTCTCTTGCCTTAGATACAAACTTATAGGATAACATATTAATGCAAGATCATGCCCACTATTAAGCTCACATTATTTCCAATGTGAGCATTTTATTAATTTAGGGGGACTTTTATAACATGTTTTTCTCATGAATATGACAGCATATACACATAAAGGAGAAATTTTACATACTTGATCATTTTCTTTACTTGAATCCTGCTAGATTGGTCTTGATAACTGTGTTATGCTCTCTTGCCAGCAGGTGGAGGCAGACCTGAGTATCTTTCAGTGATGCCATCACCTACTGTAGTAGATCCTCTGGTGCAGCACTGAGAGAAGCCAGTATAAGACTTCCCAAACAGTAAGCAAGACTGAAAAACTCAGAAAAAACTCAGCAACTATGAATTTTAATAACCAATCATAAATTGGAACAAACATTTGGAACAAGTATTTAACTCTCTTACCATAACTGACTCTGCATCAGGCAATGATATTGACGATAGATACAACCCAAAAGGCAGCAGGGCTTACAAACCTGTAGGAATAGTCTTCCAGAGCAGGTCTTAGACTAGTCTAGCAGGATTTAAGGAAAATAAATTACCAGGTATGCAACATTTTTCCTTCCTTATTATCCTGCTAGACCAGACCAGATGAGTGGGATATACCCAAGCAGTCAGAACCCAGGGTAGGAGAATATGACACTCTGGACAGAACTGCCCTGCCAAAACACCATCTGCTCTAACCACTACATGCAACCTGTAGTGCTTCACAAAGGTGCTGAGAGATGACAATGTAGCCACCTTCCAGATGTCCTCTAGAGACTCGTGAAGGTACATTTTACAGTGGGATGTCCAAGTACAATCTGGGACATCAAAGTCAGAACGTCTGAAATAAAAAAGCAGGTACATGCAAGTTCAGGCATGATTTCAGAAACGTGAATGTGCCCGACAGGGACATCTATAGAGGTGTCTATAGTACATAGTCATCCCCAGACTAGTAGCTCAGAACATGCACATCTAATAGTATAATCCATTGTACCTCCCCAGACATGCTCCTCCCCCCCCCCCCGCCTACTTAGATATCTCCTGCATTGAAAACATCTGTAAATGTCATTTTTGGAATGGTTTTGGAGACGTCTCCGTGATTTCAATGTTCATATGCATGTATTCAGGGAAACACAACAAGCGAGGGACGAGTGAGGTCACGGGTGCTTATTTATTGGAAAAAAACCTACGCATTTTGGCAACACACCTTCTCAGGGGGTACACATCTTAAAACATAAAACAAAAGAATTATAAAATAAATAAAAGCTAAATAGTATATATAATAAATAAGAGATAAAATATATGATGTTAATAGTAATCATAAAACAAATCATATGATATATGCACAAAAAGTATATAGATAAATAAATAAATAAGAATATTGCTAAATAATAAAATAACAATTGAACATATAAGGACATGGGTGTGAACATAACAATTAAAAACAAGTGGTAAACAGACATAGATACCTGTTACATTAACATCAACTATATTTAAAAGAAGGTACTGACCATATTGGGAAGGAAAAACAAGGAGATGAGGAGGACAAGGGAAAGTACTTACAAAGTGCACCTTGTGAGGAGGTAGTCTTTAAAAAGACACCAGTCAATCTGAAGCTCGAAGGCTAAAATATATACAGAACATGATATATAATTATACAATCTTATTTCAGGGGCAAGCTGGAGGACTAGTAAGTCATACATAAAAGTGTTACACTAAATTTTTGAAGCAGGAGGAGATCAGAGACAGAGGGTATAGAAATGAACCAGGTACATATGTGATGCAGTAAATACCATCACCGGCTAAATCGTGGGAGCTTGGAGCAGATAAACCATGAAAATGTGCAAAAACATGGAGTACCATAACAGTGAACCATATAATTAAAAACGATGCCGGGGCACAGCTGCATTCTAACAAGGTCTATCTTTGAGGAATGTATTTTATCATCAGGAACTATGTTTCCCATCTTGTATTCCAAAACGAAGGAAGGGAAATCAAAAATGTGGACAAAGAATGGAACTACAAGAATTATTAAGAACGAAGTCACAATGAAGCACTCACACTAGGACTTAAACAAAGGCTATTTAGAAACGGAAGAAAATTGTGATGCCGTTTTTGGTTTAGTGTACCGATGGCAGTAAGAGACGTTGTGTAAGGTACAAAAAGCTTTTGAGTCAACTACGATAAGAACGTAAAATTATCCAGCTGGCAATTAGTCACTGACTGTGCTTTCTGCAAACCACTAAAGAGAACAAAAAGATGGTCTGACCAGTGAAAAGTGTTAGTAATCTCCAGATATTTGAGTGGTGCCCTCCTCATATCCACCAGACACATAGAGGGATCCATCTGAAGGTCCTCCTCTGAGAAGGAGGGCAGGAAGGGTCTGATTGAGATAAAAGGGAGACAGCACTTTGGGAGAAAGGATGGCACAATCTGCAAGGAAACAGAAGCCATTGAGATGATCAAAAAGGGCTCTCGACAAGACAATACCTGCAGCTTTGACACTCACCTGATGGATCCAATAGCCACCAGGAAATCCATTTTAAGGGTCAAATCATTGAGAGAGGCCCTAAGAATGGACTCAAAGGGAGGCCCCTTCAACATCTTCAACACCAGAGAAAGACTCCACTGAGGAACCACTGGTGCACTGTCAGACAAATCTGCTTTACTTCCTTGAGGAAACAAGAGACATCATGAAGCATGTCATGAAATGTCCCCAGTAGCATGACCATGATGCAACCTGAGTCTTGAGGGAGCTTAGGGCCAAAACGTGGTCCAAGCCAGTTTGCAAGAAGGACAAAATGGTGTCAATATCCAACTTTCCAGCCTCCAGGTCATGCGACAAACATCACCTCTCAAAAACCTCTCAAGCTCTCACATAGGCTAAAGAAGTCAAGATCCTATGGACTTTGAGAAGAGTATCCATTACTGCTCCAGAGTAGCCTCCCTTGGACAGCTTAAGCCTCTCAGGTGCCCGGCCGTAAGCAAGAAGGGAACAAGATCCTCCATCACAGAGGCCTTTGCTGAAGAATGCCCTTCTTTTAAAGTAACAAAAGTGAGGACCCTCACCAATAGACTCAAGAGATCAGTGTACCACTGCCTGTGTGACTCATCCAGGGTCACTAGAATCAACAAGTCTGGATGAGACCTAATCCTGATTCAGGATGCTATGATGGCTGTACACATTGTGGAGCCTGCCCCCTTGCTTGTGTCATAGGTGGACCCTATCTTAGAAGACAGCAGGCATCCTTTCTTCTTTCCTTTGCCTGAACCTATGTGGCAGCTCCTGGTCTCCCAGTGGGCTTGACAATCCTAAGGTTCTCTGCACCAGGGTGAGCTGCATCAGGTTTTTGGGCTCCTTTGGATGGATGCCCTCGTCATAGCTGTGATAAAGAATGACTATTCCAGTAGAAGGGGGTGCTGTGCTCAAGGAGTTTCATGATAGGAAGGTAGAGACCCTCTTTAAGAATGTTTTTGTGGCCTCTGCCTTGGGCTTTCAGGTGACCTTGTGTGTAGGTCTGGTAGCCAGAGCACTTCTGCACTGGGTTCAGCAACTGCCAAACAGCCCAAAGACTGCCAGATTGGAGTCTGGAGCTGCATATGTGGCAGATGCCTTCTATGACTGATCAGGATGTCCTCCAATTCCATGGTAGCAGTTGTGGCTAGGCGGTGGCTCTGGCTTTGCAACTGGTCAGCTGATGTAGCCTCCAAATTGTAACCAAGCAACCTCCCTTGAAGGGCAGATTGCTCTTTGGAGAGGATCTTGAGAAGTTGGTGAAAGAACTTGGGGAGACATGCCTTCAAAGGCTCCCAAAAGATAGGCCCAGGGGTACTTGGTCTACCTTTTGAAGGGCCTCACATGGAGCTTGGAGATGCCCTTGGACTGCTAGGAATCCAGGTAGGACCTTATGGACCTAGGCCCATAAAAAGGCAGTCCTTTCGAAGATCCTAGTGATCTCACTGGCAAATCCCTCTGGAGCCAGTATGCCCCCACAATAAGATCTGGTGAGTCCTTTTCAAAATACAACCAGTTGGGGGCAGCTTCAACTGTTTCTTTTGGAATAGACCAGTGGTTCTCAACCCAGTCCTCTGGGACCCCCAGTACAGTCAGGTTTTCAAGGTATTCACAATGAATATGCATGAGATACATCTGCATACAATGGAAACGGTGCATGCAGATCTATCTCATGAATTTTCATTGTGGATATCCTGAAAACCTGACTGGCTTGGGGGTTCCAAAGGACTGGGTTGAGAACACTGGAATAGACCTATATCACATTAGACCAATGGGTCCTAGAGGTTCTGAGTCAGGGTTACGCAATGGAATTTGCAGATCCTCTATGGTACGCCTTTGTAGAGTCTCTTTGTGGCTTCCTACTCAAGTGGGTGGCAGTCAAAGGAATTCTATAGTACCTCCTGTAGTTGCAGGCTATTCTACCCCTTCCTCCCACAGAGCAAGGTCAAGGGCGTTATTCCATTTACTTCATGGTGCCCCAAAAAGGAGGTTCCTTCTGGTCTATTCTGGATCTGAAAGGGGCCAATGCCAAAATATGTTTGTCCTTTATAAAATATGTGATTTCTGCAGCTTTTATGGGACAATTTTACAAAGACACGTAGATGCCTATGTATCAAATTAGACCCAAAATAGACAACTACTTGCCCTTTACACATAGAAAGCCTGTTAGAAAATGACTCTCTAAGATTAGAACTCACACCAATGCCCTTTAATATGTATTAACAAAAGTTAAATTTTCAAACACACAACCCATAAGAATAAAATGAGTCTTTGCAGAAGATAGTAAAGGGGGCCCTATTTCTGATACCACTGGGCACAATGACAACTGATATTGGAGTTGCAAATGCCTCTCGAAGGACATTTTCTTTCTCAGAACATTGTTTTTACTGTATTTCTTTCTTTTTTTTTTTAACTGTACTAACCAGAGGCAGGGACCGGGAGACACCTGATTTTCTGTTAGCTGAAATGTTGGTCAGATTTGTCTACATGGGCATCAATAAACATTTGCCTTGCCAATTGTTTCCTTATCTATATTTTTTTTTTGCTGTTCCCAAGTGACTCTTAAGCATATGGTGGGTACTGCCGAGCTCCAAAGCACTGGCACCTCAAGCTTCAGCTGACTTTTTTGGCAGGTGGCAAACCCCCTACTTCTTATGCAGGATTTCTCTGTAACTTTAATGCGTTAATCACAGTTATCACACTTTTTGTTTACAGTGTGAGGCCAAAACAGCAGACCATCCTGTACCAGTTTTGTAATTTACAAAGCACAGTACTGAATATAAAGTGCAGTTTTACATATCATATAGTCACCACTTCCCTTCCTAACCTATCATATGTGAGGTATACTATTCAAGCTGTGAAAGCACACCAAATGGGAAAAAGGCTTTAGAGGAACTGATAAAGCATATATTTACTATGACATCCTGAATGTCTCAAGTCAGACAGGCCGGTACTCAGCATTCTTCGCCACGGAGTGGAAGACCAGTATTTGATTGCAGGATCAGCAGGAAGTCCTCCTTGAGTGTCGGCGAGTGGCATAAGCAAACAGCCCCACAGCGCCAAAGCTTGAAGGTAAACGTTGCAGGGCTGTTAGCGCTACTGCCACCGTTGTTGATCACGCAGAGGGACGGCAGCAGTGGCAATGGGCACCATGGGGGAGGTGCAAGGGATGAGGACGGTCCTTGGGGCTATAAATACTATACTGCTGTGGGGATGCATTTTTAAAATATCACTGCTGGAGCTGGGCAAGTTGGCAGCTATGTGTCAGGATCCTGCTGCTGGCTAGCAGGACTCTGGAATTAAGCAGTATTAAACAATAGGGAATCTGATCTCACACTGGTTAAATACCGAAACGCCAGTGGCATTCTTTATTAGCTCTGTCCTAAGCTGGTCTTTTGATAAAAATTCCTACAAAACACTTGCTGCCCCACATCCGGGGGCTATATCAAACACCACATACAAGAGTGATGTCTTATGATCAACAACACAACAGTAGATGCTACATAAATATCAAGCAATAATGTAATAATATCATATTTATAACAATTCCCTTACTCCTTCTCTGCATGTTGCATGTTTGATAATTAATCATCGGTATACATTTTTTTTCAGAATGTGTCTATGCATTTAGAGATGTGAGCCCACCATAATTCTATACCTTCGCTCACGTCATCAGTGTTCTGCATCATTCTGATTCATGCCCTGATCTTTAACAAGCTGGATTATTGTAATTCACTCTTGATCGATATCCCTGCATATAGGGGATAATATTTCAATTAATTCTAAATACAACAGCTAAAATACTATATGGGGTTAGTTGCTCAGATCATATCTCTCCATTACTCAAAGAGTTATTGTGAGTACCAGTGGCCTGTACGTTCCAGTACAAAGTCCTTTCCCTGGTATCAATGCCCCTTTATATTTAGCATCATTGATTCATTGCTATCCAGGATGTTTGCCAAGATCATCTCAACCTAATCTCTTGTCCATTCCCCCCACCCTCTCGATTTAAGCTTGAAAAGGCTAGAATGGCGACTTTCGGTTTTTGGCACTAGAATACACAGCCTCTTGATGTAAGATTGGAGAAATCCTCAAAAAAATTGAAATTGGATGTAAAGCAATGGCTTCTTTACAGAGCATTTGAGGGGATATAGCTCAGCGGCATTGGGTGGTTATGGTGGGTGCTCTTTCTTTTTGTATCACTGAATTATGGCATAATGTTATTGGGATTTTGATTACTGTGTAACTCAGCCCTCCCTTATTGTGTTTGTAATGTATAGTGTGATTATCGCAAGGAGTCAGTATATTTGGATATTGTAAATCTCTTTGATGGTCATTGAGCCAAATGGTGGTATATCAAATTTTGTAAATAAAATAAATAAATAAAGTCTTATCTTATTCTGATCTACAGTTTCATGCAGTCTTCTACATCGCTACTCTGCAAACTAGAAATGGTCAGGCTGAGATATAACACTCAGTCCTACTGTCAAGCTATTTTCAAGTCTGACATCCAATAACTTTAGCTCTCAAGCAGTTGTATTTTCCTTGAGCCATTGAAAAGGATATGCTCCACTCACAGGGTTCTCACAGTTGGAAAAAAATGCTTTCATCTCTCTTGCTGTCTCTTTCTCTGTCTGCCTATGTATTCTACTGAAATAGAACTTTCAGGGACTGTATATAATCCCAACAAAATCAAAGCAATTTCAGACCCAGACTGGCTTTTCTTAATAACACTGGTCAGGAAGAGTCTGGAAAACCACCAGGGAAGGGGCCAGTGCAGTAAAGTGTGCTAGGTTTTGCGTACAGGTTAACTCAGTTTTTGCACACAATTTTGTGCACAACCGATGTGGGACTGTTGTAGTTGTTATGGAAGGACAGACTAGATAGGCCATGTGGTCTTTTTCTGTCATCATATTTCTATGTTTCTATGATGTAGAAAGGAGCTTTCCACATGAGCTAACTGTGTGCAAAGCCATGAGCAGGCAGTAGTACATGGCACATTTAAATCCATGGTAATGAGGCGATTAGCTATTCAGCACAGATGCAGAGAAGTACGCAGAACACCAGAAGGATGAACTCAATGCTGGGATTTTAACAGAAGGTCTAAGAAGGCGTAAAGAGTAGCTTATAGGTCTGTGGTCAGTGCTGGTGAGGAATTTATGCCTGCTTCTTCTCGAGCATACAGCACTCGCAACGTTTTCTGGCTTTGCTAAAACGAGTGGCGACGTCAATGGCAGGGGAGGTGTGCTGGAAAAATGTCATGCACGTGTGATGGAATTCTATATGCCACACTGAGCAGTGAGCCATGCTTGAGAAGGATATTCCCTGAAGAAACCCATCTAGGTGAAATTGGTTGGAGTCTGGAACTTCAGTGTGGAATGAGAACATGCAATAGTAGTGCGTAGATATTGTGTAAGAAGCTGTGGACCTTGCAGTGTTTAGAACCATAACTTGACTAGTAAGTCATGGACAAACGTGCAAAGTGTGAGCAGCACCACAGAGCAGGTGTGGAATTCTAAGATAGGTATGCTTCTCATTGTTTTGAAGTATTTTGAAAGCATTTTCCATTAGGGCAGAGAGCAATGATGACATATCCATTGAGGAGTGTCAATTGGTTGAGGCTTCTTAAGAGCTTCTATGTCTTGCCTGATACTTTTTTTGACCTCCATGCCCTATTTGTTTTTATAATTTTGGGCACTTCTGACATAACAATGTAAACTTCGTGAGCAGAGAGTCAGATGGTTTTCAAATGTGAATATGACATATTGAATAATGTGAAAAGTTATAAATCCTGATGGAATGGTATAAATTGGGTGAAAATTTATATTGTTTTCATTGTTAATGTTTTGCTAGATGTTGGCAGCGTTTTTTCGACAATATAATACCCATTTACTCAGCCGAACCACAATCCCCCACCCTCATCCCACCATACAACCCTAGCACACATTCTCTCTCTATCCACAAAGCATAACCCTCAGGGTAAATGGCCTCTGAAAATTACTCTCCCCATGGTCGAGGACTGATTAAGGAGCAATAAATACTGCAGTAATATTAGTACAGAAACATATTCTCACTCATAACTTATATACTTTAGCTCTGACAGGTGGAGGGCAAATTTGAATAATGAACTGTTTTAAATATTTAATTTTATCAGAGCTTTAAGGCACTAGTTGTTCTCTGCATCTTCAGTTGCTAATGACTCTATCAAAATCAATGCCATTTGTCATATCAAATTAGGCCTGTTAATTTTGGGGAGTAATGTGCATCCTTGCAGTGCTTTCAAACCCCTCTTCAGGGAAATCTTTGTGATATAATTCTACTGAGAAATGCCAAAGGAGTCACTTATTCAATGCTACAATTGTCAGAGAAATATGTACTTTACCTCTAAGCTAAATACAGTCGGGTCACTTGAAATGTTTGCAAATTTGACATTTCTTTCTTGATTAGCATATGTACACATCAAAGGTTATTTTTTCCTTTTCTGTGCACCACATCAGAAAGTTGAAAGCAGAGAGTTACTGTAAAGTCAGGAGCAATCCATGACTTAACTTGGAATCTGAGATATGAAATATCTGGGGGTGACAATTTCTGCTGAAATACGAAACCTGCTCAGTTCTTAGTTAGGGCCCGATATTCTGCTGGGCAGGCTATGCGCCACTGCCCGCCGACCCTTAAACCTGGATATTCAATGCCGGGGTCATATGTGGCTCTGGCATTGATTATCTATCTGGGTATCGCTGCACAATCAGGAAGCTGCCGAAGCTAACCGGGCAGCAGCGATATTGCCCGGTTAGCGCCTGCGCCGTAAAGATAGGCGAGGGTTTTCCTCGCCTACCTTTTCGGCGCAGAGCACTAACTGGGCTGCATGCAATATCACTGCTGCCAGGTTATCTCATGCCCCTGTCTCTGCTCTGCCCCGGAACACCCCCAACATGCCCCGATACTAGTCAGATACCATCGGGGTGTGTAGAGGACATAGATGGGGATATTCATTGGCACTACCCATGTATGTGCCGTTGAATATCCCCATCTAAGGCATTTACATGCAGTCTCCCATGATCTGTGTTAATCGGTGTACGTTAAACCAAGATGGAGAGCTCTGATGAAGCGTCCTTTAGCAATAGGGCCATCACTGAAACAAAAAAAGAATATTGTAATATTTCTTAATTTTATAAATAACAAATTAATCACTTGTCTTGGAAAAAAATGTAAAGTACATTTCTTCATCACAAGAAGGCTAAGTTACTTCTGTTTGTAATTATAATATGAAGTAGAAGCAGGAAAAATATTTTTCCTCTTTTCTTTTGCAAAACTAAATAGGATGCACAACTATAAAAAAAAAATAATACTTTTTAAATAAGATTAGCATTTGCAAGCTGCTCAGGCATCCCATCCTGGCATTTGTTTTTTGACAAATGTAAAAAAGTCACTAATATTTTGACACCCTCACTGCCCGACTCTGATACCAGCTGGCTCTGAATTCACTTCCACATTGTTTTGCTGTATTTTAAAGACTGGTTCAGAGCCAACATACTGGACCGAATCCATTCTTCTGCTTGCAAGACTGAAGATTTAGCCAACTCTAGTGGCCACAGACAATTCAACAAGATTATAGAGATTCCGGGAGGGGAAATGCATATTCTAAAGGAAAGCTATTCACTTTAAGGGATTTTGTTTCTCTTTTTTATCAAAATGTAATATATATCACGCCTAGTTATTTATGAGCCACACAATCCCATACATTCAAATTGCTCCACTGACTAAATTATTTTTTGTTGGACTGTTTATAAGGAGTTACCTCCGAATCAGTCCTTTTTATTCTTAAATATTCATGATCATGCAACAATGCCTTTCTTTAAAAAACAGCCAACATGACTTGTGTTTCGAATCTGGAAATATTTAGGCTCTGCATCAGGGCAAAACAGGCAGAACGTATCTTTTAAACTGCAGTCCAGTCTCGACCAAGTAATTCATATTCAAACTCCTAGGAGATAAACTGCCTCTTCTTCTATATCGGAGTTCAGTGGCTTTAAACGAAGAAAATGGCTGTGGCATTTTTTAACCCTGTGACTCCGCCCGTTAACATTCTCTTAAAGGGCTACTGCCTAGACCAGTGTGTCAGTCAATCTGTTGATTCAATCCCCGAGGATGAACAGTTGCCAAGGTATAAACCCAAAACTGTTCCTTAGATTCAAACGTGCTTCACGATTCCTCCCTCACCAACAGGGTGGGACCATTTCACAAATTTTCCATATCAAATGTTCAAAAGAGTGACCAGCCTGCAAGCAGTGGTCCACAATAGGAGCCGATAGCAGTATGAATACGAGATCAATGCTCTCACAATCTATGCACCATAGTCCGGCGCGTGCGTCCACCATAAAGTTTCGGACAAGGACAAATTAAAATATACACTACATATGGCAAATGACAGGTTGTATATTCCTGTTGCTGAACCGTCTTATGAGTAACTGGTTCTTGCCATAAAGCACCCTCAACTGTAGAACCACAAAATTTGCACTCTCCACACATATAATGTCCAAGTTTTTCAGGTGCACCAATATAGAGGAAGAGGAAGTTTAATCTCCTGGGAGTTCAAACTTGAATTACTTGGTCGAGACTGGACTACAGTTTAAAAGATAAGTACTCCTTGTTTTGTCCTGCTGCAGATCCTAGATGTTTCCAGGTTCGAAATACAGCAAGTCGTGTTGGCAGTTTTTTAAAGAAAGGCATTGTTACATGATTATGAATACTTAAGAATATAAAGGACTAATTCGGAAGTAGCTCTTTATAGCCATCTTGATAAACAGTCCAACAAAAAATAATTTAGTCAGTGGAACAATTTGAATGTATGGGATTGTGTGAGTCACAAAGTGGAAGTTAATTGTCTTATACTGATTCGGTGCTATTATAGTAGTTATTTATGAGAACAAAAATGAATTTAGTGGAATGTGCTCTCAGATTGCAGTCTAATGAATATAATGAAAATAACATAAAGGCAAACACTATTAGTATGTCTTATTCAATAGGACCTAGTTGCAGATATAGCCCTGGTTAACCGATAGACCAGTTTAGTAAACATATCCCTAAGAGCCTACGTTTTCAGCTGAAATTTCATCCTAATTTAGGAGCTTAAAATTTATGCTCCTAAATTTAGGCTTCTATTCACTTTTCTAGATTTATGAGCTTAACTTAGATGCTTAATGCTGACAATCAGTGCTAAGCTCCTAACTTCTTTTCCTCACCCTAAATCTACCCCCATTGCCACCCACTTTTTATGCTCCTAAATTTAGGAGTTTAGTGAAATTTTAAGAAAACATTTAGGGCCCGATATTCAGTTGGGCGGTGCTATGTGCTAGGTCGGCACATAGCCCACACACCGTCCGTCTAACCTGGATTTTCAATGCTGGGGGACATATATGACCCCAGCATTGAAAATCCAGTTACCGCCGTACAACCTGGAAGCCACAGGAGCTAGCCGGGTAGCAGCAATTTTTGATGCTACATGGTTAGCTCCATTGCCTTAAAGATAGGCAAGGGTATTCCACGCCTACCTTTAAGGCACCGAGTGCTAACCGGGTAGCATTGAAAATTGCTGCTACCTAGTTAGCACTTGCCTCTGCCCCTGCTCTGCCCCGGAACGCCCCCAACACACCATGATGCTAAGCGTATAGCATCTGGGTGCGTTAGAGACTCAACCGGGATTTTCCAAAGGCACTACCCATGTAGGTGCCTTTGGAAAATCTCGGTTAAGGCATTTACACGGGTAACATGGGCTGTTACCCATGTAACTGCCTTTGAAAATCAAGCCCTTAGACATTTAGCCCTTGTAAATTTTTGTAGAGATCAATTTAAGAACATAGGGCCCAATTTTCGAAGACCTTTACATGGGTGACTTCCCTAGCTACCCATGTAAAGGCCTTATCCAGGATTTTCAAAGGACGCCTACATGGGTAGTGCCCTTCAAAAATCCCAGATATGTCCATAACGTGCCCAGATTCTTTCCTCATAGCATCAGGGTGTGTTGGGGGTGTTCTGGGGTGGAGCGGAAGCGGGCCATGATGCACTGATTTTTGATGCTACACGGTTAGGGTTCTGTGCCTTAACGATAGGTGTGGAAAAACCTCACCTATCTTTAAGGCGCTGAGGCTAACCATGTAGCATTGAAAATCGGTGCTACACGGGTAGCTCCTGCGGCTACCTGGCTGTGCAGCAACACCCAAATTTTCGATATTGGGACTGCATATGACCTCGGCATGGAAACTCTGGCTTAGGTGGGAAGTGGGCGGGCCAACAGAAATCCGGGCCCAGAACTCTCAAAGTTAGAAGCTTAAATCCTTTGAATATTGGGTCCATCATTTTTATAGTGTTTTCATTGCTAAAACAGTAATGACCTCCAATTAGGGCTGGTTCAACCATTATACAAGACTAGATGGTTGCCTAGGAGAGCAATTTCTGTGAGTATCAGGAGTAGCAGTTGTCAAAGCAAAATAATAGATCCTGACAGGCACACAACCCCAAAGAGCCCTCAGCACATTCTTTTACCTGCAGGGAGAGTGGGCAGACACATACATAAAAAGCAAAGTTTAATATTTTAAAATATGGGGGGGGGCGGGAGCAGGGCTGTTACAAGGGCTGTGTGAGCGGTGCTGCTATCATTACTTGGGCATTCAGGAAGCCCAATAACAGCAGGCTCCTACATATGGCTGGGGAGGCAGGCGGGCTCCGGGTGCACGAATTGCGCAGGGGGCATTTTGAACTTGGTATTATCCTGCGGGGGGGGGGGGGGGGGGTGGAGACATATTCAGCGCTGGCCGCTAGGCTATTTAAAATGAAGATATTCAGCACCAGAACTTATCTGTTTTCCAGTGCTGAATATCTAGGTTCACCAGACAGCAGCATTGGCGCTAGATAGCAAAACCCAATTAGAGTTAGGACAGCTGTGTTTATGACGTAACTTTAACCAGTTTACTGCTACTGCTTAACATTTGCATAGCACTGCAAAGCATATGCAGTAATGCAGCTATTCGGTTAATGGCTGAATATTGCCACCAATACCTGATTCACCCACAGACCACCCTGGTTTTAACCAGGCTTTATTTACATGGTCTGTGAAGATATTCAGCAGCATTAACTGGTTAGTGTCACTGAATATCAGGCTAAAACGCTTTGAATATGCCCCCATGGTGTTCAAGTATGTGTTTTTTCAGGACTCTTCTGAGAGGGTTGGTATTGGGATGATCACGGTTGTTGAGTTCAAGCAAATCAAAATAAAGCCTGTTGCCATAGTCCATATATGGTAACATTTGATACAGAATCAGACCAAATACTTCCCTTTCCAAACAAGCAGATCATGCCAGTCATTATATCAAAGCAGAATAGATATCTAATATCCCCCCCACACCAAAAATATAATAATTACATGATCTTCTAAACTAACCAATGAATGATCACGTGCATATAGCAACAACGTTTCTGTACTATACTGCACCAGAAAACCATCCTGAGAGGAACAGAATATGCCATTTAATTCTAATTGCCAAAGTTGCCAGGTGGTAACCGCAAGGCTTCCGCATTAGGGATTCCTGCATTCTGCCCATGCAGCTAGAGTAGAGAAAATGCACTGAACATGTGCAGACTGCACTGCAGACAACCCAGACGCACTTCACAGCAGCTGCTGAGGTGACATTCCATGGTCTGCTCTGCATATCTGCTGTGTAAACAGTTAATGCTTAGTGTGATACTGTGCATCCACAGCAAGACACAGTCCATGCCCATTCCTCGCCCCATTGCATGTTATGCAGTTAAAATGGGAATTAGCACATGCTGTCAAGCTCCTGCATTTAGTGTTAGTGCGGGGTGCGTTAACAATGAACAAATTCCCATGTTAATTGCATAACACACTTTAGTAAAAGGGCCCTATGCAATTGCTAAACAAAATTCCCATTAAATATTCCTAGAATTGTTTGTTTTTTAAGTGACTTTTTGTTGCTAATGTCTACAGAATATTGTCAAAAAATGATAATAACAGCTTACAGTCCAATAAAACAGTCTGTAATCTGCTTAATGCATAGTATTACAGTATCTTCTCTGTCAAGGATTAGCTACAGAGCACTGACTCATTTCAGAATTGCTCAGAAATACTTTTCAGGAACCCAAGCCAAGTCTCTGCTATTTTGCTTTCCTACTGAGATGTTTCTACAAGGCAACACATATTGTATGTTAACTTCAATAAACTTGCACAGGGCATCAGGAGATCCCAAATGTAGGTGGAAGAGAATTTGCAAAAGCTGTAAGACTGGTTGGGGCTCCCTTTGCATATTTATGTTTGGCAAAAGAAAACATACTACAAACGCTGTGAAGAAAAATCCTTGTTCGGGGTGGGGGGGAGGGGGTAAAATGCACTGACTCATGAGGCCTGCTTAATCTGTTTCTTTTACTGTTCTATTTTTACATTTGCTAATTTTTTCTTTTTGCAATATCACTTCAGCCAGCAACCAAATTCATCCCCCTTCCCCTCCTCCCTGCCTCTAACTTGCTGATTAAAAAGGAGATTGCCAGCAGCCGTTGCCATTGTCTGACTACTGACATTCGACTTCTGGTTTAATTTATTTGACTGTCCCATTCACTATTCATGAGCGCCATAATATTCCAAACTTTAATTTCAACAGATTAATTTTTGCTAATTATTCAGCATATAAACCTTCGCAGGAGAATTCTCCTCTGTGCACCATCCTAAGGCACAGAATGCAATGTTGAGTCGTTTTCTGATTTCATGTGGAAAACAAAATAATTATGTGGGAATATGGTAATATATTGTGCTGCAGGGACCGGCCCTTTGTCTGTTTAGAAATGCCTCCTTGCAAATTGTCTGTCTGTATTATTTCTTCTAGAAGGAACTGCCCTTTCTTAATGCATAAACATTATTGACTGGTCTCTGGTTCTTTATTTTTAAAAAAAAAAAGTTAATTTCCACAATTTTTACATGACTTCCTTCTGGGGAAACAACCGAGAAGTCAAACAAATTAAACTGTCTAGCAGTAGAGATTGTACAGGAAGAAAAGGAACAAATAAAAGGAAACAAAAGCCATTGCAGAACTCAAAACTGGGACCACCCATTTTTGTTTGGTGCGTTTTTTCCTTTTGTTTTGTATCTATTCTGGTGCCTTTGCCCACTAAAATAGATATTAATTTTCTGTGTGTTTCTGTATGAGGTTTCTGTATGCCAAAAACAAAATAGTTGCTGTGTTTAGGAACACCACGGTTCTAAGTTCACCTTTTAAAAGCCCTCTTTCCCAGGACATTGTCCATTTCAGTAGCCTCTTATCTAATACGTCATGATCAAGGATGTGGCAATCACTTTTTATTTGAAATAAATGATTCTCAGAATTTGTCCTTATGGTTTCCAAGTCTTTTATATAGTCGTTGCAAATGAATAGGATGTATTTTATCTATGGAAACCAGGTTAATTTACATACTTTAGTTAAGCTGAAAAACCTGAATATGTTAACGGCATCAAAATTAGCCTGCCACGACTTATCAGGACACATCTGAAATTCTGCTCCTGTCAGCGTTCGTCTAGCAGGTAGATGGTAAGCTTCTAGGTTGTCTACCTCAGTGATATTTACAGTATGGTTTTATACAGTGCTTCTCATCCCTCCATATCTAGCCAGTTGGGTTTTCAGAAATACCACAATGAATATTGTCGTCAGCACACCCTGGTGGCCAATGGCTGTAAGGGTAGGCTGCGCATTTTTATTGTTTCAAGGAGGAAAGGGCTCTTTAAGGCCAAGTGCAGGTTGGTCTTTGTAGTCCAGCTCCTTGTATGAACAAATTGTATAAGCCAAATAGAGGGTATTAAGACTTTTATTTCCCCTTTAACGCAAAGGCTCAGTAAGGCACAGAAATAAAGAAAGTCCTTTTTTTCAAGTTTTCACCAAACATAAGCAAGAAGAAAAACTGTTACAAGTTTCACAGTTGATTGGAGAGATTAACTAAAAGATTCTCTTACTTCAGAGCAACTTAAATAAGTAAAACAGTTCTCTGGCACTCAGCACAAAAGATGAGCATTCTTAAAGCAAAAAGGTCTGTTCAATTCACAGTTCTGCTAATGACTCAAGGCTGCTAGCAATACACAAGGTACAATCCATAAATTCATCTGGAGGCATGGGAATAGGATTTTCTAGGTCTATTTCCATGGACTCTGGGTCACTGGCTTCGCCCTCTGAATTGGATGTCTCCCTTGCTGCTATACTTTCCCAGACTCTGTCTCTGTTTGCTTGTTTCCAATAGGGCTGTTCTAAGGCTCCCAGACGAACATGTCCTGTTCTTCTGCCCTTAAATACTGGTTTGTAAAGCTCTGACTTGTTTCCTTTTCTCCTGCACTGAGCATCTGTTTCACCAGCGCATCTAGGAGATAAACTTTCTTTTATAAATGAAGTGGCACCATACCTGGGCTTCCTCCTGTAGCCGGTATAACTGGAGCTTTCTCTCGGAGGCACCTCTCTCTGGAGATAGGATTTCCCTTGGAACCTTCTGAGCAGTGCTTGCCCCTTTTGTAGTTTAGGAAAACCTGGTGAGGAATCCGGATTTCCTTGCTTCTGGGTAAAGGTAGTTTTGCTATCAGAAGCTTTCCTTCTTATACCTCTTGTGGGCTTTCTTAGCACCCCCTCACCAGCAACCTGCAGGGCTCTTGGAGACACAGATAACTACATTCAAAGCAATGAGAAGGTAATCTAAAAGACAGCAATAAAATATCACACACTTCTATATATATAAATACACCAAAGCTTTGTGGAGAGAAACAAATGGAACCAAAGTTCTCTTTGTTTACTCTAACTGTTAGCCATGGTTCACTTTATTTATAAGGCTCTTTTGGATGATACAGCATAATTTCACTTTATTATGACACGTCAGATATTACGTATTTATCACATCATAGGTCAACTTCTAATCAGTGTAGGTCAGTATGAGGAGACATGCATGTATTCCAAGACATAACTGTTTACTGCTGACTGCTTGATATCTAATAAATAACCCTGAGACAGAAAGGCTAGAGTACAAGCTGCCCTTTTTTTCTTATTTACAGGACATGTACCTCTTCACCTACTTAATAAGCAAATATATGAAGGTTATTTCTGAGCAAAGTTCTGAACAACTTTAACTCTTTCTCAGGTGTACTTAGACAGTCCGATTGTGTACACCACCCTGTACAAACAAACATACTTTCACCTCTTAATCCTGATTCAGACTCCTCCGGTGAGCGTAGGCCTCTCTCAAAGCATGGCTTTCTCCTCTCAAGCTCTTTGCCTCTGTGGTCCTTTGCTACCGAGTCTCTCTCCAGACTGACTCTCCTCGAGCTGTCTTTCTTTCTGACTTTCTCTGCTCCTTTTCCAGCACTTACTGTTCTGGGCGTTCTGCTTGATCCAGCTATGCTGCTTGGGCTGGAGGTGTCACTCCTTCCGTCTGAAGTGCTTCTCCTGGCAGTCTCTCTCTGGACTGTCCCTCTCTGGACTGCTTTCCTCCAGACTGCTTCCCTCTGGACCGGTTCCTTCTGAACCTGTTCCTTCAGCTGGCCTGCTTTCCTCTGGACTGGTTCCTCCTGCTGGCCTGCTTTCCTCTGGACTGGTTCCTCCTGCTGGCCTGTTTTCCTCTAAACTGCCTTTCTCTTATAAAGGCATTCTACCTTTGAGGTTCCCGGGCTTGTCGTCAGGTGCAGCTGATTAGCTCTTACATAATCAGTCGCTGGGTGTGTTAACTCAGCCTCAGTAGTTTTGCTCCTGCTCCCTCTAGCTGGGCTGCAAGGTAATTGCATCCTCTGCACATTAACAGCTCTATGAAAGACAGGGTTTTTTTCTAAGTCTGCACTCTCAGTAGCTTCAGCTTCATGACAATATGCATGAGATAAATTTGATATTTTGGAGATCCATTGTATACAAATCTTTCTTATGCATATGCATTTTGAGCCGGATTCCATAAAAACCACATCTGGCCCACGGATACATAGAAAATGCAGACGGGGCTGAATTATATGTGATTCTAGCACCACAGGGCTAGACGCACCCGCTTTGCGGGCATCAGGAACAGAGATGCACATGTGCCCACCGTATTCTGCAATGATAGATGCAGCTGACCTGTCCCATCTCCACTCGGCCACTCCTCTGCTCTGGAATCGTGCACCTACAGCCTGCTGCCTCCACGAACAGTGTTGTGCACATAGAATACAAATGTCAGCTGATGGCGCAGTAGTACTGAAGCACTACAGATCATATAAACCCATCTGTTGCATTGCCCGTGCATCACTCAACCCATACACACATGCGATCACCCTTGCACGCACAGGATACGGTACATAGCAGGCTGCTGCCCCGCACTGCCCCCATTCATCCATAAAATGGCATGCTCAAACTGCAGCACCAAGGTCATGTTGGCCTACCCCGGCAGCACACTATTGAGCATTGACACCTGTCTATTGTGGGGTTTGGACACATCCCTCCCCTCTGCCCACCGGTCGGTATGACCACGCATCGGCGCAATACAACAACGGCACAGCCAGTCAGCACTCTGGGACACAGTGCCAGGCAGTACAGAGAGTACTCCATGTCCTGCCATTATTCCACGATTGTACATACAGTGGTAACATGGGGGTCATATGCAGGCCATTTGTGCATACGTCTTATACATCACAGCGGTGACTACACCCCTGCCCGGCCACACCCCCTCACATCAACGTTCAGAGATCCCTGTTCACCCACTATGTATGTGCAGGGCTGCCATGGTTGCTGAATACAGTCGGTGATGATTTTGCTAGGGAAATGTCTACAACACACATGCTATTGCCTCATTCGCATTCCAGAATGGCCCCCCTTGGCAAACCTGAAAAACCTGACAGCTTGGTGTGCCTCCAGGAAAGGGTTGAGAAGTACTTCTTTAAGGTGAGTGAAAGCAGGTATAGCAATTATGATGCCATTGTGATGCAAAAGGCTTGATAATGCAAGATATTTTTCTTGTAAACTAGGCCATTTCCATAATATGGAAATCGTGTTTGCTTTGTTTTCTTCTATAGTAAGTTTTGCACAAAATCACAAAAAAAGTGGGGAATGCATCATAGCATGGCTCATGGAATTCTTTCTAACTGCTCTGTACATGTGTATATGTGCACGCACATACCCACCTGTTTGTATCTGTATTACCTTTGTATATGTGCGTGTGTGTTTCTTGTGAATGCGGTGTCTGTGGTGTGAATGTGTGTGTGTTTGTGAGAGTGAGTGTGTGAGTGTATGTATATGTATATTTTTTATGTTTATCTGTTTTGTGTGTGTATATTTGCCTTTGAATTATGGTGCTGGCGACGAATACTGTATACCATTAGTTGCCTGAAGAACAAATCAGTCAGTACTAGAGGAGATCAAACCTAAGCTTTCTTTAGAAGCTCATATGGCAAGACTTTGACTTTCATACTTTAGACACATCATGTGAAGAAAGAGATCGTTAGAGAAAGACATCATGCTTGGCAAGGTAGAAGGTCAATGCAGCGAGGAAGGCCAACAATGAGATGGATTGATACAATAACAGCAGCTATGAGTGTCACTCTATCAACAATGAATTGCCTGACTGAAGACTGAACACAGTTTAGGACAACTATCCAGAGGGTCACCATAAGTCGACACTGACTCGATGGCATTTAACAACATTTTTATTTTGTTTGTGTGTGCATGTGTTACATGGTATATGTATATTGTAGGTTGGTATGTCTGTTCATGTCCTGATCAAGGCTTAGAGATCAGCCATATTTGCATCCCCAGACTCTAACTTAGAAGCTTCTGGGCTGTCTGGAAGTTGCTGGATCCAGTGTAAGAGAAATTGGGCCACCAGCTTACACAGAATTCTGTGTGGTAGCCTAAGTCAGAAGCTACATTCTTAAGGAGAGCCTGAGCCTTCCTGTCATGAAACTGAGCATAGCACCCCTTTCTACTGGGATAGTCATGCACTTTGTCATTCTCCTGACCTAAGGGCAGAGAATACAAAGGACAGGCGACCAAAATGATTTGGAGCCTGCACCAGAACATGTATGAGAAGAGACTTGAAGATCTTAATGTGTATACCCTAGAGGAAAGGAGGGATAGGGGAGATATGATACAGACCTTTAAATGCTTAAAGGGTATTAATGAAAAAACAAACCTTCTTTAAAGAAGGGGAAGCTACTACTGCTACTATTAAACATTTATAAAGCGCTACAAGGCATATGCCACGCTGTACAAACACAGATAGAGACAGTCCCTGCTCATTAGAGCTTACAATCTAATCAAGACAGACAAGACAAAAGTGAGGAATAAGAATAGAATAGGGAAGGGTAAGGAGACACAAGGAAACAAGGGATCAGAATCCAAAGGCAACCTCAAAGAGGTGAGCCTTTAGCATAGATTTGAAAAGGGAGCCGAGATAAAGCCTGACATACAGATTCAGGAAATTTGTTCCAGGCGAGCATCGAGATGAAAGGACTGAAGTCTGGAGTTAGCAGTGGAAGAAAAGGGCAAGGAGAGGAGCAAGCCAGTAGAAGAGCAGAGTTCATGAGGAGGGGTGTAGGCGGAGATGAGAGAGGAAAGATAGTGAGGAGCAGAAGAATGAATGCATTTAAAGGTCAGAAGGAGGAGTTTCAATTGGATACAGAAACGGAAGGGAAGCCAGTGAAGTGACTTGAGAAGAGGGGTTATATGAGTATATCGAGGCTGGTGAAAGATTAGTCTCGCAGAAGAGTTTTGAATAGATTGAAGGGGAGAGAGATGACTTAGAGGGAAACCAGCAAGAAGGAGGTTGCAATAGTTGAGATGGGAAGTAATTAGAGAGTGGACAAGTGTTTTAGTAGTGTGTTCAGAGAGGAATCGGTGAATTTTGTTAATGTCATAGAGAAAGAAACAACAGGGTTTAGCTAAGTATTGGATATGTGAGGAGAAGAAAGAGGAGGAATAAAAAATGACACCAAGGTTATGGGCTGAGGAAACAGGAAGTAGAAGAGTGTTATCAACAGAGATAGAGAAAGGAGGAAATCACTGGAGACTTTGGCAAGTACTGTTTCAGTAGAATATCGGGGGGGGGGGGGGGGACTAGACTGAAAAGGATCCAGAAGGGCTTGAGAGGAAAAAAATTCAAGACAACAGTGGAGGACTGTGCATTCAAGAAAGTTGGAAACAAAGGGAAGAAGGGAGATGGAACAAAAATTAGGAGAGCTAGGATCAAGAGAAGGTTTCTTGAGTAGGGGTGTGATCACTTGAAGGCTGCAGGGACAGTAGCAGTGCAGAGCGAGAGGTTGAGAATATGTGAGATGGAAGAGATGACAGAGAAGGAAATGGAGTTAAGGGTGGGGATAGAATCAGAGGAGCAAGTAGTAAGTTTGGAGGAGGAAAGAAGATGATAGGTTTCATCTTCAGAGATCATGGGAAAGGATGAAAGGGTAATAGAGATTGATGGGAAAAATTGGTGTTGAGGTGGGGGAAGAGGGAATGAAGTTGTTCTAGTGGGGAACTGGAGAGTAATCATGTAGATTTTATTATGGAAAAAAATCAGCTAGATTTGGGCAGAGAGAGAAGGGGGTCAGAGGGGGAGGCACCTTGAGGAGAGAGTTAAGAGTACAGAAAAGACGGCAGGGGTGGCAAGAGAATTAGTCAGGTGGATATAGCAGTTTTGTTTGGCAAGTGTTAAGGTTGACTGGAAGGAGATAAGCATGAATTTGAAGTGAAGAAAGTTAGAAAGGGCATAAAATGAAGCTGCAAGGAGGTAAACTTAAAAGCAACGTCAGGAAATACTTTTTCACTAAAAGGCTGGTGGACGCTTGGAATGCCCTCCTGTTGGAAGTGGTGGGGGCAAATACAATGACAGAATTCAGAATGGCATGTGACAGACACAGTGGATCCCTTTATTACATGAGGATAAAATCAAAATAAACTTAACTATCTTTTATACAACAAATAGAGAGGGGTGACCTGCATGGAGCGGTGGGTACATCTACTCTAGCCACCTTACTGGGCAGACTAGATGGACCATTCTGGTCTTTATCTGCCATCATATACTATGTTACTATGAAAGAGGATCTTGGGGCCCCTAAGACCCTACTCCAGGATCTCTCTTTTGGAGATACAAGCTACTGTATATGCTGTGGGACAGGAAAGAAGCTGGAAGAATGCCAGATACCCTCAAAAACAGGATCCGCTTGTGAAGCTTGTATGGTAGCAGGCTCATCAATACATAGAGCTGCCAAAGTATCCTGAATCAGAATAGGAAGGTCCTCCCTGTGAAAAAAGTGGACCACAGAAGGATCTTTACCCTCCATCAGGGAAGCTCACCTTCCTCTTCAGACTCACCCTCTGAATTAAAAGTTTTCTCTTCTGAGTCTGAAACAACCCCCATAGAGCTATTCTTTCCCTCGGTTGCAGAATCAGGGCACTTGGACGGCCCAGCATGCACAACATTCTGAGCCAGGATACATCCAAGTGCCTACCCGTCCCCACCACTCAAGGCTCCAGCTGGTGTGCCATTTCCATGGCATCCCGTTGCCATAGCACTGGCACGTCCAGCCTGAGAGCCTAAAGGGCACCCGCATATACAAATCATTTCCCTGCTGCCCAACCCTCAGTGGGGGCAGCCAGGGCTGGAATCGGGTGGCGGGGTTCTCCTGCAACAGCCCTGTTGTTTCTTGAGGCTGCATGCCCTGATCACACAGGCACCCGGCACTTATTCCAACTTTGAGGAGGAATAAGCCAGGCATCCAAATTGGGGCTGCTGGACGTAAAGAGACACAACCTGAATAGCTTCTGTATGTCCGGCCATTTCAGCCTGCCCCCACTCTGCCCCCGTGCCACCCACTCCTGCCCCCATCCAGTGCTCCATGCACAAAAGCCTTGTACATGCGGGGAGAACATGAGGAATCGGGAGCAGCAGCTGAGCGTGGGTTGTACATCCAACCCAGACATACAACCCCGCTATTCAGGCCTCTGAATCTACCTCATAGGGAATAAGGCTGGGCTGCTGGAGGAATAGACAGGTGAAAAGGTTGAGTGGGAGCCAGGGCTAGCCCCAGAGTTAGTTCAAGGTATTGGCACCCTAGGCACACAAGCCTTATGCCATCCTCCCGGCTGTCAAAATCTATTGTTTAGCTTTAAATGCTCTGCTCTTTGCCACTCCCCAGAACCTGCTGCCTTGTTTGCCTAATGATTGGACCTCTGCCATGAGGAACAGAGGTGATCAAGGCCCCTAGGGGAAGCATGGGCCTTGGAGCCCCACAGAGGAAGTTGCGAGCTATTTCAATAGCTGCTGTTCAAATGCAGCCAAAAAGGAAACCTGGGGGGGCCTGAGGAGATCTGTTGGCTAGGGGCCTCCTCAGCATGTTCCTCCTTCACAGCGCCACATGGCTGTCAAAGATGGTGGCCTGTTCCATGGATGGAACAAGTTATAGGAATCGGGGACACCAGAATCATCATGGTGCCCTGGGACCCCCTTTGGTGGTCCTGAAATGACCAAAAAGGGGGTGCCTGAGGTATCACCATCACACATGGTGCAAAATAATCCAGCAGTGGAGATGACCTGATGGGTACTGCAAGAAACACAGCACCAAGGCCTCAGCATCACAGCAAGAATTCACACAGCAAAAAGAAAATAAGATATCTGATCTTGAAGGACTGCTGAGAGAGGAGCTTCTACTGCTTCTACTGAAGGTATCTGTAAATACTTGTATTTACCTGTTGGGAAATTCTCAAAATCTTGGGGAAAATAGACTTCTTTGGCTTAAGCTGATCAAATCTGTGCCTATTTAAAATTCTGTAAGTCAGTTAGGGTATAGTTTAACAGGCAAACTTTCAGTTAGTATTTATTTCCTGCCTACCCACTTCAGGCACAATCTTTGATATATATATAGGCTCTTATGCCAGTTAAGGGGAAAGGAGGGAAATTTTTCACTTTCAGATTTAACTGGTTATCTTCATCAGCAAGTTATTTGACCTTAGGAATAGATTAATTCTAGGCCCTTGCAGTATATCTTCAGATGAACATTAAACAAAGTCCCTTAAATTTATTAAATGGTATTTTAGAAAGGGCATCCAAGTGCAATCTGGGACGTCCAGGGCAGAACATGCAGAAAGACACCAGGGGCATCTTTGTTTTGACCTGATTTTTGAAACATAGTTGCTCCCATCATGGACATCCATGCTGGCAGCCATGTAGACATCCCTGCTATGGAACCGTGGGATGGGGATGTCTATTTCAAGCAAGGTTGCACATGGCAACATCCAGCAGTGTGTCAAATGAAAATATGAGCTCCCATTCCCTGTCAGTGTTTATTTGTAAAATAAAGGGGATATGAGTGTACTGTATCTCCTTCTCCACACACTCCAAACATTTGCTTGACACAACTACTTTTCAGATGCCTGTTCATGCCTGGAGTAGGTATAACCTTTAATGTAGTTCGGGACATCCAGGACATTTCTGAAATTCGGCAGGGACTTCCAAGTCTTGGGAATGCCCCGGCCACTCCTCCATCACGTCCCCGTTCTGACTTGGATATCTTTGCACTAGGGACATCCACAGACTCAGCTTCTGAAATGGTTCAGGGGGCATTTCTGTGGTTTGGACATTTTTATGCTTGTTTTCCAATGTCCAAGGCTTCTAAAATACCCCCCATTAGGCTTCTAAAATACCCCCCATTAGGTATATGTTGTACTGGTTCAAGTATCCCTATTTCCTGCCCTAGTAACTTTAAATAACTGAACAACTTTAAAAAGCTAAGCAAATCATTATAACTAAGATGCATACAGCAGCGTAGCAGTGAGATGAGGGCTATCCAGAATGTTGCACTGAATGTCACATGTATGATTATCTCTCAGTTGGTAAGAAGTCTTATGTGTGCACAAGGTGCAAAGATCTCCTTGCTCTCAGGTAAACTAGTCCAATTTATGGAGGTTAGAGTAGCAGACTTGGAGGCAGGCAGAGAGGTATATAGAAGAGATCTTCAGGGACATAGTAATATAGTATATAATGTATATATAGTATATAATGTATAATATAGTATATAATGGTAGATAAAGACTGTTACTCTTAATTCTAAGTTTTTTTTATACAGTTACTGTAACCTTATTTATCTACATTGTTTTAATTGTTCCATGTAAACAGTTGTAATATACTGTACTAATGTTCCATGTAAACTGTCTTGACTAGTAGAAAGACGGTATATAAAAACTGTTAAATAAATAAATAAATAAATAAATATACCATTATATACCCACCACTCTATGCAGGCTACCCAACCTCTGTGCCTTTGTTTAGGGTTTGAAGGTTACCCTTCTCTATTTTTTGAAGGATAAAAGTTACTTAAGTTTATGTTGATTCCTTCTTCTTGCTTTAAAAGAGTCCTCTGGGTCTGTCCCATGCCTTTTTGAATTCCGTCATTGTTTTTGCCTCCACCTCCTCCACTGGGAAGGAATTCCAGGCATCCATCACCCTTTCCATGAAAAAGTATTTCCTGATGTTGCCTTTGAGTTTACCTCTTTACAGCTTCATTTCATGTCCTCTAATTCTACAGTGTCTCTGATTGCAATTACCCCTGTATCAACTCGGTCAATGTCACATCAGGATATGCCAGGGAGATAAGTTTCTAGATTAAATAAATGACTATTTCATGGCGTAGCTGATTCAGGGACTGACTTGAGGGGAAGCTATTTTAGATTTAGTTCTTAGTAGAACATAGTATCTGGTGTGAGAGGTAACAGTGTTGGGGCTGCTTGGCAATAGTGATCATAATATTGTCATAATATAGCTAAACAGATAGAAAAGGCGACGGCAAAAGCTAGAAGGATGCTTGGGTGCATACGGAGAGGAATGGCTAGCAGAAAAAAGGAGGTGATAATGCCTCTGTATAAGTCTTTGGTGCGACCTCATTTGGTGTATAGTGTACAATTCTGGAGACCGCAACTTCAAAAGGATGTGAACAGGATGGAGTCGGTGCGGAGGGTGGCTACTAAAATGATCAGTGGTCTTCATTATAAAGCATATGAGGACAGACTGAAGGATCTTAATATGTACACCTTAGAGGAAAGGCGGGATAAAGGTGATATGATTGAGATGTTTAAATACCTCCGTGGCATAAATGTTTCAGGGAGAGAGCCTCTTTCAATTGAAAGCAAGTTCTGCTATGAGGGGACATGGGATGAGGGTGAAGGGAGATATATTCAGGAGTGATATGCGGAAATATTTTTTTACGGAAAGAGTAGTGGATCCGTGGAATAATCTCCCAGTGGAGGTGGTAGAGATGAAGACAGTAACTGAATTCAAAAAAGCATGGGACAAACACAGAGGATCTCTAAAGGTAAAAAGGGGACTGTTGTAGTTGTTATGGAAGGACAGATTAGATAGGCTATGTGGTCTTTTCTGTCGTCATATTTCTATGTTTCTATGTCACATTTGATTTAATAAATGGACGGAGGGCAGCAAGGAAATCCATTGCACTGGAATTTAACTTTCAAAAGGGAGACTATGATCAAATGAGAAAAATGGTTAAGAAAAAATTAAAAGGAGCAACTAAAAATGTTAAGAGTTTACATTCGGCCTGAGCATTCAATGCTGAGTATTCCATGCTTTAAGAAAGGTGAAAGGAAGGCCAAATGACTGTTGGCATGGTTTAAAGGAGAGGTCAGAGAGGCTGTTATAGCCCAAAAAAATATCTTTCAGGAAATGAAAAAAAGGAGGCAAATGATGAAAACAAGAAACAGCATAAGCACTGGCAAGTTAGATGGAAGGTATTGATAATGCAGGCAAAGAGAAAATTTGAAAAGAAGCTTGCTGTGGAAGCAAAACCTCATAATAAAACTTTTTCAAGTACATTCATAGCAAAATTCCCATGAGAGAGTCAGTTGGACCATTAGATGATAGAGGAGTAAAAGGGGCACTAAAGGAAGACAAGGCCATAGCGGAGAGACTGAATGAATTCTTTGCTTCAGTTTTTACTGAAGAATCTGTAGAGAAGTTACCCATGCCAGAAATGATATTTAAAAGTGATAAATTAGAGGAATTGAAACAAATCTTGATAAACCTGGAAGATTTAATACAGCAATTTGATAAGCTAAAGAGTAGCAAATCATCTGGACATCCTAGGTGGTGAAAGAACTCAAAAATGAAATTGTAGACCTAGTATTAGTAATTTGTAAACTATCATTAAAATTATCTACTGTAATCAAACTCTGGAATTCGCTGCCAGAGACTGTGGTAAAAACTGTTAGTCTAGCTGGGTTTAAAAGAAGTTTGGACAAATTCCTGGAGGAAAAGTCCATAAACCATTATTAAAGTGGGCTGTCAAAATCCATTGCTTACCTCTGGATTAAGCAGCATAGAATCTGTCTATATTTTGGGAGCCTGACAGGTACTTGTGATCTGAACTGGCCACTGTTAGAGATAGGATACTGTGCTTGATGGACCTTTGGATGACCCAGTAGGGCATATCTTATGTTTTTATGCCACAAAAAAAGAGCTGCCAAAAAACTGCAATAGCCACAGTGAAAAAGGAACCCTGAAAAATGTATCTCAGCACCTGTCAGGCTGGCTAGAGAAACCTAAGCAGGGATACCCCAGTTTGCCCCCAAAGGCTTGAGAGGTCCAGCTACCAGAATAAAAACAAGGTTTCTTTCTTTTTTTTAAATTTAGAGCTGTTTTATTACAAGAGAAGCAAATTGAAAGCATGAAAGTCACTCAGAAAAAAAAATAAAAAAGTAAGCAGATAGAGGCTAGCAATAGAGAATGGGGTTTGGGCCCCATGGGTAGCAATGCTGAAAATGGCAATCTGCCGGCTCAAGAAAACAGGAGCATACATGAGCTCTGAGCAAATGTTGGGCCTACTGTTCTCTGCAGGGATGGCTAAAGGCAATCTGCTGCCTGAGGTGAGGGATGAGATGGCGCCCCTGCAGTCAAGGACAGAACCAAATCAAAAAGTCAATTAGATAATGTGGAGGAAATAAGATCTTCACACACCACTGAACTAAAAGAAAGAGCGAGAACCACTGCGCAGTTTATAACACCAAATTATAACTCATTTTTATATTGTTGTTATAAACTGTGTTAAGGTTATTGCTTTTTCTTTTTGAACATATTTTGCATTCACAGAACCAACCATTCCCCCCCCCCCCCCCAACAACAGATGCAGAGCAGAACTAGGACATCCACCCACAAAACTCAGTATCTAATTTAAAAAAGAAAAATCTGATTCTGGCCATTCTCCTGTACCAGGCATATTGTGAACTAATAGGAGTGGAGGAATAACCTAATGGTTAGGGCATTGGCTTAGGAACCAAGGGCCCGATTTTCAAAAGGCATCTACACGGTTTACAGCCCAGTAAACTGTGTAGATGCCTTAGTTGGGAATATTCAACGGCACTTACTTGGTTAGTGTCATTAGATATCCTCTTCTAAGTCCCCTAAGTGCCCCGATGCTATCCAGTTAGCATCAGGGCATGTTGGGGGCGTTTCGGAGTGGAGAATGGCGCTAACTGAGCAGCAGCAATATTGGATGAGCCCAGTTAGTGAAATGTGCCTTAAAGGTAGGCAAGAAAAACTGCCTCCTGCAATTAGTCTATGGCCCTGCATAATCAAACTCTGTAATTAGTTCCTGGAGAATCATAGTACTACTACTACTGAGCATTTGTATAGTGCTACAAGACATACACAGCACCGCAAAGACATGTAAGAGACAGTCCCTGCTCATTAGAGCTTACAATCTAGTCAAGACAGACAACACAAGGGAAACACAAGGAGATCAGGTGAATCAAGATCTGAAAGTGGCAGTGAAGAGGTGAGTTTTCAGCCTGGATTTGAAAAGGGTCAGAGAAGACGCCTGACGTACAGACTCAGATAGTTTGTTCCAAGCATAAGGTGCAGCAAGGTGAAAGGAGCGAAGTCTGGAGTTTAAATTTAATAGTCACTCAGGGCCTAGCATCAGCAAAGTACTTTTAGTTTAAATTTAGAACACAGAAGAGAGCTTTCTGGTTAAATTTGGAACCCACCAGAGAGCTTGTAGTTTAAATTTAATAGCCACTCAGGGCCTAGCATCAGCAAAGTACTTTTAGTTTAAATTTAAAACACAGAAGAGAGCTTTCTGGTTAAATTTGGAACCCAGCAGAGAGCTTGTAGTTTAAATTCCATAATAAGTTAGAGCCTAGCAGCAGCAAAGAGCTATAATTTAAAACAAATCAGAATATAGCTTAGCACAAAAGGCAAAACGGTCAGTACTCTTTGAGCAACAAATAAAGTCTTCTAGAGACCTTTACAAAGAGGCCTTCTACCTAGGGGGCAAGAGACCTGTGAAACTTTTTCAATCGGTGTTAACACCAGGTGGCAGGTCAAAAGGCCATTTTGAAAGATTCCTTCTATCCAAGCAAGGACTGTTAATCACCCAGGAAGTTGGTCACAGCTTACCTCAGCAGCACAGTCATAAATAGCTTAACCAGAGCTCTGTGATCCTCAGTCTTGAAGGACTAGAAAAGGGGATTGTTACTTCTGGAGAGAGATCTGCAATTGTGAGTATATACTTCTGGGAATTTTCTGAAAGGAATTCTTTCTATTAAAGCTAATTAATCTGTGAACCCACTATTTTTTGTTAAATCAGTCAGGGCCTAGTAGCAGCAGTTTAAGTTTAAATTTAAAACACAGAAGAGAACTTTCTGGTTATATTTCATACCCAGCAGAGAGCTTTTTTAAATCTATCACCTTTCAGTTTTATCAAAGCGGTTTACAATAAACATAACAACAGTTTACATAGAATGGTACAGCATCAACTATTTACGTTTAACAATTGTTAGTTCCTTGTGTGGTACACCAGTAATCTAGCAACATTTCTATAACTATTTACAGAAGCTTTAGTACTTTGTTTAGTGTGGTAACTTGTGGCTGGGGCTGCAGTTCGGAGGTTTTATTGTTAAGGTTGTGTGTTTTCTATGGTGTTGAAGTGCACTGTAAATAGGCTTGTTTTTAGATACTTTCTGAAGTCAGCGATATCTGAAATTGCTCTCAGGTGAGTTCCAAAGCGATGGAATATAATATTCAAACACTCTATGAAGTGCTGATTGAGAAATGCATGTCGATATAGAAGCTGTCGAGAGAGTGTTCTTGTGTTTCATCCTTGATCGAGTGTCTGGAACCCTTTTGACTATGTCTCTTAGGCATTCGGTGGACTTGTTGTGTAGTATCTTGAATGCCATCGTTATAGCTTTGTATTTTATGCATGAACGAATGGGGAGTCAGTGAAGGGATTTTAAGATAGGGGTGATATGATCATGTCTTTTTGTTCCGGTGATTAATCTGGCTGTTGTGTTTTGTGCCAGTTGTAGAGTTTGGGTTGCACATTTGGGTAGACCTTGAAGAATTATGTTGCAGTAATCTAACTGTGGGGTAATTATTGCCTTGCAGATGGAGCAAAAGTGGTTCTGGTCGAGTATGGGTCGTAGGTTCTGCAGTATCTTCATCTTGTAGTATGCTTTGGAGGCTGTTTTGTTGATGTGGGATTGGAAATTGAGCCTTTGGTCTAGGAGTATTCCTAGATTTTTTACTTCACTCTTCACTTGCACAGTCTCTGCCTGCCAGACATGCTGATCACGTGGGCAGGCTCTGCTTCTCTGGGCCATGATCGTTGCCTCACACACCCTTCTGCCTGCAGAAGCAGTATGTTTTGCAGGCAGGGGCTGTGCAAGTCATGACTGCGGCCCAGAGAAATAGAGCCTACCCACAGGAGCCGATATCAGAAGGGCACTGTTGCTGGTTGCCTGCCCCCACTCCCCATTCAGCATGACATGTGGAGTGCTGGCAGTCTAGTGGAGAGCCTGCTCACAGGACATGCTGTTTCTGTGGGCATAAAGCTGTGAGAGGCCGCAGTCACTAGTCACAGCCTTCCGCTTGCAGGAGCAACATGCTGCTCCTGCAGGCCACACTGAATGGGGAGTGAGTAGCTAGCGACAGGCCACACTGCAGGCCACACTGAATGGGGAGTGAGTAGCTAGCGACAGCACCCTCATGACATTGGCTCCCCCTGTCACGCTTACCCAGCTTACCGGGTAGTACTGGCCCTAGTCCAGAATTTGTCTTCTTGCTTCCCCCCCCCCCCCATCCAGCATTTGTCTCCCTGTTTCCCTCCCTCCAGCATTTGTCGTCCTGCTCCCCTCCCCTGTTCTCCAGCATTTGTCCTCCTGTCTCCCCCCATCTATTGTCTAGCATGTCTCTCTACTTCTTCCCATCCAACATTTGTCTCCCTGCTTCCCCCCTTCAGCATTTGTCTACCTGCCCCTCCCCTTTTGTCCAGCATTTTTCCTCGTCCCCCTCCTGTTGTCCAGCATTTGTCCTCCTGTCTCCCCCCTCCCCCATTGTACAGCATTTGTCCTCTTGTCTCCCCCTCCCTGTTGCCCAACATTTGTCTCCATGCTTCCACTTCTCCAGCATTTGTCTTCCTGCCCCGCTCCTCTGTTGTCCAGCATTTGTCCCCCTGTCGCCCCCCTTTGTCCAGCACTTGTCCTCCTATCCCCCTCCCTCCACCTGCCCCTCTCTTCCTGCACTGCCGCTAGGATGTTCCTGCAAGCGATCTGGCTGATTCATCTGGCGGCAGCACTCTGGCTGTTTTTATTTTAGATTTTGCTGCCTCTGTCCTGCCTCTGCCTTCCTGCCGCTGTTCTTTTCTCAAGAATGCTTGAGTGAGAAAAAATAAAACAGCAGGAAGGCAGAGGCAGGCCAGAGGCGGCAAAATCTAAAATGAAAACAGCCGGAGTGCCACCACTGGATGAATCAGCCTGATCGAGTTGGAGTGCCGCCAGTGTCCGAGTGCCATCTGAGGCGACTGCATCAGGTGGCCTCATGGCGGCAGACAATACTGGCTTCTCTCATTTCTGCACCAGAGGATATACCAATGATTGCCACCACTAATAGTTGTTTAAGTCTGCTTCTACCTGCTGGCTAGCAGGATGATAAGGAAATAATTCTTTGCAACTTTCATTGGGTTGAAAAGATTAAAAATGGCTTAAATAACTTTCTCGAGGTGTAGTTAAATTTTGCACAAACATATTTGTTTGTGTAGGACATTTACATACGTGAAGATAAGTAATACGGTGCTTTGAATAATTATGTAGCTCGTTTCTGTTTTTTACAGATTTAGCATTGTGCTTTGTGGAAAAAATGTCAAATAGTATGTGAAAAAGTGCACAAATGAAAGAGTGCACATTATTTGTTTTTTCTTTCATTTTAACACTTTTGAAAAACAAAGAACACCTCTTAGCACTTAGGGCCAGAATTAAGCTTCTGACACCCACAGGCAGGACTGGAGAAATTAGAGATGGAGGAGGTTAGAATGTCTCAGTGGAGCCCCTTTGAGGTGCATGGCCCTATGATAAAGGGGAGCAAACCCTTTTTAGCTTGGGCATTTGACACACTTAAAATTTAGCACCCTAGGCAGTCACCTGTTCCTAAATCCAGGCCAGCTGGTATATCAGTCTCTGCACAAAAGTGAACGTTGCTTTAATGGGAAATTTGGTAACTTAAGCTTAGGAGAGAAGACAGATGGTGGGTTAATTAAAAAATTCAATATTTTAATTTCTTTAAAGGCCAAAAGAATTAGTTATTAACTTGTTTAAATTTCCTTCAGACTAATAATCTTAGGTTATTTTTTAGCTTATCTTCGTAAAAAGAAGGCATTGATTTTCCTTACGAGAAACAGTCTTAGGGGTATGTTTACTAAAATGCAGTAATTTACCACACAATCAGTCCTAAAAATTAGGGTGGGATGGCACAGTTCCCTTGCTAACAAATGGAGGCATGCACAACATGTCTCCATGTAGTTAGCCTGGGTTCCAATACCACACTTGTGCTAAGCTGTTTGCCATGATTGCTGTGGGTGCCCTTAATGCCACCCATCTAGGTGATGGCAAGTGCAACCGCGCTAAGTGCAACACTGACGGTTAGTGTGTGTTAAAGATGCCCATACTAATTCTGCCATGCACACTCTGCCCTTGGACTCCCAGTGTCAGCCCCAACCCACACTAACCAGTTAGCATGGGATTTTTCACATGGCGATATTTGGTGCATGGTGATGGTTACCACAGTGCTCTTCGCATATGCAAAGTCCCACACTAACCATTACCATGGTTTATTAAACATGTCCCTTAGGTTCCTTGTGCATCTTTTTTCCTACTCACCCCAAGTACATTCCTTAATTTAAAGACTAATCTCCAGGAACAAGCAGGAATGTAGTCTTCACATATGGGTATCGTCGGTACCGACGGAGCCTGTGTGGGAACACTCCCCAGTGTCCAATAGGAACGCTTTTGGGAGCATCCCTCAGCACATGCGCACTGCCTTCCTGCCTTTCCAACTGTCCTTCTTCAGTTCTTCGTTTTCCGCAGAGCCAAAAGGACTCATACCCTGTCACCGCAGAAAATTTCTTCTTTAATCTTGTTTTCTTGTGATTGCGCTTGCCTCTGCACGATGCCTACCGCTACCGCCAGTTCTTTTCTTTCTTTTCTTCTTAAAAAAAAAATAAATTCTGAATTGTTTCTCTTCAGAAACTTTCTTTTTCGGTGCGAGGTGCCATTGTGGGCACTAGGTCCCATTTTTTCCTTAAAGATGGAAAAACAAGCTAGTGGTTTTAAAAAATGCACTAAGTGTGGCGGTACCATTTCCGTCACCGACACCCATGACTGGGGTCTTAAATGTTTAGGCCATGACCATTCTCCATCTGAGTGTCTTTCTTGTATGGGAATGACTAAAAGGGGAAGACAGAACCGGGCTGCAAAGCTCGGTACCCTCTTTTCTTCGGATGCCAGGTCTATTGCATCAGCGTCTTCAAGAGCCTCTTCTTCCTCCCGTGGATCTCAGGTAACTAAACATAAAAGCCGGTCCTCAAAGGGTAGCTCTCCTGCAAAGCATCAAGAGGCCATTAGCATTGCCCTTGAGAGAACCACACCGGCAAAACAGCCCCGGCGGGAGGCTTCGGCCTCCAAAGCATCAACGGGGTTCCAGGATGTTCTCTAGGCCTCGGCCTTGACAGAACTACTGGTGCCATGCTCAGGGTTCCCAGCCGCCTTCACCGGTACCAACAGCTAGGCATCGGCAGCGTTGATAGACCCGACATTCCTCACTATCGAGCGCAGTATTGCAGCTTTCCTTACAGCTGCAGTACCGTTGACACCGATGGTTCAACGGGCACCGGCACCGGTACCGATGCCGGTACCGGCACAGATACCAGTACCAGCACTGACAGTACCGGCCCCGGTGGGAATTCTTCCCATGCTGTCTTTGCCTGGCATCGAAAGATCGGTACCGGATCAACTCGGTACCGACTTCGATCAATATCGGGACCGTGCCTTACATGAACATCATGATCAGAGATACTTTGAATCCTCCGATTCCGATGACTCTGATAATTCTGCTGGTACCAGAGTTTTTCTCCCGGAAGACTCTTCTCCCCAATGCAAAATGTCGCCTCCAGAGGACATGTCTTTTCAGGATTTTATTCGTGATGTTGCCAAAGGCCTTTCAATCACGGTAGCTCCTGAAAAGGAACCTAGAGCAAAGGAATTGGAAATTCTCCATTATCCTAAAGCTTCAAAGGAGGCAGCCACTCTGCCCATTCATGAAATTCTTCATGATTTGATGCTCAGAATGTGGGAGACACCTTTGACCACATCTCCTCATTCTAGGAGGCTTGATACCATGTATCGAGTTCCACCATGTCCTGGATTTCAAAAGACTCAGCTGCCACACCATTCCATGGTAGTGGAGTCAGCCATACGTAGGATTAAAGGTGCAAAGAAACATGCATCCAATCCTCCAGGTCGTGAATGCAGGACTCTTGATGCTTTTTGGGCGTCAAATCTTTCAAGCTTCCATGCTTTCAGCTAGGATCAGCTCATATATCTTATATATGGGTATGTTCCTCAAGGAGGTCACAAGAGATTTGGAGCTTATGAGCCCACTTCTCCCAGATGAGAGACAACAAGACTTCCTTACGCTTGTCAGGCATGCTCAAGATGTCTCCAAGTTTGTCAATCGTGCAGCCTTTGACTGCTTTGAATGCATCAGCAGAACCTCTTCTATTGCCATTGGTGCATGCCGGATTGCCTGGCTTCAGGAATCAGACTTGGAGATTTGGGTACAGGATAAATTAGGCAACATCCCTTGCACATGAGAAAATCTCTTTGGCAAAAATTGGCAGGAAAAGGCTAATGAGATAGATGCTGACAATATCACCTTAGATAGATTGTCAAAATCTACAGCCATTCCAGCCAGAAAGAAACCCTATAAGAAACCCTCTTTCAGCAAAAAGAGAAAGTTTTTTCCATCCTATACCCAGCAAAGCCAAGCTCACAGTCAAGTTGCCCAAAAGGGACAACAACAGCAATTCAAACAGCAGAAGAAACCAAAAGGCCCGAGGGCTCAACCAGCTCCGCAGGTTCAGCCCCCTCAAGGGCTTTTACTCCTTCCTAGAGAGCTTGGCCTTCCTGCCTCTGAGGGGTCCAGAACCCCTAAATATTCTAGGCAGGCTGTGTCATTTTGCCAACAGATGGCACCAAATAACAGCAGAAAATTGGACTCTGTCCATTGTAGGAGAGGGGTACAGGCTTCATTTTCACAGCATGCCCCCTCCTACAATCTTAAGGCAGTTCAATTCCCAGACATCTGCAGACAATCTGTTAGATCATGAGGTCTCAACACTTCTTGCCCAAGGGGCAATAGAGGAGGTACCCATTCTCCAGCAGGGTACAGGGTTCTACTCCCCCTATTTTCTTATTCCAAAGAAAACAGGAGGACACAGACCCATTCTAGACCTCAGAGAATTGAACAAATACCTGTTCTGAGAGAAGTTCAAAATGATTTCTCTAGGAACTCTTCTGCCATACCTTCAAAGTCAGGATTGGCTTTGCTCTCTAGACTTAAAGGATGCATATATTCACATTCTGATCCATCCAGACCACAGGAAGTTCTTACAATTCCTTTTCAAGGGAAAACACTTCCAATACAGGGTTCTTCCCTTTGGTCTGGCTTCCGCACCAAGAGTATTCACAAAATGCATGGCAGTAGTAGCTGCATTCCTGCGAACTGTGATGGCGCAGCTGGGTTAAACACTAGTGAAAGGAGCAGAAATCACTCTTTTTCCCCAGCAACTAAGAGCAGTGCAGGGAGAGAAAGGGTTAAACCTTCTACTAATGAAAAAAACCCTGTGCTCAGAAAGCAAGAGAGTGAGCCACACCTCAGCTCCATGACAACCAGGGGAGCTGACGTAAGAGGAAGGGGCGGAGTCAAAGCCCCTAGGACAGCCCCAAACATTTAGCCACGAGGAAACAGTTAGAGAGAGGACAGGAACAGGAGGAACAGGAAGGTCAGAAAGAACCTCGGCAGCAAGGAGCTGTAAGAGTTCTGGAAGAGACGCTGGAAGGTGTTCTGAGGGGACCTGTGAGAGGAACCAAGATGAGAGTTTAAGCAGGAGCAAAGTTCCAAGGGAAAGGCTGCACAGATACTCTGATTGCAGGCAACGTGTGAGTAGCTCTAGTTCAGAGAGAAGCACACCTGCATATGAGCAAGTGGCTGATTGGAAGCTCTGGAGACAGGAGTCAGAGTCAGACCCTGTTGAGCAGGAGAACAGCCGGGAGCAGAGGAAGCAGTCTGGGGACAAGAGGTTGCCTGTAAGTTTGCCAGAAAGGGTACGGCAGGCCAGGAAAAGGGTGAGCCCTTTTGATTCTATTAAGGCAGTACTCAAAGAGTCTGGTGTCCTAATTTCCTCCCCCACAGCTCAGACTAAAGAAGAGTCCCGTTTGAAACAGTTAAAGGCTTTATTAGAGCAGTGGAAGCCTGTTCAAGAGAAGCCTGTATTGGAAGAAAGCATATCAGACTCAGAGGGAGAGCCCATGCAGTTTGAAGAAGCTGGTGTTGCTAGTGAGGGTTCTGATATGGAAACTGATTGTGCATTTTGCCAGAGAGGGTAAAATCTATGAACTGTGATACTAATTGTAAGTGCTGGAAGAAGCCTGACATTGTGCCAGGAGGATTTTACACGGGAAGAGGCAGAGAGCTGCTGGAGTGTAAAACCCAGGCCAATTAGGAAAAACCTGGAAGGAAAGAGCATTACTGCTTTTGGTGTTTTAAAGAAGCATTTTCATTGCTGAAGGAGAAAGCAGTAAATGTTTTATATCAGGAAGAAGCTTGAAGACAGTGCTGTGAAAGGAACAGGCCTGTATGTTTAGAAGCTGAATAATCTTGTTTCAGTTAAAGAGACTTTGCTTTGGAGAAGTATCCTTTATTTCTGTTATTGGGATAGTAGGTGAACACTTGTGCAACAATAACAATAAAACTTATTGTTAACCCTATTCCTTGCTGACTCAGTCTGTGCCACAACTACAAGGGAACAGAGACCGCAGCACTTAAAGGGATACAAATAAATATGTGGTCCGCCCACTCCCACTAGGCAGCCGCCTATATAAGGGTGGACGCGACAGAACCCTAGGGATTTTCGTCTTCCCTTACTTGGACAACTGGCTCATTCGAGCCCCCACGGTTGCAGAGGCCAGCTCTGCACTGTCTCGCACAATGCGAATCCTCCAATATTTGGGATTGGTAATAAACTTCCCAAAATCCCAACTTGTTCCTTCCCAGTCTCTGGAGTTCATAGGAGCCTGTCTAGATACCAGACAGTCAAGGGCTTTCCTTCCACAGGCCCGGTGTCTTCGCATAGTGCAACTAGCTTCTCAAGCAGTGGGAAAATCCTCCCTAACTGATCGAGAACTGCTACAGTTACTGGGACACATGGCATCCACAGCCCATGTAGTTCCCTATGCTCACCTCCACATGTGAGCAGCCCAGTGGACCCTATCCACACAGTGAACACAGGCCACAGGACGTTTGCCAGACAAGATAGCAAACTCTCATCGGCTGATCTTGTCCCTTCAATGGTGGCAATCACTGGAGAATCTTTCAGTGGGGTCTCCTTTCCAGCAACCCTTATTCCAGGCCACCCTAACAACAGATTCATCACAGGTTGGTTGGGAAGCACACCTGCATCATCTATCTACCCAGGGCACCTGGACTCCACAGGAGGCTTGTCTTCACATAAACCTCCTGGAATTAAGAGCAATCTATTTAGCTCTTCGAGTATTCCATGCCCAGCTCAGCTACAAGACAGTCCTAGTCCAAACAATCAAGTAGCCATATTCTATGTGAACAAGCAGGGCGGAACAGGCTCTCTGTCATTATGCAACGAAGCTTTACGACTTTGGGCCCTCACCAGAGAGCATCAAATCCACCTTCTCATGGTATATCTTCCAGGCATTCAAAACCTTTGGGCAGACAAACTCAGCCGAGTATTGCTGCCTTACGAATGGTCTCTCCACCCAGACCAGGTGACAAAGATATTTCACATCTGGGGGACTCCAGACATAGACCTCTTTGCAAGTCCGCTGAATGCCAAACTTCCCCGGTTCTGTTCCAGGATTCCGGCTCACAATTGCCAGGCAAGTGATGCCTTTCTCCTTCACTGGGGTCAGGACTTCCTCTATGCCTTCCCACCCATTCCCCTCATCCCCAAAACACTTTTCAAGCTTCAGAGAGACAGAGGTCGTATGATCTTCATAGCGCCATGGTGGCCACTCCAAACATGGTATCCCCTGCTTCTACATCTCTCTCAAGCTGCACCTCTGGAGTTAGGCTGTGCTCCAGATCTCCTTTCCCAGGAGAGCGGGACGCTATGGCACCTGAATCCCCAGTCCCTGCATCTCACGGCCTGGTTGCTGAGAGCTTACATCTTCAGGATCTCAACCTTTCCCAACAGGTAAAGGATATCCTTCAGGTTTCTAGAAAACCTTCTACAAGATGATCGTACGCCTTTAGTGGAAATGTTTCACTATATGGTGTTCCCAGAAGGGGTTAAACCCCCTGGTGATACTTTTGGAGTAGATACTAGAGTATCTACTTCATTTATCAAACTCTGGTCAAAAGACTAATTCAGTAAGAGTCCATCTTAGCGCAATTACAGCTTCCTATAAGCCTCTAAATGGACAACCAATTTCCTCTCATCCTCTAATATCCAGATTTATGAGAGGTCTTCTTTTAACAAAACCTCCCATCAAACCACCACCGGTGGCGTGGGATTTAAATCTAGTTCTTGGGCAGCTCATGAAACCGCCTTTTGAACCTTTAGCCACTACTACCCTAAAGTTTTGTCCTGGAAGGTCATCTTCCTAATTGCAATCACCTCCGCACGTCACATTAGTGAATTGCAAGCCTTAGTGGCTGATCCTCCTTACACTACGTTTCATCATGATCAGGTTGTCCTCAGAACTCATCCACACTTTATGCCAAAGGTGGTCTCGCCTTTTCATTTAAATCAAGCAATTTATCTTCCTGTATTCTTTCCGAGGCCTCATGCCTCTAATGCAGAGAAGAACCTTCACACTTTGGACTGTAAAAGAGCCTTAACTTTTTACCTACAAAGAACACAGCAACATAGAAAGTCTTCTCAACTTTTTATTGCTTTTGATTCTAGTCATTTGGGACTTCCAGTCTCCAAAAGGACTTTATCCAAATGGATTACACAGTGCATATCCTTTGCATATGAGAGTAAGAGTCTTCCTCTTCAAGGCCATGTCACAGCTCATAATGTGAGAGTTATGTCAGCCTCTATGGCTAACCTTCACTCTGTGTCTATTGATGCCATTTGTCGAGCAGCCACCTGGGCTTCGGTACATACCTTTACAGCCCACTACTGCCTAGATAAAGCCTCCCATCGGGATGCCTTCTTTGGCCAGGCTGTTCTTCAAAATCTCTTTCAAACCTAATACAACTCCTACCCACCAACCCTGGTGGGATGCCAGAGATCCATGGGAGGAAGCATGGCCCACCTCACCATAGGTGACAGCTTCTTGGGGTCATCTCCCTGGCATTTTCAGCTAGGGAGTCCCCATATGTGAAGACTACATTCCTGCTTGTTCCTGGAAATAGCATAGTTACTCACCTGTAACAGGTGATCTCCGGGAACAGCAGGAATTTAATCTTCACAGCCCACCCACCTCCCCTAGGAGTTGTCTCTCTATCTCTCTGTTTCTTTCCTCTCTCCCTCTATCCTTTCACTCAGCTACAAACTTAACTGAAGAGGGACAGTTGAAAAGCTGGGAAGGCAGTGCGCATGTGCTGAGGGATGCTCCAAAAAGCGTTCCTATTGGACGCTGGGGCGCGTTCCCGCGCAGGCTCCGTCGGTACCGATGATACCCATATGGGAAGACTAAACTCCTGCTGTTCCCGGAGATCACCTGTTACAGGTTAGTAACTACGCTTTATACCAACTAAGAGGACACACAGGAGATTTTCCCAATAGTTAATTTGGGAATTAAATAAATAGACAGATTGTTATCCCCTTGCAAATCATTGACTAATCAACATAGAATTTGCCAAAATTTGAAGGACTTTATATTAGACTAAACACTCTCTACTCCTTGTACCTTTTCATTTTAACAGTTTTAACCCAAGGGTATACCACCCTACCCCATCCCTCCATCCCCAGCTCTTATCCTAGTTCTACTCTAAATGGAACCAGCAGTCAAAATTAGTAATATTTGTTTAACTAGGCTTATATACTGCTTTTATACCAGTCAAAGTGGTGTACATTCAGATATTGTATATATCAGGCATGTCCAACTTCGAATAGTGTGATAGGGACAGCACTACTGATCAGATGGAATGGGAAAATAGTGAGCAGTCTGCCTTTAAAAGTAAGAGCAAGACAGGTTCCCATAGCAACAGAATGCTTTCAGCTAGAACGGAGCTCAGCCATAGTGCTGACGTAGAAGCTGAATGCAGCTCTGATGACTTCCACCTGAGTAACCAGAGGGGTGTGGCTGCAGGAGGAAGCCGTTTTAAACCGGCTTCAGAGTCAGACTTTAGCTCAAGGAACTCGAGGAAGAGAAGTAACTCAAGGGACTCAAGGAACTTAAGGGACTGGAGGAGTTCAGGAGACTCGAGGAGTTCAAGGACCTCAGGATTAGAAGGAGGAAAGAGAAAGGAAGGCACAGAGAAGCCTCGACAGCAGTTTGAGCCACTCAAGCAGCAAAGGTACACAGGAAAGCAGCAACAAGAGAAACTTGGGAACCCAGGTCAAGTTGAGAAAAATTCTGGAAGGTCTATTTCCTTTAACCCTGAAACACTGGAAGCAAAACCTCTGTGGAAGCTACCCGAGGGAAAGGTAAAACAGTTTGCCTGCGTGAGGGGAGAAAGCTCTGAGTACAGAGAAGCCATTGCCAGTAAAGAAGGTACGTCTGCATTATTTCCTAACCAGAAGCTTGCTGAAGAAATAGTACAGCAGTTAAAAGCTAGTGCCAATAAGAGCAGAGATAGCACGGCTCTGAAAGCTGCTCATATTAGAAACATTCTTACCAAATGCTTTGAACCAGACATAAAGGCTGTAGTGAAAAGTTTACGTAAGAACCAGTTTCCTGCCTTAGAAAAAGACACTGCTAATGAGAGGGACGACTTCATAGGGCAGCTGCAAGAAGTTATCCACAAGTTGCAGTCTAAAAGTTCCCCAAAGCAGCGCTACAATGATTACAGTGAGGATATGATTATTGACCCAGGAAACAAGTCTGATATATCGGAGAGTTGTGAGATGGACTGTTCTCTGTGTAAGATTGACCATTTGGACTTACGTTAAAAGCCAATTTTGTATGAGGAAAATACAAAGTTGTTATGCCTGTTTATTTGCTGTGAAGAAACAGTTTATTACCTGCTTTGTTTTCTGACTTTAATTTGCTCCTGATTTCCTATTGTTTTGCCGTGCCATGTTTTGAGCCATTGAACCCATGTGCAAGGGAAGAATCCCCAAATAAAAATGTATCTGTTTAAAAAAAGGACCCTCGTGCCACAACACATTTGTTGAATAGCTACTTAAACTACAACTCCCAGCAACCCTTGCTGCTATAGTAGTTAATAAGGACGCTTGAAAACATATAAGAGGTCGCCCTCGCCATAGAGTCATCGGCCCTAGGCTGGGGAACAGGACAATAGGTTGTGATCTACTTTTGCCTGCCAAAAGTGCCGGTGATCTACCACCATGAAAATTAATTTTCAAATTAATTTCAAATTAAATTTTAACCAAATAAAGTTGGAGGATTCCCCCACCCCATTTTTAATGAACCTTCTGTCATTTACTTGGGTGTGATCAGCTGTTAAGCAAATTAAGCAAAAACAAAACAGAGAGACAAAGATCCAGTAAGAACCGTGAGGGGAAATGGAAAGCACATTTTTTCTTAACGTTTTATTGAGTAATAACTTTCTTTAACTGTCTTAATAACTTTCTTTAACTTTTATTGAGTAATTTGTGTTAAATTTAGGTCGCGTATTGATCCAGGCTGATCTTGCACAATCTTTAATATTTTGCTCTTGCTCATTAGTGAGATGTCTGAGCCTGCATTTCATCCACCAGCTTTTTGAAGTTGGGTGAATATTGTGTGAGGGCCAGTCTCAGGGAAACCTGTAGATGTTCATCTGTCATGTTGGAACGTTGTGTACTCTTTGTCATTTTCAGATGGGAAAACGCAGATTCACACAAATAAGTTGAACCAAAACAGGAGTGTACAGCTTCACTGCATCTTCTCAAGTTGGGCAATTTGTCTCTAGGCACTAGCTTCCAAAATGATTCTTGCTCAGCACGGGTCTTGAGAAAAATGTAATTTAAGGGTTAATATTTCGTTTTCAAGAGATGGCTTGTTCAATGAGTAAATTATTAATGATAGCAGTTGCAGTTTCTTTAATGTCCACATCTACTTTGATGGGTATGACAAGTACTCCACAAGTGTTCCAATTTTTTGGAAGTCACAGAATCTATTTTCAAATTCCTGGATAACAGAACAGATTTCTGTCACATAATTCTCGTTCTGAAAAACACAATTTGGATATTGTCCCAGATGGTCCTGCGTATTAGGAAAATGATCAAAAGTGTTGTTTGCAAGGTCAGTCATCATTAGCTAAAATTTGCTCTTGTAGGATGAAACTGTACTCATCATCTCGTCAATGCATTTGTTTTTACCTTGTAGTTCAAGGTTCATCACTTAGTTTGCCTGTAAAGTCAGCAAGACATGCCAGATCACATAACCACTCCTCATCTTCCAACTCTGCTTGGTCATCTCCCCTCTCCTTCAAAAAACTTCTTATTTCATTCAGCAAATCACGAAATCTTTGCAGAAATTTGTGCCTACTTAGCCACCTCACATCTGTGTGCAAAATGATTTCTGCTGCCCCTTCATAAAGACTAAGATTGAAAAGCCGTCTTTGAAGTGATCTTCTACGAACTGAATTTACAATTTTGAAAGTGATGTCCATGACAGTCTTTGTATTGAGTCTCTTGCTTGCCAAAACTTGCTGGTGAATGATGCAGTGGTAAGAAAGGAAATCTGGGAAGTCGTCATGCTGTCTACAGAGGGCTATGAAACCGTTAATCTCACCTGTCATTGCTCTTGCTCCATCAGTAGTGATGGAAACAAGTCTATGCAATTGAAGATTACACTTTGTCACAAAAGAATGGAAAGAACTGAATATTTCCTGACCTTTTAAAGAAATCATTCCAAGTAGTTCTTCTTTAACACTGAAGTCTTCAAAAACCATCCGGATAAAGACTAGTAACTGAGCTATGTCTCTTATGTCTGTAGATTCATCCAGTTGGAGTGAGAAAGCAACACAATTTGAAACATCCTCCAACAATTGTTCAGTTGTGTCTCCACAAATCTTTTCTATTCACCGCACGACGGTGTTTCTTGACAATTGTACATCTTGAATAGCAGCTATGATCTCTTGCTTATTTTTAAATCCTTCAAAAAGATTGTCAGCTGCTTCAAGAAAACAATCTTATACAAATTCCCCTTCAGTGAAAGGTTTGCAATTTTTTGCGATCAGGTTGCTGACCTTGAAGGATTCTATGGTTGCACTGACCGAATGTGACCTTGGTTTCGCCATCAACTGTTGCCGAGTAGCCAATTTCGATTTAAGTTCTTTGAGGTTCAGTTTACGAATTTCACTTTTGGGTGCAAAATCAGCATCAAACTTATTGCTATGAAGAACCTTATAATGACGTTCCAGATTACCCTTTTTGGGCAAGGATACTGGGGCATTACAAATTAGACAACAACACTTGTCTTTCACCATGATGAAGAAGTAGTCCATTTCCCATTCATCATGAAAGTGGTAGGTTTTGCTGTTCTTTGGAGCACTCATCTTCGTTATACTGGGGTGTCTGGATGTAAGAAGGCCAAATCTGCTAAGTTAGTATAAACATTGGCTGAATCTGGTCCAAAATTGTCACTGTCCCAAAGTATTAAAGATCAACAGGAACTTAAGACCTCTGGATGATGTGCAATACAAGGATTGGAGATGCCAAAACCTGCACACATGCAGTTCTAAAAGTAAAAATAAGAATTCATCATACTAGCACCCATAATCAAATACCACCAAACAATCATTAAAAAAACTCAAACACCTGTCCAGCAAACCAGATAAAATCAAATACCACCACACACGATTTAATAGATTCTGCACACAGTGTAGAATCAATGCAAAGGCTAGGCAAAATAAAATTGCAGAGGCAAGCAAAAGTCACAGTAGTTTGAACCAATTCGAAGGCAAGGCATAGGCAAGTTAGAACAAAATTGGAAAAGCCCGCCAAAATTACCAAATTCTTGACACTTTGTTGTGTCTGCCCGAAAACGTTTAATGAAAGCGAACTATAAAGCGACCAACGACCAGCACACAACACAACTAATACGGTAAGTGTATTCAGGTAAAGCCCTGGCGAACGGATATCGCCCGGTATATAACACACTTCTAAGGGGTGTTGGGGCAGGGGCAGGAATGGGTGATTCTGAGAGGCAGGAGACCAGGTATGACGCCGGGCCTGTGGCATCTTGTCGCCAGGCGTGGGCGACAGCCCCCTGGGGTACCCACAAACTATTGGCATGAAAACAACAAGCACCCCCAATACACCCGCAGGCAAGATTCCCGCAGGCAGGGAAAAAAGACAGGCAAAGGATCAGCAGTGGTGGCAAGCCCTTGGCAGATGACCTGCTGGCATGAGCTGTCTCCTAGTGATGGGGTGAGCTGCTGGAGAGATGGAGCCAAGTGGGGCTGGTGATTTACCTCTGACCCCTCTGTGATCTACAGGTAGATTGTGATCTACCTGTTGGACATGCCTGGTATATATATTTTCCCTTGCCCTTGAAGGGCTCACAATCTATGTTTTTGTATCTGAGGCAACAGAGGATTATGTGGCTTGCCCAAGACCAGAAACCCCAGTCCTTCCAGCCCAAGGCTGCTGTCCTCTGGTGGGATTTGAACCCCTGGCTTTCCAGCCTAAGGTAACTTGCCTCAACCACTAGGCCACTCCTCCCTTTAGTAATAGTCAATAAATTCTGGTACAGTGCTGCAATAGTACAAAAATAATTACTTGTTCTGTAAGAGACTCCTTGCTTTATGCACTAAAGAATTCCAATATGGCTTCTAGATGCTCCAAAATGCCTTTCATCTCCCAGGTTTAATATCACCCATAGACATCTTTTCTATTGTCATCAAATTAAATAAATAGATATGCCATTGAAATACAGTTAGTACATCCATTAACATCCAATTTAAGAGAATGCTCTTATGCACAAGAAGAATTAAATTTAATTTAAACATTTATAGTCCGCTTTTGTTCATCCCTCTCAACCAAAATGATAAAGGGGATAGAACGACTCTCCTATGAGCAAAGACTAAAGAGGCTGTGGCTCTTCAGCCTTGAGAAGTGATGGCTGAGAGGAGATATGACAGAGATTTATAAAATTGTGAGTGGAGTGAAACAGATAGATGCAAATTGATTGTTTACTCTCTCAAAAAATGCAATGAGCAGGGCACATGCCATGAAGCTAAAAAGTAATATATTTAAAACAGATAGGAGAAAATATCTTTTCTCTCAACGTAGAATTAGTCTTTGGAACTTGTTGCCAGTAGGACCAGCGCAAGAAGTTGAAGCACCCTAGGCGAACCTCATCCCTTGCATCCCCTCCTCCTCGTGCTGCTGCCCCTCTCCAGGACCTGCAGAAGCAGCAATAACTACAAATAGCCATGCGGCACTTACCTTACAACTTTGGCACCATGGGGCTGTTTGTTTCTGCCCCCTCGGATCGCCCGATTCCGACTTCCTGTTTGCAAATGGCACCTGGACTCCCAAACCTGTAGAAAAAGTCTTCCAGGGCAGGTCCTGGACTGCTCTACCAGGATTCACAGAAAGAAAATCATCAGATATGTAAAATTCCTCTGGGAAATGGGGATTTACCCAAGCAGGGTGGGAGGAGGACAATGCTCTGGAATGAACTGCCATAAGAACATACTGGGTCAGACCAAAGGTCCATCAAGCCTGGTATCCTGTTTCCAACAGTGGTCAATCCAGGCTACAAGAACCTGTCAGGGTGCCAAAAAGGTATACAGATTCCATGCTGCATGTCCAATGGGTAAGCAATGGATTTCCCTAGTCCTCTTTGGTTTATGGACTTTTCCTCCAGGAACTTGTCCAAACCTCTTTTAAATACAGCTACACTAACTGCTTTTACTACAACCTACGGTAATGAATTCCAGAGTTTGATTGCATGTTGAGTGAAAAAATATTTTCTCCAATTAGTCTTAAATGTGCTACATTGTAGCTTCATTGTATGTCCCCTAGTCTTTCTACTTTTTGAAGGAATAAACAACCAATCTACATCTATTTTTTCTATTCCATTCATTATTTTATAGACCTCTACCATATCTCCCCTCAGCTGTCTCTTTTCCAAGTTGAAGAGCTCTAACCTTTTAATCTTTTCCTCATAGGGATATTCTCCCATCATCTTTACTATTTTTGTCGCTCTTCTCTATCTTTTCTAATTCTGCTATATCCATTTTAAGATATGGTGACCAGAATTGCACACAGAATTCAAGGTCTGGTTGCAACATGGTCCGATACAGAGGCATTATAATAGCCTTTATTTTATTCTCCATTCCTTTCTTTATGATTCCTAGCATTCTATTTACTTTCTCGGCTGCTGCTGCACACAGGTCAGAGAGTTTCAACGTATTATCCATGATGATGCATAAATCCTTTTCCTGGATGGTGGTTCTTAATGTGGAACGTTGCATCATGTAACTGTAGTTTGGGTTGTTCTTTCCTAAATGCATAACTTTACACTTGTCCGCATTAAATGCCATCTGCCATTTGGACGCCCAGTCTCTCAATTTATCAAGGTCCTCTTGCAATTTTTCATCTGCAAATTTGATCACCTCACTTATTATTCCCATCTCCAGGTCATTTATAAATATGTTAAAAAGCAGTGGGCCCAGTAGAAACAACTAAAAACTCACCTATTCACCATCCACCTAGGACACGAACGAACAAGCACCAACTGACCCAGGTTCATCCTCCCTCCAGGTCAATCAGAACCTCAACAAACCCGGCATTTTGTAAATATTATGGCTGTACTGTTTCAACCCCTCCTTACTGATACTCCCTTTTGAACCTCTCCAGTGATGATGCTCCCCCGCCCCTCTTTTTTACCTATGTTATAATGTCTCTCATTGTATTTCCCCCTTGATTTTGTAAACTGCTTTGACCTGGTGAAAGGTGGTATATAAATATAGCTAAATAAATAATAAATAGATCCCTGAGGTACTCCACTATTCACCTTTCTCCATGTCAAGCAAAGGTAAGAGTTTGTGGCTTTTTAAATTACTAGCTCTCTGCCTGGGAGCTCTTAAAAGAGTTTTTGGTACATTTTTAAACAAAGTTACATTATTTTTGGTGCTTTATTTTAAAAGGGGAAATATTTTCTTTAGTGGGGTAACTTTAAAACTCTGATTTAGTATCTTTCTCAGCCCTTTGAAGCTACTGATACCTCATCAGGTGTTAGTTCCCTCCCTACCCACCCATCTCCCACCCACCCCTAGTAAGCAGTCTTGCTTTATAGGGCACCTCCTTAATTGAAGACATATACAGCATTGTTAGGAAAGGGGAAGTACTTCTGATAGGGGATTTCAATATGCCAGATGTTGATTGGCACATTCCTGCTGCAATATCATCTGGAAGTAAGGAGATCTTGGATTCTCTACTGGGAGAACTATTCAGACAACTGGTAACAGAACCCACAAGTGAAGGGGCCATACTAGATTTGGTGCTTACCAATGGTGAAAGTGTTTCTGATGATATAGTGGGAGATCATTTTGCATCCAGTGATCACCTGATGGTGTGATTCAGTATTAGGACTAGGGCTGTTAAAATCCATTCAAAAGCAAGACTCTTACTTTAGGAAAACTAACTTTGCCAAGATGGACCAATACCTCAGGGAGTCGTTAGAGGGATGGGAACAGCTGAGGGATGTAGAAAAACAGTGGGCAAAACTGAAAGGGGATATTTTAAGGGAAACCAACCTTGTTGTTAAAATGGTAAATAAAGGTAAAAGGAAAAGGAGGCCACTATGGTTTCCGAAAGAAGTAGCTGAAAAGGTGAAGAAAAAGAGGGAGGCCTTCATGAAATACAAGAGATCACAGAGAGAGGAAGACAGGAATCTATATTTGGAAAAACTTAGAGAAGCTAGCAAAGTAGTCAAGAAAGCAAAGATTCAAAAGGAGGATGAGATAGCCAATGAAATAAAATGGGGGGATAAGACATTTTTCAGATATATTTGTGAGAAGAGGAAGTGCCAAAGTGGTATTGTCAGACTTAAGGGTGAAGGGGAGGAATATGTTGAAGCTGATGAGGATAAAGAAGAATTGCTTAACAAATATTTCTGTTCTGTGTTCACAGAAGAAGAACCAGGAGCAGGACCTCAGAAAACACCCACAAACAGGAATAGAAGTGAGGGGCATCTCAAATAATTTTCAGAAGACTGTGTTCGAGAGAAACTAACAAAACCTAAAGTAGACAAAGCAATGGGACCGGATGGAATACACTCTAGAATACTGAGGGAACTTGGGGACATTCTAGCAGCTCCACTGACTGACCTTTTTAATACCTCGTTGGAGTTGGAGGTGGTGCCAATGGAATGGAGAGAGGCACAAAAGTGGAAGTAAGGATGTGATTGAAAACTACAGGCCAGTTAGTTTAACTTTGGTGGTGAGTAAATTATTGGAAGTGCTGCTGAAAGAGAAAATAGTGAGGTTTCTGGAACCCAGTGGATTACAGAATCCAAGGCAGCATGGATTCACCAGAGTCAAGTCTTGTCAGACAAATCTGGTTGATTTCTTTGAGTGGGTGACCAGTGAGTTGGACCGAGGGAGAGCCCTAGATGTGGTGTATTTAGATTTCAGTTAAGCCTTTGACACCATTCCTCACAGGCGACTTATAAACAAACTGAGCACTCTAGGGATGGACCCTAAAGTTATTGCTTGGGTTAGAAATTGGTTGAGTGGGAGGCGACAAAGGGTACAGGTAAATGGAGCTCACTCTGAGAAGGAGGTTACCAATGCTTTGCCCCAGGGATTTGTCCTTGGTCCAATTGTTTTTAACATCTTTGTTAGTGATTTAGCGGAAGTTCTGTCGGAAAAGGTTTGCCTCTTTGCGGATGATACCAAAATCTGCAATAGAACAGACACCCAAGAAGATATAGATAACATGAGAAGGAAGAGGTCTAGCTAAGCTTGAAGAATGGTCTAAAATTTGGCAGCTGAGGTTTAATGTTAAAAAATGAAAGGTCATGTATTTGGACTGCAACAATCCAAGGGAGCAATATAGTATAGGGGTGAAGTACTTTTGTCCATTAAAGAAGAGCAGAACCTAGGCGTGATTGTGTCTGACGATCTTAAAGTAGCTAAACAGGTAGAAAAGGCGACAGCAAAAGCTAGAAAAATGCTTGGGTGCATAGGGAGAGGAATGGCCAGCAGAAGAAAGGAGGTGATAATGCCTCTGTATAAGTCTTTGGTGCGACCTCATTTGGAGTATTGTGTGCAATTCTGGAGACCACACCTTCAAAAGGTTATAAACAGGCTGGAGTCAGTACAGAGGGTGGCTACTAAAATGGTTAGTGATCTTCATTATAAAGCATATGAGGGCAGGCTTAAGGATCTTAATATGTACACCTTAGAGGAAAGGCGGGATAGAGGTGATATGATTGAAGCGTTTACAGTAAATACCTCTGTGACATAAATGCACAGGAGGAGAGCTTCTTTTGATTGAAAGCAAGCTCTGCTACGAGGGGACATGGGATGAGGGGGAAAGGGGTTAGGTTCAGGAGTGATATGCAGAAATATTTCTTTATGGAAAGAGTGTTGGACCCATGGAATAGTCTCCCAGTGGAGGTGGTAGAGATGAGAACAGTATCTGAATTCAAAGAAGCATGGGTCAAACACAAAGGATATCTAAAGGAAAAAAGGGTACTGTTGTAGTGGTTGATATGGAAGGACAGACTAGATAGGTCATGTGGTCTTTTTCTGTCATCATGTTTCTATGTTTCTATGAGACAATTGGCTATTTAGTATATTGCCTCCTATCCCATAGCTTTTTAATTTCCTCAACAGCCTCTCATGAGGGACTGTCAAAGGCTCTCTGAAAATCCAGATACATTATATCAACCGGCTCACTTTTATCTATCTATTTATTTACACCTTCAAAAAAATATAAGGGATTTGTGAGGCAAAACATTTCTTAGGTAAATCCATGTTGGCCATATCATATGCAAAATTTAAAATTTAGCCATCACCTCCCTCAGTCACTTTTGTTGCAAATCTTTTTTACATACTGTATATGCCCACTCAACTTTCAGGTCACACATCCACAAACTGATGGGTAGCTCATCAGAAAGCTAATGCTCACAAAATTTGATTCATTTATTTAACAGGTTTTTTTATACCACTTTATTATTTCAGTCACAGCGGTTTACATTGTAACATAAACTTGATATGCCATTAAGTCTCCATCTTGCAAGAACTGTGGCAAGCCCACAAAAGCAAGTTACTTCTGTGCAATCTATTCTCCAGATCCTCCTATTTTGCTTTGTATCTGTCCCATGATGATCTAAGGGCAGCAAGCTGGGCCCAAATGTCTCCTACACTATCCTCAGTATCTAACACATCACTTTTCTTTGTCCATTCAATTTGTATACTCTGTCAAAGAATGGGAGTCGACTCTGCTCTGATAAGCACCAAAGACCACCATCATAAGTTGTTTACTAGGGCTTCACTTACCCCATGTTCAACTTCTGAGCCCTCTGCGATCCACAGGCCACAACCCGTTCTTGTCCTTCTCTGGTGTTTTTGCTGTCATCTCCTTGATAGATCTGTCCATAAACCTATGCAACATAACATTTCTGCTTATGCCTGGATTGCATATTCAATGAAAAACAATACGGGATAGGGCAGGATCAACAGGGCAGCTCTCAGCACTGCTCAGCACATCACATGACTCTCGTATTTTAGTTTATATTGGTATATAAGAGCTTGTCAACGATTTATATGTACCTTTGATATGCATTGTTGTTTTCTTTGGTGAAATTTTGTTATAGGCTGTTGTGTTGCAGGCACAATTTTGAGTATGTTAATAAAATGTTAATGCATACTTTACTTATATAAAATGTTGCTTTTGGGCAAAACTGATGTTGTAAGAGACTACCATAAAAATAGGCTGTACAACAAAAGAAAAATAAAGCACTTACAATGGTTCAAAAAGAAGAGCACAGACGTGATATTGCCAAGTAACACAAGCAGTGCCAGCTAGTTCCGTGGGTTTTTTAAATACCTGTTTACTCAACTAGTCAATAACAAATGCCAACCATTGCAATAACTACAGTATACCATATGGTGCATATGCTGCTTATGAGATACATAACACCTCCTTGAAGAAACATACACCCCCATATGTCATGTGAACTTGTATACATTTCACAAATATTTAGGAAAGTATGTTTCACGATAACCATTTCATATCTTCTTTCCTTAAAGTTATATATCTATATCTCTTTATATGCAGCAGTCTAGCTCCAACAGTTTACTGCTTGTCCCTGTTTGCTGCAGGTCTTGAGACTACCATCATTCCTGCCCTTTTATATTAATAAAACCAAAGCCCATCTACTAACACCATAGATTTATAATAATTATATATTACATAGTGACATAGTAAATTACGGCAGATAAAAATGTGTGTTGCTCATCTAGTCTGCCCACAAAAGTGGCCCTTAGGCGTAGGACCGTGCGGGACTGAGTAACTGCTGCTATATGATGGTTCTGTTTAGCGGTATAGTTAATGTAATGTATGTTATGTACTGTGTTTCCTTGTTTGTACTCCTAGTATTTATTGCTGTGATGTAAAGATATGTAATGTATGTTTCCCTTACCTTTGTTTAACTTTGTGCTGTATTGACCGCTTTGATTGAAGGAAAAGGCGGGATACAAAACTTGTTAAATAAACTGCTGTTCCATGCAGCTTATCTTGTATGATAGTAGCCTATGCAAACTGTCTGGGGCCACACGAACCAAACTGACATGGATACACTGCACTAAAGGCCTCTGGACTTGTGACACTGCAGAAGTTGCAAGTTGCCTGTGTTCCTTACTGACAGAAGACTGTTCTCCTACAGTATATGTGCAGAAAGGCAGGATCTCCAGCAATCTCAACCCTTAGACTGGCTCTGAAGGCCTTCAAGATGCTGCAGTGTTGCAGCCATCATGGAACCAGAGCTGGTAGAACAAAACATTACCACTTGCATCTGACTGCTACATGATAGAAGTTTACTGATTTGCTAGCAGTAAGTTTAAGTCTAATCAGCTAAAGGAAGAACCTCCTGCTTATATGTTTTTGTTGTTGTTAAGTGCCGTTGAGTTGGTATCAACTCATAGCGACCCTCTGGATAGCTGACCTAAACTGTGTTTGGTCTTCAGTCAGGTGGCTCATTGTTGATAGAGTGGCATCCATAGCTGCTGTTATTGTATCGATCCATCTCATTGCCGACCTTCCTTTTTTTATGTTGATCTTCTACCTTGCCAAGCATTATGTCTTTCTCCAATGATCTCTTTCTTCACATGATGTGTCCAAAGTATTTATGAGTCTGATAAGGGTTGAGAAAGTTGCCACAAAGGTTTATTTATGATTATTATTTAAAAGATTTCTTATACTGATATATGAATTTTACAGCATAGCGGTTTACACTGATTTAAAACAGAGTGATCTGAATAACCATAACAGGGTAGTAACCACAAATTAATACAAACATGGAGGGCCATATAGAACAATAATAATTTCCTATAGACAAACATATAACTGAGAAACAAGAGGGAAAAGTAAGGAATGCAAACAGGATGTAAGACCTAGATCTAAAGAATAGCTAGATATAATCAGAATCTAATCAAAAACCTTATTGAAGAGCTAGGTTTTTATTCCTTTCTTGAAGTTTTTACACAAGCTAAATGGAATTCCAAAGGGAGTGAGTTCCAGGTATGGGCAGCCTGGTAGCTAAAGGCAAGTGTTGAAAGAAAGCAAGTCTAAGTCTTGTTTTTGAAGGTGTTACAAGTTAATTGGCTTGAGAAGATCTTGGGAGTCAATATTCAGTGGTGGGGGCTAGCACACTTGAAGCAGTTGGTCATTGCCACTTTAAATAGATCTAGATATTAAATGCCAGATCATATCTGACCACTAATATTTAATATATGGTGTACACAGTTAGCTAAACCAGCAAAGGTTAGGACTATTTTTATTTGGCTAACCTTAGCCAGTTTAAGTTAACTGGTCAGTGGCTATATATTGCCACTGACTAGTTAACTACAGCACTGTCCCCAAAATAACCTGATGGTAAGAGGTTAGCATTGGGGCATCTAGCAGCATTAGAGGTGGATATTCAGCAGCACAATGCTGACATTTTACTTACCAGTTAATGTACTTTCCTTGAGTCCTGCTAGTCCAGTCCAAACAAGTGGGTTGTATTCTCCTACCAGTAGATTGTTGGAGACAAAGAACCAATGAAAAGCCCAGGTTTCAAAGACCTCACTCTCATGCCGTTATTCACCTCAGCCACCAGAGGTCCTTTCAGTATTTGTCTCAAAGCATATGGGAGATACATAGAAAGCTTCACACAACCTTAATTTTGGGCAACAATGAGCAATCAATGGAGAAAGGCGAATAGTGGAGTACCCCAGGGATCTGTGCTGGGTCCACTGCTTTTTAACATATTCATAAATGACCTGGAAAAGGGAATAACGAGTGAGGTTATCAAATTTGCAGATGACACAAAAACTATTTAAAGTTGTTAAAACCCATGAGGATTGTGGAAAATTGCAAGCATATCTTGATAAATTGGAAGACTGGGCATCCAAATGGCAGATAAAATTTAATGTGGACAAGTGCAAAGTTATGTACCTAGGAAAGAACAACCCAAACAATGGTTACACGATGCAAGGTTCCACATTAGGAACCACCACACAGGAACAAGATTTAGGCGTCATCGTGGATAACATATTAAAACCCCCCGCCCAGTGTGCAGCAGCAGCCAAGAGAGCAAATAGAATGCTAGGTATCATAAGGAAAGGAATGGAAAATAGAACAAAGGATATTATAATGCCTCTGTATCGTTCCATGGTGCGACCGCACCTTGAATATTGTGTGCAGTTCTGGTCGCCGTATCTTAAAAAGTATATAGCGTTATTAGAAAAGGTACAGAGAAGAAGGATGGAAGGATACCCCTGTGAAGAGAGGCTAAAAAGATTAGGGCTCTTCAACCTGGAAAAGAGACGGCTGAGGGGAGATATGATAGAGATCTATAAATTAATGCATGGAGTGGAACAGGTAAACATAGACCGATTAAGTCATCAGAATATAGAAAGACTAGGGGACATCAATGAAGCTACAGGGTAACCTATTTGAGACTAAAAAGAGAAAATATTTTTTCACTCAACGTGTAATCAAACTCTGGAATTTGTTACCGGAGGATATAGTAAAAGCTGTTAATGTAGCTGGTTTAAAAAAGGGTTGGACAAGTTCCTGGAGGAAAGGTCCATAAACCATTATTAAAAGGGACCCAGGCTATCACTGCTTGACCCAATACAAGTATTGTGGAACCTGTGTCTTTTGGGGAAACTGCTAGGTACTTATGACCTAGATTGGCCACTGTTGGAAACAGGATACTGGGCTTGACGGACATTGGTCTGACCCAGTATGGCATATCTTATGTTCTTAACTGCCACCACCATAACCTTGGAAAACAGCCTTGGGGTGTTTAATAGCCCAAAAGGGAGGGTAGCGAACTGATAGTGAGAGCCAAGCATTCAAAATTCAGATACTACTGCTGATTCACCAGGATCGAGATATGAATATAAAACCTCAGCCACCAGCACTCCTTGTGACTTTGGGTAGATCACCTAACCATCCATTGCCTCGGAAAAATCCACGTTATCAATTTCCCTGTTGAATGTACATTACCAAGTTTAAGTTATAATGTAAACTGCTTTGACTGAAATGATAAAGCGGTATTAAAAAAAAACAGTTAATAAATAAATAATCACGAAGCGCAAGCTTTCCATCTGGAAGCGCAGGACGCGCAAGTGCTTGTTAACCCCCTTGAAGTCCAGAATGGGCGGAAGGAATTGTCCTTCTTCGGCATCACAAAATAAATGGAGTATCTGCCCTTGCCCCACTCGTCCGAGGGGGGGGGATGGGCACCACTGCTTTCAGACATAGCAACTTGTCTAAGGTGGTCCTAGAATACAAAGGCATCGGGATCAGCTCTATGCATTCCAGGACATAGCTGAACTGAATGGTGTCTAGCACCCAGTAATACTGGTAAACCGGACACATTCCTGAAAGAAAAGCAAAGTCTGCCTCCAACTAGAGGAACCAGGGAATAGGCCTCCAACCTTCACTGTGCAAACTGAAAGAGTCCTCCTCTGGAAGGGACCAAGTCCCTGGGCCCACACACTCCACAAAAGGACTGAGAATGAGCCTAAGGACCTGAAACAGATGGGAAGAAAGGTTTTCCATGGTAATGATGATAGTCCTGAGACCCTGGAAATCCAACCAATACGCTCTTGGTGGCCAGGCAGAGGCTGAGAAGCCAAGGGCACCAGCCCATTTCACAGGCCCCTTGGACCTGTCTTTCGGGAGACAGCAAGATTTTGTCTCACCTAAGTCCTTCATGAACTTTTCCAAATCAGTTCCAAACAGAAGCTTCCGCTTAAAGACCAGTTGAGTTCACCAGGCATTGGAAGATGTGTCTGCTGCCCAGTGCCAGAGCCAAATCCAGTGCCATGACACCATCATAAAGGCACCATCCCTGGCTGCCAAATGTACCAGGTCATATATGGCATCAGAAAGGAAGGCAGTAGCTGACTCTAAAAGAGGGGTAGTATCATCCAGCGAAGAGACTGAATCCACTGGAGCAGGGCTTGAGACATCACCATGGCAAACTGGCTACTCAGCAAGGAATCCACCTTGTGGTCCAGAAAATCCTTTAAGGCTGATTTGTCTTCCACAGGGATAGTGATCCATCTGGTAATCACTGTGATCTGCGCATCCACTTTAGGAATGTCAAACCACTCGATGCATTCCTCCTCTGGGAGAGCAGAGATCTTCTTATACATTCTTAATCCTTTAGGTAGGGAGTTAGGGGGGTCCCACTCTGACATGATCATATCCTTGATCACCTCCAGGAACGGGAAGACAGCAATGGATTTCCACAACCCTTGAAGGAGTGGGTGTACCTTCGGCTGCTGCTCCATGCCGGAAGCATCCGTCAAGTTCAAGGTCGAGGAGACCCTAGTACGAGAGGGGGCTGATAAGTCTCTGGCCTTGTAACAAAACAGAAAGCTATGGGCACACTTCAGTTCTGGTGGTCTGAATGATCTCTCTGCAGTTCCATTTTAAATAAAATGAAACTTCAGAGAGATCATTCGGACCACCGGAACTAAAGTGTACCCGTAGCTTTCTGTTTCATTATAAGGCCAGAGACTTATCATCCCCCCTCATAATCAATGCCACCAGCTTCTCCTTCCAGAATAAGTGGATCACGCTGGCATCTGCATAATCTTCTAAAGATGAGAGCACTTCCTCATCCACATCAGAGCCCAGTACCGAGCCATCTGAATCTGAGGCATAGACAATATCTTGGATAGCTCCCAGCTGCTCCCCATCTCAGGGAGCGCCCCTAGCCAGGGATGCTTAGCCAAAGGTAATCAAGCTGGGCTTCAAATTTCAGCCTGCCCAGCACGAGACTGCATCCGGGGGGATCCAGAGGCCACAGGGTCTGAATTACCATGCCAGAAGAACCAGGCCTGTTGCAAAACAGAAAAGAATTCCAGGAGAACAACCTGGAGTCCGGAAGCTCTCTTCTCGAATAAGGCTCCCTAACACCAGGGGGCCTATCTGCCACAGAACCCCTAGAGGATGAACAGCGAACCACAGCATGGTCACCGGGGCCCCAGCTGGATGAATATCCTTACTCATAGTGCTATCCTTCACCTTCTGCACTGAGGCAGGTAAGGGCAGCTAACTGCATCCTCCAACTGAGAGGGGGAAAACAGGCCCTCCAAGGGCGACTCAGAAGCTGCCATGCAGGAAGGGCAGAGTCCAGAATCCAAGGATGAGGCTCCTCGCTTGCCACAGGTCAAACAACTTTTCCCAGAAGAAGACATAAAGAGTTAGGGTAAATGTCATAAGAGCGCGTGTTAAGGCTGCATCGGCCCACAAGAGTGCGTTAACCGCACTTTTGCAATACGCGTGTTAAAGGCGTTAGGGTAGTAGCGTGCACTGGAGCCACTTGGGCGGAATGTGCATTAGGACTGCGTGATCACCAGATACACAACAGGCAAAAAGGATTACTAACGCATGCAGAAAATGGCGGGGAAACCCTCATACAGTGCCAACTTTCGCTAGCAGTCCTCGAATTGTGTCCCTCAGAGACAGAACCAGGTGCCCCCCAACTAGAACAATGATGAGGTCAAGCCTTGGTACTCACCCCCTGAGAGCCCCCTGAAAGCTGTTTTTCTGGCTGGCTGGGCAGCACTGTGTATAAGGTGGCTGGCAGACAGATCTCTGAGAATCTTCTGTAATCTTCGGGAGTGAACAGGGGAGACAGAGGAGGAGGGAGAGGCGCTGAGGTTGTGTGAGGCTGCTGCACTCTTCTAGATCCTTCTAAATCCATCAGATTTGTGGCTGCTCTACAGGCCCTTATCATGATAAGGGTGTGGAGCTGAACCAATTTTCCCTCCTCCTATAGCTAGCGAAAAGACTGCAGTCTAGTCAAGCCTCCCATTTTGCGCTCAAGTGAAAGAGTCACCTTTCTGTACTCAAGGTGGTCATTCACAAGTGTTTAATCAATGTCTTTTCCTCTCAATCCTCACATTTTCTACAGAGAGGAGAAAATCCATCCACCATCTGCTGGAGACAAAAAAATAGTGAAGGGACCTCTGGTAGCTGAGAATAGAGGCAAGAGAGTGATGTCATTGAAACTTGGGCTTTTCATTGGTTCTTTATCTCCACCAATCTGCTGGTAGGGGAACACAACCCACTTGTGTGGACTGGTGTAGCAGGATGATATGGAACTGGCTATTGCCGCTGAATAGCCCGTTCATTACAATTTAACTTGTTAAATCATTTTGAATATTGATTCCTTAATGTTCTTTGGGGACAGTAAGGAATTAAGAAAGAACTAAGATAAATAGGAACTCTGTATAGTAAGCACAATGATTTAACAGGATAATCTTAAATTGAATTTGACTTGCTACCGGAAGCCAATGTTGTTCCATCAGAAGTAACAAAAGACAAACAGGAACAACTTTGCTAGTCCAGAAAGGATTAAAACACAGAGGGCGGATCAATCAGGCCAAGATGTGCAACATATAGGTGAATAAACTTTATTAATGACCCTACACAGCCGGGTTTTGGCTAGTTGCCTGCGTTAGGGGATATAAATACATTCAATTTGATTATACAAGAGAAATTAACTTTACAGAAAGAAAGAGGCTTTTACTATTCCCCTTTTGCTCTTACACTGGTGTACCTTGGCATTGGCCACAGACATTTCATTGGTCATTATCCTTATAATCAAACATTAAACTGTCTGCATGAGCCTCATGCTGACCTAGCCCTTCTAAGCCAACTGAGTCTGGTGTCAAGATTCCTGGTTGGTTTGTAATACAGTTGCTGCAGCTTGGCAAAACCACCATTTCCTTTCTGATTGCATAGCTCAGGCTGCCTCCGGTGGCATCTGTATGTCTGCCCTAGCAGGTTGTATGGCTGATTATTTTACATATTGGCATCTTAGGGTTAGTCAGGGATAAATTGTTGTCATTGTAAGTGTAAATCAGACTTTGTAACATAAAGACAATTAGGTTTGTTAGGGAAATTGGTATTAGTCAGGACTTTATTAGTTTTGCATAACATAGGAGCTTTGCTTGTTAGAGGAATTACCTTTGCTAAGATATAAGATATTACTGCTTTCTTTTATAAAGTATTGACATACTTTATTTTTTACAGTAAGTTACTGAGAATACAGCTGTCTCTGATCTTTCATTGCCAGGTGACCCCAGATCACATGAAACAAAGGTTTATGGAACTTCCCATATCACTGCAAAACCTCCTATAAACTGGGGTCTTGTCCTCGGGATATTACCCATAACCTCTGACACTCCCCCCATGCCTTCTTGAACAAAAAGCCTTCTTAAACCTACTAAAAGGCTCCGCTTACATGTAAAAGCAGCAATAGGATCTGAAGAATAGCCATCTGGAATTGAAAATTTATATATTGAGTGTTGCTATAAACCAGTGGTTCTCAGCCTTATCCTGGGACACACCTAACTGGTCTGGTTTTAGTTTAATTTAGTTTATTATTCTTGATATGCCATCTTTTGACATTTAGGTCAACAAAGCAATGTACATCACTAAGTAAAAACAGCAGCCAGTTAAAATATTAGTAAAAAAAACAAACAAGACATCATGACATTACTACCAGTATATACCATAGATTGAGAATATGTTTATGTTTATGTTTAATTAAAACTTATTATACCGCTCATAACATGAGCTTCTGAGTGGTTTACAATCATATAAAAATGCAAGGCTGCAGAAAAACAGAAAGGAACGCCATTAAAATCAAAAGAATAGGACATAGAAAGAGAAAAGGCATAAAGAACAAGTAATCAGATGCATCAACGAGGAGGGGGGGAGAGGGGTGAGGAAGGGGGGGAAGGTCAAATGCAAGACAGAAAAGGTGAGTTTTTAGTTTCATTTTGAAGGACTTGAATGATAGTTCTAAACGGAGGGGGGGGGGGGGAGCGAGTTCCAGAGCCTTGGGCCTAGAAAGTAAAATGCTGATGAACGAGTGGATTCCAAATGGGCTTGTGATGGGGAAGGAAGGGACATGCGGTTGATATGGATGGAACGGAGTGAACGGTGAGGGGTGTGAAAGTGAACCTGGTCTGCAAGGTAAAGGGAGTGCTTGTGTGAATTGCCCTGTGAACAAAAATAAGAACCTTGTACTGAATACGAAAACAAATGGGGAGCCAGTGCTGATGTATGAGGAGGGGGGTGACGTGATCAAAACGGGAGGCGTGAGTTAAAATGCAAACTGCGGTGTTCTGAACATGCTGAAGACGGGAGAGTTGAGATTGTGCCAAGGAAACATTACAATAGTCAAGACGGGACATTACAAGAGAAAGTAGTAGTGTGGTCAAGGCAGAGGAAGAGAGAAAAGGACGGATGGCTCGTAATTGTTTGAGGGAAAAGAAAGAGTGCTGGACAACTGAAGAAATGTGTTCCTTAAAAGAGAGAGGAGTCAAGAACAACACCTAAGTAATGAATAGAGGAAACGAGAGGAATAGGCAAGGAAGAAAAGAAGGGGCACAAGTAGGGGAGGGACTCCCAAGAGTGAAACCAGATAGCAAAAGACTTGGAAGGGTTTACATGAAGAAAATTAGAGGAGAACCAAGAAGCAACAGCAGAAAGACATGAGTTAAGGGGAGAGATATCGGGAGTAAGAGAATCAGTATGGTGAAGAAAGAGTATATCATCTGCGTAGTAGTACGCAGAGATGCCGAACTGTTGAACTAAAAGGGCAAGAGGGGCAAGAAAGACATTAAAGAGAAGTGGAGCAAGGACAGACCCCTGAGGTACACCGCAGGAGAGAGGATTGGGAGCTGAAGAGGAGGACCCAGAAACAACCGAGAAGGACTGACAGGAGAGGAAAGAGTGAAACCATTGGAGAACCGTGCCCAAAAGACCAGCTTCCTGAAGACAAATAAGGAGTGTGCGATGATCCACCAGGTCAAAGGCTGCAGAAAGATCAAGAGAGACAGCAAGAGTGAAAAGTTCACGATCGTGAGCAGAGTGAAGTTCGCTAAGAAGGGAAAGGAGAATAGATTCTGTGCTGTGACCGGGATGAAAGCCTGCTTGCCGAGGGTGAAGGATGAGAGAAGCTTCAAGGTGGGAAGAAAGTTGGGAAAGACCAGTTTTTCTAGAAATTTTGAGAGAAAAGAAAGATTGGAGATAGGACGCCAATTGGAGAGAGCAGAAGGGTCGGAGGTATGGGATTTCAAAATAGGACGAACAATGACATGCTTCCAGGGTGTGGGGTAGATACCAGAGGACAGGCTAGAATTAAAAAGGGAAAGAATGAATGGAGAAAGGGCTAGGGAAGGTTCCAAGAGCCAGTGAGAGGGGATAGGGTCAGCGGAACAGGTTGTTTTCCGAAAACAAGAAAAGGTTTTAGACAAAACCGCTTGGGAAATCAACTCGAAGGAAGACCAAAGGTGTGATAGTGAGGGGATGGGTAAAGGAGGGAGGGGAGAAAGGGTGGGGGAAGGGGGAAGTACAACAGGAGGAGAGAGGGGGGGAGGAAAGAGGAAAAGGACATACGAAGGGTGAGAACCTTGGAGGCAAAGAAGGAAGCAAGAGAGGAAGGATCGGGAAAAGAAGAAGGAGGAGGAGGGGAGGGAGATGAGGCAGAGTGGGATGCGGAGAGAGTGCGAAGAACAGAGTACAATTGACGAGAGGAGTTTGATGAAGAAGAGATGAGTCCAGAATAGTAGTCATGTTTTGCTGAATGAAGGAGGGTACACAAAGAAGAGAAGATATATCATACACAGAGGACAAGAGAGGGAACCCTGGCCAGCCAAACTGATAAGTGAAAGAGGCAGAATCCACCCTCTACAGGCCATAAGTCTGCTGAAAAACATAGGTCTTCAAGCCTGTATTTTAGAAGAGGATGGAAGAGTTAGTGGCCCAAGTTGGGAGAAACAAAAAGTTCAGCCAGGTTGGTAGGAGAACAATAAATTGGCCAAATATTGTGGTTGGCTAGTAAGAACAGCCTTGAAAGTTAAAATAATAATTTTATCCTTAATCCTATTTGTAACAATTAACCGATGGTGGTCTACTAATAAAGGAGTAGCATAGTCAAATTTGTACACTCTGTTTTAATGACTGCTTTCTGAACCACCTATGATCATTTCAGAAGTGCTCCTCTGGTGCCACAATATAAGGCATTTGCACAATCCATAAGTATATGGACATCTTCTTCTCAAATAAGGATTGCCATGAATGAATTTGCCTAAAAAAGAAGACAAATCTTTTTATTACAGTTGATATATGTAGATCAAAAGTCATTTTGGTGTCTAATGTAATGCCTAGTGGGGTAATAGTATCCTTGACTAGTATTTGGAAGTGCAAGATGTGGAATGCAAAACCTATGAAGATTTATGAGGGTTCAGTTTCACAATGAATATTCATGAGATTTATTTGCATACATTTGAGACTCAGAGGCCCATTCCATTCTGGGCATCCCCTGCCTGTTTGGCCAGTCAGAATCGGGACATGTACCAGTAGCACCCAAAGCTGATCCCACGGGGGCTAGACATGCCTGCAGGATCAGAATTGGGTCTATCGGCCTGGATGTTCAGGCCGTGTCCCGATTATGGCTGGCTGGACATCCAGCATCTCCACGGCTAGCCCAGCCTGGCTCCTGCATGGAGCAGTGGTGGCCTGGCATCCTGTTGCCATGCCTCCATGGCTCCATGCAGGAGCTGTAAACCCCGGCAGCGATGGCAAAGACCCTATCCCTGTAGCCTGAACCCTGATTTGGCCTGCGTTGGCCAGGGTCAGGCCGCAGGGATCCCCCTACACTCCCTCATCTTTTTGTCCCAGTCCGGTCGCGTCATCTGGCCCCGTGTCGGGGGACTTATTCCGTCTCTGAGGTGGAATAGGTCCTCCATCCAATCTGGAGACCCCAGACATACAGGGCCAACCTCGAAATCGGCCCTGTACATCCAGGGCCATTGTCCTGCCCACTTCCCACCTTTCCTCCTCCTTCACCCTCCCCCCTCCCACCCAGGAAGGGAGCTCCCTGCACTACTCTGATCTATGTGTGGGGGAGCTCTGTTTTCACCAGCACATGCCAGGCATTTAGCGGGACTGGATGTCCAAATGGGACATCCAGCCCCACTAAACACTAAACAGAAGGATCACCTCAGTATATATAAATCTATCCCATACATATTCATTATAGGTAAAACCAGAACTTTTAGGTGTGTGCCTAGGCTTCAGTTGAGAACCATTGGCATACACTATTGGAAAGAAAAAGGCCAGTTTGAATTAAAAGTTATTTTCTGGGGAGGCTCTAGCAAGGCTCTAGCAAGTCCATCAAGAAGGTTACTTTATCTCATTGCTCCATGCTCTATCTTCACGAACTAGAGAGATTAAGGGAATAAAGCTCAGAAACTGAGTTGTGAATCATTTAGGATAAACTGCTTGCCTGAATCCACCATCCGGTGGTCTGTGATGGAAGAAGAACATGGAGATAACAAATAAGAAGGCATGAGATAAGTGGAGGAAACTGTGGTGGGTTGCCAGTAGATCAGAGCCAGCCGAGAATGTGCGCAGCAAGATAGACCTTGTGCCAGGCATGCTGAATGTGATTATGCCACAGTATCCTGGAGGCATTCAGAAGAACAGATTGTCTGGTGCAGCAGTTTTTTGATACTAAGAAAAGATGAAAGCAATGATATTAAGCAACCACCTTCGTGGCTCTTAGGGCAAGAAAGATCTTATGAGGGAGCCAAATTGAGCATGGGAAGCGATGCACCATCTATTAAACTGAAGGCCTTAAACACTGCTGATATGAGCATGCCTACTTAGCCATATTGGAGCTACCAAAGGAGCTACTGTGAGAAGACTATATTTTTAACCAGTGCTCAAGCTGGCATGCGGCTTCTTGACTGACGCATGACTAATTTAAAAATACATCAGGGATGAGCAAGAGAGAACCTAAAAATGGCAATCAAAAGGGTTAGGAATTGTGTGGCCTGTTAGAGCCAAATCATAAGTTGCTGTGCAGCCCTGTGTACTTTGCACAGGGGCCTGTTTTAAAGATCGCTTGAGAGGCAAGAGGGCTCTGGAATTTTCTTGGGGATATGGACTAAAGTTACATATGCAGAGGTGCTAGCATACTTCAGTAGAAATGCTAAAACCATATAAGTAGAATCTAAAGAGTGTCAGCCTGCAATGAACACTAGTGAGAATAAAGAGGTGGAACCGCTAGCCAGCACTCCGATTTCAAGAGTGGATTTCCTCAAAATGTTCTAAGAGCAGAACTTATTTCAAGCAGATTTGGCTGCTGGTCAATGATCTAAAACAGGAGCTCTGTACTTCAGAAGGCCACATAATGCAAAACAAGATCGATATTGGGGAGCAGATTGATACCACTGCAATCTTCCAGATTAAGCTAAAGAAAATAGAGGACATGGCCAGAGACACTAAAGAATGCAAAGATGGCTAGAAAATCACCAGCAGTGATGTAATATACGTATCTTTACATAAGAAATTCCAAACTGGGTCAGACCAAGGTCCTTCAAGCCCAGTATCCTGTTTCCAACAGGGGCCAATCAAGGTCACAAGTACCTGGCAGGTTCCCAAAAGGCACACAGGTGGCAAGCAGTGGATTTCCCGGATCCTCTTTTATAATGGTTTATGGACCTTTCCTCTAGGAACTAATCCAAACCTTTCTTAAAACCAGCTACACTAACAGCTTTTGCTACATCCTCCAGTAACTATTATTATTATTATTATTATTAAAGACTTAAAAAGCGCCGCAACATACGAAGCACTGTACAAACATAGAAGAGAGACAGTCCCTGCTCATCAGAGCTCGCAATCTAATAAGACAGAAAACAAAATAAGTTACATAATACAAATAACAAAAATTTACAGGACAAAGTAAGCAAATGTTGATAGAGAGATCAAGATAGGGTAAGACAGGAATGGAAAGCAATAGTGAAAAGGTGGGATTTTAGTCTGGACTTGAAAATGGCCAGGGAGGATGCCTGGCGCACAGAGATAGGAAGACTATTCCAAGCAAAGTGTGCTGCCAGTTGGAAGGAGCGAAGTCTGGAACTGGCAGTACGAGTAAAGGGCACAGATAAGCGAAGACTGTTAGAAGAGTGAAGCAACCAAGAGGGTGTGTAAGGAGAGATGAGAGATGAAAGGTACTGGGGGGCAGAAGAGTGAATACATTTATAGGTCAGGAGGAGAAGTCTAAATTAACAAATTCCAGAGTTTGATAATATGTTGAGTGAAAAAATATTTTCTCTTATTAGTCTTAAATGGGTTACGTTGTAGATTCACTGTGTGTCCCCTAGACTTTCTAGATTTTGTTGGCATAAACAACCGATCTACATTTACCCATCCCATTCCATTCGTTAATTTATAGACCTCTATTATATCTCCCCTCAGTCATCTCTTTTCCAGTTCAAAAGCCCTAAACTTTGGCCTTCCTGAACTATCTGAAGGTACCGAGGATATACAGTGTACTGTGCAAAAAGAGTTTGCAACACTAGTGCCTGGAAGCAAACCTAAAGTATGACTGGATAGGGCATACAAAGGCCTAGGTAGATGACAGAACAAACCAGATGCTCCTCAGCCAATAATAGCTTGCTTCCACTACTTTGAAGACAAATAGACTCTCCTTGACAGTGTCTGAGGTAAACAAGCAGTGGAGTTTCAACAGCATAAATGCCATATATTCCAGGACTTTGGATAAAAGTGCCAGAGCTTCCGCCCGCTCACCCAGATTTCACAAACTAAGTAAAATATCATTGGGGCTTCTGTCTTACTCTGATCTTTAAGATGAACAATAAACAATATCACTTATGGATTTGGAAGACTGTTTAGACCTTGCAGTGGCCTTTGCTGACAAGTCCAGGTCTGGACAGCCCTTTCCAAGAGAAAAACAAGGATCTGAATGGAAGGCCTCTTCCTCTTAAAGGAGGAAGCTCTCTGCTAGCAGACACCACTGGTATTCCTTGTGACCTTGGGGAAGTCACTTAACGCTCCACTGCTGCAGGTACAAATTTAGACTGTAAGCCCTTTGGGGACAGGGAAAAACCTACTGTACCCGAATGCAACTCGCTTTGAACTACTACTGCAAAGATATGAGCTAAAATACTAATAAAAAATACAAAAAATACACCAATTAGTAGCCTCAGGATCTGACCCAGGTGATAGTCAGATTGATACCATCTGGCTGCCATGAGGAATGGACTCCAATGACATCCTGTTCAAGGACTTGATGGAGACCCAAGGGGAGCTGATTTCCTGTGTGCGAAGAACTTTCAGGCTTTAGTGGAGACCTGCGTTATGCTCACTTGTCACTGTGTGCCATGCGTGTGTCTTCTTTTTTTCTCTCTCCCTTTCTTTACGTCCTTCTCTCCTTTATGATATATCCTGCTTGTTATCTCTATTCTCGCAGCTTGAGTCACCCTGGTAGGCTCCTTTGCTTTACTGCAAGCTCTAATCGGCATTTTCAGCATTGAAGGTGGTCTTTACATATAATCTCATTAATGTACCTTTTTTTATAGCACAAGTGCTGTTGGATCAGGTTGCACTGTTTTAACCTTCCAGCTATCTCTTCAAAGTTCTGATGGTTCTTGGGAAAGGAGGGTATTAGTTGGGTTGGTGGGTAGGGGGAGAGAGTTTAAATCTTCCCACCTAGGAGGGATGAGGTGGAGTGGGATGAGGAAGGGGGAAGATTTAGATAGGTGAGGTTGACTGATAAAATATTCAGGATGAAGGGGGCTAGTTTTGGGCTTGAGAAGGAATGAGTGGTGTAGTGTACTCTGACTGAATGAGTGATAAAGCGCATCAGTGGAGATGGTTAATCTAATATTCTGGAATGTGAAGGTGCTAAACTCTCCCATGAAAAAGAAGAGCATCCTGACATAGCTGAAGAAGATGACAGCAAATGTAATATTCCCGCAGGAGACCCATTTGTCGGCAGCTGAGCATAAAAAGCTAAAAAAGAAGAACTCTATGCAGGTCTTTTTTGCTGCTTATATGTTGCATAAATGGGGTGTGGCATTAATGATCCTGGATGGTTGCTACTTTACTTTGTCCCATCAAATAACTGATAAACAGGGGCGATATATTAAGCATCCTCAATAGTGCAAAGATCCCTCTGGCTAATATCTATACCCCTAAACAAATGTAGGCACCATTTTTCAAAGTTTTTTTGATATTCTTGAGTATAATTTGCAAGGATCGTGAGGGAGATTTTAACTATACTCTTTTGCCTCTGATTGATCCACAACTAAGAGTTCCTCCAGCAATGAAACTCGTCAATTACAGTCCAATATTGCCCAGTTAGGATTAGTGTATGTTGGCACTGGATGCACCTGGGGGAGCAAGATTACATTTGCTACTTGGCTGTGCATCAATCCTATTCTAGGATAGATTTGTGGCTAGTCTTGCAACATGTGAAAGTAGGCATAAGGAATTGTATTGTTGCATCCCTTAAGTTATTTGACCATGTTCAGGTTGTATTAGAGCTGGCTGAGATTGACCCAGATGGAGCTCCCATGCGGTGGTCTGTGGAAGATCACTGTTTAAAAATCCTGTCTTTGTGGAGAGGCTGAAACAGGGTTGGGATGAGTTTCTTTACTTCAATGACATCCTGGAGGTAGTGCTGGCACTCTTATGGAATACTGCCAAGGAAGTGCTAAGAGGTCAGATCACAGCAATAGCCTCTGCACTTAAGAAGCAGCAATTAGCTAAATATGAGGAATGTTTTGCTGAGTTGGCACAGTTAAAAAGGACACATAAATCCAATAGGGATGACGGCCTCCTACAACAGGTATTGCAAGCATGCAGACAGTGGAGTGGAGGAGTGGGAGTGGAGGAATAGCCTAATGGTTAGAGCACTGGCTTGGGCACCCAAAGACCAGCGTTCAATTCCCACTAGCACTCCTTGTGGCCTTGGGCAAGTCACTTAACCCTCCATTGCCTCAGAAAAATCCAAGTTATCAATATCCCTGTTTAATGTACATTACAAAGTTTAAGTTACAATGTAAACCACTTTGATTAAAATGATAAAACAGTATATAAAACCTATAAAATAAATAGAAAATGCAGCCAAGGCCATACAGGTGACATTTTTATGAACACTCCAACAAAGTGAGTAAGATGCTGCTGTGGCAGTCAAATAGCATTTGTATTTAGAAGCGTCTGCAAAAAATTAGAGATGCCGCTGGTAGGGAGGTTCTTAAATCGGAACAGATGGCAGCTCAGTTCACTTCTTATTACAGCCAATTTTATATATCCCAGATTGATGCATCTCAGAGGGATACAGGGGTCTGGTTGAAATGTAGGCGGTTACCGCAATTGGATAAGGCCCTCCAAAGTCATCTTGATCAACTCTTTAGGGAAGAGGAAATTAACTAAGATATATCATCACTTAAGGACAACAAGGCAGCCGGACTGGATCATTTGCCAGCAGGATTATATAAACTTTGTAAGGATTAGTTCCTACCAGTCCTAGCTATGGTCTTTAATGGAATTAGGGTGCAAAATGCTTTGCCATGCTTTTTTTTTATCCAAAAACAAAAAGACCTATTCTCAGAAAAGGTTCTATATTAACACCAGGAATAGCTGATATTTTTTTTTATATTTTTTGTCAGACCAGTGGGCTGTGTGAGGACTTAAGCCCTACTACAATCCTTATCCATTTTAATCAATTTATGCAGTAAAAAACACTTAATAACGCAAAGCACTTATCTTGTAATCCATTAGTTCTTGAAACAAACACGATCTCCACAATTCATCACAGGGTATGACACAGCACTGCGTTTTGGGTCTATTAAATTCTTGAGACCCTGCATCAGGCAAACATCCCAAACCAACAACGAAGATCATGAAAGCATGAATTGCCATGGTAGAACCCTCTCATTTAAACAACGGCGTGTGACATCACCACCCTGTTGACTAATGCTCGGGCCAATCGGGAGGCGAAGGCAACAATACAAACACCTGTCTCATAGGCTCTGATCATACAAGGCTGTACCAATCAAGTTCCAGGTTTAACCCCAGCAGGGGAACTGACTTTTATGTAAAGATCCATCTCTGTTCACGCATTTGAAGGGCTGCCTCAAAATCCCCCCCCCCCCCCCCCCGGAATCCAATCCAAAACTCTCCATTTGAACTGAGAAAAAGAACGTTGAAATTGTATACTGTGCTGAACCAATGACATTGTGCTAGTACGAATACGGGATGCATGCTCTGACAAATGTTTTTTAAAGGGGCAAATCATACAGCCCACATATTTTAGATCACAAGGACAAATAATAATGTAAACCACAAAATCAGAGGTACATGTTGTATAGTGGCCTGCATACCACTCTTTCTGGGATGCAGTGTCTAAAAACGATTCACCCTCCAAAGTGCCAGAGCAAAAGGAGCACTCCCCACATGGGAAATGGCCCATCTGCACAAAACGTGGAGCCAGAACCGTGTGCACCAAACGATCCTATAAGTTGTTACCTCTGGCAAATGCTACTTTTAAAGGCTTTTTGAAGACAGGTATACATGCTAAGCACATGCCAATATCTTCAGAGGATCTAAGTGACCTGAATAGAATAGTCACTAAAAGATAAAATGCCAACTATGTCTTCAGTCTTGGTAGTCAATTGGCCTGGAAAAGATAAATACCATACTGTATGGTTATTTAAAGCTCGTTTATACACCATCCTAACCACAGAGCTTGGATAACCTCAAGCATGCAAGCATTGACTCAATTCTAAGGCATGACACTTAAACTCCTCCAATGTAGAACAAATCCTTCTGATCCGCAAAAATTGTCCTTAAGGTAGACCTCACCTGAGAGACCATGGATGAACACTTCGGTAACTCAACAGGGTATTACGTTGTATAGGTTTTCTATATAAGGTGGTAAACAAATGATCGCCTAGACAGAACACTGTTACATCTAAAAATTCAATAGTAGTGGCATGGGGGGTTATTCTGTCTATGAATAGCAGGGATGGACGGCCCGACGGTTGTGCAGAGAAGTTAGATAAGGGTGGGGAATGGGCAGCCCGGGGGCAGATTCTGGGTGGGCAATGGGCGGTCACAGGCCGTGGACATACAGAGCCGATGCTAATGTCGGCCCTGTACATTCAGGATCGATGAAATGTCCGGGGGTGGAATAACTTTCCTGGATGCGAGTTTTTGCACAACCCGGGGCATGGATGGGGCAGAGGGGCCTGGGTTTATTCCCCACAGCCCGACCCTGGCTTTAGGAGGGTTAGATCAGGGGTCAGGCTGTGGGGAATAAATCCTTTTATCAGGCAGCTGGCACTGCAGCTTTTAAATGGAGCTGCGGTGCCTGCTTTTAAATGGAGGTGCCGTCTCTGCCTCTTATGTTTGTATTTTTTAAAGACAAATAGACATCTGCTAGTCTTTATAAAATAGCTCCTACATAAGTGCTTGAATAGGTGCCTACCTATGGTGCCCTGTTATAAAATTAGCCTCTATGAGGATAATATTTTTTAGGTCACACCTAGTTAACAAGCTTATTTTACAGCTATTTTATAAAATCGAGCCCACACAAAACCTGACTCTAAAAAACACTAGCGTAAGTGGCACAGAATGGCCTTAAGTTGAGGCATGGACACTTACATCAGCCCTAGAGCTGGCACGAATGCCTGTGCCTATTTTTGGCAAGGACATGTGTAAATCATAGTACGAAGCCTATGCTCCATTCAAACTCCACCCATATACATTCCCATCCATGTGCACGCCCACAATGTATGTACTTTTATGCTAGCTGGTATGTTTTAAGAGCTCATTTATGCATATAAATGACCACATACATGCATAAATGACTAAAATATTGACATTTGGTGCCTAAAAATAGACAGCTCCTTATAAAATTACATCCTGTTCATCTTACTATACTCTCTTGTGAGTTGTGACTACAACCATGGCATCTGATTCTTGCTTCTTAAGTCAGGTATCAAGGAAGGATAGCTGGTGATGTACTGTCTCTGGTAATGAGCTGTCAATCTGCAGTCTCCTATGCTATCTCCTTTCCTGCTAATCTTTCCCACCATTGCAACGTGCCTGGACTCAGCCAACATAGGACTTGTGAGAGTCAAGGTCATTCTCTAAGTCAACAGGATAGTTTTCAGGCAATATTTCAATTATTTTTTTAAACTGTGATCACAGTAATTGTCAGCCCATGCATATCTTTGGCTTGTGTGCTATTTCATTAAGCTACAGGCAGGAGGTGACTATAATTGTATATGAATTCTACACTGTGAGGCTATGCTATAACAAGTTTGGCTTTTTCTCCTGTAGAGATTTCTTGGACTTCAGTGACACTCATATTGGATACGGAAGAATTAAACACCTCGCCTGTATCCTCTGTGCTATTTCTGGGGTTTAGTTTGTCAATCTAAAGTTGCAATAGAGTTAAGTAACTTTTTTCTTTGTGCTCAATTCATCCCAATTTCTGGCAGAAATCTATTTATCAGCTTGAAAAAAGTAAAAAAGAATTATTTTGTATGCCGAGACCCACTATATTCTTGGAAAGGTAATGTAATGCCATTTTATGGGATTATACACCAGCCTTTTTCTGATACCATATGTAGCCCTGGCTCACTCACTGGCATGAAAATAGTCAATGGGACTCTTTTACTAAAGCGCAATCAGGTTTTCCAATTACTGCATATTTAGCGCAAAAACTAACAGTTGGTAATTGCAACCATTGTGTGCTAACTACTGGGGGTGTGTCCAGCATGTTCCTGATATTTATTGTACTGAACAGTACTTAACACTCCATAGCAGCATACACAATTACTGCAGGTGGCATTGGGTAAACCCAAGCTAATTGTATTGGTCGCAGTTAGCGCAGCGTGTTTACACCTGCGCTAACTGCGCAGTGCTCACCATGCCCACTCTCCACCCTATACCTGCCCCTTACCATCCCAATGCACAATTTACAGTTAGCATGGAAATCGGCTCACACTAATTGTACTGGTCCCTCGTTAACTGGTACCGTGAGCCTCGGTGCGCTCTTAACACATGCCAAACACAAACTAACTGCATAGCGCACTTTCATAAAATGGCCCCGAGTTCTTGTTCATGGGGCAAGTGGAAGGAGATAATAAATCTCTATGACCCACCAATGGAGTAATGCACATTCTTTTCATTTGATTAGATGTTGCATTTGTACCTTGCCTATCTGGTACAGAGTACTGCTTAGAGCAGCTAATAGCAAAGTGCTTCAGCAATTACAGTTTAACTCAAATTTATTTAAAAAATAAAGGCTTTTATTTGTACTTAGAGGTATATAAGAGGCCCATATTCAATCAGCCATGTCTAGATAAAGTTATCTGGATAGTAATCACAAATCCACTTGGGTTCAATATTCAGTCTAAAGTTTTCTCAAACTGACCTAGCCCATACAACTATGTTTAACTAATAATGAATTTCCAGGAAAAAGCAGGAATGTAGTCTTCACATATGGGTATCGTCAGTACTGACGGAGCCTGCGCGGGAACGCTCCCCAGCGTCCAATAGGAAAGTTTTTGGGAGCATCCCACAGCACCAGCGTGCTGCCTTCCCGTCTTTCCCAACTGTCCCTCTCCAGTTCTTCATTTTCCGCGGAGCCAACAGGTCGCACATCCTGTCACCGCAGAAAAAAATCCCCTCTTATTCTTCTTTTTTGTGGTCGCGTCTGCCTTCCCTCGATGCTACACCGGTACCGCTGGTTCTTCTTTCTTTTTTTTTCAAAAAAAAACAAAACATTCTTTCTGGAGTCTTTTCCAGTAATTTTCTCCTCAGGTGCCACGCGCCATTTTGGGCACTAGGCCCAACTTTTTCCTTCAGAATGGAAAAACCCGCTTCGGGTTTCAAAAAGTGTTCTAAGTGTGGCAGTACCATCTCCATCACCGACATCCATGAGTGGCGCCTCAAATGTTTAGGTCCTGACCACTCTATTTCAGAGTGTGTTGCCTGTGGGATGATGTCGAAAAGGGGCCAGCAAAACCGAGCTGCTAAACTTACCACCCTTTTTCCCTCCGATGCAGCCTCCGTGGCATCGACGTCTTCCAGGGCTTCGTCTTCCTCCCATGGATCTCAGGTAACTAAACATAAATCTAGCTGGTCCTCAAAGGGTAGATCTCCTTTTAAACATCGAGATGCCTCTGGCGTTGCCCTTGAGGGACTTTCACCGGCACAATTGCCCCGGCGGGAGGCTTCGGCTTCCAAAGCACTAACAGGGCTCCAGGATGTTCTCGAGGCTTCAACCTTGGCAGAGCTACTGGTGCCATGCTCTGGGGTTCCGGACGCTTCATCCGGCACTGATACCCAAGCATCGGCAGCGTCGATAGACCAGAGATTCTTGGCTATTGAATGCAGCCTGGCGGCTCTTCTCACGGCCTCAATGCCCCTGAAATCGCTTCAGACAATTCAACCAGTACCGGTACCGGCACTGACTGCATCGACATCGACAGGTATTCTACTGGGACCGAGTCATGCGTCTCTATCCAGCATCGACAAGTCGGTACCGGACCACTCCGATGCCGACTTTGATCGATACCGGTACAGTGCCTTGCACGATCACCCGGATCGGAGATACTTCGAATCCTCCGATGAGTCTGAAGACTCTTAAAGCTCTGCCGATCCCAGAGTACTTCTTCCTGAGGATTCCTCTTCTCCTCAGCATAGGATGTCTCCACCAGAGGATATGTCCTTTCAGGATTTTATCCGAGATGTGGCCCGAGGTATTTCCATCACAGTGACTCCTAAAAAAGAGCCTAGGGCAAAGGAATTAGAAATCCTACAATATCCTAAAGCTCCCAAGGAGGCAGCTACCTTACCTATTCATGAGATCTTGCATGATCTTATGTTAAAGATGTGGGAAACACCTCTAACCACATCTCCTCACTCTCGAAGACTTGACACTATGTATCGAGTTCCTCCTTGTCCTGGGTTTCAGAAGACTCAATTACCACACCATTCCATGGTGGTGGAATCAGCCATGAGACGGATAAAGAGTGCACAAAGGCATGCATCTAATCCTCCAGGACGTGAGTGTAGGACTCTTGACGCCTTTGGACGTCAATCCTTCCAGGCTTCCATGCTTTCTGCTAGGATCAGTTCCTATATCTTGTATATGGGAATGTTCCTTAAAGAGGTCACAGGAGATTTAGAGCTTATGAGCCCTCTCCTTCCTGATGACAAAAGGCAAGATTATCTCGCTTTTGTCAAACATGCTCAGGATGTTTCCAAGTTTGTGAATCGTGCAGCCTTTGACTGCTTTGAATGCATAAGCAGAACCTCTGCATTGCCATAGGTGCACGTAGGATTGCCTGGCTCCAGGCATCTGACTTGGAAATTTGGGTACAGGACAAACTAGGGAATATACCTTGCACAGGAGAGAATCTTTTTGGCAAGAATTGGCAGGAAAAAGCTAATGAGATAGATGCTGACAATATCACTTTGGATAGATTGTCTAAATCTACAGCTGATCCTGCGAGGAAAAGATCCTCTAAGAAACCATTTTTCAACAAGAAGAAAAAGTTTTATGCCTCCTATACCCAGCAGGGATATCGTTTAGGTCAGTCTGCCCAAAAGGGACAACAGCAACAACCTAGGCAAAGAAAGACAAAAGCAGCTAAGCCTCAACCGGCTCAGCAGACTCAGCCTCCACAGGGGCTTTGACTCCTATCTAGAGAACTTTGCCTTCCTAACCCTGAGCGGCCCAGAACCCTCCACCATCCCAGGAAGGTTATGTCATTTTGCCCCCAGATGGGGTCAGATAACAGCAGAAAATTGGACTCTGTCTCTTGTAAGAGAGGGGTACAAGCTTCATTTCCTCAGCATGCCCCTCCTACAATGTTAGGGCAATTCAATTCTCAGACCTCTCTCAACAACCGGTTAGGTCAAGAGGTCACTGTGCTCCTTACTCAAGGGGCAATAGAAGAGGTACCCATTCCCCAAAGGGATACAGGGTTTTACACCCCCTATTTCCTTATTCCAAAGAAAACAGGAGGACACAGACCCATTTTAGACCTCAGAGAATTGAACAAATTCCTGTTCAAAGAGAAGTTCAAAATGATTTCTCTAGGAACTCTGCTGCCATACCTTCAGAGTCAGGATTGGCTTTGTTCTCTAGATCTCAAGGATGGGTACACTCATGTTCTCATCCATCCAACTCACTGAAAGTTCTTTCGCTTTCTGTTTCAAGGGAAGCACTACCAATACAGGGTTCTTCCTTTTGGCCTGGCCTCTGCACCAAGGGTGTTCACAAAATGCATGGCTGTGGTGGCAGCATTTCTCCGCACCCTGGGAATATTTGTCTTCCCTTACTTAGACGACTGGCTCATTCGAGCCCCTTCAGAGCCAGAGGCCAGGGTTGCTCTCTCTTGCACAATGCGCATCCTTCAGTATTTGGGACTTGTCATAAACTTCCCAAAATCCAACCTTGCTCCCACTCAATCCCTGGAGTTTATAGGAGCTCTGCTGGATACCAGACAGACAAGGGCCTTCCTTCCACAGCCCTACTGCCTTCGCATTGTGCATTTAGTTTCCCAAGCAGTGCTAAAACCTCACTTCACTGCTCGGGAAATGTTACAGATGCTAGGCCACATGGCATCCACCATGCATGTGGTTCCTTATGCTCGCCTCCATATGAGGGCAGCCCAGTGGACTTTATCCACTCAGTGGATTCAGGCGTCAGGTTGCCTGTCAGACAAAATAGTAAGCTCAGATTGCCTTATTTTGTCCCTCCAATGGTGGCAGTCACCCCAAAACCTTTTGGTGGGGTCTCCTTTTCAGCAACCCCCACCCCAAGCCACTCTAACAACAGATGCTTCACAGGTGGGTTGGGGAGCCTACCTGCAAGGCCTCTCTACCCAGGGTACCTGGACTCCACAGGAGGCCTATCTCCACATCAATCTCCTGGAACTCAGAGCAATCTTCCTTGCTCTTCGAGTATTCCACACCCAGCTCAGCTACAAGACAGTCCTAGTTCAAACGGACAATCAAGTAGCCATGTTCTATGTGAACAAGCAGGGCGGAACAGGCTCTCTGTCGCTCTGCAATGAAGCTTTGCGACTATGGGCCCTCGCCAGAGAGCATCAGATTCATCTCCTTGCGATGTATCTTCCAGGCATTCAAAACTCTTGGGCAGACAGACTCAGTCGAGTTCTGCTTCCACACGAATGGTCTCTCCATGCAGACCAGGTGGCCAAATTTTTCAAATTTGCGAAACCCCGGACATAGACCTCTTTGCAAGTCCACTGAATGCCAAACCTCCCCGGTTCTGTTCCAGAATTCCAGCTCAGCGTTGTCAGGCCAGGGATGCTTTCCTCTTCCATTGGAGTCAGGACTTCCTGTATGCCTTTCCACCCATTCCCCTAATTCCCAATACCTTGTTCAAGCTTCAGAGAGACAGAGGTCATATGATCCTCATAGCTCCACGTTGGCCATGGCAAATGTGGTACCCTCTGCTCCTACATCTCTCTCAAGCTCTGCCTCTGGAGTTAGGATCTGCTCCAGATCTCCTTTCTCAAGAGGGCGGGATGCTGTGGCATCCCAATCCCCAGTCTCTGTATCTCAGGGCCTAGTTGCTGAAAGCCTAGATCTTCACAGTCTTATCCTTTCCCAGCAGGTAAAGGATATCCTTTATGCTTCCAGGAAGCCTTCCACAAGATGCTCTTATGCATTTAAGTGGAAAAGGTTTACCATATGGTGCTCGCAGAAGGGTCTTAACCCTCTTGCGATACCTCTGGAATCATTACTGGAGTATCTCCTTCATTTATCAAATGCAGGGCTTAAGACCAATTCAGTGAGAGTCCATTTGAGTGCTATTGCAGCTTCTTTCAAGCCTCTAAATGGACAACCTATTTCCTCTCATAGCGAGATTTATGAGAGGCCTTCTTTTAACTAAGCCTCCCATTAAGCCACCACCGGTGGCATGGGACTTAAATCTGGTTCTTGGGCAGCTCATGAAACCGCCCTTTGAACCATTAGCCACTACCTCTTTGAAATTCCTTTCCTGGAAATTCCTTATTGCAATCACATCAGCACGTCGCATCAGTGAATTGCAAGCGTTATTTATTTATTTATTTAACAATGATTTATATACCGCATCTTCCATAGTTCAGTTGCGGTTCACAATAAACAACAGTTAACAAATCGGAGTTTGTTTTACATAAAACATCATATAACCAAATAACAATAAGATAAACAACTAGTGTTAATACAGAACAGAAGCGTTGGTGGCTGATCCTACTTATACAAGGTTCCATCATGATAAAGTAGTCCTTAGGACTCATCCACACTTTATGCCAAAGGTGGGGTCACCTTTTCATTTAAACCAAGAGGTTTACCTTCCTGTATTCTTTCCAAGACCTCACACCTCAAATGCAGAAAGGAATCTTCATATTTTGGACTGTAAAAGAGCTTTGGCCTTTTACTTGCAAAGGACACAGCAACATAGAAAGTCCTCTCAACTCTTTGTTGCTTTTGATCCTAGTCATTTGGGACTTCCAGTCTCCAAAAGAACATTGTCCAGCTGGATTGCACAGTGTATATCTTTTGCCTATGAGAGTAAAATCCTTCCTCTTGAAGGCCATGTCACAGCTCACAATGTGAGAGCCATGGCAGCCTCCATGGCTCATATTCACTCTGTGTCTATCGACAACATCTGTCGAGCAGCTACTTGGGCTTTGGTTCATACCTTCAGAGCCCATTACTGCTTAGACAAGGACTCCCGCCGGGATGCCTTGTTTGGTCAGGCTGTTCTTCAACACCTGTTCCATACTTAATCAACTCCTACCCACCATCCCATGCCAGAGATCCATGGGGGGAAGTGGAGCCCTTTCACAAGGGCACACAACTTCTGGGGCCTTCTCCCTGGCATCTGCAGCTAGGGAGTCCCCATATGTGAAGACTACATTCCGACTTGTTCCTGGAGATAGCATAGTTACTCACCTGTAACAGGTGATCTCCGGGAAGAGCAGGAATTTAGTCTTCACAACCCACCCACCTCCCCTAGGAGTTGTATCTCTCTATCTCTTTCTCTTTCTCTCTTTCCCTCTCTCTTTTGTCTCAGCTTTAAACTCAACTGGAGAGGGACAGTTGGGAAAGGCGGGAAGGCAGCATGCAGGTGCTGTGGGATGCTCCCAAAAGCTTTCCTATTGGACGCTGGGGAGCATTCCTGCGCAGGCTCCATCGGTACCGACGATACCCATATGTGAAGACTAAATTCCTGCTGTTCCCGGAGATCACCTGTTACAGGTGAGTAACTATGCTATATCTGTGCTAATTGGCTAAAGTGAAAATGTGCTCTAGGATTACCACAGTACCATTTTTTTGGCATGATACATTTTGTCCAGGTAACTCATTGCATGAAAAAACTATATCCGCTAAGAAGGGGATGGGGGAAGAGAGAAATTTCATCTATTACTGTTTTTCCAGTTACAGTTGTGGTCAACATTATTGGCACCCTTGCATTTTAGGTATGTTGTATACAATATCTTGAGAAATAATTGGAAATATTCCAACTGCATGTCATCATAATATTTTAATAATATGTTCAAAGATATATAACAAAAAAAAGATGTCTGTGAACTTATGTAGACGTAATAATTTCTGAGAAAAAAACCCCAAAAAACAAAATACAACCTGGATAGTATTAATGGCACCCTTCACTAATATTTGGTTGTACAACCCTTGGCAGTGATGACAGCCTCCAAACATTTCTTATAGCCATCTTTAAGTTTCAAACATCTGTCTGCTGGTCGTTTCTCACTTCAACTGTGATTTGTTCCAGCTCATGAATTCCAGGATTCCTTTTACCAATTGCAGATTTCAGTTCTTTCCAAAGGTTCTCAATTGAATTGAGATCAGGATTCACTGCTGGTCAGTTTAAAACAGTCCATTTGTTCCTTTTTAACCATTCTTTATATTTTTGGATGTATGTTTTGGGTTATTGTCCTGCTAGAGGACCCTTGACCTTCGACCCAGACCTAGCTTTCTGACACGGTAGCACATTTCGCTCCAAAATACCTATGTAGTCCTCTGACATCATGATTCCTTTAATATGTTCCAGGCCTCCAGTTCCTGAGCCAGCAAAATAGCTCCACAACCTCCACCATATTTAACTATAGGAAGGGATTTTTTTTTCTTTATAAGGTTCATACCCTCATGTTAAATGTAACCCTCCAATTGTGATGCAACCACTTTGATTGAAGGATAAGGTGGTATACAAATCTGTCTAAATAAATAAATACAATTTCTTTGCCTGTAAATGTATCGTTGGTCTGTATTGCCAAAGAGCTCAAGTTTGGTTATATCTGTCCACAGAACATTTTCCTGGAAGGATTGTGGTTTCTCAAGGCGGGTTTGGGCAAAGATCAAGTGAGTATTTTTATGTCTGTCTTTGAGCAGTGGGGTCCTCCTTGGTCTTTGCCTTGATTGTTTAGTGTGCGGAGTATGGTGCGGGTTGAAACCACCACTCCAGATTGCTCCAGGTCAGTCTTAAGTTCTTTGGATATTGTACGTGGTATTTTTCCAACTGTTTGTACTAACGTTCGAAAGCCTCTAGGATTAATTTTCCTCTTTCACCACATCCTGGGAGGTTTATGACAGCTGCATGAGCAGAAAACCTCTTAATAACATTGCGAACTGTAGACACAAGAATCTCAAGGTCTTTGGAGATGGCCTTGTACTCCTTTGAAGTTTGATGTATGGTGATAATGGCTTTTCTGACAGTCTCAGGCAGCTCTTTTGTCTTCACCATTGTGAAAATGGAACAGGGAGTGAATGTGGCCATTTTAAACATTAGAGCAATAATTCATTGGTCGATTCACATCATGTGAGTAATGACATTTGATCACAGGTATATCTAATTTTACTGCAATGGGAATGTGATTCTTCTGTTCAAACTGAATTGAATTGTTTATAAGGGTGCCAGTAATCATTTCCTAGCAATATCCCAGTTTTTATGTTGTTATGTTTTTAAGTTCCGTCGAGTCGGTGTTGACTCATGGCGATCTTCTGAATACTTGACCTAAACTGTTTTCGATCTTCAGTCAGGCAGTTTGATAAAGTTGCACCCATAGCTGCTGTTATTGTATCTATCTATCTCATTGCTAGCCTTGCTCTTTTACATTGACCTTTAACCTTGCCAAGCATGATTTCTTTCTCTAACAATCCCTCTTGCATGATATGTCCAAAGTATGAATGTCAAAGTCTTGTCATCTGAGCTTCTAAAGAAAGCTTAGGTTTGATCTCCTCTAGTACTGACTGGTTTATTCTTTGAGCAATCCATGGTATACACAGTATTCATTGCCAGTACCATAATAGCTCTTTTTCAATTCTGTGGGTGGTGGTGCATGGCTGTTCTTAGTCGGTGGAGAGATTTGTCTAGTTAATTCTGATAATGAATGATACTCCTCCAGTTTTTATACTATTTCTTTTTTAATGGGTCTTGTTTTATGTGATTCTTTTATCTGTCACATGTGTGTGTATAGAATATATATAGTTCAGAGCCATTTCACTGGCAACGTTTTTAGGAGATATTGGACATTAAGGAATTGGTGCACCATGTAGGTGTCTTTTGATCTATTGTTTATTTTTTACCTCTGCAGTGTATCCTGTGTCCTTCTTCAACTTATCCTCCTCCCCCTTTCTAAGACCCAATTTGATTCCCACTCCCTCATCTCCTCCCCCAGCTGTCCAGTCACAAACCCCCTGTGACACACTCCCTGGTCTTTGGTGCATGTGTCTTCCTTCTACCCAATTCCTTCCTGCCTGTCTGTGTGTGTGTGAGTGGGTGGGTGCCTGGTACATTGCCATGCCCCAACATGATGTGGTTGTGACTCCCTGTGCACATGCTGTGGGCACAGTGATAGCCCAATGTGAGTGCATGAGTAGTAAGCCTCTGCAGGTTGAATGGATAAGTTAGCAATGGCATTCCATAGACATAGTGACATCTGCATAAATGTTGGCGCTCCTGACTCAAGCCACTGTCAGCCATGAATGGGCATGGACAATCCCAGGAACGTATGCCCTGAATAGTGGAGTGCTCCAGGGATCTGTGCTGGGCCCGCTGCTTTTTAACATATTTATAAATGATCTGGAAATGGTAATAACAAGTGAGGTGATCAAATTTGCAAATGACACAAAATTATTTGCAGTTGTTAAAACACAAGTGGATTGTGAAAAATTGCAAGAGGACCTTGAAAAATTGGCTGACAACGCTGAACATTAAACCTGGATATTCAATGATGGAGTCATATTCAGCCCTGACATTGAATATCCGGGGTGCCTCCAACGTTGCAGGAGCTAACCGGGCAGCAACAATATTGAGCCGCTGCCTGGTTATCTTCCTCGGGTAAAGACAGGCCAGTTTTTGCTGCGCTTATCTTTACCCTCAGTTCTCAAACTGGGCAGCGGCTCAATATTGCTTCTGCCCGATAAGCAATTGGCTCCACCTCTGTTCCATCCCAGAATGCCTATGACACACCGCGATGTTAAGATGTTAGCATCAGGGTGTATATTGGCATTAGTATGGGATATTCAGCAACAATAACTGTGTTAGTGCCGCTGAATATCCTGTTTAGGGGCATTTATGTATATTTATGTATATTTATGTAATGTATAGAATTAAGAATGTACATAGCTTCCCCCAGTTACTTCCAAGTTGATCTCCCTGTTTATTGTAAATACAACTCAAAGTTCCTTGTGTTGTATAGTTGATGTTAAATGTAAACCGCTCTGATCTAAAATAGAGCGGTATAGAAGAACTGTTAAATAAATAAATAAATAAATAAATAAATTTACATGTGCTCTGTAAACCGTGAAATGCCTTGAAATATCAAGCCCTGGGTGTCCAAATGTAAGGTGTAATTTAATGTGGGCAAGTGCAAAATTATGCATTTAGGAAAGAACAAACTATAGTTACATGATTCAAGGTTCCACATTAAGAATCACCACCCAGAAAAAGGATCTGGGCATCATTGTGTAAAATATATTTAAACCCTGTGCCCAGTGTGCAGCTGCAGCCAAAAACGCAAATAAAAAGCTAGGCATCATAAGAAAAGGAATGGAGAATAAAACAAAGGATATTATAATGCCCCTGTATCGCTCCATGGTGTGATCACATCTTGAATATTTGTGTGCAATTCTGGTTGCCATATCTTAAAAAGGATATAGCAGAATTAAAAAAGGTACCGAGAAGAGCAACCAAAATGGTAAAGGAGATGGAAGGATACTCCTATAAGGAAAGGCTTAAAAGGTTAGGGTTCTTCAACTTGCAAAAAGAGACGACCGAGGGGAGATATGATAGAGATCAATAAAATAATGAATGGAATAGAATGGGTAAAGGTAGATCAATTGTTTACTCCTTCAAAAAGTAGAAAGATGAGGGGACACACAATAAAGCTTCAATGTAGCACACTTAAGGATAATAAGAGAAAATATTTTTTTCACTCAACTCCTAATCAAACTCTAGAATTCATTGCAGGAGGATGTAGTAAAAGCTGTTAGTGCAGCTAGATCTAAAAGAGGTTTGGACAAGTTCCTGGAGGAAAAGTCCATAAACCATTATAAAGAGGACTGTTGAAATCAACTGCTTATCCATGGAAGCAGATCTCCCAAATAATCACCAAGCTCAACACCAGCACCGCCCCAACTGACCCATGCCCAGTGGCATGGATCAAATCAGCAAAGGACAAACTTATCAAAAATATCCACAGCATAGTGCACAATTCCCTCACCCTCAGGACTATGCCAGAAGTACTAAAGCTGGCAACTATCCGCCCCATCCCAAAGAAATGCAGTCCGGCTGCTTTCAGGCCTATATCCAGCCTCCCACTAATGGCGAAGTTCATCGAGAAGACGATACAACACCAGCTACAGGAACACATCAACACCCATGCCCCACTAGACCAACACCAACATGGGTTCTGCCCAAACCACAGCATCGAAACGCTTCTCTTACACCTCTTTGACAACCTTCTCAAAATGATTGACAACATAAAAAGAGGCATCATCATAATTTTCCTGGACATCACAGCAGCTTTCGACACAGTAGACCACAACATCCTCATCTCAAGACTCCAGCAAATAGGACTACATGGCACCACCTTGAACTGGTTCACCTCCTACCTCACAAACAGACAGCTCCAAGTCAAATGCGGCCCCAACATCTCCCGACCATTCAAAGCAGAACAGGGAGTACCACAAGGATCCGCCCTCTCTGCACTGCTATTTAATCTATACATACAGCCCATCTGCGACATCATCAAGGAACACAATATACAATACTCCATTTATGCAGACGACATAATGATATACACACCGATTAACCTGGAGAACCCAGACTATACAAAAATAGCAGACTGCCTCTAACGAATGACCAGATGACTACTGCAAAACAACTTGACAATAAACCACAACAAAACAGAAGCTCTACTAATGACCAGAAACACGACCTAAACTCAACAATATCATAATACCCATAAAACCAGAAATAAGCTACCTCGCAGTCACCCTTAACAGAGAGCTCAACCTACAGTCCCAAATCAGCAAAACCATCAGAAACGCATACTTGAAGATGAGAATCATCAGACACCTCAAGCCTATCCTCTCCCAAGAGTACTTCAGAACAGTCTACCAAGCCATCATCACACCGGTACTGGACTACTGTAACCAATTTTAACTGGGTCTCCCAAAACACACACTCCGACCCTTACAGTTGGCGCAAAACACATCTGCGCGAATAATAACAGGATCCACAAGACATGACCACATCACCCCCATTATGAATCTCCTACACTGGCTGCCAATAGAGTCAAGCGTCTGATATAAAACAATACTGAACCTTTTCAAAATCAAACAGGACATCTCAACGGACAGTCTGCAGGCTATCATCAGCTTTGACTCCAGCCTCAGACCCAGAAGAAGAGGCACCACAAACACCATCACAACCCCCAAAGAATTCACCAAAATGAGGCAAACCACCTCAAAGAGAGCCATATCCCTGGCAGCACCCGCAATTTGGAATGCCCTCCCTGACAGCTTGAGATCAACGATCGATATTAAGGACTTCCGAAAATCACTCAAAACAATGCTCTACACAGAACATTACGGAGAAATTACGTGACTCTAACATTTTACGCAGTATACCCTCCCTGCCCGGTGACAACTCCCCCCCTCCTCTTCTATATAGCCCACTCTAAATAGCTCACCCCTGTATATATACAGCACCGCAAAACAAGATGTACCTACCTTGTCCAAACCCACGAACACTACCTTCGCCACCACTGTATGCCGACACCCCCGCACTATCCCAACTAATTGGTTTGCAGTGTAAAACCGCTTTGATTCAAGGATAAAGTGGGATATAAATACTTATAAATAAATAAATAAAAACCTGACAGGTACTTGTGACCTAGATTGGCCACTCTTGGAAACAAGATACTGTCACCACCAGGTGGGCAGGCTGCCGCCTAGGGCTAGCAGGTCTGGGTCTGATGGTGGTTAATGAAGATAAAGTAGTTGTAGACACGAATGATAAGGTAAATTAGGATTTATTTCCCCTCCCGGGGTCGGATTCTCCAGATATATAACACAGCAAACTTAGGACACATAAACCATATTTTCTGGTATAATATAAAGGAAACAGAAAAGCTTCTTCTTGCTTCTTAAAGTAAACGGTAATTGTAAAGCATATGAAAACTCAGCACACAGCTCCTCTATGTACAAACAGGCACTCTTCACATATAGTGTTAGCTTCCAGCACTATACAGCCTCTGCTTAACAAAAATGTTAATGTACAGTCCATCGGGTCTCCGAATGAGCATTCACTGAGGCTATCAGTGATCATGGGTTCATGCAGGTTCTCAGAAAGACCTGAGTTTTCCTGGCTACAAAATGTCTGTAAGTTACCTTGTAACGTCTCCTCACAGAGCCTATCTGGCCAGCTCCCTCTAGGGCTGGAATAGCTGCTGCTGTACTTCTCTGTGTCTGGGAGAGAAGGAAGCCACCATTCAGGGTTTCTAGAATCCAACTTCTTATAGGTGTTTCTAACTTTGGGATATTTGTTGGATCTAGCTTCAGGCTTTGGCACCGAGTAAAAGTATTCCTCTCTCTTATCAGCACAAGGTTTAGCTCTGCGTGGCTTTCTTTGAGGTTTAGGAACTTCTAACACCTCTTCCTCTGTCATGCGAATATCTTCAATGGCATACCTTTCTCTTTCAGGGACTTTTAACTGCTCTCTCTTCAGCTCTCCAGATAAATCCCTCGGCTGGGTGTTACAGCCCTGCCCCCACCTAGGATTTCTCACACGAGGCTTCTCAGTATTAACCCTGTAGGTATTCCTACTGTCAGTATATTCTCTTAGCTCTCTGCCAGAATCACTCTCAAGGTTACAGCTTTCAGATACATACTGTTTGGGTTTCTTAGGCTTCCATTCACACCAGCTAGAACGTTGCCTCTGAGGTTCAAACGGCTTTACTTCAGCAGAGCACTCACAGCTGCTATCTGACCTCACTGCTCCTAGCTGCTTTCTCCTGAGGTATTCTGGGTAGCTTCTGGGTTGAACTCTTCCTGGTTCCTGAACTCTTCCTGGTTATGAATCTGAATCACCTCCTGGGTCAGACTCTGAAGCTGAAACTCCTCCTGGGTAAGAAGATAACGCTGATTCTCCTCCAGGGTAAGAACCTGGAACTGGAACTGAACCTGAAGCTGAAACTGAACCCGAACCTGAAGCTCTATTTCCTGCGTGACTCTTACAGTGGCTAATAGCCCTCCCTCTATCCAGGTGCACGCTATTAGGAACTGGGGAATGTTTTTCAGCTGGGCGTGTTTGGAAACTCCGTGGCTGGGTTTGTTTATGTTGCCCCTGACAACTACTGCTCACATGGCTTGTCTTCCTGTCAGCTTTTAGGCTAGAATTCACTGAATCCTGTGTTTTTAGGGCAGAGAATGAATCTTCCTCATCACAATACTGATCCGGAAATGGGAATAACAAGTGAGGTGATCAAATGGCACAGGAAGAGGGTACCATCCTCCAGGGGCAAGGCCATTGGGGTATTCTGGAGGCGGATTGAGGACAGCACCCACGGTTAGCTGGTAAGCATTGACATTCAGCCGCTAAGCGGCAAACATAAACTGGGTAAAGTTAGGCCAAAAAATAACAGAACTAACTTTAGCCAGTTTAGCTATCCAACCAGTGGCTGAATATTGCTGCTAAACTGCAGTCTGGGCAAACTGGATATACAATGCCACTGGCAGGATATGAACCCGACACTGAATATCCAGGCATTAATTAAAGCAGCAAGAGCTTTAATCACACTGGCCACCGCTGCTGAATATGCTTATAAATTTAGGCATAAGAACATAAGAAATGACATACTGTGTCAGACCAAGGTCCATCAAGCCAAGTATCCTGTTTCCAACAGTAGCCAATCCAGGTCACAAGTACCTGGCAGGTTCCCAACAAGGCACACAGGTTCCATAATGTTTGTTCCAGGGTAAGCAGTGGATTTCCCGGGTCCTCTTTTAAAATGGTTTATGGACCTTTCCTCCAGGAACTTGTCCAAACCTTTTTTAAACCCAGCTACACTAACAGCCTTTACTACATCCTCCGGTAACGAATTCCAGACTTTGATTATGCGTTAAGTGAAAAAAATATTTTTTCTTATTAGTCTTAAATAGGATATGTTGTAGCTTCATTGTGTTTTCCCTTGTCTTTCTGTTTTTTGATGGTGTAAACAATTAATCTACGTTTACCTGTTCTACTCCATTCATTAATTTATAGACCTCTATCATATCTCTCCTCAGCAGTCTTTTTTCCAAGTTGGAGCCCTAACCTTTTAAGTCTTTTTTCATAGGGGTTCCTTCCATCCACTTTACCAGTCTGTTGGCTCGTCTCTGTACCTTTTCTAATTCTGTTATAGTCTTAGTAAGATATGGCGACCAGAATTGCACACAATATTCAAGGTGTGGTCGCAGCATGGAACAACACAGAGGCATTATAATATCCTTGGTTTTATTCTCCATTCTTTTCCTTATGATTCCTAGCATTCTATTTGCTTTCTTTGCTGCCGTTGCAAACAAGGCAGAGGGTTTCAACTTATCCACGATGACACCTAAATTTTTTTCCTGGGTGGTGGTTCCTAATGTGGAACCTTGCATCGTGTAACTGTAGTTTCGGTTGCTCTTTCCTAGGTGCATAACTTTACACTTGTGCACATTAAATTTCATCTGCCATTTGGACATCCAATCTTCCAATTTATCAAGGTCCTCTTGCAATTTTTCACAATCCTCTTGTGTTCTAACAACTTTGAATAATTTTGTGTCATCTGCAAATTTGATCACCTCGCTTGTTATTCCTATTTTCAGGTGATTTACAAATCTGTTAAAAACAGCGGGCCCAGCACAGGTCCCTTGGGTAGTCCACTATTCACCATTCTCTATTGAGAAAAATGACTGTTTAGCCCTATTTTCTGCTTTCTATCTTTTAACCAGTTCCTGATCCATAATAGTACACTGCCTCCTATCCCATGGCTTTTTAATTTTGCCAAGAGTCTCTCATGAGATACCTTGTCAAAGGCTTGCTGAAAATCTAGATGCACTATTATCAACCGGCTCACCTCTGTCTACCTGTTTATTCACACCTTCAAAAAAATATGACATATTAGTAAGACAAGACTTTCCTTGGCTAAATCCTTGTTGGCTTTCTCCCATTAAGCCATGACTATCTACATGTTCAGTAATTTTATTCTTCATAATGGTTTCTACCATTTTGCCTGGTACTGATATCAGGCTCACCGATCTATAGTTTCCTGGAACGCCCCGGAACCCTTTTTAAAAATTGGCATTACATTGGCCATTTTCCAACCTTCTGGTACTACAGATGATTTTAATGATAGTCCACAGATTACTAATAGTAGGATATCAATCTCATATTTAATTCTTTCAGCACCCTCAACTGTTTTTCTATACTGCTCTATCCTTCAATCAGAGCGGTTTACATTAAACATGTGTCTTATACAGTAAAAGAAGAGAAGATATTGGAAAGTTTTTTATGGAAGTCTTTGAAGTCTGTAGTTGTTCTGATATCTTCTGGCAGGGAATTCCACAATGCTGGAGCAGAGAGGGAAAGTACCCTTGTCTATGTAGTCTGATTGGATTTCTTGTAATCAGATGGGATCACGATCATGTTTTTATTGCTAGTTCTTCTGGGGTGGGTACTGGTGTCTCGAGAAATCAGTTCTTGTAGGATATCTGCAGAGGAATTGTGTAGGATTTTGAAGATTATAAGTATTGTTTTGAACTTGGACTGGGAGTGCATTGGAAGCCAGTGTTATTGGTTAAGTATAGGGATAATGTGATCTTAGTTGGAACTTCCAGTGATAATATGGGCTACCGTATTTTGTACCAATTGTAGGGAGTGTATTGAGCATTTTGAGAGGCCCAGGTATATCAAACTGCAGTAGTCTAAGATTGGTCTGACAGTACAAAAGTGATCCTGGCTAAGTAGTGGTTTTATGTTCCTGAGGAGTTGCATCTTGAAGTAGGCATTTGCAGTGGTTTTCTTTATGTGAGGCTGTAGGGTGAGGTTTTGATCTAGGATGACACCAAGATTCTTGACTTCTTTGTGCACTTTTATGGTTTGGTGTAAAAGGCAGATTTTTTGCAGGGATGTGAATGATGAATCTCCAGTGATGAATAAAGCCTCTGTTTTCTTGACGTTTACTGCGAGGTTATTGGTGCCTGATTGTTTCCTCCATGCATTTGGTTATGGGCAGGAGGTTAGGGTTGCGAAGGTCAATTGGGGTGAAAGCCATGATATTGTCAGCGTATATTCGGTATTGCATGTTGTGCAATTTGATTATGTTGCAGATGGGTTGTACGTAAATGTTGAAGAGCATTGAGGAGATCGATGAACCCTGAAGAATGCTTTGTTTTAAGCAGAAGGGAGTGGATTTGTGCTTGCCGCATTTTACTTGCTGTTGCCTGTTGCTGAAGTATGATTGAAACCATTTTAGTGTTGTGCCATATAAGCCAATTTCCTGGAGGCATCGAAGCATGATACGGTGGGATACTGTATCAAAGGCAACTGATATGTCCATGAATCTTTATTTATTTATTTTACTTATTTATTTAACCTGTTTTTTTATACCACCTTATCCTGAAATCAAAGCGGTTTACATTGAACTCAAAACATGAACAGGGTACATTATAATTGGCTTAGGATATTTAACTGGGTAGTAACTATATATAACTTATTCAACATATTTACATATATTCATGGATTCTGTCCGTTTGTATCTGATTGAGTTATCGTATCCGCTTGAGTGTTTCAAACAGCCTTTGGTTGGGGTCAATATTATTGTAAGGCTACATGATGTGACCATAATGTTCTGTGAACAACAAGGTTTTGAGTTTTTTTTGGAAGTCCATGATATCTCCAGTGGAACATATTTCTTTGGGGGGGAATTCCAAAGTTCTGGTGCGCCTAGTGATAATGCCCTCTTGGAGATTGATTTCTTACTTTTCCAGTAGTCAGGTAGGATATTGATCATGTATCTGTTGTTTGTCCTCCTAGTGTGGGTGTTGCCTTCTTTTGTGATTAGTGTTTCTAGTATGTCTGCTGAGGAATGATGGATGATGATTTGTGCTGTTGTGTTCTGAACCATTTGAAGTAGCTATATGACTTGCTTTGGGAGTTCTTGGTATAGAGAGTTGCCATAGTCCAGTATTGGTGGGATGATGGCTTGGCAAACAATTCGGAAGTGGTCTTGTTGTAGGAGTAGTTTGAGTCTTCTTATGAGGTTCAATTTGCAGTATGCCTTCCTTCACTGCAATTTTGCTTATGTGTGATTGGAGGTTGATGTTTTTATCTAGTGTGATACCTAGGTATCATACCTCTTCCTTTATGGGAATGGTTTGGTTCAGTAATTGGATTTTTTATGGAGGGTTGAAGGTGGTGCTACTGATGATGTATAACATTTCTGTTTTTTTATAGTTTAATGAGAGGTTGTTATAGTTGAGCCAGCTGGCTACATCCTAGTCTAGGCATTGCGTGATGGCTGTGAGGGTCAGTACTTCAAGATCAATTGGAGTGTATAGCATGAGGTCATTAGCATACAGATGGAACAGGATTCTGTGTTTCTTGATAATATCGCAGACAGGGCGCATGTATATATTGAAAAGTATTGATGAGAGTGCCGATCTTGTGGGATGCATTGTGGTATAGTGAAGGGATCTGAATAGTTTGTTCCACATTTAACTTGTTATATCCTGTTGCTTAAGTATGAGGTGAACCATTTTAGTGTGGTGCTGCAGATGCCAATTTCCCGGAGGCATTGGATTAGGATAGGGTGTGAAACTGAGTCAAAAGTGGAAGGGATATCCATGAAGATGAGGAGAAATCTGTTTTTTGGCTTGTCAATTCCTTTCAGGATGTTATTGAAGAGTGCTGTTAGGAGTGTTTCCACATTGTGACGTGGTTTGAAACCGTGTTGTTGCAGGTCCAGTGGTGCATTGTGGTCTATATGGTCCTGGAGCTGTATTTCAACTGTCTTCTCTATGATCTTTGCAAGTAATGATAAACTGGAGATTGGCCTGTATGTTGCAGGATCGGTTTTGCAGAGTGAGGTGTTCTTCAGGATTGCATGTATGGACGCTTGTTTCAGGGAGGTTGGCATATATCCCTTTAGTAAGGATAGACTGACTATTTTTTTATGTATGGACTGAGTTGTTCTTTAGTAGTTTTTATCCATTGCACAGGGCATGGGTCATTTGGAGAAGTGATGGTGTTGAGTGAAGCAATGGTTTGCTCTATTTATCTATGAGGTGGCACGTTGAATTTGCCCCATGATTGTGTGGATGTTTGCACTTCCGTGTTATTATACTTTATGTCTGTAGCCAGTGGGTATTTATTGAGTTTGATGTGTTTTCTGGCTTAGTGGTTTGCCATGTCTTGGGGGTGAATTGCAATGTTCTCCTGATGCATATTGTCCTTGGTGAGAGCTCGCACAATGTTGAACAGCTCTCTTGGTTTGTTTACTGATCACATGACGATGTTTGTGTGGTGCTGTTGTTTGAAGTTGTTGATGAGGTTGTTATATTCCTTTTGTTTAGTGTAGTATAGTGGTTGCGTGCCTGGGTCTTTTGTTCTTCTCCATTTTCTTTCTATTTTTCTTAGTTCTCTTTTTGCATCTCTGATTGCGTTGGAATACCAAGGGCAGATGGTTTAGTGCATGTGTGTGTATTTTTCCCGGGGGATGCTGTAGGTGCGGTAGTCAGTGTGTTGGTCCAGATCTCAATGATCTTGTCAAGGTCTTCTGTATTTTGTTGTAAGTTTGGGATTACTTCTTTCAGAAGGATTTCTCTATTGAAGGATTTAAATCTTCTTTTGGTTTCATCTTTTTCCTGTGGATGGGTTAGTTGCTCAATCTATATTTTGATGGTTATTATGTTATGATCTGACCATGGTGTTGGTATGACTATTGGACGGGTGATTTTGATAGGTGCTTGTAGCGATCTAGGAATGAATATTAGGTCCAGGGTTGTTCCATGCCTGTGGGGGTGTTCCTTGATCAGTTGATGATAATGTAGTGCTTCCATTGCTTTAAGGAAGGCTTTGGCACTCTTATCAAGTGTTGGTCCTAGGTTAAAGTCACCTAGGACGAAGAGTGGCTTGCTTGTTGTGTCATGTGTGCATACAGTTTCGAGTATCTTTGTAAGGTCATCAGATTTGGTGTTTGGAGTATATATGCTAGGCATATTGCCATGTGTTTTTTGGAGATGTGGATTATGCTGGTTATTTGTTATGCTGCTATTTGTTAGGATGGCTTTGAATTTGTAGTGGCTTCTGTTCAATATCAATACTCCTCCACCTCTTCTGCCTGCTCTGGGGCAGTTGAAGGCAGTGTATGTGGGTGGGGTAAATTAGTGTATAACTACCTAGTCGGTGTCATTGAGCCAGGTCTCTGTTATACAGAGTATGTCTGTTCTATGTGCGTGTATGTAGTCCGTGATGGTATTGGCTTTGTTTCTATTTGATCCTGCATTTCTGAGCATGCAGGTGAAGCTGGTGTCTACCATGGGGTTGGTGTGGTTGTTTTGTGCAGTAAATATGGGGTATACATTGTTCATAGCATCTGTTTTGTGGGTACGCATTTTCCCTGTTGTGTGTCTGATTTGGTTGAGCCTTAGGTGGGGATGTTGTATGTGCCATGAGGTGAGGTGTTGTATGTGGAGGGGTTGGGTGTATGAGGATATGCAGGTTGTGATGTGGAATGTTATTGCTTGTTGTGTGAGGAGTTGCAGTATTAGGAGGGTTAGTAGGACTATAATTGTGTGGTGTGACATGGTTATGTAGTGATATGAAACTGGTCTGGGTTTGTTTTCAGCTTTAGTGAAAAAGCCAGGTGGCAGATCAAAGGGCCAATTTGAAAGACTCCCTCTATCCAAGCACAGCTTGGTCACAGCTTACCTCAGAAGCACAGGCATAAATAGTTCAACCAGAGTTCTGTGATTCTCAGTCTTCAAGGACTACAAAAGGGGACTGCTACTTCTGGAGAGAGATCTGCAATTGTAAGTATTTACTTCTGGGAGGAGTAGCCTAGTGGTTGGGGCAAGGTACTTCAGGCCGGAAGGTCGGGGGTTCAAATCCCACTAGAGGACAGCAACCTTGGGCCGGAAGGACTGGGGTTTCTAGTTCCACAGATGCTCCTTGTGGTCTTGGGCAAGCCACTTAACCCTCCATTGCCCATGTTCCCTGTAAGTATTAGTGTATGTGTCTCATATCCCCGCTTGTTAAATGTATCCCCCAATTGTGTTGTGACCGCTTTGATTGAAGGATAAGGCGGTATACAAAACTGTCTAAATAAATAAATTGTGGGGAAAAAGGAATTCTTTACATTAAAGCCAATTAATCTGTGAACCCAGTGTATTTGTTAAATCAGTCAGCAAAGAGCTTTCAGTTTAAATTTAAAACACAGCAGAGAGCTTTCTGGTTATATTTAGACCCCAAGACTCCCTCTATCCAAGCAAGGGCTGTGGGACTGCCCCTGAAAATTGGTCACAGATTACCTTAGAAGAACAGGAGAGGGTACTGTGTAGCAGCCAGCTTTTAATAATTTTTCTTTCCCTCCCTCCCTTCACGACACCCACTCACCCCTGGGATAATCATAGCTTTATAGGTGCTTAAACCTCTTAAAGGAAAGGAGATGCCATATTCACTCTAAAATGCAGCTGTTTATCCTCATCAGGTATACATTAAGGACCTGAGATTAATTAAGCTTCAGGTGAACAAAGTACAGTAAACGTATTAGGTATAGTTTTATTAGAATAAGTATCCCCAGCAACCCTTAGTAGGTAAAGAACTTAAATATCTAAATACAACCTTAAAACTAAGAAGCAGACAGCAGTCCAGCAGTGAGATGGGGGCTTTCCAGTCTTTAGCATTGAGTGTGACATGTATGATTTTTTCCCAGTTGGTGACGGGTCTTACATGTGCACTAGGTGCAAGGAGCTCTTTGTTCTCAGGGAATGAGTCCAATCTCTGGAGGCTAGAGTAGCAGACTTGGAGGACATAAGGAAGACAGAGAGATACATAGACGAGACCTACAGGGATATAGTCCTGAAGTCCCACCTCCAGTATGGCAGCATCCCTTTTGCCATGGAGGAGAGATGTCACATGACAGCAGAGCATCACCCTGGTATGGCAGGAAGTGATCCTGTAGCTAGGACCTGTCCTCCAGGTGATGTAAAACCCTCCTGCACTGAGGAGGATTTTCCAGGGCCATGTGCGACTGAGGGAAGGGTTAGGACAGCCGTTATAGTTGGTGATTCAATCATTAGGCATGTAGATAGCTGGGTGGCTGGTGGACGTGAGGATCGCCTGATAACATACCTGCCTGGTGCGAAGATAAAAGACCTCATGCGCCACCTATATAAGGTCTTAGATAGTGCTGGGGAGGAGACTGCTGTCTTCGTACATGTCGGTACCAATGACATAGGAAAATGTGGTAGGGAGGTTCTAGAGGCTAAATTTAGGCTTTTAGGTAGGACGTTGAAATCCAGAACTTCCAGTGTAGCGTTTTTCATAATGCTTCCTGTTCCACGTGCAGGACCCAAAAGGCAGGCAGAGCTCTGGAATCTCAATGCATGGATGAGAGGATAGGGCAAAGATGAGGGTTTTGAATTTCTTAGGAACTGGGGAACATTCTGAGGAAAGGAGGGGCTCTTCCAAAGGGATGGGCTTCACCTTAAATGGGATGGAACCAGGCTGCTGGCATTAACCTTTAAAAAGGAGATAGAGCAGCTTTTAAACTAAATTATAGGGGAGAACCAACAGTCGCCCAAGAGCGCATGGTTCGGAACAATGTATCCTTGAAGGAGACTACCAAAAGAATGAAGTTAGGGAATATCAGCAGAGAGGTTCCAATAAAGACAAAAGTAGCCTAAATGCCCTTGAGTACGGAGCAGACAGAGCTTAAAGATTCCAAATTACCCCTGCCTACCGATAGCCAGATTAATATGAATAAAATACAGTATCTAAAATGCTTGTATGCAAATGATAGAAGTCTAAAAAATAAGATGGGAGAGTTAGAATATACAGTATAGCACTAAATGAGAGGTTAGATATGATTGGTATCGCAGAGACATGGTGGAAGGAGGACAACCAATGGGACACTGTGAAAACTGGGTACACACTATATTGTAATGATAGAGCTGATCAAATTGGTGGAACTGTTTCACTCTGTGTTAGAGAGGGCATTGAGTTACAAAGGATTGAAGTTTTTCAGGAAACAAAATTTGCTGTAGAATCTCTATGGATTGAAATGCCAGTCAAAAGGGGAAGACGATGGCAGTGGGGGTGTACTATCAATCGCCTGGTCAGAATGAACAAATGGATGATGAAATACTCAAAGAAATCAGGGAAGCTAACAAAAGTTACAGCACAGTAATAATAATGGGTGATTTCAATTACACCGGTATTGACTGGGTCAATGTCACGGAAGGAACATGCTAGGGAGATAAAGTTTCTAGATGAAATAAATGACTGCTTCTTGAAGCAGCTGGTTCATGAACCGACCAGAGGGGAAGCCATTTTGGACTTAGTCCTTAGTGGAACACCAGATCTGGTGCAAGAGATAAGGGTGTTGGGGCCACTTGGCAATAGTGATCACAGCATGATTGCATTTGATTTAATTAAAGGAGAAGGGATGGTAAGGAAATCCATTGAACTACCTTCTAACTTTCAAAAGGGAGATTATGATAAAATGAGGAAACTAGTTAAGATAAAACTAAAAGGAGCAGTTGCAAAGGTTAAAGACTTACATCAAGCTTGGGTATTGTTTAAAAATATTATCTTGGAAGCCCAGACCAGCGGTATTCCATGCTTTAAGAAAAGTGGAAGGAAGTCGAAAAAACTGTCTGTATGGTTTAAAGGTGTGTTCAGAGAGGTTGTTGTTGCCAAAAAAGCATCTTTCAGCAAATGGAAAAAACAGCCAAATGACGAAAACTGGAAACAGCACAAGCACTGGCAAGTTAGATGCAAGGCATTGATAAGGCAGGATAAGAGAGAATTTGAGAAGAAACTTGCTATGAAGTAAAAATGCATAATAAAGACTTTTTCAAGTACATTCGTAGTGAAAAACCTGTGAGAGAGTCAGTTGGACCATTATATGATAGAGAGGTAAAAGGGGCACTAAGAGGGGACAAGGCCATAGCAGAGAGACTGAATGAATTCTTTGCTTTGGTCTTTACTTGTCTTACTAATCTGTTATGTTTTTTGAAGGTGTGAATAAACAGGTAGACAAAGGTGAGTCAGTTGATATAGTATATCTGAACTTTCAGAAAGCAGTTGACAAGGTCCCTCATCAGAGACTTTTGGCAAAACTAAAAAGTCATGGGATAGGAGGAAGTGTACTGTTGTGGATCAGGAACTGGTTAAAAGATAGAAAGCAGAGGGTAGGGCTAAATGACCAATTTTCCCAATGGAGAAAGGTGAATAGTGGAGTACCCCATGGATCTGTGCTGGGTCCGCTGCTTTTCAACATATTCATAAATGACATGGAAAAGGGAATAACGAGTAAGGTTATAAAATTTTCAGATAACATAAAACTATTTAAAGTTGTTAAAACCCATGAGGTTTGTGGAAAATTGCAAGAGGATCTTGATAAATTGGAAGACTGGGCATCCAAATGGCAGATGGAATTTAATGTGGACAAGTGCAAAGTTAGCATTCTCAGAAATGCTTCCCGTTCCACACGCAGGACCCAAAAGGCAGGCAGAGCTCCAGAGTCTCAGTGTGTGGATGAGATGATGGTGCAAGGATGATGGTTTTGGATTTGTTAGGAATGTGGGAACATTCTGGGGAAAGCAGGAGCTCTTCCAATGGGAATGGCTTCACCTTAACCGGGATGGAACCAGGCTGCTGGCATTAACCTTTAAAAAGGAGTTAGAGCAGCTTTTAAACTAGATAACAGGGGAGAGAAGACAGATGCCCAAGAGCACATGGTTCAGAACAATGTATCCTTGAAGGATACTACCAAAAGAATGAAGTTAGGGCATATAAGCATAGAGGTTCCAATAAAGACAAAAGTAGCCCAAATGCCCTTGATTACGGAGCAGACAGAGCTTAAAGATTCCAAATTACCCCCACCTACTGATAGCCAGATTAATATGAATAAAATACAGTCTCTAAAAGGCGATGGCAGTGGGGGTGTACTATCGACTGTCTGGCCAAAATGAACAAATGGATGATGAAATGCTCAAAGAAATCAGGGAAGCTAACAAATGTTGTAAGAAATTGAAATCATGAACAACTTTAACCTACTTGGATCAACTATCAATAAAGAAGCAACAAGCAGTCAAGAAATCAGACGACGCATTGCTTTTGGCAGAATGGCTATGAAAGACCTAGATAAGATTCTCAAGAGCAGAGATGTCTCTCTCCATACAAAGATTCGACTTGTTCAAGCCATGGTATTTTCAATAACATCATATGGATGTGAAAGCTGGACAGTGAAAAAGATAGACAGGAAGAAAATTGATGCCTTTGAATTATGGTACTGGTGGCGAATACTGTGTATACCATGGACTGCCCGAAGAACAAACCAGTCGGTACTAGAGGAGATCAAACCTAAGCTTTCTTTAGAAGCTCAGATGACAAGACTTCGCCTTTCATACTTTGGACACATCATGAGAAGAGAGAGATCATTAGAGAAAGACATCATGCTTGGCAAGATAGAAAGTCAACGCAAAAGAGGAAGGCCAGCAATGAGATGGGTCGATACAATAACAGCAGCTACGGGTACCAGTCTGTCAACAATGAGCCGCCTGACCCAAAAAGGAGGTCACGATAATGTTGTAAATTGTAAATAGTTACCCCTGTTATCCAAGTTGTATTACCTGTTCAACTGTAAACACAAAGTACCATCGTAAATGTGTAAATCATTGTTCATTGTACACCACACTGATGCTGAATAGCGTGGTATAGAAGAGACTATAAATAAATAAAAAATAAAGACCGAACACAATTTAGGATAGCTATCCAGAGGGTCGCCATGAGTCGACTCCGACTCGACGGCACTTAACAACAACAACAACAACAAATGTTACAGCACAGTAATAATAAAGGGTGATTTCAATTACTCTGGTATTGACTGGTCAGTGTCATGGCAGGACATGCTAGGGAGATAAAGTTTCTAGATGAAATAAATGACTGCTTCTTGGAGCAGCTGGTTCTTGAACTGACCAGAGGGGAAGCCATTATGGACCTAGTCCTTAGTGGAAAACCAGATCTGGTACAAGAGATAAGGGTGTTGTGGCCACTTGTCAGTAGTGATCACAGCATGATCATGTTTGATTTAATTAATGGAGAAGAGATGGTAAGGAAATCCACAGTACTACCTTTTAACTTTCAAAAGGAAGACTATGATAAAATGAGGAAAGAAAAAACTAAAAGGAGCAGTTGCAAAGGTTAAAGACTAACATCAAGCTTGGGTGTTGTTTAAAAATTCAATCTTGGAAGCCCAGACCAGCTGTATTCCACGCTTTAAGAAAAGTGGAAGTAAGTCCAAAAAACTGCCAGCATGATTTAAGGGTGGGGTCAGAGAGGCTGTTGTTGCCAAAAAAGCATCTTTCAGGAAATGGAAAAAAAGAGCCAAATGATAAAAACTAGAAACAGCACAAGCACTGGCAAGTTAGATGCAAGGCATTGATAAGGCAGGCAAAGAGAGAATTTGAGAAGAAGCTTGCTGTGGAAGCAAAAATGTATAATAAAGACTTTTTCAGGTACATTCGTAGCAAAAAACCTGTGAGAGAGTCAGTTGGATCATTAGATGATTGAGGGGTAAAAGGGGTACTAAGAGGGGACAAGGCCATAGCAAAGAGACTGAATAAATGTTTGCTTTGGTATATAGTGAGGAAGATGTAGGGATTTTAACCACGACTGAAGTGCTATTTAAAGGAGATACTGCGAAAAATTGAAAGATATATCGATACACCGGGAAGATGTATTACAACTATTTGACAAACTGAAGAGTAGCAAGTCACCTGGACCGGATGGTATACATCCAAGGGTGTTGAAAGAAGTGAAATATGAGATTGCAGACCTTCTATTAGTAATCTGTGAATTGTCATTAAAATCATCTATAATATTTGAAGATTGGAGGATAGCCAATGTAACGCCAATTTTTAAAAAGGGTTCCAGGGGTGATCCAGGAAACTACAGACCAGTGAGCCAGACATCAGTACCGGGAAAAATGGTGGAAACATCATAAAGAACAAAATTACTGAACATGTAGATAGTCATGGCTTAATGGAAGACAGCTAACATGGCTTTAGACATGGCAGATCTTGTCTTACTAATCTGTTATTTTTTTTTTGAAGGTGTGAATTTGAGAAAAAACTTGCTATGGAAGTAAAAACGCGTAATAAAGACTTTTTCCAAGTACATTCGTAGTGAAAAACCTGTGAGAGAGTCAGTTGGACCATTAGATGATAGAGAGGTAAAAGGGGCACTAAGAGGGGACAGGGCCATAGCGGAGAGACTGAATGAATTCTTTACTTCGGTCTTTACTTATCTTACTAATCTGTTATGTTTTTTGAAGGTGTGAATAAACAGGTAGACAAAGGTGAGTCGGTTGATATAGTGTATCTGGTCTTTCAGAAAGCCTTTGATAAGGTCCCTCATCAGAGTCTTTTGGCAAAACTAAAAAGTCATGGGATAGGAGGCAGTGGATCAGTAACTGGTTAAAAGATAGAAAGCAGAAGGTAGGGCTAAATGGCCAATTTTTCAATGGAGAAAGGTGAATAGTGGACTACCCCAGGGATTTGTGCTGGGTCCACTGCTTTTTGACATATTCATAAATGACCTGGAAAAGTGAAGAACGAGTGAGGTTATCAAATTTGCAGATGACACAAAACTATTTAAAGTTGTTAAAACTCATGAAGATTGTGGAAAATTGCAAGACGATCTTGATAAATTGGAAGACTGGGCATCCAAATGGCAGATGAAATTTAATGTGGACAAGTACAAAGTTATGCACCTAGGAAAGAACAATCCAAACAATGGTTACACGATGCAAGGTTCCACATTAGGAAACACCACCCAGGAAAAAGATTTAGGCATCATCATAGATAACATTTGAAAACCCTCCGTCCAGTGTGCAGCAGCGGCCAAGAGAGCAAATAGAATGCTAGGTATCATAAGGAAAGGAATGGAAAATAAAACAAAGGATATTATAATGCCTCTGTATCGTTCCATGGTGCGACTGCACCATGAATATTGTGTGCAATTCTGGTTGCCGTATCTTAAAAAGGATATAGCATTATTAGAAAAGGTACCAAAATGGTAAAGGGGATGGAAGGATACCCCTATGAGGAGAGACTAAAAATGTTAAGGCTCTTCAACCTGGAAAAGAGACGGCTGAGGGGAGATATGATAGAGGTCTATAAATTAATGAATGGAGTGGAACAGGTAAATGTAGATCGATTGTTTACGTTATCAGAATATAGAAAGACTAGGGGACATGCAATGAAGCTACAGGGTAACCTATTTAAGATTAATAAGAGAAAAAGTTTTTTTCACTCAACATGTAATCAAACTATGGAATTTGTTACCGGAGGATGTAGTAAAAGCTGTTGGTATAGCTGGGTTTAATAAAGGTTTGGACAAGTTCCTGGAGGAAAGATCCATAAACCATTATTAAAAGGGACCCAGGATATCACTTCTTGACCCAATACAAGCATTGTGGAACCTGTGTCTTTTAGGGAAACTGCTAGGTACTTATGGCCTAGATTGGCCACTGTTGGAAACAGGATACTGGGCTTGATGGACCTTGGTCTGACCCAGTATGGCATATCTTATGTTCATATATGAATCGAGTTGTGCTGAAATTATCTCTGGCTTCCAGAGTTTCTGATAAATATTGGCTAAATATTATAATAGTATTTGTGTAACTTGCCATGTGTTTTGATAGTCGATAATGGTAGTTGATTTCAATGGTATTTGTGATTGTTCCTGGGTGTCTTCAGTAGCTTGTCGTGAGAACTTCTGGTTGGTTCTTGTTTTTTAGCTTGGTTTCCGTTCTTGTTTATGGTCCCGTCCACGGTTCCTGCCTAAGGGCCAATCCAAAGAGCCTTCTGGCGAGGCTCTCAGGCGTGAGCCCACCAGGGGCGGGTGCGCCTTTCTGGCGCTGTTTTAAAGGTGTTCGTCTGGCCTGATTGGCCTTTGGTTCATGGAGCGGGAGAAACTTCAGGCCCGCTCCCTGTGCTGGATGTCGATTGGGCTTGTGGCTGCCGGTGTCCTTCGCACCTTTCAGGCGCTGTTTTAAAGTGGTGTTTGTTGGACCTGATTGGCCTTTGGTGCAGAGTGAGAGGAGTTCCAGACCCACTCCCTGTGCTGGATGCTGATCGGGCTTGTGGCTGCTGGTGTCGAATATGAGAATGAAGCCTGATTTGAGGTTGTTCATTCTCTTGAGGATGGTGTCAAGAAGTGGTTATCAATATTTCAACATTATGGTTTAGTTTGAAACCATGTTGATGGGGGTCCAGAAGGGCGTACCGGTCTAAGTGGTCCTGTAACTGCCTTTGTACCACTTTTTCAATAATTTTAGCCATAAATGGTAGACTGGAAATTGGGCGGTAAGATACAGGATTGGTTCTGTTGAGTGATGAGTTCTTGATGATTGGCCATATGATAGCGTGTTTGAATTAATTTGGCATGTATCCTTGGATGAGAGCCATTGTTACTATCTTGTATATAAAGTGTGTGAGTTGTTCCTTCGTTGATTTTATCCAGGGTTACAGGGAATGAGTCCATTGGAGAGGTGATGATGTTGAGGGTGCCAATTTAAGGGATAAATTGGTTCACTCAGCATCTGCCATTGATCGTCCACTGAAATTCTGTCTATTGCCGGGACACTATCCATGCAGTACCTGTCATGGATAGTGATTCTACATTACTGGGGGAATCATGGTATGATCCACATTCTCATTTGGAGTTAAAATCCTTGTGGTACTGTATGCTACTTGAACATCTACATTTGTTATATATTTAAAAATATGCCCTTGCTAGTTGTATTACATTGGTAGAACCACTCGACAGATCAAAGTGCGATTGATGGAACATGCCTCAAGACTCCACACAGTGACACAGTCAGCTCCTATGGTGGAACATTGTAGCGCACTGGGTCACTCTTTTGATCAGCTAAAGTAGAGAGTGAATGACGCTATCCCGGAAGACCCACAGGGAGGAGCGACCGTGTTTATCATCTTCCAATAAGAGAACAATTCTGGATCTTTAAATTGCAAACTGTCACCCCTCGGTGTTTAAATTTGGAACTGGAGTGGTTTAATCTAATTTGATTCCCAGACAAAAATGTTGCCTGATCGGGGGAGGGTATTTTCTTTTTGAGGTGAAATTTCTCCTTTAACTGATTGGAGGGGTACCAGCTTTGTCATGATGATGTCAGATGCCATTTTATACAAAATTGGCGGGGGTTTTACCCTTTGTGCATAAGCCTTTAACATTTTAGCTCAGGAATTCTGCCAAAAATCTGAAGCAGAGCTTTGACATGGGTTCAAAACGTGGCACATCATGAGGATTCCTGTTTCAACTATTTGGTTTGGTTCAGCGACGTCGGAGCTTCAGATTTTCATAGCTCATATAAAGCCGGTACTTAGCTCATGATTAAAAAGGACTTACTACCTAGGGGGACGGGTTCCCTTTCTTCCTTGGTGGTGTTTCTGACAAAAAAGGTTTTCACAATTTCAATGGTGGGGTATTCCCTGGTCACTTTTTGATTACTTATTTTTTAGTCATGTTTTATTATTTCGCTTTTACCATTTACTTTGGATTTCTTTTATTTTTGAGGCTTGCACTCCCTGAGGAAGGTTGAGATAGCCAAAATGCGTTGGGGTTTAATAGAAACAAAGAAACAGAAAAATATGATACACAGTACAAACGTGATAAAGTGGAAAAACAATTTATTTGAAAACTCGGACCTAGGTTGTTTTTCCACTTTATCACGTTTGTACTGTGTGCCTGTTTTACGTGATAAACTGCCTTGTGTTGGACAGAAAAATATGATGACAGAAAAAGACCACATGGCCTATCTAGTCTGTCCTTCCATATCAACAACTACAACAGTCCCCTTTTTACGTTTAGAGATCCTCTGTGTTTGTCCCATGCTTTTTTGAATTCAGTTACTGTCCTCATCTCTACCACCTCCACTGGGAGACTATTCCACAGATCCACTACTCTTTCCGTAAAGTAATATTTCCGCATATCACTCCTGAATCTATCTCACTTCACCCTCATCCCATGTCCCCTCGTAGCAGAACTTGCTTTCAATTGAAAGAGGCTCGCTCCCTGAACATTTATGCCACGGAGGTATTTAAACATCTCAATCATATCACCTCTATCCTGCCTTTCCTCTAAGGTATACATATTAAGATCCTTCAGTCTGTCCTCATATGCTTTACAATGAAGACCACTAATCATTTTAGTAGCCACCCTCTGCACTGACTCCATCCTGTTCACATCCTTTTGAAGGTGCGGTCTCCAGAATTGCACACTATACTCCAAATGAGGTCGCACCAAAGACTTATACAGAGGCATTATCACCTCCTTTTTTCTGCTAGCCATTCCTCTCCGTATGCACCCAAGCATCCTTCTAGCTTTTGCCGTCGCCTTTTCTACCTGTTTAGCTACTTTAAGATCATCAGACACAACCACGCCTAGGTCCCGCTCTTCTTTAGTGGACAAAAGTACTTCACCCCCTATACTATATTGCTCTCTTGGATTGCTGCAGCCCAAATGTATGACCTTACATTTTTTAACATTAAAACCCAGCTGCCAAATTCTAGACCATTCTTCAAGCTTAGCTAGATCCCTCCTCATGTTATCTACACCTTCCTGGGTATCTACTCTATTGCAGATTTTGGTATCATCCACAAAGAGGCAAACCTTACCTGACAGCCCTTCTGCTATATCACTAACAAAGATGTTAAAAAGAATCGGGCCAAGGACAGATCCCTGGGGCACACCACTGGTAACATCCTTCGCCTCAGAGTGAGCTCCATTTACTTGTACTCTTTGTCGCCTCCCACCCAACCAATTTCTAACACAAGCAGTAAGTTTAGGGTCCATCCCTAGGGTGCTCAGTTTATTTATAAGTCGCCTGTAAGGAACAGTGTCAAAGGCTTTACTGAAATCTAAATACACCACATCTGTTGACTGCCTTCTACTGCACCAACTCCATTTGTTTCTTCTGTCTCCATTGTCTCTCCAGTTTCCATAGTGTATGTTTAGCATGCTTGATCTCAGAAGAGTACCAGGGTGCTGTAACTTTTCGAGAAGTTGTATGGGTCTTTTATGGAGCTGATACTGCTGCGAGGATGGTTCAGTTCCAGTTTTCAATGGCAATGTCTAGGTCACGTAATTTGTGATTCAGTTTTGGGGATATTTCCTGCAGAAAATTTTCCTTATGGAAGCTCCTGAATCTTCTTTCAGTATACTGCTGGGATGTAATGTCAGAGGTCCTTTTGATATGCATCTTGAAGGATATAAGGTGGTGGTCAGACCAGGATATAGGCATAATTGATGGAGATGTTATAAGGCTGTGTTCAGTCATCTTCTTTGGAATGAATATAAGGTCGGGCATTAATGATTTGTATGCTTTGTGATCCAGGTGACTTACTATTCTTTAGTTTATCAAACAGCTGTTATACATCTTCCTGATTTATCAATATTTCTTTCAATTCTTCCGATACATCACCTTTAAATACCATTTCAGGCATGAGTAATGTCCCTTCATCTTCTTTAGTAAAGATCAAAGCAAAGAATTCATTCAGTCTTACTACTATGGCCTTGTCCTCCTTTAGCGCCCCTTTTACTCCTCTATTGTCTAATGGTCCAAATGACTTTCTAATGATCTTTTTGCTATAAATGTACTTGAAAAAGGTTTTATTGTGCATTTTTGCTTCTATGGCAAGCTTTTTTTTCAAATTCTCTCTTTGCCTGCCATATCAAAGCCTTGCATCTAACTGCAAGCACTTATGTTGTTTCCCGTTTTCATCATTTGGCTCCTTTTTTCATTTTTGGAAAGTTGTTTCTTTGGTTACAACAGCCTCTCTAACGTCACCTTTAAACCACGCTGGCAGTTTTTTGGCCTTCCTTCCACTTTTCTTAAAGTGTAGAATACATCAGGTCTGTGCTTCCAAGTTAGTAATTTTTAAACAATGCCCATGCTTGATGCAAATCTTTAACCTTTGCAGCTGCTCCTTTTAGTTTTTTCTCAACTATTTACCTCATTTTATCATAGTCTCCCTTTTGAAAGTTAAAAGGTAATACTGTGGATTTCCTTGCCATCCTCCCTCCATTTATTAAATCAAATACAATCATGCTATGACCACTAATGCCAAGTGGCCCCAACACTCTTATCTCTTGTGCCAGATCCTGTGTTCCACTAAGGACTAGGTCCAAACTAGCTTCCCCTTTTGTTGGCTCATGAATCAGCTGCTCCAAGAAGCAGTCATTGATTTCATCTAGAAACTTTATCTCCCTAATATGTCCTGTTGTGATATTAACCCAGTCAATACCGGGATAATTGAAATCACCCATTATTACTGTTTTGTAACTTTTGTTTGCTTTCTTGATTTCTTTGAGCATTTCATCATCCATCTGTTCATTCTGGCCAGGCAGACTGTAGTACACCTCCACTGCCATCGTCTTCCCCTTTTTACATGGAATTTCTATCCATAGAGATTCTACAGTGTATTTTGTTTCCTGCAAAATTTTAATCCTGTGTGTCTCAATGCCTTCTCTAACATAGAGGGCAACCCCTCTACCAATTTTATCTACCCTATCATTGCAATATAGTTTGTACCCAGGTATCACAGCGTCCCATTGGTTGTCCTCTTTCCACCAGGTCTCTGAGATGTCAGTTATATAGTAACATAGTAAATGACAGCAGATAAAGACCAGTATGGGCACCCCTCCCCATGTCTTTGTTTTAGGGGTGAACCCACCGCTCCATGTAGGACACCCCTGTTTGTTGAGAAATTAGATAGTTAAGTTTATTTTGATTTTATATGTAATCTTTTATAGGGCTATATATTCTAACTCTCCCATCTTATTTTTTAGACTTCTAGCATTTGCATACAGGCATTTTAGAGGTTGTATTTTATTCATATTAATCTGGTTATCAGTTGATAGGGGTAATTTGGAATCTTTCAGCTCTGTCTGCTCTGTACTTTATTGGAACCCCTCTATCGGGATGCCCTAAATTCCCTCTTTTGCTAGTATCCTTCAAGGATACATCCTTTTGAGCCATGTGCTTTTGGGCAACTGTTGGTTTTTCCCTATTATCTAGTTTAAAAGCTACTCTATCTCCTTTTTAAAGGTTAATTCCAGCAGCCTGGTTCCATCCCAGTTAAGGTGGAGCCCGTCCTTTCGGAAAAGACCTTCCCTTCCCCAGAATGTTGCCCAGTTCCTAAAAAATCCAAACCCCTCTTCCTTTTACCATCATCTCATCCATGCATTGAGACTCCATAGCCCTGCTTGCCTTTTAGGTCCTGCACGTGGAACAGGAAGCATTTCAGAGAATGCTACCCTGGAAGTTCTAGATTTCAACTTATTTACTTATTTATTTATTTATTTAGCTAGGCTTATATACCACTTATTCTAAACATCAAAGTGGTTTACAATGAAAAAAAAGAGCCAACATGGCTTTACATAGAACAAGGGCTTGAATAAAGGGAGGACAAATAAAAAAAAGGGAGAATAAACTATTAAACTGTATGACAGCATGAAAAGTTCTTCTAAGTCATGGTTTAGTAATATTATGCTTGAGTAGATTCATCAGCCTCAAAGCAACTGATGAAAAGTAGTGGCTTTAGCTGCTTTCTAAAAGTCAGCAAGTCATTAGAGGTACGAAGGATGTGAGGTATTGCTTTCCATAAGGTTGGAGGAAAGAGGGAGAAAGCTCTCTTTGAAGTTGAAACAGTGGTCTTGATGTTTAATGTTGGTATGCATAATGTGTTGGCAGAGTTATATCTTCTGATTCTGTTGTTAGGCATCTTTTAAATAAGAGTCCCGAGGTGAACAGCCGAGAGGTTGTGAAGCACTTTGAATATTGTTAGTAGAGATTTGAATTTAACCCTTTCTTGGATTGGAAGCCAATGCGGATTCTTGAGAATGGGTGAAATGTGATCAGTTTTTGATTTGTCACAGAGGATATGGGCAGTTGTGTTTAAAGCTAGCTGTAATGGGTAGGTTGTGGATGGAGGCCTTGCAAAACAATGTTGCAGTAATCAATAGAAGGAAGGGTAAGGGCCTGTAGTACAGTATGAAAATTATTATAATCCAGAAGAGCTTTAAGATGAGAAACAGTCCTGAGTTTGTAATACAGGTTCTTAGCAATATTACTGACATGAGTGAAGATCGAAAAGTGTTGGAAAAAAATAACTCCCAGGTAATGAACTTGATGTTTGACCTGCAACTTGGATCCAGCAATGGTTATGAATTCTGGGGGAGTGAAGTTAAGATTCCTAGAGACAAAAAGTTCATCTGTCTTGCTGTGATTTATCATGAGATTATGCACGGATAACCAATTGGAGACAACTGTGAAGCAGCTTTCCATGCTGGTGAATATAGGCTTGTATGTATTGATAGGTGTATACAGCATAACATCGCCAGCATAGATGTGTTATTGTACATTATATTTCTTCATGATTGCACATAGTGGCTGTGAAAAGATGTTGAACAAGAGAGAAGATAATGCTAACCCTTCCGGAACAACTTGGAGTTGGAAGTATGGAATTGACATCTCTTCGCCTATTTTAACCTAGAGTTGTCGATTGTGAAAGTCAGATCTGAACCAATTTGTTGTATTACCTCGTAGGCCTAATCAGGAGTTAGTGGGCCTGATTTCCTGAGTGCAGCTGAGGCCTGCATAAAAGGCTCCAGTGCCCTGCCCTGTTGAGGCTTTCCTAACCAGGGCTCTACAGATCAACAAACAGTAAGGATTTGAGGGTTTGTTTGTTTGTTTTTATTATATTACATTGCTAGCTCTCTGACTGGGAGCTCTTAAAAGGGTTTTTTGTATATTTTTTAAAGCAAGGTTACTTTCTTTTTGGTGCTTTAGGGGAACTCTCCTTGAGCACAGTAGGTTGCTGAACTCTAGTAACCTCCTCAGGTTTGGAAACTGCTAACACCTAATCAGGTGTTAATTCCCTCCCTACCCACCCCGAATCCCACCCACTCCCAGTGAGAAGTCTTGCTTTATAGGGCACCTCCCCCTTTAACAAATCACAGAGAATTGAACCAGCACATTTTGAATATAACTAAAGAGATTTAACTGCTTTTTCTCTGAAAGGACAGCTGGGAAACTGGCTGGTACTTGGTAGATCTCTCTCTTTTGCTTTAACAGATACCTAAGCTCCACGAACAGAACAATGTCTGGGAAAAATCGTATTGCTAAAGCTGTTGCCCCCGTTACAGCTTCTGCCTCGGTCCAGACAGAGGTCCTAATGCCAGTTGAAGGACCAGTTCCATGTGCAGGGTGCCTGCATGCTGAAGCTCTGAGGAAACAAGTGGAGGAACTCAGAGAGGAGGTGGCGAGGCTGAGGAGCATTCAAGACAGTGAGAAGTACATTGATGAGATGCTTCTTGCAGCAACCAAGCTCTCCAGCACAGGAGAAGATGGGTGCCAACAGAATGTCGATGGTTGGACACAAGTCACCAGGGCCTGCAAAATCACCAATCCAACGTCTCCAGCCCTTGAATTGAAGAACCATTATGCAGCCCTGGAAGTGGAGGAGGTGAAAGCATCCCTGGAAAGGGAAGAAGCAGAGTTCAAGTACCCCAAAGTTGCAGAATCAGTGACCAGAAGGAAACGAAGGGTAGTGGTGGTTGGAGACTCTCTTCTGAGGGGTACTGAGGCGTGCATCTGCCGACCAGACTTGATGTCCAGAGAGGTATGCTGTCTGCCTGGTGCCAAAATCCAAGATGTTACGGAAAGTTTGCCGAGACTCATCAAGCCCACTGACTATTACCCAATGTTGCTAATCCATGTTGGAACAAATGATACTGCCAGGTATACCTCGGAACGTATCAAAAGTGACTTCATGGCTCTGGGAGAGAGGGTGAAGCAGTTAGGTGCACAGGTGGTGTTCTCTTCAATCCTCCCTGTTGAGGGTAAAGGCCAAGGCAGAGAGGCTCGCATCCTGGAGATGAATGCATGGCTGTGTGGATGGTGTCATCGAGAGCGTTTTGGTTTGCTAGACCATGGGATGCTGTTCCAAGGGTTGCAGAGCAGAGATGGCATCCATCTGTCCAAGAAAGGTCAACGCATCTTCGGTAGTAGACTGGCTAATCTACTGAAGAGGGCTTTAAACTAGATTCGTTGGGGATGGGTGAAGAAAGCCCCCAGGTAAGTGAAAGCCCCCAGGTAGGTGATACATTAAATACCTTTATGGAAATGGGTAACAGGGGTAACATATGGAAAGCAGTGTTTATAAATGCCCGTAGCATGGGAAATAAGATCCCTGATGTTGAAGCTTTGGTGGGAGTGGCTGACTTGGATTTAGTGGCAGTTACAGAAACATGGTTCACAGAAAACCATGATTGGGATGTAACTATACCTGGCTATACTTTATAAGAAAGGACAGGGTAGGAAGAAGGGGAGGAGGAGTGGCACTATATGTAAAAACTACTATTAAAGCTTTGGAATTACAGAGCTTAAAAGAGAGAGAGGAGGCATTGTGGGTTAAACTAGAAAGAGGGAAAGAGAAATCTATTTGCATTGGTGTGATATACAGACCTCCCTCACAAGAGGAAGAGGTGGACAGAGAGTTAATTGAAGACATACGCAGCATTGCTAGGAAAGGGGAAGTGCTACTGATAGGAGATTTCAATATGCCAGATGTTGATTGGCACATTCCTGCTGCAGTATCATCTAGAAGTAAAGAGATCCTGGATTCTCTACAGGGAGAACTATTCAGGCAATTGGTAACAGACCCCACACGTGAAGGGGCCATACTGGACTTGGTGCTTACCAATGGTGAAAGTGTTTCTGATGTTGTAGTGGGAGATCATTTTGCATCCAGTGATCACCAGATGGTGTGGTTCAATATTAGGACTAGGGCTGTTAGAATCCATTCCAAGGTGAGGATCTTAGATTTTAGGAAGACTAACTTTGCGAAGATGGGCCAGTACCTCAGGGAGTCGTTAGTGGGATGGGAACAGCTGGGGGATGTAGAAAAACAGTGGGCAAAACTGAAAGGGGGTATTTTAAGGGCAACCAACCTTTTTGCTAAAATGGTAAATAAAGGCAAAAGGAAAAGGAGACCGCTATGGTTTTCGAAGGAAGTAGCTGAAAAAGTGAAGAAAAAGAGGGAGGCCTTCATGAAATACAAGAGATCACAGAGAGAGGAAAACAGGCATCTGTATTTGGAAAAACTTAGAGAAGCTAGCAAAGTAGTCAAGAAGGCAAAGATTCAAAAGGAGGAGGAAATAGCCAATGCAATAAAATGGGGGGATAAGACATTTTTCAGATATATTAGTGAGAAGAGGAAGGGCAAAAGTGGTATTGTCAGACTCAAGGGTGCAGGGAGGGAATATGTAGAAGCTGATAAGGATAAAGCGGAATTGCTTAATAAATATTTTTGTTCTGTGTTCACAGATGAAGAACCAGGAGCAGGACCTCAGAAAACACCCACAAATAGGAACAGAAGCGAGGGACATCTTGAACAATTTTCAGAAGACTGTGTTCGTGAGAAACTATCTCAACTTAAAGTAGACAAAGAGATGGGACCGGATGGGATACACCCTAGAATACTGAGGGAACTTGGGGACGTTCTAGCAACTCGTCTGACTGACCTTTTCAATGCCTAGTTGGAGTCGGGAGTGGTGCCAAAGGACTGGAGAGAGGCTCATGAGTGCCTTTACACAAAAGCGGAAGTAAGGATGTGGTTGAAAACTACAGGCCGGTTAGTTTAACTTTGGTGGTGAATAAATTATTGGAAACGCGCTGAAAGAGAAAATAGTGAGGTTTCTGGAGTCCAGCAGATTACAGGATCCGAGGCAGCATGGATTCACCAGAGGCAGGTCTTGTCAGACAAATCTGATTGATTTCTTTGACTGGGTGACCAGGGAGTTGGACCGAGGGAGAGCTCTAGATGTGGTGTATTTAGATTTCAGTAAAGCCTTTGACAATGTTCCTCACAAGCGACTTATAAACAAACTGAGCACCCTAGGGATGGACCCTAAAGTTACTGCTTGGGTTAGAAATTGGTTGGGTGGGAGGCGACAAAGAGTACAAGTAAATGGAGCTCACTCTGAGGAGAAGGATGTTACCAGTGGTATGCCCCAGGGATCTGTCCTTGGTCCGATTCTTTTTAACATCTTTGTTAGTGATATAGCGGAAGGGCTGTCGGGTAAGGTTTGCTTCTTTGCAGATGATACCAAAATCTGCAATAGAGTAGACACCCAGGAAGGTGTAGATAACATGAGGAGGGATCTAGCTAAGCTTGAAGAATGGTCTAGAATTTGGCAGCTGGGATTTAATGTTAAAAAATGTAAGGTCATGCATTTGGGCTGCAGCAATCCAAGGGAGCAATACAGTATAGGAGGTGAAGTACTTTTGTCCACTAAAGAAGAGCGGGACCTAGGCGTGGTTGTGTCTGATGATCTTAAAGTAGTTAAACAGGTAGAAAAAGCGACGGCAAAAGCTAGAAGGATGCTTGGGTGCATACGGAGAGGAATGGCTAGCAGAAAAAAGGAGGTGATAATGCCTCTGTATAAGTTTTTGGTGCAACCTCATTTGGAGTATAGTGTGCAATTCTGGAGACCGCACCTTCAAAAGGATGTGAACAGGATGGACTTGGTGCAGAGGGTGGCTACTAAAATGATTAGTGGGCTTCATTATAAAGCATATGAGGACAGACTTAAGGATCTTAATATGTACACCTTAGAGGAAAGGCGGGATAGAGGTGATATGATTGAGATGTTTAAATACCTCCATGGCATAAATGTTCAGGGAGAGAGCCTCTTTCAATTGAAAGCAAGTTCTACTACAAGGGGACATGGGATGAGGGTGAAGGGAGATAGATTCAGGAGTGATATGCGGAAATATTTCTTTACGGAAAGAGTAGTGGATCCATGGAATAGTCTCCCAGTGGAGGTGGTAGAGATGAGGACAGTAACTGAATTCAAAAAAGTATGGGACCAACACAGAGGATCTCTAAAGGTAAAAAGTGGACTGTTGTAGTTGTTGATATGGAAGGACAGACTAGATAGGCCATGTGGTCTTTTTCTGTCATCATGTTTCTATGTTTCTATGGATTCTAAACTTCTTATCGGAAAGCCTAAATTTGGTCTCCAGAACCTCCCTCCCATACTTTCCTATGTCATTGGTACCAACATGTACTAAGACAGCAGCCTCCTCCCCAGCACTATCTAAAACCTTGTCTATATAACACGTGAGGTCCACTACCTTCGCACCAGGCAGGCATGTTACCAGATGGTCCTCACGTCCAACAGTCACCCAGCTATCTAGACCTCTTAGATATATTAGCAAAAAGAGCAAAGAGCACAGGAGAGTCTGATTCCTCTACCAACACAGAACAGCAAAGGATGGAGCAGAGGAAGACAAACTTGTAGGTGGCAAAGAGCAAAGTTCTATTCACAGATAACACATCACAACAAAATTCTCAAATATAAAAACAATCAGATTCAATTCACCATATCTCCACCATATCCAGTGGAGGAGTGGCCTAGTGGTTGGGGCAAGGTACTTCAGGCCGGAAGGTCAGGGGTTCAAATCCCTCTAGAGGACAGCAACCTTGGGCCGGAAGGACTGAGGTTTCTAGTCCCATAGGTGCTCCTTGTGGTTTTGAGCAAGCCACTTAACTCTCCATAGCCCATGTTCCCTGTAAAATAGTTATCTCCAAGTTATAATGCCCTGTTCAATGTAATTTCAGTTTGTTCAATGTAAACCGCACTGATGCAGAATAGCGCGGTATATAAGAGAATGTAAATAAATAAAGCAGTCCAGTGATCATGAAGTCCTTTCAGAAACCTGACATGTTTCGGCACTCTCATCTGTATCAGTGGCAGTGAGTGTTCATATACACTGGAATATGGTCACTGGTGGACAGAGAAGCCTGGGACTGAGAGAAACCATGACACCTCAGGCATAGCTTGAGGAGCCCCCACTACACGAAAAATGCCAGAAGCATGTGTGAAACAGCTTCTTACATGAGGAGGCATAAAAAAGTAGCATCATTTCTCCAGGTTTCATTTCAAAATGAGTTCTATATAGTTACAGTAGTCTGCATTCTTGGAGATATGGATTTCAGCAGGTTCTGTGGGTTTACTTCATTTTTGAAGCCCATTAAATTTTTGTCATTTACTTATTGGTGTTTTGTTTTAGTTAGTTCAGGCAAGCTTTAGAAATAGTGGAATGACATGATCTTAGCACTTAATAGTTGGTCCCTGAGGTAGACCTCGGCTTCAAGTTCTTAAACAGGCATGTAACCTTTCAACAGCTCATACACTGAAGCTCACAAAAGAGTGAGAGAAACATGCTGTACATGCTGGCAATACCGAGTCTTCATATAATAATTTTTTCTGACATCTGATAATAACTAGAAAATCAAAATTAGGGCAGGCGTGAATTTTGTCTTTTGCTATCATGTCCATGGACTGGTTTCTAAGAAATATTGTTTAGTCACTGTAGGGAGCCAGAACTTGCTAATACGGAAGCCAAGGAAAACTTCAGAAAATTGTTTTTCTAAGTTTTACCAAGTGAGATCATATTTTCTTTGCCCTGATGAAGTACAGGTGCAAAGTCCAAATGCATTGGTCCCAGTGGGGCAATTTTCCACCCATTTGCTTTCTTAGCAAATGCAGCTAACAAACTGCAGATTTGACCATTTAAATTCTAATGGGGCTTCTAAAGAGGGATACCCTCATTTTTCTTATTCTCCGTCTACTATATGTGAACGCTGCTACTCAAAACACAGGACCATTCCTTGCCACTCTTCACAGTTTCTATTTGGACATTTATATTTTTTTTATTTTATAGTTTCCAGTTTCAAAGATGTCCTTTGCTGCTATCAAAACATCAGTTGAACATAAAGGAGCAGACATGAAACGTTTCTGAATGTATGTGCCATTTTGGCAGATCACAGGTCAGATGGAAAGAATGTTTCCTCTTACTAGGTACAGGGAGCTTAAAGCTTATTTTTCATACATAAGAAGGGAGGCAGCACCCTCTAGCACCGAGGATCGGATACCACGGCAGACATAAAAGCTGCCAGATGTAAATCAGAGTATTGCCAGCCTCTGACTCTGTTGGGGGATTCAGACCCACATTTTCCTGCATGAAAGACAAAATCTTTTCTCTTTCTTAATTCAGCTGTGTACGCAACCCGGCAGTCTTACATAGCAACATGGGAATCCTGGGAGGCTGCTGGAATATGCAGATCAACAGAAGCTAATTAGCATTTTACTTGCAGCCATCCTTAACTGATTGGCAGCACAGCTGTGGGGACTAAATAAAACACATTTTCTAAGACCACCTGCAGTGCACAGGAACTGACACCTGCCACTTGGTGAAATGTAGAATAGTTGGAGGCATGCTTTCATCATAAGGTGGAGAACCCGGTTTTGACGTAATATTGGGCTGACCTATTTGGCTAGATGGATAATTAGTGCTTCAATCTCCTGACATGCAGTTCAACAAAGGCACTTTTCTTATTCTGAAATGCTGATGTGTTAATTAAGATTTACAACTCATTTGAGAGATACTGTATATCCAGCAGACTCAGCTCCATGAACTCTCTTTTACTTCAATACTGTCCACATTCACATAGCTCATTGCTGAACAGCATTTTCAGATGCTAAATCTCCTTTTCATTCTTGTGCATCTGAGACTTCTTTAAAAGAAACATGAATAAAAATGTCTTGTTTGAAATTAACACCACCATAATCGAGCCCAAATTAAACACAATGCAGTTACTGCTATTTCATATTAAACAGGGTTACCAATTAGTCAATTCCTCCAGTTGAGGAGGTAATGGTCATCAATGCAAGAATTTAAAATGCAAGCAGAAGTAATAAAAGGGAGATTTCTTCAAAGAGGATACCTGAATAATATAGTGAATAGGTTACTTAAATGTGTACTCTATAGGGGTCATTTTGGAAGCCCTATTCATGCTTTAGACCTCCAAAAAATGGGCATAGAGACATCCAAAGCACAGAGACATCTCAAGCCATTTTAGAAGCCCAGTCTGTGGACATCCCCAATGTGAAGATGTCCAAGTCTGAATGATGGAAGTAGTGGAGGCGTAACTAGGGTGTTCCCAGGAATCTAGGTGTCAGAAATATCCTAGATGGCTGGCATCGTGTCTAAGGTTAGACCTGCTCCAGGCATAAACAGGCATCTCAACACAATTTCAATGATAGCAGCAGTGGAATTTAAACTCTGGCTTCCCTGTTCCTAGCCCACTACTCTAATCCAGGGGTTCTCAACCCAGCCCTCGGGAAACACCTAGCCAGTCAGGTTTTCAGGATAACCATGATGAATATGCATGAGAGAGATTTGCATACAATGGAGGCAGTACATGCAGATCTCTGTCATTATGGCTATCCTGAAAATCTGACTGCCTAGGTGTGTCCCAAGGACTGGGTTGTGAACCCTTGCTCTAACCATTAGGATATTCCTGGATGTCCAGGTTCTGAAATACTATTTTGGGGACGTCTATGTAGACACCCCTGCAGATGTTCATGTTTGTGAAATCATGTTGGCACCTGGATGTGCCTGATTTATTTTCAGATGCTCTAATTTAGACGTCCGAAATTGCACTTTGACATCCTGTCTAAAATGCTCCTCCATGCATATAGGTCTTTGCTGTTAACATATCACTCAGGGAAAGACGAGTCGAGGATTATACGTGTTATACTGTATTCAACCAAAGCAAAATTAGTGACGGGGATAATACAGAAGCACTGGATTATTCTTGGGTTATATCAATGTTTTGAGGAGTGTCCTCTGGTGGCACATATTAGGAACTGAAATCTACAAGATATGATTGTGAAGTCAGCTCTCTTGCATGAAAAAGAGAGACAACAAACAACAGTACTGGAACATTATTTATTTATTTTTTATTTATTTAATGTCTCTTCTATACTGTGGTCTTTAAAAATCAGTGCGGTTTACAGGTAACAGATTTGTGCAGTGCAGGCAGGCCTACACTGGACTTACAATAAACAGGGGATTATATACAGGGTTAACAGGGTAACTATGTACAAGATAACTTGCTGTCATAAGTTATGAGGACAGCTCCACACTATTTACACATTGGCTCAGCTATATACATGGTGACAAGGCAGGGGAGTATACCTCTATCCGTCGAGGGGATCAGGGTCTAGCGGGCTGGGCTGCAGACTCATGGAGTGGCTGCGTCGGGGGCGTCAACCTGGGTCTTGAGTGTGACATTATTCCTGTGAGTCATGTAGCCTTACTGCACAGATATGGAGGGACATACTTTAAATGTTGGACATATTTTAAAAATCAGCAGAATATCTGAAACAAGACAGCATACTTCCTATACTTCAACACCTGTAGTAGTATAAGATACAATGTCCATGTCCCCTGGTTTATGTTGGGCACACCAAAAGAGTATTCAAGATCAAACTTACTGAATATCACTCCTGGTTGGACATAAGAACATTGATAGTTCTCCTAGTTGTATGTTGCATTGAAAGACAGAATGATTTTAGCCAATTAATTTGGCATATGATTGATCATGTGGGTATTCATTGGAGAGGCGACAATAGTGAAGCAAACCTGAATTTATTTGGAGCAGTGGTAGATTTCTACCTTGAATATGGTAGATCCTCACGATATAAACACTGAAACTGTGTTGATGACATTAATTTAGCATGAAACAATGGATTGGTTGTTTCTGTGTCAGCTGATATGAAAGATACAGGTACAGAAATTTTTGAATACAGCTGGCTCGATATTATGAGAGTTGAAAAGAAAAAAATAGATCATGGAAAAAAGGGTGATAGTTGAGTCATAAAGCAATAAATTGATCCCTGATGCAGAAAACAGTTCTAAGTGGACATAGAAAAAAGACAGCTGAGGGATAATATGATAGAGGTCTATAAAATAATGAATGAAGGAGAACAGGCAAATACAGATCGGTTGTTTACTCCTTCTAAAAGTAGAACGACAAGGAGATACGCAATGAAGCTATAATGTAGCACATTTAAGACTAATCAGAGAAATATTTTTTTTACTCGGTGCATAATAAAAATCTGGAATTCATTACCGGAGGATGTAGTACAAGCTCTTAGTGCAGCTGAGTTCAAAACAGGTTTGTACGAGTTCCTGGAGGAAAAGTCCATAAACCATTATTAAAGAGGAATGGGGAAATCCACTGCTTATTCCTGGAACAAGCAGCATGGAATGTGTCTACCTTTGGGAACCCGACAAGTACTTAAGACCTGGAATTGCCATTGTTGGAGACAGGAAACTGGGCTTGATGGAACCTTGGTCTGATCTAGTATGGCAAATCTTATAGTTCGAAATATAGCACTGGGTTGAATTATATTGGCATGGTATTTGCACAACATTTGAAAAAATCTTTTGAAACAATTGAATTGAATTGAATGTTTTAATAGTAGAAATATGTTTAAAATGAGTTAAAAATCAAAATATTTTTGTAATAGGGGACTTTTCTTTTATTATTTTTCACCCCAATGGATGTTGGAAAGAATTATATAAAAGGGTTTGAGAATATCTGTCTCTGTCCGTCTGTCTGACTCTCCAAAAATCTAACGGTATTGGATGAAACTTGGCATGTGGGAAAAACTTTTAAAAAGACACATTGAGTTTGAATATGGTCTAAATCAGATTGGAGGTTATAGGGAAATAAGCCCCCCCCCGCCCAAAAATAACCTAGCCTAATGTATTTCTATAGGAGAAGGAATTCCAACTTCTGTAGCATAGACACTTATACACAGTGAAACAATGCATATTACAGAATTTCTCCTTTCAAGCTCTCTCTCCCTATTAACTACTCTCCCAAACCCCCAAACTAAAATGTTCCCCACAAATGTCCCATCACCCCCACATACTGCCCACACACCCAAAAAATGTTCCCTCACAACTGCATTACCAACCTGCAGGGCCGGCTCAATCACCAGGCAAACTAGGCTATCGCCTAGTGGAGTATAAAGCTTAAGGTTTGCCTAGGGTACCAATACCTTGAACCAACTCTTGAGCCAGCTCTGCCAATCTGCCAAATGATGCTACCACAAAAAATTACCACCTACAACTGCCTCACCATCCATCCAGATGCAACTGCCCTACTCCAAAAAACTAACCCTTCAAATGCCCCACGGCCCCCACCCCTCACAAACTGCCACATCCCCCAAAACTACCATACCACAACTGCCTCACAAACTCACACTGCCCCACCCATAAAAAACATTCTCTCACAACAGCTCTACCAACCGTCAAACTGCTCCACTCCCCCAACTTCTCTACCACCTCACTAAATGCCACGCCCCATAAATTACACTCCTGCATCTGCCCTAACACATAAAAATATTCCCCATTCCCAAAAACTACTACTCTACAATTGCCCCACCCCCAAAATCTAGCCCCTCACATCTGCCCCACCAAACTACCCTTATCCCTATAAACACTTCTTTGCAGCTGGCCTACCACTGCAATAATAGGGGTCAGATCCATCATTTTGTGCACAGGCGGCAATGAGGCAGGAACACATGGGGGACACTTCTGCCCCATCTATTAGTCACCAAGAATTATGCTAGATAACTGCCTGATGGAGTCAGGGAGATCAAGGGTTAGGAAGAGGTGGCTTCCACTGTGGGGAATCTTGGGGGGGCGGTCAGAAGAAAGATCAGGAGGCATCAGATGGAGGGCTGGAGGGAAGCTTCTATTGAAGGGTGGGTTGGATTGGGAGGGTGTGAATGGCTGTGCTGTGCATTGGTTACCCAATGTTTTGACAGATCGGGAGGATGAGAAGGGTTGTTAATAGCTTGTGGTACTTTCTGCTGGTGCTAATGTTAGGCCTGGAAGGTTGAGACAGCTTTGGGCCCAGAGTTATACAGTAAGTGGCAGCAAATATCACAAGTTTACCTGCACAATAAGCTGTTGCATGTAACATGGGCTTATGTATTAAGTGTTTGCCCTGTATAATAAATGTGGGGCAGATGCTGGTCATGTCCCCTGCATTTACCACATGGGGTTTGCAAACACTTAGCACTCTTTATTAATGAGGAGATTTAGCACTCAGAAAATTTTCAATATGCAGTGGATCCATGAAGACAGACTCATTCCTTTCATATGTAACCAGACAATTTGAGAGAAATGGTTCCCACAACATGTGACATGTGTAGAGAACATATCCACGCTAATCAGCGTACATCAGGGTATCCCACAAGGATCAGCTATTTCATCGCTACTCTTCAACCTCTACATCTAGCCTATCTGTGACATCATCCAAAAACATAATATTCACTACAAGCTATATGCCAACGATATCATGATATACATCTCCATTAATACTGACAAACCAACTACTCAACAATAACCTGCTGCCTTTCTGATATGATTTCATGGCTCAGAGACCACAGCCTCATCATAAATTACAATAAAACAGAAGCACTCATCATAGCATGAAACACGATCTTCACCCCTCCAAGCACGATAAAATTACAAAATAAAAACATAACTATCAAAGATGAGATTAAGTACCTAGAAGTCATCCTAGATCAGAACCTGAATCTATAGTCACACATCAACAGGATAAGACAAGCCACTTACCACAAGATGAGGATCATAAGGAAACTGAAGCTGTTCCTCAGCCAGAATGACTTCTGCACTGTCATTTAGGCCACCATAATGCCGATTTTAGACTACTGCAACTCACTGTATCAAGGCATATCATCTCATGCAATACAATCTCTGCAAATGGCCCAGAATTCAGTTGCATGTATTATATCAGGCTTAGCAAAACATGAACACATTAAGCCCATATTACATCAATTACACTGGCTCCCAATTAAGAGTTGCTTCAGGTACAAGTCTACTCTTAACATCTTCAAAATTCTGCAAGAAAGCTCAGCTGACACACTCCAAGACCTCATAAAAAGAGACCCTGAAAACTGGCCAAGAAGAATGAATAACAAGAACATGTTGATCACACCCAGTGATTACCCTAAAGCTAAACAGTCCACAAATAACAAAGCATTCTCACTTAGTGCACCAGCATTATGGAACTCCCTCCTGGAAGTCCTTAGAGCCACACATGATACCAATGACTTCAGAAAGAAATTGAACACTACCCTTCTTTTCCTTCCAATAACAGAGGCAGTGGGGACCCGGAATAGATGAACAGTGTTTAGTTTCTTCACATCCCAGGGTGGCTATGCTGTGCACAAGAGGTAAAGCCTGCGCCATTCATGGGTGGTTTTCCTTAAATAATTCTTTTTCTTACCACAAAATGTAAAATGTGCCTCTATAAAGAAATACCTGAGGGAAGTTTTTGACTACTCTTAAAATGATTCTTTGGTGTATATAACCCCTTCTTTAAGTGATGTTTCCATAGTGTTCTGTAAATACAATTTCAGTACAGACAATTTTTCTAATTCAGAATGAAAAACACTCTGACCAACAGGGGTGCACATGTTGATATATCCTGAGACTGAGATCTCTAAGAAAGCAGATAGCCCTAAACCATCTGCTGAAATAAGGTGATTAAACTCTCCATCTTCATTAGCTTCCACTTTGAAACTCTTGGGATGTGAAGAAACTAAACACAGTTCATCTATTCTGGGTCCCCACTGCCTCTGTTATTGAAAGGAAAAGAAGGAAGCATGTAGAAAGGGCAAATAAAGATGGTGAAACACTTACATGATTACAAAGTGCACTAGGGTTTTGCAGGTATCGTGCATTGAGGGTAGAAATGAATGCGCGGTAAGTGCAAAATTCATGCGCTACCTGTTGGGGGCGTATACAGCATGCCCCAGCAGATACCACACTGATTTGGACCTTAATGTGTATGTGCTTAATGCTACCCATTGAGGTGGAATAAAATGTACCCATGCTAACTACATCATTGATGGTGAACACACATTGTTGACCCCAGTGCTAACTGCAATGTGCAGATATACCTGTGCTCTGCTCCTACCCTGCCCATTTCCCTCCCCATCACATGCTAGGCAGATAGCGAGGAAGTAACCTCATACTGTTTAGTGTGCATGCAGTTAATGTGGCCCATTAGCATGCTCTTTAACAGCCCCTTAATGTATGCTTGTAAGTTCTGTGGCTGCCACTAGGTGGCCCTCTGCTGCATTTTTGAACGTACATGAGAGAGAGAAGCAGCACTTACAAACTCTCATGACTGCCAGTCTCCCTGGCCCAGACAAGCCGTTTCCATGTTTGAACAGTATGATATCTCACCTTCCTGCATTTGAGAGGAGGCCAGACAGTTCTTACAGCAGTTCCATTAACTCAAACAGCTGTTTGCAGCTTGTCAGCACAAAGCATCATAATTGCATCTAAGTGAGTCTATTATAGGCTCTAATTTTAATTACCTATTCCTTTTACTGCCTGTTAACTTATATGTATGTATGACAAATAAAGTAAAAAAGATGTGTGGGCTCCTACAGGCTACTCTGTTCTCCTCCAAAACATTTAGGTATCGTTCAGCTGCTCAAATTCTATAGTTCAGAAACTGCAGTGCTAATATATATAATTATTTCTATAGCAGCTTTATGGCAAATATTATTGCGCAGCATGTTGCACACAGCTGGAAAGCCCTTGGACTTACAGTCTTCAGTTTAAGCACAGACGGCACAGTGAATGGTTACTTGTGGGATCAAGCTGGGATTACGTAGGTCAGTAGTACTTAACTGGTCCTCACCTCCCTCCTCAATGAATAAGATGCATACAGTGGAGAGAGTGCATGTAAATATAGCAAATTAATATTATCCTGGAAATCCAACAGGCTGCAGCAGGGCTGTACCTAGGCTGGGCAAGCAGTGCGGCTACATAGGGCACAGGTATTGAAGGGCTGCTAATGTCATCCCTAAGCTTCTAGGAAGCCTGAAAAGATCAGGTTCTTGCATGTGGATGGGTGAGCAGGGGGTCACCAGGTTTGTGAGTTGCACAGGGCGCATTTCTAGTTTGGTACACTCCTGGGTTGGGGAGGTGGGCTAAGGAGCAGTTTGAGAACCACTTACCTAGGTTAATGATGCTGTGTCCAAGCTCTATACTGCGCTGCCCACCCTACTTAAAGAAATGTGTGCTTAGCAAGGGCAACAGCTTCTGGAGGGGGGGGGGGCAGTCAGCAAAGAACAGCAGCAATCAAAGCAAAACAGTAGATCCTGACAGCCACACAAACTCAAAGAGTCATCAGCACATTTTTAGGGCACACACATACATGCAAAGCAAAGTTTAATATTTAAAAGTATGATGTCCAATTATGCAGTTTTATAGGATACTTGTGGGAAGGGTAGTGTTCAGATGATGATGATTTTTTAGTTCAATTATCAAAATCTTCAAGAAGGGGGGGGATGTAAGGCTGAGGTTTGCCCCGGGCACTCAATACTTTGCACTGGCTGGCTACTGGTAGTCTTTGCAGGAGGAATTTTAAATAATAGAAATAACAAGAAATAAATAACAATCTAAAATACTGCATCAGTCCGAGAAGAATGCCTTCACAATTATGCACTGAAAAAGTTCAAAATATAATTTGAAATGTTTAAGTTACATGGTTTCAAATCATACATATATTCAATAGTTCTGTCATTTAGGAGGGCTGCTGAATATCTATATATAACTTAAGATACCAAAGTTGGACATTTTGGGCCCGATTTTGCATTGGGCAGGGCTTAGCGCCATAGCAAAGCCCTGCACACCAACCCCTTAATCCCAGATATTCACTTCCGTGGGGACAGACGTGAATATTTGGGGTTTGCCACACTGCCGGGAAGCTGCCAAGCCTAACTGGGCAGCAGCGATTTTCCATGCTGCCCGGTTAGCGCTCTGCACCGTAAAGATAGGCGAGGGTTTTCCTCACCTATCTTTTCAGCAAAGAGCGCTAACCGGGCAGCATGGAAAATCACTGCTGCACGGTTAGGCTTGCCTCCACCCCTAATCTGCCCCAAAATGCCTTCAACACATCCGATTCTAACTGGATATCGTTGGAGTGTGTAGGAGACTTTGGAGGAGATTTTTGAAGGCACTAACCAGGTAAGCGCCTTTGAAAATCCCTGTTTATGGTATTTACATGGTTTGCTGGGCTATCAATTGTGTAAATGCCTTTTGTATATCAGGCCCTTTCTGCATAAGGTTGCTAGTGCTGCTTGCAAAAGTCAGAGCTGTCTGCAAAAGTTTGCTAGTGCTGCTTGCAAAAGTCAGAGCTGTCTGCAAAAGTTTGCAGGGCACTTTTGTAGAGGCTCTTTCCTTGGGATCCACCCTCATTAGCATATTAATGGCTTTTATTCTTGCTAATGTTGAGTCATTCTGACTGCACCCTGCCATTCCCTTTGTTTCATTAATCACTGTAGCTTCCGGCACCATAGTCTTCAGGGCTTATGAGCACTTTGTATCACCAGCTTTGCTTGGCCTGTTTAACTTGTCCAGGCTTGCCCTACTTGCTCAGGCCTGTTCAATCTGTTCAGGCCTGACCTGTCTTTTCTTAGCTTTTCTTAGCTGGGTCCATTTTCTATGCACTTGTCTTTTCTTACCTGGGTCCATTCTCTGTGCACTTCTGCTCAGGGTATGGTTCCCTCTGGCTTTACTCTTGTTGTGCTGGGCTCTGGGTACTGTGATGACGAAGGCAGTTCAGAGGAAATGGAATGGCAGAAAAGTGAACCCTGTTCCTTTAAAAGTGCTAGCATTCAGGGTTTCCCAGGCAACCAAGAACCTCTGAGTCAGAGCACAGCCAGCATCAAGCCCCGCCCACTTCAGCACGTCAGGGCTAGAGTGAAGCCTAGCAGCTCCCACGTGTGCTGGGAGAAGGGTGTGGTCCCTAGCAAAGATAAGTTTACAACTGCTGAGTTTGAACAGTCAGTTAGCACAGCAGGGGGCACGAGGACTAGCACAGCAGAGAGGAACACAGCAGGAAGGAGAACGAGAGGAGCTCAAGGGAATAAGCAAGGAGCTCAAGGAAGCACGAGGAGTGCTGGCCCCAAGAGCAGAGACGAGCTGTGGGATCTGGGAAGAGCAGGTCCAAGGCAAACACAGCCAAGAGGAAAAGTGCTACAAGGGAAACAAGCGTCTCCAGAGAGAAGGCAGCATGGCTGTGAGCAGGAAGGAGGGGAGCAACTAAGAGGCCCAGAATTCAGGCAAGTGATTGTTCCAGAATCCCTGCACAAGAGAAAATGGAAGGAGTTAGTTCCTACTGGAGGGACCAATTCAGCTAGCCAGCTAACTAGTAGAAATAGGGAGAATAGCTTGTCTGCATTCCCTGACCAAAGGCTCTATGAGGAAATAGAGCAGAAAAAAATATTACTAGAAAAGTTAAACGAATTGCTGCAGAAGCAGCATAGTAAGCTCTACAGCCAGGTACCCTCTGAAGAGTGTTGTAATGATTCTGTGGAAGAAATGGAAATAGAAAGCTGCTGTGAAGGTTATGAGAATAGTCCTGAAGAAATACAATGTGCTTATTGTAGGACAAATGAGCTGCAAGTGTGCTGAACCCCACGCACAGCTGAATGAGTGAATGTTTAAAATAAGGAAGCTGATTTGAGTGAAAGGTACAGCAGAGAAAATAGTTGGTAGTTTTAACCCAAGCTATTTCTCCTCAATGCTTACAACTGAAAGAAAACTCAATGGACATTTTAAAGCTAATTGTGTATGGAAGGAAACTGTGAGGAAACAGTCTTCTGTTGAAAGTAACTTGCCTGTAAGGAAGTTAGCAGCCTGAGCTTGGTAAGCTAGTTCCGGTGTCCACGTTAGCCATTGCTGAAGCTGACCAACCTATGAATACGTTGTTGTGAACTTTATTCCTTTGTTTTGGAGAAGTATCCAGTTTTTCTGTTCAGCCTTGTTACTTTTGATGCGAGGTGTAAAACCCAAGAACAAATAAATATTCTCTGTTTCGCCTAACCACTTGTGGTCACACTACTTTGCCTGCCAGGATAAGCAAACAACAGCTCCCAGCAGCCTTAGCTGGTAGCCATCTTGGGGAAACTTATTCTAAGGGCAACCAGGCGACACTCTCCTGCTGCCCGGCTATACGCCCGGCCAGGAGGTGGCGACAGTACTCATTCTCTCAGCCCACTCTTCCGTGCCATCATAATGTATTACAGCCTCAGGCAAGGATGCAGCCATGCTAGACATACCTATCAGCCAATTTCCCTTCATTCCCCACACTCTGAAAATAAAAGTGAAATGGTGATATGCAGAGTAATGGGTCAGACATGTGCAGATTTTCAAAACCTGCACATGTCAGATATGGATATGTCATTCCAGGAACACAGATGCGCCTGTAACCCTATTTCAGAATGTGCCCATGTATCTCTCAATACATACACATCCCTGCCTGCCATCTTGAAAACAGGGATGTGCAAAGACGCAGGAGCTAGGACAAATGCCACATTTTTTCGAAGGAGCAAAAAGTATCAAGGGGAGCGAGGTCGCATTTCCTTTTCCACCTTCCAGTTGTTGGTTTGCCAAAACGAATACTTTTCAGAGTTCTATTCATGCCCCGACACAGGAATAGCCATGGACGTCTCTGACGGTGAATTGAGATATGCAGCACCGATCTAAAATAGGGTGCACATATGTATCGTTTTTAGAAGACCTTCTAAAATGGCTCCAGACATGGATGTGATTGGGATGTCAGAACGGCTGTTTTCAGACATCCAAATCATGAATAGGGCTTCTAAAATGACCCCCATAGGATCTTAGGTGTCTTTATAAAATACTAACCCAAATCCTGCAGAAATGGTGCCTATATTGAAAGCTCGTTCTTTACACACTTATACATGTGTTTTATAAAATATGCTTGTAAACCATTATTTTGCCCATTCTTCACCCAAACTCTACCCCTGAGCATGCCTACTGTACTAATAAGAGCCCATCTGCAAATGTCAATCAGCATTTTACATGCAAAATGGTTTATAAAATTACCTTCTTAGTGACTGAATATCGATGCTTAGATGTATGTAAAATTTATGGGGCCAAAGGAAGAGAGAAGTTCAACCAACGGACCTTTCTTAGATACCCCAACACGGCCATGTTTCAGCAACACTTTCATCAGGGGGAACCTCAAAGAGAACAATAGCGCAATAAATAAATTGTAAAACACAGATAAAATAATCTTGATTGCATGTAAGCAAAGGAAGATTGAATACATAAATAGCAATAACCACAAAACTGTGATACATAGAATAAGCAACATGTAACGATTACTACCTAAAGGGTAAATAAAAGTCAATTAAGGACAATCAAATCTCAAAAATGATATCCCATAAATAGTAATCATAAAATTAGACAAGTGCCAAACTAAAAAATTAGCTAGCTAGGTTGAAAAGGTCTAAAAAAATGAAAACCATAAGAGAGAGGAAAAGACAAACTGGAAACTAATCAGTGAGAGGAAAATGGGCTATAAAACCCACACCAAATTGTAAATTCAAATAATAGGGAGCCAGCAGCATAAACACTGAAGGGAGAGAGGCTAAACGTAACCAGAGAGCTTACTTCTAACCATCGGAAAAACAGTATTGTTGCTAAATATAGATTATAGGAACAACTGGCACTATTCTGTTTGATGTGAGCAAAAAAGATTTAAAAAATGGGACCAGACATAAAATGAAGCATTACCTTGAATCACGGTGAAAAGTTTAAACGGAGAGCTTACCTAAACTTTATGCTGGTCTAGTGATACTATGTAAGTGAAAATAAGCATTACAAACTGACATGACATGTGAACATCCACAGCTGATTTCGAAATAAACCAGAGTGAGCGCATACTCAAAATATGGCCACCACCAATATTATGAGCGAATGATATTGATATTATGAGAGAGCAGTAACACAAACTTTGAATAACCATATGAATCTAATAGTCCTAACCTGAGCACCGTGAAAGAACTGCAAACACGAGCTATCCATGGCTGGAAAAATAAAACTGAATGAATCTGAACAAACCTATGAAAATAAACTAAAAACTAAAAAATGTGTGAGACTCCTACCCATATACTCTAGTCATCTTGGATGAGAAAAATATAATGTTACACCACCACATACTGTAAGCAACACAACACAAGTGGGCATAACGAATTCAAAAGAGAATGAAAACATAAATGCTTCATGAACAAATACTATAAGCAAAAATAAAACAAGAAGTAAATGATCAAAGGGAGGGTGGGGGAGGGGGGAAGGGGAGGGAAAAAGGGAAGGGAAGGGGAAAAGGGGTTTGGGGAGAGGGGAGAAGGGAGGGGGAAGGGGAGAGGGAGGGGGAGGGGAGGGGAGGGGAAGGAGAGGGAAAAAGGGGAGGGGAGGGAGAAGGGGAAAATGGGTTTTGGGGAGAGGGGAGAGGAGAGGGAGAGGGAGAGGGAGGGGAGGGAGAAGGAAAGGGAGGGGGAGGTGGGAAGGGGGAAAGGAGGAAGGAGAGTGGTAAGGGGATGGGGAGGGAGGGGAGAATGGAAGGAAGAAGGGAAGTGGAACAGGGGGAGGGGGAGGAGAGGGGAGGGAAAGTGAAAGGGGAAAGAAGAGAGGAGGGGAGGGAATGGGGGAAGGGGGAAAGGGGAGGTAAGCAGGGAAGGAGGGAGCAGAAAGAGTGAAAGGGAAGAGGGAGGGGGAGGGGGAGGAAGGGTGGGGGAGGGTTTTAACACATTTTCAGTATTACTTATTTTAATATTTGTTGTTTGCTCTACCATGTATTTCGATAGTGGAATGAATTAGTATTGGCCTTAAAACACTCTAGCATTCTTGGCCCTATATGTGAATAAGTCCTTTTACTGTTTTGTATACTCAATCTTCACTCAAGTCATTTCCTCCCTTATGTGAATACCTTTCACCTGTCCGTCCTGATGCATATACTTTTGTCTATATGGTGCTTTGTGCACATTTCCTTTAAATATGAGCATAATTTATGTCTTAGTGCTTTTTATCAATCTTATTCATGGTTATTATTTATTTATTATTTATTATTTTTAGAGTTTTTAGTTATTTATTGAAATGTGATTCAGTTTACTAGTGAGTATCTTAGCTTCATTTTTGTAATTGATATTATTTATATGCATATATTTTTTATTGTATCCTGTTTTTAATAATGTGCATTCCATTATTGTATGTTAAGTTTTATATTATTCATGTTGTATTTTTGTTCTCTTTGAGAATTATCCCATGATGAAGGCATCGCCGAAACACGACCGTGTAGGGGTTGTGTGAATAAAGGACCAATTGGTTCTTGCCGTTGTGTGTCATCTGAAAGATACATACATAAAAAAGATAAATCAATAGCAAAAAGTAGATAAAATCATAATAAAACCCAATTAAAATCAAACACAAAGGACAGGAAACAAGAAGGCCAGAAAGATGAATAGAACGACAATTTTCTCAATTAACAGAGAGAAACAAGAGGAGGTACAGAAGGTCCCAGGTCCTAATATCAGGATAAATCAAGTAGATACAGCAAATACTATGCAGTAAGATGCTTGCAAAATGATGTTCAAAACTGCCATGTCTTAAGCAATTTAATTTTTTTTTAAATTTGAGCTCTCAGCTCGAATTTGAAATGGAAGAGAATTCCATAGCATTGGGCCCAGAAGGCAAAAGAAGCCTTCTGACTGCAAGCACACTGTAACTTTTGATGAGAAGAGACTACCAATAAATGAGCCTGTGAAGAATGCAAGATTGGTTGGGGGGCAATAGGGGATAAGAGGTGGCACAGAAATCCAGTGTAAAAGGAATGATGAGCTAATTAGAGAATCTTATATTTTATCCTACTTAGTATGGGAAGCCAGGGTTGTAAAGTGATCCGAGTGTCTATAGCATAATAAATTAGTTTTACTGCAGTATTTTGAATGGGTTAAGGGATAAGGTGAAGAGACACATAGCTGCAAGAGACAGACAGAAATGAAGGAAAGAGAATAAAAAAGGCTGAAGAAATTAAAGAAAGATAGGAAAATGATAGCAGTCTAAAAAGGGAAGGGATGGAGAAGGAAAGATGGAACAGAAACAAGCAGAAGCAGAGAATAAAAATCAAATCACAGTCACAAAGGTTTGGACATAGGTTCATTCTGCTGAAGACTACCTGTTTTTTTGCAGAGGCACTTAACATAGCAAGGGCCCAATAGTGATATAGTTGAAACCACCCCTCTGCAATCGTATTGCTGTATCCGACAACTTCAATGGTGTAGAAAGACTCCTCAGGGTTCTAGAGGGACTTTTCAGTTGCTAGTCTTGGAAGCGGCAGGGAAGATTACTTGGATCGAAGCTGGAGTCTGTGGGTTCTAAAAGTTAAAGGAGGTGCAGTTCGGTCTGAGAAAATCCTATAGGAACGTAGAGTCAGTTCTCATGACTGGTAGTGGATCCAAAGGGGTTCTGTCATTTGAAATGACATGAAAACACCAAAGGCATTTGATATTTGTTTCATGTCATTTTCAATGAAATGGCAGAACCCCCTGCCCCCAATTTTCATTTACTTTTGTTTTTCATTTTCAGCCTGCGCTAAAACTATAAAATGAGATGAAAAAGCAAAAAAAAAAAAAAAATAGGCTGAAGTGAAAAATTATATGAAACAAAAGAGTTTGCCAAGTATGCTTCTAGAGTCCACAGTATTGTTGGAAAGAGTCAATTGGCTTTCAATAAAGTTAACAACCTTAAACAATCTTCCTGGAAGGGACAAGCTAAGGACTCTGGAAGTCATAAAGACTAGTTTATGTTTGTTTATGTTTATTGATTTAATATACCGCTCTACAAATATATATATCAGAGCGGTTTACATAGTACAAAAAACAAAGAAATCATAAAGTGAAAAGAGGAAAGGAAATTACAATATAACAGGAAAGCAAACCAGGCAGAACCAAACGACAGGACAAGAGGAGAAAAGAGGGGAAGTGGGAAAAGAAGGGGTGAGGGTTACACAGAGGGGTCAGGGAGATCGAAGGCAAGGGCAAAGAGATGGGTTTTGAGTTTGTTCTTGAAGGTAGTATATGTCTGTTCGAGTCGGATGGAGGAGGGGAGAGAGTTCCATAGGGCAGGGCCAAGGAAAAAGAAAGCGGAGGAACGAGTGGATTGAAGGTGAGCCTGGGCAGGTGAAGGGAGAAGAAGGCGGCTGAGGTGGAAGGACCGCAAGGAACGAGATGAGGTATGAAAATGGACAAGGTCAGCGAGATACTGAGGGGAATGGGAGTAGAGGACACGATGCAGGATTGTCAGAACTTTGAAGTGAATACGAGACTTGACAGGGAGCCAATGGAGGTGAATGAGCAAAGGTGTAAACGTGTTCACGGGGGGAGGAGTGGAAAATGAGACGGGCAGCGGTGTTTTGGATGCGTTGAAGGCGGTGAAGTTGAGTGGCAGGGAGACCAGCTAGAACAGAGTTACAGAAATCAACGCGAGACATGACCAGAGAAAGAAGAAGGGTGGTGAGAGCTTGTGCAGTGAGGAAAGGCCTGATGGCGCGAATCTGACGGAGGAAATAGAAGGAGGATTTTGACACATGAGCAATGTGATCGTGGAAGGAAAAATGAGAGTCAAAGAAGACTCCCAGATAACGGAAGGAGGAGACCAATGGAACCGGGGAGCCGGAGAAAGAGGGGGCAATCTGGGGAGAGGTGTCACCACGAGAGAACCAGATGGCGAGAGTTTTAGTGAGGTTAAGGTGGAGGCAGTGGGCAGTGAGCCAGTTGGCAACAGCGGTGAGGCAGGTGTTCAGAGGGGAGAGGTCGGGAGAATGAGGAGAAGTGTGATGGAGAAGAACCAGGTCATCGGCATAGTACTATGTCTAGTGACTTAGACTCTCCAAATCTCCAAACCGTGGATGGAATTGACCAAAATTATAATCATCCCATCTCAGGATCAGTGAAAAAGCTGCATTGAGATCAATGATGAGCCCATATTCATTAGGACCTAGAAAAGGTGTAATGACTGTGACCCTGCGTAGCTTCAGTGGAATCTGGAAGCTTTTTTCACAGCACTCAGAGGGTGGGATGGTGCTGGAAATTGTTCTATAGAATACTGTGTACAGTTCTGGTCATTGTATCTAAAAAATGATATAGCAAAATTGTAAAAGATATAGAGAAGGGTGACCAACTTTGCTAAGGGGATAGAAGGATACCCCTATGAGGAAAGTTAGGGCTCTTTAGCTTGGAGAAGAGATGACTGAGGGGAGATGATATACAGGTCTATGAAATAATAAGCAGAGTAGAATGAATAAACATGAATCAGTTGATTACTCCTTCAAAAAGTATAGGGGCCAATCTTCAGTGATGACAGCGCTTTTAAAGTGCCTGGCCACCATCGCTTTAATTTGACCCAGATATTCAGTGCTGGACCCTATCTGCATCTGCCACTGAATATCTGGTTTCACCGAGCAGCGCTGTAGCTATCCAGTTAGTGGCGATATTCAGCTGCTAACCGGATAGTACAAACCAGATAAAGCTAGAACAGCAACTGACCTGCCCTAACTTTATCCAGTTTAGCTACCCAGTTAGCAGCTTAAGCACCACTGACCAGATAGTTGTCAGGACTACCCACAGATCACCTTAGTTTTAACTGGCCCTCTTTTCTGGGAAAATTCAGCGGCAGCATACGGATATTGCCTCTGAATATCGGGAGTGCTGATTTTAGCTAACCAGCTAAACCCTTTTGAACATGTTCCCTATAAAGACTGGGGGACATGCAATGAAGATACAAAGTAGTACATGTAAGACTAATCAGAGAAAATATTTTTTAACTCAATGCATAATCAAACTGGATGTAGTAAAATCTGTTAGTGTAGCTGGATTTAAAAAAGATTTGGACAAGTTCCTGGAGGAAACCATATTAAAGAGGACCAGAGAAATCCCTCGCTCACCCGTCAGATAAGCAGCGTGGAATCTGTGTACCTTTTGAGAACCCAATATTTTCCCCTTTCTCTCCATTCTTGTGTCCAGCATCTCCTCACACACCATGTGCAGCATTTAACCTCTTCCTCCCCTTCTCCTTCCTCTCTAGAATTTCCTCCTATCTCTCCTCTTTCCACTCCCCACGTCCACCATCTTTCCCCTCTCCCTCCTCCTTTTTCCAGCATCTAAGCAACCTCCAACTTGGTGATATTAAGGACAAGACGGTGCGAGTGCAGCCAAGCAGGAATATTCTCAAGAACGATTACTGTGCACAAGCATCGCAACTTTATCACCCACCACATCAATCAAAGTTGGATATCATCAGCATATAAAAACCCCCTAAACCCATGACACCTACAAATCTCCCCTATTGGGCTCATAAAAATATTTAAAAAAATAGGGGACAAAGCAGACACTTGTGGGACCCCACAAACCCACTGTCATACAATGGAGAAGCAAGTTCCCCAGTGCACACAAAAAGTATTAAGAGGGATTGAAGACTGGATGGTAAGGAGGAGGAGCAAAATCTGAATTAATAGAGAGAGAGAGAGAGAGAAAGAAATGGAAGAAAGCTGAAAGAAAAAAGATAAATGCCAGAGATGTAAGGAAGTGAAGAAGACAAGAGGAGAGAAGTGGCAAAAGGGCCAGAGACCCTAAATAGCAAGTTAAGACAGAAGAAAGCAGAAGCTAGAGACAGTTTCCACACTCCTTCAACCAAACAGATTTCGGATATCATCTCTGCTCTCAATACTAGCACTGCCCCTACTGATCCTTGCCCAGTTCAATGGCTCAAAGCAACCAAGCATAACTTCCTCAGTTATATACACAATATCGTATCCATATCCCTATCTCAAGGAATAATACCCGAACAACTTAAACTAGCCTCAATAAGGCCTATCCTCAAAAAAACAAACCTGGATAAGAACAATCCAGCGGCTTATAGGCCAATCTCTAGCATACCATTCCTAGCCAAAGTAATAGAAAAAGCAGTACAGCTACAACTCCAAGACCATGTTGACGACCATGCCCCACTCGATCTACATCAACATGGCTTTCGCCCCAACCATGGAGTTGAAACACTGCTGCTATATCTGTTCAATGATATCACCCAGACCATAGACAATTACAGGCAAGGATCTTTATTGATCTTCTTAGATATTTCAGCGGCTTTCGACACAGTTGACCACACTATCCTCCTATCAAGATTGGAAAAGTATCGGTATCTCAGGTACTGTCCTTAGTTGGTTTAACTCTTATTTAACAAACAGGCAGTTTCAGGTTAAAATTGGAAACAACACTTCACAGCCTACAAATATCAAGCAAGGAGTACCTCAGGGATCTGCGCTTTCTTCCCTTCTATTCAACATTTTTATTCAGCCAATTTGTCAAATTATGGCAGCCCATCAAATAAGTTATACGATTTATGCAGATGACATCATGATTTATACACCGATTGATCTCATTAACCCCGACTACAGCAAGATCACAAATTGCCTTGACAACATGTCTTCCTGGCTTACATGCAATAACCTTGCCTTAAACTACAATAAAACAGAGGCGCTTATTGTCACTCGAAACACCGACTTCAACCCCCCACCTTTCATTAAATACAACAACATTACAATACCAGTTAAGGATGAAGTTAGATATCTTGGAATTACCCTCGATAAAGGTCTAACCCTCCAGTCACATATCAGAAAAACTGTGAGGTCTGCATACTACAGAATGAAAGTGATTAGACGCCTCAAGCCCTTACTCTCATATGACCACTTCCGGTCTGTCTGCCAAGCCTTAATAACTCCTATTCTGGACTTTTGTAATCCTATCTACTACGGTCTTTCAAAACACTCACTTAAACCTCTTCAGATGGCTCAGAACACGGCAGCCAGAATTATTGCTGGCTCAGCATCTCAAGATCACATTACCCCTACTCTCAAAGAGCTCCACTGGCTTCCAATAAGCCAGCGCGTCAAATACAAGATGGTAATTAACATATTCAAGATCAGACATAAATGCTCTGCTTTTAGCCTTCATAACCTCTTACTCCAGAATAACAACAGGCCAAGACGAATAACTACATCAAACACCCTCAGCACCCCAAGTAGTTTCAGAAAAGCGTGTAAATGTACTACACAAAGGGCAATTTCCTTATCGGCCCCACTTATATGGAACTCTCTCCCTCCCGATGTGCGATCCATGGATGATTTAAAGGAGTTCAGAAAACAACTGAAATTTGTACTCTTCACTGAGTACTATGGCACAGACATCTAACAGTCTCTATTATTATAGCCTGCATATAACTTGTTTTACTGTAACGGTTCCTTGATGTTGCGTATCCCAATTTTACCTTCACTCTTTAGTTTAGTCAGTGTATGCCCCCCTGTCTCTGTTCTCCCTTCTTGTGTCTGGTAACCGCTTTGATTTAAGGAAAAGGCGGTATAGAAAACCTGTTAAATAAATAAATAAATAAAATAAATGATTACAGAATAAAATGGTCAGTCATCAAAGGAAGAAAAATTTATTTTATTTTTAATGTAGTGATTGCAATATGTCTGTTTTTGGAATTTAGATGTTCTGTCGTTATATTTTGCACATTACAGGGGCATATGCAGCTCTTTCTATTTCCCTGATGTTATACTGCATGCAGTGGTGTAGCTAAGAGTGGGTCTTGGTGGGCCATGCCCCTCCACTTTGGCATCAGGCCCACCCAATCAGCAGCAGAAAAACAGTCAGATGAGAGGATAACTGGATGCAGTGTCAACATTCGCACTACTTTGTGCCCATACAGATTAGTCCCAGGCCCAGAGCCAGCCCCAGAGTGGGTTCAAGGTGTTGGCACCTTATGCAAATCTTAAGCCTTTTTCTCCCCCTGGCTGTCAGAATCTATTGTTTAGCTTTGAATGCCATGTCCTTTGCCACTCCCCAGCCCTCAAAAGCTGTCATCCTAGGTGACCATCTAGTTTGCCTAACGGTTGGGTTGGCCCTGCCTAGGTACACCTAGGTCCCACCAAAAAATCAGCTTTGGCTGTGCTACTAGTGCAGAGTCTGGCTTCTTTGGGTTTCAGTTTAATTTTTGTCTACTTATGTCTATATTTAGTTTGTGGCAATTTATTCCTTACTTGGTGAGGATCTATCTATTTTCTGAGTGTGTTAGTATTGAATTTCTATGTAAGGATCGGCAGTAATCTGGCTTATTCATTTTTTAAAATAGATACAGTCAAACCTCAGTTTTCGTATGCCCTAGTTTTCGTACGATTCGGTTTTCGTTGAATTTTTTCGTCAAGATTTTGTCCCAGTTTTTGTACATTGTCTCGGTTTTCGTACAGTTGAAAATGGAGCACCATCTTGTGGCCAGAAGTGGGATTTTCTTTATTTTGATTGCTGATTGACTGTCTTCCATATGCCAACAAGAGTCTTCAATAAAGGTAAAAGTGATGTTAAATGTTCATTTATCCATTTCATTAGTCATTTATATTTATTTCTCATTGTTTTCTGTATGTAAAAATATAGTTATTATCTATAAAATGTATTTTTTGTTAATATTTTTGGGTGTCTGGAACAGATTAATTGGATTTACATTATTTCTTATAGGAAATATTGCTTCAGTTTTCATACATGCGGTTTTAGTCAGACTTTTTCGAACGGATTAATCACGAAAACCAAGGTTCCCCTGTATATGGATATTCTAGGGCCCACTGCAATATTTACACTGCTGCTTTTTTCTGGATAGGGGCCCCTTGTGTGAGTTTTGGATGTTAATGCTGTTACAGCATGGTAACTTTCTCTGTAGATCCTAGCTGATTTTTGCAAGGTTTTGTGGGCCCAATGTTCAATTAGGCAGGATATGCGCCACAATGGCGCATTTCAATGCCCGCTAACCCCTAACCCTGGATATTCAATGCCGGAGTCATATGTGGCCCCGGCATTAAATATCTGGTGTTTGCAGCACATGCCAGAAGCCGCATTAGCAAACAGGGAAGCAGCGATATTGCATGCTGCTGAGTTAGCTCCTGCGCCTATCTTTCAGGATGGTAACAGAACCCACACAGGAGAGCCTCTTTTGATTGAAAGCAAGCTCTGCTAACCAGACAAGATGCTATAGTGCTGCTGTCCGGTTACGGACAGTTGCACCTCTGCTCCTCCCCGGAACGCCTACAACACACCCTGATGCTAAGCGGTTAGCATCGGGGCATGTAAGGGAGATGATCGCGGATATTCAGTGTGTTAGTGTCATTGAAAATCCCTCTCAGCAGCCGTTACACGGTTTACAGGGCCAGTACTGATGAGGATTTATATTGCCGTTAACTGAAATGACACCAGAATCAGAAATTATTTTTGATATGTTAAGTTCTGTGGGAAATGTCTTAGTTCTGCTCTGCAGCCATTGTTGGGAGAGGGGTTTCTTTGGATGCAGAAAATATGTTCAAAAAGAAAATGCGAGAACTTCAGCACAGTTTAAAATGCTGAAATAAAATTAGTTGTAATAATATTATTTTGATGTTATAAATTGTGCCATGGTTCTTGCTTTTTGATTTTGTTCCTTGGTATGTGATCACTTTGCATCTCCTTTGTCTTTTGCAGAATATGTATTAACATTAAAAACCAAATCAATCCAGTGTGTAGTGCCAAGATTCCATATGTTTTATATTAGATTCCCAGGCTAGATAATTAAACTGCTACAATTTTTGCTCCATATAAACATCATTGCAAAGGGGGGGGGGGGGAGGGTTATTATAAAGCCTGGAAACATTGCTTTCTTTATTCTTGGGGCAACCATCTGACCGATGTCTTGAGTGAGGGGACCCTCTGTTCCCTAACTACAGCTATGAGCAGGCCCCTCCATTTTGGCTGCTAGGGGGAGGAGGGTGCAAGCTCATCTCTTGCCTCAGGCAGTAGATTGTCTTGAGCCATCCCTGTGAGGCCTGGAAAAAAGGAATTGGTGAGGGGTGGCATAAGAGAAGGGGGTAGGGTTAAAGGAGAAAAATAGAAGTGATGGTGAGTACAGGACTGGCCCGTCAACTAGGCAGGCTAGGTGGCCGCCTACGGCAGCAGACCTCTGCGGGTGGCAGGCCATATGCTTTGGCACATATGGCCTGCTGCCCCCCACCCCTCCACGTGCCAAACTGTGCCACCCTCCCCCCCTGATGAGCTGCACTGCCACTGATTCCGGCGGCTGGGGCAGCTTGGCAGCAGCGACAGGCCAAGTGCTTCGGCACACTTGGCCTGCCATTTCTGACCTCTTGAAGTTGTATTAGAGAGGAGTCAGAAGTGGCAGGCCATGTGTGCCGAAGGACATGTCTTGCCACCAAGCTGAGCTGACTTCTCCCACTGCCGGTGGTAGAATCAGCGGCAGTGGGGGGTGGTGGTACGCTCAGCCATGGAGGGGGGTGGCAGTGCAGGGGGGCAGCATGGCTGGGGCTTCTGCCTAGGGCAGCATAAATCCTCGGGCCAACCCTAGGTGAGTACAGTATATTGCGGGAGAAGTGAAGGGAGAGGGGAGTGAAAGGCCTGAGAGAATGCAAGGTTGGGTAGCAGAGAAGGGAGAGTGCATGGGTGGATGGAGGGGAAAAGAGGGAGAATGCAAGAGAGAGCAGTGAAAGATAAGAAGACGAAATTGAGCAAGAAAGTAAGAGAGACAAGCAGAAGGTGCAGGAAGAAAGGAAAAAGGGGGCGCAAATACCCACCACTTCAACACATACGCACACCTACCCACTGCCTCAGCACACACATTAATACATATATGCACACACAGCCCCCTGCCACACACAGAGCCACCAAGACACACATGCACAAGCACATTGCCAACATACATGCATCTATATGTATACACTCACATGTGAACACACATGCATGCGCACGTCTACACTCCCTTTGACACACACACACACCCATGCACTCCTCAACATTCAACATAACACACACATCCTCTGACTCTTCACATGCCTAATCCTGCAAAGGCAGGAAATAGGCCATTCTGTTACACTATAAGTGAACAATTTTCAGCTTGTTATTTCTAACATGTGGTAATTTATTCTGCATTTGGTAAGGTTCTCTCCGCATTTTACATATATGAACAAGGTGAAGTATTTTGCGAGCATGTAGTTTCTGTATAGGGATTTGCAGCCATCTGGCTTGTTCTCTTTCCTCAATAATAGGTGTTTTCTAGGGAACTGATGTAATATTTAGAAACATAGAAACATGACAGCAGAAAAAGACCACATAGCCTATCTAGTCTACCCTTCCATATCAACCACTACAACAGTCCCCTTTTTTTTTCCTTTAGAGATCCTCTGTGTTTGTCCCATGCTTTTTTTTTTTATTTATGAAATTTTCAAAAAATAATCAAGAAAGTTTACATAAACCATTCTTGCAGAAATAGAGAAGGCAATCAGAAAACCATCCACAATAATGGGACACATTAACAAAAGAAATAATTACATAAGTACAGAGTGCCTGCTCTCTCTAGCCCACATAATGGGGGAAATAACATAGTAATATCATTTAAACCCAATATATCAAGAAACAGCATACAGTCATGAAACGGACCAACAATCCTATGAGTCAATGGAAGCTTCCAGACGTCTGGCATTTATGAAAGCCAGCAATTGGGAGGGCTCAAAAAAATATAAGAAACCGTCTGGTACTTCACCAGACACTTACAAGGGTGCTTAAGAAAAAAGAGCCCTCCCAATTGTGTAACCCCAGACCGGAGCAGTAAAAACTCTCTGCGACGTTTTTGGGTTTCCCTTGATAAATCGGGATATATACGGACAGAAAGCCCTCGAAACATAATTTTCCGCTTCTGAAAGAATAATTTCAGTAACCATTCCTTGTCAGACAATAAAGCAAACGTTATTAACAGCGTTGAAGGCACCTGTGATTCTAAACCAGAATTTTCTAATATATCAGAGACATTCAAAATACTTTCCTGAGTTTGGTTACCTCCTAAAGCCGAGATTCGCTTTGCTTTAGGTAAATAATAAATTTTAACCAAAGGGGGCACCAACTCAGGGGATACCCCCAGTATCTCTACTAAATACTTTTTAAACATATCTCTAGGGGAAATCGATGGAACTTTAGGAAAGTTAATGATTCTCAAATTATTAGCTCTGGATTGATTATCCAAAATTTCAATTTTTATTTGTAAGGACTGAAAGTTCTTTCTATGTCCATCTGAGTGTTCCTCAAGACACAGTACCTTATTGCGTACATCAACGCAGTCCATTTGAATCGTAGAAACCTTCCTCTCCAAGTCATTCACAAACCCACAGAAAGATTCACCTTGTTAGCCAAAGAAGAAACTTGAGGCAACAAAACCTCACCCAGGGATACAATTGCATTCCAAATGGCTTCCAGTGTAAAGTTCTGAGGTCTCTGCAAAGAGAAAGACACTCCCGACTCAGCAGGTGATATAACTGGCTCCATAGTCGCCGAAGGACCGTCTCCACCCAAAGAGGGAAACTCCTTCTCTGGATGTGCCTCCTCAAACTGCACCAAAGATCTTTGTGAGCCCAGCTCTCCAAACGGCTCACTCTCTAACCCAGCCAAGACAGCCCGACCTGGCCCTCGTGAGGAACTGCCCCCCACACCTAAGGGAGGAGTAAGTAGCTCCAGGAAGCCTTCTGGCAAGGGCTGGCTACGAGGCAGTTTTGGCGCCGGACTCAATGCGGGGGACAAAGATGATAACGACGCAGACGCTGGGCACTCCAGCTCCGGTGAACCTGCTAGCCGCGAGATTCCTCCCGCTACATCCGAAACCCTCACGATGCGCACAAGAAATGGGTCTAACGGGCCCAAGACAGGATTTACAATCGGCGTGGAGGTGTCAGCAGGCTGTGAGGGCAACGGCCCGGACTTCCCCTTTCGCTTCCTCCCCATCAGCGCACTCACACGAAACTGACTGCTGCTTCAGCCATCTTGGAAACGCCCCCCATCCCATGCTTTTTTAAATTCAGATACTGTCCTCATTTCTACCACCTCCACTGGAAGACTATTCCATGCATCTACCACTCTTGCCATAAAGAAATATTTCCGCATATTACTCCTGAGTCTATCCCCTTTCATCCTCGTCCTATGTCCCTTCATAGCAGAGCTTGCTTAGGTGGGGCACGTAGGCGTCTCATAGGTAATTGCAAGAGTAAAACAACAGTTTTCAGAAGATAAGGTATTTTCATCTCTCATAATATATCTTTCTAACAAAACAATATGTATCAAACCTTGGTTGTTCCAGTTTGCTGTTGTCTGGTTTACTTTTTACCTACTAACCCCTACTTTCTCCCTTACAATGTACCATTGTGGATTCAGCCAACTTTATATTTCCTTCAGCCACAATGCTCTCAAACATTTTCCCACTACTTTCACTTCTCACGAAAGAACAACACTCAAAAATCTCAAAATTACAAACTTCATTCTAAAAACTCTCAAATTATTTCAATGCCTGTAGAATATATAGATATTGAGCTTATCAATGCTAGATCTGTATGTAACAAAATTCAAACAATAACTGATCTTATTCAGGATCACCATCCAGACATTCTTTGCATAACAGAATCGTGGCTCCATTTAACTGATAATGTGTTAATTAATCAGCTGGTTTCAGACAGTTATATAGCTTACAATTGCCCACGATCTCGTAAGCGTGGAGGAGGAGTGTTAATAATTGCAAAGAAGTTCCTTAATTTCAAAACACATAGCTTTTCAGACACTCCTCAAGGTAACACAATTAGTATTATGAACAAATACATGTCACTTTGCCTTACTTATAGAGCACCAAAAGCACCACCTGAAGAATTAGCTTCAACACTTGAAACTGTTTGTGCCATATCTGCTATTAACAAATCCACAATTTTATTAGGTGACTTTAACCTTAAGTCCACCAACATTAAAGATGCAGAAGCCTTCCTTCAAGCTATGTCCTCTCTTAATTTCTCACAAATAATTGATGTCCCAACACACAGTCACGGCTCTACACCTGATCTGATCTTCGCAAACAACGAACTGATTTCAACAGGCTCATTATCAATTCCTACAGTTATACCAGTACCATGGTCAGACCACTACCTAATTAAAATAAGATTACTTCTACAGAATAATTGGTGCAACAAGCATGATTTTAGCTCTCAAATACAGAGGCGATTCAAAAAATTTGACAAAGATAATTTTTTAAAGGACACATTAGAACATCTTAATTCTGAGTCAAACAATATTGAAGCTCAAGTTAGTAACTGGAACAACACTTTATCTAGTGCTGCCACAGCACCCATCAGTACAAAGAATATCCAATACAAAAAGAAACAAAACAAGCCTTGGTTCTCTGCTCACCTTCGAAAATTGAAAAGAAATCTCAGAAAGCTAGAACGGAAATGGCGAAAATTTAAGACAACAGATATACAGAAGTTATATTTAGAAATGCAAAGTCAATATATGGAACATATTAATCATGCTAAAAAGGAATTCCATACAAATATTATTAACACATCATTAAATAAGCCAAGAGAATTATTTGAAATAGTCAAGATACTTACAAAAGAGAAATTAACAGATGAAGATGTACAAATTGATCCACAAAAATTTGCAGAATATATCAAGGAAAAATTTCACTCTATTAAAACAATCATTGACAATACTACAATTTCACAAGTTTCTCAATCTAGAATTTGGGAAAAATTTCACTCTCCTTCAAATGAACAAATTTCTCGCATTATTTCTGCTATTAATACTAGCACCGCTCCCTCAGACCCTTGCCCTGTTTCTTGGGTCAAAGCTTCCAAATCAAGCTTGATACCATACATAAACAATATTGTGATGAATTCTCTTTCCCAAGGTCTTATGCCTACACAACTAAAGCAAGCGACAGTTAGACCTATTCCAAAGAAAACAACTCTCGACAAAAATAATCCTGCTGCTTATCGTCCAATTTCAAGTTTACCTTTTCTAGCAAAAATCATAGAAAAAGTAGTCCAACAGCAATTACAAGATCACATTGATAATCATGCACCCCTAGATAATAATCAACATGGTTTCCGTCCTAATCATGGCGTTGAAACTCTTTTGATTTATCTTTTTGATAATATACTCCGTACTATAGATAACAAAAAAAAGGGATTCTATTGATCTTTGTAGACATTTCATCAGCTTTTGACACAGTTAACCACCAAATTCTCCTTGAGAGACTACGAATAATTGGTATTCATGGTGTTGTTCTCAAATGGTTTCAATCGTACCTTTCTGACAGAGAGATCAGAGTAAAAGTAGGATGTAATACTTCACAATCTATAAAGGTACTGCAAGGAGTCCCTCAAGGTTCCGCCCTCTCTTCTCTTCTTTTTAATATATACATTCAACCAATTTGTGATATAATAAAAGCCTACAATATACAATACACTATTTATGCAGATGACATTCTAATTTTTATGCCTTTTTCAATTAACAACCCTCTATATTCAAATATCTCTCTTTGTCTAACTGAAATGACAAGATGGTGTAAGAAGAATAATTTTTCAATTAATTACAGCAAAACAGAGGCCCTCATTATTACTCGTAACATGGAATTCATACATCCTCCAAACATTACAGTTGATAACGCAACTATTCCAATTAAAACAGAGGTTAAGTATCTTGGTGTTACTCTAGACAGTGAGTTAAATCTCAAATCGCATATTAATAAAACAATAAAAAATTCGTATTTCAGAATGCGTATTATAAGGAGACTAAAACCACTGCTTTCATATGATCTGTTTCGTACTGTCTGTCAAGCGCTAATAACCCCTTTGCTGGATTTTTGCAATCCAATATTCCTTGGATTAACACTGCAAGCTTTAAAACCTTTGCAATTGGCTCAGAATACTGCAGCACGAATTATTTCTGGATCTTATATTCATGAACATATTACGCCAGTTTTGAAGGATCTTCACTGGCTACCAATCCTAACTCGTATCAAATATAAAACAATTATCAACATCTTTAAAATAAAACATCACATTTCAGCCAATAGTCTTTACTCCCTCATTTTTATTGACCCCAGTTCTCGACCAAGAAGAAAGTGTACATCTCATAGATTAAGTTCTTCAAGTAACTTCAAAAATACACTCAAGGTCACTACAGAGAGAGCATTTTCATTAGCTGCACCAATTTTATGGAACTCTCTTCCAGATGAATTAAGATCATCAACCGAACTCAAAGACTTTCGGAAGCAATTAAAAACTTTGCTTTTTATTGAAAATTATGGGCACATTACTTAATTTTATGATTTACCTACCCACTACAAATAATTATATTAGTGTTTTTGTTATATGTTATTTGAATTTTAAATTTGTAATTAACAAACGTTTATTGTAATGCTTATTGTGTTGTATGACTATATGTTACAATGTTTGTATTTTTCTTCTTCTTACAAGATGTTTTCTTTGTTTTGTACTTTCACCGCCTTGATTTTATGATAAGGCGATATATAAATACAGTTAAATAAATAAATAAATAAATAAATAAATAAAAGAGGCTCTCCTGTGCATTTATGCCATGGAGGTATTTAAACATCTCAATCATATCTCCTCTATCCCACCTTTCCTCTAAAGTATACATATTAAGATCCTTAAGTCTGTCCTCATATGCTTTATAACGAAGACCTCAACCATTTTAGTAGCCATCGTCTGCACCAACTCCAGTCTGTATATATCTTTTTGAAGGTGAGGACCTATACAGAGGCACTATCACCTCCTTTCTTCTGCTGGCCATTCCTCTCCCTATTCACCTAAGCATCCTTCTGGATTTCACCATCGCCTTTTCTACCTGTTTAGCTACTTTAAGAGCGTCAGACACAATCACGCCCAGGTCCTGGTCTTCTTTCATGGACAGAAGTACTTCACCCCCAACACTGTGACACTCCCTTGGATTGTCGCAGCCCAAATGCATAACCCTGCAATTTTCTGCATTAAATCTCAGCTGCCAAATTCTAGACCATTCTTCAAGATAAACTAGATCCCTCCTCATGTTATCTACTCCTTCCTGGGTGTCTACTCTATTGCAGATTTTGGTATCATCCACAAAGAGGCAAACCTTACCCAACAGCCCTTCCGCTAAATCACTAACAAAGATTTTGAAAAGAATCGGACCAGGACAGATCCCTGTGGCACACCACTGGTAACTTCCTTCTCCTCAGAGTGATCTCCATTTATCTGTACCCTTTGTCACCTCCCACTCAACCAATTTCTAACCTAATCAGTAACTTTAGGGTGCATCCCTAGGGTACTCAGTTTGTTAATAAGTCGCCTGTGCGGAATGGTGTCAAAGGCTTTACTGAAATCCAAGTACACCACATCTAGGGCTCTCCCTTGGTCCAACTCCCTGGTCACCCAGTGAAAGAAATCAATCAGATTTTTCTTACAAGACCTGCCTCTGATGAATCCATGCTCTCTCGTACCCGGTAATCCATTGGACTCCAGGAACCTCACTATTTTCTCTTTCAGCAGCATTCCCAATAATTTACTTTCCACAGAGGCTAAATTAGCAGTCCTATAGTTTTCAACCACATCCTTACTTCCTCTTTTGTGTAAAGGGACCATATGTGCCTCTCTCCAGTCCTCTGGCACCACTCCTGACTCCAAAGAGGTATTGAAAAGGTCAGTCAGTGGAGCGGCTAGAACATTCCCATGTTCCTTCAGTATTCTTGGATATATCCCATCCGGTCCCATTGCTTTGTCTACTTTTATTTTAGCTAGTTCCTCACAAACACAGTCTTCTGAAAATCATTCAAGATCCTGTCACTTCTGTTCCTGTTTGTGGGTGTTTTCTGAGGTCCTGCTCCAGGCCCTTCATCTGTGAACACAGAACAGAAATATTTGTTAAGCAATTCCGCATTATCCTCATCAGCTTCTACATCTTCCTTCCCTTCACCCTTGAGTCTGACATTACCACTTTTACCCTTCCTCCTCTCACTAACATATCTGAAAAATGTTTATCCACGCATTTTATTGCATTGGCTATTTCTTCTTCTTTTTGTATCTTTGTTTTCTTGACTACTTTGCTAGCCTCTCTAAGTTTTTCCAAATATAGATACATGTCTTCCTCTCTCTGTGATCTCGTGTATTTCATGAAGTCCTCCCTCTTCTTCTTCACCTTTTCAGCTACTTCTTTTGAGAACCACAGTGACTCCTTTTCCTTTTCCCTTATTTACCATTCTAACAGAAAGGTTTATTGCCCTTAAAATATCCCCTTTCAGTTTTGCCCACTGTTTTTCTACATTCTCCAGCTGTTCCCATCCCGCCAGGGACCCCTTGAGATATTGTCCTATCTTGACAAAGTTTTCCTAAAGCCTAAGACATTCAATGTCAGCCCTAGTCCTAATACTGAACCACACCTTCTGGTGATCACTGGATGCAAACTGATCTCCCACTATAACATCAGAAACACTTATCATTGGTAAGCCCCAAGTCCAGTATGGCCCCTTCACGTGTGGGTTGTGTTACCAGCTGCTGGAATGGATCTCCCTGTAAAGAATCCAGGATTTCCTCTCTTCTAGATGAAACACAGCAGGGACATGCCAATCAACATCCAGCATATTGAAATCCCCTATCAGTAGCACTTCCCCTTTCCTGGCAATGCTGCGTATGTCTTTTATTAAATCTCCATCCACTTCTTCTCCCTGTGAGGGAGGTCAGTAAATCACACCAATGCAAATAGATTTCTCTTTCCCTCTTCCTAGTTTAACCCACAGTGCCTCCTCTCTCCCTTTTAAGCCTTGTAATTCTATAGCTTTAATATTATTTTTTACATACAGCACCACTCCTCCTCCCCTTCTTCCTACTCTGTCCTTTCTGAATAAAGTATAGCCCAGAATAATTAAATCCCAGTCATGGTTGTCCATGAACCATGTCTCTGTAAGCACCACTAAATCCAAGTCAGCCTTTTCCATTAAAGCCTCAACATCTGGGATCTTATTTCCTATGTTACAGGCATTTACACACACTGCTTTCCAGATGTTGCCCCTTTTACTCATTTCTATAGAGGTATTTAATGTTTCACTTACCTAGAGACTTTCACTTACCTGGGGGCTTTCTTCACCCATCCCCAACGAATCTAGTTTAAAGCCCTCAGTAGGTTAGCCATTCTGGAACTGAAGACACATCGACCCTTCTTGGACAGATGGATGCCATCTCTGCTCTGCAGCCCTTGGAACATCATCCCATGGTCCAGGAAATGAATCCTGCAATGCTGCCTTTTCATAGACTTTGGGACTGGTTAAAGGGGACATGGCTGCTATGGGGGCAGGTCCCTCAGTGATTACTTCCCCCTTAATGATGGACTTGCATGTGAGTACCAGCAACTTTTTCACTAGAAAAGAAACACTGCTAGGAGATATTGCTGGGCATAGGGAGGTCTGTAAGGCATGGGGACAGGGGTTGTACAAGAGCAGGACATGGGGGAGAGGGATGAGGTGAGTATGTCCCAGTGGAAGAATTGTCTGGCAATGGGAACTAGGGGAGCTTAACACTTGAGGATGTTGCATTAAAGATGGAGGGTGGGAAACCAGTAATGCAGATTCTTGGCAAAAGTGATCATAGCATGATCACATTTGATTTAATTAGTGGAGGAGGGATAGTAAGGAAATCCACAGTACTACCTTTTAACTTTCTAAAGGGAGACTATGATAAAATGAGGAAAATAGTTAAGAAAAAACTAAAAGGAGCAGTTGCAAAGGTTAAAGACTTACATCAAGCTTGGGTGTTGTTGAAAAATACTATCTTGGAAGCCCAGACCAGCTGTATTCCACACTTTTCTTAAAGTGGAAGGAAGTCCAAAAAACTTCCAGCATGGTTTAAAGGTGAGGTCAGAGAGGCTGTTGCTGTCAAAAAAGCATCTTTCAGGAAATGGAAAAAAGAGCCAAATGACAAAATCTGGAAACAGCACATGCACTGGCAAGTCAAATGCAAGGTATTGATAAGGCAGGCAAAGGGAGAATTTGAGAAGAAGCTTGCTGTGGAAACAAAAACACGAAATAAAGACTTTTTCAAATACATTTGTAGCAAGAAACCTGTGAGAGAGTCAGTTGGTCCATTAGATGATAGAGGCGTTAAAGGGGCACTAAGAGACAACAAGGCGATAGCGGAGAGACTGAATGAATTCTTTGCTTCATTCTATACTTAGGAAGATGTAGAGATGTTACCCATGACTGAAGTGGTATTTAAAGGTGCGGAAGAATTGAAGGAAATATCGATACATCGGGAAGATGTATTACAACTATTAGATAAACTGAAGAGTAGCAAATCACCTGGGCCAGATGGTATACATTCAAGTGTGTTGAAAGAACTGAAATATGAGATTGCAGACCTGCTAATAGTAATCTGTGAACTTTCATTAAAATCATCTGTAATACCTGAAGATTGGAGGATCAGCAAACTAACGCCAATTTTTAAAAAGGGTTCCAGAGGTGATCTGGGAAACTACAGACCAGTGAGCCTGACGTCAATACTGGGAAAAATGGTAGAAACCATCATAAAGAACAAAATTACTCAGCATGTAGATAGTCATGGCCTAATGGGAGACAGCCAACATGGCTTTAGACAAGGAAGATCTTTTATTAATCTGTTATGGTTTTTTTGAAGGTGTGAATAAACAGGTGGACAAAGGTGAGTCGGTTGATATAGTGTATCTGGACATTCAGAAAGACTTTGACAAGGTCCCTCATCAGAGGCTTTTAGCAAAACTTAAGAGTCATGGGATAGGAAGCAGTGTACTATTGTGGATCAGGAACTGGTTAAAAGATAGAAAGCAGAGGGTAGGGCTAAATGGGCAATTTTCCCAATGGAGAAAGGTGAATAGTGGTGAACCCCAGGGATCTGTGCTGGGTCCGCTGCTTTTTGACATATTCATAAATGACCTGGAAAAGGGAAAAACAAGTGAGGTTATGAAATTTGCAGATGACACAAAACTATTTAAAGTTGTTAAAACTCATGAGGATTGTGGAAAATTGCAAGAGGATCTTGATAAATCGGAAGACTGAGCATCCAAATATCAGATGAAATTTAATGATGGACAAGTGCAAAGTTATGCACATGGTTATATGATGCAAGTTCCACATTAGGAACTACCACCCAGGAAAAAGATTTAGGCGTCATTGTGGATAACATGTTAAAACCCTCGGCCCAGTGTGCAGCGGCGCCCAAGAGAGTAAATAGAATGCTAGGTATCATAAGGAAAGGAATGGAAAATAAAACAAAAGATATTGTAATGCCTCTATATCGTTCCATGGTGAGACTGCACCTTGAATATTGTGTGCAATTCTGGTCACCGTATCTTAAAAAGGATATAGCATTATTAGAAAAGGTTCAGAGAAGAGCCACCAAAATGATAAAGGGGATGGAAGGATACTCCTATGAAGAAAGGCTAAAAAAGTTAGGGCTCTTTAACCTGGAAAAGAGAAGGCTGAGGGGAGATATGATAGAAGTCTATAAATTAATGAACAGAGTGGACCGATTAAACGTAGATCGATCGTTATCAGAATATAGAAAGACTAGGGGACTTGCAATGAAGCTACAGGGTAAACTATTTAAGACTAATAAAAGAAAATATTTTTTCACTCAACGTGTAATCAAACTCTGGAATTTGTTACTGGAGGATGTAGTAAAGGCTGTTAGTGTAGCTGGGTTTAAAAAAGGTTTGGACAAGTTCCTGGAGGACAGGTCCATAAATCATTATTAAGAAGGGACCCAGGATATCACTGCTTGACCCAGTACAAGCATTGTGGAACCTGTGTCCCTTGGGGAAACTGCTAGGTACGTATGACCTAGATTGGCCACTGTTGGAAACAGGATACTGGGCTTGATGGACCTTTGTCTGACCCAGTATGGCATGTCTTATGTTCTTATGTTCTTGCAGCTGGCTATACGTGTGTGGCAATGCCACTGGAGAGTTTTGTGCATTTTTGGCCACATGAGTGCACATTACCGGCATGAACATAGGATTTACTAAGGAGTTAACATCCTAGAATAAATCTCCCACTCACCTGGAACACTACAGTGTTTTAAAATACATTAAAACACATTTTTAATATGTTTTAGTTAAAAAGCCCCTCTGATTGATGTAAACTGCTATTTCAGAAGACACAATTAAAATCTCTTTTGGAAGGAGTGCTTCAGTCTGGACAGTAGGATTATTTTTGAAATTGTGTGTGCATATAGCTTTCCTCAGAGGTAACTTTAGTCTCTGGAATAGAGCCAAATTTTGTCAGTATGTCAGGTTTCAAACCAGTTTTACAGAATATCCCTACAAATTTGTTTCTGTGCTACCTCATTAGGCTGCAGTGAGGCCAGGAGGCTTCTGCTAGAGCAGTGCTGCTCAACCTTTTTTATTCTGTGGCATACTTGAGTTTGTTCAGTCCTTGGGGCACACAAAACAAAAGTTGCATTGTGATTCTCACTGCTCAGTCCCTCCTACGTGAATGACAGTGGCGTTTTTTTACCTGTGGATATCTCATTCTGCTGGATTCAGTCTCGCATCTGAACATATGAGGCTAACAGGTCATGTGAGATGGCAAGACTCCATGCATTCAGACACCAAATGGAAGTCAGCAGAGGAGGCACACAGGTAAGACTCCTCCACATACCCTGGGTTTAGGAGTGAGGTTCATTACAAAACTCACTAATTTGGAGAAAATGCCCCCATAAAAAGTGCTGCTGTCCTACTGATGGGGGAGGGGAGTTCTAATAGCAAACAATCAGTTCTTTTTGGTGAGGGGGATGGAGAGAATCCAATAGACTCTTTCCATGAAAATTTGTAGTAATCTACTCTCAAACTATAAATAAAAGCACATTCTTTCAGATTTGCAACTACAAAATATTTTGGGGTTCAGTACGAAAGCCTCAAGGCTGGTGGGTATGTCTAGTCTTCAAGACAATTATGTACCGGAGAAATCAGATTAGCTAACACAATCAAATAATTCCCAGCATGTAAATTCTGTGTTACCCTTGATTCATCTCTCACCTTTAAAGATCACATCTCATCTGTAGTCCAGCGCTCCTTCTTCACTCTGAGACAACTTCGTGCAGTCCGCCCGTTTCTTTCCATCCCCTCTATGACCACACTGCTCCTGTCCCTTGTTATGTCACGTCTGGACTACTGCAATGTTTCCTTGGCCAGCCTTCCCCAAACCCAACTCCGCCGACTTCAACGTGTCCAAAATACAGCTGCCCATATCCTGACCCATGCCTCCTGCTCAGCTCATATCACCCCTCTTCTCATATGTTTGCACTGGCTCCCAATTCCCTTCAGGATTCAGTATAAATTTCTTTTTTTTACTCATAAATCAATCCACACCAGTACCCCTCTCTATCTTGTTGATTTGGTTCATCTCCACACCCCCCACCGATCCCTCAGTTCCATTCACACTAATCGCATGTCTCTTCCATCTCCATCCCAGGCCCATCTAGAATCCACTCGCTCATCAGCCTTCTACTTCCATGGTCCCCGGCTCTGGAACTCGCTCCCTTCAGCCCTCCTCTTGGAACCCTCTTTTAACACCTTCAAGGCCAGACTAAAAACTCACCTCTTTTGTTCTGCCTTTGACCTTCCTCCACCCTCCTCCCCCCTCTCCCGACCCCCACCTCCCGTTGATGTCTAGTCTTCTTCTCCCCTCCCCAGCATAGCATAGTCACTGTCTGCTCTTCCTTTTAGCTTTTGCCTTTCCTTTCCTGTCTAATTTATTGGCGTTCTTTTCCCTTTCACAGCAGTTCGACGTTTTATTGTAAACCGCTCAGATGCTTCTGTTATGAGTGGTATATTAAGCTCCAAATAAAGATAAAGATAAGAGAGAGATTCAAGTCAGAGATTTTGTACTGGATTCCAGAGCATCCATCTTACTGCAGGGAGCCTATAGCTACTAGATCACACATTAGAATCGCTAACCGGAAAATAAAAGCTGTGCTCCTACATCTAGGATAGAAAAGAAGAAGACTGGAGCAGGGAGAGTAGGAGCTCTACTTTGATCTGGAGTGTCTGCTCTAATCTATTTTCAAGGGTACTGTCCCATGGAGATGGGGCAAGTGCCTGATGGCCCATACCTAACCACATCTTTGGCTGTCACCATCAAAGCACACCGAAGACTTTCCCAAGACACACCGGTTGAGAAGCACTGCACTAGAGGGATGAGGCAGACACTGATATCTGTCCCAGCCTTACTATCACCCACATAAGCAAATTATTATGCCACCCTGAATGAGCCTGTTCTTGTCTGATCCAGGAAACTAAGCAGGGTCAAGCCTGGCTAGTACTTGGATGGGAGACCACCTTGGACTACCAGCTGCTATAGGCTTACTGCACAATAAAAGACCTGACAATTGATTTTTCTGGCCACATCTGCCATGAAAACCCAGGGGATGGGTCACCATGAGTCAGCATTAACTTGCTAATTACATAAGATATGCCATATTGGGTCAGACCAAGGTCAGTCAAGCTCAGTATCTTGTTTCCAACAGTGGCCAATCCAGTTTATCAGTTTCCTAAAAAGACACACAGGTTCCACAATGCTTGTTTTGGGGCAAGCAATGGATTTCCCGAGTCCTCTTTAATAATGATTTATTGATTTTTCCTCCAGGAACTTGACCAAACTTTTTTTAAACCCAGCTACACAAAGATTTTACTACATCCTTGGTAATAATTCCAGAGTTTGATTACGTATTGAGTGAAAAAAATATTTTCTCTTATTAGTCTTAAACGGGTTACACTGTAGTTTCATTGCATGTCCCCTCATCTTTCTACTTTTTGATGGTATGAACAATCAATCTATGCTCACCTGTTCCACTCCTTTAATTTATAGACCTCTATCATATCTCCCCTCAGCCATCTCTTTTCCAGGTTGAAGAGCCCTAACCTTCTAAGCCTCTCCTCATACGGATATCCTCCCATCCTCTTTACTATTTTGGTGGCTCTTCTCTATACCTTTTCTAATTGCGCTATATCCTTCTTAAGATACGGTGACCAGAAATGCACACAATATTCAAGGTACGATCGCACCATGGAATAATGCAGAGGCGTTATAATATCCTTTGTTTTATTCTCTATTCCTTTCTCTATGATTCCTAGCATTCTATTGGCCTTCTTGGCTGCCGTTGCACACTGGGCAGAGGGTTTCAACATGTTATTCACAATGACGCCTAAATCTTTTTCCTGGGTGGTGGTTCCTAATGTGTAACCTTGCATCATATAACCATAGTTTGGGTTGTTCTTTCGTAGGTGCATAACTTTGCACTTGTCCACATAAATTTCATCTGGCATTTGAACATCCAGTCTTCCAATTTATCAAGGTCCTCTTGCCATTTTTCACAATCCTCTTCGGTTTTAACAACTTTGAATAATTTTGTATCATTTGCACATTTGATCATTTCACTCATTATTCCCATTTCCAGGTCATTTATGAATGTGTTAAAAAGCAGCAGACCCAGCACAGAGCCTGGGGTACTCCACTATTCACCTTTTTCCATTGGGAACATTGGCCATTTAGCCTGACCGCTGCTGTCTAGCTTTTAATGAGTTCCTGATCCACAATAGTACACTGCCTCCTATCCTATGGCACACAACAGTTTTCTGGGCAGACTAGTGGGGAACTAGTTCAAAACATTAACCCTAGCTCGAGGGCTGGTGGGACCATTAGGTGAATTAGGCAGTCATCTAGAGCACCAGCCCTTTGAGGGCATCTGCTTCTGCTCATTGCTGCCACTGCTACCCCTCTCTGGATCGGAAGTGGAAGCAATGGGTCAGAAACCACAATGCAGCACCAGAGATTGTAGGAAAGCCTGCGTCAAAAGTTCTCTCTTCCATTATCTGCTGCTTCTGCCCCCCCCCCCCGACACTGTGTTTTATAAAGGCAACATAAGCTGCTATGTGTCTTTATAAAATAGGTCCCATTTTACTAACATGTAGCTGGAGCTATATGCTGCATGTTCCATTTTATTTGTATAGGCTGTGTGGCAGATAGCTCGAGCTACGTAGAAACAGAAATATGGATGACGGCAGAAAAAGACCACATGGCCTATCTACTACTACTACTACTACTACTATTCAGCACTTATAAAGTGCCACGCATGCAGCGCTGCACAGCTAACCTACAAGAGATAGCCAACATACAAGAGACAGTCCCTGCCCATCAGAGTCATGCTCATCGGAGCTTACAATCTAGTTAAAATAGTACAGAGCATTAGTCAGCTCTGCGCAAGGTATGGTGTGGTACAGTCTGGTCTATAGTTCGGTCATAAACGTTGACGTGGGTTAGGGTAAGATGAGGATGGAGTCAGAATCTGAATGCAACGGTGAAGAGGTGGGTCTTCAACCTGGATTTGAAGAGGGCCAGGGAGTATGCCTGGCGCACAGACGTAGGTAGGCTGTTCCAGGCGTATGGTGCAGTAAGGTGAAAGGAGCACAGTCGGGAGTTCGCGGTGCGGGTGAAAGGCATCGATAGAAGTAATTTGTCAGCAGAGCGCAAATTTCGAGAGGGGACGTAGGGAGAGATAACAGATAAGAGGTATTGAGGGGCCACAGAGTGAATGCACCTATAGGTCAGTAGGAGAAGCTTGAATTGGATGCAGAATTGGACAGGGAGCCAGTGAAGCGACTTGAGAAGAGGAGTAATGTGGTCATGGCGAGGCTGACAGAAGATTAGTCGAGCAGCGTGATTTTGTATGGATTGAAAGGAAAGGAGGTGGCTCACGGGGAGACCAGCGAGGAGTAGGTTGCAGTAATCGAGGCGAGAGTAGATTAAGGAGTAGATAAGCATTTTGGTAGTGTGTTCAGAGAGGAAGGGGCGGATTTTGCTGATGTTGTAGAGAAAGAAGCGGCAGGTCTTAGCTACAAGCTGGATATGAGCGGAGAAGGAGAGAGAGGTGTCAAAGATAACCCCTAGATTGTGGGCAGAGGGAACAGGAAGGATAGTAGATCCATCCACATGGACTGAGAGAGGGGGAAGTGGGGGGGAGGAGTTGGGTGGAAAGACAAGGAGTTCAGTCTTGGCCATGTTCAGTTTCAATCGGCGATGAGACATGCAGGCAGCGATGTCCGAAAGACAGGCAGAGATCTTGGACTGGGTTGCCGGAGAAATATCAGGTGTAGAGAGGTAGATCTGGGAGTCATCAGCATAGAGATGGTACTGAAAGCCATGGGAGGAGATAAGCATGCCAAGGCCTTGGGAATAGAGAGAGGAGAGGAGGGGGCCCAAGACAGATCCCTGGGGTACACCTACATGGAACGGGGTAGGGGAGGAGGAGAAGCTGCCACAGCATACACTGAATGAGCGATGGGAGAGGTAGGAGGAGAACCAGGATAGTACGGAGTCCTTGAAGCCAAGCGAGGAGAGGGTGGTGAGGAGAAGGTTGTGGTCAACGGTGTCAAAGGCAGCAAAAAGGTCAGGAAGGATGAGGATAGAATAGAGGCCCTAAGATTTAGCCAGGAACAGGTCATTGGTGACTTTTGTGAGTGCCGTTTCAGTGGAGTTTAGGGGACGGAAGCCGGATTGTAGTGGGTACAGGAGGGCCTGGGAGGTGAGGAAGTCGAGGCAGCGACAGTGGACTGCTCGTTCTAATAGTTTGGATAAGAAGGGAAGGAGGGAGATGGGTCGATAGTTAGAAGGGCACATGGGATCAAGTGAGGGTTTCTTGAGGAGGGGTGTGACAACAGCATGTTTGATGTCAACGGGGACAGTTGCAGTGGAGAGTGAAAGGTTGAGGATATGAGTGATGGAGGGGACAATGGTGAGGGAGATGGAACGTAGGAGATGGGTGGGGATAGGGTCTGATGAACAGGTGGTGGGTTTGGAGGAGGAAAGGAGGAGTGTGGTTTCTTCTTCAGAGATCGGAGGGAAGGAAGAAAGGGTGGCAGGGGGAGTATGGATGGGGGAGGAGAATTGTGGAGGAGGGGAGGTAGATGAAGGGGTAGGGAATTGGAGGGTAATCTTGTGGATTTTATCGTGGAAGTAGTCGGCTAGGGTTTGGGCAGAAAGGGAGGGCAGGATCGGGGCGGGGGTACCTTGAGGAGAGAATTGAGGGTATTAAAGAGACGGCGAGGATCGGAGGCAAGGGAGTTGGTCAGATGGATGTAGTAATCTTGTTTGACAAGTACTAAGGCTGACTGGAAGGAGCCAAGCATGAATGTGAAGTGTAGAGGGTCTTCCAGGGAGCGGGATTTGGAACAAGCTCGTTCGGCAGAACGGGCGCAGATCAATGTTCCCTCTAATTTTATGTAGGCTGTGTGCGCATAAAATATCAGCTGTGCAGCTTTTGAAGGAAGGTTAAATTTTTGTGCGCCACATAACGACACTCGGAGTTGTATACTTTAAAATTTGACTACATGTCAGAATACAGTATGTACACCACATTTTTAAATGAAAATAGACGATTACTAAATGAAGCGGAAAATTTCTAGTAATTACAATCACAACTTTTAAATTTTAAGACGTCTGTGTTGTTTTCTATCAGAATCAGAACTGTAATTTTTGTGCGCTCTGCTGTAAAGTATGTGCGTCGCTCAGCGAGGTGTGTGCGCACGCACACGCGCACAGCTTAGAGGGAACAGTGGCGCAGATGCATAGGTAATGGATTGTGGGTGAAAGCTAGGGTTGGGGAGTAGATCGTTTGACAGGATGTGGGGTGGGAGGGGCAAGAGTGTCAAGGGCTGAGGATAGTGTAGCATTGTATGAAGATAATGGCTTGTTGACGAACTTGGAGGATAAAATGGAGGAGAGAGATGGAGAAATGGTGGAGGAGAGAGTCAGGGGATCAATATTATGAAGGTTTCTAAATAGATCGGAGGAGACAGGACGAGGTTGGGACGGCAGTAGCTGAAGAGTAAATGTTAAGAGGTGATGGTCAGTTGAGGGAAGGATTAATTTGCGGGAGTTTGAGGGAGAGGAATTGGAGAAGAGTATTAGGTTAAGGCAGTGGCCGTGTAGATGTGTGGGGGCAGTGGAACAAAGTTGGAGGTCGAACGAGGAGGTAAGAGCGAGGACCTTTGAGGCATGGGGGTCGGAGGGGTTGTTGATGTGAATGTTTAAATCGCTAAGAATAAGAGTGGGGGAGGAGGGATCCATAAAGGCAGAAAGCCAGGAGTCAAAGTCGATGAGGAAGGTTGATTTGGATTTGTCGGGTGGGCAATAAATAACAGCTACTCGGAGGGGAAGTGGTGTGAGGAGGTGAGTGGAGTGGACTTCGAAGGAGAGGGGGGAGTGTGATTGGGGTGGCAGGAGGGGTTGGAATTGGCAGGAGGGAGAGAGTAGGAGGCAACGCCACCACCGCGACCAGTAGATCAAGGTGTATGGGAGAACTGGTAGCCCCCATAGGAGAGAGAGGCAATGGATGCAGTGTCATCTGGGGGGAGACAGGTCTTGGTCAAGGCAAGAAGGTGTAGGGCATTAGAGATAAAAAGATTGTGAATAAAAGGGGTTTTTTTAATGGCTGAGCATGCGTTCCATAGGGCGCATGAAAACGGGAGAGTGGAGGGGGAGGAGAGGGATATGGATAAGGTTAGATAAGTTATGCGTGGATTTCTTATCAGAGTAGTGTGGGGGTCTATGTCTAGGGTAATACCGAGATTTAGAGGGAGCAGGGTGTGGGTGGGTATGTCTGGGTGTGTGTGCTCTCCAAGAGGGACATGAGGGAGGGGAAATGAGGGGTAAGTTGATGGTATCAGGTAGGTTATGTGAGGGATAATTTATGGGGGTAGGGTTGGAGTTAATATCTATGGATGAGTGATTGTGAGATAAATGAGGGAGGGAGGAGCGGGATGTGGATGAGATTAGATAGGGTACGTGAGGAACTTTTTTTAGTGTGAGAAAGAAATCGGGGGGGGGGGCAGGGTTGGGGTTGATATTACTTGATGAGAGAAAGAGAATGAGTATTAGGGAGCAAGGTAAAGTGGACGTAGTAAGGCGGAAGCAAGGGTGGGGTTGCCTTAAAGAGATGGGGGCTGGTTGAATGTGGGGGATGGTGTGAAGAAGCTCAAGAGCAGATGCTAGGCTAGGGGGCAGAATGGAGGGAGGAGGGAGGAAGGTAGGGGGAGGGGAGGGGGAAGAGGAGGGAGGGTGTTGGTAGGAGGGGAGACAGTTGGGGAGGATGAGGAAGAGAAGGGCAATGAGATGTGGGGCCATGGTAGTGGGCAGCAAGGTCAGAGCAAGCAATGGGTAGCAAGTTCTAGGCAAGCAATGAGTAGCAAGTTCTAGGCATACAATGGGTAGCAAGTAGTAGGCAAACAAGCAGGTGGTGGGTAGCAGTTCTATGCAAGCAATGGGTAGCAGTTCTATGCAAACAATGTGTAGCAAGCAATGGATAAGCAGTGGATAACAGTTCTATGCAAACAATAGGTAGCAGTTGTATGCAACAACGGGTAACAGTTCTATGCAACAATGGGTAGCAATAGTATGCAAACAATGGGTAGCAACACTATGCAAACAATGGGTAGCAGTACTATGCAAACAATGGATAAGCAGTGGATGACAGTTCTATGCAACAATGGGTAGCAGTTCTATGCAACAATGGGTAGCAGTTCTAAGCAACAATGTTTAGCAGTTCTATTTATTTAAACAGATTTCTATACCGCCTTTTCCTTCAATCAAGGCGGTCTACACAGCAAGCAATCAACAAAAGTCTTGTGTTTAGTGTGCACATGCATTGAGCAGTGTGTGCGTGTGAGTGTAGCTGGTTGTTGATTCATGGTGAGCTAATTACAACATGTGCTATCTACAATAATATGTACATCGGGGCTTTGCTTCCGTCCTGTGATCTGGCCTTGATGGTCTGTTGGTGGGTTGGGGTATTGTCTGTTGCACAGTTTATGTGACGCTATCATAGTGCTCAATGAAGAGTATCGTCTTTAGCAGTTCCCTAAAGTCCTTAATGTCTGATGTTGCCTTTAGTTCAACGGGGAGTGCGTTCCAGATTGTTGGGGCCGCTTTTGATAGGGCTCGTTTTTCAGTGTCCTTGCGTACCTTGTTGACGTCTTCAGCGGTGTTGACACGGTTGGATGTGCCTCTCCTCCTCGGCCTTGTGCTGCTATCGGGTTGTATGAGTGGGTGTAGGCTGAGAGCTGATGACCGTTGTTTGATTTTGAAAATGTTTATGATTGTCTTGTATCTGATGCGGGAGCTGATTGGCAGCCAGTGGAGATCTTTTAGAGTGGGAGTGATGTGTTCTTGTTTTTTGGTGCCGGTTATTATGCATGCTGCTGTGTTTTGTGCTAATTGCAGAGGCCCGAGTGCTTGTTTTGTTAGGCCAAGATATATTGAGTTGCAGAAGTCTAGGATTGGGGTTAATAATGCCTGACATACTGTGCGGAAGTGTTCTTGAGAGAGAAGGGGCTTGAGGCGACGGACTAGTCTCATCCTGTGGTATGCATTTTTGGTGGTTCTGCTGATGTGGGACTGTAGGTTTAGTTCTTTGTCCAGAGTCACTCCGAGGTATTTCACTTCTGGTTCTATGCAACAATGGGTATCAGTTCTAAGCAACAATGGGTAGCAGTTCTGTGCATGATGGGTAGCAGTTCTATGCAACAATGTGTAGCAGTTCTATGCACGATGGGTAGCAGTTCTAAGCAACAATGGGTAACAGTTCTGTGCCCAGCAATGGGTAGCAGTACGATGCAATGCAATGGGAGCAATATTAAGCAAGCAGTGGGTAGTAGTGCTATGCAGGCAGTGGGTAGCAGTTCAGTGCCAACAATGGGTAGCAGTACAGAGCAGGCAGTGGGTAGCAAGTTCAAGGTGGGTAATGGAAGGAAGATCAATGCCAGCAGTGGGAGGCAAGACAAAGGAGAGTTAATTGAAAGTACCGGGGTGGAGCTCGTGAGATGGTTTGGTCAGGAGTCAATGTGTGGAGGAGCGATTGAGCCTGCTCGACCCCGGCAGCTACGGAGCACCAGAGCTCACACTGGAGCGCCCCCAGGCCCGCACCTAAGGGCCACGCCAAAGGGCCCTCTGGCGAGGCCCTCAGGCGCAGGCCTGCCAGACAAGGGCATGCCCGATGGCGCCCTCTTCTTTAAAGGCTGCAGCTGGGCAGCATGGAGAACGGTGTGCAGCCCGCACCCAATGGCGCCCTCTTCTTTAAAGGCTACAGCTGGGCGGCGTGGAGAGCGGCATGCAGCCTGCGCCCGATGGCTGCCCTTCTATATCAACCATTACAATAGTCCCCTTTTTTCCTTTAGAGATCCTCTGTGTTTTTCCCAAGCTTTTTTGAATTTAGATACTGTCCTCATCTCTACCACTGTGTTAGCAAAAGGGGCCCATAGACTCCCAAAACCAGTCCCAATAGTAAACAAATGCTGACGCTTAAATTTACACCTGCTCTGAAGAAGGTGCAAACTTGGGCACGCACCCAATACATGCGCACACGTGTTTTATAAAATGCAGGCATACATTCTGCTCCACCCAAACTACGCCCACAAGAATGCCTATACAGAAATTGCTTAAAATTGGGCACACACTTTCCATGCACCTACTTTCTACGCTTGTGTGCATTCGTACGATGTTATATAAGTCCTTTTCTGCATATAAAACAGGCTTTACATGCAGAAAAAAGCTTTCTAAAATACCCCCAAGTGCCTCCCTACAGTACAGTGTGCATCTTTACAAATCATGATAAAGATAATAATAGGGAGTCACAGAAAGAGAAGGGCACCGGATAAGGGTGAGGACACCGGGCAAGGGTAAGGACACCAAGGGAAGTGGAGTGGAAAGCTGTGTGAATGTATAAATTGTGTGTGTGACAATGAATGTATATGTGTCAGATAGGATAGCAGTAGGAGGCTGCTAACCTGCACATAGTAGCAGTTACAGCCCTAAACAAAGGCAGGGGTAGGAGGGGTAAAAGGCAGTAATAGAAGTGTGGATTCATTAGCATACATTTATTTTTAAGTGCACCATAAAAAAATTAGTGCATATAAATCATTTTAATGTGCATTAGCCTATGCATTAATGTACATTACAGAGGCTATTTTAGAAGTATCACTGTAAATTTATATTTAACTCACACCTTTCCACTAGTAGCTCAACATGAGTTGTATTCAGATACAGCCCTCTCTATGGAGGGTTTATAATGTAGGCTTGTACCTGAGGAAATGGAATGTCAAATCACCAGGGGTGGTTCTATAATGAGGCGGAGTGAGGCAGTCACCTCAGGCGGCAAAGTTTTGTGGGCAGCAAAAACTGCTCACAAAACAGCCAAGTGGCTGCTGCCTCACTCTGCCTTCTATTCTACAAAAACATCTTGAATGGACTGGTTACTGTTACTGCTGCAGCAGCAGAATCATCCCTGCCCCCCCCTCCCCCCCAGCTGTCGGCAGTGAGCTAAACCTGGACATTGAAAAGTCATTTTTTGCGCTGGCCGTGGGACTGGGAGTGGCCAGAGCAGAAACCCAGATTTTCATTTCCTGCCACAGCCTCACCCTCCCTCCCTTAGATCAATCCGTGGCTCCTGCATCTTACAGAGCTGTGGCTGTGATAGTGCTAATAATGAAAACAAAAACAAAACCGGTGCAAAGCCTTCCAGCTTCTGATAGGTAACTCTGGCTGCTCTATCCCACCCCCAAAATGAAGTTACATTAAAGGGAGTGGGACAGCAGCAGCAGGGGTTACATAGCAGAGGCTGGAAGGCTCTACATTGGTTTTGCTTTTATTTTCAATTAATACCGCTATTGCAGCCATGGCTCTGTAAGACGCAGGAGCTGTGGCTGCAAGGGGAAGATGGGGACTGGAAGGAAGCTGTCAGAGAAGGGAAGGTGGGGCAGAAATAGAGCTGACACTGGGGAAGGTGGGGGCTGGAAGGGAGATGACAGAGGGGGGAAGGTGGAGCAGTAAGAAAGCTCACAGAGGGAAAATGGCAGTAAGAGAGCTGACACAGGGGAAGGTGGGAGCAGGAAGGGAGTTGACTGGGGGAAGGTGGGGGCAGGAAGGGAGCTGACATGGGGAAGGTAGGGGCTGGAAGAGAGCTGATAAAGGGAGGAAAGAGGGGGCAGGAAGGGAGCTGAAATGGGGGGAAGGTGGGGGCTGGAAGAAAGCTGACAGAAGGGGGAAGGAGGGGGCAGGAAGGGAGCTGACATGGGAGGGAAGGTGGAGGCTGTAAGGGAGCTGACACAGGAGAAGGTGGGGGGTGGAAGGATGTGACACTGGAGTACGGTGGGGGCTGGGAGGGAGCTGACACCGGGGAAGGAGGGGGCTGAAAGGGAACTGACATGGGGGAAGGTGGGGGCAGGGAGGGAGCTGACATGAGTGGAGTAGGTGGGAGATGGAATGGAGCTGACAGAGCGGGGAAGGTGGGGGCTTGAAGGGAGCTGACATGGGGGAAGGTGGGGGGCTGGAAGGGAGCTGACACAGGGGGAAGGTGGGGGCTGGAAGGAAGTTGACAAAAAGGGGGAAGGTGGGGGCTGGAGGGGAGTTGACAGAGGGGGGGAAAGAGGGGGCTGGAAGGGAGCTGATACCTGAGGATGGTACTGAAGGGGAGCTGGAAGGGAGATGACAGCTGGGAGTGGGACTGAAGGGAGCTGACACTTGGGGATGGGACTGGTAGGAGACTGAGTAATGGGGAGGAGGCTGGAAAGGAAGGGCACTGGGACTAGAAGGGAGCAGATATGTGGGGATGGCACTGGAAGGGGTATGAACAGAGGGTAGGGTGACTGGAAGGGAGTTAACATGGAGCGATAGCACTAGGAGTGGAAGTGAGCTGATTCCTGGGATGGTATTTGGACTAGAAGGGGCTGGACAGTGAGGAAGGAAGCAGACTGGAAGGGAATGGACGCCAGTGTCAGTTCTGGGAATACTAGGGGGTTGACATTGGAAGGTACTGGAGGGGAGGACTGGAAAGGGGGTTAACACAGGGGAGGGTTATTGGGATTGGAAATAGGCTTATAGAAGGAAGTGAAGAAAACAAAAGAAGAGACAAGAAATGCCAGACAGACTATAGACCATAGAAAGAGAGCTAAGAAAAGAAAGCAAAAGCCTCAGATTGGGACCAGCATGATCAAAGAATAAAATGGTCAACAAAGGAAGAAAAAATAATTTTATTTTCAATTTAATGATTGAACATTGTGCTATCTTTATTTTTCACACAGTATGGGGAACTGCATCTCTTATCTGATGTTGCAGTGCATGCAGAGTCTGGCTTCTTAGGGTTTCAGTTTAATTTTTGTCTACATATTTTTAGTTTTACTTTAGGTTGTAGTCACTTATTCTGTACATGGTGAGAGTCTGTGTTCTGAGTGTGTAACTGAGGCCAGGTGTTCTGTTAACATGGAGTTTATACATAGGGATCTATACTGTACTGTAGTAACACAGGTCTGCAAAAAACATTTTTCGAGAGCTGTTTTGGTTATTCCACATAATCTTTATGTTTTTTGGTGCGCTGAATCGGAAAATGACCTCCATTTTGTCATAGGACATCACGTTTCCTGACAATTTAGATAACTATGTTAAATAAGGCAATACCTCAAAATAAATGGAAATAGACTTATAAAATTAAAGTTTTATTACAATATTTTCATGAAAATCCTTTTTTGAACTGAAATGAGCTCACCTACACACACTAAACTCGATTCTTCTTCCTTGTGAGGCTCCTCTTGGTGCATTTACGCTTGTGAGTAGCATCTGGAATGTCTCTCTGAAGCATCCAACAGTAGTCTGCCATCATTGTAATGCTCCATTTTCCTTGGTATCTCCTTTCCATCTCTTTAATGTCTTGGTGGAATCATTCACCTTGTTCCTCACTCACAGCTTCCAAATTTTCAGGAAAGTAGTCAAGGTGGGACTGGAGGAAATGCACTTTCAAACTCATCAGGCAACCTAAAGCTTGAAATGCTTTCAGCATTCGTCCGACGATCTTTTTTTAGTGAGGATCTTTGTTATTGCCTAAAAATTTCTGTATGACTTCTTTAAATGCAATCCACCCTTCTTTTTGAGGATCCGTCATGGTATTGACAAACTCTTGATCAACTATAAGCCTTCTAATGTCTGGTCCGACGAACACACCTTCCTTCAATTTTGCCTCCGACAGGCCTGGAAACTTGGTGACCAAGTATTTGAAGCATTCTCCATCTCTTGGAAGTGATTTTACGAATTGCTTCATCAATCCCAATTTTATGTGTAGAGGTGGTAGAAGAACCTTATGGGAAGGTACCAAAGTTTCTCGGAGGACATTTTTTTCACCGACTGTTAGCACCCTCGGCTGCCAACTCTTCTTGGTCCAGTGAGTTTGTCGGTCTCGACTGTCCCATAGACACAGAAAACAAGGATATTTGGTATACCCAGCTTGTTGCCCGAGCAGCATGCACAAGACCTTCAAGTCCCCACACACTTGCCAACCATGGTCTTCATATTTAAGTTTACGAAGAACCAATTCCAAGTTCTCATGGGTTTCCTTCAAGTGTATGGAATGACCTACAGGTATGGAAGCGTAAAAGCCGTTGTGGAGTAAAACTGCTTTGAGACTTCTTTTTGAATAATCTATAAAAAGACGCCATTGCTCTGAATCATATTGGATTTTAAATTGACCCATCAGACCTTCGACATCGATGCAATAAACCAACTTGTCTTCCTTGGCGAAGTAAGGAACAAACTCCTTTTCACGATATCTGAACCATGAAGATGACACTCCTGGCAACAATAAATTCCTGCTTTTCAGCCTTGATCCGAGTAACTCAGCAGCATCTTTGGGAAGATTCAAGTCTCTTACCAAATCATTCATCTCCTCCTGAGAAAACAATTTTGGTCTTGTATCATCTTCAAAGTCAGAACTTGATTCGTCATCTGGTTCAGGTATGACTTCACCTTCATTGGAGCTAGGTATCTCTTCCAAGGTAGCAGGGGACTTGGGTACTAGTATATCTGTGCCATGGGGGATGGGACAAATTGCCGAATGAAGATTGGGGTATGAAATGGAATGCTTCCATTTGGAATTAAACCCTTTCACATCGCATGAACAAAAGTAACAGTCATCACTATGGTTCTTTTGCTGTCGCCATACCATAGGAATCCCATAACGGAAAGATTTTTTCTTACCCTTGAACCAGTTTTGGAGGTCCTCAACACACTGTTTGCACACTTTATGAGGCGCACAGACTTTGTCTTGATCTCCAATTTTTAGTCCAAAGTATGCAAAGTATACTTTTTTCACAAAGTCTGTAATATTCTGCTGTTGCTTCAACACTGTATATTCACCACAGATGAAACAGAAACTGTCTGACGAATTAATACACTTTCGCGGAGCCATAACATAACGGTTGAAGAATGACGAGCTAACACGAATTGCGATGAAAAAGTGTGAACAGCCTAGAACCAAGAACCTGATGATGATTCGTGCACAAGTGTGGCATGCAGGAGAGAGCAGCTCAGTGTCTGTACACGAGACGTCACAGTGCTGGCCACGCCCCCTGCACTGACCGGAGCTGCTGCTATCTGCCCTGTGTCTCCCTCCCACTGGATTCTTCAGGAAAGATTAACCCCTTCTACCATTAGAAGCATGGACTTAAAACTTAGCTTATGTATATATTGCTGACCATCAGATTTACAGTGCTATATTTTTTTTTACATAACTCGGACAACCCCTTTAAGGTTTTTTTTGGCATTTTATATCTTAAATGCACTTATGTGAATTAATTAATAGTAATTTGAATTAATTAATAGTAATTTGAAAAAAATTGATAAATTTGAAGACAATTTTGCATGTTGTGGCAAATCATGACGTCTAGGAGTTTTTTCAATATATTATTTGTTTTCAGCACAACAAAATACATGGAAATTAGATGAAAATAATCAAACAGCTTTTTAGTCGCAGACCTGTGATTTGACTTGTTCAGCTTTTCAAATAGGTGTATGGACGTTCTAGGGCCCCCTGCAGAATTTGTAGTGCTGCTTTTTTCTGGGTAGGCCCCTTGTTGTATGAGTTTTGGAAGTTTATGCTGGTATGGTATGGTAGATTTGGCCTTGTAGATCTTTGGTGACTTGATGGTTTGTCGCTGCTGCTTGTCCAGCTCTGAAGACAAGTAGCAGTGATGAGCCATCAATGTCGAAAACAAAGGCACTGGCTCTTGTGATTCCGGCATGCTTGCAAGATCCTGATGGGTCCCGCTCCCTCTTATGATGCTTCGCGTCAGAGGGGGGTGGAACCAGTGGGATCTTATGAGCTTGCCAAGTCACAAATGCCCGCTCTTTTGTTTTCCTACTGCCAATTTTGAGAGAGGCATCAGCAGCAGTGGCAGGAAGAGTGGGGGGGGGAATAGGAGGACAAATTCTGGACAATAGGAGAGGGGGTAAAAAGACAAATGCTGGATGGGGGAGAGCAAGGAGACAAATGCTGGACCCGGGCCTGCAGTACCCAGTAAGCTGGATAAGTGCGACAGGGAGCGCCAATGTCAGGAGGGTGCCATTGCTAACCTCACACCCACCACTCCCCATTCAGGATGGCCTGAGGAACACTGGTGGCCTAGTGGAGAGCCTTTCCACAGGACCCGCTGCTCCTGCAGGCAGAAGGCTGTGACTAGCGATTGCAGCCTCTACACAGCCTTCTGCCCATGGGAGCAGCATGTCCTGTGGGTAGGCTCTCACTTGGCCACTGGCACTCCTCAGATTATCCTGATATCGGCTCCTGCGAGCAAGCTCTATTTCTCTGCATTGCAATCATGGCTTGCACGGCCCCTGCCTGCAAGACATGCTGTTCCTGCAGAAAAAAGGGTGTGGGAGGCAACGATCATGGCCCAGAGAATCAGAGCCTGCCCATGGGATCAGCTTGTCCTGCAGACAGGGGCTGTGCAAGCCCAACTGTGCCCTGCCGCTCTGAGCTTGGATCACGGCCTGCACAGCCTCTGCTTGACTCTGTCTCTTGTACATACATGGGGGGGGGGAGGCATTGAGAAGGGAGCACTGGACAGGAGGGGGTGTTGGGAGGTGGAAGTGAATGGACACAAGGAGTCAGAAGGGAGACACTGGGTACAGAGGGGGGAATAGGGAGGCAGCAGGGATAAGATTGAGGTGGGGGCTAGGGAGTTACTGGACAGGGGCATAAGGAGAAGCAAGGAGGGGTAATGAAGTGGTGATTTTGGCCATGAGGCTATAGGGGGGCTATGGGGAAAATGCTGGAATTATGGAGGGGGAGATAGAGGGTAGATGCTGTACACTGGGTAATAAGGAGAGAAGAAAATGCAGGACATGGGGGTAATAAGGAGAGAAAGGGAAGAAGATGGGCATGGGGTAAATAGGTTGAGGAAGAGACGGAAAGATGCTGGACATGGGAGTAATAGGGAGGGGATGGCATGGTATGGAGATGGGGTAGATGCTGGTTGCAGGGGGGATAGGAAAGAGATGGCAGGCATGGAAAGAAAGAGAGAGCAGAGGTACTGGATGGAGGGAAAGAGAAAGCCAGAGAGAGAGACGCTGGAGGGTGATGAGAGATGTTAGACATGGAGAGAGTGAGCAAAAGACTGGGGAATAATAGACCAGGGAAGAAAAGCTGGGGAATAGAAGGACTAGGGTGAAGGTTGAAAAGCGGTAGGTAGATGGCGTAAAAAAGAGAGAGACTGAGAAATGGATAGTAAGGACTAGTAAAATATGGGTGGACAGAGAGAGAGAAAAATAAATGGAAGAAAGGTGGAAGATAAAAATCAATGTCCAAGATGGAAGGAAGTAATGTACATTACACAGGAACATTGATAACTTGGATTCGAGGCAATGGAGGGTTAAGTGACTTGCCCAAGGCAACAGTGTTCTAACTATTAGGCTACTCCTCCACTCCTATTAGTTTGCAATATGCCTGGTATTGGATAATGTTTGTTAGTGAGATGATCAGAATGAGATTTTTTTTTAGATGTTGAGTTCTGTGGGTGAATGTTCTAGTTCTGCTCTGCACCTGTTGTTGAAGGAGAGGGCTCTGCGAATGCAAAATATATGTTCAAAAAGAAAAAGCAAGAACCTCAGCACAGTTTATAACAACAAAATAAAAAGTAGTTATAATTTGGTGGTATAAAGTGTGCTGTGGTTCTCACTCTCTCTTTTAGTTCCTTGCTGCGCAAATGTCTTTTATTTCCTCAACATTATCTAAGTGGCTTTTTGATTTTGTTCAGTCCCTGACTGGAATTTGAGGAAGCCCCCCCACCTTGGCTTTCAGGGAGGGGGGGGGGCATCATCTCATCCCTCGCCTCAGGCAGCAGATTGCCTTGAGCCACCCCTGCAAGTGACTTAGTCAAGGTTGTAAGGAGCATCTGTGGGATCTGTGGCTCTTAACCTGCTGCTCTAACCACTAGACTGCATTCAAGTAAACAATTATGTCTGTATCCAGTTCAAACTTCTCCTGCCGACCTATAAATGCTTTCACTCTGCTGCTCCTCACTACCTTTCCTCTCTTACCTCCCCTACCCCCCTCCTCGTGAACTCTGCTCCTCTGGCAGATGCTTCTGTCTGTTTCCTTCTCTTCTACTGCCAACTCCAGGCTTCAATCCTTCCACCTTGCTACTCCTTATGCCTAGAACAAACTACCTGAGTCTGGGCCACTTTCAAATCCAGGCTGAAAACTCACCTCTTCGAGGCCGCTTTTGGATCCTGATCTGCTTAGTCTCCAATGTGTTTCCTTACCATTCCCCTAGATGTGCCCTCGTCCTCAGCTATTGTGCTGTCTTGATTAGATTGTAAGCTCTGACGAGCAGGGACCATCTCTTACATGCGCTGTACCAGCGCTGTGTGCGCCTTCTGGCATTATACGAATAATTAGTAGTAGAAGTAGAAGGAGTACTGATTTCAGAAAGCCTCTGATTGCCACTCAGAGATTCTGAGGAGGGCGTGACCTGGGCATGGTACAGGCATGCCAAACATCTACACGTGCGTTTCTCGTCTTAGAATGCGAATGCATGTAAATAGAAAGCACAGTTACTTACCTGTAACAGGTGATCTCTGGGAACAGCAGGAATTAGTCATCACATATGGGTATGTCGGCACCGACGGAGCCCGCGCGGGAAAGCTCCCCAGCTTTTCAGATTAAAAGCTTTTGGGGCCTCCCACTGCACATGCGCGCTGCCTTCCCGCCTTCCTGAGCAGCTCTCGTCAGTTCGAGTTTAAAGCTGAGACAATAGAGAGAGAGGACAGGAAGATAGATAGAGATACAACTCCTAGGGGAGGTGGGTGGGTTGTGATGACTAATTCCTGCTGTTCCCAGAGATCACCTGTTACAGGTAAGTAACTGTGCTATCTCCAGGAACAAGCAGGAATACGTCATCACATATGGGAACTCCCTAGCTAAGATGCCTGGGAGATCCCCCTCCAAGGGTAAACCATCTTCGCATGGATCTCAGGCATCCATCCAGGGAAGGTGGGCAGGAGTTGTTTAAGTATGGAACAGGTGTTTGAGGACAGCCTGACCAAACAAGGCATCCCGGCGGGAGTCCTTGTCCAAGCAGTAATGGGCTGTGAAGGTATGAACCGAGGCCCAAGTGGCTGCTCGACAGATCTGATCTATGGACACAGAGTGAAGATGAGCCATAGAAGTGGCCATGGCCCTCACATTGTGAGCTGTGACATGGCCCTCCATAGAAATGTTCTTACTCTGGTAAGCAAAAGAAATACACTGAGCGATCCAATTGGAAAGTGTACGCTTGGTGACTGGAAGTCCCAAATGAGAAGGATCAAAAGCCACGAAAAGTTGGGAAGACTTTCGATGTGGTTGAGTCCTGTTGAGGTAAAAGGCAAGAGCTCTTTTACAATCCAGAGTATGAAGGTTCCTCTCTGCACTGGATGCATGAGGAGCCGGGAAAAAGACAGGTAGATATACCTCTTGATTAAGATGAAAGGGCGAGACCACTTTGGGCATAAAGTGGGGATTCGTCCTAAGGACCACCTTATCATGATGAAACCTAGTATAAGGTGGATGAGCCACTAAAGCCTGCAGTTCACTGATGCGGCGAGCCGAAGTGACTGCAATAAGGAAAACAACCTTCCAGGAAAGAAATTTGAAGGAGGTAGAGTCCAAAGGCTCAAAAGGTGGCTTCATAAGCTGACCTAGAAACTAGGTTCAAATCCCATGCTACCGGAGGAGGTCGGATGGGAGGTTTAGTTAGAGTCAGGCCTCTCATGAAACGTGAAACAAGAGGATGAGAGGAGACAGGTTGTCCATTTATAGGTTTTAAGGATGCTGCAATAGCACTCAAATGGACCCTTACTGAATTCGTCTTAAGGCCTGCATTTGAAAGATGCAGGAGATAGTCCAAGAGGGAATTCAAAGGAAGTGCTAGAGGGTCAAGACCCTGCTGAGCACACCAAATGGAAAAACGTTTCCATTTGAAAGCATAAGAACGCCTCGTGGAAGGTTTCCTAGAGGCATGAAGGATATCTGTCACAGGTTGAGAAAGATTAAAGTCTTGAAGACTTAGGCCTTCAGTAACCAAGCTCTGAGATGTAGGGATTTGGGGTTTGGGTGCCACAAAGTCCCCTCCTCCTGAGACAGAAGGTCTGGCGCAGCTCCCAGGTCCAGGGAGGATCCCTGGGAGAGATGCAGAAGTAGAGGGAACCACACCTGGCGTGGCCAGCGGGGAGCTATGAGGATCATAGTCCCGTGATCCCTCTGGAGCTTGAACAGAGTCTTGGATATTAGAGGAATGGGTGGAAAGGCATAGAGGAATTCCTGACCCCAATGCAGGAGGAAGGCATCGTGGGCCTGAGCTCCCTGACACTGAGTTCTGGAACAGAACCGGGGAAGTTTGGCATTCCACGGACTTGCAAAGAGGTCTATGTCCGGGGTCCCCCATTCCTGAAAGATTCTGCGTATCTGGTCCATATGTAGGGACCATTCGTGTGGAAGCAGAACTCGACTGAGTCTGTCTGCACGAGAGTTTTGAACTCCTGGAAGATACACTGCAAGAAGGTGAATTTGATGCTCTCTGGCGAAGGCCCATATTCTGAGAGCTTCGTTGCAAAGCGACAGAGAGCCTGTCCCTCCTTGTTTGTTTATATAGAACATGGCTACCTGATTGTCTGTCTGAACTAGGACAGTCAGGTTGACAAGGAGGGTATAGAAGACCTTGAGGGCAAGGTAAATTGCTCGCAGTTCCAGGAGGTTGATATGAAGGGTGGCCTCCTGTGGAGACCAAGTGCCCTGAGTGGAGAGGTTCTGAAGATGAGCTCCCCACCCTGTCTGGGAGGCATCTGTTGTGAGGGTTGCTTGGGACAACAAAGGTTGGAAGGGGGCCCCCAACAACAGATTCTTGGTGGATGTCCACCATTGGAGGGACCAAAATAGACGGCTTGAGGTGAGTATTTGGTCGGAGAGCGCTCCAGATGCTTGAGTCCACTGGGTGGCCAAGGTCCATTGAGCTGCTCTCATATGCAGACGAGCGTAGGGCACCACATGTACCGTGGAGGCCATGTGGCCCAGAAGTCGCAGCATTTCCCGGGCTGTCAAATGACTGCTGGACTGAGCTTGGAAGGCCAAACTCAGCAGGCGTTGGGCCCTGACCTGAGGCAGGTAGGCCCTTGCAGTGATGGTGTCTAACTGGGCCCCTATGAACTCGAGAGACTGAGTAGGGATTAGTTGAGACTTGGGAAGGTTTACTACCAGTCCTAGATACTGCAGAAGACGCCTTGTGCGGTCCAGGGAAATTTGGGCCTGGGACTGAGAGGGAGCTCGGATGAGCCAGTCGTCCAGGTATGGGAATATGAAAATTCCCAGGCCTCTTAGAAAGGCAGCTACGACTGCCATGCATTTGGTGAACACTCTTGGAGCAGAGGCTAGACCGAAGGGGAGTACTCTGTACTGGAAATGTTTTCCCTGAAACAGAAATCGAAGGTATTTTCTGTGGGATGGGTGGATGAGTATGTGTGTATACGCATCCTTTAGATCTAGAGAACAAAGCCAATCCTGACTCTGAAGGTATGGAAGGAGAATGCCCAGAGAAAGCATTTTGAATTTCTCCTTGAAAAGAAATTTGTTCAATTCTCTCAGATCCAGAATTGGTCTGAAGCCCTCTGTCTTCTTTGGTATTAGAAAATAAGGGGAGTAGAATCCCGTCCCCTGTTGAAGAAGAGGGACCTCCTCTATTGCCCCCTGGGCAAGGAGGGAGGAGACTTCCTGACCCAAGAGGGCCAGGAGAGATGGGGGAGAATTGAACTGCCTCACCATAGTATAAGGAGGAAGGTCGGAAAAATGGAGTTTGTAACCCTCTCTGATGATAGAGAGGGTCCATTGCTCTGATGTAATTTGCTCCCATCTGGGAGCAAAGTGAGCTAACCTTCCGGGTATGGTGAGGGGCTCTGGTTGTTCTAGAGCCAGAAAAGTTAAGTTCTCTAGGGGCAAGTCAAAACCCCTGAGGGGGTGGAGCCTGCTGAGGCGTAGCAGACGCCGCAGGCTTTGACCTTGCCTGTTTAGGTTGCTGACGTTTAGCAGCAAAACGAGGCTGAGAGGATTGTTGGCCAGTATTTGTAGAAAATCTGGACTTCTTGTAATAAGGCCTCTTAAAAGACTTCTTCTTGGCAGGAGTGGAGGTAGACTTAGAAAGTCTATCTAAGGTGGCATTTTCTGCATCCATTTGAGTGGCCTTAATTTGCCACTCCTCACCAAATAAGTTCTCACCTGTACAGGGCAGATTTCTTAAGCCATCTAGGACCCAAGGTTCTAGATCAGAAGCCTGGAGCCAAGCAAGACGTCGGGCTGCTATAGCAATGCCCGAAGCCCTACCAGCACCCTCAAAGGAATCAAAAGCTGCCCTGTTGGAGAACTTTGAAATATCCAAAAGGTGTTTCACCAAGGAAATGAACTGCTCCCTCTTATCCTCAGGGAGAAAGGGGGCAAAATGCCGAACTTTTAGAGCGATTTCACTGAGAAACATGCCCATGTAAAGACTATAGGAATTAATCCTGGCTATAAGCATAGTAGCCTGGAAAATTTTCCTGCCAAAAGAGTCTAGAGTCTTACATTCTCGCCCTGGAGGAGTAGAAGAGTGCCTTTTGGTACTCTTTATCTTCTTCATTGCAGACTTCACCACAATAGAATGGTGAGGCAACTGGGTTTTTTGGAAACCAGGAGAAGGGGGGACACGGTACATGGTGTCCAACCTGCGAGAAGAAGGAGACAATGTTAGAGGAGCCTCCCATAAGTCCATCAAGTGTTCTTGAAGGATTTCATGGATAGGCAGGGTGACTGCCTCTTTAGGAGACTTAGAGTATCCTAAAATATCCAGTTTCTTTGATCTGGGTTCCTTTTCAGAGGATGAAGCAATAGAAAGACCTTTAGCCATTTCTATGATGAAGTCCTGAAAGGACAAATCCTCTGGTGGAGACATTCTCCTGTTAGGAAAAGAAGGCTCCTCAGGAAGATCAAGGGAGAACTCATCAGAATCATCAGAGGAGTTAAAATCCTCTGAAGAAGCAGAGTATCCTCTATGTGCTTCCAACGCACGATACGCATACCGTTCGGTATCGACATCGGGCGTACCGGGTATGGGATCGGTACCGGGCAAAAGCCCGGATCCGGCATGCGGAACCGATCTGCGTTTGGAAGACGATGGCCTCGGTTCCGGTATGGAAGCCATTACCGGAACCGGACCCGGTACCGCTGGCTGCGGTACCGAGGGCGTAGCAGCATTAATAAAAGCCAGAATGGCCTGCTGCATGACTTGGACAGTATTGCCCATAGACGCCACTGCTGCCTGGATGTCGGTACCGGTATGGGCCGGTACCCCAGAGCAGTACAACAGGTGATCTGTCGAGGCCGCGCCATCGATGTCAACCTGTGACCCCATGATTGCTTTGGAGGCCGGAGCCTCCCGCCGGGGTTTTTTGGCCTGGGCAGAATCCTCGAACTCAGAATTGAGAGCCTCTCGATCTTTAGAAAGAGATTTGCTTTTAGAGGATTTGCCCACTGGAGTTTTGGTTACCTGAGATCCATCCGGAGAGGAAGACCTGGATGACTGTGATGCTTCTGAAGGAAACAGCACATGGAACTTGTTGGCCCGGTTCTGCAATCCACGTTTCGACATCTGGGAGCAGGATGGGCAGTCCGGTATGGAATGGTCAGGTCCTAAACATTTAAGACACCATTCATGGGTGTCTGTAAGAGGAATGACAGCACTGCACTTGGTACACTTTTTAAAACCAGGAACTGGCTTCTCCATGAGGAGAAATTGTGTAGGCCTGAAGGCCTAACAAAGTACCAAGCTGTGCTGAAGAAAAGAAAAATATTTTATTTTATTTTATTTTTTTTAAAAGAAAGAAAGAGAGACCGGCAGTACCGGTTTCAGAATGGGGAAGGCAGGTACGCGGTCTAAAGAAAACAATAAAATTAACAATTTCTTCAGCGGTGACAGGAACACGACCTGCTGGCTCCGCGGAAAAAAAGAAACTGACGAGAGCTGCTCAGGAAGGCGGGAAGGCAGCGCGCATGTGCAGTGGGAGGCCCCAAAAGCTTTTAATCTGAAAAGCTGGGGAGCTTTCCCGCGCGGGCTCCGTCGGTGCCGACGTACCCATATGTGATGACGTATTCCTGCTTGTTTCTGGAGATAACAATTTCCACATCTGCTCTGTGGCATCCACAAGTACCAGCTACCAATTTAGACGCGCGATCTAAACAAAGGGGCAGGCGGAAACCTCAGTCAACTCTCCCAAGCCCCCAGCACACATTTCAATCCCCTCCTCCCAACCCCCCACTCGTATCTAAAACCTCAAATCCCCTGGACCCTCCCCTTATTTGGCAGCTTGACCACTAGCAGTATAACTGTAAGACTATAACTAGGGTGACAGAGGCGCCATTTTGAGTGCAGGCACTGTTGGGGCAGAAGCATCCTGGGATAGCTCCTCTCAGGAAGTCCTCTGTAAGAGCTGGAGGGATTTGGGGAGGGGGAGGGTCATGGATCATGTCACTGGGGTCCAAAAGAATCACAGATCTTGTCAGGAAGTGGGTCCGAGGTGCTGGCAGTTATTTAACCCTGCTACTGGCCCCTCTACCAGATAGTGGGCCTGACTTGGAGCCTGCTTTCTGTATTGTTGCAGCCAGGAACCTGTGATGTTCCTGTTTGCAGCATCACATAATTTGACAATTTGTGCTTTTTATTTTTAATGATGATCTTTATTTATTTATTTAACTCTATTTATATACCATCTCTTGTATGCTACAAGATGGTTTACAAAAGAAAATGAAATAAAACAATCATAAATACATGAAATAATTGAAGAAACATGGAACTGCTTTAACACTTCGATAAGACGGTATATAAAAGTAGTTAAATAAATAAATGAAACAGCAACTAACCCATCAGGTGCCAAACACAGCTTGAAACAACCATGCCTTGCATTGCTTATGAAAACACACGCTGTCATGCATGACCCTTAACCTCTCAGGAAACATAGTCCAGAGCATTAAACCTATGTCTGAAAAGGTACAGCCTTTAGTTTCAACCAGATAGATACCTTCTGGAATTAACCAATGAACCCTGTTTTTCAGAACACCAAATGTCAGCTAGAGAAATACTGATACACACAAGCAGTCGGCTGCCAAACCACAACATATTTTAAAAAACAGGACCAAAATTTTCAATTTGATCCTGGACTCAATGGGGCAACCAAAATAGGTTGAATGTGGTCCTGCAATTTGATAGCAATACCCAATCTTGCTGAGGTGCTCTGCAGCAACTGCAGTCTCCTAAGATAACACCTTGGCAAACCGGCATAAGGCAATAATGAAGCCTGGACGTCACCCAATTATTTACTACGGTCACAACTAGGGTTGCCAACTGGCTCCAGATGCGCCCGACAGTGTCAATCCAGTCCTGGGTTTACCCCATTGCATGCAGGGATATGTAGTTCTGATTTCTCCATTGCACTCCATAAGAAATGAAAAACTACACGTCACTGCATGCAATGGGGTAAACCCAGGACTGGATCAAGTCTGTCGGGCGCATCTGGAGCCAGTTGGCAACCCTAGTCACAACATCACTGCTCAAAGAAGGGAGGCAGGTACTGGATATTCTGTAAGTGCTACCAACACCATATTCACTGCTACAGCACTTTGTCTTTCCTTTGTCAATGTAGAATCCAGCGCCACCCAAAGAACTTTTAATTCTTTAACCAGGTTCAAAATAACATCCAATAGGACTACCCGAGGACAAATGAAGGATGGTGAAGCTACAGTTATACTGATTTAAAGTGGCTTAGTTTCAGTTAATTGCCCCTCAACCAGCCTTCAATTTCCATCAAAGCCTGATTGAGTCTCAATACTTTCTCATCCCATTCATTAGAGAACATACTAAAAATGTGTATGCAATCAGCGTACATATAGCAAAACAACCATAGGGCTTCTATGATTTTTGTCAATGGCTGAAGATAGACATGCAAAAGAACCAGTGACAAACTAGACCCTTGGGGAACTCTGCTGGCGACACACTTACCACTTTAAAAAAAAATTCAAGTGGCATCCCTACCACCCTTAACTCTGCCAGAAGGAGTGCAGAATAGAATGGTCTACTGTGTAAAACGTGGCTTGGAGGTTAAGAGAAATAATCACACCCTCCTTCCCTTGATCCAGAGCCCTCTGCAACCTCTCAACCATTTCTACCAATGTAGACTCTGTGTTATACCCAGCATGAGAACCCACCTGCCCTTAGCCAACACGCCAGTAAAAGTAACAAATTCAGTAAACTACTGAACAACAACCTGCTCAATTAGCTTACCAACAAAGGGAAGGTGACTTCTATGTAGGGTTGCCAACTGGCTCCAGATGCGCCTGACAGTGTCAATCCAGTCCTGGGTTTACCCCATTGCATGCGGGGATATGTAGTTCTGATTTCTCCATTGCACTCCATAAGAAATGAAAAACTACAAGTAACTGCATGCAATGGGGTAAACCCAGGACTGGATCAAGTCTGTCGGGCGCATCTGGAGCCAGTTGGCAACCCTACTTCTATGGGTCTTTTACTAGAGGCCCGGTTCCCTCAACCAGTGAGGAAATAATATTCAGCAACGTGGGGCAAATTTGTTTTCCATTTCTTTAATCAAGCTGGAGGGCAACACATCCAGGGGGAAACCAGAGACTTTCATTGTGGTTAATAAACTCAGGCCATCATCCAAGGACAAGGGAGAAAATCAATCAAGATTCATAACATCTGCTTCCTCACTTGCAACATCACCCCTGGAACTTTCAGCTTCTATAAGCTTAGCAGGCCTTTCCTCGGTAACAGATAAAATCACTCCCCCTGCTGGAAGTGCTAGCCAAGGCATCTAGGAATGACGATTGAGAGTGCCTGCATAAAATACAGAGGGAACTGTTCATGTCCTGACCTGGGCATTTCAAGTTCCCTCTCCACAACCTATCTAGAAATGGGTCTTTAAGTCAATTTGTGTGCAGTAAAAGTTCTAATGCATGTTAAAATGTTTTTTATTTAAATGAATGTTTGAAATTAACCAAAAATCTCTGACAATTGGGGAAAAAAAACACCTAAGGAACTAAAAGCGAACCTTGCACCCAGTCCTAGCCTGGGTAAACTGTACAGAACAATGGAGCAGCAGTTGACATCTTACTGGGCCATTTCAGCCTTTATCTGCTGTCATCTACTATGCTACTATGGGACATGTTACTAAAGGGTGCACCAGAAGTGCATGTTTGACCCGCAAAACTAGGGTGGAGGTCTGCACTAGCTTTAGGAGGGGTGTGTGTCCATCCCCCCTGCCATTAGTGCATTGCTTACATGCGCACTGTGCTAACTGGTATGTGGGTGCACTTAATGACACCCATTGAGTTGGCATTAAGTGCAGCTGTGCTGATGGCAGCAGGCACGGTTAGCGTCTGGCCAAAATGCCCATGTTAACTGTGATGTGCCATTATCACCCACATTCTGCCCCTAACTCTGCCAGTCCCTGCCCAACTGCGCGTTCACCAGTTAGGGGGGCATTCCGAGCTGCAAATAGCAGGGTATGGATGTGCGGGTCGGATGTCCAATGTGTGCTCAGCCCCCCAGCCCCATTCCCATATCAAAAGTCCATGAGTCTTTCATTCATAAATTAGGTTCAGCTGTCTCTTTTACTAGTATTTTTTCCTGAGGAATCAGGGGCTTCTGGTGTAAGTGCCGGGCTTGGTCTATCCAAGATCCTGCCTTGGAGAGACAAAGGAATGGCAGCTCTATTTATCTTGGATGGCTGTGACTTGTTTGTGAATCCCACTGCTGACTTTCTGAAGGCTGTGCAGTATGATAACCTCCTCTAACAATAGAGATACATTTTTCTCTTCCTTTCAGGCTGATGAATGCATTTATTTTAAAAAAAAGTCTATGAACAGTTCTTCAATGCAAAAAGTGCAATGTGTGCCTTCTGGTCAGTGCTGACTCCTGGCGACCCAGCAGCTCCTGGGCTTTCTTGGTACTGTGACCAAAGTAGATTTCCAGGCCTTTCTTCTGAGGCAATGGAGGGTTAAGTAATTTGTCCAAGGCCACAAGGAGTGCTAGTGGGAATCGAACCCTGGCCTCTTGGTTACCAAGACGGTGCTATAACCACTAAAACAAATAATGTTTTGAGAAATAAAACATTGCGCACAGTGCCACCGTATAGAGAAAGTCTGTAAGATGTTAATTGATGAGTGAGTGCAGTATTTCATATTATACAGACAGCTTCATAGTTGTGCTGATGTTCCAACACAGCAAGTAGTCAGTGGCAGTAAGCAGTCATTGGGTAACTAGAAGCAGATGTGCGGTGATGACATAGATTAAGAACAACAGACGCACAAAGAACACACAGTATCTACCACGCTTCGTCCCGCACACCGCAGATACGTGTTGGTGCCTGTGCAGGATCTGTACTAGAGAAATGTCTGAGGGGCCGATGACAATCTCATCTCTTCTAAAGGTCTTAGTTTATTTATGCACTGAATTAAAACATTCGGCAGCATAATGTTATTCAATGGCATATGGAAGAGGAAAGCCACTAATTAGCCCTTTAGTCCATACTAGATAATGCTTTATTCATTTATTTATTGAATTTATAGATACTTCTAAAACTTCTAGCAACTTTTGAAGACTGCACCCCATTAAGTCTACTGTCAGCGCTGGCGCAAACATCAGGCAAACTAGGCAGCTGCCTACGGTGGCAACTTCCGAGGGCAGCCAAAACAGGACATTCAAAGTCAAACAATCGATTCTAACAGCTGGTGGGAGGAGGAGGAGGAATAAGGTTAAGGTTAGGGTGCTAACACTCTGAACCAACTCCAGAGCTGGCCCTGTCTGCTGTTTAGTCATATTATCTAATTACAGCATCAAACTTTAACATGCAAAACCCAAACCTTAACTTCTGTATGTGCATGTGTGTGTCTCTGTGTGTCTGTGGCTATATAGAGGCTGATATTTATAGAGCTGGTAAGCAGGCTTCTTATCTGAATAAAGCTCAGATATTCAGCAGGACTTGTCTGGAACAGCCTGCAGCCGAGTACATCCAAATATAGTTATGCATATAATTTTAGGGCCGTCAACTTGATCAGGCTTACCTGCATAACTCTAGCCAGACACCGAGGAATAGCAGTGCTTTCTGTACATATTATGACTGCACCTAGTTTCACCAGCTTCGGAGCAGGGCTAAGCAAACAGATTGGCATTTGCACAGTACTGGAGTTGGTTCTGGGAGTCTAATTTAAAAAGGCACATAAGCGCTTATGTTGCCTTTATAAAATAGGCTTAAAAAGGCACCATATTTAGACTTCACAGAGGCATCTTGAATAAGCTGAACAAATTGAAGAAATATTATTGTAAACTATTCAGTTTTATGTTTATTGCAAAGCTTTGAATACTGCCATTCATAGCATATCACAGCAGTTCACTAAAAATAAAAAGGCTAAAAAACAGAAATAGGAGAAAAAGGAGAAACAAACAAAAGGTGGTGATGGTGGAGGGGGGGGGGGGGGTAATAGGAGTGGAAGAAGCCAGAGAATCCTGAAACATATACTACTCAGAAGAAGTCCATTCTTCCCTAATTAAATATATGCTCAAAAAAGTGTGCTTTGAGACCTGACTTGAACCTAGGAAGAGAGATTCCAGCTCGAGATACTTAGTAATAAATTCCACAGAATGGGAGCTAATATATAGAATGCTGTGTTCCAAGTGGATTCACGCATGGCTAAAACTGGGACTGGAATAACAAGATGTCTGTCATTTAGAGATCGGAAAGTGCAACCAGAGATATGTGGTATCAGGGTGTCAGAAAACTGTAACAATTGTCCAGACCGCATAACTTTAAATGCAAGGAATAAGATCTTGAATTTGACCGAATAAGATGTAGGAATGTGCAGACTCAAAACTTTCATTTCATTTCATTTTTTATTTTTGTATCATTTCATTTCCATTCAGTTGTGCACACTATTGCACAACAGCATGCACTATTGCACAAGAGCATGACCTATTATGCAAAAGTGCACATTATTAGTGCATACATGAATAGTGTGTTCTATTGCAGAATAGTGCCCACTTTCATAGTAGTGCATGCTCTTGTGCAATAGTGTGTGCTATTGCATATTGGGTGCGCTATTGAATGGAAACTAGAAAATTATGACAATTTCATTATTTCCTGTTTCGCCCAATCATTTCTTTCATTCCAAAGAAAAGCACACCCCTAGTAAGATTCAGGTAACCAGTGACCATCAATTAGGAATGGTGTAACATGATCGTAGATTTAGCCACATTTTTGAACAAATTGCAAACAATTGATATATTTCATTATAGAGGACGTTACAGTAATCTAATCATGGACTATGTTTATGTTTATGTTTATTTCATTTGCTTAACCGCTCTTCAGTAAAAGTCAGAGCGGTGTACAATACATAAAATAACAGAGTAAGGCACTAGGCCAGAAGTATTGAAAGGAAGTTACAATTCTTAAATAGGAAAGAGAGAAGGCTAGTAAAGAGCAGTGGAATATAGGAGAGGAGGTTAGGGTCAGGGGGTGGGGAGGTTGAAGGCCAGGGAGAAGAGAAAGGTCTTTAGATCATGTCTAAAGGTGCTGTGATGGGGTTCGAGACGGAGAGAGGTGGGAAGAGAGTTCCAAAGGGCAGGGCCTGTGTAGAAGAAGGCGGAGGAGCGGGTGGATTGGAGGTGAGCAAGGGAGGGAGGGGGAAGGCTGAGACAGTTGAGGTGAAAGGACTGAGGGGTGTGTCGAGGGGTATGGAAGTGGATGAGGTCTGCCAAATATTGTGGAGTGGAGGTGTGGAGTGCTTTGTGGACGAGAGTAAGTAGTTTAAACTGGATACGATAAGAGATGGGAAGCCAATGAAGCTGAAGGAGAAGGGGGGTGATGTGATCTCTAGGGGAGGAGTGAGTGATAAGCCGAGCGGCAGTGTTTTGAATTCTCTGGAGAGATTCTTGATCAAGATAATTCTGATCGGTTGAATTTGACACATAACAAAAAAAAAAAAAAAAGCATGACAAATGACAGATACAATTTGAGATTCAAAAGAAACAGTGTGGTCAAAAATAATTCCTAGTATTTTTAACAAAGAGGCAAGTGGAACTGATGTTCTATCCAGAACTGGAGAAATTGTGGGGGCAGAGTCCCTGTCAGAAATTCACATGGTCTGACACTTATGAAGGTTAATTTTCAGGTAATAAGTCACAATCCAGTTGACAACCTGGGTTAGAGAGGAAATAAAAGAAGAGAGATTCAATATATGAAGATCTAAAAAAATAGAAAATCTGGATGTCATTAGCAAAGGAAAATGAATTAAGCCCATGAGATTGAATAGCCATGAGTAGAGCAAGAAAGAAATTAAAAAGGACAGATGCGAGGATGGAGCCCTACGCGACTCCACTCCTCATGGGACAGGAACCCGATGAGTGACAACTCTGAATGATCTGTTCTCAAGAAACAAAGTGAACCAGCTCATGACAACGTCAGCAAAACCAAAATCAGTTAGTTGAGAGAGAAGCAAAGAATGAGCCACCATGTCAAAAGCTGAAGATTGGTCTGTTGAAATAATAAATCCGAATTCCCCCGACTCAATTTGTTGCCTCAAGTTGCTATGAAAGATGGCCCGGCAGGTTTCAGTGCTGTGACGTTATCTACAACCATTTTGTCTGGGATGAACAGCACTCATTTTGAGAAGAAATGAGTGCATTTGAGAAAGCACAACCTTCTCAAGGACCTTAGAGATAAATGAAATGTTAGTACTGTACTTGGATGGTAATTTGATAGAACAGAAGGGTCAAGCGTGGACAAACTTCAAGCATGGAGGAAAGTAACTCTCTGAAAGACTCCAGAGTAGTGAGCTATTATTTTATGGAAAGATCTGATAGTATTTTTAGTTGATTTTTCTTAGATTTACAGTGCTTGAGACTTCTACTCTTTTTTCTTCCAGATTTCCATGGAATATTGGACTATCGTACGCTACTGAACCATGTTGCAGAAACATTGTTTCATTTGCTATTCATTTATGCACAGATGTTTTAACTTGTTTCAGATGGATTAGCTAGTATTTTGAAAACAATCATATCGATTTATAAATTACAGGAATGGAAACTGTATTAATTTTGGGATGATAAGTTTAACTGGTTAGCATCCACTGGCCATGATATTAGCTGAACATCATTACAGACCACCTTAGCATTATCCGTAGAGTGCCAGGGTGGTCCAGGGGCAGAGCCAGGGTGGAGCAAAGAATTATGTGGCTAGCAGAGATCTGTGCAAATAACTTAGGGCAAATGAAAAGTCATCCTAAGTGCTAGCCAGATAACATAAGAGCATAAGCAATGCCATACTGGGTCAGACCAAGGTCCATCAAGCCCAATATCCTGTTTCCAACAGTGACCAATCCAGTTCACAAGTACCTTGCAGGTTCCCAGAAAGTCACACAGGTTCCATAATGGTTGTCCTGGGGTAAGCAGTGGATTTCCTGGGTCCTCTTTAGTAATGGTTTATGGACTTTTCCTCAGCTTGCTGAGGTATTCCACTACTCATCTTTCTCCATTGAGAAAATTGGCCATTTACTGTAGCCCTACTCTTTGCTTTCTATCTTTCAACTAGTTCCTGATCCACAATACTACACTGCCTTCTATCCCATGACTTTATAATTTTGCCAAGAGTCCCTTGTGAAGGACCTTGTCAAAGGCTTTCTGAAAATCCAGATACACTATATCAACTGGCTCACCTTTATCTATCTCTTTATTCACAGCTTCAAAAAAATATAATAGATTAGTAAGACAAGACCTTCCTTGGCTAAATCCATGTTGACTGTCTCCCATTAAACCATGACTATCTAATGGGAGAAAGCCAACATGGATAGTTTATCCAGATAATGCTGGCCATACAATTTGGATATTCAGTGGGGCCCACTATCTAGACTGCGTCGCCGAGTGTCTAGAATTTTGTGGCCATGGTGGATGGCTTTAAAAAAAATTTCTGACTGCCACAGGCATAATATCATCTCTTTATTAATAAATTGAAAGTGTTGAAGCTTGAGGGGTCAGGCGATTAGGTTGGACTCTTACTTTTCTGTGTAAGTCTGGCATTTGAAAATGTTTGTGAGCCAACCTGCACTTTTACAAGCTCTCTCCAGTAGCCTGGAGGTTTACTCAAAGAAGGGCGCCTCTGAACTCAGTGATACACTGCAATAGCAAAAGAGAGAACTGGCTGCTAGAAGGAGCTATATATATCTCCCATTTCCTGTTAACTCAGTAGCAGGCTGATGTAATAAACAGTGCTATGCTTTAGCGCTGTGGTTTGCTCAAGATTTTCCCACACTAGTCTTACTCCTAATGCAGAAAGCCATTTAGTGTGGGAAAATCTTGAGCAAAGGATAGAACAGTAGGCAAGCAGACCACATGCAACCCACCGAAAGCTGCTCTGCTGGGAAATTTTCAGAATCCTGGGGAAAAGGGAATTCTTTGCATATAAGCTGATAAAATCTTTATCTATTTTAAAATTCTGTGTTTTATTCAGTCAGATAGAGCAAGCTAACTTGCAGTTTAAATTAAGGTCAGTTAGGGCATTGTGTAACAAGCTAAGTTTCAATTTAAAGTAAAGTCAGTTAGGGCCTAGTGTACCAAGCTAATGTTCAGTTTCTGTTTACTTTCGACCCACCCACCTTGGGCACAATCTTTGTTTTATAGGCTGTTAAACCGTTTGGGAAAGGAGGCATTTTATTCACTTTCAGGTTTAACTAGTTATTTTCATCAACAAGTTATTAGGCCTTAGGACTAGATTAACATCCTTGTATGGCATCTTGCGGTGAACATTAAACAAAGGCCCTTAAACCTATTAGGCATATTTGTATTGGTTCAAGTTTCCCTATTCCCCTAGCAAATTTAAATAACTGAACAACAATAAGTAGCTAAAGAAATCATTAAAGGTAATATGAAGACTGCTGTCTAGCAGCGAGATGGGGGCTATCCAATCTTTTGCACCGAGTGTCGCATGTATGATTATCTCCCAGTTGGTGAGAGGTCTTATGTGTGCATTCGGTGCAAAGAGCTCCTTGCTCTCAGGGAACGAGACTGATCTCGGAGACTAGAGTGGCAGACTTGGAGGAGCTAAGGAAGACAGAGAGATATATAGACGAGACCTTCAGGGACAGAGTAGAGAAGTCCCTGCTGCCATGGAAGAAAGAGGCCAGGTAAAAGGAGAGTATCACCTTAGTATGGCAGGAAGTGATCCTGTAGCTGTCCTCCGGGTGATGTAATACCTTTTCGCACCGAGGATGTGTCTCCAGGGCTGTATGCCGTTAAGGAAAGGGTTAGGATGTCCGTTATAGTTGGTGATTCAATCATTAAGCATGTAGATATCTGGGTGGCTAATGGACATGAGGATCTCCCGGTGCAAAGGTGGCAAGCCTCAGGTGCCACCTAGATAAGGATTAGACAGTGCTGGGGAGGAGTCTGCTGTCTTGGTACATGTTGGTACCAATGACAGAGGAAAATGTGGTCAGGAGATTCTGGAAGTCAAATTTAGGCTTTTAGGTAGAAAGTTGAAATGCAGAACTTCCAGGGTAGCATTTTCAGAAATGCTGTCCATTCCACATGCAGGACCCAAGAGGTAGGCAGAGCGCTGGAGTCTTAATGTGTGGATAATATAATGGGGCAAGGAAGAGAGTTTTATATTTGTTAGGAAATAGGCAACATCCTGGGGAAGGGGGGGGGGCGGGTTCTGGAAGGATGGGCTGCACTTTAAACAGGGTGGAACCAGGCTGCTGGAATTAATCTTTAAAAAGGAGATAGAGCTGTTTTTAAACTAAAAAAAGGGGGAAAGCCGACAGTCGCCCAAGAGCACATGGTGAAGAATGCGTTGAAAACTCACTTGTTTAGAAAAGCTTTTAATTTAAGCCAGTGATGTTTTCTATCCCCAGTGACTGATTGTGGTTTTGTTTATATCTCCTCCCCCCCCTTCTCTGCCCCCTGTCGCCTTTGTTCTTGTTTCTTTTTTAGTTCTTTTTTGTTTTCTTATATCATTATGGATTTTATGTTATTGTTAATCGCCCTGATAATCTGAAGGGTGGTATATAAATTTTTAATAAACCATAAAACCAATGATGCATCTTTGAAGGATATTAGCAAAACAGGAAAGTTAGGGCATCCGGATAGAGGGGTTCCAACAAAGGTACAAGTAGCCCAGATGCCTTTAAGTAAAGAGCAGACAGAGTTTAAGGATTCCAAGTTACCCCTGTCAACTGATAACCAGATTGTTAATATGAAATCCATGTATGCAAATGCTGTACTGGGCTATAAATTATATTGTAATGATAGGGCAGATCAAATAGGTGGAGGGATTGCTTTAAATGTTAAAGTGAGCATGCAGTCAAACAGGATAAAGGTTTTGCAGCTTAGCATAGCGTTCTAATCCAGGTAATCAAGGCCCAGGTAATGACAATGCAAGCTAAAACAGAAGAAGGGCCTGCAGTAGAGCCGAACACTTTGATATTTGTAATTTGTTGGGGCTCCCCCAGTCCACTGCAGCTTAATGAGTTAGTTAGGAGACACAGATCAGTAGGACGGTCTCGTCAGGCAAGAGTCACTGATCTTTTATCATTCTTCCTCTGCAGTTCAGCTAAGAAATGGCCCATGTTTCATTCAGTAAAGCGTTTAGTTCTCTTCTTTCAGTTTCCTTAGCAGGGTCCCACCTGTAAGCATTCTGCCATTCTCTAGGATTCTGTGGGCATTGAGTACTGCATGACGGGACGGTATGAGGTATAAGGGGCACTGCAACAGCATCCGGCCATTTGCCTAGATCACTATCCTATATTGATATCTACAGTAAAAAGCATAATACCCCTCCACCCAAAGCATACAGTATTTATATTAACTCTCACGACTACATTTACTGCCACCTACCAAACTAAAAAAAATGTATTTCCCACAGCTGACCATACCAAAATAGGAGTAATATGAGTTAATGGGGTGGGACAGAGGGTTTCTGGCTCTCCCAGCAGTAGTAAAACCTTCATTAGCTGGTTTTACTGCAATCACTCCCATGCTTCACCTCCTCCATATGCCACTGCTGCCAAACTCCAATTGGGCTTGCTGCCTGTCACTACAAAGCAAACGAGCGGCATGAGGCCTGCCTCAACCCAATCCTCTGGGACCCCCAGGCCAGTCAGGTTTTCAGGATATCCACAACGAGCATGCATGAGATAGATCTGTATGCAATGGAAGCAGTGCCCGCAGATCTATCTCATGCATATTCATTGTGGATATTCTGCACTAGGGCTCCCAGAGCACTTGGTTGAGAACCACTGCTTTAGACCATGAGTGCAGTGAGATGGCTCTGCTACATCCCACCCCCTCTGACATCAGGGGAAAGGATGTAGCAGAGCCATCTCAGGGCACTCATGGTTCAAAGGCAGGTCTCATGCATGAGTGGCAGCTGGAAGAGGTTACGGGTGATGGTACAGCATGGGAGCCATCGGTGGTTGTCTCCCTCTTTTTTTTTTCCTCTAACCCCACCCCTTCCCGTTTGCTCCACCCCTTCCCCTGGGCTCTTCCTCTGCTTCAAAGCCTCACCTTGGCAGGCTGCTTCCTCCTTGCAGCACACTCCGTCCATCTTCTGCAGGCCGTCTCCTCCTGTGCCATCCATCGATCTTCACCACAGCTGCATCCATTCTGCACGGCAAGCTGCATCTTCTCATGGTATCTACCTCTCCTTCTTCCTTCTGTTCTTCATAGTGCATTTTTTGTTTGCATAGGGACAAACCAAACTATGTGCACAGCTGGACAGACAGACGGATAGAAACAGGCAGATCCTTCCCGAGAGGGGCTCTCACTCAGTGAAAAGCGCCGAATAAAAGATGGGGATATTTTTGGTTTTGGATTGACAGCTGAAGTGTTTTGCTAGCACCTCTGTTGGAATGCAGGAATTTGTAGATTTGTACTTTCCCTCCTCGTGCATACCAGAGCCTCCTGCTGATTAAGCCAAGCACAGAGCTGCTGCACATTCCATTCCTCCCCTTCCCATCAAAGGCCAGCAGACCTCTGAAATTGTTTCTTGCAAGCATACAGTAACCTTTCAAACACAAAATGCTTCACCAATGCTGTATCAGTGAATGACAGACTGAGTTGTAATCAGCGTTCCCGCTAAGCTGTGCAAGAGCCCTCTGCCTGCGTTTCTCCTGGTGGGGGTGCTGACTTAATAATACGGTTTCAATTGTGAGGGGCAGGCAAGTCCCCTGGGAGTCCTTCGGAATCTGCCTGCCCCTTCGGATTAAAAACGTGATACTGAAGCACTGCCAGAGCCAGCCCAAGGGTTTTTGCCACCCTAGGCAGCTGCACTGCACCACCCACCATCTCACCTGGGAGAGGGGGCAACACGGGAATCCCACCATGATGCTTTTTTTTGCATTCTAGCACTGTGGCAGGCTATAAAGTGCCCACGCATGCATGTGCCCTCCCTGCCTGCTGCTCCTGCCCCTCCTTCCAATGCAACTTCCTGCCCCCTCCCCACTTTAAGGCACACTGTGTCAGATTTTAAGGGTCACCCAGTCCGCCTAGAGATGGGTCAGCCATGAGCATTGCCCACACTGTTAAGAACACGGGTGGCTGGCTTCCTCAGAACGTCTGGTTGACAGGATATACCCAAGGAACTGTCCTTTATAAAAAGGACTTTATTTTTATATGACAAGCCTATGTCCTCCACTAAGGATAATAGTGGGAAACAGAATTAGAATTACTAAACAAATTATCAGACCATAGTTAAGAATTAATCACTTTTGGGACCAATATTTAGCATGAAATTAATTCGGAGCAGAGACACTGGGTCTCAAGGACAAGAAAATTGCAGAAATCCCTTACACAAACATTTAGGTGTTAGGGTTTCTAAGTACCGACCGACTGTAACAAATCCTGAATCGTAGTGCTTTTCTTGAGCCCCTGTATTCATCTCATTTCTCGTTTCACATCTGTAAAATAACTCCTATTGCATCACTTCCTCAGGCTCCTGTGTTTTATTGGTTTAGATTAAGGACCCCCTTTACTAAACTGCGCTAACCTGTTAACACATGGTATAATGTGGGCTAGACGGCCAGGATGCATGCTAATGCATGACTATGACAGCTATCACCCACAAAACTGCACATTAACTGCCACCTACATGCCAGTGTGCAGAGTGGATGGGTATGCATGGTATGGAGGTATGGAGGGCACAGCAGCGTGAGAGTGCAGTTACCATGGCATATAGTGCAAGTTCACCTCTGTGGAGTTGTTAGGTGCACCCACATTAATTGTGCCATACATTTTATTTATTTATTTACATTCTCTTATATACCGCGCTATTCTGCATCAGTGCGGTTTACATTGAACAAACTGAAATTACATTGAACAGGGCATTATAACTTGGAGATAACTATTTTACAGGGAACATGGGCTATGGAGGGTTAAGTGGCTTGCCCAAGACCACAAGGAGCACCTGTGGGACTAGAAACCCCAGTCCTTCCGGCCCAAGGTTGCTGTCCTCTAGTGGGATTTGAACCCCCGACCTTCTGGCCTGAAGTACCTGCCCCAACCACTAGGCCACTCCTCCACTCCATACATTAAGTGCAGGGAAGATGCAGATCGCACCCCTGACAGTTAACTTGGAGGCTTTGCACTTAATGTGCACGTAAAGTGCTAAATATTAGCGGTGCTAGTAAATGAAGTCCTAAGTTATTCTGTCTCTCACCTGGGCTCTGGATGTAATTATCCCAACCCCTTCTTTCAGAGAACTCACTCAGGGCAACTGAGTGCATGACTGAGAAGCTACAGAACAGGTTCTTCCTCAGAACTAACTGATTGCTGCTCCCTGTCCAGTAGGGGGATTGGGCCAGTTCGGCCTGGTTTGCCAAACCGGTTCCTGCTGCAGTCCACGTTCACTGAACTGGGCCAAACATGGCATTGAAACTCCAGCACTGCAGTGGCAGGAATCCCCCTGCCTGATAATGTTTGATCATCAATAGTGTGCTCTTCAGTCGTTCACTATTAACCTTCTGTGTTTTGGCTCTCTTCCCAGTGGTTTTAATGTTACTATATGGAAGCTTTTACAAAATGATTATTTTTACATCAACCAAACAGCAAAAATGTCTCAAAACGTGCGGGGACAGTAATGGGCCGTTTTTTAGGCTCAGTTCAACAGAAGGGGGAGGAGTCAAAATTAGATGGCCGGGGGATTTAAAAAGAAGGGAAGGGAAGGACTCCGCATGCGCGGCGTTTTTCCCAAGGGTAGTGAAATCTACACAAAATAAGAGAGAGCAAAGCCTTCGGTTTAAAAGAAGATAGTACGTGGGCAGCATAACAGGTACAAATGCTTTACCGATATTTTAAGTGTGTTAGGATAAGGGAGTGTGGTTTAAAAATAAATTGAGGTATTTATTAGGTAGTAATGTAAGTTTTATTTTTAAGATTAGAGATTGTGAAGGATCCCCTGAAGAAACAGCCATGAAATGCAAGAGTGGTACCAGGGGCAAGCGTCGGGATCACTACTTTTTCGAATAGCACATATATTTTCAGCGAAGTTAAGTGTATATTTTGAGGCATCATTGCTGTTTGGTTGATGTTAAAAATAATCATCATTGAACAGAACCACTTTGAAGAAGACGGATAAGGTCGTTGATGTTATGAGGCACATGAAATAGTTGAGACGCGAGTCTCTAGTTGTGCCGAAAGATCTGAGACCTGTGTTTTCACAGAGGAGGTCTGAGGGATTAATAGTGGTTTTGAACAGCACAGGAATTCAAAGTGAAATTGAGTGCACGTTTTGAGACATTTTTGTTGTTTGGTTGATGTAAAAATAATCATTTTCTAAAAGCTTTCATATAGTAACATTAAAACCACTGGGAAGAGAGCCAAAACACAGAAAGTTAATAGTGAACGACTGAAGAGCACACTATTGAAGATTTATCGTTCCGGAGTAGACCGTTTAATAGTGATAATGTTTGATGGCATCAGGGGATCGTGGAATTGGGAGAAGCCCCTGATGCCATCAAAACGTTAGGTGGGGGATCGGGCCGCAGGGCAATGGCGGGGTTGCTGCTCCTCAGTGAAATGCAGTGGCCCAAGTATACGGCCGCTCAATGCCTCCATGCAAGGTGCAGCAACGTGGCCGGCATACACGTGGGAGGGCTGGGACAAAACCCGTTCCTAATTGGTTCAGATCCCACCGCTGCCCCTGTCCCATAGAGTTAATAGAAGAGCGGGTACAGATCCTGTTCTCTCTTACAAGGCCTAGATGGCCATATTGAGAGACAGCTCCCCACTGCTTCTTAGCAGCCTGGAAATCCATAGGGCTCCTGGAGCTTTATGCCACGGCAGGGAGACAGTCCCACCAAAAAGACTCCAGCTCCCGAAGTCCAGTTCCATCAAAAACCACAAGATGGCAACAGCCTTAGGCCATGATGCAAGCAGTATGTAAATTTTCACCTTTGGCTGTATGTTAACTTTTAGTTTATTTGCATTTCTGTTGTTTGTTATATTTTTCATTTTTAGTCTTTCATAAACAGCTTTGCTAGTGTTTTTCAGCTTGAAGGCTAGAAATAAATAATTAAATAAATAAATATATAACAGAGACACTACAGATGTGCAGTCATTTGAAATGACATGAAATGCCAATGACATGTTCTATATCATTTCATATTGTTTTGAAATGAAAGCAGAAGAATAAATCCCAAATTTTGTTATTTCCTGTTTGTCAATAGTGCACACTTACTTAATAGTGCATGCTATTGAGTAACAGTGCTCACTACTAAGCTATAATGTTCACTTCACGTAGTCGCATCCACAATTTGTGAGCACTATTAATCAATACTGTGCAGTACCACTCTGTTGCATGCACTATTGCTCAGGAATGGACACTATTTGCCCATAGCAGGCGCTATGAAGCGATAGTGTGCTCAATTAACATTTCCCTCAAAATGCAATGTAAAACAAAACAAAAACGAAAAAAATCCCACAAACAACATGGGAAAATAAACAAAAGCAAAATTTTTGGCCGCACACCTCTAATAGTCACCCAGGCTCATCCTCCCTTACATTGCCTTAAGCACACAAAGAAATTCAGACTGTTTCTCTCTTTAAAAAAAATGCTGAGAGACCAGTGGGTGTCCTGCTACAGGGATAAGAGTCAGGGTGGAAGATGATATGGGATCTGCAGAAGCTTTTTTTAAAAACATTGATGGCAGCAAAGGGGCAAAGTCAAATTCAAATGGCCCGCTATTCAGCGCCAGCGACTATCGCTGCTAAAGCGGCTAACCACCGGCACTGAACTGTTACCCTGAATATTCGCTGCCAGGGCCAAATGCGGCCATCGGCATCAAATATGTGGTTTGAGCGCAGAATGCAGAAGCGAACTGGGTAGCAGTGAGATTCAGCCATTGCCCGCTTAGTTTCTGCAGCTAAAGTAAGGCCAACATTTGCTGTGCTGAACTTCAGCAATGTGTCGCTAATCGGGCGGCGTCTCATTATTGCTGCTGCTTGATTCGCGATGCATGCTGCCCCAGCACACATATAACAACACCACCCACAGGTATTCAGCAGCATTAAATAGCCAGCTCAGTGGCATTTACACGGTTTGTTTGCAGGTCTGCAAACCGTGTAAAGTCTTGGAATTCCCCCTCCCCCAACATTTTTTTTTTCAGTTTCTGTGTTTATTTGTTTTAAATAAATGAAACAAAAAGAAAATTCCCCAAAACAAAACAAAGTGATAACATTTTCGGTATACATCACTAGTAAAAACTGAGCTCCTGTGTTGCTAACTCCTGCCGTAAATTCATACATTTCATCCACTAGGGCTTGCATAGCTCTGGGCACATCAGGGAGAATTTAGGCTCATTGTCCTAAGAACAACTTGTCCTTACCTTGGAAAAAGCCTTATAAGGACGGACAAACACTGCCAAAGAATAAACTTTGGTGAATCATCAATCCAGCATGCTCTTTGCCAACAGGAAGTGAATGATCTGAGTTGGGAATCAAATCCAGTTTGCTTTGCGTGACAGTGCACAGCACTACCACTGAGCCAGTAGGCTGGCCCGGATTTTTTTTTTTAATCCTGTAGGAATAATGGTAGAACATAATAGACTTTTGCAATGGGAAGTTATAATTTCTTAGGTTTCAAAAGACACTTCATCACATATTGCAAAAATAAGTCCAGTCCCAAAATAGTTAGAAGCTTAAGAAAATGTATCACCCCCACGTTCTTATTAAATTATTTTCTACCTAACAGCCACATTAATCAAAAACTTACAACCGCTGTTTTTACAGTCATTTGAGAAGTACTTCTTCGCTGTTTTATTTCCTTCCTCAGCATTATATCATTGTTGTGAGTATTGGGTCATAATGCTCCAGAGAATCTTTAAGGACATTTCTGCTGGGGGCTCTAACACTGAAAACTTAACCGTGCTTCAAGAGTTGGAGTTAATTTTTGCAGAAACCCTGCGCTTGCTCTAGGACAGCATTTTTCTGGCGATTTTTCCATGCTATGCTTGCTCTCCAAAGCAGAAAGCAAGCTATTGCGTGAAAATTGCCTGAAAAACCATTGCGCTAAACCACAGCACAGTGGGTACGCTAATTGCATGCAAAATGCTGCATATTTAATTGGGCCCGATGTTGAAAATTGCACTGAAACTTAGTGCAGGTTTTTTTTAACTTTAATTTTAATGCTGGATCTTTATGCCAGCTTCCATTGGGGGGGGGGGGGCGGGTTTGAGGGAGTCAGTCTGCCAAATAAGGAATTTGGGGGAAGATATTCAGTGGCGATGGCTAGCACTTGTAAAATGTCTAGCCATTGCCGCTGAATTCTAACCCCAGATATTCAAAGTCGGGGCCATATTCGGCCACTGGCATTGAATATTTGGGGAAGCAAACTAGGCAGCTGTGATATTGAGCCGCTTCACGGTTAGCTTCCATGGGTAGAGTTAGGCCAGCCTTTGCCGCTGCTGACTTTACCCGCTTGTAGCTAACCAGACAGTGGATCAATTTTGCCACTGCCTGGTTAGCGATGGATGCTGCCTCCGTTCCTGCTTAGCATCAGAGCGTGAAGCGGCAGCACCCATGAATATTCAGTAGCACTAACTGTGTTAGGTCCGCTGGCTATCCCGTTCAGCGGTATTTACATGGTTTGCAGGTCTGCTGCCTTGTTGTCCTAGATTAGCATTGACTTTCTGTGTACAGGTAATTTGCATGCTATTTACTTATAGTGTTGCTGTGCAAAAAGTCTGTGTTAAACTGATATTGTGAAATTCCACGCTAGAACGTTTAAGGACTGGGCTCTAGTGCAGGTTTTCTGTATCGGCCCCTTAGGCTTACAGATCTGAACAACCCACTGTCCACCCACTGCAGGTCCTATATAATAAGTGTGCAGTGAAAGAGTAATTCTGTAGCTGAGGTGGTTATCTTTGCTGTCAGCTTAGATTGGTCCAACACAATAAGTTGTCTGCATTATAGTAACGGGCAGCCCCTTTTAGTCAGCTGGAGTTGTTCCCCAAATCTTATAGGGCTGGGCATCAAAATAAATCGAAACATAGAATCATGCTGGCAGATAAAGGCCATATGGCCTATCCAGTCTGTTCTTCCATTTATGTCATGGAGGTATTTAAACGTCTATCATATCTCGCCTCTCCTGCATTTCTTCCAAAGTATACATATTGGGAGCTATAAGTCGGCCCATATAATTGGGTTCATGTTAGAGATGAATGAACAGAGAATCATCATTTACGGAATGTTAGGCAATGTACTATTGTGAATTAGGACCTAGTTAAAAGATAGAAAACAGAGAGTTGGGTTAAATGGCCAATTTTCTCAATGGGGAAAGGTGAATAGTGGAGTACCCCAGAGATCTGTGCTGGTCCCGCTGCTTTTTTACATATTCATACATGACCTGGAAATGGGAATAGCAAGTTAGGTGATCAAATTTGCAGATGACACAAAATTATTGAAAGTTGTTAAAACATAAGAGGATTGTGAAAAATTGCAAGAGGGCTTTGAAAAATTAGGAGAGTGGGCATCCAAATGGCAGATGAAATTTAATGTGGAGAAGTACATGCACTTAGGGAAGAACAATCCAAACTATGGTTACACAATGCAAGGTTCCACATTAGGACCCAGGAAGAGTATCTGCACATCACTGTGGATACAGTGAAACCCTCTGCCAGTGTGCAGCAGTGGGCAAGAAAGAAAATAGAATGCTAGGAATCATACGGAAAGGAATGGAGAATAAAACGAAGGAGGGTTTCAACATGTTATCCACGATGACACCTAAATCTTTTTCCTGGGTGGTGGCTTCTAATGTGTAACCTTGCATCGTGTAACCATAGTTTGGGTTGTTCTATCCAAGATGCATAAGTTTGCACTTGTCCACTTTGAAGTTTATCTGCCATTTGAATGTGCAGTCTTCTAATTTATCAAGGTCCTCATGATGTTTTTCACAATCCTCTTGGGTTTTAACAACTTTGATTAATTGTGTGTCATCTGCAAATTTGATTACATTACTCATTATTCCCATTTCCAGGTCATTTACGAATATGTTAAAAAGCAGTGGACCCAGCACAGATCCCAGGGGTACTGCACTATTTACCTTTCCCTACTGGGAAAATTGGCCATTTAGCCCTACTCTCTGTTTTCTATCTTTTAACCAGTTTCTGATCCACAATAGTACACTGCCTCCTATCCCATGACTCTTTAATTTTTCCAAGACTCTCTCAGGAGGGACCTTGTCAAAGGCTTTGGGCCCCATTCTGTCATGTTGCCATGGCACCGCGGCTCCATTTAAAAGCCGTGATGCTGGCCGCCTGAAAAAGGGGTTTATTCCCTGCAGCCCAACCCACAATCTGGCCTCCTAAAGCCAGGGTTGGGCTGCAGGGAATGTCCCCTGGCTCCCCCTGCCCCATCTGAGCCCTGGGCACTTAAAAAAAAAATCACGTCCAGGGAAGTTATTCCACCTCGGAGGTGGAATAACTTCCCTGCACATGTCACTGGCCCTGGGCATACAGGGTTGACATTAGAATTGGCCCTGTACGTCCAGGGTCAGTGACCACCCACTGTCCACCCAGACTCTGCCCCCGGGTCGCCCATTCCCTGCCCCGTCTAACTTCCCCACAGAACCAGCGGGGAAGTTAGTTAGGGACAGGAGCCGGCACGATTAGCGGAGATGGTCATCCCATTGGGACATCCGTCCCCGCTATTCGTGGCTCAGAATACCCCCCTTTCTGAAAATCCAGATTCACTACATCAACTGACCCACCTTTGTCTACCTGTTTATTTACACCTTCAAAAAAATATAACAGATTAGTAAGACCTTCCCTGGCTAAAGCCATGTTGGCTGTCTCCCATTAAACCATGACTATCTACATGTTCAGAAATTTTGTTCTTAATAATGGTTTCTACCATTTTTACTGGTACTGACGTCAGGCTCTCTGGTCTGTAGTTTCCCGGATCACCCCTGGAACCCTTTTTAAAAATTGGCGTTACATTGGACATCCTCCAATCTTCAGGTATTACTGATGATTTAGTTCACAGATTAGTAATAGTAGGTCTGCAATCTCATATTTCAATTCTTTCAACACCCTCGGATGTACGTATACCATCCAGTTCAAGTGATTTGCTACTCTTCAGTTTATCAAATAGTTATTTATTTATTTATTTTATTTATTTAACAGTATTTCTAAACCGCCTTATCTTATTAATCAAGGTGGTATCACAGCAAACAGTCGGGTAACGTGAGTGTGTTAAACATGCAGTGAGGGTGAAATTTAGTTGAGTGTGTGTTGTATTGTGTGCTAGATTGGTTTGAGCTATGTACATTGTGTGTTGTATTGTGTGCTAGAGTGGTTTGAGCTATGTACAATGTGGGCTATATACAGTGGTGCAAAAATCATTTTCTTTACATGCAGTTTTTAGGCGGCGTCATGTGCTGCTATACATTCTCTGGGGTTATGTGATGTGTCCATAGTGTTCTATGAACAGCATGGTTTTTAGCTGTTTTCTAAAGTCTTTGAGGTCTGTAGTTGCCCTCAAATCGTCCGGTAGTTTGTTCCATATTGTTGGAGCAGCCATGGAGAGTGCTCTGTCTGTTGTGTCCTTGTGTGTGTGTTTGAGAAATAGTTGTAATACATCTTCCCAGTTTATAGATATTTCTTTCAATTCTTCTCCAGCATCAGCTTTAAATACCATTTCAGTCATGGGTAACTTCTCTACATCTTCAGTAAAGACTGAAGCAAAGAATTCATTCAGTCTCTCCGCTATGGCCTTGTCCCCTCTTAGTGCCCATTTTACCCCTCTACCATTGAATGGTCCAACTGAGTGTCTCACGGGTTTTCTGCTATGAATGTACTTGAAAACATTTTTATTATGTGTTTTTGCTTCCACTGCAGGCTTTTTCTCAAATTCTCTCTTTGCCTGACTTATCAGTGCCTTATATCTAACTTGCCAGTGCATTTTTTGTCATTTGGCTCCTTTCTGCATTTCCTATATCACAACAGTGCATGCTAAGGTTGCAGCAGCCCAAAGGCACACGTTAACTGCGCTTTCATAGCAGCATGTATTGACTGCACTATTACTGCAATGCTCGTTAAAGGTGCTAGGGTAGGAACGCATGTTGGAGCCGCTTGGGCAGAACACACATACAGATTGCATGACTATCAGGCACACAATAAGAGAAAACTCTACTAATGCATGCAGAATACAGCAGGAAACCGCCACACTGTGCCAACACTCATCAACAGTCTACCCGAATTGCATCCCACACAGATGGAATGGTGAGCCCCCAACAAGGACAATGATGAGCTCAAACCTTGGTACTCATCCCCTGAAAGCCCCAGGCAGAAGATCCATGCCGGGTTCAGTTCTACTCCCACAATACTGTTTCACTGTTTTTTTTCAGCACTGCACTCAAGGTGACTGGCAGGCAGGCAGATCCCCCTGAGAATACAACTGGTCTGGGCTTCCAAGATAGTATTTTTAAACAACACCTATGCTTGATGTAAATCTTTAACCTTTGCAGCTGCTTCTTTTTTTTTTTCTTAACTGTTTTCCTCATTTTATCATAGTCTCCCTTTTGAAAGTTAAAAGGTAGTACTGTGGATTTCCTTGCCATTATTCCACCATTTATTAAACCTGACAGATATATGCAACCTGGATTGGCCGCTGTTGGAAATAGGATACCCGGCTTGATGGACCTTGGTCTGACCCAGTATGTCATATCATAGGTACACTTGCATTAGCCTTTTCCTCTCATTTTGCCCTTATTCCAATAGTCCAATAAAGGGCCTATTTACTAAAGTGCATTAAGTGTTTAATGCTTGTTAAAAATAATAATTACTGCTTAATATCATTAATGTGTGTTAAAGCCCATGTTAAATGTTTATTTCAGGATTTTATGTTAATGGATAAAAGAGTTGGGAAGGGAGCAGGGAAGGAGCAGGTAGGGCAGGACAGACATTAATGCACTTTATTGTAATAGAAGCTGTTACCACTGAAAGTTACAAACACTGCTAGAGGTATAGTTAACTGCTTCCTTGGTAATAGTTGCTGTCTCAACGGGATCAGATTAATATCACATCATGCCCTAGGCAACATAATTTATGATGTCACATTGTGGTGATGCTTATGCCCCGATGCAGCTCCAAGATGTGCTGTTATAAATTATGCACACCAGAGGTTATAACAAGATGGCATATGCAATATGAGGAGTGTGAAGCCCTACTCTAATCAGTGATGGGGAAGAGGAACAGGAAGCTGTGGAGACATCCCTCCAAGTCCACATTGCAAGTGATCTCAATGGGTCCGATGGATACTTTTGTTCATCGGGGTATAGTCTCTTCATCCGTGGTGCAGTCCTTGCTAATAGGAGGAGGAGGAGTGTGTCAGAGAACCCCCATTCGTTGATGGAGTTTGGTTCTTTGAATCCCAGGGAGCTGGTCATGGCCAGTACCACCAGCAGCCATGAAAACTGGTCCCTGAGGGAAGCGATGCCAGAAGCCAACGCTGGCAATCCAGACTGCTGTGCTGGGGAGCCTTACAAACAATCCTAGTTTTGGAAATGGGCAGGGTCTACGTGGCAATATGACATGGGCGCCAAACCTGTGAGTCTGCCCATTTCTTTACATGTTGTCCACTCAGGGAAAGAAAAGATCCCATTGTGTTTAATTCTGAAACTTTATGGGATGTTTTCGTCTACGAGGATTGCCTATCAACACAACTATAATTCAAGTATATGCCCCAACAACAGCTGCAGAAGAGAATGAAATTGAAAAGTTCTATGAACAAGTACAAGCTGAAATTGACAGAACATGCAAACAGGATATCCTGATAGTCATGAGTGACTGGAACGCAAATGTTGGCAACAAAGAAGAAGGCAAAGTAGTTGGAAAATATGGACTTGGCAACAGAAATGAAGCTGGAGAAAGACTGATAGAATTCTGCAAGATCAATGATCTATTCATCTCAAACACTGTCTTCCAGCAACACAAGCGGCGACTGTACACATGGACTTCACCCAATGGATTGTATAAAAATCAAATTGACTACATCTGTGGAAGTCAACGATGGAAAGGTTCTATAACATCAACAAAGACAAAACCTGGAGCTGACTGTGGTACAGATCATCAACTACTAGTATGCAAACTCAAGCTAAAGTTGAAAAAGAGCAAACCACTCATGAATGCAGCAAAATATGACCTTGAGAATATACCACTGGAATTTAAAGACTGCCTGCAAAATCAATTTGCTGCTTTAGATACAAATGACAGAGCTCCTGAAGAGTTATGGAATGACATCAAGAAGGTTGTGTTGGAAGAAAGCGAGAAGGCTCTACAAAAGGTGAAAAAGCAAAAACGGCCAAAATGGATGACGGAAGAAACTGAAAATTGCTCAGAAATGCAGAGAAGCTAAAACCAGAGGAGAAAGAAAGACAATCGCAGAACTCAACAGAGATTTCCAGCGTGCAGCAAGACAGGACAAGGAAAAGTACTACAATGACACTTGCAAGGAAATAGAAGCAGAAACTATTAGAGGAAGAACAAGATCAGCTTTCCTAAAGCTACGAGAGTTAAAGAAAAAGTTCCAGCCTCGAATTGGAATGTTACAAGATGCTCAAGGTTCTATGTTGAATGATGCTGAGAAGATCAAGAAAAGGTGGAAGGAATATACAGAGTTTTATATGATAAAGATCAAGTAGACCAACAGCCGTTTCATCCTGTACCTTATGATCGGGAACCATTGGTGATGAAAGAAGAAGTTGAAGCAGCATTGAAAGCCTTATCAAAGAACAAAGCACCAGGCATTGATAGCATTCCTATAGAAGTATTGCAGCAATCTGATGCAGCTGTTACCATACTTACAAGGCTCTGCCAAGAAATATGGAAGACAACATCATGGCCAACTGACTGGAAAAGATCTGTGTTTATACCAATACTAAAGAAAGGTGATCCAACTGACTGTGGAAATTATCGAACAATCGCTCTGATCCCACATGCCAGCAAGATTCTACTGAAGATTATTCAAAAGAGACTACAACCATACCTGGAACAAGAACTACCTGAAGTGCAAGAAGGGTTCAGGAAAAGGCGAGGAACGAGAGACATTATTGCAGATGTGAGATGGATCCTTGAAAAGACTAAAGAATACCAAAAGGATATCTATTTGTGCTTTATCGACTATAGCAAGGCTTTTGACTGTGTAAACCATGAGAAACTCTGGGCCACATTAAGAAGCATGGATATACCAGAACACCTGATCGTTCTCTTGTGCAATCTGTACATTGATCAAGAAGCAACAGTTCGAATGGAACAAGGAGAAACAGAATGGTTTAAAATAAGCAAAGGTGTAAGACAAGGCTGCATACTTTCCCCCTACCTGTTTAATTTATATGCAGAACAAATCATCAGAGAAGCAGGATTGTATGAAGACAACAGAGGTGTGAAGATTGGTGGAAGACTCATCAACAACCTTCGCTATGCTGATGATATTACATTAGTGGCTGAAAGTGAAGATGATCTGAAACATTTGCTTCTCACAATCAAAGAACATAGTCTCAAAATGGGCCTGCACCTTAATGTAAAGAAGACAAAGATCATGACAACTGGCATAATCAACAGGTTCATCGTTGAAGGAGAAGAAATTGAAATTGTGAACAACTTTAACCTACTTGGATCAACTATCAATAAAGAAGCAACAAGCAGTCAAGAAATCAAACGACACATTGCTCTTGGCAGAATGGCTATGAAAGACCTAGATAAGATTCTCAAGAGCAGAGACGTCTCTCTCCATACAAAGATTCGACTTGTTCAAGCCATGGTATTTTCAATAACATCATATGGATGTGAAAGCTGGACAGTGAAAAAGACAGACAGGAAGAAAATCGATGCCTTTGAATTATGGTGCTGGCGGCGAATACTGTGTATACCATGGACTGCCTGAAGAACAAACCAGTCGGTACTAGAGGAGATCAAACGTAAGATTTCTTTAGAAGCTCAGATGACAAGACTTCGACTTTCATACTTTGGACACATCATGCAAAGAGAGAGATCATTAGAGAAAGACATCATGTTTGGCAAGATAGAAGGTCAACGCAAAAGAGGAAGGCCAGCAATGAGATGGATCGATACAATAACAGCAGCTACGGGTACCAGTCTGTCAACAATGAGCCGTCTGACTGATGACCGAACACAATTTAGGATAGCTATCCAGAGGGCCGCCATGAGTCGACTCCGACTCGACGGCACTTAACAACAACATGGGATGTTATCCTGAGTTTGCAGCAGTCTCTCCAGGCAAATTTGGGATTTGTCCCACTAGATATATCAAATGCTAGTTGACTATTCTCAAATTAACTAGACTGAGGAAATTTGGAAAAAGAGTAATTCAGAATAAAAACAGAGTCAAGAACGGAAACTAATGAAGCTATGCTGGTGAAGGCTAACTTGAATTTACACAGGAAGATGAAATCCATAGAAAATATAGTTTGCAATAGAAATTTGCAACTCATAATTTTTCCCAAGACTTTTACCAGATCTGCTTAGGATATATTAAAAAAGATATCTCCTGGAGGTGTTGAAGGGACCTGAGGAGCAACCCTCAGAGCTGCCCGGGGCTATCTTCCTGGAGAAGAGGCAATAGCACCTTCCATGTTGATACTACAGTTGGCGCTAGATGTGGAAAGAGACTGACTATTGAAGTCATTCTTTGAAGTGACAGATACTTCATTTCTGGATTGTAAAGTGAGAATGTTTCTGAAAGGTGTTTGTGAGACACAGAAGGGGAGACAATGCTCTTAAGAGCCTGAGTTACACAGATTGAGACTACATTTATATTGGGTTTTCATTGCAAATGTGTTTTTTTCATATCAAGGGACTAGGTATAGATTTTACAATCCTTCCCAGTTCTCAACATTCATGTCTAATAAAGCAATGGGTTCCCTGCCCTAATCTCAAATTAATGTAAGCTCTCTGTCACCACTAATTGCAAATGGGTGGCTGCATTTTCTTATATTTGCCTATTTTTTTTCCTCAGGTGATATATATTTTTCTTTGACTTCTCCATAATGAAGCCCCCCATAAATATAGGCTACTTCAAGAAGCACTGATTTAATTTGTACTTTTAAATTTCTTAAATGTAGATTTAAAGTTTTCTTTCCTGTTCTTTCATGACAGCAATGAGCATGCAGCAATGGTTATGTTGCATGTTAAATTTGAAAACTGAATAAAGATGACTTAAAAAAATAGTTATGCACATAACCTGTCCTGCACAGGGCAACCATGCTGGATGCTGATATCGGGAGCAAGAAAAAGCAAGCATCAGAATTGCTGTTCTGGTGGGCAGCAGTCCATTGCTGGATGGTGCCTGACTGGCATAAATACTAGGTGGTGGCATTTTTGAGGAAATAGCAGTAAAATCGTAACTAGATTAAAGTACATCATACAGAGCCCACTAATTTTTCTGGGCCATGTGCACATGCCTAATTGGCCTATGCCTTAATTTGGCCCTGTACATTGATATCATAGCTGCTTCCCCAACCTGTCCACCAAACTCTTTAAGTGGAAAAAATTACTACGATCGTTTTTGCTGCTGATATGCATTCAGTTTTCCAGTTACCACATGTTAATGGCAAAACCTTACCACAGTCTAGTCAATAGGCCCCTAAGGAGGTGATTTTATAAGTGGATGTATACTTTTAGGCACAAAGTCATTTCCACGTATATGTGGCCACATATGCAAATAAATGACCTCTTATAAAATAGCGCCCGGCGCAAAAATGTGCGCATTAATTTGATAGCTCCTATTTTTCCAGTGGACATGTGCATGGGTGGAACATGCCAGCATACACTTAGATTCTAACATATAATTTATGTGTATACTTACTACTACTTATCATGCATATAGTGCTAAAAGGCGTACACACCGCTGAACGAGATAGTACCTGCTCATCAGAGATTCCATAGACAATGTCCATGCCGTAACTTAAGGTGTGGCCTCTGCCTCTTACATTAGTTCCTTATGTGGTGCCTACTTTTCTTTATAAAACAGTGCCTAGGTAACTGCTTACATCCTTCTAAAATTATCCTCCATGTGTATTAGTCTTTAGAGAATTTTACAACTAAACACATCAAGGCAGAGGCTGGCTGTTGAAGTCATTCTTTAAAGCGATAGATACTTCATTTCTGGATTCTAAAGTGAAAATGTTTCCGAATGGTTTTTGAGATACACAGAAGAGGTGCTGAAATCTAAACCTGATATAGTAACATGGAGCCTGATTCCAAGAGGGGAACGTCTGGGTTGTCCAGACGTCCATGTACAGGACGGGGCTGTTAGAACCCGATTCTGGACTGCGGGAACAAAACATTTCAGCAGCATGCAGAATCGGGCCCGAGGATGGCCCGGCATACCCCTGCATAACTGCGGGGATGTCCTCCCCGCAGGCCCCCCTGGCTCCTGCGGCTCGGCCTCTCCTCTTCCCTGTCACCTGACCCATAGATTGCCAGCCGTGGCCTGGTTCGGGCAGCGGGGACCCTCCCATACCTGGCCCAGCCCCAGGGGGGATCCCCAGCCTGGTCACCGGGTCAGTGCTATATATTCAACTTTCGAGGTGGAATAAGCAACACGTTCCCACTGACCCTGCTACTACTACTACTACTACTGAGCATTTGTATAGCACTACAAGTCGTACGCAGTGCTGCACAGACACGTAAGAGATATTCTCCAGGAACAAGCAGGAAGTCAGTCCTCACTTATGGGTGACATCGGCACCGACGGAGCCCGCGCGGAGCAATTTCCCAGCTTTCAAAGAAAGCCTTTGGGATTGCTGCCATACATGTGTGGTCCTCTTCCCACCCAAGGGTGCCATCTTGCTCAGTCTCCCTTTTTCCACAGAGCCCTTCAAACGCATGTCCTTGTCCCTCAGAAAAAGTTCCCGTTTTTTGGGTCTACAGGCCTTTTTGTTTTCTGGTTGCACCGGTCCTCTACCCATCCTCCCCTGCTCTACATTTTTAGAGCTCTAGGGGATAGTCTATTTTTTCATTTTTTGTTTCAGGCTTCGCGCCCTTTTTCTCCTCTAACCGCTGGCTGCGTGGGTCTTCGAGCTCGCAGGGGCAATTTTTGCCCCCATGGCCACCGGCTTCAAAAAATGCAATAGATGCTCTAGGAACATGTCGCTTATGGATACTCACGACTGTTGTCTGCGGTGCCTCGGAGCCGACCATGATCCAGAGCTCTGTTCACTCTGCAAGAAAATGTCCTCTAAGGCCTGCTCAGCCGTAAGCAGAAGTCCAAAGACATTTTCTTAAAGGCTGCCTCAGAATCCACAGTGGCATCCTTGGTCATCTCTCCCCTGGTGGGTTCCCCCCCTGTGGCCCCGTGTTCTCGGCAGCACTCCGCCCAGGGATCCCCTGAGGTGCAGCGGCGCAAAAAGAAGGCCTCGAAGTCGCTGTTGGGGGCTCCCAACAAGCACAAGCGCTCCCATGCTCAGTCGCTCAGCCCCCTTTGGTGTTCCCGAGAGTCAGACAGGGAGCGGCCCCGCAAGGTATCCCACACAGAAGCGGAGGCCTCCAGCGAAAGTGCCCGGTCTCCTGAGAGCCGTCCCGGTGAGGACCCCCTCTCCTCCTTGACACCCGACCCGGTGACCCCAGGATTGGCATCTCAGTGCCCCACACCTGCGTGGGTGACCCGCATGCTGGTGCTTGAATGCAGCGTTTCTGCGTTCATTGCTTCCCAGCAGGCGCTCACAGCCAGCTTTGCTGACCCATACCCAGAGACTGCGTGTCCCTCACGTGGGACACCTAAATCCATCCAGGAAACCCCTGAGAGCCACGGGCCTTGTGAGGGTCCTCGATGTCGGTCTCGCTCACCCTCCCGTTCCTCGGAGGCAAGATCATGCAAGGCCTCCGGCGCCAAGCGGGCACCGGCCATTGGACAGGGTGATCTACCCAGCTTGAACTCCTCGACTGATTTCTCGGAATGGGAGTCCGATGGGGACACCTCCCCGGAAACCTGTACCCATCAGGATCTTCCGTCGGACCCGGCCCCCCTCCAAACGGCGCTCGCCACCCGAGGACACCTCCTTCCTGGTGTTCGTTCGGGACATGGCACAGGCCCTTAGCCTGGCCACTCAGGCTGAGGAGGACCCTAGTGCTGAAGAACTCAATATTCTTCAATACAAGTCCCCGCCCAGGGAATCCCTCACTGTGCCAGTTCCTCCTATTCTATCTCGACTGCTGCTCTGCATGTGGGAGGCCCCTGCCTCGGTCCCCATCGTGAGCAAGCACCTTGACACAATGTACAAGGTACAACGTGGGCCGGGCTTCAGGAAGACCCAACTCCCCCACACCTCTATGGTGGTGGAGTTGGCCATGAGGAAGCAGAAGAGCCCTAAATCACACTCGTCGGTGCTGCCCGACCGACAGTCAAGAGCCCTGGATGCCCTGGGCTGCAAGGCCTACCAAGGCTCCATGTTCTCTTGCCGCATTCAGGCATACCAACTGTACATCAGTATGTTCTTGCGCGATCTAGCCTGCTCTAAATACCTCTCCCGAGCCGCCTATGATGGGTTTGCGTCATCGGCTCAGGTGGCGGCCAGGGGCATTGGGTCCCGCTGCCAGACATGGTTCCAATTCTCAGATTTGGAGCAATGGGTTTAGGAAAAACTCCTAGACGTGCCCTGCCTCGGCGAGCAGCTCTTCCACAAGCCGATGGAGGATAAAGCCGCAGAGATAGAGACGGAGTTTGTTACCAGAACCCGCCTCCACTCTGCCCCGAAAGAAACAACCAGCCAAGAAGCCCTTCTTTTGTGAGGCCCTGTTATTCACAAAAGACCGATTACTAATTATCACTAATTTCCTGTATAGTCCAGATCCAAAAGTCAGTACAGGTGCAATCAGAATCTCTGTTTATTAGATAACTGATGGACAATACAGGCAGCGGAGAGGAGAGCTTCTGTCAGTCATCAGACACCAGACACCTCCAGAATTCCTCCTCCCCCGAGTACAATAATCATGTTACATATATACATTTTTTGCTTCCGTGTATGCATACAGTTTCCAAATCCATTCCTCTTTGGGTCCTCTCCCCTCCTCCCTCCTTCTGTTTCCTGTCATTGACCTTTCTGTCCCCTCTATGTTTCTGTTTCAACATTCCCCCAGGCCTCTCTGTCTTGCTTATACTCACCAACTGTCAAAACCATCTACTGTCTTCAGGACTAACGGCTCAGCTTATACTTTTTTGCATGGTTTCCTGTGTACGTGCCCTCTGCACAAAGCCTCTGCATGGACTCTTCAGTCCAGGCATACACTCTGCTAAGGCTTATGATATATGATATTTCCTTATATGGTTCCTTATGCTGGCCTGGGGTTTTTTCTTTGTCCACAATATAATAGTTTGGTTGACATATTTTTATTAGAGCAGACATTTATAAAGGCCATTGAGTGATTATGAACCAGGAACATATCCCTAAACCTTATAATCCCTACAATTCCCCAATTTTTTTTTTTTATTGTGGAGGAGATAAGACCAAGTCAGAGAATTCAGAAGTGGGGACCGCAGTATAGGAAACATTCACATGTGTATGGCATGTTTGAACAGGCATAAGGGAGGTGGACACTTTGGTACACTGTTTCTTACAACAGGAGATGACAAGAGAAACAATACAACAAAAGGACAAGGCAAAAATTAAAAAGATGCCAGCAGAAATTAAAAGGCCTTTTAGGCCAGCACCTAGCGAGTGAAACCAGGAGGTAAGGGATGAGAACCAATTACCTACATTCAGTCCTCCCTTAAAGTCATCCATATGTAAATCTGACAGGTGGCGTATTTTATCCATAGCATTAAGCACAAACACTGAATGATTCGCTATGACTGTACAACAATTAGTGGCATTAACAGGCCTCCTTCAGATGCAAGGAGCAAATCTAGCGCTTGTCTATTTTGTAGGGTCATTTGGGTATTCTGCTCTAAGGACTCTGATAACTTACTAATAGAATCAATAACAGCTTTCATTTGTACATGAAGCAAACATTGTAACCGGCGTATAGCCATTCCTAATTCAGCAGTGAGGGCAGGGGTCTGGAAAGGTACCAAGGAAGTCCAGCATCTAACCTACGTTTAATAGCAATGGAGAACACAAGGGTATCAAAACGTTCAGCAGAATGTCCCGATAAGAGTTCAGTTCAAGGCAGGGTTGAAGTGAGAACTTCTTTGAAGATGTGGGTTGTATTGTGAACACGAAGAAGTAAAACTAATTGTCCATCAGGATGAAGGAAACAGATGGTGTCCCAAGGAGCAGCTTTGGCAGCAATCATCTTGGTCAACAACAGTTCATACAGGAAGGAAGTAGATCAAACAGAGGTGACAGTTGGAGAAACCTTCAACTGACTGACATGAGTCCAAGTGTCAGTATCATTCAAGTGGGCAGCAAAGGGGGAAGCAACAGTGACAATGGTGAGCTGGATACAGACTGTGTAGTAGCCACCCGATCAGCAATTTCTTGGAACGCGATCCGAAGCCCTGCAAGGGAAATCACGGAGGCTCTGGTCGAACCTCTCTAATGTAATTAGCCAAATCAAATAGACAATGTGGGAATCACTTATTTAAAAGTAGCCTTAAAGAGGTAAGCCTAAAGCATGGCTTAGAGAGCCAAAGAGCAGAAATAGAGCCTGATACACTAGCTTCCAGGCATAAAAAGGATTAAGTACAACAGCAGTGAAACCCTGATATTCTTGGATACATGATAGCATTTAAAACATAATGCAGCAGACACTTGCCATCTCCAGAGAGAGAGCAGAAGGAGAGAACACACAATACTGTTTATACCATTATACTATTCTACATAAATTGCAAACAAGCTTGAACCAGTTCAAAAGGTCACACAAAAGTCAGCATTATGTAGCTGCAGTAGGGGTCGCTGTTGTCCACAGGTGTGCTGCATCAGATCTGAAATAACTTCTTATCAGAATGTCCTTCACTCGCACCACCAATTCAGTTGCTTGAAATTCTACAAGTACAAACAAAAGAATGCTATGTCCCCTCCCCCCTTCTTCTTCTTGGATTGCTTTCTGGGATTGCTGCTCGCACACAACAGCTAATCCTGCTTCTAAAACAATTGTTAAAAGTCAGTATTGTGGCAAACAAATGGGAGGCAGAAAATATAAATTTAGATTCTTAAACAGTGTCCCAGTCCCACCAACTTAATTGGTGTAGTTTTGAATGGATATATGTGCTCATTCTAAACAGCAACTAAAGACTGAACTCCTGGAACTGAAATTTAAAAGACTTCCAAAACAAAGTACACTTTTGCTCTGGACACTAACACATAACTTTAAAAACAGGTGAATGTATCCTAAAATCCAATATCGTAGCAAATAAAACTGGGAAGATGAGTGAACGCCCATGGTGTCACTGGCCTGTTCATCAGTCATCAGTGCAGAGCTTAACAACACACACAGTAATTTACCTTGAATCTTACAGTTCGGGGAAGCAGACATTTAAAACTGATACTTTTTCATGAAAAGACTGGTGGACATCTGGAATGCAAACACTTCCCTTTGAAGTTATTTCAAAGCAAATCACTGAGAGTTACAGCCAACCTCGACCTCCATGAGGTGCTTGCCATAATATATAAAATCCCTGTTTAACTTTTAATTTTGCTTAATAGCATAACAATCAGAACAAAATCCAAACATGATTAACTTCTTATTCACTCAGGATTTAAACCATTCCCCAGTTGCAATCTGGCAACCACTGGCCCAGAATACCACATTATCCTGCAGGGCTCTTAACCTCTACTTTGAAGGTCAAAGGAAAAACGGAAACAGTTTTCTTTTGTTGTATCAGTTTATAGTCCCATTGAGGATCCCCCTCCCCTCCACGGATACATCTACGAGCTAGGTTTAAATATGTAGTATTCAGTGACCCTTGTTCTGGCCAAATTCTCATTTGTGGGGCGCATGCCGAGGTCCATCCATGTAGGTTGGAACTCCAATGATATACATAGAAACCTTCTCCTCCTTCTTCATTAAAAATAAAATCTGCGGGGGTTTTCTTAGGTTGAACTGCTTCTTTGGAACTCTGTACGGGCAGTAAGTGATAATCATGGGCTTTTGCCGTCCGGTTCATAACATTCTGCATACTTTCATGTGGTCGTTTAGAGAAATGATCGAAAGCCCACTGACCTTCCATTAAATGAATACTACCAGGGGATTTGTCTGCTGACATCACGGGAAACCTATCACAATTAGTGGAATCAAGAACAGAGGGAGTGGAATGTACTTGGGATTGATTACCCCCTGTGGCTCCCAGCAATGACTGGTCACACACCGGGGGCTCAGGGATTGGATCAGGGGTCAAATGTAATTTACCTGCTACCTGGACCCATCCCGTATGCTGTTCCCGGCGGGGAGATGCAGACCGGAATCTTCTACGTGGTTGGGAGTTATTATTTTGCATTATGTCTTCCAATTCCCGATGGGGATATAGTGGATTGTATGAGGGGGTCTCAATGGGGGGTGGTGCTTTTATTTCATCCCAGTATGTTACGCTTTCCTTATGTTTTTCTGCTGGTCTTTTATCTTTAGTTTTATCTTTAGGTCTGTCCTCTAATTCTGTCTCCTTGGGGTCTAAATCTATGGAGGGGTCGGAGTAGCCTATCGCTGCCATTGTACGACTCTCTGTCATCCAATAGGGGGGAAGGTCATCACTGCTGAGGGTATTTGGGTCTACCTGCTTCATCCACATGGAAATATACCTTAAGTGTTTCAGCTGACTAGCCCCAGTCTTGTGGAATAGAACACAATCCCTAATTTTTACTAAACAACGACCATCAAAGGACCCCTCCGGTGGCCAGCCGAGAGGAGTTCCAGGAGCAGCGCTCCATTTTGCCCATTTAAGGCAAACTTTCAAAATTTGCTTTCCTAATAAGGGATTATCTCTCATCATCCGTTCGACCGGAGTCACTGGGGAAACTTGATTTACCATTATGTCTTGATTGCCATCTTTCTTTCTCCTAAACAGAGACATGATTCCTACGTGCAACCTTTTATTTAAGGATCTCAATATCCAACCTCTTTATTTACAGAGGAAGGAAGTGCACGAAATGTCCAGGACACCTTTCAAACAAGAATTCGCTTCGTTCAAGCCCAGCCAATCTCCTCGCGGAGGTATGGAACCGTGAGCAAGAACACACACACGCTTCGTGTCAGACGACACGTACAGTCTCAAACACTTATCATTCAGTCCCAGTTTATAACAGCAAATTTTTCTTACACTTTATTCATATAACAAAACAAAACTTAAACAACACTTACCAAGCTTGGTTAAAAATAGTTATACTCATGACGCCGTCTTCACAGCCACCGTCATCGTAGGGAATCTGTCACTCACTTCTTTTCCTCCAGTCTCTACTATGCACCGGGAACGTACCACCCTCTTCTTTCTTGAGGGGAATCCAAATCTTTAAATTTGTATCTTGGTCATAAAGACCCACCCGTACCCCAAAATTAAGGGGTAAGCCCGGGTGTTCGGCACCAATTGTGAGGCCCTGTTACTCACAAAAGACCGATTACTAATTATCACTAATTTCCTGTATAGTCCAGATCCAAAAGTCAGTACAGGTGCAATCAGAATCTCTGTTTATTAGATAACTGATGGACAATACAGGCAGCGGAGAGGAGAGCTTCTGTCAGTCATCAGACACCAGACACCTCCAGAATTCCTCCTCCCCCGAGTACAATAATCATGTTACATATATACATTTTTTGCTTCCGTGTATGCATACAGTTTCCAAAAACATTCCTCTTTGGGTCCTCTCCCCTCCTCCCTCCTTCTGTTTCCTGTCATTGACCTTTCTGTCCCCTCTATGTTCCTGTTTCAACATTCCCCCAGGCCTCTCTGTCTTGCTTATACTCACCAACTGTCAAAACCATCTACTGTCTTCAGGACTAACGGCTCAGCTTATACTTTTTTGCATGGTTTCCTGTGTACGTGCCCTCTGCACAAAGCCTCTGCATGGACTCTTCAGTCCAGGCATACACTCTGCTAAGGCTTATGATATATGATATTTCCTTATATGGTTCCTTATGCTGGCCTGGGGTTTTTTCTTTGTCCACAATATAGTAGTTTGGTTGACATATTTTTATTAGAGCAGATATTTATAAAGGCCATTGAGTGATTATGAACCAGGAACATATCCCTAAACCTTATAATCCCTACACTTTCCTCGGAAGGGCCTCCAGTACCGGGGCTATCCGCCATACCCGGCTACCCCCACGCTGACCATCCCGGTGCAGGGTAAATCCAGCCAGGGGCATCATAAGCAGAAAAGACCAAAAGCCCAAACTCCGGCTCCTCCACAACCCTCTCAGGGGTTTTGACACCATCGGCATAGCCCCTCGCCCTCTGGCGATGCAGCAGCCAGTGGGGGGATGCCTGTCCCATTTTGCCCCATCGTGGGCCTCCATCACCTCAGACACCTGGGTTCTCCAGGTCATCCGAGACGGCTATCGCCTTCACTTTGACAGGCTTCCATCTCCCTTCTCCCTGGCGGAGCCTCCTCGACTCCCCGTGCACCAGCTTCTGCTGTAGTGGAAATTACACTCTCTCCTTGCCCAAAGGGTAGTTGAGAAGGTCCCTCTGCACCTTCAGAGTCGGGGTTTCTACTCCCGGTACTTTCTCGTCCCGAAAAAGACGTGGGGGGGGGGGGGGGGTCTGCAGCCCATCCTCGACCTCCGCAAGTTGAACAAGTTCTTGGTGCGGGAGAATTTCAAGATGTTATCCCTTGGTGTTCTGCTGCCCTTCCTCCAGCAGGGCTACTGGCTATGTTCCTTAGATCTAAAGGATGCTTACGTCCACATCTTAATCTACCCCCAGCACAGGCAGTATCTGCGCTTTAGGGTGCAGGGAGAACATTTCCAGTACAGGGTGCTCCCCTTCGGCCTTGCATCTGCCCCGTGAGTCTTTACAAAGTGCCTCCTCATGGTCACCGCCCATCACCGGTGTCAGTGCATTCCGATCTTTCCCTACCTCGATGACTGGCTCGTCCTTGGCTCCTCAGTCAAGGAAGCCCGGTGAGCAATGTTGCGCATCATCCTTCTTTTGGAGAGCTTGGGGGTTCTTGGTCAACTACCCAAAGTCTCACCTCGAGCCGGTGCAGGCACTCAAGTTCATCGGGGCATGCCTCAATATTCAGGAAGCGACCGCCTTCTTACCAGCGGATCGTGCCAAGCGCCTCCGAGCTCTAGTGGCCCACGTTCAAAGCACTCCCTGGGTCACTGAATGGACCATGCTATACCTCCTGGGCCACATGGCCTCTACCGTGCATGTGGTCCCCCACACCCGTCTGCACATGCGGACAGCTCAGTGGTGTCTCAGTGCCCAATGGAGCCTGTCCATCGGTCACCTCTGGGACCCCATCAGAGTTCTTCCCACCTCCGTCTGTCCCTCAGCTGGTGGCATAACCCCCGCAACCTCCTACGGGGATTGCCCTTCCAGACCCCATAGCATGATGCAGTGCTGACGACCGATGCTTCCCTATTAGTGTGGGGAGCCCACTGCAAGCTGCTGTGCACGCAGGGGCAGTGGTCGCCTGAGGAGTCTCAACAGCAGAGAAACTTGCTCGAACTCCGGGCAATTCGGTAGGCCCTGAGGGCCTTCGAGGACCACTTCAGAGGGAGGCCGGCTCTCGTGCAGACCAACAACTGGGTGGCGATGTTCTACATCAACAAGGAGGGAGGCACGGGATCGCGCTCCCTCTGCTGGGAAGCAGTCCTCATCTGCTCCTTCCCTGTCCGATGGAAGATGTCCCTTAAGGCAACCTACCTTCCGGGTCAGGAGAATGTCCTGGTGGACAGACTCAGCAGAATTCTTTGCCCCCATGAATGGCGGCTAGATCCAGGAGTAGAAGGCTGGCTGTTTCTCCACTGGGGGATGCCGGTGATAGACCTCTTATACAGTCCCCAGAACATGCAGCTCCCCCGCTTTTGTGGGCCGATACCGCACCCGAGCAGGGAGAGCCCCAATGCATTCCTTCTCGACTGGTCATCCAGCCTGTTCTATGCATTCCCGCCCTTCCCTCTCATTGCGAGGACCCTTTTCAAGGCTCAGCGGGATCAGGCATCGTTGATCCTCATAGCCCCCTTGTGGCCTCAGCAGCCTTGGTTCCCGCTCCTGCTTCGGCTGTTGACGGAACATCCTGTTCCCCTGGGCTCTGCTCTGGGTCTGCTGACACAGGAAGAGGGACGATGCTGCACCCAAACCTAGCCTCCTTATCCCTCACAGCCTGGCGGCTGAATGGGTTTCCCTAGCCTCACTGGCTCTTCTGGAGGAGGTCGAGGAAGTCCTCCTTGCCTTGAGAAAGGACTCCACTAGACGAGCCTACACCTTCAAGTGGAGGCGCTTCTTGGTCTGGTGCTTGGGGCTCCAGATCAACCCGTTCTCATGCCCCATTCAATGGATCCTCCAGTACCTCCTCCATCTCTTGAAGGAAGGACTGGAGTCAAACTCTGTCAGGGTATACTTGAGCGCCATCTCGGCGAATCACCTCCCCATCGAGGGAAAGCCCCTCTCGGGGTAGCCATTAGTCTCTCGCTTTATGCGGGGTCTTTTGCTTTCCAACCCACCCATCCGCCCTCCCCCAGAGGAATGGGACCTGAATGTGGTGCTCATGCAGCTCACACGTTCACCTTTCCAGCCAATGGCGACGTGTTCACTCCGGCACCTATCCTGGAAGGTGGCCTTCCTGGTGGTGCTGACCTCGGCCTGCTGAGTCAGTGAACTCCAGGCCCTCATGGCTGACGCCCCTTATACCAGGTTCTATCGAAACAGGGTGGTCCTCCGTACCCACCCCAAATTCCTGACTAAACTCGCCTCGGACTTCCATCTTAACCAGGAGATAGTCCTGCCGACTTTCTTTCCGAGGCCCCACGCTGACCAAGTGTCGACGGCTCTCCATACCCTCGACTGTAGATGGCTCTCGCCTTTTACTTGCAGCGTACCCAGACTCATCGCAAGTCTGGCCGGCTCTTCGTGATCTACAATCCCAATAGGCCGGGGCAGGCAGTTACAAATCGCACCTTCTCTGTTTGGGTGGTGGACTGCATCGCTTTTGCCCATGAGAAGGTGGGCGTCCTGCTGGATCATCAAGTCACCGCACATGGGTCCGGGCCAAAGTGGCCTCAGTGGCCTCGCTACGCTCCGTGCCCCTGATGGACATCTGCCGGGTGGCGACCTGGTCTTCCACGAATGCCTTCATTGCTCACTACTGCCTGGAGAGGGAGTCCTGCCAGGACGGCGCCTAAGGCCAGGCTGTACTCTGTAATCTGTTCGGGATATAAGCAGCTCCTGCCCTCCATCCCTTCTTCAAGGCTACCGAGGGCTTTGCCCTGAGGACTGAGGACTGAGGACTCAGGCTCCTTCGGGTTTCGGCTTCTGCTCACGGCCTCGCGGAGGCGTTTTTTGGTTACAGGTTTGGTAGCCTGTAGTTGGGGAGTCCCATAAGTGAAGACTGACTTCCTGCTTGTTCCTGGAGAAAGCGTGTTACTCACCTGTAACAGGTGTTCTCCAGGGACAGCAGGAATCAGTCCTCACTACCCTCCTGCCTCCCCTGGTGAGTTGCTGAACTTTTATCCTTCCCTTGCCATCTGCTTGGTAGGGCTCGAGTTAAAGGACTTGACTGAGCAAGATGGCACACTTGGGCAGGAAGAGGGCCACACATGCATGGCAGCAATCCCAAAGGCTTTCTTTGAAAGCTGAGGAATTGCTCCGTGTGGGCTCCATCGGTGCTGATATCACCCATAAGTGAGAACTGATTCCTACTGTCTCTGGAGAAAACCTGTTACAGGTGAGTAACTACGCTGTCCCTGTTCATCAGAGCTTACAATCTAGTCAAGACAGACAACAGAGAAGATGTAGACAGGGATAAAACAAGGGGGAGCTAAGATGGCGGCAGAGTGAAGTGAAGCCATTATGCCTAAACATAAAGGCAAGCCGCGAGCTTTTCCCACGGAGCCTGTGCCTGCCAGTGGGGGCTATGGACCAGTTTGTACAGCTTACCAAGAACCAAGTAGGGGAGATTCGAGCAGGCTTGGTTGCGCCGGCTGAGGAGAGTGCGGCGTCTTCTGCCTTTGATGTTTCTCTCTTCCCTGATGAGCATGCTCCTCCTGTTCTTCCGGGTCTTCTGGTGACCTCCCCGGCAAGCAGAACTGCAACCCCTCTCATCGAGGTCGGGGCTGCGATTCTTGAGTGGGGCTTGCTTGTCGAGACAACCGGTGGGCAGCCGATTGGAAGCGTGGCTGCAGATTCGGTGAAAGGTGCAGAGGTAGCTGATTCCGCTCAAGGTTTGAGTGGTGCTGGTGGAGGGAAGATTTCTTCTGAGGTTGTTACACCTGAATCCTCCTTTGTTTTCACATTACCGCATCCTGCCTCAGTGACTTTGGACAGCATATGGGAGGCGATAACACAACTTTCACAGGTATTAACTCAGCAGTTGTCTTTTTCCACCTCTAGGATATCTAAGCTTGAGGAAAATGTCTCTAACCAACTGGCTGAAATTGTGGAGATAAAGGGGAAAATGGATGTTTCTGAGCAGAAGCTTATTCAAGTTTCTGACTTATCCCTATCCTTGGTTAAGGATAATATGGCTTTAAGAGCGAAGCTAGAGGCATTGGAGAATATTACCAGATCTACCAATATATGTTTATTGAATTTCCCGATGGTTCCTGCAGTACCATCTTTGGATTTGTTCAAGAAATATCTTCAGGAGTCTCTTTTGGTTCTGCCTGATTTGTGTCCTCCTATTTTGAAAGCTTACTTCTTGCCTGTGGACAGAAAAGATGGGAAGATGGCAGTTGGGTCTTTAGAAATGGATTTTCTTAATGTATTAGCTCTTCTAAATTCTCCTAAGGAAGATGAACTGCCTGTCTCCACTATGTTAGTGTCATTTGCTTTGTCATCAGATAGAGAGTGGATTCCCAAGTTATATTATAAAAAGAGAGCTAATCTCTTTATGGGTAAAAAAATATCACTTTTTGCTGATGTTGCCAGAGAAACTCAGAAGCGACGTAAAGCTTTTTTACTTTTCGTCCTGGGGTGATTCAGATGGGGGCATCCTTTGTATTGAGGTTTCCTTGTAAATGTATTGTTGTTTTTCATTCACATAAGTATGTTGTTTTTCCAGCCTGAAGATTTGTCTTCTTTCATTAGCACTCATATTGTAACAGCTTCTCCTTCCTGAGCGGTTCCTCATCATTTTGTAAGATGTTCTTGGGCCTCTGCCGTCCTTCTTTAGTTGGCAGTATTGTTACTGTGTGAGTACTGGGGCGATCTCCTACCCTCAGTATGCTTTACTTTTGGTTGCTTTCCCTCACCGTTGTGGGCTATTGATACTCTTGTTAATTTGTTTCCTATTTTGTACCTTGTATTTCTTTTTCTGCAAGTTTGTATCTTTGCTGTACAAGCGATTTTGCTTGATATCATTTGTAAAAATTCATAAATAAGTAAATTAAAAAAAAAAACAAGGGGGAAAGGTAAAGAAACAAGAAGATCAGATGAGTCAAGATCCAAAAGCAGCAGCATACAGGGCCATGACCTGAATCGGCCATATGCATCATGCTGAGCTGGCTCACCCCCGCGCTGCCCTGACTCTGCCCCCTCCTGCCCCCCCCCCCCCGGCTCTCCCCGTCCTACTGCCCTAGTCATGCGGGGACAGCAGGAGGGGGAATAGGGTCCAGACGGCTTGCGGGGCTGCACGTCCCTCTGGGATGTGCAGCCCCGCAACCCGTAACTCTGAATCGGGCCCACAGTAACATAGTATATGATGGCACATAAAGACCAGTATGGTCCATCTAGTCTGCCCAGTAAGGTAGCTAGAATGGTTGTAACTGCAGCTCTGTGCAGGTCACCCCTCTCTTTGCCTGTGTTTATGGTTCTACCTGCAGCTCTGTGCAGGTCAGCCCCCCTCTATTTATTGGGTATAAAAGATTCTTAGGTTTGATTTTATCCTCTTGCTATCAAGGGATCCACTGTGTCTGTCACAGGCCATTTTGAATTCTGTCACTATTTTTGCCCCCACCACCTCAATCGGGAAGGCATTCTAAGCATATACCACCCTTTTAGTGAAAAAGTAATTCCTGGTGTTGCTTTTAAGTTTACTACCTTGCAGCTTCATCGTATGCCCTCTAGTTTTATAGCTTCCCCTTCTTTGAAAAAGGTTTTTTGTTTCATTGATACCCTTTAAGGCCTTGATTCTGCAAGGTGACTTGCGGGGCTGCTCATCCTGGCAGGACATTCAGCCCCACAAGCTGTTCTGCCCGAATTCCCCCTACAAATCTCCCCACATGGCCAGAGCTGCAGTATGGGGAGAGCCAGCAGGGGACGTGAGGGGGCAGACTGTGGGCAGAGCAGGGGTGGGTCGAGGCGGCAGGACATACAGGGCCAATTGAGGTCCAGGCATAGAGAGGGGTAACCTGCACAGAGCTGCAGTTATAACCATTCTCTCTCCTGCCTGGACCCAGCACCCGATCGCCAGCATCGAGGGAGAGCGGGCAGGTAAGCTCCTCCCCGCTCCCCTCCAACAAGGCCAATCGGACCCTGCACCTCCCCATTCATTCCCTTCACCACCTGGCGTGCCCGCACCTAGCGTGCCCGTGCCCGAGGGCCTCGCCAGAGGGCCCTTTGGCGTGGCCTTTAGGCATGGGACCATGGCGCAGGGCGCCCTGCCAGGTACCAGCCCCGATCGCTCACTCCACCACCCCTGAGCCCTGACTGGCGGCAGTAAACGTGCAGAGGGCTGCGACCCCTTCTGCTCTAATCGGCAGCCAACCTGGACCCAATACCAGCATAACCACAACCTTACTTAGGATCAGCGTCAGGGAGTCGAACAGTGGAACGCTCCTCCCTGATCAGCTCCCCAAAGCCAAGCTGGTCTTCCTTCCCACTGTGTGCATAGAACCTCCTACCCACTGCCTGCATAGAACTTGCTATCCACTGCCTGCATAGAACCTGCTACCCACTGCCTGCACTGAACTTGCTACCCATTGCCTGCATAGAACCTGCTACCCATTGTTTGCATAGAACTTGCTACCCACTGTTTGCATAGATCTGCTACCCATTGTTTGCATAGAATGGCTACCCATTGTTTGCATAGAACGGCTACCCATTGTCTGCTTAGAACCTGGCTACCCATTGCATGCATAGAACCTACTACCCACTGTTTTGCACAGAACTTGTTGCTCTCTGCCATGGCCCCACATTTCATTATCCTTCTCTTCCTCATCCTCCCCAATTGCCTCGCCTCCTACCAACACCCTCCCTCTTCTCCCTCCTACCCCCCTACCTTCCTCTCTTCTCCCTCCATTCTGCCCTCTAGCCTAGCATCTGCTCTGGACCTTCTTCACACCATCCCCTGCATCCAGCCAGCCCCCTCTCTTTAAGGCAACCCCACTCTCGCTTCCGCCGCACTATCTCCACTTTACCACGCTCTCTATTACTCCTTCTCCTTCTCTCATTAGGTAATATCAACCCCAACCCTGGCCCCCCTCAATTTCTTTCTCACCCCAAAAAGAGTTCCTCACGTACCTTATCTAATCTCATCCACATCCCGCACCTCCCCTCTTCGGCCCTCCCTCATTCATCCCCTAACACTCTTCCAGAGATATCAACTCCATCCTCATCTCCAAAATGGAATCCTCACATAACCTACCTGATACCATCAATATCACCCCTCGTTCACCCCTCACTTCCCCTCCCCCATATCCCTCTTGGGGGGCACACACACCCAGACATACTCACCCGCACTCTGTTCCCTCTAAATCTCTGCAATACTCTAGAAATAGACCCTCACGTTACTCTGATAAGAAATCCTCTCGTAACTTATCCAACCTTATCCATATCCCTCTCTTTCCCCCCTCCACTCTCCTGTTTTCATGTGCCCTATGGAGCACATGCTTAGTTACTAAAAAAACCTCCTTTATTCACGATCTCTTTATCTCCAATGCCCTACACCTTCTTGCCCTGACTGAGACCTGGCTCCCCCCAGACGACACCGTATCCATTGCTTCTCTCTGCTATGGGGGCTACCAGTTCTCCCATACACCTCGATCTTCTGGTCGCGATGGTGGTATTGGCCTCCTACTTTCTCCCTCCTGCTACCTCAATCACACTCCCCCTCTCTTTTGAAGTCCATTCCATTCACCTCCTCACACCACTTCCCCTCCGAGTAGCTGTTATTTATCGTCCTCCGAACAAATCCAAATCAACCTTCCTCACGGACTTCGACTCCTGGCTTTCTGCCTTTATAGATCCCTCCTCTCCGACTCCTAAACTTGGCGACTTCAACTTTCACGTCGACAACCCCTCTGACCCTCATACCTCAAAGTTCCTCGCTCTTACCTCCTCGTTCAACCTCCAACTTTGCTCCACCGCCTCCACCCACCTACATGGCCACTGCCTTGACCTAATACTCTTCTCCAATTCCTCTCCCTCAAACTTCCGCAAATCAATCCTTCCCTCATCTGACCATCACCTCTTAACATTTACTCTTCAGCTTCCGCCGTCCCAACCATGTCCTGTCTCCTCCGACCTATTTAGAAACCTTCATAATATTTATCCCCTGACCCTCTCCTCCACCATTTCTCCATCTCTTTCCTCCTTTATATCCTCCAAGTCCGTCGACGAGGCACTATCTTCTTACAATGCTACACTATCCTCAGCTCTTGACACTCTTTCCCCTCTCACCCCACGACCTGTCAAACGATCTACTCCCCAACCCTGGCTTTCACCCACTACCCGCTACCTACACATCTGTGCCCGCTCTGCCAAACATGCTTGGTCCAAATCCTGTTCCCCGGAGAACCTTCTACACTTCAAATTCATGCTTGGCTCCTTCCAGTCAGCCCTAGCACTTGCCAAACAAGACTACTACATCCATCTGCCAACTCCCTTGCCTGCGATCCTCGCCATCTCTTTAATACCCTCAATTCTCTCCTCAAGGTCCTCCCGCCCCCGGTCCTGCCCTCCCTTTCTGCCCAAACCTTAGCCGACTACTTCCACGACAAGATCCACAAGATTATCCTCCAATTCTCCACCCCCTCACCCACCTCCCCATTTCTCCCCCCCCCCATCCATACTCCCTCTGCTACCCTCTCTTCCTTCCCCCCAATCTCTGAAGAAGAAACCAAACTCCCTCTTACCTCCTCCAAACCTACCACCTGTTCATCCGACCCTATCCCCACCCATCTCCTACACTCCATCTCCCTCACCATTGTCCCCCCCATCTCTCACATTCTCAACCTTTCACTCTCCACTGCTACTGTCCCCGATGACCAAGCATGCTGTTGTCACACCCCTCCTCAAGAAACCCTCACTCTATCCCACATGTCCTTCTAACTATTGACCCATCTCCCTCCTCCCCTTCATATCCAAACTATTAGAATGAGCAGTCCACTGTTGCTGCCTCGACTTCCTCACCTCCCAGGCCCTCCTGGACCCACTACAATCCAGCTTCCGTCCCCTACACTCCACCGAAACAGCACTCACAAAAGTCACCAACAACCTGCTCCTGGCTAAATCTAAGGGCCTCTATTCTATCCTCATCCTTCTTGACTTTTCCGCTGCCTTTGACACTGTTGACCACAACCTTCTCCTCACCACCCTCTCCTCGCTTGGCTTCAAGGACTCCGTACTATCCTGGTTCTCCTCCTACCTCTCCCATCGCTCATTCCGTGTATGCTCTGGTGGCTTCTCCTCCTCCCCTACCCCACTCCATGTTGGTGTACCCCAGGGATCCATCTTGGGCCCCCTCCTTTTTTCTCGCTATACCCAAGGCCTTGGCGTGCTTATCTCCTCCCATGGCTTTCAGTACCATCTCTATGCCGATGACTCCCAAATCTACCTCTTCACACCTAATATTTCCCCAGCAACCCAGTCCAAGATTTCTGCCTGTCTTTCGGACATCACTGCCTGGATATCTCATTGCCGATTGAAACTGAACATGGCCAAAACTGAACTCCTTGTCTTTCCCCCCAACTCCTCCCCCCCCCCCACTTCCCCCTCTCTTAGTCCATGTGGATGGATCTACTATCCTTCCTGTTCCCTCGGCCCGCAATCTAGCGGTTATCTTTGACACCTCTCTCTCTCTCTCCTTCTCCGCTCATATCCAGCTTATAGCTAAGACCCGACACTTCTTTCTCTACAACATTAGCAAAATCCGCCCCTTCCTCTCTGAACACACTACCAAAACGCTTATCTACTCCTTAATCTCCTCTCGCCTCGATTACTGTAACCTACTCCTTGCTGGTCTCCCCGTGAGCCATCTCCTTCCCCTTCAGTCTATACAAAATCATGCTGCTCGACTAATCTTCTGCCAGCCTCGCCATGCCCACATTACTCCTCTTCTCAAGTCGCTTCGCTGGCTCCCTGTCCAATTCCGCATCCAATTCAAACTTCTCCTACTGGCCTATAAATGCATACACTCTATGGCCCCCCAATACCTCTTATCTCTTATCTCTCCCTATGTCCCCTCTCGTAATCTGCGCTCCGCTAACAAATCACTTCTATCAATGCTTTTCACCTGCACTGCGAACTCCCGACTGCGCTCCTTTCACCTTGCTGCACCATACGCCTGGAACAGCCTACCCGGGTCTGTGCGCCAGGAACCCTCCCTGGCCCTCTTCAAATCCAGGTTGAAGACCCACCTCTTCACCATTGCATTCAGATCCTGACTTCCATCCTCATCTTATCCCAACCCCCATCAACATTTATGACCAAACTATTGACCAAACTCTACCACACCATACCTTGGGATGAACTGACTAGTGCTCTGTACTGTTCTGACTAGATTGTAAGCGCTGATGAGCATGACTTGACGGGCAGGGACTCTCTCTTGTATGTTGGCTACCTCTTGTTGGTTAGCTGTACAGCACTGCATGCATGGCACTTTATAAGTGCTGAATAGTAGTAGTAGTAGGTCACAGCCCTGTACATCCTGCAGGGCAGGGGGAACGTGCTGCTTATTCCACCTCAGAGGTCCTTAAGTCTCTTCTCATAGTTCTTTTGATACAGGCTCCAAATCATTTTGGTCGCCTTCCTCTGAACCGTTTGAAGTCTTTTTATATCCTTTGTGAGAGATATAGGGGCTTGTTTACAAAGCTGCGGTAGCGGTTCGCGATCGTTATCGGAGCCGCAACCCCATTGATTTCAATGGGGCCGCGGCTCCGATAAAGACCGCGAACCGCTACTGCGGCTTTGTAAACAAGCCCCATAGTCTCCAAAACGGACTACTACTATTACTACTACTACTATTACTACTGAGCATTTGTATAGCACTACAAGCCATACGCAGTGTTGCATAGACACATGTAAAAGATGGTCTCTGCTCATCAGAAATTACAATCTAGTCAAGACAGACAAAACAGTAGCTGTAAACATGGGATACATCTAAGGGGAATGGTAAGGAAAGAAAGGAGACCAGGTGAGTCAAGATCCAAAAGTGATAGTGAAGAGTTAAGTTTTCAGCCTGGATTTAAAAACAGTCAGAGAAGGTGCCTGACCTACAGACTCAGATAGTTTGTTCCAGGCATAAGGAGCAGCAAGGTGAAAGGAATGAAGTCTAGAGTTAGCAATAGAAGAGAAGGGCACAGATAGAAGCAATTTGCCAGAAGAGCAGATTTCCCGAGAAGGGGTGCAGGGAGAGATAAGAGAGGAAAGGTAGTGAGGAGCTGCAGAGTGAATGCATTTATAGGTCAGCAGGAGAAGTTTGAACTGGATACAGAAACAGATAGGGAGCAAATGAAGTGACTTGAGAAGAGGCTGGCGGAAGATTAGCCACCCAGCAGAGTGCTGAACAGATTGAAGGGAAGACAGATGATTCAGAGGGAGACCAGCAAGAAGTAGGTTACAATAGTCTAGACGGGAGGTACTAAAGAGTGGATAAGTATTTTAGTAGTGTGTTCAGAAAAGAAGACAGATTTTGTTGGTGTTATAGAAAAACAAATGGCAGGTTTTAGCTATCAGTTGGATGTGTGTGGAGAAGGAGAGAGAGGAGTCAAAGACGACCACAAGGTTGCAAGCTAAGGAAACAGGAAGGAGTAGAGAGTTATCCACAGAGACTGAGAAAGGAGGAAGGTGATAAGAGGGTTCAGGGAGGAAAATGAGAAGCTCAGTTTTGGCCATGTTCAATTTCAAGCGGCGGTGAGGCATCCAAGTAGCAATGTCAAAAAGGCAGGCAGAGAGATTGCCAAGTGTAGAGAGGTAGATCTGGGAGTCATCAGCACAAAGATGAAACTGAAAGCCATTGGATGAGCGCACCAAGGGACTGGGTATATAGAGAGAAAAGGACCCAAGACAGATCCTTGAAGTACACCAATGTGGAGTGGGATAGCAGTAGAGGAGGATCCACTAGAACAAACACTAAAAGAGCGATGGAAGAGATAAGAAGAGAGCCAGGATAGCACAGAGCCCTTAAAACCAAGCAAGGACAAAGTATTGAGAAGGTTGTGATCAATGGTGTCAAAAGCAGCAGAAAGGTCAAGAAGGATGGGGATCAAGTAAAGGCCCTTGGAATTTGTCAGGAACAAGTCGCTGGAGACTTTGGCAAGAGCCATTTCAGTAGAATGTAAAGGACGAAAGCCAGATGGTAAAGGATCCAGGATGACTTGGGAGGAGAGAAAGTCGAGGTAACGGCGATGAACCGTACATTCAAGTAGTTTAGTAATGAAGGGGAGGAGGGAGATGGGTCGATAGAAGGACAGGTAGAGTCTAATGAGGATTTCTTGAGGAGAGGTGTAACCACAGCATGCTTGAAGGCTGCAGGGACAGTTGCAGTGGAGAGTGATAGGTTGAGAATATGAGAAATGGAAGGGCCCCTGCATACCTGCAGGGACATCCTCCACACCTGCCCTTCTATTCAACATTTATATACAACCAGTTTGCAGCATATATTCAGGAAGCACAATATACAATATGCCATATATGCAGACGATATTATGGCCTACACCCCTATACAGTTAGACTCTCTGGACTTCACTACAATATCAACGTGCCTCAAAGAAATGATAACCTGGCTCACCAAAAACAACCTCAATATCAACATCAAGAAACTGAAGCAATAATCATAACAAGGAACACTGATTTCAACTCCCTCCCCCCGCCTCAATCAAAATTGCCAACTCTCAAATCACAATAAAGGATGAAGTCTGATACCTGGGAATCATCATTGACAAGCATCTCAACCTACAAGCCCATATCAACAAAACTTCCAGGTATGCCTTCCACAAGTTAGCAATAATCAGGAGATCAAAACCTCTCCTCAATCAAGACCACCTTCGAACAGTATGTCAGTCCATCATAACGCCATCCCTGGACTCCTGTAATGCTCTCTTCCAAGGTCTACCTAAACAATCTACCCGACTCCTGCAACTAGTACAAAACATTGCTGCACGAACCATCATGGGATCATCTTGGCGAGAGCACATAACTCCCCTCCTGCACCAACTGTACTGGTTGCCAATCACATCACGTGCCAAATACAAATCTGCCCTGACCATCTTCAAGATCAAAAACAACCTAACAGCCAGAAGTCTGCAGGATCTCATCTGCACCAAACCCAACAGACCAGCAAGAAGTAGCAACATCAATAACATACCAACACCCAACCTGCTCACAAAAGCCAAACAAGCAACATCCAAGAGGGCCCTCTCGCTGGCTGCCCCATCTATCTGGAACACTCTCCCGGAGAAAATGAGAACCACCACAGACATTAAGGAATTCCGGAAACAGCTCAAGATCTTCCTATTCATTGAGCACATCAACGAAACATGATGCCCCCCCCCTCAAGAACTCCTACATTCACGTCACCTTGTACATAAGTTATAATTTATCATTCCCTATGTGTTTGCTAAGGAAGTTTTTATGTATTGGAACAAAGTGTTAATTGTTACTTTTAAAAATTCTCTGTAAATTGAAGTTCTTTGTAAACTGCCTTGATTTTAAGATAAGGTGGTATAGAAAAATTGTTAAATAAATAAATAGATATGGAGGAGATGGAGCTAAGGAGATGAGTCGGAACAGAATCAGAGGAGCAGGTAGTGAGTTTGGAGGAGGAAAGAAGCGGTGTAGTTTCCTCCTCATAGATCATAGAAAAGGAAGAAAGGGTAGCAGATGTAGGGGGGGGGGAATTGGGAGTGAAGAGGGGGAGGGGAAGTAGCTGACCTCGTGGGAATTTAGAGTGTCATTTTGTGGATTTTGTCATGGAAATAAACAGCCAGGGTTTTGGCAGAAAGAGAAGGAGGGCTCGGAGGCGGCCGCACTTTGAGGAAGGAGTTGACAGTTGTAAAGAGATGGTTCTAAGTGATATTCAGTGCGGGGGTCATATCTGGCCACAGCATAGAATATCCGGGTTAGCCACATTTGCCGCTCGCTAACTGGGCAGCAGCGATATTGAGACACTGCTCGATTAGTGATTAGTGCTGCCTCCACTCTGGCCCAGAATGCCCCCAACACGCCCCGATGCATGCAGTTAGCAGTGGCACATGTAGAGGTTGCAACCACAAATATTCAAAGGCGCTGCTGTGGCATTTATACAGTTTTCAGGTCTGCAAACCATGTAAATGCCTTTGATTAGTGGGCCCAGTGTTCATTTAAAAGCTGGTGCTAGTGGTTTAATTGATATGCATATTCAGCAACAGTCCTATGGGGCCCTTTTCCTAAAGCCCGCAAACTAGGTAACGCGCGTTTTATCAGGTGGTAGCCGTCAGCACATGGACATTAATTGTCCATCGAGTGAAGTGATGAGGAATGGGTAGGGTATGGCAGAGCGCCAGCATGGCGAGATTCCAGTTTGCGAGGGGTTACGCATCACAAGCTAGCTGGCAATGTGACAATTAGCATGGGTGAACCTAGCAATAACCATGTAACGTGTACCGCTTTTTAGGTTATGCGTCCATGCGGCAATGCTGGGAAAACGCTACCTATGCTTCCAACAGTTATCACGGAGGCTTTGCACTTAACACGTAGCAGTTTTGGCACTAAATGCGCATGAAGAGCAAAGACCTAATGGGCTTCAGTAAAAGGGTCCCTTAGTCAGCAGCACTGAATGTAATTGTGATGTGCTGACTACTGCGGCTACTATTTAATATCACCAAAATATACTCCACACAGCAAAAAGAAATTACAGTAGATGACACCATAAATCCTTATGACCCAAGTTGCTGAATTACACGACACAAAATAAGTTTTTAGGTGGACTAAGCACCTTAAACTAGCTCAGAATACAGCCAGTCACCACTTTGGTCCATTTTAATCTATAATGTACAATATTAAAACCTTTTTACCTCCAAAAAATATCTTCAAACTGTTACGTAGCCATCGACATTTACACTCTCTCTGACACAACGCTGTTTCAAACCCCTTTCTAAAGAAAGTAGTTCTGCATCAGCGATCATTGCATAGTTACTTATCTGCAAACAACTTTTCTTCAAATCAGAATACTGCAGAAAGAACTTCATCTAGCTAATGGCTATAGCGTCTATTTTAAAGCTGGCCCCGACTTCCTCACAATGATGTCAGAGGGAAGATCCCTTATAGACATCAAAAAGGTGAGTGCAGGGCTGACCCAAGGGTTTCTGCCACCCCAGGCAGAAGCCCTGGCCATGACACCCTTCCCCCTCCCCCTCATACTGAGCTGTGCCGCCACCCCCTCCCCCCACTGCTGCTGATTTTGGCATTGGGGGTGACTAGGTTCAGTAGCAGGTCAAGTGCTTCAGCACATATGGCCTGCCACTTCTGACCCCATCGAAGTTGTGTCGGAGGGGAGTAAGAAGCGGCAGGTCATGTGTACCGAAGCATATAGCCTGCTGCCCAGCCTAGCCACCACCGACACAAGAATGAGTGGGGGGCGGCCGCGTGGTTCAGCTCGGGGGAGAGGGCGGCACTGCAGGCCATGTGTGCTGAAGCACATGGCCTGCTATACCACCTACTAAGATCTGGCGTCCTAGGCAGCTGCTCAGCCCGCCTAGTGGACGGGCCAGCCCTGAGCAAGGACCATTCCAACTCAGCATTCAGGTCCCAGGGAGCCACTGTATTTAATCGCTAAATCCAGACTGTCCTCTAAAATTAAAAACACATGATCAATTACTTTCCAATGTAAATGTTGAAAATTGTTATGATACTGCAAACAATATGCAGTCACAGGAGCCAATTCATTTGAATTCATGTCCTAGATCTAAGTCCCTGTAGATGCACCCGATTAAATTGGCTATACTAATCCCATTTTGCACCATGATATGGTTGTAGGAAAACAAGGATTGACCCAGAATCTTCTTCTTGGAAGTAGGTAACTTTGCAGCTGTAGTAAAATGTCTCCCTTCTTGTTAGGGCATGAATTGGGATAAGGGTTGCCAACCATCCAGTATTCAACTGGCCTGGCCGATTTTTACATGCCCAGGCCGGCTGCCGGCAGAGATCTAAGAACAACCATTGAAAAACCATTTTTTTTACTCTGGCCGCAGGACAGGGAGTGACCAGAACAGAAAACCGGCTTTTCATCTTCTGGAATCCTTGTCCACCCCCAGCACAGCCTCACCCTCTCCTCCGCTCCAGCTCTCCAGCCTCGACTCCTGCTTCTTCCAGAGCTGCGGCTGCAATAGCACTAATAATTTAAAACCAAAATGGAACCGGTGTGGAGCCTTCCAGTCCTATGGAAGCCCTGCTGTTGTGTCCCAACCCCCTCTAGCATAACTTCCTTTTGAGGGCAGGACGCAGCAGCAGGAGTTCCTTAGTGCCGGAAGGCTCTGCACCTGTTTTGGTTTGATTTTAAATCGTTACTGCAGCCGCAGCTCTGGAAGACGCAGGAGCCTTGCCTGCAGGGGAAGGAGAGAGCAGGAAGGGAGTTGACAGAGGGGGGAGAAGGTGGGGGCTGCAAGGGAGCTGAAAAAGAGGGAGGGGGAAGGTGGGGCTGGAAGGGAGCTGAAAGAGGGGGGAAGGTGGGGGCTAGAAGGGAGCTGACAGAGGAGTGAAGGCGATGGCTAGAAGGGAGCTGAGAGGGGTGAAGGAAGTGGCAGGAAGGAAGCTGACATGGGGGAAGTTGGGGGCTGGATGGGAGCTGACATGGGGGAAGGTGAGGGCTAGAAGGGCACTTATACAGGGGGAAGTGAGGGCTGGAAGGGAGCTGACAGGGGGGAAGGAGGGGGCTGGAAGGGAGCTGACAGAGGGGGGAAGGTGGGGGCTGGAAGAGAGCTGATATGGGGGAAGGTGAGGGCTAGAAGGGCACTTATACAGGGGGAAGTGAGGGCTGGAAGGGAGCTGACAGGGGGGAAGGAGGGGGCAGGAAGGGAGCTGACGGGGGAAGGAGGGGGCAGGAAGGGAGCTGACAGAGGGGGGAAGGTGGGGGCTGGAAGAGAGCTGACATGGGGGAAGGTGGGGGCTGGAAGGGAGCTAACATGGGGGTGGAAGGAGGTGGCAGGAAGGGAGCTCAGTGAGGTGGGGAAGGAAGTGGCAGGAAGGGAGTTGACACGGGGGAAGGAGGAGGAGGCGGCAGAAATGCATTTCTATTTCTTTTGTGTTGCACTACATGCTGCGTCTGGCTTTCTGAGGTTTTAGTTTAATTTTTGTCTATTTATTTCTCTTTTCATTTTGTGCTCATTTATTGATGAAGGCCTGTCTGTACTGTGTGTGTGTGTCTGTGTCTGTGTGTGTACAACCAATGCTGGGTATTCTGTTAGTATGGAATTTCTGTTTAAGAATGTGTAGCAATCTTGCTTGTTCAGTCTGCACATTGCCCTCTGCAATTATTTTTGGGGACAGGGTCTGGGCAGGGGGGATGAGGCAAGGGTGGGTAGGGGTGGGGCAGGGGATGGGGAAAGGGCGGGGCAGGGTGGGTATGGGTATTACTAGCCACAGGTGTTGGGTTTTTCTCTTTAAATAGTTGTCAGTAGGGATTGACTCATGCATTGACATGAAGGGAGAGATTTTAAAAAAGAGGTCTGCCAAAATCCACAAATTTTGAGGCCCTGTCCTTTACTCCCAGCATTCAAAATTTCTCTGGTAACACAGTAGGCCCCAGACACCCCTGACCTACCCCACAAAATGCTCTGGAGGGAGAGGTTGGAGGAATCCATGGGGGCGACCCAATGCAAACAGGAAATCTGCATCAGAGGGGATGAAGCTGCAGGTCAAAGAGAACAGGAACTGCAATGCAAAGCTAGAGAGCTCGGATAAGTACTGCGCTGTGGTTTAAATGGCATCACCGATGCTGTAAGTTCCACAGAAAGGCAGAAGAGTGGAAATGAGCCGCCCAGGGAACACTGTCACTCTAGGCAACTGCCTAGTTCACCTATTGGGTCATGCCAGCCTTGTTTCCATGAAAGCATCTAGCCTGCAGCCCCTTGTAGTTTCAGTCCACAGATAGAATGCTGTATAGCAAGTCTAATAATAAATATTATATGATAATTAAAAAATATTCCTAAAAGCAATTACATAGAGAAATACAAGTACATATACTGGACACATGGTAACAGCCACACAGGGGTTGAATTCACACGTTACAAGCTTAACCCTGATAACTGGTACTGCAGTGCACAAGTTTCAAGTTTCTGTTAATTCAGCTGCATATATCTCAATTTAGCAGGCTTTTACTTATGTACTGAGCAAACTTTGTTTACAGATACAAGGTAATGGATATCCTTAGTAGGTGAGGTCATCACATGGCTGCCAAAGCACCAGGAAATGCACCTTAAATTAAACTGGACAGTCCAAAAGCATCAACAGAACTAGATTAAATGAAATTTTTATAGGAAGAGGAAAGGGATTGAGGTAGGATTTGTGGCAAAGTAGCATTCTTCCTATATATTAAGTATGACATGGAGGACACCCAGGCTGCTAAACAAGAAAGACTACTTATTGCAGCTATGTGCTGATACCTTCCTGCAAGTTGCTTGGCTGCAGAGAGCAGATAGGGGCATAAACTGCAAGAAGATCTGCAGAACGTTTGCTCCTCTGGAACTTCCTTGTATGGCAAGCCTGAGGTATCAATATACTACTTTATGTTTTTGCAATTTTTTAGCCTCACTACCCAAGTCAGTCTCCTAGCTCCTATTTAAAATGAAGTGCTTATTCTCCACTTTTATTTTCTGCCTCCTCCTTAGACAATAATATCCTGCTACATATCTATTTCTCCATTGATATGTACATTTCCCAAGGTAACTTCCTAATGGCCTTCCCTTTCCTGTCCAACTATGAAGTGATTGAATGCAAGATGCACTCTTACTTTTGATTAGATCTTTTTAATGTGATAATTATAATGTCTATGAAAGATGCATAAATGGACAACCACGAGGTTTGAAGCCTTGGCTGTTGATGTCGGACCTGAGGATCTTCTGACACCTGCAGCTGAAAAGGTATCAAGATTTATTTATTTATTTATTTACATCTCTTATATACCGCACTATTTGACATCAGCGCGGTTTACATCGAACAAAACATTTCAGTACACAAAAAATGTCTGAGTTACATTAAACAGGGTTAACAACTTGGATAACAGGGTAATTTTAAAACTCAGGTAAATAAACTTTGATTGTAATGTAAACTATTTACATCTATAAGTTAAGATGTCTTCAGTATCCGTCCCAAGGCATATGGGAGAAACATGGCATGCCTCGCACAACTCAATTGTGGGCAACAATGAGTAATTAACAGTAGAGAACTATGTACCGGAAAGTAAAATAGAAGGCTGTCAGTAGAAGATGAACCTGCACAGCCAAGTATAAAAATCATAGTAGACCCAAGGGTACCACAGAAGAAGAGAGCAAATACAGTTTCAGGGGTGGCCCTGGACTGGTCTAGCAGGATCAAGGAAAGGACATAATCTATTAAGTAAAATGTCACCTTCCACTTCGTCCTGCTAGACCATTCCAGACAAGTGTGACATATCAAAGCTACAACTCCACTGGGCAGGAAGAAGACATAGCAGCTCACAGAACCCTCAAGCCATAGGCCGCGTCAGCCTGCGTGAGGAAATCCAAATGGTAATGCTTGACAAAAGTGGAAAGAGATGCCCATGTTTCCACCCAACAAATGTCTACAGGGGCTACCAAGCTCCGCTCCGCCCATGGGTACCAGTCAGTTCCACAAAAGATATGCTGAGGCAATGGCCTCCTTAATCCAGCACCCCAAAGTCGACTTAGCAGCCATGGCACCCTTGCACAGTCCAGCAAACAGCATAAAAAGATAGTCAGACTTATGAAAAGAATTTGCAACCGCCAAGAACCGGAGAAGCACCCTCCGAACATCCACAAGGCAAAGATCCTTATCCTTCCTCCAACAATGCTCCTTAGAAAAGGAGGGCAGGCAGACCACCTGGTTCATGTGAAAAGGAAAAATCACCTTAGGCAAGAAGGAAGGCAAAGACCAAATGAAGACGGCCTCCTTTGAAAATGACAGATATGGATCTCAGCAAGACAGAGCCTGCAGCTCAGAAATACACCTTGCGGAACAAATCACAACCAAGAAGACCATCTTGAGCATCAAATCCTTCAAAGCAGCATGCTTCAATGGCTCAAAGGGCACCTATATCAGGGTCCTGAGCACCAGACACAGATCCAAGGAAGGGACCACAGATCAGAAGGGAGGATGCAGACACTGAACCTTCTGAAGAAAGCGTGAGACATCCAGGTGCAAGGCTAGAGACTTACCAGCCACTGGACCTCAGAAACAGGCCAAAGGGAATGGGTCCACAAACCTTCATTGCACAGCCCGGGAGGGTCTTTCCCTGGAGGGGAATGAATCCCTGGGCCCATGCACTCCACAAAAGGACTGAGAATGAGCCTGAAGCCTGGAAGCAGAGGGGAAGAAAGGCTTTCCAGGCTAGTAACAATGAAAGTCCCCAGACCTCCGAAGATCCAGCCAGTGCGCCTTTGGTGGAAGGACAGAGGATGACGAGAAAGGGGCACCAGCCCACTTCACAGGCCCCCTGGACCTGCCTTCCAGATTCTTCACCAGCTTCTCCAAATTGTCTCCCAAAAGAAGCTCCTCCTTAAAAGCCAGCTGGGCCAACTGGGTTTTGGAAGATGAGTCTGCTGCCCAGTGACAGAGCAAAATCCATTGCCATGACACCAACATCAGGGCACCATCACTGGCCGCCAAATGTACCAGATCATACAGTACATAGCATCATAAAGGATGAGACTGGATCCACTGGAGTAGGACTGGAGACGTCAGGCTGACACAGACTGCCAGCTGGAGAATAGCAGCCACCACGGCGAACTGGCTGCTCAACAACGAATCCCCTTATGGTCCAGAAAATCCTTTAAGGCCGATCCGTCTTCCACGGGAATGGTGGTCCATCTGGTAACCGCCATGACCTGCGCATCCACCTTGGGAATACCAAACCACTCAATGCACTCCTTCTCTGGGAGAGTGTAGCCTTTCTTACACACCTTTAACCCCTTAGGTGGGGAGTTAGGAAAGTACCACTCTGACTGGATCATATCCTTGATCACCTCTGGGAATGGGAAGATAGTAGTGGATTTCCATACCCCTTGAAGAAGCAGGTGCACCTTCAGCTCCTATTCTGTGCTGGAAGCATCCATCAAGTTCAAGGCAGGTGAGACTCTGCCAATCAATGCCGCCATCTTCTCCTTCCAAAATAAGAAGATCGCTCTGGCCTCTTCTGAAGGTGAGATACTTCTTTATCCACATCAGAGCACAGTACCGAATCATCTGAATCCAAGTCATGCTCAAAATTTCGAAAAGCTCCCAGCTACTCCCCATCTCCAGGGGGTGCCCCTCACCAGAGACGCTTAGCTAAAGACAGTTGAACAGGGTTGATACTCTCAGCCTGCCCTGCATGAGACTGCGCCCGGGGGTATACAGAGGTCACAGAATCCAAATTTCCACGCCAGAAGGACAAGGCCTAGTGGAAAAAAAAATAAAGACTTCTAGGGAGAACAATACAGAGTCCAGAAGCTCACCTCTCAGAAATGACCCCCCCTACACCAGGGGGCATAGCTGCCACAGACCCCCCTAGAGGACGAGGAGTGGTTGACAGCATCGTCGTCGGAACCTCCGGTCGGCTGGATATTCTTACCCATAGCGTCATCCATCACCTCATGCCCTGAGGCAGGCAAGGCTAGACTAACTGCATTCCCCTGGCTGAGATAGGGGGAGCAGGCCCTCCAGGGATGACTCAGAAGCTGCTATGCAAGAAGAGCAGAGTCCAGAATCCGGAGATGAGACACCTCATTTGCCACAGGTCAAACATTTCCAGGAAGAAGACATAGAGAATTAAGGCAAGTATCAGAACAGTGCACACTAAGGCTGTGGAAGCCTGAAGACGTGTGTTAACTGCTCTTTTATTGCAGCACACATTACAGGCACTAGGGATGGAACATGCCTTGGAGCCACTTGAGTGGAAAGCGCACGAGGACCATGTGAGTGCCAGGCGCACAATAGGCAAAAAATGGCAGAAAACCCCCACACCACCCTGGAAGATGGAACTGGGACAACAACGAGGTCAAGCCTTGGTACTCACTCTCTGAGAGCCCTAGGCAGAAAATCCATGCTGGGCTCAGCTCAACTCCCCTGAAACTGTTTTATTGGCTTTGCAGCACTGCGTTTAAGGTGACTGTCAGGCAGATCCCTCCAAGATCCTTCTGAAATCTTCAGGACAGAGGAGGAGAGAGGGGGCATTGAGGTCATGTGAGGCTGCTGAACCCTTCCAGATCCTTCCAAATCTTTCCAATTTCTGGCTGCTCAACAGGCTCTTATCCAGGGTAAGAGCGTGGAACTGAACCAATTTTCCCTCCTCCTATGGCTACTGAAAAGCCTGCCGTCTAGTGGAGCCTTCCACCTTGTACTCAAGTGAGAAAGTCACCCTCAGAGTGGTCTGTCGCATGTATTTTTATCAATCTTTTCCTCTAAATTCTTCAGATTTTCTTCAGAGAGGAGAAAATCCATCCACCATCTGCTGGAGACAAAGAAATACTGAAGAGACCTCTGGTGGCTGAAGCAAATAGAGGCATAGGAATGATGTCATTGAAACCTGGGCTTTTCATTGGTTCTTTGTCTCCACCACTCTGCTGGTAGGGGAACACAACCCACTTGTCTGGGCTGGTCTAGCAGGAGGATATGGAATTAAGAATTTTTACAGGAATATTGTAGGCAGCATGGTGTTGTGATGATCTTGGATAGGGAGAGGGTGTAAGGCCGACTATTCACCAATGGCATTCAATACCCTTGAACCGGCCTTGCTTAAGACACCTTGATTGCCGTCTTAGAGCTGAACTAAAAGCACCCTGGGAAAGGGCTGCTTTTGGCACTCCTTCCTTCTTTTACAGGCCAATGTGCTTGCAGACTCACAGACGAATGGATCTTTATCTTTATTTCATTTCTTGATATACTGCTCTATGAAGGCACATCAGAGCGGTTTACAAAGTATAAAAGCATACTGCCAGGAAAAGGAAAGGAACGCCATAATTTTGACATGAGAAAAGGGAGACAAGCGGACAGAAGAAGATGGGAAGCAAGAGGGAAAGGGGACAGAACATGAGAGAAAGAGAGATCAGATGGGATGCCTCAGCTGGGGGCGGAGGGGGCAGGGAGATTGAAGACAGTGCAGAAGAAGTGAGTAACAGTGGATGATGTGGTTCTTCCTGCCTCTGGCCTTCTTATCCATCCCTTGCAATGGCCTTGACCCGCCTTCCAAACGCCCTCCTCCCTGCTGTCTATTACATCAGCGTTTCTCAGTCCTTTCCCAGAGGCCCACTTAGCCAGTTGGGTTTTTCAGGATTACCACAGTGAATATGAACGAGATAGATTTTCATGAGATGGATCTCCATTATATGCAAATCTAATTCATACATATTCTTTGTGGTGATCCTAAAACCCAACCGCTTAGGCTAGGGACATTTCTAGAAGAGGATTGAAAACCACCAATCGACATTGTAATGCTCTATTGTAGAGTTGCTACCTGGCTGCAGATGCCCTAGAGAGACAAGATCCAGTCCTGGGTTTACCCCATTGCATGCATGGACTTGTAGTTTGTCATTTCCCATGGAGTGCAATGGAGAAATCAGAACTAAATATCCCTGTATGCAATGGGCTAAACCCAGGACTGGATCAAGCCTGTCGGGCGCATTTGGAGCCAGTTGGCATCCCTATGCTCCAGTACTACCAGAACAGAGGTATTCGCAAACTGGGCCATAAATGATCTGTAGCTTCTACATTGTAGACTGTTTTTCTTTAATCTTAAACTAGATTTTTCTGTCTACAATCTTTGCTAGATCAGTGGGCTCACCTATTTGTTATTGCAGTTCAATTGCCTTGGACTCCTCTGATCCAGGCCACAAATTCTGAACTGCTCAAACTTCTTTCTTCTGTAGAATGCGTATCTAATAGCAACCCGGACACTTCCTAGGTCTGCACTTGGGGGAGCTGGGAATTGCTATCTCAGAGGATCAGTAACATCTGTGCTAGACGCGGCTGTGCAGACTGAGGTTCTTTTCTCTGAAGGCAGCGCTGTGGGACAATCATGCCGCGTCTTCCTTGAGTAGTTCTGGTTTCTGAGACGTGAAGTGGCTTTAAGGAACTCGTCAGTTTTATAAACGTTTTGCTTTTTAGACACACGAATAAAGGAAGTCTGGAGGGGTTGCAGTGCTGCATTATAGGTATGATATTCATTTTCACTTTGGCAGGCATTACGCTATCCAAGGCTTTTCCAAAACTCACTTCTGGATTCCTCAAAACCAAAACTTTTTTTTTCTGCCTATTTGGCAAGCACAAGTAAAAACGATTTGTTCTGTTTCTACCTTTAAAGACTGTTGAGTAATATTTTGTGTGCAAATTTATATAGGAGACTTCAGAGCATTGCAAATATTGTATATACTGTTCGGGTTTTGGAGGGAAAAGCCCATTTTTATTTTTAAAAAAATCTTGTGATGTTACCTTTCTAGATTTTCCCCTACAAGCAAAACTTCCTGTGCTGGCTATGCAACAGACATCTTTTTTTTCTTCCTTGTCCGTGCAAGTTTGCACCAGCCAGGATTCCACTTCCGAACTGCATTTTTCACATTTTATTTACACTTTTTTTGTTCTTTGCAAAAAATATCACCATTACTTTGATTTACCTGGGAAATCCTTCTGTTTTTTTTTGTTTTTTTTTTTGCTGCTGCTAACTATGAGGATTATTTGTAATCCATGACTTTTATAGCTTTTTCTTTCTGCTGTTTTTATAAGGTTGCTTAGCTCTGCAATTTGCCTTTCTCCTGCATTCCCCTGCTAAGTTCAGGCTACCAGGTGTTTAACAATCACAGACAAGCAGACAAACCATGGGAGGAATCTTGTACGTTTCTATTTGAATCCAGTTGTTGGAATACTGTACTAGAATGAGATAGGGAGAACAAATCCAGTAGAAATTGTCCGTTGTCAAGAGAAACTGAGGGGGTAATGTTTAGACCGTCTTTTTTAGGATAAAGTATGTGGGCACTTCTTGTACCTGCGAACTTTGCCTGAAATTTCTATACCCCTGGGCACGTTCAGGGCAGTCATTGGTGAAATTGGTGAAATAAGAAGAGCCTGTTTGGAGTGGGATCAGAAATTAACCTGTAGATTAGATTTTAAAATGTGTAGCACTCCCCCCCCCCCCCCCTTTTGCTTTTTGTATGGGTAGATGGAAGTCAATTCTAGAAAGGGAATAGGATTTAGTTCAGGCGTTTTCTCAGGAGTACAAGGCAAATTACATTCAGGGAGAAAAAGTACTTTCCTGTCCCCAGGCGCTTACAATCTAAAATTTTGTACCAGAGGCAATGGAGGGTTAGTGCTTGCTGACACTCACAGGGAGCAGTAGCAATGGGACTGTTCTAACCATTAGGTTACTCTGCCACTCCAATCTATAGGTAAATTTCTGATCCCACCCCAAACAGGCTCTCCTCACTCCACCACTGACTCCCCTGAACGTGCCCAAAAGTAAACGTAAGGTGCAACCACATGCCTAGGTCTGTTGGTATTAAGGAAGGGCAATTTTCAGACTGCCAATTTATGTGTCTAAATGATTAGTTACTCAAATTTAAATATATTTGTTGGTACACTTGATATCCTGTTTTCTGAAGAATGTTATATCAAAGTGGTCACAACTCTTGGCTTTGAAAATTATTCTCTTCATTTATTAAACAGAGCTGGCTGATTGTAGGTTCCTTGATTAAAGTGTTACTAATTTATGTTGGTATTGAAATTGCTGGAAGCGGGAAATACTGTGGATTAAGAATGAAACTGTTAAGAGCAGATGAGGTGAAGTGAAGTGCGCAGACTTGGATTTAAGGAAACTTTAGAAGTGCAGAGATGAAAAGATTTAAATGTTTGGAATACTGCCTTAATACTTTTGCAAAACATATTCTCATAACGCATAGCATTAGAAAGGAAACTGCTGAGAAAAATAGCACAGCATAATAAAAAAAGGAAGGTGATGTAGAAATATATAAACCTTACTGCATTTCCCTTATCAATCCCATCCCCATACACACTGGCATCATGCACCTTCGCCCAGAGGCTCCAGAGATTTGCATAAATTTACCAGGTCTCCAAAAAAAATACTGGAAGGTGTTTTTTTTTTTTGTGGTGTCAATTCCATCATCTGCTTATCTGGCCCAAGCAGACTAGAAATATCAGCAGTGGTGGTGGTGATAGTATTGGCTAAATCAACAGGGGGGGATAGGATGGGGGAGGAGAGGAGAGAACAGAGGAAGCGGCAGTAGATGAAGTGACTAGGGCAGCAGATTCAGATTTGGGAGGGGGATGGAAAGAGTGCTGGGCAATGTTCCCTCTAATTTTATATGCATACAGCCTACAGAAAATATCAGCTGTGCAGCTTTTGAAGGAAGGTTAAATTTTTGTGCGCCGCATAACGACACTCGGAGTTATATACTTTAAAATTTGACTACACGTCAGAATACAATATGTACACCACATTGATTACACTAGAAAATATTGTAGAACTTGTGAAAACCGTAAATACACAACTTTTACATTTTAAGATGTCTGTGTTTTCTATCAGAATCAGAACCGTAATTGCAGAAATTTTTGTGCACTCTGTTGTAAACTATGTGCGCTCGCTCAGCAAGGTGTGTGAGCGCGCACACGCGCACAGCTTAGAGGGAACAGTGGTGCTGGGGCTCGACCCAAGGAAGAGCAGGAGTATTCAGAATTTGGGTTTCTCAGTTGGAGGGCTGGAGAGAGAGTGGTGGGGTTAGCATAACCCTGCCTCTCCCTCAGATCTAACCTCGGCACACTCTCTCTCTCCCGCCAACTGAAAGACCTGAGGAAGAGGCAGGAGCATGCAAAGTTTGGTCCCTTTTTCAGATGGGAAGAGAAGAGTCTGCTGAGGTTGAGCCTGATGTGGGAAGAAGCAGGATGCTGGAGTCAGGAAGGGAAGTGTGTTGGGTCAGGCCTTGAAAAGAAGATGACTGCCAGGTTTGGGCTGGCAGAGTGCTGAGGTAAGGTATGGGGAGAGGCAAGAGTGCTGGAAAAGGGAGGTGGGTGACAACTGGGGTCATCCCTAAGGGGGGAGGAGGAGTCAGAGTCAGGGTAAGGGGAAGAACAGTGGGGTGACTGGGAAGGAAGGGTGAGAAGACCAAGGTGAAGAAAAAAGATTTTGGGAAGATTGGAGGGACAATGAATTAAAAAAAATATCATAGAGCTAGAGGAGACCCAGTATATAGATATTTATTTCATACACATTGACTGCAAATTCCCTGAAAACATGACTGGCTGTGGGGTCACCAGAACAGGTATGGGAAGCCCTGTAATTCTAATACCAGTCCTTCATCCTGCACTTTATTATATGAAGATTTCTATATACTTTTCATTGCCCTAACACAGCTTTTTCATATATTTCCAATTAAAAATCAGTGAGGAGGAGGTGATAAAATAGATAGTGTAGCTGGGTTGAAAAAGGGTTTGAACAAGTTCCTGGAGAAAGTCAATAGACTTATTATGACAGACCTAGGGAAAGCCACTGCTATTCTTTGCAGATGACATCCAATTGCTCTCAAAAAATCCTTCAAAGCCAGATTTAATAGCTTTAAATACTTATCTTGCATCAGTATTGGACTGGCTTACCCAGAATTCGCTGAAGCTAAATCTCAGGCGATTTAGCTTCAGCGAATTCAGGTTCAACCCACATTATCATTAAGCCAACATTAGCGACTCTCACACATGCCCATGTTTTCAGTCTGTTTTGACTACTGCAATTCACTGCACTGTGAGTTGCCACAAAACTTCGCTCAGGGGTCTTCAAACAATTCATTCAATGACCATTAAGGTGGCCATTCATGCTAAAAAATTTGATCACGTTACATCATTGTTGAAGGCCCACCATTGATTGCCAGTTCTTTATAGGATTCAGTATAAAATCCTTATTCTAGTGCACAAAGCATTTTATGTAGGACTGCCACACTATCTCTCTGATCTAATACCAGCTAAGACCCTTCATTATTTACAGCAAAACAGATTGGTACTACCTGATAATTCTAGGGCGCACTTAGAAGAAGGCAGCCTGGCGAGCAATATCCATCTGGTGTCAGCCTTATGGAACTATTTGTCACATGATATCAAGGTAGAGACATCATATACCCAGTTCAAGATTGCATGGAAGATGTATTACTTTAACAAGCAATTCTGAACTCTTAAGGTCGACACAGACGCCATTTTCGGGTCACTGACTCGAAGGCGCACATTGCATTTTGCATGCCCAAACAGAAATGTAACTTTTATTCTTTTATTATGTTGTATTGTTTGTTCGTTCTGATCGCTGGAAGGAGCGGGCTACAAATGCTTGCTAAATAAATAAATAAAATGACATTTAAACTGCTTTGCTGTTATTTATGGAAGGTGGTATAGTAAGTGTAAATAAACCTAAACCTATAAGCAGAATGGAAGTCATAGTGAGCATTAAGAGACAGGACTCGATCTCAGAGCTGATGTTGGCAGTCCTGACAGTCGATGGTGGCAGCATCAATGTGAGAACCCCCACTTGGTTGACTTTAGAGATTTCTTTGAGAGCACTGCTTTGCTGCTGTGTGTTGGAGCTGTTGCAATTGTGAAAAATGCAGAGACTTTGCTAGCACTGCAGCCAGGCTGGACAAAAGTAAAAAGATCATTCCATAAGCTCCTATGAGAGCCAGCAGTGGTGTTCCTTTTGGTGAACTGACAGCAATACACCTGTGTCCAACTCTGACTAATGTGCTACACCCAAAGCTCCCTGTATTCTGTGTGGCTGGCTGCCTTGTTGTTGACATAGAGGTAAATACCATCCTAGCAGCACATGTTTGCTGCCCTGCAGCAAAGCTGAAACAAGTTGAAAAGTGCACACTTTACAGAGTAAAGACTTATAAATAGAGCACCCTAGGGATGGACTCTAAAGTGACTGACTTGGTTAGAAATTGTTTGAGTGGGAGGCGGCAAAGGGTACAGGTAAATGGAACTCACTCTGAGAAGAATATTACCAGTGGTGTGCCATAGGGATCTGTCCTTGGTCTTGTCCTTGTTAACATATTTGTAAGTGATATTCCGGAAAGACTGTCGGGTAACATTTTGTCTCTTTGCAGATAGTACCAATATCTGCAATAGAGTTAGACGCCCAGGAAAGTGTAGGTAACATGAGCAGGGATCCAGAAAAGCTTTGAAGAAGGGTAGAGAGTTTGTCAGCTGGAATTTAATGCTAAAAAAGGCAGAATCATGCATTTGGGTTGCAAAAATCCAAGGGAGCCATACAGTGTAGGGGGTGAAGTACTTCTGCTCACAAAAAAAGAGCAAGACCTGGGTGCATAGAAAGAAGAATGGCCAGCAGGAAAAATGAGGTGATAGTGCCTCTCTATAAGCCTTTGGTACGATCTCATTTGGAGTATTGTGTGCAATTCTGGAGAACACACCTTCAAAAGGATGTAAAGAGGATGAGGGTGGCTACCAAAATGATCAGTGCTCTTCCTTATAAACCATATGGGGACAGACTTAAAGATCTCAATATGTATACTTTAGGAAAGACAGAATAGAGAAGATATGATAGAGATGTTTAATTGCCTACATGGAAGAAATGCAAAGGAGGAGAGCCTCCTTCAATTGAAGGAAAGCTCTGCAATAAGGGACATAGAATGACTGACTGATTATGAAAGGGGATAGGCTCAGGAGTAATTTGTGGAAATGTGCAAAGGACTTCCCCAGGTTGCTCAACCCTCCCCAGAACCCACTTACCCCATTTAGTCTTAAATGGGGCTAGAGGGCTATGTGGAGCCCCATTCCAGGAGGGGCCCATCTGGACATCCCCGCTGAAGACTGGGCCATTAGGACCCGATTTCTGGTCCATGGGAACAAAATATTCCTGCAGGAGCCAGAATGGGGCCCGAGGACTGCCCGGTGTACGTCCTCCACGCAGGTGCCCCAGACATTTGCATTCCTGGTCCATCTTTTCCCCCAAGGTTGGCCTCCCACAGCTTGAATCGGGTGGCGGGGACTTCCCCTGCACCCAGCCCCGGGGGTAGCTCCCCTGCTCCGATCGGCCATAAAGTGCTGCTTATACAACCTCTGAGATGGTATAAGCAGCATATATGGGGCCGTGACCTGAATCATCCTTGTACGTGCAGCCCGGCAGCCCGCTCTCGATCCACCCACTGCCAACTCTCCTCATCCTGAAGCACAGGACATATGGCGAGAGCCAGTGGGGGAATAGGATCTAGGTAGATTGTGGGGCTGCACGTCCCACTGAGATGTGCAGCCCTGCAACCTGCGTTCGAAAATGAGGGCCACAGAGAGAGAGAGAATGAATGAATATGGATTTGATACTGAGCATTCCATCTGAATAGTAGATCAGAGCATACACAGATCACTTTACAACTTGTAAAATAGCAACAGAGGAAATTTTATAGAAAAAATATTAAACTGGCCTATCCAGTCTGCTTAGTTAGTCCTGTCCAAACAGAAAAGGCTGACAACTGTGACATTACCTTGTAATCTTTCACTGGCCACTTGCACTGTGCTCTGTTGGTGGGATTGTGGGCCATGTATTCAGCGGCGTTCCAATCTCCATGGGCATCCAGAGCAGGCACCCCCCCCCCTTTTTGCAAGCCCCCCTCCCTCACGGCATGGCATGGTATGGTGCAGTGCACCCCTCTGGCAGGCCCACATGGCAGAGTCAGTGTGGCAAACTTAATGCTGTGGGTGGCTTGCTGCACTGCCTTCACTTCAGGCCTGGCGGCTGTTCTCTCCCAAGCCGAAACATAAACATGACAGCAGACAGAGACCATATGGCCCTCTCCATTCTGCACTTCCATACCAATTACTATAGTCCCATTCTTACTTTATTTAATTTAGAAATATTTATGTCCTGCTAATCCAAAGTTCTCAGCAGGTTACAAAGAACACACATAAGAGACATTAAAACCAAAAACATACAAATGTAAATCACAAATATCATACATAAGTTAAACCATGAACAAACTATTAAGAATGTGCTTTCATTTGGAAATAAAATGAAAAAATGCCTTGTTTCGTTTCCATGGTTCAAAAGTCATCTATTTTTTTTTTCTTCATTACCCTTTGATTGGAAATGAAAAACTAAGGGCAACTTAGTGAGTCCTGCCCTTCTCCCTGGAACCCACTTACCTCATGTAGCCTTTGAAATGGGCAGGAGCGATCCCCAGTCACTTCTGTCCTTCCAGGCCCTGAAACTGACACCATGTTCTGGTATGATAGACTGTATTTTAGCTGTAGTAAGTATTACATATATGGCAATAGAACAAAAATGGCTTGGCATCATAGCTGGTGCTAGTTTGAAAATGAGACCAGTGAGACAGGAGCAAGTGGGTCTTGCCTCTTTCCCCCTTTTAACTTCTACCATGACCCAGCAGGGCAGGTATGACAAGGAATTCCTCTAGCCCTATTTTAAAAGACTGTGCTACCCTGCTGCAGCTGCAACTGAAAAGAGGAGAAGATTGAGAAGAGTGGCAGCAGGCCTGGAAGAGATTAGGGGCCTAGAGAATGATGAAGAGTGTGTTTGCGTAGAAAAAGGGCAGGCATGTCAGAGGGAGAAGGAAAAATAACCAATGCCCACCCTGAAACAAAGCAGGCAAACTATGATAATGAACAAAATTAAAACATAAACACAAGAAAGCAAAGGAGTTCCCCTAACCTTCACCAGGTCGCTCTACCCCCAGAACCCTCTTGCCCTATTTATTTTATTTTAAAGGATTTATATACCGCTTTATCCTGATTTCCAAGCAGTTTGCACATCAAACAAATCACGTGGGAGTGGGCATGCAGTGATTAAATCGATAGAGTGCGTGTGTGTGTAATGTATAAATGATTTCATGGTGAGCTAGTTACACTGTGAGCTATGTACAGGAACTATATACAAGGTGCTGGTGGGGTAGGGGAGGGGGGAGGCTGAGGGGGGTCAGGAAGGGAGAAGAGCAGACTGTGTGGCCGTTGGTTAGGTCACGTGATGTCACTATAGTGTTCTATGAAGAGTGTCATTTTGAGCATCTTCCTGAAGTCCTTGAGGTCCACCGTTGATTTCAGGTCATCGGGGAGTGCGTTTCAGAGTGCAGGCACAGCCAGGGATAGTGCTCTTCTTGAAGTATCTTGTCTGGTTTTAGTGAATGCTCTGGGGGTATTGATGGTGTCTGAGGTGCCTCTCCTCCTGGGTCTGGTGCCTGGGTCAGATCTGATGAGGGGTTGCAGACTATTCGCGGAGAAGTTCTGTTTGATTTTGAATATGTTTAGTAATGCCTTATATCGGATGTGGGAGCTGATTGGGAGCCAGTGGATGTGGTTGAGAATGGGGTTGATGTGATCGTGCCTTGAGAAACCAGTTATTAAGCGAGCGACAGTGTTCTGTGCCATCTGTAATGGCCGGAGTGCTTGTTTTGAGAGCCCAAGGTAAATGGGGTTGCAGTAGTCTAACATGAGAGTGATTAGAGCTTGACAGACGGTGCAGAAGTGATCCTGTGAGAGAATAGGCTTGAGGCATCTGATGGTTCTCATTTTGTGGTATGTGTTCCTGGTGGTTCTGGCGATGTGGGACTGTAGGTTCAACTCTTTGTCGAGAGTCACTCTGAGGTACTTTTACTTCGGGCTTTATTAGTATTGTAATGTCATTCAGCTTGATGGTGGGAGGGGAGGTGAAGGTGGAGTTTCTGGTGATGAGTAGCACTTCTGTCTTGTTGTAGTTTATGGTTAAGTTGTTTTCTAGAAGCCAGCTTGTCATTTGTTGAAGGCAGTCAGCTATGCTGGAGTAGTTTGGGCTGTCGAGGTTGATAGGGGTGTATATCATAATGTCATCTGCGTAGATGGTGTATTGTATTTTGTGGTTCTTGATGATGGAGCAGATAGGTTGTATGTTCAGGTTAAATAACAGGGCAGAGAGGGAAGAGCCTTGCGGAACACTCTGGGTGGCTCTCAGTGGCCGGGAGGTGGCTGGGCCGCATTTGACTTGGAGGTGTCTGCCTGTGAGGTATGATGTGAACCAATTCAAGGTGGTGCCATGTAGGCCAATTTCCTGTAGTCTTGATTGAAGAGTTCTGTGGTCGACAGTGTCATAAGCTGAGGAGATGTCTATAAAAATCATGATGACACCCCTCTTGATATTGTAGATAACCTGGATCAAATTGTCAAAGAGGTATATCAGCAGGGTTTCAACGCCATGGTTTGTGCAGAAGCCATGTTGATTAGGATCCAGAAGGGCATGGCTGTCAATATGATCTTGGAGTTGATGTTGAACCACCTTTTCGATAACCTTCGACAGGAGAGGGAGGCTTGAGATGGGCCTGTAGGCAGCTGGATTGGTTTTGCTTAGTGGGGATTTTTTTGGATTGGGCGTATTGTTGCTATTTATTTACTTACTGACTTCTTACCATTTTTCTATACCTCCTTATCTTAAAATCAACGTGGTTTTGTAAAGTTTTAATTGTTTCTCTCGCAAGTTCTCTGTAAAATTGAAATTTCATTGTAAACCGGTCCATCTGCGCTCACTCAGAGGCCCGCCTTCCGCTTCTCGCATGTTTCCCTACCCTCCACCATGTCATTCTCTCTCTGTGGAGATGAGACCATCCTAGCTCTTCCACAATTGCACTGGAAACTGCAGCACTTTCTGCTCTCCTTGTGATGCCTTCTCTTTCTAGCTTAGGTGATGGACTAGAGGAGCCCATAACCATACCCTAGGAATGCCTCGTCTTTCTGTGCACTCGCCTTCTCTTTCTTCTGCGACCATTTAATTTTCCAGACGTACCTTTTCGCAAGCATTATGATATGCCTTGGCTTGGCCATGAAGTGCCTGGTAAGGCTGAGTGCCTCTGACATTCTTGAAAGGACTGGGGGAGGTGGGATGTGTGTGACCACTGCCTGTATGCAGCTATAATGCTCCAATGGGGTTGGATTCCCAGGGACCGTGCCTGTATTTCATCTTTCTACTTTTAAATTTTATATTTCTTTAGCTAGTCTTTAAACAGTGGAAGTTGTCCTGTCTCCCTCCCCACCCCCCTCCACCCCCAACTTCAAAACTGCTATTACAGACAATACATGAAAAAGACTGTTGCAAAAAATATACTGATTCTGCAATGGAATACATAGTTTGATACACGTCAGAGGCAGGAGAAATAATAGTATCAAAGTGCAAAAGCATTTCCTACCACAACCCTAGAATTCTAAAGCCCACACCAGAACTCCTTTTTCACCTTCTGAAAGTCTGAGCCAAAATGCCTGTCTGCCATTTGTGCTGGCTGTGTGTGTTGCAGCCCTGCTGTGACGTCGTCAACCACGGGATTTGCAGAAGTCTGACACAGGAACAAGTTTCTCTGGCTCCCTGTCAAGCATTTGAACCAGGATTGGCCGAATAGCCTCGTGGCGACTGCTCCTCAACCTCTCCGATGGGCTCCAGTGTATTTGAGCGTGCGCGCGCATGCATGCACAATGAAAAGAAAATATGATTCGTGACCATTTTCCAAGCATGTGCACTCAGTTAATTGACACCGGGACACACCAAAAATCACATTTTTCATCCTTCTTTTTTTTTCTTCCCCCATTTGGATGAAAACTAATGCACGTGCCTAATAACCTCTCAGTTTTCAAAGACAAACTATTCGGATGGTTTCTGTCTAAAGATCAATTTGGTTTGTGCAGCCTAAAAAGTAGCTGCAGGCTCTCAGGTGGCTTATTGAAAATGTAACTCCTAGGGGTATGTTTACTAAACCGTCTTAATGTTACCGGCGTTAGTTGCAGTCTTACTGTGACGAATGTCATATAAGGTAGTAGGCGTTACGGTCCTAAGGTAGCATTTTCAGTTAATCGCACGATAAAAGTCCATTATCGCGCGATAGAGGGAGCCGTGGCACGTTAACACGCGTTAGCCTTAATTAGGTGTGCTGACCTGCAAACACAGCAATAGAGGTGTAGCACAATGGTTAATACATTGACTGATGAAACAGGGGTCATGAGTTTGATCCCCCAATGGGCTTAATGAGTAAGGCTGTCTGAGGCATTACCCTTTACTTTAAATCAGTGCTGTCTGAGGCATTTTCTTTTTTTAGTGTAAATTAGTGCTGCCAGCGAACACACCCTCACAGTGCCATAACCTAAGGCGCCCTATAAGGCACTCCAGAGGGCACATTATAAAGTGCACTGTCCGCCAAGGCACCTTATAATTTATTTACGTTCTCTTATATACCGTGCTATTCTGCATCAGTGCGGTTTTACATTGAAAAAACGGAAATTACATTGAACAGGGCATTATAACGTGGAGATAACTATTTTACAGGGAACATGGGCTATGGAGGGTTAAGTGGCTAGCCCAAGACCACAAGGAGCACCTGTGGGACTAGAAACCCCAGTCCTTCCGGCCCAAAGTTGCTGTCCTCTAGTGGGATTTGAACCCCCGACCTTCCGGCCTGAAGTACCCTGCCCCAACCACTAGGCCACTCCTCCACTCCACATTGTGGGGGTACCGTGCTCACCCTGAGGGCAAGGTGGGGCGCCCAGCACCTGGCTTAGCTGAGATAGGCTATGCTGCAGGTCGCCATCAGTGCCAGTGTGTGATAGGTAGTCCTTGCAGACACACCTAGGATATACCTGTGTCCATCCGTATTTCCCAGTCACATCTAGCCCTTGTGGACTATGATGCACCCAGAATAGTGCATATCCTGTGTGGGTGCCATGGTCACATGATTTAAGTGAAGGGGGGTGTTTGGACCCATAGGCGGATTATGTAGCACCACCCATCCCGCCCTCTGGGGCTCAGGGTGGAAGACAGGATCTCCCACCAACAGATCCACATTCTACATCCCTGCAATGGTGGCAGTAGAGGGGACCATCAACCCCAGTCCTGCTGGGGAACAGGCACCCTACAGGGCAGTCAATGCAGATCTGTACGCATCCATAAGGCAATGGCAGACAGACAGTAGGCCTGGAAATGCTCAGCTGCCCCCCACCACTATCTGACATTCTCCAGCAGCGAGCATAGTCATTCTCCAGCCGCTGCACCCTGCAAGGTGTTCCAGCCATACACATACTAACTGCAGACAGTCTGCTAGCTAGTCCATAGTTTGTTCCTGGAGGAGATGCATGCACCCAAAACTGGGATGTGAGCACACATACCAAGCAGATAAGTCAGTGAATGGGCCCCAGAAAAGAGGTCTCTAGTCCCATGGCCGCTCCTTGTGGCCTTGGGCAAGCCACTTAACCCTCCATTGCCTCAGGTACACTTAGATTGTGAGCTCTGCGGGGACAAGGGAATAAAAAAGTACCTGTTAGTATACATGTAAACCACTCTGATGCGTAAGTAAAGAGCGGTATATCAAATGCCTAAACCATAACCATAACCATAAATATCACTTGAGAGAAATACTATATAGCACTATGGGGTAACCTAGCCATGCCATGGTCACTGCTCAGTCAGGGTGAGAGTGACCTCCCAGCAGGACATGCTGTGGCCGGGCACTACAATCTCCCAGTCATTGCCCTATGCCCTGTACAGATGCATCCCACCCAGGCCACCCTGTCCGGGCCATACCCACAGTACCTTGCTCCTCATTATGCACATTGGCAGGCTAACACTGGAAACAGTGCAAGCAGTGTGGGCTGAGTAAAGTGTAGGCAGCCACAACACACTGGATAGACAGACTCACACTCCCACACCTATGCCAGCATTGTGCAAATATAGAGGCTTTTGGCAGCCCTGGCCACCACACCAGTCCTGGGCACAGTGCAGGCATGGCTATGGTACGCAATACTGTTGGGGTCACTCCCTGGGGTGGTAAACACTGTCAGAAACCAAAACTGAAACACACTCCACAGATATCAGAAAGGTTGCTATGATGCAGCTCTATCAGCAAATTGTGCTTAACTTAGGAATTGATATCTGCCATTAATCATAGCAACCTTTTGATATATGTGTAACGTATTCCCAAGTTTAGGGCGGCATGGCTAAGGTATGCAAGTGTTAGTATTGAGAGATGCTGCTGCGCGCAGGGCCCAACAGCCTGACTCTCCATGAGGCTTTGGATAGTGGAGTCTGTGGGTGTGGGTGTTTATGCACCTGTTGGCCGCTGCTCTAGGGCAGAGGTTCCCAACTCCGGTCCTGGTGGGGCAAACACTGTTCAGATTTTCATGCTGTCCCTAATGAATATGCATGAGATACATTTGCATAGAATGGGGGCGGCGCATACTAATACAGCACAGGCATATTTATTAGGGACAGCATGAAACCTGAATGATGTGTGGCCCTCCAGGACTGCAGTTGGGAAACTCTGCTCTAGGGATTGCACATGTTTATGGTGTCTGTGCTCTGTAGGGTAAAATATAGGTGTTCAGGCATGTTTATTTTATCTGCAATAAAGATTCCGTCTTTATTACCACGGTTTAGTACTAGGTAAAATATGGGGAAAGGGTTGGCAGGAGCCACAGCTGGGACTTGAACTTGTGACCTTCTGCTCCTGAACACACTGGCTGTGTGTACTGCACCACACTGTTGCCACAGGGACAGTTCATTCCCTGGGGATACCATGACTGTTCGTCAGACAGACCCTGTCTGTTGCATTGCACGGCACCCAACTAAACGGGGCTAGGCCATGGTCTGCTGTGGGCAGAAGCCACTGCCCCTCCGCCACCAGTACCCCTCTGCCACCATGCTGCCATGACATTATGCCGGTGGTGCGCAGTCCCAGGCCATCCAGTATGTTGGTAGGCAGCTGCCTATGGTGTGGGTTCTCAGGTAGGGGTGCCTACATGGACATGCGTGCTCCCCCCCCTCCCCCCCCGCACTGCCTGCTAATGTTATGTGCCCTTGGGGGTACCTGCTGGGTAATATCTCCTGTGACACTGTGGGACACACACTCGTGCGCATGTTGGACCCTCGTCAGTTGCTGTCTTGCTGCTTTACAGTTTCGGCATTCCTATGTGCCACCTAGGCATCTGCCTAGCCCGCACTGTGCTCCAGCTGGACCACAGCATGTGCCGCCTGCAGCCCCCTGTATCCCATTTTCAGCATCTGTACTGTTGCCCTTTCCTATGTGCCCACTCTGCTGTTGCTGCACATGTGCACGCCATAACAAACCTGCCCAATCTAAACCACAGAAACCCTGATCAGCGCTATTTCAATGTGGGATCATTCACTTTGTAGGGGGACAGAGCATAGACCCTTCCAAACATGATATCTTAATTTATACGCTTTGTCAATAGTGTTTTATGTTTATCATTAATATCACTATTGGCCAGCATGGTTATTGGGATTTTAGATGTGGTTGTGGTCCCTTTATATGTTTATTTGCCTCTTTGTTCCCTGCACATGTATCACAACTATCACTTTTCTGGGTTTCCCTGCCTTTGCTGCACATTGCTGACTAAAATGGTTTCTCTTTCCTGTAAATGTGCCTTAACGCGAGGGTTTCACTGGCGTTAGTGTTCAGACCCGGATTTTACAGCGTTAGTGTGCCTGGAGCCTCTCCCCTCCTACTCTCCGCCCATTGACCCCTTCTCTTCTCTCTCTGGGAAGCCTTACTCCATCCACCCTTCAGACCCAGATTTCACAGCGTTAGTGTGCCTTAACGCCGCTGCTGCATTATCGTGCGCTAAGTGGCGTTATTGTGCGCTAAGTGGCGTTATCGCACAATAATACCACCGCTGTGACGTTAAGACGGTTTAGTAAACATACCCCTTAGTGTTTTCTCTAGTAGATGGTTTTTATTGTAATTTACCCTTCATAAATGAAGGGTTTCTATAACTGACTCATAGTCTCGCCACTCATGAGTTTTAGAAATTCCATCTCATGCTACGTGAAAATAGGACCTTTATTCAGTGGGTAACCAGAATCTCAGATACTGCTTAACATACAGCAGACGTGTGCAGAATAAGCATTAGCAATTCTGCTTTGATGTTGATATTTTAATGTTCATCATTTTGTTAGATGAGTGCTTAAATGTCCTGCACACATCTTAATTACTGTACTAATAAGTCAGTGTGTCACTAAGATGTGTAGTCTTTGTAATTAAAGCCACATGCTGTACTTATACAAACAGACTAGGCTTAATTGCATCGTTTTTCAGGAGGATTTATGTGTTCTTGTGCAACTCTGAAATAATGCATGCACCAAAAAAAATAATCCCCAAACTGAAGACATTTGTACATAGTTCTGCTCTGTATGTCAAATAAATAAACTGCAAACATGGGTTTAGACAAGCTCTGGAGGAAGAGTTCATAGATTTATTTTTAAGATGGACTTGAAGAAATCCACTGTTTATTCCTAGATTAAGCAACATAGAATCTACTTTATGGGATCCTGTCAGGTACTTGTGATCTGGACTGTCCACTGTTTGGAAACAGGATACTGGACTTGATGGAACTTTGGCCTAACCTAGTACTAATATGCATAAATGTATTCATATTATTAGAATAGTTTCAAAGTTCCTTAAGATGATTCATGTGAATTATAAAATAGATACAGAATAGGGGATTACCAGCGAAGAATCTGGGGGAGAATGCAAATCTTTAGAACTTGCTAATGAGGGGGAGCAGGATGAAATGTAGAGAAGTGAATTCCATAAAGAAGTGATAGAAATGGTGACGCCAGTGGAGAGACCACTGAGAGATGAACAGAATGGGAATGGCTAGGGAAAAGTAGGGCAGCTAGAAGTAGAAGGGATGTTTCCAATGGAAAAGAAACAAGACATTTCAAGAAAACTTGAAACAAAAGAAAAATGAACGAAAAGTTTTGTTTTGGATTAACAATTAAGCCCTACCCTCGTCACTGTGACTAAAGCAGCAGAACTCCATTCTCCCTTCCCGCCCCCCCCCCCCCCGAGCATCTTATTCCATATCTTCATGGGGAGAAGTTATCCTCTGTGCCCTTGCCCTGCTGGTGCAGCAATAGCAAATGGTACAGGAACATGTATGAGCAGCGCAAGAATGAGTAGGGGATTGTTCTACCCTGTGATGGGGTAACGTGCTGGGCAAGAGATGAGCAGAATGGGAAGAGAGCCTAGGGGGAGTTTTGTTATTTTCATGATGAGGTGCCAGGATAAGAATGGAGCATGACCCCAGGGTAAGACTGGAGCATGACCCCAGGTTTTTTAATTGTTTTGTAGAAATTACATTTGTTGTTTCCATTTCAAATAAAACTAAGGAAACAAATAAAACAACATATAAAAGAAAGTAAGGAGCAAAAATTGGAAAAAACTTTCTGTACATCCTACTAGCAGGTAGAACAGAATGCGTAAGTGGGTATCCTTAAAATTATAGTTGGTATGGGAGAAATTTGGAATCTGCTAAATAAACTGATCAGCAGTGGCCTAAAACTGAATCGCAGTTCCGGCCTGCATGTACATGCTTGTTCGTGATTCTGCTCCCGCAGTGCCTAGACGTGTCCTGCAGGATCAAAATCCGTGGTCCCCTCTGTGTGTGTCCAGTCTGAACCGGACGCAAAGGGGATCTACATCTCGGACAGAATTGGGCCCTAAGGGGGTTAACATAAGAACATAAGATATGCCATACTGGGTCAGACCAAGGTCCATCAAGCCCAGTATCCTGTTTCCAACAGTGGCCAATGTAGGTCACAAGTACCTAGCAGGGTCCCAAAAGAAACAGGTTCCACAATGCTTGTATTGGGTCAAGCAGTGGATATTCTGGGTACCCTTTTAATAATGGTTTATGAACCTTTCCTCCAGGAACTTGTCCAAACCTTTTTTAAGCCCAGCTACACTAACAGCTTTTACTACATTCTCCCGTAGCGAATTCCAGAGTTTGATTACACGTTGGGTGAAAAAAATATTTTCTCTTATTTGTCTTAAATAGGTTACCCTGTAGCTTCATTACATGCCCCCCCTAGTCTTTCTATATTTTGATGGCGTAAACAATCGATCTACGTTTACATGTTTTACTCCATTCAGAATCCTACATGGAGCCTCAAGAAGAGATCACATAATCCCAATCTTGAAACACATCCACTGGCTGCCGATCCTCTGCAGACTCTCTTTCAAAGTACTATTGCTGACCTTCAAGGCACCTGCTCATCCACCTCCCTCAAGGATCTCGTCCACCCCACTCCCCCCAACAGATCCAGAAGGTCATTCGCCACCAACACGCTGGTAATCCCCAACGCAATAGCGAAATGCTCTCAAGCAACAAAGAACAGAGCCTTTGTGTTCTATGCACCCACATGCTGGAACGCCCTCCCAACCAACATCCGGTCCATTACCGACCTCGCCCAATTTAGGAAGGCCCTAAAGCACCATCTCTTTCTCCAGCACTACTCCCACACTAGTGATAAATCACAACCAGTCATACTCAACCACCAGGACAACACCCCCAGTACACTGATGTCACAGTGACGCAGCATCCCCCATTAAACCTACCTGCCCAACCTGTAAATAGAACATGTAGATAGCATTCTAATCTTGTAAATAGTTGCAAAGCAATTCCGGTCACCACCATACATAGGCGACCTGATTGCGTAGCTTGTATATAGTTACCCTCGTTTAATCCCAAGTTACGACACCTGTTCATTGTAAGAGCAGTGCATATCCCACCTGCACTGTACAGGTTATTGTTACCTGTAAACAGCACTGATTCTAAAGAGCGCGGTATAGAAGAGACTTTAAATAAATAAATACTTCATTAATTTATAAACCTCTATCATATCTCCCCTCAGCCGTCTCTTTTCCAGGTTGAAGAGCCCTAACCTTTTTAGCCTCTCTTCATAGGGGTATTCTTCCATCCCCTTTACCATTTTGGTGACTCTTCTCTGTACCTTTTCTAATAACGCTATATCCTTTTTAAGATTCGGCAACCAGAATTGCACACAGTATTCAAGGTGCGGTTGAACCATGGAACGACACAGAGGCATTATAATATCCTTTTGTTTTATTCTCCATTCCTTTCCTTATGATACCTCGCTTGCTGTTTGCTCTCTTGGCCACCGCTGCACACTGGGCGGAGGGTTTTAACAACATGTTATCCATGATGACGCCTAAATCTTTTTCCTGGGTGGTGGTTCCTAATGTGGAATCTTGCATCGTGTAACCATAGTTTGGGTTTTTCTTTCCTAGGTGCATAACTTTGTACTTGTTCACATTAAATTTCATCTGCCCTTTGGATGCCCAGTCTTCCAATTTATCAAGATCCTCTTGCAATTTTCCACAATCCTCATGGGTTTTAACAACTTTGAATAGTTTTGTGTTATCTGCAAATTTGATAACCTCACTCGTTATTCCATTTCCAGGTCATTTATGAATATGTTAAAAAGCAGAGGACCCAGCACAGATTCCTGGGGTACTCCACTATTCACGTTTCTCCATTGAGAAAATTGGCCATTTAGCCCTACCCTCTGCTTTCTATCTTTTAACCAGTTCCTGATCCACAATAGCACACTGCCTCCTATCCCATGATTTTTTAATTTTGTCAAAAGTCTCTCATGAATGACCTTGTGAAAGGCTTTCTGAAAGTCCAGATACAAAATATCAACCGACTTACCTTTGTCCACCTGTTTTATTCAAACCTTGAAAAAAACATATCAGATTAGTAAGACAAGACCTTCCTTGGCTAAAACTATTCATTAAGCCATGACTATCTACATGTTCAGTAATTTTGTTCTTTATGATGGCTTCCACCATTTTTCCCAGTACTGACGTCAGGCTTACTGGTCTGTAGTTTCCCGGATCACCCCTGGAATCTTTTTTAAAAATTGGCATTACATTGGCCATCCTCCAATCTTCAGATATTACAGATTTTAATGATAGTTCACAGATTACTAATAGTAGGTCTGTAATCTCATATTTCACTTTTTTCAACAACCTTGGATGTATACCATCCGGTCCAGGTGATTTGCCACTCTTCAGTTTATGAAATAGTTGTAATACATCTTTCCGTTATATTGATATTTCTTTGAATTCTTCCGCAGCATCTCCTTTAAATACCATTTCAGTCATGAGTAACATCCCTACATCTTCCTCAGTAAAGACCAAAGCAAAGAATTCATTCAGTCTCTCTCCTATGGCTTTGTCCCCTCTTAGTGCCCCTTTTACCCCTCTATCATCTACTGGTCCAACTGACTCTCTCACAGGTATTTTGCTATGAATGTACTTGAAAAAGTCTGTATTATGCGTTTTTGCTTCCACAGCAAGTTTCTTCTGAAATTCTCTTTGCCTGCCTTATCAATGCCTTGCATCTAACTTGCCAGTGCTTGTGGTGTTTCCTGTTCTCATCATTTGGCTCCTTTTTCCATTTCCTGAAAGATGCTTTTTTTGGCAACAGCAACCTTTTTGACCTCACCTTTAAACCATGCAGTCAGTTTTTTGGACTTTCTTCCACTTTTCTTAAAGCATAGTATATAGCTGGTCTGGGCTTCCAAGATATTATTTTTAAACAATACCCAGGCTTGATGTAAGTATTTAACCTTTGCAACTGCTCCTTTTAGTTTTTGTCTTACCTATTTTCCTAATTTTATCATAGTCTCCCTTTTGAAAGTTAAAAGGTGGATTTCCTTACCGTTCTTCATTTATTAAATTAAATGTGATCATGCTATGATCACTCTTACCAAGTGGCCCCAACACCCTTATCTCTTGCACCAGATCTTGTGTTCCACTATGGACTAGGTCCAAATGGCTTCCCCTCTGGTCAGTTCATGAACCAACTGCTACAAGAAGCAGTCATTTATTTCATCTAGAAATTTAATCTCCTTAGCATGTCCTGCTGTGTGACACTGACCCAGTCGATACCGGGGTAATTGAAGTCACCCATTATTATTACTGTGTTGTAACTTTTGTTTAGCTTCCCTAATTTCTTTGAGTATTTCATCATCCTACATTCCCACTGCCATCATCCTACACCCCCACTGCGTCGCCTTCACCTTCGCCTTTTTACATGGAATTTCAATCCATAAAGATTCTACATTGAATTTTGTTTCCTGCAACGCTTTAATCTTTTGACTCAATGCCCTCTCTAACATAGAGCGCAACCCCTCCACCAATTTGATCTGCTCTATCATTACAATATAGTTTGTACTAAGGTATCAATGTCCCACTGGTTGTCCTCCTTCCACCATGTCTCTGAGATACCAATCATATCTAACCTCTTTTAGTGCTATATATTCTAACTCTCTCCCATCTTATTTTTTAGACTTATAGCATTTGCATACAAGCATTTTAGAGGCTATATTTTTATTCATATTAATCTGGCTATCAGTAAGCAGGGGTAATTTGGCATCTTTAAGTTCTGTCTGCTCTGTACTCAAGGGCATTTGGGCTACTTTTTGTCTTTATTGTAACTTCTCTGCTGATATGCCCTAACTTCAATCTTTTGATAGTATCCTTCAAGGATACATTGTTCTGAACCATGTGCTATTGGGCGACTGTCGGCTTTCCCCTATTATCTAGTTTAAAAGCTGAGCTGTCTCCTTTTTAAAGGTTAATGCCAGTAGCCTGGTTCCATCCTGGTTAAGCCGGAGCCCATCCCTTTGGAAAAGCCCCTCCTTTTCCCCAGAATGCTCCCCAGTTCCTAACAAATCCAAACCCTCATCCTTGCACCATTGTCTCATCCATGCATTGAGACTCGAGTTCTGCCTGCTTTTTGGATCTGCGCGTGGAACGAGAAGCATTTCGGAGAATGCTACCCTGGAAGTTCTGGATTTCAGCTTCCTACCTAAAAGTCTAAATTTAGCCTCCAGAACCTCCCTACAGCACTTTCTTATGTCTTTGGTACCCACATGTACCAAGACTGCAGACTCCTCCCCAGAACTATCTAAGACCTTATCTAGGTGGTACGTGAGGTCTGCTACCTTTGCACCAGGCATGGGCCCTATTCATGCTTTAGATGTCCAAAAATGGGCTCGGAGATGTCCAAAGAACAGAGACCTCTCCAGAGGCATTTTAAAAGCTGGCTCTGGGGAAGTCCCAGTGGAGGATGTTCAAGCCTGAATGGGGTCATGGAGGAGATATGGCCAGGGTGTTCCCAGGAATCTGGATGTCCCAGCCTGATAATGGATGCTGGCATTGCATCTAACATTAGACCTGCTCTAGACACCCAAAAGGTTCTCGTTTTTAGCTGAAAAACATTCAGAGGGTGTACAGAAGAAGGCTTTCCATCAGCCCCAGTACTTGGCACAATGTCAACGACAACAGCAGTGGGATTTGAACCCTGGCTGCCCTGTTCCTAACCCACTACTCTAACCATTAGATATCCAGGTTCTGAAATACAATTGTGGAGATATCTGCAGAGATGCCCCTGCAAAAGTCCATATTGGGCATGTCCACATTTGTGAAATCGTGTCTGCACCTGGACGTGCCTGTTTTTTTGTTGTGTGTTTTTTGTTTTTTTTTGTTTTGGTTTTCCCCTAACATTCTGGCTTGGATGTCCCAGATTGCATGTGGACGTCTCTTTTTTAAAATTGCCATCTAGAATAAAATAAGTGATTATTTGGCTGTGGTAGAAGTGCTGAAGAGGGAATTACCAGATCTACATTTAAAATGGGAGTGGCCATGGGAAATGGAGTGATCCCCAAAGTTAATCATAGGGTGCAGACAGTGTACAGCCTTGAGGTTACCGGAGATGCAGAGGACCTCTTCCCTTAACCCATATCATCTCATCTTCCATTTTTGCTTCACTTCAGAGTTATGGGCCACTTGTCATTTAGAGCAGAATCAGCCATTCCAGCCAGAAAATTTCGCGTAGGCACACTGGCAAGCCTGTCAGATCTCAGCCCTTGCACAAGTTTCCATGGTATATAGAAGCCCGTTGGGAATCACAGGGCCTATCGGTGCATGAGAGCTCATAGGCTGCATGCTGATTTGTCTGTTGCTGTCAGCTGGCATGTTTATAGGACCAGCAGTGCCAGTCTTCTAGCATTGGAGGCGGTTCCTTTTATTACTTAGACCTAAATCCATGCCTGAAAATTTTACAGAAATTCAGGTATGAGATAAGCAAGGAACTTTAGAAAAAAACAAGAGTAGAAAAGCTACGAAAGGTTGGAAAATTAGATTTACAAGCGTGCATCACATGTGGTATAACAGATTTCAGGAACATTGTCAAAAATGTTCTACAGAGATGATTCATTAACAAGCTAAGAAGAAACAAAGCAAATATGATAGCGGTAGAGTAAAATTAGGCCCTGCCTATGGTTATTCCTTATAGTGGTCGCTATGCTGTGTGGCAGATGGGGGAGGGGTGTCATATAATTCTAGGAGCACTACAGCCAGTCTAGAGTTTGTGTTCTGAACAAAGGTCTTACTTAGAATCACTGATATAATATTTATAACTAAGTTTTATTGACAAAACATTGGCAAGAATTATATTGCAAACAGTTTACTCCTTCTCTTTCCTTGACTTGTCGCAACTAGGTTGCTTCTTTCTTCCTGCAACCGCTGGCACTGGAGGCAAGACAGTTTTGCTTTCCCATCTTAAAAATAAGTTCATGGTGAGTTGATGGTTACCTCGAATCGTTAGCCTCCCAGAGAGTGGCTCACAGGGAACAAACACTATGTTACACTGGAATTACCCTCTTGTTCGAAAAGGGTACAACAGCTGGAAGTAAATCTAAGTTTTGGATAAAGACTGAACCAGTAGATATTACAGTGATGGAATTTTATTGACTTCCCAATTGTATTATAAATATGATGGTATTAGGGAAGGGATGTGTCACTTTTAATTAATATCCACAGTCAATTATTGTCAATAGCTTGTTCCAAACACCATCTCTAGAGGGTAAAACAAATTTGGTGTATGGAGAAAATTGCTACAACTACTGAATGTTTGTATAGCGCTGTAAGACATACGCAGTGCTACACAGACACATGTAAAAGACGGTCTTTGCTCATCAGAGCTTACAATCTAGTCAAAACAGACAATTCAGTGCCTGTAGACATGGGATACATATAGGGGGAATGATTAAGACACACAAAGGAGATCACGTGAGTCAAGATCCGAAAACAGCAGTGAACTGGTGAGTTTTCAGCCTGGATTTGAAAAGGGTCAGAGAAAGCGCCTGACGTACAGACTCGGGTAGTTTGTTCCAGGCATAAGGAGCAGCAAGGTGAGAGGAGCGAAGTCTGGAGTTAGCAATAGAAGCGATTTGCAAGAAGAGCAGAGTTCGTGAGGAGGGTTGTAGGGAGAGATAAGAGAGGAAAGGTAGAGAGAAGCTGCAGAGTGAGTGCACTTATAGGTCAGCAGGAGAAGTTTGATCTGGATGCAGAAACAGATAGGGAGTCAATGAAGTGATTTGAGAAGAGGGGTAATATGAGCATGATGAGGCTGGCAGAAGATTTGCCACGCAGCAGAGTGTTGAACAGGTTGAAGGGGAGAGAGATGATTGAGAGGAAGACCAGCAAGGAGTAGGTTACAATAGTCTAAATGGGAGGTAACTAAGGAGTGGATATGTGTCTTAGTAATGTGTTCAGAAAGGAATGGGTAAATTTTATTGATGTTGTAGAGAAAGCTAAAACCTGCCATTTCTATCAGTTAGAGCGTGTGGAGAAAGAAGAGAGAGAGAGAGAGGAGTCATAAATGACCCCAAGTTTGCGAGCTGAGGAGACAGGAGGAGTAGAGAGTTATCCACAGAGACTGAGAGAGGAGGAAGGGGAGAGGAGGGTTTAGGGTGAAAAATAAGAAGCTCAGTTTTGGCTATGTTCAATTTCAAGTGGCAGTGAGACATCCAAGCAGCAATGTCAGAAAGACAGGCAGAGATCCTGGCCTGGATTGCCGGAAAGGTTTTGGGTGTAGAGAGCTAGTTCTGGGAGTCATCAGCATAAAGATGGTACTGAAAGCCATGGGAAGAGATGAGTGAACCAAGGGACTGGGTATAGAGAGAGAAAAGGCGTGGACCCAAGACATCCTTGGGATACACCATCTGAGAGTCTGATAGCAGTAGAGAAGGATTCATCAGAAGAAATACTGAAAGAGCAATGGCAGAGATAAGAGGAGAACCAGGATAATACAGAGCCTTTAAAACAAGAGTGGACAGGGTATTGAGGAGAAGGTTGTGGTCAACAGTGTCAAAAGCAGCAGCAAGGTCAAGAAGGATGAGGACTGAGAAAAGGCCCTTGGTTTTTTGCCAGGAACAAGTCACTAGAACCTTTGGCAAGAGCCATTTCAGTAGAATGTAAAGGATGAAAGCCAGATTATAGAGGATCCAGAAAAGCCTGAGAGGAGAGAAAGTTGAGACAAAGTCGGTGAACCGCACGTTCAAGTATTGAAATTGAAGGGGAGGAGGGAGATGGGTCAATAGTGAGAAGGACAAGTATGGTCTAGTGAGGGTTTCTTGAGGAGAGGAAGTACTACAGCATGCTTTGAAAGTCGCAGGGAAAGTTGCAGTGGAGAGCAAAAGGTTGAGAATATGAGAGATAGGAGGGACTACAGTGGAGGAGATGGAGCTAAGGAGATGGGTGGGAATAGGATTAGAGGAGCAGGTAGTGAGTTTGGGTGAGGAAAGAATGTGAATGGTTTCTTCCTCAGAGATCATAGAAAGGGTAGCAGAGGTAGGGAGGGGAATTGTGGAGTGAAGAGGGGAAGGAGGGGAAGTAGCTGACCTCGTGGGGAATTTGGAGTGTAATCTTGTGGATTTTGTCATGGAAATAGTCAGCCAGGGTTTGGGCAGAAAGTGAAGGAGGGGGTCAGAGGTGAAAGCACCCTGCGAGAAAGTTGAGAGTTGTAAAGAGACGGTGAGGGTCAGAGTCAAGAGAGTTCGTCAGATGGACATAAGTCTTGTTTAGGGAGTGCTGTGGATGACTGGAAAGAGATAAGCATGAATTTTTGAAGTGTAGAAAGTCCGCAAGGGTATGGGTTTTGAGCCAAGCACGCATGGCTGAGCAGGCGTGGGAACGTAGATAGCAGGTAGTAGAAGACAGCCAGTGTTGAGGTACAATACACTTCAAAGGACATGGCATGGGCAGAGCAAGAGCATCCAGAGCAGAGGAGAGTGCAGTGTTATAGGGAGCTACTGCCTCATCAACAGACTCGGATGACAAATTACTCCTAAGTCTTTCCCCTTTTCACCCTCGCTCTCATTCTGTGTCTCCTCATTGCAGAGATTACTTTTAATTGAAAGAGCCTCTCCTTCTGTGCATTTATGCCATGAAGATATTTAAATGTCTCTCTCGTATCTCATCTATCCTTCCTTTCCTCTAAAGTATACATATTGAGATCTTTAAGTCTGTCCTCATATGGTTTATAACAAAGATCACTGATCACTTTAATAACCACCCTCTGCTCAGACTCCATTCTGTTTATATCCTTTTGAAGGTGTGGTCTCCAGAATTACACACAATACTCCAAATTAGGTCTCACCAAAGACTTAAAGGCACTCTTACTTCCTTTTTTTCTGCTGGCCATTCCTCTCCCTATACACCTAGCATACTTCTAGCTTTCGCCGTCGCTTTTTCTACCTGTTATAGCCACTTTAAGATCATCCAAAAACAATCACACCCAGGCCCTGCTCTTCTTTTGTGGACAGAAGTACTTCACCCCTTGTACTATACCACTGTCTTGGATTTATGCAGCCCAAATGCATGACCCTGAATTTTTTAGTGTTAAATCTCAGTTGCCAAATTCTTGACTATTCTTCAAGCTTAGTTAGATCTCTTATCATGTTATCTACTCCTTCCTAGTTGTCTACTCTATTGCAGATTTTGGTATCATCCGCAAAAAGGCAAACATTGCCTGACACTGCAACATCACTAACAAGAATGTGATTCTCTGTTTCCCACTTTCTCTAATTTTTGAAAGATAAATAACGTAATTTCTTTAATGATCTTCTGAGTGTAGAATCGCATATGAGATCTATAGTGATACAGAGTAATCTCATTCTTATTCCTTTGCAATTGCTGCTCTGTCATCCCTGACTCTTAAGCAAGTACAGGTCTGGATGATACCAGCTCACCCCTTTCTTTTTAGCATTCTGCTGAATAAATTATTGTAAGAATGTTGATCAGCTACCTCAGTTAATTTCTATTGCCATAACTATACCTGCTCCCTATGATCCAGCCACTCAAAATCCAAATCACTAAGACCCACGATTAGTGCTGCTGAATATCCCCGGTTATCTCTGCTATACACCACAATGCTAATTGCTTAGCATCAGGGCGTATTGTGGGTGTTCCAGGGGTGGCACCAGTCGCTAATTGAACAGTGGCGAAATTGCACTGCTGCCCTGTTAGATGCAGCAAAAGCTGGCCTAACTTTACTCATGGGAGCTAAGCAGGCAGCAGCTCAATATTGACACTGCCTGGTTAGCTTTTGTGGACTGTGTGGCAACCAAGAATATTCAATGCTGGGGCTGTTTATGACCTCAGTATTAAATATCCGGGATTAAAGGCTGGCGGCGATGACAAAGTGCTGTTGAGTCAGTGTCGACTCATAGTGACCCTCTGGATAGTTGTCCTAAATTATGTTCAGTCTTCAGTCAGACAGCTCATTGTTAACAGACTGGTACATGTAGCTTCTGTTGTTGTATTAATCCATCTCATTGCTGGCCTTCCTCTTTTGCGTTGACCTTCTATCTTGCCAAGCATGATGTCTTTCTCTAATGATCTCTCTCTTCGCATGATGTGTCCAAAGTATAAAAGTCGAAGTCTTGTCATTTGAGCTTCTAAAGAAAGCTTAGGTTTGATCTCCTCTAGTACTGACTGGTTTGTTCTTCGGGCAGTCCATGGTATACGCAGCATTCGCCGCCAGCACCATAATTCAAAGGCATCAATTTTCTTCCTGTCTATCTTTTTTCACTGTCCAGCTTTCGCGTCCATATGATGTTATTGAAAATACCATGGCTTGAATGAGTTGAATCTTTGTATGGAGAGAGAGATCTCTGCTCTTGAGAATCTTGTCTAAGGTCTTTCATAGCCATTATGCCAAGAGCAATGCATTGTCTGATTTCTTGATTGCTTGTTTGTTGATAGTTGATACAAGTAGGTTAAAGTTGTCCACGATTTCAATTTCTTCTCCTTCAGCGATGAACTTGTTGATTTTGCCAGTTGTCATGATCTTTGTCTTATTTACATTAAGGTGCAGGCCCATTTTAAGACTATGTTCTTTGATCGTGAGAAGCAAATGTTTCATATCATCTTCACTTTCAGCCAGTAATGTGTAAGGCCCTGTTACTTACAAGAGACCTTACTAATTATCACTAATTTCCTGTATATTCCAGATCCAAAAGTCAGTACAGGTGCAATTAGAATCTCTGTTTATTAGATAACTGATGGAACAATACAGGCAAGGGAGAGGAGAATTTCTGTCAGTGATTAGACCTCAGAATCCCTCCTCCCACTGAGTACAATAGTCGTGTTACATATATACGTTTTTTGCTTCCATGTATTATTTCCGTATATGCATAGTCTCCACATTAATCCCTCTGTGAGGCCTCTCTGTGTCTTTTCTCCCCCCTCCCTTCGTTTCCTGCTGCTGACCTCTCTGACCCCTCTGTTCCTGTTTCAACATCTCTAAGGTCTCTGTCTTGGTTATACTCACCACCTGTCAACTGTCTACTGTCTTCAGGGCTAAGGGCCCAGTTTATGCTGTTTGCATGGTTTCCTGTGTATGTGCCTTCTGCAAAAAGTCTCTGCATGGATTCTTCAATCCAAGCATACACTTTGCTAAGGCTTATAATATATGATATTTCCTTATATGGTTCTTTATGCTGGCCTGTTTCTTCTTGCCCACTGTATAGTAGTTTGGTTGACATATTTTTATTAGAGCAGAACATATACCTAAACCTTATAATCTCTACAATTGTGGTATCATCAGCATAGCGAAGGTTGTTGATGAGTCCTCCACCAATCTTCACACCTCTGTTGTCTTCATACAATCCTGCTTCTCGGATGATTTGTTCTGCATATAAATTAAACAGGTAGGGGGAAAGTATGCAGCCTTGTCGTACACCTTTGTTGATTTTAAACCATTCTGTTTCTTCTTGTTCCGTTCGAACTGTTGCTTCTTGATCAATGTACAGATTGTGCAAGAAAACGATCAGGTGTTCTGGTATACCCTATGTTTCTTAATGTGGCCCAGAGTTTCTCATGGTTTGCACAGTCAAAAGCCTTGCTATAGTTGATAAAGCACAAATAGATATCCTTTTGGTATTCTTTAGTTTTTTTCATGGATCCGTCTCACATCCATGATGATATGTCTCGTTTCTCACCCTTTCCTGAACCCTGCTTGCACTTCAGTTAGTTCTTCTTCCTGGTATGGTTGTAGTCTCTGTTGAATAATCTTCAGTAGAATCTTGCTGGCATGTGGGATCAGAGCGATTGTGTGATTAATTTCCACAGTCAGTTGGAGTGGAAGAGTAGCCTAGTGGTTAGAGCTTCTGGCTTGGGAACCAAGAGACCAGGGTTTGATTCTCACTAGCACTCCTTGTGACCTTGGGCAAGTCACTTAACCCTCCATTGCTCAGAAAAATCCAAGTTATCAATGTCCCTGTTTAATGTATGTTTTCCAAGTTTAAGTTACAATGTAAACCGCTTTGATTGAAATGATAAAGCGGTATAAAAAAACTGTTAATGGTCGTTGAGGTATAGTTGAATAGAGGAAGTGAATGGACCCCTGGTCGGAGTGTAAGAGTCATCACCCGCCGGGGGAGTGGGCATGGGGTAGGGGAGGAGGGCAGAGGTACACCGTCAGGTAGATATTGGGGGGGATTAGGGGGGGATAAAAGGGTGGAGGGGGGACTATTGAAAGGGGGTGGAGGGATAAAATAAATGATATAGGCTAGAGAATGGTCTGTATATGTTTTTGCTGAATGGTTTACCATGTACATTTTGATATAATATGATAATGTTATTTGGATTTGGAGTCTGCCTAATAAAAGAAAATTGACATAAATAAATAAAATCACCTTTCTTTAGTATTGGTATAAACACAGATCTTTTCCAGTCAGTTGGCCATGATATTGTCTTCCAAATTTCTTCGCAGAGCCTTGTAAGTACGGTAACAGCTGCATCAGATTGCTGTAATACTTCAATGGAATGCCATCAATGCCTGGTGCTTTGTTCTTTGATAAGACTTTCACTGCTGCTTCAACTTCTTTCATCACCAGTGGTTCCAGATCATAAGGTACAGGTTGAAATGGCTGTTGGTCCACTTGATCTTTATCATATAAAAACTCTGTATATTCTTTCCACCTTTTCTTGATCTTCTCAGCATCGTTCAACATAGAACCTTGAGCGTCTTGTAACATTCCAATTCAAGGCTGGAATCTTTTCTTTAACTCTCATAGCTCTAGGCAAGCTGATCTTGTTGTTCCTCTAATAGTTTCTGCTTCTATTTCCTTGCATTTGTCATTGTAGTACTTTTCCTTGTCCTGTCTTGCTGCACGTTGGAAATCTCCGAGTTCTGCAATTTGTCTTTCTTTCTCCTCTGGCTTTAGTTTCTCTGCGTTTCTGGGCAATTTTCAGAGTTTCTTCCGTCATCCATTTTGGCCGTTTTTGCTTTTTCACCTTTTGTAGAGACTTCTCGCTTTCTTCCAACACAACCTTCTTGATATCATTCCATAACTCTTCTGGAGCTCTGTCATTTGTATCTAAAGCAGCAAATCGATTTTTCAGGCAGTCTTTAAATTCCAGTGGTATATTCTCATGGTCATATTTTGCTGCATTCATGAGTGGTTTGCTCTTTTTCTACTTTAGCTTGAGTTTACATACTAATAATTGATGATCTGTACCACAGTCAGCTCCAGGTTTTGTCTTTGTTGATGTTATAGAACTTTTCCATCGTTGACTTCCACAGATGTAGTCAATTTTATTTTTGAATACTCCATTGGGTGAAGTCCATGTGTACAGTCGCCGCTTGTGTTGCTGGAAGAAGGTGTTTGCAGAATTCTATCAGTCTTTCTCCAGCTTCATTTCTGTTGCCAAGTTCATATTTTCCATCCACTTTCCTGCCGTCTTTATTGCCAACTTTTGCGTTCCAGTCACCCATGACTATTAGGATATCCTGTTTGATGAGTTCTATGAACAAGTTCAAGCTGAAATTGACAGAACATGCAATTTCATCCTCTTCTGCAGCTGCTTTTGGGGCATATACTTGAATTATAGTTGTGTTGATAGGCATTCCTCGTAGACGAATAGAGATTAAGCGTTCGCTGACTGAATTGTATTTCATTACAGTTCTTGCAAGTTTCTTCTTTGTCTTTCATTTCCAGCATAGTAGACCGTGATCATCTGATGCAAAGTGCCCAATCCAGTCCATTTCAGTTCGCTGACACCCAGCAGATCAAGTTGTACATGTTCCATTTCATTCTTGACCACCTCCAACTTCCCTTGGTTCATGCTTCGTACGTTCCATGTCCCAATATAAAGATATTTTTACAGCTTATGACTCTCATTTCATGCGCAGCTACATCAGCAGCCAGACGTCCCGAGGGCTTTGATCTAACCACATCTTAAATGCTAGCTTTACTCTGAAAAGTCTTCAGTTCTTCCCCAGTAGCTAGTTGAGTACCTTCCGACCTGGGCGTCTCATCTTCCAGCACTATAGTGCAATTTGTTTTGTTGTGACTATGCATTGGGTTTCATGGCAAGATACAGAAGTAGATTGCCGGGCCTTTCCTCTGTGCAGTTTAAGTTTAGTGTTGTTGCCATTGTCACCGAAAGATGATCCTCCGCTGTCAACACTGTCCCATTCTGCTGCTGCCCAGATGGGTGGTTTGTCTTGGTCTGGCACCTCAGCTGAGACCTGTCCATCTTGGGAGACCCTGCCAGTAGTTAAACTACCGATAGATTAGCTCTCAGCATCACTGATGCACACAAGACCTCCCAGCATGACAAGCTGCAAACCAAGTGAGGGAAACAGACCTGTATAGGACCGATATTGGCAAAACTATTTTATAAAGTATAAATACAAACAGATCAGATAAACCTATGTGCATATAGGCTGTTTGTGTATAGGTTTAGGTACATATACTCTGAGCAGTTTCATAAAAGGCTATCTCTGCACGTAAAACACTGAATACATTTTTTTTAAAATAGCAATGTCATTTAAAATTATCCCCTTAATGACTATTCAAGATGGTGGCATGAAATATGGCTGGTTCAAATGTTCTTGTAAATTTGCCTTTTTTCCTTGTATTAATTTCATTTTAGAATGCCATCAAAATGCAAGGTGAGAATCGAGCTTTATCCTCCAAGTCCGTGATGTGGATACCAGTGCAGCATGAGATCAACTTGTTTACCAGCCTCCCCCACCTCCTTCCCCAACTACACTAGAGAAGTTTTACCTGTGTTGGTTTCTGGTGAAGGAGTGCAGGATTAGTTGGGCCCTGAGGCTTTGCATACCTCCAGACTGCATACCACCACCATGTCTGAAAGAAGATTTGTTTGAAGCGGTAGCAGTGGTGGGGATAGAAGGACCCTGGCACAGGTGGTTAATGAAAAGACCCTGCAAAAGATCCTGGAGGGTTGTGAAAAGTATTTTGCTTTCTATGCCATCAATTGAGACTGAACCTGCCATAGTTCTCCAGTTGCTAGCTAATGGGTATCCTCCTCAGTGATTGCTTTAGATTCTATCAGTGTTAAAGAAATTAGATGCTGCCATATCAGTCTCTTCCGATGTTTCTTTATAGATTGAAAAAATAAAATAAAGGGCAAAGTAGAGTGCAGAAGTTAGATTTAGATATCGTCAGGATGTTAATACTGCTGTTATTGAAGGTAAAACTGATACATCAAGGTGGAGCATTACCAAGAGAATATCCCTGAAGAAACTCTGAAATCGGGTGAAACCTTGGCCATGGTTGGAACATCTTAAGCAGAGGTGTTATTAACCAAGACAGTTTGTCGACAAAGTGTAGACAATATTATTTTGATTAGTGGACCGGGAGCTCCTAGTTCAATTGGATTTGCAGATAAGTAACATTTATATATCTAATATACTTTTGAGCTAGGTTCAAGGGATTAAATGGTTAAAAATTTTTAGTTGCTCACATTCTTTTCCATGATTGGGAAAGAGCAGCGATGATATTGATCCGCCAGAATGAAGTTGCTTCTACCAGTGATGGTATAAGCTCTAGTGCCCAGACTTTTTCAGTATCTGGTTTTGTGTAATTACAAAGTGTGAGTGCTCTGAATTTATCTATAACCATTTATTTCAAATATGTGAAAATTCTTGGTGAATCGGTTAAGCATTAACAATTTTGTACAATCCTAAAAGAATATTGGCTGAAATTTTATGGATGGCTAGACATATATTTTTTGCAAGCCATATAGGCAGAAGCAGTGCACTTAGGGGCATGTGCTCTAAATCACGCTACTGGGTAGTGCAGGTTTCAGCACATGCCAAGTGGTAAGTTTTACTGTGTATCAAAAATGCACCCATGCTGAAAGTCCCATGCTAGTCAGGTGGTGTGGGTTGGGGTGGAGACTGGCCATTCAGGAGTGGAGCATGCACATTGCAGGTAGCTTGGATGTTTTTGATGCACACTCACCAGCAATACTGAACTTAGCATGGGGGTACATACCACCACCTCAATGAGTGGCGTTAAGTACACCCATACTGATTGCTCCAAAGAGAATGAGTGCGGGGGTAGTGCAAACCCCATTGCTAGCTGCATGAATTATCCTTCACCAGTTTCAAAGCTGCTCTGAAAACTCACCTCTTTTTCATATGGCCTTTGGCCTCCCCAGCTCCACGCTCTCCTAGGTAGGCCTGCCCCCCTTCCCCCCACCCCCCGTTACCACTCCCTGCTCCTGTCTTTTGTTCCTTCCTGATCTCTTGCCTGAACCCTCTCTTTCCTCTCCTTTACTGTCCTGTCATTTAATGACATTCCTTTCTTTTTCCTTTTCTGCTTTGCAGTACCGTAACTGTGTAAACCGCTTTGATGCTATTGCCTGAGCGGTCAATCAAATTGAGTAATAAAGATAAAGAGATGACATTTTGGGTACGTCTCCATTTTGTAGCACAGATGGATTACCAACCCCACACTTCTTTTTAATCCATAAGACACTGAAAAAAATCAAATTCATGTTCCCCTCTAGTTATTAAGGTAGGCTAAGAGAGAACCATGGCTTGTCATTGGGGATAAGCAGCAGGGAACTGGCAACTTTTAGGGTATGTCAGATATTTTGACCTGGATTGGTCGCTGTTGGAAATGCAGTTAGTGCCACTAAATGATCTGGGTGCCGCCGCTACATGCCTTGATGCTAAGCAGTTAGCGTAGGGGTGTTCCAGGGCAGAGTGGAGGCAGAACCTATCGCTAAATGGGAAGGGACAATATTGACTTTGGCCTAACTTTTGCCACGTTAGTTAACTGGGCAGTGGCTCAGTATCGCCACTGCCCGTGTAGCCTCGTGGCAATCCGGTGAACCCAGCTATTCAATGCTGAGGCGCGATATGACCATAGCACTGAATATCCGGGGTTTACATTCAGTGCTGGCAGCTAGCCACATTAGCAGTGCTAGTTGCCAGTGCTGAATATCCCGCCCTTATGATGTCCCCCAGTCCATTTTAATAATGGTTTATGAACTTTTTGTCCAGGAACTTTGTCCAAACCTTTTTAAACCCAGCTGCATTAACAGCTTTTACTACATCCTCCGATAACGAATTCCAGAGCTTAATCACACACTGACTGAAAAAGTATTTTCGCCGATTAGTCTTAAATGTGCTATTTTGTAGCTTCATTACATGTCCTCTAATTTTTATATTTTTGGAAAGAGTAAAAATTATAATGCTTAATTTTATAATATTTCATTTTTCATCTGGGCTACAATATTTATTTTTATGTTAATCCTTATTTTTACCTATTCTTATGCATGTTATGAAGTCTTGTTACAGGATGTTTTTTATATTATGCCTTTATGCGGCTTTATTATGTATTTTATGTAGAACGTATCTTTTACCTGCTCTTTTGATATTTGATAGAATTATCTGATGAATGTTTTGATTTTACTTTAATGTTTTGTATACTTTATTTATGGTTATGCAGTTTGTATTAAATGGGTTACCACTACCTAGAAAGAATGTTAATTCTCAAATTAAATTGAATCTCTGTTCTTTTCCAGTGACATGATACCAGTATTTATCTGTCGTGCACTTGAATTTGGATCCTGTTGCATGAACTTCTGTAAAAGCATAATGCTCACTATTTGTGACCAGTCCAGTAACTGAGAAACTCAGAGAGCAATCTGTGGGAAAACCAGATCATACTGCTTTGTCAAAAAAAACCCCAATAAAAATGGAAAAATTATTGCCTTCCTCTTCAGCAAAGAAGTTGTGTTCATGAACAAACTGAAATAACAACAAAATCAAAACCACCATTGTCCGATGTAAGTCAGAAAAATATGGATGTTGTGAAGGATTTCCCAAGACTGATTACTATTATAATATATTTCATGAATCTCCAACAAATAAAAGCTGCAAATCTTGTCCTACTGAATAAAGGAATAACTGTTGGAAGAGGACAAATGGGTTATCTAACTGAGAAAGAACTGAAGTTTGATATCCCTGAAGATAGAGATTCTTGTAAAGTAGAGGTGATACAAAACGAAGCAATGACCCAAAGAGTTGGGAAACTCTCGCCTCAGGTTGGTCCTTGTTGTTGAACCAAAAGCTTTAAAGATTAATTTCTATACAGACAAATCTGTGGAAAGATTTCCATTGTGCAAAACTGCATAACTAAGCAAGTTGCTGTTTATCATGCGGGGTAATATGCTATTTGTAAACTATAGCAAGTAGGGAAGTATGCTTGGCCTTGGAAATGGACTTCTGTGCATATTTTTGGAACTACAAATGGGTGCACATTGGTTACATAAGAAAAAGTATTTGACATGGCACATTTTGGCAAATGCTAACATGAGGCAATTGCTATCTGCAGATCGGACATGGGCAGAGAGTAGCCATGTCTGCAATGCCCAATTACCATGCGCATTAGATTGTAAGCTCCGATGAGCAGGACTCTGACGAGCAGGGACTGTCTCTTGTATGTTGGCTACCTCCTGTAGGTTAGCTGTGCAGCGCTGCGTGCGTGGCGCTTTATAAGTGCTAAACGGTAGTGGTAGTAGTAACTATTGAAGTTGCAGGCAGCGTAGGTGTTCATAAAGCTACCTCAGTGGGTAGCATTAAATGAATCCACATTGCTGTTGGGCTGCATAAATTGTAATTTTCCTGCAGTATCAACTGGAGTTATGCTCTCCATGACCCCAGTAGATGCTGCATTGCTTTTGCAGCTAATGTGGCACTATTTGCACTAATGCGTCACTTTAGCTGCAAAAACCTAACTCCGTCTTGTAAACATGCCCCTTGGTGATATAAGGAAACAAGTTTGGTACTTTTTTTTTTTTTTTTAAATAAGCAATGCATTCAAGAGCTTGAGGAGCAGTAAACAAAACATATATGATCTTATGCCCAGCTAACTTCTAAACTAATCTGTTATGGAAGTGCCCAGTTAATGCTAAAGAGCATGAGTCCAATATTCAGTGTTGCTGAAGCGGCTAGCCATCGGTGCTGAACTTTTAAACCTAGTTATTCAGTGCTGATGCCATGCCCAGGTTGCACACATTTGTTGATCACTAATTGGGCAGCAGCGATATTGAGCCACTACTCGATTAGTGATATGCAGCAAAAGTTAGTCCAGTGTTTTCTGCACCTGGCTTTCGCGGTGTATCGCTAACCGGGTAGTGGCTCAATGTCGCTGCTGCCTGGTTAGCGATAGGTGCCACCCCATTATGCACCCCATTGTTAGCCAGTTATCATCGGGGCATGTCACGTCGGCACCCACGGGTATTCAGCAGCACTAACCATATTAAAGCCATTAAATATCTTGCAGAGCAGCATTTGCATGATTTGCATTCTGCAATCCCATATAAATACCTTTGAATATCCCCCCACCATGCTATTAGTGCAATGCTGGCCTCTAGAAATGTTAGCAGTGTGCCATTATTGAATTCTTCTCTACAGTATGAAGATATGGAAATGTTTCAATCACTATACTTGATTTAACTGAAGTAGTAGTATTTTACGAACTGAATGGATGCATTTATAACTGTAAACGATAAGGGCCTGATTCTGTGCCACGAAGAGCGGGAATGAATGTCCCAACGGGACGTCCATCCCTGCTATTCATGCCTTCTCTGGCTGCGTCTAACTTCCCTGCCGGTTGTACAGGGAAGTTAGATGGGGCGGGGGAGGGGTGGCTCAGGGGTGGTCGCTGGCCCTGGACATACAGGGCCAATTCTAATGTCGGCCCTGTACGTCCAGGGCCAGCGACTTGGGTGGAGAAGTTATTCCACCTCTGAGGTGCAATATCCTCTTGGATCTTTTTTCTTCGGCAGCCTGGGGCTTGGATTGCGCAGGGGGGGACAGGGGGGCCTCAAGGCATTCCCCGCAGCTCGACTCTGGCCTTAGGAGGCTGGTTCGGGGGGCGGGCTGCAGGGAATGAAGTCCAGCGGCCGGCATCACGGCTCTTCAATGGAGCCACTGTGCCACGACAACATGATGCCATGGCGCTGCGACTCCATTAAAAAACCTTCACAGAGTTAGCCAGGTACAGTCCTGTATGTGCAGGCTGGGCTGAATCGCAGTCCCAGCCTGTACGTACAGGACTGTTCACGATTCTGATCCTGTGGGGCTAGATGTGCCCCACGTATCAAAATCGCGATCCCCTCGTATGTCCAGTTCAGACCGGACATACAGAGGGGATCTACGTCCGGGACTGAATAAGACTAAGTTTCCACTGGAAACTAGCTCATTAATTTTATGTTTTGCCTTGGCTATAATGAAAAGCCTTTTGTCCATTTTCCTAAAGATCAAGATTTTTTTCTAAGTAATCCTCACAATTTCCTTGCCTTCAGTTATATACTGTATTGGTAATTTATGGCTTTCAATTACTTTTGAGCTTTAAAAGACAGGTTACAAAGAAAATAACTTCTTAAAAGTATCTTTGCTTGAAAGGTGCTTGAATCAGTTGGCCGCTTGAGCAACATTATTTTCATTTTATATGAATCCACGTCAAGAATTTAGCAGTTAAGATTTAGTAGTAGTAGCAGTAGTAGTAACATAGTAGTACATGACTGCAGATGAAGATTGGGATGGTCCAGAGTCTGCCCAGCAAGGTGGCAAGAGGTCACCCTTCCCCATGTCGTTTAGGGGTGTACCCTCCGCTCTATGCAGGTCACCCCTATTTGTTTTGAGATATAAAATATAGTTACATCTCAACAAATAGGGGCGACCTGCACAGAGTTTCAGGTGCACCTACTCTTGCCATCTTGCTGGGCAGACTAGATGGACCACGCCATTCTTTATCTGCCACTGCATGACCCTGCTAAAAAATGCAGGGTCATGCATTTGGGCTGCAAAAATCCAAGGGGAGCGGTACAGTGTAGGGGGTGAAGTACTTCTGTCCATGAGAGAAGACTGGGACCTGGGCGTGATTGTTTCTGATGATCTTAAGGTGGCTAAACGGGCAGAAAAAGCAACGGTGAAAGCCAGAAGGATGCTTGGGTGCATAAGGAGAGGAGTGGTCAGCAGAAAAAAGGAGGTGATAGTGCCTCTGTATAAGTCTCTGGTGCAACCTCATTTGGAGTATTGTGTGCAATTCTGGAGACCGCACCTTCAAAAGGACATAAATAGGATGGAGTTGGTGCAGAGGGTGGCTACTAAAATGGTTAGAGATCTTCATTATAAAGCATATGAGGACAGACTTAAAGATCTTAATATGTATATATTAGAGGAAAGGCGGGATAGAGGCGATTAAATACCTTTGTGGCATATATGCGCAAGAGGAGACATAGGATGAGGGTAAATGTGCAAGCTCTGCTATGAGGAGACGTAGGATGAGGGTAAAAGGGGATAAACTCAGGATTAATATGCAAAAAAAATTTCTGTATGGAAAGTGTGGTTAGATACCTGGAATAGTCTCCCAGTGGAGATAGTAGAGACAAGGACAGTATCTGAATTCAAAAAAGCCTGGAACAAACACAGAAGATCTCTAAAGGAAAAGAAGTGATTTTAGTATTTGATATGGAAGGGCAGACTAGATAAGCCATGTGGTCCTTTTCTGCCATCATGTTTCTATGAGTATAACTTCACTAAAGGAATGAAATTGTGGCATAAAACTGGAGCAGAATTCAGTACACTTTTTTTCTCTTTCAGCCAGGATGTGGATTACAATTGTTATGCGCAAATCTTGTCTCTTTTGCCATTTATGCTGTTAGGTATTTGACTGCCGCTTCTTACCTGAAGAAGTCAAGTATGTTCATAATGGCTCCCCACTGCTGGAAGAGGATAGTGTGATGCTAAGAGTGTACAGGTAGAATCTAACGTATTTCCCCCCTATATTAATGTAACAAATTCTGCCAAGCCTAGTTATTTTCAAATACTGGGATTAAGGGACCAGAAAAAACCTATTTGTAACGTGTCTTAGATTATAGGTTTGGGATGAACAAAATCTATTTCAATTTTGTTGTCTAGCATATTAAAAAAGCTGAAAAAAATATTTTGGAGTATGTGGTACACTTCCAGAATATAAATATGCTGGAACAATTACTGAGCTCTATGCAAAACACTATTCACAATATTGTTGTGCAGGCAAAAAAATACTGCAGTTTAAACTGGTACGCAGAGTTCACTGTAAATTTATTTATTTATTTAAAGGTTCTTATATACCGCACTCTTAAAATTCTGTGCGGTTTACATATAACGATAATGTGCAAAGTAGGCACTTAATGAAACACGGGATTGAACTTGGAATTCAACAGGGGAACTATATACAACTAAATCCTAACTAAATCCTATTCAAGGTTGATTAAACTTCTAAACAAACAAGACATTGGAAATGTTCTGTTTAAAAAGCAATCCCCAATGCTGAACAAGTTGGCATAAAAGCCAAAATAAGCCTGGGCTAGCCAAAGCTAAAATTAGGGATGGGTAATGTTGATTTCCTGTCCAGTACAGCTTATCTTGGAGAGCAGTGATTGACAAATAGCCTGTCTATTCACTCTTCACTGATCCTCTATGTATTCTTAGACTTTTTCCATTTTAGTATGGTCATTATTGTTTTACGTCTGTGCAGTAACTCTGAAATGACTTTTAAACCATTCTTGAATGGATTCCATAGTAACTGCAGGCAGTTCATTTTGCAGTTTAAAGCTAGCATGGCAGCAAAAATAGCTGTAAAATGCAAATTTGCAATTCCCAGACACTACAGAAATATGTTTTCATTTGATAAATAATAGATAAAGTGAAGAGGGACTCTCATCACCTAATTAAGATGTCTTTCAAAGCAAGAAAAGAGATGTACAGAAGCAGTCCATTCAGATATTTCCATGTATATTTAAGGCTTTTTGGCCTGCAGTCTGCTGTGCTTGTATTAACTAATTTGGAATCGCTGGCCATGGAAAGCACTGTAAGACGCAGGTATAACGTCGAGCATAGAAGATTTGATTGGAACTCTAAAATACCAAGTAACATGCACATACATGTTATACATGTTAATGCACATTAACATCCATTAAAGTGAGTTACACACGTAAGGGCCCTTCTGCTAACGTGTGGTAAGCACCTAGCATGTGTTTTACTGTGTGGTTACCATTAACGCAGCCTGCACTAATGGGCACCACTTGGTAAAAACACCGCTATGGTAAAAACCCCACACCAAGTGCTTAGCATGGGTTTGGGTGGGATCATAGCAGGATTGGGGCAGAGAGTGGACATAGCGGCTGGTGATAGCATGCAGTGCTGTCTCATGTGTTAGCTGTCATGACTGCCAATAAAGTGGATGCACCTAACGCCATTCTGTTTTTCATATATGGAAGAATGACCCCTAGTGTAATACCATGAGGCTTACCACTAAGGGTGGAAGCCACCATTTTGTGCAAAACCTTAACCGCACCATAGTAAAAGGGCCACTTAGCAAATAGACCCCATTGACAGTAATGGTGTTTGCAGTTAATAACGTGCAGGAAATCACATTAATGTACGTTAATATGAATTAGTAAATTTATCCCTAAGTTAGTTCTGTACTCTTTTCTTGTTATATAAATGTTAATTATATTTTTTTCTAATATTCAGGTTTAATGAGCTGGAGACAGTTGCAGAAACATTTCTGCTGCTGGTACAGATCACAGACCCAGAGCTGAGCATAGTTCAGTTTGGACTTGAGACTTTGGAAGTTCCAGAGTTCCTTGGCCTATCCTCCAAACCACTTGACAGAAGCCTCTTATCTTTCAAATATAAGATAGTCAGACCAGGAACAGTTTGCACTGTAAGAATCATGTCTGCAGAGACATTATTTCCTGCTTATGGTCAAATAGTGGCAGAAGATCCAAAACTTCAGAGGCGGGATGATGCACCAAATTCATCATTAAGCATCAACATGAGAAAAGGTGAGACGCTTGCAAAGAATTGTTCTAGAATATTGTATGTGAAGGAAGTTGTTTTTCTATTATATTGCTAAGGTCTGTGGTAAAAATGCCCACAAATGCACTATTATACCACACCATAAATATGCATTTTTCAACTTGTGTTTAACGTGGCATAGACAGAGTTGCTTGTTGTTCATTGTGATTCTATTTCTGCTGCTCCTGAGTTCATTATTGAAAATCAAATTATATCCATTCATTATCTGGAAATGATTTCGAATTCTAGGCTTTTAGTGAGTAATTTTCATAAGGGTTACCTAGTTTTGTATCACTCCAATGTGTGCAAATCCCGCCTATTGTAGAAAGAAAAGCGGGTGTCTAATTTTCTTTATAAAAATAGGGGTATAAGTCATAAGACACATGTACTAAACCTAGCTCTCACTTGGTTTGCAGTTTGTCGTGCTGTGAGGGCTTGTGTGCATCAGCTTAGCTCTCAGCATCACAATCGGTAGTTTACCTACTGGCAGGGTCTCCCAAGATGGACAGGTTTCAGCTGAGGTGCCAGACCAAGACAAACAACCCATCTGGGCAGCAGCAGAATGGGATAGTGTTGACGGCGGAGTATCACATTTCTGTGACAACGGCAACAACACTAAACTTAAACTGTGCAGAGGAAAGGCCTGGCAATCTACTTCTGTATCTTGCTATGAAAACCCAATGGATAGTCACAACAAAACAAATTGCGCTATAGTGTTGGAAGATGGGACCCCCAGGTCGGAAGGCACTCAACTAGCTACTGGGGAAGTGCTGAAGACTTTTCAGAGTAAAGCCAGCATTTATGATGTGGTTGGATCAAAGCCATTGGGTTGTCTGACTGCTGATGTAGCTGCGCATGAAATGAGTCAGAAGCTGTAAAGATGTCTTACTCATTAAAACATGGAATGTACGAAGCATGAACCAAGGGAAGATGGAGGTGGTCAAGAATGAAACGGAACGTGTACAACTTGATCTGTTGGATGTCAGCGAACTGAAATGGACTGGCATCGGGTACTTTGCATCAGATGATCACATGGTCTACTATGCTGGAAATGAAAGACAAAGAAGAAATGGCATTGCATTTATAATAAAAAAAAAAAACTTCCAAGAACTGTAATGAAATACAATGCAGTCAGTGAATGCTTAATCTCTATTCGTCAATGAGGAATGCCTATCAACACAACTATAATTCAAGTATATGCCCTAACAGCTGCAAAAGAGGATGAAATTGAAGAGTTCTATGAACTAGTTCAAGCTGAAATTGACAGAACATGAAAACAGGATATCCTGATAGTCATGGTGACTGGAACGCAAAAGTTGGCAACAAAGAAGAAGGCAAAGTGGTTGGAAAATATGGACTTGGCAACAGAAATGAAGCTGGAGAAAGACTGATAGAATTGTGCAAGACCAACAATCTAGTCATCTCAAACACCTTTTTCCAGCAACACAAGCATTGACTGTACTCATGGACTTCACCCAATGGATTGTATAAAAATTAAATTGACTACATCTGTGGAAGTCAACGATGGAAAAGCTCTGTAACATCAACAAAGACAAAACCTGGCGCTGACTGTGTTACAGATCATCAACTACTAGTATGCAAACTCAAGCTAAAGTTGAAAAAGAGCAAACCACTCATGAATGCAGCAAAATATGACCTTGAGAATATACCACTGGAATTTAAAGACTGCCTGCAAAATCGATTTGCTGCTTTAGATACAAATGACAGAGCTCCAGAAGAGCTATGGAATGACATCAAGAAGGTTGTGTTGGAAGAAAGCGAGAAGTCTCTACAAAAGGTGAAAAAGCAAAAACGGCCAAAATGGATGACGGAAGAAACTCTGAAAATTGCCCAGTAATGCAGAGAAGCTAAAGCCAGAGGAGAAAGGAAAGATAATCACAGAACTCAACGGAGATTTCCAACATGCAGCAAGACAGGACACGTAAAGGACTATGACGCATGCAAGGAAATAGAAGCAGAAACTATTAGAGGAAGAACAAGATCGGCTTTCCTAAAGCTACGAGAGTTAAAGAAAAAGTTCCAGCCTCGAATTGGAATGTTACAAGATGCTCAAGGTTCTATGTTGAATGATGCTGAGAAGATCAAGAAAAGGTGGAAGGAATATAGAGTTTTTATATGATAAAGATCAAGTGGACCAACAACCATTTCAACCTGTACCTTATGATCCAGAACATTGGTGGTGAAAGAAGAAGTTGAAGTAGCATTGAAAACGTTATCAAAGAACAAAGCACCAGGCTTTGGTGACATTCCCATAGAAGCATTACAGCAATTTGATGCAGCTTTTACCGTACTTACAAGGCTCTGCCAAGAAATTTGGAAGAGAACATCATGGCCAACTGACTAGAAGAGATCTGTGTTTATACCAATACTAAAGAAAGGTGATTCAACGGACTTTGGAAATTATCGCACAATCGCTCTGATCCCACATGCCAGCAAGATTCTACTGAAGATTTATTCAAAAGAGACTACAACCATACCTGGAACAAGAACTACCTGAAGTGCAATCAGGGTTCAGGAAAGGGAGAGGAACGAGAGACATCATCGCGGATGTGAAATGGATCCTTGAAAAGACTAAAGAATACCAAAAGGATATCTATTTGTGCTTTATCGACTATAGCATAGCTTTTAATGTGGCCCAGAGTTTCTCATGGTTTACACAGTTAAGAAGCATGGGTATACCAGAACACCTGATCGTTCTCTTGCACAATCTGTACATTAATCAAGATGCAACAGTTCGAACGGAACAAGGAGAAACAAGGCCACTTGGCCTATCTAGTCTGCCCTTCCATATCAACTACTATATTCCCATTTTTCCTTTAGAGATCCTCTGTGAATGTCCCATGTTTTCTTCAATTCAGATACTGTGCTCATCTCTACTGACTCCACTGGGAGACTATTCCATGCATCTACCACTCTTTCTGTAAAGAACTACTTCTGCATATTACTCCTGAGTCTGTCCCCTTTCATACTCATCCTATGCCGCATTGTTGCAGAGCTTACCTTCAATCGAAAAAGGCTCTTCTCTTGTGCATTTATGCCACAGAGGTATTTAAAGGTCTCTATCATATGTCTGTGGTCAACATTATTGGCACCCTTGTATTTTAAGTATGTTGTGTAATATATCTTGAGACATAATTGGAAATATTCCAACTGTATGTTGTCATAATATTTTAATAGCATGTTCAAAGATATACAACAAAAAAAAGGTGTCTGTGCAACTTAGACATAGTAATTTCTGAAAAAAATAAATTTGACCTGGACAGGATAAATACTGGTACATCCTTCACACCCATGGCACCCAGCACAAACCTTGGCAGTGATCACAGTTTCCAAGCATGTCTTGTAGCCATCTTTGTTTCATACATCAGTCTGCTGATAGTTTCTCCCACTCTTCAACTGCAATTTGTTCCAGTTCATGAAGATTTCCAAGATTCCTTTAACAAATGGCAAATTTCAGCTTCTTCCAAAGGTTCTCAATTGGATTAAGATCAGCACTCATTTCTGGCCAGTTTGAAATGGTCACTTGTTTTCCTTTTTAACCATTCTTTTGTACTTTTGGATGTATGTTTTGGGTCATTGTCCTGCTGGAGGATCCATGACCTTCAACCCAGATCAAGCTTTCTGACACTAGGTAGTACATTTTACTTCAATATACCTTGGTAGTCTTCTTCATGATTCCTTTAATACGTTCCAGGCTTCCAGTTCCTGAGGCAACAAAACAGCCACACATTATGGAACCTCCACCATATTTTACTGTAGGAAGGGTGTGTTTTTTTTCCTTATAAGCTTAATTTCTTCGCCTGTAAATGTATCACGGGTCTGCATTGCTAGAGCTCAAGTTTGGTTTCATCTGTAGTTTCTCAAAGTGGGTTTGGGCAAAAATCAGGCATGCCTTTTTATTTCTGTCTTTGAGCAGTGGGTTCCTCCTTGGCCTTCGCCCATGAATTCCTTATTTAGTGCATGACATATGGTGTGGGTTGAAATCACCACTCCAGATTTGCTCCAGAACAGCCTTGAGCTCTTTGGATATTGTACGTGGTGTGTTTTCCAACAGTTTGCACTAACTTTCAAAGACTTCTTGGATTAATTTTCTTCTTCCCACCACTTCCTGGGAAATTCTTAACAGTTCCATGAGCAGAAAACTTCTTAATAGTATTTCAAATTGTAGACACAGGAATCCCAAGGGCTTTGGAGATGGTCTTGTACTCCTTTGAAGTTTCATATTTGGGGATAATGGCTTTTCTGACAGTCTGAGGCAGCTGTCTTGTCTTCACCATTGTGAAAATGGAACAGGGAGTGAATGTGGCCATTTTAAACATTAGAGCCATCTTTCATTGGATGATTCAAGTCATGTGAGTACTGACAACTGATCACAGGTGTGTCTAATTTGACTGCAATGGCAATGTGATTCTTCCGTTGAAACGGATTTGAATTGTTTATAAGGGTGCCAATAATCATGAACTATATTATACTAAAAAGACCAACCTAGTCTCCTACATATTTACCATTAAATTACGTGAGACTCTTTTGAACACTCTAAAGTTATGACCTTACAAATTTAAACAATTTTTTTGTTGGATTGTTTGCCGTGAAAGGATTACCTCTCTCATGGGAAAACCTTCTATTTTTATCTTATTTTCAAGGCCACTAAGCCCATAAAAGTAATCAAAAGGACTCTGCAGTTAGCGGGCCCTCCGATATACTTAGCTGTCTGTTGAACCTCTGTAGCTGCAAACCTCTGGGCATCTCCACTTTAACAGTTCATGAGATTCAACTGTCAAGCCGCATCTGCCATATAAAGGCTTATCTTTGAAGCTGGCTAAGCACAGCTCTTATCTGCCTCAGGCATTCTCCTCGCATGGAGCTAACCGAGCACTGCCCCCTTCAACCATAGGTGTTATCCTCGGCAGGAATGACAGGGCCCTCCCTTCATTAAAGGCTTTTTAACTTCTCATATAGACCTTCTCCAAAACCAATGCTGTTGACAGTTCTCTCAAGAATACTGCGATGAACGTTATTCAAAATTCTTCCAGGAACAACACAACACAATGCAGTGTTTCGAGTCTCTGAATCTCCTTGGCTCTTCGTCAAGCGAAAATTATTTAAATTTGTAAGGTCATAACTTTTAGAGTGTTCAGAGTCTCACCTAATTTAAGAATAATCATGTCCTGGCAATGTCCCAGTTTTCATGCTATTTCCTAATATTTCCTTTTTTTAAATTAGTCTTGTTTTATTTGATTCTTTTATGTGTCCAATATATTTGTATATATTGTTCAAATCTATTTCACTGACCACTTTTATTTTTAGGAGATATTGGCCATTTAAGGGGTTGAACTGCAAGTGTGCCAGTAATGTTGACCACAACGTCTTCTCCTCTATCCCGCCTTTTCTCTAACATATATATATTAAGATCTTTGTCTGTCCACATATGGTTTATAATAAAGACCACTGACCATTTTAGTAGCTACCCTCTGCACACTCCATTCTGTTTATATCCTTTTGAAGGTGTGGTCTCCAGAATTGCACACAATACTCTAAATAAGGTCATGCCAGAGACTTATACAGAGGCACTATCAGCTCCTTTTTCTCCAGGAATAAGCAGGAAGTCCTCACATATGGGTGATGCCGATGCCAACGGAGCCCACGCAGAGCATTTTCCCAGCTTTCAAAGAAAGCCTTTGGGAATGCTACCATGCATGCATCGTCCCCTTCCCGCCCAAAGATGCTATCTTGCTCAGTCTCCTTTTTTCCATGGAGCCCAACGGATGCTTGTCCTGTTTCCCTGGAAAAATCCTCTTAAAATTATCCTAAAAATAGGGTTTTTTCTGGTTTGCTTAACGGTTCCACTTCCTGTCTCTAGCCGGCGTCGTACCTGACGCCGTCCTCGGCTTTTCCCTTCTTTTTTTTTTTGAGGCTTGCCTTGACTGGTGTTTGAGCCCTTTTTCGCCTGGGGGTCATCAATCCCAGCCAGGTGTCTCTCACCATATCTCCCAATGGGTTCAAAAAATGTGACCGCTGCAGTCAAATCATGTCTGTTACAGACACCCATGACTGCTGCTTGCACTGCCTCGTTCCGGACCACGACAATACCACCTGCGACCTATGTCAGGCCATGACTCCGAAAACCAACAAGAAAAGGTCGGAGTTGCAGGAGAAAATATTCCTGTGGTCTAGCTCAGCCCCGGCTTCCCCGTCGCCGAGTCCAAAGCCGAACACCTCTTGTGAGGCCTGGGCATCTTCGGAGTCCCATGGCTACAGCTCCTCCATCAAGACCCCGGACTCTGACAAGAAAAAGAAAAAAATCCTCTAAGCCAGTTCCACAGTGGGAATCAGGCGACTCCAAGCAGCGCCCTCCTAAGGTCTCTAAGAAAGAGTTCTCGGTCAGCGGCGAGCATGCAAGGCTCCTTGAGGCTGTGGTCCTTGTCGAGGATGCACTCGCAAGAGTGCTGGCACCGGGCCCGAGACCCTCTGTGCCCATGCCAAAAGCTGCGGAGCCTTCTGGCATAGAGGCCAGAATGGCGGCCCTGAAGCAGAATATATCTGCCATCCTGGCCATGCAGCAGGCAATGATGTCAGGTTTGTCTGCATCATGTGCTCCAATGACCGGGCCCCCGACTGCGGCGGCCTCCCCGGGCATCAAGCCAGGCTCCAAGTACTATCGGCCTCGGACAAGTCCTCGGCACCAATCGAGGTCCCGGTCCTCCCCCGGCTAGTTTCTGGGAGTCTGATCCATTGGGGGATCTCGGTTCCTCAGGACTGGTTTCGAGGCATGGACATGCTGCACCTCCTCGACACCCTCTGGCTCCGACTGGGAGACCGATGTCGAGACCTCGCCTGAGACCTCTCAGCACCGAGATGTCCCCTCGGAGCAGTCTCCCCCGGAGCTCTGGCACCATTCCTCACCCAAAGACGTGGCCTTCCATGACTTCATCCAGGACAAGACCCGGGCCCTCTTGGTCCCGACCGAGTCGGAGAAGAGATTCTCCAGTATGATTCTCACCAAAGGAGACTCTGTCTGTGCCAGTGCAGTCTATCCTCAAGCAACTTCTGTAGATGTGGGGAAACCCTGGCCTCTGTGCCAGTGGCCAGCCGATGCCGCAACGTCATCTATTGCATCAAGAAGAGCCCAAGCTTCCAGAAATCCCAGCTCCTGCACAACTCCATGATGCAAAAGCCGATGAGCCAGAAGAATTACTTTTCTGTGCCTCCGGGAAGAGAGGCCAGAGCCCTCGATGCCCTGGGACGCAAGTTTTCCAGGGATCCATGCTGAGCTGCCAGATACAGGCCTATGAGCTCTACATAGGCATGTATCTAAAGGACCTCATCCAAGAGCTCGCCGGGTTCTCAGCAGGGCTCACCAGGGAACCCCAGTGGTTTCAGACCCTGGTTTCTGCCATCCAGGACTGTTCCAAGTTCTTGTCCTGGGACACCTATGATGGTTTTGAGGCTGCAGCCCGAGCCATGGGCATCAGTGCTCGGCACCAAGCCTGGCTACAGATCTTTGACCTCGAGCAGTGGGTCAAGGAAAAGCTGCTGGACATCCCCTGCACTGGGGAGAACCTGTTTGGAAAACCTATGACTGATAAGGCGGCCGAGATAGAGGCTGAGATGGTGACCCAGCAGAGGCTCTCAAAGAAGACCTCTGCCCTCCCCTGAAAGAAAACATTGGGGAAACGGCCAATTTTCTCGAGGGGGGGGGGAGGGACCTTTTTACCAGAATCCCCACTATCAGGCCAACAGCAGCAGGGATCCCAGCCTAAAGGCCAGGGACATGGACCCAGGAAGCCAAAAGCCCCGAAGCCGCAGGCCCTGGCCCTGGCTCAGCCTGGAGGGAACTTTTGACTCCCAGGGCAGGGCCTTCCTCCCCCCTCCCCCCCCCAGCAGACCCTCACCAGCCCACAGGGGGCTGCCTGGCACTCTTCACCCACAAGTGGGCCGAGGTCACTTCCGACCAGGTGGTAAAGGAAAGTTATCACCTCCACTTCTAGCAGACCCCACTGGGGTATTTTCCAGGAAGAACCAGTGCGACCTCTCCTTCACCAGATCCTCTTGCTCTCAGAGCTAGTAGGTCTACTCAAGGACAAGGCAGTAGAGCACGTACCCCAACACCTTTGGGGAAAGGGTTTCAACTCCAGATATTTCCTTATTCCCAAAAGAACTGGGGGCCTCGGACCCATTCTGGACCTCCAAAACCTGAAGAAGTTTCTGGTGAGAGAGAAGTTCAAGATGCTCTCCCTTGGAATACTGCTGCATTACCTCTGACAGGGAAACTGGCTGTTCTCCTTAGACCTAAAGGATGCATGCACTCGCATCCTGATCCACCCTTCTCACAGGCAGTTCCTGAGGTTTGTGGTTGGAGGGGGCCACTACCAGTACAGGGTACTTCCCTTCAGTCTGGCCTCTGTGCCAAGAGTCTGCACAAAGTGCCTAGCATTACCCATCTGCGCCTACAAGAGGTGTTCCTCTTTTCCTACTTGGACGACTGGCTCATCAGACGCAGTACAACCACAGAGACCAGCCAGGTCACAAAGTGTACCATTCTCCTCCTGCAGCACCTGGGGTTTGTCATCAGTTATCCAAAATCATACCTCTCTCCAGCCCAAAACCTGGAATTCATAGATGCTCAGCTGGATACGGTGCGGGCCAGGGCCTTCCTCCCTCAGGATAGGGCAGAATGCCTCAGACAGCTGGCAGGGGAGGTCTAATGCTGCAAGATGGTGCTGGCCTGCCTCCTTCTCCACTTACTAGGCCACATGGCCTCCACGGGCCATGTCACACCCCTAGCCTGCTTACACATGCGGACAACCCAGTGGTGCTTGCGTTCTCAGTGGATCCAGGCCATGGGCAGGCTCCATATTACTCGCCAGATGGCGAGGTTCCTCCACTAGTGGCAGGACCTGTGCCACCTCCAGGATTAAATGCCCTTCTGGGTGTCCTCGCCACAGAGGACCCTGACCACGGACGGCTCCCTCTGGGGGTGGGGAGCTTTTTGCGGAGCTCACAGTGTGGAGAGCTGCTGGTCCCAGGAGGAGTCCCTGCTATGGATCAACCTCCTGGAGTTCTGGGCAGTATTTCCTAGCCCTACGAGCATTCTGCAGCCACTTACAAGACAGGCCTATGCTGATCCAGACGGACAACCAGATCACAATGCTCTACATAAACAGGGGGGCATGGGTTAGTTCTCCCTTTGCCAGGAAGCGATAGCCCTCCTCTCTTTTGCAGTGTGCAATGGCATGCTCCTGCGGGAAGTCTACCTCCTGGGCTATGACAATTGCCTGGCAGATAGACTCAGCAGAGTCCTGCATTCGCACGACTGGCATCTCAACTCCACAGTGGCGGAGTGGCTGGCTCGAGATAGGCCTATTTGCCTCTCCAGCCAACATGTAGCTGGCTCGCTTCTGCTCCCTTCAGCTGCACCCAGAGAGAGAGCGGCAGAGGCCTTCCTGATCTTATGGTCAGAGGGACTCCTCTATGCATTTCCGTTGACTCCTCTGGTTGCCAGGACTCAAAATCCATAGCGAGAGGGCATCAGTGATATTGATTGCCCCTGGGGGTGGCCCAGGCAACCCTGGTTCCCTCTGCTGCTCTTGCTGTTGGCGGCTCTTCCAGTCCCCCTGAGTCGAGCCCCAGACCTCCTGACCCAGGAGGAGGGCTCTGTGTCAGCAACCCCACATTGGGATGCAACAAACGGCCTGGTTGCTGAGAGGGTAGCTCTGGCCCCTCTCAACCTGCCGGCAGAGGTTGAAGAGAGCCTGTTGGCCTCCAGAAAGCCCTCTACTAGAAGAGCCTATGCCTTTAAGTGGCGCAGGTTTACCCTTTGGTGTGCAGACAGGAAGGAGAATCCCTTCTTCTGCTCCATGCAGCTGGTACTCCAGTACCTGATGAACCTGTCCCATGCTGGGCTGAAATCTAACTCCATCAGGGTGCACTTGAGTGCTGTAACCGCTCGCCACCACCCGATCAAGGGCAAACCCTTCTCGTCAGCCTAGTCTCACAGTTTCCATGGAGCCTTCTATTGTCGAAACCAACTCTCCGCCCCCCCTGGCTGTCTAGTGAGACCTCGACGTAGGGCTCTCCCAGCTTACCAGACCATCGTTTGAGCCCCTGGCCACGTGCCACTTGCAATACCTGTCCTGGAAAGTGGCCTTTTACTGGCCTTAACCTCAGCTCGCAAGGTGAGTGAACTCCAAGCGCTGGTGGCGGACCCTCTGTACACCAGGTTCTTCAAGAACAGGGTAGTGCACTGAACTCATCCCAAGTTCCTCCTGAAGGTGGTATCTCCGTTCCACCTGAACCAAGAGGATGTGCTTCCCACCTTCTTTCCGCAGCCTCACGCTGGCAAAGAGGAGCTCATACTCCATACTCTGGCCTTCAAACGGGCCCTGTCCTTCTATTTACAGAGGACCCGGGGCCACTGTAAAGCACCTCAGCTTTTTATATCCTATGACCCCAGCAGGCTCAGGCTTCCTGTGACCAAGCGTATTTTTGTTCACTTAGGTGGCGGACTGTATCGCCCTCGCCACTGAGCGAGCAGGCCTCTCCCAGAAGTATCAGATCACAGTGCATCGCGTGAGGGTGATGGCTGCGTCAGTAGCCAACCTTCGCTCTGTGCTGGTGATGGAGATCTGCAGAGCTGCCACATGGTCTACAATTCACATGTTTACAGCTCACTACTGACTGGAAAGCGAGTCCCGCAGAGTCAGTGCCTTGGGCCAGGCAGTACTCCCTAATATTTTCGGGATGTAGGCAACTCCTGCCCTCGTACCCTTTTGTGTTCAGGCTACCAGAATGATAGTGCTGCTGGACACTAGGGTCTTGCAGAGTCTCTCAGTGGGGACTCGCCTCCTGCAACTCATGGCTACCTGATTGGCCGCCGTTGATGCTGTCATGGTTCGGTCCTTATACCATAACAAAAAAGCCCAGTGTTATTCAAAGGAAAAAACCACCCTTACGTGTCACAAATAAATTTTTGTCAGAAAGGCCGTCAAAGTGTAAAGGACTTGCCCTCACACCACTGCGGTCCAACCATTTTATTAGAAAACCTTAAACTGTTCAAAATATATTTATGAAAATGTGGTTGTCAAAATCACTTAGCTGAAAAGAGCTGCTGTAAACCTTTCAACAAACTGTTCTTCAAACGACCGTCAAAGACGACGTGTCACGTTTCGGGGAACCTCTCGTCCTCCCCTGCCTCAGGTCCAGTCGCCAAACTTCAGATTATCCAGCTCCAGCATTGACAAAAACGCTGAAGAAAGCAGTTTTTATACAGGCATCAACCGCTACCACATTGATTCACTGAAACGCCCCCATCCTAGAGGTTGATAGGAGACAAATAAGCCAATCAAATCACTGGCAGAAGGAGCCACCAATCAGGCCCCGCCTACCGATTTGTCAATGGCTATCAACAAAGAACTTCACTGGATAGTATACCAGTCCAATTGAGAATTGAGCCCATTAGGGTGGGCTGAATTCAACACAAACATCCACCTCTGTTCCAAATTCTGTAGCTGTTGCACTCTGTCACCACCCCGCGGATTTTAGTGGAATGAAATCCAACACCCGCCAGCGGAGTTCTCCAAAAGGGTGAGAATGGACAAGACAATGGTCAACTAGGGGGGCTGACACTGTCTTAGTCCGTAGTCGCGAAGCATGTTCCCCCAAACGGACCTTAAAAGGTCGCGAAGTACGTCCCACATAATTCAAACTGCATGGACAGGTTATCAGATAGACCACGAAATCTGAAGTACAGGATGTATGCTAGCGAGTCGTGTAAGATCTATTTGTATGTGGATCTGTCCATTCCAAGCCAGGTAAAGGGTTAGAACAATAGGAGCAAGATCCACAGGGAAAATGTCCAGGGTGTGTGTGACCAGAAACAGGACTATCTTCTTCCATCGTATTTTTCACTAAAAGGTCTCAAAGATTGGCTTTACGAGAAAAAGCAGTCTGCAAAGGCTTTCTAAAACAAGCATGCAAACTAAGAATTGGCCAAAATTTACGAAGGATACAAACAACCGCGGACGTCCCCCGCATATAAGGTAATATAGCTGTAATATTGTCATCTGAGAGAGCCAAATTCTTAGGCTCCAAGAGCCAATCACGGTGTGTGTGACGGGCTCTCAAATAGGCAGAGCGTATGACTTTGTCAGGGTATCCCCTAGCCGATAGCCTGGAGCTCAATTCACGTGCATGAATTTTAAATGTTGATAATAAAGTGGAATTGCGCCGTAAACGTAAGAATTGTCCAAAGGGTAATCCCTTCTTGAGAGCAGGGGGATGAAAACTATCATACCGTAATAAGGTATTCCTTTGAACAGGTTTTCGGAAGAGTGATGTCAAAAAGCCAGATGGGGCCAATTACACAGTAATATCCAAAAATTGGATTGTATGGGTTTCCACCTGGGACATAAACTGAATATTGTCTTTAAATGTATTCCTGTACTTCGGATTTCGTGGTCTATCTGATAACCTGTCCATGCGGTTTGAATTATGTGGGACGTACTTTGCGACCTTTTAAGGTCCGTTTGGGCGAACATGCTTCGCGACTACGGACTAAGACAGTGTCAGCCCCCCTTGTTGACCATTGTCTTGTCCATTCTCACACTTTTGGAGAACTCCGCTGGCGGGTGTTGGATTTCATTCCACTCAATCCGCGGGGTGGTGACAGAGTGCAACAGCTACAGAATTTGGAACAGAGGTGGGTTTTTGTGTTGAATTCAGCCCACCCTAATGGACTCAATTCTCAATTGGACTGGTATACTATCCGGTGAAGTTCTTTGATAGCCATTGACAAATCGGTAGGCGGGGCCTGATTGGTGTCTCCTCCTGCCAGTGATTTGATTGGCTTATTTGTCTCCTATCAACCTCTAGGATGGGGCGTTTCAGTGAATCAATGTAGTAGCGGTTGATGCCTGTATAAAAACACCTTTCTTCGGCGTTTTTGTCAATGCTGGAGCTGGATAATCTGAAGTTTGGCGACTGGACCTGAGGCAGGGGAGGACGAGAGGTTCCCCGAAATGTGACACGTCGTCTTTGATGGTCGTTTGAAGAACAGTTTGTTGAAAGGTTTACAGCGGCTCTTTTCAGCTAAGTGATTTTGACAACCACATTTTCATAAATATATTTTGAACCATTTTTTAAGGTTTTCTAATAAAATGGATGGACCGCAGTGGTCTGAGGGCAAGTCCTTTACACTTTGACGGCCTTTCCGACAAAAATGTATTTGTGACATGTAAGGGTGTTTTTTTCCTTTGAATAACACTGGTTTTTTTTGTTATGGTATATATTTCCAGACCTGGTTGGGTATTTGTATTTGGCTATGGTTCGGTCCTTGGCAGCCTGGAGCTGGGGAGTCCTATATGTGAGGACTGACTTCCTGCTTGTTCCTGGAGAAAGCGTAGTTACTCACCTGTAACAGATGTTCTCCAGGAACACCAGGAATCAATCCTCATAACCCTCCTTCTTCCCGTAGGAGTTGCCTTCTCTACCTACCTTAATTTGTACTGCCGTATTAGCTATGTCACTGACTGAGCAAGATGGCACCATTGGGCGGGAAGGGGAACATGCATGCGTGGTAGCATTCCAAAAGGCTTTCTTTGAAAGATGGGGAAATGCTCCGCATGGGCTCCGTCGACCTCACCCATATGTGAGGACTGATTCTTGCTGTTCCTGGAGAACACCTGTTACAAGTGAGTAACTATGCTTTTTCTGTTGGTTATTCCTCTCCCTATGCACCCAAGCATCCTTTGGGCTTTCACTGTCGCATTTTCTACCTTTTTAGCCACTTTAAGATCATCGGAAACAATCACACCAAGGTCTCACTCTTTCATGGACAGAAGTACTTTGCTTCCTACACTGTACCGCTCCCTTGGATTTCTGCAGCCCAAATGCATGACCCTGCACTTTTAGTATTAAATCTCAGCTGCCAAATTCTTGATCATTCTTCAAGCTTAGCTAGATCCCTCCATATATTGTCTACTTCTTCCTGGGTGTCTGCTCTATTGCAGATTTTGGTATTATCTGCAAAGAAGCAAGCTTTACCTGACAGCCCTTCTGCAATATCACTACCAAAGATGTTAAAAAGAATCGGACCGAGGACAGATCATTCTGACACTCCACTGGTAACATCCTTCTCCTCAGAGTGAGCTCCATTTATCTGTTCCCTTTGTCGCCTCCCACTCAACCAATTTTCAACCCAGTCAGTTGCTTTAGGGTCCGTTCCTAGGGTACTGAATTTATTTATAAGTCATCTGTGTGAAACGATGTCGAAGACTTCCAAGTATACCACATCTAGGATTCTCCCTCGGTCCAACTCTCTAGTCACCCAGTCAAAGAAATCAATCGGATTTGTTTGACAAGACCTGTCTCTCGTAAACCCATGCTACCTTGGATACTGCAATCCATTGGACTCCAGAAACCTCACTATTTTCTGTTTTAGCAGCGTTTCCATTAATTTACTCATTACAGAGGTCAGACTAACTGGCCTGTAGTTCTCAACCTTATCCTTACTTCCCTTTTTGTATAAAGGGAGCACATGTGCCTTTTTCCACTCCTCTGGGACACTCTAAAGAAGCATTGAAAAGGTCAGTCAGTGGAGCTGCTGTAATGTCCCTAAGTTCCTTCAATACTCTCAGATGTTTCTCATCCGGCCCCATCGTTTTGTCTGCTTTTAGTTTAGCTGGTTCCTCATGAATGCAGTCTTCTGTAAATTGTTCAAGATCCTTTTCATTTCTCCTATTTGTGGTGTTTTTTAAGGTCCTGCTCCTGGCCCTTCATCTGTGAACACAGAACAAAAATATTTGTTAAGCAATTCTGCTTTATCCTCATCAGCTTCTACATACTCCTTCCCTTCACCCTTGAGTCTGACAATGCCACTTTGGCACTTCCTCCTCTTGCTAACATATCTGAAAAATGTCTTATCCCTCTCCATTTTATTGCATTGGCTATTTCTTCTTCTTTTTGGATCTTTGCTTTCCTGAGTACTTTCCTTGCTTCTCTAAGTTTTTCCAAATATTGATGCTTGTCTTCCTATCTCTGTGATCTTTTGTATTTTATGAAGGTCACCCTCCTTTTTCTTCAGCTTTTCAGCTACTTCTTTGTTGCCTCCTTTGTTGCCCTTAAAATATCCCCTTTCAGTTTTGCTCATTGCTTTTCTACATCCCCCAGCTGTTCCCATCCTGCTAACGACTCCTTGAGGTATTGTCCCATGTTGGCAAAGTTAGTTTTCCTAAAGTTTAAGACCCTTGCTTTTGAATGGATTTTAGCAGCCCTATTCCCAATACTGAACCACACCATCTTTATGATCACTGGATATGAGATGATCTTGCACTTGACCATCAGGAAAACTTTTCATATTGCTAAACACAAAGTCCAGTATGGCCCGTCATGTGTGGGTTCTGTTACCAGTTGCCAGAATAGTTCTCCCTGTAGAGAATACAGGATCTCCTTACTTCTAGATGACAGCGCAGCAGGGATGTGCCAATCAACATCTGGTGTATTGAAATTGCCTATCAGTAGTACTTCTCCTTTCATGAAGTACTGCATATGACCTCTAAATCTCTGTCCATATGTCCCTGTCTGTATATCACACCAATGCCAATGGATTTCCCATTCCCTCTTTCTAGTTTAACCCACAGTGCCTCCTCGCTCCTTTCTAAGCCCTGTAATTCTTTAGCTTCAATATTTTTTACATATAGTGCCACTCCTCCTCCTCCTCTCCTGTCCTTCCTGACTAAAGTATAACCCGGTATAATTACATCCCAGTCATGGTTGTCCTTAAACTATGTCTCTATAACCGCCACTAAATCCAAGTCAGTCTTTTCCATTAAAGTCTCATCAACTGGGATCTTATTTCCTATAACACGGGCATTTATGCACACCTTTTTCCAGATGTTGCCCCTTTTACGCATTTCAACAGAAGTATTTAATGTTTTACTTACCTGAGGGCTTTCACTTACCTAGGGGCTTTCTTAATCTATCCCCAATGAATCTAGTTTGAAGCCCTCTTCAGTAGGTTAGCCAGTCTGCTGCAGAAGACACTTTGACCCTTCTTGGATAGGTGGACACCATCTCTGCTCTGCAGCCCTTTCATCCCATGGTTCAGAAAACCAAAATGCTCTTGATGATACCATCCACACAATCACACATTCATCTCCAGGATGCAAGCTTATCTGCTTCTGTGTTATAATAGCGCTGTTGTATGTCCCTGTATGTAGCCCTGCTCCCTTGCTAGACAGTTATTACTTTAGATTAGTAAACCTTTTGATATATGTCTGAGGTATATAGATTAATGTGTTCTCTTTGTAAAATTACCTAATCAAAGCTCCTTGAACGGCAGATTGTTTGTTTGTCAACGAGTTAATTGGGGAGTTACCCTATATAACAAGAATTCTCACATGGAATGGGTGGGAGCTGGAGTGGAGAAGGAGGGATCTAACACCTGATGAGGTCAGTGACTGCAAAGAGCTTGCTTATCCCTTTGAACTTGAAAGCTAGAGGAGGAAATAAAAGAACTAACAGCAGCAAAATTGCTTTACCCAAGAACACAGAGAATTTCCCTTTTGCAATATAGTAGCAGAAAAATAATTAGCTAATAAAAATGTAAAATAAAACCCCTTTAACAGCTCTCAAGCAGAGAACTTGTATTCCAGAGCCATACAGTATTACTTTGCTTGTGATGGAGACCCTTTTAGGAGACCCATTGCTTGCAATGGTGACTCATTGGTGTGTGCAAGTCATGGAAAATTCATGGTTTTATGTGTGTGGATGGCGTGCAATAAAATTACCTCCTTAAAGTCCAGATTTCATGCTTGGTGTGTAAATCATCTTTTAAACTCGGACATCTTTGTAGATTGAAATCTTATTTAGACACCAGCAACTTTCCAAAGTATATTGCAACAATTAGTTTTGTCCTCACTGGACTATTGCAGCTCAGTTTTCCTGGGGTTGCCAGCTTTGTCACTTAAGGCACTTCAGTTTGTAAAACGGGGACTAAGAAATATGAACATATGTCACTAGTACTATATTCATTGCCCTGGCTTCTGATTGATTGGCACATCCATTTTAACATGGTTTTATTTATTTTTAAAGCAATGAGTCTATCAGTGGTTTTGCTGTTAATGGTCTGTTTAATCTGGTATTGTCCAAGATGCTCTTTAAGGTGACAAGATGTTCCTTCCTTTCAACACTCTTGTGAGGTCAAAACATTCCCTCAGATGCTCTCTATAGGATGCCCAGTTCTTTTGAATTCTGTGCTTTCTGCTATTAGATTGCAATCCAGTTTACTGGACTCCCTTAAACAGGTGAAGCATTTGCTGGAATTTTGTTTTAATGCTGTGCTGGTGTTTTATTTTATTGTGTGTGTCTCTGTACAATTGTAGCTAATTCTGTCTTCTGTCCTCTTTCCTTTGGTATGTTTGTATTAGCATAGTATTTCTTGTGTTTTCTTGTTCTACCGCCTAGGACCAGTAATAAGTGATATATAAATGTATTAGAATTAATTGCATTTCTATAGTCTGGCACATACAGATTTGTTCTAAGAACTGTCACGTTGGGACTTTATAGTTCTCGACACTTTGCAATGGAGACAGTGATGTGACACCTCTTTCCCTTACTGTTTTGCTCCCAGGTTTAGAGAATTATTTATTTTGCAAATTATAATCTTGTTGAAATTTCTCGGCTTATAGGGTGAAGATGGATTAGACATGACTAAAAAAAAACAGGTCAAAAATATACAGCCAGTTGACCTCATGTGAGCCTGCACTGGAAGCGATTATAGGTGGCTCCTCTTGTGTGCAGTAGAATTTGGACTTGGGGCTTCTCTGTATGTGCCTAGTCAATATGCCATTTAGAATTCCTTTTCCTATCTGAAGCTGACAGAGCTAAGATGCAACATGGTGTTGAGATTGTTCTTTCAATGATCAGTTGCATCAGTTAGTCATTGTTGAAGATATCTTTTTTTTAGCTGATGATATAAGCTACAAAAGGAATAGTTGGATGATAAATTCTCTCAGTGCAGAAATGGAGTGCATAACTGGTAGAGTGTGACTATATGCACTGAAGGTCACAGTTGTAAGCAACCTTGCTATCTGATTGCTACACAGTGACTCTTACCAGTAGAGAGCTATGTTAAGCGAGGGCCCTACAGACAATTTCATTTGCAGGCTATCCCCATTGACTATACGTGTGATATATTTGTTTATCATTGTTTCCTAGTGATTGTGAGACAACTGTGTAGGTTTGATTCATTTATCGTATGTACTTATTATCCACCAATCTGAAAGAAGCGTGACCTTGGTGGATTACAGTACAAAAAACAAACATTATATAAAACAAACAGGATATGCAGTCAAAAATTCTGAAAAAAAAAATCAAACGTGAAATTTTTTTCAGAGTTCCAAATACTTCAGTATATAAAAGTAGGTTTTCACTTAGGGTTGCCATGAGTCACCGTCTCGACGGCACTTAACAACAAGAAACTCCAAGGACAAATGGTTTTAAACAAGTCAGTATTCAGTGGCAGTGACCCTCGCATTAATTTAAATGCCAACATTTCAATTATTGTTTATTGTATCTCCAGGAACAAGCAGGAATGAGTCTTTACATATGGGTACGTCGGTACCGACGGAGCCTGTGCGGGAACGCTCCCCAGCTTCCCAAAAAGGAAAGCTTTTGGGAGTATCCCACAGCGCCTGCGCGCTGCCTTCCCGCCTTTCCTAACCGCCTCTCCCCAGTTCTTCTTTTCCGCGGAGCCAGCAGGTCGTGTTCCTGTCACCGCTGAAGAAGTTCTTTGTTTTATTTTATTTCTTTGGTCGCGCGTCTGCCTTCCCCGACGTCGGACCGGTACCGCCGGTCTTTCTTTCTTTTCTTATTTAAAAAAAAAAAAAAAAAAGTACATTTTTTTTCCCTCACTTAGTGTGTTTTTCCTCTTTTGGGCCTTAGGCCTCACGAAAAATTTTCCTCATGGAAAAACCAGCCTCTGGGTTTAAAAAATGCACTAAGTGCAGCGGTACTATTTCTGTTACCGACACCCATGAATGGTGTCTTAAATGTTTGGGTCCTGACCACTCCATTTTGGATTGTTCGTCCTGCTCCTTGATGTACAAACGAGGTTTACAGAACCGAGCAGCCAAGCTCCATGTGCTGTTTCCCTCTGATGCAGCTTCAGTTGCATCGACGTCTTCCAGGGCTGCTTCTTCCTCCCATGGATCTCAGGTAACCAAACATAAATCCAGCCTGTTCTCGAAGGGTAGATCTCCTTCCAAGCATCAAGATGCCTCCGGGCTTGCCCTCGAGGATCCTGCACCGGCGGGAAGCTCCGGCTTCCAAAGCTCCACCTATGGGGTTACAGGTTGACATTGATGGCACGGCCTCGACCGATCACCTGTTAGAATGCTCTGGGGTACTGGCACAACCTTCCGGTACCGAATTCCAGGCATTCATGGCGTCGATGGATCAGAATGTTCTATCCATGCAGCAGGCTATCATGGCCTTCATTCAAGCTGCGACGCCGCTGATACCACAACAAACTCCGTTGTCAGTATCGGCCCAGGTACCGGCACCAATGCCGACTGCATCGACATCGGCCATGGTGTCGTCTGCAGCGGTTCCCTGCCTAGGGATGCCTATCGGTACCGAACCGGTACCGATAACGCCTGATGTCGATACGGCTCGAGCTTTGAAAGAGCACCCTGACAGTCGATACTTTGATTCCTCCGAAGATTCTGATGCATCGGAGGCATCTGCTGAAGTATCCATAGCCCTTCCTGAAGAGCCGCCTTCTCCAAAAAGAAGAATGTCTCCTCCAGAAGACTTGTCCTTTCAAGACTTCATAAGAGAAGTGGCTAAAGGGGGCTCTATTTCAGTAACCTGTGAATCAGAGCCTAGTGCTAAAAAATTGGATATTTAGGTTATTCTAAGGCTCCTAAGGAGGCAGTCACCTTGCCAATTCATGAGATTCTTTATGATCACATGATTGACTTATGGGAGATTCCTCTCACTATCTCTCCTCATTCTCGTAGATTGGACACTATGTACCGTGTCCCTCCTTGTCCTGGTTTTCATAAAACACAGCTTCCTCACCATTCTATTGTGGTGGAGTCAGCTATGAAAAAGATGAAGAGTGCAAAAAGACACTCCTCTGCTCCTCCAGGAAGAGAATGCAGGACCTTGGATGCTTTTGGTAGGAAAATCTTCCAAGCCAGTTTGCTCATTGCCAGAATCAACTCCTATAGTCTTTATATGGGTATGTTTCTGAAAGAAGTTGCAGATAAGCTGCACACTTTCCTCCCTTTTCTTCCAGAGGATAAAAGGGAAGAATTTCTCATTTGGCTTAAGCATACTCAAGATATTTCAAAGTTTTCCAACCGTGCAGCTTTTGACTCCTTTGAGGGTGCCAGCAGAGCTTCGGCCATTGCCATAGCTGCACGCAGAATTGCTTGGTTCCAAGCTTCTGATCTAGAATCTTGGGTCCAGGATGGCTTGGGAAATCTTCCCTGTACAGGAGAAAACCTGTTTGGCAAAGATTGGCAAATAAAAGCCACTCAAATGGATGCAGAAAATTCTGCTTTGGATAGACTTTCAAAGTCAACCTCCATTCCTGCCAAGAAAAAACCTTTCAAGAAGTCTTTTTTTCAAGAAAGGCAGATTCCATCCTGCTTCTGGCCAACAATCATCTACAGGTCGTTTTGCTGCTAAGCGTCAGCAACCTAAACAGGCCAGGCCTAAGCCTACAGGGGCTGCTGCAACTCAGCAGACCCATCCTCCTCAGGGCTTTTGACTTGATGCTAGAGAACTTAGCCTTTCTGGCTCTGAAACAGCCGGAGCCTCTCACCATTCCAGGAAGGTTAGCTCATTTTGCTCCCAGATGGGAGCAAATTACAGCAGAGCAGTGGACCCTCTCCATCATAAGGGAGGGCTACAAACTTCATTTTTCAAACCTTCCTCCTCACACCATGGTGAGACATTTCAATTCTCCAGCATCTCTCTTCGACCTTCTAGGTCAGGAGGTGGCTGCCCTTCTTGCCCAAGGGGCAATAGAAGAAGTACCTCTTCTTCAACAAGGGCCAGGGTTTTACTCCCCCTACTTTCTGATTCCAAAGAAAACAGGGGGCTACAGACCCATATTAGATCTCGGAGAATTGAACAAATTTCTATGCAAGGAGAAATTCAAGATGCTTTCTCTGGGCACTCTCCTTCCATACCTTCAGAGTCAGGATTGGCTTTGTTCTCTAGATCTCAAGGATGCGTACACACATGTCCTCATCCATCCATCTCACAGAAGGTTCCTCCGTTTTCTTTTCCAAGGAAAGCATTACTAATACAGGGTGCTTCCTTTCGGTCTGGCCTCTGCTCCAAGAGTGCTCACCAAATGCATGGCAGTAGTAGCTGCATTTCTACGCACTCTGTGAATATTTGTATTCCCATACCTGGACGACTGGCTCATCCGAGCTCCATCTCAGTCAGAGGCCCAGACTTCCCTGGACTGCACAAGGCGCATTCTGCAGTATCTGGGACTTGTGGTAAACCTCCCAAAGTCCCAGCTCACCCCTACTCAATCCCTAGAGTTCATAGGGGCCTGGCTAGATACTACCACTGCAAGGGCCTATCTTCCTCAGGCCCGTTGCCTACGCCTAGTGCAGTTAGCCTCCCAGATTCAGTCAAAGAGCCATTTAACTGCCCGGGAGATGCTACAACTGCTAGGCCACATGGCATCCACAGTGCATGTGGTCCCCTATGCTTGCCTTCACATGAGAGCAGCTCAATGGACTTTGTCCACCCAGTGGACTCAAGCATCAGGGGCTCTGTCAGACAAAAATAGCAACCACCAGGTGCCTCTTTTGGTCTCTCCAGTGGTGGAAGTCCACCCAAAATCTGTTGCTGGGGTCCCCCTTCCAACAGTCATTGCCCCAGGCAACCCTCACAACAGATGCCTCCCAAACAGGTTGGGGAGCTCATCTGCAAGACCTCTCCACTCAGGGCACTTGGTCTCCACAGGAGACCTCTCTACATATCAACCACTTGGAGCTCTGAGCAGTTTTTCTAGCTCTCAAGGTCTTCCATACCCTGCTCAGCTACAAGACAGTCCTCATTCATACGGACAATCAGGTAGCCATGTTTTACATAAACAAGCAAGGAGGAACTGGCTCTCTGTCGCTTTGCAACGAAGCTTTAAGATTGTGGGCCTTCGCCAGAGAGCATCAAATCCATCTCCTGGCCGTATACCTTCCAGGAATCCAAAACTCTTGGGCAGACAGACTCAGTCGAGTTCTGCTTCCACATGAATGGTCTCTGCACATGGACCAGGTACTCAGAATCTTTCAAGAGTGGGGAACCCCGGACATAGACCTCTTTGCAAGTCCGTGGAATGCCAAACTTCCCCGGTTCTGTTCCAGAATTCCGTGTCAGGGAGTTCAGGCCAAGGATGCCTTCCTCCTTCACTGGGGTCAAGACTTCCTGTATGCCTTTCCACCCATTCCCTTAATTCCCAAGACTCTGTTCAAGCTCCAGAGGGATCAAGGATCTATGATCCTCATAGCTCCACGCTGGCCACGCCAAGTGTGGTACCCTCTACTTCTGCATCTCTCTCAAGCTCCCTCCCTAGACTTGGGAGCTGCTCCAGACCTTCTGTCCCAGGAGGAGGGGACTTTGTGGCACCCAAACCCCAAGTCCCTTCACCTCAGAGCTTGGTTGCTGAAGGCCTAGACCTTCAAGGTTGGAATCTTTCTCAGCAGGTGAAGGATATCCTCCATGCTTCCAGAAAACCTTCTACTAGACGTTCCTATGCTTTTAAATGGAAAAGGTTTTCCATTTGGTGTACTGAGAAGGGTCTTGACCCTCTAGCACTACCTTTGAATTCTCTATTGGAATATCTCCTGCATCTCTCCAATGCAGGCCTTAAGACAAATTCAGTAAGGGTCCATTTGAGTGCTATTGCAGCATCCCTTAAGCCTATCAATGGACAGCCTATTTCCTCTCATCCTCTTATTGCAAGATTCATGAGAGGCCTAACTTTAACTATACCTCCCATTAGGCCTCCTCCGGTGGCATGGGACTTAAATTTGGTTCTTGGTCAGCTTATGAAGCCACCTTTTGAACCCTTAGCCACCACCTCCTTGAAATTTCTTTCCTGGAAGGTTATTTTCCTCATTGCAGTCACCTCAGCTCGCCGCATCAGTGGACTGCAGGCCTTAATGGCTAATCCACCTTATACAAGGTTCCATCATGATAAGGTAGTCCTTAGGACCAATCCACACTTTATGCCTAAAGTGGTCTCACCTTTTCATCTTAATCAAGAGGTGTATTTACCTGTCTTTTTTCCAGGTCCTCATGCATCAAGTGCAGAGAGGAATCTTCATACCCTGGATTGTAAGAGAGCTCTTGCCTTTTATTTACAAAGGACACAGCAACATAGAAAGTCTTCTCAACTCTTTGTTGCTTTTGATCCCTCTCATTTGGGACTTCCAGTTTCTAAGAGGACACTGTCCAATTGGATTGCTCAGTGTATTTATTTCGCCTACCAGAGTAAGAACCTTTACTGTTTGGACAAGGACTCCCGCCGGGATGCCTTGTTTGGTCAGGCTGTTCTCAAACACCTGTTCCTTGCTTAATCAACTCCTGCCCTCCTTCCCTGGAGGGGTGCCTGAGATACATAGGATGAGGTAGAGCCCTTCTCAGGGTCTCATAACCTTGGGGATCTCCCAGGCATCTCTAGCTAGGGAGTCCCCATATGTGAAGACTCATTCCTGCTTGTTCCTGGAGATAGCACAGTTACTTACCTGTAACAGGTGATCTCTGGGAACAGCAGGAATAAGTCTTCACAACCCACCCACCTCCCCTAGGAGTTGTATCTCTCTATCTATCTTTCCTTTCCTCTCTCTCTTTGTCTCAGCTTTAAAACTCGAACTGGGGAGAGACGGTTAGGAAAGGCGGGAAGGCAGCGCGCAGGCGCTGTGGGATGCTCCCAAAAGCTTTCCTTTTTGGGAAGCTGGGGAGCGTTCCCGTGCAGGCTCCGTCGGTACCGACGTACCCATATGTGAAGACTTATTCCTGCTGTTCCCAGAGATCACCTGTTACAGGTAAGTAACTGCTTTATTGTTTGTTTGAATTTGATATACCGCTCAGACCAAAAAGGTATCAGAGCGGTTTACAATACCACATCATTTAGTGAAAAAGAAAAGAATGCCAATTATAAGATAGGACAGAGTAGAGTAAAGAAACAGTCAAACAGATAAGAGGAGAGAGACACAGAACAGCACATTACCCAGATAAATAAGCAGGACATCAATCTAGCCTCCAGAAACCGACGCCACGGACCAACGCCTAAGGGCCACGCCATATGCAGTCAGTGGTGCTACATCTATGTAGAGTGTGGTGACCACTGCTTTATGTTTAATTTAGGCCTGCTGTTCAGGAAGCCCAGTGCATTTTCCTAGCAAAAAAAAAAGTCTGGTACTCATATGTAGGATACTTGCATTCAGGAACAGCAGAGGAGCGAGACCTCCGCACACAGCACAGGAAACACAAGGGCGAAGGTCGGATACACTGGTGCAAAAGGATTTTATTTCAGAAACCCCAACGCGTTTCGGCGTGAACGCCTTCTTCAGGGGGAACGCATCTTTAAATATAAAACACAAATAAAACTGGCATAGTATAAAGGTATGGACACCTTTTAATAATAAAAAAACATTAAAAACAAACAACATGTAGTGAATATAAAAAGTATAGTGGTGATAAACAAAATTACATAGTTAAAATAAAACTGTAAAACAATCAAAAATCATAAATACACCATTGTAAAACCAGAATAAGCAAAATGATAGATAAATATACATTTAATCATAGCGTAAGTAGTAAAATGAATAGTGTAAGAAGTGGTTTGTAGCCCAATAAGAGACAAAGAAGAAATACTTACGAAGGCACCATATACCACGTTATAGTCTTGAAAAAGACTCTGACGAACCCAATAAACAAACTAAAGTGTAAAATAAACAAGATGCATTACATTAAAATAACCTACCCAGAGCCAAGAGGGTATCTATAAGGAAGGCAACTCACTTTAGATGTATGTAAAAGAAAAAAAACGTTTTTGAAGAAAAAAATATATTTTTTTATCCACATTGATTTATGTGTCCAAAGCGATTGTGCATGTATTCAAAACCCACACGGATTGATTACACCAAACTAAAAATAGGAATTAAATCAGCTTGGAGTCAGGAAAGAATTAATTATATGCATTGTAGGGAGGGAACAAATGAATCTTATGCTAATATTGAAATACTGACATTACGAAGCCAGCATAAACATCATTGAGCTATACAATCTATAAAGAATCATAGATGAACATTGTGTGCATGCCACAAATAGAGGAGGGCAGAAGAAGGAGACACTCTCTAAAAGATCTCTTCAGAAAAATGTAAATTATCAAACCTTGAAATTTGGCGAGACCCACGAAGGAGACTCGGGTAATATTCTTAGGGCTGCGAGCAAAAGAAAATAGTAATCATAGTAAAAAAGAGGACAAAGCATTTCTTAGCATAAACAATCTGAACAACCGAAGGAGCTTGGAAAGCGTCCATACCTTTAAACCGAATTCTTGTGGTCTTCCAAATGATGGCAGCAAAGTGTTAGACAATCGCGGAGCCGAAAGAATGAGGGCGCGTCTTGTAGGACACAGTCCTTTTGTTTGTTTAATTTTGGTGCGCACTCTTCCTGACTGACAGGAGTCCGTGCATGGGCAGAAGAAGTCTAAACGCCGAGTTCCTACGGAATGTAAGGAACTCAATATAGTGCTTATATGTGACTAAAGGAGGCTTCATTGTAAAACAATACACTTTTAAACACCACAACTGCGGTCTTCCAAATGATGGCAGTAAAGTATTAGGCAATCGCGGAGCCGAAAGACTAAAGGTGCGTCTTGCAAGACAGCTTCCTTTGACAGGTGTCCATGCATGGGCAGAAAAAATCTAAACACCGAGTTCCTTCAGAATGTAAAGAGTTTGATGTAGTATTAGAAAGGTTTCATTATAAACAATACACTTTTAAACCCCACAACTGCGGTCTTCCAAATAATGGCAACAAAGTATTAGGCAATCGCAGAGCCAAAAGATTAAAGGCGCGTCTTGCAAAACAGCGTCCTTTTGTTTGTTTTAATTTTGGCGCGCACTCTTCCTGATTGACAAGTGTCCATGCATGGGCAGAAAAAGCTTAAACGCCGAGCGCCTTCAGAATATAAGGGACTCAATATAGTACTGATATGTGACTAGAAAGGCTTCATTGTAAACAATACATTTTTAAACACTACCATAAGCATTTTAGTGTGTAAAAGAAACATACAAATAAACCAAGGAACATAGCTAAACCAAAGGACAGAGGTGGAAGCGTGTATGTAAGCATGTATCACGATGTATCATACATTGTTAAGCATGTATCCAGGTCATATGGGGTATGGGCAACCAAATAAATAAGTGAATAAATATGCAAACCAATAAATATAAAAATAAGCGTATAAATCAGAAAATAAAAATAACAACGCGTTAGGGTTTCTGAAATAAAATCCTTTTGCATCAGTGTATCCGACCTTCGTCCTTGTGTTTCCTTCGAATACTTGCACTCATACAGGAGAACCATGGGGCAATTTTAGCAGGCAATGAAAGTGCTGGTACTCGGTACCACTGAGTAACCCTTCAAAAAAAGCCCGAAGAAGCCTAAACTGAACTGACAGAGGTGATTTTCTGCCACTTGCTGACTAATTTCCTCAGCCTTACCTCATTCTGCTCCTAATCCAGCTTCTGACTACATAGCACTGGCCAGTTAGAGCGATTTTTGGCCTAATGCTATTGGTATAATGACTGAAAATCCATGGATATTGAAGTTGATATGTTTGCCAGCCCTCAGTGTCTATTTTAAATTTGAATCTCCATTCCACTGAGATGCAATGAAGGCTACACAAGGCAGGGTTATGTGATCATGCTATTCTACACTTATAAGAAGTAGGATGTGCAGGCAAATAAATTTTGTATCGTTTTATTTTTTTTCGGGTTGGCATTGTTTCATGTCAAACGTGCTCTCTGTTTGCGCATGTGCGAATAGTGCATTTTGTTACATAATTGCATGCACTATTGCAAAGTAGCACACCCTATTGTGTAATAGGATGCACTACTGAGGCAAAATGGGAAATGACTAAAAATTGCACATCGCTGCTTTTGTTTCAAATGAAAGCACATCTCAGATAAGAAGGTGAGCAGGATCAATTGATGTATACAAATCAATGGTTTGAAAGGCCCTGATAAAGTGCATTATAAGAGCCAATATGGGTTAACACCAGCGCTTGTAATGCTGAAGATTACTCTTATGATTGAAGCTTTTGTTGTACTTGGATAATTTCAGCTTATAGAAAAATCATCTGAGCCTTCTCTTGTGATGCCAGAGGAAGCTTAGAGTCGAGCATCGCCTCTAGCAATTTTATCTTTTTGGCAATAAAGAAATAATGCAACCTAGATGTGTGACGGAATAATGGGACTGGGAGAACGGGAGCTGCATTATCTCTAAACTTAATGGAAGTTTATTGCAGATAACCTTTAAAGGGAAATAGAAGCTGAATATAGCCACAAACACAACAATTGAAATTGTGATGTAATCGTCAATCTCGCTAGAGAAAGCAAATAAATGTTGAACAGGACTGTGGACAATGTATAACTTGAGGAGTACCATGGGATAGTGGCATCCAGCTAAAAATACTCTCACAAAGCATCAACTAACGAAAAGAATAAAAGAAAGCTAAAATATTTAGACCTAATCCTAGACCACAAAGTTCTCTTAATTTTATATGACAAATGGTTTCAAAGGTAGAGGAGATATCAAGTGGATCATTAACTCATGCTATTTTTGCTCTGATGTTTGCAGATGGTTGAAGTTTTTGGTACTGTACTTGTATGGTTTTGGTCATTTCTATCTGGGCAAGTCACAGGGGAATGTTCACTTGAAGACTGGGGTCCCAGAGGGTTCAGCCTTGTTAGTAGCTTTGTTTAATTTATATATGTTGACTTTATATAAGTCAGTGATGGCTAACCTTTTTGAGCCCGAGTGCCCAAACTGCCGCACAAAACCAAAGAATTTCCTCAAAGTGCCAGCACGTCAATTAAAGCTCCATTTGCATAAGGTGCTTCATTTGCATAAATATTTGCATAATGTTACCATACACTAACTTTTAGTAAACATGCCTCTTAATGAGTATATGGATAAAGAAAGACTAAAAGGTTTCTACATTACTATAATCCAGTACCAACCGCCAGGCACATTAGGAACTACTACAAGCGCTGCCCATTTAGAACCCATAGCAAACCCGCCGTATTCTAACAGCACTACCAGGACTCACAAAGCACCATACTCTACCTATCAAAAGGCAACACTGCAAATATTAAACCAATACATCTCAGAGAACAACAATACATGACCTACTGGGGAAAGAACAAGTGGCAATGTCAAATAGGAATTATATAAACAGAATACCTCAGCTCAGTTACACATGCAGAACAGACCATTACCAAACAAGGAATCACAATTTAGAAACAGGAAGACAATAATTAAACTGGGAACCCCAAAAGCCAAACTTGGAATATACAACAACACTGTAGAAATAAAACTATATATTAATTTCCTCTTGTACTAAACAAAGCGCAAAAATTAATGATGCACATTTCCCAGAGCTGACATATTCCAATTAATAAATTCAAAATAAAGAGATATTTTTCTACCTTTTGTGCATTTTTTTTCAGTTGCAATTGTTCCAGCCACTTTCTTCTGGTTTCTTCGTGTCTTCTGCTAACTCTCCATCTGCTGTCCATTTGTCCTTTCTTCTGTCTTCTTGGTTTTTTTTTCCATTCTCTCTCTACATCTGCTTTAACATACTAATCTTTCTCCTTTTGCTCTTTCCTCATTCCTATTTCATCTACTCAAAATTTACCCCTCCATCCTCAATCCCCACTTACTCTCCCAATACCCGGCCAATTGTAGATTTTTTATCCCTCCCACACAAAATATTTTTCCCCTCTCCATTTTACTCTCCCAGCCCCATCCCATTCTAATCCTCCCCCAACACCAGCTCCCTTCTAGTTCCAGCCTCACCCAGCATCCATTCCCTTCTAGTCCCTGCATCAGCCCATTTCCAGTCCTAGCAGCCCCCCAACCCATTTCCAGTCCTAGCAACCCCCCAACCCAATACCAGTCCTATCCCCACCTCATCAACCCACTTCCAGTCCTAACCCCCCATCACCCCATTTTCAGTTTAAGCCCCCCCCTATAACCCATTACCTGTCCTAACCCCCCATCAGCCCACTTCCAGTCCTAACCCCCATCAGCCCACTTCCAGTCAGCCCCCCATAGCCCATTGCCAGTCCTAACCCCCCCCATCAGCCCACAGTCCATTACCAGTCCTAACCCCATCAGCCCACCTCAAGTCCTAACCCCTCCCCATCAGCCCATTTCTTGTCCCAGCCCCCCATAGCCCATTATCAGTCCTAAACCCCCCCATAGCCCATTACCAGTCCTAACCCCATCAGACCACCTCCAGTGTTAACCCCCCATCAGCCCATTTCCAGTCCTAACCCCACCCAACAGCCCACCTCAAGTCCTAACCCCTCCCCATCAGCAGTCCTAACCCCCCCTAGCCCATTAGCAGTCCTAACCCCCCCTCTCTAGCCCATTAGCAGTCCTAACTCCCCCCCATAGCCCATTACCAGTCCTAACCCCCCATCACCCCATTTCCAGACAGCCCACATATGCCCACTGCCCATTTGCTTTCCCACCCCCGCAGCCCATTAGAAGTCCTAACCCCCCCCCTAGCCCATTAGCAGTCCTAACCCACCCCCCATGGCAAATTTAAAAAAAGAAAAAAAGCAGCTGGCTCTGGCTTCTGCCGCGGCAGCGGCAGAATGCAATGTCCCGTGGGGCCCCCTCCGCCCGCTAAGCCCCTCTGCAAGGGCTTTCAGATTCGCGAGGGAGAGCGTCTCCCTCGCGTCTCTGTTAAGCCCGCAGGGGCTAATGGGAAATTTCCCATCAGTCCCTCGCGTCTAAAGGGGCTGATGGGAAATTTCCCATTAGCCCCTGCGGGCTTAACAGAGACGCGAGGGAGACGCTGTCTCCCTCGCGAATCTGAAAGCCCTTGCAGAGGGGCTTAGCGGGCGGAGGGGGCCCCGCGGGACACTGCATGCTGCCGCGGCAGCAGCCAGAGCCCGCTTTTTCTTTTTCTGCGGACCTTCACGCGTGCCAGCTGCAAGGCCTTCGCGTGCCACAGCTGGCACGCGTGCCATAGGTTCGCCATCGCTGATATAAGTTGTCGTCGGGGTTGGGGGTATATTATTTTCTTTATGCTGATGATGTGCAAATTCTTATTCCTTTTTCTGGTATTTTAGAGCAGGCTGAGGAGGTTGTACAGTCCGTTGTTGCAGCCATTAAGAGTAGGCTAGTGGAGTCAAGGTTGATTTTGAACATTCCAAAGACAAAGATTTTATTTTTGTCTCTATCTTGGAGGCAGTGTCCCTTGACAGGAACAGGTTCTCTGTTCCTGTGTTAGTGAAAGTTTGTAACCTGGGAGTTCTCTTGCACTCGAATTTGAATTAGAAGTCTTAAATGAAGTTTGTTGTTGAGATTGCCCCTTTTTTGTTTTTTAAGCTTAGAATGGTGCATCACGTAAAGCTGTTTCTAGACTATGTTGATTTTCGTACTGTTACAGTCCTTAGTTTTAAAGCACATTGACTATTGAAATTGGTTTATGTCTCCTTTTCCTGCTCTCTTATTGTTCCCTCTCCTGACGCTGTCCCTTTCCTATCATTAAATGGCGTTCCTTTCTGTTTCCTTTTCTCCGCAGCCTCCTGTTGTTTTAATGTAAACCGCCGCATGCCTGCTGGTCCAGGCGGTCTATCAAGTTTTTAAATAAAGATAAAGATGTTGGGGCTCCCTGCTAGATAGTTCAAAATGCTGCAGTACAACTTCTGATTGCCGGAAGCTCTTTTGACCATATTTCTCCAGTTTTAGCTCCTTGCACTAGTTGCCAGTGAATGGAAGGTGAAATGTTTAAATCTTTGTTGGTGTTTCTCACGCTGGCTGGAGAGGGATCTTGATATATTTCATCCAAGTTGGAGGGTTATATTCCAGCACAGAGCTTGTGGTTAAGTGATCAATGTTTGTTGGATGCTTGATGGAGTGGAGGAGTAGTCTAGTGGTTAGAGCAGCAGCATAGTAACCAGAGACCAAGGTTCAAATCCCACTCACTGCTTGTGGCCTTGGGCAAGTCACTTAACCCTCCATTGCCTCGGGTACAAACTTAGATTGTAAGCCCTCTGGGGACAGAAAAATACCTATGTACTTGAATGTAGCTCCCCTTGAACTACCATTGGAAAGGCATGAGCAGGTGGTTCATTTGTGTGATACTCATGGTCAGGTGTTTTTGTAGCAGCTCCTTAGTTGTGGAACTCTACTCCTGGAGTTAAACTTAATTTCAATTTTTTCTTTTATTTAGGAAGAAGCTAAAGGCATACCTCTTTGGGTTAGCCTTTAGTGGGGTTTGCTTATTTTAGGTTGTTTTCATCTTTGCCTTTCTATGAAAGTTTTAGATTAGGTTTGGTTTTTGTTGTATTTTTTAGTTTTTGATTGGTTTTATTGATTTTATTGTGTGTGTGTTGTGACTCACCTAGAATATAAGAGTGTGAGCTAAAAATGTTTTAAATAAATAAGTGCCACAGTCAAAAAGACCACTGCTTTATCAAAAGCCTGTTGTACAAATTGCAGTATGGAAATTATGAACGATGTAGTACTGTGGTCTTTTCGAAAGCCGTATAGTGCTTGGTCAGGAAGAGTGAATTTGTCAAGAAAGTTCTGCAAATGCAGAAGTTGTATCTGCTATATAAACTTTTCCAAAAAGGGGGATGTAGAAGTAGGCTGATAACTGCATGGATCAGTGGGAATAAGTGGACGTCTAAAGGACAGGTGGGAAAATAGCCTTCTTTAAAAGTTAGGGAAAGAAGGCATCGGCAAAGGTCTTTTTTAGCATTCCTGTGAACTGGTCATTGGGAGGACAATTTTCAGTCTGAGATGTGGATAAGAGGCATTGTATTTATTTCTGTGCCAACAATCTAAAATGCTAAATGGTTTACAGATGTGTCCATGACATAAGTTGTACATAAAATCATAGTGACACATGTAGATATGAAACTGCCAAAAGGCAAATTAAATCAATGACTACATAATATAAAATAACTTATGAATGGAAGCCTATTTTTTGGTATTAATATATTGATTTTAACTGAAAAACAGACATAATGCAGCTAAGAAAGCATGCTCAAAGAAGTAAGCCTTACTCTTTTTTTTTTCCTAAATGGTAATGGATCAGGTTAAGGCAAAGAACTAAAGAGAGTGCATTCCACAAGACTGGAGCAGCACATGAAAAGGTTTTAGAGGGAACTGGAGTGCCCTTACCTAGGTTTTGTGAAAGGATAGTTCTGGTCTTAAGGACTGGATGTAGGGTTGGTGGATAGTCTACTGATAATAGTTCACCTATAGGGGAGGTAATTGAGGGTTTGGCCTCCTTTTTAAGGTAGTCCAAAATGCACTAAAACGAGAGCACTATAAAACAGCACAATAATGAAGAGCCAGCACTGAAAAGGTGCAGGCCACATAACTGGGCGGCAGGGGGGAGGAGGGCCGGGGTGACATAGAGGAACAAAGGGCAAGGGGTGGTGTGAGCCGTGCCGCGCTACAATAAAGAAAGGGACATGAGAGCTGCCCTTCCTTTTGGCGGTGGTGCAATGACAGCATGCTTCATCATTTTTGACAGCTTGATTTATGGCAGCGAGAGCACAGCAGCAGACTGATTTCGGCAGTGGTGAGGACCCCCCCACCTGCTGCTCTCCAGGAACTTGCTTGAGCGGCAGTTCCTGTTTCGGTGGCTCAGGCTCTGGCAGGGGAAGTCAGCATGAACACAGCAGCCAGCAGCAGAATAGAGCGCCGGTGTGCTCCATTTCCCTCCCCCATCCAGTGTGAACAGTGCACCAAGCAGTGGCGCAAGGGGAAGGCTTCACATGAACGCATGCTGGGGATTGCCGGTGCAAGAAAGCTTCAAGGGAATGGTGATTGCTGGAGCGGGGAGCACAGTGGTGCTGCAGGAAGCAAGGAAGGCAGGAGAATGAGTGATCAGGCTCCCCACCCCATGGAGGCACTTGGGGGGGGGGGGGGGCTGGCACGGGCCAGAAGCAGGCAAGCCAAGCTTCGGAGCTCCTTCACGCTCTCAACCGGTCCCAGACAGGATTCTTGACCCCTCAAATGCTCAGCTACAGTGAAGGAAGCCCAGAGGGACTGCTGAGCAGTGAGCTATGGCCGGATGGTAGCAGGGTAAGTGGGTAAATGCAGGGGAAGCCGAAGGAGGCAATCAAGGAAGAAAACCAGAAAGAGAAGTGGTTGGGCACAGGCGGCTAAAGGAGAAAAGCAAAGCAAGCTATCATCAAGCAAGAACAACAGCTGGACGAATGGCCACCGGGACATACAGAGGCACACAGAGCCCGGGCTAGATCACAGGGCAGTGCTGGATGGACCAGGGAGCAGCGTTCTGTTCCCATTGTGCGGCAGTGTGGCAGGGAGGGGCAAGAAGCACTGGGGATGCATGACCTCATGAGTCAGGTGAGGGCCTTGATCGCAGTTCACGGAGTGGGATGCGTTCAAGACCCTTCTGAGTTCGCTTGATGGAGCGCATCCTACAGACAGGACATCTTCCAAGGAGAAGGGGTGCCAGCTGAGCGGTGGCACCAGGCAAAACCAGATGGAGGGGTGAGTCTGGACAATTGAACTTTCTTGCATGGGGAGGGGGCAGGGTGCAGGGTAGTGGGGGGAAGTTGGGTGGGACTGGCGGGTATGGGGGGAAGTGTATGTGTCGGGGGCGAGGCCAGGTGAAGGGGGTGTGGGAATGACACGAGGGGGCTCACTTGGGGGGTGATGTGGCTACAGAGGCAGCACAGGTCTGGGAGGCAGGGAGTTAGCTGGGGTAATTGGCCAGGGGTGGCAGGGATGCTGCAGACTTTGGTGCAGCTCATTGACCCCGAGGTGGGCAGGTCCACTGGGGCCCTGATCTCAGAGTGGGCGGTCAGAATGAGGATGCCTGGTGCCACCCTCACCAGCCTTCCCCCCCCCCCATGGCACCATACCCACCAATCCTCCTTCCCACCCCTTCATGGCACCACACCCACCAGCCATCCTCCTCCCCCCCCCCCCCCATGGCACCACACTTGAGGGCACTTCCCCTGACACAGCTGGGGACGCAATGGCAGACGCTCTGGGTGGGGAGGGTGCATTGGTCTCAGAGAGCAGGCCGACCGAGTACTTGTAAATCACAAGTGCTTTGGACAGCCATGTGCCCACCGCCCAGAAGGAAAAAAATCTGGAAAGGTGTGTACGTTGATATCTTCTCCCTACTCATCAGTGGAATGATGCATACTGCGATTGTGTGGAATGCCGCAACAAGTGCAAGCTTACCTCTAAGAAGGCAGATGCTGTCCCTCGGACAGTCGCGAATTGGTGCTCATCTTTTAGGGTATGAGCCAGCGTGGTTGGGGAAAAACACCCAGAGCACTGCCGGGGATTTTTCAGATACCAAGAATGTATTTGCAAGGTGTACAGAGTATATGGCAACACTGCCTGGCTGGAGTACAAGCAGCAGTTTTGTTGGAACATGGTGGGTACCCCGGGCTCAGCTTGGAAAGGAAGGACATCAACCTATGGATCCGGCTGATGACTTAGGGGCAATGTAGCTATAGAGGGAGTGGCATTCCAGCTGGGGGTTGAATGGGGAGGAACGCAGTGCAGCAGCACCAACCCATTCGGAGTGACAGCCAGTTCAACATCGGGGAGGGCGGCCCCTTTCTCATCGCAGCAGCCACCTTTGTGCATTGGGGCGTGTGCAGACTGTACAATGTCAGACTGTGCTGCTTTAATGCTACATATAAGTATAAGCATGCCTGTGCAACCTGTGGGAAAGGGCACCCACAGCTCAGATATGGAAAACAACGGGGGGGGGGGGGGCACTAAAACCATCACACTGGGGCAGGCCATGATGCCTATTAACATTGCAGCGCTGTGGAGGAATCTGGAGGGGTATGATTGGTGAAAGTCGCAATGGCTAATTAGAGCTTTTTACACAGGGTTTTGGTATTCTGTACAATGGCTGCTGGACCGAACTTGCAAGCTGCCCTTGAGCGGAAGGAGGTGGTCCAGAAGAAGCTGGGTCAGATGGCGGGACCCTTTGGGAGTAGGCCACTGAAGGTCTTGATAGCTTCCCTGTTGGGCCTGGTCCCAAAGTAGGAGCTTTCATACCTTAGGGCGGGTCCATGAATGACCACCTAGATCCAGTGGCCTGCTCTATGAAGTATGCCTCCATGGACCAGGCCTTGGAGTTGCTACGTAACCTGGGAAGGGGGGCGTGGCTGGCCAAGACAGACGTTGGGTCCGCATTCCGGCTAATACTTTTACATCTGGATAGTTTTCACCTGCTGGGGCTCTGTATAGAGGGTAGGTACTACGTGGACAAGTGTTGTCCCATGGGGTGCTCTATATCCTACACCTATTTCAAGGAATTCAGGTCCGCCATCCAAAAAATGGTCGAAAAGGAGATGTGCCAGGGAAACATAATACATTATCTGGATGGTTTCCTGGTCATGGCGGGCGACAGGTGGGGCTGTCGGCACAACCTGGAGACGCTGCAGAGGAAGGCCGCAGAGCTGGGTGTTCCTCTGGTGGCACAAAAGACCGAAGGCCCAGTACAGTGGCTGACCTTCCTGGGGATAGAAATCAACAGTGTAGACATGGTGACGTGCCTCCCGGCTGTGAAATTGGCTGGCGGGCTGAAGTCTGCAGTGAGCATGACAGTCGTGGTGAAGAAAAGCACGCTTGGACAAATGCAGTCGTTGATCGGGCACTTGAACTTTGCCTGCCAGGTGAAGCCCATGTCGAGGGCTTTCATTCATTGGCTGGCAGATGCCACGAAGGGCATCCACAGGGGGGCACCACTTCATTAGGATCACTGCCCCCATGAGGGAAGATTTGAGGGTATGGCAGTAGTTTGTGCTGCAGTTCAATGGGAGGGAACATCTGAAGTGCAGCGGACCCCCTAAGCAGTGAGGATCTCAAACTGTTCACGGACGCAGCAGGGGGAGTGTGCTTTAGTATATATGAGAGGTTGTGGTGTCAAGAGAAATGGCTGGTGGAGTGGCAGAGAAGTGGGGTAACCACGGACATAATGTTCCTGGAGATGTTCCCAATAGTGGCAGCCATGGTCATCTGGAAGCCCCGATTCACAAACAAGCAGATAGTGTTCCATATGGATAACATGGCAGTGGTTTTTGCCATTAATAAACAGACGGCAAAGTCAGGGAGAGTGATGTGGCTGATAAGGAAGCTGGTCTTGCTGAGTCTGGAGTTGAATGCATTCATCACGGCCAGCCATGTCCCAGGAGAGAAGAATGAGTTTATTGACACGCTTTCTCGTTTCCAGATCCAGCATTTCAAGCAGATCGGGGGGGGTGGGGGGCGGGGGGGGGGGGGGGCGGGGCGCAGCAATGTTTTAATTCGCTAAATGTGTGTGGGCAGTGGCTGCAGTGAAGGTGGCATTAAGTATAGCCCCACTATCAGCAGTCAGCATATGCAGCAATGTCTTGCATGCTAGTTGTCTGCCGCCTGCATGTCCACTTACCACCCCGCCTTGCAGCACCGAGAGCAGGAAGTGCAAGATTTACTCTGTGCTGTCTACTCTTGGTGTGTGATAGCAGTTACTAGGGGTGTTTATCACGTGCTAAAAATCACAGTAACTACTTACCACACTTTAGTAAAAGGGCCCCTAAGTGGAGGAAGTATTTTGCCACTTAATGCACTATTAATCTATGGAAATTGTTTCTGTAAGATACAGTTGTGGTCAATATTATTGGCACCCTTGCAGTTCAACCCCTTAATATCCAATGACTGTTGTTGTTGTTAAGTGCCGTCGAGTCGGAGTGAACTCATGGCGACCCTCTGGATAGCTATCCTAAATTGTGTTCGGTCTTCAGTCAGGCGGCTCATTGTTGACAGACTGGTACCCGTAGCTGCTGTTATTGTATCGATCCATCTCATTGCTGGCCTTCCTCTTTTGCGTTGACCTTCTATCTTGCCAAGCATGATGTCTTTCTCTAATGATCTCTCTCTTTGCATGATGTGTCCAAAGTATGAAAGTCGAAGTCTTGTCATCTGAGCTTCTAAAGAAAGCTTAGGTTTGATCTCCTCTAGTACTGACTGGTTTGTTCTTTGGGCAGTCCATGGTATACGCAGTATTCGCCGCCAGCACCATAATTCAAAGGCATCAATTTTCTTCCTGTCTGTCTTTTTCACTGTCCAGCTTTCACATCCATATGATGTTATTGAAAATACCATGGCTTGAACAAGTCGAATCTTTGTATGGAGAGAGACATCTCTGTCCTTGAGAATCTTATCTAGGTCTTTCATAGCCATTCTGCCAAGAGCAATGCGTCATTTGATTTCTTGACTGCTTGTTGCTTCTTTATTGATAGTTGATCCAAGTAGGTTAAAGTTGTTCACAATTTCAATTTCTTCTCCTTCAACGATGAACCTGTTGATTATGCCAGTTGTCATGATCTTTGTCTTCTTTACATTAAGGTGCAGGCCCATTTTGAGACTATGTTCTTTGATTGTGAGAAGCAAATGTTTCAGATCATCTTCACTTTCAGCCATTAATGTAGTATCAGCATAGCGAAGGTTGTTGAGTCTTCCACCAATCTTCACACCTCTGTTGTCTTCATACAATCCTGCTTCTCTGATGATTTGTTCTGCATATAAATTAAACAGGTAGGGGGAAAGTATGCAGCCTTGTCTTACACCTTTGCTTATTTTAGACCATTCTGTTTCTCCTTGTTCCGTTCAAACTGTTGCTTTTTGATCAATGTACAGATTGTGCAAGAGAACGATCAGGTGTTCTGGTATACCCATGCTTCTTAATGTGGCCCAGAGTTTCTCATGGTTTACACAGTCAAAAGCCTCGCTATAGTCGATAAAGCACAAATAGATATCCTTTTGGTATTCTTTAGTCTTTTCAAGGATCCATCTCACATCCGCAATGATGTCTCTCATTCCTCGCCCTTTCCTGAACCCTGCTTGCACTTCAGGTAGTTCTTGTTCCAGGTATGGTTGTAGTCTCTTTTGAATAATCTTCAGTAGAATCTTGCTGGCATGTGGGATCAGAGCGATTGTTCGATAATTTCCACAGTCAGTTGGATCACCTTTCTTTAGTATTGGTATAAACACAGATCTTTTCCAGTCAGTTGGCCATGATGTTGTCTTCCATATTTCTTGGCAGAGCCTTGTAAGTATGGTAACAGCTGCATCAGATTGCTGCAATACTTCTAAAGGAATGCTATCAATGCCTGGTGCTTTGTTCTTTGATAAGGCTTTTAATGCTGCTTCAACTTCTTCTTTCATCACCAATGGTTCCCGATCATAAGGTACAGGTTGAAACGACTGTTGGTCCACTTGATCTTTATCATATAAAAACTCTGTATATTCCTTCCACCTTTTCTTGATCTTCTCAGCATCATTCAACATAGAACCTTGAGCATCTTGTAACATTCCAATTCGAGGCTAGAACTTTTTCTTTAACTCTCGTAGCTTTAGGAAAGCTGATCTTGTTCTTCCTCTAATAGTTTCTGCTTCTATTTCCTTGCAAGTGTCATTGTAGTACTTTTCCTTGTCCTGTCTTGCTGCACGTTGGAAATCTCTGAGTTCTGTGATTGTCTTTCTTTCTCCTCTGGCTTTAGCTTCTCTGCGTTTCTGGGCAATTTTCAGAGTTTCTTCCGTCATCCATTTTGGCCGTTTTTGCTTTTTCACCTTTTGTAGAGACTTCTCACTTTCTTCCAACACAATCTTCTTGATGTCATTCCATAACTCTTCTGGAGCTCTGTCATTTGTATCTAAAGCAGCAAATCGATTTTGCAGGCAGTCTTTAAATTCCAGTGGTATATTCTCAAGGTCATATTTTGCTGCATTCATGAGTGGTTTGCTCTTTTTCAACTTTAGCTTGAGTTTGCATACTAGTAGTTGATGATCTGTACTACAGTCAGCTCCAGGTTTTGTCTTTGTTGATGTTATAGAACTTTTCCATCGTTGACTTCCACAGATGTAGTCAATTTGATTTTTATACAATCCATTGGGTGAAGTACATGTGTACAGTCGCCGCTTGTGTTGCTGGAAGAAGGTGTTTATGAATAGATTTCTGTTGCCAAGTCCATATTTTCCAACTACTTTGCCACCTTCTTTGTTGCCAACTTTTGAGTTCCAGTCACCCATGACTATCAGGATATCCTGTTTGCATATTCTGTCAATTTCAGCTTGTACTTGTTCATAGAACGCTTCAATTTCATTCTCTTCTGCAGCTGTTGTTGGGGCATATGCTTGAATTATAGTTGTGTTGATAGGCAATCCTCATAGACGAATAGAGATTAAGCGTTCGCTGACTGCATTGTATTTCATTACAGTTCTTGCAAGTTTCTTCTTTATTATAAATGCAACACCATTTCTTCTTTGTCTTTCATTTCCAGCATAGTAGACCATGTGATCATCTGAAGCAAAGTGCCCAATGCCAGTCCATTTCAGTTCGCTGACACCCAACAGATCAAGTTGTACACATTCCATTTCATTCTTGACCACCTCCAACTTCCCTTGGTTCATGCTTCGTACGTTCCATGTTCCAATGTGTAAGACATCTTTACAGCTTCTGACTCTCATTTCATGCGCAGCTACATCAGCAGTCAGACTTCCCGAGGGCTTTGATCCAACCACATCATAAATGCTGGCTTTACTCTGAAAGGTCTTCAGCTCTTCCCCAGTAGCTAGTTGAGTGCCTTCCGACCTGGGGGTCTCATCTTCCAGCACCATAGCACAATCTGTTTTGTTGTAACTATCCATTGGGTTTTCATGGCAAGATACAGAAGTAGATTGCCCGGCCTTTCTTCCGTGCAGTTTAAGTTTTTGGTGGTGTTGCCGTTGTCACAAAAATGTGATCCTCTGCCGTCAACACTATCCCATTCTGCTGCTGCCCAGATGGGTGGTTTGTCTTGATCTGGCACCTCAGCTGAGACCTGTCCATCTTGGGAGACCCTGCCAGTAGTTAAACTACCGATAGTTTAGCTCTCAGCATCACTGATGCACGCAAGCCCTCACAGCACGACCAGCTGCAAAATGACTACTTTAAAAAAAAAAAAAAAAATGAAAGCGGCCAGTGAAATGGCTTTGGACTATATATACAGACATATTTGACACACAAAAGAATCAAATAAAACAAGACCAAATAAGAAAAGGAAATAGTAGAAAATATTATAAGAACTGGGAAATTGCCTGGGCATTATTATTCCACAAGTGACTTGGAAAATCCTGCTCCAAGCTAACGCTCACAATTCCTCAAGATATTGTACATAACACAACCATTTATTACAGTCTACCTCAAATGAAATAGCACTTGTTAAAAGCTAATTTCATGTTAACTCTCCTTGTACAATGTTAAATATTATCACTCCATGTTAACATTACATAGAACAGGGAATATTAACTATAAATTGTTCCATGTAAACCACATTGACCTTTGGAAATGCAATATATAAAAAAATGCTAAATAATCAATTGCAAGGGTGCCGATAATGTTGACCACAACTGTATGGTCAGGGCAGTTGGCATAGCTGGATTTAAGATTGAAATAAGTTCCTGGGGAAAATATCAGTAAACCATTATTAGCCAAGTAGACTTTGAAAGTCACAGTTTATCTCTGTCTATAAATAACAGGGAAAGGACAAATTCTTTGGGGTTCTGCAGGGTATCTTTGACCTGGCTTTGCCAGTCTAAGAAAAAGAATGGTGATCTTGATGGACCTTTGATCTGACTCAGTATGGCATTCCTGAAGTTCATAGTAAAAAGAAACCTTTGGTGATAGCACCTCTCCTTTTTTCAATTGTAATCTTTCTTTACAACTTGGAAACTATTATAATAATAATACCAAGAAACATTAAACAGAAAGTGCTGCACAAGCAACTGCAAAAATAAGGAAATCAACAGAAAAAAACCCTAAAACCTAGCTTGACAGGTGAGACATTGAACAAAGAAATATAAAGGCAAACAAAAAACAGAATTGTTTCACTTGAGCATGCCCCTTCATAAATGCTCCCATTAACACCAGTTACCACAAAAGGGGACTTGAATGAGATGTCGGGGGGTGGGGGGGGGGGGAATTCTCATTTGAAAGGGATCTAAAAATATATATTTCTCCCATTACTCTTAAGCCATTTTCTAGGCTATTTCAAATAGAAATGTATCCCGGAGGCAAAGCTTTGGAACATAACTGAAGTCAATAACCAAAGGTTCCTTTCTAGGGAATGGTTTACCACCAGCTCTTAGAATTGAGTTAGAGCTCCTGCCGTTTAGGAAAGTGTTGACGGCCAAGTTTTTCAGCAGGACTTCATCTTAATAGGGTCTGGTTATGACTCTGTTCAGGAGAGAGGAAACTCAACGGCTCAGAGTTTGTTTAAAGTCCTGTGTTTTTGCTTGTGTGTTTGTGCTTTTTTTATTTACTTTTTATTTAACATATTTTGCCCAAATACAAGCAATGGAAAATCAGAAGAAATCATCAAACCAAATAAATTCCAATATAGGAAAACAGGAAATAAATATATAATGTAGTCCACATCAAGGGAGTGAAACTAGATAACAGATAAGGAAGCAATTCTCCATCAGTAACCAAGACCAAATAAATGGCCCACACATTAAGGAGATAAATTGCAATCAGAGTACCTCATTCCCCTCCACACCCCATCTGTCTGTCAAAAATTTCTCCAGATGTACAACATCCATAAATATAAAGGAAGCGCCATCATAAGTGATGACACACTTACAAGGAAATCTTAGAAAAAATGTGGCACCCAAAGCAAGCACCTGAGGCTTAAAGGACAAAAACTGCCTCCGCCGCAATTGGGTGGCACGGGAAACATCGGGGAATACATTGACAACCTGCCCACAAAACTTAATTGCCTTAACCTTAAAATAAGCTTTCAGAATACGTTACTTGATCACCACTGAAGGAAAGGTGACCAGCAGCGTAGACCACAAGGAAATAGTGTCTGAGGAATCTTCTATAAAGGCAGTGAGATTAGAAATAGAGGGAATTACCTCATCCAATTCACCTTCTGCTGAGTTGACCTTTAATTTGGATGAAGAGACATAATAAATCTGAGAAATCTCAACAGGGTCGGATATGGCTAAAACCTCTTTAAGATATTTATCCAGGAGAATCTTCGCAGATAACAAAGGAGATTGAGGAAAATTAAAAAACCGTAAGTTACACACCCTCATAGAATTTTCCAGTGATTCCAATTTAGAATGTAAAGTCAAGGAATCCTTGATTCCAGCAACACTGGCTGAATGAATAGGAAGCACCTGAGATTCTATTTTAGAAATGGCCATATCCAAAGAAGAAACCCTTTCATTCAATTGCTGCAGTGATACTGTAGCATCTTGAGTGAAAGCACATAAAGAATTTAGTTTTGAGGATACTTTCAAATCAATACATTTTAAGGCTGCCCATACATCCTTTAAAGTCACATCAGCCTCAGGTGATAGTTCTGGGAGCTCAAAAGAAACTCCCAGAGTGATACCCTGAACTGGAGTCGGTAAACTAATCCCTCCTTTGAAATCTCCATCCACCAAGGAAAACGACCGAGAAATGGCAGAAAAACCAGACCCAGGGCAGGGAGGGGGAGATCTCCCGTCAGAGCTCAAGGAGACCCCGTCAGGAGAGGACTGAGCCTAGGGAGCAGACAGAGTAACTATGTGTTTGTCCATGGGGCCAACTGGTTTAGACCCTCCGGAATCAGCCCCCAGGACTTTGTTGTTTGCTTTTGCCTTTCTCTTCCCCATCTAAACAATAAAACTGATGTTAGAAAATCCTTACAACACAGCATCTAAAGCAGGGCTACCAAGGACAATAAGCAAACAACTCACACACACCGACCTGCTGGTTCCACGCAGAGAGCAATTATTCTCACAGCGTCGAAATGGCGTCGAAGGAGCGTCTAAGGGGCAGTACCTGCCCCTTTAAACATGCCCCTTCAAGGCACGCTCCGCGGTCGCGGAGCAGTAGAAGGAGATATAAAGTGTTAGGGAAATCAGAATCCTATATATGTGCCCTTTGTAATAATAATGCTTAGTTTAAGTGCATATACAGGAGGCCTGCACAAGAGAAATTAGAATCCCATAGAAATCAGAATCCTATGTGTGTGCCCTTTGTACATTCTGGTGTGGGTATGGAAAAAGGAATGTGCTGTGTAAGCTAAACTGATTGTTCTACTCAAGGATGACTTGTATTTGCATTAGTTACTGATAAACTATAGTGGGCCCCCAGAAGATGGGTGGATGACGTATGAATATGTTTTTGATGATGTATAAAATACGGACAATCCCTCCACCCTTTGGAATAAACTTGCATACTTTCCTACTGTGTGGTCTGTGAGTTTTATTCCCCTGGATTCCAGCCAGCCGGAGCAGCACACCGCAGATGAGGGTTCGGGATTTCCCTGGCCTGGAGTGACTAACAAGAAACAGAACCTTTACATTTGGTGTCAGAAGTGGCGATACTCCCGTTGGCCAGGGATCCCTGTGCTTTGGTAGCACGGTTTAAATTAGAACTGGTATTCTCCCTTTGGTTGGGAGTGTCCCTATTGCTTTGGTAGCATGGTTAAATGGTAATTAAGACTTTCCTGTTCCCTGGGTGGGAATCGGTGGGAAAGCTAAATTTTTTTTCTCTTTCTCATCTGCGGCTGCTGTGAGGACTGTGTGTGTGTGTGAGTCTGGCTATACGCCCCTGCCATATTTTGAAGCGATATAGCTTTCGTGATAGATACTGTGCAGAAAGCAAGAGGCCAGATGTGCGTTTGTTGTGAATTAATTAGAGGATGGGGGGTCCCAAGGTGAGGGGGCCGCTCCAGAATCCGCGGGAGTGCATGTTCTGCTATATGTTGTGATAAGTTTTAAAACTGCAGCTAAAAAACAGCCATTCTACATAAATTGTCAGTGTAAGTTACAGGAGTCTGTTAGCATGTTTATCTCTGTGCCTATACGACACCCCCCCCCCCTCTCTAGAACTGATGACTCTGGAATGCAAGTGACAAGTGGTGTTTGTTTATTCTTCCACTGATTTGCTCTTCCCTCCCCCTCCCTTCCTGTTCTTTGTGTTCAAAGATTACGGACAGGCAGACAGAACAGAAACTTAAAGTTAAACAGCATACTAAAATGTAAATTATTATTTGTTTGCAGAGTGTCTATTTATTGCCATATTGTAAGAAGACAAGCTAAATAGAAAGAAAATTACTTTTGTACTTAACAACGGTATAACTGTCACTGAAATATGTAAAAGGGTGTGTCTGTATTTAGACACCCATTGCTATAGCAATGTACTGAATAATGAAATACTAAAAGAGCTCTTAATCTGCTTCACAATATCCCTCTCAGAGTCTCATTGGCCAGGTTGGCTAAAGGTGAATTGGCCACAGGTAAAAGTGTAAATAACAGCTGGGGCTCACCGGGATTTTCACACAGTGGAGTGACTCCTGCTGAGTGGAGGTGCGAAGACGCGTCCTGTTGATTTCCACAGTCTCACCTCCTTCTCTGCGGAGAGGTCTCTTTACTAGCTGGTAATGATCCTAGGTGACTAGAGGTATTGTGAATCGGAATGTGACAGACCGTGCAGCAACCCAGTAAATTCTGTGCACAGATCGAGGTAAGGAAAAGTGGGACTTTGGTTTCTACCTTGGTGGTTTGTATATTCTATTGGGAACTGAGACTGATTGTGTGTGAGTGAGATGTATAATGTAAATAGTGGAGGAATTCGGGGAGTGGGGTGCGCTCCAAATACCCCGAGGGTCTAGTTCATTATGCAGGGTGAAATTTCTTAAGAAAGCACTTGTAAGCTTTGATTTATCTCTTGTTTAAATAAGAACTGAAACAGAAGTTTCCCAAATAAGTAACTCCTTTGTGTCCTTCCCAACAAGCTGAAAAAAAAAAGTTATGTTTACAGTAAATATTGTTTTTCTTTTACTTGCTGGTTGGTGCAGGATTTAAGGAATCTGAATAAGATTGTCCAGACCTAGCAACGGATACTTTCCTTTGAAAACCTTATTTCAAAAGAAACCCCTTGATTTGTATATTTATGCTTTTGGTTAAAAATATTGAGCTAAATTTTGCATGAACACAAATGGTTCAGTATTGTAGATTTGAGGTATATGTTTGAGCCTGCTCCCTAGGCACTATGTAGATGATCTTCTATGTTCAGGGCAGGAGAAACCAGTTGTGATAGAAGCCATTCACAATCTGCTGCATTTCTTGGGTAAGAAAGGTTTCAGGGTGTCCTGAAGAGAAAAAAATAAATTTAGGTTGGGGCTATCCCTTCCCCCTACAGCACTAGAATCGAAACAATAAACTTAAAAAACGAACAGAGAACAAAGAAGAGAGAGGGAAGGGGGGCAGCCCCTCCCGTGGGCTACAGAAGACGCAAATGGTTTGGATTATAGTACAGCCCTTCTCTGGCCGTTTGTCAATGCATTTTGTAGCATGGCCATATTTACTAGCCAGGGGTTGAATTCCTTTCATCTTGAAGTGATATTATAAGTGAAGGAAAGTGAAACTAAAAAATAAATCCGGAGAGAATAAAGGGTATTGTGGAGTTACCTTTGCCTAAACTAAGAGAGCTGATATCCGTTTGGCTGAGTGTAAAAAGGCTGTAATGATGTCAGAAAGGTCTGTGGAAACTGTTCTGTTTTTCTTTAACCTTCAAAGTAGGGATTGGGAACCCTATCAGGACAATGGGGCATCCTGAGCCAGTAATTAAGACTGCAACTTGAAAAAAAAATGATTTGAATCCTGAGTGAATAAGAAGGTCATGTTATGTGTCTGGTCTTTGTGTATGCTATTGAGTAAACTTAAAGAGTTTAAAAAACAATGATTTTTATATTTTGTGGCAAGCACCTCAGAGGTCATAATTATTGTTCATATATTATAGAAACACATAGAGTTGTAACTATAGGAATTTAATAGCAATCACAATTAGTGACAATTCTCAAGCAACTTTTTCTTTTTAAACTCTTAGTATTTAGGACTCTTGTTCAGCTATCTGCATTTGCCTGAAGGAATTTGGACTCAAGACAGACCTGCTGTTTACTTTGCTATTTGTGTTTGAGATAACATCAAGGTTGAACTGTTACTCTAAGTAGATTGCTTTAACATAATTTCATTGTTTCAGATCAGTTTGATACCAGTCTCAAGTATTATGTATAAGGTTTTAATTTAAATGTGACAAAGCATGATTTTGAATTCACCTCTTTGCAGTTTCATGTTATTTGAATGTCTGTTTCCTGAACTGTAAGATTTTAAGTTAATTACTTTGCATTGTTAAGCTCGGTGCTGATGACTGACGAACAGGACAGTAGCACCATGGGTGCTGGCTATCTTTCTGATTTGATGTGTTGGGGTCCAGAGAGAAAAAGTTTTTAACATTTCAGTTTTAGTAATACAGTATATTGTAGCACTATGACATACAAGTTTTATTTAGTTTACACACTTGCACTTTATGTTACCAAAATACTTGTCGAAGCAGTACATTATGTAGAGGTTCAGTACACATAGAAATTATAGAATTTTGGAAAGAGGCTGATCTGCAATTGCTTTGTTCCCAAGCACATAGATCACATTTAGTGGAAAGATGGAGCTGAGTTACCAGGAAATATGAGAATATTTGTAAAGTTAGTAGACAAATAAAATAATAATATTAACTTGAGATGATTGGATAAACTAAATTTTACTTGTTAGCAACGATCTAGGAGAGGTTTAAAAAACAAAACAAAAAAAAATTAATAATAAAAGAGAGAGAGAGAGACAGAAGGTGAGGCTACAGCCTTGGAAAAGGCAATAAACGTGCTGCTCCGAGTGTGATGCCACCAGAATTCTGACTGCTTTAAGACTCCTCGAGGACCCACAAGGCCTGAAGAACATGAACCTTGCATATTTATGCCTCTGAAGAGACATGACTAGGCAGGGGGGAATAGGCCAAGAAGAACCCGAGGAAACATCGCCCTGAGGCCCAACCACAAATGCCTTGAACCTTCTTAGGCCTCTCATCTCAAAAGGATCTCTTAAACACCATGATTAGTGAGTAACTTCCACAGATCCTTGTGGGCACTGCGATTATAAGATCAGTCCTCAAATATTTTTAAGTTTCCACAACACTCTCACTGGGAACCGGGTATAAGATAGACTTTAGTCACACCTGAGAGATTATGTGGCTGTTCTGTTAGAAGCCATACTCCTTCCTATTGGGATTGATGTTATAAAATGCCGTGAAGCACTAGTCTATATTGTAAGGACTTTATCTATATTTTGTTTAGGCAGTTGCTAATTAGAATGAGCACTGTTTATGCTTATTGAAAAGGATCTACATTTACAAAAAATACTAAGTTTCTAACAATTGTTTGATGTTCTTAGCAGCCTTGCCAAATAAGGATACACTAGTATGGTATAAAAAAGACAGAAGGACCTATGCATGTAGTTTGATGGAATGATGTAAGTGAAAAAAAAAAGTGGTGTTGAGAGGAGTGTGATGGAATATTCATGTTGGAAAAGAGAACTCAGATTAACATTATAAAATGGTGAGGGTAAATTGAAATGTGAAATGATGTATCCGATGTATCCACCTAGAAAGAAAACTGACAATGAATACTCTACAATATTTGATTATGCCATCCGCATTAACTCCAATTTTGGAAGTCATCTAGCCCAGAGATATATCCAATAATTGGAAATAGACACTTGGAGATAGGCTGAGTGCACTTTTCATCCTAATGAGCTTTGGAGAGACCCACACTGGCCATGTGGTGCTTTTCAGATGCTTTTATCCCTTTTTGCCTCTTTGTGTCCTGGCCCGATACATGAAGCTAAAGGAGGAAAGTTACTTACACAAATTTTTACAAATTGGTATAATTCTAAAATTGTGAAAAAATTTGAGGAAGTGTGGGCATCTTGTCAAAATGTATTAGCTAAATTGAGTTGCTTAGGATTGGCTGTTGTATGCAAGCAGCAATCCACGAAAGGGGGAACCTCCGAAACCTAAACTGTCTTGCCTTTGACTCTGTTCAAAAAAAAAAAAAAAAAAAATTGCCCTAAGGGAGTAGACTGAACTTTTTCTCCCTCTGAACTGTTATATGGAAGACTGCTTAATTTTTATACTCCTGAGCCTCACATTTGATCTCTTGTATTTCCTAGCAGCAGAAGCATCTCTCTTCCCTCCACAGGTATGCTCAGCAGGTCCAGTCCTTTCTGCTGGATGACTCAGCTCTTTTCTTTCAATCCGGAGACTGGATTTTGGTAAAGACATACCACCAGCACACAGTACAAGCCCCTTTTCCAGTATGGGACCGTTCCAAGTTCTTCTGATAACACCGATTACAGTGAAGATGGCGGCTAAAAGATCCTGAAGCCATTGCCCTCGCTGGAAACATTCTCCATATACAGATCAGGCTTCAGGACCAGGATGAGAAGTAGCTGACGCCAGGGCAGCCAAGGCCCTAGCAACTGGAGAGGAGAGGAGAAGACTCCTGAAGAAAAGCAGCTTTCAGCCTAGAGGTACCGAACCAACATATCCCTTCAAGGTTGGTGACCAGGTACAGGTCAGAGCACCTCAAAAGCACAGTACCTTAGACCCGCTCTACGGACCTCCAAACTACAGTGATCGCCATCACATGGACAGCCATCCTGTGTGACTCCTCCCCTTCGTGGATCCATGCGTCAAGAATCAAGCGTGTATCATCTCCACTGACAACTTCGGTTCCAGCCTCCTGACCATCACGCACAAGACTTTGTTGACGACTCCTACCACTCATGTGGTGCCTCCTTCAGCCCATTTCGGGAACTGTTAATATGGCAATACTACTTGCCCAGACTACCTTACTTTTTGTGTGCGCAGATCGCTACAAACTGAATCTTTTCTCTCAACATGTCTCATTACTGTACCTTCTAATCTGTGTGAAATGCAGAAGTTTACTGTACTTGACAATTTAAACTGCACCCAGCCCCATGTTTCTTTTTCTACCTTTTTGTATAACATTGGTGTTACTCGCCTCTCTTTGGGATATGACTAGGTCCCTTGCTCATTGTAAACTGTCTCTAGTTTTAATGCTATGGATTGTTTTATTGTTTCTGCTTTTAGCCTGCCTAATACTGCTCTATACTATTCTTCAACTACAGGGAAGTTTCTCATGATTACTTTCTGATGTATTTTTCTTTGGGGTGGTCTCAAAGGACTGCTTATTGCCCTATTGAGAGGTTTTATAATTCTTGTTCTTTTTTGTTGTATATTCATTTGTTCTTGACTGTTGTTGAAAGGCCTTACAAAGCTCTACCACTTTTATGTATTCCTATACTCCTGCTTTTATGGTGGCTGATGTACCTGAGCTGCCACATACAGATGTTCCATTAATAATGTCTGTTTAGTTATTTTGTAGTAGATTGTTAGGCTGTTCTTATAGTGGGCCTATGCAGGCCCAAAGGGGGGATTGTTAGGGAAATCAGAATCCTATATATGTGCCCTTTGTAATAATAATGCTTAGTTTAAGTGCATATACAGGAGGCCTGCACAAGAGAAATTAGGATTCTGATTTCTATAGGATTCTATGTGTGTGCCCTTTGTACATTCTGGTGTGGGTATGGAAAAAGGAATGTGCTGTGTAAGCTAAACTGATTGTTCTACTCAAGGATGACTTGTATTTGCATTAGTTACTGATAAACTATAGTGGACCCCCAGAAGATGGGTGGATGACGTATGAATATGTTTCTGATGATGTATAAAATACAGACAATCCCTCCACCCTTTGGAATAAACTTGCATACTTTCCTACTGTGTGGTCTGTGAGTTTTATTCCCCTGGATTCCAGCCAGCCGGAGCAGCACACCGCAGATGAGGGTTCGGGATTTCCCTGGCCTGGAGTGACTAACAAGAAACAGAACCTTTACATAAAGAAGACACAAAAGCCCCCACCAGGAGAAGACTGTCCCGGGTGTGCCTGCCCGATATTCAGTGCAGCAGCGTCACCTCCACCGGGTCAGTCCGATTAGTCTCTGGACCCAACCTCCACAGTCCAACTCTCCTCTACTTACTCCTATCTCACTCCCGTGTTTGTGCTTTTTAATATAAGTTATCATTCCTATTTGGTAAAAGTACTAAGAAAACGTTTCTTTGAATAGTATATTTAAACATGTAAATCAGTAAATCATTGGCTTTAGCGAAGATCAGAGTAGTATGATCCTACATAGTCTCAGAAATAACTTTGGAACTTGTCTTAGATTGATCAGTCGTAGCCTAGTACACACCAAATGTGTTCAGGGGCAAACCAATTGTATAGTGAGCTGAAGGGCTACCTTTGCACAATGAAAATCATACATATGCATATTAATATTGCACATAAAAAATAAATTATGTAAAGGCTTTCTATATTCACTAAATTGGGCTAATGGTTAACCTGGGCTATCTGCAACTAGGTCCCATGTTGTTCAACCATTAACCGGTTAGCCTGATTTAGTAGACATACTCCTAAATGTCCTTTTTTTGCTAGCTACAGATATTCAGAGAGATCCTGAAAACTTGACTGGTTGTGTAGTCAATAGGACAGATCTGGTTAAGTGCTGACTTGCTGTAGTTTGTGCTGTCACTGATAACTAAAACTGTGTAGTAACAGTAACCAGGTGAGCCCAAAAAGATAACTTTATCTAGGAATTCTGCATAAATAGCAATTAAACAGAAATGAAATTAAATCTGCGAAGTTTACCAGCACAATATCTTTAGAAAATTTGATTTGTAATATGTCTTACCTTTTTAAATGTTGTTTCTTTAGTTCGACAAGCAAAATTGCCTTGCCCCAGCAATAAAGTCTGTCATCCTGGAATGAAAGAAATACACTTTCTAAAGGCCAAATGTGAAGACTTTCTCCAAATGGGATTAAGATACCAGCATCACAGCCCTCCATCACCAGATGTTGACTATATCCCCATCCAGGTGGAAATAAGAGATGAAAAGAGTAGATTTCAGTTGCAGGTAGGAGAATCCTTCTGTACCATAATATCAGTCACAAACATTGCACTTTTATCTGGGAAACTATTATTTTTCATAACTTTCCATGTTGATGAGAAGAGCCACCAAAATGGTAAAGGGGATGGAAGGATACGCCTATGAAGAAAGGCTAAAAAGGTTAGGGCTCTTTAACCTGGAAAAGAGACGGCTGAGGGGAGATATGATAGAAGTCTATAAATTAATGAACGGAGTGGAACAGGTAAATGTAGATCGATTGTTTACGTTATCAGAATATAGAACGACTAGGGGACATGCAATGAAGCTACAGGGTAAACTATTTAAGACTAATAAAAGAAAATATTTTTTCACTCAACGTGTAATCAAACTCTGGAATTTGTTACCGGAGGATGTAGTAAAGGCTGTTAGTGTAGCTGGGTTTAAAAAAGGTTTGGACAAGTTCCTGGAGGAAAGGTCCATAAACCATTATTAAGAAGGGACCCAGGATATCAATGCTTGACCCAGTACAAGCATTGTGGAACCTGTGTCCCTTGGGGAAACTGCTAGGTACATATGATCTAGATTGGCCACTGTTGGAAACAGAATATTGGGCTTGATGGACCTTGCTCTGACCCAGTATGGCATATCTTATGTTCTTATGATGGAAATTGCCATGAGCAGACATAGGGGGAATCTGAGAGGATAGTTACTAAAGAGCATGGAGGCAAAAACATGTGATACGTCACTGTAATGCACAATTATTTACCCCACCACACATTGAATAATGAGATGCAAAGCATTCAAATACATGCAAAATGTCTCATCATTGATTATCACGGACATTAATTTTCCTGTCAAAAGCATTGGGCCACTATCACGTGACCTGATGCTCCCTGCCTCTGTCTTAAAACAGCTAACACTGTTAAAATCAAACCGGTGGTCCAGGAATCCCCCTGACCGGCACCACCAAAACGTCAGGGCTCCCTCCCTCACAGAGACCGCAGTGCTCCCAAGACCTAGTAGAAGATTTCCCCCCCCCCCCAATATCCCACCTCCCCCAAATTCCTAATCAGCTTCCCCCACCTCTGACTATGTCTGTCCTTCAAAGGCTACTAGACATATTGCGAAGCATCCCTGGAGGTTTGGAAGGAGCGTTCCCATCTTGCTCCTGCCGGCACCAGCTTTGAAATGGTGCCTGTGAACCCTGCCACTTCTGTTCACTGCCATATTAGGGCAAAAGACTTTTATATGACAGGTTAACCCTAGTGATAGTACTGCAATTAGTGGTCTGATGCTCTCAGGCTGAAAAAAATAACACCAACACTTAATGGAGATATTTTTCTCTGAATAATGAAGCTTATAGTGTTCAACACAAGCCGCATTATTCCTTTTACTGTTGGCGTCAGTAACCAATGAGTTACTGCACATTAAGGACTATGCAGTAAATTAAGCTACAGTAAAATGAAAAACTATACCACAACTTGATAACCAGTGGCCTTAATAACATAGTATGAATAATAATACCATGTTGTTAATAATAATCCCTCACATTGACTATTGTAATAGTTTACTACATGGCCTGCCAAAAATATCCCTACACCCACTCATAATGACACAACATACAGCCGCACGAATTAACCGAGGTATCCGGATGCCCATCCCTTGCCTACAAGCAGCCTTGCCTCCCTTCCTCCAACATCCCCCCCCCCCCCCCCGCTTCGGTCCGAGCTCAAATTTCCTCCATGAACACCCCCCTTTTCCCCCCATCTCTCCACCCCTAACTCCCAGAACAAAACACTCACACACCATAACTTTGGTGAACAATTACTTGGTCGCAGCTTTATTCATAATATTGCAAACCGGCCCAACATGGGCCAACTGAACATTCTCAAGTCAAACATTAACCCCCCCCCCTTTCCATTTCCGGATGATGCCCCCTACCAGCCGTTATAGCAAAGTGGTGCATCATCCACCCCCCATTCCCCTACCGCCCGCCTCGTCATGTTATTAGCAAAGGCCAGCAAGTTGCCTTCCACTGGGCAGAGACCACAATCGTGATGTCTCTCCCAACCTAAAGAGCACTGCCGCTCCCCTGCCAAGCGGCATCCGCCTCAAATGCCCCGCCGGGTCAGCGAGCACCAACTCGCTACCCTGCCACCGACACAAGGTAGACCACTATCCTTGCGCCGCCCCCCCCAACAGAAAGCTACGACCAACACCAAAATTCGAGGGCTTCCTGCCAGTCATTCAGCAACAGATCCTGCCCAACAGGGGCAAGGTGAACCCCATCCAAGCGATACAAGCCACTGCACCTAACCTCCGCCCACTGATGCAACACCTGCCACCCACCTGTTTGCTGGACCCATCACCCTATCTCCCTATTGATCTTGACCAGGCCCCGCGACCACCGCCACTGTGCCCAACACACGGGGCGCGGAATGATGTCCGACCAAATGATGGACACATCTGGAAGCAGCTCCCGCAGCAGACCGATGTCCCTCTGAACCGTTCTGATGAGCTGCCGGCACGACCAGCTCACCAAATCATTGCCACCCAGGTGTATCAGGAGCCCGACTGGCCTCCGCCGCTGTGCAATCTGCGCCTGAACGAATGTCACAAGTTGCCACCACCGCATCCCACGTTGTCCCATCCAGCAAAGCCGAACTCTGGAATCTGCCAGCCCAAGGTGAAGTCCCAGCGGCTGCGTTGCAGCCCTTCGCTCAGCCCAGTAGACGAAGGAATGGCCGATGATCCACCAGTCACCAGAGCACACACCATCTGAAAGGACAAATCGGACTGCCACCAGCAAGCAACTCTGCAATAGGAAGAAAACTGTTAGTACCCCCCCTTTCTGCTCCCTTCCCCCCCCCCATCGTAGCCACCAAGGGACTGGCTCTGGACCCCACCCCACAGGCCAAGAGCAGTCGGCCTAAGGGCGAATGTACCCTTCGTATGCACCTGAATGCCACCTCCCAATCCGCTGAATCACCCGCCCTTCAAGACCCACTGCCGCCGCACTCGTGGCCTCTCCAATCCGAAAGGAATGTGATGCATAGCTCAGTTCGTCATAGCCCAAGAACCACAAAACCAGATGCAACACAGCCGTAAACTGAAACTGCGTTACCGGCCTGCCGTCCTCATGGATGAAGAAATAAGAACCTTGCAAACCTGAACGCTCCTGCAAGTATCTCCTTAAGGCATGCACCGGACAAGATGGCACGGGGAAGATAGCGCTCAATACCACCCAACCACCTTTACCTGCCTGATCCGTCTTGGACCGTGGGATGAAAACACGGGCCTGAGACGCCTCCACCATCATGTGCTCAAGCTCGATACCGCCGAACGCACACGGCCTTGCAGACCTAAGCACAAGTTCGCACACGCGAAATGCCCCAAAAAATGCAGTCACGAACAAGGCGTGGAACAAAACAGACTCAAAACTAGGCCGCGACACAAGGTATCGCCTCGCAAATCTGCAGCAAAAGTTCATGGGAAACCGGGCGCCGTCAGTCCCGCGGCCTGGGGTGCGCCCTGGCCCAACCTGCTAACATGCGCTTGACTAAAAACGAAACCCTAGGATTCCCCCATCCCGCCGCCTTACAAAAGGAGAACCCAGACACCGCGGACGCGACCGCCATTCGGGCCCAACCTTCCTTCTTCGCCTCGAGCACAAATTGTCCAACCAACCCATCAGGAACCCTCCCCCCGCCCCAACCCAAAGCGCTCAGGAACATACTCACCTGAGAGTATCCTCACCGATACAGGGCCCAAGTACCACATGCCACAGACGCAGAGAAGAGCGCCATCAGGTCCAGATCCCAACCTTCCAAAGATGCTCCGGGACCAGGGAAGCTGCCTGCTCTGCCTCCGGAGCCAACAGTCGGAATTGCTCCCACTGGAAACGGGAGAGAGCATCAGCAATGGAATTCTGGGAGCCCAGCATATGCCGCGCCCTAGCGGTGACATTCATGTGGAGACAGGCAAGCACAAAGATCCGCATCAAGGCAGCTACCCTCGGGCACCGAGGCGCCTGCCGGTTGATAACCTCCACCACCGCCGCGTTGTCACACCTGAAAACAACCCACCGATCCCTCAGGCGCTCCGGCCAAACCCAAAAAGCAACAACTATGGGAAAAAGCTCCAGAAAGGTGATGTTATGAGTCAAGCTGGACTGCACCCATTCGCCAGGCCAAGGCTCCGCACACCATGCTCCCTGACAATAAGCCCCAAACCCGGAACTGCCCGCCGCATCCGTAAACAAATGTAGGTCCGCATTCAACATCTCCGGTAACTGTATAACAGAGTGACCATTGAAATCAGTCAAAAGAGAGTTCCACACCCGTAAATCTTCACGCATCCTTGCCGTCACGCGAATACTATGGTGCGGAAGCTGGACCCCCGCCATGGCAAACGATAACCACCGCGCAAAGGGACGCCCCATGGGCAAAACTCTGCAAGGAAAATTGAGATGCCCAACTAACGACTGCATGACCCGGAGGGTGGTCTTGCTCAAAGATCCTACGTAAGCCACCATCTTCTTGAGACACTCGACCTTCTGCTCCGGCAAGCGCACAACCATACCCTCGGTATCGATCTCAATCCCGAGAAAGGTGAGGTGGGTAGCGGGCCCAACAGTCTTGTTAGCCGCTACCAGAATACTGAAATCACCCCCCCCCCCCCCAGTTTAACCCGTCCATACTCCACTAACCAGGGGCGCATAGCCTCCACTCGCACGGGCGTAGGTGCCAATGCCCCGAGAGCTCCCTCACTTGCCCCCTGCTGGGGCTCCCGCTGAATTTTTGTGACTACACTTAGTGGCAGCGTGCCCACTCCCACACAGGGAACATGCGTGCATAAATTTGCAATCAGGGAACGGGCAAGACGATTTGTTGAAACGCCAACAGATGTCTGCGCCCGCAGCGCCGCCTCTTGAGAGAGATGCAGGGATAATGGATGCCCGAAAGGACCGCACACCCGCCGACGCAGTCGACGGCACCAGCTTGCGGCCGCCTCCTCCGGCCCCCCCAATACGGCTCCACATGGACATCTGTGTTAACCATAAATTAATGTCCTTTGTACCCCACGATAACTGCCTGTTCTCTTCCATCATGTCTCTGAACTCCTCATCATAGTTCAGCCAAGCCCACCCGTCATGCACCTGCGATGCTGCTAAAATCGTATCAGCGTATGCCAGCAGCGCCCCGTACTGCTCTGGGAAATAATGTCCCCAAACACTAGCCAATCTCAAAAAGGCCCGAGACCAATTAAGAGTGTTATGGGAGGCCTTCCGCACTCTACCCGCTTTCTCATCCTCCTTTCTTTTTTTCTTACTTTCCCCAAATCGCTTCCTACCCTCCAATAGCCGAAAAATGTCGATATACTTGTGACGCTTAATGCGATGACGCAGCTTCCGCGGAACACCCTCCCACAGCTCAGTGCAGCGCACCACTGCGGACCCCCCACCCTCACCCTTTTCTCCTGCCGCCTCCATAGAGTCGACCGAGGAACCCGTCGAAGACGAGGATGAAGAGGAGGCCTGCCGTCAATGTCGCCCATGCTTGCACTTCGCCCTCTTTTCCACCAGCCGCAACTCCCGCACCAGGGGTTTGTACTCCACCCTCAGCGCTGCCAACACCCCCCGCACACTCACCAGCTTCACGAGAAGGCACCGCCGACGCAGCGACATTCTGGACCCCAACTGCCGCATTGGTCCGCTCCTCCGCCGCACTCGAGAGGACTGCGCTGCCAGCTCGAACAGGGTTGACCTGATTCATTCCAGGCCTTTCACTCTGAGGAACCTGTGGCAAAAGAGCAGAAGAAAAACCAGCAAGCACTGCCCACAAAGCGCTTGGCGCAACGCCCGGCCCCCCACCCCAGCCCCATGCCGAGGACCCAAGTCCGCCCGCCTCCCAGGCCGCTATCCCCCTGCCCGCGGGGTTCGCGTCCCCGCAAGCCCCAGCCCCCCTCCAGTCACCCCACCCCAATGCCCCGAACCACCCCATGTACCCCCACCCACAGCCCATGGACCCGAGGCTCCGAAAAATCCAGATTGCGGAAAATGCCCGCTCCCAAAGCCAGGACCATGCCATCCGGACAACGGAGGAGGAGAGGACAGTCCCGTGTACTCGCCAGCCATGGGGTCCGGTCGCCCATCCACCAGATCCGCCACCACCCCCCTTGAACAGACCGCTGACCCTGCACCCCGAACCCCATCAGGACCGACAGTACCAGTGCCAGCCGCTGCCCCACCCGACCCGACACGACACTGTCTCCCCCCAAGCACGAAGGCCCTGCCTCCCCGCGCCCCGGGACCTCAGGAGGAACCACACCAGCACTGGTCCGAGTGGCCCTGCCAGCGCTGCTGCTGGAACCTGCCCCCTTGGACTTCCCCCTACCCCATCCCCTTCGGGTGCCCCGAGATGCCCTCGCTGCCACTCCTTCTCTTGAGGGGGCTAAACGCCCAAGCCGTCCTGCTACTTGTCCCCAACAACTGCCCCCAGGGCCCCCACCCCTTCCCTGGCTGCCTTTTAACCGTACCTACGAGCCATAGCCCACAGCAACCCCCAACCAAGTGGAGAAACACCTGCTACCCTCCCACCTAACCCACCAATCCCCCCCTTTCTTTTTTTTTTTTTTTATGAAGGCAGCCACAAAATTAAACAATTAATCTATACCTAAACTTCTGCTTTTATGTTATTTTTTTTTAACTTTGTTTCGCTCGTTGTTTTTTTTTTTTTAAACCCCACACGGCGGTTTCTGGGGCTCCCACTGCCTGCCCAGCTCTCAATAAACAATCCCGCAGCCGGGGGACCCTTATCGCCCGGCCAGAGAACAGCCCAGAACACCGAGAAAAGCGTAACGCCACCGCACGGATGCTAGAGCTCCCCACGTGCTGCTAGGCCCCAGAGCCCCACTAGATCACCAGTGCCCCCCCTTCAAATAAACACTGCCGACGTCCGACGTCCACTGCCCCGCCGCACAAGCCGCCCTCCCAACCAAACCGCCCCCGTTGTTTCCCCACCAAGATGAAAATGCCTGCTCCCGAAGAAGAGCCCACTAGCAACACACCTTTTGGCAGCGGCGATCACGCTGAAAAGAGGGAGATCGCATGCCGGCAATCTCCCTCGCATGCCGCTGCTCCACCCCCAAACCGGCACCAGCACCAATCTCCTTCCTCCATGCCTCCTACGTGGCCACTGGTGCCGGACTCCCCTCATGTCCGCGCTCTCCCCCCCCCCCCCCACCCTGCACCGCATTGCTGCCGCAAGGGATACAGGGCCCCGGGAACCAGGTTACAAGCCGGCCTTGGGACCCTGCCCTGTGGCTCGGTGGCATTATTCACAACTCACGCCGTATTGATCATATAACCCCAATTCTGCGTGACCTACATTGGTTACCTATCCAAAGCCGAATAAAATCTGTTATTGATGACCACATTCAAAATCATTAGAAAAATAGCACCATCAACTCTTTCCCAATTAATCAAGATCGCACCCAATGAAGTCTAAGAAGAGGTCAAATGAATAACACTTTCACAACCCCATCACCTTCCGAAAGACTAAACAATGCACAAGCAATAGAGCATTTGAATATGTATCCCCTATGCTCTGGAACACATTACCAGATAGGCTACGAAACATTACAGACCTTTCCATATTCCGTACTCATCTCAAAACATTTCTCTTTATCGAACACTTTGGTCAAAATGAAATAACTTCTGAAACAGACCCAACATAAAATTCTCCATATCTGCACTTCAATCCTTTCCAAACTGATCTATAATCACTATCCCCTCTTTAACTAAGCTCACCAACACTTCGCCATAGTCAACATATTTCCTCCACTCCCCTGAACATACTCATATGACGATTGACATCCTCAGTCATTCAAATCATAAATAAGTTATATTGTTTCAGAATGCTGTAAATTTTATTGTTTGCCTTTTCCAGCACCTGTTCTATTGTTAATATGTTCGATGTATCTGTTCTAAATGTAAACCGCTATGATTACCCGATATGGTGGTATAAAAATCTCACAAATAAATAAATAAAATAAATAAATAAAATAGTAACACAAGTAGATGGTGGCAGGTAAAGTCTCTGAAATCACCCAGAGGAAGACAGGGCTATAACAGCACCCTGTGCAGATTACCCCACCCCCATGCCTAGTCCAAGAATGTATCACTTTATTTTCCTTTTTGGTTTCTTCTTTTATCTAATTACCAGTAAAGTAGATTAAGATGGCAATCGCACCAGTTTAGGGTTGTAGTTGCCGTTCCGTCCAGGTTAACAGTCTCTTCTCTGAAGAGTAAAAGTCATTTCTCCAGGAACAAGCAGGAAGTCAGCCCTCACATATGGGTGACATTGGTGCCGACGGAGCCTGTGCGGAGCATTTTCCCCAGCTTTCAAAGAAATTCATGCATGGTCTCCTTCCCGCCCAAGGGTGCCATCTTGCTTGGTCTCCTTTTTCCATGGAGCCCAATGGACATCTATTCTGTTTACCCAGAAAAATCCTTTAAAAAATTTGTTTTTCCCGGTTGCATACTGGTTCCTCTTCCTGCCTCGAGCCGGCGCCAACCCCGGGGCTGTTCTCTGCTCCTTTCCTCATTTTTTTTTCATCGAGGCTTCCCTCGACTGGGGTTCGTGACATTTTTCGCCCAGGGGTCTTTGACCCCAGCCAGTTGTTTCTCACCATGTCCCCTGGTGGGTTAAAAAAATGTGACTACTGCAGTCAAACATGTCAGTGACAGACACCCATGACTGCTGCCTACACTGCATGGGACCAGACCATGATAGCACCACCTGTGACCTGTGCTGGGCCATGACTCCGAAAACCAACAAGAAAAGGTCGGAGTTGCAGGAGAAGCTGTTCCCCAAGTCCTACTCGGCACCGGTCTCCCTGACGCCGAGCTCCAAGCTGAGCACATCCTGTGAGGGACAGGCATCATCAGAGTCCCATGGCAGCGGCTCTCTCCAAGAAGACCCCGGACCCCAAGAAAAAGAGGAAAAATTCCTTGGTCCGTCGAGGTCCTACTGGTGAAACCCGGTAAAATCCCTCTAGGGATTTGGGCGGCTCTGAGCAGCGCCCTCCAAGGTCCTCAAGAAGGATTCGTCAGCTGGTGGAATGGGATGTCAATGTTGTACTTTTCCAGCTCACCAAACCACTTGCCATCTGCCGGTACCTCTCTTGGAAGGTGTTATTTGTTTTATTTATTTATTTATTTATGCATGTTATTGAATATTGATATTTTATGTACACTCTTTCTTATATTTGTAGATACGTGTCTATTAGCATTATATATATGCAACTTATTTACTTGCTTGTTTATAATCTATTTTCGAGGTTTGTTGTCCCCCTGAAGAAGGCCTCAGTGGCCGAAAAGTGTTTGGGTATAATAAAGACCTGTTTGACCACCAGTGTGTGTACCAGCTCCTTTGTTTCCTAGTACTGTGTTGTAGGTACCTGTGCTCTGCCTTTGTTGCTCAGTACTCTGTAATATTCTTGGGGTGTAGGCAACTCCTGCCCTTTGGCTCTTCTTTGTTCAGGCTACCAGAGTGATAGTGTGTCGCTGGATGCGAGGGTTGTGCAGAGTCTCTCAGTGGGGACTCACCTCCTGCAACTCACGGCTACCCGACTGGTTGCTGTTGGTGCTGTCGTGGTTCGGTCCTCAGCAGCCTGGAGCTAGGGAGTCGCATATTTTGAGGACTGACTTCCTGCTTGTAGCTGGAGAAAACATACTTACTCATCTGTAACAGGTGTTCTCCAGGGATAACAGGAATCGGTCCTTACAACCTTCCTCCTCCCCTGGGAGTTGCCTCCCTACCTTGTTTTAGTTTTTATTTCCATCCTAACTGTCATCTGAGAAAGATGGCACCCTTGGGCAGGAAGGGGACCACGCATGCATGGTAGCATGTCCCAAAGGTTTTCTTTGAAATCTGGGGAAATGCTGCGCGCAGGCTCCGTCAAAACCAACGTCGCTCGTATGTGAGGACTGATTCCTGCTGTCCCTGGAGAACACCTGTTACAGGTGAGTAATTCCGCTTTCACTGCTTGGTTTCTATTTCTTGTCAGTATTATAATTTTAGAGCTGCATGTATGTGTAATAAATATCTGTATAGTATCTGATCCCTGCACAGGCTTCCATGAATTTTCAAAGCAAAGCTATGGATGTGCTTCCACTTCAAAAACTGCCTTAGGGAATTTAGGTGCTTCTATTACAAAATGCAATAAGTGTGGCTATAAATGCAAATCTCTCTCATCTCCCCCCTTGGGAATGCCTTCATTTAGTCCAGGTAAAGATCTGTACGTACCCCTGTGAACACACTGAGTATGCAAGTTTATGCACACCTGTGCAGAAAGCATAGTTAGTTGTGCATTTTAATGCAATGTCCTTTTGGGTACACTGTAACTCGGAAACTGTTAAGTGTCTAAAATTGTACCATAAGATACAGTTTGCTAGTATGATCATTTTATCATGAGTTGTTCACATTCAAACTTGCATATTGCTAGAGAGCAAGTTATATTAGATATTCCAGACAACCTCCAGGCACATGCCACATTCATTACAGGCAGTTTCCGGTGTGAGTGTGAAAATATTAACCCCCCTCTTGAAATCCAGATTGTTACATTTCTATTTTGAATACACCAGTTAGCTGTAGGTGGCCTAATACAGCTTCATGCACTGTACATCACCTTCTTTGTTACTTGTAAATGAAATATATTTAATAGTCTTAGGTTAGTCTTCAATGGACCACTGGCTTCCCAAAATACCCTTACAGCAATCCAACATATATAGCAGGTTCTGTGCTGGAATAATAAGGGAAGAGAGAGTTAAAATTTAGTTGCTGGATCAGAACTCAAAAGCTTGCATTGTAGGGCACCAGCCCAGAATGTACTTGAATTCGTACTAGGAATGTGCATTCGATTTGCTGATTTTTGTTTTTTTGAGGGTTTTTTTTTTTTTGGTTCAGAAAATTTATGTATGTAAAGGACATGCATAAAATTGACTGTTAAGTGCCATCAAGTCAGTGTCGAATTCATGGCGACCCTCTGGATAGTTGTCCTAAACTGTGTTCAATCTTCAGTCAGGCGGCCCATGTTGATTGGCCACTGTTGCTATATTGATCCATCTCATTGCTGGCCTTCCACTTTTGTGTTGACCTTCTACCTTACCAAGCATGATGTCTTCTCTCTCTCTCTCTCTCTCTCTGCATGATGTGTCCAACATATGAAAGGAATTGAATATATGGACATAAAATCTCAGAATTAGTGCTCATAACGTTTAGGGTTGTGCACGACTAAAAAAAGATATTGGCTTGTTGGTGGATTTTCCAGATTTTTATGTTTTTCTTTTACACATTAATTTTAAATATCTGCCTTCTGTGCACACTAGGATTTTATTGTGCAGTAAATCAATTGTGCATGCATTAATTTACACAAGGAAATACAGTATTTTTGTGCATAATATTTTTTTCTGCATTGACATGTCCAAAAGTTGTAAAATATCTGAAATTGATCTTAAAATGTTTCCATGCAGATTCCTACTTTATATACCATTATGCAACCCATCCCTTGTACAGCTATAAAGGCATCAGAATCCTGGTTCTTGTTAAGCCATCATTAAGTACTGTGGAATAAAGTTATCCCAGTTGAGTTAATAGGATAAAGGTGCCCTTGTACAGTTAGGATATCTCTATGAGACTTTGAAAGACATTTACATGTATGAAATTGGTTCTAAAATATCTCTTCTACAAAACAAAAAGTGATTTTCCTTTTTTCCTAGACAGAAAATGTGTGGATTCCTGTGACTATAAAGGGGGCAGTTGCAAACACTCAACCTCGAGCCGCATTCATGCCTATGTTTATCTTGGAGATAGATCAGTTTATTCTTACTCCACTTACAACAGCGACAATAGATGCTGTGGACAATGAAACGCCAAAAGAACAATTAATGTTCAATATCACCAGCCCCCCATTTGCAGGATATATTACCCACTTGAACGACTACACCAAAGCAGTCAAATCTTTTACCTGGAAGGATTTATATGAAATGAAAATTGCTTATCAGCCGCCTAATGTAACTCATCTGGAAAGACAGAACTTTGAGGTGAGAAATGAAGGCTGCAGATTTCTTAGTCAAAACTTGTCTTTGCGCTTTACCATCCCAAAGTGAAGCAGATTGTATGCATTTAGGAATTTTATGGCACTTGGAATTGCTGCACTAATTCTGCTTTGTTTGGTGGGGGGGGGGCATATTTCTTTTAGGTTGAGTTTGAAGCAATTGATGGATTTTTCCTGAGCAGCCCTCCCATCACGGTCCATTTCTCCATCAGAACCTCAGAAACTAATGCTCCTAGGGTAGCATGGAACATGGGTAAATAGGAACTAGGCTCATAAATCAATTATTATGATGTCACAATGATTCCCACAGTTTATAAAATGAACAGCGTCCATTATAACCAAAGAGTATGAATGAATATGCTGTAGATTTGGATGTTCATAAACTAGTTGGACCTCTTGACCTACTGTAGATGACCAAAACTGTTAAAATACTTTATTTAGGTGAAATAATGAAACGCTGCGAGGTTGCTTTACCATACAAGAACCTGCAGGGTTCTTTTTGTATCACAAATCAGGGAATGCATATTTTGTGTGAGCCAGTCTCATTATTTGAGGCTGATCTACTAAAGTACACAGAATTTTGTGCAAAAAAAGTAATTTACCACATTTAAGGGCATGTTCACTAAAGCGCAATAGACTTTTTTACTTACATGAATTGGATGTCAACACTAACATATGGTAATTGCAAAGGCAATGCGCTGTTGGGTCGTGGGCACCATGTCCCCTAGAGTAACCATACTGAGAAATCCTTTATGCATTAGGTGCACCCGTGTTAATTGTGAATGAACCTAACACCTTAACTCAAAATTAACAGTCTGTGGCAAGTACCATGCGCTTCGCCCACAGCCACTTTCTACCCATAGCACACCTAGGTTCCACTGCTATGTAGTTCGAACAGAATTATTACTGCGCTGGCTGCTTTTTGGGCGCATTGACTGTTATGGCACTCTTAGTAAATATGCCTTTAAAATTGTTCTGCTTTGACTCATATGTGCAAATCAGTCCAATAGAAAATTTACATGCAGAAGTTTTCTATGCACTTTTTAAAAAATATACTTGCACTTCATTCATTCAAAAACTATCATGCAGAGATTTTTTCATGTTGATTTTGAAAGAAATTAAAAAATGAGCTGCTTCACATGCTTTTGCATCGCGGCAGCTGATTATTAATGGATTTGTATTTGCATGTATCAGGTATGCAGAAAGGTTTACAATGAAGACTTGTGCATAGAATTCCGACACATCAAAATATGCAAAAACCTGAAATGCTGGCGTTTTTGTCCTCTCCAGCCATTTGTGTATTAATACACGTGCAGGCCTGTCTACAAAATTCCGCACACTATAGCATATTGGCTTCTCTGTCCATAGAAATAATATCTTGCTTCTCCTTGCTGCTTCTAGACGCTTCACCTCTTTAGAGTAATCTTGCTTACTGTAGACACAGTAAACTGATACACTAAATAGATAGATTATTGAAATGTAACTGTGAATTTAAGGCCACCTTATTTGTTTTGTAGGCCTTGACCTACTGGAAGGACAGTCGCGTCCAATAACATGGGAGACTCTTCAGATAGTGGACAGTGATAACCTTGATGCAGTTCAGCTGGTGATAGTTGAAGGTTTGCAGCATGGACACCTCACAGTTCGAGGTATTTGATTCATTTTGAAAACCTTTTTTTATGAGCCGTGTGTCCTGGAAGCTATCTACTTGAGTCATACAGGATGAAGTTACACAAATACTAAAGCTTTGTTTTACCCTTCTAGTTTGTTGGAAATGTAACATCTTATAATAAATTAATATAATAACTTGATGCCTTTGAATTATGGTGCTGGTGACGAATACTGTGGTGGAATGTGTGTATATCATGGACTGCCCGAAAAACAAACCAGTCAGTACTAGAGATGATCAAATCTAAGCTTTCCTTAGAAGCTCAGATGACGAGAATTAGACTTTGGACACATCATGTGAAGAGAGAGATCATTGGAGAAAGACATAATGCTTGGCAAGGTAGAAGATCACCGTAAAAGAGGAAGGCAGGCAATGTGATGGATTGATACAATAACAGCAGCTATGGATACCACTCTATCAACAATGAGCTGCTTGGCTGAAGACCAAACAAAGTTTAGGTCAACTATCCAGAGGGTTATTGGATCCTGACATGTAGTGGGGTAAATTCTAATGAAGGGCCTCAAGCAAAATTTTGCTGAGGGACATGATTGTTGCAGCAGTGTGGCCCCCTCCCCACCACAGGCAAACTTTCTTTTAAGCTGTTTGCCGCGCTGCCTCCGCTCTTTGTTTAGATTTTGAGGCCCAGCAGCCATCACCTCCCATTGTCAGGCCAAAATCTCACAATAACAGCCACATTGCAAGACTTTGGCCCTTTAGCAGCTGGGAGGTGATGGTGGCCGTAAAACTAAAAAAAAAAAACAAAAAAACCCCCCAAACCAAAGAGCACAGGTAGCTCGGCAAACATTTTAAAGTAAGTTTGCTGCTTTGCCTTTACTCCCGTTGTGTTGGCCCTCTTCCTGCCTGGGCCCCTCTGCATTGTGGAGGCTGCTTGGGCGGAATTTACAGCACTGCTAATATGCAAATCTTTTAAGAATATGCATTCATTGGTTTGCATTTGGTGTGTTAGTGCGTCTTAAACTGACTTAGCGCACACTAAAGTTTTAACACATATGAATTAACACACATTAAGTCAATTAATGTGGGTTAATAATGTGGAGTGGAGGAGTGGCCTAGTGGTTGGGGCAAGGTACTAAAGGCCAGAAGGTCAGGGGTTCAAATCCCACTTGAGGACAGCAACCTTGGGCCGGAAGGACTGGGGTTTCTAGTCCCACAGGTGCTCCTTGTGGTCTTGGGCAAGCCACTTAACCCTCCATAGCCCATGTTCCCTGTAAGATAGTTATCTCCAAGTTATAATACCCTGTTCAATGTAATTTCAGTTTGTTCAATGTAAACCACACTGATGCAGAATAGCGCAGTATATAAGAGAATATAAATAAATTAGCTCATGTTAATTTAATTTCATTAGATATTCTATCTGCCCATACAAAAGCACAAGGCATGATACAATAAAAAATATACATAATAAATACATCTATTAAACATAACATAATTTTTATCTATTTATTTAACACAATTTGATATACTGCCATTAAAATTCTACATCATGGTGGTTTATAATAGAGGGAGAGAGCCTGAAGGAAACGGTATAATAAAATATAAAATAATAACAGTTTAAAATAAATTAATACAATTAAAAGTCAGTAAAATAACACAAAAGGAGGGAATGAGTGTAGACAAGAGTAAAATCCAAAAACATATGCGGGCACAGAGAGACTGAAATGGAGAGAAAAATAAAAAATAGCCGAATGCCTGAGAGAAAAGCCATCTTTTGATTTCCCTTTTTTTTTTAAAACTTGGTGTAAGAAGTTTACAACAAGAGATTAGAGGAAAGTGAGTTCCATAGTTGGGGTCCTAAGTAACTGGAAGTCTGCTGCAGAAGAGGGTGGAAGCGGCAGGTCATAGAGGACAGCAACTGTGCCGCCGCAGTGCTGGAGAGTTCAGGTAAGCGTTGCTTCACGGTTTCAATGCCATTGCCACCGCTTCAGATCCTGGAGAGGAGTGGCAGTGGCAGAAATGGGAGTGGGGGTGGCAGGATTGAGGGGTCTGCCTTGGATGCCTCTAATCCATACAGCATTGTATGGCAGTTGAAAAAAGTTTGGAAGACAGCACTTGTAATAATTGAGCTAATCTCTGCTGGCACTTGATACAGGGGCATTCGTCCCGAAACGTGCACGTCGTGCGTGGAGACCTGCATTTGTGCGTGGAGACCTGCATTTACATTTGGATGATTGAGTCAAGTTGCTGCTAACCTTCTACTTGGATTTGAAGCGAGTGAGGAAATCGCATTGTTGCTAAGCTAAGCAGCTTTGAACTTTTTAATGTTTAATTAAAAGGGAGACAACTGAAGGGAGGGCACTAAGTATAAAGTGTGTGCCTTTTTCAGTGGTATCCGACAAAAAACAAAATTGTCACTTTTTAGGGGTTACTTTGGTGATTTTTGTGAGAGTATTATTTATTTATCACTGAATTGGTTTTTTTTTTTTGTTGAGTCTAATCCATACAGCGACACTGTCTAGGACTGGCAGAGTATAGCTTAAATATGGCTGCTTTTAGGGTTCAAAATTATAGGTGGCCAGTGACTCGCTTGTTTGGGGAGGCCAAAACAGAGGAGTGAGGGAGGAGGGATGGGCTTGGGCTACATAGATTTTTCTCTTCCTCCCCTCCCCTCCCCTCCTCACCCGGAAATTCCAACTTGCACAGGCTCCTCCTTTCTACTATCTGTGCCACCAACCTCACTCACTAGTTCACTCCTCTTACTGCCCCACTCCATGCAGTGCTTTATTAAACTCTCCTATCTTTCTGTCCTCATTTGTTTCCCCACTTCTTGCTGCTGATAGGCTCATTCTGCTGGGTAGGACCAATTGGAGAAAGGAGGTGGGGAATTAGCAATTGAAGCAAGCAGACTGCTTCCTGATTCTTGACTCCATCACTGTCCTAGTGCCTGCTGTATTCTCAGTCTAAACTGTTAGTGCTGCACAATCCTAATTCTGCTCCTGCTTCTTTCTGCCATCCCGGGTTTTGGGAAGGCTTAGTCATCCCAAGCCTTTTATACCAGGCATCTATAGAAAACTTAGGTGCCTTCAACAGACACTAGACTTCCGCTGACTTCTGCAGCTTTGAAATAGTTTTCCTTTATAGCCCTCTGTTTTCTGGAGTTCTTTGGTGCTAGGTCACTCCCAGATGATTGGCAATTACTTGCTTCTAAAATCATAATCTCCAGGAACAAGCAGGAATGTAGTCTTCACGTATGGGTATCGTAGGTACCGACGGAGCCTGTGTGGGAACGCTCCCCAGCGTCCAATAGGAAAGCTTTTGGGAGCATCCCACAGTGCCTGCGTGATGCCTTCTCGCCTTTCCCAACTGTCCCTCTCCAGTTCTTCATTTTCCACGGAGCCGACAGGTCGCACATCCTGTCACCGCAGAAAATTCCTTCTTATACTTCTTTTTTGTGGTCGCGTCTGCCTTCCCTCGACGCTATACTGGTACCGCCGGTTCTTCTTTTCTTTTTTCTAAAAAAAAAAACAAAATAAAAAAACAACCCTTTGTTTCTGGAGTCTTTCTCCAGTGATTTTCTTCTTGGGTGCCATGCGCCATTTTTGGCACTAGGCCCAACTTTTTCCCTCAAAATGGAAAAACCCGCTTTGGGTTTTAAAAAGTGTTCTAAGTGTGGCGGTAACATCTCTGTTAATGACACCCATGAGTGGTGCCTCAAATGTTTTAGGTCCTGACCACTCTGTTTCAGAGTGTGTTGCCTGTGGAATGATGTCAAAAAGGGGCCGGCAAAACCGGCTAAGCTCATCACCCTTTTTCCCTCCGATGCAGCCTCCGTGGCATCGACGTCCTCCAGGGCTTCATCCTCCTCCCATGGATCTCAGGTAACTAAACATAAATCTAGCTGGTCCTCAAAGGGTAGATCTCCTTCTAAACATCGAGATGCCTCTGGCGTTGCCCTTGAGGGACTTTCACCGGCAAAATTGCCCCAGCGGGAGGCTTCGGCTTCCAAAGCACTAACAGGGCTCCAGGATGTTCTCGAGGCTTCAAACTCTGCAGAACCACTGGTGCCATGCTCTGGGGTTCTGGCCGCATTAACTGGCACCGATACCCAAGCATCGGCAGCGTCGATAGACCAGAGATTCTTGGCTATTGAATGCAGTCTGGCGGCTCTTCTTACGGCCTCGATGCCCCTGAAACTGCTTCAGACAATTCACCCAGTACCGGCACCGACTGCATAGACATCGGCAGGTATTCTACTGGGACCGAGTCATGCGTCTCTATCCAGCATCGACAAGTCGGTACCGGACCACTCCAATGCCGACTTCGATCGGTACTGTTACCGTGCCTTGCACGATCACCCGAATCGGAGATACTTCGAATCCTTGGATGAGTCTGAAGACTCCGAAGGCTCTGCCGATACCAGAGTACTTCTTCCCGAGGATTCCTCTTCTCCTCAGCGTAGGATGTCTCCACGGGAGGATATGTCCTTTCAGGATTTTATCTGAGATGTGGCCCGAGGTCTTTCCATCACAGTGGCTCCTGAAAAAGAGCCTAGGGCAAAGGAATTAGAAATCCTACAGTACCCTGAAGCTCCCAAGGAGGCAGCTACCTTACCTATTCATGAGATCTTGCATGATCTTATGTTAAGGATGTGGGAAACACCTCTAACCACATCTCCTCATTCTCAAAGACTGGTCACCATGTATCCAGTTCCTCCTTGTCCTGGGTTTCAGAAGACTCAATTACCACACCATTCCATGGTGGTGGAATCAGCCATGAGACGGATGAAGAGTGCAAGAAGACATGCATCTAATCCTCCAGGACGTGAGTGTAGGAGTCTTGATGCCTTTGGACGTCGATCCTTCTAGGCTTCCATGCTTTCTGCTAGGATCAGTTACTATATCTTGTATATGGGAATGTTCCTTAAGAAAGTCACAGGAGACTTAGAGCTTATGAGCCCTCTCCTTCCTGATGATAAAAGGCAAGATTATCTTACTCTTGTTAAACATGCTCAGGATGTTTCCAAGTTTGTGAATCGTGCAGCCTTTGACTGCTTTGAATGCATAAGCAGAACCTCTGCTATTGCCATAGGTGCATGCAGAATTGCCTGGCTCCAGGCATCTGACTTAGAAATCTGGGTACAGGACAAACTGGGGAATATACCTTGCACAGGAGAGAATCTCTTTGGCAAGAATTGGCAGGAAAAAGCTAATGAGATAGACGCTGACAATATGACTTTGGATAGATTGTCCAAATCTACAGCTGATCCTGCGAGGAAAAGATCCTCTAAGAAACCATTCTTCAGTAAGAAAAAGAAGTTTTATCCCTCCTATACCCAGCAGGGACATCGTTCATGTCAGTCTGCCCAAAAGGGACAGCAGCGACAAAGGAAGCCAAAAGCAGTGCAACAAAGGAAGTCAAAAGCAGCTAAGCCTCAACCGGCTCAGCAGACTCAGTCTCCACAGGGGCTTTGACTCCTATCTAGAGAACTTTGCCTTCCTGGCCCTGAATGTCCCAGAACGCTCCACCATCCCAGGAAGGTTATGTCATTTTGCACCCAGATGGGGTCAGATAACAGCAGAAAATTGGACTTTGTCTATTGTATGAGAAGGGTACAAGCTTAATTTCCTCAGCATGCCCCCTCCTACAATAGTAAGACAGTTCAATTCTCAGACCTCTCCCAACGACCGGTTAGGTCAAGAAGTCACAATGCTGCTTGCTCAAGGAGCAATAGAAGAGGTACTTATTCCCCAATGGGGTACGGGGTTTTACTCCCCCTATTTCCTTATTCCAAAGAAAACAGGAGGACACAGACCCATTCTAGACCTTAGAGAATTGAACAAATTCCTGTTCAGAGAGAAGTTCAAAATGATTTCTCTAGGAACTCTGCTGCCATTCCTTCGGAGTCAGAATTGGCTTTGTTCTCTAGATCTCAAGGATGCGTACACTCATGTTCTCATTCATCCAACTCACCGAAAGTTTCTTCGCTTTCTGTTTCAAGGGAAGCACTACCAATACAGGGTTCTTCCTTTTTGGCCTGGCCTCTTCACCAAGGGTGTTCACAAAATGCATGGCTGTGGTAGCAGCATTTCTCCGCACCCTGGGAATATTCGTCTTCCCTTACTTAGGCGACTGGCTCATTTGAGCCTCTTCAGAGCCAGAGGCCAGGGTTGCTCTGTCTCTCACAATGCGCATTCTTCAGTATTTGGGACTTGTCATTAACGTCCCAAAGTCCAACCTTTCTCCCACTCAATCTCTAGAGTTTATAGAAGCTCTTCTGGATACCAGACAGACAAGGGCCTACCTTCCACAGCCCCGCTGCCTTCACATTGTGCAGTTAGCTTCCCAAGCAGTGCTAAACCCTCACCTCACTGCTCGGGAAATGTTACAGTTGCTAGGCCACATGGCATCCACTGTGCATGTGGTTCCTTATGCTCGCCTCCATATGAGGACAGCCCAGTGGACCTTATCCACTCTGTGAACTCAGGCGTCAGATTGCCTGACAGACAAAATAGCAAATTCAGATCATCTTATTTTGTCCCTCCAATGGTGGCAGTCACCCAGAAACCTTCTGGTGGGGTCTCCTTTTCAGCAATCCCCACCCCAAGCCACTATAACAGATGCTTCACAGGTGGGTTGGGGAGCCCACCTGCATGGCCTCTCTACCCAGGGTACCTGGACTCCACAGGAGGCCTGTCTCCATATCAACCTCCTGGAGCTCAGAGCAATCTTCCTTGGTGTTCGAGTATTTCACACCCAGCTCAGCTACAAGACAGTCCTAGTTCAAACAGACAATCAGGTAGCCAAGTTCTATGCGAACAAGCAGGACAGAACAGGCTCTCTGTCACTGTGCAACGAAGCTATGTGACTATGGGCCCTCGCCAGAGAGCATCAGATTCATCTCCTTGCGGTGTATCTTCTAGGCATTCAAAACTCTTGGGCAGACAGACTCAGTCGAGTTCTGCTTCCACACGAATGGTCTCTCCATGCAGACCAGGTGGCCAAAATGTTTCAAATTTGGGGAACCCCGGACATAGACCTCTTTGCAAGTCCGCTGAATGCCAAACTGCCCCGGTTCTGTTCCAGAATTCCAGCTTGAGGTTGTTAGGCCAGGGATGCTTTCCTCCTTCATTGGGGTCAGGACTTCCTGTATGCCTTTCCACCCATTCCCCTAATTCCCAAAACCCTGTTCAAGCTTCAGAGAGACAGAGGTCATATGATCCTCATAGCTCCACGTTGGCCTCGGCAACCGTGGTACCCTCTGTTCCTACATCTCTCTCAAGCTCCGCCTCTGAAGTTAGGATCTGCTCCAGATCTTCTTTCTCAAGAGGACGAGATGCTGTGGCATCCCAATCCCCAGTGTCTGCATCTCAGGGCCTGGTTGCTGAAAGCCTAGAACAGTGATGGCTAACCTTTTTGAGCCCGAGTGCCCAAACTGCCGCACAAAACCAAAGAATTTCCTCAAAGTGCCAGCACGTCAATTAAAGCTCCATTTGCATAAGGTGCTTCATTTGCATAAATATTTGCATAATGTTACCATACACTAACTTTTAGTAAACATGCCTCTTAATGAGTATATGGATAAAGAAAGACTAAAAGGTTTCTACATTACTATAATCCAGTACCAACCGCCAGGCACATTAGGAACTACTACAAACGCTGCCCATTTAGAACCCATAGCAAACCCGCCGTATCCTAACAGCACTACCAGGACTCACAAAGCACCATACTCTACCTATCAAAAGGCAACACTGCAAATATTAAACCAATACATCTCAGAGAACAACAATACATGACCTACTGGGGAAAGAACAAGTGGCAATGTCAAATAGGAATTATATAAACAGAATACCTCAGCTCAGTTACACATGCAGAACAGACCATTACCAAACAAGGAATCACAATTTAGAAACAGGAAGACAATAATTAAACTGGGAACCCCAAAAGCCAAACTTGGAATATACAACAACACTGTAGAAATAAAACTATATATTAATTTCCTCTTGTACTAAACAAAGCGCAAAAATTAATGATGCACATTTCCCAGAGCTGACATATTCCAATTAATAAATTCAAAATAAAGAGATATTTTTCTACCTTTTGTGCATTTTTTTTCAGTTGCAATTGTTCCAGCCACTTTCTTCTGGTTTCTTCGTGTCTTCTGCTAACTCTCCATCTGCTGTCCATTTGTCCTTTCTTCTGTCTTCTTGGGTTTTTTTTTTTTCCATTCTCTCTCTACATCTGCTTTAACATACTAATCTTTCTCCATTTGCTCTTTCCTCATTCCTATTTCATCTACTCAAAATTTACCCCTCCATCCTCAATCCCCACTTACTCTCCCAATACCCGGCCAATTGTAGATTTTTTATCCCTCCCACACAAAATATTTTTCCCCTCTCCATTTTACTCTCCCCGCCCCATCCCATTCTAATCCTCCCCCAACACCAGCTCCCTTCTAGTTCCAGCCTCACCCAGCATCCATTCCCTTCTAGTCCCTGCATCAGCCCATTTCCAGTCCTAGCAGCCCCCCAACCCATTTCCAGTCCTAGCAACCCCCAACCCAATACCAGTCCTATCCCCCCCTCATCAACCCACTTCCAGTCCTAACCCCCCATCACCCCATTTTCAGTTTAAGCCCCCCCCTATAACCCATTACCAGTCCTAACCCCCCATCAGCCCACTTCCAGTCCTAACCCCCCATCAGCCCACTTCCAGTCAGCCCCCCATAGCCCATTGCCAGTCCTAACCCCCCCCATCAGCCCACAGTCCATTACCAGTCCTAACCCCATCAGCCCACCTCAAGTCCTAACCCCTCTCCCCATCACCCATTTCTTGTCCCAGCCCCCCATCAGCCCATTTTCAGTTTTAGACCCCCCTATATCCCATTACCAGTCCTAACCCCATCAGACCACCTCCAGTGTTAACCCCCCATCAGCCCATTTCCAGTCCTAACCCCACCCAACAGCCCACCTCAAGTCCTAACCCCTCCCCATCAGCAGTCCTAACCCCCCCTAGCCCATTAGCAGTCCTAACCCCCCCCTCTCTAGCCCATTAGCAGTCCTAACCCCCCCCATAGCCCATTACCAGTCCTAACCCCCCATCACCCCATTTCCAGACAGCCCCCATCAGCCCACAGCCCATTAGCAGTCCTACCCCCCCAGCCCATTAGCAGTCCTAACCCCCCCTAGCCCATTAGCAGTCCTAACCCCCCCCCCTAGCCCATTAGCAGTCCTAACCCCCCCCCAGCCCATTAGCAGTCCTAACCCCCCCTAGCCCATTAGCAGTCCTAACCCCCCCCCCCCCTAGCCCATTAGCAGTCCTAACCCACCCCCCATGGCAAATTTAAAAAAAAAAAAAAAGCAGCTGGCTCTGGCTTCTGCCGCGACAGCGGCAGAATGCAATGTCCCGTGGGGCCCCCTCCGCCCGCTAAGCCCCTCTGCAAGGGCTTTCAGATTCGCGAGGGAGAGCGTCTCCCTCGCGTCTCTGTTAAGCCCGCAGGGGCTAAAGGGAAATTTCCCATCAGTCCCTCGCGTCTAAAGGGGCTGATAGGAAATTTCCCATTAGCCCCTGCGGGCTTAACAGAGACGCGAGGGAGACGCTGTCTCCCTCGCGAATCTGAAAGCCCTTGCAGAGGGGCTTAGCGGGCGGAGGGGGCCCCGCGGGACACTGCATGCTGCCGCGTCCGCGGCAGCAGCCAGAGCCCGCTTTTTCTTTTTCTGCGGACCTTCACGCGTGCCAGCTGCAAGGCCTTCGCGTGCCACAGCTGGCACGCGTGCCATAGGTTCGCCATCGCTGGCCTAGAACTTCACAGTCTTAACCTTTCCCAGCAGGTAAAGGTTATCCTTCATGCTTCCAGGAAACCTTCCACAAGACGCTGTTATGCATTCAAGTGGAAAAGGTTTACCATATGGTGCTCGCAGAAGGGTCTTAACCCTCTTGCGATACCTCTGGAATCATTACTGGAGTACCTCCTTCATTTATCAAATGCAGGTCTTAAGACCAATTCAGTGAGAGTCCATTTGAGTGCTATTGCAGCTTCTTTCAAGCCTCTAAATGGACAACCTATTTCCTCTCATCCTCTCATAGCGAGATTTATGAGAGGCCATCTTTTAATGAAGCCTCCCATTAAGCCACCACTGGTGGCATGGGACTTGAATCTGGTTCTTGTGCAGCTCATGAAACCGCCCTTTGAACCATTAGCCACTACCTCTTTGAAATTCCTTTCCTGGAAGGTTATCTTTCTCATTGGAATCACATCAGCACGTTGCATCAGTGAATTGCAAGCGTTGGTGGCTGATCCTCCTTATACAAGGTTCCATCATGATATGGTAGTCCTTAGGACTCATCCACACTTTATGCCAAAGGTGGTTTCGCCCTTGCATTTAAACCAAGCGGTTCACCTTCCTGTATTCTTTCCAAGGCCTCACGCCTCAAATGCAGAAAGTAACCTTCATACTCTGGACTGTAAAAGAGCTTTGGCCTTTTACTTGCAAAGGACACAGCAACATAGAAAATCCTCTCAACTCTTTGTTGCTTTTGATCCTAGTCATTTGGGACTTCCAGTCTCCAAAAGGACACTGTCCAGCTGGATTGAACAGTGTATATCTTTTGCCAATGAGAGTAGGAACCTTCCTCTTGAAGGCCATGACACAGCTCACAATGTGAGAGCCATGGCAGCCTCAATGGCTCATCTTCAGTCTGTGTCTATCAACGATATCTGTCGAGCAGCTGCTTGGGCTTCGGTACATACCTTCACAGGGGGAAGTGGAGCCCTTTCACAAGGGCACACAACTTTCTGGGGCCATCTTCCTGGCATCTACAGCTAGGGAGTCCCCATATGTGAAGACTACATTCCTGCTTGTTCCTGGAGATAGCATAGTTACTCACCTGTAACAGGTGATCTCCGGGAACAGCAGGAATTTATTCTTCACAACCCACCCACCTCCCCTAGGAGTTGTATCTTTCTATCTCTCTCTCTCTTTCTCTCTTTCCCTCTCTCTTTTGTCTCAGCTTTAAACTCAGCTGGAGAGGGACAGTTGGGAAAGGCGGGAAGGCAGCACGCAGGCGCTGTGGGATGCTCCCAAAAGCTTTCCTATTGGACGCTGGGGAGTGTTCCCACGCAGGCTTCATCGGTACTGATAATACCCATATGTGAAGACTAAATTCCTGCTGTTCCCGGAGATCACGTGTTACAGGTGAGTAGCTATGCTTTCTCCAGGAGCAAGCAGAAAGTCAGCCCTCGCATATGGATGACGTTGGTGCCGATGGAGCCTGCGCTGAGCATATCTGCAGCTTTCAAAGAAAGCCTTTGGGGTATGCTACCACGCATGCGTGGTCCCCTTCCTGCCCAAGGTTACCATCTTGCTCAGTCCAAACAGACGCTCATCCTGTTTCCCTAGAAATAAATCTCTCAATTATCCTTAAAAGTTGTGTTTTCCCTGGTTTGCATACTGATTTCTCTTCCTGCCTTAAGCCGGCACCAACCCCGGTGCTGTTCTCTGCTCTTCCCCTTTTTCTTTTTTTTTTGATGAGGCTTGCCTCGATCGGCGTTCACACCCTTTTTTCGCCTGGGGGTTGTCCACCCCGGCTGGGTGTTTCCAACCATGTCTCCCGGTGGGATTCAAAAAGTCTGACCTCTGCAGTCAAACTATGTCTGTTACAGATGCCCACGACTGCTGCCTACAGCTCCTGAGCCTGGACAGCAATTGTGCACTTGAGACCTTTGCCAGGCCAGGTCTCCAAAAACCAACAAGAAATGGTCGGAGTTGCAGGGGAAGATGTTCCCGTGGTCCAACTCGGCTCTGGCTTCTCCAACGCTGAGTTCCAAGCCCAGCACTTCCTGGGAGGCCCAAACGTTCTCAGAGCCCCGTGGCGGCAGCTCCTCTGAGAAGACCCTGGACCCCGAGAAGAAAAAGAAAAAATTCTTGAAGACAGTCGGGTTTCCTGACAAAACTTGCTAAGATCCAGCGAAAGGACTCGAGCAACTCCAAGCAGCGCTCCGCAAAGGTTTCTAGAAAGGAATCCTCAACCAGCGGAGACTATGTGAGTCTCCTTGAGGCTGTGGTCCTCATCGAGGACACACTCGCAAGAGTGCCAGCATTGGGCCTGAAACCTCGGTGCCCATGTTGACAGCTGCAGAGCCTTTTGGCCTCAAAACCAGAATGGCGGCCCTAGAGAAGAATGTCTCTGCCATCCTGGCCCTGCAGCAGTCAGTGATGTCTGGTTCCTCTACATCATCTGCCCCGACAACTGGGCCTCCAACTGCGGAGGAGTCACTGGGCATCGAGCCAGGCCCTGAGTGCCACTGACCTCGGCTGAGCCGTCAGCACAAATCGAGGTCCTGGTCCCGATCCTAAGGTGTCTGGCCTCTGCCAGTTTTCAGGAGTCGGACCTGAGATCTTCCAGAAGACCCTGGTTCCTCAGGGTCAGCCTCGATGCCCAGGAATCCCAAGCCTCGAAGTCCTCGATGCCTTCTGGCTCAGAATGGGATTCTGACATCGAGGCCTCCCCGGAGACCTCCCAACATCGAGATGTCCCCTCAGAACCATCTTTCCCTGGCTCCCCGGCACCATTTTTCCCCAACCAAATCAGAGGAGGACCTGTGCACTGAAGAATTGGAGATCCTCCAGTATGAGTCCCAGCCAAAGGAGACCCTGGCAGCTTGGAGCTAGGGAATACCATATGCGAGGACTGACTTCCTGCTTGTTCCTGGAGAAAGTGTAGTTACTCACCTGTAACAGGTGTTCTCCAGGAACAGCAGGAATCAGTCCTCACAACCCTCCCTCCTCCCCTGGGAGTTGCCTCTATACATTGTTTTATTTTTACTGCCATCTCAGCTATGTCATCTGACTGAGCAAGATGGCACCCTTGGGCGGGAAGGGGGACCATGCATGCGGGGTAGCATGTCTCAAAGGCTTTCTTTGAAAGCTGGAGAAATGCTCCGCATTGGCTCCATCGGTGTCAATGTCATCCATATGTTGGGACTAATTCCTGCTGTTCCCAGAGAACACCTGATCTCCAGGAACAAGCAGGAATGAGTCTTCACATATGGGTACATCGGTACCGATGGAGTCTGCACGTGAACGCTCCCCAGCGTCCAATCAGAATGCTTTTGGGAGCATCCCAACACGCCTGCATGCTGCCTTCCCACCTTTCCCAACTGCCTCTCCTCAGTTTTCGTTTTTCCGCGGAGCCGGCAGGACGTCCTCCTGTCACCGCAGAAAATTCTTCTTTTATTTTTTGGTTTTCTTGTGGTCGCGTCTGCCTTCCCCGACGCCACCGGTACCGCCGGTGTTTCTTTTCTTTTTTCTTGTAAATTTTCCTTTTTAAGGAATACTTTTTTCCTTGTTAGTGCCTGACGGTTTTTTCGGCCTGCTAGGCCTATTCACTTTCCTTCATGGAAGCGCCAGCCACTATCCCTAAGAAATGTTCAAACTGTGGCGGTACAAAATTGATTTTAGACTCATAATTGGTGTCTACCCTGCTTGTGTCCTGACCACTATCCGCTGGAGTGTCCCTCCTGCAACAGTATAGTCGGAAGAAGTCTTCAGCATCGAGTTCACCTCGATACGTGGTCCCCATTCAACTTCAGGGCACCGACCACTGTTTCTTCTTCGCAGGATCAGGTTACCCAAAAACAGTCTGTTAAGACTAGCCAGTCCTTGAGTTGAAGATCTCATGCACAGCATAGAGATGCCTCTGGCCTTACCCTCGAGAACACACTGGCTTTAAAACCCCGGTGGGAGTCTTCGGCCTCCAAATCCTTAATGGGGTTTCAGGTTGTTCCTGAGGTTCACCCCTCTCTGAACATACCTGAGCCATGCTCGGTGGTGGCATCCGCTTCGAGCGGTACCCATACCCTGGCTTCAGCAATGGTGTTGGATGAAACATTCCTCACTGAAGATCGCAGTCTGGCGCCCTCGGTTCCTTCGGGCCCGTTAGAGATGCTGCAGACCGATCTTCCAGTATCGGTATCGATCCCGGTACCGGTACTGGTACCGATGTCGGTACCATCCAGATGTGCATCGATAGACTCGCTTCCTTCGATGCCGAGTCTGGAATCGATCTCCAGTCTGGATGACTGGGTACCGACTCGCCTTGGTACCGACACCGGACGGTACCGAAGGCACGGTTCCGATAATCCATGTCGGGCACTCTCGGTTTCTTCGGTACCGTTAGAGCTGTCACCGACTGGTCTTCATGTATCGGTATCTGATACGGTACCGGAGTCGGTACCTTCCATGCTTGTTTCAACAGGCTCGGTACCGAGTTTGGAATCGATCACTAGCATGGACGATGCGCTACCGACTGCTTGTGGTCCTGACCTCCTGCGGTACCGGCGACCATCCTGTAAGGACAGTCCGATGCTCCACCCCTTAGGGTCTTCTATTCCAATGAATTTGGATAGATCCCTGGGTGCCAATGCTAGTTCTTCAACAGATCTAGCCTGTACTCCTCTTTCTTGAGGACTTCCCTCTGGGGATTTTTCTTTTCAAGCATTCCTGCTTGATATGGCAGTCACTTGCCATTTCTATACCTGGTCAAGATCCTGCACCAGGGAATACAGAATCTCTGTATATTCCCTGGAGTCCAAAGGAGGACATCACACTTCCTTTGCATCAAACCTTGCAGGATCTGCTCTTTTGAATGTGGGAAACTCCTTTAACGGTATCCCCACCTTCTAGGGCAACTGATCTTCTATACAAGGTGCCCCCTTCTCAAGGTTTTCAAAAGACTCAACTTCCTCATCATTCCATTGTTGTAGAATCAGCAATGAGGCGTGTTAAGAGTACTAAAAAGCACTCTTCTTATCCGCCAGGTCGTGAGTCTAAGACTTTGGATGCCTTTGGACGCCAAACCTTCCAGGCATCCATGCTTTCAGCAAGAATTCTCTCATATCTTTTCTATATGGGATTATCTCTTGAAGAAGTCACAAAGAAATTACTACTTTTGGACCCCTTTTCTTCAAGAGCCCAAAAGAGCAGACTATTCCTTATTGGTTAGTCATGCTCAAAATATCTCTAGGTTCCTTACTCGTGCTTCCCTAGACTCCTTTGAGTCTGTTAGCAGAACGTCTGCTATAGCTATAGGGGCACAACGTAAAGCCTGGCTCCAAGTTTCAGACTTGGACAAATGGGTACAAGAAAGACTGGGAAATACTCCTTGCACTGGAGAAAATCTCTTTAACAAGGAGTCTTTACTCCAAGCTGCTCAGTTAACCACTGACATTGCTGTTTTCAGAGGCTTGTCTATGCCTTCCTCTTTCCCAGTTGGTAGGAAATTTCCTAACAAACTTTGTTCCCCTAAGGCAGGGGTCGGCAACCCGCGGCTCCGGAGCCGCATGCGGCTCTTTCTCACCTTTGCCGCGGCTCCGGAGCACACTGCCCGCCCGGTATTTATGGCGTTATGGGCTCCCTCCCTTCTTCTGCAGCCGCGGCTCCCTGCCTCTTAGGGAACCGCGGCTGTGCTTTTAAAATCATCTCGGAGCCCTTCCTGTCTTGACGGGCTCCGTGCAGCATTGTCCCGCCTCTAAAGGAAGTTTGGAGGCGGGACAATGCTGCATGGAGCCCGTCAAGACAGGATGGGCTCCGAGATGATTTTAAAAGCCCAGCCGCGGTTCCGTCTGCGGCTGGGAGCCGCGGATGCTGAAGACGGGAGGGGAGCTGACATGGAGGGAGGGAGCAGATATGGATGGAGGGAGGTGGGCTGACATGGAGGGAGGGGGCTGACATTGAGGGAGGGGGCTGATATGGATGGATGGAGGGAGGGGGGCTGTCATGGAGGGAGGGAGCTGATATGGATGGAGGGAGGGGGGCTGACATGGATGGATGGAGGGAGGAGGGGCTGACATGGAGGGAGGGAGCTGATATGGATGGAGGGAGGGGGCTTACATGGAGGGAGGGAGCAGATATGGATGGATGGAGGGAGGGGGCTGACATGGAGGGAGGGAGCTGATATGGAGGGAGGGAGGGAGCTGATATGGATGGATGGAGGGAGGGAGGGGGGCTGACATGGAGGGAGGGAGCAGATATGGATGGATGGAGGGAGGGGGGCTGACATGGAGGGAGGGGGCTGACATGGAGGGAGGGAGCAGATATGGATGGATGGAGGGAGGGGGGCTGACATGGAGGGAGGGGGGCTGACATGGAGGGAGGGAGCAGATATGGATGGATGGAGGGAGGGGGGCTGACATGGAGGGAGGGGGGCTGACATGGAGGGAGGGAGCAGATATGGATGGATGGAGGGAGGGGGGCTGACATGGAGGGAGGGGGGCTGACATGGAGGGAGGGAGCAGATATGGATGGATGGAGGGAGGGGCTGACATGGAGAGAGGGAGCATATATGGATGGATGGGGGGAGGGGGGCTGACATGGAGGGAGGGGGGCTGACATGGAGGGAGGGAGCAGATATGGATGGATGGAGGGAGGGGGCTGACATGGAGGGAGGGAGCAGATATGGATGGATGGAGGGAGGGGGGCTGACATGGAGGGAGGTAGCTGATATGGATGGAGGGAGGGGCTGACATGGAGGGAGGGAGCAGATATGGATGGAGGGAGGGAGGGGGGCTGACATGGAGGGAGGGGGGCTGACATGGAGGGAGGGAGCAGATATGGAGGGAGGGAGCTGATATGGATGGATGGAGGGAGGGGGGCTGACATGGAGGGAGGGGGGCTGACATGGAGGGAGGGAGCTGATATGGATGGATGGAGGGAGGGGGGCTGAGATGGATGGAGGGAGCTGATATGGATGGAGGGAGGGGGGCTGACATGGAGGGAGGGAGCAGATATGGATGGATGGAGGGAGGGGGGCTGACATGGAGGGAGGGAGCTGATATGGATGGAGGGAGGGGCTGACATGGAGGGAGGGAGCAGATATGGATGGATGGAGGGAGGGGGGCTGACATGGAGGGAGGGGGGCTGACATGGAGGGAGGGAGTAGATATGGATGGATGGAGGGAGGGGGCTGACATGGAGGGAGGGAGCAGATATGGATGGATGGAGGGAGGGGGGCTGACATGGAGGGAGGGAGGTAGCTGATATGGATGGAGGGAGGGGCTTACATGGAGGGAGGGAGCCGATATGGATGGTGGGAGGGTGGTGGGCTGACATGGAGGGAGGGGGGCTGACATGGAGGGAGGGAGCAGATATGGAGGGAGGGAGCTGATATGGATGGATGGAGGGAGGGGGGCTGACATGGAGGGAGGGGGGCTGACATGGAGGGAGGGAGCTGATATGGATGGATGGAGGGAGGGGGGCTGACATGGAGGGAGGGAGCTGATATGGATGGAGGGAGGGGGGCTGACATGGAGGGATGGAGGGGGCTGACATGGAGGGAGGGAGGGAGCTGATATGGATGGAGGGAGGGGCTGACATGGAGGGAGGGAGCAGATATGGATGGTGGGAGGGAGGGGGGCTGACATGGACGGAGGGGGGCTGACATGGAGGGAGGGAGCAGATATGGATGGATGGAGGGAGGGTGGCTGTCATGGAGGGAGGGAGCAGATATGTATGGATGGAGGTAGGGGGGCTGACATGGAGGGAGGTAGCTGAAATGGATGGATGGAGGGAGGGGCTGACATGGAGGGAGGGAGCAGATATGGATGGAGGGAGGGAGGGGGGCAGACATGGAGGGAGGGGGGCTGACATGGAGGGAGGGAGCAGATATGGAGGGAGGGAGCTGATATGGATGGATGGAGGGAGGGGGGCTGACATGGAGGGAGGGGGGCTGACTTGGAGGGAGGGTGCTGATATGGATGGATGGAGGGAGGGGGGCTGACATGGATGGAGCTGATATGGATGGAGGGAGGGGGGCTGCCATGGAGGGAGGGAGCAGATATGGATGGATGGAGGGAGGGGGATGACATGGAGGGAGGGAGCTGAGATGGATGGAGGGAGGGGCTGAAATGGAGGGAGGGAGCAGATATGTATGGATGGAGGGAGGGGGGCTGACATGGAGGGAGGGAGCAGATATGGATGGATGGAGGGAGGGGGCTGACATGGAGGGAGGGAGCAGATATGGATGGAGGGAGGGAGGGGGGCTGACATGGAGGGAGGTAGCTGATATGGATGGAGGGAGGGGCTGACATGGAGGGAGGGAGCAGATATGGATGGAGGGAGGGAGGGGGGCTGACATGGAGGGAGGGAGCAGATATGGAGGGAGGGAGCTGATATGGATGGATGGAGGGAGGGGGGCTGACATGGAGGGAGGGGGGCTGACATGGAGGGAGGGAGCTGATATGGATGGATGGAGGGAGGGGGGCTGACTTGGAGGGAGGGAGCTGATATGGATGGAGGGAGGGGCTGACATGCAGGGATGGATCGGGGGGGGCTGACAGGGAGGGAGGGAGCTGAAATGGATGGAGGGAGGAGGGGGCTGACATGGAGGGAGGGAGCAGATATGGATGGATGGAGGGAGGGGGGGCTGACATGGAGGGTTGGCGGGCGCTGACATGGAGGGAGGGAGCTGATATGGATGGATGGAGGGAGGGGGGCTGACATGGAGGGAGGGAGCTGATATGGATGGAGGGAGGGAGCTGTTATGGATGGATGGATGGAGGGAGGGAGCTGATATGGATGGAGGGAGGGGGGCTGACATGGAGGGAGGGGGGCTGACATGGAGGGAGGGAGCAGATATGGATGGAGGGAGGGGGGCTGACATGGAGGGAGGGAACTGATATGGAGGGAGGGAGCTGATATGGATGGAGGGAGGGGGCTGACATGGAGGGATGGAGGGGGCTGACATGGAGGGAGGGAGCTGATATGGATGGAGGGAGGGGGGCTGACATGGAGGGAGGGAGCTGATATGGATGGAGGGAGGGAGGGGGCTGACATGGAGGGATGGAGGGGGCTGACATGGAGGGAGGGAGCTGATATGGATGGAGGGAGGGGGGCTGACATGGAGGGATGGAGGGGGGCTGACATGGAGGGAGGGAGCTGATATGGATGGAGGGAGGGAGGGGGCTGACATGGAGGGATGGAGCACTGGTAATGGGGTTGAGGGGACGAGCACTGGAAATGAGCTGATTAGGGGAGGCTAGGACTGGTAATGAGCTGATGGGGTAGGACTGGTATTGGGCTGATTAGGGGAGGCTAGCACTGGTAATGGGGTTGAGGGGGGATTAGCACTGGAAGGTACTGGGAGTGAGGACTGGAAAGGGGCTGATATTGGGGAGGGTTACTGGGACTGGAAATAGGCTGATGGAAAGAAGTGAAGAATACGAAAGAAGAGATAAGAAATGCCAGATGGACCATAGACCACAGAAAGAGAGCTAAGAGAAGACAGGAAAGCAGAAGCCTCAGATCGGGACCAGCATGATCAAAGAATAAATTGGTCAGACAACAAAGGTAGAAAAAATAATTTTATTTCATATTAGTGATTTGACTACAAAATCATCATAATTTTGAAATCAAATATTGTTACTTGTTGTTGTGATATTTTCTGGCTTTTTTTTTTTGGTGTGTGAAGGAAGAGGGGTAGTCTTATACGGCGAGTATAGGCCAAACACCTATATTTTAACAGGAAAAGTAGGGGGTCGTATATAGCATTAAGGTAAGAAACAATATATGCAGTGTTAGATTTGTTTTAAATGTCGCAATGGTTTTGCGGCTCCCAGTTTTTTTTTTCCCTTCGGAAACGGGTCCAAGTGGCTCTTTACGTCTTAAAGGTTGCAGACCCCTGCCCTAAGGGGAAAAAGTTTTATCCATCTTCTACCCATCATACAGATGTTCCCAGACAGGGGAAACATCGAACCGGGCTAAAGAAACCACAACCTCAACAGGTTCAGCAAATCCAGCAGTCGCAGGGTTTCTGTTAGATTATCATTACATCTCCTGTTTGGGGGTTAGAGTTTGTAGTCTGCTTCTTTTCACTTGAAGCATCTACACTAATTTCATCCTAAATTCTCATGGATCTCTTTTCATGAGACATCCTTTCTTTTTGCTCTGAGTTTTTATGATGATCATGCCTATAGTTAACAGGTTTCTCTTCCTCCTACTGGGAAAAAGAGGTGTAACAACTATCAATAAGACAGTTTTCCCTGTACTAGCATGTATCATCTTACCTTTCAGAGACTTACTACATCGTCAGTCTCCTTCAATTCTGTCTTACCTGCCCTCTTACTACAACATTCGGTTTGTAAGAGTGGTTCTATTACACTGGTAAGCCCCTATGGTTTTCTACCTATTCCAGGAAGGGGTTTCCTTTCCAGAGTTGTCTCCCCCTTTCACATTCTTACTTTAGGGCAGCTTATCAGACAATAAGGAAGTCTTACCACTCCTGCTTATGTCTGTTGTTTCTTTTTCCAATTTAAAAAAAAAAAAAGAGAAAAAGAGATTTTTTTCCGCTGCCCTGGTAATTGCTGCAAATGCAGCAGTTCCTAGTGGTTAAACCACTGGTTCTGTTCACCACACAACCAGGGTTTGTCCTCCACTAGCAATCCTTCCGGCCTGTGTAGTAAACCCAAAACAGGTTATCAACCTTTTTTGGAAACCCTATTATCACAGGCTTGTTGGTTTGACTTCTATTCTTCGCCATCTCCAATTCCCTTGTTTTTGGCAGAATAGTTTGTTACCTACTGGCTTTAAGCAGCCAGTTTTTTCTTCTAACCAACCTGCAACATTCTCTCTGCAACTCTACAGAGTAGCTTTGCACTATGGGCCCTTGCTAGAGAGCATTAGTATCTTGCCTAGCAGATAATCCCAGATGGTTAGGAGGGGTTCACCCAGTCATGTCCCATGACTGGCAGGTGTTCCCTGCCCTTACCATCTCATCTAAAATCTCTTTTCGAAACAAAAGACACACGCCTTACATCACATGAAGACCTAAAGAATGGCCAATTCCCTGGCTTGGTCCACATCTTCTTGGACTTCTCACCAGGGATAGTTTTCTTTTCGTTGCAGCTCGTCCTTATATGCTTCCTTCCCAATACTTCAGGGGACGCTCATATTCATCTGAAGGATGCATGATATCCATCTTGCCCTCATAGGTGGGTCAATATGGTATCTTATTCCATTGGCGTCCTCTATCCATTTACCATACTGGAGTTCTAGAGAGATCTGGACTTGCTGCCTGCAGACTGAAGTTGTCCTCTGCATTTTTCACGTAGGCCATCCTGGTTATTCAAGAGCTCAAATTCTTAGACTCCTCCTTGTCAGGGAGACCATTCCTCTGACTCTGTCAATCATAACCAGGGAAAGAAGATTCTCTATGCATCTATTCAAGCAGGTATCACCCTTCTTGCTATTAGATGAATCTTTCTCTCTCCCCATATTCCTATGTGGATCTAGTTATATAGCCATGGCTCCATCTACATACGTGGAGACATGTGTCCATATGTCTACATATATTTTTTATATATATATATGTGTGTATATATATATATATATATATATATGTGTATGTATGTGTATCCTCTGCCCATGTATATCTCTGTATATATATATTATGACTCCTCTCCCAGTCCCTATTAGGCATCCGCCTAGGGCCTTGAGGATCCAGTTGCCTTCTAGCACAATAACAGTCTGCAGTCGAGTAATTAAGGCAAAATAAGAATAGGGCTTTATTTCCCCTCCCCTAAGGATCTCCTTTTATACAACAAAAAACAGGAACAAAAACAGCTGCTTCAAAGAAAAATATATTCTTTTCCTTTGGTATTTTTACAGAGCTTCTGCCCACTTGTTTAGCACAATGATTCAATATCATCAGAGAAACATAACGTACAGTCCATTGGTGTGGGTTCAAGGTTACAGCTATTATTTTCCCACTGCATTAATTCACAATCCTCCGGGGCTGCAGGTGGGTTAAAATCCTCATAGCTGTTTTCATTGTAAAACCCTCTCTGTGAGGCACTGGTCAGCTTATCAGGAAACTGCTCTAGGCAAACAGGGTTTTGAATACCCGGTATTGTGGCAGTTTCACTCTGGCTTTCCTTTTCTCTCCAATAATGTGGAATTACGTCATAACTCCCAGCATTTACTTTACTACTTATGCCATGCCCTGGACCTCCAGACAAAACAGAGTTCTTAGCTTTTTCTCTCTTAAAGCTAGGTTCCCACCTTCTCTCTGTTGTCCTGGTTCCTCTCTCTGGGCTACGGACAGCTCCTTCCCGGGACCTCCAGCTACCAGCAGTCTGAGCAGTGCTATGGCCACGTTCCTGAGAAGTTTTTCCCCGGCTGCTTCCTGCTACCGGACCACACCTACTGCTTCCTTGATTGAGCAGGCTTCCTTCTGTGTGACGTCTGCTCTCAGGCTGGTTGCTCACTCCTCCCAGGTCGCTGCCCCCACTGGCCTCTCCTGGATTTACCCAGCAGCTTTTATCCTCAAGTCCTTTGCACGCTGCCTGTGCTTTCATGGACAGGTGATCCTGATTAGCTTTTAACCTTCCTGCTACGTCAGGACTAGTGTGTGCTAAACTTATTCTATTGCTCTTTTGCCTCCTGTGAGCTGAGTGTGTTTGCTGCCTATCAGACTCCAAGGTAAATTCCTCTTTTTCACCTATTATCATAGGCTCTACGCCGGCTACTGTATCTTCTGCCCATGTATATCTCTGTATATCTATCTATCTATATATCTATATATATCTGTCGAGATATATCTTTTAGGTAGATATGTATCTACGTACTTATCTATCTGTCTGCTTAGGTTCATATATCCATATATTCCTATATGACTCTGACAGATGGGCACTACCCCTATCAATGCTGTGCCAGCATGCTTAGGGTTCTACACATACAACCACTCCCTGTGGTAATTAGCAAATTTTTTGTTTTTCTTACCATAACCGTTCAGGGTTAGGTACCTCTGAAGCTCTCCATGTACCTTTTTCTTTCCTAATTGACCTCATTTAGGAAAGACATTACGGATCTTCAGTTAATCTAAAGCTGTAACGCTTCATAAGTCTGTCCTTACTTTGTTATCGGATACAGGGGTATTCCATACCTCTTCTTTCCTACATGGAATATTTCTATTGTCAGTCCAAATCGGTCAGACTTATTTTTCCTTTTGGTCCTAGGATTGTACTGTTCTTCGGCCAAAAGAGCTTAAGCTTTGTCTAATAGTACCTTCTGCGTTTCCCGCTGAAGCCCTACCTCATTGTACTACCCCAGTTTCCCCCGGGGCTATTTCTCAACCTGAAGGGTTCTGACCTCCACTTGTTTTTCCTACAGCTTATTACCTCTACTTCACAGTGAGGTACTCCTTGAGGATCTTCTACTGGCTCTTCTAGCAGATCCATATGAACCTCAGTAGACCTTTTACAATACCACCAAGGGAGGTCCATATTAGAATATTGCACTCAATATTTTTACTACTAAATATCATCTCTACAGGGTCTTCCTCTATAGAAGTCCTGTTCTAGTCCAGCTGTTCCACAGTCCTGTTCTAGTCCAGCTGTTCCACAGCACCTTTCTGTAATTCAACTCCTACCCTCCATCCCCAGGATGCCTGAGGTTCTGAGGAGTAGCATGGCTCATTCTAGATTCGCAACATGCTAGGACTCCCTCCAGGCATCTTAGCTTGGGGAGTCCCCATATGTGAAGACTCATTCCTGCTTGTTCCTGGAGATAGCACAGTTACTTACCTGTAACAGGTGATCTCTGGGAACAGCAGGAATAAGTCTTCACAACCCACCCACCTCCTCTAGGAGTTGCATTTCTCTATCTCTATCTTTCCCTTTCTCTCACTCTCTCTCTTGGTCTCAGCTTTAAAACTTAACTGAGGAGAGGCAGTTGGGAAAGGCGGGAAGGCAGCACGCAGGCGTGTTGGGATGCTCCCAAAAGCGTTATGATTGGACGCTGGGGAGCGTTCCCGCACAGACTCCGTCGGTACCGACGTACCCATATGTGAAGACTTATTCCTGCTGTTCCCAGAGATCACCTGTTACAGGTAAGTAACTGTGCTTTACAGGTGAGTAACTATGCTTTACTTGCTGGTTCTGATGCCTTGGGTACAAAGCTAGATTGTGAGCCCTCTGGAGACAGGGAAATGCATACTGTATCTGAATGTAACTTGCCTTCATCTTCTCTTGGAAAGGCATGAGCTAAATAGTACTGCTGATAACACAGGCATTAACAACTGCTTATTGGAGGATGCTCAGAACTAATTAGATGTGTTAAAATGGCCGAGTTAAACAGAATGCAGCTATTTTAAAACTTCCATGTTCTGAGTTGTCCCTTGCAGTCTAACACACGGAGAAAGTTGGCTGGTATACATGGTCTACAGGAGTCCCAGAGTGTGGGGAATGAAGAGAGCCCCAGGATGGGGCCTCTTTGTGCATTCGCTGTCCAACTGAGACCAGGCCTTGGGACCTGGTTCCCCCAGTCCTCAAATTGTGAAGAGAGCCTCCTGGAACCTTTTTTTTTTTACTTCCCCTCCCCCCCTTCCCAAAAAAATAGAATTAGGAAGCACATGCAACCCAGAATATGGTGCAGGACTTTTTGAAAATATGGCATCGAATTAGTTGGATGGGAAACTGGCTGTCTTCTGCCTTGAAGACTGGTGGCTTCCTGAAGGAGGAAGAGTGTACCCATGTGGGAGAGGAGAAAGGGATAGGTCAGGAGGTCCGATTTCAGCCCTCCAAACTTGGGACTTGTAGCAACATCTCCTGAGGTGTAATTAACAGTGCTCCATTAAGAGGGTTCCATGAATATTAGCAGTTATAAATCTAGCATTAATATTAAATGAGGACATAATTATTTTAATTTATTATCCTATCAATGGCCATATGCATTACCCTCTGGGAATGTGATAAAGCTAACATACATGCAAAGAATGTGTTTTAATGCCAGACATACATGGTATGTTCGCACATGCTTGCACTAGTGCCCATTGCTGTACTGACTCCTAGAAGGGCACAGAAAATCATTCTCACACCAGGGCCTTGAATGTATGTCTTAGGAGTTCCTTTGAACTATATAGCCCTTTGTCTTAGCCACCAGCTAGTTCTCCTCCTTGATTTTTAGGCACCCTGAGTACCTGCTAACTTCTAAGTACCGGAGGGCTTAACATGAAAGAGATTGTGATATATATATATATATATATATATATATATATATATATATTTATTTAGACATACTTGTATACCACCTTATCCTACAATCACAGTGGTTACATCACATCACAATTGGGTTACATTCAACATGTGGGTGCTTTACAACATTTAACATGAGGAAATTTAACAACATTAAGACAACACACTTTGAGGGTTACATTTATCATGATGGTGTTGTGAGTCTAGCTGGGTTGGTTAAGTAATGAGCTTGCTGTGGAATGTACGTTGCAGTCCCGCTCGGGTGGGGGGATGTTGTGTATCTGGTGGGGACTGTTGTCTATCTGCTCGTAAGTTTCTGTGAAGAGCAGGGTTTTAAGGGCCTTGTGGAAATCTGTGATGTCCTCTAATTCCCTTAGGCTCGTTGGGAGGGAGTTCCATAGTGTGGATGCCATTAGTGATGGAGCTCTTCTTGATGTATTTTGTTTAGTCTTGTGATATCCTTGTTATATATGAACATGTACAACCTTGATTAAGGATCCCTGGGTGTTCCCCATTGAGATGTCACCTGGTTGTGAGAGCTCAATTTTTGGCAGGACCTTTTATAAATTACCATTGGAATTCAGCACATTTCAATCTGGACACCTCAATTCTGATCTCAATGTTTGATGTAAAATGGGCCTTCATGTTTATAGTCTCTTCAGCAATCAGTTGTGTGTGTATTTCCATATATCACACCACCTGATTCTTCCCAATCAAAATAATTTTAGAAGAGGTCCAACCGAGACATCCAGGAACCAAACCCCATGTCACAGGTCATAGTTGGGCATCCCCTCTAATGGTCTTTGTGAAGTCTCCTAGTCAAAACAACACTTTGATTGTAGAAGAATCTGAAATTTGCTTCCCTGTTGCCAAGGGGCACAGGCTTTATGATGCTTTGTCAATCGGTGTTCTAAGCTCCGGTGCTGATCCAGTGAGGGCTTCTGCAGAGTTGACAGTGGAAGATGTCATTGAGTTCCATAGGCCTTTGCATGTCACACCGCCCTTTTCCTCACTGGAATATGTTGTTTTTCAGATGGTCCCGGATCATTTCAGACAATCCTAAAATCACAAATGCCCTCTGAAGTGAAATGTGAGTTTTTGCTCTGGTTCGTATGACCATAATTGTGGCAGGCTATGGCCTACGATAGCCTGTAAATATGAAAGGCCTGTAAGCTAGGCCCTGATGCCAACCCCCATCTAAGAGAGAGAACAAAAAATCTGTGAAAAATGAGAAAACTGTTTTAAACTGCTTAATAAGAAGTTTTCATGAATGCATAAATCTTTCATTATTCTCTTGTGATAAGATAGAAATGTTTCAATACTTGCATTCCTAGAGCCAGAAATGACCTTGCAGTAGAGAAGTATCCAAACCTAGAAACTGTACCATTGTTAGAACAGTCCTAGAGGAGGGAGCTGGGTGCTAGGCCCAGGAGGGATCTCCGATTGGACAAGTGCAGGGGGCGTTGGGGCCAATAGAAAGTCTGCATGTATCAAACTGAAAAGAAATGTATAAATGAATATGTTTCTGTAAGAACTTTGCTCAGTCCTTTTTGAAGCTTGACTAACTGGGCCTTGTGCACAATAAATTGGCTTGGACCCTGTAAATTGACTCCTGGATTTATTCATTGTCTGCACTTCGCTGCTACATATTCTTGATGCATTGGCCGGGAATGTGCGAGTAGTTAATGGTATTCAAGCGAATATTCCACTCAATTCACCTCCAGATTTGGCCTGGTCGGAACCGTGTCTGTCCGACCGCAGGGGAAACCTCAGGCGCCGCCGGTCCTCTTGTATCAGAGGGTTCCGCCTTGCCTCAGCGGGCCACTGGGTCCGGCCGGCCAACACCTCCAAACCCGAGGGGAGTCCAGGATCCAACCCAAGAACTGGTTTGGTATCGGGAACCGGATCCGGTGAGTAGACATTTTCTTGTTTATTAGTCAGTGAAGCCTGGGGGAAGTCTTGCATGAGTGCGCGAGACAAGAGAGCTTGATCACCTCTCATAAGGGCGGTCCTAGTATGCTCCGCATAAGGGTTAGCGGAAGCCGAAGCCATCGACCCTTTGGTTGGGAATAGTCAGTCAGAAAACCTTGGGCATTTGAAAAATAATTTCTTGTGATGGTATGATTGCCTGCGTGATTGAGAGGTCTTGAGACACAGACCGAGTGAGATCGGACTCCTGAGTAGCGCAGTTCCTGGCTGGGCGACCGCGTCCAGGTCACGAAAAGGAGGAAGCTTGTGGTGTTTGTTCCCCTCAGTGTTCTTTGGGCTGTACGGACCCCTTACCTACAGCCATACTACCTACCCTTACTGTTTGTTGTCTTGTACATCATTACGTGTACGCCATTACGATTATGGGAGGGACGGAGTCCACACAAACTCCGTTGGAATGTATGATCACAAATTTCCGTAAAGGATTTTCAGGAGACTACTGCATAAGAATGTCTCCGTATAGATTAAGAATGTTATGTGATAGGGAGTGGCCTGTGCTAGCTACTTCATGGCCCCGTGGGGGCACCTTTGATGTAGAGATAGTTTCCCGTGTTCATCAGCTTGTACAAAAAGCGCACCCTGATCAGTTTCCCTACATAGATTTCTGGTTGGGTGTTTGCGAAAGGCAGCCCTCTTGGGTAAAACGCTGCTATGAGGAACAGTGTAGAATATTAGTAGCAACCACTAGGGGGACCCGGAAGATTGAGGAGAGGAAGCCGCCTGTGTATTCCGCCTCAGAGTCCCCAGAAATCCTGGCCCGTTTTACCCCAGTACCCACATAGGTTAGTTCCCCCAGCTCCGCTACCTGAAGCTGAACCTGATGAGGTACCCCAGCAGTTACCGCTGCTGCAGCAAAAGAAGCCCACTTCCCCGAGTGATAGCCCCGAGTCTGGCCCAAGTACGTCGGGGGGGCCAGGGTCCTCTGACGATACAGAAAGCGGAGGCTCTCCTGCCAGTTCAGGGTCACCCACCAAGGAAGCTTATGCCCGGGAGCCATATGATTTAAGAAGTGTAACCCCGAAGAAGAAGGAGAAAGCAGGGCGCCTAATGCCATTGCGTCAAGTGCCTGGTTTACCTATCCTAAATGATCAGGGCCAGATGGCGCCAGGACCAACTAGTCTAATCTACGTGCCTTTTTCCACTACTGATTTACTAAACTGGAAAACGCATTATGCATCCTATACTGAGAAGCCCCAAGAATTAACAGAGTTAATGTCTAGTATAATGCAAACTCATCAGCCTACCTGGATTGATTGTCACCAGCTCCTGTCCACTCTCTTTACTACTGAGGAGCGAGCGCGGATTGTGCAAGCAGCCATCCACTGGTTAGAAGAGAATCCCATAGAGGCGGGGGAAATGAATCTCCCACAAGCAGCCGCCACAGCTATCCCAAATGAAGATCCTAGATGGGATCCAAATGATGAAAGGGGGGCGGCGGCCCTAACACGATTTTGACAGGCCTTGCTGCAGGGCCTGAGGAAGGGAGGCCAGAGGGCCATGAATATCGGGAAGGTATCTGAAGTTATCCAGGGTCCAGATGAGAGCCCAGCAGCCTTTCATGAGCGGTTGTCTGAAGCCTATAGATTATATACCCCATATGATCCCGCCGCTCAGGAGAATTTGCGCATGATAAATGCAGCCTTTGTTAGTCAGTCCCAGAGAGACATAAAATGAAAATTACAGAAACTGGATGGATTTGCGGGCATGAATACAGCACAGTTAATGTAAGTTGCTCAGAAAGTGTTTGTGAATCGTGAAAATGAGCGTGACAGAGAAAGTGAACATAAAATGAAGAAGAAAGCAGATCTTCTTGCTGCCGCTTTAGTTGAACGACGTGGAGGAGGTTTTCCTAACCAAAGGACTAGAGAATGTGGAAGAGGCCGCGGAAATAGCAGGCCTCCTTTGGGTGCGAATCAGTGCGCCCATTGTAGAGAAGGACATTGGAGAAGTGAATGCCTGCATCTAGACTCCACCCCCAGGAGGGGAGGAGGGAGTCCCTGGAGAAGAGGAGGCCGATTTCAGAGTCGTGGAGGAATGAACCGAGCACAGTTCCAGCGAGAGAGAGAAGAAGCCATTGAGGGAGTGGCAGTAGCAACGGGCTATGACATGGATGAAGTGGATGAAGACTAGGCCAGACTGGGCTCCAAGTTCACCCTGGGTCCCCAGGAGCCTATGGTCAGTTTGAAAGTAGGGGACCAATATATGGACTTTATGGTAGATACAGGAGCAGAACATTCAGTAGTGGCAAAGCCAGTGGCTCCTCTTTCCTCTCGATCTGTCACCATTGTTGGGGCCACTGGGAACGAGGCCACCAAGCCATTCCTGCAGAACCATATGTGTGAACTAGGGGGACAGAAAATAACGCACTAGTTCTTGTATATGCCTGAGTGCCCTATTCCACTTTTGGGTCGAGATATGCTTGCAAAGCTTCAGGCACAAATATCCTTTGCTGAAGGGGGAGAAATGCAGATGACTGTGAACCCAAAGCCTGCTGGATTGATGGTGCTAACTGTTCCCTGAGAAGAAGAATGGCGGTTCTATAGTACACCTCCAATCAAGTCAACCAGTTCTGTATACCCACCAACCTTATAGCCCCGCCTGAAGTATGGGCAGAAGATAATCCACCTAGCCTAGCGAAGAACATAGCCCCTGTCATTGTCACCCTCAAGCCAGGAGTGGAACCAGTGCATGTGAAGCAGTATCCTCTTTCCCGACCAGCCATTGAAGGAATCCATTGCCATCTGATGAAACTGTTGAAGTATGGACTTCTCAAGGAGTGCCAGTCACCTTGGAACACCCCTCTTCTCCCAGTCAAGAAACCTGGGACAGGGGATTACCGCCCAGTACAAGATTTAAGGCGGGTAAATGATGCAGTTGAAACTATACACCCAGTGGTACCAAATCCTTATACTCTCTTGGGACTGATCCCCGCTGAGGCTACTCATTTCACAGTCCTTGACCTGAAAGATGCCTTTTTATGCATATGCCTATCCCCCACCAGTCAACGTTTGTTTGCTTTTGAATGGCAAGACCCCACAACAGGGAGGCGGGGCCAGCTTACCTGGACCCGATTACCTCAAGGATTCAAGAATTCACCTACTCTCTTCAGTGCTGCCCTGAATCAAGATCTTTCAAGTTACTCAGTGAACCCAGTACAAAGGGTTCTCCTTCAGTATGTGGATGACCTGCTCATAGCCACCAATTCAGAAAGTGAATGTCTACAAGCCACCAGTGAACTCCTGTACCTTCTGAATGAGGCTGGATACAAAGTCTCAAGAGCCAAGGCGCAACTGTGTCAAACTAAAGTTAAATATCTAGGGTTCCAGTTGTCCAGTGGAATTCGACGCTTGGGACCTGAACGCAAAGAAGCTGTATGCAGTATTCCCACTCCAACCACCAGGAGGCAAGTAAGAGGCTTCCTGGGGGCCGTAGGATAGCAAAACCATTGTATCAAGTTACCAAAGGAATGGAAAAGTCTCCATTGGAGTGGGGACCTGAACAGGATGCAGCATTCCAATCTCTGAAAAGCGCTCTGATGTCATCGCCAGCTCTGGGTCTCCCAGATGTCCAGAAACCTTTCCATCTCTACGTCCATGAGTCACAAGGAAATGCGTTGGGGGTACTGACTCAATCTCTTGGATCTTGGCAACGGCCAGTAGCCTACTTGTCAAAACAGTTTGGATGTGGTAGCAAGAGGTTGGCCCCCTTGTTTGAGAGCTGTTGCCGCCACAGCCCTCCTGGTGAGCGAAGCAGACAAGCTCACTCTTGGACAGAATCTTCAAGTGACTGTGCCGCATTCTGTCCTGACCCTCATGGAACACAAAGGAAGTTTCTGGCTAACGAATTCACAAATGTTGAAATATCAGAGTATGCTGTGCGAAAACCCCCAGATACAGTTAAAAGTCAGTCAAGCCCTGAATCCTGCTACGTTGTTCCCGATTGGTCCTGGGCCCCCCTGATCATGACTGTTTAGAAACTATGGACACTGTATTTTCAAGTCGCCCAGATTTAACTGATGTCCCTCTGGAGGACCCTGAACGGACTTTCTTTGTAGATGGAAGCAGTCTTGTCATCAATGGACATCGTTGTGCCGGATATGCAGTGGTGACCCTTGATCTGGTAGTTGAGTCCTCAGCTCTGGCCCCAGGAACTTCAGCACAGAAGGCTGAACTGATAGCTCTCACTAGAGCACTGACATTAGGAGAAGGACTCCGCTTAAATGTGTACACAGATTCCAAATATGCCTTTACAACTTTGTACGCACATGGAGCCTTGTATAAAGAACGGGGGTTGATCACCTCAGGGGGCAGGTCCATTAGGTATGGGCCCGAGATATTGATATTATTAGATGCTGTATGGGCCCCTAAGCAAGTTGCAGTCGTGCACTGTCGAGGTCATCAGGCAGGAGCAGGAGAAGTTACCCGAGGGAACAGGTTTGCTGATGCCACAGCCCGAAAAGCAGCTACGACTGGTCAAGCTGTGACCCAAGATACTCCGATACAAGCAGTTTTATTCCCTGTGCCCCTTAGCTCATGGGCTCCCCGATACACTACAAGAGAGTTATTATTTCTGTGAAAAGGAGGGAGGGGTCCTAACAGAGAAAGGTTGGATAGTGCTGCCACCTCCAGAGGGTAGCTCACCTCCAGGTCCCACAGTCATTCCTGAAGCATTAGGGCCAGCCTTTGTTCATGCTTTTCATCAGGCCACACATTATGGGAAAACGGCCATGGAGAGAGCCCTAAGACCCCATTTCTGTATCTCACTATTAGGACCCCTATCTGCTTCAGTGGCACAGCAGTGTTTGACATGTGCCAGGAATAATGCAAAGCAAGGTCCCATTCCACCCCCAAGAGTTCAGTCAGTAGGAGTGACCCCTATGAGTGATATTCAGGTGGATTTTACTGAAATGCCATGAGCAAACGGATATCACTACCTGTTAGTTCTAGTTTGCACATTTTCTGGGTGGGTAGAAGCCTGTCCCACCTGAACTGAAAAAGCTTGAGAAGTCACTAAAATACTGCTCCATGAGATTATTCCTCGATTTGGAATACCATTGACTATAGGATCAGACAATGGACCCTCATTTGTGTCCCAAGCGACTCAACAGTTAGCTCGAGCACTACAGATACAATGGAAGCTGCACACTGCCTACAGACCCCAGAGTTCAGGGAAAGTAGAACGTATGAATAGAACCCTTAAATCTCAGTTGACCAAGCTTTGTCAAGAAACACACCTAAAGTGGCTCCAGGTTCTCCCTATAGCCCTTCTTAGGATACGTTCTGCTCCAACCAAGTCTTTAGGAGTTTCCCCTTTTGAGATTTTGTATGGGCGACCTCCACCCATTGTACAGGGAATCAAAGGAGATATGAAACAAATTGGATCTGAAATAACTAGACAAGAACTATTGGCTTTAGGTTCTGTTTTGCATTGTCTTCATACCTGGGTGCAAGATCGATTGCCCATTAACCTAACAGAGCCTCTGCATCCCTTCAAGCCAGGAGTGTCAGTGTGGAGAAAGATCCCGCTGGTGCCGCATTGGAAGGGACCTTATGTTGTCATCTTGTCAACCCCAACTGCAGTAAAAGTTGCAGAACTCGAATCCTGGATCCATCACAGTCGAGTGAAGCCGGCAGCTGCTCCTGAACCTGGTCAATGGACCTCAGTAAATGACCCTGAGACTCCATTGCGACTCACATTGCGGAGACAACCAGCATTGTAAGAGTCTTCAGAATCTACAATCCCACCCCTGTCACGCAAGAGTGGCACTCGAAGCAGAGAAGAAGAAAAAACTCTACAAGCTCATCGTACCCGATATTTCAGTTGACCTCTAAAGACTGTAATCATGATGTTCCTCTACTACTGTTTTATGGGGATAATAACCCTGGGATTCCTGGAAAAGACTTTTGCTTTACCCCCTTGTGCAGCTGGTATAACTACCACCTGAACTGGACTGAAGGTCACTCAGACTTTACTTTATCATTCCTACTATACTTGCACTGGTATAGTTAGCCGGTGTGTGTATAATGGTACAGAGTTAAATATCTGTACGAAGGGGAAAAGTAAGACTTGTTATAACCCCCGGCAGAACCCCTCTTATTATGTACTTGAGATACAATGGAATGATGAGGATGGAGCCCTCATAAATGCCACACGACAGCTCCCTGATCCCATGAAGCATGTTACCCTGAGTTTTGATGCTTGTGATGTGCTAAACAGAAATGCCTATCACAAGTGTGGATATTGGGAGCAAGCCTACTACTATGATAAAAATATGTGTCCTGAAGGAGCATACGGATGGGGAAAGTGTACTGGGAAATCTTGCCCAACTGTCTACAGTACATCATCCAAAGATGCTTACTACTGTCCAAAGTGCGAATGCGTGTATTATGCTACTTGGACTGGTGCTCCTTTGGGGCGAGATGGAGATAAACGAGTGGCCATTTGGGAAAAATTATCATTGTCAGAACCTCGGAAGTGCAAGAAAGGTGCCTGTAATCCGGTGCGGCTCATCATACTCAACCCCAGCCAGTGGAAGCAGGGGTATAGATTTGGGTTACGAATAGCAGGAGGAGGTATAGATCCTGGAACTTTTATACATATACAGCTGAATACTAAGACTCATGTATCTGCACCTTATCCATGTTTCATTCCCTGTTACCTGTAAACTTGACATATGTTTTATGCTTAAGTACAAAGTTGTTAAAATGTAAACCGCGCTGATGATGAATAGTGCGGTATATAAAAGCTGTTAAATAAATAAATCACTCTTTTTATGAAGCCATGAAGGCAGAGTTTGAGATTCCTCATGCCTCCCAAAACTTGTTCCTTGAGCTTGCTGGGGCAGTAGCATCTAGTCTCCACATTTCAGACTGCTTCTTCTGTGGAGGAACTAAGATGGGAGACCAATGTCCCTGGGAGGCGCAAGAAGTGAACTATTCTATTCCTTATAATCAGACTGATTTACATAATACTACTAGTGAGTGGGTACTGGCCCACCTCATTGTTGGTAACTTGTTTTGCTCGCTCTGGACCACAGTTTAACATGGAGGTTGGACAGCTGGTCTGTCTCAATCAGAAGTTCTACAACAGTACCACCAAGACGAGGTCCTGGTGGTCAGGAATCAACGCTCCAGAGCCCACCAACTCTTTAGTCAGTTTCCCTAATCTTGCCAGCATCTGGACTAATCTAGCATCTTATAATACCTGGCAAGCACCACCTGGACTGTACTGGATTTGTGGAACCCGAGCATATGCTAGGCTTCCTCACCACTGGGGAGGAGCATGAGCATTGGGAACCATACGACCTTCCTTTTTCCTGTTGCCTACGTCCCATGGAGAACAACTGGGTTTTCCCATGTACAGGAGTTGACAGAAACGAGAGGTCTTGAAAATAGGCCAATGGGACAAGTGGAATGATGAGTAGTGGCCACCTGAGAGAATCATTTCATACTATGGACCTGCTACTTGGGAGCAAGATGGTACCTGGGGATATCGTACTCCTGTGTATATGATAAATCATATTATACGCTTACAAGCTGTTGTTGAAATAATAACTAATGAAACTAGTAAAGCACTAACTCTTTTAGCTAAGCAGAGTACACAAATGCATACAGCTATTTATCAGAATCGTTTAGCTCTAGATTATTTGTTAGCAGCTGAAGGTGGAGTGTGTGGAAAATTGAATTTAACCAACTGTTGTTTGCAGATTGATAATAATGGGCACGTTGTTGAAGATATAGCTACTCAAATGCGCACACAAGCATATGTGCCTGTTCAGACCTGGCATGGCCTGAAGCTCGATGGGTGGTTTGGTTCAACATTTTCATGGTTGGGTGGTCTGAAGACCCTTGTGTTTATTGTATTACTCATATTAGCTGTATGCTTGTTGCTCCCATGTCTCCTACCCCTTTGCTTACGCATGATAACCTCAGTTATTGATAATAATGTAGAACGGAAGGCAGCTACGAAAATATTAGCTATGTGGCAATATTACCCTATACCCCAAGCTGATACTGTTACACAAGTATAATATGTGATTTAATTCTCACCCTTTCTCACTTGCGGGTGAGAATAATCAAAGGGGGGAATGTGGCAGGCTATGGCCTACGATAGCCTGTAAATATGAAAGGCCTGTAAGCTAGGCCCTGATCCCAACCCCCATCTAAGAGAAAGAACCAAAAATCTGTGAAAAATGAGAAAACGGTTTTAAACTGCTTAATAAGAAGTTTTCATGAATGCATAAATCTTTCATTATTCTCTTATGCTATAAGATAGAAATGTTTCAGTACTTGCATTCCTAGAGCCAGAAACGACCTTGCAGTAGAGAAGTATCCAAACCTCGAAACTGTATCATTGTTAGAACAGTCCTAGAGGAGGGAGCTGGGTGCTAGGCCCAGGAGGGATCTCCAATTGGACAAGTGCAGGGGGCGTTGGGGCCAATAGAAAGTCTGCATGTATCAAACTGAAAAGAAATGTATAAATGAATATGTTTCTGTAAGAACTTTGCTCAGTCCTTTTTGAAGCTTGACTAACTGGGCCTTGTGCACAATAAATTGGCTTGGACCCTGTAAATTGACTCCTGGATTTATTCATTGTCTGCACTTTGCTGCTACAATATAAACCACAATGTTATTTACCCAAGTGCTGTGGCTTTGCGAGCAGACCTCACAGGTGTATTACTGCCTAGTCTCTCTCCTTAATGTCATGCCACCATTCTGCCTCCCCCTTGGCCCTCCCAACATCATTGTCACTGCTGACACCCCTCTCTTGGGAATGCTACATTGGCAGTGGCCCCCAAAATGTGATGCAGCACTTAGTAACACACTCCAGTGTTGTGTCACTGTTTCCTTCTTTTCACAATGTGCTGTTTCTTCTTCTAGTTTTATAGGGGAATGGAAATGGCACATTGTGAAAAGAAGGAAACTGATGGAGTGTGTTACTAAGTTTGGGCCCTATTAACACCACTGTATGCCCCAGAAAGGGGTAGCAGGAGCTCAGAGGGTCAGCACCCTAGGCAACTGCCTAGTTCACCTAGTGGTAGTGCCAGCCCTGGACAACCTTACCTGCATGTGGCAAGCTGCCCAGTTGCGCCTGACAATAATACCTCCCAGAAGGGCCGTGACCTTGCTTGCCCACTGCAGTCACTAGTCAGCTTATGATGGGTCTGAAAAGACTTCCCCATCCCAGATGCAGGAGAAAAAGGGGAGGGAGCACAGCCGAATATAATTATGAAATTTAGGAGGGCCCGGGTGCTTAAATTAGGTAATTCATCAGGCATTATGACTGATAAAGCTCCTGCTATACATTATTCTTTCTTGAAGTCAGTGTTTGACATCTTGCTTTAGTATGTATATGTATTGGTGGAACACTGTCTCACTAGAACTTGTGACTGCCCTGTTTATTGAAGCCTTTTTTTACTGACAGATTATGCACATTTGTGTTTGTAATTATGTTGAGAATGTACTAGCATATGGTGTTTTTCTCTCTATATTCATATACAGGAGGCAAAGGCTTCATATTTACTGTGAAAGACATAAGAGATGGAGTTGTCCGCTATCATCATGACGACAGTGACACAACAAAGGACTACATAGTATTCAGGATCTTTGATGGGAAACACAGCATTAGGCACAAGTTTCCCATTAATGTTCTTCCCAAAGATGACAGCCCCCCATTCTTGGTCAATAACGTTGTTTTTGAACTAGCAGAAGGGGAGATGGTCCTCATAGAAAAGCATGTGCTGATGGCCTATGACTTTGATTCAAGCGATGATTATATTCTTTACAATATTACTCAAGCACCGAGAGCTGGAGAAGTGCTCAAGAAACGCTTCACAGAGGGTTCAGGTAAAATGCTGCTCGTCTGTACTAGAGAAAAGGAGGATATTCAACATGATTTGCATATATGCCTTTTAGTTTTGCAGAAATTACAATGTAAGTTTCATTCATAAATTCTGTTTTAGAGTAAGGCCTCTAAGCTATGACATTCAAGTTTATTAAAATTAGCCAAATAGGAATGGCCTAGTGATTTAGTGAGCTAACCAAAGGCCTTGTCCCTGGGCAATATCTGTTGTCTACAGATAGCCCATATCATTGCTGTGCAAGAAAAGATCATTTCAGCATAAGTTAGAGACCTAGTAACATAATGGATGAAAGCCGAAAGAAACCACCTCGCCCGTCCAGTGTATATAATTACACCTGTCCATGTTGTCAAGGAGATGCTCCAACAGCCATACAAAGAGCATGACTACTTGTAAGATTGCTCTCCTCCTGGACACCTTTCATCATCATCTTCATTTGCATTCTATCTCGGACAAATGAGCATAAAAAAATTCACACTTGATTCACACGCTGTATCCCTTTCTTCTTGTGTCTTACCACAAAGTTCGGTTGTAATCTAAATAGCTAATCAGCTGAACATCTGGCCTCCTAGGTCCCTCACATAATCTGTCAGAAAGGCCTAGTTATGTGAGTGCCTGCGTTCTCTAGGACTTTGCCTCATAGTCAGAAACATAATAACTTTTATACAGTATTAGAAGGAATGCAAACAAAGATTATCATCTTTCTAGGAAAGGTCAATCTCTACTACTATTACTACTACTGCTGAGCATTTGTATAGCGTTACCAGTCATACGCAGCGCTGCACAGACATGCAAGAGAGACAATCCCTGCTCATCAGAGCTTACAATCTAGTTAAGACAGGACACAAAGGTGTAAACAGGGGTAAAACAAGGGGAAAGAAAAAGGAAATCAGGTGAGCCAGGAACAATCCTATACAAATGTATATTTGGACATCACACTTTTAAATATTAAACTTTTTTTTGTAAATAGATGCATAATGAGAGAGATTTTAAAAAGCCTCTTAGAAGAGTAAATGGACTATTTATTTATGAACACGATGGCTCCTTCCATATAAAGCAGTGGTTCTCAACCTGTGGTCCATGGACCGCTGGGAGGTCTGTGAGACCATTACCTGGGTCTGCAGGGTACAAATGAGAAAAAAGGGAGAGAGAGGCTTGTGTGGACTGGCTGGTGGGAAGAGAGAGAGAAACTGGATGGAAATAGCTGGGGAGAGGGAGAGAGAAAGACTAAGACTGGTGGGGACTGGCTGGAGGGAGAGAGAGACTGGTGGAGGCAGGAAGGGGAAGGGGGACAGGCTTGGTGCTGAGGGGAGGGGTTCAGGAAGAGTGATGGGGATGAATCTGGAGGTCCCTGAATTTTTAAGAGATTAATAAAGGATCCACAAAACCAAAAAGTTTGGGAACTTTTGATATAGAGGAACAAAGCTAATTACATTTCTTTCTCAAAATTATGCACTTAGGGCCTGATGTATTCAGCGGCGAGCACAGGTACAGTGCCTAGCCATTTCTGCTACAGACCTAACCGGATATTCAATGCCGGGACCATATCTGGCCACTGGCATTGACTATCTGGGTTTGCCACACATGGTGCAGAAGCTAACCAGGCAGTGGCGATATTCAGCCGCTGCTCGGTTAGCTAACTTTCGCCACTGAGGGATAATGACAGAGGCTGAATATCTCCACTGACCAGTTATCCCTGGGTACCGCCAATGGAACATCCCCGGAACACCCCAATGCTAAAAGTGTAGCATCGAGGTGTACAGTGGCGGCATCCAGGAGTATTCAGCAGCACTAACCTTGCTTAGAAGAAGTTACACGATTTATGGGTCGTGTAACCATGTAACTGCTTTGGACTATCGGGCCCTTAAGGAAGAACAAAATAAGTTATAGCTTCATGATGCAAGAACCCACCATCTACGAAAAGGATCTAGGTGTCATGGTTAGTACATTGAAATCCTCTGCTCAGTTTGCAGTGGCAGCCAAGAAAGCAAATACAAAGCTAGGAATTATAAAGAAAGGAATGGCGAATAAAACAAAGGGTTGCATTGCTCCATGGTGTGACTGCACCTTGATTATTGCTTGCAGTTTTGGTCGCTGCATCCTAAAAAATAAAAAAATATTGCAGAATTTTAAAAGGAACAGAGAAGGACGATCAAAATGATAAAGAGGATAAAAGGATACTCCTATGAAGAAAGGCTTAAAAGGTTAGGATCTTCAGCTTGGAGAAGACCAGCTGAAGTGGGAGATGATAGAAGCCTTTAAAATAAAGAGTGGCGTTGAATGACTAAATATGAATCGGTCGTTTGCTCCTTCAAAAAGTATAAAAACTAGGGGATATGCAGTGAAGGTACAAAGGAATACATTTAAGACTAATTGGAGAAAATATTTTTTCACTCAATGTGTAATTAAGCTCAGGAGTTCATTGCCGGATGATGTAGTAAAAGCTGTTTGAAGCTGGATTTATAAAAGGTTTGGGCAAGTTTCTGGAGGAAAAGTCCATAAACCCTTATTAAAATGGACTGGGGGAAATCCATTGCTTATCTCTGAGATAGCCAGCATGGAATCTCTCTACCTCTGGGATCCTGCCAGGTAGTTGTGACGTGCATTGGCCACTGTTGGAAAAGGGACACTGGGTTGATGGACCATTGGTCTGATCCAAGATAGCAAATTTTGTGCTATGTTCCTTAGCCACTCAACTTAAATTAGCTAGTAATAATGTTGTATGCTGTATATTTAATTATACAATAAAACAATGTTTTGTTTCTGAAAGTATTCATGCATCATCCTTATATATATCAGGTGTGCCTGTGACAAGTTTTTTGCAAAGGGATCTCTTTTATGGTCTTATCTATTACCATCACCTTGGAGGAGAGATATTTGAGGACTCCTTTGAGTTCGTCTTAGCAGACAACCATGAGCCACCAAACCTCTCCAACACTCAGGTGAGTGTGCTTGTATCTTCAGTATCTCTACGAATAATGAGGTCAATATTTAGGGGCATCTTAGCGGTTAAATTGATGCTGCTAAATACTGTTATCTGGTTAACGTATATCTATATATCTGGTTAACGTATTTATGCATATCAGAATATCTTTAACCAGAGAGTGCTGAATATTGGGGCTATCCAGTTAAAAGTAAACTACTCTGACATTCCTGTTATTGCTCCCATACATAACTGTGAAGAGTTTTAAACACTCATGTTATCTAGAAATTTTACTTTCAAAATCTCATACCAGATAAGCAGTTAGAGTTGTTTGAGTTAACTAGACAATTCTTGACTATAATAACACCATACCTCCATCTGCAGACATCGATACGATGGCAAGAAGCTATCTCTAAATACTTCCTAATAATAAGGTTCAGTCAAAAATCCTTCTTAGGTCTAAGCAATAATGTTTAGATTATGGTAGTTACAGCAAGCAGGACAAAATGTATTTTAAGTACATTGCTGTTATCAGTTTTTGACTTTGTATAGGAAAACACATCTTAGAGATTACTTAAACTGACATTTTGTGTTAAAAATAGTGGACGTATATATGAGTGAAATAAAACAGATGATTGAAAAGTGGAGAAATGGGGAAAACTGCTAAAAATTAGTGTATATAGCAATATGTCACCCCCTATCTCCATTCTGATGCTTCTTTCACACCTATCCTAATTTTTTCGAATATATTTAAGGGGACATATATTGATACATAGTCCTAAAAAGCTGGGGGGTTTTAACATTACTCACTCAAATAGATTTAATGTGTATTAACCTACAAATTAATGCATGTATAGTTGATTTCCATACATTAAAAAAAAATTAACAAAAAATTTGAAATGCATTGACAAAATGTACAAAAAACAGAAAAATGTCCAAAAACAGCAGGAATATGAATTGAAGAGATTTCCATGTACACCCCTGAATGCTATTATATATTGCAGGCCTGATTTTTGAAGGCATTTACACAGTAAACAGCCCATTTAACTGTGTAAATGCCTTAATCTGTGATTTTCAAAGGCACCTACACGACTAGTTCCTTTGAAAATCCCTGATTAAGTCCCCTACGCGCCCTGATGCTATATGGTTAGCAATGGGGCGTGTTGGGGGCATTCCGGGATGGAACGGAGGCAGGGAATTGCGCCAACCGGGTGGCAGCGATTTTCGATGCTGCCCAGTTAGCACTCTGCACCTTAAAGATAGACAAGGGTTTTCCTCACCTATCTTTAAGGCGCAGAGTGTTACCTGGGCAGCTATTCAAAATCACTGCTGCCTGGTTAGGCTCAGCTGCTTTCTGGCTGTGCAGCGAACCCCGGATTTCCACTTCTGCTGCCGTGGAAATGAAAATCCGGGGTTAAGGGGTCTGCGCTTAGCCCTGTCCAGTGCAATATCGTACCCTACATCTTTTGGGTAACTGGCATAAGGCTGCATTAGACAAAGAATTGACACCAGAAAAGTAAATAGAGTGTTCAGTATCAAAGAAACCATGAGCCACTTTCCCTATAGAAAGCCACATTGGTAAGACTTTTTTCCATACTTTGCATTCTTCATAGCATAAGATAATTTTTAATAGGAATAAAATTAGAAGAATTCCAAGGCATATGCTTGTGCTTCACAAATCACAAAGATTCCTCTTGCATGTTTTGAAAGACTGAAATGACTGCTCCCTGCTTTTTAGACTCTGACGATTCATATCCTGCCGGTGAAAGATCAGTTGCCAAAAGAAGTTCCTGGGGTCACAAGACACCTTGTTGTTAAGGAAACTGAGATTGCATATATCACAAAAGATCACCTGCACTTTACAGATCCTGAATCTCTCGACAATGAACTTGTGTACATTGTGACTAAACCTTGTTTCTTCCCTGCTTCTCCAGGGTATGTAATATATAAAGAAAGCCATCTTGTCTAGTAGGACTCGAAAATATGAGGAAGTGATGCAATTTTATATTTTTGTTACAGAATTCACGATGCTGGCAAGTTGATTTTCATGGACAGCATAAAATCAATGAAAAAGGACACATTTCTTCCCACACTGAATTCTTTTACACAGGTAAATAAATGTATTTGAATTTAATAACATAGAGCAGTAAGAGATTATCTGCCATCATTTAAAGACTGAAAGAGCCCATGAAACCAGTCCAGCAAATTATTTAGGGTTCTGACAACCACTCTATGCTTTTTTGGAAGTATAATCATTCTACTGCTGTTTTGGGCCGAATCACTGCATGGTGAATGTGCAGATTATCCTCTACTATCCTCTTATCATTAAGGAATCCCTTTGTGTTTATCCTACACCCCTTTAAATTCCATTACTATTTTGTATCGACCACGTCCTTCCGGAATCCACTGCATGCATCCACTAACCTTTCTGTGCCAAAATATTCTTGATAATGTTCCTTAGCTTTCCTCCTTGGAACATCATATCATATGACCACAAGTTCTGCTGCTTCCTTACCTTAATATGCATGTTAATACCTTTCAGGTATTTTCTCTTTCTCTCTTGTCTTCTAGAGTACACGTGTTTAGATTCTAAAGTCTCATCTTTACTACCTATTTTTAATGTTTGTCCCCTGCTGCTCTTGACCCTATGTGCACAAAACTTATTGTGTGGAAGTTGGATCGATGATCTTTGCTGAAGTTGACTATTGAGGATCTGGAGCCCGAAAATTAAGAGCCGTTACACGGTTTACAGACCTGTAAACCTTGTAACTGCCTCTAAGTGGGATATTCAGCAGCATTAACATGAGTAGTGCCACTGAATATCCTCTGAAATCGCCGCTATATATGCCCCAATGCTATATGATGATCATTGGGGCATTCTTGGTGAATTCGAGGGACAGTACCCATAGCTAACTGGTCAGTGGTTATATTGAGACGCTCCCCAATTAGCGACCTGTGCTAAATGCTAGCCTATCTTTACATACAGGAGCTGATTGGTTAGCTTCTGGGCTGTGCAACTGACTCAGATGTTAATTGCCAGTGGCCGAATATGGCCCTGGCATTGAATATCCAGGTTTAGCATTCAGCAGCGATGGCTAGACACTGTAATTGTGCTAGCTGTCGCCAATGAATATCATGCCCTTGATTCTTGGCTAGCATTGGGAGCATTACTGAGACAGTCCCCCCAAGAGAACAGGAGAATCAAGATTACAAGGGGAGCCTCTGAGATTGCAGTTCAGTAAGAGCACTCCCCTGGAATGAAGAGCTCAGAGAAATTAACGTTTGACTATCTGTGGACATCTGGTTAGAAAAGGCACCTACTGGCTATCCAACAATGCATTTGTGTGAGATCCCTGTTTTTCAGGCAGGAGCAGTTCTTATTGTGTTTGGATTATAAGCAGGGGTGGTCCAAGGCTTTCTGCTGCCCCCGGCAGAAGCTTCTACCATGCCGCCCCCACCTGCTGCAGCTGCCGCCATCACCGTCCCCCCTGCCCCAAAATCCATCTCTCTCATCTTGCGGCAACAGCCGCTTGATTCAGTTTTGAAAGCGGTGGTAGCTGAAAACAGAGTTGGGGGCCCACCAGGGTCTGCCACCCTAGGTGGCCGCCTAGTTGATGGGCGAGGCCTGTTTATAGGGCAATCTATGTATTGGATGGTACATTTAGAGACTACACAGCTAGCTACATAGAGAAGGCCTATGCTAATTTTTTTTTCCTCCGGTAACAAGCAGGAAATCGGTCCTCACATATGGGTGACGTCAGTGCCAACAGAGCCTGCGTGGAAGCATCTCCCCAGTTTTCAAAGAAAGCCTTTGGGAGATCCACCATGCATGTGTGGTCCACTTCCCACACAAGGGTGCCATCTTGCCTCAGTCTCCTTTTTTTTTCCGCGGAGCCCATCAGACATTGTCCAGTTTCCCCCAGAAAAAGTCTGCTTTTTTTTGTTAAGTTTTGTCTGGTTTGTGTACCAATTCCTTCCCGCTCCCAGCCAGCTTGCCTCAGCATCCTCCTTGGGTTTGTTCATTTGTTTTCTCACCTTTTTTTCATTGAGGTGTTCCTCGACTGGCGTTCATGCCCTTTTTCAGCCGAAGGCCTCAGACTTGGACTCCTGCTGGACGGCGGGGACCACCTTTTTCCGATGGCCTCCAGTGGCTTCAAAAAGTGTGACCAGTGTGGCAAAATAATGTCACTCACCGAGCCACATGACTGCTGCCTCTGATGCCTCGGCCTAGAACATAACAACTCTGACTGTGAACTCTGCAGAACCATGACCTCAAAGGCTTTAAAAAGTCTCCATCAGCAGCAGGAAAAAAAATTTCAGAAGTCCGACTCCACACTCTAGAGCCTCCTCTAATACCTCTGTGCCCCGTGAAGCGAGAGCCTCTTCGGAGTCTTGCGGCCACGGTTCCTTCAAGTGGAAATCCCTGGAGGTGAAGCAGAAGAAGAAGAAACCTTTGAAGACCGCCTTGGAGGATGAATCCAGGAAGAAGGGGAAATCCCACCCTAGGACCCACAGTCCCCAAGATGCCCCATAAGGAGTAGTCGGCACCCGCCAACCGGCCTCGGACGTCGAAGGCCACCCTCATCGGGGACTTCCCCTCGACAGTACGGATGCCAGGCCTGAGGTCTTTGGTGCCTGCGTCAAAGGCTGCGGGGCCAACTGGTATGGAGACCAGAATGGCCTCCCTAGAGAGCAGTATATCTGCCCTAATGGCCATGCAGCGGGTGTTCATGTCCAGCTCATCTGGTTCATCTGCTCCGACAATGAGACCCTCGACATCAAGGGCCTCCCCAGATGTCAAGCCAGTCCTTGAGTGCCACCGGCCTCCCCATCACCAGACGAGGTCCCTGTTCCATTCCTCGGGCACCGGTCCTCCCTGGCAAGCACCCATGGCTCGGACTGCAGATCCTCCAGAGGTCATGGACAACCTGGAGCGGTCCTCGATCAATGTGATCACGCAGCATCGGACTCATACTCGGACTTCGAGCCCAAATGGGAGACTGAGGATGAAGAGTCCATGGACATGAGGCAACACCAAGACGTGCCCTTAGACCAGTCTTCCCCAATGACCTGGCATTGTTTCCCACTTGGGGACATTGCTTTCCTCGATTTTCGTGTGGGACATGGCCAAGGCTCTCACTATTGAGACTGAGGCTGAGGAGGACCCACACACTGAGGAATTGGAAATACTCCAATATAAGACACCTCCGAAGGAAACCCTTATGGTCCCAATACCCCCGATCCTCGACTATCTCCTCCTCCAAATGTGGGAAACACTGGCGTTGGTACCAGTCGTTAGTAGGCACCTTGATGCCATCTACCAGGTATGCCGAAGCCCTGAGTGCCAAAAGACTCAGCTTCCCCACAACTCCATGGTCATGGAGTTGACCATGCACCGGCTTAAAAGCCAAAAAACTCATTCATCAGTCCCAGCAGGGAGGTCTGAACCCTTGACACCCTCAGCCTGAAGGCCTGTCAGGGCTCGATGCTAACGTGCTGGATCCAGTCCTACCAGTTCTATATCAGCATGTACCTGATGGAACTGTCTAAGGAGCTTGGTGGATTCTCGGCATTATCTTGATGGCGAACCCCTAAAGAGGTTTAAGACCCTGTCCTCAGCAGTAAAAGAATGCTCAAAGTTTCTGTCCCGAGCAGCCTATGATGGCTTTAAATCATTGGCCAGGGAGGCCGCCGCAGGCATTGTCAAGCTGGCTGCAGTCGTCCAATCTGGGGCAATGGGTGCAGGACAAACTGATTGATGTCCTTTGCATAGAAGAGAACCTATTCAGGAAACCCATGGTGGATAAGGCAGCAGAGATAGAGACAGAGTTCACGACGAGAACCAGGCTCTCAAAGAAGACCTTGGTGCAACGCCGGAAGAAAGCCCTGGGGAAAAAGCACGTCTTCCTGAGGAATAAAGGGGTCTTTACCAGTACACCACACTTCCAGGCCTTCCCGGCCCCTCAACCGGGCCTGCAACAAAAGGCCAGGGACATGGTCCCAAGAAACAAAAGGCCTTGAAGTTCCAGGTGCCAGCTCCGACCCAGCCTGGGGGGAGCTTTTAACTGTCTGGGCACAACCTTCCCAGCCCCAGGGGGTCCCCTACTGCCCACAAGGGGGCACCTAACCCTGTTTGCCCACAGGTGGACAGCCATCACTACTGATTCCTGGGTGCTACAAGTGGTCAAGGTGGGCTACCTCCTCCACCTATTGCGGGCGCCACCCTCGTATTTCCCAGGAGAACCCATACAGGCCTCTCCTTCACCAGACCTTGCTCCTCGCCAAGCCAGCAGGCCTAATCAACAACAAAGCAGTGGAGCCAGTGCCAAATCATCTCTGGGGCACAGGCTTCTACTCCAGGTATTTCCTCATCCCCAAGAGGACTTAAGGCCTCAGGCCCATCCTGGACCTGTGCGAGCTCAACAGGCTTCTGGTCAGGGAGAAGTTCAAGATGCTCTCTCTTGGGACACTACTGCCATTTCTCCAGCAGGGAAATTGGCTATGTTCCTTAGACCTAAAGGATGCCTACACTCACATCCTAATTCATAAGAACATAAGATATGCCATACTGGGTCAGACCAAGGTCCATCAAGCCCAGTATCCTGTTTCCAACAGTGGCCAATCTAGGTCATACGTACCTTGCAATTTCCCCAAAAGACACAGGTTCCACAATGCTTGTACTGGGTCAAACATTGATATCCTCTGTCCCTTCTTAATAGAAGTATTACAGCAATCTGCCAAAAAATATGGAAGACAGCATCATGGCCAACTGACTGGAAAAGATCTGTGTTTATACCAATACTAAAGAAAGGTGATCCAACTGACTGTGGAAATTATCGCACAATCGCTCTGATCCCACATGCCAGCAAGATTCTACTGAAGATTATTCAAAAGAGACTACAATCATACCTGGAACAAGAACTACCTGAAGTGCAAGCAGGGTTCAGAAAAGGGCGAGGAACGAGAGACGACATTGCGGATGTGAGATGGATCCTTGAAAAGACTAAAGAATACCAAAAGGATATCTATTTGTGCTTTATCGACTATAGCAAAGCTTTTGACTGTGTAAACCATGAGAAACTCTGGGCCACATTAAGAAGCATGGGTATACCAGAACACCTGATCGTTCTCTTGCACAATCTGTACACTGATTAAGAAGCAACAGTTCGAACAGAACAAGGAGGAACAGAATGGTTTAAAATAAGCAAAGGTGTAAGACAAGGCTGCATACTTTCCCCCTACCTGTTTAATTTATATGCAGAACAAATCATCAGAGAAGCAGGATTGTATGAAGACAACAGAGGTGTGAAGATTGGTGGAAGACTCATCAACAACCTTCGCTATGCTGATGATACCACAATACTGGCGGAAAGTGAAGATGATCTGAAACATTTGCTTCTCACAATCAAAGAACATAGTCTCAAAATGGGCCTGCACCTTAATGTAAAGAAGACAAAGATCATGACAACTGGCATAATCAACAGGTTCATCATCGAAGGAGAAGAAATTGAAATTGTGAATAACTTTAACCTACTTGGATCAACTATCAATAAAGAAGCAACAAGCAGTCAAGAAATCAGACGACGCATTGCTCTTGGCAGAATGGCTATGAAAGACCTAGATAAGATTCTTAAGAGCAGAGATGTCTCTCTCCATACAAAGATTCGACTTGTTCAAGCCATGGTATTTTCAATAACATCATATGGATGTGAAAGCTGGACAGTGAAAAAGATAGACAGGAAGAAAATTGATGCCTTTGAATTATGGTGCTGGCGGCGAATACTGTGTATACCATGGACTGCCCGAAGAAGAAACCAGTCTGTACTAGAGGAGATCAAACCTAAGCTTTCTTTAGAAGCTCAGATGACAAGACTTTGACTTTCATACTTTGGACACATCATGCGGAGAGAGAGATCATTAGAGAAAGACATCATGCTTGGCAAGATAGAAGGTCAACGCAAAAGAGGAAGGCCAGCAATGAGATGGATCGATACAATAACAGCAGCTACAGGTACCAGTCTGTCAACAATAAGCCGCCTGACTGAAGACCGAAGACAATTTAGGATAGCTAACCAGAGGGTCGCCATGAGTCGACTCCGACTCGACAGCACTTAACAACAACATGGACCTTTCCTCCTGGAACTTGTCCAAACCTTTTTTAAACCCAGCTACACTAACAGCCTTTACTACATCCTCCGGTAACAAATACCAGAGTTTGATTACACGTTGAGTGAAAAAATATTTTCTTTTATTAGTCTTAAATAGTTTACCCTGTAGCTTCATTGCATGCCCCCTAGTCTTTATATATTCTGATAACGTAAACAATCGATCTACGTTTACCCGTTCCACTCCGTTCATTAATTTATAGACTTCTATCATATCTCCCCTCAGCCGTCTCTTTTCCAGGTTAGAGCCCTAACCTTTTTAGCCTTTCTTCATAGGAGTATCCTTCCATCCCCTTTACCATTTTGGTGGCTCTTCTCTGAACCTTTTCTAATAATGCTATATTATAGCATATATTTTCCACTATATTTTCCTTTCCTTATGATACCTAGCATTCCATTTGCTCTCTTGGCCACCGCTGCACACTGGGCTGAGGGTTTTTAACATGTTATCCACAATGACGCCTAAATCTTTTTCCTGGGTGGTGGTTCCTAATGTGGAACCTTGCATTGTGTAACCATAGTTTGGGTTGTTCTTCCCTAGGTGCATAACTTTGCACTTGTCCACATTAAATTTCATCTGCCATTTTGATGCCCAGTCTTCCAATTTATCAAGATCCTCTTGCAATTTTCCACAATCCTCTTGGGTTTTAACAACTTTAATAGTTTTTTGTCATATGCAAATTTGATAACCTCACTCATTATTCCCTTTTCCAGGTCATTTATTGTAATGGGTCTGCTCCATGTTGGTCACTCCAGGCCAGGAAATCCCGAACCCTCATCTGCGGTGTGCTGCTCCGGCTGGCTGGAATCCAGGGGAATAAAACTCACAGACCACACAGAAGGACCGTATGCAAGTTTATTCCAAAGGGTGGAGGGACTGTCCGTATTTTATACATCATCAGAAACATAATCATATGTCATCCACCCATCTTCTGGGGGCCCACTATAGTTTATCAGTAACTAATGCAAAAACAAGTCATCCTTGAGTAGAACAATCAGTTTAGCTTACACAGCACATTCCTTTTTCCATACCCACCAGAATGTACAAAGGGCACACACATAGAATTCTGATTTCTATAGGATTCTAATTTCTCTTGTGCGGGCCTCCTGTATATGCACTTAAACTAAGCATTATTATTACAAAGGGCACATATATAGGATTCTGATTTCCCTAACATTTATGAATATGTCAAAAAGCAGCGGACCCAGCACAGATCCCTGGGCTACACCACTATTCACCTTTCTCCATTGGGAAAATTGGCCATTTAGCCCTACCCTCTGCTTCCTATCTTTTAACCAGTTCCTGATCCACAATAGTACACTGCCTCCTATCCCATGACTCTTTAGTTTTGTCAAAAGTCTCTGATGAGGGACCTTGTCAAAGGCTTTCTGAAAGTCCAGATACACTATATCAACCGACTCACCTTTGTCCACCTGTTTATTCACACTTTCAAAAAAACATAACAGATTAGTAAGACAAGATCTTCCTTGTCTAAAACCATGTTGGCTGTCTCCCATTAGGCCATGACTATCTACATGCTGAGTAATTTTGTTCTTTATGATGGTTTCTACCATTTTTCCCGGTACTGACATCAGGCTCACCGGTCTATAGTTTCCCAGATCACCCCTGGAACCCTTTTTAAAAATTGGCGTTACATTGGCGATCCTCCAATCTTCAGGTATTACAGATGATTTTAATGAAAATTCACAGATTACTAATAGCAGGTCTACAATCTCATATTTCAGTTCTTTCAACACCCTTAGATGTATACCATCTGGCCCAGGTTATTTGCTACTCTTCAGTTTATCTAATAGTTGTAATACATCTTCCCGATATATCTATATTTCCTTCAATTCTTCCGCACCTTTAAATACCACTTCAGTCATGGGTAACATCCCTACATCTTCCTCAGTAATGACCAAAGCAACGAATTCATTCAGTCTCTCCGCTATCGCCTTGTCGCCTCTTAGTGCCCCTCTATCATCTAATGGACCAACTGACTCTCTCACAGGTTTTTTGCTACGAATGTGCTTAAAAAAGCCTTTCACGTTTTTGCTTCTGCAGCAAGCTTCTTCTCAAATTCTCCCTTTGCCTGCCTTATCAATGTCGTGCATTTGACTTGCCAGTGCTTGTGCTGTTTCCAGGTTTTGTCATTTGGCTCTTTTTTCCGTTTCCTGAAAGATGCTTTTTTGGCAACAGCCTCTGACCTCACCTTTAAACCATGCTGGCAGTTTTTTGGACATCCAGTTTTCTTAAAACGTGGAATACAGCTGGTCTGGGCTTCCAAGATAGTATTTTTCAACAACACCCAAGCTTGTCTTTAACCTTTGCAACTGCTCCTTTTAGTTTTTTCTTAACTATTTTCCTCATTTTATCATAGTCTCCCTTTTGAAAGTTAAAAGGTAGTACTGTGGATTTCCTTACTATCCCTCCTCCACTAATTAAATCAAATGCGATCATGCTATGATCACTGTTGCCAAGTGGCCACAACACCCTTATCTCTTGCATTAGATCTGGTGTTCCACTAAGGACTAGGTCCAATATGGCTTCCCCTCTGGTCGGTTCATGAACCAGCTGCTCCAAGAAGCAGTCATTTATTTCATCTAGGAACTTTATCTCCCTAGCATGTCCTGCCGTGACACTGACCCAGTCGATACCGGGGTAATTGAAATCGCCCATTATTATTACTGTGCTGTAACCTTTGTTAGCTTCCTTGATTTTTTTGAGCATTTCATCATCCATTTGTTTATTCTGGCCAGGCGGTTGATAGTACACCCCCAATGCCATCGCCTTCCCCTTTTGACATGGCATTTCAATCCATAGAGATTCTACAGCAAATTTTGTTTCCTGCAGAACTTTAATCCTTTCTGACTCAATGCCCTCTCTAACATCGAGCGCAACCTCTCCACCAATTTGATCAGCTCTATCACTACAATATAGTTTGTATCCAGGTATCACAGTGTCCCACTGGTTGTCCTCCTTCCACCATGTCTCTGATACTCCAATCATATCTAACCTCTCATTTAGTGCTATATATTCTAACTCTCCCATCTCATTTTTTAAACTTCTAGCTTTTGCATACAAGCATTTTAAAGACTGTATTTTATTCATATTAATTTGGCTATTGGTAGACATGGGTAATTTGGGATCTTTAAGCTCTGTCTGTTCCATACGCAAGGGCATTTGGGCTACTTTACTCTTTTTTGGAACCTCTCTGCTTTTGGTAGTATCCTTCAAGGATACATTCTTCCGAACCATGCGTTCTTGGGCAACTGTCGGCTTTCCTCTATTATCTAGTTTAAAAGCTGCTCTATCTCCTTTTTAAAGGTTAATGCCAGCAGCCTGGTTCCATCCCAGTTATGGTGAAACCCATCCCTTTAGAAGAGCCCCTCCATTCCCCAGAATGTTCCCCAGTTCCTAACAAATCCAAAACCCTCATCTCTGCACCATTGTCTCATCCACGCATTGAGACTCCGGAGCTCTGCCTGCGCGTGGAATGGGAAGCATTTCGGAGAACGCTACCCTGGAAGTTCTGGATTTCAACTTCCTACCTAAAAGCCTAAATTTAGCCTCCAGAACCTCCCCACCACATTTTCCTATGTCATTGGTACTGACATGTACCAAGACAGCAGACTCCTCCCCAGCACTATCTAAGACCTTATCTAGGTGGCGTGTGAGGTCCGCTACCTTCGCACCAGGCAGGCATGTTACCAGGCAATCCTCACATCCACCAGCCACCCAGCTATCTACCTGCCTAATGATTGAATCACCAACTATAACGGCTGTCCTAACCCTTCACTCATGGGCACATGGCCCTGGAGAAACTTCCTCGGTGCGAGAGGGTTTCACATCTCCTGGAGGACAGGTCCTAGTTACAGGATCACTTCCTGCCACACCAGGGTGATGCTCTCCTGTCACGTGACCTCTCTCCTCCATGGCAACAGGGATGCTGCCAGACTGAAGGTGGGACTTCAGGACTATATCCCCTGTAGGTCTTGTCTGTGTACCTCTCTGTCTTTCTTATGTCTTCCAAGTCTGCTACTCTAGCTTCTAGAGAACGGACTTGTTCCCTGAGCGCAAAGAGCTCCTTGCACCTAGTGCACACGTAAGACCTCTCACCAACTGGGAGAAAATCATACATGTGACACTCAATGCAAAAGACTGGAAAGCCCCCATCTCGCTGCTGGACTGCTGTCTGCTTCTTAGTTTTAAGCTTGTGTTTAGATCTTTAAGTTCTTTACTTACTAAGGGTTGCTATGGATATTTATACTAATAAAACTGTACCTAATACGTTTAATATACCTTGTTCACCTGAAGCTTAATTAATCTCAGGTCCTTAGTGTATGACTGATTTGGATAACGAGCTTCACCTGAGAGCACCTCCTTTCCTTTAAGATGTGTAAGTACCTATAAAGATACGACTATCCCAGGGGTGGGTGGCCACAGAAAATATCTCCAGTTTGTGGTGGGGGGACAGCACTACCAATAAAGGTAGTGTCCTTCAGTCTGGCCTTGTCACCAAGGGTCTTCACAAAGTGCCTTAGTCTTCCCTTATCTGGACGACTGGCTCATAAAGGGGGACACAGCTGCAGAGGCACAATGCGCCATTGGGTGCACCGTAAACAACCTGCAGCACCTTGGGTTCATCATAAACTATCCCACTTTACTCTGGCCCAGTAGCTAGAGTTCATGGGGCACAACTAGATACTCTCCAGGCAAAAGCCTTCCTCCTTCAGGAGAGGTCAGAATGCCTCAGGGAGTTAGTCACAGAGGTACAACAATGCTTGACACTACCTGCCTGGTTCCTACTCCACCTTTTGGGACATATGGTCTCCACCATCCACGTGACCCCATATTGCCTACCTGCACATGAGGGCAGTCCAGTGGTGCCTCCGCTCTCAGTGGATACAAGCCACAGGCAGGCTCAGGGACAGAGTGAAAGTGACCCATCAGCTGGCGGACTCCCTCGGATGATGGCAGATTCCACGTCACCTTCAGGCCAGGATGCCCTTCCAGGAACCCAACCCCAAGAAGGTCCTCACCACGGACGCTTCTCTAATGGATTGAAGAGTGCATTGTGGGAGCCTCCAGATGCAAGGCTGCTGATCCCAGAGGGAATCCTGTATGCAAATCACCTGCTAGAGCTCCAGGCAATATACCTAGCTCCTTGAGCCTTCCACCACCAGCTCCAGCACCACTCGGTGCTGATCCAGACCGACAATAAGGTCACAATGTTCTATTTAAACAAATAGGGGGGAATAGGGTTGTACTCCCCTCTGCCAGGAGGCAGTAGCCCTCTGCTCCTATGCTGTATGCAGAGGGATACTCCTAATAGCGGTGAACCTTCCGGGCTATTACAATATCCTGATGGATAAACTGAGCAGGGATCTCCAGCCACACGAGTGGCGCCTGGATCCAGTAGTAGGCTCACGGCTGTTTCGCCTCTGGGGCACCCCCTCGATGGACCTGTTCACCAGTCCGGACAACACGCAGTTGCCCTGGTTCTGCTCCCGCCAGCTGCACTCGCCTTAGGTGGCAGCAGATGTGTTCTTCATCCCATGGATGGAAGACCTCCTGTATGCCTTCCCACTGACACCACTGGTAGCCAAGACACTATTCAAGGTCCAGCACGACAGAGCATTGCTAATGCTGATAGCCCCTCGGTGGTCCAGGCAGCCCTGGTTTCCACTGCTCCTCTCCCTCAGTGGTGTCGCTGATTCCCTTGGGCGAAGCTCCAGGGCTACTCTCATAGGAGCAAGGCTCTCTCCTACACCCCAACGTGGGGTCTCTCTCACTCATGGCTTGGCTTCTGAAAGAGTAGCAATAGCCTCCTTCAGCCTCCCATGGGACATGGAAGAGATTTTTCTGACCTCTCGTAAGGCCTCCATAAGAATAGTGTACACCTTCAAGTGGCACTGATTCTTGATGTGGTACACAGAAAGGTGGGCAAACACGTTTTCCTACTCAGTACAAGTGGTCCTCCAATACCTGCTTCACCTATCGCAAGTGGGACTGAAGTCCAATTCGGTCAGAGTACAGCTGAGCACCATCGCAGTGCATCACCATTCCGTTGAGGAAAAACTTTGTGTCCCGATTCTTGCAGGGCCTCATATCATCCAAACCCCCTGTCTGCCCTCCAGCGGCAGAGTGGGATCTCAATGTGGTGCTCTCACAGCTCACTAAGCCTCTGTTAGAGCCTCTGGCTACCTACAACCTCTGGTATCTGTCCTGGAAGGTCGCCTTCCTGATAGCATTCATATCAGCATGCAGAGTCAGCAAGCTCCAGGCTCTGATGGCCGAACTGCCCTACATGAGGTTCTACAAGAACAGGGTGGTGCTCCGCACACACCCCAAGCTTCTGCAGAAGGTGGTGTCCCCATTCCACCTCAAACAGGAGGTGGTGGTACTCACCTTCTTTCCGAAGCCTCGCACCGGTAGGGCAGAGACCCTTCTCCACAATGTGGATTGTAAGAGAGCCCTGTTCCTTTGCCTGCAACAGACATGGGGCCACTGTAAAGCACCTCAGCTTTTCATATGCTATGACCCCCAGTTGCCTGGGGCTCCCAGTGTTTAAGCAAACTCTTCCTCTTGGGTGGTGGACTGCATTACCCTTGCCTATGAGCAGGCAGGGATCTCACTGGACCAGAGGGTCATGGCGCATTGCATCAGGGCCATGGCTATTCCGTGGCAAATCTGAATTCCATCCCCGTGATGGAAATCTGCCAGGCCTCCACCTGGTCTTCGGTTCATACCTTCGCAGCTCACTACTGCCCGGAGAGGGAGTCCCGACGGGAAAGTGCCTTCGGCCAGGCTGTACTCCGCAATCTCTTTGGGGTATAGGCAACTCCTGCCCTCCAACCCTTCTGAGTTCAGGCTACCGGAGTGCTGGTTCCTGACTGGACACCTCGGTCTTGCGAGAATCTCTCTATAGGGATTCAGCTGCTGCAGCTTACTGCTCACTCTTACAGGTCGCCGTGGTATTTTTACAAGTTCTCAGTAGCCTGTAGCTGGGGAATCCCATATGTGAGAACTGACTTCCTGCTTGTTCCCAGAGAATGCATAGTTACTCTCCTGTAACAGCTATTCTCCGAGGACAGCAGGAATCTGTCCTCACAACCTCCCTCCTCCCTTTGGAGTTGCTTCTTTACCATCTTAACTATGTCATTAGGCAGAGGCAAGATGGCACCTTTGGGCAGGAAGTGGACCATGCATGCGTGGTGCATCTCCCAAAGGCTTTCTTTGAAAGCTGGGGAGATGCTTCCGCACAAGCTCCATCAGCGCCGATGTCACCCATATGTGAGGATTGATTCCTGCTGCCCCCAGAGAACACCTGTTACAGGTGAGTAACTACGCTTTCTCTCCACTCCCCTTTTGGTACATGAATGTGATTTCAGTTCAGAAGCTTATACATTAGAGGCTAAGGTCTCACAGGAGACTAGCTGTCAGAGAGAATCAATATGCCTATAATTTGCAATTAGATGTTTACAACAAGAGTTTTCTTAAAGAACAGCAAAATGAAACAAATGAATTTAAATGTAATAATGGAAACTGTCAAAATATTTGGGCTGGTGTGGGTACAGAGTCTGCTTGATATGATGCTTGTTTATACTAATTGTGTAATAGTTTGGTATATAGTATGTTTGAAATCCCTATTGCTTGGCTAAATGGAGACTGAAGTTTATATAGAGAGTGTGGTTGTATCCAGTGAATGGGCAGTATGGCAACGTAGAGGAGAGAGAGTTCAAAAAGGGGAAAGAAAGATTTTAGAAAGGTTGAAAGATCTGAGCAAATGAATAGGAAACTTGCCAAAAGTCCCCCACTGCAAAGGTAAGAAATGAGATTCATGCCTCAGAATATTAGGGATACCAGGTTTAATGTGTTCTTGTTCTACATGCTATGATATACTATCGGTCTGCATTTATATAATTCATATATGCTAATTATATCTCCATTATGCAAATCTGCATAACGTTTTTTTCAAAATAAACATATGTCTTCCTGATGGCATTAAAAACAAATAAAATCATGTCCCTTTTCCTCTGTCGGTTAAATGCATTCAGCTTTTTAGTATTACGAGAATTTCTACCAACATGCCCCAATCTCCCTTTATGTTAAACAAAAGCAGTACTCCTGGGTTTAGAAGGAGCATGCATTGTGCTATTTCACCTATGGTCCCAGCCAGTTCTTCTATACTTGTTTGGTATTCATAATGCCCTATGAAATAAAAATATGTGAACTGATGGAACACTTTGCTGGAGAGAACCACAGTCGGCTCCACTGAAGTCAAATAAGTCTGGGGAGTGATTACTGAGTGACAAGTTAAAGCAATGCCAGGATTTTATTGCATGGAGGCCTATAAAGGTCTTAAAAGGGTTACTTGGTAAAAGAGAGGGAGATCCTTCTAATTTCCCATCATTATACATTGGAGTAGAAGAACCTTAGGAGGAAAGAAACGGAAACATGACATCAGAAAAAGACCATATGGCCTATCCAGTCTTTCCTTCCATACCAACTACTAAGCTCTACAGTCCTTTCTCCTTTAGAGATCTTCTGTGTTTGTCCCATGCTTTCTTGAATACAGTCTTTGTCTCTACTGTCTTCACTGGGAACTATCACACATCTATTACGCTAGAAATGTGTGCTATTTTTCTATATAAAGAGGGATTTTGCATCTAACAAGGGAGAATTGGAAGCATATTCTTAGACAGGCCTGGATCTTCAAGGCTGACTGACTGTTCAACTCAAGGTTCAAGAAACACAGACAGAAACACACACAGAAGTGCATATCCTCTCCACATTTTCAGCTCAGATGTCACCAGGAAGATTATGGCCTAACAGAGATGGATGGCCACTGCTGGGGGCAAGGTGTGCTGGGCTTGATGGACTTTTGGTCTGACTCAATATGACAGTTTGTATGTTCTTGTCCTTCCTAGCCTCTGTTCCTTAATAGACAGGATTCTCATTAGCATTCTGGCTGGATCTCAATGAGCAATCTAGGGATCACCATCCCAGTTACCTTATCAGATAGCTTGGGCTATTTCTTCTCAGCAATCCAGAGCCCTAAAGAAGAATCTTTAAAAATAATTCTGAGTTTAAATGGTAGCCAGTGTGATGCAACCCACTGGCAATGAACTGCAAACACCTATCTATGCTGCTTTGCATAATTTGGAGATGCATCAGCATTTTTGATGGAAGATTGAAGTAAACTGTGTTATAGTAGTCAAGATGGGACAGAACGACTGCCTGTAAAACATTTCTAAACTCAGACTGATGTAAAAATAGTCTGAAGAGTTCAACCACGCAGATTCATAAAAGCCTTATTGTCCATTGCTGACTGTTTACTAACTATAGTTAATGTAGAGTCAATCATGATTATAATATCTTACTAATCCTAATTCACATCTCTGGGATAAACCAAGGAAACTTTCCTAATAAAATTAATTTTTCTGGAACTGTTCCTAAAAGGATGCTAACACAACTTATCATTTTGAAAATACTATTTTGGAAGCCCAGGTCAGGTGTATTCCACGTTTTAAAAAAGATGGAAGGAAGACCAAACAACTGCTAGCATGGTTAAAAGGTGAGGTGAGAGAGGCTATTATAGCCAAAAAGAAAATCTTTCAAAGAAAGGGAAAAGGATCTGAGCAAGAAAATCGGAAATGACATAAGCACTGGCAAATGTGATGCAAACATTGATGAGGCAGGCAAAGAGAGAGCTTGCAAAGAAGCTTGCTGTCAAAGCAAAAAGACCTAATAATTGTTACAGGTACATTTGAAGCAAAAAAACTGTGAGTGAGTGAGTCAGTTGGACAATTAGATGAGAGGTATAAAGGATGCCAAGGACAAGGATAGCTAAAATAATTCTTTGCTTCAGTCTTTACTGAAGATTATAAGTTCTAAGGAGCAGGGACTCTCTTTCATGTGTATATATAGAGCACTGTATAAATGATAAACAATAGTACTAAGATGTAGGGAATATACTTATGCCAGAAATGATATTTAAAGGTGATGAATTGGAGGAATTGAAACAAATCTTGGTGAACCTGGAAGATGTAATAGGGCAGTTTGACAGTAGCAAATTACCTGGACTGGATGGTATACATCCCAGGGTGCTGAACAAATAAAAAAAAATAGAATTGCAGACCTACTATCATGAAAATAATTGACATTAGCTGAATATTAGAGGGTAGCCAATGTACCCCAATTTTTAAAAAGGGTTCCAGGGATGATTGGTGAAACTACAGAGCAGTGAGCTTGACGTTAGCGCAGTGCAGAATGATAGAAAGCATTATAAAGGACAACATTACTGAACATATAGATAGTCAATGTTTAATGGGGCAAAACCAACATGGATTTAACCAAGTGATGTCTTGTCTCACCAATCTGCTACATTTTTCTGAAGGCTCGAATAAATATGTAGATAAAGTAGAGCCGGTGGATATATATAGTGTATCTGGATTTTCAGAAAGTGTTTCATAAAGTCCCTCATGACAGATTCTTGAGAAAATTAAAAAGTCATGGATTGGGATTGTGGATTAAGAACCATTTCAAAAACAGAAAGGTTAGTAGTGGAGTGCCCCAGGGATTTGTGTTGGCCCCACATTTAACATATTTATAAATGACCTGGAAATAGGAACAAATGAGGGGATCAAATTTGCAGAGAATGCAGAATTATTCAAAATTGTTAAATCACAAGAGGATTGTGAGAAATTGTAAGAGGACCTTGAGAAAACTGCAAGACTGGGCATCCAAATGGAAGAGGAAATTATGTGGACAAGCGCAAAGTTATACACGTAGGGAAAAACAATCTAAACTATAGCTAAATGATGTAAGGTTTCATAATTAGGAGTCATGATGTAAGGTTTCATAATTAGGAGATCTAGGCATTATCATTGAAATCCCCTGCTCAGTGTGCAGTGGCAGCCAAGAAAGCAAATAGAATGCTAAGAATTATAAGCAAAGAGATGGTGAATAGAAAGGAAATTATTCTATTGACTCTATCACTCCATGGTGTAACTCCACCTAGAGTACCATGTGTAGCTCTGGTCACTGCTTCTCAAAAATGATATAGCAGACGTAGAAAAAGTACAGAGAAGGGTGTCAAAAATGATAAAGGGGATGGAATGATACCCCTATGAAGAAAGACGAAAAAGATCAGGGCTCTGCAGCTTGGAGAAGCAGCGGCTGAGAGGAGATATGATCGAGGTCTATAAAATGATGAGTGGAGTAGAATGGTTAAAAGCCAATTGATTTGTTCTTTTACTCCTTTTCAAAAAGTACAAAGACCAGGGCAGTTCTTCTGAACCAGTGTGCCAGAGCACATTGGTGCAAAAAATACAAGCCCATATAGGTTCAAACACATGAAAGAATTAGACAAGCAAAAAGGAACCCAAGTGTACAAAAGGCCATCCTCATACTTAGGGGAAGAAAGGCAAATAGCAGAGGCACACAGCATAAAGCCAAATTTGTTATGGGCAGGCCTCAGTTATCGGGGGAAGTGGGTTTACACTTGTGCAAATAATGCGGCATACCACACAACTCAACACCCCGCACTGTCAATCATAGGCCACCAGTTAGTTTATAATTTTAAATGCATTTAAAACAACTGCATTTAAACTTCAAAGGGGTACAAGGCCACCTCCAAACACCTTGGGATTCCTGTGTCTACAGTTCATAATGTTAAGAAGTTTTCTGCTCACGGAACTGTCAACCTTCCAAGAAGTGGTGGGAAGAGGAAAATTAATCCAAGAAGTTTTCAAAGGTTAGTGCAAACTGTTTGCACTAACCTTTGAAAACTTCTTGGATTAATTTTCCTCTTCCCACCACTTCTTGGAAGGTTGACAGTTCCGTGAGCAGAAAACTTCTTAATATTATGAACTGTAGACACAGGAATCCCAAGGTGTTTGGAGGTGGCCTTGTACCCCTTTGAAGTTTAATTTTGTTGATAAGGGTGTTTCTGATGGTCTCGGGCAACTCTCTTGTCTTCACTATTGTGAAAATGGAACAGGGAGTGAATGTGGCTATTTTAAACATTGGAGCCATCATTCCTTGGTTGATTAATTTTTTTATATATATTTAACAGGTATTTTATACCACTTATCAAATTTGCAGGAGACAAAACTATTCAAAATTGTTAAAAACCCATGAGGCTTGTGGAAAATTGCAAGAGGATCTTGATAAATTGGAAGACTGGGTATCCAAATGGCAGATGAAATATAATGTGGACAAGTGCAAAGTTATGCATCTTGGAAAGAAAAACCCAAACTATGGTTACACAATGCAAGGTTCCACATTAGGAACCACCACGCAGGAAAAAGATTTAGGCATCATCTTGGATAACATGTTAAAAAAAAAAAAACCCCGCCCAGTGTGCAGGAGCGGCCAAGAGAGCAAATAGAATGCTAGGTACCATAAGGAAAGGAATGGAGAATAAAACAAAGGATATTATAATGCCTCTGTATCATTCCATGGTGTGACCACACCTTGAATATTGTGTGCAGTTCTGGTCGCCGTATCTTAAAAAGGATACAGCATTATTAGAAAAAGTTCAGAGAAGAGCCACCAAAATGGTAAAGAGGATAGAATGATACCCCTATGAAGAAAGGCTAAAAGGGCTCTTCAACCTAGAAAAGAGACGGCTGAGGGGAAATATGATAGAGGTCTATAAATTAATGAATGGAATGGAATAGGTAAAGGTAGATCGATTTGTTTATGCCATCAAGATATAGAAAGACTAGGACATGCAATGAAGCTACAGGGTAACCTATTTAAGACTAATTAGAGAAAATATTTTTTCACTCAACGTGTAATCAAACTCTGGAATTTGTTACTGGAGGATGTAGTAAAAGCTGTTAGTGTAGCCGGGTTTAAAAAAGATTTGGACAAGTTCCTGGAGGAAAGGTCCATAAACCATTATTAAAGTGGACTCAGAATATCCACTGCTTGACACAATACAAGCATTGTGGAACCTGTGTCTTTTGGGGAAACTGCTAGGTACTTGTGACCTAGATTGGCCACTGTTGGAAACAGGATACTGGGCTTGATGGACCTTGGTCTGACCCAGTATGGCATATCTTATGTTCTTTATCATTTCAGTCAAAGCGGTTGCCATTGTAACTTAAATTCAGTGATGTATATTAAACAGGGACATTGATAACTTGGATTTTTCTGAGGCAATGGAGGGTTGAGTGATTTGCTGAAGGCCACAATGAGTGCTAGTGGGAATGAAACCCTGGTCTCTTGGCTATTCCTCCACTCGCATGATTCAAGTCATGTGAGTACTGACAATTGATCACAGGTGCATCTAATTTTACTGCAGTGGGAATGTGGTTCTTCTGTTCAGACTGATTCAAATTATTTATAAGGGTGCCAATAATCATGTTCTGGCAATATCCCAGTTTTTATACTAGCTCCTACTATTTCCTTTTTTAATTGTGTTTGTTTTTATTCTTTTATGTGTCAAATGTGTATGCATATATAGTCCAAAGCCATTTCACTGGCCTTTTTTTTTTTTTTTGAGATACTGGACGTTAAGGGGTTGAACTGCAAGGATGCCAATAATGTTGGGCACAACTGTATTTTTATTTTATACAAGCACTTTCATATGAAATTACCCCCCCCCCCCTCCCCGATGGCTAAGCAATGTTTAAAGATATGTCTTCAGACTGTTTGGGCAACTTCCTTAATCCTTCTGTTGTATGCTGCAAAATTGTGAGTAAGTGCGCTTATACAGTAATATTCTTGTGTGATCTATTCATAAATCAAGCTCGTATGTCTGTAATGGATATTTTGTTATTCTTGTGGATATATTGTCATGTCTGGTGTTGGAGCCATTTAATGCATATGCAAAAGATTAAATGACCTTTTGCTTCTTTTCCCAGCATGCTGTAACCCATCAGAAAGTGGCATACATGCCCCCTCAGGGGGAGATAGGTCCCGACCCCCTGTTAGTACAGTTTGAGTTTTCAGTCAGTGACCAGCAGGGAGGAGTGATGACTGAACTTGCCTTTAACATCACTGTGATGCCTGTGGATGATGCAGCACCTGAGGTATTAATCAACCAGCCTAATTATCTGCTGATACAATATATCTTTTTTATGACTTTCAGCTCTACAACTTTATTGTAAATAGGGGTCCAGAGGGATCTGAATTGCTATAAGGGTTGATTTATTCAATTAGGATTTGTCTTGGAGTAATATCTTTTATATTATCTAACATGCTGAATGAACACTGACTATACATTTGCAGTTTAAGACTGTTTTTTTTTATCGCATGGGGTGCAAAAGTTTGAATGGGGGATGTGTTGCGATTTCTGGGAGGAAGCCTCTTGCTCACTTGGAATGGATTCTATTCTCATCCCAAACCAGTGTCAGAAGTCTTCATTCATCCATTTGGCAAGACACTGGGCATCTAGGGACTCTTTTACTAAAGGGCACTGTGGTGTTGCACCAAATGCAACCATAATGCAAGAAGCAATGGTGGGTTAGGGCAACACCACAGCTTTAACTGCTAGGAACATGGAAAGCATGTTACTGCAGTATATGCGGCCCTGCCATGGTATGACAAGAGCAGGGGTGCACTCAGCACCGTCTGTGGAGGTGGCGATGGCGATGAGTGCACCCATGCTACTGAGCTGCCATGCAGGTACTGCTGGTGTGCTGCCTATGTGGTGCTCACTCCACTCACTACTCTCTGTTCCTAACCCTCTCACTTGCAACCCTAATGCACCATGGACAGTTAGCGCCAAAATTCAGTGTTGCTAAATGTTATGGCCTTATGCTAGCTGTCAATGTGACCCCAACGTGTGCCAGGCCAGCAGTGACAGCTAGTACCTTTCAATAAAAGAACACCTAGTTTAAAAAAGAAATGCTGCCATTGAATTTAAGATATCTTCCGTTCTCTCTCCAAATTTAGACCTCTCCCTGCAGCCCAGAGCATAGTACTCATCAGCTTTAGTATAGCAGACGACGGATACTTTTGGCAGTGAAGTATTGGCTCCAATTTTTACTTTGTCATACTTGGGTTTTTGGACGTTCTGGTGCTGAAAAATGGACATAAGGCTTGCTTGCACAGTCCCATGAATTTAATGTTGCTATATTAAAGATGGTTTGGGCATGCCTTATGGAAACAACTGGCTAGTTGTATACTCATCATTGGGAGTCACCTTAGAATTATAAATGTTTTATTTGGTTGTCTTTGCATTTTACAAGATAATCATTTGTTCTAGATTTTCACAAATCCCATAAAACTGGAGGAAGGTGCAAGTTCATACATCACAGGAGAAAACCTAATGGTGATAGATGCGGACTCAAGGAATGAGGACCTCCGAATTCAGCTGAAAAGGTGTCCTTATCACGGCAATATTGAAATACAAGGAGTTATTATGCTGGAAGGTGATATGTTCACTCTGCAGGAACTGAATTCTTTTAACATCAGGTAAATGATTTAACTTGCCAGTACTTAGAGGGAGGATAGCTTTTATAAGAGGGTGTCAGGCAATTGGGGCATATAGGCACATATGCTGTGCTTATTTTGTAAGTCAGCATAGGTGCCTATGTGCTTTTTGTTAAATCGCCTTCCTGAAAGCTCCCAACAATGTTAAACCTGGTGTGAGGCAGGAGTAAATTTGGAGAAATTGATGCATATGAGTATATTTTATAAAATGCCCCCATAAGCGCAGATCGTGACTCTGTTGCATCCCTCATCTTCATAACACTTATGGTTATAGAGACAGATTTTATAGCAGGTTGCTTAGGTGAAGGCAGCCATAACATACCTATTTTATATGGAGAAGTGGGTACCTACTTGTGTTTTTATAAAAAACTAGTGTAAATAGCAGATATTGCGCCTTGAATTCAGACACAGACATTTAGATCAGCAAATCAATGAATACGTGTAAAGTACATATGTAAAATGAAGGTAGTTTATAACCAATGCCTGTACTCATGAACTGTGCACTCCGCTACTTCTACTAGCAAAGTATGCACCTTCGTGTCAACATGTGCTCTTTTTTTTTTTTTTTTTTAAAGTCTGTTTATTCAGTCACACAAACACATCTTACAACGATTTGTATAGATTACATATGTACACACACATTGCCCCCAGGCGGGGTTGGCTCTTATCCTCCGCCTCAGGGGTCACGTAACAGTCGGTGCTAACACGGCTCTCTCTGTTTTCCCCCCTCTACTCCCCCCCTCCCCACACAACTTCCCCTCCCCCTCCCACACCAGGGAAGGATTTATCCCTATACTACTCCCTAACCCCTCTGTCGTCCTTATTCCTATACCGATTGGGCCCCCCCTCCACCTATTATTGTACCTAGTCCTCCTCTCATCCCACCTGTAATATTTCGTTACGTACACGCGGTCCTAGTGGTTTGAATAGAGGGCTCCCATACCAATAAGAAAATGTGCCAGCACTTGACACTTCCTCGTGCCCCCCTCCTCTCAAACAGCATCAACTGGTGAAAACTGTTACGCCACTCCCAAAAGGTTGGGGGTGCTGGCTCTCTCCACCTATGAAATATCATCCCTTTACCCACCAGACATGCCTTCCGCACCAACAACCGTTCCCAATCTCCCCTTCGGGTGAAGTGGTTCAAGTTGATCCAGGATTACTAGAGACCCTGTCCAAGCGATCTGTTGCTGGAGCAGGCCATCCAAATACGCCTTTATGCATGCCCAGTATTGCCGAATCTTGTGACACCCCCACCACATATGACCCAGATCCGCTAGGTGGCTCGAACACTTTGGACAACTGCCATCTACGGTAAGATGACTCCGCAGGGCGCGCCTCAGGGAGAAATGAGCTTGAATAAGACACTTGAATTGCACCTCTCTCCACCTAGCCCCTTCCACCAACCCTACTATACAGCCGAGAGCTCCACGAATGGACCCTGGGGCCACTACCTGATTTAATTCCTCTGCCCATTGCGTCTCTTCCGTTGAGTAATCTGATACCACAGTGTATCAATCTAAATGTTTCTTCAAACTTGAAATAGTTGGTGGGACCTCATCCCCTATCGCAAAAAATTCCAGGATGTGTGCTGAGCGTTCCACGGTAAGCTCATTCTCTGAAAGAGAGGCCACATAGTGGGACAGCTGGGCATATGCAAAAAACTGACTACCACTCAACTCCCTACAAAGAGCCCCAAAGGGTTTACACTTCCCCTTCTCGTCCACCACATGCCCAACAAGCCATATGCCCAGTCTATTCCACTTCCAAAACACATCTGTTTCCGAGCCGGGCGTAAATGTGGCATTGCCCTGCAGCAGCAGCCAGCTCGAAACGGTTGGTGATCTACCCCAGTACCTATTCAACTGTCGCCACGTTTTCCTCGCTGTCATCGTCAATACACTCCGGTTCTCCCCTCCCAGTAGAACGGGGGTCTCCAAGTGTAAGACCGCCACCAGGGCTTTCTCCAAGGCCCTAGGGGTATATGTCTCCGTACCCCCCAGCCAGTCTCCTATGTGATGTGCTTGGCAGGCCAGTGTATATAGTCGTAGATCGGGGACTCCTATCCCCCCCCCCTTCGCCATCCCCCACGCAGGCGACTCAACGGAATACGTGCTCTCGCACCCTTCCAGAGAAATCCCCGAATTTCCCCATAAAAGTAGAAGCTCTGTTTTTGAGCACCAACATGTAGGCAATTTTTAAGTGCCTACTTGGGCATGCAGAGGGTAATTCAACAACAGGTCACCTAGGTTGGAATATCAAGTAGACACCTATGTTGAATCTATTTTATGAAGATACATAGGTGCCTTTTGGGCCCTTATACTAAACTACACTGTGACTTTGCACTTAATATGCCAATAGCACACAAAACTGAGGTTTAAGTGTGAAGTGGAGGAGTTGCCTAGTGGTTACAGCAAATCTCTGGTAATGAAGAGACAAGGGTTCAAGTCCCATTAACACTCTTTGGGGCCTTGGGCAAGTCCCTTTTACTTTCCATTGCCTTGGAAAAAAGAGCTGGCGATCTTCTAGTCACACCTTGCCAAGAAAATCCAGGAGCTGCTGGGTTACCCACTTCTCAAGCGCAAAGTCAGTAGGTAACATGTGGTGCTGAACAGTAATGTGGGGCAGTAATATTGCAGGTGCAGTTGACTTCACCTGTTGAGATGTGCCATTAGTATGTAGCGTTTACCCCCACGCTTAGAAAGACCTCTCTGCACCCATGCTATGTTCCTAACCCCCCCCCCCCCATTTAGCAGTCCACCACATGATTCACTACACTAACTGTGATGTCTGCATGCTAGTAGTTACCGTAAGCTATAGTGTGCCGTTACCTTGCGCTGAACCCTGCACTAACTGCATAGTGCACTATAGTAAAAGGGTCCTCTTGTGTCTTGAAAAAAATCCCCCCAACAACCTGTCAGAACCCTGGTTAACATGCAGTTGTATACATTTATACCAGCTTGGGAGCAGATGTCCGTATACACGGCTGAAGCAGACACTCCACCCAAGCTCCACCCCTAGCATTCCTACATGTGAGTAGCTTAAAAGTACATGCTGTCTTAATGGTCGTACGTGGGACTGGTTTATAAAAGCATTTATGCGCATAAATCATAGTTTCCATATGAAATTTCTTTTATAAAATTACACTTGCAATGTGCCGTTCTACATATTCAAGTTGCAATTAAAATTCCCTCATTATGCTTAAAAAGAAAAGGGACATGGGAAAGTTTTTGGTACTTCCTTCCCTTCCCTCATCAGGTGAAAATGGAACCGTATATTCCAGTTTGAAAATATACGGTGAGAATTGCTGAACAAAATCTTAAAATATAGGTTCGTTTGAAACTGAATGAACTGCTGTTTGGTTGTGAATAAAAAAATTCTAAGAAGCACAAACTACTCTCAGGGATAATTCTCAAGCTGCCCGTGGGATGTTTCAACTGTGGGTTTTGCACCACTTCTTAAAGTGAATGTATGTATATACTTTCACTTTAAGGAAAAAGTGCCCATAGGAGTTTGCACCTCTTTTCTGTGGGTACTCTTTTCTAGCCAAAATGAAGCCCCGCCTTTGGAAAATGATAAAGTACGTGGCTTATGGGAATGCTTCAGCTAGGTGCAGATAACTGAATGCACGTAGTAGAGCTAGCTCTGTACTTTTAACCAGGGCCAGCCCACCCACTAGACAAAGCAGGCGTCCACCTAGGACCGTAGCTTCTGAGGGGCAGCAGCAATCAGAGCAAAGCAATAGATCTTGATAACCGCACAGACTCCAAGAGCCATCAACGCATTATCTGCAGGGAGATTGGGCGCGCACACACACACATATAAAGCAAAGTTTGATACTTACAAGTATGAGGTCCAGTTAAGGATTTTTACAGGATTATTGTGAGAGGGCCTCTCTTGTAATGATCTGGGGAGGGGGGCGTAACACTGAAGGTTTACCTGGGGCTCCCAATATCCTTAAACCAGTCCTGCTTTTAACACAAATTAGCAGGGCCATTTTTGTATAGCCCATTTCTATCGGCAAAAGCACGCTTTAACTAGTGGAAATGCCTTTGAAACTTGCCCTCCCCTTGTATCAAGTGTATATATTATTTTCTTTTGAGATGATGCTGCATCATAGGGTTTTATCAGAGGTATACAGAAACCTGTTTTTCTCATAGGTTATTCTTATACCTGCAGCGGCTTTTAAGGTTATATCCTTGGGGACTCAACGGTTCAGAGGAAGCGTTCTGGAACCTTCTATGGTTAATAGAGTTCATGTCCATAAAATCATTTAAACAGGTGGCCTATGTGAAATGGGCTGTGGTCTCAGTTCAGTTGTTAGTCACAACCAATGCATTCATATCATGCTTCTTGTCCGAACTCCACAAATCTGTGAATTCTCCACTCCTTATCTCACGGCTTTGCAGAACCAAAGGGTGAGACGGTACCAAGAAATGATATAGCCTGATGCAAAATTTTTACATTTGTACTGTTTCCTTTTACTACTCATAGAATGCCTTTAGAAGGGTTACAACATGGCATTTACGCATATAAATTGGGTATTAACATGTACAAACTATCCAATGCATAAAAAATCACTACATACACATGTATCGTTTATCGTTTATTGGATTTGATATACTGCCCTTGGATTGTGGCAGGCAGAGTGGTTTACAAAATAGGCAAATTAAAAAAAAAAAAAATGGAAACATTACAAACTCAGAAAGGAAGCAAGAGATAGAGATAGACTCCATTTAAAACAGGAAAGTGAGAACAGAGGAGGAGGCCTGCATGGTTTTAAATGGGGTGCATTCAGACCCTGGTTTGTATGTGCTTGAAAGTCTATTTTGAAATGCCTAAACGCATATTTAAAAAAAACATCTTTCAATATTTATGCTCGCCTGAGTCCTGCATGTCAGCTAATTGCTTGTTTGACTTTAGGCTTCGGTGGAGTGCTTAAGGGGACAATTATGGTTAGTGTGTGAAATCATCACTAAAGGCTGAACATTGGATCTAAGCTCCTGAATTGGTCCCCTTGGACATCCAGTTTTGTAAAATTTGGCACCTATGCCTGTAAATGACACCAGAGCTGAATTTAACCTCTTGGCTCCCATACGCACAAAATTTAGATGCATGCCTCTTGGTGGGGGGAGGGGCACAGTCTGAGCAGGTTACTCCCCCTACTTACCTTTGTTTTTAGGCGTGTACCTGCTGCACTATGCAAGTTAGCCCCCTCTGTTTTCTGAATTGTAAAGGTTATTTAAGTTTGCTTTGATTCAAACAATAGAGGGGAGTAACCTGCACGGAGTGGCGAATACAACCCTAAACCAAAGCATAGAGGGGGCCAGTCTACACGGAGCAGCAGATACAACTCTAGCCACCTTAAAACTGAAACAAGACCCAAGTAATGTGGTGGGGGGGGGGTGTTTGTGACAAGAAGAAAATACTCCAGTTCTGTTACCTCTGTGTTGCAAGGGACAATTAAATAATTCACCCTCTTGGCAGGAGGCACTGACTCAGTGGTTCCTAAATCTTGGTGCCCACCTCAAATATCTCTATTGCTGATGCACAAACCTGGACCTGGGTGGCACTTGCATACGTAGGTTGCAAAATCAGCTGCTTACACTTGTATATACCGCCATTTGCATGGTCAGAACCCTGAGCGATGTGTAACATAGTCTAGCTGCTCTCGCTGTGTGTGAAAACATTCCATGTTCACAAAGCCTTTTGTAAAATACTCTTCGATTTGTAAGCCTCCAGACGTTTCCTACCCAGGGACCCATGCAAAACCGCTCACTCCCACTTACATATAGCAATGCCCGATATGACAGAGGCAATAATGAGCCCAAGAAACTGACTCTCTCCCCAGTATCATTTCTGCATGATTTTATTATTTTAAAGGTATCAGCATGATGATTCAGAAACATTTGAAGATGAAGTTATATTTTCAGCAACAGATGGACTGCACACTGCAGATGGAGTGTTAGCAGTGCAGGTAACGCAAGACGCTGTAAGCTGCTGTAATTAGAAAGTCTTAATCACGTGCCATCGGTGCAAACGTCACGAAGCGCAAGATCTTCTTCTTTTTTATCAGATGCTGCTAGATTTATATTTAATCTGCTTCTGTTAATGTGTTGAAAAGAATGTAGAGAAGATTATGTAGCTAGAACTGTGTTGCATGTATATGTTTTTCTCAATATATGTATTTTTTTTTTTTTTAAGGAAAGAGGGAAGGTTTGTGCCCTACATCTCTTTTAGAAGATTGGCTGCTGCTCAAATAATTGTTTGCAGTCTCACCATCACTATTGAAAAAAAATTGCTCTAGTGCTTTCTTTAAACTCCTCTTCCTCTATTATGTTCTGAAAATGCTCTACTTTTATCTTTTGGATCTAATCCAAAACATACAAGAGAGAGAAACTTTTGAACATAGACTTATTTGCTATCCAAAATTTATAGCATTGAGTGCTAGCTGGTAGTTTTGTGGTTTAAATGTAAAATTATGCCATTCACAAGTCCTAGGAACCAGGAATTTGTGGTCATTGCTCAAGGAGGACACTGAGTGGCTGGATTTAGGTTGTATTATTAGAGTTCCAGAAGGCGTGGCTGTGAGTGGCTTATGGCTGAAGGACTGTCACTATCATGACCAGATTAGGTACATACTCTCTCCTGTGGTGTCCCTCAGGGCTCAGTCTCGTCTCCCCTCCTTTTCAACGTCTTTCTAGCCACACTCGCCTTATTGATTCAGCAGTCTGGTATCTCCACGTATTATTACGCGGACAATATTATTTTTCGTCTTCACACCGATTCCTCCGCCCTTGATCTTTCCCTGCTAAACTCCTGTCTGACCACTATTTACACTTGGCTGTCTTCTAATTACCTTCATTTGAATCCCTCTAAAACAGCCACTTGGATTACCTTTGGGGCCCCCTCTCCCCCATTACCACCTCTCCTTTCTTCTACCACTATCCCCCTGGTCCCCTCTTTTCATTATCTTGGGGTTATCTTGGCTTCTGCTTGCTCCTTTGCTGAACACATCTCATCCCTTATTCATTGCTCCTTCTATCATCTCTGTCAAATTTGCGCAGTTCGGCCTTTTCTCACACCCGCCTCCTTGACTACATTCCTCCTTTCTCTCATCATCTCTTGAATTGATTACTGCAATGTTATTTTGGCCGGCCATCCGCAATACCAGCTCCATAGACTTAAGCTACTTCAGAACACAGCAGAATGCCTCCTTACCCATTCCTCTCGCTTCAATCACATTTTTCCCCTCCTCTTTCTCTTCCACTGATTACCTATTCGCTTCAGCTTTCAGTATAAAATTCTTACGTTTGTGCAGAGGGTCATTCACACCTCCATTCCCCAGTATTTAGCTGACGTCTTGCATGTCCACAATCCCCACTGCCTTCTGCACTCTGTTCACACCCACCACCTAGCTCTTCCCTCCGTCTCTAGGGCTTGCCTCGAACACACTCGGGGTGCTGTCGTCTTCTTCCTGGGTCCTGCTCTATGGAATTCTCTCCCTCACACCCTTCATTCTGAACTCTTTCACTAGGTTTAATGCTGCCTTAAAGACACATCTCTTCGAGCTAGCCTTTGACCTACCCATTCCCCGTACATGAGTACTTTGAATTTCTCCGGCCTCACCCTGGCTTTCCCTGTAGGTTTCTCCTCTCATCTTTTTTTTTCTACTTCTATTGCTGTCCTTTTCTGTTCTTTATCTCCACTGTCCTATGTTGTAAACCGCCTGTATGCTTTGACCAAGGTGGTATATCCAGAAATAAAACAAAGACAAAGGAGTAGATGTAATAGGGTCTGCGTCATGATAATTAGCGGGCACATGAAGAGTATTATGCATGTGTTAGTATTATTGCATATTGCACTTTCTTTTAACATGCATGTTAACATAGTCTTCCAACATGTTAACTTGTGTACCATAATGTAAATGAGAGAGCGTCATGGTGAATAGTGTGATATGTTGACCTCCATCCAACATCTGTCAAGGGCCTAATACAACTAAAAAGCTTAACATCAGTCTCAGATCAGCCGTTAACTTTTTAGCAGGTCAACTGCTGTGAAATTCTTCAGTGTTAACTGGGCCAAAGTAAAAAGGATTCCTTCCTCTCACATGCTGCATGAATGATGCAACTTCCTTCAGGGTAGCTGATCAAACTCTTTCTGATTTCCTCCTTGCTCTGCAAGAATGACATAACCCAAGATGCTTCCCTCTCACTGCTTCCACAGACCCTTTTGGGCATGTAGCACCGGAAATGTAGGTGCAGTGTGAAAAGGTATGCTATCTGCCCATACCTTTCCTTCTGAAAATTGCCACTCAGAGTGACCTGTGGACTGTGCATCTACTTTTTGTGTAGATATAAATTTTCATGCATAACTCCATTTAATATAAATATAGCCCAGCCATTGATATGCTACTCTTCCAATGAACTGCCCAAAATAAATAACTGAAAATCCAAATGGAAATCAAACCTACAGATGCTGTTTCCCTAGCGCACACACTGCCCTTTCCCAATCTGGCTAAAAGTGCAATACTGTAAGATGGTGTCCACTCTTAGCTGGGCAGAGGAGGGTAGTTTTCAGCCAAGTCAATTTACTTATGTAAATGGCTTTAAAATGCCCACATGCACAGCACCCAAAATGTCCATCCACTCAATCAAGACAACATTTGCACATAGCATTCCCTCACATCTATCAAAATAATTTAAAACAGATTTCATAAGATTATTCATCAGTTCCTTCACCAAATAAACATCCTCCATCTGATAAGTAGTAGTAAACAGAAATATGTTTTGAGGCTAAGAATGCCAATCAATTATGTATAGATGGGGAAAGAATGAGCTCCGATCCCTCGATGCCCTATTTTAACAAAATGGAGGCTATGGTTCCGTCTAGAGAGAAGTTGTTGCTGTACCCTGATACCCTGAGGTTAAGAGATGTTTTGGCACCAGTTAAAAAGGAAGTATGATATTTAGAAGTTGTCATCAAGCCTCATATATAATTTAAGGCTCAAATAATTATGGTGGCTTGGAAAGCCTTGTTTGGAATGTGAACTACTGGTCGGTTGCATTTCTGTTTACAGCATGATCTTTTTAGGAAATTGGTTCAGATAGTGATTTTTACCTTTTTTGGGTTACTGTAATTTAATTTATGTTGATTTGCCAAATAAGTACCTGAACTCTCTTCAATTAGTACAAAACACAGCTGTGCTGCTAATTTTTTTGTTTTAAAGAAATGCGACCACATTGCAGAATATTTTAAGAGACTGCACTGGCTTGCGGTATAAGAACATAGTGAAATTAAGGGTTTATAGCTGGTCCACAACTACATATGGCAGGATTTTGAAAATGAGCTAGTGGATCCTCTACAAAGCTTTGTTTTTTTTCATGTAACTTAAGGGCATGTTTACAAAAGTACGCTAAGCTAACAGGCAATTGGACCGCGATTCTGTTGCAGAGACCCACTAACCTTAGAGGGCGTTTTCATCCATCCTCCTGCCATTGGTGCATTGCAACCTGTCTGGCACCATGCAAGCCGCCATGCCGAGTGCATTTAATGACAGCCATTGAGTTGGTATTAATTGCACCCATTCTAATGCCAACAGCCATGTTAGTGCACACACCAAGAATGCCTGCATTAACCGCACTGTGCAATTAATGCCCAGTTCCACCCTAAACTACCTAGTCCCTGCCAAATTGCATGCTAACCGGTTAAAATTAGATTTTTATTGTGGGGGCCCCACATTACCTTTTCAGGTGGTGTTCTTAGCATGTGGTAGACCTTGCACACCATTAGTAAACATGTGATCAGGTTTTGTTACATGTTCCCCCTGTGAAAGAGGGTAGAAATGTTTATACCCGTAATAGGGCCTTTACGATATGTGGCTGTAGGCTATGGACCTCATTACCCTTGGCAGTACAACAAGATCAAGATGTACTTTTTTTTTTTAAAGCTATGGAAGACATTCCTTTTCAATAGGTCTTTTTCTTAATGATATTAGTGGAGCCTAATATGCTAAAAGTTGTTTGTTTGTGAATTTTATGTATTTTATTTATGGCTATTTTACTGTAAACACATAGAAGTATTTGGTCTTGTGATACATAAATGAAAAATGAAATTACTAACCTCCCATTGTTAGGTTAACAGTTTGCTTCTTTCATCATTGTTGGATTTTTGTTTTCTTATTCATAGTTTGTTTCCATGTTGCATATTAAATAATTTGTAAACATATGCTTCAAAAAGTTTTTCTTTAAAAAAAAAAACCAAACAAACAATATGTATATCATTTGCTTTTCTTAATGCTTGCTTAATGCTTGCTTCTTCATTTTCTTCCCCCTGTAAACAGTCATTTATAACTCCTTTTGCAAATGGTTCCACTATTAGGTTTACGACTTAATCTCTTAATGTAATCCATTTTTATCCCCACTGTAATCCTTCCCCGTTTTCTTTCCCCTTCCTTTCTCCACCTGGCACCTATTAAGTTTTCTTGAGGGAGAACAGAAATGTTTGCAGAACTTTTTCAGGGAGACTCTTATCTTCTGTCTGAATCGGTAACGGAGTTCAGTGCGCAATCCGTTCTGTTCTTTTCAGCATACCACCTCATTCCCATTTGCCATACAACTCTTGGGTGAAGTATTGACATAAGCGTCCTCAACTTCATCACCCCTTTCTTCTGCCAGCACAGCTAATTCCTCTGATCAGGGAAGACTGTGCCTAAACCTATGGCGGGTAATTTTATTTGGGAGTGTGTACTTAAGTGGTGAGATACATGTCTACTATGGTGGCATTTTAGACAGACACTTACACATGTATGTGGTCACATAAATGTGTGAATAGCCTCATAAAATACTAGCCAGCATAAAAGTACGTTCATTTATATGATGGCGTGTACCAGTAGGAGTGCACAGGGGGGCAGGGTTTGGTGAAGCATAAAGAGTAGTTACTCACCTGTAACAGGTGTTCTCCAGGAGCAGCAGGAATCAGTCCTCACATATGGGTGACGTCGGCGCCGACGGAGCCCTCGTGCGGAGCATTTCCCCAGCTTTCAAAGAAAGCCTTTGGGAATTGCAGGCGCATGCACGGTCCCCTTCCCGCCCAAGGATGCCATCTTGCTCAGTCTGATGACATAGCTAAAAGACAGCAAAAAATTAGCAAAAACAAATCAGATGACTGCAACTCCAAGGGGAGGAGGGAGGGTTGTGAGGACTGATTCCTGCTGCTCCTGGAGAACACCTGTTACAGGTGAGTAACTACTCTTTCTCCAGGACCAAGCAGGAAGTCAGTCCTCACATATGGGACTCCCCAGCTTAAGGCTACCGGAGACCTCAAGCGGAAAATAGGAGCTCCCTCTAGCTCGTCAGCACGCAAGGAAGGAATCTTCTCTGAGAACGCCCCCGACCGGTAACCCAACACCAGGGCCGGAGGGTAGGAGTTGCCTAAACCCCAAAGAGATTATGGAGTACTGCCTGTCCGAAAGCACTGTCCCTGCGGGACTCCCTCTCAAGGCAGTAATGGGCCGCAAAAGTCTGGCTTGAAGACCAAGTAGCGGCCCGGCAGATGTCTGCCAACGGAACAGAGCGGAGATGAGCCACTGACGCAGTCTTCGCCCTGACACAATGAGCTGTGACTCGACCCTCCAACGAGAGGCCGGCTGCCCCATAAGCCCAGGCGATACAGTCAGCGACCCACATGGACAAAGTACGCTTGGAGACAGGTAGCCCCAACTTATTGGGGTCAAAAGAAACGAAGAGCTGAACAGCCCTCCGATGCTCCCGCATACGGTCAAGGTAGAAGGACAACGTCCTCCTACAGTCCAGGGTATGCAAAACCATCTCAGCCCGGTTGGCATGCGGCCTGGGAAAGAAGGTCGGAAGAACCACCTCCTGATTGAGGTGAAAAGGTGAGACAACCTTAGGAAGAAACTTAGGGTGAGTCCGTAAGACTACCCTATTCCTGTAGAACCTAGTGTAAGGAGGATCAGACACTAATGCCTGAAGTTCACTCACTCGCTTAGCAGAGGTAAGAGCTACCAGAAACAAGGTTTTCTAGGAGAGAAAACGGAGAGGGCAGGTAGCCATAGGTTCAAATGGCGGACAAGTAAGCCGCTGTAAGACCACATTCAGATCCCACTCAGGGGCTGGTGGACGTAAAGGAGGCTTGAACAGGAGGAGGCCTCTGAGAAAACGAGCCACCAAAGGGTGGTGAGAAAGAGGCCTCCCGTCCACTGGCGAGTGGTGCGCTGAGAGGAGCACTAAGGTGAACTCTGACAGAGTTAGACTTAAGGCCCAGATTGGAGAGGTAAAGCAAATATTGCAACACTACCGCTACCAAGCACGAGAAGGGATTCTCGCTGTGCTGAGCACACCATGCGGAGAATCTACGCCACTTAAGAGCGTAGGATTTCCTGGTGGATTGTCGCCTAGAGGCCAAGACCACATCTTCCACCTCTCGAGGCAGTAGTAGAGGGGAGCCAGGACTACCCTTTCAGCAGCCAGGCCATCAGATGAAGGGACTGGAGGTTGGGGTGCAAGAGAGTCCCCTGATCCTGAGACAGGAGATCGTGTTGAAACCCCAGAGGAAGAGGGGTGTCCACCGCTAGCTGCAGCAGAAGCGGGAACCACGGTTGCCTCGGCCACCTGGGGGCTATCAGGATCAATGAAGCCCCGTCCATGAGGACTTTGAACAGCGTTCTGGACACTAGTGGCGTGGGAGGAAACACATACAGTAGGCCTGTGGACCACAAGATCAGAAACGCATCCGCTGCTACTCTGAGAGGATGCGGTTGTCTGGAGCAGAATCTCAGGAGTTGCCAGTTCAGAGGACTGGCGAAAAGATCCATGGTGGGGAGGCCCCACCTGAGAAAGACCTGTTGAACCACCAACGGGTTCAACCTCTATTCGTGTGGTTGCAGGATCCTGCTCAGTCTGTCCGCCAGGTAATTTTCTTGACCTGGGAGGTAGACAGCCTTTAGGAGGATTCCGTGAGTGACGGCCCAAGAGCACAGCCGTTGTGCCTCCTGACATAGAAGGAAGGAGCCTGTGCCTCCTTGCTTGTTCACGTAGAACATGGCAATTTGATTGTCCGTCTGGACCAATACAGAAGGGTGAGAGGCGAGGTGGGAGAAGGCTCTCAGAGCTAGATGTATCGCCCGTAGCTCCAGGAAGTTTATCTGTTGAGCAGCCTCCCAAGGGGTCCAGAGACTCTGAGTACATGTCCCTTGGCAATGTGCTCCCCAACCGAGAAGAGAAGCATCTGTTGTCAGCACTTGAGAATGCTGAGGGGATTGAAAAACCACTCCGAGTACCAGATTCGGAAGATGAAGCCACCATTGCAGAGAGGAGACTAGCAGGTCCGATATCTTTACTGAGTCCGCTAGGCTCCCCGTGGCCTGATGCCACTGAGTGCGAAGGCTCCACTGAGCAGGTCGCATGTGCAGGCGGGCATTGGGGGTGACATGAACCGTGGAAGCCATATGGCCAAGTAGTCTCAGGAATTGCCTGGCAGAAACCAGGGAATTGCTGCGAAACTGCCTGGCCAGATCCATCAGCCTGTGGGCTCTGTCCATAGGCAGAAAAGCCTTCGCTTGAAGAGTGTCTAGTCTGGCCCCTATGAATTCTAAGTTCTGGGACGGGAGCAAAGTGGACTTTGCGAAGTTTGACAAACCCCAAGTGCTGAAGTAGAGCCACAGTGCGAAGGGTGGCTTGATTGGCCTCCTGGGAAGATTGGCCCCTTATGAGCCAGTCGTCCAGGTACGGAAACACAAAAAGACCTTGAAGCCTCCGGTAGGCCGCCACCACTGCCAGGCACTTGGTGAACACCCTGGGAGCGGAGGACAGGCCAAAGGGTAGTACTCTGTACTGATAGTGGTTTCCCCCCACAACAAATCTGAGATATTGTCTGTGGTCTGGATGAATAAGGATGTGAGTATACGCATCCTTTAGATCTAAGGAGCATAGCCAGTCTCCCTGCTGTAGGTAGGGCAGCAGGATTCCAAGGGTAAGCATCTTGAACTTTTCCCTCTCCAGGAACTTGTTGAGGTTGCGCAAGTCTAGGATGGGTCTGAGGCCTCCTGTTCTTTTTGGTACCAGAAAGTACCTGGAATAAAAGCCGTGACCTCTCAGGTGGTGGGGCACCGGTTCCACAGCCTGATCCTTTAGCAGACTTGCTAACTCCTGAAGGAGTAGGTCCCTGTGCAGAGGGAGTCTTGGAAGCTCCCCTGGAAAATAGGAGGGAGGTGCCTGGTGAAAATGGAGAAGATAGCCCTTTTGGACTATATGAAGAACCCAGGTATCTGATGTGACGGCTGACCACCTGTGGGCAAAGTGGGCCAGCCGGCCTCCTGTGCTGAGAGAAGCCAGCTGAGGAGAAGAGGCTATACATTCTGAGTCAAAAACCCCCACCCTGCTGAGCAGGGGCCGGTGTAGGTGGCTTGGGGGCCTTCTGCCTACGGGGCCCTTGACCCTGCCCCTTGGCCTGCTGACCCTGTTGGGGAGCTGCAGAGGCCTGATAATGAGGGTATTGTTTATAGGCAGATGACTTTCTCGGGTAAAAGGTCTTTTTTCCCGAGCCCTTCTTTTTCTGAGAAGGGGCAGAGGTTTTTCTGGACAGCCTAGTCCTGGTGAGAGTCTCTGTCTCGAGCTCAGCAGCCTTTTCAGCCATGGGTTTGCCAAAAAGGTTTTCACCCCGGCAGGGGACATCGACCAACTTGTCCTGTACCCATGGCTCGAGGTCGGATGACTGTAGCCAAGCCTGTCAGCGGGCACCGATGCCGGCCCCGGCTACTCGGGCCGAAGCCTCGAAGCCATCGTAGGCTGTTCGAGAGATAAACTTTGAGCACTCCCGAATACCAGTGGACAAGGCCTGGAACCTCTGCAAAGGTTCCTCGGAGAGACCAGCAGAGAACCCTGCAATCTCCTTTGCCAGGTCTCGGAGGTACATGCCCATGTAGAGCTGGTATGTCTGGACACGGCAAGCAAGCATAGAGCCCTGGAAGCACTTCTTACTGAGGGCATCCAGGTTCCGGGCCTCCCGGCCGGGAGGCACCGAGGAGTGCATCTTCTAACTTTTCAGTCGATGCATGGCCGATTCCACAACCATGGAGTGGTGCGGTAATTGCACCTTTTGGAACCCGGGGCTCTTGCGGACTCGATAGATTGAATCGACCCGCTTGCTTAACACCGGCGTCGAGGCCGGGGTCTCCCACATTCGGAAGAGCAGCCGCTCCAGCATCGGAGGAACCGGAACAGTAAAGGCCTCCTTCAGGGGAGAGTCATACTGGAGGGCCTCGAGCTCCTCGGCTCGAGGCTCCTCCTCGGGATCCGTGGGGAAGGCCAAAGCCTTGGCCATATCCCGCAAGAAGTCCGAGAACCGGGTATCCTCCGGTGGGGATCGTCTCCGAGTTTCGGACTCGGGTGAGTCCGATGGGACACACCGAGTCTGATGAGTGTCGGGTGACTCTTCGTCCTCCATCTCCCAGCCCGACTCCTCGGAGGAGGAATCGAGCGGCTCCGGTCGGGTGGGCACCGATGCCCTCCACCCCGACGCCGAGGGTACCGGCGTCGATGACCTCGGCCCCGAACTGGAGGTCGAGGGAGACCGTGGCCGAGGATCGACTCGAGCCCGCATGGACTCGAGGATCGGCTCGGCCTCCAGGGTCGACTTGGACGTCGAGGTCCCGGTGGTCGGGGCAGATGCACCGGTGAGACCAGCGATCAATGCCCGCTGCTGTTCCATGAAGGCAGTAAAGCTGCTCTCCAAGGCTGTCAACCTGAATCCGAGCTCAGGAGACCCAGCAGCCCCCGACTCGGGCCCCGACGGCGGCTCCCTCGGAGGAGAGTCCATGAGGACAACAGCACTCACGTGTCCAGGAGACTCCATCTCGACACGAGGATGTTTGGCAGGCCTCTCCGACTCCGAAGACCCGGGATGGCTATCGGGGCTATGCGACCTGGCCCTCGAGAAACCAGGAGCGTCCACCAACGCCGCTCTTGTGGGTTTCTTCTTCTTGTGATGTTCCCGTGAAGGAGACCTCCGCTCAGAGGAACCCTGATGCTGCTCGGGGCCGGAGTCCCGAGACGTCGAGGCCTCTGACAAAGTCCGGGCCCGGCCGGACACGGAGTCAGAAAAGATCCTATCCTTTTGGTGCTGTCGACTCCTCAACGCCTTCGAGGACTTTTTGCCACACGGACCACAGACCATCGAGTCATGATCGGGTCCGAGGCAGCGGAGGCAGCAGTCATGTGTGTCGGTAAGAGACATAAGTTTCTTACACCAATCACATTTCTTAAACCCGCTGGTAGCCATCAGGGGGAAAAAGGGCCCCTGCTAGGTCAAAAGACCGGGCTGCCAGGGAAAAAAGAAAAAAGGCGCGAACGCCAGTCACAAAGGACAAAAACCGAAAAAGAGAAAAAGGACTCGATACCGGCGTATTGGTCCGAGCGGGAAAAGGATCCGGCGTCGAACCGGAGAAAAAAGAGAAAAAACAGGGAAAATCAACTTTTTCCTCGGGGAAAAATGAACTACGTCCGTCGGGCTCCGCGGAAAAAAGAAGACTGAGCAAGATGGCACCCTTGGGCGGGAAGGGACCGCGCATGCGCGCTGCAATTCCCAAAGGCTTTCTTTTGAAAGCTGGGGAAATGCTCCGCACGAGGGCTCCGTCGGCGCCGACATCACCCATATGTGAGGACTGACTTCCTGCTTGGTCCTGGAGAATCAGAGCTACAACTGCATGCATAGATTATAAAATGCTATAACTTTACATGCATATTAGAAAATGTTATAGGTGCAGAGATTTATCCTAGTTCCGGGACTGGTGTGAATGTCCACCCCTGCAGTATAGACACAATGCTACGCTACTTAGGCTAGTTATTTTATAAAGACGAGTAGGCAGCCCCAAGGGATAGGAAGTCACCTGTTTCATGCAAAATGCCAAACCAGCATTTCAGCAACCTAAAATTTGTTTCAATAAAATCCCCGATGGGATGATGGAGATAGTTGTACCAGTCTTCTGAGGGAAAAATTACGTGAAAAAATAGAGTTAGCAGATAAGGCAACGATAAACATCTACTGCTACGAATACAGAAACAGAGTGACACACTATCAGATGCTACAAGTTGTGAATGCATCTGCTGCTTACTGAACTGATAAATGGTTCCAGCACTCATTTAGTAGATTTCTGTCTCCAGGACTCTGAGCAGATGCACTCATAAAGAGGGCTAAGCCCTAATATAAGGCATATGGCAGGAAATGAGAAACTTTCCCAGCTTACTATAGTCACAACAAACCTGTCTTAACAAATTAGGAAAATTCTTACTAGTAGATGACTTTGTAATTTCTTGGAGGGCCACATAGATGAGTCCTATCGCACGAAGGAAGAAGGGTACTCCTGTTGTTGACTATTTTTTCCTTAATAAATGGAACATAAGAAATGCCATACTGGGTCAGGCCAAGGTCCTTCATGTCCAGTATCCTGTTTCCAGCTGTGGCCAATCCAGGTCACAAGTATCTGGCAGGTTCCCAAAAAGGTACACAGATTCCACAATGCTTATCCCAGGATAAGCAGTGGATTTCCCTGGTCCTCTTTAATAATAGTTTATGGACTTTTCCTCCAGGAACTTATCCAAACCTTGTTTTAAACCCAGCTACACTAACAGCTTTTACTACATCTTCCGTTAACAAATTCCAGAGTTTGATTAATTGTTGAGTAAAAAAATATTTACTCTTATTAGTCCTAAATAGACTACATTGTAGCTTTATTGAGTGGCCCCTAGTCTTTCTACTTTTTGAAGGAGTAAACAACTGATCTACGTTTACCCGTTCCACTCCACTCATTAATTTATAGAGCTCTATTATATCTCCCCTCAGCTGTCTCTTTTCCAAGTTGAAGAGCCCTAACCTATTAAGCCTTTTCTCATACGGGTATCTTTCCATCCCCTCTACCATTTTGGTGACTCTTCTCTGTACCTTTTCTAATTCTGCTATATCCTTTTTAAGATATGGCAACCAAAACTACACACAATATTCAAGGTGCAGTCGTACCATGGAATGATACTGAGGCATTACAATATCTTTGGTTTTATTCTCCGTTCTTTTCCTTGTGATTCCTAGCATTTTATTTGCTTTTTTGGCTGTTGCTGCACATTGGGCAGAGGGTTTCATTGTATTATCCACGATGATGCCTAAATCCTTTTCCTGGGTGGTAGTTCTTAATGTGGAACCTTGTATCAGGTAACTGTAGTTTGGGTTGTTCTTTCCTAGGTGCAGAACTTTGCACTTGTCCACATTAAATTTCATCTGCCATTTGGACATTCAGTCTTCCTATTTATCAAGGTGCTCTTGCAATTTTTAACAATTATCTTGTGTTATAACAGCTTTGAATAATTTTGTGTCTTCTGCAAATGTAATCATCTCACTCCTTATTCCCATTTCCAGGTCATTTATGAAGATGTTAAAAAAAACATTGGGCCCAGCACAAATCCCTGGGGTACTCCACTCTTCACCTTGTCCACTGAGAAAATTGGCTACTTAGCCCTCTTTTCTGCTTTCTATCTTTTAACCAGTTCCTGACCCACAATACTACACTGCCTCCTATCTCATGACTTTTTAATTTCGCCAGGAGTCTCTCATGAGTGGCCTTATTAAAGGCTTTCTGAAAATCCAGATTCACTATATCGACTGATTCACTTTTGTCTACCTATTTATTCATTCACACCAGATTAGTAAGACAAGACTTTCCTTGGCAAAATCCATGTTGGCTTTCTCTCATTAAACCATGACAATCTACATGTTCAGTAATTTTTTTTTTTTATAATGTTTTTTATCATTTTGCTCGGTACTGACATCAGGCTTACCGGTCTGTAGTTTCCAGGATCACCCCTGGGCTTTTCTGAAGTGTGTGGTGCCAAATATAATCAGTCCACATATTTTATGAAAGGTTCAATGCTTATTGAACCTTTTATAAAATATTATATAGTTTTCAACAGGTGGCCTTGGATGTCCTTTTCCCCACCTAAACAACCTATACAAAGTTATTCCCTCATGTTTGTTTATTTATTTATTTATATTCTCTTATATACCGTGCTATTCTGCATCAATGCGGTTTACATTGAACAAACTGAAATTACATTGAACAGGGCATTATAACTTGGAGATAACTATCTTACAGGGAACATGGGCTATGGAGGGTTAAGTGGCTTGCCCAAGACCACAAGGAGCACCTGTGGGACTAGAAACCCCAGTCCTTCTGTCCCAAGGTTGCTGTCCTCTAGTGGGATTTGAACTCCCGACCTTCTGGCCTGAAGTACCTTGCCCCAACCACTAGGCCACTCCTCCACTCCAGTACCTTGCCCCAACCACTAGATCACTCCTCCACTCCATGTCACTGAAATGTGACCAGAACCCTAGGTGCACCAAGTCAGGTAGGGAAGGGAGAACATTAGTGGAACATCTATGGTTGCTCCATCTTTCATGCCCGAAATTTCATCTTGTGCTGGCTTTACTAAATGCTTTTGTTGACTCTCAACTGTTCTCCTTCCTCACACCACATAATCCATTTTATACTTACTACTTGAGAAAACCCATCTATGTGGATCTATTTGCCAAGGGGAAGTCCATAATGATGGAGGTGAAGCCTTAATAAAAGAATTTTCCAATTTTTGTTTTGTGTTAGGAATGCATTTTCTCTTTATTTCAGTATTTTCTCCCTCTGTTCTATTTTTTTGTTTGTCATTTCCAGCTCCTACTTTATATCTTCTCTTTTATCTTCCTTCCCAGCAATCTGTCCATTCTTCCTGTGTTTCTAATTCACCTCTCCCCCTTTTCTTTATACTAGCCCCCCTTTCTTTATACTAGCCCCTTCTTCCCTTATGTAGATTTCCCATTCTTCTTCCAATTTATTTTTTCTCTGCAGTCCTGCCTGCCTACCTTCCATCTCTTTCTTCTTCCCTACCTTAATTGGCAGGGGGAATGTGGGGTTATTTTTTGTTTCTTATGGGTTTTCTTTTCGTTTTTTTAACTTTTTCTTAGGGGGGAGGGTTCATTTTAACTTGTGCTAATATGAAATAAGATGCACCAATATGAAATAATGCACAGTTGACGTGAAATAATTTGATTTTGGAAAAACAATGTGTCACATAAATAAATACAGTTTAGCACATCTTTAGAGCATTTTTTTTTAGTACTGGCACATGCTAAAATGAAACTCACTGAAAGAACAAATATGTACAGCGCATCCATATCAGTCTTCTCTCCTTCCTCTCCAGCAGTCATCCCTCTCTTCTATTAAGCCCCCCTTACTCTAGTCTCTCGATCTCTCACTCTGTTTTCTCCAGTCATCTCCTCAGCCATAATTCACAACTCACATTAAATCCATGAATGCATTAAAGTTCTTAAATCTGCTTAATGAGGGCTGTCAAACTGCAGTATTAGAAGGCTGCAATGCACTCGGATTTTCAGGATTTCCCTAATGAATAGTCATGAGGGATATTTGCATGCATGGTCTCCATTGTATGCAAATATATCTCATGCACATTTATTAAGGATATCCTGAAAACCTAACTGGTTTAGTGCCCTCCATGATTGTAGTTTGGTACCCCTGTGCTAAATTCTTACAAATGGTGATACATAATCGTTATTTAGTGTACATGAAAAAAATGCTCAGCTGTTCATACTTGCTAGGGACAAATCTTCATTTATGCTGTTAAAACACAAAAAAAAATGTTTCCCTTACTTTGGAAACCTTTTTAGATTTTACCAGTTAATGACGAAGCCCCAGAGCTTGGGGCAGAATTAAAATCAGATCTGGAATGTGCAGAAGGCGGATCCGTCACCTTTACCACAGAAAACATTTATGCCACAGATGCAGACAGCGATGATATGAAACTGACATACATGGTTGCCCGTGCTCCACTGTATGGAGTGATACAGAAAGGAGGAACCTCGGTGGATAAATTCTCTCAGCATGATGTGACTCTGGGACTCATCTCATACTTTCATACTGGTAACAATTATATTGTACCATAGAAATGATGTGTTACATGGTAATTACAGTATTACAGTCTTCCTTAGTAAAGCTTTAATTGTAGCCAGTAAGATTGGATTTAACGGAAGGTGATTTGGGATTAGAGACCATATTTGTTTTCCTTTTCATCTATGTGTATCTCCAGGAACAAGCAGGAATAAGTCCTCACATATGGGTACGTCGGTACCGACGGAGCCTGCGCGGGAATGCTCCCCAGCTTCCCAGAATGAAAGCTTTTGGGGCATCCCACAGCGCATGCGCACTGCCTTCCCGCCTTTCCTACCAACTCTCCTCAGTTCTTCTTTTCCGCGGAGCCAGCAGGTCGTGTTCCTTTCACCGCTGAAGAAGTTCTTTATTTTAATTTATTTCTTTGGTCGCGTGTCTGCCTTCCTCGACGCCGGACCGGTACCGCCGGTCTTTTCTTTTCTAAAAAAATAAATAAATAAATAATACTTTTTTCTCACTTGGTGTATTTTTCTTCTTAGGCCTCCAGGCCCACAAGAAACTTTCCCTCATGGAAAAACCAGCCTCTGGCTTCAAAAAATGCACTAAGTGTAGTGGTACAATTTCTGTTACAGACACCCATGAATGGTGTCTTAAATGTTTGGGGCCTGAATACTCCATTCCGGATTGCCAGTCCTGTTCTCTAATGTCTAAACGAGGGTTACAGAACCGGGCAGCCAAGCTCCATGTGCTGTTTCCCACGGATGCACCGGCGGTGGCATCGACATCTTCCAGGTCTTCCTCTCCTGATGGGTCTCAGGTAACCAAACATACTTTTAGCAGGTCCTCGAAGGGCAAATCTCCCTCTAAGTATCGAGATGCCTCCGGGCTTGCCCTTGAGGATCCTGCCCCAGCCAAACAACCCCGGCGGGAAGCTCCGGCTTCCAAAGCTCCTCCTATGGGGTTACAGGTTGACATCGATGGCACGGCCTCGACCGATCACCTGTTAGACTGCTCTGGGGTACCGGCACAATCTCCCGGTACCAACATCGAGGCAGTCGTGGCGTCCATGGATCACACTGTGCAATCCATGCAGCAGGCTATATTGGCTTTCATCAAGGCTGCGACGCCGTCAGTACCACAACAAGCTCTTTTGTCGTTACCGGCACCAACTTCAATACCGGTACCGGCTGCATCGACATCGGCCAGGATGCCGATTCTGGCTCCCTGTCCTGGGCTCTTTCTCGGTGCCGACCCGGTACCGGGGACACCCGATGTCGGTACCAATCGATACGCCTATCGATTTTTGGAATCGGGCAGATACTTCGATTCTTCTGATGATTCTGAGTCATCGGATGAGTCCCCTGAAGTATCTGTCACCCTTCCTGAGGAGCCTTCTTCTCCAAAAAGGAGACTGTCTCCTCCAGAGGATTTGTCCTTTCAAGACTTCATAATAGAAGTGGCTAAAGGACTCTCTATTTCAGTAACCTCTGAAAAAGAACCTAGAGCAAAAAAATTAGATATTTTGGGATACTCTAAGGTTCCCAGAGAGGCAGTCACCTTGCCAATTCATGAAATTCTTCAAGAACATTTGATTGAATTGTGGGAGACTCCTCTCACCCTTTCTCCTCATTCTCGTAGATTGGACACTATGTACCGTGTCCCTCCTTCTCCTGGATTTCAAAAAACTCAGCTTCCTCACCACTCCATTGTGGTGCAGTCAGCTATGAAGAGGATAAAGAGTACCAAAAGACACTCTTCTACTCCTCCAGGAAGAGAATGCAGGACCTTGGATGCTTTTGGTAGGAAAATCTTCCAAGCTAGCATGCTTATTGCCAGACTCAATTCATACAGCCTTTATATGGGTATGTTTCTGAAGGAGGTTGCAGAAAAGCTGCACAACTTTCTCCCTTTTATTCCAGAGGATAAAAGGGATGAATTCCTTCTTTGGCTTAAGCATACTCAAGACATTTCACAGGCATTGCTATAGCTGCTCGTAGAATTGCTTGGCTCCAGGCTTCTGATTTAGAACCCTGGGTTCAAGATGGTTTAGGAAATCTACCCTGTACAGGTGAAAATCTATTTGGCAAAGAGTGGCAAATTAAAGCCACTCAAATGGATGCAGAAAATGCTGCTCTGGATAGACTTTCTAAGTCTACCTCCACTCCGGCCAAGAAAAAATCTTTTAAAAAGTCTTTTTACAAGAAGGGCAGATTTCCTTCCAATTCTGGTCAACAGTCTTCTACAGGTCGCTTTGCTACTAAGCGTCAGCAACCTAAACAGGCCAGGCCTAAACCTGCAGGGGCTGCTGCAACCCAGCAGTCCCAAGCCCCTCAGGGTTTTTGACTTGATATAGAGAACTTAACCTTTCTGGCTCTACAACAGCCAGAACCTCTCACCATTCCAGGAAGGTTAGCTCATTTTGCTCCCAGATGGGAGCAAATCACATCAGAGCAGTGGACCCTCTCCATCATCAGAGAGGGCTACAAACTTCATTTCTCAGACCTTCCTCCCTACACCATGGTGAGACATTTCAATTCTCCCACATCTCTCCTCGACCTTCTGGATCATGAGGTAACCACCCTTCTGGCCCAGAGGGCCATAGAAGAAGTTCCTCTTCTTCAACAGGGGTCAGGGTTTTACTCCCCCTACTTTCTCATTCCAAAGAAAACAGGGGGATACAGACCCATTCTAGATCTCAGAGAATTGAACAAATTTCTATGCAAGGAGAGGTTCAAGATGCTTTCTTTAGGCACTCTCCTTCCATACCTACAGAGTCAGGATTGGCTTTGTTCTCTAGATCTCAAGGATGTGTACACTCATATACTCATCCATCCATCCCACAGAAAATTCCTACGTTTTCTGTTCCAGGGAAAACATTACCAATACAGAGTGCTTCCTTTCGGTCTAGCCTTTGCTCCAAGAGTGTTCACCAAATGCATGGCAATAGTTGCTGCATTTCTACGCACTCTGGGAATATTTGTCTTCCCCTATCTGGACGACTGGCTCATCCGAGCTCCATCTCAGTCAGAAGCCCAAATTTCCCTGGACATCAGGCGCATTTTGCAGTATCTGGGACTTGTGGTAAACCTCCCAAAGTCTCAGCTCACCCCTACTCAGTCCCTAGAATTCATAGGGGCCTGGTTGGACACCTCTACTGCAAGAGCCTATCTCCCCCAGGCTCATTGCCAACGTCTAGTGCAGTTAGCCTCCCAGATTCAGTCAAAGAACCACTTAACTGCCCGGGAGATGCTACAACTACTAGGCCACATGGCTTCCACAGTACATGTGGTGCCCTATGCTCGCCTACACATGAGAGCAGCTCAGTGGACTTTGTCCACCCAGTGGACTCAAGCTTCAGGAGCTCTCTCAGACCAAATAGCAAACTCCAAACTTCTCTTTTGGTCTCTCCAATGGTGGATGTCCACTCAAAATCTGTTGCTGGGGTCCCCCTTCCAACCTTTGTTGCCCCAAGCAATCCTCACAACAGATGCCTCCCAAACAGGTTGGGGAGCTCATCTACAGGACCTCTCCACCCAAGGCACTTGGTCCCCACAGGAGACCTCCCTTCATATCAACCTCTTGGAACTTTGAGCAGTGTTCCTAGCTCTCAAGGTCTTTCATACCCTCCTCAGCTACCAGACAGTCCTCATTCAAACGGACAATCAGGTAGCCATGTTTTACATAAACAAGCAAGGAGGAACTGGCTCTCTGTCGCTTTGCAACGAAGCTCTAAGATTGTGGGCCTTCGCCAGAGAGCATCAAATCCATCTCCTGGCAGTATACCTCCCAGGAATTCAAAACTCTTGGGCAGACAGACTCAGTCGAGTTCTGCTTCCACACGAATGGTCCCTGCACATGGATCAGGTACTCAGAATCTTCCAGGAATGGGGAACCCCGGACATTGGCATTCCACAGACTTGCAAATAGGTCTAACGTCCCCGGTTCTGTTCCAGAATTCCGTGTCAGGGAGTTCAGGCCAAGGATGCCTTCCTCCTTCATTGGGGTCAGGACTTCCTGTATGCCTTTCCACCCATTCCTTTGATTCCCAAGACTCTGTTCAAACTTCAGAGGGATCAAGGATCTATGATCCTCATAGCTCCACGCTGGCCACGCCAAGTGTGGTACCCTCTACTTCTGCATCTCTCCCAAGCCCCCTCCCTGGACTTGGGAGCTGCTCCTGACCTTCTGTCTCAGGAGGAGGGGACTTTGTGGCATCCAAACCCCAAGTCCCTTCACCTCAGAGCTTGGTTACTGAAGGCCTAGACCTTCAAGACTTCAATCCTTCGCAGCAAGTGAAGGATATCCTCCATGCTTCCAGGAAACCTTCCACTAGGCATTCCTATGCTTTTAAATGGAAAAGATTTTCCATTTGGTGTGCTCAAAAAGGTCTTGATCCTCTGGCACTTCCTGTGAATTCTCTATTAGAATATCTCCTGCATCTTTCCAATGCAGGCCTTAAGACGAATTCAGTAAGGGTCCATTTAAGTGCTATTGCAGCATCCCTTAAGCCTATCAATGGACAACCTGTTTCCTCTCATCCTCTTATTGCAAGATTCATGAGAGGCCTAACTTTAACTAAACCTCCCATTCGACCTCCTCCGGTGGCATGGGATTTAAATTTGGTTCTTGGTCAGCTTATGAAGCCACCTTTTGAACCCTTAGCCACTACCTCCTTGAAATTTCTTTCCTGGAAGGTTATTTTCCTTATTTCAATCACTTCTGCTCGCCGCATCAGTGAACTGCAGGCCTTAATGGCTAATCCACCTTATACAAGGTTCCATCATAAGGTAGTCCTTAGGACAAATCCTCACTTTATGCCTAAAGTGGTCTCACCTTTTCATCTTAATCAAGAGGTATATTTACCTGTCTTTTTTCCAGCTCCTCTTGCATCCACTGCAGAGAGGAACCTTCATACTCTAGATTGTAAAAGAGCTCTTGCTTTTTACTTGCACAGGACACAGCAACATAGAAAGTCTTCCCAGCTTTTTGTTGCTTTTGATCCTTCTCATTTAGGACTTCCAGTCTCTAAAACAGGGGTCTCAAACACGCGGCCCGCGAGACAACTTTGTGCGGCCCGTGACGGCGGAAAACCAAAAATCCCCCAAAACCCTGGCTTCTGCTGCTGCCGTTGCCGCCGTGGCAGCAGCAGAATCAATTGTTAAATTTAAAAAAAAAAACTGACTTCTGCTGCTCAAGCAGCTGTCCTGCGGCCCCTTTCCCTCTGCCCGGAGATCCGACTCTGCTCTCAGCGGCGTGCTTTTCAAGCCGCGAAGAGAGTATTCCCCTCTCGCGCGGCTTGAAAAACCGCGCGAGAGGGGAATACTCTCGTCGCGGCTTGAAAAGCACGCCGCTGATAGAGCAGAGTCGGATCTCCGGGCAGAGGGAAAGGGGCCGCAGGACAGCTGCTTGAGCAGCAGAAGTCAGTTTTTTTTAAATTTGACAATTGATTCTGCTGCTGCCACGGCGGCAACGGCAGCAGCAGAAGCCAGGGTTTTGGGGGGTTTTTTGTTGGCCGGTAATGAGCTATGGAGGGGCTGACTGAACTGGAAGTGGGCTATTGGCAGAGGGGTGAGGGGGGGGGTTATGACTGGTAATGGGCTGGGGGGGGGGGGTTATAACTGGTAATGGGCTATGGTGGGGGCTAGGACTGGAAATGGGCAGATGGGGGTTAGGACTGGAAGTGGGCTATTGGCAGGGGGGGTTATGACTGGTAATGGGCTGGGGGGGGGGTTATAACTAGTAATGGGCTATGGTGGGGGCTAGGACTGGAAATGGGCAGATGGGGGTTAGGACTGGAAGTGGGCTATTGGCAGGGGGGGTTATGACTGGTAATGGGCTGGGGGGGGTTATAACTAGTAGTGGGCTATTGGCAGAGGGGTGAGGGGGGGGGGTTATGACTGGTAATGGGCTGGGGGGGGTTATAACTGGTAATGGGCTATGGTGGGGGCTAGGACTGGAAATGGGCAGATGGGGGTTAGGACTGGAAGTGGGCTATTGGCAGGGGGGGTTATGACTGGTAATGGGCTGGGGGGGGTTATAACTAGTAATGGGCTATGGTGGGGGCTAGGACTGGAAATGGGCAGATGGGGGTTAGGACTGGAAGTGGGCTATTGGCAGGGGGGGGTTATGACTGGTAATGGGCTATGGTGGGGGCTAGGACTGAAAATGGGGTGATGGGGGATACGACTGCAAGTGGGCTATGGGGGGGACTAGGACTGGTAATGGGCTATGGGGGGGGTAAGACTGAAAATGGGGTGATGGGGGGGTAAGACTGGAAGTGCGCTATGGGGAGGTTAGGACTGGTTATGGGCTATTGGGGGGTCTAGGACTGGTAATGGGCTGGGGGGGTTGCTAGGACTGGAAATGGGCTGAGTGGAAGGGGGCTTGAACTGCAAATGGCTGATGGGGAGGGGGCTTGGAATGGAAATGGGCCGGGAGGGGAGGGAGCTAGGATTGGAAATGGGCTGATGGGGGGCTAGGATTGGAAATGGGCTGATGGTGAGGCTAGGATAGGACTGGAAATGGACTGATGCAGGGACTAGAAAGGAGCAGATGCTGGGTGGGGCTGGAACTAGAAGGGAGCTGATGTTGGGGGAGGATTAGAATGGGATGGAGCTGGGAAAGTGAAATGGAGAGGGGAAAAATATTTTGTCTGGAAGAGAAGACAAATCTACAATTGGCCAGGTATTGGGAGAGTAAGTGGGGATTGAGGATGGAGGGGTAAAATTTGAGTGGATGAAATAGGAATGAGGAAAGAGCAAAAGGAGAAAGATTAGTATGTTAAAGCAGATGTAGAGAGAGAGAATGGAAAAAAACTAGAAGAGAGAAGAAAGGACAAATGGACAGCAGACGATGGAGATAGCAGAAGACACGAAGAAACCAGAAGTGGCTGGAGCAATTGCAACTGAAAAAAATGCACAAAAGGTAGAAAAATATCTCTTTATTTTGAATTTATTAACTGGAATATGTCAGCTCTGGGAAATGTGCATCATTAATGTCTGTGCTTTGGTACAAGAAATTATTTATAGTTTTATTTCTACAGTGCTGAGGTATTCTGTGTAATTCCTATTTGACATTGCTACTTGTTCTCTTTTCCCAGTAGGTCATGTATTGTTCTCTGAAATGTATTGATTTAATATTTGCAGTGTTGCCTTTTGATAGGTAGGGTCTGGTGCTTTGTGAGTCCTGGTAGTGCTGTTATGATACGGGGGGTTTGCTATGGGTTCCAAATGGGCAGTGTTAGTAGTAGTTCCTAATGTGCCTGGCGGTTGGCATTGGATTATAGTAATATAGAAATTTTCTAGTCTTTCTTTATCCATGCACTCATTATGCAACATTATGCAAATATTTATGCAAATGAGGCCCGTGTCTTATGCGGCCCCCGGGTTACTTTACAAGTCCTCATTCGGCCCTCAAAGCAATTTGAGTTTGAGACCCCTGCTCTAAAAGAACACTGTCCAATTGGATTGCTCAGTGTATTTCTTTTGCTTACCAGAGTAAGAACCTTTCTCTGGAGGGCCATGTCACAGCTCACAATGTGAGGGCCATGGCCACCTCTATGGCTCATCTTCATTCTGTGTCCATCGATCAGATCTGTCGAGCAGCCACCTGGGCCTCGGTTCATACCTTCACAGCCCATTACTGTTTGGGCAAGGACTCCCACCGGGATGCCTTGTTTGGTCAGGCTGTCCTCAGACACCTGTTCCATTCTTGAACAACTTCTGCCCTCCTTCCCTGAATGGATGCCTGAGATCCATAGGAAGACGAGGAACCCTTCAGGGTCTCATACCCTTGGGGATCTCCCAGGCATCTTAGCTAGGGATTCCCCATATGTGAGGACTTATTCCTGCTTGTTCCTGGAGATAGCACAGTTACTTACCTGTAACAGGTGATCTCTGGGAACAGCAGGAATTAGTCCTCACAACCCACCCACCTCCCCTAGGAGTTGTATCTCTCTCTTTGTCTTTCCTTTACTCTCTCTCTCTATTGTCTCAGCTTTAAACTTGAACTGAGGAGAGTTGGTAGGAAAGGCGGGAAGGCAGCGCGCATGCGCTGTGGGATGCCCCAAAAGCTTTCATTCTGGGAAGCTGGGGAGCATTCCCGCGCAGGCTCCGTCGGTACCGACGTACCCATATGTGAGGACTAATTCCTGCTGTTCCCAGAGATCACCTGTTACAGGTAAGTAACTGTGCTTTCTTGACACACATTTTCCTACTTCTTTGGGCTTCCAACTCAAGTGAAATCAAACTCTAAAGGGGCTACCATGAATCTTAACCAAATCCTTTGTCCCCACTTGGTCCAGTCATTGCAGTGAATCCTTAATAAGGGATCGCACACTGCAGTTTCCTCTGAATTCCATTTGTATGCAGAGTTTAGCCAGTTGGTTCCCCTGTTGTACAATGACTGGGATTCTCCCCCATCCCCAGTCGCTGTGAGCACTACCTTCATAGAATCCCCAACTCAAGCATGCCCCAGGGGAAGACGTCTGGCTTCAGAATGAAACCTCCCTTATGGTAGCATGCAACATGCCATTATACCATTAGCCAGCCTTAGCAGTGGTGTATTTATTAGTCATAGGTGTAACTGTTTTAATAAAACTTCCTTAATGGAAATTTTGTTTGTAATATATCTGCTATGATCAGGGCCAGTGCAAAGATTGGATCCTGCTCCCCCCTCCCTCCCACTCCCCCCGCTGCCCTTGCTCCCATTGCTGCCACTGTTCCTACTCTTTGGGGCCTGCAGTAGTGGCAATAGCTCAGAAACTGTGATGTAGCATATCACTAGGAACAAGCAGGAATGTAGTCTTCACATATGGGTGACATCGGTACCGATGGAGCCCACGTGGGAACCGCTCTCCAGCATCCAATAGGAAAACCTTTAGGAACATCCCACTGCACCTGCATAGCTGCCTTCCCGCTTTCCCTCCTTAATTCTTCATTTTCCGTGGAGCCGAAAGGAAGCAAATCCTGTCACCGCAGAAATTTCCTGTTTTTCATATTTTTGTGGTTCGCTATGCCTTCCCATCAACGCTGGTACTGACCTCCATCGGTACTTTCTTTCTTCGTTAAAAAAAGAAAAAAATAACTGAAGGGGGGTTTCCTTTCTTGAGGCACATCAATGTCATCTTAGGCCTAGGCCTTCCATTTGTCTCTGATAAAATGGAGAAACCATCCAGTGGTTTTAAGAAGTATTCTAAGTGTGGCGGTACTATCTCGGCCACAGACACCCTTGACGTGTCTAAAATGCCTAGGGCCTGATCATCAACCATCAGAATGACCTTTCTGCAGAACGATGATGAAGAGAGGCCTACAGAATCAAGCTGCAAAGCTGGACACTCTCTTCACTTCAGATGCCATCTCTTTAGCATCAACGTCATCAAGAGCTTCATCTTCCTCGCAAGAATCTCAGGTATCGAAACCTAAGTCTTCATCGAAGGCTTGCTGCCCCCTTCCCCCACAAGAGTAGATCTCCTAATAAGCATCAAGAAGCCTCGGACGTTGCCCTGGAAGGGGACACACTGGCCAAACAACCCCGGCAGGAGGACCTTCCCTCCAAAACCTTAGTGGGGTCCCAGGATGCTCCCGAGGCCTCCACCTCCGGAGTGCTCCTGGTGCCATGCTCAGGGATTGTGGCCCGCAATTCCGGTACCGATACCCAAGCATCGGCAAGCTTCATAGATCAACGTATCCTTGCCATCGAGTGGAGCTTAGTGGCCTTACTGGCAGCCTCGATTCCAGTGAAACCCTTAATCGGTTCCACAGGCATTGGTACTGATACAGGCTGCATCAACTTTCTTGCCACTTTCCACACTACCGCCCATGCCGGTCCTCGAATCCATTTCCAGTACTGAGATTCAGACTACACAGATTCCAGGTACCTGCTTCGACCGGTATAGAGTTCATATGGAGTGGGAACCCCCTGCCCAACGATACTTCAAATCTCTGGATTCCTTTTTCTTGGACAATGACTCTGTCGATACTCGAGACAGGCAAACTTTCCCTTAGGACCCGTCTCCATCTCCATCCATGGGATACAGGCCCATTCTAGTCCTCAGGGGCCTAAACAAGTATCTCCTACAGGAGGAGTTCAAGATGGTCTCCCTGGGGGACCCTTCTTCCCTATTTCCAGAGTCAGGACTGGCTCTGCTCTCTAGTTCTAAAGGAAGCGTACACTCATATTCTTATCCATCCAGAGCACAGAAAATTCCTGTGCTTTATGTTTCAGGGAAGACACTATCAATACATAGTCCTACCTTTCGGCCTCGCCTCTGCCCCATGAGTCTTTACAAAATGCATGGAGGTAGTAGCCACATTTCTAAGGACTCTCAGGATATTTGTCTTCCTTTACTTAAACAACTGACTCATAAGAGCCAGCACCTCTCAAGAGGCCAGTCTGTTCCTCTCACGCACCATGCAGGTGTTAAAACACTTGGGATTTGGCATAAAAATTCCAAAATCCCAACTCGTCCCCTCTCAAACTCTAGGGTTCATAGGGACCCTCTTAAATATTCAGCAGTCAAGGGCATTTCTGCCCCAACTCCGCTGTGCTCGTCTCAGTCAATTAGCATCTCGGGCATGTCTTAATTATCTGACTGCTCGAGAAATCCTACAACTTCTGGGTCATATGACATCAACCATGCATGTAGTTCCATATGCCCATTTACACATGCGCACAGCCCAATGGACACTGGCATCCCAGTGGTCTCAGGCATCAGTTCACCTGGGAAACGAGACAAAAGTCTCTACCCTTCTGGTCTTGTCTCTCGAGTGTTGGCAATCCCCAGAAAATCTCTTTTTAGGGTCATCTTTTCAGATGCCTGCACATCAATGTACTCTGATGACTGATGCATCCAGTCCCATCTGAGGTCTCTCAAAAATCAAGGACTCTAGTCTCATCAGGAGTCACAACTCCACATAAATCTGCTGGAGCTCAGAGCTATTCTCAATGCTCTCAAAGTGTTCCAAGACCAACTTCGTTGTCACAGAGTCCTAGTCCAAACCGACAATCAAGTAGCCATGTTCTATGTTATATATATACTGAGATCTTTTTCCCTCCCTTGTTAAGAATATTATAATATACACACTGTGAGAAGATCAACAATTCCTAAAGCAAGCAATCCAGCAAGGTAATACTGTGTGGCTTTTGAATACAAATTCTCTGCCTGAGAACTCTTAAAAGGGTTGGTTTTTTTTTTTTTCATTTTTAACAGCTATTTTTTTTTTCTGCTACATACAGTAGTAGCTGTATTGCAAAAGGAGAATTTTTTTCTGTTCTTGGCCAAAGCTTTTTTTCTGCTGCTAGAGTTTTTTTTTCTTCTCCTCTAGCCTTTAAGCTCTTTGAAGTCACTGACCTCATCAGGTGTTAGATCCCTTTCTTCCCACCCCAACTCCCACCCGCCCACCCCATGTAAGAATTCTTGCTACTCTCCAGGACTAAGCAGGAAGTCAGTCCTCACATATGGGGTGACGTCGGCGCCGACGGAGCCCTCGTGCGGAGCATTTCCCCAGCTTTCAAGGAAAGCCTTTGGGAATGCAGCGCACATGAGCGGTCCCCTTCCTGCCCAAGGGTGCCATCTTGCTCAGTCTTTCTTTTTCCGCGGAGCCCAACAGACGTGAGCTCGTGTCACCCGGGAAAAGTAGATTTTCTTTTTCTGCGATTTTCACTTTTTTCTTATCCAGTTCGACACCGGTTCCCCTTCCTGCCTGGGCTCGGTACACTGGTATCAAGTCCGGAATTTCTTTTTTTGTTTTTTGTCCTTTGTGACTAGCGTTCGTGCCTTTTTTGTTATTTTCACTGGCAGCCCAGTCTTTGGACCTTGCAGGGGCCCTTTTTCCCCCGATGGCTGCCAGTGGGTTCAAAAAATGTGATCGGTGCAAGAAACCTATGTCTCTCACCGACACACATGACTGCTGCCTCCGATGCCACAGGCCCGACCATGACCCGCTGGTCTGTGACCCGTGCGGCAAAATGTTGTCGAAGGCACTTCGGAGCCATCAGCATCAACGTGAAAGAATTTTTTCAGAGTCTGCGTCCGGCCGGGCCCGGACTTCATCAGAGGCCTCGACATCTCGGGAGTCTGACCCCAAGCGCTGCTGTGGTTCCTCGGAGAGGGGGTCTCCCACCCGGGAGCACAAAAGGAAGAAGAGGCTCGTGAGGGTGGCGTTGCTGGAGGCCCCGTAGCCCTGACCGCTGCCCCAGGCTCTCGGAGTCAGAGAGGCCGTCCAAACTATCTCGCATGGAGGCGGAGTCCCCGAGTCACGTAAGTTCTGTTGTCCTTTTGGACTCTCCTCTGGGAGAACAGACGTCAGGCCCAACACCGTTGGGGCCCGAGTCGGGGGCTGCTGAGTCTCCTGAGCTTGGACTCAGGCTGACGGCCTTGGAGAGCAGCTTGGCTGCCTTCATGGAACAGCAGCGGGTGCTGATCACCGGTCTTACCGGTGCATCTGCCCCGACCACTGGGACCTCGACGTCTAAGTCGACCCCGGAGGCCGAGCCGATCCTCGAGTCCATCAAGTCTCAAGTTGATCCTCGGTCAAGGTCCCCCTCGACCTCCCGTGCGGGGCCGAGGTCATCGACGCCGGTGCCCTCGGCATTGGGGCGGGTGGCACCGAGGCCCACATGGCCGGAGCCGCTCAACGACGACTCTGAGGAGTCGGCATGGGAGACGGAGGACGAGGAGTCTCCGGACACCTTCTGGACCCGGTGCGTCCCTTTGGACTCCCTGGAGTCTGAGCCTCAGAGAAGGTCCCCTCTGGAGAATACCCGGTTCTCGGACTTTGTGAGGGACATGGCCAAGGCTTTGGCATTCCCTGCGGATACCAAGGAGGAGCCTCGAGCCGAGGAGCTTGATGCCCTCTAGTATGCTTTTCCTCCGAAGGAAGCCTTTACTGTACCGGTTTTTCCGATGCTGGAACGGCTGCTCTTCCATATGTGGGAGGCACTGGCCTCTGCGCCGGTTCTTAGCAAAGGGGTCGATTCCATTTATCGCATCCACAAGAGCCCTGGGTTCCAAAAGGTGCAGCTACCGCACAATTCCATGGTTGTGGAATCGGCCATGCACCTCCTGAAGAGTCAGAAGATGTACTCCTTGGTGCCCCCCGGCCGGGAAGCCCGGAACCTGGATGCCCTTGGTAGAAAGTGCTTCCAGGGCTCTATGCTATCTTGCCGTGTCCAGACTTACCAGCTGTACATGGGCATGTACCTAAGAGACCTGGCAAAGGAGATTGCCGGGTTCTCAACTGGCCTCTCCGAGGAACCCTTGCCGAGGTTCAAGGCCTTGTCGACAGGGATCCGAGAGTGCTCGAAGTTTATCTCTCGAGCAGCCTATGATGGCTGCGAGGCTTTGGACCGGGTAGCCGCAGCCGGCATCGGTGCATGCCGTCAGGCCTGGCTACAGTCATCGGACCTGGAGTCATGGGTGCAGGACAAGTTGGTTGATGTCCCGTGCCGAGGTGACAACCTATTCGGTAAGCCCATGACTGAAAAGGCTGCAGAAATCGAGACACAGACTCTCACCAGGACAAGGCTGTCCAGAAAGACTTCTGCCCCTTCTCAAAAAAAGAAGGGCTCGGGAAAGAAGCCCTTTTTCCCGAGGAAGGGTGCTGCCTACAAATCCTACCCTCAATATCAGGCCTCTCCAGCTCGCCAACAGGGCCAGCAAGCCAAGGGGCAGGAGCATGGGCCCCATAGGCAGAAGACCCCCAAGCCGCCAGTTCCGGCTCCTGCACAGCAGGGAGCGAGGTTTTGACTCCCACAGCATAGCGTCTTCTCCGCCGGTGGCTCCACTCAGCACAGGAGGTCGGCTGACCCTGTATGCCTACAGGTGGCCAGCCATCACAGGGGATACCTGGGTACTGAGCATAGTCCAAAAGGGCTACATGCTCCACTTCCACCAGGTACCCCCCTCCTACTTCCCAGGGGAGCCTCCAAGACTCCCTCTACACAGGAACCTCCTCCTTCAGGAGTTGGCAAGTCTTCTAAAGGAACAGGTGGAGTGGCGGAGTGGCCTAGTGGTTGGGGCAAGGTACTTCAGGCCGGAAGGTCGGGGGTTCAAATCTCACTAGAGGACAGCAACCTTGGACTGGAAGGGCTGGGGTTTATAGTCCCACAGGTGCTCCTTGTGGTCTTGGGCAAGCCACTTAACCCTCCATAGCCCATGTTCCCTGTAAAATAGTTATCTCCAAGTTATAATGCCATGTTCAATGTAATTTCAGTTTGTTCAATGTAAACCGCACTGATGAAGAATAGCGCGATATATAAGAGAATGTAAATAAATAAATAAATAAACAGGTGGTGGAACTGGTGCCTCACCACCTGGAAGGGCAAGGCTTCTACTCCAGGTACTTCCTGGTACCAAAGAGGAGAGGAGTCCTCCGGCCTATTCTAGACTTTCAAAACCTAAACAAGTTTCTGGAGAGGGAAATGTTCAGGGTGCTTACCCTTGGGATACTGCTGCCCTACCTCCAGCAGGGAGACTGGCTATGCTCCTTAGACCTAAAGGATGATTATACTCACATCCTCATTCATCCAGACCACAGACAATATCTCAGATTTGTGGTGGGAGGAAACCATTTTCAGTACAGGTTACTTCCCTTTGGCCTAACCTCTGCCCCCAGGGTTTTCACCAAATGCCTGGCGGTGGTGGCAGCTTATCTCAGGAATCAGGGGATTTTTGTCTTCCCATACCTGGAAGACTGGCTCATCAGGGGCCAGTATCTCCAGGAGGCCAGACAGGCCACTCTTCGAACTGTCTCTCTTCTTCAGCATCTGGGTTTTGTCATAAACTACGCAAAGTCCACTCTGCTCCCCTCTCAGAACCTAGAATTTATAGGGGCAAGCTTAGACACCCTTCAGGCAAGAGCTTACTTGCCCGAAGACAGGGCCCACAGACTGATAGACTTGGCCAACCAGTTCCAAAGCAAGTCTCATGTCTCCACCAGGCACTACCTTCGGCTCCTGGGCCACATGGCATCCATGGTACATGTGACTCCGAATGCCCGTCTACACATGGGGGCTGCTCAGTGGTGCCTCAGAGATCAGTGGACGCAGGCCACAGGTGACCTCCGTGACAGAGTAAAGATGTCCAAACCACTTTTAGACTCCTTACAGTGGTGGATACATCTCCCAAACCTTCTCAGGGGGGGTATCTTTTCAGGCTCCAGCACACAAAAGGGTGCTGACGACTGATGCTTCCTTAAATGGCTGGGGTGCACATTGCCAGGGCACGCGCACTCAAGGCCTCTTGTCTCCTCGAGAGGCCACACAGCAAATCAATCTTTTGGCGCTGCGAGCAATCCGCTTAGCTCTACAGACTTTTTCTTATGCCCTCTCTCACCAGTCTGTCCTAGCGCAGACGGACAATCAGGTGGCAATGTTCTTTGTGAACAAACAAGGGGGCACAGGGTCCAGACTCCTATGTCAGGAGGCGCTGGCCCTTTGCTCCTTTGCAGTCAAACAAGGCATGTTTCTCAAAGCAGTTTATCTACCTGCTCAGGAGAATTTCCTAGCATGAATCCATGGGTGGTCCAGCAGATCTTCCTCTGCTGGGGACTTCCATCCATCGATCTCTTTGCAAGTCCACAAAACCATCAGCTGCCCAGGTTTTGCTCCAGACAGCCACATCCCCTGAGGATGGCAGCAGATGCTTTTCTGATCTCTTGTCTATGGGCCTCCTGTATGCGTTTCCTCCCACGCCCCTGGTGGCCCGAACTCTGTTCAAGATTCTCTGGGACAAGGCCTCGGTGATTCTGGTAGCCCTCAGATGGCCGAGGCAGCCATGGTTTCCACTTCTGCTGCAGTTGGCAGTGGAAACTCCATTCCCTCTGGGGTTGCAACACGATCTCCTGTCTCAAGATCAGGGTTCCCTTCTGCACCCCAATCTCAGATCCCTCAATCTGATGGCCTGGCTGCTGAAAGGATAGTGCTAGCTCCCTTACTTCTACCTAAGGAGGTTGAGGAGGTGGTCTTGGCCTCTAGGAGGCAGTCCACCAGAAAGTCCTATGCCCTCAAGTGGCATAGGTTTACGGTATGGTGTGCTCAGCACAATGAAGATCCTTTCTCTTGCCTTGTGCCAGTAGTACCGCAGTATCTACTTCACCTGTCAGACCTAGGCCTTAAGTCTAACTCTGTTCGGGTCCACCTCAGTGCTCTATCAGCGCACCACTCACCGGTGGAGGGACAGTCTCTGTCGGTTCACCCCTTGGTGTCCTGATTTCTCAGAGGTCTGCTTCTTCTCAAGCCTCCGGTTCGTCCACCGGTGACTGAGTGGGATTTGAACGTGGTCTTGCATCAACTTACTCGCCCACCGTTTGAGCCGATGGCTACTTGACATTTGCGCTTCCTTTCTTGGAAAGCACTCTTCCTGGTGGCTCTTACCTCGGCTGGACATGTGAGTGAACTACAAGCTCTGGTTTATGACAGACCATATACATGGTTCTATAGGAACAGGATGGTCCTACGGACCCATCCGAAGTTTCTTCCAAAAGTGGTCTCCTCTTTCCACCTCAACCAGGAGGTGGTTCTTCCGACCTTCTTTCCCAGGCCGCATACCAGCTGGGCTGAAATAGTCTTGCATACTCTGGACTCTAAGAGGGCGTTGTCTTTTTACATAGAATGTACGCGGGGGCATCGAAGGGCTACTCAGCTCTTTGTCTCCTTTGACCCTAATAAGATGGGATTACCTGTCTCCAAGCGTACGTTGTCCACTTGGGTAGCAGATTGTATCACCTGGGCGTACAAGGCAGCCGACTCCTCCCCCCCCTTGCAGGGTCAAGTCACAGCCCACCGTGTCAGGGCGAAAGCCGCGTCAGTAGCTCATCTCCGTTCTGTTCTGTTGGCAGACATCTGCCGGGCCGCAACTTGGTCTTCAAGCCAGACATTTGCAGCCCATTACTGCCTCAAGAGAGAGTCCCGAAGGGACAGTGCTTTCTGTAATCTCTTCAAGGTTTAGGCAACTCCTACCCTCCGGCCCTTGTGTTGGGCTACTGTACTGTGAGGACTGACTTCCTGCTTGGTCCTGGAGAAAGAGTAGTTACTCACTTGTAACAGATGTTCTCCAGGAGCAGCAGGAATTAGTACTCACGACCCTCCCTCCTCCCCTGGAGTTGCAGTCATATCATTCATTTTGATTTTTGCTGTCTTTTAGCTATGTCATCAGACTGAGCAAGATGGCACCCTTGGGCGGGAAGGGGACCGTGCATGCGCACTGCATTCCCAAAGGCTTTCCTTGAAAGCTGGGGAAATGCTCTGCACGAGGGCTCCATCGGCACCGACATCACCCTATATGTGAGGACTGATTCCTGCTGCTCCTGGAGAACACCTGTTACTGGTGAGTAACTACTCTTATAGGACAACTCCCCAATTAGCTTTTTAACAAAATATAATATATTTTTATTGCTTAGTAGGGAAAATCAAGAGTGCAAATAGTTCAACATTTGGATATCTACTAAAAGTAAACAATTTGCTATTCTTGGAGCTTTGATTAGGCAATATTACAAAGAGAACACGTTAACCTATATACCTCAGACATGTGGAGCTCCATTCCGGAAGGGGCATGTCCGGGCTGTTCAGATGGGGGCCGCTGGGGCTTGGATCAGGCGGCAGGGACTCATCCTCTGTATCCCACTGTTCCTGTGGGGGTTCTCCTGGGTTCTGGAGGGGGGCTGCTGGCCATGTTTGGGGGGCACCCTGCTGTTATTCCACCTCAGAGGTGGTTAAGCAGGGCATCCCCCCCAGCGATCCTCATACGTTCAGGGCCATCTTGGAATTGGCTCTGTATGCCCGGGGGTTGGCCCTGCCCACGCTCCACCCACTTGCCTCCCCCATCACACCTCCATTCACCGCAGCACACAAACTAGTTCTGTGTGTGCAGCAGGGGACAGAGGTGTAATACTGCCCCACTATCTGCTTTATAAGGGCCTATAATATCAAAATTTACTAGTGTAAAGTAAAGACTGTTTAGTAAGGAAGCAGAGCTACACACAGGGACATAGAACAACACTTTTAGAAAACACATAAAAGAGGTTAGCTGCTATTTCACTTAAAGGACAGTTAAGGAAAAGTTAGGGACTTTGGTAGGTCTCTCTCATTTACTTCTACAGGTACCAAAGTTTCACCAATTGAACAATGGTTGGGAAAAATCATATTGCCAAAGCTGTTGCCCCGTTATAGCTTCTGCCTCTGTTCACACAGACACTTCAATACCAGTCAAGGGACCACTTCCATGTGCAAGATACCTGCAAACTGAAGCCCTCATGAAACAAGTGGAAGAACTCAGAAGAGGTGGTGAGGTTGAGAAGTATTCGACACAGTGAGAAGTACATTGATGAGATGCTGCTTGAAACATCCAAGCTCTCTGACAGAGGTGAAGATAGTTGGACATGAGTCACCGGAGCCTGCAGAATCTACAATCCAACTCCTCCAGCCCTTGAATTGAAGAACCAGTATGCAGCCCTGGAAGTGGAGGAGGTAAAAACATCATAGGAAAGGGAAGAACCAAAGCTCAAGCACCCAAAAGTTGCAGAATCAGTTACCACAAGGAAGTGAAATGTAGTGGTGGTTGGTGACTCTCTTCTGAGGGATACTGAAGTGTCTATCTACTGACCAGATTTGACATCTAGGGAGGTGTGCTGTCTGCCAGGTCCCAAAATCTGAGATTCATCAAGCCTACTGACTATTATCTGTTGTTGCTCATCCATGTCAGCACAATTGATACTGGTAGATATCCCTCCAAGCATATCAAGAGTGACTTCATGGCTCTGGGACAGAAGGTGAAGCAGATAGATGCACAGGTGGTGTTCTCTTCAGTCCTCCCTATTGAGGGTAAAGGCCGAGGCAGAGAAGTTCGCATCCTGGAGATGAATGCATGGCTGCGTGGATGATGTCATCAAGAGTATTTCGGTTTCCTGGAGCATGAAATCATTTTCCAAGGGCTGCAGAGCAGAGATGGTGTCCACCTATCCAAGAAGGGTCAAAGTATCTTCCGCAGCAGACTGGCTAACCTGCTGAAGTGGGCTTTTAAACTAGATTCACTGAGGACCAGATGGTATACATCCAAGTGTGTTGAAAGAACTGAAATATGAGATTGCAGACCTACTATACTAATCTGTGAACTATCATTAAAATCATCAGTAATACCTGAAGATTGGAGGATGGCCAAGGTAATGCCAATTTTTTTAAAAGTTCCAGGGATGATCCAGAAAACTACAGACCAGTGAGCCTGATGTCAGTACCGGGAAAAATGGTAGAAACCATTATTAAGAACAAAATTTCTGAATGTGTAGATGGTTGTGGTTTAATGGGAGACAACCAACATGGTTTTAGCCAGGGAAGATCTTGTCTTACTAATCTGTGAAATTTTTTGAAGGTGTAAATAAACAGGTAGATAAAGGTGATGCCTTTGAATTATGGTGCTGGCGGCGAATACTGTGTATACCATGGACTGCCCAAAGAACAAACCAGTCTGTATTAGAGGAGATCAAACCTAAGCTTTCTTTAGAAGCTCAGATGACAAGACTTTGACTTTCATACTTTGGACACATCATGCGGAGAGAGAGATCATTAGAGAAAGACATCATGCTTGGCAAGATAGAAAGTCAACGCAAAAGAGGAAGGCCAGCAATGAGATGGATCGATACAATAACAGCAGCTTCGGGTACCAGTCTGTCAACAATGAGCTGCCTGACTGAAGACCGAACACAATTTAGGATAGCTATCCAGAGGGTCGCCATGAGTCGACTCCGACTCGACGGCACTTAACAACAACAACAAAGGTGGGTTGGTCGATGTAGTATATCTTGATTTTCAGAAAGCCCTTGACAAGATCACTCATGAGAGACTTCTGGCGAAATTAAAAAATCATGGGATAGGAGGCAGGAACTGGTTAAAAGATAAAAAGCAGAGGGTAGGGCTAAATGATCAATTTTTCTCAATGGAGAAAGGTGAATATTGGAATACCCCAGGGATCTGTGCTAGATCTGCTGCTTTTTAACATATTCATAAATGACCTGGAAATGGGAATAACGAGTGAGGTAATCATATTTGCAGATGACACAAAATTATTCAAAGTTGTTAAAACCCAAGAGGATTGTGACAAATTGCAAGAGGACCTTTATAAATTGGAAGACTGGATGTTCAAATGGCAGATAAAATTTAATGTGGACAAGTGCAAAGTTATGCAACTAGGAAAGAAGAACCCAAACAATGGTTACACGATGCAAGGTTCCACATTAGGAACCACCACCCATGAAAAAGATTTAGGCATCATCATGGATAATACCTTGAAACCCCTTCTGCCCAGTGTGCAGTGGCGGCCAAGAAAGCAAATAGAATGCTAGGAGTCATAAGGAAAGGAATGGAGACTAAAACAAAGGAATTATAATGCCTCTGTATCGTTCCATCTCTCACTTGGTTTGCAGCTTGTCGTGCTGTGAGGGCTTGCTTACATCAGTGATGCTGAGAGCTAAACTATCGGTAGTTTAACTACTGGCAGGGTCTCCCAAGATGGACAGGTCTCAGCTGAGGTGCCAGACCAAGACAAACCACCCATCTGGGCAGCAGCAGAATGGGATAGTGTTGACGGCGGAGGATCACATTTTTGTGACAACGGCAACAACACCAAACTTAAACTGCGCGGAAGAAAGGCCCGGCAATCTACTTCTGTATCTTGCCATGAAAACCCAATGGATAGTTACAACAAAACAAATTGTGTTATGGTGCTGGAAGATGAGACCCCCAGGTCAGAAGGCACTCAACTAGCTACTGGAGAAGAGCTGAAGACTTTTCAGAGTAAAGCCAGCATTTATGATGTGGTTGGATCAAAGCCCTCGGGAAGTCTGACTGCTGATGTAGCTGCGCATGAAACGAGAGTCAGAAGCTGTAAAGATGTCTTACACATTGGAACATGGAACGTACGAAGCATGAACCAAGGGAAGTTGGAGGTGGTCAAGAATGAAATGGAACGTGTACAACTTGATCTGTTGGGTGTCAGCGAACTGAAATGGACTGGCATCGGGCACTTTGCATCAGATGATCACATGGTCTACTATGCTGGAAATGAAAGACAAAGAAGAAATGGTGTTGCATTTATAATAAAGAAGAAACTTGCAAGAACTGTAATGACATACAATGCAGTCAGCGAACGCTTAATCTCTATTTGTCTACGAGGATTGCCTATCAACACAACTATAATTCAAGTATATGCCCCAACAATAGCTGCAGAAGAGAATGAAATTGAAGAGTTCTATGAACAAGTACAAGCTGAAATTGACAGAAAATGCAAACAGTCATGGGTGACTGGAACGCAAAAGTTGGCAACAAAGAAGAAGGCAAAGTAGTTGGACTTGGCAACAGAAATGAAGCTGGAGAAAGACTGATAGAATTCTGCAAGACCAATGATCTATTCATCTCAAACACCTTCTTCCAGCAACACAAGCGGCGACTGTACACATGGACTTCACCCAATGGATTGTATAAAACTCAAATTGACTACATCTGTGGAAGTCAACAATGGAAAAGTTCTATAACATCAACAAAGACAAAACCTGGAGCTGATTGTGGTACAGATCATCAACTACTAGTATGCAAACTCAAGCTAAAGTTGAAAAAGAGCAAACCACTCATGAGTGCAGCAAAATATGACCTTGAGAATATACCACTGGAATTTAAAGACTGCCTGCAAAATCAATTTGCTGCTTTAGATACAAATGACAGAGCTCCAGAAGAGTTATGGAATGACATCAAGAAGGTTGTGTTGGAAGAAAGCGAGAAGTCTCCACAAAAGGTGAAAAAGCAAAAACGGCCAAAATGGATGACGGAAGAAACTCTGAAAATTGCCCAGAAACGCAGAGAAGCTAAAGCCAGAGGAGAAAGAAAGACAATCACAGAACTCAACAGAGATTTCCAACGTGCAGCAATACAGGACAAGGAAAAGTACTACAATGACACTTGCAAGAAAATAGAAGCAGAAACTATTAGAGGAAGAACAAGATCGGCTTTCCTAAAGCTACGAGAGTTAAAGAAAAGGTTCCAGCCTCGAATTGGAATGTTACAAGATGCTCAAGGTTCTGTGTTGAATGATGCTGAGAAGATCAAGAAAAGGTGGAAGGAATATACAGAGTTTTTATATGATAAAGATTAAGTGGACCAACAGCTGTTTCAACCTGTACCTTATGATCGGGAACCATTGGTGATGAAAGAAGAAGTTGAAGCAGCATTGAAAGCCTTATCTAAGAACAAAGCACCAGGCATTGATAGCATTCCTATAGAAGTATTGCGGCAATCTGATGCAGCTGTTACCATACTTACAAGGCTCTGCCAAGAAATATGGAAGACAACATCATGGCCAACTGACTGGAAAAGATCTGTGTTTATACCAATACTAAAGAAAGGTGATCCAACTGACTGTGGAAATTATCGAACAATCGCTCTGATCCCACGTGCCGGCAAGATTCTACTGAAGATTATTCAAAAGAGACTACAACCATACCTGGAACAAGAACTCCCTGAAGTGCAAGCAGGGTTCAGGAAAGGGCGAGGAACGAGAGACATCATTGCGGATGTGAGATGGATCCTTGAAAAGACTAAAGAATACCAAAAGGATATCTATTTGTACTTTATCGACTATAGCAAGGCTTTTGACTGTGTAAACCATGAGAAACTCTGGGCCACATTAAGAAGCATGGTATACCAGAACACCTGATCGTTCTCTTGCGCAATCTGTACATTGATCAAGAAGCAACAGTTCGAACGGAACAAGGAGAAACAGAATGGTTTAAAATAAGCAAAGGTGTAAGACAAGGCTGCATACTTTCCCCCTACCTGTTTAATTTATATATAGAACAAATCATCAGAGAAGCAGGATTGTATGAAGACAACAGAGGTGTGAAGATTGGTGGAAGACTCATCAACAACCTTCGCTATGCTGATGATACTAATTACTGGCTGAAAGTGAAGATGATCTGAAACAATTGCTTCTCTCAATCAAAGAACATAGTCTCAAAATGGGCCTGCACTTTAATGTAAAGAAGACAAAGATCATGACAACTGGCATAATCAACAGGTTCATCATTGAAGGAGAAGAAATTGAAATTGTGAACAACTTTAACCTACTTGGATCAACTATCAATAAAGAAGCAACAAGCAGTCAGGAAATCAAACGACGCATTGCTCTTGGCAGAATGGCTATGAAAGACCTAGATAAGATTCTCAAGAGCAGAGATGTCTCTCTCCATACAAAGATTCGACTTGTTCAAGCCATGGTATTTTCAATAACATCATATGGATGTGAAAGCTGGACAGTGAAAAAGACAGACAGGAAGAAAATTGATGCCTTTGAATTATGGTGCTGGCGTCGAATACTGTGTATACCATGGACTGCCCGAAGAACAAACCATTCGGTACAGAGGAGATCAAACCTAAGCTTTCTTTAGAAGCTCAGATGACAAAACTTCGACTTTTTCATACTTTGGACACATCATGCGAAGAGAGAGATCATTAGAGAAAGACATCATGCTTGGCAAGATAGAAGGTCAACGCAAAAGAGGAAGGCCAGCAATGAGATGGATCAATACAATAACAGCAGCTACGGGTACCAGTCTGTCAACAATGAGCCGCCTGACTGAAGACCGGACACAATTTAGGATAGCTATCCAGAGGGTCGCCATGAGTCGACTCCGACTCGTTGGCACTTAACAACAACAACATCGTTCCATGTTGTGACGAGACCTCAAATATTGTGTACAATTCTGGTCACTGTATTTTAAAAAGGACAGCAGAATTAGAAAAGGTACAGAGAAGAGCCACCAAAATGGTAAAGGGGATGGGAGGATACCCCTATGAGGAGAGGCTTAAAAAGGTTAGGGCCCTTCAATCTGGAAAAGAGATGGCTGAGGCGAGGTATGATAGAGGTCTATAAATTAATGACTGGAGTGAAACGGGTAAACTTAGATCGATTGTTTACGCCATCAAAATGTAGAAAGACTAGGGGACGCGCAATAAAAGTTATATTGTAAACCATATAAGACTAATAAAACTACTACTACTACTACTATTACCGAGCATTTGTAAAGCACTACAAGACGTATGCAGCGCTGCACAGACATATACGAGACAGTCCCTGCTCATCAGAGCTTGCAATCTAGTCAAGACAGACAACACAAGGTGTAGACAGGGATAAAACAAGGGAGAATAGTAAAGAAACGAGGAGATCAGGTGAGTCAAGATCCAAAAGCAGCAACGAAGAGGCGAGTTTCCAGTCTGGATTTGAAAAGGGTCAGAGAAGGTGCCTGGCGTACAGACACAGGTAGTTTGTCTTAGCATCATACAAGATGGATATGTCAGAATCTTTCAGCATTCCAATTTGAGGGTGGAATTTTCTCTTTATCTCTCTCTCTCTCTCTCTCTCTCTCTCTCTATATATATTTATATATATATATATATATATATATATATATATATATATTTATCTTTATCTTTATATCTAGGAAAGCCAATGTTGTTCTGATGGTTTCTAATTCTGTTTCCTTGCATGCATCATTGTAGTATTCTTTGTCTCATCTTGCTTTACATGTTGAGCATCTCTGTTAAGTTCTGTGATTATCTTTCTCCTCGAGCTTTAGTTTCTTTGCATTTCTGAGCAATTCTTAGAGTTTCTTTGATTATCCATTTTGACCATTTTTGTTTTTTCGTGATCTTTGAACACAGCTTTCTTACAGTTTATAGTTTTATACCACCTTTTTTTAAAAATAAAAAATGCAAAGCTATTTACTACTAATACTACTAATCATTTCTATAGCGCTACAAGGTGTACGCAGCGCTGTGCATATAGGTGTAAGATACAATCTCCAGGAACAAGCAGGAATGTAGTCTTCACATCTGGGTTTCATCAGTACCGACTGAGCCTGCGCGGGAACGCTCCCCAGCATCCAATAGGAAAGCTTTTGGGAGCATCCCACAGTGCCTGCGTGCTGCCTTCCTGCCTTTCCAACTCTCCTTCGTCAGTTCTTCATTTTCCGCGGAGCTGATAGGACGCACACCCTGTCACGCAGAAAATCTATTCTTTATTTTTTGTGGTCACGTCTGCCTTCATTTGACATCTACCGGTACCGCCGGTTCTCTTTTCTTTTTCAAAAAAAAAAAACCTAACCTCTAAAATCTTTTCTTTAGGAGCCTTTCCCCTCCCGGGGTTAGGCGCCATTTTGGGCACTAGGCCCATTTTTCCTCAGACATGGAAAAACCAGCTAGTGGTTTAAAAAAAAAAAAAGTTCTAAATGTGGTGGTACCATATCTGTCACCGACACCCATGAATGGTGTCTTAAATGTTTAGGTCCTGACCATGCTCTATCGGAGTGTCTCTCCTGCAGAAAGATGACCAAGAGGGGCCTGCTGAATAGAGCTGCAAAACTCGGTACCCTTTTTGCCGCTGACACGATGTCCATTGCAGAGACGTCTTCCAGGGCTTCATCTTCCTCCCATGGATCTCAGGTAACTAAACCTAAGTCTTTTAAGACTAGCCGGTCCTCAAAGGGTAGATCTCCTTCTAAGCATTGAGATGCCATTGGCATTGCCCTCGAGGAAAGTTCATCGGCAAAACAGCCACGGCAGAAGACCTCGGTCTCCAAAGCATTAACGGGGCTCCAGAATGTTCCAGAGGTTTTAACCTCTGTAGAACTACTGGTGCCATGTTCTGGAGTCGTAGCCGCTTCCACCAGTACCAACACCCAGGCACTGGCAGGAGCAATCGATCAGAGATTCCTTGCTATCGAACGCAGTCTAGCAGCTCTCTTAGCATCTTCGGTACCGCTACGACCGCTACAGACAGTTCCACAGGTATTGGTACTGACAGCGGTGCCGGTACCGAGTACACCTGCCTCGGCAGGTATGCTTCCGCTCATGCCAAGCCTTGAGTCTATCTCAGGTATCGAAGGACCGGTACCGAGACACCCCGATACCTACTTCAAGCGGTACCGGTACCGAGCGTTGCACGAACACCAGTCACTGAGATACTTTGAATCTTCCGATTCCGATGATTCTGATGACCCTGCCGGTACCAAAACAATCCTCCCGGAGGATCCATTGCCTTCTCCTCAATGCCTTCTCCTCAACACAGAATGTCTCCTCCAGAAGACATGTCATAGTAACATAGTAAATGACGGCAGATAAAGACCAGTATGGCATCCACTGTCCATGTGGTTCTCTATGCTTGCCTTCACATGCAAGCAGCCCAGTGGACTCTCTCCTCTCAGTGGACACAGGCCTTGGGTCGCCTGTCGGACAAAATCAGAAACTCCACACGTCTCATTTCATCCCTTCGATGGTGGCAGTCTCTGGAAAACCTTCTAGTAGGCTCTCCTTTCCAGCAGCCTCTTTTCCATGCCATTCTAACAATGGATACGTCCAAGTTGGATTGGGAAGCTCACTTGCACGATCTCTCTACTCAGGGTCTCTGGACCCCACAGGAGACTTATCTTCACATAAACCTCCTAGAACTCAGAGCCATTTTCCATGCTCTTCGAGTATTCCAAACCCAGCTCAGCTACAGCACGGTTCGGGTCCAGACCGACAATCAAGTAGCCATGTTCTGTGTGAACAAGCAGGGCGGAACGGGCTCTCTGTCGTTATGCAATGAAGCTTTGTGACTGTGGACCCTCGCCAGAGATCTTCAAATCCACCTCCTAGTGGTATATCTGCCGGGCATTCAAAATCTTTGGGCAGACAAACTCAGTCGAATACTGTTGCCGCACGAATGGTCTCTTCACTCAGACCAGATTGCTCGAGTGTTTTGAATCTGGGGAACCCCAGATATAGACCTCTTTGCAAGTCCACAGAATGCCAAACTTCGCCGGTTCTGTTCCAGAATTCCGGCTCAAAACTGTTAGGCAAGAGATGCTTTCCTCCTCCACTGGGGGCAGGACTTCCTCTATGCCTTCCAACTCATTCCCAAAACACACTTTTTTTTTTTAAATTTATTTATAGAATATTCCAAAAATACAAAAGGAAAACATTACAATTATAATAGCCATACTACTATACAGCTCAAAAAACATAAACAAAAACACTAGTCCACATCAAGGAGGTGCTTTCAAATTTAAGCTTAAAAACAAAACAAAACTCTGGCTCCTGAAATAACTCTAAAAACTCCTTTATACTTATCGATGAACCAGAAAATATATAAGGCAAAACTAAACAAACATTAACTCTTACTGTCTAGAAAAGCAATCAACTCATCAACTACTAAAAATATATATCTTTTCCCCTGATTGACAATATGACATTTACAAGGAAATTTAAGGTAAAATGACGCGCCCAGAGCCAAAGCCCGTGGGCGAATTTCCAAAAAAGATTTACGTCGCTTCTGAGTGTCTCTAGAGACATCCGGGAACATTTGAATTATTTGACCACAAAATTTCTCGTTCTTTTTAGAAAAATAAACACGCAAAACCCTATCCTTATCCATCTCTGACACAAAATTAACCAAAAGGGTAGCTCTGGAAGGTATAACATCATTATCAGATTCAATGAATTCTGAGATATCCAGAGGAGAAGAGACTAATTGCTCAAACTGAGGAGCTGTCTCTCCTACTTCCCCATCTCTATCCACTTTACCTTGAGAGACATAATAAAGTTTAGAGGTGCTTCATTTCCTGAGGAGGTGCTTCATTTCCTGATTAGGAGGTGCTTCATTTCCTGATTCTCTTGGTTAAACATGCTCCTGGATGGTTGCTGGCACTAGCGGCTGCACTGATTGGCTGCAGGTCTGCTTTGAGGGCTTTAAATTCAACTGCCCCACCGCGGGACCCAGTCGCCACGCCCCTTTGGCGTCCCTTCGGCGCACGTCGGTGTGAGAAGGTATTCCCTGTTATGGGGAAAAGGAAGAAGAGATACCCGCCGGTTGTCCAAATGAAGGCGGTTAAGATCGTAGGCCCGATGGATGCCCATGTGAAAGTGCAGGATTTGTCAGCGCCTGCTCAGCTTTCGAAGGATGGTGCAATGGACACGTCGGCTGTGAGTACCTCTTCTTCTATTCCTTCACTGAGCGAATCGGGTTTAACTCCCCCCATCGATGAACTCAAATCTTTGCCTGGAGAGGCCTTTCTGGGAGAAAATCCGGTGAAGGCCAATCCTGGCTCAGCCCTACTGCCTGTCTCTTTTCTACGTGTTGATTCTGCTTCGATGCTACCACCGGCTCTGCCAGCTGTAATTACTTTCCCCTCTGTGTTTGAAGCTAGTTCTCCACCCTCTGATGTCTGTTTAAAGGACATATGGGCGATTGTTTCCCGCATGGAACTGGCTTTGGGTTCTTCCTTGAAGAAGATTTCTGATTTCTCTGAAGAGACGGTCTTGAAGTTAACAGATCATGAGGATAGGGTATTATCATTGGAAAGGCGAATGGATGCTCAGGACTCTAAATTTTCATCACAAAAGGTTTTTTCTGAAAAACTTTCATTAGATTCCTTTTTGTTGCACTGTCAGGATGAGTTCTTGGAAAATGTGTTGAGATCTCGTAACCTTCGGTTATTAAATTTTTCAACAACTCATTTTCTGTCTCCAATGATACTTTTGCGAAAATATTTTAAGGGGATTCTGTTATTTAATGATTCTGATGAAATTAAGATTTCTAAACTTTATTATGTCCCAAAACACTTTTTAAGCTTCAGAGAGACAGAGGACGTATGATACTCATAGCTCCACGTTGGCCATGGCAAACATTGTATCCTCTGCTTCTACGTCTCTCTCAAACCACACCACTGGAGTTGGGATACGCTCTAGATCTTCTTTCCCAGGAGAATGGGACGCTATTGCACCCGAATCCCCAGTCCCTACATCTCAGGGCCTGGTTGCTGAAAGCCTAGAGCTTCCAGATATCAACCTTTCTCAACAGGTAAAGGATATCCTGGTGGCCTCCAGAAAACCCTCCACAATGCGATCATACGCCTTCAAGTGTAAAAGGTTCTCTGTATGGTGTTCTCAAAGGGGGCTTCACCCCCTTTCGGTGCCTCTGGAATCGCTACTAGAGTATCTCCTCCATTTATCAAATTCTGGTCTTAAAACCAATTCAGTAAGGGTCCATCTTAGTGCTATTGCAGCTTCTTGCAAGCCTTTGGATGGACAACCTATTTCCTCTCATCCACTTGCAGCAAGATTTATGAGAGGTCTACTCTTAACAAAACCTCCCATTAAGCCGCCGTCGGTGGCATGGAATCTCAGTTTTGTTCTCGGGCAGCTTATCAAACCGCCCTTTGAGCCCTTAGCCACTACGGACATGAAGTTTCTTTCCTGGAAAGTGTGAGACTATACCCGCCTTAGGCGCCCGCCTAGACATAGGGTATAGCCTAGGTTGTAAAAGGAAAACTCTGTAGTCGTGTCCAAAGTGTAAATTAAAGCTGGGCTTTATTCCCCTTCCCTTGAGGATTGCCTTGAATACATCAAACGAGGATAACACAAAATAAACTGTTGCTTCACAGGTAAATAAAAGTTTCTTCCAAACAATACTTATGCTTCTTCTTGCTTCTTTTTAACAAAGAGACTCTATCTCATCTGAAATGCATAAAGCACACTCCATCGGTTCTGGAATGACCTCTGGGTTTGAACTTTCCCACTGCATAACCTCAGGACCTGGTCCTGTATACGGGCACCATGTTTCTGTATCACTGCTTTCAGAACAACCCACACTATAGTTACTCTATGCAAGGCTCCACATTAGAAGCCACCACCCAGGAAAAAGATTTAGGAGTCATCGTGGATAACATGTTAAAACCCTCGGCCCAGTGTGCAGCGGCAGCCAAGAAAGCAAACAGAATGCTAGGTATCATAAGGAAAGGGATGGAGAATAAAACAAAGGATATTATAATGCCTCTGTATCGCTCCATGGTACGACCGCACCTTGAATATTGTGTGCAATTCTGGTCACCGTATCTTAAAAAGGACATAGCGTTATTAGAAAAAGTACAGAGAAGAGCCACCAAATTGGTGAAGGGGATGGAAGGCTACTCCTATGAAGAGAGGCTAAAAAGGTTAGGGCTCTTTAGCCTGGAAAAGAGACGGCTGAGGGGAGATATGATAGAGGTCTATAAATTAATGAATGGAGTGGAACAGATAAACGTGGATCAATTGTTTACGCTATCAGAATATAGAAAGACTAGGGGACATGTAATGAAGCTACAGGGTAAACTATTTAAGACAAATAAGAGAAAATATTTTTTCACTCAACGTGTAATCAAACTCTGGAATCTGTTACCGGAGGATGTGGTAAGGGCTGTTAGTATAGCTGGGTTTAAAAAAGGTTTGGACAAGTTCCTGGAGGAAAGGTCCATAAACCACTATTAAAAAGGGACCCAGGACATCAATGCTTGACCTAGTACAAGCATTGAGGAACCTGTGTCTTTTGGGGATATTGCTAGGTATGTATGACCTAGATTGGCCACTGTTGGAAACAGGATACTGGGCTCGATGGACCTCGGTCTGACCCAGTATGGCATGTCTTATGTTCTTATGAACCTTGCCCTCGAGAGACCTCAGCTTCTGGGAGAGGAGACTGCTTTGTGCCATCAGAGATACCAGGAGCTGTGCTGGGGATTTCTTCCCACCACCTATGCCAATAGGAGTTTTCTAGCTCTCTGTAAGCTTGGCTTTTTATACAAGGACCCACTTCTTTCCCTTTATAGAAGACAGGGTACTTATCTTTCTTCTGGGAGAAGATTGTTTCCAGCCCTTCCTCCTCCAGCCAAGGCTTCCTCTCTGAAGTGCAAACTGCCTTTCTCCATGAGTACCAGTCACTGGGTTTAGCTGAGCAGAATTCACTTCCTGTTCTCAGTGAGCTTTCCTGGATGTGACCTTTGCTCTCTGCCTGCTTGGCTGTTTTCCTCTGCACGAGGACCCCTCTGGCTTGGAAGTCTTTGGCACTGCTCTTCCTAGCCCTCTCGGGTTCAACAGCCTGCTTCTCTTCAGCCCTGGTTCTCCAAGACAGTGTGTCTCTCTGTGTTTGCTCCGGAGTCCTTGTCTCTACTCCCTTCTGAGACTGACTCCCTTGCCTCCAACTCCTGAGCTCCGTGCTCTCCCTGATCTCCCCTTGTGGGATTTCCCACCTGGTTTTATTTCCCTACTTGTTAGATGTAGAACGTGACTCTTCCCCCAGGTGAGCCTGATTGGGACTCTGAATTTCTACTGCGTCACTAATGCCATGAGGAAAGTTTGTTTCTCCATTCCCTGCTTCCCTGCATTGTGAATGTATCAACTGCCCATGTGGCTGTGAGGTAAGCTCTTCTTTTACATTTCCCTTTATTATTTCAGGCTCAGTGCTGTCTACCTCATGACAAAAGTCATCTTCCTAGTTGCTCTTACTTCTGCAAGACGCATCAGTGAGTTGCAGGCCTTAGTGGCTGATCCTCCTTATACAAGATTTCACCATGATAAGGTAGTTCTTAGGACTCATCCTTACTTCCTGCCAAAGGTGGTTTTGACTTTTCATTTAAACCAATCGGTTTACCTTCCTGTATTCCTTCCTAGGCTTCATGCCTCTAGTGCAGGAAGGAACCTTCATACCTTGGATTGTAAAAGAGCCTTAGCTTTTTACCTTCAAAGAACTAAGCAACACAGAAAATCTTCTCAGCTTTTCGTTGCTTTTGATTCTAGTCATTTGGGACTTCCAGCTTCCAAAATAACTCTCTCTAGATGGATTGCGAATTGCATATCCTTTGCATACAAGAGTAAGGGACTTTCTCTCGAAGGCCACGTCACAGCTTACAATGTGAGAGCAATGGCAACCTCCATGGCTAATCTTTGTTCTGTGTCCATTGACGACATCTGTAGAGCATCCACCTGGGCTTCAGTACACACCTTTACAGCCCATTATTGTTTAGACAAGGACTCCTGTCGGGATGCCTCGTTTTCACAGGCTGTTCTACAGCATCTCTTTCAGACTTAGCACAACTCCTACACACCGTCCCGGGATTTTCGATGCCAGAGATCCATGGGAGGAAGAATGACCCATCTCGCCAGAGATTCGCAGCTTGCTAGGGTCATCCTCCTGTCATCTCTCAGCTGGGGAGTCACCGTATGCAAAGACTACATTCCTGTTTGTTCCTGGAGATAGCGTAGTTATTCACCTGTAACAGATGGTCTCCGGGAACAGCAGGAATTTAGTCTTCACAACCCACCCACCTCCCCTAGGAGTTGTCTCTCTCTCTCTCTCTTGCTCTCCTCTCCTTTTGTTTCAGCTATAAACTCAACTGATGAAGGAGAATTGGAAAGGTGGGAAGGCAGCATGCAGGCGCTGTGGGATGCTCCCAAAAGCTTTCCTATTGGACGCTGGAGAGCATTCCTGTGCAAGCTCCGTCAGTACTGATGATACCCATATGTGAAGACTTAATTCCTGCTGTTCCCGGAGATCACCTGTTACAGGTGAGTAACTACGCTGTCCCTGCTAATCAGAGCTTACAATCTAATCAAGATAAAAAAAATCACAAAATTTGGGACTAGGGTATAGCAAGATATATAAGTAGTGGACAAGGGAATGAGGTGCATCAGGATCCAAAAGCAGCCTCAAAGAGATGGGTCTTCAGTCTGGACTTGGATAGGTCCAGAGAAGGAGCCTGATGCACCAAATCAGGTAGTTTGTTCCAAGGCATATCAAAAATGAGAGAAGTGAAAGGAACTCCAAAAACTGATGGATAAGAGGAGATGGATATAAGGAAGCAGGAGGAGAGAGAGAAACAAACACACCTTTTGCATTCAGATCGAGGTATAGTTCATATTCATAATTAGTGGTTGGAAGCACCTTCTAAGCACCAGGGAAGTCCATCCACCCCGCTTCAAAGTAAGTTTCAAATGCCCAGTCAAAGAGTAGCATTTTAAAATCTGACTTAATTTCACTGTAGGAATCCTGAAGGTGAAGTTAAGGGGGGAGGTGCTTCCATAGCATGGGGGCTAAACAGAAACATGCTGATTTCCTAGTGGTTTTGTAATGAGCTCTTACAGGTGACAGTAGGTGTAGATGATTACCATGTGATAAGCATAGGGAGTGGACAGGACAATAAGGAATGATTAATGATAAAAGATAAAAGATAATCTGGAGCCTTCTGGTGAAGAGCCCTAATCGTCGGGGTTAGAATTTTATATTGGATGTGCTCGGCAACGGATGAACAATGGAGCTGAATCAGAAGGAGGTTTATGTGATCATGTCTTGTGGCATATGATAAGATATGAGCAGCAGTGTTCTGGATACATTGTAATCTTTTTAATTCAAAACTGGGCAGTCCTGCATAGGCAGCATTACCATAATCGATACGGCTGATGATCAGACTGAGAATGACAGTGATCTGGGCAGGGTGATCAAGAAATGGGTGAAAAGCCCAAAAATGTCTCATGGCAAGGAAGGATGATTTCACTGCAGAACTAATTTGTTTTGAAAAGGAGAGATCAGAATCGAGGAGCACGCCCAAATTCTTGAGGGACATGGTCAAGGTGATTGGACTGCGGAGATAATGGGTGTGGGTAATCCGCCTGCCATATTGCTGTAGATTTGCTAAATTTTAGCTGTAGACCGTTTTCGTAAAGCCAGTGTTCGACCTTGGCAAGACTCTGGTTGATGGGTAATAACTCAAGGTTAGATGTACTGATGTAAGTAATGAGCAGGATGTCATCTGCATAGAAAAAGACCGAAATTCTAGTGCTCTGGATTAATGTTAGTAGTGGACTTAAAAAGATGTTGAAAAGTGTGGGTGCTGAGGACAGAGCTTTGTGGAATCCCGCATGAAACTGATTGTTCAACAGAAATTGGCTGCTCAAAGAAGGAAAAGAGTGGAATCTGTGGAGTACCTGACCATGGATGCCAACTGAATGGAGATGAGAAAGTAGCAGATCATAGATAACCACATTGAAACCACATGAGAGATCTAGATGTCATCCTGTAATTCTTCCAGTGTTCTTTCATTTGTATCAATTTTGGTGAATCAATTTTGCAGGCCATCATTAAGTTCTGGTGATATATTTTTAAGTGCAACAAAAACCATAGAGTAATAACTGTGAGTCCAAAAGGATAAAAATGCAGGAAGGAGAGTAAAGCAGGCCAAGGCATTTAATGTGTAAATAGTTAGACAAGATTATATTTTGCTGCATTCATGAGCGGCTTGCTATTTTTCATCTTTAATTTGAGTTTCCATACTAGTAGCTAATGATCTGTACTACCATCAGCTCCAGGATTTGTCTTTGTTGATGTTATAGAGCTTTTCCATCATGGATTTCCACAGGTGTAGTCAATTTGATTTTTGTACAATCCATTGGGCAAAGTCCATATGTACAGTCATTGCTTGTGTTGCTGGAAGAAGGTGTTTATGATGAATAGATGGTTAGACTGATAGAATTCTGTAAGACCTCTCCAGCTTTGTTTCTGCTGCCAAGCCCATATTTTCCAACCACTTTGCTTTCGTCCTTGTTTCCAACTTTTGCATTCCAGTCGTCCATGACTATCAGTATATCTTGTTTGCATTTTCTGTTGTGTTTCAGCTTGCACTTGTTCCTTGAAATGATCAGCAACCTCTTCTGCAGCTGTTGGCACATATATCTGAATAATGGTTGTGTTGATGGGCATGCCTCATAGACAAATAGAAATTAAGTGTTCACTGGTTATACTGTATTTCATTAAAGTTCTTGCAAATTTCTTCTGAATTATGAACACTATTTCTTCTTTGTCTTTTTTATTTTTGGCATAGTATTCCATGTGATCATCAGATTCAAAGTGCTCAATGCAGGTCCATTTCAGTTTGCTGACAGCCAACAAATCAAATTGTACACATTCTATTTCATTCTTGACAACCTCCAGCTTCCCTTGGGTCATGCTTCCTATGTTCTATGTCCCAATATGCAAGACATCTTTGCAGCTTCTGACTCATTTCATGTGCAGCTGCATCAGCAGTCAGATGTCACAGGGGTTTTGATCCAACCACATCATAAATGCTGGCTTTACTCTGAAGAGTCTTCAGCTCTTCCCCAGTAGCCCTAGTTCTGTGTACTTTTCAACCTGGGGGGTCTTATCGCAATTTTTTCTGTTCTGACTCTCCATTGTTTTTTTGTGATAATCTGCGAAACTAGATTGCCAGGCCTTTCTTGTGTGTAGAAAATGCCAGTGTTGCCGTTGTGAAAGAAATGTGATCCTCTGCTGCCAATACTGTCCCATCCTGCTGCTATACAAAAAGGCTATACAAAAGAAAAAACAGTCTGCTTGATATACCTTGGAATCTTCCTTTCCTACCCCTCCATTCTCCATTGTGCCCCATCAGTTCCATGCTTACAGAATTAAACAAAACGTTCCTTAGTAACAAGAACACATAGCTCTGTTTTAGTAATTTTTAATACAAAATGTACAGACAAGTGTTACTAAATTCACTACTAGAAGCCAGTTGGCAGTTCTCAGTTCTGTTAAAAAAAAAAAAAAAAAAAGATAAGTTAAGTAGACTTGTGAAAGATCTGTCAGATATAAGTAATAATACCCATCTTTTGGATATCTGTTACACTACTTCACTATGGGTTTACTAAAGTGTGCTAGGGTTCTGCAGGTTTTGCACATTTAGAGTAAAAATAAACATGTGATAAGGGCAACAGTAATGTTAAGGAGCATGTACAGTATGGCCCCAGCAGATACTCCACTAATTTGGGCCCCAACACATGCTGATGGCAATTGCGCTTAGCCTGGATGCACTTAACACGACCCATTGAGGTGGCATTAATGCATCCGTGCTAACCATGACATTGACGGCGAGCACATACTGCCAACCTCTGTGCTACCCATGCTGTGCAGACATGCCTGTGCATTGCCCATTTCCCTCCCTGTTGAATGCTAAGCAGATAGCATAGTATTAATGGACAGACAGAGGGGGGTTATCTGCACTCAAGCATGCATTATCAGCTAGTGCAGCTTAGTAAAACATGCCCCATGTGGTGTATATACAAATATGACTGGCTTCAGAAGCATTTGCATTTTCCACTATCCAGCTTCCCTCTCTTTTCCCATTAGAATACTGTATAATTTTTATTAATACTTCATGGAGAGGTAGTTTTCATGCTAAATTGCTAAATGAATCTTCACTCACATTTTGTGAGTAACAGTATTTCTCCAGGAACAAGCAGGAAGTCAGCCCTCGCATATGGGTGACATCTGCGTCGAAGAAGCTCACGCAAAGCATTTCCCTGGCTTTCAAGGAAAACCTTTGGGACATGCTACCACAAAGGCATGGTCCCCTTCCTGCCCAAGGGTGCCATCTTGCTCAGTCTTCTTTTTTCCCCACGGAGCCCAATGCACGTCTGTCCTGTTTCCTGGAAAAATCCTTACTAATTATCCTTAAAGTTAGTTTCCCGGTTTGCATACCAATTCCTCTTCCCGCCTTGAGCTGGCAATGGCACTGTTCTGGTCTCCTTTTGTCTTTTTTTTTTTTTTTAAATCGAGGCTCGGGTCGAGCAGTGTTCGTGCCCTTTTTCATCTGGGGGTCATCGACCCCCCCCCCCTTCCGCGTGTTCCCCACAATGTCTCCCAGTGGGTTCAAAAAATGCAACCGCTGCAGTCAAACCATGTTAGTCACCAGCACATATGACTGCTGCCTGGGCCCGGACCATGACGACATCACCTGCGACCTGTGTCAGGCCATGACACCTAAGACCAATAAAAAGAGGTCAGAGTTGCAGGAAAAACTGTTCCCTAGGTCCAACTCGGCACCAGCCTCCCCGACACCGAGCTCCAAGCCCAACACTTTCTGTGAGGCCCGGGCATCCTTGGAGTCCCATGGCGGTGGCTCCTCCAAGAAGACCCTAGATCCTGAGAGAAAGGAGAAAAAATCCTTGAAGTCTGCCAAGGTTGCACCGGAGAAACCTGGTAAAACTGCCTGGAGGGACTCGGGCGACTCCGAGAAGCGTCCTACCAAGGTCCTCAAGAATGATTCCTTGGCCAGCGGAGAAGTACAAGGTTCCTTGAGACCATAGTCCTTGTCCAGGATGCACTCGCGAAAATGCCGGCACCAGTCCCAAGATCCTTGGTGCCCGCGCCAAAAACTCCGGAGCCTTTTGGCTTGAAAAACAGAATGGCGGCCTTGGAGCAGAACATCACTTCTATCCTGGTCCTGCAGCAGGCAATGATGGCTGGTTCAACCGCACCATCTGCCCCGACGACCTGGCCCCCGACTGTGGGGGGGATTCCCCGTTCGTTGAGCCGAGCTCCTAGCGCCACCAGCCTCGGGTAAGCCCTTGGCGCTTGTAGAGATCTCTGTCCCATTCCTCAGGCATCCGATCTTCCCTGGCCAGTTTCTGTGACTCAGACCCCAGATCCTTTGGAGGCCGCCGGCTTTGACGTAATGAGTCGCAGGGCCTTGGGCTCCTCATCACCTCTCGACTCTGAGTGTGAGATTGACGATGAGGCATCCCCGGAAACCAAGGCACTGAGATATTCCCTCAGACCTATCAACCCCCGGCGCCCCAGAGCCATTCTCCTCTGGAAGATGTGGCCTTCCACGACTTTGTCAAGGATATGAGCAGAGCCCTCTTGGTGCAAATCGAGGCGGAGGAAGATTCGTGCACCAAGGAACTGGAGATTTTCCAATATGAGTCTCCACCCAAGGAAACTCTCACGGTGCCCATGCAGCTGATCCTCGAGCAGCTACTACTCAAAATGTGGGAGATGCCGGCATCTGTGCTAGTGGTGAGCTGGCACCTAACACGATGTACTGCATCCAGAAGGGCCCCGGGGTTCCACAAACCCCAGCTCCCACATAACTCCATGGTCATTCAGGCTCTTGTTTCTGCATGGTTGACTTAAATCCCACTCCTGTCCCTCCTAGAAGGGACGCTAGAGCCTTCCATGCCCTCTGGCACAAGTGTTACTAGGGCTCTATGCTGGGTTGCCGGATTCAAGCTTATGAACTCCACATAGGCATGTATCTGAAGGCCCTAACCCAGGAGTTGTCCGGGTTTTCAGTGGGGCTTGCCAGGGAACCCTCCAACGGTTCCAATTCCTGATCTCTGGAATCAAAGACTGCTCTAAGTTCCTTTCCTGGGTGACCAATGACTGCTTCGAGTCAGCGGCTCGAATAGCAGCAGCCGGCATTGGTGCCCAGTGCCAAGCTTGGCTGCAAGCTTCTGACCTCAAGCAATGGGTCCAAGACAAGCTGCTCGATGTCCCCTGCACTGGGGAGAATCTGTTCAGCAAACCTATGGCCAACCAGGCGACCGAGATAGAGGCTGGCATAGTGACTCAACAGAAGCTCTCCAAAAAGACCTCATCCTTTCCCCGTAAGAAAACAATCGGGGGAAAGACCCCTTTTCCCGAAGAAAAAGGGGCCCTTTCATCAGAGTCGCCACTACCAGCCCTTCTCAAGTCAGCAACAGGGTTCTCACCCCAAAAGACAAGGCCATGGAGCTCAGAAGCCAAAGGCACAGAAGACCCAGGCTCCAGCTCGCGCCCAACCCGAGGAGAGCTTTTGACTTATAGGGTAGGGCCTCCCTCGTCCAGGAGAGCTTCACCAGCCCACAGGGGCCCGCCTGGCACTCTTTGCTCACAGGTGGGCCAATGTCACCTTGGACCAGTGGGTACTGCAGGTGGTAAGGGAGTGATTCCTCTTCCACCTACAGCAGGTACCACCCAGGTTCTTCCCAGGAGAGCTGGTGCAACCTCTCCTTCCCCAGATCCTTCTGCTCTCAGGGCTTGCAGGTCTACTCAGGGACAACGCTGTAGAATCTGTACCCAAACATCTATGGGGAAAAGACTTCTACTCCAGATACTTCCTTGTCCCAAAGAGAACTTTGGGCCTCGGGCCCATACTAGACCTGAGAAACTTAAACAAGTTTCTGGTGAGGGAGAAGTTCAAGATGCTCTCCCTTGGAACACTGCTACCTTACCACCACCAGGGAGATTATCTGTGCTCCTTGGACCTAAAGGATGCATACAGACATACTGATCCATCCCTCTCACAGGCAGTACTTACGGTTCCTGGTAGGAGGAGGGCACTACCAGTACAGGGTGCTACCCTTCGGCCTGACCTCCTCACCAAGGGTCTTTACCAAATGCCTGGTGGTGGTAGCTGCCCACCTGCGCCTAGAAGAGACTTTCGTCTTTCTCTACCTGGATGACTGGCTAATCAGGATGGTACTGCCTCAGAGGTCAGTCAGGCTGCAGAGCGTGCAACCCTTCTTCTGCAGCACCTGGGGTTCATTATCAACTACCCCAAAGCCCCTCTCTTTCCAGCCCAAAGCCTGGAGTTCATAGGTGCTCAGTTGGACACATTACAGATCAAGGCCATCCTCCTAAGAGAAAGGGCAGAATGCCTCAGGCAACTGGCAGGAGAGGTACAATGCCGCCGGTCAGTGTATACTCCTCTCCTTCTCTGCCTGGTGGGCCATATGGCCTCAACAGTCCACGTCACACTCTCAGCCCACTTACACATGTGGATAGCCCAATGGTGTCTCTGCTCACAGTGGACTCAAGACATGAGCAGACTATGGGACAGAGTAAGGGTTACCCGCCAACTGGCAGTAAGACTTGCGCCACCTCTAGGCGGGGATGCCTTTTCAGTGGCAGGCCCATGATAGACCTATTCACCTCCCCGGACAACACTCGGCTGCCTCGCTTCTGCTCGCATCAACTGCACCCGGGGAGAATGGCAGCAGATGCCTTCCTGATCTCGTAATCAGAGGGCCTACTCTATATGTTCCCACTGACCCCCCCTCCCCCTCCCTCCTGCACCCCAACCTGGGGTCACTAATGCTAACAGCGTGGCTGCTGAAAGGGTAGTGTTGGCCCTTTTCAGTCTTCTGGGAGAAGTTGAGGAGATCCTACTGGCCTCCTGAAAACCCTCCACCTGGCTGTCTTATGCCTTCAAGTGGAGAAGGTTCTCTGCCTGGTGTTCAGAAAGGGAGGTGAAACCCGCCATGTGCAGTTAGTGCACCTGTTGCACACTGGGCTGAAATCTAATTCTGTGAAGGTACACCAGAGTGCCATAGCTGCTCACCACCACCCTATCGAGGGAAAACCACTCTGAAGCCAGCCCCTGTTCTCCAGGTTCCGGGAGCCTGTTATCCAAGCCCCCTCTCTGCTCTCCCTCGGCAGAGTGGGTCCTCAATGTGGTGCCTTCCCACCTCAACATTTAAGCCTCTAGCCACTTGCCACCTGCGGTACCTGTCTTGGAAAGTGGCCTTTCTGGTGGCCCTCATGTCCACTCGAAGAATGAGTGAACTCCAGACTTTGGTGCAGATCCACCATATACAAGGTTCTACAAGAACAGGGTAGTGCGCAGACACCCAAAATTCCTCCTGAAGGTGGTCTCTTTTCCACCTCAACCAAGAGGTGGTCCTATCCACCTTCTTCCTGTGGCCTCATGCCGGCAGGGATGAATTAGTACTTTATACACTAGATTGTAAATGAGCCCTGTCCTTCCTCTTGCAGTGGACTCAGGCCCATCACAAAACTCCTAAGCTTTTCGTGTCTTATGACCCCAGCAGACTGGGGCGCCACATGACTAAGCAAACTCTGTCCAATTGGGTGGCGGACTATATTGCCTTCGCCTATGAGCGAGCTGGCCTGTCCCTCAAGCACTGGATCACAGCGCATCGCGTGAGAGCGATGGCCACATCAGTGGCCAACCTCTGCTCAGTGCCGGTGACAGAGATCTGCAACACCACCACATGGTCCTCAATTTATACATTTGCAGCTCACTACTGCCTGGAGCGAGTCCCACAGGAACAGTGTCTTTGGCCAGGCAGTACTCCGTGATATTCTGGGGGGGGTAGGCAATTCATGCCCTCTGACCCTTCTGTGATCAGACTACCAGAGTGATAGTGTCGCTGGATGCTAGGGTCTTGCAGAGTCTCTCAGTGGGGACTCGCCTTCTGCAGCTCACGACTACCCAATTGGTCGCCGTTGGTGCTGTCGTGATTCGGTCCTCAGCAGCCTGGAGCTAGAGATTCCCATGTGCGGACTGACTTACTGCTTGTTCTGGAGAAAGCGTAGTTACTCACCTGTAACAGGTGTTCTTGTTGTAAGAGTCTGGTTAATTTCACATGATTGCTTTTTTTTTTTTCTAGAGTAGTGACTCAGGATGAAAGCTAGGAACTCTAGCACCAACCTAAAGCTACAGGTGCCCCCCTAGTAGAGCTGGTAAAAGATTCTCTTGCTGCCGTGTCTTTTAACCTGCTTGTTCTATTCTTTCTTTCCCTCACTCTCACCTCTCACACTTTTCTCCTATAGACGGTGAAATAGGCCACAGACCTTGTATGGACACAGTGACCTTAATCGTCTCAGATGGAGAGGCAGGTACAGTGGACAACTGCTGTTACAATGGACCCCTCCCTCCTCCAGTACCACTTCATCTCAACCTTCCAATTTATGACTTGAACATCACAGTCTTACCTATTAATAATCAGCCTCCTTCCATCTGTGTTGGTAAGTCTTCTAAAACAGGTGTACAGTGCAGGCCAAATGAGAAATGCCATGGCAGTGGATTATTTCCAGAGGCGTGGAATACCTTTTTTTTTATCTAGTTAGGTTAAGTCTGCAATGTTAAAGCAAATCTCTCTCTCTCATATATGCATATACAAATATCTATAGTACACACATATCTTATTACTCAAATATCCATTCTACAATCTGTACAGTTTTCATTTCTCAGAAGAAGCAATATGAAAAACATCAGAGAGCCTAGTTTTAATAAGTAGGGTTTGTGAATCATGGAATTCTGTCCATTATCTGTGTATGCGTGTTGTTTCTGTGTCCTTAAACTGGAGGGGAGGGGAATGGAAGCAGTATGAATGAAGCAGTGGTTTGGAAAAAATAATAAAATAAAACCAAGTGGGATAACATATCAGATCCATAATTGTCACAGTCAACAGATGTCAAAGGATGGGTTTTATAGTTTAACCACAGGATACCACAGTCCCATAGCAATAGGTATTAGTTGGCAATACACATAGCAACTATTAAGAAAGCTGTATGGTTCAGGCACTAGGTTTCACAGTAGAAGTTGCAACAAAGAAAATCAAATATTGATGGGCCATCTCTTAGTTATGTAGATGTATGATAGGGATGTGTCATCACTGATGGAGGGGGGAAGCATGCAAAGCATGCCTCATGGAATAGTTTCTAATCCTTGTATGTGTGTGTGTGTTAATTTAGGAGTGACATTTTGAATGGAGCAATTCCCTAACTGCTATATTTTGCTTTATCAAATTTTTTGTGCTGCAGTAGGAGAACTCGTTCTCCCATAGAAGTATATTAGGTTATTTTTTGGGGAGAACTTATTTCTCTGGAAACCCTTGTCTGATCTGGCTCATTTTTTAATCTGATATATCTTTTCAAGGCTGTATTAAGGGCTATGCGAGTGGTGCAGCTGCATAGGTTGCTACCAAAGAAGGGGGCGCTGATATCATGTGGGCTTCCAGGAAGCTCAAAAAGAGGGATTTACTGAATGTGGCTGTGTGGAGAGGGGCGCCAGATTCGTTAGTCGCATAGGGCACATTTCTAGCTTGGTACAGTCCTGTGTCTCTTTTTTTCAGCAGTTTTTCTACCATATAAAGTTTGTTCCCATTGCATTAAATTTTTGGAGAGTTATTTTGCCCCTGGACAGATGGACGAACTTTCTCGACTCTTTATATATAGTTTCTTTCCCACATCTGTTGGGTTGAAAAGAATAAAATTGATATAAAATAGGAAAAAATCTTTTGAAAATAAAGGCCTGTATTGCAGATGAACCAGTACTGATCATACGGCATCTGCTTCATGCAAAACTATCCTAGAATGGTTTGAGTAGTCAAGTACAAAAGATGGCATATAGGTAAAATAAAATTTGTATCTAATAGACTATCACAAATATACACAATTATGACTTTGGTTGGAAGTGTCTTCTAGATGATGTCAAGGCAATGTAGACATGAAATATTTGGCTAGTTTTCCAGTGACATTTGAGTGAAGGGAATATTTACTGGGGGTGAAGAACTGTAAATGTTTCTCAAGAAAACTCCAACATTCTCGAGAAATGATTTTTAGATGTTTCACTTGAAAGTAATGCCTATTGTCAAGGGTCAAGCTGGCAGAAGATTTGCTGTCCATGCACAAAAAACAATGCCTATGCTACCTCCACAAGGGGGGAGAGGGAAGACCGCAGCTGTCTGCCCAGGGTGACCCCATCTCCTGCTGGCGAAGAGGGAGGGGAAAGTGATTTTGGTGAAGACCTTCTCTCTCCAGACAGAGAGAGAAAGAAGATAATCCTGGGTCTACTTGCTGCATGAAAAAGGTTTAGATGCATGGGGGGAGGGTTCTTCAGAGAAAGCACGAAAAATTTAAAGGAGCAGTGAGCTTGTAAAAAAGGAGTAGGGTGGGGGGAATGGAGGGTATGAAGTGGAAGTGCTAGGGTGGAGGGAGAAGGAGAGAGTGAGTCTAGGAAGCAGAACTGGGGGGGGGAGATAGTAGAAGGAGGGGTTGGAGGGGGCAGAGAAGAGTGCAAAAGATTGGAAGTTGAACAAATGAATGCATGGGGACACAAAGGTACATTGTGTGCATAGTTTATAGTTTATTTAAATCTTGATATACCACCCTTTGGGACATCCCCACTCCCAGAACACACATGCAGGCACCCCACCCGGACACCACACAAACGGAGGCACCCACTCCTGCATGACACAGACACACACAAACTCCACCTCCATACCCCCCCCCCGCCCCACATAAACAGAGGCACCCCATCCCCGCACTACACACAAACATGCAACACAGACTCAAATTCCACTCACACACAGGAACTCCACCTTTGCATCAGACACACACAGACACTTGCAATCTCAAGATAAACACAAATATATAGATAACGCCAGACCCTGCTATCATAACAAGCCACACTTTATCATCTCTCTTTGAACTCTCCACCCCCCCCCCCCCCACATGTATATGTTTGCAAATGGAGGAAGGGGAAACGCACCCTTTTGTCACACTGTGTGTTCTTTTCACCTTGTTAATTTTACTTAATACAGGAAGTATATCAGAATGACTATTATAATTTTACCAGTAATTAAAATCATTTTATATTCATTATGTATAAATGCTACCCCAGTGTTGTCTGTTATTTCATGACTTTATTTGCTTATGATAATTACAGTAGCATTAAGCCTTAATGGCCACGCTGACATGGTGTTACTTACAGTAGTGTCCTATTATCTTGCTTTGTTCCCATTGTTCCTTTTGGTTCCATTTACCTGCAATAATTCACAGTAGCAGAACTGACAATTCACAGGCAGCACTTTACCTATGTGATTAAGGAAAAGGGGTGAAGATAAAGGCATAAAGCATTGTCTATTAAGAAGTGGCCTGCAGATACTGTATGGGAAGCCATGAATAATGCCACTATGATTGCTCTGCCAATACATTATTAATGCATAGCACTGCCATTTTAAATGCCTACCCACCGGTAAAATGCTGATTCAGCCCTACATTTTTTTAAAACATTGCTCTAGCTATATTAATATATAGCCTGATATTTAAAAGCTCTTATCCACTGTGGGGTTTATTTTGGAAGCCTTATTTGCTTTGCACGTGGAAATTGCATCCACATGTAACTGGCTGTTTTACAAAGGGTCCAGTTTATATGTGGATAGCCATACTACATTAAAGTGCTCAGGCGAGTGCTGGGAGTGTCCTGGATGGAACAAAATTTGACATTTGTATTCCCCATTTCATAGGGAAGTCACGAGCAAGGCCAAAATTGGTTATGTTGAGATTTATACAAAAGCGTTCCTTTTGGCGATCTCTTAATACTTCCCAATATTTTTTCCCCCTCCAAATTGAAATGGAGTCAAAATAGGATCCTCTGTCATTAAGAACGTCTGCATGTGTAGGTTCGCAAAATGGCCCAGAAGTACGTTTAAGTGAGCACATATTGACCTCAACGTCTCAATTCTGATCGCCACGTCCTATCTAAAATGTACCTTTATGCAGAGAAGTGCCTACTTATGAATTTTCAGCAGCACTATCCGGACGGTGCTGCTGAATTTCTTACAGACCACCCGGATAGTGCTGGGATGGAGTATGAGAGTTCCACCTAACTCTACAGTTAAGCTATACAGATAGAAGCTGAATGTCACAGACTATGCCGCTCTGAATGAGCCTGATCTTAACTGTTCTCAGAAGCTAACCAGGGTTGAGCTTGGCTAGAACTTGGATGGGAGACCACCTTGGAAGACCAGGTGCTGTAGACTTACTGTGTGGTAGAAAGACCTGACAATCTATTCCAGTTGCATCTTGCCAACACCACCCAGGGGCTGGGCACACACCTTTACAAAGGCCATCCTAAATGAAACCACTATCCATAGAGCAGCAGTAGTCTCCACATTTATGCAGTGCTGCTCACTCTCCAGACACATTAGCATTGATTTTTGGACTGGCCACCAGAACGCACAAGCACACTACTGCCTTCAGAGCTGTCTACCAGAAATCTATAACATGATCATAATCTTGAACAAAATGAATGTCTTCACTAAGGGATGTTATGAATGAATGGAATACTGCTAATGTCTTGCTTGTATCATCTCTAAGAAATTACAAATTGTAAATTGCATTTTCTTGTAGAAGTAGTAGGGGTGTGTTTAAGGCTATGGCATTACATGGTCCTCTGTCTGGAGTAGTATTAAATCTGCCACAGATGTCCTTGGAGATGTGTTTTTTTTCCATGAGCTTTTTTAATCACTTCCTAAAAGACTTTCAGAATTACAGGCTAGCAGGTCAGAATATCACAGAGGAAAGGAAAGCTGGCTTCGGAAGAGCAAGAGACTTGGGAAAAATGTAACTGGTGTGGAAGAGTGAGAGGTCATTGGAGCGGTAACAAGACTCCCTTCCATCTGTGCAAACACATGCTTAACAAAAGTATCAGAGCAGCATATATTTATAGTTTTAGATAAGTTGACTGCTTTCTTGATATGTACTTTTCTATTTTGCAGGAGAAATGTTCATAGTTGATGAGGGGTCTTCAGCTTTCATCACTCTGGAATATCTAAATGCTTCTGACACAGACACACACTCTGAGGAGCTACTCTTTGTACTGGAGACATCACCTCAGTATGGTTACCTAGAGAACACCCTTCCCTTACCGGGTTTTGAGAAGAGCAACGCTGGAATAAACATACGTATGTTAGATAATTTTAGCTATACACCAGAAATCTGGAGAGTGACTTGTCTACTCGTGCCTATGTTATGTATTTATAAATTCCCAACCTGATGTACCTGGTAGGACAAACTACACCCAAACTCCTCAACCTGATGTACGAGGTAGAAAACTGAAGGGTAGCAAGACATGGGCCAAAAAATTCCACTGCTTTTATTACAAGAATTACAAATTGCAGATTCAAGCATACAGGTCTATTTTCAAAAAGTCACTCAATAGCAGAAATAACAAGCACATTTTAGACGGTTATGTTTAGGAAATCTTTTAGCTGAAACTAAGAGATTAAGATTTCAGCTGAAAATGTACGAAATCTAACTGGTCAAAATTTGGCTGCTTAGATTTAGATCTACTATTTGTGTGACAGATTAAGCGGTCAGTATTAACTGATTAATGCTGAAAATAAATGCCAATCCGGACATGGGAATGCCTTTGGAACTGGCTAGATTTAGGCATCTTGTGAGTTTAGGTGGGAAAATTATTTATTTAAAAACAATTAGATAAATATTCTGCAGGGCAGGAAGAGTGTGCAGATAATTTATTTTCTTATCTTTATGCCAATTTCCAGCCCAACTATGGGGCCTGTTGACTAAGCTGGGCAAACAGTTCGCACATGCTATTTGTGGATAGGTGTACGTGGTAGAGGTATCCATTCAGGAATATGTTTTAGGGGACGCTATAGGGCTTGGCATGGCCAGTATGAGAATTTATATATTCATCTAGCCAAATTGATTTATTTATTTATTTAGGCTGCTTGATATACCACCAAGAGCCAACGCTATCTTTGTTTCTTTCTTTCTTTATTTAATAGTATTTTTTTTATACTGCTTTTCATAAAATCAAAGCGGTTTACAATAGAACAAAAAAAACTTTACAGAGAACTTGTGGCCTAGATAAAAGGTGGCATGTGGGAGATGCTAGCAAGCATAAGTTATGTTCACTGTAACATATATACATTTACAGGACAGTATAATGCGTGAATCTAAGGGGATTAGGTTATGCGGGTAGTCCGACATGTGGCGTGCTAGGAGAGTTCATTGACGTGTTCCATGAAGAGGAATGCTTTCTTCATCTTCCTAAAGTCTATCATGGCCGATTACAATACAAATAAAAAGAGGTGAAAGAATTGCAGCTGGGAAACTGAATGAGCCAATCTGGTCATTTTCTGCAGTCCTTTACTATGTTATCATGAATCAATTGATACAGTAGGAGCCCTGGGTTCAGCTTTTCATTGCAAAGTTGATGGTGGGGCTCTGTCTAATGCATTTTCTCATAACAATCTTTTCAATCTGATTGCTCTGACAATGGTAGCCTGTTCTATAAACCCAGTTACAACCTTGCCTTTCAAAATCCTTTCAAGTATTGTAGTTTAAACAAAGCTTTTTTGGGCTAAACATGGGCTCATGAGCCCTCTCTGCTAACTGCAACAATGACACATCCTTACATTTGTCACTCACAAGGGTCTGGGTGTGCATTGTGTAGGGTGCCTCGTCTTTTGGCAATACCAATCACAGGGTCCTTGCTGCAACACTTGGATTAAAGCACACAATACTGCAGAATACAGAGTTATTTCTTTTTATCTAAACACAAGTTTGTATTTTTAAGTTTCCAAAGTCTTGAGAGCTGCTTGACTTGTCCCAGTCCCATGTTTCTCAAGCAGGCAAGATTAGGAACTAGGCCAACAAAGAAACAATCAAAACCCATCTGCCCTAAGCGCAGCTACCTTACAACACTTACATGGCTGCAAATTGAGCCGGTCCGGGGTTTCCAAACAGCTCCTTGGTTTAGGCAAGCTGGCTTCTCTTTTTTGGGAATATAAAGGGCTGCTTCACCCTTTTCAGTCTGTTCTTCTTGAGGTGTTCTATTTTCCACACCTTTTCTCCAGAACGAATATGCAATATTGGAACTAGTTCATTTCATCAGTGACATCCACTCTACTCCTCACTTCTGGGCAAACCCTTACTTGTCCGTCATTGGCTGGAGTAGCGTTGGGGAAGCCTTTCCACCCACACCTCCCCTAGGTAATCAAGAAAGCCCAGTCCACGTCAGCCAAAGGTTAAGTAAGTTGGCTTACACACTTGATATGCGGCCTCCTGATACTCTATCTCCTCAGATATCAGAGTCTTCCTTTTCTTCCAGCTCCATGGGTTCAGGTACTTCCTGGATTGTGGAGAGCTCACAAGGGGACCGACTCCAGGCATGGGAAATAAGATCTCTGAAGTTGAAGCTTTGGTGGGAGTGACTGACTTGGATTTAGTGGCAGTTACAGAAACATGGTTCACAGAAAACCATGACTGGGATGTAACTATACCTGGCTATACTTTATTCAGAAAGGACAGGGTAGGAAGAAGGGGAGGAGGAGTGGCACTATATGTAAAAACTACTATTAAAGCTTTGGAATTACAGAGCTTAAAAGGGAGAGAGGAGGCATTGTGGGTTAAACTAGAAAGAGGGAAAGAGAAATCTATTTGCATTGGTGTGCTATACAGACCTCCCTCATAAGAGGAAGAGGTGGACAGAGAGTTAATTGAAGACATACGCAGCATTGCTAGGAAAGGGGAAGTGCTACTGCTAGGAGATTTCAATATGCCAGATGTTGATTGGCACATTCCTGCTGCAGTATCATCTAGGAGTAAGGAGATCCTGGATTCTCTACAGGGAGAACTATTCAGGCAATTGGTAACAGACCCCACACGTGAAGGGGCCATACTGGACTTGGTGCTTACCAATGGAGAAAGTGTTTGATGTTGTAGTGGGAGATCATTTTGCATCCAGTGATCACCAGATGGTGTGGTTCAGTATTAGGACTAGGGCTGTTAGAATCCATTCCAAGGTGAAGATCTTAGACTTTAGGAAGACTAACTTTGCAAAGATGGGCCAATACCTCAGGGAGTCGTTAGTGGGATGGGAACAGCTGGGGGATGTAGAAAAACAGTGGGCAAAACTGAAAGGGGGTATTTTAAAGGCAACCAACCTTTTTGTTAAAAAGGTAAATAAAGGCAAAAGAAACAGGAGACCGCTATGGTTTTCGAAGGAAGTAGCTGAAAAAGTGAAGAAAAAGAGGGAGGCCTTCATGAAATACAAGAGATCACAGAGAGAGGAAGACAGGCATCTGTATTTGGAAAAACTTAGAGAAGCTAGCAAACTAGTCAAGAAGGCAAAGATTCAAAAGGAGGAGGAAATAGCCAATGCAATAAAATGGGGGGATAAGACATTTTTCAGATATATTAGTGAGAAGAGGAAGGGCAAAAGTGGTATTGTCAGACTCAAGGGTGCAGGGGGGGAATATGTAGAAGCTGATAAGGATAAAGCGGAATTGCTTAACAAATATTTTTGTTCTGTGTTCACAGATGAAGAACCAGGAGCAGGACCTCAGAAAACACCCACAAATAAGAACAGAAGCGAGGGACATCTTGAACAATTTTCAGAAGACTGTGTTCGTGAGAAACTAGCTCAACTTAAAATAGACAAAGTGATGGGACCGGATGGGATACACCCTAGAATACTGAGGGAACTTGGGGACGTTCTAGCAACTCCACTGACTGACCTTTTCAATGCCTCGTTGGAGTCGGAAGTGGTGCCAAAGGACTGGAGAGAGGCTCATGTGGTGCCTTTACACAAAAGCGGTAGTAAGGATGTGGTTGAAAACTACAGGCCGGTTAGTTTAACTTCAGTGGTGAGTAAATTAATGGAAACGCTGTTGAAAGAGAAAATAGTGATGTTTCTGGAGTCCAGCGGATTACAGGATCCGAGGCAGCATGGATTCACCAGAGGCAGGTCTTGTCAGACAAATCTGATTGATTTCTTTGACTGGGTGACCAGGGAGTTGGACAGCGGGAGAGCTCTAGATGTGGTGTATTTAGATTTCAGTAAAGCCTTTGACACTGTTCCTCACAGGCGACTTATAAACAAACTGAGCACCCTAGGGATGGACCCTAAAGTTACTGCTTGGGTTAGAAATTGGTTGGGTGGGAGGCGACAAAGAGTACAAGTAAATGGAGCTCACTCTGAGGAGAAGGATGTTACCAGTGGTGTGCCCCAGGGATCTGTCCTTGGTCCGATTCTTTTTAACATCTTTGTTAGTGATATAGCGGAAGGGCTGTCGGGTAAGGTTTGCCTCTTTGCGGATGATACCAAAATCTGCAATAGAGTAGACACCCAGGAAGGGGTAGATAACATGAGGAGGGATCTAGCTAAGCTTGAAGAATGGTCTAGAATTTGGCAACTGGGATTTAATGTTAAAAAATGTAAGGTCATGCATTTGGGCTGCAGCAATCCAAGGGAGCAATACAGTATAGGAGGTGAAGTACTTTTGTCCACTAAAGAAGAGCGGGACCTAGGCGTAGTTGTGTCCGATGATCTTAAAGTAGCTAAACAGGTAGAAAAGGCGACGGCAAAAGCTAGAAGGATGCTTGGGTGCATACGGAGAGGAATGGCTAGCAGAAAAAAGGAGGTGATAATGCCTCTGTATAAGTCTTTGGTGCGACCTCATTTGGAGTATGGTGTGCAATTCTGGAGACCGCACCTTCAAAAGGATGTGAACAGGATGGAGTCGGTGCAGAGGGTTGCTACTAAGATGATTAGTGGTCTTCATTATAAAGCATATGAGGACAGACTTAAGGATCTTAATATGTACACCTTAGAGGAAAGGCGGGATAGAGGTGATATGATTGAGATGTTTAAATACCTCCGTGGCATAAATGTTCAGGGAGAGAGCCTCTTTCAATTGAAAGCAAGTTCTGCGACGAGGGGACATGGGATGAGGGTGAAGGGAGATAGATTCAGGAGTGATATGCGGAAATATTTCTTTACGGAAAGAGTAGTGGATCCATGGAATAGTCTCCCAGTGGAGGTGGTAGAGATGAGGACAGTAACTGAATTCAAAAAAGCATGGGACCAACACAGAGGATCTCTAAAGGTAAAAAGTGGACTGTTGTAGTTGTTGTTATGGAAGGACAGACTAGATGGGCCTTGTGGTCTTTTTCTGTCATCATGTGTCTAAGAGTTCTCCTGGTGTTTGGAAGCAGCCTCCTATATGCCTCTTTCTCCCTTGGAGGTATGTCAGCCCCACCCCTGGGAAGCCACCCAGTCACATTTTATAAATCCTGGCCCGGATCTTGCATGGTTTTTCTTTCTGGGGATTACTCTGGGTTCCTCTTCCTCCCAGAAAGGATGTCCCTGACCCTCATAAGCTCTTGGGCCTAAGGACTGTGGGGTTCTTTCCTTCCCTTCCTGAGACACTGAGGCAGGCCATCCCTGCCACACATTATGAGCACCTCTCCCTCTTTATTTTATGGAAGGGGGTGGACTCACCATTGCCAAAGGAGTGAGTAACAGGCAGATGAGTTCAGGGGCTTGCTCTCATGGCCAGACATGCTTGCCAAAGCAGGATTAACCATTCAGTGAGTTCTAAGCAAATGAGCACACAGGGCCCCCTCCATAATATAAATATGTTTTTTCACCCCCATCAATATGTGAACAACAGTACTTTGGCTTCTACATCAAATTACATCAGATGAAGGTGGGGGTTTAAAAATAACCCTCGAGTCAGCACTTTCCCTAGCCTCTAAAACTCCCCACACTTTTCACTATTCATAGTTTCCTGTGTCTTTGGAGGCTACAAATTTGTGTTGGGGATGAAAGACCCCAACGAACCAGCTGGAGGTGGGGAGGGGAGGCTAATACCCAGCAGCTAATTATGCTCCCTCTCCTCAGATGCCATGTCAGCTGAATGACTCCAGAAAAGTGACTCCACCTTTCATCACAGATCACATCATGGTATACCTGGCTGGGCCCCCCTGCAGTCACTGAGCCCTAGGCCCATGCCTAGTTTCCTTATATCTTCATCCTGCTCCAGTGCTTGCCCAAGCCATGCTCTCTGAACATTATCTCCAGTGCTGTGGACATGTGAGATCGGCCTCCTTTTTCCTAGCGGTAGCCTATGTCAGGCCTTGTAAGCTGTAGCTCTTTCATGAAATTAAGATGTGTTTCAGACTGTATTTTTTTGTAATAAAAAAAGTGTTAAGTGTTGGGTGGAATACATTGTATATTATTCATAGAAAATAATCTTAGCACAGGTCTGCAAAAAACTTTTTTCGAGAGCTGTTTTGGTTATTCCACGTAATCTTTGTGTTTTGGTGCACTGAATCCGAAAATGACCTCCATTTTGTCATAGGACATCACGTTTCCTGACAATTTAGGTAACTATGTTAAATAAGGCAATACCTCAAAATAAATGGAAATAGACTTATAAAATTAAAGTTTTTATGCACCATCATCAAGGACCACAAGATTCAATACACCATATACGCAGATGACATAATGATATACACACCAATGAAACTGGACAACCCAGACTACTCCAACATAGCCAACTGCTTCCAACAAATGGCAACCTGGCTGCAAGAAAACAACCTATCAATAAATTACAACAAAACCGAAGCTCTATTCATCACAAGAAACCGGACATTCTCACCATCGGCCACCATCAACCTAAACAACACCATCATACCGGTAAGACAAGAAATAAAATACCTGGGAGTAAGGCTCGACAAGGACCTCAACCTCCAGTCCCACATTGCAAAAATAACAAAGAGCGCTTACATCAAAATGAGGACAGTCAGAAGGCTCAAACCCATCCTCGCCCATGAACACTTCCGAACAGTCTGTCAAGCCATCATCACTCCAACCCTAGAATATTTATTTATTTATTTAACAGCTTTTATATACCGCACTCTTGACATCAGCGCGGTTTACATTTTAACAAATTTTGTACTTAAACATAAAACAAATGTTAAGTTTACAGAGAACAAGGAATAAAAACATGGATAACAGGGATTAACAATTAACAGATATTTTCAATTATTTACAATAGGTTCTTAAATGCTCAAGTTCTAAAGGTAGGATTTGTGAGGCTTGGTCTAGATCGAGTAGTATGATTTCGGGAGCTTATTTGGCTAGCCGTGATCAATGGTTTGTGTGAGAGGGGGGTCAGTATATTGAGAGAAGTGTTGTAGGAAGAGATGCGTTTTTATGGATTTTCTGAACTGGGACAGGTCTTTTTGTGCTCTAAGACTAGGTGGTAGCTTGTTCCAGCATCTAGGGGCGAAGGAAGAGAAAGCTCTTAATGTGGTTGTTTGAGTGAGTTTTTTGCTGTCATTTGGGACTGTTAGCATGTTCTCTGTTACAGAACGCCTAGATCTGGTGTTCTGTGTGTGTTGGAGGAGATCAGATAAGGAGGATGATGAGATATGGTGGAATGCTTTGAAGGTCAGGATGAGAGCTTTGTATAAATTCTGCAAGCTAGTGGGAGCCAGTGAAGGTCAAATAGGATGGGAGTAATATGTTGGCTCTTTGGGGATCCATGAAGAACTCTGGCCGCTGTATTCATGGCCAATTGAAGCGGGTTTAGAGTGCTTTTGGGTAGGCCATGAAGAACGATATTTGCATAGTCAAAGTGAGGAGTGACTAATGCCTGGAAGGTAGTACGGAAGTCAGATGGTTCAAGCATAGGTCTGAGGTGCCGAAGGGTCCTGATTTTGTAGTAAATGGCTTTTACAGTATTTTTTATGTGATCTTTAAATTCAAGTCGTTGGTCAAGTATAACACCCAGATAACGTATTGAGGTTTTGAGTGGTAGTTCAGCATCTCGTGTTCTTAGAGTTGGTGGAGGAGAGAAGTCTTTGTTCCTAGTGATAATCAGGACTTCGGTTTTTTTAAAATTGATTCTGAGATTTTGGGAGAGTAGCCAATCTGATATTGAGTTGAAGCAGGTGATTAGTGTAGTGTAGTCAGGTTTTAATACATTGATTGGAGTGAATAAGAGCACGTCATCTGCGTAGATAAGACATGATACTCCGAAAGAGCGGGAGATGTTGCAGAGAGGTTGCATATATATGTTAAATAGGAGGGCTGAGAGCGAGGAACCTTGTGGAACTCCTTGCTTCTGATGAAAAGGTTGCGATGTGGTATCACCAGTACGTACTTGTTGCCAGCGATCTTCTAGGTAGGATCTGCACCAATTCAGTGCCGTTCCTTGAATTCCTTTTTCATGGAGCCTGGTGAGTAGATGGTTGTGGTCAACAGAATCAAAAGCTGCTGCTATGTCTAGGAAGATCATAGCGACTCCATTTCTGATATTGTCTGTTGTATTAATGAGTGTGTTCAATAGAGAGGTTAGAAGGGTTTCAACTCCGTGGGCTTCCCTGAAGCCATGCTGGTTTAGATCTAGTGGGGCCTCGGAATCAATGTGTTGTTGAATTTGTCTGAGTACAACTTTTTCTAGGATCTTAGCTAATAAAGGAATGTTTGAGATTGGGCGATAGGATTCTTCCTTTTTCGGATCCAGTTTGCTGTTCTTCAGTAGTGGACGGATGGAGGTGTGCTTGAGAGCTGATGGAAATATCCCGGATCTAAGGGATTGGTCAGCTAATGCTGATATGTATGGGCTAAGTTCTGTTTTCAGTGATTTGATCCAGAAGGCTGGACAAGGATCATTTGGAGCGGTGGTGGCGTTGATGGATGTAATAATTTCTTCAATAGACTTTGGAGTTGGAGATGAGAAATTATTGAGTATGAATTGGGCGTTGGAGGGTTGCTTGGTTACACTTATGGTTGATTCATTGGTCTTGATTGCCTTGGATTGGATGTAATCAGCATATATTTGTGGGTGTATATATTCCTGCTGTGGTGAGGGGGGTTCAGTAGTTAGGGATTTTACTATTTGGAAGAGATCTCTTGGTTTGTTGAGGGAACGGCTAAGTAGCTTTGTATGGTGTTCTCTTCTCTTATCCCAGGTTAGCTGACGATGGGACTTCAAGTTGGCTAGGTAAATGGACTGGTCATGAGAGCTTAGGGAGTGTCTCCATTTCTTCTCTAATCTTCTCAGTCGTTGAAGGGAGGTTCGTAACTCTGAGGAGAACCATGGTGCGTTCTTTTTCTTGGCAATAGAAGAGTTGGTAGAGGTTTTGTCATGTGTAGTGGTAGGTTGTGCTGATAGTCGGAGAGCATTGTTCCAGTTTGATACAGTGTCTTCGATGTTGTTAGGTATAGTGGAGAGTTTTGGCATGGTAAAGGAGGTGATTGTATCCATGTTGAAAGGTTGGAATCGTGCTGGTTTTGGTAGTAGGTAAGCACGTGGTGACTTGTTTGGAGATTCAGTAGATGGAATGATGAATGTGATAAGTTTGTGATCAGACCAGGGGACGGGGGTTGATAGGGGCTCGGGTTGGTTTATCAGATTCGGGTGTACTGATGGTGCAAATATGAGGTCAAGAAGATTTCCTTGTTTATGAGTGGATGTTTTTATGATTTGATCATAGTGTAGGTTGATCATGGCATCAAGGAAGGAGTTGGATACTGAAGGTGGTGTGGAGGCAAGGTTAAAATCTCCGAGGATCCAGTTCGGTTTGTTGGTATCCGATGGGTTGATGGCAATATCAATTATGGTTGAGAGATCATCAGCTGGAGCATTTGGGGCTCTGTAGATGAGGTTTATGGTGTTGCTATTATTGGAGATGGATAGCGTATTTGTGTAGTTTGTGGCATTGGTAGATATTACGTGATATTTCAAATCTGTTCTTGCTATTATACAAACTCCTCCTCCCTTTCTATTTTCTCTGTTACATGTATAGATGGTGTAGTTAGGTGGGGTCAGATGGTTCATTAGGACATTGTCGGTATTAGATAGCCATGTTTCTGTGATCAGTAGGATGTCTAGTGTGAGGTTTGATATAAGGTCAATGATAGCTGGCCATTTGTTGCGGGCTGATCGTGCGTTAATGAGAGCACATTTGAGATTCTGTGGAGTAGTTCTTAGATTAGGTTTCTTGTTGTTTGTATTTTCAAGAGGTACATATATACAGTAGTTGTGCCTACTATAATATGTACTTTGTGGATAATTTTGGTGGGGTTTCCTATTACGGGTTTGGTGGATAGGTATAGGGTTGATATCAGATGTTAGAGCAGAGGAAATATGTAATATGCAAGAGAGGATGGAGAGGAGCAGGAGTGAACAAGTAATGGTAGCCATGGCGTAATCCTGGGATGGTAGAAAGGTTGTAGGAACTATGACTTGAGTGCTACTGTCAACAGTATTAAGTAGGTGTTACTGACCACAGAAATAATTGAGTTGCAACAGTATAAATAGGAGACAAATTGCTACTGTATAAATTGCAGCAGTATAAATAGGAGATAAATTGTTACTGTATAAATTGCAACAGTATAAATAGGAGATAAATTGCTACTGACAACAGTAATAATACATTACTATATGGTATGTACCTGCTAGCACTAGTGCATTTACAATGGTATAAATACAGTTGGTTAGGAGAGAATAGTTATGATATATGATATAAACAATGGTTAGGCTATAAGAGAAGAGTCAGTTGAGTCTACATGTGAATAGTATACTTGCTGCGGTTGAAGTTGCGTTGAGAGGGTGTAGTAAGCGAGCTCGACCATGTGAGAGCTCAGCTGTATTTGGATGTGTTTGCTGGACCCAGCGTTGACTCTTTATTCATGCAATTGGTTCAATGATATGGATGTTTGAGGCTGGATGGGAGTGATTTTTGGGAGCGCTGTCTGTCTGGACATCTACCAAGGACTACCTAAAAAGACAATAAAACCACTACAGCTAGCACAAAACACAGCCGCACGACTCACGACAGATCACACAATTCACGATTACATCACCCCCATACTGTACCACCTACACTGGCTCCCAATCAGCTCCAGAATCCAATTCAAAGTACTTTTACACATATTTAAAATAATACACAACCTATCAGCAGACAGCCTATGCCCTCTCATAAAAACCGATGACAACAGGAGACCAAGAAGAAAAGGAACCTCAGACACCAACAGAACACCAAAAGAATTTGCTAAAACAAGGCTGGCCACATCAAGGAGGGCACTCTCCCTGGCAGCACCCGCTATATGGAACTCTCTCCCAGACCACATAAGATCAACCAAGAACCTCAAGGACTTCAGAAAACTTCTTAAGACTGATCTATTTACAGTACATTTCAAGGACCTCACATAAATTTTCTACCTCAAGACATTACAGGATCACGATCCTACCTCCAAGACATTACAGAATCTCAATCCTAGCACGCCTCTCAAACAGCCCCATTTTGTATATATGTATATAGCTCATTATGTAAATAGTTCACCGATATAATCTAACGCACTGTCCCACACACTACACTTCTCAGTTCTCACACTGCATGCTACAAACCACACTTTATTAGTGATTTTGATTGATGTGCCACACTGCCTTGATTTAACGATAAGGCGGTATACTAAATCCTTCTAAATAAATAAATATTTTCATGAAAATCCTTTTTTGAACTGAAATGAGCTCACCTACACACACTAAACTCGATTCTTCTTCCTTGTGAGGCTCCTCTTGGTGCATTTACGCTTGTGAGTAGCATCTGGAATGTCTCTCTGAAGCATCCAACAGTAGTCTGCCAACATTGTAATGCTCCATTTTCCCTGGTATCTCCTTTCCATCTCTTTAATGTCTTGGTGGAATCGTTCACCTTGTTCCTCACTCACAGCTCCCAAATTTTCAGGAAAGTAGTCAAGGTGGGACTGGAGGAAATGCACTTTCAAACTCATCAGGCAACCTAAAGCTTGAAATGCTTTCAGCATTCGTCCGACGATCTTTTTGTAGTGAGGATCTTTGTTATTGCCTAAACATTTCTGTATGACTTCTTTAAATGCAATCCACCCTTCTTTTTGAGGATCCATCATGGTATTGACAAACTCTTGATCAACTATAAGCCTTCTAATGTCTGGTCCGACGAACACAACTTCCTTCAATTTTGCCTCCGACAGGCCTGGAAACTTGGTGACCAAGTATTTTTGAAGCATTCTCCATCTCTTGGAAGTGATTTTACGAATTGCTTCATCAATCCCAATTTTATGTGGAGAGGTGGTAGAAGAACTTTATGGGAAGGTACCAAAGTTTCTCGGAGGACATTTTTTTCACCGACTATTAGCACCCTCGGCTGCCAACTCTTCTTGGTCCAGTGATTTTGTCGGTCTTGACTGTCCCATAGACACAGAAAACAAGGATATTTGGTATACCCACTTTCTTGCCCGAGCAGCATGCACAAGACCTTCAAGTCCCCACACACTTGCCAACCATGGTCTTCATATTTAAGTTTACGAAGAACCAATTCCAAGTTCTCGTAGGTTTCCTTCAAGTGTACGGAATGACCTACAGGTATGGAAGCGTAAAAACTGTTGTGGAGTAAAACTGCTTTGAGACTTCTTTTTGAAGAATCTATAAAAAGACGCCATTGCTCTGAATCATATTGGATTTTAAATTGACCCATTAGACCTTCGACATCGATGCAATAAACCAACTTGTCTTCCTGGGCGAAGTAAGGAACGAACTCCTTTTCACGATGTCTGAACCATGAAGATGACACTCCTAGCAACAATAAATTCCTGCTTTTCAGCCTTGATCCGAGTAACTCAGCGGCATCTTTGGGAAGATTCAAGTCTCTTACCAAATCATTCATCTCCTCCTGAGAAAACAATTTTGGTCTTGTATCATCTTCAAAGTCAGAACTTGATTCGTCATCTGGTTCAGGTATGACTTCACCTTCATCGGAGCTAGGTATCTCTTCCAAGATAGCAGAGGGCTTGGGTACTGGTATATCTGGGCCATGGGGGATGGGACGAATTGCTGAGTGAAGATTGGGGTATGAAATGGAATGCTTCTATTTGGAATTAAACCCTTTCACATCGCATGAACAAAAGTAACAGTCATCACTATGGTTCTTTTGCTCTCACCATACCATAGGAATCCCATAACGGAAAGATTTTTTCTTACCCTTGAACCTGTTTCAGAGGTCCTCAACACACCGTTTGCACGCTTTATGAGGCGCCCAGACTTTATCTTGATCTCCAATTTTTAGTCCAAAGTATGCAAAGTATACTTTTTTCACAAAGTCTGTAATATGTCTGTTGCTTCAACACTGTATATTCACCACAGACGAAACAGAAACTGTCTGGTGAATTAATACACTTTTGCGGAGCCATAACATAACGGTTGAAGAATGACGAGCTAACATGAATTGAGATGAAAAAGTGTGAACAGCATAGAACCAAGAACCTGATGATGATTCGTGCACAAGTGTGGCATGCAGGAGAGAGCAGCTCTGTGTCTGTACACGAGACGTCACAGTACTGGCCACGCCCCCCTGCACTGACCGGAGCTGCTGCTATCTGCCCTGTGTCTCCCTCCCACTGGATTCTTCAGGAAAGATTAACCCCTTCTACCATTAGAAGCACAGACTTAAAACTTGCTTAGCTTATATATATATATATATATATATATATATATATATATATATTGATGACCATCAGATTTACAGTGCTATATTTTTTTTTGCATAACTCGGACAACCCCTTTAAGGTTTTTTTGGCATTTTATATCTTAAATGCACTTATGTGAATTGATTAATAGTAATTTGAATTAGTTAATAGTAATTTGAAAAAAATTGATAAATTTGAAGACAATTTTACATGTTGTGGCAAATCATGACGTCTAGGAGTTTTTTCAATATTTTATTTGTTTTCAGCACACCAAAATACATGGAAATTAGATGAAAATAATCAAACAGCTTTTTAGTCGCAGACCTGTGAATCAATATCATTTCTTGATTGATTTCTGCACTAAGGGTCATGTGTTGGACCTGCACTAACAAATAGAGGTGTCGCCGAAATGTCCCTGTGTAGTTAGTGCCAGTCCTGTGCCACCCCTAAGCTATTAACCACGGGTACATAGTGCCATGCACTGAGTGGCGGTAAGTGCAGCATGGATGATTAGCGCACATTGAAGACTCCAATGCTAACCACAGTTCGCACATTGCACCCCAACCCACTCTAAGCAGTTAGCATGGGATTTGTAGCATGGCTGCATATTTGGCACATGATAACAGTTAGCACAGCATACTTGGCACTCACTAAACTCCACACGAACCGTTACTGCAGTTTAGTAAACAGGCTCCTGCGATTATTGTTATAGAAATAATGTGACTCTTTTCATGTGAAGGTTCAGAATCTGTGAAAATGTGTTTCCAGCAGTAACTGAAGTTGGGTTGAAATAAAGCAGGAATTACTTTCTCTCTTCTTTGCTTATTATACTAGGTTCAGGGAAACCGGAAGTTTTGCAGTGTAACTTTTTTTTGTGCTATTGCTCTGTTTGCATCAGTGTTCCACTTTATGAGGATACAGTTCAAAGGTTTCTCCATGAGTGAAATATTGCTGGATATGCAGAAATGTCCTGTTCCAGAACTGCCTGCTTTGCGTACAGATAAGCTTATGCACGTGTAGCCAGTATACACAGAAATTTACTCTCTACCTGAAGCGATGTTCTCAAGATGGAGTTGGGGTGGGGTTTCCAGTCACATGCATACTGTACTTGTGAACATTCAGGCTTCAGGGCATAATTTTGCCCAGAAAATGTGTGCACTCCATAGAACATGTGTAATTCTGAGTGTATACTTTTCCCAGGGCTAGGCAGCCGACTTAGCTACTGGTCCCCCCCCCCCCCCCGCGCCTTCCAGGAGCACTCCCTTCTTTCTGCTATTTCTGAATGTCGGCACTGAAAAGGTCAATGAAACCGCCAGGGATCATCACATTCAAGTGTGCTCAAAGCCCCTGCCAGTCCTGCCCCTACAGCGGCAGGAAGTGCATGTCGGAGGAAGTGGGGTTGACAGGGGCTTCCAGCGTGCTTGAATGCAAGGTTCTGAAACGTCTTCATTTACCTTTTCAGTGCCGACATGCAGAAATAGAAGGGGGCTGCTCCTGGAAGATTTTGGAGATTGGGATGACAGTAGCTGAAGGTTTGCCAGGGAGGGGATGACAATGGCTGAAGGTTAGCTTTAGGAGGCTGATCCCCCTTGGGCCATCCCTGATGCTTCCTTTTGCTTTGAAAATCCAGGAGACGCCGTACTTTGTGCCTTTGTGCACAGTTATAAAATTAGCCCTTTGACTGCCCTGTTACATAGAGGTTTGCAAAGTTGCTTTGCACAATGGTGCTGATTCTTTCCTGTGTTTAGATGCATTGCAAAGATAGTTTTTTTGTTTGTTTTTTGTTTGCATAGTACTGAAATAGAAACTAGTTAAACACTCTAAACATTTTCTAATATTTTCCATACCTAAAATAACACATTTGTAGAACCCTCGTATTTACCACTTATCTGATGTCTATACTTTGCTTTCCCCTGTGGGTTTTCAACAGGCACATTCAGCTTACAGAATCTCAAGGCTGGCCACATCAACTACGTTCAGTCAAAGCATGAGCACGTGGAACCCACGGCAGACCACTTCATGATTCATGTCAGCGACGGTGTTCAAACCTCTATGGTGGTGCCTTTCTATATCATCATAAATCCCACCAATGATGAAAGCCCCGATTTGCAGATTCAGAATATGACGGTAGGTAGAATTTATTTTATTTTTATTTATTTAACAGGTTTCCTATACCACCTTATCCTTCAGTCAAAGCAGTTTACATTGTAAATTCGAACAGTTTACATAGCAACAATGTGACAAGGAAGGAGAAACAGCATGTGGAAATTGCAGAACAGCAATTGGAGTGGAGGAGTAGCCTAATGGTTAGAGCACATGCTTCAGAAGGTCATGGTATAGGGAGTTGCAGTAGTCCAAAATAGGTGTAATAACTACTTGGCATACTGTACAGAAATGATCCTGGCTGAGGAGAGGCTTCAGCCTTCTGATTGTTATCTGTCCAAGTCTTATCCATGACCTCCCCACCCACCCCTCTCTCCTGTGGTGTTCCTCAGGGTTCAGTCCTAGCCCCACTTTTGTTTAACATCTTTCTGGCTCCCCTGCGCTCATCATCCAGCAATCTGGCTTATCTCCTTACGTTTATACTGAAGATGATATTCTACGTCAAAACACCAACCCTACTATGCCCGACCTCACCCCGTTAAGTTCCTGTCTACTCCAAGTATCCTTCTGGCTATCATCAAACTTCCTCCATCCCAATACTGCTAAATCCACCGCCATCTGGTTCACTTTCAGGTCTACTCCCCCAACCCTGGCCCCCCTCATTCGTCAATCTTACCATTCCCCTCACCACTTCAGTTTGCCCCTCCCTCTCCTTTCATGAGCACATCTCCACCGTTCGCCATTCATTTGCCTCCCTTTGGCAGATTTGTGCAGTATGCCTCTTTCTTTCCTTACCTTCACTTACAACCCTCACACTGTCCCTAGTTACCTTTTGTTTGGATTACTGCAGTGTTGCCCTGGCAGGCCTTCCCCTTTTTCAGCTTCATTGCCTCCAACTTCTTCAGAACATGGCAGCTCGAATTCTCACACGCTCCACCCGTTCAGACCACATTACCCCCCTGCTTATATGACTACGTACACTGGTGGCTGCTCAAAACAGATCTGCAAAAAAAAATTTTTCGAGAGCTGTTTTGGTTATTCCACATAATCTTTATGTTTTTTGGTGTGCTGAATCCGAAAATGACTTCCATTTTGTCATAGGACATCACATTTCCTGACAATTTAGGTAGCTATGTTAAATAAGGCAATACCTCAAAATAAATGGAAATAGACTTATAAAATTAAAGTTTTATTACAATATTTTCATGAAAATCCTTTTTTGAACTGAAATGAGCTCACCTACACACACTAAACTCGATTCTTCTTCCTTGTGAGGCTCCTCTTGGTGCATTTACGCTTGTGAGTAGCATCTGGAATGTCTCTCTGAAGCATTCAACAGTAGTCTGCCATCATTGTAATGCTCCATTTTCCCTGGTATCTCCTTTCCATCTCTTTAATGTCTTGGTGGAATCGTTCACCTTGTTCCTCATTCACAGCTCCCAAATTTTCAGGAAAGTAGTCAAGGTGGGACTGGAGGAAATGCACTTTCAAACTCATCAGGCAACCTAAAGCTTGAAATGCTTTCAGCATTCGTCCGACGATCTTTTTGTAGTGAGGATCTTTGTTATTGCCTAAAAGTTTCTGTACGACTTCTTTAAATGCAATCCACCCTTCTTTTTGAGGATCCGTCATGGTATTGACAAACTCTTGATCAACTATAAGCCTTCTAATGTCTGGTCCGACGAACACATCTTCCTTCAATTTTGCCTCCGACAGGCCTGGAAACTAACACGAATTGCGATGAAAAAGTGTGAACAGCCTAGAACCAAGAACCTGATGATAATTCATGCACAAGTGTGGTAAGCAGGAGAGAGCAGCTCTGTGTCTGTACACGAGACGTCACAGTGCATGCCACGCCCCCCTGCACTGACCGGAGCTGCTGCTATCTGCCCTGTGTCTCCCTCTCGCTGGATTCTTCAGGAAAGATTAACCCCTTCTACCATTAGAAGCACGGACTTAAAACTTGCTTAGCTTATGTATATATTGCTGACCATCAGATTTACAGTGCTATATTTTTTTTTACATAACTCGGACAACCCCTTTAAGGTTTTTTTGGCATTTTATATCTTAAATACATTTATGGGAATTAATTAATAGTAATTTGAATTAATTAATAGTAATTTGAAAAAATTTGATAAATTTGAAGACAATTTTGCATGTTGTGGCAAATCATGACGTCTAGGAGTTTTTTCAATATTTTTATTTGTTTTCAGCACACATGGAAATTAGATGAAAATAATCAAACAGCTTTTTAGTCGCAGACCTGTGTATCGCACTGATTACAAAATACATTATGCTTGTTCATCGAGCCACACTGCCACTCCTCAATATCTTGCAGACCACCTACAATATCACACCTCACCTCATCTCCTCAGGTCTATCGATTCCAACAGTTTGGTTCTTCATTCTCTCTCCCGTGCCCACCTTGAACTTACCCACCACTCTGCTTTCTTTTTCCTGGGTCCTGACCTTTGGAACCTACCCGCCCCCCTCCCTTCAGAACCATCTTTTGTAAAGTTCAAATCCCTGCTCAAGACTCGCCTCTTTCACAAAGCTCTTGATCTCTCACCTACTGCCTCCTAGTTCCCTCCTGACCCCCGCCCCTTGTCTTACTTTATACTGTCCGCTTCCTATCTTCCCTCTTCTGCTATCTGCTAGTTTCTTGTGCTTTCCTGTCGATAATGGCATTCTCCAGGACCAAGCAGGAAGTCAGTCCTCACATATGGGTGACGTCGGCGCCGACGGAGCCCTCGCGGAGCAATTTTCCCCAGCTTTCAAAGAAAGCCTTTGGGAATTGCAGCGCGCATGCGTGGTCCCCTTCCCGCCCAAGGGTGCCATCTTAGCCAGTCTTCTTTTTTCCGCGGAGCCCTACAGACGTGGTCTTCTTGTCCCCGCTGAAAAAGTTGATTTTTCGTGATTTATTTATCTTTTTTCTTCGGTTCGACGCCGGTCTCTTTCCTGCCCGGACTCGCGACGCCGTTGCGAGTCCTTCTCTTATTTTTCGGTTTTTCTGATTTTTCTGTCGGTTTCGTTTTTCGGTTTTTCGCTGGCAGCCCGGTCCTTTGACCTTGCAGGGGCCCTTTTTCCCCCGATGGCTGCCAGTGGTTTCAAGAGGTGTGTTCAGTGTGACAGAAATATGTCACTCACTGACACACACGATAATTGCCTCCGCTGCCTTGGCCCAGATCATGAGGAACTGATCTGTGGGGCCTGCAGCAAAATGTCCTCCAAAGCGTTACGGAGTCGGCGGCATCAGCGGGAAAGAATCTTCGCAGATCCCGCCCGTACCCGGACCTCGTCGGAGGCCTCGGCGTCCAGAGGCTCCAGCTCTGAGCATCGCCGGAGTTCCTCCGACAGAGGGTCTCCCTCCGGGGATCATCGTCGGAAGGCGAAACCCGCGAGGGCGGCGTCGGTGGACGCTCCTGGTTCCGCGAGGGCCAGGTCGCATAGCCCCGATAGCCGTCCCGAGTCTTTGGAGAAGGAACATCTCCCGAAGCGACCTCGTTTGGAATCGGAGATGCCTGCTCGGGTAAGTCCTGTAGTCCTCCTGGACTCGCCGACGTCGGGCCCGACGCCGTCGGGGCCCGAGTCGGGGGCTGCTGGGTCACCTGAGGTCGGACTCAGGTTGACGGCCTTGGAGAGCAGACTATCTGCCTTCATGGACCAGCAGCGGGCACTGATCGCTAGCCTCGCTGGCGCCTCTGCCCCGACCGCCGGGACGTCGACGTCTGAGTCGACCCCGGAGACCGAGCCGATCCTCGAGTCCATGCGGGCTCGAGTCGATCCTCGGTCGAGGTCACCCTCGGCCTCCCGTTCGGGACCGAGGTCGTCGATGCCGACTCCCTCGGCGTCGGGGCAGCCGACGCCTCCGCCCGCCCGAACTGACCCCACCGATTCCTCCTCGGAGTCGGCCTGGGAGTCTGAAGTGGAAGAGTCACCTGATTCTTTTCGGACTCGGTGTGTCCCCTCGGACTCCCCTGAGTCCGAACCTCGGAAACAGTCCCCCCCGGAGGATGCTCGGTTCTCGGACTTCGTCAGGGATATGGCCAAGGCTATGGCCAAGGCTTTGGCCTTCCCTGCAGATCTCGAGGAGGAGCCTTGAGCCGAAGAGCTTGACGCCCTTCAGTACGACTCTCCCGCCAGGGAGCACTTTACTGTACCGGTTCCTCCAATGCTGGAACGACTACTCTTCCGCATGTGGGAGAGTCCGGCATCGTCGCCGGTATTAAGCAAGCGGGTCGATTCCATCTATCGAGTCCGCAAGAGCCCTGGCTTCCAAAAAGCACAGCTACCGCACCATTCCATGGTGGTGGAATCGGCCATGCATAGGCTTAAGAGCCAGAAGATGCACTCCTCGGTGCCTCCTGGCAGGGAGGCCCGCAACCTGGATGGCCTCGGTAAGAAGTGTTTCCAGGGCTCTATGCTTTCTTGTCGGGTCCAGACCTACCAGCTCTACATGGGCATGTATCTTAGAGACCTGGCTAAAGAGATAGCCGGATTCTCTGCTGGGCTGTCCGAGGAACCTTTGCGGAGGTTCCTAGCCTTGTCCACTGGTATTCGGGAATGCTCCAAATTCATTTCTCGAGCAGCCTATGATGGCTTTGAAGCATCGGCTCGAGTGGCCGCAGCCGGCATCGGTGCCCGCCGACAGGCTTGGCTTCAGTCGTCTGACCTTGAACCCTGGGTGCAGGACAAGTTGGTCGATGTCCCCTGCCGAGGTGAGAACCTCTTTGGCAAGCCCATGGCTGAGAAGGCTGCACAACTCGAGACGGAGACTCTCACCAGAACTAGGCTTTCTAGGAAGACCTCTGCCCCTTCCCAGAAGAAGAAGGGCTCGGGAAAGAAGTCCTTTTACCCGAGAAAGGCGGCTGCCTATAAACACTACCCTCAATATCAGGCCTCCGCAGCTCCCCAACAGGGTCAGCAGGCCAAGGGACGGGTAACGGGTCCCGTAGGCAGCAAGCCCCCAAGCCTGCACCACCGGCCCCTGCTCAGCAGGGTGGGGGGTTTTTGACTTCCTCAGCATAGCCTCTCCCCCTCAGCTGGTTCCTCCCAGCACAGGAGGCCGGCTGGTCCACTTTGCCCACAGGTGGTCCAACATCACTTCAGATGCCTGGGTGCTTCATGTGGTGAGAGAAGGCTATCTTCTCCACTTCCACCAGGTCCCTCCCTCCTATTTCCCGGGAGAGCCTCCACGACTCCCTCTACACAGGGACTTACTCCTTCAAGAGTTAGCGAGTCTTCTTCAGGAACAGACTGTGGAACCGGTGCCCCACCACCTGAGGGGTCAAGGCTTCTATTCCAGGTATTTCCTAATACCAAAAAGAACGGGAAGCCTCCGACCCATCCTGGACTTGCGCAACCTCAACAAGTTCCTCGTGAGGGAGAAGTTCAAGATGCTTACCCTTGGAATCCTTCTGCCCTACCTCCAGCAGGGAGATTGGCTATGCTCCTTGGATCTAAAGGATGCCTACACGCACATCCTCATCCACCCAAGCCACCGCCAATACCTAAGGTTTGTGGTGGCAGGAAATCACTACCAGTACAGAGTACTGCCCTTTGGCCTATCCTCCGCACCACGAGTCTTCACAAAATGTCTCGCGGTGGTGGCGGCTTATCTCCGACTTCACGGCCTCTATGTCTTTCCGTACCTAGACGACTGGCTCATCAGAGCATCGTCCTCTCCAGAAGTCACGAAAGCCACACACCGCACTGTGACTCTTCTCCAGTACTTGGGCTTTGTCATAAACTTCGCAAAGTCCACTTTGCTCCCCTCGCAAGATCTCGAGTTCATCGGCGCAAGATTGCACACTCTTCAGGCGCGAGCTTTCCTGCCTCTCGACAGGGCTCAATGGCTCATGGACCTAGCCGGCCGTTTTCGCAGCCAGTCCCTGGTCTCGGCCAGGCGCTTCCTGAGACTACTCGGCCACATGGCTTCCACCGTCCACGTGACCCCCAATGCCCGCCTGAATATGCGGCCTGCTCAGTGGTGCCTTCGCAAGCAGTGGCAACAGGCCACGGGCGGCCTAGCCGACTTAGTGCGGATCTCCGGCCCGCTGGCCTCTTCTCTACAGTGGTGGCTTCATCGGCCGAACCTGGTACTCGGAATGCCTTTTCAGTCTCCTCCGCCGGCTCAAGTGCTGACGACGGATGCTTCTCTCCTAGGATGGGGAGCGCATTGCCAAGGGGCGTGTACTCAAGGTCTCTGGACCACGTGGGAGTCTGTGCAACAGATCAACTTCCTGGAGCTCAGAGCGATCCATCTGGCTCTCAAGGCTTTCTCCCACCTGACTTCTCACCGGTCCGTCCTTGTCCAGACGGACAATCAAGTTGCCATGTTCTACGTGAACAAACAGGGGGGCACGGGCTCCTTCCTTCTCTGTCGAGAAGCACAGAGACTCTGCTCTTGGGCCGTAAGCCACGGCATTCTTCTCAAGGCAGTTTATCTCCCAGGCCAAGAAAATTGCCTGGCGGACAAACTCAGCAGAATCCTCCAGCCGCACGAGTGGCGACTAGATCCCTTGGTAGTTCAGCAACTTTTTCTGAAGTGGGGCCTCCCCACGATGGATCTCTTTGCCAGTCCTCTCAACAGGCAACTTCCTCGCTTCTGCTCTCGGCAGACGCATCCCCTTCGAGTAGCGGCGGATGCTTTTCTGCTCTCATGGTCGAAAGGCCTTCTCTATGCCTTTCCTCCCATACCGCTAGTCTCTCGAACTCTTTTCAAGGTTCTCCGAGACAAAGCTTCCATGATCCTGATAGCTCCTCGGTGGCCCAGACAGCCGTGGTTTCCACTCCTGCTGCAACTAGCGGTGGAGGATCCGTTCCCTCTGGGGTTTCAACCAGATCTCCTAACACAGGATCAGGGGTCCCTACTGCACCCCAACCTCAGATCTCTACATCTGATGGCCTGGCTGCTGAAAGGGTAGTCCTTGCTCCCCTTCTACTGCTGGCAGAGGTGGAAGAGATCGTCCTAGCTTCCCGGCGACCTTCTACCCGCAAATGCTACGCCCTTAAATGGCGTCGCTTTTCCGCTTGGTGTGCCCAGCAGTCTCAGGATCCCTTCTCCTGCTCGGTGTCAGTGATCTTGCAGTACTTGCTCTACCTCTCTAATCTGGGACTTAAGTCCAACTCCGTTAAAGTTCACCTCAGTGCTCTTTCAGCACATCATGTGCCGGTGGACGGCAGACCTCTTTCCAGCGACCCTCTCGTGGCAAGGTTTCTCCGAGGTCTCCTTCTACTTAAACCACCTCTGCGCCCGCCAGCACCTGACTGGGATCTGAATGTGGTTTTGCAGCGGATCACCTGTCCGCCTTTTGAACCTATGGCTACCTGTTCTCTCCGTTTTCTTTCTTGGAAAACCTTATTCCTGATAGCCCTCACTTCCGCTAGACGCGTAAGTGAATTGCAGGCCCTCGTGTCTGATCCCCCTTACACTCGGTTCTACAAAAATAGGGTAGTCCTACGGACTCACCCTAAATTTCTTCCAAAAGTGGTCTCCCCTTTTCACATCAATCAGGAGGTGGTACTTCCGACCTTCTTTCCCAGGCCACTCCAGCCGAGCTGAAATGGTCCTGCATACCCTGGACTGTAGAAGGGCATTGAACTTCTACCTTGACCGTACGCGGGAGCACCGTAAAGCTGCTCAGCTTTTTGTGTCTTTTGACCCCAATAAATTGGGGCTCCCGGTCTCCAAGCGTACTCTGTCCATCTGGGTTGCTGACTGTATCGCTTGGGCTTATGGGGCAGCCGGACTCTCGTTAGAAAGTCGGGTCATGGCTCATTGTGTTCGGGCGAAGGCTACGTCAGTGGCTTACCTCCGCTCTGTTCCATTGGCAGACATCTGCCGGGCCGCTACTTGGTCTTCGAGCCAGACGTTTGCGGTCCATTACTGCCTTGAGAGGGAGTCCCGCAGGGACAGTGCTTTCGGATAGGCAGTCCTCCGAAATCTCTTTGAGGTTTGAGCAACTCCTACCCTCCATCCCGGATGGGGGCTACCGGTGGGTAATAATTCAGCGAAGATTCCTTCCTTCTGTACTGCTGAGCTAGAGGGAGCTCATTTTTGTGCTTAGGGTCTCCGGTAGCCTTAAGCTTGGGAGTCCCATATGTGAGGACTGACTTCCTGCTTGGTCCTGGAGAAAGCGTAGTTACTCACGTGTAACAGGTGTTCTCCAGGAGCAGCAGGAATCAGTCCTCACAACCCTCCCTCCTCCCCTTGGAGTTGCAATTATCTGCTTTAGTTTTTTTGCAAATTTTTATGCTGTCTTTTCGCTATGTCATCTGACTGGCTAAGATGGCACCCTTGGGCGGGAAGGGGACCCCGCATGCGCGCTGCAATTCCCAAAGGCTTTCTTTGAAAGCTGGGGAAAATTGCTCCGCGAGGGCTCCGTCGGCGCCGACGTCACCCATATGTGAGGACTGATTCCTGCTGCTCCTGGAGAACACCTGTTACAGGTGAGTAACTACGCTTTCTTTGCCTTTTCTCTCATGTAGCTGTTTTATTTTATGTACACTGCTCTGATGCTCTGCCTGAGTGATATATCAAAAACTAAACAAAAATAAAAGATAAAGATCTTGTGGTAAGCGTTCCTGGTAATTTTGTTTGTGGGATTGTAGGTTCAGGTTGCGGTCCAGCATGACTCCTAAGTATCTGATTTCTTCCTTTATGGATATGCTCTTATGGGGTAATTCGATTGAATGTGGGGGTGTAAATGATATGTGCCACGTGATAAAAAGAGCTTCGGTCTTGTAGTTGTTGGCGAGCCAATTGGTCATATCCTCCAGGCATTCTGTTATCATTGTGTAGTCTAGCTTGTCTAGGTTGATTGGACCGTAAAACATGATGTCGTCAGCATATACCTTGTATTGAATATTGTGCTTTTTGATGACCTTGCATATAGGCTGTACATACAGGTTAAAGAGCAGAGCTGATAAAGGATGGCACTTGTGGTATGCCCTGGATAACGGGGAATGGAGTGAATGCTCTGATATTGGCCTTGTTGACTGGCTAAACCAATCTGATCATTTTCTACTTAATGCAAGTGATAAGTCATTTGATTTCTACTATCACCTTTCATACCCTTATCACTTTTGTCTTTCAGAATGATATTATGGGTAATAAAATGACTGATGTGGATTTAAAAATGACTGACAAGGAAAAGACTAAAAATTAGAATTTTTGTGTCCGAGTTATCAAGACGGTCACTTCTGAGCGTGCCAATGATAGTTCTATAATTAATACTGAAACCTTAATATCGTATTTATTATCTGTGCATGTTAGGTGCTGTGCTTACTAGGAGTCTGTTTAGGCTCCACCACAATTCAGTTCTCCATAGGCTCAAAGGTACCTGAGTCATTGGCTCTAATGATAGTTAATGTCAGAACCAGAGCCCTCTTGCCTAAAATCATCTCTAGGATTTTCAGGGCCTAGTTGAAACGTTACACTGTTCATAAATAAACACTTCCCAGTCATCCAGTCAGACTCATATTGGTCAGTTTAGGTTTTTTGCATGGCCTATTTGTAAATAGAAATCTTTGATTGAAGCCCGCAGAAAGAAAAAGGATGTACAAGCAACCCCAAACAACTCTTAAAATGCTCTTTCTTTTAAATTTTTCTGTTTCCTAAATTTGCTACTCTTAGAACTCTCAGTAGTCTTCAAACATGAGCTAGTCATTGACTATTCAAAGGGATTAACGTGGCTAGCAGACCCACTAACTGAGTTAATTCCCCTAGCCGGGCTGTTCAGCGGCACTAATATGGTTAATGCTGGTGACTATCCGCGAGAACCACTGCTGCAGGCCCCAACGCTACCTGACGAGCACTGGGCGTTCCAGGGACAGAACCTGGAGATAACTGGGCAGTGGTAATACTGAGCCACTACCCAGTTACTACTAAGTGGCCAAAGTCCGGTGTAGTAAAGGCTGGCCTAACTTTCGCTCCTGAAGCTAATCAGACAGCAACTGAATATTGCTGTTACCTGGTTAGCTTTATGGCAATCTGGGCAACCTGGATATTCAATGCCTGGGCCCAGATATGGCCCCAGCATTGAATGTCCGGGCATATGATAAAGGTTCAGTAATTTGGTAAGTAGCAAAAACATTAAAAAAAAGTTCTCTTTCTTCTCCGTTCCTTTGGTATAGATAAGAAATTCATACCCATGAAGTTGACTGAGCTGCTGCATCATTTTTGCTTTGTCCTGGCTCCTTTCACATTGAGACGAGAAAGTTCAAGGTGTCTGCCCTTCAGAGTTTCACCCACCTACACAATCCTACCCTATAGATAATAGCAGCTAGTTTGCATTCCCAGAACATATGCATAGCCATCCAAATCAGGACGCACTAACTTTTCATTAGCAGTGCAACTAAACATATGTAATGTTAGAAATATAGGAATTAAAATGGAAAGAACATCCACAGAGTTCGTTTTTGTTTCCACGGAAACATATTTCAAGTCATCTGAACCGGTGTCATTTAAAATGCTAACCTACCTAGTAAGGCCCAGCATGAACGTCTGTGTCTTTAAAATCCCCTTGTATTGTGTAGGGTCCTCCCATAAGGAAGGTAGTCCATAGTCGAAAAAATATAAAAAGCTGCATTGTGCTGTGTAACTCTGAATACTGCATGTGTTACCCTGTCTACATAAATATAGTGCCGCTGAATATCCTCCCAGGCCGCAGAAAAAATGCCCAGTTAAAACCACGGCGGTTTGTGGGCAGCTCTGGGGTGATGACAGCCGCTAACCAGATAGCTTAAGTGGTTAAAGTTAGGCGAGGAGAATGACTGTCCTATCTTTAGCCGGTTAGTGCTAGCCAGTTATTGGCTGAAGATCGCCGTTAATCAGATAGCAGCACTGGTATCCATCCCGCACGGATATTCAGCAGTGGAAACCGGATATGTTCCGCTTCTGAATAGACAGTAGTTTATTAAAACTTGATATACTGCTCTTTGCTACTACAGCAAGGTGGTTTACATAGTTTAAAATAATTAAAAGAAAATGAAAGGAGCGCCAATGTTTTAGATGAAAAGGGAGAGCCACAATCATACATTAGAGAAGGGGAAAGGAGAGGGGGGGTAAGGTCTGGACTGAGACCAGTAAGGAGAGAGGAGGTGGTCAGTAATAAAGGACAGTAGGAAGGGAGGTCCGAGACTTTCTGAAATAAGTGAATTAAAGTGGTGGTACTAGGTGCTTTATTTAGTCTAGCCGCCACTGCTACTAAATATGTCTCCCTTACAGTTTCATGGGAAGGATGGTATTGATTGAATAATTGCTAGCATAAGGATCAATTGCTGTATTAAAGGGTTTAGCATCTAAGCCACATTTGCAACTCCTTTGCATATTGTGAACTAGGGAAGGTGACTGGTGTTACGTACAAGATCTGTGGGGACTCAAAGTTATTAGAATACTGTTGACAAGTTTGCGTGAAAAAATCTGGCCTGTCTGAAAATGACTGTCTTCTTCCTAGCTAAATGTACGTGCAGGTTTCTGCTCTGATACTTTTAGATGTTTTAAAAAGAAAGATTCCTGAAGAAACGTTAGCTTGTCTCAGGAGAGGAAAGCAGTACAAGACTTTTGCTTTTTCCAAAACATCCTTGCTATTTTTCACCCATTTCCCCCATATTGATCACTCACACAAACAGGTTTGAAAATATATGGATACTTCCATGTACATACTTTACCCTAAGCAGCGTCCAAAGAAGCATTCACACTCGCAGGTCCAAAACACAAAAAAAGGGAGCAAGGTGATTCAACAATGACAACACAAGATGAACTGAAAATTAAATTTATTGTCTTGTTATATTGCTCATCAAGTTTTCAATCAAAACTGTGACAGAGGTTTTGGAATCCAGCTCCTAAATTTTTAAGCTGGCTTCTAAATTCCAAGAAAATTTGTTAAGGCCTGCTTTATAACCTATGTGCATTTGTGTGTATCTTACACACCAACATTTACACCTGTGCCTCTTGGGGCAGCTCCTCGTCTCTCATTTCATGCGGGGCTTGCTCCTCTCCAGGCCCCCCTATCCACCTGCCCCCTTGCAGAATGGGACCTCAATGTGTTCCTCACGTAGCTGACCAAGCCACCTTTTGAGCCCCTGGCCACTTGCTTCTTGTGGCACTAATCCTGGAAGGTGGCCTTCCTGGTGGTGCTCACCTCCACCCGTAGAGTCAGCGAGCTCCAATCCCTGATGACGGAGGCGCCATTCACCCAGTTCTAGAAGAACAGAGTGGTTCTTTGCACTCACCCCAAGTTCCTCCCGAAGGTTGTCTTGGACTTCCACCTCAACCAGGAGGTCATGTTGCCCAATTTCTTCCCGAGGCCCCACGCCGACCTGGCGTTGGTCATTCTCCATATCCTGGACTGCAAGAGGGCCCTGTCTTTCTACTTACAATGGACTTGGGGCCACCGCAAAGCGGGGCGGCTTTTTGTCTCCTACGATCCCAGCCATCTGGGACAGGCAGTCATCAAACAGACCTTGTCCATTTGGGTGGCGGACTTCATTGCCTTTGCCCAGGCCCAGGCTGGGCTGCCACTGGACCGCTGGGTCACTGAACACAATGTACAAGTGATTGTGGTTGGTTGTGAGCCTCCGCTTAGTGTCCCTGGAGGACATCTGTTGGGCCGGCACCTGATCCTCCGCTCATACTTTCATGACCCATTACTGCCTGGAGAGGGAGTCCTGTCAGGACAGCACCTTCAGCCAGGCAATACTCCATAATCTGTTCGAGATTTTCTTGTTCAGGCTATTGGAGATGTGGCTCTCCATGGACTTGGGGTCATCGGGTCTATCTTCAGGTTTGCTTGCAGTTACTCATGGCTCTGCCATGCTTTTTCCTACAGGTCCTTGATAGCCTGTAGCTAGGGAGTCCCATATGTGAGGACTGACTTCCTGCTTGTTCCTGGAGAAAGCATAGCTACTAACCTGTAACATGTGTTCTCCAGAGACAGCAGGAATCAGTCCTCACAACCCTCCCTCTCCCCCTTGGAGTTACTGTCCATTTTTTGCCATCTTCTTGGTGGTACTCTAGCTATGGCACCTGACTGAGCAAGATGGCATCCTTGGGCGGGAAGGGGACCACACATGCGTGGTAGTATTCCCAAAGATGTTTTTTGAAAGCTGGGGAAATGCTCAGCGTAGGGCTCCGTCAGTGTCGATGTCACCCATATATGAGGATTGATTCCTTCTGTCACTGGAGAACACTTGTTACAGATGAGTAACTACGCTTTCAGCCATAGTATCTGGATAGAGGCCAGTGCTGAATGTCTGGATTCAGCACTGGCCGCCAGCACTATCCATCCAGTGGTATTTGTTCAGTCCACTAGCCAGCCTTTATTTGCCGTCTTAATCTTATCCAGTCAGCTGTCTGGATAGCGAGCTGAATCAGATAAGGTTTGTCTCTGCCTCAGCTCTACCCATGGACTATTCCCAGCACTATCTGAATAGTGCCAAGGCCATTGGAGGAAATACTGAGTGGCATTATCCTGATAATGCTGTTGAATATTCTTCTCACCAGCACTTATCAAACTACCAGATGCTGCTGACCAGTTAAAAGTGCCTTTGAATATGGGCTCATTAGATTTCACTATTTGCATTTGAAATCTGAGTTCAAGAAGGGTTGTGTACAGGTGCAGTAGCTAGTTCCTACCCTAGAGGGGTTGCAGTCAAGGGCTAGATTTACTGAAAAACACTACTGTGTTAATCTACCACTGGTCCCATTTCATGCAATGAGTACTATTTGCATTAGCAGCATAAAGTGCGGCAGCACACTTTGGTAAATCCAGCCCTAAATTTTCTTCCTGAGGTAATGGAGGGTGTGTTAAGTGACTTGTCTATGATCATAAAGAGGGTAATTTTATAATAGGCTGCTTAGGTTAATTGGCCAGAAGATGCCTTTTTTGTCTTATGTTATAAAAGCACATAGTTGCCTATGGGATAGATTCCGAGCAGCGTTTAGCGGGGCTGGACATCCGATCTGGACAGCCAGCCCTACTAAACGCCAGGTCTGCAATTCACAACACCGGGCTCCCTGCACGTTGATCGGAGATGTGTGGGGAGCTCTGTTTCTGGATAGGAGGGGGTGGGCTGGGGGAGGAGCGAGGGCGGGGAGTGGGCGGGAACCTGACCCCAGACATAAAAAACTGATTCCGGGGTTGGTCCTATATGTCCAGAGTCAGCCATTTGGACAGGGGACTTATTCCACCTCAGAGCATCTGGATATTCCCCTCAGAGGAGGAATAAGACCCCTTGGATGGCAACAAAAGTGCACCCTGGGGTCAGAAAACGAGTTAAGTGGTGCAGGGAGTTCCTCGTAGTCCGACCCTGGCCATGGCAGGCCCAATTACGGATCGGGCAGCAGAGAACAGGACATAGCTGGGTCTGCCGGTGATCGCGGCTCCTGCATGGAGCTGCAGTGTCCATGGCAACAGGATGCCATGGCCCTGCAGCTCCATGCAGGAGCCTGGCTGGGCTCGCAGGAGACTCATTTTTTAGTCTGACGGGCCTGAATCGGGGCACGGCCAGGCCATCCAAGCCCTCTGCACCCGATTCTGATCTCACGGGAACATCTAGCCCCCATGGAATCAGAATTGGGTGCAGAACTGGGCCATCCAGATTTTGGACGTATGGATGGCCCAGATGTGCCTCGAACAGAATGGGCCTCTATGTGTCTTGATAAAATACTAGAAAAAATCCTGCAGAAATTGTACCTAGATTGAAGGCGCAGACATTGCACATGCTCAAGAGCAGGCAGATATGTTAGGGTGTGCTTTACATGCAAACAAACTTATTTTATAAAACAGTCACATAAACTGTGACTCCGCCCATGCTCCACCCTAACTCCTCCCCCAAACACACCTACTCTACAAGGGTATGCCATCTTGCACCATGCCTACATTTAGGCGTAACCTAAATGTATGAGAGGCATTTTCCACAGCTAATCATTATTTTACCCATTGAAAAGGCTTATAAAATTGCCTCCAGCAAGAGTCAATGAAGAAATGGGATTTGAGTACAGGTCTCCTGGTTCTCACTCTGCTGCTTCAATCACTAAATTTCACATCTAGAATGAACGGCTCAGATTGCAATGAAGGCTGCGCAGGGCTAGCATAACCATTAGGGAGACTAGGCAGTTGCCTAGAGCAACTACAGTCAAAGCAAAACAATAAGTCCTGAGGGCCCCCACAAACTCAAAGAACCAACAGCATGCACGTTTATCACCACTGACGGAGGCAATCTTTAAATAGGCCATTTAGCTGGATAAATGACTTTTGGGAACTGCCCTCATGTATATATGCGTGAAACAAAGTTTAGCTTTTAAATGTGTGAAGTCCTATTATGCCTTTTTGCTAGGAAGGTTCTAGGAGGGGAGATGTTTGGGTCAGCCAGTGCTGTTAAAGCGGCTGGCCATTGCCTCTTTAAGATAGGCCCTGGCACCGAATATTCGAGCATATCTGGCCAGTGAAACTGAATATCCATTCCAACCAGCTAGCATTTTAGCTATCCAGTCAGTGGTGAGATTCAGTACTGGCTATAGTTAAGGCAGCCTTTCTGCTGTCCTAACTTTCACCATTTTGGTTTGTGGCTCATTATCACTGCTGGCTGACTGGCTAGCCTAATGTCACCATCCCCAGAAATCCCCGACTCTAGCCACTTAGCCTCGGGGCATTCAGATGGCCTAGGAGGAGTATTTAGCAGCACAAACCGGATATGCGACACTGAATATCCCATTCAATGGGGTTAATGGAGTTTGAAGATATGCAAAGATATGCCACCGTTGATTATCAAAATCTTGAGAGGGGAGCTAGAAGCCTGCAAGATAATTGAAGAGGGTGCAGGACTAAAGGTTCACCTTGGATATCAAATACTCTTGCACCAACCATTGTTTTAAGGCATATAACAGAGGAACCAATTTCCTTTTTTTCTGAAAATCCAAAAAAAAGGGAAAATGCATTAATTTTATAATGAATCAAACTAGGATATCAGAACTGTTGCTTATTGTACACATTTTTTTATTTTTGTACAACTCCTTGAGAGGAAAATAACATGACCATGTATGGTAAATTTCTGTTCCACATTTCCCCATGCAGTGCACACCAGCTCATCAACCTGTTCCCGCTCTCTTCTCATTTTCTGTAGATAATGGAAGGTGGCATGTGTGAGATGGGCCCTGGAGTTCTCAACACTGAGGATCTGGATATTCCCCCAGACACCCTGAATTTCTCTGTCATTAGCTCTCCGTCCCATGGAGTGATATTAAATGGAATCTATGGCAAAGACATCATTCGATATCAGCAGATGACATTTGGAGCACTTCTCCGTGACCTACAGATTAACCATTTTACGTTGGATGAACTAAAACAAGGTTTGAGCAATGCGACCTTAGCTTTTTTGCAATGCAGAGCTTCCAAGACCTGCACTGGTGACCCTGCAACCCATTGTATTTTCCAGATATCTCATGCATATTCATTTGGATAAATGTGCATACCAGGGATGTGCATTTGTGAGCATGGATTTGGCTCATTTGGGCACCTAAAAATTTGAACCACATGCAAATCGCTTGTAAGAATGTATATTACATGTACTATCAATATGTATGCTTAAATTTCAAGCGCACATAGAATGCATGTCTAAAAATGAACAAGTGAAACTAAAAAAAGAAAATGGCCAAAAATCAGGAAAAATTCCTTTTGAATGAACATGAAGAGGACTTTTTCAACCATGCACATTCCTTGTGTGTACCTGGCGACCACATAAATTTTATCAGATGAATATTCATTGCAGATATCCTGAAAATCTGACTTGCTGTGTAGTCAGAACAGACTTGGGAATGAATCTCATACAGTCCTACTGCAGGGCCATTCTGTTAATTACTCCTGTGCATTTCATTGTACCTAGTGCATTATCTGCTATACTTTATGAACAAAGTTGTCCCTCTGGGCTCTTAAGGTTAACACACAATTATAAGGTTTGGATGGACTACAGCATTTCTACTTCCTGTTCAGGAGGAATATGGTAGGATGTTTTGTCTTTCACCAGATGAGACTCTGAAAAACAGAAGGAAATGAAGGCTCTGTGATGTTTAATTGCTGGCTTCAGGTTAGAAAAGCTTCTTTCTGAGACCATGAGCCATGCTAGGGATTATTGCATGAGCTCTGCATGTCCTCTGCTGGTAACTCCACTTTACTGCAACAGTGGATAAATCACTAGTATACAGGCCTTCAAAATACACGTTTATGTGCGATCACTTTTATGGTTCGTCTTTTAAAGAAATATTTAAATAATATACATGTATGTATATTTAATGGCCCAATATTCAAGCAGTCTGATATTCTAAAGGTCTGTGTGGTGACCGCTGCGCAGACCGCAGTATCCGGACAGTGCCGGTGAATCTCTCTTAGTGATCTTATCCGGATAACCCCCTATAAGGGGGACAGTGAGAACAAGCAAATCATCTCAGTAAGCATACAGTTTATTATAAGGGGTAATGTGGAGACATCCAATGATAGTCCATTCCACAAAAAGAGGATTTGCGGTAGGAATGTGCATGATCAAAACGGTTTGGTTCATTTGTGGTTTTTCTGAAATTTTCCTGAAATTTTTTTTTCTATGTTTTTTTTTTCGTGGGTTTTTTTTCACACATTTCTTTTAAATGCTAGGACTTTTTTGTATACGCAATTGATTGGATGCACATTAATGTACAGGCATATACTGTATGTGTGTACAAGCAATTTTTAAGTGCTCAAAAGCACACTCAGAGATGCGCATCCATACTTTGCAGCTAGAACTGAGAAACAATTGTACTGGGATATATCCTTATCCACCAATGAAAAAAATTATGTTAGTAAGAAAAACTACCCAAGGTAATCCAAAAATCTTTCACCCAATAGCATTTCCCACAAGGCTCAGTACTAACCTCTCTGTTGTTCAACATTTTCCTCGTCCCTCTGTCCCTTCTGGTATAACAATGTGGATTCATTCTCCTCCACACTGATCTGCTTTCCCCGAATCTGTCTCTGCTTAATGCCTGTCTCACCCAAATCACCAGCTGAATGTCATCTAATCTTCTCCTCTTGAATCCCGGGATAATCTCTGGAGTGGAGGAGTAGCCTAATGGTTAAGAACACTGGGTTCGATTCCCACTAGCACTCCTTGTGGCCTTGGGCAAGTCACTTAACCCTCCATTGCCTCAGAAAAATCCAAGTTATCAATGTCCCTGTTTAATGTACATTACCAAGTTTAAGTTACAATGTAAACAGCTTTGATTGAAATAAAGCAGTATATAAAACCTGTTAAATAAAATAAATAAATAAATCTGGCTCACTGGTGGTGGCCCTAGTCCTTTGCTTTCCTCAATGCTCCAGGATACCCCCATCCCCTTAGTCCCTTCACTCCATTATCTGAGTGTTATCCTAGAGACTTCCTTGACTTTCCAGGATCACCTTTCTGCTGTCATCCATCGCTCTTTCCACTCCCTTCGCCAGATTTGAGCCGTACAAATAGTCAGTTCCCCGATCTGACCACTGCCTCATCAAATTCAGTCTCCCACCCCTTACCAGACCTTCCCACAGCCCAACAAAACCAACATTTCATGGTCAAAATCATAGAAGAAGTGGTATGCCGACAACTCCAAGACCATATTGAAATTAATGCTCCACTTGACCCCCCAACAACACTGCTTCCGCTCTTTCTACATAGTCAAAACCCTCCTCTCCCTCCTAAATAAACTCATCCAAGCTATCCAGTCTGCTCAACAAGGATTCATCCTAATTTTCCTTGATATCTCTGCCGCATTTGACTCAAACCACACCATCTTTCTCCAACTCCTCAAATCTATTGGAATCCAGAATACAGTATTAAACTGGTTCCAGTTCTTCCTGTCCAACCATCAGCAGCAAATCAAGATGGGAGACACCTACTTCACCCCATTTCTTCAGACTCAAGGTGTCCCACAAGGCTCCACCCTCTCTGCCCTGCTCATTAACATATATCTACAACCACTCTTTTTTTTTTGTTTATTAAGTCCCACAACTTACTCTACTACCTCTACGCTGATGACATCCTGATCTATACTCCCTTTGACACCAACCAACCCACATACACAAAGCTACAGCTTTGCTTCTCTGAAGTTTCACAATGGCTCTCAATCATCTCTCCATCAACTACAAGAAAACTGAAGCCCTTTTCATCACTAAGGATAACACATTCACTCCCCCCACAACCATAATTCTAAACACTCATATCAAGGTACAGCAAGAAATAAAATACCTCTGTGTCACCCTGGACCACAACCTCACCTTCAAACAACAAGTGAAGAAAATGGCAAACACAATCTGTTACAAGATCCACAATTTCCAACACCTCCGCCCAATCCTAGACACCCCCCCGTTCAACTTCAGATCAGCATTCGAAACAGCAATCCTACCAATCCTCGATTACTGCAACTCTATTTATCAAGGTCTCTCACAATCGACCATCCTTCCATTATGCATAGCTCTCCATACCGCCACACGTACCCTTCTGGCAACATCTAAACAAGAGCACATCACTCCCATCCTCAAGCAACTCTTTTAGCCTCCATGTAAAACATTAATGACAGTCCATAAAGCACTATCTGGCCTCTCCTCCTCCACCTCTCAGCCTTCTCCATCCCTTACAACCAAACAGAGCCAGCTGCCAATCCACTAGCAACTCCCTGATCGTCTGTCACGCAAAAACTAAGAGCACCCAGCAGGCTTGCTCAAGGGCATTTGAACTATATGCACCAGCCCTATGGAACTCTCTCCTTGCCACCATCAGGTGCATCAAAAACCTCTCTTTATTCAGGAAGCATCTAAAGACTCATCTGTTCATTGAACATTATGGTCCGGTAACATAACCTCTCTAACCCATGCATCACAACAAGTAAAAACCACTGTAAATAGTTAAGCTATTTGTACATAATTAATATTTTTCACTCCATGTTTTATTGTAACTCTGTGTTTTTTGTAAACTGCTTTGATCTGGTAAAAAGCGGTATAAAAGCACAGCTAAATAAATAAATACAACCATTTCTCTCCTTGTCTTCCCTGGCCACTTTATTACTAACACTCGTCATGTGCCATTTAGACTACTGTAGCATTGTTTTCACAGGACTCCCACACTACCAATTACCATGTCTGCAGCTCATTCAGAACACAGCCATTAAGCTACTTGCCCATGCCTCATGCTTTGATCATATGACACTACTTCTCATCCACTTCCACTGGCTCCCAGTCACTTACCGCATTCAGTATAAACTCTTCACCCTGGTTGATAAGGCTCTTCACACTGATGCCCCCTCTTTATCTTTCTGACCTCTTTCATCTGCACTCTTCTCACAGAGTACTCCACTCCATCCATGCCCTCCACCTCTACCTCCCTCCTGTTACACGGGTCAGATTGGAAATTACCCGCTACTCTGCCGTTTACTTCCTTAGTCCATCCTTCTGGAACGCTCTGCATCCTGACCGCTGCTTAGAGCCATCCCACGTTAGATTTAAACTCAAAACTCACCTCTTCCAGAAAGCTTTTGAATTACCCGATTCCCTTGACTTCTTACTCTTCTGATCTTGGTCCCCTCCCAGTATGAATGCTCCTGTCTTTCCTGTCATATATGGCGTTCTTTTCTTTTCTTCTCTTCTCTATTATTTGTTTTTATTGTACATCACCCTGCTGCGTTTGTGAAGAGCAGTACATTAACCTTTTAGGCGCCAACGTTCCACATGTGGAACATATTTTTGCAATGATATAGCTTTATCAATTTTCAAGCAAATTAGATGAAACTTTGTCAATGAGTTTTTAGACATTGACCCTCTTGAGCAATAAAAAAATTTTTTTTCCAATTGGCGATATACCTCCTTCTACAGTATACCAAAGTAGACCAAAGTTGGCACTTTATGGTTTATGTAATATATCCCTCTACAATTTTGTTCTCACCTGTCCGTCTGTCTTATTAGGGTGAGATTCATACTCTGGAATGTTTTATGAGTGTGTTGGTCAGGTTTTATGCATGTCGGTAACCTATTCATGTTTTTGTGATTATTTCTTTCCGTGTGTTCCACTTGTGGAACGTTGGGACTTCCGGGTGTCATTTTTTTCATTTTACAATTTCTGCCATATTTTTTGCAGGATTGTTATTCAACTAATTCTATATAGTTATAATGCCTAAATACCGTTGCCTGACGCTTCAAGAAGCAGTAACACGCATTGCGGAAGATTCAGATGTAGAAGAAGCCGACATTTTGATTTTGCCACCCAATGATGAAATGGCTGCTTCAGACATTGAAGAAATTGATGAAGAAAATTTGGAGTCTATTGAGCCTGGCGAAGTGTGTGGTGAATTAGATCTGGATAATGTGGAATCCGAGGGAAGTGATCAGCTAGTAGAAAGTGACAGTGACAGTGAGCTCTTATCTAATTATCAGTCAGCTCAACCAGCAAAAAAGCGTAAGTGGATAAAATCAACCCCAAAATGGATGAAGAGGGACGACTTTTTGACTCCAATGCCAGAAGCATCTCCCGAAAAATTAGCCGATCTTCGCACTGATTTGATTGATAAATCTCCCTTTGACCTCTTTATGCAAATTTTTGGTGATGATTACGTTGATCATCTTGCCAGTATGGCCAATATTTATGCTCAGCAGAAATTGGCAAATATTGATACAAATGGGGATGAGTTGATTCGTTTTTTTGGCATTTTGATCCTCAGTGGATACCACCAGTTGCCCAAAGAAAGTCACTATTGGTCGACCGCCGAGGATTTGAGCAATAATATTGTCTCAAAGATAATGAGTCTCAAACGTTTCCGGGATTTGAAAACTTACTTCCACATTGTTGATAATCTCAATTTGCAACCTGGAAAAGTAGCAAAAATTGAGCCATTTTACGATCACCTCACAGCACAGTTTGTGAAAGTCGGTGGAATGTTCAGTGAAAACTTGAGTATTGATGAATCAATGGTGCCATATTACGGGCACCACAGTTGCAAGATGTTTATTCGAGGTAAGCCAATTTGATTCGGTTACAAAGTGTGGATGTTGTGCTTCCCTGCTGGGTATCCATTTTCGATGCAAATTTACACTAGTGCCAAGTGGAACATTGTACTGAGGACCATCTTTTTCCTTGGCACCAGAGTTGTTCTTGATTTGATATCAGTTGTTGAAAATCCAAATCATCACAGCTTGTTTTTTGACAACTATTTCACTTTATATGATCTCATGATTGATCTGAAAGCAAAAGGCTTTCATGCTGTTGGAACTGTTCGTGAAAACCGTACCAGCAAGTGCCCCTTGGTTTTTTTAAAGGAGCTTGCCAAAAAACCTCGTAGCGAATATGATTACCGTGGTGATGGTAATGTGGTGTGTGTCCGTTGGAATGACAACAGTGTGGTTACAGTCATGTCAAATTGGATGCAGCCAAAACCTCTTCAAAATGCCAATCGATACTCTGTCAAACAAAAGCAAAAAATCATTATCAAGCAGCCAAAATTGATTGGAGCTTATAACCAAAGTATGGGTGGTGTCGACTTGTTAGATCGTTTGCTAGGTAGCTACCGTCCTAAATTACGAAGCAAAAAATGGTGGTGGAATTTGTTTGCCAATGGTCTAAATATGGCCGTTGTTGCTGCCTGGCGTTTGCAATGTCATCTTTTGGGCAAACAAGCCCTGAGTCACTTGGATTTCCGCCGCGAGGTTGCTTTGGTGGCTATGAAAGTTGGACTCGAGGACTATCGTTCTCGAAAAGGTGGCCCAACAGCTTTGATTCCCTCTGCTATTACAGCTTCAGCTAACACCAGTCACTATTTGTCTTCTACAAGCCAAGGTCGTTGCATTGTCTGCTCGAAGAATACAAAAAAATGGTGCCAGTTTTGTGGCAAGCACCTGCACGAGAAGTGTTTTCCGGATTTTCACTCTCGCTGAAATTTTCCCTTCAAGCTTTATTCTGTACAGTCATCTCCGTTTGTGTCTAATTACTTTTAAAAATTGCTTAATTGAAGTATTTGTTTGTTTCCAGTTTACGATATTCAATAAAAAAAGCAATTAAAAGTTTTGAAAAAATGACGCTTGGAGGGGCCAACGTTCCACAAATGGAACATGCTTTTTCCTAGGAAGTACATATCCAAATTAGCTGAAAATTTATATTTGACATATTTACATGTAGTGTACTAAAATACATAACAATTAAGTATTAGAAGCAATTGCTTCTATGAGTGGCCTCTCAAAGGTTAAATGCAGTAAACATAACATAAACATTTTACAATTCTTATGCCCCAATACACCATTTTTTATTTTTGCTAATATATTTTGCTATTTACAAACACACGATACTTGTTCCACTACTAAGTGGTTTTCATTATTTTTATGAAAGAGTAAACGACCTCGGTGAATAGACTGAGGGAGAAGTTAGTATTGTGCGTTAAGGAAATAAAACATCATTTTTGCCTCTTTAAAAGCAAACGTGTACATTATTTTACTGCAATGCACCTTAGATTGACACAATGTGCATAACACAATAACATTTTTTTTAATTTATTGTACTTATACCTCCTATCAAAACATGTCCTAAGTGATTACTAATAAGATGCAAAGCATGCAGCTACATGCAAACATCTCATTAATATGGAAATTTAATAACACAATTTGGGTTGAACTTCATAAGTTGCTTTATTCAGAGGTAAAATAACGCTAGCTCAAAGCTGACTATATTTTTACTGGCCGATAACCCATGGCCCAGTGCTCCCAGCCACCATCTTAAAGGGGTTGGTGTAGTGTTAACATCATGAAGACCTCCCCCAACCCTCATAAAGTCACCAATCAGACCCCTCTCTCCCCCACATAGGGCCCCCCCTCTGTGTCTATGTTGTAAAATCCCTGGTGGTCTAGCAATCCCCAAACCTGCAGCCAGCTGCATTTTCAGGATCTCCACAATGAATATACATACATTCAATTTGCATGGACAGATCATGTTACTCCTCTTGGCTGCTCATCACAAGTAGAATTAAATTTTAAAATATTGATGTTAACTCGTCATGCAATTTTTTCTGGGATCCTGATTTATCTGAATTTTCTTATTCCAGATAATCCTTTAAGGAGTGGAGGAGTAGCCGAGTGGTTAGAGCAACTGCCTAGTACCCAGAAGATCAAGGGTTCGATTCCCACTAGCACTCCTTGTGACCTTGGGCAAGTCACTTTACCCTCCATTGCCTTGGAAGAAAAGGCTGGCAATCTACTTCCAGTGATATATTGCCAAGAAAACCCAGAGGTAGCTGGGTCACTAAGTCAACACTAAAAAAAAAAAAAAAAAAAAAAAAAAAAAAGTTAGTACTACAAGGCATATGCAGCACAGTACCAACATGCATAGAAGACAGTCCCTGCTCAAAGAGCTTACAATCTAGTTAAGACAGACAGCAAAATACAAGAGAAATAAGGGGTTCAAGACACAAGAGAATAGGATCCAAAAGCAGCCTCAAAGAGGCTGGTAACTCTGGAATTTTGTTACCAGAGGATGTAGTAAAGGCTGTTAGTGTAGCTGGGTTTAAAAAAGGTTTGGACAAGTTCCTGGAGGAAAGGTCCATAAACCATTATTAAAAAGGGACCCAGGATATCAATGCTTGACTCAATATAAGCATTGTGGAACCTGTGCCTTTTGGGGAAATTGCTAGGTATTGTAATGTCGCTATTACCCCACAGCTTGTGCTTGTAGAGTTGAGCGGCCTGATCCCTTCTTCCGGTAGGAAAATAGTGCTTGGGGAAAGCACTGCCTCCTGGGAGTTGTAGTTTTCACCAACTGAAATAAAGAGAGTAGTGGAGTTCGAGTGGTTCAGGCAAATAACAGGATTTTAATTCCCCTCCCAAACGGCTTTTACATAACAGAAAATAAAGAACAGTTGGCCATGTATCTTCTGGCAGGAAATAATATAAGAATGAAACATAAACAGCTTCCTATATCAGCAACACAGTAATCCAACTTAAAGAGCAATTCTCTGTTCCAAAACCTTTGGTGCTTTTTCTTCTAGCTGCTACCTGCAGCTCTCTCTGCACAGCTTAATCCTAGCACACAGGTCTTATCTTATCAGACACAGATATTGTACAGTCCATTGACTCAACAGGCAGGTATTCTAAAGATGGTTCTGTTGGGTCAGTGTCACGTCAGGACATGCTAGGGAGATAAAGTTCCTAGATGAAATAAATGACTGCTTCTTGGAGCAGCTGGTTCATGAACCGACCAGAGGGGAAGCCATATTAGACCTAGTCCTTAGTGGAACACCAGATCTAGTGCAAGAGATAAGGTTGTTGGGGCCACTTGGCAATAGTGATCATAGCATTATTGCCTTTGATTTAATTAGTGGAGGAGGGATAGTAAGGAAATCCACAGTACTACCTTTTAACTTTCGAAAGGGAGACTATGATAAAATGAGGAAAACAGTTAAGAAAAAATTAAAAGGAGCAGTTGCAAAGGTTAAAGACGTACATCAGGCTTAGCTGTTGTTCAAAAATACTATCTTGGAAGCCCAGACCAGCTGTATTCCACGCTTTAAGAAAAGTGGAAGGAAATCCAAAAAACTGCCAGCATGGTTTAAAGGTGAGGTCAGAGAGGCTGTTGCCAAAAAAGCATCTTTCAGGAAATGGAAAAAAGAGCCAAATGACGAAACCTGGAAACAGCACAAGCACTGGCAAGTCAAATGCAAGGCATTGATAAGGCAGGCAAAGAGAGAATTTGAGAAGAAGCTTGCTGCGGAAGCAAAAACGCGAAGTAAAGACCTTTTCAAGTACATTCATAGTAAAAAACCTGTGAGAGAGTTAGTTGGTCCATTAGATGATAAAGGGGTTAAAGGAGCACTAAGAGGCGACAAGGCGATAGCGGAGAGATTGAATGAATTCTTTGCTTCAGTCTTTACTGGAGGAAGATGTAGGGATGTTACCCATGACTGAAGTGGTATTTAAAGGTGTGGAAGAATTGAAGGAAATATCGATACATCGGGAAGATGTATTACAACTATTAGATAAACTGAAGAGTAGCAAATCACCTGGGCCGGATGGTATACATCCAAGGGTGTTGAAAGAACTTAAATATGAGATTGCAGACCTGCTATTAGTAATCTGTGAACTATCATTAAAATCATCTCTAATACCTGAAGATTGGAGGATCGCCAATGTAACACCAATTTTTAAAAAGGGTTCCAGGGGTGATCCGGGATACTACAGACCGGTGAGCCTGACGTCAGTACCGGGAAAAATGGTAGAAACCATCATAAAGAATAAAATTACTCAGCATGTAGATAGTCATGACCTAATGGGAGACAGCCAACATGGCTTTAGACAAGGAAGATCTTGTCTTACTAATCTGTTATGTTTTTTTGAAGGAGTGAATAATCAGGTGGACAAAGGTGAGTCGGTTGATATTATGTATCTGGACTTTCAGAAAGCCTTTGACAAGGTCCCTCATCAGAGACTTTTGGCAAAACTAAAGAGTCATGGGATAGGAGGCAGTGTACTATTGTGGATCAGGAACTGGTTAAAAGATAGAAAGCAGAGGGTAGGGCTAAATGGCCAATTTTCCCAATGGAGAAAGGTGAATAGTGGTGTACCCCAGGGATCTGTGCTGGGTCCGCTGCTTTTTGACATATTCATAAATGACCTGGAAAGTGGAATAACGAGTGAGGTTATCAAATTTGCAGATGACACAAAACTATTTAAAGTTGTTAAAACCCAAGAGGATTGTGGAAAAATTGCAAGAGGATCTTGATAAATTGGAAGACTGGGCATCAAAATGGCAGATGAAATTTAATGTGGACAAGTGCAAGGTTATGCACCTAGGGAAGAACAACCCATACTATGGTTACACGATGCAAGGTTCCACATTAGGAACTACCACCCAGGAAAAAGATTTAGGCATCATTGTGGATACCATGTTAAAACCCTCGGCCCAGTGTGCAGCAGCGGCCAAGAGAGCAAATAGAATGCTAGGTATGATAAGGAAAGGAATGGAAAATAAAACAAAAGATATTATAATGCCTCTATATCGTTTCATGGTGAGACCGCACCTTGAATATTGTGTGCAATTCTGGTCGCCGTATCTTAAAAAGGATATAGCGATTTTAGAAAAGGTTCAGAGAAGAGCCACCAAAATGGTAAAGGGGATGGAAGGATACTCCTATGAAGAAAGGCTAAAAAGGTTAGGGCTCTTTAACCTGGAAAAGAGACGGCTGAGGGGAGATATGATAGAAGTCTATAAATTAATGAACGGAGTGGAACGGATAAACGTAGATCGATTGTTTACCTTATCAGAATATAGAAAGACTAGGGGACATGCAATGAAGCTACAGGGTAAACTATTTAAGACTAATAAAAGAAAATATTTTTTCACTCAACGTGTAATCAAACTCTGGAATTTGTTACCGGAGGATGCCCGCGCCTTCAAGGATTAAGCTTCGCGGCATTTTTTTGAAAGCGAAGGTTAATCCTTGAAGGCGCGGGCAGCATCCTTTCTACAGAAACCCACAGGAGACCACGAGAAGCAGGATCTTTTCTCAGAGATTCTAACTGGCAGAGCTAGTGGTTTCGGAATATGAGTTAATTCAATCTGTTATGAAGACAGATTGATATCTTCTCTGAAGAAAGTAATTTGACATCTCCCAGAAAGCATTTTTGCTTAAATTTCCCCTGAAGAATCCCGAGTGGGAGAAACGCGTTGGAGCGCGACTAAGACAGCGGGGAAGATTTTGATCACATACATAGAGACTGGGAACATTCCTTTGGAGTCAGAGAATATATATTGGGATTTCAAAGACATCTTTTTAGATTAATTTAAGAGTTATCTTTACAAATGTGAATTTTTTAAATAATATTTATGTATACACTTTGGTAGGGTAATGGTTAAGATAAAAAACTAAAAACTAAAAAACTAAAAACCTACTTATTCTCCATGCACTACGGCAACATAGATAACCCCTTGATACACTCAGATAAAGGTTAAAAATCATGACTGAGTAATACTATTTCCAACAACTTAACAGACAATACACTATTATAAAAACACCATGATTCAATTCTAAAGTACCCACAACATATATTTGTATATAGTTTATTGTATATAATTTATTGTATATAATTTATTTGTATATAGTTTATTGTATATAATTTACCAGCCAATTTTGCTATTATGCATAAGTTCATGCTGTTTACATTTACTTTTATTGTTACAAAATGTTCAATGTAAAACTAAGCTTTTGCTTTGTGGATTGTTGTTTATTGTGAACCGCAACTGAACTCTGGAAGTTGCGGGTTATAAATGTATGCTAAATAAATAAATAAATAAAATAAATAATTGACATGACTTTCATTATTAGTTTTAAATAGTTTGGAAAGCCTTATTTGCATTGTAAAACTGGTCATTAATTTGGCAGGTCGTTGATGCTAGTTGGCGCGGCTCTGTTGGTTTACTGACAGTTAGCCAAGATAGCGCCGGGAAGTCTGAGACCTTGCCAATTTTCTATTGAACAGTTATATTGAGGAAAGTTTTTGAATTATAGGGGTATAAGATTTTGGAGTGCAAACGAGATTTAACGTTATATGCCTTTTATATACGGCACCAAACCTGGGCTGCTTGTACCTGGCTCCTTTGCACTGGTTCTCTGCTCGTTTCTTTTGCTGATTTCCCTTTCTGAGTCAAAGGTCAGAGAATCTTCTGTTACCATTAATTCCTCTGAATCCTCACTCCCAAACCAATCCTCTGCTTCTTGTGACTGCTTCCTTGCTTGCACTCGTGGCTGTTTTAACGGCTGCTTTCCCAGCTGTTCCCACGGCTGTGTTCCTGGCTGTGCTCCCGGCTGTGCTAACTTCCTTCCTAATGAGCTTCCCTTATATCTCTGGTTTCCTGGGTTTAATCTGACCCCTCCCTCCAGCAGGTGTTCTGCCTCAGCTCGTGACCGATGAGCTGAACTGCAGCAGGGGCGTGTTGTCCTCTCCTCTGATCTGCTCTGTTTGTGGTTTCCCTGGAAACCAGGAGCCATGTGCATTTGTTTTCTTTCTTGAACTGAAGCTAAGTCCTGCGTTTTATCACTCTCTAAGGGATCTGAGGGACCTTCTACACCACAGTATGTATGACCTAGATTGGCCACTGTTGGAAACAGGATACTGGGCTTGATGGACCTTGGTCTGACCCAGTATGGCACATATTATGTTCCACTACATTCTTTACTATCCTCCAATGTTAATCATCCTCCAGCTGTTACTACTAGTTCCTATTCACAACTCTGTGGCATTATCTCCATGTATTGACTTGCAGATTTACAGCTTTTAATCCAAGATGTATTTTTCCATATCCTTACCAAAGCTTCTTAAGTTTTAATTTCTCATCTCAATCATATATTTTATTTTTTCCAGGAACAAGCAGGAATCAGTCCTCACTTATGGGTGACGTCGGCACCGATGGAGCCTCACGGAGCAATTCCCCAGCTTTCAAAGAAAGCTTTTGGGATTGCTGCCACGCATGTGTTCTCCTCTTCCCGCCCAAGGGTGCCATCTTGCTCAGTCTCCCTTTTTCCGCGGAGTCCTTCGGACGCACGTCCTCATCCCTCGAAAACGTTTAATCTTTTCTTGCCTTAACAGGCTCTCTTTATTCCAGTTTCATCGATCATCTACCGTCCTTCCCCTGCTCTACTTTTGAGCTCCCGGGGATACATTTTTTTCCTAATTTTTTATTTTGGGCTTCGCGCCCTTTTTTCTCTCTAACTGCTGACCGTGTGGGTCTTCAACCTTGCAGGGGCCATTTTTGCCCCCATGGCCACCAGATTTAAAAAATGCAATAGATGCTCTAGGAACATGTCGCTTACAGACACTCATGACTGCGGTGCCTGGGAGCCGACCATGACCCAGAGCTCTATTCTCTCTTAAGAAAATGTCCTCTAAGGCCGTGCTCAGTCGTAAGCAGAAGTCCGAAGACTTTTCAGAAGGCCGCCTCGGAGTCCCTGGTGGCGCCCTCGGTCATCTCTCCTCTGATGGGTTTTCCCCCTGCGGCCCCGCGTTCTCGGCAGCACTCCGACCAGGTGTTCCCCGAGACAGAACGACGCAAAAAGAAAGCCTCAAAGTCGCTGTCCGGGGCTCCTGAGAAGCGAGAGCGCTTCCGCGCCCGGTCACTTAGCCCCCTTCAGCGTTCCCGAGAGTCGGACAAGGAGCTGCCCCGTAAGATACCTCACAGGGAAACGGAGGCCTCCGGCGAAGGTGCCCAGTCTCCTGAGGGTCGTCCCGGTGAGGACCCCCTCCTTGATGCCCAATCCGGTGACCCTGGTATCGGCGTCCCAGGGCCCCATGCCCGTGGGGGAGTCCCGTATGCTGGCGCTCGAACGCAAAATTTCTGCATTCATTGCTTCCCAGCAGGCTCTCATGGCCAGCTTCGCTGACTTGCGCCCAGTGACCGTGGGTCCCTCGGGTGGGACACCCAAATCCGTCCAGGAAACCCCCGAGAGCCGTGGGCCTCATGAGGGTCCTCGACGTCTGTCTCACTCGCTCTCCGGTTCCTCGGAGGCAAGATCGTCCAGAGCCTCCGGCTCCAGGCTGCCGGCCATCAGACAGGGTGACCCATCCAGCTCGGATCCCTCAACCAATTTTTTGGACTGAGAGTCTAATGGGGACACCTCCCCGGGAACCCGTACCCCCCGGGATATGCATTCCAGCAGCGCTCACCACCCAAAGACATCTCTCTCTTGGTGTTTATTCGGGACATGGCTCGGGCCCTCAGCCTGGTCACCCAGGCCAAGGAGGACCCTCGTGCTGACGAACTTGACATTCTTCAGTACGAGTCCCCACCCAGGGAATCCCTCACTGTGCCTATACCGCCGATCCTATCTCAGCTGCTGCTCCGCATGTGGGAGGCCCCAGCCTCTGTCCCAATAGTGAGCAAGTTCCTTGACATAATGTACAAAGTGCAGCGTGGGCACGGCTTCTGAAAGACCCAACTCCCACACACCTTAATGGTGGTGGAATTGGCCATGAGGAAACAGAAGAGCCCAAAATCACACTCATCCATACCACCGGGCCGAGAGTCGAGAGCCCTTGATGCCCTGGGCCGTAAGGCATATCAAGGGTCCAGGCTCTCTTGTCGCATCCAGGCATATCAATTGTACATTGGTATATTCCTACGCGACTTGGCGAAGGAACTTGGGGGTTTCTCCGCAGGCCTCAAGGGGGAGCCCCTCGACAGATTCCATGCCCTGCTAAAATCAGTGTCGACTGCTCCAAGTACATCTCATGAGCCTCCTATGATGGCTTCGAGACATCGTCTCGGGTGGCAGCCACGGGCATTGGGGCCCGCCATCAGACACGGCTCCAATCCTCGGATTTGGAGCAATGGGTGGAGGACAAGCTCCTGGATGTGCCCTGCCTCAGTGAACAGCTTTTTGGTAAGCCAATGGAGGAAAAGGCTGCGGAGATTGAAACGGAGTTCATCACCAGGACCCGACTCTCCCACAAGACCTCTACCCTGCCTCGGAAGAAGCAGCCAACCAAGAAGCCCTTCTTCCCCAGAAAAAGTCTCCAGTATCGCGGCTACCCGCTGTACCCGGCTACCCCATGCTGACTGCTCCGACACTAGGAAAGCCCGGCTAGGGGCACCATAAACCAAAGGCCCAAACGCCCCACAATGCACTCTGGTTTTGATGCCAGCAGCATGGCCCCTCGCCCTCCGGCAATACAGCAGCCAGTGGGGGGGGGGGATGCCTGTCCTGCTTCGACCCATTGTGGGCGCTCATTACTTCAGACACTTGGGTTCTCCAGGTATTCCGAGAGGGCTTTCATCTCCATTTCCACAGGTTTCCATCCTGACGGAGCCTCCTCGACTCCCCGCACACCAGCTTCTGCTGCAGCGGGAATTTCACTCCCTCTTTGCCCAACGGGCAGTCGAGAAGGTCCCTCCCCACCTTCGAGGTTGGGGCTCTTATTCCCGGTATTTCCTCGTCCCGAAAAAGACAGTGGGATCTGCAGCCCATCCTCGACCTCCGCAGGCTAAACAAGTTCCTGGTGCGGGAGAAATTCAAGATGTTATCTCTTGGCGTGCTGCTGCTCTTCCTTCGATCTGAAGGACGCTTACGCCCATATCTTGATCCACCCCCAACACAGGCAGTACCTGCATTTCAGGGTGCAGGGAGAGCACTTCCAGTACAGGGTGCTCCCTTGCGTCCATCCCACGGGTCTTCACGAAGTGCCTCATCGTGGCCGCTGCTCACCTTCGGCGCCGAGGTATGCTGGTTTTTCCCTACCTTGACGACTGGGTCATTATGGTCTCCTCCGTCGAGGAGGCCCGGCAAGTGATGTCATGTACTGTTCTCCTCTTGGAGAGCTTGGGGTTCTTGGTCAACTACCCAAAATCTCACCTCGAGCCAGTGCAGGCTCTCAAGTTCATTGGGGTGTGTCTCGATACTCAGCAGGCCATTGCCTTCTTGCCAGTGGATCACTCCACTCACCTCCGAGCTCTGGCAGCTCACGTCCAAAGCGCCCACCAGGTCACCGCTCAGTTCATGCTACGTCTCCTGGGCCACATGGTCTCAACCGTGCATGTGGTTCCTCACGCCCGCCTGCACATGCGAACGGCTCAGTGGTGTCTCAGTACCCAATGGAGCCAGTCCCTCAGACACCTCAGGGACCCCGTCAGGGTTATCCCCGACCTCCGCTTGTCCCTGAACTGGTGGCAAAACCCTGCAACCTTCTGCGGGGATCGCCCTTTCAGGGCCCACAGCACAATGTGGTGCTGACTACAGGCGCTTCCCTGTTTGGGTGGGGAGCCCATTGTGGGTCTCTCTGCACGCAGGGGCATGGTCACCCACAGAGTCTCGGCAGCAGATAAACCTGCTCGAGCTCCGGGCCATCCGGTAGGCCCTGAGGGCCTTCGAGGATCACTTCAGTGGAAAGTCTGTTCTGGTACAGACCGACAACTGTGTAGCCATGTTCTACATCAACAAGGAGGGCGGGGGCATGGGATCGCGCTCCCTCTGTCAGGAAGTGGTCCTTATCTGTTCCTTCGCTGCCCGATGGAGATTATCCCTCAGGGCTGTGTACCTCCCGGGTCAGGAGAATGGTCTGGCGGACAGACTCAGCAGAATCCTTTGCCCCCACGAATGGCGGCTGGATACCAGAGTAGCAGGCTGGCTGTTTCTACGCTGGGGCACTCCAGCGATAGACCTCTTCGCCAGCCCCAGAACATGCAGCTCCCTCGCTTTTGCGGCCCGGTACCACATCCGGACAGGGAGGGCCCTGATTCATTTCTCCTGGACTGATCCTCCAGTCTCGTATATTGTCACGGGTCGTCAAGGTAAGAGACTGCGTGTGTCCACTAGGCGACTGCCTAGGGTATTGTGGATACTTAACTGCCTCCTCTTCTATACACAGAGTCAGTCAGTCAGAGTGGTAAAGTAAAAGTGGGGTTTTATTCCCGTTCCCTGGCAGATATCATTACTTTGCAAACATACAGAACGATGAATCAAACTAAACAAAAACAGCTGGAATAATCTTTCTTTCTTCCTTGTTCCTTTCACAAGACTTCAGCATAAAGATGTTATTTCATCTGACAAACATATCGTGCAATCCATCGGTTCAGGCTCAGGGTAAATGTTACTGCTTTCCCATTGTGTTAAACCTGGACTGCGTCTGTTACTCCCTGGGTCACATTCAGTACATGTGCTGTAGCTGGGTTCACTTACTGGGGGAAGATAAATTCTCTCTTCTCCCAGGCACTTATCTAAATCAGGATTGTAGAACCCTTTTGTAGAGAAAGTCTCTTTGTGAAAAGCCTCCCCTGGCTCCCTTGCTTGGAAGTCTGCACACCTTCCTGTATTAAAACTTTTCTCAGTGCAGGGCTTATTAAAACTCTCAGCTTCTCTCCTCTCCCAAACACAAGGCTTTAAAAAACCTGTTACCTTATAAACGGGTCTGGTGTCAGCTGTGGAGTTTCTCTCCCCTGGCAAAGCTTCTGTGGCTTGAAGAAAGTTTCTCCGTGATTTGGGTAAACTTTCTGAGGCAGTGCACCACTTCCTGCTTGTGTGAAAAACCTCTCCGGGACTATCTCTCCAGAGATCAGTTTCTCTACTGCTCCAGTTCCCTTTCCTGGAGCTTCTCTTGAGAGTTCTGGGTCCTCCCAGACCTCCAAAGCCTCCCTTGGAGTTAGAACGTCTCCTGGGATTCTGTGTCTCTCTCTGCCTCTGAGCCTTGCTTGTCTGATGCTGGAACTCCACCTGCATCTGACTGCCACTCTCCTCCTCAGAGTCAGTTTGGCTTTCTCTCTGGTTTCCTCTCAAACACCGACTTCCCTTGGTGCCTTTCTGGGTGCCTCTGGTGCTTCTGGTACCAACGCTACTTCCTCCCCTTCCTGGTTCTAACCAGGGCTTTTTGTACCTCCCCCTCTCCACATTACGTCAGCTTCTGGGGACAGGTGTTTTTGATGAGATCCCTCAATTCTATCTGCGTCACTGCTAAGGAAAGGAAACCTCATTTTAAACCTCTTCTGTTCTATTTGTGCTGATGGCACCGGGTGCTCAGCCCTTCTTAAACATGCTGAATCCTCCTGCCTAGCCAAGTTTGAGGTGAGTTCTCCCTTTTTGCTAGTTTCCACAGATTCTCTATAGCTTACTGTATCACATATCCCCCCTCTTAAGACATTCCGGGATGGGGAACTATCATTCTCACAGCCCGGAATCTCCACAAGAATCTTATCCTTCCTGCCGGACCCTCTGTCTAGTACGTTATTATGTTGCCAGGAGTCCTTCTGGTCCGCTCCTATTGCTCTACCCTTGCCTCTTATCCAAGAGCGGCTAGCTGCGGCCGTTCTCTCCTGCCAAGGCTGCAATATATTGACGTGATAGGTTTGCAGACGACCTTTGTCATTCTCTACCACATATGTCACTGGAGCTTTTTGCTGCACTACTGTATATGGACCCTTCCACTGGGCCTCGAATTTGGGCCCAGGGTCAGCGACCATTACTACCACATTGTCACCTATGGACAATTGTCGCATCTTTTTGCCCCTATCATAGTGCTTCTTTTGGCTTCGCTGACTGCCTTGCACATGCTCTTCTGCAACTCTCGAAACCCTCTGTAGGCGACTTCGGAGTTTACACAGAAATTGGGGAACCCCTATTTCCTCTGCCTCGGGCTCGACCCACTGGTCTCTTAGAATGTCTAGGACCCCCCGTGGCGCCCGCCCGAACATTAGCTCGTAAGGAGATGTTCCCAGTGAAGCTTGGATACGCTCCCTACTGGCATACAGGGTAAAAGGAAGCAGAATATCCCAGTCAGCCATCTGTCCATCTAATGCTCTTCTTAAGAGCTGTTTAATGGTCTGGTTAAAACGCTCGACCAGACCATTGGTCTGCGGATGGTATGCCGAGGTTTTTACGTGAAGGATGCCGAACGCATCCCATACCTGCGCTAGATGCTTGGAAACAAAATTGCTCCCCCTATCTGTCAGCATCTCCCTTGGGAACCCCACCTCGCAGAACAGTTTAACCAACTCTGCTGCTATAAACCTGGCCGATATGTTCCTTAGAGGTATCGCCCAAGGAAATTTTGTAGCACAGTCCATTACTACAAGAATATATTGATACCCCCTGGGGGTTTTTATCAATGGACCCACTATGTCCATTGCCATCCGGTGAATTGGCTCAGTTATCGTCGGGGTCTGTACTAGGGGAACTCCTATTGGCTTGACAGCACTTACTCGCTGACATGAGGGACACGCTTCACAGAACCGCTTTGTTTCACGGAAGAACCCCGGCCAATAGAAACGCTCTAGCATCTGGTCTAGAGTGCCTTGAATCCCCTTATGCCCTCCAATAGGGTGATCGTGGGCTAGTCGTAATACTACAGTTTTAAAAGTAGTGGGAACTACCAGCTGCTTTCTAATGGCCCCAGTATGAGGGTTGCTGCTCTCTCTATAAAGAATGTCTTCTTCTATTAAGAACCTTGGGAGCACATCCCTATCTTTCTGGGCAAACTCAAAAGCGTGTTTAAGCACTGGGTCTGACTTTTGTTCCCCTGGAAAGGATGGAAACTTCTTCACTAGGTCACTGGGTACCCAGGGTAAACCTTGCCTATCGGTTACTCCAGCCCTCACCTGAGCCCGGTGGTGTCTTTCCTGGCGCTTATCGCCTTTACTTTTCTTTTTCTCCTTAGAGGGGGTGCCCATTAACTCCTCGTGCTGGGGAAGTTCACTTAGGCCCTCCTCCAGAACCTCATTTTCCTCTCCTGAAGGTTCCTGTTCTGTCCCTGTGTGATCAGAATTATCTGTTGGTGATTCACCCTGTGCTTCCTCAGCCTTTGCTTGAGAGCGGGTGGACACCATTCCCCCCTTTATGGGTGTATCCTCCCCCATACCTCTGTAAAAAGGTGGCCAATCCCTACCTAGTACGATATCGTATGGTAGGTTAGGGATTATTGCTATCCGGTTCTCTCTCCGGGTGCCTAAGCCATTAATTTGTATTCTATAAAGAGGATACTGAGTGGTCGCTCCGTGCACACATTTTATGCTGGCCTTTCCCTCTTGCTGACTCGGGGGAAAATCCTTTCTGGCCTGTATGATGTCCCAAAACCTTCGGGAGACCATACTTTGATCGGCCCCCGAGTCTAGCAAGGCTCTGGCCGGGACCCCTTCCACCTCCACATCAAGGCGGAATCCCTGTGGTACATGCTCATTACTTTTTGTTATCAAGGCTGTGCGATCTGGGCAATACCTTTTCACATGCCCTACCTTACCACACTTAAAGCATGTTGCAAAAACATTGTTATTAATTCTCTTAGGCAAACATTCTTTCATACAATGTGTGTCCCCTGGAAAACCTTCCTTTAACTTTGCATGACTGGTGCAGCCCAACTTCCACTCAGCGCTTCTGGGTATCTTTTTAGCCATCTCGGCTTCCAGAAACCGTTCTGTTAGCTGCGCTGCCTTTATGGAGGTTGTGCAGTCTTGCAAGGTTAAAAAGGCTTTTATTTCTGAGGGAACTGCCTCAAAATACTGCTCTAAGACAATTTGGTCAATCAGGCTATCCACAGTTTTACCTTCAGGCTCTAACCATTTTAACACTAAACTGCGCACCCTATGGCACAGTGCTTTAGGCGTTTCGCCTGTTTGTAACCTTGTGGATCTAAGCATTCTCCGGTACACAGCTGGTGTTAGGCCTAGCCTATCCCTTCCTGCCTTTTTGATTTCTGCGTACACATCTGCCAAAGCGGCAGGCATTGCTCGGTACGCTGCCTGAGCTTCTCCCGTTAGGGATGCGCCGAGTCTAACCGCCCACTGCTCCTTAGGCCAGTGTGCATGGAGAGCTACTCTCTCGAACGACTCTATAAAGTCATCAAAATTGTCTTTATCTGTCATGTGTCCAAATGTCCATATCCCACACTGTGGTGGGCCTACCCCACTGAAGCCTTCTGGTGTTGTCTTTCCTTGTGGTCCTTCCAATAGTGCCTGCACGAGGTCTGTCAGGGGCTTTTGCTGCGCTTGGAGAGCAGCCAAGGCCTGTTCTTGATTCAGCTGGGCCAGCTCCCTTTGCTTCTCAAATTGTCTGCTCATCCAGCGCAGAACCTCAGGGACATCCATCTTTAGCTGTTACACTCTGCAAAACACAACCACAAGAAACACCAAGTGCGGTACCACTGGACAAAAAAAAGACGTTTTTTCTGCCTTTTATTTTTTTCAAAAAGCAACCCCTTCTCACTCTGGATCCTCCCCAGCCTATGCCCAAATACCTTTTACCTGGACTAGGTGGAGGGTCTCGCTTTTTGTACGCTGTAGTCCACTCCGGCTCCTTCTGGATCCTTCCGGGCGTGGCAACTTCCGCTCCTTCTGTTGAGCTTGTGCACGTCCTGGTGGGCTTGCTTCCAGAATGAAAAATCCGCCCCAACTACGCCATTTGTCACGAGTCGTCAAGGTAAGAGACTCCGTGTGTCCACTAGGCGACTGCCTAGGGTATTGTGGATACTTAACTGCCTCCTCTTCTATACACAGAGTCAGTCAGTCAGAGTGGTAAATAAAAGTGGGGTTTTATTCCCGTTCCCTGGCGGATATCATTACTTTGCAAACATACAGAACGATGAATCAAACTAAACAAAAACAGCTGGAATAATCTTTCTTTCTTCCTTGTTCCTTTCACAAGACTTCAGCATAAAGATGTTATTTCATCTGACAAACATATCGTGCAATCCATCGGTTCAGGCTCAGGGTAAATGTTACTGCTTTCCCATTGTGTTAAACCTGGACTGCGTCTGTTACTCCCTGGGTCACATTCAGTACATGTGCTGTAGCTGGGTTCACTTACTGGGGAAGATAAATTCTCTCTTCTCCCAGGCACTTATCTAAATCAGGATTGTAGAACCCTTTTGTAGAGAAAGTCTCTTTGTGAAAAGCCTCCCCTGGCTCCCTTGCTTGGAAGTCTGCACACCTTCCTGTATTAAAACTTTTCTCAGTGCAGGGCTTATTAAAACTCTCAGCTTCTCTCCTCTCCCAAACACAAGGCTTTAAACCTGTTACCTTATAAACGGGTCTGGTGTCAGCTGTGGAGTTTCTCTCCCCTGGCAAAGCTTCTCTGGCTTGAAGAAAGTTTCTCCGTGATTTGGGTAAACTTTCTGAGGCAGTGCACCACTTCCTGCTTGTGTGAAAAACCTCTCCGGGACTATCTCTCCAGAGATCAGTTTCTCTACTGCTCCAGTTCCCTTTCCTGGAGCTTCTCTTGAGAGTTCTGGGTCCTCCCAGACCTCCAAAGCCTCCCCTGGAGTTAGAACGTCTCCTGGGATTCTGTGTCTCTCTCTTCCTCTGAGCCTTGCTTGTCTGATGCTGGAACTCCACCTGCATCTGACTGCCACTCTCCTCCTCAGAGTCAGTTTGGCTTTCTCTCTGGTTTCCTCTCAAACACCGACTTCCCTTGGTGCCTTCCTGGGTGCCTCTGGTGCTTCTGGTACCAACGCTACTTCCTCCCCTTCCTGGTTCTAACCAGGGCTTTTTGTACCTCCCCCTCTGCACATTACGTCAGCTTCTGGGGACAGGTGTTTTTGATGAGATCCCTCAATTCTATCTGCGTCACTGCTAAGGAAAGGAAACCTCATTTTAAACCTCTTCTGCTCTATTTGTGCTGATGGCACTGGGTGCTCAGCCCTTCTTAAACATGCTGAATCCTCCTGCCTAGCCAAGTTTGAGGTGAGTTCTCCCTTTTTGCTGGTTTCCACAGATTCTCTATAGCTTACTGTATCACAATATGCATTCTCTCCTTTCCCCCTCATTGCGAGGACTCTGTTCAAGGCTCAACGGGACGGGGCATCGTTGATTCTCGTGGCCCCCTCATGGCCTCGGCAACCTTGGTTCCCGCTCTGGCTGTCGACGGAGCCTCCGGTTCCCCTGGGCTCTGCCGGGGGCCTGCTAACGCAGGAGGAGGGCCAGGTACAATACCCGAACCTGACCTCCATATCCCTCAAGGCCTGGCAGCTGAACAGGTTTCCCTAGCCTCTCTGGCCCTTCCGGAGGAGGTCGAGGAAATTCTCTTTGCCTCAAGGAAGGACTCCACTAGGCGGGCTTATGCCTTTAAGTGGAAAAGCTTCTCCGTCTGGTGCTCGGAACTCCAGATCGACCCCTTCTCATGTTCTATTCGGTAGGTGCTCCAGTACCACCTCCACCTCTCGAGGGAAGGGCTGAAGTTGAACTCTGTTAGAGTTCATTTGAGCTCCATATCGGCTAATCATCTCTCTATCGAAGGAAAACCTCTCTTGGGGTAGCCGCTAGTCTCCTGCTTCTGCTATCCAAGCCGCACATCCGTGCCCCTCCGGCAGAATGGGACTTTAACATGGTACTCACACAGCTCACCCATCCACCCTTCGAGCCGATGGTGACATGTTCGCTCCGGCATTTATCCTGGAAGGTGGCCTTCCTGGTGGCGCTGACCTCGGCTCGCCGAGTCAATGAGCTCCAGGCACTCATGGCTGGCGCCCCTTACACCAGGTTTTATTGGAACAGGGTGGTCTTCCGGACCCATCCTAAATTCTTACCCAAGGCCATTTTGGACTTCCTTCTCAACCAAGAGATAGTGCTCCCGACCTTTTTCCTGAGGCCCCACGCCAACCAGGCGTCAGCGGCTCTCCACACCCTCGACTGCAAGTGGGCCCTCGCCTTTTTTTGAAGTGTACCCCGACTCATCGCAAGTCTGGCAGACTTTTCATGATCTACGATCCCGATAGACAAGGGCAAGCAGTCACCAAGTGCACCCTCTCTATTTGGGTGGTGGACTGCATCGTGTTGGCCCATGCGAGGGCGGGAGTCCCTTTGGATCGTCGAGTCACTGCACACGGGGTCCGAGCCAAAGCGGCCTCGCTGCACTCCGTGCCCATGATGGACATCTGGCGGGTGGCAACCTGGTTTTCTACGAACACCTTCGCTGTCCACTACTGCCTAGAGAGGGAGTCCTGCCGGGACAGTGCCTTTGACCAGGCTGTACCCTGTAATCTGTTCAGGGTATAAGCAGCTCCTGCCTTCTGACCCTTCTTCAAGGCTACCGAAGGCTTCGCCCCAAGGACTCGGGCTCCTTTGGGCTTCGGCTTCTGCTTACGGCCTCGCGGAGGTGTTTTTTGGTTACAGGTTCGGTAGCCTGTAGCTAGGGAGTCCCATAAGTGAGGACTGACTTCTGCTTGTTCCTGGAGAAAGCATAGTTACTCATCTGTAACAGGTGTTCTCCAGGAACAGCAGGAATCAGTCCTCACTACCCTCCTGCCTCCCCTGATGAGTTGCTGAATTTTTGTCCTTCCCTTGCCATCTGCTTGGTAGGGCTTGAGCTAAGGACCTGACTGAGCAAGATGGCACCCTTGAGTGGGAAGAGGACCACGCATGCGTGGTAACAATCCCAAAGGCTTTCTTTGAAAGCTGGGGAATTGCTCCACATGGGCTCCGTCGGTGCCAACGTCACCTAAAAGTGAGGACTGATTCCTGCTATCCCTGGAGAACACCTGTTACAGGTGAGTAACTACGCTTTATCTGTAGTCAGTTCATTGCCCGCTTTATTTTTCACTGTTATATAGTGCCTATTAGATCTTCTGTTGCTTCTCTGGTGTATTCTTTTCATCCCAAAATAACAGATTCCAATAATCTTTTGGCAGCTTGGGATATGCCTCTGGATATTATCTTCTGTAGACGATCAAGTTTCTGTCTGGAACCAGTCTCTGTGCTCCAGGAGCAGCGGAACATCCTTTTGGTTGGAGGGGCTAAACAAACCTATCTCCAGCCCTGCCTCCAAGCTCTCTATTGCTGATGATGTGTTCGGCAAAATATTGGTGGGGCCATAGTCCCTGTGGCCCTCCCCTGTCTGCTGCCTATGCTGTGCTCAGCTCTGCATACAGTTGCTCCATTGCGTTCTTCTAAAACGTGAAAGAGATAGTCAGACACCTGATATTGCTTGGCCTTCCTACTTTAAAACAACAATGAAGACATCATGGTGACTAGGCTGTAAGCTCTTAGGAGCAGGGGCTGTCTCCCACATGTCTCTGTACAGCGCTGCATATGCCTTGTAGCGCTGTATAAATGATAAGTAGCGGTAGCAGTAGAATGATAGTGGTGTAAAACTAAATCCTCTTATAGTCCATATAAAGATATGAAAAAGAGCTGGACTGCTGCACTTAAATCTGCTAAAATAAATTACTATTTCACTTTAATCAAAATCCTTCTTGGGGGAGCTGTGTTTCTTAGCTGGCTTTGGCATTTGGAGGAGTCAGATTCTGGACTATCCGTGCACCTTTCTCTTTGCCTGCCCCGAGGGCCGCTGAACAGGAAGTGGTGTCATCGGACTCTCCAGGGACCTATAAAAAAACGTGTGCTGTGGTTGCATGACCGAAGGGGCGAGATCAAAGGAGCCCGCTCTTCTGGAGCCCAGACAGAGCCCAGGAGGAGCCAGGAGAAAGTTTGAGAGAGTGATATTGGGTTTGTCAATCTTAGTGAGTGAAGTAAGTATGGGGAAGAGGAAAGAAAAGGAGAGAACTGGGAATATGGCTCAGGAGGTAGCTGTACAAGGTCCCATGGATAATTTTGTATCAGTGTAAAGTAATTTGAAGGTTATGGCTGCTTGCTCCACTCCCAATATTGTCAAAGATCAAGCAGAATCACCTTTTGAGGATGTTTCCCTCAGTCCTGCCCTCCACCTCCCGCCACCACTTCCAGTCTGAATTCAGGGTTGGAGGAATCACTAGAAGTCCATTCTGTCTGGGGCATTAGATGCATCATTTGATGGGACTAACTTGAGCGTCGTTGAGGATTGTAGGTCTGAACAAGTAGTACCTGAGGTATTGAATGTGTCATCGAAAGTGCGGGTTGGGAATATCTTGAAATCTGTTAATGGGAAAGTAGAAGTAGGTCCTATGAGGCCTATTATATTTTCAGGGAAGTTGTCATGTGAAACAGCCCCACCAGTGTCATCTCCTAGGGAGATTTTGAATCTGGAATTGTGGCACTTGATTTCCAGGATGGAATCTACTCTATCAACTTATCTATCACAGCTGTGCTCCTTTACAGGAGAGGCTGTGGAGAGATTTAAGAAAGTAGATCAGCAGTTAGGACAAGTTAAAACCAAGATTAGTCTAGGATTAGTCAGTCTATGAATGTAGCCATCATAAGGGGTAATAATATCTTGGATAAACTTGATAAATTAGAGAATTCAATTCACTATAACTTGTATTTCTTGAATTTCCCTTACACAAGATTGATCTGTTATTTAGAGATGTTGAAGCAGTATTTTTGGGATATCCTTGGTCTGGACCTTCCTTCCCACCCTTTCATCTCTAGGGCCTATTATGTTATGGGCTCGTTAAGACATTGGATGGGGTGGGGAGAGGAACGGACCAGGAATTGAATTTACAATTAGTGACCTCCTTGGAAGAAACCTACAATAGAACAAACTAGGTTGCCTCATTTGTTATGACTTTAGGCAGGGATAGGGTCTTAATAATTTTTTGTGGCTAGGTTACAGAATTTCCATGGCCATAGAATTCGTCTTTTCCTGATCTATCTGATAAGGCACAGAAGATCAGGAAATAATTTCTTTAGCTTTGTCCCGGAACCTCGGCTCTTGGGACGTGTTTCTTTTTGAAATTTCCTAGGAAATGTTTTATTAAGTATAAGGGGCATGATTACGTTTTTTTAGAACCTAAACAATTGGAGGAGTTTATTACTGCCGAGGAAAATGCTCTTAATGGGGATGCTGTGGTTACCAACAATGTTGTATGAGATTGGGGGAACATATGAGGATTTAAAATGATATTAGCCAGTTTTTGAAAATGTGATTTTTTTTTTTTGTTTCCATAAATGTTTGCTAACAGTTTGTCTCCCCCTTATTTCCTCAGTGAATTCTGACAGGTGTGGAAGTTTATTTACTTTCCTATATTTTATTTCCTGTTATTTGAACGATTACCTGTCAGTTTATTACTATGTTGTATTTGTACTTTTATTTTTATTTTCCTTTGTATATTGTGTTGAAAATTAAATAAATATTAATTTTAAAAGAAATCCTTCTCGTGCTCGTCTTATGAAATAGTTAGACACCTTATTAGTACTACATCTACAATCATACCGCGGCTAACTCCTCTCATATAGCAGAAAGGTTTTCTAAAGCCTTTGCTGACAAAATTAACATTCGTAATACTTTTACTGTACCAACTCAATCTTTGGTTACTCAATTCAGTCTAAATTTGTAAAACCTTCAGGGTCCTCTGTCTTTCTCTCATCATATCACTGCTTTCAATCTTTCATCTCAATTGATAATCAAAAAAACGCTCCATTCCTTCAATACTACTGTGTCCAGATTGGACCCATTGTCTTCTCTTTACCTCAAACCACTGGCTGATCATTTTACATCTGTTTTGAAAGTGATTCTTCACTGTCCTCTTCAATAAGGGCTAGTTCCATCTGCCCAGAAACAGACCAAGTATTCACCCTAGACTTAGCAATAATAAAACTGATCTCACTGATTACCTTACTTACCAGGCAATCTCGTTCACTTGTTGAAACTGTTGAAGATTTGTTTCCCTGCAATTGGAACAATTTATGAAAAATGTGACTAGTCTTCATCCACATCAAACCAGCTTTAAACCTCATCGCAATGTTGAAACTAGCCACCTTGGGTTAACCCATTTGATTCAAACCCATCTGGATGAGGAAAAGGAGATTATATTGAATTCATTCATTTTAAATGCAGTTCTTGGCTGTCACTGATGCTTGTGATGCTAAATTCTTATAAGAGCTGTTGTCTAAACTCACTCAAATAGCAGATGTGACAATAGACTCCATTTTAAACATCAAAAAAACAGAACTCTTAATATTCTCTAGACATATATTCGGCAAATAGCCGGCAAATATTTCTCAACCTACGTCTATTATATTTGCCGGCTTTGTTTTACATTAAACTTATTCACTCAAATCCATACTGGACATGTGGAGGGTAATTCTATAATCTTGCATGCAGGTAAAGTGCATTATCTAGTGCATATTTGGGGCCTATTCTTTTAAGTAAAGCATGCACGGGCTTATTTTAGAGAATAGAGGTGTATGGATGTGCCTAAGTCTAACTGACCATGCCTAGATGACTATAACTTAATTCTAGGCCATACCAACACTCCAACCAAGCTCTGCCTCTGTGCACATCCCGACTGAAAGTATGTGCGCTGGGACTTGTGTGTGCATTTACAGAACAGTGACACCTAAAATGTGCAGGTCATTCCTTTAGAATAGGGACTTATGTGAGTTTCATGGACATACCGTCCTGCATGCGGTATATAGAATCGGCCCCGAAGAGTATTGTTCTGTTACTTCTTACCCTAGTTATGCTGCAAGTCAATAAGATTATTGTAATTCTTTTCTCCAGGATTTTAATACCAGTTCCCTTTGAAGATTACAACTAGTACAAAATACCGAAAAAGTTGTAATAGACACTATCATTTTGATTGTTCCCCTCTCCTAATGGAGGAACACTGATTGCCTGTATCATATAGGGTTCAGAACATCCATTTTAACTCACCAATCTACTCATTCTGCATACTCTGGGTCATACATTATAGTCTTAACAAAATCTGCTTGTAGTTCCTCCTTATACAAAAGTTTGTCATGAAATATGTCACACAGCTTTTAGAGTAATAGTTACTGCTACCACTTATTTGTATAGAGCTACAAGGCATACGTAGTGCTGTTCCAATGCTTTGGAAAAGAGAAATAAAGAAGACTAGTGGGGGCTGGCTTGGTGCTGATGGGAGTGGTGGGAGGAACTGGGGATCCTTGAACTTTTTGGAGGTGGTTAAGGGGTCTGTACGACCAAAAAGGTTGGGCATCTCTGCCCTAGACCAGATTAACAGGACCTTCCAAAACACCATAGGGAACACCCACTCTCTTGGACAGACACCTAGACCCATTCTCAATTGCATCACTTTATTACTTGGAACAGGAGCTTCAGAAATGTCCTCACTCTAAAGACAAAGGAACGTTTTTGGGGCCATGCTCCTTCCATAATTTAGGATTTTCATTAGATTGTCAATTAACACTTCATGAGCAGATCACATTGAGGGTCTTGCACTGGCTGTAATACATTGTCAAATTTAAGGCAATTATGTTCATTTGTGAATACATGGGAGTGAATAGTGCCCATTTATTTACTGCACTGTAAATGCATCCTCTGAGCTTCTCAGGAGACTAGATTGATAGTTTCATCAGGGAATGCAATGCATCTTCAGAGGTCCAGGGAAAGGCCATTTTCATTATTGGCCTTTGGATTTTGGAATAATGGGCTGGTGTTAAGCAAAACTTTGGAAGAAGGCCCCAAGCCCAACAGCAAGTTTTGGGAAGACCAGAACAATAGCCCTAGTTACACCTCTCCTAATACTGGCCCTGATATGAGGCCGGTGTAAGTGTATTAGTAGAGTGGTTTTCTTATTGCAAATGGTATGTTTTATTTGGATGTCTTATGTTCTTCGCCTCAAGCCTTTAGGTAGTGGCATTGACTAAATGATGATGACGACAACTGTGACTAGCATTATGGAGCTAAACTCTCTTTATTGCAAAACTAAAGTAATCATGCAGTTACGGTAGGTTTAAATAGTACGGCACTTGCTAGACATGACACTACAGCTTATTAACAGGATATGTGGCGGGGGGGAGGGGGAGAGGATGGAGTTTGGCAGAGGCCATAAAAGTTTATAGTTCCAAGGGATCTATGTTTGATAATTGGTGAGAAAGCCAATGCCCTTAGTAAGTCCTTTGGTATTTCAATTAAAATGGCAGAAGGAAAGGACTCTTAGTTTTCTGCTTTTTGCAATTCATAGTGCAAACCCATGGACTAGAGGACTAGGGAAGTCATCCTGAGGTTCTTTTCACTGCAGTTTCAAAATGTGTTTGAAAGTAAAGGTTAAGAACTATATTGTACAGTAGGTGGATACCTTTTTGCTGGACTAACTGAATGCATTAGCCATTAACTTTTCAGAGCAAAAGATGGTGAAAGCAGTGCAGTTCTCCAAAGCTAGTCAAATAACTAATTGATCCAATAAAAAGGTCTCACCTATGACTATTCCACTGACCTTCATTTCTTTAAATCCACGCGGGCTATTGTGGCAACCACACTGCTTTCTTTAAAAGTAATTTTGGAGCATGTAAAAATTCCCACACTTTTTTGAAACAAGAATAAAAAGGACCTTTCTGGATATACTTTATCCATAAAGGATTAGTTCCAATACAGTGATTCCGAAAGTTGGCCAGGGGGGGGACCCTCCCACCCATCAGGTTCTCAGGATACTCCCAATAAATATGCATGAGAGCAATGTGCGTGCATATCTCTTCATTAATATTCATTGTAAATATCCTGAAAGCCTGGCTGGCTGGGGGTCCCCCATAGCAGGTTTGCGAACCACTGTCCTAGTTTAAGATAAAATATCTTTGGGGTGCTTTGTTTTTTTTGGATCATATTCTTTTAGAAGTTAACTTTTATGACGGCTTTTTACATGCACTATGCAAAGGACATAGCTTGAGCAGAGCACAGAGGCACATGGGTGCATGTTTAGAGTGCACACTCGTATTCATATTTTCTTTAGAGTATGTGGACCTTTGTGCATAGACATTTGTACACGATGGGGGCTGGTTCTGGGCACCTAATTTATAGAGACACATGGGCCCCTGCTTGGAATTCTCACATTGGCACTGTTATAAAATTAAAGTCATATGCATATCAAAAAGCTGGTGAAACCATTCATTTCTAGGGCATTAATGCTTCTTTGTTCTAACCAATCAGATTGTAAGGAATCAAACCAGGCATTCTGTTTAGTTTATAACATTCTTTTATTTGTAAATGGTTACACGGTTAAAGACGTAGGCTACTGAATGCAAATTTCCATTATTTTCTAAACTGTTTAAATTACAGCGGATCTGAAAATCTTGTTGAGAAAAGGGTTGCCAAAGTTCATGATCTGTTTTTTTTTCCCCCTGCAGGAATGATGCCCCTCTACATGCATGATGACACAGAAAGCCTGCAGGATAGTTTTACAATACAGCTGACAGATGGCAGACACACAGTTCAGTGGACAGTGCATGTCCACATCATCTCTGTCAATGATGAAAGACCCCATCTTACCAGGTGAGCCATTAAATTGAACTACAAGGAAGAATGACGTTAAAGTCTGAGCACATACAGTACATCTACACATGCACTAGAGAATTAGAGAATTGGAGAAGCAGTTATAGGTAGACGATGAGGAGAAGTTTGCATAGGTTCTGTAAGCAAGAAAACAAATGTTTGGGTCATAAGAACATAAGATATGCTGTCCGCCAGGGTGCTCGGACAAATCTCCCCTGGGGTGGATACAATAATCAATCAGGCGACACTCTGCTTATTCCATAATAAAATAATTTATTTGGGCAAAAACAAATAGTAAGAAAGTTACAAGCAAAGCTATAAACAGTCTGCCTTATGCGGACAGAGTTCTCTGGCTCTGAATAATAGTGAAAGAGAAGGCTGTCCTGCCCACACTCGGCCGTTACCTCTGTTATATACTCCTCTGCAGCAAATAGTTCCAGAACATTCTGCATATATTTGCAGGCTCTACCCTGAGACCCCTCCCCATTATCAGGTTTCTGTCTTTGTTTCTGTCTTGAGGCCCTTCACTCAGTATCATATAACTAAATGTGCTGTAGGCCGTTCCCTGCTGGGCTGCTCGGTCCCCGCCCTGCATCTTCTTCTTTGTTTCACTGTAGTTTCGCTTGGGTGATTTTCTTTTCGCTTCAAGCACAAGTTAGAATCTTCAAGGCTCTGCAAACTTTTTCATCAACCTTATATTAGGCTGGCATCTGCTCCATTCTGTAAGTCCATTCTCTGCACACTCCTGTCCAGAGTCTGGTATCCTACATGTTTCAGCAGGGATTATACATGTTGTCAATCACAGCCCACATGCAGTTCTTCTGTGCCATTTAGAAGTTAGTCAGCTCTTTGGGATAGGATCATAACTTTCAACATCATTATCAAAGTGAGCCAAATTAAGTAAGCCAAATTAGTCCTTAAACCCGTCCTTAACTCCTACAATGCCATACTGGGTCAGACCAAGGTCCATCAAGCCCAGCATCCTGTTTCCAACAGTGGCCAATCTAGGTCATAAGTAACTAGCAGTTTCTCCAAGAGACACAGGTTCCACAATGCTTGTATTGGGGCAAGCAGTGGATATTCTGGGTCCATTTTAATAATGGCTTATGGACCTTTCCTCCAGGAACTTGTCCAAACCTTTTTTATACCCGGCTACAATAACAGCTTTTACTACATCCTCCGGTAGCAAATTCCAGAGTTTGATTACATGCATAGTATTCTATAAAAGGCTCGGCAAACATGGAGTCTTGTAGAACATGCATATAGAGGGCAATTTTACAACAGACCACCTATGTTTTGAAGGCCAAATAGACACCTGTTTTGAGGCTATTTTATAAAGACACTTCTCCCACTGAGTCGTCTTTTGACCTTGGGCAAGTCGCTTCACTCTTCATTGCCTCAGGTACAACATAGATTTTGAGTCTACTTGGGCAGGGAAATAACTTATGTACCAGTTTGTACCTTGCCTTGAACTCAGATTTGAAAAAAACAAGTCATTTAAATCTCAAATTCAAATCATAATGCCACTCAAGTTCTGCTCAAACAGCCTCTGAAGACACCTGCACATGGGGCATTTCAACATTCTTGGCACCGGGCATACTTTGTTGGATATAATCCCTGGGGTACATAAAAAACCCTTTTAGAATGTATAAAAAGACCTTTACATGCTAAAAATCCTTTATAAAATTACCTCCGTGTTGCCACATAGTTTTGGTGCTATCCCCAACTCAGAAAGAGAGTGACTTCACCAGGGGCTTTGCACGTCTAGGTAGTTCTACTTTTGTACAGTATGTAAGATGCCGTTTTGGTTACTTAAATGTGTAGAAGTGGCAGATTTTGTAAACCTGAATATCTGTGGGGCACCAATTAAGGAGTTAAGCTCCAAAACTCAAACTCTTGGCAAAAATAAGACTGTTTCGAATGCCATGAAGGTGACACCCCCCCCCCTCCCAACACTTCTCCATACTCCAAGTCAAAACGATAAGTTAACCATGGAGTATGTGTAAAGTAGAGATGGATTCCCATTCTAAAGTACAGGACACGCGTATACAGATAGTGTGCCTTTGATGTATGGTGTATCAAGTAAATAAATTATAAACTATACTTTGAAGGACCACTCGGACCACGCCTACGGTGCACCTCCTTTCAGTTCCTGCGTGGTGCAGGATGTGCATAGAAGTAGCGTCTTTTCTAAAATCATTAATAATGCATGCGTGCCGATTTCCTCATGTAAATATGCTTTCTAACATGCCAGTGGCATGTAACTCTTCTAAAATCACTTCCATCAATTCTAATAGAAACTGTGAATTTTTTGTACTTGCGTAAATGTTGTGCTAATGCTCTAGATTGGCATCGGTCTAGGATTGGGCAGTATTGCACAGCTGTTCATCATTCAACATTACCGTGTACAGCTTAGTCATGGCTTTCGCTAGTGAAGTGCTGCCCTTCTGTAGGATTAAGACGCCTGCGCCAAACTGGTGGTTCAGTGATGAGGATAAATGCTCCATAGGGGATAAATTAGATTGACAGACTCCTTTCACTTGGGACCTACATGCATGAGGACAGTTGTCTGGTCACACACCAAGCTGTAGCAGTTGCATCATGAAAGCTCCCTGAAAAAAGAACCACATGGACAAACAGTGTCTGACATTCATGTTACACAAATGCAGATGATTTATCAAATTACATACAGGTGTTTGTCCTTCTCAAAAGCTGAATTTCAGTTGACTGGAAATCCTTTGCAAGTATGAACACAATAACTGGGTCAGTTGCCAAAAAAACACAATTCTTTTGTCAAAAGACATGAAGTGTAAATTGAACTAATGTAGTGAAGTTAGGCAAGCATTGCAGAATTGTACGCTAATGTAAATAACAATTTTTGCTAAGCAAGTACATGCATTTTCCTACTATATTAGATGGTAGAAACCGTCTTGGTTTACTGAGATGTGAAATGGTTCGCTGATATCTGCAACAGTCTTATAGAAGTATCACACTAAAAATGATTTCATAGAGTAGGGCGGGTTCCTGTTTGGGCAAGCATAAGGGGGCAAGAAGACAAGTGAGCTTGAAGACATTTCTGAACCTCTTGTCTTTTCTGCTGCTCTGTGGTCTTAAATTCAGCAACAGTTATATTTTAATGAGGAAGGTTTTGTGTGCTATTCCCACCCCCAGAGTGTGACCCATCCAAAAATGCCCTTTCCTCTTTCCCCTGTTCACATATCAAAGAAAAGGAGGATTTGGGGACAAACACTAAAAGAATTTAAGAAAATCTGGGATAAGCACGCACAGCTTGATGGTCTTCTGGGTGCCGCTATGGCGCATAGCCTTGTCTGCTGACCCTTAACTGTAGGTCTAAGTTAGCAGCAGTTAACCAATTATCTTTCTAAATATCACCTAGAGGTTAGATCAGTGAGCTGGGAACTCAAGAAGCCAAAGGTTCAGATTCCATTGATGATCGTGCTCTTGGGCAAGTCACTGAACCCTCTAGTGCCTTAGGAACAAACTTATAGCTTGATACAGAAGCCCAGCACTAAAGCTCCACTACAAGGTTTCCTAATACAAGCTTAATGCAGACGTTCTACTAAGCAATGCTTAAAGCAAACAGCATGCAAATAGGCTGAGAGCAAAATGTCTGAGCTAAACAAGGAGAGCAAGCCAGGCCATGTATACAGGGGCCTGCGTTATATTTGGCAACTGTGCACATGTGTTGGAATGCTTGTAAATCTCTTCCTTCCTGTCCATGCATGAGCGGGGATTAGTTCATGCAGTGACAGGAAGGGACATAAGAAAAAAAACAGCTGTTAGCCTGCCCAATCCCATCCCTACCCCCCCCCAAAAAAAACCCATTGGTGGCTCTAGTGGGTGCCGACACAGCCCTATCCCACCAAACAAAATCATGGGTGTTTCCAGTGGGCATGACCCATTCCTCTGAATGCCAAACTCAACTATTGGTGGCCCTAGTGGGTCCTAACAGCCCTCCCACCCAAATAAACCAGACTTGGCTTCTCCCCACAAACCCACCCCCCACTACCACCAATGATGGGAGGCAGGAGCGTAGCCCACATGCTTCTGCCTCTGCCTTCTGCCTTTGCAAATGGCAGCACATGACCCCAGGATTCACTGCGGGGGGGTCAGGCACCGCCACTTGTAAAGATGGCATGGACGAAGGAGCATATGGGCTACACTCTTTCCTCTCATTGTCAGAGGTACTGCTGCTGTGGGGGGGAGGCCCAGCCTGGCCCTTTTCATTTTTGGCAATGGGAGGGGTGTAGGGGCTTCACTAGGGTCACTAATGGTTGGTTTGTCAGTTAGGGAGGTGTGGGGCAATCAGGGCCCATTAGGCCACCAGGGATTGGGGGGTCATATGAGGTGAAGTATGACACGTTACCTCAGATGACTATTTTTCTCCTGGCTTGATCTTGGCTGGCATAAAGATTCAGCATGACAGAAAAAGTATAAAACTGCACTAGATCGTAGCAGTTTTTTACATCAGGAGTAATTTGGTATGCAGGGATTTGCATGCCCACTGCACTACCCTTTAGCGCTGCGCTGATTTTCCTGTGCTAATCTTTTTTTCCTGCATTGGTGAATAAGATTAGCATGGGAATACCAAGCATTAAGTGCTGTGCTAAAGGGGGATAGCACAGCTTGTTGCATGAGGCTGTTAGATTGCAAAGCCTCTGGGGAAAGGGAATTACCTATTATACCTTAAGGCAGGGGTAGCCAACTCCGGTCCTGGTGCACCACAATCCAGCGTGGTTTTCAGGATCTCCCTAATTAATATTCATGAGGTATATTTGCATCCACTGCCTCCCAGTATATGCAAAAATACCCTTGGAGACTGAGCACATCATCCTTTTGATGACCCCGATATAAATAGCCAAGGGACTGCCCCTCCGCTCCAGTAGTCTGTCTCCAAGCAGCAGGAGGACTGGTGAGCCTGAGAGGTTCTGGACTCACTAGAGGGACAACTAAGGAGAGTTTAGGTAGAGTTAGTATTTTGGCTGACAGGTAGTTTTGTAAAAAAAAAACAACAAAAAACACCAAAATGAACCTGAGAGAGACGGCCGCGGAGAGGTGTTCCCCACTATTCCCTCTAAGCCAGTGGTTCTCAACCTTTTTTGTACCGTGACCCCTTTTACCGTTGGTCAACTTGTGGTGACCCCAATGATAAAATCGAATGCGTCTCTCTTCCTTTACCGTTAACGCATTGTCGCTGTAATCATTTGTTGAATTATTAATATATTATAGGCCTTTGCAATATGTTTTTATTTATAAAATACTTATTTAAACCACAATAATTAATCAAAACAAGTAACAATATTTGATTTCAAAATTATGATGATTTTGTAGTCAAATCACTAATATGAAATAAAATTACTTTTTCTACCTTTGTTGTCTGACCAATTTATTCTCTGATCATGCTGGTCCCGATCTGAGGCTTCTGCTTTCCTGTCTTCTCTTAGCTCTCTTTCTGTGGTCTATGGTCCATCTGCCAGTTCTTATCTCTTTTGTTTTCTTCACTTCTTTCCATCAGCCTATTTCCAGTCCCAGTAACCCTCCCCAGTATCAGCCCCTTTCCAGTCCTCACTCCCAGTACCTTCCAATGTCAACTTGCATTCCCATGACTTCCACTGGTGTCCATTCCCTTCCAGTACCCCTCCTTCCCCACTGACCAGTCCCTTCTAGTACAAATACCATGGCAGCCCCTCTCAGATCCACTCCCTTTCAGTTCCATTCTCCCATCCCCTTGTATCAGCCCACTTGTAGCCTTAGCCCCCAGTTTTCTTCCAGGGTCAGCAGCTCTATCCTCCCCTCCCCACAATCAGCCCATTCCCAGTCAAAGCCCCCCTAATCAGCTCACTTCTAGTGCTAGTCCCCCCTCAACCCCATTACCAGTGCTAGTCTCCCCTAATCAGCCCAATACCAGTCCTACCCCCCATCAGCTCATTTCCAGTGCTAGTCCCCCCTCAACCCCATTACCAGTGCTAGGCTCCCCTAATCAGCCCATTTCCAGTCCTAACCTCACTGATCAGCTCATTTCCAATGCTAGACCCCCATCAGTCCATTACCAGTCCTACCCCCCTTGATAAGTCCATTCCCAGTCCTAGCCTTCCCTAATCAACCCATTACCAGTCCTAGCCCCCCCATCTGCCCATTACCAGTGCTAGCACCCCCATCAGCCCATTATAATCCTAACCCGCACTGTCTCTCGCCTCTGTCCAGCATTTATCCCGTCTGTCCAGTATGTCCCCCTGTCTCTCCCCTTTGTCCATGCCAGCCTACTCCCTCCCTCCCTCCATGTCAGCCCCCTCCCTCCATCCATCCATCCATATCAGCCCCCTCCCTCCATGTCAGCCCCCTCCCTCCCTGTCAGCCCCGATCCTTCCATCTGTCCATGTCTGCCCCCTCACTCGCTCGCTCACTCTGTCCATGTCAGCCCCCCTCCCCCTCCCGCTCCCTCCCTCCCTCCATCCATTCATGTCAGCCCCCTCCCTCCCTCCCTCCATGTCAGCCCCCATCCTTCCATCTGTCCATGTCAGCCCCCTCCCTCCTTCCATCTCTCCATGTCAGCCCCCTCACTCCCTCCATGTCAGCCCCATCCTTCCATCTGTCCATCCATCCATATCAGCTCCCTCCCTCCATGTCAGCCCCCCTCTGTCGATGTCAGCCGTGTTGCAGGTTCCCTGCCCCCTCTTCCTCTCTCCCCATGTCTGCCTCCCTTCTAATGCAGCCGCGGCTCCCTGCCTCTTAGGGAACCGCGGCTGTACCTGTAAAATCATTGCGGAGCACTTCCTGTCTCGATGGGCTCCATGCAGCATTGTCCCGCCTCCAAAGGAAGTTGTTTACCACTTCCTTTGGAGGTGGGACAATGCTGCACGGAGCCCGTCGAGACAAGAAGGGCTCCGCAACGATTTTACAAGTACAGCCGCGGTTCCCTAAGAGGCAGGGAGCCGTGGCTGCAGAAGAAGGCGGTGAGTTTGCCGGAGTTTGCTGCTGCCGAGAAGCGGACTCGGCAGCGGCAGCAACTTGTGCGCATCTTAATTTTTTTTTTTTAACTTGGTGGAGGCTAAGCGACCCCCGCTAAATCCTGTGGCGACCCCCGTGGGGGTCGCGACCCACAGGTTGAGAACCGCTGCTCTAAGCTGTGCGCGCGCACACACCTCGCCGAGCGAGCGCACATACTTTACAACAGAGCGCACAAAAATTACGGCTCTGATTCTGATTGAAAACAACACAGACGTCTTAAAATTTAAAAGTTATGATTGTAATTACTAGAAATTTCCCGCTTCATTTAGTAATCGTCTATTTTCATTTAATTTGATTAAAATCAATGTGGTGTACATACTGTATTCTGACGTGTAGTCAAATTTTAAAGTATATAACTCCGAGTGTCGTTATGTGGCGCACAAAAATTTAACTTTCCTTCAAAAGCTGCGCACAGCTGATATTTTATGCGCACACGGCCTACAGAAAATTAGAGGGAACATTGGTGTTTCCCCCCCCCCCCCCTTCACCCAGTGAAGAGCTTGCCGTGGTTCCGGGATTTTGTTGCACTGCTCCCGAATCCACTATTTTAGGTGAGGAGCCAGCAGGGAACAGCGAGGAGCCTCGTGGAGGAGCAGAAGGCTGTGGAGCGCACCCCCCCTCCCGCCGCCGAAGCTGCGATTTCAGCTGAGCGCAGGGGAAGAGCGAGAGAAAGAGACAGCCATGTAGCACGCAGCCTCTGGTAGTACACTCGTAGCAGTGGCGGTAAGGCTTGTTTGGGGGCCCAGTATTTGACAGCACCGCAGGGGGAAGTGTAGGAGAGCGGCTACTTTTTTCGTGGCAGTTAGAAGTTGCTTCAGGAGCCGTTAAGGCAGGCCCGACCGTGTGCCAGCTATGCGGGAGGATCTTTTCAGCATGGGTAAAGCACTGTTGCTTCCTGCTTTCGCTGCTGGCACCGTTTTTTAATTCTCCTCACGGGTCTTGCGGCTCTAATGGGTCATTTTTTTCAGAAAGTGAAAAAAAAAAAAAAGGAAGTTTTAAATTCGGAGCCTGTAAACTTGGCTTTTTGCCTTTTCAGGGCAGTATCTGTCAGATTTCAGAGGGTTCATAGCCCGCCTACCGATATGCCATCCAGGCCCCAGTGCTTGGTTTGTGGTACTCGACATGGGGTAGTGTCAGTGACTGGCATTTGCAGAGGGTGTGTGCAGGAGGCAGCCTCTATGGAGTAGGTCTTGGAGGAGGGATTTGGAAGGTCACAAGGTGTCCTCGCTGGTGGTTGCCCTGCCGTAATGAGCCGCCCTCTTCAAGTACCACCTCAGGGTTCGTCGAACATCCAGGAGACGCAACCGCTCTCCGGCCACATCCTTCTCGCTGTTGATGAAGACCGGTAAGGAAATCGCCTGATTCATATGAAACACCAAAATCACTTTGGGTAAAAAGGAGGGAACCGGCCAATACCACCTTCTCTTCCGTGAACATCAGGAATGGTTCCCGGCACGACAAAGCCTGTAGTTCCGAAATCCAACGAGCGGAGCATATGGCCACGAGAAAAATAGTCTTGAGTGTAAGATCCTTGAGCAAAGCTCTACCCAGAGGCTCAAAAGGTTCTCATAGCAATGCCTCCAGAACCAAATTGAGGTCCCATGTCGGCACTATAGCGCTACTCGGTGGCTGTAAAAGCGACACAACCCTTAAGAACCTTCTTATGTCTGGGTGCGTTCCCAGCGCTACCCTTTGGACCTTTCCTCTAACAGGAAATTACTGCCAACTGAACCCTCAAGGAGCTAGCTGCCAGGCCCTTCTCAAAACCATCCTGCAGAAAAGTCAGAACCTGCGGCAAAGACGCTCTAGATGGCTGAACCTGTTTGTCCGCTCTCCATGCCTCGAATATGCACCAGACGTGGACATATGCCAGCGAGGAAGACCTGCGTCTGGCCTTCAACAAGGTGGAAACCACTCCTGCTGAATATTTATCATCCGTGCCCTTTCAAGAGCCAAGCCATAAGCGAGAATCGATCCACCTGCGGCATGTACACACCGGTTCCTGCAATAACAGGTCCTCTCGTACCAACAGTCGCCATGGGTGATCCTGCTGGAGCCGAACGAGGTTTGCGTACCATAGCCTCCTCTGCCAATCCAGCACAGTTGGAATCACCAGATCTCAGTGGGCTTCTATCCTCTGCACTAACTGCCCTATTAGGGCCCACGGCAGGAAAATGTACAGAAGTCCTCCCTTGGGCCACCACTATACTAGGGCGTCTAGGCCCTCTGACATTCTCTCCCGTCGCCTGCTGAAGAAATGGCCCGCTTTTGCCGACTCGAAGGTCGTCATCAGGTCCATAATGGGCGCACCCCAGTGGCTTACAACCAGGGAGAACACCTCCGGATTGAGTACCCATTCTCCGGGATCCACTCGGTCCTGACTTAGTCAGCTTTTACGTTGTCAACCCCTGCCACGTGCACAGGGCTAGAAGGTTTTCCTTGGTCCAACTTAACAGCCGATTGGCTTTGTCCTCCAATGACACACTGCTCGTGCCCCCCTGGTGATTAATGTAGGCCACTGTGGTTGCGTTGTCCGAAAGCACCCGAACCGCCTTCCCCTGCAGCCAAGGACGAAAGCTCTGGAGTGCCAGGATTACCGCTCTCATCTCCAGCTTGTTGATAGACCAACTCTTCTCCAACTTATTCCACTGCCCCTGGGCAAAGATCCCTTCGCAATGGGCTCCCCAGCCAGACAGACTGGTGTCCATCGTCAAAGCAATCCACAACGGCGACTCCAGAGGCATTCCCTTCCCAGTCTCCAAGGGTATTTTTGCATATACTGGGAGGCAGTGGATGCAAATATACCTCATGAATATTGATTAGGGATATCCTGAAAACCAGGCTGGATTGTGGTGCCCCAGGACCAGAGTTGGCCACCCCCACCTTAAGGCAACTCACCTTGATCTGGAAAGGAGTGAGCTATTTACAAATACAGAAAACCAGATAGCTTATCCAGTTAACTTTAATCAGATATAACCCCACGGAATATCAGCCCTATGTTTTATAAAGTCAAATCAATTTTTGCATATGCTAGTTTGCTGAAATAGGAAGTCACAGAGACCATTAACCACTGAGTAGAATATTAGGTCCTGGCTTAATATGCACAAATGGCAACGAATGAAGCAGAGCATCTGGGTTCGGTATGGTTATAAGACAATCTGCATTTCTTTCTTTATTTCTGCTTAGAAACACTGGTTTGGAAGTTGAAGCTGCTGAAAATGAGGTTATCTCAAGCACAGTTTTAGAAGCGGAAGACAAAGATTCTCCAAGAGATAAAGTCCACTACTTCGTCAACAAGGGGACAAAATTTGGAAGCCTAAAATTAAAGGTCCTCATAATATTTATCAGATTGTTATTGATTTGTATTGCCATTATTTTCGACAGGGTTGATGGTAGCAACAAGTATACTTGGACTATGTGCCCATAAATAAGGAAACTTACATCTCAGAGTTCATTCCTCATGTTTTAAGGACCCGGTGTTTAGAACTAATTTCATATCACCTAAAAGAAGCAGTGAAGTTGGTTAATAACTTGTAATACTGTATACATGTAACCCTTTTTCTCTGTTGCCGAGACACACCTCTGGTGGCGATTAAGGACAGGGGTTGACTTTCAAAGGCTGCAGCAATTAGATGCTTCTGCAGTGCCTGGGAAATTGGCTCTTTGAGTTGAGACCAGCAACTGCTGGGAGGCCTGAGTCTCATGGATGAGTTGCTGCTCTCATTCCACTCCAACAAAGAAAATAGTGAAATCCCAGATCTTGTTTTAAACCACAAAAAATAGTTTACTGAAAATCAAACATTGGTGGTTCAGAAAAACAGAGAGGATAGTACCATAGAGAAAGGGCTGGCCCCAGGGCCAGTGCAAGGTATTGGGCACCCTAGGCAAGCCTTCAGTCTTATGCCCCCTACCCCCGAGATTTTGATAATTAAACTCAACAGTCATGATCATCTCAACAGCACTCTTCCAACAATCATCCTGTAAAAATGGGACCTCATACTTTTAATTTAAATACTCTGCTGAGTATTGTCTAATAATAATCTTATGAAACAAACTATGTAATAGTCACTTCTTTGAACTGATATATCGATATATGAAATAATTAATTTTTCAGCTCAATTGTAAACTAAGAGTTCTGGATGATATTACTTAATGCTAGGACAATACTAAAATATTTACTATCTGGATGCCACAAGGTCTCAGACTTATATAAGGCTTAAATCAGCCAGACTTGCTGGATTGAAAATGCCTTCTTTTGCATCAACGACCTTAATTAATCATGCATCCACATAGCGTTTCTTATTTTTTCTTACTTTTTCTTTCTCTTTTTTATTTTTCTTTATTTCTTTCTAGCCGTTTTTCTCCGTTTTTTTCTAACCATAGATGACAGTCCAAATTGCATAATTCTTTAAATACATCATCTCACCGTCATTTTCATAACTTCAACCAGCTTTGTCATCAATGTGGAGAAATATGAATCATCTAATTATTCTCTATTAACAATATTTTTCAGGAGACAATGCTTATCTGTGAGCTTTATCCAAATCGATGTCTTATAGTAGTCTGGGTAATGTCGCCATATGATAGAGGTTCCCAACGTCTAGCAAAAGCGCGGCGTTTTTTGGTGCTATAAGAAGGATTGAAGCGTAAGCTGAAAAAAGCAAGTCTGTGCAGTTTGAAGAACGTGGTTTGAGGTCTGTATCACAGCTCCCCTGAGGAAACGGAAAGTGAAACGTGCAAGCGCTTTTGCTAGACGTTGGGAACCTCTATCATATGGCGACATTACCCAGACTACTATAAGACATCGATTTGGATAAAGCTCACAGATAAGCATTGTCTCCTGAAAAATATTGTTATTAGAGAATAATTAGATGATTCATATTTCTCCACATTGATGACAAAGCTGGTTGAAGCAACAATGGCCCATCCAGGTCACAAGTACCTAGTGGGTTCCCAAAAAGACACACAGGTTCCACAAAGCTTCTATTGGGGCAAGCAGTGAATTTCCCAGGGCCTCTTTAATAATGGGTTATGGACCTTTCCTCCAGGAACTTGTCAAACCATTTTTAAACCCAGCTACATTAACAGCTTTTACTATATCCTCTAGTAACGAAGTCCAGAGTTTGCTTACGCTTTGGGTGGAAAAATATTTTCTCTTATTAGTCAAGTGGATTACATTGTATCTTCATTGCATATCTCCTAGTTTTTCTTCTTTTTGGTGATGTAAACAATTGACCTATGTTTACCCATGGGGAGGTTGAAAACTGTGATAACTGCAAGGCAGAGATGGATTCAAATTCAGATGCTTTAGGAGTGGAAATGCAAGGGAGTTTTTCCAAGAGGGGGGACAGTCCCATTGGCTAGGCTGTTGATTAAATTTAGGACAGTTGGTGCAAAGTGATCCCAGCAGGATTTAAACACTGTAGGGGGAACAGGGTCGGCCAGGGAGGCAGAAAGGTTCAGGGAGTTCATAAGCTTTGTCAGATGAAACTGAGTTAAACTATAATAGTGCTGGAGTGGATGCCAGGTGGGTCATTGTGAGAGTGCTCTGGAGGGGACAAGGGAAGAGGAGAATGTTATGAGCTACTGCATTGTGCAGTCCATGGTAGGTCAAAATTTTAAATGTCATGGAGTGGGCAAATTGATCCAGTGACATAGGGATGGTGTCTATGGTCTGGAGAGCCTTGGGGAGCAAGGTGTTGAAAATGCTAAAATAACCTCCCTTCTCTTCCAGCTCCCAAACACTACACACTTTCTCTGAATCCACAATTTGCAGGCTCTTTTCACTGTCTGTTATCTCAGTAGGCATGCATGAGGGAACTCCTATGTAACCGAGAACCTACAAGGGGGCCAATATTCAGTCAGTGAAGTTGCCACATTAATTTTAAGTGTCAGTTCCGGCATTAAATCCATATTCAGTTGTGCATGTGATGGAATTATCTATTTAGTTTAGGCGTCCTGAATAGCTGCTAATGCATTAATTGCTTTCAGTTGCAGCCTGATGAATGTGTGACATGGCATTTTAGAAGGGGCATCTAGTTTGATTCTGGGACGAGCAGAGCAGAACATTCAAAAGTTTGGGGGAAATGGCCGCAATGAAGGAAGGCATGTATAAGTGCCTTCTGAAATCACTTCATCTACACCCCAAAAAATGAATGTCCCTGTAACTAGTTATGGAGGGTGGCCCCCATGCAGGTTGCAGGGCTGCATACAGTTGTGGTCAATGTTATTGACACCCTTACAGTTAAGCCCCTTAATATGCAATATCTCCTAAACAAAAATGTGGCCAGTGAAATGGCTTTGGACTACATATGCACACATATTTGATACATAAAAGAATCAAATAAAATAAGACCAATTAAAAAATGAAATAGTAGGAAACAGTATAAAAATTGGAACTTGGTCAGGACATAATTGGCACACTTATAAACAATTCAAATCAGTTTGAACAGAAGAACCACATTCACATTGCATCTGTGATCAATTGTCAGTATCCACATGACTTGAATCAACCAATGAATGATGGCTCTAATGTTTAAAATAGCAATATTCACTCCTTGTTCTATTTTCACAATGGTGAAGACGAGAGCTGCCCGAGACCATCAGAAAAGCCATTATTATCAGACTTCAAAGGGGTACAAGGCCATCTCCAAAGACTTTGGGATTCAATTTAGATTATTGTAATTCTTTACTCGGGGATCTAGGATATCTGGCATTAGACAACTCCAGATTGTACAAAAACTATGGTTAAACTAATTCATAAAGCAAATAAATGTGGTGATGTTACCCCTTTGTTGGTAGAAGAGTACTGGCTCCCCATCACTTGCAAATTGACCTTCAAAATACTCACTCATGCCTTAAATTTTTTGTTTTGTTTTTCCCCTTCTCCTCCCCACATCTGTGGTCCAACGTTAGGGCAGTTATAGATGAGCGTAGACTTCATATTGTTTGTTTTGATTGGTCTTTTTGTATTTATATTTTAATTTTATAATTTTCTTTTTTTTTTTGTAAACTGCTCTGATGATAATTTCAAAGGGTGATAAATCTAATAAAATGTAAACTTGAAATGTGGAAGAAATAATAACTGCAGTGGAGAGCCAGTGGGAGTCCCCAAGTCCTGCCAGTAAAGAATGGCTGAGCTTTGGAGAAGAGGCAGGTGAGAGGACAGGTTAGAGAGGTGGAAAAGCAAGCGGGAGTGACGGGTTGGAGCATAAAGGAGAAGTGGGGTTAAAGAGGAGGGGAGGAGAGGAAAGGGGAGGGATGAGGTTGGAGCATAAGAAAAGGGGTGGTGTTATAAAGAGAAGAGAGACATGAGGGGTGGAGCATAAGAGAAGGGGCAAGGAAAGAAGATTGAGTGCATGACCTTGTGACAGAGGAAGGAGGGAAGGGAGAGTGGTGAAAAGTAGGGAGGGGGAATAATGCGAGAGGGACAGAGTTTGCACTGGAGAACAGGGGGAAAGCTCAAGGGAGAGAGAATCCTACATGCCCAGAGCCAGTGGGAAAGGTTTGGTAGCAGTGATTGCTGCTGCCCATGTCTATATCGCAGTAAGGCATGCACCCCACAAGTCCTGGTGTACATACACACACACATAGCCTCTGCCACACCCACATATCCTCCCACCTAAAACACACATCCACACACACACACACCCTTATTGATAAACAGCTAATCTCTGCTCATGAAGATGCACATCTTACAATTGGTTCACGTTCACACATGCACCATCAGTCACTACTCGCACCAGGGCCGGATTTATCTATACGCCATGTACGCCATGGCGTAGGGCCCACGGCTGGCAAGGGCCCACCCGGGGCCGGCCCACACACCGCGATTGCTGGGAAAGGTTAAAGGCAATGCCCTTTAACCTTTCCCAGCATTCGCGGCTTCACAGATACAGCCGCCAGCGTGAAGGAAAAGGCTCTTCACACTGGCGGCTGTACAGAGGGAGCCGGGGCCTCGCGCAAGCTTACCCGGCTCCCTCTGAAGCCTCTCAGACAGCCGCAGTGCTGGTCGGGGGGGCCAAGGACTGCATGTGCTGTGATTGGGGGGGGGGGGACCTGGACCGGAAAAGGGCTAGGGGGGGGGGACTTGGACTGGAAAGAAATGGGCTGTGATATTGGGGGGGGGGAACCTGAACTGTAAAAGGGCTATGGGGGGGGGGGGAATTGGACTGGAAAGAAATGGGCTGTGATATGGGGGGGGGGGGGAACCGGAACTGTAAAAGGGGGGAACCTTAACTGTAATAGGGCAATGGGGGGGGGGGACTTGGAATGTAAATGGGTTGTGATGGGGGGGGGAGACCTGGATCGGAAAAGGGCTATGGGTGGGGGACTTGGACTGGAAAGAAATGGGCTGTGATGGGGGGGACCTGAACTGTAAAAGGGCTATGGGGGGGGGGGGGAACATGGACTGGAAATGGGTTGTGATGGGGAGGGGGACCTGGACCGGAAAAGGGCTATGGGGGGGGGGGACTTGGACTGGAAAGAAATGGGCTGTGATGGGGGGGGGGACCTGAACTGTAAAAGGGCTATGGGGGGGGGGGACATGGACTGGAAATGGGTTGTGATGGGGAGGGGGACCTGGACCGGAAAAGGGCTATGGGGGGGGGGACTTGGACTGGAAATGGGTTGTGATGGGGGGGGGACCTGGACCGGAAAAGGGCTATGGGGGGGGGTAACTTGGACTGCAAATGGGCTGTGATGGTGAGGGGGGGGGAACTAGGACTGCAAATGGGCTGTGATGGTGCAGGGGGACTCGGACTGCAAATGGGATGTGATGGTGGGGGCTAGGACTGGAAATAGGCTGTGATGGGGGGGGGGGGCTAGGACTGGAAATGGCCTGTGATGTGAATGCTAGCACTGGAAATGGGCTGATGAAGAGCTAGAATAGGACTGGAAATGGGCTGATGTGGGGCATGGGAGAATGGGACTAGATGGGAGTGGATGCTGGGTGGGTCTAGAACTATAAGGGAACTGATTTTGGAGGAGGACTAGAATGGATGGGGAATGAGAATGGAGAGGGGAAAAATATTTTGTGTGGAAGAAAAGTCTATGATGGGCTGGGTATTGGGAGAGTAAGAGGGGCTTGAAAATGGAAGGGTGAAATTTAAATGGATGATAAAGGAATAAGGAAAGAATTGGGGGAAAGAGCAAAAGGGAAACAATTAGTATGTTAAAGCAGAAATAGAGAGAGAATGGAAAACATCTAAAAGAGAAGAAAGGACAAATGGATAGCTAGCAGAAGACATGAAGAAACCAGAAGAAAGTGACTGGAGCAATTGCAACTGAAAAAATGCCCAAACAGAAGGTAGAAAAATACTTTTTATTTTGAATTTACTAACTGGAATATGTCTTTTTTAATGTATTTCTTGAATTCCGATGCTGATTTTGTCCCTATTGCCTCTTTATGTCAGGCAGTTCTATACATCTATTGCCATTTCTGTTTTGGTAAGTTGATCTCGTTTCTATTTTTTCTGGGGGCCCACAATTTTTGTTGGCGTAGGGCCTCACTCAAGGTAAATCCGGCCCTGACTCGCACTATCCCGACACCCACTCATGCATCCCCTACACTTAACATGTTTGCTCCGAGCAAATCCCCCACACAGGCTTGCCTGAGCCAGTGAATGGAGAAAAGTGGAAATGCATCACTGTGCCTTGTTCACATTTCAATGTGTTGCTTACTGTGCTGATTTTTTTCTTTTGTTAGCAATTGCATTGTTCACTACTTTATCATTTAGTATTAACGGTATATCAAGTGAATAAAATGAAACAGGCAGAGCAGCATGGCAGCTGAGTGGTGAAGCCCTGGCCTGTGCTGGGTTAGAGGCTTTTCTGAGGGATTGTCCCACTCCACCCATATACGAATCATCCTGCTCCCTGGGGGATTGTCCCAGTATATTACTTAAATAACAAATATGCAGACAACTTACATGTGCACAACAGAGTGAGTGGTCTATGGAGGTCACAGGTGCTTTATTAGATAAAACCCCTACGTGTTTCGGCAAATGCCTTCCTCAGGGGCTACACGTCTTCAAAAGAATATATATAAAAACACAGTTAAAAGCAGCAATAAATAATATAAACTTGCACTCAATAGATATAAAAATCAGCCAAAGTGAATAAATAAATAAATATTAAAATAATAAAAACCATATTAAAAGAAAAACAAGGCAAGAGACACAGTAAATCACCTAATACAATTTCAGTAAGCAAAAAGCATATATTAACCCAACTTGGGATAAAAGAGAGAGAGGGAGAGATGAGGGGGAGTGAAAGTGTATGCCATCTGTGGGAACTATGTCTTTAAAGGATCTAGTGGCCTATAAAGTGAAACACAATCTGCAATAATGATGCAAAAAACACAAAGCAAATTACAATATTAAACCCCTACCATGAGGAGTGAGGACTGCACATAATTTATTTATTTTATTTATTTAGACAGACTTGTATACCACCTTATCCTTCAATCAAGATGGTTACGTCACATCACAATTGGAGGGTTACAATTAACGTTAGGGTACATGTAAACATTTAGACAATACAGTTACATAACAGCATTTAGACAGTACAATTACAGGTAGCATTTAACATGGCGGTATTTAATAACTTGGTATGATAAATTTGTGTGCGTGGAAAGGATGGGTGCGTGTTTAGTTGGCGGGGTAGGTGGTATTTCAGTTTGGGTATGGAATGTTGCCTGGATGCTCATAAAGTTTCTATAAATAAATATATTTTGAGGTCTTTGCGGAAGTCTTTGAGGTCATCTAATGCTCTCAGGCTCGTTGGGAGGGAGTTCCATAGTGTGGATGCCAGTAGTGATGGTGCTCTTTTTGATGTTGTCTGTTTGGTTTTGTGATAGCCTGCAGGTGTGCCGATCATGTTGTCGTTATTGGTTCTTCTTGGTCTATTGCTGATGTCTCTTGTTATGACGTTTTGGAGTACATCTGCTGAGAGATGGTGAATGACTTTGAAGATGATCATGATTGTTTTGTATTTAGCTCTTGTCACCATTGGGAGCCAGTGCAGTTGCTGTAGGACGGGAGTGATGTGCTCAGTCCTTGGTGTGTCTGTAATGATGCGTGCTGTGGTGTTGACTCTGAGCCAGTCATTCATGTCTTCGAGGTATTTGGTTATTGTTGTTGTGTTTAGTGCTAGCATGTTGATTGGAGCATACACCATTATGTCGTCTGCATAAATGTGATAATGAAGTTTGTGGTGCTTGATGATGTTGCATATGAGCTGTAGGTAGATGTTAAAGAGCATTGATGATAGGGCTGAGCCTTGAGGTATTCCCTGTGTGACGGGGAATTGTAGTGATTTCTTTTGGTCACATTTGACTTGTTGCGTTCGCCCTTCCAAGTATGATGTGAACCACTTCAGGGTATTCTTGCATAGTCCTATCTGTTGTAAGCGTTGCAATAGCTTGGTGTGGGACACAGTGTTGAAGGCCGCCGAGATGTCCATGAACACTAGCAGGAAGCCGTCTTTTATGTTGTCCATACCTCTTAGTAGGTTGTCAAAGAGGGAGGTTAGTAGTGTTTCCACGCCATGTTGGGGTTTAAATCCATGCTGATGTATGTCCGGTGGGGCAATAATATCAATATGGTCCTGAAGTTTATTTATTTTTATTTATTTGGCATACATTTATACACCGCTCCTTCCAGAGATCAGAAGCGGCTCATCGTTGTACAAGATCGGGGAGAGGGGACAAGACAAAGGGAGGGATAATCAAAGAAAAGATTACAGTTATACAATTAATTGGTACATGGATTACTGCTTGAACACCAGTATAAGTTACAAATTGTTGTACAGGACATAATAGAGTGGACAATACAGGGGTAACTTGACAGCGGCATAATTACAGATATACATATCATTAGTACCTACATTATCGATTGAAATCCAGTGTAAATTACAGATTATTGTTTGAAGCACCTGGTGAGATTATCTAATATATATACATATTTACAGAAATGCAGTAGATAGGGTTATGATAGGGGAAAGAAACATATATATCTACAATTTTGATCATTGTGGAGGAGGACATCAAATGAGCATTAGGTTCATATGAAGCTTGGTCTCTTGAGGTAGGTGGGCAGCCTGGGAGAGGAGCGTTGGAACCTGCTATGTGATGCTGTAGTGTATTTGGAATAGGTGGGTTTTAAGCTCTTTTCTGAAGACCTGTAGGTCTTTTGTCAGACGTAACTCGTATGGTAGTTGGTTCCAGAGCACGGGTGCAGAGTATGAGAAAGCCCGGTTGCTGGTCCATTCTTTGACTAGTCTAATGCTGCTGGGTACGCAGAGAGTGTTTAGGTTAGGAGTGCGTCGGCATCTGTTGGCTGGCTGAATGGTGATAAGGTTATCAAGAAAGGAGGGAGATAATTTGTTGATAATTTTAAAAGTGGTTATCAGCAATTTGTATAATATCCTTGCAGGTATGGGGAGCCAGTGGAGCTCTATGAGAACTGGGGTGATGTGGTCAGACAGGCTCTTGTTCATGATAATTCTAGCTGAAACATTTTGCGCCATTTGTATGATGCTTAATGTTTTTTTCGGTAGCCCTTGCAAAATTGCATTACAGTAATCAAGGTGTGGAATGATGAGAGCCTGTGCAACTGTTCTAAAGTCCGAGTGGTCAATGATGCAGCGTATTGGTTGCAGCACTCTCAGCTTGTGAAAAATGGCTCTGTTAGTTATCCGGAGATGTTTTTCCATTTTCAGGTTCGCATCGATTATAACCCCTAAGTATTTGATCTCATTTTTAGAGAGATAGGTGTGTCCGTTCAGGGTGATGGATGCAGGGGGTTTGAAATCTTGTTTTCCTGATATGAACATCACTTCAGTTTTCTTGTGATTTATCGACATGTTGCATTGGAGCCAGTCTTGCAGTTCGTGCAGGCATTCTTCTAATTGGTTAAGATTGGGGTTGTTTGTATCGAGTTGTGTATAAAGCATGATGTCATCAGCATATAGGTGGTAGCTGATATTATGCTTCTGAAATATTGTACACACTGGCTGGATATAGATGTTAAACAACAGGGAGGAGATGGCTGAGCCCTGTGGTATCCCTTGGGTTTGGGGGAATGGCTTTGCTTGCTCGTTATTGAAGCGAACCTGCTGCATTCTATTTGTGAGGTATGATTTGAACCATTTTAAGGGAGTACCTGCTATCCCTATAGATTCGAGTCTACGCAATAGAATTTGATGGTGTACTGTGTCGAACGCAGCTAATATATCTATGAATATTAGTAAGGACATCTTGCTTTTGTTCTCTAGTCCCTTGATGAGGTTGTCTAGGAGGGCTATCAGTAGGGTTTCGACACCGTGGTGTGGTCTAAAACCACTCATGACTCTAAAGACGCATGTAGACAGTCATGGTTTAATGGGAGAAAGCCAACATGGATTTAGTCAAGGACAGTCTTGTCTCACTAATCTGTTAATTGTTTTTGAAGGTGTGAATTAACAGGTAGATAAAGGTGAACCTGTTGATATAGTGTCTCTCATTAGAGTCTGTTGGCGAAATTAAAAAGTCATGGGATAGGAGACAGTGTACTATTGTGGATTAGGAACGGGTTAGAAGATAGAAAACAGAGAGTATGTTTATTTAGTCTTGATAGACTGCCCTTCACTTAATTTGTAGCAGGGCAGTGAACAAAGTAAAGAAAAGCTAGGGCTAAATGGCCAATTTTCTCAGTGGAGAACGGTGAATAGTGGAGTACCTCAGGGTTCTGTGCTGCGTCCGCTGCTTTTTAACATATTCATTAATGACCTGGAAATGGGAATAACGAGTGCGGTGATCTAATTTGCAGATTACACAAAACTATTCAAAGTTGTTAAAACACAAGAGGATTGTGAAAAAATTGCAAGAGGACCTTCATAAATTGAAAGACTAGAAGTCCAAATAGCAGATGAAATTGAATGTGGACAAGTGCAAAGTTATGCACGTGGAGCGCAATTCCATATCGTGCATGTCTGGACTGTGGGCATGTACAAATCAAAGATGGGCCCGATTTAACCCTGATTCCGCAACCATGGGTGTAGACTCATCTGCGCTTCTGGAATCGAGGACATAGACAGTTCCGGCGTGGCACGCACCAACCCTCGAACACGGGTATACGCAGCAAGTGGCCTGGAAGTCGCTGTTCTCGACGAATTCCGAACAGATGTACGTATCCGATGCTGCCCGCCTCCATGCGGTCACACCTCCCTAGTTAAAACGTTCATCCCCGAGGCTGCTCCTCACACTGACGGTGTGGTGCTCATGCAAACTACCCATGAAAATAGTACAGATGTGCTGATGCACAACAGACCAGATAAGCAAGTCCTTTGCATGACCAGAACATTGCAAAGTGATCTCTGTGCACTCAGATGTTACAACAGCAAGTAGAAAGTGATATGTTTGTCCTGACATACCCTACAGCAAAACATACATGGCAGTAGGAAAACCTTTTAGTTGTGCTTGCATTGGTCATCTCTGACAACAGTCTCTACAATGCTATGTATGGACCAGAAGATATCAGAAAAGGTCCTCTACAGCTAAATGTCAGAGCATATCCCTGGCAATTATTAGGGACCTCAGCTTGAGTTCATGCACCAGCACAAACAGTACTTTTAGATGCCCAAGAGCACATGCATCTGTCTATACAAATATGCACTTTTGTGAGCCTGTTAATGGTGCTGTGTGCCCTGTTGCATGCACTCATTATGAAGGTCCCTTATCGTTGACAGGGGTATGCTGTGATATTTAGCCATAGAGACTCTTTTCTGATGTATCCTGGCCAAGTATACTGGCACCAGGTCATGCTGTGGTCATCTCTACAGACCAGATACTGGCCAGGCATTGGTGTCTCCCCAATATTGCGGTCATCCCATGCATCTCTCTAACCACGCGCTCACTTGTAGTCACAAACATACATCTGTAGTAAAGATGTCTTACACCTCTAGAAAACAGCTGGTATAATGGCATGGAGTCCTAAGGACTACTAATCAGAACTGTGTTTCTCACCCACACATGTATCCGTCCTATACTCGTCCACATACAATCCCTATATCAATAGTCCCACTTCTCAGAAGACAGGATTTGTCAGGGTGCCCTAGATTATCTCCTCTGGCTCATACAGCAATTGTCAGCATAGCCAGAATAATCAGCATTGCACCTCTGAATATTCTGTAGGGGTGTTTATTAATGTGTTTTTACCATACCACCTTCCCTCACCTCTGTATTCTGTTCTTTACAACTGCATCTTGTGGTCCTCCAGACTGTAGACACACTGGGTCACAGCCATTCATCAATATGGGACACATTGCAGAGCAGAGCAGAAAGGTTTCTAAGTCCTGGTCTTATTCCTCATTTCCGCTGGTATAACGTGGATGTTATTATTATTATTATTATTATTATTATTATTAAAGACTTACGAAGCGCTGTACAAACATAGAAGAGAGACAGTCCCTGCTCATCAGAGCTCACAATCTAATAAGACAGAAAACAAAATAAGTTACATAATACAAATAACAAAAATTTACAGGACAAAGTAAGCAAATGTTGATAGACAGATCAAGATAGGGTAAGACAGGAACGGAAAGCAATAGTGAAGAGGTGGGATTTTAGTCTGGACTTGAAAATGGCCAGGGACGACGCCTGCTGCACAGAGATAGGAAGACTATTCCAAGCAAAGGGTGCTGCCAGTTGGAAGGAGCGAAGTCTGGAAATTGCAGTATGAATAAAGGGCACAGATAAACGAAGACTGTTAGACGGGCGAAGCAACTGAGAGGGGGGTGTAAGGAGAGATGAGAGATGAAAGGTACTGGGGGGCAGAAGAGTGAATACATTTATAGTTCAGGAGGAGAAGTTTAAATTGGATACGGAGGCGGATGGGAAGCCAATGAAGCGACATGAGGAGAGGAGTGATGTGGGAAAAATGAGACTGGTGGAAAATGAGTCAAGCAGCGGAGTGTTGAATTGACTGAAGAGGAAAGAGGTGGCTTGCAGGGAGGCTGGCAAGAAGAACGTTATAATCAAGATGGGAGGTGATTAAGGAGTGGACAATCAATTTAGTGGTGTCAACAGAGAGGAAGGGGCGAATTTTGGAAATATTGTATAGAAAGAAACGACAAGTTTTAGCAATGAGCTGGATATGTGAAGAGAAAGAGAGAGAGGAATCGAAGATAACACCAAGGTTTACGTGCTGAAGAAACAGGGAGGAGTACAGAGTTATCAGCAGAGAGAGAGAGAAAGGGGAAAGAGGAGGGGAAGCATTCGGGGGAAAGATAAGAAGCTCAGTTTTGGCCATGTTCAGTTTTAAGCAATGGTGGGACATCCAGGCAGCAATGTCAGAAAGGCAGAGTGAGATCTTAGACTTGATTTCAGGAGAAATAACAGGTGCAGAAAAATAGATTTGAGAGTCGTCGGCATAGAGATGATAGTGAAAGCCATGGGAAGAGATAAGGGTGCCAAGAGATTTGGTATAGAGAGAGAAGAGGAGTGGACCTAAGACAGAAACCTGAGGAACTCTTACAGGTAGTGGGGTTGAAGAGGAGGAGGAGCCATCGAAGCACACATGGTCACACATTCTTCTGGCTGGCTTCCAAGCGGTTAAAGTTCAGCAGAAGCAGGTCCAAAAAAATTAGAAGTGTGTGGTGTGCATTCGGTTTGTTAGTGTCCCTTAAAATGTAGTAAGCGCTAAATTGATTTAACATCCATGATCTGACTTAGTGTGTTTCTATTCGTCAATTTCCCTATTCAAACAAAGGTGTGAAACTACTTTAACTGAAAAAAAAACACTCTAAAGTCATGGAAACTTCATGAAAAAATGAAAGCTAATACATTTCCTTGCTTATGCTCATCCTTACAAAAAATGGTGCCCTTGCCCCCCTAACATCATCTTCCTCATAGCTGATGGAAATAAATTAGGTTGACTTCACCAAGGCTAGATTCAGATCATGGGTAAATTTTAAAAAAAAAAGGGTTAATGGGATTTCGAAAACAATCCATGAAACCCAACGTTCCATCTCGTATCTAAATCTTGGAACTTCAGAAAGCCCGTGGAGTCCTTCAATTACAGTAACTGTTATACAAAATAGAATATCCAGACCTTGAGAACCCAGTAAAAGCCAAACATTTTATGTGACTCCTATGCAAATGGCATTATGTCATTCTGTAACATTAACAAGACACAGGACAATTTTGTGCAGAGCTATAAATAAAAAGACTGCTTGCATAACACAGGTACACTACCAAAAAACTGCCTCCAGTTTTGCAACTGATTCCTATAGATTTTGGGGTGCTGAATCCAGGAAAAATAGCCAAAATGTTCCATCACGTCACGTTTTCTTGCAAAATTAGATTTCTTACCCATATAAGGAATGTTCACATAATTTCTTTTTAGCCGACTGCAGTTTATTTTCTTGGCCCAAAATAGAGGTTGTAATGGTTAACTAACTAGAAACACTCCCTCATGATATTTTAGAGTGTTTTGTATTCATTTTATAATTAACAGGACAATTGGGAGGCGGGGGGCTAAATCCAGTACTCGCGCTGGCCCGTGTTTATTTATTTATTTATTTTATTTATTACAGTTTCTTATATACCGCGCTATTTAGAATCAGCGCGGTTTACATCATTTCCTGTTCGCCTCGCCTCGTTCGCTCGCTCAAACACGGTGGTTGCGACATGAACGTTCCTGTCAAATTTCAGTTTCTTGCAAGTTCATTATTACCTTTTGTTTGCTCAGTCGTAATCCAGCTTTATTCCGAAGTGGTTCACTACAGTTGTAGTTTGCAGTGCTGTGTATTTGTGATGGCTCACAGAGCCAGAGGTTGCGTCAACTCTCCGGACAGTTTTTGTTTTATTTGTGGGGAATATACCGTGAAAAAGCGGCAGAGGAACATTTCTGCATTTATTAAAAAAGTATATTTCGCCTATTTCGGTTTGAAGTTAGGCGATCAAGACAAACCGTGGGCTCCTCACAAAGTGTGCAAGACATGTGAGGAAGATCTACGCTTATGGATGAAAGGTAAAAAACAAGCATTTCGTTTCGGAATACCTATGATGTGGCGTGAACAAAGAGACCACAGCAGTGACTGCTATGTTTGCTCTTGCATTGTGAAGGGATACAACTTAAAAAATAAGAACGTAATAAGTTACCCCAACCTTCCCTCAGCAATTAGGCCTATGCCTCATAGCAACGAAGTACCTGTGCCTGAACCACCAAAATCTGTGGATCATATTTGTGTGGACGGTTCTGATCATGATGAGACTCATCAGATGGCTTTTCCCGATGAGTCCAGTACTTCCGAGTTTGAAACTGAACCAGATCCGAAACCTGAACTTTTCTCTCAAGCTGAATTGAATGATTTAGTCCGGGATTTAGGACTCTCAAAAGATGCTGCCCAACTGCTAGGTTCTCGGCTTAAACAGAAAAATCTATTGTCACCAGGAACAACTTTTTATTGGTACCGCAACCGTGAGACACAATTTTTGAAGTATTTCAGCAAAGAGGAAGATTTGGTATTTTGCAACGATATATACGGAGTGATGGAAAAGTTTAAACTCAAGTATGATCCTGCTGAATGGCGGCTGTTCATTGATTCATCAAAAGACAGCATAAAAGGTGTTCTTCTTCATAATGGCAACACATTCGCTTCAGTTCCTATTGCTCACTCTGTTATTCTCCAAGAAAAATACGAGAATTTGGCCCTGATTCTTCAGAAGATTCGTTATGATGAGCATAAGTGGATGATTTGTGGAGACTTTAAAATTCTATCCATGCTATTAGGGCAGCAATCCGGTTTCACCAAATATCCCTGCTTCCTTTGCTTGTGGGATAGCCAGGCCCGCGACCTACACTGGGGGAAAAAAGACTGGCCAATTCGGGAGTATTTGAGACCCGGTGAGAAAAATGTTCTTCATGAGAGCTTGGTACCTCGTGATAAAATTCTATTACCACCTCTCCACATTAAGTTGGGTCTCATTAAGCAATTCATCAAGTCCCTTCCAAAAGATGGTGAGTGCTTTCGGTACCTTTGTTCAAAGTTCCCCCGACTTTCTGAAGCAAAGCTAAAGGAAGGAGTGTTTGTTGGCCCTGATATAAGGAAACTCATTTCAGATGGAGCATTCGCTGAAACGATGTCTGAGAAGGAAAAAGAAGCCTGGGATTCCTTCAAGGATGTTGTTCTCAAATTCTTGGGGAACAGGCGGGATGAGAACTATAAGGATATTGTTGCCAGGATGCTCAATGCCTTCAAAGAACAAGGCTGTAACATGAGCCTGAAAGTCCATTTCTTGCACTCCCATGTGAACTACTTTCCCGAAAACTTGGGGGCGTACAGTGAAGAACAAGGTGAAAGGTTTCACCAGGACATCAAGGACGCAGAGAGAAGGTACCAAGGAAGATGGAACACCACTATGATGGCTGATTTCTGCTGGTTGCTGCTGCGGGAAACCCCAGATGAAAAATACGCCAAGCAGCGCACCAAGAGAAGCATTCGGGGGAAGAAGAAACGGGCCCACCAGGAGATTGATTGACCCAAGAATGACTTTAAAATCTAAACTGTGTTGACAAATATCATATTTTTACTAAACTTTGAAATAAAAATTTGCTAGTTATTACCACAGTGTCGGATCTCATTTATTAGAATTTTATTTTCACACTATCGGGTGTTTGTCTTCATGTATTGCAATGGTGCGGTTTGCGTTTTCTATTCTTACATACATACCTGTACAACATTTTTTGCACATTTCTTTGCTTTGCTTTGTGTCTAACCTCGCTCTTATATGCTCAATGTTTGTGCACATGTATGTGGCTGTTTTAAGTGCAGACAATTTTGCTACCATCACAGTGTGTTTTGTTGACATTACTCTATTCTTATGTGCTGCCTTGTTACAATTTTCTTTATTCTTATTCGAATAACTACTAAACAATTAGTATAAAGAATTCATCCAAGAAACTTTTATCTCGATCGCACTCAATCTGAAACGTTCACCTCAAACTGCTAACCCAATGTAGCAAAAAATCTGTACGTGATGGAGCAAATTGGTTACCAGATTTGGATTCAGCGCACCAAAAAACGTAAAAATCAATCGAAACATTAGAGGCAGTTTAAAAAAAAAATTGTTTTAGTGTACCTGTGTAATTTACTGGTATGGACAAGAAGAGAAAAACTGATTTTAAAAATTCTGTTCCAGCGTCTTGGCATCTCGGTTGGATAAGGAAAATAAAACTAATAAAGAGATTGATTTCAGGATGTTAAGCTGCTTCCCTCCAAGGAAACGATTAAAAAGAACTTGCAAGAAACCACGTCATGAATCAGGCTGTCTTGGCTGAAAATGTGGCTGAATGAGTGAAAATAGTAAAAGGTTCAGAAAATGGAAAAATATCGCAAGGGCCAATATAGATGTCTTTATTAGTTCTAAGCTATGGTATCCATTAACCATCTAAAATGCTGCTTGTTCACACTAAATGGTACTGGAGGTCATAGTATTGAATCAATGCAATGAGACTGTTTTTTTGGAGGAACATATGTAAGTAATCCTAAGACCTTTTTTTAGCTGTAATAGTTTAATTTCTATCCAAGAAAAAGTAATGTGATTGCCATGTTAGTCCACTTTAATAGTAGTTTGATGAAAGGAAAAATAAAAAAGGAAAATAAGGTGATACCTTTTTAATTGCACCAACTTTTTATGGAGGCCAAGAATGTATTAGTCCAATAAAAAGGCATCACCTTATTTTCCTTTTCTATTTCTCCTTCTAACTACCATTCAAGAAAAGGAAGAACTCTATCATTTTGGGGAGAGCATGTCCCTGTAGTTAAACTCTGAGTGTTCCTATTAAATATGAGCTGTGAAGTCCAGGAAATACGAGGTGTGATCAAAAAGTATCTACTATTACTAAATCATTTATCTAGCGTTACAAGGCATACGCAGTGCTGTTCAAACATATAAAGAAGACAGTACCTGCTCGTAGAGCTTACAATCCAATCAAGACAGACAGAACAATACAAGAGAAACAATAGGGTTCAAATTGGGGAGGAGACAAGGAGAACAAGGGATTAGGATCCAAATGCGGCCTCAAAGAGGTAAGCCTTTAGCATGGATTTGAAGAGGGGGAGAGAAGAGACTTGACTTAAAGATAGAGGAAGTTTGTTCCATGCATAAGGAGAAGCAAGGAGTTTACAGAAGGAGAAAAGAGTATAGAGAGAAGAAAGTGAGAGGAGGAGCGGAGTTCACAAGGAGGGGTATAGGGAGAGAGAAGAGAGGAAAGGTAATGAGGGGCAGTAGAGTGAATGCATTTGTGTTAGAAGAAGTTTGAATTGATTTGGAAGGGGAGGCAGTGAAGTGATTTTAGAAGAGGTGTTATATGAGTGTATCGGGGCTGGTGGAAGATTAGCCGAGCAGTAGAGTTCTAAATAGATTGGAGAGGAGAGAGATGACACTGAAGGAGATCAGCAAGGAGAAGGCTGCAATAGTCAAGACGGGAGATGACCAAAGAGTGGACAAGAGCCTTAGTAGTGTGTTCAGAGAGGAAGGGATGAGTTTTGTTAATGTTGTAGCAAAAAAACAACAGGTTTGAGCTATATGTTGAACATGTGTGGAGGAGAAAAGGGAGGAGTCAAAGATGACCCCAAGGTTGTGGGCCAAGGAAACAGGAAGTAGAAGAGTTTTCTCAACAGTGATAGAGAAAGGAAGAAGGGAGGAGAAGGGTTTATGGGGAAAAAGAAGAAGTTCAGTTTTAGCCATATTCAGTTTTAGGCAGCGGTGAGACATCCAGGTGGTGGTGTCGGATAAGCAAGTAGAGATACAAGCATTATGGAACCTGTGTGTCTTTTTGGTAAACTGCTAGGTACGTGTGATCTGGATTAGCCACTATTGGAAACAGGATACTGGGGTTGATGGACCTTGTTCTGATCCAGTATGGCATTTCTTATGTTCTTATGATATCAGTTTGGAGTGAAGGAGAGATGGCAGGTATAGATAGACAGATAGATTTGAAAGTCATCAGCATAAAAATGATGCTGAAAGCCATGGGAAGAGATGAGGGTACCAAGGGACTGTGTATAGAGAGAGAAAAGGAGAGGGCCCAGAACCAGACCCTTGAGATAAACCAACTGAGAGAGGGATGGCAGTAGAGGAAGAAACTCCCAAAAAAACACTGAAAGAGCAACTGGAGAGATGATAAGAGAACAGGGCCTGTAAAACTAAGTGAGGATAAAGTGTCAAGGAGGGGGAGGTGGTCAACAGTATGAAGAGCAGCACAAAGATCGAGAAGAATGAGAATTGAGTACAGGCCTTTGGAAATAGCAAGGAACTGATCACTTTAGACTTTGACGAGCCGTTTCAGTAGAATGAAATGTATGATAACCAGATTGAAATGGATCAAGGAGGGCTTGAGAGGAGAGAAATTTGAGACAGCGGCAGAGAACTGCACATTCAAGAATTTTGGAAATGAATGGGAGAAGGGAGATGGGGCGATAAGTATAGAGACTTGTGTAGTTATATAACAATATGTTGCACCATGATGCTATTAAGCATGCAGTGATCTAGTTATGTGCTCTGCATGTGCAGAGTGTAGCATGGCTGCATCACACCTGTACTTTTTTTTTTAATCACGAGATGTTTTCTAATCGTATAAAAGAAGTTTGTCAGATTTATGATGAGGGAAAAAATTGAACAGCGAATTTGCATTAAATTCTGCCAGAAACTTGGAGAATTGCGCAGAGACTTCTGACAAGTTACAGCAAGTGTATGGCAATGAATGCAGGAGACATGCTCGAGTTTGACTGGTACAAACATTTCCAAGAGGGCCGCCAAAGTGTTGACAGTGACAAACATTCTGGAAGGCCATCCACCAGCAGGAATGAAGTCCAAGCTAAAGCAGCATGTGCTGCAATATGCTAAAATCATCGATTAACTATCAGGGAGCTTGCTGAGGACATGGACATCAGTTTCAGGTCAGTACAGTCCATGCTTACTATTTGGGAACGAGAAGTGTGTCTGCAAAATTCATGCTGAAACTCCTGTCCCCTGACCAAAAAGAAGATCAACTGCAGCCAGGGAGGTGTTGGAATGCTTTGAAATGACTCAGAATTCATCAAAAAGATTATTACTAGTGCTGAATCATGGGTTTATGATTATGACCCAGAAACTAAGGCTCAGTCCTCACAATGGAAGACTCCAGACTCTCCCAGACCCAAGAAAGCCCGTCAGGTGAGGAGCAATGTCAAAGTCGTGCTCGCATTTTTCTTTGATTACTATTGTTCATCATTAGTATGCTCCAAAAGGGCCAGACCATCAATAAGGAGTATTATGTCCAAGTTCTGACTTGTTTGAGAGATGCAGTTTGTCATAAGAGGCCAGAGTTGCACAGGAATGGTGCTTTATCATGATAATGCCCCAGCTCGTGCATCACATCTTGTCCAGCAGTTCTTGGTCAAACACCAAATCGAGTAAGTCTGTCAGCCTCCGTACTCACCTGACCTTTGCACCCTATGAATTTTTCTTGTTTTCAAAACTGAAATTACCACTGAAAGGAAGGAGATTCAATGAATTGGAGACCATTAAGCAAAATTCGACATGGCAGCTTCACAGCATAAAGAAGGAGACTTTTCAAAACTGTTTCCAGCAGTGGCAGGAACGCTGGAGGAAGTGTGTTGAAGGAGACTGAGTACCTTAACTGTCAGTGCTGTATTTCTTGTGTTGCACAAGTCTTGATACTTTTTGATCACACCTCGTAAGAGAATTGAAAGGTCGTAGAACACCACAATCTTTTAATGAATCTGCAGTTGCTGCCTCCTTTGTACTTCTAGCTTCATGAGGCTGCAATTTGGTGCCATCAGCCTTCATTTGCAGCTATCTGTGGATTTTCCCTCCTTGTTTTTTTTATCCCCACCATTCCAACATACCTCCTCTCATTGCAGTGATGGTCATGGTCCTGGCCAGGGGCCATGCTTTGGAGCTGCTCCTGAGAATCTGCAATCATGAACCATGAATCTGGTCAGTAGATATCATCCCTAAGACCACTTCTCCTTACCCCAGAAACTGTGAACACTGCCTATGTAGCAGCCCAGCTGACCTGGGGAGCAGAAGACCCAACTTGGGGATAGATCCAAGGACCATTTGCATAGTAGGGGTTTGGACAGCCAACAAAAGTTTGGCCCTTGCTAATTTAAATCAAAATTTTCCTGATTTCAATGTATTTTTTGTGTTCACTTTGCATATTTGTATGCACATTAGAACTTTTTTTTTAAGCATGCAAATTGACTGCTCATGCATGCTTTCGTTTGTAGGCATACATGCGGATAAGCAATTTCAGGGCTCTTTTGCTAAACACTGCTAACTAGCTGATGTGATAACTGGCATATGAGCATGCTAGCTCCTGGCTGCAAAAGCTTATGAGCGGTGAGAGGACGGGTTAAGGATGGAATGTGCGCACGGAGAGCATATTGCCGCTAGCGTGAGAGCAATTGGCATGTGCTCAGTGGCAATATGACAGTAAGCACAACAGGTATTGTTAGGTGCACCTGTGTAAATTGCACCGCACATTAACATATGCCTTCAGAGGTTAACTGCCATGAATATGCTGGTCACGACCTAACAGTTAATGCGGAGATTTTGCACATACTTTCCATTAAAAATAGGCATTTATTGCGAAACCTTAGTGGGATTTAGTAAAAGGGCTTCTTAAATATTTAGGCATTCAAATGAACTGAATGGTGCACTCACAAATGCACAGACCTACTGCACAGCCTTGGCCACCAGGCTGGCCGTAGCCCCATTGTTTTGGCCGAGTTAGAAACTTGTCTAGTAGCAGCCTAAAACTTTGATTTTCCTGTTAGTTTTGTCAGTGAGAGAGCACATACTTCAGAGTAATTTTATTACAGTGCAGATAGGTAAACACATAAGTACACACATACCTTTCCCTGTGAGGGCTTGAGCACATTTTCAAAATGAGCATGTTCATTCTTCTGCTTTATGCATCGCTAATGGGAATTTGTGTAGCCTCTCTTCCAAGCGCACGTTTTCATTTTATTTTATTTAATTTATTTATTTATTTATTTATTTAACAGTTCTTCTATACCGCTCTATTTTAGATCAGAGCGGTTTACATTTAACATGAACTATACAACACAAGGAACTTTGAGTTGTATTTACAATAAACAGGGAGATCAACTTGGAAGTAACTGGGGGAAACTATGTACATTCTTAACTCTATACATTGTATCACACTGGTACCTGATTTCAGGCAGAACATATCTACATTTTATTTACACTGGGGTACATTCTGAGCGATCAGTTGATTATCCTTTTTCATGCTGAGTCTGATTGTTTACTTGTAATGAGAGATTGTCTGGGGGGCCATATGTATGGTTACTAAGGCTAGATTCAGGGTAGTATGTAGTGAACAGGTGCTGCTTTATTGCCTTCCTGAAGTGGGTTAGGTAAGTGATGTTTCGAATAGAGGTAGGGAGAGCATTCCATGCTCTGGGAGCGTAAATCGTAAAGGCCCTATTTGTTGTTGTTCTTGTGCATTTTGTTATTACTTTTGGGACCTCTAGGGTGTTTTGCATCATGGGTCTTCTATTTCTGTTCTGTGGTACTTTATGTATCATCTTGCTGAGGGCTGTGGGGGTCAGAGTGTTTGAGGCTTTGAAAGTTAAGGTTAGAACTTTGTGGAGGGTTCTTGCTTGAACCGGTAACCAATGGAGGTTCATCAGTACTGGCGTTATGTGCTCTCTCCGTGAAGCCCCTGTTAGTACTCTTGCAGCAGTGTTCATTGCAAGCTGGAGGGGAGCTAGCGTTGCTTGAGGGAGACCGTGTAGAATTACGTTGGCATAGTCGAAATGAGGTAATATTAATGCCTGATAGATCGATCGGTAGTCGCTGAAGTCGAGTAGCGGTCGGAGATGTTTTAAGGTCTTTATTTTCATGTATACTGTTTTTACTGTGTTTTTTATGTGAGTTTTCAGATCCAGGTGTTGATCCAGTGTAACGCCAAGGTAGCGGATTGTGGGTTTGGTTTTCAGTTCTGTGTTGCCGATTTTTAAAGAGAGTGGAGGGGTGAAGTCCTGGTTCCTTGAGATGAAAAGGACATCTGTTTTACTGTAGTTGATTCTCATGTTTTGTGTGCTGAACCATTCTGCTACTGCCTCAAAACATCTTGTTAGAGGGGAGAGGTCCGGTTGGTTAGTCCTGAATGGGATGTATAGGAGGATGTCATCTGCGTAGGCTAAACAGTTGACCTTGAATGAACGTGCTAGGGCACATATGGGCTGCATGTAGATGTTAAACATCAATGCAGATAGTGACGAGCCCTGTGGTACACCCTGGTTTTGTAAAAATGGTTCGGAGGTTGTGGAGCCTGACCTTACATGTTGCCATCTATTAGTCAGGTATGACTTGCACCACTTTAGGGCTGTTCCCTGAATTCCTTTCTCGCTGAGGCGTTGTATGAGTATCTTGTGACTCACCGAGTCGAAAGCCGCCGCAATGTCGAGGAATATGAGGGCGAATCCTTGATGAATTTTGTCGGTTCCAGAGACTAGATGGTCAAATAGGTTGGTGAGGAGGGTTTCAACCCCATGTGCTTCTCTGAACCCATGCTGGGAAGGATCCAGTGGGGCTTCAGTATCAATATGCTGTTGGATTTGGCGCTGTACTAACTTTTCGATTACTTTGGCAAGCATGGGGATACTTGAAATTGGTCTGTATGATTCCACTTTCGATGGGTCCAGCTTGTTATTTTTTAGCAGTGGTCTGATGGATGTTTGTTTCAGACTTTGTGGAAACGATCCGGTTGTAAGAGATTGGTTTATTAATTCGCTCAGATATTGGCTTAAGTCACATCGTAACTCCTTTATCCATAAAGCAGGGCATGGGTCATTGGGTGCGGTAGTAGGGTTGATTGCAGCGATAGTGTCTTCAATCTCTCTGTGTGATATTTTTTCAAATTTGTATAGTGGTGATGGTTGGGGCAAGGTATGCTGAGAGCTGTTTTCCGCGGAGTTCGAGGTTGTACCAGCCTGGGTCACTTCAGGTTGAAGGTAGTTGGTTGCAGATGTAGTAGTCTGGACCATTTTTGACTGTAAATAGTTGGAGTATGCCTGGGGGTGTGGCATCTGTGACTGGTCTGCAGGAGGTTCTCTTATGAGAGATTTCACTATATTGAAGAGGTCGTGGGGCTTGTTTAGTGACCGCTTCAAGATGTCGGAATGATATTGTTTCCGCTTTTTTGTTAATTCATCACGGTGTACTCTTAGGTGAGCGATGTAAGTATCTTGTGCAACCGTAGAGTGAGACCGACGCCATCTTCTCTCTAGCCTGCGCAGGCACTTGAGTGAGTCTCGGAGGTCTTTGGTATACCATGGTGCGTGCTCTCGTTTCTTTGTTGTTGTTTTATTTGTGGCTGGTATGCATGCAATGGTCTTGAGGCTCTCGTCCCAGGTGGACACCAATGCATCTAGGTCGTGTGGTATGTTGTTGAGGAGTGGGAGGATCTTCTCTCGAAGCTCTTCTTTATTAAAGGGGCGGAAGCGCTTCAAAGAGGGTTCGTGGGCAGTGTTGGTTTTGTTGGAGTTTTTATTGTGTGTGTTAATAGGTATCTGGAATTGGATCAGGCTGTGGTCGGACCATGGCACAGGAGTTATGGTAGGTGGTATTAGTGGGGTGGTATCCTTATCCGTCTGTGGGGCAAAGATCAGGTCAAGTTTGTTTCCCTTGACGTGGGTGGGATTAATGACTAGTTGCTCATATCCTAGATCTTGTAACGCTTCTAGGAAAGCAGAGGCTTGAGATTCATGTAGCGTAGGCAGGTTGAAATCACCTAGGATCCAGTTCTGGGATCGTGGTCTGTTTGAGTTGCAGGCGAGGCCCATTATCGTTGCAAGATCCTCTGAGGATGGTGTTGGTGCTCGGTACAGTAGGTTGATCGTGCAGGTGTTATTTGTTATGGTGAGGGAGTCCAGGTGGACTGTGCTGGTTGAGTTGCACATCTGGAAGCCTAGGCAAGTTTTGACAAGAATGAGTGTTCCTCCTCCTCTCTGATTGGTTCTATGGCATGTGTGGACTGAAAACCTGTGGGTAACATCTGGTTGATGATTGCGTTGTCAGATTCTGATAGCCAAGTTTCTGTGATCATGATGATATCAAGATTATGGGTCGTGACCAGATCGGTAATTATTGGCCATTTTGTACGTATTGACCTTGCGTTGATGAGTGCACACTTCAGGGCTTGATGGTGTTGCTGACGGTCCAAATGTGACTTCTTGAGATGTTGAAGTGGGATGTGTAATAAATGTGAGTAAGGCGTGTCGTTGGGTTCTCTTGGGAGGTGTTGGTGATTCTCCGTCCATCTTTTCCCATCACTGTGGAGTATTGGGATGTGGTTAGTGTATGTGTGATATTAATTTAGTTTTCATTACTTCTCCTTTCCCCTTACTGCCATACGGTTGGTGTTCCTACCTGAGCTATTTGGCTATTCTCTCTAGGCATAAGCGGCCCAACCACTAGGCAAACCAGGCAGTCGCCTAGAGAGGCAAATCCTGAGGATGGCAAAGAGCAGGGCTTTGGCAGCAGGGACCTGGGACTGGGGGAGGTATAAAGTTTAAGTTTTGCCTAGAGTGCCAACACTTGGGGCCAGCCCTAGAGTTGGCTCAATCTATGGGACCAGTTTCTCTTAATTTTCTGTACCAAACAATAATTTTTATAATTTGTAATTGCAGTTTACAGTAAGATAACATAAAATTAGCCTGCAGTGTTTCAAAATTAATATCACAATTATCTCAACATCAGAGCCATACATGTAAGAAATAGTGGAACAATACAATCCTGAAAAATATATACACAAACAAGGAAACGGATAGACTCGGGCTAATAGGTGCTGTCACTTGAGCAAAATGCTCCTAAAATTGTCACCCATTCAATCATTTTTTTTCAGCCCAGTTGATTGCTGCATATAGATCAAGCCATTTCTGCTGCCCCCTCCCTCTTTTTGCCAATCATAATCCCCAAAACTGAAAAATCATATTATCTCTAGATATTGCATTGTGTAAAAGAAAAAAATGTTCAGTACCCTTTTCTTGGGAAGATTGTAAACACAGAAACATGATTGCAGATAAAGACCATATGGTCTATCCAGTCTGCCCTTGCATACCAATTACTAAGCTTTACAGGATTTTTTTCCTTTAGAGATCTTCTGTGTTTGTCCCGTGTTTTCTTGAATTCACATACAGTCATTGTCTCTACTACCTCCACTGAGGTACTTTTCCTTGTATCTACCACTCTTTCCATAAAGAAATATTTATGAAAATTACTCTTGAATCTATCCCCCTTCACCTCCATTCTGTGCCCCCTCATTGCAGAGCTTTCCTGCACTCAAAAGACACTTTCCTCCTGTGCATTTTTGCTATGGAGGTATTTAAACATCTCTATCGTATCTCTCCATTCCTGCCTTTCTTCCATATTGAGATCTTTCTGTCCTCATATGCCTTATGTCCAAAACCACTCTATGCTGTTTATATCCTTTTGAAGATGTGGTCACCAGAACTGCACAAAGTTTTTCAACCAAAGCAGGACTGGAGCTACCATCAGGCCAACTATGCAATCACCTAGAGCACCGGCCCTTTGGGGGTGCCCATTGCCAGCACTATCGCCCTTTACCAGGACATGCAGAAGCAGCAATGCTTTTAGAATGACACCAAAGCGCTGGAAGTTACCTTCAGCACCAGCACTGTGGTGCTATTTGTGCTTCCACCCCCTTCCAATTCCACTTCCTTTGGCATGGGGGCAGAAGTGACTTCTGCCCCCATGCAAACAGGAAGTGGAATCGAAGGGAGCGAAAGCACAAAGTGCACAAAATGGCCAGAGCCATTTAAAAGCATTGCCTCCACTGTATGTCCCAGTGAGGGGCGGCATCAGCAGCAATCAGAATGGAGATTGGAGCAGGGAGACGCAAGGGCTGAGGTTCGCCTAGGGTGCCCCATACCCTTCCACTGGCCCTACACCAAAGACATATACAGAGGCACTATCTCCTTCCTGCTGGCCATTCCTCTCCTTGTGCACCCAAGCATCCTTCCGACTATCGCCATTGCCTTTTCTACCTGTTTAGCCATCCTAAGATCATCAGAAATGATCACCCCCAAGTCCCACTCTTCTTTCATGGACAGAAGTATTTCACCCCCTATTCTCCAGGAACAGACAGGGAGTCAGTCCTCACATATGGGTGGTGTCGACGCTGACAGAGCCCCATGGAAGCATCTCCACAGCTTTCAAAGAAAGTCTTTGGGAGATGCTACCACACATGCGTGCTTTCCTTCCCGCCTAAGGGTGCCATCTTAGTCAGTCTACCTTTTTCCGTGGAGCCCTACAGACGTCTGTCATCTTCCCCTGGAAAAAAAAGTTGATTTTCTTGTGCATTAAAGTGCATTTCATTTTCTGGTTAGCACCGGTCCCTTTTCCTCCTCCGAGCCCCGTCACCTCGGCTTCAAGTCTTGGAACTGTTTTTATGTATGTTTGTTTTTTTCCCCAGTGCAGTTTTGTGCCTTTTCTAACCGCTGGCCGCGTCGAGGGTCTTTGACCTCACAGGGCTTCTTTTTGCCCCAATGGCCAGTGGGTTCAAGAAGTGTGATTAGTGCACAAAGAACATGTCCCTAACTGATACATACGACTACTACCTCCGGTGTCTAGGTGCTGACCATGATCCAGAGGTTTGTGCCCTGTGCAAAAAGATGTCTGCTAAGGCCATCCAAAGTCGTCGGCAGAAGCAGGGCGACATCTTTCACAGGTCAGATTCAGCCACAGTGTCCCCGGTAATCTTGCATTCGAAGGCCCCGCACGGATCCTTAGGAGTCACGTAAAAGCCCCACGGTGCCCGATTGGGTCTGCAGACACTCCGACAAGGGTTCTCTGGAGCAGGAGCGCAAGAAGAAGAAATCCTCGAGAACCTCATCCTGGGAATCGGACACACATGGCAAGTTCATGCAAGGTCCCACAATCCTCGGAAGGTTTCCAAGGAATCAGAGCGGCCGTCAAAGGTGCCCAGAACAGATGCCGAGGCCTCTGATGATAGATCACAGACCCCCGATGCCTGTCCTGTCAAAGACTCCATCTCCTCACTGATTCCGGACCCAGTCAACCCGGCATCCGCGTCAAAGGCTGCAACTCCTGAGTGGGAAGCCAGGACGATGACTTTGGAACGTAGTGTCACTGCCTTCCTTGCCTCACAGCAAGCATCGATGCCCAGCTCCACTGGTGCTTGTGCAGAGACCATAGGGACCTCGATGCCGAGGACTCTCCGGACTGCCAATATGATCCTCGAGAGCCCCAGGCCTCGAGACGATCTTCAGTGAGGGTCTCGATCCCACTCCCAATCTTCAGGAGCGAGATCCTCCCTGACAAGCGCTTGTGGCTCCAGCCAAGCAACAGCCGTGAGCCATCGAAGACCCGATCTGAGCCCGATGCCTCAGGAGCAGTCAGGCCTCAAATCCTTGATGGACTACTCAGACTGGGAATCTGAGGACAATGCTTCCCCGGAGATGCACAGACACTGATCTCCCCTCGGATCCATCTCCCCCAGCATCGAGATGCTGGTTCCCTCCCAAGGACCTCATTCCTCAAGTTTGTCCGGGACATGGTGAAGACCTTGTCTCTCATGATGGAGTCTGAAGAGGACCCTCACATGGAGGAGCTCAAAATCCTCCAGTATGAAGCTCCACCTAAGGAGACCCTGACTGTCCTCATCCCTGCCATCCTAGGGCGACTCTTCCTTCAGATGTGGGAGACACCGGCATCGGTATCAATAGTTATCCGATACCAGGACACCATTACCGGGTCCAGCGGGGCCCCTGCTTCTGGAAGGCACAACCTCCTCACACCTCTATGGTGGTGGAATCAACCATGCGCCGGCAGAAAAGCCTGAAGACTCATTCTTCCATGCCCCGGGCAGAGAGTCCCGTGCCCTCGATGCCCTGGGATGCAAATGCTACCAGAGCTCGATGCTGGGTTGCTGAATACAAGCATATCCGCTGTATATAGGCATGTATCTCAGACCTAGCAAAAGAACTCAGGTTTCATCTCCAGTGATTCCAAACCCTCACGAAGTGCATCGGGAGTACTCGAAGTACATGTCTGGAGCTGCCTGCTATGGCTTTGAGTCTAATGCGAGGGTGGTCACCACAGGCATTGGTGCCTGACATCAGGCCTGGCTTAGGCCTCGAGCAGTGGGTCAGGAGAAACTCCTCGATGTCTCCTGCCTTGGTGAAAACCTCTTTGGCAAACTGATGAAGGATAAGGTGGCGGAGATCAAGACAGACTTAGCCACCAGGACTCAGCTCCCAGGAAGACCTCCACCCTTCCCAAGAAAAAAACACCAGGGAATATGCCTCCTTTCCACAGGAAAGGCCAACCTTAATGAGGCTATCCCCAATACCAGGCCCCCCAGACCCTGCAACAGGGTCACCAGGGCAAAGAAGTGGGCCAGGGCCAACGCAAGCCTAAGGGCTCTAAGCCCTAAACACCGGCTCCTGCCCAGACTGGGTCGGGGTTTTGACTCCCTGAGCATAACCTCTCCACCCGTGGGGGAGCAGCTGCCAACAGGGGGGTGTCTGATTCATTCTGCCCATTGGTGGCCTGCCATCACCACAGACACCTGGGCACTTCAAGGGGTCAGAGAAGGCTACCTCTTTCACTTGGACCAGATGCCTCTTCCTTTCTTTCCAGGAGAGCCCTCACGGACTCCCCTGCACCAGGCCCTGCTACTACAGGAGCTCACAGGCCTTCTCAGGGACAGGGCCATGGAGCCAATACCCAACCACCTAAGAGGGAAGGGGTTCTACTCCAGGTACTTTCTGGTCCCAAAAAGAACAATAGGCCTAAGGCCCATTCTGGACTTGCAAAACCTGAACAAGTTACTGGTGTGGGAGAAGTTCAAAATGCTCTCCCTTGGAACATTGCTGCCCTACCTCCAGCAGGGAGATTGGCTATGCTCCTTGGGCCTAAAGGATGCTTATACCCACATCCTTATTCATCCCAGACACAGGCAGTACTTGAGGTTCATGGTCGAGGGCGACCACTACCAGTACAGGGTACTATCCTTAGGTTTACCAAGAGTCTTCACCACATGCTTGGCATTGGAGGCCGCCTACCTCAGTCTCCAAGGGGCCTTCGTCTTACCTTACCTGGACGACTGGCTTGTGAAAGGGGACAGGGCCACTGAGGTGCAACAAGGTCCTGCAGCATTTGGGGTTTGTGATAAACCATCCCAAATCTCACCTCACTCCAATACAGGATCTGGAGTTCATAGGAACTTGTCTGGACACTCTCCAGGCCAGGGCCTTCCTCCTCCTGAATATATGGTCCCCAACGCCCACCTCCACATGTGGGCAGCTCAGTGGTGCCTCCGCTCATAGTGGACACACCACGGGCAGGCTCCAGGACAGGATCTCAGTGTCCCGTCAACTAGCAGAGTCACTTGACTGGTGGCAGGGCGCACAGCACCTGCAGAAGGGCATGCCCTTCCAGCCCCCAAAACCTCAGAGTCCTCACCAGATGCGCCCTACTGGGCTGGGGTGCCCACTGCAAGGAACTGTGAACGCAGGGCAACTGGTCCCTAGAGGAGAGCCAGCAGTAGATCAACCTGCTGGAGCTCAACGCCATTTGTCTGGTGAACAAAGCCTTTCACCACTGCCTGCAGAACCAGTCGGTGCTAGTCCAAATGGACAACGAGGTCGTGATGTTCTACCTGAACAAGAAGGGGGGCACAGGGTCTCAGCGCCTCTGCCAGGAGACAGTAGCCCTCTGCTCGTACACAATCGGTCAGGGAATGCTCCTCAGGGCAGTATACCTTCTGGGCCAAGACAATGCCCTAGCAGACAGGCTGAGCAGGGTTCTCCAACTGCACAAATGGAATCTGGACCCCAGGAGTGGCGTAGCGGCTGTTCCGATTCTGGGGAACCCCAAGTCTTGACCTCTTTGCCAACCCAACCAATGCTCAGCTGCCCCACTTCTGTTGTCCCCAACCACATCCGTCTCAGATAATGTGGACACCTTCCTCATCTCTTGGTCAGAAGGCCTTCTTTATGCCTTCCCTCCTACGCCACTAATCACCCAGACCCTCTTCAAGGTCCAGCGGGACAAGGCCTCCATGATCCTGGTGGCCCCACAGTGGCCCAGGCAGCCTTGGTTTCTCCTGTTGCTCCGCCTCTCAGTGGAGCTCCCGGTCCCTCTGGGGAACACCCTAGGGCTACTGACCCAGGAGGAGGGCTTCCTTCTACACCTCAACCTAGGGTCCCTGTCGTTAACAGCATGGCTGCTGAACAGGTAGCCTTAGCACCCTTCAACCTCCCAAGGGAGGTGGAGGAAGTCCTCCTAGCATCTTATAAGAACTCCACAAGATGGGCCTGTGCCTTCAAGTGGCACAGATTCTCAGTATGGTGTGTTGTTCTGATGTAGCTCACCAAACTGCCTTTTGAACCTCTGGCTACCTGCCATTTGTATTATCTATTCTGGAAGGTCATCTTCCTAGTGGCGCTCACCTCTGTCCGCACAGTCATTGAACTTCAGACCTTGATGACCGAGCCACCTTACACCAGGTTCTACAAGAATAGGATCGTGCTTTGCATCCACCCTAAATTCCTTCCAAAGGTGGTATCCACCTTCCCTATCAACCAGGAGGTGGTGCTTCCCATCGTCTTTCCATGGCCCCATGCTGACACAGTGGCAGCATACTCGGTGCCACCATAAATCCTCGCAGCTTTTCATTTCATATGAACCCAGTCGACTGAGGGAGGCTGTTACCAAGCGGACCCTGTCCCCTTGGGTGGCAGACTGCATCACCTTCGCACACGATCAGACTGGGCTCTCGTTGGAGTGCCAGGTCATGGCACACAATGTCAGGGCTATGATGACCTCAGTTGCAACCCTACGCTCTGTCCCTATGGCAGACATGTGCCGGACCACCACCTCGTCCTCATTTCACACCTTTGCAGCTCACTACTGCCTAGAGAGGGAGTCCTGATGGACAGTGCCTTCGACCAGGCCATACTCTGTAATTTTTTGGGGGTTTAGGCAACTCCTGCCCTCCAATCCTTCTTGTTCAGGCTACTGGAGCAATGGTTCTCCCTGGATACTGGGGTCCTCAGAATCTTTCCACAGATTCGCCTACGGCTGCTCACAACTGGGCCATGTTTTTTCTACAGGTTCTCGGTAGCCTGTAGCTAGGGAGTCCCATATATGAGGACTGACTTCCTGCTTGTTCCTGGAGAAAGCGTAGTTACTCATCTGTACAGGTGTTCTCCAGGGACAGCAGGAATCAGTCCTCACAACCCTCCCTCCTCCCCTTGGAGTTGCTATACAATTTTTACCATCTTCTTTGTTGGCTGTAGCTATGTCATCTGACTAATGAAGATGGCACCTTTGGGCGGGAAGAAGACCACACATGTGTGGTTGCATCTCCCAAAGGCTTTCTTTGAAAGCTGGGGCGATGCTTCCATAGGTCTCTGTCAGTACCGATGTCACCCATGTGAGGACTGATTCCTGCTGTCCCTGGAGAACACCTGTTACAGGTGAATAACTATGCTTTCTGTACTGCTCCCTTTGAGTTTTGCAGCCCAAATGCATGACCATTCATTTTTTAGTTTTAAATCTCAGCTGCCATATTCTTGACCATTCTTCAAGTTTTGCTAGATCCCTCCTCAGGTTATCTACATGGGTATCTACTCTGTTGCAGATTTTTGTATCTGCAAAGTGACAAAACTTACCCAATAGAAAGTCTGCAATATTACTTGCAAAATGTTAAAAGAATTGGACCAAGGACCGATCCTTGTGGCATACCTCTGGTAACATCCTTGTCCTCAGAGTGAGCACCATTTACCTGCACCCATTGTTGCCTCCCACTCATCCAATTTCTAACCCAGTCGGTCACTTTAGGGTCCATCCCTAGGGTTCTCAATTTATTTTCAAGTTTCCTGTGCAGAGCAGTGTCAAAGGCTTTACTGAAATCTAAGTACACCACATCTAGGGCTCTTCCTCAATCTAACTCTCAGGGGGGGGGGAGGGGGGGCTTGCTGTTGCTTCTTAATCCTTTCGGCTTTTAGTTCAATCAGAACTGGATCTAGGATCTAACTCCTTGTTCTGGTGCTAGAGGTGGCTCAATCTGAATCTCCACTTGCCTTTTCCTTGAACTTCAGCCAGCACCCAATCCCAGGATCCCTTTTACCACTGAGAATTGTCACATAATATGTGTATGGATATTCAGCTGCTTGTGTTAAGTTTCTGTAGTCAGAGGCTGTTACATTCATTCTTTCCTGCCCGTCTTGATCAAAATCCTTACAGCAGCCAATATTGCTGTATAAATACTTGTATTTGACCCAGACATCTTCGGCAAGGCGTTTTAGCAATTAACACTAGAAGCCCCAAAATGTGTCAACTGATGCAAATGCATCTTCGAAGTTGTATACCAGCGCCACTGCTAGAACCATGTCAGTCATGTTCCATGACTTTGTTAGCAAGGTCAAGATGTTCAAATATGTGCATCGAAAATTAATGACAGATGCACCACCTAGAGGGAAAATGAATTTATACCTAGAAGCCCCGAAGTATGTCAATTGACACACTCAATTGTCTTGGATGCGTCAATTGATGTATTTTGGGACTTCTAGGTATAAATTTATGTTCCCACTAGGTGGCGCACCTCAATCACTGTTTACAGTTTTCTCTGACATTGCAAATAATAAACGCACGATGACGTCACATACTGCACGTATTTAACAAATAAGTAACTTCACATTAATTCACATCTACATTTCATGCTAAATGCAGTTGTCGTGATAATGCGTCAATTGACGCACTTTCGGGTTTCTAGGTAAAATGCCTTTTGGGGCTTCTAGTATTAATATTCGCATAGACATTTTCAGAACAACCTTTATCCTGAATAGCCCGGATAGTTTAAACTCATTGGTGCTTACACTGACTCTGACTCTTCCTTTTCTTCTTTAACCACTCTTCACTCTTCAGTTTACCTATCCGTAGTGCTACATCTTTTCAAAGTTGTAGTTTGTATACTCACTTCATTTTGAGGCATCTATCATCTTTGCAAAGCAGGTTCTTTGGCACAATCCCAAGCCAGTCCATGCCAGAATATTTATCCTTCGTCCACACACACAAATTCCAGGATGAACACTGCATGTTGGTAAACATGGGGCCTAGACTTTTTTTTTACTATGGTAGTGACAGGAAGAAGCACAAAGGTGGCATTGTGAGACTCAAGGATGAAGGGGAGGAATAGGTAGAGGCTGATGAAAATAAAGAGGAATTACTTAACACATATTTCTGTTGTGTTCATAGTTGAAGGGCTGGAAATGAGACCTCAGAAAACAAACACAAATAGGAATGGAAGTGAGGTAGAACATGAACTGTTTTCAGATGACTATGTTCATGAGGAGTTAGCCAAACTAAAGTGGATGAAGCGATGGGGCCAGGCAGGATTCATCCAAGAGTACTGAAGGGACTTAGGGAAGTACAGTTAGCTCTGCTGGCTGACCTGTTCAAAACTTCTTTAGTCTGTGTAATCCCAGAGGACTGGAGATGGTTGAATGTGGCTCTTGTCCACAGAAGAAGCAAGGAAGAGGTTGATAACTACAGACCATTTAGTCTGACTTCTATTGTGAGTACATTAATGGGGAAACTGCTACAGCAGAAGACGATGTGGTTTCTGGAATCCAAGGGATTACAGGATCTGAGATAGCATGGCTTTACTAGAGGTAGGTTTGTTAGAGGAATTTGATTGAGTTGACTAGATGACCAGAGAATTGGATTGGAGTAGAGCACTAGATGTGTTCTTAGATGTCAGCAAGGCCTATGACACCATTGTGCATTGGTGACATAAAGAAATTGAGTGCCCTGTGATGGACCATAAAGTGACTGACTAGGTTATAAATTGGTTGAGTAGGAGGCAACAGGGGATAGTAGTAAATAGAGTTCACCCTGAAGATAGGGGAATTAACAGTGGCTTCCCAAAGGGATTGGTCCTTTGGTCTTGTTCTTTCTAACATTTTTGTAAGCAATATTGGAAAAGATCTGTTGGGAAAGGTATGCCTCTTTGTAGATGATATCAAAATCTGCAACAATGTAGACACCCTGGATGATGTGGATAACATGAGGAAGGCTCTAGCAAAGCTTGAAGAATGATCAAGAATTTGGCAGCTAAGATTTAGTGCTAAGAAATGAAAGGTCATGCATTTTGGCTGAAAAAAAACCCCAAGGGAATGGGACAGTGTAGGGGAGAAGTACTTCAATACACAAAAGAAGAGCAAGACCCGAGGGTATTCATATAGGTAGAAAAGGTAATGATAAATGTCTAAAGGATGTTAGGGAGAGGACTGGCCACAGGAAAAAGAAGGTGCAAGTGCCTTTGTAGAAGAAATTAGTGAGACCTCATTTGGAGTACTGTGTACAAATCTGGAGACCCCACCCTGAAAAGGATGTAAACAAAATGGAGCTGGTCAAGAGGGCAACTACTGAAAGGGTCAGTGCTCTTCATCATAAGGCTTATGGGGATAGATGTAAAGATCTCAATACAGAATGAATACTTTAGAGAGAAAAGGCAGGAGAGTGGAGATATGATAAAAACATTTAACAACCTCTGTGGTATAAATGCATAGGAGGTGGTCCTCTTCCAGTTGAAAGGAAAGTCTGGAATGAGGTGTCAAATGATGAAAGTGAAAGGTGACAGACGTGTGAGTAATCTGAGAAAATATTTCTTTACTGAAGGGTTGATGGATGTGTGGAATAGCCTCCCAGTGCTGATGGTAGAGATGAGAAATGTATCTTAATTAAAGAAAGCATGGAACAAGTACAGAGGATCTTTGAGGGAGAGGAAGGGATTGTAGAAATGAATAGTTCTTTTGGATGGGCAGACTGGATAGGCATTTTCTGTTTCTGCTGTTGTTTTCTATTTCTATGTTTCTCTTGGGAGCAATTTGTCCAAATGGGTTTTTGTATAACATGAGAGTCATGAACCTCACTTCTAAGCCAGAAGGCTGGTGAAGCTTCTTGTTCTGCAACCCCCCTCCCCCCAGCAGCAGCGAAAGCAGAGGACTCCCTCATGCAGGGTTGGACCAAGTATCCAACTCCCTTGCCACGGCTCAAGGCCCTTCCCACATGTCCAGCATCATCCCTTCCCTTCAAGTGTCCATCATCCCTCCTCTTCTTCCCAATCCCCCCATGCTAGCATCTTCCTTCCTCTTCCCTACCCTCTCCAAGTGTCCAACATCTCGCCTCCTCTTCCCTATCTCCTTCCCAAGTGTCCAACATCTTTCCTCTTCTTCCATACCCTCCTCCATGCGTTCAGCATTTCCCCTTCCTTTCACTACCTCTGCCCTAGTGTCCACCATTCTCCACATTTCCTTCCTGCTATGAGGCCTACCTATGATGATGCTATTGCTATCTACCCTGTTAGCACTAAATGTGACATGGAAACTGAGCACATATGTTCCTGTTTTGGAAGGGGCAGACCTAGAGCACATGGGTGTGCTCAGATGCACCATGCTGCTGCTGCTGCCCCAAGGCATATTTAATGCTGACAAGAGGGTAGCAACAGTGTTTATTTATTTTATTTAAATGGATTTGTATCCCGCCTTATCCTAAAATCCAGGCGGGATACAAAGTGTTGCAATGACAGTGACAAGTGGGAGAGGTCAGGAGTGCTAGCTGTTGTTTTTATTTTTTGTTTTTATAACTGCCAACCTCTCTCACTATACCACCTAGGTAGACACCTAGTTCACCTTATGGTAGGGCCAGTCCTGTCTGCCTAGCATTGCAGGAACGTTGCCTAGTGGATGGACTATTATTGGTCAAGTTTAGCAGCCTCTATTGTATTTCATAGTTCAATGTTTATTGAGTCAGTATTAATGCTTGGCAAGGTTGAAGGTCAACGCAATAGAGGAAGGCCAGCAATGAGATGGATTGATACAATAACAGCAGCTATAGATGCCACTCTATCAACAATAAGCCGCCTGACTGAAGACCGAACACAGTTTAGAACAGCTACCCAGAGGGTCGCCATGAGTTGATACCGACTCAACAGCATGTAACAACAGTATTATAAGATATTTTGAAAAATTGTTTTTAAAAGAGGCAACAAATAAATGCAGAGGAAAAGCAGGTACTGTAGAACAAAATCAAAAATTGGCAGCACCATTTTCACTGTTTTTCTGGATTTCTTTTTTAAAATAAATATTTTTTGCTTCCAGTATTAGATTTTAGTATACATAGGATGAGTAATAGCACATTACTGCAGTAATTAAAATAAACGAATACCTCTCGCTAAGCCAGGTAGGAGACAGAAGTCAGTGAGAAACGTTTACTGCAGCCCTTACGATGCAACCATTCTGCTCCACTATCTACAACTCTCTTAAAAGGCAAAATCGACCAGTGCCTAGCATGTGTTATATTCAACAAAGTTACTCTCCGTTCATGGAGCAGCCACTGGGGTAATGATTGGATTTGTGAAGCCTCAACATGGATTTATAAATCTACTAGCCTCTGTGGCATCTATAGATCTCTTCAGTGTCATGTGCAAAATAAAGCAATTTTCTGAGGCATTCAAATTACCCATTTTACTTCCTTTTAGGTGGCATCAGCATGGATTACTATCTACCCTGGCATGAATTTCACTCAAGAGGATGTGGACATGAACCGTCTCTGGTATTTTCACACTGCTGTTCTGGGATCAAAGGGTTATGATAGTTTCCGCTTTTATGTGACAGATGGAGAACACAGCTCCTCACCAGAAAGCTTCTATATTTCAATTAAAAATGTGGACAAAGGTAGGCAGTGAATTTACAGCAGGCTTGGGATTTGCTGAAAAATCATGCTGGAAATAGCGCATCAGGTTTACATAAACTGCAGCTACCAAAAAATCCTAGAGAGAAGGAAATGAATTACTTTGGCACTACTGTGTTCAAAATGCCTATTTATAAGACTGGAATAGTTATTTCATGATATTTATTTCATAATATTTGATATCCTGCTTCTCAAATGCATTACATCAAAGTGATTAGCAATATAAGACACATAGAACAAGTAAAAGCACATAAAAAATAAACTCACGTCATACTACACCAATTAAAAACAATTAACATGACTGTATAATTAAACTGATTCAAGCATCCAAAGTCATTAAGTAATTCTAATGAAGAAATACCTTAAAATAAATGTGTTATTCCCATAGCTGATTTAAAGGGGTTTATAAGTCAGTTGTACAGTTATAAGCACATTTCACATGCTTGCTACAACCAGTGACTAGTGACTGAATGATGACAAAGTCAAGCCAGGAGCCTTTGCAAAAATATCTGAGTTTGAGTTCCCCAAGATTATTTCCCATTTGTACCATAAATCTGTTTTCATGACACCTCCCTGGAAGTCCAAGACATAAGACAGCACACGGTATATTCTGGAGACTTTAACTCTCCGTAGGCTATGGGTAACAGGAACACTTTTCTTCCACTAGCCGTGAAGAAATCAAAATGAGTTCTGTTCCAAAGACTGTCACACGGTTTCTTTGAAAATAAAAAGAAATCAAATCAAGACACTCCTGTCCTCAAGAGTGCTAGATTTCTCTATAGCCTTGCCAGGCGATTGTAATTTATTGAATGTAGGTTTCTGAAATGGTGCTCCTGCCAGTGAAAGATTGGCACAAGAGAAATGGAGACAGCTAATTCTCACGGGGTCTTCTCTGGCAAAATTCTCTACTGAGTCCCTCATGCTTCTTGTGCTCAGAGCTACCAGGATGCAGAAGCGCCATCTGCAAACTGTGATTCATAAACACTCTGTCAGTCTGCCATGTACCCTGACATCATAAAAAAACAAGAAGCAGCGTTGTAATAAAGAGAGGTGGTTTTTTCAGTCTACCAATTAAATGCATCTAATTTATTTCTCTTACAGCTGAGGCTTTATTTATTAGTAAACAGCTGCATTTGTTACACTTTTTTTTCCTAGAAGAGTGCCAAATGGCACTTTTGATAATCCATTAATCCTAAATAATCATCCGGGTGCTTCATATATATTCCAGAGTATGGTAGAAAAGAAAGGCTTTTAAAATTGAAAATTTGACCTTGCAAACAGGACATATTGCCAGATGACAGGATGTGCTGTATTGGGGAAAGCGCTTTTTGCAGATTTCTAAACTTTGGATGGTTTGTAGTGCTCATGGCCAGTGCCCTAGGAAACAGCAGGCATGGTGCAGCTAAACACTCCAAAGGTTCCTCTGCACACCTCCACCAACACACTTCATTCCCAGCCTGCATTATTCACACTGTTTTACTCCTGAGAAAAGGTCGCTGGGCCGTGCATTGGTTTAGTGGTGTGGGTATATCCCAGATGTCCAATAAGGAAAAAGAGGAGCTCATGCAATTTATTTCTCTTGGACCAAAACCAAGATTTGAGCCCAGCTTTCCATAGAGGAAAAGGTACATTGGTGCACAAACAACTATTCCAGTTTGATTTTACACTCTCTAAGTTGCAACCAGTTACTCTTTCCAATATACCCTGCTATAGCGAAATTAGGAAAACGGAAAATGCCATAGAGTTAGTTTTTCTATCTGGAAATGTAAAGCTGCTCTTTATTGACCAGAGCTGAAACACAAACGGGGATGTTTTTTATCTCGATTAACTCCGACCCCTTCCAGTTTCCTCCTATAAGGTGAAGAAGAATAAATAAATGACATCCAGTTTGATATTGAGGTAATGCAGATGCATAACTGAGGCTTTAGTGCCCTGGGAATTATCAAAGGGTTTGGTCAGCAAATGTTTTATACAAAGCTGAAGAACAATGCGCGCCCGTGACTGCGGGAAATGCCAAGCGCTCACAACACTAATCTGTGCTATCCGTTAGCACAAATAAGAACAACCTAGGCAGAAAGAAGAGAGAGGTTCTGTTTTCAAAAATGGAATAAGCTCTTTTTAAAAATGGGTGCCAATATAAATTGTAATATGGTCATTGAGAGTTGAAATAAGGGGTAAACACGCTGTGTAACATAGCTCCTTTCACTGGCCCACATGCGTCAGATTGCGAATGCATAGCCATGCTTTATTTTAAATCCTTTTCTAAACATGTTAGGCTGTTAAAAATGACTCTGAGAGTGGGAGTTTTTAAAGAAGGTTATCAGCTTAACATTTATTGAGCATGTTTACTGTGCAGTCTGCTCATGCAGAATTAGGGTAGTGTGTGTTTCTGACCATGTGCAGTATGGAAACCATTCACGTAGCATCATCCGTGCACAGAGCTGGGCCTAGGATAATGCAGCTGGCTCCAGCAGACCTCCCAGTCTCATCTAAGTACAGGGAAGTAGTGTGTATGTACAAGGTGCGATCAAAAATCATTGAGACTTATACAGTAACACAAGAAGTATAACACTGACAGTTATTGCACTCGGTCTCCTTCAAAGTAGTCCCCTTCCGATAAAATACACTTCCTCCAGTGTTCCTGCCACTGCTGGAAACAATTTTGAAATGCCTCTTTTGTTATGCTGTGATGCTGCCGTGTCAAATTTTGCTTAATGGTCTCCAAGTCATTGAATCTCCTTCCTTTCAGTGGTAATTTCAGTTTTGAAAACAAGAAAAAGTCACAGAATGCAAAGTCAGGTGCGTATGGAGGCTGATGGACTTGCTCAATTTGATGTTTGGCCAAGAACTGCTGCACAAAATGTGATCTGTGAGCTGGAGCGTCATCGCGATGAAGCAACCATTCACCATTCCTGTGCAACTCTGGTCTCTTAGGATGAACTGCCTTTCTCAAATGAGTCAGAACTTGGACGTAGTGCTCCTTATTGATGGTTTGGCCTTTGGAGCATACTCATGATGAGCAATACCCTGGTAATCAAAGAAAACCAAGCATGGCCTTGACATTGCTCCTCACCTGACGGGCTTTCTTGGTTCTGGGAGAGTTTGGACTCTTCCATTGTGAGGATTGAGCCAAAGTTTCCAGGTTATAACCATAAAACCATGATTGATCACCAGTAATAATCTTTTTGATGAAACCCAAATCATTTTCAACGCATTCCAACAACTCCTTGGCTGCAGTAAGTCGATCTTCTTTTTGGCCAAGGGACTGGAGTTTCAACATGAATTTTGCAGACACACATCTCATCCCCAAATTGACAGTAAAAATGGACAAACCTCTTCCAAAGACGGGGAAGCTGTACAACTAGAGGGCACAACATGAAGCTGCGAGGTGGTAAATTGAAAGGCAATGTCAGGAAATACTTTTTCACAGAAAGGGTGGTGGATGCTTGGAATGCCCTCCCGATGGAAGTGGTGGGGGAAAACACGGTGACGGAATTCAAAATGGCATGGCACAGACACAGTGGATCCCTTTACAGCAACAGGATAAAATCAAAATAAACTGAACCATCTAATTTCTCAACAAATAGGGGTGTCCTACATGGAGTGGTGGGTTCACCCCTAAACAGGGACATGGGGAGGGGTGGTGGTGGGACAGGTGCACCTACTCTTGCCATCGTGCTGGGCAGACTAGATGGACCATGCTGGTCTTTATCTGCCGTCATTTACTATGTTACTATACTGACCCGAAACTGATGTCCATGTCCTCAGCAAGCTCCCTGATAGTCAATCGATGATTTGAGCTTCAACTTTGTCTTCATTCCTGCTCATGGATGGCCTTACAGAATGTTCATCACTGTCAACACTTTGGCAGACGTCTTGGAAACATTTGTACCAGTCAAACTCGAGCATGTCTCCTGCATTCATTGCCATACACTTGCTGTAACTTGTCAGAAGCCTCTGCACGAATCTCCAAGTTTCTGGAAGAATTTAATGCAAATTCGCAGTTCAATTTTTTTCAGTCGTCATAAATCTGGCAAACTGCTTTTACACGCTACCAAACATCACATGATTTTAAAAAGTACAGATTGCTGCAGACATGCTACGCTCTGCACATGCAGAGCAAATAACTAGGTCACTGCATGCGTAATAGCATTGTGGTGCGAAGTATTATTATAGAGCTACACAACAAGTCTCAATACTTTTTGAGTATACCTTGTATTGCATTACTTGAACTTTGACTGTTGTGCAGCTGCAGTTATAAGCAGACAGGCCGACCTAGTTCCTAATGCACATCAAAGGGGGAGGGGAATAAAACTGGAAGTAACCCTGCTCTTAGGGAAATTGGAGCTATATTTTCATGTATGTAGTAAGTGTGTAATGTGTGTGCATTGGGGGGGGGGTCAAAATTGGGACTGGATCAGCCCACCTCTTTTGATTTAGAAGCATGTGAATCGCCTCGCTAAACTGAATCACTCCCTTGTTTATTATAACTCTGTGCCCTGATCATGACACTATATAAGTGCAATAGTGGTAATAAATTAGATTCAGTACAAAACTGTTCCACTTAGTGTTCCTTTCAGGAAAGTGTAGTGGTGAGTGACAGCTGTAGATTCCTGCTGATTGATAATGTGCAAGTCTGATGAAGCCCTACTGCTGAGATCAGTGTTGTATGATCTCAGCCGATCCTCAAGAGTCCACTGGATAAACAATGAAGAGAAAATGGCAAATGCCTGATTTAATATTTTCTGCAAATATATCCTGCAACGAGGAAATGATGCTGCTATTGTGGAAGTCAAGAAGAGAAATAATTTGAGTTCTGAAACACATTCAGAAATAATAAGAATCAAATACTTTATAGTGCTCTACGCAATGAATATAAGAAGGATCACTTGTACGGATCGCAAACGATTCGCCAGAAGAAACTACACGGCCCTAAATTATCTTTTAAATTTTATGCTTGTGCTGAAAGCATTTGCAGCCATTTCCTAATTGCTGTTTATCCTACAGAGAGCAATTTCTAGTCTAATTTGATGTGCAAAACAAGTTAAAAAAAAAAAAAAAAAGTAAATATGTATGGACTGCCTTTTAATTTTCACCCTATTCTTGTGTTAGGTGACATTGTTCTACTCACCAAACCTGTAACTTTAACAGAGGGTGACAGGGTGACCTTGATGACAGATGTTCTTATGGCAACAGATGGTACTGACAAACCCGAGAAGCTGCTGTATGCTGTCTCTGCGCCACCTGTGCACGGTCAGATTGAGTACATCAATTATCCTGGCGTACCCATTTCCAGTTTCAGCCAGTTGGACGTGGTGGCCCAGAAGGTCTGCTATGCTCACAACAACAGCCAGGAGGCCAGTAAAGATTCATTCAGGTGAGAAGGCTTTCCCTTCCCGTCTCAGTTGCACTTCAGACCCCATAGGAACGGAACAGGTTAGGATTGCTCTTAATAGCATATGTGAAATGCAGTACATACCTAATAACACAGGCAGATAGGAATCAAATGTGGACACCATTCAGCAATGAGCGGAGTCAAGTGGATTTTCATTTCTACAATATTTACATAATCCTGTTTTAAGTACAGTTTCACCCTGCATTTACAGAGCACGAACATTGAGAAATAGCTGCTTCCCTTTAATTAATATGCAAAGTTAACTGGCTTAGGTATGTTTTGGGGGTTTCCCTATAAGATCAAAAGGGAGGGGAGAGAGAACTGGAGAAGGGAGGGCATGGAAAAGGGGAGCAGGAGCTTTGCATAAAGCTGAGCTCTTACGTATGTAGAGGCTGATTCAGGGCCAGCACTGCCATCAGGCAAACTAAGCAGTCACCTAAAGTGCCAGCTCTCCAGGGGCACCCAATGCTGCTGCTGCTGCCACCATCCCCGCAGCAGTGACAATAGCTCAGAAACCAGTGCTTACCTACACTCGCCAGCACTTTGTCGTGGTTTCTGTCTTCTGCTGTCTGCCACTTCCACCTCCCTCTGATGTAGACATCCAGGGGGTGGCAGGATGGAGGACCCGCCTAGCATGCCTCCAATCCTTGCACTGGCCCTGGGACGATATAATTGAATGCTAGTAAAAATGGTCTACTAATTTTTTATTAATGATGCGATAAGCTAATTATATGAAAATTGGTAGTAACAAAAAAGGGAGCTAATTTTTAGTGCACTTTTCTGCACTGGAAGTAATATAAACTTGTAAGCATAGTGAGCTCATATTTAGCATGTTTCAGCATTTTTGGGGTGCTGATTTCCTAAAGAGGAAGCTATTTTAGCACCTCAAAACTATGTACCAAAGGCTGTGGTAGTAAGGTGCAATAAACCTATCATACCTTTATCACATCAGTCTCTCAGGTAGTTTGCTCTACACCATCAATTAAAAATTATCTTAATGAAGAAAATCAGTGTGTGATATAAAATTAGCAGTAGGGCTGACTCCAGATGGTGGTGTCATTTCTAAGAAAAAAAACATATGTTAGCCATTATGATACTTAAACGTAATGGCTTTACATCTCTCCACTGGGCAAAAAACACACGCGACAGGGCTGTTTCTGTGATAACTAAACGGCTTTTATCGTCTTAAAACTGCATCTTTCCCAGAAGAGAGGAATTTAGTAGGTGAGAACCTGGTGTTATACTGTTCTCCTGAGGAATTTTAGTCTTCTGTGCAGTCCATACAAGGCTGAGGACCGATTTGCAAATATTTTGTTAACATACAGAAGAAACAGCACATTTTAATTCTACTAGAGCACGAACCTCCCCTGCCTCTGCTGATGGGCTGTTCCAGACCTCGTTTTTCAATTCTTTGGTTCATGCTTAATTCAACACGCAAGTCCCCCTCCCATGTCTTGTGACCAAGCTTCATAATGACATCAACAGTCACTAAATATGAGCCTGTTCAAAACATTTGGCCACCCTGTTCTCTCCAATCGTAAGGCTATAGCTGTGGCCTCTTCATCCAGGTTATCTCAGCATTTTTGGAAGCCTGAAGCGGTTGTACCTTTGCTGCCAGGGTGCTAAACACAGCTGCTGCGTGCAAGTCATTCTTCATGGAAGCCTGATACAGGGTTGTAGCCATGGACACTCCAAGCAGGTTACCCCAGCCTTTTTGGAAGCTCTATTACTGATGTAAGGTTGTATTCAAATATGTAATTTGTTGCAAATCACTCAAGCATAAAACACGATATACATGCCAAGATAAATAAAGACAATTTCCTTCCCCCTCCTCAGGGTTACAAAAGCAGCTCCCTGACCCTAGCCAACCTGATGAGCAGTAGCCTAGTACAGGAATCCAACTCAAGTCTTCAACAACCCAATGCACAATACTACTGCTGAACTCTGGAACAGGCCCTGGGTGTTTCTTCAAATAAATTAGCTTTATACGTTGAGTAAATTTTCAGTGACAGGCTCTTGCATGTCTAAATGTGATGTATTAAATTTGTGTGCACAATAGGCATATTTTCAGTCAATATTAAAAATCTAAAATGTCGTCTGAATACTAAATTGGAGTTTATTTCAGAGGCATGTAGGACGTGCCAATCGCTCTTGAGCCCTTTTTGAGGTAGTTCATTTAGAAAAGGGTATTTAAGAGGTAGCCAGGACTTCTTTTGGGCAATTGGGTTAGTGGTGCACATACCATGACAGCAATATACCTCACTCCGAAGACAGGATATGTGGAGTATGATCTCATTCTCTCAAATTTACTGCTAAATGTTTGGCATAATACTTGCATCGTTCCATAGACAGCTTCCTTCTAGCGTTCATAAGATGTAACATGTATAGGCAACTTGTCAAGATGTGACTGGAAACCCCTCTTAATTAGACCCCTAGCTCCCAGTTCAGTGGGAAATATTTCTGTGTCTTTCTGCCATATTTTCTTGGTCTCTGACTAGTACTTGAGGATCTTCGCCTTCTCCATTCCATTCACAGAATAATCACTTGGAACAAACACCTCTATTATCCATGTTGTTCCAGTATTTTTTTTCTTTAACACTATGCTGGATTTTGTTGCATCCAGCTTCTTATACGTCAGAATGAGACTATCCCAGGTGATCATAACCTCTTCGTTCTCCGCAATACTTTTAGGGTTGTGATCCAGTGCTTTTCTGAAACAGCGATATAGTTGTATTTACAGAGTTTCCAGTGGATGAAAAACGATACTTATTGTGCCTTTCTATAGACATTTTCTTCCATCAGAACTTCACAGACAGCTACGAAATGAGTGTTTTAAGCTCTTTCTTACAGAATCGACATTAATATAAAGTTTTCTGTGAGGATTTAGCAATGCATTCTGAGGATAAGGTTTTAAGAATTCATGATTCTTTTACTGCTTCTGTAACTCCTTAAAGTGTTGATAGTGATGGCTTGGTCACATCCTAGGCTACTGTGATACTACACTGTTTTACTACAACTGTGGCCTCTTTACTGTTACCTTTGATGCACTAGAAGGAACGTCAACACCTTTGAATGTTGCTACATGTATTTTAGACACTTTTCCTTCGAGTCTGGTGATGTCTTGTTTTTCGAAATCAGGACTGTGGCTGCTTTTGATGGTAAATTTGTCTGTAATATGATTTGTATCCTCTGAAATTGGCATCGGGATCACCTGCCTCAATCTTTAAGAAGACTGACCTTGACCAAACTAGTTATCCATCACAAGGTGCAATAGTGGGATTTGAACCTGAGTCAATGGAGGGTTAAATGATTTGCCCAAGATCACAAGGAGCAGTAGTGGGATTTGAACTAGGCTTCCCTGGTTTTCAGCCTACTGCTCTAACCATTAGACTACTATAGGTCTTATTTGGTTAAATGGGTTTATCAGTGTTCAGCACCTAGATCTCTTGTCTGTTCTACAGAGTACAAAGTTTGCCTGTTGTGTGCTTTATTGCTATGTACACACCCATTGCCTGATCTTAGTCAGTCACATGGAGTAATGGGTCACCTTTATGCAGAGCATAGCTGTTTTTGAGTTTCAGAATCAACTGAATAGCTTAACAAGTGTCTGTCAAATGTCATTGCCTGGCTGGGCTCCCAAAAATTGAAACTGAATCCAAGAAAAAATTAGTTTCTCTGGATAAGCTGTAAAGATACATATTTACTATTCAAACCACTGCTGTTAGATGCTGTGTTAGAGCTAAGGTTAATGGTACAAGATTTCTGAGTCCAATTGGATTCCCAATTGAAGTTAGAAGTTCAAGTATCTTCTGCAGTAAAAATATCTTATATATCATCATCAAATTGGACTTTTGAGGCCTTAATTGCCAGTTGATGATATGTGGCTTGTGGTTCATGCTGTAGTAATTAATAGAGGTGTCCAGGCAAAAAAAAATTGTATTATTTTGTTTACCAACGGGAGTGTTAAAACTTTCATCTCATTTTATCTTTTTTTTTTTGGGGGGGGGGGTTGTCACTTCTGTGTTTTTGTGAATAGTGTGCTCTATAATGCAATAGTATGACCTATTATCTGGAACACTCTGCCAGAAAAAAATCAGAACTACTAAAGACTTTAAGGACTTCAGAAAACTCCTCAAGACCGTTCTCTTCACCGACCACTTCAAAGACAATACCTAGTTCTTCCTCCTCAGTTCTCAAGCCTAAACTACAGATAACCCAGTTAATTATGTTGCTATGTATATAGGTTCTGCCTTCAGGCAACTCCCGCATGCCACCCCTACCTGAATTATTCTTTGAGTTCTCTTTAACATGTTGAGTTTTATGAAAACCGCTTTGATTGTATGAGAAGGTGGTATAAAAATCTTGTTAAATAAAATAAATTATGTATTTATTTAACTGGGGGAGTTTTATACCACTTGATCATTTCAGTAAAAGCAGTTTACATTGTAACTTGAACTTATAATGTACATTAGATAACTTGGATTTTTCTATTATACAATAGTGTGCCCTATTCACTCGTGCATGAATAATGCGCAATAGTGTGCACTGTAACTGTTGACAAAAACCTGGAAGTGATGAAATGTTGCCATTTCCTCTACTGGTTTCATTTGAAAATCATATGAAACGGGAAATATCATTGACATTTCCCATTTTGTTTCAAATGAATACACGACCCTAATACTTAGTCGCTTTGACTATTGTAATTCTTTTTATCAAGGCTTGATTAAAGGCTTTTTGAAAAGCCTTCAGGTGCTTCAGAACGCGTCTGCCAAAATAATTGTTTGGGCAACATTTTCTGATCATGTGACATTGATCCCGATAGCTCTCCATTGACTATCTTTGAAGGGAGAATTCAATTAAGATTTGATATTTGCCTTAAAGTATCACCAAAAAGATGCCCTCACCTATCTTCAAAATCTGCTTTCAGTTTATTTACTGAGGTAACCTTTGCATTCTAAGCAAGAAGCACTTTTTCTTGTTCCCCCATGTACCTCAGCTAGACCTTCTTGTTCCAGAAATGCTACCTTTACTTGCTATAGTCCCTTTCTTTGGAGTGCTTCTCCCTCTTCTGTTCATAGTGTTACATGTCGGACTACATTTTGTAAACAATCGAAGACAAAGCTTCTTAGGCAAGCATTTCTTGATTCATTTATTTTTTATGATATGATGCAATTTTATTATTTTAATTAATTCTATTATATTGTTTTTTAGGACTCTGTAAACTGCTTTGTGATGTTATATGTAAGGTGGTATATACAGTCTGAATTAAGATAATTCGGCCCCAATCTGATCCCCATCTACGATAACCCAGGATCAGCAACCCCCCAAACATCCTGGATCAGTGACCGCCCCCACCCCCCCAACAGCATGCCAACCCCCCAATCAAAGCCTTCCAAACAACATCCTGACCAAGCCCCCCAACAGCATTCCAAGTTCCTGATCAAGCCCCCCCAGGCCATTCCCTTCCCAACCAAAATGCTCCCAACATCAGGGCCCCTCAGTGACATACTCTGACCCTCCCTCCACTCCTGACCCCTGGGACTCACCTGGATATCTCCCTGGTATCTAGTGTACTGAGGCAGTACTATTGCTAGCGGTCAGTCTTTATGGGGGCTTGATTGGGGGGTGATGATGCTGTCTTCCGGGGGGGGGGGGGGGTACTGTGGGTGGGAATCTATCTGGGGAGATTGACAGCTGCTGCATTACCAAACTACCAGTAGCATTGCCGCGCTCAAGATAGCATTAAGTGCAACCACACTATTTGCAGCCATGACAGCTGGTACATGGTAATTTCCCGCACACTAGCTGTCGCTGGAAGCCGCACTCAGCCACTCCAAACCCATTCTGATACTGTCCCAGTTCACTCTAGATACTTAGCATGGGGTTTTTTTTACCATGGTGCTGCTTTTAGCATAAGGTGAGTATTTTTAGTATGCAGTAAATCCCACTAAGTACTTAAAACTTTAGTAAACATGCCTACTTATTCTTTAATTATGTTTGAAGAACAATTATTTGAACGTTTTGCTTTCATTATGTTTGTTTTTTATGTATCGAGATTTATCAACCACCAATAAGAAGAGATTAACCCAAGATAGTGTACAACAGGTACAACTTGGCATGTATGCTAATACTGGTATACTGTAAGGTGGATTCTTATTCAAATATATCCACTGGTGTGCTGCATTTACTTAGATACCCCTGCAACTTGTTACTTGGTAAAGTCTTTTTAAAGCCTGTCTTTTCTACACATTTTTTTATATTTAACCTCTATGTAAAAAGCTTGTGTTAGATCTGATGATATTAATGATCTAGGGAGGCAAATTAAAAGCAAAACAAATGTACTTCATAAAAAGGCTGGTTTACACTGAGATCTCGTCAGACCTCTTCCCTACAATATGTCACCCTGGAGGCGTCCTGCTAAAGCAGTAACCCTAAGCTTAGCATTGGATTTAGTATGCCCTGGATGTGTGGAGGCTGTCTCAGCACATGAAAGAGATTATATGCTAAGTATCTGTGGGAGAGGGAGCCATCTGTATGGCTTATTCAACACCCTCTGTTGGATGAGCTCAGAAGTGACTCCAGAGAGAAAAACAGGCTGTCGCCTACCTTCTTTCGAATAGAGGTAAAGAGAAGAGACGTGGCAAATATCAAGACAAGAAGATGCCAAAGGGGGTTAAAACCAGGGATAAAAACATTAAGAACCTGCTCCCTAAATTAATTTCTGGAGATAATCTATATTGGGTTAAATAACTCCTCATTATTCTGTAACACAGCTGAGGCTTCTCAAAATGTTTATCTTGTTTTGTAACTGGTACCTTCTGGCATATCCTGGTGCCAGCTCTCCTGGCTCCCTAACAGCTCCCTGCTATATTTCATTCTCACTATTTTTGGAATGGAGCTGCTGGTTCCAGGTGATTTAATAAATTGCTTTTTTGTTGTGTTCCTTTTAACTTACCCATCTGCTCAACACATGCCTAGCTTGCAATCTGTCGGCAGTTTGCAGAAAGACAAACTGTCAGAACTGTGCGCAATTGACAACTTTGTTCCCAATTAGATTTGTGGTAATTTTAACAGATTTCAGGGCACTAGAAAAAAAGGTGAAATGTTATTAAAGCATCAATTTTGACAGACCTAGGCACATAGGATTTCAATATAAATTTATTTTAAATTCTGTAATTAAAGCTTGGGAACCGTTAGCCTTTGAAGCAATAAAAGATTGCATGAGAAATTTAAAGGGAACATGGTGGACAACTGGGTTTTCTAGATGGTACATGCAATAACTAGTCCTTGGTAATATAATTTCAGTGCAATACAGAGGCCTGGTTAATTATTCATACTTTCTTTTCCTTAGCAGCTGTGATTAAAATGCAGGAAACTGGATTTTCTCCATCTGAATTTATCAAGGAGAGATTCTATGAAATAGCCAAAGAAGGACAAGGGGCTGTCTAAAGAGGCAAATGTATTAGCCAAGTCATTCTGCAGTCTTACTCTCGTAGAAACCGTCCTTATATGCAAAAGATGTACCTGATGTGGATAAATGTCCAGACCAAAGGAAAATAACCACAGCTGATAAATATATAAGGCAAAATGCAATAATTGCTAAATCTATATAGAGGGAGATCTTTAAACAGATAAGAAAATATGTTGTCACTCCAGATGTAATTGGATAGTAATTATATTGTGCATTATGCCTTTTCCAGATGATGTGAGAGGTGCATCCCTAGCAAATAGAACGTATCTGTTTTATCCCAGAAGTGACCACGTTTCTGGGATGTAGCTGCTTTCAAATTCTGATAACCTGCGCTAACCATATTCTTCTTGCAGAAGCATTTTTTAACTTAATTTTGCATTTGAGCCCATATCTTTGTAAGGCCACAGTTCATTTTAGTTCCCATGCACTTTATTTTGGTAAAAAGCCAAAGACTTCTTCAGTTTAAACAGTATGTAGAAAACCGGCATCTTTGCTTATTTTAGCTGGAATATGAATGAAAGCCACAGCTGCATTAGGGATGGCCGAGCAGGCAGCTGCATACACCACAGTCTCTGATGAGTTGACATTTTTTGTCCACAGACAACCTGGAGCTGGGAAAGTCTGTGCCATCTTATGCATACCAAATATCACCATGAACAGGAAAACGCTCTTGTCAAGATTTGCTCTTTCACTTTGTGTCCATTTTTAATTTTCTCTTCTCTCGTTACAGTTTAACTGTCAGCAATGGCTTGAAAGCTACAGATGGCATCATGGATTTCATTATTGTGCACACAGATCACATACCACCTACACTGGTTAAAAACAAAGGCATTCAGTTACATGAGGGTGGCATAGGGGTGATCTCTCCTGATCTTCTTGAACTGTCAGACCCAGATAGTCCCATGGATAACCTTACTTACCAGGTTATCCAGCACCCTCAGCACGGCCGCCTGTACCTAAACGGGAGCAACATGCGTCACAGTATGTTTACTCAGACGGACGTGAACAACATGGACTTGGTCTACAGATACAGTGGTGGAGCTGGGCATCTGGACAGGTTTTTGTTTATTGCCACAGATAAGGTCAACCAAGGCTTTCTGGTTGATGGACAAAGGACAGAAGATCCTGTGGTCTTCCTGATTCAGGCACGTATGACCTTAAAATGTTTAATGAAGCATGAGAAATGAGATTATTCGCTGGCTTTTATGTGTATTTATGTCAGATCAGGTCAAGCTCTGAACGTTTTCCTAATTAACTGGGTCTCTAGTCTTTTCAACTCCTACTGAGCCAACCAGGGAACTCCAGAGGTGTTTCTAGATGCAAAATCTTGCAGCCTCGATGTATTCAAAGTAAGACTCTAATTTGCCTCAGTTACCATCAGAATGTACCAGGACACATACTTCAGTATACATTATCATATCCAAAAAATATCACATCTACTGCATTCTTGGTATGGTATCCTACTGCCAAGTCCTGAATGCGTTCCCATGTTACTACAAAGAATTCCTTATATCTATTGTAGTCGCTAGACACTGTAGTCTCTTTTCTTGGACATCATCAATTTGATTTACTGTCATAGGTAATTGGAGGTTTATTCACCCATTTTTTGAATGGAAAAGAGATTGAAGTAAAGACTGACGAATAAAAATATTGGAAGGACTAGATTTATTGAAGTACATGATTATGTTAACACACTAACGCGGTTAACATGTTATTAGTAAACAGATCCCATTTCATAAAATGGGACCTGCAGTAAATAATCCACATTAACGTGGCAACACATATTAGAAAGTCCCGTAGTCAGCACTGAATCAGAGGCTGCCTGAGAGGTCACATACCGCACTATTGATGTTTCATGAGGCATTCTGGGCCAGTCCTATTCTGAATCTCAGAATGCGGTACGCAGGGCTGGTGCAAGGATAGGAGGTGCCCTAGGTGAACCTTCATTCCTCCTGCCACCGCTGCCGACCCTCTGCAGGATCTGCAGCAATGGATATGATATTAAAACAGCAATGCAGCGCTTACCCAAAGCCTCCAGTGCTGCATGCTCTTGCTGCTCACTGTGACCAGCCATGTCTATCCCCTCCAACGTATTGCTGTTTTAATGTCATCGCCCCATTGCAGGTCCGGGAAAGGGGCAGCAGTGGCGGCAATGAGCCACCCTTGAAACATTGACTGCCTAGGCAACCTCCTCATTTGCCTAATGAGCAGCGCAGGCCCTGTATGCAGGGGAAAAATGTTTGTTTTATTTTTTCCAGTTTTATTTTCATTACTTTTCTTCATTTCATTGCATGCAAATGTATGTTTACATACATAAATTTGACTTTATATGCACAAATACAGTTTTGTTTAAAAACATGCATACAGAGAAACGCAATGAAATTTATACAGTTGAATACCCCTAGAATGTATTAGTTGCCTCGGTTTATAATAATGAAATTTATTATCCTTTTTCAGACAAGTAAAGTTCTCAGGTGACATCGGTTCACTACAGAAACAGATGGGAAAATTGCACTCATCATGCTTAGGCCCTGATATCACCACAGTTTAAAGCCAAGCAGCTAAAAATGCCTGCCCACATCTCTGTCTCCATGCAGCCTCTTTTTCATACTCACTGAAATATTTATTCTCCCTTGCTCCACAGGATTCAATGGTGAAACCCCCAGCACTCTCATACTCTTTGTTTTCATAAATAAATAAACTGTGCATGCATAAGTTAACTTGAGTGGATACCAGTGAACTTTCAAAATGAAAGAATGCATGCACTTTCACTTTCAAAATTACTCTAGGTAATTTACGCCTGTGGTTTTGGAGTTAGACCATTGCATAGTGGCTATGAGAGGCTACAAAAAAGAATTTTGCTTCGGTTTGAGTCTTGACGGACAGGGGGAAAAATTACTTTCAGGACTCTAGTGTAATGACAGTTTCTCATGCTCTGTGTCTTTCACATGCCACTCAAATGATCAAGAAGAAAAACTGTATCCACTCCAATAAGCTCGTTAAAAATATACTCCACTATTCACCTTTTTTCATTGGGAAAATTTGCCATTTAGCCATGCCCTCTGCTTTCTAACTTGTAACCGGTTCCTGATCCACAAGTGGACAGAGATTTAATAGAAGACATACACAGTATTTCCATGAAAGGAGAAGTGTTACTGATAGGTGATTTCAATATGCCATATGTTGATTAGCACATCCCTGCTGCGGTATCATCTAGACGTAAGGAGATCTAGATTCTCTACAGGGAGAACTATTCCGGTAACTAATAACAGAACCCATACTAGACCTGGTGCTTACCAATAAGGAAAGTGTTTCTGATGTTATAGTGGGAGATCATCTTGCATCCAGTGATCACCAGATGGTGTGGTTCAGTATTAGGGCTAGGGCTGACAGAGAACATTTAAAAGCGAGGGTTTTAGACTTGATGGAAACTAACTTTTGCCAAGATGAAACGATACCTCAAGGAGTCGTTAGCTGGATGGGAATAGCTGGGAGATGTAGAAAAGCAATGGGCAAAACTGAAAGGAGATATTTTAAGGGCAACAAACCTTTTTGTTAGAAAGGTAAATAAATGTAAAAGTAAAAGGAGGTCACTGTGGTTGTGAAAAGGTGAAGAAAAAATGAAGGTGGCCTTCATAAAATACAAGAGATCACAGAAAGATGGGCCGATGCAGAAACCTAGCGCAGGCTTCACAAATCCTTAACAACACGTTTAAGCACACTTTACAATCCTTTAAATGCAGAAAACAGATGTAAATGCTGATGGAAAAACTAGTGCCCAATTAATGCCATGGGAATTTAAATCTATTTTAATGTATTTTAATTATTTAAATGTATTTTAATCAACTCGTCTGGTATGCAAATCATTGCTTCGCCCGATGCAGAGACAGGCATAGATGATTTCGCAACTAGCCATAGCGCCAACTTCTAACACATGCCACCAACAGTATTTTGATGGCATCGGGTGCTTTCCCTGATTACTGACTAGATCATCTTCTCCTCAGATGATCAGGCATCGGGAAAAGCCCCCAATGCCATCAAAATACTGTTGGGGGCCGTGTCTGACAAAAAAGAATCCCTGGTGGCCCAGAGGCCCCATTCCCTCCTCCCCCGACTATATTTTCATGGCACTGGGGACAATCGCGGCATCAGGAAATGCCCCCGATGCTATCAAAACACTGTCAGAGGCCAGTGTTCTGACAGAAAGTAAGTACTTGGTGGTCTAGTGGCACCTGTACCCCCCACTCTCATCCCTAAGTAAACAAAATAACAATAACCTGCTGGTCTAGTGACACTTGGACCCCCCAACCCAAAGTCAAAGCAAAATCCTGGTGGTCTAGGGACCCCTTAATCCAACCCCCCCCCATACCTTAAAATAGGCAGGAGCACTGCCTCACGCTCCGCTCTGGTCCGACATCTTGTTAAATGGTGCACCTGGCCCCACACGGCGCATCCTGGGATGCACCAGGTGGGGTTAGACTGCCATAGTCTACTTTATATGGCAGTCTGACCTCACCTGGTGCATCCCAAGATGCACCCTGCGGGGCCAGGTGCACCATTTTACAAGATGGCAGACCAGAGCAGGAGCGTCTAGGCAGTGTTCCCACATATTTTAAGGTATGGGGGGGGTGTTGTATTTAGGGGACGCTAGACCACCAGGTAATTTTACTTATCTCCAGGAACAAACAGGAATGTAGTCTTCACATATGGGTATAGTCAGTACCGACGGAGCCTGCGCGGGAACGCTCCCCAGCGTCCAATTAGAAAGCCTTTGGGAGCATCCCACAGTGCCTGTGTGCTGCCTTCCCGCCTTTCCCAACTGCCTCTCTCCAGTTCTTTGTTTTCCGCAGAGCCAGCAGGTTGTCATTCCTGTCACCGCAGAAAAAGTTTCCTATTCTCCTTCTTTTTTGTGGTTGCGTCTGCCTTCCCTCGATGCTTTACCGGTACCACCGGTTCTTTCTTTCTTTCTTTAAGAAAAAAAAAATATATTTTTCCAAACCTTTCTTCTTCAGGTGCACGCGCCATATTGGGCCTTAGGCCCAAAAAATTTCCTTTACTATGGAAAAACCTGCTTCGGGTTTCAAGAAGTGCACCAAGTGTGGCGGTACCATCTCCGTCACCGACACCCATGAGTGGTGCCTTAAATGTTTAGGTCCTGACCACTCCATCTCGGAGTGTATGGCCTGTGCCATGATGTCCAAGAGGGGTCGACAAAACCGAGCTGCTAAGCTCAGCACCCTTTTTCCCTCCGATGCAGCCTCTGTGACATCGACGTCTTCCAGGGCTTCGTCTTCCTCACATGGATCTCAGGTAACTAAACATAAGTCTGGCCGGTCCTCAAAGGGTAGATCTCCTTCCAAGCATCGAGATGCCTCTGGCGTTGCCCTTGAGGGTTCCGTACCGGCAAAATTGCCCCGGCGGGAGGCTTTGGCTTCCAAAGCATTATCGGGGCTCCAGGATGTTCTTGAGGCCTCAACCTCGGTAGAACTACTGGTGCCATGCTCTGGGGTACCGGCTGTTTTCTCCGGTACCGATACCCAGGCATTGGCAGCGTCGATAGACCAGAGGTTCCTGACTATTGAACGCAGTCTGGCGACTCTCCTTGCGGCATCGACACCCTCGCAACCGCGTCAGACAGTTCAACCGGTACCGACTCCGGCACCGGTATCAGTATCGGTACCGACGGCATCGACATCGGTGTCTGCATTGCCGGCACCCAGTCAAGCTATGCCTTCCGGTACCGATACACTGGTACCGATTCCCCCTTGCACCGACTTCGGTCGGTACAGGTATCGTGCTCTACAAGAGCATCCGGACAGAAGGTGCTTTGAATCCTCGGAGGAGTCTGAGGATTCTGATAGCTCCGTCGGTACCAGAGTACTTCTCCCAGAGGAGCCTTCCTCTCCTAAACATAGGATGTCTCCTCCAGAAGATATCTCCTTTCAGGATTTTATCAGGGAGGTGGCTCAAGGTCTTTCCATTACTGTGGCTCCTGAAACAGAGCCCAGGACAAAGGAGTTGGAGATTCTACAATATCCCAAGGCTCCTAAGCAGGCAGCTACCTTGCCTATTCATGAGATCTTACATGATCTCATGTTAAGAATGTGGGAAACACCTATTACCACCTCTCCTCACTCTCGTAGACTGGATACCATGTATCGATACCTCCGTGTCCTGGCTTCCAGAAGACTCAGCTTCCTCACCACTCTATTGTAGTGGAATATGCTATCAGAAGGATCAGAAGTACAAAGAGGCATGCCTCTAATCCTCCAGGACGTGAGTGTCGAACTTTGGATGCCTTTGGACGTCATACTTTCCAGGCTTCCATGCTTTCTGCCAGGATCAGTTCCTATATTTTATATATGGGAATGTTCCTTAAGGAAGTCACAGGAGATTTAGAGATTTTGAGCCCTCTTCTTCCTGATGATAAGAGGCAGGATTTTCTCACACTGGTTAAACATGCCCAGGATGTTTCTAAGTTTGTCAATCGTGCAGCTTTTGACTGTTTTGAGTGCATAAGCAGAACCTCTGCCATTGCCATAGGTGCACATAGAATTGCCTGGCTCCAGGCATCCGATTTGGAGCTCTGGGTGCAGGACAAACTGGGCAATATCCCTTGTATAGGTGAGAATCTATTCGGCAAAAATTGGCAAGAGAAAGCCAATGAGTTGGATGCTGACAACTCCACTTTGGATAGATTATCCAAAGCCACAGCTGATCCTGCAAGGAAGAAATCCTTCAAGAAACCATTCTTCTCCAAAAAGAAGAGGTTTATCCCTCTTATTCCCAGCAGGGACGTTCTGCAGGTCAACCTGCCCGAAAGAGTCAGCAACCACCTAAACAGAGGAAAGCAAAGACTGATAAGCCTCAACCGTCTCAGCAGTCTCAGCCTCCACAAGGCCTTTGACTTCCATCTAGAGAACTTAGCCTTCCTGGCCCTCAACGGACCAGAGCCTTCCACCATTCCAGGAAGGTTGTGTCACTTTGCCCCCAGATGGGGGCTGATAACAGCAGAACATTGGACTCTCTCCATTATAAAAGAGGGGTACAAGCTTCACTTTCTGTGCATGCCCCCTCCCACAATGGTAAGAAAGTTCAATTCTCAGACCTCTCTCATCAACCTGTTAGATCAAGAGGTCACTATGCTTCTTGCCCAAGGGGCAATAGAAGAAGTACCCATTCCTCAACAGGGTACAGGGTTTTACTCCCCCTATTTCCTTATCCCAAAGAAAACAGGGGGACACAGACCTATTTTAGACCTCAGAGAATTGAATAAATTCCTGTTCAAAGAGAAATTCAAAATGATCTCTCTGGGAACGCTGCTGCCATACCTTCAGAGTCAGGATTGGCTTTGTTCTCTAGATCTCAAGGATGCGTACACTCATGTTCTCATCCATCCAACTCACAGAAAGTTCCTTTGGTTCCTTTTTCAAGGAAACCACTACCAATACAGGGTGCTTCCTTTTGGCCTGACCTCAGCACCAAGGGTGTTTACGAAATACATGGCTGTGGTAGCAGCATTTCTTCGCACTCTAGAATATTCATCTTCCCCTACTTAGACGACTGGCTCATTCGAGCCCCATCAGAGTCAGAGGCCAGGATTTCTCTATCTTGCACAATGCGTATCCTTCAGTATTTGGGTCTGGTCATAAACATCCCAAAATCCAGCCTAACTCCCACTCAGTCTCTAGAGTTCATAGGAGCTTTGCTGGATACCAGAAAAGCAAGGGCCTATCTTCCCCAGACCCGTTGCCTTCGCATTGTGCAGTTAGCTTCTCAAGCAGTGCTAAAGCCTCACCTCACTGCTCGAGAAATGTTACAACTACTAGGCCACGTGGCATCTACCGTGCATGTGGTTCCTTATGCTCGCCTCCATATGAGAGCAGCCCAGTGGACTTTATCCACTCAGTGGACCCAGGCATCAGGGTGCCTGTCAGACAAAATAGCAAACACAAATCGCCTTATTTTGTCCCTCCAATGGTGGCAGTCCACTCAAAACCTGTTGGTGGGGTCCCCATTTCAACAACCTTTACCCCAGGTCACTCTCACAACAGATGCTTCACCAATGGGTTGGGGAGCTCATCTGCAAGACCTCTCCACCCAAGGCACTTGGACTCCACAGGAGACTCATCTACACATCAATCTCTTAGAGCTCAGAGCAATCTTCCTTGCTCTTCGAGTGTTCCACACCCTGCTAAGCTACAAGACAGTCCTCATTCATATGGACGTGAACAAGCAGGGAGGAACAGGCTCTCTGTCGCTTTGCAACGAAGCTTTGCGACTATCGGCCCTCGCCAGAGAGCATCAGATTCATCTCCTGGCAGTGTATCTTCCAGGCATTCAAAACTCTTGGGCAGAAAGACTCAGTCGAGTTCTGCTTCCACACGAGTGGTCTCTACATGCAGACCAGGTGGCCAAGATTTTTCAAATTTGGGGAACCCCGGACATAGACCTCTTTGCAAGTCCGTGGAATGCCAAACTTCCCCGGTTCTGTTCCAGAATTCCGGCTCAGGGCTCTCAGGCCAGGGATGCTTTCCTCCTTCATTGGGGTCAAGACTTCCTTTATGCCTTTCCACCCATTCCCCTAATTCCCAAAACCCTGTTCAAGCTTCAGAGAGACAGAGGCCGTATGATTCTCATAGCTCCACATTGGCCACGGCAAGTGTGGTACCCTCTGCTTCTACATCTCTCTCAAGCTCCGTCTCTGGAGTTAGGGTCTGCTCCAGATCTCCTGTCTCAGGAGGACGGGATGTTATGGCATCCCAATCCCCAGTCTCTGCATCTCAGGGCTTGGTTGCTGAAGGCCTAGATCTTCATGATCTTAACCTCTCTCAGCAAGTAAAGGATATCCTTTATGCTTCCAAGAAGCCTTCCACAAGACGCTCTTATGCTTTCAAGTGGAAAAGGTTTACCATATGGTGCTCGCAGAAGGGTCTTAACCTATCATTACTGGAGTATCTCCTTCATTTATCCAATGCAGGACTTAAGACTAACTCAGTAAGAGTCCATTTGAGTGCTATTGCAGCTTCTTGCAAGCCTTTAAATGGACAACCTATTTCCTCCCATCCTCTTATAGCAAGATTTATGAGAGGCCTTCTTCTAACTAAGCCTCACATTAGGCCACCACCGGTGGCATGGGACTTAAACCTGGTTCTTGGTCAGCTTATGAAGCCACTTTTTGAACCCTTGGCTACTACCTCGCTGAAATTCCTTTCCTGGAAAGTTATCTTTTTCATTGCAATCACATCAGCACGTCGCATCAGTGAATTGCAAGCCAGGGTGGCTGATCCTCCTTATACAAGGTTCCATCATGACAAGGTAGTCCTTAGGACTAATCCACACTTTATGCCAAAGGTGGTCTCGCCTTTTCATCTAAACTAAGCGGTCTACCTGCCTGTGTTTTTTCCAAGGCCTCGTGCGTCAAATGCAGAAAGGAATCTTCATACTTTGGACTGTAAAAGAGCTTTAGCTTTTTACTTACAAAGAACACAGCAACATAGAAAGTCCTCTCAACTCTTTGTTGCTTTTGATCCTTCTCATTTGGGACTTCCAGTCTCCAAGAGAATGCTGTCCAACTGGATTGCACAGTGTATTTTGTTTGCCTAACAGAGTAAGAATCTTCCTCTGGAGGGCCATGTCACAGCTCACAATGTGAGAGCCATGGCAGCTTCAATGGCTCATCTGCACTCTATGTCTATCGACGACATCTGTCGAGCAGCCACTTGGGCCTCGGTTCATACCTTCACAGCCCATTACTGCTTGGACAAGGACTCCCACCGGGATGCCTTGTTTGGTCAGGCTATTCTCCAACACCTGTTTCATACCTAATCAACTTCTACCCATCATCCCTGGTAGGATGGCAGAGATCCATGGGGGGAAGTGGAGCCCTTTCACAGGGTCACACAACTTCTGGGGCTCTCTCCCTGGCATCTAAAGCTAGGGAGTCCCCATATGTGAAGACTACATTTCTGCTTGTTCCTGGAGATAGCATAGTTACTCACCTGTAACAGGTGATCTCCGGGAACAGCAGGAATATAGTCTTCACAACCCACCCACCTCCCCTAGGAGTTGTATCTCTCTGTCTATCTCTTTCTCTTTCTCTCTCTCTCTCTTTGTCTCAGCTTTAAACTTAACTGGAGAGAGGCAGTTGGGAAAGGCAGGAAGGCAGCATGCAGGCGCTGTGGGATGCTCCCAAAGGCTTTCTAATTGGACGCTGGGGAGCGTTCCCGCGTAGGCTCCGTCAGTACCGACGATACCCATATGTGAAGACTATATTCCTGCTGCTCCCGGAGATCACCTGTTACAGGTGAGTAACTATGCTTTACTTTGGGTTGAGGATTCAAGGGTTGCTAGATCATCAGGATTTTATTTTGGATTGGGAGGTGGGGATTTCAAGGGCCACTAGACTACCAGGATTTTACTTTGACTTTGACTTTGGGTTGGAGGTTGAGGGGTACAGGGGCCCCTAGACCCACCAGGTGATTACTTTCTGTCGGGGTACCGGCCCCCAACAGTGTTTTGATGGCATTGGGAGCTTTTCCTGATGCCGCATCATCTCCGATGCCATCAAAATACTGTCAGGGCTGATATGCAAATTAGCCATGCGGTGCATGGAGAGCAAGCCAAATTAGCGCAGACTTCTTGTGCGCATGTGTTTGGCTTGCTCTCCCAATTTAATGCTGTGATGGCTCATTTGCATGCACACAGTTACCACGACAGGCATTTGCATACCCTATCCTTCCTGCGTCAAACATTAAAATGTGTGTATTGTCAGGAACATAAAACATCAATCCAGCGGCTTTCTGCATTGGCCCGAGGAAGACAAACATCATTATTTAGAAAAACAGAGAAGCTAGGAAAGTAGTCAGGAAAGCAAAGATACTAAAAGAAAAGAAATAGCCAATGCAAGAAAATGAGGGGACAGGACATTTTTCAGTTATGTTAGCGAGAGGAGGAAGGGTAAAAGTGGTATTGTCAAACTCAAGGGTGAAGGGGAAGAATATGTAGAAGCTGATAAGGATAAAGAGGAATTGCTTAACAAATATTTTTGCTCTGTGTTCATAAATGATGGGCCAGGAGCAGGGCCAAAGTAGATCCAGAAGTGAAGGGATCTTGAGTGATTTTCAGAAGACTGTGCATGAAGGAGTAGCTAAACTAAAAGTAGACAAAGCGATGGGGCTGGATGGGATACATCCAAGAGTATTGAAGGAACTTGGGGATGTTCTACCGGCTGCACTAACTGACCTTTTCAACATTTCTTTAGGATTGGGAATGGTCCCAGAGGACTGGATAAAGGTATATGTTCCCTTTACACAAAAGCGGAAGTAAGGATGAGGTTGAGAACTACAGGCCAGTTAGTTTGACCTCTGTGGTGAGTAACTCAATGGAAACATTGCTACAAAGAGGATAATGAGGTTTCTGGAGTCCAGTGGATTGCAGGATCTGAGGCAGATGGGTTTACTAGAAACAGGTCTTATCAGACAAATCTGATTGATTTCTTTGAGTGGGTGACCAGAGTTGGACCGAGGGAGAGCCCTAGATTTGGTATACTTAGATTTCAGTAAAGACACTGTTTCACACAGGCGACTTTAAATAAATCGAGCAGCCTAGGGATGGACCCTAAAGTGACTGATTGGGTTAGAAATTGGTTGAATGGGAGGCGACAAAGGGCACAGGTAAATGGATCTCACTCTGAGGAGAAGGAGGTTACCAGTGGTGTGCCCCAGGGATCTGTCCTTAGTCCGATTCTTTTAAACATTTTTGTTAGTGATATTGTGGAAGGTCTTACAGGTAAGGTTTGCCTCTTGGCGGATGATAGGAAGAAGTAGATAACCTGAGGAGGGATGTAGCTCATTTTGAAGAATGGTCGAGAATTTGGCAGCTGAGATTTAACTCTTAAAAAAAAAGCAGAGTCATGCATTTGGGCTGCAAAAATCCAAAGGAGGTGTACAGTATAGGTGTGAAGAACTTCTGTCCATGAAAGAAGAGCGGGGCCTGGGCATGATTGTTTCTGATGATCTTAAAGTGGCTAAACAAGTAGAAAGGGTGACTGCGAAAGCTATAAGTATGCTGTGGTGCTTAGGGAAAGGAATGGCAAGCAGAAAAAAGGAGGTGATAGTGCCTTTGTATAAATCTTTGGTGATACCTCATTTCAAGTATTGTGTGCAATTCTGGAAACCACACCTTCAGAAGGATATAAACAGGATGGAGTCTGTGCAGAGGGTGGCTTCCAAAATGGTCAGTCTCTTCATTATAAACAATATGGAGACAGACTTAAAGACCTCAATATGTATACTTTAGAGGAAGGCGGGATAGAGGAGATATGCTACATGTTTAAATACCTCTGTGACATAACTGCACAGGAGGAGAGCTTCTTTCAGTTGAATGAAGCTACAGGGTAAACTATTTAAGACCAATAAAAGAAAATATTTTTTCACTCAACGTGTAATCAAACTCTGGAATTTGTTACCGGAGGATGTAGTAAAGGCTGTTAGTGTAGCTGGGTTTAAAAAAGGTTTGGACAAGTTCCTGCAGGAAAGGTCCATAAATCATTATTAAGAAGGGACCCAGGATATCAATGCTTGACCCAGTACAAGCATTGTGGAACCTGTGTCTTTTGGGGAAACTGCTAGGTACGTATGACATAGATTGGCCACTGTTGGAAACAGGATACTGGGCTCGATGGACCTTGGTCTGACCCAATATGGCATATCTTATGTTATGTTCTTATGTTCTTAATGAAGGGACATTGGATGAAGGTGAAAGGGGATAGACTCAGGAGTAATATGCGGAAATATTATTTATAGAAAGAGTGGTAGATGCATGGAATAGTCTCCCAGTGGAGGTAGAAGAGATGAGGACAGTATCTGAATTCAAGAAAGCCTGGAACAAACACAGAAGATCTCTAAAGTTAAAAAAGGGACTATAGTAGTTGATATAGAAGGGCAGACTAGATAGGCTGTCATGTTTTTATGTTTCTGCCTCAGGAGTCACGGTCAGTTCAAAGAACTCCACTGTCCACTCCGGAAGACTGTATATAATTTTAAAAATCTATTGAACCAATATTTAAATACTGTGGTCGGCAATGAATATCTGGATAGAGCGGTGAGGTCCACCACTATTCAGATAGCTATGTGCAGAGCAGTGTCAATATTGCTATTATCTGAATAAATTTAGGACAGCTTCAGTGTTGTTCTAAAGTTCTCTGGATCAGAGTTGCTGCTAGGGTCTCTGGTGCCCCCTGCAGTCTATACATTGGCGCCCCACTCCATTATTATTATTATTGATAGGCTCCACCCTTCCTTCCCAGAACTCCTTTGTGAATTCTTCATTTGATGCTAGTATTTCTCCTTCAGTTCCAATGGTGTAACAAGAAAATTGCAATGAAGCGTCAAATGCATAGCTGGAATAAAAATAAGTACTGAGGAATAAATATTTAACTGTATAAAGAGGCTGTGATAGTCAAAAGGTTAATGTGATCGAACTAGACACCATCAAGGAATTTATTTATTTAAAGTAAAAAAGCAAAGGGTCTACAAAGGTTAGCTTTTGTGCCTCTTCTCCCGCCTGCTTTTGTTAGCACAGATACTACTGCTGCTCTCTCTCTGCATGAGTGGTTGCACAGCTCTTTTATAAATCTGACAAATAAAGAGGAGGTGATAAAAGCAGTTAGTGTAGCTGGATTTAAAAAAAGGTTTGGACAAGTTCCTGGAGAAAAAGTCAATAGACTGTTATTAAGATAGACTTGGGAAAAGCCGCTGCTATCCCTGAGTGTAAGCAGGATGGAAGCTGAGATGAGCACTAAGAGGCTATTTCTTTTCCCAAAGTCTCATGCTAACTGCACTAGACTTTGACCGGGAAGTAACAGCTTGCCAAGGACAGGCCTGGAGCAGAGGCTGTGGCACGCAGTGCAGCAAACAAGTAAGTTTGCCCATGGGGGAGCCTGCTCTGGGTGCCAAATAGGTTCAGTATGCCACTGCTCTCACTCTGTTACTTCCCAGCCTCTGGCTATTTCTGCCTCCCCTTGTATTCTCACCCCATGCACTCCATTCCCCTCCCCCCATCTTTCTTTCCCAAGCCCACTGCCCTTTTAAATTTAATCTTATCTCTTGTGTGTCTCTGGCACCATCTCCTTTTCCTATAGCAGGCTTCTTCCGCTCTTCAGACCACAGGAGCAGCTACCTGCCGTGCCGACTGACCCGCTTGGTTGGTGTACTCCGGCCACAGCCCAAGGTACTTTAAGGCACACAGCAGGAACACTGGCATGGCAGCATTTGGAGAGCAGCAGCTGGCACACCATGTTCAAGCCCCGCGATCTGTGCCAGAGCGTAGGCACGCGCACTTTCCTGAACGCCATGCACAGAGGCAAGGTGCACGTGGGGTGCTTCCTGAATGCGCGTGCCAAGCACGGCCACACTCTGCCCAAGTTCGCCATCTGTCTGCCTGACCCTACGCTTGGCCTGCGCTTCATACACCTGCTTATGGAGAAGAGCACAGGCAACAAGCGGGTTCGCACTGCACCCAGTCTGGCCTGTGAGCTCGGCCGCCATTAAGTTGCTGGTACAATTCAATGCCAACGTGAAGATCCCTGATTGCACCGTCAGTGGATCCCTCATCTATGCCACTTTGGCTGGCCACAGTACCATGCTCAAGCTCCGTACTTTCCAGCAGGGGGCACAATGAGTGCATGCAGGGGGGGCACTGAATGGCCAGGCCCAGAGCTGGAGGAGGCGTTGCCGGAGCCACCGAGGCCCGGGCTCAGGAACTATTTTTTTATTTATTGGTTTTTATATACCGCACTATTACAGATCAGTGCGGTTTACATTAAACATATGAACATGCTTTACAGGTAACATTTGAGCATGGTTTACATATAACATAGTAACATAGTAAATGACGGCAGATAAAGACCAGTATGGTCCATCTAGTCTGCCCAGTACAATGTCAAGAGTAGGTACACCTGCTGCTCTGTGCAGGCCACCCCTCCCCATGTCTTTGCTTAGGGCTGAACCCACCACTCCATGTAGGACACCCCTATTTGTTGGGGAATTTGATGGTTCAGTTTATTTTGATATTTTCTTGTTGCTGTAAAGGGATTCACTGTGTCTGTCCCATGCCCCTTTGAACTCCGTCACTCTGTTTGCCCCCACCACCTCCATCGGGAGGGCATTCCAAGCATCCACCACCCTTTCTGTGAAAAAGTATTTCCTGACATTGCCTTTCAATTTACCACCTTGTAGCTTCATGTTATGCCCTCTAGTTTTGCAGCTTCTCCATCTTTGGAAGAAGTTTGTTTGTTCATTATTTTCCTTTAAGTATTTAAAGGTCTGAATCATATTCTCCCGTCCCTCCTCTCCTCCAAAGTGTACATGTTTAGGTCTTCAAGTCTCTTCTCATAAGGCTTCTGACGCAGGCTCCAAATCATTTTGGCCGCCTTCCTCTGAACAGTTTCCAGTCTTTTTACATCCTTTGCAAGATATGGTCTCCAAAAGTGAACACGGTATTCCAAGTGAGGCCTCACCAGTAACTTGTACAGTGGCATAAGTACCTCTTCCTTTCTGCTGGTAATTCCTCTTTGTATGCAGCCCAACATCCTCCTGGCTTTTGCCACCGCCTTGTCGCACTGTTTTGCCACCTTGAGATCTTCAGAAATAATCACTCCAAGGTCTTTCTCCTGATCCGTGCACACCAATCTCTCGCCCCCTATCGCGTACGTTTCCCCTTGGATTTCTGCTCCCCAAGTGCATGACTCTGCACTTCTTCGTATTAAATCTTAACTGCCAAGCATCAGACCATTCTTCAAGCTTTTGTAGATCATTCCTCATGTTAACCACTCCCTCGGGGGAGTCCACTCTTGCAAATTTTCGTGTCATCTGCAAAAAGACAGACTTTTTCATGCAGTCCTTCAGCAATATCACTCACAAATACGTTGAACAGTGCCGGGCCCAGGACCGACCCCTGGGGCACCCCGCTAATCACCTTCCTTTCATCCGAGTGAGCTCCATGTACTATCACCTTCTCTCGTCTGTCAGTCAACCAATTTCTGATCCAATTTACCATCTTGGGATCTATCCCCAAGCTACTGAGTTTATTGATAAGCCTCCTATGAGGAAGAGTATCAAAGGCTTTGCTGAAATCCAGGTAGATGACATCCATCGCATGCCCCTGATCTAGTTCCCTGGTCACCCAGTCAAAGAACTCAATCAGATTTGTTTGGCAAGATTGTCCCTCGGTGAATCCATGTTGTCTTAGATCTTGCAACCTGTTGGCTTTGAGAAAGTTCACTATTCGCTCTTTCAGGAGCACCTCCATTACTTTTCCCACCACCGAGGTAAGGCTCACAGGCCTGTAGTTTTGACACTTCTCTGTCACCACTTTTGTGTAGAGGTACGACATCAGCCATTTTCCAGTCCTGAGGAACCTCTCCTGTTTCCAAGGATCTGTTGAAAACATCCTTTAACGGCCCTGCAAGAACCTCTCTGAGCTCTTTCAGTATCCTGGGATGTATCTCATCCAGTCCCATAGCCTTGTCCACTTTCAGTTTTGCAAGTTGTTCTAACATTTCATCTTCTGTGAATGGTGTGGTATCTACTTTATTCCCATTTTTATATTTGGGAGTCACAGGTGGTCCTTCTCCATGATTTTCTTTAGTAAAAACAGAGCAGAAGTATTCGTTTAGCAATTTCGCTTTTTCAATGTCACTTTCCATGAGTGCGTTCGCAGCACTTCTGAGTCCTGCAATTCCACCTCTGATCTTCTTCCTTTCCCCAATATACCTGAAGAAAGTTTTGTCGCTACACTTCACATCTTTAGCCATCTTTTCCTCTGCCTTTGATTTTGCTATCCTTATTTCTCTCTTTGTCTCTTTGAGTTTGATCCTGTTATTCATTTCTGTATTCCTCTGTTTGCAAGCTTTTGAATTTTGTAAAAGCTGTGTTTTTTGCCTTTATTTGAGCAGCCACTTCTTTGGAAAACCAAATAGGTTTTCTTCTCCTCTTGTTTTTGTTTACTTTTCTTACATATTTATCCGTTGCCCCTTTTATTGCCACCTTTAGTTTAGCCCATTGCAATTCCACTTCCCTTATCTCCTTCCACCCTGTCCGCTCCTCCTTTAGGTACTCGGCCATTTTATTGAAGTCAGTGTTTTTGAAGTTTAGGACTTTGAGCTTGCTATGATTGGCCTGTACCATGGTTTTTATCTCAGACCACACCGTGTGATGATCGCTGCTGCTCACAGGGGCACTCTCTCCCTTATTCTTGGGGACTTTAACATTCATGTCAACCCCTCTGACCCTTATGCTTTAAAGCTCCTTTCCCTTAACTTCTCATTCAACCTCCAGCTTTGCTCTACTGCCCTCACTCACTAGCACAGCCACTTCTCAACCTTGTATTCTTCTCTAATTGCTTACTCTCAAACTTCTGTACCTCAGTTCTTCCCTCAATGGACTATCACCTGCTAAGTTTCACTCTTCATCACCTGCCGCCTCAACCTCACCCTGTCTCCTCCAACCTCTTTAGAAATCTTCATGCTATTGACCCTGTGGCTTTCTCCTCCACTGTCTCATCACCTCTTTCCTCCACTATGTCATCTGACTCTCCTCTGCTCTGAATGCTCTTGCTCCGCCTATGCCATCTCCTGTGAGGCATACTATACCCCAGCCATGGCTGTCTTCCACTACCCGCTATCTTCATTCCTGTGCCCGTTCAGCTGAGCGTACTTGGCTTGAATTCCGCACGCTTGTGGACTTTCTACACGTCATATTCATGCTTGTCTGTTTTCAGTCAGCCATAGCACTCGCCAAACATGACTGTTATGTCCATCTGATTAACTTTCTTGCCTCTAACCCTCGCCGTCTCTTTACAACTCTCAACTCTCTCCTCAAGGTGCCTCTGCCTCCAACCCCTCCTTCCATTTCTGCCTAAATCCTGGCTATTTCCATGACAAAATCCACAAGATCACACTCCAATTCCTCACGATGGCAGCTACTTTCCCTCCTCCCTCTCTTCACCCCAACTTTCCCCTCCTACTTCTGCTTCCTTCTCTATGATCTCTGAGGAGAAAACCACATACCTTCTTTCCTCCTCCAACTCACTACCTGCTCCTCTGATCCTATACCCACCCGTCTCCTAAGCTCCATCTCCTCCACTGTAGTCCCTTCCATCTCTCATATTCTCAACCTATCACTCTCCACTGCAGCTGTCTCTGTAGCCTTCAAACATGCTGTGGTCACACCTCTCCACAACAAACACTCACTAGATCCTACCTGTCTTGACTATCGACCCATCTCCCTCCTCCCTTTTTTTCTAAACTACTTGAACATGCAGTTCACTGCCATTGCCTCAACTTTCTCTCCTCTTAAGTCCCGCTGAATCCTTTACAATTTTGTCCTTTATATTCTACTGAAACCATTCTTGCCAAAATCTCCAGTGACCTGTTTCTAGATAAATTCAAGGGCCTTTACTCAATTCTCAATGTTCTTGACCTTTCTGCTGCTTTTGACACTGTTTACCGCAACCTTCTCCTCTATACCTTTTCTTCGCTTGGTTTTAAGGGCTCTGTGCTATCCTGGTTCTCTTCTTATATCTCCCATTGCTTTTTCAGTGTTTGTTCTGGTGGATTCTCCTCTACTGCTATCCCACTCTGAGTTGGTGTACCCCAAGGATCTGTCTTGGGTCCACTCCTTTTCTCTCTATACCCAGTCCCTTAGTGCATTCATCTCTCCCAGATCTACCTCTCTACACCTGAAGTTTCTCCGATAATCTAGGCCAGGATCTCTGCCTGCCTTTCTGACATTTGCTTGGATGTCTCACCGCTGCTTGAAATTGAACATGGCCAAAACTGAGCTTCTTATTGTTCCCCCTAAACCCTCTTCGCCCCCTTCCTCCTTTTTCAGTCTCTGTGGATAACTCTTTATTCCTCCCTGTCTCCCAGCTCACAACCTTGGGGTCATCTTTGATTCCTTTCTCTTCTTGTCCACACTCATCCAACTGAGAAAACGTGCCATTTCTTTCTCTATAACAGTGATGGCTAACCTTTTTGAGCCCGAGTGCCCAAACTGCCGCACAAAACCAAAGAATTTCCTCAAAGTGCCAGCACGTCATTTGCATAAGTGGTCTTATTTGCATAAATATTTGCATAATGTTACCATACACTAACTTTTAGTAAACATGTCTCTTAATGAGTGTATGGATAAAGAAAGACTAAAAGATTTCTACATTACTATAATCCAGTGCCAACCGCCAGGCACATTAGGAACTACTACAAACGCTGCCCATTTAGAACCCATAGCAAACCCGCCGTATCCTGACAGCATTACCAGGACTCACAAAGCACCATACCCTACCTATCAAAAGGCAACACTGCAAATATTAAACCAATACATTTCAGAGAATACTGGGGAAAGAGAACAAGTGGCAACGTCAAATAGGAATTTCCTCTTGTACCAAACAAAGCGCAGATGTTAATGATGCACATTTCCCAGAGCTGACATATTCCAGTTAATAAATTCAAAATAAAGAGATATCTTTCTACCTTTTGTGCATTTTTTTTCAGTTGCAATTGGTCCAGCCACCTTCTTCTTTTTTTTGAAACTTTTATTTTCATTTTGCAACAAACAAAGAAACAACACACCAAAAGAGACAAAACAAGTATACAATAAGGAAAAGTAAACCCATTACCCCCCACCCCGGTGCTTCTTCTCTACCCGTTTGTATCAGCATGTGAGCGCTTCCAATTAACAGTGATTATACATCAAACGATCAAAAAAAAATATCCACAATACAGCATGATCATGAGACAGAGATATATACAAAGTTAGACAGTCAGATGAGAGCATTTAGCAAAATGTACATATTCATTGAACATCTTCCATTAAGACCAATAAGAAGGAGTCTGAACGGAGGAAGCGCACAGACGAGGTATTTGTTCATATTTACTGTAGAGACAGGCATGATTCCACCATTCATTGAGGCTCAGATGGGAACTAATTTCCCAGTATTACTCAATGAGGGAAACAGCAATGCCAAGCATAAAGTTCAAAAGGAGATAAGCCATTTCTTGGGAGAGAGGGATCCCCGCAACTGGGCGAAGTCCCACTATCCTCCGAGAAAGGGACTCCTGAGAGTGCAATATAGACTAAATACGACCCCAGACCCGACGCCAGTTATACTGTAGTGCGGGATATTCATGCATAACATGAAATGAAGTAATAAACCAATGGCCACAGGACGTGTCCAGCAACCATTACCCTGAGTAGTGTTCCATATGTCTAAACTGTGAGGAGTGTAAAAACACCGGTGGGCTAGAAAGAAGAGGGTCTGAGTGAGTGAGGCGGGTCGGAAACCCGTGTCCCTCTGCTCCAGATAAGGCTCCATTGCTCCGAGGTTAAAGTCACATGCAATTCTCTCTCCCATACTTTCTGCGCTATAGAGGTATCTCTAGTGATAGCATTACATAAGGTTTAGTAAAATTGGATGCTACACCCGGTAAACTACCGAGAGATCGGAAGTTTCCAATCAACCTTATGCAGAGAGTGCCGATGGCGGGAGTACTCTAGTGCTCCGAATGCAATGCTGAAGTTACACTGACCAGAGTCGGGAGTCGAAAGGTTGCATAGGAATATTAAAGGCACCTAAAGTGTCGAAAAACATTGGTGGATAGTGGGAGTCTAATGGGAGAGTCATACCAGGGAGTAAGGTAAGAGGAATCGGTGAGCAAAGGCCCGCTACTATATCTAGCCACACAGGTCTGCTCGGTACTGGAGCTTCCAACCAACAAGCACCTTGTTTGAGAAGAAAAGATTGAGGGAACACTTAAGTAAAATCGCCACCAAGTATTAATGGAACATTAGCGGAGGCCGAGGCCAACTGCGCAAAACTTGCATAGTGAGCAGGGTTGTCCACATTCGGGACATAGTGCAAATACACGTGAATTCACTATCTCCAACCTCAAGGTGTACACGGGCCCATCTACCCTCCATGTCAGCGCTAATATCAGGTACAGTAGCGTGCAAAGACTTCTTAACCAGAATGACTATCCCGTACCATTTGGAAACGGTGGGAGAATAGGCAGCTACCATGTGAGGCCTAGCATTGAGTTTCAGTGTTTCAGCAGAATGTAATGCGTTTCCTGAAGAAACACCTAATCAACGTGCTCGTGGCTAAGATAGCTAAGGATTTTCTTTCTGCTGAGTGGACCAGCAATGCCTTGTACGATGAATAATAAGATTTTACATGAGGCCATTCAGAAAAGTTAAAATTCTGAGCATGATAGCACACATAATTTCACTGTGTCCCTCAAACTGACTGTATCTGGCTGTACACATGACATAGGAAAATAAGCTAATATAATACAATGAAGCGCCCCACATTAACAAAGATAATCGCAGTACGGTAGAGGAGAAGCAATACCCCAAAATTACTGGCGACCATGTGTCTGCGGGGAGAAACCCCAGAGAAGGCCGAAATTGAAAAAACATATAACCTGTAGGACTGTGCGTGCTCCGAATCCGACCGAGGCACACATCATGAAGGGATAGGAGACCAAAGACAAAAGTCATACAGAGAAAGAAAGAAAGTCCAGGCTATTTCTGTGCTGGGCTATGACCGCCGCCTCGGGCCCTTCAAAATGGCGGACAGAGCCGGCAGATAAGAGTCCAAGATTTGGGATTAGCGCATCTGTTCTGCTTCTTTGGAGTCCAAAAATGTTGATAATAGATCAGGATCCTCGAACGTCCTGGTCTGGTTATGGAGAGTCACTCGGAGCTTCGCTGGATACAACAGGCCAAAGCGAGCCTGTAGCTGTTGAAGTCGAGGGCGAAGAGCAAGGAGTTTCTTCCGACGGTCAACGGTAGGCTTTGCCAAATCAGGAAAGAAGGAGACCTTACGACCTTCATATTCCAAATGATGATTCGCTCGGGCAGCATGTAAAATTTGTTCCACTTGTTGATATCGTAGCAAGCTAAAGATAATAGGCCGGGGGGTCGTGCGGTTGAGCGCCATGCGGGCAGGAACACGGTGTGCTCGATCGATTTCCAGTTCTCTGTGAAAAGTGATCTTCAGCAAGGAGGGAAGAGTTTTGAGCAAGAATTCTCTTATATCTCCTGCTTCCACCCCCTCCGGCATTCCAAGGAGCCTCACATTGTTGCGACGGGCGCGATTATTGCTATCTTCCAACTCCTTTTGAAGATTCTGTATCTGGCGCTCAGCCTCGTCCAGTTTGCCCAAGCGCACCTCGTGCGAGTCGAGGACCCCCGCCATATTGTCCTGCCGTAATGAAAGACCTTCAAGTCGGTCTTGGAGCACTCCAAAGTCTTCTCGCATGGCTCGAAGCGCTTCTCCATTAGACTGCACCAATTCCTTCACGCCGCGTATTTCCTCCAAAATCTCCAGGTGCATTGCGGGGTTTTCACGAAATGGAACCATCTTCTGCGGGGAGGATACCTCCGTTTTGGAGCGTTTTCCGTGAGAAGAAGAAGGAGACCCGAAGTCCAAGCGCGCTGGTTTGTGGGCCGCCATCCCCCCCGAGGTGCCCCGGTCAGCTCGGAGCAAAATAGTAAATTTATATAGGTATTAAGTCAGGATTCTGAGTAGGCCTCTCGGGAGCTTCAACGCAAAGCGTCCTACCCGCTGGACATCAGGCTCCGCCCCCCCCAGCCACCTTCTTCTGGTTTCTTCATGTTTTCTGCTAACTCTCCATCGTCTGCTGTCCATTTGTCCTTTCTTCTCTCTTCTAGTTTTTTTTTCCATTCTCTCTCTCTCTCTACATCTGCTTTAACATACTAATCTTTCTCCTTTTGCTCTTTCCTCATTCCTATTTCATCCACACAAATTTTACCCCTCCATCCTCAATCCCCAATTACTCTCCCAATACCTGGCCAATTGTAGATTTTTCATCCCTCCTACACAAAATATTTTCCCCTCTCCATTTTACTCTCCCAGCCCCATCCCATTCTAATCCTCCCCCAACATCAGCTCCCTTCTAGTTCCAGTCTCACCCAGCATCCATTCCCTTCTAGTCCCTGCATCAGCCCATTTCCAGTCCAAGTCCCTTCATCTGCTCATTTTCAATCCTAGCCCCCCCATCAGCCCATTTCTACTCATTTCCTAGCCCCACCATCAGCCCATGTCAAATCATAGCTCCCCTCCACTCAGCCCAATTCCAGTCCAAGCCCCCCCATGAGCCTACTTCCAGTTCTAGCCCCTCCATGAGTCCATTTCAATTCAAGCCCCCACCACAGCCCATTTCCAATCTTAGCTCCCCCCAACAGCCCATTTCCAGTCCTATCCTAGCTGTTCCATCAGCCCATTTTCAGTCCTAGCTCCCTTCCCTCACAGCCCATTTCCATTCCAAGCCCCCTCCCCATCAGCTATTTGCAGTTCAAGCCTCCCCTTCCACTCAGCCCATTTCCAGTCCTAGCAACACCCCAACCCATTACCAGTCCTAGCCCCCCGTCAATCAACTTCCAGTCCTAACCCCCATCACCCCATTTTCAGTTTAAGCCCCCCCCTATAACCCTTTACCAGTCCTAACCCCCCATCAGCCCATTTCCAGTCAGCCCCCCATAGCCCATTGCCAGTCCTAAACCCCCCGATCAGCCCACAGCGCATTACCAGTCCTAACCACATCAGCCCACCTCAAGTCCTAACCCCTCCCCATCAGCCCATTTCCTGTCCTAGCCCCCCCCCCATAACCCATTATCAGTCCTACACCCCCATCAGCCCACTACCAGTCTTAACCCCCCCATAGCCCATTACCAGTCCTAACCCCCCCCATCAGCCCACAACTACCAGTCTTAACCCCCCCCCCATAGCCCATTTCCTGTCCTAGCCCCCCCATCACCCCATTTCCAGACAGCCCTCATCAGCTCATAGCCCATTGCCAGCCCTCATCAGCCCACAGCCCATTGCTAGTCTTAACTCCCCCCCATAGCCCACTGCGTCTTAACCCCCCTCCCCAGCCCACTGCCAGTCTTAACCCCCCCTCCCTAGCCCATTGCCAGTCTCAACCCCCCTCCCTCCCTCCCTCCCTAGCCCATTGCCAGTCTCAACCCCCCTCCCTCCCTAGCCCATTGCCAGTCTCAACCCCCCTCCCCCCCTCCCTAGCCCATTGCCAGTCTTAACCTCCCTCCCTCCCTAGCCCATTGCCAGTCTTAACCTCCCTCCCTCCCTCCCTAGCCCATTGCCAGTCTCAACCCCCTCCCTCCCTCCCTAGCCCATTGCCAGTCTCAACCCCCTCCCTCCCTCCCTAGCCCATTGCCAGTCTCAACCCCCCTCCCTCCCTAGCCCATTGCCAGTCTTAACCCCCCGCTCTCCCTCCCTAGCCCATTGCCAGTCTTAACCCCCCACCCACGGCTCAAGGCCAGAAAAAAAAAAAAAAACTCAGCCCGCAGCCGCCGCCGCGGCGGCATGGAGTGTCCCGCGGGGCTCCCTCTGCCCGGCGGGACTCTCCCGGCGCTGCTCAGCCCCTCTCTGCCGGCTTGCAGAGACGCGAAGGGAGAGAGAGTCTCCCTCGCGTCTCTCTTAAGCCCGCAGGGGCAGATGGGAAATTTCCCATCAGCCCCTGCGGGCTTAACAGAGACCCGAGGGACACTCTCCCTTCGCGTCTCTGCAAGCCGGCAGAGAGGGGCTGAGCAGCGCCGGGAGAGTCCCGCCGGGCAGAGGGAGCCCCGCGGGACACTCCATGCCGCCGCGGCAGCAGCGGGCAGCTTTTTTTTTTTTAATGTGCGACCTTCCCGCGTGCCAGCTGCAAGGCCTTCGCGTGCCACAGGTTCGCCATCGCTGCTCTATAACATCAAAATAAAATTGCCCATTCCTTTCTGAACACTCTTCTAAGACATTTATCCACTCCTTGATCACCTCCCACCTAGACTATTGTAATCTACTCCTTGCTGGTTTCCCTCTGAATCATCTCTCTCCCCTTCAATCTGTTCAACACTCCCTATCCGTTTCCGCATCCAGTTCAAACTTCTCCTGCTGACCTATAAGTGTATTTACTCTGCAATTCTCACTACCTTTCCTCTTTTATCTCTCCCTACACCCTTCCTCGGGAACTCCGCTCTTTTGGCAATTGCTTCTATCTGTGCCCTTCTCTTCTATTGCTTACTCCTTTCACCTTGCTGCTCCTTATGCCTGGAACAGACTACCTGAGTCTAAGTCAGGCGCCTTCTCTGACCCTTTTCAAATCCATCCTGAAAGATCACCTCTTCACTGCCACTTTTGGATCTTCACTCACCTGATCTCTTTTGTGTTTCCTTACCATTCCCCCTAGATGTATCCAATGTCTACAGCTACTGCATTGTCTGTCTTGCCTAGATTGTAAGCTCTGATGAGCAGGGACCATCTTTTTTACGCATCTGTGCAGTGCTGCATATGTCTTGTAGCGCTGTACAAATGTTCAGTAGTAGTATTAGTATCACTCTGGCTTTATCTGAATAGTGCCAAGATTGTCTGTAAGGATATTCAGCAGTACTATCTGGTTATGCTATTGACTATCCAAGGCTGCTATTGTCTGGCTATATGCTTTTGAATATTGGACCATATATTTTCACTGGATGAATCAAAGAAATGAATAAAGTTCATCTGTTGCATTTTGTAGACATTAGGGGAAAAAGTCCAAACAAGTTAATACAGAATCAAGAAACGTTGGTTATCGGTTCTCCCATCACTCCCCTCTTCTATTTGGACTTTGACTTCTCCTCTCAGAATCCTTGGTGCTCCGTGCCAAACTCCTCACCCTCCTAGATGTCTCTGGATCCTCTGCCAAGACTCCTTTCTTCTGCTGACCACCACTGTTTGAACAGCAACTCTTCTTCACCCCAAAAATTACTTCTGGCACCTTCTCACTTAATCCCCTTTCCCTCAACTCAGGGGAACTTCAATCTGGTAAACTCCAGTCTGACTAATTACCAGGCTTCTCTCTAGATACCTGGTTTACAAATTCCTTTGACTTCCAAAGTTAATTCACCGGTGGTACTCAGCTGTAGTTCCATGCTCCTGAAGCCACATCCCCTATCCTGTGACTTCCCCTCCTGGCAAGCCACTCTTACTGTCTTAAAGTTCCCAGATTTTTTGCAGGCAAATCTAGGATACCTGGACAAGACCTCCTCAACAAGGTGTGGAGGAGGGAAGATGAGTCATTACCCTGATCCCCCCTCCCCATCCATCCCATGATAGCAGTAATATCACTTCCAAGCAGACAGATTGATAGAGAAATAGAGCAGTGATATATTCCCCAATAAAGTGCAAAATATAAAGATAATGGATATAAATTCTAAAAACGGATATATTAAAATCATGAAATTGAAAATTAAAGTTTTTCTACCCTCTCTGTCGCCATTGCTGAAATTGGGGGCAGGTAGGCATCAGGAACATGCCTGTAAAATCAGGGACAATCCCTGAAAATCAGACACATCTGGTAACCTTACACTGTCTGCAGGTACCTCTCCACTTTCTTTTCTGATCCAAAAAGGAGATAAGACCCAAATGTTCTCTTTTTCCTTTACCCTAAACCTTGTTCTGGTGCTTAAGGGTCCACCCATCTCATGATCTAAAGCTTCCCTGTAAGCACCCAGGCTGCTTCTGGGAGACAGAAAAGAGGTGAAAAGAGCCCTCCAACATTTATAAAGCAAGACCTCATTACTTCCCTCTTGGCCAAATCCCTGTGGAGTGAGCCAACTACAGAAGTCACTGCCCTTTCCACTGCATCATACCCCCTAACAGTGCTTACTGGGGCTTTTTGTCACAGGGGTCACGTGTTTATTTGGAAAATGATGTGGGAGTAAATGGGAATTTTTCACATCTTGAGATAAGGCAGACTAATGGTTTAATATCTGCTCTTATGTGATTAATAGTAACTATGGGCTTTATTTTGAAAAAGTGTTCTTCCATTCTGCACCAAAGAATGATCTCTTTGAAAAATGGAGGCTGTGCCTTTAAGTGCAAGGCAGATACTGAGCTTCCTCGGAACTGCTGTTGCCTTTCCCATGTTCAGTTGCTGGGGTCACCAGAGAGAGGAAGATCTGGCAAAAGTTCAGAAAGTTGTGTTTTGGAAACATGTGTGACCAGCTCCCAAGAGAGTCTTAGTCTTATCAGCGGAGCAAAGCCTAAGTGATCGTTAACCACTGTGCAACTGGTGAAGGAGCTTTAAAATGCGTTTGATATTTACCATCTGTTATTCAGGTTGCCAAACCTCATACAGGCACATGCAGTGCTGATTGTTCTGCAGAAGTCAATAGACGGAAAACCAGGACTGGATCAACCTCTCCTGAAAATAATGGAACCCGTTTGCAACCCTCTCTGTCATATTTCAGTTCCTTAAATGTACCATGTTTCAGTACTTAATACCTGCATATAATATGTATTGCTAAAGACATTTTGAGTCAAAGATATGCATATATTCTGAAAAAAAATACGAAGAGACTTTTCAAAGCTTTTACTGTAGCTAAACATCTGAAAATCCACCACCCTACACCACGCACTATGGCTAAAAATTGCCCACATTGTGAAGAGTGCAGATGCTTTTATCTATATCAAAGAAGCGAGCAGGGTCAGGATAGAAGAGGGAAAGTAATGCCGAGGATTTCATTGTGAATGCCCTGTACATTCTGACTTTCAGGTGTAAGTTTGTTCCAGTTTCAAAGTAGCTACTACTGTGTACCACTGGCTTAATTTTCAAAGAGAACCCCCCCCTCCCCCCTTCCCCCCCGGTGGCATAAGCACTGCCCCTGTATCTCTGTGCTGGCCAACCTCCAGACCACCAGGGACTTGAAAAGGGAGGTCCGGGTAGCCTTAGCAGATTTCATTATTTATCAAACATTTCTTATACCACTATGGGCCTGCTGTGGCAGCATCTAAGTGGTTTATAATAAGATCAAGTTAACAGAGGAGGGGTACAAAGCAGCTAAATAGACATAACAAGACAATCAATAAGTCACATTGTGGGAGAAGAATGTATAACAATTCCAATCAGTATCAAACAGTATGACGGCTGTCTGCAGTTTAAAAGGTCAATTCAAGTTATAGGAACTTTGAAAGAGTGAGGTTTTCAACAGCTTTTTAAACTTAGGGTAAGAACTTTCAAAGCAATTGGCTGGAGGCAAAGAATTCCAAAGAGTGGGGCCATTTACAGCAAAGATGGCTGACAGAATCCATTCATATTTGAGCTGCCTGAAAGAGAGAAACATCAGTAGTTGTGCTTAAGAGGATCTGAGTTGATGGGATAGGTGGTATGGTACCAAAAGAGAGGACAGAGGGGAATGCCCATATAGAATGCCCGATGCATCATAATTAAGATCTTAAATTTGATATGGGCTTGAATGGTAGACAGTGCTTCTTAGCTAACAGAGGTGACACATGATTTGATTGACATGCACTGTATTTTAGTTTGGCTGTATTTTGAAGAAGTTTCAATCTGTTGACCGAGCAGTGAGGGAGGCCTACCAACAAAGAATTACAGTAATCTAAGAGAGACAAGACCATGAAATGAATTAGGAGTTTAAGAGCTTTAACATCTAGAAATGGTTTTACAGAACTGATCAGCCTTAAGGAATAGAAACACTTCTTTACTACAGATGAAAACCTGGGAATGAAAAGACAAGTCTTCGTTGAAAATGACCTTTATTAGGACAGGAGTGCCTCCTATACAAGGGAGATAATCACCAGAACTGTTGCCAAGCAAGAACCAAATGGCTGAAGACTTGGCCACATTGAAAATGAGTTTATGCACTGCGAGCCCATCAGAAATCTTATCTAAAGCAGAGGTGACAAATGAACCAAAAGCTAAGTCCTAAGAATCACGACTGATAACAAGATTGAGGGAGTCTTCAGCATTTCGGGAGATGGAGACCTTTTGGGGGGGGGGGTCTATTCTCAGGCTTTGGAGGGCACTGGGATCACTGGGGGGAGTTATTAGAGTTATTGGGGATGCCCTCCCTTCTTGGTGATGCTGGGAGGAGGAGGGAAGAGATCCCGGACCACTGGTTGAATTTTGAGGATGCAGCTGCTTGAAGATCATGGCCTAGAGCATCGGACTGCTTGTTAGTGGTTCAATGCTCCAGGTGGAAAAATAACACCACCCTTCAGCTGGTGTTATTGTTTCCTAAATAACGCAGCTTGTGGTGATTCCCTGCAAGCTGCGTTCTTCACTTTGAATGCTAATGAGGTGTTTTATACTAATGAGGTGTTTTGTATGCATTTGCAGGCTTTGCATCTCATTAGTGCTCAACGCACATTGCAATGGGAATTTGCTTGTTTTCATAGTCTGCTTGTCCAGTGCCATATGGACTAGTTAAAGTTGATTTTCAACCCTGCAAAGGTTTCAGAGTCAGAAATGTTCTGCATTATGTCCAAAAGAATATCATCAGCCATAAAGGGTATCCCTGCCTTGTACTCCTACATAATGGAAATTTTTCTAAGATCCCACCATTTATAAGGATCTGTGCACTAGGGACATTGTACAACACCTATACCCAACTCACAAAGCTGACTACTTCATTCCCATTTTATCTAATACTCAAAGTAAAACATCCCAGATAACTTTGTCAATGCCTTCTCAGCCTCAAGATTTAATACCACTTCCTCCATATTCTTCCCCTTTTTATAACTTACACAGCAAATGAGCTTGCATACATTTTAAAGTCCATACCAGCCCCACTAAATTAGGGACCACCTCCCCCTGTCAGCAAGCCAAGATATCTTTCAAAATTTTCATATCAATATTGATAGGGTTCTCTATGACCCCACTTCGTATGGATTCCTACCCTGTTTATGAAGCAAAATGATCATGGTCTGCTTCATTTCTGGAGAGAGAAGGCCCAGAAGCTGACATGCTCTAATCTGGCCCAAAGCCATCCAGGCCTGGCGCCTTAGGCATCTTCAATGGCTGGATACAGGAAAAGACTTCAGCTTCCTTCATTGATTCATTCACTAATCTGAGGTCAGGGTATACCTGTGCAAAATTTATCCCTCACTGTCTTCTTCCCCTCCCTGTACCCATACAATTCCTGATAATATCTTATGAGGTTCTCCTTATCTCTTTAACTGAACCATCAGATTACACTGCATTATCGGACTTGATATGGGACTTAGCAATGACGTAGCTCAATAGCTCATCCAGCAATCTTTGGCTCCTCATACCTTGGAAGGTTACCATCGAGGTTATTCATGTATAGCCTTTATTCTGTTGTCCAGTGGTTAGTGACGGGGACCGCCGGATCTAGGCTTCAAGCCCACTTGGCCAGCTTCACCATCTTTTCCAAGATAGTGGGATAGGACAACCCTGCCAAGAATTTTCTGATAAGAGCCTTGCTGAGAAGTTGGGCTAGAGGCTCATTTAGATGATATGAGACAAGGAGGACTGTATCCCATAAGCTATTGGAAAATCTATGAACAATACTACAAGCCATGTGCCCTTTGGAATATGAGATACCCTTATATCATGCAGTCTTCACAATGACATTCTTTGGGTGCCTTCAGAATTGATGAGCTGCTGGATGCATCCAGAATACCAAGTCACCATCTGGTTTACAATGCTCTAGTGTAATATTGTCAGATGGCTTGCTACAGATTACCATCACCAAGGATAAAAATGACCAAAAGGCGAAGGGACAAACTGATACACTCAAGACTGTACCCCAACTCTGCACCTGTCCTGTAGTGAACATCTTCAGCTATGTGACACTCCAACCTCCTTCAGTCCAACAGTTCCTGATCCAACCTGGCATTAAAATGGAGCTTTCGGGGTTAGCACCATATGATATACACAACATGCCTACGACTTTAAAGGTGAAAAATATCCTTTATTGTGAGACGAACAATAATTAAGACAAAAAAAACTGAAAGCAGGAGTATACATGTGTTTTCACCACCCCCCCCCCCCCCAATCAAAGTCAGTACGTTGTAGAGCCACCTTTTGCTGCAATTACAGCTGCAAGTCTCTTGGGGTATGTCTCTATTAGCTTAGCACATCTAGCCACTAAGATTTTCACCCATTCCTTAAGGCATAACTGCTCCAACTCCTTCAAGTTAGATAGGTTGCATTGGTAAACAGCAATCTTAGAAACATAGAAACATGACGACAGAAAAAGACCACATGGCCTATCTAGTCTGTCCTTCCATAAGAACTACAACAGTCCCCTTTTTACCTTTAGAGATCCTCTGTGTTTGTACCATGCTTTTTGAATTCAGTTACTGTCCTCATCTCTACCACCTCCACTGGGAGACTATTTCACGGATCCACTACTCTTTCCGTAAAGAAATATTTCTGCATATCACTCCTGAATCTATCTCCCTTCACCCTCATCCCATGTCCCCTCATAGCAGAACTTGCTTTCAATTGAAAGAGGCTCTCTCCCTGAACATGTTTTTGTGCTGAATTTTGTGTTCGATGTAAACCGCGCTGATGTCAAATAGTGCGGTATATAAGAAACATAGAAACATGACGACAGAAAAAGACCACAAGGCCCATCTAGTCTGTCCTTCCATAACAACAACTACAACAGTCCACTTTTTACCTTTAGAGATCCTCTGTGTTGGTCCCATGCTTTTTTGAATTCAGTTACTGTCCTCATCTCCACCACCTCCACTGGGAGACTATTCCACGGATCCACTACTCTTTCCGTAAAGAAATATTTCCGCAGATCACTCCTGAATCTATTTCCCTTCACCCTCATCCCATGTCCCCTCGTAGCAGAAATGTAAATAAATAAAATTTATTTATTTATTTATTGATTTTATTTAGCTGTATTTATATACCGCCTTTCACCGGGTCAAAGCGGTGTTACATGGGGGTGGGGGAATTAACTACAAGGGTGGGGCCATCACCGGGGAGGCAACATTGATGATTTTGACATAGGAAGGACTTTGGACACAGGACAAACGTTGGACATAGACAGGTTAGGGTAGCTTTGGGTTAGAAGTTCATTGTGGATGAGATCGCGGGTTTGTGGGTTTTACGGTGGGTCTCGAGTTGAAGTATTCTTGAAAGAGGATGGTTTTTAGCTGTTTTCTGAAAGTTAGAAGGTCGGTATTGCATCTGAGATAGCTTGGTAGAGAGTTCCATAAGGACAGAGCATAAAGTTCAAAGGCTCGATTGCAGGTCCGTTGTGAGCATTTGGTTCTTTTGTGAGGGACGGTGAGGAAAATGCTGGAGGTTTGTCTAGTAGATCTGCCATGGGCTGGACGAGCCAGTAGGGTGCGAAGCTGGGTGTCTTGTGTTTGATGGATAGCTTTGTGGGTGAGTAAGATGGCTTTGTATTTTGTCCGTGCTTCGAGGGGGAGAATGTGTAGTTCTTTCAGAATTGGGGTGATATGGTCGGTTTTCTTTGCCCTCTGAATGATTCTTGCGGTGGTGTTTAATGCAGTTCTGAGGGGGTTGGTGTGGGTGGCTGGAAGGCCATGGTAGATTATGTTGCAGTAGTCCAGATGTGGGAGTGTCATGGCTTGCATCACTGTTCGGAAGTCTTGATGTTCCAGGAGGGGTCTGAGACGTTGCACTGTTCGTGCTTTATGAAATATAGTTCCGGAGGTTTTAGTGATCTGTTGCTTTAAGGTGAGGGCTTGGTCGATGATAATGCCCAGGTATCTTATCTGTGGTTGAATTCGGATGCTTGTAGTTCCAATGATGAGGTGTGTGGGTGGTGTAAAGTCAGGGTCCCTTGTCACTATGAGGGCTTCGTTTTTCTTTATGTTGATGGATAGGTTGTTTGTCTGTAACCAGTTGGAGACTGAAATGAAGCATGCTGATAGGTGGTTGTTTGTAGGGTTTGTGGTTGTAATGGGAGCGTAGAGCATGATATCGTCAGCATAGATGTGGAAGCTGACGTTGTGGGTGCGTATGACAGTGCAGAGTGGCTGGAGGTAAATATTGAAGAGCATGGCTGATAGTGTGGATCCTTGGGGTACTCCCTGGTGTTGTTGGAATGGGGAGGAAGTTGAGGTGCTGGTGCGAATGAGTTGTTGTCTGTTTGTCAGGTAGGATTGGAACCACTTCAACACGGTAAATAACATTTATGCCACAGAGGAATTTAAACATCTCAATCATATCACCTCTATCCCGCCTTTCCTCTAAGGTGTACATATTAAGATCCTTCAGTCTGTCCTCATATGCTTTATAATGAAGACCACTAATCATTTTAGTAGCCACCCTCTGCACCTTCTCCATCCTGTTCACATCCTTTTGAAGGTGCGGTCTCCAGAATTGCACACTATACTCCAAATGAGGTCGCACCAAAGACTTATACAGAGGCATTATCACCTCCTTTTTACTGCTAGCCATTCCTCTCCGTATGCACCCAAGCATCCTTCTAGCTTTTGCCATCGCCTTTTCTACCTGTTTAGCTACTTTAAGATCATCAGACACAACCACGCCTAGGTCCCGCTCTCCTTTAGTGGACAAAAGTACTTCACCCCCTATACTATATTGCTCCCTTAGATTGCTTCAGCTCAAATGCATGACCTTACATTTTTTAACATTAAATCCCAGCTGCCAAATTCTAGACCATTCTTCAAGCTTAGCTAGATCCCTCCTCATGTTATCTACCCCTTCCTGGGTATCTACTCTATTGGAGATTTTGGTATCATCCGCAAAGAGGCAAACCTTACCTGAAAGCCCTTCTGCTATATCACTAAAAAAGATGTTAAAAAGAATCGGACCAAGGACAGATCCCTGGGGCACACCACTGATAACATCCTTCTCCTCAGAGTGAGCTCCATTTACTTGTACTCTTTGTCACCTCCCACCCAACCAATTTCTAACCCAAGCAGTAACTTTAGGGTCCATCCCTAGGGTGCTCAGTTTGTTTATAAGTCGCCTGTGAGGAACAGTGTCAAAGGCTTTACTGAAATCTAAATACACCACATCTAGGGCTCTCCCTCAGTCCAACTCCCTGGTCACCCAGTCAAAGAAATCAATCAGATTTGTCTGACAAGACCTGCCTCTGGTGAATCCATGCTGCCTTGGATCCTGTAATCCGCTGGACTCCAGAAACCTCACTATGTTCTCTTTCAGCAGCGTTTCCAATAATTTACTCACCACCGAAGTTAAACTAACCGGCCTGTAGTTTTCAACCACATCCTTACTTCCACTTTTGTGTAAAGGCACCACATGAGCCTCTCTCCAGTCCTTTGGCACCACTCCCGACTCCGAGGCATTGAAAAGGTCAGTCAGTGGAGCTGCTAGAACGTCCCCAAGTTCCCTCAGTATTCTCGAGTGTATCCCATCCAGTCCCATCGCTTTGTCTACTTTAAGTTGAGATAGTTTCTCACGAACACAGTCTTTTTAAAATTGTTCAAGATGTCCTTTGCTTCTGTTCCTATTTGTGGGTGTTTTCTGAGGTCCTGCTCCTGGTTCTTTATCTGTGAACACAGAACAAAAATATTTGTTAAGCAATTCCGCTTTATCCTTATCAGCTTCTACACATTCCTCCCCTGCACCCTTGAGTCTGACAATACCACTCTTGCCCTTCCTCTTCTCACTAATATATCTGAAAAATGTCTTATCCCCCCATTTTATTGCATTGGCTATTTCCTCCTCCTTTTGAATCTTTGCCTTCTTGACTACTTTGCTAGCTTCTCTAAGTTTTTCCAAATACAGATGCCTGTCTTCCTCTCTCTGTGATCTCTTGTATTTCATGAAGGCCTCCCTCTTTTTCTTCACTTTTTCAGCTACTTCTTTCGAAAACCATAGCTGTCTCCTTTTCCTTTTAGCTTTATTTACCATTTTAACAAAAAGGTTGGTTGCCCTTAAAATATCCCCTTTCAGTTTTTCCCACTGTTTTTCTACATCCCTCAGCTGTTCCCATCCAACTAACGACTCCGTGAGGTATTGGCCCATCTTCGCAAAGTTAGTCTTCCTAAAGTCTAAGATCCTCGCCTTTGAATGGATTCTAACAGCCCTAGTCCTAATACTGAACCACACCATCTGGTGATCACTGGATGCAAAATGATCTCCCACTACAACATCAGAAACACTTTCACCATTGGTAAGCACCAAGTCCAGTATGGCCCCTTCACGTGTGGGGTCTGTTACCAATTGCCTGAATAGTTCTCCCTGTAGAGAATCCAGGATCTCCTTACTTCTAGATGATACTGCAGCAGGAATGTACCAATCAACATCTGGCATATTGAAATCTCCTATCAGTAGCACTTCCCCTTTCCTAGCAATGCTGCGCATGTCTTCAATTAACTCTCTGTCCACCTCTTGTGAGGGAGGTCTGTATATCACACCAATGCAAATAGATTCCTCTTTCCCTCTTTCTAGTTTAACCCACAATGCCTCCCCTCTCCCTTTTAAGCTCTGTAATTCCAAAGCTTTAATAGTAGTTTTTACATATTGTGCCACTCCTCCTCCCCTACTTCCTACCCTGTCCTTTCTGAATAGCCAGGTATAGTTACATCCCAATCATGGTTTTCTGTGAACCATGTTTCTGTAACTGCCACTAAATCCAAGTCAGCCACTCCCACCAACGTTTCAACATCAGGGATCTTATTTACCATGCTACGGGCATTTATACACACTGCTTTCCATATGTTACCCCTGTTACCCATTTCCATAAAGTTATTTAATGTATCACCTACCTGGGGGCTTTCACTTACCTGGGGGGCTTTCTTCACCCATCCCCAACGAATCTAGTTTAAAGCCCTCTTCAGTAGATTAGCCAGTCTACTACTGAAGACGCGTTGACCTTTCTTGGACAGATGGATGCCATCTCTGCTCTGCAACCCTTGGAACAGCATCCCATGGTCTAGGAAACCAAAACGCTCTCGATGACACCATCCACGCAGCCATGCATTCACCTCCAGGATGCAAGCCTCTCTGCCTTGGCCTTTACCCTCAACAGGGAGGATTGAAGAGAACACTACCTGTGCACCTAACTGCTTCACCCTCTGTCCCAGAGCCATGAAGTCACTTTTGATACGTTCCGAGGTATACCTGGCAGTATCATTTGTTCCAACATGGATTAGCAACATTGGGTAATAGTCAGTGGGCTTGATGAGTCTCGGCAAACTCTCCATAACATCTTGGATTTTGGCACCAGGCAGACAGCATACCTCTCTGGACATCAAGTCTGGTCGGCAGATAGATGCCTCAGTACCCCTCAGAAGAAAGTCTCCAACCAGCACTACCCTTCGTTTCCTTGTGGTCACTGATTCTGCAACTTTGGGGCACTTGAGCTCTGGTTCTTCCCTTTCCAGGGATGCTTTCACCTCCTCCACTTCCAGGGCTGCATAATGGTTCTTCAATTCAAGGGCTGGAGAAGTTGGATTGGTGATTTTGCAGTAATACCACAGATTCTCAATTGGATTGAGGTCTGGGCTTTGACTGGGCCATTCCAGGACATTTAAATGTTTCCCTTTAAACTATGTTTAGGGTTATTGTCCTGCTGGAAGATGAACCTTCGTCCCAGTCTCAAATCTATGGCAGACTAAAACAGAATCCCTGAATTTAGTGCCATCCATCGTTCCTGAGCAGTTTTCCTGTCCCTGCCAACGAAAAACACCTCCATAGCAAGATGCTGCCACCACCATGTTTCACTGTGGGAATATGTTCTCGGGGTGATGGGAAGTGTTGGGTTTGTGCCACACATGGCATTTCCCATGATGGCCAAAAAGTTCAATTTTCATCTCATCTGACCAGAGAACCTTCTTCCATGTGTTTGGGGGTTCCACCACATGCTGTTGTGAAAACTCCAAACATGTTTTCTTATTTCTTTCTTTAAGCGATGACTTTTTTCTGGCCAATCTGCCATAAAGCCCCACTCTGTGGAGTGTATGGCTTAAAATGGTCCTATGGACAGATACTCCCATCTCCGCTGTGGATCTTTGCAGCTCCTTCAGTGTTATCCTTGGTGTCTTTGTAGCATCTCTGATTAATGCCCTCCTTGCCCAGTCTGTGAGTTTTGGTGGGCAGCCTTCTCTTGTCAGGTTTGTAGTGGTGCCATATTCTTTCTGTTTTGTTATAATGGATTTAATGGTGCTCCGTGGGATGTTCAGAATTTGGGATTTTTTTTATAACGCAACCCTGATCTATACTTCTCCACAACTTTGTCTCTGACCTGTTTGGAGTTGCTTGCTTCATGGTGGTGCAGAGTCGGGGCCTTTCAGAATAGGTATATTTATACAGGCATCATGTAGCAGATCATGTGACACCTATTGCACACAGGTGGATTCTAATCAACTAATTATGTGACTTCAGAAATTAATTGGTTGGGCCAGATCTTATTTAGGGGTTTCATAGCAAGAGAGATGAATACATATGCACTCACAACTTTTCCGTTTTTACTTGCTTTTTTATATATACAAGGTATTTTATTGTCATGTCACTTCACCAATTTGGACTATATTGTTAGGTCCATTATCAAACATCCAAATGAACCTCTATTTTCATTCCAGGTTGTACGTAATGTGACAAAACAGGACAAAAGCCAAGGGGATGAATACTTTCTCAAGGCACCGTATGCATTATCGTATGTGTAAACCAGAGAAGATCATTTTTGTCAATGACATTATTAGACTATCATTTTTTTTAAACGCACTACAGGTAGAACATGAAGACCGATCACCTCCAGCACTTCTTACTAAGGAAAACCCATCAACAGTAACTAGACTGAAAGGTGGTAGAGCAGCAATTCAAATCACTGTTCACAGTCTGAAGGCCACCGATGATAACAGCAAAGCTGAAGACCTTGTCTATACAGTTTTGAGGTCTCCTTACTTTGGGAACCTGGAAAATGCAAAAACAGGTAGGTTATTATTTTTGGAGGAAAAATGTATCTTCAAGGTCTCTCCTTTTTTTTCTTTGCCATTTCCCAAATTGTTTACCTCTTCTTATCTGTCTTATAGCATTTAGCACCATGCCCTTGTGAGCTGTCATGGATCTTGTTAGAAACCCTAGAGCAGTGGTTCTTAACCAGTCCTCCTTGAACCCCTAGACCATTCGGGTGTTCAGGATAGCCCTAATGAATATGCATGAGATATATATGCATTAGAGATATCCTGCCAACCTGACTGGTTTGTGGCCCTCTAGGGCTGGATCTGGAGACCCCTGCCTTACACCTCTGTCATTTAAGATTGTGAGTGGGCAAGGTGCAGATGTCCTAGACATCAAAAGGGCAGATAGAATGTGTCACATGCCTCCTCAGTTCTCACCACCACCAAAACGTTGTCTAAAAGACAATATTTTGGTGGTGGTGAGAAGCAAAGAGGCATTGTATATGATTTATAGAGATTACCTTGTTTCTTCCAAGTTTTCAAATCCCTGTTACTTGTAAAATGCACTACAGTTATCCTGTATGTATATGTTTTGTTCCATGTGAACCGCGCTGATGATAATAGTGCGGTATATAAGAAATATTAAATAAATAAATAAAATAAATAAATAAAGTGCTACCAGAGCTCAATGCTATCATGCCGTGTCCAAACATACCCAGCTGTACATGGGCATGTACTTATGAGACCTGGCAAAGGAGATTGTCGGGTTCTCTGCTGGCCTCTCTGAGGAACCCTTGCAGCGTTTCAAGAACTTGTCCACTGGGATTTTGGAGTGCTCGAAGTTTGTCTCGAGCAGCCTATGATGGCTTCGAGGCTTTGGCCCAGGTAGCCGCAGCCGGCATTGGTGCCCGACGCCAGGCGTGGCTAATGTCGTCGGACCTAGAGCCATGGGTTCAGGACAAGTTGATCAATGTCCCTTGCCGAGGTGACAACCTTTTTGGCAAACCTATGACTAAAAAGGCTGCTGAAATTGAGACTGAGTACTTGACCCGGACAAGACTCTCCAAAAAGCTAGTAAAGGCTGTTAGTGTAGCTTTAACTTTAACTTTATTCCATACTTGATAGACCGCTTACGTTAAAAGCATTAAAGCGGTGTACAAACAAAATAAAAGGCAGCACTGCAAACTACGGAAAAAGAACGCCAAAAATAATAGGAAAGAAAGAAAAGCACAACAACTATACAAGCAATAATAAATAACAATTAAACATGGGTACGAGTTAAAACAATAAGCAGTATCAAATAACATAAGTTAAAACAATAAAATTTAACAATAATAGGCAGTAAAAACAGCCACCAATTGACAATATACAAACATTAACCAATAATTAACACCAATAAATAAAAACAAAAAATACAGACAGCACTACTAACAAAGACAAACAGAGGGGGGGGGGGGCAAGACCAACGAAGCTAGGACAAGACAATAACCAGGGATGGTATCAGGGAGGGAAAATCAGGGGAAATCAGGGGGGGAGATCACTTTTTGAAACAGGTGAGTTTTGAGAGCGGATTTAAACTGTGGGTAAGAGGATTCTAAACGGAGGGATGAAGGCAAGGCATTCCATAACCAAGGTCCAAGAAAGAAGAAAGCAGCGTGACGGGTCTTCTCTAGATGGGCATGAGATGGAGACGGCAAGACCAGACGATTAGCGTGAAGGGAGCGAAGCTGACGGTAGGGCGTGTGAAGAGAGATTAAATCAGCCAGGTATAAAGGGTTATTGGTATAGAGTGCACGATGGATAAGGATCAAAAGTTTGTAATGAAACCTAACACGGAGGGGCAACCAGTGGAGTCGAATGAGAATGGGAGTGATGTGATCAGAGCGGCGGGCGAAGGTGACAAGACGGGCGGCGGTATTTTGAATGAGCTGTAAACGTTGAAGTTGGTACTTAGGGAGATTGGCCAGAAAGATATTACAATAGTCGAGACGGCTAATAATGAGAGCGAGGGCGAGAGTGACCAAGGACCCAAGGGGGAGAATCGAGCGAACAGCCCGAAGACGACGAAGAATGGCGAAAGAACGCCTTATTAGGGAAGAAATATGATCATGGAAAGAGAGAGAAGAGTCAAGAATCACCCCGAGATACCGAAAAGAAGACACCAAAGGGACAGGGACAGAATCAATCATGGGTGCAACTGACGGGCATGACCCAGAAAGCGAAACCCACATAGCAGTGGACTTAGAAGGGTTAAGACGGAGAAGGTGTTGTGAAAGCCAGGAGGCCACGTGAGAAAGGCAAGCGTTGAAAGGAGAAAGATCTAGGAGAAGTGGAGAGGTGTGAAAGAGCAAAATAATGTCATCGGCATAGACATAACAGGACACAGGATATTGCTGTAGTACCAGAAGCAAAGGGGCCAGGAAAATATTAAACAACAGAGGGGACAAAACAGAGCCTTGGGGGACACTGCAAGTAAGAGGAAAAGAACTAGAAGACTTACCATTTAAAGTAACAGAAAAGGAGCGGTTAGTGAGAAAAGAACGAAACCAAAGAAGAACCGCACCACGTAACCCCACCTCAGCAAGACGAGTGAGAAGAAGAGTGTGATCGATTAAATCAAAAGCCTCAGATAAGTCAAGAGAAACCAAGAGAGTGAGATCACCACGGTCATGTGCAACGTGTATTTCATTTAGAACGGCAAGAAGGACAGTCTCAGTGCTATGGCCCTGACGAAAACCGGCCTGACGGGGGTGAAGTGTGTTTGTGGACTCAACATGGGAAGACAACTGATGGAATGCAAATCGTTCAAGAAGTTTGGCCAGGAAGGGAAGGTTTGAAACAGGGCGCCAGTTGGCAAGAACAGAAGGATCAAGGGAAGGTTGTTTTAAGAGGGGATGAACAACAGCCAATTTCCAAGGAGAGGGGAACAAACCAGAGGAGAAACTCATGTTAATGATAGTAGTGATAATAGGGACCAGCTGTAGAGAGGGTTCAGACAACCAACGAGAAGGAATAGGGTCAAGGGAGCATGTAGTCTTATGGGAAGTGGATAGCGTCGAGAGAATTTCGGCAGGGAGGATCAGATGAAAAAAGGACCATGTATGGGCAAGAGCCCGATTGGGCATAGCGGAGGGCGACAACAACGCATGATCAGTGGCAACTGGGTTGTAAGGGGAAGCAGGTGGCGAGGGCGGGGGTGGAGGGGGCGTAGGAAAGGAAGCACGAAGGTCGAGAACTTTCCGGGAAAAGAAAGTAGCCAACGAATGGGGATCTGGGGACTGAGTGGCCATGGCGCGTGAAGAACTAGTAGATGAAAGTTTATGCAGGATCTGAAAGAGTTGACGAGAAGAATTCGCCGCTTCATTAATTTCAGCCTCGTAATAGGCCCGCTTGGCAGATTGAATGGCCAAACGGTAAGCAGCATAAAGCTGTTTGAAACGAACATATAAATCAGAAGAAGGGTGGCGAGACCAACGGCAGTGCACCTGGCGGAGTTGGGTCCCCTGTAACCGCAGGGCAGGATGGAACCAAGAGGAATGATCAGGGTTGGGCAGACGGGGGCAAGGACGTAGTGGCGCTAACTGGTCCAAAGCATCCTTTAGGAGGGAGTCCCAAAGGGAGGCCTGGCTATCAGGAGACAGTAATGCAAAATCTGAGGGAAAAACTGAGGGAGCAGGGGGAAAGGAGCACAAAGTATCGGGGGTTAAACGACGACGGAGAGGAGGGGGTGAAGAGGGCACCAGAGAGGAAGGCGTTGGAAGGGGAGAGAAAGTAACTGAAAAAAGGACACAACAATGATCAGACCAAGGGATATCCAGCAAGGAAGGGGGGGAAATCTGAGCTGCCAACGTGGGTGATGATACTACGAGGTCCAAAGTGTGACCAGCAATATGAGTAGGACCTGTAACATGCTGGTGAAAAGCAACATCATGAAAGAAATTCAGAAAGGCAAAGTCCCTCTGCCGACTGGGGTTATCAGCGTGAATATTAAAGTCACCTAAGATGATAAGATCGGGAAACTGCAAAACAGTATCGGAGAGGAACTGAAGAATTCCCTCCCAACGCTCAGTAGAAAGGGAAGGTGGAAGGTAAAGAAGAAGAAAATAGAGTGGGGGAGAAGAGTGAAGACGAAGAAGAAGAGACTCAGGAAGCACAGCAGAGGGGGATGTTATTTCTTCCAGAGAAATAGCAGTGCGGTAAAGCAAAGCAACCCCTCCCCCCCCCTGCCCAACCTGGGAGAGGAGAAAGCCGAATAACCAGAGGGCAGGGAGCTGGCGAGAACAGGGCTATCACCTTCCTTTAGCCAAGTCTCAGTGAGGAAACAAAGATCAAGAGAATGTAGTAGGATCAAATCAGACACCAATAAGGATTTAGACTTAAGGGAATGACAATTCAGCAGTGAGACCTGAAGCACAGTAGTGGGGGCCAAGCCAACAGACACAGGAGGCAGAGAGAACCGCTGGGATAACGGCCGAGCAAGTTTAAAGGGAATTAGATTACTATAACAGCGAGCCAGAGAGCCAGATAAAAAAACCAGCTGAGGGCAAGGAGCGCCGCCCCCAGAAAACCGGGATGGTTGACATACCTGTACTTTGGGCAGGATCCCGAAAGCAATTTCCCAGAGAGGCGAAAGATGTCCACAGAAAGAGAAATCCAAAGACCATAAAAAGAGCACTCAGCCGCAATTGCGCCCCTCGCTCGCTCCAATGAGCTCGACCAAGGAGCAGGACCTGCTCCTTGGTTGCGCTCCTTCGGCGCGGAACGCTGTAGACAGCTTCAATTTATGCAGTGCTGGAGTACCTGAAGGGATCGCGACCGCGGGAACGCGGTCGCGTCACTTCCGGCTGCACACAATGGGTCCGGAGGCACAAGGAAGGCAGACACAGTCAGGGGGAACCTGAAAAAACAGCAATAACAGCTAAACAAAGCAAGCGCAAACTGGAACGCCGTAGACAGCTTCAATTTATGCAGTGCTGGAGTACCTGGAGGGATCGCGACCGCGGGAACGCAGTCACGTCACTTCCGGCTGCACACAATGGGTCCGGAGGCACAAGGAAGGCAGACACAGTCAGGGGGAACCTGGAGGGATCGCGACCGCGGGAACGCAGTCGCGTCACTTCCGGCTGCACACAATGGGTCCGGAGGCACAAGGAAGGCAGACACAGTCAGGGGGAACCTGAAAAAACAGCAATAACAGCTAAACAAAGCAAGCGCAGCAAGCAAGCTGGGTTTAAAAAAGGTTTGGACAAGTTCCTGGAGGAAAGGTCCATAAACCATTATTAAGAAGGGACCCAGCATATCAATGCTTGACCGAGTACAAGCATTGTGGAACCTGTGTCTTTTGGGGAAACTGCTAGGTATGTATGACCTAGATTGGCCACTGTTGGAAACAGGATACTGGGCTTGATGGACCTTGGTCTGACCCAGTATGGCATATCTTATGTTCTTATGTAACAGACTTCTGCTCCTTCCAAAAAGAAGGGCCTGGGTAAAAATCAGAACATATCACCTTCAAGAACAGCCTCAAAACTCATTTCTTTGCCCTTGCCTTCGACCTCCCTGACCCCTTCACATGATTTTGTCCTATCTTTGCCCTTTCTAGCCCTTTCTAGCCTCCCCGCATGTTACTGCCTTCCCCTTTTCCCTCTCTCTCTCTCCTCTCTATTGTCTTGTTGTATGAATCTGCCTGGTTTGCTTTCCTATCTGCCATTGTAACTTCTTTTCCTTTTTCTTTTCTTTATTGATTTGTAATATGTAAACCGCTATGATGTTTTTTCGTTTAGCGGTATATTAAGCCAATAAACATAAACATAAACATAAAAAGTCCTTTTTCCCGAGGAAGGATACTGCTTACCACAACTACCCCACTCACCAGGCCTCCCCAGCTCCCCAGCAGGGGCAGCAGGCCAAGGGACAGAGACAGGGGCATGGCCCGCATAAGGAGAAGACCCCCCAAGCCTCAGGCACCAGCTCCTTCCCAGCCTGTAGGGGTTTTTTGACTGTCACAGCATAACCTCTCTCCAGCCAGGGGTGAGGCCTTGCACAGGAGGAAGGTTGGCACTGTATGCCCACAGGTGGCCTGCAATCACCACCAATGCCTGGGTATTATAAATAGTCCAAAAGGGCTATTTACTCCACTTCAACCAGTTACCTCCCTCCTGTTTTCCAGGAGAGCCTCTCAGACACCCCCCCCCCCCCCCACTGCTACTCAGGAACCTCCTCTTACAGGAGTTGGCTGGTCTTCTAGAGGATCAAGTGGTAGAGCCGGTGCCCCCACAGCCTGCTAGGACAAGGCTTTTACTCCAGGTATTTCCTGATACCAAAGAGAACAGGAGGCCTCAGGCCCATCCTCGACCTGTGAAACTTTTACAAGTTCCTGGTGAGGGAAAAGTTCAAGATGCTTTCCCTTGGAATATTGCTGCCTTACCTCCACCAGGGAGACTGGCTATGCTCGTTAGACCTGAAGGATGCTTATACACACATCCTCATACATCCAGACCACAGACAATATCTCAGATTTGTAGTGGGAGGAAACATTTTTCAGTACAGAGTACTTCCATTCGGCCTAGCCTCTGCCCCCAGAGTGTTTACCAAATGTCTGGCGGTGGTTGCGGCTTTCCTTAGGAACCAGGGCATTTTTGTTTTCCCGTACCTGGACGACTGGCTCATCAGATCCTCGTCTCCTCAAGAAGCCCAACAGGCCACAGCTCGCACTATCAACATGCTGCAGCATCTAGGCTTTGTCATAAATCAAGCAAAGTCCACTTTGCTCCCCACTCAAAATTTAGAGTTCATAGGGGCAAGGTTAGACACCCTTCAAGCGAAGGCTTACCTGCCAGAGGGCAGAGCACAAAGGCTTCTGGAACTGGTGCACCAAATCAGCCACAAGTCTCAGATATCAGCAAGGCACTTTCTACACCTTCTAGGATACATGGCCTCCATGATTTATGTGACCCCAAATGCCCGTCTCCACATGAGGACAGCTCAGTGGTGCCTCAGAGATCAGTGGACACAAGCCACAGGAAGACTCGGAGACAGGATCAGAGTGTCCAAATGACTACTGAAGAAGTTGACCTGGTGGCTTCAGCTATCCAACCTGCTCGAGGGAGTGCCTTTCCAGCCTCCCTCATACACAAGAGTACTGACAACAGATGCATCCCTGCTGGGCTGGGGAGCCCATTGCCAGGATTTATGCACTCAAGGGTTGTGGTCTCCTCAAGAGAAGACACAACAAATCAACCTCTTAGAGCTCAGGGCAATACGCCTAGCTCTTCAAACCTTCTCTCATGTTCTCTCACATCAGTCTGTCCTAGTACAAACAGACAACCAGGTAGCTATGTTCTACATGAACAAGCAGGGAGGGACAGGGTCCCGCATCCTGTGTTAGGAGACACTGGACCTCTGTTTCTTTGCAATCCGACAGGGTATGTCTCTCAAAGCAGTTTACCTGCCAGGCCAGGAGAACTACCTAGCGGACAAGCTAAGCAGAATTCTCCAACCCCATGAGTGGCAACTGAATCCAGAAGTAGCCCAGCAGATCTTTCAGTGCTGGGGACATCCAATCATAGATCTCTTTGCCAGTCCACAGAATCATCAGTTGCACAACTTTTTCTCCAGACAGCCACACCCCCAAAGGATGGCTGCAGATGTTTTTCTGATTTCCTGGTCCATAGGCCTCCTGTATGCATTTCCTCCCACGCCTCTGGTGGCCCGGACTCTATTCAAAATCCTTTGAGACAAGGCCTCGGTCATTCTGGTAGCCCTCAGATGGCCACTACAACCTTGGTTCCACTTCTCCTCCAGTTAGCAGTGGAAACCCCACTCCCTCTGGGGAGGCAGCCCGACCTCCTGTCCCAAGAGCAGGGCTCTATCTTGCACCCCAACCTCAGGTCCCTCAACCTAAAGGCATGGCTGCTGAAAGGGTAGTGCTGGCTTCTCTCCTCCTTCCTAAGAACGTGGAAGAAGTGCTACTGGCCTCAAGGAGGCAGTCCACTAGGAAAACCTATGCCTTCAAGTGGCATAGGTTTGAAGTATGGTGTAACCAGCACAACGAGAACCCTTTCTCTTGTCTAGTAGCAGTAGTATTACAGTACTTGCTTCACCTCTCAGAATTAGGCCTCAAGTCTAACTCTGTCCGGGTCCACCTGAGTGCTTTGTCGGCACACCACTCTCCAGTGGAAGGACAAGCTCTGTCGGTTCACCCCTTGGTGTCCAGATTCCTCAGAGGTTTATTTCTATTAAAACCCCCGGTTCGTACCCCGGCAACCGAGTGGGATTTGAATGTGGTCTTGCAACAGCTTACTCGCCTACCTTTTGAGCCGATGTCTGCTTGCCATCTGCGCTTCCTCTCCTGGAAGGTGCTCTTCCTGATGGCACTCACATCTGCCAGACGAGTGAGTGAGCTACAAGCTCTTGTGTCAGAAAGACCATACACACAGTTTTATAGGAACAGGGTGGTCCTGCGTACCCATCCCAAGTTTCTTCCAAAAGTGGTCTTTCCATTCCACCTCAACCAAGAGGTAGTTCTTCCAACATTCTTTCCCAGACCGCATGCCAGCTGGGCAGAGGCGGTGCTGCATACCCTTGATGGTAAGAGGGCACTAGCCTTCTACCTGGAACGTACGCGGGGACATCGAAGGGCTACCCAGCTCTTCGTCTCTTATGACCCCAGTAAACTGGGGCTACCTGTCTCCAAGCGCACGTTGTCCACCTAGGTGGCAGACTGCATTGCCTGGGCATACAGGGCGGCCGACCTCCCGTTGCAGGGTCGAGTCACGGCCCACCGTATCAGGGCTAAGGCCGCATCAGTGGCTCATTTCCGCTCTGTTCTGCTGGCAGACATCTGCCGGGCCGCAACCTGGTCTTCAAGCCAGACTTTTGCAGCCCATTACTGCTTGGATGGAGAGTCCTAACGGGACAGTGCTTTCGGCCAGGCGGTACTCCGTAACTTATTTGAGGTATAGGCAACCCCTACCCTCTGGCCTTCTGGTGTCAAGCTACCGGGGGTGTGGCGTCTCCACTGAATTCCTATCACAGGTGCTGCAGCTCTTCTAGAGGGAGCCATTTTTCAGCTAGGGGTTCTCGGTAGCCTATAGCTAGGGAGGCCCATATGTGAGGACTGACTTCCTGCTTGTTCCTGGAGAAAGGGTAGTTACTCACCTGTAACAGGTGTTCTCTAGGGACAGCAGGAATCAGTCCTCACGACCCTCCCTCCTCCCCTGGAGTTGCAGTCCTACTTTTGATTTTTATTCATTTTGCCATCTTTTTAGCTATGTCATTTGACTGAGCAAGATGGCACCCTTGGGCGAGTAGGGGATCGCGCATGTGCGATGCAATCCCAAAGGCTTTCTTTGAAAACTGAGGAATTGCTCCACATGGGGGCTCCGTTGGTGCTGATGTCACCCATATGTGAGGACTGATTCCTGCTGTCCCTGGAGAACACCTGTTGCAGGTGAGTAACTATGCTTTTTTTGTGTTAAAGTTTGTGATTTAGCATGAACTTTTAATGCAAGAAAATTATCATGAACTTGATTTGCATATCATGCAGACAGGTCGTTAAAAATGGCATCTTAGCCCATTTCTGCAATCTTTGTGGTGGGTGAGTACATTGTCCTGTTAACTTGCTGGGTATAATGTTTTATCTATGGCACTACTAAACATGACTCTAGTAAACTGAAAATAAAAGGATGCTTAAAGTGTCCCACTCACTGTTGCAGGTAGCAATGTAAGAGGTACTTTTACCCAGAGAGATCTAAATCAGCGGGCCATCCGTTACATCATCAATCCTTTTAGAGATGTGACCTCTGATAGCTTTGAATTCAGAGTCTCTGATCCAGCAGGAAATACTATTGCCCCAGAGATGTAAGTATTCCTGTGCAGTCCTCGATATGCTGCATTTGACAAAATTAGAAACGTGATCTTTGCAATTTATCTGGCTTTTATATGGCTATGAAAGTATAGGATTTTATGGATTTATTTCCAGTTTTTCGAATATATTTGAAATGTACTAATGTGTATAAAAAGTGCAGAGATGGACTATGGAGAAACCACTCAAGGGACACAATCAATGTCAATCCCATTGGTAATACTGCAAGACCACCTCATTTTGAAGCCAGAGCTTGCACTGATAGGGCTGCAGGGGGATCATTCCTGCTGGCCTACTCCTCTTGACCACCAGAGGCTTCAAAGTTAGATCCCAGTGGCCTTTGTGGATAGGGATGTTTTTGGGAGTTTGTCTTTTGAGATCAGGAAGGTGAGGGAATGGAGGGGGGGGCTGTACTGGAGCACCAGGGAAGGGGGTGGTGTTTTGGAGGAGGGGAGCCGCTTCATCAGTGATGTTGGGGGGAAGAGGTTGCTAGATGCAACCCTTTTAATTTCACAGCCTGAAGCATCGGGCTTCATGTTGGTGACCTGATGTTCCCAGTGGAGAAATAAATCGAGCTTGAAGTTGGCATTCTTTTTCCCTAAATAACATAAGCCACATTATTTAAATAATAAGAAGTTTTGCATACACTGCATGCTTTGCATCTCATTGCGATGGGTTGGAAGGTTTTATATTAAATTTCTGTATATTATGATGTGTTATTTTACTGTTTTATTTGTGTAATCTCTTTTATTATTATTTCTTATGTTATCTCCAGGAACAAGCAGGAATGTAGTCTTCACATATGGGGTATCGTCGGTACCGACGGAGCCTGCGCGGGAACGCTCCCCAGCATCCAATAGGAAAGCTTTTGGGAGCATCCCACAGCGCCTGCGTGCTGCCTTCCCGCCTTTCCCAACTGTCCCTCTTCAGTTCTTCGTTTTCCGCGGAGCTGACAGGTCGCACATCCTGTCACCGCAGAAAAATTCCCCCCTTATACTTCTTTTTTTGTGGTCGCGTCTGCCTTCCCTCGACGCTATACCGGTACCGCCGGTTCTTCTTTCCTTTTTTCTAACCCCCCCCCCCAAAAAAAAACCCATTGTTTATGGAGTCTTTTTCCAGTAATTTTCTTCTCGGGTGCCACGCACCATTTTGGGCACTAGGCCCAACTTTTTCCCTCAGAATGGAAAAACCCACTTCGGGTTTTAAAAAGTGTTCTAAGTGTGGCGGTACCATCTCCGTCACCGACACCCATGAGTGGTGCCTCAAATGTTTAGGTCCTGACCACTCTATTTCAGAGTGTGTTGCCTGTCGGATGATGTCAAAAAGGGGCCTGCAAAACTGAGCTGCTAAGCTTAGCACCCTTTTTCCCTCCGATGCAGCCTCCGTGGCATCGACGTCCTCCAGGGCTTCATCTTCCTCCCATGCATCTCAGGTAACTAAACAAAAATCTAGCCGGTCCTCAAAGGGTAGATCTCCTTCTAAACATCGAGATGCCTCTGGCGTTGGCCTTGAGGGACTTTCACCGGCAAAATTGCCCCAGCGGGAGGCTTCGGCTTCCAAAGCACTAACGGGGCTCCAGGATGTTCTCAAGGCTTCAACGTCGGCAGAACTAATGGTGCCATGCTCTGGGGTTCCGGCCGCTTTATCCAGCACGATACCCAAGCATCGGCAGCGTCGATAGACCAGAGATTCTTGGCTATTGAACGCAGTCTGGCAGCTCTTCTCACAGCCCGATGCCCCTGAAACCGCTTCAGATAATTCAACCGGTACCTACTGCATTGACATCGGCAGATATTATACTGGGACTGAGTCATGCGTCTCTATCCGGCATCGACAAGTCGGTACCGGACCACTCCGATGTCGACTTCGATCGGTACAGGTACCGTGCCTTGCACGATCACCCGGATCGGAGATACTTCAAATCCTTGGATGAGTCTGAGGACTCTAAAAGCTCTGCCGATATCAGTGTACTTCTTCCCGAGGATTCCTCTTCTCCTCAGCGTAGGATGTCTCCACCAGAGGATATGTCCTTTCAGGATTTTATCTGAGATGTTGCCCGGGGTCTTTCAATCACACTGGCTCCTGAAAAAGAGCCTAGGACAAAGGAATTAGAAATCCTACAATACCCTAAAGCTCCCAAGGAGGCAGCTACCTTATCTATTCATGAGATCTTGCATGATCTTATGTTAAGGATGTGGGAAACACCTCTAACCACATCTCCTCATTCTCGAAGACTCAACACCATGTATCGAGTTCCTCCTTGTCCTGGGTTTCAGAAGACTCAATTACCACACCATTCCATGGTGGTGGAATCAGCCATGAGATGGATAAAGAGTGCAAAAAGGCATGCATCTAATCCTCCAGGACGTGAGTGTAGGACTGTTGACGCCTTTGGATGTCGATCCTTCCAGGCTTCCATGCTCTCTGCTAGGATCAGTTCCTATATCTTGTATATGGGAATGTTCCTTAAGGAAGTCACAGAGCTTATGAGCCCTCTCCTTCCTGATGATAAAAGGCAAGATTATCTTGCTCTTGTTAAACATGCTCAGGATGTTTCCAAGTTGGTGAATCATGCAGCCTTTGACTGCTCTGAAAGCATAAGCAGAACCTCTGCAATTGCCATAGGTGCACGTAGGATTGCCTGGCTCCAGGCATCTGACTTGGAAATCTGGGTACAGGACAAACTGGGGAATATACCTTGCACAGGAGAGAATCACTTTGGCAAGAATTGGCAGGAAAAAGCTAATGAGATTGATGCTGACAATATCACTTTGGATAGATTGTCCAAATCTACAGCTGATCCTGCGAGGAAAAAATCCTCTAAGAAACCATTCTTCAGCAAAAAGAAAAAGTTTTATCCCACCTATATCCAGCTGGGACATCGTTCAGGTCAGTCTGCCCAAAAGGGACAGCAGCAACAACCTAGGCAACAAAGGAAGCCAAAAGCAGCTAAGCCTCAACCGGATTTACAGACTCAACCTCCACAGGGGCTTTGACTCCTGTCTAGAGAACTTTGCCTTCCTGGCCCTAAACGGCCCAGAACCCTCCACCATTCCAGGAAGGCTATCTCATTTTGCCCCCAGATGGGGTCAGATAACAGCAGAAAATTGGACTCTGTCTATTGTAAGAGAGGGGTACAAGCTTCATTTCCTCAGCATGCCCCCTCCTACAATGGTAAGACAGTTCAATTCTCAGACCTCTCTCAATGACCAGTTAGATCAAGAAGTCACTATGCTCCTTGCTCAAGGGGCAATAGAAGAGGTGCCCATTCCCCAACGGGGTACAGGGTTTTACTCCCCCTATTTCCTTATTCCAAAGAAAACAGGAGGACACAGACCCATTCTAGACCTCAGAGAATTGAACAAATTCCTGTTCAGAGAGAAGTTCAAAATGATTTCTCTAGGAACTCTGCTGCCATACCTTCAGAGTCAGGATTGGCTTTGTTCTCTAGATCTCAAGGATGCATACATTCATGTTCTCATCCATCCAACTCACCGAAAGTTCCTTCGATTCTTGTTTCAAGGGAAGCACTACCAATACAGGGTTCTTCCTTTTGGCCTAGCTTCTGCACCAAGGGTGTTCACAAAATGCATGGCTGTGGTAGCAGCATTTCTCCGCAACCTGGGAATATTCGTCTTCCCTTACTTAGACGACTGGTTCATTCGAGCCCCTTCAGAGCCAGAGGCCAGGATGGCTCTGTCTCGCACAATGCGCATCCTTCAGTATTTGGGACTTGTCATAAATTTTACAAAGTCCAACCTTGCTCCCACTCAATCTCTAGAGTTTATAGGAGCTCTTCTGGATACCAGACAGACAAGGGCCTTCCTTCCACATCCCCACTGCCTTCGCATTGTGCAGTTAGCTTCCCAAGCAGTGCTAAAACCTCACCTCACTGTTCGGGAATGTTACAGTTGCTAGGCCACATGGCATCCACCGTGCATGTGGTTCCTTATGCTCGCCTCCATATGAGGGCAACCCAGTGGACCTTATCCACTCAGTGGACTCAGGCCTCAGGTTGCCTGTCAGACAAAATAGCAAATTCAGATCACCTTATTTTGTCCCTCCAATGGTGGCAGTCACCCAAAAACCTTCTGGTGGGGACTCCTTTTCAGCAACCCCCACCCCAAGCCACTCTAACAACAGATGCTTCACAGGTGGGTTGGGGAGCCCACCTGCATGCCCTCTCTACCCAGGGTACCTGGACTCCACAGGAGGCCTATCTCCATATCAACCTCCTGGAGTTCAGAGCAATCTTCCTTGCTCTTCGAGTATTTCACACCCAGCTCCAGCTACAAGACAGTCCTAGTTCAAACAGACAATCAGGTAGCCATGTTCTATGTGAACAAGCAGGGCGGAACAGGCTCTCTGTCGCTCTGCAACGAAGCTTTGCGACTATGGGCCCTCGCCAGAGAGCATCAGATTCATCTCCTGGCAGTGTATCTTCCAGGCATTCAAAACTCTTGGGCAGAGAAACTCAGCCGAGTTCTGCTTCCACACGAATGGTCTCTCCATGCAGACCAGGTGGCCAAAATTTTTCAAATTTGTGGAACCCCGGACATAGACCTCTTTGCAAGTCCGCTGAATGCCAATCTTCCCCGGTTCTGTTCCAGAATTCCGGCTCGAGGTTGTCAGGCCAAGGATGCTTTCCTCCTTCATTGGGGTCAGGACTTCCTGTATGCCTTTCCACCCATTCCCCTAATTCCCAAAACCCTGTTCAAGCTTCAGAGAGACAGAGGTCATATGATCCTCATAGCTCCACGTTGGCCACAGCAACCGTGGTACCTTCTGCTCCTACATCTCTCTCAAGCTCCGCCTCTGAAGTTAGGATCTGCTCCAGATCTTCTTTCTCAAGAGGATGGGATGCTGTGGCATCCCAATCCCCAGTCTCTGCATCTCAGGGCCTGGTTGCTGAAAGCCTAGATCTTCACGGTCTTAACCTTTCCCAGCAGGTAAAGGATATCCTTCATGCTTCCAAGAAGCCTTTCACAAGACGCTCTTATGCATTTAAGTGGAAAAGGTTTACCATATGCTGCTCACCGAAGGGTCTTAACCCTCTTGCGATACCTCTGGAATCATTACTGGAGTACCTCCTTCATTTATCAAATGCAGGGCTTAAGACCAATTCAGTGAGAGTCCATTTGAGTGCTATTGCAGCTTCTTTCAAGCCTCTAAATGTTTCCTCTCATCCTCTCATAGCGAGATTTATGAGAGGCCTTCTTTTAACGAAGCCTCCCATTAAGCCACCACTGGTGGCATGGGACTTAAATCTGGTACTTGGGCAGCTCATGAAACCGCCCTTTGAACCATTAGCCACTACCTCTTTGAAATTCCTTTCCTGGAAGGTTATCTTTCTCATTGGAATCACATCAGCACGTCGCATCAGTGAATTGCAAGCGTTAGTGGCTGATCCTCCTTATACAAGGTTCCATCATAAGGTAGTCCTTAGAACTCATCCACACTTTGTCAAAGGTGGTTTCGCCCTTTCATTTAAACCAAGTGGTTTACCTTCCTGTATTCTTTCCAAGGCCTCACGCCTCATATGCAGAAAGGAACCTTCATACTTTGGACTGTAAAAGAGCTTTGGCTTTTTACTTGCAAACGACACAGCAACATAGAAAATCCTCTCAACTCTTTGTTGCTTTTGATCCTAGTCATTTAGGACTTCCAGTCTCCAAAAGGACACTGTCCAGCTGGATTGCACAGTGTATATCTTTTGCCTATGAGAGTAAGAACCTGCCTCTTGAAGGCCATGTCACAGCTCACAATGTGAGAGCCATGGCAGCCTCAATGGCTCATCTTCACTCTGTGTCTATCGACGACATCTGTCGAGCAGCTACTTGGGCTTCGGTACATACCTTCACAGCCCATTACTCCTTAGACAAGGACTCCCACCGGGATGCTTTGTTTGGTCAGGCTGTTCTTCAACACTTATTGCAGACTTAATCAACTTCTACCCACCATCCCTGGTAGGATGCCAGAGATCCATGGGGGGAAGCGGAGCCCTTTCACAAGGGCACACAACTTTCTGGGGCCATCTCCCTGGCATCTGTAGCTAGGGAGTCCCTATATGTGAAGACTACATTCCTGCTTGTTCCTGGAGATAGCATAGTTACTCACCTGTAACAGGTGATCTCCGGGAACAGCAGGAATTTAGTCTTCACAACCCACCCACCTCCCCTGGGAGTTGTATCTTTCTCTCTCTCTCTCTCTCTTTCCCTCTCTCTTTTGTCTCAGCTTTAAACTCAACTGGAGAGGGACAGTTGGGAAAGGCGGGAAGGCAGCACGCAGGCGCTGTGGGATGCTCCCAAAAGCTTTCCTATTGGACGCTGGGGAGCGTTCCCACGCAGGCTCCATCGGTTCCGACGATACCCCATATGTGAAGACTAAATTCCTGCTGTTCCCGGAGATCACCTGTTACAGGTGAGTAACTATGCTTTATTGGAAACCGCAGAGTATGTGAAAGATCCACAGTATACAAGCACTGCACATTAATTAATTAATTAATATTCAATGTGCATTGTAGTAGGAATTTGTGCATTATGGTAAATTAATGCAAGTTACTGCTCTTTAATGTGCATTGAGGGTGAAATAGCTTGTGTTATTCTATGATGCACTTTAGTAATGACCTGTCCAGGTTTCCTATATCAGAAATGCTCTTTTCCTTACTGCACACTGCAATAAGTGACATGAGAAAAGAGGCACACCAGGTACCATGGGTTGATAGACTTTGACAAAAAAAATCAACAATAAATAAGTAAGTAAATAAATATTATTTGTATTATATGCACAGATACACCGATAATCGGATGGCTTTTCATTAATCTAAAAGCTAGTCCGGAAATGTATCGAATCCAATAAAAAGGGTATAGGAAGTATTTCTTTAAAGCCTCCTTTGCACATGGCTTTATAAAACTGTGAAGCCGTGAACATATATATACAGTAGTATATAGGCCAACAAGGACATGCACATGCTTACACATGTGCTGTGTATTTTAGGCGGAGCAGGGGCAGCATTGCAACATCCATGCATATTTACCCCTACCTAGGAGCAGTTGGATATAGAAACAGAGTCAATGACAACAGTAAAGATTATACAGCCTAGCCTGTCTGCTCAGCCCTCCAACTGCTAAGCTGCGAAATCCCTTCCTCTCTCTTAGAGATCCTCTGTGCTTCTCCCATGCTTTCTTGAAGTCAGTTACAGTCCTAGTCTCCACCATCTGCATTCATCCACCACCATTTCTGTAAAGAATGGTTTCCTTAAATTACTCCTGAATCAATCCCCTTTCACCTTCATCCTATGCTTTCTCATTGCAAAGCTCTCTGTCAACTGAAAGAGGCTCTCCTCCTGTGCATTTATGCCTGGAGGTATTTAAAGGTCTTTATCATATCTCCCCTTTCCTGCCGTTCTTCCAGAGTATTCAATATTGAGATCTTTAAGTCTCTTTCTATATCCTTTATGATGTAGAAACCTTATCATTTTCATTGCCTCACTCTGCTTGTATTTTTTTGAGGGTGTGGTCTCCAGAATTATACACATTACTCTCCCTATGCACCCAAGCATCCTTCTGGCTTTTGCTGTCACCTTTTCTACGTTCATGGCTACCTTAAGATCATCAGACATGATCATGCTCTTTTGTGTACAGAAGTACTTCACTTCCTATAATACATGATCCTGCATTAGCACACAGTTTTATAGAGATCTGTGTAGAAAATAAAATAGTTACCATTTTTGCATTGTTTAGGTATCCTTTTTAATGCAAACTAATTTGTAGGTTAATGCATGTTAAATAATTTAGGGGCCCTTTTACTAATGTAACCCTCTTTCTGTATGATCCAGACAGTTGCATCATCAAGAAGAGACTTGAAGACCTAAATATGTACACTCTGGAGGAGAGGAGGGATAGGGGAGATAAGATTCAGACCTTTAAATACTTAAAGAGAAATAATGAACAAACAAACCTCTTCCGAAGACGGGGAAGGTGTAAAACTAGAGGGTATAACATGAAGCTGCAAGGGGGTAAATTGAAAGGCAATGTCAGGAAATAGTTTTTCACTGAAAGGGTGGCGGATGCTTGGCTTGCCCTCCTGATGGAAGTGGTGGGGGCAAACACAGTGACGGAGTTCAAAGTGGCATGGGACAGACACAGTGGATCCCTTTACAGCAACAGGATAAAATGAAAATAAATGGAACCATCTAATTTCTTAACAAATAGGGGTGTCCTACGTGGAGCAGTGGGTTCACCCCTAAACAAAGACATGGCTGCACAGAGTGGCAGGTGCAGCTACTCTTGCCATCTTACTGGGCAGACTAGATGGACCATACTGGTCTTTATCTGCCGTCATTTACTATGTTGCTATGTTACTATTAATTGCATGCCATTCAAGGAAGCACACCAATCCTAGGAGCTTTTTACCCAATCTTTCTCTGAGCTCCAGGGTTCTCTTGGTAGGGACTGGTAATAACCAGGATGCCTTTGGCACTTGACACTGTCACATACACCCTTCTCAAATAAAGCAGTCCAGGTCACAGTGTTCTGAACCAAGGGTTTACTCAAATTTTAGGGTCACTGATGAACAAAAAAAACCAACTGGCATGAACAATAAATCAAACTGTCTAAGCTCCTCTTCTTGTAGACTGGGGGCCCGATCTTGAAAGGCATTTACACGGTTTACAAAACTGTAAACCGTTTAAATGCCCTTTCTCCAGGAACAAGCAGGAAGTTAGTCCTCACATATGGGTGACATCGACACCGATGGAGCCCACGTGAAGCATTTCCCCAGCTTGCAAAGAAAGCCTTTGGGACATGCTACCCCTTCCCACCCAAGGGTGCCATCTTGTTCAGTCTCCTTTTTTCTGCGAAGCTCAATGGAGACTTGTCCCATTTGTTTCGGAAAACTCCTTCAAAAATTACCTTAAACAGGTGTTTTTTTTTCCCAGTTGCGTACCAATTCCCCTTTCCTCCTCAAGCCGGCGCTGTCCTCTTTACCATTCTAGTTTCTTCTCTCTTTTTTGATGAGGCTTTCCCTCGACTGGCTTTCGTGCCATTTTTCACCTGAGGATCGTCGACCCTAACTGGGTGTCCCTCACCCTGTCTCCCGGTGGGTTCAAAAAGTGTGACCACTGCAGCCAAACCATTGTCAGTTATACAGTAGATACCCATGACTGCTGCTTGCACTGCCTTGGCCCAGACCATGACAGTACCACTTCAACTTGTGCCGGGCAAGGACTCCAACAAGAAAAGGTCACAGTTGCAGGAGAAGATCTTGGTCCAACTCAGCCCCGGCTTCCCAATGCTGAGCCCCAAGTCAAGCACCTCCCACGTGGCCCAGACGTCTTTGGAGTGCTGCAGCAGCAGCTCCCCCGTAAAGACGTCGGACCCTGTAAATAAAAAGAAAAAATCCTCTGCTCCGGTTGAGGTTCCACCGTGGAAACTCGGCAAGGTCCCATGGCAGGATTCAGGCCTCCTTAAGGTCTCTAAGAAGGAGTCCTCAGCCGGCGGCGATCATGCAAGGCTCCTTGAGGTCGTGGTCCTCAACGAGGATGCACTCGCGAAAGTGCTGGCATTGGCCTGAGACCCTTGGTGCCCACGTTGACAGCTGCAGAGCCTTCTGGCATTGAATCCAGAATGGCAGCCCTGGAGCAGAATATCTCTGCCATCCTGGCCCTGCAGTAGGCGATGATGTCATGTTCATCCGCATCATTTGCCTCAACAAACAGGCCTCCGACTGCAGGGGAGTCCCTGTGTGCCGAACCAGGCCTGAGCGCCATCAGCCTCGGATGAGCCCTCAGCGCTGATCGAGGTCCCGGTCCTCTGGTATCTGGTCCTCCCCAGCCAGTTTCCATGAGTTGGACCCGAGACCCACTGAGGATCCAATTTTCTCAGGGCCATCCTTGAGGGCCAGGAGTCCCGAGTCTTGCAGTCCTTGACGCCCTCTCGCTCTGATTGGGAGACCAACATAGAGGCCCTCCCCCTGAGACCTCCCTTTGAAGCTGTCTCCCCCAGAGCCTCGGCACCATTCTGCCCCTCCCCCCGTGGACGTGGCCTTCCATGACTTTGTCCGGAATATGGTCCAGGCCCTTTTGATCCCAATCGAGTCAGAGGAGGACTTGCGCATCGAAGAACTGGAGATCCTCCAGTATGAGTCCCCGCCGAAGGAGACTCTCACGGTCCCAGTGCAGCCCATCCTAGAGTGTCTGCTCTTACAGATGTGGGAGACCCTGGCCTCGGTGACAGTGTTCAGCCGGTACCTCGATGCCATCTACCGTGTCAAGAAGGGCCCGTGTTTCCAAAAATCACAACTCCCACATTACTCCATGGTCATGGAGTCTACAATGCGAAAGCTCAAAAGCCAGAAGAATTACTCTTCTGTTCTCCCAGGCAGGGAAGCCTGTGCTCTTGACACCCTTGGGTGCAAGTGCTTCAAGGGCTCCATGCTGAGTTGTTGGATACAGACCTATGAATGGTACATAAGCATGTACCTTAAGGGCCTCATCCAAGAGCTAGCAGGCTTCTCCACAGGCCTTGCCAGTAAACCCCTCCAGAGGTTCCAAGCTCTGATGGATGGGATCCGGGACTGTTCAAAGTTCCTATCCTGGGCCACCTACGACAGCTTTGAGTCTGCACCCCGGGCAGTAGCAGCGGGCATCAGGGCCTGGCACCAGACCTGGCTGCAGATCTCTGACCTCGAGCAGTGGGTACAAGAAAAATTGCTCATTGTCCCCTGTACTTGTTTATCAGGCCCATGGCCAACAAGGTGACCGAGGTAGAGGCTGAGATTGTGACCAGGCAAAGGCTCTCGAGAAAAACCTCGGTCCTTCCCCAAAAATAAACCGTCAGGGAAGAGGCCCTCTTCCCAAGGAAGAAGGGATGGGGGGGAACTTTTGACTCCCAGGGCGGGGCCTCCTTCTCCCAGGAGACCCTTCCCAGCCCACAGGGGGATGCCTGGCACTCTTCGCTCACAGGTGGGCAGGGGTCACCAGGGACCAGTGGGTCCTGCAGGTGGTTAAAGAGGGCTGCCTCCTCAAATTCCAGCAAATACTCCCAGGGTTCTTCCCAGGAGAGCTAGTGTTGCTTCTCCTTCACCAGACCTTGCTCCTCTTGGAGCTCGCAGGTCTGCTCCAAGACAGGGCGGTAGAGCCGGTACCCAGGCATTTATGGGGAAAAAGCTTCTACTCCAGGTATTTCCTTGTCCCCAAAAGAACAGGAGGCCTCAGGCCCATATTAGACCTGCAAAACCTGAACAGGTTTCTGGTGTGGTAGAAGTTCAAGATGCTCTCCCTTGTGACCCTACTGCCCTACCTCCACCAGGGAGGTTGGCTGTGTTCCTTAGACGTAAGGGATTCATATACTCACATCCTGATCCACCCCTCCCACAGGCAGTACCTAAGGTTTGTGGTGGGAGGAGAGCACGTCCAATACAGGATACTTCCATTCGGCCTGGCCTCCTCACCAATGGTCTTTACAAAGTGCTTGGCAGTCATGGCCACCCACACACGCCTACAAGGGCCTTTGTATTTCCCTTTCTGGACAACTGGCTCATTAGACGTAGCACGGCCCTTGAGTCAGCCTCCTGCAGCATATAGGATTCATCATCAACTACCCCAAGTCCCACTTCTCTCAAGCCAAGAACCTGGAATTCATAGGTGCCCAGCTGGATATGTTGCAGGTCAAGGCCTCCCTCCCAACAGAAAGAGTGCAGTGATTTGTGCAGCTGGCTGGAGAGGTGCAGGCTCATCGGTTAGTCCTGGCCCGCCGCCTGCTGGGCCACATGGCCTCAACAGTCCACATTACGCCTCTAGCCCGCTTGCACATGCGGGCAGCCCAGTGGCGCCTCCACTCCCAGGATAAGGACCTCCTGTCTTAGGAAGAGGGCTCCCTCCTGCATGCCAGCCTGGGGTTGCTAGCGTTGATGGCGTGGCTGCTGAAAGGGTAGCCTTGGCCCCTTTCAATCTCCTGGGGGAAGTCGAGGAGATCCTGAGGCCTCCTGAAAGCCCTCCACGAGACTGGCATATGCATTTAAATGGAGAAGATTCTCCATCTGGTATGCGGAGAGAGCAGAGAACCTTTTCTCCTGCTGCGTGCAACTAGTGCTACAGTAGTTATTGCACCTCTCGCACTCCAGCCTGAAGTCTAACTCTGTGGGGGTACACCTCAGTGCCATAGCCGCTCACCATCACCCTTTGGAGGGAAAACCCCTCTCGATCCAGCCCCTAGTCTCCAGGTTCCTCCGGGGCCTGTTGCTCTCAAGCCCTCTCTCTGCCCTCCAACGGCAGACTGGGACCTTAATGTGGTGCTCTCCCAACTAACCAGACTGCCAATCAAGCCTCTGGCCTCCTACCATTTGAGATACCTCTCCTGGAAAATGGCTTTTCTGGTGGCCATCACGTCTGTTTAGAGAATGAGCGAACTCCAGGCCTTGGTGGCGAATCCACCATATACGGGATTTTATAAGAACAGGGCGTAGTGCTCTGCACTTACCCCAAATTCCTCCCAAGATGGTGTCTACTTTCCATCTCAATCAGGAGATGGTCCTTCCCACCTTTTTTCCACAGCCCCACATGGGCAGGGAGAAACTCATATTGCATGCACTAGGCTAGACTGTAAGCAGGCCCTGTCCTTCTACCTGCAGAGGACTCAGGCCCATCGCAAAGCTCCTCAGCTTTTTGTGTCATATGACCCCAGCAGATTGGGGCTTCCAGTAACAAAACAGACTCTGTCCACTTGGGTGGCGGACTGTATCTCTCTTGCCTGTGAGCGAGTGGGTCTCTCCCTTGAGCACTGGATCACTGCACATCGCATGCAGGCCGTGGCCATGTCTGTGGCCAACATCTGCTCAGTGCCGGTGACAGAAATTTGCAGGGCCACACATGGTCTTCGATTCATATGTCTGTAGCTCATTACTGCCTGGAGAGCGAGTCCCAGGGACAGTTCCTTTGGACAGGCAGTACTCCGTAATATCTTTGGGGTGTATACAACTCCTGCCTTCCGACTCTTCTGTGTTCAGGCTACCAGAGTGATAGTGTTGCTGGATGCTTGGGTCATGCAGAGTCTCTCAGTGGGGACTCACCTTATGCAATTTATGGCTACCCGCCGGGTCGCCGGTGGGTGCTGTTGAGGTTTAGTCCTCTGCAGCCTGGAGCTAGGGAGTCCCATATGTGAGGACTGACTTCCTGCTTGTTCCTGGAGAAAGCGTAGTTACTCACCTGAAACAGATGTTCTCCAGGAACAGCAGGAATCAATCCTCACAACCCTCCCTTCTCCCCTGGAAATTGCCTCCCTACCTTGTTTTAGTTTTTACTGTCGTCCTAGCTATGTTTTCTGACTGAACAAGATGGCACCCATGGGTGGGAAGGGGACCATGCATGCATGGTAGCATATCCCAAAGGCTTTCTTTGAAAGCTGGGGAAATGCTCTGTGTGGGCTCCATCGGCACTAATGTCACCCATATATGAGGACTGATTCCTGCTGTTCCCAGAGAACACCTGTTACAGGTAACTACACTTAAGTGGGATATTCAGCGTCACTAAACCACTGATTATACCTGGGTACCGCTGCTATATGTGTCAGTGCTTCACAGTTAGCATCGGGGCAGTACCCAGGGATAAACAGTAACAATATTCAGCCACTGTCCAGTTATCCCTTGACAGCAAATTTAGGTGCAGCAAAAGCTGTCCTAACATTTGCTGACAAAGCAAACCGGGCAGTGGCTGAATATCGCCACCACCCAGTTAGCTTCCAGCTTCTGCAGTTGACCCGGATATTCAATGATGGTGGTTGGATATGGCCCTGACATTAAATATCTGGGTTTAGTATTCAGCGGCAATGGCCAGGCGCTGTAAACGCACTAGCTGCCACTGTTGAATATTGTGCCCAGGGTGTTTAATTCCATTTCTTCTCACTTCACTGCATTTTAATCTTAATTTATTTCACACCACTTAAATATTTTGAGCTGTCCATATGTCTTCCCAGGAAGATTCCCCTTTATCCTCTGAGAGTCCTTCCCCGGAGTACCTGAGCAATAAGGTGCTGTCTTTACAGTTCTCTGGGCCTGGACGACATTCTTGTCTCTGGCACTCCCAGTATATTGCATAAGTTAGGTTCTTTCCTATCCTGGATGGGTTGCTGTTGGAGAAGCAATTTTCTGGTGCTGCTCCACTTGTCTCCTAGTTCCTGGTGATCTGGAGAAGTTAGAGCAGGCACGATCCTGGAACCTTCTACCCTCCCCCCCCCCCCTGCCCCTTAACAGTGGTTCCAAGCCCGTTTGTCTTCTCTTTTGAGGTTGTGGTGACTGGGTGCAGATACTCCTTTCAACGTGTTCAGTACTCTGACTGAGTGCCAGAAGCACCTGCCCATTAAGGACAGACTCCCCTTAAAACGACATGATACAATAGCTGAGGACCAAAGAAAGGAATCTGTCTTTGGGTGAGATTTTTATACTTGTTGGGCTTTTTCCTTTCAGATGAATCTCTTAGAAACATAGAAAAATGACAACAGAAAAAGACCATATGGCCTATCTAGTATGTCCTTCCATATCAACAACAACAACAATCCTCTTTTTTTCTTTTAGAGATCCTCTGTTTGTCCCATGCTTTTTTGAATTCAGTTACTGTCCTCATCTCTACCACCTCCACTGGGAGACTATTCCATGGATCCACTACTCTTTCTGTAAAGAAATATTTCCGCATATCACTCCTGAATCTATCCCCTTTCACCCTCATCCCATGTCCCCTAATAGTAAAGCTTGCTTTCAACTGAAAGAACCTTTCCCCATGTGCATTTATGCCACAGAGGTATTTGAACATCTCAATCATATCACCTCTATCCCTCCTTTCCTCTAAGGCAGAGGTTCCCAACTCCAGTCCTGGAGGGCCAAACACCATTCAGGTTTTCAGGCTGTCCCTAATGAATATGCATGAGATACATTTGAATACAATGGGGGCAGTGCATGCAAATGCATCTCATGCATATTTATTAGGGACAGCCTGAAAACCTGAATGGTGTTTGGCCCACCAGGACTGGAGTTGGGAACCTCTGCTCTAAGGTATACATATTAAGATCCTTCAGTCAGTCCTCATATGCTTTATAATGAAGACCACTAACCATTTTAGTAGCCACCCTCTGTACTGATTCCATCCTGTTAATATCCTTTTGAAGGTGCGGTCTCCTCCAGAATTGCACACAATACTCCAAATGAGGTTGCACCAAAGACTTATACAGAGGCACTATCACCTCCTTTTTTCTGCTAGCCATTCCTCTCCCTATGCACCCAAGCATCCTTCTAGCTTTTCCTGTTGCCTTGTCTACCTGTTTAGCTTCTTTAAGATCATCAGACACAACCACGCCTAGGTCCCACTCTTCTTTAGTGGACAAAAGTACTTCGCCCCCTATACTATATTGCTCCCTTGGATTGCTGCAGTCCAAATACAAGACCTTTCATTTTTTAACATGCCAAATTCTAGACCATTCTTCAAGCTTAGCTAGATCCCTCCTCATATTATCTACACCTTGTCTACTCTATTGCAGATTTTGGTATCATCTGCAAAGAGACAAACCTTACCCGACAGCCCTTCCACTATATCGCTAACAAAGATGTTAAAAGAAATTGGGCCAAGGACAGATCCCTGGGGCACAGCACTGGTTACTTCCTTCTCCTCAGAGTGAGCTCCATTTAACTGTACCCTTTGTCACCTCCCACTCAATCAGTTTCTAACCCAAGCAGTAACTTTAGGGTCCATCCCTAGGGTGCTCAGTTTGTTTATAAGTCACCTGTGAGGAACAGTGTCAAAGGCTTTACTTAAATCTAAAAGCACCACATCTAGGGCTCTCCTTCAGTCCAACTCTCTGGTCATCCAGTCAAAGAAATCAGATTTGTCTGACAAGACCTGCCTCTGGTGAATCCATGCTGCTTTGGATCCTGTAATCCGCTGGACTCCAGAAACCTCACTATTTTCTCTTTCAGCAGTGTTTCCAATAATTTACTCACCACCAAAGTTAAACTAACCAGCCTGTAGTTTTCAACCACATACTTACTTCTGCTTTTGTGTAAAGGGACCACATGAGCCTCTCTCCAGTCCTTTGGCCCCACTCCTGACTCCGAGGCATTGAAAAGGTCAGTCGGTTTTGCTGCTAGAAGGTCCCCAAGTTCCCTCAGTATTCTAGGGTGTATCCCATCCAGTCCTGTCTGAAATGTCTGGCAGAAGGAATCTGTCCTGATCTGGAAAAGGCTGAACCTTTCTACTTTTGGTAGTAATTAGTAGGGCCAATGGATGTTGTTACTGCTCCTCATGCAGCATCAAAGTAGCATTTACAGTAGCGTAAGTGACCAAATATGCACATTAATGTAAGATGCAATCACTTATGCTAGCCCAAAAGCTGTAAATGCCCACACCTAGATTTTTCATGTACGTGCATAAATTATAATAGCGTATAATTTATGCATGTAGTTCTGTGCTCTGCCCTAATTCTGCCCATGTGCATGCTCACAATGAAAGTATGCGCCATTGGCACCTCATACATACTATCAAATTAGTGCCTACCACAGTTGCACATATAAATACCCATAAAATAAGTGGTTACACACATAAATAGTGCAAACCTCAGGCGGCTCCTTATAAAATTATTCTGTGTCCATACCCATTGTTGTACAAAGGCAGCTTTTGGTTCCTTTCAAACATTTGTTTTAATAACTTTTTAAAACATGCATTAGAACTTTTTAACATGCACAAATCGATTCTACATATTAATTCATAGGGTAACACATTAAAATGATTTTGCATGCCCTAAAATCTTTTAAGGTGTGTTAAGAAATCTAATGCACAGCACTGCATGCACATTCCTTAAATATCTCCTTAGCAGTGTAGGCCAGAATAACAGAACAAACTGTATGGGTCAAGTGATCTTTTCTTGCCATTACCCACTGTGTTCCTATGTTAAAAATAATAGAAAACCTGATAGAAGTAGTAGGGTTTTTTTTAAGTGCCGTCAAGTCAGTTCTTACTCCTGACGACCCAGCAGCCCCTGGGCTTTCTTGAGAAGGTATGATCAGAAGTAGATTTCTAGGCCTTTTCTTCCAAGGCCAGGGAGAGTAAAGTGACTTGCCCAAGGTCACAAGGAGTGCCGGTGGGATTTGATAGTTATTATCTTGGAGCAGTAACAGTTTTTAGCTCAGTATTTTAAAAATGTTGTTTCAGACTTGAGATGAAATGGTCAAGGATTTCATTGGCAGAAACTTATTACCGAATCTGTGAAAGTTCCGGATCTCTTGCCATTAAAGTAATCAGAAGAGGACAGAGTACAGATCCATCATTCGTTGGTATCAAGGTAAGATCACTACAATTGCTAGGAGGAAAATTTTAATTTATGTTCAGTTCTGGTTATATGAAAACTATTTGAGTTCTAAACTCAGTAAGAATGTAGATCTGAATCAACAGAATTTATGGATAATAGAAAACATTAGAATTTTCCTTCCTGTTATAGGGTTTTCCGTTTGTTTGTTTTTAAGGTTCAAGAAGGTTCCGCTAAAGTTGGTTTAGACTTCACTCACAGTGCAGCAAGTTTGCTACAGTTTGATCCAGGTAACATTTTTCTTTAATGTTGTCCATTATCCACTTTTACATAATTCTTGACTACGTTGTTAGCATTTGTGTTTGTATCTTCCATGACTTTCTTGCTCTCTACCTGACTGTACTGACTGATGTCTGTAGCAATAACCCCTGGAAACAGCAAGATTACAAGCCCAGCACATACAGTAGTGATTCGTTTTTAATGTATTCCTTTGTAACTTTTAGGATTTTACAAACCTTAGAAATTCCACTTCAAGGGTTAACCTTTATCCCTTCACCGAGTCTAACTATCCCTTAAAACTTGAATAGGCACACTTTGCATATTCTATAACCCAGAACTTAATTTGTAGACAAAAAGGAAGTGGAACTCTGGGCTGGGCCAGGGCCAGAAGTAACCAGTGAGGTGGGGGCCATGCCTGGAAAACCTCCCAGAATTTCAGGTTTTTCATGCCATGATTACAAATGAATGATATTGAAGCGAAATGACCAAGCAGCTCAAATCAAACTTTCCTATAAGCAGCGTTTCAGTGGTAGGTAGACAAGTAAATCAGTAGCTGGCTCCACCCCTGGGGATGGAATCTGAGTGATGTCACTTCCCAAGCTGGAGAAGTGCCGTAATTCCATTCCACCACGTTCCAGCACAAATTAAGGCCTGCAGTAACCTCTTTGGGGCATGTTTACTAAACCGCTTTGGCTGTCAGCACAGCAGATACAGCTTGCTAAGTGCTCTGTGTTAACAGCTAATGCAAGATAAGGCAGCGATTTTCTGCACTGTTCACAGAACACGCGTCATGAGCAGAGGGTGGGCATGTCTGCAATGTGCAACTGCCATGCACATCAAAAGCAAGTGGTAACCGTCCAAGTTGCAGACAGTATGGGTGCTCATAATGTCTCCTCAATGGATAGCGTTATGTGCATCCATGTTGCTGCTGGCTGCATAAATCATAATTTCCCTGAGGCATCTGCACACCCCCAACAGATACCACACTGCTTTTGCGGCTAACATGGTGTTATTTGCTCTAGTGTGCTATATTATCCACAAAAACCTAATGCGCTTTAGTAACCATGCCCTTATTTCTTAAAATAGTGCAGTTTGTCACTCATGTTTTCACTCAGATCAGTGCTATTAAAATGGCCATCTTTAGTCTGAGGTACTTTCATTGCTATACTAGAAGCTTTCACTGCTGAATCAACATTGACTCCTCTTTTTTTGGCCCATCATTAAGTGGATTATTTATTAGTATTTAGCTCATGCCTGTCCAGTGGTAGTTCAAGGTGAGTTATATTCAGGTACAGAGGTATTTCCCTGTCCCCAGAGGGCTTACAGTGTATGTATGCACCTGAGGCAATGGAGGAGTTAAGTGACTTGCCCAAAGTCACAAAGAGCATCAGTGGGAATTGAACCCAGATCTCTTGGGTACTAGGCTTTTGCTTTAACCACTAGGCTACTCCTCTACTGAGAAAATATACTATAGAACAAAGGAGTTCAGAGTGAACTTTACGCACAACCTCTTACTAGCTGACCCCCAGTACCAGGCATAGGCATTGTATTCTCAGTATGGCTACACAAAGCCCTTCACCATCAAGACCAGCCATGTCTCTGAGTTTATCTCCAGGTGTTGAACCTATTGATGTCTCTTTGCTGTGAGAAAATGTTACGTAAGCTATGAATACCAGTCATGGCCATTAGGGACTAAAGCTCTGACCCTACATGTTCCATTTGATGCAGCATTGCATAATTGGACAAAGCCAACAAAAATAATCTGTTTTAAATGCCCCTATATTCAGATCTCTACTACAATAATAATTGGCTATATGGAAACAGATGCATTTTTAAAAAACGGTACAAAGTTTCATCATTACTGCACTCAGAATGGATTTAGTAGCCGCAGTTCCTTTAACTGAACACAACAGGCTGTGGAGACGCTGCACAAAACGAGGTGTCTGAATATAGGCAAAAGTACGTTTTCAAGGCAAGGGGGAAGGAGAATTGTAGGACTGCTAATTAGCTGCGTGTGCATTGCAAAGAATCTCTATGTAAGTTAATTTGCCAGATGGTTACTATCTTGTTCCCATGAATGGATGTTGTACTGAAAGTGCCACTATAGCAGGAACACCCACAGACAAAGCAAAATGCATTTGTTGAGCACAGAATTGGAATTCAGAGCTGGAGGATGTTTCACAGTGCAAACTTAGATTGTAAGCCCTCTGGGAATAGAGAAAATACCAACTGTACCTGAATGTTTAGCTCGCCTTGAACCTACTAATGGAAAGGCTGGATAAGAAATAAACATGTAGATCATACGTTGGCTTGGATGCTTGTTACCAGCTTTGGGAATTACAAACCTGAGTTTAAGGATGGCAGGAAAAAAAAATTATTTTGTGTTCGTTTTTTTTTGTTGTTGTTGTTTTTTTGTCTTCAGGTTATTTTTTTTTCAATAGGGTGCACTATTGCCACTTTCATTTCAAAACGACAGCACACTTCTACTGAGCATTCAGACTGCAAACATCAGACCCTAAAGGGCATTACAATGTGCAAACCTTTGAAACTGCCAGGAAAAACTGGACTGACGTTTTGGTCAGCAACTTGGGAAGTGTGGGGAGGGGGCAGGAGGGTCTTGTATCATTCTGCAGCCCCCTGTGATTTGTTGAAAGCTACTGAATATGTTTAATTGAGTCAGTTGGGAGCTGCCTCCTGTAGGTATTAAACAACTGTAAGGCAGAAAAGGCAGCCCCAGGTTGCACACGCTTACAGTTCAAAAGGTAATGTTTAGAATTACAGGTTATAATTAATATAAGGGGACAATTAGTACTTGCTGCAAGTAAATTTGCAGAATAAGGAAAAGGCACAGCACTCTATTCAGAAGCATACTGAAATGATTCTTTAATCATACAAAAGCATGTGGAGGAACATTTAGAAAGGACGTCCAAGTACAATCTGGGACGTCTAAGCCAAAATGTCGGGGAAAAAAAGCAGGCACATTGAGGTGCAGACACGATTTCACAAATATGGACATCCCTGATATGGAAGTCTGTGGGGATATCTACATAGACATTTCCAGAATAGTATTTCAGAACCTGGACATCTAAGAATAGCCTAATGGTTAGAATAGTGGGTTAGGACCCGGGTTCAAATCCCCTTGGTTGCTATTATTTGAATTGGGTTGAGTACTGGGAATGATGGAGTGCTATCTTCTCTACACCCTCTGGATATTTTTCAGCCAAACCGAGCACTTTCCTGATGCTTATTTGTGCCTTAAGCAGGTCTAAATTTAGACTCAACTCCAGATATCCAGTAGATTTCTGAGATCAGACAGTGACGTCCAGGTTTCTGGGAACATCCCAGCCACGTCTCCATCATACCCCTATTCAGACTTGGACGTCCTCACACTGGGGATGTTCACAGACCCAGCTTCTAAAATAGCTCTGGAGCCGTCCTGTGCTTTCGGACATCTCTATGCCCATTTTCAGACGTTTAAAGCATGAATAGCGCTTTGAAAATAAACCCCTTACTGATTTGTATTAGGGATGTGGATTTGTTTTCAGACTAATGGTCAAAAGCAATGAATGAAGCCATTTTTGATTAGTTTACCTCTAAATGAACCGAATGGGCATGGATCCCTCAATTTCACCTTCAAATGAACCGAATAATAGACATGGGCCCCGCATGAACTCATTCTAGTCATATGAGGCTAGGAAAATAGTATTTAATTTTGCCTGGTTAGTGTGAGGTTCATAACCCCTTAGGGATGGAAGATAGAGACTTGCAGCTAAAGCCACAAGTTAAGTGACAGCTATCCTCTGGCTGGTGAATGAAGGACAATCCTCTGAAGGAGCCCACTGGATCAGTATCTATGTGGGGGGGAGTCTTATTTTCTGTTGCTTAGAGGATAACTGTTCATTGGCTTCTTCTTTCCTTCTTTAGCTCCTGTGACTTCTGCTACAAGTTTCTAGCCACTGCTCCTGAGAGCTGTGGGTTCAATTCAGGGCCAGCGCAAAATGATGAGGTACCCTAGGCGAACCTCATCCCTTGCTTCCCCTGTGTGGTACCCTCCTTCTCCCCACAGCATCCTTGCAACCACTACTGTCCTCCTCCAGGACCAATAGCCACAAACAGCCCCACAGAACTCACCTTAAATATGTACACTTTGGAGGAGAGGAGGGACAGGGGAGATATGATTCAGACCTTTAAATACTTAAAGAGAAATAATGAACAAACAAACCTCTTCCAGAGACGGGGAAGCTGTAAAACTAGAGGGCATGACATGAAGCTGCAAGGTGGTAAATTGAAAGGCAATGTCAGGAAATACTTTTTTACTGAAAGGGTGGTGGATGCTTGAAATGCCCTCCGATGGAGGTGGTGGGGACAAACACAGTGACGGAATTCAAAGTGGTCTGGGACAGACACTGTGGATCACTTTACAGCAACAAGATTAAATCAAAATAAACTGAACCATCTAATTTCTCAACAAATAGGGATGTCCTACATGGAGCGATGGGAGGAGGAGCGATGTGTTCACCCCTAAAGAAACAAAGATATGGAGAGGGGTGCACCTGCTCCTGGTGGGTGCACCACTAAGCAAAAACATGAGTAGGGGTACACCTACTCCCTAAAAGACATGGGAAGGGGTGCACCTACTCCTGTCATATTGCTGGGCAGACTAGATGGACCATACTGGTCTTTATCTGCCATCATTTACTATGTTACCTTTAAGCTTCAGCACTGTGGGGTTGTTTCTGCCACTCTCTGCCTCTCGATGCCGACTTCCCTTGCAAACAGGAAGTTGGCATTGAGAGTCGGAGAAGCGCAGAAACAAACAGCCCCATGGCACCGAAGCTTAAAGGTAAGCTCTTTGGAGCTGTTTGCAGCTATTGCCATTGTCAGTCTCAGAGAGGGGAGACAGCAGCAGCCATGGTTGGCCCTGGAGGACTGGCGCTCTTGACAACTGCCTAGTTTACGTAATGGTAGCGCCGGTCCTGGTTCAATCTCCTGTGATCCTGTCATTCAGAGTACAGCCACTTTGAGAAGGGGTTAAGAAATAAGTAGGGGTTACTTGACCTGTCATAATGAAACTTTTTGACAACAACCAAACAAATCTATCCCAGTTTCACTTTTAATTCCCATGGCTGATGATGTCGTCATGAATCTGAGACCATTTTCTTGACATTTCTTTCTTGGATTTCATAGGAATAGAAGCTTCTGTTAGGAAGATGTAGTCCTCGTAGGAAAGGGGTGAAAATTATCAGGCATGGAGCACGATTCTATAACATCCACGTCTGGCCGGCAGAAACATCTAAATTGAAAATGGGCACGTTATAGACCCTATTTCGAAACCACGGGTATAGATGTACCCGTGTGTCCAGAATCAGGCGATGTTCATGCCACGGTGGAAACGTATAACACGTCTGGGGAAACACAGGCCCTCACTGCTATAATGGGACACGGGTATATGCAGCAAATAGCCTATATGTCCCTATGCCCCATCATATTCTGAAAGATAGAAGGATGATTCCCATCTCCAAGCAGCCACGTCTCTGCTGGAAAAACATACATCTCCTAAGCTAATGCTCACACTGACAGTGTTGTGCTCATGCAAACAACACATTAGTACTGATGGAACAGATATGTTCATGCAAAAAGACACAGGTTCTACAATGCTGGAATTGTATCAAGCAGTGATATCCTGAGTCCCTTTTAATAATGGTTTATGGACCTTTCCTTCAGGAACTTGTCCAAACCTTTTTTAAACGCAGCTACACTAACAGCTTTGACTACATCCTCTGGTAACAAATTCCAGGGTTTGATTGCACATTGAATGAAAAATTATTTTCTCTTATTAGTCTTAAATAATTTACCCTGTAACTTCATTGCATGTCCTCTAGTCTTTCTATATTCTGATGATGTAAGCAATTGATCTACTTTTACCCGTTCCACTCCATTCATTAATTTATAGACCTCTATCATATCTCCCCTCAGTCATCTCTTTTCCAGGTTGAAGAGCATTCCCATGTACACCAGCACCTGGTGGTGCTTTGATCATCCCTATGGTCCAGGTACTGGCCAGGCATACATGGCGCCCCAGAGTTGCAGATCAGCATACCTGCAGCCCTCAGCATACCTGCAGCCCTCACACCAGCATACCTGCAGCCCACACACACACTCTTGCTTGCAGTCAGATATAACATAGCTATGCCAAAACCATGCCCTGTACCTTTATATAACTGCTGGTAATACATAATAGCATAGCGATTCTACTTCACACTAACTCATATACCATGCCTACATCTACATTCCTATTCTTCCGATCATAGCAATTGTTAGGGAAGCCCAGAATAGCCCCTCTACTGTGGTACAGTGGCATCCTTCTGGCTTTTGCCACCGCCTTGTTGCACTGTGTCGCTACCTTGGGATCCTCAGAAACAATCACTCCGAGGTCCTTCTCCTGGTCTGTGCATACCAATCTCTCGCCCCCTATCACATACAATTCCCTTTGATTTCTGTTTCCCAAGGGCATGACACCATACTTCTTCACATTAAATCTTAACTGCCAAACATTAGACCATTCTTCCAGTCTTTGTAGATTTTTCCTTATGTTATCCACTCCCTCAGGGGAATCCATTCTGTTGCAGATTTTCGTGTCATCTGCAAAAAGACAGACTTTTCCATTCAGTCCTTCAGCAATATCACTCACAAATACATTGAACAATACCGGTCCCAGGACCGAACCCTGAGGCACACCGCTAATCACCTTCCTTTCATCCGAGTGAGTTCTGTTTACCATCTCCTTTTGTTGTCTAGCAGTCAATCAATTTCTGATCCAATTCACCATTTGGGATCCATCCCCAAGCTGTTTTTCTAATTAATAAGCCTCCTATAAGGAAGAATATCAAAGGCTTTTGCTAGATCAAGGGCATCCTTCCCATGCCCTTGATCTAGTTCTCTGGTCACCCAGTCAAAAAACTCAATCAGATTTGTTTGGCATGATCGCTCTTTCATAAAACCATGTTGCCTCGGATCATGCAACCTGTTGGTTTCGAGAAAGTCCACTATTCCCTCTTTCAGGAGCGCCTCCATCACTTTTCCCGCCATCAAGGTAAGGCTTACTGGCCTGTAGTTTGTCACTTCTTCCCTATTACCACTTTTGTGAAGAAGTACCACATCAGCCCTTCTCCAGTCCTGTGGAACTTCCCCTATCTCCAAGGATCTATTTAAAAATATCCTTTAACGGCCCTACAAGAACCTCTCTGAGCTCTTTTAGTATCCTGGGGTGTATCCCATGTGGTCCCATAGCCTTGTCCACTTTCAGTTTTGCAAGCTGTTCTAACACATCTTCTGTGAATGGTGTAGTATCTACTCCATTCTCATTTATATATTTGTCTATCACAGGTGATCCTTCTCCAGGATTTTCTTTAGTAAAAACAGAACAGAAGTATTTATTTAGCATTTTCCACAAATCCGTTCCGGGCACTGTTGAGTCCTACAATTCCACCTCTGATTTTCCTCCTCCCAAATGTACCTGAAAAAAGTTTTGTCGCTGCACTTCACATCTTTAGCCATCTTTTCTTCTGCCTTTGATTTTGCTATCCTTATTTCTCTTTTTGTCTCTTTCTGTGTTCCTCTGTTTGTGAGCTTCTGAATTTTGTTGAAGCTGTGTTTTTTGCCTTTATTTGTGCAGCCACTTCTTTGGAGAACCAAATAGGTTTCCTTTTCCTCTTGTTTTTATTTACTTTCCTTACATATATATCTGTTGCCCCTTTTATTGCCTCCTTTAGTTTAGCCCATTGCAATTCCACTTCCCTTATCCTCTCCCACCCTGCCAACTCCTTTTTCAGACTCTTGGCCATTTTACTGAAATCAGTGTTTTTGAAGTCTAGGATTTTGAGCTTGCTTTGATTGGACTCCACCTTGGCTTTTATCTGAGACCACACTGTATGGTGATCGCTGCTACTCACACGTGCACCGACCTGGACATTCGACACGCTATCCCCGTTGGTATGCACTAAATCTAGCATCGAGCTTTCCCTGGTCGGTTCCATCACCATTTGCCTTAGTAATGCATCTTGGAAGGTATCCACAATTTTTTTTACTTTTTTCCAGATTTGCAGAAGGAATACGCCAGTCCACATCGGGTAGATTAAAGTCACCCAAGATGATCACTTCCCCCTTCATGGCTATCTTTGCAATATCAATAATCAATTCGCTATCCATTTCTTTGGCTTGAGTTAGAGGCCTGTAGACTACACCAGTATGGATGACAGTGCCATCTCCTCTTCCAGCACAATCCATAGCACCTCTTCTTTTCCCCGTGCCCCCTGCATTTCAGCAGCTTTAATATTGCTTTTGACATATAGGGCTACTCCTTCTCCTTTTCTACCCTCTCTGTCTCTTCTAAATAGATTAAAGCCAGCTATGGCTATATCCCATTCATGCGACTCGTTAAATCATGTTTCTGTAATGGCCACAATGTCCAAGTCCATTTCCACCATTAGGGCTTCCAGGTCAGGAACTTTGTTGGCTAGACTTCGTGCATTTGTGCTCATTGCTTTCCAGCATTTGTTGACTGGCTTGCCTGTATTTTGTATGGATTTTGTTGTACATACCTCTTCCCACTTGCCGATGATGTGTGGTTTAAAAGTGTGGCTGATTCCAATGTTACATAGTAGCATAGTATATGACGGCAGACAAAGTCCAGTATGGTCCATCTAGTCTACCCAGCAAGGCGGCAAGAATAGGTGCACCTGCCACTCAGTGCAGGTTATCCCTCCCCATGGCTTTGTTTAGGGGTGTACCCACTGCTTTGTGTAGGTCACTTCTATTTGTTAAGATATAAGAGATAGTTATGTATGTTTTGATTTTATCCTGTTGCTATAGAGGGATCCACTGTGTCTGTCCCATGCCATTTTGAATTCTTTCACTGTATTTGCCCCCACCACTTCCATCGGGAGGGCATTCTAAGCATCCACCACCCTTTCAGTGAAAAAGGATTTCCTGACATTGCCTTTCAGTTTACCCCCTTGCAGCTTCATGTTATACCCTCTAGTTTTACAGCTTCCCTATCTTTAAAAGAGGTTTGTTTGTTCATTAACACTCTTTAAGTATTTAAAGGTCTGAATCATCTCTCCTCTGTCCCTCCTCTCCCCCAGAGTGTACATATTTATGTCTTCAAGTCTTTTCTCAGAAGTTTTCTGACGGAGGCTCCAAATCATTTTGGTCGCCTTCCTCTGAACTGTTTCCAGCTTTTTTATATCCTTTGCGAGATACAGTCTCCAAAACTGAACACAGTATTCCAAGTGAAACCTTATTCTGCTTTTGCTGGGAGTGACATCCTGAACTTATCCTTCTCCATCCATCACCCCCTTTCCCCAGTTAAAATGTCTGTCCACGTGCTGCCTGAATTTTTCACTTAGGATCTTTTTCCCTGCGATAGAGAAATGTAGTCCATCAGCACAATATAGTCTCTTGTTCCATCTGTTTCCCCTGTCGCCTATATATCTAAATCTTCTTGTTTGCATCAGATTTGGAGCCATGTATTAAAGTTGTTGATGCAATGCAGCCTTTCTGCTCCCTTACCAAGAAACAGGTAGAACTTCTGAGAATGCTATAGTGTTAACAATGGGTTTGAGTTTCTCTCCCAGAGTCCCTTTGAACTGCAGAGACACTGTTTCTAGCCAGGTCATTTCTGCCCAAGTGGATGACAACATCAGTTTTGGAGTGCTTACTTTCTGCACTAACGATACCAACAATTTGGTTTATATTCCTGCTGACTGAAGAGCCTGAGAGGCATTTGACCATCTTCTGTCCTTTGATCTGTGTTCCCAAGTTGGTGCCTCTGATGATGGAATCTCCGAGTAGTAGTAGTTTTCTGTTTTGTGACTTTTTTCTTCATATTTAATGCATTATCAGTAGATTGGGCATTGACGCTCTCATTTACTTAGCCTTACAAATGCCCCTCCCCTGTGCATTCTTTTCTTTACAACTGATTCTTGTGCTCTCCCAGGCAGCAGGCAATACAGACCTGTCACAGCTATCCATCTGTATGGGACACGGAGATCATAGCAGAAATTCTTGTAAGTCACGGCCTTATTCCACCTTGCCCCTGGTATAATGTGGGCGTCCATGGGATACACTCAGGATGTACACGAGCCTTCCTTGAATACACTTTATGTGTGTCTGTGGCTTGCCACACCCCCATTCCACCCCCTTCCGCCCACATTCTGGGATCCTCGTTTTCCCTCCATGTACGAGCAGAGTCGCATGGTTTCAGAATATGGGTCTAGACATTTTCACAAGAAAAACATCTATCCCGCACATCCAGGCAGCCTATTTGCGTTTCTGAATGACCTCCTTAGTGAGAAAGAAAGCAAAGAGCACATACAGGTCTCAGATACAGAGGGGCTAAGCACCAACTGAGTTTTTGTGTCAGAGAGAAGTCACACTTGGGTGCTGAGCAGACAAACTCCATAATGAGAAGCTTGATAGAAAATAAACTGAAAAGAGCACTGTCAATTTGGTACCATTTTATCCCTCTTCTGGCAATTATGGTTTTCCTGCCAACATCTTTGGTGCTTTGCCTTTATGCAGATGCTTTGGCACTTTCTGGTCAATGTTGGTGCTGCTTTGCCCATCTCCTGGTATCTTGGTCTTCATTCCACGTTTTGAGCCACTTACAGTGGCTTTCATGCAACTCCGTGTGTCCTTTGCCCCTCTTTCAGTGCTCTGATGTCTTGTAGTGCTCTTGACGCTGTTACAAGTGCTTTCCAGCGAGTTAAAAAAAATTAGAATTTAGTTCACATCTTCAGTAGCCTATTGGTTAAAGCACTGGCTTCGTAACCAAGAGACTGGGGTATGATTCCCACTGGCACACCTTGTAACCATGGGCAAGTCACTTAACCCTCCATTGCCTCAGAAGAAAGGCCTGCAATCTACTTCTGGTCACACTGCCAAGAAAGCCAAGGAGTTATCATTGACTTGAAGGCATACATTATATTTTTTCACAGTATAAATGTTTAGAAAGAGGGTGAGGACATTTTTTGTTCAGGCATTTAGTTATGTCCTTGCTGGGAACTGTGATTAGGTTAACTGTTCCAGTTGTATTTATTTTGAAGATTTATAGGATTATTTGATTGTACTTTTTAGTTTCTTTTTTTGTTTTATTTATTATATCTTTTGTTTTATTTGTTTATATTTTATTATTTTAATATTTCTTGAATTTTTTTGTAGTACTTCTTGGAAGTCATGATTAGTAAGATATAAATATTTTAAAATAAATTCTATGTTTATACTAGAGACAACAGAGCATCAGTGGCATTTGAACTGGGATTGCCCAACCATCGGGCAAACTAGGCAGCTGCCTAGGGAATCAACTCTTGGTGGGGGGAGGGAGGGGCAAAGAACAGGTCATTTAAAGCTAGGCAATAAATTTTAACAGCCAAGAGGGGGTGTAAGACTTAAGATTTGCTTAGAGCACCAACACATGAACCAACTCTGAGGCCAGCACTGATTTGAACCCTGGCTCTTCTTGGTCCAACCACTGGGTTATTTCTCCAATCTAGTTTCAAGCCAATTACCTTGCAAATGGATTGAAAACCCCCACAGTTAAAATACATAATTGCTTAGCCTATCAACTTAAGTGGAAATGACTGAAACAAATCATTCAGTGTCTGAAAACCAACCAAACTGAAAATGTTCCATCCCTCATTCTGCAAGCAAGAGGAATTCAGACATTGTTTTAGTTGCCAAAAGGCATGGGCAATTAGTAGTCCTACAGAAAGCCAGTGTTTGACCTGCATAATTATAAACCACCTGGGGCAGCTTACATTACAGAAAAGGAGCTAATGGTGGCTTTGAAAGAATGATTGTATATGTTATGGTATACAGAGTAAGCACAGAAATATGACCTGGGCTGCCACATGCTGTCAGATCCATACAGACCAAAATGACACATTTTTTAAAACTAAATGTCTCTGTCTACATAGTTTGTGTTTTTAATTTATCATGGTTGATTTGTAGCCAGATGGTTAGCTATATTTCTTCTGCTATGTAAAAGTGACACTCTGACTCCCTTCTATGTACTTTCAGGTGTCTCCACAAAATCTTGGAACCTCCACCTTAAGAATGATGGCCTTGAAGAGAGCAATGAACTGTTTAAGGTAGTGCTTGGCTCACCAAGAAATGCTGTCCTGGGGCAAGACAGTGAAGCAACAGTAGAAATAATGGACCCCAAAGCTGGTAGGCTTAAGTTTTTAATATGTATTTTATTGTTGACCACGTCAATGGCTTATTTAAGCCTGTAGGCAGTATACAAAACTTTTAAAGTAAGTCGATGGTCCAAAGAAAATATTTTCTATTAGCACTTCAGCTCATTGATGTGCGAGGGAGGGAGAGAATACTGCTGAAATAAAATCTCTTGTACCATCCCCTACTTCATCAGTCAGCGTGCTGAGATCTGCATGAATTTCTGGTGGGAGACTTGGAAATCCAGTAGAAATTCTTATACCTGTCAAACGCATGAGCCTATTGTCTTGGTTAGGTCAGGATGAGCTGAAAAATGATTTCCCATCTAATCCCTGATCATCTGCTCCTGACTCGGGGGGGGGGGCGGGGGCGGGGTGGAGCAGCTTGGAGCTTTGGGGCCATCATATTTCCCACTGGGGCTTCTGAGTCTTTCCAGCAGGGAGCAAAGGGCAGCCTTCAAGACCTGTAGACTTTGGACTTCCTCTGTGCTTCCTAGTACAAAGTACACTGGGGTTTATTTACTAACTTGGGGCTGTTCCAAAATAAAGTTTATTTGCATACTTCTGGAGAACTTGACAGATTATACAGGTCGTTCTAGTGCATTGCATACAGGAAATAAAATCCAACAGTCAGTAGTTTACTGACCCAGAAATCTGCAGCACTAAGCACTTCCATTACTCCCAATCCCCAGCCTTGTACTCTTTAGAGATGCCCCCAACCCTAAGACTGTATTGAGAGTGGGGGTAAGATTTTCAGACTCACTTCTCCAAGGAGGAACTTAATTTTTATCCTGACTAGAATGGAAACTCTCCTTTTAACTCTCTGAAGTGTCCCTCTTTAAGGGGCCTCTTTATTCTCACTGGTGAGCTCCTGACAGACACCGCTCTCTGGTGCAGGAACTCCTGAAGTCGTTCCCCATTCCTGACAGCCTTCCCTAGATCCAGACTGGAAAAATTCACCTACTGAAACGGAAAGAATAATCTCCACTGCACGTGAGCAAGTTTTTGTGTTCATTGCTTTACTCCATCTCTTTGAATTCCTGCCACCTTTGAGCCCCTGACACCATTCCTGGAGGAAAGCTAAAAGGGTTAAGAACAGGAAACATCCGGGCTCCTCTGTTATATAGAAATTATGTTCCCAACAATGTGACTGCCTCTTTTTCATTGGGGGATATTTAAGAAACATCATGTAAATTGGAATTTAGATGTAAATATGATTTCACAAAGCTCCTGTTTACAAGTGGAGCAGAAATTCCAAGGGGCGTGGTTTGGGTGTAGCATGGGCGGGCCAAAAATCCACATGTATATTCTACAATTTATAAAAGGGAGTCCATGTAGATGTCAAAAAATTCTTGCATTATATTTTACACCAGCTCAGAGGCATGTATAGTTTTTTAAAAATAACTCATTTTGGCCAGGGTTTTGCACAATACATTAAAAGAATAATTTCCCATAATCCCCCATTCTTTATTTCCTCTAACAAAATATAAAGGAAACAGAATTGTGGTCTCCATCCTTAACTGGTAGGACATAGACATCTCCAGCTTGATGCTCAGTGGCACTTATCCAGAGTAGCGCCTGTAATACGACAGAGTGTGGGCGGAGCCAAGGCGGTTCCAGAATTTATCAGGATAGCAGCAACATTCAGTCTGCTATCCGGATAACTTGGGATAGGTAAAAGACTGTGTAGATTAGCAAATATCGCCACTATCCAGATACATTCTCGCACCGACCATTGTTGGGATATTTTGCAGCACCAGTACTGAGGTTACCTTAGGCAAACTAGACAGTCACCTAAAGAGCCGGCCCTCTGCAAGGCACTCATTGCTGTCGCCCCTCACTGGCACATGCAGCAGCGACAATGGTTTTAAAACAGCACCGAAGCACCAGAATTACCTTCCGCTCCAGCACTGCAGTATCGTTCCTGCTTCTGTGTTTAAAGAAAATGCTATGCCATAACAAGGCTGAATATTGACCCCATAGGATGCCCCATAAGGGTAGTGCAGCATTTTTGACCCTTGATAAATGCTGATGATTTTCACACAGTATTCCAGGCCTTGGTTTCACCATACTTTGATTTATCATTTATTAGGATCTTCCAATATACGCAACTAGAGCTTAACAATTAGCACAAAACACTGCAGCAAGAATTCTATAGGGACCATGGTGCAACCGTACCTTGAATATCGTGTGCAATCCTGGTCACCGCATCTTAAAAACTGTAGAGCGGAATTAGAAAAAGTAAAGAGAAGAGCCACCAAAATGGTAAAAGGGATAGAAGGGTAAGCCTATGAGGAAAGGCTTAAAAGGTTAGGGCTCTTCAACTTGGAAAGGGATGGCTAAGGGGAGATATGATAAAGACCTATAAATTACTGGAGTGGAAAAGTAAAACGTAAATCGATTGTTTACGCCATCAAAAAGTAGAAAGACTAGAGGATATGCAATGAAGCTACAGTGTAACCCCACTGCTTTCAAACCACAGACTTTCATAGCTATTGATGGGACTCAAATCCAAGTGAAATAAGACATAAGATACCTCATAGTTACGCTGGATCAATATGTCACCTTTACAACACACATACAGAATATCACTGTGAGCATTTATTGAAGCTCAGAACGATCAACCACTTCATACCTTTGCTATCCGACCATGACTTTCACTCTGTCCTCCAGACAACCATCTTTCCCCCCTTTGACTACTGTAATATCATCTTTAAAAGCCTACCAAACTCAACCAACCACCCTCTCCAACTTGCACTCAACACAGCTGCAAGCATCTTTTTCAACACAAAGAAAAACATAACATATTACACCCCTTCTCAAATAATTGCATTGGTTCCCGATAATCGAACACATAAAATTTAAATCCATCCTTACAACCTTTGAGGTCCTCAACAACTCTCCATCACCAGACCTCTAAATGCTGTTCCAGATAATGTCTTACAACAGAAAACGACTAACTAGCACAAGGAATATGCTACACATACCAAAGATGTTTACAAAAACCAGCTCTACTGCATCCAAGAGAGCCTTCTCTCTCTATACTCCACACCTGTGGAATTCTATTCCTGGCAAACTAAGGACCACTACGGACATAATATCCTTCAAGAAAGCCCTTCAAAGACTGCTATCCGGAAAGCATAACCTAATCCTCCACTACCCATCTTCTCAGTCCCTCTCTATCCTTTGCCCCTAAGTTCCCACCCCCACACCCTTGTCCACCACCCACCTTACATGATACCCTAAGAAGTATTTTAACTGTTAATTCCAAGTTGATTTCCCTGTTTAATGTATAATGTTTTGTTACATTGTAAACCGCTTTGACCGTAGGATAAAGCAGTATAGAAAAACTGTTAAATAAATAAGAGAAAATATATTTTTTACTCAAGGCATAATCAAACTCTGGAATTCGTTACCAGAGAATGTAGTAAAAGCTGTTAGTGTAGCTGGATTTAAAAAAGGTTTTGACAAGTTCCTGGAGGAAAGGTCCATAAACCATTATTAAAGAGGACCCAAATAATCCACTGTTTACCCCAATACAAGCTTTATGGAACCTGTAGGTCTTTTTGGGAACCTGCTAGGTGCTTGTGATCTGGATTGGCCAGTGTTGGAAACAGGATACTGGGCTTAATGGACCTTGGTCTGACCCTGTAAGACACATCTTATGTTCTTCTGACAGCATAGAATAACTCATATTACCCCATGGCTACAGCAATTGCTTTGTCTTCCTCTTATTCGTGGGATTAAATATACTGTAAAATACTATTTACTGTGTTTAAAATCTCTCATAATTTGTCAGCAGGTTGCCTTTATCCAATGCTACAGGCATATGCCTCCAATAAGTCGTGGCAAGCATGCTCCCCAAATACGTATAATTTCCCAGTTTTGGGAGCATGAAGTAGTCAGGCTGCCTGCAGCAGCACATTCTCGCTACCTGTACCTGGGTGGCCTGACAAAATTCAGGCTAAAGATGACCTTAAGGAATTTCGTAGACAGTGAAAATATACTTATATAGTAAATACTATCAGACTGATGCTACATTAGATAGTTTTCAGCATGCTGATAAAGTTTTAGGCTCATTAATACGTCAATTGTGGGTTTTGTGGTTGTTTTTTTGTCTTGTCCTCAATGTCTGACATGAAAGTGTAATTGTTTATCTTCCTCGTAACCTGCTTTGACTTTGAAGATAAGGCAGGATATAAGCCAGTTTATAAACAGTTTATAAACAGTTTTCTAAAGTGACCCAGATCCGTGTGGAAGTTGGAAACTCCGTACTTCTAAGTGGAACATGACAATCTGGTACCACATGGTTTCCCATGTGTAAATTTGTAAATGGTTCCTCCTGCTGTGTGTAGAGGAAAGATCCATGTGCATTCCTGCACGTCCTTACACATATTTTACACAAAGCTCTACTTTGGCAGAGCCCTTGTAAAATAGGATGGGAATTTTCCATGTCCTCACCTAGACACTTAATTCTTCTCTCCATGTGATATGTAAAATAGGCCTAGTTGTTTGTAGATGTCTGTGAAGGCACTCGGGTAACGGATAAAAAGGAGGCACGTTAAGAGCCCTTCTACCAAAAATAACAATTTATATTATAGACTAAAAGTATTATGAAGATGTACACAGAAAGGATTAAAAATATAAACTTGACATGAAAGATCAACTTTGAATTTAGAAATCACCCATCCTGAAGTAAGCACTACATCCAAATATTCCCCTCTGTTATTCGGCTCATAAAATAACATGGTATTACCAGGGGTTCTCAACCCAGTCCTCAGGACACACCTAACTGTAATGGATCTGCTCCTTGTTGGTCACTCCAGGCCAGGAAATCCCGAACCCTCATCTGCGGTGTGCTGCTCCGGCTGGCTGGAATCCAGGGGAATAAAACTCACAGACCACACAGAAGGACAGTATGCAAGTTTATTCCAAAGGGTGGAGGGATTGTCTGTATTTTATACATTATCAGAAACATAGTCATACGTCATCCACCCATCTTCTGGGGGCCCACTATAGTTTATCAGTAACTAATGCAAAAACAAGTCATCCTTGAGTAGAACAATCAGTTTAGCTTACACAGCACATTCCTTTTTCCATACCCACCAGAATGTACAAAGGGCACACACATAGGATTCTGATTTCTATAAGATTCTAATTTCTCTTGTGCAGGCCTCTTGTATATGCACTTAAACTAAGCATTATTATTACAAAGGGCACATATATAGGATTCTGATTTCCCTAACACTAACCAATCAGATTCTCAGGATAACCACTAGGAATATGCATGAGAGAGATTTCCATGCACTGGCCACTATTATATACAGATCTTTATCATGCATATTCCTTGTGATTATCCTGAAAACCTGACTGGCCGAGTACTTCTAGTATTATGGTGGTCATCAGAGGGGGGCAGAAGAGGCTGATGGTCAAGAGCAGAAAACACAAGGTTGCGCCGGTGAGTTAAAGTAAGTGCTACATCGTGGTTTCTGAGCTATTTTCACTGCTGCAGGCCCTGGAGAAGGGCATTCTAGATGACCACCTAGTTCACCTAATAGAAACATCCGCCCTGCTCATCCCATGGATTGGCCTGGATTCGCTTTCTCTGCCCCCACTAACATGCCCTCTCTCTCTCTCTTACACACTCGTTCACATACACACTCTTCATCACTCTCTCTTGCCCCCTCTTCCCCGCCCCACACCTGGCCCAGCCCCGTGAGTCTCAACTCTCCCACCTGTTCATTTGTAATTGTAGCAGGGAAATTCAAAGTATTTTCAACCCTTTTGTATTTCTTGATCTTGTGTTCTCCTCGTTTAGTGTCTTTCTTTATTTCTTCCTTGATCCTTCTTCAGTTTCTTTCTTGTGTTCTTTCGTCTTTCATTTCGAATTATTTTCATTTCTCTAGCCTTTCGTTGTTTTTCCCTTTTTGACATTTCGTCTCCCCTCAGATTTCCAAGTTTAGGGCCGATTTAACCATTACACACACTAGGGCAGTCACAGAGGTGCACAGAGCAGCTGCAGATCAAAGCAAAACTCAAAGAACCATCAGCTCATACCATTGCCTGCAGAGAGGGCGAGAGTTTTAAAATGATCCATTTACCCTGTTATCCAGATGAAGGGCTCTTAGAGCTGCTCCTGCTTTGTAGCCGGAAGTGCGGGACAGAGAGAGGAGACCACGGGGCTGGCAGCATTGCACATGCTCCAAGTCTCCATGGTCCATATTGTTGTGATTTCCTGTTGGTGATGCCTGTGGGCTGTGTCCTCAATCTCGGTCTACAGAGTTTGGGAGAGGGCAACAACACTCAAATCCCCCCCCCCCCCCGATGGAGTTAGGGCTGGTACACTGCATCATAACCTTCATCCACAATTACCAATCAGACTTTTTCCTGATTTTTATATGGCTGCCCCAATGCATTTGGTCCAGTCTTCAGTGACAGTCCTTGACTAGGGATCATGCGGAAGGACTCTGGAATTACAGGCCTTAAATCTAGTTCTTAAGTGTCACCTTCACACAGTGACTGGGACGTCTTTCCTTCAGGGGCTGTGGCTGTTGTTTCTGCAGTCTGGGAAACAGAAGACCTGACTGAGAAATCAAACCGAGATGCACTGCAGCACTGGAACTGAGCCAATTTTCCCATTGCCCCTGGGAGAATTCTGCACAACTGTCTAATACAGAATTTGCAGAAAATTATTCTTCTCTACAGAAGTTTACTATTTTCCTGCAGTTATCTGGATTAATAGAAGTTAAAGGGACTGTGACCCTCACACTCTCTTTCCAGTCTCCAAAACAATCCCCAACAGTCAATGGTCACTTCTATTTTTCACATCCCATCATTCGCAGTCTCTTCCATGTTGTCCCTGGAACAGCTAATGCTTTCTACTACCATACAGCACAAGAAGACAGAAGTCCTCTTCATCATGAGGAACCAAAGCTTCACCCCTGCAGCCTCCTTAAAGGTCAAGGAAGCGGAACTAACAACCAAATCCACAATCCATTACTTAGGAGTCACATTAGATCAACGCCTTGACATGAAGGCCCACATAAGCAACACAGTAAGAGCAGTTTACCACAAGATTCGGACACTCAGGCACCTACGCCCCCTGCTTGAGCCTGATGACTTCCGGACAATCTACCAAGCACTGGTGATCCCGCATTTCGATTATGCAAATGCAATTCTACAAGGGCTCCCACAATCTACTCTTAATCTACTCCAGCTCGCAATGAACGCTGCAGCCAGAGTTATACACGGTGCTTCCAGGAAGGATCATGTGACACCCATCCTGAAACATCTCCACTGGCTCCCCATCCACGGCAGACTCTCTTTTAAAACCCTACTACTGACTTTCAAGGCCATCAACAGGCTCTCCTCCACCTCCCTCATGGAGCTTATCCATCCTACGCCCTCTAACAGATCCAGAAGATCCACAGCAGTCAACACGCTGGTAAGCCCAAAGGAAATAACACAATGCACGCAGGCAATGACAAACAGGGCATTTAGGTTCTATGCTCCCAGATGCTGGAACGCCCTACTGCCCAACATATGGGCAATCTCCGACCTGGCCCAATTTAGAAAGGCATTGAAGCACCACCTCTTCCTCAAACACTATGCGGATGACAGCGCACAAACAGCCACCCTCCACCACCACCAGGCCCATCACACTAACACACACAGCACATGATGAGGCATCCACACCCATTAGCGCCATTATCGACTATGCCTATTTGTAAATAGCAAAAAACATATACTCAAAAACCCCAAACAAGGGGTTTGGGGTTTTTGAGTATATGTTTTTTGCCATATTGGCTCCTTGAGGATATATTTTTATAATTATTTGTAAATAGCAGCATGTATATACCCCTTTCCTGGTAAAAGTGGTGCCAGCCTTGATTATGCGCTACTTGTAAATAGCAGCATGTATATACTCTCACACTCTGTAAAGATTTATATATACTCTGTAAATAGTTACACCAGCGTTGTCCAAGTTATAGTACCTGTTCTCTGTAAATACAGAGCAGCTCTGTCTGCACTGTATGCGATACTGTTGTATGTGAACCGCACTGATATCAAATAGCGCGATATAGAAGAGACATTAAATAAATAAATAAATAAATAAATCTGGCTGAAAATTGTAATTGCTGCAAACCAAAAAAACTGCATGGCTTTTCTTCTTGTAACTGCTTGCCAGTGATGGGGTTGAAACCCCCTTTTAAGAATCCCGGTAACTGGAGATGGAGATGGAGTTTCAACCCCATCACTGGCAAGCAGTTACAAGAAGAAAAGCCATGCAGTTTTTTTGGTTTGCAGCAATTACAATTTTCAGCCAGATTTATTTATTTAAGTGGTCAAATATGAGCACCAAATCTAGGCGCAACCATTTACACCAACCCTAGGCTTAGTGTAAATGCCGACGCCTAGATCTGTAGATAATGCATGTAAATTACAATATTTTATAACTTATGCATGTAAATTTAGGCTCTGCCCAGTCTCCACACCTGTGATTACCCACTCCAAAAGTACATCCCATTGGCCTGACACACATACTTACAGAATATATTCTAACTCTCCCATCTTATTTTTTAGACTTCTAGCATTTGCATACAAGCATTTTAGAGACTGTATTTTATTCATATTAATCTGGCTATCTGTAGGCAGGGGTAATTTGGAATCTTTAAGCTCTGTCTGCTCTGTACTCAAGGGCATTTAGGTTACCTTTGTCTTTATTGGAACCTCTCTGCTGATATGCCCTAACTTCATTTTTTGGTAGTATCCTTCAAGGATACATTATTCTGAACCATGCACTCTTGGGCGACTGTCGCCTTTCCACTATTATCTAGTTTAAAAGCTGTTCAATCTCCTTTTTAAAGGTTAATGCCAGCAGTCTGGTTCCATCCCGGTTAAGGTGAAGCCCATCCCTTCAGAAGAGCCCCTCCTTTCCCCAGAATGTTCCCCAGTTTCTAACAAATCCAAAACCCTTTTCCTTGCACCATTGTCTCATCCACGCATTGAGACTCCACAGCTCTGCCTGCCTTTTGGGTCCTGCGCGTTGAACGGGAAGCATTTCAGAGAACGCTACCCTGGAAGTTCTGGACTTCAACTTCCTACCTAAAAGCCTAAATTTGGTCTCCAGAACCTCCCTACCACATTTTCCTATGTCATTGAACATAAGAACATAAGATATGCCATACTGGGTCAGACCAAGGTCCATCAAGCCCAGTATCCTGTTTCCAACAGTGGCCAATCTAGGTCATATGTATCTAACAGTTCCCCAAAAGACACAGGTTCCACAATGCTTGTACTGGGTCAAGCATTGATATCCTGGGTCCCTTCTTAATAATGGTTTATGGACCTTTCCTCCAGGAACTTGTCCAAACCTTTTTTAAACCCAGCTACACTAACAGCCTTTACTACATCCTCCGGTAACAAATTCCAGAGTTTGATTACACGTTGAGTGAAAAAATATTTTCTTTTATTAGTGTTAAATAGTTTACCCTGTAGCTTCATTGCATGTCCCCTAGTCTTTCTATATTCTGATAACGTAAACAATCGATCTACGTTTACCCGTTCCACTCCGTTCATTAATTTATAGACTTCTATCATATCTCCCCTCAGCAGTCTCTTTTCCAGGTTAAAGAGCCCTAACCTTTTTAGCCTTTCTTCATAGGAGTATCCTTCCATCCCCTTTACCATTTTGGAGGCTCTTCTCTGAACCTTTTCTAATATTGCTATATCCTTTTTAAGATACGGCGACCAGAATTGCATACAATATTCAAGGTGCGGTCTCACCATGGAACGATATAGAGGCATTATAATATCTTTTGTTTTATTTTCCATTCCTTTCCTTATGATACCTAGCATTCTATTTGTTCTCTTGGCCGCCGCTGCACACTGGGCGGAGGGTTTTAACATGTTATCCACAATGACGCCTAAATCTTTTTCCTGGGTGGTGGTTCCTAATGTGGAACCTTGCATCGTGTAACCATAGTTTGGGTTGTTCTTCCCTAGGTGCATAACTTTGCACTTGTCCACATTAAATTTCATCTGCCATTTTGATGCCCAGTCTTCCAATTTATCAATATCCTCTTGCAATTTTCCACAATCCTCTTGGGTTTTAACTACTTTAAATAGTTTTGTGTCATCTGCAAATTTGATAACTTCACACGTTATTCCACTTTCCAGGTCATTTATGAATATGTCAAAAAGCAGCGGACCCAGCACAGATCCCTGGGGTACACCACTATTCACCTTTCTCCATTGGGAAAATTGGCCATTTAGCCCTACCCTCTGCTTTCTTTTAACCAGTTCCTGATCCACAGTAGTACACTGCCTCCTATCCCATGACTCTTTAGTTGTGCCAAAAGTCTCTGATGAGGGACCTTGTCAAAGGCTTTCTGAAAGTCCAGATACACTATATCAACCGACTCGCCTTTGTCCACCTGTTTATTCACACCTTCAAAAAAACATAACAGATTAGTAAGACAAGATCTTCCTTGTCTAAAGCCATGTTGGCTGTCTCCCATTAGGCCATGACTATCTACATGCTGAGTAATTTTGTTCTTTATGATGGTTTCTACCATTTTTCCCAGTACTGACGTCAGGCTCACCGGTCTGTAGTTTCCCAGATCACCTCTGGAACCCTTTTAAAAAATTGGCGTTAGATTGCTGATCCTCCAATCTTCAGGTATTACAGATGATTTTAATGAAAGTTCACAGATTACTATTAGCAGGTCTGAAATCTCATATTTCAGTTCTTTCAACACCCTTGAATGTATACCATCCGGCCCAGGTGATTTGCTACTCTTCAGTTTATCTAATAGTTGTAATACATCTTCCTGATGTATCGATATTTCCTTCAATTCTTCCACACCTTTAAATACCACTTCAGTCATGGGTAACATCCCTACATCTTCCTCAGTAAATACTGAAGCAAGGAATTCATTCAATCTCTCCGCTATCGCCTTGTCGCCTCTTAGTGCCCCTTTAACCCCTCTGTCTTCTAATGGACCAACTGACTCACAGGTTTTTTGCTACGAATGTACTTGAAAAAGTCTTTATTTCGCGTTTTTGCTTCCGCAGCAAGCTTCTTCTCAAATTCTCCCTTTGCCTGCCTTATCAACGCCTTGCATTTAAGCTCTATCTCCTCCATACTCGAGGGCATTTGGGCTGCTTTACTCTTTTTTGGAACCTCTCTGCTTTTGGTAGTATCCTTCAAGGATACATTCTTCCAAACCATGCACTCTTGGGCAACTGTCAGCTTTCCCCTATTATCTAGTTTAAAAGCTGCTCTATCTCCTTTTTAAAGGTTAATGCCAGCAGCCTGGTTCCATCCTGGTTAAGGTGAAGCCCATCCCTTCGGAAGAGCCCCTTCTTTCCCCAGAATGTTCCCCAGTTCCTAACAAATCCAAAACCCTCATCTCTGCACCATTGTCTCATCCACGCATTGAGACTCCGGAGCTCTGCCTGCCATTTGGGTCCTGCGCGTGGAACGGGAAGCATTTCAGAGAAGTTCTGGATTTCAACTTCCTACCTAAAAGCCTAAATTTAGTCTCCAGAACCTCTCTACCACGTTTTCCTACGTCATTGTTACCAACCGATACCAAGACAGCAGACTCCTCCCCAGCACTATCTAAGATCTTGTCTAGGTGGCGCGTGAGATCCGCTACCTTCGCACCAGGCAGGCATCTCCTGGGCTTCCCAAACCCACTACTACTAATCATTTGTATAGCGCTACAAGGCATACGCAGCGCTGTAGCTAAGAATGCCGCAGTCAGTCGAATTACCAGGATTTCTACTGTACAATGAATATGCATGAGAAAAATCAACATACATATTCCTTGTAAATATCCTGAAAACCTGACTGACTTGGGGACAGGGCTGGTGCAAGGACATGAGACCCCTATGTGAACCTCATTCTCAGCACCGCCCCTGCTCCAGCTCTCAGATGTGCAGAAGCAGCAGCAATAGTTTTAAAAGGACACCAATGCGCTGGAGTTACCTTCTCTAGTACTGCAGTGCCGTTCCTGCTTCCACCCCCCCCCCCCTCCGATTCTACTTCCTGTTCACAAATGGAAATGAATTGGAGTGGGGCAGTGCGGGAGGAGAAGCTATTGTGTCTGCTGCACATCCCGGATAGGGGCAGCAGCAACAGCAATAGGCACCTTGGACCATCAGTACTCTAGGCAGCTGCCTAGTTCACCTAATGGTCTTGCCGATCCTGCTTGGGACGTTCTAGTTTACTTAAAAACAGCTTCTCAGAGATTCAGTTGAGACTAAAATTAGTAACCTTCTGGTTTGCAGTGAGAGTTTCATTACTTTTCCTTGGCTACAGCTTTTTCCTCATCATCCAAAAGTGCTCAGTCCATAAAGAGGGCAGGATGACTAGGACTTTACCCCGGGTGTCGGAGGAGCAGTGAGTCAGGTAGAAGACAGGAAAAGCCTTTGGCACCACTGCAGCTTCAGCCTGGCATAGCCCCTGTATTGAGGACATGTTTCATGCTGCTTGTCCCAGGTGCCAAAATGCTTAAGTTTCAGCCTTGAGAGACTTCATTACAACTTTAGTTTCCCTTTTTTAGAGGGGAAAGGAACATTTATCACTGTCAGTCATCACTTAGTTACCATGACCAGCTCACATATGAAAACACAAGATTCTTCTCTCCATAACTTAGGCAGGTTCTTGCTATAATATTGCCTTAAATCCCCCAAACAGCAGGGCAAGAAGCCTTAGGTTTTTCGTGAATCTGGACCCTCTGTACTGACAAGGCCCATCACTAGCACCAACTATCCTACAAAGCTGCATGGGAAGCCCTCTGCGCATGCTGGTGGGGCAGGGGAGGGAGAATGAGCATGCTCCTCATTACCGAACATGTGATATTACAGCCCCTCCCCCTACTCCGCAACAGCTTCAGGGAACCTTGACTGGCATCAGGCTATGGAACCAGCGCATACATAGATAAAATCTTCTTTGACCTTCATGAAGGCTCTGCTTAGATGCTCTTGACTGTACAGTATAAGAAATGGAAAATAATTATATTTTCCATGGTTTGGACAAAGAAGGCAGCAAATGGACAACTTGTTCTGAAATTTTGAACGTGGAACGGTATGTGGGGCAAGCAAACTCCTCAACGATGGGACTGTTATAGCTTGAACTCTGCTCCAGCTCAATAATAATATTGATCACAAGAGGTGGAGGAGACAACAAGCTATGGGGAATGAAAAACCCGTGAGATTGCCGCAAAATAAACAAAGAGATTAAAAAGTCCTGGCAAGCAACTTGCCACAAAAAAGGGAAGACTCAGAATAGTATCTCCATCCTCTGCGTAGATCCAGCATGCCAGATCCTGAGCGCAGTTATTTTGAAACACCTCCATTTTTGGATGCTCTTGAAGGAATTTAAAAAAAAAAAAAAGCTGTCGGTCTGGAATGTCTTTCTGTAAGCCAGCTCCATCTGCTTAGCAGACAGCTCACACCAGAGAGCTGCTGCAGGGGTGTTAAAGAAGTATAGTCTGTCACACAGTACATTTGGAGTTTGAAAGATAGAAATGATTTGCAGACTGGACATACTAGGAATTGATTTTATCCATTATATGCATGTAAAGGGGTATATGAGATCTGGCAGGGAAACTGATGTAGGTTGCCATAGTCAAGATCTTCAACTGACCTAACTGTGAGTCAAGAGTGACACCCTCTGGCCGTATATTTTGTAGTTCTATTGCCTCCTCTTTTTTTAATCTCCTGATTTCAGGTTTCTTGCTTTTTCAAATGCTATTCTTACGTTTCACATTTCTGGCAGAAACAAATAAGCACACTCGCCAAAACTAAAGGGAAAGGAAAGAAAACTGAATGGCCAACTTTATTTTCACCATCATCCCTAAGAGACTTAAGATCAAAAGTCTTCCGGGAACAGCATATTGGCAGGAAAACAAAAATCAGCAAAGAGGCTACTACTATTTATTTAATAGATATCCCACATTATCCCTGCTATTTGGCCCCCTCTGCATCCCTGGCTAACCTCCGCTTATGAACAAGGTGTTTGTATGGGGAGGCTAGACAGGGGCAGGAAGGGGGCAGAGTTAGGGTGGGCAGTAGACGGTCCGCGGCCCCAGACATACAGGGCCGATTCTGATGTCTGCCCTGTACATCCGGGGCAGGCGGGCTGAACGGGGAACTTATTCCACCCCTTAGGTGGAATAAATTTCCCAGATGGCGAGGGATGGCTGACCTGGGCGGCGGAAGGGCTCGGAGGAGTTGCAGGTGATTCCCTGCAGCCCGACCCTGGCCTTGTGAGGCCAGATCGGGGGTCAGGCTGCAGGGAACTGTAGAACAGGTCAACGGCCAGGGATCGCAGCTCCTGAATGGAGTCATTGTGCCATGGCAACCGGACGCCATGGCGCCACGGCTCCATTCAGGAGCCCTGACTGAGTTAGCCAGGTGGAGGCCTGTATGTGCAGTCTAACCGGGATGGAGTCCTAGGCCTTTGCATACAGACCTAGTCGCGATTCTGATCCCGTGGGGCTAGACGTGTCCCACAGGATCAGAATCGCGTCGGCCCCTGTGCGTCCGATTCCAATCGGGCGCACAGGGGCATGGAGATCCCGGACGGAATGCCGCTCTAAGTGCCGAGTATTCGAAGGATTTATGCTCCTAATTTTTATTTTATTTATTTATCTATCCCGTTTTCTATACCACCTTCTCCTTTAATCAAAGTGGTTTACATTGGTAGGTTAGATATCATTTAGGAGGGGGATGAAGGGGATAAAAGGAGGCTGGTTAACAGAAGTTGGCTATGGGCATTGGGAAGATCCAAAGTGTTTTTAACATCTTTTGAGAGTTATACTTCTAAACTGGACACTGAAAATTTACAATGGCTGAGCACAAACAATTTTACCCGAAATTTCACTAAACTTCTAAATTTAGGAGCATAAAAAGTGGGTAACGATGGGGGTGGGATTTAGGGTAGGGTGGCTAACTAGCTCCAGATGTACCCGACAAGCTTGATCCAATCCTGGATTTACCCCTTTGCTTGCAGAGATATGTAGTTCTGATTTCTCTATTGCACTCCATAAAAAAAAGCAAGACTGCAAGTCCCTGCATGCAATGGGGTAAATCCAGGACTGGATCAAGCCTGTTTGGCACATCTAGAGCCACTTGAGAGCCCTAATTTAGGGCAGGGGAAAAAGGTTCGGAGCTTAACACTGATTTTCAGCCCTGGATTCACAAATTAGGCTCATAAATTTAGAAAAATTAATGGCAGGCCTAAATTTATAAGCATAACTTTCAAGCTCCTAAGTTAAGATAAAGTAGAGCATCCTAAATTTAGGAGCTCAGCTTTGTTTGAATATTGGACTAAGAAATAATCTGATACACCAACTATACAAAAACATTTGCTGAAAACCTGAAAAGGGGAAATCATGACATGTTGGAGAAAGAAATATGAGCAATCCAGGTTAAGAAACAACCGAGCCACTAGAATGAAGCAAAGAAAAGTGCATTCTTTTACCCACAGACATCTCAGCTCAGACCACCTGCACATCAGTTGACATTGACAATCAGATCAATTGGAATAAGTCTCTCAGTATTCCGGACCCATTAGAAGAATAGGAATGTAAACAAGTTCGGGAAGAACATGATCCCCATCAAATCGCACTGGACTAACACCAACTCATTGACACCCCCACCCACACCAGAGGTAACATCCTGGATCTTATTTTTGCCCCATCACCCACCCACGCACTAAGCAACCAGACCCCACCACTCATTCTATTGGTTCCCTGGTCTGACCACAATGCCATTCTCTTCAAAATCCCATATACCTCAAAAGAACAACATTCACCTATGTCAAACTCCCCCATATGCCGACGCTTCAGACAAGAAACATTCCTACAAGACACTCTGCATGACCTTAACTCCGATATCGACGATCTGGGTGAGCTAATAGAAATCTGGAACAACAACCTCTCTACAGTTGCTCTCCTACCACCCTCCACGAAACCTAGCTGCAAGAACCACGTAGCTATATGGTTTACCACTGACCTGCGCAAATCATTAGTACACCTTAGGAAACTAGAACGCCACTGGAGACGATCAAGGCACATTAACGATCAAACTACATACCAGAATAACTTGTATCAACACCGTAAAGCAGTCAACAACAAGAGAAAAGAATACCACACCAGCACCCTCATGCGCTCTATCAACAAACCTCAAACTTTTCAACCTCATCAAATCCCTCACTAAGGATGCATCCTCACACGAGCCAGTAAATACTCCTAACCCAGAAGCCTTCTCCACATACTTCCAAAGTAAAACCACTTCAACTTCACCTGAATTAGACTGGGCTGAATTCAACAACTTGCCCATACATGTCTCTACCTCTGGTGGCACACCCATACCCATGCTAGAATGATTTTATCCATACTCCCCTGAACAAATAGAGAATATCATCTGCGGAACCAATACCACCACCTCCCCAACAGATCCATACCCAGCCTTCTGGATCAAATAGGCACGATCTGACCTTAGCCCTATCATAGCCAAAATCGCTAACCTTTCACTCTCCAAAGGTTCTCTACCACCGCCTCTCAAAATTGCCTCCATTAGACCACTCATAAAGAACAATAAGCTAAATCCATCGGAGACCAATTCATACAGACCCATATCCAGCCTACCATTCTTGACCAAAATACTAGAAAAGATTATCCACCAACAAATCCAGAGCCATATTGACACCTACGCACCTCTGGACCCTCAGCAACATGGGTTCCGCCAACAACATGGAGTGGAAACCCTATTGACGACTCTCCTAGATAGACTCCACACAGGCCTAAACAAGAAAAAACAAGGATTCATCCTAATATTCACGGACATTGCCTCTGCGTTTGATACAGTCAACCACAATCTCCTACTTACCCGCCTCCATCAAAAAGGCATAAGGAACCAAGCCCTCAACTGGTTCAAATTATACCTGTCCAATCGCCAGCAACAAGTCTGCATAGGATCCCAGGCATCCAAACCATTCCAGCAAAAGCAAGGACTCCCACAAGGCTCATCCCTTTCCTTCCTACTCTTCAACATTTATATTCAACCTATCTGCGCCTTTATACACTCATTCAATGTTTACTACCACATCTATGCTGACAACGTCCTACTCTATGCTCCTTTCTCAATAGACAACCCCGATTTTTCCTCAGTTGCAGAATGCTTCAATGCTCTCTGATTGGCTCACCACCCAAAATCTGATGGTTAACAGTAAAAAGTCAGAAGTCTTATTCATATTTAAAGACGAAGCCTTCACCCCACCAACCTCCCTCAGGCTGAAAGATGTCGTGCTCACAGCCAAGCAAGAAGTATGATACCTTGGAGTCATCCTAGACCAACATCTAAACTGGGAAGCCCACATACAAACCGTTACCAAGGCTGTTTATCATAAGCTAAGAACCCTCCGACATCTACGCCCACTCCTCGGACTTTCGATCAGTATGCCAAGCCCTTATCTTTCCTCTCCTGGACTACGCCAACATATTCTACCATGACCTGCCAAAGAACACTCTTCAGCCACTACAACTAGCCATGAATACAGCCGCCCGAACACTCTTGTCTGCCTCAAGATTCGACCACATCACACCTCTTTTGATCCAGCTACATTGGCTCCCCATAGCAACCCGTCTGATATACAAAGTCCTGTTGCTCACCTTCAAGTATTTGCACGGAATATCCCCCACCTCCCTCACAAACCTCATACACCGTACCCCTGAAAACAGAACCAGAAGATCATACATGGTGAACTCACTCATCACACCCTCAGCGATAAGGTCATGCACCCAATCTATGAAAAATTGCACCTTCTTTCTCTGTGCACCAACCCACTGGAATGCCCTACCTCCAGCAATCCATACCATCACAGATCTTACAGCCTTTAGGAAGGCCCTAAAGACCTACTTATTTCAACTAGCTTATGGCCAGCCACCCGGAATGAGGACTATGTACAGATCACTGCTAATCCCACTTTCTGCATATTCCAACTTCATTTCCCTGTATTCACATCCAATTTAAATTACGTGTTACTTACTGTTACTTATATTAGTTCAATGTAAACTGTTCTATTTAAATTGTTCAATGTAAACTGTTTTACTGTTTTTGTTCCTTGTAAACCTCACCGATTCCAAAGAGCGCGGTATATAAAAGCAAATAAATAAATTACTCCTTATCCAAGTCAGATTTTGTTTCCTTCCTTGTTGATTCTCCAGTATCCTTGGTAGATGAGAATACATGATCCCATCCATTATCCAGCACCAGTTCCATGTCTTACCTCCAAATTTTACAACAACTAAAACCACCATCAAAAGTACCCAGGATGTTGACCCAATATTCAGCCTCATAGATCTTGTGGTTACAATGGGCACTATCCAGCTACTAGCAATTACACCAACCCAATTAGATGCTGGGGAGTTATAGCTTGCTGTTATCAATGCTACTGCTACTCCATGACCAATGCTATAATTAAGTCATGATTCCTGTGTCCATCTTGTTTTCATCCTTATCCTCTCTCACCTACGTGTGCCCTAGAGAGGGCATGAAAAGTGGGTTGTTTGCAATACTGAAGTCTTTCAAATCTGCTCCCATCACTGTCAATAGAATAAGATAGACAACCAAGACCATAAGGCCCTTGTGATCTTGTGGTCCATTCCTCCTCCCTCCTGGAGGAATATCGTATTCCCATCAAATCCACAACCTTTCCTTCACCTCTTAGCCTCTAGAGATGATCTGTGCCTTTATCGTGTTTTCTTGAATTTCTTTTTCATTTTTGTCTCTGCCGCTGCAATCATTGGGAGTTCATTCCATGCATCATGAAGAAATATTTTCTAATTTTTCCTAGAATATTTCAGAACTGACACTTGAGATAAAACTGAAAGATAGACAAATGAACAATTTAAACAATGTAAGCATCTGTCCTCTTTCACAAAACCTGTCACCCCACCCTCTCCCCATACCTACGTACTTTAAACAACATGTCTGCTCTTACATGACAGTTACAGATCAGTTTCTCTCACTTCGCATTAATTGTAATATGTTGAATGTCTACGGTTTAATACTGCAATCATAAATTAAATGTAATCCAGACCAACATTTCTTGTAAAATCCCTAAAGTTAAGTTAATCATAAACCGCTTTGACTCTAAGATGAAGTGACATGGAAAAGATGTTACATAAATAAATAATGTTGCTCCCAAGTTCACCTCGCCAAAGCTTCATTCCATAGCCTCTTGCTTTAGAACATTATTTATTGATTTATGATTATATTTGGTAGGCCGCCTTTGGCACAGTGGTTTATAGAATGAGTAAAAATTACCAACACAGACAAAACAAATACATTAAATCACAAGAAAACATTCAAAAACACTCTGGCACAGTAGGGTAGGGGTTAAAGCAGCACAACAATAATCCACCTGCAGGCCACATTGAAGCCGGGGTGGGGGAGACAACAACATAGCTAAGCTTGAGGTTAACTATCAGAAAAGGTCTGCCCAAAGAGTCAGATTTTAAGACCCGATTTAAATTTAGGAAGAGAGTGCTCACCACGAAGACAATCTGTCAAAAGGTTCCGTAAGGAAGAAACTAAGCAAGTGAAACAAGGCTACAAAATGGACTCGTAACAGACAGCTGTATATGAAGGTGCTATTAGTAAACTGGCCTTTGAGGGACTGCCAGAGACGGGCTAGACTATAGGGAACCAGTAAAAACTCCCAAGTATACTGGAGTCTTTTTCCTCTGAAAAAGGTTTTCTTCTTATGCCTCTTTTATACCTTTGTGATGTTTGAATTTCTATATCATATCTCCCTACCTCTCTTCTCCTGTAGGCTATACATATTTAGGTCTTTAATAGGGCACCTAAAAGAATTGGAAAAATGTGCCACCTTTATAAAGACTACAACATACAAGAACCTTGTCAGACGGCTGCCTGGGTGAGAATCTTCACAGTCTTGTCAAGTGCATATATCTATATGATTTGCAAGATATTGTGGGCAATGTAGTTCATTCACACCAGACACAGCTGCTGACAATAATTTAGTTGTGCTCTTGGGTAAAGCCAATAAGATATTTATTTATGGGGTTATTTCTCCCAACACAGATATGCTTGGTAGCACATAAATTAGGTTACTTGCTTTCAGTGTTAACTTGGAAAAACAAAGTCAAAATCAGGAAAACAACAAAAGAAAAGCCACAAAGCAAGAAACAAACTGTTCTTTTCAGGTTAACTTCTGATTACTTCCCACATAGATACAGAAGTGATTCTCTCCTAGCTCACAAGCAATTAGGTAAGGCTTAATTGCTAGCAGTCACCAGCTGAAACCCCTTAGCTGGCTTGCCTTCCACTGTGTGGGTCAAATCCTGCTTCAGGAGCTTTTCTGGGTAGATTAAAGAACAAATTTGTATTTCTTTGTGATGGTTGCTGTACTTTATAACAGAAAGTTACCAACGGAGTTTAGATAGAGAGCAGTCCATATAAACAGGATCCTCATCTGCTATTATTCCCCCTTGTTCAACAAGCATGGGTTCAATATCATGGATTGGCACAGATGAATCTCTCAATGGAGCATTTTCAGAAGAATACTTGTTTCCCTGCTGTCTTTCAAGGTTATAGCTAGGGCATAGATCAGTATTCATACCTGAGCTTCCATTGCTGCTAGAGTTCCTCTCTATATAGCCTGGCCAGTATGTAGTCCAGTTCTTATGTCCAACCTTCCAATCCAGATCCCTGGACACTGGATCTCTCTTCACATACCTTCTGGCACAGGTCTTAGGGTCCCTTCCACGTGCAGCCGTCTCCCTCACAGGTAGCCTCTGGTGATTCCTAGCTCTGCAGCACCATTCCTCTGGCTTTCCCCAGTCCAATGGTGTATGCTGGCCCTTGGAATACCTCCCAGTATACGTACTGCTTTGGACTCTTCTAGACCTCTCAAAGGCTTTTCTCTTCCTTCTTCCAAAGGGCTTCTTGCTCTCTCTGTCCGTCCGTTCTGGCTTCTGCTTCTGATGATCCTTCAGATGAAACTGATGATCCTTCTCTGGATATCCAAGGTGATCATGAAGATGGTCATCTGTAGAATAAACTCTACTCTTATTCTGCTTGGATGAGTGCTCCTCCCTAACACAGCGCAGCTGTGCTGAATCAGGCCCTGCCCTTCGAGATGAGTGCTTAGGGATTATCTCATAGCCCTCCTGATTGAACACACGTTTCCCCACTTCAGCTCCTCTAATGGCTGTTGGAAACCTGGTGCATTCTGGGACTGGTAGTCTTTTATGGGAAAATTCTGTTTTCTTATTTCTACCAGAACTGACAGGTTGCTTGTTCAGAATCACTTCACCTTTTCTATAGCTCCTTCCTGAGCTATGATAAGCTTCCTTATCACATACCCCCCTGCTTAAGTTATTACGGACTAGTGTAACTGGTGAAACTTCTTCTCTACAGTCCGTAATCCGGGAAAGGGCATCCGCATTCTTGTGTAACTTCCCAGCACGATGTTCAACTTGAAAATCAAATGCCTGTAAGGCCATGTACCAACGTGTCAACCTGGCATTGTGGTTCTTCATTTGCTGCAACCACTTAAGTGGGGCATGGTCCGTGACCAACTGGAACTTTCTCCCTGTAAGGTAAAACCTTAACGCCTCCACTGACCACTTGATAGCTAAACATTCTTTTTCTATTGTGGAATACTTTTGTTCAGCCGGTGACAACGTCCTGCTCAGGTACATCACAGGATGCTCCTCCCCATCATGACACTGGGATAGAACCGCTCCTAGCCCTACATCCGATGCATCGGTTTGAACCAGAAAGGGTTTCTTGAAGTCCACCCCTTTCAGTACCGGTCCTGTACACAATTTTCCTTTTAAGACTGAAAACGCTTTTTCAGCTTCAGGTGTCCACCTTAGCTGGTTTGGACAATTCTTCCGCAGCATATCCGTGAAAATTGCACTTTTCTCTGCGAATTGCGGTATAAACCTGCGGTAGTATCCAATAAGTCCTAAGAAACTTCTTAGTTGTTTCTTTGTTGTTGGAGGAGGAAAATTCCTGATGCTATCTACTTTACTCATTAGAGGTTTAATTTTTCCTCTTCCCACTAGGTGGCCCAGGTATTTTACCTCCCTATTTGCAAAGGCACACTTCTTCGGGTTTAAAGTGATTCCCGCTTGCTTCATGGAGCTCAAGACTGCCCTGATCCTCTTTAGATGCTCCGCCCCGGTGTTACTATGGATTATGACATCATCCATATATGCAAAAGCATAATTTTGGTGGGGTTGAAGTACCTGATCCACTAACCTTTGGCAGGTAGCCGCTGCTCCATGCAGTCCGAAAGGCATCCTCTTGAACTGGAAAAGGCCAACGGGGGTGCTGAACGCAGTCTTCGGCTTCGACTCCCTGGTGAGAGGGATTTGCCAATATCCTTTTGTCATATCAAGGGTGGTTAAGTATTGAGCCTGTCCCAGCTGGTCCAACAGCTCTTCAATTCTTGGCATTGGATATGCATCAAAAACTGATATGGCGTTTACCTGCCGGAAGTCAATACAAAATCTTAAAGATCCATCAGGCTTCGGCACCAGGACTATGGGGCTATTCCAGGGACTCTTTGACTCCTCTATTACTCCCATGTCCAACATCTCCTGGACTTGTGCCACTACTTCCTGTCTCTTGGCTTCAGGCAAGCGATATGGCCTTTGACGAACTAATTTCCCAGGTGGAGTTATTATTTCATGGGCAACCAAATGTGTCTCCCCAGGTATGGGTGTCAACACATCTGGGAATTCTTTAAGCAACTTCCTAATTTCTTCCTGTTGTACCACTGTCAGGTCCTCACCTATTTGGGGCTCTGATTTTTCTTTACAATCAGATACCTGGGGTCCCAAATCTTCCTCTTCATTCACCTCCCTCTCTCGGGCACAGGTGGCAGCTAGGCATTTAACCCCTTTGACATCAGTAGAACCAAAGCCTTTGGTTCCACGTTCAGAATTCTCCAGGGATGTGACCTCCTCCACAGGTGGAAAACCCAGCCTCTCACAGATCAATTGGGCAATTCTGTCTCCTGTCTTCACGTGATAATCATTCTGTCCAAAATTAAACAACAGAACTTTAATATTGCCCCTGTAATCGGGATCAATTACTCCCGCACCCACATCGATGAAATATTTAAGGGCTAATCCGGACCTTGGGGCTACTCTCCCATAGCATCCAATAGGTATTTCCACTTGGAGACCAGTGTCCACTAGGGCTCTCCCTTGGCTAGGTACAGTCACATTTTCTATGCTGCACAGGTCAAACCCAGCAGCTTGAGGGGTTGCCCGCTTAGGAGCTTGGGCCTTCTCTGTGACCCTATGGTACTTTAGGACGAATGTCTGCTTTGGGGTAGCTTGGTCTTCTGGACGCTTAACCATCTTTTTAGCTGGGGTCTGAGGACTTCCAAATAAAGGCCCGGGAGCTATTACCATTAAACCTTCTCCCTCCTTCTTTCCTAGTCCTTCCACTAGACCCTGCTTAAATCTTGGCCAGTCTCTTCCTAGAACCAAATCAAAGGGTAGCCTTGGCACCACTGCTAACAGGACTTCCTCTTGTTCCCCAGGCACTTAACCTTTAGCGTATAGGTGGGATATGATGTTGCAGCACCATGAATGCATCTGATGTGAACTTGGCTTTCAGGGGTTCTAGGCACAAATCCTTCTTGGGCCTCTATCCTCTTCCAAAGCCTTTTTGACATCATACTCTGGTCTGCCCCAGAGTCTAACAAAGCATTTGTGGTAATTCCTTGCACATCAACCATCAAAAGAAATCCTTCTTTGGGCTGTTTTAAATCCACCCCCATTAAGCTAGTGTGTGTCTGGCATCTCTTTTCTAAATGTCCCCATTTTCCACACTTGAAACATTTCTTTCTATTCCACTGTGTCATCTGGTTTGATACAGTACATTCATTTTCAGAAACATTTTTAATTATTCTCTTTTCTGATACAGCACATCTAGCCTCAGCACCAATCTTCAGAGGGCCACCCATTCTATGGCAAGCCTGCATGGCTTCCAAGAATCTCTCTGCTAGCATGGTTGCCTCTCCAAGATTTTGGCAATTTTGCTGTATAAGGAAAGTGTGCAAATCTTTAGGCACAGCAGACATCAATTGTTCCAGCATAATTAATGTCTAATAACATTTCTACCGTCTTTTGCTCAGGCTCTAACCATTTTACAGCTAAACCTCTGATTCTCTGACTCAGCCCTGGGTGTTTCACCCACTCTCAATGTAGTAGCTCTAAACATTCGCCTATACTCTGAAATAGACAACCCTAGGCGATCTCTAATAGCAGCCTTTACATCCTTATAATTCAACGCCTGGGCTGCTGGCATTGCTCTATAAGCTGCAAGCGCCTCTCCAGTTAATGAGGCTGCCAGCCTTACTGCCCACTCGGTCTCTGGCCATGCTAAAGCTTGTGCCACTCTTTCAAAAGACTCTAGAAAATCATCAACATTATCATCTGGAGTTAATTTCCCAAAACTAAATGCCCCAATCCCTTGATTGAGTCCCACACTGTCCACATGTGGTGTACCAGTATTTACTGCTGGTCTTGCATCTGTTCCACTTTGGTTCTTCAGCTCAACTAGGGCTTGCACCAGATCAAGCACTGGCCTCTGCTGGTCCATTAAGGCTCTCATAGCAGTGTCCTGAGCCTGCTGTGCTAGCTCCTGCTGCCTGCTGAACTGGGCTGCCATCCATTCAGCCATCTCCCTTGGATCCATCTTGATCCCTGCAAGAAACAAAGAAAAAAAAAAACCAAAGTGCACCACCTTCCAAACAGGTGTGTTTTTTTTCTACTTTTTTTTTTTTCCAATTACCCCTGTGCCTTACTCCCATCCACCACTAGACATGCCCAGGTACTTATTACCTTGTCTCAGTGATGAATCCAGCTCTGCACAGGGTCTTTTCCTCCTGGGACAGCTTCCTGGAACAACCACTTCTCCTCCAAAGTGCAGTTGAGGGAAAATCTTTTTTTTTAGCTTTAAACTTGAACTTTAGTTGTAATCCTCAGCAAGTAAATCCCCTTTGTGCAAAAGCAATCTGAAAAACTACGCCATTTGTCAGACGGCTGCCTGGGTGAGAATCTTCACAGTCTTGTCAAGTGCATATATCTATATGATTTGCAAGGTATTGTGGGCAATGTAGTTCATTCACACCAGACACAGCTGCTGACAATAATTTAGTTGTGCTCTTGGGTAAAGCCAATAAGATATTTATTTATGGGGTTATTTCTCCCAACACAGATATGCTTGGTAGCACATAAATTAGGTTACTTGCTTTCAGTGTTAACTTGGAAAAACAAAGTCAAAATCAGGAAAACAACAAAAGAAAAGCCACAAAGCAAGAAACAAGCTGTTCTTTTCAGGTTAACTTCTGATTACTTCCCACATAGATACAGAAGTGATTCTCTCCTAGCTCACAAGCAATTAGGTAAGGCTTAATTGCTAGCAGTCACCAGCTGAAACCCCTTAGCTGGCTTGCCTTCCACTGTGTGGGTCAAATCCTGCTTCAGGAGCTTTTCTGAGTAGATTAAAGAACAAATTTGTATTTCTTTGTGATGGTTGCTGTACTTTATAACAGAAAGTTACCAACGGAGTTTAGATAGAGAGCAGTCCATATAAACAGGATCCTCATCTGCTATTATTCCCCCTTGTTCAACAAGCATGGGTTCAATATCATGGATTGGCACAGATGAATCTCTCAATGGAGCATTTTCAGGAGAATACTTGTTTCCCTGCTGTCTTTCAAGGTTATAGCTAGGGCATAGATCAGTGTTCATACCTGAGCTTCCATTGCTGCTAGAGTTCCTCTCTATATAGCCTGGCCAGTATGTAGTCCAGTTCTTATGTCCAACCTTCCAATCCAGATCCCTGGACACTGGATCTCTCTTCACATACCTTCTGGCACAGGTCTTAGGGTCCCTTCCACGTGCAGCCGTCTCCCTCACAGGTAGCCTCTGGTGATTCCTAGCTCTGCAGCACCATTCCTCTGGCTTTCCCCAGTCCAATGGTGTATGCTGGCCCTTGGAATACCTCCCAGTATACGTACTGCTTTGGACTCTTCTAGACCTCTCAAAGGCTTTTCTCTTCCTTCTTCCAAAGGGCTTCTTGCTCTCTCTGTCCATCCATTCTGGCTTCTGCTTCTGATGATCCTTCAGATGAAACTGATGATCCTTCTCTGGATATCCAAGGTGATCATGAAGATGGTCATCTGTAGAATAAACTCTACTCTTATTCTGCTTGGATGAGTGCTCCACCCTAACACAGCGCAGCTGTGCTGAATCAGGCCCTGCCCTTTGAGATGAGTGCTTAGGGATTACCTCATAGCCCTCCTGATTGAACACACGTTTCCCCACTTCAGCTCCTCTAATGGCTGTTGGAAACCTGGTGCATTCTGGGACTGGTAGTCTTTTATGGGAAAATTCTGTTTTCTTATTTCTACCAGAACTGACAGGTTGCTTGTTCAGAGTCACTTCACCTTTTCTATAGCTCCTTCCTGAGCTATGATAAGCTTCCTTATCACAACCTTCCATCAATATAATTTAAAGGGACCATGGAAATCACACACTTTGTGGCAAGCTAGCGTCAGTGGGCCTAATGATTGCATTCTTCAGCTGAATAAGTACTAGTGACTTGAGTATCGTGGGCCATGTAAAGCTTGTGTTTCTGATGGTCCCTTTTATGGAAAGTTCTTGAATGTTATAGCATTATCATTCCCTCCGTTGTGGGGATTTATAGTGTTGGTTTGTTTACGTTATAAAGGCAACGTGTGTGTGTAAGTGACATTATAAAATAGACTCTCAAAATAATCCCTAGGAGTGCACAAATGCCCTGCACAAAACTCCACCTGCTTTATGCATGTAATTTGTGTGGGTATGCACATATTTTCTGAAGTATTGCACATACCTAGCAACTCCTCCCCAGCTGTCTACTCATCCTCTGTTAAAGTATGCATATTCTTATCAGCACATGTAGTTGCATGCACATATATGCCCACGTGATTTTATAACAGCCTGTTGCAACGTGTAAAACATAGAAACATGATGACAGAAAAAGACCACATGGCCTATCTAGTCTGTCCTTCCATGCTTTACCCTCTTTATGGAGGAGTAATTTCATAAAACATTTCCCATCAAATGCCCTTACTCAATGAATCGGAAAGCATGCATGCACTTTGGTATTTATGGCGGTATACTTAGGCCTGGGAAGAAAAATAATGTGCAAATTCCATTTTGAAATCTGTTTGTTACTTTCCATGAAAAGGTATCTGCACAAAAACAGTGTAACTGCCCATGGGTACTTTCAGTCAGGAAAGATGTGCATATTTTTGCTTTGAAAATTTGTCCAACATCTATGGGTTAAAAGCACCTACAGACGTGGCCCAGGACAGTTTGAAAATTGTCCCCCTCTAAACATTTCTATTGCCGAATCCCAGTCTTGGCCTCTGACACTCATCCTGTTACAGGAATGGACCTCTCATCAACGAAGAGTGAGTTTTGCAGTACACTGAACTGACGGCAACAGACTTGTTTAAGCTAAGCCTAAGACTCTTCATTAGTTTCCCCAGTATGATCTACATGTTGTAGTCATTAAGAGCAGTGCTGGATCTGTTTCTAATGCAGTGGTATTTCAGTACAATACTCCCTTCCCTTTATGCCCTCAATTAGACAAACTTGGTTTCGTTTGGATATTTGTCAGCCATCAACAGCTCAGGTTCTATTGACCTGTACTTTTGAACACCTAAAAACTTTTAATACAAGAAAACTTATCTTTGAAGAGCAGATTTAGGTCATTTGTGATTGTGATTGAAGTCATTCCTCAGAAACTAAAAACAATTTACATTGTCCCTTTTGTTCTGAATAGATGGATGTAACTCAATGAACTTAAAACCAAGTGGCAATGAGAATATATTGGAAAGACGAGGACAGATATCAGAAGCTTCCTGGCTTTCGTCAAGAGGTGGTGCTGTTCATACTGAGCATCATCATATCTCGCCTCCCCGGGGTGATGATCCTCACAAGGATCCTGGATCAATAACTGCCCCAAGAACTATTCAGAAACAGCTACAAGGCATCAGAAGCAGCAGAATGGTAGGGCGATATAACACTTCATGACCATAAAGTGTCAGAGATATATGTACAGTACCAACACAAAGCTCGTCATTAGAAACATAGAAACATAGAAACATGATGACAGAAAAAGACCACAAGGCCCATCTAGTCTGTCCTTCCATTAATTGTCAGTTTGCCCAACAACTAATAGATTCCTCTTTTATCTGCTTACATCAGTGCATATATCGTGGACTATTAAAATAAGTTTAATGGAGGCTGACAGGCTTCAAGATGGAAAGCTTTATTAATACGGATATGCGTAGCAAAAAATAAGCCCATTTGGTTAGTGTATGTATTTTCTGAATTTTTCCTGAGTTTCATGTTTTGTTTTGTTTTTTTGTTTTGTCTTTTTGCATGTATCTGTCAGAAATGTGTGCCTTCTGTGTGCACTAAAATGTTTTGGTGCAAGCACCTCTTGAAGTTGTGTTAAGTGCATCTGCACTTTTGCCAGTTGTGACAGCTGGCATTCAGTACCATCCCATCTGCTTGCGGTCCTGCCACCGTTCCCACTCTGTACCATAAATCTGTCTCAAACCGGCCCAAACCCGCGCAAAGCACTTAGGGGTATGTTTACCAAGCAGCGGTAGAGGCTTCCATGCGATATTGGGGCTCCGATATCGCACGAAAGCCCCTACCGCTGCTTAGTAAACATACTCCTTAGTGTGGGGTTTGTTTTTTTACCACTGTGGCATTTTTGACACACGGTATCCAGTGGCATGGACCCATAATAAATACTTAGGGCACTTTCCTAAAAGAGCCTAGTTTTCTTGAGCATGTGAAGTCCTGTTTTACCCATTCAAGTCCTTTGTAAAATTACTCCTGATTCTCCAGGACCAAGCAGGAAGTCAGTCCTCACATATGGGTGTCATCGGTGCCGATGAATCCTCAGCGGAGCATTTCCCCAGCTTTCTATGAAAGCCTTTGGGAATGCAGGCACTCATGCGTGGTTCCCTTCCCGCCTAAAGGTGCCATCTTACCTCAGTCTCTTTTTTTCCGTGAAGCCCACCGGACGTGTGTCCAGTTTTCCCGGTTAAAATTAGATTTTTCAGCGATTTTTTGCTCTTTTTCCTACCGGTTCGATGCCGGTTCCCCTCCCGCCGGGTTCGGTACACCGGTATCGAGCCCGATTCTTCTTTTTTAGTTTTTGCCTTTTGTGGCTGGCGTTCGCGCCCTTTTTTTCTCTTTTTCCCTGGAAGGCCGGTCCTTTGACCTCGCGGGGACTCTTTTTTCCCCGATGGCTTCCAGTGGTTTTAAGAAGTGTGATCGGTGTAAGAAACTAATGTCTCTCACCGACACACACGACTGCTGCCTTCGGTGTCTCGGCCCCGACCACGATCCTAAGTCGTGCGGGGCCTGTGGAAAAATGTCTTCCAAGGCACTACGAAGTCGCCAGCAGCAAAAGGAAAGGCTTTTCTCGGACTCAGCCTCCGGCCGGGCCCGGACCTCGTCTGAGGCCTCGACATCTCGGGATTCCAATCCCGAGCGCTGTCGAAGCTCCTCGGACAGGGGGTCCCCCGACCGGGAACGCAAGAGGAAGAAACGGCTCGCGAGGGCGTCGGAGGAGGAGGTCCCTGGCTCCTCGAGGGCCAGGTCTAAGACCCCTGACCGTCGCCCCGGGCCTGTGGAACCGGAGAAGCATGCCAGAGTTCCTCGTGTGGAGCCGGAGTCTGCTGGACACGTAATCCCCGTAGTCCTCGTGGACTCTCTTCCCAGGGAGCCGTCGGGCCAGGCGCCGCCGGGGCCCGAGTCGGTGGCTGCTGCGTCTCCCGAGCTGAGTCTCAGGATGACAGCCTTGGATAGCAGAATGTCTGCCTTCATGGAGTAGCAGCGGGCACTGATGGCCAGCCTGTCTGGCGCATCTGCCCCGACCACCAGGACGTCGAAGTCGACCCCAGAGACCAAGCCGATACTCGAGTCCATATTGGCTTGGAGTCAACCTCGGTTGCGGTCTCCCTCGACCTCCCTGTCGGGACCGAGGGCGTCGACGCCTGTGCTTCCGGCGTCGGGGCGGGTGCTCCAGGGCCCCGCGGGGTCGGACCCCGACTCTTCCTCGGACGAGTCAGCTTGGGAGACGGAGGACGAGGAGTCTCCTGATACCTTTAAAACTCGGTGCGTCCCTTCGGACTCACCGCAGTCTGAGCCCCGGAGTAGGTCCCCCCCCCCCCGGAGGACACCCGGTTCTCGGAGTTCGTCTGGGATATGGCCACTGCCTTGGCTATTCCGGCAGATCCTGAGGAAGAGCCTCGAGCTGAAGAGCTCGAGGCACTGCAGTATGACTCTCCTCCGAAGGAGGCCTTTACTGTCCCGGTTCCTCCGATGCTGGAACGGCTCCTCTTCCGTATGTGGGAGGCACCGGCCTCGGCGCTGGTTCTTAGCAAGCGAGTCGATTCGATCTATCGGCTCCGGAAGAGCCCTGGCTTTCAGAAGGCACAGCTACCACACCATTCCATGGTTGTGGAATCGGCCATGCATCGTCTGAAGAGTCAGAAGATGCACTCCGCGGTGCCTCCTGGCAGGGAGGCCCGAAACCTCGATGGCGTTGGTAGAAAGTGCTTTCAGGGCTCGATGCTTGCTTGCCGTGTCCAGTCTTACCAGCTGTACATGGGCATGTACTTGCGGGATCTGGCCAAGGAGTTGGCCGGGTTCTCTTCTGGTCTCTCCGGGGAACCCTTGCAGAGATTTAAGTCCTTGTCCTCGGGGATTCGGGACTGCTCGAAGTTCATGTCCCGCACCGCCTACGATGACTTCGAGGCTTCGGCCCGAGTTCAGGCATGGCTGCAGTCATCGGACCTTGAGCCATGAGATCAGGACAAGTTGGTCGATGTCCCTTGCCAAGATGAAAACCTGTTTGGCAAGGCCATGTCTGAGAAGTCAGCTCAGCTCGAGACCGAGCACCTCACTCGGACAAGGCTGTCGAGGAAGACCTCTGCCCCTTCTCATAAAAAGAAGGGCTCGGGTAAAAAGCCCTTTTACCCGAGGAAGGGCACTGCCTACAAACAGTACCCACAATATCAGGCTGCCCAAGCTGCCCCCCAGGGTCAGCAAGCCAAGGGCCAGGGTAAGGGACCCCGTAGGCAGACGACCCCCAAGCCTCAGGCCCCTGCTACCACTCAGCAGGGTGGGGGATTTTGACTCCTTGAGCATAGCCTCTCCTCCACTGCTCTCCCAACCCTGCACAGGACGTCGTCTCGCCCTCTTTGCCCACCAGTGGCCCCTTATCACCGGGGACAGTTGGGTGCTGGAGATAGTCCACAAGGGCTATGCCCTCCATTTTCACCAACTGCCACCCCATACTTTCCAGGGGAGTCTCCAAGGCCTCCTCTGCACACTGACCTTCTCCGTCAGGAGCTTCAGGGTCTGTTGGTGGACAGGGCGGTGGAGCCTGTGCCTCCCCACTTGCAAGGTCACGGATTCTACTCCAGGTATTTCCTGGTGCCCGAAAGGACCGGTGGCCTTCGTCCCATTCTGGACCTCAGGAACCTCAACAAATTCCTAGTGAAAGAAAAGTACAAGATGCTTACTCTTGAAACCCTTCTGCCCTACCTCCAGCAAGGAGATTGGCTATGCTCCTTAGATCTAAAGGATGCGTACACTCACATCCTCATTCATCCAGATCACAGAAAGTACCTCAGGTTCATCGTGGGAGGAAACCATTATCAGTACAGAGTGCTGCCTTTTGGCCTCACCTCCGCCCCGAGTCTTTGCAAAGTGCTTAGCAGTGGTGGCGGCCTACCTGAGAAATCGGGGCATCTTTGTCTTCCCCTATCTGGACGACTGGCTCATCAGGGGTCAGACAGGTCAGGAGGCCAATCAAGCCACCCTCAGGACCATTGCTCTTCTACAACGCCTGGGGTTTGTCATAAACTTCGCAAAGTCCACTTTGCTCTCTTCCCAGAACTTGGAGTTCATAGGGGCAAGGCTGGACTCTCTCCTGGCAAAGGCATTCTTGCCAGAAAACAGGGCCCAAAGGTTGATGACCTTGGCAAGTCAGTTTCTCAGCAGGTCCCTGGTCTCCGCCAGACTCTGCCTGAGACTTCTAGGCCACATGGCTTCGACAGTGCATGTGACCCCCAATGCCAGGCTCCATATGAGGCCTGCACAATGGTGTCTTCGAACTCAGTGGTCCCAGGCCACAGGCAGCCTCAGAGACAGGATAAGGGTGTCCAGACCATTTCTGCACTCCCTCAACTGGTGGCTACACCCACCCAATCTGCTGAAAGGGGTGCCCTTTCAGATTCCAAGTTACACAGTGATGCTAACCACAGATGCCTCCCTGCAAGGCTGGGGAGCACATTGTCTGGGCAGGTGCACCCAGGGACTCTGGTCTCCCTGGGAAGCTGCACAGCAGATCAATCTCCTCAAACTCAGAGCTATTCGCTTAGCACTCAAAGCTTTCACTCCTACCCTGACTCACCAGTCTGTCCTGATCCAGACAGACAACCAAGTTGCCATGTTTTATGTGAACAAACAGGGTGGAACCGGGTCCAGGATCCTTTGTCGGGAGGCCCAGGACCTGTGTTCTTTTGCCCTCAAGCACAACATGCTCCTCAAGGCTGTGTACCTTCCAGGCCAGGACAACCACCTGGCAGACAGGTTAAGCAGGATTCTGCAGCCCCACGAGTGGCAGCTGCATCCTTCGGTAGTTCAGAAAATCTTTCTCAAATGGGGTCTTCCTTTGAAGGATCTTTTTGCCAGCCCACTGAACAAGCAACTGCCAAAGTTCTGCTCCAGGCAACCACATCCTCTGTAGATAGCAGCGGATGCTTTTCTGATATCTCGGTCTCAGGGCCTCCTCTATGCATTTCCTCCCACGCCCTTGGTGGCCCGAACCCTATTCAAGATTCTTCAGGACAAAGCCTTGGTCCTGCTGGTAGCTCCCAGATGGCCCAGACAGCCTTGGTTTCCTCTTCTGCTTCAACTGGCAGTGGATCCTCCACTACCTCTGGGGTTGCAACCCGACCTTCTCACACAAGACCAGGGTTCCCTTCTGCACCCCAATCTCAAGTCTCTCAATTTGATGGCCTGGAGGCTACAAGGGTAGTTCTGGCTCCCTGGGGCCTACCTCAGGAAGTTGAGGAGGTTGTCCTAGCCTCTAGGAAACAGTCCACGAGGAAAACCTATGCTCTCAAGTGGAAGAGGTTTTCTGTGTGGTGTCACCTACTTACAGAGGATCCTTTCTCCTGTACTGTGCCAGTGGTGCTTCAGTATTTACTGCACTTATCCAATCAGGGACTTTCCAATTCTGTTCGGGTCCACCTCTCAGTTCTAGCAGCTCACCACTCATTGGTAGAGGGGCAGTCTCTATCTGGTCACCCCTTGGTGTCCCGCTTTCTCAGGGGCTTGCTTTTGCTCAAGCCTCCCATCCGTCCTCCTGCCCCTGAGTGGGAGCTGAATGTGGTCTTGCAGCAGCTGACTCGCCCACCTTTTGAGCCGATGGCTACTTGTCCACTACGCTTCCTCTCCTGGAAGACACTCTTCCTAATAGCCCTTACCTCGGCTAGGCGAGTAAGTGAGCTTCAAGCCCTGGTCTGTGACAGGCCTTACACCAGGATTTACAGGAACAGGGTAGTCCTCAGGACTCATCCAAAGTTCCTCCTTAAGGTTGTCTCCTCTTTCCACCTCAATCAGGAGGTGGTTCTTCCAACATTCTTCCCTAGGCCTCATGCTAGCCAGGATGAAGCAGTCCTGCATACCCTGGACTGTAGGAGGGCCTTATCCTTCTACCTTGACCGTACGCAAGGGCATAGAAGGGCTACTCAGCTCTTCGTATCCTTTGACCCCAATAAGTTGGGGTTAGCTGTGTCCAAGCGTACCTTGTCCATCTGGGTGGCTGACTGTATCACCTGAGCTTACAAGGCGGCTGACCTTCCTTTGCAGGGTAGGGTCACGGCCCATCGTGTCAGGGCAATGGCTGCCTCAGTGGCTTATCTCCGCTCTGTGCCCTTGGTAGACATCTGCAGGGCTGCAACTTGGTCTTCAAACCAGACTTTTGCAGCCCATTACTGCCTGGAGAGGGAGTCCCGTAGGGACAGTGCTTTTGGCCAAGCAGTACTCCAGAATCTCTTTGAGGTTTAGGCAACTCCTGCCCTCTGTTGGGCTACCGGTGGAGGTTGTGTCCTTGAAAAGCCTTTCTTTGCTGCTGAGACTAGAGGGAGTTCTCTTGTTCAGCCTGGGTTCCTCGGTAGCCCAGAGCTAGGGAGTCACCCATATGTGAGGACTGACTTCCTGCTTGGTCCTGGAGAAAGAGTAGTTACTCACCTGTAACAGGTGTTCTCCAGGAGCAGCAGGAATCAGTCCTCACAACCCTCCCTCCTCCCCTTGGAGTTGCAGTTGTACATAGTTTATTTTTTCATTTTTGTGTGCTGTTCTTAGCTATGTCATTTGACTGAGGTAAGATGGCACCTTTAGGCAGGAAGGGAACCGCGCATGCATGCCTGCATTCCCAAAGGCTTTCATAGAAAGCTGGGGAAATGCTCCGCTGGGGCTTCATCGGCGCCGATGACACCCATATGTGAGGACTGATTCCTGCTGCTCCTGGAGAACACCTGTTACAGGTGAGTAACTACTCTGTTTCCACCTGAAATGATGATGATAATTTCTGCTTGACCTAAATGAGACATCAGACAAAGCAGGACTAGAAGAATTTGGGGGCTCCTACCCTGTCAACTACCCTCCTGCAATTGTCCCAACACCCTACAAAATGCTGTAGCCCCAAAAACTACCCCACCCCAACTGCCCCAGTACTTCGCAAACTACCATCATCTTAAAAACTAACAGACCCACCAACTACTCCTACCCTAAAAATTACCCTCCTGCAACTGCTCCACAAAATACCCCAACCCCCAAAAATTATACTGCCACTTCCCCTGACAAACTACTCCCACACCCCAAAATATCCCACTGCAACAGTTGCACTGCCCCTCCCAAACTACCCCCACCCCCTGGAAACTGCCATCATCCTGCAACCACCCCATCCCCAAAAATTACCCTTTGCCAATTACTCTACTATTCCCATCTACCTCCCCCCCCCCACAAAAAAAATGTACCCCTCTGCAATTGCCCATTTCCCCACAAACAACCCCATCCCCAAAAAACACCATCTGCAACTACCCCATTGTCCAAAAAATACCCCCACTCCCAAAAACTATCCCCACAATTCTCCAATGCTCTGCAATCTATTCCACCCCCCAAAATATACCCTACAACTGCCCTAGTGCCCAATAAACTACCCCACCACAAAAAGTTTCCTCCCTGCAACTGTCACATCACCCTGCAAACTACTCCACCTACAAAACTACCTCCCTGCATCTGCCCCACCTGCAAAAACTCTGTACTGTATCTCAGAAATGTTTTACCACCCCGAGCACATGCACAGCAACACACAGAACCCACATTAGAAATACAGAGATTACTAATAATTACCTAGCTGGGATGAACTGCATTTAAAGTTATTCACACACATTTCATTGTCTTTGCTGTTATTTCTACTGTGAAAGCTACTGACTGACTTTTACAGCTTTCTTATTGGTTACTTTGTGTGCTGGCAAATAATTCTGTTGCCATTAACAAATTAGCAAGCTAAGAACATACCTATGTTCCAAAGTTTAAGGGGTCCTGTCACGTGTGCTCCATGCTCAGGAAGTTTGGATTGGTTATTTTTTCAGGATTCTACCAGGGGTGGTGGAGGGCCTTTTATTTGGGAGGGCCCAAGCTCCACCCTAACTCCACCCCATGGGCAGAGACCCTTCGGAAAGGAAGTAACAGAATTTGCAAAACAAGAGAAAAAAACTTAAAAGAATTAGATCAGCAGGCGAGGAAAAACGATTGGCAAATGCACAAATACAGTGGAAAATACAGAGTGTTACTCCAAGAACCTTTTGTCGATCAAGAATGGACTCATGAATGGTTGAGGAGAGGTGGACGGAAACCGAAGAATAAAAGATTGATAGTTGCAGCCCAGGACAGCGGATTATGGATGAGATGGTTTACGGCGAGTATTGAAAAAAACTGGCACAACAGACATATGCTGATTCTATAAGAAAGAGCTGGAAACAGTGATTCCAGCTCTTTCTTATAGAAAGTTCTGATGGCAGAAAATTTCTATACAGAAACTTCTGTGAAGTTCTGATGGCAGAAAATTCTATACAGAAAGGCACAACAAAGTAGCATTCCTTGTCCACTGGAAACGCTACAACATCACTGTCCCTGAAAAGCACAGGGATCATGATCTAAGAGAATAACAGAGAATGGTTATGATCACTTGGGGCATTCCCATTCCCACTCCCACGGTTAAGAAATTGGATGCCAGGAAACCTGTTATAGTGGTAAAGGAGAAGTGTCAGTACCGAGTAATTATTCTGTGAATGGTGTGGAGAGGCAGAAGATCCTGAAGTACCAAGAAATGCAATCAGAGACCAAGAAAATGTGGCAGAAAGATACGGAAATATTTCCCATTATTCTGGGTGCCACAGGCCTGATAAAGAAGAATTTCCAAGCACATCTTGACAAACTCCCCATACATGTTACACCTTGCGAACTCCAGCAGGAGGCTCTCTTTGGCACGATACAAGTATTACACCGAGCATTAGCAGTAAATTTGAGAGACTAAGATCATACTCCCCATACCCTGGCTTAGAAGTGAGGTTCACGACTGCCATAGTATGTGCAAAACTAACCCATTTGGAGAAAATACCCTGCAGAGACCCTCCTCATTCTGTCTGTGGGAGAATGGATCCCTGAGGACAGAAAAGGAAGGGTCTTTGCGGGTAGAAGAAGAAGAGAAATGGCGAATGCGGCAGAGGATGGGATGGGAAACCTGCTGCCTGCCGTCTGTGATCAGGCAAAGACCCTTCCAGTCTGCCCATGGGAGATCAGATCCCTGTAGGTAGAACAGGAAGGGTCTTTGCCATGATCACTTGCCAGCAGGTAGCAGACTGCCTACGGGGATCCAATCTCCTGCGAGCAAACGGGAAGGGTCCTTGCCACAATCGTGGCTTCTCTTCTTCTGCCCTCAGGGGATAGGATCCCCGCAGGTAACCTGCCGCCTGCCACTGTGATTTTTTGGTGGAGCTAGGGCCCGTGTGGTCCACCCCTTTCGAACGCCTATGGATTTTACAGATTTTTACATTAATGTCTGGAAGTTAGAAGAATGACTAATATGTCTGCACATTTTTCATAGTTTAAAACCTCTATCTCCAGTTCTCTAATGCTTTCCCTGTGTGAGTGATTCTGTCCTCCTTACTTCCAATTTAACTAGCAGCAGAGACTGTGGGTAGGAACCAGCCAGTGGGAGCTGTGGGGGCGGAACACTGGAATGCTGCTCTAGTCACAGGAAGGGAGGAGGGGAGCTGGGAGACGTTCATGTGATGTGCTAGTTAAAGATTCTGCATGTGCTGGGAGATGGAAGAGAAATATTCCCCCTCCCCCAACCCCAAAAATGTCTCCATGCATCTACATAGGAAAAGCTATTCCAACTGCTGCGACATACAAACACTAATTCATAGTAACACAGCAGTTATGGAATTGCACCTGTCAAACAGCCCTCCCCTCATCTCCTCTCTCAGTCAGAGACACACAAGCAGAGATATAAAGACATACATATAAGCACATAGCTAACATGTCTACACATGGACAGACACATACATGCAAGCATGCAGAGACACACATGCCAGTCCACAAATACATACAGTACACACACTCGCCTGATAAACATGCAGAACAGAGATATGCACACACACGCACACGCACACAGAGGCAATGCAGCTACAATCAGACGGGTGTGTGCATGCACATTCAGACACAAAGGGGTTGGAAAGAGTTCTATGAGCTATGCTCTGCATATTTTCTCCAATAGTTTTCAAACATCTTATGCTACTAACAGCAACGTTTCCCTTCCAAAGTGCTAAATCCAGCCTTCCAAGCCCTGTATTTATCTTGAATGCTTGACAGCCTTAATTGAGTTTATTTTAAATCCTGCACCCTTTTATATTTTATTTACTCAGGTCTGGGGATAACAGGTAACTGTGCATGATGCTACTATATTCAATACCTGGCAAAGTTCCATAGCTGTGCGTTCAGATGTCATAGCAAAATTAAATTATGGCTCCAGGTCAACGTTCTGCATATACTTGGACACTGGTGGTTGCTTTCTATCTTCTGAAGGATGTTGGGGGGGGGGGAGCAATTTTAGCTTAGCAAAGTGCATATACAATTGAGTGCTTATTACAGATTTCAGGATATGGTGCAGCCTTAAGATAGTAACTAGACCTCTTAGTCTAGTGTGCATTATTTTAACACATGTCCTATGATATTCATTGAGATCTAGTTACTAATAATGCAAGCTAATGTTGAATCAATGCGTGCTAACGTTACTGCGTCTTAGTAACTAGACAGCTAAAACTATTATGCTATCGTAATCATTTATACAAAGGCTTGGACATGACAGTGTCTTTTGTTTAAATACTTAGATTCCTCCCTCATCAGTGCAGAGTGAAAATGGCAAGCATGTGTGGACTGTAAGTAATATCCATAAAGTAAAACCAAAATGATTAGATTTCTTTTGTGATCCAATTGTTTACCCTTATCCAGGAATTGAACCGGGGATCTTTCACATGGTAGCACAATCGAGCTACTGGGTGACCTGATCAGATTTGCTCATTCCCTCTCCTCCTTCTAAATATTTCACTTGTGTGGATGAATTTCTTTAGGGGAGTAGCTGTACAATGTCTGTATGCAACAGTTTACAAGCAGGATTAGGGCCAACAACCTTTTGGTCTAGAGGTTTCAGCTTTTAGGGATGTGCCTGCATTAGCACGCCTTTGGTTCATTAATGCGTCTTAAAAAATGTAGTGTGCGCTTAATTGTTTTAATCTATGTTGATCTATGAATTAGCATGCACAGAGTTGATTAGTGCATGTTACAAAATTCTAATGCACGTTAAAAATAAAAGTTATTAAGCCAAATGTGCGAGATGAACCAAAACAAAATGCCTGATAATTATCAAAAATTCCAAAAAGAAACTAAAAATCTTTTTCCCTGTGCACATCCTCAGCTGATCTGCTAGAAACAAGCCTTTGTCTCGCTTAGACTGTAAAAGTTCTATCATAATTCTGTCCTCATTGTAATTTATTATTTTATCACAATGGGTAATCTCAGCAGTGTGAGTCAAGGTTGCGAAGTCTCTTCTGTATCTTCACCATCCTGCAAAGAAGACCTTGCCTTTATGTGGATCAGGGTAACTGCCTCCTTATCCGAGTGACAAGTCCATTTTCTCATTTACTCTTTTAAGTCTTTCACTGCTTCAAGTAAATGAGCATAATATGTTTCCTTGCTTAAACCAACACCAAGCTTCCATTTCTTTTTTAATGAACCTCTTTCCATCCGAGTTCTTATTACCTCCTCCTGTAACTATGCAGACCAGGGCTGGTGCTGCTATTAGGCAAAATGGGCAGTGGTGGCAATGGCTTGGCTTGCTTGCAGATTGCGACACAGGGCTTACTTAAACTCTCTGGTGCTGTGTCACGGTTTCTGCCTTCTGTTATCTGTCACTTTCACACCCCTCTGTAGAATTCTGGTTTGCATAAGCCAGCAGTCTGTGTCGGGGGGGGGGGGGGGGCGGGCGGGGGATGGAGGTGGCAGATAACAGAAGGCAAAAACCACAAGACATCAGTGGAGAGTTTAGGAAAGAACGCCATTGCATTGTGATTGCCAAGCCATTGTGCCACCTCAGTCCTGAGAGGAACGGCAGCCGCAGCAATAGGGGTGGAATGAATTGCCCACCTAGGATGCCTCCGTTCCTTGCTCCGACCCCAATTCGGACCTTACTCAGATTTCCAGCATTATTCAGCTGAAATATTTCTCTGTATTACTCAGTCAATGGAGTGGAGGAATAGCCTAGTGGTTAGAACACTGGCTCGGTAACCAAACAACCAGCGTTTGATTCCCACTAGCACTCCTTGTGGCCTTGGGCAAGTCACTTAACCCTCCATTGCCTCAGAAGAAAGGCCTGGCAATCTACTTCCAGTCACACTGCCAAGAAAACCCAGGAGCTGGGTCCATCACCCCTTTTTTTGATGATATGACTCCTTGTTCCAGGATTTCCTGTTCACCAATAAAAGTTTGACTTGTGTATTGTTTATATCTTTATGGTGATATCTGAACATTTATATCATCTCCCTTCTCCTTTCACTCTTTCAATTTGTACAAGTTTTGGTAACTGATTGCTGGACTATCTCTGCTTTGTCTATATCTTTCCAGAGGTGTGACTTTCCTCACCAACAACCCTACTATAGGTGAAGCCTCATAAATTATATGTAAAAGAGAGAAAGGTAGAGATAAAATGACCATTTCTTAGAACCATATAAATTTAACCATAAGCTTTCTATTAATTACCCAGGTTTATGTTTAAAAAGAAAAAAAAATCCTGCTTTGCCCCTTGGAAGTGATTGGCTGATTCGAAGGAGCTAGTTAACGGAATGAGTGCTGATAGTAAGATGCAAGCTAGAATCCGTCATAGGTTTAGGAATGAAACTGCCTTGTTACCTCATCTGGAGGCCTGATTAAGCCAAACTCCTTAAATCTCTTGAACAATCTCCAGCTAAGAAAGTCAAGAGTTCTATTTGAATTGTCTCCTTTGCTGAGTCCTATAATGTTACAAAGGGCAACAGAGAAAATTAAGGGTAAATGGGTACAGAAAAATATTGCTGTTCCTACAGGTTAAGTGAGGAAAAGAGAGAAAACAGACCAAACTTCTGGTGTTCTAAGAAAAACAAAATATACCTTTTTTTGGCATGCCTCATGTTACACTAAGGCAAAGAAATTAACAGGAATCATTGGTAACCTTTACAAATGGGTCTCATTTTTGCTGATTAGACACAAAACAGTGTGGAATTAGAAAGATCCCTGTCATCAAATGGCAAGTTAGCCACTTTCCCAGACATAATTTTTTAAAAAATCAATAAAATGTTGCAAATGAATCACTGAGCACTGAAAGAATTTGTCACTCCCCGGCCAAGAAAATTAAAAAGGTATTTCATGAGTATGATGTTTCTAAGAGCTGCTTATTAAACGAAGCCATGATTTGTCACACTTTGAAATGATCTTTATTTTCGATTTTTCATTACTATAGTACCATGAAATGATACCGCTGAGGACTGAAGAGCAGTTTATTCCTAATGTCAGCGAAGCCTCACCTTTCACCCACGAGAACAGACATGACCTTCTGCAAAGAGATTCCTCTGTGAGGACTGAGCCCCATCTGCTGAAGAACAGAAAAAAGGTTCGTTCAGGTTGCAGATTCGTTGCTGAACAAGGTGCAGCTGAAACATCTACTGTGTGACAAGAGAAGGGAAATGTATTTTTTTAATTTAAATAAAATGCAAATTAAGATACACCATTATTTAACAAAAGCAACAGTAGATATGGGGCAATAAAATTACATTTGGGTATGATCATTATGTATTGAAAGTATGTTGATATTACTGATAATTGGAAAAAATTCCATGTAGGTTGAATTGTAGATTTTATGAACGACATGAACAGGTTTAATAACCAGCAGAGACTGCAGAAGATGGTCCAGATCCCTTCTTCAGCACCCTTCTGGGACACCCTCCTTCCCTTTCTCTAGCAATGGGGCTCCCTCTTGACAGATCTGGCTCTCCTCTGCAAGGCGGTACCATATATGTCCAGGCTTGAATCTCTTCTCCTTTTCTTCTCCACCTTTAGTATCCCCCTGAACTCCTTGAAAATCCTGGAGGTGACATCATCACCTGGGTACCTTTGTTATTTTCTCCTCTCCACTCTTCTCAGACATGGTCAGAAAGTGTAGCTATAGGCCTGAGCAAAAGTCACATGATCCCCTGCAAACCTCTCTGTTGGGCCCTCTGTCCCACAGCAACTGGGACTCAGTGCCTAAGACAGTCTTGTCTCCTTCTAAAGCTCCTTAAACCCCTCTCTGGTGATCCTTCTAACCAGGCCTGCAGCTGCAGCTTTTCCAATCAGCAGCTGCCTGGGAAGAGGTGGCATCCATCTGCTCCCCCCTTCATGCACTTTATGGATACAGTAACTAAGCTGTCATGGCTAGAGGAGAGCACCAGACCAAGATTTCCATCCTCGCTACCTTCTAGCCTTCTTTCTATCTTCCATAGGCTGTAAGGCTATGGATCTGCATTTGGTTCAATAAAAAAAAAGAAAACTTACTGCATACGAAATTGAATTAATGTGCATTAACTTTCAATGGTACGTGCATGATTGACTCTATATAAATCACTGGCATAAGTGACAAAGGACGTGCCTTAATGTGCAATGGCTTAGCCCGGCCCTAGAGCTAGCGTACATTATTGTGCCTACTTTTTGCAAGCACGCATGTAAATTATAGTATTCTGTAATCCACATACATACCGCCCGCTTCACCTTTGCTGCACCCAAAGTCCACCTACGTGCATACCCACAGTGAAAGTACATGCAGTGCAATGTGTGGACTTCTACGCTAGCCGGTATTTTAAGTGGGCACCTACATGTAGAAATGTTACTAAAATACAGACATTTAGACAATAGGTAGCTCCTTATAAAATGACCCCAGGTGTGTGGAATGAATGGGCACAAAACTACACAAAAATTGTGAACTTTTCTGAAAATGAACCAAGAACCTTTTGCCTATGTCCCTGCATTCCATATGCTATCCAGTGGGGAAGTGTAAGCACTAGACAGAGAAAAGGTTTCCTTTGCAAAAGGTAACTCTGTAAAAAGCTCTTGAGAAAAGAGGCAAAATTCTTACAACCTTAAACATGTGATACTGAGGGCTAAATTTACTAAAAGGTGCTACTACGTTAGCATGAACTATTTATTGCAATCCCATATTAGGCAATAGAACTTATTTAACCTGCGTTAATGGCATTAGTGTCTGCTAATGTGGTAGGGTACTTTAGTATATCTAGCTCTAACATCCCTGAACATCCTACATCATGAAGGGACAGTTAGGGGTCTTTTACTAAAGGGCATTAGCTGTTAGCACAGGTTTTAGCTTGCGCTAAAGGCGCACTGAGACATGCATTGACAGCTGGTGCAGGACCATGACAGCACCACCAGATTTTAATGCTGTCTATGGGGCATTAGGGGATGGGTTGGGGCAAAAAATGGGCAAGGTGAGCACCTTGCAGTCAGCACTCCCGCGCTAACTGCAGAGTGGCCAATTAGCATGAGTGCATGTATCGCCACCTCAAGAGGTGCAGGTAAGTGCTATTTGTATTCTGTGTTAATACAAGCACCCCCGCACTGACTGCCGAGAACAAGCCTTCACAGCCCCCAGACAATTGATGCAGTTGATATTGAGCCAAACGCGCTATGTTCATGGTACAACACCATAGTGCCTTTAATAAAAGGGCTCTTCAGTGTCTTTATTTATTTATTTATTTATTTTAACTGATTTTATATACCGTCTTTCTACAAATCAAGACGGTTTACATAAAACATTTAAAATAGAGTGTTTCCACTGTCTACATAGAACAAAGTAACAATATATATAAAATAACAATGAAACTAATTATAAATTATAAGAATAAACAACTATTTACAAAGGTATTTACCGAGGTGTCAGTTGTCAGTATGTAGGTTTAGAAGGGGTAAGAGCTGGGGGAAGCAGATGAAGGTTAGAACTAAGGTGGGAGGGGAAAATGTTCCTGAAAAAGGAGGGTTTTTAAGTTTTTTCGGAACTCAAGGTGAGTTCTAGAGTTCCGAAGCTCATGGGGAAGAGAGTTCCATAGGGTAGGAGCATAAAGGGAAAAAGCCCTGTTACAAGTGAATTGTTTACTATATCTTATGGTTGTTGGGATGGAGATGAGGTTTTTGGTAATAGTGCAGCGGGTTCTAGAGCTAGCAGAGAGGGGCATGAGAGGGGAAAGGCAAGGAGCTGATTCATTGGAGATGATTTTATGTATAAGGGTAAGCACTTTGAACTTAATCCTACAGTAGATGGGGAGCCAATGGAGGTCATATAGGACTGGTGTGATGTGTGATCGCCTAGGAGTGCTGGTTATGAGTCTTGCAATCGTGTTCTGGGCAAGTTGGAGCGGTTGTATAGCATTCTTGGGAAGGCCATGATAGATTAGGTTGCAGTAATCAAGATAGTGGGTTCTGAGGGCTTGACAGACAGATCGAAAAGAAGTAGGGCTTAAGAGGGGTTTGAGATTCCGGAGGGTACGTAGCTTAGCATATATTGTATTGGTAGTTCTCTTTATTTGATTAGTGAAGGAGAGGTTCTGATCGAGGATAATGCCAAGATACTTCACCTGGTTTTTTACAGTAAGGGTGAAATCTCCAATAGTAATGGTTGGAGGGGGGGTGTATGAGGTAGCAGAGAATACCTGTAGCACTTCAGTCTTAGTTTGATTAATTAGAAGGTTATGTTGAGATAGCCATGATTTCAGTGTAATTAAGCAATCGCTTAGATTAGAGAAGTCAGGGTTGGAGAGATTAAATGGGGTGAAGCACATCATGTTGTCCGCATATAATTGGTACTGAATGCCAAAGCTCTGAAAGATGTTACAAACAGGTTGAAGGAAGATATTGAAAAGGAGAGCAGAGAGGCTCGATCCTTGGGGGACACCTTGTTTTAGTGTAAATGAGAGAGAAGTATCATTGCCAATACGGACCTGTTGGGTTCTGTCGTTTAGGTAGGATCGGAACCAGTTTAGGGTTGTGCCTCTAAGACCTATTTCATGGAGCCTGCATAAGAGTTGATGGTGAGGAAGGGAGTCAAAGGCGGCTGATAGGTCAAGGAATATGAGTAGGCATCCTTGGGTAGGATTCTGGGTGTGCAAGTACAGGGAGTCTAGTAGGGAGGTAAGGAGGGTTTCGACACCATGGTTCTTTTTGAAACCATGTTGGAAAGAGTCAAGGGGAGAGTGCTCATCAATATAGTCTTGGAGTTTGGTTTGAACTAGTTTCTCTGCTATTTTGGCAAGAAAAGGGATGCTAGAAATAGGTCTGTAGGAGGTAGGAGAGGTGGGGTCAAGTTTTGTTCCTTTTAGTATTGGCCGAATAGTGGCGCGCTTGAGAGGAGGTGGAACAAAACCAGTCTGGAGGGAGGTTTGTATAATTGATAGAATGTAGGGGCTGAGGGAACCTCCAGTAGCCTTGATCCAAGGAACAGGACAGGGGTCAAGGGCAGAAGTGGAGGTATTCAGGTCTTTTATAACATTAGAGATATTTTCTAGTGTGATGGGATCGAATTCGTTCCAAGTGGTTGGGAGGGTAGGTTCAGGAGGTTGGGTGCTGTAGTCTGGGGTAAAATTGGAGTTATTGATAGAGGAGGGAGGGGGGAAGAACAAGCATTGGGGAAGAACAAGCATTACCCCTTGTCACTATTTAGAATCTTATGTCATTAATCCAAGACTGTTTTTCTCCCTAGGGTAAAATGTCCAGAAAGTGCCTGTCTGGCTGGAGGCTTCATGATAAACACTGCTACCTTCTAAATTCAGTTCGAAATTCCACTTGGGAGAGTGCAGAAAAAGCTTGCAGCCAAACGTAAGAGAAAAAGCTTTTGTTCAATACTGTGGAATTGATATTGCAAAATTATTCTACAAGTGGCAATGAATTGCAAATCTAATTCCTATTTTTTTGTGTGTATGTGCTGGGATGTCCTCCTTTAAATGAAAGTCCCATTGTCAAAATGTGAAGTACAACCAGGTAAAAGAATCTCCTCTACCCCATTCCCCCTAAGCTGGAAAATAAGCTGTAGACCCAAACTGACTTGAGTACATTACAGAGGACTTGCTACTGTTTTTTGCAGCATCTACGTGGATGATAAATTTATGCAGCCTTTTTTCACATATATATGCCACTATACATAGACAGTTTCCAAGAGGGTTAATGGTTCAACGTCTTCTAACAGGGCACGGAATTGTCTCAGTATATTCGGCTAGTATCTGCTGGAGAGAAAAGATTGCTCTTTCACCAGCCTAGCCTATTAACATCAATGACGTATTCCGGCCTAATTTAACACTTTTAAACTCCCTCTTCCCGTTGTGTTGCTTAATCTTTAACAGTCTTTAGTGAAATGGCACTTAACTTCAAAAGTCTTATCAGATCGTTGTCTTAAACCAATGTAATCCCGTAATCCCGACGCCTCTTTGGCAACGTTGTCGCGTTTCACTCATCTACATGAGGTTCTTCAGGGGATAAAGCGCCATCAGCCAAATATTCACCAATAAGGCCTCATCAATGCATAGCTTTTTGAGTCGGTCTTGAGTTTCATAAAGTCCTTCATTAATTATTTGGTACTTGTGTCTCACATCCCAAAAACGCTGCGCATGTGAGACACAAGTACCAAATAATTAATGAAGGACTTTATGAAACTCAAGACCGACTCAAAAAGCTATGCATTGATGAGGCCTTATTGGTGAATATTTGGCTGATGGCGCTTTATCCCCTGAAGAACCTCATGTAGATGAGTGAAACGCGACAACGTTGCCAAAGAGGCGTCGGGATTACGGGATTACATTGGTTTAAGACAACGATCTGATAAGACTTTTGAAGTTAAGTGCCATTTCACTAAAGACTGTTAAAGATTAAGCAACACAACGGGAAGAGGGAGTTTAAAAGTGTTAAATTAGGCCGGAATACGTCATTGATGTTAATAGGCTAGGCTGGTGAAAGAGCAATCTTTTCTCTCCAGCAGATACTAGCCGAATATACTGAGACAATTCCGTGCCCTGTTAGAAGACGTTGAACCATTAACCCTCTTGGAAACTGCCTTAGTTTATCTAGAGTAATTTTACTTATCTATTTTGCATTCGTATTACTCTGAGAGTTAGACCTGCTTCATTTGTGAATTACTATACATAGAAACATGATGACAGAAAAAGACCACAAGGCCTATCTAGTCTGTCCTTCCATAACAACTACAACAGTCCACTTTTTACCTTTAGAGATCCTCTGTGTTGGTCCCATGCTTTTTTGAATTCAGTTACTGTCCTCATCTCTACCACCTCCACTGGGAGACTATTCCACGGATCCACTACTCTTTCCGTAAAGAAATATTTCCGCCTATCACTCCTGAATCTATCTCCCTTCACCCTCATCCCATGTCCCCTCGTAGCAGAACTTGCTTTCAATTGAAAGAGGCTCTCTCCCTGAACATTTATGCCACGGAGGTATTTAAACATCTCAATCATATCACCTCTATCCCGCCTTTCCTCTAAGGTGTACATATTAAGATCCTTAAGTCTGTCCTCATATGCTTTATAATGAAGCCCATTAATCATTTTAGTAGCAACCCTCTGCACCGATTCCATCCTGTTCACATCCTTTTGAAGGTGCGGTCTCCAGAATTGCACACCATACTCCAAATGAGGTCGCACCAAAGACTTATACAGAGGCATTATCACCTCCTTTTTTCTGCTAGCCATTCCTCTCCGTATGCACCCAAGCATCCTTCTAGCTTTTGCTGTCGCCTTTTCTACCTGTTTAGCTACTTTAAGATCATCAGACACAACCACGCCTAGGTCCCGCTCTTCTTTAGTGGACAAAAGTACTTCACCTCCTATACTGTATTGCTCCCTTGGATTGCTGCAGCCCAAATGCATGACCTTACCTATACATTCATAAACCTCGTTAATTACCTCTGGCATAACAGTATGCATGATAACAAGAACATCCACCCTTTCATTCCACCTGAGGGTAAATGCGAGCAGGGGAGGCGTTTGGGTGGAGCACGAGGTGGAGTTGCAATGTACACATGTACTTTACATGTGAGCCTATTAACTTGGTTCCAAGCAGGCGTCAGTGTCCAAGCAGACGTCAAGTGTAAATTGGACACTTACTAAAAAATGTGCATTTACGTATGGATGCAATTTAAACCTCTATATGCCCGATGATACATGTGTAAAGCACAAATAAGGCTTCTAAAATAACCCCCATAGGCATCTGTGCCTTTGTAAAATAGGTTGGGACTAGATGCCAGTTTTGGCCTATGCACCCACTCGTCCTGTTATAAACATACTCTTTTTATAGTGAATGTAAGCCTTCCCACTTTAGGGAATGAAGATTATGTTAAAGCACAGCTCTGCTACCAACATAAAATGAATGCCTCTGAAAGTAGTAGAAGGCCCGTTCAGTAAGGTCTAATATTTATTTACAACTGTGTGATTCATTCATCTGTCTTGTAAAAACTTGCCTTCTTTTCTGAGGATGCCCATGAAAACTTGGGGTAGTGATTTTGTTTTCCATGACCCCATCTGGCTTCATAGATTTCTTCAGGATAGGCTTCGCTCAAGGCATCTTTCATTAGAAACCTTTCTGGGGGGTCCATTTAGCTTCTTCAGATTTTGTTTCATCTTCTTTTCTGCCTCAGTTTTCCTTTTTAGGAATGTTTTGCTTGAGCGTAGGGCCTGTTGTTGCGGGTCAAGCTGCCGGAATTTGTGTGTATTCATATGCATGTTTATTTGCACATGCATAAGTGTGCACAGACATGCTTATGCTTCCCCAGAAAGAAAGGGGAGGGGGAGAGATCACAGCTGTCTGCTCATGGGGACCTCATCTCCCATGGGCAGAGGAAGAAAGAAGATAGCCCTGGGCCTGCCTGCAGCCTTAAAAAGGATAGACACAGGGAGGGTTTTGCAGAAAAGGAAGAAAAAATGTAAAGAGGCAGCAGCCATAGAAAAAAGAAGACAGATGGGGGGAATGGAGGGCAATGGCTGGGAGTGCTAGGGTGGAAAGAAGGGGGAAGAAAGTCTGAGAGGGGAACAGAAAGTGGGGGAGGGGGGACAGAAGATTGCAAGGGGATGGAGGTTGAAGAGATGAATTCCCGGGGACAAAAGGGCACATTCCTTCTCCTCACGGGACACACACAGGCAGCCCAGCCTACACATACTTGCACAGAGGCACTCCATTCCTGCACCCCACCCCCTCTCCCCCCCCCCCACCCAAATACCCTCTGCTGCATCCCACCCACACACAGGCACACCATTCTCCACCACACACAGACATTCGCGCTCTCAAGATACAGTAGATAACTCCACTTATAAAGAAGCCTTATACAGCACCTGCTACCATAACAAGGCACACTTTATTATTTCTCTTCCTACTCCCCCCCCCCCCTGCCAAGACATGGATGAGTTTGCAAATTGAGGAAGGGAAACGTGCCATTTTGTCACACTATAAGTGTGCTCTTTTCAGCTTGTTTTATTGATTGGTGACTCTCTTCCATCACGTACTTTCTTGGGATTTATGAACATTTTAAATACATAAAACTAAATGTGAAAAAAAATTATGTCAGGGAAAAATGAAGGGATTAGAGCAGCAGATGCACAACCAGGGAAGCCAAGGTTCAAATCGCACCCCTCCCATTGCTGCTGCTTGTGACCTTGGGCAATCACTTCGCTCCACAATGCCTCAGGTATAAACATCGTTCTATTGAGGTAGTAACATGCATTATTTGCCAATATCACAGTACTGCAGCATATAAACTATCAGTCCTGCAAATGTATGCAGAGCATGTCGTCATTATGCAAAACAAATAGCCTGTGAAGTATAATGCAAGCTATGTTTACTTAAGAAGTGGCATTAAATTTCTCCTGGGCACCTTGACCCACTAACATGCCAGCCGATGCTGTCCAAGGTGCCTGCGAAATTTAAAAAAAAAAAAAAAGAAAATTGTCCAACCCCTACCCAATCCCTTAAAAAGAAGCGTGCCCCACTAGCCAGATTCTATCCTCTCATTATCCTTTTGTTAAAAATGTGTCTGCCTTTGGGTCAGTCCATGTCTTCCCATCTTCTGTGATTAAAAAGTGTTTCTTCCCCCGGTTCTCCTCTTCCTCCGCCCTCCCTGATCCTTATACTCCTGGCATGTACCTATTGTTCTGGGGATCTAGTAGGGCTAGGAACGATCCCCAGGTGCTTATGCCCAGTGGGCTGGCTCTTCCATAAAGTTGCTGCCTGAACCCCTGTAATAGTCTCTCAACCCAAGGAACTAGATTGATGAGTCCGATATTAGCATCAGTCAATATTTTGTAAGCTATAATTAAGAGCAAAACTACTAATCATATGGATAAAATTAATTTAATGGAGAAGGGCCAGCATGGATTAAGGTAAGTCATTCTTTGGAGGTGTGAAGAGGAATGTAGATAAAGGTGAACCAGTCAATTTTATCATCTCTCGTGCAGCTAACGCAGTTATGTCTGCTGTAGGGGTGTAAATGCCTGCTCCTAGATTTGTAGAGAATGCGCCTAAGTTATACTGTAATAGCTTATAACTAAAGCTAATGTGTTATCAGAGTAGAGTTGGCACAAATGGCTTAGGAGTGGCGTTCGCTACCATCATGGTGGGCACAAAGCTAACCTATTCGGAGAAATTGCCCCTGAACCTTTCACTTTGTAATGCTCTCTACAGTTTGATGCCAGGGCAGAGACTCATTTCAATTACCTTTTGATTATACATTTTGCACTTTAAGAAATGAATATTACACAATATTCACTTGATGCTTGCACCTCAAATCTCTTGGGACAGGTGATGATATTCTGGGATTGATCTTATTTGATTCCCAAAGATTTTTCATCATGGTTCCTTTCAAAATACTTTTAAAAATTGGGTTTTGATGGCATCATTGTTCTGATGCTTTGCGTTGTGGTATTCTTGTGGCTTTTTCTCGGTTTTTGAACTGTTTTCATCATACAGTTGAGAGTACGCAATAACAATCGTCTTGACCGAAGACGACAACTACAGAAAGTGCACAGCACCCTAATCCCTCCCGTTCCAGTTTCCTTGGGCAAGGAACGGCCTGGAAGTCGCAGAGCAGCACCCACCTACCAATAAGTCCCATTTCGTATTCAGTGAATCATGTTCCTAAAGGGACACTTAAAAGTAAATCATTAGATCCTGTGAAATCAGAGATGCTGCCATTTATAGCATTAGGAGTGGAGGAGTAGCCTAGTGGTTGGGGCAAGGTACTTCAGGCCGGAAGGTCGGGGGTTCAAATCCCACTAGAGGACAGCAACCTTGGGCCGGAAGGACTGGGGTTTCTAGTCCCACAGGTGCTCCTTGTGGTCTTGGGCAAGCCACTTAACCCTCCATAGCCCATGTTCCCTGTAAAATAGTTACCTCCAAGTTATAATGCCCTGTTCAATGTAATTTCAGTTTGTCCAATGTAAACCGCACTGATGCAGAATAGCGCGGTATATAAGAGAATGTAAATAAATAAATACCCATAAGAACTACCAGATTTAGTTCAGTTATTTCATTTTGCTGTGAGTTCCTGTGATTTTGTCCGGTGGCTAAAGTTGAGGAATTCATGAATGACACTTTGGTACTAAACTGTAGCATTTTATTGCTCTGTCCTGTTGTAGGTCATATGGCCACTTAACCAGTGTGCATTCCAAAAGAGAATTGACGTGGCTATGGAAATTCGCCAGGATGCAGCCCTTCTGGATTGGTAAGTAGCAAGCTGAGCTTTAGTTAAAACAGCGAGGCAGGAATTCACAAGATACCCAGAGTCTGGTGAGAAGACTTCACAAGTTTCAATTTGCTTTGGCTTCTAACTTGTATCAAAGCATGCATATTAATTTAGTTATAATGACTTAATTATCCACCTTTCCTTGAAACATCTGTAACAGTCAGTATTTACATTTGGTTGGATTTATGCCAGGTTGATGTGTATTTTTAATAAAGATGTACACAGCCAAAATAAAGATTGGTTCATGCTTCTTTAAAACAATTTTTTCCTGATTTGTGGGCATTTTTTCTTGTTTGTTTCTTTAGGCACACACTGTATGTGCACTAGAACTTTAAGAAACATAAATTAATTGTACACATTAGTTCAGAGGTGTAAATGTGTACAAGAGATGTGTGCATATTTTACATTTTTAGGTTCCCAAATAAACCAAATTGAACTAAAAAATGCACCTTCCTAGTTTTTAGACGTATTTCCTATAGGGAAACTGGCCTTAGAAGATAACATGTCCATACATCTGTCCGTCCCCACCAATGACACTGAAGCCATCCTGACTATTACTTTGCAAAACAGCTTCCCCATTGACTTTAATGGAGATGAATTGGACGAATGAACGAATGTTTTGCTTTCTGAAGACTAAACGAATATGTATATTTTGACAATCCAAAATGAAAATCTGCAAGGATGGAGCCCAACTAAGAGCCTTAGACGCATGAGCGCGCATAAGTTATCACTCCTTATCCAAATTAGTGTTTGCTGTCTTTCTGATTGGTTTTCAAGCCCCCCCCCCCCCCGTCCCCTTCCCTTCACACACAGATAGATGAGCACATGCTATCCTATACTTAATCCAGCATGCAACATTTTGCCCTTTGAGAAAGGAGGGCAGAAGTAACCTAATGGTTAGAGCAGTGGGCTGAAAACTAGGAAAGCCACAGTTTATGTCCCAAACCCCACGCTCATGCCTCTTCTCAGTTTGCCCTCTATTGCACCAGGGCCAAACTTGAGCTTATAAGTTCTTTCTGGGATAGGAACCTCAACCTACTTATTGTCTCTGAAGCATAATTTTCCCTGGAGTATGTATTTAGAAAGGCGAGGAATTAAATCCAAATCATGGTTTGTCCACAGAGCTTCTGGTAGCCTACAGTTCATTTGATTCTATCTGTGAGCATGTAACAGTAAATGATGGTAGGTAAAAACGGAAAAGGCCCATCTGATCTGCCTAGTAGGGTGGTTTGAGGTGCTCCAACAACTAGAGTTGTCTACAGCCAAACCAACATGAGTAGTACTTAAACAATACTGTTCATCTGGTATGGGTGCATAGGCCAAAAATGTTCATTTTGTTTAGTTTCCCACGTTATTTGCGGGATCTTGGTTTTTTAAAATTTTGCTTTGGGGCAAATTTCCTTAAAAGCCCGCTATGGTTGGATAGTGCACAGAGCTGAGCAATAGTGTGTGCCATTGAGTGACAATGTGCATTATTTGTGCATACATGTGCATGCATGAATAATGTGCATTATCTCTCAATAGCATGCACTATTGCTCTCTAGTGCACACAGGGGCAGGTTTACTAAAATGCACTTTTAGTGCACGTTATGGCCTGTTTTAGCATGGGAGCAGAACTGGACCTGCACTAGCTGATTGGGGTGTTCACAGCATGTCCCCATGCAGTCAGTGTGGATTGCCCTCAAATTAAGCTGTTTGCCACGATTCACATGGGTGCAATTACCACCACCACCCATTGAAGTGGCAGTGAGTGCACCCATGCTAACTGCAACATTGCTAGTTAGCCTGCACACAAAAGATTCTTGCACTAACTCAGTATGCACACTCTGCCCAGCAAACCGCCTAGTCTCCGCCCCATCTGCATAGGGTTTCTTACCACAGCAGCATTTTTAGCACATAGTGACCATTACTGCAGCCTGTTTAGCACATGGTAAACCCTGCATTAAGCATTAGTACTCTTTAGTAAACATGCCCTGATATTCACCCATAGGCCCATATCATTCAATAGTGCACACTAATGAAGGATAATGCGCACCATTAACGACAGACGGGAAGTGAAAAAAAATTGGGGCTTTTTTTTTTCTGTTTTTGATCCAAAACAATAGGAAACATTATAAGAAATGTCATTATAGGCTATGTCCTTCCAAACGACACATCCCTGTTATCTGATCAACCCTTCTATACAATGGCTACTGGGCAGATGCAGAAGTGCCTGCCTAGTATTTATTTCTATCGTTGTATTTAAACACTATCCTCGTTCACAGTACACAAACATTTTGTTGCTAGACTGTGAAAATAATAGGTTTTATTTTGGGAGTTATTTACAACCACTTTTGCATAAACCTTTAATAACCATATGCTAGAGAAGAGAGATGCCATGTTTCTGAAATGGTATGGTACAACAATGCTTAATTTACATGCAAATATTGGTCTCATTTGTTTTTTAAAATATACTAGTTGAAGGGATGCTAGACTATTTGAGTTGAATTTTAAGACAGAAAATCCTGTTTGTAGTGATTCCTGGAAACATCTTGCAAAGCTTTTAGTATGCTAGGCTTGGGTTTTTAAAGGGTTTCATTCAGTCCTTTGGGTAGTGGTATTTGTTGTTCTTTAATTGCTGTACCAAGAGCATGCCAGTCAGAGAGGTACATAGGGTAACACATACAGTGCAGGTAGACAATAGTACATGAGAGGCAATGCTCTGAAGGTTCACCGGTGTATATTGTGTTTTCTTATCTCAGGACTGACGGAAGCTGCAGACGTTAATGGATGTAAGTGGACCAATGGAAAGCCAGTGACCATTAACCACCTGAAACGAGGAAAACTGGGGTTAAGTCAGGGGGCACAGAGAAAATGTGCTCTTGTAAAGAGAAAGAGAAAGTGGTTGATGAAAGAGTGTAATAAGGGGCAGAAAGAAAGGTATGTCTGCTCTGCCCCATCACTGTCCGGGAATGCTCCGTCCGCGCAGAGTCAGCCATAAATTCATGTATGCTGCATCGGTCTTCACTTTTTGGATCTCCAAGAAACTTTGAATCATTCACAAACTTTGGGCCAGGAAAGTTTTATATTCTGATAATCATTTCAGCCCCATGTCTGTATCATGTATTCTATTGCTTTTGTCATTACGAGGGAAAAACCTAGTGGTAGGTCAATATGGCTTCTTGATGAGATACGAGCCTCCATGGGCAAGGAATGGCCTGGAAGTCACAGAGAAAGTTGCAGAGCTGGTGCCGACCATTGTTCCTGAGCTTCTAAGTTTTAGAACTAACATTTCATAGACCGCCTGTCAAAATAAACTGTCTAGGCAGCAGAGATATCAAAAATTAAAATATCAAAACATTTAATAATGAACTTACAAATTACAACAAAATAACTGCAAAAATTTTTAAAAAAGTAAAGAAAAAAATAGAGAACTGAAATTACTAAAGAGAATTAATAATAAAATTAACAAATAAAATATAGTGGTATCATAGTTTGCATTCTTTCAACGGGCTCTGGGGCTTCCTCACCAAGTCAATTTACTGTCAGTGCACTACAAGTAACAGAATGGAGGAGTCAGAGTCAAGACAAGCTGGCAGCTTGTTGCAGCAAAGTGCGCTGCCATTAGCACAGGCAATAGTGCAGTGTTTGTGCAAGAAGAAATTCACCGTAAGCATGGTCAATGCATAAATGGCTGCACTAATTTTAGTGCACAGCACATTTAAATCCTAATGGATGGCAATGAATCAATTAGCTGTGCAGCACAGATGCAGAGAAATGAACAGAAGCCCAAGCTCAACATTGGGATTTTTAATGCGAGGTCTAAAAAGACGTTAAGGGTTAGCTCTTAGGTCTGCAGTCAGTATTAGTGTGGCATTTCTGTCCCTTTTTTGAGCATACAGCACCTGCAACTTTCTTCTGGCTTTGCTGAAGAGAGGGCTGACATAAAACGCAGGGAAGTGTGCTGGGACAATGTTATGAACACGTGCCGGAATGCTATATAGAGCAATGTTATTCCGTGCAGAAGGTCTTCTCAGAATAATATTACTGTATATGCCAGATAGCAATCCAAAACATGCATACAAGAGGCAAATTGTGGGGGTTTTGTGTGCAAGACAGAGGTGCTGCTAATGCAGACTCTGTGTGCATGTGCCTGGCTTGCTCTCCTTTTTCAGAACAGACTTTCTGTGCATAGCTCATGTTCATGCTGTTTGCTTACTGTATCCCTGAGCAATACTGCTCCGTTAACTTTAGTGCTGCAAACTAGCGCAGGGGTATTGTATCAAGGCCTGGGTCAGTTGACAGCTCTGAATGATTCAGGCGCATGTGCCTGCATTTGCAGTAGGTTAGAGTAGCTTGTGCCCATTGAAGGAAATGGAGATTAGGCACTACATACAAATGCCCACAGAACCAATTAAGAACCAGCCTTCAAACCTTCATAAATCAAGCTCCAAACACAAGATCAAGACAAAGTAACCAGCAAACGTTACTCACTATACCAGCCCTCAAAAGAAAAAGCTCATAACAATCATGCAATTGAGACCTTTACTCTTTTCGCACCCAAAATTTGGAACGCCCTCCCAGAAACCTTAAAAGCCGACCAAACCGTACCCGACCTATGAATAAAGCTCAAGGCACACCTCTTCACAGACTACTTTGGACTCTGTGAAATAGGTTAACCCCACTTTGCCCCCTGAACTTGAACCCCAGTCCCCTTTTAAGCTGACAATACTGTAGAATCTAGGACCACCATGTTCAACCCCCGTTTGTTTCCCTCAATCCCAGTTCTATGTTATATGCCCATCCCTGTAGATCCAGTTTGACATATTCCAGTTCTATGTAAAGCAGCCCTCGCTGTTAATGTTTTATGTAAACCACTTTGACTGCAAGAGAAAGTGGTGTATAAACTTTGTTAAATAAATGAAATAAATGTTGTTTCTCAGAATCTGTAAAATTCTGAAAATGCTAGCACGGAACAAGAGTATGACCGATCAGTGAGTGTTGGCGGTGCGAACAAGCACTGTTTTTCAGGACAGAATGGAGCCTGAATAGCACGTGCATAGGTATCACCCCTTTGTGTTAGTAGGGGAGATAATGGAGAAAGGGCTGTGAACCTGTGTTTTAGTAGAGGTACCCTACTGGCACAGCACATTGTTCAAAAGTTCAAGATAAGAACCAGTGAACTCCATAGAAGGGAAAACAGGTTTGCTTGTTAAAAATGAAGCTTCTCAGTACTAGAAGTGCTGTGGTACTGCATTGCATTCTAATTACCTTTAAGAAAAAAAAATAATTAGGGCAAGCAACCAAATCAAACTAATTTTATAATGTCAGGGAAATGTGCAAAATCTCTTCACCCTGTCAATTTTGACAAGTTACGCTAAACTTGAATTTTGCTCAAGCTGACAAGATGCGTACATATTTTAAAACACCCAGATTTTTCTGGAAGATCCATAATTATTTTTTTTTAATAGGATGCTGTAAATTGTTTAATCCAAGGTCAAATCAGTCTGGTCAGGGCTTTGTTTGATGAGGTACCAGCACCTTTTTCATTGCCTGCTAGAACTGGCCCATGATCCTTATGTATTAATGAATGAGCCCTGCACATGAGTACCGACACCTTTTTTCTAGGAAAAATGCACTGTGTCTGGTACTGATCATTCTTGTAGTTGCTATTAAGTTTACTGGATGCTTGCTATACCTCTCTTCCATTTGTCCATTCCATTTGGGAAATAACTATGTAATTACGAAGTTCATTTGCTAAAGCCAGTTCCAGGATTATGCAGTCTGTAATAATGACAGAATTCTATGATGATTCCTGTGGAAATGGGGATGGGGAATCTGCTAGACTATTTTGATATGGAATATAAGGTTAGTGGTACTGCAAAGGAAAGAAAGCTGGTCAGGCTTAGATAGGCCTTGCTGTTTTAATCTGTTCCTATGTTTTTATGAATTCTGTATCTTTACCGTCACGGGCCCATGAAATCCAATACAAACTTTGCTGACAGATTTAGTCTCCCATACACTGCTAGAATTTCTTCTGGGGAAAAAAAAGGAACATTATGTTCTTAAACATAATTCCGCATATATTCACCAAGAGAGGACGTCAGACTGCCTCCCATCTGTGCAGCCCTTTCATCCCAATAGGATGGTGCCGGCTTAGCTAGCAGGGCTGCTCATTAATCTGGGATGCGCATCGCACCTGTGGTTCAGTGTTTACTTAGGAGATTTGCTTTAGTGTGACCACTGAGAAAAACAAGATTTGCTTTAGTGTGACCACTGAGAAAAACAGACATCATCTTCATTCAGTCTCCTGTACAGAGAAATACAGCATTCTCCGTCTTAAAATTACATTGCTTGCCTTTGAGGGAGGGAAAGTTTTACATGGCAATGCAGTAATCAGTAGTTAACAGTGATGGACCAGCTCAGTGCTGACGTGTTTATGGGATTACTGGACTAACGCCAGAAAGAGATTTGTTGTCCCAGGCATCTGCCTATAACACCCTTGTGAACCTCTGGTTCACAGGCTCCAATCCTGGCACGGTCAGCTCAATCATTAATCATTTCTGAGATATTGTGTACACAAACGGAATATTAATTGGATAGTAATTATGTAGCATTCCATTTAAGGGCTTTGGAAAAAGGTACTAAATAAAAAAGTTATTAATTAATTTACAAACTAGATGAGTAGCTAATGGACCCGGCTGTCTAAAAATGTGTTTTTATTAAAATTAATGTGCCTTTTTAAATGAAGTGAAAAGACTTGCCAGTTGGGTTTACTCAACGGCATTTTTTTTTAACAAACTGAAAATACATGCCAACTACCGAGAATCAGCACTTGGTATAAGAAAAGACAATTTGCCATACTGGGTCAGACCAAAGATCCATCAAGCCCAGTATCTCGTTTCCAGCTGTGGCCATTCCAGATCATACAGTAAGTACCTGTCAGGTTCCCAAAAGGTAGACGGATTCCATGCTGCTTATCCCATTGATAAGCGGTGAATTTCCCCAGACTATTTTAATGATAGTTTATGGACATTTCCTCCAGAAACCCAGCGACACTAACAGCTTTTACTGCATCCTCTGTCAATGAATTCCAGAGCTTAATTACACTTTGAATGATAAAAAATTTCTCTGATTAGTTTTAAATGTACCACAACTGATTCATGTTTACCCGTTCCACTCCACCCATTGTTTTATAGACCTCTATCATATCTTCCCTCAGCTGTCTTTTTTCCAAGTTGAAGAGCCTTAACCTATTAAACCTTTTCTCATAGGGGTATCCTTCCATCCCCTTTACCATTTTGATTGCCCATCTCTGTACCTTTTTTAATTCCACTGTATGTTTGGTCGCACCAAAGAGCAATAGAGGGGCATTATGATATCCTCTGTTTTATTCTCCATTTCTTTCCATATAATTCCCAACATTTTATTAGCTTTCTTGGCTGTCACTGCACATTGAGCAGAGAGGATTTCAACGTATTATCCATGATAACTCCTAAATTCTTTTCCTGGGTTATGACTCCTACTATAGAACCTATCATCATTTAGCTATGGTTTGAGTTGTTCTTCGTAAGTGCATAATTTTGCTTTAGTGTGACCACTGAAAAAAATAGACAACATCTTCATCATGATAGATAAGTGCATAACTTTGCACTTGTCCACATTAAATTTCATCTGCCACTTGGATGCTCTGTCTCCCAATTTCTCAAGGTCCTCTTACAAGTTTTCACAATCTTGTGATTTAACAACTTTGAATAATTTTGTGTCATCTGCAGATTTGATCACCTGGCTTGTTCCCATTTCCATGTAATTTATAAATATATTAAAAAGCAGTGGATCCATTAGATCCCTGGGATTCTCCACTATTCACCTTTCTCTACTAAGAAAATTGGCTATTTAACCATAATCTCTGTTTTCTATTAAACCATTCCCAATCCACAATAATACATTGCCTCTGATCCCATGACGTCTTAAAATTTCCTCAAAAGATCACGTGATGTGGTGAGAGCTGGTGGACGGATTTCGCTAGCTCTCCGGGGCACCCCACACCAGATCACCTAGAAATAGAGCAAAATTGGCCTTATACTCACATAAAAGGGTTGAACAAGAGCATACAACTGCTGTGAACATTGGACGGACCGGCGAGCCAGAGCAGCGATGAAATTGACTCGCAAAGAGGGGGAAAGGGCTCCAGAGTACAATGGCAAGATGGCGGACAGGCCTCCCTCCACCGAGTTACTAAACCCAACACAGCTTGTCGACGAGGTAACTATGGCTGCAGTGAGTGCATTGACGGGGCAATTTGATGAAATAGGAAGTAAACTCAATGGAGTCACCCATACCTGGGGCCCAAATACAAGAGGCGGAGTGCAGAATCTCATGGACGAAGGATGAAATGCTTAATACCACAACAGACCTGAAGGCTGTACAGATGACGGTTCAGCGGCAGGTGGAAAGGATAGAAGATATGGAAAATCGAAACCGCTGTAATACTGTAATCTGAGATTCGTGGGCATCACTGAGTCAGTGTGTGAGCCGGAGCTGTGGAGTTTTCTGGAGACCCTCTTGTCTGCAATGCTGCCCCAAGGAAACAGTAACACGCTGCTAATTATCGAGCAGGCCCATCGCCTGGGGGCCCAGCAAGAGGGCCGTAACGAGCCGAGGTCATTGCCTGATTTTTTAACTATGTGCATAAGGAGGCAATTTTGAGAGCCACCCGAGGACAAGGCCAGTTACAGTACCAGAGCCAAAAAATCTTGGTATTCCAGGACTATTCAACTCTTCTCAGCCAGAGACGCAGGGCTTTTGGGGAGGTGTGTCAGACTTTGGTGGCAGCCAAGGTACAATTCACCTTGCAATACCCAGCCAGTCTGAGAATATCTCACAACGGAGTGACACATATGTTCGACACACCAGTGGCAGTCATGGCTTACACCCAAGAACATGCGAGAGAAGCTAACTTCAATATCTGGACAGAAATGAATGTTTGATATTTAAAAAAATAAATAAATAAAAGAGCTGAGTTGAGCGAAGTGAGATCTGGGAGAGTCAAACTTGCTGAGCGGGGCCTGTGCCAGAATCTGGGGCTTGCAGGTTCCAATACTACACGGACTCGATGAATGGAGCTCTCCCACCTACTGCTTATCTTAACGAGTGGGAATGCAGGTTCAGACTCAATGTAAAGTTTATCTATTTGAAGCTGTTTGCAAGGCTGTAAGGGTGCGAAGGCTCTTGTAGCATTAAGGGAACAGTAGGCAGAGAGTGAGCGTTAACAGCGAGTGCTCCCTTAATGCCTGCTGTGTTAGTGCCCTTTAACACTGGGAACCCTAACGCCAAGCAAAACCTCATGGAAAGGGGGTACTTTGAGAGGAAAGAGCCTATTTAAATGTCTGCAATGTGATCCACAGACTAGTGAGCCCAAGATAGTGATAGTAGTGCTCCATTAGCAGCAACAGCATAGTGCCCAAGTATGAAAGGACACTATGTTGATGAGGCAAAGGGAATGGCCCTGGGTCATGCAGTGGGGGTTGTTGGTGCACAGGTTGCACATCTGTGATGTCCACCATGATGCTACAGTGACAGTGGTGGCACACAAACATGCTGTTACTGCGAAAAGGTAATGCGTAACATGGGGCAGTCCAAGGGTCCCTGGTATCCTAGGCAGAGACTCTGGCTGTCCTGACTCCAGAGGGGAGAGGCCAGTAGTGCCAGCAGTTGTAGCTCTACAGGGGGCTGCAAAAAGCAGCTGCCCAGGGAAATACCAATGCTCCAGCTGTCCCCCTCACCCTGAGACGTATCTGCAGCTGGTGGGGATGGGGTTATGCTGTCGGCAGTTGTTTGAGGGGGCAGCATGGTCGCCCATGTGTGCCTATGCCCCCCCCCCCCGATCCAGAACTGGCGCCCTAGGTGCATGCCTAAGCCGCATGGTGGATGGGTTGGGACTGAACCCCACCCCCACTGACAGCATGCTGCCATGTCAGCATGGTGTGAGAGTGTTGGTGGCAGGTACAGCATCCTACGCCAGCAGCATACAGAGCCATGGTGACATATAGACCAGACAACATGTCCCCCTCCAAGACCCGCCAAACATACCTTGTCAGGTATGACACAGGGCATGCAGAGATCACAGCATTCACCCTGTCAATGACCAAAGCTCCAGACAGGGACTACTGAATCCAAATGGCAGCTCTGTGGTGCAACACACAAAACTAGTGTGTATATGAGCAAAGGGTCCCATGTTCAAGATCTGGCTGCGGATCATGTCTTATATGTCCCTGTGGGTAAACTTCAGCCTACAGTGCAGGTACAGCATAGCAACAGCTCACTGAGCGGGCATTAACAATAGACTTGAATGTCAGAGCACGCTACTAGCGCCCACACAATGAGCATACGTTAACAATGCCTGAGCTGATATCGAGACCAAAGTGGCAGGCCAGAATGCCAACCATTTCCACTTTTGCACAGCGTGGCGATGTGTGTGTGTGTATGTCTCTTCTGCACTACACTGCACTGTGCCCCACACTGCCTAGGCCAGTGATGGCTAACCTTTTTGAGCCCGAGTGCCCAAACTGCCGCACAAAACCAAAGAATTTCCTCAAAGTGCCAGCACGTCAATTAAAGCTCCATTTGCATAAGGTGCTTCATTTGCATAAATATTTGCATAATGTTACCATACACTAACTTTTAGTAAACATGCCTCTTAATGAGTATATGGATAAAGAAAGACTAAAAGGTTTCTACATTACTATAATCCAGTACCAACCGCCAGGCACATTAGGAACTACTACAAACGCTGCCCATTTAGAACCCATAGCAAACCCGCCGTATCCTAACAGCACTACCAGGACTCACAAAGCACCATACTCTACCTATCAAAAGGCAACACTGCAAATATTAAACCAATACATCTCAGAGAACAACAATACATGACCTACTGGGGAAAGAACAAGTGGCAATGTCAAATAGGAATTATATAAACAGAATACCTCAGCTCAGTTACACATGCAGAACAGACCATTACCAAACAAGGAATCACAATTTAGAAACAGGAAGACAATAATTAAACTGGGAACCCCAAAAGCCAAACTTGGAATATACAACAACACTGTAGAAATAAAACTATATATTAATTTCCTCTTGTACTAAACAAAGCGCAAAAATTAATGATGCACATTTCCCAGAGCTGACATATTCCAATTAATAAATTCAAAATAAAGAGATATTTTTCTACCTTTTGTGCATTTTTTTTCAGTTGCAATTGTTCCAGCCACTTTCTTCTGGTTTCTTCGTGTCTTCTGCTAACTCTCCATCTGCTGTCCATTTGTCCTTTCTTCTGTCTTCTTGGGGTTTTTTTTCCATTCTCTCTCTACATCTGCTTTAACATACTAATCTTTCTCCTTTTGCTCTTTCCTCATTCCTATTTCATCTACTCAAAATTTACCCCTCCATCCTCAATCCCCACTTACTCTCCCAATACCCGGCCAATTGTAGATTTTTTATCCCTCCCACACAAAATATTTTTCCCCTCTCCATTTTACTCTCCCAGCCCCATCCCATTCTAATCCTCCCCCAACACCAGCTCCCTTCTAGTTCCAGCCTCACCCAGCATCCATTCCCTTCTAGTCCCTGCATCAGCCCATTTCCAGTCCTAGCAGCCCCCCAACCCATTTCCAGTCCTAGCAACCCCCCAACCCAATACCAGTCCTATCCCCCCCTCATCAACCCACTTCCAGTCCTAACCCCCCATCACCCCATTTTCAGTTTAAGCCCCCCCCTTATAACCCATTACCAGTCCTAACACCCCATCAGCCCACTTCCAGTCCTAACCCCCCATCAGCCCACTTCCAGTCAGCCCCCCATAGCCCATTGCCAGTCCTAACCCCCCCCCATCAGCCCACAGTCCATTACCAGTCCTAACCCCATCAGCCCACCTCAAGTCCTAACCCCTCCCCATCAGCCCATTTCTTGTCCCAGCCCCCCATAGCCCATTATCAGTCCTAAACCCCCCCATAGCCCATTATCAGTCCTAACCCCATCAGACCACCTCCAGTGTTAACCCCCCATCAGCCCATTTCCAGTCCTAACCCCACCCAACAGCCCACCTCAAGTCCTAACCCCTCCCCATCAGCAGTCCTAACCCCCCTAGCCCATTAGCAGTCCTAACCCCCCCCCTCTCTAGCCCATTAGCAGTCCTAACCCCCACCCCCATAGCCCATTACCAGTCCTAACCCCCCATCACCCCATTTCCAGACAGCCCCCATCAGCCCACAGCCCATTAGCAGTCCTACCCCCCCAGCCCATTAGCAGTCCTAACCCCCCCTAGCCCATTAGCAGTCCTAACCCCCCCCCAGCCCATTAGCAGTCCTAACCCCCCCCTAGCCCATTAGCAGTCCTAACCCCCCCCCTAGCCCATTAGCAGTCCTAACCCACCCCCCATGGCAAATTTAAAAAAAAAAAAAAAAGCAGCTGGCTCTGGCTTCTGCCGCGGCAGCGGCAGAATGCAATGTCCCGTGGGGCCCCCTCCGCCCGCTAAGCCCCTCTGCAAGGGCTTTCAGATTCGCGAGGGAGAGCGTCTCCCTCGCGTCTCTGTTAAGCCCGCAGGGGCTAATGGGAAATTTCCCATCAGTCCCTCGCGTCTAAAGGGGCTGATGGGAAATTTCCCATTAGCCCCTGCGGGCTTAACAGAGACGCGAGGGAGACGCTGTCTCCCTCGCGAATCTGAAAGCCCTTGCAGAGGGGCTTAGCGGGAGGAGGGGGCCCCGCGGGACACTGCATGCTGCCGCGTCCGCGTCCGCGGCAGCAGCCAGAGCCCGCTTTTTCTTTTTCTGCGGACCTTCACGCGTGCCAGCTGCAAGGCCTTCGCGTGCCACAGCTGGCACGCGTGCCATAGGTTCGCCATCGCTGGCCTAGGCTGTTTCAAGCATAAGTCTGCAAATGTGTATGATGAGGAGCAGAGGATTGTGGGTATGACCTGAAACAGAGTGGTTTGCCCAGGATGTGTCTACATTGGGGATCGGGTCAATGGCTGAGACTTCATAGTGCCCATCTGCCACGTGCATGGCCTGGGTGGCCACAGTAATTCATGCTGCGAGAGGGCACTCTCACACTGACCAAGCTGTGACTATGGCATGGCTATGTATGCACATGGTGCTATATAGTGTCCAGCTCCAGTGATGCAAGTGCTTTCCCTATCCTGGGAGCCCAAATGCTGGGTGATCATGCTGTTTGTCCTAATCCAGGATGTACATGGTTGCTCTGTGCACATGCATTGTGTGCTAACTGGCCACAGTGGTATGTGCATGGCTGAAACAGCCCTGTGGTGGGCAGTAGGTGCAGTCTGACTGTGCTTGCTGTAGTGGATTGGTAGTTCTAGATGGTTGGGACAGCAGTTGTTCCTGACCTGCTCTGTGGTCATGGCAAGACCCACAGGAAGGTATCAGCAGCTCCATGCAAGCTTAGAAGCCCCCACTGCATTTGGCATCAACTGCTGCAACACTGGGCACTGACATGAACTGTTCTAGGAGATGGTCCCTATTCAACAGTGGCAGGACACAGGCACCTACAGTATGCTGCAATTGTGCAGGAAACAAGGTGACTAGCATAATACACTGCAGATAATACCTGCCAGACACTGGCAGTGATGTGGATCTGTAGTATGGCCAGCAGAGACCATCTCTAATTGTACAAGCCCTGAGGACCAGGTGCTGGGCGCCCATCCTCACCCTCAGGGTGAACGCTGAAACTGCTCAGTAGCACAGTTTGTAGCGGTTTTGTGCATGTAGAACACAGTCAGTGCATCTTACTAAGCTGATGTGATGGATCAGTGCATTCTCCATTTGGTGATCAGCTGCAGACTGAGGATCATCATGGGTACTGGAGGGGCTAACCTATACAGGAACACACAGCAGACATTTTAGGCAGTGACCTGCAATTTCTTTGAATCCAGACATTGCTGTGCCTAGAGGTGTGGAGGTGTAGCCTACTGGTTAGTGCAATGTCTCCATAAGCAGGGGACAAAGGTTTTATTCCCACTTGTTCATTTTGGGCCTGTGTGTTACTCAGGTCATTTCCCTGCCTTTTACAATCTGGGCTCTGCTGTGACTTGCAGACACACATCCTTTTACTTTGTTGTGCGTTCTGGCCACACTTTGGGTCAGCAAACATGCTATTCCCCATCATGCCCTTCTGAGGGCATAGATTTATTGGCTGTGCTGCAGCCCATTGCAGGGGGTCAGACATGTCCACCCTGCAGATAAGCACCTGCTTGGAGGCATAGTGTAATGTCATGGCAATGGCTGGGAGTCCAAGATACCAGGGTTTGAGGCTTACTAGCATTCGTTATGTGACTTTTCGGAATGTGTTACTGTCTGCCACAACCTTCCTGGACTCACAACACCTCCTTGTGACCGTAACCCACCAGTGGCTCAGCTGACTGCAGGTACATACAGTCACTGTTTATCATCTGATATTACCAATTCACTGGTAAGATGTACCCCAAGATGACTGCACTGATACAGCGATATACTAAGAGGCAGTTACATGCTTACACCTGTAACCTGCATGAGAGACATGAGTCATATATGACATCATGACTGTGACTGTATAGCTTTGGCTCCATTACATCTCTGCAGTACATGTGGACACATCCTACTCCTCTGATAGCCACCTGCAGATATCACCTCATATCCGTATGTGCCCCATTTGCCCAGTTTGAATGACACCTGTCCATTTGTTATCTACACATTTGAGGTGTTGTATGGTGCTTGTGTGGCTGGGACAGGCGTTCCACGTGGCACTGACACACATTTTCCCAATAGTACAAATACAGCATCTACGGCATATTGGTGCTGCCAGCCCATACCACCCTCTCCTCTGCCGCCATCCTTCCTTCAGCCCATCCATTCGTCTCTGTCGGCTGTTTGCAGTCATGTCTTCTCGTGCAAGCTGCTACACCATGGCCTACACAGGTACTCTTTCCTGCATTTTGGCTCTTCATGCACACCTCTCCTGTGCCTGATCTGCATGTCACCACTCCTGCTCCGTCCTTCTTTTGCTGCACACATCCTGCCACTTCTGACTGCTCTGGGGGACACATCTTCCCCATCCTATGCCACACACTGACATTGCGCCATTTTATAATGGCACCCCCCAGTGCATTGGTACAGCTGACTTTTGCATGCTCGTCCAAGTTACTGGTTGCCACTTAAGGTTCCCACCTGTCCTTCCATCCATCACCTTTACATTGACTTTCCTTGGTGCTCCCTTATCCAGCATTAGGGTGACAGCCATTTTTGGACGTTAAGGTGTATTCTTGACACCTTAACACCCGATGTCCTGTTAATGCATGTTAAATGGCCCATTGCTCCATTAATGCCGGAATGCCTCCTACCCACCCAGCGTCCTTTACACCTGTAAAACTCCTTATTGCTGCCATTAATACCTGCTACTTTAACGCCCTTTAGAAAACATACCCCTTAACCTTTGCAGTTGCTCCTTTTAGATCTTTTTCCAACTATTTTTCTCATTTTATCATAGTCTCCCTTTTTGGAAGTTAAATGCTATCACAGTAGATTTCCTTGCTGTCCTCTCTTCATTTATTAAATCACTATTAGCAAATGGCCCAACACTGTAGCCTCTCATACCAGGTCCTGTGTTCCACTAAAGCAGCGTTTTTCAACCACTGTGCCGCGGCACACTAGTATGCTGTGAGATATTGTCTGGTGTGCCGTGGGAAAAATTCCAATTTCATCCGTAACATGTGGCCTCGGCTCACAAATTAGGGTTGCCAACCGGCCGGTTTTCAGCCGGCCTGGCCGGTTTTTCCATGGCCAGGCCGGCTGCCAGCACAGTTGTAAAACCGGCCATTGAAAAGCTGGTTTTTTGCTCTGGCCGCAAGATCGGGAGCGGCCAGAGCAAAAAAACGGCTTTTGTGCCGAAGTCCGCGGCGCGAACGCGATCGCGATTCCCTATAGCAGTGCAGCCGCTGGTTCTGCTTTGTACAGAGCAGCGGCTGCACTACACTTACATTGAAAAGTAAAGAGAAACTGTGTCAGGAGCCCTCCGATCATGCAGAGCCCGAGGAAGTGATGTCATGGGGGCGGGCTCCTCACAGGCTGTCTTTCCTTTTCAAATTAACTTCAAACAGGGAATTAGAGAGCATTTCCCTAGCTGGAAAAAGCTAGCTGAACTAAGCCAGAGAGGAATCTCCACAACCTCAGGTATTTCCAATCCTTACCATATAGAACTGTGCCCAAAGGAAGCACCAGAGGTCTTAGGGGGAAATTATCCTAAGCCGTATAATAACAGCTTAAAGCCAAACTCCTTAGTTCCAGAGTTTGAAGAGATGCAACAGGACTTTAATGAGAGTGACTCAGCTGAAGTGCCTATGGACTATACACTGTGTTTGGCAGATGAGATAGAATCCCTTTGCTAAATGTGTATGAGGGAGCTGAGTGTGAAAAGGGAAAGAAGATATTTTTCTTTGTGAGAAGAAGCTGTTATTTTTCTATCTGTTACATGTGATATGCATTGCACGTTTTGTGAGCAAAGAGTGTGAAGCTCAATCAGTTTAAGTTCTGTAAATATCCTCGAGCAAACACCTGAAGAGTATCCTGATTTAATCTGCACTGAATCTTTTTGTTGGGGAATAAATTCTTGTCATTTTGCCTTACCACTGGTCTCACAACTATTTCCTTATCAGAGGGCAAAGGAACTACCACTCCCAGCAGGCATAGCGGGAGCAAAAGGTTTTATCTCACCTTCTGCAAGGAGCACATAATGGCAACCCCAACCCTCTGAGCCCTAGGCGGAGGGCTGGGGCTTGACACATGTTATTTATTCAAACAGGTGTTTTATACTGCTTTATCATTTCAGTCAAAGTAGTTTACATTGTAACTTAAACTTGGTAAAGTACATTAAACAAGGATATTGATAACTTGGATTTTTCTGAGGCAATGGAGAGTTAAGTGACTTGCCCAAGGCCACAAGGAGTGCTAGTGGGAATTGAACCCTGGTTTCTTGGTTCCCAAACCAGTTCTCTAACCTTTAGGCCACTCCATGGTCTACTAATATATGCCTGAACAGTAGCCTGATGCTGTGTGGAAAATCTGGATTCTAATCTTCAGCTCCAGTGTTGGGTAGTGGTGGTTGGTGACTCTTTTCTGAGGGGTACTGAGGCGTCCATCTGCCAACCAAACTTGATATCCAGAAAGGTATGCTGTCTGCCAGGTGCCAAAATCCAAGATGTTATGGAGAGTTTGCCAAGACTCATCAAGCCCACTGACTATTTCCCAATGTTGCTAATCCATGTCGGCACAAATGATACTGCCAGGAATCCCTCTGGGACAGAGGGTGAAGCAGATAGGAGCGCAGATGGTGTTCTCTTCAATCCTCCCTGTTGAGGGTAAAGGCCAAGGCAGAGAAGCTCACATCTTGGAGATAAATGCACGGCTGCGTAGATGGTGTCATAGAGAGCGTTTTGGTTTCCTGGACCATGGGATGATGGTCCAAGTATTGCAGAGCAGAGAAGACATCCATCTGTCCAAGGAAGGTTGACGTGTCTTCAGTAGCAGACTGGCTAATCTACTGAAGAGGGTTTCAAACTAGATTCATTGGGGATGAGTGAAGAAAGCCCCCAGGTAAGTGAAATATTAAATACCTTTATGGAAATGGGTAAAAGGGGCAACATATGGAAAGTAGTGTGTATAAATGCCCATAGCATGGGAAATAAGATCCCAGATGTTGAAGCTTTAATGGGAGAGGATGATTTGGATTTAGTGGCAGTTACAGAAACATGGTTCACAGAAAACTATGACTGGGATGTAACTATACCAGACTATACTTTATTCAGAAAGAACAGGGTAGGAAGAAGGGGAGAAGGAGTGGCACTATAGGGAAAAAATTATATTAAAGCTTTGGAACTACAGAGCTTAAAAGGGAAAGATGAGGCACTGTGGGTTAAACTAGAAAGAGGGAAAGAGAAATCTACGAGTGAAGGGGCAACATATGGAACATTGGGTGAAGAGAGTAAAGGCTTCAGGAAGTGGTAAAACGGAACTGGAAGATCGGCCGTGGTCTGGGCGTTCTGCCTCAGCCACCAGTCCAGACAAGTTGCAGCGCCCTGCGATAGCTGCCAGCGGGCATTAAAATACTGTAAGCTGTTGCGGTATGCCTTGCACACACCTTTGAATATCCCAAAGAGTCAATAATTGCCATTGCACTACCTCTACTGACGGAAAGCTGTATGGACAATTCCCGACTCGAGATGCGCCGATCCGCATGAAAAATGTCATCAGCGCGCTGCAACTTGTCTGGACTGGTGGCTGAGGCAGGACGCCCAGACCGCGGATGATCTTCCAGTTCCATTTTGCCACTTCCCGAAGCCTTTACTCTCTTCACTCATCGTCCAACAGTGCTCCTATCTACCGTAGAACTTACATACACAGCACACAACCGTTTGTGAATGTTTCTCACACTTTCTTTCTCCTCCACCAAGAATTCAATTACAGCTCGTTGTTTGTACCGTGTGTCACTCACAGACGCCATTTGAAGGATCACTACCACCTCGCTATTTGTCGGACGACTGTAAAATTACACACATGTGTCCTTTGAAGTTCCATGTTTCTACCCTTTCAGTTTCACACATCTATCTTCATTCTGGACTGAGAAAAAACATGTGGGGCATTACTTTCTGAGCAACCCTCGTATTTGCATTGGCATGATATACAGACCTCCCTCACAGGAGTAAGAGGTGGACCGAGAGTTAATTGAAGACATACACAGCATTGCCAGGAAAAGGGAAGTGCTACTGATAGGGGATTTCAATATGCCAGATGTTGATTGGCACATTCCTGCTGCAGTATCATCTAAAAGTAAGGAGTTCCTGGATTCTCTACAGGGAGAACTATTCAGGCAACTTGTTACAGAGCCCACATGTGAAGGGGGCATACTAGACGTGATTCTTACTAATGGTGAAAGTGTTTCTGATGTTATAGTGGGAGATCATTTTGCATCCAATGATCACCAGATGATGTGGTTCAGTATTAGAACTAGGGTTGTTAAAATCCATTCAAAAGTGAGGGTCTTAGACTTTAGGAATACTAACTTTGCCAAGATAGGCCAATACGTCAGGGAGTCGTTAGCGGGATGGGAACAGCTGGGGGATGTAGAAAAAAAGTGGGCAAAACTGAAAGGGGATACAGTCAAACCTCGGTTTTCATGATTAATCCGTTCAAAAAAAGTCTGACTAAAACCGAAACGGACTAAAACCGAAGCAAGATTTCCCATAAGAAATAATGTAAATTCAATTAATCCGTTCCAGACACCCAAAAATATTGACAAAAAATACATTTTATAGAGAATAACTCAGCCAGCAGTAGAACAGCTCCTGTCACTTCTCTCAGCTGCCCGATCGTCCACAGCACAGCAAACACACAGATACTGTAGGACACTAATCTGATCGCTGACTCCGTCTCAACAGCGTACCCCGCAAGAGAAAGAACTGCCTGCCACATTCATTCAACATCTCCTGCTTACCCATTCAACATCTCCTGCTACCCTGCTACCTCCGAGCCTGAGGGGGCGCTCCAGAGAACAGGCAGGCGGTGGAGAGATCGGGGCCTTCCTCTCTGCAATCCTTGCATGTCTGGCTCGAGGATGTTGCTCACCTGCCTTTCAGATCTCAACACGCGATCGGTGAGTCCGGGGGGGTAGTGCTGCCGGGACTGGGCAGGCAGTGTATGCAGACCAGCGCGAAGGTGACACTATTGCAGGCACACGCGATCGGTGAGTCCGGGGGGGGGGGGGTAGTGCTGCCGGGACTGGGCAGGCAGTGTACTGTATGCAGACCAGCGCGAAGGTGACACTATTGCAGGCACACGCGATCGGTGAGTCCGGGGGGGGGGTAGTTCGGCCGGGACGGGGCGGGCAGTGTACTGTATGCAGACCAGCGCGAAGGTGACACTATTGCAGGCACACGCGATCGGTGAGTCCGGGGGGGGGGGGGTAGTGCTGCCGGGACTGGGCAGGCAGTGTACTGTATGCAGACCAGGGTGTACGAAAACCGAGGCGATAGACGAAAACCGAGACAAGATCTCAGTCGGGAAAAGACGTCGAAAACCGAAACCGACGAAAACCGGGGCAACCGAAAACCGAGGTTTGACTGTATTTTAAAGGCAACCAACCTTTTTTTTTAATGGTAAATAAAGGTAAAAGGAAAAGGAGACTGCTATAGTTTTCGAAAGAAGTAGCTGAAAAGGTGAAGAAAAAAAGTGAGGCCTTCATGAAATACATGAGATCACAGAGAGAGGAAGACAGGCATCTGTATTTGGAAAAATTTAGAGAAGCTAGCAAAGTAGTCAGGAAAGCAAAGATTCAAAAAGAGGAGGAAATAGCCAATGCAATAAAATGGGGGGATAAGACATTTTTCAGATATGTTATTAAGAAGAGGAAGGGCAAAAGTGGTATTGTCAGACTCAAGGGTGAAGGGGAGGAATAATTAGAAACTGATGAGGATAAAGTGGAATTGCTCAACAAATATTTCTGTTCTATGTTCACAGATAAAGAACCAGGAGCAGGACCTCAAAAACACCCACAAACAGGAACAGAAGCAAGGGGCATCTTGAACAAGTTTCAGAAGACTGTTCGTAAGAAACTAGCTAAACTTAAATTAGACAAAGTGATGGGACCAGATGGGATGCACTCTAGAATACTAAGGGAACTTGGGGATGTTCTAGCAGCTCCACTGACTGATCTTTTCAATGCCTCGTTGGAGTCGGGAGAAGCGCCAAAGGGCTGGAGAGAGGCACATGTAGTCCCCTTACACAAAAGTGGAAACAAGGATGTGGTTGAAAACTACAGGCCGGTTAGTTTAACTTCGATGGCGAGTAAATTATTGGAAGCGCTGCTGAAAGAGAAAATAGTGAGGTTTTTGGAGTCCAGTGGATTACAGGATCCGAAGCAGCATGGATTCAGCAGAGGTAGGTCTTGTCAGACAAATCTGATTGATTTCTTTGACTGGGTGACCAGGGAGTTGGACCGAGGGAGAACCCTAGATGTGGTGTATTTAGATTTCAGTAAAGCCTTTGACACCGTTTCTCACAGGTGACTTATAAACAAACTAAGGATGGACCCTAAAGTTACTGCTTGGATTAGAAATTGGTTGAGTGGTAGGTAACAAAGGGTACAGGTAAATGGAGCTCATTCTGAGGAGAAGGAGGTTACCAGTGGTGTGCCCCAATGATCTGTCCTTGGTCCGATTCTTTTTAACATCTTTGTTAGTGATATAGCAAAAGGCTGTCGGGTAAGGTTTGCCTCTTTGTGGATGATACCAAAATCTGCAATAGAGTAGACACCCAGGAAGGTGTAGATAACATGAGGATGGATCTAGCTAAGCTTGAAGACCGGTCTAGAATTTGGCAGCTGAGATTTAATGTTAAAAAAATGCAAGGTCATGCATTTGGGCTGCAGCAATCCAAGGAGCAATATAGTATAGGGTGTGAAGTACTTTTGTCCACTAAAGAAGAGCAGGACCTAGGTGTGATTGTGTCTGATGATCTTTAAGAAGCAAAACAGGTAGAAAAGGTGATGGCGAAAGCTAAAAGGATGCTTGGTGCATAGGGAGAGGAATGGCCAGCAGAAGAAAGGAGGTGGTAGTGCCTCTGTATAAGTCTTTGGTGCGACCTCATTTGGAGTACTGTGTTCAGTTCTGGTGACTGCACTTTCAAAAGGATATAAACAGGCTGGAATCAGTACAGAGGGTGGCTACTAAAATGGTTAGTGGTCTTCGTTATAAAGCATATGAGGACAGACGTAAGAATCTTAATATGTACACCTTAGAGGAAAGGCAGGATAGAGATGATATGACTGAGACGTTTAAATACCTCTGTGGCATAAATGCACAGGAGGAGAGCCTCTTTCAATTGAAAACAAGCTCTGCTATGAGGGGACATAAGATGAGGGTGAAAGGGGATAGATTCAGAAGTGATGTGCGGAAATATTTCTTTACGGAAAGAGTGGTGGATTCGTGGAATAGTCTCCTAGTGGAGGTGGTAGAGATCTGAATTCAAAGAAGCATGGGACAAACACAGAGGATCTCTAAAGGAAAAATGGTGACTGTTATAGTGGTTGATATGGAAGGGCAGACTAGATAGGCCATGTGGTCTTTTTCTGTCATCATGTTTCTATGTTTCTTAAATCCCAGAAATCTCTTTCCTTCTTGGCACTGTAATCTAGTAGAGAGAGGAAAAAATTGTTCAGGCAAAAAAATATGACTGAATCTAGAGTTGCAGTAGAAACGTCTACCGATGCTGGTCCTCTGTTTGTTTCTTATCTGAATTTTCACATCTTTTTGTCTTTTGAAGGCACTTAGTAATTTAGGCAGACATCAGCCTGGCTGGTCTATAGGTTAGGCTTGCTATCCTTGAATTCTGCAACTGAACCCAATGACTCGTAAGATCCCTTTGGTGTTTTGCCCTGTCACATGTGTTGCTTAATGCCCCCTGAGCTCCCTGGAGATCCCTTGTGTCCGATCATGTGGGTTGGAGTGGAGGAGCAGCTTTGGTTGTTAGAGTAGCATCTTGAGAAGTAAGCCACGGAACTGTTTCTTTCACTGATGCTTACTGTGACCTTAGGCCAGTCACTGCATCCTCAATAACCTCAGGTACAGGTTAGAGTGTCAACCTGTATGGACAAGAAAACGGCTTATTCATACTGTAGTTTTTATTATTTGGTGCATTGTCTTGAGAGATTTCTGACATTATTGAGAAGGTGACTTAAATTAGATAAAATAAAAAAACCTCATGTACCTGGTTGTAAGTCACCTTGAACTCAGTGTTGGAAAGACAAGTAATTACATCTAAGTTCTACATCCTATAAACTATGGAGACTGAGGCAATAGTACATAGTGAATGCTGTTGTTGTTAAGTGCCATCGAGTCGGTGTCAGCTCATGGTGACCCTCTGGATAGTTGTCAGGCAGCTCATTGTTGACTGACTGGTACCCGTAGCTGCTGTTATTGTATCAATCCATCTCATTGCTGGCCTTCCTCTTTTGCATTGACCTTCTATCTTGCCAAGCATGATGTCTTTCTCTAATGATTTCTCTCTTTGCATGGTGTCCAAAGTACGAAAGTCGAAGTCTTGTCATCTGAGCTTCTAAAGAAAGCTTAGGTTTGATCTCCTCTTATACTGACTGGTTTGTTCTTCAGGCAGTCCATGGTATACGCAGTATTCGCTGTGAATGTTACGTAACTACAAAGCCTTCTTCTTGCCTTTTCTACTCAAGAGTTAACAGAATAAAAACCTACAACACTGCTCCGTAGCAGGCAAATTACAACAAAAATTACACCACTTTTTCCTCCAGCACTACTCTCACAATGGCGTCACACAACATCCAGCCATATGCAACCACCAAAACAGCTGCTCAAAAACACCCATAGCACACAGTCCTAGCCCTGATCATTAGCACAACCAGTCACCCTGATATGCACACATAGTCACTGCTTAGCCTGTATATAGCCTTGTAGCCTTAAATGAGTAGCCAAGCTACTGTGTAGCCTGTACATAGTTTCCCCAGTTAATCCAAGTTGCAAAACCTGTTCTCTGTAAGGACAGTATGGGCGCTGCCTGCACTGTACAAATCTGCTGTTGATTGTAAACCGAGCTTATTTTAAAGAGCGCGGTATAGAAAAGACTTTAAATAAATAAATAAATTCAGTTCTGCAAACAGTGTCATAATGTTTTTAATGTCCACCATACATAATAGCATAAAAATATCAAGGTACTATAAGAAACTCCCTGGTTTCAGAATACCATTGTTGATACAATATGTATTATGGATGAAGTCCGATATAACGCAAGTTTCTCCTAAATATGCCATGTGACTCCCACATCCTGTTTTCCAGTGCATATCTTATTAACCAGGCCAGCAGTAGACAAAATGTGGCCAGAGTACAAACTAAAGAGTGAGCCCAGCCAGGCGCAAGTGTCCTGAAATTGTGGCTCAGTGACATCACTCAGCATCACCAAGGAGGTTTCTCAAGATGATGGGGCTCCAGCCAATTGCCCTGTTTGCACTTCCCTCCCTTCCCCCAAAATGGACCCCGAGGATGCAATGGCCTCAACTAAATTTACAGAAAATCCGCTGCTTCAGGGAGCTAAACCCCTCATTCATATTCACACAAATGGCAGTCCAAACTTTCCTGAAAACAAAAAACCTGCAGACAAATCCCCCTATACTCTGTGATTAGTTCAAACGCCCCCCTCAATAAATAACAGAAACTGTTACAAACAAACCCAGTCACTTACCAGAGATAGTAAAGCGATGCTCAAAACTGGCAGCAAAACCGGCACACAGCATATCCACACAAACTGCTGCCAAGTAAATGTCTGTGCATGTGTATAAGAAACCGGTTAGCCACACCTCTCTTCATTAAATCAACCAATCTCAAAACATGGAGGGAATTCCCATCCTCTACACAAACACACAACCACGTTAACTTACCTCTAAAAAGAGCCAACAAAAGGTCAGGGGTAGCTATGGGAGTGACCACGGCTCCCTCGATTGCTAATTTATATATGGCTCGGTTTGAGGAAGTTTGGGTATCAAATTGTCAATATGTGTCCTCCATTTTCATGTGGATTTGCTAAACTTGACGATATATTCATGATATGGGGGGATCAGAGAGTGAAGTGGGTTTGTTTTTAAATTGGTTAAATCAGTGTGATCCATGCATTCATTTCACAATGGCATCTAATAGGGAACAGATTTCCTTTTTGGATGTATTGATAAAAAAAACCTGTGATGGTTTGGTTACTTCTGTTCATAAGAAGGAGACAGATAGGAACGTTTTGTTGCATTATTCAAATGTTCATCCAGTTAGTTTAAGAAATAGCCTTCCATTTTCTCAGTTCCATCGGTATCGCCACAACTGTAGCATAGTAACAAGTAATAGACCTCAGTCACAAGAACTGATTCAAGCTTTTGTAGAGAGAGGTTACCCTAACACAGTAATAAAGCGGGCTGGGTGAGGGCTTTGAATAATGACCGCGATTGGCTATTGCAGCCTAAAGTACAGGCTAAGTAAAGAAAGGAGAGGAAACGTGTCTATATAACACATTTTTCCCCTTTTAGTAGAGAACTGGAGAGGATTATTCAGGCCCATTTCCCTGTACTTTCCATGATACCTTGCTGAGCTGCGTCTCAAAATAGTATTTACAAAGGGGTGCGATTTGCAGGATATTCTTAGCCCCACTATGCCCTCTGAAAGAACTACTGTGCGTGAACAGGGTGGCCGCAAATGTTGTGGGTCATGATAAGTGTGTTTTATGATGCTGGAAACTTCAGATTTCGAATTTAAGGATAAGTGTTGGTATTTAAGATGGCAGACTACCTGCCGGTCGGAGTTTGTTGTGTATGCCTTGGTGTGTCCGTGTGAATTAATTTATATTGGTAAGACCACACAACAACTATGTGTACGGCTTCTTGAACATCGGCGTAAACTAAAACATAATGTTGAGGGTGCTCCATTAGTTACTCATAATCAGTTGTTTAGTCATAAGTTCCAAGACTACAAATGCATTGTTATTGACCACATTCTGAAACTGAGTACTGGTGAGAGTGACCAATGACCATGCTTTACATGTGCTGCGTAAAGAACAGTTTTGCATTTTTCATTTCAAGACTGTCAGTCCGGATGGGCTGAATGAAAATATTGATTGGAACGTCGTTGATGTTGTATCGGGGTATATGTAGGGTTAGTGGGTGGGTGCTATTTGTTCATTAGTCTGTTTGTTCATCGGCCTGTTTTTCCTATTTTTTTATCAGCCTGTTGTACCGGCATACTGTGTATGCATGTGGCTGATCTTGGCGTAAGGAGCAGCTGATGTTTTGATGATATGGGACTATCGGTATATTTTGCTACTTTAAGATCGGGACTGTATAGTATAGTATAGTATTTTGATGGCATGAACCTGTTTGAGGTTAGCGCAAGTTTCTGAAGGACATTGACAAGTTTGTTGGCTCTTTTTAGAGATGAGCTAAAGTGGTTGTGTGTTTGTGTAGAGGATGTTTTGGAATTGGTTGATTTAATGAAGAGAGGTGTGGCTAACTGGTTTCTTATACGCATGCACAGCGTTTATTTGGCAGCAGTTTGTGTGAATATGCTGTGTGCCGGTTTTGCTGCCAGTTTTGAGCATTGCTTTACTATCTCTGGTACGTGATTGGGTTTGTTTGTAACAACTTCTGTTATTTATTGAGGAGGAGTTTAAACTAATCACAGAGTATAGGGGGATTTGACTGTGGGTTTTTGTTTTCAGGAAAGTTTGGACTGCTGTTTGTGTGAATATCTATGAGGGGTTTAGCTCCCTGAAGCAGCGGTAGCAAAACAGCCGGCATTGGAGTTGAACCAATGATTTGTGGTATCCAGGTATCTAGTTAACAGCATTGGCTCTGTGTCATGCGTGTTTGACTTTCCCACAATGTGGTTATGAACAATGCTGGAGGTTTCTTCTGCCCTATGATGGTGAATTATGGTGATTTTCTGTAAATCTAGTTGAGGCCATTTTGCCCATTACAGAATCATTACTGGCCGTTGTGTTGGCCTATATTCTGAGGTCTTTTTCCTCCAACGTTTATTTCTGATATCTTCTAATTATGTGATTAGTATATTAGTTGATCAGCATCATTGAGATCCAGTTTTTTTGGAGTGTACGTTGTCCAAGGGGAAATACATGTTTATGATTATGAGTGGTTTGATATCCTGCCCTTTACAATGGTATCAGAGCGGTTTACAATTAGATTAAAAACAAACTGAAAAAGAAAGGAACTCCATTATTAGATAGGATAGCGTCATTCATATACTCAGGAGGGAAGGTGGGGAGGGTCAGAAGGAAGGAACAAGATGTGTCACTCAGGGGGAATGTCAAAGGTAGGGTCCACACACTATATGCCTTCATGAAATAGTTAAAAGAATATTCAACTCTTTTGTGACCATTTAATAGAGGAAACCAGCAAGTGTTTAGAGAAAAATAAGTCCATAATGAGAAGAAACTGAATTTATAGCATATAATCAGGCACAGCTGAAAGGTATGATTGAGACCAAACCCCCTCAAGGCACCTAATTTCTACAGAGAACATATAAATTATGAACACTTGCTCATTTTTTCCTGAACCACTATGAAGTGTTCATTATAAAACCTGTTCTAGGTAGGTCTGGTTGTCAATGAAAATGTTTCAGTTCATCATCCTAGGGCATATTTAATCAAAAGCTGCAAGCAGCGGCTGTAAATGTTGTTGGCATGCTGTCAGTTTTTCTAATGCAGATGTACAATTAATTAGTTATCCCAATAATACAGCAACATTTAGAATTGTCTGGAAGTGGGCTCACATGCGGTCATGGGTTCTTTGTTTATGAGCAACACATTGAAGGACAATTAGACTTGATTCTTTTTGGGGCTTGAAATTTTCCTCAGAGGCTGAATTTCCAGAAATCTGGTAGCCACTTTGCGCAATGAAAGACATAAAATACAATTTAGTAGTGAAACTAAAGCATACTGCCCCAAGGAAAGGTCTATGCTACCTACTCAACCACACAATGGCAGAGAGAGATGCACTCCTAGCCAACAATGAAGTCATACTCTAGTGGAGAGTATATGTACAGAGACATTTTTATGAATTGTATTCAATATTTTGTATGAATTGTTTCATTATATAGATAGAATTTATTGCATATATTTGTTGTAAACCTCTTTGGGCATGCCCTTTGGAGTTTATGGGGGGATTTTCAAAGGCATTTACATGGTTTATAGACCTGAAAAATGTGTAAATGCCGCTGAACAGGATATTTGGATGCACTAACATGGTTAGTGCCACTGGATATCCGTGGGTGTCCCAGGACATTCCCAGGGCAGAACAGAGGTACTACTTCCCCCGTAGCGACCAGCGGGTAAAGTCAAGCATAGCAAAGGCTGGCCAAACTTTACCTGCAGCAGCTAACCAGACAGCGGCTCAATATTGCCACTGCCCTGTTAGCTTCCAAATTCTACATCAACCCAGACATTCAATGCTAGTGGCCAATGCTGGCAATGAATATCTAGGGTTATCGCCTACCATCCCTGAAAAGAAGAAAGCCACTCATTGAGAAATGTGCATCTACCTCACAAATATACAGCTCACGGAGAATCACATACACCACTTATTACACCCAGGGCCGGCCCCAGATTTGGTTCAAGGTGTTAGTGCCCTAGAGACCTTAAGCCTTATACCTCCCCTGGCTGTCAAAATCTATTGTTTAGCTTTGAATACCTTACTCTTTACCGTCTCCCAGAAATTGCTGCCCTAGGTGACTGCCTAGTTTGCCTGTTGGTTGGGCCAGCCCTGACTTTACCACTTATCAAAAAAGTAACATACGAACATAATAATGGCATAAGGGCCAGACCAAAGATCCATCAAGCCCAGAATCCTGTTTTTAATAGTGGCCAATCCAGATCACAAGTACCAGGCCTAGCCCAAAAAGATGCCAGATTCAATATTACTCACCCCCAGGGTTAAACAATGGCTTTCCCAGGTCTACCTTAGTAATAGTTTATAGACTTTTCCTCCAAGAATTTTCCAAACCTTTTTCAAAATCCTGTTCACTTGTTTTTCATTTATGTGATTTGTTTGCGTGTTTATGGGTGTAAAATTGTGAATGGCTTTAAAGGTGTGGTCATTGCATTATTGTATAGGCAGTATATACATCTTTAAATAAAGCTATGCATGCTATTTTTACCACATTCTCCTGCAACAAGTTCCAAAGCTTAATTACGCACTGCGAGAAAAAAATATTTTCTCCTGTTTGACATCACTTATTGAGCCATAGAACTCATATCCTTAAGCAAACTATCAAAGGAAAGATTTACTAGCAACTATTCAGAGCCGTGCCTCAGGACTTTAACAGTCAAAATGCCAAGACAAAAGGGCATGGATTCTATTACTAAATAAACAAGAAGCAAGCACACAACTCGTTGCCAAACATGTAGCACAGACTCAGAAGCAAAGTTATAGTAACATACCAAAGACTTCAACAAATGTTCTTTGATTTTTGGAGCCATCCCAAAAGCTTAGCAGCGGAGTGACAGACCTTCCTCCCCTCCCAATCCCCATTGTCTTCACTGAGTTGAGGGGGAGGGGGTAAGAGGAATCTATCACAGCTCCTTTAAGGCCTAAATTACTGAAGCTGTTCTCCCATTCCATATCTAAGAGAAAATAAGGCATAGTAAGTCAGGCACACCTGCAAGTCACTGGCCAAAATGTACAGCCAGCAGCTCCCCACCTCACCCAGTCTCTCTTGACCCACTCACCATGGATTCATCCAGCCTCCCTCTTGTATCCCATTTCCCCCTCCCAGTCTACTACTACTACTAAGCATTTATAAAGCACTGTACAATAAAAACACAAAAAGACAGTCCCTGTTCAAAGAGCTTACAATCTAAAAAGACAAAGCAAGAAAAGGAGTAGAAAAAAATAAGAACAAGGGCAAAGAGACAAGAGCAGGAGAGACAGGACAAAGGAAAGAGGTAAGAACAAGTGTAAGAGGAAGAAAGAAAGGTGAAATAAAAGAGTGGAAGGAAGGAGAACAGCAAAATCAAGAGCCAAAGGCAGAGGCGAAAAGATGAGCTTTTAACTTGAGTTTGAAGAGGGGCAAAGAAGATGCCTGACGTATAGACAAAGGAAGTTTATTCCAAGCATAAGAAGCAGCAAGGTGAAAAGAGCGGAATCTGGAGTTGGCAGTAGAGGAGAAGGGCATAGCAAGAAGCAACTGGGAAGAAGAACGGAGTACATGAGGGGGGAAATAGGGAGAAATGAGAGAAGAAAAGTACTGAGGAGCCACAGAGTGAATGCACTTATAGGTCAGAAGGAGAAGCTTAAAGTGAATACGGAAACGGATAAGGAGCCAGTTAACAGATCTGAGGAGAGGAGTGATGTGTGCAAAACGAGGCTGATGGAAAATCAAACAGGCAGCGGAGTGCAGAACAGACTGAAGAGGGAAGAGATGAGACTGAGGGAGACCAGCAAGAAGGAGGTTACAATAATCAAGGCGGAAGGTGATTAGGGAATGGTGTCACGAGGTCAGCCCTCCGCCAAGGGCTAAGAGGACTGGCCTGCCATGATGCCCTTTAATCAGAAAGTGAGACCACACCTTTCTGCTTTCGCAATGCCTCTTGGGAGTTGTAGTCCCTTTTTAGACCTCTGATAAAGGAGCCTTTCCTCAGGCAGTAAGGACTGAAGGGCTCCCTGTTCTCTCTGCCCAGGTTGGTTCCTGGCAACAGGCTGTGCCTTCCCACCTTCTAGTATGCCGGCTTCTCTCCCAGAACTGCAGGTAGGTTCTTTGCCAAATCTCCAATTCTCTAGGGTTCCTGAGCCTCTCCAACCATGTCTCTCAGGAGCTCTTTCCTCTTGCTCCCTCTCTGGCTTCCTTCCTTGCTTCTCTTGTTGTCCTCGCTGCACCTCATTTGCTCCAAACCAGCGTTTATATTTCTGTTCCCTGAGGCTTGGCTCTGCCTTTCTGAACAGGTGTGAGTGATCAAGCTCCAGGCTTGCTGCTAACTCAGAGCTTGGGCGTGTCAGCTCAGCTCCTATCTCCCTCTGTTTGTCTTTCTCTTGTAAACAGTGAGCTATGTGAGCTGGCTGACTGTCAGTTTTAAAGGTAACCTTTTCCTTTCTTTCTATTTCCATGGGCTCTATAGGGGCTTCTACATCACATATCCCCCCCCCCTTAAGATATTGCGGGCTGGCGAACCCTCATTTGCACAGCTTGCAATCCGTGATAATGCATCAGCATTAAGATGTAACCTTCCTGCCCTGTGTTGTACTGTAAAATTGAAAGCTTGTAATGCTAAGTGCCAATGAGTTAGGCGAGCGTTATGATTTTTCATGTAGCTCAACCACTTTAGGGGTGCGTGGTCCATGATTAATAAAAACTTACGCCCGGTAAGGTAAAACCTAAGGGCCTCTACTGCCCATTTAATGGCCAAACACTCTTTCTCTATTGTAGAGTAATTACGTTCCGCTTTGGACAACTTCCTGCTAAGATACAGAATGGGGTGCTCCATGCCTTCAAATTCTTGTAATAGGACCACTCCCAATCCGGTCTCCGACGCGTCCGTTTGGACCACGAAGGGCAGGCCAAAGTCTATGCTGCGCAGCACCGGGGCCTTACAAAGCTTCCCCTTTAACAGTATAAACATCTTCAGCCTCCGGGGTCCATGTTAAGTTATTCGGAGCGTTTTTCCTCAGCATTTCTGTAAACATGGCGCTCTCCTCCGCGAAGCGAGGGATGAATCGTCGATAATAGCCTATGAGGCCTACGAAACTCCTTAGCTGTTTCTTATTCGTTGGTCTGGGAAAATTCTTTACGCTATCTATTTTGCTTAGCAAGGGCCTGACCATACCTTTCCCCACCATATGCCCGAGGTACTTCACTTCTTCCCCTGCAAACAGGCATTTTCCCGGATTCAGCGTTAGCCCTGCCCGTCGCAGGGCTCTTAAAACGGCTTCTACCCTGGGCAAATGTTGGGCCCAGTTGGTACTATGAATAATGATGTCATCCATGTACGCTACTGCGTACTCCTGGTGGGGCCGCAAAACATGGTCTACCAGCCTCTGGCACGTTGCAGCTGCTCCGTGTAGACCGAATGGCATCCTACGAAACTGGAATAAACCTATAGGCGTACTAAAGGCAGTCTTTGGTCTTGACTCACGGGTTAGCGGTATCTGCCAGTAGCCTTTAGTCAGGTCGAGTGTGGTTAGGTACCGTGCCTGCCCCAGTCGGTCCAACAACTCCTCAATACGAGGCATGGGGTATGCGTCGAATAGTGAAATGGCATTCACTTGCCTGAAGTCAATACAAAAGCGTAGAGTCCCATCTGGTTTCCGTACGAGGACGATGAGGCTACACCAGGGACTTTTTGACTCCTCTATAATGCTCATGTTAAGCATCTCCCGTACCTGGGCCACCACCTCCTCCTTCCGGGCCTCCGGCAGACGGTACGGCTATTGCCTAACCACCTTTCCCGGTGGGGTGATAATCTCATGCACTACCAAATTGGTTTCTCCCGGTAATGATGTCAGGACATCTGTGTATTTGGCCAGCACCCTGGCTAACTCCTACCTCTGCTGTAGGGATAGTTCCGCGCCTACTCTAGGCTCCGGGTTTTCTTTACAATCCGCAAGTTGCGGACCTAAATCTTCCTCCACTTTCTCTGCGGACGTGGCAGTCAGGCCTCTGACTTCATTTTGCCCGGTGGACCCGAATCCCCCGGCTCCACGACTCGTGGGGGTCAGCAATGGTACTTCCTCCAAGGAGGGGAACCCGACTCTTTCACAGATAAGCTGGGCCACTCTATCACCCACCTTTACTTTAAAATCTTCGTTTCCAAAATTAAAAAGTAATACTTTGACTACCCCCCTGTAGTCAGGATCTATAACACCTGTGCCGACGTCTATAAAATATTTGGAAGCTAAACCCGAACCGGGTGCTATTCGGCCATAACAGCCCATAGGCATTTGCATTTGCAGGCCTGTGTCTATTAAGGCCTTCCCTTGTTTCGGAATCACGTCCTCTACGGAGCTAAATAAATCATACCCCGCAGCTGCGGCTGAGGCTCTTTGTGGGCTCTGCGCCTTAGCAGATACTTTACAAAATTTTAGGACAAATTTTTGTTTACCTGGCGGTATAACTTCCAAGTGCTGCTTTGCATTCAGACCCTTCTTTCTGGGCTTCTCAAATAGGGGACTGGGAACCACTGTTACCATGGCCTCTACCCTCGTACCCTCGTACCCTTCTGCTGTTCCATCCCTTTCCTGGTCTGATCGTAAGGGGCACTAATTAGGTCTTCATGTGTGGGAAGCTCCTCCATCGCCTCCCTTGCAGGTTCACCCTCATCCTCTGGGGGTTCCTCCCTCTCTTCAGGGGATTCATCTTTCACTTCCGAAGCTCCTGCCTGGGACCTAGTGGAGACCATGCCTGCCTTGGTATGTAGGCCCTTCTCCATCCCTCTACGAAACTGGGGCCAATCCCTACCCAGCACAATGTCATGGGGAGCTTGGGGACTACGGCCACTAGAACCTCCTTTCGTGTTCCTAACCCCTTCACTGAGAGTTTGTATAGCGGGTAGAAGGAGGATGCACCGTGTATACACCGGATCTTAACCCTACCTTCTGGTCGGCTCGGTACTGACCCGATGAGGGCTACAATGGTCTGCCAGAGTTTCTTCGAAACCATGCTCTGGTCAGCACCTGAGTCGAGCAACGCACTGGCCGGAACACCCTGAACCTCCACCTCTAAAAGAAAACCTTCTTGTACCTGTTTTTCCTTAGCAGTTATCAGTGCTGTCCGCATAATACAATTTCTTTGCATATGACCTGGTTTTCCACATTTAAAACATTTTCCTTTTTCCCATTTACATTCTTGTTTTGGCAAAGAACTGGTTACACATTTTACATTGGTTCTTGGTTCCTTTTCTGACTTTCCAAAGCTTGCCGCCCCAGACACGCTCAGAGCGCCTCCTTTTGGCTTACTAGCCAACTCTGCCTCCAAATATTGTTCAGTAAGGAGGGCTGCCTCTGCTGTGGTCTGGCAACTTTGCAAGATCAAAAAGGATCGTATTTCATGGGGAACTGCTTCCATGAATTGCTCTAATACAATGGTGTCTATCACAGACTCGAGAGTCTTACCCTCAGGAACGAGCCATTTCCAAGCTAAGCTACGTATCCTTTGGCACAATGCCTTGGGTGTCTCATTAAGTCTTAGCCTAGTATCCCTTAGCATTCTCCTATAAACCAAGGGTGTCAAACCTAATCTATCCCTTATAGCCTTTTTAAGCTCTTCGTAGTTCGTCGCAAGAGCAGCGGGCATGTCTTTATAGGCAGCTAAGGCCTCTCCCGTTAGGGACGTAGTGAGCCTTACTGCCCGTTGCTCTAGCGGCCACTTTACAGTAAGTGCCACTCTTTCGAATGCTTCAATAAAGTCATCTATATTATCATCAGCTGTAAGCTGTCCAAAAGCTAAGGATCCACAGTCTTGTGGCCCTACCACACCAGTGGGTGTTGGTCTTGCTTGTTCCGCCACCTTTTGACCGGCAAGCAAAGCCTCTATTAGCTCTACAATGGGTTTTTGTTGGGCCTGCATGGCTGCAGCAGCCTGTTCCTGGATGTGCTGGGCCATCTCCCGCTGTTTCTCGAATTGAGAAGCCATCCATCGTAGGACCTCCTGCGGATCCATCTCCATGGTTTTCTCCTGCAGAGAAACAAAAAGAAAGACAGGCCCACCAAGTGCGGCACACCAACTTTTTCTCCCAACTGGCTAGCTTATATGCAGGTCAAGAGCTCTCCTCCTCACATGAATCCTAAACATCCATGCCCACATACCCTTTACCTGAGCATGGTGTAGATTCAGGTTTTGAAAAAGGAGTCTCTCAGCTGGTCTTCGGTCCCTCTGGCCAATATTGCCAGTGATATCCCACACGGCTCTCCAGTGCACAGCTTGACAGATTTTCTTTGGTGTTCTTGTTGAAAAACCTCTGGCGTATCTCCTGGATTTTTCCCACTCGAATATCTTTATGTTCCACACCAAACATCCTCAAAACTACGCCACTTGTCACGAGGTCAGCCCTCCGCCAAAGGCTAAGAGGGCTGGCCTGCCATGATGTTCTTTAATCAGAAAATGAGACCACATCTTTCTGCTTTCGCAATGCCTCTTGGGAGTTGTAGTCCCTTTTTAGACCTCTGATAAAGGAATAGTTATGAGTCGAGTGTTTAAGGCAAAATAACAAGAAATTTATTCCCCTCACATTAGGACTTAGTGTAGAACAAAATAGGAGAGTGTCCAGGTGTTTGCTTGAGGATTATTTACAACAAAATAAGGTAGCTGTTTTTCACACTCTGGCTCCAAAACGTGCTGTGCCTTTTCTAAGTAACAAAGATGGGAAAACCAAACAGCTTCTTCTGTCAAAGTAAAATAACTTCCTTTTCCTTTGCTGTTTCACAGCTCTTTAACTCAAAGACTTAACACAGTGACTCGATATCATCAGCTAAGCAAAGCATGCAATCCATTGGAATTTCAGCTATATCATTAACATTTTGGCTGCCAGCTGTTACTACTGTGTTTAGGGTAACCTCTCTCTGCAAACTTGGGTGTTTCCCCTGTATACAATTCTAGACAGCAAGGGTTTGAAATACCTGTGGCTTTGGAGCTTCTTCTCTGGCTCTCATCTAGTTCCTTCCAGTTATAAGGAAATGCTCTGTAACTCTCCGTTTGTAATTCCTGACTAGAGCCACCCCCTGTCTCTCTGTTCCAGGTAGAGCTTCTTAACCTCCCTGCTTTGGTGCTGGGTCTCCACTTGTGAAAACTCTGGAGCCTTTCCTCAGGCAGTAAGGACTGAAGGGCTCCCTGTTCTCTCTGCCCAGGCTGGTTCCTGGCAACAGGCTGTGCCTTCCCACCTTCTAGTCTGCCGGCTTCTCTCCCAGAACTGCAGGTAGGTTCTTTGCCAAATCTCCAATTCTCTAGGGTTCCTGAGCCTCTCCAACCATGTCTCTCAGGAGCTCTTTCCTCTTGCTCCCTCTCTGGCTTCCTTCCTTGCTTCTCTTGTTGTCCTCGCTGCCCCTCCTTTGCTCCCAACCAGCATTTATATTTCTGTTCCCTGAGGCTTGGCTCTGCCTTTCTGAACAGGTGTGAGTGATCAAGCTCCAGGCTTGCTGCTAACTCAGAGCTTGGGCGTGTCAGCTCAGCTCCTATCTCCCTCTGTTTGTCTTTCTCTTGTAAACAGTGAGCTATGTGAGCTGGCTGACTGTCAGTTTTAAAGGTAACCTTTTCCTTTCTTTCTATTTCCATGGGCTCTATAGGGGCTTCTACATCACAATGGATGAGGGTTTTAGTAGTGAGCTCAGAGAGAAAGGGGCGGATTTTGCCAATATTGAAGAGAAAGAAGCGACAGATCTTAGCGATGAGTTAGATATGAGAGGAGAAAGAGAGCAAAGAGCCAAAAATAACACCCAAATTGTGAGCAAATGAAACAGACTGGAGAACAGAGTCATCAACAGAGACTGAAAAAGAAGAAGGAGAAAGGGAAATTTTAGGAGAAAAAATGAGAAGTTCAGTCTTGGCCATTTTCAATTTCAGTCGACGATGGAACATCCAGGCAGCAATGGCAGAGAGACAGCAAGAGATCCGGGACTGGAAAGCAGAAGAAAGATCAGGAGTAGAGAGATAGATTTGGGAGTCATCAGCATAGAGATGGTACTGAAAACGATGAAAGGAAATAAGCGCACCAAGGGATTGGGTATAGAGAGAAAAAAGAAGGGGACCCAAGACAGAATCCTGGGGGACACCAACCGAGAGTGGGGTAACAGAGAAGGAGGAGCCACCAGAACATACACTAAAGGAGCAGTGGGAGACATATGAGGAGAACCAGGAGAGAACAGAGTCCCTAAAGCCAAGCGAGGACAAAGTGTCAAGGAGAAGATCATGGTCAACAGTGTCAAAGGCAGCAGAAAGGTCAAGGAGAATAAGGACAGAGTAAAGGCCTTTAGATTTAGCCAGGAACAAGTCACTGGAGACTTTGACAAGAGTAGTTTCAGTAGAGTGCAAAGGACGAAAGCCGGATTGTAAGGGATTGAGAAGAGCATGAGAATTAGTCTCCCTTCCCTATTCCATCATCTCCTTCCTCTCTTAAAATCAGCCAGCCCCCTAGACCCAACCTCCCCACTCCCACCAATCCAGTCAATGACCCTCCAGCTCCAGCCCCCCCCCCCCAGTTAGCCAGTTAGTCCTCCCCCCCAGTCCTTACCCCTGCCCCAATTAGCCAGCCATTACTACTACTACTACTATTGATCATTGTTTTAGCACTACAAGGCGTAAACAGTGCAGTACTAGGACATGTAAGAAATGGTCCCTGCTCATCAGAGCTTACTGTCTAGTCAAGACAGACAGCACAACAGCTAGAGACTAGGATATATCTAAGGGAATGGTAAAGAGAGCAGGAGACTATGCAGAACAAGATTCAAAAACAGCCTTGATGAGCTGAATTTTTAACCTGGGTTTGAAAAGGGCTAGAGATGAAGCCTGACATACAGACTCACGTAATTTGTTCCAGGTATAAGGAGCAGTAAAGTGGAAAGATTTAAGTCTGGAGTTCGCAGTGGAAGGGACGGGCACAGATAAAGGGATCTGCCAGAAGGCATAGAGTCCCCAAGGAAAGGTGTAGGGAGAGATAAGAGAGGAAAGGTAATGAGGAGCAGCAGAGTGAATGCACTTATAGGTCAGCAGGAGAAGTTTGAACTGGATACAGAAATGGAGAGGGAGCCATTGAAGCGATTTGAGAAGAGGGGTTACATGAGATAGCGAGACTGGAGGAAGATTAGCCGTGCAGATGACTTTTGAACAGATTGATGGGGGAGAGAGATGATTCAGAGGGAGACCAGCAAGGAGGAGGTTGCAATAGATGGGAGGTGAATAGAGTGGATAAGGGTCTTAGTAGTGTGTTCAGAAAGGAAAGGGTGAATTTTGCTGATGTAGCAAACTTTACTCCCTCCCCCCAAGCTAGTCCTCACTACCCAAAAAGCCAGTTCACCATTCCCTCACCCCAGCAAGCCAGTCATCAATCCCCTAGTTCTTACCCCTGCCCCAGCAAGCCAGTCAGGTAAACCCCCGCCCCCCCCCCCCCCCCCCCCCCCAACTAGCCCTCATCACCAGAAAACTATTCTCTTGCCCCAGCAGGTCAGTCAGTCAGCCACCTCACCTCCCAGCCATTCAGTCAGGCCCACCCAGTTCTTACTCCTACCCCAGCAAACCAGACATCCACTATCCCACAGTTCTTACCCCTCCAATCCCAGCTTCAGCCTCCAACCCCCTTCTGCCAAACCCTAACATCAGCCAGCAACCCTTTCTCCTAATCTCTTACTTGCCCCACTGTTTCTTGCAAAAACAGGAAGTGCCTCATTTCATGTTTCAAATCTAACATTTAAGCAGTGACTCCTCCCTGCACAGTGTGACACTGTGTAAATCTGAGCTGCAGCATGCAGGAATTCTGTTGATCTCCAGTTCTCAAGTCTTGTGAGACCAGAGTGAGAGTTCCTGCACAGCAGTGCTCAGACTCACACAGAGCCACACTATGCAGGGAGTAGACAGCTCCTGCTTGAACAATAGTTGCAGCCAAGAAGTAAAAAAAATGCAGGAGTGGGGGGGACAGAAAAATCTCAGGTCTCTGATAGAACTTTTTAGTCATCATGGCGAGCCCTGAAGTAGCAATTATGACAAAGAAGGAACAACTGGACATATTGGGGGTGGGGGGGGGGGGATATTCAGCGGTGATGGCTAGCCATTCTAATGTGGCTAGTCGCTATTGCTGAAACTTAAAACCCAAATATTCAATGCTGGGGTCATATTTGGCCCTGGTATTGAATATCCAGATTGCCTGGATTGGCAGGAAGCAAACTGGGTAGCAGCAAATTCAGCTCTGCCTTACTTACTTTATTTATTTATTTATTTATGTAACTGATTTTATATACCGCTCTATTTTGCAGTCAGAGCAGTTTACATATAACAGGAAAGTTAACTTGAATAACTAACAAGGTGAAACTATGATATTTAACAAGGTAGATTCCTTATGGTGGGGCAAACATGGAATGACTGGGTAAACTGTGGTATTGGGTTGTTAGTCAGTGACAGCTCTTTCTCAATACTATTGTATGTATTCATAGTATTGCCAAAATAAATAGGTTTTTAGTGTCCTGCGGCAGCCTGAGAGGATAGAGTTGGCTCTGATCTGATCCAGTAGAGTGTTCCAGAGAGATGGTGCATACAACGAAAATGCTTGGTTACAGAATGTTTGGCTAATTTTTATTCTTGTTGCAGAGATCATAAGTGTGTTACACATGCTTTGCCTTCTCATTCTATTGTCCGGTGTCATGTGTACAATAGATAAGAGGGAGTCTGTGGATAGCTTGTGTATTTTAAATATCGTATTACTTTATATTTTATGCGGATCACTATTGGTAACCAATGCAGGAGTCTTAGAATTAGTGTAATGGGTTCTGACCTTGAGACTCCATGTAGGGCACGGGCGGCAGTATTCTGGGCCATTTGAAGTGGTTGCAAGATATATTTTAGTAGTCCTTGGTAGATGATGATACAGTAGTCAAAATGTGGAAAGATAAGTGCTTGGAACACAGTGTGGTAGTCATGGGTTTTGAGGAGTGGAAGTAGGTGGTGGAGCATTCTTATCTTGTGGTATACTGCCTTAGTAATGTTGTTGATGTGGGATTGCATGCTCAGAAGGATGGTTCCGAGATAGCAAACCTCCTGTTTTACCTCCAGTTCTGCATCCCTTAATTTTAATGTTCACCGGAGGGGAGGAGTAAAATCCAAGTCTTTGGTTGTGAACAGTACTTTGGTCTTCTTGCAGTTAACCGTTAGGTTGTGCTTGGAGAGTCGTAGTGAGACTGCATCGAAGCAATCTATTAATTTAAAATAGTTGGGTTTCTCAGTGGAGAATGGGTGCATATAACATAATATCGTCTGCATAAATATGGTAATGTATGTTGAAGGACTGTATTATAGAACATATTGACTGAATGTAGATATTAAATAGTAGAAAGGATAATGCTGATCCCTGTGGGACACCTTGTGGTTGATTATATATGGCTGATGAGTGTGATTCTATTTTAACCTGTTGCTGGTATTCTATAAGGTAAGATCAGAACCAATCCAAAGCTGTATGCTGTATACCAAAGAGACATAACAAGGTTTTGTGACAGATTTAGTCGAATGCTGAGGCTAAGTTCATAAATATCAAAATAAATCCTTGTTTCGATTTCTCAATGCTTTTTATGAGCTTGTCTTGGAGGGAGGTTATGAAGGTTTTGACTCCATGGTGTTGTCTGAACCCATGCTGTTGTGGGTCTAGGGCAGCATGGGAGTTGCTGCTGGACTATTTTTTCTATGATTTTTGCCAAGAGAAGAAGGCTGGATATAGGTATGTATAAGCTTATGTTGTGCGAGTCCAGTTTTTTTTTTTTAATAGTGGTCTTATGGATTCGGTCTTCAGTGATGCAGGTACGATGCCAAGATTTTGGGATATATATACAACACTGGCAATGACTGAACTTAATTCAGATTGTACTATTTTAATCCAGTTTGTAGGGCATGGATCAAATGGTGATGTGTTCAGACTTTGAATGATATTTTCTATGTAGACCCTAGTTATTATTGTGCACATTAAGAGTTTTTTGTGGTATTCCTTTCATTTGAGATCAATCATTTTATGGTGTTCCTGTAGGCTTGTCATGTAGGCATCTTGATCCTGAGATTGTCTTGTGTGGCACCACTTTTCCTCTAATTTTCTGACTTTTAGTTTGGGATCACTTAAATCCGTGGTATACCAAATGGCTGTGTGGTGTCTCTTGGGCATGTTGAGACACATTCTGGTCCCGCATGTCCTGTGCAAAAAACTGTGCAAAAAACGGATGTACGGGAGATGGACCCAATTCTGTCACCACGGGGCCCGGACATACCCATGATGGCAGAATCGGGGACTTGAATGTCCAGGTGCTCCCTGTATGCCAATGAGATTGGCATAAGAGGAGCTGCACATCCTGATGCTAGAATGCCACATTTGGGGCGCGGGAGCCATGGCATTCTGGTGCCATGGCAACAAGCCATCTATCTGACCGCTCAGAATGCCATGGCCTATGTACACCCCTGAAGACCGTGATCCAGCCAGCACCAGAGGCCCCCATGGCTTGGATCATGGATGCAGGAGCACAGTGTGGCCACACGCCCATGTTGTAAGGAAATGTGGTGTGCATTGTGGGGGACACCCGGGACTTATTCCACCTGCGGGATGGAATAAGTCGGGCATGCAGCTGTGTGTTGGTGGATGTATAAGTCCCTGACTTGAATAGGCCCTGTACATCCAGGCACCTTGCCACTGCCCCTGTCCAGCGCTCCCTGCACAAATACTGTGTACGTGCAGGGAGCGCTGGGATTGGAATCACATTCCTGGGCAGAGCATGGGTTGGATGTCCACCCTGGATGTCCAACCCCCGCTATTCAGGTTACAGAATGCCGGCCATTGCAGATTGCAGTGGCTGTGCTGCTTTGCTTAGGTTTTGTTCCAGTTGTCTATCAGTATGTTAAGGTTAGTTGTAATGGTGTTAAGTTTTGATAGAATTTCTTCCAGGAATGCTTGTTTATCAAATCATCAGAAGCAACAAGCTACTGGTAGGTTTTGATTAACCTTAAGTTTACTTGTTTTATGAGGGATGTGGAATATAATAGCATTGTGGTTCGACCATGGTACTGGGGATCGTATAGGCGAGACTTGATCATTCTGTTTGAGCATAGATGTGGGAGCAAAGATGAGGTCTAGAGTGTTTCCTTTTTCGTGGGTATGCATGTTTATTATTTGCTCGTATTCTAATGCATCCATTGCTTCTAGGAAAAATTTGGATTGCTTTGATGGAAGTGAAGGGAGGTTAAAATCGCCTAGTAAGCAGAGTTGTTGTCTTTGATCTGTGTGGCTGCACACTAATTCTAGAATTGTAGGTAGGTCATCAGAGGATGCCGATGAAGATCCATATAACAGGTACATTTTCAGTTGTCTGTCTGTTATTTTAATTGTATCCATGTTGTTTGTGCTTTCTGATTTGATGGAATCAAACTTTAGGTCACTTCTGGCTAGAATGAAGATGCCTCCACCCCTATGGTTCATTCTTGGACAATTAAAGAGGTCATAATTAGGAAAGTTTAAGTGATTTCTTAGTATTATGTCAGTGTCACTGAGCCATGATTCTGTCACCCACAATATATCTAATGTTTTATGCTTAATGTAGTCTAAGGACTGGCAATTTATTCCCAGCCGAGCGAGCATTAATAAGAATGCATTTCAAATTACCTGAGAGTGAGGGCTTTCGTGCATAGAGTTCTGTTGGTGGATGTAGGTATAAGTGAATTAGTGAACTGTGTCCTTTAGAATGGGAAGTGTATGTGTGATTCCATGAGTCATTGCAGCCTCTACGTTCATACCCTTGTATAATGGGTAAGAGTCCTAGTTGAGATGTGAATGCTTCAGTTTGTGTGATGGGTAGAGTGATACATATTAGGAGAGACATGCTACTGAACAAATACGACATTATGCTTAAGTGTGTGTGATGCTGCGTGATTCATAGAGAAGCAGTTTACAAAAAAACAGAAGACTTATTCATCACGAGAGACAACACATCCCCCCCACCATATCAATTAACACCATACAAATAAATGTACATCATGAACTTAAATACCTAGGTATCATCATTGACCAACACCTCTCCTTCAGGACACAAATAGCAGCCACAGCTAAAGCAATATTCTACAAATCCAAGACTCTACAATGCCTCTGGCCCATCCTTGACTCATCTGATTTCCACTCAGCCCTCCAAGCCCTAATTCTCCCTCATGCTGACTACTGTAACACAATCTATCATGGTCTCCCACAATCCACCCTTCTCCCATTACAAACTGCCCTTCAGCTTGCTGAATGCATCATACAAGGATCATCCAAGTTCGACAGAATCACCCCTATACTCAAACATCTCCAATGGCTACTGCTCCTCGGTAGAATCCCATACAAAACCCTACTCCTAACTCACAAGGCTCTCCACTGCACCCCTGCTACCCATCTACAAAATCTTCTTCAACCCCTCAACCCCAACAGGCCCCAAAGACTCTCTACAACTCATAAACTCATAAACTCACTATACCACACACCAGAACCAAGCACTCACAGCAAATCTGCTACAGAGCCATCAAACTATATGCACCCTCCCTCTGGAACATTCCAAGACCCTATACGAAATATCTCTGACCGCCAATCCTTCCGCAAACACCTCAAAACCTTCTTGTTCTCTAAGTACTTCAACTCCGACTCTCAACCAGGAGCATACTGAGCCCATCTGTTAATGCACTCATTGAAACTGTTGATAACATAAAGCTGCCTGTTCCTTGTACATAGTTGGCTGTTATATGTAATTTGAATCTTTCTGTTCAATGTAAACAGTTTTGACCCACTGAAAAGCGGTACATAAGCTCTGCTAAATAAACAAGGCAGTCAACTCTTTGCCATAAACAGGCAGTAGCTCAGTATCATCACTGTCCAGTTATGGCTGTGTGCCACTCCTGGAACATACCCGGATTGCCCTGATGTTAACCGATCAGCGTCAGGGCATGCAGCGGCGAAACCTGGATGGAAGGATTAACAGTTACCAAGTCTGTTAACCATGTTAATCCCTTTGAATATCAGGCCCATCATATTTATCCTGTCGCTCATTTTTATTGTGGCACCAGATTCTACTTGATTTCTGTTATTGCCCTTCCCATCACCTTGGGTATCTGTCCCAGGCAGGCTACATTCAGACATTGTTTTGTTATGACCATCTTCATTGATAGGTAGGAGACAAGAAGCACTGCAGCCAGGTTCTCACCCATCTCAGCCACATCCATTATGGTTCTGCAAGTTTGTATTGCATTTAATACAATACTACAGCCTGAAGAAAATTCACGCTAACTTCTGTAAATAAAGATGGAAGATTTCCAAGTGCTGATTACTGCAAAAGAAAATATCTTTGCAAAAGCTGCTGAGAAATATCTTCTGCTTTTCTATGTGTGCAGCCATTACAAGACCACTCTTATCACCAAACCAATTGGAGACACATCTTCAAAATACAGAAATCCTGAGGGGAAGCTTACAGAAATTTTCTCCAAAGAACATACAAATATGACCTTTGATGGGTAGGTAAAAGGTTGAAATGGTATAAGAAATGAAATCAGACAGCAGAATTTTGTAGGAGTCATCACTGTTATTATCATGAAATAGGTGTGAGTGCAGACTAGTCATCTGATTGCCCTACCCTCTGTGATTTACAGGAAGCAGCTGGCCAACTGCTAGTATTAATTGCTAAGACAATTAGAAGAACCTTTATTTCTGGCTACAAATTTGTCCTGAGATCCAGCAAATGCAAATATGTAATTTCTACAAAAATATGCACCATAATCTGATTATTATAATTTATAAAAATCAAAGTACTAACTTATTTATGGACTTCCTAATCTCCCAGAATCATTTGGTTTTATGTGTTACCATTCATATGGATTATTCCTTCACACACTTGGTATCAAGAAAAGGTTAGGAAATGTGTTCGATTTTCTTCATAACTACAAAAAAGATTTTCTTCGTTCACTGTCACCAGCAACTGGATTGGAGTATCCAAACACTAATATTCAAAAACAAAAAAGTCCAACTTTAATCTTTCCGAGGTCTCAGTTAAACATTAGCAAGGCCTCATAGACTTCCGTCATAATAAGGCTAATTGCATGATCACATCAGCAACCTCAATATAATGTAAACAGCACCCTATTTCACAGTGAAGTGCTCAAAAAGATGAAACTCTTCCAAATACATTGGTCTTAGCTTAAAAATAAACAATAATTGATTTCACTTCCCACTGCACAAGGGGTCTGTTCACTTATAACACTCGTTCAGATCCCAACGTCGAATCCCCGGCACCGCTTAGACGTTTCACTTTGTTGTTTCCTCAGGGGATCATAAATTTATCTAAAAATAAAGAGCAAACGCAATCAATCTCCAATCCCATACACTTTCCCTTTTAAACTATTCTACAAAAATAACTAACATTTATCAAAAGATAAAAGACAAAATCCTACCAAATGATGCTGCCCACGCTTTCTCTCTCAGCAATGGCAAACTACTCCCGATATACAAGGAGAATTCAAACGGTTCCAACAAAAACGCCGCGCATGTCTGATGGGCTCTCCGGCCTCCATTTTTAAAGGCCACTTAAAGCACTCACAGAGGTGACTCATCCTTCAGCTTAAAGGCATATCTCCCCTTCAAATTATCTACAATGCTGCGGTGTTTCTCTACCACTGTGGAACAAATGGCCCTCAATGGCCTTAAGGACTAATAAACGTATATTATATTCAGAGACCCCACTGTAAGCTCAACGGTAGCTCCCCGAATGAACACACCCTGCGAATGTTCAAGGCGCTGACATCCGCATTACCATCAGCTCCCAGTAACCGCTCTCCGAAAGATCAAATTACAGCCACATCTCTTTACGTGGGATTCGACGTTGGGATCTGAACGAGTGTTATAAGTGAACAGACCCCTTGTGCAGTGGGAAGTGAAATCAATTGTTTATTTTTAAGCTAAGACCAATGTATTTGGAAGAGTTTCATCTTTTTGAGCACTTCACTGTGAAATAGGGTGCTGTTTACATTATATTGATGTCGCTGATGTGATCATGCAATTAGCCTTATTATGACGGAAGTCTATGAGGCCTTGCTAATGTTTAACTGAGACCTCGGAAAGATTAAAGTTGGACTTTTTTGTTTTTGAATATTAGTGTTTGGATACTCTAATCCAGTTGCTGGTGACAGTGAACGAAGAAAATCTTTTTTGTAGTTACAAAGTAATCGTTCAAGCAGTAAGGGCTATTGAAAGTTTAGATTTTCTTCAGGCTATCAGTACCTACGGAAGTTCTGGCAGCACTATTATCTGACCTTTTCAAGGCTTCTTTAGAGTTGGGAGTGTTACTGGAGAAGGACAGATGTGGTTCCTCTACACAAAAGCCAAGGGGAGGTTGGGAACCAAAGTCTGGTTAGTCTGACTTCTGTGGTTTGTAAATTAATGGAAATAGTGCAATTTCTGGCACCCAGTGGATTGCAGGATCCAAGGCAGCATGGTTTTACTAGAGATAGGGCTTGTTAGAATAATCTGATTAATTTATTTTGACCGGATGAACAGTGTTGGCCCAAGGTAGAGCATTAGATGTGGTATACTTAGGGTTTAGCGAAGCCTTTGACACAGTTCCACATAGGCTACTTATAAATAAACAGCGCACTTGGGATGGGCCCCAAATAACTGACTGGCTTAGAATCTGATTGAATGGGAGGCCACAAAGTGTAATGGTAAATGAGGTTTACTCTGAGGTTAAGAACATTACCAGTTGCATGCCATAGGGTCCAGTTCTTTTTCACATTTTTATAAGTGATATTGCAGAAGGGATATCAGGTAAGGTTTGCCACTTTGTGGATCATACAAAAATCTGCAGTAGACTAGACACTCTAGAATATGTAGATAGGATGAGGAGGAATCCAGTGAAGCATAAAAATTGGTCTACAATTTGGCATCTGATATTTAATGCTAAAAATCGCAGGGTCATGGGTTTGGGCTGCAAAATCCCAAGGGAGCGGTACAGTATAAGAGGTGAAGTACTTCCATCTGTGAAGGAACAGAGGAATCCGACAGTGATCATATCTGATGGGAGTGAAGTTATTCAATGCATGAAAGAAGAGTGACAACCCGAGGGTGATCATATCTTAAAGTGAACAAACAGGTGAAAAGCTGATGGCAAAAGCCAGAGGGGTGCTTGGGTGCATAAGGGGAGGAATGGCCAGCAGGAAAAAGGATTTGATAGCACATCTGTTTAAGTCTTTGTTGCAACCTTATCTGGTGCATTGTGTGCAGTCGTCTTCCATTTTTTCATCACTTCATCAGTAGTACGCCCTATTGAGTCATAGTGCACCCACCTATGCAATACTGAGCATTATTCACACATGTATGAATAGTGAGTACTATTGCATAATAATGCTCTCCATGGCTCAATAGTGTTCACCATTGCTGAAAACCAGAGAAAACTATGAAATTTCATCATTTCCTATAGTTTTCATTAAAAAACAATACGAAGCAAAATGGAAAATATTGTGGGCATTTCCCATTTCATTTCAAATGAATGCACATCCCTAATACTTTAGAGGAAAGATGGGAAAGGGAAGACAGGATAGAGACATTTAAATACCTCCCTGGCATAATGCACGAGAGGGGGGCCTCTTTCCATTGAAGGAAAACTCTAGAATGAGAAGGCATAGATTGAAGATGAAAGGGGATAGATTCAGCAGTAATTAAGGATCTGTGGAATAGCCTCTTAGGGGATGTGATGTAGACAAAGACTGTATATAGTAATTCAAGAAAGCATGGGACAAGCACAGAAGATCTCTAAGGGAAACAAGGGGATTGTAGAGCTTAGTATATAGTATGGAAGGGCAGTCTGGAGTGGCCATATGGTCTTAATCAAACAGGGTCTCTCCATTTCAAAGTAAGGTACCAAAGCTCCACCAACTGAACAATGGCTGGAAAAAATCATATTGCCAAAGATGTTGCCCCTGTGTCAAGACACTGATCCCAATACCAGTTGAAGGACCAGTTCCATGTGCAGGATGCCTACATGTTAAAGCTCTCAGGAAACAGGTGAAGGAGCTCAGAGAAGAGGTGGCAAGGCTGAGGAGCATTCAAGACAGTGAAGGGTACATTGATGAGATGCTTCTTGAAATATTCAAGCTCTCCGGCAGAGGTGAGGATGGGAGCCTACAGAAGGATGAAGGTTGGACATGAGTCAACTGGGCCTGCAGAATCACCTATCCAACTCCTCAAGTCCTTGAATTGAAGAACCATTATGCAGCCTTGGAAGTGGAGGAGGCAGAGGCATCCCAGGAAAGGGAAGAACCAGAGCTTGAGCACCCCAAAGTTGCTGAATCAGTGACCACTAGGAAGCAAAAGGTAGTAGTGGTTGGTGACACTCTTCTGAGGGGTACTGAGGTATCCATTTGCCATCCAGACTTGATGTCCAGAGAGGTATGCTGTCTGCCAGGTGCCAAAATCCAAGATGTTATGGAGAGTTTGCTGAGACTCATCAAGCCTACTGACTATTACCCGATGTTGCTCATCCATGTCGGCACAAATGATACTGCCAGGTATCCCTCTGAGTGAATCAAGAGTGACTTCATGGCTCTGAGTGAAGCAGATAGTGGCACAGGTGGTGTTATCTTCAATCCTCCCTGTTGAGGGTAAAGGCCAGGGCAGAGAAGCTTGCATCCTGGAGATAAATGCATGATTGCGTGGATGGTGTCATCAAGAGCGTTTTGGTTTCTTGAACTCTGGGAAGATGTTCCAAGGGCTGCAGAGCAGAGATGGTGTCCATCTGTCCAAGAAGGGTTGACATGTCTTCAGTAGCAGACTGGCTAACCTATTGAAGAGGGCTTTAAACTAGATTTGTTGGGGATGGGTGAAGAAAATACCCAGGTAAGTGAAACATGAAATACCTTTATAGAAAAAGGTAAAAGGGGCAACATCTGAAAAGCAGTGTCTATAAATGCCCGTAGCATGGTAAATAAGATCCCAGATTTTGAGGTTTTAATGGGAGAGGTTGACTTGGATTTAGTGGCAGTTACAGAGACATGGTTCACTCAACGTGTAATCAAACTCTGGAATTTGTTACCGGAGGATGTAGTAAAGGCTGTTAGTGTAGCTGGGTTTAAAAAAGGCTTGGACAAGTTCCTGGAGGAAAGGTCCATAAATCATTATTAAGAAGGGACCCAGGATATCAATGCTTGACCCAGTACAAGCATTGCAGAACCTGTGTCTTTTGGGGAAACTGCTAGGTACGTATGACCTAGATTGGCCACTGTTGGAAACAGGATACTGGGCTTGATGGACCTTGGTCTGACCCAGTATGGCATATCTTATGTTCTTATGGACAATCATGACTTGGATATAACTATACCAGGCTATACGTTATTCAGAAAGGACAAGGTAGGAAGAAGGGAAGGAGAAGTGGCACTCTATGTAAAAAATAATATTAAAGCTATGGAAATACAGGGCTTAAAAGGGAGAGAGGAGGCAGTGTGGGTTAAACTAGAAAGGGGGAAAGAGAAATCCAAATGCATTGGCGTGATATACAGACCTCCATCACAGGGAGAAGATGCAGATGGAGATTTAAAAGAAGACGTACGCAGCATTGCCATGAAAGGGGAAGTGCTACTGATAGAGGATTTCAATATGCTGGATGTTGAATGGCACATCCCTGCTGCAGTATCATCTGGAAGTAAGGAGATCCTGGATTCTCTACACGGGAACTATTCAGGCAACTGGTAACAGAACCCACACGTGAAGGAGCAGTACTAGACTTGGTGCTTATCAATGGTGAAAGTGTTTCTGAAGTTATAGTGGGAGATCATTTTGCATCCAGTGATCACCAGATGGTGTGGTTCAGAATTAGGGCTAGGGCTGATAAAATGCATTCAAAGGGAAGGTCTTGAACTTTAGGAAAACTAACTTTGCCAAGATGGGCCAATACCTCAAGGAGTCGTTAGCGGGATGAGAACAGCTGGGGATGTAGAAAAACAGTGGGCAAAACTGAAAGGGGATATTTTAAGGGCAACCAACCTTTTTGTTAGAATGGTAAATCAAAGGAAAAGGAGGCCGCTATGGTTCTCAAAAGAGGTAGCTGAAAAAGAGGGAGGCCTTCATGAAATACAAGAGATCACAGAGAGAGGAAGACGCATCTATACTTTGAAAAACGTAGAGGTTTATTTATTTTATTTTATTTATAGTTCTTTTATACCGCACTCTTTTTCATCAGCGCAGTTTACATTAAACAGGAATACTCATTGCAAGCAACAGACTGTGATGAGTTTACATATAACAGGAGAATTCAACTGGGATTTTAACTTTGGGAAACTTTGTACATTTTTGTAAAAACTTTGTAAAAAACTTAGTACATATTTGTAAAGGTTGGCAAAGTAATCAGGAAAGCAAAGGTAAAAAAAGAAGAAGAAATAGCTAGTGCAATAAAATGGGGGGATAAGACATTTTTCTGCTATGTTAGTGAGAGGAGGAAGGGCAAAAGTGTATTGTCCGACTCAAGGGTGAAGGGGAAGAATATGTAGAAGCTGATGAGGATAAAGCAGCATTGATTAACAAATATTTCTGTTCTGTGTTCACAAATGAAGGGCCCGAAGCAGGACCTCAGACAACACCCACAAACAGGAACAAAAGCGAAGGGCATCTCAAACAATTTTCAGAGAACTGTGTTTGTGAGGAACTAGCTAAACTAAAAGTGGACAAAGTGATGGGACTAGTTGGGATACATTTGAGAATATGAAGGAAATTGGGGATGTTCTAGCAGCTCCACTGACTAACCTTTTCAATGCCTCTTTGGAGTTGGGGATGGTGCCAGAGGACTGGAGAGAGGCACATGTGATCCCTTTACACAAAAGTGGAAGTAAGGATGTGATTGAAAACTACAGGCCGGTTAGTTAATTGTGGTGGTGAGTAAATTATTGGAAACACTGCTAAAAGAGAAAATAGTAAGGTTTCTGGAGTCCACCAGATTGCAGGATCCGAGGCAGCATGGATCCACCAGGGGCAGGTCTTGTCAGACAAATTTGATTGATTTCTTTGAGTAGGTGACCAGGGAGTGGGATCAAGGGAGAGCCCTAGATGTGATGTATTTAGATTTCATTAAATCATTTGACCTGTTCTGCACAGGCGACATAAACAATCTAAGCACCCTTGGGATGGACCCTAAAGTTACTGCTTGGATTAGAAATTGGCTAAGTGGGAGACGACAAAGGGTACAGGTAAATGAAGTTCACTCTGAGGAGAAGGAGGTTACCAGTGGAGTGCAGCAGGAATCTGTCCTTAGTCAGATTCTTTTTAACATATTTGTTAGTGATATTGCAGAAGTGCTGTCGGGCAACGTTTGCTTCTTTGCAGATGATGCCAAAATCTGCAACAGAGTAGACACCCAAGAAGGAGTAGATAACATGAGGAGGGATCTAGCTAAGCTTGAAGAAAGGTCTAGAAGTTGACAGCTGAGATTTAATGCTAAAAAATGTATAGTCATGCATGTGGGCTGCAACAATCCATGGGAGCGGTACAGTATAGGGGGTGACATAGTTCTGTCCACAAAAGAAGAACGGGACCTAGGTGTGATTGTGTCTGACGATCTCAAAGTAGCCAAACAGATAGAAATTGTGATGGCAAAAGCTAGAGGGAGGCTTGGGTGCATAGGGAGAGGAATGGCCAGCAGAAGAAAAGAGGTGATGGTGCCTCTGTATAAGTCTTTGGTATGACCTCATTTGGAGTATTGTGTGCAATTCTGGAGACCGCACCTTCAAATGGATATAAACAGGATGGAGTAGGTGCAGAGGGTGGCTACTAAAATGGCTAGTGGTCTTCGTTATAAAGCATAAGAGAACAGACTTAAGGACTTTAGTATGTATACTTAAGAGGAAAGGCGGGACAGAGGTGATATGATTCAGACGTTTAAATACCTCCGTGGTATAAATGCACAGGAGGAGAGTCTCTTTCGATTGAAAGCAAGCTCTGCTACGAGGGGACATAGGATGAAGGTTAAAGGGGATAGACTCAGGAGTAATATGCAGAAAGATTTCTTTATGGAAAGAGTGGTAGATGCATGGAATAGCCTCCCGTGGAGGTGATAGAGATGAGGACAGTATCTAAATTCAAAAAGGCATGGAACAAACACAGAGACTCTCTAAAGGAAAAAAGGGGACTCTTGTAGTTGGTGATATGGAAGGGCAGACTAGATAGGCCATGTGATCTTTTTCTGCTGTCATATTTCTATGTTTCTATCTGCCGTCATTTTTCTATGTTTCTGAGGACATACTAATCACCTAAATGGTAGCACTGGCCTCACACCTCTAGTGTATCTGTTCTTCTTCAATCCTTACTTTGCTCACAGTTTATACAAAGACAAATGTACTTGATCTTTTTTCAATATTCTTTATCTTAACTAGCTGACCAGTTGACCTCTACACTAAATATTGTACAAAAAAGGGTTGTAAAACAGTGGAGAGATAAAACATCCAGTCCATCACGCAGCAGAATATTAAAAAGGTCAGAATGGTCCAGCTCCAGACTACTATAACCTGCAAATATGAGGCATTAAAATACTGTATATGGGAATAGTCTGAAATTACCTATTCTCATTCCATCCCGGGGCTGTGATCTTGTGTTCCCACTTGGATGGCACAGTGACAGCAAATCACAGTCCCTGCCAAATGATCCAGTCATCTGCTAACTGCTTCTGGCGTGCGCTTTACTTTTTTATTTCTAAATATGAACATGAGTGCACGCTGGTGTGAAGTATTTTTCTGTTAAACATTGATACATAATGGACTACTACCACATTAGAAGTCACCTTTACACTTGTTTTTCTTAATTAAGAAATATTATTTAAAGTGAAGCAGCTTGTACTTTCAGAAAAAACACTAAATTCCATCTCTTACATAGAAACATAAGGTCAGCAAACAAAATGTAAATGAGACCTTTTTATTGGACTAAGTCAACAGATTTGGACCTAGCTTCGGAGAGCCTAATGAAAAGGTTTGTTGTTGGCCTTTATTTGTAAGTACTGAAGTGGACGATCATACTATTTCATTTATCTTTATGTACATATCTTATATCTTAATTTATCTATGGTACATATCTTTTTTTGCATAGATCCTATCAGAATTTATATGTATTGGTAACTTCCCAATGATGGTGCATACATTTTCACCAACTCCCTTCGACTAGGAGGCCCTTTTCCTAAAAGTGTGCTTTTTAGTGTCCGGTAACCGTGAACTCAGGGACCGCAATAACTCTTACCACAAAGGCATAATAGATATTGCGCACTAAAATGTGTGTTAATTATTCATTGCGTCATGAGGCAGGGAAATGGGTGATTAAGGGAGTTGTGGGCATGAAGAACAAATTGACAATGAGAGTGCAATATATACCCCTGAACTAACTGCAAGGTGGCAATTAGTATGGGTGCTGAAGGCTAATAGCTGCAGCCTGTCCATGGCCTACAGAGCCAAACAGCATGGACTCCTGCCATAGAGGCCTCTGACCTGCTGATGCTACAGAATCACTGCCTTCCAGATGCTGCGTGTGTGGATACTGAAAACCATTGTTCTCTGTTTATCTACATGCAGAGAATCAAATTTACAGGCCATTCTCATCCAAAGAGCTGCTTCAACAGATCTTAGAAGTTACAAGAATTTTATTTATTTATCTAGGCTTTTAAATCGCTTTTCTACAAGTCAAAGCAGTTTACATTCAGGTACTGTGTGTGTGTGTGTGTGTATATATATATACGAGGTATATATATATACTCGTATATATTTCCCTTGTCCCCGAAAGAGCTAACAATCTATGTTTTTGTACCTGAGACAATGGAGGGTTAAGTGGCTTACCCAAGGTCACAAGGAGCACCTGTGGGACTACAAACCCCAGACTTTCCAGCCCAAGGTTCCTGTCCTCTAGTAGGATTCAAATCCCTTGCCCCAACCACTAGGTCACTCTTCCCTCAAGAATGTGTTGGGACCTTGGTCATCTGCTCCTGCGTTCCATCTTTTACCGTGGACCTTATTATGCGGCTGACCACCTCCTGAAAGCTGCTTCCTGATTCGCCTGGACATCTAGTGGAGTCCTCGGACTAACCAATCCAAAATCCGGGCATGTTCCTAGATAACTCTCCACAAACAAGAAGACTGTTTTGTATGGACAAAGCTTGGGGCTTTTGCCTTTTGCTACCTAACAAGCTCAGCACTACTCGCACTACCAAAGAGACATAAGCTCTCTAGTTGTTGATGCTGTGATAGACAAAATATTGGTGGGGCCATGACTTCTGTGGCCCACCCCATTCCACTGCCTATGGATGAGGATAGAACGGAATTGCATAACAAATATTTCTGTTCTGTGTTCACAGATTAAGAGCCGAGAGTAGGATCTCAGAAAATACACAAATAGGAACAGAAGTGAGGTGAGTCTTGAACAATTTTCAGAAGACTGTACTCATGAAAAGCTTGCTAAATTAAAAGGTAGACAAAGCAATGGGGCCAGCTAAGATAATTCTGAGAATAATGAAGGAATTTAGGGAAGTTCTAGTAGCTCCACTGTCTGACCTTTTCAATGCTTCTTTAGTTGGGTGTGGTCCCAGAGAACTGGAGAAGGGTGCGCAAAAGTGGAAGTAAGGATGAAATTGTGAATATAGGCAGGCTAATATGACCACTGTGGTGAGTAAATTAATATAAATGCTGCAAAAACAGAGGATAGTGATATTTCTGGAATTCAATGGATTACAGGATCTGAAGCAGCATGGTTTTACTAGAGGCATGTCTTGTCAGACAAATCTGATTCATTTCTTTGACAGGATGACCAGAGAGCTGGACCGAGGAAGATTGCTAGATGTGGTGTACTTAGATTTCAGTAAAGTCTTTGACGCCGTTCTGCACTTATAAATAAATTGAGCACCCTCAGGACAGACCCTAAAGTGACCAACTGGGTTAGAAGCTGGTTAATTGTGTGGGACTAATACGAATAGCCTGCCTGGGGCCTCCTCAGAACCAAACATGGATGCCTGCTGTAAGACTGCTGATGCTATGGATTCACTTTCTTTTAAGGACTGTAAGCATGGATACCAAAGACTATTATTTCTGTTCTCCTTGGTGCTGACAACAGAGTTTTCTCTAGCCTAAGAGCCCCTGAGGACCTTAGAAGCTAAAATAATATATTGGGACCAGGGCCATACCAGGTGTGAATCATGCCCTGTGTGGCTTGCATACTTGAATATCGGGCGGGCGCCCCCATCCCCCTGCACCTCTATCCAGCCACTTTCTGGATGGCGGGAGAGAAGAGGCACACCTGATGTGCAGTCGCCGGCACTCTAAGCAGATCTGTTCCTCCTTGCTCTGAAGTTGCGTTAGAGGAGGGTGAGACCAGACCTGCTTAGAGTGCCATGAGAAGACTTAAGGGGCGCATTTCAGCTGTCTTCCGTTGTCTGCCGCCACTGAGTGAAGAAAAAGTGGTGTGGCAGGCAATGGCAGACAGCTGAAATGCGCCCCTTAAGCCTTTGCGCCCTGTGCGGCCACACCGCTCGCACAGGGCTAGGTACGGTCCTGATTGGGACCCTTGTCAGATGCTTCTATATCCCATCTCTCACTATGGACTGTATTGGGCAAGTGACCACTTCTGGAAAGCTGTGTCCTGATTTTCCCAGTGATCTGACAGCATCCTGGATCTAACTCAGCTCAAGGAAGAGACATGGACTAAGATACCTCTGAAGAAGCAATAAAAATGATTGCATAGTATATGACGGCAGATAAAGAAAAGAGAGGTATTTTCCTGTCAGGACATTTGCCTTTGGCTTCTCCTGTCATCTTACAGGCTCATGTGCTTGCCCTGGCACAAAATACACAGTGAGACAGCTAATACCCCTGCAGGCACCTCAGACGTTCAGTATTTCTTCCGATCACCCCACGCAGCTCGCCAGACACAGCTGGAGCTGGCTAAGGAACTTATCTGCCTCTTGGGACATTTGGCTGTTTTGGTATCTGATTTTGGACCTCAGCAGCGTTCCTTCTTCTGGCAAGGCTAAAGGTATTGGATTCCACTGCCTTCGGTGGGCATATGTGGGGGGGGGGGGGGAAGGGGTGTATAGCCAAGTAGCTTTGTTCTGTACTGAGTACAGAGTGAGCCATGTGACATTTGGCTGTAGTTAATGAGCTTTGTGGCTTACTTAAGAATTACTGGTTCTGTTGCCAAATTATTACCTCAGTTATTAGTGTGTAGCCATATGATTTTATATTTTTGGTACCCTAATAAAAGCCTAATATATATAAGCACAGAACTGGTATTTGTGTCGCTCATTGCCAGAGAATCATGCAGAGGAATTGACATGTCACACAGCAGACATAACCCCTAGGCACAACAGAGGGTACTTTATCTTATCTGTCTGTGAATAGCCTTACAAGTGGGAGGCAACAAAGGGTGCAGGTAAATGGAGCTCATGCTGAGAAATACACAATAACCAGTGGTGTGCCACAGGGATCTGTCCTTGATTTGATTCTTTTTAACATTTTCGTAAGTGATATTGCAGAAGGGCTGTCAAGTAAGGTTTGCCTCTTTGCATTTGATACCAAAATCTGCAATAAGGACGACACCCAAGAAGGAATAGATAACATGAGGAAGGATTTAGTGAAGCTTGAAATATGGTCAAGAATGTAATGCTAAAAAATGCAAGGTCATGCATTTTGACTGCAAATACCCAAAGAAACAGTACATTACAGAAAGTGAAATACTTCTTGCCAAGGGAGAAGAGCAGGACCTGGGAGTGATTGTTTCTGATGATCTTAAGGTGGCTGAACAGGAAAAGAAAGGAATGGCAAAAGCCAGAAGGATGCTTGGGCAATTTTATCAATGGAGAAAGGTAAATAGTGAAGTACCCCCAGAGATCTCTGCTGGGTCCACTGCTTTTTAACATATTCATTAATGACCTGGAAATGGGAACAATTAGTGAGGTGATCAAATTTGCAAATGACATGAAATTATTCAAAGTTGTTAAAACACAAGAAGATTGTGAAAAATTGCAAGATAACTGAGAAATTGGGGAACTGGGTATCCAAATGTCAGGTAAAATTTAGTGTTGTCAAGTGCAAAGTTATGCACTTAGGGAAGAACAACCCAAAACTACGATTACACAATGCAAGCAGGACCGTACCTAGCCTGGTGCGAGCGGTGCAGCCGCACAGGGTGCAAAAATCGGGGGGGGGGGGGGGGGAAGCATTCAGAAACAGACTGTAAATAAATTAAGCTCTCACTTCTGGTGGGGCCAAGGGTTTCGGAATAATTATACCTCTGTGCCTTCTCCTACTTATTTTTTTATCATCTGGATCCTCCTGCCTCCCGGTGGACTGGAGTCTGCACTTCTGCATGGCACTCATTACAACTAAACAGCTGCGGGACCTTTCTCCTTCGTTCCTGCAGCTGGAATAAACTGCAGCCGCTCGCTGGCACGATTGCATTGTTTGCACTGTTAATCGGGAAATGGGGAACTTCCTGTCTCATGCAAGAGACAGGAAGTTCCCTGTTTCACTTTTAACAGTGCATGGGAGGACTGCTGCTCTGGTGGGGAGGGGGGGGGGGGAGAAGGCAAGAGAGGACTGGAAGCAAACTCATGCTAGGAAGGACTGGGACTGAAGGAGAGCCGATGGGAGGGATAGTGCCTAGAAGGGAACTGATGCTGGGAAGAACAGGGACTGGAATGTTTGGTTTTTAGGTACTTGATTTTCTGCCCTTTACTGTGTGTATCTCTCACTTGGTTTGCAGCTTGTCGTGCTGTGAGGGCTTGTGTGCATCAGTGATGCTGAGAGCTAAACTATCGGTAGTTTAACTACTGGCAGGGTCTCCCAAGATGGACAGGTCTCAGCTGAGGTGCCAGACCAAGACAAACCACCCATCTGGGCAGCAGCAGAATGGGATAGTGTTGATGGCGGAGGATCGCATTTTTGTGACAACGGCAACAACACCAAACTTAAACTGCGCGGAAGAAAGGCCCGGCAATCTACTTCTGTATCTTGCCATGAAAACCCAATGGATAGTTACAACAAAACAAATTGTGCTATGGTGCTGGAAGATGAGACCCCCAGGTCGGAAGGCACTCAACTAGCTCCTGGGAAAGAGCTGAAGACTTTTCAGAGTAAAGCCAGCATTTATGATGTGGTTGGATCAAAGCCCTCGAGAAGTCTGACTGCTGATGTACCTGCGCATGAAATGAGAGTCAGAAGCTGTAAAGATGTCTTACGCATTGGAACATGGAATGTACGAAGCATGAACCAAGGGAAGTTGGAGGTGGTCAAGAATGAAATGGAACGTGTACAACTTGATCTGTTGGGTGTCAGCGAACTGAAATGGACTGGCATCGGGCACTTTGCATCAGATGATCACATGTTCTACTATGCTGGAAATGAAAGACAAAGAAGAAATGGTGTTGCATTTATAATAAAGAAGAAACTTGCAAGAACTGTAATGAAATACAATGCAGTCAGCGAACGCTTAATCTCTATTAGTCTACGAGGATTGCCTATCAACACAACTATAATTCAAGTATATGCCCCAACAACAGCTGCAGAAGAGAATGAAATTGAAGAGTTCTATGAACAAGTACAAGCTGAAATTGACAGAACATGCAAACAGAATATCCTGATAGTCATGGGTGACTGGAACGCAAAAGTTGGCAATAAAGAAGAAGGTAAAGTAGTTGGAAAATATGGACTTGGCAACAGAAATGAAGCTGGAGAAAGACTGATAGAATTCTGCAAGACCAATGATCTATTCATCTCAAACACCTTCTTCCAGCAACACAAGCGGCGACTGTACACATGGACTTCACATAATGGATTGTATAAAAATCAAATTGACTACATCTGTGGAAGTCAACAATGGAAAAGTTCTATAACATCAACAAAGACAAAACCTGGAGCTGACTGTGGTACAGATCATCAACTACTAGTATGCCAACTCAAGCTAAAGTTGAAAAAGAGCAAACCACTCATGAATGCAGCAAAATATGACCTTGAGAATATACCACTGGAATTTAAAGACTGTCTGCAAAATTGATTTGCTGCTTTAGATACAAATGACAGAGCTCCAGAAGAGTTATGGAATGACATCAAGAAGGTTGTGTTGGAAGAAAGCGAGAAGTCTCTACAAAAGGTGAAAAAGCAAAAGTGACCAAAATGGATGACGGAAGAAACTCTGAAAATTGCCCAGAAACGCAGAGAAGCTAAAGCCAGAGGAGAAAGAAAGACAATCGCAGAACTCAACAGAGATTTCCAACGTGCAGCAAGACAGGACAAGGAAAAGTACTACAATGACACTTGCAAGGAAATAGAAGCAGAAATTATTAGAGGAAGAACAAGATCGGCTTTCCTAAAGCTACGAGAGTTAAAGAAAAAGTTCCAGCCTCGAATTGGAATGTTACATGATGCTCAAGGTTCTATATCGAATGATGCCGAGAAGTTCAAGAAAATGTGGAAGGAATATACAGAGTTTTTATATGATAAAGATCAAGTGGACCAACAGCCGTTTCAATCTGTACCTTATGATCAGGAACCATTGGTGATGAAAGAAGAAGCTGAAGCAGCATTGAAAGCCTTATCAAAGAACAAAGCACCAGGCATTGATAGCATTCCTATAGAAGTATTGCAGCAATCTGATGCAGCTGTTACCATACTTACTAGGCTCTGCCAAGAAATATGGAAGACAACATCATGGCCAACTGACTGGAAAAGATGTGTGTTTATACCAATACTAAAGAAAGGTGATCCAACTGACTGTGGAAATTATCGAACAATCGCTCTGATCCCACATGCCAGTAAGATTTTACTGAAGATTATTCAAAAGAGACTACAACCATACCTGGAACAAGAACTACCTGAAGTGCAAGCAGGGTTCAGGAAAGGGCGAGGAACGAGAGACATCATTGCGGATGTGAGATGGATCCTTGAAAAGACTAAAGAATACCAAAAGGATATCTATTTGTGCTTTATCGACTATAGCAAGGCTTTTGACTGTGTAAACCATGAGAAACTCTAGGCCACATTAAGAAGCATGGGTATACCAGAACACCTGATCGTACTCTTGCACAATCTGTACATTAATCAAGAAGCAACAGTTCGAACGGAACAAGGAGAAACAGAATGGTTTAAAATAAGCAAAGGTGTAAGACAAGGCTGCATACTTTCCCCCTACTTGTTTAATTTATATGCAGAACAAATCATCAGAGAAGCAGGATTGTATGAAGACAACAGAGGTGTGAAGATTGGTGGAAGACTCATCAACAACCTTCGCTATGCTGATGATACTACATTACTGGCTGAAAGTGAAGTTGATCTGAAACATTTGCTTCTCACAATCAAAGAACATAGTCTCAAAATGGGCCTGCACCTTAATGTAAAGAAGACAAAGATCATGACAACTGGCATAATCAACAGGTTCATTGTTGAAGGAGAAGAAATTGAAATTGTGAACAACTTTAACCTACTTGGATCAACTATCAATAAAGAAGCAACAAGCAGTCAAGAAATCAAACGACGCATTGTTCTTGGCAGAATGGCTATGAAAGATGTAGATAAGATTCTCAAGAGCAGAGATGTCTCTTTCCATACAAAGATTTGACTTGTTCAAGCCATGGTATTTTCAATAACATCATATGGACGTGAAAGCTGGACAGTGAAAAAGACAGACAGGAAGAAAATTGATGCCTTTGAATTATGGTGCTGGCGGCGAATACTGTGTATACCATGGACTGCCAGAAGAACAAACGAGTCGGTACTAGAGGAGATCAAATCTAAGCTTTCTTTAGAAGCTCAGATGACAAGACTTCGACTTTCATACTTTGGACACATCATGCGAAGAGAGAGATCATTAGAGAAAGACATCATGCTTGGCAAGATAGAAGGTCAACGCAAAAGAGGAAGGCCAGCAATGAGATGGATTGATACAATAACAGCAGCTATGGGTACCAGTCTGTCAACAATGAGCCGCCTGACTGAAGACCGAACACAATTTAGGATAGCGATCCAGAGGGTCGCCATGAGTCGACTCCGACTTGACGGCACTTAACAACAACACTGTGTGCATCAGAGCGGTTTACAGATATATTCTAACAGGAACTATTTTTATTCCCTCGTCCCCAAAGAGCTCACAATCTAAGCATACCTGAGGCAATGGAGGGTTAGGTGGCTTGCCCGAGGCCACAAGGAGACCCCTCCAGCCTTAGGTTACTTGTCCCTGATGCTGGGAGGCTGGAGGGGATCTGGGGCTGGAAGGGAGCTGATGCTGGTGAGACCTAGAAGGGGGTGATGCTGGGAAGCTTAAAGTGGGCAGATGCTGCAATCAGAGTGGAGAAAAAGGCTGGTGCAGTGAGGCTGGGGAGGAGGACATATATTTTGTGTAAGATGGAAGAAACACAGATATTATGTGTAAGAGGGAAGAAACAAGGTGGATGTAGAGAGAGTGGAAAAATATAAGAGATGACGGAAGAATGGATAAATGGACAGCAGACAATGGACAGTTAGTAGAATATATGAAGAAATAAAAAGAGAGAGACTGGGGCAATTGTGATGGAAAAATAAAATGCCCAAACTACAAAAAGTAGAGAGAAATTATTTTATTTTTAATTTATTAACTGGAATATGTCAGCTCTGGGAAATGTACATCACTGATATCTTTGTGTTTTCTTCTGTACAAGAGGAAACAAATTTATTGTTTTACTTCTCCAGTGTTGTGGTGCATTCCAAATTTGGCTTTTGGGGCTCCCATTTCAACCATGGTCTTCATATTTCTAAACTGATCTCTTGTTCTGTATTTGATGACGGTCCGTCTATGTTTTGCATATATGACTGAGCTGTGGTATTCTGTTTATGTAGTTTCTGTGTAGGAGTCCTACTTGTTCTCTTTTCCCAGTAGAATGTAGTATTAGTTTTCTGAGGTATCTTGGTTTTATATTTTCAGTGCTGCCTTTTTTATATGTAGAGTTTGGTGCTGTGTGAGTCCTGGTAGTGCTGTTATGATATGGCAGGTTTGCTATGGGTTCTAAATGAGCAGGGTTTTGTATACTTTCTAATGTACCTGGCAATTGACACTGGAGGATGGTAATGTAGGAATATGATAACCTTTCTTTATCCTTACTGCCCATGCAAATGGTATTAAGACACTCGCTCATTAAGAGGCATGTTTACTAAAGGTTAATATGTATTCACAAATGTTAACACGCACTAAGTGCAGCAGCACCCAATTATTTATATAGGTGTAGTGGCATTTAACACACATTAATATTTAGTAAACATGTCCCAAATTCATTGCTGGGACAAAAAAGAGCTCCTTGGGAAACCTGAAATCGAAAGGACCAGATAAGTGGCATAAAAATGCTTTTAAATAATAAAAAAAATGTAACTGATAAAAGTCTGATGTCATTGGGTGGGGGTGGGGGGGGCACTAGTTTCACAAGTCACACCAGGCATAGTTATAGCTTGGTATGGCCCTGAATACAAGGCTCCACATTTGAAATCACCACCCAGGAAAGGGATCTGGGCATCGTCATGGATAATACATTGAAACCCTCCGTCCAGTGTGCAGAGGCAGCCAAGAAAGCAAATAGAATGCTGGGAATAATGAGGAAAGGAATGGAGAATAAAACAAAGGATATTATAATGCCTCTGTATTGTTCCATGGTGCAACCGCATCTTGAATATTGTGTGCAGTTCTAGTCGCCATATCTTAAAAAGTATATAGCAGAATTAGAAAAGGTACAGAGAAGAGTGACCAAAATCGAAGAGAGGATGGAAGGATATCCCTATAAGGAAAGGTTTAAAAGGTTAGGGTTCTTCGACTTGGAAAAGAGACAGCTGAGGGGAGATATGATAGAAGTCTATAAAATAATGATGGAGTGGAATGCTTAAATGTAGATTTGTTTTTTAGTCCTTCAAAAAGTAGAAAGACTAGGGGACATGGAATGAAACTAAAATTTATTTATTTATTTAAAATAATTTATATACCACCTTCTCCTGTAATCAAGGCGGTGTACACAGCAACCAATCAAATTATCTTGACATTTGTGTGTGCATGCAGTGTTATACAGTGAATGAGTGTGTGTGTAAGTTGGTGTTGATTCGTGGCGGGCTATTTACAGCATGCGCTACTTTACAATGCTATGTACATGAGAGAGAAAGGAAGGGGGGGGGTTGGTATGTAGTCCGGGAGCTGGCAGGCAGAATTATGTGATATCACCGTAGTGCTCAATGAAGAGCGTTTTCTTGAGCTGTTTCCAAAAGTCCTTGATGTCGTCTGTCGATCGTAGGTCATCAGGGAGGGTGTTCCATGTTGCAGGTGCCGCCAGCGATAGAGATCTTCTTGCGGTATTTTTGCATACCCTGGTGAAGTCTTTTGGTGTATTGATGATGTCAGAGGTGCCTCTCCTCCTCGGTCTTGTGCTGATGTCGGGTTGTATGAGTGGTTGTAGGCTGAGTGCTGAGGTCCAGTGTTTGATTTTGAATATGTTTGAGACTGTCTTATATCTGATGCGGGAACTGATTGGGAGCCAGTGGAGATATTTTAGAATGGGGGTGATGTGATCTTGTCTTGATGAGCCAGATATTATGCGTGCTGCTGTGTTTTGAGCCATTTGCAGTGGCAGTTGTGTCTGCTTTGTTAGGCCAAGATAGATTGGGTTGCGGAAGTCTAGGATGGGAGTTTTTAGTGCTTTACAGATTGTGCGGAAATGATCTTGAGAGAGGAGGGGTTTGAGGCGTCGGATTAGTCTCATCTTGAGGTATGCATTTTTGGTGGTTCTGCTGATGTGTGACTGTAGGTTTAGTTCATTGTCGAGAGTCACTCTGAGGTATTTCACTTCTGGTTTTATGGGTATTGTTGTGGTGTTGACCTTGATGGAGGGTGGAGGGACGAAGCTGGTGTTTCGGGTGATAAGTAGTGCCTCAATCTTGTTGTAGTTTATGGTCAGGTTGTTGTCTTGAAACCAGCTGGTCATATGTTTGAGACAGTCTGTTATTTTGGTGTAGTCAGGGTTGTCGAGGTTGTCTGGGGTATATATCATGATGTCGTCGACATAGATTGTGTATTGTATTTTGTGTTCTTTCATGATGTTGCAGATCAGTTGAATGTAGAGGTTAAATAAAAGCGCTGATAGGGCGGATCCTTTTGGGACGCCTTGCTTGATTTTTATGGGTCAGATGTTGGGGCTAATCTTGACCTGGATCTGTCTATCCATTAGGTATCAGTTGAACCACTTCAGGGTGGTGCTGTGTAATCCAATGTTCTGTAGTCTTGCTAGTAGAGTTCTGTGGTTCACAGTGTCAAACGCTGACAAGATGTCTAAGAAGATCATAAGTGTTCCTCTCTTGCGGTTGTCTATTATTTGGATTATGTTGTTAAAGAGGTATAACAGGAGTGTTTCGACTCCATGGTTAGGGCGGAAACCGTGTTGGTTGATGTCCAGTGGGGCATGGTTGTCAATGTGGTCCTGGAGCTGATGCTGTACCACTTTTTCTATAATCTTTGCCAGTAGTGGTATGCTTGAGATGGGTCTGTAGGCAGTTGGGTTGCTCTTGTCTAGTGGGGATTTCTTCGGGATTTGTCTTACTGTAGATAGCTTTAGTCGTTTTGGCATGATTCCTTGGGTCAGTGAGCTGTGCACCATGTTGTGTATGGTGTGGATGAAGTTTTCCTTCATTGCTTTAATCCATGTCACTGGGCATGGATCTGTTGGTGCAGTGCTCGTGTTGAGCATGGTGATGATGTGTGAGAGCTGCTCTGTAGATGGAGTGCTGAATTTGTCCCATGTTTTTGAAGATGTGATTGGTTTAGTGGTTGTGCTTGTTGTTGGTTGCGGCAAGGTATCAAATTTTCTTGGAGGTGGTCTGCGAAGGATTGTGGATCTATTTGCACATCTCTTTCAGTATTGGGTTCATTAGTAAGATTTTTCACTATTTCGAAGAGTTCTCTTGGTTTGTTGTAGGCTTTGAGTATAATGTTTGTGTGGTATTCTCTTTTTGTCTAGTTGATGAGTTCATTGTAGTCCCTTTGCTTCGTTAGGTATAGGTCCTGAGTGGTGAGAGATTTGGTGCGTCTCCATTGGAGTTCTATTTTCCTTAGGTCCCTTTTTGCGTTACGTATGTCTTTTGAGTACCAGGGTGTGTGATGGTTTTTGATGCAGTGAGTTTTCTTGGCTTTCTATTTAGTGGCTTTGGTGGTAGCATTGATGATTCTGTTCCATTTGTTGATTTGCTTGTCTAAATCATCTGTTTCAGGCTTCAGGTGAGGTAGTGTCCTGTAGAAATTGATCCTTGTCGAAGCTTTTGAATCTTCTCTGCACGGGTGGGTTGTCTCGAGGGTCGTTGTGTTTTCCCCCTTGTGGCACAATTTTTATTTTAATTATGCGATGGTCTGACCAAGGGACGGGTGTGACAGAGGGTGTTGATATGCTACCTCTGTTAAGTAGGTAGTTGGGGCAAATATGAGGTCTGGTGATGATCCGTGTCTGTGTGTCAGTGTTTTGATCAGTTGTATTGTAAGGAGGCCATTGCTTGTAGGAAGGTTTCTGTATCCTTGATGGTAGCTGATTTGAGGTTGAAGTCTCCCATTAGCAGCAGGGGTTTGTGATTAGTGTTGACTGCACAGACAGCTTCTAGCGTGGAGGCTAGCTCATCTGGTGGAGCATGGTGAGCTCTGTAGATGAGGCACAGGGCCATCTGTTTGTTTTCCACAATGATTGTGTTGCATTGGTCTGTGTTTGAGGAGCCTCTGGATTTGAGCTTTAGGCTGTTCTTTGCGATGATCAAAACCCCTCCTCCTCTCCGGTGTGTGCGTGGGCAGTTGAATGCTGAGTACGTGGAGGGCACTAGTTGACTAAGGAGAACATTGTCAGTGGGGGTGAGCCATGTTTCTGTGATGCAAAGGATGTCGGGTTGTTGAGCTTCTATGTGGTCTGCTAGCATGTTAATTTTGTTTCGTATGGATCTGGTGTTGATGAGTTCTATGGAGATAGCAGATGGCATGTTTAATGCTCTAGGGGCTTTTTTGGGTTTGCGTGGGTGTTGGTCTTGGGGTTGGTTTGCTTATTGTGCTTGGTTTTCTTGTGTGTGTTCCAGTTTGTATACTGGAGAGGAGTGTGGATCTGTGGGGTTGTTGGTAGCCATAAGGTGTTTGTGGTTAGGTAGTGGGTGGGTGTGTAATGTGGAAGGAGTTGGGTGAGGAGGAGGCATATGGGCAGATACAGGGTTGCAGTCATGTTGTTTTCGTCAGTTATCCTAGTCTTTGATGCACTTACTTTAAGGTGTTCTTGCTGCTTTTGGTGTTTGGTGTTTTTCGTTGCTCCTAGGGTCCACGCCTGCAGGCCGATGTCGTTCTTTTGTTGGCCTTTCTGGGGGTGTTGCTGTGGTCATCTCTGTGCCTGCACCTAAAGGCCACACCAAAGGGCCCTCTGGCACAGCCCTCAGGCGCGGGCCCGGCAGGAGTGGGACCGACAGGGATGCTGCTTTTAAATGTTCCTCCCACTGCCCCGATTGGGCAGGAGCCTCTGAGAGGGATGATTTCCCTCTCAGGTGCTCTACCCCGATCGGGGGAGCTTCAATGGCTGGCGGGGTGGTGAGTGAGCAGCGGGGAGGAAAGAGGGCTGCCTGCCTTTCTGCCTCGACAGGGACACTGTAGCACATTTAATACTCATCAGAGAAAATATTTTTTCACTCAACATGTAATCAAACTCTGGAATTCATTACCAGAGAATATAGTGAAAGCTATTAGTGTAGCTGGATTTAAAAAAGGTTTGGACAAGTTCATGGAGGAATAGTCCATAAACCTTTTAAAAAGAGGACCAGAGAAATCCACTGCTTAACCCTTGGATAAGCAGCATGGATTTTGTCTACCTTTTGGGAACCTGTGACCTGGATTGGCCACTGTTGGAAATAGGATACTGGGCTTGATGGGCCCTTGGTCTGACCTAGTATGGCATATCTTATGTTCTTATGCTAGCAGTAACCTCATTCAGGGGAGTTGGAGTTGGAGGGTGTTGGGTAAAAAATAGTGTGTTACAAGTGGGGGCTTGACCACTCTGCTTCTGGGAGGTGAGGAGATCAAGGATCCTTCAGGAGAAGGAGCATGGATACTGGATGGAGGAGGAGGAGTCTAGGGTGGCATAGGGGAGGTACTAGAGGACAGAGCAACAATTGGACACCCCCCCCCCCCCCCAAGTCTGCATTCAGAGCTGTAAATGCTGATGTCTAAAAGTTTTTGGTGAAATTTAGATTCTCTAAATGAAATAGGGAATCCACATCTGCATTGTAGTTCCACCCAAGCCTCTCCCTCTCCCTGTCCCCATCCCACCCCTAGAGAAGGAAGATGCTGTGAGCAATCCCATGTCTGAAAAACTGCCCTAGAGTCATTAGTTGTGGGAAGGAGCCTTGTTGAAAGTGATTTATGCTGACCAGATTTCTGTGTTGTGATGAAGCTGAAGCCATTGAAGCTATAGACTTAGAAAAAAAACACTGTTTATTATAAAGCAACTGACTCACAGAAGGTGCAGTTACCTAAAAGTGCAGCTAGAGGGAGCAGGCACGAGGCTACAGAAGCTAAGCTGACACACCCAGGTTTTGAGAATGCAGGAGCTAATCAGGTACACCTGAGTAGAGAGCCAGGAAGCTCAGTGGAGAAACGGCTTTATAAACAGTGCTCAGAAGGAAGAAAGCAGAGAGGACCTCGAGCAGAGAGAGGAACTGAGAGAGGACTACGAGCTGAGAGAGGACCTCAAGCTCAGAGAGGACCACAAGTTTGGAGAGGAACACAAGTTCAGAGAGGAGCTGAAAGGGGACCTGAGAGAGGAACCTCACATACTGAAAGGCAGAGAAGCTTGGAGTACCTACAAGAAAGAGCTAAGTTCCAGGGAGGACAAGGCCATTCCAGAAAGCTCCAGGAGCCAGTCTTCAGGGAAGACGGTGATAGAAGGAGACTGCCAGGTAGAGCAAATACCAGCAGAGCACGTCTCAAAGATCCAGGGTACAGTTATATTTCCTTTCCAAGATGTGAGCCAGCTCCTAGAAAAGCTTATAACCCAGAGAGCCGTACTGATAGGAAACAAAACTGGGAAAGGCTTGTGAAACCTTTACAGAGAGGCATAGTAAAAAGCCATAACAGTTATTTGCCAAACCAAGACCAGCAAGTCTGGGGAATATTGAAGAGATCTATTGAACTACAACCTACCTTATCCAGGGAAAGCTCAGGACTAACTGACAACACAGCTGAACAGGAACCTATGCAAATAGAGGTGATGGAACCAGAGCCGTTGCAGTTAGAGCACCCGATGGACTGCACACTCTGTGTTTCCAAGAGTCTAGAGTCTCTCACAGAATTGTAACCGGCAGGACATGCTTTAACATATCTTTTTTGCTTTTGCTAAGCTGAAAGAAGAAGTTTTTGTATTTGTTTTTCCTCTTAGTGTTGAAAACCTGTTTGAACGCAAAGAACTGCGAAGCGCCTGTAACAGTAACTGACTTTGTAAATATTTTGGCATAAACCCTGAAGTAAGGTACATTCTGTTTTTGTCTTCCTGGAGAACCTTTGCGCAACAAAGGGAATAAAAACCATTTAACCCTGCACAAGGCTCACAACTATTTCTTTATGAAGTGGGACTACAAAGACCATGATGCAACTGGTCTAGAAAAGTTTTTCCTTCTTCAACTAACAATAAGTGTCCGCCCTCTCCTTTCTGCACGCTGCCACTAGGAGGGGCTGTGACAGTGTACTAATATGTACTCGATGCATGTTCAGACCTATTTTACAAAATACACGCATGCACTGCAGCTCAGCCTCCACTCTGCCCAAACTGTGCCCTAGGAATACCTAAACACAGATTACACAAAAGTGGGCACACATATCCTGCATGTACTTTACTCATGGAAAAAACTTTATCAAAACGGGTGCAAGTAATAAGAAAATGCAAGTCTGAGTAAGGAGAGAGGAAAATCACAAAGAGGTGAAGGGATATACATGAGGCAACCAGAGGAGCAACATTACATCCGAATGACAAAGGAAACCCAATTTTAATGAAGTCTTTATCAAAGTAGAGCTGGGTTCTCAACCCAGTCCTCGGGACACGCCTATCCAGTCAGCTTTTGAGGATAACTACAATGAATATGCATGAGAGAGATGTGAATGCACTGCCTCCATTGTATGCAAATCTCTCATGCATATTCATTGCGGTTATCCTCAAAATCTGACTAGTCAGGTGTGTCCCAAGGACCAGGTTGAGAACCCTTGAAGTAGACAAAGAGGACAGGGTGCCGCCTAACTGTGTCTAGTTCAACGGTGCAGCTCCCGTAGATGTGATGCCAGTAGATGTGATTTCTCGGGGGGGGGGGGGGCGCAATATATCCAAATGGCTTCATTTTGCACATTTAGGGGGTTATTATGGGCAAGTCGCTTAACCTTCCATTGCCTCGGAAGAAAGGCCTGGCAATCTACTTCTGGTCACACTGCCATGAAACCCCAGGGGCTGCTGGGTCGCCAGGAGTCAGCACTGACTCGACGGCACCATGCATGCAGGGAGTTATTTTAGAAGCCGTATTCATGTGCTATAATCAAGCATATCCATGTGCTAATGGAAATTTTACAAAGTTTTGAGGGGGCGTGTTGGAGATGTGGTCTGGGCAGAACAAAAATCTACATATGTAGTTCATATTTCATGCATGGGTAAACCCAAAATTCACCATGCCAGAATTTACACCTATTCTTTGGCACGCCTAGCTTTTTTAAAAGTATGTATTTTGGTCATCCTTTTACAGGAGGGATTGAGGAGATTATCTTCCTTAATGCCCCCTTGTTTATTTCTCCTTCCAAATTGAAATTAACTAAAGATAGAGTCCTCTGTGGCCGACTAGCAGCATCTACATGATTCAGTGTGCTATTCGTTGGTCCATGTTGTACATGCCCCCAACAGGAAGCACATGTGTTGTGCACATATCGTGCATATAGAAACAAGGAAAAATGACAGCAGATAAAGATCATGCAGCCTATCCAATCAGCCCTTCCATACCAACTACTAAGCATTACAGCACCTTTTTTCACCTTAAAGATCCTCTGTGTTAGTTCTATGTTTTCTTGTATTCAAAAACAGTCCTTGTTTCTACCACTTCCACTGAGAGGTTATTCCATGCATCTACCACTCTTTCCATAAGGAAATATTTCCTCACATTACTCCCAAGTCTATCCCCTTTCACCTTCATCCTATGTTCACTCATCGCAGAGTTTCCTTTCAATTGAAAGAGGCTCTCTTCCTGTCCATTTATGTCATAGAGTAATTTAAATGTCTCTATCATATTGCGCCTTTCTTCCAAAGTAAACGTATTGAGATCTTTAAATCTGTCCCCATATAACTTATGAAGGCCATTTTAGTAACCCCCTTGTGCATAGACTCCATCCTCTTTGAAAGTGTGGTCTCCAGAACTGCACACCATACTCCAAATGAGGTCTCAAAGTCTCATACAGAGGCATGGTCATCTTCTCTTTCCTGCTGGCCATTCCTTTCACTATGTACCCAAGCCCCCTTTCTGTCTTTCACCATCACTTTTCCTACCCGTTTAGCCACCGTAAGATCATCAGAAGCCATTACACGTAGGTCTCGCTCTCTTTTTGTGGACAGAAGCACTTTATCTGCTAAACTGTTCCACTCCCTTGGTTTTTACAGCCCAAATGCATGACCCTGCATTTTTAGCATCAAATCTAAATGATGAATAGTAGTAGTAGTAATAGCTGTCAAATTCTTAACCATTTTTCAAGCTTCGCTAGATCCCTCCTCATGTTATCTATACCCAAGGGGGTATGCAGTGGTACAGAGTATTGGCACCTTTTTCATTGTCTGCTAAATTTGACCCATGGTCCTCATGTATTATATGAAAGAGCCCTGCATATTGGTACCGGCAGCATGTTTTTCTAGGAGAAATGCCCTACCTAAACCTTCCTAGGTGTCTACCCTATTGCAGATTTTGGTATCATCTGCAAAGAGGCAAACCTTACCCAACAGCCCCTCTCCAATATCACTGAAAAAAATGTTAAAGAAGTGAACCAAGGACAGATCCCCGTGGCATACCACCGGCAATGTCCTTCCCTTTAGAGTGAGTTCCATTTATCTGTACTCTTTATTTTATTTATTTATTTAAACAGTTTTGTATCCCGCCTTTTCCTTCAATCAAAGCGGTAAATACAATACAAGGTCATACAAAGGTAAGGGAAACACAAGCCACTTTATAATTAATCAAAGTGCAGGAATAAGGGGTACATTTCACAGGGAAGCACAACACATACATTACAATACATCAACTAAAACATATATACCAGCAAGCAGAACAAATTTAGCACAGCCATTTCCTTGGTCCCGTACGGTCCAACGCCAACAAAATCCTAACCCAGTCTATCATTTTAGGATCCATCCCTAGGACATTCAATTTTATTTATAAGTCGCCTGTGCAAAACAGTGTCACCTCTCTGGTAACCCAGTAAAGAAATTAATCAGATTTGTCTAACAAGATATACCTCTAGTAAAACAATGCTGCCTCGTTTCCTGCAATCCATTGGATTCCAGAAACCTCACTATTCTCTGTTTTAGCAGAGTTTCCATTAATTTTCATCCAATAGGAGGTCAGATTAACCAGCCTGTAGTGTCCATCCTCATCCTTACTTTTTACCTTTTTTGGTAGAGGGAACACATGCACCATTCTCCAATCCTTTGAGACCACTCCTGACTCTAAAGAAGCATTTAAAAAGTTGGATAGTGGAACCACCAGAACTTCCCTCAGTTCCTTTAGTACTCTTGGATGTATGCAATCTGGCCTATAATCTTGTCTGCTTTTAGTTTAGCTAGCTCCTTGCAAACAAGCAGGATTTTCTGAAAATCATTCAAGATCTACCTCACTTCTGTTCGTATTTGTGGGCATTTTCTGAGGTTCTCTTCCTAGCCCTTCATTTGTGAACACAGAAAATAAATATTTGTTAAACAATTCCACTTCCACTTTATCATCAGCTTCTACATATTCCTTGCCTTCTCCCTTGAGTCTGACAATACCATTTTTGCACTTCCTCCTCTCACTAACATATCTGAAAAATGTTTTGTCCTCCCATATTACCACATTGGCAATTTTTCTTTCATTTGTATCTTTGATTTCCTGACAACTTTCCTAGCTTCTCTTAGCTCTTCCAAATATTGATGCTTGTCTTCCTCTTTCTATAATCTCTTGTATTTTATGAAGGCCACCCTCTTTTTCTTCACCTTTTCAGCTACTTCTTTTGAGAACCATTGTGGCCTCCTTTTCCTTATAGGGGTCATTCCAGAAACCGAATAAGGGTTTGTAAGTGCGCTGGGGACGTTTGTGCCAAAAACATCTACGGACATATTGCAGTACATGGCGCTTGCGCACATATATCGTGCTTGCATGGGGATGTCAGAATGTTCCCAGGAGGGGCAGAACAGGGACGTGGTTGCTGCAGAGATAATAATATAGTATATGATAGCAGATAAAGACCATCATGGTCCATCTAGTCTACCCAGAAAGGTGGCAAGAGTAGGTGCACCTGCCACTCCATGCAGGTCACCTCTCCCCATGCCTTTGTTTAGTGATATACCCACTGCTCCATGAAGGTCATCCCTATTTCTTGAGTTAGCTGATACAGTTAAGGTTATTTTGATTTTATCTGTTTGCTATACAGGGATCCATTGTGTCTATCCCATGTCATTTTGAATTCTGTCACTGTATTTGCCCCCACCACTTCCATCAGGAGGGCATTACAAGCATACACCACCCTTTTAGTGGAAAACGTATTTCCTGATGTTGCCCTTCAGTTTACGCCCTTGAAGCTTCATGTTATGCCCTCTAATTTTGCAGCTTTCCCGTCTTTGAAAAAAGTTTGTTTGTTCATTAATATCTTTTAAGTTTTTAAAGGTCTGTATCATATCTCCCATGTCCCTCCTCTCCTCTAGAGTATATATATTTAGGTCTTCAAGCCTCTTCTCATATGTCTTCTGGCGCAGACACCAAATCATTTTGGTTGCCTTCCTCTGAACCTTTTTCAGTCTTTTTATATCCTGAACACAATATTCCATGTGAGGCCTCACTAGTGACTTGTACAGTGGCATTAGTACCTCCTCCTTTATGCTGATAATTCCTCTCTGTATGCAACCCAGCATCCTTCTGGATTCACCACTGCCTTGTCACACTGTTTTGCTACCTTGGGATCCTCAGAAACAATCACTCCGAGGTCCTTCTCCTGATCTGTGCACACCAACCTCTCGACCCCTGTCTCATACAATTTCCTTGGATTTTTGCATCCCAAGTGCATGACACTGCACTTCTTTACATTAAATCTCAACTGCCAAGCATTAGACCATTCTTCCAGCTTTTGTAGATATTTCCTCAGGGGAGTCCACGCTATTGCAAATTTTTGTGTCATCTGCAAAAAGACAGACTTTTCCATTCAGTCCTTCAGCACTATCACTCACAAATATATTGAAAAGTACCGGTCCCAAGACCAATCCCTGGAGCACGCCACTAATCACCTTTCTTTTTTCCAAGTGAGTTCTGTTTATCATCATCTTCTGTCTGTCAGTCAACCAATTTCTGATCCAGTTCATCACCTTGGGACCCATCCCCATGCTGTTCAGTTTATTAATAAGCCGCCTATGAGGAAAAGTATCAAAAATATGTATAACGTATTCAGGAAAGGCCCATATATGTTTTCAAACTTTCTCACAGATGTGCTCAATATTCCTGCCGGAGACATGGAATAAAGCCAGTACTTAGACCATTTTCTGCTGTGTTTTCAATTTGCTTCTGCAAGTAAGAGTGTGTGTGTATGGTTTGAGGGTTATACGGGTGCATCTGGTGTTCTAATCTGCAATTCAATGGGGACATGAATGCCTGGCCAGTACCTCGACCTTATGGATGACTAAAATGACACCAGGTGTCAATGTGATAGGGCCACCATACAGCAGATGTGCCAGGCACTGGGAGATCTGATAGCTGTTGTGCCAATATTCCCCAGATTGTGCCTACATCCTTCCCTACATCCTTATCCAGTCCAGGATCTATGCAAGCTGCGAGAGTAATGATATATCTAAAGGCTGGCTACTTGATATGATGGCACAGGGATCCCTCCTCCCATGCCTGACCAGGGGAGCAGTGCCACAAAGCAGACTGTGGGAAGGCAAGCTGGATTGCTCCACAGATAGCAGATGTATACAGACCAACAGAAGCAAGGACAAAGTGCGGACATCATATGAGACAGGTATAGCCACATGTAGGGAGCTGCATTGAGAAATGCCAATACCCAGATATATGGGAAACAGATGCCATAGCCAGACAGCCATAGGCATTAGAAGAGCATAGTTATGTCACTCAGCAAAACAATGCAATCTTTGGGGAACTGCAAAATTAGTTTAGGTTTTTGTGAGGTTGGTAAGGGTCCATACTTAGTATTTTAAAGAATGTTTTTAGAGATGACCAATGCAAGTATAACTGAGGAACTGTTATACTGCCATCTACATTTTGATACAAGGTACGTCATGACAAATATATTAAAATCTATTTGATCTTATTACACCTTAGAGTGCACTGATATGGCTTTGCAGTGTTCTGGGCATGAAACAGACTAGTATATATAGTCCAGTTTGCATCAGCATTTATGTATCATAAGTATTTATGTCCAGTTTGCATCAGCACAACATTGTCAGTGAGAAGAGCAGCTTAGCAGATGCACATTTTAACCAAGGAGATGTGGCCGTCCAAGGCATCCATGCGTATATTGCGGAGATGAGCAGGATCGGAAATGTGCAACTTTCCAGAATATGGTGAGCACTGGGACGACCAAAACAATTGCAGTGTTTACCCATGTCTTGTAATATTAGCAGGGACAGGTTTCTCCTTCACTCTATGGCCTGTGCCTGCACCCATGCGCGTGCCTCGCGCTGGATAGGTGCACGGGCTGGCTGAACAGCATGTTGGATGTGCCACGCCGGACACGTCTATGTGCCAATTCCATAAATGTGTGAGTGTCTATACCCATGGATTTGAGTTGGCATGAAATCATGCCCGTTTCTGATTTAAATGTATCCATGGGCCAGACGTGGATTTTGTGGAATCTGCCTCTATACGTTCATTTACTTTCCAAACAAAAAGGTTTGTTGCTCTTAAAAAGATCCCTTTTAAGTTTTGCCCATTGCTTTTCCACATCCCCCCACTGTTTCCAACCAGCTAATGGATCATTGAGGTATTAAAACATCTTGATAAAGGTAGTTTTCCTAAAGTTTAGGACCCTCACTTTTGAATGAACTAGCTCATCCCTTTTCCTAGTACTGAACCACACCATCCCTTGATCACTGGATGCAAGATGATCACCTACTATAACATCAGAAACATTCTCCCCATTCATTAAGCACCAGATCCAGTAGCACTTCTTTCATAGCAATACTGTAAATGTTTTAAATTGAATCTGTCCACATCTGCTTGTGAAGGAGGTATGTATATCACATCCAGGGCTGGCCCGTTCACTAGACAAGCTAGGTGGCTATGTCACATCCCCCCCCCCCCCTCCAGCTGCCGCCAGTTCCATTGGGGGGGGGGGGAGGTGGGTAGCAGTAGTATTTCCAAAAGCGGCTATTTTTTGCTGCCGCTGCCCACGTCCCCCTCCTAAGACAGAATCGGCGGCAGCTGGGGGAGGGAGGGGCGGCGAGGCCGGGGTTTCTGCCTAGGGCAGTAGAAACCCTTGGACCGGCCCTGATCACACCAGTGCAAATGGATGCTCCATTCCCTTCTTCCAATTTAACCCACCGTCGCTCCTCTTTCCCCCATAAGCCCTGTAGTTCTGTAGCTTTAATATTTTTTTTTTTTTACATATAGGGCCACGCCTCCTCCAGTTCTTTCTACCTTGTCCTTCCTGAATAAACTACATCCTAGTCATGGTTCTCCATGACCAAAGGCATGATTTAAATACTAATAAATAAATATATATCGCCTATGACTGCATGCTCCCTGCAAACCGCTAGCGCAAGGGCAACCCAAGGGCGATGCGAGGCCATGTGTGGAGACTGTGGGCCTGGTTTCCCCACAAAATTCCCCAAATATTACCAATTACCAATAAATACTCAGACAACAGTTGCTTAGCTACAAATCTCTTTATTTGGCATAGCAAAATAATTTATAAATGCAGATAGCAAGTGTCTGTCTGAGAAGTGACGGGCAGTGTTCTCTCTGCAAGGGGAGAAAAACACTGCCCACGCCCTTCTGCTGCTGTCTTGTTATATACCCCTCTGTCTCAGAGTTCTAGAAACTAACCAAATTATCCCCACAAGACTCACTGCAGGGCCTCATTTGCATAGCTACTGAGCCTCATTTGCGTAAATTTAATTTATTTTATTTTGAAATGTATATGCTGCCCATTTAAAACTTTAGGTGGCTTTCAAAGGACTCCTTCACAAGCCTCTTTTTTTTGTCCCAGCAATGACTTACCGCATATTAATGTTAAGTAAACCTACTCTTAAGTGCCACTGCACGTTAACATTTGTTAATGTGCATTAACTTTTAGTATCCCAACACGGCTGCATTTTTAATGACTTTTTATCTTTTTAGTCCCCTTCTTTTATTTCTATTATTTTGATTTTACATTTGTAGTATTTTCATTTTTATGAAATGTCCCCACCTCCATTGACAGGTTTGATTGCTTTGCATAGTTTATCTTTATTTTTGCCTCTTTTATATATCTACAAACACGTCTGAAAGGTCTTTAGGTGCCTGTGATTTGTAACTTTTACCTTAAGAATCTCTTGTTGCAATTAAATAAGTCCTCTAGTGGTTCTCACAAATGTTCCTTCTCTTCCTTTCCCTCCCCCTCCCCCCCTTCTGTTCAGTTATATGATTCTCATTTTTGTTTTATCTAACATGCTGTTCTCCACATTATTATTGTGAATGATTATCTGACTTAGTATCTTGTCCTTTGTATGGCTAGATGTAAGCCCTCAGTATATGCTACATCTAATAGAGAATATATTTGGTTCTGTTGCTTTTATTTTCTATTCATACTTTATATATACATATTTTGTTTTTGTTTAATGGTATGTCCCTCCTATGCACTATTGTATCTTTTACCGTATTTTGGTCTTGTATGTTTTTAATTAAGATTTGTTCTGTACTAATTTTATCTATTGTTGATTCCTTTTAGCTTATACTAGTTCCTTTTAAGTAATACAGTCCAACGAGCATTCTTATTCTTCTTTTATTTCTTCAATCTCTTTGTTTTTTATATGGTGATACTATTATTATTGTTATTTTCTATTTATGCTTTGATTTGGTTTTACTTTGTAATTTGATTGATATTATGATTTTTCTTTCTTATGAACATATATATTTTTTTATTGTTTTGAGGTTCCTCCTGACAAAGGCAGTTTGCCAAAATGTGGCCATGTTGAGGTGCATTGATTAATAAGACTTCTTTTCTACACCTCGCTCCCTGTTGTCTGGTTCGCTTTTTCTGTGAGTGTGTGTGCTCCCTTGTGGACCTGTCATTAACCTTTAGTAAACATGCCTCTTAATGAGTGTCTCAATACTATTTGAATGTACAGTGAAGATAAAGAAAGGCTACCATATTTCTACATTACTACCCTCCAGTGCCAACTGCCAGGTACGTCAGGAAGTACTACAAAACCCTGCTCATTTAGAACCCATAGCAAACCTTCCATAACAGTACTATGAGGACTCACATAGCACCAAACCATACTTATCAAAAGTTAGCACTGCAAAAATTAAACAAATACATCTCCTACTGGGAAAAGAGAACAAGTGGGATTGCCACATAGAAACTACATGAACAGAATACAGCAACTCGGTCACACACGCAAAACATAGGCAAGCCATCACCAAATACATTGTAAGGGATCACAATTTAGAAATATGAAGACAATAATTAAACTGGGAACCCCAAAAGTTAAACTTGGAATGTGCAACAATACTGGAGAAAAAAAACTATAGATTAATTTCCTCTTGTACTGAACAAAATGCAAAGACGTCAAAGATGCGCATTTCCTAGAGCTGACATATTCCAGTTAATTCAAAATTTTAAAAAAAATTCTCTCTTTTGCTGTTTGGGCATTTTAATTTTCAGCCGCAATTGCTCCAGTCACTTTCTTCTGCTGTCTTTGTGTCTTCTGCTTCTACTGTCCATTTGTCCTTTCTTCTCTCTTATCCATTTTCTTTCTACATCTGTCTCTAACATATTGATCTTTCCCCATTTACTCTTTTCTCCATTTATTTCTTTACTCCTTTTTCATCCACTCAAATTTCACCCCTCCATCCTCAATCCCCTTTTGACTTTTCATGTGTCAACTTTCCATCTACTCCTCTAACCTCCAGCCCAGTCCATCTCCCCAGTTATCCTATTTACCATCTCATTCCTTCGCTAGCCTCTTATTCCCGTTTTCTTTTTTACTCATTCACCATTACCACATATCCATGTTCTGTAATCCTCCTCCTCCTCCTCTCACTCCTTACCAATTTCCCATGGCCTCTTTCACATATTTCCACTATCTCCCCCTCTTTTTCACCACCCCGATTCACAATCCCCTCATACTTCCCTTTACCCCCAAAGTCCAGCATCTCCCTTTTTCTCCTCCACCTCTCCAGCCCTTTTATTTCCCTTCTCCCAACCCATAGACCAGTGGTTCTCAACCCAATCCTCTGGGACCCCAAGCTAGTCAGGTTTTCAGGATATCCACAATGAATATGCATAAGATAGATCTGCATGTACTGTTTCTATTGTATGCTCATCTATCTCATGCATATTCATTGTGGATACCCTGAAAATCTGACTGGAGTAGGGGTCCCAGAGGACTGGGTTAAGAACTACTGCCATAGACCAAGTGCTTTCTCTCTCCTTCCCATACTTCATCCTCTTCATCTCTAGAGCTTCGGCATCCCTCCTATCTCCTCTCCCAGCTCAGCATCTTTTCTCTCTCTCACTCTCCCTCCCCATTCTCAGTCCAATATACTGCATCCTTTCTTTTTCATAACACAAAATATCTCTCTCTTTCTCCCTACCCCCACCCCCCCCCCAATCCAGCATATCCCCTCTCTCTATTTCTCTGCCCTCCCCTTTCCCCATGGCAAAATATTGTGTGGCACCATTTCCGGTGTCTTTTTTTTTCTCCAAGTCAGTGACAGACAAATCACACGGCACCATCCCCATCTTCATCTTTCTTTCTCTGAGTCAGCACACAACAGCCAGTGCTGCCCCTAGCATTCGCTTCTGGTGAATGGCCCCGTGCACTGGATGTGAATGCTATGGGCAGCACTGGCTGCTGTTGCTGACTCAGAGAAAAAAGATAAAGCCGGGGATGGTGCTGCACGATGCTGCAATCTTTCAGCTGCTGGAACTGAATGCACAATGCATTGCACTGGCCCTAGACCCACCACCTCAGTCACAACTTATTCTCCAAGTACCAGCCAATCTTAAAAGTCTGTCTTCTTTGTTCCCACCAAATTTTAAAGTCTCCACCTAATTCTCAATCCTTGCTCTCCCCCTCTCTATATCCCCAGTACCTACCCTGCTGCCTCCTACATCCTTCCCCAAATCTACCCAGCTACTTCTTTCTCTTATTTTCTTTGACCCTGCCATTCCTCCTTTTTACCCCAGCATCTATTCTTTTGCCCCTCTCTTTCACCTTTCCCTCTGTATGACCTTGTTTCTTCCCTCACACAAAATATCTGTCCCCCTCTCCATCCTCACTATCCCAGATTCTGCCTCTTTTTCTCCACCCTGACCCCAACATCTGCTCCCTTTCAGCCCCACCCCGCTGCAGCATCACCCCTTTCCAGTCCTTCCCAGTATCAGCTTCTTTCTAATTCTAGCTCCTTCCAGACCCTCCCAGCTTTATCTCTCTTCTAGTTTAGGCCTCTCCCAGCATCAGCTCTAGTCCCTATCCCTCACAGCATCATCTCCCTTCTAATTCCAGCCCCCCCCCCCCATACCCGCTATAACTACTTTACTTATATCTCTTGTTCTTTCACGTTTGGACTACTGTAACTCTGTCTTTGGTGGTCTTCCCATGTTTGAACTAAAATGATTATTACTCATCCAAAGCACTGCTGCTAAATTACTATTCCATGCCTCTCACTCTGACCATGTTACTCCTCTATTAATCCGGCTTCATTGGCTTCCAATTCCATGCCATGCCATGTTCAGTATAAACTTCTCACTCTGGTTCATAAAACTCTCTACACTGGTATACCTCAATATCTCTCCTCACATATCGTCCTCCACACTCTGCACTGTCCACATAAACCGCCTCCACCTCCCTACTGCTCCCCAAGCTCATCTTGAATCTACTCACCATTCCATATTCTACTTCCTAGGCCCCAATTCATGGAATAATCTCCCTTCAGATCTCCGCCTGGAATCTTCATTTGTTAAGTTTAAGTTCCAACTCAAAACCCACCTATTCAGAAAGGCTTTCAATCTCCCCTCTTGACTGACATCTACTGCCTACCTTTTCCCCCTTTGTATTCCTCTATCTTTCTCCCACCCCTACCATGAGTGTGTGTACTCTGCTTCCTGTATATATTATTGGAGTTCTTTTCCATTTCTGAACTAATTTTATATTGTAAATCGCTCTGCTACTCCCACGAAAGGTGCTATATCAAGTTTTTAATAAACAAACATAAACATCAGTCCCCCTCCAGTATCATCACCCTTCCTGTCCCAGTCCCCCATCCTCTAGCATCAGCCCATTTCCAGTCCTAGCTCCCCATCAGTTTTATTTCAGTGCTAGGCCCTCCCCCAACATCAGTTCTCCTCCAATCCCAGTCTCTCCCAGTCCTCCCATCCCTCAGCACAGTCCTCTTCCAGTCTGAGAACCTCCCAGTATTATCTCCCTTTCAGTCCCCCCATCATTAGCTCATTTCCAGTGCTAACTCCCAGAAATCCTCTTCCATTGCCAACCCCTTCCCCCCCCCCCCAGCATCAGTCCTCCTCCAGTCCCAGACCCTCCCAGCATCATCTTCCTTCCAGTCCCAGTCCAGTCCTAGCTCCTCAGCAGTCCTCAAGTGCCAGCCAGCCACCCACCCACCCAAAGAGCAAGCTTCACATGCCAACCAGCCCCTCACACCTCCCCAGCATCAAACCCACCAGGCCATTCTCTTCCCCGCCACAGCCTGTGTTCATTGCACAGCCGCAGGAGAAATTTCCTTCATTCTTGCGGCTGTGCTAAGTTGCAGCCACTGGGACCGCAGAGTCTCTAAGTGAAACAGGGTACTTCCTGTCTCTTGTGTAAGACAAGAAGTACCCTGGTTTCACTTTTAGAGACTCTGTTGTCCCGGTGGCTGCAACTTAGCACATCCACGGGAATGAGGAAAATAGCTCCCGCGTTTGTGAAGAGGTGAGCTGGTGCGGCAGGCTTCTGGTCTCACTGACTCACCTCTTAAGTCAGTGAGGCTGTGGGGCTCCTTGGGGAGTGGGTCCATGTGCGGGCAATATGCGCGTCTTAGTAAATATGCCCCTAAGTTTGTGAAATATCTCACACGCATGGCCAGCCACAGGGTTGATTCAAGGTGATAGCATCCTAGGCAGACTTTAAGCTTTACAACCTCCTTGGCTGTCAAAATGTATTGTTTAGCTTTGAATGCCCTGCTCTTTTCTGTCCTCCCAGAAGTTGTGCTCTAGATGACTGCTTAGTTTGCCTAATAGTTGGGTCAGACCTGCTCATATGCACATAAAAGTGCAAACATTTTCATTTGCAAGTTGTAAAATGCCAGCACCTACCTCTGTAAGTTGCCAGGTTTCCTCAGTTGATTTTTCCTCCTGTAAATTTGTAAAATGACTCCTCCCATTTCACATGGCTATAAATCTACATGCATTCTGCACTTCCTTCTATCCATTATAGAAACAGCAGCAGGTTTAGCAGCGCCATTTATAAAATACTGCCCAAATGGAGTATGTCCCAACCTCAATGTCGCAATTTCGATCTCCACATACTGTCTAAAATGTGCCTTTACATGATGAGGCTGATTCTACAAAGAGCATGAGAAGTTATGTGCTATTTATGCACGTGCGCGTGAATCAGCATGAGCTATTCTGTGAGTGTGCACAGACGTCCTAGCGCATGTACTTTTAGTTGGGGGGAGCACAGGGGTGGAGCTTGGATGGAGTGTAGGCGGGGCCTAAATTTACATGCATAAGTTATAAAATACTATAACTTACACACATTCTTAACAAATCTAGTTGCGGGCATTCACACCAAGTCTAGGGCTGGCCACACCTGGATTTGGCACATGAATCTCAGCTTCTACACTTCTGTTTATAAAATAAAGTACACTTGACCTTATAGAATGGGCCCTACATACACATATGGCAACATACTGTGTGGGAGTTCATTGCATTACCCTCATAATGTCCCAAAATTACACTCTTTGCAAACAAAACACCAGGACTTAAAAATACACATTCAAAAATATAAAACAGTTAATATTCTCAAGGAAACAAGAAATGGGATTATAATATGCCACCAATAGATGTAGATCTACAGTTTAAAGTGACCAGCCATCCCCTATTATATGAGACAGTCCCATACATTAAGGACTTGTCCCTGGAATCATATTACTTCAGTCAGGAAACCTAAATGTCCCCTTTTTTAAAACATGTGTCCTAGTCCTATGCTCCTCCACATTTGTACCAGTGGGCTTCTCCATTCCAGCTGAAATTTCCAAAGGAAAACTCTATTTATATGAGACTATTTCCATAAGAGACATAGAAACATTCAAGGTGTGACAAAAAAAAGAGACTGTCCCATAAATGTTTTATTACAAAATCTACAGAGAAATTATGCATTGTCCCCTTCAAAGTAATCCCCCCCAGAGTTAATGCACTTCTGCAACATACGGAAGCACTCTGTAAAGTCCTCCTCTTTGAGGTCCCTCAGCTCCCTCGTCACAGTTTTATTTATTTATTTAACAGTTTTTCTATACTGCTTTATCATTTCATCCAAAGCAATTTACATTGTAACTTAAACTTGGTAAATATACATTAAACAGGGACATTGATAACTTGGATTTTTCTGAGCAATGGAGGGTTAAGTGACTTGCCCAAGGCCACAAGGAGTGCTAGTAGGAATCAAACCCTGGTCTTTTGGTCCCCAAGCCAGTGCTCTAACCACTAGGCTACTCCTCCATTCACAGTGCCCTTGATCTCTTCTACGGAGGTGAAATGAGTTCCTTTGAGCACAGTCTTCTGCCTGGGGAAGAGCCAGAAGTCGCATGGTGCAAGATCTGGGTAATAAGGAGGGTGGTCGAGAACTGTGATCTGTTTGTTGGCCAAGAACTGCTTCACACTGAGCGAGGTGTGTGCGGGCACGTTGTCGTGGAGAACAAGCCATGATTTCTCTCCACAGAGCCCGCCTGCTGCACCGAACCTGGTCATGGAGGCAATTGAGGACCTGCTGGTAGAAGTGCTGGTTGACTGTCTGAACCTCTGGCACAAACTCATGATGGACCACTCCCTTCTGGTCGAAGAATGAGATCAGCATGACCTTGATTCTTGATTTGGACATGTGCGCCTTCTTGGGTCTGGGTGACAGTCGAGTCTTCCGCTGCAGGCTCTGTCTCTTGCTTTCAGGGTCGTACTGGAAGACCCAAGTCTCATCTCTGGTGATGACTCGACCAACAAACTCTGGATCTTCTCCAATCTTCTCTAGCAAGTATTGACAAACATTGACCCGGTGCTCCTTCTGGTCATCCAATAAAAGCTTGGGCACCATCTTGATGCACACCTTCCGCATCCCCAGCTCCTGCACCAAGATGGTCCGCACTGACTTCCTGTTCAGGCTGAGCTCCTCAGCTATCATCCACACCGTCAATCTGCGATCACTCTGCACCAGCTGGTTCACTCTGTCAATGTTCTCAGCCGTTTTTGTCGTGGAAGGCCGTCCTGACTTGGGGTCATCCTCCACCTCCTCGTGGCCAGTCTTGAAGCATTTGTGCCACTCGAAGACTCGCGGCCTTGACATTGCATCTTCTCTATAAGACACTCAGTTGGGCCCTTCTCCAACTTAACCAGAAATTTCAAGTTGATACTTTGCTCCATATTTCTGCCACCTCCAGTTGCATGACAAAGCGATGGAGCAGTGTGCTACAAAAAAAACTGAAAAAGAAAAACAGCGTGAGAGAGATGAAAAATATTATAGCAGACTAGTGTGGAGATGTTGCACAAGACAGTGACATAAGCGGTTAGCCAATTGGCATTGAGTCATGGGTGTGGCTGCCACAGTCTCATTTCTTTTTTGTCACACCTTGTATATATGTGCATGCACACACACATGCGCATACATTCATCCACCCCCCCCCCTCTAAATCAGGTTCACACATGCACACTAGCACCTTTCAGACAGACAGATTCTGTCTGTCTGTCTGTCTGTCTACTGGTGCTGTGCTGCTTCTGCACTCTTCTACTTCAATGCCTCCAGTTCTTGCTTTTGCTACCAATTACTTTTCTCAGCTTATAATAGCCTCCTCATACATACTTTACCCCATTCTTCTTACATTTCTGCCCTTTCTCAGCAACCCCACTCATCCCCTACCAAGAAATCTACTTATTCCACTGACTTTCTCTCAGAGCCTGTGCAGAAAATCAGCCCACCCTTCCTGTGACTAGTGCAGCCTGTCCATCGACTGGAACCTACCACTTACTCTGCACAGTGAGGGGAGAGCACTGGTGAGCTGTAGAGCTAAACTCTTAAAATAATACCCAGACAATCTAACTTAGACAGCTATTTTACAAAGTTGTAGAATCCTAAAATTTATATGGTCAGCAATCCTAAACTCCTGAGTCCTCAGCACATCTGACAAATCTGGCTCTGTTTCCTCCCCAGGGCCCAAGCAACCATCAGTCAGACAAAGCCAGCCAATAGGCTGCAGCAGACACAGCCAGCCAATAGGGAGCAGGAGAAGGTGGGAGCAGTAGCTAAGATATAGAAACCTTCCTTTCTCCCTTGTCCTACAGCTATGGGCTATGGTGGGTGGTTTTGCTACAGATATACAGACCTACAGGAGAAAATATTGGGGGTGCTCAAGCACCCACAGCATCCACAGAGCTGGCACCTATGATCCTGAGGCCAACATCAGTATCAGTATCATGGTCAGTGGTCAGCTGATTTTGTTGATTCTGTTGTCTGTAGGCTCTTAACCTAGCGTGAGTGTTTCTATTTCATCTTTAGACTTTATTTAAATTTTAAAATGCCAAAAAGAAAGTGTGTTTTTAATGACCCAACCACAAAATGAATACCCATTCATTAAGAAACAGTCTGGTGATAGCATAGTGTTTTGTAACAAATGCCGGTCTTCCTTTTTAATCGCACATGCAGGAAAGGGTGACATTGTTCAGCACCTAAGGATGGACAAGCACAAGACAGCAGATGTAAGTGCTTCTTCAAGTAGAGCTGTGACTTCTTTTTTTAAAAGTCAAACTTTTGATGAGAAAACTCAGTCACCGACTACAACTGAGGGTACATGGGCTTATCACTGTGTTGTCCACAACCGTTCTTTTCAGTCATCAGACTGTACTTCAAAGTTCTTGAAAAAATGTTTCGATGAAAAATGTGTAAACCAAACGGAAACAATCATCTGTAATGTTTTCAAACCCGACTATTAATTCCCTCAAGAGAGACCTTTCTGAGACAAGCTTTTTTAACAGTTTTTTGTGATTGCTCAAACCATGGAAACATTAAAGTGTGCCTTGTTTTAGTAAGGTACCTTCTTCCTGAGAAAGGGGTTCAGATAAAAAGTTCTTGATGTTCATGAAGGCGAAACCTTAGACATTCTTTCCAAGTGCATTCTTGATACAGTTGAATCCAATGGACTAAGATCCAAAGTTTTGGCATTGTGTGCTGAAAATACCAATTGCACTTTTGGTGGGGCCACTAGGAAGAGTAGTAGCAATATTTTTTACAAGCTGCAAAAAGATTTAGGAAGTAATTTAAGTGGTATAAACTGTGCAGCTCACATTGCTCACAATTATATCAGCACTGCTGTCGAATGCTTGCCATTTGACATTGAAGATATAGTTGACAAGATATTCAGACATTTTCACATTTATACAGTGAGAATTCAAGAACTTAGAGATGTGTGATTTTGTTGAGAGTGAGTATCAAAAGCTCCTCGGATACAGTGACATTAAGTGTGTGGTTTTACTATTAGCCATAGAGAGGTTAATTGAACTGTTCCAAACAGTGAAATCATATTTTCTGAGCCAGGAAAAATACCCAGTTTTCATCAAAAACATTTTTGAGAATGAATCGCAGAAGTTTGGCTGTACTTTCTGCACAGTCTGGCAGTGATTTTCCAAAATGCGACTTTAAAAATTGAGTCTCAAAAAATCTCAGTGATAGAGGTGGCTGGAGTAATCAGTGACCTTAGAAACAAGTTAGTTACTAGGAATGGAGTGGTTTTGCCTGTCACAATCAGAAAGAACATAAAAGATCTTGAAGAAGAGGGCAGCATTGATGAAGCAGATTTCAAGCAATCTGTGTCATCTTTCTACACCACTTGCATTGATTACATCCTTGACATCGCTGCTGCGTTTGATTCAGTCAACCACGAGCAACTCCTAGCTCGACTCCATGAGAAGGGAATCCAAGGTCTCGCTTGGGACTGGTGTAAATCATACCTTGAAGATCGATGGCAACAAGTTCGTATTGGCACCAATACGTCTGAACCCTTCCAGCAAAAGCAAGGAGTACCCCAAGGCTCCTCCCTATCTGCGCTGCTCTTTAATATATATATGCAGCCACTTTGTGAAATCACCCAAGCTGTCGGTATATCCTGCATCATCTATGCAGACGACGTGCTGATTTTTACACCGATCAATGTCACAAGTCCTGATTATACAGCATTAATCAACTGCTTCAACACAATAACAGATTGGCTCCTCAATCAGAACCTGCAAATAAATTACAAAAAACCCGAAGTCCTAATCGTCAAAAGAAACAAATGCTTTTCACCCCCTCCGACCCTCAAAGTAAGAGATGCAGAACTTCCAATCAAGTCCATCATACGCTACCTTGGTGTGATACTTGATCAACAGCTAGACTTCAAAGAGCACATAAAAAGCACAGTAAAGGCCATTTACTACAAGATCAAAACCCTTCGACACCTGAGACCCATGTTAGAGACCGATGACTTCTGCACAATATTCCAAGCATTAGTCACACCCCATTTCGACTACGTGAATATCATACTACATGGCCTCTCCAGGAATACCCTAAATCCACTTCAATTAGCTATGAATGCTGCGGCCCGCATCTTGTGTGGAGCATCAAGAAGAGACCACATAACACCGATCCTAAGAGATCTACACTGGCTTCTGATAAGTTGCAGGATTTCATATAAAGCCCTCCTCATTACTTTTAAAGCCATTAATAAAATATCACCCTCCTCAATCTCAGCTTGTGGGAGAAGATCTCCCACACCCCGATCAATAGATCCAGGAGATCATTAGCTGAAAATATGCTAGTTATCCCTAGCGAATCCACAAGATGGGCTCAAATAACCAATAATAGAGTATTTGCGTCCTATGCCCCCAGATGCTGGAGCAAACTCCCTCCCAGCATCAGATCAATCAGAGACCTTATGCAATTCAGAAACGCCCTCAAGTATCATCTATTCCTTATGCACTTCTCTCAACTTAACAACGCCTCCCCTACTCCCCCCAACAACTCAACCCCTTATTATGATTAACCAAATATGCCTCTTACAGAATATGTAACACAGACCATATAGAATTGTACAGCTGCATGATGTACTTTACTGTAAATAGAACACCATCACGATATCTGTTCAAATATAAATAGTTTCCCCCAGTTCACATCCATGTTACGTTCCCTGTTATCTGTAAACTTAGGTCAGGTCTTAACTGTCTGAGTAACATATTGTTGAATGTAAACCGCACTGATAACAAAGAGCACGGTATATAAGAGCTGTTAAATAAATAAAATAAATAAATAAATAAATTACTTGGATCAGTGGACCGCTCACTTCTAGGAGACTGGGAAACAGTGGACTCTCCTTCAAAAACAACTGGCGTGGTATGAGCTAGAGTTGTCTTTAGAATACATTTTGTCTTCTAAGAAACATACCCACAAGGGAATATGGATGAACCATTCAGAGGTGTATATAAAAGTGGATTCTTAGATGATATTTTCTTTTTTTGTGGAGGGCATCTGTGACGGATCTCCAAATATTTTTCAAGTGGATCAATGATATTAAATCCAATATTCAGTTTACAGCTCATTTTCATTCTGAACAGATAGAATTTTTGGACGTGGTTGTATACAAACAACAACAGTTGCTTACCACTATTTACCGAAAACCTGTCCACACTGGATGAATTTAAATGCAATGCATATGACTTATGTTGCGAATGATTGGTGCAGGGTTATCCAAAAAAGGTGATATTTCAAGCTTATATGAGGGCTAAATTTTCTCATCGGGATAGGTTATTTAAAAATTCTTTAATGAATCCTGTAACATCTTCCGATGACATGTCCTCTTCCAACATTTCTACTTCTGATGATTCTAAGTTTGTGGTTGTCATTCCATATATGGTTTCAGCCTATCACGTCACTGCATTATTGAAAAAATATTGGCCAGTCCTGTCTCTGCATATGTGTTTTCAATGTGATCCACAAGTAGCATATAGCAGAGGCTCCAACATTAAAGATCATGTAGTACACACAGCCTCACCAGCGGGTAGATCATCGATCCCTTATACCTCTCTTGGTCACTACAAATGTGTGGGGTACAGTTTCTGTGACCCTAGTTGGACTGACCAGGCTAATGGTAAGACATATCATTCCCATTGGCAAACTTCTTGCATCTCATCTTATGTGGTATATATGCTACTTTGCCCATGTCTTTTGAAATACATAGGGCACACTATCCGTCCTGTTAAGTCTCGATTATGTGAACATTTGTCTAGACTTAACACAAAGGTTGTAAGTGCCTGATGCTTAATCATTGTATTCAATTTCACCACAGTTAGGGGGGCGGATCATGAGCATAAACTACAAGTTTTAGAACAGTCTTGGATATTCAGACTGTAAGCTGTTGCCCCGACTGGATTAAATCGGGAATTGGATTGGTGGAGTTTATTGTGATTGCCTACTTTGTTTTGTCTGCCATCATTTCTTTTTTAATTGAGATTTTTGAAGTTACAATTCCACTTAATAAAAAAAAACATTATCAGAACAGGAAAAACAAAAAAACATTACATCCATTATAACATGTAAGATAAATGGTCAAGCCCACATCCAGGAAGTTGTAGCTGGAATTCTAATAACATATCAACGACGAAAACAGACGCCTACTACAGCGCAAAACTAGGAGATATATCTAAGCTAATGTCCGCAGCCAATTCACCTATTCTCTCTATCCCTTAAAAACTTTGTAACTGAAAGGCATCCAAAAAAACAAATGTCTGTCCTTGCAAAACAGTAACACATTTGCAGGGAAACTTTAGGTAGAAAGTAGCCCCCAGCTGTAAGACCCGCTGCTTCAATTCCAAAAACTGATGTCTCCGAGCTTGAGTCCATCATCAGGGAAAACATTAGGTTTATGCCCATAAAATAGCTCATCTTTATGTTTGAAAAATGCTTTAAGAATTCTAAATTTAATGTGTTCTGACCCCAGTGTAACAACTAGGGTACTCCACTTAGTAATTATATCTGTTGAATCTTCCAAGAAAGCCATCAAATCCTGACTGGTTATTGGGCGCAGGGAATCCAAGTTCCCTTCCCCCAAACTAGACTTTCTATTCTTTCCAGGAATATAATATTTTTTATTTATTTATTATTATTATTATTAACAATTCTTATATACCGCACTATTAGACATCAGCGCGGTTTACATTGAACAGAAAACATCCGACAGTTTACATATGTCTGGTCATTACATTTAACAGGAAGAATAACTTGGCGAAATAGGGAAACTAAATACAATGCAGGGTTATCTGATAAAGGATATCCTGGTTAACTATTTACAATAGTGGTACAATAGTATATGGAACAACTAGTTATTTACATTGTGAAGTTGGTCTGTTGCGGGAGTCTATCTGGTTTGACCACTTCTGCTATCTGGTTTGACCACTTCTGCTATTCACCTGAATAAATGCCTGAATAACTTCAATTACATCTGTAAACTTTAGAATTTCTGAAAAATATTTCTTAAGGGAGAATCTCTGGGGAAAGGAGATGGGTTAAAGGAAAAATTTTAAAACAATTTCTGGCACGTACTCCATTCTCCAAAGCTTGCAGTCTAGTATGAATCGCCAAAGAAATTTTGATATAAACAACATTAGAAGCAACTCAAAACTGAACTTGGGAGTGGACATGTACCACAGACTTATGCAAACTGAAGACCTGTTTATTCATATCGAATAACCTTTCCACTACCCCATGAGTGAAGGTACATAAAGAAGCAACTGTTGCAGACAACCTAACATGAATATTGTTTATCACCCCCAAAAGATCTTTAAGGGTTATATCTCCTTCAGAAGGAGATACACTAACCCCAGTATCCACCGGTAAAACCGGTTTTGGTATTGGAACTGAGAAAACAAAATCACTACAGATCTGTTCTAAAAATGTAGAGGACAAAGCAGGAACAGAAGGCAGTGGCGGGATCCGATTACCAGAGCTCAGAATCTCCATCCGGAGATAGCGAACTGGATATCAGAGGGACTAAATGTCTATCCATAGGACCCATGTTCTTACCTTGCAACCCAGCGGTAGAGTCCACCTTGACGCTGCCTTTAATCTTCCATTTCCCCATCACGCTGAGTCCTCGCAAACTAGTTCCTCCAGGTGCTCTGGTGTGCTGAAGGGGCGTGTCCAGCCCCTTTGGACACACCCCTTTGGTTTGTGACCCATGGGCCACAACGTGTGGGTGTGTGTGAAGGTCGCAGATGTTTATACAGCACAGGGGTCCTCCCAGAGGAATGTCTGCTGAGCACCTGTCCACCTCCAGGAGTAGGCACGCCAGCAGTCAGAGCAGCAATCTAGCAGGGCAGGTGTAAGCCCCATTCTTACTCTCCTCCACCACCCAATATAGCTCCAAATTGCTTGTGAATAACCACCAATCTTTATATGGCACAGGAGTCCTCCCATGGGGATGTCCTCCGAGCGCCTGTCCACCTTAAGGAACAGGTATGCCAGCAGTCACAACAGCAATCCAGCAGGGCAGGTGCAAGCCCATTCTTACTCTCCTCCACCATCTGATAGAGCTCCCTGCCATCATTTTTCTGCTGCTGCTTTGTTCCTCTGTGGATCACGTGATCAATTGATTCTTCCTTTTGAGGTCATATGTTGTCATTTTAAATTCAGAGCTCCATTTTGCTGATGGCTATTCAAATCCTGATACTGTGCAGATGAGGCGTCTTTTACTTGAGCGTTGAAGCGAAGCTCAGAAGACTGAACTGAGCGCTCGAAACGCAGTGCTATGTTCATGTGTCATCACCGGGTTCTACAGACAGATTCTCACAGCACTTGTTTCTTCATAAAACTGGACATCAGCGGAGTCTAACCGCAAGTTTGACATTTTATGATTCTTTTATGTTTCACACAGATGAGTTGCATTTGGATACATTTCAATGGTGTTTGGTACACTGATTATAAAAACAATTAAAAAGGAAAGTTTGTTACAAGAGGATTTTATTCTCATGGCAAACACTCTGACAATTTAGTTTCTGATCAGGTGCTCTGAGTTCTCTGCTTGTCTGACCTTATATACTGGAGTTTTTTGTGGTGGACCTGTTTTGGGACTAATATTGTTGTTGAATTAGGACATGATTATTGGCACACTTATAAACAATTCAAATCAGTTTGAATAGAAAAAACACATTCCCATTGCAGTAAAATTAGACGTACCTGCGATTGATTGTCACAATGCTCACATGACTTGAATCAACCAATGAATAATGGCTATAATGTTTAAAATGGCCACATTCACTCCTTGCTCCTTTTTCACAACGGTAAAGACAAGAGAGCTGCCTGAGACCATCAGAAAAACCATTATCACCAAATATAAAATGTCAACGGGGTACAAGACCATCTCCAAAGACCTTGTGATTCCTGCATCTACAGTTCATAATGTTTTTAAGATGTTTTCTGCTAATAGAACTGTCAAGAACATCCCATGATGTGGTGGGAAGAGGAAAATTAATCCAAGAAGTCTTTGAAAGTTAGTGCGAACTGTTGGAAAAACACCACGTACAACATCCAAAGAGCTGATCTGAAGCAATGTGGCGTGGTGGTTTCAACCCACACCATAGTCACACACTAAACAAAGAAGGACTTCATGGGCGAAGGCCAAGGAGAACCCTACTGCTCAAAGATGGACATAAAGATGCATGCCTGATCTTTGCCCAAACCCACTTTGAAAAACCACAAGCCTTCTGGGAAAATGTTCTGTGGGCAGATGAGCCCAAACCTGGGCTCTTTGGCAATGCAGACCAGCGATACATTTACAGATGAAGAAATGAAGCTTATAAGTTAAACACCCTTCCTACAGTTAAATATGGTGGAGGTTCCATAATGTTGCGGGGCTGTTTTGCTGACTCAGGAACTGGAGGCCTGGAACTTAAAGGAATCATGAAGTCAGAGGACTACCAAGGTATCTTGGAGCAAAATGTGCTAACTTGTATCAGAAAGCTAGGTCTGGGTCGAAGGTCATGGGTCCTCCAGCAGGACAATGACCCAAAACATACATCCAAAAGTACAAAAGAATGGTTAAAAAGGAAAAAAAATGGATTGTTTTAAACTGGCCAGCAATGAGTCCTCATCTCAATCCAATCAAGAACTTTTGGAAAGAGCTGAAATCTGCCATTGGTAAAAGAAATCCTGGAAACATTTATGAGATGGAACAAATCACAGTTGAAGAGTGGGAGAAACTACCAGCAGACAGATGTAAGAAACTTGTAGATGGCTACAAGAAACGTTTGAAGGTTGTCATCACTGCCAAGGGTTGTGCATCCAAATATTAGTGAAAGGTGCTATTAATCTTGTCAGGTCATATTTTGCTTTTGTCTCAGAAATTACTATGTCTAATTTGCACGGACATCTTTTTTGTTGTATACCTTTGCACATACTATTGAAGTATTATGATGACATGGAGTCAGAATATTTCCAATTATTTCTCAAGATTGTACATAACATACCTAAAATGCAAGGATGCCAATAATGTTGACCCAACTGTATATATGTTGGGGAACATGAAACAATACAGCTAGGCTCTTGCCCATAGATAGCGAAAAGGACTGGGCCAAAGGGGCCATGGCTCCACCACTACTTTGCCCAGCACAGCATCAGGAATAGAGAGCTTGTAGGGCTGGAGACTGGAGGGGCCAAACAAACCAACTAAAAAGGTGTTCTGCTGCCCAGGCTGGTGCAAGGACTGGAGGTGCTCTAGGTGGCTCCTCCATCCTGCTGCCCCCTTGTGCCTTCCCTGCCTTCAGTGGTAACAGTGGCCCCCAAACTGCAATGCAATGCTTACCTACACATGCTGGCACTGCATTGCAGTTTTTTTGCATAAACCAGAAGTCTGCACTGGAGGGGGCAGAAGGGGCAGATAGGAGGCAAAAGAACCTGAGATGCAGCATCTGTCTGTGCAGGTAAGTGCTGCTTTGCAGTTTGGGGGCCATTGCGGCCACTGCAGGCCCCAGAGAGGGTTAGCAGCAGCAGCAATGGGTACCCCCAGAGGGCCGGTACTCTAGGTGACAGCCTAGTTTACTTAATGGTAGCACCAGCCCTGCCATTGGCTCTGCTCTTTTACCCCAAATAAGTGTGTGGTTGCAAGCCTGAGTAGCCAGATTTTGAGGAAGAAAAAAGAAGCCATTTAGGAGGAGAGAGGTTGTCACATCCTTTGCTTGGCTTGTGACTTTGTAGTTGAGGAAGGTGGGGTCCCTCCTATTTGGGAAAAGCTTAATAGCCGGACATGAACTTAGCCAAGTTAAAAACACTGACAGCTGGAATCATTGAGAACTAAAATCATTGAAAAGAATCTGGACCTAACAGAGTTCAAATCTCTGGTGATGGAAACTTCTCCCTGTGAGCAAAAGGCAGGGCTTTTTTTGAAGGGGTATTCTATGGTACCGAGCACTGGCACTTTGTACATTGACTGCTAATATTGACCCATGGTCCTCGTGTATTAATGGCGCTGCATATGAGAACCAGCAGCTTCATCTCTAGGAAAAACGCACTGGTAAAGGGTAAAGGGCATTGGAACTCTGGTGACAGAGCAACACACCAGCAGGAATGCAGCTAGTAGCTGAAAGGGTAAGGTTACCAGAATTTTTGGAGGCAAATCTGGGATGCTCATTTAATGTCGTGGGGGGGGGGGGGGGGAGCTTAGTTACAGGACTGTGCAATAGGGGGTGGGGGAGAGAAAGAGTCATTCTCTTTTCCCCATCTATCTCATGACAGCAACAATATCGCTTCCAACCAAACAAATCACCAAAGAAATAGAAACAGTGACACGTGTCCCCACAGCACTATGCAAAATATAAACATTGCAGGTGTAAATTCCTTACCTTACCTCAGTCTCTCCCTTTTTTACTGTTTTCATCTCCCTCACCCTAGGCTTCCCATTCCCCATCTCTCGCCCTCCTTTCCCACCCTCCCGCTAACTCCCTCTCCTCTCCATTTCCCTTCTCCCTGCTCCTTGTCCAGCATTTTCCTTTCTCTTCCCTTTACCCTGATCCCTATCTAGTATTTCACCATCTTTCCCCCATCCCCACCCTCCCAGTCCAATGTTTCTCTTTACCCCCTCCTCTAGGTGTCTAGCATCTTCCCTTCCTTACCAACCCCCAGGTGTCCATCTCCCTTTCCCATCACTATCCCCCCCTCCCCAGATATCCCCCCTCTCCCTCTCTCTCCTCCTGTTCCCAGCTTGTCCCCTGTCTCCAGCTGAGCATCTGCCCTCCATCCTATCCCATGTTCACTTTACCTGTGTTACACTTCCTCTACCCCCTGGCCAGCATCTTCCTGCCACTTCCCCCTGGCCTACGTCTGCCACTGACTCTCAATGTCTGTGGCAGCCATTATCCAATCTCGCTCCCTCTGTACACCCCCCCCCCCCCTGCGCAGCAGCTATCACCTTGCCCCCCTGCAGCTATCCCCGATCTCTCTCTCCTTGTCCCCTCTGCACAGCCATCGCCAATTGGTTCTTTCCCGGCAGTGTGGTGGACAGGAAGTTAAAACAATGTAGGGCTTTGAAGTCCATACGCGCACTGTACATCTGACATGCAGCATGTACATGAGCCCCAAAGCCCTACATTGTTTTAACTTCTTCTCTGCCAAACTTCCAGGAAAGAACTGATCGGATGTAGAGGGGACAAGGAGAGAGAGATCGGGTGATGGCTGCGGGGGAGGGGGGGACAAGGATAGAGTGATGGCCGTGAAAGGGCAAGGAGAGAGTGAGGCATTGGGTGGTAGCTGTGGGGGAGGGTGCTCACTGTGCTGATTGTGCCAGTGATGGGAGGGTGACGCTGCAGACCCAGCATGACACCTCTGTCTCCATTACTGGAATCAGGGACAGGAGGCTGGCTAAAAGGTAGGAGCCGGAGAAAGAGCCCTGAAATCAGGGACATCTGGTATTCCTCTGAAAGGTAGCAGACTGTCAGCTCGCCTAGGACAATGGCTCCAGTGGAAGGGGGGTCCAGCAGTTGAGAGGTGGTGGAGCATCATCTCACAGGGGGAGTGAGGCCTAGTAGCTAAGGGGTAGCAGAGCATTGGCCCACCTTTGAGGAGTAAGGCCTTATAGATCACAGTCAGGAGAACATCAGCCCCCTCACCACCTCCAGGATGAGTGAGGTCCAGCGGCTGGGCTGCGGCACAGCATCACCTCCATCATGGAAGCATGACCCAGAGGCTGAAAAGTGGCAGAGCATATATGGACTCTCCCACGCTGACTGAAGGTGGTAGTGGTAGGAGCACAGCAGCCGTGAGAGAAGAGGGACAGTTGCACTGGTGTCCTTGGGCAGGGGGTAGGTGAGTGCCAGGGTCACCTTATATGTTTTATATATATCTGCTAGTACACTAACAATATTTCAATTTGTTCACCATGTAATTGTTCCTTTTTGGGCAAAGATTCAGTATTGGTATTTTCTGATATGCTAAGACAAATATAATTTTTGTACATAGGAGAAGTGCTCTTTGGACTGTGGTTATTTGCAATGACTGCCACATCTTCTGGCTCTGTGAAATCTCCTCAGCAATGCTAAGCCTGCGTGTTCTTTCAGAAACTTTATTTTACTGCCATCCTGTGGTCTGAACAGACATCAACAATTTTACAGTTTTCAGTCCCTGAACCAATATCTACCTCTCTCCTATGGCCAAGGCCAAATGACTAAAGGATCTGAAGTGAAATGAGATGCATGTTATGTCTCACTGTACTGACTGACCCTTCAGATGACCAAATATTTCTAAGCCCTATGGGGCTTGATGAGCCAGTCACTGTATTGCCTCATCCCATCTGGGGATTCCTGATTCTGCTGCTCTTAAAGAAGCTATAAATCGATCAGTGTAATGGGGTGAAACCTGGACTGGCTCTGAATTTCTTCAATGACGTCAATACCCAGCATATATTCAATGACACACATAAGGCAGGAACTCATCTGAAAATCACTGTTTCTTTTACTTCTGCCCTGATTCTCAGACTACACTTGCTCCTAAATTTTCCCTTTGGCGGATGCAAACGCATGCCAAGTGATGGACTACTGTTGGTCCCTCCTGTTAAGTTTCTGAGGAAGGTGACACACTCTGATAGGACCTTTTCTGTTGGCCTCCCTTGGGAGGTGAGGGCTATAAGAGACATGACCCACCTTTCTACGTAGGCGTTTGACTGCTGGAGAGGTTGATCAGTCCAGTGGTTCTCAACCCATTCCTCCGGTATCACGTAGGCTAGTTGGGTTTTTAAGATGTCCACAATGAATATGCATATGAGAGATCTGTATGCACTGCCTCCATTGTATGCAGATCTATCTCATGCATATTCATTATGGATATACTGAAAACCTGACTGGCCTAGGGTATAACAGGACTGGATTGAGAACCACTGGATCAATTAGATTTAATTAAGAAAATGTCTTGGGCTATTTTGATGTGCTGTAATTTGTATTTTAAAATGTAAACTGCCCTGAGCAGCTCATATGTGTAGTAAGTAAAATGTAATTAAATAGAGAATAGGAGTGGAGGAGTGGCCTAGTGGTTGGGGCAAGGTACTTCAGGCTGGAAGGTTGGGGGTTCAAATCCCACTAGAGGACAGCAACCTTGGGCCAGAAGGACTGGGGTTTCTAGTCCCACAGGTGCTCCTTGTGGTCTTGGGCAAGCCACAACCCTCCATAGCCCATGTTCATTGTAAAATAGTTATTTCCAAGTTATAATGCCCTGTTCAATGTAATTTCAGTTTGTTCATTGTAAACCGCACTGATGCAGAATAGCGTGGTATATAAGAAAATATAAATAAATAAATAGTGACTGGAGTCTCAGTTAGGATAACCAATCTAATCCAACTTTTCTGTACAATCTGTTCTAGTCTGGATATTATCTCCCCCCCCCCCCCTCCTGATGTGCCATTTCTTGTCAAAATGCAAAACTACAGGTCCAGACATCCAGTGGGGGGAAACCTAGAATCAAAAAAACAGATCTGGCAACCCTACAAGTCGATGTATATGTGAAAGGGTCTAATGTAAAGATACATTTATAGTGAAAATCATCCTACTCAGTATTGCACAGCATGGCATACTTAGACTTTACAGTCAATAACAGCAAGCTCTTGGTGCTTTACAGACTGACTTGATTTATTCAAGCATGAGCTTTTGAGGATAAAATGCAACTGACAAGATTCTTCTCCTTGTGTCTCAATAAAGCAGTCCACCTATAAAGTCCCAACAGCCTCTTTGTCATTTTTGATGCTGCAGAGTATGCCTATGGAAGGTTTTAGAAACACCTTGATCTTTAGAGTTAGTTAAGAAAACTACATTTCTGTGGTTATTGCCAACACTTTTATTTTTTTTGAAAGTGCAGTCGTCAATGCTGACTCCTAGCAACCCAGTGTTTTCTTGGTAAGGTATGACTGAAAGCAGATTGCCAGCCTTTTCTTCTGAGGCACTGGAGGGTAAAGTGACTTGCCCAAGGAGTGCCAGTGGAAATCAGACTCCAGTCTCCTGGGTGTTAGGCTGTAGCTCTAACCACTAGGCTACTCCAACACATCTACGCCATGCATCAATGCAGTACTACTCACAACCATTCCAATGAGCATGTCATTGAAAATAGAAATCTACATCACTGAAGCGCATTTGGTTAAGAAATGCTTTGCTAGTGTCTGCAAGATGACAAGTGAGGTGTCTGCAACTCCTCTCATTTTGTTCACTGGACAACTCTCCAGTTCCACAAAGGCTATAGGGCTAGCCTCAACCCCAAGGTCTTCATGAAGCATTCTTAGATTGTGGTAAATTCTTTCATGATGCATCATACCCAACACACCCAAATGCACAAAAAGTGTTGAAGTATGAAAATAAAATGTCCTGAATCGATTTCCATCATTAAACTTGGACAAGCATTCCGATGAGTAGAAAAACAAGTGGCAAATGTACAAATACAGTGGGAAATACAAAGGGTCCAATGTTAAAAAAAGCAGGCATTCAAACACCACAGCAGTCAGCCATGGCACTTCAGTTTTGGTGGGATAAGCGCAGTATCCAGATAGGAGCTGCCGCTGAATATCCAGGCAGTATGTGGAGATATTCAGCAGCATCATCCAGATAGTACCAGTGAATATTGCCATCAGCACCCTTAACTGGACAGATTCCTGCTGGCCAACCGGCTAGAGGTTCTGAATATCGGCCCCAAAGTGTTACTCCAGGCACCATATGTGGATCAAACATAGACACATGAATGGTTAATGAGAAGTAGGTCTAGCACTACCATTAGGTGAACTAGGCAGTCACCTAGAGCGCTGTCCTTCCGAGGGGTGCCAATTACCACCGCTGGTGCCCCTCTCTGACTTTTGATGCCAACTTCCTGTTTGCAAGGGAAGTGAGCATTGGGTGGTGGAGAGCGGCAGAAGCAAACAGCCCTGTGGTGCTGAAGCTTGAAGATGAGCTCTGTGGGGCTGTTTAGCGGCTATTGCCACTGCTGTCAGTCCCAGAGAGGGGCCGAAGCAGTGGCAGGGGGCGCCATGCAGGAGAGTGGGGGCGCAAGGAATGAAGTTTGCCTAGGCTACCTCATCTCCTTGCGCTGGCCCTGAGAAGAATTAAACTGAAACCTAAGGATGAGAGACTGATAGTTACAGCCCAGGACAGCGGATTACAGATGAGATGATTCATAGAAAATAAAGGGGAAAAAACTGCCAAAACAAACATATATAGATTTTGTAAGAAAAAGCTGAGAGGTTCTGATGGCAGAAAATTTCCATACAGAAAGGCACAATTTAGTGGGATGTCTCATCATTTAGAAATTTTCTAAAACAAACAGTACAACATCACTGTACTGAAAAAAACAAGGTTACCTACCTGTAACAGAGGTTCCCTATGGACAGCAGAATAAGTCAGCCACACCTGGTGACATCTTCTGCCATGGATACGGAAGGCTTTGCCTTTCTGAGCATGTGCCAAGGTGCCCCTGGCCCGCCCCTATCTGCTCAGTCAGTTCTGAGCTTGGATACCCCCCCAGTTAGGGGCGTGGTATGATACTGTGTTCAGCAGTCAGTGTGCTGTGGCTTCATCTGCAGGGAAGGTGGGTGGATATGAGTGGCTGACTTATCCTGCTGCCAGGGAGAACCTCCGTTACATATAAGTAACCCCATTTTCTCCATGGACAAGCAGGATGCATCAGCCACACAGCTCACTTTAGCTGTTGTGGGATGAAGCCAACAGGTTGGATAGAGAGTCAATATAGTGTGTTGCATCAAGGGTTTTATTAAAGATACCAGAGATATTGTGAATGAGTGAAAACATAGCAACAGCGGACCTACAGTGTGGAATAGAACTAGAATGAATGGAACAGAACTCATAACATACACAAACCTGTAACATACACAACATAATGGGCCCGATATTCAAAAGGCATTTACACAGTTAACAGCCAGTTAACCATGTAAATGCCTGCTTACCGGATATTCAACTGCACATACTGTACACGTGTAGTGTCATCAAATATCCCTAACTAAGTCCCCAACGCACCCCGATGTTAGTCGACTAGCATCGGGGTGTTCTGGGGTGGAACAGAGGTGGGGACTGATGCTAATCATGCAGTACCAATATTGGAAGCTGCACGGTTAGCGCTCGGCACCTATAAGATAGGCAAGGAAAACACTCACCTATCTTATAGGCGCCAAGGCTAACTATGCAGCATCCAATATCGATGCTTCATAGTTAGCCTCGGCAGCTTCCTGGCAGTGTGGCCAGACCTGGATATTCACTTCCGTTGCCATGGAAGAGAATATCTGGGATTTAGGGTCAGCAGGCAGGGCTAAGCGGCGTAGCTGCTTAGCCCTGCCAAGTTGAATATCGGGCCCAACATGTTTAACAGAGCATCATTGTCAGGCGCATGGCCTGACCTCAGTCAACATGGATCTACCCACAAACAAGGTCAATAAGCGTTTGTACAATAGAGCATAGAGCCGACATAGTCTGAGCACAAGCAAGGCATTGGTAATTAACGACAATAGTTTGCCGCTGGGAGAGTCCTCGGAAATCAGTTCAGAATCACTGAGATACTGTGGTTCAGTCAGAGTCTGTCCCTGTCCGTCCACATTCCAGGATCTGAGGGGTTCGGGCTTAGTCCTACCGAGTGGCTGTGTTGAGGATGGAAGGAGCTGTCAGACAGCGTGAGCTGGTCGAGGCTATAGTACTTCTGGAAGAGGATGGAAATCCAGGTGGCAACCCTGCATATGTTTTGCACAGAAACAGTTCCCAGGTTTGCCAGAGTGGCCCCCATGGCCTGGAGTTGGTAGGCCCCAACATGGCCCAGGGGTTCCGCACCAGACTGGGAGTAGCAAAACGTAATGCAGGAGGTGATCTATTGTGAAAGTGTCCTCTTTGTGACTGGGTGGCCTGACCTGTTGGGATCATAGGAGATGAAGAATTGGTCCCCTTGTCACAGGCCGCTGTCTTTTTTAGGTAAATTCATAGCGCCCTCACACAATCCAGGGTGTGCAGGCGACACTCTTCCAGAGTGTTATGTCACTCCAGGTAGAACATGGGGCGTTCAATGGAAGCCAACTTAGGAATGAACCTGGGAGGTATCCTGAGGGTGGCATGGTCTGGGTAGAGTATGGTGTAGGGAGGGTTGGCCATCAGTACAAGTGTGTGGCAGTGACTGCTATTCATTTCGTGAAAACCCTTGGTGCTGGTGAAAGTCCCATGATGCAAAATAGGTGCAGCTGGGTAGATAGGAATATTGGTATAGGTATCTTGCAGGTCCAGTGCTGCTAGCCATTTGTTGGGCTGCAGGAGTTGAAGGAAGGTCCCCATGGAATACATACAAAACTGTTTCTTGTGGATGAATTTGTTGAGATGGCGAAGGTTGAGGATGGGGCGTATGCCCCCGTACTTCTTGGGAATGAGGAATAATCTGAAGTAGAAGCTTGAATTGATCTCAGTGGTCGGTAACTGTTCTATGGCCTTGGATTTCAGCAGGTCCTGAACCTTGACTATGATGGCTAGCAGGTGTTTCGGTGTATGACTGAAAGGTAGAGTATTCTGGTGGGGGGGATCTGGTGAACTTGATGTGGTAACCCCGGCTGATGGTCTGGAGGATCCATTTGTCGGTCATTATTGATATCCAAGCCTCCCTGAACAGGGAGAGATGTCCCCCCCACTGGTGTAGCTCCTTGCTTCCTGGCATTAAAAGGAGGGATTGCTTTTCCCTGAGGGTACCAGAGATGGAGGTCCCAGGGGACACATCTCATGCAGGGGTTGTGATAGCATTCAGCATCTTGGAGGCAGCCAAGATGGCAGCAGCCACACGGCTGCTTGTATGTGCTGGTCTCTCTGGACAGTTTTCTTTCTCTGGATGGTGGCTGGAAGTGGAGCGCTAGTCAGGATGGCCTGCCATGAAACCCAGGAACTCCTGCAAGGCATGACTTCATAAATGTTGGCCCCTGGGGGACATCTTCGTACAGAATGGGTAATCCTTGACACAATGAGATTCCCCAAAGCATCACACACAGTGGTCGTAGGAATCAGTAGTGTTCATTTTCTTGCCACACTTGGGCATTTTTTTGAAACCAGGTTTAGGTTTTTCTTTCCTGTCTTTGGTCTACTGTCCTTGTTCCTTGATCATTCTTATGCAGAAGTAGGGTAGTAGGAGAGCTGATGTTCTGTCCTTCTGGCTGAGCCGAAGAAACAAGACTGAGGGGTGTCCATGCTGCTGTCGGATGATGTCACCAGGTGTGGCTGACACATCCTGCTTGTCCATGGAGAAAGCACTGTGAGATCACAGCCCTAAGAGACTTACTGAGAATAAAAAGGTTCTGATCACCTGAGACATTCCCATTCTCACTGATAAAAAGCTTGATGTAAGGAAACTGACAATATTGGAAAAGGAGAAAAACCACCAGAATGATGTTGATAATAGATGAATCAGCATAAAGCAATTATTCTGTGAATCATGTGGAGAAGAAGATCCTCAAGTACCAAGAATATAACGGAAAGATACAGAAATATTTCCCATGGTATTGGGGATCACTGGACTGATTAAGAGGAATTTTCAAGCACACCTTGTTAGGTTGCTTACACATATTACGTCCTATGAACTCCCTTTGATGTGCATTTTCAAATGTGTACCCCAAAATGCGTATGGTTTTCCTTTTTTGCAAAGACATATATATTCCACTAGAGAGTTATGTACATGGTATTGATGCAGTGGAGTGGAGGAGTAGCCTAGTGGTTAGAGCACTGGCTTGGTAACCAAGCAACCAGGGTTCAATTCCCGCTAGCACTCCTTGTGGCCTTGGGCAAGCCACTTAACCCTCCATTGCCTTGGAAGAAAGGTCTGGCAATCTACTTCTGGTGACACTGCCAAGAAAACCCAGGAGCTTCTGGGTCACCAGGAGTCAAGACTGACTCAAAGGCACACATTGCATTTATTGGTGCAGTAGCCACATCTCATTCTGTAGTGATACTGTTGCTTTCCCCATGGACCATCTTCAACTTTGTGTTTGTCAAGTTCACACTATGCACTTAACTTGCTTGTTATTTGTCTCACACCTTGCTCATTCCAGGGCCTTCTGGTTCCAGTTTCAGAGGACCACCAGCGGAGGAGGGGGACAAAGGAGTAAGAAGTACCACTCATGGGATTGTTTTTGATGGGTGGAGTGATCCTGAAGGAGGTAGGGAAGGTAATGCTGGGGATAAGGGGGGGAGGGGAGATGATGATGCCAAGGTGTGAGGAAAGGGAAGAAGATGAAGTTAGGAGGTGGGAAGGAAAGGAAGCTGGTGATGCTGAGGGAGTGGGAGGAAGGGAGTGGGTGGAGAAAGGAAGGTGATGGTATCAAGGGGTGAGCAGGGCAGAAAGGAAGGAAGAGTGTTGATGTGAAGTAGGGAAGAGGGAATGTGCTGACATGCCACAAACTGAAGCATTGCTTTAGCAGAATGAACATAAGAACATAAGATATGCCATACTGGGTCAGACCAAGGTCCATCAAGCCCAGTATCCTGTTTCCAACAGTGGCCAATCTAGGTCATACGTACCTAGCAGTTTCCCCAAAAGACACAGGTTCCACAATGCTTGTACTGGGTCAAGCATTGATATCCTGGGTCCCTTCTTAATAATGGTTTATGGACCTGTCCTCCAGGAACTTGTCCAAACCTTTTTTAAACCCAGCTACACTAACAGCCTTTACTACATCCTCCGGTAACAAATTCCAGAGTTTGATTACACGTTGAGTGAAAAAATATTTTCTTTTATTAGTCTTAAATAGTTTACCCTGTAGCTTCATTGCATGTCCCCTAGTCTTTCTATATTCTGATGACGTAAACAATCGATCTACGTTTAGCCGTTCCACTCCGTTCATTAATTTATAGACTTCTATCATATCTCCCCTCAGCCGTCTCTTTTCCAGGTTAAGGAGCCCTAACCTTTTTAGCCTTTCTTCATAGGAGTATCCTTCCATCCCCTTTACCATTTTGGTGGCTCTTCTCTGAACCTTTTCTAATATCGCTATATCCTTTTTAAGATACGGTGACCAGAATTGCACACAATATTCAAGGTGTGGTCTCACCATGAAGGAAAAAGGACTGAAGATAAGTTAGAAAAACAGCGGCAGAAGTTCAAATTATGGGCCCCCCAAGCAATAATTTTGAAAGGGTCCCCAGAATGGAGGAAGTCTACCTCAGAAGATTCAATAGTATTGGCCTCTTAAGAGCAAACCATCAGGACATTAAGCTGAAAGGAGGGCAGCTTAGAGAAAATATGAGTAAACACTTCTTTATAGGCAGTAGAGATGCCTGGAATCCCCCTACTAGCTAGGGAGGTACTAACAAAAGTAGAGAGAGAATTTTAGCTTGCTTTGAAAAGCTACAGATAGCAAGGGAAAAGAGAGATTTAAGGGGATTCATGGGGTTTCCGTAGATGGGAGCAAGTGGGCTAGCCGGCCTTTATCTACCAAACTCCTATGCTAAATTCCACGTGTAGCATCTCTCATTCTAATGCCCTACTCCAGCCACAGCTTTGCTACACTTAAATGTCAAGATATGTGGAAATAGGTGGAAATAATGAATTTCTGAAAAAAAATTATTTTGATTCCTCAAGACATGAAGATTCCACTAGATATGGAAATAAGAACAATGGCGTTCTCCTGAACAGTTGTGGGAAGGCCTATGCTGTGCAGTCAATGACTAATATCACCCCGTTATTAGACATGTCCAATTGTTTGAAACTGAAAAAAATGTCAATGAGATTTCTTATGTTTTCACTTTAGAAATGATATGAAATGATATGTAACATATTTGTGGATTTTTTCCATTTGCCATTTTATGTGTGCTATTTGTAAGTAATGTAAACCAAAAAGAAAAAGCAAAACAATTTAAAAGATACAAAATAAAATAAAAACTGAGCCAAATTTTATTGCATGTCCTCTCCTATTCAGTATCAGCTTGTTGGCATAAAGGGATAATGTGCATTATGAAGACCCCTGCATTGACTTGACGGCACTTAAAAAAAAATCTATGTACAATACTATATATAGAGCGGGGTGGACAGGTTTGGGTCATTCTGAGGGTGGGGCAGCCAATATGCTTAAACTACGTGTGTAGGCACAGATTTTCGGTACCTACACATATATTCTATGCACTACCACCTGATCCGTATGCATAGACTATCATGTTGATAATTAAAAAAAATAAAAATCAGCCCTCACCCCAACCCCTGCAGCATTTAATCCTCTCCCTTCCCAGGGAATGGGGGCAACATGGGGGAAGGGGGTCCAATGAGGATGTCTTTATGCTGGGAGGGTGGGGGCAGGGGAGAGGATTAAGTACTGCAGGGGTTGATTGACAGGATTTTGATGTTGGGGAATGATAGGTGCCCAATATCAGCACATAGGCCCCACTGTGTACAAAGTAGGTGCATATTCAATAATGCTCAGAAAATGTAAAGCACTGCTGAATATAGTCATGAGTTGAAACACGAGTTGCTCTCTGGCCCTGATCGTCTCCGGCTGCAGCGGGGAGCAGAAGGTAAACTCCTCCCGCCCCCCACCACAAGCCACCAATCAAGCACTGCTGCTCAGGCTTAAAAGAAGAAGCGCACTACAGGCACACCCGTGCCTCGTGGGCCTGCACCTGAGGGCTTCGCTAGAGGTCCCTTTGACGTGGCCCTTAGGCGGGGGTCAGAGGCGTTGAGCACCAAAATCATCTTCAAGATTTCTCCTAAACAGCATCAGAAGTCTCCGCTGCAACACAGTAAGTCGCCCTGACTATAAATCAATTCATTCATCACTCAGAATCATACCAGACTTGCACAAAGACCAACACAGAACCTAATACGACTACACTTGTAAACCCTAATACTGTTACCTATAAACGTATCTGCTTATCTATGTTCAATTGCACTGTTACATTGTACTCAGCTGCACCACTTAAATGCACTATTACATTATATTCAACTGTAAGCTATCACAAATTGCTATCGTATTAATCCGCATCCAACAGCTGTGCTCCCTACATGACTATCTGTAGATGCCCCTAGTTGCAAGATTGCAGTATAACATAGCATTACATCAATGTCTTATCCAGACTATGCACTACTAACCTACATAGGTGCTCATCACAGGATTACACCTGGAATGCTGTTTTGTAATTAGCACTGCTGCCACATTTTACCCAAACCGACTCACTGCTATATCACAACTATATTTTTTACATGCTTTCTACCTGCAGGTTATACAGATAGCCTACTTACTGTCACACAGAATAATTACACCAGTATCCACTATAATCCCATCCATTCCTCGACTCAGACCTCCTCTGATATATCAAAACAATACTTACCAGACTACCTCATCTTTCAAAGATGGAAAGCAAAATTACTCTACTCTATGCCTTACACAGCCTTTTGCTACGCACAACAATCACTAACGCCCTATCTACATACCAGGAACAAGCTCTTCCCTGCCCCAGCCCCATAATCCAATACCACCCTAGAAATTACCTGCCCTACCACAACAACAGACACCTATATTTATTTATTTATTTATTTATTTATTTATTTATTTATTTTTATTTTTTTATATACCGCGCTATTGAAATCAGCTCGGTTTACATTAAAACTGAACAAGCAACAATGCATAAATATCACAATGTGCTTACATAGAACATGGCTTACATGGAACATGTGCTTACATAGAACAATGGCATAATCAAACTGGGATAACAAGGAAAACTATTCACATGGTATATACAAGTATTTACATAGAGTTATATGCTAGAGTATATATATGCTAGAGTCCACCACACACACAGAAACAAACCACACTACAGGCTGATTTACATCAACCCCACGCACAGGAGTCAAGACCTGAAACATATAGATCACATAATACCTCTAAAATTTATTCTAATAAATGCACAATCCATAAGAAGCAAAATCCCAGTAATCCTAGACATTTTAATAGATGAATCCACAGACCTGCTCTGTATCACAGAAACTTGGATTACAGAGTCTGACTCCATCCTTCTAAATCAGCTGAACACAAATGTCTATGAACTATTTAATTGTCCTAGAGATTCCAAAAGAGGAGGTGAGGTCCTTATACTAACCAAAACAAAATTAAATCCCTATACCACTATCTGTACCAACAATGATCAGATAGATATACTCAAAATCAAAAAGAACAGACAAGCGGTATGCCTCCTCCTCTACAGACCACCTAACAATAACCACCTTACCGTTATCCTTGAATCTGCCTGCACATCCCCCACAAAGAAACCCCATATCATCCTAGGGGACTTCAACCTTACATCACTCCTCCTAAACCAATCCACTTCATTTCTGGATTTCATGGAAGAGATGTGCTTTCAACAAATAGTAAACACCCCTACCCACACCAAGGATAATACTCTGGACTTGGTCTTCATCCCAAAATTCCTCACAGAACATCCTTACTACTCCACCCCCCCCCCCCCTTAGCATCACAAGTCCCATAGTCTGACCACCTCATCCTACATCTGATCTGAACCTCCCAATTACACCATCCACACATATCCCCACACAAAGAAGCCATCAAACTACCTTATTTAAGCGCTTCAACAAAGATAGCTTCCTTGATGAGATAATCCCTCAACTTGCTTCATTACCAAATGATCTCAATGAATCAATAAATTCTTGGAACTCTGTAATCAACAAAGCAGCTACACCGACTCATACACATGCAAAGCCTAATCCTAGGCACTCTGAAAAATAGCATACCCAAGATTTACACATCCTAAAGAAAGAACTCCGCAAACTCGAACAAAACTAGAGAGCCAAAAAAAACACTAAACAGAAAATCCGCTACACAGCCACATTGAATATCTACAAAGAAGCCATAAACATAGCAAAAAAAGAATCACCATACAAATATCCTAAGTAAAGCCATTAACCGTCCAAGGGAACTCTTTGAAATTGTCAAATCCTTAACCAAATCCCCCCAAAATGATTGGAATGAAAGTAACATTAAACCCCAGACACCTAGCCAACCACTTTGCAGCCAAACTGAAAACCAAAAACCTTACACCTATTTTACCGCCCCCCCCCCCAACAGATGATCAAACTAACATCAATAAATAGCATTCCTTTCACCTTATCAAGGAAAAACAATTCCTTGAAACAATTACAAAGATTAGCACCACCACCTTCCACCTAGACCCATGCCCTGTTGCCTGGATAAAAGCAACAAAAACAGAATTAGCCATGTATCTAATAAACATAATCAACCAATCCCTCCTACATGGATCTATACCAATAGAACTCAAACGTTCCGCCATTCGACCCATACTTAAAAACAAGACTCTAAACAAAGATGATCCCGACTCATATAGACCAATTGCCAGCATACCATTCGTATCAAAAATTATCGAAAAAACAGTTCAATTACAAGTCCAAGATTTCATTGACCTAAATGCACCACTTGATGAACATGAATATGGATTCCGCTCTTTTCATGGCATTGAAACAATACTGCTGGTATTATTTGACACCCTCATCCACGATATGGACAATGTGAACAAGGCCTTCACACTCGTATTTATAGACATAGCATCTGCCTTTAACAATGTGGACCATAATATCCTCCTATCAAGGCTAACTCAATTAGAACTAGCAGGGATTACCCACCAGTGATTCAGATCCTACTTATCTAACCGCACCCAATATGTAAAAATTATACACGAATCATCTACACCCTTCCCACAGGGATCTGTGCTTTCTGCCCTCCTTTTTAACTTCTATATTCAGCCAATCTGCACAATTTTCAAAAAAATACAAAATTGGATATCACCTTTACGCAGATGACATATTGCTATACTCCCAGATAGATGTAAATAACCCTACATATCGCAACCTAACAGAATGCATATAGGAAGCAGAAAAATGTCTAAATATAAACAATCTCAAAATTAACATCAATAAAACTGAAGTACTATTCACCACCAGAAACCAAAGTTTCACCACCCCCCCCCCCCCAAAACAATCCACATACTCAACGCCACCATCCCAGTCAAACAAGAAGTTAAATATCTTGGCATCATTTTAGACAAATCCCTTAGTACGGCAGCACATATAAAACAAACAGCCAGAACCATATTTTTCAAGTTAAGAAATGTACAACACCTCAGACCCTTCCTTGCCCCCCACGATTTCAGAACGGTAGTCCAAGAACTAATCACACCCCACCAGGACTACTGTAACAGTCTACTACCTGGATTACCCAAAAAGAACATAAACAGTCTCCAGATGGCTCAAAATGTCACTGCCCGAATCATAACCAAGGCACATCTAACTGATCATATCACTCCCATCTTACACAATCTCCACTGGCTCCCAATAGCAAGTCGAAGAAAATATAAAACACTAGTCACCACATTCAAACTACTCAATAACATTGCCCCCTCCTATTTTGCATCTCTCATAAACATCCAAACTAACTTCAGAAACAGAAGAAAAAGCAACCAGAACCTCCTTAATCTTCCAACTTCCATCCACAAAACCAAACAAATAACAAGCAACAGAGTGTTCACCTTCACAGCCCCTGTATTATGGAACTCATTACCAGACCACCTCTGATTAATCAAGGACCTACAATCATTTAAGAAAGAAATTAAAGACCCTCCTCTTTATGGAACACTACAACAGCCACAATTTCGACAGCACCTAGTCAGCTCCCCTCCACTTATCCCGCCCCCCTCAGAAGCAATCTTTACTAGGAAATTATGCATAATTTGTTGCAATGTTGGAATTGTGGGCGATGTGTATATAAGCTAATAGTAATTATGTAAATAGTTAATGGTGTAACCATTCACACTGTTAAATGTATAGTTATAATGTAAGTAGTCTAATATCCGTTCTATGTAACTCGTCGTTCCATGTAAACCGCCCCTGATCTCTGGAAGGAGCGGTATAAAAAACTGTGTAAATAAATAAATAAACATCTAGGTTAGGCATTTTAAACTATTGCCCAGACATCCTGCTCAAAATTGTCTTCAAGAGCCTTTAAAATCCAGAGACAAATGCTGTGATTTGCTGCAGTTATTCTCTGCTAGGGAAGGTCTCAGTTCCTTTCGAATGAAGCTTCCCTGTACTAGCTGGACGTGTTCTCTGACCTGCCGACAGCAAGTATGTGCTCTTAAGCACCATTAAACTGGCAGCCAGTCTGTGAGCAGAGCTATCACCAGCTTCAGGCAATTAGACAATATGCTGCCAGGTCTAAACGTGAAGAGGACTTAAGTGTTGGGATGTCTAACAATTTACTGTTACAATTTGTGAGCGATCTTAAGCTGATTGATAGTGCAGGGAAAACTCTGACTACATGACATTTCTGATGTTGCTCAGGGTGCACATTTGTCACAAGTGTAATATAAAACAGGGCATCCTTGATCTTTGATGTCTTCTGTGAATTATCACTCCTTTTCCGCTTGCCCTTGACAGAGATTTTCCGAAAGACCCATGACTTTGCTATAATTATTGTCCATACGTGGCCTTCAGCAGTGTTATGATGGACTATGCTTTCTATCAGAAGTCTCTAAATCCAGTCCTGGAAAGGCTTTTAATTTATCTGGTTTTCAGGATTTCCACAATGAATGTGCAGGACAAATTTTTCCATTTATACCAAAGGCACGTTGTTTCAAATGACTTGATTTTTTAGACTGGGTGACCAGAAAATTAGATTAAGTATACCACATCAAGTACACACTCTCAGATTTTGGCAAAGTCTTTGGTACTGCATAGAGGTCTTCTGAATATACTGAGGAGACGGGGAGGGGGGGGTGGTTCCCAAGGTGGACGACTTGATTAAAAATTGGTTGACTGACAGACGACAGAGGATAGTGGTAAAAGAAATTCACTCGAATGAGAGAAAAGTGAGGAGTGGAGTCCTGGGACCCAGTGGCATAAAACCCTCCCCAAGCAACCCCATAGTGCAGGTGGTCTAGTCAAGAAGGGGGCCCAGTGACCCACTCTACAGAGGCAGGAAACAGTAAAACATAACTGTTAAAGATCTTGTCATGTTGCCTCCCTCCAGTTTTCTCTAATAGAATATTCTCCCCTGACAGAGAAGCATCTCCCACTGCTGGGCTAAAATGGCTGTCAAGTGTTATCGCGAGACTGGCAACAAGACGTCACGCTCTTTTGCACTTCTCCAACTGCAGGGAGGGAATTCTTTTAACTAAAGAAAACTGTAGAGAGGTGGTATGACAAGTTATTTAAAAGTAATTATGTTTGCATGTACTCTCTTATTGGGGCTGGGGTGTCCCTTCCTTTATCCTTCCTGCTGCCACTATGGGGTCCCTCAGCAAATGTTGCTTGGAGGCCTCTCATTTGAACTTATGCCACTGCTAGTACTTCTTCTGTTCAATATTTTGTGAGCAATGCTGAGAAGGCTTAGAAGGAAAATCTTGTGTTTTTGCAGTTGATATGAATTTCTGGACATCAGTAAGTGAGAACAGAAAATGAGAAGTGACCTACAAAAACTAGAAGACTAGTGAAGTGCTTGACAGTTAAGCTTTAATGTGAAGAAATGCAGAATGATGCATTTGGGGTGCTGAAGTCCAAAAATGCAGTGTGTGATTGTGGGTGAGAGGCTGATGTGCATGGGCCAGGAGAGCGACCTTGGGAGGCAGTGTCGGAGGATCTCACAACGTGACGAGGCAGTGGTCCAAGCCTCAACACATAATCAAACTCTGGAATTTGCTACCAGAGGATGTAGTAAAATCTGTTTGTAGCTGGGTTTAAAAAAAAGGTTTGGAAAAGTTCCTGGAGGAAAGGTCCATAACCCATTATTAAAGGGGACCCAGGAAATCCACTGCTTGCCCAGGATGAGCATTGTGGAACCTCTGTGTCTTTTGGAAACCTGCCAGGTACTTGTGACCTGGATTGGCCACTGTTGGAAACAGGATACTGGGCTTGATGGACCTTGGTCTGACTCAGTATGGCATTTCTTACGCTCTTATGATGTAAGGCTGCATAGAGAGGGGCATAAGCAGCAGAAAGGAGGACGTGATAATTCCTCTGTAGAGGTTACTGCTGAGGTCTTACTTGCTCAGTTTGGCAGACCATATCTCAGTAAAGATATAAAAAGGATAGAGGTGATCCATAGAAAAGCAACCAAAATGGTGTGGGGTTTGCACCAAAAGACATAGGAGAGGAGGACTGGAGGATCAAACTACGTATACCCTAAAGCAGTGGTTCTGAACCCAGTCCTCTGGGCACACCCAGTTATTCAGGATTCCCACCATGAATATGCATGAGGCAGTGCATGCAAATCTCTCTCATGCATATTCATTGTGAAAACTTGACAGGCTGGGTATGCCCTAAGAACTGAGCTGAGAACCCCCAGCTCTAAAGGAAAGGAAGGACAGCGGAGGTATGATACAGATCTTTCAATGCATGAAAGCTTTTAATACACAAGAAGCAAACCCTTTCCAAAAGGAGGGAACTCATAGAACCAGGGGATGTAATACGAAGCTGCAAGGAAGCTGATTCAGAGGCAACATCTGGAAATACTTTTTTATGGAAAGGGGGAGGGGGTGGATGTCTGGATTGCCCTGGAATTCTAAAAGGAGTGGGATATACACAGAGCATCGCTAAAGAGCAAGAAGATGGAAAGCAAGCACTAGGAACAGCAGTGAAATAACTCTTTGCAAAGAAGACGTGGAGACAGCCTGCAAGGAGCAGCAGATACAACCCTAAACAAAAGGCACGGAGGGGGAACTGCTGCCCCTTGCAAGTTATAGCCCTAATCACCTTACCGTTCCACCTAGATGGGCTTTTTTATTTTCTATCTGCTGCCATCTACTAGGTTACTTTGTTGGTTGAAGTATTAATGTAGCCTCCATTTGTATTTCATAACAGGCAACATCCTATTGTGAATTAGGAACTAGTTAAAAGATAGGAAACAGAAAGTAGGGCAAAATGCTTAGTTATTTCAATGGAGGAAGGTGAATAGTGGGGTACCCCAGGGATCTATAGTGGGGACGGTGTTTTTTAACATATTTATAATGTTTGGGAAATGGGAAAAATGAGTGAGGTGATTAAATTTGCAAAGGACACAATATTATCCAAAGCTGTTAAATCACAAGTGGATTGTGAGAAATTGCAGGAGGACCTTGGAAGGCTGAGAGATTGGACATGCAGATGGTAGATGAAATTTAACGTGAACAAGTACAAAGTGCAGTGACATCTAAATGCCTTTGTTTCATGTCATAGTGCAACTGCACCCATTGTTACATCACTAAAATGACATAGTAGAACTAGAAAAGCTAGAAGGGTGACCAAAATGATAAAGGGAATGGAAAGACTCCCAATGAGGGAATGCGAAAGAGGTTAGGGCTCCTCCATTTGGAGGAGAGACATGATAAAGGACTATAAAATCATGAGCGCATTGCAACAGATAAAACACAAATCAATTGTTTACTCTTAACAACTACAAAGACTAGGGGACACTGCATGAAGATACTAAGTAGCACATTTGAAAACAAATCTGAGAAAATCTTTTTATTTGATGGACAATTAAGATCTGCAATTCATTGTTGGAGGATGTAGTAAAAAAAACAAAAAAGCAGTTTAAAAAAATATAGATAATTTCCTAGAGGAAAAGTCCTTAAATTATTGAGGGAGACTAGGGGACAGCCACGGCTTATCGCTGGAATAAGCAGCATGGAATCTTGCTAGTTTGGGGAATCCCGATGGCTATGTGAGACTTGGGCTGACCACTGTTGGAAACAGGATTCTGGGATTGATGGATCTCTGGTCTGACCAGATACAGCAGTTCCTATGGCTCATTTTTGGTTGTTAAGGGGCTTGTAGTGCTTATATTAGAAATTTGTTCTCCGTTACTATACTTTGCTTTGGGGATCTTACATGAAAAGTGATGCCAAAATGTAATTAAGTGAATAGATCTCATGCATATTCATTGTAGAAATCCTTAAAATGAGACATTTGTGGCCCTTGAGGACTGGAATTAGGGACCTCCTACTTTATGTTAAGCTATTGTGATGTAACAGTATCACACCCAGCTTTCTATGAACATAGGGGGAGGAGTGGCTCAGTGGTTGGGACAGGTTACCTCAGGCTGGAAGGCTGGGGGTTCAATTCCCACATGGGGACAAGCAACCTCAGGCCGGAGGGACTTGGGTCTCTAGTCCCCTGGCCACTCCTTGTGGCCTTGGGCAAGCCACTTAACCCTCCATTGCCTCAGGTACACTTAGATTGTGAGCCCTTCGGGGACAAGGGAATAAAAAGTACCTGTTAGTATGCATGTAAACCGCACTGATTCTAAAGAGCGCTGTATATAAAATAAATAAAAACCATTATGGAAGTACTTTCAAAAACTAAGTAGGGCATACATCTTCATATCAAATCCAATGCTATCTCAGTCTTTGTTCCTCACATAGGGCTGGCTCACCATTAGGTGAACCAGACAGTTGTCTTGAGTTCCAGAATTTGAGGGGGGTGGCAAAACAGCAAGTAGAGCTAGCCAGGTAGAGCAGCATGAATGACTGTCCCCATGCCCCCCCCCCCATCCAGTCAAAGAGAAAATAGAGTCAGTTGGGTGTGGTGGTGGAACCCAGTGCTGTGAAATCAGCATCAGGACGCGTGTTTTGAACAAAGTCACACATCCGGATTTAAGGAGAACAAGGAGGAAGATGTGGTGGGGTGCGGCAAGTCAGTCAGGGGGGTGGGGTGAGTACAAGGGTGATTTGGATAGTGCACCCAGTATCTTTGCACTAGTGGTGACCTCACCTTCTTCTCCAATCCATAGTCATTTTCAGAATTTCCCTAATGAACATAGATCATAAAATACATTTGATTTATAGTGAATATGAATCTATGTATATGTATTTCATTGATATTCAGTAAGGATAGTCTGGAAATCAGAGGGGCCAGGGAGAGCACAAGGACCTGCCTGAACTTGTGAGAAGGGTTTGAACAAGTCTGGGAGAGAATATGAATAGTTTTGTATAAATCCAAGCCACTGACTTGCGTCAATTCTGAAAAGGTCATTTACAAATCAGCTCAAATTTTCATGTGATTAGAATCTTTCCAAAGCAAAATCTGGAAAATCATATTTATATTTGAAGTATGGCACTCTCTTTGAAAACTTTGAATATTTGCATACATATCTAACAATCCCTGCAATTCTGGGGTTTTAGAATGCAAACCATCAGTCAGAATAGATTAGAGCCAGCATTGCAACCCCTTGTTCATATGTGCTGTTCACCAAGGAGACACAAAAGAATTGTTTTCCTAATTTTTTTCTCTAGTACCAGTCCTCACCACCAGAGGCAGGCTCTTCAACAGTGGGGAAAGGATATCCCTTTCAGGCCCAAGGTGTATGTTTTCAAGCTTGCAAAAACAGTCTCTTATGGGGTTGTTCCAACTAAACTTTACTGAAGACTTGTGCAAAACAGATTGCTCTGAACTAGCCTCTGTCCAAAGGTTGTACAGCATTGATTAAACACTGTTTCTGAATAGTATTCTATGTCTATGATGCCTTTAAGCTGCTCCTCAATTCTTTTGGATTAGGGGTTCCCTGACTGCTGGGTAAACCTAGTCCCTTCAATTGAGCTTTCAATGTCAATCTCCAGGTGTTTTCCTTCCATTCTGTGATCCTCTTCATGCATATATACTCTCTCCACATGGGAATTTCCCATGCATTACCTTTCCACCTTTAGTTTAAGTAGCGGTTGCAGTAAGACTTCCAGTTTGGTGCTTTCTCCCTCTGTCACTCTTTGAGTGCTTACAATCCAAGCTCCTTAGTTCACTCCTTGTTGTGCCATTAGACAGAGGGGTGGGTAAAACCTCTTCTCTTCCATGCAATTTACAAAGGATGTAAATTAAATTAAGGGATACTTTCTTCACAAAACATCAAGTGAAGATCCAGGGGCTGAGACCAAAGAAAAATCCACTGCTCCCTACAATCTCCAAAGTAATTTCCACAGAAATCCATGCTGCCACCTAGGTCTCTCTGGCTTATATAGAACCATTTCAGACAACCCAGATCCCAATGCCAGTAGGGCCGCTTTTAGTGCAGCAGTTTACTCAAGATTTCCCTATGCTAATCGTATTCCCAATGCAGTAAGAATTTTTCACACAGCAAAATCAGCCGTAGAAAGTGTGCATGCAAAATGCTGAATTGCTCTCACTATTAAAAAAAAAGAAAAAAAAAGAAGAATAAAATTTAGCTTGGTTTTTTATCCTTCTCGTGGTGCTGAATCTTTACACTTGTTCAGGCCTGGAGTAAAGCAACATGGGAGCAATAGGGTCATTTGAGGTGAAGTGCAGCATTTTACCTCAAATGACCCAAGATCCCTGGTGGCCCAAGTGCACCCTCCCCCCCCCCTATACTCCTGGACGCTTCCTATTCGCACACTCCACCACACCCTCTTCTGAGATGCTTCTTCCCAACCCCCCCCCCCACTCCCATGACTTCCCAGAATGCCCTCAAATCTCCCCCAGGCTCCCACAATTCTTCCCCCCCCCCCCCCCAGACTATCTGTACAAGGCACCTCTGTCCTGGGCATCTAGCTCAGGGAAGACCTTGACCAGATTGCTTCCAACAGAGGACCAGGCCCCCCCCCCAGACCAATTATACTTAGTTGGTCCAGGAAGACATCCACGATGACCCTCTCTTTGGGGGCACCTGACCCACAGTGGTGCATCGGGTCATTCTACTGGGGTCAGTCTGCCAAATAAGGCAGTATTTAAGGCATTCCCTCATTGGGCAGGCTCACCCTATTGGTGAATCCCAACTCACCACTAGGAGTCAGGTGCTGCCATATTCCAAGATGACAGCATGAAGAGAAGGTCATTGCTGAATACCTCCCCAGACTAAGTAACTATAATTAGTCCAGGGGGAAATTCAGACTACCACCGGAAGCTCTCTGTTCAAGGACATGCCTGTGCCAGGTGCCATGGACCAGACAGCCCTGAAGACAGCGGTGTTCAGGTGAAGCACTCCTTTGGCAGAATGACCATTAGTAGTTCGCCCTGACACATAACTAGGGGTCAGGTGTTGCCATTTCCAAGATGGTGGCGTGAAAAGAGGTGGATGCCTCCTCAGACTAGATAAGTATAATTGGTCTGGGGAGGGGGTCCAGCCTACCATTGAAGGTCCTCTGCGATTGAGGACCTCCTTGTGCACAGTATGGGCAGAGCATGGGGAATGCACGCAAGTACCCATGTTGATTCTTAGCCTATGATAATTTACATGGGTACTTGAAAAAGCTAGGCACTGACATTTACACCAGCCTTAGTGGTGGCGTAAGTGATCATGTCTTAATTCAAAGTGTCATCTCTGTAGCTCATACTAGTATTTTATAAAGTCAAGTAGGCATATACTTGACTTTATAAAATAGGCATGGCCGGCCCAACCACTAAGCAAACCAGGCGGTCACCTAGGACAGCTGCTTCTGGGGGAGGGGGCTAGCAATGAGCAGGAGCAGCGCTATACAAATCAGTAGTAGCAGTAGTAGAATTCAAAGCTAAACAATAGATTTTTGCAGCCAGAGGGAGCGTAAAGCTTTAGGTTTGCCTAAGGTGCGAACACCTTGAATGAATGCTGGGGCCAGCCCCGGCGATAGGCATGTAAAAAGGTGCAGTAACCAGGCATGACTTTACAAAATTATCCTCTAAAAGCCCAACAGTTACTGCCAGGGTTTAAAATATATGCATGCATGGTCTTACTAGTTTAGCTTTCAAGACCACGAGAATAGTTCCAAGGTGGATAAATGCAAAGTTTTAACTTCCAAAATACAAAACGGGAATGAAGCCCATGATCAAGCCATCATATAAATAAGATAGTTAAGCAAAAGATCTGGATTTTAAAAGGAAATGAGGTGAAAATTTGTTGAGTGATTTATATGGATAATGTAAGGTGTGGGATGCACTGATATACCCCCTGTTAAGAAATAAAGTGGGAGACCACGTTATGTGCTGAGAAGAAGCAGGTGCATTCTTCTCTCTCTCCAAGGGCCTTACCTTCCTCACCCCACAAAATTACTTACCAGCTGACCTAAATGCCCCTAAGGAAACCAGCGAGTTGTATGAAGGACAAAGGAGGATCCTTAAGTGCCACAATGCGATTGATGGCCACAAAAGCATCTTGAAGGGAGAAGGACAAAACTGGAGCGACCCCAATAAAGATGGCGGAAACTTCAGTGCCGAGATTATCATCACAGATGGTGCTGGTTGAAGATGTTATAGTGGCGGTGGTAGGCACTTTCAACTCACGCTTTGAGTGGCTAGATGGCAAATTGGACATGCTAACACAGGCATTGGAAGCAACTGGGGGCCGGTTGCAAGACACGGAGCACCATCTCTCCCTCACAGAAGACGCGACTACAATTCTTACTCGAGAAGTCCAACACCTTCTGCCCAGTGAGAAAGTAAGCTTGATGACCTTGAAAATAGAAACAGGAGGAATAACCTCCGCTTCTTTGGACTATCAAACACAATTAAAAATGGAGAACTACGTAGATATTTGGAAACGCTGCTGCTGCAGCAACTTCTGCCTTTGGGAGATCATTGTGGATAATTGCTGATTGAGCAGACACATCGGATAGGCCCCAATCATCCATTAGACCGATGGCCACATGTGGTGCTGGCGAGATTCCTTAACTATGTACTGAGAGCAGCGCGGAACAAGAGGCCTATAAATCATGAGGGCCATGTGCTGCGCATTGCCCAGGATTACTTGCCAGCACTGAGCCAGTGCTGCCGGGCATATGTGCCTATATGTCAGCGGTTAATGGAGGCGCAATTAAAATATACAGTGTTCTACCCAGCAAGACTCTGAGTGCAGTACCAAGGAACAGACCGGGTCTTTGAATCAGCTGAAAAGGCACAACCATTTATTCAAGCAGAATTGACCTTGACAGGCCCAATGTCGTAGCAGTGGCAGAGCTTAATCGGACTTGCCAAAGAATCTAAAATTATTAAGAGACTAAAATATAACTGAGCCCAGTCTGCTAGGGTACAGCCACAGCCACAGCCACAGGAGTTATGAGGGAAGACAAACCCCTAACTTTTCTAGCAGATTAGTGACCTGAGCGGAACCATATGAGGAAAGCAGAAGAAAGGGTGCTGTGAGTTGTTTTTGCCTTTCTTCTTTAAGCAGCGCTGTAAGTGATAAAATTAAATATATGAGGCTGTCCTGAATGTGGCTTGAAATGGAAAGGGCCTGAAGAACCCGTTTAAATTGTTGACTAAGAAGATAGGGTGTGTGTGAGACGACGATATAGAACTAGCAGGGAATAGCGGATGAATGGGGGGGGCCGAGAGTGGTGTGAGTGTGGGGACGAGGGGAGTAACCATGTTCGGGAGGTGGAGGGGAGGTGTAACAAGTCCATCTAACCCACATAGGCCCATGGCGGGGGACAGGAAATGGCTTAGTGACAGTGTGATAGATGAGTGGGGGCTCGGTCAATGGATGATGAGTTATGCTGGAAGAGTAGTAGGAAGGTACCCTATCTGGAAGTATATGGGTGTTGGAGTATGGTAGTAGTTACAGGGCAGAGTGGACATTGCGGTTAGAGGGAAGTAAGGGGAAAGCCTGAAGGGAATGACAAGAATGTGACCTTGGGATGAAGCGGGGGATAGAAGACCATCGGGGCGGTAATTGGGTAGAACACATGTGGGACGGGGAGGAAGGAGCTTGACATGTCAAGAAGTGGTCTGCGATGTGGGAGTGGTATACGAAGAATGGGGATGGGGAGGGGAGGGGAGGGAGGGGATAGGTGGGGAACAGGAAGAGGAGGGAATAACTGGGGTTCCAAAAGAAAGATGTACTAGAACCTACATTCATGTTGTGGTAACTATCATAGGGGTGGTCCTAGGCTGGGGGAACCCCCCTATCTTCATATTGTATCAACTGTCAGGCCTTGAAAAAAGAGGAATAGGCTGAAGGTATTATCCTGGAATATGTGCGGCTTGGGCCCCCCGGTCAAACGCTATAAGATCCTCCAAGCACTGGGCCATTATAAATGTGAAATTGCTTTCTTGCAGGAGACCCACCAGTCTGCAATAGAGCATACTAAATTGAAGAGAGACCTGGTGAGCCAGGTGTTTGGGGTTCCTGAACAGGGGAGGAAGGGAAGTGTGGTGATCCTGTTTCATAAGGCCCTGCAATAGAGTGTTTGCAGACAATAGTCAACCCTCTGGGGAGATGCCTTATTATTTATGGGAACTTGGATGGCTTCCCTGTGGGGCTATGTAATGTATATGGCCCACATATGAATAATGCCCCATTTTTTGCCCAAGTAGCCTCTGAATTGGAGAGACTTCCCGAGACAGGCCTTCTAATTGGGGGTGACTTTAACGCGGTTTTTGATCCTCAGATGGATGCCTCACGGGGTGGGATTGACACCCAACGAGGCCTTGCAAAAGCACTGGGTCAGTTCAAGTGACGGTTACGGGTGGTAGATCTCCGGCGAGTCTTTCATCCCATGGAGCGCGACTATACACACCTCTCCAGAGCACACGGGACAAGTGCCCGCCTTGACATGGTCTTGGTATCCGACTCTCTATTTAATAAGGCCATAGAGGCTACTATAGGACCGGGCAAAATTTCTGACCACTCGCCAGTGTGGGTGGATTTAGTTTGGGGAACAACAGAGTCAAGAACGTGCACTTGGTGGTTCCTGCTTGATTTATACAAAGATACCACCTTTCAAAAATGTTTGCAGTAGCAGTGGAAAGATTTTGAGAGCAATAACGCACAACATAGACACGCCTGAGCTCCTATGGGAAACAGCCAAGGTGGTACTACAGGGGAACATAATTGCATATTCCGCATGAAAACAGTAGTTGATAAGCAGGCAAATTTTGCACCTCGAAAGACAAGTGGTTAGGGCTCGTCACAATTATGCGCGACACCCGACTGCACATGGGAGGGTGATTCTGCTGGAGACGCAAGCATCCCTAAATGAACTGCTACATCAAAGAGCTAAAAAGTCTATGCTTTATTACAAGTTTCAATTATTCAAGCATGGTGATCAAGTAGGCAGATTACTGGCACAATGCTTGCGAGGGGTCAGGTGTACCCATAATAGCATTGCGTGACAAACGGGGTGTCCTCTACCATGACAATGCCCATATTACACAGATATTTCAGCGGTTCTATAAAAACTTGTACACCAGAGATCCTGTGTTACCATCCATATTAGTGACATATTTAGGCAATCTCCAGTTACCCAAGCTGTCAGACCAATTACTACAGAAGAAATTCAAAAAGGAATTCAACGTGCAGCCTGTGGTAAGGACCCTGGTCTGGATGGATTTAGTGCCGAGTTTTATAAAATTTTACAATGTCAGCTGACCCCCCCTATTAGCAGAAGCATTTCAGGAACATGCGGATAAGGGTACCTATAGGTGGAGCGATAACCAGGCCCATATCACTTTAATCCCAAAACCAGGGAAACAACCGCAATATGCAGCATCGTACCGTCCTATCTCCCTGATCAATTATAATCTTAAACTCATTGCGAAAATCCTGGCAGACTGTCTGGCCTGGCTGCTCCCAGAACTCCTACACGACTCACAAATAGGTTTTGTCCAGGGACGCTCTGCAACTAGTAATCTACGTAAGGTTTTGGCATCCCTTGAATGGATTCACAACAGGGGCCTCCCCTCCCTGCTTATTAGTTTCGATGTCGAAAAGGCGTTTGATAGGGTGGGCTGGGAGTATTTATTTGCAGTTTTTCCCCAATATGGCCTAGGAGAATCTTTCCTTCGTATGATCAGTTTGCTCAATTCACAACCCATGCCAGCGGTTGTTGTTATCTCAATGATATCTAAGGCCTTTATGCTGGAGAGGGGGACCAGACAAGGATGCCCTTTATCGCCTTTATTATTTGTCCTTTCCATGGATCCCCTTCTTTGTAAGCTAGCCAAGCATTCGGATATGCCAGAGGTTAAGAACGGACGTTCTGAATTCAAAATTACTGCTTTCGCTGATGACATACTAATCTACATTACTCGACCCCGAGAATCATTGCCTATACTGCTTTCTGAATTTCAATGCTATGGAGCAGTGGCAGGGCTTAAACTTAAACTTGGATAATAGGGGAGAGCTGACAGTCGCCCAAGAGCGCATGACTCAGAACAATGTATCCTTGAAGAATATTACCAAAAGAATGAAGTTAGAACATATCAGCAGAGAGGTTCCAATAAAGACAAAAGTAGCCCAAATGCCCTTGAGTATGGAGCAGACAGAGCTTAAAGATTCCAAATTACCTCTTGCCTACCAATAGCCAGATTAATATGAACAAAATACAGTCTCTAAAATGCTTGTATGCAAATGCTAGAAGACTAAAAAATAAGATGGGAGAGTTAGAATATATAGCACTAAATGAGAGGTTAGATATGATCTGTATCTTAGAGACATGGTGGAAGGAGGACAACCAGTGGGACACTGTGATACATAAGAACATAAGATATGCCATACTGGGTCAGACCAAGGTCCATCAAGCCCAGTATTCTGTTTCCAACAGTGGCCAATCTAGGTCATATGTACCTAGCAGTTTCCCCAAGAGACACAAGTTCCACAATGCTTGTACTGGGTCAAGAATTGATATCTTCGGTCACTTCTTAATAATGGTTTATGGACCTTTCCTCCAGGAACTTGTCCAAACCTTTTTTAAAACCAGCTACACTAACAGCCTTTACTACATCCTCCGGTAACAAATTCCAGAGTTTGATTACACGTTGAGTGAAAAAATATTTTCTTTTATTAGTCTTAAATAGTTTACCCTGTAGCTTCATTGCATGTCCCCTAGTCTTTCTATATTCTGATAAGGTAAACAATCGATCTACGTTTACCCGTTCCACTCCGTTCATTAATTTATAGACTTCTATCATATCTCCCCTCAGCCGTCTCTTTTCCAGGTTAAAGAGCCCTAACCTTTTTAGCCTTTCTTCATAGGAGTATCCTTCCATCCCCTTTACCATTTTGGTGGCTCTTCTCTGTACCTTTTCTAAAATCGCTATATCCTTTTTAAGATACGGCGACCAGAATTGCACACAATATTCAAGGTGCAGTCTCACCATGGAACGATATAGAGGCATTATAATCTCTTTTGTTTTATTTTCCATTCCTTTCCTTATCATACCTAGCATTCTATTTGCTCTCTTGGCCGCCGCTGCACACTGGGCCGAGGGTTTTAACATGGTATCCACAATGACGCCTAAATCTTTTTCCTGGGTGGTGGTTCCTAATGTGGAACCTTGCATCATGTAACCATAGTTTGGGTTGTTCTTCCCTAGGTGCATAACCTTGCACTTGTCCACATTAAATTTCATCTGCCATTTTGATGCCCAGTCTTCCAATTTATCAAGATCCTCTTGCAATTTTTCACAATCCTCTTGGGTTTTAACAACTTTAAATAGTTTTGTGTCATCTGCAAATTTGATAACCTCACTCGTTATTCCACTTTCCAGGTCATTTATGAATATGTCAAAAAGCAGCGGACCCAGCACAGATCCCTGGGGTACACCACTATTCACCTTTCTCCATTGGGAAAACTGGCCATTTAGCCCTACCCTCTGCTTTCTATCTTTTAACCAGTTCCTGATCCACAATAGTACACTGCCTCCTATCCCATGACTCTTTAGTTTTGCCAAAAGTCTCTCATGAGGGACCTTGTCAAAGGCTTTCTGAAAGTCCAGATACACAATATCAACCGACTCACCTTTGTCCACCTGTTTATTCACTCCTTCAAAAAAACATAACAGATTAGTAAGACAAGATCTTCCTTGTCTAAAGCCATGTTGGCTGTCTTCCATTAGGTTGTGACTATCTACATGCTGAGTAATTTTATTCTTTATGATGGTTTCTACCATTTTTCCCGGTACTGACATCAGGCTCACCGGTCTGTAGTTTCCCGGATCACCCCTGGAACCATTTTTAAAAATTGGGGTTACATTGGCGATCCTCCAATCTTCAGGTATTAGAGATGATTTTAATGATAGTTCACAGATTACTGATAGCAGTTCTGCAATCTCATATTTCAGTTCTTTCAACACCCTTGGATGTATACCATCCAGCCCAGGTGATTTGCTACTCTTCAGTTTATCTTTTATACCTGGGTACAAACTATATCGTAATGATAGAGCTGATCAGATTGGTGGAGGGGTTGCGCTCTGTTAGAGAGGGCATTGAGTCACAAAGGATTAAAGTTTTTCAGGAAACAAAATTTGCTGTAGAATCTCTATGGATTGAAATTCCATGAAAAAAGGGGTAGACTATGGCAGTGGGGGGTGTACTATCGACCACCTGTCCATAATGAACAAATGGATGACGAAATGCTCAAAGAAATCAGGGAAGCTAACAAAAGTTACAGCACAGTAATAATAATGGATGATTTTAATAACCCCGGTATTGACTAGGTCAGTGTCACTGCAGGACATGCTAGAGAGATAAATGTTCTAGATGAAATAAGCAGCTGGTCCATGGACCGATCAGAGGGGAAGCCATTTTGGACCTAGTCCTTAGTGGAACACCAGATCTAGTGTAAGAGATAAGGGTGTTGGAGCCCACTTGGCAATAGTGATCATAGCATGATCGCGTTTGATTTAATTAATGGTGGAGGGATGGTAAGGAATTCCACAGTACTACCTATTAACTTTCGAAAGGGAGACTAAGATAAAATTAGGAAAATAGTTAAGCAAAATCTAAAAGGAGCATTGCAAAGGTTAAAGACTTACATCAAGCTTGGGTGTTGTTTAAAAAAGCATCTTTCAGGAAATGGAAAAAAGAGCCAAATGACGAAAACTGGAAACAGCACAAGCACTGGCAAGTTAGATGCAAGGCATTGATAAAGCAGGCAATGAGAGAATTTGATAACAAGCTTGCTGTGTAAGCAAAAATGTATAATAAATGTTTTTTTGAAGGTGTGAATAAGCAGGTAGACAAAGGTGAGTCGGTTGATACAGTGTATCTGGACTTTCAGAAAGCCTTTGACAAGGTCCCTCATCAGAGACTTTTGGCAAAACTAAAAAGTCATGGGATAGGAGGCATTGTACTACTGTGGATCAGGAACTGGTTAAAAGATAGAAAGCAGAGGGTAGGGTTAAATGCCCAATTTTCCCAATGGAGAAAGATGAATAGTGGAGTACCCCAGGGATCTGTGCTGGGTCTGTTGCCCCATCCAAAGAAATCATGGTGCTGGATCATAAATGACCTGGAAATGGGAATAACGAGTGAGGTTATCAAATTTGCAGATGACACAAAACTATTTAAAGCTGTTAAAACCCATGAGGATTGTGGAAAATTGCAAGAGGATCTTGATACATCGGAAGACTGGGCATCCAAATGGCAGATGAAATTTAATGTGGACAAGTACAAAGTTATGCACCTAGGAAAGAACAACCCAAACTATGGTTACACAATGTAAGGTTCCACATTAGGAATCACCACCCAGTAAAAAGATTTAGGCGTCATCGTGGATAACATGTTAAAACCCTCCGCCCAGTGTGCAGTAGCGGCCAAGAGAGCAAACAGAATGCCTATCATAAGGAAAGGAATGGAAAATAAAACAAAGGATATTATAATGCCTCTGTATCGTTCCATGGTGCGAGCGCACCTTGAATATTGTGGGCAATTCTGGTCGCCGTATCTTATAACGGATATAGCGTTATTAGAAAAGATACAGAGAAGAGCCACCAAAATGGTAAAGGGGATGGAAGGATACCCCTATGAAGAGAGGCTAAAAAGGTTAGGGCTCTTCAACCTGGAAAAGAGAAAGCTGAGGGAAGATACGATAGAGGTCTATAAATTAATGAATAGAGTAGAACGGGTAAACGTAGATCGATTGTTTACATCATCAGAATATAGAAAGATTAAGGGACATGCAATGAAGCTACAGGGTAACCTATTTAAGGCTAATAAGAGAAAATATTTTTTCACTCAATGTGTAATCAAACTCTGGAATTTGTTACCGGAGGATGTAGTAAAAGCTGTTATTGTATCTCGGTTTAAAAAAGGGTTAGACAAGTTCCTGGAGGAAAGGTCCATAAACCATTATTAAAAGGGACTTGGGATACCACTATTTGACCCAATACAAGCATTGTGGAACCTGTGTCTTTTGGGGAAACTATTAGGTACGTATGACCTAGATTGGCCACTGTTGGAAACAGGATACTGGGCTTGATGGACCTTGGTCTGACCCAGTATGGCATATCTTATGTTCTTATGTAGACAAGTCAGAAGCCCTGGATGTTCTAGGCCAGTTGAGATCCATTTAGGGCCCTTCCTTTCCGCTTAGATGGGCATTCAGGTACCTAGGGATCCAACTATCTCAAGACCCTGGTAAGTTATATCAGCTGAACTATGAGGTGTTATTACGGAAAGTGCAGACAAGCATGCGTGATTGGACCCCACTGCCACTTTCTTTGGTGGGCAGAGTGGAAGCTTACCATATGGTTTTGCTTCCCAGGCTCCTTTATTATTTACATATACTCCCGATTTCTATTCACCAACCCAATCTTAGGTTCCTTGAGAGAGAGATACCCAGTTTTTGTGGAGGGGAGACCATGACAAGATGGCGTTGTCCAGACTTCGTGGAGGATGGAAATATGGTGGAATAGGATTGCCAGATTTACAATAATATACATTCACCTGCCAGATGAGGCACCTCTGGGATTGGTTGGGGTTTACTAACATGCATACTCCGTGTACGTTTGAAGAGGAGTTTGTGTTTCCCCATAGTCCATTGGGAGTGTTACAAATGGAATGCTCTTTGCTTCCCCCTCGACTTAGCAAAAGCTGTTTGATTCAGCCTTTCAGAACCCTGTGGCGTATTCTATGTGCTCATTGGCGGATCTCACCTGGGGGATCAGACATTCTATCCCTTCACGGTAATGCAAACTTTCTCCTGGTATGGCAGTCAATTTGTTTACCGACTGGGAACAACGAGGCTTACGATGCTTGCAGCAATGTTAAACAAGCAGGCGACAATCCGACCTTTTTTTCAGTAAGCTCTGCATATGATCTCGAGCCTAAACACTATTTTGCATACTGCCAACTCCACTGTATTGCCTCACTTCAAAAAAGAACCTTGATCGTGGATGGGATGGACAAAATGGTGGAATTTTTTAAACTGGATGAAGAAGAGGGTGGGGCCCTGTCTATATCACAATTTAATTGGAAAATGAGATGCTGGAGGGAGCCACGTGATTTCTCTATGGTGGAATCCGCATGGGCTGGGGACATGGGAGGCCCAGTGCCTGCTGGAACACTTCTGCAGGCTATCAAAAGGATCCCGTGTCTCTTTCAAGCGAGTTGATGGCGGGAACTTCAGTTTCTAACCCTTAATCAAGCTCAGTTCTTGCCGCTGCATGCGCTTCTAAGTGGACTTCCAGAGCAGGGTAAATGTCCGTGGGGTGAGGTTAATTTAGTACATACGTGGTGGCGATGCCCCATGATCATATCCTACTGGAGGCAAATTCAAGGTTATTTGGAAGGAATCATAGGTCAGAGGATAGAACTACAGATAGTGTAGGCAGGGTCCACCTACAAAAGTTTCCCAATATTACCAATGAATAGCTCAGACAACTGTGGCTTAGCTGCAAAAGCTTTTATTTGGGTACAAAAACAAACAATTTGCAAATGCAGATAGCAAAAGACTTTGTCTGAAAAGGTGGCAGGCAACCAACTCTCAGTAACAGAGTCAGAGAGCAGATTGCCCCTGAGCTAGAGAGCTGCTCCTCTTATATACATTTTTGCTCTGTCACAAAGTTCTAGAAAGCCCTACATCGCTTCTGATGTCATATGCAGGTTTTTTTCTATGGAGTATGTGCAGCTTTCTGCAAAGTCTGCAAAAGTTTCTACTTGGGGAGGGGGCCTCCCATGATCATTTGGGCCAGCAATTAGTTTAGTTCTCTTCAAGGTCTCTGCTTATGGGTATCCTGTCAAGCATTTCTTTCCTTTGCCTTCCTGTGTGGGGCCTGTGTTCTTTCTAGTTCCTGGCACCAAACGTTATCTTCAAGGCTGAAAGTATTTTCTGCTAATTAGTTTTAGCTTGGCCTGTATATCTCCGGACTCACAGTCTGCACACTTCTGCCCAGGCCATGGCTTCCCAGACTATAGTAGGCCTCATACCATATACTTTCTCTGGTAGCCCACATGCTGTATTCTTGTGCCATAAACAGGATGCTTGTGTGTGGTGCAGGCCAGCAAGAGTGTAGACATAGAAGGCATATGAAGCAGAGCAGAGCAGAACTATCCCTAAGCCAAAATATCCCAACAGAAACGATTTTATTTGACATATTGGGGATGCCCAGTGCAATTATTAGTCCAAAAAGCATGTGTGGTGGGGAAACAGCCAATTCTCTGACACTGGAGAGATGAAAATCCCCCAGAATTTTGGGAGTGGCACAATAACATGCACCAGTTGGTGCTTATGGAATGTTTATCTGTGAAAGGGAACACCCAGAAACAGGAGGCCTTCTATTCAATATGGGGATGCTATCTTGATACATTGACATCGCGTGCTCGGAATGAGATCTTTAGCATGGGTTATGGCGCAAGACCAGGGAGCCCAGGGCTGAGAAGGGGAGACCCTGGCCTGAACATGAATATTCTGTTGGGACGTCCATCCCCGCTATTCATGAGTCAGAATGACCCCATTTATGTATAATTTGACTATAATGAATGTGGGAGTTGCTATAGTAAGAATGTATAATTCCTATGGAATCCCAGTAGAGAGGGGGAGGGAGGAGGAGTGCGGATAAGGTCAGTTATTTATTTATTTATTTATTTATTTATTTATTTAAAGTCTCTTTTATACCGCGCTATTCAGCATCAGCGCGGTTTACAATAAACAGTGAACATACACATTTCCAATAGTACTTTGTGTTTACATATGAACAGGATAATCAACTTGGCTAACAGGGTAACTATGTACAACCATAAAATATACAATATATACAATTTGTAGGCTGATCATGTGTTTGTGTGGTTTTAGACAGTAGTGATTTGGGTGGATTCGGCAAATGGTGCTGAGTTTCTATTAGGTTCAGGGTAATGTATGAGGAAGAGGTAGTGTTTCACGGGTTATGGGAGAAAATGTAACAAACCACTGGATGACATTGTTAAAGTTGTGGTTGTATTGGTATATCCAGAGGCCATGAAAGTGTACCCATGGCCCTGGAATTTGTTGTACATCTGATGGTTCAATAAAAAATAATTTTTTTAAAAAAAAAAGTGGACCATTTTGGATTATGAACATTTACTATATGTTTTAAGTGACTGGATTGGTCCTATAAAAAATTTCTCCATGTATATAATTATTGCCGTTATTAATTTGGATCATATATAGTGGTAAAAATTAAGATATAAACGTGCTTTCTATAACCTACGCACGCACCCAGAGGCTTGCATAGTAGTAGTATCAGATGTAATATTCGCCTCACCCAATTCATGGCCATCTCCAAAGTGTTTCACATAGACGCCACCGTAGGTTTTTTTTTTTCTTTTAAAGAGAGTAACTAAACGTAACAAAACCAAACAATTCTAATGCAGGACAGTCTTATCCTCGCCCTCCTACTTGTCTACCGTCCTAATCGTGTTTTGCAGCTGGACGTATTGGCAATCATTTATCTTAAGCGAAGTAATTCAGTGCAAACTCGCCTTCATTGCAAAAACCAGCAAACGCCCTTCAGCTCGACTCTTTATTTGCTCTCCGTATCCGCCCAACAACTGGCGACAGCGTCCTTAACAACTGCCGAAAACCCGCCTTCCCCCGGCCATCTTCAAGACGATTGGTCAGGATAGTGCTTCTTTGGCCCCGCCCCACAGTCACAGCCAATGGCTTCTTTCCAGCCAAGTCAACCTTTTGGCAAATTGTCCTAGAGACTCCGATTCCCCTCCACTTCTTGCAGCCTGGTCGCAGAAGCGCTCTCTAAAGCCACTGAGGTACAATAGGATAAGATCGGTGTCTCTAGGCATTGATAAGAAATAGCGATCGAGTGGCGACGTTTGAATATTGCTCCACAGCTGTTGTTCCAAAAATGTATTCATAGAATTAGTCATCACGAAACCTGAAACCTTGATTAAGAGTTGCATTAAGAGGTTCTTTCACCTTGCATGAGCTTATGATTTTGGTGTCTGTATGGGTCCCAGCCCTAAGAAATTCGACTAATAACTTACATTAATTCTGTGATATTACACTTAAACTAAAGTATTCATGCTTATTTCTATGAATATCCACAAAATACTGGAGACAAAAGAATACCTTGAAAGTTGTGGGAGTTCTGAAACCAATATTCTGCAACGTAGCAATCTTGGCATCTTGTATTTCTCATTGCATACTGTGTGGCCCGTTAACTAAGACTTATAGATGTGCTGTCTTTGTATTGTAGCCTGCCCTGCGCATCCAAATTAACGTCCAGGAGTAAGTCTATTGAATTCGAATGATTTTGCGCACTAGGTCACCTGTTAATTCATTCATATAACTTGTCATCGTGGAATTGTTTACTGCCACTGAAGACAGAACGACACATTACCCTTGGAAAGTAGTGTGCAGTAAACTCTTAAAGGAAAATCAGATTTAATATTTTCTGGATACTGGAATGGATGCTTTGAATTTCTAGCTGCCAGCCCTTTCATCAACCATGAATGTTCCTTATGGAACTGACGCAACGCCTGAAATCATTGTAAAGATCATTGGAAGCAAATATATAAAATGCTTCGTGGAAAAACCTCAAATGTAAGTAATGTTATTTACTAATTAGCATTAGAGGTTGTTCTTCCCCGATGTGTATAAGATCTTACTCTTATTCAGCTTAATCCACTGTATGCAAATTCAACTGGTGCATATTCATTATGATTTTTAAAAAACTAAGCTATTTATAGTTCGTCAAGATCAGATTCATAATCCAAGATAATATTGTAGAATGATTTTCCTTACATTCTATCCACCCAACTTTCTGTCTTATCTCTTAATCTCCCTTTTTTTTTTACAGCAAAGCAGAACAGTTGGTGAAAAATAGCATTCATCCAGAACTAGTATCAAATATTCAAAGGCAGACACACGATTCTGTAGATCTGGCCAACCCCCTGTGTAAAGAAATCAAGACAGACCAAGGACATGATTGGCAGGACAAAGGCAGATACAAAGGGCATAGTTTTACAGAGGTAAGTGCAGAACAAGTTTTTTTGAAGACAGCTTGAGGTGTAGATATTTGCCATGTTTTTTAAAAAAAATGACTCCGTCCTCTTCGATTGAAATGTTAAAATATCATCGGTATATAATCAGAATTCCAATCCCAATTCTCTAAGCAAAGCACATAAATGAACTAAATATAGTATCTTAAACAGCATGGTAGACACAGAACAACCTTAAGGTATCCCACACTTCAATCCATGCCACGCCAAAGTATTATTCAGAATTTTAATCTGCTATGTGCGTCCTGACAAAAAAGATGCAAGTCACTGCAATACCATTCCTCTTACGTCTTGATATGCAAGAGTTTGTAACTATATCATGAGTATTACAGTGTCAAATGCAGCAGATCCATCTAAAAATAATACCAATAGGGTCTGTTTCTCTTTCTGCCGATTTCTTGATAACACATTTCCCAGAGACACCACTAACGTCTCACAGTGATGATCACGACAAAAACCATGCTGCCACATATCAAGTACTTTATTTTTCTTCATAAAATCCCAAAGCTCTATAGACACAACTTGTTCTATCAATTTACCAATAAATGGTACATTTGAAATTGGCCTATAATTTACATCATTTTCATTCCCTCTGGGATCCATTATTACTGATCAAATGAAAGCACATTTCAAAATAGCCAGAAGACAACTGGATTGTAAGGAGGCTTGCACCAAATGATGTAAAAATAGTAAAACCAACTCTTATTTGCTTTAGCATAGCCCCTGAGATCATATCAAGGGGTTAGTAACCAGGACACATCCTCCTTAGATACATTTAGAAAAGTATCCCACAATACAGATCTCTCTTGCATCTTTTGCAAAACCTGTAACTCCTGACCAACATCCAAAACCAAAAACCAAACATAAATATGATTCCCCACCCCCAAGCAGTGGGATAATGAGCTGATGGGAGTCCCAGTCTTGATGACATGAAGAGCTGGGGCTGTGGCCTGCAAAGGCTGGCGGGAGGCCCCAGGTCTCACTGGCCAGAAGAGAGAGGCAGTGGCATAATGAGAAGGAGGGAAGCCAAAACAAGGAACGGAGCCTAAGAAAAGGGGTGGGTGAGGGGGCGGTGCCTAAGGGGAGTGGCGAGGTTAGAAAGAAAGAAATGGGAGAGGCATAAGGTAAGGGGCTGTGCTAGGGATGGAAAGAAGAGACAGAGAGTTCATTAATGGAGAAGGGAAGGGAGGGAGTAAAAGGCCAGAGAGAGTGCAAGGTTGGGTAGCAGGGGAGGGAGAGTACGTGGTTGAGTGGAGGGAGATGCAAGAGAGAGCAATGAAGAGTAGGAATGGGGTGGGAGGGATGAGGGATGCAGGAGGTCAAGGGAAAGTGCAGACACACACCCAGCATTCCAGCACGTACGTACATATAGCCACCCCCTGACAGACAAACATGTACACACGCAGACACTCCCACCACACACACTAACACACACATGCACACACAGCCCCCATTAAACATACAGTGGTGTTAAAAAGTCTTCCATAGGTAGTTGTTTGGCTCACAGGGACAAAATGAGTTACAACTTACAACCCCTTCTGCGTGCCATTTTCTTCCCTTTTGTCTTTTGTACAAATCTGACAAATTTGCCATGACTTGAGCGTTCTTTTATGATTATTAATACCCATGTTCGTTTGGTTGTGAACCTGTGTACAAAGATGCAATGTGTGCTCAAAAGCTTGTTGTGTTTTCTGTTCTGTGTATTTATTTATTTATTTATTACAAGTTCTTATATACCGCACTATTCGGCATCAGCGCGGTTTACATTATAACATAAAGACCATAACAACAAGCTGTTTGGTTTACATCGAACAGGAGTACAAACTTGGAGAACCGGGGTAAACTATATGTTGGCAATGTGCATGTTTTCTTCTTAATTTCGGTAGGTAGCCCTGAAAAGGGCTGTTTTTTGTTGTTTGCGGCCATTAATACTTGATGGGCCAGCATTTGCTCTTTCTCACCAGATGACAACTGTCTGGCATGGAGTGGAGCAGTTTGGCGAGGTGTTCTTGCATTATGATGCGATTCCAGGCTGCAATCAGTGACTCAGTCAGCTCTTGCTTGGTCCACAGATGCTTCTTAGTGATCTCAACTGATGCCTTGTACCAAAGATTCTCAATTGGGTTGAGATCAGGTGATTGAGCTGGCCAGTCAGTGGTCTGAACTCAGTTTATTTTCTTCCAGTCGGCGACAGTTCTCGCTTGGTGGCAAGGTGCATTGTCATCCTGGAAGAAATATCTGCCAGGAAACAGTTGCTCAACTGATGGCAGCATGCACTCCTGCAGAATTCCTATGTATTTTGCTGCATTCACCATCCCATCAACAATATGGAGTCTTCCAACGCCACTAGCTGCCATGCAACCCCAGATCATGACCTTGGTTGGATGCTTCATGGAGACATTCAAGCACTCTGGTTTGTATCCTTCATGAGGAAACCTCCTCACATAGGTTTTGCCCTGGTCATCCAGAATGCAGAACATGTTTTCGTCACTGAACAGAACTTTCTCCCAGTCAGCCCTGCTCCATTTTGAGTACTCGGATGCCCACTCAATGCATCTCTTCCTCTGTTCCACCATTAGTAGTGGCTTCCTCAGCGCTTTACAGCCCCTCAACCCGTACTCCAAGCATCATCTCCTCACAGTGGAGTGCAAACTGCAACAGAACACTTCTTCCATTCCTGCAGAAACTCAGGGGAGGTTAGCTTGTGGTTGCCAAGAGATGTCCTTATCAAGGCCCTGTCATCCCTCTTGGTTGACTTTTCTAGGCCGTCCGCTACAATGTTCATCCTGCGTATTTCCCGTCTCCTTATGCTTCTGCAGAATGTGGACAACCATGCTCTGACTATAGCCAACCTTTGCTGCAGTCTGCAGGTTGGAATACCCCTCCTCATGCAAAACAACCACCCGAACCTGCTCCTCCATGCCAGGACACTGTGCAACAGATGTGATACACACCAGTTGATCCACAGTAAATTCAAACCCTGTGTGCCGCCAAAATATCATGCACTGATTGGCTATCAAATATGACTTCTTATTGGCTGAGGAAGCACATAATCCATTGGTTCATTTTGATCCTGCATTGACACAGAATCCAGTTGATTGTACTAGGACTCGTTTTGTCATGACAGCCATACAAAAGTTCACAGACAAGTAATTTTGCATGCAGAAATGGCTGCTAAATTAAATTTGCAACAAAATAGTATATAATAAGCACAGAACTGCCAATACACATATGCACGTAGGCCCCAACACTCCAAATAACCATGCACATACACGCATACCCAACAATCTCCATGACACACACACATGTACGCATCCCCCAACACTTCCCATGACACACACACACATGCATGCACACCCAAAATCCTCATGATGCGCACACACACGCACACATGAGCATCCTGGCACTCCCAATAATGTACATACTTGCACATGCAGCCCCTGCAGCCCATACTTGCACATGCAGCTCCTCATACCATGCACACACACACATATATGCATACGCAGCCTTTTGACACTACCCATACTGTGCACACATACAAATGCATACGTAGCCCTCTGATTTTCCTCATGATACACGCACATGTACCTTCCACATGCCTGATTCTGCAAATGGGGAAAAAGCACCATTGTGTCACACTGCAAGTGTACAATTTTCAACTTGTTATTTCCAGAGAGAGCTGGTGCTTGAGAATAGCTTACTGGCAATATGGGTGTTTCCTGAAAGTATTTAATAATTAGATTTAGTATTTTGAGGCTGATATTCAATGGCGGTGGCCAGCACGTGCCATTGCCTCTTGCAAAATAGACCTGGATATTCAATGCCAGGGTCATATCCAGCCGGCAGCATTAAAGATCCGGTGTGCCCGGTTAGCTAAATCGGCTAAAGTTCGACCAGCTTTAAGACAACTGGTTGAATATCGCCACTGACCGGTTATATCGTGCACCATCCCCCGAACGCCCCAGTGCTGCATGGTTAGCCTCAGGGAGTTTAGCAGTATTAGGAGAGGATATTCCATGGCACAAAACAGCTTTCTGCTGCTAGATATCGCCCTCCCCAGGTCTGCTATCAATGGCTTTGAATATCCTCTCAGTTATATTCTATCTGTCATTACATTTATTGTTTATATATTTCAGTGACTGTATATGTCATGGTGGAACTCATGGAGAGAGAGAGGTTTTTCTTGGATCGTTGTGTAAGAAATGATTATAAATAAATAAGAAAAGGAAAAAAAGACACTGATATAATGAAAAGGAAGTAAAAGGAAGCACTACGCTGGAGTTAGGGAAGGTTCTTCATGTAACTATTCCTTGCATTATAGTTCTGTAAGTAATGGGCACTTCCCATTGCGGATTCAGGTCAGTTCTGCACGATCATGATCCATTCTTTTAGATAAAACGTCTCATTCCATCTGTGTTGAAAAGTTAGAGGTTTTCTTTAAGATAAGTTGCTTGTTCCATCATCTTGTGCATAATATAATGGTTAGTAGAAGGCAGTAGAAGCCATAATCTTAAAACAGAGCTTTCCTATTCTACACATTGTTACTACTGAGTTTGCAAAAAATCTCTTTCTGTTGAAATATTTTATTCAACAGAATTTGTTAGGAAGTTTATAGTTGAATTGGAAATTGTATATTTATAAATAAACAGACTGTACACACAACTGATTCTTTACAGAATTGTAGGCAATGTGTCAACCAATCCAGCCTTGAAACACATGGGAGTGTTTCATAACAAACCGTCATTTGGGAACTGATATGGTGTGACATGTTGTTCTTTAAATTCTTTTCTCAGAGTGATGACAGGCTGCCCAACTAGTATGAAACACATACACTCCTTGCAGCAGCTAAGTGTAAAGCTTTCTGAGACGTTGAAAGTGAGACATTTGTGTCTAAAGTCTGTGGGACTTATTTATAAAATGCAGTCCTAGGATTGCTAGGCATGCGCAGATAAGCGGAGCATTGTCTTGGAGGGTTAAAATTAGCACCGAGTCCATATTCAAAGTGTCAGAAAATCACAAGAGACAGACAGCGCAACTCATACACTATTGTTAAAAGATTGTCACTGGCCAGGCTGTTTAGAGATTCAGAGAAAGAGAAGTAGAGGGTCCACTTGAGAGTGATGGCGTTGGGTGTAGACCCACTTTTGTGGAATAACCTGCCATTGGAATTCAGGTTAGAACATATCTACCTAACTTTCATGAAAAAGTGAAAACTCTTTTTTTTTATAAGGGTTGAGATCTCTAATGCTTGTAGGGGTGTGCACGTCAAAAAATCTCCATTCATTTTGGCTGATTTTCTGCCATTTTTTGGTTTATGTTATATTTAGTTCACACTGTTCCATCAGTAGTTCAAGGAAACTTACATTCAGGTGCGGTCGGTATTTCTTCTTCCCAGAGAGTTTACAATCTAAGGGGAGGGGGCTGCATATTCAGAAGCATTGGCTAGCGCTGTTAAAGCAGCTGGCTATCACCAGCCTGGATGTTCAGTGCCGAGCCAAATCTGGCGATCGGCACTGAATATCTGATTTGCATATTTGCGATCTGGTCTGCAGTGATATTCAGCCGCTAACCAGATTGCCAAAACACCTAAAGTCAGGCCACCCTGTGAAACATCCTAACTTTAGGTATTTTAGCTAACTGGTTCGTGGTTCAGTGTCACCGCTGATGGTGTTGCCCCCTGCTCTTTCCCGGAAACCCCCATCTGCAACTGGAAAAATCCCTTTGAATATGCCCTCCTAAGCTTCTAGGTAAGACAATAGAGGGTTGAGTGATTTGACCAAGACCACAAAGAGTGTCAGTGAGATTTAAACCTGGGTGTCTCTGATTTTGAGGCCACTATAATTCACTGTATGTGAGCTTATCAGTAAAGCAGTTGCAAAATTGCAGGTAGTTAAAGCACTCTGCCACAGATGATTTCTAGTACGGAGCATAGAGAGAATGTTTGATTTGTCTTTTTCTTAATTACACTGGCTGCCATTGCAGGAGCAGATCCTTCCAGTTCAAGATACTTGAACTGACTCTTAAATTTTACCTACTGGTCATCTTTCTTGTTTGAAGGAGAGATTGAAGTGGTATGAACCTCTTTGACCATTAAGATCTAGTATGGCTGCTTATTAAAGGTCCCTAGGCCTGCACAAGTTCAACTCCAAAGTTGGAGGGCCCGGAACTTCCAACACTTAGGAATTACGTGTGGAGGTAAACTGAGGCTGAATACTTCTGTTCCCGGGTTAATGGCCAGCATTTCTTTTTTGCTTGGAAAGAGGAGGTGCTCGGTTTTGTCTTATTTTGTTTTGTATTATTTCACCGATTGTATTTTATGTTGTATTTTATTGTGCACCGTATTGAAGACTTGTTCGCGTTTGTTGTATACTGTATAAGTATTTTTGAATAAATAAAATAAATACAATAACCACTAGGCTACACCTTCACTCGGTAATTAATGCATGTAGAGTTTGAATGGCATGTGTAAAATTTTTTTACTGCATATAAATCACCTTAGGAGTGGAGGAGTAGCCTAGTGGTTAGAACACTGGCTTGGGAACCCAGAGACCAGGGTTCGATTCCCACTAGCACTCCTTGTGGCCTTGGGCAAGTCATTTAATCCTCCATTGCCTCGGAAGAAAGGCCCGGCAATCTTCTTCTGGTGACACTGCCAAGAAAACCCAGGAGCTTCTGGGTCGCCAAGATTCAGGACTGACTCGAAGGCACACATTGCATTTTTTTTTTTGCATAAATCACCTTAGCATCCATTCATTCTAAGGTTTTCTGTACATTCTTTATGTGCATAGCATTTTCTGATCTGGAAAGCAAATGAACAACCTTAGTTAGTTGGTTGGGGCAAGATGAGGAGTTACCAGGATAACACTGGCATTATTGGTGGTGTGCAGAATGTGGAGTTTTTTTAAGTTAGTGGGATATGTGAGTTGGCTTGAGTTAAGGTTGGTCGAGGATTAGTGGGATACGTGGGTTGGCTTGAGTTAAGGTTGGTTGAGGATTAGTGGGTCAGTTTTGGGGTGACATAGGTTGAAGACTTGTGGGTTGGGGTATGTAGTGTTTTCTGGATGGGTGGGCGAGATGATGTTGGTTATGATATGGTTGGTTCTTTGTTTTGCTTTCTGGGTATTTGGTGAACGATGGTGTGCTTTGTGTCTAATGGGGTGGCATTGACCAGTGTTGCAGGACTGTACCAAGCTCAAAATGCACCCTGTGCAATTCATGAACTTGGAGCCCCCCTTCCTCCCCATCTATATGTTGGAACTTACTCTTATTGGGATCTCTGAAAGCCCAGTGATATCAGTGCCCTTCTGTACTTGCACCTGTGTGGCCGCACCACTCACACAGCCCTTGGTACAGCCCTGTAATGCTGTATATATTATATAAAATGCCGTGTTGATTTTAGTGGATTTTTGATAGGTTGGTAGATTATTTTTTGTGTGTTTTTGTGATTTAGATTTGTTGTTTTTATCAGCGGTGTGCATTTGTTAACATGTCTTTGGCTTGTTTGGGCACCTAAATAAAAAGTTCTTCCCACCATACAAAACAAAACATTGACAAGGAAATCTGAAAATAAAGGTACCCCCCAGAGCCTGAACTCTAAATTACCCTCCATGTGTCATGCCACTGCATTAACGTGGGCATGTGCTAACACTGCACACTAATTCCCACATTGGTGAAGTGAAAGTGAGTCCATCGAGTCAGTGCTGACTCCAGACAACCCAATCCCTGGGATTTCTTGCCAGTAGATTGCCAGGCCTTCTTCCAGGAAGTAAGTCTACAGCAGTCTACATCATCTCTTATTCCAAAGTGGTCCCCCTTCCAAGTATTAGCCATTGCTTAGCTTCTGAGATCAGCTGTGATCAAGCTCATTCAGGGCAGCAAAGCCGTAGTGCATCAACCATATAACATTGTTTAGTAATTGCCCCTTAAATTTTCAGAATAGGGGAACTGTTTATAAGCAACACAACCAAATTTGCCCCTGCTGTTCAGCAGTGGTACATTTAAAGTGCAAAATGCCTGAGGTGGGTTGCCATCTTTCTTGCAAATCTTAACGAATAGCATGAGGAGTTTTGCCCTACTCATCCAGTTCCTTTGCATATCATTAGATATCATATTAAAATAACGGTTCATAGAATTGAGACAGTAATGATAATATAATAGTCTTCACTTAGAAAAACAGCAGTAGGTCAGCTTGGTGGCTCAGTGACAGTGTTGTGCATTGCTATGAGGAACTTTCATGGTTTGATTCCCAGCTCAGGCCTTCATGGGATGCCATAGATGCAGCGTTTATAGCCCCAGTGGGGAGAGAGGTGAGTATTGCCATCATAATGAAGGGTGGCCAGAATTAGAGCCCAAGATAAAGGGTTCTGAAAATATCGAGGAGTAACCCCAAAGTGAAGGTGTAGCCTAGTGGCTGGAACCAGGGAAGCCAGGTTTTTAAATCCCATTGATGTTCCTTGTGGCCTTGGGAAAGTCATTTAACCATCCATTGCCTCAGGAGCAAACTAAGAGGCAAGTTTACAAAAGTGCACTGTGCAGTTAACATGCATTAACTACTTCCAGGGGCCCATGATAAATAATGCTGAAATGTGCATGATGGGGCAGGATTGGGCAGAGAGTGGACATCAACTGCATATTACAATTAGGTGTGTGCTAATCGCCAATGTCGCCATTAGTGTGAGTGCACTTAATACCAGCTCAGTAGGTGGTGCTAGGTGCAACCACAGTAATTGCCAAGGACTAGAATGCATGCTAAGGGGCTTGCCTGCATGGTAACCATCAAGCATATGCTGGCCACGCCTCTGGCAATTACCACAGTGCAGTTGCACAACAGATGATAGAGGTCTATAAATTAATGAACGGAGTGGAACGGGTAAACGTAGATCGATTGTTTACGTCATCAGAATATAGAAAGACTAGGGGACATGCGATGAAGCTACAGGGTAAACTATTTAAGACTAATAAGAGAAAATATTTTTTCACTCAACGTGTAATCAAACTCTGGAATTTGTTACCGGAGGATGCAGTAAAAGCTGTTATTGTAGCTAGGTTTAAAAAAGGTTTGGACAAGTTCCTGGAGAAATGGTCCATAAACCATTCTTAAAAGGGACCCAGGATATCACTGCTTGATCCAATACAAGCATTGTGGAACCTGTGTCTTTTGGGGAGACTGCTAGGTACGTATGACCTAGATTGGCCACTGTTGGAAACAGGATACTGGGCTTGATGGACTTTGGCCTGACCCAGTATGGCATATCTTATGTTCTTATGTTGATTTTGACATACAGCATGCATTAGGGGCAAAACACTACCACACTTTAATAAACATTCCCCTTAGATTATAAACTCTCCAAGGACATGAAAATACCTACTGTACCTAACATAAAGAATGGATTCCTGTTAGTTTTCATGGACATCTCAGCGGCCATCAATACGGTATCCCACACCGTATTGCTACAAAGCCTACAAGAAATTGGGCTACACAACCACACCCTAAAATGGTTTAGCTCATACCTGAATGACTGAACGCAGCAAGTCAAATTTGGTGAGAAGAAATTAACACAGTTCCCCACCAAGCAAGGAATCCCTCACGGATCTGCACGTTCGTCCATGCTCTTTAATATATATATACAGCCCATATGCAACATCATTAAGCAACACAAGATACATTACCACATATATGACGACGATATCATGGTTTATGCCCCAAAAAACTTGCTTGTACTTGACCTAATATCAATAACCAAATTCCTAGAAGACATGAACAACTGGCTCACCAACAATAACCTGACGGTCAACTTCGACAAGACAGAGGCACTGTACATCTCTAGAAAACCCACATTCAACCCACCACAAACAACCAACATCCTACACAAGACAGTAATACTAAAGGATGAAGTAAAATACTTGGGCATCATCCTGGACAGAAATCTCAACCTACAAACGCACAACAAAACTACTACAAAAGCCTACCAGTGATTAAAGCTCATTAGGAGACTTCACCAGTCCTAAGTCAGGACCATTTCCATACAATGTGCCAAACCATTATCACCCCAATCTTGGACAATGGAAATTCACTATACCATGGTCTCCCCAAGCAGACCATCCACCCACTCCAACTGGTACAGAATGCCGCAGCACAAATCATCACAGGCATTGCCAAAAATGAACACATCACGCCCATACTAAAACAACTACACTGGCTGTCAATCCACGCACATGCAAGATTCAAAGCAACTCTGAACATAGTTAAAATCATTCACCACTGCTCAGTGGACCTGCTACAGAACATAATAACCAGAGACATAAGTAATGGACCCAAGCAAAACAACAACGCAAACATGCTCACCACACCCGTAGGATATCATAAAACAAAGCAATCAACGTCCAAAAGAGCTCCTTCACGCTTGGCACCTGCCCTATGGAACTCCCTTCCTGATGGAATAAGAGCCCTAAAAGATATCAAAGACTTCCGGAAAGCGCTCAAGACTCTCCTGTTTTCGGAATACTTTGGAAGCGTAACATAACTGGTGACAAGCAGCAGAATACTGCCCCAAATGGCCCTCCGACAACACACACAATAATATAAGAATTAACTGTATATAGTTTGTATATATGTTACCCCCCCCCCCACCCCATCTGTTAAATGTATACCAGCAAGTTATGTTGAAAACCACTTTGATTGAAGGGTACAACTTATTAAATAAATAAATAAACAAACATAGCTCACCTTAAACTAAGACTGGATTAGTGTGACTAAATACAAATACATTTTTAAATCCCTGTTGCATGGGTCCTGGCCTTAAGGTCATTGCTACAATGACCAGACTAGGAGAAAAACTATAAATATAGGTGAAGTATCCCCCAAGTATTTATGAATAAATGCTTATGGTGCCAGAATCCTAGCCTTGGATCTGATTAACCTTGAATAGAAATGAGCTACTGACTAGGGCTGTAAATTTGTTAGTGTGCATTCGATTTGTTAAGGTGTCTTAACATATGTGAAATACTTTAGAAAAAGATTCACCAATAAAACCCCGTTTCAATTTTTTGTCGGAGCGTGTCGAGGGAGGGTAAGAATGGAAATCTGACCCACGCCAGACGACAGGCTACTTTTATTCGTTTTTGAGGTTCTCCACCTTCAGAAAATGTTTTTGAATAGAAAAAACTTCACTTATCTGTCCAAATATCTTTATCCTATTATAAACTCTCCACCGTTGCAAAGTTCCATTATTCTTCACACGACGCGCGCGTTTCAGGAATAATCCCTGCTTCAAGTGTTTTCCACTGATTCATGAGCAAAAGCAACTGTGTCCCAAAAAAACACCGTCACGCAGCTTGAGGTTATCCATGAATCAAAGGGAACATGACACCATGCTCTTTCAAAGGAGAACCAGCCAATAAGAAAAGGGAAAACCCCACTCACAGGGGAATCCCTAACATGATTGGCTGTCGACAAAATAGACCAATTCAAAAACATTTTCTGAAGGTGGAGAACCTCAAAAACGAATACAAGTAGCCTGTCGTCTGGCGTGGGTCAGATTTCCATTCTTACCCTCCCTCGACACGCTCCGACAAAAAATTGAAACGGGGTTTTATTGGTGAATCTTTTTCTAAAGTATTTCAATTTATTCACCATTTTGGGTTTCTGAATATTTATATTAACATATGTGAAGGCACATTTTAGATAGTACATGGAGATCGGAATTGAGATGTTGAAGTTGTGATGCACTCAGTTCCAATGGTATTTCAGAAACGGCCCTGCTAAACATGGAGCGGTTTCTAAAATATGTATCCATGCGCAGCAGGAGAAGCCATTTTACAGCGTTACATGTGAGAAATTGCCAGAGGAAACCTGCCAACTTGGTTCTCTTGGGCTTCCGTAGATAGTATGATCAACTTTGCAGTTTTCCGGGTCATGCTACGTCTTCGTAACTGACCAATGTTTCAGCCAGCATACTGTGGCTTTCTTCAGGGCGAAGTGGTTAAGCAATGGATGTCTGTTCCTTTATATAGTAGTCCTCAAACCAGATTGGGGGGATTGAGGCGGGAAATTTGAGTTTGAGTTTGGAGGGAAAGTCCATTGGAGAAAGGCTGGAGAACTCGCTTCTCTGGTGAAATTTAAAGATCTCCCTGTAGAGTTTCTTTAAATGTTCTCTTGGGCTTCCACAGCACAGGTGCAAATTGTTTTTAATTGTACACCGCTTAATGCTATTGCCCAAGCGGTATATCAAATTTTAATAAAAGATAAAGATAAAGCTAATATGATAAACTTTGCAATTATCACACATTAAAAATTCCCAATCAAAACAAATGTGTAACACTAACTGAAAAAATACCTGAAATCAAGAAAATGTATGAATAAAAGTAAAAGAAACCAGGTTTTTCTTGCCTGTGCAAATCTGTACTAACAGCTCAGTCAGACATCAGGGATCAGTGTTTTCAGCATGGAAGACTTTGGGACCAGTGTTACTTTGCAAACGAACTCTAGTGTCTTTGTTGGGGGTCACCATCGTGACTACTGAAATGTAGTTGTACTGTATAGTAGAAGAGTCACAATAATCCTACCAGAAGAGTCATTTGAATGTAAAAACAAAAAAACCCTCCTCTCCCCACTCCCTTTAGACTTGCTCTCTCCTCTTTCCCCCCCCCCCCACCACCCTTCCCTATGAATTTTCACTATCCTTGCCCCACCTCATAGACCTTATTTCCTCCTAATCTCTCTGGGAACTTTACCTCTCATCTTTTCACACCTTCTCCGTGAGCTTTTCTTTCCTGTCTCTGCTGCACCCTCTCCCTCCCAGCAACTGTCTCTCTCTCGCCTCTCCCTCTCCTCCCAGAGATTCCTTCTCCTCTTTCTGCACCCCTTTGCCCCCCACCCCTGCCCCAACTTTACAGATCATGGTTGCGACTGCAGTGGCAGCAGATTGTGAAGGAGTACAGGCTAGGGACTGAGCTAGCCTCTGCTCCCTGCAGTGCCCCTGCCCCCTCCAGACTTCCATAGGAGAGGGAGCCTAAAAACATGGGTTGCCTTATTCCCTATCCCAGACTGCCACAGTCAGGATCAGGTGACTCTGCAACAGCAAGGCCATTTGCGGGTAGGGTAAAGCATGTTTCATTGACTGACTATCATTTAACTTTCCAAGTTTTTTAAAGGGCCAAATGTTCAATGCATCACAGCCCCATCTGGAGATCAAACTTTATCCTACATCCATGTCCTCAAGAACCCACCTACTGGATTTCAGCATTCAAGTCAACAGGCAGGAATGCTTCCAGGCCAGCAACAGGTACCTCTAGTCAAATGCTATTGGCTTTGCTTTGAAAACAGGATCAAATATTTTGTAGCTATGGAAAATAAAGCCCCTTTGGGGTACATTTTCAATAGAGCGCCTAACTGGTAATGTAATCTACTATTCTTCAGCTTATACAGTGCTTGTTGATTTCCAAATGCAAGGTGCTTGTGTGCAAGATAAGTGAAAAGCAACCTAATGCACGTACATTTGGACAGAGTTAAACAGTGGTGTAATATACATGTGATAGCAGCATACCTACCACCTGTGATCACTTTTTAATTTAAAATGTATGTGTATCATTTCCAGCCCCACTCCCCCTTTCCTAAAATGCCTCTTTTCTGTGCAGCCAAAAGTATGAAAGTACTTTCTCCATACTAAAGGTTTACATAGCCAGATATTGTAAGTTAATTCTGTTTTAGAATGTCATTTCAGTAGCGACGATCTCATTTTGTTTATCATAGCCATCAAATATGTATCGGTCAGGCAAGCAGTTAGAAGTTGCATTTATCAGATACTATTTATTTTTTAGCATGATGACAGAAAAGAACTTGTTTCTTTTCTCTTTGTCAGGGGGCCTACTGGAGACCATCTAGCCCGGCTGGTGAAGACGATGCTCTTCTGTCTGCTGTCAGAAACGAACTTCGGATGCAGTCTTTTAGTGTGAAGGCAATAGATGACCTTCAGGCAGAGGTCACAGCTATGGACCCCACCTTGTCTGGATTTCTTCCACAGTCACAGATTAATCATCTCTTGTTGAAACATCAGCTCCCTCTCCACTTGCCAACTGTCAAACTACTTTTGGAGAGGTTTACTGAGACAAATGATCCGGAATTGGTAGGGTCCTATGTAAAGTTTGTTTTGGGGCAATTTTCAGAAATACACATATTGGGGCATATTGGTACTTTTATGCTCTGGCTTTGCACCAGTTCCTAAGTATAAGCATGTTTGCCCTTTGAAAACAGTCTTAGAAAAAAGTGGCAGCATATCTTAATATAACATAAGAACATAAGATATGCCATACTGGGTCAGACTAACGTACATCAAGCCCAGTATCCTGTTTCTAACAGTGGCCAATCCAGGTCACAAGTACCTAACAGTTTCCCAAAAAGACACACAGGTTCCACAATGCTTGAACTAGGGCAAGCAGTGGATTTCCCAGGTGCTCTTTATGGACCTTTCTTCCAGAAACCTTTGCAAACCTTTCTTAAACTCAGCTACACTAACAGCTTTTACTACATCTTCCGATAACGAATTCTAGAGTTTGATTATGTGTTGAATAAAAAAATGTTTTCTCTTATTAGTCTTAAACAGGTTACACTGTAGCTTCATTGCATGTCCCCTAGCCTTTCTACTTTTTGATGGCATAAACAATCAATCTACATTTACCGATTCCAGTCCATTCATTAATTTATAGACCTCTGTCATACAGTATCTCCCCTCAGCTGTCTCTTTTCCTGGTTGAAGAACCCTAATCTTTTAAGCCTCTCCTCATAGGGGTATCCTTCCATCCCCTTTACCATTTTGGTGGCTCTTCTCTGTAGCTTTTCTAATTCTGCTATATCCTTTTTAAGATATGGTGACCAGAATTGCACACAATATTCAAGATGCAGTCACACCATGGAACGATACAGAGGCATTATAATATCCTTTGTTTTATTCTCCATTCCTTTCCTTATGATTCCTAGCATTCTATTTGCCCACTGGGCAGAGGGTTTCAATGAGTTATTCACAATGACGCCTACAACGTTTCTCTGGGTGGTGGTTCCTAATGTGGAACTTTTTGGGTTGTTCTTTCCTAATGCATAACATTTCACTTGTCCACTTTACTTTCATCTGCTATTTGAACATCCAGTCTTCCAATTGAACAAGGCCCTCATGCAATTTTTCACAATCCTCTTGAGTTTTAACAACTTTGAATAACTTTGTGTTATCTGCAAATTCGATTACCTCACTCGTTATTCCCATTTCCAGGTCATTTATGAATATGTATACTTCAGAGGAAAGGTGGGATAGAGGTGATATGATTGAGACGTTTAAATAACTTAGTGGCATGAATGCACAGGAGGAGAGCCTCTTTCGATTGAAAGCAAGCTCTGCTACGAATAGTCTCCCAGTGGAGATGGCAGAGATGAGGACAGTATCTGAATTCAAAAAAGCATGGGACAAACACAGAGGATCTCTAAAAGAATAAAGGGAACTGTTGTAGTGGTTGATATGGAAGGGCAGACTAGACAGGCTATGTGGTCTTTTTCTGCCATCATTTTTCTCTGTTTCTATGTTAAAAAAACAGCAGATCCAGAACAGATCCCAGGGGGACTTCACTATTCACCCTTCTCATTTGGGAAAATTGGCCATTTAGCCCTACCCTCTGCTTTCTATCTTTTAAGTAGTTCCTGATCCACAATAGTACACTGCCTCCTATCCCATGACTTTTTAATTTTGCCAAGAGTCTAACATGAGGAACCTTGTCAAAGGCTTTCTGAAAATCCAGATATACTATATTGACTGTCTCACCTTTGTCTACCTGTTTATTCATACTCTCAAAAAAATATAACAAATCAGTAAGACAAGACCTTCCTTGGCTAAAGCCATGTTGGCTTTCTCCCATTGAACCATCACCCAATGACATGTTCAGTAATCTTGTTCTTTATAATGGTTTCTATCATTTTGTCTGGTACTGACATCAGGCTCACCAGTCTGCAGTATCCCTGATTACCCCTGGAACACTTTTTAAAAATTGGATTTACATTGGCCATTCTCCAATCTTCAGGTATTACATATGATTTTAATGATAGTTCACAGATTACTAATAGTAGGTCTGCAATCTCATATTTCAGTTCTTTCAACATTCTTGGATGTATACCATCCAGTCCAGGTGATTTGCTACTCTTTGGTTTATCAAATAGTTGTAATACATCTTCCCAGTTTAACGATAGTTTCTTTCAATTCTTCGAATGCATCACCTTTAAATACCATTTCAGTCATGGGTAACTTCCCTATATCTTCTTCAATAAAAACCGAAGCAAAGAATTCATTCATTCTCTTTGCTATGGCCTTGTTCCTCTTAGTGCCCCTTTTACCCCTCTATCATTTAATGGTCCAACTGACTCCCTCACAGGTTTCTACAAATGTACTTGAAAAAGATTCTATTATGCATTTTTGCTTCCATTGCAAGATTTTTCAAGTTCTCTCTTTGCCTGCCTTATCAATGCCTTGCATCTAACTTGCCAGTGATTATATTGTTCTCCAGGACCAAGCAGGAAGTCAGTCCTCACTTATGGGTGACGTCGGCGCCGACGGAGCCCTCGCGGAGCAATTTTCCCCAGCTTTCAAAGAAAGCCTTTGGGAATTGCAGCGCGCATGCGCGGTCCTCTTCCCGCCCAAGGGTGCCATCTTAGCCAGTCTTCTTTTTTCCGCGGAGCCCTACAGACGTCCCCGTCTTGTCCCCGCGTAAAAGTCGATATATTCTTCATTATTTTATTCCTTTTTCCTTCGGTTCGACGCCGGTCTTTTTCCCGCCCGGACTCGCGACGCCGGTCACGAGTCCTCTTCCTTTTTTCGGTTTTTCTGACTTAGTCAGCTTTCGTTTTCGATTTTTCCCTGGCAGCCCGGTCCTTTGACCTCGCAAGGGCCCTTTTTCCCCCGATGGCTGCCAGTGGTTTTAAGCGGTGTGGTCAGTGTGACCGAAATATGTCACTAACTGACACACACGACTTTTGCCTCCGCTGCCTGGGCCCGGATCATGAGGAATTGATCTGTGGGCCCTGTGGCAAAATGTCCTCCAAAGCGTTGAGAAGTCGGCGGCATCAGCGTGATAGGATCTTCGCTGACCCCAGCCGTACCCGGACCTCGTCGGAGGCCTCCGCGTCCAAAGGCTCCAGCTCGGACCGTCGCCGGAGTTCCTCCGACAGGGGTTCTCCCTCCGGGGACCATCGTCGGAAGGTGAAACCCGCGAGGGCGGCGTCGGTGGACGCTCCTGGTTCCGCGAGGGCCAGGTCGCATAGCCCCGACAGCCGCCCCGGGTCCTTGGAGAAGGAGCACCTCACGAAGCGACCTCGCCTGGAGTCGGAGATGCCTGCTCGGGTAAGTCCTGTGGTCCTTCTGGACTCGCCTCCGCGACAGCCGACGTCGGGCCCGACGCCGTCGGGGCCCGAGTCGGGGGCTGCTGGGTCACCTGAGCTCGGACTCAGGTTGACGGCCTTGGAGAGCAGACTGTCTGCCTTCATGGACCAGCAGCGGGCACTGCTCGCTGGCTTCGCTGGCGCCGCTGCCCCGACCGCCGGGACGTCGACGTCCAAGTCGACCCCGGAGACCGAGCCGATCCTCGAGTCGATGCGAACTCGAGTCGATCCTCGGTCGAGGTCACCCTCGGCCTCCCGTTCGGGACCGAGGTCGCCGACGCCGACTCCCTCGGCGTCGGGGCGGCAGGCGCCGCGCCCTGCCCGGGCCGACCCCACCGAGTCCTCGTCGGAGTCGGTCTGGGAGTCTGAAGAGGAAGAGTCGCCTGATTCTTTCCAGACTCGGTGTGTCCCCTCGGACTCACCGGAGTCCGAGCCTCGGAAGCAGTCCCCCCCGGAGGAGGCCCGGTTCTCGGACTTCGTCAGGGATATGGCCAAGGCTTTGGCCTTCCCTGCGGACCCCGAGGAGGAGCCTCGAGCCGAGGAGCTCGACGCCCTCCAGTATGACTCTCCCGCAAGGGAACACTTTACTGTACCGGTTCCTCCTATGCTGGAACGACTACTCTTCCGCATGTGGGAGAGTCCGGCCTCCTCGCCGGTCCTGAGCAAGCGGGTCGATTCTATCTATCGAGTCCGCAAGAGCCCTGGCATTACAAAGGCACAGCTACCACACCATTCCATGGTAGTGGAATCGGCCATGCATCGTCTTAAGAGCCAGAAGATGCACTCCTCGGTGCCTCCTGGCAGGGAGGCCCGTAACCTGGATGGCCTTGGTAAGAAGTGTTTCCAGGGCTCTATGCTCGCATGTCGTGTCCAGACCTACCAGCTATACATGGGCATGTATCTTCGAGATCTGGCTAAAGAACTAGCCGGATTCTCCGCTGGTTTGTCCGAGGAACCCTTGCGGAGGTTCCTGGCCTTGTCCACTGGCATTCGGGAATGCTCAAAGTTCATGTCCCGAGCAGCCTATGATGGCTTTGAAGCATCGGCTCGAGTGGCCGCAGCCGGCATCGGTGCCCGCCGACAGGCTTGGCTTCAGTCGTCAGACCTTGAGCCCTGGGTGCAGGACAAGTTGGTCGATGTCCCCTGCCGAGGCGAAAACCTCTTTGGCAAGCCCATTGCTGAGAAGGCTGCACAAATTGAGACTGAGACTCTCACCAGGACCAGGCTTTCTAGGAAGACCTCTGCCCCTTCCCAGAAAAAGAAGGGCTCGGGAAAAAAGTCCTTTTACCCGAGGAAGGCGGCTGCCTACAAACAATACCCCCATTATCAGGCCCCTGCAGCTCCCCAACAGGGCCAGCAGGCCAAGGGACGGGGTAACGGGTCCCGTAGGCAGCAAGCCCCCAAGCCTGCACCACCAGCCCCTGCTCCGCAGGGTGGGGGTTTTTGACTCACTAAGCATAGCCTCTCCCCCCCCCGCTGGTTCCTCCCAGCACCGGAGGCCGGCTGGTTCACTTCGCCCACAGGTGGTCCAGCATCACCGCAGATGCCTGGGTGCTTCAAGTCGTGCGAGAAGGCTATCTTCTCCACTTCCACCAGGTCCCTCCCTCCTATTTTCCGGGAGAACCTCCACGACCCCCTCTGCACAGGGAATTACTCCTTCAGGAGTTAGCAGGTCTTCTGCAGGATCAGGCGGTGGAAACCGGTGCCACACCACCTGAGAGGTCAAGGTTTTTACTACCTGTATTTTCTAATACCAAAGAGAACAGGAGGCCTCAGACCCATCCTGGACTTGCGCAACCTCAACAAGTTCCTCGTGCGAGAGAAGTTCAAGATGCTTACCCTTGGAATCCTTCTGCCCTACCTCCAGCAGGGAGATTGGCTATGCTCCTTGGATCTAAAGGATGCCTACACGCACATCCTCATCCACCCAAGCCACCGCCAATACCTAAGGTTTGTGGTGGCAGGAAATCATTACCAGTACAGAGTACTGCCCTTTGGCCTGTCCTCCGCTCCGCGAGTCTTCACAAAATGTCTCGCGGTGGTGGCGGCCCATCTCCGGCTTCACGGCCTCTATGTCTTTCCGTACCTCGACGACTGGCTCATCAGAGCGGCGTCCGCTCCGGAGGTCACCAGTGCCACACACCGCACGGTGACTCTTCTGCAACACTTGGGCTTTGTTATAAATTTCGCAAAGTCCACTTTGCTCCCCTCACAGGATCTCGAGTTCATCGGCGCAAGGCTGCACACTCCTCAGGCACGGGCGTACCTACCGCTCGACAGGGCTCAACGGCTCATGGACCTAGCCGACCGTTTTCGCAGCCAGCCCCTGGTCTCCGCCAGGCGCTTCCTGAGACTACTCGGCCATATGGCTTCCACCGTCCATGTGACCCCCAATGCCCGCCTGAATATGCGGCCTGCTCAATGGTGTCTCCGCCAGCAGTGGCGACAAGCCACAGGCGGCCTAGCAGACCTAGTGCGCGTCTCCGAGCCGCTGTTCTCGTCTCTCCGGTGGTGGCTTCAGCAGCCGAACCTGATATTCGGAATGCCTTTCCAGTCACCCCAGCCGACCCGGGTGCTGACCACGGATGCATCCCTCCTGGGCTGGGGAGCACATTGCCAAGGGGCACGTACTCAGGGCCTCTGGACCACGTGGGAGTCTGCTCAGCAGATCAACTTCCTGGAGCTCCGGGCGATCCGCCTGGCTCTCAAGGCCTTCTCCCACCTGACTTCCCACCAGTCCGTCCTTGTCCAGACGGACAATCAAGTTGCCATGTTCTACGTGAACAAGCAGGGGGGCACGGGCTCCTTCCTCCTCTGCCGGGAGGCACAGAAGCTCTGCTCTTGGGCCGTCAGTCACGGCATTCTCCTCAAGGCAGTTTATCTCCCGGGCCGAGAGAATTGCCTGGCGGACAAACTCAGCAGGATCCTCCAGCCGCACGAGTGGCGGCTGGATCCCTTGATAGTTCAGAAGCTCTTCCTAAAGTGGGGCCTCCCCACGGTGGATCTCTTTGCCAGTCCTCACAACCGGCAGCTTCCTCGCTTCTGCTCTCGTCAGCCACACCCCCTTCGGGTTGCGGCGGACGCATTTCTCATTTCATGGTCGGGGAGCCTTCTGTACGCTTTCCCTCCCATCCCGCTAGTCTCTCGGACTCTTTTCAAGGTTCTCCGAGACAAAGCCTTCATGATCCTCGTGGCCCCTCGTTGGCCCAGACAGCCGTGGTTTCCGCTCCTGCTGCAATTAGCGGTGGAGGATCCATTCCCTCTGGGGGTCCAACCGGATCTCCTCACTCAGGATCAGGGGTCTCTACTACACCCCAACCTCAGGTCTCTCAACCTCATGGCCTGGCTGCTGAGAGGGTAGTCCTTGCACCCCTTCTCCTGCCGGCAGAGGTGGAGGAGGTCGTCTTGGCTTCGCGACGGCCTTCTACCCGCAAATGCTACGCCCTTAAATGGCGTCGCTTCGCCGTCTGGTGTACCCAACAGTCTCAGGATCCCTTCTCCTGCCCGGTGTCAGTGATCTTGCAGTACTTGCTACACCTCTCTAATCTGGGACTTAAGTCCAACTCCGTCAAAGTTCACCTCAGTGCTCTTTCGGCCCATCATGTGCCAGTGGACGGTAGACCTCTCTCCAGCGACCCTCTCGTAACGAGGTTCCTCCGAGGTCTCCTTCTACTTAAACCACCTCTGCGCCCGCCAGCGCCTGACTGGGACCTGAATGTGGTTTTGCAGCGGATCACCTGTCCGCCTTTTGAACCTATGGCTACCTGTTCTCTCCGTTTTCTGTCTTGGAAAACACTGTTCTTGATAGCCCTCACTTCCGCTAGACGCGTAAGTGAATTGCAGGCCCTCGTGTCTGATCCCCCTTACACTCGGTTCTACAAAAATAGGGTAGTCCTACGGACTCACCCAAAATTTCTTCCAAAAGTGGTCTCCCCTTTTCACATCAATCAGGAGGTGGTACTTCCAACCTTCTTTCCCAGACCACACTCCAGCCGAGCTGAAACGGTCCTCCATACCCTGGACTGTAGAAGGGCATTGAACTTCTACCTTGACCGTACGCGGGAGCACCGTAAAGCTGCTCAGCTTTTTGTGTCTTTTGACCCCAATAAATTGGGGCTCCCGGTCTCCAAGCGTACTCTGTCCATCTGGGTTGCGGACTGTATCTCTTGTGCTTATGGGGCAGCCGGACTCTCCTTAGCAAGTCGAGTCACGGCTCATTGCGTTCGGGCAAAGGCCACGTCAGTGGCTTACCTCCGCTCTGTTCCGTTGGCAGACATCTGCCGGGCCGCTACTTGGTCTTCGAGCCAGACTTTTGCGGTCCATTACTGCCTCGAGAGGGAGTCCCGCAGGGACAGTGCTTTCGGACAGGCAGTCCTCCGTAATCTCTTTGAGGTCTGAGCAACTCCTACCCTCCATCCCGGATGTGGGCTACCGGTGGGTGATAATTCAGCGAAGATTCTTTCCTTCTGTGCTGCTGAGCTAGAGGGAGCTCATTTTTGTGCTTAGGGTCTCCGGTAGCCTTGAGCTTGGGAGTCCCATAAGTGAGGACTGACTTCCTGCTTGGTCCTGGAGAAAGCGTAGTTACTCACCTGTAACAGGTGTTCTCCAGGAGCAGCAGGAATCAGTCCTCACTACCCTCCCTCCTCCCCTTGGAGTTGCAATCGTCTGCTTTAGTTTTTTGCAAATTTTTATGCTGTCTTTTTAGCTATGTCATCTGACTGGCTAAGATGGCACCTTTGGGCGGGAAGAGGACCGCGCATGCGCGCTGCAATTCCCAAAGGCTTTCTTTGAAAGCTGGGGAAAATTGCTCCGCGAGGGCTCCGTCGGCGCCGACGTCACCCATAAGTGAGGACTGATTCCTGCTGCTCCTGGAGAACACCTGTTACAGGTGAGTAACTACGCTTTTCCAGTTTTCATCATTTGGCTCCTTTTTCCATTTCCTGAAATATGCTTTTTTTGTCTACAACAGCCTCTCTGACCTCACCTTTAAATCATGCTGGCAGTTTTTTGGGCATCCTTCCACTTTTCTTAAAGCGTGGAATACAGCTGATCTGGGCTTCCAAGATAGTATTTTCTAAACAACGCCCTGCTTGATGTAAATCTTTAACCCTTGCAACTGCTCCTTTTAGTTTTTTCTTAACTATTTTCCTCATTTTATCATAGTCTCCCTTTTGAAAGTTAAAAGGTAGTACTATGGATTTCCTTGCTGTCCTTCCTCCATTTATTAAATCAAATATGATCATGCTCTGACCACTACTGCCAGGTGGCCCCAACAGTCTTATCTCTTGCACCAGATTTTGTGTTCCATTAAAGACTAAGTCCAAAATGACTTCCTCTCTTGTTTCATGTACCAGCTGCTCCAAGAAGCAGTCATTTATTTCATCTAGATATTTTCTGTCTAGTATGTCCTGCTGTGACACTGACCCAGTCGATACCAGGGTAATTGAAATTACCCATTATTATTACTGTGTTGTAACTTTTATTTAATTCTTTGAGCATTTCGTCATCCATTTGTTCATTCTGGCCAGGCAGTCAGCAGTACATCCCCACTGCCATTGCCTTCCCCTTTTTACATGGAATTTCAATGTATCTACAGTGTATTTTGTTCCTGCAAAACTTTAATCCTGTTTGACTCAATGCCCTCTCTAACACAGAGTGCAACCCCTCCACCAATTTGATCTACTGTATCATTGCAATATAATTTATACCCAGATATCACATATCCCACTGGTTGTCCTCCTTCTACCAGGTCTCTGAGAGACCAATCATATCTAACCTCTCATTTAGTGCTATGTATTCTAACTCTCCCATCTTATTTTTTAGAATTCTAGCATTTGCATACAAGCATTTTAGAGGATGTATTTTATTCATATTAATCTGGTTATCGGTAGGCAGGGTTAATTTGGAATCTTTAAGCTCTGTCTGCTCTGTACTTAAGGGCATTTTGGTTACTTTTGTCTTTATTGGAACCTCTCTGTCGATATGCCCTAACTTCAATCTTTTGCTAGTATCCTTCAAGGATACATCGTTGTGAACCATGCGCTCTTGGGCAACTGTCGGCTTTCCCTTACAATCTAGTTTAAAAGCTGTCTGCTCTATCTCCTTTTTAAAGGCTAATGCCAACAGCTTGGTTCCATCCCAGTTGAGCCCATCCCTTCAGAAAAGCCCTTCCTTTCCCCAGAATGTTGCCCAGTTCCTAACAAATCCAAAACCCTCTTCCTTGCACTATCGTCTCATCTACGCATTGAGACTGTGGTGCTCTACCTGCCTTTTGGGTCCTGTCTGTGGAATGGGAAGAATTTCTGAGAATGCTAACCTGGAAGTTCTGGATTTCAGCTTCCTACCTAAAAGCCTAAATTTGGTCTCCAGAACTTCCCTCCCACACTTTCCTATGTCATTGGAACCAACATGTACCAAGACAGCAGACTCCTCCCCCGTGCTATCTAAAACCTTTTCTAGGTGGCACATGAGGTCCACTACCTTTGCACCAGGCAAGCATGTTACCAGGCAGTCCTCACATCTTGCCAGCCACCCAGCTATTGACATGCCTAATGATCAAATCATCAACTATAATGACTGTCCTAACCCTTCTCTCATGGGCACATAGCTCTGGAAAAACGTCCTCGATGAAAAAGGGTTTTACATCAACTGGAGGATAGGTTTTAGCTATAGGATCACTTCCTGCCACTCTAGGGTGATGCTGTCCTGTCACATCACCTGTCTCCTCCATGGCAACAGAGAGGCTACCAGACTGGATATGGGACTTCAGTACTACATCCCTATATGTCTCATCTATATACTTCTTTGTCTTCCTTATGTCTTCTAAGTCTGCCTTTCTAGCCTCAAGAGATCGGACTGGATCCCTGAGAGCAAAGAGCTCCTTGCACCTAGTGCACACATAAGACCCTTCACCAGCTGGGAGAAAATCATATATGTGACACTAAATCCAAAGACTGGAAAGCCTCCATCTCGCTGTTGGACTGATGTCTGTATCTTAGTTTTAAGGTTTTGTTTAGGTATTTAAGTTGTTTACTTACTTAGGTTTGCTGGGGATATTTATTTATTTATTTAGCTGCACTTATATACCGCTTTTCACCGGGTCAAAGCGGTTTACAATAACAAAAGGGGTGGGGTACATTAATCAGCTCACAATTAAGGAGGGGGGGAACCATCATCGGGGGGCCGACATTGATGATCCTGACATGGAAGGCATCAGTACTTGACATTGACTATCTACAGGTCTGGTTTTTCATCCAGATTCAGTCTATTCTGTGACCACCAAGGATAGGCCGTTAGTGAGTGGTGTCCAGTTCAGATCCTAGGTGTTCCTGAAATAGATGGGTTAACTTTTTTTCTGAATGAGGAGAGGTCTTTGTTGTTTTGGATCTGGTTAGGAAGGGAGTTCCAAAGCGATGGGGCGTATAGTTCAAATGCTCTGTTACAGGCTTATTGATTGAACTTTGTTCTTTCATGTGGCACGGTGATACTAATACAACTATACCTAAAACATTTAATGGACTCTGCTTACCTCAAGATTCATTAATCTCAGGTGCTTAATTAATGTATTCCTGATGAGGATAACCAGCTGCACCTGAAAGTGAATATGGGCACCTCCTTCCCTTTAATAGGTTTAAGAGCCTATAAAGCTAAGATTATCCCTGAGGTGGGTGGGAGTCAGGGTGGGTAGGAGGGAATGAAGACTTACTAAAATCTGGCTTGCTACACAGTGCCTGAACTGTGCTTCTAAGGTAAGTTTTACCAATTTCCGTGGTGATTCACACAGCCCTTGGTTTGATAGAGGGAGTCTTTCAAATTGCCCCTTTGATTTGTTACTTGCCTTTAGCACCTATTTAAGACAACTTCATAGATCTTTTGCTTCCTAACTGGAAGGCCTCTTTGTAAAGGTCACTAGAAACAAGTTTATTTCTTTTTACTCAGAAACTATTTATTCTACTTGTATGCTAAGCTATACTCTGATTTGATTTAAATAATAAACTCTCTAGAAACAAATTTATTTCAGAGACCATTTACTCTATTTTTTCTATGCTAAGCTCTACTTTGATTTGATTTAAATGAAAAGCTCTCTAGTGGTATTGACTGACTCAGCAAAAACATTAAATTCTAAAATACACTGATTTATCAGCTTTAACCCAAAGAATTCCCTTTTCCCCCAAGATTTAGAGTATATTCCAGAAGATAAATACTTACAAGTGCACATCTTTTTCCAGCAGTAGCAGTCCCTTTTGGTAGTCCTTCAAGACTGAGAATCACAGAGCTCTGGCTGATCTATTTTTATTTGTGCTTCTAAGGTAAAACTTACCAATTTCCTGGGTGATTCACCCAGCCCTTGGTTTGATAGAGGGGGTCTTTTAAATTGTCCTTTTGATCCATCACTAGCCTTTAACATCTATTTAAGACAACTTTACAGATCTTTTGCCTCCTAACTGGAAGTTATGCCCTGCTTTTTGCCAAATACTTTTCCATGAAAATAAGAACATGCACCATTTTGAAAATGGAAACCTACATGCAGATCTGTCTCCCATGACCCTACCCCACCTCCAATCCTGCCTGCTTTTTCCTTGAGTAAAAGTGCATGTGCTATTGATCTTCAGGATAAAGGGGGGCAATTTTCAGACAGTCAATCTACCCAGGGAAATAATTTTTAAAAATTGCTGTTGAACATTAGTCCTTATTTACCGGTTTCCTGCAAGACTTGAGAGCTGTCAGCACAGGAGCCATTGTTCCGCCAGAGTGTATGCAACTTCACTAGAGCACATCATCCTTTGGAGGCAGTCAGAACTTTAAGACAGAGTAAAACAAGAGCTGTGACTAGCAGGGGCTTTTCATTCCTTCCCAAGAAGCTCTAGTATCCTGCTGGATACTGTCAGCTGCATTCTTTGCTATCAGTATATCTGATAGGCCCCAGGAAAACTGGCTAAAAGAATAGAGAAAATAACTTTTAAATTAAAAGTTCATGCTTCCTTAGAAGGCTGTCTATTTTGGTGTTAGATAGCAAGATTAAAAAAATTATGCAAAAGCAGTATTCAAATGAGAAAATACCCCTTTAATGATGATAATTAGCTAGAGGTGTGTGTATGCTTCAGTTATAGTTAACGTTTATGAGGTTCTTGATACTTTTTTTATAGAGTTCTGCACTGTGGTTCCTATTACCTGCCCTTACTATTTGGGATATGATTTAACATAGTCAACTTCTGATTTGCCAAAGTGTTGCCTAAAGTAACGTTATAAGAACAATTTAATGTAATGAAACAGTTAACAGTGATACTGCATTTTTCATTCCGCTTCACTATTTAAATGAACCTTCATGTCAAGAGTTTAGAACAATTAAGGACTGATGAGAAAGGGAGAGAGGTATTTTTCATGGAAATGTACTGGACTGAGAGCATTTAGGAAGCAGATCGTGGGAAAATGCCGATATTCTGGGTCTAAAGAGAAAAAGTTGGCAGTCTGGTTGTAGACTTGTCTGAAAAGAAGACTTTGAAGGAGCAAGGTTTAACTCAACTGCTCTCGGTTGTTTTTCAGGCTTCAGTTGTACTGTATGATTGATTATATGACACCTGTCTCTATTTCTTCCAGGTAAATTATGAGAAGCTCCTTTGGTTTTTGCGATTTTCTTTGTCAAGCAAAATGCAGATTAGTAAGATGCTAACCTCTGGTCTTCCTGTGAACAGTCAAGCTTTGATGGATCATCACAAAAGGTTTGTTTGATAGCTATTTTTCTCCATTTGTAGGCATTTTTGTTATACTAAATAAATTTACATTCACATTTAGAGGTCTATTTACTAAACTATGGGCCCGATTCTGTTCTGGACGTCCCAGCCCTCTGTGCGCCCGATCGGAACCGGACACACAGAGTTAGCCAGGATTCTGGCCACACGCAAACACAGAAGAATTTATAAAATTACCCCCCAAGGCCCTATAGCATGCATTTTACCTCAGATTATGAAATTTGACCCAATGCATGTTAAAAATAATGAAATGTATAGCATGCAAGAAGAGATGTATAGCATGCTAATTATTATGCAAAATGGATTACACACTTTGCATTAAACTTCGCAAGCTGCATTATTCATGGAAAGTTAAAATCACCTCTGGAAGACTTGGGCTGCTAATACATAGTCTGCTTCTGGGGAGCAACTCAAAGGGGTTGGAACTTAGTCATAATAGTAATAACCCCCCCTGTCAATTCCATTTCAGCACCCCCTCCCTCCAGAACCCACCAACTCCCTGCATTACCTCCCCCTAGCACTTACTGGCGGTCTCCCTGGTGAGTAGTCTGGAGCCAGGAACAATTCACAGGCCCTTTTGCTCTGGTAACTTCCTGGCTCACAATAGCAGCTTCAGCCCCCTAGCAGTAGACTTGCAATACTTCTGCTAGGGAACTAAGGCTGCCATTTTGAATATCCAGGGAACACTGCTGGTTCCTTCACTATCAAAAGAAGTGGCACTATGGTATGGGTTCTGGGGGAGGGATGTTTGAAAAAGAATTGGGACTAGTGGTTATTTTTTGCTAAGCACCAGCCTTGTCCTTTTAAAGATAGTGGGTCCGACTTGGGGCCCACTATCTTTGCATTACTGCATCTAATAACATGGAATTCCTGGCTGTAGCAATACTAAAAGAAATTTACTGTGGTATTCACTAACCTCCAGTACTGAGGTACTGCAGGTTAGTGAATTCCGTGGAAAACTTTCCCACAGTAAAATGGCACCCAAAGTTATTTTACCCTGGGTTAATAAATACTGTAAGCCTCTACGTTTCTTTGTTTCAGAAGTGCATTCCAGGTCTGGCAACATTAATACATGCATGTTATTTCTGCATTTTCATATGAAATCTCCATGAGTGAGGATCATTTCAGGTAGTATCTCTAGGTCAGAGTTTCCCTTCTCCAGTGTTGGAGGGCCAAACACCATTCAGGTTTTCAGGCTGTCCCTAATGAATATGCATGAGATACAGTTAAATACAATGGGGGCAGGGCATGCAAATGCATCTCATGCATATTTATTAGGGACAGCCTGAAAACATGAATGGTGTTTGGCCCTCCAGGACTGGAGTTGGGAACCTCTGCCTATTCTATTCTAACCCAAAAAAGCTTGCTAAAGAAGATCTTGTATGTAATAGCTGAATAGTTTGGCCCTGCATCTTATCTGCTAATCTTTGTCCTTCTCATTGTAAAAACAGCTACAAAAATATAAGGGGGGATATCTAAAGGCAATCACATGGTTTGCAGACCTGCAGACCATATCAGTGCTGCTCTGTGGGATATTCAGCAACACAAACACAGTTAGTGCCGTTGAATATACACAGGTGCCGCCACTACATGCCCAGATACTAACATGTTAGCATTGGGATATGCCGGGGCATTCCTGGTGGCGCCCGTCGCTAACCGGGCAGCGGCTCGATTTTGCCACTGCCCAGTAAGCAACATGTGGTGAAAGTCGGCTGCAAAACCCTCTGGCCTAACTTTCACCGCAGAAGCTAACCACGCAGCAGCTGAATATCGCCAGCTATGCCCCAGCATTGAAAGTCCAGTTTTAAAGTTTAGTGTCGGCAGCGGGCTGCTTTAACAGCGCTGAATATTGGGCCCATAAATCTCTTCAGATATAAAATCGTATTTCTTTAAAAAATTGGAATCTTGATTTTCTTGCAATACAAATGTTTACTTTCAACTTTCAATATAGCATTTTCTACTATCTAACCATTACTTAAAATAATTGGACTAAATTTTACACTGTGTGCTAAAAACCATCTTCACGATATTGACTTGCCCTTCTGTCCTGCTCGTTTTGACCTTTCTAGCATGTCGAGCAAAGATGAGGAAATATCATGGATTTTAAAGGAAGTTCTTCAAGTGCAGGAGGGACCGCTGGATGTGGAAAAGATCAAACAGACTTTCCAGACTAAAGACAGATCCTCCTCTGGCCTCCTCCCACATGGCGAGGTAAATAGATCGACTGTTTACGTTATCAGAATATAGGAAGACTAGGGGACATGCAATGAAGCTACAGGGTAAACTATTTAAGACTAATAAAAGAAAATATTTTTTCACTCAACGTGTAATCAAACTCTGGAATTTGTTACCGGAGGATGTAGTAAAAGCTGCTAGTGTAGCTGGGTTTAAAAAAGGTTTGGACAAGTTCCTGGAGGAAAGGTCCATAAACCATTATTAAGAAGGGACCCAGGATATCAATGCTTGACCCAGTACAAGCATTGCAGAACCTGTGTCTTTTGGGGAAACTGCTAGGTACGTATGACCTAGATTGGCCACTGTTGGAAACAGGACTCTGGGCTTGATGGACCTTGGTCTGACCCAGTATGGCATATCTTATGTTCTTATGTTCTTATATGTCCACAATCTGAAAGCGAAAAGATCAAAGAGAAAGCACGCTTCTCTCACAACTGCAAGATTCAGTGCTCCTGACTTTAACAGGACATTTTCTCTTACTGTTCCAAAGAGAAAAAAAGTCAACTGCAGTATTACTATGCTATCTATGAACTCTTATTTGCTACTAAAGAGGGTAATGTTTAAAGAATTTTCCATGTGTAAAGCACGTTAGACACACGAAAAATGGCTCATGAGAATACATGAGTGTAGGCGTGAGTAGAATGGAGCTGCGCAGCCTCTAGTGTTCTGCAGTACATACATAGGCGGTCTCAGGGGGTGGGTCGGGGCGGAGTTGCAGTGAAAACATGTACTTTATAGAACACACGCAATGTCCATGTGGGTTGGGCGCACGATAAAGGCGCATGTTGGACAGGGATTGACAACGCCACCGGATTTTGGCACTAAATGTCCATGACATTTTAGGGTTGCAAGTGGGGCAGAGAATGGGCAGGGTGAGTACCATGCAGGCAGCAAACCCACCCTACCCACACAGCGAGCCTCTGTAGGTGGCATCCAGTGCACCCCTGCTCTTGGTTTGCTGCAGGAGGGCCGCATGCACCATGGTAACTGCAGAGATCATGCGTTCTGTGCTCCCAGCAGTTATCACTGAGGTGTTGCCCTAGTGCACCATGGATTTGCACATTTGGTGCAACACCACAGCGCTCTTTAGTAAAAGGGCCCCATGATGGTAAAGGAGAACACCAGACTGGCATTGGTTATAGAGGTCTTAGTCCCAAGTGATTGCATTGAGAGGAAGAAGATCTTAAAGTACCAAGAAATGCAGTCAGAAACCAAGAAAGTGTGGCAAAAAGATACCGCGATATTTCCCACTGTGTTGGGTTTTTAAGAGGACTTTCCAAACACACCTTGATAAATTACCCATAAATGTTACATCTTACAAACTCCAGAAGGAGGCTCTCTTTGGTATGATGCAAGTACTATGCTGAACATTAGCAGCAAATTGGAGAGACTGAGATCCTACTCCACATATACTGACTTAGGAGTGAGGTTCATGACTATCACGGTATGCGCAAAACTAACCCATTTGGAGAAATTGCCCCGTGATAATTCTGTACATAGCAGCTAAATTTACGTGCATATTTATGTGTGTTAATGGTGCCTATAAAGTTGAATCTGTGCAGATTTAACTTTATAGAATACTAGTGTAAGGAGCCGCAAATGCGAGTAAATGAAGCCGCAGTCACTTACACCAGCTCTAGGGCATCTTGCACATGTTGGGCCATATTCTATAAAGTATGTGCATAAATTTGCCCTCCACCCATGCTTCACCCAAACTCTGACCCCTGCGCCTGTCCACTGTGAAAGCAGATGCAATCGGTCCATGGTGCATACTTTCAGAATAGCAAATGGCTAATCTTTGAGCATAAGTGGCCATTTACGCACTTAAATCACTAAAATACCATGGTCTACATGCGTAAATATGCTCAGAAATCTAAATGTGACTTATAGAATTGCCCTTAGAGAGTAAATGCACATATTTGCTCCTGCTTTGGAGCAGGTGGAAATTCGTGTGACAGTATTTGTGCACTATGTGGGATAGTTTTAAGAGCCTATTTTATAAATGCACATAGACACCCTAGTTGCTTTTATAAAAGATTTATTTATAAATCACCTATCCAAGTCTTCAACAGTTCACCTAAAGAGATGTACAGAATGAAAACTTATCAGACAACAATGTAAAAATGCAATAGGACAAAACAAGAAATAGATCTAAATACAAATAGAGGCACTCCATTACATCCTTCTTCCAGCAAAAAACATTGATGTTATCTAATAGTCTCATCTCATCTTTCATGCAACTTCAGATATTAATAATTTCTCTGGGCCTTCAGTATTATCAGCAAACAGCAAGGTTTTAACATTTTCTGAAATCCCAAATGATCAGTTTCTTGCCACAACATTCACGGCAGCGCTACCACAGAAAAAGCTCTGTTATGATAGCTTACCTTTATCACCTCTCTCAAACTGATGCAGAAAACTAGCGTGGCCTCATGGTTAAGCACACTTTAAGCCCGGCTAAACGAACGTCTAATGCAGAGAAAAACAGGCGCGCGTAAAGAGCGACGGAAATACTAACGCCCAATTAACGTCACGAGTATTCAAATGTATTCAAATTGAAGGCAAATGAGCTGCACATAATAATCTGGTATGCAAATGATGGCTGTGCCCGATAGAGAGGCAGGCATGAATAAACAGGTAGACAAAGGTGAGCCGGTCGATATAGTGGATCTGGATTTTCAAAAAGTCTTTGACAATGTCCCTCATGACAGACTCTTGCGAAATTAAAAAGTCATGGGATAGAAGACGGTAGACTACTGTGAATCAGGAACTGGTTAAAAGATAGAAAGCAGAGGGTAGGACTAAATGCTCAATTTTCCCAATGGAGACAGGTGAATAATGGAGTACCCCAGGGATCTGTGCTGGGTCCGCTGCTTTTTAACATATTTGTAAATGACCTGGAAATGGGAAAAATAAATGAGGTAATCAAATTTGCAGATGACAGAATTCCCAAAAGGATTGTGAAAATTGCAAGGGGACATTGATAAATCGGAAGGCTGGACATTCAAATGGCAGATGAAATTTAATGTGGACAAGTGCAAAGTTATGCACGTAGGAAAGAACAATTCAAACTATGGTTACACAATGCAAGGTTCCACATTAGGAACCACCACCCAGGAAAAAGATTTAGGCGTCATTGTGGATAACACTTGTGCAGCAGCAGCCAAGAAGGCAAATAGAATGCTAGGTATCATAAGGAAAGGAATGGAGACTAAAACAAAGGATATTATAATACCTCTCTGTCGTTCCATGGTGCAACCGCACCTTGAATATTGTCTGCTATTCTGGTCACTGTATCTTAGAAAAGATATAGTGGATTTAGATAAGTTATAGAGAAGAGTCAGCAAATGGTAGAGGAGATGGAAGGATAACCCTATGAGGAGAGGCTTAAAAGGTTAGAGCACTTTAACCTGGAAAAGAGATGGCTGAGGGGAGATATGATAGAGGTCTATAAATGAATGAATGAAGTGAAATGGGTAAACATAGATCGATTGTTTATGCAATCAAAAAGAAGAAAAGACTAGGGGACATGCAATGAAGTTACAGTGTAATCTGTTTAAGACTAATAAGAGAAAATATTTTTTCACTCAACGCATAATCAAACTCTGGAATTCATTACTGGAGGATGTACTAAAAGCTGTTAGTGTAGCTGGGTTTAAAAAAGGTTTGGACGAGTTCCTGGAGGAAAGGTCCATAAACTATTATTGAAGAGGACCCAGGAAATCCACTGCTTGCCCCAATACAAACCTGCCTAAGAATGTACATACTATAGATACATATTGTAGTTATTTCTCTGAATATTGTATATAGCTCCCTTGTTCAAATCCAAGTTTCATTCCCCTGTTTCATTGTAAGTGTTGACCGGCACAATATTTGTTTTATGTAAACCGCGCTGATTTTTAAGAGTGCGGTATATAAGAACCAATAAATAAATAATTGTGAAACCTGTGTATCTTTTTGGTAAACAGCTAGGGACAGTACTTGTGACCTGGATTGGCCACTGTTGGAAATAGGTTTGATGGACCTTGGTCTGACCCAGTAAGGCATATCTTATGTTCTTATATTTTTATAAGTATTTCACAACCAGCTTTAGTGCCAATATATCTATGCCTGGATCTGTGGTGGCTTAAACCTCTTGAGCATGCCCCCGACATTATTTTGTTGACAAAGCCCTCGATGCCATCAAAATATTCTTAGGTGGGGTTTCAGGGGGCCCCTAGACCACCAGGGTAATTTTTTTTTTAAGTTGGGTTGGGATGGAGGGTTCGGGGGTCGCTAGACCACTAGGAAAATTCTTTCTGTCAGGGTACTAGCCCCTGATAGTATTTTGATAGAGTTAGGGGCTTTTCCCAATGCTGGGATTTCCCCCATGCCATCAAAATACTATTGGGTGGGGAGATCAGGCCGGTAGGCCACCAGGGAACTACTTTCTGTTGGGACACTGGTCCCTGACAGTATTTTGATGGCATCGGGGGCTTTCTCTGATGCCACGATTGCCCCCGATGCCATCAAAATACTATCAGGGCCAATATGCAAATTAGCCACACAGTGCCAGTTTCTCTGGGAGAGCTTGCCAAACTAGCACCGACTTCTTGTGTGCATGTGTTTGGCTTGCTCTTCTAGTTTAACGCTGCCATTTTGCGCCCAGTTTAATGGGTGGCTTATTTGCATGCTCACCCCTTTCTACATCCGCACACTAAAGTCATGCACTATTGATGCACTGCAAATGGATGTAAAAAGCTGATAGAACGTGACGTCTTTCTGCATCAACCTGTTTCTTTGATGGTACATGTAAAATTGCATGTTAACTAGATCTCAACATCCTTCCTGGAGCGGACTAGTCAAGTTTTTGATGCAAATATTCAGAAACCATTTTGCACAAAGCCCAAAAGGTCACCATCATCTTCTTGTAGTGCGACCATGTTATCATCGATAACCAGTGTAACGACCATAATAATGGTTTTGTAAGGACCCAACTTGGGGCTCTAGAGATCACTCTGGCATAAAAAAGGCATTTTTTGGACATTTTTCTAGGTGTCTGTATAAAATTAGCCTCCATGTAGTAACTTGAATAAGATGTGATATCCTGCAGGTGGTCAAGCTTGTACATCTAACACTTGGGAACTATCCTTAACCAGGCCAATGTAGACAGAAACAACCCAGCAGATTTGGTGGGCCAGTCAATTGTTATCTGCTGTCATCTATTCTATTACAATATAGGTGCCTATTGCACGTTCACACCTGAAAAATGAATGTGGGGATGGCGCTGGGCCCACACTAGAAAACAGAGGCATGCCTGGCATGTCCCCATGTAGCAAGCATAGGTTTCTCGCCACCCCATGTTATTCTGTTTGGTATGATCAACGTGGGTGCACTTAACGCTACTCAGTGAGGTGGTGGTGTATGCACGCACTTTGTGCAGCTTTGCCGGTTGACGTGCATTAGGGATGCCTGCGTTAACTGCGCTGTGCACATTCCGCCCCTGGATGGCCCAGTCTCTGGTTAGGGCAAGATTGTTAGCATGGATGTATGTTTGTCATGTGATAAATGTTACCATGGCACCCTTGGTGTGTGCTATACCCCACGCTTCCCGTTAGTGTGGTTTAGTAAACATACCCTATAGTAAACCATTAAAAAATCAGATAGCTTGTAGGAAAAGTGATGAGTTGGTCTGAAATGGCTTAGGCTGTTTTTCCATGAAACTTACCCAAAAACTTGCATGAGAAGCGTAAGCATGAGTCAGAAAGAGACAGATGATGGCATAATTCCCCCTCCCCCCTCCCCAAAACAAATGTATGGGTCATTATTCGGCTGCAGCGATTGGTGAGGTCTTTTTCAACGCTGGCCGCAGCAGTTAAATATAATGGGGGGGATGGGGGGGATTTTCAGCAGCGGCGGTTAGCACACTTAAAATTCACCCCAGATATTCAATGCCGAGGCAGTATCCATGCACCAGCACTGAATTTCCAGTTTGCCCAGATTGTGATTTTGCTATCCATTCAGGGGTGATAGTCAGCCGCTGGCCAGACTGCAAAACCATCTAAAGTTGGACATTCATTCATCTGTCTTAATTTTAGCCAGTTAGTGTTAAGTAGGCAGTGGCTGAGTACCATCATTGCTGCTTAACCTGCGGTGCCACCCTGCTCTGCCCCCAGAACAGCCCGATGCTAAGTGCTTTGCATTGGGGGGTTTAGCAGCATAAACCGGGAATGTTCAGCACACTAACCGGGTTAGTGCTGCTGAATATCACAGTCAACGGCATTGACATGGTCTACGCGTCTGCAAACTGCGTAAAAGCCTTTGAATATTCCCCCAGTATGTATATTCCCTTCCCTCTTCCCTCCGTTTAGAACCCCAACATTCTGCTTTCAAACGAGACTTGAAAACTCATCTATTCTCTAGCTTTTGATGTTCCCTCTCCTTTTGTGTGACTTCTACTTTTCCCCCACCTTTTGTCTGCTCTTAGGTCTTCTTCTTCTTCTTCTTCTCATGTTCCGTCTGTCTGCTTTCCCTTTCATTCTGTCCTATAATATATTGTACACTTCTTTTCTTTTCCACTGGCTTTTAACCTTCTTTTATTGAATTTTAAATTGTACACCGCCTTGATTTTTGTAGAAAGGCGGTTTTTATCAAATAATAAACATAAACATATTCAGTGCCGCTATCTGCAGAGCGGCTGACACAACATAAATATATCGGATGGCCGGCGCTGGAATTATCTGGATGGGGCAATATTCATTTCGCTCTCCAAATTGGCTATCCAGATAACTCAAGATCATCTTTTTGCCATCCTAAGTTATCCGAATAGTTTATCCAGACAACAGAGACTGAATAGCACCATTGCCAGGATGATTATTTATTTCACAACTTTTATATACAACAATATCTACACGTCACAGTGGGGTACAGGTAACATACAGATTACATAGAACATAAGTAACAGTGGTCAATAACATCATTTGCAAAAATAGAACATATGCAACAGCAGTGAACTCAAACATCACTAGGGTTAAGTTAACAGGTGCTAGCGATAGAAGCTTAAACATTGTTTAAGTTATGATTACAGTTTTGCAAGGCTGGGAAGGGCGGTGGGTACAGGAGGTAGGGGAGTCATTGGCAGAGGGTAAATGGGTTGGGGGTGCAATTTGTTGGGGAGGGCTTGGTGAGGGTGGGGGAGGGGCTGGTAGGAGTAATTGGCACGGGCGAGGCCCTGGAAGAAAGATGAGATGGGGGTTGCTTGGGGAATAGGGGGTGGAGTCTATGTGTATGTTTAAGTGGGGGGGGGGGTCTATGCATAGGGAGTGGGGTCAGTGTATATGGTTAAGTGTCTGCCCCATGGACCACTGTTGCCCTGCTCATGTTCTATCCTGATTCCCAGCCCATTGCCCTAATCACTAGGCCACTCATAATCCTTCCCCTTCTCATGTAATACATTTTGCAATGTTTTGTCTTTAATAGATAGAAACAGTCTGTCAGAAACATGGACTGCTTGTTCCACATTCATTGTTTGAAGATCTCCTTAACAGCAACAACTTGAATGAAAATGGTAAAGTACGGTAAGTTTACATTTTGCTGACACACTCTGATGTACGAACCCATGAGATTTCTCATATGATAGCAGTGCTCGTTCATACAGGCTGGGTAAAAAATATTGTGCAGACCTGAGTTTACAGATGCACTGTAAACTGTAACTATGCCTTTTCACGTGTAACTGTTTCGTGAAAAGTATCCACAAAAATGTCTTTATGCGCTGGTTTTAACTCAGTTCTGAGATTAATGTGCTGCTTTGTAGGACGCCTCATATGTCGTGGGCTTCTCCCTCTTTCCCCCTACTGTTTGGAACACCTCCCACCTGATCTGAGAGGATGCACTGACCAATCAGACTTTAGGAAGAAACTAAAAACCTTCCTATTCCATGAATACTTTAGCACAACCAAAACGTTAGATCCGCGGTTAAGCGTGACTTAAGTGACACAAACCTGTATATCAAATGTCACAGACCCGAATCATACAATAGGCCTCATTCTGGGACACGGATTGCGGGGCTGCACATTCTGTCAGGACATGCAGCCCCGCAAGCCGTCCGAGCCCGATTCTCCCTATGGCTCTCCCCATAGTCCTGAGCAGCAGGACGGGGAGAGCTGGCAGGGGGTGAGAGGGGGGCAGGATCTGTGCAGAATAGGGGCGGGCCAGGCCGTCAGGACATACAGGGCCAGTTCAGGTCACGGCCCTGAATGTCCTGCCGGGTCAAAGGGGACGTGCTGCTTATTCCACCTTGAAGGTGGAATAAGCAGCACTGTCCCTGCAATTGGGGCCGGGCTGGGTGTGGGGGATCCCCACCGCATGATCCAGGCCCTGGCAGGCCAGCCATGGGCCAGGTGGTGGGGAAGAGGGGGACCTAAGTCGTGGTAGTCGGAGACACCTGCGTGGAGGATGTCCCTGCAGGCAGCAGGGGCATGTCGGGCCATCCATGGGCTCGATTCTGTGCACCGTGGGAACGTTTTGTTCCCGTGGTCCAGAATTGGGTCCTACTGGCCTGTCTTCCTCAGACGTCTGGACGGCCTGGACATCCCCCTCTCTGAATCGGACTCCACGTGTATAGAACATGCCTCATTGACCCCTGGAATATGTACCCCCCACCTTTTGTACATAGTTAAAGTAGCTACTGTAATTTTTGTCCTACTTATATTGTTCATTGTACTGGTTATATGTAATTAAGAGTTCTTGTTCTCTGTACAATAGTCACACTCCTGCACTGTTATTCTGTTCTGTTACCTGTAAACTGCCTTGAATAGTAGAAAGGCAGTATATAAATAAGTTTAAATAAAATAAGTACTCATGAAAGTTTACTACTTAAAAGGGAGCCATTTTGGACTTTTTTTGCTTATTGGTCCTATGCATGAAAAAACATGCCAAAGCACAAATGGCAGTTTGTTTTGCATGTTTTAACATGTGAGCAGCGAGGTGAAAGAATCAAAGTCTGGAGTTGGCAGTGGAAGAAAAGGACATAGAGAGAAGCGTCTACCAGAAGAGCGGCGTTCACGAGGAGGGGTGTAGGGAGAGAGGAGAGAGGAAAGGGAGTGAGGAGCAGTAGAATGGACACAATTATAGGTCAGAAGGAGAAGTTTGAAATGGATACGGATACGGAAATGGAAGGGGAGCCAATGAAGTGACTTGAGAAGAGGGATTGTATGAGTATAACGGAGCTGGCGGAAGATTATGACATAATATGCAGTGCCAGATTTCCCATTAGGCACACTGCCTAGGGCCTATGAAATTTTTAGGGCCTACAAAGGAGGGAAAAAATTAGAAAACAAAATTATGAGACAAAAATTCAATGCAACTAAAACTTCAAAATTACATTTCAAAAACAATTCTGGCTGTCCTAGAAACTAGAAGTATCAAAGTGATGGTCACTCTATTTACTTCATTAATGGCATGGTTTAGCATTAAGCTGGTTTAAAGTGCATCATGTCAATCAATGTAATTCAGTTGGCGTTTACCTCTCTTTTTGCACATTTCGGAGTGAAAGGGCCTAGAGCCTATGAACCCCAAAATCAGGCCCTGCTAGTATATGGAAGGACTAAACCTTCCCACAGAGGTGGATCACATCTGACTGAAAGTAACATGTTCACAAAACTAAATTTGCAATGGGTTTCAATATGCTGATTTCTAGCCTCAAAGAGGAAGTAAGTTAAAATAAAATTTAAACCTGCATACTATTTCACCCATAAAAATCTTCGGTTCACCCCCCCAGTAGATGAAATAACCCATTGGTTGCATATAATTCAAGGCCTGCTTGATTCCCAAAGGCTGGTATATATTTCCTGCAGAGAGCTCTAAGGACTAGGAAGGTCAGAATCAACCAGTCACTTACCTGGGACAAATGCAGATCTGTTCTCCGGCCGTCTGGGTTGTGCTTCACTGCAGAATATTTTCTTGTACAGGTGGCAGAAGTTTGTTGAGTTGCTGAACAATGCTCAGGATGACACAAAGTCACTTCTGCTTATTCCAGCAAGTAAGTCAACCAGTTCTGTTATTCCCCTAATATTTTGGCAATGCTTATAGACCTCTTTTCACCAGGTCAAAGCGGTGTGCATTCAGGTACGGCATAACACTAGAGAAATTGCATAAGTGATAATCAGGTATCATTTGTCCCTCTCCTCATTAAATCACGGTTACCTCACCTCCAGCAATAAATGCATCCTTGGTAACGGAGTGGGATGAGGGGACTGAAGGGAAGTGTCATTTGAGACATACCCTCGATGATGCTTTGTTGGTTGGCATAAGTTGCCATCCTTCCTCTTTCCCAGAATGCGAGTGTTTCACCTCGGTGGTTTAAGTGACCCCAGTCAACCCTGCTAGATAGGAGAAGTCACATCCGAGTCTCCTGTGCCCTGCTGCACTGTATTGACCCTGGACCTCATCTTCGTTTTTGTAAAGGCCAATATTCAGCTGAGTGTGTCCAGATAAAGTTAACCAGACAATTTTGCCTGGTTAACTTTATCCAGATATTCAATCCAAATCCACACCAGGTAAATATTTGGTCTAAAGTTAATCAGACAGTTGTCACACTAACTTTAGGCCTGCTATTTAAGGATTCTGACTTAACCCAGAGTACTGTCCAGAGAGAGTAAATCCATGAAGCGCCACCTCCTTTTTTGCAGGTAAATTTTCTCTGGGTAACAATTTTCCCCCACAAAATTTAGTAGTTGAGATGGAGGAGAGGAGATTTAAAATACCAGGATACTTGCCCCTTGACTGTCAACCCCCATGATTCCCTGAAATTTAAGGACAAGGCTGGACCATCCACTAGGCGAACTAGGCAGTTGCCTAGGGCGGTAGACCCTCGTGTCTGGCATCGTTCCCCCTCCTGGGAAGCGGCATTTGTGCCATGGCAGACTTTAAAATGCCCGCACATAGTTCTGGCATATTGCTCCTGCCCCTTACAAGGAAGTTGCATCAGAGGGAGGGGCAGGAACAGCAGCCTGTGAGCATGTATACACACACAGACACTTTAAGGCCCGACGCAACCCTGAAGCAGCAGTCAGCCACTGTCACTTCAGGAGAGGGAGAAGGGCTTGGGAGGGGTGGTACGGAGAGTCTACCTAGGGTAACTGAAACCCTTGGGCCGGCACTGTTTAAGGAACAGACAAAAACGTATACAATAGTTTTGAAATAGCTTGACTTTTAGTCCAAAATGCTTTAATTTCCTGCAATTTCTGTAAAGGAATAAAGTCAATGCGGTAGGGAGTGGGTTAAGGTGAGACTGTGCAATGAAATCCTTGGGACAGGGGCTTTTAAGAACATAAGATATGCCATATTGGGTCAGATCAAGGTCCATGAAGCCCAGTATCCTGTTTCCAATAGTGGCCAATCGAGGTCACAAGTACCTGGCAAATTCCCAAAAAGGCATATAATGCTTGTCCCGGAGCAAGCAGTGGATTCCCCGAATCCTCTTTAATAATGGTTTATGGTTCTTGCCTCCAGTAATTTATCCAAGCCTTTTTTAAACCCAGCTACACTAACAGCTTTTATTCCATCCTCTGGTAACGAATTCCAGAGTTTGATTACGTGTTGAGTGAAAAAATATTTTTTCTTATTAATCTTAAATGAGTTACATTGTAGCTTCATTGCATGTCCCCTAGTCTTTCTACTTTTTGATGGAGTTTACCCATAGTCTATGTTTACCCGTTCTACTCCATTCATTAATTTATAGACTTGTATCATATCTCCCCTCAGCCATCTCTTTTCCGAGCCCTAACCTTTTAAGCCTTTCCTCATAGGGGTATCCTTCCATCCCCTTTACCATTTTGGTGGCTCTTCTCTGTACCTTTTCTAATTCTGCTATATCCTTTTTAAGATATGACACCCAGAATTGCGCACAATATTCGAGGTGCGGTCGCACCATAGAACGATAGAAAGGCATTATAATATCCTTGATATTATTCTCCATTCCTTTCCTTATGATTCCTAGCATTCTATTTGCTTTCTTGGCTGCTGCTGCACACTGAGTGGAGGGTTTCAATGTATTATCCACGATGATGCCTAAATCCTTTTTTCTGAGTGGTGGTTCCTAATGTGGAACCTTGTATCGTGTAACCATAGTTTGGGTTGCTCTTTCCTAGGTGCATAACTTTGCATTTCTCCACAATAAATTCCATCTGCCATTTGGTCATCTGGTCTTCCAATGCATCAAGGTCCTCTTGCAATTTTTCACAATCCTCTTGCGTTTTAACAATTTTGAATAATTTTTTGTCTCCAAATTTGATTACTTCACTCGTTATTCCCATTTCCAGGTCATTTGTGAATATGTTAAAAAGCAGTGGACCCAGCACAGATCCCTGGGATACTCCACTATTCACCTTTCTCCATTGAGGAAATTGGCCATTTAGCCCTACTCTCGGCTTGATCTTTAAATTTGGAATGTAAATCCTTGTGAATCGACATAAACAGCTTCTTCCAAAACACAGTATCTTATTCCCCTCCCCCCCAGAAACTCTTTCTTTCTAAAATAATAAATACCTTCTGGGCATTTGCTTCTGGAAGCAGCAGACATTTGAACAAGGACAAACACTGCAAAAAAATAAAAAACACTAATAATTTGTAATTGTTTTTCATGGCAATTGAAATCATGATTATTTGGGGTAATCGAGATCCACATACATTCAATTTCAGGGGCATTTTAACACTTCAGGGGTAATTCAGACCATACCACAGTGCTGAGACCTTAATTACCTCTTTCTTAGATAACTCGATCAAAGGAATTGAACAATCAACACAAGGATTTGTACTCACATTTCTAGACATTTCTGCAGTCTTTGACTCAATAAACCACCATAACCTTTTATCACAACTTCACTCAATTGGCCTATGACTCAAAACTAGAGTGGTTCCAATCTTACCTTGAGGATCATCACCAACAAGTAAAAATAGGATCACTCAACTCCTATCCCTACAAACAAACCAAGGTCTTCCACAAGGATCAACTTTATCTTCACTGCTCTTCAATATCTTTGTACAACCATTATGCACAATAATCCAGAAATGCAAGATCCTATATCATATATATGCCAATGACATGATAATCTATACAGCATTCTCTGTTACCCAGAATACACAATGATAGAAAAATGCTTTAAGGCAATAACTCAATGGCTCTTCGAACATAACTTCACCTTCAACTAAGTTTTCCACATTACAAAGAACCTAGCATTCACTCCACCAGCTACACTAACCCAATCAGATGCAATTCTCAAAGTCAAAGATGAAGTCAAATACCTAGGAGTAACCCTTGACCAAAGACTAAATTTCCATGTTCACATCAAAAATGTCAAAAAAGCAGCGTACCACAAATTGAGAATACACAATCTCCACCCTTTACCCGATCACAGTGACTTCAGAGATGTATGACAGACATTCATAAGCCCAGCACTGAACCACTGCAACATAATCTATCAAGGGTTCCCAAAAGCTACACTACACCCCTTGAAAATGGCACAAAACACAGCTGCCAGGAGCACCAAGATGAAACCACATCACACCCACCTTAAAACACCTGCCCTGGCTCCCAATTCACATCAGAGTCAAATACAAAGTAATACTCAGCATATTTAAGATCCTCCACAACATATCCGCACAGAACCTGCAATCACTAATTCAGAAAACCTCTGACACCAGGGCAAGAAGGAGATTCACGCTAAGTGTCCCAAACCTCATAACCAAATGCGACCACTCAACATCCTACCGTGCCTTTTCCCAGTTTGCACCCTCTATGTGGAAAACTCTCCCTCGGGAATTATGAGTATTATATACCATTATTGAGTTCTGCCGTAAGCTCAAAACACATCTCTTCACAAAATACTTTGGATCGGACACCTAGTAGCATACACAAACTCTACAATCCCGCTGCACCACAGCCTCCAGATACCCTTCCTACTAACCTGCTTCTGCTGCATCTGTGCTTCAGTGCACCAATACGCACTGATACCTCATCTTGTTTACTTGCACTAATAAACTTATAAAGTTAACCTGTTGTTTGCACTAATTAAACTGTAAAATTGTTACATATCCCCAAAGATGCCTGAACCAATTGCAATGTAAATAGTTCAGGTTTTCTGTAAATGCTTTCCAATCAAGTTTATTATACACCACTTTGACTTGTAGATAAAGCGTTATAGAAAACGTTGTTAAATTAATTGTATAACTGTGTACACAGGTAAAAAGTGCATGCCTACTTTTCACTGTGTGAAGCCCCTAGTACTTTCTCCTCCCACTCCACCTGTATCTCCTTTGATTTGCATTCTCTCCTCTTCTCTCTCTCCTATGGCTCCACATCACTTTGTGTTCTTGATGTTAACTCTCCCTATTCTTTTCCCCTCATTCCCATAGTTCCATGGCCCTACTTCTCACTATCCACTCCTTATTGTCCCCACCTCACCTACCATTTTGTCTTCTACCTTATCATCTGCCCTTGAGCTTCACCATTTTCTTCCTCTCATTCAGTCATCTCCACTCTCACTGAGAGAACTTCACCCTTGCTTTCCTCATTCCGCCTTCTCTCTCCCCCGTTCTCCCCTGCTTCTTCTCTCATCTGGAGGTGTCAACCCCAACCCTGGCCCCTCTAGATTTTTTTCACACTCCTAGGGCAGGTCAGTGCTCAGCCTTTCTAATCTTGTTCATATCCTTCTCCTCTCTCCCTCTTCTCTCCCTTTTTCATGTGCATTGTGGAATGCCCATTTTGTCTTCAATAAACTTGCTTTATCTCTAATACTCTACATCTCCTGGCTCTTAGAATCTTCAGGGAGAAACCAAGTTTCACTGTTTCGATTGCTGCTCTCTTTCACAGAGGCTACCTATTTTCCCATACGCCTTGGCCTGTTGGCCATGGTGGTGGTTTTGGGTCCTACTCTCTCATTCCTGCCAATTCCAGCCCCTCCTTCTCCTCTATCTAATTCCTTTGCTTCTTTGAAGTCCATTCCATCCGCCTATTTTCTCCACTACCTCCTCTACCTTTCTCGCTGATTTTGACTCCTGGCTCTCCTCCTTTCTGGATGCATCTTCCCCTTCCCTTATTCTTGGGGAGTTTAACATTCATGTTGATGACCCTTCTGACCTTTATGCCTTAAAGCTCCTTTCCTTAACCTCCTCATTCACCCTCCAGTTGTGCTCTTCCACTCCTACTCACAAACATGGCTACTGCCTTGACCTCAACTTCACCTCCAACTTCTCACCCTCAAACCTCTCAACCTCAGTTCTGCCCTTATCTGACCATCACCTGCTAACCTTCACCCTTAACAATCCCCCATCTTGGTCTCACCCTATTTCCACCAACATGTTTAGGAATCTTCACACTATCGACCCTTCAGATCTCTCCACTGCTGTCTTATCACCTTTTTCCTCCACTGTGTCATCTGAGTCCATTGATGGGGCAGTATCATCCGATAACACTACACTCTCCTCTGCTCTGGATGCACTTCCTGCTTCCATTCCATGCCCTGTGTGGCATACCATACCTCAACCTTGGTTGTCCTCAACAACTCACTACATATGTTCCTGTGCCCACTCAGCTGAGCACCTTTGGCTTAAATCACATACCCTCATTAACTACCTAGATTTCAAATTCATGCTAATCTCTTTCCAGTCAGCCATAGCACTCACCAAGCAAGAGTACTATTTCCATCTGACTCTCTTGCCTCTGACCGTCGCCCTCTCTTTGCTATACTCAAGGTCCCTCCTCCCCCAATCCCTCCTTCGCTGTTTGCCCAGACCTTGGCTGACTACGTTGATGATAAAGTCCAGAAGATTAGCCTTGAATTTTCTATAGGGTCACCTCCACCTCATCTTCCCCCTCTTCAATCCCAAATCCTTCCCTCACCTTCAGTAGTCACCCTTTCTTTCTTTTCTGAAATCACTGAAGAGAAAACTGCAAATCCTCTCTTCTCTTCCAAACTGACTACCTGCTTCTCTGATCCTGTAAAAAGTAAAACGTTCTGTTATATATACCCATGTAAATACTTGACCATTGTAAAAAGTTCTGTTATTATACACATGTTCAATGTGAGCAGTCGAAACACACTGCATTGTTATGTTTACTGTAAACCGTCTTGATTTTCAGAAAGACGGTATATAAAAACTATTAAATAAATAAATCCTATTCCCACCCATCTACTAAGCTCTGTCTCTTCCACTGTCATCCCTTCCATCTGTCATATCCTTAATCTATCACTTTCCACTACTCCTGTAGCCTTCAAACATGCTGTGGTTACACCTCTCCTCAAAAAATCTTTACTAGATCCTACCTGTCCTTCTAATAATCAGCCTACTGTATATTTCTGCTCCCCTTTGCTTCAAAACTATTGGAACGAGCAGTTCACCACTGCTGTCTTGACTTTTTTTCCTCTCCAGCCCTTCTGGACCCACTGCAATCTGGCTTTCGTTCTCTACATTCTACAGAAACAGCTCTTGCTAAAGTCTCCAGCGACTTATTCCTCACCAGATTCAAAGGCCTCTATTCGAGTCTCATCCTTCTTGACCTTTCTGCCGCCTTTGACATTGTTAATCACCAGCTTCCAAACCATAAATGTGCCCCGTGCGACTTGTACATCTGGCGTGCTCCCCGCCCCCCAATCACCACAAGTTTGCCATTTACCCAGCAGCTCCCCATCGTTCCTTACCCTACACCTCCATGTTCAGTTGGCTCCCTGTGCTGCCGGCTCATGCCCCACTGCCATTCTTTGTTTCCTTGGCGGCAGCAAGGAGTGATGGAAGCAGCAGAGCAGACATCAAATTGAAAAAAAACCTCCGAGTCTTTCCGACTCAGTGGTTGCCTGCATGTCTAATCCCTCCCTCCTCTGACATATGCCCGTGTCAGATGGGGGCAGGACCAGACCAGCCATTCAAATGTGGATCTTTGCAACTCTGCACTGGAATGGCTGGTCTGATCCCTCCCTCCTCTGGCATGGTGGATCCTCCTCTACTGTCATCCCACTTTCAGTTGATGTACCTCTGGGCTCTGTCTTGGGACCTCTTCTTTTTCTCTGTCTACACTCAGTCCCTCGGTGCACTTATTTCCTCCCATGGTTTTCAGTACCATCTTTATGCTGATGACTCTCAGATCTACCTTTCTGTGCCTGAAATCTCACAAAAAATGAGCAGGCAGCAAGGAACCTTTTGGAGGGGACAAATTTTATTGAAAGGGTCAGCCCTACACGTGTTTCAGCCACACAGGCCTTCTTCAGGGGATTGTGACCACTAACAGCATAAAAATACAAGAAAATACATCAAAACATATAATAAAGAGCTCATTAAACGAGCAATGATAGTTGGTAATTATGCAAAATTAAAACACATAAAAATGTATACATAAATAAGAAATCACAATTATATCAAATAAAATGTAGAAAATATAAAAATAAATAAATTAAGGAATAATAGTATAAATAATAATGGTAATAAAACATAAGACATAAAATGCATCCTGCATACATAAATAATAATAATAATTTGTAATAATGAATCATAATACAGTACCTTATCAATAAGTGAGTTGGAGTTAACATAAATCCAATAATACTTGGAGATGCAATGTTGTGCACTAAGAACAAAACAATAGTCATGTTTTAAGAAATGATATTAAAAAAAGAAGGAAAACCACAGAACCAATGCATATTGGTAAGGAGGAGGGGAACAAAATTGTAAAACCATTAACATGATGGAAGGGCATGGCTAAGTGGAAATTGAGAGAAATCTCATGGGGAGTTTAAAAACCTTGATTTGAATGGAGGCTAATGTAGCATTGATCCCAATTAAAGTCCAATTGAGGTGGTCATAATGATTTTACCAATCATATGGCAATGGAAAAAAAATATTCAGTAAGCTAAAAACACCAAATACATTCTCTCTCTACCCTCAGTCCCTCGGTGCACTTATTTCCTCCCATGGTTTTCGGTACCATCTTTATGCTGACGACTCTCAGATCTACCTTTCTGTGCCTGAAATCTCTCCAGTAATCCAGACCCAGATCTCTGCCTGCTCATCCGACATTGCTGCTTGGATGTCTCACCGCGTCTGAAACTGAACATGGCCAAAACTGAGCTCATTATCTTTCCCCCTAAACCCTCCTCCCCCTTCCTCCCTTCTCTATTTCTGTGAATAACACTACACTCCTCTCTATTTCCTCAGCTCGCAACTTGGGGTCATATTTGACTCTATTCTCTCTTTCTCTGCACACATCCAACAAATAGTTAAAACCTGTTGTTTCTTTCTCTGCAATATCAAGAAAATTCATCTGTTCCTTTCTACACACACTACTAAGACCCTCATCCACTCACTAGTCTCCTCCCATTGTAACCTGCTCCTCACTGCTCTCCCTCTGAATCATTCCTCCCCTTCAATTTGATCAAAATTCAGCTGCACAGCTTATCCTCCGCCAGTGTCGCTATGCTCATGTAACCCCTCTTCTCAAGTCACTTCAATGGCTCCCTATCCATTTCAGCATCCAGTTCAAACTTCTCTTACTGACCTACGTGCATTCACTCTGCAGCTCCTCGCTACCTTTCCTCTCTTATCTCACTCTACACTCCTCCTCGGGAACTCCGCTCCTCTGGCAGATCCCTCTTATCGGTGCCCTTTTCTGCGACTGTCAACTTCAGACTTTATCCATTCCACCTTGTTGCTCCATATGCCTGGAGTAGGTATGTCGGGCTCCTTCTCTGGCCCTATTCAAATCCAGGCTAAAAGCCCACCTCTTTGAGGCTGTTTTTGGATCCTGATGCCCCTCACTCTCTTGTTCACTACTTATGTATATCTTACCATACTCTAGTCCCTAGTTTTGCGATGTTGTTTCATCTTGATTAGACTATAAGCTCTGATGAGTAGGAACTTGTCTTATATCTTTATGTACAGCGCTGTGTATGCCTTGTGCTTTTCAAATGATTAGTAGCAGTAATAGTAGTAGACTTCACCGAATTTTCAAAAGAAAAGTACACACGTACAGTACTTCTGCTTTGAAAATTACACCAAGGAAATCTTCCACTCACATTGACTCCCTCTTTTTGAGGCACACAATGTTTCAGGTTTAATTTAAACACACACGCATCCATAGTTTCAGAAGTAGGGGTACAAATGCCAGCCCCTTCCCAAACTTGCCCGCAGGAATGCCTCCACTCAGTCTGGGCAAAGTTGCATGCATAAGTTTAAAAGCTATTTCTGAGGGAAACGCACTAGTTTACACATGGAAACACTTTTGAGAATGTTTTTAGCATTTTTATTATTGTTACCTAGTGTCTAAAGTCATTGTTTGCTGGCTCATAGATAAGACTCCAGCAGGCTCATCGGACGTATAGAACAAGCCAGTAACTCCCGCGGTAAATGAATAACACAACTTGCAATCAACCTTTTGTATCTCAGAAAATAGGTTCCATTAGTTCTGCTCAGAACCTTTTGTTATCTTTTCAGGGATAAACAGGAATTTATTTGCAGAAAAGACCTCTTTAAAAATTGCCATTAATTCTCTACTGGGGGGAAGGGGAAGGAGGCAAGCTATCTACAGTAGGTACACTTTTCACTGTGGGGAAAGCAGGTAGTGCTGGGGGGTGGGGCCAGCTAAAATGCATGCCAGGATTTTATTTTCATATTCTCGTATGGTCTTTACACTGGATACTTTGAACCCGTACCCTGCTTAGATTTTATAGATAACGTGTCCTATGATTTTTTTGTAATGAATGAATGAATGAATTAATTAATTTACAAAGCATGTGTAATAAAAGTTTTCCATAACACCATTCCCACCATTCGGCCACTTTGTGGGGAGTTCCCCTTTAAAATCAACTTGCAGGCCTATGAGCCCACAGACTAAATGAGGAGACTCATCCTTTTAAGGTGCCACTGAAATAATTATGTTATCTACTACTACTACTACTACTACTATTCTGCACTTGTAAAGCGCCACGCACGCAGCGCTGCACAACAAGAGGTAGCCAACATACAAGAGACAGTCCCTGCCGTGAGAGTCGTGCTCATCGGAGCTTACAATCTAGTTAGAACAGTACATTAGTTAGAACAGTACAGAGCATTAGTCAGTTCTGCACAAGGTACGGTGTAGTACAATTTGGTCTGTAGTTTGGTCATAAACGTTTATGGGGGTTAGGGTAAGATGAGGAAGGAGTCAGGATCTGAATGCAACAGTGAAAAGGTGGGTCTTCAACCTGGATTTGCAGACGGCCAGGGAGGATGCCTGGCGCACAGACGTAGGTAGGCTGTTCCAGGCGTAAGGCGCAGCAAGGTGAAAGAAGCGCAGTTGGGAGTTCGCAGTGCAGGTGAAAGGCATTGATAGAAGTAATTTGTTAGCGGAGCACAAATTTCAAGAGGGGACATAGGGAGAGATAAGAGATAAGAGGTATTGAGGGGCCATAGAGTGAATGCATTTATAGGTCAGCAGGAGAAGCTTGAAATGGATGCAGAACTGAACAGGGAGCCACTGAAGGGACTTGAGAAGAGGAGTAATGTGAGCATGGTGAGGCTGGCAGAAGATAAGTCGAGCAGCGTGATTTTTGTATATATTGAAGGGGAAGGAGGTGGCTCACGGGAAGACCAGCGAGGAGTAGGTAGCGTTAATCGAGGCGAGAGGAGATTAAGGAGTGGATAAGCGTTTTGGTAGTGTGTTCAGAGAGGAAGGGGCGGATTTTGCTGATGTTGTAGAGAAAGAAGCGGCAGGTCTTCGCTACGAGCTGGATATGAGCGGAGGAAAGAGAGGTGTCAAAGATAACCCCTAGATTGCGGGCCGAGGGAACAGGAAGGATAGTAGATCCATTCACATGGATTGAGAGAGGGGGAAGTGGGGGGGAGGAGTTAGGTGGAAAGACAAGGAGTTCAGTCTTGGCCATGTTCAATTTCAATCGGCGATGAGACATCCAGGCAGTGATGTCCGAAAGACAGGCAGAGATCTTGGACTGGGTTACCGGAGAAATATTAGGTGTAGAGAGGTAGATTTGGGAATCATCGGCATAGAGATGGTATTGAAAGCCATGGGAGGAGATAAGCATGCCAAGGCCTTGGGTATAGAGAGAGAAGAGGAGGGGGCCCAAGACAGATCCCTGGGGTACACCTACACGGAGAGGGGTAGGGGAGGAGGAGGAGCCACCAGAGCAGACACTGAATGAGCGATGTGAGAGGTAGGAGGAGAACCAGAATAGTATGGAGTCATTGAAGCCAAGCGAGGAGAGGGTTATGAGGAGAAGGTCATGGTCAACGGTGTCAAAGGCAGCAGAAAGGTCAAGAAGGATGAGGATAGAATAGAGGTCCTAAGATTTAGCCAGGAACAGGTCATTTGTGACTTTTGTGAGTGCCATTTCGGTGGAGTGTAGGGGACGGAAGCCGGATTGAAGTGGGTCCAGGAGGGCCTGGGTGGTGAGGAAGTCGAGGCAGTGACAGTGGACTGCTCGTTCTAGTAGTTTGGATATGAAGGGAAGGAGGGAGATGGGTCGATAGTTAGAAGGGCATGTGGGATCAAGTGAGGTTTCTTGAGGAGGGGTGTGACAACAGCATGTTTAACGTCAATGGGGACAGTTGCAGTGGAGAGTGAAAGGTTGAGGATATGAGTGATGGAGGGGACAATGGTGAGGGAGATGGAACGTAGGAGATGGGTGGGGATGAACAGGTGGTGGGTTTGGAGGAGGACAGAAGGAGTGCGGTTTCTTCCTCAGAGATCGGGGGGAAGGAGGAGAGGGTGGCAGAGGGAGTATGGATGGGGGGTGAGGATTGGGGAGGAGGGGAGGTAGATGGGGGGTAGGGAATTGGAGGGTAATCTTGTGGATTTTGTCGTGGAAGTAGTAGGCTAGGGTTTGGGCAGAAAGGGAGGGCGGGATCGGGGGCGGGGGGACCTTGAGGAGAGAATTGAGGGTATTAGAGGGACGGTGAGGATCAGAGGCAAGGGAGTTGGTCAGATGGATGTAGTAATCTTGTTTGGCAAGTGCTAAGGCTGACTGGAAGGAGCCAAGCATGAATTTGAAGTGTAGAAGGTCTTCTGGGGAGCGGGATTTGGACCAAACTCGTTCGGCAGAACGGGCGCAGATGCGTAGGTAATGGATTGTGGGTGAAAGCCAGGGTTGGGGAGTAGATCGTTTGACAGGACGTGGGGTGGGAGGGGCAAGAGTGTCAAGGGCTAAGGATAATGTAGCATTGTATGAGGATAATGCCTCGTCAACAGACTTGGATAATAAAATGGAGGAAAGAGATGGAGAGATGGTGGAAGAGAGAGTCAGGGGATCAATATTATGAAGGTTTCTAAATAGGTCGGAGGAGGCAGGATGAGGTTGGGATGGTGGAAGCTGAAGAGTAAATGTTAAGAGGTGATGGTCAGATGAGGGAAGGATTGATTTGCGGAGGTTTGAAGGAGAGGAGTTGGAGAAGAGTATTAGGTCAAGGCAGTGGCCGTGTAGATGTGTGGGGGCAGTGGAGCAAAGTTGGAGGTCGAACGAGGAGGTAAGAGCGAGGAACTTTGAGGCATGGGGGTCAGAGGGGTCGTCGATGTGAATGTTGAAATCACCAAGAATAAGAGTGGGGGAAGAGGGATCCATAAAGGCAGAAAGCCAGGAGTCAAAGTCGGTGAGGAAGGTAGATTTGGATTTGTCCGGTGGGCGATAACAGCTATTCGGAGGGGAAGTGGTGAGAGGAGGCAAATGGAGTGGACTTTGAAGGAGAAGGGGGAGTGTGATTGGGGTGGCAGGAGGGGTTGGAATTGGCAGGAGGGAGAGAGTAGGAGGCCAACACCACCACCGCGACCAGTAGATCGAGGTGTATGGGAGAACTGGTAGCCCCCATAGCAGAGAGAGGCAATGGATGCGGTGTCGTCTGGGGGGAGCCAGGTCTCCGTCAAGGCAAGAAGGTGTAGGGCATTGGATATAAAAAGGTCATGAATAAAAGGAGTTTTTTAATGAATGAGCATGCGTTCCATAGGGCACATGAAAATGGGAGAGTGGAGGGGGGAGGAGAGGGATGTGGATAAGGTTGGATAAGTTATGTGTAGATTTCTTATCAGAGTAGCGTAGGGGTCTATTTTTAGGGTAATGCCGAGATTTAGAGGGAGCAGGGTGCGGGTGGGTGTGTTTGGGTGAGTGTGCTCTCCAAGAGGGACGAGGGAGGGGAAATTAGGGGTAAATTGATGGTATTGGGTAGGTTATGTGAGGGATTATTTTTGGGGGAAGGGTTGGAGTTGATATCTATGGATGAGTGATGATGGGATGAATGAGGGAGGGTGGAAGGAGGGAGGAGTGGGATGTTGTTGAAATTGGATAGGGTACGTGAGGAACTTTTTTTAGTGTGAGAAAGAAATCGGTGGGGGGGGGGCATTACCTGATGAGAGAAGGAGAAGGAGTATTAGAGAGCGGGGTAAAGTAGAGATAGTACGGTGGAAGCGAGGGTGGAGTTGCCTTAAAGAGAGGGGGGTTGGTTGAATGTGGGGGATGGTGTGAAGAAGCTCAAGAGCAGGTGCTAGGCTAGGGGGCAGAATGGAGGGAGAAGTGAGGAAGGTAGAGAGGGGGGCTGGTTGAATACGGGGGAAGGTGTGAAGAAGCCCAAGAGCAGGTGCTAGGCTAGGGGGCAGAATGGAGGGAGAAGTGAGGAAGGTAGAGAGGGGGGCTGGTTGAATACGGGGGAAGGTGTGAAGAAGCCCAAGAGCAGGTGCTAGGTTAGGGGGCAGAGTGGAGGGAGAAGTGAGGAAGGTGGGGGGAGGGTAGGGGGACGAGGAGGGAGGGTGTTGGTAGGAGGGGAGGCAGTTGGGGAGGATAATGAAGAGGGGGACAATGAGATGTGGGGCCATGGTAGTGGGCAGCAAGGTCTGAGCAAACAATGGGTAGCAAGTTCTAGGCAAACAGCGGGTAGCAAGTGATAGGCAAACAAGCAGGCAGGGGGTAGCAGTTCAATGCAAGCACTGGCAATGGGTAGCAAGCAGAGGGTAAGCAGCAGATAACAGTTATATGCAACAATGGGTAGCAGTGCTATGCAACAATGGGTGGCAGCAGTAAGTAACATTGGGGGGCAACAGTATGCAAACAATGGGTAGCAGTACTATGCAACAATGGATAAGCAATGGATAACATTTCTATGCAACAGTGGGTAGCAACACTATGCAAAACAATGGGTAGCAGTTCTAAGCAACAATGGGTGGCAACAGTATGCAAAACAATGGGTAGCAGTACTATGCAAGCAATGGATAAGCAATGGATAACAGTTCTTCGCAGCGATGGGTAGCAGTTCTATGCCCAGCGATGGGTAGCAGTACGATGCAGGCAATGGGAGCAATGCTAAGTAAGCAGAGAGTAGTGGTGCTATGCAGGCAGTTCAGTGCAGGCAGTGGGTAACAGTTCAGTGCAGGCAGTGGGTAACAGTACTAAGCAGGCAATGGGTAGCAGTTCTATTCAGACAATGGGTAGCAAGATCTAGGCAGGTAATGGAAGGGAAGATCAATGCCAGCAGTGGGCAGCAAGTCAAGGAAAGTTACTTGAAGGTAAAGGTGATGTTGGTGAGATGGTTGGGGTCAGGAGGTGCAGTGTGGAGGAGCGATCGAGCCTACTCGGTTCCAGGGCCGGCTCCATTCAGAGCTGGTGCAAGGAGGTGAGACGCCCTAGATGAGCCTCATCTGTTGTGCTCCTTGTGGTTCCCATTTCTACTGACACATTTTTTCATAGAAACTACATGAAAAGAATACTGCAGCTCAGTTACGCATGCAAAACATAGACAGTCACCAAACATAGAACAAGGGATCACAATTTAGAAATATGAAGACAATAATTAAACTGGGGACCCCAAAAGCCAAACTTGAAATGTACAGCAACACTGGAGAAATAAAACTATAAATTAATTTCTTCTTGTACTAAACAAAACGCAAAACGTTAGCAATGCACATTGCCCAGAGCTGACATATTCCAGTTAATAAATTCAAAACAAAATAGGTTTTATTTGGGAAAATAGTGAAATGAAGTGAAAAATGTGAAATACGTTTGAGAACACATTACCATATCATAGAACATCGGATTGAAGCTTATTTAATTGGAGGGAAATATTCACCAGATTTTTGTACAGTCAACACCCTCTGTAAGCAGACCGCCTTAGTCTTTAGTGTTGCCAATGGGGGGAGGCATGGAGCGTCAATCATTCTGCACCCCCCGCCAGCAGGAATGTTGACGGCAGACCCAGCGCAGGTTAGAGGGAACATTGATGGCATTTATCAAGAATCGGTGCAGTTCATCCTCTAGCCACCCAATGCGCTCTTCCCGCTTTTTTAGGATGAGCGCCTGGGCCTCACTCTCTTCTTTCAGCTGTGCAAGCCAGGAGCTTGTCATGCTCCCGCAGGGCTCAAGCCCATTCCGTGTTCTTCGCTTGCAGCTGTTTCAAGAGCTCTTGCCCTCCAGTTTCCACTGCAACCGAGCGCATTCAGTTCAGCACTGTCTTTTGTACTCCTCTTTGAAATGGATCATTTGCTGGTGGGGAATGATAAAGCTACACATAGATGATGGACAGGAAAATAAGATTAGGATCCAAAAGGAGCCTTGATAAGGTGGGTTTTTAGCTTTTATTTGAATAGTGCCAGAGATGGAGCCTAATATACTGACATTGTAATTTAAACTTGGTAATGTACATTAAACAGGGACATTGATAGATTGGATTCTTCTGTGGCAATGGTGGGTTAAGTGACTTGCCCAAGGACACAAGAAGTGATAATGGAAATTGAACCCTGGTCTCTTGGGGCCTGATATTCAACTATGCTGATTTTGGAAGGGCTATGAGCCTCATCGGCACATAACCCTCCCTGCCGATCCCTAAACTGGATATTCAATACTGTGGTGGCGGCACTGAATATCTGGTGATCGCCACAAAAGCCAGAAGCTGCTGATGTAACTGGGCAGCAGCAATATTGGATGCTATCCTGTTAGCAATCTGCGCCATAAAGATAGACAAGGGTTTTCCTCACTTATCTTTAAGGCACATTTTGCTAACTGGGCATCATCTAATATCCCTGCTGCTCAACCCCATTCTCTGCCCCAGAACGCCCCCAACATGCCCTGATGCTAACCGGATAGCATCGGAGCATGTAGGGCACTTAGGAGGGGGTATCCAATGGTACTAACCAACAAAGGCATCTCCTAGGCTATAAACTGTTTAGATGCCTTTTGAAAATCGGATGCTTGGTTCCTAAGCCAGACCCTTAACCATTAGGCTATTCCTCCACTCCTAGTACAGGAGAATGTTTGTTAGTGAGATGGCCAGAATCAGATTTTTTAAAAATAGATATTGAATTTTGTGGGTGGTTGTCCTATTTCTGCTCTGCATCCGTTATTGAGGGAGGGGGTTCTGTGAATGCAAAATATATGTTCAAAAAGAAAAAAACAACAACCATAACACAGTTTATAACAACAAAATAAAAATGAGTTATAATTTGGTGTTATAAACTGTGCAGTGGTTCTCGTTCTCTCTTTTAGTTCCATGGTGAGCGAACATCTCTTTATTTCCTCCACATTATCTAATTTACTTGTAGGTTCAGTCTCTGACTGCAGTTTTGAAAAAGTCTCACCCCTCCCCCAGCTCCGGGGGGGGGGCGGGTAATCTCATCTCTCACCTCAGGCAGCAGATTGCCTTGAGCTGCCCCTGTCCACATGTATTTGAAACCCCTCTCCTTTGTCCGCCTGTCTCCATCAGCATGGTGGTATGGAGGCTGACGTTTGACCACTGCTGGAAGATGCCGAAGCAGTAGTGAAGGAGCTTCGGCGGCAGGTAGAGAAGGCCCTCGGAGTGGCAGTGCCACGCAAAGAAGGTCCTGCAGGCTAGAAAACAAAAGATTGGCGCAGCGACAGCAGACCAAAAAGGCCCTGAGAGCGATTGCAGAATAGAAAAACAGAATCCCACAACTGCAGTGGCAGAACGTTAAAAAAAATAATTGGAGCAATTGCAGTGGCAGGCCAAGAGGGCCCGCAGGAGTAGCAGCAATGAAGATCCTCAGGGGCATGTGCATCGGATAATGGCACTTCTGTTATTTGACTTAGAGGCACACTGCAAAACAGAACAACCACCACAGAGCTATCCTTTCTAATGCACGCGGCTCAATAAGAATGCAGGCTTGCTTTGCTGCCACACGGTTCTGCAGAACTTGTTCATTTTTGTGTTTTAAGTCTCAACTGCAAGCGGCCGTGACTCCAAATGAGGATTTGGGGTTGCAACCCACAGTTTGGTAATGTATTACAGTGCTCAAAAGGCAATGCAATGTGTGTCAGTCCTGACTCCTGGTGACCCAGAAGCTCCTGGGTTTTCTTGGCAGTGTCACTGGAAGTAGATTGCCAGGCCTTTCTTCTGAGGTAATAGAGAGTTAAGTGACTTGCCCAAGGCCACAAGGAGTGCTAGTGGGAATTGAACCCTGGTTGCTTGGTTACCAAGCCAGAGTTCTAACCACTAGGCTACTCCTCCACTCCTATTACAGTGCTCATTCATAATGAAAATCTCGACAAAGAAACTGTGCAACAGCGCCCCCATACTGCTAAAGTGTGTGAATTACAGAGTTAACATTAAACGGTTTGAATGCATATGTGTAATATGTTGCTTTCACTGTACATAAAGACCAGCTCTTTGTTGGTGGGCACTGCTTTCTTCTCGTGGACTGGAATAATAGACAGGAAAGATGGATTGGAGGAGTTCTACACAAATACTATGCTAACGCAATCATCTTATAAAAGGATATTTCATATTCTCTCAGTGCCCGAAATTTGAATTTAGGCATCAAAATCATGACCATGGCATGACCCTGCTAACATGAGAGATGGCACATCTTATACTATTGAAATATACTCAGGCACCAAAGCCTGGATTTGAAGCTGTAGCCATCTGGTTGCAGTCAAACCAGCTGTCTAGTGAGCCATGAGCATCCTTTATGTGTTAGAATATTCATTGAGCCTCCCATTGCAAATGTAGATGGCAATTGTCCTATTATGCATAAATTCTACTATAATCTCACTTGGAATCATATTAAATAGGAGAGATATTAAGGAAGCATTATCAAGAAGACATTTCCTGACCTGGGGCTCATCAGAATACTTTTAATTCTTGGAGGGCGCTGTGTATTTTGAATATACAATGTCAAGTTCAAGATGTGCAGCCTTCTCTCTATTTAAATAACATCATATTACACTGCTGTACTTGGCTTGTTACTGTCTTCATAAGGACTAAGGGCCAAATATAAGGATTCAGAAATATAAAAAAAACAAACACTTGCAAGTCAGTTTACTTGCACAGCATCAAATGGCTTATTTTTACCCAGGTACTATAATTTCCTGTAACTTCTGCAAAGGAATAAAAACTGCCTTTTCCCCACCAAGAAAAAGGGGTGGGAAAAAGTCATGGACATTGTTACCTTTATAGACTAAAGGACTGGTTTACCAAGGTCCATCAAGCGCAGTATCCTCTGTCCAACAGTGGCCAATTCAGGTCACAAGTACCTGGCAGGTTCCCAACACGGCCGATGCGACCATTGTGCAGGAATGTTGCCCACACATGGCCCCAAACCTCAGGGGGGCCAAGCTCTGGATTGAATGCAGAGGGAGACGGGGAGGCCCAAAGCCCCGGCTCACTTCTGAACAGCTGTGAGAGTAGAGAGCGTAATTTGAGTACTCACCCGCGGCTGTGATAAAAAGCAAGCAGATGTAGAGAGAATGGAGAAAACTAGAAGAGAGAAAAAAGGATGAATGGACAGCAGACAATGGAGAGTTAACCGAAAACACGAAGAAACCAGAAGACAGTGACTGGAGCAATTGCAACTGAAAAATAAAATGCCCAAACAACAAAAGATAGATAAAACCTATTTTGTTTTGAATTTATTAACTGGAATATGTCAGCTCTTTGAAATGTGCATTGCTAACGTTTTGCGTTTTGTTTAGTACAAGAAGAAATTAATTTATAGTTTTATTTCTCCAGTGTTGCTGTACATTCCAAGTTTGGCTTTTGGGGTCCCCAGTTTAATTATTGTCTTCATATTTCTAAATTGTGATCCCTTGTTCTATGTTTGGTGACAGTCTATGTTTTGCATGCGAAACTGAGCTGCAGTATTCTTTTCAGGTAGTTTCTATGAAAAAATGTGTCAGTCCCACTTGTTCTCTTTCCCCAGTAGGAGATGTATTGGTATTCTCCGAGATGTATTGGTTTAATATTTGCAGTGTTGTCTTTTGATAGATACGGTTTGATGGTTTGTGAATCCTGGCAATGCTGTTATGATAGGATGGGTTTGCTATGGGTTCTAAATGGGCAGGGTATATAGTACTTCCTAATGTGCCTGGCGGTTCACACTGGAGTATAGTAATGTAGAATAGTGGTAGTCTCTTTATCCTCACTGCCCATGCAAATGGTATTGAGACACTCATTAAGAGGCATGTCTACTAAAAATTAATGCGCATTCACAAATGTTAATGTGCGCTAAGTGCAACAACACCCATTTATTTCTATTGGTGCAGTGGCACTTAACGCACATAAATATTTAGTAAACATGACCATACGTCATTGCCAGGACAAAACGAGGCTTATGAAGGGCTCCTTTGAAAGCTGCCTAAAATTTTAGATGGCAAAGTATACGTTTTAAAATAAAATAAATTAAATTTATGCAAATGAGGTCCAGTGGCTATGGGGTCTATTCATACCTCTGTCAGCCCCGTGAAAAGCCTTCCCATATGAACAGCATGTTTGTACAGAGGCTTAGACGGGGGCAGGAGGGGGCATTCTGGAGGCAGAGCGAGGGTGGAGAATTGGCAGTCTGTGACCCCAGATGTTCAGGGCTGATTCTGAGGTTGGCCTGTATGTCTGAGACCGGCAAACTGGATGGGGAACTTATTACTTATTCTACCTTGGAGGTGGAATAAATCCCTCTGGATGTCAGGGGATGGCAGGCCCAGGCATGGAAGGCCAAATCAGGGGTCAGGCTGCAGGGAGTGAAGATTGTGGTCGGTGGCCGGGGATCGCAACTCCTGAATGGAACCATGGTACCATGGCAACGGGACACTATGGCACCGCAGCTCCATTTAAGAGCCTCACTGAGGTAACTGGGCAGATGGTTGTGTGTGCAGGTCAGTCAGAATCGGATCCCAGCCTGCATGTACAGACCCTAGACCCGAGGCATCTAGCCTCCGCGGGATCAGAATTGGGTCTATATCTGACCGTCCCGATTATGATCGGACGCACAGGGCCTGGAACCACACATTGGAATGTGCTTCTATGCAAATGAGGCCCCGCGATGAATCTCCATACATGGCCCCGCATCACTCTCGGGCTGCCCCTGGTTCCCAAAAGGCGCACAGGTTCCACAATGCTTGTCCTGGGGCAAGCAGTGGATTTCCCAGGTCCTCTTTAATAATGGTTTATGGGCCTTTCCTCCAGGAACTTGTCCAAACCTTTTTAAAATCCAGCTACACTAACAACTTTTACTGCATCCTCTGGTAACGAATTCCAGAGTTTGATTACGCGTTGAGTGAAAAAATATTTTCTCTTATTAGTCTTAAATGGGTTACTTTGTAGCTTCATTGTGTGTCCTGTAGTCTTTCTACTTTTTGATGGCGTAAACAATTGATCTATGTTTACCTGTTCCATTCCATTAATTAATTTATAGACCTCTATCATATCTTCCCTCAGCTGTCTCTTTTCCAGGTTGAAGAGTCCTACCTTTTAAGCCTCTCCTCATAGGTATATCCTTCCATCCCCTTTACCATTTTGGTCATTCTTCTCTGTACTTTTCTAATTCCGCTATATCTTTTTTAAGAAATGGCGACCAAAATTGTACACAATATTCAAGGTGCGGTCGAACCATGGAATGATACAGAGGCATTATAATATCCATTGTTTTATTCTCCATTCCTTTCTTTATGATTCCTACCATTCAATTTGCCTTCTTGGCCACTGCTGCACTTGGGTAGAGGGTTTCAACATATTATCCACGATGACACCTAAATCTTTTTCCTGGGTGGTGATTCCTAATGCGGAACCTTGCATCATATAACCGTAGTTTGAGCTGTTCTTTCCTTGGTGCATAACTTTGTACTTGTCCACATTAAATTTCCTCTGCCATTTGAATGTCCAGTCTTCCAATTTATCAAAGTCCTCTTGCAGTTTTTCACAATCCTCTTGTGTTTTAACAACTTTGAACAATTTTGTGTCATCTGCAGATTTGATCACCTCACTCGTTACTCCCATTTCCAGGTCATTTATGAAGAAGTTAGAAAGCAGCGGGCCCAGCACAGATCCCTGAGGTACTCCACTATTCACCTTTCTCCATTGAGAAAATTGACCATATAGCCCTACCCTCTGCTTTCTATTTTGCCATAGACACAGAATGGGAAAAAAGCCTTAATAAATCAGGAAAAAGTGCCACAACTCATTCTGAAGTAGCAACCTAGTGGTTGAAGCACCTTCTATCTTTGGGCAAGTCATGAAGCCCCCAGTACTTCAAGTACAAACCTAGGTTCTCATTTGCTAACCTGCCTTAATGCGAGTTATGTGCTTAACCTTTTAGTGTCCAATGTTCCCAATCGGGAACAAACATTTGATGCACTCTCATAAAACACCTACTAAACCAATCCTAACAAAATATTTTCCCTTTACCAAGTAAGCGTTGCTTTTAATTTTAAAACAAATTGGAACTCATGTAACTATCTACATCCTGTGAAATATTAGTTCAAAGTTAGTAAAAAATCAATAAATTTACCAGGTTCAGGAATTTGCATATTATGAAATCAGTGCTATAGCTTCTGGTCTTGCTTTCACAGAAGAATGTCAGGGAGGATTTTGTTATCATTTTAACACATTGAACGCCAATATTTATGTAATATTTGAAAAGTTATGATACAGATTATATTGATGTTCCCATTTGGGAACGTTGGCTCCCCAGAGGACAATAATTCACAGTTTGAGCAATTGCCCAGAAATAGAAGGAATGCAACAAATATCATTTTAGCACTGTTAACAAAAGCCAATTAGGCAACTACATTATTGCTGTGCTGTATTGCAATATGCCTTTTGGCCTTCTGTAATACAGTACACCTTATGGCATACAGTATCCCTCATGACCATAATTTTTCAGTATCATGTTGTATGACAATAGCTGTACAGAATTTTCTTGAATGTTCTAGAATATTCTTCCAGCTTTCACAGAATCCGTACATCTACCCTTGAATTCAAGGTTATTGTAGAATATTCTAGAACTTTCTGGAGATGTCTTTGAATCTATATATAAGCCAGGACTCTGAGGGTTTAACAGTATAACTGACGTCCTCTCGCTCTGGACCTTGAAGAGGGTCTTGGTGACCAGAGGGTTGGTGGGAATACATAGAGTAGGCCCTCTGACCATGAAATCAGGAAGGCATCTATTGCAATTCTCCCTGGGTGCAGCTGGCATGAGCAGAGCTGAGGTAGCTGCATGTTGTGTGGGAAGGCAAACAGGTCTATCATGGGCCTACCCCAGTGGTGGAAGAGTTGCCTCATTACCCTGGGGTTCAAGCAACACTCATGTGGGCGAAGGACTCTGCTCGGCCTGTCTGCTAAGTAGATGGTCTGGCCTGGCAGGTATACCACTCGCAAGAGCATGTTGCACACTGCGAAGGAGAGGAGGGTCACCGCCTCATGCCAGAGAGAGTACAAGCTCATGCCCCCCTGCTTGTTGATATAAAACATGGCCCCTGGTTGTCCATATGGATCAGCACAGGTCGGTGCCACAGGTGGTGGCGGAACACTCGCAGAGCCAGGAAGATTGCCCTGAGTTCTAGGAGGTTGATTTGCAAGAGCGACTCCTCCTGAGACCAGGTGCCTTGTGTGCAGTGGTCCCCACAATGTGCCCCCCAACCCAGGAGGGAGGTTGTCCTCTGTGGTGCAGGTGTCTGGAATGGAATTCTCTTTGGAGGTGGCGCAAGTTCTGCCACCTGATGAGGGACTCCGCCAGTTGGCGCCTGTAGTCTGCCCTTAGCTTGAGTCCACTGCAAGTGGAGGCACCATTGGGCTGTCCACATGAGTAGGCGAGCTAATGGTGTGACGTGGACTGTTGAGGCCATGTGGCCCAACAGGCAGAGAAGGAAGAGAGCCGGTACTGACTGGTGGCATTGTACCTCTCCTGCCAGATGTATGAGGTGGCCTGCCCTTTTTCCTGGGAGGACGGCCTTGACCTATAACGTGTCCAAATGAGCCCCTATGAACTCCAGACTTTGGGGTGGTCTCAACATGGTGGTTGTTATTGCCTGGCGATTGCATTGTCATGCTGTTGGGCAAAGATGCAATGGACCATCTCAGCTTCAGGTGGGAAATAGCCACTATAGCAATGAAAGTGGGACTTGAAGCATAATGATTGAGAAGGGGTGGCCCAACAGCCACAGTCAGCCAAGATATTGTGCAATCCCATGGAAGTCATTGCCTCTCACGAACAACACGAGGACGTTGCATTCAATGCCAAAAGAACATGAGAAAATGGTGCCAAATCTGCCAAAAAGGCTGCATGAAAGATGCTTCCTGGAATTTCACAATATGTGATTCATTGCCTGGCTATTTGCATATTTGTCTTGATATATGTATTTGTAAAATGTTATCAATATTTGGTAAGTATTACTTGTTTTGTCTGGTTTTGATTAGTTATTTGTGCAAAAATAAAAAAAACTCAACATTTCAAAAAATTTGTCCTCCAGGGAGCCAACGTTCCTAAATGGGAACATACCAATAAATCGACAGGGAAATAATATTTTGGTCTAATTTTTTGCATGTGGCCTTACATTTCCCTAGATACAAACATACTAGAAGTGCACCACTGTAGCACACCTGGAACCTAGGGCGAACTCTAAAAGGTTAACTGTAACATAGTTCATACCGTCTTAATGTAAATAATTTACTGTAAATAGTTGACCTAACGTCATTGCACCCTAAAGGCCTGCACACAATGTAAAATACTGTTATAATGTTGATTGTTGTTCTTGTTCATTATGTTCCTTGTTCCTTGTAAATTGCCTAAAGCAGCATGTTATTATGTTCTCTGTAAACTGCCTTGATTACATGGATAAAGCGGTATATAAAACAAATAAATAAAATAAAAATAAATACTTATACGAGTATAGACCCTATGGAGAAGAATGACCATGTATTATATTGCATTAAATGAGGCCCTTAGATTATAAACTCACTCTGAAGCAGGGACCTACACATTGTACCTCACTCTATGCAAGTCACCTTCAGCATGGATTTGGAAAGATGAGTAATTTAATCTAAAATCCAAAATTGTGCAGCCGAGCTGACTGGTAAGCTTTAGGTACGTTTTTAGTCCTGAATGCTCAGTCCTTAAAGTCAATCCTAAGGCTCTAATCATAGGAATGTGGTTTAAAGGATACAATGTGTGCCGGTGCAAGCAAAAAAACTCGGGGAAAAAAAGAGAATAATCTTTAGAGACTAATTTCAATTTCAGGTTTATTTTTGTCATTTTAACAAGTTGACCAAAAATTTGGGAAAGTCTGTTGCCAAAGCATCTATGAGGGGAAGACAGACTGGATGTAAGAACATTTGAAGATATATCATTTTACTTTAAGGGAAAAAGAAAAGGAAATCTTATTCTGCGGGAGTCCTCTGCAGTAATCCTGAGATTATCCAAAGCCAGCATGCTTACCAGGTATGGCCACAGTTGATGTGATAGAGTGAATATATATTATCATTGCTGTGCAGAGGGCTGCCACCTCTGAAATGAAAGCGTTGGTAATTAGCATGCTAGGCAGAGTTAATGTTAATTTGCAGAATCACTAACATGTGATCCTGTTGCAGTAATTGTAGTGTAGGGATCTCCCACCAGTTTTACATTATCATGGACCAAAATGCCCAATGGAATTCAATCTGGGTTTTGGGGCACTGTATATTCTAGAAAGTCCCTGTTACTATCATCATCGGTCCTGATATTCAGCAGTAGCGGCTAGTGCAATTATAGTGGCTAGCCGTCGTCACTGAATGCTAAACCCTGATATTCCGTGCCGGGGCCATATCTGGCCATGGCATTGAATACCTGGGTCGGCTGGCAAAGCAGGAAGCTAACTGGGCAGCAGTGATATTCAGCCACTACCCAGTTAGCTTTGGTGGCGAAAGTTAGGACAGCCTTTTATGTACCTAACTTTTTCCACTGAGGGTTAACCAGGCAACAGCCGAATATCGCTGATAACTGATTAACCCCGGATGCCACTGATGGAATGCTCCCCAAACCCCCGATGGTCAGGGATGATGTGTTAAATGGGAACCAACTTGCTATTTTTCATCATCTTCAACATAAATATGATCTTCCTCTTTCTCGGTATTATAAATGGATTCAACTGTGTCATGTGACAACAAAGTTTGTGAATCGGCCTAGAACTGCTAGCCTTATAGAACTTTATGATCAAACCTTAGCTGCTGGTCATGTAGTGTCAAGTTTCTACAAGATCTTACATTCTCGACATAGCTCCAGTAGAGTTGTTGGTCTACATAAAGTATGAACATGAACTTGCAATCAGATGACCAATGGGTGGCCTTTTGCAACAGCTCTGCCAAAGGTCTAGCATCTGCCTCAGTGCTTCAAATCTCTATTCTTCCTGTCACATAGAAAGCTATGGACACCCATGAGGCTATAATGATAGACAACACAATGTTTCAGTTATGCCGGTCCTGCAGACTCAAAGTGGGAACTTTAGAGCATCTACTTTTTTCCTGTAGTAATCTGCTATCTTTTTGGAATCAGGTTTGAGACTCCAGGAGCTGCATAGTATTAGACTTCCCTTAACATTCCATAATTATTCTCAGGGGTACGGCATTAGCCAAGGTCCTTAAGGAAGAAGGAAGAAAGCTGGTTAACGTATTGGTGGCACTTGCGATACAAACCACATTGGATGCATGGAAACGTAACTTGCTTGTTAAGGTCTCTTTTTTGTGGAAAGTCATATGTTTTGTTTGAGTCTGATTGCAGAAAAAATGGGAAAAGTTGACAATTTCTTTAAGATGTAGGTACCTAGAAGCAAATATGCAATGGTCCGCTAGCACTTAGACAGATTGTATTGGTGCAGTTATTAGCCGTATATTTGGTCATTGTTGGAATCATACTGTATGTGGTGGTAACAAATGTTGGCCTGTGCTGCTTGGTGAGTTGCACCTTATGTTCCTCCTCTGGAAGATGTTTATAAGGGTCATCACTGTAATTATAAGAACATAAGGACATAAGAAATGCCATACTGGGTCAGTCTAAGGTCCATCAAGCCCAGTATCCTGTTTTCATCAGTGGCCAATCCAGCGCACAAGTACCTGGCAGGTTCCCAAAAGAGGTACAGAGGTTCCACAATGCTTGTCCTGGGATAAGCAGTGGATAGTATCACACAATATTCTTTCCCAGCGAGAAGGACAGAGAGAAGGAGGAAAAGAGAACTGGGACATGCTGGATGGGAGTGGGTGATAGATAGATAGAGAGAGAGAGAGAGTGAGTGAGAGAGAGAAGTGGAGATTTTAAGTTATGAGAGAGAAAGGATATATTGGCCTGGGATGGGGAGGAACGGGGGAAAGAGAGAAGACACTGGGCTGGGAGGAATGATAGGAGAGATGCCAGACCACTGCAGGGAAAGAGGAGGAGATAGAAAGCTGATGGTCTATAGGGGAGGGGAGGGAAAGGCTGGGGAGGTGGAAGAGAAAGCATGAGATGCTGGACTTTGGGGGTAAAGCAGAAGAGTGAGGGGTGATGAGAGAGAGAAGGGGGAAATGGTGGGCATAATGGAACTAAGTAAGACAGGCCATGGGGAGCTGGCAAGTAGACGAGTAAGAGGAGGGTGGTGATTACAGAGGGTAGAAATGTGGTAATGGGGAGTGGGTGAAAGACAGAAGGGAATACGAGGCTAGCGAAGGGATGAGATGAGAAATAGGTGAGTTGGGTTGGAGGTTAGAAGAGTATGTGAAAAGTCAAAAAGGGATTGAAAACGGAGGGTTGAAATTTGAGTGGATGAATGAGTAAAGAAAGAAATGGAAGTGAAAGATCAGTATGTCAGAGGCGGATGTAGACAGAAAATAGAAAAAAAATAGGAGAAGAGAGAAGAAAGAACAAATGGACAACAGACAATGGAGAGTTAGCAGAAGACATGAAGAACGCAGAAAAGAGAGACTGGGGCAATTGTGACTGAAAAATAAAATGACCAAAAAGCAAAAGACAGGAAAAAATATTTTATTTTGTATTTATTAACTGTAATATGTCAACTCCGGGAAATGTGCATCGCTGATGTCTTTGCACTTTGTTCAGTACAAGAGGAAATTAATTTCATAGTTTTATTTTTCCATTGTTATGGTGATTCAAAGTTTGGCTTTTGGGGTTCCCAGTTCAATTATCATCTTCATATTTCTAAATCGTGATCCTTTCTTCTTTATTTGGTGATGGTCTTTTTGTTTTGCGTGTATGACAGAACTGTGCTATTCTGTTTGTCTAGTTTCTGTGTAGCAGACCCACTTGTTCTCTTTTCCCATTAGGAAATGTATTGCTTTAATATTTGTAGTGCTACCTTTTGATAAGTAGGGTTTGGTGCTGTGTGAGTCCCGGTAGTGCTGTTATGATGTGGCAGGTTTGCTATGGGTTCTAAATGAACAGAGTTTTGTAGTAATACATCTGACAGTTGGCACTGGACGGGAGTAATGCAGAAATACGGTAGCCCTTCTTTATCCTCACTGTCAGGGCCGGCCCGTCCATTGAGCAAGAATGTTTTTTGCACAGGGCCCCGCGTTTCAGGGGGCCCCGCGCAAAGAACATTCTGCTTTTTTTCAAAATTAAATTTAAAAAAAAAAGCTGGCTGCTACCGCTGCCGCCGCGGCAGCAGCAGAATGGAGTGTCCCGCGGGGCCCCCTCTGCCTGGCTGAGTCCCTCCCTCTGCGACGGCTGAGCCCCTCTGTGCCGGCTTTCAGATTCACGAAGGGAGTGTCTCCCTCACGTCTCTGTTAAGCCCGCAGGGGCTGATGGGAAATTTCCCATCTGCCCCTGCAGGCTTAACAGAGACGCGAGGGAGACACTCTCCCTTCACGAATCTGAAAGCCGGCACAGAGGGGCTCAGCCGTCGCAGAGGGAGGGAGGGAGGGACTCAGCCGGGCAGAGGAGGCCCCGCGGGACACTCCATTCTGCCGCGGCGGCAGCGGTAGCAGCCAGCTTTTGTTTTCTTTTTTATTTTACTTGAGCCGATGGGGGGGGGGGTAGGACTGGTAATGGGCTATGGGGGGGCTAGGACTGGAAATGGGCTGGGGGGGTTAAGACTGGAGGTGGGCTGATGGGGTTAGGACTGGTAATGGGCTGATGGGGGGTTAGGACTGGAAAGGGGCTATGGGGGGGGGTTAGGACTGGAAATGGGCTGATGGGGGGTTAACACTGGAGGTGGGCTGATGGGGTTAGGACTGGTAATGGGCTGTGGGCTGATGGGGGTTAGGACTGGTAATGGGCTATGGGGGGGGTTAGGACTGATAATGGGCTATGGGGGGGCTAGGACAGGAAATGGGCTGATGGGGAGGGATTAGGACTTGAGGTGGGCTGATGGGGTTAGGACTGGTAATGGGCTGTGGGTTGTTGGGGGGGTTAGAACTGGTAATGGGCTATGGGGGGATTAAGACTGGTAATGGGCTGTGGGCTGATGGGGGCTGTCTGGTAATGGGCTATGGGGGGCTGACTGGAAATGGGTTGATGGGGTTAGGACTGGAAGTGGGCTGATGGGGGTTAGGACTGGTAATGGGTTATAGGGGGGGCTTAAACTGAAAATGGGGTGATGGGGGGTTAGGACTGGAAGTGGGTTGATGGGGGGCTAGGACTGGTATTGGGTTGGGGGGTTGCTAGGACTGGAAATGGGCTGATGGGAGGCTAGGACTGGAAATGGGCTGATGCAGGGACTAGAAGGGAATGGATGCTGGGTGAGGCTGGAACTAGAAGGAAGCTGATGTTGGGGGAGGATTAGAATGGGATGGGTCTGGGAGAGTAAAATGGAGAGGGGAAAAATATTTTGTGTGGGAGGGATAAAAAAATCTACAATTGGCCGGGTATTGGGAGAGTAAGTGGGGATTGAGGATGGAGGGGTAAAATTTGAGTGGATGAAATAGGAATGAGAAAAGAGCAAAAGGAGAAAGATTAGTATGTTAAAGCAGATGTAGAGAGAGAATGGAAAAAAACTAGAAGAGAGAAGAAAGGACAAATGGACAGAAGACGATGGAGAGTTAGCAGAAGACACGAAGAAACCAGAAGAAAGTGGCTGGAGCAATTGCAGCTGAAAAAAAAATGCACAAAAGGTAGAAAAATATCTCTTTATTTTGAATTTATTAATTGGAATATGTCAGCTCTGGTAAATGTGCATCATTAACGTCTGCGCTTTGTTTAGTACAAGAGCAAATTAATGTATAGTTTTATTTCTACAGTGTTGTACATTCCAAGTTTGGCTTTTGGGATTCCCAGTTTAATTATTGTCTTCCTGTTTCTAAATTGTGATTACTTGTTTGGTGATGGTCTATGTTCTGCATGTGTAACTGAGCTGAGGTGTTCTGTTTATATAATTCCTATTTGACATTGCCACTTGTTCTCTTTCCCCAGTAGGTCATGTATTGTTGTTCTCTGAAATGTATTGGTTTAATATTTGCATGTTTCCTTTTGATAGGTAGGGTATGGTGCTTTGTGAGTCCTGGTAGTGCTGTTAGGATACGGCGGGTTTGCTATGGGTTCTAAATGGGCAGTGTTTGCAGTAGTTCCTAATGTGTCTGGCGGTTGGCACTGGATTATAGTAATGTAGAAATCTTTTAGTCTTTCTTTATCCATACACTCATTAAGAGGCATGTTTACTAAAAGTTAGTATATGGTAACATTATGCAAATATTTATGCAAATGAGGCCCCGCACCGAGTCTCCGCACATGGCCCCGCACCCCCCTTGGGCCGCCCCTGCTCACTGTACATGCAAATAGTTTTCAGACACTCATTAAGAGGCATGTTTACCAAAGGTTAATGTGCATTCACTAATTTGAATGTGTGCTAAGTGCGGCAACACCCATTTATGTCTACAGGCATAGTGGCACTTAACGCACATTAATGTTCAGTAAACATATTCCTAAGTCATTGTTAGGACAAAAAAGAGGCTTGTAAAGGACTCCTTTAAAATTTTAAATGGGCAGCATATACATTTTAAAATAAAAGAAATTAGATTTATATAAATGATGCCCAGTGGATATGAAAATATTTATGCAAATGAGGCCCCACAATGTTTCTCCACACATGGCCCCGCAACACCCTGGAGGCCATCCCTGGTTAGGAGGAATGCAACCAAGACAATTGCTCTGGATTCCCAAGACAGATAAGGCCCCCAAACCAGTCTGATGCTGAAGAATGAACAACTTGCTACTAGGGTTTAGTATCCCCTCTAAATTTTAGCTTGGGCTGAGTCCCAGCCATGTCTACCATCAGTTCTGGCAGATGTACTTTCGAAAAACTGACATATTCCAATTACTAAATAGAAAATAGAATTCTTTTTTCTACCTTTGATGTCTGGGCATTTTATTTTTTTAATTGTTTTTGATCCCAGTCTCTAAGAACATATAAGAACATAAGAGATGCCATACTGGTCAGACCAAGGTCCAGTATCCTGTTTCCAACAGTGGCCAATCTAGGTCATAAGTACCTAGCAGTTTCCCCAAAAGACACAGGTTCCACAGTGCATGTATTGGGTCAAGCATTGATATCCTGGGTCCCTTCTTAATAATGGTTTATGGACCTTTCCTCTAGGAACTTGTCCACACCTTTTTTAAACTCAGCTACATTAACAGCTTTTACTACCTCCTCCGGTAACAAATTCCAGAGTTTGATTACACGTTGAGTGAAAAAATATTTTCTCTTATTAGTCTTAAATAGGTTACCCTGTAGCTTCATTGTATGTCCCCTAGTCTTTCTATATTCTGATGACGTAAACAATCGATCTACGTTTACCCTTTCCACTCCATTCATTAAATTATAGCCCTCTATCATATCTCCCCTCAGCTGTCTCTTTACCAGGTTGAAGAGCCCTAATCTTTTTAGCCTCTTTTCATAGGGGTATCCTTCCATCCCCTTTACCATTTTGGTGGCTCTTCAATGTACCTTTTCTAATAACATTATATCTTTTTAAGATACGGCAACCAGAATTGCATACAATATTCAAGGTGCGGTTGCACCATGGAACGATACAGAGGCATTATAATATCCTTTGTTTTATTTTCCATTCCTTTCCTTATGATACCTAGCATTCTATTTGCTCTCTTGGCCTCCACTGTACACTGGGCGGAGGGTTTTAACATGTTATCCATGATGACGCCTAAATCCTTTTTTCTGGATGGTGGTTCCTAATGTGGAACCTTGCATTGTGTAACCATAGTTTGGGTTGTTCTTTCCTAGGTGCATAACTTTGCACTTGTCCACATTAAATTTCATCAGCCATTTGGATTCCCAGTCTTCCAATTTATCAAGATCCTCTTGCAATTTTCCACAATCCTCATGGGTTTTAACAACTTTAAATAGTTTTGTGTCATCTACAAATTTGATAACCTTACTCGTTATTCCCTTTTCCAGGTCATTTATGAATATGTCAAAAAGCAGCGGACCCAGCACAGATCCCTGGGGTACTCCACTATTCACCTTTCTCCATTGGGAAAATTGGCCATTTAGTCCTACCCTCTGCTTTCTATCTTTTAACCAGTTCCTGATCCACAATAGTATACTGCCTCCTATCCCATGACTTTTTAGTTTTGCCAAAAGTCTCTGATGAGGGACCTTGTCAAAGGCTTTCTGAAAGTCCAAATACACTATATCAACTGACTCACCTTTGTCTACCTGTTTATTTACACCTTCAAAAAAACATAACAGATTAGTAAGACAAGATCTTCCTTGTCTGAAGCCATGTTGGCTGTCTCCAATTAAGCTATAACTATCTACATGTTCCCCTCACTTGGTTTGCAGCTTGTCGTACTGTGAGGGCTTGTGTGCATCAGTGATGCTGAGAGCTAAATTATCGGTAGTTTAACTACTGGCAGGGTCTCCCAAGATGGACAGGTCTCTTCTAAGGTGCCAGACCAAGACAAACTACCCATCTAGGCAGCAGCAGAATGGGATAGTGTTGACGGCGTAGGATCACATTTCTGTGACAAAGGCCACAACACCAAACTTAAACTGTGTGGAAGAAAGGTCTGGCAATCTACTTCTGTATCTTGCCATGAAAACCCAATGGATAGTTACAAAACAAATTGTGATGTAGTGCTGGAAGATGAGACCCCCAGGTTGGAAGGCACTCAACTAACTACTGGGGAACAGCTGACGACTTTTCAGAGTAAAACCAGCATGTATGATATGGTTGGATGAAAGCCCTTGGGACATCTGACTGCTGATGCAGCTGCGCATGAAATGAGAGTCAGAAGCTGTAAAGATGTCTTACACATTGGAACATGGAATGTACGAAGCATGAACCAAGGGAAGTTCGAGGTGGTCAAGAATGAAATGGAATGTGTACAACTTGATCTGTTAGGTGTCAGCGAACTGAAATGGACTGGCATCGGGCACTTTGCATCAGATGATCACATGGTCTACTATGCTGGAAATGAAAGACAAAGAAGAAATGGTGTTGCATTTATAATAAAGAAGAAACTTGCAAGAACTGTAATGAAATACAATGCAGTCAGCGAACACTTAATCTCTATTTGTCTACGAGGAATGCCTATCAACACAACTATAATTCAAGTATATGCCCCAACAACAGCTGCAGAAGAGAATGAAATTGAAGCGTTCTATGAACAAGTACAAGCTGAAATTGACAGAACATGCAAACAGGATATCCTGATAGTCATGGGTGACTGGAACACAAAAGTTGGCAACAAAGAAGAAGACAAAGTAGTTGGAAAATATGGACTTGGCAACAGAAATGAAGCTGGAGAAAGACTGATAGAATTCTGCAAGACCAACGATCTATTCATCTCAAAAACCTTCTTCCAGCAAAACAAGTGGCGCCTGTACACATGGACTTCACCCAATGGATTGTATAAAAATCAAATTGACTATATCTGTGGAAGTCAACGATGGAAAAGCTCTATAACATCAACAAAGACAAAACCTGGAGCTGACTGTGGTACAGATCATCAACTACTAGTATACAAACTCAAGCTAAAGTTGAAAAAGAGTAAACCACTCATGAATGCAGCAAAATATGACCTTGAGAATATACCACTGGAATTTAAAGACTGCCTGCAAAATCGATTTGCTGCTTTAGACACAAATGACATAGCTCCAGAAGACTTATGGAATGACATCAAGAAGGTTGTGTTGGAAGAAAGCGAGAAGTCTCTACAAAAAGTGAAAAAGAAAAAATGGCCAAAATGGATGACGGAAGAAACTCTGAAAATTGCCCAGAAACACAGAGAAGCTAAAGCCAGAGGAGAAAGAAAGACAATCACAGAACTCAACAGAGATTTCCAACGTGCAGCAAGACAGGACAAGGAAAAGTACTACAATGATGCATGCAAGGAAATAGAAGCAGAAACTATTAGAGGAAGAACAAGATCGGCTTTCCTAAAGCTACGAGAGTTAAAGAAAAAGTTCCAGCCTCGAATTGGAATGTTACAAGATGCTCAAGGTTCTATGTTGAATGATGCTGAGAAGATCAAGAAAAGATGGAAGGAATATACAGAGTTTTTATATGATAAAGATCAAGTGGACCAACAGCCGTTTCAACCTGTACCTTATGATCAGGAACCATTGGTGATGAAAGAAGAAGTTGAAGCAGCATTGAAAGCCTTATCAAAGAACAAAGCACCAGGCATTGATAGCATTCCCATAGAAGTATTACAGCAATCTAATGCAGCTGTTACCGTACTTACAAGGCTCTGCCAAGAAATATGGAAGACAACATCATGGCCAACTGACTGGAAAAGATCTGTGTTTATACCAATACTAAAGAAAGGTGATCCAACTGACTGTGGAAATTATCGCACAATCGCTCTGATCCCACATGCCAGCAAGATTCTACTAAAGATTATTCAAAAGAGACTACAACCATACCTGGAACAAGAACTACCTGAAGTGCAAGCAGTGTTCAGGAAAGGGCGAGGAACGAGAGACATCATTGCAGATGTGAGATGGATCCTTGAAAAGACTAAAGAATACCAAAAGGATATCTATTTGTGCTTTATCGACTATAGCAAAGCTTTTGACTGCGTAAACCATGAGAAACTCTGGGCCACCTTAAGAAGCATGGGTATACCAGAACACCTGATCGTACTCATGCACAATCTGTACATTGATCAAGAAGCAACAGTTCGAACGGAACAAGGAGAAACAGAATGGTTTAAAATAAGCAAAGGTGTAAGACAAGGCTGCATACTTTCCCACTACCTGTTTAATTTATATGCAGAACAAATCATCAGAGAAGCAGGATTGTATGAAGACAACAGAGGTGTGAAGATTGGTGGAAGACTCATCAACAACCTTCGTTATGCTGATGATACCACATTACTGGCTGAAAGTGAAGATGATCTGAAACATTTGCTTCTCACAATCAAAGAACATAGTCTCAAAATGGGCCTGCACCTTAATGTAAAGAAGACAAAGATCATGACAACTGGCATAATCAACAGGTTCATCGTTGAAGGAGAAGAAATTGAAATTGTGAACAACTTTAACCTACTTGGATCAAGTATCAATAAAGAAGCAACAAGCAGTCAAGAAATCAGACGACGCATTGCTCTTGGAAGAATGGCTATGAAAGACCTAGATAAGATTCTCAAGAGCAGAGATGTCTCTCTCCATACAAAGATACGGCTTGTTCAAGCCATGGTATTTTCAATAACATCATATGGATGTGAAAGCTGGACAGTGAAAAAGATAGACAGGAAGAAAATTGATGCCTTTGAATTATGGTGCTGGCAGCGAATACTGTGTATACCATGGACTGCCCGAAGAACAAACCAGTCGATACTAGAGGAGATCAAACCTAAGCTTTCTTTAGAAGCTCAGATGACAAGACTTCGACTTTCATACTTTGGATACATCATGCGAAGAGAGAGATCATTAGAGAAAGACATCATGCTTGGCAAGATAGAAGGTCAACGCAAAAGAGGAAGGCCAGCAATGATATGGATCGATACAATAACAGCAGCTACGGGTACCAGTCTGTCAACAATGAGTCACCTGACTGAAGACCGAACACAATTTAGGATAGCTATCCAGAGGGTCGCCATGAGTCGACTCCGACTTGACGGCACTTAACAATAACAACATCTACATGTTCAGTAATTTTGTTCTTTAGAATGGTTTTTACCATTTTTCCCGGTACTGACATCAGGCTCACCATTCTGTAGTTTCCTGGATCACCCCTGGAACCCTCTTTAAAAACTGGCATTAGATTGGCCATCCTCCAATCTTCAGGTATTACAGATGATTTTAATGATAGTTCACAGATTACTAATAGCAGTTCTGCAATCTCATATTTCAGTTCTTTCAACACCCTTGGATGTATACCAGCTGGTCCAGGTGATTTGTTACTCTTCAGTTTATAAAATAGTTGTAATACATCTTCCCGGTGTATTGATATTTTTTTCAATTCTTCCACAGTATCATCTTTAAATACATCTTCAGTCATGGGTAACATCCCTATATCTTCCTCAGTAAAGACCGAAGCAAAGAATTCATTCAGTCTCTCCGCTATGGCCTTGTCCCCTCTTACTGCCCCTTTTACCCCTCTATCATCTAATGGTCCAACTGACTCTCTCACAGGTTTTTTGCTACGAATGTACTTGAAAAAGTATTTATTATGCATTTTTGCTTCCACAGCAAGCTTCTCAAATTCTCTCTTTGCCTGCCTTATCAATGCCTTGCATTTAACTTGCCAGTGCTTGTGCTGTTACCAGTTATTGTCATTTGGCTCTTTTTTCCATTTCCTGAAAGATGCTTTTTTGGCAACAACCTTCCAATGCATCATCTATAAACACCATTTCAGTCATAGGTAACTTCCCTGCATCTTCTTCAGTAAAGACTGAAGCAAAGAATTAATTCAGTCTCTCCACTATGGCCTTGTCCCCTCTTAATACCCCTCTGTCATCTAATGGTCCAACTGACTGTCTCATAGGTTTTTTTTGCTACGAATGTACTTGAAAAAGATTTTATTATGTGCTTTTGTTTCCACGGCAAGCTTTTTTTAAAATTCTCTCTTTGCCTGCTTTATCAATGCCTTGCATCTAACTTGCCAGTGCTTATGTTGTTTCCAGTTTTCATCATTTGGCTCCTTTTTCCATTTCCTGAAAGATGCTTTATTGGCTACAACAGCCTCTCTGATCTCACCTTTAAACCATGCTGGCAGTTTTTTGAACTACCTTCCACTTTTCTTAAAGCATGGAATAAAGCTGGTTTGGGTTTCCAAGATAGCATTTTTAAACAACAGCCATGATTGATGTAAATCTTTAACCTTTGCAGCTGCTCCTTTTAGTTTTTTCTTAACTATTTTCCTTATTTTATCATAGTCTCCCTTTTGAAAGTTAAAAGGTAGTACTGTGGATTTCCTTGCTGTCCTTCCTCCATTTATTAAATCAGAGACGATCATGCTATGATCACTATTGCCAAGTGACCCCAACACCCTTATTTCTTGCACCAAATCTTGTGTTCCACTAAGGACTAGGTCCAAAATGGCTTCCCCTCTTGCTCCAAGAAGCAGTCATTTATTTCATCTAGAAACTTTATCTCCCTAGCATGTCCTGCCAATTCAGTCAATACCGGGGTATTTGAAATCACCCATTATTATTACTTTGTTGTAACTTTTGTTAGCTTCCCTGATTTCTTTGAGCAGTGGCTGGATGAAATAGTCCCTCTTAGACGAGCAGTGGCTGATGAGCTAGCTCTAAGTGTTGCACATCAGCTGAGAGAGAGCTGACTCCAAGTCTACAAACCATCTTTTGGAGGAATTCCTTTTCCCCATCAAATAAATATTAAGGAATGCTTTTGCTCCATATGAGTGCTTTCCAATTCCATATTCCAGTCCCTCTCACTTCCCACTCTCAAAAGGCAGGAGGAGAGTAGGAATTCTTGAGAGCACTAACTCTTCTGTTACCTGGCTCTTCAATGCTGGTATTTGACAATGTTCTTCACAAAGATGGCAGGTGTTGTCCCTACCATGTGACTTAGTGCTCACTGATCTGCATAAGCCGAGCACATTGGTGCTTTTAAGGAGCATTAGATAAAGAAATGTGATACTGTAACTCTGTTAGTCCATTATTATTGTTGTTAAGTGTCGTCGAATCGGTGTCTACTCCTGGTGACCCACTGGATAGTTGACCTAAACATTGTTCGGTCTTCAGCCAAGTGGCTCATTGTTGATAGAGTGGTATCTTTAGCTGCTGTTATTGTATCGATCCATCTTATTGCCAGCTTTCCTCGTTTATGGTGACCTTCTACCTTACCAAGCATAATGTCTTTCTCCAGTGATCTCTCTCTTCACATGATGTGTCCAAAGTATGAAAGTCAAAGTCTTGTCATCTGAGCTTCTAAGAAAGCTTAGGTTTGATCTCCTCTAGTATTGACTGGTTTGTTCTTGGGGCAGTCCATGATATACACAGTATTCGTCGCTAGCACCATAATTCAAAGGCTTCAATTTTCTTCCTGTCTATCCTTTTCACTGTTCAACTTTTGCATCCATATGATGTTATTGAAAATACCGTGGCCTGGACAAGTCGAATCTTTGTATGGAGAGAAACATCTCTGCACTTAAGAATCTTGTTTAAGTCCTTCATAGCCATTCTACCAAGAGCAATACATCGTCGGATTTCTTGACTGCTAGTCCTTTCTTTATTGGTTGTTGATCCAAGTAAGTTAAAGCTGTCAACTATTTCAATTTCTTCTCCATCAATGATGAACTTATTGATTTTGCCAGTTGTCAGGATCTTTGTCTTCTTAACGTTTTATTTATTTATTTTATTTATTTTATTTAACACTTATTTATATACCGCATCTTCCGGCGATCAGTTGCGGTGTACAATTAACAACAATTAACAATGCAGAGCTTGTTTTACATAGAACAATTATAACTTTTTACATAGAACATCTTAACTTGTACAACAAAGGGTTTAAAGATTAAGCAGAATGATTCAGTAAATCAACTAACACAGTTTGTGTTACAATTTAAACAGAAGTACTGTCTCTAAAACAGTTGTAACTATATACAAGTGGGGTATCAATGCATAGGAATGGAATGATTATTCATTTAAGTTTGTACATATTGATTATAGTAGGGAGTATAATCTTGATTTTGAGCAGGTTCATGTTTATCCTTTATCTAAGTTGAGTGGAGGGTTTTCTATGGTATTATAGTGTTTAGTGAATAGATAGGTTTTCACATTTTTTCTGAATTCTATTATCTCTGTTAGTGATCGTAAGTCCTCTGGTAAAGAGTTCCAGACTGTTGGGGCTATGTGGGAAAAGGCTCTATTATTTGTTAATTTGTGAGTTCGTATATATTCTTTTGGCATCTTAAGTTTATTTGATTGTCCTTTTCTATGAGTGGGCTTAGGTGGTTCTTTGCTTATTAGGTTACAGAGTGTCTTCGGGGCCATGTCATTTAGGGCTTTGAATGTAGTTATTATTGTTTTGTATGTTATCCTGCTTTGTATTGGTAACCAGTGAAGGGATGCTAGTATCGGTGTAATGTGTTGGAGTGAATTTATCTTTAATATAATTCTAGCTGTGGCATTTTGCGCAAGTTGGATCCTTTTGATGTTTTGTTTTGAAATGCCTATAAGTATTAAGTTGGCGAAGTCGAAGTGTGGAGTTATGGTAGCCTGTATTATATTGATAAAATCTTGTATAAATACAAGGGGGCGTAATTGCTTGAGGATTTTGAGTTTGAAGTAGATTTTCTTTAATGTATTTCTAATGTGCGTTTCCATAGTAAGGTGTGTATCTAAAATGACACCTAGATATCTTATTTCATTTTTTATTTTAATTTCTTGGTTTTGTAGTGTTATATGGGTTGGAGGAGTGAATGTTTGGTTTTTTGTTACGATTAGGACTTCGGTTTTAGCATGGTTTATGTGGAGGTTTTGGGTTTTTAGCCAGTATGTAATTTCATTGTAGCAGTCTGATAGAAGTTGAATCGGTAGGTTAGGAATCGTAAAAGGTATGTACATCATGATATCATCCGTTAAGGTGCAGACCCATTTTACGACTATATTCCTTGATCTTGAGAAGCAAATGTTTCAAATCTGAGGAGAAGGATGTTACCAGTGGTGTGCCCCAGGGATCTGTCCTTGGTCCGATTCTTTTTAACATCTTTGTTAGTGATATAGCGGAAGGGCTGTCGGGTAAGGTTTGCCTCTTTGCGGATGATACCAAAATCTGCAATAGAGTAGACACCCAGGAAGGGGTAGATAACATGAGGAGGGATCTAGCTAAGCTTGAAGAATGGTCTAGAATTTGGCAGCTGGGATTTAATGTTAAACAATGTAAGGTCATGCATTTGGGCTGCAGCAATCCAAGGGAGCAATACAGTATAGGAGGTGAAGTACTTTTGTCCACTAAAGAAGAGCGGGACCTAGGCGTGGTTGTGTCTGATGATCTTAAAGTAGCTAAACAGGTGGAAAAGGCGACAGCAAAAGCTAGAAGGATGCTTGGGTGCATACGGAGAGGAATGGCTAGCAGAAAAAAGGAGGTGATAATGCCTCTGTATAAGTCTTTGGTGCGACCTCATTTGGAGTATGGTGTGCAATTCTGGAGACCGCACCTTCAAAAGGATGTGAACAGGATGGAGTCGGTGCAGAGGGTTGCTACCAAAATGATTAATGGGCTTCATTATAAAGCATATGAGGACAGACTTAAGGATCTTAATATGTACACCTTAGAGGAAAGGCGGGATAGAGGTGATATGATTGAGATGTTTAAATACCTCCGTGGCATAAATGTTCAGGGAGAGAGCCTCTTTCAATTGAAAGCAAGTTCTGCTACGAGGGGACATGGGATGAGGGTGAAGGGAGATAGATTCAGGAGTGATAGGCGGAAATATTTCTTTACGGAAAGAGTAGTGGATCCGTGGAATAGTCTCCCAGTGGAGGTGGTAGAGATGAGGACAGTAACTGAATTCAAGAAAGCATGGGACCAACACAGAGGATCTCTAAAGGCAAAAAGTGGACTGTTGTAGTTGTTATGGAAGGACAGACTAGATAGGCCATGTGGTCTTTTTCTGTCGTCATATTTCTATGTTTCTATGTTTCTATGTTTCTATGTTTCTAAATCGTCTTCACTTTTGGCCAGTAATGTGGCATCATCAGCCATAACCAGTCTTCAAACCTCAGTTGTCTTCATACAGTCTTGCTTCTCTGATAACTTGTTCTGCATATAAATTGAAGAGGTAGGGGGAAAGTATGCACCCTTGTCATACACCTTTGCTGATTTTAAACCATTCTGTTTCGCCTAGTTCCATTTGAACTGTTGCTTCTTGATCAATGTAAAGGTTGTGCAAGAGAATGATCAGGTGTTCTGGTATACCCATGCTTCTTAATGTGGCCCAGAGTTTGTAACTGTTTATACAATCAAAAGCCTTGCTGTAGTCAATAAAACACATATGGATATCCAAACAGAGAGCAATTCAGGGAAACCAAAATTAGCATTTATTTTGTCCCAGTTTGTTAAACCTTCACAAAGCTAAAACAAAGGACAGACAGCAGTCCAGGGTATACAAAGTTAGCTTTTATGCTGTCCCAACTTGTATGTTCTCCACAAGCTGGCTCTTCTGTCCCTTCCTCCAGCCCCAATTAAAGCTCAGAACTCCTTTGCATGGCTTGCCTTGGAAGGACTTCTGGCTCCATGGGCCTCTCTCCTTCCTGCAGCCTGCTGGGTTCTTAATCTCTCCCTGTGAGCCACACCCTCCCAGCCCTGAAGTCTGCACTGCAGACTCTCTTAAAAGGGACTGCTGATAAACCCTTTGGAGAGGGACAGGTAGCTTCTGTATACACCCCATCACATGGTCGAACATGCGCATTAAGAGCACTTACACCAGCCTTAGAGCTGGTATAAATGCTCACGCCTAAATTTGTATGGAACATGCATTAATTATAGTATTTTTCTAATTTAACTGCGTACTTGTGCACTCCATGCAGATTACACGTTGTAGATGCCCACAGTGAAAATATGTGTGAGTGGCCCAACGTATGTACTTTTAGAATCATGACCATGTCAGCTACACATGTAATTGCCCATTTAATCACAAATAGGATTAAAATACCTAAATTTCTGTACTGTTGCAGCTAGGGAGTGCTGTGGGTCAGTTTCGGGTGTATGGAATAGCACGCTTAGCTATAAAGCACTTTGGGCCTCTTTCGATGCAGAAAACACAAAAGTCTTCACATGCTATTAAAAAAGCACACCGCTTTATTGTCGGGTTGCCCTTGAAAAATAACCAAACAAATTCAGGCTGACCTTTCCTCAAAGAGCAACTTTTGCAGGTAAATAATAATGATGCCAGGTGCCTTCCTGCCTGTGGAAATATAGTCTCTAATAAAACACTATGCTCCGTCTGTCTCTGTCTCCATCAGTCCGTGGTTAGTAGGGGTGTTATTAGCATGTGTTCACCATCAATGTGGCTTCTATGTTAATTATTTAACATAAATTTTTGCAGAATACAAGATGCATATACATGTAGTATCATCAGCATTCATCTGCATATCACTGTGCTTTTTTTTAATTTGGAGTTTAGCTTACTCTTTTCAGTAACAGTTCAAGGCGATGTATATTCAGGTATAGTTGGTATTTCCCTGTCCCCAGAGGGCTTACAATCTAACAGGTATAGTGGCCAAGTTGTGTTACGAGACACGTGTTAAGATAACATGCGGTAGGCATTGAAATATAATGCACATGGGAGGTTAATTTAGAAGCCTTATTTGCAATTTCCATGTGGAAACCCTGGGTGGATCAGCCCAGATGATCTGGGTCTTCCTAACCCTAGAGAGCAGAGGGGCTTCGGGTTTTCTCTGGGCCTTCCTTCCTGAATTCGGGGCTTCCCACCAGCTGTTTCCTCCTACCGCTCTTGGCCTGCAGGGGTCCCCTGGGTTCTCCGCTATCACAGGACGTACACCCCATTACAATGTCTCAATTGCTTTCTCCATGTACTATGTATAATTGCCTTATTGTGTTGAAACAATGGGAATTGTGTTATTTTGCTACAACCATACCCCCTTTTCAGGATAACTTGTATGACACTTGTCAAAATAATGTGCATTTTTATATTGAAATATCACACATTTTAGCGCAGCTTAGTAACTCTACCTGTAAGTTTGTACCTGAAGCAGTGGAGGTTTAAGTGACTTGCCCAAGATCACAAGGAGCAGCAGTGCGATTTGAACCATGACTTCCCTGTCCATATTGTAACTATCTCCTGGGTTTTCTTGGCAAGGGGCAACCAGAAGTAGATTTCAGCCTTTCCTTCTATACAGTAAACCTATAGCACCTGGTATCTAAATGTGGTCTCCCATCCAAGTACTAACTGGGTGTGAATCCTGCTTAGCTTCCACTGTCAGACAAGATCAAGCATACTCAGGGTGATATAGCAATAGTGCAATTAAGTAACCAACCAATAAAACATTTTTTCTACAAATAATTCATATATATTTATTCAGCACACTTTCATTAATTTGATTTGCAGAAGGAAACAGGTGAACAGGTTCCTGAAAACTCAGCATTTCTGACTAAGCCAGCTGGAGAAAAAGCAAGACCTGCAACACAGGCTGTCTTCCAGCCTGCTAAATGCCATGATTCGGAGGAACAGGAGGCCTGGATTGACCGCTTCATGAAAGTGGAAAGGGCACTTCAGCTCTGTGATACAAGAAACACTGGTAATGTTGATATTTATCGTCTCAGCTGGGAAGGCATAGTACGCATGTTCAAAACTTTCCTACTCCAGCAATATGATTTGTCCATATAGCAGCTTTCTATTGGCTTCCTCCCAAGACCCTTGATACAAAATTTCTATACAGCAAGCAGGAGCGGCCTAAGTGTGATGCGTGTGTGCAGCCTCGTCTGCATACATGTCATTTATTTTTAAATTTATATGTTGCCCATCTAAAATTTTAGAAGCCTTCCAAAGGAGCTCTTCACAAACCAAATTTTTATTCCAGCAATGAATTAGGGACATGTTTACTAGACATTAATGTGCATTAATTGCCACTGCACCCATAGAAATAAATGGGTACTGCTGTATTTAGCACATGTTCACATTTCTGAATGCATGTTAACTTTTAGTAAACATGCCTCTTAATGAGCGTCTTGGAACCATTTGTATGGACAATGAGGATAAAGGAAGGCTACCATATTTCTAGATTACTATTGTCCAGTGCCAACTGCCAGGTACATAAGGAAGTACTACAAATCCTGCTCATTTAGAACTCATAGCATCAAATCCGCCATACCATTATAGCATAAACACAACGTGCACAACACCAAACCCTACCTATCAAAAGGCAACACTACAAATACTAAACTAATACATCTCCTACTGGGAAAATAGAACAAGTAGGACTGCTACACAGAAACTACACAAACAGAATATCGCAGATCGGTCACATACACAAAACATAGACAGGCTGTCACCAAATACAGAACAAGGGATCACTATCTAGAAATATGAAATTAATAATTGAACTAGGAACCCCAAAAGCCAAACTTGGAATGCACCGAGGGAGTGGTTAACATGAAGAAAGATCTACAAAAGCTAGAAGAATGGTCTAATGTTTGGCAATTAAGATTTAATGCGAAGAAGTGCAGTGTCATGTGCTTGGGTAGCAGATTTCCAAGGGAAATGTACGCGACAGGGGGGGCGAGAGGTTGGTATGCATGGATCAGAAGAAAGACCTTGGTGTGATTATTTCTGAAGATCTCAAGGTGGCAAAACAGTGTGACAAGGTGGTGGCAAAAGCCAGGAGGATGTTGGGCTGCATACAAAGAGGAATTACCAGCAGAAAGGAAAAGGTACTTATGCCACTGTACAAGTCACTGGTGAGGCCTCACTTGGAATACTGTGTTCAGTTTTGGAGACCGTATCTTACAAAGGATGTAAAAAGACTGGAAACTGTTTAGAGGAAGGCGACCAAAATGATTTGGAACCTGCGTCAGAAGCCTTATGAGAAGAGACTTGAAGACCTAAATATGTACACTTTAGAGGAGAAGAGGGATAGGGGAGATATGACTCAGACCTTTAAATATTTAAAGAGAAATAATGAACAAACAAACCTCTTCCAAAGACGGGGAAGCTGTAAAACTAGAAGGCATAACATGAAGCTGCAAGGGGTAAATTGAAAAGCAATGTCAGGAAATACTTTTTCACTGAAAGGGTGGTGGATGCTTGGAATGCCCTCCCGATGGAAGTGTTGGGGGCAAACACAGTGACGGAATTCAAAATGGCATGGGACAGACACAGTGGATCCCTTTACAGCAACAGGATAAAATCTAAATAAACTGAACCATCTAATTTCTCAACAAATAGGGGTGTCCTACATGGAGCAGTGGGTTCACCCCTAAACAAAGACATGGGGAGGTGTGACCTGCATGGAGCGGCAGGTGCACCTACTCTTGCCATCTTACTGCGCAGACTAGATGGACCATACTGGTCTATCTCCAGGAACAAGCAGGAATGTAGTCATCACATATGGGTATCGTCGGTATCGACGGAGCCCGCACGGGAACGCTCCCCAGCGTCCAATCAGAACGCTTTTGGGAGCATCCCACAGCGCCTGCGTGCTGCCTTCCTGCCTTTCCCAACTGCCTCTCTCCAGTTCTTCTTTTTCCGCGAGCCAGCAGGTCGTGTTCCTGTCACCGCAGAAAAATTTCTTTTTTCTTTCTTTCTTTTTGTGGTCGCGTCTGCCTTCTTCGACACTCTACCGGTACCGCCTGTCTTTCTTTTCTTATTTCTCTAAAAAAAAATAATAAATTTCTTTTTTCCTTTTCTTCAGGTGCACGCGCCTTTTTGGGCCTTAGGCCCAAAACTTTTTTTCCTTAACATGGAAAAACCTGCTTCAGGTTTTAAAAAGTGCACCAAGTGTGGCGGTACTATTTCCGTCACCGACACCTATGAATGGTGTTTAAAATGTTTAGGTCCTGACCACTCCATCACGGATTGTGTGTCCTGTGCCATGATGTCTAAAAGAGGTCGGTAGAACCAATCTGCCAAGCTCAGTATCCTGTTTCCCTTTGATGCGGCTTCGGTGGCATCGACGTCTTCCAGGGCTTCTTCTTCCTCCCATGGATCTCAGGTAACTAAACATAAATCCAGACGGTCCTCAAAGGGTAGATCTCCTTCTAAGCATCGAGATGCCTCTAGCGTTGCCCTCGAGGATTCTGCACCGGCAAAATTACCCCGGCGGGAGGCTTCGGCTTCCAAAGCATTATCGGGGTTCCAGGATGTTCTCGATGGCTCAGCCTCGACAGATCTCCTGGTGCCATGCTCTGGGGTACTGGTGGTCTCCACCGGTACCGACATCCAGGCATTGGCGGCGTCCATGGACCAGAGAATTCTGGCTATGGAACGCAGTCTGGCGGCTTTCCTTGCAGCATCGACGCCCTTGGTACCGCGAAAGACAACTCAACCGGTACTGGTACCGGCACTGGCATCGGTACTGGTACCGGCACTGGCATCGGTATCAGTATCGGTACCGGTACCAATAGCATCGACATCGGCATCGGTGTCTGCTCTGCCAGTACCCTGTCCTCCGATGCCCTCCGGTACCGATTCTCCGGTACCGGTTATTCCCAGTACCGACCTTGGTCGGTACGGGTATCGGGCTCTGCAGGAGCATCCGGACAGACGATACTTCGAGTCCTCAGAAGAATCTGAGGATTCTAAAAGTTCTGTCGATGCAGCGATGCTTCTTCCAGAGGAGTCCTCCTCCCCTAAACGCAGGATGTCTCCTCCAGAGGACATGTCCTTCCAAGACTTCATCAGGGAGGTGGCTCGGGGCCTGTCCGTTACTGTGGCCCCTGAAACAGAGCCAATGGCCAAGGGGTTGGAAATTTTACAATATCCCAAAACTCCTAAGGAGGCAGCTGCCTTACCCATTCATGAGATTCTATATGATCTCATGTTGAGGATATGGGAAACACCTCTTACCACCTCTCCTCATTCTCGTAGATTGGATACTATGTATCGAGTCCCTCCTTGTCCTGGGTTCCATAAGACTCAGCTTCCTCACCACTCTATTGTGGTGGAGTCAGCTATGAGAAGGATCAGAAGTACAAAAAGACATGCCTCTAATCCTCCAGGACGTGAGTGCAGAACTCTGGATGCTTTTGGATGTAGAGTCTTCCAAGCTTCCATGCTTGCTGCAAGAATCAGTTCCTATAGTCTCTACATGGGAATGTTCCTAAAGGAGGTCACAGATAATTTACAGATTTTAAGTCCTTTCATTTCTGAGGATAAAAGACAGGACTTTCTCACTTGGGTCAAACATGCCCAAGATGTTTCTAAATTCTCCAACCGTGCAGCCTTTGACTGCTTTGAGTGTACAAGCAGAACCTCGGCTATTGCCATAGGTGCACATAGAATTGCTTGGCTCCAGGCATCTGATTTAGAGCTCTGGGTACAAGATAAATTGGGAAATATCCCTTGTACTGGTGAGAACCTGTTTGGTAAAGATTGGCAGGAAAAAGCCAATGAAATGGATGCTGCAAATTCCACCTTGGATAGACTATCCAAGTCCACTGCTGATCCTGTTAGAAAGAAATTGTTCAAGAAAACATCTTTTTCTAAAAAGAAAAGATTTTATCCTGCTTATGGTCAGCAGGCATCTTCTGCAGGTCAGTTTTCAAGCAAACATCAGCAACCACCCAAACAGAAGAAAGCAAAGGCTGCTAGGCCTCCACCGGCCCAGCAGCATCAGCCTCCTCAGGGCCTTTGACTTTCAGCTAGAGAACTTAGCCTTTCTGGTTCTGGAGGGACCAGAACCGTCCACCATTCCAGGAAGGTTATGTCATTTTGCCCCCAGATGGGGGCAAATAACAGCAGAGCATTGGACACTCTCCATCATAAAGGAGGGGTACAAACTTTATTTTTCAAGCATGCCCCCTCACACAATAGTGAAGCAGTTCAATTCTCCGACCTCTCTCATCAACCTGTTAGGTCAGGAGGTTGCCATCCTTCTTGTCCAAGGGGCAATAGAAGAAGTACCTCTTCATCAACAGGGCACAGGGTTCTATTCCCCTTATTTTCTTATTCCAAAGAAAACAGGGGGTTACAGACCTATCTTAGATCTCAGAGAATTGAACAAATTCCTTGTCAAGGAGAAATTCAAGATGATTTCTCTCGGAGCTCTGCTACCATACCTTCAGAGTCAGGATTGGCTTTGTTCTCTAGATCTCAAGGATGCGTACACCCATGTCCTCATCCATCCAACCCACAGAAGGTTCCTTCGGTTCCTTTTTCAAGGAAAGCACTACCAATACAGGGTACTTCCTTTTGGTCTGGCCTCAGCACCAAGGGTGTTCACGAAATGCATGGCTGTGGTAGCAGTATTTCTCCGCACTCTAGGAATATTCGTCTTCCCTTACTTGGACGACTGGCTCATTCAAGCTCCAACACAGTCAGAGGCCAAGACTTCTCTATCCTGCATAATGCGTATCCTTCAGTATTTAGGGCTGGTAATAAACATCCCAAAATCCAGTCTAACGCCCACTCAGTCTTTAGAGTTCATAGGAGCTTTCCTGAATACCACAAGGGCAAGGGCCTATCTTCCACAGGCCCGTTGCCTTCGCTTGGTACAGTTAGCTTCTCAAACAGTGCTAAAGCCTCATCTAACTGCTCGATAAATGTTGCAATTGCTAGACCACATGGCATCCACCGTGCATGTGGTTCCATATGCTCGCCTCCACATGAGGGTAGCTCCGTGGGCTTTATCCACCCAGTGGACCCAGGCATCAGGGTGCCTGTCAGACAAAATAGCAAACACAAGTCGCCTCATTTTGTCCTTCCAATGGTGGAGGTCCACTCAAAACCTGTTGCTGGGGTCTCCCTTTCAACAACCCTTACCCCAAGCAACTCTCAAAACAGATGCTTCTCCAAGGGGTTGGGGAGCTCATCTGCAAGACTTCTCCACCCAGGGCACCTGGTCTCCGCAAGAGAGTTGTCTACATATCAATCTCTTGGAACTCAGAGCAATTTTCCTGGCTCTGCGAGTGTTCCATTCCCTGCTCAGCTACAAGACAGTCCTCATTCATACAGACAATCAAGTAGCCATGTTCTATGTGAACAAGCAGGGGGGAACGGGCTCTCTGTCGCTTTGCAACGAAGCTTTGCGACTATGGGCCCTCGCCAGAGAGCATCAGATTCATCTGCTGGCAGTATATCTTCCAGGCATTCAAAACTCTTGGGCGGACAGACTCAATCGAGTTCTGCTTTCACACGAGTGGTCCCTGCATGCAGACCAGGTGACCAGGATATTTCAACTTTGGGGAACCCTGGACATAGACCTCTTTGGCCTAGATCTCTAAGATCTTAATCTTTCTCAACAAGTGAAAGATGTTCTTTATGCTTCCATAAAACCTTCCACTAGACGCTCTTATGCTTTCAAGTGGAAAAGGTTTATTTATTTATTTATTTATTATTTATTACAGTTTCTTATATACCGCGCTATTTAGAATCAGCGCGGTTTACATCATAACAAAACGACCATACGACAAACTGTCAGGTTTTACATTGAACAGGAGTACAAACTTGGATAACTGGGTTAACTATATACATAAACTATCTACACTGCAGTGTGAGGGCATTTCTAGATTGGGTCATTTCTTGGAGGGGATATCTAGTTCAGTTGCTGTCTGGGAAATATTGGCAGAAAAGGTATGTTTTGAGAGCTATTTACTATTTGGTGTTCGGAAAAGGGTCTTAAGCCCCTTGCGATACCTCTGGAATCTTTGCTGGAGTATCTCCTCCATTTATCTAATGCAGGCCTTAAGACAAATTCAGTAAGAGTCCATTTGTGTGCTATTGCAGCTTCTCTTAAACCTCTAAATGGACAGCCTATTTCCTCTCATCCTCTTATAGCAAGATTTATGAGAGGTCTCCTTCTAACTAAGCCTCCCATTAGACTACCTCCAGTGGCATGGGACTTAAACCTGGTTCTTGGGCAGCTCATGAAGCCACCTTTCGAACCTTTAGCTACCACCTCCTTAAAATTCCTTTCTTGGAAGGTTATCTTTCTCATTGCAATAACATCAGCACGCCACATTAGTGAGTTGCAAGCACTAGTAGCTAATCAACCTTATACAAGGTTCCATCATGACAAGGTAGTCCTTAGGACTCATCCACACTTTATGCCTAAGGTGGTCTCGCCTTTTCATCTGAACCAAGAGGTCTACCTATCTTTTTTCCAGGACCTCATGCATCAAATGCAGAAAGGCATCTTCATACCTTGGACTGTAAAAGAGCTCTAGCTTTTTACTTACAAAGAACACAGCAACATAGAAAGTCCTCTCAACTCTGTTGCTTTTGATCCTTCTCATTTGGGACTTCCAGTCTCCAAGAGAACACTATCTAACTGGATTGCTCAGTGTATTTCCTTCGCCTATCAGAGTAAGAACCTTTCTCTGGAGGGCCATGTCATAGCTCACAATGTGAGAGCCATGGAAGCCTCAATGGCTCATTTGCACTCTGTGTCTATTGACGACATCTGTCGAGCAGCCACTTGGGCCTCGGTTCATACCTTCACAGCCCATTACTGCTTGGACAAGGACTCCCGCCGGGATGCCTTGTTTGGTCAGGCTGTTCTCAAACACCTGTTCCATACCTATTCAACTCCTGCCCACCATCCCTGGTAGGATGCCAGAGATCCATGGGGGGAAGTGGAGCCCTTTTCAGGGACACACAACTTCTGGGGTCTCTCCCTAGCACCTAAAGCTAGGGAGTCCCCATATGTGATGACTACATTCCTGCTTGTTCCTGGAGATAGCATAGTTACTCACCTGTAACAGGTGATCTCCGGGTTAGTCCTCACAACCCTCCCACCTCCCCTAGGAGTTGTATCTCTCTATCTCTTTCCTTTCCCTCTCTCTCTCTCTCTCTTTGTCTCAGCTTTAAAACTCAACTGGAGAGAGGCAGTTAGGAATGGTGGGAAGGCAGCATGCAGGCGCTGTGGGATGCTCCCAAAAGCATTCTGATTGGATGCTGGGGAGCATTCCCGCGCGGGCTCCGTCGGTACCGACGATACCCATATGTGAGGACTAAATTCCTGCTGTTCCCGGAGATCACCTGTTACAGGTGAGTAACTATGCTTTATCTGCCGTCATTTACTATGTTACTATGTATGTTACCACAACAATGAACAAATTAAGTTCTTGTCTTGTGCTGAACAAACACAAAGACATCAGTAATGCACATTTCCCAGAGCTGACATATTCCAGTTAATAAATTAATAAAATAATTTTTGTCTACCTTTTGTTGTTTGGGCATTTTATTTTTCAGTCACAATTGCCCTAGTTTCTTTCTTCTGCTTTCTTCATATCTTCTGCTAACACTCCATTGTCTACTGTCCATTTCTCCTTTCTTCTTTCATCTCTTATTTTTTCCACTCGTCTCTACACCTGCCTCTGACATATTGATCTTTCCCTTTTTGCTCTTTCCTCCATTTCTTTCTTTACTCCTTCTTCATCCTCTGATATTTCACTCGCACACACACACCCTCAGGGCCAGCCCAACCACTAGGCAAACAAGGCAGTCACTTAGGGCAGAAACCTCTGGAGGGGGGCAAAAGCAGGCCATTCAAAGCTAAATAATAAATTTTGACTGCCAATGGTGCTGTAAAGCTTGAGATTCACCTAGGGCTCCAACACTTTGGACCAACTCTAGGGCCGCCCTGTACACCCGTCTTCAATCCCCTTTAGACTTTTCATCTAGCAACTTTCCATTACTCCTCTAACCTCCAGCCCAACCCGTATCTCCCATATCCTGTCTCACTCCTTTGTTAGCCTCTTATTCCCTTCTGTCTTTCACTCACTCCCCATTACCACATTTCCGCCCTCTGTAATCACCATCCTCTTCTCACTCCTTGCCAACTTCCCATGGCCTCTCTCACATATGGGCTGATGCAGAAAACCAGCACAGCCTTTACATGCAGATAATGCAACTATTAGGCACAATTACTGCCACAAACAAATGCAGAAAAGAGACGGACATGTGCGTAAACTGCAAAAGGAAAGCTAGCACACATAATGCCAAGAGTATTTAAATTATAAGCAACTGAGCTGCGCGTATTAAAATGGCATTCTAATATTGACTGCTCCCAATGCAGAAAAACAAAGGCATGGGGAGGGGTGCCCTACACAGAGCGGCAGGTGCCCCTACTCTCGCCACCTTCCTGGGCAGACTAGATGGACCATACTGGTCTTTATCTACCGCCATCTATGTTACTATGTAACCAGCCTTAGCACCAATATCTCTATGCCTGTTCTTGAGATGGCTTAAACATCTAGCGTGTCCCCCTGACAATATTTTGATGACACTGAGGGCTTTCCACATCAGGGAAAGCCCCCGATGCCATCAAAATACTGTCAGGGTACATATGCAAATTAGCGACACGGTGCCCTGTTTCTCTGGGAGAGAATGCCAAACTTGTGCTGACTTCGGTGCGCATGGGTTTGGCTTGCACTCCCATTTTAACAATGCCGTTGGGGCCACAGTTTAACACGTGGCTAATTTGCATATGAATCGCTTTCTTCATGCAGGCGCTAAAGTCACGCACTATCAATGTGCTGCAAAGAGACATATAGAGTTGATAAAGCGTGACTTCAGCGCCGGCTTTCTGCATCAGCCTGATAGTTCTACCATGCCCGCTATCTCCATACACTCTCTCTCTCACCACCTATATTCAGCATCTCCTAGTCCCCTCACCCTTCCCTTTACCCCCAAAGTCCAGCATCTCCCTCTCTCTTCCACTTCCCCAACACCTTTTTCCCCTTCTATCCCTTTGCCATTCTCCATCCTCTTCCTCTCCCAGCCCAGCATCTCTCCCCCTGTTCCCCCCCATCCCGTGCAATGTATCCCATCTCTCTCATAACCCAAAACCTTTCTCTCTTTCTCTATGCTCCCCCCACCCCCCAATCCAGCATATCCTTTCTCTCCCTCATAAACCAAAATCTGCCTCTCTCCCCCCCCCCCCCCCTCCACCCCATGGCAAAAATATCATGCAGCACAATCCCGGCATCATCTTTCTTTCTGTGAGTCTGCATGTGGCGGCCAGTGCTGCCTGTCGCATTCACTTATGGTGCACAGTACAGTGGCCCGCATACTGGAAGTGACTGCTATGGGCAGCAGTGGCTGCTCTCACTGGCTTGAAGAAAGATGAAGTTTAGGACGGTGACGCATGATGCCACGATCTTTCTGCTTCTGGGGCTGCATGCACAGTGAGTTGCACTGATCCTGGGCCGCCACCTGACTTACTTTCCCACTACCCAGCCAATCTTAGAGTTTGTCTTCTTCTTTTCTCCCACCCTATTTTACATTCTCCACCTAAGTCCTAGTCCCTGCTCTTCCCCATCTCCCTCTCCCCAATACCTACCCTCCTGTCTCCTATATCCCTTCTCCACATCCACCCAGCTACTTCCTTTTCTGATATTCACTAACCCTGCCCTTCTTCCTCCTTAACCCAGCATCCATCTTATCCTTCTCCCTCTCAACCTTTCGCTCTATATGACTTGTTTCTTCCATCCTACATAAAATATCTGTCCTCCTCCCCATCCTCACTCCCCCAGCCTTGTTCTCTACCCTGACCACCAGCATCTGCCCCCTTTTAGCTCCCCAGCCCTCACTATCACCCCCTTCCATTCCTCCCCAGCATCAACTCCCTTCCAGTCCCAGACTCTCCCAGCATCAGCTCTCCTTCAGCCCCCAGTCCCTTCCAGCATCAGTTCAGTCGTAGCCCCCCAGCAGCAGTCCTCTTCCAATTCTATGTCATGCCTCTCCCATGCTGTGCCTCCCCCCCCAATTAGTCATCCCTTTTCCTCCTTTCTCCTTCTCCCAGTGAAGTGGATCTGTCTGTTACAATCGCTACACAGCCGCGGGAGCATTTTCCGTCAGTCCTGAGGCTGTGCTAAGCTGCAGCTGCCAACATGACTGTATCGGCATCATTTTCAAAGGGAATTTCCTGTTTCTGCACAAGACAGGAAGTGCCCTGTTTCACTTTTAAAAGTGCAGTGATGCAACCATGCCAGCCGCTGCAGTTTAGCACTGCCGTGGGACCGAAGGAAAATGATCCTGCGGCTGTGTAAAGGTGAGTCAGTGAGGCAGGCTTGCGATGTCCCGAGCCAGTGCCTCACTGACTCACCACTTAAGCTGGCTAGATGCTGTGCGGGGCCTTTTCTCAAGCGGGGCCGTGCGTGAGCCGGCCCTGACAGGTGGCCAAAGGCGTACTATATTAAAATGCTCTGGGACCTGTATATACTGTAGCTCTATTAAATACAGTGATAAACACCCTTTGGAAACAGAAGTAGTTTTAGATCATGCTGCCCTCTGTTTCTTTCCTACAATTAGCATTGCTAGGCCATGTCAGAGGCCACTTTGCTGGGCTCTGAAAAATCAAATTATTTTCAGACTATCACATGATGGTGCTTGAATGTGAACAATGACATTATTTTTTATTCCTTTTGAATTGTCTGAGTTGTAGCATATAAACATTTGTAGAGTTTCTTTCTGTTTAGAAATTTCATGCAAAATGAGTTGAGAGAAAAGCCGCGGAACAGTGGGATGCAGGCGAATTGGTGTTTAAATGTAACTTTTCAGGCTGCTAAGGTTCTGCTCTCTAGTAGTGTTACATTATATCAGAAATGCATCCAAAGAGTATCTTGTTTCTACCCACATGGAGGGTAATTTTATGACAGGTCACTTGGACCAGCGTATGTTTTACATACATAAGATTTCCATACTTACTACTCAACTGTTAACTAATTAATGGTTATAAATTCAGTGGAACTATGTTTAGCTATCATCGTTATGTCAAAAAGCGTTATATACAGATTTTTTATCTGAGATCTAGTTAGTTTAATAGGTATTCAAAGTTTGCTGATTTTGACCGTACTGGCGGCTCAACATAAAAAGATCACAAAAAATAGTAAGTAGCTTATAATGCTGTAATAGCTACTATTTTGCAAATAAAAGTATTTGTAGACTTTAGAAAATAGGTTTAGATAACTGTAAGTTACTTAGTGTCAGAGTTATTGGTGCGTATATCGGCCTTGTATGTTTTTCATACGTTGGGCTAATATGTTGTTGGAACTAGTTGCTGTCAAGCATTCTGTTCTAGGTGTTTCAATGGTGCAATATTGATGCACAACATCAGAAGTGTTTTTATGTGTATCATAGTCCGCCGTCAGAATGGACTGTTGACAAACTATATTTATATCATAATAAAGTGTTTTAAATGAAAACTGCAGTTTCAATAGTATCATACAGTATGTTTATGTCAATGACTATTGGAACTGAATCCTATCTTTTCTGAAGACGGATAATATACTATATTGGACCAGTGTATGAAAAACATACACCATGTGAAACTTCTATTTTCTGCAAAGTTTTAATATTTTTTATTATTGCCGGTATTTCATAGTTGTTTGAGTGTAACAAATCTAATAAATCATCCAGAACAGAGAAAGAATATGCGAGCTGTCCAAAACGGGTTAATTGGGCAGGAAGGCACTTATATTTTACCTATTTTATAGACACATAGGGATCTATTCCATCCTGCTATTCAACCCCTGCCAGCCCTTTCAAAAGCCTCCCCATAGGAACAACGCATTTGTATGGGGAGGCTTAGATGGGGGCAGAAGGGAGCATTCCAGAGGCAGAGTGAGGGCAGCACATGTGCAGTCCGCGACCCCGGATGTACAGGGCCGATTCTGAGGTTGGCCCCGTACGTCCGGGGTCGGCAAACTGGACGGGGGATGGCAGGCCTGGGCAGCAGTGGAAAGGTGAGGGGGTACAGGGGGTTCCCCGCATCCCAACCCTGACCATGGAAGGCCAGATTGGGGGTCGGGCTACAGGGAAAGAAGATTGTGGTCGGCGGCTAGGGAGCACAGCTCCTGAATGGAGCCATGGTGCCATGGCAGCGGGACACCATGGTACCGCAGTCCCACTCAGGAACCTGACTGAGGTAGCTGGGCAGGTGGCTATGCATGGAGGCTGATCAGAATCGGGTCCCGGCCTGCACATACAGGCCCCAGACCTGATTCTGATCTCGCAGGGCACATCTAACACCCATGGGATCAGAATCAGATCTACCTCTGGGCGTCCCGATTCTGATCGGTCGCACGGGGGCTGGACGGCCACATTGGAATGTGCCTCATAGGCATCTATATGTCTTTATAAAATACTAGCACAAATCCTGCAGAAATCGTGCACACATTGACACCTGCTTGTGAGTAGTGCAGAATATGTATGCACACTCATATTTTATAAATGCAGATAAATCACTACTCTGCTCCCAAAGGTCTCCCCTGAGCACACCTACTGTACAAATAGGTTTCTGCTTTTACGGCGCAAACTTTTAGGCATGACCTGATTTTATGAGAGGCCTTTTATGCATGAAAAAGGTTTATAAAATTACATCCCTGCTGTGCATCACTATGCTTAATTCTTAAATTTAAGCCAGTGAGAGACACTTTTACAGTGTCACCATGTGTTCTATGACTAAAGACCTAATTCTCTGTCAACGGCAAAAAGCTGAGTGGGTCTGCCCCTCAATGATAACTGCAACCTGTAAATATTGGAACATATTCGGAGGGCAGTTTTCAAAGACACTTACACAAATAAAACAGGCTTTTGAAAACTGCCCAGCACATAAGCCTGTTACTATATGTGCATTTCAGGGGATGCTCCCAGGGTGGGGTTTGGGGGAAGAGTGCACTTACACACTTTTTGGATTTCCGAAAGTATGTACATATATTTTTAAGAAAAAAAATACCTGCACATTAGCAGGTGCAAATCTGTGCACCAGGCCCAGAGTTAGGCAGAGGCAACATAGCCAATTGCCTGGGGGCTTGAAATTTAGAAGGCGCTAAACTGGGTTAAACAAGATCCTGATTCCTCTTCCTTTAGGACTATGCTCTATAATCTCTAGGGAAGAAATCTCCCTCTCCCATGTTTTCCAGTCCTGCCTGAGGGCACCAATATCTTAAATCCGACTCTGCTGTGTGCACAATTTTCAGAGTCAGTTTTCAAAATGAAATGTTTTCCTTTCAAAATCGATGTAATGTCTGCAGGTAGAAAGTTGCAGCAGATTTTAACCATACACATACTTGGCTTGAGAGTTGCCCATTCTCTGTATAATAATCATAAAGGCAACAGTGAAGACAATGTAAACTCCGTAAATGACATTTGGCATGATAAAGTCCAAATAATGGGACATATTTACTAAAGGTTTACATGTGCTAAGTGGGGGCACTTAACGCACGTTAACCTTTAACAAACTTGCCCCAATGTGTGTTCTTTGCAATAACATGCATTATTTAGTGTCTTGGCATGCAAGGTGCTCTTTGTAAAGTTTTTTTGGCTTTGCACTGAATACAATTTTGTGCTTAGTTTTCTACATGAAAATGTATATTAAAATTAACAGTTAATGCATTGCAAAATCAGAATAGCAGCTGATTATTTATTGGCAAGTATATTATGCATAAACTGCATTTTGCCAAAAATGCTATATATAAATACACCTCAGTGAGATGTAGCAATATTTTTAAAATTTTGCATAACTAAATTTTGTATGCTACTTTTTTTACCCAGCTCATTTGTATAGGCATAAATAGCATGTAAAATCCCTTATTGTATGCAAAATGATGAACTTCAGTACATGGCCCTCTCGAAGGATTAAAACACAACATTCAAAACCATGGTCATTACTTCAATTTCCTTGATGGTTAGATACCAACTAAGCATATATCCTGTCTATCAGTGATACTAATGGGAATAGAATGCTTGTCGGTTATAAAAGAATATTCTTTTCACACATTCCTTTTAATGTGTGCAGATTGATTGTACACATGTTAATTCATAGGTGAATGTGCATTAAATCAATTTTACATGCACTAAAATTTTTAAGATGCCCAAATGAACCAAATGCACATCCCCTGTTTACTAGTGTACTCTACTGGTGGTGTCACTAGGTGCTGGCATACAGCACCAGAGCCCTACTATGTACCCTAATTGCCATTATCTTTGAGCTGACCCACAAGCTCCTACACTTTTAAGGTTATGGTTGGATGAAATAGTCCCTCTCTTAGATGAGCAGTGGCTGATGAGCTAGCTCTGAGTGTTGCACATCAGCGGAGAGAGAACTGACTCCGAGTCTACATCCCATCTTTTGGAGGAATTCCTTTTCCCCATCTAATAAATATTAAGGAATGCCTTTCCTCCATACAAGTGCTTTCCAATTCCACATTCCAGTCCCTCTCACTTCCTACTCTCAAAAGGCATGAGGAGAGTAGGAATTCTTGAGAGCACTAACTCTTCTGTCACTTGGCTCTTCAATGCTGGTATTTGACAACGTTCTTCACAAAGACGGCAAGTGTTATCCCTACCATATGATTCAGCGGTCACTGATCTGCATAAGCCAAGCACATTGATGCTTTTAAGGAGCATTAGATAAAGGAGTGTGATACTGTAACTGTGATAGTCCATTATTATTGTTGTTAATTGCCATCGAATTGGTGTCTACTCCTGGTGACCCACTGGATAGCTGACCTAAACTTTGTTTGGTCTTCAGCCAAGCAGCTCATTGTTGATAGAGTGGTATCCATAGCTGCTGTTATTGTATTGATCCATCTTATTGCCGGCTTTCCTCTTTTACGGTGACCTTCTACCTTGCCAAGCATAATATCTTTCTCCAATGATCTCTCTCTTCGCATGATGTGTCCAAAGTATGAAAGTCAAAGTCTTGTCATCTGAGCTTCTAAGGAAATCTTAGGTTTGATCTCCTCTAGTACCGGCTGGTTTGTTCTTCGGGCAGACCATGATATACATAGTATAATGATAGGTAAATAAAAAGAAAAACAAAAAGGAAAATAAGGTGATATCTTTTTATTGGACTAACCTAAAATATTTGTAGACAAGCTTTTGAAGGTTAAAGCTTTCTTCCTCGGGTCAGAATTGCATCAGTTTGGTTTCCTTTCCAGTGTGTTTGCTCAACTGTTTTCTGATGCCACATTGATCAAAACTACCTGTATTGGGGCAAAATTTATAGATACATTTACTCACATGACATTTTCCAATAATCAAAGCAAAGGTCTGCACAATATAGGTACTTTTAACCATGGATAAGTTGAGCAGTAATCAAAGTCCTTATTTCTATAACTAACTATTATATTTCTTACAGAAAGGGCTTGTACTATTGTCCTCCTTCCCCTTCTCCTCTGAAAAATGGGAGATAGGGATGTGCGCAGGCAAAAACAAAATGTTGGTTCATTTTGGAAAATGGGGCTTTTATCCCCGTTTTCATTATCTTTTGAGTTCATTTCACACATTCATGTTAATAAAAATCTTTTCAGACAGGTTAGAACTTTTTAATGCAGGTTAAGATATATTAAGGTACAGTATATTAAATCAATTTTGAGCACACTAAAATTTAAGACACCTTAACAAACTAAATTCATGCTAACAAGTGTGCACTCCTATTAAAAGGAAAAGGCTGAATGAAAGAGAGGAAGAGGAGTGATCTTCACCCATGTCATTCGTCCCACATTTCTAATATATCGACCTAGGATTCAGCTGAACTGGCACACAAGGAATGTAGGATCAAGATACCATTAGGCCAGTATTGCTAAGTGAAATAGTACAAGAAGCTGAAAATATAGTTAGGCTCCTTTTATTAAAGTCCGCTAAGGATTTGCAAATACATGCTGAGCACACATGTGTTATTTGCAAAGACTTTGTTTTAGCTATTGGAGGCGCAACTAGTGGTTCCCAGTAGCTAACGTGACAGGCAACTAAAGCATGCAGCTGCATTTAGTGTCTTCCATGGAGGAGTCATTATGGGCGCCCATGGTATGAGCCATGTTGCTGCTGAGCGTGCGCAACTGCCTGGGCTCCCACTGTGATGCATTTTCCATGCCCGCGCTCCACCCATTTCCCAAACTATCCTGCCATTGGAAGTTAACAAGCATTTTAGCATGTGGCTGTAGACTTGCTCACTCATTAGTGATCCTAACGCGTTAAAATGCCTGTTAACCGGCTAACAGGCTTTAGTAAAAGGAGCCCTTAGTTGACAGCAAGTTGAAAGGTTCAGACAAGTAAAAGATCTTTTTGTTTTAAATAGGCATGGTAGAAAAGGAGAGAGCAAAGCGACTGATTCAGAACTACAACATGATCTTCGATTTGCGGCTAAGCCCTTTGAAAATTGACCAAGCCATTCGTAATTTCCATTCTGGAGGCAACGTGATACTGAGACCACTACTTCAGTACCTGAAGGAACTATAAGTGAATGTATGCAGCTAATTAGGCTGTGAGATATGATTACTTTCTGCTTTGCTGAATATATAAATCTCCCAAAAACTGGGTGTCACATATCTGGGGCTCTTTTTGCAATGTGTGTCCCATTTTCAAAAAAAAGAGTGGTACAAGAATAACTATGTTTCGGCTGCAGAAAACCTTTTTATCATAGAGAATTATAATGTGCTCAACACTATTAGATTGGCAGTGTGCAATACGATTTCCTTTAGATTTGCAGAGCTAATAAAATCTATTAATTCATCCGGATGCAAACAAGAGGTTTCCAATCAAGCATGGACGTGCCCTTATACCCTCGTTTCTACGAATTTGTTTTCAAATTATTTCAAAGATTGACAAAAAAGACTGTTTATCCCTATCTCCACGCTGTGATGTTCAGTTTTCAGTGGCTTACAAACACAGAGATTGGGGGGAGGAGGGGGAGGGGGCGGCGAAAGTGCATTGGAAATGGCATTGAGAAGTAATTTTATAACAGGGCGCCTAGCTTAGGGCAGCTAAAATGGGCCTATTTTAAGCCTATTTTATAAAAACAAATAGGTGCCTATTGTCGTCATAAAATACGAGTGCAAGTGTCAGAGATCACACTTTCATTATATTTCATTTTGCTTCTTAAGCTTTATATGAACTGCCCATCGTCACATACCTGGGCAGTGCACAGTGATGACGTGCACATTAAATTTAGATGGGAACATTGGCATCTGACGTATAGCAGGTATAAATGATGCATGCACATTTTGCAAATACACATGTAAATTAAGGTTTTTTATAGTACATCTACTCCACCCCGACTGTGCTCCTGGCTAAGCCTACTGTGAAAGTACAAGCCAAAGCATGTGCTTTTTGATTAGATTCAATTTGAGCTATTAATTTGATATACCGCTTACTGCAGCCATTAAAGTGGTTTACAGTTGAGATTTTATGAGGTCATTAATGCACGTAAACTGTCACGTCCGCGTGCTAATGACTTCATAATAGTACCTCTTTAAAGGGGCATTTAATATGGTATGTAACAAAGGGTGTCAAGCTTTTAGTAAATACCATATTAAGCAGGTTTTACTGTGGTTGGTAACATGCAGATGAGCATTGTGGGCAGTAGTAACGTTTGCTTGGCCCTCAACCCTTACCCCTGCATGAACCACAGAACACCGCTCTCCTCAGAGTATCATCACTTTCTTTGGGCACGATCCATCCCGCTGACAGCAGAATCCCCAGACCATCATCTCCCCCTTGATGAGAATGCCCTGGAACAGAACACCTCTCCTGGCCCCCTCAGCAATTCTGGGAATGGAGGGCAGCGGTGAGTGCAAGGGGGGAGGTTGAAGGGGAGAGTCTGGGGGTGGGGGAGGGACAGCAGGAGAGGGATTGGAGTGGGGATGGAAAGGAGGAATATATAAGGAAGGGCACAATGTGTAAATGTACAAAGGCACACCCCTTTCCCACCACACACAGGCACCCCCCTTCCATAGCACACACACACACACACTCACAGGCACCCCCCTTCCATAGCACACACATACACACACTCACACAGGCACCCTACCTCCGCACCACACACCCACAGTCACACCATCTCCGTACCACATACACACACATAGGTGTAGCTTAAGGGTCAGTGGGTGTGGTGGGAGAGGGAGGAGGGGTAGGGCCACTGTCTTCTGTTGGCACTATGCAGTGGCCCATTAAGAGCCTGATTTATTAAGCTTTTTGCCATGGAAAATGGGAAAACAGTCTTAGTAAATCACCCTAAAACCTAAAAAAGTAACTGCGATATACCTTTTTGGGTGGAGGGGCATGCACTGTGACCTAGATTTTGGTTGCTGGCTCCTAGATTACAAGAAAATTTGTCAAGGCCTGGTTTGAACTATGCTTGCACGCTGAGACAGCTCTGCCCCGTCCCGTCCCCCTCTAATATCAGATGTCATCGGATGGGGCAGGACGTGGCAGAGCCGTCTCAGCACACGCATGGTCTAAACACAGGCCCCGCACAGCGCTCTTGCATTTTCTTATGTTGGGTCTGCTGAGAATATGCTGGATATGCACAGTGAGGAGGCACAGGAGTGATGTTGGACATGGATGGGGAGGCAAAGGGCTGCAGAGGGGGGTATGCTGGACATGGAGGGTAGAGATACACATGAGGAGATGCTGGAAATAGGGGGATAGGTACAGAGGAGGGACATGGGGGAAGGAAGAAGGGACATAGAGGGAGATGCTGGATATGAGAGGATGGGGTAGAAGGGGTATGCTGGGCATAGGGGGAGATGCTGGCCATGGGGAGAAGGATACACAGGGGGAGATGCTGGATTTGAGCGGATGGGGTAGAAGGGGTCTGCGGGGCATAGGGGGAGATGCTGGCCATGGGGAGAAGGATACACAGGGGGAGATGCTGGATATGAGAGGATGGGGCAGAAGGGGTATGCTGGGCATAGGGGGAGATGCTGGCCATGGGGAGAAGGGATACACAGGGGGAGATGCTGGATATGAGGGGATGGGACAGAAGGGGTATGCTGGGCATGGGAGGAAGGGATACATGGGGAGATGCTGGATATGAGGATGGGGCAGAAGAGGTATGCTGGGCATGGGGGGAGATGCTGGATATGAGGGGATGGGACAGAAGGGGTATGCTGGGCATGGGGGGAGATGCTGGGCATGGGGAGAAGGGATACACGGGGAGATGCTGGATATGAGGATGGGGCAGAAGGGGTATGCTGGGCATGGGAGGAAGGGATACACAAGGGGAGATGCTGGATATGATGGGATGGGGCAAAAGGGGTATGCTGGGCATGGGGGGAGATGCTGGACATGGGATGAAGGGATACACAAGGGGAGATGATATGAGGGGATGGGACAGAAGAGATATACTGAACATGGGTGGGATAGGGATAGAGGGGGTTATGCTGGACATGGAGGGTAGAGATACACATGAAGAGATGCTGGAAATGGGGGGATAGGTACAGAGGGGGGACATGGGGGAAGGAAGAAGGGACATAGAGGGGAGATGTTGGACATGGGGGGAGGGACACAGAGAGAAGATGGTGGACATGGAAGAAAGGATAGAAAAATGCTTGATGAAGGAAGGGAAGCAGGATAGAGAGAGACAGGGCCAGCCCGTCCATCAGGTGAGTTAGGCGGCCAGCGGCACACCTGGGCAGTCTGCCGCCCCCACCCCCACCCCACCCAGCTGCCGCAGATTCCTTTTGGGGTGGGGGAAGCTGGCATCAGCAGTATTTCCAAAAGCAGCGGCAACAAGCCGCCACTTTTGAAAATACTGCCGCACTTCTACCGCTGCCTGCCTCCCCCTTCCAAGACGGAATCGGCAGCAGCTGGGGAGGTGATGATGGCAGCTGGGGGGGGGGGAGCGGCGAGGTCAGGGTTTCTGCCTAGGATGAGTATACACTCATATAACCCCTCTGAAATCACTTCACTGGCTCCCCTTCCGTTTCCGTATCCATTTCAAACTTCTCCTTCTAACCTATAAATGCATTCACTCTAATGCTCCTCATTTTCTTTCCTCTCTTCTCTCTCCCTACACCCCTCCTTGTGAACTTCGCTCCTCCTCTGGTTTCCTTCTCACTATGCCCTTTTCCTCTAATGCCAACTCCAGACTTCGTTCCCTTCACCTTGCTGCTCCTTATGCCTGGAACAAACTTCCTCTATCCTTATATCAAGTCTCATCTCTCTCCCTCTTCAAACCTATGCTCAAGGCCTATCTCTTCGAAGCCACTTTTGGATCCTATTTCCCTTGTGTCTCCTCTCCCTTTGATCCCTTATTTCTCTTCTTTTTTATTGTATTGTCTGTCTGTCTTAACTAGATTGTAAGCTCTTCAAGCAGGGACTGTCTTCTTATGTGTTTGTACCGAGTTGTGTACTCCTTGTAGCACTTTATAAATGATAAATAGTAGTAGTAAATGGAGAGGAGACCATGAAAAGAGAGCTAAGAGAAGACAGAGGAAAATAAAAACCAGAGACTGGGACCAACACAATTAGAAAAATAAAATGACCTGCCCACAAAGGTAGAAAAAAGAATTTTATTTTCTATTTTGTAACTGGAAAGGATCAGTTTTTGAAAAGTACATCTGCCAGGAGTCAGGATTGGTGTTGGACATGGCTAAAGCCTAGCCCGAGGCAAAAATCTGAGAAGGGACCCTAAAGCCCACTAGCAAATTGTATCTTTTTCCGTTTCAGACAAGTCTGAGGCCCTCTCTAGGCTGGAGGCCCAGGACAATTGCCTTGGTTGCTTCACTCCTAATGCCGATCCTGACATCAGCTGTCTTTTGTTTTGTACAGTATAGGGGGACATGCATTTCTTTCTGTTTCTCTGGTGTTGCACTGCATGCAGTGTCTGGCTTTCTGAAGTTTTAGTTTAATTTTTGTCTACATATTTCACTTTGTGGTCACTTATTGCGAAGGCCTATCTTTAATTTATGTGTGTGTGTGACCAAGACTGGGTATTCTGTTAGCATAGTATTTCTGTTTAAGGATGTTTAGTAATGTGGCTTGTTCAGCTTTCCTGTTAGGTTTATTGACGTTTTAGGGCCCACTGCAATATTTACGGTGCTGCCTTTTTCTAGGTAGGGTCCTTGTGTGAGTTTTGGAAGTTAGTGCGTTTGGAAGTTGCCCTTGGTCCCGAATGACTTTTTTATATTAATTCCAGGGCTGGCCCAACCATCAGATAACTTAGGCAATCGCTTCTGGGAGTTGGCAGAGAGCAGGGCATTCAAAGCTAAACAATAAATTCTGACAGTCAGGGGGAACATATGGAATAAGATATGCTTAGGGTACCAACACTTTGAATCAGTTCTGAGGCTAGCACTGATTAATTCACAATATGATTGGTATTCAGAGGTATTTTTTCTTGTATGATAATTTTTATGGGGAAGGTTCTAGCTCTGCTCTGCCCAGATTGCTGGGGAAGGAACTGGGGAGCAGGGTATTTTGGATTTAATGCCATATGGGCTAGCATATGTGTGTTGGAGGAGCTTGAGAAGGGGACTGTGGCTGAACAAGTGCTGAAGAGTTCAACCTCTTGTATCCCCCGCCCTTGATATAGCCTGCAGATGCTAAAGCCTGCACCGTTACCCTCTCTGCAATTATTTTTTATGGGCATGGCAGGGGCGAGCATGGGTTCATGGCTAGCCACAGGTGGTGCATTTTTCTCTTTCAAAAGTTGGCAACCCTTCTCCCAACTTAGTTCAGCCATTGCAGCAAGAGTTCTTATCTGGAGACAGGACCGTACCAAGCTAGAAATGCACCCTGTACAATTAACAAATCTAGTGCCCCTCCTCCATCCAGCCATGTTCTGCAACTCACTCTTTTGAGCTTCCTGGAAGCCCAGTGATGATATCAGCACCCCTTTCTGTGATTGCGCCCTATGTGGCCGCACTGCTCACACAGCCCTTGGTACGGCCTTGCCTGGAGACCATGCACCAGGGCTCCTCATTACCTCTCCTCTCTCCTTCCATCCTACTTTCAAACTCTTCATTGAGCAAATCGTCCATATTTGTGCTCTTCTCGAGCTGGAGGGCCAGGAGTTCAAATCCCGTTGGAGGACAGCAACCTCAGGCTGGAAGGGCTGGGGTTTCTGATCCCATGGGTGCTCCTTGTGGCCTTGGGCAAGCCACTTAACCCTCCATTGCCTCAGGTACAAATACTTAGATCGTGAGCCCTTTGGGGATGAGGAAAAATATATACCTGACTGTATAGAATTGTTAACCACTTAGACATGGTACATAATAGGTGGTATATCAAATAAAAGTAATTATAACTATCATTAACTGCTCTTTCCAACTTCCTGGAATAAACTTCCTGGGCTGGTCGTTCACAATCTCTCTCTGACCATATTCAAATCCAGCATAAAAGCCCATTTTATTTATTTATCCAGTTTTATATACCACCTTTTCCTTCAAAGTGGTTTACAGGGTACAGTTAGGTACAATCTAAGTAGAGGAGTAGGGGGTAAGGGTAAAATATGTACGTTTTGCAAATAAAGGCAGGCATTGGTTGACTGTGGTTGCTTAAGGATTCTGAGTGGGTCCGTAGTGCTTTGAGATGGGTAGAGTCTTGAGCATCCTCCGAAAATCGTTGGCATCACTCATGGTTCTCATTATCTCTGGAAGTGAGTTCCATAGTGCAGGTGCAGTCTGGGTCTGTTTTTAAATCTTTAAATTTTAAATGTTGCCTGTCCCTGATGTTAAGTTTTCGATTTTAAACACTTTTCTATCGCAAATGACTTTTCTGTACTCTCTTGCTTGACCTGTATGTGTGTCATTTTATGTGTATCTGCACAGTGCAACATAAGTCTAGCGCACTTTAGAGGTAATAAGTAGTGCTCCTTCAGGCGCATCCTGCAGTGATGGGCCCTATATCCAACCACTAGACATTACCTTCGCATGATAACTATAAATCTCTCTCTCCACAGCAGCGCTGAATGTTGTATCTGCAATATCCCTAACACCAGCTAACCCAAGAGCCAGAACAGGATTCAAACTAAAGTTGCTCCCACCGATCCGACCTGATGCTGATGTTTTGCTGTGAGATTTTATTTGGGATTTTTATGCTATTTTGATCTGTGTGTATTGAAAATCAGCAATAAAGTTTCAGTGATGTCAAAACATCACTGTCAAAACATCACTGTCAAAACATTTTTGGATGTGCACAAATATATCTCCGTTTAATACAGATTAGCCATGCTGGCCTCGTGTTAGTGTGACCTCTTCTTAGAGTAGAAGGCACCAACAAAATGTAATATTAGGACGATTCACTTCATGAAAATAAACAGAATGATTGCAGCTGCACAAAATGGTAAATTATAAGGAAGCATTTTTGTCTCTGGCTCCCAAAAAATATTGGCTGGTGCCCAAGATTTATAAATATTTTTTCATCTCTGTTCTTTGTATACATATTAAGCATGAATATAGCATGCAGTTGAAAAGTGAACTTACAGCACACACTCCTAAACAAGCACTTCATTTCAAATGAGTAAAAATGGAAGATAATATATGCTGTTTAAAAAGAAAGAAAGAGGACACTGCAAAATATGGTTGCCAACTGGACGTTTTTTTTGTACGGCCAGGCCGGCTGCCGGCGAAGTGTTAAAACCGGCCGTGCAAAAGCCGTTTTTTTTGCGAGGGAACAACCTGCATGAGCTGCTGTCGTCACTGCTGCTGCTGCTGCTGCTGCTGTCACCACCACCACCGATTTCACAGATTTGCAGCGCCAGCGGCGTCTCTCCCTGGCCTCCCCCCAGAAGCACAAGCTGGGTCCCAGTTCCAAGACACTAGTCTCTGCCTGTCACGCCCCCTTCTGACGAATGTTTCTGCATCAGAATGGGGTGGGACTGGCAGAAACAAGCGCGCTGGAATCGGGATCCTGCGCTTTGACTAGGGGCGGCAGTTTGGGGGTAAAATGTGAAAGCAGAGCAGCCACACTGGGCATCGGTGGGGGAGAGGGGCTAGAGGTAGAGGGTACATGCTGGACACAGGGTGCAGGGGGGCAGATGCTGCACAAGGGGGGTCAGGGGAACAGATGCACAAGGGGAGCAGGGGCACAGGTGCTGCACAAGGGGAGGGGGTAGAGGGACAGATGTTGGACACTAGGGCGAGAAGAAAGATGCTGGACATGGGGGTGGGACAAGGGACAGATGCTGGCCAGGGGGAAGAAGGGCAGATAGTGACCATAGGGGGAAGATGGAGGGCAGATGCTGGCCATGGGATGAGGGAGCAGGGGGCTGAAGATTGCTAGAGGAAGGATGGAGAACAGATGCTAGGCATGGGGGGGGGGGGATAAGGGAAAAAGGGCAGATGAAGGGGGGGCATAGGACTAAAGAGCAGATAGCGGCATAGAGAATAAAGGGCAGATGCAGGACAGGAGGGCGATGGGGGGAGAAAGGGCAGACTGAGGAGAGATGATGGACATGGGGAGGACAGGGATAGGGACACAGAGGAGAGATGCTGGGTATGAGGAGAGAGAGAGGAGGAGAGTTAGTTAAAGACTGGGAAATAAAAGAATGGGGAAGAAGAGAGAGAGGGAATGGGAGGGTTGGGGAGGGGGAAAAGATGGAAAACTGCAGCTAAATACAGTTTTAAAAAAAGTAAAACTGAGAAGGAGGAGTGAAATTTGAATAGAGAAGAAGAAAAATAATCCAAGCAAAACTGAAAAGAAGAAATCGGTGTTACAGACTGAGGACGTGAAAGCAGGAGGAGAGAGAAAATAAGATCATAAAAAGAGTGGTAAGAGAAGACAGAGGAAAACAGACACCAGAGACTGGGACCAAAAACAATTTAAAATATAAAATGCCCCAACATCAAAGGTAGAAAAAATAATTCCATTTTCTATGTAGTATGGGTCTATTCGCCCCTCCCTGCTAGTCCTGTCAAAAGCCTCCCTGTACAAACAAGGAGCTTGTACGGGGAGGCTTAGACAGGGGAGGGAGGGAGGGAGGGGGCGTTGCGGAGGTGGAGTTAGGGAAGGCAGTGGGCACTCTGCGACCCCAGATGTACAGGGCCAATTCTGAAGTCGGAGGTGGAATAAGTCCCCATGGATGTCAGGGGACGGCAGGCTTCAGCAACATAAGAAAGGTGAGGGGGTGAAGAGGGTTCCCTGCAGCCCCACCCTGGCCATGGAAGGCCAGATCGAGGGTTGGGCTGAGGGGAAAGGAAAGAGTGGTCGGTGGCTGGGCAATGGAACGTCATGGCACCGAGGCTCCATTCAGGAGCCTGACTGAGTTAGCTGGGCATGGCTCTGAACGTGCAGGCCGATTGGAATTGGGTCCCAGCCTGCACGTATAGACCCTAGACACAATTCTGATCCCACGAGGAATGTCTAGCCCCCAAAGGATCAGAATTGAGTCTATGTGCGTCCCAATTCCGATCGGGCACACAGGGACCTGGACACACATGTTGGAATGTGCCTCTAATTGAATATGTCAGTTTTTGGAATGTACATCTGCAAGGACTAGTGTTAGACATGGCTGGGGCCCAGCCCAGGCAAAAATTTGAAGGGGATCCTAAACCCTACTAGCTAGCTATTCCTTCTCGAGCATCAGACTGGTTTGGGGGCCTTATCTGTCTTGAGAGTCCAGAGCAATTTCTCTAGTTACAGTCCTCATAATGCCAGTCCTGACATCTGCTATCTTCTTTTGTACATTGCATGCAGGGTCTGGCTTTTTGAAGTTTCAGTTTCACTTTTGTGTACATATTTCTATTTTCAAGTTTTAGTATTCCAGGATTACCAAGTTACCCAGTTCCAGGAATGAGATTTTTGGCCAGTTCTGGTTTTAAATTTGCCTTGCAGTGCAGCATGGTATTTGTAGTCCCTGATTTTACCCATTGAAATCAGTGCTGCAGAACCCAAAATACACCAGAATGAGATGGTCAGAAATCTAGTACGGGCTTAAAATCTCACTCCTAGAGTCAGATAACTAGGTAACTCTGGTATCCTGCTAGCATGTAATTTCTATTTAAAATGAGTAATAATCTGACTTGTTCAGCTTTCCTAATAGATTTACTGATGTTCTAGGGCCCCCAGCAATATTTACAGCATTGCCTTTTCCTTATACAGTCGAGTCCTTGGGTGAGTTTTGGAAGTTAGTGCAGGCATGATAGATTTGCTCTTCACTCTGAAGGATTTTTCTTGTATTCATTTCCAATAGACCTGGTACTTGGAGGGTTTGTATTGCCATTACTGAGATCTTTGTTTTGTACAGTTAGTTGTATGGGGAAGTGACCTAGGGGTGGGGGAGTCTATGGATGCAGAAGATATATTTGGATTTAATACCATATGGGTGAGCATTATGTGTATTGGAGGTATGTGATTGACTGGATGCAGAAGAATGCAATGTCTTGTACTCCCCTCCCCCACTTCGATATGACTTGCCGATGCTAAAGCCCGCACTGTTACCCTCTGCAGTTATTTGTTGGGGGTGTGGCAGGGGTGGGCAGAATAGAAGGCGGGGCACAAGTAGCTGCAGGTGGCGGTTTTTTTCTTTTCAAAAGGTTGGCAACCCTTTCCATGGAAAGTTTTTATGTAGGTGGTTGTTTTTCTAATATTTTTCCACTTTTTCTTGTTTAATCCTTTCCTCGTCTTTTTCACTTATTAAAAAGCCTGGCTTTCACATGTTTACCGTACTGGTTGTCTATTCTGACTCCTAAGGCATTCTGTATAGCAGTGGTTTCCAAATTTGGGGCCAGGACCTTAAATGGGGTCACATCATCAGTAAATGGGGGTCACAGAAACATGGCCATTACCCTTTCTCTCTGAACTTTCACTGTGACTTATGTCAAGTAGTTGCAGCCACCAGTCAGCACGTGGCCTGTGAGCTAGTGAACATTCATAGTCCTGTATCCTCTCCTGGGGAAACTTCCTGTTATACTGGAAACCCGTGCTAAGTACTGTGATCTGTAAGCACACACTGCACACCGACACAAACATCCCTGTTCTGACTGCTGCTGCTGTTGCCACTACTGTTGCTGCTGCCTTCCTGCTTTAGATGAGTGGAAGAAGATGAAGAAATTAGACCTTACCTGCTAATTGATGTTCCTTGAGTTACTCGAGTCCAGTCCCGACAGCTTAGGGTATTCCCGTCAAACCAGCAACTTGGAGACTGAGCATGTCATGACTTTCCTGACATCCCCATAGATAGACAGCTGGCTCCTCCCACTACTATCTCCAGTATCTTATTTGACAAAGCAGACTCACGGAAACAACCACCATTAATGTAACCTCTTAAGTCAACAATTCAAACTAATGAACTACCATAAGCACGCTCACCTGTCACGGATGGAAAAAGAGCTCCTGGAGAACAGTTACCTCTGCCCTTAACTCCTCTTCCATCCTGCAGGTGGCCTTCTGCAGATTCTGTTTTTCTGGGGCTTTTTCTTTTACCTTGACCCTATCCCCCGGTTCATGTGAACTAGGTAACCTTCTTGCAGCTGCGGAGCCACATGCTAACAGTTAGCCTCAATTATCAGTGAAGGGATTTGGGACTGTGCTGGAGTAACTCAAGGAACATTAACAAGTAAGGTCTAATTTCTTCTTCCATTTTGTTCCTCCAGTCCAGTCCCGGCACCTTAGGGATGTACTATAGCAGTACTACTCTCTGGAGGGACCTACTAACCCGGCTTGCAGTATGCAAATCCAAAACATGCCTCCTCTGAAGCCTGCACATCCAACCTATAATGCTTCACAAGGGAAGACAAGGAGGCCCAAGTTGCTGCTCTACATATATCAACTGGCGGCACCAGACTGAACTCTGCCCAGGACGCTGCTTGGGCTCTGGTCGAATGGGCGCACAATCCCACGGGAACTGGCTTAGACACCTTGGATGCTGCGTCTCCCTTTCATAGTCCTCCAAACCGAACAAACAGGCGCTCCGACCTACGGAAGGACCCTGTGTTCTTCAGGTATCCTCGTAATATGCATCTAACATTCAACTTCCGCAGGAGCGGATCCACTGCGGCCCCCTCCTTCCCCGAAAAGACCGGAAGGAACACTATCTGATTCAGATGGAAAGCTGAGAGCACCTTCAGCAAGAAGGAAGGAACCGGCCTTAATACCACCTTTTCCCTGGATACCACTAGAAACGTCTCCCTGCATGACAAAGCCTGGAGCTCTGAAATCCTCCTGGCTGAACAAATGGCCACCAGAAACACCGCCTTCAATGTCAGGTCCTTCATCGTACAATCCCCCAGGGGTTCAAAAGGCTGTTTGGTCAAGACCGACAACACCAGATTGAGTTCCCAAGGTAGCATCACGGACCGCACTGGCAGCCGCACCTGCTTAACCGCCCTGAGAACTCGAACCACATCCAGGTGCGAGGCCAGGGGCACTTCTCTTATTCTGCCCCTATAGCACAAAAAGGCAGCTACCTGCACTCTTAATGAACTACAGGCCAGACCCTTGTCCATGCCGGCCTGAAGAAAAGCCAGCATCTCTAACACTATGCACTTCAATGGAGTACAACCGTGTCCTTCACACCAATGTTTGAACACTCTCCATATGTGAATGTATGCTAGCGAAGTAGACCGCCTGTGCGCCTTCAGCAAGATCGCTATCACTGCGGGCGCATAGTCTCTTTTTCTCAAACACCCTTCTCAAGAGCCATGCCGTAAGCAAGAACCAATCTACCTGTGGCATTTGAATGGGGCCCTCGGCCAGCAGATCTGTCCAAGCTGGGAGCCGCCATGGTCGATCGGCCGTCATTCTGAACAGATCTACACACCACGGCCTCCTCGACCAATCCGGAGCGATCAGAAGTACCAGTCCTGGATGCGCCTCTATCCTCTGCACTAAGTGGCGAATGAACGACCAAGGAGGAAAGACATACAGGAACCTGTCCATGTGCCATGGCTAGACGAGTGCGTTGAGCCCCTCCGATGTGCGCTCTCTCCTTCTGCTGTAAAACCAAGCAGCCTTGGAGGAGTCATAGGTCGCCATCGGGTCCCTTAATGAATGCTCCCAAAGGTCTACCAACTGCATGAAGACACCCTGATTGAGCTGCCATTCCGCCGGATCAATCCACATTCTGCTGAGGTAATTGGCCTCTATATTTTCTCATCCAGCCACATGCACCTCCAACATGGCCAGCAGGTTGCTCTCTGCCCATTCTAGCAATGGCTGGGCCTCCTCTTCCAGCTACGCACTGCTTGTACCGCCCTGGCGATTGATGAACACTTTACCCTGCAACCGGTTCTGAAAGCCTTGCAGGGCCAAGAATACCGCTCTCAGCTCCACCCGATTTATGGGCCGCTGTAACCACCAGCCCTGCACAAACTTGGCCTCGCAATGCACCCCCCCAGCCCAATAGGTTGGCATCCGTAGTAAGCTGCACCCACTGGGGCGCCTCCAGAGGCATGCCTTTTAGCAGCATGTGGGTTTGCAGCCACCACCGTAGTGCCCATCGCACCTCCTCCGGCTATGGCAGCTGTGTCAAGAGAGGGTGCACCTGCACAGACCACCTGCGAAGCAGTGCCCATTGTAATGGCCTCATGTATGCCTGCGCCCAGGGGACCATGTCTATGGATGCCGCCATGGAGTCCAACACTTGTAAATAATTCCACGCCATCGGCCTCTGCATCCTCATAAACTGTTTGATCTGCCCCTGGAGCTTATGCACTCTTGCTACTAGCAGCAACACTTGTCCCATATCCGTCTGGAAATGAGTCCCGAGGTATTGCAGGTCATGACGGCGTTATGCGTCTCTTGGAAAACTTGGCCACCCATCCGAGACACTGCAGGAATGCTACAACACGTGCCGTCACCTGCTCACTCTCCTCGCGGGATTTTGACCTGATGAGCCAATTGTCAAGGTTGGGGTGGACTAGAATGCCTTCTTGCCACAGCCCCACTGCTAGCGCCACCATGACCTTGCTAAACGTTCAAAGCGCAGTGGCCAATCCAAACGACAGCATTTGAAACTGAAAATGCTTCATCAGCACCACGAACCTGAGAAATCTCTGGTGCTTTGTACACACCGGAATATGCAGATATGCCTTGGTGGGGTCTAGGGAAGTCAAAAACTCTCCCTCTCGTACTGCCACTATGACTGACTGCAATGTCTCCATGTGGAAACATGGTAGACTTGAGTTCTAGGATGAGCCGAAAGGACCCCTCTTTCTTGGGAACCACAAAGTAGATGGAGTATCAACCACACCTGAGTGGTCTGGCGGGACCTCTACCACCACTTGAAGCCTGAGCAACCGCTGCAGAGTGTCTCCCCCTGCCTTCTATAGCGCTTTGCAAGGGGAATTGACAAAGGTGTCCCGGAAGGGCCAAATTAATTCCAAGGCATACCCCTCCCAGATGATCTCTGGCACCCATCTATCGATCGTGATACGGGTCCAGATGTTGTAAAAATCCCATAGCTAGGCACCAAGTCTGCCTGGCCCTCTCTCGTTTCATTGCGTCTTTTTGGGAGCTGGGGTGGAGGAAGAGTAGAGCCCTCTTCTGGCATCCCTAAAGCCCCAAAAGGGTTGCCCCCTGGCAGGGAAACGGCCCCTTTGATATGGCACAGACCGCAAAGACCGAAAATCTCTCAGCTAACCTTATCCTGGGGCCAAAGACCGCACTGACTTCTGCTTGTCTTCTGGTAAACCGCCTCCTTTGGATTCCCCCAGGTTCTTAACCAACTTCTCGAGATCCTCTCCCCAGAAAAGGAGCTTTTTCAACCTAAACTTGGAGGACATGTCTGCTGATCAGTTACAGAGCTACAAATACCTTCTTGCTGCCACTACCGAGGCCATACCCTTGGACAAGCATCTAATCAGGTCTTAGAAGGTATCAGCCAGGTATGCCGCCCCAGACTTCAACTTGGCTGCCTCCAGAGGTCGAGCCTACTCTGCCCCTGAGGGCCTCCCAGCTACTTTACACCCATCTCAAACATGCCCAGACCACAAAGGCCCCACATACTGACGCTTGCAATGCCAAAGCATTGATGTCAAATGCCTGCTTTAGAAGTGTTTCCAGCTTGCGGTCCTGCACATCCTTGAGGGCCGAGCTACCCTTAACAGGGATTGTTGTCTTCCTTATTACTGCCTAAACCACTGCATCCACCTTTGGAGCTCACCAGAATTCACTGTCCCGATCCGGCAGCAGATATAGGCAGGACATTGTCTGAGTTCCTCGGAGCGCCCCCTGGGGCACATCCCAATCATCCTGTATCATCCGCCACACGACTTTGTGCAATGGGAACACCTTCTGAGTTGCTTGAACCACTTGTAATAGTGGGTCCTCCAGAGGTTCTTCATGCTCTGGTGCCTCTGTCCGAACATTCAATACCTTGGCAGATTGTGCTTTCAACACCGCCAACTCTTCTCTGTGGAAAACCTGGACAATGCAAGACTCCTCTGCCTGAGGGATCTCTCCTTCTTCCAACAACTCCAGAGAATCCTCCTCCTCCGGATCCTCTTTCTCCAGCAAAGCCTCCTTCCATTCTTCTCTTACTGGGTCCTGGCTGCTCCTCTGCTTCCCCCAGCGCTGTGGCTTGCTCAGAGGACCGCTTGGTCCCTCCCCACGAAACCGCCAGTGACTCTCCTGCTTCTTGATTCAAACAAAAGATCTTGTGCAGCAACAATACCAATTCCGGCGAAAACACCCCCCCTGAGGACTGACTCCCTGAGCCACCTGCGTGGCACCACCCTTAAGGGCCTTCTTACCCTTGCCCTTGGGCCTTTAGCTGCGGGAGGTTTCCCTGCCTCCGCACTTACTGCTAGCTCAGCCATGGCTGTTACCTGTGAAGAAAGCCCAGGGATCCTGCGCTCTTCCATGCATTCAGGGGTCTTCTCTGGCCTGACCTCCTGCAGGTCCGCCACCAGTGACCTGGATTCTGTTTCACAGCCTCGGCAAAATGCCATCACTGACATTGAGCCCCTACGGGACCCGCATACAAGACAGGTCTGCTTTGCAGGCATTGGGTCTCTGCGCTTAGGATGCTCTCTTTTTTTTTTTTAATGCACTGGATTAACAAAAGCTCCTACTGTTCTCTGGTGCCCCAAAACAATCAATATGTAGCAGGAGAAGTACCGGTCCCTTTGCAACATCCCCCCCCCCCCCTGCTTGCACTATCACTTCCCGAGCTTAGCTAAGAAGGCTTCCATTACCATGTGGCTCCAACAGCTGCCCAGTAATCAGTCCTGCTCCTTCTAGCCTTACCTGTTCTCCTTAGGCTATGGAGCAGTCGCCCCGATGCTCAGCCAACTTTGGGGCATCAGCATTGGGTCACGGAAACTGGTCTCCCATGCCATGATGACTCTTCACCCTTCAATTCAACAGCTTCAGAATCGTTGCGCATGCCTTTTCAGCCGCAGCTTTGCTGTGAGCTGCTTTTACCACCTGCAGCACAGCGCATTGCCAGCTCTCAATAAGTCGATTCCGGTCCCCCAAAAAAATCAAGAACTCCCTCACAGATGAGTCCTCCAGACCCAGTAAATCACTCCAGTGCCTGCTTCTAAGTTAGTTCTTGTTAAGCACTGCACCCCTCAAGCATGAGCTGCTGACAGCTCCCCTAGCCATTCAGCGCCCTGCAGGTGATCAAATTAATTCCAATTAAATAGATTTAACTGAATTTAAATCAATTGAGTTAATTAAAATTAATTAAATCCCAATCGTTCTTTCATTGAGTCAAACTAGGGGATTCACGTCTCTCCAGCTGCTTGGAGACTGAGATACTGGAGGCTGGTGGGAGGAACCAGCTGTCTATCTATGGGGATGTCAGGAAAGTCATGACATGCTCAGTCTCCAAATTGCTGGTTTGACGTGAATACCCTAATAAGCCGGCACTGGACTGGAGGAATGAAATTGAACTACTATTTTGATTTCATCATCTGGGTTCACGTGAATTTTCAGTTGCTAAAATAGGGTCATATATGATAAAAATTTGAAAAGCACTGCTTTATAGAGCCTTTAATCCCTTTTACTGTCTCTCCTCAGAAGCCTCATTCCTTGCAACTTCACTCAGTTTAAGTTGCTTCTGTCTCAGTTAATCCCACCCATACACAGTCCATCAGGTTTTAGATCTTCATCTGGTTTCCCTGTTTCAACTCAAAACTTGTTTTTTTCTGTATGATTTGTTTGTCTTGACTAGATTGTATGCTGTAAGGAGAAGAGAATATTATATTTGTCCATCAAGAAATGAATATTCCTGAGAGTGCTATATAAATAATAATTAAAACTTTTCTTTCTCCTAGGACAAGCAGGATGAGTCAGCCACACTTGGTGACGTCATCCGACGGTGCCGAGACGGAAGTACTCTCCATAGCTCAGAAGGGCTTTCGCCCTTCTGAGCATGAGCCCACTGGCCCCACCCCCGGGCCCGCCCCTAGCCAGTCAGTTTTTGTTCTTCCGCCTTGCCACCAAGACGGATTATTCTACTCTCCAAACAAATTGACTTACTTTGCTTAATTTTTCTCTATTCTGTTTGTGTTTCTCCAGATCTTGCAGGGGACTAGGTCAAGCAGCGCTCCTAGACTCGAGGGTAGCTGCCGCCGCTACACCCGCTACAGTTCGGGATATGCCTCTGAGGCCTCCATCTCCAGCCGCGGGCCTCCAATGGACAGCCCTGCTCCCCGTAGCATGAGCTCTCCCTCCTTGGACCCCCTCCGGTGCTGCTGCTGCATCGCATCGAAGTCCGGGGCTCAGAGTATCGAGCTTTAGGTCCACGTGCTCTCTCCCCGGCTGGTGCGTAGGGGAGCGAAGGACATTATTCAGGGGACACCTGCCCGGCGGACTGCCCCTCCTTGTGTCGGCTGCAGCTCCGGATGTGTCTCTGAGGCCTCCATCGCCAGCCGCAGGCCTCCGGTAGACATCCCTGCAACATCAGCTCTCTCTCCTTGGACCTCTCCGAGTCTGACTTCGGCGCATTGGAGTCTTCAAAACGCCTCCCCGTCAAGCACTACTCTAGTCCTGCTTGTCCTGGAGAGTTCAGAGATGCCCGATCCGGACGGCCACGAAGCCCTCAAGACAAACTCAGGCTATGATCTTATCAAAATATGTAACTCACAATTTATTACAATTAAAGAACTTCAGGTCTCAGACTCCAGATAGGCACTATCTTGCAGGCTATGTCAATAATATGTGCCACTTTCGCATCAACGACCTCAGTTCTTTCTTTTAACTGTTGATTTGAGCTGTGTTATTTGACAGACAACTCGATACTCGTTTTATAGCATATAGTAATAATTATTCTTATCTTATTGACTCCCCGATGCCTTCATTCGGCTGCCGTGTTGCGTTTCACAAACTGACTGGTTTCATCAGGGGGTTAAGTTTAAGGATTCGCTGACTCCCAGCGATACAGCTTGAATTCGTTCTATGCGTCAAACTGGCACTGTCAAAACAATTAGTTACATTAAGTCAGATTTTCATGCCTTAATTAAATTATATTAACAAGGAGATGTTTTTTACTGTAGCCATACTAAAACAAGGAGTCCTACCATTACCGCAATGCTGATGATTCTGGTTCGTGTGCCGGGCGTATTACCTCTGAGCCTACCGGCTTCCAAAAAACACCGTGCATGCGGACCTGTCGGGAGGAGGATATTTACCTAATGAATAATTAGGCATTTATTGACGTCATCGCGGTCACCAGCTGATCTCTTCAAATAAGGGTTTCAACCAACTAGATGTCAGAAGCTCGCTGTTCCATGGTAATGAAGATGTCAACTATTGAAAATATTGAAAAATGGCTGCACAAATAAATCATAAACATGCAGTCCAATCTACAGTATTATTCATGCCATGCGGATAAATCGTCTGTAGTTTGTAGATCCATCGTTGTTCACAAATGACTAGTGTCTGTTCCCGGGACCTGCCATTCTGCCCAGCGTTCACCATGTCGATACAAAAACATCGTAGTTGATCAAAAACGTGTTGTTTAGATAAACAATGTGCCACCATAGGAGCTTCCAACACTTTACATTTAAGCCTGCTGCGATGTTCATTAATGCGGATCCGGAAAGGCCGTTCTGTCTTGCCTACATAAAGTAAGCCACACGGACATCTGATGCAATACACAACGTATTGGGAAATGCATGTTGTTGATTGTCTTAATGTGTACACTAGTCCATTATGTTCAAATTCCTTTATCGTCTCGGAAATCAAACACATGTTGCAATCCTCGCACGTTCTATGTCCCTGAAAATCCATTTGTGTAGAATCCGATATAGGTCTTAGCATGGCTGGACTGAGTCTCTCCTTCAAATTTTATGGCGTGTCCAAACACATCTTATTTGTTTTTGCGCTAACCCCGGAAGGGTGCTGATCACATTCAGGTGTTTCTTAAGAATGCGTTTGATTTGTGCACTGTAAGGAGAAAATTTAGTAATGAAATTTACAATGTGGTCATCCGGTGGCATCTTTCTCTTAGTTTGAAGCAGTAATTCCCGATTGTTATATAATGTCCTCTTATATGCTGTCCTTATGATGTTGTCTGGATAACCTCTAAATCGGAAATCTTCCATAAGAGCCTTAGATTGTGTTTTAAAAGTCCGTAAATCAGAACAGTTCCTATGGTAGCGAATAAATTGCGATAAAGGTAAGCTGTCCCTTAGTTGTCTCGGGTGACCACTATTGTAATGGAGAAACGTATTCCGATCTGTTGGTTTTTTGAAAACCGAAGTAACCCAACCCTTTGTGCTTTTTTCAACCATGACATCAAGAAAAACAATCTTATCATTATTGAAAGTATGAGTGAATTGAATATGTGGATCCAACTTGTTCAGCCAGCCTATAAATTTTTCCAGAATACAGATGGAACCTTTCCATAACATAAAAACGTTGTCTATATAGCGACGCCACATGATGATATGATCTCTGTGAGGGGAAGTAGGCAACCATTTAAGTTCAAAAGCGCCCATAAAAAGATTGGCCACGGAAGGAGCGCAAGTTGCTCCCATGGCTACCCCTGATGTTTGTTGGAAAATTTGTTGTTCAAACTCAAAATAGTTCTGGAATATCATTATGTCAGTCAGTCGGGCTAAAAACTGTATGTGGGCGGAAGTCAAATCTCCTCTGCCACGTAAAGAAGACAAGATTACATCGTAAGCCGCTCTTTGGGGGATACTTTTGTAGAGTGCTGCCACATCTAGGGTGACTAAAAAAACTTCAGTTTGAGACGCCCAATACGTATGATCAGCTAATATCTGTAAAAAATGGGATGTATCCCTTAAGTATGCTGGAATGTCAATTAATAGTGGATGCAAAAATGAATCAATATAAATCGAAGGGTTCCAAGACGGTGCCCCTAGTGGAGACTATTGGTCTCCCTGGCGGATTGGTAAGGCTCTTGTGAATTTTTGGCACAAGATATAGTTTTGCCATGGTGAAACTTAACGGATTCAAAAACTTCCATTCTTTCTTATTTATCAGTTTCTCTTCCAATGCTTGTGTGGTAATGCTCTTAATCAGTTTTTGTAATTCGGCAGTAGGATCCACAGACAATAATTTATAAGTATTCACCTGCAGCAATTGCGATTTTGCTTCTAAGAGATATTCTTCTCTATCTTGTAAAACGATGGCTCCTCCTTTGTCAGCTCTGCGGACTACTATCTAGTTTGGTCTTAAACTCAAGAGTAAAATTGCAGTTAAGCCAAAAATATGTATTTTACTCAATATGAATTGCTGAATTTCCAGATAAAAGCAAATAATGATAAATTGTAAAAATCATTTAACATGCACACGTTTTTTGAACAGCGGGTCTCAGATTCTCATGGAGTTTTTCAGTGACAATGGCAAAAGCCAGTAACTACTCCCGATATACATCAACGACCCTTTTTGTTTTTTGAACGTGTGTTTTTTTCAAGCGTTTTGAAATAACTTATCCAAGATGCATTTTATAAAACAGAAGTTAGGCTTATCTTAAAAGTATTGTATCCCAACGCCTACTTCAGCGCCATCGCGTTTCACGGATATGTTCCGTTTCTTCAGGGGCTAAATAAGCCTATTCTTTGTGTATATTCGACTATCTGGAACAAAAAAGCAATAAAAATATGTCCACATTCCAATCAGCATATATTTTCATTCAGCAAACAAGCGGATCATATTCAGATATGTGAAGACCCCGCTTACCTCATTCATGCGCCCTGAATGCAACTGTTGCAAAGGATCAGAAAAACGCCGCGCATGCATTCAGGGCGCATGAATGAGGTAAGCGGGGTCTTCACATATCTGAATATGATCCGCTTGTTTGCTGAATGAAAATATATGCTGATTGGAATGTGGACATATTTTTATTGCTTTTTTGTTCCAGATAGTCGAATATACACAAAGAATAGGCTTATTTAGCCCCTGAAGAAACGGAACATATCCGTGAAACGCGATGGCGCTGAAGTAGGCGTTGGGATACAATACTTTTAAGATAAGCCTAACTTCTGTTTTATAAAATGCATCTTGGATAAGTTATTTCAAAACGCTTGAAAAAAACACACGTTCAAAAAACAAAAAGGGTCGTTGATGTATATCGGGAGTAGTTACTGGCTTTTGCCATTGTCACTGAAAAACTCCATGAGAATCTGAGACCCGCTGTTCAAAAAACGTGTGCATGTTAAATGATTTTTACAATTTATCATTATTTGCTTTTATCTGGAAATTCAGCAATTCATACTGCGGACTACTATGTCCATCCGAGTTTGTAAATCTCTGAGGGCCTGTTGTTGAGGCTTGGTGAGAACTCTAACTGATCTCCTAAAGGTATCTTCCAGTTGATGAATATCACGCAATATCAATTCCTTAAACAAATTCAATGCAGGGGGTAAGGGTCCAGGAGGGGACCATGTAGACTTAAATGGTAACAGTACTCTTTTTAATTCTCCTGTGTTGATAGGTCCTTCACATCGTGTTTGAGATGCAAAATATACTTTTAAACTAAGTTTTCTTATGAGCCTCTCCAGATCTACTCTGAATTGAAAGCCATCAAAAATCACTTCGGGGACAAATGAAAAGCCCTTGTTCAATACCTCTAATTGTTCTCCAGTTAGTTGTAAGTGGGATAGATTAACCTTGTTTTAGTATGGCTACAGTAAAAAACATCTCCTTGTTAATATAATTTAATTAAGGCATGAAAATCTGACTTAATGTAACTAATTGTTTTGACAGTGCCAGTTTGACGCATAGAACGAATTCAAGCTGTATCGCTGGGAGTAAGCGAATCCTTAAACTTAACCCCCTGATGAAACCAGTCAGTTTGTGAAACGCAACACGGCAGCCGAATGAAGGCGTCGGGGAGTCAATAAGATAAGAATAATTATTACTATATGCTATAAAACGAGTATTGAGTTGTCTGTCAAATAACACAGCTCAAATCAACAGTTAAAAGAAAGAACTGAGGTTGTTGATGCGAAAGTGGCACATATTATTGACATAGCCTGCAAGATAGTGCCTATCTGGAGTCTGAGACCTGAAGTTCTTTCATTGTAATAAATTGTGAGTTACATATTTTGATAAGATCATAGCCTGAGTTTGTCTTGAGGGATAAGCTTTATTTTGTGACTCATTAGTCTACCCTCTACAGAATGACCAAAAAATACGAGTGATCAATTACATCACAGGCCCGGCTCCTCCCCCTACGGCGCCATTGGTCGGCACCGATCCAAGCATCATGGGAGGAGGAGCCGCGCGCTGAGGACCCTCCCATCGCCGACGGTCCCGTTCGGCACGGAGAAGTCGGCGAGGATAGCGCCGACACTCTGGGCGCCGGCGCAGAAGAATTCAAGCATAAATATCGCTAGTCCCCATGGTGCCATTGGGCAGAAGCCACACCAATGGATGGCGTCACAGCAGCCAGCTTCCTGGTAGCTGCACTGCCAACGCCTCTGTGCCGACATGGGAACCAGCCCCCACAGCGCCATTGGCTGGATCCACGCCAATGGTTGCCGCTGCAGCAGTCAGCACTCTGGGATCTGTGCCACCAAAGCTTCTGACGTAGGAACGTCTCTGCGCCGGAATCGCACAAAGGAAGGTACTGTCCTTTGATGCTTCATACAGTCCTGCTACCCTATGAGAGCACACCCGCTAATCGGAAGCAGCGCCGCTGGACCGCTTAACATCCGGCAGCAGCAAGCATCTGACTTGCTCCCCACGCCACTCCAGACATCAGGCGGTAGCGAGGATCAGTCTTGCTCCCCATTGCAGCTCGATCTCTCGGTCCAGATCCATCTCCATGGAGGCAGCAAGCAAGTTTCGCCTCAGATCTACATGGACGGACTGCTCCTTGAGCCTAGTGCCTTGCCTCCCCTTGCTGTCAAATCTATATAAGGTTTTACATAGCGCTCAGCAGCAGGACTACACATGGACTCCATTGGCGCTCCCCGGCCCCACATGGATTCCATCCATGCTTTCTCTATACAGACCGGTTTCAACCCTCATCTATGCTGAGGAAGGGGAAATTAATGAAGGCCACGGCTTCTGTGCATCCTCCTGCACCATCCCGAAGCAGGTTCAGTGCAGCTCCCTGTACCATCCCCTTCAGGGTGATCCCCTCAGGCAGGACCACACTCCAAGCCCAATTTGCACGCTTAGTTCCCTGTGCTGATTCCGGGGAAAGAGCCTCTCTGATGACTGTCTGCATTACTGCAGCCATTTGCCCTCCTGACGAGGACCCTCGTTGACCTTCGAAGAAATCAAGGTCACACAACAGTGCTGGGTCTGTGGGCACAGCTAGCCACAAATGGAGCCTGCACCAAATCCTGTTAGCCAGAGAGAAGGCAGTGGCTCCCGTACATCAGGCTTGGCTGTTGTTGAAAAATACTATCTTGGAAGCCCAGACCAGCTATATTCCACGCTTTAAGAAAAGTGGAAAGAAGTCCAAAAAACTGCCAGCATGGTTTAAAGTTGAGGTCAGAGAGGCTGTTGTTGCCAAAAAAGCATCTTTCAGGAAATGGAAAAAAGAGCCAAACGACGAAACCTGGAAACAGCACAAGCACTGGCAAGTCAAATGCAAGGCATTGATAAGGCAGGCAAAGGGAGAATTTGAGAAGAAGCTTGCTGCAGAAGCAAAAACGCGAAGTAAAGACCTTTTCAAGTACATTCGTAGCAAAAAACCTGTGAGAGAGTCAGTTGGTCCATTAGATGATAAAGGGGTTAAAGGAGCACTAAGAGGCGACAAGGCGATAGCGGAGAGACTGAACAAATTCTTTGCTTCAGTCTTTACTGAGGAAGATGTAGGGATGTTACCCATGACTGAAGTGGTATTTAAAGGTGCAGAAGAATTGAAGGAAATATCGATACATCGAGAAGATGTATTACAACTATTAGATAAGCTGAAGAGTAGCAAATCACCTGGGCCGGATGGTATACATCCAAGGGTATTGAAAGAACTGAAATATGAGATTGCAGACCTGCTATTAGTAATCTGTGAACTATCATTAAAATCATCTCTAATACCTGAAGACTGGAGGATCGCCAATGTAACACCAATTTTTAAAAAGGGTTCCAGGGGTGATCCGGGAAAACTACAGACCGGTGAGCCTGACGTCAATACCGGGAAAATGATAGAAACCATCATAAAGAATAAAATTACTCAGCATGTAGATAGTCATGAACTAATGAGAGACAGCCAACATGGCTTTAGACAAGGAAGATCTTGTCTTACTAATCTGTTATGTTTTTTTGAAGGAGTGAATAATCAGGTGGACAAAGGTGAGTCGGTTGATATTGTGTATCTGGACTTTCAGAAAGCCTTTGACAAGGTCCCTCATGAGAGACGTTTGGCAAAACTAAAGAGTCATGGGATAGGAGGCAGTGTACTATTGTGGATCAGGAACTGGTTAAAAGATAGAAAGCAGAGGGTAGGGCTAAATGGCCAATTTTCCCAATGGAGAAAGGTGAATAGTGGTGTACCCCAGGGATCTGTGCTGGGTCCGCTGCTTTTTGACATATTCATAAATGACCTGGAAAGTGGAATAACGAGTGAGGTTATCAAATTTGCAGATGACACAAAACTATTTAAAGTTGTTAAAACCCAAGAGGATTGTGGAAAATTGCAAGAGGATCTTGATAAATTGGAAGACTGGGCATCAAAATGGCAGATGAAATTTAATGTGGACAAGTGCAAGGTTATGCACCTAGGGAAGAACAACCCAAACTATGGTTACACGATGCAAGGTTCCACATTAGGAACCACCACCCAGGAAAAAGATTTAGGCGTCATTGTGGATACCATGTTAAAACCCTCGGCCCAGTGTGCAGCGGCGGCCAAGAGAGCAAATAGAATGCTAGGTATGATAAGGAAAGGAATGGAAAATAAAACAAAGGATATTATAATGCCTCTATATCGTTCCATGGTGAGACCGCACCTTGAATATTGTGTGCAATTCTGGTCGCCGTATCTTAAAAAGGATATAGAGTTATTAGAAAAGGTTCAGAGAAGAGCCACCAAAATGGTAAAGGGGATGGAAGGATACTCCTATGAAGAAAGGCTAAAATGGTTAGGGCTCTTTAACCTGGAAAAGAGACGGCTGAGGGGAGATATGATAGAAGTCTATAAATTAATGAGCGGAGTGGAACGGGTAAACGTAGATCGATTGTTTACCTTATCAGAATATAGAAAGACTAGGGGACATGCAATGAAGCTACAGGGTAAACTATTTAAGACTAATAAAAGAAAATATTTTTTCACTCAACGTGTAATCAAACTCTGGAATTTGTTACCGGAGGATGTAGTAAAGGCTGTTAGTGTAGCTGGGTTTAAAAAAGGTTTGGACAAGTTCCTGGAGGAAAGGTCCATAAGCCATTATTAAGAAGGGACCCAGGATATCAATGCTTGAACCAATACAAGCATTGTGGAACCTGTGTCCCTTGGGGAAACTGCTAGGTACATATGACCTAGATTGGCCACTGTTGGAAACAGAATACTGGGCTTGATGGACCTTGGTCTGACCCAGTATGGCATATCTTATGTTCTTATGTTCTTATGATAGTCTCCATACCCAAGGGCACGCTGCAGATCAGATGCCTCGGAGAATAAAGTATCGGCAAGCGCAGGCATCCCCCATACTTTCCTCACGGGACCGCATGGATAAGAGCCCTGGGCCCTCCTGCCTTCTCCCAGGAAGGCTGGAATGACGCACACGAGCTAACAGTGGCAACAGTGTGGTGCAGTACACACAGCCAGTATGTCGTGAAACAGAGGGTCACAGATTCAAGTCCCAGCCGAAATATGTAAAGTGAAATAGGAAGGGATATGGGCGGTTAAAGTACCCTTCATTGCCACCAAACAGATACAGTGAACAACACATGGGGCTTTTTCACCTACCCAGTCAAAGCTCTGCGTGAGACTATAGTGGCAACAGTGTGGTGCAGTACACACTGCCAGTGTGTGTCCAGAAACAGAGGGTCACAGGTTCAAGTCCCAGCTGTGGATCCTGCAGTGCATCTCCCCGCATTAAAACACAATGACACAGGTGGCAACTCGGTTCGTTCACCCTTGGATCCGAACCCAAGCCTCAGGCACCCTTGTGTCCTCCAGTGGAAGGCTTGGCAATCCACACTCATTCTCAGCACTGGTCAGTGCTGCAGCTTCAGGATCCAGGAAACTAATAGATTACCAACCCCTTTCCCTTGCCAACCAAGGCAGCCAGGGATATCCGCTGCACAGGGGGCACCCCCTGCATAGTCAAGGATTGGAGTTCAATCCCGCTTGTTCTCCCAACCCCGCACTACCACAGGTTGCATAGGCCTGCGTTCCTCCACCCGCAGGAAACCAATCGGAGGTTGTCCAGGAACGGGAGTTCATCGACAATCAGAAGATCCATGCAGTACACTTGCCATTGACAGCAGCAAGGGTCGGTTTGTGAAAAGTTATCGGATATCGGTGACTCTCCGCACCTCGACAATGAGCCGACCTCTGCCTGGCCATCATGGGAGTCCCAGGCAACAACCCAGCAAACCAGGCTCCCTGGTGAACCACCAGATGCCTCACATCGACTATATGCTGTTGGAGTGAACATCAACTCCACAGCGTCCGTGTCAGTCCTACCGTAACAATGGAGGAAACCCATCATCATCATCATGTTATGGGGCGCCCCCCCCCCCGACCCTGTCGCAGCCTCCGTGTCTTAGAGCACAGAGTCACAGGTCTAGGTCCCAACCGCAGATCTCGGGAAACATGGCCTACCAGGTGAAGCCTGCATTTCTGTTGAACTTCACAAGGCCAGTAGCAGAACCACATCAGCAACGGAACCAAGATCCACAGTTCCCAGCTGCGCCACGCCCTCCAGACCAGGAGCAACAGGTTTTCACCCGTGCTCAAAAAAAAAAAAAAAAAAAAAGACCAGGGGCAACAGCCTACACCAAGAGCATCCTGCACAAGACAGGCCCTGAAATCTGTGACATGACAATCCCTAAGATCTATGACTCTAATCCTAATTGACCTATGGCACTGAGTGCACCGGGGGCAGGGGCCCTCCTTTATGATAATAGGAACAAAGGTCACAGATTCAATACCTGAATGCCGGTCTGGTTGGGGTATGAGCTCAGCCAGAGTACCACAATGACTCCGCTCTCTACAGCCTGCCCATACAGGCAACAGTGCCACAACAGACAAGCAACAGTGCCACAACGGCTCTGCTCTCTAGAGCCTGCCCAGACAGCACAAGGCAACAAGGTGGCCATAGTCCTGTGCCTGCACACTAGGGATTCAGGGAGAGCTGCCAGGCAGACTCAGCTGCCATCGACCTGCCACCACATGGTGGACATGAAGGGCACCTGTTTAAAGTGGGCCGAGCCCTGGCCATCACCAATAGCAGTGCTATTCCCTAAACACATGGCTACTGGGCCCCTGGATGCCTTCTCCCCCCAAGGGCCCCTGGATACCCCCCCTATGTGTGGGTGGACAATGAGTAACTCGAGAACCTGACCCGGTCATCATGGAAGCCCTACAATTCAGACCTGACCTGTCGTCTCTTCCTACCAATGCGGTACGAATAAGACTCCATCATGCAAGTCCTGCAACGCCTGGCAGCAACCAGCAGGGCAATCGCGGCCTCCGACGTCGGCACTCAACAGCCTCGCTGCTACCCTACTCAGCTCGCCATCACCTCAAGGATTCCCCCCTTGCTAATATGGTCATCACCGCAAGGACTCCCCTTATGACAGCCACGCAGCCATAACACTGCAGGCAGAACTGGGGTAGACCGCCAGTAGGATTATTGCATAGCGGTCCAATCTGCTAGCCCTATGGCATCCTGGATAGCACTCCAAACTGCTACTCCGGTCCATCGAACTAGAGGATCCCTCCCTCGAGGAGCAGAGACTCCGCACTTGGGATATCTTCAAAGCCCTACGCAACTACATGCCCACACGGAACAATGCGCATGCACGGAACAATGTGCCAGCAACAAGGGACCCAGCCCTTCATCGCATGTGACACCAATAAACCTGGCCATCCGGTCTCCCTCTAGGGATCCCCGCATGCTCCTTCATCTGCCTGAAGGTGGCCAGGGGCACAAGCAAGGCCTCCAGCATCGACTGAGCTTCAAAGTAATGCAACTTAAGCATTAATACCGCGACAGCTGGCCTGGTCGGGTGTGCCCAGGCAGGAGGTAGCCATTCAGATCTTGAGACAGCTAGGCATTGTCCGTGTTGCCTGCACGGGTCACAGTTTGGCGATGGACCTTTGGTGCAGCTAGTCTGGCGATGGGTCCTTTGGCGCAGCTAGAGTCCTGTGTTCGCAATTCCTATCCTTACTGGCGGCGGCTCTTGTAGCAGGCTCAACATTGAGGCGGCGGCAATCCCTGCTCGCAGTGGCTATCCCAACGCTACTGCTCATTGGACTCTATCTCCTGCTCTCTGCGGCTGCCCGTTGAGATCATACACGCTCACAATCAATGTGGCGACACAGATGCACTCCCGCAATCACAGCGGCAGCAGCTGCACCTGCACGCATGGCGACTGCATGTGCCACCTTCACTATCACCACCAAGCGCTGCATCTCATGGGGGCAAAACCATTGTCGCTGCGCGTTTGTACTGACCCCACTGGTGCACTATGCTACGGTGTCGTGACACCCGGCCTAACGCTATGGTGTCGCCCTACCTAATGCTACGGTGTTGCCCTGCTTAATGGTGGGATTCCGGGGTTCCTGGGCACACCAATAATTTTCCAGCCTTTGTAAAGTGTCCGCCACAGAGGTATAGCCCACTGGTTAATACAGTAGCTTCCAGAAATCATGGGTTCGATCCATCGGCCTCATTTTCGAACTTCCAGCCTTGGTAAAGTGGCAGCTATAGAGGTATAGCCCTCTGGTTACTGTAATGGCTTCCAAGGCATAATGCTACGGTGTCGCCCGTCGCCCTGCCTAACGGGGGATTCCAGGGTTCCTGGGCACACCAATAAAACTTCCAGCCTTGGTAAATATCTGCCATAGATGTATAGCCCACTGGTTAATACAATGGCTTCCAAGGCAGAGGTCATGGGTTCGATCCCTCGGCCTCATTTTCGAACTTCCAGCCTTGGTAAAGTGGCAGCCATAGAGATATAGCCCCCTGGTTACTGCAATGGCTTTCAAGGCATTGGTCATGAATTCGATCCCTCAGTGGCCTCTTTTCAGATACAGCCCTCGGCCTCCCCCCTTCCACCGCATCACTTGCCAGCTTGGGAGGCACCAAGTGTGGCTGACTCATCCTGCTTGTCCTAGGAGAAAACGGAGTTACTTACCTGTAACAGGAGTTCTCCGTGGACAGCAGGATAAGTCAGCCACACATACCCGTCCACCTCCCCTGAAAGGGGGTCGACCTCCAACCTGTGCCCACCTCCTAGCGGCTAAGGCTCAGCTAGGAACAAACTGGCTGGCTAGGGGCGGGCCTGGGGGTGGGGCCAGTGGGCTCATGCTCAGAAGGGCGAAAGTCCTTCTGAGCTATGGAGAGTACTTCCGTCTCGGCGCCGTCGGATGACGTCACCAAGTGTGGCTGACTTATCCTGCTGTCCACGGAGAACTCCTGTTACAGGTAAGTGACTCCGTTTTCTCTGTATTCATTCAACCCCTTTCCTTTCCCTTTTCTTTCATCCTTTTGGCGCAACCATGAAGCAATATACTTAATGCCACTTGAGTGGCCACAAATTTGTCATGTGCCTACCTAGAGGTTCTAGTCAACATTGCTCTCCTATCTTGAGCTAGTTGCTTCTCCATCCTCAGTATGTTCTTAGCCAAATCCGTATTCCATTTAAATACATATGCTGTGATGTCTCCTCTGAGAACTGCTTTAGCGGCTCTCCAAAACAACAAAGAGTCCTGAATATGTTCCTGGGGTGCTTCAAATATGGTTACCATTTTTCTCAAAGATGGTGTTGAAACCCTACCACACCAGAGAGATATAGAAACATGGAAACACAGAAACATGATGACTGAAAAAGACCACATGGCTTATCTAGTCTATCCTTCCATATCAACTACTACAACAGTCCTCTTTTTCCTTTAGAGATCCTCTGTGTTTGTCCTATGCTTCTTTGAATTCAGATACTGTCCTCATCTCTACCACCTCCTCTGGGAGACTATTCCATGGATCCACCACTCTTTCCGTAAAGAAATATTTCTGCATATCACTCTTGAATCTATCCCCTTTCACCCTCATCCCATGTCCCCGGAGTTATTTAAATGTCTCAATCATATCACCTCTATCCCGCCTTTCTTCTAAGGTGTACATATTAAGATCCTTAAGTCTGTCCTCATATGCTTTATATAGATCACTAACCATTTTAGTAGACACCCTCTGTACTGACTCCAGACTGTTTATATCCTTTTGGAGGTGTGGTCTCCAGAAACATCTATCTTCTCCCTCCTTACAGTGAATAACAATCCTCAACTAAAGCCCATAGGACCTATTTCTGCCCATGTGATTTTGGAGAACATATTTTGGGAAACTAATAGATCATCAATTCTTGAGAAGCTGAAATAGGTTGATTAAGATGTCAACATGTACTTAGTATGCCCCTGAGGAACTGCCACTACTCTCCATACTCAACTCTTCAATTTAGCATGTTCCACCTCATCTAATCGGGTTTCTTATGGGAAAGAAATTTGGGCTTTAGGATGCCACATGGCCTTCAAAATTCTGTCTTTCTTTATTGGGGAGCTGAACCCACCAACATACCACAACACATATCGTAGCACTGGCACAGTCATCAAATAATCATAACTGAACATGTTGTTGTTGCTGTTAAGTGCCGTCAAGTCAGTGTCGACTCATGACGACCCTCTGGATAATCAACATACTGCCCATGCAGCATACTGTCTCAGACTCACTCCCCAATGAATCCCATCCTTCTTCTCTTTCCCATGTCCCTTTAGCAACAAAAATGCAACATTACATTATTACAATTCAGGGATTCCAAAGACACTTCCGTAGATAGGGGTCCCCTATCTGTAGGCATCAAAGGGTCCTCCTCTTTAGCAAATTACAAGGACAGTCCATCCCATTCAAAAGTCACTAGGCTTCCCCAGTTCACTACCACAGTCAAATCAAAAGTTTTTCGTCCATTACCAAATTTGCATTCCTAACAGGGGCTCTACAGGTCAAACAACGGTAAGGATTCGAGGGTTTATTTTTATTAAATTGCTAGCTCTCTAACTGGGAGCTCTTAAAAGGGTTTTTGTATAATTTTAAAACAAAGTTATTTTCTTTTTGGTGCTTTAGTAGAAATATTTCCTTGAGCAGAGTAGGCTGTTGAATTCTAGTAACCTTCTCAGCTTTTGGGAACTGCTGACACCTAATCTTTGTTAGTGATATAGCGGAAGGGCTGTCGGGTAAGGTTTGCTTCTTTGCGGATGATACCAAAATCTGCAATAGAGTAGACACCCAGGAAGGTGTAGATAACATGAGGAGGGATTTAGCTAAGCTTGAAGAATGGTCTAGAATTTGGCAGCTGGGATTTAATGTAAAAAAATATAAGGTCATGCATTTGGGCTGCAGCAATCCAAGGGAGCAATATAGTATAGGAGGTGAAGTACCTTTGTCCACTAAAGAAGAGCGGGACCTAGGCGTGGTTGTGTCTGATGATCTTAAAGTAGCTAAACAGGTAGAAAAGGCGACGGCAAAAGCTAGAAGGATGCTTGGGTGCATACGGAGAGGAATGGCTAGCAGAAAAAAGGAGGTGATAGTACCTCTGTATAAGTCTTTGGTGCAACCTCATTTGGAGTACAGTGTGCAATTCTGGAGACCGCACCTTCAAAAAGATGTGAACAGGATGGAGTCAGTGCAGAGGGTGGCTACTAAAATGGTTAATGGTCTTCATTATAAAGCATATGAGAACAGACTTTAAGGATCTTAATATGTACACCTTAGAGGAATGGCGGGATAGAGATGATATGATTGAGATGTTTAAATACCTCTGTGGCATAAATGTTCAAGGAGAGAGCCTCTTTCAATTGAAAGCAAGTTCTGCTACGAGGGGACATGGGATGAGGGTGAAGGGGATAGATTCAGGAGTGATATGCGGAAATATTTCTTTACGGAAAGAGTAGTGGATCCATGGAATAGTCTCCCAGTGGAGGTGGTAGAGATGAGGACAGTAACTGAATTAAAAAAATCATGGGACAAACACAGAGGATCTCTAAAGGTAAAAAGGGGACTGTTGTAGTTGTTGATATGGAAGGACAGACTAGATAGGCCATGTGGTCATCATATTTCTATGTTTCTATGCATATACACTAGCCTATATGACTCCAGGGGACAGTTATCATTTCTAAGCAAAATCCAGAAACTTTCAAAGTTGTCTGTAATCCAGCTGAGGCATTAGGTCCCTCTATAACCGTCTTTGCCACTCATTCCAAGGGCTAAGAGCTAAAAATTGAGGAATAAGTCCCATAAACTTGAATCACCAGCATTCTTGAACATACAGTCAAATTCTACTATTCACAAGGCCACAAAGCTGCACCATAATTCTGAGATCTGCTCTTCCAGTTCCGTTGACTTTTCCTCTGCGCTAGACGCCTTTAAAAGCTTATTCAAGACTTCTGCTTCAGCCATAGTGCAGTTACACAGCAGCGCAGGATGTTGTAATGCAATGAGAAGCATATTTGGCATTCATATAAGCAGACTGAGAAAAATGTTTTGCGCTTTTCCACTACCTTGGCCAAGTAATCCTGGATAAGGTTACCAGATGTCCCCGATTTTTGGAGATTATCCCCGATTTTAGAGCTGTTTCCCTAACTCCCAACCTGTTTGGCTGCCTCCTGTCCCGGATTCCAGCAAAGAAGAGTGGTAGATAAAATATTTATTTTCAATTTAGTGTTTGGAATTGTGGCAGGTGAAGGCCTGTGATCCACGGTGTCTGACATAAGCAGGCCAGCATGGCTAGCTTGACCTGTAAATGAAGCCTGTGGAGAGGCACATAGGAATTGCACATCCCCCAATATGCTGCTATTGTAGGATAGAACTCTGTAAGAGAACTAAACTAACTTAGGTAAGCAGAACTGAGAGATGGAAAAATACAGAAAAATGTGTTTAAAAGTTACTGATAAGAAAAAGTACATCTGCAAGGAATATAATTGGGAGTGCTGACAGATGAGTTGCAGAGCCCTGCTCCCCTGCATGCACAAATTGGCTCTATGGCCTTGAGAGTATGAAAGTAACAAGTTGATGAACTGACCATTGTAATTGGGACTAGAAGGGGGGTATGCAGGTGCCATGCCCACTGAAGGAACATAATTGGATAATCTTATCAGTACCGGGACCAATGGAAGGGGTACGGGAGGTACGGGAGAGTACCGGGACCAATGAAATGTTTTTCTATACCTAGAATGGAACAGAAGTCTATAAAAGTTATTGTAATGCTTGAAAACTTTGCTCAGCCATTTTAAAATTGACTGGTTTGAGACTTGTGCACAAATAAATGATTTGGACCTTCTGAACAGACTCCTGGTATCATTGGTTTGTCTGCGCTTTGCTGCTACATATTCTTGGTGCGTTGGCCGGGAAGTTGTGGAATCAAAGTGTATATAGGGCAATATACCACGACTTTCCGCCTCTATAGGCTTGGTCCTGCCGGGATCGCGCCCTTCCGACAAGGGCTGCTCCCTGGCGCCACCGGTCCCTTGTATCGGAGGGAGCTGGTCGGACCTCGGCGGGTGCCGGGCCCGGCTCGAGCCAACGCCTCGAACCCGAGTGAGGGGAGTCCGAGGTCCAACTCATGCGCCTGCTTGGGAAGTTTGAGGACCGGATCCGGTGAGTATAGTTTTGATTTGGTGTCTAGACAGAAATAGAAAGAGCAGTACTGCCATTGGAACTTGGAATTTGGAATTTGTAATCTCGAGATATTGGGAATTGGTAAGAGAGCCTGATCACCTCTCAAGGAAGGGCCGAGTAACCCCGCATGGGAATTCGCCGGGTGAAACCCTCATCCTTATTGTAATTGGGAAAAAGACTAGTCAGAATAGATAGAAACGAATGCATTCTGGGATACGTTGCTAGCATGATTGTGTGAACAAAGTGTGAATGAGAGGTCTGGCAGAACGGACCAAGTGAAGGCGGACCCCTGAGTAGCGCATTTCCTGACCGGGCGACCGCGTTCAGGTCGCGAAAAGGGGGAAGCGATTGTCGTCTTGTCTTGTTATTTGTACTCCCTATACGTTTCTAGGGCCGTGAGGACCCCTTACCCACGGTCCGCCCTCCTTTTCCCTTTTGTCTGTTGTTGCGCGCACACATCGAAATGGGAGGGGCGGGGTCTACTAGAAACACTCCATTAGAATGTATGATCGCACATTTTAAAGAGGGATATTCAGGAGATTATGGTATTAAAATGACAGCAGCCTGTTTGCAGATTTTGTGTACTAGGGAGTGGCCCGATCTAGACCCCATCTGGCCCCGAGAGGGAACATTTAATGTAGAGATTATTCAGTCAGTACACCGTAGAGTGCGGATAGCGCACCCCGATCAGTACCCCTATATAGATTCCTGGTTAAGTATTTGTGAAGATCCGCCCCCCTGGGCGCAGCGCTGTTATGAGGAACAGTGCAGAATAATGTTAGCTAAAACAGATTCTAGACAGAAAACGGAACAGCCTAAAATGAAAGAGCAGGATAAGAAGTCCAGGAAGAAACCCATCCTGGTAGATCCTGATTCCCCGGAGATAATCCTCAGACAGCCCTGAACCCCCTCCTGGAGGGCAGAGAGAGGAATTAGTTGAAGAAGAGGATGCCATAAAAAGCGAGTCAGAAGTAGAGGGAGAAGAGGATGAAAAAGAAAATGTCCAAAGTGAAGATGATAGCGTACAAGCAGTTGCTAGTGCCAGCGGGCCGGCAAAAGAGACACCCAAAGTGAAACCTGTTGAGAAAGCAAAAGTAGTCCCCGGGAAGATAGTTAAGAAAACAGTCCTTAGATCCCAAAAGACAGCTCCCGCCAAGATGCTGCCTTTACGGCAAGTCCCTGGAGTGCCCATAAAGAACGATAATGAAGAGGTGGTGGCGGGACCCTTAACTTATGTGTATATCCCTTTCTCAACAACTGATCTGTTAAATTGGAGGTCGCATTATGCCTCCTATACTAGCAAGCCCCAGGAGCTGACAGAATTAGTAACTACTATTATGGAAACCCACCAACCCACCTGGCCAGATTGCCGTCAGCTCCTGACCACCCTATTCACGACAGAGGAGCGAGCACGAATTAGAAAAGCAGCTATTGAGTGGATGTCAGATAACCCTGTAGCTCCGGGGCAGGGACTGAGCAGAATAGACTATCGGGAAGCGGCTCAGAAAGAATTCCCGAATGAAGACCCCCATTGGGACCCAAATACCGAAGAAGGAACCACAGCCCTAGCCCGTTTTCGCCAAGGCTTTTTACAAGGCCTGAAAAGGGGGGGCCAGAAAGCTATGAACCTTTCCAAAGTTGCAGGAGTTATCCAAGGTGTAGATGAGAGCCCAGCAGATTTTTATGAAAGACTAACTGAAGCATACAGGATGTATACCCCCTATGATCCCGAGGCACCAGGAAGTTTATGTATGGTGAATTCTGCTTTTGTAAACCAGTCTCAACCAGACATTAGACGTAAATTACAGAAGTTAGAAGGGTTTGCGGGCATGAATGCAACACAGTTACTGGAAGTCGCTCATAAAGTGTATGTGAATCGTGATAATGAAAGACAGAGAGAATGTGATAGAAAGATGAAGAAGAAAGCTGATTTTTTGGCTGCGGCCATAGTTGAACAGAAAAGGGGAGGTGTCCTAGTCGACGGAGCAGAGGAAGAGGGCGGGGTCAAGGCGGAGGCCGGACCCAGAAGCTAGGCGTGAACCAATGCGCCTACTGTAGAGAGGAAGGACATTGGAGAGATACGTGCCCGCAACTCGAAGACGCCCAGCAAGATGACGACAGCAATCATCAGTGGCGAGAAGAAAGACGAGGCTACCCCCGAAACCGCGGAGGAGCCAATCGAGAACAATTCCAGCGAGAAAGAGGAGGAGGAGCCATTCAAGCATTGGCCACACCGGTCCATGATGAGAATGACGTGGATTAGGACAGACCGGGCTCCAAGTTTGCTTTAGGTCTCCAGGAGCCTATGGTCGGAATACAAATAGCAGACCAAATTATGGACTTTATGGTTGATACTGGAGCACAACATTCAGTGATAGACAAAAAGATAGCCCCATTCTCTACAAAAGCAGTCACCATTATAGGAGCAACTGGTGCCAAAGCCACAAAGTCTTTTCTCCAGAATCGTATATGCAGTCTAGGGGGACAGCAAATAACTCATCAATTCCTTTACATGCCCGAATGTCCAGTGCCACTACTGGGACGAGATATGTTAGCCAAGCTTCAAGCACAGATATCTTTCTCTGAACAAGGAGAAATGCAAATGACAGTAAATCCCCAAGCCAAACCAGCAGGAATAATGCTGCTGACAGTTCCCCGAGAAGAAGAATGGAGGTATTACATCGATGACTCTATCCAAGACACTTATTTTGAACAAACTTTAAAGAACATTCATGCACCACCTGGAGTATGGGCAGAAGGCAGTCCCCCAGGCCTAGCCAAGCATATAGCTCCAGTAATTGTGACCCTCAAGCCTAGTGCTACACCAGTGCATGTCAAACAGTACCCTCTCCCAAGAGCTGCAATTGAAGGCATTCATCGCCACCTACAAAGATTGCTCGAGTATGGCCTACTAAAAGTATGTCAATCCCCATGGAACACTCCACTTTTGCCAGTAAAGAAACCTGGGACGGATGATTACCGCCCAGTACAAGACTTAAGGAGAGTAAATGATGCAGTTGAAACTATACATCCAGTTGTACCCAATCCTTACACTCTTCTAGGACTGATACCTGCTGAAGCTACCCATTTCACTGTACTGGATTTGAAAGATGCATTCTTTTGCATAAGATTAGCCCCTGTAAGCCAAATATTGTTTGCATTTGAATGGCAGGACCCCATCTCTGGAAGAGGGGGCCAACTCACCTGGACAAGATTACCCCAAGGATTCAAGAATTCGCCTACCATCTTTAGTGCTGCACTGAATCAAGACCTTTCAAGCTATCCAGTGGCCCCGGGGAAGAGAGTGCTTCTCCAATACGTGGATGATCTGTTGATAGCTGCCATATCAGAAAGTGAATCATATTGACACTGAAGCACCACTAGATCCATCTCAACATGGCTTCAGGGAAGCACATGGAGTCGACACAGTCCTTACAACCCTATTCAATGTTCTGGTAACAGGAATAAATAACATACAACAGGGTTTCGTCCTCATATTCCTGGACATCTCCGCCGCTTTCGACTCTGTGAGTCATAACATACTCCTACAACGCTTGAAAGATAAGGGGATTCAAAGCACAGCACTCGAGTGGTGTAAATCCTACTTATCTAACAGGTGGCAACAAGTAAAAAACAGGCCATGAATCCTCAGAACCATTCCTGCAATCACAGGGAGTACCCCAAGGATCGTCCCTATCGGCACTAATGTTTAATATCTACATGCAACCGATATGTGACTTGATCAGATCCTTTAATGTACAATGTCTCGCTTACGCAGACGACATCCTCCTATATATGCCATTCTCAATTGAACACCCAGTATTCTCCCCAATAATCAACTGTTTTGAAGCTGTAGCCGAATGGTTGCTATCTCAAAACCTTCGGATTAACCACAACAAAACTGACGTTCTTTTTGTCACAAGGAACCGTAAGTTCATACCTCCTCCATCACTTCTCGTCAACAACATAGAGTTGAAATCAAAAGCCACCATCCGTTACCTCGGCATTACATTGGATCAGCACTTGGATATGACAACGCATGTCAAGAACATCACAAAAACTATATATTATAAGATTAAATCGCTACGTCACCTCCGCTCCCTACTTGATCCCACAGACTTCCGAACAACCTTCCAGGCATTAGTCCTCCCACACCTGGATTTTGCCAACATCATCCTTCATGGCCTCCCTCAATCAACTTTGAATCCGCTCCGCCTAGCCATGAATACAGCTGCCAGAGTCCTTTCCGGCTCTTCAAGATCTGACCATATAACACCCATCATGAAAGAACTGCATTGGTTGCCATTACATGCCAGAATCCAGTATAAGTCTTTAGTCCTTACTTTCAAGGCACTAAATAACTGCCCCCCTACGCCAATCAGCAAGCTCATCCACGTCACCCTGTAAAAACAGAAAAAGGAGAACCACATCAATGAACACCTTAATAGTCCCGAAAATAATAACGAAGTGCTCTAAGGCCACCTCCAACAGGGCCTTCTCCTTATTTGCACCTCTAAACTGGAATGCGCTACCTCCCGAAATCCGTGCTATCAAAAACCTAATCCTATTCAGAAAGGCATTGAAATACCACCTGTTTACAAAACACTACCCAGAAGTCAACCTAGACATTAACAAAACTAGCTCCTCAATACAACCTGAAAAGGGCTAGTTGGTCAACCTTCTCTCTAGTCCTATTAGTGAACCACATCGCAACATCCGAACGAGTTTCATATTACTGTATATAACATTAAGTTAATCTGTACATAGTTCCCCCGGTTGTCCTATTGTTGAAATTCCCTGTTCAATGTAAAACTCAATGTTACTTGTATGCATTGTAGTATGTTACTTGTATGCATTGTAGTATGTTCTTGTTCAATGTACACCGCACTGATTGTAATAGCGCGGTATAAAAGAATTGTTAAATAAATAAATAAATAAATAAATAAATAAATATTAGCCACCAAAGATCTCTTGCAGTTACTAGATGAAGCTGGATACAAAGTTTCCAGAGCAAAAGCACAGCTATGCCAAAAAGAAGTGAAATACTTGGGTTTTCGTATTACCCAAGGAAGCAGAAGATTAGGCAGAGAAAGAAAAGAAGCAGTATGTAGAATTCCAACAACCAGAAAGCAAGTCAGAGCCTTTCTGGGAGCGGCAGGATATTGCTGAATCTGGATACCTAACTTTGCCCAAATTGCCAAACCATTGTATGAAGCCACAAAAGGAGAAGAGAAGTCACCACTGGAATGGGGACTTGAGCAGGATACAGCCTTCCAGAAATTAAAGGAAGAATTGATGTCATCACCAGCACTTGGACTACCAGATGTCCACAAGCCTTTCCACTTGTTTGTACATGAAGCACAGGGAAATGCCTTAGGCATGTTGACTCAGAAATTGGGAAATTGGGAGCGACCTGTAGCATACCTATCGAAACAATTGGACCCTGTGGCCAAAGGATGGCCACCATGCCTGAGAGCCGTTGCAGCTACAGCGCTACTAGTGAGTGAAGCAGACAAACTCACACTAGGACAGAACATACGAGTCACTGTGCCACATGCAGTCCTTGCCCTCATGGAACAGAAAGCAAATTATTGGCTCACCAATTCCCGAATGTTGAAGTACCAGAGCATGTTATGTGAAAACCCACAGATACAACTAGAAGTGAGTCATGCCTTGAATCCAGCCACCTTGATACCCATCAGTGAAGAACTCCCAGAACATGACTGTATCGAAGTTATGGAAACTGTGTTCTCCAGTCGACCCGACTTGACAGATGTGCCCATAGACAATCCTGACCAAATCTATTATGTTGATGGGAGCAGTCTCATCCTTGATGGACGACGCTGTGCCGGATATGCAGTCGTCACTCAACATGAAGTAGTTGAATCATCAGCTCTAGCCTCAGGCACATCAGCCCAAAAAGCCGAATTGATAGCACTCACCAGAGCATTATTGTTAGGAGAAAAACTTGTGCTAAATGTATATACAGATTCCAAATATGCCTTCACTACCTTGCATGCCCATGGAGCTCTCTATAAAGAAAGAGGACTCATCACATCCGGAGGAAAATCAGTCAAGTATGGTCCCGAGATATTGATGTTACTTGATGCAGTTTGGGCCCCAACACGTGTAGCTGTTATGCATTGTAGAGGACATCAAGCAGGAAAAGGAGAAGTTGCCCGAGGAAATAGGTTTGCAGATACCTCAGCCCGACAAGCAGCTATGACAGGACAGATTGCCCAACAAGCTATGCCAATGCAAGCAACATTGTTTCCAGTACCTCTAAATTTATGGACACCACGATATACCACCAAAGAATTGGATTACTACTGTAACAAAGAAGATGGAGTACTGAAAGATGGATGGATTGAGCTGCCACTAGAAGAGGGCAGTCAACCCCCTGGACGAACAGTAATTCCTGAACTGTTAGGACCATCTTTTGTCAAAGCTTTTCATGAAGCTACCCACTATGGGAAAAGTGCTATGGAAAAAGCACTCAGACCACATTTCTACATCCCTCTGATGACAACCATATCAGCCTCAGTAACACGTCAATGTCTAACCTGTGCCAAAAATAATGCCAAGCAAGGCCTTATAACGGCACCCCGAGTTCAGTCAGGAGGTGTCACCCCCATGCACAACCTCCAAGTTGATTTTACCGAAATGCCAAGAGCCAATGGATACCATTATCTATTAGTATTAGTTTGTACTTTCTCTGGGTGGGTAGAGGCCTTCCCAACCAGAACTGAGAAAGCCCGAGAAGTTACCAAAGTCTTAATGAGAGAGATTGTCCCTAGGTTCGGAATTCCAGCAGTAATAGGGTCAGACAATGGACCCTCATTTGTCTCCCAAGTTACTCAGCAGTTAGCAAAAGCTTTGCAGATACAATGGAAACTCCACACTGTATACAGACCCCAGAGTTCAGGGAAAGTTGAGCGAATGAATCGTACCCTAAAAGCCCAAATGTCCAAGCTTTGTCAGGAGACACACTTGAAGTGGCCCCAAGTGCTCCCCATAGCTTTACTCAGAATACGCTCAGCTCCTGTAAAGTCAACAGGATTTTCTCCTTTTGAAGTTCTGTATGGTAAACCCCCACCAATAGTGCAGGGAATCAAAGGAAGTTTAGCCCAAATTGGTTCAGAAGTAACCAGACAAGAACTCCTAGCTCTTAGTTTTGTTCTGCAGACTCTCCATGCGTGGATCCAAGACCAGTTGCCTATCAACTTGACGGAACCCTTGCATCCCTATCAGCCTGGTACCTCGGTGTGGATCAAAGATTGGAAGAAGACACCGTTGGAACCCCATTGGAAGGAACCGTACACCATCATCCTGTCTACCCCAACTGCAGTAAAGGTAGCCGAGATCGACGCCTGGATCCACCACAGCAGAGTCAAGCCCGCCGCTGATCCTGAACCTGAGCAGTGGACGGCAGAACAGCATCTTGATGCACCCTTGCGAGTTACTCTGAGACGGCAACCAGCAGCTTAGACACTTCATCACAAGTGCTGTGCAGTAGCCAAGTCTTTCGAAGAGGATTGCTGTTTTCCATGCAGCAACAGTTTTGTTTCAACGAACTCAATCTGTGCATGATTTTGCACACTACTCTGGTACTACATTGACTAGCCAGACTTCACAAGCCAACTGAAATTGCTAATAAGTTGGTTAATGTGTACTGGACAACCTGAGGATCTTCAATCAACACTCAGCACCCGTTAAATTGCTTCATTAGCAAACGGGACGAAGAATAAAAGACCGTCGTGATCAAGATCAGCAAGCTGAGGATTCAGAAGAACTCCAATCAACATCAACATGCATCTTTACTTTTGCTTTGCCTTGGTTGCCTTATTTGGAGGTTTTGAACATGCTTTACCTCCATGCACTGCCTGCATTACTTCTACTCGAACTGGACTGAAAGTAACTCAGACTTTGATTTATCATTCTTACTATACCTGCAAGGGAACAGTGACTCGGTGTATCTATAACACCACTGAACTAAATGTTTGCACTCATGGCAAAATTAGAGCATGCTATAATCCGCATCAGAATCCATCCTATTACACGTTGGAAATACGATGGAAGGATGCAGATGGACCTATACTAGCTGCTACACCACCACTTAAAGACATTACTAAACCTGCTGTTTTGAATTTTGATGCATGTAATGCCATTAATAGAGATAGTTATTCCACCTGTGGTACATGGGAGAAAGCGTATCGGAATGACCATAAGTACATGTGTCCAGAGGGTGCCACAAATTGGTGGAAGTGTACAGGTAAAACGGGATCAGGCTATAGTACTGCACCAGCGGCAGACTACTATTGCCCGTATTGGGGATGTGTTTTTTATGCTACCTGGAATACTGGTATAACTGATGAGAAAATAGATAAACGAATGGCTACTTTAACCAAGCCAACCACAAATGATAAATGTCAGAAAGATGCTTGCAACCCCTTACACTTACGTATACACAATCCCCATGCATGGAAACAAGGATACAAGTTTGGTTTGCGTATTGCTGGAGGGGCAATAGATCCAGGAACCATTGTGTATATCAGATTGAATACCCAAGCCCACAAGTCATCTAAATATCATATCCATAACACCTTTTATGAAGCTATGCATGTAAATAAGTTTGAGATCCCTCATCCCTCACAGAATTTATTTTTAGAATTAGCTGGAGCAGTAGTATCTAGTCTTAAGATCTCAGATTGCTATTTCTGTGGCGGGACCCAAATGGGAGACCAGTGGCCATGGGAAGCCCAAGAATTGAATTATTCTTTGATTTACAATCAGACTGAATTACACAAGACTACCAGTGAATGGGTGTTAGCGCACTCAATCGTTGGACGTCTTTGCTATGCCAGAACTGGACCCCAGTTCACCCAGAAGGTAGGACAGCTGGTCTGTCTTAGCCAAAAGTACTATAATGCCACGACCAAAAAGACAGCATGGTGGTCAGGAATCAGACACCCTGAACCTCCTAACCCATTAGCCAGATTTCCTGAACTTGCTGGTTTATGGACTAACCTTGCTAAAATCCAAGCCTGGCAAGCCCCACCTGGCCTATATTGGATTTGTGGAAACCGAGCATATGCACAACTCCCGCCACACTGGGGAGGAGCATGTGTCTTAGGAACCATCAGACCTTCTTTCTTTCTGTTAAACACTGAACACGGAGAACAATTAGGATACCCTGTATACACTACCCACCGACACAAACGAGCACTAAGACAGAAAAGAGAAGCCTTACAGATAGGCAAGTGGGAGAAGTGGCAAGGTGATGATTGGCCACCAGAAAGAATCATTGAGTATTATGGGCCTGCCACTTGGAATGATGATGGTATGTATGGTTATCGTACTCCAATCTATATGATTAATCGTATTATTCGCTTACAAGCAGTAGTTGAAATAATAACCAATGAAACTGGTCACGCTCTTACGCTCTTAGCTAGACAAAGTACTCAGATGCGCACTGCTATATATCAGAACCGCTTAGCACTTGATTATTTGTTAGCAGCAGAAGGAGGAGTATGTGGTAAACTGAATCTAACTAATTGCTGTTTGAAAATAGATGATAAAGGTCAAGTAGTTGAAGAAATTGCTAAAGATATGCAAAGACATGCTTATGTGCCAGTACAGACTTGGCACTCATTGAAATTTCCTAACTGGTTTGCTAACCTTTTCTCTTGGCTGGGAGGATTTAAGACTTTCATTGTCTTAGTACTAATTCTTGTTGCTGTCATTTTCTTATTACCATGTTTAATTCCATGTTGTATGCGTTCCATTCATAATGCTATTGATAGCACAGAAGAGCGGAAGACCGCAACTAAAATTATGGCTTTATATAAAGCCAGCCCTAGTCGAAATCCTTCAATCATGATGTGATTCTTCTAAAGGTGATTTAACTCTCACACCTTATTAAGTAATAGGGTGAGATTAATCAAAGGGGGAATGTGGCAGGTGAAGGCCTGTGATCCACGGTGTCTGACATAAGCAGGCCAGCATGGCTAGCTTGACCTGTAAATGAAGCCTGTGGAGAGGCACATAGGAATTGCACATCCCCCAATATGCTGCTATTGTAGGATAGAACTTTGTAAGAGAACTAAACTAACTTAGGTAAGCAGAACTGAGAGATGGAAAAATACAGAAAAATGTGTTTAAAAGTTACTGATAAGAAAAAGTACATCTGCAAGGAATATAATTGGGAGTGCTGACAGATGAGTTGCAGAGCCCTGCTCCCCTGCATGCACAAATTGGCTCTATGGCCTTGAGAGTATGAAAGTAACAAGTTGATGAACTGACCATTGTAATTGGGACTAGAAGGGGGGTATGCAGGTGCCATACCCACTGAAGGAACATAATTGGATAATCTTATCAGTACCGGGACCAATGGAAGGGGTACGGGAGGTACGGGAGAGTACCTGGACCAATGAAATGTTTTTCTATACCTAGAATGGAACAGAAGTCTATAAAAGTTGTTGTAATGCTTGAAAACTTTGCTCAGCCATTTTGAAATTGACTGGTTCGAGACTTGTGCACAAATAAATGATTTGGACCTTCTGAACAGACTCCTGGTATCATTGGTTTGTCTGCGCTTTGCTGCTACATATTATGTCAACTTTTAGAATTTACATCCATTATCTTTATATTTTGTACAGTACTGGGGGAACGCATCACCGCTTCTATTTCTCTTGTCAATTTGTTTACTTGGAAGTGATGTCGCTGTCATGAAATGGATGGGAGAAGGGCGGGAGATAATGATTCCTCTTCCCTTTCCCATAACTTGTTGCTCAGACCTGAAACCAAGGTGCCCTTTCTTTCCCACCCACCCCCCCCCCCCCCCCCCCCCCTTCTTTGGATAAATGTCTCATATTTGTCTGCAAAAACTCTGGTAACCTTACTCTTGGCTCCTGGAGATGGGTAACATGACAGCTTTGCTCCAGTGGCCCACTCCATTCCGCTGCCTGTATACAGTTCCCTTTTCATTCCTTAACATGTACTACCACCTCTAGTTATTCAGTCCATCCTTCTATGCTGCCACCTACATGTGCAAGGATGGCAACAAGCTGACGCGAGACGGACGGAAGGAGTAGAAGCTAAGCTCCGCCCCCGGCTCTTTCCCTTCGCTTTCACTTTCTGCCGTCCTCTCGCCCGTTGGCCTGCGGTGTCGGGTCTACCTGCGCATGCGCGGGAGGCCGGCCATGTTTGCCGTTTCGTGAGGTGCCAGTGGCCGGGCTTCAGTGCCGGTAGCGAGCGACCCGGATACGGTAAGTTTGAGAACTGGGTACTGGAGCATTACCTTCTCTCCACTCTCCTCTTTAACCGATGCTGGTGGAGGAGGCGTGACGGTCACTGAATGATTGAGTTTTGGGTGGTTGCCGGTAGGCCCGAGCCCGAGATGACTCTGCAGTCCGGGGTCTCGGCACGGCGTCGGCGTTTCTGACAGCGTAGCAACACCGGGCCACCTGCCGAGCACTGTGGCCTGTAAGGTAACGTTAGAGTTCTCTTGAGAGGAAAAAAGAGGGGTTATTCCCGGCCGGCCTTTGAGAAACTTAGCTATTGCTTTGTTTGGTCCACATGCAGGGTATATTATGTGGCTAGACTAGATCGTGAGCTCCAAGAAGCAAAGGGTGCCTGTTATGTGTTATTACAAAGCTGTATGTACCTGATAGTATTTGTGTGTTTATACACACACACTCTGGCTTGAGACTGGCTGGATTCTTTATCTGGTGTCAGGTTATACATATGCGCACATATAGATTTGTGTGCATGCATTATTGAACGAGTTTTCTATACCGCATTATCTTAGATTCAATGCGGTTTACGTATAACATCAACAAGAAGTGTACATTGAAACACGGGGACATTAAACTTGGAGGCTTATATGGGGGGTGCCAGGTGGTGAACAAATTAATAAGGCTAGGATTTCTGGAAAAAGATATCCAGGTGGTGGTGATGATGGGACATTGGGGGATTAGGGGTCAAGGATACAGGTTGAGGGAGATGGGAGGGGGGGGGCATTGAGGTGTGGGACGTTGTAGGGGAAGAATACCCAGGAGTACAAGAGCATAGACTGCAGTCTGATCCTCTGGTGGCTCCCTCCTTTCCTTGTTCAAGCATGATATAATTGCTGTTTTTCTCAATACTTGATAAATCCAAAAACAGCTTCCTTATCGTCCCATCCCGCACCTCAGGATTGAGCACCTCTTCCAGCAGTATGGAGACTGAGCATGTCACAACTTTGATAACATCGGGATCAATATTCCCTCTAATTTTGTGTAGGCTGTGTGCGCATAAAATATCAGCTGTGCAGCTTTTGAAGGAAGGTTAAATTTTTGTGCGCCACATAACGACGCTGGGAGTTATATACTTTAAATTTGACTACACGTCAGAATACAGTATGTACACCACATTGATTGCTCTAGAAAATATTATAGAACTTGTGAAAAACATAAATACACAACAACTTTTCAATTTTAAGAACGTCTGTGGTGTTTTCTATCAGAATCAGAAGCGTAATTTTTGTGCGCTCTGTTGTAAAGTATGTGCGCTCACTCGGCGAGGTGTGTGTGCGCGCGCACACACGCACAGCTTAGAGGGAACAGTGATCGGGATACTTAGGCAGCTGGCACCACCCCCAGCCTTCCAGTAAGCTCAGTCTCCAAGCAGCTGGAGCAGGTGACTCCTTAGGTTCAGACTCACTGAAGGTACAAATGAGAAGGATTAGTCCTTAAACTACTTTTAACTTACTTTGATTTACCCTGGGTTGTTCTCTGTTGGTTGCTTAAAGTTTAAAAAAAAAATCTGGATCATTTTTCCCTTCGTTCGGTTAAAAAAAAGAAAAAGGGAAACAAAAGTAGTAGCGGATAATTCTTAGAGGCCTGACTGAGTGGCGAGGAGTTGCCGGCTGGCGAGTCTTGGGCTCTCTACTGCTCCAGAAACCCCCGAGGCTGGGCGAGGAACAGTGATCCTGTCACTGTTCAGGCAGATCAGCAGCTGTATTCTTGCAGAGCACAACAGGTTTTTTTTCTTCTGGCGATTGGGCAAGTCATGCAGGCCAGGAGCTCCGGTTTTTCAGGCCGTGGGGAAGCGGCCTTGGATCATGCAACCTGTTGGTTTCGAGGAAGTCCACTATTGGCTCTTTCAGGAGCGCCTCCATTACTTTTCCCGCCACCGAGGTAAGGCTTTCTGGCCTGTAGTTTGTCACTTTTTCCCTATTACCACTTTTTTAGAGAGGTACCACATCAGCCCTTCTTCACTCCTGTGGAACGTCTTCTGTCTGTAAGGATCTTTTAAAAACATCCTTCAAAGGCCCTTCAAGAATCTCTCTGAGGTCTTTCAAGGTCCATAGGTGTTTCCCATCTGGTCCCATAGACTTGTCCACTTTCAGTTTTGCAAGCTGATATCACACCATTCACAAAAGATGATGTGTTAGATCTACTCCATTTCCATTTGTATATTTGTCAATCACAGGTGGTCCTTGTCCAGGATTTTCTCTAGTGTAAACAGAGCAGAAGTATTTGTTTAAAATTTTTGCTTTTTCAATGTCACTTTCCACGAATCCGTTCCCACCATTTTTCAGTCCTGCAATTCCACCTCTGATTTTCCTCATCTGAATATACCTGAAAAGTTTTGTTGCCACAGTTCACATCTTTAGCCATCTTTTCTTCTGCCTTTGATTTTGCTATCCTTATTTCTCTTTTTGTCTCTTTTAGTTTGATCTTGTATTCTTTTTTCTGTTCCTATGTTTGCGAGCTTCTGAATTTTGTGAAAGCTGTTTTTTGCCTTCATTTGTGCAGCCACTTCTTTGGAGAACCAAATAGGCTTCCTTTTCCTCTTGTTTTTATTTACTTTCCTTACGTATATATCTGTTGTACCTTTTTATTGTCTCTTTTTCAGTTTAGTCCATTTCAATTCCACTTCCCTTATCCCCTCGCACCCTATCAACTCCTTCAGGTACTTGGCCATTTTACTGAAGTCAGCGTTTTTGAAGCCTAAGACTGAGTTTTTTTCTCTGTCATGTATGATCAACTTATAGGATTGTTTCACAAGTTGTTAGTTTTGTTCATTTTTGCCTGTATATACTCATGAATGCTGTAAGGCAATGTACAGCTTACCAGCATAGCTGTGGAAGAACCAGTAGACAGAGGTGGAAATAAATTTAGAGAAAGGGAGGAGTGGTCTAGTGGTTAGGACAAGGTACTTCAGGCCGGAGGGCCGGGGGTTCAAGTCCCACCTGGGGACAGCAATCTCAGGCCAGAGGGACTGGGATTTCTAGTCCTTTAGGCACTCCTTGTGGTCTTGGGCAAGCCACTTAACCCTCCATTGCCCATGTTCCCTGTAAGTATTAGCGTATGTGTCTCATATCCCCTCGTGTTAAATGTATCCCCCAATTGACCGCTTTGACCCGGTGAAAAGCGGGATATAAATACAGCTAAATAAATAAATACAGCTAAATAAAGTAGGTGTGACACCATAGTGCCCATTAGCAAAAGACCCCCTGACATGCCTATAACACTCAACTGCACATTAGGTGCAGCACCACCATGATAACTGTCAGGGGTGTGGAAAGCATGTTCCTGGTATTTAACACGGTGCACCCTGTCCTAATGCAGCCTAAAACTAGCACAGGTGCACTTACCGCCATCCCCCAAAGGTGCAGGCAATTGTGCCTGTGCTGATGTAGTCTGCAGCCCACGCTAACTGCAAGGCATGCCAAGGTACTCATTTCGCCCCAACCCACACTTAACACCCCAACATACGGAGCACGGTTACTGCAGAAATCAGGACTTGTTAATTGTGCAGGCCCCTTGCTAATAGTTACCATGGTCACAGCACAGGGTTAATGCATGCTGTAACTTGTGTTAACTGCTTAGCGCCCTTTAGTAAAAGCTAGAGAAAATAGTTTCCTTGTGTTTTCCTTGCTTTGTTGCTGTTTTGTTATTTTACTTGGTTTGGATTTTTCTTATTTTGTTGGGGGGGGGGAAGTTACCTGTGTTTTTAGGATTTTAAAACATTTTTTACTTCTTTTCCAATATTTTTATTTTTTTACCTTCCTGAATTTTAGAAACCCGGGTGGCCTGGCTTTCAAGATATTTCTAGTTCTGCCAATATACCTGGTAAGTTTTGAGTGCTGTGTCTACATCGCATCAAACTAAATGAGTGAAGGGACCAGCAGAGCCACAGCTGCTCTGGTAGCATAAAACTGCTGGTTTCTTCTTTTATTAGAATTCTGGAGAAATTAGTTATTTTTAACTGTGGTCAATAGCTCTTTGTTTATATTATTACTTAAATCAGGGGTGTCCAAACCTGTCCTGGAGGGCCGGAATCCTGGCATGTTTTTGGGATAGCCCTAATGATTATGCATGAGATATATATGCATTAGAGAGATCCTGCCAACCTGACTGGTTTGTGGCCCTCCAGGGCTGGATTTGGAGACCCCTGCCTTACACCTCTGTCATTTAGGATCGTGAGTGGGCAAGGTACAGATGTCCTAGACATCGAAAGGGTATATAGAATGTGTCACATTCCTCCTCGATTCTCACCACCACCAAAAAGGTGGCTAATAGACAATTTTTAGGTGGTGGTGAGAAGTGAGGAGGACTGTGACAAATTCTATCTAACCTTTTTGATGTCTTGGACATCTGCACCTTGTCCACTCACGATCTTAAATGACAGAGGTGTAAGGCAGGGGTCTCCAAATCCAGCCCTGGAGGGCCACAAACCAGTCAGGTTGGCAGGATATCTCTAATGCATATATATCTCATGCATATTCATTAGGGCTATCCCAAAAACCTGCCAGGATTCCGGCCCTCCAGGACAGGTTTGGACACCCCTGACTTAAATGGTTGTAATCTATTATTTTGCTTTGTCTCAACCAATTTTTGGGGTGGTTTTTTTTTTGTAGTTTCTAGGCTTGGTTGTAGGCTCTGATTTTCAAACATTTTAGATTTATTGTATATGGATTTAAAATCATTATATTACAATGATATTTTTAACTTCACTGGTGGAGTAAATCATTCGCTGTGCAGTTCTGTTTCCACGTGGTCGAAAAATAACAATGTGAAACTGTGTTTACTTTAATTCTCACAGAAAATCTCAAATTCCAGAATCAAGCGAACAAGCTTGGACATAACAGGCTAGTCAATCCCTTCTGTGTGGTTTCATAAGAACATATTTTATAATTCTAGTGGACACTGTGAGTATCCTTATTCTTCTGTTTATGTTGCTGTGAACTGACAAGTTACCTGTGAACTGACAAATATTCTTCATATTTCAGAACAACTTAAACTGCCAGCAAAATGGTAAGTTGATTTGTACATTAATATGCTTGTTTCTGTTAGCTGTGCAATAGCTTGCAGAGCTTTAGATGTCAAGAGCCACTGATTTTTTTTAACAATGTTGAGCTATTGAAGTCAATACCCTCACTAAAAGGACACAGAATACTGGAATACTGACTACTGATCTGAGCAATAGCATTTTATTTTATATTTGGTTATGTATTAAGCCTTTTGGGTTGTGATTAACAGTATTGGGTTAATATGCTTATAAGTAAGCCTATTAATATAGCTAATATAGAAAAGCCTATAATCATTGTTGTGGCATGGAAATTATCTGTTACTTTCCTGGTTCTGTCCATTTTGGTGTCTTCTAAATCTCTCTTGACTGTGTTCTTTAGAATTGTCTTTTTTTCTAGTCTGCTCCTGTTTATTTTACATGTGGCCTTCACCTTGCCTAATGAAGTCTGGTGTTGCTGTGGCTTCTGCCTTTTGTACCTTGATTTTTCTTCTTTGCGTAGTATTTTCTGCACACTTGGTTACAAGTTAATGCTCAAAAACCTTTTTCCATAGTGTCTGTCCAGTCCAGGCTACCAGATTTTCACCCCCTTCCAGCAGATGGAGACTGAAAATTCCAGGCTTTTGCTGATGTCATCCCATAAAAGGGATTGAGCTCTTCCCTCCTAGCCAGTATTCTCAGTCTCCAGCAGATGGGGATGAGCCATAAGTTAAAAAAAACAACCCTCCCCCCCAAAGAAAAATGGGTATAAGGGTAGTGTAGGATAGCAGTGAGCTGGGAAGACTCTAAGCCGCTAAGAGGACCGGAGCGCTGTCGGGGCCTGAACCCGTTGAGTTGGGGGAGGGCTGGGCCTGAGAATACACCCAGTGGAGCTGGGTCCCTGCTTTCCCTTCTACTAATTAGCTGATTCTGCCTTCAGTGGCAGCGGCATGCATATTGGCGACTGGCTCCTTAAATTCTTCCTCAGCATCGGATATTGAGGAGGCAGCTGCGGGGGCGGTTCTTTCCTCAGGCAGGTCTGATCGGCGCCGGAGTACATGTAAGTGTGTGCGTATGGGTCAACTTAACATCAGGCTCTGTGCAGCCTCTTGTGTTGGTGATGACGTGTTCGGGGCTGCATTTTTACTTTGTTTCTTTGGCAGCTGTTTTCCATCTTTGCGACTGTGGGTTTTTTTTTTTTTTTTTTGCTCCCACCTTTGAAGCTTGATGTCTGTGGCTGAGGCCTTGAGAGCATGCTGTCCAGTAAGGCCACATACATTGGTTATGGTCTGCACAGGGTGCGCCTGTCTTCAGTCGGTCTGTACAGACAATATGAGCAGGCAGACTGGCAAGCCCGGGGATCATTTAATTGCGTTTTTGTCAATCGGGGGGGAGGAGGGGGGAGACAGGTGAATTGTCGGGTCTGTCGGTGGAAGACTGCTTACTTGGTTTCAGTGGCGGTTCCCGTGATTATGGTGGGAACAGCGGCCCTGACAGACACTGAGGGTTTGTCTGCAGGGGAGTCTTCTGTGTGTCGGGATGTAGCCTGGGTAGACCAGCTAGCTCCCCAAGAATTCTTGTCTGGGTCCAAGGGGGTTCCTTTTCGCCAGAATTTGTACTTTTAATGGATCAGGCCTTTCTTATGAAGAAGGACTGTGGTGCAGCCCAGCATACTCTGGGGTCTTCGGGTGAGGTCCAGATGGGGTCTGCTCCTCTAAGGAAGTAACAAGATGTGGTGGTGCCACAGGGGGAGTGCAGCCACGTTGGCTTTGGAGCTAGATCAAACTTCAGAATGCTTTGTGGGGCTGAAGGACCCCATGGAGAGCCCTTCAGGTCTAGGGGCCATGGGATCCCAGCCAGAGCTTGAAGAGGCTGATATTTCAGTGGGGGAGGACCCGCATATTGTCTGGTTCTTCCATAATGAAGAATTGGGGGCACTCATCGCTTATTTGCTTGGGGTACTTAATATCCCCTTTGAGCCTCCAGCTTTGGATCTGCTGCTTGAGGACCCTTTGCTGTAGGGCATCCGGAAGTTCAAGACGGCCTTTCCCATCCACAGAGCCATCAAGTAAATGTTTGAGACAGAGTAGGAGGTAGGGCGATGGTTCGCTTCTACCACATTCTGTCAAGGAAGAAGGAGCTTCTACGTTTGTCCAAGGTGGATGCCTTGGTTTTCTCAGTCACCAAAAATACCACCATTCCAGTGGAGATGGCATGGCATTGAAGAACCCACAGGACAAGAAGCTCAGAACATAGGGAGTGCTGGGTGCAGGCACTCTTAGGGGCCCAGCAACTGCCAGAGGTGGCTAAGATAGAATCGGGAGTAGCGTACCTGGCGGATGCCCATTATGACTTGGTTTGAGCTTTCGTAAAAAGCATAGCCTCTGCGGTGGCTGCTCACCGCTTGCTATGGTTACTTAACTGGTCACCGTATATGTGCTCTAAGGCATGGCTGAGTAGGCTGCTCTTTCAGGGAAAACTCCTGTTTGAGGAGAATTTGAAGAAGTTGATGAAAGACTTGGGCAAGACCAAGTTGGCTTGACTGCCGGAGGCTAAGCTCAAGACAAGTAAAGCCTTGGTGACACCTAAGAGCCAGTCTCAGGATTTTCGCCATTATTGGGCGATGCATTTCGCGACCTTCCAGCGCTCTTGCTACCCTTCGAGGGGTCAGCACCTTTTCATGGGGGCAGAAGCTCCGGATGAGATTTCTCCTCCTACTCTGGAGGCGAGGCCAAGAAAGCCTAATGAGAGGTGGCAGGCTCAGGCAGAGATTGTTCCAGTGATGGCCACTTGCATCATTTCTACTCTGCCTGGGTCCAAATAACATCCGATCAGTGGGTGCTCGAGGTGATTTGTGAGGATTATGCATTGGAATTTGCCGAACCGCTCAAGGAGGTCTTTCTGCTATCACCTTGCAAAGCTCAGTGCAAATGCGAGGTGGTTGAGTCGATTCTCCAATGGCTCCTTCAGCTCAAAGTGGTCATGCTCATGCCTATAAACCAATTTAGGTTCTGGTCGATACTCCTATTTCGTGGTTCCGAAGGAGAAGTGATCCTTTCATCCTATTCTGGATCTCAAGCACGTCGGTTGGGCCCTGCAGGTGCCGCGCTTCTGCATGTAAACCTTGTGCTCAGTTATTACTTTGGTGCAAAAAGGTGTTTCTCACCGCTCTGGATCTCATGGATGCGTATTTGCACGTGCTGATTCAGGCAAAACTCGGCACTCTCTTAGGTTTGCAGTGTTGATGGGAAACTTCCAGTTCCAGGCATACCGTTTGGCTTTGCCACGACACTGTGGACCTTCACGAAGATCATGGTGATTGTGGCAGTAGCGCTTCAGCAAGAGGGAGTGATGTGGGGCATCTCTACCTGGACGATTGGTTGATAAGAAAAAAAATCATTGGCGGAGAGTTGCGCCGTGACATCCCCAGTGCTCGAGATGTTGCAGGAACTAGGCTGGGTGGTCCGTAGAGCCATTTGAATTTGTCACAGGATCTCACATACTTGGGAGCACGTTTTGACACACAGTCAGGGATGGTCTTTCTACCGGAGAAGTGAGCTCACAAATTGCAGAGCCAGATTCATCAGTTCCTTTGGCATTGGGGTCCCACAGCATGGTCGTATCTGCGGGTGTTGGGGTCCATGGCAGCAATGTTGGACCTCGTCCCATGGGCTCACCCACATATGTGCCCTCTTCAAAGGGCGCTGCTCTCCCACTGGTCTCCGCAACGACACCTGCTCTTATGCAGGTTAGCCTGTCCATCGGAGGCTCAGCACAGTCTGGAGTGGTGGTTGCAGACTGCAAACTTGCTGGCGGGCATGGTGACTGATGCCAGTCTGACAGGCTGGGGAGCCCATTGTCAGGGCGGATCGCCAAGGGCCTCTGGTCTCTGGAACAGCAGATGTGGTCTATCAGTTGGCTAGAGATGAGTCATCGTCTTGGCGTTGCAAAAGCTCCTCATTTCTTCAGTTGCCGGCACAAATCTATGTCAGGAGCTACATGCCTTGGTGCAGCCGTGGCTGGTGGAAGGTCTCCTATATATGTGTACACCGTGGTTTCTGATCAGTCAAGTGGTTAAGTGAATAGAGGCACACCATGGCCTGGTCACGCTTATGGCACCAGATTGGCATCAGTGGCCCTGGTATATGGATCTCATCAGGCTGTCAGTCAGAGTGCCTTGGAGGCTGCCAGCTTGGGCAGATCTGCTGTCGCAGGAACTAGTGCACATGCCACAAGTGGGTCGGTTTTCGCTTACGGCCTGGCTCTTGAAAGATCACGGCTAAGGAAGAGAGGTTATTTTGCAGTGGTGACTTCTACTCTCTTGTGGGCATGAAAACGGTCTACATCCTTGGCCTGCGTGCAAGTTTGGCTGGTGTTTGAAGCCTGGTGTGACGACAAAGGATGCTGTGCCTCTCGGGCTGCTCTCCTGGAGATTTTGGTCTTTCTGCAGAGCGGTATGGATAAAGGCCTGGCATTGAATTTAATTTGGGTGCAGATGGCAGCCTTATTGTGCTACAGAGGTAGAGTTCAAGGTGTCGCCATGGCGTCGCACCCAGATGTCGCCTGCTTCCTCCAGGCCATGAGGCATATTCATCTGCTTTTACGTACTCCGGTTCCCAGCTGGGATCTCAATTGGTCCTGTTGGTGTTGACTGAAGCTTTGTATGAGCCTTTGAAATATCTCACCCCAAAGGTGGTGTTCCTGGTGGCGGTCTGTTCAGCCAGATGAATTTCGCATTGCAGGCTTTATCCTGTTGGGAACTCTTCCTTGTTCTCTCTAAGGAAAAGGTGGTTTTGAGGACAGTGCCGTCGTTTCTGCCCAAGGCGGTCACAGCTCTCCACTTGAATCAGACAGTGGTGTTGCCAAGCTTTCTGGAGGAAAGTGACCAGCAGCTGTACTGCTTGGACATGCACTGTGTTTCGTCGTCATTTGAAGCACGCTCAACTGTTTCAGAAGTCAGATTGCCTGTTCTGTTTGGCGGGCCTCGGAAAGCGGAGGCCGCATCCAAGGCCTCTATCGCACAATGGTTCAGAGGCGATAGCTTCCACTTATCTGTTGTGGCATAAGGAGTTGCCTTCGGAGTTGTGGGCACATTGCACTAGACTGCAAGTGTCCTCCTGGATGTAATCTAGTCTGGTTCTTCCCACAGACATTTGCAGACGGCGACTTAGTCATCGCTTCACTCCTTTTTGAAACATTATCGGTTGGATGTGCAGGAGAGATTGGATGCTCGGTTCGGGGCTTGAGTCTTGATGGACAGTCTTGCACGCCACGCACACATTTGAGTAATGCTCTGGTACATCCCAGTAGTCTGGACTGGAGAGACGTTATGGAAGGTGAAATTAGACCTTACCTGCTAATTTTCTTTACTTTAGTTCCTCCAGTTCAGTCCAGAACCTGCCCGAGATTTTCAGTTTCAAGATTATGCAAGCCTGGTTCAGGTTGCCTGAGGAGGGCCTACTCCCGCTTCACGTGGGGCAGGGGTAATTTCTAGTCTCTTGACAGACTTGGTTTCTTGCAGAGTACGGTTGGTTCTCTCGTGTGTTTATAGGTGTAAATGTATATTCTTAGGTCAATTTGGCGGGTGCTTGTTGCATCTGCTTTGCTATTCAGATACTGGCTAGGTGGGTGGAGTTCAGACCCTTTTATGGGATGACATCACCAAAAGCCTGGAATTCTCAGTCTCTATCTGCTGGAAAGGAGTGAAAACCCAGTAGACTGGACTGGAGGGACTAAAGAAAATTAGCAGGTAAGGTCTAATTTCACCTTAGTGTGTGCAGCTCCAGGATATTATGATGGTATCTTTCAAATGCCATTTACTATGAGCTATAGACAACTTGAAGATAAGTAACTTAATTAACTTCTCAGTATACTTGATTGCTGTAGGGATGAAAGGGTAGAAAAGGTTCAGGAGTGGATAGCCTTTCATATTGAAAAGGGAGTAGAACAGACCTTATTATTCACTAGGTCTTTTATAATAGCTACTGGCTTGAGTAGCAGCCTTTGGAGATGCAGTTTATGAATTAATAACTGAAAAAAAATGATGTTAAAATTTTGGCTCTTGTGGGGTAGTGAATATACATCTCTGGTTTTATAGCAAAGTAATGTAGTTGAGATTACTAGCTTCTGAAAGGACATATTCTTCTGTGTAAATCACACTGATCTCGAAAGACTGTGGTATATAAAATCAAATAAATAAATAAAATCAACTCCAGTACTTATTTTCTCATTCCATTTTGAGGAGCACCGAACAAGTGTTCAGATAGAAAATAGTGCCAGGCTTATAAGTATTTCTGCAGTGCTTTCTGAAAGCTTCCTATCACTGTCACAAAATATATTGTGCTTTTTTAAAATTTATTGTAGCCATTTTCTGTAATATCTAAAATTGATTTGCTTACATAAAATAAAGAATACAAAACTCAATAATATATTGTTTTTTGTAGTCTCGAAGATATGACTCCAGGACCACTATATTTTCTCCTGAAGGTATGCATGTCTTCTGTAAATGGAAAATAGAATGGGAAAACTTATTGAGCAATACTAAGCAGTTTATGTAAACTGTTTCCAAATTAGGTAATGTAGATAAAATACTCAACAGGATCAAGTTTAGTGTTGTTAGTATAGCTTAGTAGTATTAGTACTAGAAGTCCATTGAGTTCAGTGATGACAAGAGGAAAGAGTCTCCTACTGAGTACAGGTTACGGAGACGCTAGGTGCTGCATCATCAGAGGCAATGTCTCTTTCAGGTGAGATGAGTTGCCTTGCTGCTAGAGTAGCATAGTAATTGAAACACATACTTTGGAACTTAATGACCCCTTTTCAGTGTGAAATGTGCTCGGAGATACATTGAAATCGGTTGGATGATGGGTCATTTTAAGTAGTGCCTGATCTTTCCTAGCACAGTGTGGACTACAGATGCAATAGCAATACATGACTTTCTGTGATCTTGTTAAATTATTTTATAAGCAAGCTAGTTCTGTCCTTTTTCTCACACATTCATGATGGCAGAAAATTAAGATCATGCTACATAGTGTAGTGCCACAAATTGCTTTGTAAGCTTGTAGAAACTGGTGCATCTTTCCTGCAGCTCATGGCACTACCAAGGTCAGGAGAGAAAAATAGTCCTGTTAGTACTTTCCTGCTTATAACACACATCAGTGCAAAACTGGCAATTTCTTGAATGCTCATGTTCACACAACGCTGACTAATGCCATATATTTTTTTCCCTTTTGGAGTTCTATTTATTAAAGAGCATTACTTCTAGTGCAAGCATTAATTAGTGCAGCGCTGCGTATGACTTGAAGTGCTATACAAATGCTCAGTAGTAGTAGTAATTTTAATGTATATCAAACCCATGGTAATTTTTTTTAACTTAATATGGTAAAAATGTAAATGACTTGCCACTATACAAAATTATGAAAGCCACTCTTTATAAAGGCTGTCTCTATCCCTTATCCCACTTTGTTCCATCTTTCTCTCTCCATCCCCCGTGACCCTTTTCAAATTACTTTTTATTTCTTTTTTCTTGATCTTTTTTTATTTTTACAATTTTTCAACCAATAGAATACTACACAGAAGCTCAAACATTTACTGTCAATGAGTTTGACAACGTATATCAAAGCAAAGTTTTATAAAATTAAACTACAACTCCCCCAATTTATCCTCACCATTGCCCTGGAGCCAAAGTATAGAGCAGCAATCCAGTTAAAAAAATTAGGATCAGAGCATCGCACCACATTCAATAACAGCCACTCATCCCTGTAAAGCTTTCTCTGCATTAGTAGCCAAGGGGACCAGTGGGAGAAAACTTCAGTGTACATAAGATTATTAAGCTAACCAACCTCCAGACATTATCTCCTACCAGATGCCAAGGAATAAATCCCAGCTGATGTTTATGGATAATTGTGCCGATGACAGAGTTCAGTCGAAATGCTAAGAATCTCGCTAGAATTTTAACATCTGAATTTAGTAGAGAGATGATTGGATCCATGGATATAATGGGCCTTGCAAGGCTTAGGAATGGGGGGGGCCCGATATTCGACAGGCCTTTACATGGTTTACAGCCCAGTAAACTGTATAAATGCCCTAAATCGGGATATTCAACAGCACTTACACAGTTAATGCCGTTGAATATCCCCTTCAAAGCCCCCTATGTGCCCTGATGCTCTGCGGTTAGCATCGGGGTGTTTTGAGAGCATTCCAGGGCGGGGCAGAGTGGAGGCGGAGAGTGCTGCTAACCAGGTAGCAGCAATATTGCACCGCTACCCTGTTAGTGATCCGCAGCTAAAATTATACCAGCGGTGCAATATCGCTGCTACCCGGTTAGCCTCGGCAGCTTTGGGGCATGTGCTGCAGTGCTGGATATTCAGTGCCGTCACTGCAGCATTGAATATCTGGTGTTAAGGGCTGGCGGGCAGGGCTATGCTCCACAGCAGCAGATAGCCTGCCCAATACAATATCGGGCCTGATAGTTTTATACCAGTCTCCAATATCAAAGGTGCCAAAGCTCCCCCTTGCAGGGCAAAGTTGAATAGATGAATCAAAGGAGCCACTACCAAATGTTCAAAACACTTATAAACTTAGAAGAAAGTCCATCAAGCCCTGGTTACTTACCTGCCTTTAAATCTTTGGTGGCAATCAAAATCTCACCTACGGTGATTTTCTCCATTGTATCCACTAGAGTTGGGGCTAATTGATGAAGGGTAATCTTAGATAAATATGTTAACTTCCTCCATCTCACCCAAATATCTTCAGCATTCGAGATAGCACACCCGAAGCAGATTTTAAGTTTACTATATGACAGCGTTGCTCCTGCTGCTTAAGTTAATGGGCCAAACATTTACTAGCTCTAATTCCCTCCTCAAAGTGTATTTGTTTTAGCTTTAGTCAGATTAAAATGGACTTTCTCAGCCCAGAGTCCCTGTAATCGCCCTTTATGGTGTGCTAGCTTTGTCAGTGCTCTTCTGGTGGATCCTTCTGAATGTCCCCCTTCCAGCTGCTCAACTTCAGCTGCTAAACAAGTAACCTCCGCTTTGGTCTCCTTTTGCCTGCTAGCGCACTGAACAAATTTGCCATGTATTACTGCTTTCAAAGCATCCCATAGCATAGTAGATAGCCCGGGTGCTGAATTCAAGTCAAAATACTTCTTTATGGCTCCTTCTATATTCTTAACAATAGTTTCCCTATCCAGGAGACTTTCATTAAGCTGCCAGAATTTGCCCATATTGGGGAGAGCGATCTGACTAAACTCTTATTGATTAATACCTGCTCGTTGTATAGCATGACTAAAGGTGCTGTCCATAAAATTATAATCTGTTGTAGTAAAAGTGTTATGAACAGAGGAATTAAGTATAATCACAAAAACACAACCACCTCACCTTCAGACCCTTGCCCAGTGGCTTGGATAAAAGTTTTACAAGAAGCCAGCTATCCCGGCACATTCATAGAATTGTCAAAGATTCACTCCAACAAGGACACATGCCACAGTCCCTCAAGCACGCCATGATACAACCAATACTGAAAGGTAATAACCTAAGCCCATCTGAACCAAAATCATACCGTCCCATCTCCAGTTTACCGTTCCTTTCGAAAATAGTTGAAAAAACAGTGCAAAAACAACTTCAGGACCACATTGACATAAATGCCCCACTGGACATTCATCAGCATGGATTTAAACCACGGCATGGTGTGGAAACACTACTCACATCGCTTTTGCCAAACTCATAAGAGGTATAGATAATATAAAGAATGGATTCCTGCTAGTATTCATAGACATTTCTGCAGCCTTTGACACAGTGTCCCACGCTAGATTACTACAGCGCCTGCAACAGATAGGATTGCACAAGAACACTCTGAAATGGTTCACATCATACCTGGAAGACCGTACACAGCAAGTCAAATTCACCCAAAAGAAATCATTACAGTTCCCCGCAACACAAGGAATACCTCAGGGATCTGCCCTGTCATCAATGCTCTTCAATATTTACATTCAACCTATATGCAACATCATCAAGACGACACAAACTCCACTATCACACACATGCTGACGACATCATGGTGTATGCTGCAATCAATCTACTAACACTTAACACCACTACAATAACTAAATGCCTTGAAGACATGAATGTCTGGCTCACAGACAATAACCTGACGGTCAACTGCGATAAAACTGAGGCAGTGTTCGTCACCAGGAATACTAGCTTCATTCCACCACAGAATATCATCATGCTAAACAAACTTATAATAGTCAAAGATGAAGTTAGGTACTTGGGCATCACAATGGACAGAGCTCTGAATATGAAATCTCATATCGCCAAAACCACAAACAAGGCCTATCAACATTTGAGAACCATAAGAAAGATAAAACCACTACTCCGCCAGGACCACTTCCGCACAGTTTGCCAAGCACTCATCACACCTCTGCTTGATTATGGAAATTCTCTATATCAAGGCCTCCCCCAGCAGACCTTACACCCACTTCAAATAGTGCAAAACACTACAGCACGCATCATCACCGACACCCCAAGATCAGAACACATCACCCCTATCTTACAGCAACTACACTGGCTACCAATGGTAACCAGAGCAAAATTTAAAATCTTGATCATCTTCAAGATCATCCACCATCTTTCAGCGGATGTATTACAAGAAATTGTAACAAGGAATATCAGTAACAGACCAAGAAGGAACAATTATGACAACATGATCAGCTCACCTTCAGGATATCACAAGACTAAACAAAATACATCAAGAAGAGCGCCATCACTAATGGCATCAACAATATGGAACTCCCTCCCAATGAGCCTAAGGGAATTTGAGGACATCACAGACTTCCGCAAGGCCCTTATTTATTTATTTACATTCTCTTATATACCGCGCTATTCAGCATCAGTACGGTTTACATTGAACAAACTGAAATTACATTGAACAGGGCATTATAACTTGGAGATAGCTATTTTACAGGGAACATGGGCTGTGGAGGGTTAAGTGGCTTGCCCAAGACCACAAGGACCACAAGACCACCCTTAAAACCCTGCTCTTCACAGAAACTTATGAGCAGATAGACAACAGTCCTCACCAGATACACAAGATCCCCCCACCCGAGCGGGATTGCAACGTAAACTCCACTGCAAGCTCAATACTTAACTAACCCAGCTAGACTCACGACCACTGTTCCCTCTAAGCTGTGCGCGCGTGCGCACACCTCGCCGAGTGAGCGCGCATACTTTACAACATAGCACACAAAAATTACGGCTCTGATTCTGATAGAAAACAATACAGACGTCTTAAAATTTAAAAGTTATGAGACCGGCTGCGTCTTGTTGATCCTTGGCGGTTACTGCATCCATTTGAGAAGGATTTCACCCACCAATCGCGAGCTCATGGGTCTAGCGCCCGGATTGACTATGTATTGATCACAGAAAGGCTTTTTGCACAGGTAGGAGATGCACAGATAGGTCCTAATATGGTGTCAGATCATGCCCCAGTCTGGGTGGAGCTTGGATGGGGGGGTGTGGCGCTGCCGACACGTTTTTGGCGGTTCCCCATGGGGCTCTATCATGACGCTGGCTTCCGCACCCACCTTAAGCGATGTTGGCATGACTTTATGGTTCACCATGAACGGCACCGAGATGAACCGGAGTTGCTCTGGGAAACGGCTAAGGTGGTGCTGCGCGGGGATATCATTGCCTATGTGGCGCGGAAGCGGAAGCTTTTAGCGATGCAGATTGTTCAACTGGAAAAGCAGGTGTTGCGAACCCGACGTAGGTGTACCGGAGACCCGAGTGTAGTTAATAAACGTCAACTGTGGGAGTTACAAACCTCTCTACGAACTGCTTCACCAGCGGGCGAAGAAATCCCACATGTATTACCGGTACCAACTGTATTGCTTCGGGGATAAGCCGGGGCGGCTCCTGGCGCGTTGCCTGCGGGGTTGTGGGGGTCCTCGGTCGATTGCGGCATTGCGTGACGATCAAGGTCACTTACACAAAGATAGTGCTGCCATAGCTCGGCTTCTTCGCTCCTTTTTTCAGCAACTCTATGCGAAGAGGGATGGGGCTCCCTCTGAGGCGCTGGCTTACTTGGGAGCGGTGCAGTTGCCCAAGGTGACGGTAGAACAGCGGGCGTGCTTGGATGCCCCGGTGACGGCGGAGGAAATCTACCGAGTCATTCAGAAGGCTAGCTGCTGTAAAACACCTGGCCCTGATGGGTTTGGGGCTGAGTTTTATAAGCTCTTGGGAGACGTAGTGCCTCCAACCTTAACGGAGGTATATCAGTGGCGCGTGGCTCAGGGGAAGTTTGGCTGGGGCACTAATCATGCATATATAACTCTCATACCTAAACCGGGAAAGGATCCTACCAAAACGGCCTCTTATAGGCCTATTTCCCTATTGAATTTCGATTTGAAGATACTGGCCAAAGTCTTGGCCCGACCGCCTTGCATCAGTCTTGGGGGAGTTGGTGCACGAATTGCAGGTCGGGTTCGTTAAGGGGCGTTATGCGGTGCGGAACCTGCGGAGGATTTTAGCGTCCCTTGAGTGGGTTCGGGAACGAGACCTCCGATCACTGTTAATCAGTTTCGATGCTGAAAAGGCGTTTGACCAAGTGCAATGGGATTATTTGAAGTGTCTTTTGCCTCACTATGGACTGGGTGACCCGTTTTGCCGGATGGTGGAATTACTCTATTCGGACCCCACCGCTGGAATCCTCTGTAATGGTGTGCTCTCAGATAAATTTAATTTGGAACGGGGTATCCGACAGGGTTGCCCGCTGTCCCCTCTATTGTTTGTCTTGACCCTGGATCCGCTGATACGGAGGATAGAGGCGTCCGCGGATATTTGCGGGGTGCGGATTGGGTCCTACGGGTTCAAGGTGGCGGCCTTTGCGGATGACCTGCTTGTCCATCTTACGTGTCCCCCGCAGTCTCTAGCTTGCTTACTCGGGGAGTTCTCTCTATATGGTAAGTTCTCGGGGTTGCACATTAACATGGATAAGTCGGAGGCCTTAGACGTGGGGGGGACTCTGCATGCGAGTTGGCCTGGGGAATTTCCGCTCCGTTGGGCCGATGAGTCCTTTGTTTATTTGGGCATCTTGTTGACCAAGCAACCGGCATCGTTATATCGTGTGAACTTTGAGCGGATTTTCTCTAAAGTTCAGGCCCAGCTGCGGGCGTGGGCGCCCCTTCCACTATCCCTGTTGGGAAGAGTGGCCGCTTTAGGGATGGTGATTCTGCCCAGAGTACTGTACTGGATGCAAACTCTCCCCGTATGGTTCTTGCGGCGGGACGTACTCCGTATGGAACGGGCATTTCGGGGGTTTCTTTGGAAGGGGACCAGAGCCCATATACAGTTGGTTAGAATGCAAGGGGGATGGCGGTCAGGGGGGATTGGAGTCCCGGACCTCTGGAAGTATGCGCTGGCATGTCAGGCGCGGCATGTTGGCGACTGGCTGGGGGAGACAGAGGTTTATACACCTCGGGGGTTGGAGGCAGCCGCTGTGGCCCCGCATTCTTTGGAGGCGGTTCTGCAGGTGCGGCAGGTGGAGCTACCAACCCGTTTGACGCGTAGTGTATTAATACAGGCGACGCGCCGCACCTGGCAATAGCTCAATAAATATTGGGGTAGTGACTCTACGGTTTCCAGTTGGCTGCCTCTACGGGGTAACGTTCAATTCCTGCCCGGTTCCGACTCGGTCCCGTTTCGGAAGTGGGAGCGGCTGGGTATACGGTATTTGGGGCATGTGCTCAATTCCGAGGGTGGTTGTAAGACCTTGGAGACGTTTTGTACGGAGTATGGCTTACCCCCGGGGGGTTCTGCCTTTGCATATGCGCAGGTTGTTCACTATGTCGGTTCCTTGTCTCGGCGGGAGCTCACCGCGGAGCACTCCGCACGGATTCTTGATTTTTTGGCACTGGGGGCGGTAGCTCCGCCGACTATAGTGGATTTAAAGAAGAGGGTGGATCGGTTGGAGGCACCCCCTGACTATGCTGTGTTGGAAAGCCGATGGGCCAGAGAATTGGGCCGTGAGATCGCCCTGGGCGCTGCCAGGGAGGCACTGAGTCGGATTGCGCAATTGGTTGAGGGCGCCAGGTGGCGCGAGATACAATTTAAGTGTATTCACCGTGCTTATTTCTCCCCGAGGCGGGCGCTTCGTAGCCGCCTCACTTCAGATGGCAGCTGCCCTAAGTGCTCCTTCCCCCTGGCGGATCTAGGCCACATGTGGTGGTGTTGCCCATCTATCCGCCGATACTGGTTGCGCATTGAGGCGTACTTAGGTGGGTTGCTGGGGCAGCGAATTTGTTGGACGGGGTTGTTAGTGGTATTTGATCAGTTGGGACCACTCCATCCTAAGGGGAGGTGGGAGAGATTGTTGGTGCGAAAAGCCTGTCTGGTGGGGAAGGGACCTATTCTTCGCCGGTGGAGGGAGCCGGAGGTCCCTACCTTTACTGAGTGGCGTAATAGCTTCCATCAGCTGTTGCTCATGGAGCGAAGGAGTGCGGTGGGGCACCCTCGGAGATGGGCCATATTTTTGCTGATTTGGATGCCCTACATTCAGAGTTTGGGACCTAAAGCCCGCAGTGAGGTCTTGACAGTCGGATAGTGGTTGCTTGTGATTAGGTTGTGTTGCTCCAGTGACCTTTCTCTGCTGTGTGCTTCCTGCTCGGGGTGGGTGGGGAGGGGAAGGGTGGAAGGGGAGGGGGGGTCAATTCTGATATTGTACATTTGTTTTCTCCTTTGAACTGTTGTTTGCTCCCGGAGTGGTGGACAAGATATAGCCCCACCGGGAGATGGTTATGCTTTATCCAGGAAACTCTGACGTTGCTGTTATTGGTTGTCTTTTTCTGTCTTTTCAATAAACAGACTTTAAAAAAAAAAAAAAAAAAAGTTATGATTGTAATTACTAGAAATTTCCCGCTTCATTTAGTAATCATCTATTTTCATTTAATTTGATTAAAATCAGTGTGGTGTACATACTGTATTCTGATGTGTTGTCAAATTTTAAAGTATATAACTCCGAGTGTTATGTGGCGCACAAAAATTTAACCTTCCTTCAAAAGCTGCACACAGCTGATATTTTATGCGCACATAGCCTACAGAAAATTAGAGGGAACATTGCTCACAACACCATCATGATAAATGTAACCCTCGACCTGTGTTGTCTTAATGTTGTAAAATACCCACATGTTTGAATGTAACCCATTTGTGATGTGATGTAACCACTTTGATTGTAGGGTAAGGTGGTATACAAGTATGTCTGTCTAAATAAATAAATAATCCCATTTAGAGGAATTTAAGTGAATCTGTACATCAAAACAGAGAATCTTTGATGGCCTTGTCTATCTCTGGGTCAGTGTTCTCCCTGCCAAGAAGAATCCAAATTAGGGGCAGCATTGTATTAAAGTTTCCTTGATCACCCTGGTCCTTCCCCCCACTGACATAAATTTAGTCTCCAAAGTTTGGAAAAACTCTTTGGTTGAAATTAGGGGTGTAAATACTTGCCACCTTCAATATCACAGACTGTATTGCTATCCTTAGAAGCCAAAAATGCCTATCCGGCTCTCTTAGCTGCTTCAGTACTATGGACTGAAGATCTCTGAAAGCAAAATCCCCACTCGTCCCTTCTTTTTCTCCAAGCAGTTAGATGCATAAAAACCCATGGGGAATTTAGGAGAAGCATGAGTTGTTCATATTTCATCGGAGAAGTATCTCCTGGACAAAGCCAATAAAATGGAAGCCTCCCAGTAGAGAGACTGACGCTTAAAAGATAAATCTAAACCCCTAATCTTTAGTACACATCTTCAGGACAGCCCCAGTGACAAATCGGATACTTAATAACATAAACATGTGAAAGAGAATTGTAGAAGGGATGTCCAAGTGCAATGTGGGATGTCTAAGGCAAAACGTCTTAAAACAAAACACAAAAAAAAAATGCAGGCACACCCAAGTGCAATTCTACATTACTTGTTTTTACATATTGGGTTGACTGGAATTTGAAGGCCATTAGTGCAAGAGATAAGTTAAAAAAATAATAAAGTCAGCAATGGTGTTACGCTGCAGAATTAAAATGCTACAATTATAAATATTAAGGGAGCCTTATATATAAATGAGATAGGCTAGATTCTGGATTGCAACAGTCTCCTCGTTCCCCAGCATATCCAACAAACACAAGCATCCCTTTACTCCGAACTCAACCATCCCTCCCACTTTGATATAACTCATCCACCTATAACCAACCCAGTTATTCTAAGGCCTACCATCCCTCCTTGGCAGGCTTACCCAAGAGGAAATGACTATACCAGAGCCCACTCATGCCCTCCTGACCAAGCAATGCCCAGTATGTATCCCTCTCAGCTTAACACTCATTACAGCCCCATCCATAATTAAATTATGCATGTAATAATTTAATCATTACAACATCCCCGAGGCTAACACTGGACTACCCAGCCTTGGTGAAGCAACAGCTGGACGAACCTCCCCCATGCCTGAATATTGAGGGCCGCACCAAGAAAGTGTCCAAAGGGCCAACCGTCCCGGCAGAAACAAGCGTAGAAGACAGGGGGTAAGAGAGGGCTTCAAAACCCCTTTAGCTTTACGCTTTATACCCATGGAAAAACAGCGTCCTCGCAAGCACCTCGCTCACTCCATTTTAGCTTGGCTCCGCCTCCTGGGTTCTCTTTAATAATGGTTTATCGACTTTTCCTCCAGGAACTTGTCCAAACCTTTTTTTAAATCCAGCTACATTAACGGCTTTTACTATATCCTTTGGTAATGAATTCCAGCGTTTGATTGTGTTGAGTGAAAAAATATTTTCTCTTACGAGTATTAGTCTTAAATGGGGGTTACATTGTAGCTTCATTGCATGTCCCCTATTCTTTCTACCTTTTGATGGCATAAATAATCGATATGTTTAACCGTTCCACTCCATTCATTAATTTATAGATCTCTATCAGATCTCCCCTCAGCCATCTCTTTTGCAGGTTAAAGAGCCCTAACCTTTTAAACCTTTCCTCATAGGGGTATCCTTCCATCCACCTTACCATTTTGGTGGCTCGTCTCCATACCTTTTTTCTAATTCCGCTATAGCCTTTTTAAGATATGACGGCCAGAATTGCACACCATATTCAAGGTGCAGTCGCACTATGGAACAATATAGAGGCATTATAATATCTTTCGTTTTATTCTCCATTACTTTCCTTATGATTCCTAGTATTCTATTTGCCTTCTTGGCCACTGCTACACACTGGGCGGAGGGTTTCAGAGTGCTATCCACGATGATGCCTAAATCTTTTTCCTGGGTGGCGGTTCCTAATGTGGAACCTTGCATCCTGTAACCAAAGTTTAGGTTGTTCTTTCCTAGGTGCATAGCATTGGGACGTTCTAATGGCAGGTAAACTTTAGTCTTCCAGTTTATCAAGGTCCTCCTGCAATTTTGGGTTTTAACAATTTTGAATAAGTTTGGGTCCTCTGCAAATTTGACTACCTCCCTCATTATTCCCTTTTCCAGGTCATTTACGACTGTATTAAAAAGCAGTGGACCCAGTACAGATCTCTAGGGTACTCTATTTACCTTTCTCCATTGAGAAAATTAGCTATTCAGCCCTACTCTCTGCTTTCTATCTTTTAACCAGTTACTGATCCACAATAGTACACTGCCTTCTATTCCATGACTTTTTAACTTCGTCAAGAGTCTCTGATGAGGGACCTTGTCAAAGGCTTTCTAAAAATCCAGATACACCTTATCGATTGGTTCACCTTTGTTTACCTGTTTATTCACACCTTCAAAAAATATACCAGATTAGTAAGACAAGACCTTCCTTGGCTAAGGCCATGTTGGCTTTCTCCCATTAAACCATGACTGACTATAGGTTCATTAATTTTGTTCTTTATAATGCTTTCTACCATTTTGTCCGGTACTAATGTCAGGCTCTCACGGCCTGTAGTTTGCTGGATCACCCCTGGAAAGAACCCTTTTTAGAAATTGATGTTACATTGGTCTTCAGGTATTACAGATTATTTTAATGATAGTTCATAGATTACTAATAGTAGATCTGCAGTCTCATATTTCAGTTCTTTCAAAACCCTCTCATGTGTATACCATCTGGTCCAGGTGATTTGACTATTCTTTAGTTTATCAAATAGTTGTAATACATCTGCCCAGTTTATTAATATTTCTTTCAATTCTTCCAATGCATCACCTTTAAATACCATTTCAGTTATGGGTAACTACCCTAGATCATCTTCAGTAAAGACCGAAGCAAATAATTAATTTGATCTCTCCGCTATGACCTTGTCCTCTCTTAGTGCCCCTTTTATCCCTCTATCATCTAATGGTCCAACTGATTCTCTTGCTGCTGTTTTGCTACAAATGTACTTGAAAACGTTTTTATTATATGTTTTTGCTACTACGGCAAACGTTTTTTCAAATTTCTTTTTTTTTTCCTGCCTTATCAATGCTTTGCTTCTAAGTTGCCAGTGCTTATGTTTCCAGTTTTAATCATTTGGCTTCTTTTACCATTTACTAAAAGATGCTTTTTTTTTGGCTGCAATAGCCTCTCTGACCTCTTCTTTAAACCATGCTGGCAATTATTTTGGATTTCCTTTCACTGTTCTTAAAGTGTGGAATACATCTGGTCTGGACTTCCAAGATAGTACTTTTAAACAATGCCCATACTTGATGTAAATCTTTAACCTTTCGCATCTGCTCCTTTTAGTTTTTTCTTAACTATTTGCCTCATTTTATCATAGTCTCCCTTTCGAAAGTTAAAAGATAGTACTGTGGTTTTCCTTGCTGGCCTTCCTCCATTTATTAAATCAAATGCAATCATGCTGTGATCACTTATTGCCAAGAAGCCCCAACACCCTTCTCTGCATCAGATCTTGTGTTCCATTAAGGACTAGGTCCAAAATAACTTCCCCTCTTGTCGGTTCATGAACCAGCTGCTCCAAGAAGCAGTCATTTATTTCATTTAGAGACTTTATCTTGCTGCATCACTGACCCAGTAGATACTGGGGTAATTGAAATCACCCATTATTATTACTGTGTTGTAACCTTTAACTTCCCTGATTTCTTGTAGCATTTCATCATCCATTGTTCATTCTGGCCAAGCAGTCGATAGTACACTCTCACTGCCGTCACCTTAATAAGAGCTGGCTTGCTACACAGTGCTCTGACCTGTGCTTCTAAGGCAGTGGTTCTCAACCTTTTTTGTACAGTGACCCCTTTTACCATCGGTCAACTTGTGGTGACCCCCAATGATAAAATCAAATGCGTCTCTCTTCCTTTACCGTTAATGCATTGTCGCTGTAATCATTTGTTGAATTATTAATATATTATAGGCCTTTGTAATATGTTTTTATTTATAAAATTTACTTATTTAAACCACAATAATTAATCACAATAACAAGTAACAATATTTGATTTCAAAATTATGATGATTTTGTAGTCAAATCACTAATATGAAATAAAATTATTTTTTTCTACCTTTGTTGTCTGACCAATTTATTCTCTGATCATGCTGATCCCGATCTGAGGCTTCTGCTTTCCTGTCTTCTCTTAGCTCTCTTTCTGTGGTCTATGGTCCATCTGCCATTTCTTCTCTTCTTTCGTTTTCTTCACTTCTTTCCATCAGCTATTTCCAGTCCCAGTAACCCTTCCCAGTATCAGCCCCTTTCCAGTCCTCACTCTCACAGTACCTTCCAATGTCAACTTGCATTCCCATGACTGCCACTGGTGTCCATTCCCTTCCAGTCCCCCTCCTTCCTCATTGACCAGTCCCTTCTAGTACAAATACCATGGCAGCCCCTCTCAGATCCACTCCCTTCCAGTTCCATTCTCCCATCCCCTTGTATCAGTCTATTTGTAGCCTTAGCCCCCAGTTTTCTTCCAGGGCCAGCAGCTCTATCCTTCCCTCCCCACAATCAATCCATTTCCAGTCGAAGCCCCCCAATCAGCTCGCTTCCAGTGCTAGTCCCCCCTCAACCCCATTACCAGTCCTAGCCTCCTCTAATCAGCTCATTTCCAGTGCTAGTCCCTCCTCAACCCCATTACCAGTGCTAATCTCCCTAATCAGCTCATTTCCAGTGCTAGTCCCTCCTCAACCCCATTACCAGTGCTAGGCTCCCCTAATCAGCCCATTACCAGTCCTACCCTCCCCCCCATCAGCCCATTACCAATCCTAGCCTCCTCTAATCAGCTCATTTCCAGTCCTAACCTCCCCGATCAGCTCATTTCCAGTGCTAGCCCCCCATCAGTCCATTACCAGTCCTAAACCCCCCTTGATCAGTCCATTCCCAGTCCTAGCCTTCCCTAATCAACCCATTACCAGTCCTAGCCCCCCATCTGCCCATTATAATCCTAACCCGCACTGTCTCTCCCCTCTGTCCAGCATTTATCCCCTGTCTGTCCAGTACGTCCCCCTGTCTCTTCCCTTTGTCCATGTCAGCCCCCCTCCCTCCCTCTATGTCAGCCCCCTCTCCCCCCTCCATCCATGTCAGCCCTCCCCTCCCTCCATCCATCCCTCCACGTCAGCCCTCCCTCCCTCCATGTCAGCCCCCCTCTGTCCATGTCAGCTCCCTCCCTCCCTCCTTCCTCCATGTCAGCCCCGTTGCAGGTTCCCTGCTCCCCTCTCCCCATGTCTGCCTCCTTCTTCTGCAGCCGCGGCTCCCTGTCTCTTAGGAAACCGCGGCTATGCCTGTAAAACCGTTGCGGAGCCTTCCTGCCTCTCGACGGGCTCCGTGCAGCATTGTCCCACCATGGAGGTGGGACAATGCTGCACGGAGCCCGTCGAGAGGCAGGAAGGCTCTGCAGCGGTTTTACAGACATAGCCGCGGTTCCCTAAGAGGCAGGGAGCCGTGGCTGCAGAAGATTGGAGTCTGTGAGTTTGCCGCTGCCGAGAAGCGGACTCGGCAGCGGCAGCAACTTGTGCACTTTTTTTTTTTTTTTTAATGGCAGAGTGAGGCGACCCCCGCTAAATCCTGTGGTGACCCCCGTGGGTGTCGCGACCCACAGGTTGAGAACTGCTGTTCTAAGGCAAAGTCTTACCAATTTTCTGGATGATTCATTCAGCCCTTGGTATGATAGAGGGGGCCTTTCAAATTACCCCTTTGATCTGTCACTTGGCTTTAGCACCTATTTAAGGCAACTTCACAGATCTTTTGCCTCCTAGCTAGAAGGCCTCTTTGTAAAGGTCGCTAGAAACAAATGTCTGTCTTTCCACTCAGAGACTATTTATTCTACTTGTATGCTAAGCTATACTCTGATTTGATTTAAATAAAAAGCTCTTTGGTGGTACTAAGACCTGACTGATTCACAAAAACACTGAATTCTAAAATACACAGATTTATCAGCTTAAACCTAAAGAATTTCCCTTTTCCCCAAGATTTAGAGTATATTCCAAAAGATAAATACTCACAAGTGCAGATCTTTCTCCAGCTGTAGCAGTCCCTTTTGGTAGTCCTTCAAGATTGAAAGAAATGCCCAAGAGCACAAGGATCACGAGTGGGAATCAAACCCTGGTCCTCTGGTGCCCAAGCCATTTCTCCAACTATCATGCCATACCACCACTAAAGATTGGATAAGTGACTTGGTAGTGTGTGTAGAAAGGGACAAATTTTGCCAATGTTATAGAGTTCTTGTACAGCGCTGCGTATGCCTCGTAGCGCTATATATATGATTAATAGTAGTAGTAGAATGAAGCAACAGGTTGTAGGATGTGTGCAGAGAAAGAGAGTAGAGTCAAAGATGACCCCAACGTTGCGAGCTAAGGAAACAGGGAGGAGTTTTGGTCATGTTCAATTTCAGATGGCGGTCATGTTCAATTTCAGATGGCGGTGAGACATCCAGGCAGCAATGTCTGAGATCCAGGTCTGGATTCCTGTAGAGATTTCCGGCACAGAAAGGTAGATCTGAGAGTTGTCAGCACAAAGATGGTACTGAAAACCATGGGAGGAAATAGTGTAGAGAGAGAAAAGGAAAGGTCCCAAGTCAGAGCCCTGAAGTACATCAGTGTCCTTGTGTAGATTAGTGTGGGGATTTCCAAGCGCACAGTGTGCACCTTCAGTTTTTATTACTGAGGACTCGCCATTCTCACTGTCATCTTGTAGAAAGGCCACACATTTGTTGTACTACTTGCTTGAAAACTGCTTATTCTGGTGCCTCCTGCTCTCCCCAGATCTGCAAATTACATCGTCTGCTCCTGTTTTCAAAGTCCTCCATTTTATCTGATAAATCATCACTTACGCGACGCATAAAGGCACATTTTACAAATGACATCCAAGCCAGAAGGTCTAGTGGGGGGCGGGAGGAAGCAGGCACAATTTCAGAAATGTAAACGTGCCCAAATAGACATCCCTGGAATGGTATTTGAGAACAGGAATGTCTAATAGCTTAATGGTTAGAGTAGAAGGCTAGGACCAAGAAAGCTAGAGTTCAGATCCCACTGCTGCTTTTTGTGATCCTGGGCAAGTCACTTAACGCTCCATCTTCTCTACAGCCCAAACAGGCACTTTCCAATGCCTGTTCATACTTGGTACAGGTCTAAATATTGATGTCCCTGCAGACGTCGTCAGTGTTTCTGAGATCGAGCAGGGATGTCTACTCCAGACGTGCCTTCGCCACGCCCCCTACCTGCTTGAATGTCCTCTTACTGGAGACGTCTTTAAAAGTCATTTGCAAAATGGCTCCGGAGATGTCCCCATGATACGGACATCCACATCCACGTTTCCGGATGTCCAAATCATGACTATGGCTTTTAAAATGGTCTCTCCCCCTCCCCCAGTGTCTGCTTTCAAGGTCTGTGATAGCCTCTGTGTAGTCATACATACGCTGTTCCAATTCCTTGCACTGATGATCCAGATTCCACAGTTCAGCATTTAGAGACCTTAAAGTGGCAATTTAAGCTCACAGCTTTAAGGTCCCAAAATCACTCTCTAAGGAGCACCAAGGTGCCCATCAGTAAGTCATCAGCACCCTTTTGCTCCATCTCTCCTGCGGGATCTGTCTCCTAGTTATTGGAGGTGCCATATTAGAAGCTCTCGGACCTGGTTACACCCTGGGTTAAGAAAACTCCTACAGATCTAGTGTTTTCTTTTTTTGTTGCCATCTGTGTGGATGCACCACATCAAAGAAAGCACTCTCTCTCCCCAGATGGCTGTCAGTAGCAGTTTTAATGGGTGATTGCTAGACAGTTTAGGCTGGTTGGATCCAGAGCTGATGGCTTAGGTAGCGCTTCACCCTGATGATGTCCTCCATTACTTTTCAAAATTGCACAATGCAGTAGCAGTTCACCACCACAAGTAGACTGCAAGAAGCTGGTAATACATTTTTTCTTTTAAATGCTGAAGCTGTACCTGCTTCTTCTCCTGGCCTATTGCTTTACAAGTACCTGACTGATAACCAGGAAGCTGGGAGAGGAGCAGGAGCAGTATTACCTATGCGATACTTCTACTGCTGCTGGTCTTTACAAGTCATTTGGAAAACTGAATTTCAATTAGTGAGCTGGTGACAAATTTTGTACCATTGGGTGAACCATAATTTTGATACTTTAAAAATAAATTTGTGCTTAATCAAGGATTTACAGTAAAAATGTTGGAAATCAACAGTGAAAAAGTTGAATGTGAATACAGTAGTATGTTTGTAATTTATGAGCTGCTGCGTTTTCTTTAGGTCGCCTGTATCAGGTCGAATATGCTATGGAAGCAATTGGGCATGCGGGGACCTGCCTTGGGATTTTAGCAAACAATGGTGTTCTTCTAGCAGCAGAGCGGCGCAACATCCACAAGCTACTTGATGAAGTCTTCTTTTCAGAGAAAATCTATAAACTTAATGAGTAAGTTTGGAAGTGGATGAATGCATTTTATGTAGGGTGCTTCTGTTTTAAAGAATGACAGTTAGGACATCTAAGTATGTGCAAAACCTTTAGCACTTTTGAAAAAGAAAAATATTTTTTATTTTCTCCTTACATCAGTATATAATTTCTTAGGAAATTTTCACAGTAGTGGTAAGTGCCCTTTATTTTGTATCTGATACATAGATCTTTGAAACCCGTGCTGCATCAAAATAGATTTCAGAAAATATCGAATTTGTTTGGTGCTTGGTGCATTTTAACTTGAATTTTTAGATGCTGTTTCCATAATGACATTTTTCATTACATTTTGTGAGAACTGCAAGATAGTATGGCCATTTTCTTTCCTGAAAGCTTAAGCTGTCTTTGTCTATCCTTGATGGCTTTGTGTATCCATATGTTGTAAACATTTTTTTCATAAACCCAGTATAAAAAAAAATCTTTAGTACATCTGGACCTAGATTTCTTTACTGTGTTAAAAGTAAATTGTTTCTGGATATAAAACTAATGCTTAAACTTTACATTTTTTATCTTTTAGGGATATGGCTTGCAGTGTTGCAGGTATAACTTCAGATGCCAATGTGCTGACAAATGAACTAAGACTAATTGCCCAGAGGTATGTGTTAGAAATGTATAATACTTTGTAGAAAGTCTTTAGTCTTTTGTGTGAAGCAGCATCAGAAGTTTTTTATAGAAGACTGATAAGCATGCTAGCAAGTTTAGTAGTTAGAACAAAACTTATAAACTAAATCACAGATTGGTTGAACAACAGTACGCGGAAAAGATATGGACAATGGTGTCCACTCTGGTGAAGGGAAAGTAACCAATGGGTTGTGATGAGAATTATGCTAGTCCTCTTCAGTTTCTTTGTAAGTGACCCAGAAGGTTAGAAGGGAACATGCCCATTTCCTCTTTGTCCATGCCAGACCAATCCAGAGAAGTGACGTTTGACCTCTCTTTAATAAGCGGAGGCAGATCAGATCTTCCCGCCTTCCATATATACAGGGTGGCCCAAAAAAAAGTGAGAACATCTCGTAAATTAAAAGCTTAAATAGTTTACTTATTTACCTTTTTTAGCTATATAACGTCTTTATTTTGACAATTTCCGGTCGCCATCTTTTTTTTTTAAATTTGTCAATTGTTTAAATCTGTCTTTTTGAATTTTTAAATAACTTATATGCTACGAGATGTTCTCACGTTTTTGGGCCACCCTGTATATGTTGGTGCAGCCAGGAAGCAGATCAGTATCGCTTTGTCTCCAGCAGGTGGAAACATGCCTGGTGCAGCAAGGCCAAAGAGGCCCTGGCAAGGCAGGCTGACTCTCCTGCCTGCTCTGGGGTTCCAGGGCCTTAAGGGTTCTCTCCAGAAGTCAGCCAGTGATGGACTGTTCCATCTTCCACCTTCCCCTTTCGAGTATCTTCCATTTGGAGCCTAAAACCAGGCAGGAACCCTTAGTCCTTAGGGCCTCCTGCCTGGGCTTTCTCCTGGCAAACAGTAGTAGTTTACCTGTTTGAGAGAGTTTGTTCAAAGAGACAGAGGCAGCAAAAATCCAGAGAGAGTTAAACTGGGGAGAAGATAACAGGCACTGTCTAGAGCTATAGTGGACCCTGAGATACCCCAGAAGAATTGCCTCCCCTGCAGCCTGACAGAACAAAAGGGAAGCAGGGTTGAAAGTTCCCATGCTTGAGGGAGGCATGTCTATGCTGGAGAAAATGCAGTACAGTAGGTATGAACCATTTGTCGGTGTTCGTTCTTCTATGTGACAAGTTATGCTGCCTTTTTTCTGGTGCTCCAGGAACAAAAGCCTGTGGGTGCCTTTTGACATGCACTGCCTACTCAAGGTATAAGCTACAGATTCTTAGATAAACTAAAAAAAAAGGCCTTTTGCCTGATTGTGAGTCAAGATCTGTTCAAACTGTTCTGTTTGCCAGTAGAGGCAGCAAGTAGGCAATCACTCTGGGGACACACTAATTTGATCCTGAAAGCAGCTATGCTGTTTTGTTTGTAATTATTGCACTTGAAATCTTGCTCAAGGCAAAACCTGGTCTAGACCAGGTAGAGGGACTCAAATTAGTTAGTTGGGAGGGAATAATCTTAACTAAGTCAGTTTCCTTACCGTCCCTCCAGTCCAGTCCCACACCTCAGGGTAGTCAACCCCCACAAGCAGCTTGGAGACTGAGCATGCCATATCTTGATGACATCAGGATACTTAGGCAGCTGGCACCACCCTCCAGCCCCAGTATGCTCAGTCTCCAAGCAGCTGGAGCAGGTGATCCCAGAGATCTGGACTCGCTGAAGGGACAACTAGGAAGCCTTTTTTCTTAGTTTTCTTCATTTTCAACATTTTCCTTGTTCTTTCTTTTTTTCTGGATTGGGAGTTTGGGCCCCCGCCCCGTGGCCGGGTGTCTTTTGGAGGGCAGCAGCTCTTGCGATCCCCTTTTGGAGGTCAGATTGATCACTCCACTTCGGGGGTCGGGAGGATTGGAAGTGCTGCTGGGGTTTGTTTGAGTGAAGCGTTTGCAGCCCCTGAGCCCGTTCAGTGGGCGAGGAGCTGCAGCGAAGGAGGGGGACAGGCAAGCTGGGAGACTGCAAAGGAACAGGCAAGTCAGTTCCCTTCGATCTCCTGCCTCTGTGCCAAAGCCGCTGACCATCAGAGCACTGGGGAGCAGCGACTTAAGCCGCACAAGGCTGGCCACCATGGAGGGGAGAGCAGGAAGGCCTTCATTCGTCACAGGTGGACTTTTGAAACCCGCGTGGCAAATGCCCCATATGCAGCACGGCAGGTAGCCATGCCATTTTAAATCACAGGAGGGAAAACCTGCAGACGCAGTTTTTCTCTGTGTTACTTTCATTTTAGTTTTTAAGTTGTTTTTTAAGTTTTAGCTTGCTTTAATTTTAGTTTAGTTTCATTTATTTTAGTTCCATTTTTTACTTTTCCCACTTATACTTGGGTTAGAGCAACAAAAAAAAAAGTGAGACAAGAACTTTGAAGACTTGTCAGGCAGTGCTCATAGGCGAGGCAGGTCCTCCCTATTGATCTAGGGGGTCATGCCTGTAAGGCCCCAGTGTATAGCTTGTGGGGCATGCCTTCCACAAGGGGGGGGGGGGGGTTGGTCTGCCATAGGTGTGCCACAGAGGCACGCACAGCAGAACGGAACATGCAGAAAAAAGTGGGGACCTCCAAGGAAGCCTCCGGGCTCCCTGCTGGCCGGGGGGGGGTACCGATCCAGAAGGGAGGAGTGGTCAGTCCGTCTGCCATTGCTGCAGCTTTTTCAACAGGACATGGCCTCTCCAGGTCTCTCTTCCTCTCAGGGACAGGGGGAGAGGGTCCTGGGAGTCCTTTCTCCCGAGTTTGTGTTGCTGCTCCACAGGGCGTTTTGCTTGAAACAGCAGGGAGCGGGCCAGGCGGGCAATGGCAGGAAAAGAGTGGTTTCTGAAGAGCCACAGAGGCCTGAGCCGAGCGATGCGTGGCCCGCAGCTAAGAGACAGCTCAGTTGCAAGACAGTCAATGAGACTGGTTCCCTTCCTTCAGAGGTTGAGGCTGACTGAGGAAGGGTTGGAACCTGAAGAGCTGGAAAAAGGGGAGATCCCACAGGAGGAGGCATCTTGAATAGTCAGTCTTCCTTAGAGAGGCATTGACAGTTCTTATCATCTAGTCCTTCAAGAAGCTGAGTATGCCATTAGGGCGTGTGATTGAGGAAGAGACCCTGGAGGCCAGATTCTCCAAGCCGTGCACAAACCTCAGAGAGTATTCCCTTTGCATAGGGTCATTAAGCAGATGATCCTAGATGAATGGGTCCTTCCTGAGGCCGGACTCGGAGGATCTCGAACCATGACCCAGTTATATCCCTTGTCGGAACAAGAAAGAGAGATGTTCCGTTTGTCGAAGGTCAGTGGTGATCAAGAAGACTACGATTCCAGTAGAGGGCAGTACGGCACTCAAGGATGTTCAAAATAGAAAGCTGGACACCCTGTTGAAGCAGGTCTTTGATGTAAGTGCTCTGTCCTTGCAGGCCTCAGTTTGTGGGGCGTTGGTAGCGCGTGCATATCTGCATTGGGCACAGGGTATCCCCGAGTCGGCAGGGGAGTCCCAGGAACAGGGGGCCACAGCGAGGCTTTAGTCTGGAGCGGCCTATTTAGCAGACGCCTTCTGTGATCTTGTTGGGGTCTTTCCAACAGAATGGCTTCGGTGGTGGCGGCACACTGCTACCTCTGGCTCCACAACTGGTTGGCGGATGTGTCCTCGAAGGCCCCTTTGATTAAACTGTCTTTCAAAGGTAAGCTCTTGTTTGGGGAGGAGCTCGAGAAGTTGGTAAAGGACTTAGGAGAGTCCAGAGGGGGCACCTTCCCGAAGATAAGCAGAAGCAAAGACGCAGCTCGGGCCTGGGGAGAGGGCAGCCCTCTAAGTTTAATCGCTTTTGAACAGTGCGCTTTACGCTGTACCAGAGAGGACAGTTCACCCCCCTCCCCCTGTGGTCAACAGTTTTGGGGGGGCAGGTAGGGGCTATTGCTCGGCTTCTGCCTTCTCTGCTTCCCAAAAGAAACTGCAATGAAGTGAGGAGGGCCCCGGCGGGGTTGCAGCCTGTGGGAGATCTGCTGCAGGACATCTACCCTGCCTGGGCCCATATTTACGTTGGACCAGTGGGTCCTGGAGGTGGTCCGCCAGACCGCCCACACCGGCCTTCGTTCGCTCCCCCTGCAAGACGCGCTAGAAGGATGAGGGGGTGTGGGAGATGCTCGAAAGGCTCCTAAAGTTGGGGGCGATGGTACCGATACCCACGGACCAATGCAGTGCAGGTAGATATATTCCCATTTATTTCATAGTCCCAAAGAAAAAGTTCCTTTCAGCCTATCTTCGATCTCAAACAAATGAAAAGGTGCCTGCGAGTGCTGAGGTTTCATATGGAGACCCTCAGGTCAGTGATCATGGCTGTGAGAGAAGGAGAGTTCCTGACCTTTCTGGACCTTACAGAAGCATACCTGCATAGCCCCATCCATCCAGATCTTCAGTTTCTATGCTTTGCTATGCCCATGGGGTACTTCCATTTTTTAAGTATTGCCTTTCGGTCTCGCTACAGCTCCCTGAACATTCACCAAAGTCATGGTCAGGGTGGCGGCCCCAGTGTATAGCTTGTGGGGTGCATCGGGGCATGCTTTCCACAGAGCTGGTGTGCCACACAGGCACGCAGAGCAGAACGGAACATGCAGGAGGAAGCAGGGACCTCCGAGGAAGCCATATCACAGACATCTTAGTGCATCTGTTCCTCTCTGACTGGCTCATCCATGCAAAATGCAAGCATGAGAGCGACCAAGCCACGGCGCAAGTTCTCAAAACTCCTGCGGAGTCTAGGCTAGGTCATCAATGCCTCCAAGAGTCATTTGATCCTCGTCACAGAACCTAGAGTACCTTGGGGCTCACTTTGACACCCACTGCAGTAGAGTGTTTCGTCACAAAAGAGGACGTGGGCTCTGAGACAGCTAGCCCAACAGTTCTTCCACATGGGCTCTTGGGGATCATAGCGGCATAAGCCCAAATGGGGCCGTTACAGAGAGATTTTCTGCGCAAGTGGTCACATCAGCAACATCCCCTATCACAGCCGTTGTTCTGTCCACGGCAGGCTTGGAGAGCGCTCAAATGGTGACTGTGCCGTGAGAATCTAGTGGTGGGAATCCCATTGGATTCACCACATTGGATTCCCCTAACAACGGATGCCAGCCTCTCGGGCTGGGGGGCCACTGCGAGGGGTGCATTACTCAAGGTCAGTGGACCGGGGAAGAGCCTGCTTGGCCAATCAGTCGGCTGGAAATGAGAGCCTTGCAGGAGTTTCACCCCTTTCTGGCGGAAAAGGGGGTACGGTTCTTCTCCGACAATGCCACCATAGTGGCTTGTATCAATCGGCAAGGGGGTACAGGCAGCATCAGGATGGAGAGTGAGTTTGAGATTTTGCTGGGATGGGCAGAAACCCATCAACAGGCAATTTCAGCAACGCATGTAGCAGGAACAGAGAACGTTACAGCCGACTACCTCAGTCGAGTGCACATGGACACAGGAGAATGGCAACTGATCGAGGCAGTCTTTGAGCAACTCGTGCGCTGGTGGGGAGTGCCGGTCATGGATTTGATGACTATCTTTGCATCAGCCAAAGCAAGCAGGTTCTTTAGCAGGCAGAGAGAGAGAATGTCAGAGGGCCTAGACGCTCTCGTGCAGCATTGGCCCAGCCAGGGGCTTCTCTGCGTCATCCCTCCGTGGGCACTCATAGGGCGAGTGATTCAGAGAGTGGAGGCGCACCGTGGTCTGGTCATTCTGATTGCTCCAGATTGGTTGAGATGCCCGTGGTATGCGGACCTGGTTCGGCTGAAGACAGCTCAGCCATGGAGACTTCCAAGCAGGCCATATCTACTGTCTCAGGTGCCAGTCTTAAGGCCCCAAGTGGATCGGTTGTCGCTTACGGCATGCTCTTGAGAGGGCTTGGTTGAAGAATCTATTTCGCCCCGGTAATCACCACACTACTTGGGGCCAGGAAGAGGTCCACATTACTGTCCTACATTAGAGAGTGGAGGATTTTTGAGGCCTGGCATGCTGAAAAAGGTTGCAGGCCCGTTGTCTGTGTCTACTTCGGAGGTGTTAAGAGTTCTTTCAGTCAGGGTTCAATAAAGGACTGGCATGTGGCTCTCTGAGGGTGCAAGTGGCCACGCTGGCTTGCTATTGAGACAGGATCTAGGGAGTTTCCTTGGGCATGTGACTTGTTTTCTGAGGGTGGTTAAGCAGCTCCAACCACCCTTAAGGTCGATGGTGCCTTCTTGGGACCTTAATTTGGTGCTTGCAGCTCTGGCAGGGAACCGTTCGCGCCGTTAGGTCCTTCAAGATATATGAAGCTAACTTTTTGAAGACTGTATTTTTGGTAACAATCTGTTCCACCTGGAGGATCTCAGAACTCCAGGCATTATCGTGTAGAGAGCCTTTTCTCTCTTTCAAGGGAGAAAGTGGTTCTATGGCCAGCAGCTCCCTCCTTGCTGAAGGTGATGTTGCCATTTTCACCTCAATCAGCTGGTTACTCTTCCAGTGTTGATGGGATTGGCAGAGGATTTGGAGGACCCGCAGTTGTGCCTCCTCTATGTCAAACAGTCATTAAGATGGTACCTGAAGAGAACAGCTTCTTTTCGAAAGTTGCTTCGGCTGTTTGTCCTCTTTGGAGGGCTGTGCATTTGGGAGGCAACAATGAAAGCCTCCATTTCTAGATGGATCAAAGAGGCGATTGCATCAGCGTATATGCTGTGAGGAAAAATAGTCCTGCAGGGGTTGCAGGCTCATTCCACCAGGACGTAGGCAACTTCCTGGGTAGAGTGGAGTCTGGTTCCGCTAGGGGATATCTGTTGGGGGGCCACCTGGTCGTCATTTCATACGTTTGTAAAGCATTACAGGTTGGATGTACAGGGGGTGAGAGGTTCAGGTCGACAGTGATTCAGGCCGGGCTGACAAGTCCCTCCCGCAGGTGGTTGGCTCTTTTATATCGCTGAGGTGTGGGACTATACTGGAAGGGTGATAAGGAAGGTAAAATTAGGCCTTATCTGCTAATTGGCTTTCTTTGAGGAACTCCAATCCAGTCCCAGAATCCTCCCATCTGCATTTCCAAATCTGTGCTTGCGACTCCAAGCCTGAAGAATCTCAACTTTTGGAGAGGCCTAGGGCGTTGAATTTGCAATGCACTGACGAAGGAGGAGAGAAGCATGTTCCTTTGTCTATGAAACCTGTCCCATCCTCAGGGTGGGGTGGGCAGATGATGGGGTGGTGGTTTTTTTGGCGGGCAGCATGCCTTCCAGGTCCTGTAAGGGAAGGCTCTGTCTCAGCCACGGGTTTCTGCCGTGGCTGTGAGGCAGAGTCCATATCTTCTGAGGGGAGGGATCTGCAGGAGGACTGGAGATACCTCACCCTTTGGGGACTGTCGTCTGACAACAGAGGGATGGGATTCTGCTCCTCGTGAGGACAGTGACAGTCTGCCTTCGCCAGTGTTGGAGCCAAGGCAAAGGATGCCTAGATCTCCCAGGCCCCACTTGTCCAAGGCGAGGCTGGCTGATGAACTCATGGGAAGGGGGTTCTTGCCGTAGCTTATTGTTCTCCTGCATAAGGCCTTCTGTATGAGGCAGCGTGCAGAGGAGGGGCCAGCTGCTCCTCAGGAGAATGCAAGGAAGAGAGCTTGGTGAGAGTCCCTTTCGTGCTCCAGACCAGAAGAGGAGCCAGGTTCACACTGGAGGAAGTGGAGGGCGACCCATGGGATGACCCATGGGTCTGCTCACTCTGACGAGTTAGAGGAACAGGGCATGGAAGCAGATGCTCTGGAGAATGCAGAGCTGGAAGAGAGTGAGATCCTCCAAGGGGAAAAATCTCACATTTTGCGCATCTTTTGCAGGGAGAAGCTGGCAACCCTGATATTTTAGTCCACCAAGGTCCTTAATATGGTCACAGGCATAGCACCTGAGAAGCTGCCTCTGGAAGATCCACTGTTCCAAGCAGTCATGAAGGGGCAAATGGTGTTTCCTTTGCAGAGTGGTTAGACAGATGATTCAGGATGAGGGGGATGTGGACTGTGTCCTGTCTGTACCCTCTTCTGGATTGGGACAAGGAGCTCTTCCGCTCTCCTAAGGTGGATGCCGTGGTTTCAGCAGTCACAAAGACCACTATTCCCATGGAGGATGGTTCAGCCCTCAAGGACGTGCAGGATTGAAAGTTGGAGACCTTACTGGAGCAGACGTTTGACATTAATGCCCTAACACTGAAAGCGTCCGTTTGTGGTGCCTTTGTGGTATGTGCATGTTTGCAATGGGCACAAGCTATTTTGGAGGGCTCAGGAGAGTCGGCACTGCTTCCCACGGAGGTGGCCAGGGTGGAGTCTCCAGCAGCTTACCTGGTGAATGCCTTCTATTATCTGATTCGGGGCATGTCCAAGAGTATGGCCTCAGTGGTAGCCACTCGTCGCTACTTGTGGCTGCATAATTGGTCGGCAGATGTCTCCTCCAAGTCGAGACTTGGTAAACTCCCTTTTAGGGGTAAGATTTTGTTAGGTGAAGATCTGGATAAATTGATGAAGGATCTGGGGGAAATCTAAGAATGGCAGACTCCCCGAAGATTAACAAACTTGTTCGCACCTCAACTCCAGCCAGGGATCAGTTGTAGGGCTTTCAGGCAGTCCAGTTCGCTCCCTACCATAGAGGGTGCTTTCCTTCCAGGGGCCCAACATTTCGAGGATTGGGTAGACCAGTAGAGGATTCTATATCCCTTTCTCTTCGGCTGCCAAGAAAGTGCAATGAGGCCGTGCAGGCCCAGGCAGAGTTAGTGCCTGTGGAGAGTTAGCTATGGGACTTTTATGCCACCTGGACCAAGATTACATCTGACCAGTGGGTGCTGGAAATCATCAGAGGGATATGCTTTGGAGTTCATCCAGCCTCTTTCAGACGCCTTTGTTTGGTCTCTCTGCAGAATATCTCGGAAGCTAGAGGCTGTGCGGTCCACACTTCAATTCCTTTGCAAGTTGCAAATGGTGGAGGTTCCAAAAGATCAATGCAGGTATGGTCAATACTTCATCTGTTTCATAGTTCCCCAGAAAGGAGGGGTTCTGCCCCATCTTGGACCTCAAGCACGTCAATCGCTTTTTAAAAATGCCCTAGTTTCACATGGAAATACTCTATTCAATCATGGTGGCGGTCAGGAAGGGAGAATTCTTGACCTCACTCAACCTTATGGAGGCCTACCTGCACATTTACATTTGACCAGACCATCAGCAGTACCTGCACTTTGTTCTACCCATGGGTCACTTCCAGTTTCGGGCCTTGCTGTTCAGACTGGCTACCATCCCCCGCACCTTTACCAAAGTGATTTGGTGGCAGCAGGGCTTCATCAAGAAGGGATTCTGGTTCATCCCTCTCTGGACGATTGGCTAATTCGAATGAAATCCAGAGAAGAAAGCGATAGTCACTGCGCGAGTCATTACTCATCTGCAGAGTCTTGGCTGGGTCGTCAATTTTACCAGAAGTCCGTTCCAGCCATCACAGGACTGGGGACTCTTTTCAGACAGAGGGCTAGTGTCCCTGCTGGTGGACAGAATGCGCATGCTGCAAGGGCAGGTGTGATGGTTTCTCCGTATGAAAGACCCGATGGCATGGCATTACCTGTAGCTGTTGGGCTTGATGGCTGCATTAATCGAGATAATGCTTTGGGCAAGAGCTCACATGAGACCATTGCAGAGAACGTTGTTGCAAAAGTGGTCGGCTCAGCACCACTTGCTGTCACAGCCCTTGCCCTGCCCGAGATCAATTCTGAAGGCCCTCTATTAGTGGTGGTGTTCAGACAAGCTATTGGTGGGGATGCCCCTGGAAATGCCACATTGGATCCCAGTCTTTTTCTATGAAAATCACTCCAATGTAACTCTATATAGCAGGATATATAGGAGGGTGATACCTTTAAACGTTATACTAGATATTTCAATGAAACCAATGAACCGTCTCAGACCAGTTGGCAGCCGTAATGCTGGGAAAGAAAAATTCACATTCACCAGCGGCGCCGATAGCATCAATGACTTGGTTCGTGGTATTTTTCTTTAGTTATTAACACCCTCTCTCTAGTGTTTGAAAATTATGCTTTTAAACACATACAAACAGTCTCTTGTGAAAACATGTACTTAACTTCTCAATTTTTATATTTCAGTAAAACCTTGAACTTGATGGTTTTCAGAAACCTTTAACTTGATAATTTCCAGTTCTTCTTTCAAGCCTCTCCTTTGATTGTAAATCATGTGTCTTATTCACCCAACGCCTCACACATAACGTTACTTCCGCGTTTCTCTCTATGTTTCGAGGTTCTTCAGGGGATAAATCACTGTCGGTAGGCTCTTAACTAAAAAGAAACCATCATTAGTAGTTAAAAGGAACCTTCAAACTAAAATTCTTTCTCATCCAACTAAAAACAAGCAGCTTTCTCTTTTGTAAAACTAAAGTCCATTATTACTACTTCAATCATACCCAAATTTGACCGGAGCTGCGCATAATTTGGATGGTGATAATTCTGTACTCTCGTCGTGGAAAACTCTTATCTCGTAAGCCAGCTCTTCCAAAAAACGCCGCGCATGTGCAGTACTTAGCAGGCAGACCATTTTATCCACCTTCTTACGTTACGTCATATGGCTGTCATTATGTATCAGACTGAAGTGAAACCCACTCTATCTCTACATTCAGCCCTTGAGGTATTAAAGTTTGCAGTCGAAAAATCCATTTCTGTTCTCGTGATAGTAAAGTTTTCATTAGTGATTTCCCTTGGATCCCAGTGACAATGGATGACAGCCTATCAGGCTGGGGGGTGGATTACGAAGCAAAGATTGCCCAGGGTCTCTGGTCGCCGCAGGAATGTGCGTTGCCCATCAATCAGTTGGAGATTAGAGCAGTCTACCTGGTGCTACAAAAGCTTCAGCCCTTCCTGCAGGGAAAGACTGTGAGAGTCTTTTCAGACAGTGCCACCACAGTGGCTTACATCAATCGGCAAGGGGGCATAAGCAGCGCACAGTTTGAAAAGGGAGGTTGACCTGTTGCTGGAATGGGTGGAGGACAACCTACTGGTGCTCTTGGTGGCTCACATAAAAGGGAAGGAGAATCTGGCAGCTGACTGCCTCGGTTGGGTTTGTCTAGATCCCGGCAAGTGGACACTCAAATGCGGCAGTTTTTGTTCAGTTGGTGAAGTATTAGGATCAGCTGTTCTTGGACCTGATAGTGACCCTCGAGTCCACAAAAGTGTCTTGATTTTTCAGCCAGAGACGAGAGCGCATGTCTGAGGGGCTCAATGCACTGGTGCAGAGGTGGCCAGCAGAGGACCTCCTTTGTATTTCCCCCGTGGATATTGGTCGGACAAGTGATGCAAAGTATCGAAGCACATTGGCATCTAGTTGTCCTGATTGCACCAGATTGGCTGTGTCATCTATGGTATGCCGATCTGATCCGGCTAGCGGTAGACCATCTGTGGCAGCTGCTGATTTAAGGCGACCTGCTGGCGCAGGGTCCAATTCTGATGCCTCAAGTGGATTGATTCTTACAACCTGGCTCTTGAGAGAGCTAGATTGAGAAGGAACCCTCCTGATTCCTGGTTACTGGTACATTGCTGTTCGCAGGTCTGAAGAAGTTCATCTTATTTCCTGGGTCTGGAGGTAGGGGCATAGAACCGTTGGCACATGCACATGCCTTGGCAGGGGGAATGACTAAGTTTCCTCGGGGGGTGGAGGGTGCAGAGTGCCTGGAGAGGACAGCATTCCCTTATTTCAAGTAAGCTTCTAGTACTCCGATGATTATATTACTAAGGTGAGTTTAGTGTTTTTGCTGTTGGAAATATATGTGCTCCGTTCTGTTTTATCAGCATGTCTTACTTGTTGCTCCTGTGAGTCTACTTTGTCAATAGAATACTGGAGGCTGGTGGGAGGTACCAGCTATTTATGCTGATATCATGAAAACATGACATGCGGAGTCTCCAAGCTGCTAGTGAGGAGTGACAACCCACAAGTGCAGAACTGTACTGGAGGAACTCAAGGAAAGTCAATTAGCATATAAAGCCTAATTTCACCTTCTAATTACTGTTTTTTAAATCTTAGGTATCTTCTGCAGTATCAGGAGCCCATACCCTGTGAACAACTGGTTACTTGTCTGTGTGATATCAAGCAAGCTTATACACAGTTTGGAGGTATGGAGTTTGGTTATTTTTGTATCTGATAAATAGGGCTTGTAAATGGCTGAGAAAATCCATATTTTATAAGACTCAGCTGATTGCATAATTCCTTCAGGTGACTCCAAACATAGTGGAAACCCTTGTGCTACTGCAGCTGCCAGCAGAGAAAAAAGTTGGTGTCACCAATTGTGTGGTGGCCTCTACAGATATAGCTAGTTCTCAGCCTATGGATCTCAAAATACCCTCCTTATTGTTGACTTTATATTGCCAAGAATAAAGCCCATGCCGGTTATGCTGATGTTTTGATCTTGTTTAAACCTGGAATAAGCCATTAGCTCTGGCTGCCATATTTTCTGAAACTATCTTAAAATCTTATTTTTACTTTTTACTGTTTGAAAGGTATGATTTGAGAAATTTTCTTGAGATTCTTGGTTCTATCATTTATTTTGTCACAGCTTTTAAGTGGCTGCAAGTGAACAAAAGGTTTATTCATTCGTAAGATTTCTTGCTTGCGTATTGCTTACAATACTTGATGGTTTACAAGTTACACACATTATCAGACACATTATTAAGTATCTCTTAAGTTTACTGTTTGTTCTGCTTCAAGAATAAGTCAACTGGAATCAATGTATGTATTTGTTTTTTTTTCTAAACATCTGAAATTCTTTCTTAACATGCAGACATTCAGGAAGATCATTCCTGATCTGCTATTGATAGGGCATGTAATTGGGTCCCTGATTTAATAGCGGCAGAAACAGGGGAAACTTCAAGTAAACATTCTTGACCTGATCTTAAAAGTTCAACTTGGAATGTATCGTGGCCAACAATCACCTAAATCCATTTTCACTCATTTTTGTGCACTAATATAAAAGCAAAACATAAATGCTTAAATTTACTCTGTAACTTCTCTGGTAGCCAGTGCAGAGTTTTTAATATGGGAGTGATAAAATCATTTTTTTCCTTAACATCCCTCCAGTCTAGTCCCGAACCTTGGAGTTGTGCTCCTCCTCCAGCAGCTTGGAGACTGAGAAACATCATCTCTTTTCTGATAACACCAGTATATCCTGCCCGGATCCGCCTCCTCTCATCAGTTATCTCAGTCTCCAAGCAGCTGGAGGATCGGTGAGCCAGGAGTTCCATGGCTCACTTGAGGGACAATTAAGGATTGTAGAGTAGTTTAGCTGGAGGTGCTGTTTTTAAGATAATCGCTTAAAAGTTTCATTTTTTTTTTTAAATCATCGTGTTAAGCTTGAGACGGTGCTGAGGTGTTTATTCTCCTCCCTCCACCCCTCCCCACTTTCTCTGGTTCCCATTTCTGCTAGCACTAACAAGCTTGCTCGTGGCAGAGACTTGCTAATGTGGAGAAAAGACTCCGGTCTCGTATCTGTTGGGGGAGAAGAGCCAGCCGTGTCGGGGCTCTGGCGCATAGAGAAGTTGTGCCTGTCAGCGCTCAGAGCCTGACGACGGAGACGCAGCCGCTGTGCTCATGTACGGCGCAGGATAAAGAGTCTATGCGGCTTGCTCCGTGCTGTGAAGGGTCTGACAGCATCGGAGTTCCCTGGCAACGTCTACCGACCTTCCAGAGCACAGTATTGAGGTAAGGGGGCTCCCCCCCAGCTGGAAATCAATAGTGGGGTACAGCGTATGAGGCGGCGCAGGCCGTGCCGTGTGGCATGCTGCGCGGGAAAAAATCCCTGCTCTGCATTTGCAGTCTGCAGCGGCTCTCTTTAGCCCGGACACCTTTGTTTTTCAAAAGGTATTTATTTAGCCCAGAGAGCTTCGTTTTTCAGAGATAATTTCAGCAGTTGGCTGCCGGACATTTACTGAGGCGGCAGCATTGTAAAAAATAAATAAATAAATACAAGTTAATACATGGGTTTGAATAGACTGATGCCCAGCTGCGACCTGAACCAAGGGAGAATACAAGGTGGAGTTTTTCTACCGGGATGCCGTCTAGACCTCATTGTTTGCTCTGCGGCTCTAAGAGGGGAACCTTGTCTGAAGTAGGCATCTGTAAAAGGTGTGTTCACGAGGTGGCAGCTATGGAGTGCACTTTGGAGGACATGGCAAGGGGTCCCGGTAGCCTCGCAGGAGCAGTCAGCCCTGGAGCTGGCTGCAAGGGAACCCAGAGCCGGACCGTCGTCAGCTCCGGATCTCCCAGCCCAGCAGGAGCCTTTGCCGGGGGGCTTAACAGCCATTTTTTCCCCACAATTTGTAGCGCTGATACAGCAGGCCTTTGGGGGTGCACCGGAAAGGCTTGGCATCAGGCCCCGCAGAGGGGGATTGGGGGGGAAAGAGACCTGGTTCGCCCTTGGATGCAGACGGGTCAAAATTCTTGGCAAAGAAGGCCAGAATGGATAAAGAGCTGGGGGAGCTGGCGGTGGACTCGGAAGAGCTTCACTCAGATGAAAGTGACCGCGAGTTGGACTTGGACGACGACCTAGAAGAAGGAGAGATCACGGATAGGGAGGATCAGGCTAGGGTCGTCCGAGTGTTCAGGAGAGAGGAGCTCCCGGCCCTCGTTGCAGAGACATTGAAGGCGCTGAACATGCCGGCCGCCAGGTCCTCCTGAAGATGCTACTTTAGAAGATCCTTTGTTACCTGTCTTCCGAAAGACTCAAGAGGGTGTTTCCGGTACACAGAGTGATCCGGGAGATGGTACAGAAAGAATGGGATACGCCGGAGGTGACTCTTAAGGGGTCCAGAGTGATGGGCCATCTTTACCCATTAGTGGAACAAGATCGGGAATTGTTTGTCTCCCAAGGTGGATGCAGCTGTTTCAGCGGTGACAAAGACCACAATTCCAGTGGAAGGCAGTGCGGCACTCAAGGATGTCCAAGACAGAAAGCTGGATTCCTTGTTGAGGCAGATTTTTTATGTCAATGCTCTGTCCGTTCACACAGCGATTTGTGGTGCTTGGGTAGCAAGAGCCTGTCTCTGCTGGTCTCAGCGGGTGCAGGGCAACTGAGGAGGACAGTACCGGGGAAGCGGCCAGGCTGGAGTCTGGGACAGCTTACCTCGCTGATATCCATTACGACCTCATTCGAGCACTATCTAAGAGCATGGCTTCCGCTGTAGCAGCTAGGCGTTATCTCTGGCTCCGCAGTTGGGCGGCAGATGCTTCTTCCAAAGCTAGACTTAGTAAACTGCCGTTCCGGGGGAAGCTACTCTTTGGAGAGGATCTAGATAGATTGGTGAATTTGCTCGGCGAGTCTAAAAGGAGGTAGGTTTCCAGAGGATAAGCAGAAGCCGGGTCGCTCAGTTCCCCCTGCCAAGGGGCAGCAGAGGGAATTTCGTAGATTCCAGAATTCTAGGTTTGGTCAAGCTCAGAGAGGGCATTTTCCCTACAGGAACCAGGGGTTTCATGGATTTCGGGGGCAGGGAGGGGCTTTGGGGCCTCTACCACCACCTCCAATCTGCGCAAATCGCAATGAAGGTTGGAGGGCTCAGGCTTCGGTTCCCGTAGGGGGTCAACTACGGGACATTTACCCAGCCTGGGCCAAGATTATGTCAGACCAGTGGATATTGGAGGTCGTTCGGGAAGGTTATGCCCTAGAATTGCAACGTCCAGTAAGAGACCTGTTTTTGCACTCTCCGTGCAAGTGCGCTGCGGTGTGGGAGATGGTAGAGAAGCTTGTTGCGCTCCGAGTGGTAGTGCGAGTGCCTCCACACCAATGCGGATTCGGTCGGTACTCCATTTATTTCGTGGTCCCGAAGAAAGAAGGGACTTCTCGTCCAATCCTAGACTTCAAGGGTGTAAATCGTTGCCTTCGGGTGTCTCGCTTTCGCATGGAGACTCTGCGGTCGGTCATTGTGGCAGTAAGGAAAGGGGAGTTTCTTACGTCCCTAGATCTGTCAGAAGCCTACTTACATATTCCAATCCGAGCGGAGCATCAGAAGTTTCTCAGGTTTGCAATGCCTCTAGGACATTTTCAATTCCGAGCCTTACCATTCGGACTGGTTACGGCGCCGCGGACATTCACAAAGGTAATGGTGATAGTAGCGGCGACATTGAGGAAGGAGGGTGTTCTGGTACATCCTTATTTGGATGATTGGTTAATCCAAGCAAAGTCGAAAGCGAGGTGGCCACGGCCAAGGTGATGGCTTTCTCGCAGAGTCTCGGCTGGGTAGTCAACATGGCAAAGAGCAAATTCACTCCGGCGCAAAGGCTAGAGTACTTGGGGGCTCGGTTCGATACAAGCGAAGGGAGACTTTTTCTACCACAACAGCGAGCGAGTGGTTTACGCCGTCTGGTTTGGGAATTTCTTCGCAGGCCAGCTCCCATGGCGTGGCATTACTTGCAGTTGCTAGGGACCATGGCGGCCACGCTGGAGTTGGTACCATCTGCGAGGGCTCACATTGAGACCATTACAGAGGGCTTTACTCAGGCGGTCTCACCAGTCCGATCCGCTGACGAGGAGATTGCCGTGCTTGCCGGAAACAAGATGTGCACTGCAATGGTGGTTGCTCCCCGGCTGTCTGGAAAAGGGGATGCTGTTGGAAGCTCCGGTGTGGAAGCCCTTAACGATGGATGCCAGTCTCTCAGGCTGGGGAGCTCATTTTCAGGGAAGGTTCTCCCAGGGTCAGTGGTCCGAGGAGGAACGGGCCTGGTCGATCAACCGGTTGGAATTGAGGGCGCTAACAGAGCTGCTGCCGTATCTTCAAAAATATGCCGTTCGGGTGTTCTCCGACAACGCGACCGCAGTGACCTATATCAATCGGCAAGGAGGGACCAGCAGTGTTCCGCTGGAAGCAGAAGCCAAGCAGATGTTCGCGTGGGTGAGGAAAATCTGCTGGCATTATCAGCCGCACATGTGGCGGGGGTGGACAGTGTGCAAGCCGACTTCCTGAGTCGGGTGAAGGTAGTCCCGGGAGAATAGGTCCTTCATCCGAAAGTGTTCGAGCTGTTGATGCGCCGTTGGGAGGGCGCCAGTAATGAATCTCATGGCAACTTTCTACTCAGCCAAGGTGAATCAGTTTTACAGCAGGCGGAGAGAGAGGATGTCGGAAGGGCTGGATGCTCTCATACAGGATTGGCCAGCAGAGCAGCTGCTGTACGTTTTTCCGCCATGTGTGTTAATAGGTCGCATGGTGCAACGCATCGAGCTACACAGGGGACCTGTCGTTCTCATAGCGCCGGATTGGCCTCTGAGCCCATGGTATGCAGATCGCATGAGGCTGGTGGTGGATAAGCCATGGGGGTTGCCTCTTCATCCGGACCTGTTGGCACAGGGTCCGCTGTTCATGCCTCAGGTGGATCGATTCTCAGTTATGGCTTGGCTCTTGAGAGGGCTAGGCTAAAAAAGAGGGGTTACACCGCATCGGTAATCTCCACTTCGTTGGGAGCGAGGAAGCGGTCTACATCGTTGGCTTATGTCCGCATCTGGCGGGTGTTTGAAGCTTGGTGTGTGGATAGACAGGGTGAGGTGCTAAGGGCGTCGGTGCCACAGGTGTTAGCGTTCTTGCAGGATGGTTTGGAGAAAGGTTTGGCGGCTGCTACCTTGTGAGTGCACGTAGCAGCGTTATCTTGTTACAGAGGAAGGATCGGGGGACAACAAATAGGTGGTCATCCAGACATTAAACGATTTTTGCAGACAGTGTCTCTTCTGAGGCCGGCACGCAGGCAGGTAGTGCCCAGTTGGAGTCTTCCGTCAGTTCTGCAGGCATTGGAAAAGGAGCCATTTGAGCCCTTATCCAGGGCCTCCTTGAAGGACCTTACCCTTAAGGTAGTGTTTCTCGTAGCTATTTGTTTGGTTCACAGAATCTGAGTTGCAGGCGTTATCCTGTAGGAAGCCTTTTCTGTGTTTTTCCGACTCTAAAGTAGTTTTGAGACCGGTACTGTCCTTTTTGCCCAAGGTAGTATCGGCGTTCCATGTTAATCAGGTAATTTCCCTGCCGGTATTTACAGAAAAGCAGGGTGGTTCCCTTGCAAGTAGATTACACCTGTTGGACATTCGCCGGGCGTTGAAGAAATATCTCCGAAGGATGGAGAGTTTTTCGCAAATCAGGCTATTTGTGGTGTTTGGTGGACCAGGGAAGGGGGAGGCGGCATCGAAAGCCTCCATTGCCAGGTGGATTAAAGGGGCCATAGCATCCGCTTATATTCTAAACAGGAAAGCGGTGCCAGAAGGGCTGAGCCCATTCCACTAGAGCACAAGCGGCTTCTTGGGCTGAGTTTCAGTATGTCCCGGCGGTGGACATTTGTAAGGCCGCCACCTGGTCCTCATTGAACTCCTTCATTCGGCATTATCGGCTGGATGTTCAGGCGCAAAGGGATTACCTGTGTGGGATCAGCAGTGCTTCAGGCTGGTGTCTCAGATCCCTCCCGTTGATTTTCTGTACTGCTCTGGTACATACTCCAAGGTTCGGGACTAGACTGGAGGGACGTTAAGGAAGGGTAAATTAGACTTACCTGCTAATTGTTGTTCCTTAAGGAACTCCAGTCTAGTCCCATATCCCACCCTAGTTGGCTATCTGAATTATAGTACCTGAAGAAGAGCGCTGATGACAGGTAAGGAGACAGGTATTAACACACATGCTATCTTTACTCTTTTATCTGTTTTCATTCAAAGGTTGAGAATATACCTCAGGGCCAGCGATAGAAGCTGTTAAAGGTTCCGGGAGGGGAGCTTGTAGGGGAGATTGGGGTCCCCTCATGCAAGCTTAGATTTGTTAGTTACAGTTCTGGTTCATAGTTGTTACTTACTTGCTCCGGTGAGTCTGCTTTGTCAACAGTTTACTGATGAGAGGAGGCGGATCCGGGCAGGATATACTTGTCGTCAGAAAAGAGATGACGTTTCTCAGTCTCCAAGCTGCTGGAGGAGGAGCACAACTCCAAGGTTCGGGACTAGACTGGAGTTACTTAAGGAACAACAATTAGCAGGTAAGTCTAATTTACCCTTTCCACTGATTGATGGGCTGCAGAATTCTGAATTATCTGTAACAATTTCATTGAAGTATTAGATAAAACCAAATATAGACTATCACAATAGTTGTGTGGGAGAATCAGTGCTTGTACCGCTTTCTGAAAATCTTCATCTAAATCTTTCTTCACGAATCATCTTTAAAATCTGTGAATGCTTAGTCAGCAGCAAATCTAATATAAAATCAAGATAATGGACCTCATTGGCTGACATAACCATATTAGCTTCAGTATTCGGAGTGGAAACGATTGATTCTTATTGTTATGGATTATTATTGCTTCAGTCTTCTTAAAACTAACAGTTTAATTCATTCAAGATAACCCATTTGCCATATGCTTACTTTTAGTAAAAAGTGAAGAGAATGTGACTCCCAATAGAACTATTAAATGGGACAAACAAATAAGTATACCCTGCTTTTGTTCTCCAAATCTCTTACTAGACTACTATTCAGTGAACCATCCAATATCTCAGGGCTGTGCCCTTTCCTAAAGCCATGGATCAAATATTTCATAGCTGTTCAAATGATCTTCAAATGATTCTCACACAGCCTGTTCATTAACTTTCCCTAATAAAGAAATATTAGATGTTGGTCTATAATTTGATAGATCAGCTATCAAGCCTTTCAGCTTTTTAAATAAAGACCTAACCAATGACAGCTTCAGTGTGTTTGTTATAATTCCACCACTAAATGAAGAGAATACTATATTGCTTATGAAACATGCTGATGTTGGCCTCAAGTTTTACTTAGCTATTTTGTTTCGCAGAGAGATTACTGTCCATTTATCCTACAGAATATGTTTAATCAGATCTGGGTTTAAGGCAGACGTTTCCCATTTCTCATTACTATCACAATCAGTATTTGCCACTTGAGAAGCATTCTGAAAATCTGTGAATCTTAAAACCTTTTCTGAAAAACAATCCAGAAATTCTTAAATGGCTAGCAATTTCTCGTTACTATCAGTCATGACTGTTTTATCAAATTGCATACAACTGTGAAAGGCTCAGTTGGTTTTAGTATTTGATATTACTGACTGAACTTTCTGTGTATAATCATCCTTTCTTGCCCTATCCAGTCCTTGCCTACATTTTTCTTTTTACTTAATATTTTCTGCTCCCTTGTCTTGTGTCTTCTTTTATAAGTTTGTTTGAAAACCTGCAGATTTAATTGAATGAATAAGCTTAATTATGTATTACTTGACTTTAGGTAATTATGCGGTAAAGTTGAAAATCCCTTATTTCTCTCTTTTTAGCACATTAGGGAGGTAAATTTCTAACTTACTGCATTAACAAAAAGTATGTGCACACTTTTCACTAAACAGACTTTGCTGGGTTTTCAGAGTAAAAATGCCCTTTAAATAGCTCTCTACATATACATAATTTCATTTAACAGACATTTAAATGGACAAATAAAAACACACATGGGCTGTAAAGGTGGAAGCACAATAAGTGAGTACTTGGAGCTAAACAAAGAAATTAGAAATGGCTACATTTACTGTAGAAGTGGTAAAAAATAGAATGAGTGGTAAAGGAGATTGGATTTAGCCTCCTGCCTTTTCTTGGAAGCTCAAGATGGATTGCATTCAGGTACACTAGGTATTTTCTTGTCCCAGGGGGAGCTTATAATCTAAGTTTGTATCAGGCAATGGAGGGTTAAGTGACTTGCCCAAGATCATAAAGAGCAGCAGTGGGATTTGAACCCTGGCTTCCCTGATTCTAGCCCACTGTTCTAACCATTAGGCTGCTACTCCACTCCATAACGTTTTATTGTACTAAATACTGTTCTTGAGTACCTTTTTGGGGGTTAACACTTCTTTCCATAAGTAGACAGAATGAACAAAGAAACTATAAGGAAATCATACAAGCATTCCAGTGTTGGCCTGAAGGGGAAAAAGTTGAGAAAGGAGATTAATGGGTGATCAAAAGGTGACAGGCAGTAGAGAGATTTTGGGGCTTGTTTACAAAGCCGCGGTAGCGGTTTCCTATCGTTATCGGAGCCACGGCCCCATTGCTCCGATAACGGTAGGAAACCGCTACCGCGGCTTTGTAAACAAGCCCCTTTGTCTTAAAGGTGAATTACTAATTTATTTATTTAACAGATTTTATATACTGCTTTATCATTTCAATCAAAGCGGTTTATATTGAAACTTAAACTTCGTAAGGTACATTAAACAGGGGCATTGATAACCTCTTATTAAAATCTGTTCTGCTCCATTCCTTTTAATCTTCACAAAGACCAAGGCAGCACTAACAAGATCACTGCATCAATGACCTTATGATCAGGATATATAAGAGAACATTTAATATAATTCAGTAACATTAAGACTTCTGAAGTCAAATTACCAGATGCTTCACAAAGTACATGAAAGAACTTAGATCTGGGCTAACTCAGGAGTGGCTTGGGAACCCACAGACCAGGGTTCAATTCCCACTAGCACTCCTTGTGGCCATGGGCAAGTCACTTAACCCTCCATTGCCTCAGAAAAATCCAAGATCTGCCCTAGAAAGGTCAAGACTATTAGAAACAGAAACATAGAAATATGACGACAGAAGAAGACCACATGGCCTATCTAGTCTGTCCTTCCATATCAACAACTACAACAGTCCCCCTTTTTTTCCTTTAGAGATCCTCTGTGTTTGTCTCATGCTTTTTTGAATTCAGATACTGTCCTCATCTCTACCACCTCCACTGGGAGACTATTCCACGGATCTACCACTCTTTCCGTAAAGAAATATTTCCGCATATCACTCCTGAATCTATCCCCCTTCACCCTCATCCCATGTCCCCTCGTAGCAGAACTTGCTTTCAATTGAAAGAGGCTCTCCCTCTGTACATTTATGCCACGGAGGTATTTAAACATCTCAATCATATTCGAGGGGCCTAAGTTTAGTTGAGACACAAGTTTGCAAAGTTTTATTTCAAGGAAAACTGGAGAAATAATTTTATTTGTTTATTCTGCCTATTCTGTTTAACACTAAGCAGACTACAACATTGATTTCAAAAATTTCATAAACAGTTACTAGCTTTATAATACGTCATAAAAACTGTAGCCACCTGAATTTCTCAGATATTCATAAAGCTACTACTACTATTAATTAGTACTTGTATAGCGCTACGCACGCAGCGCTGTAAGCTAAATATATATTCAGTACTTTCGGTAGATGAGCAGATTGCTCCATCAACAAAGATATTTTACAAGTTACACCTTATTTTGCCAAATCAGGGCATATCTGTCCCTTGAGCACTTAAAACTGCGATACAAGCTGTAGTGATATCACAGTTTCTTTACTGCAACATTGCTTACTTGTCGAAAGAGTACTTTAATCGCTTACAGATATTGCAGCAAAAATATTTATGCATCAGCATGTATGGAAATGATCAAAGCCATTTCTGATTAATTTACATTGGCATCCAATAATCGCAAGGATAGACTGTAAAATTACTGTATTTTGTCTTAGGGGTCTAGCCCCATTTATGTGTTAGCACTGGCACAATAACAATCAGGATCTAGACTTTCTTGGTCAGGAACATACAACTCTTTGATGTTGCCATCGAAACTTCATCCAAAATCTGTCTACAATGACAAAATAACACTAGCATCAACATAACTATAAAATGGAACATTCCAATCTCCCCAGTACATTGCACAATGAACTCAAATATACATTAAAAAGAATGGGTGGTAGAGGGGAGACCCTTGGCATATGTCGTATTTCAATTTCCATGGTGAGGAGATCTCATTTTTCCATTTAACCTTTAAAATCCTGTTTTGTAGGAAACCTCTGAACTATCTTGATACCAATTTCCCTCAAATACAGCAATAAAATGTTGTGATCCAATAAATGGAAAGCTGTGGGCAGGTCTAATTGCATTAGAATAGCTTTTCCACCCTTTCCTACCATCTGATGTAGTTCATTGTGTCAGTACTATAGCTTTTTGAAATGCGGATTAAGAACTGTGTAATAGATCTTGATCTTCAATATAGTTTTGAAGTTGAGCAGCCACCATCCCTCACATAGGTAACTTCCTGTATTGACTAAGTTAAGGAACAGTTATTTGCTTGGGGCACTTAGATCACACTTTGGATCTTTGGAATAGGAGTTAAAACAATGTTACCTAATAACCGAGGAAAAGTCCCATTTTTCAACAAACTACTAATCATCAAGATCAACCAATACAAAGTTGCCTTAGTATTTTTCTCAATAGCCAATTTGGACATGGGTCCAAGATATCTAAGAGATTAGTGCTTTTAGAAACAGAAGGAACTAGAGCAAAGAAGGATTTAGTACACAATGATCTAGACTGAAACCTCAAACTATGATGCAAAAAGCTAGAGGCAACTAGACGAATTTTAAAGAGCTGTGAGATTTAAAGTAATTCTTGCTTTCTCCAGGAACAAGCAGGAAGTCGGTCCTCACATGGGTGACGTCGGCACCGACACAGCCTGCGTGGAGTAATTCCCCAGCTTTTGAAGAATGCCTCTGGGATTGCTGCCACGCATGCATGGTCCCCTTCCCGCCCAAAGGTGCCATCTTGTCAGTCTCCCTTTTTCTGCGGAGCCCTTTGGATGCATGTCCTCATCTCTCGGAAAAAGTATTTTTTTGGCCTCTGGCTGTGTTTTTCCCGGTAGCACCGGTCCTCTATCCGTCCTCCCCTGCTTTGTTTTTCCTTGAGTGAGGGGACGTCTTTTTCTATAAAAGTGTTTTTTTTTCCTTTTGCGGGCTTCTCACCTTTTTTTCCCCATTTGCTGGTCGCAAAGGTCTTCGACCTAGCGGGGGCCCTTTTTGCCCCAATGGCCACCGGGTTTAAGAAATGTGACAGATGCTCCAAAAACATGTCACTCTCTAGGACACCCACAACTGCTGTCTTCAATGTCTTAGGACCGATCATGACCCGTAGCTCTGCTCTCTTTGCAAGAAAATGTCCTCCAAGGCTCTGCTAAGTGTAAGCAGAAGTTCGATAACATTTTCTGGAAGGTAGCCCCAGAATCCCTGGCGGCACCCTCGGTCGTCCCTCCGCTGGTGGGATCCCCAACTTCGGTCCCGTGCTCTGGGCGGCACTTCGACCAGGGGTCCCCTGAAGTGGAGAGGCATAAGAAGACGACCTGAAGTTGCTGTCAGGGGCCCCAGACAAGTGTGAGTGCTCCTGCGCTCGGTCACTCAGCCCCCCTCGGTGTTCCCGAGAGTCGGACAAGGAGCAGCCTCGTAAGGTACCTCGTACAGATATAGAGGCCTCCAGCGATGGCAACCGGTCTCCTGAGGGCCGTCCTGGTGAGGACCCCCTCTCCTCCTCCATGCCAGACCTGGTAACCCCGGTGTCAGCGTTGCAGGGACCCATGTCTGCGTGGCAGTCCCATATGCTGGCAATAGAGTGCAGTGTTTCTGTCTTCTTAGCTGCCCAGCAGGCGCTCTTGCTCAGCATGTCTGGCCCGTGCCTCAAGACCGAGGTTCCCTCGAGAGGGACACCGAAACCTGCCCTGGAAACCCCCGAGAGCCGTGGGCCTCTTGAGGATCCTCGGTGTCTATCCTCACTTGCCTTCCCAGTCCTTGGGAGCGAGATCCTCCCAGGCTGGCTCCAAGCGGGCATCGGCCTCTGGATGGGGCAACCAGCCCGAGTCGGACTCCTTCTCGGACCTCTCGGGCTGGGAGTCGGATGGTGATACCTCCCCGGAGACCCGTGCCCACAGGGACCTCCCTTTGGACTCATCCCCGCCCGCCTCTTGGAGGCTTTTGAAGCCCCAGGACACATCATTTCTACTGTTCGTGCGGGACATGGCACGGGCCCTCAGCCTGGCTATGCAGGCTGAAGAGGAGCCATGAGCTGAAGAGCTCGATATTCTACAGTATGAGTCCCTGCCTCGGGAGTCTCTTACTGTTCCAGTTCCTCCCATTTTGTCGAGGCTGCTCCTCTGCATGTGTGAGACACCTGCTTCGGTCCCCATAGTGAGCAAGTGCCTCGACGCTATGTATAGGGTCCAACAGGGCCCAGGGTTCAGGAAGACCCAGCTCCCACACACCTCTATGGAAGTAGAGTTGGTGATGCGAAAGCAAAAGAACCCAAAGTCGCACTCTTCGGTCCCCCCTGGGCAGGGAGTCCAGAGCTCTCGACACCCTTGGACGCAAGGCCTATCAAGGGCCCATGCTCACATGTTGCATCCAGACATACCAATTGTATATGGGCATGTTCCTACATGACCTCGCCAAAGAGCTTGGCGGGTTCTCCGTAGGCCTTGGGTGTGACCCCCCCTTCTCCAGTTCCAAACCCTCCTAAGATCCATCGCAGAGTGCTCAAAGTACCTCTCCTGTGCTGTGTTTGACGGATTTGAGTCCTCTGCCCGAGTGACAGCAGCCGGCATCGGGGCCCGATACCAGGCATGGCTCCAATCCTCAGACCTGGTGCAGTGGGTCCAGGAGAAGCTCCTGGACGTCCCCTGCCTCGGTGAGCAGCTGTTTGGTAAATCTATGGAGGATAAGGCCGCTGAGATAGAAACTGAGTTTGTCACTCAAACCATTCTCTCACGTAAGACCTCCTCCCTCCCTCGGAAGAAACAGCAAACAAAGAAGCCGTTCTTCCAAAGGAAGATACTCCCCTACCAGGGTTGCCCTCCTTTCCCGCCCACTCCCTTGCCGGCTCCCGGCAAGTAGGAGTAGGGAGGTGCACATACCCTTCAAGCCTAAAGGGCCTAAGGCCCAGCAACCGGTGCCACCCCGACCCACGCAGGATTTTGACGCCGATGGCATAGCCTCTCGCCCCCAGCAGCACTTCCGCCGGTGGGGGCACGCCTGTCCCTCTTCGCCCCGCAGTGGGCGTCGATCACATTGGACACCTGGGTCCTCCGAGTGATCCGGGAAGGATATCGTCTCTGCCTGGCGAGGCGCCCTCCTCTCTTCTCACCAGCGGAGCCTAATCGGCTCCTTTCGCACCAGACCACCTTGCAGTGGGAGCTGTCCAACCTCCTCGCCCAACAGGTAGTCGAAGGTACCACTGCACCTTCAAGGCCGTGGGTTCTACTCCCACTACTTTCTCGTTCTGAAAAAGACAGGGAGCCTATGCCTCATCCTCGACCTCTGGAACCTAAATAAGTTCCTGGTGCGGGAGAAGTTCAAAATGTTATCGCTTGGCGTCTTGCTGCCCTTCCTTCAGCAGAGCGATTGGCTATGCTCCTTGGACTTCAAGGAAGCTTACACCCACATCCTAATCCACCCCCAACACAGGCAATACCTGCGCTTCAGGGGGAACACTACCAGTATAGGGTGCTCCCCTTCGGGCTCGCGTCTGCACCGCGGGTATTCACAAAGTGTCTTTCCGCGGTCGCCGTCTCCCTCAGGCAGCAGGGCATACCCGTCTTCCCCTACCTTGATGACTGGCTTGTCATGGGGACCTCGATCGCCGAAGCCCGCCTGGCAGCAGCGCAAACGATCCTCCTCCTTGAACACCTCGGCTTCTTGGTCAACTACTCCAAGTCCCACCTCGAGCCGGTGCGGACCCTGGAATTAATCGGTGCCCGTCTTGACATGGCGCGAGCAACTGCCTTCCTGCCCGCGGAATGGGAGGCCCGTCTCCAGGCTGTGGTGGCCCAGATCCAGAGCAGGGTTTGAGTTACGGCATGTGTCATGCTGCACCTCCTAGGACACATGGCAGCAGATCAACCTGCTTGAGCTTCAGGCGGTCCATTGAGTCCTGAGGGCCTTCGGGGGCTATCTGAGGCGGAAGTCGGTGCTCGTGCAGACCGACAACAGGGTAGCCATGTTTTACATCAACAAGGAGGGGGGAACAGGATCACACCGCCTCTGCTGAGAGGCGATCCTCCTTTGCGTCTCACCGGGGCATGACCTTGCGGTCTACCTCCCAGGCCAGGAGAATGTCCTCACGGACAAACTCAGCAGGATCCTCCTCCCACACAAGTGGCGCTTGGATCCAGAGGTCGCCGGCGTCTTGTTCCATCGGTGGGGGACCCCATCCATGGATCTGTTTGCCAGTCCAGTGAAGACGCAGATTCCCTGCTTCTGCGGCTCGGTTCCGCACCCAAGCAGGGTGGCCCCAGATGCATTCCTCTTGAACTGTACCTCTGGCCTTCTTTACGCGTTCCCTCCCACTCCTCTCATTGCGAGGATCCTCCACAAGGTTCGGTGATCCTCATGGCCCCCTCCTGGCCTTGACAGCCTTGGTTCCTGCTTCTGCTCCGGCTCTCGTCCGAGCCCCCAGTCCCCCTAAGCTATGCCCCCGGGCCTGTTGACACAGGAGGAGGGTCGGGTGTTCCACCTAAACCTGGCTCATTGTCCCTTTACAGCCTGGTGGCCGAACGGGTCGCCTTAGCTCTGCTGCACCTCCCGGAGGACATCGAGGAGGTTCTCCTCGCGTCAAGGAAGGACTCAACGAGATGGGCGTACGCCTTCAACTGGCGACGTTTCTCGACCTGGTGCTCCGAGTTTCAGATTGACACATTCTCCTGCTCTACCCGGTGGATCTTCCAGTACCTCCTCCACCTCTCGAAGGCAGGGTTGAAATCCAAATCGGTCAGGGTATGCCTGAGCGCCATTTCGGCGAACCACCTCCCTTTCGAGGGAAAACCCCTATCGGGGCAGCCCTTGGTCTCTCGCTTCATGCAAGGTCTTTTGCTTTCCAAGCCCCTCCCATCTAGCCTCCACCAGCGGAGTGGGACCTCAGTGTGGTGCTGATGCAGCTCACGTGAGCACCCTTCGAGCCAATGGCGACGTGCTCACTTCGGCATCTCTCCTGGAAAGTGGTATTCCTGGTGGCTTTGACTTCAGCTCACCGAGTCAGCGAACGTCAGGCCCTCATGGCTGAGGCTCCATACACCAGGTTCTACGGGAACAGGGTGGTCCTTCGCACCCATCTCGTTCCTACCGAAGGTGATCTCAAGCTTTCATCTCAACCAGGAGATATTCCTACCAACCTTCTTCCCAAGACCGCATGCCGACCAGGCATCGGCAGTGTTGCATACACTCGACTGCAAGAGTGCTCTTGCCTTCTACCTGCAGCGTACCCAGGTTCATCACAAGTCCGATTGGCTGTTTGTCGCCTACGACCCCATTCACCTGGGACAGGCAGTCACCAAATGCACCATCTCAGTCTGGGTGGCGGACTGCATTGCCTTCGTCCAAGTAAAGGCAGGCTCCCCACTGGATCGGCGGGTCACCACGCACTGTGTCCGAGCCAAGGCGTTGTCGGTGGCTTCGCTGCGCTCAGTGCCCCTAACAGACATCTGCTGGGCTGCGACCTGGTCTTCAGCGAACACTTTCGCTGTCCACTACTGCCTGGAGAGGGAGTCCCGCCGGGACAGCGCCTTTGGCCAGGCTTGACTCCGTAATCTGTTCTTGGTATAAGCAACTTCTGCCCTCCGATCCTTCTTCGACAGCTACCAAGAGCTTCGCCCCGGGGACTTGAGGACTTGGGCTTCTCCGGGCATCGACTTCTGCTCACAGCCTCGCGGAGGTGTTTTTGGGTTACAGGCTTGGTAGCCTGTAGCTAGGGATTCCCATAAGTGAGGACTGACTTCTGCTTGTTCCTGGAGAAACCCTAGTTACTCACCTGTAACAGGTGTTCTCCAGGGACAGCAGGAATCATTCCTCGCTACCCTCCCACCTCCCCTGAAGAGTTGCTATTTTGTCCTTCCCTTGCCATCTGCTTAGTAGGGCTCTAGCTAGGGGACCTGACTGAGCAAGATGACACCTTTGAGCGGGAAGGGGACCACACATGCATGGCAGCAATCCCAGAGGCTTTCTTTGAAAGCTGGGGAATTGCTCCATGCGGGCTCCGTCGGTGCAGACGACTCCTATAAGTGAGGACTGATTCCTGCTGTCCCTGGAGAACATCTGTTACAGGTGAGTAACTCTTGCTATATAGCTTTGAAGAATGTTTGCCTTTTCTGATTTAAAATATATCCCAGACACTCATGTAAACCAGTAATCTGTGTATTCTAACAGGAAAGCGGCCTTTTGGTGTTTCACTTCTTTACATTGGCTGGGACAAGCATTATGGATTTCAGCTATATCAGAGTGACCCCAGTGGAAATTATGGAGGATGGAAAGCCACCTGCATTGGAAACAACAGTGCTGTAAGCATAATATGCTTTAAAGACTAATCCAATACAAATAGTTGCTGTGTTAACAAACAGGATAATAGATGAAGTAGCTAACCAGCTCACACTAGTGCTAAAGGAAACAAAAGAAGGCAAAGGTGATTCAGAGGCCATGTTTTCTGAGGAAGAGGAAGGAGATGGCTTGCAGCTGCACTGATTCCTGGGAAGAGGTGGCCACAGGTGCACACAGGACAACAAAGATGATTAGGAATATGGAACAGTTTCCATATAAATTGAAAGTCAAAAAGTTAATACTCTTCAGTTTGGAAAAAGACAACGGAGGATAGATTATATTAGAGATATTAAAAATGTTGAGAAAGCAAAGGGGGGAAGTATTATTTACGTGGTACAAGAGTTAGGAGGCAGCTAATTAAACAAGCCTGGTTAAAGTAAAAATATAAAAAGATGACAGTACTTCATGCATTGTGTAAGTAGTTTGTGTAACTCATTGTCACACAGTAAATAGTTTAGCCAGGTTCAAAACAAGGTTTAGCCAGACTTATGGAAGACAGTTTCATCTTAAGCTGCTTAACATAAGGGGAGGCCACATCTCCAACTGTTATTCATTACATTGTAGCCATGACTGCCAAAAACTGGAAGGGGTGTGACAGCAGATGAACAGTACCACGCAGTCTTTATTTTTTTTTTTCTTGCGCACTTTTAAAGTCTTTAGTGGCTTCTTGCTGTTTTAAAATGCTGAACAATGTGAACCTTGGCAGATCTTTAAGTTACTGTTTCATTGAAAGGAAGGGAGTAGCGGTGGCATCAAATTATGGTAGGATCTGGAAGGAAGGACATGAAAGTCAGCCGAGTCTCAAAATTCCTTTAATAAAAGCATATAAAGATTATATATTCTATGCTAGGCTGGAACAGAATTTCTACTATCTAGCCCGGTGTTACGGAACTCATTGCCCCAGTATTTAAGACTGGAAACCTCTTTTTAGAGCCTTAAAAAAGGACTCAAGACATAATAATTGTCTCTACTTTTGAAGATGATTATGGGGTTGATAGTGGGGCCAGGAATCTCTGATATTGGATATCCTTTTTCCCTTTTTTTTTTTTGGGATCATACTAATTACTTTGCTTTATACTGTACTTTTAAAGATACTACCTTTCAAACATTATGCTAGACCAGTCCACACAAGTGGATAGTGTCCCCCTGCCAGCTGATGTTAGAGACAGTACCAAAGGCTTCAGTGAGCATGCCCTGGCACCTATGTGCTTCCCCTAGGTGTCGCCTTCAGTATTTCTGCTGGAATTCTCGTCTCCCTCTTCTGAGAATCAATCTACAATTTCTGTATTCCAGTCTTGTGGAGTACAGAAGGTGCCCCTTTTGGAGTTGCCTACACATTCATGTATCTCCTTAAAGCAGCCACTGCTCAAGACACGAGCTGGTTGGCCTGCTATCTGCGGGGGAATCGGGCAGCTGGCCCTTCCTGTGTCACAATACGTTCAGTGTAATGGTTTTTGATGTGCTGTTCTCTGTAAACCACCCCTGATCTCTGGAAGGGGTGGTATAGAAACGTTTCCAAATAAATAAATAAAATAAATAAATGAGGGCTGGTACAGCCAGTAGCTTTCTGCTCAGTAGCACTCAATTCAGAGGGTCTCAGTTTTAGCTGTTCCCCTACTTGCGCACACAAGCTTACAGAACAAAAAGGCACCGCAGCTAACAACCGCACGGCTCAAGCAGCCAGTAATCTGTCAGGCCACAGCACCCGGGAGCGCAGTGAGTGATGGTAATGCCCTCTCCGATTGCGTTGCTTACGTCAGAATCACTTGCTTGGGGAGTGTTTACTAATCACAACCACTGCCTACCAGAGCCGCTGCCACCGCTCCTGCTGGGGTGGTTCGTGATGCTTTTTTCCCTCCCGACGCGTTTAAGACCCTTCCATCGGGTTCAGGGTTTCCCGCCATTTGTGAGAGAGCGATTCGTGTGCACGGCAGCCATCTTGTGACTCACTCTCGTACACCCGTGGAGCTACAGAATCAGTGAGCGATGCGTGCGTCAACAGGCCATGATTAGGAGAAACAGCTTCTAGCAACCAACCGCTCCGGGGACTCTGGAAATGCACAGAACAGCTTCCAGCAGCCATCAGTCTTGCGGGGACTCAGGAAACAGCACGGGTGGGGGGGGGTTCCCTGTACAGCATCAATGCCAGTGCTACTACCAAAATGATTTGGAGCCCACATCAGAAGCCTTATGAGAAGAGACTTGAAGACCTAAATATGTACACTTTGGAGGAGAGGAGAGGAGGGATAGGGGAGATATGATTCAGACTTTTATATACTTAAAGAGAAATAATGAACAAACAAACCTCTTCCAAAGACGGGGAAGCTGTAAAACTAGAGGGCATAACATGAAGCTGCAAGGTGGTAAATTGAAAGGCAATGTCAGGAAATACTTTTTCACTGTAAGGGTGGTGGACAAAGACATGGGGAGGGATGCACAGTGCACCCCTAAACAAAGCCATGGGGAGGGGTGCACCTACTCCTGCCATCTTACTGGGCAGACTAGATGGACCATGCTGGTCTTTATCTGCCGTCATTTGCTATGTTACTATCTCGGTGTCTGGCATGCGGTCGCAAGCGCCGGCAGTTGGTGGACTGGATCTGCACCGCGTGCTCAACTCACTCTGGTGAGGCCTCCAACTCCACTGTGGGTGCCCTGGAGGATGTGGCGTTCCCGCCCATGGCAGCTGACACGTCCACGACATCTTTTCACTCCTCACCTTCTAAGACAACCTTGGCTGCAGCCACGATCTCCCCGCCGGTTCCTCCCTCAGCGATCCACATCAGATCCTGTGCTGCAGATACTCAAGGACACAAATGCAGATCGGTTTATGGCCCTATTCAGGCAGGCCTTGGGAGGTCTGGCGGAATGAGCCTCCAGTAACACAGGAGTTTCCCCTGCCTACACCATCCATACACCTCTCCAGCCTTCAACCCGCAAACATAAGGGTGACTCTCATTGATTGGAGACAGTGATATGTTTAGACATGACAGTCTCTTGGGAGGCAGGTGAAGGCGATTCTCCTCACATCTGGATCCGGATCATTTATCTGAAGCCAGCAGTCCAGATTCTATGTCAGATCGCGAGGATGGGGAATAGCCCCCATCGGAGGAATGGAGGGCGACCAACAGGATTTGTGGTATGTTCACCTTTTCCACAGAGAAGAACTGCCAGTCCTCATGCAGATTGTGGAGGCTACATATCGCTGAGGGGTCAGAGATGACGACCACTCAGGGCGCGTCACAGGCAGATCCGATTCTGGCGGATATAAGAGAGTTGACAAAGGCCTTTCCTTTCCTGCTGGAACGCCAACAAATGTCTCTGGAATGGGAGTCACCAAATATGGATTTTTGGATGGCCCAGCAGTTGAGCCGCCTATATGCATGGTCGCCAGCCGACCTCGACAAATGGCTCTACTTTCCTACGGGTCGATGTCTTGGTCACAGTGGTTGCCAAATACACCATCATCCCTGTGGAAGGCGATGCAGCTCTCCGTGACCAGAACGACTGCAAGGTGGACAGTCTGTTTAAAGACTACCTTTTCATCATCTGCGTTGGCTTTACAGACTGCTTCTTGGAGCAGCTGGTTCATGAACCGACCAGAGGGGAAGCCATATTGGACCTAGTCCTTAGTGGAACACCATATCTGGTGCAAGAAATAAGGGTGTTGGGGCCACTTGGCAATAGTGATCATAGCATGATCGTGCTTGATTTAATTAGTGGAGGAGGGATAGTAAGGAACTCCACAGTGCTACCTTTTAACTTTTGAAAGGGAAACTATGATAAAATGAGGAAAATAGTTAAGAAAAAACTAAAAGGAGCAGTTGCAAAGGTTAAAGACTTACATCAAGCTTGGGTGTTGTTGAAAAATACTATCTTGGAAGCACAGACCAGCTGTATTCCACGCTTTAAGAAAAGTGGAAGGAAGTCCAAAAAACTGCCAGCATGGTTTAAAGGTGAGGTCAGAGAGGCGGCTGTTGCCAAAAAAGCAACTTTCAGGAAATGGAAAAAAGAGCCAAACGACGAAACCTGGAAACAGCACAAGCACTGGCAAGTTAAATGCAAGGCATTGATAAGGCAGGCAAAGGGAGAATTTGAGAAGAAGCTTGCTGCGGAAGCAAAAACGCATAATAAAGACTTTCAAGTACATTCGTAGCAAAAAACATGTGAGAGAGTCGGTTGGTCCATTAGATGATAGAGGGGTTAAAGGGGCACTAAGAGGCGACAAGGCGATAGCGGACAGACTGAATGAATTCTTTGCTTCGGTTTTTACTGAGGAAGATGTAGGGATGTTACCCATGACTGAAGTGGTATTTAACGGTGCGGAAGAATTGAAGGAAATATTGATACATCGGGAAGATGTATTACAACTATTAGATAAACTATTAGATAAACTGAAGAGTAGCAAATCACCTGGGCCGGATGATATACATCCAAGGGTGTTGAAAGAACTGAAATATGAGATTGCAGACCTGCTATTAGTAATCTGTGAACTATCATTAAAATCATCTGTAATACCTGAAGATTGGAAGATGGCAAGCGTAACACCAATTTTTAAAAAGGGTTTCAGGGGTGATCCGGGGAACTACAGACCGGTGAGCCTGACGTCAGTACCGGGAAAAATGGTAGAACCATCATAAAGAACAAAATTGCTGAACATGTAGATAGTCATGGCTTAATGGGAGATAGCCAACATGGCTTTAGACAAGGAAGATCTTGTCTTACTAATCTGTTATGTCTTTTTGAAGGTGTGAATAAACAGGTAGACAAAAGGTGAGTCGGTTGATATAGTGTATCTGGACTTTCAGAAAGCCTTTGACAAGGTCCCTCATCAGAGACTTTTGGCAAAACTAAAGTCATGGGATAGGAGGCAGTGTACTATTGTGGATCAGGAACTGGTTAAAAGATATAAAGCAGAGGGTAGGGCTATATGGCCATTTTTCCCAATGGAGAAAGGTGAATAGTGGTGTACCCCAGGGATCTGTGCTGGGTCCGCTGCTTTTTGACATATTCATAAATGACCTGGAAAAGGGAATAATGAGTGAGGTTATCAAATTTGCAGATGACACAAAACTATTTAAAGTTGTTAAAACCCAAGAGGATTGTGGAAAATTGCAAGAGGATCTTGATAAATTGGAAGACTGGGCATCAAAATGGCAGATGAAATTTAATGTGGACAAGTGCAAAGTTATGCATGTAGGGAAGAACTACCCAAACAGTGGTTACACGATGCAAGGTTCCACATTAGGAACAACCACCCAGGAAAAAAGATTTAGGCGTCATTGTGGATAACATATTAAAAACCCTCTGCCCAGTGTGCAGTGGCGGCCAAGAGAGCAAATAGAATGCTAGGTATCATAAGGAAAGGAATGGAAAATAAAACAAAGGATATTATAATGCCTCTATATTGTTCCATGGTGAGACCGCATCTTGAATATTATGTGCAATTCTGGTCGCCGTATCTTAAAACGGATATAGCGTTATTAGAAAAGGTACAGAGAAGAGCCACCAAAATGGTAAAGGGGATGAAAGGATACCCCTATGAAGAAAGGCTAAAAAGGTTAGGGCTCTTTTTAACCTGGAAAAGAGACGGCTGAGGGGAGATATGATAGAAGTCTATAAATTAATGAATGGAGTGGAACGGGTAAACGTAGATCGATTGTTTACTTTATCAGAATACAGAAAGACTAGTGGACATGCAGTGAAGTTACAGGGTAAACTATTTAAGACTAATAAAAGAAAATATTTTTTCACTCAACGTGTAATCAAACTCTGGAATTTGTTACCGGAGGATGTTGTAAAGGCTGTTAGTGTAGCTGGGTTTAAAAAAGGTTTGGACAAGTTCCTGGAGGAAAGGTCTATAAACTATTATTAAGAAGGGACCCAGGATATCAATGCTTGACTCAATACAAGCATTGTGGAACCTGTGTCTTTTGGGGAAACTGCTAGGTACATATGACCTAGATTGGCCACTGTTGGAAACAGGATACTGGGCTTGATGGACCTTGGTCTGACCTAGTGGCATATCTTATGTTCTTATGCCTGTGGTGGATTAGTGGCTCATGCCCTTCTGTGCTGGATACAACTCTTGCCTGCGGACTCTGATTCAGCTTACTTGGAGTCGGCTAGCGAATGCCTTCTATGACTGACTTCAGCTTGCGGCACGTGCTGTTGCACGTCCACGGTGACACACCACTGGCTTTGACTGTGGCATTGGTCCACCGATGCAGCCTCTAAGGCCTGACTCACCAAACTGCCATTTAAGGGAAAGCTCCTGTTTGGGGAGGACCTGGAACGCCTGGTCAAGGACCTCTGAGATGTAAAACCTCAGCGACTACCCGAGGATAGACCTAGATCAGCTGCACGGCACGGGTGCGTCTGTTTGGCGGGCTCATCAACAACAATGTCCTAGAACCACGATTCTCAACATTCCTGCCCCGGCAGACCACCATCTTTGTTGGGGTCAAGTAGGGCACGTCCTATGTATCAGCTCTTTCGTAGTTTTCGCAGATCTAAGGACTCCTTCGCTAACCTCACTGCAGAGTTTTCCGGAGCACACTGGCAGGGCCTCTGATGCCCCCGGCCACAGTGGGATGCTGCTGGTTGGGGGGGGGGATGATTGACTTTTTTCCCCTGCGAGTGGGAGCGCATCACCACCGATCACTGGGTCTTACGAATCATACGGCATGGGTATGCCCTCAAGTGTGCCAGGCCCATCAGGGATGCCTTTCTCATCTTGCTGTGAACGCCCTGGAAGCAGCAGGACATGGTCTCCACGCTGCAGTGACTCCTAGCCCTCCAGACCATCTACTCCATGCCACTTACAGAGCAGGATTGCAGCCGCTACTCCATCTACGTTGTGGTTCCCAAGAAGGACGGGTCCTGACGCCCAGTACTGGATCTTCAGGGGGGTGAATCGTTCATTGCAGGTCCCAAGGTTCCGCATGGAAACACTGCAGTCTTGTCATTCAAGCGGTTAGACAAGGAGAATACTTGGCGTCTCTAGACCTTGCCGAGGCTTACTCGCACATTCCGATCTGTGTGGCTTACCAGCGGTTCCCCCAGTTTGCCATTCTCAGCCATCACTTTAAATTTTGGGCTCTGCCGTTCAGGTTGGCTAAGGCGCCCTGCACCTTCTCCAAGATCATGGTAGTGGCCGCGGTGACATTCCAGCATGAGGGGATTCGAGTCTACCCTTGCCTCGACAACTGGCTCATCAGAGCCCGGGCGCATGCTGAGGCAGTCAGGGTGGTGGACTGCGTAGTACAGTTCTTGGAGAGCCTCTGCTGGGTGATCAATCACACCAAGTTGCCTCCAGCCCTCTCAGACTCTAGACTTCCTCAGAGCACGCTTCAACATCCGGATCAGCAGGGTCTATCTCACACAGGAGCACTTTCACAGGTTTGTCACTCAACTCCAGGTGCTCCTGAAAACAGAACGTCCCCGAGTCTGGGATTATCTGCAAGTGCTCGGTGCCATGGCAGTCGCCATCAATGTGATTCCCTGGGCTCAAGCATACATGTGCCCGCTTCAGTGGTCGCTCCTTTCTCCATGCTCCCTGCGCCACAGCCTCCGCTGGTGGCTTCTAGATGGACAACATGTTCAGAGGTGTCCTGCTAGAGACTTGCGGGCTGGGGGTGCCCTTTGCTGCGAGTGGACAACACAGGGGTTCTGTAGCCGCTGGGAAACGTCTTGGTCCATCAGCCATCTGAAAGCCCGGGAAGTCCACCTGGCTCCTACATTTTCTCCCAGTCATCAAGCACAGAGCAGTACGGGTTCTATCTGACAACTCCACGACAGTGTCTTACCTTCACAGGCAGGGTGGCACAAAGTGTTAGGGCGTAGCGCAGGAGATGGCCCTCTTTGCCTGGGCCAAGAAATATCTTTTGATGGTGTCTGCTCAGCACATCGTGGGCATAGACAATGTGTAAGCCGATTTTTCTCATCCGTCATGCCTTAGATTCCAGAGAATGGGAACTCACCCCTTGGGCATTCCGCCGCATTGTCTAGCAATGGTACCAGCCAGCAATCGATCTAATGGTGACTGCGGCCCATGCCAAGGCTCTGCATTTTGTCAGTCACTCGGAGCCCAGATCACAGGATCTGGATGCGCTACTGCAGCCTTGGCCAACAGACCTATGCCTCCAACTATTTCTGCCATGGGCGATGATCAAGCGATTGCTCCACCACATAGAGGCTCACTGAGGCACAGTGATTCTCGTGGCCCCTGATTAGCCGTGCCACCCTTGGTTTGTGGATCTCATCCGGCTCCTAAAGGATTGTCCACTACCCCTGGGAGCACGCAGGGGACTCCTCTGTCAGGGCCCCACGTGCATGGACGATCCGGCTCCCTACTTATGGCCTGATTCTTGAGCGGTGACGCCTAGTGTGAAAGGGGGGTACACTTGACAAGTCATCAAGACCCTATTGAAAGCTTGCCGTGCATCCACTTCGCTTTCCTATGCGCAGGTCTGGTGCCTCTTCGAGTCGTGGTGTGCTCGCAACCAGCCTCTCCCTGGTATTTGCGGATCCTGGATATGCTCTCCTTTTTTGCAGGAGGATTACGACAAGAATCTGGCGCTCAATTCATTGAAAGTGCAAGTGGCCGCACTCATTTCAGGGGGCCCATAACTAGCCACTTCATTTGCATCCCATGTTTATATTGGACAGGTCTTGAGGGATGTTTGCTTCCTGTGCCCACCCCTTAGGCCTACTGTTCCTCCGTGGGATCTTTCTCTAGTCCTGCGGAGCATACAGAATCCGCCCTTTGAGCCTCTTAAAGGCGCACCGCTCTGTGACTTGTCCTACATGGCTGCCTTCCTGGTGGCCATCATCTTGACACACGGGGTGTCCGAACTGCAAGCACTATCCTGTCGGGATCCCTTTCTATCGTTTTTCACGGAAGAGGACTTCCTCCATCTGGTGCCCTCATTCTTGCCAATGGTGGTTTCAGCCTTCCACCTTAATCTGCCGATCATGCTTCCAGCTTTCTCGAGCGAGGAATTAGCGGGATCCCGGGCTCTCAGGGCATTACGTCAGCAGAGTCCTTCGCCACTATTTGAAGGTGACTAATACCTTTCGGAAGTCAGATCATCTTTTCAGTCTGTTTACGGAACCACGCAAGGGGCTCACCGCTTCTAAAGCAACCATTGCACAATGGATCAAGAGAACCATCGAATCCATATATATTTTACATAGGAAGTCGGTGCCAGTGGGACTCCGGTCCCACTCCACTAGGGCTCAAGCCACATCTTGAGTGGAAAGGTCCTGGTGGATCCAGAGGACATTTTGTTGGGCAGCTATTTGGTCCTCCATGTCCACTTTTTCTCGCCACTACCACCTGGATCTGCAAGCGCATGAGATTGCATTATTTGGGGCCAGTGTGGTGGCAGCGGCTGTTGCATCCCGCCTGACGGTGGGGTAGCTTTGGTCCTGCCCACTTGTGTGGACTGGTCTAGCAGGATGTTTGGAAGGAGAAATTTCACTTGCTGTTAATTTCCTTTCCTAGAATCCTGCTAGACTAATCCTATACCCACCCTGACTGCTTTCCTGGGACAGCAGTCATCACAGAGTTTTTCAGCAGTTAACATCAACAGCCTGCATTTAGTCTCAGCCTATACTGTGCAAAGTTACAGTTTAGAGTTCAGCCTGTACATAATTCCCTGCGTACCTCTTTAGCTCATGCAGGGAAACGCTGTTCCGTCATCCTTTGGTTTGGTGTTTGCGGGGCGCAATGGCGCTTATGCGTGTCTTTATCTCTGGGCTCTCTGCTTTGCCGGGGATATACTGAAGGTGACACTTAGGGGAAGCACATAGGTGCTAGGGCATGCTCAGTGAAGCCTTTGGTACGGTCTCTGACTCCAACATCTGCTGGCAGGGGAACATTACCCACTTGTGTGGCTGGTCTAGCAGGATTCCAGGTAAGGAAATTAATGGTAAATGAAATTTCTCCATATAAACCAGTGTGATACCCATTGTATGATAGGCGGTATAGAAAATTTTAACATGTAGCTTTTCCTTTTCTTTGACCCTGAATCCATCACCTTCACCTCTCAGCTATTCTTCCTTTGGGTTTCTCTGGAGACATGCAGGGGAATGCAGGCACACTCGATTGGTGAAGTCTGAGACAAAACCATAGTGCAGGACTCCCCTAGCTTTGACGTTCTTTCATGGACGCCCCCTCAGCACATAGTCGCAGATAGCATCTGCTGATAAATTTCCAACTGGAAGCGCCACATGGTGGCTGCAAGCTCTGCACTCGCCCCAGTCTCATCAGGCAGAGACAAGAGATGATCGGGGACAGAAGGGGCTGCCATGCAGGCAGACTTCCTTCCAGCGCCGGCACAATGTATTGCAGCCTAGAGCCTCAAAAATCAGTCCTGTTGCTTCACTCACTCCTTCCCTCCCTCCCCACTCTCCTGAACCCAGAGCTGCTGGTCTTGCTCCTGCAGGCCAACTCCCCCACCACGGGATCAAAACACAAATCCAAGACCAAACACACAAGGAGGGAGGCATCTGGAGGCTCTGCCAGCCCACAGGACCCACGACCCCACAAAAGAAAAGTTGAGGGGCACACAGCAAATCAAGGATGACTCTAGGCCTCTGTCATGCCTGTTTTCTCCTCAGCAAACTTTGCAGCACACAGTAGGACATCACCAATGTTTCCCTCCTACTCCTGCTAAGACACTTCAGCCAAGACAGTGCAACTTTTCTCGGTGCTGCTCCCACCGAGAAACAGGCCTCCACCTCACTCCAGCAGGAATCTCCTACCGAACCTCCCCCAGGACTATCTTAAACACCTTTCCCTGATTCACTGGAAGGCCCCTCAAGCTCTGGAAAATTATGCCTATTCCCTTACAGGTGCCCCTTACTCTCATTACTGGGAAATGGACGAATCCTTTGTGGGAAACTGACATTCCTCTATCACCAGACCAACTGACCCCGGATGAACAACCCGAAGACTTCTTCTGTTTGAAATTTCTCTAGAAGATCTCCTGTGCCCTAGTGCTGAGTGATTCTCAAATTCCTACCAATGAGAGGGATTTCCACCCCATCCTCCATGCTTGTAGTACGCCTAAGGAGGCTCTAGCTCTTCCGGTTCCCCAGATCCTCCAGGATCTCCTAGCATCCATTTGGAAAATGCCAGCCTCTGTATATGCCACTTCAAGATGTCCCGACCTCAAGTACAAAGTCCTGCCAGCGCCGGGATTCCAACACCCTCTACTACCGCATCAATCAGTAGCCTCCGAAGTGATACTCAAAAGTGGTCTTGGGCAAGCCACTTAACCCTCCATAGCCCATGTTCCCTGTAAAATAGTTATCTCCAAGTTATAATGCCCTGTTCAATGTAATTTCAGTTTGTTCAATGTAAACCGCACTGATGCAGAATAGCGCGGTATATAAGAGAATGTAAATAAAATAAATAAAAGGTCTAAGAGCACAAAGTCCATCACTCAGACCCTGGCCAAGAAAGACCAGTGGACTCTATCAGCAGGAAATCGTTTCAGAGTGGTCTCTTGGCCATGAGGATCTTGACCCATCAGCTCCAAATTCTCCATTCTCATCATGACTGCCTCCTGCAGATTGAAGACATCAGCAACCTTCCAGGGGAAGATAGGCACCAAATCCAGGATAATCTGAGTCCCCTGTATCACATTATCCGAGCAAGTTACAACACCTATGCCTCGATTGCATAGTCTACAGCAACAGCCATCTTTGCATGCTGCACAGCATGGCTCCGCATCTCTGGTCTTCTTGAAGATTACATGATCGTCTGGCCAATGCTCCTCGTCATGGGCGACAGCCTGTTTGGTCCCAAACTACAAGAGGCAGTGTCTGAGGTGAAAGGCCATTCTTCCAAGGTCCAGGAGCTGGTGGCCCAATCACCAGAGCCCACCCAACAATCTAGCTATCCACAGTACCCTCAGTACTGACGAGCGTACCACTGTCAATACTTCCAGCAATTCTACCCTATCATCTGTTTGAGCCTTACCCTAGGATGCCAGCTCCATGCCTACCAAACGCCAATTACAGGCAATTTCCCGGCAACATGAAAGAAAACAATCTTCGGCCACTCTGTTACTGCCTGCCAAGGCAACCCCTAGTTTTTTAGTATCTGCCGGTAGGGGGCAGAATCCAACATTTCAGAGAAGCTTGGCAGTCCATCATGACAGACCAGTGGGTTCCTCAACATCATCACAGCTGGCTACAAGATCAACTTCAACTTCACTGTGGTCCCTCCTCCCTGCCTACCCCACTTGCTAGCAACATTACCACACATCACCTGCCCCTATTGGCGAAGGAAATTGTAGACCTGCTCAACAGCAGTGCCATTGAACCGATAACAATCCAAGCACACAACCACGGCTTCTACTCCCTGTTTTTTCCTCATCCCAAAGAAGTCCAGCGGCCTTTGCCCCATCTTCGACCTCCGCGGACTGAACCTTCACATCAGAAGAGAAAAAATTCAAGATGAATTCCCTCGCCACAATTCTTCCATTGCTCTGCCACAAAGACTGGCTAGCCTCTCAAAGGCCGCTGTATACTCATTGGAAATATCATCAGTTCCGCTTCAAAACCAACCACTACCAGTACAAGGTATTAACTTTTGGCCTCTCCTCGACTCCATGGGTATTCATGAAATGTCTAACGGTGGCTGCAGTGCATTTAAAGCGCCAGGGTCACTGAGTTTTCCCTACCTAGATGACTGGCTTATCTCAGGCCCTGCCAAAGACAAAGCCCTTGGCTCAGTCTGCAGTACTTCCAACTTGTTACAAATGCTTGGATTCATCATCAATGTCCAGAAATACAAATAGGAGCCTCGTCAAGTGCTTTGCTTCATTGGGGCTCACTTGGACACCAAGAGTACCCAAGCATTTATGCCTAGCAACAGATCAGCCATCCTTTGTCAGCTCAGTGCCAGCATATCACAGCTCCGGAGTGCCTCAGCCTACACACTACTTCGACTCCTGGGGTACATGGTGGCGTCGGTCCATGTAGCTCCGCTAGCATGTCTTTATAGTGGCATCTCAAACTCAACTGGAGCCAGCACTTGCAATCCCTTCACAAGAAAATTCCCTTGAAAGGTCCTAACCAGCAAAAGCTGCACCAGTTCCTCTGAGGGTGGACTGCCTCCTGCAACCTAACCAGTGGCCACTCATTCCAGGAGCTGCTGCACCAGCTCACTCTGACTACTGATGCCTCCAACCTGGGCTGGGTAGCACCTCTCCTGCACTTCACAAGGGAGATGGTCCCTGACAGAAGCAACCATGCATATCAGTCTGCTCAAATTACATGTGGTTCTCTATGCCTTCAAATCTTGGGCCCACAACAAATCCTTCCTGGTTCAGACAGACAACCAGATCACCATGTTCTACATCAACTTATATCTGGCTCTTCACTCAGTCCATCGGCGTCTCCTTATGGGCAATCTAATTTCCCAGATCCCGAAGCCAGTTGGCAGATTCCCTCAGCTGCTGCCTAGACCCACATGAGTGGTCCCTCGAACTGAGCGCTCCACATCGCATATTCCAGTAGTGGGAGATGCTGGAAGTGGACCTCTTTGCTTCAAGTCGAGAACACCAAATGCCCACTTTTCTGCTCCATCTGTCCCAGTCTCCACAGATGGGCTTCAGACACCGTCCTCATTTTGTGGGAACACAGACTGCTGTATGCATTCCCCCTTTCCTCTCATCCCTCGTGTCCTGCTTATGATCCGGGAAGCTCTATGCCACAGTAATTTAGCTCTGCAGTGGCCTCAGCAAGTATGGTACCCACATATCCTTGCAATGGCACAGAGGGGTCTCCTACTGCTAGACCTTCAGCGCTTTCTACTCGCACAGCGAGGGGGCCGCCTGCTTCACACCAATCTTCCATCACTCTCCCTGGCCGCATGGAAACTGCCCGACACCTAGATCCACAGGACAGCCTTCCAGATGACATCAAGCCATCAAAGCATCCTGGAAGCCTTCAACTCGGTGCTACTATCAGAGTAAATGGTCTTGTTTTTCTCACTGGGCTAGACTTTGGGGGCTCGACCCCCGTGTCTTGCCCCCTCAAACTTCTCTCGACCTACCTCCTGCATCTCTGCAAATCGGGTCTGCAGACCACCTCAATCAGATGCCATCGCAGTTTCTCACCAACCGTTGGATGGCAAACCCATTTCTATGCACCCTGTGATGGGTCGTTTCATGAAAGGCCTGATGAATACCAAACTCCTGCTTAAGCCACCTCCTCCAGTGTGGAATCTAAATAGTCTTGTCTGAACTCATGAAGCCACCCTTTAAACCACTGGTCTCGGCTTCCTCAAATACCTCACTTAGAAAACTACCTTCCTGGTGGCTATAATGTCGGTGAACTCCAAGCTCTCATTCTCTATCCTCTGTATACACAATTCCTCCACAGCAAGGTCCTCCTGCGGACTCATCCCAAGTTCTTGCCTAAAATCATTTCGGATTTTCATCTAAATCAATCAGTCGTACTCCCAACATTTCTTCTAGAAGCATAGGTAGACTCTTTTGAGCAAGCTGTCTATTCTCTGAACTGTCAATGAGCTCTATTCTATTACCTGCATGGAACTTTACAAGTTTGCAACTCCTCACAGCTGTTTGTAACCTTCAGTCCTTACAATACCGGCCAACCTGTCTCCAAGCACACAAGTTCTTCCTGAATTGTGGATTACATTTCTTTCTGCTACACGCAAGTGGGCCAGACACCATCAGGCCGTGTCGGCACCCATCGCCTCCATGCTGTGGCAACAATCATCGCTAGCTTGGCCTCTGTCCCTTCAGAGAGAGGTGTGCATGCAGTGGAGCTGTTGCTTGAAAATCCTTCTTGCATATTCATTGTGAATATCCTGAAATCAAGACTAGTTAGGGGGTGCTCCTGGAGCAGCCCGTGTAGGGTAGAACCACTTAGACATCAATAAAGTTTTGACTTCCACACCTTGCCTTCTATATTTTTTTCCACCTTGCTCCACATCTGACTCCCATCTGTTGACGTACAGTGCTTGCTACACCTTGTAGTGCTATACAAATGATTAATAGTAGTAGAGCCAGATTTGTTTACAAGGCATTTGATGCTCATGGTGTTTGTGTGGTTTCAATTTGCAGGCAGCTGTATCAATGCTGAAACAAGACTACAAAGAAGGAGAAATGGACTTGAAGTCGGCCCTCGCTTTAGCTGTCAAAGTCCTAAACAAGACTATGGATGTCAGCAAACTATCTGCAGAGAAGGGTATTTGATTTGCATCTGTATCAGTTGTTTAGCCCCTTGCACTGTATTGTATATCATGTGACTTCTTTATACAATGTGTTTAAAAAAAAATCAGGGCAAGGAGAAATGGTGCACAGAAACTATATTAACAAAACTGCTGAGAGTAGCTTAAAGCTGGTAATGCATTTGCAATGATATGAATGTTTTCTAAATGTATTTAAAAAGTGCTTATTCTCCAGGAAGTCAGTCCTCACTTATGGGTGATGTCGGCACCGACTGAGCCCGCGTGGAAAAATTCCCCAGCTTTCAAAGACAGCCTTTGGGATTGCTGCCATGCATGCACGTGGTCCTCTTCCCGCTCAAAGGTGCCATCTTTCTCAGTCTCCCTTTTTCCACGGAGCCCTTCGGACGCACGCCCTCGTCCCTTGGGAAAACGTTTTTGTGTCTTCGGCCTTTTGGCCTTTTTTCCGGTAGCACGGGTCCTGTTCCGTCCTCCCCTTTGCCCCTGCTCCGGCTGTGGGCTAGGGGTTTCCTTTTTTCCCTCTTGTTAGTGTTTTTTTCTTTTGGGCCCTTTTCGTGCCCTTTTTTTTCTACAATTGCTGGCCTCAAAGGTTTTTGACCTTGCAGGGGCCCTTTTTGCCCCCATGGCCACCGGCTTCAAGAAATGTGATAGATGCTCCAAAAATATGTTGCTCGTGGACACCCATGACTGCTGTCTATGGTGTCTGGGGGCTGAACACAACCCCGAGCTCTGCTCGCTTTGTAAGAAAATGCCTGCTAAGGCCTTGCTAAGCCGCAAGCAGAAGTCCCGATGACATTTTCCACAAGGCAGCCCCAGTGGCACCATGCCCTGCCAATCCACCGCTTGCGGGGTCCCCCGCAGTGACCCCGCGCCCCAGGTGTCATTCCGATCAGGGTTCGCCCAAGTGGGAGCGGCGAAAGAAGAAGACAACCTCAAAGTCGCTTTTGGAGGCTCCGTACAAGCGTGAGCAGTTTCGTGCTTGTTCCCTTAGCCCTCCCTGGCGTTCCTGAGTATCGAACAAGGAGCAGCCTCGAAAGGTACCTCATATGGACATGGAGGTCTCCGGCGATGGCGCCCGATCTCCTGAGGGTTGTCCCGGTGAGGACCCCCTCTACTTTTCCACGCCAGACCCGGTAACCCTGGCGTTGGCGTCACAGGGACCCACTCCCGAGTGGGAGTCCCATATGCTTGCACTGGAGCACAGCGTTTCTGCCTTCCTCGCTGCCCAGCAGATGCTTTTGCCCAGCACAGCTGACTCACACCCCGAGACCGAGGGTCACCCGACTGGAGTCCCAAAAACTGCCTTAGAAACCCCCAAGAGCCGCAGGCCTTGTAAGGGTCCTCGGCACCGGTCTCACTTGCCATCCCATTCCTCGTGGGCGTGGTCAGTGCCTTCAGCTCCAAGAGGATCTTGGGCACAGGGCATGGGGATCAGCCCGACTCAGAGTTCTCCTTGGACTTCTCGGGCTGGGAATCGGACGGGGACACTTCCCGGAGACACACGCCCATTGGGATCTCCCCTCTGACCCATCCCTGCCTGCCTGCCTGCCTCGCAAAGGCGGTTGCATCCAGAGGACACCTCTTTCCTGGTGTTTGTGCGGGATATGGCTTGGGCCCTCAATCTGCCAATGCAGATGGAGGAGGAGCCAAGGGCAGAGGAACTTGACATCTTGCAGTATGAGTCTCCACCCAGGGAGTCTTACGGTTCCGGTACCGTCCATCCTATCCCGGCTGCTTCTCCACATGTGGGAAGCACCTGCCTCAGTCCCTATTGTCAGTAAAAGACTCGATGCCATGTATAGTGTCCAGGGCGGCCCAGGGTTTCGGAAGACCCAACTTCCTCATACCTCCATGGTAGTCGAATCCGCGATGCGGAACAGAAGAGCCCAAAGTCTCACTCTTCTGTCCCATGTGGTAAGGAATCCTGTGCCGTCAACGCCCTTGGATGCACGGCTTACCGGGGATCCATGCTGGCGTGCTGCATCCAGGCATACCAACTGTATATGGGTAAGTTTCTTTGCGACCTCGCCAAAGAGCTTGGCGGATTTTCCGCGGGCCTTGGTGGGGAGCACCTTCTCAGGATCCAGACCCTCCTGAGGTCAGTCGCAGACTGCTCAAAATACCTCTCCTGCACCGCATATGACTGGTTCGAGTCTTCCGCCCATGTAGCAGCGGCTGGCATCGGAGCCCGATGCCAGATGTGGCTCCAGTCTTTGGACCTGGAAGAGTTGGGTCCAGGAGAAGCTCCTGGATGTCCCCTGCCTTGGCAAACAGCTGTTCAGCAAGCCCATGTAGGACAAAGCAGCCGAGATCGAGGCGGAGTTCGTGACTCTCACACATCTCTCTCGCAAAATCTCCTCTCTTTAACGGAAGAAGCAGCCCAGCAAAAAGCCTTTCTTCCAGAGGAAAGGGCTCCCCTACCAGGGATACCCACCATACCCGCCTACCCCTGTGTCAACAACCAGCGCTCAGGGCAAAGGGGGAGCTTGGTCACCGGAAACCCAAGGGGCCAAGACCCAACCACCGGTGCCACCCTAGCCAGCCCCGGGGTTTTGACACTGAAAGCATAGTCTCTCGCCCCCCGGGGACGCTTCCACCCATGGGAGGATGCCTGTCTCTTTTCGACCCCGAATGGGCAGCTATTACATCAGACACCTGGTTCTTGCAGGCGATCCGGAACAGGTATCACTCCCTCCTCCCTTCTCCTCAGCAGAGCCTACTCGGCTTCCCTTGTACCAGGCTTGCTTGCAGCAAGAGCTGAACAACCTCCTCGGTCAACAGGCGGTCAAAAGGTTTCTGCTGCGCCTCCGTGGTCAGGGGGCCTGCGCCCCATCCTCTATCTCAGGAATCTGAACAAGTTTCTGGTGCGGGAGAAGTTCAAAATTCTATCCTTTGGCGTCCTGCTGCCCTACCTTGGCAGGGCGATTGGCTATGCTCCTTGGATCTCAGAGACGCTTACACCCACATTCCAGTCCACCCCAAGCACAGGAAGTACCTGCGTTTCAGGGTGCAGGGAGAGCACTTCAGTACAGAGTGCTCCCCTTTGGGCTCGCGTCTGCTCCCAAGTCACCAAGTGCCTGTCAGCGGCCATGGCCCACCTCCAGCTGCAGGGCATATCTGTCTAGCCTTACCTAGATGACTGGCTTGTCTCTGGCACCTTGGCAGAGGAGGCTCTCCTCTCGGTGTTGCGCACAGTCCTCCTCCTCGAGCGCCTCTGTTTCCTGCTCAACTACTCCAAATCCCATCCCAAACTGGTGCAGACCCTGGAGTTCATTAGCGCTCTTCTCGACACACAACGTGCGACCACCTTTCTCCCTTGAGCATGCGTGAATTGGCTCCACGCTCTGGCCGCCGAGGTCCAAGGCTGACACAAGGTCTCGGCGTGGGCCATACTTCGCCTCCTGGGGTACATGGCCTTGACTGCCCACGTTGTTCCCCATGCTCGCATGCACATGCGAGCGGTCCATTGATGCCTCAGAGTGCAATGAGCCCAAGCCTCGGGCCACCTCGGGGACCCTGTCCTGGTGTCTCGCAGCCTAGACGAGTCCCTAATCTGGTGTCAAGACCCCCAGAGCCTCCTTTGGGGCATGCCCTTCTAGACTCGACAGCACGAGCTCATCTTGACGATGGACGCCTCACTGTTGAGCTGGGGAGCCCACTGCGACAACCTTTGCACCCAGGGGCGGTGGTCACCCAAGGAATCTCGACAGCAGATCAACCTGCTCGAGCTTCGAGTGGTCCGGTTGGCCTTGAAGGTCTTCGAGTACCACCGGAAGGGAAAGTCTGTGCTTGTGCAGACCGACAACAGAGTCGCGATGTTCTACATAAACAAGGAGGGGGGCCACGGGCTCTCCCGTCTCCTCTGTCGGGGGCCACGGGCTCTCCCGTCTCCTCTGTCGGGGGCCACGGGCTCTCCCGTCTCCTCTGTCGGGGGCCACGGGCTCTCCCGTCTCCTCTGTCGGGGGCCACGGGCTCTCCCGTCTCCTCTGCTCCTTCGCTGTGCGCAGGGGCATGACGCTGAGAGCGGTCTACCTCTCGGGTCAGGACAACCTCCTCGCGGACAGACTCAGCAGGCTCCTTCGCCCACACAAGTGGCGCCTGAGTCTAGTGGTGGCTCTCCGCCTATTTCGTCGCTGGGGGACTCCGTCCATAGAGACCTGTTCATCAGCCCAACGAACGTGCAGCTTCCCTGTTTCTGCGGACCGATACCACACACAAGCAGGGTGGCCCCGAATGCATTCTTCCTGAACTGGACCTCTGGGCTTCTGTATGCATTCCCTCCCACTCTTCTCCTTGCGAGGACCCTCCACAAGATCCAGCGTGACTGAGCCTCAGTGATTCTCATGGTTCCTTTGTGGTCTCGACAACCTTGGTTCCCGCTTCTACTCTGGCTCATATCGGAACCTCCAGTCCCCCTGGGCAGTGCCTCAGGTCTGCTGACGCCGGAGGAGGGACAGGTGCTTCACACGAACTTGGTCACGCTATCCCTGACAGCCTGGTGGCTGAACGGGTCTCTTTAGCCTCGTTGCACCTCCCAGTGGAGGTTGAGGACGTCCTCGACAAGGCGGGCCTACGCTCTGAAGTGGCAGCGGTTTTTGATCTGGTGCTCTGAGCTCCAGATTGACCCCTTCTCCTGCTCCACCCATTGGGTTCTCCAGTACCTTCTCCACCTCTCACAGGTGGGTCTGAAGTCCAACTCGGTCAGAGTCCACCTGAGCGCCATCTCAGCCACCCACTTGCCCGTCGAGGGTAAACCCCTCTCGGGCCAACCTCTGGTCTTCCGCTTCATGCGGGGCCTGTTGCTTTCCAAACCCCCCATCTGGCCTCCACCAGCGGAATGGGACCTGAACATCATGCTCATGCAGCTGACGCAGCTGCCCTTCGAGCCAATGGCGATGTGCTCACTCCGGCACCTCTCCTGGAAGGTGGTTTTCCTGGTGGCACTGACCTCTACACGGCGAGTCAGCGAACTTCAAGCCCTCGTGGCCAAGGCCCCCTACACCAGGTTTTACAGGAGCAGGGTGGTCCTTTGCACCCACCCCAAGTTCCTTCCGAAGGTTGTCTCGCATTTCCACCTCAATCAGGAGGTGGTCTTGCCAACTTTCTTCCTGAAACCTCATGCCAACCAGGAATCGGAGGTCCTGCATACACTTGACTGCAAGAGGGCTCTCGCCTTCTACCTGCAGCGCACTCAAGGTCATCGCAAGTCTGACCGGCTATTCATCGCCTACGATCCCAACTGCCTGGGGCTGGCAGTCACCAAGCGCACCCTCTCCATCTGGGTGGCGGACTGCAACGTTTTCGCCCAAGCAAAGGCGGGCGCCCCACTGGATCTTTGAGTCACCGCATACGGCATCCGCGACAAGGCGGCATTGGTGGCTTCGCTGCACTCAATGCCTCTGATGGACATCTGTCGGGCTGCGACTGGTCTTCAGCGAATACCTTCCCTTTGCACTACTGTCTGGAGAGGGAGTCCCGCCGGGACAGCGCCTTCAGCCAGGCTGTACTCCGTAGTCTGTTCAGGGTATAAGCAACTCCTGCCCTCCGACCCTTCTGCGGCTATCGAGAGCTTGCCCCTGAGGCCCAAGGACTCTGGCTTCCTTCGGACATTGGCTTCTGCTCACACCTCGCGGAGGCGTTTTTAGCTTACAGGTTCAGTAGCCTGTAGCTGGGGAGTCCCATAAGTGAGGACTGATTTCCTGCTTGTTCCTGGAGAAAGCATAGCTACTCACCTGTAACAGATGTTCTCCAGGGACAGCATGAATCAGTCCTCACTACCCCCCACCTCCCCTGAAGAGTTGCAATTTTTTTATCCTTCCCTTGCCATCTACTTAGTGGGGCTCTAGCTTTGGGACCTGACTGAGCAAGATGGCACCTCTGGGTGGGAAGAGGACCACGCATGCGTGGCAGCAATTCCAAAGGCTTTCTTTGAAAGCTGGGGAATTGCTCCGTGTGGGCTCCGTCGGTGCTGATGTCGCCATAAGTGAGGACTGATTCCTGCTGTCCCTGGAGAACACCTGTTACAGGTGAGTAACTATGTTTTTTTCTGTTCTGTGGCCCTCTTCTTATCTTAAGTTTTAAGGACATAGTGGGCCATCATGGAACACTGAAACACTTTAGGGGATATGTTTACTAAGCCCTGTGCTGGTATCGCAGGTATGGGTTGCGGTACTAGGCCAGGGCTGTGTGCAGTTGCGGTGCTACAGCGTGGCAGACGGGCCACAGAAGCAACTAAAACAACCCATTGAGGTGGTATTGGTTGCACACAGTCCCACCCAGATGCACACTAAAAGGATGGCTCAAGGTTTGTAGCATGGCGGTGAAATCATGCACTAAACCCACGCTACCGTTCTAATACATTTTAGTAAACATGCTCCTAAGATTTCATCAGCGTTTATGGGAACACTCAAAGGGGGAATGACATTTGAATGAATTAGACACTTAAATGAATTTGAAACTGAGACAAACATATCCTATATGGAACTTCCTAAAAGACAACTTTAAAAACAAAACAAAAAGAACATACAGGATTATCTTCTTCATCTATATTAATTTGTAATTAGTAATATGCGAAAATGATACCCAGTCAACCAGTCTGAGCTGTTGTCTTTCATTTTCTCAATGACAGAAGCACACAACGTCACTTAATATTGATAATAAATTGGTGTTTTCAGCTTTTTGGGGATAGCCGAGGAAGCTTACCTGGAACCCCCCTGGGGGGAGGGGATGATATCCTTTGGAAGGCGTGCTATCCTAGCCTCAGTTACCCCCCCCCCCCCTCTCTGTCCAACTCAATCTTCCCTCCTCAGAACCTTCTCCAACCTTAGCTATTTCCTAATCAGCATTCACCAACATGTCCATCTCCATACAAGGCTGATTCCTCCTCTTAATCAGGGGAAATGAGGAAAACAAGAAAAAAATTGGTTAAAAAGTTAAAGAATTTTTATTTTTGTTTTGAACTATTTTTTTTCTTGTTTTTCTCCCTCTGGTCTTTTTCCCTTACTACTTTTGTAGCCCAGGGGTGGTGCTTGAGTTCCTCTGTACTGATGGCATTTCCACATGGGTTTGGAGCTGCGCTAGAGACTACTAGCATTAAAGCTCTACCACAGGGTTTTCTAATGTAAATTTGACACAGAAGTTTTACTTAGCAATGCTGTAAGCAAGCAGCATGTAAATGAGCTGTGTACAAAAAGACTGCATTACTAACAAGGAGAGCAAGCCAGACACATTCAGTGGCATGCTTGTAAAGATCTCCCTTCTTGAAAGTGCATGAGTGAGGATTGGCTCATGCACTGACTGCAAGGGCGATTTAAAACAAACAAAAAAAAACCAGTCTCCTCTTCTGCCTAATTCCCCCCCCCCCCCTCCAAAACAAAAATCATCATTGGTGACCCTACTGGCTCCCCACCCCATCTCCCTGAACTGGCACCCCCTCCCCAAATGGCCTGGCCAGGCCTCACCTCACCTCCCCCCAGCCCATACCTCCAAAACATTGGGAGGCAGGAGCATAGCCCATGTGCTTCTGCCTCACTGCTGCCATCTTTGCAAATGGCAGCAGCAGACTAACCCCATGCATTGCATCTCAGGTTGCATCATGCAGGTAAGGTGCCGTCATTTGCAAAGATGGTAGTGTGGTGGCAGGAGTGTGTAGGCTATGTACCTACCTGCCTTCCAGTTTTTTTTGAAGGTACTGGGGGGAGAGAGGTGAGGCCCGGCCTTTTCCATTTTGGAGATACAGGGGAGTCTAGATCTATTAGGGCCAGCAGTGATTGGTTCCTTTGCGTCCCTCTAGTCCAGTTCCGGAATCATAAGTTTAGAATCTCCTCCAGCAGCTTTGGAGATGAAAGATGTCATCGCTTTGATGTCACTGGTATAAATAGGCAAGGACCGCCCCCTTCCACCAGTACTTTCAGTCTCCAAGCAGCTTGAGAAGGTTCTGAGCCTGGGTTCCGGGCTCAGGGAAAACAAATAAGCAGAGCTTTTCTTTAGATTTTGGGGTTTTAATTTGGGATTTTTTATTTTTTGTAGATCCAGTGCTGCCGCCAGAAGTGTTCCTGCTCCCTTGGAAGGCCCCTGTCTCTCGCTTCTCTCCCTCCTCCTGCCTCCTTTTCTCTGTCCTTCCCCCCTCCCTTTCCCTCCCCGGTAGCTTCCCCATCGAGTAAACGAGCAGAAGGGGAATCTGGTGTACAGTATTTGCCTCCCTGCTCCCGAACCCGCAGTACAGGGGTGAGGAGCAGGTGGAAGGCTGCAGGCAGCAGCAGCACTAGCAGCACCAGGGAAATTAAAGTTGCCGGTCTCCGGAGCGGAGGGGGCACTCTTCAGCGAGGTCTGCAGTCACCGGAGCTGAAGCCGCAGTACGGCTGAGCTCCAGCGCAGGAGTCTGCCTTCCTGGTCCTAGGCGGCGAATGGTGAGTCCAATCAGCGGTTAACCGCAGAAGTTGGTTGGCGCGGACAAAAACAGAGTGGCAGGCCACGCGGCTGCATGCGCGCGCACGAGAAACTCATAGGGACGCGGTGTTTCTTTCAGCGGGAAGCTCGCGGTGGCCATTTTGATAGCCGCGAGTTAATGGTCTCGGCTTAGCTTGCAGTTTTGGCAGACACTTAAGTTTCGTTTTGGGATCCGTCATTTGGGCCCGCTAGGTGGCCTGGTATTCAGGGTCTCTGGAAAAATAAAAAAAGAAACGCAAACAAAGGACAGCCGAATCAGCAGAGGTTTTGTAGCAGGGGTCTCTGCTGCCTCAGTTTAGAGGAGAGTTTGGGCTGCCTTCGTTAGGGCGTAGCTGGTTGGAGGGGTTTCCCTTGAAGATGCCGGCTAGGCCCCGCTGTTTGGTTTGTGGTACGAGGCGCCGAGAGCTTTTGGATTCGGGGGTCTGTGGTGCCTGCTCCTTAGAATCAGCGTTGATGGATAAAGCTCTGGGGGGATCCGCTGGGGGTCTGGTGGAGTTTCCTTCAGAAGCAGGGGAGTCCTTACCTCCTTGTTTGGAGGCCGCGGAGCCAATTGCAGGTCCATCCTTGGGGGGCGCTGCTTTGCTGCTGGCACCGAGCCAGCGAGGCTCTGTGCCCGGGATTCCTTCTGATTTCTTTGCTGTCATGCAGCAAGCCTTTGCTTTGCTGCAACCCGGCTTGGGTACTCAATCTCAGAGTGCTCGGGGACAAAATCGAGCCGGCGCTCTGGACCTTCCTGTCCAGTCTGGGGGACAAGTTGTGAATGGCTGAGGTGGAGGTAGAGGACATCTCTGAGGATGAGTTGGAAGAGGGAGAGTTGCCGGACGCGGAGCAGCAGAGTCGAGTGGTCCGGATATTTTGTCGTGAGGAGCTCCCAGCTTTGATTGCCGAGACTCTCAAAACGTTGAACATGCCTTCGGGAGGTCCGGCGGCAGAGGAGGCTTTGGAAGATCCTCTGCTGCAGGCCGTTTCCCATCAGGTATTCCCGGTTCATAGGGTCTTCAGGAACATGATTCAGGAAGAATGGGATGTGCCGGAGTTGGCTTTGAGAGGTTCCAAGGCCCTGACGCGGCTGTATCCGCTTTCTGACCAGGATCGGGAGCTGTTCCGCTCTCCTAAGGTAGATGCTGCGGTGTCAGTGGTTACTAAAAAGACTACGATTCCAGTTGAGGGGGCCGCGGCGTTGAAGGACGTGCAAGATAGGAAGTTGGATACTCTGCTGAAGCAAGTGTTTGATGTCTGTGACCTCTCCTTGCAGGCCTCTATAGCTGGGGAGTGGGTGGCGAGAGGCTGCTTACGATGGTCCCAGAGGTTGCAGGTGGATCAGCTGGAGGGACAGACGGAGGAGGTAGCGAGGCTGGAGTCCGGTACCGCGTATTTAGCGGACATTCATTATGATCTCATTCGGGGGCTGGCCAAGAGTATGGTGTCGGTAGTGGCGGCGCGAAGGTATCTTTGGTTGTGCAACTGGTCAGCTGACAGTTCTTCCAAAGCGCGGCTGAGCAAGCTTCCGTTCAGGGGGAAGCTTTTGTTTGGTGAGGATTTGGAAAAGTTGGTTAAAGATCTCGGGGAGTCCAAGGGCGGTCGGCTGCCGGAGGATAAGCCGAAGCAGAGCCGAGGTACCCCGGGGTCCCTAGGAGTTCCGAGAGAGTTTCGTAGGTTTCGTTCTTCTCGGTTTCCCCCATCGCAAAGGGGAAGGTTGCAGACACGTGGCCAGGGATTTCGAGGATTCCGGGGGGCGGGCAGAGGTTTTACGCCTTTCCAGTCCTCAGGCAGTAAAAAATCCCAATGAGATAAGGCGGACTCAGATGGCGGTGGTGCCCATGGGAGGACGATTGCAGGAGTTTTACCCTGCCTGGGTCCAAATCACATCAGACCAGTGGGTCTTAGAATTCATTCGAGAAGGTTATGCTCTGGAGCTTCATCGGCCCGTGTTAGATTCCTTTATCCAATCTCCTTCCAAGGCTCTCTGCAAGGTACGAGCAGTCGCAGATACGTTACGACGGCTGCTGCAGCTAAGAGCGGTGGTTCCTGTTCCTGCGGCTCAATACGGGTGCGGTCGATACTCCATTTATTTTGTGGTCCCAAAGAAAGAAGGCACGTTTCGGCCGATTCTGGATTTAAAGAGAGTGAATCGGTGCCTTCGGGTTACCCATTTCCGGATGGAAAGTTGCGCTCCGTCATAGCGGCGGTCAGGGGGGGGAGTTCCTGACGTTGTTGGACCTCACGGAGGCGTATCTTCATATCCCCGTTCATCAGGAACATCAAAGGTTTCTGCGGTTTGCGGTGCCTATGGGGCATTTTCAATTTCAAGCAATGCCCTTCGGTCTTGCCACAGCCCCTTGAAGTTCACCAAGATAATGGTGGTAGTGGTGGCGGCGCTCCGCAAGGAGGGAGTTCTAGTGCATCTGTACTTGGACGATTGATTGATTCGAGGGAAGAGAGTGCCGCGGCCACCGCCCGGGTAGTGTCGGTGTTAGAAGGTCTCGGCTGGGTAGTCAACTATGCGAAGAGCAGGTTGGAGCCCTCGCAGTCTCTGGAGTACTTGGCCCGCTTCGAGACACAGCAGGGGGGCGGTCTTTCTCCCGGATCAGAGGGCGCGAGGATTGAGGGTTCTTGTGCAGCGGTTTCTAGCTTGGCGAGCGCCGACGGCCTGGCAGTATCTGCAGTTGCTCGGGATGATGGCAGACACAATCGATGTGGTACCGTGGGCCAGATCGCATATGAGGCCGTTGCAGGGTGCGCTACTCCGCTGTTGGTCGCATCAGAAGGATCGGTTGTCTCGGCGGCTGGTTTGTCCGCAAGACGTGCGTCAGGAACTTCTCTGGTGGTTGCAGAAGGAGAGTTTGGAAGTGGGCATGCCTCTGGAGTCCCCCTCCTGGAGACTGGTAACGACAGATGTAAGTCTTGTGGGGTGGGGGGCTCATTGCGAGGGGAGGTTTGCCCAGGGGCGGTGGTCGCTGCAGGAACAGAGTTGGTCCATCAACAGATTAGAGATGAGAGCGGTGTTTCAGGGCAGATTGCAGCGGGCGGCCGTGCGAGTACTCTCCGACAATGCAACAACTGTGGCCTATATCAATCGGCAGGGTGGCACAGGCAGTGCGCCGCTGGAGAGGGAGGTGCAGCAGCTGAGTTGCTGTATTGGACCGAGCAGAATCTAGGGGCGCTGTCAGCTCAGCATGTCGCCGGCGTAGACCATGTCGAGGCGGACTTTCTAAGTCGCCGTAGGGTGGACCCGGGGGAATAGGGGCTCCACCCAGACGTGTTTGCTCTCTTGGTGCGGCGTTGGGGGATCCCGTTAATGGATCTGATGGCGCACTTCGAGTCGGCGAAGGTGGCTCGGTTTTTCAGCAGGAGGAGAGCGGATGTCGGAAGGCCTCGATGCGTTGGCTCAGAGGTGGCCGGAGGAGGGCCTTCTCTATGTGTTTCTGCCGTGGGCGCTCATAGGCCGGGTGCTACAGCGCATAGAACGACATCACGGCCTGGTTGTTTTGGTATACTGATTTGGTGTGGCTGATGGTGGACAGACCATTGAGGCTTCCTCTGCGGGAGGACCTCTTGATGCAGGGGCCATTGCGCATGCCCCAGGTGGGTCGATTCTCGCTTACGGCATGGCTCTTGAAAGGGCTAGAATGACGGCTAGGGGATATTCCTCGGCGGTTATTGCGACATTACTAAAGGTGCGCAGGCTTTCCACTTCGTTGGCCTACATACGAGTTTGGCGTATCTTTGAAGCCTGGTGTGCACAGTGGAATCTGTGGGCCTTGAGGGCTTTGGTGCCGCAAGTCCTTTCCTTCTTGCAGGATGGGGTAGAGAAGGGTCTGGCGGCTAGTTCCTTGCGGGTGCAGCTGGCAGCCATCTCCTGTTACCGGGGTAAAATAAGAGGTCAGCCATTAGGTTCCCAGCGTGATGTCTTGCGTTTTTTGCGGGCGGTGTTGCTCTTGCGACCTCCGAGGCGAAGTGCAGTTCCTCCGTGGGATCTGAATTTGGTGTTGGAGGCGTTAATTCGGCTGCTGTTTGAACCGTTGAGCAAGGCGTTGTTGAAAGATTTGACGCTGAAAACAGTCTTTTTGATAGCTATTTGCTCGGCGAGAAGAATTTTGGAGTTGCAAGCGCTTTCCTGTAAGGCTCCCTACTTGTCTCTTTTTTTTTTCAGTCATAAGGTTGTTCTACGTACAGTGCCGGCCTTTCTGCCTAAGGTGGTGTTGGTGTTTCATGTTAACCAGGTGGTGTCGCTTCCGGTGTTTTCGGTGGACCACAAGGGTGACTCGGGGGGTCGGTTGCATCTTCTGGATGTTCGACGTGCTCTTAAGAAGTATCTCCGTAGAACTGGTCCTTTCCGGAAGTCGGACAGGTTGTTTGTCTCTTTTGGCGGTCCGCGAAGAGGGGAGGCGGCGGCGAAATCCTCTATTTCTCGGTGGTTGAAAGAGACTATTGCATCGGCGTATCTGCTAAAGGGTAAGTTGGTACCAGAGGACCTTCGGGCGCATTCTACTAGGGCGCAGGCGGCGTCTTGGGCGGAAGTCAGTTTGGTCCCAGTTGAAGACATTTGTAAGGCAGTGACGTGGTCATCCTTGCATTCCTTTGTTAAGCACTACAGATTAGATGTACAAGCCAGGGGAGATGGTCGTTTTGGCTCAGCGGTACTTCAGGCTGGACTTGCAGGTCCCTCCCGTTGATATTCACTGCTCTGTTACATCCTCTATGGTTCCGGGACTGGACTAGAGGGACGCAAAGGAAAAGTAAATTAGACTTATCTGCTAATTTTTGTTCCTTAAGGAACTCTAGTCCAGTCCCGGATCCCTCCCAGTGTGTTGCGAGTTCGTGCAGCCTGAAGTATAGAGGGTGACATGAGTAGGTTCTGTCATAGAACCTTGGTGGGAACCTTTTTGCAGCAGTGTTGTGTTGGTTCTGGGGTTGGTTTTTTCCCTGGACAGTTTTAGTGGCATTGAAAGTCTAGTAGTAAGGTTTCGGTAGGTTAGACTACCCTTTTTTCTATTTCTGTGATAGCTATTGATCGACTTATTTGTTGCTCTGCTGAGTCTGCTTTGTCAATAGGTACTGGTGGAAGTGGGCGGTCCTTGCCTATTTATACCAGTGACATCAAAGCGATGACATCTTTCAGTCTCCAAAGCTGCTGGAGGAGATTCTAAACTCTATGGTTCCGGGACTGGACTAGAGTTCCTTAAGGAACAATAATTAGCAGGTAAGTCTAATTTACTTTTCAGGAGTGTGTGGGGTGGTCGACCCACTAGGGCCATTGATAATTCATTGGTTAGGGGGGAGTTGGGGCCCACTAGTGCCACCAATGATGGGGGGTGGATTGGCTTGTTTGTGGCTTATTTGTGCCACCAGGGATGGTGGGTTATCTGAGGTGAAACTGGCATAAATAAGTGAAAAAAAACTGCCCTGAGTTTCAGCAGTGTGTTTTTATATTGGAATCAATTTTTTATTCATCTGATTTGCATGCATTTTGCATTCTCTCTGCACTATCCTTTAGCACAGTGGTGTTTAACGCTGATTTTCCCACACTAAGCATCCTGTATCGGGGAGTGTAAAATTAGTGTGGGAAGACAGAGCTCAAATTGCTGTGCTAAGGGGACGTGCAGGTTGCGCATCGGGCTAATATAGTACTTGTGCCTAGCAACATTGTGTTACTGCAGATGCAAATGTCAGCAGTGGATTGGGCTTGTTAAATTGTGTGTGAATTATTTTTCAGTTGAAATTGCAACACTGACAAGAGAAAATGGAAAGACAAAAATAAGGGTTCTGAAACAGAAGGAGGTAGAGGAGCTGATAAAGAAACATGAAGAAGAAGAAGCAAAAGCCGAACGAGAAAAAAAGGAAAAGGAACAGAAAGAAAAAGAGAAAATATGAGAGTATTTTTATAGATTGCCCGTTTTCAGTTCTGTGCTTTCTCATGCAGTGGATGACAGTAACTACTCTTCAAATGTACCTGTAACATAGGATCTGAATCTTAATTTGAAAATTAATTCTGTGTCTACTTTTATATTCTGGAATAAAACTTGAAGAAATTAGCCTTTTTTTTTCCACCAGAGGAAACTGCCATTATTTTCAGATGATGATCTGTGTCACTAATGCCTTTGCCTATGTGGCGATAAATGGACCTCGGTTTCAAAAAGTAGATAGTAACATACAACTATGGGGGTAATTTTATACAGCAAGTTGAAAAGTGAGGTGGAGGAGAGTCCTTTAGAGCCTGATTTTAGTAGGGCTGTTTTCTCCTCCCATATCTAAGGGAAAAGAAGGCTTAGTAAGCCTGACCCTTAATACACTGTTACAGGCCACAGGCAGAAATACAGTCAACATTCCCCTAACCTTGTTATCACACACACACACACTCTCACACTCTCTCTCTCTGATATATTCCCCAATCCTGTCATCACTCAGTCTTTTCTCTCTCTCTCTCTCTCTCTAACCTCCCTCTTCCACCATCTCTCTCCTTCACCTGTCCTCACCACCCAGGAAACCAGAGAGCCCCTCCCCTCCAAACAAGCCCCTACCCTTTATGTAACCAGCTAAACCTTGCCAACACCCAGTCATCCATTTCCAAACCTCTTCCTTCCTCCCCTAATATAACCAGTTAAGTTCCTCTCCAGCCAGTGACTCCTCGGAGGCAGGTAGGCACCCTCCCCCTCGCTCCTCTGGCAGATCTGCTCATCTGTTGCAGAAAAGGAGCTTCCTGTCCTCTGTACAGCACAGTTCTCTTGAGCTGTGCAGTGCACAACACTAGACCAGCATGAGAGTGCCTGTGGAATCTGTTTATACCAATCCACATTAGTTTAAAGAGAATCCACATCTCATCACTAAGAGTCAAACACAAATGATGCAAAAAATAATTTTATCTACTTTCTTCTTCCCTTGAATATGATCAGTGCCATAGATGTGCTATTCAAGAATGACCTGGAGTCACAGTTGTCTGTCTCCAGGAACAAGCAGAAATGTAGTCTTCACATATATGGGTGACTTCGGTACTAACTGAGCCTGCATTTGAACGCTCCCCAGTGTCCAGTAGGAAAGTCTTTGGGAGTACTCCATTATGCTTGTGTGTCTGCCTTCCCACTCTTCTTAACTCCCTTTCCTCAGTTCTTCTTTTTCCGTGAAGCCATCAGGATCTTTTTCCTATCATCGCAGAAAACCTTTTGTCGGAATAGCACGTCTGCCTTCCTATTTTCACTCTGGTATTGCTTAACCAATTCCGGTACCTTCATTTTTATCCATACTTTGTGATCTTTTATTTTTCATTTTTTTCTTTGAGGGCCTCGTGCCCTTTATAGGCCTCAGGCCTATCCTCTCCACAGAGAAACACCACTCTAGCGGTTTAAAAAAAAAAATGCACCAAGTGCTCCAGCACAATTTCTGTCATGGACACACATGACTAGTGCCTCCAAGTGTCTTGGTCCCAACCCTGATCCAGACACTTGTTCCCTCTGTAAGCTAATGATGAAGAGAGGCCAAGGAAACCAGGCCAGAAAGTTATCAGAACTTTTTCCATTGGATTCAGTCACGTTGGCATCGACATCCTCCTGGACTTCATCGGCTTCAAAGGTACCCAAAACCTCGAAAACCTCAAAACACAGTGCAGGCTCTAAGAGGAAGAAAACTTCAAGATCCCCGCAGAAAACTCCACGGGATCCAAAGGAGTCTCAAGAATCATCCAAGGATTCCAGAGAGACATCAAGAGGATCGAGGGAGAGGTTCTGTTCCAAGCACAAAGACTCCCTGAAGATGTCCTCTGATAGTGGCCAAAGCCTCTAGGGAACCGGGAGGCCTGCGAGGCATCGACCTTGGCAGAGCCCCTGGTGCCGTGCTCTGGTACAGTGGCTGCAAGCCCCAATCTGTCTCTGGAGCAGACACTGGCAATCTTGTCTGATCAGCGTATGCTATCTTTTGAGAAGACTTGAGTGGCTCTCCTAGCAGCCTCGGTGCCCCAAACACTGATGACTTTAGGACCGCTTACATCTGTATTAACACTGGTACGGTGCAACTACCTGAAGTCCCTATTCTCCATGCCTCTGCTCCACCACCAGGATCGGTGTCGGAAGCCCCGTCAACTTGGTCAATAGCAATTATGGCACTGCTGCTAGGGCAGCAAGGGGAGGACATCAAGTTGGACAGATACTAGCAGCACCATCCACACAGTAATCGGCACTGACAACGCTCACCGAGCTCAGATTCTGAAACCTCTGATTCAGACCATTGGTCCTGTGATTCTGAGGAGTTGCTGGATATGGCATAGACATCAGAGCTGTCTCCTCAAAGTACCACGTCCTGCCAAGTGTGTCTCCCTGAGGACATGTCCTTCCAGGAATTTATTAGGGACATAGAAGCAGGTCTCTCGATACCAGCTGCGGTGGAACTAGAGAGAGGAGACAACAATCTTACCAGTTCATAAGATCCTACATAACCTGATGCTTTGTGTGTGGGAGACCCCGCTAACTGTCTCGCCCCATGTATTGCGTACTGGAGGTCCCAGGCTTTCAAAAGATGCAGCTACCACATCACTAGATGGTGGTAGAATCAACGATGCGCTGCATCAAAAGTTGTAAGATACATGCGTCTATTCCTTTGCTCGACCCCTCTTTTTAAGCCTCCATGCTGGCAAGTAGAATTAATTTCTACACTTTATATATGGGAATGTTCCTTAAGGAAATCAGTAAGGATTGGGAAGCCTTCCTTCCTTTCATCCCAGAGGAGAAGAGGTCAGCTTTTGAGACAGTCCTCAGAAACAGCCAGAATGTCTCAAAGTTTGTGAACAGGACAGCCTTCGATGCATTTGAATCCACCAGCAGAGCATTGGCTATTGCAATCAGTGCTCAAAGATTAGCATGGTTACAGGCCTCTGACATAGAGCAATAGGTCCAAGACAAACTGGGAAACAACATCCCCTGCACTGGGGAAAATCTCTTCAGTAAAAACTGGAGAGCATGAAACTGATGATACCACTCTGAAGAGGCTCTCCAGAAAGACTGCTGACCTCTCAAAAAAGAAGCCAGCAACAAAAAAAAGCTTTTCTGTCCTAAGAAGAGGTTCTACTCTCATTCACAGCCATTTCATCAGCCCCAGGGCAAGCAACAGGGGCCCAAACCACCTAAGAAGCCCAGAACTGCCAAGCAGCAGCCAGCAGCTCAGCCACAAGTAACACCCAGCTTTTGACTCCGTCCTGGGGAACATGGTCATCTTGCCCCTGCAAAGGCCCAATCCAACAAAAATGGCAGGTTGGCTTTGTTTTTTTGCCAACTCGGAGCAGTGGACCCTAAACATCCTTCAGGAGGGGTATCAATTAAACTTAATCAATCTCCTCTGCCTCACCTTGGAGGTGAATATCCTCTTCAACCTATCCTCAAGGCCCTACTCAAAGAGGAAATCTCCAACCTGCTCACACATGGTGCCATAGAGGAGGTTCCACAACAAGAACTTCATGAGGGCTTCTACTCTCCTTACTTCCTCATTCTGAAGAGGTCAGGAGGATATAGGCCTATCTTCGATCTCCAAAAGCTCAACAAATTCCTTGTCAAGGAAAAGTTCAAAATTATTTCCCTTGGAACTCTCCTATCCTATCTGCAGGAACAAGACTGGCTACGTTCCCTAGATCTCAAAGATGAATATACTCATTTTCTGATATATCCAGGACACAGGAAATATCTTCGCTTTGCCTTTCAAGGGACCCATTACTAGTACAGAGTTCTTCCCCTTTGGTCTGGCATTGGTTCCCAGGGTATTCACAAAATGCATGTCAGTGGTAGCAGCCCACCTGTGAGGCAAGGAGATCCTTGTCTTCCCTTACGTAGATGACTCGATAAAGGCAGACTCTCCAGGAGAACTCTGCTCTTCACTCCAAATCACTCTCGCAACGCTGCAACACCTGGGATTTATAGTGAACTTTCCAAAGTCTCAACTAACACCAACTCAAAGATTGTAGTTCATAGGAGCCGTGCTAGACACTCTGCAATCCAGAGCCTTTCTACCCCTAGACCATTTACACTGACTAGTAACTCTAGTCATCCACATGTGTTAACAGACAAGCTCGACAGCTCGAGACTTCCTTCGTCTCTTAGGCCACATGACATCCACAGTGCACATGGTACCATTTGCAAGACTACATATGTGCCTAGCATCGCAATGGACACAATCCACAGGACACCTACGGAACATCATTCAGATCACCCACCCACTAGTCCAATTCCTCTTATGGTGGTGCACCTCTGCAAACCTGCTTGGAGGGTCATTTTTTCAGATGCCTCAAACTCAAAACACCTTAACCATGGATGTGTCTGAACTGGGTTGGGGAGCCCACCTGGAGTCAGTGTCCACACAAGGTCAGTAGACATCTCTGGAGTCATCCTTACAGATCTACTTGGAACTACGGGCAATCATGAATGCCCTGCAGGTGTTTCAACACCACCTCTCGAACAGCCAGGTGCTTGTCAGGACAGACAACCAGGTGGCAATGTTCTATGTGAAAAAGCAAGGCTCACTTTCCCCTCTGTGAGGAGGCCTTTCGCCTGTGGAACTTCACCATCTCTCACCAAATATACCTTCGTGCAGTGTATATTCCCAGTGATCAGAATCGCCTTACAGATAAGCTCAGTTGAATCCTCCACCCACAAGAGTGGAGTCTAGTCCCTTGCATAGTGACACAGATCTTCAAAGCCTGGGAAACACCTGCCATCAATCTCTTTGCCACTCCACAGAACAGCAAACCCCTGCATTTCTCTTCCAGAGTTCTATCCAAGCTAAGCCAAGCAAATGATGCTTTTCACGTAAATAGGGATCAGTGACTGCTTTATGCATTTTCCCCCCACACCCCTAATACTGAAGACCCCCTTCAAGCTCCAGCTTGATGGAGGCACTATGATTCTCATAGCCCACTTCTAGCCTCGTCAACCCTGGTTTCCCCTTCTACTTCAGCTGCAACCAATCCGTCTGGGCTGCAGTCTAGGTCTTCTGTCCTAGGACAATGGAACAGTCCTACATCGCAATCTGCGATCTCTCCATCTGACTGCTTTGTTGCTGAGGGGATGATGCTCCAGCATCTCCACATTCCTCAAGAAGTAAAAGACATTCTCCTGGCTTCCAGGAAACCCGCCACCAGACAGGCCTACCCGTTCAAATGGCTCAGATTTGGATCATGGTGCTCATGAGATAACCTCAATCCCTTTGATGCACTAGTGTCTGCTCTTTTGCAATATCTATTGCACTTGTCCTTTTCAGGATTAAAGACCAATTCAATATGAGTTTACCTCTCTGCTATTGTAGCTTTTCACAAGCCAATCGATGGTTACTCTATCTCTATGTACCCACTAGTGGTGCGTTTCATGAGAGGCCTCCTCTAAGCTACCTTTTTGACCACCTCCAGTGGTGTGGGATGTCATTGTGGTCTTGGCTCAGCTGCTCAAACACCCTTTGAACCCCTAACAACCTCTCACCTGCAGTACTTGGAAGTTCATATTCCTCATTGCACTGACCTTGGCCAGGCGCATTAGTGAATTACAAGCTTTGGTGGCCCATCTACCATACACCATATTCCATTATGACAAGGTCTTATGGATAAACCCCACTTTCTACCAAAAGTGATATCGCCCTTCCACATTAGTCAATCTGTAATACTTCTGGTCTCCTTCCCAAGACCACCTACTTCCCATGCAAAAGCAACTCTGCACGCTTTAGTTTGCAAACGAGCCCTTGCCTTCTATGCAGGGGACTCAGGATCTCTGCAGATCCTCACAATTGTTCATTTCCTTTGACCCCACTTGTGGCTTCCTGTAATAAAGTGTATGCTCTCTTGTTGGATAGCAGACTGCATTGCTTTTGCTTATGATAAGGCAGGACTCACCCTTACAGGGCATGACACTGTTCACAATGTCTGAGCCAACCTATGCTCAATACCTATTGACAAAATATGCCAGGCAGCAACCTGGTCCTCCATCCACACCTTTGCTGCCCACTAGTGCTTGGACAAGGACTCCTGCTGAGATGAGGCCTTTGGACAGGTGGTCCTCCAACATCTCTTTGGAACATAGCTACAACTCCTTCCCCTGCCCACATGGTTTGTTCCAGATCTCCATGGCGGGGATGTCTATGTTGAACCCAGTCTGACCACTCTCACCTGGTTTCCAGTTCTGAAGATCTGGGAGCTAGGGAGTCCCATATGTGAAGACTACATTCCTGCTTGTTCCTGGAAATAGCATAGTTACTCACCTGTAACATGTGATCTCTGGGAACAGCAGGAATTTAGTCTTCACAACCCACTCTCCTCCCCATGGAGTTGGGCTATTTTTATTCTTCCTCCTCAGCTGCAACCCCTACTGAGGAGAGGGAGTTAGAGGAGCAGGAAGGCAGTCATGCAGGTGCAGTGCAGTACTCACAAAGGCTTATTAGATGCTGGGGAGCATTCCTGCATGGGGTCCTTTGGTACCAACATCACCCATATATGTGAAGACTAAATTCCTGCTGTTCCTGGAGATCACCTGTTACAGGTGAAGAACTATGCTTTATCTCCCCTACTTAGTATCTTGCCAGTACACCAATATTCCTATTATTATTCCCATGGACATAAAAGCAGGCATTTGCTTTATGAATTAGTAGATTTTAAAATAAAATAGATACTTCTAGATTTTAGAAACTAACCTTTTCATGCATTTGATTTTGCTGTTTTGAATGTGTAACCAGGAAATTCTTAACAGAAGCAGAACTTAACATTTTTCTGTCCTAGTCGCACTTTCTCCACAATACTACTAATGATCATTTGTATAGCACTACAAGGCATATGCAGTGCTGTATAGAGACATGGAAGAGACTGTCCCTGCTTATCAGAGCTTAAAATCCAGTCAAGACAGACAGCACAACAACAGGGAACTAGGATATATCTAGAGGAATGGTAAGGAAACACATAAGAACAGGAGGTCGAGGGGATCAGGATCCAAAAGCAGCCTCAAAAAGGTGAATTTTTATCCTGGATTCGAACAGGGCCAGAGAAGGAGCCTGATGTATTGACTCAAGTAGCTTATTCCAACAGCAAGATGGAAAGATTGAAGTCTGGAATGAGAGAGGATCTGCCAGTAGAATGAAGTACCTGAGGAGGAGCATTGAATGAAGGCACTTATAGGTCAGTAGTAGAAGTTTGAATGGGATGCAGAAATGGCTAGAGAGGAAATGAAGTGACTTGAGAAGAGGGGGGTGACATGAGCATAACAACACTGGTGGAAGATTAGCCATGCAGCTGATTGTAGGTGGTCCTAACCAGATGAGCGGCCTGGTCTGTTCATCTTCTGTGGTAAAAACAGGAACTTCTGTTCTCTGCACCATGTAGAGCTCTCTGATTAAGAGCCACATAGTGTAGAAACACCAGCACCCGTCTCAGGAGACCTACATGAGAACTCTTGTGCACTGGAGTTTCTGCACCATGTAGCTTAAAAGCAGAGAGTCATGTGGTACAGAGGACGTTCCTGTTCTGCTGTAGTAATAAATAAAAGGCAAAGCGATCCTAGATGCCAAAAAGCAATGTTTGGTTGCCATGGTGACTTGGCACCTGGGCTTTGTTGAGGCCTGCATTAGGGGTTATAGCTTCCATTTTCAAGCCAGGTGCCAATAGGACAGGGGCAGAGGGGAACTGCTCTTGTCCCATCCACTAGACTAGCAGGGATACCCTTGTAAATGTCAGGGGAAGGGTTGTGATCAGGAAGACCTGTTATTTGGAAGGTTTGCCAGGATGTTTGCAAAGGGGGAGGTCTGTGCTTGGGGTGGCTATGTGATTGAGAGAAGTTGGGTATTGAGGCCCACATTACATGCACTGGCAGAGATAGCATGAGTACATGCATCTGCCGATGCATTTAATGTGGGCCATATGGTGTGTTCCCTGCATGCTAACTGCAGGGCATTTGCTGTCCACACCAGCAGCAGTTAGTGCACAGACTTTACACTTAACATGTGTGTAGTTTTTGTTCCTAACATGTGCTAGGTGCAAAATCTCGCTGTACTTTAGTTACAGTAGGAATGTGCATTCATTTGAAATGACAGGAGCTATTATGTCTCAAGGAGGATTTACTTTAGCCAGCTTGTTCTTAACTGTGTATTTTATTTCTAGTGCTCTTTGTTCTTGTTTCCTGATTGGCCCAAAATTGTGTCTGTCCTGGAGCTTCATGGAAAACAGTTCCCTGGATTGATTGATTTTTGCCTTATGGCTCTATTGACATCTCCTATAGAGACCTAACTCCAAAGACTTTTGTCAGAAAATGTGTGACAGTATCTAAGACGTTTACCAAGCTTATTCCACTTCTTGGTTGTCCAATTAATGATCATCACAAAATTGGACAGCTAGGACCTGGAGCAGGCTTGGTAAATGTTTGTGATAGTATATTTAGAAATGGTTTCACAGAATTTCTGGCGCAAGAACATGATAGAAGAAGAAAAGCCTTTGGAGCAAGTCTCTGGAGCAGGAGTCAATTTATTTTATTTATTTAATGTCTTTTCTATACCGTGCTCTTTAGAATCAGTGCGGTTTACAGTCAACAAAATTTGTACAGTGTTGGCAGAACCTGCACTGTACCTACAATGAACAGGTGTTACAATTTGGGACTAAGGAGGGTAATTATGTACAGGCTAAGCGATCGGTCACAGGTGTCTGGATCAGCTGGCAGCTATTTACAGGTTGTCTATATACAGGTTGATTGTCCAGATTGCAGATGTACAGTATTGCTTGGCGACTATATGCGATATTAGATGGCTATATACGAGTACACTTGGCGTCTGTTACACATTGGTATCAATTTGCAGTATTAGTTAACTATAGACACATTCAACGTACTGGGTGTACCATTGAGCTAAAGGGTGGGGCTGCAAACGTGTGATGTGGGTGTGCTGGTGGCGGTGTCCTGGTGGTTGAGTATGGCTGGTTGTGATATGTCATTTATATGGGAGTAGTGCTGGAGGAAGAGATGGTGCTTCAGTGACTTCCTAAATTGGGCGAGGTCAGTGATGGCTCAGATGGAGGGTGTTTCAGCATGTGTGTGCATAGAATACAAAGGCTCTGTTTCTTGTTGTGAGCATTTTGTTATTGCATTTGGGATTATCAGAGTGTTGGCAGCGAATGATCTCCTGGCTCTGTGGGGGGGGGGAGGGAGGGGGGAGTGGACGAGGTCTGTGAGGGAGGTGGAGGAGCACTTGTTGATGGCTTTGAAGGTCATCAATAGTATTTTGAAGGAGAGTCTGCAGTGGATCGGCAGCCAATGGATGTGTTTCAAGATTGGGGTTACGTGATCCCTCCTAGAGGCTCCCGTGCAATATTCTGGCAGCTGCGTTCATTGCAAGCTGAAGTGTGTTCAGCGTGTTCTTTGGGAGTCCTTGCAGAATTGCATTGGCATAGTCAAAGTGAGGGATTACAAGGACCTGATAGATTGTTCGGAAGTCGTCTGGCTCAAACAGATGTCGTAGGTATCAGATTGTCCGTATTTTGTGGTAAACTGCTTTGACCATGTTGCTTATATGGGCTTTCATGTCTAGCTGTTGGTCTAATGTGACCCCCTAGGTAGTGTACAGTAGGCTTGCTTAGGAGCTCGGCATTTCGTACTTTTAGTTAGGCGGGTGGAGTAAATGCTTGGTACCTGGTGATAAATAGGGCCTCCGTTTTGTTGAAGCTTATTCTGAGCTTTTGTGTATGGAGCCAGTCGGTAACAGCATCAAAGCAGGTTAGTGGTGAGAAATCTGGTTGGTCGGTTGAGAACGGCATGTAGAGCAGTATGTCATCGGCGTATACCAGGCAGTCGATATTGAAAGAGCGGATGAGGGTGCAAATGGGCTGCATGTATACATTGAACAGCAGGGCCAAGAGTGAGGATCCCTGTGGCACACCTTGCTCTTATTGGAAAAGTTTGGAGGTGGTGGGGCTGGTTCGAACATGTTGCTATCTGTCTGTTAAGTATGACTTGCACCAGCTTAGCACTGTATTGTGGATGCCCTTCTCCTTGAGGCGTGCCAGGTGTATTTCATGGCTGATGTAGTCGAATGCTGCGGCAGTATCCATAAAGATTAGGGCAAAACCTTGTCTGATGATTTCCATTCCGGTGGTTAAGGTGCTGAAGAGGGTGGTCAGGAGGGTCTTGACTCCATGTGATTCTCTGAATCCATGCTGATATGGGTTGAGAGGCGCGATGGTCTCAATGTGGTGCTGGATTTGGCATTGGATGACCTTTTCAATTATTTTGGCCAGGAGAGGGTTGCTTGAGATTGGTCTGTAGGAGTCTACCTTCCTTGGGTCCAATTTGTTGTTTTTTAGAAGTGGTCTGATGGATGTTTGCTTCAAGCTTTGTGGGAATGTCCCAGTTGAGAAGGATAGGTCTATGAGTTTGGTCAGGACCGGGCTGAGTTCTACACGTAGTGCTTTTATCCAGAATGCTGGGCAGGGGTCATTTGGAGCTGTGGTGGTGTTGATGGTCGTGATGATGTCCTGGATGCCTTTCTCGGATGGGGCAGAGAAGGTAGTGATGATGTCCTGGATTTCTTTCTCGGATGGGGTCGAGAAGGTAGTCAGTGGTGTGTTGGATGGTGTGCCCCGTGCACAGGAGCGGGGTTCGTGGTCTTGCTGGTCTGGCTTGTTTTGAACTGTAGGTAGTCTGCAAATTCCTGTGGGTTTGGCAGGCTTGGTTGGGTGGGGGAAGGTTCTTTTGGTAGGGTCTTGACTAGGTTGAATAGGTCATGCGGTTTGTTTAGAAAGCGCTGCAGGATTTCTGCATGGTATTGCTTCATATTTGCCGTGACTGCTGCGTGGTGTCTTTTTAGGTGAGAGGAGTATATTTCCTGGACATCAGTGGAACATGATCGGCGCCAACGTCTTTCAAACTTCCTTAGGTGGAGGAGAGATGTCCTTAGCTCAGGGGAGTACCATGGAGCGGTCTTTCCTCTCCCTCGTGGCTTATTAGTGGTTGGTAGGTGAGCGATAGAGCCCAGGCTATTGTTCCAATTGGAGATCATTTTGTTGAGTTTGGGTGCCAGCGAGTTGAGGAGTGGCTGGATTTTGTTTAGGATTTCCTCTTTGTTGAAGGGCCGGAATCGTCTTGATGGAGCTGTGGGAGCCTCAGCTGAGGTCCAGGCACTTTTGTGATCAGGGTGCGTTGGTATTTGGAATCTTATCAAGCTTTGGTCGGACCATCGAACTGGGGTGATGAGGTCATGGTGCTATCCATGCCAATATATTCACAAGGCAAATAAATCCAGTAACTGTTTTCCACAGAGCTCCAGATGACAAGCTTTGGGCCAATTGGGCATAGACTATTTAGCTGTGTTTGTGTACCGCTGTATCACACATGCCTTGGAACAGGTATAAATTTATGTGCTAGTGGGGATAATTCTGGGAGCCTATGTAGTTGTTATAAAATAGACACGATTTTGAAAATGTTTTTTATAGGTTCCTTGTGATTAGATTTCCCCCTACGTATTTTAGACAAATTGGTTATTCCTACAAAGTCACTAAAAGATGTACTAAGCATTTTTTCTTCTTATCATGCTCTTAATGAATATTTTATTACAAACAAGCAAGACATGCCCCAGTATAACACTTGAACACAGCATCTCATGAATGAAGTCAAAAGCATGTATGTTTTATTTTGATTTTTTTGTATGAAGGCAATATCTTTTGCTAAATGCACCAGTCGGGTTCAGACTTCATATGAAAGCAGTCCTGGTTCCAAAACGTTTTAGTGAAAACTGCCTGCCCTTAAACAGTGACTGTTGTGAAATACAGAAAACTTTATCAAAAGAATATTTTAAATGTTTCTCTTTTTCTGTGGTATTTTACAGAAAATGAGTGAAAAGTTAAGTGTTACAGAAGTCTATTCTTCTGTACATTGTTGCCTATCTTTGTTTTTCTCCTCCATTTCTAGATAAAGGTTTGCTTCATCAAAAAAACTATCTGCTTAGCTTGTATGAATTTTCATATATCTGTTATCCCCAGTCTTTTCTAGTTTGTGTTTCATAACTAGGGCTTCTGGTTTTAAACACCTAAACTTAAAATTTAGAAACATTTATTTCCCAGCTAATTGTGGGTTCTGTGAAAGTAGAAAAACTTATTTTATCAATGTTTTGGCATCACAGGTATTATTAACAGGTATCTCTTCTGCTGGAACTAACTAAACTAAAACTAGATAAAGCAGTGGGATGGGACACATCTGAGAACACTGAAGGACCTTGGGGACATTCTAGCAGCTTCACTGACTGATCTTTTCAATGCTTCTTTGGAGTAGGGAATGGCCCCAGAGGACTGGAAAAGGGCACATGTGGTCCCTTTACACAAAAGCGGAAGTAAGGATGAGGTTGAAAATTATAGGTCAGTCTGATCTATGTGGTGAGTAAATTATTGAAAATACTGCTCAAAGAATAGTGAGGTTTCTGGAGTCCAATGACTTGCAAGATCTGAGGCCGCAGGGTTTACCAGAGACAGGTCTTGTCAGACAAATCAGAATTTTTTTTGATTGGGTAACTAGGGAGTTGGACCAAGGGAGAGCTCTAGATGTGGCATACTTGGATTTCAGTAAAGCCTGTGACACCATTCCACACATACAACTAATAAACAAACTGAGCACCCTAAAGTTACTGCATGGGTTAGAAATTGGTTGGGTGGGAGGTGACAAAAGGTACAGGTAAATGGAACTCACTCTGAGGAGAAGGAGGTTGCCAGTGGTGGTCCCCAGGGATCCCTCCTTGGTCTGATTCTTTTTATCATCTTTGTCAGTGATATTGCGAAAGGGCTGTTAGGTAAGGTTTGTTTGCAGATGATACGAAAATCTGTAATAGCGTAGACACCCAGGAAGGAGTAGATACCATGAGAAGGGATCTAGCTAAGCTTGAAAAATGGTTGGGAATTTGGCAACTGAGATTTAATGCTAAAAAATGCAGGGTCATGCACTGGGGCTGCAAAAACCCAAGGGAGCAGTACAATGTAGGGGGTGAAGTACTTCTGTCCACAAAAGAAGAGTGGAACCTGGGTGTGATTGTGTCTGACCTTAAGTAGCTCAATAGGTAGAAAAGGTAGATGGTAAAAGCCAGAGGGATGCTGGGGTGCAGTGGAAGAAGAATGGCCATCAGAAAAAAGGAGTTTGATAGTACCTCTGTATAAATCTTTGGTGTGACCTCATTTGGAGTATGGTGTGGAATGTTAGAGACTGCACCTTCAAAAGGATATTAACAGGTTGGAGTCGGTGAAGAGGTGGCTACTAAAATGGTTAGTGATTTTTGTTATAAAGCATATGAAGACAGACTTAAAGATCTTAGGGGCTTGTTTACAAAGCCGCGGTAGTGGATCGCGATCGCAGCCGCGGCCCCATTGAAATCAATGGGGCCGCGGCTCCGATTACGATCGCAAACCGCTACCGCGGCTTTGTAAACAAGCCCCTTAATGTGTATACTTTAGAGGAAAAGTGGGATAGAGGAGATATGATAAAGATGTTTAAATGCCTTTGTGGCAGAACTGCATAGGAAGAGAGTTTTTCTATTTATTTTATTTATTTGTGCTTATTTACCGCTTTTCGGGAATCAAAGCAGTTTACAAAGAACTCAAAATGTAGGGTTTACATCGAACAAAGTTTGATATGGTGCATTTAACAATATTAACATAATTAACAATTTAACATTATACAAATTTAACACTGGAAAGAGGAATGAAGAGGGTTGAAGGAAATAATGTCAGATATAACTATATTCAAGGAATGAAGCATGTTCATATCTAAGGAGTGCAATATGAGCTTTTGATTACAATGAGATTATTAGATATTGTGATTTGTGACAGTTGGGTTTGTTTGGTAATACGGCTAGCCTTTAATTAAGTTTTTATTAAGTAATTGTTTCCCCAAAATGTTCTTTGAATAGATATGTTTTTAGAAGTTTGTGGAAAGTGTTTGGGTCCTTAGGTTCTTTTAAGTCTTCAGGCAGTGAATTCCAGAATGTTGGTGCATAGAGAGAGAAGGCTCTCTTTGTTGTGGAGGACTTGCATATCCTGTATTCATTTGGTACCACAAGTGAATTTTTGTTTCTGTTTCTCCATGGTCTGTTTTCCGGAGCGCTTAGAATAAGCATCTTCAGGCAGTTTGGTGTTTCTGTTTGGAGGGTTTTGAAAATTGTGTGAATAGTTTTGAATTTTATTCTGCTTTCTATTGGAAGCCAGTGGAGATGTTTTAATATTGGGGTAATGTGATTTTTGATTGGGGTTTGTGCAATTACTCTCGACGCTGTATTTTGTGCTAGTTGAAGTTGGCGGATGACTTGTTTTGGGAGCCCTATTAGTAATGCATTGCAGAAATCCAAGTGACGGAAGATCATTGCTTAGACTGCTGTTCTGAAGTCTCTTGTGGAGAGGAGAGGTCTTAAATGTTGTAGCATTTTTAGCTTTGAGTAGATGGACTTGGTTATGTTGCTTACATGTTTGAAGAAACTGAGTTGTTGATCTAGTGTGACTCCCAAGTATCTCACCTCTTTTTTGACTTGGATATTCATATCTTTTAGCTTGATTGATTCTGGAGGAGTGTACGAGTTGTCTTTTGTTATGATTAATATTTCTGGTTTTTTATAATTTACTTGAAGATTGTGGTCTTCCAACCAAGATGTGATGCTGTTGAAGCATTCCTCTATTTTTTCCAGTGATGGTTGTTTGGGGTTGATTTTGGTATATAACATAATGTCGTCAGCACACAAGTGATAATATATGCCGTGACCCTTGATTATCCTGCAAATAGGCTGAATGTATAAGTTAAAAAGAAGAGCTGATAAAGCCGAGCCTTGGGGTATGCCTGTCTTTTGGAAGAACGGGTTTGACATGATGTTACCCATTTTTACTTGGATGGTTCGGCTTGATAAGTAGGACTTAAACCATTGCAATACTTTGTATTTAAGCCCTATTTTTTTGTAATCTGATTAAGAGATGATCATGTATTATGGAGTCGTATGCTGCTGTAATATCCAAGAATATTAAGATGAAACCGGAGTTAGGGGTTTCAATTCCTTTGAGGAGCCTGTCAGTGTCATGAGGAGGGTTTCTACTCCATGACCTGTTCTGAATCCGTGTTGTTGGAGATCAAGCGGGGTGAAGCTGTCTCCGTGGCTTTGTAGTTGGAGCTGAACTGCTTTTTCTAATATATTTGTTATGTATGGTTGACTTGAAATTGGTCTGTAAGAGCTTGGTGTAGATTTGTCCAAATCCTTGCCTTTGAAGATGGGGCGGACAGAGGCACTTTTTTAATTCTTTTGGAGTATAGCCTTGCTCTAGGGAGGAATTGATTAGATTCAGTATATGTGGGGCCAGTCGGTCGCGAGATAATCGTATCCATGTGGCTGGACAAAGGTCGAGTGATGATGTTGTTGTGCTTAAAGATTTGATTATGTCGTCCAGCTGCCTTTCGGAGATAGGAGTAAATTGTTTCCAGACCTTCTTGATTGGAGAGGTGGTTGTCTTTAATTTGTGATTGAATTTTACTGATCTTCCCACCTTTTCCTTGTAATATTTGCCCATTGTATTGGCCTCAGGGGCTATGGTGGAGTTGTCTTCCTTTGGGGTGGTTGTTAGTGATTTTACAATATCAAACATTTTTCTTGGCCTATTCAGCACAGACATTATTAATTTGGTGTGTTAATCACATTTGTTGTTGTTAATTAATTCTTTGTATTCTTCCAGGATGATAAGGAATGATACTTTGTCGTCTACGTTTTTTGATTTTCTCCATTATCTTTCAAACTTCCTTAGTTGTCTTTTTAAGGCTCATACTGTGGTAAGACTTCTTTTAGGAAATTGTCCTTTTCGAATTTGCGGTATTTCCTGTGTTGATAGGTGATTTGCTTTGTATTTGACTTGTTGGGAATGACTACGATGTTGAATTAGATAGTGTGGTGGTCAGACCAGGGAATTTGTTGGATCTTTACTTTTGGGTCGAAGATTTCATTTGTTAGCTCTTGTGGAATAAATATGAGGTTGAAGGTATTTCCCTTAATGTGTGTAGGATCTTGAATTCTTTGCTTACAATCCAGGGCTTCCATTGACTCCATAAATCCTAGGGCAAGCTGTGTTGATGTGGAAGGCAGGTTTAGGTCTCCTAGAACCGTTGTGAATTTGTTTGAATTATTTATGTTGCAAAGGTAATCTGATATGTTGATAAACTCTTCTCCTTTTGATGAAGGGGGCCTGTAGACTAGGAATATGTGCATATTTTTATTTTCTACTATGATGACGTCCATGTTTTGTGACATTTTCATTTGAGGTTTTTGAGAGTTGTAATTCCTTCTTTGCTATGATGGTTACACCTCCTCCTCTTTTATTTGACCTTTGGTGGTAGAATATGTCGTAACCTGTTGGTTTTAGTTGATTAATCAACACTGTGTCATTAGCCGTTAGCCATGATTCAGTTATGAAAAGGATGTCCAGTTTATTGTCAGTGATGTGGTCAATTATGGGATTTTGTTCCTGATAGAGCATGGGTTGATAAGAGAGCATTTTAAACTGGGTGTGGAATTGATGGGAATGGTTTTGTAATGAGCCAATTCATTGAGGTTGATCTGAATCAGTCGTTGTTTGCGTTCTACTTGTTTAATAAAAGGGTTGAAGTTTTTTGTTACAATACTTAATTGGTGAGATGTGGGGGTGACAAGTATTGGGTAGCCAGATGAAGGAAAGGCCTGTATTGTGGTTGATAATGTCAGGGAAATAAGCAGGCTAATGTATTAATGTCTAAATGAAATGCATTTTGTTTTTCTTTTACTTGCTGGATCTGTTATTACTTCTCCTTTGAACTACTCGCAGCCTTTTTAATGGGTTGAGTAAAGGAGGAGGATGAATAACTTTGTAGCGAGTAATTTAAATTAGTAAGCTTGCTGTGTAGTTCTATTCCTTTGAGTGAAATACAGTTTTGGGCTATATCGTTTAACATAAGCGATTTAAGAAATATAGTTTCGTACCTCTCAGACTGCAGGGGCTTTAATTCTTCAGTGTTGAGGATTGTTGTTGTCGCTATTCTTGTCTTTCGGTTCTTGGGCTGTAATCAGAGATCCTTTTTAGCTGTTTAATTGTGAGCTGTAATAGGGTTAGATGAAGAAGCTTCAGAGACCAGAGTGTCATGTAGCCGGAAGCTTTGATGATGAGTGGAGCCTGGTTGTGCGTGCGTGCCTGCCTCTGCTCAAACCTCGATCGGGAGTAGGGGAGCTGTAGATGGAGATGGAGGCAGTTGGTGCTTTTTTTTTTTGTATGTTAATGCTGCTTTCTAGTTCTTGGCTATACGGAGGTTGGAGTGGGTGATGCTGCCACCCTGGACCTCGCCTAAGGGTCACGCCAAAGGGCCCTCTGGCGAGGCCCACCCAGTGGTGCTGGGAATCTAAAGAACATCCCCTTCAGCCCTGATTGGCTTTGGGCCAGCGAGCGGGGAGGTGTTTGCCTTCCCGCTCCCTTGCCCGACGCTGATCGGGGTGCTGGGTTGCTCCGGTGTGTTCTTGCTGCTGCCCGATGGCGCTGGGAATTTAAAGAATGTCCTATTTAAAGCAACCTCTAAGAGGGGACATAGGATAAGGGTGAAAGGGGATAAGTAGTATAATGGGTACACTACTTGTCAAACTGATTGGCAGATATCATCCTTATTTTATCTGTCAATCAGTTTTCACTTCCGGGTCCTCCCCCTCTCCCTCCCCTAGAAATGAATGGGGGATAGCTCTTCCCCGCCATGCCCCCCCACATCTGCCCCTGACATGCCCATGCCCTGCCCCTAAGGATGACATCAGCCAATCAGCATTCACTTCTGGGGTTATGCCCCACCCAAGCCCCTCACCCTCAAGCACATCCCCAGCCTCCATCATCGGAAAGGACATCACGGGAAAGAGGGTGTCATCGGAAACGGACTGTATCACTTTTCGATGACATCACTGGAAACAGGTTGTCTGACCCCGGAAATGTATTTTGCTTCTGGTTTATGCTGACATCAGCAGAAGCAGAGTGATTACTTCCTCTGCAGGAACTTGGAAAACACAAAAAAACCCCCAATTTTTTGGTAGCAACAGGAACCGACAGCTTTATTTAAATGTGTATTCATTAATAAAAAAACACAAACCTGTATCTGTAATGTGATGCTGGCAAACAGCATTTGGTAGAATCATTTTAAAACAGACTTTTCTTTCCACATGTTAAATGCAATTAATTAATTTAGGCAGATTTGTATACCACCTTAATTAACACATCTTTGTTAGAGAAACCAGTGCTGTCCATGTCATAGAATTTTGCTTTTAAGAGCTAACTGGTAGAGAGAAGACAGAAGTATTCTGATAACAGTGGTTCAGGCTGAAACACACAGAGACCTGGGTTCAAATCCCACTTCAGCTACTTTTTTAGTGCTTTGAAAAAAAAGCAATACAGAGAAACAAGTCTGGGCGATTGTAGGAAATGACGTGGCAACATGTGATTGGCAGAAACAAGAGACTTGTTCTGAGCATGCTCCTGGTGTTTGTAGCATTGTGTGGGAAAAACTCTAATAGAGATTCAAAAAGAAAAAAAATACTCTTTTTGGAACACCAAGTAGGATTTCCAACAGCGTGCATAACATCAATTACTTTCTTAAAGATCGTGATGCAGTTACAGAAAACATGGTTCAAAGAAAACCATGACTGGGATATAACTATACCAGTCTATACTTTATTCAGAAAGGACAGAGTAGGAAGAAGGGGAGGAGGAACAGCACTATATGTAAAAAGCTAATATTAAAGCTTTGGGACTACAGAGCTTAAAAGGGAGAGAGGAGGCTCTGTGGGTTAAACTAGAAAGAGGGAACAAGAAATCTATTTGCATTGGCGTGATATACAGACCTCCCTCACAGGAGGAAGAGGTGGACGGAGAGTTAAGTGAAGACATACACAGCATTGCTAGGAAAGGGGGAAGTGCTACTGATATGGGATTTTTTTTTATTTTTTATTATCTTTAATAAAGTTTCCAATACAATCCAGAATTTTACAACTGAATAAGAATACAGTAAAGCAATTCAAGTATAGAAAATCAAAGAAAACCATGATATTTGGTTTAGACCTCAATACACAACCACAATAAGGTCCCAATACAGAAATATTCAAAAGAAAAATAAATTAAGAAGATCCCCCAAAGGGGAGCTTCCCCAGTCATACGAGCAAAGATATTAAATATGGCAGCCGGTACAGGAATCACACCCCCTTCCCCTCCTTACCCTGAAGAAATAAGATCAATTGTTGGGGTTCAAAAAAAAAGAAATTGCTTAGACTGAAACAATATCAAACATTTACACGGGTACTTCAATTTAAATTGTGCCCCCAAATCGAGAGATCTCTGATGCAAGGCCAGAAATTCTCTCCGCCTTCTTTGGGTATCCCTTGATAAATCAGGAAATATAGAAATTTTTGACCCCATAAATTGCGAACCAGACATTTTCAGAAAATACAGTCTCAGCACAGAATTTCAGTTGGATTCAAAGGCAAAGGAAACCAAAAGTGTTGCACGGCTGGTCACCACATCCAAGGAACTTTCAAGAAACTCAGTCAGATCCAACTGGGTCGGCTCAGCTGCACCTACCGGGCCCTTCTCCACACCTGCTTCACCAGAAGAATTTGATACATACTGGGTACGTACAATAGGAGGTAAAGTATCAGCAGGCATGAGCAAAACCTCAATAAGGTACTTACGAACCAGGCCCAATGAGTCCATCAACGGGGATCTAGGAAAGTTTAAAAACCTCAAGTTATTCCTTCACAGCTGGTTATCCATAGCCTCCAAACACTGAGCAGTAATCAATCGATCCTTGGTTTGGGTTCCCCCCAACACCTGAAGCTCTTCCACTTGGTTTTCCAGGCATGAGACTCTAACAGCTTGCTCTGCCATATTTGAATCAAATGTTGCACTCTGCACTTTAACCGCACATAAATCTTGTGAGAAAGACACCACCAAAGGAAACAGGGACTTATGAAGAGAAGAGATAGCATCTCATAAGCTTTCCAACATTACTGTTGCGGGTTTTTCTATAACGCACAACTCCTGTGGCATCGAGTGCAAAGGTGAGCCGATATTCAAAAGTTCTATACCTCCACTTGCTCCAGCTGAAACATCCACTTCCCCTCCTCCAGCGGGAGCCACGGTTCTACCCGGAATTAATTTTGGGGAAGCACCTCCACATGCAGCCATACTCTCACAACTGGAGGTACTCCTGTGTTTAGCCCTTCCCCGATTCTCCTTCTGGGCTGCAGCGGCAACTTCTGTACGGGGCTCAAAACAACCCCATCGCTCAGATTGGCCAAGCTAGTCGACCGATCCGCCAAAGCCAACGCCGCCGCCATAAGGGGAAAGAAAACCGGAATGAAGGACTGTGTCAATCCACCAGCTGGAGAAGAGGTTTCAGGGGGTTTGGTTGATCGCTGTTTCCTCTTTTTCCCCCATCAGACTGATTCGTGCTCCAGGCTCTCACAGACCTCGCTCGGCGTCCTACTCCTCCGCCATCTTAGGACCCTGATATGGGATTTCAATATGCCCGATGCTGATTGGCACATTCCTGCTGCAGTATCATCTAGAAGTAAGGAGATCCTGGATTCTCTACAGGGAGAACTATTCAGGCAACTAGTAACAGAACCCACACATGAAGGGGCCATACTGGACTTGGTGCTTACCAATAGTGAAAGTATTTCTGATATAGTAGGAGATCATTTTGCATCCAGTAATCACCAGATGGTGTGGTTCAGTATTAGGACTAGGGCTGTTAGAATCCATTCAAAAGCAAGGGTCTTAGACTTTAGGAAAACTAACTTTGCCAAGATGGGCCATTAACATCAGGGATTCGTTAGCAGGATGGGAACAGCTGGGGGATGTAGAAAAACTGGTCAAAACTGAAAGGGGATATTTTAAGGGCAACCAACCTTTTTGTTAAAATGGTAAATAAAGGTAAAAGGAGATCACTATAGTTTTTGAAAGACATAGCTGAAAAGTTGAAGAAAAAGGAGGCCTTCATGAAATACAAGAGTTCACAGAGAGAGGAAAACAGGCAATTATATTTGGAAAAACTTAGAGAAGCTAGCAAAGTAATCAGGAAAGCAAAGATTCAAAAAGAGGAGGAAATAGCCAATGCAATAAAATGGGGGGATATGACATTTTTCAAATATGTTAGTGAGAAGAGGAAGGGCAAAAATGGCATTGTCAGACTCAAGGGTGAAGGTGAGGAATATGTAGAAGCTGATGAGGATAAAGCAGAATTGCTTAACAAATATTTCTGTTCTGTGTTCACAGATGAAGAGCCAGGAGCAGGACCTCGGAAAACACCCACAAACAGGAATAGAAGCAAGGGGCATCTTGAACAATTTTCAGAAGACTGTGTTCATGAGAAACTAGCTAAACAAAGTAGACAAAGTGATGGGACCGGATGGGATACACCCTTAGAATACTGAGGGAACTTGGGGACATTCTAGCAACTCCACTGACTGACCTTTTCAATGCCTCATTGGAATCGTGAGTGGTGCCAAAGGACTGGAGAGAGGCACATGTGGTCCCTTTACACAAAAACGGAAGTAAGGATGTGGTTGAAAACTACAGGCCAGTTGGTTTAACTTCAGTGGTGAGTAAATTATTGGAAGCGCTGCTGAAAGAGAAAATAGTGAGGTTTCTGGAGTCCAGTGGATTACAGGATCAGAGGCAGCATGGATTCACCAGAGGCAGGTCTTGTCAGACAAATCTGATTGATTTCTTGACTGAGTGACCAGGGAGTGGGACCGAGGGAGAGTCCTAGATGTGGTGTATTTAGATTTCAGTGAAGTTTTTGACACTGTTCCTCACAGGCGATTTATAAACAAACTGAGCTCCCTAGGGATGGACCCTAAAGTTACTGCTTGGGTTAGAAATTGGTTGAGTGAGAGGCTGCAAAGGGTACAGGTAAATGGAGCTCACACTGAGGAGAAGGAGGTTACCTGTGGTGTGCCCCAGGGATCTGTCCTTGATCCGATTCTTTTTAACATCTTTGTTAGTGATATAGCGAAAGGGCTGTAAGGTACGGTTTGCCTCTTTGTGGATGATACCAAAATCTGCAATAGAGTAGACAACCAGGAAGGTGTAGATAACATGAGGAGGGATATAGCTAAGCTTGAAGAATGGTCTAGAATTTGGCAGCTGAGATTTAATGTTAAAAAATGCAAGGTTCATGCATTTGGGCTGTAGCAATCCAAGGGAGCAATATAGTAGAGGGGGTGAAGTACTTTTGTCCATTAAAGAAGAGCGGGACCTAGGTGTGATTTTGTCTGATGATCTTAAAGTAGCTAAACAGGTAGAAAAGGTGACGGCAAAAGCTAGAAGGATTCTTGGGTGCAGTCATTTCTCATTTCTAAAGTCAGTTTCTAATTTTTTATTGTTACAGAAAAGACAATATCCAGTAACCCTGTTCAAGACAACCTGTTCCTTCTGGTATTTTATGTGATTTTCCATTCTAAAGACGCATACATACTTTACAGATCTTGTACTGTTTAGTGTTTTCCTTGTTTGCCTCATACTGTAGTAATCACCACAACAGTAACAAAATAGTAAAAATCCTGTAAAAGTTGCAAGGGCTACATTTGGCTGAGTGCATGGTGGAAAGGGGGGAGGGGGTAATTTTATAAAAGCTTTTTTGTGTGTATATGTAAGTAATGTGCACATAAAATACCACTTCCTCATCCTAGCCAGTTCAGACCAAATGTGTGGGTTATGCTCTCCTACCAGCAGATGGAAGCAGAGACCACAAAATGTTGATGATATCCTATACTGCGTGCCCAAATAACTATCAGATTCTGGTCTTGTGTAAGATGATTGGGTAGCAGGATGGAGGAGCCACCTAGGGTGCCTCCAGTCCTTGCAGCCACTCTGACTTGAACTTTGGCTTCCCTGTTCCTAGCCTACTACTCTCACCATTAGGCTATTCCTAGATGTCCAGGCTCTGAAATACTATTCTGGGAACGTCTATGTAGATACCCCACAGACGTCCATATTGGGTACATTCAATTTTAAATCATGTTGGCATCTGGATGAGCCTGTTTTTGGTCTCCCTCCCCCCCCCCCTCCCCCCTGACATTCTGGCTTAGATGTCACAGATTGCACTTGGATGTCCTTTTTAAAATTCTTCTCTGTATATCTAAGTGTGTATTCTATGAAGCGCATGCATCCATCATAACACCACCCAGAGAATGCCCACAAAATATTTATATATGTTCATACCTTAATCCAAGGGAAATGTACACGATAGGGGGCGAGAGGTTGGTGTGCACGGACCAGGAGAAGGACCTTGGTGTGATTATTTCTGAGGATCTCAAGGTGGCAAAACAGTGCGACAAGGCGGTGGCAAAAGCCAGGAGGATGTTGAGCTGCATACAAAGAGGAATTACCAGCAGAAAGGAAGAAGTACTTATGCCACTGTACAAGTCACTGGTGAGGCCTCACTTGGAATACTGTGTTCAGTTTTGGAGACCGTATCTTGCAAAGGCTGTAAAAAGACTGGAAACTGTTTAGAGGAAGGCGACCAGAATGATTTGGAGCCTGCATCAGAAGCCTTATGAGAAGAGACTTGAAGACCTAAATATGTACACTTTAGAGGAGAAGAGGGATAGGGGAGATATGACTCAGACCTTTAAAAAAGAGAAATAATGGACAAACAAACCTCTTCCAAAGATGGGGAAGCTGTATAACCAGAGGACATAACATGAAGCTGCAAGGGGGTAAATTGAAAGGCAATGTCAGGAAATACTTTTTCACTGAAAGGGTGGTGGATGCTGGAATGCTCTCCCAATGGAAGTGGTGGGGGCAAATACAGGACAGAATTCAAAATGGCATGGGACAGGCACAGTGGATCCCTTTACAGTCACAGGATAAAATCAAAATAAACTTAACTATCTAATTTCTCAACAAACAGGGGTGTCCTACACTGAGCGGTGGGTTCACCCCTAAACAAAGACATGGGGGAGGGGTGGCTGCACAGAGTGGCAGGTGCACCTACTCTTGCCATCTTACTGGGCAGACTAGATGGACCATACTGGTCTTTATCTGCCGTCATTTACTATGTTACTATATGTAAGAGAGGCTTTATAGGCAGAAAATCATTTTGAAAATGACCTCCACTATTTTGTTAAATTGTATGTGCCATTTCTTATTAGTGCATGCTAAACAAGTATGCATCTCCCTGTTTTCTATTCATAATGAGTGAGATCACTTCTTGAACCAGTCAGGTATGATGAGGTGCTTGTTGTAAATGATATGGGTGGTGAGGTGCCAGTAAAGGAGTTATGGTCCTTAGAAAACGGTTCCACATGCTGATTCCAAATGAATGCAGATCGTAACTGTACATGTGATATATGCCAGCATGGTGTGCATTTTTTACATTGTCAATAGAATCCATCTTACCATGTAATTTAAACAGCATGACAGGCGGATACATGCGTTTGGAATGCAACTGACTATAGAGCATGTTTACTAATGTGCACTATTTGGTAGGGTGCGGTTCAGCATATGCCTAGTGCACTGTGGTAAAATTTACCATGCACCCCAAATGTAGTCATACCAGACAACCAGCACTGGCTATCTGGTTTAGCTGCACTGCTCTTTTGCAATGCTGTTAGTGACAATATTCAGCCTGACAACCTGACTGGTTAGGCGTTCCTTCCCCAAGAGAGTTTCACGTTATTTACAATGAATAAGCATGAGATAGTCTCCAGTGTATGCAAATATAATGGCAAAGAAAAGGACTGTAGAGCTGAATAGCTGGTATATTTATTTATTTATTTAGCTGCATTTATATTCCACTTTTCACCGGGTCAAAGCGGTTGGGGGATACATTTAACACGAGGGGATATGAGACACATACACTAATACTTACAGGGAACATGGGCAATGGAGGGTTAAGTGGCTTGCCCAAGACCACAAGGAGCACCTGTGGGTCTAGAAACCCCAGTCCTTCCGGCCCAAGGTTGCTGTCCTCTAGTGGGATTTGAACCACCGACCTTCTGGCCTGTAGTACCTTGCCCCAACCACTAGGCCACTCTAAAGATCATAAAGGCTATCCCAGACTGGATAGCCTTTATGATCTTTATCTGCTATTGCTGTTCTTTATTTCTATATTTACTCTGTGCATCCTGAACCTCCTCCCCAACAGGTGCTGGAGTTAATAGGAAAGATTTGGTGGTCACTGCTTCAACTGCTCTTCCTATCAGAGGGAAGGAATAGGGCTATCAGTGGATTTCTTTTTTTATTTATAACTTTCACTGGTAAGGAGGGAGGGAAGAAAAGGGAAGGGCAGAGCAGTGCAATTTTTTTTTTTTACAATATTATGCACATCAGGGGGTAGGGTTGCCAGCTGGCTCCAGATTTGCCCAACAGGTTGATGCCAGACCTGGGTTTACCCCATTGCATGTCAGGACATGTAGTTCTAATTTCTTTATTTCACTCTAGAAGAGAAGCAAGACTCCCTAAATGCAGTGTGGTAAACCCAGAGGGAGGACTGGAGGGAAGGGTATGAGGGACACAGGTCTGTTTTTAAAATTAGTCCTATGGAGCTATTAGCGAATTAGTGCTTACGTTTTAGCTCTAACCGGCTAAATTTGGCCAGGAGGACCCTAGTGACACTGAAGCTAACCGGTCACATTTTGATCAATTAGATATGCCTGAATATTCAATGCTCAATAGTTACATTAAAATAACTAGCTAAAATGAATTTATTATCTTATCTGTTGAAGGGATTTTTAATTATTGATGCTATTTATCCAAAAAGATAACGAAATTCATGCATATTTTAACAGAGCTCATAAGGTATGCTGGGTCACGTTCTAACACAGGAGTTTCCCAAGAACTTTCTGCTGTAAACATTTATAAACGCTGATTTCCTTTCCGAAGAGTCAGTCACTCCACGTTCCTTCAAATACAGTTTGAGGGTCCTCGGTGAGATGCAACGCGCTGCTTCTTAACGCAGATCTTTAGCCTCGCCCTTGTTTTGTCACGGCAGGAGAGAGGAAGCTGCCACACGAGTGCAGAGCCACCCTGCGACGCAAAACATGCAGCCACAATTTTCCTCTGCTGTAACTTTCCTTTGGGAAAACGTGACAGTTCGGAGAGTCTTGGAATTTTTAATGGTGTTTTTCCTAACGGATGATTATATGAAGACCTCCACGGCCTCTCTCCCTTCCTATTCTGGGCAACATTTTGCAATTGGACATTACTCAGCCTCACACTGAAATCCAAAAGGTGAGGAGAGTCTTGTAGCTGTTTTAAGATGTTCAAAACACACAACTCATCATCTTGCAGGATTTTTCTGCACGCTATCACTTGCTGCGAGGTTCTCTGTGCGAAAAAAATGTATTTCTTCAGGGAATAACATGAGAATTTGGGAGCTTTGCTAAATTGTGTTTTGTAAACCTGCTTGTGTAGGAATTTGTTCACGAGGTTGGTAGAAAGCTACAGATGTTGCTTTTGTTTCGAAAAACAAATGCAGGAATTGTTTCTTCCTCTATTCTTGATCTATTCTCAGTCATACACTGCCATTGAAGGTTTCCGTAGAATATTGTTTCTTATAGGAAGCTGAATACGTAGAACAATGTAAACGGGACCGAGTCAGACAGCACGTTAAGTGCAGAGGATCGCCTTATTGTGAGGATTCAATGGGGCGGGGAGTGAACTTCGAGCACTTGTGATGAAACTTTACATAAAATAGTTTGATTTACGCATGCATGTGAAAGGTGCATGTGCAGCTATTTGGAGTATGGAAGAGGTCTTCTTTTCTATGTTCGTAAATTAGCTGCAGTGTTCATATATTTACACCCATTAGTTAATTGTAACCCCTAACACCTTTTCCAGGGCTAATTTGCAACCTTTCCATCTCTTGGAATTAAATTATCAGGGTTCATTGAATGGGAACCAGCATAGGCTGGGAGTTGCTTGGCACTTCTTCCCTCTCAAATAACTTAATCCAGTCCAGAGTTTGTGTTCTTAGCCAAAGGTTTACTTAAACTTTAGAGTCACTAACAGTAACAGCAACTGGCAAAGACAAAAATTTAACTGTATTACAATCAAATCCTCTTCTTTCTCCAAAATAGTTTAAATGTATTTTTACACTGCCTTTCTACCATTCATGGTGGTTTACATTTAACTGACAATATAACAGGGGCATAGGATACACATTGTTCTACAAAGAACTAGAGCAATGTAACAATAGAAATATATAATACAACATGTAACTGACTGAACTATTTACAGCAGTGATCTTGGTCAATTCAACATTTCTTTATTACAAGCAGATAAAGTTTATTACTCTCCAAGGGTCCTTTTATTTATTTAGCTGGATTTCTATACTGCCTTGCATCAGGTCAAAGTGGTGTACATAGAACAATAAAATTACAGGGAACAGTAAAAACTATATACAGCATGCATTAATTAGCAAGCTTAAACTATGTACATATTTTACATAAGGGTCTGTGTACAGAGTAAAGTTTGCAACTGCATAGCTTGAGGAGCTACGTGTTTGGGCTGAAGTTTTCGGTGAATAGGTGTGCGTCCTTAGGTGTCTTCTGAAGGTCTTGATGTCGGTGATGATTTTCAGGGTGGTCGATAAGGCGTTCCATATGGATGGAGCGCTAAGTTTGAATGCACGTCCGCAGGCTTGCTGGTTACACTTGGTTCTTGTGTGTGGGATGGTAAGGACGGTCTGGGTGGCGGTTCTTCTTGTTCTGTGAGATTTGAAATAAGTTGCGTTGGTGGGTCAGAGAGTAAGGATTTATGAATGAGGAGGATTATTTTACATAGTAACTGACGGGAATAAAGAGGGGGGAACCCCACTTTAGGTCACATTCCTTATCGGGCCGCACTCCCTGAGGACCATATAAATGCTATGCTTAAGAATAGTCTTGCAGAGGATCTGCAACGAAACCCCTTATAAGGAATGGGAAAAGAGTTGTGGGAAAAAAAGCATATAGCAGATGTTCCACTCACCCATGCCCCAGCAACAAGTAGAAATGGCAAACGGATACCATCAGCGGGGAGGGGGTGACAATTACTCTAGTCAGAGACTTTCTGGTGTTGGTAATTTCAGACCCATTGAGCAAGAATCAGTAACCTCATTTCCAACAGTAAAAACCCACAGCATCTTTAGAGGCGTATGGAGATAGGAGCAAAGGGGAATATATGAAAGGTCAGAAGAATGTGAAAATACTGGGTGAAGGGTTAGAGAAAATTCCTATATAAGGAAAAGCAATGAACCAGGCCAGGTGCAGACTCTAGCAGATGCTCTGAGAACCGGAATAGAGAGGTCAAGTGCTTTGCTATCTTGCAGATTGACAAATTGTACTCTCAGGTATATTGCTAAATTGTATTTCCATGTATGTTATTGATGGAGTTACTAAAACTTTATTATACTCGGGGTACTTTCTCCTAATGGGTTAGTTTTGCACATACCATGGCAGTCGTGAACCTCACTTCTAAGCCAGGGTATGTGGAATATGATTTTAATCTCTCAAATTTACTGCTAATGCTCGGCATAATACTTGCATCGTGCCAAAGAGAGCCTCCTGCTGGAGTTCGTAAGATGTAACATGTATGGGTAGTTTGTCAAGATGTGCTTGGAAATTCTTCTTTATCAGGCCTGTGGCTTCCAGTACAATGGGAAATATTTCTGTATCTTTCTGCCACATTTTCTTGGTCTCTGATTGCATTTCTTGATCCTTCAAGATCTTCTCCCTCTCCACACGATTCACAGAATAATCACTCGGTACTGACACTTCTATTATCGATGCTGTTCTGGTGTTCTTCTCCTTTACCACAATATCAGGTTTCCTAGCATCCAGTTTCTTATCCGTCAGAATGGAAATGTCCCAGGTGATCATAACCTCTTCATTCTCCATTATTCTCTTAGGGTCATGATCCCACTGCTTTTCAGGGACAGTAATGTTGTAGTGTTTGTAGAGTTTCCAGTGGAGGAGGCATGCTACTTTGTTGTGACTTTCTGTATAGAAATTTTCTGGCATCAGAACTTCACAGCCTGCTATTAGGTGAGTCACTGTTTCCAGCTCTTTCTTATAGAATAGGCATGTCTGTTGTGCCAGTTTTTTCAATACTCACCATCAATGTTACCTCTAATTTTCTGTAGGCTGTGTGCGCATAAAATATCAGCTGTGCAGCTTTTGAAGGAAGGTTAAATTTTTGTGCGCCACATAACGACACTTGGAGTTATATACTTTAAAATTTGACTACACGTCAGAATACAGTATGTACACCACATTGATTGCACTAGAAAATATTGTAGAACTTGTGAAAACTATAAATACACAACAACTTTTCAATTTTAAGAATGTCTGTGTTCTTTTCTATCCGAATCAGAACCGTAATTTTTGTGCGCTCTGTTGTAAAGTATGTGCGCTCACTCAGCGAGGTGTGTGCGCGCGCACACGCGCACAGCTTAGAGGGAACAGTGCTCACCATAAACCATCTCGTCTGTAATCCGCTGTCCTGGGCTGCAACTATCAATCTTTCATCCTTCGGTTTCAGTTCACCTCTCCTCAACTACTTGTGTGTCCGTTCAATTGGCAAAAGGTTCTTGGAGTAACACATTGTATTTGTGCATTTGCCGCATGTTTTCTCCATGGACCAGCAGGATTGCGTCAGCCACACCTGGTGACGTCCTCCAGGCAGCGCCGTGCATATGGAGGTGCTCTCCAGAGCTCAGAAAAGGTGAGCCTTTCTGAGCATGCCCAGGTAGCCCACCTTACCGGTCCGCCCCCTAGCCCAGCCAGTATTCTTCCTTCCGCCTTGCCAGCAAGATGGATCCTGCTCTCCTACACTACATTCTTATCCTAAACGTTCAATGGATCAAACAACCCAACGATGCCAAAACCTGGCTTTAAGAAATGCCTCCACTGCAAGCGGAAAATGAGCAGTGCAGATGCCCACGACATCTGCTTGCGCTGTTTGGGCCCTAACCACGACGTTGATGACTGAACTTGCTGTGGCAGAATGTCCCCAAGAGCCTGAAGAATCAGAAACCATGCTCTGCAAGATTATCTTTCAGCAAACGCAAGTACCTCAGAGACTGTTGCTGTGTTGCCGGCTCCGGATGCGCCCGTTGTGGCCTCCATCCCTTGCCGTGCCATGGATGCCCCCTCTGCGCCTCCGACGCGTGTTCAGATATCCCCGACATCTCTGGACTCCTCGGGGCTCAAGTCAGCAGGGGCTACATCCCAGCCCAAGTCCTCCTCCAAAAACAGCCATGCTGCTCAAAATGGCGACGTGCTTCAGTCCTCCAAGACTCGGCATCATTCCTCCAACTCTGCCTACCTGGAGGGCAGGGCTGATGTTCCTCGGAGCACAGAGCAGCGCAGAATCGAGGAACCCAGCTCCTGGTGCCATCCCTCAAGCTTCGCTCTAACTCTGCCCCCTCAGCTGACCAGCCCGGTGAGCCAGATCAGCGCCGTCGATTCCATCGGCACCGGAGCAACACGCCACAGCACTGACAGGCACAGCAGAAGTGCCTCAAGCGGCAGAGCACACCCGCACCCTCAGCGGACCACCCCGGAAGGCCCGATCAGCGCCGTTAACACTTTTAGGCGCCAGAGCACCGCGGCACAACGCTGACAAGCGCAGTAGGAGTGCCTCAGGCTGAAGGACACATCGTGGCAGGAAACAGGTCAGGGAAACCAGGCACAGCAGATCCAGTGGCAGCAACAGCGATTCCAGTCACAGAGCCCATCGCTCAAAACGCCGCCACCGCTCCCAGCAACAACACCACCACCACCACTCCCAACACCGCAGAGGCCGCGAGGGTCATCACCGTAGCTGCAAGGACAGACACTGGAGCCCTTCAAGTTCCTCCAGCCCTAACAAATGCCACCACAGCAGATCCAGCCACAACAGTTCTTCAGCAATCATCAATTTACTAACTCAGCTTGTTAGGCAGTCTGCCTCTACAACGCCCGTGGTGCACCTGTCTCCTCCATCCGAGCCGGCTCCCACACGGAAGGCCCACGTGGAAAACCATACATCCACCCCCGACGAGAGGGCCAGAGACCCCCCCGTAAACCCTCGCCTGATCCAGTCCTGGAAAATCCATCTCCAGACAGCACCGCCGAGGAGCACGACATTGAAGCAGCGTTTGTGGAGTCTGCTTCCCTGGAGCATACGAACTCAGAGAAGAGGCAATCTGCGGAGAGGGAAGATCCACCCCCCCCCTCCCCGGAGGATCTCACGTACCCCAAATTCCTAGACAAACTTGCCTCTACCTTAGCTCTGAATGTCTCGGAAGAGAAAGGGGAACCAGTCCCTGAGGTTCTGAAATACCTCGCAACACCGAAACCTGCTTTTGCGCTGCCCATCCACCAAACGCTCCTGGACAACCACTTGAGACTTTGGCAGACGCCAGCATCCGGCCAACCGTTTCCCAGACGGCTTGACTACAAGTATCAAGTGAAGCCTGTACCAGGCCAGCTGCCACACAAATCCATTGTTGTGTCTTCAGCGCTCAAGCGCATTAAGTCCTCACGCACATGCCAATAGCCCCCCGGGCCGGGACCACAAGCTTCTTGATGACATTGGGAAAAAAAGTATTCCAAGGGGATATGCTCAGCACTAGAATCGCGGCGCATCAATTCGAGCAAGCTCTTTTCCTGGACACCTGCATGGCGACCTTCAAGACCGGTGTCGCATCCCTTCCCAAGGAATCTCAGGTGCCGATGTCCAGCGCCCTCTTGGATATGTCAGAGTGCAGCAAACACCTGGCCAGCACAACCTTTGACTCGTTCGACACAGCTCTGCGAATGGCCGGCACGGCTATCTCAGCGAGGCGATGGGCGTGGCTGAGAGCCTCAGGCCTGCGTGATGACACCCACAACGGTATCGTGGATGCGCCCTGCACGGGTGAATTGCTCTTTGGGGACAAGGTCAAGGATGCAGTCAACGATATGAAAGAGCATTGCACCACTCTGCAAACCCTGGCAGAGGACGGGTTCGAGTGCCACAGCGGAACCCATAAGAACAATTTCCAGAGAAAATCTTACTACGCCTCCAACAAGAAGTACTCCTCCAATAGGAGATGGCAATACAAGTATAAGAACAACTCCTACTGCGGTCCCTCACACCAGCGCAACTCCCAGCGGGACCGCAAACAGAAGAAGAGCAACAACCCACTCTCTACCAAAGGTGGACCATCCTTTTGACAACTATTCACTGGCGACCACCCGGATCGGGGGTCGCCTGACGCACTTCCTGCCGGAGTGGCGGCGCATCTCCTCAGACTCCTGGGTTCTGTAGATCGTTTGAGAAGACTACCGCATGCGCTTTGTTATGACACCTCGCCAACGCACTCATCCCATCAGCAACACACCCCCGCACCTGCGCCTAGCCATGGCCGCAGAGCTGCTACACCTGCTAACCTCCAGTGCTATAGAGCAGGTACCCTCGGCCGAAATAAACTCTGGCTTCTACTCCAGATACTTCCTCATTCCCAAAAGGACAGGCGGTGTCCGCCCCATCCTCGACCTCCGCAAGCTAAACAAGCTCATCATCAAAGAGAGGTTCAGGATGTACTCTCTCAACTCCATCCTACCCCTGATCCAATTCAGCGACTGGATGGCATCCCTGGACCTACAGGATGCCTTCACTCACATCCGCATCCACAGGTCGCACAGGAAGTACCTCTGCTTCAAAGTATTGGGCCAGCACTACCAATACAAAGTCCTTCCCTTCGGCCTATCGCCAGCACCATGGGTCTTCACGAAGTGCGTGGCCGTAGCTGCAGCACATCTCCGCAAGCGGAACATATCCATATTTCTGTACCTGGACGACTGGCTCCTCAGAGCCCCCTCGGCACTGGAGCTTCAGGAGTCGCTGCGGATAACCGAGTCCCTGATCTCCTCCCTGGGGTTCGTTATCAACTTCAGCAAGTCACACCGCATGCCTTCCCAGAGGCTGGAATTCATCGGAGCTGTGATCAACACCAAGCTCTCAAAGGCATACCTTCCCGAATGCAGACTGGTTGCCATCACCTACCTTGCGTCCAGCTTGGCCTCTGCAGGGACCTCTTTGGCAAGGTCCATCCTACGTCTCCTAGGCCACATGTCCGCCACGACATCAGTTGTCCCAATCGCGAGATTGAAGATGCAGGCACTCTAGTGGCATCTACGTACCCACTGGAACCAGCACTCGCAACCCCTCTCCTCTCGCATCCCAATGTCCCCCAAGATCAGGACTCAACTACACTGGTGGACAGTTCCGGAAAACCTCTCAGGAGGAAAGGACATACATCCGCACGAGCACCAGGTGACCTTAACCACGGACGCATCCAACTCAGGCTGGGGTGCTCACATTCTGCAATTCAGCACGCAGGGAGCCTGGTCGCAGCAAGAGAGGCTCCTGCACATCAACCTCCTAGAGCTAAGGGCCATCAAATATGCTCTCAAAGCATTCCTAACACAAGTGCGCGGGAAATCCGTCCTCATCCAGATGGACAATCAAGTGGCCATGTTCTACATCAACAAGCAAGGGGGCACGGCCTCTCGCTCCCTCTGCAAGGAAACGCTGCAGATATGGTCCCTGGCCCTGAGGAACGGGTGCAGTCTCCGAGCCTCCTATCTACCGGGAGACCAGAACATCTTGGCAGACAAGCTAAGCAGACAGCTGAAACCGCACGAGTGGACTCTCCTCCCGGAGGTCGCCGAAAGTCTCTTCCATCACTGGGGATCTCCAAGCATCGACTTATTCGCCACGGGGCAGAACACAAAATGCCCTCTATTCTGCTCCAGACACCCGTTGGACAAAAGGTTGGCAGCGGATGCATTTGACGTGTGCTGGGGGGAGTGGTCTCTGGTGTATGCCTTCCCGCTGACCCCTCTCATCCCTGCAACACTCCAGCGGATTGTTCAAGACAAAGCACACGCCATCCTGGTGGCTCCCCACTGGCCCCGCCAGATGTGGTTTGCCCTTCTCCAACGCCTAGCACAAGGGAAACTGAAATGCCTGCCACTCAGACCAGACCTACTTACGCAGGACGGAGGCAAAACGAGACACCCCAACCTCCAAGCCCTAGCTCTCACTGCCTGGAGGTTGAACGGCTGAGCCTTTCTACACTCCAACTACACACAGAGGTGCAGGACGTAGTCCTGGCAGCCAGAAGACCCTCTACCAGAAAGTCCTATGGTCTCAAATGGAAGAGGTTCAGCATCTGGTGTGCAACACAAGGACTTGAGCCCACCACTTGTCCGCTTCCCAATGTCCTACAGTACCTTAGCTCTCTATCCAACCTTGGCCTGAAAACACAATCCATCAGGGTACACCTCTCTGCAATAGCGGCTTTTCACGCTCCGCCTAAAGGGGCCAGCTCTATTGCGGCACTGCCCTTGACAACCCGCTTTATGAAGGGACTGACAAATCTGAAACCCCCGATCAGACACCCTGTTTCACCCTGGGACCTCAACACTGTCGTCCTGCGTCTGACACAGGAACCCTTCGAGCCACTGGAGTTCGCGGAAATGAAGTACGTCTCCTGGAAGACACTGTTTCTAATAACCATAACATCTGCCAGGAGAATCAGCGAACTGCAAGCACTAGTGTCACACCCCCCTTACACGCAGTTGCACCAGGACCGCGCATCCTTGAGAACCAACCCAAGGTTCGTACCCAAAGTGGCATCTGCTTTCCACGTAAATCAGTCCATCGAACTCCCCTCTTTCTTCCTGGAGCCTCATGCGTCAGAGGAAGAAAGATGCCTGCACACTCTAGACTGTCTCCGGGCCCTCCGGATTTACCTGCAAAGAACACAGCCCACTGGCAAAGGTGAGCAGTTGTTTGTATCCTTCGACCCCAGCAGGCCTGGTAGGCCCGTCAACAAGAGGACCCTCTCCCACTGGGTCGCCTGCTGCGTCTCCTATTGCCTCGACCTTACAGGCACCCAAGAACTGCCAAAAGTGGGCCCTCACAAACTCAGGGCGCTGGCCACCTCAATTGCCAACCTTTGCTCTGTCCCGCTGATGGACGTCTGCAGAGCGGCCACCTGGTCCTCCCCGCACATGTTCCAGAGACAGTACTGTCTCGATCTCAGTGCTCAGGACTATGCCCTCGGAACGGCCGTCCTCTCCACTGCAATGGAGGGGAGAGGGGCCGCACAAGCCTTCTAGTTCTGGACTTCAGTTACGCGACAGGCTACTGTCGCCTGTCTACGTTGTATTGCACTGTTTGCATAACCACTGTTTGATCGCACTGTTGGCACAACCTGTTACTGTGTTCGCACCTTGTTATGCTACGCTGTTTGCACAACCTGTTCTTTGCACATGATTGGCTGCAATAAAGCTGTATTGCGTTGATTAAATAATGCCTGACTAACTCCCTAATTGGCTAGGTACGCTTCCTCCTCCACTTCAGCATGCACTAGCAGCTAGGGAGGCACCAGGTGTGGCTGACGCAATCCTGCTGGTCCATGGAGAAAACAAGGTTACTTACCTGTAACGGGAGTTCTCCGTGGACAGCAGGATAAGTCAGCCACACAGTCCCACCCACCTCCCCTGGAGGAGGTCAGCCTGACGGAGCCGCTCCCTAGCCGGAAAATATGTAGCTAGGAACACACTGGCCGGGCTAGGGGGAGGACCGGTAAGGTGGGCTACCTGGGCATGCTCAGAAAGGCTCACCTTTCTGAGCTCTGGAGAGCACTTCCGTATGCACGGCGCCGCCCGGAGGACGTCACCAGGTGTGGCTGACTTATCCTGCTGTCCACAGAGAACTCCCGTTACAGGTAAGTAACCTCATTTTTCCTCACCTGCTAAACTAATTCTTTGAAGAGTTTTTTTTTCTCTCGTTTTGCAAATTCTGTTACTTCCTTTCCCATGCATGTCTGTGAATTCTCGTTCATTCCTTCTAATCATCAAAACGCTTGTCCAAGTTTGCTGATGGAGACAGATTCTGGATGTTTACTTTCATATTTCAGCACTTTTTGTGTATTTGGATCCGATGATGCTGTCAGATAGGTTTGGAGGCCTACGAAAGTAGCTCTGTAGGTATAGTCAATCAAGATTAACTCTTGTAGCTTTAGGAAAGCCAAAGAAAAATTTCCAGTTTTGAATTCGAATGTTACAAGATGCTCAAGGATCCATGTTGAATGATGCTGAGAAGATCAAGAAAAGGTGGAAATATACAGAGTTTTTATGTGATAAAGATCAAGTGGACCAACAGCTATTTCAATCTGTACCTTATGATCGGGAACCATTGGTGATGAAAGAAGTCGAAACAGCATTGAAAGTCTTATCAAAGAACAAAGCATCAAGCATTGATGGCATTCCCATAGAAGTATTACAGCAATCTGATGCAGCTGTTACCATACTTACAAGGCTCTGCCAGGAAATTTGAAAGACAACATCATGGCCAACTGACTGGAAAAGATGTGTTTGTATCAATACTAAAAAAGGTGATCCAACTGACTCTGGAAATTATCACACAATCGCTTTGATCCCACATGCCAGCAAGATTCTACAGAAGATTATTCAACAGATCAACAGAGACTACAACCATATCTGGAACAAGAACTACCTGAAGTGCAAGCAGGGTTTAGGAAAGGACGAGGAATGAGAGACATCGTGGATGTGAGATGGATCCTTGAAAAGACTAAAAAATAACAAAAGGATATCTATTTATGCTTTATTGGCTACAGCAAGGCTTTTCACTGTGTAAACCATGAGAAACTGGGCCATATTAAGAAGCATGGGTATACCAGAACACCTGATCGTTCACTTGCACAATCTGTACATTGATCAAGAAGCAAGAGTTCGAACAGAACAAGGAGAAACAGAAAGGGGGAAAGTATGCAGCCTTGTCATAAACCTTTTGCTTATTTTAAACCAATCCGTTTAATTTATATGCAGAACAAATCACCAGAGAAGCAGGATTGTTTGAAGACAACAGAGGTGTGAAGATTGGTGGTGTGGCAGGCTATGGCCTACGATAGCCTGAAAATATGAAAGGCCTGTAAGCTAGGCCCTTATTCCAACCCCCATCATAGCAAGAAAGAACCAAAAATCTGTGAAAGTTTGAGAAAGCCGTTTTAAACTGCTTAATAAGAAGTTTTTATATGAATTCATAAATCTTTCATTATTCTCTTGTGTTCTGAAGATGAAAATGTTTCAATACTTGCATTCCTAGAGCCAGAAACGACCTTGCAGTAGAGAAGTATCGAAACCTAGAAACTGTGCCATTGTTAGAATGGTCCTAAGGGAGGGAGCTGGGTGCTAGGCCCAGGAGGGATCTCCGATTGGACAAACGCAGGGGGCGTTGGAACCAATAGAAAGTCTGCCTGTATCAAACTGAAAGAAAATGTATAAATGAATATGTTTCTGTAAGAACTTTGCTCAGTCCTTTTTGAAGCTTGACTAACTGGGCCTTGTGCACAATAAATTGGCTTGGACCCTGTAAATTGACTCCTGGATTTATTCATTGTCTGCACTTCGCTGCTACATATTCTTGGTGCGTTGGCCGGGAACGTGCGAGTAGTGAATGGTATTCAAGCAAATATTCCACGCAATTCGCCTCCAGGTTTGGCCCGGTTGGAACCGTGTCTGTCCGACCGCAGGGGAAACCTCAGGCGCCGCCGGTCCTTTTGTATCGGAGAGGGTTCCGCCTTGCCTCGGCAGGCCACTGGGTCCGGCCGGCCAACACCTCCGAACCCGAGGGGAGTCCAGGATCCAACCCAAGAACTGGTTTTGTATCGGGAACCGGATCCGGTGAGTAGACATTTTCTTGTTTAATAGTCAGTGAAGCCTGGGGAAAGTCTTGCATGAGTGCGCGAGACTGATTTGGTATAGACTAACTGGGAAAGTCTCGCATGAGTGCACGAGACAAGAGAGCCTGATCACCTCTCATAAGGGTTAGCGGAATCCGAAGCCACCGACCCTTTGGTTGGGAATAGTCAGTTAGTCAGAAAACCTTGGGCATTTGAAAAATGATTTCTTGTGATGGTATGATTGCCTGCGTGATTGAGAGGTCTTGAGACACAGACCGAGTGAGAGCGGACTCCTGAGTAGCGCTGTTCCTGGCCGGGCGACTGCGCCCAGGTCACGAAAAGGAGGAAGCATATGGTGTTTGTTCCCTTCAGGGTTCTGTGGGCTGTACGGACCCCTTACCTACAGCCATACTACCTACCCTTACTGTTTGTTGTCTTGTACGTCATTACGTGTGCGCCATTACGATTAGATTATGGGAGGGACGGAGTCCACGCAAAGTCCGTTGGAATGTATGATCAAGAATTTCCGTAAAGGATTTTCAGGAGACTACGGCATAAGAATGTCTCCGTCTAGATTAAGAATGCTATGTGATAGGGAATGGCCTGTGCTAGCTATTTCATGGCCCCGTGGGGGCACCTTTGATGTAGAAATAGTTTCCCGTGTTCATCAGCTTGTACAAAAAGTGCACCCTGACCAGTTCCCCTACATAGATTCTTGGTTGAGTGCTTGCGAAAGGCAGCCCTTATGGATGAAGCGCTGCTATGAGGAACAGTGTAGAATATTAGTAGCAACCACTAGGGGTACCCGGAAGGTTGAGGAGGAGAAGCCGCCTGTGTATTCCGCCTCCGAGTCCCCAGAAATCCTGGCCCGTTTACTCCAGTACCCACATAGGTTAGTTCCCCCAGCTCCGCTACCTGAAGATGAACCTGATGAGGTACCCCAGCAATTACCGCTGCAGCAGCCAAAGAAGCCCCCTTCCCCGAGTGATAGCCCCAAGTACATCAGGGGAACCAGGGTCCTCCGACGATACTGAAAGCGGAGGCTCTCCTGCCAGTTCAGGGTCACCCACCAAGGAAGCTTATATCCGGGAGTCGTATGATTTAAGAAGTATAACCCCGATGAAGAAGGAGAAAGCAGGGCACCTAATGCCATTACGTCAAGTGCCTGGTGTACCTATCCTAAATGAACAGGGCCAGATGGCACCAGGACCAACCAGTCTAGTCTACGTGCCTTTTTCCACTACTGATTTATTAAACTGGAAAACGCATTATGCATCCTATACAGCAAAGCCCCAGGAATTGACAGAGTTAATGTCTAGCATAATGCAAACCCATCAGCCTACCTGGGCCGATTGTCGCCAGCTCCTGTCCACTCTCTTTACTACTGAGGAGCGAGCGTGAATTGTGCAAGCAGCCCTCCGCTGGTTAGCAGAGAATCCCGTGGAGGAGGGGGATCTGAATCTCCCACAAGCAGCCGCTGCAACTTTCCCAAATGAAGATCCTAGATGGGACCCAAATGATGACAGGGGGGCAGCGGCCCTAACGAGATTTCGCCAGGCCTTGCTGCAGGGCCTGAGGAAGGGAGGCCAGAGGGCCATGAATATCGGGAAGGTATCTGAAGTTATCCAGGGTCCAGATGAGAGCCCAGCGGCCTTTTATGAGCAGTTGTCTGAAGCCCATAGACTATATATCCCATATGATCCTGCCGCTCAGGAGAATTTGCGCATGGTAAATGCAGCCTTTGTTAGTCAGTCCCAGAGAGACATAAAACGAAAATTACAGAAACTGGATGGATTTGCGGGCATGAATACAGCACAGTTAATGGAAGTTGCTCAGAAAGTATTTGTGAATCGTGAAAATGAACGTGACAGAGAAAGTGAACGTAAAATGAAGAAGAAAGCAGATCTTCTTGCTGCCGCTTTAGTTGAACGACGTGGAGGAGGTTTTCCTAACCAAAGGACCAGAGAACGTGGAAGAGGCTGCGGAAATAGCAGGCTTCCACTGGGTGCGAATCAGTGCACCCATTGTAGATAAGAAGGACATTGGAGAAATGAATGCCCGCATCTTGACTCCACCCCCAGGAGGGGAGGAGGGAGTCCCTGGAGAACAGGAGGCTGATTTCGGAGTCGTGGAGGAATGAACCGAGCACAGTTCCAACAAGAGAGAGAAGAAGCCATTGAGGGAGTGGCAGTAGCAATGGGCTATGACATGGATGAAGTGGATGAAGACTAGGCCAGACTGGGCTCCAAGTTCACCCTGGGTCCCCAGGAGCCTATGGTCAGTTTGAAAGTAGGGGACCAATATATGGACTTTATGGTAGATACAGGAGCAGAGCATTCAGTAGTGGCAAAGCCAGTGGCTCCTCTTTCCTCTCGATCTGTCACCATTGTTGGGGCCACTGGGAACAGGGCCACCAAGCCATTCCTGCAGAACCGTATGTGTGAACTAGGGGGACAAAAAATAACGCACCAGTTCTTGTATATGCCTGAGTGCCCTATTCCACTTTTGGGCCGAGATATGCTTGCTAAGCTTCAGGCACAAATATCCTTTGCTGAAGGGGGAGAAATGAAGATGACTGTGAACCCAAAGCCTGCCGGATTGATGGTGCTAACTGTTCCCCGAGAAGAAGAATGGCGGTTCTATAGTGCATCTCCAATCAAGTCAACCAGTTCCTGTATACCTACCAACCTTATAGCCCCGCCTGAAGTATGGGCAGAAGATAATCCACCTGGCCTAGCGAAGAACATAGCCCCTGTCATTGTCACCCTCAAGCCAGGAGCGGAACCAGTGCATGTGAAGCAGTATCCTCTTCCCCGACCAGCCATTGAAGGAATCCACTGCCATCTGATGAAACTGTTGAAGTATGGACTTCTCAAGGAGTGCCAGTCACCTTGGAACACTCCTCTTCTCCCAGTCAAGAAACCTGGGACAGGGGACTACCGCCCAGTACAAGATTTAAGACGGGTAAATGATGCAGTTGAAACTATACACCCAGTGGTACCAAATCCTTATACTCTCTTGGGACTGATCCCCGCTGATGCTACTCATTTCACCGTCCTGGACCTGAAAGATGCCTTTTTCTGCATACGCCTAGCCCCCACCAGTCAACTTTTTGTTTGCTTTTGAATGGCAAGACCCCACAACAGGGAGGCGGGGCCAGCTTACCTGGACTCGATTACCTCAAGGATTCAAGAATTCACCTACTCTCTTCAGTGCTGCCCTGAATCAAGATCTTTCAAGTTACCCAGTGAACCCAGGACAAAGGGTTCTCCTTCAGTATGTGGATGACCTGCTCATAGTCACCAATGCAGAAAGTGAATGTCTACAAGCCACCAGTGAACTCCTGTACCTTCTGAATGAGGCTGGATACAAAGTCTCGAGAGCCAAGGCACAACTATGCCAAACTGAAGTTAAATATCTAGGGTTCCAGTTGTCTAGTGGAATTCGACGCTTGGGACCTGAACGCAAAGAAGCTGTAAGCAGTATTCCCACTCCAACCACCAGGAGGCATGTAAGAGCCTTCCTGGGGGCCGCAGGATACTGTCGCATATGGATCCCCAATTTTGCGCTGCTAGCAAAACCATTGTATCAAGTCACCAAAGGAATGGAAAAGTCTCCACTGGAGTGGGGACCTGAACAGGATGCAGTATTCCAAACTCTGAAAAGCGCTCTGATGTCATCACCAGCTCTGGGTCTCCCAGATGTCCAGAAACCTTTCCATCTCTATGTCCATGAGTCTCAAGGAAATGCGTTGGGGGTACTGACTCAATCTCTTGGATCTTGGCAACGGCCAGTAGCCTATTTGTCAAAACAGTTGGATGTGGTAGCAAGAGGTTGGCCCCCTTGTCTGAGAGCTGTTGCAGCAACAGCCCTTTCAGTGAGCAAAGCAGACAAGCTCACTCTGGGACAGAATCTTTAAGTTACTGTGCCACATTCTGTCCTGACCCCAATGAAACTAGCAAAGCACCAACTCTTTTGGCTAAGCAAAGTACACAAATGCGCACAGCTATTTATCAGAATCGTTTAGCTCTAGATTATTTGTTAGCAGCTGAAGGTGGAGTGTGTGGAAAATTTGAATTTAACCAACTGTTGTTTGCAGATTGATAATAATGGGCATGTTGTTGAAGATATAGCTACTCAGATGAGAAAAACATTTGTTCCTGTTCAGACTTGGCATAGTCTAAAGCTGGATGGGTGGTTTGGTTCAGCGTTTTCATGGTTAGGTGGACTAAAGACCCTTGTGTTCGTTGTATTATTCATATTAGCAGTATGCTTATTGCTCCCATGTTTCCTACCCCTTTGCTTATGCATGATAACCTCAGTTATTGATAATACTGTAGAACGGAAGGCAGCTACGAAAATATTAGCTATGTGGCAATATTATCCTATACCCCAAGGTGATGCTGTTACACCAGTATAATGTATGATTTAATTCTCACCCTTTCTCACTTGCGGGTGAGAATAATCAAAGGGGGGAATGTGGCAGGCTATGGCCTACGATAGCCTGCAAATATGAAAGGCCTGTAAGCTAGGCCCTGATTCCAACCCCCATCATAGCAAGAAAGAACCAAAAATCTGTGAAAGTTTGAGAAAGCTGTTTTAAACTGCTTAATAAGAAGTTTTTATATGAATTCATAAATCTTTCATTATTCTCTTGTGTTCTCAAAATGTTTCAATACTTGCATTCCTAGAGCCAGAAACGACCTTGCAGTAGAGAAGTATACAAACCTAGAAACTGTGCCATTGTTAGAATGGTCCTAAGGGAGGGAGCTGGGTGCTAGGCCCAGGAGGGATCTCTGATTAGACAAATGCAGGGGGCGTTGGAACCAATAGAAAGTCTGCCTGTATCAAACTGAAAGAAAATGTATAAATGAAGTATGTTTCTGTAAGAACTTTGCTCAGTCCTTTTTGAAGCTTGACTAACTGGGCCTTGTGCACAATAAATTGGCTTGGACCCTGTAAATTGACTCCTGGATTTATTCATTGTCTGCACTTCGCTGCTACAGTGGAAGACTCATCAACAACTTTGCTATGCTGATGATACCCTTATTTTACTGTAGATTGTTTGTTTGTGTTAATTTACTGATAGGTGAGAGTAGTGTGAGGCATTGAACAATGATGACGCCAAGATAATGCACTTCTGATTTTACAACTGTCTGCATTGTTAACTTTTAGTGTTGCAGGTGGGGAGAAAACTTGGTCTCTGGTTACAAAGAGCACTTCTGTTTTCTTACAATTAATGGTGAGACATTGATCTGACAGCCATTGAGTGACTGCGTTGAAAGTCTGTTATTGCAGAGTAGGTTGTGCATAAGGTGGAGAATGGTTCATAGATTATAATGTTGGCTACATGTAAGTGATTGTGACATCATCCAAGCTCATAGTGTCTTCTCACAGGTTGGATATAGATATAGCGTAGTTACTCAATTGCAACATGTGTTCTCCAAGGACAGCAGGAATCAGTCCTCGCATGTGAGTAACATCAGCGCCGATGGAGCATTTACCCATCTTTCAAAAAAAGTATCTCCCAGAGGCAATCACGCATATGTGGTCCCCTTCCCAACCAAGGGTGCATCTTGCTCAGGCAAATGACATAGCTAGGACAGCAGTAAAAATTAAAACAAGATAGGGAGGCAACTCCCAGGGGAGGAGGGAGGGTTGTGAGGACTGATTCCTGCTGTTCCTGGAGAACAACTGTTACAGGTGAGTAATTACACTTTCTCCAGGAACAAGCAGGAAGTCAGTCCTCACATAAGATAATGCCATACTGGGTCAGACCAAGGTCCATCAAGCCCAGTATCCTGTTTCCAACAGTGGCCAATCTAGGTCACAAGTACCTAGCAGTTTCCCCAAAAGACACAGTTTCTACAATGCTTGAATTGGGGCAAGCAGTGGATAGCCTGGGTCCCCTTTAATAATGGTTTATGGACCGTTCCTCCAGGAACTTGTTCAAACCTTTTTTAAACCCAGCTACACTAACAGCTTTTACAACATCCTCCGGTAATGAATTCCAGAGTTTGATTGCATGTTGAGTGAAAAAATATTTTCTCTTATTAGTCTTAAATAGGTTACCCTGTAGCTTCATTGCATGCCCCCTATTCTATATTTTGATGGCATAAACAATCAATCTATGTTTACCCGTTCCACTCCATTCATTAACTTATAGACATCTATCATATCTCCCCTCAGCCATCTCTTTTCAAGGTTGAAGAGCCCTAACCTTTTTAGTCTCTCTTCATAGGGGTATCCTTCCATCCCCTTTACCATTTTGGTGACTCTCTTCTGTACTTTTTCTAATAATGCTATATCCTTTTTAAGATACAGCGACCAGAATTGCACACAATATTCAAGGTGCGGTCGCACCATTGAATGATACAGAGGTATTATAATATCCTTTGTTTTATTCTCCATTCCTTTCCTTATGATACCTAGAATTCTATTTGCTCTCTTGGCTGCCACTGCACACTGGACAGAGGGTTTTAACATGTTATCCACGATGATGCCTAAATCTTTTTCCTGAGTGGTGGTTCCTAATGTGGAACCTTGCATTGTGTAACCATAGTTTGGGTTTTTCTTTCCTAGGTGCATAACTTTGCGCTTGTCCACATTAAATTTCATCTGGCATTTGGATGCCCAGTCTTCCAATTTATCAAGATCCTCTTGCAATTTTACACAATCCTTATGGGTTTTAACAACTTTGAATAGTTTTGTCATCTGCAAATGTCACTCGTGATTCCCATTTCCAGGTCATTTATGAATATGTTAAAAAGCAGCAGACCCAGCACAGATCCCTGGGGTACTCCACTATTCACCTTTCTCCATTGGGAAGATTGGCCATTTAGCCCTACCCTCTGCTTTCTATCTTTTAACCAGTTCCTGATCCATAATAGTACACTGCCTCCTATCCCATGACTTTTTAATTTTGCCAAAAGTCTCTCATGAGGGACCTTGTCAAAGGCTTTCTGAAAGTCCAGATACACTATATCAACCGACTCACCTTTTGTCTACCTGTTTATTCACACCTTCAAAAAGACATAACAGATTAATAAGACAAGACCTTCCTTGGCTAAAGTCATGTTGGCTAGTTCCCATTTAGACATGACTATCTACATGTTCAGTAATTTTGTTCTTTATGATGGTTTCCACCATTTTTACCGGTACTGATGTGAGGCTCACCGGTCTGTAGTTTCCCAGATCACCTCTGGAACCCTTTTCAAAAATTGGCATTACATTGTCCATCCTCCAATCTTAAGATATTACACATCATTTTAATGATAGTTCACAGATTACTAATAGTAGGTCTGCAATCTCATATTTCAGTTCTTTCAACACTCTTGGATAGTTGTAATACATTTTCCCAGTGTATTGATATTTTTTTTTCAATTCTTCCGCAGCATCTCCTTTGAATATCAACATTCCTATATCTTCCTCAGTAAAGACAGAATCAAAGAATTTATTCAGTCTCTCCGCTATGGCCTTGTTACCTGTTGGTGCCCCTTTTACCCCTTTATCATCTAATGGTCTTCATTATGCGTTTTTGCTTCCACAGCAAGCTGCTTCTCAAATTCTCTCTTTGCCTGCCTTATCAATGCCTTGCATTTAACTTGCCAGTGCTTGTGGTGTTTCCAGATTGCGTCATTTGGTTACTTTTTCCATGTCCTGAAAGATGCTTTTTTTTGGCAACAACAGCCTCTCTGACCTCACCTTTAAACCATGCTGGCAGTTTTTTGGACTTCCTTCCACTTTTCTTAAAAGTGTGGCATTCAGCTGGTCTGGGCTTCCAAGGTAGTATTTTTAAACAATACCGAAGCTTCATGTAAATCTTTAACTTTGCAACTGCTCCTTTTAGTTTTTCCTTAACTATTTTCCTCATTTTATCAGTCTCCCTTTTGAAAGTTAAAAAGTGGTAGTGTGGATTTCCTTACCATCCTTCCTTCATTTATTAAATCAAACATGATCATGCTATGATCACTATTGCCAAGTATTTATTTATTTTATTTATTTAACAACTTTTATATACCACACTATTTGTTATCAGTGCGGTTTACATATAACAAAGGTTGCACAGTCAGAAGACTGTTCTGTGCTTACATTGAACAGGAGTTTAAACTTGGAGCAACAGGGTAACTATAAACATATGTACAAAAACACAATTAGATTAGGTTGGAATATTCAAGAAGGGCTAAGGCGAGCTCAAAATACTTGTGACAGGGTTATTTATGTAGATCATGAAAGGTTTGTGGGCATTGGTGTGTGGGTGAGCAGAGGCGGGGGGGGATGCTTGAGCAAAGTGAAGTAGAAAAATGTGGTGTTTGATTGCCTTACGGAACTGAATAAGGTCTTTGATGGATCTAATTTCTGGTGGAAATTAGATCCATCAAAGTGGCCCCAACACCCTTATTTCTTGCAGCAGATCTTGTGTTCCAGTAAGGACTAGGTCCAAAATTGCTTCTTGGAGCAGCTGGTTCATGACCCAACCAGAGGGGAAGCAGTCATTTATTTTGTCTAGAAACTTTGGGGTATGTTTACTAAACACTGGTAATGTTACCTGCATTAATTTCCCCGGTAATGTTATGGATGCCCATATAAAGGAGTGGGCGGTGCATTGTTAAAACAAGCTGTGTAAGGTAATGCGCATTACAAGGTGCTTAACGCACGGTACAGTGAATCATGGACCCATCGCTCGTGAACATCACAGCTGATGGGAAGTAGCAGCGTGTCCGAAGGGGTTGCAATCTAAGGCACGCAGACAGTAGAAGATGTGCCAAGGGATGTGCAGACATGGTGCCCCATGAGAAATGCAGCTGTAGGTGTAAGGCCATAGACCACAGGCAGCTGATATCGCAGTCTGTAATGGGGATGTGGGCCACAGTTAACACATGCACATACACCATGAAATGGTGTGCAGTGAACACAGCATGCAGAGGAGTAAACAACGGTAATGGAAAGGGTTGGTCTGAAGGGCCAGCTGTGTGAATGGTGTGTGTGTATAAGGGCAAAATGGGCAAGGAATCCAAAAAGGAGTAAGAGGAAATCAAACCAGTACACTGAAGTGCCCAAACACAGCTCTTTGACATGAATACCAAACCACTGAGCTACCTACCCACCCAGACAACCCAAGGAAAGGGAGCATATGTAACAGCTAGCATGTGACGGATAGGCTGCATGGAGGGGACACTGCAGTGTACAGTGAAGAGAAGGAAGGGTGTGTGGAGTAGGGACAAAACCAGAGGCATTGTATGGTAAGGAGAGCAGAACAGACACAAAGAAAGGAAAAAGAACCTGTGGGACCCAAACCCACAAACTATGTTGGCTCCACGCACATCTGCAACCACTATCCCAAACAACCACAACACAAATATGTTCCACCAAGTGGCCATCATGTCTGCTAGATTAACACGCAATAGTGCTCCTACATGTATAACAGGTCGTCTGACATGCAGCGTGCACAAGAACGTGCATAATGTTACAGACCTTCCTATGCGCCTTAGAATATGTGGTTGGATTATGGCATGTAACAACGCACGTTCCAAACAGATGTCAGACGCAGTGTTATGAGCACTGCGTGTCTTTGGTGCTGCAACACGTGTTCACCGCAACACGCATAAGATGCAACACTGCGCACTGCAGTAGACTACCTGTCCATTGCCCTTCCTCTGTTCTCCAATTCTAAGACTACAACTGTTCCCCAGCCTCCAACCATGATCTGACATTCACCAGCAGCAGGCACAGTCAGACTGTACCTGCTGCACCACGCCAGATGTTCCAGCCATGCACAAACTAACCGCGGACACTCCGCTAGCCAGTCTATCTTGCATGTTCACAGTGGAACTATGTGCACCCAGACCTTGGTTGTATGGCACAGGCACCCGGCAGATGCCACAGTGATTGGCCCTCCAGAACAGGAGCCACACATATATCACTTGAGACTGATACTATGTAGCACTATGTGGGAACATAGCCGTGCCATGGTCACTGGTCAGTGGGAGAGTGGCCTAACAGCAAGATGTGCTGTGGCCACCTTGTCCATGCAGGTGGTGGTTGGGTGCTACAATGTCCCAGCCATTGCCCTGCACCCTACACCCTCTGCAGATGCATCCTGCCCAGTCCGCCCTGCCCGGGCCGGGCCATACCCACAATACCTTGCTCCTCATTATCCACATTTGCAGGCTAACGCTGGTAATAGTGGGACACTGTGGGCCCAGTGAGGTGTAGGCAGCCACAAAACAATGGATAGACATATACACACACACACGCGCTCTCAGAAACACAAACTCTCTCTCTCTCTCTCACCCACACACACACACACTTATTGCAGCATTGTGCAAAGATAGGGGTGGTTGGCAACCCTGCCCGCCACACTGGTCCTGATCACAGTGCCAACATTGCTAAACTGTGCAGGATGTAGTAGTAGTGCTCTGGTGATAACTGCAGCTCCGTGCTGGGGCCAACATCCTGACTCTCCATGAAGCTTTGGATAGTGGAGCCTGTGTGAGTGGGTGTTTGTATCCCTGTTGGCTGCTGCTTTGGGGATTATATATGTTGATGTTGTATCTGCATTGTAGGGTAAAATATAGGGACATGCTCTGCAGGATCCACAGCTGGGAGCTGAACCTGTGACTCTGCTCCAGGACACACTGGCTGTGTGTACTGCACCACACTGTTGCCACAGAAGCACAGCAGTCCCTGGGGCTACCTTTACTTTTCCTCAGCCAGACCTGTTCTGTTGCACTGCACACCACGTACTGGTATAGGGCATGGCCTAGATGCACTGCAGGCAGGTGTCACTGCCCCCTCCAGAACCAACACACCCCCCCGTCATGTTGACATGACCATATGCTGTCGGTGCTGGTAGTGCGCAGTCCCAGGCCATCTACTGTGCAGGTAGGCAGTCGCCTAGGGTGCGGGGTCTGGGGTGGGGAGGCATACAGGGACACATACCCCCCATCACCGCCTACCAATATTATGTCCCTTCGACATGGGGGTGAGATGGCTGGGGGGATGTCAGGTCAGTGCCCTAGCAACTATTGGCTAGTGTGGACCAGATAGATGTAGGTGGATTGTGTTTGGCCTTGGTCAGCTGATGCCCTGCTGCTTTCCAGTTTCTCCATTCCTATGTGCCACCTAGGTGACAGCCTAGTCCACCATGTGCCCCAGCTGCCTCCACTACATAGCCCCCTATGCCCCATCACCATAGTGGCCTTTCATACTTGGGCACTACGCTGTTGCTGCAAATGGATCACTACTATCACTCTTCTTGGGCTCCCTGCCTGTGTTGTAAGATCATAAGATATGCCATACTGGGTCAGACCAAGGTCCATCAAGCCCAGTATTGTTTCCAACAGTGGCCAATCTAGGTCATAAGTACCTAGTAGTTTCCTCAAGGGACACAGGTTCCACAATGCTTGTATTGGTTCAAGCATTGATATCCTGGGTCCCTTCTTAATAATGGTTTATGGACCTTTCCTCCAGGAACTTGTCCAAACCTTTTTTAAACCCAGCTACACTAACAGCCTTTACTACATCCTCCGGTAACAAATTCCAGAGTTTGATTACACATTGAGTGAAAAAATATTTTCTTTTATTAGTCTTAAATAGTTTACCCTGTAGCTTCATTGCATGTCCCCTAGTCTTTCCATATTCTGATAAGGTAAACAATCGATCTACGTTTACCCGTTCCACTCCATTCATTAATTTATAGACTTCTATCATATCTCCCCTCAGCCGTCTTCTCCAGGCTAAAGAGCCCCAACCTTTTTAGCCTTTTTTCATAGGAGTAGCCTTCCATCCCTTTTAGCATTTTGGTGTCTCTTCTCTGAACCTTTTCTAAAATCGCTATATCCTTTTTAAGATACGGCGACCAGAATTGCACACAATATTCAAGGTGCAGTCTCACCATGGAACGATATAGAGGCATTATAATATCTTTTGTTTTATTTTCCATTCCTTTCCTTATCATACCTAGCATTCTATTTGCTCTCTTGGCCGCCGCTGCACACTGGGCCGAGGATTTTAACAAGGTATCCACAATGACGCCTAAATCTTTTTCCTGGGTGGTGGTTCCTAATGTGGAACCTTGCATCGTGTAACCATAGTTTGGGTTGTTCTTCCCTAGGTGCATAACCTTGCACTTCTCCACATTAAATTTCATCTGCCATTTTGATGCCCAGTCTTCCAATTTATCAAGATCCTCTTGCAATTTTCCACAATCCTCCTGGGTTTTAACAACTTTAAATAGTTTTGTGTCATCTGCAAATTTGATAACCTCACTTGTTATTCCACTTTCCAGGTCATTTATGAATATGTCAAAAACCAGCAGACCCAGCACAGATCCCTGGGGTACACCACTATTCACCTTTCTCCATTGGTAAAATTGGCCATTTAGCCCTACCCTCTGCTTTCTATCTTTTAACCAGTTCCTGATCCACAGTAGTACACTGCCTCCTATCCCATGACACTTTAGTTTTGCCAAAAGTCTCTCATGAGGGACCTTGTCAAAGGCTTTCTGAAAGTCCAGATACACAATATCAACCGACTCACCTTTGTCCATCTGTTTATTCACTCCTTCAAAAAAACATAACAGATTAGTAAGACAAGATCTTCCTTGTCTAAAGCCATGTTGGCTGTCTCCCATTAGGTCGTGACTATCTACATGCTGAGTAATTTTATTCTTTATGATGGTTTCTACCATTTTTCCCGGTACTGATGTCAGGCTCACTGGTCTGTAGTTTCCCGGATCACCCCTCGAACCCTTTTTAAAAATTGGTGTTACATTGGCGATCCTCCAATCCTCAGGTATTAGAGATGATTTTAATGATAGTTTGCAGACCTGCTATCAGTAATCTGTGATCTCAAATTTCAGTTCTTTCAACACCCTTGGATGTATACCATCCAGCCCAGGTGATTTGCTACTCTTCAGTTTATCTAATAGTTGTAAGACATCTTCCCGATGTATCGATATTTCCTTCAATTCTTCCACACCTTTAAATACCACTTCAGTCATGGGTAACATCCCTACATCTTCCTCAGTAAAGACTGAAGCAAAGAATTCATTCAGTCTCTCCGCTATCGCCTTGTCGCCTCTTAGTGCTCCTTTAACCCCTTTATCATCTAATGGACCAACTGACTCTCTCACTCATGTCATGTGACCTCTCTTCTCCATGGCAACAGAGATGCTGCCAGACTGGAGGTTGTACTTCAGTACTGTATCCCTATAGGTTTCGTCTATGCTTCTCTCTGTCTTCCTTATGTCCTCCAAGTCTGCTGCTATAGCCTCCAGAGATCGGATTGTTCCCTGAGAGCAAAGAGCTCTTTGTGCCTAGTGCATACGTAAGACCCCCTCTCCAACTGGGAGAAAATCATACGTGTGACACTCAATGTAAAAGACTGGAAACCCCCCCCCCATCTTGCTGCTGGACTGCATCTTAGTGTTAAGGTTGTGTTTAGGTATTTAAGTTCTTTACTTACTAAGGGTTGCTAGGGATACTTATACCAATAAAGCTATACCTAATCCATTTAATGTACATTGTTCACCTGAAGATTAATCTCAGGTCCTAAATGTATGCCTAATGAGGATAAAATGCTCCACCTGAGATTGAATATGGCACCTCCTTTCCTTTAAGCACCTATAAAGCTACAATTATCCCGGGGTGGGTGTTGGGGAGGGAGGGAAAGAAGACTTATTAAAATCTGGTTGCTACACAGTACCCTGTGCTGTGCTGTGCTTCTAAGGTAATCTGTGACCAATTTCCTGGGTGATTTATATAGCCCTTGCTTGGATTGAGGGAATCTTTGGTTTTAAATTTAACAAGAACGCTCTCTGCTGTGTTGTAAACTGAAAGCTATTTGTTGATACTAGGCCCTGACTTATTTAACAAATACACTGGATTCACAGATTAATCAGCTTTAATCTAAAGAATTCCTTTTTCACCAAGATTTAGAAAAATTCCCAGAAGTAAATATTTACAATTGCAGATCTCTCTCAGGAAGTAGCAGTCCCTTTTTGTAGTCCTTCAAGATTACAGCTTGAATGGGGCCAACGCTTCCCTTTCAGCAGCAATGCTGTTAGCATTAGCGACCTCAGATTGCGATGCAGAAGGGAGCCGTCCTCCTGGGACAGAAGGTCTGGGGTCTGGCCGAGTGGGACTGGATGCACTACTGCCAGGGAAAGCAATAGAGGGCACCAAGGTTGCCTGGGCCACCTCAGGGCGATCACTATAACTGACATCTTCTCGCTCTGGACCTTGAATAGGGGTCTTGACGACTAGGAGTTGATGGGAACACAGAGTAGACCCTCAGGCAATGAGATCAGGAAGGCATCCACCTGCACTCTCCCGCGGTATGGCTGGCACTAGCAGAAGCAGGGCAGCTGTACGTTGTCCGGGGCGGCAAAAAGGTCAATCACGGGCCTGCCCCAGAGGTGGAAGAGCCTTTTTGCCACTCTGGGGTTCAAGTGCCATACCTGTGGGCGAAGGACTCTGCTCAGCTTGTTTACTAAGCAGTTGTCCTGGCCTGGTATGTATACTGCTCACAGGAGCATGCTGTTGCATACTACAAAGGAGAGGAGGGTCACCGCCTTCTGGCAGAGGGAGTACAAACCCATGCCCCCCTGCTTGTTGACATAAAATATACCAACCTAGTTGTCCATTTGGATCAGCACAGGTCAGTGCTGTAGGTGGTGGCACAACAGTCGCAGTGCCAGGAAGATTGCCCTTTCCAGGAGGTTGATCTGAAAGAGAGACTCCTCCAGAGACCAGCAGCCTTGTGTGCAGCAGTCCCCACAATGTGCCTCCCAACCCAGGAAGGAGGCATCTTGTCAGGGTCCTCTGTGATACGGGTGCCTGAAATGGCATTCCCGCTTGGAGGTGGCGCAAGTTTTGCCATCAGGTAAGGGACTCCACTAGTTGGGCAGTGATCCTGACCCTGTCCCGTAGCCTCCCCTGACTTGAGTCCACTGTGAGCAGAGGCACCATTGGGCTGTCCACATATGTAGGTGGGCCAAAGGCGTGATGTGGACTATTGAGGCCATATGGCCCAGCAGGTGGAGGAGGCGGTGAGCTGGTACTGACCGGCAGCATTGTACCTCTCCTGCTAGTTGTATGAGGCAGTCTGCTTGTTCTTTTGGGAGGATGGCCTTGACTTGTAACATGTCCAACTGAGCCCCTATGAACTCCAGACTCTGGGCTGGAGAGAGATGGAATTTAGGGTAGCTGATGACGAACCCCCACATGCTGTAATAGGAGCGTTGCTTATTCTGTGGCCTGACTGAACTCCGAAGCTGTACCATCCCTGATTAGACAGTCATCAAGGTAGGGGAAAACAAAAGTCCCCTGCAGGCACAGGTGCGTGGCTTACCACCATCGGGCACTTGGAAAGACCCTTGACAAGGAGGCTAGGCTGAAGGGTAGCACTCTGTACTAGTAGTGCCCTCGTTACAGCAAACCATAGGTACTGCCTGTGGGAGGGATGGATCAGGATGTGAGTGTATGCATCCTTTAGGTCCAAGGAGCACAGCCAATCTCCCTGGTGGAGGTAAGGCAGCAGTGTTCCAAGGGAAATCATCTTTAACTTCTCTCTCACCAGAAATGTGTTTAAGTTTCACAGGTCTAGTATGGGCCTGAGGCCCCGCCCCCAGTTCTTTTGGGGACAAGGAAGTACCTGGCATAGAAGCTCTTTCCCCATGGATGTTTGAGTACAGGCTCCATTGTGTTGTCCCTGAGCAGACCTGTGAGCTCTGAGAGCAGGAGGATCTGGTGAAGAAGAGGTCGCACTAGCTCTCCTAGAAAGAACATGGTGGTATCTGTTGTAGGTGGAGGAGATATCCCTTACCACCTGCAGTACCCACTGGTCTGAGGTGACCTTAGCCCCCCTGTAGGCAAAGAGTGCCAGGCAGCCCCCTATAGGCTGGTGAAAGTCTCCTAGGGGAGGGGAGGCTCTACCCTGGGAGTCAAAAACTCCCCCCTGGGTTGGGCTAGATCCGGGGCTGGGGCCTGAGTCTTCTGAGCCTTGGCCTCCTAAGTTCCCTGACCTTGCCTCTTAGGGTGAGAACACTGCTGCTGGCCTGAGGAGGGACTGGTAGTGGTGACTCTGTTGGAAGTGCCCCTTTTCCCCAAGCGTTTCTTGCAGGGAAAAGGAAGAGGTCTTTTTTTCAGTGCCTCTGGCGGGTCACCACCTATCCCTCTATCTCATCCACTTTGTTGGCCATGAGTTTGCCGAACAGGTTCTCTCCGGTGCAGGGGACGTCAAGCAGCTCGTCTTGGACCCATTGCTCGAGGTCCAAGGACTGTAGCCAGGCTTGACATTGAATCCTGATGCCAGCTGCTGCTACTCCAACTGCTGACTCAAATCTGTCGTAGGGCACTCGGGAGAGGAACTTCAAGCAGTCCTTGATCCCAGAGGTCAGAGCTTGAAACCGTTGGAGAGGTTCCCCAGCAAGTCTCGCTAAGAACCCAGACAACTCCGGGGTCAGGGCCTTCGGGTACATGCCCATGTATAGCTTATAGGTCTGGATTCGACAACCCAGCATTTAGCCCTGATAAGCCCTCAACACCCTTGGGCGCAGGTGCTGGCTCATGAGTTTTGGCATGGTTGACTTGACAACCATGGAGTTATGTGGGAGTTGGGGCTTGTGAAACCCCGGCCCCTTCCTGATGAGGTACATGGTGTCAAGGCATCGGCTGACCACTGGTACTGATGCCGGGATCTCCCACATTCATAACAGTAGCTGCTCAAGGATCAGCTGCACCATGAGAGTTTCCTTGGGTGGAGACTCAAAATGGAGATCTCTAGTTCTTTGGTGCATAGGTCCTCTTCCCCCTTGGTTTGCACAGAGGGGGGCTCTGGCCATATCCCTGACAAAGTTGTGGCAGGCCATGTCCTCTGGAAGAGGATGGCACCGGGGCAGACAGATGTGAGGGGATGTCTCTGCGGCAAGTCCTCGTCATCATTTTCCCACTTAGAGTTGAGGGGAGATGACGAGTCTGAGGGACTCCCAAGGACCTGGGGTCCGAGTCTCGGAAACTGGCCAGGGAGGACCTGAAGCCTGAGGAATCGGACCAGGGCAGAGGACTTATCTGAGGCCGGTGGCTCTAGGAGCTTGGCTCGATGACCAGGGACTCCCCTGCAATTGGGGGCTTGGTCATCAGGGCAGATGATGTGGATGAACCAGCCATCGTTGCCTGCTGCATGGCCAGGATAGCAATGATGTTCTTCTCCATGGCTGCCATTCTAGTTTCCAAGCCAGAAGGCAGCTTTCGGCACAGGCATCGAGAATCTCAGGCCTGGTGCCAGCACACTCACATCCTCAATGAAGACTATGGTCTCAAGGAACCTCGCAGTCTCCACCGGCCAAGGAATCCTTTTTGAGGACCTTGGTGGGACACTTTTTTTCAGTCGCCCAAGTCCCTCCAAAGCAGTCTTACTGGGTTTCTCTGGTGGAACCTCGATGGACTCAGAAGATTTCTTCTTCTTTTGCTAGGGGTCCAAGGTCTTCTCGAGGGAACTGCTGCCACAGGACTCAAAGAATGCTCGGTGCTCACGGGAAGTGCTGGGCTTGGAGCTTGGCGTCGGGGAGGACAGTGCCAAGTTGGACCTTGGTAACAATTTCTCCTGCAAGTCTGACCTCTTTTTATTAGTTTTAGGCATCATGGCTTGGCACAGGTCACAGGACATGCTGTTCGGTCGCAGGCAGTGTAAGCAGCATCAAGGGTGTCTGACTAACATGGTTTGACTGCAGCGCTCACATTTTTTGAACCCACCGGGGGACCTAGTGGGGAACACTCAGCCAAGGTCGATGATCCCTGGGCGAAAAAGGGCATTAACTCCAATCGAGGCAAGCCTCATCGAAAAGTGGGGGGGGGGGGGGAAGCAGAGAACAGCACTGGGCCCGGTGCCAGCTCAAGGTAGGAAGAGGAACCAGTATGCAGACCAGGAAAGGTAACTTTTTAGGATATTATCAAGGATTTTTCTGGAGATAGAACAGACATCCATTGGGCTCTGTGGAAAAAAAGGAGACTGAGCAAGATGGCACCCTTGAGCAGGAAGGGGACCACACGTGTGTGGTAGCATGTCCCAAAGGCTTTTTTTGAAAGTTGGGGAAATGCTCAGCACAGGCTCTGTTGGCGCTGTCGCCCATATGTGAGGGCTGACTTTCTGCTTCTCCCTGGAGAATGAATAACAGTGCGAATAAAGCAGATCCTTGGGGCATGCCTTGTTTTTGCAAGTTGTTGGCACTGGATTGAACAAAAGATAACCAGAGAAGTATGAGCAAAACCAGTTTAATGCTGTGTTTTGAACTCAGATGCGCTGTAAGAGGATTTTATGGCAAATTGTGCCAAATGCAGTAGCTATATCCAGAAAAATCAGGACAAAGTCTTGCTTAGGGCATTCAGTGCCTTTCACAAGTGTATCAGGGAGTGAAATTAATAATGTCGGACTCCATGTTGCTGAATGTCAAGTGGTGTATTGGAGTTGATGTGATCTTGCATCTGGTGCTGCACAGCCTTTTCCACTATTTTTTGCCAGGCAGGGTAAGCTTGAGATTAGCCTGTATGAACAGAGCACTTGGATCTAGCTTGGGCTTCTTTAGGAGTGGGCATATGCAGTCTTTAGGTTGGTAGGGATGTAACCTTGGGTGAGTGAGAGATGTACCATCTTGGACAGGATCAAGACTAACTCTGTTTTTGATATCTTGACCCAGTTTACTGGGCAAGGGTCTAATGGAGATGTAGTTGTGTTAATACTGTGGATTATATTCTCTAGGTTATCTGGGCTGAAGGAAGGTGCGGGTTGGGAGACTGTTGGTAGGGATTTGGTTGTAATATATGGGTATCCAAAGAGGGAATGAAGGGATTTCGCTTGGAAATGGTTAGCAAGTTTATGTGGACTAGGAATGGTAATGAGAGAAGGTTGAATGTTTTCTTTTGTCAAGGATTTCACAATGTCAAACAGCTCCCTGGGGTTTGAGTGATTTCATGATTAATTTTGTGTGATATGTTTTCTTGGCTTTGATCCAATAATTGTATAAGCTAGACAGGTATCTTTCCTTGAATTTGTCCCAACCAGCAGCAGGCCATATGCCCATTCCAGTGCCAATATCTAGCATGGTTCCCTTAAGGGATCCACTAGGGACAGGCCTTAATTGACTACATTCTAGGAAGGCATGCATTAAGGTTCCCTTAGCCCCTTTACATTTCTCACATGTGCTATCGGACCCTAACTGTATGTGTGCTCCCCTCTCTCCTTATCATATTTTGTTTAGAGTTGGGTTTTTGGACAAGAAGCATTAGATAAATGCATATACACATTACTAAACATCACATCCATCTCTTTCTCCTCAAATTGTTGAGCTACAGCTCTGGACCATACCTGTATAAAAAACTGGATCCAGGATCTCTGCCCAGCCACCCTACATGTTTTATACCAGTGGGATAATTAACAGAGGCAGCAGATCCTGAAAAGCCCTAGCCATTGGCCCTCTACATAGGTCTCATTACAGAAACAGACAATAATGCCTAATCTGGCAATATTAGAAACTGTGTCCTAGGACTTGCCCATTATTTATTTCTCTTGCATCTCAGTAAAATCACAGCTTGTAGGAATGGTACCCGGTGGCCTGCTCTGAACCAAACAAAATGGATTTTTGCTACAGAAGCTTCTGCTGTGGACCAAGGCTCAGACCTGCTCACCTTCAAGTAAAGCACAGTTACTTACCTGTAACAGGTGATCTCTGGGAACAGCAGGAATAAGTCTTCACATATGGGTATCGTCGGTACCAACGGAGCCTGTGCGGGAACGCTCCCCAGCGTCCTTAAAGAAAGCTTTTGGGAGCATCCCACAGCGCCTGCGCGCTGCCTTTCCTAACTGCCTCTCTCCAGTTTGAGTTTTAAAGCTGAAACAGAGAAAGAGAGAGAGGAGAGGAAAGGAAAGATAGATAGTTAGATAGAGAGATACAGCTCCTAGGGGAGGTGGGTGGGTTGTGAAGACTTATTCCTGCTGTTCCCAGAGATCACCTGTTACAGGTAAGTAACTGTGCTATCTCCAGGAACAAGCAGGAATGAGTCTTCACATATGGGGACTCCCCCAGCTAGAGATGCCTGGGAGATCACCCAAATTGTGAGTCCCTGGGAAGGGCTCTACCTCTACCCATGAATCTCAGGCATCCAGTTCAGGGATGGAGGGTAGGAGTTGATTAGGTATGGAACAGGTGTTTGAGAACAGCCTGACCAAACAAGTGTATTGCCAAATTTTACACTTCCTGTAACCCTGTCACTTACTAGCTCACAGACTAGGCATAGACACTTTAGCAAATACAATATGCTTTTATTAGATTGAGTCCTTTTAGGATAATAATTAAGAGTAAGGTATCAATACATCACCGGATATTGTAAACCGCACTCCAGCAGTCGGGGGACCAGCGATCGCCTAGAGGGATCCGGGAGACTACAGAGACACGTCTGCCCCGTCTATCTTGAAAAAGTCAGTCCCGGAGATCTGCTGAAAATCCGCCCGTTAAGTACTCAATTCAGATTCATGCCTGCTGCATGATCTGGTAATTCATAGGTTAACATGATGCATGCTCAAATCAGGATTGGTTAGGGTTAATGCTGTGCACGTGGTTCATACCAGGATTGGTCAGGGTTAACTGTGCTCGTGACCAGCAGCTGAAAAAAATGTCAGCTGCTGAGTCACTGTATGAGTCACTCATCCAGTTTTGTCCGGCCAAAGCTGCTGCCTGCTCAAAGATTTTGACCTAAAGTAACCCCCAAGCTCAGCTCCATTATCACTCCTCGACCTAAAGTAACCCCAAGCTCTGATCTGGGCTAGCAGGCTGACTTAGCATGATTTCTCTCACATGAAATATTCTTTGTACAATATTCATTGCTGATCCAAAAATCCAAATAAATCTTTAATTAGTAATACAACAAGGCATCCCGGCAGGAGTCCTTGTCCAAGCAGTAATGGGCTGTGAAGGTCTGAACCGATGCCCCAGTGGCTGCTCGACAGATTTGGTCGATGGATACAGAGTTTAGATGAGCCATAGAGGTGGCCATGGCCCTCCAGAGAAAGGTTCTTACTTTGGTAGGCAAAGGAAATACACTGAGCAGTCCAATTGGACAGAGAGTTCTCTTAGAGACTGGAAGTCCTAAATGAGAAGGATCAAAAGCAACAAAAAGTTGAGGACTTTCTATGTTGCTGTGTCCTGGGTAAATAGAAAGCAAATGCTCTTTTACAATCCAGGGTATGAAGATTCCTCTCTGCACTTGATGCATGAGGTCCTGGAAAAAAGACAGGTAAAAAGACCTCCTGGTTCAGATGAAAAGGTGAGACCACTTTAGGCATAAAGTGTGGATTAGATCTGAGGACTACCTTGTCATGATGGAACCTTGTATAAGGAGGATTAGCCACTAAAGCTTGCAGCTCACTGATACGGTGAGCTGAGGTGACTGCAATGAGAAAAATTACCTTCCAAGAAAGGAATTTTAAGGAGGTAGTGGCTAAGGGTTCAAAGGGTGGCTTCATAAGCTGGCCAAGAACCAGATTCAAGTCCCAGGCCACTGGATGTGGTCTAATGGGAGGTTTAGTCAAAAGAAGGCCTCTCATGAATCTTGCTATAAGAGGATGAGAGGAAATAGGTTGTCCATTGAGAGGCTTAAGGGATGCTGCAATAGCACTCAAATGGACTCTGATTGAATTTGTTTTAAGACCTGCATGGGATAAATGCAGCAAATAGTCTAGTAAAGAATGCAAAGGTATTGCAAGAGGGTTGAGACCCTTCTCTGCACACCAAATGGAAAACCTTTTCCATTTAAAAGCATATGAACATCTGGTGGAAGGCTTTCTGGAAGCTTGAAGGATATCCTTCACTTGCTGAGAAAGTTGTAAATCTTGAAGGTCTAGGCCTTCAGCAACCAGGCCCTGAGATGAAGGGACTGAGGATTTGGGTGCCAAAGTTCCCCCCTCCTGGGAGAGGAAATCTGGAGCAGACCCCAGGTCTAGGGAGGGAGCTTGAGAGAGATGCAGAAGTAGAGGGTACCACACTTGGCGTGGCCAAAGTGGTGCTATGAGGATCATAGTCCCTTTGTCTCTCTGAAGCTTGAACAGAGTCTTGGGGATTAGGGGAATAGGTGGAAAGGCATAGAGGAAGTCTTGCCCCCAATGAAGAAGGAAGGCATCCCTGGCCTGAACTCCCTGACATGGAATCCTGGAACAGAACCGGGGAAGTTTGGCATTCCACGGACTTGCAAATAGGTCTATGTCTGGGGTACCCCAAATCCGAAAAATTCTGGCTATCTGGTCCCCATGGAGGGACCATTCGTACGGAAGCAGAACTCGACTGAGTCTGTCTGCCCAAGAGTTTTGAACTCCTGGAAGATATACTGCCATGAGATGGATTTGATGCTCTCTGGTGAAGGCCCACAATCTCAGAGCTTCGTTGCAAAGCGACAGAGAGCCAGTTCCCCCCCCTGCTTGTTCACGTAGAACATAGCTACCTGGTTGTCCGTGTGGATGAGGACTGTCTTGTAGCTGAGCAGGGTGTGGAAGACTCTGAGAGCCAGAAAGATTGCTCTGAGCTCTAAGAGGTTGATATGAAGGTATGTCTCCTGTGGAGACCGGATGCCCTGGGTCGAGAGATCTTGTAGATGAGCCCCCCAACCCTTTGAAGAGGCATCTGTTGTAAGGGTTGCTTGGGGTAACACCTGTTGAAAGGGGGACCCCAGCAACAGATTCTGAGTGAACTTCCACCAGTGGAGGGACGAAAATAGGCGACTGGAGGTTGCTATTTTGTCTGACAGGCAACCTGATGCCTGGGTCCATTGGGTGGATAGGGTCCACTGAGCTGCTCTCATGTGAAGGCGAGCATAGGGAACCACATGCACCGTGGATGCCATGTGGCCTAAAAGTTGTAACATCTCTCGAGCAGTTAAATGGGATTTTAAATGAATCTGGGAGGCTAACTGCACCAAGCGTAGGCAACGGGCCTGGGGAAGATAGGCCCTTGCAGTTGTGGTATCCAGTAAGGCCCCTATGAACTCTAGAGACTGAGTAGGGGTAAGATGGGATTTTGGAATGTTGATTACCAGTCCCAGATACTGAAGAACACGCCTTGTGCAGGCTAGAGAAGTCTGGGCCTCTGACTGGGATGGAGCTCGGATGAGCCAGTCGTCCAGATATGGGAATACAAATATTCCTAGAGTGCGTAGGAATGCAGCTACTACAGCCATGCATTTTGTGAACACTCTTGGAGCAGAGGCCAGACCGAAAGGAAGCACTTTGTATTGGTAGTGCTTTCCTTGGTACAGGAAGCGAAGGAATCTTCTGTGTGTTGGATGGATGAGAACATGGGTGTACGCATCCTTGAGATCTAGAGAACAAAGCCAGTCCTGACTCTGGAGGTATGGAAGGAGAGTTCCGAGAAGGGTCATCTTGAATTTCTCCTTGCATAGAAACTTGTTCAATTCTCTGAGATCTAATATGGGTCTGTAGCCCCCTGTTTTCTTTGGAATGAGAAAATAGGGGGAGTAGAACCCTGAACCCTGTTGAAGAAGGGGTACTTCTTCTATTGCCCCTTGGGCAAGAAGGGTAGCAATCTCCTGACCTAGAAGGTTGAGGAGAGATGTTGGAGAATTTAACTGTTTCACCATGGTGTGAGGAGGAAGGTTTAAGAAATGAAGTTTGTACCCTTCTCTTATGATGGAGAGGGTCCACTGCTCTGCTTTGATTTGTTCCCATCTGGGAGCAAAGTGAGCTAACCTTCCTGGGATGGTGAGGGGCTCTGGATGTTCTAGAGCCAGAAAGGCTAAGTTCTCTAGTGGAAAGTCAAAGGCCCTGAGGAGGCTGAGGCTGTTGGGCCGTAGCAGTCCTCGCAGCCTGGGTTTTGGCCTGTTTTGGTTGCTGCTGCCTCTTTGTAGCAAAACGACCTTGAGAAGAGGCCTGACCATAAGAAGAAAATTTCCCTTTCTTTGGGAAAGATCCCTTTTTGAACAACCTCTTTTTGAAAGGAGCAGTAGTAGACTTTGAAAGTCTATCTAAAGCAGAATTTTCAGCATCCATCTGGTTGGCCTTTGCTTGCCAGTCTTTGCCAAACAGGTTTTCACCTGTACAGGGAAGGTTACCTAGACCATCCTGTACCCAGGATTCCAAATCAGAGGCTTGCAACCAAGCAACTCTGCGTGCACCTATGGCAATAGCCGAGGCTCTACTGACCCCCTCAAAAGAGTCAAAGGCTGCACGGTTGGAAAACTTGGATACATCCTGTGCATGTTTGAGCCAGGTGATATACTCTTCTCTTATCTTCTGACATAAAAGGAGATAAGGTTTGTAGATTATCTGTAACTTCTTTTAGAAACATCCCCATATAGAGACTATAGGAGTTGATTCTGGCTACAAGCATACTGGCCTGGAAGATTTTCCTGCCAAAGGCATCTAGGGTTCTGCATTCTCTTCCTGGAGGAGCAGAGGAGTGCCTTTTTGTACTCTTGATATTTTTCATGGCAGACTCTACCACAATGGAGTGGTGAGGAAGCTGAGTCTTATGAAACCCAGGACAAGGAGGAACACGATACATGGTGTCCAACCTTCTGGAATGAGGGGAGGTGGAAAGGGGAGTCTCCCATATGCCCAACATGTGTTCATAAAGAATCTCATGTATTGGTAAGGTGGCTGCCTCTTTAGGAGCCTTAGGATATTGTAGGATATCTAATTTTTTGGCTCTAGGTTCAGTCTCAGAGGTCACTGAGATGGACAGGCCTTTGGCCACCTCCCTAATAAAGTCCTGAAAAGACAAGTCTTCAGGAGGAGACATTCTCCTTTTTGGAGAAGAGGGTTCCTGAGGAAGGATCCCCGATGCTTCAATTGAGGCCTCTGAAGAGTCAGAGTCTTCAGAAGAATCGAAGTATCGACTGTCTGGATGCTCTCGTAGAGCCCGATACGCGTACCGGGAGGTATCGACATCGGGAGTAATCGGTACCGGGCCGGTACTGATAGGCATCACTGGATAGCGTACCGCTGTCGTCGATGCTGATGTCGATGCAAGCGGTACTGGTATCGGAACCGGAATCGGATCCTGTACCGGAATCGGTACGGGTACAGACAACGGGGTTTGTTGCGGTACCGTAGGCGTTGCAGCTTGAATGAATGCCGTGATGGCACGCTGCATGGTCAGAATATTCTGATCCATTGACGCCACCAATGTCTGGATGTCGGTACCGGTAGAAACTGCCAGTACCCCAGAACATTGTAACAGGTGATCGGTCGAGGCTGAGCCATCGATGTCAACCTGTGACCCCATAGGTAGTGCTTTGGAAGCCGGAGCCTCCCGCCGGGGTAACTTTGCCGGTGTGGTATCCTCAAGAGTAAGCCCGGGAGCATCTCGATACTTAGAGGGAGATGAACTCTTTGAGGACCGGCCAGATTTAAGTTTGGTTACCTGAGATCCATGGGATGAAGCAGCAGCCCTGGAAGACGTGGATGCCACGGAAGCTGCATCGGAGGGGAACAGGGTACTGAGCTTAGCTGCCCGATTCTGTAACCCTCTTTTGGACATCATAGAACAGGACTCACAATCCGCAATGGAGTGGTCAGGACCTAAACATTTTAGACATCAGTCATGGGTGTCGGTGACAGAAATAGTGCTACTGCACTTTGTGCATTTTTTAAAACCGGAGGCGGGTTTTTCCATGAGGGAAAAATATCTCTGTAGGCCTAAGGCCCCAGAAGAAAAATGCACTGAAAAAGTAGAAGTTGTTTTGTTTGTTTTTTTTAAAGAAAGAAAAAGAACCGGTAGTAGCGGTGCGGAATCAACCCTACAGAAGGCAGACATGCGACTAAAGAAAAAAGAAAAATAAGAAATTTTTCAGCGGTGACAGGAAACACGACCTGCTGGCTCTGCGGAAAAGAAGAACTGGAGAGAGGCAGTTAGGAAAGGCGGGAAGGCAGCACGCAGGCACTGTGGGATGCTCCGAAAAGCTTTCTTTAAGGACGCTGGGGAGCGTTCCCGCGCAGGCTCCGTCGGTACCGACGATACCCATATGTGAAGACTCATTCCTGCTTGTTCTTGGAGATCTGCCTGCCACCTGTTTGTGTGTACATACAGAAGTCTTTTGTTCCCAGTCATACATGCAAGAGAACCTGCATCGTAGGCCTGTCTCATCTACAGCCTGTTCTACTGGCCTTGGACAGTTGCAACAATGTATGAGACTACATACCATCATCAACTGCATTTTCTCTCTCACCATGTATCCTTTGTCTACAAGATGACCACCTCCTGATTCAGTGAGACACCTCACAGTATCTCATGCCAACCAATCACTAAAAGGGGATAAAGACTCATCACAAAGAATAATACAGTATGCACACAAAAGAATGCAGGGCCATTTTACTTTTATTTCCTTGTGTCATTCCAAGACTGTTCCACTAACCTTGTGAGATAGAACTCTAAGACTTCCACAGATGCCTGTAAGGTTCTGTGCTCTCTCACGGCTCAAGCCAGCATAACTTGCCTAGCTGCCTCCTTTGGACTTCACACTGTTCCAAAAATTGCCTTAGATCCCAGTTGCATTCAACCATCTGGCAGTTAAGGTACTGGTCTTATATCTTCACCCGGGTGTGGGAATTAGTCAGGTAGCTCTTTTCTGTACTTTTCCAAAATGCAGAGTGAGCCTGTGACATCTGGTTGCTAATCATTGAGTTATTACTACTATGTAATCACAGTGCTGCTACAACTTCTCATTCTAGTGCTAGTTTGTATATTTTCTATCCAAAATAAACCTGATATATCGCCACAGAACTTTGTCACTCGTTACCAGAAGGTCCCACCGAATCTGCAGGCGAGGGGCTAATAGCAGACTTTTCCCCACATATATAATTAAGCCAAGCATGACAACATATCTTATCTTTTTGTCTGCCAATACTCTACCCACAGGTTCCTGTTCTCCTCCCCACCCCCCCACCAAAGCATCCTAACCAAAAGCAATCCCTCTTTTCCCATTTCTGAAAAGCTGTCTCTCCAATCCCTGATGGCAAATCGGGGTTCCCATGCAGACAAGGGAACACATCAGCTGGTACCTGTCCCAAGTCCTGCCACCTCTTCCAAGCTTTTATTGAAAAGGAAGCCAGCATGCCCTGTTAAACAAATTAGGTACAGTACAGTTGTTTTCTTGGACTGCAGTAGGATGGCTGTCTCCTTATAGCTTCGGACTTATTTCCACTCAAGTTCATACTAACTGAATAAGCAGGAACAGGCCTCCTCCTCTCCCTATTTTGGCAATGGTGCTGGGCCATCAATTGTAATTATCATCATAAGATATAGTAGTAGCCAAAAAATTAAGGCAGGTATCTTTTCTACAATTTATTGTTAAATAATGTACTGTGGAGATGTCACACATGCTTACTTATTTAATCAGCATGGCAATTGGCATCCATTTTAGTTTACTTACACTCTGTAGTAGGTTTCTTGGATGAAGTTTTGAATTTTTACAACTAGGAAAAGATTGAAAGTTACATGTGAAATATACAATCAAGATGGGTAGAAAGTGCGATATTAATGACTTCGTAAAGGAACAAGTTGTCACACTCCATGCTGAAGGATATTCGCAATGTGCTATTGCAAAACATAGAAACATAGAAATATGACGACAGAAAAAGACCACATGGCCTATCTAGTCTGTCCTGCCATAACAATTACAATAGTCCCCTTTTTAGCTTTAGAGATCCTCTGTGATTGTCCCATGCTTTTTTGAATTCAGTTACTGTCCTCATCTCTACCACCTCCACTGGGAGACTATTCCACGGATCCACTACTCTTTCCCTAAAGAAATATTTCCGCATATCACTCCTGAATCTATCTCCCTTCACCCTCATCCCATGTCCCCTCGTAGCAGAACTTGCTTTCAATTGAAAGAGGCTCTCTCCCTGAACATTTATGCCACGGAGGTATTTAAACATCTCAATCCCGCCTTTCCTCTAAGGTGTACATATTAAGATCCTTCAGTCTGTCCTCATATGCTTTATAATGAAGACCACTAATCATTTTAGTAGCCACTCTCTGCACCAACTCCATCCTGTTCACATCCTTTTGAAGGTGCGGTCTCCAGAATTGCACACTACTCCAAATGAGGTCACACCAAAGACTTATACAGAGGCATTATCACCTCCTTTTTTCTGCTAGCCATTCCTCTCCGTATGCACCCAAGCATCCTTCTAGCTTTTGCCGTCGCCTTTTCTACCTGTTTAGCTACATCAGACACTACCACGCCTAGGTCCCGCTCTTCTTTAGTGGACAAAAGTACTTCACCCCCTATACTATATTGCTCCCTTGGATTGCTGCAGCCCAAATGCATGACCTTACATTTTTTAACATCAAATCCCAGCTGCCAAATTCTAGACCATTCTTCAAGCTTAGCTAGATCCCTCCTCATGTTATCTACCCCTTCCTGGGTGTCTACTCTATTGCAGATTTTGGTATCATCCGCAAAGAGGCAAACCTTACCTGAAAGCCCTTCTGCTATATCACTAACAAAGATGTTAAAAAGAATCGGACCAAGGACCGATCCCTGGGGCACACCACTGATAACATCCTTCTCCTCAGAGTGAGCTCCATTTACTTGTACTCTTTGTCGCCTCCCACCCAACCAATTTCTAACCCAAGCAGTAACTTTAGGGTCCATCCCTAGGGTGCTCAGTTTGTTTAAGTCGCCTGTGAGGAACAGTGTCAAAGGCTTTACTGAAATCTAAATACACCACATCTAGGGCTCTCCCTCGGTCCAACTCCCTGGTCACCCAGTCAAAGAAATCAATCAGATTTGTCTGACAAGACTTGCCTCTGGTGAATCCATGCTGCCTCGGATCCTGTAATCCGCTGGACTCCAGAAACCTCACTATTTTCTCTTTCAGCAGCGTTTCCAATAATTTACTCACCACCGAAGTTAAACTAACCGGCCTGTAGTTTTCAACCACATCCTTACTTCCGCTTTTGTGTAAAGGCACCACATGAGCCTCTCTCCAGTCCTTTGGCACCACTCCCGACTCCAGTGAGGCATTGAAAAGGTCAGTCAGTGGAGCTGCTAGAACATCCCCAAGTTACCTCAGTATTCTCGGGTGTATCCCATCCGGTCCCATCGCTTTGTCTACTTTAAGTTGAGATAATTTCTCACGAACACAGTCTTTTGAAAATTGTTCAAGATGTCCTTTGCTTCTGTTCCTATTTGTGAGTGTTTTTTGAGGTCCTGCTCCTGGTTCTTCATCTGTGAACACAGAACAAAAATATTTGTTAAGCAATTCCGCTTTATCCTTATCAGCTTCTACATATTCCTCCCCTGCACCCTTGAGTCTGACAATACCACTCTTGCCCTTCCTCTTCTCACTAATATATCTGAAAAATGTCTTATCCCCCCATTTTATAGCATTGGCTATTTCCTCCTCCTTTTGAATCTTTGCCTTCTTGACTACTTTGCTAGCTTCTCTAAGTTTTTCCAAATACAGATGCCTGTCTTCCTCTCTCTGTGATCTCTTGTATTTCATGAAGGCCTCCCTCTTTTTCTTCACTTTTTCAGCTACTTCTTTCGAAAACCATAGCGGTCTCCTTTTCCTTTTACCTTTATTTACCATTTTAACAAAAAGGTTGGTTGCCCTTAAAATACCCCCTTTCAGTTTTGCCCACTGTTTTTCTACATCCCCCAGCTGTTCCCATCCCACTAACGACTCCCTGAGGTATTGGCCCATCTTTGCAAAGTTAGTCTTCCTAAAGTCTAAGATCCTCACCTTGGAATGGATTCTAACAGCCCTAGTCCTAATACTGAACCACACCATCTGGTGATCACTGGATGCAAAATGATCTCCCACTACAACATCAGAAACACTTTCACCATTGGTAAGCACCAAGTCCAGTATGGCCCCATCACGTGTGGGGTCTGTTACCAATTGCCTGAATAGTTCTCCCTGTAGGGAATCCAGGATCTCCTTACTTCTAGATGATACTGCAGCAAGAATGTGCCAATCAACATCTGGCATATTGAAATCTCCTATCAGTAGCACTTCCCCTTTCCTAGCAATGCTGCGTATGTCTTCAATTAACTCTCTGTCCACCTCTTCCTCTTGTGAGGGAGGTCTGTATATCACACCAATGCAAATAGATATCTCTTTCCCTCTTTCTAGTTTAACCCACAATGCCTCCTCTCTCTGCACATATCAAGGTGTACGGTTCAGAATGTTCTGAGATCAGGTGGCCATATTACATGTCATCCAAAATGTGGGCACAGATGGATAACTACCAGACAAGATGTCCAATTCCTCAAAAAGCATTATTATATCTAGTCAACATACTTCATCTCAACTTGTGGCTCAGTTATCTTTATTCCTCAATCATTAGCTAAGTGCCAGGTCTGTCCAATGACAGCTTGTGGATGAATTCATACTCATTGCCAGAAGCCCTGCCAAGAAGCCTATGATGACCAGGAAACAAATTGCTGCCTGCATACAGTTTTGTAGCAAGATGAAAGACAAATATGCTGCATGGTGGGAGAGGGTAATGTTCACAGATGAAAGTACATTTTTACATGGGAGTGGTTACAACTACGTCCATCAACCAGCAGGCAAGAGACTAAATCTGAAGTACACAAACAAGACTGTTACCACCCCATACCATGACCGATGATGGGTGTTTATCTCGGCAAATGGACATTGTGGCCTGCACATTTTTGAGAAAGGTGAAAAAGTAAATGCTGCAAAATACATATCCGTGCTGAATAGTAAAGTTAAAATACAAATGAATGTTTCTGGCACAACTATATTTCAGCAGGACTCGGCACCGTGCCACATTGCAAAAACAGTCAAATGGTTCGTGGAGAACAAGATCAAACTGCTACCAAGTTGGCCATCAAACGCTCCGGCTCTCGGTGTAATTGAAAACTGTTGGAATCTTATGAAGAAAAAGGTGGCAGCATACCATCCAACTTCAGAAGCACATTTAAAGGACATACGCAAGCATGTATGGGTCAACGAAATCACTCTGGCATACTGTAAAACACTAGTTAACAGTATGCCTACAAGAATCCAGGCTGTACTGAAAAATCATGGACACTCTATCAAATATTGACACATATATTGTTTCCTGAATAAAACTTTGAAAATGACATATATATCTTTGGTTCTTAAAGCTTTGACCATGAAAGTGACAATAACACATACATTTCTAATAAAATTCTGATATTTTGGACTCTACCCTAATTTTTTGGCCACTACTGTAGCATTGATAAGTCTACATCTAGCTTAATGCTCAAGGCAGAACCAAATTGTCATTCTTTCAAGGCCCGCCCCCCGACCCCCCCATTTACATTTTATTCTCCAGCTTAGACTTTTCCTTGAAGGGTCAAAATTATTATTAGTTATCTTATATTGATAATTTCAGCCTCCTCTTTGGATCTACCAATGATGTCATTGAAGCATTTGCAACTGTACTTATATAGAAGTTGGTACACGCCTGACCACTCTAAGATGTGTGATCACATCACTCTTGTATTAAAAAAAAAATCAGTTGTCCTTGACCTAGAAAATTAAAACCTAATCAATTTTAAAATTAAAATTGCTTAACCTTAAAATGAGCACAATATTTGCTTGTTATACAAACTCTTTCCATCACCATTTATGTATAGTTTTTCATGAAGGGATAAGACTGACTACTTTCTCATACTGGGGGCTTTTATTCTGATATCTGTTACTATTGAAATTTCATCCTAAAGGTTCTTATTCTTGAGTTAAGAAGGGTGTAATGGCGGACTTCCGGTGACGTCACGGAGCTCATGGCAGCTTGAACGCCGAGCTCCGTTCGAATCCCAAGTGCAGTGCAATAAACGGTGGGACCCCATAAATAAAAGTGGAAAATCTGCTGGAATCTCAGTCGGGGATGGCAGCACGGGCGAAACTGGCGGGGTTTCAATCTCCTTACGTCCGGAAAGAGCTGATGGCAGCGGCGGCAAAGGAGGCGGCCGGCGGAGGCGCCTCGGAGGAGGATGATGCCACGGACGTGGAGGGGGAAGAAGATGTGCCCCTGCGGAGATGGCTGCAGGAGTTCAAATCGGACATGAAGGGAGAGATAAAGGCGATGAGGAAGGAGATGAGGGCAACGCTCCAGGCAATACAACAGGAGCTGTGCAGCCTTGGAGGCCGGGTAGAAGAGTTGGAAACCCACGTGCAAGACTGTGAGGGGGAACTGCGCGGCCTAGGGGTTATGCAAAGCTCACTGCAGGCCCAGCAAGAGGCAGTGCAGGAGAAAATTGAAGAGATGGAGGACAGGGCCCGGAGGAACAATTTAAGGATCAGAGGGGTCCCGGAGGAGATGGACCCCAAGGACTGTGTGGGGCTGGTCCGGCGAATCTGTAGCCATGTGCTTCAATTGGGGGAAGTGTCAGGACATACTCCAGAGCAAATCAGTGTGGAGCGGGCACATCGGAGTCTGGGGCCCCGGAAAGAGAAGCAGTCCAGGGACATAATAGCCTGTCTGAGTAGCTTCCCTCTGAAAGAACAAGTTCTCAGTGTGGCTCGGAAATTTGGGAGAGTGGCCTGGGAGGGCGCTGAGATTGAAATGTTTAATGACCTCTCGAAGGGGACTCTAGAGCGGCGAAGAGCAATGAAAACTGTGACTGCCTACTTGAGGGAGAAACAATACCGGTACCGCTGGCGTTCCCGTTCGGGGTGTTGATCTCCATTAATGGACTGAACCGTAAAGTTAAAACAGCGGAGGAGGCCTGGGAGGTGTTAAGAGCAGCGGGATGCGAAGGCCTGCCGGCGGTGGGACCTGGCGAAAAGCAACACAAGTCCTGCGTGGGGAAAGGAAAACAACGGTTGCAAGCCAGCTCTCAGTGGCAACGAGTGGGGGAGCAAGGGAAGCGTTTGAAGCGGCTGTCGAAGGAACGGCAGATGACATCTGACGAGACGTTGTTGTGAACCGGGAGCACTGCGGTACTGGCCAGGATGTTGGCAGGACTCAGGTGAAGAGCGGTAGAGCTCTGGAGCCCTTGGTATCTGGACACTGGACATGTAGGGCATGCTAAGGAGGGGGGGAACCAGGGAGGTAGGAAGAGGGGAGGGTAGGGGGAACACAGGCGAGGCAGGGGTTCAGGGGGGAAGGGGGGAAGGGTATAGATAACGAGGTGGAGTTAAGCAGGGGGGCAGAGGGAGCGGGAATGTGGAGGGGGCAAGGGAGGGGGTTAAAGTGGTGGGATTGGACGTCAGGACTGGGAGGAAGGGAAGATTGGGATGAGTGGGCTGGATAGAAGGGGGGCGGGGGGGAAGGGAGGGGGGGGGGGGGGATGGGAGGGGGGAGGGGGGGCGGGGGGGGAGGGGAGGGAAAGAACACCAACTGGGTAAGGGTGGGGAAGAAGGGGGAGGCTGAGGGATGATACGCTTAGGCACCATCAATGTCCGTGGTCTGAACACGCCCAACAAAGAGGGATGCTGTTCCGGGACGTGGAGAGGAATAAGTGGGATGTGGTCCTCCTGCAGGAGACTCATCTCCGAGCCCGGGATGTTGGACGGATGAAGCACCGCCAATTTCCTGACCAATTCTACTCCTGCAATAAGGAGGGGGGGCGGAAAGGTGGGGTGGGGATTATGCTTGGGGGGGGTGTGGGATCCAGGTGGGGTGCTCCTTTAAAGACCAGGAGGGGAGAGTGGTGGGGCTCTCAGGGAAGCTGGGGGGGGGGAAGATATTGTGATTGTGGCTGTGTACGGGCCCAATGGGCAGCAAAGGGGTTTCTGGAGGGAGGTGGGGACTTTAATAGAAAAAGCCGGGGGGGGAGGGAAGGTGCTCGTGGGCGGGTACTTTACTGTAGTATTGGACCCGGGGTTAGATAGGCAGCCGAAAGGGGGGGATGGTGGGCGGAAGAATAGACGGGGAGTGAGGGGGTTAATGAAGCGATTCAACTTGCTGGATGTGTGGAGAGTGATGAACCCGCAGGTGGGTGGGTACACTTTCTATTCGGCTCCACATGTTAGTTGGAGCCGGTTAGACATGTTCTTGATAGATCAGACCTGGATGCCTGCAGTTAAAAGTGAGGAGGTTGTGCAAGTGGGATGGACAGATCATAAAGGGGTGGAGATCCTTCTACGGGATGTACGGAGGCCCGGCGGAGCCTTCTGGAGATTGAATGATAGTCTTCTCCGAGATAGGCGAGTGGTGGATGATATTCGGGGGGTGATTAAGGAATACTTGGGTTTTAATGATAATGGGGAGGTGAGGGAGGTTATGGTCTGGGAGGGGCTGAAAGCGGTGGTACGGGGGAGATTTATCATGTGGGGGGCTCAGAAGAAGAGGGAGCGCGAACAGAAGGAGGACGAATTAAAGAGGGAAATGGGTGAAAAGGAGGAACGGTTTCGAGGGTCAGGGACCGAGGCGGATCGACTGGGTTTGGAACAGGCGCGGGATGCGTTGAAAGATCTTCAGCTAGAGAAAGTGGCATTTCTGCTGCAACGGGTTCAGCAGACCCATTATGAGTTTGGGGATAAGGCGGGGCGCTTGTTGGCGCGGAGACTGCGGCGGAAGCAAGGGGTGGCCACTATAGCTTATTTAGAGGGTGCAGACGGGCGGCGGTGTTGGGAGGAAGATGCCATCCGGGAGAGATTCCGGGATTACTACCTGGATCTGTACCGGGCGATGGATGGGGGGACCGAGGGGGAGATAGAGGCCTATTTGGAGGGGATCACACTCCCAGTGCTTCCAGTGGAGGCGGTTGAGCTCCTGGAGGCAGAGATTAGAGAGGATGAAATAGCCCGGGCAGTGAAAGGGCTGGTCGGAGGGAAGTCTCCAGGTTTGGATGGCTTGACAGGTCTCTTCTATAAAGTTTTTTGGGAGGATGTAAAAGGGATAATGCGAAGGGTGTTCAATGGAGTGCTGGTAGAAGGGGGGGAGCTATCGCGGGATATGCTGACAGCTGGGATAACGGTGCTATTAAAACCTGGGAAGGACCCGGGGAAATGCGGCTCCTACAGGCCGATATCCCTGTTGAATGTGGATACCAAATTATTAGCCAAAGTGGTGGGGGGTCGGTTAGCTGAGTGGATGCCGGGGCTTATAGGAGGAGATCAAGCGGGCTTCATACCAGGACGACAAGCAGCGGATAACATCCAGAGAGCGATTGGAGTCGTCTGGGAAGCGAGGGAGGGACAGGAGGATTTGGTACTGATGTCAATTGATGCTGAAAAGGCATTTGACAGAGTGCACTGGGCCTTTTTGTTGAAGGTTTTGGAGCGGATGGGGTGTGGTCCTAATCTCTTGGGGTGGATTAAGGCGTTGTATAGGGGGCCCAGAGCTAGAATTAAAGTCAATGGGATGTACTCTCGAGATTTTGAATTGGGGAGGGGGACTCGACAGGGATGCCCCCTGTCTCCGCTCCTCTTTGCCATAGCGGTGGAGCCCCTAGCCGAAAGGATTAGGGGGAATGAAAAGATCATAGGCTTGAACAGAGGGGGAAGGATGCATAAAATATCCTTGTATGCGGACGATATATTGTTGTATCTGGGGGAACCATCTGTCTCGCTTCCAGAGGTGATGCAGGAGGTGGACAGGTATGGAAAGGTATCGGGCTTTAAAATGAATGTAGACAAGACAGAGGTTTTGAAGGTGAGATTGCCAGATGAAGTGGAGGAGAATCTGCAGCGCCGGTTCCCTCTGCGATGGGTTAGTGGATCTCTGGGGTATTTGGGGGTTCGCATTACCGATCGTTACGAGACTCTCTATCAGGCTAATTATCCAAGTTTGTTCCAAAAAATTGGGAGAGATTTAGAAGGGTGGATGGGATTAGAAATATCCTGGATTGGGCGGATCGCAGCTCTTAAAATGAATATTCTGCCCCGGTTACTGTATGGGTTTCAGGCTTTGCCGGTAGCGATACCGGATGGGGCGATGCGTGGGCTGCAGAGGCGAGTATTCCAGTATATCTGGAAAAGGAAGCCACCTCGGGTGGCGTGGGAAGTGATGTATGCCCCCAAGGAGGAGGGGGGGTTGGGGGTGCCGAACTTGTGGGCGTATTACCGAGCGGCACAGTTGGTGCATGTTATGCACTGGCGAGAGGGGGGGGAGGAAAGGCCGTGGGTGTCCTTAGAGCGGGGGAGAGTCAAGGGGGGTCACTTGACGGCCTGGCTGTGGGCGGATGCCGAGGGGAGGAGGGCTTTGGGGAGCGGTTCCCCAGCGATGTGTCAAGGGGCCCGGATATGGGATAGAGTGAGGGGCACGGAGAGTGGGTCACGGAGGGGGGTTATTCCTTGCTGACTCCTTGGAGGGGGGCTCGGGAGTTTAAGCCAGGGTGGGAAGGGGGGAGATTTGATGAATGGACGAAGAAAGGCTTACTATGCAGCTACCAATGCTTGGAGGAGGGAGAAATGAAGAGCTTTGACATGATCAGGGCAGAGTATCAGTTGGACGATAAGGATCGGTATCCATATAGGCCGGTTCGCTCATTTATAGGGAAGGTAGTGGGGAAGGGGGAGGGGGGTAGGGAGCTTACCGGTCTGGAATCAATATGGTTTGGGAGGAGGGGTGCGAAAGGGATGATATCAGGGTTGTACCAGGTGGCCCGCGAGCAGGCAGGGGGGCAACATAGGTATATGAAGGAGTGGGAGGCGGATATCGGACGGTCGGTCTCGGCTGTGGAGTGGAAGAGGGTGTGGGATCAGATTCGGAGGGGGCTTATGTCAAGTGGGGCTAAGGAGAATAGTTATAAGGTGCTGATACGCTGGTATTACACCCCTAGTCGTCTGCATAGAATGTATGTGGGGGTGTCGCCTCTATGCTGGAGGGGATGTGGTGAAGCTGGGACTTTTTGGCATGTGTGGTGGAGTTGTCAGAAGGTACAAGAGTATTGGGGGAGGATAGTCGGTTGGATACTCCTGAAGTTAGGGGTCGAGGTTCCGTTGGCCCCTACCGTGTGTTTGTTGAATCTCTGGGAGGAGGGGCAAGGGAATAGGGGAGGTAAGATGGTGATGGCTTGTTTGAGTGCGGCTCGCTGTGAAATTGCCGCAGCGTGGCGACAGAGTGGGGTCCCCGGGTTGGAGCTCTTTGAACAACGCGTTCGGCGCACGGTGCTGATGGAAAAATTGACGGCGGCTCGTAGGCAGACTTCAGCCAGATATGAGGAACAATGGGGGGTCCTGGGGGGTGTTCTAGGGTTGGGGGGGCAGGGGGGGGAGGGGTAACGTGTAGGGGGACGGAGTGGGTCAGCAGGGGGAAGGGGAGAGGGGGGATGGGCGGTGGGGGGGGTGGGAGAGGGGGGGTATAGAGGGGGGATTCTAGATTGGGGAGGTGGGTATGGGGTAGGGGGGGGAGGGGGGGATCTATGTTATGGGGGGAGTGGGGGGGTGTAAAGCGGTATGGAAGGAGGGGCAAGCGGAATAGAGGGGGGGGCAGGTATGAAGGGTGGCGAGGAGGGGGGAGTAGGCGGGGGGGGGAGGGGGGGGAGGGGGGGAGGGAAGGGTGATCAGTGGGGGGGACGGAAGGCGGAAGGGATGGATAGTGGTTCTGGTGGGCGAAGCCCTGTGGGCGTGGGTATGAATGGGTCTATTGGGGAGGGGGAAATGGTAAACAAAAATGTTACTGATAACTTGCATAGTCATAACACTGGGTGTTGGGGTTCTAAGCATGAGAACAGTTGCTATGATGCTAACCTGAAGGCTCGGGTCAGGAAACGTTGATATTATATGTGGGGGGTTGATATTGGAGCCGGAAGCCAGGTTGGGGTGACTCCGGTGTTTAGATGTTCGAGTGTTATGAAGCTTTGTTACTGAATGTGTTTGGAATGTTATCAATAAAAACTTCAATACAAAAAAAAAGAAGGGTGTAATGGCAATTTCTCAAGCTTTTAAATTAGTAAAGAAAGTGATTGTTACGCTAACTGTTCAATGTACATGTTTAGTTTTCTACATAGGAGTGGCCTAGTGGTTGGGGCAAGGTACTTCAGGCTGGGGGTTCAAATCCCACTAGAGGACAGCAACCTTGGGCCGGAAGGACTGGGGTTTCTAGTCCCACAGGTGCTCCTTGTGGTCTTGGGCAAGCCACTTAACCCTCCATAGCCCATGTTCCCTGTAAAATAGTTCAGGGGTTCAATGTAATTTCAGTTTGTTCAATGTAAACCGCACTGATGCAGAATAGCGCGGTATATAAGAGAATGTAAATAAATAAAATAAATAAATATTTTTAATAATATACAATTACTGTTTTTCTATGGCGCTTTTTTCTTTTTAAATCTACTACTGCTGCTGTACAACAGTGGTAGAAACACGAGATGTCTGTCTCCAGCAGGCAGCATATGCACCCCCCCCCCCCCACTCACCCCCAGCAGGAGACATGGGAAGGATAAGAGCATGCTCCATCATTTCCTCTTTGTCATGTAAGTGGCCCTAAAGAAGGGGGGGGGGGGGAGACTACCACAGCACTCTTACATTTACTGTTCACAGTGAAGCAAGGCAGCATCCACAGTTCTTAGTTAACAGCGCCTGTAGAGTACCAACAACAGTTTAACATCCTGTGTGGAGAGAGGAGAACAGACAAAAAGGAGCAGCAGCAGTCAACTGGGATGTGATTAGTTCAAAATGAAGAGAGGATGAAACAGCAGCACTGAAGCAGAAGGATGAGAGCTGCTGCTGCTGCTACTGCTACCTACCCCGATAGGCTAAGAGACAACAGGTCTGCTTTGGTGAGTGATAGGAACAGAGGGACAGGAATGAAAACTGCTAGACAATGGGAATGTTGAGGGAGAGTCCAGTATGGGCATGATAGGAAGTTTAAAGAGTGGTGAGGGAAGGGAAGCAGGAAAAGAATGATAGATTGTTGCAGAGAGGAAGGGGTATAGAGTGTCACTGTTGGGATCAAAGATATAGAAAGCATACTGGGGTCACATTAGGATCAAACGTGCAGGAGAGAGGTGAATGGTAACTGCCATCACCCCTAACTCCCTGAGCAAACGGTGGTCGGGTACATGCAACGGCAAAAAACATTTTTTGAAATTTCAGATAAACCAGCACTGAATTCTGAAAGCCATGCAACTTTGCCATAAAAATGAGGGGCCTGATATTCAGCATGATTAACATTGTTAGCAGATGTTAGTGGCACTAAATAATCCTGGTCAGCGCAATTAACATAGTTAGTTAGTACCACTGCAGTACCTGCTGCATGCCCTGAGGCTATTGGATTAACATCACAGCAGAGCAGGGGCAGCAGCAATACTAAACCATTTCCCCAGTTATCACTAAAGCAGCAAAAGTACAGCACATTAACGGCTGGCCTACCTTTAACTACAGAAGCTAACCGAGCAGCAACTAAATATCGCTGATACACGGTTAGCTTCATCACTGTCCTACATATTCCATGCCAGTGGCCAGATAGGGCCCTGGCCTTGAATATCCAGATCTAAAGTTCAGCAATAGCAGCTAGCCACTTTAGCAGTACTAGCCACCATTGCTGAATATCAGGCCCAAGAAACTTTACTTACCTGACAATTTCCTTTCCTGGAATCCTGCTAGATTTAGACAGATTTGTATGCCACCTTATCCTTCGATCAAGGTGGTCATGTCACATCATCATTGGAGGGTTATATTTAACATTAGGGTACGTGTAAACATTTAGACAGTACAGTTACTTATCAGCATTTAGACAGTACAATTTGAAGGTAACATTTAACATGAGGGTACTTAATAATGCAGCATGATAAACTTGTGTGTGTGTATAGGATGGGTGCGTGCTTAGTTGGCGGCGGAAATAGTATTTCAGTATGGGTATGGGATGTTGCCTGGATGCTCATATGTTTCTATAAATAAAAATGTTTTGAGGTCTTTGTGGAAATCTGTGAGGTTATCTAATGCCCTCAGGCTTGTTGGAAGGGAGTTCCATAGTGTGGATGCCAGTAGTGATTTTGCTCTTTTTGAAGTTGTTTGCTTGGCACACCTGCAGGCTATCACAAAACCAATCATGTTGTCATTATTGGTTCTTGGTCTGTTGCTGATATCCCTTGTTATAACGTTTTGGAGTATGGCTGCTGAGAGCTGGTGAATGACTTTGAAGATGATCATGATTGTTTTGTATTTAGCTCTTGCCAGCATTGGGCACCAGTGCAGTTGTTGTAGGACGGGGGTGATGTGCTCGGTCCTTGGTATGTCTGTAATGATGCGTGCTGTGGTGTTTTGTACCATCCGTAGTGGGTGAGGAAGGCCTTGATAAAGTGAGTTTTCATAATCAAGCAGTGGTGTAAATCAGTTCAGAGGAGTATGCCCCCTTGCCAGCAGATGGAGACAGAAAATACTTAACTTTCAGGTGACCCATTACTGGTATAAAGGAGTGATACAGCTAGAGCACTAGCCAGTATCTCAATAGCCGAAAAAACTATCAGACCAAAAAAAGAAACAGCTGTGAATGTCCCTGAGAGGGTCCTGGACTGGCCTAGCTGGATTCCAGGAAAGAAAGTTATCAGTTATGTAAAATTTATTCTTCCTTATTCTGCTAGACCAGTCCAGACAAGTTAGAAGTGCCCAAGCTTTGAGGACCTCCACCCCATCTTCCTCCCACCCGGTTCAGGGCAAAGTAGCCTAAGGGCCAAGTCCAATTGAGTCCATACATCCAAATAGTAGTGCTCCATAAATTAATTCAACGATGAGCAAGTATCTTCCTTACAAATGGCCTCAGAAAGAATCATCCCACACTCTGCTCAGAAAAACACAGGCTCGTCAAGTAAGCCTTCAGGTTCTCTGGGATCTGCTTGCCCTTCAAAATGTAGGCCATCACAGGCATTTTCAACCCATCCTTGGGACACACCTAACCAATTATGCTTTCATGATAACTACATACACGAGAGAGATTTGTATACAATGGAAGTGCATGCATGCAAATCTCTTTCATGCATATTCATTTTGGTTATACTGGCTAGGCATGCCCCGAGGATGGTGTTGAGAATCTCTGCACTATCGCAATTGCTTCCCTAGTCCACCCCCTAAGGTAGATTTGGCTGCTGCCTCACCTTTGTGAGGTCCACAGCACAGAACATACATACGTTCTGTCCAACTTACAAAAAATTGATCCCTTAAAATTTGTAGACATATACTAGATAAGGATTATTATCTTTTCCCCGACACTCCTCTGATGTAATGGCCAGAAGAGAAACCATCTGTTTAACTTGAAATGCTAACAGTAGCTTGAGTAAAAAGGATGGAACAAGCTGCACCGTAACTGCCTCTGCAGAGCAGCTCAGGTATGGATCTCTATATGACTGTGCTTACAAATGAGATGGAGCGAGCAGAAATAACAGCACCACCAACAAAAGCCACCATTAAGGACACATGCACAATAGACCAATCAAAGCCTGAAGCATCAGGCAGAGATCACTAGGCAGCAGAATGGAATATACAGGTATCTAATCACATGTGAGAAACTAGCAACATCTGGATGAAAGGGCTAAAGAGCTCTCCCAGAACAGGACATCAGTGCTATGTGTACCATCACTGAATTTAGATTCAGACCCCCCCCCCCCCCCCAGAAAGCCAAGAATTAAGGGGATGTCCACACTCCATTTAACACACCCAGATTTTCACACCATCTCTCAAAAAGCAACCAACTCTTTAATATAAGCCAAGGAAGTGAGCTATGTTGCAACTTCAACAGTGAAGAAATCACTGCCAAGGAATACCCCTTTATGCAAAGCCAGGTTCTTTCAAGGGCAATTCATAAGCTAGAAGAGAGCTGGGTTGTGCATTAGAATTGGCCCCTGAAAAGGGAAACCTCTCTCCTGGGGGAAGATACGTTTCCCCACTAATAGATGAATGAAATCTGCATCTCTAGGGCCAGACAAGCGCTACTAGAATGAATGGACACATATGATCCTTTATTCTCCTCAAGACTTATCCTTTGAAAGGATCCACAGGGGAAAGACTTGAGGAGGCCTGGCCAATGTCAAGTTTGCATGAAAGTACCTGGATCCCAGCTCCTTCCACTGACCAGTGCAGTCTTTGCCTTGGCATTTCTATGCATCAACCAGGACGTTTATGACTGGATAACCCCACCAATAGATGATCAACCAAGAATCCTACTGCAACAGTCCAACATACACCATTTGCTAGAGACAGAACACTGGCAAGTGCCCTAGTTGCACCACTCTTTATGTCAGTGATGTCATTACTGGAAAGGTGACATTTTACTTACCAATTAATTTCCTTACCTTGAGTTCTTCTAGACCAGTCCAGAAAAGTGCATTGTGTTCCCCTACTAGCAGATTGGTGGAGACAAAGAACCAATGAAAAGCCCAAGTTTCAATGACATCACTCCTGTGCCTCTGTTCACATCAGCCACCAGAGGGCTCTTCAGTATTCATCCCAAAGCATATGGGAGAACCATGGCAAGCTTCACACAACCTCAGTTGTGGGCAACACTGAGTAAACAGTAGAGAACTATGTACAGGAAAGCATAAACAGAAGGCTGTCAGTAGAAGATGGACCTATAGAGCAAAGTATAAAAATCATAGCAGACGCAAGGATACTGCAGCAGAAGAATAGAACAAATACAGTGTCGGGGCGAACTAAAGAAAAGGACATTAACTGGTAAGTAAAATGATACCTTCCATACTGTCCTGCTAGATCAGTCCAGACAAGTGGGATGTATCAAAGCTACAACTTCACTTGGGCAGAAAAGACAACAGCTCGCAAAACCCTTCAACCAAAGGCCATGTCCACCTGCTTGTGGACATCCAAGCAACTCTTGCAATCCTTAATGGCTAGGGAAGAACCTGAAGTTTCAGCTGAGTCTCATACAGCTGACACATAGGATCTTACAGAAAGGTGGAGACTTATTTTTCTTGTTTAGTTTAGGGCTTTGCAATTCTGTTATAGTATGGAGCCCTCCTTGATTTTCCTTTTTATGGTGTACTAATGTGATAATGGCTATTAGTTTTCTGGTTTCTTTTCCTTTTTTCTTTATGCTTTGATGGTCATTTTCTTTTCATTCATGTGTATGCCTGTATGTATATGATGTCTGTCCCAAAAGTAATGAATGATTTTTTTTGTGCTGCGCCAAAGAGCCAGGAAAGGAAAGTAGGGATTGAGGTAGGTGGAGGGGCAACCCAGATATATAGTTTGACCTTCCTCAGTTGAGTCTGCACCTTTGTAGCAGTTGGTACATTAGCAAAGGGCAAAGTAGTTTTTGTCTCGTCACAGGCAAAAATGCAGAGGAATCTGGAGCAGCATTACGCAATCAAGTTCTGCTCAAAACTCAGAAAAACTGGTTCCAAAATGTTGTAGTTGTTAAGGACAGCTTATGGGGATGCCGTTTTGTCTTCAGGTGACACAAGGTCTTCAAAGACACAAGGGATAGTGTTGAGGATGAACAGCACACAGGGCATACTTCAACTTCAAGAACTGAGAACAATGTGGCTCATGTGAAGGCTGTGCTGGAGGGACAGACATTTGAATGGGTGGTTAATCACAGAGGAGGTAGGACTACTGGAATTGGACATCCACCGAATCATTACGGAAGATCTGCACATGAGAAAAATTTGTCCAATGAACAAAAGGACAATCGTGTGTTGGTTTCTCAGGAACTCTTGAATCATGTGACAAGTGAGCCTGACTTTCTGCAGCAAGTTAGAACAGGAGATGAAACTTGGGTTTTCAAGTACAATCCCACAACCAAAAGACAGAGTTCAGAATGGCACACCTTCCCAGTGATCTTGACCAAAGAAGGCCCGAATGAGCAAATCAAAAGTGAAATCCATGCTGCTCATTTTTTCTGATTCAAAGGGAGTTGTTCACAAGGAGTTTACCCCACCCAGACAGACTGTGAATCAAACATTTTACCTACAGGTACTTGAGCGTTTGAGAAACAGAGTTGCATGCATCCGCCATGAAATTGCAAAGACGTGGTTCCTTCACCAGGATAATGCGACAAGTCACACATCATACGCTGAGAGGGAATTTTTGGCTCAAAATAATATCACAACACTTCCCCACCCACTGTACAGCCCTGACTTGGCTTCTTGCGATTTCTTTTTATTCCCTAAGCTTAAAACCCACCTCAAAAGACATCATTTTGGGACAGTTGAAAACATCCAGGCAGCTGCGACAAGGGCTTTGAACCACATCTCAAGTGAAAACTTCGTCCACTGCGATGAAGAGTGGCAGCAATGCTGGAATCACTATATTCGATCACAAGGAACCTATTTTGAAGGGGATAAACTGTAATTGCATGTATGTTCAATAATTTTTTTTTTCATTACTTTTAGGACAGACCTCATATTATGTCAATGCTAATAAATATAACAATTTAAAACCAACTGGGCTTTGGAGGATGTGCCAGTCAAATCCAACATCGTGACACTTGTCAACAGGGCACCATCCCTGGCTGCAAAACATACCAGTCCATACTTGGCATCAGACAGGAAGGCCATAGCCAACTCCAAAAGAGGGGTAGTATCATCCAACGGAAGATACTGAATCTACTGGAGCAGGGCTCGAGATGTCAGGGTGGTACATACCGCCAGATGCAGAATAGTCACAATTATGGCAAACTGGCTTCTCAGTAGGGAATCCACCCTAACATCCACTCTAGGAGAGCATAGATGATCTTACAAGTCCTTAACCCTTTAGGTAAGTATTCGGGAGAATCCCACTGAGACTGAATCATATCCTTGATCACATCCAGGAATGGGAAGACAGTAGTGGCTTTTTGCACCCCTTGAAGGAGTAGGTATACCTTCAACTCCTGCTCCATTCCAGAAGCAGGCGTCAAGTTCAGGGCGGATGAGACCCTGGCAATCAATGCTGCCATCTCCTTCTGGAATAGGTGGATCATGCTGGCCTCTGCATAATTTTCTGAAGACAAGAGCACCTCCTCATCCACATCAGAGCCCAGTATCAAGCCATCTGAATCTGACTCATGGTCAACATCACGGATAGCTCTCAGCTGTTCCCCATTGCCAGGGAGCACCCTTGACTGGGGACACTTACTCAAAGGTAATCAAACAGGGCTTCCGCTTTCAGCCTGTCCTGCATGAGACTGCACGTGGGGGCACCCAAAGGCCACAGGGTCTGAATTTTCATGCCAGAAGGACCAGGCCAGTTATAAAAAGGAAAAAAATTTGAGGGAGGGCGATCTGGAGTCCAGAAGCCCTTCTCTGACATGACTCCCCAACACCAGGAGCAGTACCCCCACAGAGCCCCTAGAAGACGATGAGCAAATCACAGCAGTCACTCCAGCTGGCTGAATATCCTTACCCATAGCACCATTCATCACCTCCCACCCTGAGGCAGGCAAGGTAGGACTAACTGCTTCCCCCGGCTGAGAGGGGGAAAGCAGGCTCTCCAGTGGCAAATCATACAGGAAAGGCAGAGTCCAGAATCCATGGATGAGGCACCTCACTTGCCAGGGGTCAAACAACATTTCCTGAACAGCGTGCTCTAAGGCTGCGTTGGCTCACAAAGTGTGTTTTTAACATTACATGCATTAAAGGCGCTAAGGAAGGCGTACACATTGGAGCCACTTGAGCAGAACACACGTTAGGATTGCATGACCACCAAGCACCCAATGTCTCTGCCTGATTTGTATTACCTGACTGTGCCGTTTCCCTCCTCTCACAGCTGCGCCCTGAAGTGACGCCATCGCGCTCAAGCGAGTCTGTGCGTGCACCGAGGGGGCTCCATCATTTAAAGACGCTGCCCACGGTGTTTCGCTCACTGTCTCTGCCTGATTTGTATTACCTGACGTAAGATACTCATAGCAGCCCAACTCTATAGTTTCCTGTAGCCTTTTATTTGTGGTGGTTTTATTATTATTCCTTGATTCTGCTGTGCAATTATTTTATTTACTGAAGTGGGTGCATACTCTACTACTCCTTGGCTATCTATTATATGTGTTATTTTTTCCTTCTCTCTTTCCTTTTCCATCTGTGTTTCCTTGTTCAATTGTTTTGTTTTGTTCCTTTCTAGTGTACCGTTTCCCTCCTCTCACAGCTGCGCCCTGAAGTGACGCCATCACGCTCAAGCGAGTCTGTGTGTGCACCGAGGGGGCTCCCTCATTTAAAGACGCTGCCCACGGCGTTTTGCGCCGTTGCAGCATGCGCCCAAGGAGCAGGACGTGCTCCTTGGGGCGACGACAGGGGCAACGTTTCACTATCCCCTCTTCCATTCTCCGTCTCCGATACCCCCGGCCCCGGCTCCTTGCCCTTCCGGTCCCTTACCTCCGCATTCGTGGCTGGCTTCAGTCCTCTTGTATCTGCCTGTAGATTCATATCAGGTCTCCCACAGCTTCTTCCTTTTGTATCGCCGAGGCTCCGGTATTTTTCTTTTCTGTCCTTCGTCTGGCTATTCCTGATGGCCGCTATACCGGTCATTTGGGGTAATCGGCCCCCCAACCCATGCATGGTGCACTACAGGGGCAGTGTGCTGTCGCAGATCTCTTTACACCCTTCTTCCCTGGTCCCTCTTCACTACCTGCTCCTGGTACCTCCTTTTCCTTTTCTACCGGTTCTGCCTGCATCTCTTCAGCTCGGCTCGCTAAATTGTCGCTCGCTCAGATCTAAAGCCACTCTTATCTATGATCTTATTCAACGTGAGCGCCTTGACGTTCTGTTTTTGGTAGAGACGTGGCTTAAAGGTGAAGACCCCTTACTTGCTCGTTGTCTCCCTCCGAATTATGCGGCTAGTTCTGCTCCGTGCATTGGGAGGAATGGGGGAGGGGTGGCAGTCCTCTACCGCTCCTCACTCCCTCTGCTTAGACTCTTCTCCTTCATTATGCTACCCGGAGTCTCTCCTCCTCCAGCTTAACGGCCAACCAACCATTCAGAATTTACTAATTTATGCTCCTCCATCTATTTCCCTTCCTCTCTGGGACTCTCTTCTTTCCTCCATTTCTGACTTAGCCCTGCAATTCTCTCAACTTCTCATTCTGGGAGATTTTAATGTTCATTTTGACTCACCAGCCTCAGCCAGAGATATTGCATTCACTGCACTTCTTCATGATCTTTCTCTTCTTCAATAGGTCACTCTCCCAACACATACTGCAGGTCATATTCTGGATCTGGTTATTTTTCCAGCAAAGTCCACTATCCAGCTCTCCTCCCCTATCCCTACCCTGATCCCCTATACCTCACTTTTGTGCTGCATGCACTGCCTCCTTGCTCCCCTTGTTCTCCGCCAACTATCCATCTATCTCGCCATCTCACATCAGAAACTTTACCGCAATTTTTGACAGCCTACCACCCCCCTTCAACAGATTTTTTGTCTTTATCTCCCTCCTCTCAGGTTGCTTCATGGAATTCCGGTTTATTGCATACCTTGGATCAGGTTGCCCCTCTCCGACCTTGTGCTCAACACCGCATCGCTCATCACCCCTGGTTTCACGCTGGACTTCGCCTGCAGCGCTCCTACCTAAGGCGCACTGAGCACCTCTGGCGTAAATCTAGGTCTGAAGCTTCCTACCAACGCTTTAAGTCCTATCATGCTCAGTATCGTGCTAGTGTACATCAAGCTAAGTGTTCTTTCTATTCAGCTTCTATTGCTTCTGCTCCCAACCGTTCGCGGCATCTCTTTACCACCTTGCATTCACTTTCTCAATTACACTCCTCCTCCTCTTCTGAATCATCCTCTGTTAGGCCGGTTCTGAGCCCTTCTAGGCTTGCATCTTTCTTTTCTTCTAAAGTCCAGAACCTTCGGTCACTTCTCCCTTCTCATCCGCAGGCATTGGCCTCCCCTACTCCTGTTTCACCCCCTTCCTCTCCTACGCTGTCCCATGCCTGGTCTAGTTTCTCCGCTGTTACCTCCCCAGAGCTTGTCCAACTGTTGGCCACCACCCACAAGACCACCTGTCCCCTGGATCCCATTCCCTCCTCATGGTTCCCTGAGCCATCCGCCACCTTCTTTCAGATTCTTCTCACCATCATCAACTCCAGTCTGTCCTCAGGTACTTTTCCACGTCCCTGGAAAAATGCCTTAGTTCGTCCCCTATTGAAACTTCCTTCCTTGGATCCTTCTGTGCCTGCTAACTATCGTCCAGTATCCAATCTGCCTTTTGCCTCTAAACTTCTGGAGAAGGTTGTTTTCTCACAGCTATCCCATCACCTTGACACCACACTTTACTTGCACCCCCGGCAATCTGGTTTTCGACCTGGACATAGCGTAGAAACCACTGTCACGGCAGTTCTGAATGAGATCCACACTGCTCATGATCGGGGTGACATCACGGTGGCGGTATCTCTCGACCTCTCAGCAGCCTTTGATCTGGTGGACCACTCTCTTCTCCTTTCTAGACTCCGTGACATGGGTGTTCGCGGGTTGGTTCACCACTGGTTCCATTCCTTCCTTTCCTCCCGCTCTTTTACTGTCACTTCTGCCTCATCCTCCTCAGATTTCTTCCCACTCCCATGTGGGGTCCCACAGGGCTCTATACTGGCTCCTCTATTATTTAATGTTTTCCTTGCCCCTTTAGCTTTAATTGTCCAAGAATTGGGGATATCAGGTTACTATTATGCTGACGACATTTTCCTGCTGCACCACACTTCTTCTTCTCACCCTGATATCACTCCTCTGGACACGTGCCTATCTATGGTCTCCTCTTGGCTCTCATCCAATTGTTTGGTGCTCAATATTGCTAAAATTGCAGCCATTTGGTTCTCCCATGGTTCTGCTGTCCCTTCTCGGGTGCTCCCATCTCCCTAGTCTCCAAACTTCGTTACCTGGGTGTCATCTTTGATAATACCTTATCCTTTAGCGACCATATATCTCATATTTCTCAACGCTCATTCTTCTGCCTACGGCAAATTCGTTCTATTCGGCCATTTCTTTCCTCTCAGGCTCTCACCACCCTCCTCCTTTCTTTGGTCATAACCCGTCTGGATTTTTGCAATTCCATCTACACTGGCATCCCACAATATCAACAACGGCGCTTACAGTTAATACAGAACACAGCTGCACGCATGATTTTCCATGCCTCCCCTCGGGATCACATCACCCCATTACTACATCAGCTCCATTGGTTGCCCTTCAGGTTCCGGATCCCTTTCAAAATCCTTACGTTAATGCATCGAGCACTCTATCTCCGCAAACCGCAGTATCTGTCAAATTTACTGGTTTTCCATACACCTTCACGCAGCCTCCGGTCCGTTCCCATTAACCGCCTGCACCTCCCGGCCCCCTCTCAAGCTCACCTTCAGTCCACCCGAAAATCAGCCTTCTTTTATCTAGGCCCTTCCCTCTGGAATGCCCTCCCCCTTGCCCTCCGTCTCGAAGAATCCTACCCTAAATGTCGCTCCCTTCTCAAGACCCACTTCTTTTCCTCTGCCTTTGATACCTCTCTTTGACCTCTCCTACTTTTCTCCTTTGTCCTTCCGCTATTTCTACCTTTCCTCCTCTTTCCTGTATGTTATTGTAGTTCTTTTTCCTTTTTCCTAATGTGATGATTTTATATTGTAAACTGCCCTGATGTAATGGGGGGCGGTATATCAAGAAATTGGTAAACAATAAAAACATTACTAACATGCAGAAAATGGCAGGAAACCCCTACACCATGCCAAATAGTCACCAACAGTCCTCTCTGAATTGTGTACCAAGATAACAAAATTGGGAGCCCCCAACAAGGATTATGACCAGGTCAAACCTTGGTACTCACCCCTGAGAGCCCCAGGCTCAGCTCTGCTCCCTGAAACTGTTTAAGTGGCTGGCTTTGCAGCACTACATTTAAGGTGGCTGGCAGGCAGGCAGATCCTTCAGAGAGCCTTCTATGATCTTCAGGAGAGAGAAGGGAGGGCAGAGGCAGAGGGAGGGGGCACCAAGGAGATGTGAGGCTGCTGCACTCTTCCAGATCTCCTTCCAATTTGTGACTGTTCAACAGATCCTTATGCTAACAGAGTGGAGCTGAACCAATTTTCCTTTCTCCTATGGCTACCAAAAAGACCACAGTCTAGTTGAGCCTGCGGCATCATGCTCAAATGAGAAAACCACTCTCAAAGTGGCCATTCACAAGTATTTAATCAATCTCTCTTCCTCGCAATGCACATATTTTCTACAGAGCAAAGCCATGCACCATCTGGAGACAAAGAAATACTGAAGGGATCTCTAGTGGCTAAGGTAAACCTGGGCTTTGGGACATGCTACCATAAATGTATGGTCCTCTTCACAACCAAGGGTGCCATCTTGCTCAGTAAGATGGCATAGCTGAGATGGCAGTAAAAATAATACAATGTATAGAGGCAACTCCAAGAGGAGGGAGGATTGTGAGGACTGATTCCTGCTGTTCCCGGAGAACACCTGTTCCAGGTGAGTAACTACACTTTCTCCAGGAACAAGCAGGAAGCCAGTCCTTACATATGGGACTCCCTAGCTCCAGGCTGCCAGGGACCAAACCATGACAGCACCAGTGGTGACTAATTGAATAGCCACGAGTTGCAGATGAGTCCCCACTGAGAGACTCTGCAAGAACCTAGCATCCAGTGACACTATCACTCCAGTAGCCTGAACATAGAAAGGTTGAAGGGCAGGAGTTGCTTACACCCCGAGAATATTATGGAGTACTGCCTGTCCAAAGGCATTGTCCCTGCGGGACTCCCTCTACAGGCAGTAGTGAGCTGTGAACATATGAATTAAAGACCCTGTGGCAGTCCTGTAGATTTCTATCACCGGCACTGAGCAGAGGTTGGCCACCATTGTGGACATCACCCTCATGGGATGCGCTGTAATCTGATGCTCAGGAGAGGCCAGCTTGCTCGTAGGCGAGGGAAATACAGTCTGCCATCCAAGAGGACAGAGTTTACTTAGACACGGGGAGCCCCAGTCTACAGGGGTCGTAAGACAAGAAAAGCTGAGGAGCTTTATAATGGGCCTGAGTCTGCTGCAGATAGGGCCTGCTTGCAATCTGGTGGACATAGAATTTGTTCCTCACTGCTGGCATGGGGCCATGGAAAGAAGGTGGGGATAACTATTTCCTGGTTGAGGTGGAGGAATTTGGGGTATGTGCAGAGCATGGCCCTGTTCTTATAGAACCTTGTATATATGGTGGGTCTGCCACCAAGGCCTGGAGTGTTCTCACCCTTTGAGCAGATGTAAGAGCCACCAAGGCCACTTTCCACAATAAGTACTGTAGGTGGCAATTGGCTAGGGGCTCAAATAGTGAGTGGGGAGAGCACCACGTTGAGGTCCCATTCCACTGCCAGAGAAGGGGCTTGGATAGCAGAAAGCCCCAGAGGAACCTGGAGACCAGGGGCTCATTGGAGAGGGATTTTCCCTCAATGGAGTGGTGGTGAGCAATTATGCCATTCAGATGTACCCATAGAGAGTTAGATTTCAGCCCAGTGCGCGATAAGTGCAGCAGGTACTGGAGGATGAGCTGCACATGGCAGGGGAAGAGATTCTCCCCACTTTCCATACAATAGATGGAGAACCTCCTCCACTTAAAGGCGTATGCCTATCTGGTGGAGAGCTTCCAGGAGGCCAGCAGGATTTCCTCAACATCCTCTGGAAGATTGAAAGGAGCCAAAGTTAACCTTTCAGCAGCCACACCATTAGCGATAGGAACCCCACATTGGGGTGCAAGAGGGATCCCTTTCCTGGGACAGGAGGTCTGGGGCCTATCCCAGTGGGACTGGAAGTTCCGCCAACAGGGAGAGCAACAGGGGAAACCAGGGTTGCCTGGGCCACCTGGGGATGATCAGCATTGCCGATGCCGTCACTCTGAAATTTGATGAGGGTCCTGGCTACCAGGGGAGTTGGCACAGAGTAGGCCCTCGACCCACGAGATTAGGAAGGCATCCGCTGTCACATTTTCCAGGTGTGGCTGATGAAGTGAAAAGGCCCATTACAGGCCTGCCCCAGAGGTGGAAGAGCTGTCTTGCTACCCTGGGGTGCAAGCACCACTCGCGTGGCCGTAGGACTCTGCTTAGCCTGTCACAGCTGCATGCTGTGGTGGGTTGCAAAGGAGAGGAGTGCCACCACTTCCCTGCAGAGGGAGTATGATCCTGTGCCACCTTGTTTGTTGATATAAAACATGGCCACTTGGTTATTCATCTAGATCAAGACCAACAGATGGTGCAGGCAGCAATGGAAGGCTCTTAGGGCCAGAAAGAACACCCAGAGCTCCAGGAGATTGATCTGAAGGAGGGATTCCTCTGGAGACCAACTGCCTTGTGTGCATAGGGCCTTGCAGTGTGCTCCCCATCCCAGGAGGGAGGCATCCATGGTCAAGGTTGCTTGGGGTGCTGGTGCCTGGAAGGGCATTCCCATCCATAGGTGGTGCAAATTCTGCCACCAGTTCAGTGAGGCCACCAGCTGGAAGATAACCTGGACCCTGTCCCTCAGTCTGCCTGTGACTTGAGTCCACTGTGAGTGCAGGCACCATTGGGCCATCCACAAGTGGAGGTGAGCCGAGGTGGCGACATGGACTGTCGAGGTCATATGGCCAGAGAAGGCGGCGTGTCGAGACTGTCCGGTGGAGCTGAACCTGCCAGCTGCTGGAGGCGCGTTGCCATTCCTCTTGGGAGGACTGCCTTTGCTTGCAGTGTGTCTAATCGTGTCCCTATGAACTCTAGGCCTTGGGCCGGGGAAAGATAGGCTTTGGGGTAGTTGATGACAAACCCCAGGTGCTGCAGGAGGCAGATAGTCCACCCTGCAGCCTGGTTGGCCTCAATGGCTATGATGCCTCTGATGAGTCAGTTGTCCAGATAGGGGAAGACTCAGGCCCCTTGTAGGTACAGGTAGGCAGCCACTACTGCCAGGCACTTTGTGAAAACCCTTGGAGATGAGGCCAGGCCGAAGGGAAGTACCTTGTACTAGTAGTGCTGTCCCATCATGAATTTTAGGTACTGTCCGTGGGAGGGGTGGATCAGGATGTGTGTTTACACATCCTTCAGATCCAAGGGGCAGAGCCAGTCTCCCTGGTGGAGGTAGGGCAGCAGTGTCCCAAGGGAGAGCAGATCTAGTATGGGCCTGAGGCCCCCAGTTCTTTTAGGGACAAGGAAGAACCTGGAGTAGAAGCCCTTTCCTTATAGATGTTTGGGTACAGGCTCCACTGCTCTGTCCTTGAGCAGGCCTGCAAGCTCTGAGAGGAGCAAGGTCTGGTGAAGGAGAGGCCACACCAGATCTCCTGGGAAGAAACGTTTGGATGTTTGCTGGAAGCGGAGGAGATACCCCTCCCTTATCACTTGTGGGCCAGGGTCACCACAGACCAGTGGGTCCTACCTGTGGCCAAAGAGTGCCACCTGTGGGCTGGGTCCCCTGGCAGAGAGGAGGCCCTGCCCAGGGAGTCAAAAGCTCCCCCCAGGCTGGGTGGGAGGTGGGGGCCTGGGTTTTCTGAGCCTCTGGCTTTCTCAGCCCGTGGCCCTGACTCTTGGGCTGAGGACAGTGGTGGTGTTGTCCTGAGAAGGGCTGGTAGTGACCCTGATAGAAGGACCCCTTTTTCCTCAGGAAAGGGAGTCTTTTCCCTGATGGTTTCTTCCAGAGGAGGGGTGAGGTCTTCCTTGAGAGTCTCTGCCTGGTCACAACCTCAGTTTCTATCTTGGCCGCCTTGTTGGCCATGGGTTTGCCAAACAAGGTTTCCCCAGTGCAGGGGACATCGAGAAATTTCTCTTGAACCAATTGCTCGAGGTTGGAGGTATGCAGCCATGCTTGGCGCCATGCACCGATGCCGGCTGCTACCCCTTGGGCTGCTGATTCAAAGTTGTCATAGGTGGCACAGCACAGGAATTTTGAGCTGTCCCGAATCCTGATTGTCAGGGCTTGGAACCTCTGGAGAGATTCCCTGACGAGGTCTGCAGAGAAGCCTGCAAGTTCCTGGATGAGGCCCTTGAGATACATACCTATATATAATTCATAGGCCTGTATCTGGCAACCAAGCATGAAGCCCTGAACAGCGAGGGTTCTGGCCTCTTTGCCTGGAGGAACAGAGGACTAATTCTTCTGGCTTTTGAGCTTCTGCATAGCCAACTCCATGACCATGGAGTTATATGTTAGCTGAGCCTTTTGGAAGCCAAGGCCCTTCTTGCTGCGGTAGATGGCACAGAGACCGGGGTCTCCTACATTCACAAGGGCAACCGCTCAAGGATATGTTGCACCGCTACCGTGAGAGTTTCTTTTGGCAGGGACTCATACTGGAGGATTTCCAGTTCTTCAGTGTGCATTTCCTCCTTCAATTCAGTTGGGACCTACAGGGCTGGGGCCATATCCTGGACAAAGTCTTGTAAGGCCATGTCCTGCGGGCTGAATGACGCAGTGGGAGATGGCTCTTTGGGAACGCCTCAGAGTCCAGCGATCTCCAGGGAGGCTTTGTCATTGGTCTCCCACTCAGAGCAGAGGGCGTCAAGGACTCAGAGGCCTGGGTTTCCTGTATCTCGAGACTGACTCTGGGGAACAGTGTAGTTACTCATCTGTAACAGGTGTTCTTCGGGAACAGCAGGAATCAGTCCTCACATATGGGTGACGTCAGTGCCGGTGATCAGCAAACGGATTGACTCGATGTATCGAGTCCGCCGGAGCCATGGTTTTCAAAAGTCACAAGCTGCCGCACAATTCCATGGTTGTAGAATTGGTCATGCGCAGGCTGAAGAGCCAGAAGACGCACTCCTCGGTGCCTCCTGGCAGGGAGGCCTGCAAGTTGGATGCCCTCAGCAGGAAGTGCTTCCAGGGTTCAATGCTAACTTGTCGGATCCAGGCCTACCACCTGTACATGGGCATGTATCTGAGGGACCCAGTGAAGGAACACGCCGGGTTCTCGGCTAGTCTCTGAGGGGCCTTTTCAGTGCTTCAGGAGCCTGTCCACCACCGTCCATGAGTGCTCAAAGTTTGTCTCGAGCGGCCTATAAGGGGTTCGAGTCAGCAGCCCAGATAGCTGCGGCGGGCATCAGTGCACGCTGCCAGGCATGGCTAGTCGTTGGACCTCGAGCAGTGGGTTCAAGACAAGTTGGTCGATGTCCCATGCCAAGGGGAGAACCTTTTTGGCAAACCCATAACTGACAAGGCCGCAGAACTGGAGACCGAGTACATGACGAGGACACAGCTCTCCAAGAAGACCTCTGCTTCTTCTCGCAAGAAGAGCTTGGGTAAGAGGTGTTCTTCAGGGACAGGAGGAATCACTGGTCATTAGTACAATTTTATGTGTTTGATTCATTAGAATCCGTTTCCACCCAGTCCAATTTCTAGTTTTAAAAACTTTGGTGAGGAATATGTTTGTTTGTTTTTTTAACATTTTAAAATTTGAAGAATAGATATTGTGCGTTCAGAATGTCTTTCCTGGCTATCCTTTATCTTTTAATGCCATTTTTGTTTATTTGTGATCTTGTATTTCTTTATTTGTTAGTTAATATTTTAATCTATACACTTGCTTTTAATGTTGGTGTCTTTGTAGTGCCTATACACCCCAACAAAGGCATGCCGAAACATAGCCGTGTTTGGTGTGGCATCTGTACCCCTGAATAAAGACAATATTTGACACTTCACTCCAATTTGATTTCTGTTCTGCGAGTGGTGTTTCTGCTTTGTCATTGAACCCTTTTTACTGCCTCCGACATAGCTGGCTCTTGATCTCCTCTACATGCTTTCTCCCTATCCATAGGTAGATGTCTGTTCATATGCAAACAAACCTATTGGACAGATAAATTGACTTGACCCTGAACAAGACATCTTTCTCAACAGGTGCCAATACCAGGGGCTGGTATAAGGATATGAGACGCCCTAGGTGAACCTTCATTCCTGTTGCTGCCCCTGCCCCCATACCGCTCAGGGACCTTGCTGCAGCAATAATGATATTGAAATAGCAACGCAGCACTTACCCAGAACCTCAGAAGCAGCATGCTGCTGTTGTACTTTGAAAAGCCGGTTCTCCCCAACAGACATCCTGTTTTCATGGTGGCAGAACTGGTTGATCAGAGAACATCCAAAGCTTTGGGTAAGTGCTGTGCTGTTTGATTTTCTTTATATGAATGATTTATATACTGCAAGAGGGGGGGGGTGGTGTCAGTGATTTACAAAGAAACCAAGAAGTAGGGGCATTTAAACATAGAAAGCATATGTAAAAAATATACAGGAAATAGAGGAAACATCAGGGAGGGGAATTGGGGAGACAGGTACCCAGATGAGACAGGTCAGTTATCAAAGACTTGTAGGGAAAAAATAAGTCTTCAGGCCAACCTTTAATGTTGCATAGGAGGATGCCAGTTACTAAGTCATTTAAAATCATTTATAAACTGCCAAGTGCAAACCATTCTAAGCAGTGTAGAAGTATCAATTAAACACATCAGTTGGCGCTCAGGAGGCAGAGATTTCCACAGGTGGGGCATTTGAAACAAAGGCAATGCATCTACTGTGTATGTAGCTACATGCAATACATGTTTAGTTGGAATGATCAGATAGTAAACATTAGAGAAGGACAACAGGGAATGAGATAACAAAGATAAGCAGGCAATCTGAAGTAGAATGCACAATATGCTACTAGAAGCATCTTAAAAACGTGACACAAAAGGGAACAGGGAGCCAGTGTTGCTCACACAGTAAAGGGGTGGCATGATCAAATGTTTAGTATTACATATAAGAGTCTGACAGTTGTGTTCTGCATAGTTTGTAGCACTTTAATTGAAGCCAGGAGACACCTGATAATGAAGTACAGTAATCTACTTTGTTTATTACAAATGAGTGCACTAAGATTTTAAGTGCCTGGCTGTCAAGAAATGGTTTTACAGCTCTTCTTAACGAGAAGCAGTTCTTTACAACATCAGAGATGTGGGGAGCAAAGGTGAGCTGTCATCAAGGACAACTCTCAGAGATCAGATAGAGGTCTTGAAGGATACCATAGAGCAAGGTAAGTTGGATTGATAACTTCCTGTGATGGGAAAAGCAGAGGGCTTCAGTTTTACTTGAGTTAGTATTTTACATGGTTTGAGCTAGGATACTACTGTATGGAATGTAAGTTAGAGTCCAGATCAGGTCCCACAGAGAGGAGTAACAGCAGTGGCAATGATGGGAAGGGTCACCCTTTAAAGGTTGGTGTTAATAGTGGTGCTGGTCCTCATACACAGCATTTTCCAGTTTTGATACAATAGTAGCTCAAGGCAAGTGAAGTTCAGGCGCATTAATAGGTCAGTATTTCCCTATTCCTGGAGGTTTGTACCAAAGGCAGTGGAGATGATGTGACATGTCCAAAGTCAAAGGGCCATCAGTAGTAGAAGTGGGGATTGAACCCTGGCTTCTCTGATGCCCATTACTCTAACCACTAAGCCGCTTCAACTTCATTAATATGGCTCTAATTGCAACCTATCTAGCAATACAGTAGTGCTATAACAATAAGATTATACTGCTTAAGATACAGGATTATTAGGGACAAAGCATACTTACTCACCTGTAACAGGTGATCTCTGGGAACAGCAGGAATTTAGTCTTCACATATGGGTATTGTCGGTACCGACGGAGCCTGCACAGGAACACTCCCCAGCATCCAACAGGAAAGCTTTTGGGAGCGTCCCACAGTGCCTGCATGCTGCCTTCCCGCCTTTCCCAACTGTCCGACTCCAGTTGAGTTTAAAGCTGAGACAAAAGAGGGAGGGAAAGAGAGAGAGATACAACTCCTAGGGGGAGGTGGGTGGGTTGTGAAGACTAAATTCCTGCTGTTCCTGGAGATCACCTGTTACAGGTGAGTAACTATGCTATCTCCAGGAACAAGCAGGAATGTAGTCTTCACATATTGGAACTCCCTAGCTACAGATGCCAGGGAGAAACCCCAGAAGTTGTGTGCCCTTTTGAAAGGGCTCCACTTCACCCATGGATCTCTGGCATCCTACCAGGGATAATGGGTAGGAATTGATTAAGTATGGAACAGGTGTTGAACAGCCTGACTAAACAAGGCATCCCGGCGGGAGTCCTTATCCAAGCAGTAATGGGCTATGAAGGCATGAACCGAGGCCCAGGTAGCTGCTCGACAGATGTCGATAGACACAGAGTGCAGATGAGCCATAGAGGCTGCCATGGCTCCCACATTGTGCGCTGTAACATGGCCTTCAAGAGGAAGGTTCTTACTCCGATAGGCAAAAGATATACACTATGCAATCCAGTTGGACAGTGTCCTTTTGGAGACTGGACGCCCTAAATGACTAGGATCAAAAGCAACAAAGAGTTGAGAGGATTTTCTATGTTGCTGTGTCCTTTGCAAGTAAAAGGCCAAAGCTCTTTTACAGTCCAAAGTATGAAGATTCCTTTCTGCATTAGAGGCATGAGGCCTTGGGAAAAAAACAGGAAGGTAAACCGCTTGGTTTAAATGAAAAGGTGAAACCACCTTTGGCATAAAGTGAGGATGAGTCCTAAGGACTACCTTATCATGATGAAACCTTGTATAAGGAGGATCAGCCACCAATGCTTGCAATTCGCTGATGTGATTGCAATGAGAAAGATGACCTTCCAGGAAAGGAATTTCAAAGAGGTAGTGGCTAATGGTTCAAAGAGCGGTTTCATGAGCTGCACAAGAACCAGATTTAAGTGCCATGGCACCAGTGGTGGCTTAATAGGAGGCTTAGTTAAAAGAAGGCCTCTCATAAATCTCGCTATGAAAGGATGAAGGGAAATAGGTTGTCCATTTAGAGACTTGAAAGAAGCTGCAATAGCACTCAAATTAACTCACTGAATTGGTCTTAAGCCCTGCATTTGATAAATGAAGGAGATACTCCAGTAATGATTCCAGAGGTATCGCAAGAGGGTTAAGACCCTTCTGCAAGCACCTTTAGGTAAACCTTTTCCACTTAAATGCATAAGAGCGTCTTGTGGAAGGCTTCCTGGAAGCATAAAGGATATCCTTTACCTGCTGGGAAAGGTTAAGACCGTGAAGTTCTAGGCTTTCAGCAACCAGGCCCTGAGATGCAGAGACTGGGGATTGGGATGCCACAGCATCCCGTCCTCTTGAGAAAGGAGATTTGGAGCAGATCCTAACTCCAGAGGCGGAGCTTGAGAGAGATGTAGGAGCAGAGCAGAGGGTACCACATTTGCTGTGGCCAAAGTGGAGCTATGAGAATCATATGACCTCTGTCTCTCTGAAGCTTGAACAGGGTTTTGGGAATTAGGGGAATGGGTGGAAAGGCACACAGGAAGTCCTGATCCCAATGGAGGAGGAAAGCATCCCTGGCCTGATAACCCTGAGCCAGAATTCTGGAACAGAACCGGGGAAGTTTGGCATTCAGTGGACTTGCAAAGAGGTCTATGACCGGGGTTCCCCAAATTTGAAAAATTTTGGCCACCTGGTCTGCAAGGAGAGACCATTCGTGTGGAAGCAGAACTCGACTGAGTATCTGCCCAAGAGTTTTGAATGCCTGGAAGATACACTGCAAGGAGATGAATCTGATGCTCTCTGGCGAGGGCTCATAGTCGCAAAGCTTCGTTGCAGAGCGACAGAGAGCCTGTTCCGCCCTGCTTGTTCACATAGAACATGGCTACTTTATTGTCCGTTTGAACTAGGACTGTCTTGTAGCTGAGCTGGGTGTGGAATACTCAAAGAGCAAGGAAGATTGCTCTGAGTTCCAGGAGATTGATGTGTATAGGCCTCCTGTGGAATCCAGGTACCCTGGGTAGAGGGGCCTTGCAGGTGGGCTCCCCAACCCACCTGTGAAGCATCTGTTAGAGTGGCTTGGGGTGGGGGTTGCTGAAAAGGAGACCCCACCAAAAGGTTTTGGGGTGATTGCCACCATTGGAGGGACAAAGGCGATCTGAGTTTGCTATTTTGTCTGACAGGCAACCTGACGCCTGAGTCCACTGAGTGGATAAAGTCCACTGGGCTGCCCTCATATGCAGGCGAGCATAAGGAACCACATGCACGGTGGATGCCATGTGGCCTAACTGTAACATTTCCCGAGCAGTGAGGTGAAGTTTTAGCACTGTTTGGGAAGCTAACTGCACAATGCGAAGGCAGCAGGGCTGTGGAAGGTAGGCCCTTGTCTGGTATCCAGCAGAGCTCCTATAAACTCTAGGGACTGAGTGGGAGCAAGTTTGGATTTTGGGAAGTTTATGACAAGTCCCAAATACTGAAGGATGGGCATTTTTATTTATTTTATTTATTTAAGACTGATTTCTATACTGCCTTTTCCTACAATCAAGGCGGTCTACACGGCAATCAACCAAGTGCTGTGTCTAGTGTATGCATGCAGTGAGCATTGAGTGCGTGTGTGTGTATATGGTTGTTGATTCTTGGTGAGCTATTTACAGGGTGCGCTATTTACAATCTTATGTACACCAGGACTTTATTCAGTATCAATCATGTCGAGAGGGGAGGGTGGTTGATCTGGGGGATTGTCTGTTGCACAGTTTAAGTGATGTCACCGTAGTGCTCTATGAAGAGGGTTGTTTTTAGCAGCTTCCTAAAGTCCTTAATGTCCATTGTTGATCGTAGTTCATCGGGGAGGGCATTCCAAATTGTTGGAGCTGCCTTTGATAAGGCTCGTTTTTCAGTGTCCTTGCGCACCTTGGTGATGTCTCGGAGTGTTGACATGGTTGGATGTGCCTCTTCTCCTCAGTCTTGTGCTGCTGTCTGGTTGTATGAGTGGGTGTAGGCTGAAAGCTGATTGTTGTTTGATTTTGTATGTGTATGACTATCTTGTATTTGATGCGGGATCCGATTGGTAGCCAGTGTAGCTCTTTTAGAATGGGTATGATGTGTGCTTGTCTTGTGGTACCAGATATTATGCGTGCTGCTGTGTTTTGCACCAATTGCAGTGGCCTTATTGTTTGTTTTGATAGTCCAAGATAGATTGGGTTGCAGAAGTTTAGGATTGGAGTTATTAGTACCTGACAGACTGTGCGAGAGAGAGCAACCCTGGCCTCTGGCTCCGAAGGGGCTCGAATGAGCCAGTCGTCTAAGTAAGGGAAGACGAATATTCCCAGGGTGCAGAGAAATGCAGCCACCACAGCCATGCATTTTGTGAATACCCTTGGTGCAGAGGCCAGGCCAAGGGAAGAACCCTGTATTGGTAGTGCTTCCCTTGAAACAGAAAGCGAAGGAACTTTTGATGAGTTGGATGGATGAGAACATGAGTGTACGCATCCCTGAGATCTAGAGAACAAAGCCAATCCTGACTCTGAAGGTATGGCAGCAGAGCTCCTAGAGAAATCATTTTGAACTTCTCTTTAAACAGGAATTTGCTCAATTCTCTGAGGTCTAAAATGGGTCTGTGTCCTCCTGTTTTCTTTGGAATAAGGAAATAGAGGGAGTAAAACCCTGTACCCTGTTGGGGAATGGGTACCTCTTCTATTATCCCTTGATCAAGGAGCACAGTGACCTCTTGACCTAACTGGTCACTGAGTGAGGTTTGAGAATTGAACTGTCTTACCATTGTAGGAGTGGGCATGCTGAGGAAATGAAGCGTGTACCCCCTCTCTTACAATAGACAGAGTCCAATTTTCTGCTGTTATCTGACCCCATCTGGGGGCAAAATGACATAACCTTCCTGGGATGGTGGAGGGTTCTAGGCCGTTCAGGGCCAGGAAGGCAAAGTTCTCTAGATAAGAGTCAAAGCCCCTGTGGAGGCTGAGTCTGCTGAGCCAGTTGAGGCTTAGCTGCTTTTGTCTTTGCCTAGGTTGTTGCTGCTGTCCCTTTTGGGCAGACTGACCTAAACAATGCCCCTGCTGGGTATAGGAGGGATAAAACCTCTTACTGAAGAATAGTTTTTTAGAGGATTTTTTCCTCGCAGAATCAGCTGCAGATTTAGACAATCTAGCCAAAGTGATATTGTCAGCATCTATCTCATTAGCTTTTTCCTGCCAATTCTTGCCAAAGAAATTCTCTCTTGTGCAAGGAATATTCTCTAGTTTATCCTGTACCCAAATTTCCAAGTCAGATGCCTGGAGCCAGGCAATCCTACGTGCACCTATGGCAATAGCAGAGGTTCTGCTTATGCACTCAAAGCAGTTAAAGGCTCCACGATTCACAAATTTGGAAACATCCTGAGCATGTTTGATAAGGGCGAGGTAATCTTGCCTCTAATCATCAGGAAGGAGAGGGCTCATAAGCTCTAAATCTCGTGACCTCCTTAAGGAACATTCCCGTATATAAGATATAGGAACTGATCCTAGCAGAAAGCATGGAAGCCTGGAAGGTTTGACATCCAAAGGCGTCAAGAGTCCTACACTCACGTCCTGGAGGATTAGATGCATGCCTTTTTGCACTCTTGATCCTTCTGATAGCTGATTCCACCACCATGGAATGGTGTGGTAATTGAGTCTTCTGAAACACAGGACAAGGAGGAACTCGATACATGGTGTCGAGTCTTCGAGAGTGAGGAGATGTGGTTAGAGGTGTTTCCCACATCCTTAACATGAGATCACGCAAGATCTCATGAATAGGTAAGGTAGCTGCCTCCTTGGGAGCTTTAGGGTATTGTAGGATTTCTAATTCCTTTGCCCTAGGCTCTTTTTCAGGAGCCACTGTGATGGAAAGACCTTGGGCCACATCTCGGATAAAATCCTGAAAGGACATATCCTCTGGTGGAGACATCCTACGCTGAGAAGAGGAATCCTCTAGAAGAAGTACTCTGGTATCGGCAGAGCTTTCAGAGTCTTCAGACTCATCCGAGGATTCGAAGTATCTCTGATCCAGGTGATCGTGCAAAGCACGGTACCGGTACCGATCGAAGTCGGCATCAGAGTGCTCCGGTACTGACTTGTCGATGCCGGATAGACACACATGACTCTGTCCCGGTAGAATACCTGCCGATGTCGATGCAGTCGGTGCCGCATCGGTTGAATTGTCTGAAGCAGTTTCAGGGGCATTGAGGCCGTGAGAAGAGCCGCCAGACTACATTCAATAGCCAAGAAACTCTGGTCTATCGACGCTGCCGATGCTTGGGTATCGGTACCGGATGAAGCGGCCGGCACCCCAGAGTACGGCACCAGTAGTTCTGCCGAGGTTGAAGCCTCGAGAACATCCTGGAGCCCCATTAGTGCTTTCGAAGCCGAAGCCTCCCGCTGGGGCAATTTTGCCGATGAAAGTCCCTCAAGGTCAACGCCAGAGGCATCTCGATGTCTAGAAGGAGATCTACCCTTTGAGGACCGGCTAGATTTATGTTTAGTTACCTGAGATCCATGGGAGGAAGACAAAGCCCTGGAAGGCGTCGATGTCATGGAGGCTGCATCGGAGGGAAAAAGGGTGCTAAGTTTAGCAGCTCGGTTTTGCCGGCCCCTTTTCGACATCATCCCACAGGCAACACACTCTGAAATAGAGTGGTCAGGACCTAAACATTTGAGGCACCACTCATGGGTGTCTGTGACGAAGATGGTACCGCCACACTTAGAACACTTTTTAAAACCCAAAGCAGGTTTTTCTATTTTGGAGGAAAATGTTGGGCCTAGTGCCCAAAATGGTGCGTGGCACCCGAAAAGAAAATTACTGAAAGACTCCAGAAAGAAAGTGTGTTTTTCTTTTTTTTTTTTAAAGAAGAGAAAGAACAACCAGTGGTACCGGTGTAGTGTCGAGGGAAGGCAGACACGACCACAAAAAAAAGAATAGAAGGGATTTTTTTCTGTGGTGACAGGAAGTGCGACCTGTCTGCTCCGCGGAAAATGAAGAACTGGAGAGGGACAGTTGGGAAAGGCGGTAAGGCAGCACACAGCGCTGTGGGATGCGCCCAAAACCTTTCCTATTGAACGCTGGGAAGCGTTCCCGCGCAGGCTCCGTCGGTACAGACAATACCCATATGTGAAGACTACATTCCTGCTTGTTCCTGGAGATTAAAATTAACACCTCAAATTCCATACAAAAATTAGTCATTACTACACATTTATTTTATAATGGTGCAAAATTATTGTAACATTCAGAACTGTGAATTTTCTTATTTTAAACACTATTATACCCATAATGAACTTTGTATGGGAACAAAACAGAGGTCGTACATATCACCAGGCACCCCACCTTCTCTCTGCCAGATACCATCACTCTTGCAAACCTCACCCTGCAGGTAAAGCAACAAGTAAAATACCTAGGCATAATCCTTGATCAGAGCTTAGACTTCAGTGCCCAAATCAAAGAAGTCACTAGAACAGTGTATCACTGCATCAAGACCCTGAGGAACCTCAAACCATTACTAGATCACAACAATTTTCAGAAAACCTCTGCCAAGTTCTCATCACTCCCATCTTCGACTATGCTAATATCATGTATCAAGGACTCCCAAAATCCTCACTACAACCACTACAGCTGGCAGAGAATGGAGCAGCAAGGCTCATCATGGGTACCTCAAGACAAGACCATATAAAACCCATGTTAAAGCAGTTTCATTGGCTTCCAGTACTCAGCAGAGTGAAGTATAAAGTGGCTCTAATGATCTTCGAAGTGATGCTACAAATTTCTGCCCATATCTTGCAGACTATGTTCACCAAGCTGCACACCCAAAGAACCTGCAGAAGCGCTAACAACCTACTCACAGTACCCTGGAAATAACCCACACTAACAGCACAGCCTCCAACAGAACCTATTACTACGCACCCATCACCCGGAACGCTGTTCCCCTTGAATTCAGCTATCAGATATTGTAGACAAGACTAAAAACACTGCTGTTCCAGGAATACTTTGACTCAGTCACATAATCACCTCAATAGCTTTTGGACCCATACATACAATTACAACTCACCACTTGCTATGTTAATAGGTTCTTTTGTTTATAATGTTTAGAATTATAGAGTTTTAGTTTAGTAACATGTTCTATGTAAAGTTGAAGTTCCTTGTTACTCCTATTTAAACTGCTGTGACTGGTAGATATGGCAGTATAAAAGTGTTAAATAAATAAATAAAATGGAACCCCAATATTAAAGAGACAGCACTTTGAAACATTATTTCTGTGCAACTCTAAGATCATCAGCTCTGCTCTATCCTGTGATAAAAGAAATGTATCCCATGTGCTCTGCATCCATAAAGAGTCTGACTTCATAAGGTCTATTCTTGCCAATCAACTTTTAACCAGTGATCAAGCAATCAGGCAATTATATTTTAGCCAGCAGTTTTCAGGTACAATCTGTTTCCTTCTCAGATGCTCAAAAGGAACTTCTCACCAACTTATCCAGGCCCAAATAGGGCAATTGAGGTGGTGGTGATTGTGGGGAGAGGTGATCCATTCTGCTGCAATAAGGGAATGAACTGCTGAGGAGGGACAAGTGAGAAAGTAATGTGGACATGTCAAAAATGCCTGGGGAAATAGTCTATACTCCACAGATTACCATCTCCTGGAAAAACGCGAGTTAAATCTAACAAAAAAAAAAAAAAAAAAAAGTTTCCAACAATGAGGGAGAAATGTATTTCATGGGTCACCATGACATTTGCAAATGTTCAAATCCCATTTGTGACTGGCAGTCTGAGTTGATACATGAGAGACATGGGACCAAAACAAAATGATCCCGGGTCTTGGGAAGTTTACTACAATAGAGCGTATAGAAATGCTAAGCTCTAGTAAATGTGTGTATAGGAGTAGAGCAGTTATTACCCCCCCCCCCTTTTCTAACTTAGTGAAGCTTCCTTCTTAAATCAAATCTTGAACGTAATTACTTCTTATGGTAGCCCAATTTTACTGTAACAAATCCTAATCAAAGATCTTTCACACTCTGTCCAGTTGCTAGCAAATGTAACCCTAAAGAGAAATAAACACGAGCAAGAGAGAATTCTGAAAAATGTACTTTATGAGAATAAAAAGGATGTTTTCAAAAGACAGAACAAACCCAGGAGATTAATAATTAGTGCAAATATAACTTTTTAAACCTAGTGTGACAATGTATTGGTTCAGCTTTAAGCAGAAAATGACCTGTAACCACCAGACCAGGGGTTCTCAATCCAGTCCTCAGGACACACCTAGCCAGTCAGGTTTTCAGGATAATCATAATGAATATGCATGAGAGACATTTGCATACAATGGAAGCGGTGCACGCAAACTCTTATGCATATTCATGATGATTATCCTGAAAAACTGAATGGTTAGGTATATGTCCTGAGGACTAGGTCAAGAACATCTGCACTAGACTAACCCCCAGATTTTGGGAGATGTAGGAGGGACAAAGTTTAGAAAATTGTGAAAATAACTGTAGATGTATAGCTTAACTGATTAGATCAATGACGCAAAAGACCAACAAGGTGACATTTAATTCTGTGTACATCTACTCTTGGAATTCTGCTCACAATAATTCAAAATTTTGCATTTTTTGTGATATTTTAAAATACAGAAAATTATATATCACTTAAATAAAGCATTTTTTATTTTGACAAATAAAGCATACAGAATCTTGTACAATTCAGACCTTATGGTACAGAATTTTGAATTTTGTGTGCAGAATTCCAGCAGGAGTAAGCATCCAGTAACTGAAAGCCAAAGGCTTACTATCAGACCATCTGTGTTTGAACAAGGAAACATGAAGAACCCTATTCAAACCACCCTTATGCAGTTTTAGAAACACTCTTAAAAGAGCAGTTTTTCAGCAAAGCAGATACCTCCATCAGCCATGCTATGATGCAGTTTTAAATATCTTCCAATTTAGCATGCATCAGACTTACATTACTGCTTGTAATGTATGAAATAACTACCTATGTAGATGCCAGTGTATAATGTACAGTTAATGTGGCATCTTTTTCCATTTAACATGCCAAATGTAACATCTTAATTGTGTATGTACAGTTATCTTCGGTATATTCAGACGTCAGTGATCCATGGAAGAGTAAACAGGAATCCCTGAAATGTACTGCTATGAAACCTAACTGGATTTAATATATTTAAGATTAGATATTGCCAGCTTAAAAACCAATCATTGCTATCGCTTAGATATTTTTTTCTAAAAACTGGTCCAAAATAAAATCTTGTATAAAAAAGTGTTGAAAAATGCTGGTTTGTAACCATATCTGTCACTGGGGTAAAAATTAACTGAATAGCTTTCAGCTATTTTAATATGTGGATATTAAAAGTTAGGAAGTCCATGACAACATTCCCTTAAGCCAGAGGTACTCAAATCCAGTCCTGGAGGCCCGCAAACCAGTCAGGTTTTCGGGATATCCCTAATGAATATGCATGAGATTCAAATACAATGGAGGCAGTGCATGCAGATATATCTCATGCATATTCATTAGGGATATCCCGAAAACCTGACTGGTTTGCAGCCCTCCAGGACTGGATATGAGTACCTCTGCCTTAAGCACTAGTAAAATCTTATTGCTAAATGCCTATTAAGCCATCACACATGACCACCCTAGCCAGATTCAATTAGAATGATACAGTAAAAAAACTACTTTTTTAGTTTCAAAGATGGTAACAAATGCATTCTGCTCAAAGCTTTTTCACCATTTCAACAGGATTTACAGCTAAGCAAAGCACAGCGACATAAAAAATGCAAGACAAGCAAAATCAATACAGTAGTATAAATATTAACACCCAAGAGGTAGTTGAGAGAAACATTAAACCTTTCAGAACAGGATGGAGAATAAAATGACAAATCTCAATCAACCCATTTATCAGTTTTCTCAGAGTAATAAACTAATATGCATCTAGACCATTTTCTATAAAACCTGTTTCAATATGTATGCTTTTTAAGTTATCTTAAAGTGTATATTGTCTATAATGTTTCAATATGTTAGCTTCTTACAATGGAATCAAAATGTATGCTGTCTAATATGTAAACTATTTACAATAAATAAAAAGATTAAATACTAAAACCTGAATCAGACTTTCACTTTCAAGAAGCTGTCTGAATTCTAGTGGCCCAATTGTAAGTTATCTGATTGCACATTATATCATTTCATTTGATTTATATAATGCCTACCCAGTTACATGAACCACTTAAAAAAGCCCAAATTAGTCAAATAAGATTCTTTCAGACTCTTCCAGGAAATAAAGCCCAAACTGGTCCCAAGTGTCCATACCTATAATACTGTGTCTGAAACTGCGTGGGGATAACTGCTAAAAGTATAGTTGGCTACCTGACTTGTGGAACTCTTACCCACAGGAAACTAATTTTATTTTCTGTGGCATGCTACAGTGCAAAATACGTCCCAAATGTCTATACTGGACCCCTGGCTTTGGAAGATGAATTATTTAGATGCTCTAAAACCAGTGGTTCCCAACCTGTGGTCTATGGACCCCTGCGTGTCAGCAAGATCAAAGGGGGTCTTGCAAGACAGACAAGAGAAAGAGGCTGTGGGTGTGTGTGTGCGAGACACTGGTTGAGGGAGAGGCAGGCTGGTGGATAGAGGAAGGGGAAGAAAGAGGGCTAGTGGGGACAAGCTATGTACTGAGGGGGTTGGGGGTCTAGAAAGAGTGGTGGGGATGAACTGAGGGTCCTTGAACTTTCCAAAGGTTAATAAAGAGGCCCATTCAACCAAAACGTTTGGAAACCTCTGTTCTATACTGTGTATTACCCACACTATTTTATGCTGTCGCATGGGGACCCTAAAACTGACAATATCATTTTATTCCATTTCTTTGGTTGACAGCATTGGTTTAATTTATTTTATGCATTTAGCTCATGCCTTTTCAATAGTAGTTGTATCATGATTTTATGCTTCATGGACTGATTGAGTGAGATGCTAAGTTACTAGTGTCTTTCTGTTAGACCTAATGGTGGGTGAAAGGGCAGCCAGCACTGAAGACAGCACAAGAACGATGGGAATTACAGTTTGTATGTTCCATCCAAACTTGTTTTATGAAACGGTATTTACCTTAATTGCAAAACGATGCTAGAACTGAACATGTAAGAGTGATGCTGGGTCTGCATGCACAGTTTTGGCTTGACACTAACGTATGCTTGCAGTACTCGGATTCTATATCTAAAACAAACCTTGGAAGAATGATTTTCTAGACAGAAAAGTGCTTATAAATACTTACAGCAGGCTCATATGTTTTCTGCATAACATAAGCAAATACAATCAGTTAAGTTCAAATCTATTTGCTAATAAAGCAGTCGATTTTGGCAATTGCAATTTAACACCTTTATGAAAGGAAAACGTTCATTAAATTCTAATACAAAATGATTGCAATGTGGTTTCTTCAGTATCAATACATAATGCTTCATTCGTTTTGGACGCAGAATCACACTAGTATCATGATAGATTAAAAAAAAAATAAAAATGTATATAACATGACCTCTAAAGCAACCACACAGTTTCCTAGTTGATTTGAAAAGTAGGTAAAGGTAATTTTGAGTGCTAAGTTGTTTATTTTTAAACAGGTCTTATTGCTGACCAGTATCCAGAAGAATCTGCTTTTCATGCTCAACGCCAATGGATCTTAAATTGCATTTGCGTTCATTTTACAGTATCCCAAACTGTCAAAATATTAAATATACAATATAAATTGCCAATTTACTTGGCTTTTTATATACAATATATGATAAAGATACAAATATTTTGTAGAATTGTTTGTAAACACATACCTAGATTTTGTCAAATTCTAAAAGTCACACTTTTTTATAACTAGAAGTCAATTTGAACAATTTACCAGCATTGCAGCCTTTGAATTTAAACAGCTGATGACCAGCATCACACCTTCCTTTAAGTTTTCACGTATTTGCATGGAAGCTACAAGTATCTTTAAGGGCACTTTAGTGTTATGTCTTTTGTGGTTTAATTAGAGGCTGTAGCAGGTACTGTTATAGCGAGGTTTCGCCTTGTGTTGGTGACGTGACGCTGCTGTGCTAGAAAAGAACGTCCTGTAGAGCATGCACCAGGCTCTTTAGCCGCACTGTTTGCTAAGCGGGTGTCCATTGCTAACTTCTGAAAAGCTACACTCTGCAACAAAGGAAAGAACAGTTAGTAACTTAAAGCAAAGAAAAGGGAAGCCATTTAGAACAGTATCATGGAAACTGAGCACCAAGAGGAGCATTAGTCGGCACAAGAAATTGAAAGGCACAAAAATATTAAAAGTATGTTCATTGGGTGACCAAGGTGCATTCTGTAAATAACACACCAGTTACAGAGCTATACTTCAGATAGACATAAGAAAGGAAGCCATAGTTGTGGCCAAGGGGGTTGCAGACCTGCAGATATACAATACTTATGGGAACTTCAAGTTCATTTTCAAACTGTGCTACGAATCCAACATAAATACTCCCATATTTTGTTTCAGCACTTGAGGCAGGCATGTCAAGATGTACCCCTGAAGACTGATCATGTAATCTGTGTCAACCCATTTTTTCGTACACAAAAGGTATGCATACTGTGAACAGATCATGTATTTTTACTCTTACTGTGAAGGAAAGAGAACAAAGTTGCTTACCTGTAACTGGTGTAACTCCTTGCACAGCAGGAAGTGAGAGATTCATCTGATAGCACAGAGATTAGAACATTTACTAGTTTGTGCTAGAAAATCCTAAGACTTTTCTGCTGTGTGGTCAACACCCCACTATGAAGCCCCCTCAGTTATATATCAGCTTGCATAAAACTTTGCATTCCAGAGGGAACTGGGAGGGTATATGTGGCTGATTATACTGCTGTCCATAGATCATATTAGTTAAAGGTATACAACTTTGTTTTTTCCATTCACAGGCAGGATGAATTGGTCAAATAAGCAATCCCTAGCATGAGAGCTCCTGCATAAGACCCACATATCCCCTCATCTCCTTAAGCAACCCATTTGTAAGGAATTTTGGTGCGACAACTAAATAAAATTGTTAAGTATGGAAAAGATTCCTTACTATTGACTGACCACATTTATTACTGTGACAGGTCATATGTAAGCATAGTGAGAAATAAAACTATTTAGCTGCACTACAAATTTTTTTGATGAAATAAGAGAAATGAGCTCCTGTACTGCATACTTTTGCATGGCCTTCTAGTGGTAGACCTGATTTAGTATACTAAAAGGAAATGCAATTGAAAATCCAGTTTGAAATTTTTGCTTAGTGACTGCTACTCCAGATCGGTTAGGATCAAAACACAAATAGTTGCTTGCATGTATACATACTAGTCTATATGCAAGAATGTTATACACTGTAGGTAAGCCACTATTACCCAAAGTTCACTAAACCACCTAGCAAACGTGTCTAGAGTTGGTTTATGCATGAATGACTGACTACCAATCCAAGGATACTGCTCTATTGGATAGGGTGAGCTTGAAGCCTTCTGTAGGACCCTCGTTTTCTTGCAGGACTTCTGAAGGGATTGTAGAACTTAATAGTTCTCATACATGGGCTGTCTGGCTAGGTCAAATCTGCTATCGTTTTCTATGTATATTTCCATGTAACCTTTACAATAAACAGTTGCCTGCAGCATAAATAGCATATGTTCTCACATAGGAGTGTCAACAGAACCCCATGCAGGATCTCTCCCAGCTTCTTCTGAGGTACTGGCCCATCTTGGCAAAGTTAGTCTTCCTAAAGTCTAAGATCCTCACCTTTGAATGGATTCTAACAGCCCTAGTCCTAATACTGAACCACACCATCTGGTGATCACTGGATGCAAAATGATCTCCCACTACAACATCAGAAACACTTTCACCATTGGTAAGCACCAAGTCCAGTATGGCCCCTTCACGTGTGGGGTCTGTTACCAATTGCCTGAATAGTTCTCCCTGTAGAGAATCCAGGATCTCTTTACTTCTAGATGATACTGCAGCAGGAATGTGCCAATCAACATCTGGCATATTGAAATCTCCTATCAGTAGCACTTCCCGTTTCCTAGCAATGCTAGGAATCTATCCTAGAGGCTAGCATGATAGCTTGGAATGCTTTCCTTCCAAATGCATCCAGGATCCTGGCCTCTCTCCCAGAGGGCAATGAGGAGTGATTTTTCTGGATTTTTATCCTCCTCATGGCAGACTCCACAACCATGGAGTGGTGGGGGAGTTGTGACTTCTGGAGAGGGAGGGACCCAATAAAGGGTATCGAGCCTCTTACTCACTGCAGGGGCTGACTTGGGGGCCTCCCACATCCGAGCCATTAGATTCTTTAAGATTTTATGCTCTGGAAGGATAGCAGCCTCTTTCGGCACCGATGGGTATTGGAGAATATCGAGCTCCTCAGCTCTCAGTTTCATTTCTGTAGCCATTGAAACATTGAAAACTGCCGCCATGTCCTTAATAAAACCTTGAAAGAACAAGTCCTCAGGCGGCAAATGTTGACACTCATAAGATGGCCATGGATCTGACGGTACCTCCCTATGAGTATCGGAATCAATGGATTCTACCTCAGAGGCCTCTTTGGAATCGGAGTCCAGAAGGAAATCAAAATAATCCTTATGAGATGTTAGATATCTTTGCTGCTCAGAGCTTCGCTTTCGGGAGGCTCCATCATGCCTCTGCGCCTCCTTACTGCCATGGCATCATCTTAGATCAGTCTGATAACATAGCTGTAGCAGAAGATAACTTCGAGGAGGTGGGAGGGTTGCAGACTAATTCCAGCTGTCCATAGAGAACACCTTGCTACAGGTCAGTAACTACTCGGAAGTGGGTCACCAAAGGATGTACCGAGAGGGGCTTACCATTCACCGGGTGGTGGTGTGCTGCCAGAGCACAAAGGTGCACTCGGATGGAGTTAGATTTGAGCCCGGATTGGGAGAGGTGGAGAAAAGTACTGCAACACCAAAGCCACTGGGCAGGAGAAGAGATCAGCCCCATGATTGGCGCACCAAACAGAGAACCTGCACCATTTGAGGGCATACTCCTTCCTAGTAGAGGCCTTGCGGGAGGCCAGCAGAATGTCTTCCACCTCAACCGGAAGGTTGAGGGGGGCGAGAGTTATCCTCTCAGCAGCCATGTTGTCAACGAGAGGGACCCCCAATTGGGGTGCAGAAGAAAGCCCCCCTCTTGAGATTTGAGTCCCGGGGCAGTGCCCAAGGGGAGGAGGGCTTCCACTGCCAACTGCAGAAGCAGTGGGAACCATGGCTGCCTGGGCCACCTGGGAGCTATCAGGATAAGTGAGGCCTTGTCACGGAGGATCCTGAACAAGGTCTTGGCGATCAGTGGCGGCAGAGAGAAGGCATACATAAGGCCTTCTGACCACGAGACTAGAAACACATCCGCCGCCACCCTGGAGGGGTGGGCCTGCTGGGAGCAGAAGCAGGGCAACTGAAAGTTGTCCAGACTGGCGAACAAATCCATCACAGGTTTCACCCAAAGCCAGAAAAGCAGACTGGCTATCTTTGGGGGGGGGGGGTCCAGCTGCCACTCGTGCGGCTGTAGAACCCTGCTGAGTCTGTCGGCCAGGAGGTTGTCCTGGCCTGGCAGGTACACTGCCCTCAGGAGGATACCCTGTTGGATTGCGTACGAATAAAAGAGAGCCAGTGCCTCCTGGCAAAGGATACAGGACCCTGTGCCCTCTTGTTTGTTCACATAGAACATCGCCACCTGGTTGTCCATCTGGACTAGGACTGGCTGGTGGCAGAGGTGGTGACAGAGCGAGGTGTATCACTTGGAGCTCCAGGAGGTTGATCTGTTGGGTGCTCTCGTCTGGCAACCAGGTGCCCTGTGGAGGGCTCTGCAGTGGGCTCCCCAGCCGAGCAGAGAGGCGTCCATCATGAGGACCCTGAAGTGGCTGGGAGTCTAGAAGGACATGCCTGCTTCTAGGTGTTGGGGCGACTGCTACCAGACCAGGGAATCCGCCAACTGGTGGGTCACTGCAACACTGTCCCGGAGGCGGCCCGTGCCCTGAGACCACTAGTCCCGGCTTCACCACTGCGCCGCATTCATATGGAAGCGAGTGTCTGGGGTGACATGGACTGTGGAGGCCATGTGCCCGAGGAGACGCAGAAGGTGCCGTGCAGGCACGGAGGGATGGTGTTGTATGTCTCGGGCCAGACATCTGAGATGATCGGCCCCGGTCCTTGGGGAGGAAGACCTTGGCCTGGAGGGTGTCTAGCTTTGCCCCGATGAACTCCAGGCATTGTGCCGGGAGGTGGTGAGACTTGGGGTAATTTTTGACGAAGCCCAAGTGTTGCAGAACCTGGATGGTGCGTATAGTGGCCTGCTGCACCTTGGGGGCTGTGCCTCCCCTTATGAGTCAGTCATCCAGGTAGGGAAACATGAAGACCCCTTGAAGCCTGAGGAAAGCAGCCACGACTGCTAGGCATTTTGTGAAGACCCTCGGGAAAGAGGCTAGGCTGAAGGGAAGCACCCGGTATTGAAAGTGTTCACCCCCTACCACAAACCGCAGGAATTGCCTGTGGTTGGGGTGGATAAGGATGTGGATATAAGCATCCTTGAGGTCTAAGGAGCATAGCCAATCTCCCTGCTGGGAGGTATGGCAGCAATGTTCCAAAGAGAGCATCTTGAACCTCTCCCTCACCAGGAATTTACTGAGGTTGCACAGATCGAGGATGGCTCTTAGGCCCCCTATCCTCTTTGGGACGAGGAAGTATGTGGAGTAGAACCCTCTGCCCTTGAGGTGGTGAGGCATCGGATCAACCGCTTTGTCCTTGAGAAGACCTGCCAACTCCTTCAGGAGAAGGTCCCGGTGGAGGGGAGACCTGAGCGGTTCTCCCGGGAAATAAGGGGGAGGTGTCTGAGTCAGGTGGAGAAGGTAGCCCTCCTAGACTACCCTCGGAGCCCAGGAATCGGTGGTGATGGACAACCACCTCTAGGCATAGAGGGCCAGATATCCCCCTCTGGGCTAATCTCCTTGGGGTGGAGAGGCTATGCTCAAGGAATCAAAAACTCCCCCCTGGCTGGGCTGGAGCAGATGCCTGGGGCTTTGAAGCCTTCTGCTTACGCAGGCCATGCCCATGTTCTTTGGCCTGCTGACCCTGTTGTGGAGCTGGGGAGGCCTGGTAGGGTGGGTGGTTTCGGTAAGCAGCCCCCTTCCTCAGGTAGAAGGGCTTTTTACCCAAGGCCTTCCGTTGGGGAGGGGCAGTGGTCTTCTTGGAGAGCCTGGTCCTCATCATGAACTGTCTCCAGCTCAGCCGCCTTGTCGATCATGGGTTTGCCGAAGAGGTTCTCCCCTTGGCATGGGACGTTGACCAATTTGTCCTGAAGCCATTGCTCGAGGTCAGACTGAAGCCAAGCCTGGTGGCATGCACCGATGCCCACCGCAGCTACCCGTGCCACTGACTGACTCAAACCCATCATAGGCTGCTCAAGACCAATTTGGAGCACTCACAGACGGCCTTGGACAGGTTCTTGAACCGCTGCAAAGGTTCCTTGGAGAGACCAGCTGAGAACCCAGTGAGTTCCTTTGCCAAGTCTCTCAAGTGCATGCTCTGGTATAGCTGGTAGGCCTGGACCAGGCAGATGAGCAATGAGCCCTGGTAGCACTTCCTTCCGAGGGCATCTAAGATGCGGGCCTCCCTGCCAGGGGGCACCGAGGAGTACATCTTCTGGCTTTTCAGCAGATGCATGGCCGACTCCACCACCATGGAACTATGTGGCAGTTGTGACTTCTGTAAGCCCGGGCTCTGGAAGACCTGATACATCGAGTTGAGCCATTAGCTCACTACCGTCACCAATGCAGACACTGGTGTCTCCCACATGCGGAGCATGAACCGTTCCAGGATGGGAGGAATGGGCACCGTGAGCGATTCCCGAGGAGGGTCCTCGTACTGGAGGATCTAAAGCTCATCCGCCCAAGGGTCCTCCTCCGACTCGGTTGGGAACTCCAGGGCCTTGGGGACATGTCCTTGACAAAGTCCAAGAAGCCAATGTCCTCCAGCGGAGACTGCCTCCAAAGTTCTGAGACTGGGGAATCGGAAGGGACATTGCGGTGGCGACGGGTATCAGGAGACTCCTCATCCTCAGTCTCCCATTCGGAGTACTCAGAGGATGACTCGTAGGCGGGGTGCCCTGCGGTTGACACCCGGTAGACTGGCCGGGGATGACCGAGCTCCCGTCAAGTGGGACACCGAGCACGATCTTGGCCGAGAATCGGCTCGGCCTCTGGGGACAACTTGGACATAGAATGCCCAGTGATCGGGGTGGATGAACCGGATGTGCCAGACAACAATGCCTGCTGCTGGCCAATGAAGGCAGAAAAACTGCGCTCCAGGGCCGCCATTCTGAACTCCAGGCCAGAAGGTTATGCAGTCTTTGGGGTGGGCCCTGAGGAACTCAGGCCTGATGATGGCTCCCCCCAAAAGGGAATCCTCAACAAGGATAGTGTCTGGAGACTGAGGCCAGTCCGCGAACGAATCCTTCCAGGGAACCTTGGCAGAAAGCACAGTTACTTACCTGTAACAGGTGATCTCTGGGAACAGCAGGAATAAGTCTTCACATATGGGTACATTGGTACAGACGGAGCCTGCGCGGGAACGCTCCCCAGCGTCCAATCAGAAAGCTTTTGGGAGCATCCCTCAGCGCCTGCGTGCTGCCTTCCCGCCTTTCCAACTGTCTCTCCTCAGTTGAGTTTTATAGCTGAGACAGAGAGAGAGAGAGGAAAGGAAAGATAGAGAGATACAACTCCTAGGGGAGGTGGGTGGGTTGTGAAGACTTATTCCTGCTGTTCTCAGAGATCACCTGTTACAGGTAAGTAACTGTGCTATCTCCAGGAACAAGCAGGAATGAGTCTTCACATATGGGGACTCCCAAGCTGAGATGCCTGGAGCCCTAACATGTTGGAGATTGAAACATGCTGCACCTCATATGGCCAGGCATCCTGAGGATGGAGGGCAGGAGTTGAAAAAGAGAGGAGCTGTAGAAAACAGCTAACCTAAGATAGGACTACAGGCAAGGAGTCCTTGTATGTATGATAATTATCATGAAATATATTGAAATGAACAATCACAATATGGACCTCACTTACTGGATTGTAGGAAGTAGAGAGGCTGATGGAATCTACCGGGGATCCAGTAGAGGAATCTTCAAGATGACCTCACTGAAGTGAAGGTGAAGGTCAAAATCTGGAAGTGACAGGTGACCCCAGGATTCAACTGGGGTAGTACAAAAACGGTAGGTCTTTAGTGGGAAGCTTTATGGAAAAAGCTGAAAACTCTTTTGGCTACAGAGTTACTCACAGTTAGGAGCAAAAGAGGAAGACTGACCGATTTGGACAAACTGGCCTAGTCCTTGAGGGAAGAAGGGGTATGGGAAAAACCCCGTATTCCCAAGTAAGGACAAATGTCTGAGGAGTTGAAACCTCAGATCTACTGAAAATCCACCATGTCTTTCCTAACTGGTGAGAGGTATGAAGATATTGGAGCATGGAGCTTCAGGGATACCTAAACCTAGGGTTATGATAGGAGCTGTCAGTACCACAGCAGTGGTTGTGTGAATACCCCAAACATACTGTGGAACAGTATGAACATGTGCAAAGCCCACTGTCTGGAACATATAGGAAGGTACAACCTTTATAAGCATAGACAGAGAGAAGTATGTAAATACATATCTACCTATAACGAAGCATCTCGACAGATACACACACATATATATATATATATATATATATATATATATATATACATACATACATACATATATGAATATATAGGTCTAAAGATAAATTTATTTATTTTATTTAGTATACATTTGTATACCGCTACTTCCAGCGATCAGCAGCGGTTTGATTACAGATTGGAAGTTGTCAAATCATGACAGGAAATTTTTGAGGTATAAACACATTGATTAGACAGGAAAGCACAGCACACAGAGAACTATTTTACAGGGAACATGGCTATGGAGGGTTAAGTGGCTTGCCCAAGACCACAAGGAGCACCTGTGGGACTAGAAACCCCAGTCCTTCCGGCCCAAGGTTGCTGTCCTCTAGTGGGATTTGAACCCTCGACCTTCCGGCCCGAAGTACCTTGCCCCAACCACTAGGCCACTCCTCCACTCCACTCTGCAATTAAGCAGACAGAGATATGCCTATAAGAACATTCACATGGGAGATGTGAAGAGGAAAGATTCATTCAATAACAAGAAGGTAGAACCTACTTGAGAAGATATATAGAGAATCTATTCCCCCTGGTTATGATGGTGCAGAAATGCTATCCAGTGAAATAACCAGGATGGTTGCGTGAAAAACCGAGGATAATATCAGTCTGTAAAGAGCAAGTCCTGAGTCCTGTAGAACTCTAGCATAGTAAATGGACAAAAAACGCATAGAATGATACCAGGTTGACCCACTTGAGGGACAAAAAGGGGTATCATGCGTTTTTTAGTTAAATATGTGCTGTCCATGAAGGATTAGGATACCATGAGGACAAGCTGCAAGGAAAAAAGAGCATATTCCCTGTAGGAATTGGACAACTCTTTAGACTTTCACGTAGAGAAGGCTTATGTCCTTTATATTAAAAGGAGATAGTAGGGTGTGAAGAACCCTCACAGTCATGGGGAATGACTGAGGAAGCCTTTTTCAACCATATAGGATAGTCATTAGAGAAAAAACCCCATGCTCTCTAGCAAGGGCCCATAGTGGAAAGCTTCTCTGTAGGATTGCAGAGAGCATTATGCAGGAGAATTGGGAGATAGAACTGGCTGTTGGAAAAAATCAGCAGCCACGTCAACTATGCTGCCAAACCCAAAGGAATTGGAGATGACAAGGACAGAAGATAGTGTGATAAGCCTGAAGTGATAAGGATTATCCAAGAAAGATGTACTGTCTTGGAATCACTACTAAGGCCAGACAGAAAGTAGTGGAGGACAAGACTGGAAACTTGTGGAAAAGTACCAGTAGTCCAATCACTGGAACTCCTGCATGGGCAGCTGCTGAATAAGACAGCAGAGAGAATCTTTCTGTGTAAAACAGAAAGAACAGACAGAACAAGAGAAGAAATTCCTGTTCCTGTCTGATGAGCTGCCCAGGCAAAGAGAGGGAGTTTACTCAAGAGAAAAAACTCCACACTGGAATGGAAAGAAAGACTAGAAAGGCTAAAGAAGCCCTCCAGTGGTATGGCACCACTCTTACAGGGGAAACCCTGGATAAGAGGGTAGAGAAATAGGAGCTGAAGGGTGACTTACCATATGGAAGTCTGTGGAAGGAAAAAATTCATGTTGGTACAGAAAACTATCATGGGATAGTTGTTAAACCTCTCTTCTTGGCAGGAAGAAGAGGAGAAACCTGTGACCCATAGACATGAATATCCTGACAGCTCAGCATACCTAGGAGCAACTGGATGTCCTGAGAAAAGGAATCCATGTGTAGAGTTTTGAATGAAAAACAGTGAAAAACTTCTGCTGAGAAGAAGTCAACTGTAGGTTGTAAACTCCAAGAGGCAGAAAAACAGATTAATCAGAACCCTATGGTTGCTGGTTTTGTTTAGCCTGGCGAGAGCTTGGATTCTTCAGACCAGGGCGATGTTTCCCCTGCTTGGGAACATCTGTATGATGGGCAGGAGAAGAGTAAAACCTTCTCCTCCTAGGGAAAGAAGGTTTGGTAGGGCATTTCCTACCTACTGGGGAAGGAGAAGGCTTAGGATAGCCATCAGAAACAGGGAAGTCAGTGGACCACTGAGCAACCTGATGTAAAGACTCCTTATTGAAGAGATTTTCTCCAGTGCAAGGAGTATTACCCAGTCTTTGTTGTGCCCATTTGTTTAAGTCTGAAGCTTGAAGCCAGGCTGTACGTCGTGCCCCTATGGCTATAGCAGATGTTCTGCTAACAGACTCAAAAGAGTCTAGGGAAGCATGAGTAAGAAACCAAGAGATACTTTGAATATGACTAAGTAGTAAGGAATAGTCTGCAGTCTTGGTCTCTGAAAGAAAAGGAGTCAAAAGATATAATTTCTTTGTGACCTCCTGGAGAGATAGACTCATATAAAAAATATATAAAAGAGAATCCTTGCTGACAGCATGGATGTCTGGAAGGTTTGACATCCAAAGGCATCTAGTGTCCTAGACTCACGACCTGGTGGATAAGAAGAGTGCTTCTTACTTTTCACCTTCCTCATTGCTGATTCCACTACAATGGAATGATGGGGAAGTTGAGTCTTTTGAAACCCTGGAGAGGGGGGCACCTGATACAGAAGATCAGCTGTTCTAGAAGGTGAGGGTACCTTTAAAGGTGCTTCCCACATTCTTAGAAGAAGATCCTGCAAGGAATGATGTAAAGGAAGCATTATGCTTTCCTTTTCTTCAGGAGAAACAGAGCCTTGTGTAGGATCATGGCCAGGGATAGGAATAGCAAGAGATCTTGCCATATCCAGGAGGAAATTCTGAAAAGAAGGATCTCCAAAGAGAACCGTCCCCGGACAGGCTAGACCTGAAGAACTAGCCTGGGCACCGGTGGATCTACTTGAGTATATAGAAATATAAGATCCTGCATGGTGCAAAAAAGGATCCTTAAGGGATGGATGCTGGTACTGGAGGTCCGGAACTGTGACAGTCAGTACTGCATCGTCCATGCCAGGTATAGACTCCAAACTTGGTATAGAAAGAAGCGACCCTGGGGAAAGAAGCATGGAAGGAGCTGGCCCCGATGCTACTGCGGATACCGGTACCGATACCGGTAGCACTGTCGGAATCGAAGGCAATACCGACATCGGAGCAGTCATCGATGGCAGCTCAATCGGTACAGAGGTAACCGAACGTTTTTGGTAATCACCCTCGGTACCGAGCATCCGGTACCGGTAAGTATCGGTACCGAGATGTGTCGGCACCCAGTCTTCCAGACTAGAGATTGATTCCAGACTCGGCATCGAAGGAAGCGAGTCTATCGATGCATGTCTAGAGGGTACCGACATCGGTGGTAGTATCGGCGTTGATGCCGATACTGGAAAGGTACCGAGAAAGCCAGATGACGATCCCTGGTGAGGAGTGAAACGTCCAACACCAGTGCCGATGCCAGGGTATCGGTACCGCTCAAAGCGGATGCCACCACCGAGCATGGCTCAGGTATGTTCTGTGAGGGGTGAGCCCCAGAAACAACCTGAAACCCCTCATAGGCTTTGGAGGCCGAAGACTCCCGCCGGGGTTTTGAAGCCAAAGGACCCTCGAGGGCAAGGCCGGAGCAGTCTTCATGCTGTGCATGAGACCTACCACTCGAGGGTTGGCTAGTCTTAACAGACTGTTTGAGGGTTACCTGATCCTGTGTAGAAGAAACGGTCGGTGCACTGACACTGGAAGGGAACCTGGTATCGAGGGAAGCTTGATGTTGAAAATCTCTTCTCACAATACTGTGGCCCGAGGGCTCCGGAGGAAAACGGTCAGGACCCAAACAGGTTAGACACCAGTTTTTGGAGTCTAAAAATAAAGCTGTACCGCCACAGCTTAAACATTTCTTAGAGAAAGAGGCTGGCGGTTCCATGAGGGACATGGACAGGCCTAGGAGGCCTAAAAAAATTTAAGACAAAAAACTGAGGGAAAATATTCCCTAAATTTCAGAAAAAGAAAAAAGAAACACTGGCGGTACCGGTGGAGTCGGGGAGACAGCCGCGACCACAAGAAAACAAAAGAATAAAAGAAGAATTTCCTGCGGTGACAGGAGGACGTCCTGCCGGCTCTGCGGAAAAACGAAAACTGAGGAGAGACAGTTGGAAAGGCGGGAAGGCAGCACGCAGGCGCTGAGGGATGCTCCCAAAAGCTTTCTGATTGGACGCTGGGGAGCGTTCCCGCGCAGGCTCCGTCGGTACCGACGTACCCATATGTGAAGACTCATTCCTGCTTGTTCCTGGAGATCTTTCCTTTTCAGATGTCTCAGACGAGCGCCTCGGACTGCGGGACCGGGCCCGAGAGGATACCGGCCGGTCAGAACCATCCAAGGATGCCACCTTCGAGGTTATCTTCTTCTTCCTGTGTTCCCTCGAGGGGGACCCCCTCTCCAAGGACCCTCAACAACGCTCTGTTTCGGAAAGCTCCTCCCAAGATGTCAGGGCCTCAGACGAGGCCCTGGCCTTCGGAGGCATCGGGGATTCGGGGAAGAAGTTATTGTGCTGCTGCTGGTGGCTCTTGAGGGCCTTGCTGGACATCTGTTTGCAGAGACCGCAGGCCACCAGGACGTGGTCCGGCCCAAGGCAGTGGAGGCAGCAGTCATGTGTGTGTCGGTTAAGGACATTTTAGAACACCGATCACACTTTTTAAAACCATTGGTAGCCATGGGGGAAAAAAATACCCCAGCGCGGTCGAAGACTCTCTGGGCTGCCAGTGGGGAAAAAGGGCGCGAAGGCGCCAGAAAATTAAAGAACAAAGACTATAAAAAATGAACCAAACTTGACGCCGAGGCACATAGGACGGTAGGTGGGAAAAGTACCGGTCAAGACCGGAGTCGAGTTGAACACTCAGGCACAAAATCAATCAACTTTTTCCGGGGGAAAGTCATACAGTGTCTGAAGGGCTCCGTGGAAAAAAGGAGATTGAGCAAGATGGCACCCTTGGGCGGGAAGGAGACCGCACATGTGTGGTGGCAGCTCCCAAAGGCTTTCTTTGAAAGCTGGGGGGATGCTTCCGCAAGGGCTCCGTCGGTGCCGATGTCACCCATATGTGAGGACTGACTTCCTGCTTCAATGAGAACTGGTATTTGCCAAAACTATATCAAACACTACAGCTGCATGCGCATACATCTGCAAATATACTAGGAAATCTATTCTACCCTAGTGTTGCAAATTGTATGCGCAGAACATGCCAGCATATTCACAGATGTATGTGCATACAACTCTAGTGCAGATACAATTTTCTTCTGTGCCAAATATAGTTACCATTAGCATAGACCCGCATGTGTGCACATTTGGCCTGATAGTGCATGTTTTCTTTATGCAGTCCATTTGCATTTTATTTGCTTACTGCATCAAGGAACAATTTTCTTTGTGTGTATTAGGAAACCCTGTGCTGAGCTTTAACACAGAGCTCTAAGTCACATGTTCTGCATTGGCTCCTTAGCATCTCTTCTTTGGAACACAGTGTCAAACACTGAAAGAGGGAAGTTAGTTACCTCTGTTTTTGTGAAAAATTGAAAGCATGGTTTTTACTCAGTTTTGTGATTTAGATGTTTTAACTGTTTTTAGATATGTATGTTTAATTGCTCTGGTTTACATATTGGACTGTTGGCAAGAGGTGATCTACAAATGAAATATAATGAAATCAAATTAATTTTCTCTTGGCAGAATACATCTATACATCTTGCTCCAGGAAATAGGAATGACCGAGGCCTTACAGCTTATTTTAGCTCAAACTAGTAAACGCTTTGTTCTTGGAGTTGGCCAAGACCAGGATGGAAAGTGTCCCCCAAGAGTGGACTCTACTATGCACTCTGTCAGCAAGGATCAATACAGTAATAGTAGCCACACTTTCTTAAGCTCCAGGACATCACCTCCCAATGAACAACCCCCCCCCCCCTCCTCATCCTGTTAAACGGCAAAGACTGGAACCAGTTTTCAATGCACAACCTGGGAAGAGTTTTCTTATGTAAACTGTGGGAACCTCCTGAGGATGACATGTGACAAGCCACCTGGCCCATCAGTGAGAGACTCAGTGAAAATAAACTAGGGAGAAAATCTCTTAACAGTACACATATCAGAAGGTACTACCAAATATCTACTTGCTTTACCTTGTTATACCATGCAGTCACTATGAGCTTTTCTTCATGTTCCCGCAATTTAGCTTGCTGACATTCACCCTGGGGGAAAAAAAAAAAAGATAACACAAATTTAGCAATTACTTGAATATAAGGCAAATAATAATCTATCATTTCTCTATGGACAGTGAGCATCATTGCAGCCAGGGTGATGTCATCCATGTTGGAACAGAGCAGGTTTTGCTTCCCAAAGTGAAACTTGAAGAATGGTCGAGAATTTAGCAACTACAATTTAACGCTAAAAGATGCAGTGTCATGCATTTGGGCTGCAAAATTCCAAGGGAGTGGTATAGTATAGGGGGTAAAGTACTTCTGTCCTCAAAAGAAGAATGGGACTTGGGCATAATTGTTTGATGATTTTAAGGTGGCTAAACAGCTAGAAAAGGTGATGGTGAAATCCAGAAGGATGCTTGGGTGCAAAGAGAAAGGAATGGCCAGCAGAAAAAAGGAGGTGACAGTGTCTCTGTATAGGTCTCTGGTGTGACCTCATTTGGAGTATTGTGTGCAATTCTGGAGACTGCACTTTCAAAAAGATATAAAGAGGATGGAGTCTGTGCAAAGGATGACTATTAAAATGGCTAGTGGTCTTCGTTATAAAGCATGAGAGGACAGACGAAAGCCAGAAGGATGCTTGGGTACACAGAGAGGAATAGCCAGCAGAAAGGTTATAGATTAACTGCTTGTTCTCTTAAAAGACAGCTAAGGAATAGATAGGGACTTTGGTAGGTTTCTCTCTTTTACTTCAACAGGTATCGAAGCTCCACAAACTGAACAATGGCTGGGAAACATCATATTGCCAAAGCTGTTGCCCCTGTTACAGCTTCTGCCTCTGTCTAGACATCCTGATGTCAGCTGAAGGACTGGTTCAATGTGCAGAATGCCTGCAAGCTGCAGTCCTCATGAAACAAGTTGAGGAGCTCAGAGAAGAGGTGGCGAGGCTGAGAAGCATTCAAGACAGCGGGAAGTGATGAGACCCTTCTTGAAACATCCAAGTTCCCCGACAGAGGTGAAGATGGGAGGCTACAGAACGAAGAGTTGTACACAAGTCACTAAAGCCTGCAGAATCAACAATCCAACTACATCAGCACTTTAAATGAAGAACCAATAAGCAGCCCTGGAAGTGGAGATGAAAGCATCCCAGAAAAGGGAAGAACCAGAAATCACGCACTTCAAAGTTGCAGAATCAGTGACCACAAGGAAGCAAAAAGTAGTGGTGGTTGGTGATATGGAGGTTGTTTTTACCCAGCCAGGATTCTGCCTCAAGAATGCAATCAATCCTATTGTTGTAAATGGGTTTTTTTAATGTTTACAGGAGTAAACATAATATCGTCTGCACATATGAGATATTCAATTTTGCATCTTTTGAAAATTGAGCAGATTGGCTGAATGTAAAGGCTGAAGAGAAGGGCTGACAGTGCTGAACCATGGGGGATTCCCTGTTCTTGAGGAAAGGACGTGGAGGATTCATGGTTAATTCTTACAGATTGGTACCTATTGGAGATGTATGATTTAAACCATTTTAACGTAGTACCAGCTATTCCTATTTGTGTTAGTCGAGTGATGAGAGTATTGTGATCAATATTGTGTAGCTCCTGCCCAATCGGGGCAGTGGGAGCTGGCTGTCGGCGGCCTTAAAAGCGGCGTCCCTGCAGGCAGAGGGATACCGCTCCACATAACACCCCCCTCCAGCTCCTGCCCAATTGGGGCAGTGGGAGCCGGTGTAGCTCCTGCCCAATCGGGGCAGTGGGAGCCGGCTGTCGGCGGCCTTAAAAGCGGCGTCCCTGCAGGGCGGACCCGCGCCTGAGGGCCTCGCCAGAGGGCCCTTTGGCGTGGCCCTTAGGCGCGGCACATAGGCGCCCACAAACATCAGACCGAACAACCAATCCTGATCACCCGGAAACCGCACAGTCAAAACCAGCAGAAAGAATACCACAGCAACACCCGCAACAACCGGATACCACTACGACCCGCAGCAGCAGCAAAGAGACAAGAACAGCAACCTACAACACCGATCCCCAAATACCAGGTACTCTCTCTAACCATGCCACCTCTTAGCCCCCATATACCTCCTCACCCCCCTCCTGACATTCCACCACCATCCTCAAACCACACACAATAACCTACTTTGGCCCACTCTCCCACCAGCACAATCCATACACACCTACAAACCAAAACAAGACCACTCCCACATCCAGCACACGCACAACCACATCCCCAAGCCCCCAACCCATCACCACATCACCATCTCACTTATCAATGCAATATTTTCACCACTGTAACTGTATCTAACTAAGATGCGCTCCATGTATATAACTTGTAAATAGTTTGAAAAGCTCTGTTATAGTTAATGTTCAAAATGTTGTTCAAAATGTTGTTCAAAATCTGTTCAAAATATGTTCCCTGTAAGTACACCTGTACATAGTTAAAGCATAATGTTCCCTGTAAATGTATACAGAAGTATACAATTGTTCTGTTTAATGTTCAATGTAAACCGCCCCTGATCTCTGGAAGGGGCGGTATAGAAAAGACTGTTAAATAAATAAATAAAATAAATAAATAAAAATGCACGCTCTGTTAGAAATAAGTACCACATGCTCCAGGACCTAATCACAAATGAGTGGATAGACCTCCTATGTATTACAGAAACCTGGCTGACCGATACCGACACAGTACTTATGAACCAGCTAACCTCAGAAGGATATACCCTCCACCACTGCTCCCGAGCACACACCAAAGGAGGAGGTGTCGCTATCATCGCAAAAACCGACCTTCACTTCAGGATCCTATCGTCAGAAACCACTAATGAAGCTGACCTCCTCACCATCACCAATAAACACCTCTCAGTATGTTTAATCTATCGTACACCCACCATGTCCACTAACCTACCGAGGATACTTCAATTCATATCAGAAAGCACAAGCTCAACAAAGGAACAAATCATCTTAGGAGACCTCAACCTCCCATCGCTGCAAGAAGATCAGACGACAACATTCCGCACCGCTATGTCAGCAATGGATCTGATACAGATCATACAAGAACCCACTCATGACAAAGGCAATACTCTAGACCTCATATTCCTAAACTCCATAACCGCCACCTCAGGAAAAAACCCACAAATTACGCCGGTACCCTGGTCTGACCACTACCTCATCACCATTTCCTACACCTACCAACATAAGACCAACAAAGAAGAGGGACACCACATAAGATGATTTAAAACCTTCAACAAGGAGGACTTCCTAGCCCAAACTCTACCCCATCTCCACACAAACTCCAGCAACATCAATGACCTAAAACAGAACTGGAACACCACGATCGCTACAGCATCCGAAGCACCAATGAACAAAGCCATCACCAGACCTCCTTCCACAAAGGCCAGATGGTATACTCCCAACCTTCGGAAACTAAAATCAAAACTTAGAAGAACTGAAAGAAAATGGAGAAAAACCAAAGATGAAAACGACAAAACAAAATACTTACATGAACTCAAAGCATATCACCACGAGACCGACAATGCGAAGAAAATCTACCACATGAAAATCATAAATACCTCCATAAACAAGCCTCGTGAACTCTTTCAGATTGTCAAAAAACTAACAAAGACACCCCAGAATTCTGACCAACTTCCGAAAATCCCTCCAGAACTATTAGCCCATCAATACAAACAACTACAACGACCACAGAACTCACAGATAAATGCAGAGGCCACCATAACAGACCGCCACCATAACAGACCTCCACCCTAACCTACTCAACGATTGGACCACATTTAAAGAAACCTCACCGGAAGAAACAGCAACCACCATCTCCTGCCTCAACACCACCACCTCCCCGCTAGACCCATACCCCACAGACTGGATAAAGAAATCCAAAAATGAACTGAGCACACCACTAGCCCATATCATCAATGAATCCTTCTCCCAAGGACACATGCCAGATACCCTCAAAACTTCAATCATCCGACCATCCTTAAAAAAAAAACAAAACCTGGATCCCCTTGATCCAGCATCTTACAGACCCATCGCAAGCTTACCTTTCACTACTAAGATAATCGAGAAGATCATCCAACAGCAACTACAGGAACACCTAGATACCAACATACTGGATCCGCAACAACATGGCTTCCGCCCTCTGCATGGGGTTGAGACCCTCATGACCACACTGATGAACACTCTTCTCCTGGGAACACAAGAAAAACACTGGATACGCTATGATCTTCCTCGATATATCTGCAGCTTTTGACACCATCTCACATAACATCCTCATACACAGACTACGCACAATTGGGATCAAAGACACTGTACTAAAATGGTTCCAGTCCTACTTTACTAACAGGAAACATATCCGTACCAGCACCGTGACATCCCCCCCATTCCAGCAACACCAAGGGGTGCCACAAGGATCTACACTATCAGCCATGCTCTTCAACATCTACCTTCAACCACTCTGCTCAGTCATACGCACCCACATCAGCTTCCACATATATGCTGATGATATCATGCTGTACGCCCCCATTACAACCACGAATCCAACAAACACCCATCTATCAACATGCTTCACCGAGGTGTCCGACTGATTACAAGCAAACAACCTATCCATCAACATGAAGAAAACAGAAGCCCTCAGTCACCAGAGACCCAGATTTCACCCCGCCTACACACCTCACTATAGGACCCACAAACATTCAAATACAACCACAAATACGATACCTGGGCATAATTATTGACCAAGCTCTCACCTTAAAGCAGCAAATCACCAAAACCTCCGGAATTATATTCCACAAAGCAAGAATGGTACAACATCTTAGACCCCTGCTTGACCATCAACACTTCCAAACTGTAATGCAAGCCATGACGATCCCACATCTGGACTACTGCAACATAATCTACCACAGCCTTCCAGCCACACAGACAAACCCCCTCCGAACAGCACTAAACACCATGGCAAGAATCATCCAGACTGCAAAGAAAACCGACCACATCACCCCAATTCTGAAAGACCTACATATACTTCCCTTCGAAGCAAGGTCTAAATACAAAGCCATCCTACTTACCCACAAAGCCATCCATCAAACACAGAACTCCCAGCTTCGCACCCTACTGTCTCGCCCAGCCCACGGCAGAACTACCAGACAAACCTCCAGCAATTCCCTCACCATCCCCCACAAAATAACTAAATGCTTACAACGGACCTGCAACCGAGCCTTTGAACTTTATGCTCCATCCCTATGGAACTCTTTACCGAGCTATCTCAGAAACACCGATCTACCATCTTTCAGGAAACAGCTGAAAACCATCCTGTTCCAGGAATACCTCAACACGACCCCCACCAAAAAGTGAACTAACCTCTGATCTCATCCACCAAGAACCTCTGATTCAAACCACAGTAACCTGCCCATGTCCAATGTCTGTCCCATGTCCAAAGTCTGTACCATGTAAAAATCATAAATGTTGCCTCCCTGGTGATGGCCCTACCCTACCCATCTTAATTCCCCCACCCTTCTATGTAACACCGCTTTGACCCGGCGAAAAGCGGGATATAAATACAGCTAAATAACATCAAATGCTGAAGCAATGTCTATGAAGACAAGTAGGAATGCTTGGTTCACATTATCCATGCCATGGATAAGGGAGTCAAATAGGAACAATAGCAACGTTTCAACTCCGTGGCATGGGCGGAAGCCGTATTGGTGCTCGTCCAGAGGGGCGTTTGCGTCGAAGTCCTGCAATTGTATTTGGACTATTTTTTCAATGATTTTTGCTAGGAAGGGGATGCTTACAATTGGCCTATAGGAGCTGGGGTCATCACTATTTAGGGATCTGTTTTGAGTACTGGGCGAATGGCAGATTGTTTGAGGTCATTTGGAATAGTTCTTTGGAGGAGGGATTGATTATATTAATGAGCCAGTCGTCTAGGTAGGGAACGACGAAGGCCCCCTGGAGATGGAGGTAGGCCGTGACTACCACCAGACATTTGGAGAAGACTCTGGGGGCAGAGTCCGGGCCGAAGGGTAGTGCCCTGTACTGATGGTGGCCGCCCCCACCATGAATTTGAGATACTGCCTGTGGCTGGGATGAATGAGTATGTGGGTATAGGCATCCTTCAGATTCAAGGAGCATAGCCAGTCTCCCTGCTAGAAGGTAAGGCAGCAATGTTCCAAGGAAGATCCATCTTGAACTTCTCCCTCACCAGGAACCTATTCAGGTCCTGCAGGCCTAGGATGGGCCTTAGGCCCCCTGTTCGTTTTGGCATGAGGAAGTACCTGGAGTAGAACCCTTTGCCCCAGACGTGCTGGGGCACCGGTTCCACTGCCCTGTCTGAGGAGACCTGCGAGTTCCTGCAGTAGATGATCCCAGTGAAGGGGAGTCCTGGGGGGCTCTCCTGGAAAGAAAGGGAGGTGTCTGTGTCAGGTGGAGGTGGTAACCCTCATTGACCACTGAGTGCCCAAATGTCAATAGTAACGCCTGGCCACCGATGGGCAAAGTGGATCAGATGTTCCCCTGTGGACTGCTGATCTCCTGAGGATAGAGAAGCTATGCCCCAAGGAGTCAAAAATTCCCGCCAGGCTGGGACAGGTCCTGTGCCTGGGGTTGGGAGCCTTCTGCTTATGAGGACCATGCCCGTGTCCTTTGGCCTGTTGACTCTGCTGGGGAGCTGGTGAGTCCCCCATACTGCGCGTAGTTTCTGTAAGCAGCTCCCTTCCTCAAGTAAAGGGGCTTTTTACTCAAGTCCTTCTGTTGGGGGAGGGTAGCGGTCTTGGAGAGCCTGGTCCTTGTCATGAACTCTGTCTCCAACTCTGCAGTTTTAACGGTCATGAGTTTGCCACAGAGATTCTCTCCCTGGCAGTGGACATCAACCAATTTGTCCTGAACCCATTGCTCCAGGTCTGAGAACTGTAGCCAAGTCTGGCATCTGGCACCGATGACTGCCGTGGCTACTCTAGTCGCCAACTCGAAGCAGTCATAGGCTGCTCTAATCAAACTTGGAGCACTCAAGGACGGCTTTGGCCAGGCTCCTGAACCACTGTAGGAATTCCTCGGAAAGACCAGCCGAGAACACAGCAAGTTCCTTCACCAGGTCCCTCAGGTACATGACCCTGTACAGCTGGTATGTCTAGATTCAGCTAAGCATTGAGCCCTGGTAGTACTTCCTGTTGAGGGCATCCAGTGTGTGGGCCTCCCTACTCTGGGGCACCAAGGAGTGCATCTTCTGGCTCTTGAGCAGAGGCATGGCGGACTCCACCACCATGGTGTTATACGGCAGCTGTGGTTTCTGGAAGCCTACGCTTCAGCAGACTTGATACATCGAATTGAGCTGCCAGCTCATGATGGGCATGGATGCCAGTGTTTTCCCACATGTGGAGGAGCAGCCATTCCAGGATGGATGGGACAGCCACCATCAGTGCTTCCCTCGGTGGGGAGGTCTTGTACTGGAGGATCTCGAGTTCCTCCATGCAAAGATGTTCAGACTCAGTGGTGATTGCCAACGCCTTCGACATGTCCCATATGAAGTCAAGAAATGCCATGTCCTCGGGTGGGGGATCGGTGTCAAGTCTGAGGGGGAAAGGTCCGAGGGTACATTGTGGCAGTGACAGGTGTCTGAGGACTCCTCATCCTTGGACTCCCAGTCTGAGTAATTGGTGGAGGAATCGAGGGAGGGACAAGACGGATGATCCAACCCCAAGCCCAGTCCAGTCTGGGTCCCCCAGAGGCTCTGCGGCCTTAGCCTTGGGCATTTGTCGGGGAGGACATATGTTTTGTGGAATGGGACTGGGATCAAGACCACTGTGGAGAATAGACTCGATGTTGCATGCTCTTGAGGATCAGCTTTATGTCCAGGGATGTCGAGGGCCTTGTGGTCTGGGTAGATGACCCGGCGGAGCCAGGCATCAGGGGCTGCTGCTGATCCATGAAGGCAGACAAGCTGCGCTCCAAGGTCACCATTCTGCTCTCCAATCCAGAAGGCTCTGCAGACACTGACGCAGGCACAGAGGGACTCTGGTCCGGTGCCGGTTCCCCTGAAGGGGAGACCTCAATGAGGATGGCCTTGCAGGTCCAAGACGGATTACAGGAGGATTTTTTTCAGGCGACTTTGGTAGGCTATGGTCGCTCCTGCTTCTCACCCTCTGACAAGCGTTGTGGACACCGGGATCTGGCTCGTGACTTACCCACCTTCCCATGTCTGTTCATAGACATGGCCCTCGGTTTCTTTTTCTTCTTTGTTCCCTGACCAGGGAGCCCCGCTCGGAGGACCTGCGGCCTCACTCAGGTCCCACGGAGTCACCACAGGAGTCTGAGGCCTCAGAAGGGGCTAGGAGTGTGGTGTCAGACTCCAGGGAGAACTTATGCTGCTGCTGATGGCTCTTGAGGGTCTTGGATGACATTTTTGCACAGGCCACAGTCTGCCAGGTCGTGGTCTGGCCCAAGGCAATGGAGGCTGCAGTCATGCGTGTTGGTGAGGGACATGACCCTCGAGCATCGATCACACTTCTTGAAGCCACTGGAGGCCATGGGGGGAAAAAAGCCCCCAGCTAGGTCAAAGAGCCGAGGCTCTGCCAGCGGTAAAAAAGGTACAAACTGCACTGAGGAAAAGAACCAAATATTTCTAAAACTGACCAGAGACGCAATGCAGAGGTAGCATGCTCGGGGGCAGAAAGAGTACCGGTGCAAGACCAGAGAAAGAGAAAATAAATCTCAAAAAGAGAGATACTTTTTTCAGGGGAAACAGGACGTCTGATGGGCTCCACAGAAAAAAAAAAAAAAAAAAAAATTATGGCACCCTTGGGTAGGAAGGGGACCAAGCATGCATAGTGGCATCTCCCAAAGGCTTTCTTTGAAAGCTGGGGAGATGCTTCTGTGAAGGCTCTGTCGGTGCCAATGTCACCCATATGTGAGGGCTGACTTCCTGCTTGTTCCTGGAAAATGAAACTTAACAGCCAAGAATTTGACCCTCAAGTTATTATATTACTTCTATCTATTCCCTTAAGGGCGTCTAGTCAATTGTAGATCTTTGTGTCCCCAATTTAAATGAACAACCCCCCTCCCCCAAACCCCCCCCCCCCCCCACTCTTCATTTAATTCCTACACAATCTTGCTCGCAAAGATATTGGCTAGAATCAGCCACAGGATTGATCTCTTAAGACATTCCACTACTAACTTCGTTTTTTCAACTTATCTACACCTTAACCAGTCTCTAAACTGGTCTACCTCTAAACTGTTCAATTTATGACGCTCCTATACGGGATAATACCAAAGGTTTGCTGAAATCCAAGTACATACACAAACGGTTTGCATGCTCACTTAACACTTTCTCCTAAGCAAATGTCCCTGGCTTCAATCTAGCTGCTATTTCTGCTAGTTTACTCCTAGCATTTTATAAAGGCACATATGTGCTTGTGGGTCCTTATAAAAAGGTAACTACGTGCCTTTCACATATATGCCATGTTATAAAATTACCCTGTTACTTATTGCAAGATGCTTCAGAAGAAAATGCAAAATGTTACCTGTAACATTTCAATTTTTTTTTCTTTTTCTACTAATTGTTTTTTCAACAACATTATTTCTGCGGAGGCAGGATTTAGCTTGGGATCTAAGGTTTTTATTACCTATGGAAAAAGAAACAAGGAGTAGGTTATCATCATATCTAAATATATGTATATCTAATTAGAAAATTCTATACAAACTTTTTTAAAATTAGTTTCTTCAGTATTAACATTCTACAAGCATGTATATGCACACATTTAAAGATATTAACTAGAAGCAAAATCAATTAATTTGACTGGTCATATTAAATGTTTCCACTAAATACTGACTGGCATATTTGAACACTATGCCCTTAACAGTATATACAAATGCAGCTCCTGCCCTTAATACATAAATTTAAATGAGTGCACTATTAATGCTTAAAGCAGTGTACAGCTTGGGCTGTGTACCACTAACTGCTCCGCATGTGGAATGAAGCAGTAACATTCACACGAAAATGTAATATAATTTACATTTTCATTGTTAATTCTTGCTCTAATTCCCTCACAAACATACATCACCTCTCAAAAAGGTTCAATGCTATTTTCTTATTCTCTTCACTAAGAAACATCGTTGTAGCTTTGATCAATAATTACTTTTCTAAGGTTTTTTTCTCATTAGCCTCTAATGCTGAGATGAGGAGCAGTCTGGATAGCGATTCCACCTGCAATTCTGGAATCTGTAGGAGACGAAGCAGGCATGAACCACTGGTCTTTGCTACACAGTCCAAAGCAGGTAAAATTTGATTATTTAGTTTTGCGGATGGGGAGGGTAACAACTTTTGTTTTCTGTTGATGTATAGTGTCTGTAATTGATTTTTTTTTAGCTTGCCTTGTAATTTTATGATAAGGCATGTGTATCACGTTTGTGAAAATAAAGTGCACACTGGCGAGGGAATGTAACCAAAAAAGTCAAGATATTTAGATTACTAACAATAAAAACTACTAATTATTGTCATATATATAGAAGACACTATTAAAACTTGCACATTAAAAAAATATATCAAGTATTTCAAGATAGATGTTGGGAATGCAGTTATAATCAACCACAATATCTTACTGGTTCAGTAAAAGAAATGGTTGAAAGGAAAGGTTACATAGTTTGCTATCTAATTTTGTAAAGCTCATTTTTCTTAGAGCCGTTAGAATGATATACATCTAGAGCAGTGTTTTTCAACCTTTTTTGTGCAAAGGCACACTTTTTTCATGAAAAAAATCACGAGGCACACCACCATTAGAAAATGTTAAAAAAATTTACCTCTGTGCCTATATTGACTATATATAAAGTAATTCTCTTGAATAGGAATCAAACACTCACACCAACCCCCCTCCCCTGCTGGTTCACTCACCCACCCCCCTGTAACTTACTCACCCCTCCTGCTGGGTCACTCACTCACTTACCCCCCCCCCCTTGCTGGTTCACTCACACTCCCCCCCCCCTCTTGCTGGTTCACTCACACTCCCCCCCCCCTTGCTGGTTCACTCACACTCCCCCCCCCCCCCTTGCTGGTTCACTCACACTCCCCCCCCCCCCTTGCTGGTTCACTCACACTCCCCCCCCCCCCTTGCTGGTTCACACACACACACACACACCCTCTGCCCAAGCCGCTGCTTCTGCTTTGTACAGAGCAGCGGCTGCACTACACTTACATTGAAAAGTAAAGAGAAACTGTGTCAGGAGCCCTCCGGTCATCGCAGAGCCCGAGGAAGTGATGTCATGGGGGCGGGCTCCTCACAGGCTGTCTTTCCTTTTCAAATTAACTTTATTGCAGCTAAAGTTAATTTGAAAAGGAAAGACAGCCTGTGAGGAGCCCGCCCCCATGACATCACTTCCTCAGGCTCTGCATGATCGGAGGGCTCCTGACACAGTTTCTCTTTACTTTTCAATGTAAGTGTAGTGCAGCCGCTGCTCTGTACAAAGCAGAACCAGCGGCTGCACTGCTATAGGGAATCGCGATCGCGTTTGCGCCGCGGACTTCGGCACAAAAGCCGGATTTTTGCTCTGGCCGCTCCCGATCTTGCGGCCAGAGCAAAAAACCGGCTTTTCAATGGCCGGTTTTACAACTGTGCTGGCAGCCGGTCAGGCCGGCTGAAAACCGGCCGGTTGGCAACCCTAATTTGTGAGCCGAGGCCACATGTTACGGATGAAATTGGAATTTTTCCCACGGCACACCAGACAATATCTCACGGCACACTAGTGTGCCGCGGCACAGTGGTTGAAAAACGCGGATCTAGAGCATTCTAGTAGAAAAACAAACTCACATTTCTTGCTTTCTCTAGATACATTTTATATCTCTCTTCCATTGCTCTCATATCTTCATCTTTCTTACGCAATGCTGCTTCCAGTTCGTCAATCCTTTGAGCTATTTAGAAAATGTTGACATTTAAAAATAGTTTCAGTTTCAGTATTCTTATAAAACAAAACCAACCTTGTTGACTCAAAAGTTGTTTAAACTAAAATACCTATCTGGCATATATAGCTCAAAATTAAAATACAGCTACCCTGAGGAGACAGGGACTCTCATATTGGAAAGGAAGCTCTGAAATGAGTGGACATCGGATGAAGGAGTGGGCTTAGGAGTAATCGGAAGGACTATTCCTTTATGGAAAGGGTGTTGGATATGCAGAATCTTTTCCCAGAGGAGGTTGAGACAAGGACAATATCTGAATTCAAGAAAGCGTAGCACATGTACAGAGGATCTCTAATGGCAAGAAATGGATTGCAGAGTTTAGCAATGATATGGATGGGCAGACTGGATAGACTATTTTATATGTTATTTGACGGCTTTAGATGAAACAAATAAGGGATCTCCAACAGTGTAGGACTGACAGGCTTGGTCAAGGGCTGCACTACCAATGATGAAATGGCAGTTTAAAAATGAACTCTTCTGGTCAATTTAGGGGGTAATTTTATAAAGTTTTTTTCCATATGTAAGGTATGCTTTACATGTGGAAAAGGCCTTTTATACAACTGTGCAGCCGTATGAAGTGTATGTACTCAAAGATCACATGTACTTTGATGCAGACTGCACGCAGACATTCTCAGAAGCGTAGTATGGTGCCAAGCAGAGGCAGAATTACAAGGTACCTGCATATTTTGTAAAATACGCAGGTTACACACAGAACAAATTTGTTCCATCTTCAGGGCAGGTTTAAATGTATGTCGAATCTGCTTCTAGCTCCACGGTTTCAATGCTGGCACAATTTCTACAGGATTTGTGCTAGTATTTTATAAACCCATATAGGCACCTGTGTGTCTATAACACTGGCTCAAAATAGGCACCCTCTTCATCTCTAGCCCTAGGTGACCTGTTATAAAATTACCCTCTTAAAGCACACGAAAAGGGACAAATAGTGCAAACTGAAGTCATTTATCAACAGAAGTCATCTGATATGGGCATAGACAGTTCAAGCTTCTCCATAATATCCTGCTAATAAAGCAACCACCTTCATTAGCAAGTGGTTGCATCATTAGCACGAGATATTAATTTTTCATGCATATGCAATCTTGGGCTCTTCTGCAGAAACTGCCAATTAATGTTATATAGTAATGGAGGCTGTTCTTTAATTTTTTTGACCCAATAGAACACACTATAAGGAAATTATACATAAGGGGTTGAAAATAGCCACCCGTTTGCCTGAAGGAAAAATAACTGAAAATTAAACTCAACAGTACAAAATTTGGTGTGGGAGAAAAACAGCAGTGGGGGGAGGGAACACATTGAGTTTGAAAGTTTGGTAGATTGAACTGAAGGTTACAGAGAAAAAGGTCCCCCAAAAAAATGGTCCAATGCATTTCTATGGGAAAGCGAGTTCCAGCAGCTGCAGCATAGAAAGCAGTTACTCACCTGTAGCAGGTGTTCTCCAGAACAGCAGGAATCAGTCCTCACATATGGGTGACATCACCGACTGAGCCTGCACAGGAATGCTTTCCAGCTTCCAAAGGACGTTTTTGGAAGGTGCATCATATGCATGTGCTGGTCTTCCCGCCTGAAAGAGTCATCTATCTCAGTATGATGATATAGTTTAGTCAAGCCAAACACGGCCAACTCCTCCACAGGGAGGTGGGAGGGTAGTGAGGACCGATTCCTGCTGTTTCTGGAGAACACCTGCTACAAATGAGTAACTACACTTTCTCTGGGACCAAGAAGAAAGTCGGTCCTCACAAATGGTACTCCCAAGCTACAGGCTACTGAAAAACCTATAAAATGCCCAATGGGGCAACCAGAATCATGAACAGAGAAAAAAAGCATGAGAAAATCACTGAAAGGTTCCAAGAGTTGTTGTTCTCATGGACATCAAAATCAGTTTGACTACAATAACCTGGATGGACAGAAGGGCCAGTGGGAAGGAGTTGCTTCAATTCCCAAAGAGATGTTGGAGTATAGCTTGGCAGAAGTTGCTGTCATGACTGGAATCTGTGTCCAGACATCAGTGGGCTGTAAAGTTGTGAACAGAGGACCACATAGCAGCCTTACAGAGGTGCGGAAGAATTGAAGGAAATATCGATACATCGGGAAGATGTCTTACAACTATTAGATAAACTGAAGAGTAGCAAATCACCTGGGCCGGATGGTATACATCCAAGGGTGTTGAAAGAACTGAAATATGAGATTGCAGACCTGCTATTAGTAATCTGTGAACTATCATTAAAATCATCTCTAATACCTGAAGATTGGAGGATCGCCAATGTAACACCAATTTTTAAAAAGGGTTCCAGGGGTGATCCGGGAAACTACAGACCGGTGAGCCTGACGTCAGTACCGGGAAAAATGGTAGAAACCATCATAAAGAATAAAATTACTCAGCATGTAGATAGTCACGACCTAATGGGAGACAGCCAACATGGCTTTAGACAAGGAAGATCTTGTCTTACTAATCTGTTATGTTTTTTTGAAGGAGTGAATAAACAGATGGACAAAGGTGAGTCGGTTGATATTGTGTATCTGGACTTTCAGAAAGCCTTTGACAAGGTCCCTCATGAGAGACTTTTGGCAAAACTAAAGTGTCATGGGATAGGAGGCAGTGTACTACTGTGGATCAGGAACTGGTTAAAAGATAGAAAGCAGAGGGTAGGGCTAAATGGCCAATTTTCCCAATGGAGAAAGGTGAATAGTGGTGTACCCCAAGGATCTGTGCTGGGTCCGCTGCTTTTTGACATATTCATAAATGACCTGGAAAGTGGAATAACGAGTGAGGTTATCAAATTTGCAGATGACACAAAACTATTTAAAGTTGTTAAAACCCAAGAGGATTGTGAAAAATTGCAAGAGGACCTTGATAAATTGGAAGACTGGGCATCAAAATGGCAGATGAAATTTAATGTGGACAAGTGTAAGGTTATGCACCTAGGGAAGAACAACCCAAACTATGGTTACACGATGCAAGGTTCCACATTGGGAGCCACCACCCAGGAAAAGGATTTAGGCGTCATTGTGGATACCATGTTAAAACCCTCGGCCCAGTGTGCAGCGGCAGCCAAGAGAGCAAATAGAATGCTAGGTATGATAAGGAAAGGAATGGAAAATAAAACAAAAGATATTATAATGCCTCTATATCGTTCCATGGTGAGACCGCACCTTGAATATTGTGTGCAATTCTGGTCGCCGTATCTTAAAAAGGATATAGCGATTTTAGAAAAGGTTCAGAGAAGAGCCACCAAAATGGTAAAGGGGATGGAAGGATACTCCTATGAGGAAAGGCTAAAAAGGTTAGGGCTCTTTAACCTGGAAAAGAGACGGCTGAGGGGAGATATGATAGAAGTCTATAAATTAATGAACGGAGTGGAACGGGTAAACGTAGATCGATTGTTTACGTTATCAGAATATAGAAAGACTAGGGGACATGCAATGAAGCTACAGGGTAAACTATTTAAGACTAATAAAAGAAAATATTTTTTCACTCAATGTGTAATCAAACTCTGGAATTTGTTACCGGAGGATGTAGTAAAGGCTGTTAGTGTAGCTGGGTTTAAAAAAGGTTTGGACAAGTTCCTGGAGGAAAGGTCCATAAACCATTATTAAGAAGTGACCAAAGATATCAATGCTTGACCCAGTACAAGCATTGTGGAACTTGTGTCTCTTGGGGAAACTGCTAGGTACATATGACCTAGATTGGCCACTGTTGGAAACAGAATACTGGGCTTGATGGACCTTGGTCTGACCCAGTATGGCATATCTTATGTTCTTATGTTCTTATCTCCACAGTGGAGGCTGCATGCAGGTTGGCCACGGAAGCAGCCATGGCCCTGACATTATGCACCATGATGTGGTGCGCCAAAGAGACCAGCTTGAGAGTAAGCAAAGGAGATGCATTCCGCCACCCAAACGGAAAGGGTGTGCTTGGAGACAGCCACGCCCAGCTTGTTGGGGTCAAATGAGACAAATAGCTGGGAGGAACGGCAGTGGGCTTTCATCCTCTTCAGGTACAGAGTCAGTGCTCTCTTACAATTCAATGAGTGTAGTGAAGCCTCGGTCTTATTTGCATGAGATCTTGGGAAGAAAGTAGGCAGTACCACAGACTGATTGCAGTGAAAAGCAGACACCAACTTAGGCAGGAATTTAGGGTGTCCTGAGGACAACCCTGTTCTTATGGAATCTGGTGTAAGGCAGATGCACCATTAGTGCTTGCAATTAGCTTACTCTAATGCTTAAGTGAGTGCTACTAGAAAGACGACATTCCAAGTGAGAAATTTGAGCGGACAGGAGCCAAGCGGCTCAAACGGAGGAGAAAAGAGTTGCGTCAGGATGACACTGAACTCTGATACTACCAGTGGTGGCTTTACCGGGGAGAGGGGGTGTTGAAAGATAAGGAGCCCCATTAAAAGCGATTCTCCTATGGGTGAGATGAAATTGGCCTATCAGCCGGATAGTGATTAGCAGCCAAGGCAGTGAAATGCACTCTTACCTAATTGGACTTAAGGCCAGAGAGAGGTGTAGTAAATAAGACAGAACTGACTATTGAGCAAGAGAAAGGGGTCAAGGGCCTTGCCCTCACACCAAATGGAGAATCTGTGCCACTTGAAGGCATAAGTGTTGCATGTAGAGTCCTTATTGGAGGCAAGGCGCATGTTCTGCACATTTTTGGCAGAGGCTAGACCAAAGGTGAGAAGCACCTGAGTCTGTCTTCTATGTTGAGGGGTTGGGGGCCCTCCAGAGGCAGATTGGCAATGCTCTCTAAGAAGGAATCAAAAACCAGGTGCCGGTTGTGGCTGTGCAACTGGTTGAGGCTTAGAAGCTTTGGACTTCTTGGGTTGGCGAGGGCCTTGCTGTCTCTGCTGAGGATATTGAGGCTGATAGGCAGCAGAAGGCAGGTAAGAAGGATAGTCTCTCCTTTTTAGATTTCTTGGGAATAGCTTTCTTCTTGGATGGGTCAGCTGTTTTCCTTGAAAGGCGTTTTAGGACGAGATCATCTGTCTCAATCTTCCCTGTATTTTCCCTCCAATCCTTGCCAAAAATGTTTTCTCCAGTACATGGAATATTGGCCAGTTTATCCTGGACCCAATTGCTCGAGATCTGATGCCTATAACCAGACCATTATGCGAGCCCAAGTGCAGACCGCTGAAGCTCTGCTTGTTGATTCAAAGGCATCAAAAGAGGCCCTGGTAAGAAACTTAGAAGTGTTCTGGCCCTGTTTAATGAGTGTCTGGAATGCACTCCGCTTATCCTCAGAAATTAGGGAATGAAAGTGTCCAGATCCCTGGTGACATCCTTCAGAAACATGCCCACGTACAGCATGTAAGAGTTTATTATGGAGGTCAACATGCATGCTTGAAAGCACCGACACCCAAAGGCATCGCATATCCTGGAGTGTCTGCCAGGTGGGCATGTATGAATAGTTCTTAGAGCTCTTTATTCGGTGCATCGCCAATTCCATCACCATTGAGTAGTGGGGGAGCTGAGGTTTTTGGAAGCCTGGGCACTCTGATACTCTGTATTGAGCCTCTTGCTGACAGGTGAAATCGTGAGCAGGGCCTCCCACATACAGAGCAATACTTATCAGTGACTAATATGGTACCAGCACACTTAGTACATTTTTTAAAACCACTAGGTGGCTTTTCCATGCCTCAAAAATGTGGTCTCCGAGATTGAAGATAAGGCTACGGAGGCCCAGAGGCCTAGTTTAGTGGTGAAAACAGTGTTAAAGATGAGGAAAAAAGAAATAGAAAAATTGTAAAATAAAAGAAAGAATTATCAGGACCGGTGTAGGATTTGATGGAATGGTGTCGATGGGAAGGCAGAAGCATGATGTTCCACACAAAAAAAATAAAAAAAATTTTGGTGGTGAAAGAACAAAACTGCGAAGAGGAGTTGGGAAGGCAGGCACGCTGGTGGAGTGGACTGCTCCCAAAGGTTTTCCTATTGGACGCTGGGGAGCATTCCTGCGCAGGCTCCATCAGTGCAGACATCACCCCATATGTGAAGACTACATTCCTGCTTGTTCCTGGAAATAGATGGCTCCTTCATTAAGACTGGCACGCATGCATGCTGCATCTTCCAAAAACTTCCTTTGGAAGCTCTGAAGCGCTCCTGTGCGGGCTTTGTCAGTGACATCACCCTTATGAGGACTGACTTCATGCTTGGCCTCAGAGAAACCCTGATACACTGGAGCATAGCTATTAAGGTACTGTTCCTTTCAAAACTGTCCCTTCCCTACTCTCCCAGACATACAAAGTCAACACTGGATACACACAGGTGTTGGAAATTATTCCATGAAGTCTGTTCTGCATGCTTTCGCCACTATACTCCTTCCGACGCCATAAGAATGTAGATAGAGCTAAATTTGGCTTTGGAAATTTAAGGGAGCTTAAGACCAGTGATGTGAGAAATATATGTTCCCCTATGGCAATTCAGTTTGCCACACAGAGGGAGTATAATCATCCTGAGGTCTTTTTCTCCCTTTAAAAAGGCATAGTATTTGGTGTGTGGTTTCAGTTTTACTTATAAGTGTAGGAGTGATCCATATCGTGTGTAAGAATATTTTGCGGGTTGTCTAAGGATTTTTCCTTTATTTTTGTTATAGTATCCCTTAGTGCAGTGTATTTTGATTAATATGTGCAAAACTAACCTGTTTGGAGAAACTGCCTTAATTTTATTATTCTTTCCAAGCCAATGGAATATCTGCGTACTTCTCCATTCAATCCCTCCCTCCCCTCACCGCCAATAGAGATATGCATACACACAAATATTACACACACACACATGCACAGAGATGTTGAAAAGAATTCAATGATCCATGCTCTACATGCATTCCCCACTTGTTATAGCCACAACAGTTTCTGAAAACAGGTATACCTGTAGCATGATAGTTGCCTGTCAGCTATACGTACCACTCTGGTTTACATCTGGCTGGAGACCCTCAATGAGCTCCCTTTTCTTCTGCAACGTGTCATGGGCTTCATGTAGCTTTTCCCTATTGTATTAGAATGTGATTAAGAAAATGACACAAACAAGGGCTAAGCATTTAATGTACTATAGAACACAACGGTTGAAAAATGTTTTGGCTATTTCAATGCATCAATCTTTCCCGATGCATAAAGCAATGTGTAATAGGTGTTTTCCCAAGGACAGCAGGATATCAGTCAGAGGATCATCTATCAAAGCCCAGGTCAGCAAAATGTTAAGCTTTTCACAATAGTGCAGATGCTTGCGCTCTGGTGTTCTCACATGGTGCCATCTCTGTTCTGTAAATAACTATTATCAGGAGAAGTCTAGAAATCTCTGCAGATAAGTGAGCACAACTTTGCTGGGAAATCTGGGGACAAAATTTGTGACAAAAAGATTGTGGACTTACTTGCAAAAATTCAAAATTTTTAATTCTTTAAAAGCACAAATTAGCATTAGCTTGGTTTAAAAGGCCTACAATTAGTTTGTCCTAGTTTCAGTTAGGCCTTTTTAGACTTCTAACACAAGACAGGTAGTTAAATCTTTTCCTCACCAACTCCAGGCATCTCTCAATTTACAACATATTGAAATTCATCATCCCAGGATATTTTCATCAGCACACAATTAACCCTAAATAATTAACAATTCAGCTAGAAGCAAACACAAATTATAACATATAATATACCAAAACAAATCCTGAAGGTCTTCATTTTAGTTTAGGTATCACTACTCCCTTAGCAATTCTAAACTAAACAACTCATCAATACCAAGATGAAAACAGTAGTCCAACAGCAAGTTAGGGCTATCTAGTCTTTTGCATTGAACCAAACAAGATGTCCGATACCCGGGAGTAACAATCGACCAATGCCTGTGCTGGGAGACCCACATTCAAAATATCACCAAAACAGTCTACCACAAACTGAGAACCCTCCGGCACTTACGTTCACTCCTCGCGTCCTCAGACTTCCGCTCAGTTGCTCAAGCACTCATCCTCCCTCATCTGGACTACTCCAACAACATCTTTCATGGTATGTCAAAGCTCACACTCCAGCCACTACAACTCGCCATGAACACAGCTGCCCACACAATCCTATCTGCATCCAGACACGACCACATCACCCCTCTTCTGATGCAGCTTCACTGGCTCCCAATAGCAAGTCGCCTGATGTGCAAAGCACTGCTACTCACTTTCGAGGCCCTGCATGAAATGTCAGCAACCTCGCTCTCAGAACTTGTACAACGAACGCCGGAGACCAGGACCAGAAGAACATGCATGATAAACTCTCTCAAGACTCCCTCAACAGTAAGAACCTGTACCCAATCAACTAGGAACCGTGCCTTCTCTCTATTTGTACTCAATGGAACGAACCAATGATACGGGCCATCCCAATGGAATGAACCAATGATACGGGCCATCCCGGATCTTATGTCTTTTAGAAAGGCCTTGAAGACTTACCTCTTCCAACTAGCCTAACACCTTCCACCCTAGATCAGCCATACATACATCCAATACAACCAAACACCAATTTAATCCTGTTTTAATGTAAATAATGTAAATATATTAAATAGTTATATGTAAACTGCACTGTTCTGTAATAGTGCGGTAAACCATGTTTACGTAAACAGCACTGATCTGTAATAGCACGGTATAGAAAAACAAATAAATATGTACAATTATCCTAGTTAAAGAACAGATACCACACTTGATCGTAGCTAAGAGGTCGAGAAGTAGACAAAGCGATGGGACCAGATGGGATACACCTTTCCTCGTCCTTCGCCTTCTTTGTTTTGTCTTTTTAGATTGTAAGCTCTATTGGGCAGGGACTGTCTTTTTTTTTCTTTTTTCTGTACAGCGCTGCGTGTGTCTGGTAGCACTTTATAAATGCTCAGTAGCAATAGTAGTAGTAGAATACTAAGGGGGGACATTCTAGCAGCTCCACTGACTGACTTTTTCAATGCCTCCGAGTCGGGAGTGGTGCCAAAAGACTGGAGAGAGGCACATGTGTTCCCTTTACACAAAAGTGGAAGTAAGGATGTGGTTGAAAACTACAGGATGGTTAGTTTAACTTCAGTGATAAGTACATTATTGGAAGCGCTGCTGAAAGAGAAAATAGTGAGGTTTCTGGAGTCCAGCGGATTACAGGTTCCAAGGCAGCATGGATTTACCAGAGGCAGGTCTTGTCAGACCAATCTGATTGATTTCTTTGACTGGGTGACCAGGGAGTTGGACCGAGGCAGAGTTCTAGATGTGGTGTATTTAGATTTCAGTAAAGCCTTTGACACTGCTCCTCACAGGCGACTTATAAACAAACTGAGCACCCTAGGGATGGACCCTAAAGTTACTGCTTGGGTTAGAAATTGGTTGAGTGGGAGACAGAGTACAGGTAAAGCACAGTTACCTGTAACAGGTGATCTCTGGGAACAGCAGGAATATGTCTTCACATATGGGCATGTCAGTACCGACGGAGTCTGCGCGGGAACGCTTTCCAGCGTCCAATCAGAAAGCTTTTGGAAGCATCCCAACACGCCTGCGTGCTGCCTTCCCGCCTTCCCAACTGCCTCTCCTCAGTTAAGTTTTAAAGCTGAGACAAAGAGAGAAAGAGAGCAAGGAAGGGAAAGATAGAGATAGAGAAATGCAACTCCTAGGGGAGGTGGGTGGGTTGTGAAGACTTATTCCTGCTGTTCCCAGAGATCACCTGTTACAGGTAAGTAAAGCACAGTTACTTACCTGTAACAGGTGATCTCTGGGAACAGCAGGAATTAGTCCTCACATATGGGTACGTCGGTACCGACTGAGCCTGCGCGGGAATGCTCCCCAGCTTCCCAGAAAGAAAGCTTTTGGGGCATCCCACAGTGCATGCGCGCTGCCTTCCCGCCTTTCCTACCAACTCTCCTCAGTTCGAGTTTAAAGCTGAGACCATAGAGAGAGAGAGGAAAGGAAAGACAGAGAGAGATACAACTCCTAGGGGAGGTGGGAGGGTTGTGAGGACTAATTCCTGCTGTTCCCAGAGATCACCTGTTACAGGTAAGTAACTGTGCTATCTCCAGGAACAAGCAGGAATGAGTCCTCACATATGGGGACTCCCTAGCTGAGATGCCTGGGAGATCCCCAAGGATATGAGACCCTGAAGGGTTCCTCGTCTTCCTATGGATCTCAGGCATCCATTAAGGGAAGGAGGGCAGGAGTTGTTCAAGAATGGAACAGGTGTTTGAGGACAGCCTGACCAAAGAAGGCATCCCGGCGGGAGTCCTTGTCCAAACAGTAATGGGCTGTGAAGGTATGAACCGAGGCCCAGGTGGCTGCTCGACAGATCTGGTCGATGGACACAGAATGAAGATGAGCCATAGAGGCGGCCATGGCTCTCACATTGTGAGCTGTGACATGGCCCTCCAGAGAAAGGTTCTTACTCTGGTAAGCAAAAGAAATACACTGAGCAATCCAATTGGACAGTGTTCCTTTAGAGACTGGAAGTCCTAAATGAGAAGGATCAAAAGCAACAAAAAGCTGGGAAGACTTTCTATGTTGCTGTGTCCTGTGTAAGTAAAAAGCAAGAGCTCTTTTACAATCTAGAGTATGAAGGTTCCTCTCTGCACTGGATGCATGAGGAGCTGGAAAAAAGACAGGTAAATATACCTCTTGATTAAGATGAAAAGGTGAGACCATTTTAGGCATAAAGTGAGGATTTGTCCTAAGGACTACCTTATGATGGAACCTTGTATAAGGTGGATTAGCCACTAAGGCCTGCAGTTCACTGATGCGGCGAGCAGAAGTGACTGCAATAAGGAAAATAACCTTCCAGGAAAGAAATTTCAAGGAGGTAATGGCTAAGGGTTCAAAAGGTGGCTTCATAAGCTGACCAAGAACCAAGTTTAAGTCCCATGCCACCGGAGGGGGTCGAATGGGAGGGTTAGTTAAAGTTAGGCCTCTCATAAATCTTGCAATAAGAGGATGAGAGGAAACAGTTTGTCCATTGATAGGCTTAAGGGATGCTGCAATAGCACTTAAATGGACCCTTACTGAATTCGTCTTAAGGCCTGCATTGGAAAGATGCAGGAGATATTCTAATAGAGAATTCATAGGAAGTGCCAGAGGGTCAAGACCCTTTTGAGCACACCAAATGGAAAATCTTTTCCATTTAAAAGCATAGGAACGCCTAGTGGAAGGTTTCCTTGAAGCATGGAGGATATCCTTCACTTGCTGCGAAAGATTGAAGTCTTGAAGGTCTAGGCCTTCAGTAACCAAGCTCTGAGGTGAAGGGACTTGGGGTTTGGATGCCACAAAGTCCCCTCCTCCTGAGACAGAAGGTCTGGAGTAGCTCCCAAGTCCAGGGAGGGGGCTTGGGAGAGATGCAGAAGTAGAGGGTACCACACTTGGCGTGGCCAGCGTGGAGCTATGAGGATCATAGACCCTTGATCCCTCTGAAGTTTGAACAGAGTCTTGGGAATCAAAGGAATGGGTGGAAAGGCATAGAGGAAGTCCTGACCCCAATGAAGGGGGAAGGCATCCTTGGCCTGAACTCCCTGACACGGAATTCTGGAACAGAACCGGGGAAGTTTGGCATTCCACGGACTTGCAAATAGGTCTATGTCCGGGGTTCCCCATTCCTGGAAGATTCTGAGTACCTGATCCATGTGCAGGGACCATTCGTGTGGAAGCAGAACTCGACTGAGTCTGTCTGCCCAAGAGTTTTGAATTCGTGGGAGGTATACTGCCAGGAGATGGATTTGATGCTCTCTGGCGAAGGCCCATAATCTTAGACAAAGAAAACCACTAGCTCCAGAGCATTCACATTCACTGCCCCTACGCTCTGGAATGACCTCCCAATAGACCTTCGCGTCATAAATGACCTCTATCAGTTCAGGAAAGAGCTAAAAACTTACCTCTTTACTGAACACTTTGAAATCCCATATACCCCCAAAACACCTCCATAACCATGGTATTACACACACAAACCCCCTTGCTCAAAACTAAACAACTCACCCCCCCCCCCGTCTGAAACCCCATACACACCCCCGATTTACGTCATAAAAGGAAATAAATTCCAAAATATACACAAAACACAACCACTGTAAATATCCAATGTAAATAATTTAATGGTTGTTTGTATTACTAATACATCTTGAAGTTGAAGTTTTGTTCAATGTAAATAGTTAAACTTAACCGTTCATTGTAAATAGTTGAATCTGATTGTTCAATGTAAATGTATACATCGGTGTACAATTGTTAAAATGTTCCTTGTAAACCGCCCTTGATCGCTGGAAGGGGCGGTATAGAAAAAATATAGATAAATAAAAAATAAAATAAATAAATAGAGCTTCGTTGCAAAGCGACAGAGAGCCTGTTCCTCCTTGCTTGTTTATGTAAAACATGGCTACCTGATTGTCCGTTTGAATGAGGACTGTCTGGCAGCTGAGGAGGGTATGAAAGACCTTGAGAGCTAGGAACACTGCTCGAAGTTCCAAGAGGTTGATATGAAGATAGGTCTCCTGTGGAGACCAAGTGCCTTGGGTGGAGAGGTCCTGTAGATGAGCTCCCCAACCTGTTTGGGAGGCATCTGTTGTGAGGATTGCTTGGGGCAACAAAGGTTGGAAGGGGGACCCCAGCAACAGATTTTGAGTGGACTTCCACCATTGGAGAGACCAAAAGAGACGTTTGGAGTTTGCTATTTGGTCTGAGAGAGCTCCTGAAGCATGAGTCCACTGGGTGGACAAAGTCCATTGAGCTGCTCTCATGTGTAGGCGAGCATAGGGCACCACATGTACTGTGGAAGCCATGTGGCCTAGTAGTTGTAGCATCACCCGGGCAGTTAAGTGGCTCTTTGACTGAATCTGGGAGGCTAACTGCACTAGACGTTGGCAACGAGCCTGGGGAAGATAGGCTCTTGCAGTAGTGGTGTCCAACCAGACCCCTATGAATTCTAGGGACTGAGTAGGGGTGAGCTGAGACTTTGGGAGGTTTACCACAAGTCGCAGATACTGCAGAATGCGCCTGGTGCGGTCCAGGGAAATTTGGGCTTCTGACTGAGATGGAGCTTGGATGAGCCAGTCGTCCAGGTAGGGGAAGACAAATATTCCCAGAGTGCGTAGAAATGCAGCAATTATTGCCATGCATTTGGTGAACACTCTTGGAGCAGAGGCTAGACTGAAAGGAAGCACTCTGTATTGGTAATGTTTTCCCTGGAACAGAAAACGTAGGAATTTTCTGTGGGATGGATGGATGAGTATACGCATCCTTGAGATCTAGAGAACAAAGCCAATCCTGACTCTGTAGGTATGGAAGGAGAGTGCCTAAAGAAAGCATCTTGAACTTCTCCTTGCATAGAAATTTGTTCAATTCTCTGAGATCCAGAATGGGTCTGTATCCTCCTGTTTTCTTTGGAATGAGAAAGTAGGGGGAGTAAAACCCTGACCCCTGTTGAAGAAGAGGAATTTCTTCTATGGCCCTCTGGGCCAGAAGGGTGGTTACCTCCTGATCCAGAAGGTTGAGGAGAGATGTGGGAGAATTGAAATGTCTCACCATGGTGTAGGGAGGAAGGTCTGAGAAATGAAGTTTGCAGCCCTCTCTGATGATGGAGAGGGTCCACTGCTCTGATGTGATTTGCTCCCATCTGGGAGCAAAATGAGCTAACCTTCCTGGAATGGTGAGAGGTTCTGGCTGTTGTAGAGCCAGAAAGGTTAAGTTCTCTAGTATCAAGTCAAAAACCCTGAGGGGCTTGGGATTGCTGGGTTGCAGCAGCCCCTGCAGGTTTAGGCCTGGCTTGTTTAGGTTGCTGACGCTTAGTAGCAAAGCGACCTGTAGAAGACTGTTGACCAGAAGTGGAAGGAAATCTGCCCTTCTTGTAAAAAGATTTTTTAAAAGATTTTTTCTTGGCCGGAGTGGAGGTAGACTTAGAAAGTCTATCTAAAGCAGCATTTTCTGCATCCATTTGAGTGGCTTTAATTTGCCACTCTTTGCCAAATAGATTTTCACCTGTACAGGGCAGATTCCCTAAACCATCTTGAACCCAGGGTTCTAGATCAGAAGCCTGGTGCCAAGCAATTCTACGAGCAGCTATGGCAATGCCTGAGGCTCTGCTGGCACCTTCAAAAGAATCAGGCTGCCCTGTTGGAAAACTTTGAAATGTCTTGAGTATGCTTAAGTCAAAGAAGGAACTCATCCCTTTTGTCCTCTGGAATAAAAGGGAGAAAGTTGTGCAGCTTTTGTGCAACCTCCTTCAGAAAAATACCCATATAAAGGCTGTATGAATTGATTCTGGCAATAAGCATGCTAGCTTGGAAGATTTTCCTACCAAAAGCATCCAAGGTCCTGCATTCTCTTCCTGGAGGAGTAGAAGAGTGTCTTTTGGTACTCTTTATCCTCTTCATAGCTGACTGCACCACAATGGAGTGGTGAGGAAGCTGAGTTTTTTGAAATCCAGGAGGAGGGGGGACACGGTACATGGTGTCCAATCTACGAGAATGAGCAGAAAGGGTGATAGGAGTTCTCCCACAATTCAATCAAATGTTCTTGAAGAATTTCATGAATTGGTAAGGTGACTGCCTCTCTGGGAACCTTAGAGTATCCCAAAATATCTAATTTTTTTGCTCTATGTTCTTTTTCAGAGGTTACTGAAATAGATAGTCCTTTAGCTACTTCTATTATGAAGTCTTGAAAGGACAAATCCTCTGGAGGAGACATTCTCCTTTTTGGAGAAGGCGGCTCCTCAGGAAGGGTAACAGATACTTCAGGGGACTCATCCAATGAATCAGAATCATCAGAAGAATCGAAGTATCGTCTGCTCGATTCCAAAGATCGATAGGCGTATCGATCGGTACCGACATCGGGTGTCTCCGGTACCGGGTCGGGACCGAGAAAGAGCCAGGACAGGGAGCCGGAATCGGTATCCTGGCCGATGTCGATGCAGCCGGTACCGGCATCGAAGTTGGTACCAGTACCAGCGTCGGTACCGACAACGGAGCTTGTTGTGGTACCGACGGCGTCGCAGCCTTGATGAAAGCCAGTATAGCCTGCTGCATGGATTGCACAGTGTGATCCATGGACGCCACGACTGCCTGGATGTCGGTACCGGGAGATTGTGCCGGTACCCCAGAGCAGTCTAACAGGTGATCGGTCGAGGCCGTGCCATCGATGTCAACCTGTAACCCCATAGGAGGAGCTTTGGAAGCCGGAGCTTCCCGCCGGGGTTGTTTGGCTGGGGCAGGATCCTCAAGGGCAAGCCCGGAGGCATCTCGATGCTTAGAGGGAGATTTGCCCTTCGAGGACCTGCTAAAAGTATGTTTGGTTACCTGAGACCCATCAGGAGAGGAAGACCTGGAAGATGTCGATGCCACCGCCGGTACATCCGTGGGAAACAGCACATGGAGCTTGGCTGCCCGGTTCTGTAACCCTCGTTTAGACATTAGAGAGCAGGCTTGGCAATCCGGAATGGAGTGTTCAGGCCCCAAACATTTAAGACACCATTCATGGGTGTCTAACAGAAATTGTACCGCTGCACTTAGTGCATTTTTTGAAACCAGAGATTGGTTTATCCATGAAGGAAAAATTCTTGTGGGCCTGTAGGCCTAAGAAAAGAAATACACTAAGTGAGGGAAAGTATATATATATATATTTTTTTTTTTTTTTAAGAAAAGAAAAGACCGGCAGTACCGGTCCGGCGTCGGGGAAGGCAGACACGCGACCAAAGAAATAAATTAAAATAAAGAACTTCTTCAGCGGTGACAGGAACACGACCTGCTGGCTCCGCGGAAAAGAAGAACTGAGGAGAGTTGGTAGGAAAGGCGGGAAGGCAGCGCGCATGCGCTGTGGGATGCCCCAAAAGCTTTCTTTCTGGGAAGCTGGGGAGCATTCCCGCGCAGGCTCCGTCGGTACCAACGTACCCATAATGTGAGGACTCATTCCTGCTTGTTCCTGGAGATCTGTGCTATCTCCAGGAACAAGCAGGAATGAGTCTTCACATATGGGGACTCCCAAGCTCAGATGCCCGGAGGGAGTCTTAGCACGTTGCAAGTCTAGAACGAGCCATGCTATTCCTCAGGACCTCAGGCATCCTGGGGATGGAGGGTAGGAGTTGAATATAGAAAAGGAGCTGTGGAACAGCTGGCTAGAACAGGGCTTCAAAAGGGGAAGACCCTGTATCGAGGGCATTTAGTAATGAAATATTGTAATCTGGGCCTCCCTTGTTGGCATTGCACAAGTGCACTGAGCTACATCTGGATCTGATAGGAGAGCCAGTGAATGTGCTCAAGGGATACCTCACTGAGAAGTAGAGGTAATAAGTAGAAGAAAAACAAGTGGAGGTCAGAACCCTTCAGGGTGAGAAATAGCCCCAGGGAAAAACTGGGGTAGCATAAGAGGTAGAGCTTCAGCGGAGACGCAGAAGGTACTATTAAGGAAAGCTTAAGCTTAGAACAACTGAAGCTCCGCAATGTCTTTCCTAAATGGGGTCAATTAGGAAAGAAAAAAGGTACATGGAGAGCTTCAAGAGTACCTAACCTGAAAAGGTTATGGTAAGGGAAAAATATGTTAATTACCACAGGAAGTGGTTATAGCTGTAGCCCCCTAAGTATGCTGGAACAGCATTGATAAGGGTAGTGCCCATCTGTCAGGCTCATATAGGAATGTAGGGATACCTGAACCTGACAGATAGATAAGTAGATGGATACAGATCTATCTAAAAATATATCTCATTATATCTATAAATATATATGTATATATAAATATATATATACATATATATCTATTTAAATATATACACCTATAGGATATATAGGCATATAACTATAAGAGATATGTTTGGGCAGAAGACACACCGATAGATACAGATAAGGATATATATATATATATATATATATATATATATATACCTATATGAATAGGCAGGCATATAGACACATGTCTCCAGGTATAAGGATGGAGAGATGTCCATAAAACCTCATCCCCCCTAGGGATATAGGGAGAGAGAAAGATTTATCTGACAGCAAGAAGGTTGATACCTGCTTGAATAGAGACAGAGAATCCTCTGGTTATGACTGGCAGAGTCAGAGGAGAGGTCTCCCTGACAAGAAGAAATCTGAATTCCTTGCAGAATTTGAGCTCTTGAATAACCAGGATGGCCTACGTGAAAATTGCAGAGGATAACTTCAGTCTGCAGACAGGAAGTCCAGATATCTCCAGAATTGCGGTATGGAGAATGGATAGAGGATGCCTCTGTAGGAAGATACCCTAGTGACCCGCCTATGAGGGCAAGATGGGTATTAGGCGTCCTCTAGCTGCTATTGAAGAAATTTACCTCTGACGAGAAGACCCAAGGAGATATGGGCCAAGCCAGGGAATTGGCCCTCCTTTAGGTTTTCACGTAATAAAAGGCCTGAGGCTTATGCCTCAAAAGAGATTTAAGATGAGATGGTAAGGGTAGGGAATACCTGCCAGACATGAACATGACTGGGGGAACCCCCCTAACCATCTGGGGTTATCTACTAGGCAAGATACTAATGCTCTCTAGCAAGGGCCCATAGTGCAAAGCTACTCTGTAGAGATGCAGAGAGCATGCTGCAGGTTGGTTAGAAGAAAAAAATGGCTGTGAAAAGCCAACAGGTAACCAGCTATTCTGCCAAGGACAAGGGGGCGAAGAACAGAAGTTAACCAACCAGACTGTGATAACAGGGTTTCCCAAACGAGGTTGATAACCTGTTTGGAACTTAGCACTGAGGCGAGGAGGATTGCTAGTGGAGGGGAATCCCTGGTTGTGTAGTGAACAAAACTAGTGGCTTAACCCCTAGGAATTGCTGTATCTGCAGCAACTACCAGGGCAGCATGGAAAATTTCTTTTCCCTCTTCCTTTTTTAGACTGGGAAAAAGAAACAGACATGGTAGGACTTCCTATTGTCTGATGAGCTGCTGTAAGGTAACAAGGGGGGGGGGGGGGGGAGACAACACCAGAAGGGAGAAACCCCCGGTAGAACAGGTAGAGGACCATAGGGGCTTACCCGTTTAAAGAGCCACTCTTACAAAGCAAATGTTGTAGTAAGAGGGAGGTAAGACAGAGTTGCAAGAGACCGACTATGGAGGAGGTCTTGGACAGATGAGATGATACATGCCAGTACAGGGAAACAACTGTCTATTGATAGTTGCTACCTCTCTTTCCTCCAAGAGGAAGAGGAAAATCTATTGATTATGGGCATGATCATCATAAAGACTCTTAGAGTTAGAGAAAGATGTCTCATGAAGAGATATCTAGGTAGGTTAGGATAAAAATTAGTGCAGATACTTAAAGTGAAAAGAAGCAGACTGCTATCCTAACCCCCAACCAAAAGGGACAATGATCTATTTGAAACCCTGCGACTGCTGGGTTTGTTGACCCTGTTGAGGTTGTGGATTCTTCAGACCAGGGCGATTGTTTCCCCTGTTTGGGAACATCTGAATGATGGGCAGATGATGGGTAAAACCTTCTCCCCCTAGGAGAAGAAAGTTTGGTAGGACATTTCCTACCTACTGGGAAAGAAGAAGGCGTAGAACAGCCTCTGGAAAAAGGAAAGTCAGTGGATAACTGAGTAACATGAAGTAAAGACTCCTTATTGAAGAGATTTTCTCCAGTGCAAGGAGTATTTCCCAGTCTTTCTTGTGCCCATTTGTCCAAGTCGGAGGCTTGAAGCCAGGCTCTACGTCGTGCCCCTATAGCTATAGCAGAAGTCCTGCTAACAGACTCAAAGGAGTCTAGGGTAGCACGAGTAAGAAACCTAGAAATATTTTGAGTATGACTAACCAGTGAGGAATAGTCTGCACACCTGGGCTCTTGAAGAAAAGGAGTCAAAAGATGTAATTGCTTTGTGACCTCCTCAAGAGATAGACCCATATAAAAAATATATGAGAGAATTCTTGCTGAAAGCATGGATGTCTGGAAGGTTTGACGTCCAAAGGCATCTAGTGTCTTAGACTCACGACCTGGCGGACAAGAAGAGTGCTTTTTATTACTCTTCACTCGCCTCATTGCTGATTCTATCACAATGGAATGATGAGGAAGTTGAGTCTTTTGAAACCCTGGAGAGGGGGGCACCTGATATAGATCATCAGTTGCTCTAGAAGGTGGGGGTACCTTTAAAGGAGCTTCCTACATTCGTAGAAGGAGATCCTGCAAAGAATGATGCAAAGGAAGCATTATGTTCTCCTTTGCTTTGCTACGAACAGAGAGGTATTCTGTATTCCCATGTGTAGGATCTTGTCCAGGAATAGGAATGGCAAGTGATTTTGCCATATCCAGGAGGAAAGTCTGGAAAGAAGGATCCCCAGAGGGAACTTCCCTTGGATAGGCTAGATCTGATGAAGAACTAGCGTTGGCACCGAGGGATCTATCTAAGTATATAGGAATAGAAGATCCTGAATGGTGCAGTATGGGCTCCTTAGATGGTGGTCGCTGATACTGCAGGTCAGGATCAGCGACAGTCGGTAACAGATTGTCCATGCTAGGGATCGATTCCAAACTCGGCATCGAGGGAAGCGAGCCTGACGAGAGAAGCATGGAAGGTACCGACAACAAAGATAATGTGGATATCGGTACCGACTTCGGTACCGTATCTGATACCGGTGGATGAAGGCCAGCCGGTGGCAACTCTAACGGTATCGGAGGAACCGAGAGTTGCGGATCCGAAGTATCGGATCCGAGCCTTCGGTACCGACGGGAATCGGTACCAAGGCGAGTCGGTACCCAGTCCTCCAGACTGGAGATCGATTCCAGACTCGGCATCGAAGGAAGCGAGTCTATCGATGCACGTCTGGAGGGTACCGACATCGGTACTAGTATCGGTGTCGGTACCGATACTGGAAAGTCGGTCTGAAGCGTATCCACCGGGCCCGTAGGTACCGAGGACGCCAGACGACGATCCTTGGTGAGGAATGTTTCATCCAACACCAGTGCCGATGCCAGGGTATCGGTACCGCTCGAAGCGGATGCCACCACCGGGCATGGCTCAGGTATGTTCTGTGAGGGGTGAACCTCAGGTACAACCTGAAACCCCACACAGGCTTTGGAGGCCGAAGACTCCCACCGGGGTTTTGAAGCCAGTGGATTCTCGAGGACAAGGCCGGAGGCATCTCTAAGCTGTGCATGAGAACTGCCGCTCGAGGACTGGCTAGTCTTAACAGACTGTTTTTGGGTTACCTGATCCTGTGGAAAAGAAGATATGGTCGGTGCCCTGAAGTTGGAGGGGGACCGCGTGTCGAGGGGAACTTGATGTTGAAAACTTCTTCTCACAATACTATTGCCCGAGGGCTCCGAAGGAAAATGGTCAGGACCCAAGCAGGTTAGACACCAATTGTGAGTGTCTAAAAATAAAGTTGTACCGCCACAGTTTGTACATTTCTTGGGGAAAGTGGCTGGCGGTTCCATGAAGGAAATGGAGAGGCCTAGAAGGCCTGAGAAACCGTGAGACACTAAGGAAGAAAAAATATTCCTTAAAAAGGAAAATTTTACAAGAAAAGAAAAAAGAAACACCGGCGGTACCAGTGGTGTCGCGGAAGGCAGCCGCGACCACAAGAAAACTAAAAACTAAAATAAGAATTTTCTGCGGTGACAGGAGGACGTCCTGCCGGCTCCGCGGAAAAACGAAAACTGAGGAGAGGCAGTTGGGAAGGCGGGAAGGCAGCACGCAGGTGTGTTGGGATGCTTCCAAAAGCTTTGATTGGACGCTGGGAAGCGTTCCCGCGCAGACTCCGTCGGTACCGACGTACCCATATGTGAAGACTCATTCCTGCTTGTTCCTGAAGATATGGAGTTCAATCTGAGGAGGAGGTGGTTACCAGTGGTGTGCCCCAGTGATCTGTCCTTGGCGCAATTCTTTTTAACATCTTTGTTAGTGATATAGCGGAAGGGCTGTCGAGTAAGGTTTGCCTCTTTGCGGATGATACCAAAATCTGCAATAGAGTAGACACCCAGGAAGGTGTAGATAACATGAGGAGGGATCCAGCTAAGCTTGAAGAATGGTCTAGAATTTGGCAGCTGAGATTTATTGTTAAAAAATGCAAGGTCGTGCATTTGGGCTGCAGCAATCCAAGGGAGCAATATAGCATAGGGCAGGGGTTTTCAACCCAGTCCTCGGGGAACCCTAGGCCAGTCAGGTTTTCAGAATTCCCACAATGGAATATGCATAAGATAGATTTGCATTCAATGAAGGCAGAACATGCAATCTTATGCATATTCATTGTGGGAATCCTGAAAACCTGACTGGCCTAGGGTTCCCCGAGGACTGGGTTGAAAACCTATGGCATAGGGGGTAACGTACTTTTGTCCACTAAAGAAGAGCAGGACCTAGGTGTGATTGTGCCTGATGATCTTAAAGTAGCTAAACAGGTAGAAAAGGCAACAGCAAAAGCTAGAAGGATGCTTGGGTGCATAGGGAGAGGAATGGACAGCAGAAGAAAGGCGGTGATAGTGCCTCTGTATAAGTCTTTGGTACGACCTCATTTGGAGTACTGTGCGTAATTCTGGAGACCGCACCTTCAAAAGGATATGAACAGGCTGGAGTCGGTACAGAGGGTGGCTACTAAAATGGTTAATGGTCTTTATTATAAAGCATATGAGGACAGACTTAAGGATCTTAATATGTACACCTTAGAGGAAAGGTGGAATAGAGATGATATGATTGAGACATTTAAATACCTCCATGGCATAAATGCACAGGAGGAGAGCCTCTTTCGATTGAAAACAAGCTCTGCTATGAGGGGACATGGGATGAGGGTGAAAGGGGATAGATTCAGGAGTGATATACGGAAATATTTCTTTACGGAAAGAGTGGTGGATCCGTGGAATAGTCTCCCAGTGGAGGTGGTAGAGATGAGGACAGTATCTGAATTCAAAGGGGACTGTTGTAGTGGTTGATATGGAAAGAGACTAGATAGGCCATGTAGTCTGTCGTCATGTTTCTATGCATGAACTCCTGGCTCTGAGAATAAGTCTGATTTCTGGAGGCTAGAAGAGCAGACTTGGAGGAGCTGAGGCAGACAGAGGCATATAAAGATGACCTATAGGGACATAGTAAAGAAGTCTCACCTCCAGTCTGGCAGCCTCTGTGCTGCCTTGGAGGAAAGGGGGTCACTTGGAAGGACTGCATCACCTTGGTGTGCCAGGAAGTGATCCAGTAGCCAGTATCTGCTATCCAGCATGTGTTTTCAGGGGCTTCTGCCCTAGATGGAAGGGTTAGGACAGCTGTTCTAGTTGGTGATTCGATCACTAGACATGCAGATATAGCTTGGCGACTGATGGGTGCAAGGATTACTTGGTCTCTTACCTGTCTGGTGTGAAGGTGGTACACCTCAAACGTAACTTACTTAGGATTTTAAGACAGTGCTGGGGAGGAGCCAGCTGTCCTGCTGGACCTCAAGTGTGCCAGCTGAAAAGGTACGCCTCCAATCCTGACATCTGTTAACACAACCTGATGAGGAGGGAGCTGGAAAGTGCAACAGACAGGTTGGACGCATCAGTCCACCACTGAAGAGCATTTATCATGGATGGCAGTATTTGAATTCTTGTGGAAAGAGCTTGACACAGCAGATTCCACTGCAACTTCAAAAGCCACTGTAGTAGACATATATAGCCTCACCAGGGGACAAAAGTGTGTCAAAGCTACCATGTGACCCAGTAACTAGAGGATAGTGTGGGATTAATATTTGTACCATGCCTGTGGCCTACACTCAGAACCAAACTCCTGTATGGATTCTTGCTACAGAAGCCTCTGACATGTTCTTGGCCCTCAGAACTGCTGATGCCTCCAAGTCGCTGCCTGCCAAATGTGCATGTGTATGGACACAGAAGATTGTTTCCTACCTTGTCTGTGTGCAGAGAACTTTTCTAGGCCTTTCCCATCCGCAGACTGCTCCTGTGCTGGCCTTGAGAACTTGCAATTATTTGTATGGGACTGCACATCATCTCCCGTATTTCATTGCTCATTATGGCCCTTACTGTGCATGAGACCACCTCATGGTGGTTGCCTCCTGATTCAGGCACCCAGAAGAACCTTATGTCAATCAATTGCCAAAGAGTGATAAGCACAAGGAATAAGAATATATGTACAGAGACACTGTGTGCGTCACACAAGGCTGTTTCACTAAGTCCTATGAGTCAAACTAAGATTCCCACAGGTCCTCCGAGTGTTGTGTTTACCCCTTCACAGCTTGCCTGCCATGGTTAGAGCCTGTGTTGCCAGCTTATTTGCCTACTTGGATGTTCACTTTAGAGGAAAGGCCGGATACAGAAGATATAATAGAGATGTTTAAATACCTCTGTGGCATAAATGCACAGGAGGAGTCTCTTTCGACTGAAAGCAAGCTCTGCTACGAGGGGATATAGGATGAGGGTAAAATGGGATAGACTCAGGAGTAATATGCAGAAATATTTCTTTATAGAAGGGTGGAAGATGCGTGGAATAATCTTCCAGTGGAGGTGGTAGAGACTAGGACAATATCTGAATTCAAACGAGCATGGGACAGAGGATGACTAAAGGGCAAATTAGATAGGCCATGTAGTATTTTTCTGCCATCAGTTTTCTGTTTCTCTATCCAACCAGGCATAGTTGAAAGTATTTATTTATTTTATTTATTTATTTAATGATTTTTCTATACCGCACTATTTATCAGCACGGTTTACAAGCAACAAAATTTGAACAATGTAGAACAGCCTAATATTGAACTTACAAAGAACAGGGAAAAGTAGCAGTCTATTTCCTCCAGTGGATGGGAATTAGCCAGATAGTTCCATTCTGTACTATGCAGAGTGCAGAGCAAGTCACATGACTTTTGGTGGTTAGTTATTTATTGCTGTTCACATAAAAACTATTAGCCGGGGAGGTGTTCCTTCAGCTGTGCAGGTGCAGAGCGCACAGGCACTTTCCCCATACAGCCCCGACACTAATGTGGATATAGTTTCCTGGCTCCTAGGTGCATGGCCGTGGCGTGTCCAAAGAGGCGTGTAACAAGGGGTATGTACTGCCCCTTGTGAGCCCCTTTGGTGGGGTGATAAAAATAAAGTGAGTTGAAGTGATTGAAGTTTATTTTGGGATTGGATCCCCTTGTTTTCCTAGAGTATTATATTTCTTGGGGTAGTCTCCCTTAGATGTGGGCTAGATTGACAATTTGTTTATTATTACCACTTGTTTAAGATACTCCTGTGTTTTAATTATGGTCATGTTTCTTATATACTTTTTTGTAAGCACGGTTTGGAAAACTTAATTTTAAAAAAAGCTATTAGCCACTGCTACCAAACCAGATTACCTCATTTTTTGTGTTAACATTATGACTTTCTATTTTTCTACCATAATAAATCCTAACATATAATAATCACAGAACCCGTCTCTTGTTGTCACACATTGCCAGAAGGCCTTATCAAACCAACTGAGAGGGTTAAGCTGATGTCCCCTAGGTATAATTACTGAGCCATATGTCTGCTAATATGCCTACAATAGCATGGGCTGGTACTGTCCTTTTCTTTGCCACTTTGCTGGCAAACGGTAGCAATAGTGTCAGTGGTCATCAGGAAGGAAAACGTTGCTATGCTATTAAGCAAGCACCTATGAACTGTACTTGTGATTGGGGGGGGGAGGGGGAGGAGAGACTTCTGAAGGTTGGTTATGAATTGGAATGAGTTTGCAGAGATGAGAATGCCACCTAGATAAGGAAAGACAGAAATCTAGATTTTTGAGATGTGCTATAACAGAGCAAGGCATTTCATGAAAATTTGATTCTTAAGAGACCCAAAGAGACTCTGTACTTATAATGATGTTTGTTGAATCTGAAGCTGAGAAATCTGCAAGGATGTGGGTGAATGGGAATGTGATCATAGGCATCCTTCAAATACAGCAACACCAGCCTTGTAAACGAGTGGTAGTATGATGACTAGGGAGTGCATCTTGAACTTTGCATTTGAAAACTGGTTGAGTTTCCCGAGGTCTAAAATAGGCCAAAGGCCACCTGACTTTTTTTAGTGTTAAGGAAGTACTTCAAGTAGAAGCCTAGTCCCCTGTACAGGGAGGGAACCACTCCCATAGCATGAATATGAATGAGGGACTGGATTTCTGATTTCAGCTAAGAAAGATGTAAATAAGGACGCATCCCGAGAGACTTTGAAAGACTGGTTAGTGGTGGACCCAGAAAACTGAGTTTGTAGCCATGGGAGAGAAATTCTTAATATCCAACAGTTGGTTGTGATAGCTTGCAGAGCACTCAGGAAATGACGACGCCCTCCCAACAGTAAATTGTCAAAATGTTAGTATAGATTTTTGAAAAGGCGGGAACTCAGGAGCTGAATGCTTCCTGTCCCTCTGATGCTGCCTCCGAGTACCGTTTTGCATGGGTTTTCTCTAAGGTGTAGGCAAGCGTAGGGATGATAACACCTATAGGAATACATAGATTGCATGAATTGGGGTTGATACCATCTCCGATAAACAGGAATTTGAGATCAAGTGGAAACATTGTGAATTTTCAGCACAGCCATCAGATCATTTACTGTTGAATAGTCGTCCTTGACAAGGGAGACAGTGCCCTTCACTTTAACACCAAATAAGTCATCCCCTAGATGCTGAGTGTTGGCAAGACGATTAGGTCCTGAAGCATGCAACCAGGTAGTCCAACGAGAACCGATGACAACTGCAGATCTAGAGACCATACTATATGCATATGTGGACTAAAATATTGGTACTCTTGGAGCTCTGCAAGGAGGAAATGCAACTTCAAAGTGAGATCATCAGGTAATGCAGCCACAGCAGCTATGGATTTCCGAAGGCAAGTAGGATATTGAAGCATTTGTAGTTGATAAATAATGCAGAGAGAAAGCATAGAGCTTTGAAACATTTTTTGCTCATCATAGCCAAGGTCCTAGCTCTTTGCCCAGAGCAGCAATAGAAAAGATCTTGGAAGTTTTAATTTTCTGGAGAACAACCTCAGCAACAACAGTGTGATGGGAAAGCTGCATGATGATCCTGGAGCAGCTTGCACTTATTTCACAACTAATCTCTTTGAAACTTCTGGAATTGAATGAGGTGTTTGCCAGATCTGAAGCTGGAGATCTTGAAACACCTGATGAATTGATAAAACTAGAGTTTCATGGGGTACGCTCATCAATTGCATGATAGCATTAAAGTCCTGCCTATTCGGGGGAGAACGACAGAACACAGTTGCTCACCTGTAGCAGGTGTTCTCTGGGAACAGCAGGACTAAGTCCTCACATATGGGTGACGCCACCAACAGAGCCCACATGGGAATGCTCCCCAGCTTCCATAGGAAGCTTTTTGGGAGCTCCATCGTGCAGGTGCACCTGCCTTCCCTCCTGCCAGAGCCATCTTACTTCAGTATGACGACATAGCTTAAACAAACTCCATGGGGAGGAAGGAGGGTAGCGAGGACTTATTTTCACTGTTCTCAACGAACACCTGCTACAGGTGAGTAACTACGCTTTCTCCGGGAACAAGCAGGAATGAAGCTTGCACATATGGGACTCCCCAGCTACAGGCTACCAAAAAATGGTAGAACACATGCCCAATGGGGCAAACAAAACGCAAACCAGGAGAAACCGCACGAGCAATCTCCTTATGGGTTGAGTCAGTGTCCGGTGCGGATATCAACATCAGGAGACTCTATAGTAGCCTGGATGGACAGAAGTGCCAGTGGGAAGGGACTGAAATCCAAGTTCCAAACAGGTGCTGGAGTGCAGCTTGGTCAAAAGATGCTGTCACGCTGGGAAATCTCCATCCAGATAGTAATGGGTTGTGAAGGTGTGGACCGAAGACCACGTAGCAGCCCTACAGATCTCCACCGTGGAGACTGAGCACAAATTAACTACAGAAGCAGCCTTAGCTTGGATGTTATGAGCAGTGACATGGCATTCCATGCTTAGACTAGTCTGAGCATACGTAGAGGATATGCAGTCTGTGATCCAAACTGATAGGGTACGTTTGGAAATGGCCATGCCCAGCCTATTGGGATCAAAAGAGACAAAGAGCTTGATAGAATGCTCATGGGCTTTCGTTCAGTCCAGATAGAAAGCCAAGGTGCTCTCACAATCCAATGTGTGCAGAGTGGTCTCAGTCCTGTTTGCGTCAGACATGGGAATAAAGGCAGGCAACACCAACAACTGGTTAAGGTGGAATGATGAAACCACCTTAGGAAGGGACCAGAAGATGTGTTTGTAGGACTACCCTGTTCTGATGGAACCGGGTGTAGGGCGGATGTGCTAGAGCCTGCAGTTTATTAAACTGGCGGGCAGAGGTGACCGCTACCAAAAACACCACCTCCCAGGTGAGGAACTTGAGTGAGCAAGAAGCCAATGGCTCAAAGAGGGCAGAGAGGAGTTGCCCCAGCACAACATTGAGGTCCCATGCCACTAGCAGGGGCTTGACTGGAGGTCTTGAAAGCAGTAGCCCATGAGGGTGCACAGAGATGGGTTTGCCATCCGAGTTGAGATGATATGCCGCTACCGTGCTCAAAAACTCGGATGGAGTTAGACTTCAGACCCGAGTTGGAAGGTGGAGGAAATAAGTCAACAAAACCTCCACAATGCAAGAGAAGGGGGTCCAATGCCCTGTCAGGGCACCAGATAGAAAATCTACACCATTTGAAAGTGTAGGAGTGGAGTGTGGAATCTTTCTAAAAATCAAAAACAGTTTTTCTCATCCAGGTGAAACTATGAGGACTACCTGTTCAACATCCACGCCATCAGGACCAGGGAGTGGACAATGGGATTAAGTAAGGTCCTGTCATTCTATGAGACAGGATCTGGGGCACGGCCCAGCTGGAGAGAGTGCTGTTGTGAGAGCCAGAGCAGCAGGGGAAACCATGGCTGCCTAGGCCACTGTGGCGCAATAAGCATCATGAAGCTTCTGTCGGCTTGAAGCTTGAACAAAGTCTTGACTATGAACAAAGTCTGGGGCTATACATAGAGCAGACATGCTCCAATCTAGGAGGAAGGCATCAGAGGTTATCCGATGGGTGCACGGAATCCTGGAGCAAAAAACCGTGCCACTTGAGTGTTGCGAGAGGATGCAAAGAAGTTGATATGTGGCAGGTCCCACATCTGAAAAATGTGGTTCGCTACCTCCCTGTTGCAGGTCCACTTATGCAGCTGAAGAACTCTGCTGAGCCAGTCTGCCAGGACATAGTGCTTCCCTGGCAGCTACGTCACCCTGAGGATCAGCCATGGGAGATGGCAAACTTCCAGAGGCACCTGGTCTTCCAACAAAGGAGGTATGAGCCTGTGCCACCCTGTTTGTTGATGTAGATCACCACCACTTGGATTGTCCATCTGAATGAGGACTATATCTGGTTGGTCAAATGTGCCTGGAACGCCCAAAGGGTGTTCGCAATGGCCCAGAGTTCCAGAAATTTGATCTAGTGCAAGCTCTCCTGCTCTAACCAGAGGCCCTGTGTGCGCAGCACATCAAGATCAGCTCACCAGCCCAACTTGGAGGTGTCCATGGTCAACATCCAGTGGTGCGGAGGGGTCTGGAAGGAAAAGCCCTGAGTAGGTTCTGACCGGAGTCACCAGGAAAGACAGCTTATGAGGAGTGCAGTGACCACCACTTTGTCCTTGAGGCAGACCAAAATTTGACATCATTGGGTACACAATGCTCACTGTGCCTAGCACATTCGGAGATGAGCCAAAGGAGTGACATGTACCAAGAAGGCCATATTACTTTGATTTTATCCTGTTGCTGTAAGGGATCCACTGTGTCTGTCCCATGCCATTTTGAATTCTGTCATTGTATTTGCACCCACCATTCCAAGCATCCACCACCCTTTCAATTTATCCTCTTGCAGCTTCATGTTATGCCCTCTAGTCTTACAGCTTCCCCATCTTTGGAAAAGGTTGTTAAGTATTTAAAGGTCTGTATCATATCTCCCCTGTCCCTCCTCTCCTCTAGTGTATACATATTTAGGTCTTCAAGTCTCTTCTCATATGTCTTCTGGTACAGGCTGCAAATCATTTTGGTCGCCTTCTTCTGAACCTTATATCTTTTGTGAGATATGGTCTCCAAAACTAACACAATATTCCAAGGCAGCCCCCTTCCCTTATTCACCAGGCTGTGGAACTTGTCCAGGTGTTCTGGGGGCAGCACGGCAGATACATCGCTGATGTCCCCCATGTTGTCCTTCAAATATATAGCCATATATGCCGATACGAGAGGATGCAGGCCACCAGCATCGATCCCTGGTAGCATCGGTGTCCTAAGCCATCCAGGGTATGGGCCCCTCTGCCTGGTGGGACATAAAAATGCATCTTGAAACTTCTGATCCATCTCATAGCCGATTCCACCACCACTGAATTGTGGGGTAGCTGAGGTTTTTCAAACTCTGAGCTCTTTTGGACTTGATATATACAGAGTCCAGCCTTTGGCTGATAGGGGGCACCAAAGGGTTCTCCCACATCTGGAAGAGCAGGCATTGGAGGATGAAGTGTACTGGTACCGTGATTGCTTCCTTCAGTGGCAATGGCTACTGTAAAATCTCCAGCTCCTTAGCCCTGGGTTCCTAACTGACAAACGCATAGAAAGATGTCTTCTGTCAGGGACTTGCTTCTTTCATAGGGTGGGGAAGGATTGGAGAAGATGTCCCGATGCCAATCCAAGACCGGGTAGTCATCCTCAGTCTCCCAACCCTTGGACTAAGTCGGTCAAGAAGTCAAAGTACCGATGCACCTCCTTCTCGATGCCTTTGGTGCTTGGGAGGGGAAGATGGTGCTGCTGCGGGCCCTTGGAACCTGAGGTGTTGGTGGGAATATTGCAACTGGCACTGACAGGGAGTTGGATTGCTTAGCCGAGACTCCTCCCCGGTCGGGGAGGGCATGGGTTTCTAAAAAGGGTTTCGTCTCCATTGGCAGGGCCACCATAGATGGTGGGGTTACCACCAGCACAGCACCCAAAGGCATCAGGGACCTTGTGGCCTAAGAAGCTAGGAATGCCGTCAGGCTCCTCTCCCGGGCCCCTCCATGCACTTGGCCAGGAGCACCATCTCTGACGCAGCCAGAGCCGGGACAGCCACCTTGGCCTTAAGATTCTGGTGCCCATGTCAAGGACTCCTCAATGGTTACCATATCAGGAGACTGCCAACAACCCTCCGGGGCTCTGGGAGGCAACTCCTGCCGGGGCAGCTTGGAAGGCTGCTCTCGGCCCTTGACCTCGGAGTCGCGTTGAGGGGAGCTCCAATGCCGGTGCCTGTGGGATTTCCCCTGGACATTGGCATTGGCCCTTGATGGGGAGGAGGATTGATCAAAAGACAGCTTCCAGTCCATGACACCGTGGCCCCCTTGGCTCCGAATGAGCACAAGCGCTGCGCAATGCTGAAACCTCTGCAGAGCCCCTCAAGGGTGTTGACGCCGATGTCTATGCCAGAGCAAGGATGCCAACTCAGATAAGCCAAAGAAAGACTTGCACTTTCTTGCGGTTCTTGAGGCCCTTTGTCATCTGCAAACACAGCGTACAGAAGAAGTTTCATAGTCGGGCCAGAGGCATTGAATACAAGGTGTGATCAAAGGTTATCGAGACTTGTGTAGCTATAACACAATACGTTGCACTACGATGTTATTAAGAATGCAGTGACCTAGTTATGTACTCCGCATGTCCAGAGTGTAGCATGGCTGCAGGACACCTGTACATTTTTTAATCATGTGATGTTTGGTATCATGTAAAAGCAGTTCGTCAAATTTATGAGTGAAAAAACCTGAACAGTGAATTGCCAGAAACTTGGAGATTCATGCAAAGAGAGTTATGACAAGTTACAGCAAGTGTATGGCGATGAATGCATGAGTTGTGCTTGAGTTTATGACTGGTACAAATATTTCCACAAGAGGGCCACCAAAGTGTTGACAGTGACAAACATTCTGGAAGGCCATCCGCGAGCAGGAATGAAGACAAAGGTGAAGCAGTGCATGCAGCAATATGCTCAAATCGCCAACTATCTTGCTGAGGACACGGACATCAGTTTTTGGTTGGTACAGTCCATTTTTACTGTCGATTTGGGGATGAGACGTTTCTGCAAAATTCGTGCCAAAACACCTGCCCCCTGACCAAAAAGACAGATTGTCTGCAGCCAGGGAGTTGTTGTAATGTATTGAAAATGACTCCAAGTTCATCTAAAAGATTATTACTGGTGATGAAGCGTGGGTTTATGGTTATGACCCAGAAATTAAGATTCCATCCTTACAATTGAAGACTACAAACTCTTCCAGACCCAAGAAAGCCCGTCAGGTGAGGAGCAATATCAAGGTCATACTCTGTTTTCTTTGATTACCAGAGTATTGGTCATGAGCATGTGCCAAAAGGCCAAACATCAATAAGGTGTACTATGTCTAAGTTCTGACTCATTTGCGATACAATTCGTCGTAAGAGGCCAGAGTTGCACAGAAATAGTGAAAGGTTGTTTCATCACGATAATGCCCCAGCACATGCATCACATCTTGTCCAGCACTTCTTGGCCAAACCCCAAATCAAGCAAGTCTGTCAGCCTTCATACTCACCTGACCTCACACCCTGTGACTTTCTTGTTTCCAAAACTGAAATTACCACTGAAAGGAAGGAGATTCGATGACTTGGAAGACCATTAAGCAAAATTTGACACAGCTACTTAACAGCATAACGAAAGAGACATTTCAAAATAGTTTCCAGCAGTGGCAGGAATGCTGGAGGAATTTTTTTTTCTTTTTTTATATAATTGGAGGGGGACAATTTGAAGGAAACTGAGTGCAATAACTGTTAGTGTTATACTTCTTGTGTCATTGTACAGGTCTCATTACTTTGACGGCATCTTGTTTGACGGCATCAGTTCTGGCAAACAGTCACCAAAAATTGTGCACCGGGTGCATTTTTTGAAATCACTGGTCCGCTTAGACATGTTGGTGAAGACTGGTTCCACTAAATCAAAGGACGCCAATGTTCCGGCCAACCAGAGAATGCATGGAGAAAGAAAAAAGACCTGCACGGCAAAAATCAAAGAAAAGAACTGGGGGCAAAAGAAAAAAAAAAAAAAAAAAGATGGCGGCGAAGGATCGATGCTCCCAATGATCGGCAGGAAGGACAGGTCCGAAAAAATACTTGATCACTCAGAAAACAAGAAAACCACAATGGGTAAATAAGCATGCTTCCCCCCCATCCCCTTGAGGACAGACTAGCATCTAATGGGTTCTGCGGAAAAGAGAAGACTGAGGTAAGATGGCTCCGGTGGGTGGGAAGGCAGGTGCACAAGCACGATGGAGCTCCTTTGGAGCTTCCTATGAAAGCTGAAGGGCATTCCTGTTTGGGTTCAGTCAGTGACATCACCCATATGTGAGGAGCTCATTCCTGCTTATTCCCAGAGAACAAACAAAACTAGGGCCCTTAAAGAGTCTTTAAGCTTCAGGTAAGACGATTCCTCAGTGTTAGACTGTCTTGTGCTCCAGAAATGCTCCCCTTCCTGTCAGGGGACAGCACTTTCCCCTCATAGTTATCTAGTTCGCCTAGTTCAAGTAGACGTGCAGGGCTCTGTAAGTCCTCAAAAACAAAATTTCAGAATATCTTTTTGGGACCAGAGAGCTGCCATTAACACTAGAAAGGCACTCTGTCACTATCAGGCAAATTCTACCCTCCGGAACTGCTCCTGAATTTTGAAGCTGGTGCCCTTGGCTCCTTGGGGGCATCAATTGTGGACTTTAAACTGCTGGTTAAGAATATAGCCTGTAAGTGGGTAACTGGTCCAAGAGGTAGCCTCCTCTGCAGTACTGATGGGAGGGGACTTCAATTTGACTCTTGACACACTGTTAGACCGGCAACCAAGCAAGGTGGGTAGGCACTCCCGAGCAGGGGATGTGGTAAAATCCCTTATGCAATCCTATGGACTTGTTGATATTTGGAGACTAATGCACCTGACAGACTATGGGTTTTTTTCCCTACCTCATTACTTGCATTCGTGAATTGATTTTTTTTTTTTTAAATATCCCGATCCTTGGTCCCCATGATAACCTTCTCGGATATCCTGAGTATCCACATCTCAGATCATACTGCAATAGTATTAGGTATCCAAGATCAGGGGATCCTCTCTGTTGAAGGTCCACAGTACTTTAAGAGGTCCTTACTAGAGGATGACTCTTTTAAAGCAGCTATACAGCAAGCAATACAGGAATTCTTTGCAGTCAATCTGCCGGAAGATACATCCTGTTGGGCCTGGTGGTAAGCCTTTATGAGAGCAGTTATCACTAGCTACTCAATTAGATTTGCCCGACAAGCGAAGGCCAGGCTTCTGGCACTGGATGAACAAATTCAAGCAGGAGAGAGATTACTACAAAAGCTAACAGATCCATCCATTCTCCTCCGACTTCAACGGTTGTGGTATCAGTACAATACCACACTTAGCACTGAAGTAGAGCAGGTCATGTTTACACAACAATCTCGCTATTATACAGAACAAAATAGGGCTGGTAGACTCTTGGCCTCCACTCTGAAGGTGCAACATAATCACGTATTGCAATCACTGATGATCAACAGTACGATTTAGTCAGCAATTCCGATATAGCTGAGGCCTTTCGTGCTTTTTATGGCCAACTATATAAATCTGAAATAAGCCCTGACCCCGGAGCCTTTGAAAAACTTCTAGGTCGCATAACACATCCAAGACTCAGAGGAACAAGCCATAGCTCTAGATAAGTCCACCTCTTTGGACTAGATGCAAGCTGCCATGAGTACCAGAAAGGAAGCAGGCCCAGATGGACTACCAATCGAATTTTACAAGGCTTTTGCTAAAGAGCTTCTACCACATATTTCAATTTTTTTCCAACTCTTGCAGACAAGAGAGGGTCATTTGCTGGAGCTACCATTGTGGTGTTAGGAAAGCCAGGCAGAGATCCAAAAAAAAAGTAGGAAACTACAGGCCAATTTCACTTTTAAATACAAACTACAAGTTACACTCGAGTGTATCGGCCCAACGCCTGGCAGGAGTCACACACCTGCTGATACATCCTGATCAATGTGGTTTCATGGCAGGTCAGTCGACAGCAGATAAATGCCTACTTTGCAATATATTGGCAGTAGCAGAGCGACTTGACACCTTGCGTAGGTCTTTCACTAGACGCAGAAAAGGCCTTTGACAGGCTTGAATGGTCTTTCCTCTGAAGTTCTACATTGGTTTAGCTTCCAAAGGGGTTTTGTCCTAGTCCTTTTCCCTTACATCATGGCACCCACCAAGGTCACTCACTGTCTCCACTCTTATTCAATCTGACTCTAGAACCCTTAGCACTGCTAATCAGACAATCACTAGATATCCATGGTATCTCTGTGGCAGATTTGCACATCAAACTTTACGCATATGCAGATGACCTGTTTGTTCAGCCAACATCAATAACTTTAACTTTAACTTTATTCCATACTTGATAGACCGCTTACGTTAAAAACATTAAAGCGGTGTACAAACAAAATAAAAAGGCAGCACTGCAAACTACGGAAAAGGAACGCCAAAAATAATAGGAAAGAAAGAAAAGCACAGCAACTGTACAAACAATAATAAACAACAATTAGACATGGGCACGAGTTAAAACAATAGGCAGTATCAAAACATAAGTTTAAAACAATAGAATTAAAACAATAAAAATTTATACAATAATAAGCAATAAAAACCACCAGTTGACAATATACAAACAGCAACCAATAATTAACAGCAATAAATAAGCAAAGCACACAGACAGTACCACTTGACAAAGACAAACAGAGGGGGGGGGGGGGGGAGCGAGACCAACTAGGCTAGGACAAAACAGTAACCAGGGACGGTATCTGGGAGGGAAAAACAGGAGAAATCAGGGGGGGGGAGATCAAACACTTTTTGAAACAGGTGAGTCTTGAGAGCGGATTTAAACTGTGGGTAAGAAGACTCTAACCGGAGAGATGAAGGCAAGGCATTCCATAACCAAGGTCCAAGAAAAAAGAAAGCAGCGTGACGGGTCTTCTCTAAATGAGCATGAGATGGGGACGGTAAAACCAAACGATTAGCGTGAAGGGAATAGCGGAGGTCTTGCAAACAGCAGCACAATATTCAAATCTTTCAGGTTACAAAATTAACTGGTCAAAATTGGTGGCATTTCCTCTCAATAAATTGACTCACACATCCTTAGTCTCAGATTTTCCATTTCAATGGGAGGTTACCACAATCAAATACCTCTGAGTGAAATATTGTACCCCCCCTTGAGGAGACCTTGAAGCTGAACACAAAGGACTTGACTGAGGTAGTACAGTCCTTCACTTTGAAATGGTTGCGCCTCCACTTAACATGGTGGGGCCGCTTAGAATCCATTAAGATGGTTCTCGTACTCAAGATAAATTATACTCTAGGAATGTTTTCAGTTTTGCTTCCATTATAGACATATAGAGGGTTTGAACATCAAATTACCTAATTCCTATGAGCTGGAAGGTCACCCAGGATAGCAGCAAGGAAGCTGAAAGCGAGTAAGGAGGCTGAGGGTGTGCACTTCCCAGATTTCCGATGGTACCATCTCGCTCTCATATTGAAGCAGGGGGCCCTATAGGCTACCTTCAAATTATCATTGAAGAAACCGATTTGGCTAGATTTGGAAGAGAGCTTGGTAGCACCCCATTACAACTGCTTATGGGTATGCGACACCCAGACAATTCCTGGGCTGGACAGGTTGTCATCTCGACTCAGGATGCCTTCTAAGCTTTGCTTCCGGTATTGGGTGCAGAGAACCCACATTCAATGTTAATACCACCGTAGCACAACCCCTTTTTAAAATCAAGGAGGCGTCTTTTACGTGGAAAATCTAGCAGGAGAGCAGTATTTGGTCAGTGACACAAATGTTGGAGGGCACACCCTGGAAGTCCTTTTAAACCCTCCAGAAAGATTATGTCCTTTCAACTTCCTGCTATTTCCAATGGCTACAAGTCTGCCATTGTATAACCTGCTCCAAAATGGAAATAAAGAACCTCTCTCAGAAATGGGGCCTTCGTCTGTTTGCTTGCGAGGCTGCTAGCAGAAGTGGAGTGGTATCCTCACTTTATGGCCTTTTTAGAGACCGCCCCCCCCCCTTTAATATTAATGGCCTAATGAAAGTTTGGGAAAGCGCTCTAGCGACACCAACTCCTGTCTCAATCTTGGCCACTTTTTGGGGGGCCACTTGTTCGAGTCTTTAAATCAGCGGCAATCACTCAGTCTACGTTTTTTCTTGCCTACCATGCATATATTAACCCAGTCAAACTATCGAAATGGGATAGAAGTAAAAATACGGTGTTGGTTCTGCCAGTAGAACTTGGGCACTTTAATTCACGTGGTTCTGGATTGCATGTTCAGGTATTCTGGATGCAGATATGGTCTAGAATACAGACTATATTGAAATTCACAGCTCCTCTGTCATGGTGCATAGTTATGTTGAGATCCCTGGCAGAGATTCCATCATTAGCCAAAGAAAATGTCTTCCTACTAAACTTTATGATAGCAATAGTTTTAAATTAATACTGGCCTGCTGGAAAAATCTACTTAAACTGGATTGGTGCATGTGGTGGAATCACCTATGCATATATAGCAAATACAAAAAAGCACAAGACAGGAACACCAACCCAAGAAGTATGAATGTAAATAAATGGCAAGCTCTTGATGAATATGCTGATCACGCAACAGTAGGGTTTTAAGCTGTCTTCAGGTGAAAAGGGGATGTTCTTAGTTTCCTTTAGAATATCGCCCCTAAAGCTGTACTGCTGTTTAAAATAAAGACAAAGGGACAAAAAGCCAGGCTGGGGAGGGGGGGCGAGTTGGGGATGTTGTGGATTTATAAGGTTGTATTCATGTTTGGTAATGTTGTAAAATTTTAAATACATTAAGATAAGTGAGCAAACCTTGCTTGGTAGCCTTGAGTTCCTCTAGGTTCTGTGTATTGGAAGTTGTATAGCTCTCTCCAATTGAAGTCCATACAAATAATTTCCAAGGTAATGGGATTATTTTTTGGATGCGTATTTTCTAAGAAGTGACAAAGCTAGGATGTCATATTTGGGACCAAAGCATCAGGCAGTTTGTGGATATCAGTGAGAGAAATTAGTCTAGGAGTTTCCGACTTCTGGGACATTGGTAGAAAAATAGCTGAAACAAAATCAAATGACTTGATAGCAAAGTGTAGTTACTCACCTGCAGGGGCGGCCCAAGGTGAGTGCGGGGCCATGTGCGGAGACTCAGTGCGGGGCCTCATTTGCATAAGGTGCCTCATTTGTATAAATATTTGGATAATGTTACCATACACTAACTTTTAGTAAACATGCCTCTTAATGAGTGTATGGATAAAGACAAAGATTTCTACATTACTATAATCCAGTGCCAACCGCCAGGCACATTAGGAACTACTACAAACACTGCCCATTTAGAACCCACAGCAAACCCGCTGTATCTGAACAGCACTACCAGGACTCACAAAGCACCATACCCTACCTATCAAAAGGCAACACTGCAAATATTAAACCAATACATTTCAGAGAACAACAATACATGACCTACTGGGGAAAGAGAACAAGTGGCAATGTCAAATAGGAATTACATAAACACAATACCTCAGCTCAGTTACACATGCAGAACATAGACCATCACCAAAAAAGGAATCACAATTTAGAAACAGGAAGACAATAATTAAACTGGGAACCCCAAAAGCCACACTTGGAATGTACAACACTGTAGAAATACAACTATAAATTAATTTCCTCTTGTACTAAACAAAGCGCAGACGTTAATGATGCACATTTCCTAGAGCTAATACAACTATTGGCTATGTAGTAAAACTAGAAAGTACTAAGTATCTTCATAAAGACTAAAAATGGTATAGTAAATATCGATCTACTTAATCCACATATTTCAAAAAATTATTATGGTCTTAAAAGGTCTCAGAACGTGGGCTGCCGCTGATCTAGTATATCATCAAGCGGACTAAATGCCTCCAATACATCAGCGACCTTTTAAGATAATAGAGTCTTGAAACTTCTTAGAATAGAACTTCACATTTTTAACTTTCAATTTGCAATTTCAATAAATGGTACAAAATCATAGTAAGAATTCAATGCTTATCTTTGAGCAGTAGAATTCAGCTTTTTATATCCCGAGCAGTGGAATTTAGCTCCTGAGACCTTTTATGACCATAATAATAATTTTTTGAAATATGTGGATTAAGTAGATTGATATTTACTATACCATTTTTAGTCTTTATGAAGATACTTAGTACTTTCTAGTTTTACTACAGAGCTAATAGTTGTATTGGTCTTTTTCTTTTACAGAGTTAAAATGACTAAGTGTGAAGTTGTGAGCTACATTTCCTAGAGCTGACATATTCCAGTTAATAAATTCAAAATAAAGAGATATTTTTCTACCTTTTGTGCATTTTTTTTTCAGTTGCAATTGCTCCAGCCGCTTTCTTCTGGTTTCTTCGTGTCTTCTGCTAACTCTCCATCGTCTGCTGTCCATTTGTCCTTTCTTCCGTCTTCTAGTTTTTTTCCATCCTCTCTTTACATCTGCTTTAACATACTAATCTTTCTCCTTTTGCTCTTTCCTCATTCCTATTTCATCCACTCAAATTTTACCCCTCCATCCTCAATCCCCACTTACTCTCCCAATATCCGGCCAATTGTAGATTTGTCTTCCCTCCCACACAAAATATTTTTTCCCTCTCCATTTCACTCAACCAGCTCCATCCTATTCTAATCCTCCAACATCAGCTCCCTTCTAGTCCCTGCATCAGCCCATTTCCAGTCCTATCCTAGCCCCACCATCAGCCCATTTCCAGTCCTAGCTCCCCCATCCATTTCCAGTCCTATCTGAGTCCCTCCATCAGCTCATTTCCAATCCCAGCCCCCCATCAGCCCATTTCTAGTCCTTTCCTAACCCCACCATCAACCCATGTCAAATCCTAGCTCCCCTCCACTCAGCCCATTTCCAATCCAAGCCCATGAGCCTACTTCCAGTTCTAGCCCCTCCATTTCAATTCAAGCCCCCACTACAGCCCATTTCCAATCTTAGCACCCCCCAACAGCCCATTTCCAAACCTATCCTAGCCCCTCCATCAGCCCATTTCCTATCCTAGCCCCCCCACTCAGCCCATTTCCAGTCCTAGCTCCCTCCCCATCAGCTATTTGCAGTTTAAGCCCCCCCTTCCACTCAGCCCATTTCCATTCCAAGCCCCCGTCCCCATCAGCTATTTGCAGTTCAAGCCCCCCTTCCACTCAGCCCATTACCAGTCCTAACCCCCCCACAAGCCATTACCAGTCCTAAGCCCCCATCACCCCAATTTCAGTCTTACCCCCATCAGCCCATTTCCAGTCTTAGCCCCCTGCCCCCATAGCCCATTACCAGTCCTAACCCCCCATCAGCCCACTTCCAGTCTTAGCCCCCCCCTCCATAGCCCATTACCAGTCCTATCCCCCCATAGCCTATTACCAGTCCTAACCCCCCCATCAGCCCACTTACAGTCTTAGCCCCCCCCCATAGCCCATTACCAGTCCTAACCCCCCTCCCCCCCCCCATCAGCCCCGCTAGATAATAAAAAAAACCAAAACCCGGCTGCTGCTGCTACTGCCGCCTTGGCAGCGGCAGAATCGAGCACCCCGCGGGCCCCCCCCCCCCGCCCTGCAGAGTCCCCCTTTCCGCATCAGCTCCCAAAGCGCGGGCTTTTCAGAGCCGCGAAGGGAGAGCTTCTCCTCTCGCGGCTCTGTTAATCCCGCCGCAGGGCTGATGAGATTTCCCATCAGCCCCGCGGCAGGATTAACAGAGCGGCGAGAGGAGAAGATCTCCCTTCGCGGCTCTGGCAGCTGACGCTGATGGAGTTGATGCTGAAAGGAGGATTCTGCAGGGCAGGGGGGCCCCGCAGGGTGCTCGATTCTGCCGCTGCCATGGCAGCAGCGGCAGCAGCAGCAGCAGCCGGTTTGTGTTTTTTTTTTTTAAATCTAGCTGGGCTGATCGCTGATGCAAGATGTTTTTTGTGCAGGGCCCCCTGAAACGCGAGGCCCTGTGCAAAAAACATTCTTGCTCAATGGACGGGCCGGCCCTGCTCACCTGTAGCAGGTGTTCTCTGTGAACAGCAGGAATAAGTCCTCACATATGGATGATGTCACTGACTGAGCCTAGCACGCACCGCTCTCCAGCTTCCAAAGGAAGCTTATGGGAGATACACCACTCATGCATGCTTGCCACAGCATAAGACATGCCATACTGGGTCAGACCGAGGTCCATCAAGCCCAGTATCCTGTTTCCAACAGTGGCCAATCTAGGTCATACGTACCTAGCAATATCCCCAAAAGACAGGTTCCACAATGCTTGTACTGGGTCAAGCATTGATATCCTGGGTCCCTTTTTAATAGTGGTTTATGGACCTTTCCTCCAGGAACTTGTCCAAACCTTTTTTAAACCCAGCTATACTAACAGCCCTTACTACATCCTCCGGTAACAGATTCCAGAGTTTGATTACACGTTGAGTGAAAAAATATTTTCTCTTATTTGTCTTAAATAGTTTACCCTGTAGCTTCATTACATGTCCCCTAGTCTTTCTATATTCTGATAGCGTAAACAATTGATCCACGTTTATCCGTTCCACTCCATTCATTAATTTATAGACCTCTATCATATCTCCCCTCAGCCGTCTCTTTTCCAGGTTAAAGAGCCCTAACCTTTTTAGCCTCTCTTCATAGGAGTAGCCTTCCATCCCCTTCACCAATTTGGTGGCTCTTCTCTGTACTTTTTCTAATAACGCTATGTCCTTTTTAAGATACGGTGACCAGAATTGCACACAATATTCAAGGTGCGGTCGTACCATGGAGCGATACAGAGGCATTATAATATCCTTTGTTTTATTCTCCATCCCTTTCCTTATGATACCTAGCATTCTATTTGCTTTCTTGGCCGCCGCTGCACACTGGGCGGAGGGTTTTAACATGTTATCCACGATGACTCCTAAATCTTTTTCCTGGGTGGTGGTTTCTAATGTGGAGCCTTGCATCGTGTAACCATAGTGTGGGTTGTTCTTTCCTAGGTGCATAACTTTGCATTTGTCCACATTAAATTTCATCTGCCATTTGGATGCCCAGTCTTCCAATTTATCCAGATCCTCCTGCAGTTTTCCACAATCCTCTTGGGGTTTTAACAACTTTAAACAGTTTTGTGTCATCTGCAAATTTGATAACCTCACTAGTTATTCCCTTTTCCAGGTCATTTATGAATATGTCAAAAAGTAGCGGACCCAGTACAGATCCCTGGGGTACTCGACTATTCACCTTTTTCCATTGGGAATATTGGCCATTTAGCCCTACCCTCTGCTTTCTATCTTTTAACCAGTTCCCGATCCACAATAGTACACTGCCTCCTATCCCATGACTTTTTAGCTTCGCCAAAAGTCTCTGATGGGGGACCTTGTCAAAAGCTTTCTGGAAGTCCAGATACACTATATCAACCGACTCACCTTTGTCAACCTGTTTATGCACACCTTCAAAAAAACATATCAGATTAGTAAGACAAGATCTTCCTTGTCTAAAGCCATGCTGGCTGTCTCCCATTAGGCCATGACTATCTACATGCTGTGTAATTTTGTTCTTTATGATGGTTTCTACCATTTTCCCTGGTACTGACGTCAGGCTCACCGGTCTGTAATTTCCTGGGTCACCCCTGGAACCCTTTTTAAAAACTGGTGTTACGTTGGCGACCCTCCAATCTTCAGGTATTACAGATGATTTTAATGAAAGTTCACAGATTACCAATAGCAGGTCTGCAATCTCATATTTCAGTTCTTTCAACACTCTGGGATGTATACCATCCGGTCCAGGCGATTTGCTACTATTCAGTTTATCAAATAGTTGTAATATATCTTCCCGGTGTAGTGATATTTCTCTCAATTCCTCTGCAGTATCACCTTTAAAAACCACTTCAGTCTTGGGTAACATTCCTACATCTTCCTCCGTAAAGACCGAAGCAAAGAATTCATTCAGTCTCTCTGCTATAGCCTTGTCTCCTCTTACTGCCCCTTTTACCCCTCTATCATCTAATGGTCCAATTGACTCTCTCACAGGCCTTTTGCTACGAATGTACTTGAAAAAGTCTTTATTTCGTGTTTTTGCTTCCGTAGCAAGTTTCTTCTCAAATTCCCGCTTTGCCTGCCTTATCAATGCTTTGCATTTAACTTGCCAGTGCTTGTGCTGTTTCCAGTTTTCATCATTTGGCTCTTTTTTTCCATTTCCTGAAGGTTGCTTTTTTGGCAGCAACAGCCTCTGACCTCACCTTTAAACCATGCTGGCAGTTTTTTGGACTTTCTTCCACTTTTCTTAATGCGTGGAATACAGCTGGTCTGGGCTTCGAGGATAGTATTTTTAAATAACACCCAAGCTTGCTGTAAGTCTTTAACCTTTGGAACCGCTCCTTTTAGTTTTTTCCTAACTATATTCCTCATTCTATCATAGTCTCCCTTTTGAAAGTTAAAAGGTAGTACTGTGGATTCCTTTACTATCCGTCCTCCACTAATTAAATCAAACATGATCATACTATGATCACTATTTCCAAGTGGTCCCAACACCCTTATTTCTTGCACCAGATCTGGCGTTCCACTAAGGACTAGGTCCAGTATGGCTTCCCCTCTGGTCGGTTCATGAACCAGCTGCTCCAAGAAGCAGTCATTTATTCCATCTAGAAACTTTATCTCTTTAGCTTGTCCTGCCGAGACACTGACCCAGTCGATACCGGGGTAATTGAAATCACCCATTATTACTACTCTGTTGTGACTTTTGTTAGCTTCCTTGATTTCTTTGAGCATTTCATCATCCATTTGTTCATTCTGGCCAGGCAGTCGATAGTATACTCCCACTGCCATCACCTTTCCCTTCATAAATGGAATTTCAATCCATAGAGATTTTACAGCAAATTTTGTTCCCTGCAAAACTTTAATCCTTTCTGACTCAATGCCCTCTCTAACAGAGCGCAACCCCTCCACCAATTTGATCAGCTCTATCATTACGATATAGTTTGTATCCAGGTATCACAGTGTCCCACTGGTTATCCTCCTTCCACCATGTCTCTGAGAGTGCAATCATATCTAACCTCTCATTTAGTGCTATATATTCTAACTCTCCCATCTTATTGTTTAGACTTCTAGCATTGGCATACAAGCATTTTAGAGACTGTATTTTATTCATATTAATCTGGCTATTGGTAGGCATGGGTAATTTGGAATCTTTATGCTCTGTCTGCTCCTTACTCAAGGGCATTTGGGCTACTATACTCCCTTTTGGAACCTCACTGCTTTTGGTAGTATCCTTCAAGGATACCTTTGTCCGAACCATGCGCTCCTGGGTGACTGTCGGCTCTCCCCTATTTTCTAGTTTAAAAGCTTCTCTATCTCTTTTTTAAAGGTTAATGCCAGCAGTCTGGTCCCATCCTGATTAAGGTGAAGCCCATCCCTTCGGAAGAGCCCCCCCTTTCCCCAGAATGTTCCCCAGTTCCTAACAAATCCAAAACCCTCATCCTTGCACCATTGTCTCATCCACGCATTGAGACTCCGGAGCTCTGCCTGTCTTTTGGGTCCTGCACGTGGAACAGGAAGCATTTCGGAGAACGCTATCCTGGAAGTTCTGGATTTCAACTTCCTACCTAAAAGCTTAAATTTAGCCTCCAGAATTTCCCTACCACATTTTCCTATGTCATTGGTACCAACATGTACCAAGACAGCAGACTCCTCCCCAGCACTATCTACGATCCAATCTAGGCGGTGCGTGAGGTCTGCTACCTTCGCACCAGGCAGGCATGTTACCAGGCGATCCTCACGTCCACCAGCCACCCAGCTATCTACATTCCTAATGATTGAATCACCAACTATAACAGCTGTCCTGACCCGCCCCTCATGGGCACATGGCCCTGGAGAAACGTCCTCGGTGCGAGAGGGTTAACGCCATCTTCTTCAGTGTAACACAGCAGGAGCCAAAAAAGGTAACACCCTGGGGAGGTGGGAGGCTTGCAAGGACTTATTCCTGTTCACAGAGAACACCTGCTACAGGTGAGGAACTATGCTTTCTCCATGAACAAGCAAGAAATAAGTCCTCATGTATGGGACTCACAAGCTACAGACTACCAGAACCAGAGGAGATAAACAGCCCAAGAGCAATGAAAACTGGAGGAATCAGGAAGACCAGAGAGGTAGTCCCGCTGAGGGAGTGATCCGATTCAGTATCCTCAGCAGACATCAACCTGAGGGGATTTTTGAGCAGGCAGCCTAGACAGACGGAAGGACCAGTGGGTAGGAGTTGACTCAGACTCAAAGAGATGCCGGGAGCACAGCCTGGTCAAAACTGCTGTACAATCAGGAACCCTCATCCAGACAGGAGTGTGCTGCGAAGGTGTGGACCGAAAACCACATCGCAACCCTGCAGATTTCTTCTGCAGACACTGACCAGACGTTAGCCACTGATGTAGCCATCGCATTGACATTGTGAGCCATGACATGATCCTCAAGGCTCAACCCAGCCAGAAAATACGCATGAGCGATGCAGTCCGCTAGCCAGAGTAGCATATGCTTTGAGACAGTGACGCCTGTCAATGGGGTCAATGGGGACCAACAGCTGTGTGGATTGACAGTGCACCTTCATGTGCTGCAGATAGGCCATCGCATGCTTAATGTCCAGCATGTGCAAGGCTGCCTCACTAGGGTTCATGTGAGGCCTAAATGTCAGAAGGACAATGGACACGTTGAGGTGGAATGCAGAGACTACCTTTGGCAGAAAGCAGGGGTGTGTGGAGCACCACCCAGTTTTGGTGAAACCTGACATATGGAGTATGAGCAACCAGAGCTTGGAGCTGACACATTGCACTGATGACAGCCACCAGAAAGAGGACCTTCCAGGTTAAGAATTTCAGTGACCATGAGCCCAGGGATTCAAAAGGAGCCAGCATCAGTTGACCAAGGACCACACTGAGGTCCCAAACCACCGTAGGGGGCTTGAACAGAGCTTTGAGAGGAGCAGGCCACTCATGAACCAGGCCACCAGAGGCTGGACCAAAATGGGCTTCCCCCATATTTGCGATGGTAGGCCCTAATCGCACTGGGGCGAACTTGCAGAGTTAGACTTCAGCTGAGAGTCGGAGAGGTGCAAGAGGTACTCCAGCAGCCAGTCAGGAGAAGGATTCTATGTGCCATACCTACACACTAGATGGCAAACTGCCATCACTTGAGAGTGTAGGCCTTGTGCATTGAGTTCTTGCGGATGTTGGCAAAACCAAAGGGGAGAGCAAACTCTGCAAGGACTATCCTCTCAGCATCCACACTGAGCACCTGGGAGCAGACATTGGGGTGCAGCAGGGAGCCATCCTCCTATGAGATAAAGTCTGGGTTGAAGCCCAGGCAAAGAGGCTCCCCCCAACGAGAGCCGTAGCAGCAGAGGGAACCACAGCTGCCAAGGACCAAGGGGTGAAGAGAATCATGGAGCCCTTCTTGGCCTGGAGCTTCAGAAGAGTTTTTGCCACAAGCAGTATCGAGGGATAAGCATACAGCAGGCCCTCCCTCTCAGTGGGGAAGGCAGACCTCTGAGGGCAGGCAACTGCTGGCCGGCCTCAGAGAGCAGAACTGGGCACCTGGGCATTTTGCTCCATGGTGAAAAGGTCCACCACTGGGGTGCCCCACTCCCGGAAGATATAGTCCATTACTTCTCTTGAGGGTCCACTCTTGAGGCTGAAGCTTCCAGCTGAGATGATCCACCAGGCTGTTGAGCTTGCTAGGCAGATAAGTCACTCTGAGGTCCATGCCATAGAGCAGAGCGAATTCCCAGAGATGAACAGCCTCCCACCAGCACCGAAGGTATGATCCCATACCCCCCTGCTTGTTCACACAGAACATCGCCATCTGGTTGTCTGAATCAAGTCCACCTGATTCGCCAGGTACGCATGAAGTGCGCATAGGGCATTCGCTATGACAAGAAGCTCTAAGAAGTTGATTTGATGGAGACTCTCCTGCTCAGACCACAGTCCCTGGGTGCTGAGACCATCCAGATGCGCACCCCAGCCAAGCTTGGACGCGTCTGTCGTGAGTATCTTGCGAGGGACTGGAATGGGATGCCCTGTAGCAGGTTGTCTGGCTCAAGCCACCACACCAGGGACTGTACCAGTGGTACGGTGACCACTAGTGTGTCTTGCAGACGGCCTGACACTTGCCTTTGTTGCGTGAACAGGGTCCACTGGACCTGCCACATGGACAGAAGGGCCTGAGAAGTGACATTGCCAGAGGGTCCTCAACAGCCCGTGGGCCATAGTGTGGTGCTGGCACTGCAACGCGTCCATCTTGACCAAGCACTGCAAGCAGTCCACCAGCAGGCGGTTTATGCCCAAATGGTATCGTGGAGGGCCCTGGGTCAGATGGAAGTGGGACTTTGCATAGCTGACCACAAAGCAGAGACCCTCAAGCACCTGAATTGTGAGCACAGCAGACTGCTGAACACTGGCAGGCATGGTAGCCTTGATCAACCAGTCATCCAGATACAGGAAGACAAAGACCCCCTGGGTCCAGAGGAAGGTGGTCACGACAGCCAGACACTTCATGAAGACCTGGAGGGCCACAACTAGCCCAAAGGGAAGCACACAGTATTGGTAGTGTCGACCTCTCAGCACGAATTGAAGGTATTGCCTGTGATGCAGGTGAATCGGAATATACGTGTACGCATCTTTCAGATCCAAGCAGCATAGCCAATCACCATTTTGAACTTTTTGGGCACCAAGAACCAGTTGAGGTTTCCGAGATCTGGAATTGGAGGGAACCTGCTGGTCTTTTTGGAAACCAGGAAGTACCTGGAGTAGAGGTCCTGCCCAATCTGAGCTGGAGGGACCAGCTCAATGGAAAGGTTAGACAAGAGGGCCTCTGCCTTGGTCTTCAGTAAGTTCTATTGCATGGAATCCATGGGGCACTCCCTGGAGTTGTACGAAGGTGGCAGCTAAGTGAAATGCAGCTGATATCCACTTTGGACAATCTTCTGCACCCAGGTGTCCGAGGGGCCATCGTTGGGCAAAGTGGACGAGCTACCCCCCCGACATGTGGGGGTACCTCAATGGACTGGCTATGCTTCACAGGAACCCATCAAAATCCTGCACTCGGCTTGGACTTGGGGGCTGGTTGTATCTTCTGGGTCTTCTCCCTCCACTGGGGGTAAGGAGTCCGCACCAGCGGCTGGGCTGGGAAATACAGCACAGGCATGGAAAGAAGACCACCTTGATGTGATGTTTTTTTCCACACTGGGTCCACTGTCTTTCTGTAGAGTCTGGTGAGTCATCTGCTCCTTCTCCAGCTCCTCGGCTTTCTCCTCCATGGACTAACCAAAATGTTTATGCCCCCAGCAGGGGATGTTCGCTATCTTGTCCTGGACCTACTGTCCCAGGTCCAAAGACTGCAGCTACACCTTCCGGCAATTTCCACAGCTGCCACTCTGCCAGCAGATTCAAATGTGTCATAGGTGCCCCGTTCCATGAACTTTGCGCAATCCTTGCCATGAGCCACAAGGCCCCAAAAGGGTTTGCGATGGTTCTCAAGAACAAGGGCAGCAAAATCCTTCAGATCCAACGTGGCATCCTTGAGGAACATACTCAAGTCTGGTAAGCCAGGATCCTGGCAATCAGCATGAAACCCTGGAAGCACTTCCTCCCGAAGGAGTCCAGGGTCTGAGAATCGCGACTCTAAGGGATAGAGGAATGCATTTTAGCACTCTTCATGTGCTTTAAGACAGACTCCACTACAATGGAATAGTGGAGCAATTAAGACTTTTCAAACTCTGGGGCTTTCTGGACCCGGTATAGGGAATTGAGCAGGCAGCTGATGACGGGAAACACGAGTGGCACCTCCCACAGCAACAGCTGCTGCAGAACATGGTGGATGGTAACTATCACTGTCTTCCGGAGGGCCGAGGGGTACTGGAGGAGTTCCAGTTCCTCTACCCTCGGCTCCTCAGATTCCAGGGAAAAGGGGATGTCCTTTGGGGGCAACCTGTGTCGCTCAGGTGGAGGGGATGGGTTGGATGGGAGGTCCGGGGAATGAAGGTCCAATACCATCAATTCCGCCTCAGTCTCCCATTCTGATTCCAAGAGGAAGTCAAAATAATGCACACAGTCTGCTCATCCCTCTGGCTCTGCGGCTTGGGGGAGGGAGAGTGCAGATGATCCTCATACCGCCTGGCATGCCTATGGCAGTGCCCTTGGGCCTCTAACTCCGACACACTGGAGAGGGAGATAACTCCGGCAACAGAGGTCGATACTGATCTCCCACCCAATGTCCCAACCTCAGCAGGCAGGGCAAGGGTCTCCAGAATAGGCTGGAAGGAGTACGGTGACGACACATTCCTCAAGGCTTCCACCACTGCCAAGTGAGCTTTTAAGGCTTGAAGGCATTCCTCCAGAACCGCCATCTGCGAGGGAGCAGATGCCACAGCCATCGGCAATGGTGGGGACTCCAGGATGACAAGTGCATCAAGAGACATGTGGCTGCCGTCCTGGACACTGGGAGTGGACTCCACTGTTCTGGTCATGTCCTCTTGGCCAGCCATACCCGGCCATTACTCTCTGCATCTTGTCGAGCAGGGCTGCGGGGATGCTGCACCCAGAATTTCCCCTGGTGCTCACCCTTCGATGTTAAGTGTCTCTGCAGGAAGCCTCTACTCGGGCCCTTCAGCTTCAACTGAGCATGCTGTCCCTCCCCCTTGGCTGCCTCCAAACCTTTCTCAGGCAGGGAGGGGGGGGGGGGGCTCAGGATGCTGAATCAGATGAGCCAAAGAGGGGAGACTCCTACTTTTCCCAACCTTTCAGCTCTCGGCATGTCATCGGCAAGCAGAGCTCACAAGACTTTGGCTCATGGTCAGGGCCAAGGCACTGCAAGCACCAATTATGATGGTCTGTGACAGAGAAGCGTAGTTACTCACCTGTAACATGTGTTCTTCAGGAGCAGCAGGTATCAGTCCTCACATATGGGTGACGTCGGCACCGATGGAGCCCTCCTGCGGAGTATTTCCCCAGCTTTCAAAGAAAGCCTTTGGGAATGCAGTGCGCATGCGTGGTCCCCTTCCCGCCCAAGGGTGCCATCTTGCTCAGTCAAAAAATGAAAGATAGGACTGCATCTCCAGGGGAGGAGGGAGGGTCGTGAGGACTGATTCCTGCTGCTCCTGGAGAACACCTGTTACAGGTGAGTAACTACGCTTTCTCCAGGACCAAGCAGGAAGTCAGTCCTCACATATGGGACTCCCCAGCTCTAGGATACCATGAACCCAGAGCTGAAAAAATGGCTCCCTCTCAGAGCCTCAGCATCCGTGATAAGAATTTTCTCTGAGAACGCACCCCGTATGGTAGCCCAACACAAAGGGCTGGAGGGTAGGAGTTGCCTAAACCTCAAAGAGATTACGGAGTACCGCCTGGCCGAAAACACTGTCCCGCCAGGACACTCTCTCCAAGCAGTAATGGGCTGCAAAAGTCTGGCTTGAAGACCAAGTTGCGGCCCGGCAGATGTCTGCCAACGGAACAGAGTGGAAATGAGCTACTGACGCGGCCTTCGCCCTGACAAGGTGGGCCGTGACCCGACCCTGCAAGGGGAGGTCGGCTGCCCTGTATGCCCAGGCGATGCAGTCTGCTACCCAAGTGGACAATGTATGCTTGGAGACAGGTAATCCCATCCTATTAGTGTCAAAGGAGACAAAGAGCTGAGTAGCCCTTCGATGCTCCCGCGTAAGTTCTATGTAAAAGGACAATGCCCTCTTACAGTCCAGGGTATGCAAGATTGTCTCAGTCCGGCTGGCATGCAGCCTGGGAAAGAAGGTCAGAAGAACCACCTCCTAATTGAGGTGGAAAGAGGAGACCACTTTTGGGAGGAACTTTGGATGGGTCCATAGGACCACCCTGTTCCTATAGAACCGTGTGTACGGTCTATCAGAAACCAGAGCTTGTAGCTCACTCACACACCTGGCCGATGTAAGAGCCACCAGGAAGAGCACTTTCCAAGAGAGGAAACACAAATGGCAAGTAGCCATCGACTCAAACGGTGGACAAGTTGTTGCAAGACCACGTTCAAATCCCACTCAGTTGCCGGTGGACGAACCGAAGGCTTGAGCAGAAGGAGACCTCTGAGAAATCTGGACACCAAGGGGTGAACCGACAGACTGTCCCTCCACAGGTGAGTGGTGCGCTGACAAAGCACTGAGGTGGACCCGAACAGAATTAGACTTAAGGCCTAGGTCTGAAAGGTGAAGTAGATATTGCAGGACTACTGGCACAAGGCAAGAGAAAGGATCTTTATTGCACTGAGCACACCATACCATAAACCTACGCCACTTGAGGGCATAGGACTTCCTGGTGGACTGCCTCCTAGAGGCCATGACCACCTCCTCCACCTCCTTAAGTAGAAGTAAGGGAGCTCAAACTATCCTTTCAGCAGCTAGGCCATTAGATTGAAGGACCTGAGATTGGGGTGCAGAAGGGAACCCTGCTCTTGAGAGGGAACGGAGCTTCCACCGCCAACTGCAGAAGACGTGGAAACCACGGCTGCCTCGGCCATCTGAGGGCTACCAGAATCACTGAGGCCTTCTCCCGGAGGATCTTGAACAGAGTTCGGGCCACCAGGGGTATGGGAAGAAACGTATACAGGAGGCCCGTAGACCAAGAGATTAGAAAAGCATCTGCTGCCATCCTCAGAGGATGCGGTTGTCTGGAGCAAAACCTGGGCAGCCGACGGTTTAGTGGATTTGCAAAGAGATCGATGGATGGAGGTCCCCATCGAAGGAAGATCTGCTTGACCACCAATGGATTCAACTGCCATTCGTGGGGCTGGAGAATCCTGCTTAGCTTGTCTGCTAGGAAGTTTTCCTGACCAGGCAGATAAACTGCTTTGAGAAACATGCCTTGTTTGACTGCAAAGGAGCAACGGTCCCGTGCCTCCTGACATAGGAGCCTGGACCCTGTGCCTCCTTGTTTGTTCACATAGAACATTGCTACCTGATTGTCCGTCTGAACTAGGACAGACTGTTGAGAAGGCATGGCAGAAGGTTTGCAGAGCTAAGCGAATTGCTCGCAGCTCTAAAAGGTTGATCTGCTGTGTGGCCTCCCAAGGGGACCACAGGCCTTGAGTACACGTGCCTTGGCAATGTGCACTACAGCCCTTTAAGGATGTATCTGTCGTCAGCACTCTGGTGTGTGCTGGAGCATGAAAAGGTACACCTTTGAGAAGGTTTGGTAGATGTAGCCACCACTGTAAGGAGTTCAGAAGCCGTCTGGACACCTTTACTCTGTCTCAAAGGTCGCCGGTGGCTTAGAAACATAGAAACATGACGACAGAAAAAGACCACAAGGCCTATCTAGTCTGTCCTTCCATAACAACAACTACAACAGTCCACTTTTTACCTTTAGAGATCCTCTGTGTTGGTCCCATGCTTTTTTTAATTCAGTTACTGTCCTCATCTCTACCACCTCCACTGGGAGACTATTCCACGGATCCACTACTCTTTCCGTAAAGAAATATTTCCGCATATCACTCCTGAATCTATCTCCCTTCACCCTCATCTCATGTCCCCTCGTAGCAGAACTTGCTTTCAATTGAAAGAGGCTCTCTCCCTGAACATTTATGCCACGGAGGTATTTAAACATCTCTATCATATCACCTCTATCCCGCCTTTCCTCTAAGGTGTACATATTAAGATCCTTAAGTCTGTCCTCATATGCTTTATAATGAAGCCCATTAATCATTTTAGTAGCAACCCTCTGCACTGACTCCATCCTGTTCACATCCTTTTGAAGGTGCGGTCTCCAGAATTGCACACCATACTCCAAATGAGGTCGCACCAAAGACTTATACAGAGGTATTATCACCTCCTTTTTTCTGCTAGCCATTCCTCTCCGTATGCACCCAAGCATCCTTCTAGCTTTTGCCGTCGCCTTTTCTACCTGTTTAGCTACTTTAAGATCATCAGACACAACCACGCCTAGGTCCCGCTCTTTAGTGGACACAAGTACTTCACCTCCTATACTGTATTGCTCCCTTGGATTGCTGCAGCCCAAATGCATAACCTTACATTTTTTAACATTAAATCCCAGCTGCCAAATTCTAGACCATTCTTCAAGCTTAGCTAGATCCCTCCTCATGTTATCTACACCTTCCTGGGTGTCTACTCTATTGCAGATTTTGGTATCATCCGCAAAGAGGCAAACCTTACCCGACAGCCCTTCCGCTATATCACTAACAAAGATGTTAAAAAGAATCGGACCAAGGACAGATCCCTGGGGCACACCACTGGTAACATCCTTCTCCTCAGAGTGAGCTCCATTTACTTGTACTCTTTGTCGCCTCCCACCCAACCAATTTCTAACCCAAGCAGTAACTTTAGGGTCCATCCCTAGGGTGCTCAGTTTGTTTATAAGTCGCCTGTGAGGAACGGTGTCAAAGGCTTTACTGAAATCTAAATACACCACATCTAGAGCTCTCCCTCGGTCCAACTCCCTGGTCACCCAGTCAAAGAAATCAATCAGATTTGTCTGACAGGACCTGCCTCTGGTGAATCCATGCTGCCTCGGATCCTGTAATCCGCCGGACTCCAGAAACCTCACTATTTTCTCTTTCAGCAGCGTTTCCAATAATTTACTCACCACCGAAGTTAAACTAACCGGCCTGTAGTTTTCAACCACATCCTTACTTCCGCTTTTGTGTAAAGGCACCACATGAGCCTCTCTCCAGTCCTTTGGCACCACTCCCGACTCCAACGAGGCATTGAAAAGGTCAGTCAGTGGAGTTGCTAGAACGTCCCCAAGTTCCCTCAGTATTCTAGGGTGTATCCCATCCGGTCCCATCGCTTTGTCTACTTTAAGTTGAGCTAGTTTCTCACGAACACAGTCTTCTGAAAATTGTTCAAGATGTCCCTCGCTTCTGTTCTTATTTGTGGGTGTTTTCTTGTGTCCACTGATCTCTGAGGTACCATTGAGCAGCCCACATGTGCAGACGGGCATTCGGGGTCACATGTACAGTGGATGCCATGTGGCCCAGAAGCCGCAGGTAGTGCCTGGTGGAAACCTGAGAATCGCTTTGGAACTGGTTTGCCAACTCCATCAATCTGTAGGCCCTGTCCTTGGGCAAGTAAGCTCTTGCCCGAAGGGTGTCTAGTCTCGCCCCTATAAACTCTAGGTTCTGAGAGGGGAGCAAAGTGGACTTTGCGTAGTTTATGACAAAGCCCAGATGCTGAAGAAGAGAGACAGTGTGAAGAGTGGCCTGTCGGGCCTCCTGGAATGACTGGCCCCTGATTAGCCAGTCGTCCAGGTACGGGAAGAGAAAAATCCCCTGATTTCTGAGAAAAGCCGCCACCACCGCCAGGCATTTGGTGAAAACCCTGGGAGCAGAGATCAGGCCTTTAGGTCTAAGGAGCAGAGCCAGTCTCCCTGCTGGAGGTTGGGCAGCAGTATCCCAAGGGTAAGCATCTTGAACTTTTTCCTCTCCAGAAACTTGTTCAGATTTCCAGAGGTCTGAGGCCTCCTGTTCTCTTTGGTACTAGGAAGTACCTGGAGCAGAAGCCTTGCCCTTCCAGCTGGTGTGGCACCGGTTCCACCACCTGTTCCTTTAAAAGACTTGCCAACTCCTGAAGGAGGAGGTTCCTGTGTAGAGGGAGTCTTGGAGGCTCCCCTGGATAGTAGGAAGGAGGTAGTTCGTGGAAATGGATCATATAGCCCTTCTGGACTATGCTCAGTACCCAGGTGTCCCCGTGAAGGCTGGCCACCTGTAGGTGTACATGGTCAGCCGACCCCCTGTGCTGAGTGGAGCCACCGGCGGAGGAGAGGCTATGCTGTGGAAGTCAAAACCCAGCTCCCTGCTGTTCAGGAGCCGGAGATGGCGGCTTGGGGGTTTTCTGCCTACGGGGCCCATGCCCCTGCCCCTTGGCCTGCTGGCCTGTTGGGGAGCTGGAGAGACCTGATACTGAGGGTAGGTTTTGTAGGCAGCACCCTTCCTCGGGAAAAAGGGCTTCTTTCCCGAGCCCTTCTTTTTATGAAAAGGGGCAGAAGTCTTTCTGGACAATCTTGTCCTGGTGAGAGTCTCAGTCTCGATTTCTGCAGCCTTCTGAGTCATGGGTTTGCCGAATAGGTTGTCACCTCGGCAGGGGACATCAACCAACTTGTCCTGTACCCATGACTCCAGGTCCGAAGACTGTAGCCAAGCCTGACGGCATGCACTGATGCCGGCCGCGGCTACCCGGGACAAAGCCTCGAAGCAGTCATAGGCTGCTCGAGATATAAACTTCGAGCACTCCTGGATCCCTAAAGACAAGGCTTTGAACCTCTGCAAGGGTTCCTCTGACAGGCCAGCTGAGAACCCGGCAATCTCCTTTGCCAGGTCCCGTAAGTACATGTCCATGGTACAGCTGGGAAGTCTGGACACGGCAAGATAGCATAGAGCCCTAGAAGCACTTTCTACCGAGGGCATCCAGGTTCCGGGCCTCCCGGCCAGGAGGCACCTTGGAGTGCATCTTCTGACTTTTCAGCCTGTGCATGGCTGATTCCACAACCATGGAGTTGTGCGATAGCTGCGCAGAGTAGTTACTCACCTGTAACAGGTGTTCTCCAGGAGCAGCAGGAATCAGTCCTCACATATGGGTGTCATAGACGTCGATGAAGCCCCTTGCGGAGCATTTCCCCAGCTTTCCATGAAAGCCTTTGGGAATGCAGGCATGCATGCGCAGTTCCCCTCCCACCTAAAGGTGCCATCTTACCTCAGTCAAATGACATAGCTAAGAACAGCACACAAAAAAATGAAAAATATAAACTATGTACAACTGCAACTCCAAGGGGAGGAGGGAGGGTTGTGAGGACTGATTCCTGCTGCTCCTGGAGAACACCTGTTACAGGTGAGTAACTACTCTTTCTCCAGGACCAAGCAGGAAGTCAGTCCTCACATATGGGTGACTCCCTAGCTCTGGGCTATCAGGAACCCAGGCTGAACAAGAGAACTCCCTCTAGTCCCAGCATCAAAGAAAGGCTTTTTCCTGACAGAACCTCCACCGATAGCCCAACAGAGGGCAGGAGGGCAGGAGTTGCCTAAACCTCAAAGAGATTCTGGAGTACTGCCTGGCCAAAAGCACTGTCCCTACGTGACTCCCTTTCCAGACAGTAATGGGCCGCAAAAGTCTGGCTTGAGGACCAAGTAGCAGCCCTGCAGATGACTACCAACGGTACAGAGCGGAGATGAGCCACTGAGGCAGCCATTGCCCTGACACAACGGGCCGTGACCCGACCCTGCAAAGGAAGGTCAGCCGCCTTGTAAGCCCAGGTGATACAGTCAGCCACCCAGTTGGACAAGGTATGCTTGGACACAGCTAACCCCAAATTATTAGGGTCAAAAGAAATGAAGAGCTGAGTAGCCCTTCTGTGCCCTTGCGTACGGTCAAGGTAGAAGGATAAGGCCCTCCAACAGTCCAGGGTATGCAGAACTGCTTCAGCCTGGCTTGCATGAGGCCTAGGGAAGAATGTTGGAAGAACCACCTCCTGGTTGAGGTGGAAAGAGGAGACAACCTTTGGGAGGAACTTTGGATGAGTCCTGAGGACTACCCTGTTCCTATAGAATCTGGTGTAAGGCCTGTCACAGACCAGGGACTGAAGTTCGCTCACTCCCCTAGCCGAGGGTAGGGCTACCAAGAAGAGTGCCTTCCAGGACAGGAAGCGTAGAGGACAAGTAGCCATCGGCTCAAAAGGTGGGCGAGTCAGTTGCTGCAAGACCACATTCAGCTCCCACTCAGGAGCAGGACGACGGATTGGAGGCTTCAGCAAGAGCAAGCCTCTGAGAAATCTGGACACCAAAGGGTGAACCGATAGAGAATGTCCTTCCACCAGTGAGAGGTGAGCTGCTAGAGCTGAGAGGTGGACCCGAACAGAATTGGACTTAAGTCCCTGATTGGACAAGTGCAGTAAGTACTGAAGCACAACAGGTACAATACAGGAGAAGGGATCCTCCGTACGTAACTGACACCACACAGAAAACCTTTTCCATTTCAGGGCATAGGTTTTCCTAGTGGACTGCTTTCTAGAGGCTAGGACAACCTCCTCAACTTCCTGAGGTAGGCCCCAGGGAGCCAAAACTACCCTTGCAGCCTCCATGCCATCAAATTGAGAGATTTGAGATTGGGGTGCAGAAGGGAACCCTGATCCTGAGAGAGAAGGTCGGGTTGCAACCCCAGAGGCAGTGGAGGATCCACCGCCAACTGAAGCAGAAGTGGAAACCAAGGTTGCCTCGGCCATCTGGGAGCCACCAGCAGGACCGAGGCCTTGTTCCGAAGAATCTTGAACAGAGTTCGGGCCACCAAGGGCGTGGGAGGAAACGCATACAGGAGGCCCTGAGACCAGGGAATCAGAAAAGCATCTGCTGCTATCCGCAGAGGATGCGGTTGCCTGGAGCAGAACTTTGGCAGCTGCTTGTTCAGAGGACTGGCAAACAGATCTATGGATGGAAGTCCCCATTTCAGGAAAATCTTCTGAACCACCAAAGGATGGAGCTGCCACTCGTGGGGCTGCAGAATCCCGCTCAACCTGTCTGCCAGGTAGTTCTCCTGGCCAGGTAGATACACTGCTTTGAGGAGCATGTTGTGTCTGATAGCAAACAAGCAAAGGTCCTGTGCCTCCTGACAAAGGAGCCTGGATCCAGTTCCGCCCTGCTTGTTCACATAAAACATGGCTACTTGGTTGTCTGTTTGAACTAGGACAGACTGATGAGCCAGGGCTTGAGAGAAAATCTTGAGAGCTAAGCGAATAGCCCGAAGCTCCAGTAGATTGATCTGCTGCTGGGCCTCCCAAGGAGACCACAGGCCTTGGGTGCCCTTGCCCAGACAGTGTGCTCCTCAGCCCTGTAGAGAGGCATCGGTGGTCAATACCACTGTGAACCCAGGTGGTTGAAAAGGCATCCCCTTTCAGCAAGTTGGGGGGATGTAGCCACCAGCTGAGGGAGGTCAGAAATTGTCTGGACACCCTTATTCTGTCTCTGAGGCTGCCTGTGGCTTGTGACCACTGAGTCCGAAGGCACCACTGTGCAGACCTCATATGGAGTCTGGCATTGGGGGTGACATGTACTGTCGAAGCCATATGGCCAAGAAGTCTCAGACAGAGCCTGGCGGAGACCAGTGACCTGCTGAGAAACTGATTTGCCAAGCCTATCAGTCTGTGGGCTCTGTCTTCTGGCAAGAATGCCCTTGCCAGGAGAGAGTCCAACCTTGCCCCTATGAACTCCAAGTCCTGGGAGTGGAGCAAAGTGGACTTTGCAAAGTTTATGACGAACCCCAGGCTTTGAAGAAGAGCAATATGTTTATGTTTATGTTTATTTAAAATTTGATATACCACCCATACCAAAAAAGGTGTCTGGGTGGTTTACAATTAAAATTACATGGCTGCGGAAAACAGGAAAGGAACGCCATTATTAAAATAGTAAAGAGGAAAGAAGGCAGAAACAAGAATAAAACAAGGACATGACTACAAGGGTGGGACAGGAGGAGAGCAAGAGAGACAGACAAACGAAGGGCAGACTATGGGGGAAGGTTGAATGCCGTGGTGAATAGATGGGTTTTATTTTTATTTATTTTATTTATTTATTTAACAGTCTTTTCTATACCGCCCCTTCCAGAGATCAGGGGCGGTTTACATTGAACATTAAACAGAACAATTGTATACTTCTGTATACATTTACAGGGAACATTATGCTTTAACTATGTACAGGTGTACTTACAGGGAACATATTTTGAACAACATTTTGAACATATTTTGAACATTAACTATAACAGAGCTTTTCAAACTATTTACAAGTTATATACATGGAGCGCATCTTAGTTAGTTACAGTTACAGTGGTGAAAATAGTCAACTGTTTTGAGTGGTTCATTAGCGGGTTGTGTGGGGTTAGTGGGGTTAGTGAATTTTCCTGTGTTAGTCATTTGTTCTGTCTTGGGTACAGTGTATGTGTTTCTGTGATTGTATTGGCGAAGTTCTTTGTTGGTAGGGGATTTCAAAGTGTTTTGTAAAGAGGTAGGTTTTTAATTCTTTTTTGAATTGGTGAAGGTCTTTTATCATGCGGAGTGTTAATGGTATTTCATTCCAGAGGGTGGGGGAAGCGAAGGAGAATGCCCTGTCACTTGTTGTCGCTTTGGTTTTTCTAAAATTTGTTTTTATGTTGAGGGAGTGGGTTGCGTTCTGTCTGCGTGATCTAGTATCTGGTGGAGGGTGTATTAGGGTGGATAGTTGTGTTGGGGAGATGTTGACGATTTTGAAAGTAGTTAGGAGGATTTTATATTTTATTCGGCTGTTTATAGGGAGCCAGTGTAAGTCTAGGAGAATTGGGGTCACGTGGTCTGTTAGATTAGCTTTAGTGACCATCTTGGCGCATATGTTTTGGGCTCTTTGGAGATAGTATATGCTTTTTAATGGAAGTCCATTTAGGAGACTATTACAATAGTCGAAGTGGGGGGTTATGAGTGTATTGACTACAGATCTAAAGTCATCGGTGTTGAGTAGGGGTCTCAGATGTTGTATTGTCTTGAGTTTATAAAATATGGTTTTTACTGTGTGTTTATGTGTGGAATCATGGAGAGTGAGTGGTCTAAGATTATTCCAAGGTATTTTACCTCCTTTTTAACAGGTATAGGTGTATTATTTATTGTGATTGTATTGGGGTATATGTATTCAGTGTCTGATTTCCTCGTTATGAACATTGCCTCTGTTTTTTTGAGGTTAATGCTTAGGTGGTTGTCTTCAAGCCATTTAGTAGTCTCGTTCATACATTGGAGTAGGCTATCATATTTGGGATTGTTAGGGTTTATGGGGGTGGCAAGCATGCTATCATCTGCGTATATGAAATGGTAAATTTTGTGATTCTTAAATATGTTTGTAATGGGCTGGAGGTATAAATTGAAGAGGAGGGCTGAAAGGGCTGATCCTTGGGGGATGCCTTGACCTTGTGGGAAAGTTTCGGATGTGTCGTTACCTAATTGTATCCGTATTAACCTGTTTGAGATGTATGATTTGAACCATTCAAGGACTGTGCCTCCTATTTTTAGGTATTCTAGTCTGTTAATGAGGGTATTATGATTGATGCTATCGAATGCAGCAGATAGATCTATGAAGAGAAGGAAGCCTTTGTTGTTGTCATTGGTGCCTCTGATGAGTAGATCTGTTAGGGCGATTAGGAGAGTTTCAACTCCGTGGAAGGGTCGGAAGCCAAATTGATGCTCATCAAGGAGTTTTTGTTCATCAATGTAGTCTTGTAGTTGGAGTTGTATGGTCTTTTCTATTATTTTGGCAATTAGTGGTATGCTAGCTATTGGCCTGTAGGAGTTGGGGTCTTTTGGGTCTAGTTTATTGTTTTTTATTATGGGACGGATCGAGGAGAGCTTTAGGGCATTGGGCATGGTTCCTTGAGAGAGTGATTGGTTTACTATATGTTGGATATTTTCTGCAAGAAATTCCTTAGTATGTTTGATCCATGACACAGGGCAAGGGTCAAGCGGTGAGGTTGTGGTGTTAATCATTGTTATAATATTAAGGATGTGCTTTCTTTCAATCTTGTGAAAGGTTGTCCATTCATAATTACTGACATGTTTAGATATTGTGGTGGTTGTAGAGTAAGGTTTTGCCTTTAGTTTCTCAGCAAAATGTAATGCTAAGGTTTGTACACTGATTGAGTCTTGGTTCAGTTCTTGGTTTTGTGTTTTTGTTAGTGTATTCACAATTGAGAAAAGTTCTCTTGGCCGATTGATAGCATGATTTATTAGTTTGGAGTAGTATTCCCTTTTTGACTTATTGATTGCTTCCTTGTATCTATTAAGTATGTTTATATATTTAGTTTTGTTATCGTGTGACTTTGTTTTTCTCCAAATTTTTTCTTGTTTCCGTAGTTGCTTTTTTAGCCTGGCAATTTCTTTAGTGAACCATTTTTGTGATTCCTTCTTTATCTTCTGCATTGTTTGAGTGGGGGTTGCTGCTTTTTGGATAGTTTGGTTCCAGTTCTCTATTGTTTGTTCTATGTCATTTAGACTTGTGGTGAGTTTAGGTAGTATGTTGTCAAGGAATGTGTCATTATCAAAGTGGGGAAAGCGTGAGATATGTGATATTGTGTTTGTGGACTGTGATGTTGTTTGTGCTAATAGGTGGAATGTTATCAAATGGTGGTCAGACCATGGTACTTCCCTAGCTATCGGGGAAGAATGGAGTTTATGTAGGTTAAAGGGGGAAGGGAGGAAAACAAGATCAAGTGAGTTTCCTTTATTATGTGTGGGAGTATGGACTATCTGGTTAAATCCTATGTGGGACATTGAGTCAATGAAATTGTCTTTTTGGGATTGGTTCAGAGATGGGAGGTTAAGGTCACCTAAGATTATGAGGGGTTTTCTCTGAGATGTTGTGCATGCGAGTTCAAGGATGGGGGAGAGATTTTTGTGATCAGCTGATGGGGGTCTATAGATTAAGGAGAATGCTAGTGTTCTGTTTTCAATGTTTATTATGTCCATTCCTTCGACATTGTTTGAGTTCGTTAGGGTGTATTGTAGGTTTTTTTTAGTGAGGATGAGTGCACCACCTCCTCTTTTTGTGTCACGGTGGCAGTTGAATACATCATATTGTGATGTGTGGAGTTGGTTTAATAATATTGTGTCTGTAGGTGTTAGCCATGTTTCAGTGATGAAAATGAAGTCAGGTTGTTCGTCTCTTATTATGTCATTTACTATTGGTATTTTGTTCCTAATAGAGCGAATGTTTATTAGGATCAATTTTAGTTTGGTGTCCGTGCAAGTGGAGGATATTTTGTAGTCATGGTTTTTACAGTTTATTTGGATTACTCTAGGAGGATGTCTGTGGGAACTATTTGGTGGCGGGTTGTATGAGTGATGGTGTAGCGGAGAGCGTGTTAGATTGCGGTTGGGGTTGTGGATGATGGGGATGCTATTACAAGGGGGGTTGTTGAATTTATATGTGTATATTAGTTGCAGAAGGAGGGCTATTAGAAGGAGAGTGGTTGGTAGTGACTTTATTTTTAGGTAGGCCATTATGTTTTGTATTTTGTTTTGTAAGAGAGAAGAGTTTCTGGCGGGCTATGTAAGAGGGCTTGAGTGTGGTTGTGTTGAGTTGTAAAGTTTGTAAAGTTTTTAACTTTGCTTTGAAATGGTGGAAGGATGTTTCAGTTCTGAGGGTGGCTTGCCTGGCCTCCTGGCATGTCTGACCCCTTATGAGCCAGTCGTCCAGGTAGGGGAAGACAAAGATTCCCTGACTTCTCAGGTAGGCCGCCACCACTGCCAGGCATTTGGTAAAGACCCTGGGAGCGGAGGTGAGGCCAAAAGGCAGTACTCTGTACTGATAATGGTTTCCTCCCACAATGAACCTGAGGTACTTTCTGTGGTCTGGATGAATGAGGATGCGAGTGTACGCATCCTTTAGATCCAAGGGAGCATAGCCAATCTCCCTGCTGGAGGTAGGGCAGAAGTGTCCCAAGAGTAAGCATCTTGAACTTTTCTTTCTCCAGGAACTAGTTGAGGTTTCGGAGGTCCAGAATAGGTCGAAGACCCCCGGTTCTTTTGGGTACCAGGAAATACCTGGAGTAGAACCCTCGACCGTGCAAGTGGGGAGGCACAGGCTCCACTGCTTTGTCCACCAACAGACCTTGTAGCTCCTGAAGGAGAAGATCTGTGTGCAGGGGAGGCCTTGGAGGCTCCCCTGGAAAGTATGGAGGAGGCAGTTGTTGGAAGTGTAGTGCATAGCCCCTGTGGACTATGCTTAACACCCAACTGTCTCCAGTGATGAGGAGTGGCCACTGGTGGGCAAACAGAGCAAGGCGACCTCCTGTGCAGGGTTGGGAGAGCAGCGACGGAGAGGCTATGCCTAAGGAGTCAAAACCCCCCACCCTGCTGAGTGGGAGCAGGAACCGGAGGCTTGGGGGTCCTCTGCCTATGGGGCCCATTACCCTGCCCTTGGCCTGCTGACCCTGAGGGGCAGCTTGGACAGCCTGATATTGTGGGTACTGTTTGTAGGCAGTGCCCTTCCTCGGGTAAAAGGGCTTTTTACCCGAGCCCTTCTTTTTGTGAGAAGGGGCAGTAGTTTTCCTGGACAGCCTTGTCCTTGTGAGGTGCTTGGTCTCTAGCTGTGTGGCCTTCTCGGCCATGGGCTTGCCAAACAGGTTCTCACCTCGGCAAGGGACATAGACCAACTTGTCCTGAACCCATGGCTCGAGGTCCGATGACTGCAGCCATGCCTGGCGTCGAGCCGCGATGCTGACTGCCGCAACACGGGCCGAAGCCTTGAAGCCATTGTAGGCAGCGCGGGACATAAATTTTGAACATTCCCGGATCCCCAAGGACAAGGACTTGAACTCTGCAAGGGTTCCCCGGAGAGACCAGCTGAGAACCCGGCCAGCTCCTTGGCCAGGTCTCGCAAGTACATGCCCATGTATAGCTGGTAAGACTGGACACGGCAAGCAAGCATCGAGCCCTGGAAGCACTTTCTACCAAAATCAGAGGTTTCGGGCCTCCCTGCCAGGGGGCACCGCGGAGTGCATCTTCTGACTTTTCAGGCGATGCATGGTCGATTCCACAACCATGGAACGGTGTGGTAGCTGCACCTTCTGAAAGCCAGGGCTCTTCTGGAGTCGATAGATCGAATCGACCTGCTTGCTTAAAACCGGCCCCGAGGCCGGTGCCTCCCACATTCGAAAGATGAGCCACTCCAGCATCGGAGGAACCGGTACAGTAAAGGCCCCCTTCGGAGGAGAGTCATACTGCAGGGCCTTGAGCTCCTCGGCTCGAGGCTCCTCCTCGGGGTCCGTAGGGATAGCCAACGCGGTGGCCATATCCCGGACGAACTCCGAGAACCAGGTATCCTCCGGAGGGGGATCTACTTCGGGGTTCAGACTGCGGTGAGTCCGACAGGACGCTCCGAGTCTTGAAAGTGTCGGGGGACTCCTCGTCCTCCGTCTCCCATGCAGACTCGTCCGAGGAGGAATCGGGGCCTGACCTCGCGGGGCCTGCGAGCACCCGCCCCGACGCTGAAGGCACCGGCGTCGACACCCTCGGTCCCGAACGGGAGGTCGAGGGAGACCGCGACAGAGGTCGACCTCGAGCCTTCATGGTCTCTAGTATCGGCTTGGTCTCCGGGTCGACTTCGATGTCGATGTCCCGGTGGTCGGGGCAGATGCACCAGACAGGCTGGCCATCAGCGCCCGCTGCTGTTCCATGAAGGCAGACCGTCTGCTCTCCAAGGCTGTCAACCTGAGACCCAGCTCAGGAGACTCAGCAGCCACCGACTCGGGCCCCAGCGGCGCCAGGCCCGACGTCGGCTCCCTGGGAGGAGAGTCCACGAGGACTACAGGGCTTACGTGTCCAGCAGACTCCGGCTCCAGTCGAGGGACTTTGGAAGGCTTCTCCTGTTCCACGGGCCCGGGGCGACGGTCGGGGGTCTGAGACCTAGCTCTCGAGGAGCCAGGGACCTCTTCCGACGACGCCCTCGCGAGCCGCTTCTTCCTCTTTCGTTCCCGGTCGGGGGACCCCCTGTCCGAGGAGCCACGACGGTGCTCAGGATCCGATTCCAGAGATGTCGAGGCCTCAGATGAGGTCCGGGCCCGGCCGGAGGCCAAGTCAGAAAAAAGCCTCTCTTTCTGATGCTGTCGACTACGCAGTGCCTTGGAAGACATCTTCCCACATGGTCCACATGTCTGAGGGTCGCGATCAAGACTGAAGCACCGGAGGCAGCAGTCGTGTGTGTCGGTGAGAGACATCAACTTCTTACACCGATCACACTTCTTGAAACCGCTGGAGGCCATCGGGGAAAAAATAGACCCCGCGAGGTCAAAGGACTGGCCTTCCAGGAAAAAAGAGAAAAAAGGGTGCGAACGCCAGCCACGAAGGGCAAAAATCGAAAAAAGAGGATCAGGCTCGATACCGGTGTACCGAACCTGGCGGGAGGGGAACCGGCGTCGAACCGGGAAGAAAAACAGCGGGAAAAAAAAAAAAAAAAAAAAAAAAATCGCAAAAATCTAACAATTTTCCGGGATGACTAGGACTCACGTCTGGTGGGCTTCACGGAAAACGAGAGACTGAGGTAAGATGGCACCTTTAGGTGGGAAGGGAACCGCACATGCGTGCCTGCATTCCCAAAGGTTTTCATGGAAAGCTGGGGAAATGCTCCGCAAGGGGCTTCATCGACGTCGATGACACCCATATGTGAGGACTGACTTCCTGCTTGATCCGGGAGAACGTTTGGAACCCAGGGCTCTTACAGACTCGATAAATGGAATCGACCCGCTTGCTCAGAACTGGTGCCGAGGCTGGTGCTTCCCACATACGGAAGTGCAGCCGTTCCAGCATTGGAGGAACCTGAACAGTAAAGGCTTCCTTTAGAGGAAAATCATACTGGAGGGCATCGAACTGTTTGGCTCCTCCTTGGCGTCCGCTTGAATGCCAAAGCCTTGGCCATGTCCCTGACGAAATCCAAGAACCGGGTATCCTCCGGGGGGGGGGGGGACCTTCTCCGAGGCTCGGACTCCAGGGAGTCCAACGGGATGCACCAGGTCCGGAAGGTGTCAGGAGAATCCTCGTCCTCCATCTCCCATGCCTCGAGCAGCTCTGGCCATGTGGGCCTCTATGCCACCCGCCCCGATGCTGAGGGCACCAGCGTCGACGACCTCGGCCCCAAACAGGAGGTCGAGGGAGACCGTGGCCGAGGATCAACTCGAGACTTGATTGACTCGAGGATCGGCTCGGCCTCTGGGGTCGACTTAGACGTCAAGGTCCCTGTGGTCGGGGCAGATGCACCGGTCAGACCAGCGATCAGTACCTGCTGCTGCTCCATGAAGGGAGCCAGGCTGCTCTCCAGGGCCGTCAGCTTGAGTCCGAGCTCAGGAGACTCTGCAGCCCCCATCGGCATCGGGCCCAAGGTCGGTTCTCCCGGGGGAGAGTCCACGAGGACCTGACTCGGGGACACTGGCTCCAGGCGAGATTGCTTGGTCAGCCGCTCAGACTCTGAGAGCCCGGGACGGCGGCCAGGGCTGCGTGACCTGGCCCTCAAGGATCCAGGTGCCTCCACTCACGCCACCCCCACGAGAATCTTCTTCCTTTTGTGCTCCCAGGTGGGAGACCCCATCTCAGAGGACCCATGACACCACTCAGGGTCAGACTCCCGAGATGTCGAGGCCTCTGACGAAGTCTGGGCCCGGCCGGACACAGACTCTGAAAAAAGTCTCACGTTGATGCTGACGGCTCCGAAGCGCCTTCGACGACATCTTGCCGCATGGGCCACAGACCAGCGGGTCATGGTCGGGCCGAGGCATCGGAGGCAGCAGTCGTGTCGGTGAGAGACATAAGTTTCTTACACCGATCACATTTTTTGAACCCGCTGGCAGCCATCGGGGGAAAAAGGGCCCCTGCAAGGTCAAAAGACCGGGCTGCCAGTGAAAACAGAAAAAGTGCGAACGCTAGTCACAAAGGACAAAAAATGAAAAAGAAGTTCCAGACTCAATACCGGTGTACTGAGCCCAGGCGGGAAGGGGAACCGGCGTCGAACCGGATAAAGAGATGCGAAAATCGCAGAAAAAATATCAACTTTTTCCGAGGTGACACGAACTATGTCCGTTGGGCTCCGCGGAAAAAAAAGACTGAGCAAGATGGCAACCTTGAGCGGGAAGGGGACTGCGCATGCGCGCTGCATTCCCAAAGGCTTTCTTTGAAAGCTGGGGAAATGCTCCGCACGAGGGCTCCATCGGTGCCAACGTCACCCATATGTGAGGACTGACTTCCTGCTTGGTCCTGGAGAAATGGACTTGCCACACTTGGTGCATTTCTTAAAGCCACTAGCTGGTTTAGACATGCTGAAAAACACCGCTTCGTCAAAGTCAAACTGAAAAACTGCTGTGGGCAAGAAATCATCCTGAAGGGAGGGGGGGGGGGGGAACATCCATGCTAAAGCATTGACAAAAACACACCTAAAAAGGGAAAACGTCTGACGACAGGCAGGAAAAATAAGAGCAAAATATCCTGGTCATGAGGGCCAAAGAGAAACTTTATTCTCAACTGCAGGAATATGTCCCAAGGGCTCTGTGGAAAAAAAAGACTGGAGAGTATGGCGCTGTGGCAGGTGGGAAGACAGGCACGCATGTGCAGTATACCTCCCAAAAGCTTCCTTTGGAAGCTGGGGAGTGCTCTGCGTGGGACTCCGTCAGTGACGTCACCCGTATGTGAAGACTTATTTCCTGCCTGTTCACGGAGAAAAACAGAGACCACCTGGTGCATGGAGGTTGGTGCAAGTCTGTGTCAAAATTCAAGAAAACATAAAAAATGAATGAAGAGCCTACTTATGATTTTTCTAAGAAAAAATGAGCTAAAACAGGTAGTCAACATGATGAAAGAGGTTTAAAACATGGCATTTCTACTTACAGAAAAATCTGGAGAAAGTATAATGGCTGGGTTCCATGGTATACAGAGAACAGAGGTGGCCTGTGCGTGCATGCTACACAGCTGTAGAAAGCTCCAACAGCTTTGTTTACTTTTTGCAAACCTAGTCTCCATCAGAAGACATACCCTATCTGTGAGAGCTGAAATCCTGCTTGTCCTCAGAGAAGTTACTTCTACACAGCAACACACCAGTTCAGGAGGACTGAATTAGATACTCATGATTTGATCAAAAGCAATACATAGGTCAAAGTAAATTGATTAACCAATCGGTTCTACTCACATATGCTCTGCTATCTTCTTCTTTAACATACTGGACTGTGAAAGAATAAGGACAGGATATCAATTAATAGTTAATATAACATACTTTTTTTAAAAAAAGGCAGCAATGAATTTGAAGAATACTTTAAATTGAAAAGCTCAACCGTTCTAACACTTCCCCACATAGATCAGTTCAATGACTCCGACCATAAAAACTAACACCATTGTTATTTGCATCTCCTGAGGAAAAAGGGGCGCTATGTCGCACCAAATCATACAGTGCTTCTAAGTCTATTTTTGGCTAACAAAAAAATCATGAGGTTTGAGTTATGAACTAAGTATGGTCCATTCTTCGCCTTTTGGCTAAAATAGACATGAACATTGAGGGCTAATTGTCTGCCATCTGACCAAAGTAGCCACCATTCTTTTTCTCCCTGACATTCCCTCCTTGCTAGCCTCAATGGACTGGAAAAGGAAGCTACCCGTCTATGGCAGATGCTCTCCATGGACAGCAGGAAAAGTCCTCAGATGAGTGATGCCATCCGATGGAGCTCTCTGTCAAAAAGGTGAAGGTGGGAGGGTTGTGAGGACTTTTCCTGCTGTCCAGAGAACACCTGCTACAGGTGAATAACTACCATTTCTCCGTGGACAAGCTCTGCATAAATTTGGCACAACAAAAAATAAAATGGGGATAATACACTGCCCAAAAGGCCTGTTGCCAGCAAAAACAGATGTTCTGAAGTGACCACCACCAGAAACATCACCTCCCAGATCAAGAATTTTAGAAGACGGGAGAGCTTTCTTGCATTGTTTCCTGTCCAGATGACCTGCGGGAGCTCAGGTGCAGGAGGTGACATCACCACAAGGGGCCCATAAGATCTCTGCTCCAGCTGCAGGACGTGGCCACAATCCTCAGGGTGTGTCTGAAGAGGCATGTCCAAAGGGCAGTTTCTGCTCCTTTGGGGCCCCTTCGGAGCACTGAGATTAGAGAAACCGTCCTTTTTCTAGGTGGCTCTTTGGCATGGGGAAGCAGAAAAAGAAGTCGACACCAGTTAGTACTGTTAATCCTTCTAAAACTGTCAAGGTTATTGGGCCTATGGAGCAGCAGGAATCAGTCCTCACATATGGGTGACGTCGGCGCCGATGGAGCCCCCGTGCGGAGCATTTCTCCAGTTTTCAAAGAAAGCCTTTGGGAATGCAGCGCGCCTGCGCGGTCCCCTTCCCGCCCAAGGGTGCCATCTTGCTCAGTCTGATGACATAGCTAAAAGACAGTAAAAATCAAAATAAAGGATATGACTGCAACTCCAGGGGAGGAGGGAGGGTCGTGAGGACTGATTCCTGCTGCTCCTGGAGAACACCTGTTACAGGTGAGTAACTACTCTCTCCGGGACCAAGCAGGAAGTCAGTCCTCACATATGGGACTCCCCAGCTCTAGGCTACCGGGAACCCAAAGCTGAAAAAAATGTCTCCCTCTCAAGAGCCTTAGCATCTGTGATAAGAATATCCTCTGAGAACGCCCCCGTACGGTAGCCCAACACAAGGGCCGAAGGGTAGGAGTTGCCTAATCCTCAAAGAGATTATGGAGTACCGCCTGTCCGAAAGCACTGTCCCTTCGGGACTCTCTCTCGAGGCAGTAGTGGGCTGAAAAAGTCTGGCTTGAAGACCAAGTAGCGGCCAGGCAGATGTCTGCCAACGGAACAGAGCGGAGATGAGCTACTGACGCGGCTTTCGCCCTGACATGGTGGGCCGTGACTTGACCCTGCAAGGGAAGGTCGGCTGCCTTGTACGCCCAGGCGATACAATCTGCTACCCAAGTGGACAATGTACGCTTGGAGACAGGTAACCCCAATTTATTAGGGTCAAAGGAGATGAAGAGCTGAGTAGCCCTTCGATGCTCCCGCGTACGTTCAATGTAAAAGGACAACGCCCTCTTACAGTCCAGAGTATGCAAGCCTGTCTCAGCCTGGCTGGTATGCAGCCTGGGAAAGAATGTCGGAAGAACCACCTCCTGGTTGAGGTGGAAAGAGGAGATCACTTTTGGAAGGAACTTCGGATGAGTCCGAAGGACCACCCTGTTCCTATAGAACCATGTGTACAGTGTATCAGAAACCATAGCTTGTAGTTCACTCACACGTCTGGCTGAGGTAAGAGCTACCAGGAAGAGAGTCTTCCAAGAAAGGAAGCGTAAATGGCAAGTAGGCATCGGCTCAAACGGTGGGGCGAGTAAGTTGTTGCAAAACCACGTTCAAGTCCCACTCAGTGGCAGGTGGACGAATCAGAGGCTTGAGCAAAAGCAGGCCTCTGAGGAAGCAGGACACCAAGGGGTGAACCGACAGCGACTGTCCCTCCACCGGTGAGTGGTGTGCTGAAAGAGAACTGAGGTGGACCCGAACAGAGTTGGACTTAAGGCCTAGGTCTGACAGGTGAAGTAGATATTGTAGCACTATTGGCACCAGGCAGGAGAAAGGATCTTCATTATGCTGAGCACACCACACTGAGAACCTGCGCCACTTGAGTGCATAGGACTTTCTGGTGGATTGCCTCCTACCACCTCCTCAACATCCCTAGGTAGAAGCAAGGGAGCTAGCACTATCCTTTCAACAGCCAGGCCATCAGATTGAGGGATCTGAGATTGGGGTGCAGAAGGGAGCCCTAATCCCGAGACAGGAGATTGGGTTGAAACCCCAGAGGGAATGGAGTTTCCACTGCCAACTGCAGAAGAAGTGGAAACCACGGTTGCCTCGGCCATCTGGGGGCTACCAGAATCACTGAGGCCTTGTCCCGTAGAATCTTGAACAGAGTTCGGGCCACCAGGGGCATGGGAGGAAACGCATACAGGAGGCCCGTAGACCAAGAGATCAGAAAAGCATCTGCTGCCATTCTCAGGGGATGCGGCTGTCTGGAGCAAATCCTGGGCAGCTGACGGTTCAGTGGACTTGCAAAGAGATTGATGGATGGTAGTCCCCATCGTAGAAAGATCTGCTGAGCCACCAGTGGATTCAACTGCCATTCGTGAGGCTGGAAAATCCTGCTTAGTTTGTCTGCCAAAAGGTTCTCCAGACCAGGCAGATAAACTGCTTTGAGAAACATGCCTTGTTTGACTACAAAGGAGCAAAGGGCTTGCGCCTCCTGACATAGGATTCTGGACCCTGTGCCCCCTTGCTTGTTCACATAGAACATTGCTACCTGATTGTCTGTCTGAACTAAGACAGACTGGTGAGAGACGGCATGAGAAAAAGTCTGTAGAGCCAAGCAGAGTGCTCGCAGCTCGAAAAGATTGATCTGCTGTGTGGCCTCCCGAGGAGACCAGAGGCCTTGAGTGCATGTGCCCTGGCAATGTTCACCCCAGACCATTAAGGAAGCATCGGTCGTCAGCACCCTGGTGTGTGCTGGGGCCTGAAAGGGTACCCCCTGAGAAGGTTTGGGAGATGTAGCCACCACTGCAAGGAGTCCAAGAGTGGTTTGGACACCTTTACTCTGTCTCGGAGGTCGCCTGTGGCTTGCGCACACTGAGCTCTGAGGCACCACTGAGCTGCCCGCATGTGTAGATGGGCATTAGGGGTCACATGTACCATGGATGCCATGTGGCCCAGGAGCTGCAGGACGTGTCTGGCGGAGATCTGAGAACTGCTTTGGAACTGGTTGGCCAAGTCCATCAGCCTGTGGGCCCTGTCCTCAGGCAAGTAAGCTCTTGCCTGCAGGGTGTCTAATCTTGCCCCTATAAACTCTAGGTTCTGTGAGGGGAGCAAAGTGGACTTTGTGTAGTTTATGACAAAGCCCAGATGTTGAAGACGACAGACAGTGCGAAGAGTGGCTTGTCTGGCCTCCTGGAGAGACTGACCTCTGATGAGCCAATCGTCCAGGTATGGGAAGACAAAAATTCCCTGATTTCTGAGATACGCCGCCACCACCGCCAGGCATTTGGTGAAAACCCAGGGGGTGGAAGTTAGTCCAAAGGGAAGTACTTTGTACTGGAAATGGTTTCCTCCCACCACAAATCAGATATTGTTTGTGGTCTGGAAAAGCATCCTTTAGGTCTAAGGAGCATAGCCAATCTCCCTGCTGGAGGTAGGGCAGCAGTATCCCAAGAGTAAGCATCTTGAACTTTTCCCTCTCCAGAAACTTGTTTAGGTTTCGCAAGTCTAGGATAGGCTGGAGGCCTCCTGTCCTTTTTGGTACCAGAAAGTACCTGGAGTAGAAGCCTTGCCCTTTCAGGTGGTGAGGCACCGGTTCCACCGCCTGTTCCTTTAGAAGACTTGCCAACTCCTGAAAGAGGAGGTTTCTGTGCAGAGGGAGTCTTGGAGGCTCCCCTGGAAAGTAGGAGGTGGGTATCCGGTGGAAGTTGAGCAGGTAGCCCTTTTGGACTATGCTGAAGACCCAGGTATCCCCTGTGATGGCTGGCCACCTGTAGGCGTACAGGGTCAGCCGACCTCCTGTGCTGAGTGGAGCCAGCTGTGGAGAAGAGGCTATGCTATGGGAGTCAAAACCCTGCTCCCTGCTGTGCAGGAGCCAGAGCTGGCGGCTTGGGGGTCTTCTGCCTACGGGGCCCATGCCCCGGCCCCTTGGCCTGCTGGCCCTGTTGGGGAGCTGGAGAGGCCTGATATTGAGGGTAGGATTTGTAGGCAGCACCCTTCCTTGGGAAAAAGGGCTTCTTCCCCGAGCCCTTCTTTTTCCCTGTTGACAAAGCTTTGAACCTCTGCAAAGGTTCCTCGGAGAGGCCAGCTGAGAACCCAGCAATCTCCTTTGCCAGGTCTCGTAGGTACATGCCCATGTACAGCTGGTAGGTCTGGACACGGCAAGACAGCATAGAGCCCTGGAAGCACTTTCTACCGAGGGCATCCAGGTTCTGAGCCTCCCATCCGGGGGGCACCAAGGAGTACATCTTCTGACTCTTCAGACGGTGCATGGCCGATTCCACAATCATGGAGTGGTGCGGTAGCTGCGCCTTTTGGAACCCAGGGCTCTTACGAACTCGATAAATGGAATCGACCCGTTTGCTAAGAACCGGCGTCAAGGCCAGTGCCTCCCACATACGGAAGAGCAGCCATTCCACATTGGAGGAACCAGTACAGTAAAGGCTTCCTTCGGAGGAAAATCATACTGGCGGGCATCAAGCTCATCGGCATCCGTAGGGAAGGCCAAGGCCTTGGCCATGTCCCTCACGAAGTCCGAAAACTGGGTATCCTCGGGGGGGGGGGGGGGGGGGAACCATCTCCGAGGCTCGGACTCCAGTGAGTCCGAAGGGAAGTACCGGGTCCGGAAGGTGTCCGGGGACTCCTCGTCCTCAGTCTCCCACTCCTCCAAGGAGGAATCGAGCGGCTCCGGCCGTGTGGGCCTCGATGCCATCCGCCCCGATGCTGAGGGTATCGGCATCGACGACCTCAGCCCCGCATGGGAGGTCGAGGGGGACCTTGACCGAGGATCGACTCGAGACTTCATTGACTCGAGGATCAGCTCGGTCTCCAGGGTCGACTTAGACGTCGAGGTCACGGTGGTCGGGTCGGGTCAGATGCACCGGTCAGACCGGCGATCAGCACCCGCTGCTGTTCCATGAAGGCAGCCAAGCTGCTCTCCAAGGCCGTCAACCTGAGTCCAAACTCAGGAGACTCAGCAGCCCCCGACTCGGGCCCCGACGGCATCGGGCCCGACGTCGGTTCTCCCGGAGAAGAGTCTACGAGGACAACTGCACTTACGTGACTCGGGGACTCCGGCTCCACACGAGGTAGCTTGGAAGGCCTCTCCGACTGGGGCAGCAGTCAGGGCTACGCGACCTGGCCCTCGAGGAACCAGGAGCCTCCACCAATGCCGCCCTCGTGAGCTTCTTCTTCCTTCGGTGCTCCTGGGAGGGAGACTCCCTTTCAGAGGAACCCCGACGGCGCTCGATTTTGGACTCCCGAGATGTCGAGGCCTCTGACGAAGTCCAGGCCCAGCCGGACGTGGAGTCAGAAAAAATTCTCTCACGTTGATGCTGACGGCTCCGAAGCGCCTTCGATGACATTTTGCCACACGGGCCACAGGCCAGCGGGTCATGGTCGGGCCCGAGGCATCAGAGGCAGCAGTCATGTGCATCGGTAAGAGACATAAGTTTCTTGCACCGATCACACTTTTTGAACCCGCTGGCAGCCATCAGGGGAAAAAGGGCCCTTGCAAGGTCAAAAGACTGGGCTGCCAGTGAAAACACAAAAAGAGCGAACACTAGTCTCGAAGGACAAAAAACGAAACACACAAGTCTGGACTCGATACCGGTGTACCGAGCCCAGGCGGGAAGGGGAACCGGCATTGAACCGGATAATACAACGTGAAATCGCAGAAAAAAATCAACTTTTTCCGGGTGACACGAACTCACATCCGTCAGGCTCCACGGAAAAAGAAAGACTGAGCAAGATGGCACCCTTGGGCGGGAAGGGGACTGAGCAGGCGCGCTGCATTCCCAAAGGCTTTCGTTGAAAACTGGGGAAAAGCTCCGCACGGGGGCTCCATCGGCACCGACGTCACCCATATGTGAGGACTGACTTCCTGCTTGGTCTTGGAGAAAGACATTTACTATTTGGTCAGAAGTTGGAAGTATCCTACTACTACTAATCATTTATATAGCGCTACAAGGTGTACGCAGCAGCGTACACATACATATAAAAGACGGTCCCTGCTCGACAGAGCTTACAGTCTAATCATGACAGATAATATAGTAGATAAGAATAAGGGTAAAGATAAGGAGACACAAGGAAAACAAGGGATCAGGGATCCAAAAGCAGCTTCAAAGAGGTGAGCCTTCAGCATGGATTTGAAGAGGGGGAGAGATGAAGCCTGACGTACAGACTCAGGTAGTTTGTTCCAAGCATAAGCAGCACCAAGGTGAAAAGACTGAAGTCTCGAGTTAGCAGTGGAAGAAAACGGCAGAGAAAAGCAGGCCAGTGGAAGAGTGGAGTTCACAAGGAGGTGTGCAGGAAGAGAGGAAAGACAGTGAGGAGAAATAGAATGAAGGCATTTATAGGTCAGAAGTCGTCTGAATTGGATATGGAAACGGAAGGGGAGCCAATGAAGTGATTTGAGAAGAGGGGTTATATGAGTATATCGGGGCTGGCAGAAGATTAGCCATGCACCAGAGTTCTGAACAGTTAGAAGGGGAGAGATGTGACTCAGAGGGAGACCAGCAAGGAGGAGATTAGAAAAGTCAAGACAGGAGGTGACTAAAGAGTGGATAAGTGTTTTAGTAGCTTGTTCAGACAAGAAGGGGCAAATTTTGTTAATGTTAGAGAAAAACATGTTTTAGCTATCTGTTGGATATGTGTGGAGAAGGAGAGGGAGGAGTCAAAGATGACCCCAAGGTTGCAGGCTGAGGAAAGAGGAAGGAGAAGAGTTATCTACAGAGACAGAAAGGAGGAAGAGGGGAGGAGGGTTTAGGGGGAAAAATAAGTTGTTCAGTTTTGGCCATGCTCAATTTCGAACGGCGGTGAGACATCTAGGCAGCGATGTCAGATAGGCAGGCAGATATACGGGCTTGGAGTGTATAGACAGATCTGAGAGTCATATTATTAATATTTCAGCTAATGCCCTTCAGAGCTTAATAATCAGGCATACTAGTATGAGACCATTTAGAACGAGTATGGACAACAGGATAGCCACTCCACCTGATTTCCAAAAAACAAATCAGGCAACGTCTAGAAGGGCTCCATCCCTTTATGCACCGGATTTATGGAATACTCTACCTGATAACATGTGAGTAATGAGATTTAAAGGACTTTAAACAAATGCTTAAGACTATACTTTTTATACAATTTTATGGACCTTCCTAGGGCATAGCATACGCTTGTGTAATTTTTAATGAAATGTGATTTGTTACTAATGTATATGCTTTCATACACCTTCCTATTACCTTTCTTTGCTTCTACCCTGTAATTGTATACCCTGTGCTGTGTAAACCACTTTGATTGAAGGAAAAGGTGGTATATAAAACTGGTTAAATAAATAAATAAATCAGGATAAAAATGGTATTGAAAGCTATGGGAGGAGATGAGAGAACCGAGGTAAGATGGCATCCTTGGGCGGAAAGGTGACCGCGCATGTGCTGTGTAACTCCCAAAGGCTTTCTATGAAAGCTGGGATCAGCACAGACTGTCAGCGCCAACGTCACCCATATGTGAGGACTGACTTCCTGCTTGTTCCTGGAGAAATATCAGGTGTAGACATAGATCTGAGAGTCATTGGCATAAAAATGATACCGAAAGCCATGTGAGGAGATGAGAGGACCAAGGGATTGGGTATAGAAAGAGAAAAGGAGAGAGCCCAAAACAGACCCCTGGGGTATACCAACAGAGTGGGATAGCAGTAGAGGAGGAATCACCAGAACACTAAGGAGCGATGGAAGAGAAGGATAACCAGGACATCACAGAGCCCCTAAAACAAATGTGTGGAGAAGGTAGTGGTGGACAAGTGTCAAAAGCAGCAGAAAGGTCAAGAAGAATGAGAGCTAAATAAAGGCCCTTGGATTTAGACAGGAACAAGTCACTGGAGATTTTGGCAAAAGCCGTCTCAGTAAAAAGTAAAGAATGAAAGCCAGATTGAAGTGGATCTAGCAGGGCTTAAGGAGAGAAATTCAAGGCAACAGCAGAGAATTGCACGTTCAAGAAGTTTGGAAATTAAGAAAAGGAAGATTGGTCAATAATTAGATGGACAAGTAGGGCCACGTGAAGGTTTCTTTAGGAGAGGTATGACCATAGCATGCTTGAAGGTTGCAGGGACAGTTGCAGTCTAAAGTAATGTTGAGAATATGCAAGATGGAAGGGATGACAGAGGAGGAGATGGAGTTAAGGAGACGGGTAGGGATAGGATCAGAGGAACAGGTAATACGTTAGAGGAAAGAAGATGACAGGTTTCCTCTTTGGACATCTTAGAAAAGGATGAAAGGGTAAACAGATTGAAGGGGAAAAGTCTGTGATGAAGTGGGGAAGAGGGGATGAAGCTGATCTAGTGGAGAATTGTCTAAGTTCCGCCTCCCCAGTTGCTTCTTCCTCAGTTTTGGGGGATTTTTCCCATCCCCACCTCCTAGCTCAGTTTGCTGCAAAGTTTGCTCAGCATGATTAACAATTTCAAGTTGTAGGGTCTCATCTTAGTAGGATGGACACTCAGCTATCCACATTGCAGGCGGTTCTTACTTCTGTTAGTTTATTGGTTCATCGCTGTATGGAGGCTTTGGAAAATGCTTCCGGGGTGAGAAATATTTGCTGCCTGGATTTTCCATGTACTCATTATCTATCCCCTGTGATCCTCTTTAAAAAATATTTAAAAGGAGGTTCTTGCCTTTCCAAGTGCTGAGACCTTCCAAATACATAATATTTGCTTGCCTCTGGATGTCAAAGTTCCCCTTCCAGGGTCCGAGGATACAGATCAAATTGTTCAGTTGGGTAGCTTGGATTTGTTTGGGGTTTTTTTTTAGAATCTAAGAACATAAGATATGCCATACTGGGTAAGACCAAAGTCCATCAAGCCCAGTATCCTGTTTCCAACAGTGGCCAATCTAGGTCATAAGTAGCTAGCAGTTTCCTCAGACAGGTTCCACAATGCTCGTATTGACTTAAGCAGTGATATCCCGGGTCCCTTTTAATAATGTTTTATAGACCTTTCCCTCCAGGAACTTGTCAAACCTTTTTTAAAACCCAGCTACACTAACAGCTTTTACTACATCCTCCGGTAACAAATTCCTGAGTTTGATTACACGTTGAGTGAAAAAATATTTTCTCTTATTAGCCTTAAATAGTTTACCCTGTAGCTTCATTACATGTCCCCTAGTCTTTCTATACTCTGATGACGTAAACAATCGATCTACGTTTACCCGTTCCACTCCATTCATTCTAAAGATGAGATTGCTACACATGCTACTTTGTTAGTTTCTTGTCTTTCTGAGATGGATCAAAATTTAGTGTTAAAATTGTATTTTCAAAAACAGAAAAAGGATTTTTTGTGGTCAGAAAATTACTTTATTTCCTGACATTTCACGTTCCACCCAGTTGCGACAAAGCATTCCTGGTGCTAAAAATTCATGTTCTGGCGCTGGGGGCTGAATTTTTCCTGACATTTCCATGTAAATGTGTGATTTCCAATCAAAGTATTTCCCATAATTTCTTTGATCCATCTCATTGGAGATTTTCTTAAAAATGAGGGCTGACTATTTCAGTTAAGCTAGTATAGTTAATACAGGGTTTTGTGGAGTGGAGGAGTGGCCTAGTGGTTGGGGCAAGGTACTTCAGGCCGGAAGGTCGGGGGTTCAAATCCCACTAGAGGACAGCAACCTTGGGCCAGAAGGACTGGGGTTTCTGGTCCCACAGGTGCTCCTTGTGGTCTTGGGCAAGCCACTTAACCCTCCATAGCCCATGTTCCCTGTAAAATAGTTATCTCCAAGTTATAATGCCCTGTTCAATGTAATTTCAGTTTGTTCAATGTAAACCGCACTGATGCAGAATAGCGCGGTATATAAGAGAATGTAAATAAATTGCCTTTAGGATTTAGATTGAAGTTTCTTCTTGTTTATTCAGGACCCTCTGTATGAAATGGACTTGATGCATTTTGTTCTGTTTAAGTTTTGTATCAGTATTATGTTTTTTCCTGCATTTTCTTTTTCATTTCCTTTATTTAATAGAAATGCTTAATAAAAAAAAAAGAATTTCATGTCAGGTATTGAGTGACTTAAATGGAGCTTTCATTGGCTGCACCACAAACATACTGTGGTCCCAAGACACTGTGGGAGGCTTATAGGGAAGTTTAAGAAGAAGTAAGCGCCACATGATGTGAACTAAAAGCTGCAGAGAGATGTGTTTACCCTCTACAGCAGAGTGATACACTCCAATTGTACAGAGGTGAACTCTTGCAGAGTTGGACTTTAGTCCAGCCTCTGAATGGTGTGGAAGATATTCAAGCAATGTTTGTGTCAGATAGGCAAAAGCATCTATGGTGCATTCCTCACACCAAACCTCTTCCACTTGAATGAATATGATTTTCTTGTTGAGGCCCTCTTGGAATCTAGAATACTGGTGATACCAGCTGGCAGACTGAAAACGGATAATGTTAGCCTCAACATCCAAGCCGTGAGGGCCAGGGACTTTATGTTGGGATGCAACATCATTCCACTCTACTGTGTTATCAGATCTGGTGCTTGCTGAAGCTGCATCGGATCTCAGATGGAAAGTTCTGGACAAGGGAACTACTGCTGCCTGGGCCAATAAGGAGCAATGAGAATCACTGTACTCTTTTTTTTTTTTTTTTAATTTTAAGTTTTTATTAAGTTCAACAGGCAAGATACATCACATTACATTCAACAATTAACATCAATGAGTTAACCTGTAGCCTTTGCCCCCCCGACATGCCAGTTACAGCATCCCTTTCCTCCCCTTACCTATACCCCGCCATCCTTTACATCACTCCTTGAATTTCCCTTTCCCCCTACCCTTCACCCCTTCCCCTGTCCTCCCTACTCCCCTCCTATATACCACCTCTCCTACAGCTACCCTCTCACCCCACTCGCTCACCCCCGTTCCTCCCCCTCCTCGACTACTCCATCCTTCCACATACTCTCTCAATCATCTCCATACCCCCTCCTACTGTTTCTCCATTTGTCCCCCTCTACCCTTTCCCCCCCCCCGTGATTTTATACGTAACAAATTTCCGACATTCTTTTAGCGTAACTGTCCATAGATAGTAGAATCGTTCTATTCCAGTGCCATGCAATTTCACATCTGGCCGCCGTGACACAAAACCAAATGATGTTCCACTCTCCTTCCCACTGCCCGTCCTTTTGCAGGAGACACATTTCAGGAGTCAGCTCTATACTTGCCCCCACAATTTTTTTTAATGTTATCCCTTATTTTCCCCCAGTACCTTTGAACCACTGGGCATGACCACCACATATGCATCCATGTTCCCTCTTTGCCGCACTTCCTCCAACATTCATTCGTCTTCAATACCCCCGCTTTATACAGCCGCTCCGGTATGAGATACCACCTACTCAACACCTTGAACCCATTTTCGCGTAGCGCCGTGGCAATAGTGAATTTGGCTATACCCATCGCCACTCCCTCCCACTTCACCTCCCATTCCACCCCTAAGTCCCTTTCCCATTCTTCCATATAGCACAGTTACTTACCTGTAACAGGTGATCTCTGGGAACAGCAGGAATAAGTCTTCACATATGGGTACTTCAGTATCGACGGAGTCTGCACGGGAACGCTCCCCAGCGTCCAATTAGAACGCTTTTGGGAGCATCCCACCATGCCTGCGTGCTGCCTTCCCGTCTTTCCCAACTGCCTCTCCTCAGTTAAGTTTTAAAGCTGAGACAAAGAGAGAGAGAGAGAGGGGAAAGATAGAGATAGAGAAAAACAACTCCTAGGGGAGGTGGGTGGGTTGTGAAGACTTATTCCTGCTGTTCCCAGAGATCACCTGTTACAGGTAAGTAACTGTGCTATCTCCAGGAACAAACAGGAATGAGTCTTCACATATGGGGACTCCCAAGCTAAGATGCCTGGAGGAGTCCCAGCATGTTGCGAGTCTGAGAAAGGCCATGCTATTCAACAGAACCTCAGGCATCCTGGGGATGGAGGGTAGGAGTTGAACTAAAAAGATGTGCTATGGAACAGATGGACCAAACAGGACGCCTAGATAGGAGACCCTGGGTAAATAATATCTAGTAGTAAATATTGAACTGCAATATACCCATATGGACCTCACATGGTGGTACTGTAAAATGTTTATGGAGTTCATATGGATCTGCTAATATGAACCAGCAGAATATTCTCAAGGAGTACCTCAATGTAGAGCAGAGGTAAATAAACTGTGCAAAAGACAGGTTGAGGTCAGAACCTTTAGGGTGAGAAAAGTCCCAGCGGAAATTGGGGTAGTTCAATGAGGCAGGACTTTTGCGGAAAAACGCGGAAGTCCCTATTAGATAAGCCTGAAGCTCTTTTGACCTTAAAGAGACATAGTTCTTATAGGAGAAGAGGGGTATTGAAGACCCCTATATCCGATGACAAAGAAGGACAGAGGTATGAGGCATTGTAGCCTCCTATTTTCTGAAGATTCAGAATGTCCTTCCTAATTGAAGTCACTTAGGAAAAAAGATGGTACATGGAGGACTTCAGATGTACCTAACCTGAAGGTTATGGTGAAAAAACTTTTTAACTACCACAGAGAAGTGGTTGTTTATGTAGAACCCTAAGCATGCTGGAGTAGCATTGATAGGGATAGTGACTATCTGTCGGAGCCCTATAGGAAATATATATACATATATATATATACATATATATATACATGACCTAGGCAGACAGATAGAAAAAAGTATATAGATACATATCCACCTACTATCATATATTGCAATATATATATAGATAGGTAGATACAGATATATCTATTTATATACATATACACATATATACACCCATGTCCCCACATAGGGATATGTGGAGAGAGAAAGATTCATCTAACAAGAAGGGAAATATCTGCTTGAGGAGATGTTTAGAGAATCCATTCTCCCTGGTTATGAGTGGGAGAGCTAAGGGAGTGCTCTCACTGACAAGGAGAAGTCTAGAGTCCTCTAAGAATTGTAGCCCTTGAATAACCAGGAATGGAGGCCTACGTGAAAAAGTGCAGAGGATGTTTTTAATCCGCAAGCAGTAAGTCTGGATCTTTCCATAACTCCAGTATGGCAGCTGGAGAAGAAGATGCAATGAAATGAGATACCATATTTACCCTTCTATGAGGGCAAAATGAGTATCCTGCATTCTTGCGCTCAATATGAATTACCCCATGAAGAATTGAGGGTGGAAGGAAAATACAAGACAAGGAGTGGCTGTACTAAAAGAAAACCATCCCGGGTGAAGGGGTCCACTGGAGATGTGAACCAACCCAGGGGATTGAGTAATTCTTTAGGTCTTCACTTAATTAAAGGCCTGTGTCCTTTATTGTAGAAGGAGACTTTAATGGAAATGGTAAGGGTAGGGAAGAACCCAGTGGGAAGAACCCAGTAGTCATGACTAGGTAAAGCCCTTCCTAGTGGTTGGGGCAAGGTACTTCGGACCGGAAGGTCGGGGGTTCAAATCCCACTAGAGGACAGCAACCTTGGGCCGGAAGGACTGGGGTTTCTAGTCCCACAGGTGCTCCTTGTGGTCTTGGGCAAGCCACTTAACCCTCCATAGCCCATGTTCCCTGTAAAAAATAGTTCTCTGTGTGCTGTGCTTTCCTGTCTAATCAATGTGTTTATACCTCAAAAAAAATTTCCTGTCATGATTTGACAATTTCCAATCTGTAATCAAAAACCGCTGCTGATCGCTGGAAGTAGCGGTATACAAATGTATACTAAATAAAATAAAATAAACCATCTGGAATTATTTGCTCTCTAGCAAGGGCCCATAGTGCAGAGCTGCTCTGTAGAGATGCAGAGAGCATGTTGCAGGTTGGTTAGAAGAAAAAACTGGCTGTTTAAGAGCCAGTATGTAACCTGAACTACTCCGCCAAAGCCCAAGGATTGGAGAAGGCTAAGGATAGAAGGTATGCTGATGTGTCTGCAACAATAAAGCCAAAAAAGGTTCTTAGTCTGTCTGGGACTTAGTACTAAGGCCAGAAAGGATTGATATTGGAGATCAACCCCTGGTTGCTTGGTCAGCAAGTCAGTGGTCTAACCACTAAGAGCCCCTGCACTTCTAGCTATTGTTAGGGCAGCAGAACAAATCTTAGGTCCCAAGATTGGAAAAAGGACCTACAGACATAAGTAGGAGTGGTAAGACTCCGTCATTGTCTGAGAAGCTGCCACAAAACAAGATTGCAAGGGGGAGACAACTCTGAAAAGAAAACTCAGGGGCTTAGGGATAAGCCCTTCAGTTAAGTGGTATCACTCTTACAGACCAAAATGTCTTAGTAAGAGGGACAGAGTTGAAAAAAGACTTACGATGGAGTAAATCTCTGAAAAAGTAATATGAGACATGCTGATACAGGAGAAAATGTCAAAGGTAAAGGCATGGCAACCTTATTGACAGCTGTTACTCCTCTGTCAACTTAGGAGGAAGAGGAGTAACTTTACTACCTGTAAAGCATAATCATCCTAAGAAGCTCTATAAGCTAAAAGGAAGGATGTCTCTTTAAAAGAGAGACATGTGTAAAATTTAGGATGGAACCGATGTAGATGCTTGTAATGAGAAGAAGCAGACTACAGGTTCTAAACCTCAAAACAGGAAAGAAGGATTCAGTGAAGAGTCTATCAGCAACCCTGCGGCTGCTGGGTTTGCTGAAGTGGTTGAGGTTGTGGTTTCTTTAGCCTGGTTTGATGTTTCCCTTGTTTGGAAACAGCTGTATGATGGGTAGAGAATGAATAAAACTTTTTTCCCCTTGGGGGAATAAAGTTTGGTAGAAGATTTCCTACCACCTGGGATAGAGGAAGGTGTTGAAAATCCTTTGAAAGCAATAGTGTCAGTGGTTAACTGAGCAGCTTGGCGTAAAGTCTCTTTGTTAAAGAGATTCTCCCCAGTACAAGGAGTATTTCCCAGCCTTTCTTGTACCCATTTATCCAAGTCCGAAGCTTGGAGCCAGGCCATGCGTCGTGCCCCTATGCTATAGCAGAGGTTTTGCTAACAGACTCAAAACAGTCCAGGGTAGCACGAGTAAGGAACCTAGAGATATTTTGAACATGACTAACCAGTAAAGAGTAGTCTGCTCTTTTGAGATCTTGAAGAAAAGGAGTCAAAAAACAGCAAACTGTTGGTGACCTCTTCAAGAGATAATCCCATATAGAAAATATATGAGAGAATTCTTGTTGAAAACATGGATGCCTGGAAGCTTTTACGTCCAAAGGCATCTAAAGTTCTAGACTCACGACCTGGCGGATAAGAAGAGTGCCTTTTAGCACTTTTAATACACCTCATTGCTGATTCCACAACAATAGAATGATGAGGAAGTTGAGTCTTTTGAAAACCTGGAGAAGGGGGCACCTTGTACAGAGAGTCAGTGGCCCTTGAAGGTGGGGATACCTTTAAGGGAGTAAAAGATCCTGTAAGGTTTGATGCAAAGGAAGCATGATGACCTCCTTTGGATTCTCAGGGATATGCAGAAGTTCTGAATCCCCTGGTGCAGGATCTTGATCAGGTATAGAAATGGCAAGTAACCTTGCCATATCAAGCAGGAATGCTTGAAAAGAAATTTCCCCAGAAGGGGATCCTCTATCATGAGGAGTAAAGGTTAGATCTGTTGAAGATCTAGTCTTGGCACTAATGGATTGATCCACTGCAGTGCAAGACCCGAAAGGGTGGAGCATCGGATTGTCCTGAAAGGATAGTCGTCGGTACCGCTCGAGGCCGGTGCCACGACAAAATCGGTGGAATACTATCAATGCCAGGGATGGATTCCAAACTCGGTACCGAAGGAAGCGAGCTTGTGGAAGTAAGCATGGAAGGCACCGATACCGATGCAAACGTAGAAAGCGGTACCGGCAGTGGTATCGCAGCCGGTACCGATATCGGAAGATCAGTCTGAGGTGACTAACGGTACCAAAGGTACCGAGAGCGCCAGACTTTGATCCCCGGGACAATGTCTTCGGCACCGTCCGAGGTCGGTACCCAATCGTCCAGGCTAGAGATCGATTCTAGACTCGGCATCGAAAGCAGCGAGTCTATCGAAGCACGCTTGGAGGGTACCGACGTGGATACCAGAACCGGTACCGGAATCGATACCGATGCTGGAAGATCGGTCTGTAGCGACTAATGGCACCGAAGATACCGAGAGCGCTAGACTGCGACCATCGGTGTGAAATGTTTCATCCAACACCATTGCCGAAGCCGGGGTACCAGCAAAGCGGATACCACCACCGAGCATGGCTCAGGTATGTTCGCAGAGGTAAAAACCCCGGGAACAACCTGAAACCCCGTTAATGCTTTGGAGGCCGAAGACTCCCGCCGGGGTTTTAAAGCCAATTTGTCCTCGGGGGCAAGGCCAGAGGCATCTCTATGCTGAACATGAAATCTACCACCCGAGGACTGGCTAGTCTTTACAGACTTTTGTTTGGTTACCTGATCCTGTGAAAAAAGTTGTAGTTGGTACCCTCAGGACTGATGGGAACCACGTATCGAGTTGAGCTCGATGCTGAAGACTTCTTCTGGAAATATTACTGCAGGAGGGACACTCCAGCGGATAGTGGTCAGGACCCAAACATGGGAGGCACCAGTTACGGGTGTCAAACTAATTTGGTACCACCACAGTTGAAACATGTTTTAGAGATAGTGGCTGGCGTTTCCATGAAGGAAAGTGAAGAGGCCTAGCCGGCCGAAAAAACCATCAGGCACTAAACAGGGAAAAATTCCCTACAAAGGAAAAAATTTGTAGGAGAAAGAAAGAAGAAAACACCGGCGGTACCGGTGCGTCGAGGGAAGGCAGACACGACCACAAGAAAAAACAAAAATAAAGGAAGAATTTTCTGCGGTGACAAGAGTACGTCCTGCCGGCTCCGCGGAAAAACTAAAACTGAGGAGAGGCAGTTGGGAAAGGCGGGAAGGCAGCACGCAGGCGTGGTGGGATGCTCCCAAAAGCGTTCTAATTGGACGCTGGGGAGCGTTCCCGCGCAGACTCTGTCGGTACCGACGTACCCATATGTGAAGACTCATTCCTGCTTGTTCCTGGAGATAGCTCAATTTCCCAGCTCCCCTCGCTATTAACCCTTTTGTAGATTCTAAATATCATGCCCTTCTGCCCCACAGAACCTAAACATGCCCCTTCAAACCATTCCAATCCCCCCCCCACTATCCTGCCCCTCTTCCTTTTTCTAATCAGTGACCCCATTTGCGCATACGCATACCTATCTGTTTCCTGCAACTGATACATATCTCGAATACCCTCAAAAACCCCTAACCGCCTTCCCCACTAAAATCTGACACCTGACTTAAACCCTGCTCCTCCCATCTTCGCAGAACTACTCTACTCGGTCCCACTCCCTTTTCACAACACGCCTGGAGGGACATAGTATGTGACCATTTCTTATCCCCCACCATCCTCTGCCTATGCTGTTGCCATACGTTTAAAGTGTGCATCACATCAAAGGGTTAGCCCCCTCCCCCCCCCCAACTAATCTTTCTAACTCTCTGGGGCCAAAATCTGCTGCCTCCATCACCACCCATTGCTTTAATGGTTCCCTTAACCATGCATACACCGGAGCTGCGCTGCCTTATAGTACAGTGCAAAGTTAGGTATACCCATCCCTCCCTCCATTCCCTGCACTTGTAGTGTCCATGCCGCCACCCTTGGCTTCTTACCCCCCCCCCCCCCAAATAAAAGCCTCCACTTGCTTTTGTATCTTCCTTAATATTCTTCTCGGTATTGCTATTGGTAATACTTGGAAGTAGAACAGGAACTGGGGAAGCAGCATGCTTTTGATGATCGCCATCCACCCGAACCAAGAGTAGTACCCCCTGCTCCAGCCCCTCAACTGTGACTCCAGGTGCCCTAAGAGTTTTTTATAATTTAATTCAAATAATTCCTCCAAGATCCTCCCCACCTGCACCCCCAGATACTTAACCTCTTTGCCCACCTAAAAGGAAAGCGCTGCCGAAGCTCCCTCTGCTGTTCCCCTTCCCCCACCACATTTAAAACTTCTGACTTCCCCCAATTAATTCGGAACCCTGCCACATTCCCATATCTCACCCATTATGGCTGGTAACGTTTCCCCAGGTTTTGTGATTGTTAACAAAATGTCATCTGCGAAAAGCGACATACGATACTCTATTTGTCCCACCCACTCCCCCTTAATATCTTGGCTCGCCCTTATCCACGCTGCCAAGGGCTCCAGCGAAAGCGCAAATAGCAATGGCGATAAAGGGCAGCCCTGCCGCATTCCCCTCCCCAGAGGAAAAACACATGAGTATCCTCCATTTACTCTCACACATGCTTTGGGACTTACATACAAAGCCTTTATCCAATTCACAAACTCTGCCCCAAACCCCATGGCACCCAATACCGAGAATAGAAATTTCCATGATACTTGATCGAATGCTTTTTCAGCATCCAGCGAGACCAGCAGCGCAGGATCCCCCGAGCGCCTTGCTGCCCCAAGCACATTGAGAACCTAATATTATCCACCACCAGCCTCCCGGTATAAAACCTGCTTGATCCTCATGAACTAACTTGCCTAGCATTTTATTAAGCCTCGTCGCTAGGATCTTTGCAGCAATTTCGCATCAATGTTTAAAAGCGAAATTGGCCTATAGGATGCACACTCCTGCGGCTTTTTCCCTACCTTATGTATAAGGGTAATGCCTGCCCAGCTCATCGTGTCCACCGTTTCCCCACGTCGCGTTGTATTGAAAACTGATGTTAATGGTTGAGCTAGCAGACTCCCAAATTTCTTAAAAAAGCTCGCTGTCAGCCCATCTAAGCCCGGGGCTTTCCCTAGCTTCATATCCTTAAGCGCCCATAGCACTTCCTCTGCTCCAATCTCTCTGTCTAGATTCTGCTGTTCCCCGTCTTCCAACCGTGGCAGCCCCACTTCTCCCAAATATTTGTTGACCGCGTCCTCAGTTCCCTCTGAATGGGCTGCATACGAGTATAGCTTCTAATAGAACACTACAAACTCTTCTCTGATCTGGTGGCCCCCCCCCCGCACTACCCCCTCCCTGCCTCTGATCTGTATGATTCAATTCCATTCCTTTCTCTAACTGCCGGGCCAAATACTTCCCCGCTTTATTGCCCCCTTCAAAGAAGTTCTGTCTCAGTAACTGCAGGTTATGCCTTATCCGCCCCGCTTCCAACACATTTAGTTTAGCCCTCATCTCCAATACCGCTCCCCTAAATATCCCCCCCCCCACCCCGAGCATCTTTCTCTTCCAGTTCCATTAAATTGACACCTTAGTTGCAGTTCCTGCTCCTCCCTTTCCCTTTTTTTTTGCGCTCCCCACTTTACCAACACCCCCCTTACCACAGCTTTAAAAGCATCCCAATACCACTCCCTCTTTTACCTTTCCCTCCCCATTCTGTTCAGAGTACTCCGGTATTAGCTGTTCCATCTCTCTCACTACCCTAGTGTCACCAGCAAGCCTTCATTTAGCTTCCAGTATTGCGCCCCCCCCTTACTTTCCCCCCTCACCCGTACTACCACTGGTGCATGGTCCGATCACGTAAGAGGCTCTATTTCTCCTCCCTTTATCCTGCCCGCCAACTCCTTCCCTACCCAGATAACATCTAATCTTGAATATGTGCCATGAGCTGCTGAGAAGAAGGAAAACTATCGCCTACCTGGGTTCATCAATCTCCATGCATCTATCAAATCATTCTCATGCACAAATTTATGATATCTGTCTATCCGCCCCCTGCTCTTCCCTCTTGCTCGCCGTATCTCTCCCCACCTCCCAAGGCATGTTAAAGTCCCCTCCACAAATCAACACTCCATCCCCCATTACCGCAACCTGCTTACCTAACTCTTCCCAAAATTCTTTCTGGGATCCCGTGGGCGCATAAACATTCACCACACAAAACCACTCCTCCCCAACTTTCACACGCAGTTCGTCGTATCTCCCCCCCTTGTCCCTCATCACCATCTGAACTTCAGTTTTATGCTCCCCCTGATGAAAACCACCACCCCTCCTTTCTTCCTTTCCCATAAGTTTGATGCAAAAATGCACTCTCTAACACCCTTCGGTTGCACTAACGATTCATGCTTTTTTTGTAAATGTGTCTCCTGCAGCATTACAATCCCTGCATTGTGTCTTATTAATTCTTTATACAATTTCTGTCTCTTCCAGGGTGAATTCAGCCCCTTCACATTCAACATTACAATTTTCAAAGCATCCTCCAACCGTGCTTCCCCCCAGCTTTTTGCCCGCCCCTCCCCCTGCCCCTCTCCCCTCCCTTCCTTCTGAGCCACCCCTTGTCTATCTCCCCCTCCCCCTCATCTTCCTTCCCTTCCACCCCCCTCCTCCAACTTCTCCTCCGAACCAGAGATCTGACTTCCATAACGGTGACCTAGGATCGGAACGCCAGCTACCCCCGCCCCTCTTCCCCTCCCCCCATCTTCCTTCCATGCTCAGTCTACCCCGATTACTCCTACCCCCCTCCACTCTGCCCCTACCCTTCTAACCTCCTCCCTTCACCCCCACCTTCATTCATTACTTATTACTATCCCCCAAAACCTTTTCCACATTGTAAGTCATCTGGTTCAAGTCCATGTGCTATCTGCCGCTTCAGCCAGCGTCCTCGTCAATCTCCTTTCCTCGCTGACACTCCTTGACCATTCTTGCCAATCTCCTTCTGCCTTCTGCTGCTCTATGCCACCTCGAACTCTCCGCCTTAGTATTATTGGCATTGTTGTCCGTTGGCTTAGCTGGACGGCTGGCCTCCTCTGGCAGATTTGCGGCTCCTAAGTCTCTCAAAACTCTCCAAGCTTCTGCACTTGTCTTTACTTTCCTCGACCGCCCTTGTACCGTGATTAATAATCCAAATGGGTACAGCCACTTATATCTCAGGTCGGCCCTCCTCAAGTAGGCTGTGATCTCTTATCTCTCGTCTATGCTGCAGTGTTCCCTGCGACAGGTCCTGAAACAGTTCCAATTTGTGTCCTTCCCACTGGACGTTTCTTAGCTGTCTCACTGCTCCCAGTATGCATTCTTTCAAATTGTAGGAAGCCAAGCAAACTACAATGTCTCTCGGTCGATTGTCCCTTATGGGTCCCAGCCCTCTATAGGCCCTTTCTATTTTCATCTGATCTCCTTCATCCTCCTCTGTGCGCTCCACCTCTTTTAAATGTTTTCCAAATATGTTTTGTACCACCACTTCACTGTTCCTATATTTGGGATCCTCCGTGACTCCCTGCACTCTGTTGCATCTTCTCGAGCGGTCCTCCAATTCTTCTGTTTTTTCCTTCAGCTCCTCTTGAGCCTCCCTCAGCTCCTCCCATCCTTTCTGGGATTTGCTCCACCGCTGCCCCTTGTTCCAATTGATTCTCTGCATCCTCTACGCGCTCTCCCATTTCCATAATGTCTTGTTTGATTGTTTGCAAAGCCTCTTAACTCATTTTTTACTCCTCCAATTTCTTCCTTTAAATCCTCCTTTAGTTCTATAAGCCACTGCTTGATTTTCTCAGCCAATCCCGAGCACTCTCTCCTTCTGTCTCTTCCTTGCGCCCCAGCGAGTGATCCCCCATCATCTTGCCCGTCTTCTCACCCTCCTTTCCTCCTCTTGAAGGTGCATATGAGAAACGAAATTCTGCTAATTTTTTCTTCACTGCCCCTTCTCTTTTTGTTTTCTCCATGTTTTATTGTAAGTTCCACTCTGCAGGCAGCGGCTGCTTTATAAATTTCCACTGTTTTCCCCCTCCCTGTGGGGTGCTATTCAAACAGTAGAGAGGTCCTCACTCTTTCCCCTCTGACTATGGCACCGCTATTCCTCCTGTCCGGTTTTGCCTCTAATTCAGATGTATTTTATCTCATCCTTTGTACTGACTTGCTGAGTCTCTCCTGATGTGGCCTGGAGCTGGTCTTTGTCTGCCCCGCTCTACCGCTCTTCCGATGCTCCTTTAAGCCCTGTTGACCTCTGGGCAGTCTGGGCTGGCTGTCTCCCCGCCTTCTCTTCCTGATGCTGGCTGTGCTGTACACCTCTGCGCTCAGCCGTGGCCTCAGCCTGTTAGGGCCTCTTCTGCTCTCTTCCAGGCCTTATGTTCTCCCCACACGTGGCTGCACACTCTGGCCTCGACCCACCGCCTGAACAGCTGCTCTTCCTGGGCTCTGCTGCTGCCCTGCCTCCAGCTCACCTCCGAACTGCACCGCCTCCACTCCCCGCCACTCCAGCTCACCATGCTCTGACACCGGCTCCCAGTCAGACCTCCTGCAGTGCTAGCGGGTCTCACCGGCCTGCTCCTCTCTCCCCAATTGGCTCTCTCCGCTCTTTGGTTGCCGCTGGTGGATACCGCGGCTCCCTTCCGCTTCGATTCCTGGTATGGCCCTAGACATCTGCCTGCTCTGTCTGCTGCGCTCTCGGGGGAATGAACCCCTGTTTAGTAGGTTTTGTTCGTGGAGCTGATCGCCTACTCCGCCATGTGCTCCAATCTTCTCGTCCTTTTTACTTCTCCTCGCCTCTTGCACTCCGCAGCCCTCCTGCCGCTGTTACTTTCCCCGGGGCCTCCACGTCTGCTGTACTTCTTGGCCACGCGGCTCCCTGCTCCGTCTCCTCTCTCCGCCATGGCTGCTTGTGCAAGGGATGTACTCGGCCTGCTCTTCCTTCCACATAAGTTGGGGGGTATGTTTTATCTCTGCCCTTACATTTCACTACTACCTCGCTTCATTTAATATTGTTTTTTTGCCCTTTTGGCAAGCGTTGGCGGTGGAGCTCCACTAGTTCGCTGCCATCCGATCCGCTGACATCACCGAAGTCCCGTACTCTATTTTAAGCCTCAGATCTCACACCACCAGTGATGGGCATACAGGGGGCTGTGAGAGGAGAAGCCACCTCATGAAACAGCCCACCAGCAGGTGCATAAAGATGGGCAGGCTGTCGATAAGGTGATGGATGCATCGCTTGGGCATCGAGGTGTACCCTGACAGAATTGGACTTCAGACCAATCCAGGAGAGGTGCAGGAGATATTACAGTATGTCCTGCACAGAGCAAAAGAAAGCATAGTTACTCACCTTTAACAGGTGACCTCGGGGAACAGAACTTAGTCTCCCCATATGGGTGACATCGGTACTGATGGAGCCCATGCGGGAATGCTCCCTAGCGTCCAATTTAAATGGTTTTGGGAGCGCTCCGCTGCGCCTGCGCGACTGCCTTCCCAACTCCCTCTCTTCAGTTGAGTTTGTAGCTGAGAAAAGAGTAATGAAACCTAGGGGAGGAGGGCGGGTTGTGAAGACTAAATTCCTGCTATTCCTGGAGATCACTTGTTACAGGTGAGTAACTATGCTATCTCCAGGAACAAGCAGGAATGTAGTCTTCACATATGGACTCCCTAGCTCCCAGACGAAGTGACCTCAGAACCAGTAGCAGTCTGCCTCAAAGTAGGCATGATGATGTCATGGATTCCACATGGATTTCTGGTATCTTTAAAGTCTGGGACGGAGGGTAGGAGTTGCATCTAAGTCTGAAAGAGGTGCTGGAGTACAGCCTGACCAAACATGGCATCCCAACAGGAGTCCTTGTCCAGACAATAATGGGCAACAAAGGTATGGACAGAAGACCAAGTTGCTGCTTTGCAAATTTCGTTGATGGCTACTGCGCATAGGTTTGCCATCGAGGTGGCTATGGTGCTAACATTGTGAGCAGTGATATGCCCTTCCAAGGAGAGTCCTGCTTTGTCATAAGCAAACAAAATATACAGTCCACTACCCACCTGGAAAGCATACACTTAGAAACAGGTAATACTAGGTGACTGGTGTCAATGAGATGAACAATTGTGAGGCTTTATGATGATCCCGAGTCCTTTGGAAGTAAGCAGCCAATACACTCTTACAGTCAAGAGTGTGCAGAGTTGCTTCCGCTCTAGACACATGCAGTTTAGGAAAGAAAACTGGAAGGCAAATTGACTGGTTTAGATGGAAGGGAGATATCACCTTTGGCATAAAGCGTGGATGAGTCCAAAGGACTACTTTGTCATGGTTGAAGAGGGGGGGGTATAGGGTGGATCCACCACCAAAGCCTGAAGCTCACTAATGCATCTAGCTGAAGTGAGGGCAATCAGGAAGATCACCTTCCAAGAGAGGAATTTAAGTGATATTGTGGCTGATGGTTCAAAGGGCAGCTTGAGAAGTTGTGCTAGAATGACATTGAGGTCTCAAGCTACCAGAGGTGGCTTAATGAGAGGTATGGGTGTAACACAAAAAAGCAAGAGACGAGATGAATGTGGATGACCAGAAAATGTTTATTCTTGAAGAACCCCAAATGAGAGGTATGGTCAGGAGACCTCACATGAAATGTGCTAGAAGTTGTGCGGAGATGGGCTGTCCATTGAGTACATAAGAGGCCGCAATGGCACTAAGGTGGACTCTCAGAGTTTGCCTTTAGTCCTGTCGAGGACAGGTGGAGGAGATACTGAAGGAATGACTTCAACGGAGCAGAAAAGGGATTGAGACCTTTCTGGGAGCACCAGACAGAGAATCTATGCCACTTAAACACATATGAATGTCTGGTGGAGGGTTTCGAGAAGCCAAAAGGTTCTCCTTAACCTCTTGAGTAAGGTCAAAGCCTTGTAAAGCTATGCTCTCAGCAGACAATAATGTGAGGCGGAAAGACACTGGATTGGGATGGAGTAGTGAGCCGTTGTACTGGGAGAGGAGATCTGGCGCATATCCCAATTGCAGAGGATGAGTCTGAATCAGCAGAAACCACGGTTGCTGTGGCCGAGAGGCCATGAGAATTATGGAGCCCTTGTCAAACTGCAGCATGAAAAGCATCTTAGGAATAAGAGGTATGGGAGGGAATGCATCAAGCAGACCCTGACTACAGTATAGTGGAAGGCATCCACCTGTTGGTTGGTGGATATTCGAGTTCTTGTGCAGAGCAAGGAAGCTTGGCATTTTGAGGAGCCATGAACAGATCTGTGTCTGGAGTCCCCCAGATCTGGAAGATGTAGGATATGTTGTGTCTGGATGCGTGAGGAAGACGACTGACTCAGTCTCTGACAAGACACTGGACTCCCCCGGGAGGTACACTGCTTGGAGGTGTATTTGGATGACCAATAGCAAAGGATCAGAGGTTTATTGCCTCCTCAAGGAGGGCCCAAGAGCCTGTTCCTCCCTGCTTATTCACACAGAACAGGGGTGGCCAACTCTGGACCTGGTGTACCACAATCCAGCCTGGTTTTCAGCAAGTCCCTAATGAATATTCATGAGATATATTTGCTTACACTGGAAGCCAGTGAATGCAAACATACCTCATGAATATTCATTAGGGGCATCCTGAAAGTCAGGCTGGATTGTGGTACACTAGGAACAGAGTTGGCTACTCCTGAGATAGAACATGGCAACCTGATTGTCCGTGCTGACTAGCTGTTGTGCTCTGAGATGGTGTTGGAACACCCAAAAGGCACTGGAGATAGCCCGAAGTGCCAGGAGATTGATCGGAGTTGTGATTCCTGTGCTGCCCAGAGCCCCTGCGTAATCAGGTTGCCCAGATGGGCTCCCCAACCCAGATTAGAAGCATGCGTCGTCAGGGTGCATTGAAGTAGAGGCATCTGAAAAGTCCAGTCCAGAGCGTGGAGGACCGTTTCCGCCCGACTGGTATGAAGTCTTGGATAGAAGGTAGGAAGTACCACCTCCTGATTGAGATGGAACGAGGATACTATCTTCGGAAGAAATTTGGGGTGCGTGTGGAGCACCACCCTGTTCTTTTAGAACCTGGTATAGGGGGGGCTTCAGCCACCAAGGCTTGGAGCTTGCTAACCCTGCGAGCGGACGTGAGCGCAACCAGGAAAACCACCTTCCACGAAAGGTAGTGAAGGGCTCAAATGGTGGATGGGTGAACTGCCCCAGCACCACATTGAGGTCCCATTCGGTCACTAGAGAGCAAACCGGGGGCTTAGACAAGAGCAGGCCCCGTAGGAAGTGGCCTACTACAGGCTGAGCCGAAAGGGGCGTACCATCTACTAGGTGGTGGTAAGCTGCCAGGGCACTGAGGTGCACTAACGGAATTAGACCTGAGTCCGGAGTGAGAAAGGTGGAGAAGGTACTGCAACACCATAGCCTCCGGGCAGACGTAAGGTCAGCCCTTCGCTCAGCAAACAAAGCTGAGAACTTACGCCATTTAAAGGCATATGCCCTTCTCGTAGAGGCCTTACGGGAGGCCAGCAGAACATTCTCCACCTCAATGGGAAGGTGGAGATGGACCAGGGCTACCCTCTCAGCATCCACAACATGAGCGAAAGAGACCCCAGGTTGGAGTGCAGGAGAGAGCCCCCCTCCTGAGATAGAAGCCCCGGGGTGTTCCTAAGGGGATGGGAGTTTCCACCGCCAACTGCAGGAGTAGCGGGAACCACCGGGGGCTATCAAGATGAGCGAGGCCCTGTCACAGATGGCCTTGAATAAGGTCTTGGCAATCAGCGGTGTCGGAGGGAAGGTGTACATGAGGCCCCCCTGACCATGGGACTAAAAACGCGTCCGCTGCCACCCTGGAGGCATGAATCTGCCGAGAGCAAATACGGGGCAACCGGACTGGTGACAGGTCCATCATGGGATCCCCCCCCCAGAGGCGGACAAGCTGGCTGGCTACCTTGGCGTCCAGCTTCCACTCGTGTGGCCGGAGAACCCTGCCCAGCCTGTCGGCCAGGAGGTTGTCCTTCCCCGGTAGGTACACCGCTTTGAGGAAGATATCCTGCTGGGTCACGTAAGAGCAGAGGGCCAGCGCCTCCTGACAGAGAGCATGGGACCCTGTGCCCCCCCTGCTTGTTCACACAGAACATGGCCACCTGATTGTTTGTCTGGACCAGGACTGGCCGGTGACAGAGGCGATGGCCGAAGACTCTCAGGGCGAGGTGAATGGCTCGAAGCTCCAGGAGATTGATTTGCTGGATGCTTTCGTCTGGCGACCAGCAGCCCTGGGTGCGGAGTCCCTCGCAATGGGTTCCCCAGCCGAGTAGGGAGGCATCTGTGGTGAGGAATGCCCACCATGGAATGCCCGGGGCTTTGGAAAGGCATGCCCTTCTCCAGGTGGTGAGACGACTGCCACCTGCCCGAGGAGGTGCAGAAGATGACGGACAGACACCATGGGACAGTGTTGTATTTCCTGGGCCAGAGGCCTGAGGTGATCTGCCCGGTTCGTGGGCAAGAAAGCCTTTGACTGGCGGGTGTCGAGCTCTGCTCCTATGAATTCCAGGCACCGAGTCAGAAGAAGGTGGAACTTGGCATAGTTTATGATGAAGCCCAAGTGCTATAAGACCTGGATGGTGCTTGCAGTTGCCTGTTGCACCTCAGACACCGTGTCCCCTTTTACCAGCCAGTCATCCAGATAGGGAAACACGAAGACTCCCTGAAGCTTGAGAAAGGTGGCCACGACTGCCAGGCATTTTGTGAACACTCTTGGGGCAGAGGTGAGCCCGAAGGGGAGCACTCTGTACTGAAAGTGCCTTCCCCCTACTACAAACCGCAGGTATTGCCTATGGTGTGGGAGGATTAGGATGTGAGTGTACGCATCCTTGAGGTCTAAGGAGCATAGCCAGTCTCCCTGCTGGAGGTAGGGCAGCAATGCTCCAAGAGAGAGCATCTTGAATTTCTCCCTCACCATGAATACGTTGAGGTTGCGCAGGTCAAGGATGGGCCTTAGGCCCCCTGTCCTCTTTGGGATGAGTAAGTATCTGGAGTAAAACCCCTTGCCCTGGAGGTGGTGGGTCACTGGTTCCACCGCATTGTCCTCGAGAAGACCTGCTAATTCCTTCAGAAGGTGGTCTCAGTGAAGGGGAGACCTGGAGTGCTCTCACGGAAAGTAAGGGGAGGCAGCTGGGCCAAGCGGAGGGGGTAGCCCTCCCTGACCATGCTCAATGCCCAGGCATCGGTGGTGATTGTTACCCACCTTGGGGCATAGTGGGTCAGTCGTCTTCCTGTAGGCTGGTGACCTGTTTGGGGTAGAGTGGCTATGCTGGAGTAGTCAAAAACTTCCCCCTTGCTAGGCTGAAGCATCGGGCTTCGGAGCCTTCTGTTTATGCAGGCCATACCCTTGTCCCTTGGCCTGCTGCCCTTGTTGGGGAGCCGGGGAGGCCTGAAAATGTGGGTAGTTGCGGTAAGCAGCTCCCTCGAATAAAAGGGCTTTATACCAGAAGCCTTCCTTGAGGGAGGGGAACTCTGTCTCCAACTCGGCGACCTTGTCGGTCATGGGCTTGCCACAGAGGCTTTCACCCCGGCAGGGGATATCGACCAACTTGTCCTGGACCCATTGCTTGAGGTCAGATGACCAAAGCCTGGCGGCACGCACTGATGCCTGCCGCAGCTACCCAGACTGCCGACGCTAACCCGTTGTAAGCCGCTCGAGACAAATTTGGAGCATTCATGGACAGCCTTGGAGAGGCCTCTGAAGTGCTGCAGGGGTTCCTCGGAGAGACCAGCTGAGAAACCGACGCGTTCCTTTGCCAGGTCCCTCAGGTGCATGCCCATGCTCAGCTGGTAGGCCTGGACTCGGCAAATGAGCATTGAGCCCTGGTAGCACTTCCTGATGATGGCACCCAAGGTGCAGCCCTCCCGGAGGGCACCGAGGAGTGCGTCTTCTGGCTCTTCAGCTGACACATGGCCGATTCCATCACGATGGAGTTGTGCGGCAGTTGTAACTTCTGGAAGCCAGGGCTCTGGCGGACTTGATATATCGAGTCGAGCCGCTTGCTCACTACTGGCACTGATGCCGGCATTTCCCATAGGCGGAACATGATCCATTCCAGGATGGGTGGAATGGGCACCGTGAGCGATTCCCGAGGGGGAGCCTTGTACTGGAAGAATATAGAAAGACTAGGGGACATGTAATGAAGCTACAGGGTAAACTATTTAAGAGAAAATATTTTTTCACTCAACGTGTAATCAAACTCTGGAATTTGTTACCAGACGATGTAGTAAGAGCTGTTAGTGTAGCTGGGTTTAAAAAAGGTTTGGACAAGTTCCTGGAGGAAAGGTCCATAAGCCATTATTAAAAAGGGACCCAGGATATCAATGCTTGACCCAATACAAGCATTGTGGAACCTGTGTCTTTTGGGGATACTGCTAGGTACGTATGACCTAGATTGGCCACTGTTGGAAACAGGATACTGGGCTTGATGGACCTTGGTCTAACCCAGTATAGCATATCTTATGTTCTTATGATCTTGAGCTCATCAGCCCAAGGGTCCTCCTCAGACTCGGTCGGGAACACCAGGGCCTTAGACATGTCTTTGATAAAGTCTAAGAATCCCATGTCCTCTGGCGGGGACCTTCTCCAAGGTTCTGAGACTGGGGAGTCCAAGGGGACGTCTCGGTGTCGACAGGTGTCCAGGGACTTGTCATCCTCTGTCTTCCACTTGGGAGTAGTCAGAAGACTCGAGGGTAGGCTGCTCTGTGGGCCTCAAAGGCCCCGAGGCCACCTGGTCTACACCCAGAGGGAACATCGGTGACGACCGCGGCCCTGACAAGTGGGTCACTGAGCATGACCTCGGCTGAGGATTGACTCGAGGCCGCAGAACCTCGAGGATCGGCTCGGCCTCCGAGGACGTCTTCTATGTCGAACGCCCGGTGGTTGGGGCAGAGGAACTGGACGTGCCGAACCACAGCACCTGCTGCTGATCCAAGAAGGCAGATAAACATTTCTCCAAGGACACCATCCTGGACTTGAGTCCAGAAGGCTCTGCAGCCTTCGGCGTGGGCACCAAGGAAATTGGGCCCGACGCCGGCTCCCCTGAGGGGGAATCCTCGACGAGGATAGCCTCTGAGGATGGAGGCCAGTCCACTGCCGGATCCTTCTGGGGGACCTTTGCTGGCTGCTCCCTCTCCTAAGTCTCGGGCAGGCACCTGGGGCTTCGGGACCGGGAAGAACCCTGTCCGGAGGAGTCATCCAAGGATGCCGCCTTCGAAGGTTTCTTCTTCTTTCTGTGTTCCCTCGAGGGAGACCCCTTCTCTGAGGACTCAAAAATGGTGCTTGAGTTCGGAGAACTCCTCCCAAGATGTTGGAGCCTCAGACAAGGACCTGGCCTTCAGAGGCATCGGGGAGTCAAGAAAAAAAAAAAAATCTATCATGCTGCTGGTGGCAGCTCTTTAGGGCCTTAGTAGACATCCATTTGCATAAGCTGCAGGGTCATGGTCTGGCCCAAGGCAATGGAGACAGCAGTCATGTGTGGCGGTTAAGGACATGAGCGCAGCACACCGATCACGCTTTTTGAAACCACTGGTAGCCATTGGAGAAAAAAAAAAAAACCCTGCGAGGTCGAAAGACCCTTCGACCTGCCAGGGGGAAAAAAGGGGCGCGAAAGCACCAAAAAACCCCACCACCACAAATGGCAACTGAACTCGATGCCAAGGCACCAAGATCAGTAGGCAGGAAGAGTACCAGTGCAATACTGGAGGTGAGTTAAGAACGCGAGAAGAAAAAAAATCAACTTTTTCCAGGGGAAAAACAGATGATGTCTGAAGTGCTCCACAGAAAAAAAAAAAAGGAGACTGAGCAAGATGGCACCCTTGGGTGGGAAGGGGATCACGCATGCGTGGTGGCATCTCGGAAAGGCTTTCTTTGAAAGCTGGGGAAATGCTCCCGCAAGGGCTCCGTCGGTGTCGAGGTCACCCATATGTGAGGACTGACTTCCTGCTTGTTCCCGGAGAAGTCCTTCCCACCCAAGGGTGCCATCTTAGTCAGATGACATAACTAGAGCCGACAAAAGAAGATGGCAAAAATTGTACAGCAACTCCAAGGGCAGGATGGTGGGTTGTGAGGATTGATTCCTGCTGTCCCTTGAGAACACCTGTTACAGGTGAATAACTATGTTTTCTCCAAGAACAAGCAGGAAGTCAGTCCTCACATATGGGACTCCCTAACTACAGGCTACCAAGAACCTGTAGAGAAAAGCAAGGCCCAGCCATGAGCAGCTGCAAGAGAGTCTGAGGAAAGATTCTGAGGACCCCAGTGTCCAGGGAGAACCATGGTTCCAGTAGCCTGAACAAGAAGGGTCAGAGGGCAGGAGTTACCTATACCCCAAACAGATTAAAGAGTACGGCTTGGCCGAGGGCACTATCCTGTCGGGACTCCCTCTCCAGGCAGTAGTGAGCTGCAAAAGTGTGAACTGAAGACCAGGTTGAAGCCTGGCAGATGTCTGCCATGGGGCCGGAGTGTAAACTGGCAAAAGAGGTCACCATAGTCCTGACGTTGTGTGCAGTGACCTAGCGCTCCAAGAGCCCAGCCTGACTGTGGGTGAAGGCAATGCAGTCTGCCCCTCCAGTGGACAGGTTCCGCTTGGTCACAGCCTCCCACAGTCAATTGGGGGTCATATGAAAGGAAAAACTGTGAGGCTTTGCAGTGGCCCTGGGTTCACTGTAGGTAGAGGACAGGGCTCTCTTGCAGTGCACAGTATGGAGAATAGCCACTGCCTTGTCGGCGTGAGGCCGTAGAAAGGTTGAGATGGAAGGTGGATACCACCTTCGGAAGGAATTTTGGGTGGGTGCAAAGAACGACCCTGTTCTTGCAGAATATGGTGTAAGGTGGCTTGGCTGCCAAGGCTGACTCTGCAGGCAGAGGTAAGCAGCACCGGGAAGGTGACCTTCCAAGATAAGTAACGCAAATGGCAGGTAGCCAAAGATTTGAAAGGTGGCTTGGTAAGCTGCGTCAGAACCACACTGAGATCCCATTCAGCCAGAGGTGGGCAAGATGGGGGGACTTAGAGAGCAGCAAGCCCCACATGAATCGGGTAATGAGGGGTTACAGAAAGCATAGTTACTCACCTATAACAGGTGTTCTCCAGGGACAGCAGGAATCAGTCCTCAAATATGGAATGACGTCGGCACCGACTGAGCCCACACGGAAGCATTTCCCCAGCTTTCAAATAAAGCCTTTGGGATGTGCCACCACACATGCATGGTACTCTTCTTATCCTAGGGTGCCATCTTACTTAGTCAGATGACAAAGCTAAACATGGTAAACACAAAAGGTGGTAAGGAGCAACTCCAAGGGGAGGAGGGAGGATTGAGGGGACCGATTCCTACTGTCCCCGGAGAACTTCTGTTATAGGTGAGTAACTACACTTTCTCCAGGAACAAGCAGGAAGTCAGTCCTCACATATGGGACTCCCTAGCTACAGGCTACTGAAAGCCTATAGAAAAGGCCATTGTCGCCCTCGGGGAGCTGTGAGAAGCAGTAATTGAATCCGCAGATACAGACTACAGTAGGACCCCTGAGCCAGACAGGAACCAATGCTCCGGTAGCCTGAAGGGTTGGAGTTGCCTAGACCCCCGAAAAGATTAAGCAGCATGACCTGGCTGAAGGTGCTGTCCCGTTGGGACTCTTTCCAGGCAGCAATGAGCTGCGAAGGTATGGACTGAAGACCAGGTGGCAGCCTGGCAGATGTCCAGCAACGGGATGGAGCACAGGTTTGCCACATAGGCTGCCATGGCCCTGACATTGATCTGTGAACCGGCCATCCAGCGTGAGCACAGCCTGTTCACAGGCTAAAGCGATGCAGTCTGTCACCCTGGTAGACCGTGCCCATTTGGTCATTGCTTCCCCCATCCGACTGGGGTCATAAAAAACAAAAAGCCGAGCAGCTTTCCAGTGGCCCTGGATCCGCTGAATGTAGAAAGACATGGCCCTCTTATAATCCAAGGTGTGAAGGACAGTCTCTGCCCTGCTGGAGTGAGGCCTTGGGAAGAAGGTAGGTAACAACTCCTCTTGGTTGAGGTGAAAGAGTGGAGTAGCAGCCTAATGATTAGAGCACTGGCTTGGGAACCAAGAGACCAGGGTTCAAGTCCCACTAGCACTCCTTGTGGCTTTGGGCAAGTCATTTAACCCTCCATTGCCTCATAAAAACCCAAATTATCAATGTCCCTGTTTAATGTACATTACCAAGTTTAAGTTACAATGTAAACCGCTTTGACTGAAATGATAAAGTGGTATAAAAGAACCTGTAAAATAAATACCACCTTAGGAAGGAACTTGGGGTGTGTACGTAACATAACCCTGTTCTTACAGAATTTGGTATACAGTGCCTCTGCCACCAGGACTTGGAGCTCACTGACCCTGCAAGCAGAGGTGAGTGCTAACAGGAATACAACCTTCCATGAGAGGTACCTCAGGTGTCAGGTAGCTAGAGGTTCAAATGGTGGGCAAGTGAGCTGGAGGGCAGACGGTGGGTTTGGACAACAGGAGTCCTCTCAAGAAGCAGGTTACCCAGTGGCTAGACCGAAAGGGACTTGCCCTCAACAGGATGGTGATGCGCCACCAGGTCACGGAGGTGCACTCTCACGGAGTTTGATTTGAGCCTGGATTGCGAAAGATGAAGGTACTGTAGCACCAGGCAAAAGAACGGATTCACCCGCTGCTCCGTGCACCAAACAGAACCTGCGACATCAAGGTGTAAGCTCTCCTGGTAGAGGTCTTACAGGAGGCCAGCAGGATCTCTTCCACTTCTCCCGAGAGGTTGAAAGGGGTGCAGGAGATTGCCTCTCTCCTAAGAGCCCCAGGAAGTTCCCCAGGCGAATCAGAGTCTCCACCGACAACTGGAATAGCAGCAGAAACCACGGCTGCTTGGGCCACCGTGGAACCACCAGAATCAGCGACATCTTGTTGCGAAGAGCCTTTAAGAGTGTTTTGGCAATCAGCGGTATGGGTGGGAAGGACCACAGGACGAGGAACGCATCTGTTGCTACCTGGGAGGGTGGGGCTGCCGTGAACATAAGCAAGGCAACTGGTAGTTGTCTGGGCTGGCAAAGATGTCTACCCATGGGGTCCCCCAGAGACGAAAGAGCTGATTGGTTACTCTGGGGTCCAGCTGCCACTTGTGTGGCTGGAGGACCCTGCTCAGTCTGTCTGAAAGAGCACTGTCCTGGCCTGGTAGGTATACAGCCCGCAGGAGTATTCCTTGTTGAATTGCCTAGGAGCAGAGTCATCGCTTCATGGCAGAGTGTGCGAAATCCCATGCCCCCCCTGCTTATTCACACAGAACATTGCCACTTGATTGTCTGAATCAGCACCGGCTGTTGTCTGAAGCAGTGATAGAATGCTTGGAGGGCCAGATATATTACCAGAAGTTCCAGAAGGCTGATCTGCTGGTTGCCCTCGGCTTGAGACCAGCTTCCCTGGGTGCAGAGTTCTTCGCAGTAGATCATAGTGAGGACCCTTCGAGGGTTTGGTGTTTGGAAGGACATCTCCAACTGCAGGTGTAGGGAATTTTGCCACCAAGTCAGAGATTCCGCCAGCTGGTGGGTCACAGACACTTTCTTGAAAAGACAGCCAGTGGCCTGTGTCCACTGGTCCTGAAGGCACCACTAAGCGGCCCTCATGTGCAGACGAGCATCCGGGGTTACATGAACCATCAAGGTCATGTGTCTAAGAAGGCGCAGTAGAAGCCAAGCTGACATCAAGGGATGGTGTTGCACATCTCTGGCCAGTGCCATGAGATGGTCTGTCTGGTCCAGAGGAAGGAAGGCCTTTGCCTGAAGAGTTTCCAGCTTTTCTCCTATGAGTTCCAGACATCTCGTCAGGGAGTGGCGGGATTTGGGGCAGTTTATCATGAACCCTAGATATTGCAGGACCTGGATATTACTTGCTGTGGCCTGCTGCACCTCTACGGCCGTGCCTCCTTTTAAGAGCCAGTCGTCGAGGTAGGAGAAGACAAATACCCCCTGGAGATGGAGAAAGGCAGCTACTACTGCCAAGCATTTGGTGAAGACCCTGGTGGCGGAGGCCAGGCTTAAGGGTAGTACCATGTACTGGTAGTGACAGCCCCCAGCCATGAAGTGAAGGTACTGCCTGTGGCTGGGGTGAATGAGGATGTGGGTTATAGGCATCCTTCAGATCCAAGAAGTACAGCCAATCACCCTGCTGGAAGTAAGGCAGCAATGTTCCAAGGTAGAGCATCTTTAACTTCTCCCTCACCAGGAACTTGTTCAGGTTGTGCAGGTCCAGAATGGTCCTCTTTCTGCCCAAGGGTGCCATCTTAGACAGATGACATAGCTAGAGCCAACAAAAGATGATGGCCAAAAAATGTACAGCAATTCCAAGAGGAGGAGGGAGGGTTGTGAGGAGTGATTCCTGTTGTCTTGGAGAACACCTGTTACAGGTGAATAACTACACTTTCTCCAGGAACAAGCAGGAAGTCACTCCTCACATATGGGACTCCCTGGCTATAGGCTACTGGAAACCTGTTGGAAAGCACAGCCCAGCCATGAGTAGCCACAAGTGAATCTGAGAACAGACCGAGGACCCCAGTGTCCAGGGAGAACCATGGCTACGGTAGCCTGAACCAGACGGGTTGGAGGGCAGCAGTTGCCTAAACCCTGAGCAGATTACGGCCTGGCTGAAGGTACTGTCCCGTCAGAACTCCCTCTCCAGGCAGTAGTGAGCTGCAAAGGTGTGAACTGAGGACCAGGTGGCGGCCCGGTAGATGTCTGCCATAGGGACAGAGCATAGGCATGCAAGAGAGGTTGCCTTAGCCTGTGTGCTGTGACCCAGTGTTCCAGCGATAGCTCAGCCTGGCCATGGTCAAGGGCAGTGCAGTCTGCCACCCAGGTGGACAGGATCCGCTTGGTAACAAGCCCAACTCTATCCTACCCTGAATATTTTTTGATTTGCCTTGAAGGCTCTCCATCTCTATTTCCTTTTAGTCTATGCTCCCCCATCCCTTCGCCCCCACCTCTGGGACTCCTTTCTTCACGCCATTTCTAAGACTTCACTTCTTTACCCACACCTCCTGGTCCGGGGCCATTTTAACGCCCAATATGCTTCCCCACTTCCACCCTGCGACAGAACCCTCCTGCAACTTTTTTCTGATCTCCCACTTTCACAGCATATATCCTTCCTTACTCACACTACTGGCCATATTCTTGTTCTTTCGTTTCCACTCCTTTCCTTGGCCCTGTCCTCTTTCTCCTCCCCTCACAGTTCCCTGGTCTGATCATTTCTGTGTTTTCTTCTTCTCTCAGTACTCTCCGACTGTTCCATCTTCCTCTTCTTCTGGTACCCTTAAACTCTTTCCAGCCAACTTTTCTTCTCTCTCTGTGGACACACAGGCGCCTCTTTGGGAATCCACCTCATCATCCACTCTTGATGACATTGCCCCCCCCTCCCCCTTCCCTTCGTCCTTACAGTCATCCCTAGAGGCACAATCACCCCTGGTTCCATCACAGTCTTCATCAGCATAATCATCAGTTCCGCATGGTCAAGCACCTGTGGAGAAACATTCCTCTTCCACCTCTCTACACTATAAGGATCTTCACTGCCAATACTGTTCTGACACATGCAGCTAAGAAAAGCTATTACTCAGGTCTCCTCTTCTACAAATTACTCCCACCTGTTATACTCAATTTTAGCAACACTTTCATCTCATCCACTGCGACGCCATCCTTCACTTCATACACTAGGTCCACCCTTGGCAGTTATCTCCCTCCTCTGTCTCCTCATCTCCTGACACCTCCCTCTTTAGATTCAGCCACTCTCTCAGATGATCATCTCCCCCTGGCCCTTCTTATCTCATACATGGTCGTCCCCCTCACCGATCTCCTCTACTGAGCTCCTTAAAGTTATCGCCTCGTAAAGCACAGTTACTTACCTGTAACAGGTGATCTCTGGGAACAGCAGGAATAAGTCTTCACATATTGGTATCGTCTGTACCGACGGAGCCTGTGCAGGAATGCTCCCCAGCGTCCAGTAAGAAAGATTTTGGGAGCATCCCACAGCGCCTGCGCGCTGCCTTCCCGCCTTTCCCAACCGCCTCTCTCCAGTTTGAGTTTTAAAGCTGAGACAAAAGAGAGAGAGAGGAAAGGAAAGATAGATAGATAGAGAGATACAACTCCTAGGGGAGGTGGATGGGTTGTGAAGACTTATTCCTGCTGTTCCCAGAGATCACCTGTTACAGGTAAGTAACTGTGCTATCTCCAGGAACAAGCAGGAATGAGTCTTCACACATGGGGTCTCCCTAGCTGTAGATGCCAGGGAGACACCCCAGGTTGTATGTCCCATGGATCTCTAGCATCCGACCAGGGTAGGTGGGTAGGAGTTGATTAAGAATGGAACAGGTGTTTGAGAACAGCCTGACCAAACGAGGCATCCTGGCGGGAGTCCTTGTCCAAACAGTAATGGGCTGTGAAGGTATGAACTGAGGCCCAGGTGGCTGCTCGACAGATTTGGTCGATGGACACAGAGTTTAGATGAGCCATTGAGGCTGCCATGGCTCTCACATTGTGAGCTGTGACATGGCCCTGTAGAGAAATGTTCCTACTCTGCTAGGCGAAAGAAATACAGTGAGCAATCCAGTTGGACAGTGTCCTCTTAGACTGGAAGTCCTAAATGAGAAGGATCAAAAGCAACAAAGAGTTGAGAAGACTTTCTATGTTGCTGTGTTCTTTGTAAGTAAAAAGCGAGAGTTCTCTTACAATCCAAGGTATGAAGATTCCTCTCTGCACTTGATGCATGAGGTCCTGGAAAAAAGACAGGTAAATATACCTCTTGGTTCAGATGAAAAGGCGAGACCACTTTGGGCATAAAGTGTGGATTGGTCCTGAGGACTACCTTATCATGATGGAACCTTGTATAAGGTAGATTAGCCACCAAAGCTTGCAATTCACTGATGCGGCGTGCTGAGGTGACTGCAATGAGAAAAATAACTTTCCAAGAAAGAAATTTCAAGGAGGTGGTGGCTAAAGGTTCAAAGGGTGGCTTCATAAGCTGGCCAAGAACCAGGTTTAAGTCCCATGCCACTGGAGGTGGTCTAATGGGAGGTTTAGTTAGAAGAAGGCCTCTCATGAATCTTGCTATAAGAGGGTGAGAGGAAATAGGCTGTCCATTGAGAGGCTTGAGGGTTCGCTGCAATAGCACTCAAATGGACTCTTACTGAATTTGTTTTCAGACCTTGTATTACTAATTAAAAATTTATTTGAGCTGCTTCTAAAACCATGGGGGGTGTCTCCCTTGACAGAGACCCATTAATGATGACAAAAGAGCACTTCATCTAGCCTTGGAATGTAGACTATGGGGGATGTGTCCTTTGAGCATTCTCAGATGTCTGACCAGGTCTTGATTGTGTAAGTTTTGAGCTTCTAAAACCAAAGCAAAAAGGTGGATGGGGTGGAGAGAAGCTCATGGGTGAGAGCTGGCTGCAACACATTTGTGCCTATATAAGTACAGAGAAAATCCAGAACAGACAGAGCGTAGATCTGCTTGGCCAGGCATGAAGAATCCTAGACTGTCATCAGTTTCTCTCGCTAAGCGCTCCCAGCTGATGTGTAAAGGACTGAATGACAAGTTTGGTGAAGTAAATATTCTTTGTAAATAGCTGCACTATCTCATAACTCTTTCAGTGCTGTAATTAAGTGCATTAGTTATTATTCTAATTGCATTCTAGTTATCTTTTCTAACTACTCATGTGTAACTAAGAATTACTTGTCTTTCTGAATAAGTCTCCTTGCTTTGTTTGTAAATAAACTGCACGTCTTTATTACAAGGTGTTAGCCTTTGATGTAGTAAGACAATTGGTACCAGAAGTGGGGTGCGACAAGGAGAGGGGCTGAAACAATGTTGAAAAGAGGAGGAAAAAATGTAAATAGTATAAAAATTGTAAAGGAAGGTAGAGATGTGAATATTGTAAATATTCATAGCGGGCATCAGGCTTTTTATGAAATATTAGCTAGAGAGTGTTCTTGTGGGTCAAGACTAAGTGAGAATTGGGATTATACTGAACCTGTGAATGTTTTTTCATGCTTGCAAAAAATACCTGTTGAAAAAGGAACAGAATTGAATACCTTAGGGAGAAGGAGATTGCTTTTGTTGTCTGCATATTGTAAAATGCATCAAATTCTAGCAAATTAGATTTGATTGCACATAAGAACATAAGAACATAAGATATGCCATACTGGGTCAGACCAAGGTCCATCAAGCCCAGTATTCTGTTTCCAACAGTGGCCAATCTAGGTCATACGTACCTAGCAGTTTCCCCAAGGGACACAGGTTCCACAATGCTTGTATTGGTTCAAGCATTGATATCCTGGGTCCCTTCTTAATAATGGTTTATGGACCTTTCCTCCAGGAACTTGTCCAAACCTTTTTTAAACCCAGCTACACTAACAGCCTTTACTGCATGGACAGATAAAATAGACATTTATCAGCAAGTTGCTGAGAGGGTGGCTCAGTATAAATACCGTAGGAGACAGGGAAGAAAGAAAAAAAATGCACGTCTATTGCTAACCAATTTATAGGAGGAAAGTGCTGAGTACTCCCCAAAATCCTGGAGGAATTAATCTAGAAGATACTGTGGAGGATTTTAATCAACAAGAGATTAATGATAGATCATGGTGATGCTAAGAAATTCTGTTTGATTAGTTGTGACCCACTGATACAAGATCAGTTTTGTCATGTTATTATGACTTTACAAATTCAATTTCAAATTGATAAGGGAAATGACTGCAGCTGGATCTGCAGCCGAGGAAGAGAGATCTAAAAATAATAAAAAGACTGTTTAGGAAAATATGTAACCTTGTGATGCAAAGATGTTTAATTCAGTGCTTTGAACAAAATACCTATCCTGTAGAGTTAGTATTAATTGTTATGGAAAATCCTTATAAGATTATGAAGACGACGACTTTTTACTTTTTAAGGTCCCTGGTTAAGAGAAACATCTTATTCTGATCAGATAGGTATAAAGCACTTGTAAGCTTTGATTTGTTCTGTGTTCAAAAGTGAATATTTTCTTTCATTGCTGGTTGCTCACATAGGAGAAACTCTGATCAGATAGGCTGTTAGGTATAAAGCACTTGTAAGCTTTGATTTGTCTTGTGTTTAAATGTTTGCAGTAAATACTGTTTTTCTTTCATTACTGGCTACTCCAGTAGATTTTATGGTCCCTGAATGCTGAAGTGACTAGATCAAACAAACAAGGCATGAAACTGTTTTTGTTTTTTTTTTTACCTCCAAAGTAGAGGTTGAGAACCCTGACAGGACAATGGGGCATTAAATCCTGAGTAAATAAGAAGGTAATCTTTATCATTAATATGTTATGCATCTATTCTTTGTTTTTGACTGTATATGCTACCAAGCAAACTTAAAAGTTAAAAGAGGATTTTTATATTGTGGCAAGCACCCCAGGGGGCATAGTTAACCATAAACAGCTATAACTATAGGTTGATTGTTCAGCTAGCTTGATACCAGTTTCAGGTTAATTTAAATATGACAAAGCACAATTTTCACCTCTTTGCAGTTTCATGTCATTTGAGAATGCCTGTTTCCTGAACTGTAAGATTCAAGATAATGACTTTGCCTTGTCACAAGCTTTATGCTGATGACTGAGGGACAAGACAGTAACATCACAGTTTTTATTTGTTACAATATTGGATTTTGGGATAACTTCACCTGTTTTTCTGTATTTGAATTTTACGTGTTGGTGTCCAGAGAAAAAGTGTACTTTGTTCTAAAACGTTTATATTTCAGTTTCAGTACAGTTCCTGAGAAAATAGATATATGTTGCAGAGAAAACAGATATATGTGGCAGCACTGTGAGATATTAATTTTCTTTAATTTATACCCTTGCACTTATGTTACCAAATACACTTGTCGTAGTACATTACGCAGAGGTCCAGTACACACACAGCAATTACCAGATTAATAAGTTTGCTGAAATTTTGGACAGAGGCTGATATGAAATTGCTTAGTTCCCAAGCATATAGAGCAAATATAGATTAAAGATGGAACCGAGTTCCCAGAAAATAATGAGAACTTGAGTTGATTGGATAAAACCAAATCTTGCCTGTCAGCAATAATCCAGGAGAGGTTTGAGAAAAAGAATAAGAGAGAGAGAGGCAGAAAGTTGAAGCTACGGCCTAGGCTAAGAAAATGTGCTGCTTCCAGTGTGATGATCTGGGCTACCAGAATTCTGACTGCTCTGACTCCTCGAGGACCCACAAGGCCTGAAGAACAGGAACCTTGCATATTTATGCCTCTGAAGAGACATGAATAGGCAGGGGGGAATAGGCAAAGAAGAACCCGAGGATCGTCATGAGGCCCAGCCACAAATGCCTTGCAATCCAAGAAGATCGCCATGAGGCCCAACCACCAATGCCTTGTACCCTCTTAGATCTCTCACCTCAAAAGGATCTCTTTTTGGCACCATAATTAATGAGTAGCTTATACAAATCCTTATGAACACTGCAATTTTAAAATCAGTCTAACAGCACTCTCACTGAGAACAGTGTATACGACAGATTCTAGTTATACGTGAGAGATGAGCCATATTTCTTTCTATTGGGATTGCTATTTTAGAATGAGCATATGTCCTCTTAGCATTGGACCAATTAAGCTGATGGGAAAGGGACACTGTTTATGCTTATTGAGAAGAATCTAAATTTATATTCTCTGCCTACCATTTGTTTACACCAATATTAAGTTATTAACAATTGTTTGATATTCTTAGCAGCCTTGCCAAATAAGGATACATCAGTATGGTATAAAAAACATGAAAGGGACCTATGTATGTGATTGGTGGAATGATGCAGGTGATGAAAAAGTGTTGTGAAAAAGTGTTGAGGGATGAAATGGAATATTAAAGGAGAAACTGTGATAGACAATAAACTGATGAAGGTAATTTGAAGTGACATATCTGCCCAATGAATATGTAAACAAAAAATTATGAGCACTTTATTCAACTATGCCGTCTCCAGAAGCTTCAATTCAGGAAGTCATACTCAACAATTGGAAGAAATAGATATTTGGAGACAGGCTAGGTGCACCTTGCACCCTGATGAGCTTTGGAAAACCCACACTGGCCATGTGGTACTTCCAGATGCTTTGTGCCTCACTTTTCCTCTGTATGTCCTGGCCAGGCATGCAGAGACAAAGGGGGATGATTTGATGACAAATTCTCACACAATTGGGTATAATTCTAAAACTTGCCAAAATTGCAGAACACGTGTGTGCAGCTTGTCTGATCTGAAACATGTAAAGGTCAGTCAAGGGCATAATGGAATATTTCTTACAAGCAAATGGATTTCCAGTGATAGAGAGACAAGGAGGTAATCAAGCTGCGAGATAAGATTGACACCGAAAGTTTATAAAGCAATATTTATTATTTGTAGGATATGATCTTAGTAAATATAAATGAAATTAAGTTTATCTTATTGTAAAATCTAATCTAGAATTTTTAGTCTTTTCATTTAATATTGGTGCTGCTCTTCTGAATGAGGCCTGGAGCCATGTCACCAATTGCAATCCAGAGAGTCCAGCAGAGGATATTGGCCAGAGTCCAGATGGAGCAGACCATCCCAAGAAATCCGAACTATACACCGCAGAAATGTGTGAGGGAGTCCCTATCTGCATCAGTGTGTCACAATGAAAAAGGCCAAGATGTCCACCTATGAGAATGAGAGGTTCAACTTTTGAGAGGGGTCAAGCTTGAACTTCAGAGAAAGGTGGAGTGCACTGCGGGGGCCTGGGGAACTGCTGAGAAGCAGGCCAAATTATCTGAAAATAGGAAAAGGACTATTGGACTTTTGTGAATGATTTTTTTTTCTTATGTATTGTTATTGTTTCCTTGGAAAATAACTGTAATTCTAGTATCTCAGATTTTTTCCGCTGAACATCATGTGCCCAATTGCTTATGTTACCTGTTCCTCAGATCTTAGTTATTGCTGTGGTTTCTCTTTCTCCTGCTTACACTACTTTTGAATCCACGGGTGGTCAATAGTGTAAATGTTTGGGTAAAATATGAAAGACCAGATTCATAGCTGGTGGAGGGAGAAGTAGTTGCAATATGATTGAGGTTGTTAGTCCCTCACCACTTGCTCCACTACCCTCAATATATAACTAGTAGATTGAAATCCATGGGGCAGATATACAGTAGAAAAAGTTCTGAATATGCAGGTGAAATGAGTCCCCCACTGCATGGGGAACTGATAAAAGTAACTGAGATCTACAAGCCATTTGGCTTTGGCAATTGTAATGCCGGTGGGAATGGTATATTAGATATCTTGGGAAAATATCACCTAATTTATACCATGACTTCTTGTCCCCTCAAGCTTTTACCTTAATATTATCCACTATGTTTTAGCCCATGTTTTTATTATTGTATTTCTAAATGAATTACAAATGCGATTCAGCCATTGCTTACATGCAATATCCTTGTTGATCCACGGGTGGAATGTATTACTAATTAAAAATTTATTTGGATCAGCAAGGAATATTGCAACTTTGCAAGGAAATTGCTGCATGTGAGAAATCAACTGAGGAATCATGCTGAGTCAGCTTGCTAGCTCAGAGACCAAAGCTGTATTTACAGTCTAGTGAGAGATCTTTACACATCTAGCCTGGGGAGTGCTAGAAGGCCAGAGAGGGAGACAGAATTCTTCCCTTGGCCTTTGAACAATTCTCTTGGCCAATATAGAAACATTTGCCTAGCCAATGTAGACAGGATAAGAATTCATCAATTATAATGTAGAAGCTTTGAGCTGCTTCTAAAACCATGGGGGGTGTCTCCCTTGACAGAGACCTATTAATGATGACAAAAGAACACTTCATCTAGCCTTGGAATGTAGACTATGGGGGATGTGTCCTTTGAGCATTCTCAGATGTCTGACCAGGTCTTGATTGTGTAAGTTTTGAGCTTCTAAAACCAAAGCAAAAAGGTGGATGGGGTGGAGAGAAGCTCATGGGTGAGAGCTGGCTGCAACACATTTGTGCCTATATAAGTACAGAGAAAATCCAGAACAGACAGAGCGTAGATCTGCTTGGCCAGGCATGAAGAATCCTAGACTGTCATCAGTTTCTCTCGCTGAGCGCTCCCAGCTGATGTGTGGTGAAGTAAATATTCTTTGTAAATAGCTGCACTATCTCATAACTCTTTCAGTGCTGTAATTAAGTGTTTTAGTTATTATTCTAATTGCATTCTAGTTATCTTTTCTAACTACTCATGTGTAACTAAGAGAATTACTTGTCTTTCTGAATAAGTCTCCTTGCTTTGTTTGTAAATAAACTGCACGTCTTTATTACAAGGTGTTAGCCTTTGATGTAGTAAGACAGACCTGCATGGGATAGATGCAGGAGATACTCTAGTAAAGAATTCAAAGGTATTGCAAGAGGGTTAAGACCCTTCCCTGAACACCAAATGGTAAATCTTTTCCATTTGAAAGCATAGGAACGCCTAGTAGAAGGCTTTCCAGAGGCATGAACAACATCTCCGACTTGCTGAGAGAGATGAAAATCTTGAAGGTCTAGGCCCTCAGCAACCAAGCCCTGAGATGGAGAGACTGGGGGTTTGGGTGCCACAACGTTCCTTCTTCCTGGGATAGAAGGTCTGGTGCAGAGCCCAAGTCCAGGGAAGGAGCTTGAGGGAGATGCAGAAGTAGAGGGTACCACACTTGGCGTGGCCAATGTGGTGCTATGAGGGTCATGGTCCCTCGATCTCTCTGAAGCTTGAAAAGAGTTTTGGGAATTAGGGGAATGGGTGGAAAAGCATAAAGGAAGTCTTGACCCCAGTGAAGGAGGAAGGCATCCTTGGCCTGAACTCCCTGACACGGAATTCTGGAACAGAACCGGGGAAGTCTGGCATTCCACAGACTTGCAAAGAGGTCTATGTCCAGGGTTCCCCAAATTCAAAAAATCCTGGCTACCTGGTCCATGTGGAGGGACCACTCGTGTGGAAGCAGAACTCGACTGAGTCTGTCTGCCCAAGAGTTTTGAACGCCTGGAAGATATACTGCCAGAAGATGGATGTGATGCTCTCTGGCGAAGGCCCACAGTCGCAAAGCTTTGTTGCAAAGCGACAGAGCCAGTCCCGCCCTGCTTGTTTACATAGAACATGGCTACTTGGTTGTCCGTATGGATGAGGACTGTCCTGTAGCTGAGCAGGGAATGGAACACTCAGAGCTAAGAATATTGCTCTGAGTTCCAAGAGATTGATATGCAGAGAAATCTCCTGTGGAGACCAGATGCCCTGGGTGGAGAGATCCTGCAGATGAGCTCCCCAACCCATTGAAGAAGCATCTGTTGTAAGAGTTGCTTGGGGTAGCGACTGCTGAAAAAGGGACCCCAGCAACAGATTTGGAGTGGACTTCCACCACTGGAGAGACCAAAAAAGGCTATTTTGTCTGACAGGCAACCTGATGCCTGAGTCCATTGGGTGGACAAAGTCCATTGAGCTGCCCTCATGTGAAGGCGAGCATATGGAACCACATGCACGGTGGATGCCATGTGGCCTAATAGTTGTAACATCTCTCGAGCAGTTAAATGGGACTTTAACTGTATCTGGGAGGCTAACTGCACCAAGCGTAGGCAACTAGCCTGAGGAAGATAGGCCCTTGTAGTTGTGGTATCCAGCAAGGCCCCTATAAACTCCAGAGACTGAGTAGGGGTGAGATTGGATTTTGGGATGTTTATTACCAGTCCCAAATACTGAAGGACACGCATTGTGCAGGTTAGAGAAGTCTGGGCCTCTGACTGGGATGGAGCTCGAATGAGCCAGTCGTCCAGATATGGGAATACGAATATTCCTAGAGTGCGTAGAAATGCAGCTACTACTGCCATGCATTTCGTGAACACCCTTGGTGCAGAGGCCAGACCGAAAGGAAGCACCCTGTATTGGTAGTGCTTTCCTTGAAAAAGGAACCGAAGGAACCTTCTGTGTGTTGGATGGATGAGGACATGGGTGTACGCATCCTTGAGATCTAGAGAACAAAGCCAGTCCTGACTCTGAATGTATGGAAGCAGAGCACCGAGAGAAATCATCTTGAATTTCTCTTTGAATAGAAACTTGTTCAATTCTCTGAGATCTAATATGGGTCTGTAGCCCCCTGTTTTCTTTGGAATAAGAAAATAAGGGGAGTAGAACCCTGAGCCCTGTTGAAGAAGAGGTACTTCTTCTATTGCCCCTTGGGCAAGAAGGGTAGCAATCTCCTGACCCAGAAGGTTGAGGAGAGATGTTGGAGAATTGAACTGTTTCACTATGGTGTGGGGAGGAAGGTTTAAGAAATGAAGCTTGTACCCTTCCCTTATAATGGAGAGGGTCCATTGCTCTGCTGTGATTTGCTCCCATCTGGGAGCAAAGTAAGCCAACCTTCCTGGAATGGTGAGGGGCTCTGGTTCTTCCAGAGCTAGAAAGGCTAAGTTCTCCAGTTGCAAGTCAAAGGCCCTGAGGAGGCTGAGGCTGCTGGGCCGTGGGAGGCCTGGCAGCCTTTGACTTGGCCTGTTTAGGTGGTTGCTGACGCTTTGCAGCAAAACGACCTGCAGAAGATGCCTGCTGACCATAAGCAGGATAATATCTTCCCTTTTTAGAAAAAGATGTCTTTTTGAACAATCTTTTCTTAACAGGAGCAGAGGTAGACTTTGAAAGTCGATCCAAAGCAGAGTTCTCAGCATCCATCTGAGTAGCCTTTGCTTGCCAATCCTTGCCAAAAAGGTTTTCACCTGTACAAGGAAGATTTCCCAACTCATCTTGGACCCAGAGTTCCAAATCAGAGGCTTGTAACTAAGCAATTCTGCATGCACCTATGGCAATAGCCGAGGCTCTGCTTACACACTCAAAAGAGTCAAAGGCTGCACGGTTGGAAAATTTGGAAACATCTTGGGCATGTTTGAGCCAAGTGAGAAATTCCTGCATTTTATCTTCTGAAATAAAAGGAGCTAAAGTCTGCAGATGATCTGTGAGTTCTTTTAGAAACATCCCCATATAGAGACTATAGGAGTTGATTCTGGCAGCAAGCATATTAGCTTGGAAAACCCTTCGGCCAAAAGCATCTAGGGTCCTGCATTCACGTCCTGGAGGATCAGATGAGTGTCTCTTTGCACTCTTTATTTTCCTCATGGCAGACTCTACCACAATAGAGTGGTGAGGAAGCTGAGACTTATGAAAGCCAGGACAAGGAGGGACACGGTACATGGTGTCTAACCTACGAGAATGAGGAGAGGTGGTAAGAGGAGTCTCCCACATGCTCAACATGAGATCATAGAGAATCTCATGAATAGGTATGGTAGCTGCCTCTTTAGGAGCCTTAGGATATTGCAAAATATTTAATTGCTTGGCGCTAGGCTCTGACTCAGGGGCCACCGTAATGGAGAGGCCCCTAGCCACTTCCCTAATGAAGTCTTGAAAAGACAAGTCTTCTGGAGGAGACATTCTTCGTTTTGGAGAAGACGACTTCTGAGGAAGAAGTACCGATGCCTCGACAGAAGCCTCCGACTCGTCAGAGTCTTCGGAGGAATCGAAGTATCGCCTGTCTGGATGCTCTTCTAAAGCCCAATATGTGTACCGAGTGGGATCGACATCGGGAGTAAGTGGTACCGGTTCGGTACCGATGGGCATCATAGGACAGGGTACCGTTGCAGTCGACACCGAAGCCGATGTCGATGCAATCGGTACCGGCACCGGGAACGATGCCGGTGCTGGAGCCGGTACCAGCAACGGAGATTGTTGCGGTACCGGAGGCGTCGCATCCTGCATAAACGCCGTTAGGGTGCGCTGCATGGACAGAATCTTCTGATCCATCAACGCCAGAGTCTGGATGTCGGAACCAGTGGAGGCCACCGGTACCCCAGAACACGGCAACAAGTGATCGGTCGAGGCCAAGCCATCAATGTCAACCTGTGACCCCATAGACAATGCTTTGGAAGCCGGAACTTCCCGCCGGGGTAATTTTGCCGGTGCAGAATCCTCGAGGACAAACCCAGAGGCATCTCGATGCTTAGAGGGAGATTTGCCCTTCGAGGACCGGCTAGATTTATGTTTGGTTACCTGAGATCCATGGGAGGAAGAAGCAGCCCTGGAAGACGTCGATGCCACCGAGGCTGCATCAGAGGGAAACAGGGTACTGAGCTTGGCTGCTCGGTTCTGCCAACCTCTCTTAGACATCATGGGACAGGACACACAATCCGTGATGGAATGGTCAGGACCCAAACATTTTAGACAGCAATCATGGGTGTCAGTGACAGAAATAGTACCGCCACATTTTGTGCACTTTTTGAACCCGGAAGCGGGCTTCTCCATGAGGAGAAAAATATTCAGGCCTAAGGCCCAAACGAAAAATGCACAGTTGAAGTAAGAATAGTTTTTTTGTTTTTTGTTTTAAATAAAGAAAAGAAAAGACAGGCGGTACCGGTCTGACGTCGAAGAAGGCAGACGCGACACAGAAAAATAAAGAAAAAAATAAAGAACTTCTTCTGTGGTGACAGGAACACGACCTGCTGGCTCCGCGGAAAAGAAGAACTGAAGAGAGGCGGTTGGGAAAGGCGGGAAGGCAGCACGCAGGCGCTGTGGGATGCTCCCAAAAGCTTTCTTACTGGACGCTGGGGAGCGTTCCCGCGCAGGCTCAGTCGGTACCGACGATACCCATATGTGAAGACTCATTCCTGCTTGTTCCTGGAGATGACTACTTCTGCTGCCGATCCCACTCCCTCCATCCTGGCTCACTACTCCTCGTCTTGCCTTAGTACCCCTGATTCTGTCAATCCTTAATAGCCTGCCCTCCGGTATCTTCCCAACTTCCTGGAAACATGCTAAATTCATACCATCTTGAATTCGTCCCTGGACGCCTCCATTCTTGCTTCTTACCATCCTGTCTCCTCTCCTTTTTCTCTTCAAATTACTTGAAAAACTGGTCTTTGTTTAGTTTTCTTCTCACTTAGACACTACTCATGCCCTAATCCTTGTCAATCAGCTATCTGTTCGGGGCACAGTACTGAAACTATTCTGCTCTCTTATCTGAGTGAACGCTACCAGTCTAATGACTGTGGTGACATTTTGGTGATGGTTTCTTTAGATCTTTCATCAGCTTTTGACATTATGGATCATGCTACTCTTCTTTCATGACTTCCATGTCGTCTGTCATTGCGGCACAGTTCTCCAGTGATTTCTTCCTCTCTCACAGTGGTCATTCTCTGTTTCCGTGGGTAATTCTTCTTCTCCCTCTTTTCCTTCTTTGCGGTGTCGCCCAGGGTTCTGTTTTGATGCCACTCCTATTTAACATTTTTCTTATTCCTCTGATCCTTCTGGTTCAACATGGTATTTCAGCCTGCTATTATGCTGACAACATAATATTGCTCCGTCATACCAATCCAGCTGCCCCTGATCTCACCCCCCTTAATGCATGTCTGTCTAGTATCTCATCTTGGCTAGCTAGTAATTTCCTCCATCTTAATCCCAGCAAGTCTGCAGCTTTATGGTTTACTTTTGGTAGCTCTTCTCCTGCACTGGCCCCTTCTCTCCCTTGCTTGCTGATACCACTTGTTGATTCCATCCAGTACTTTGGAGTCTTACTTGACAGGACAGTTACTTACCTGTAACAGGTGATCTCTGGGAACAGCAGGAATAAGTCTTCACATATGGGTACGTCGGTACCGATGGAGTCTGCGCGGGAACGCTCCCCAGCATCCAATCAGAACGCTTTTGGGAGCATCACAACACGTCTGCGTGCTGCCTTCCCGCCTTTCCCAACTGCCTCTTCTCAGTTAAGTTTTAAAGCTGAGAGAGAGAGAGAGAGAGAAAGGGAAAGATAGAGATAGAGAAATGCAACTCCTAGGGGAGGTGGGTGGGTTGTGAAGACTTATTCCTGCTGTTCCCAGAGATCACCTGTTACAGGTAAGTAACTGTGCTATCTCCAGGAACAAGCAGGAATGAGTCTTCACATATGGGGACTCCCAAGCTAAGATGCCTGGAGGAGTCCCAGCACGTTGCGAATGCGAGAGCCATGCTATTGTACCGAACCCCAGGCATCCTAGGGATGGAGGGTAGGAGTTGAAGTAAAAAGATGTGCTGTGGAACAGCTGTACCAAACAAGATGCCTAGATAGGAGTCTCTGTGCAGGTGATATGTAGTGGTAATATTGAAGAGCAATAAACCAATATGGACCTCACCTGGTGCTATTGTAAAAAGGGTATATGGAGGTTCATGTGGCTTTGTTAATATGAACCAGCAGAATATCCCCAGGGAGTACCTCAATGTAAGAAGAGGTATAACACTGTGCAAAAAAAACAGGCTGAGGTTAGAACCCTTAGGGTGAGAAGAAAACAATCCCAGTGGAACTGGGGTAGTTCAATGAGGCAGGACTCTGCGGGAAACGCAGAAGTCTCTATTAGATAAGACTGAAGCCCCTTTGACTTTAAGAGACATAGTTCTTATAGGAGAAGGGAGCTGCGAAGATCCCTATATCCAATAACAAAGAAGGATAGGAGCATGAGGCATTGTAGCCTCCCATTTTCTGAAGATTCAGAAAATCCTTCCTAATTGAAATCACGTAGGAAAAGACAGTATATGGAGGGCTTCAGGTGTACCTAAACTGAAGGTCATGGTACAAAAACCCCTCAACTACCACAGGAGGTGGTTGATTATGGAGAACCCTAAGTATGCTGGGACAGTATGGAAAGGAATAGAGAGTATCTGTCGGGTCCGTAGGGGAATATATATATATATAATCTAGGCAGACAGACAGAAAACAGTATATAGACATATCTACACACTATCATATATTGCAATACATATAGATATAGATAGGTAAATACAGATATATCCATCATATATGCATATATAGATATATGGGCACCGACCTGCAGATATATATATTTATATATGTTACATGTATATGGACATGTATACATACCCATGTCTGCACATAGGGTATGTGGAGAGAGAAAGATTCATCTAACAAGAAGGGAGGTACCTGCTTGAGATGATATCTAGAGAATCCCTACTCCCTGGTTATGAGTAGGAAAGCCAAGGGAGTTCTCTCACTGGCAAGGAGAAGTCTAGAGTCCTCTAAGAACTCTAGCCCCTGAATAGCCAGGAATGGAGACCTACCTGAAAAATGCAGAGGATGTTTTCAATCTGCAGACAGTAAGTCTGAATCCTTCCATAACTCCAGCAGACAGCTGGCGAAAAGATGCAATGAAAATAAAAATACCATATTTACCCTTTATGAGGGTAAAAAGGGTATGGTGCATTCTTGTGCTCAATATGGATTATGCCATGAAGAATTGAGGATGGAAGGAAAATACAAGACAAGGACTGACTATAGTGAAAGGAAAAAACATCCCTGGTGAAGGGGTCCCCTGGAGATGTGAAGCAATCCAGGGAATTAGATAATCCTGTAGGTCTTCACTTAATTAAAGGCGTGTGTCCTTTATTTAAGACGACTTTAATGGAAATGGTAAGGGCAGGGAGAACCCAGTAGGCATGACTAGGTAAAGCCCTTCCTAACCATCTGGCATTATGTGCTCTCTAACAAGGCCCCACAGTGTAGAGCTCCTCTGTACAGATGCAGAGAGCATGTTGCAGGTTAATTAGAAGAAAAAAAACTGGTGTTTAAGAGCCAATAGGTATCCTGAACTACTCTGCCAAGTCCAAGGATTGGGGAAGGCTAAGGATAGAAGGTAAGGTGATGTGTCTGCAACAATAGCCAGAAAAAGTTCTTAACCCGTCTGGGACTTAATAGTAAGGCCAGAAATAATTGAAATTGGAGAACAAGCCCTGGTTGCTTGGTCAGCCAGTCAGTGGTTTACCAATAAGAGCCCCTGCAGTTCTAACTATTGATAGGGCAGCAGAAGAAATCTTAGGTTCCAAGATTGGAAAAGACATACAGACATAAGTAGGCGTGGTAAGACTCCATTATTGTCTGAGAAGCTGCCAGGAAAACTAAGAATGCAAGGGGGAGACAACTCTGAAAGAAAACTTAGGGGCTTAAGGATAAGCCTTCAGTAAAGTGGTATCACTCTCACAGACCAAATGTCTTAGTAAGAGGGGCAGAGTTGAAAAGAAAGACTTAGGGTGGAGTAAATCTTTGAAAAAGTAATATGAGAGATGCTGATACAGGAGAAAAAGTCAAAGGTAAAGGCATAGCAACCTTATTGACAGCTGTTACTCCTCTGTGTACTTCAGAGGACGAGGAGTAACTTACTACCTGTAAAGCATAATCATCTTGAGAAGCTCTTTGAGCTAAAAGTCAGGATGTCTCTTTACGAAAGAGATGTGCAAATTTTAGGATGGAACCGATGTAGATGCTTGTAATGTGCAGAAGCAAACTACAGGATCTAAATCTCAAACAGGAAGAAGGATTCAGTGAAGAGTCTATCAGCGACCCTGCGGCTGCTGGGCTTGCTGAACCCGTTGAGGTTGTGGTTTCCTGAGCCTGGTTGGTTGTTTCCCCTGTCTGGGAACATCTGTACGATGGGTAGAAGATGAATAAAACCTTCCGCCATTAAGGGAACAAAGCTTATTAGTAGATTTTCTACAAACTGGGAGGAAGGCGTAGACAAGCCTCTGAAAGTAATAGTGTCAGTGGTTAACTGAGCAGCTTGGAGTAAAGTCTCTTTGTTAAAGAGATTCTCTCCAGTACAAGGAGTATTTCCCAGTCTATCTTGTAGGCATTTGTCCAAGTCTGAAGCTTGGAGCCAGGCTCTACGTCGTGCCCCTATGGCTATAGCAGAAGGTCTGCTAACAGACTCAAAAGAGTCCAAGGAAGCACGAGTAAAGAACCTAGAAATATTTTGAGCATGATTGACTAGTATAGAAAGGTCTGCTCTTTTGGGCTCTTGGAGAAAAGGGGTCAAAAGTAGTAAATCTCTTGTGACCTCCTCAAGAAATAATCCCATATAGAAAATATATGAAAGGATTCTTGCTGAAAACATGGATGCCTGGAAAGTTTGACGTCCAAAGGCATCTAAAGTCTTAGCCTCACGACCTGGCGGATAAGAAGAGTGCTTCTTAGTACTCTTAATACGCCTCATTGCTGATTCTACAACAAGAGAATGATGAGGAAGCTGAGGCTTTTGAAAACCTGGAGAAGGGGACACCTTGTATAGAAGATCAGTTGCCCTAGAAGGTGGGGATACCGTTAAAGGAGTTTCCCACATTCTAAATAGGAGATCCTGCAAGGTCTGATGCAAAGGTAACATAATGACTTCCTTTGGATTGCAGGGGACCTGTAGAGGTTGTGGCTCCCCTGGTGCAGGGTCTTGACCAGGTATAGAAATGGCAAGTAACTTTGCCATATCAAGCAGAAAAGCTTGAAAAGAAATCTCCTCAGAGGGGAGTCCTCGAGGAAGAGGAGGAAGAAGTAGATCTGTTGAAGAACTAGCTCTAGCACCCACCGGTTCATTCAGATCTTGTAGAATAGAAGATCTGGAGGGGTAGAGCATCGGATTATCTTTGAAAGAGAGTTGTTGGTACCGCTGAAAACTGGTACCGCAACTCGTCGGTAGCAAATCGTCCATGCTAGGGATCGATTCCAAACTCGGTATGGAAGGAAGCAAGCCGACTGAAGGGAGCATGGGAGGTACCGACACCAATGTTGATGTCGATACCGGTACCATCGTTGATACCGACATATGAAGATCATTTTGTGATTGCACTATCGGTACTGAAGTAACCGAATGTGGCAGACCTTGATCATCGGTAGAATGTCTTCAGTACCGTTTGAAGTCGGTACCGAGACGAGTCGCTACCCAGTCATCCAGACTAGAGATTGATTCTAGACTTGGCATGGAAAGAAGCGAGTCTATCGATGCATGTCTGGAGGGCACCGACGTGGATACCAGCATCGGTAATGGGATCGATACCGATGCAGGAAGATCGGTCGGAAGTGGCTCTAGCGGCACCGAAGATACCGAGAGCGCTTGACTGCGATCGGTGTGGAATATTTCATCCAGCACCATTGCCGATGCCGGGGTACCGGCACTGCTCAAAGCGGATACCACCACCGGGCATGGCTCAGGTATGTTCACCGAGGTAAAAACCCCGGGAACAACCTGAAACCCCGTTAATGCTTTGGAGGCCGAAGACTCCCGCCGGGGTTTTAAAGCCAATATGTCCTCGGGGGCAAGCCAGAGGCATCTCTATGATGTACATGAGATCTACCACCCGAGGACTGGCTAGTCTTTACAGACTTTTGTTTGGTTACCTGATCCTGCGAAAAAGAAGATGTAGCTGGTACCCTCAGGCCTGAGGGGAACCGCGTATCGAGTTGAGCTCGATGCTGAAGACTTCTTTTTGAAATAGTAGTGCAGGAGGGACACTCCAGCGGATGGTGTTCAGGTCCCAAACATGGAAGGCACCAATTATGGGTGTCTGAAAGTAATTTGATAGCGCCACAGTTAAAACACGTTCTAGTGGCTGGCATTTCCATGAGGGAAAGTGGAGAGGCCTAGCAGGCCGAAACCTGTCAGGCCCTAAACAGGAAAAAAATTCCCTACAAAAGAAAAAATTTGTAGAAGAAAAGAAAAAGAAAACACTGGCGGTATCGGTGCGTCGAGGGAAGGTAGACGCCACCACAAGAAAAAACAAAAATAAAGAAGAATTTTCTGCGGTGACAGGAGAACGTCCTGCCGGCTCTGCGGAAAAACGAAAACTGAGGAGAGGCAGTTGGGAAAGGCAGGAAGGCAGCACGCAGGCATGTTGGGATGCTCCCAAAAGCATTCTGATTGGACGCTGGGGAGCGTTCCCGCGCAGACTCCGTCGGTACCGACGTACCCATATGTGAAGACTCATTCCTGCTTGTTCCTGGAGATTCCTCTTTATCCTTTCACACCCACATTATCTCCTTAGTTTGTCGTTCTTTCTTCGCATTCTGTCAGATCCGCTCTGTCCCTTTCTACTTCATCATTGACTACTTTACTTCTCTCTCCTCATATCAAAGATTGACTACTGTAATATTTTTCTTGGTCTCCCTCAGTATCAACTCCATCGACTCCAGCTCATCCAAAACACTTTGTATTCTTACCCATGCCTTCCATTTTGAACGTCAGTCCCCTCCTGATCCGTTACCATTGGCTTCCTGTCAAGTTTTGTCTTCAATGTAAACGCCTCATTCTGGTCCTCCACAATTTTGCACAGTGGTTCCCCTGTTATCTTTCCGACATGCTGCCTCTCCACATCATATCTTTTGCAACATCCATGCTAATCATTCACTTCTCCCTTCCATTTTTCAGGCCTGGCTAATATCCACCCACTCCTCAGCCTTCTATTTCCTTGCTCCTGCCTCCTGGAATTCACTACCTCCTGCCATCCAACCCAAACCCTCATATATTAAAGTGCAAACCCCTTTTAGAAACCTATTTCTTCGATATAGCATATGACCTACCAGTTCCTTGACCTCTTTCCCAATCTTCTCCTGCCTTTGCCTTTCCCTCCTTCTGTTCCCCTAGTGTGACTGTTTTTAACTGTCCTGTCTAAAAAATGGAGTTCCTCTCTACCTTTGTATTTTAACTTTGATTTTAATTTTGTACACCGCTCTGCTGAAACAGTGAAAGGCAGTTTATCAAACACAATAAAACAATCAGCCAGCCCCTCATCCTTGTATCAGCCCATTTCCAGTAACAGTCCCCAGACCCAGTATCAGTCAGCCCCTCAGCATCTGCCCTCCAGTCCCAGACCCTCATTCCCAGTCAGTCAGCTCCCCAGTCCCAGTTATCAGCCTATTTCCAGCCCCCCAGCCCAGCTCCTGCCACCCCGAATCATCCATTCAACTCCCTCTCCCCCTCCCTGCAGCAACATAGCCGCGGGAGCATTTGCTTTTGCTCCTGTGACTGTATTAAACATTAATACAGCTGTGGGAGCAAAAGCCAATGCTTCCCTGGCTGTATTGAACATTAATACAGCCGCAGAAGCATTTAAACTGGCTCCCACGGTTGTGCTATACTCAAGCCGTCGTGCCAACAGCATGATTGTAACACAGTCATGGGACCAAAAGCAAATGCTCCTGCAGCTGTGTTAATGATTAACACTGCTGCGGCTGGGGAAGCAGAGGGCAGGCTGGAAGTGAGCCCCTACTGTAGTACACCTTGAGCCAGTGCCTCATTGGCTCATCTCTTAAGCCGGCCCTGCTTGTAGCATATTTAATTATCAAATTCTGAGAAGTCGTATTTTCCAGGCACTTACATCTGCACCTTCGGTCTTAGATTCTTGATCCTGTAAAGTTTTCTGAAGATCTTCAATCTGTTGCTGCAGTTCCTCCACATGCCCTTTAACTAACCTGTTAAGGCATTGAAGAAGTTAGTTATCAAGGATTAAGGCGTATCAAGCAATACTTTATCTTGTTATTAAAACAAATTAAAAGGTATGGATGAGACTCACTTAGCAGGAAAGTACTATATTGATCACCTAAAACATGGCTTTCTATAGCAGCGCCACATTATTTAAATCCTTAAAACTTCAGTAAATTAATCATCTCTGATGTCGCCTCTAATGAAAGCAAGCAAGCTATTAAGGAATGGAAAGGGGGAGTAATTTACTGGCTAGAATATCAGGATCCAAACCAGAGAAGTCACAATGCAATTCCCACTTCTCCCACAGACATTCATTGTGATCCCGAGTTAAGTCACTTTGTTCTCCACTGCCTCAGTTACAACTTTGATTGTAGGCCGCTTGGGAAGGAAAATAAACTTTCATAACAGACTGTAATGCTCCTTGGAACTCTGATTTGGAAAATGCAAGTAAAATCTAAAACCCAAATTAAAAATCCAAGCAATGTTAGGATGTGATTCTATTTCTCTTTGGTGAAATGCTCATATGAGAGCTGGACAGTTTATTACCTTTTCCACAAATCTATGGCTCTTTACAGTTAGTAGCAGTTCTCATCTCTTCCACAGTGCCCTGGGGAGTCTGACATGGCCACAGCACTACTGAAGCAGCGGCTCTGACAACAGGCATTTTGGCCAGCGCAATGCTTCCTGGAACTCAGACAGAAGCAGCTTGGGCTGACGCTCCCAAGCTGCGGACTGGGTGAGCGACTTTTGTATACTGATGCCTCGGTACTTTGAAAAAATAGAAGGGAGCCCTGTTTTGGCTTAAAGTCATGCCTTTGCAAACTGGGGAGGACTTCCCATCTAGTGGGGATAGCAGTCCTCGTCGTCGGCTCAAGCAGCTACATCTTCTTTTCTTCAGCAGGCTGCCTTTGCATACACAGCACTCACTGTGGAGAGACTTTGATCGCACTGTATATACACAGAGGCGATTACCAAAACTTAGCACATGGCTAAATTGACTATTAAAAGATTGTCCACCCTGCTGATAAGTGTTGACTGTTTGTGGGGCTGTCAAATTTTTTTTTAAACTGACTGCAACTGTTCTTTGCTGTCCTCCAAAAACAGCTGCCTTAAGTGACCACCTAGTCACGCCTAATGATTAAACCAGCCCTAAGGCACTATATAAAATCACCTATTTTCCGTTTCCAGTTGACTCATGGTGCGTTGCCTTTCCTCCAACTGGTCCTGCAGCTCTTGTATGCGCTCATTCTCCGATCCCTCCTGCTGCAAGCGAAGCATCTTGTTCTCATGTTGTAGTCGAATGAATACTTCTCTACAATCCACAAACATCAGTTTTAGACACTTCTGAACATTTATGAATTCTCTTCTAACAAACAAAAGCAGAAATAAAGCATCCCTGTTTGTGAAGATGCTCTGTCCTGAAAAACACACTATGAAAAACAGTGGTCAAATGGGAAATCTGGATGCCACGGAAGTGTGTCCTTGTGGACTGCTTCTTCATTTTATTGCACGACTGGAACGCAGTCACAAAAGAATAAACTATTAGTAAGGTCTAAAAGTGATATATGCTTTCCTTTTAAGTACTCTGCCATTTCATGATTCTTTGAATATTTAGAATCACTTTGATTTACTAAGGATGTATCACTCATGTTCTTTGCTAATGCTGTTCAACTCGCGCAAAAACTAAGTACTTGGGGGCTGGTCTAATCTAGAAGCAAGATGAATTCTACAAAAACTCAATCAGCTTCAAACTGGATTCATTAAGTGAAATCATTTTTAAGAGTTTAAGTACTCAGAAATTCATGCATAGAACAAAGTTGCTTACTTCCGATAGTAGTGCTGTTCACAGAGAACACCATCAGACTATTCAAACACAAAAGCTTAGAAAGCTTTTTTAGCATGTGTGGAACTTCCCTCCTTGCCACTGTTGCATGGGACCCCCCCTTAGTTCCAGATGATATAGCTTAGAAAAGAAGCCATCTCTTAAAAGAGGAGCTAGAATGGTATGTGTAGCGAATTATTCTGGTATTCACTGAGAAACACCATCACTGCTAAGCAAATGTTTTCTCTATAGATCAACACAATTAAATCATCCAAGTAGGAAAAAGCTAGCTAAAATCTACCTTCAAGGAAAAAACCCATATAAATCAAACATACATTTCTTTTTATTTTTTGACTGATAAAACCTTTTTTCCTGATTTGTCTTATCTTTGAAGGAAGGGTAAGCTGAAATATAGGTCCTGGGAGGTTCTACCCCTCAAAGACTTGAGAACAGACTGATCGAGCCACCCATTTTTGTTGAAGAACAGTAAGCAATTGAGGTAGTTCCTACATCCTTCAAGCAGATACCTTCAATGTTAATGACAGTATTACATTTTCGGAGCTCTAGGCAACATCTTTGAGATGTCATCATTACACTTATGGATATCATGCTCTAAGCTTAGACAGCATATAATCTCTCTGTGAAGTGATGGTAAATTTTAGACACCTTCTGGATTCCAAATCAGACACCAAATGCAGCTACTTGCTTTCTTCTCTAATATGAACAGATGCAGCAGAATCAAGGGATGAAACGCACCAAAAAGTGTGCGCTAAGATGAATAGGCTTCACTAGGAAAACACACAAAAGGGGGGAGGGGGAACCCAGAGCTCAGCACCTGTCACTGAAAGTAAAGCATAGTTACTAACCTGTAACAAGTGTTCTCCAGGGACAGCAGAACTCAATCCTCACATATGGGTGATGTCGACGCTGATGGAGCCCTTGCGGGAGCATCTCCCCAGCTTTCAAAGAAAGCATTTGGGAGATGCCACCATGCATGCGTGGTCCCCTTCCCGCTCAAGGGTGCCATCTTACTCAGTAAGATGACAGTTACAGCCAACAAAAGAAGATGGCAAAAATTGTATAGCAACTCCAAGGGTAGGAGGAAGGGTTGTGAGGACTGATTCCTGCTGTCCCTGGAGAACAGCTCTTACAGGTAACTATGCTTTCTCCAGAAACAAGCAGTAAGTCAGTCCTCACATATGGGATTTCCTTAGCCACAGGCTACCGAGAAACTGTAGAGAAAACATGGCCCAACCATGAGCAGCCGCAAGTGAATCTGATGACAGACTGAGGACCTCAGTGCCCAAGGAGAACCATGGCTCCAGTAGCCTGAACAAGGAAGAGATGGAGAGCAGGAGTTGCCTAAACCCCAAACAGATTACAGAGTACGGCATGGCTGAAGGCACTGTCCTGTCAGGATTCCCCCTCCAGGCAGTAGTGAGCTGCAAAAGTATGGCCTGAGGACCAAGTGGCGGCCAGACAGATTTCTGCCATACAGACTGAGCATAGGCTCACAACTGAGGTTGTCATAGCCCTGATGTTGTGCGCCGTGACCCTGTGCTCCAACAGTAGCCTATCCTGTTTATGGGCAAAGGCAATACAGTCTGCCACCCAGGTGGACAGGGTGAAATGAAAAGCTGTGAGGCTTTGCGGTGGCCCCGAGAACATTGTAGGTAGAGGGATAGGGCCCTTTTGCAGTCCGGAGTATGGAGAACAGCTGCTGCCTTGTCGGCGTGAGGCCGTGGAAAGAAGGTAGGGATCACCACCTCTTGGTTGAGGTGAAAGGCAGATACCACCTTCGGGAGGAATTTAGGGTGGGTGCGAAGCATGACCCTTTTCCTATAGAACCTTGTGTAAGGTGGCTCGGCCACCAAGACTTACAGTTTGCTGACTCTGCGGGCAGAGATGAGTGCTAACCAGGAAGACCACCTTCCAAGATAGGTACTGTAAGTGACAGGTAGCCAAGGGTTTCCTGACCATGAACTTCAGGTACTGCCTGTGGCTGGGATGAATAATGATGTGGGTATAAGCATCATTTAGGTTTAAGGAACACAGCCAATCTCCCTGCTGGAGGTAGGGCAGCAATGTTCCAAGGGAGAGCATTCTGAACTTCTCCCACACCAGGAATTTGTTCAGGTTTCTCAGGTCCAGGATGAGCCTTACGTTTCCTGTTCTTTTTAGGACTAAAACGTACCTGGAGTGGAACCCCTTCCCCCTTGAGGGGGGTGGAACTTACTTGGTCCAGATGAAGGAGGTAACCCTCTTACCACCTAAAGTGCCCAGGAGTCAGTGGTGATGGTAGCCCATCGGTGGGCAAAAAGGGCCAGTGTCCTCCTGAAGGGTAGCTGATCCTCCATGGGTAGAGAGGCTATGCCTTGGGAGTCAAAAGCCCGACTCAGTCTGGGCTGGGGTCTGAGGCTTGGGATCCTTGGGCTTACATGGGCCCTGGGAGGCCGGGTATGTGGGGGGGATAGCCTCAGTAGGACTGGCCCTTCCAGTGGAAGAGAGGCCTTTTCCTGGGTGGTTTCTTCCTGGGAAGAGTGGAGGTCTTCCTCGAGAGCCGAGTCCTGGTGACATACTCTGTCTCAATCTCGGCTGTCTTGTCCTCCATTGGCTTTCTGAAGAGGTTTTCCCTGAGGCAAGGGATATCAAGGAGTTTCTCCTGGACCCACTGCTCGAGGTCTGATGCCTGGAGCCAGGCCTGGTGCCGATGCCCATGGCGGCTATCCTCACGCTGGACTCAAAGCAGTCGTAGGTCGCTCGAGACAGGTACTTTGAGCAGTCCTTGAGACCTCGTGAAGGTCTGGAAGCGCTGGAGGTGGTCCCTGTCAAGGCCACTGCAAAGTCTCCAAGTTCCTTAGTGAGGTCTCGGAGAAACATGCCAATATGCAGTTGGTAGGTCTGTATGCAACATGCCAGCATTGAACCCTGGCAACTTTCCACCCGAGGGCATCGAAGGCATGGGATTCCCTGCCCAAGGGGCCCCAATGAGTGGGTCTTCGGGTTCTTTTGTCAATGCATGCCCGACAACCACCAAGGAGGTGTGGGGAAGTTGCATCTTCCTAAAGCCTGGTCCTCGCTGGACTCTGTACATGGTGTTCAAGCGTCGGCTGGCAATCGGCACTGATGCCAATGCCTCCCACATCCGGAGGAGTAGACTGAGGATGGGGGGGGGGGAGAGAAACAAGGACCGTGAGGGCCTTAAGTGGGGTCTTGTACTGGAAGATTTCAAGTTCCTCCATACGCGGGTCCCCCTCCGACTCAGTGGTGAGGGAGAGAGCCCTCGCCATGTCCCAGATGAATTCAAGGAATGAGGTGTCCTCAGGTGGGGACAGACGTTTCAAGGCTGGTGGCGATGGGTCTGAGAGGTCGTCTCGATGTTGGACTCCCAGTCAGAGTAGTCCGAAGACTCGAAGCCTGACTGCTCCAGAGGCACTGCAGAGGCATCGGTAGGTCTGGTCTTCGATGCCTTGGGGCTGGGGGCTGGTGCCTGGCTGGAGTCAGAGGCACTCGCCTGCGAAGACCTCACTCCCGAGAACCTTGCCGAGATCCGCATGAGGCAAGTGGCTCTCCAGGATTGTTTTGGCCACCTGGGAGGTCCACGACAGAGGTCCCTACGGTCTCGGGGTGTACACTGGCAGGGTCGGGCACTGATGCCTGCTGTGAGGCAAGGAATGCAGAAATGCTGTGTTCCAACACCAGCATCCTGGTTTCCCACTCAGGGATTCCAGCCTTTAACACTGGTGCCGGGGTGACTGAGTCGGGTGTCAAGGAGAGGGGATCCTCGATGGGATGGGCCTTGGGAGTCCGAGATCTATTGCCGGTGGCCTCAATGTTGGTTCTGAGTATCTCTGCTGGTCGCTCCCTGCTCAGACTCCTCAGATGCTTGTTGGGGGCGCTGAGGGACCGCGTATGGGACATGCTATGCTTGTCCGCTTCCCAGATGAGGCCCTCTAGGCCGCTTTCTTTTTAAGTTTTCATTCCAGAGACCCTTGCTTGGAGTGTCTGCATGCCCTCTCAGGAACCGCGGGGGCTTTATGCGACTCAGAGGATCCGTGCAGGACCTTAAAGCACGAGGCTACCGGGGATACAGGGTTTGAGTCTGCCCTATGGAAGATGACTTCCTGCTTCTGCCAGAGACTTTGGATGGTCTTAGCAGACATCTTTTTACACAGGGAACACTCCTCTAGGTTGTGGTCAGCACACAGACACCAGAGGCAACAATCGTGTGTGTCGGTGAAGGAAATGTTTTTGGAGCACTGATCATACTTCTTGAATCTGGTGGCCACTGGGGCAAAAAGGACCCCAGCAAGGTCGAAGATCCTCGACGCAGCCAGCGGTTGAAAAAGGCACAAAAGGTGCCGAGATGGAAAAGAACCTAACGAGGAGGTTTTGAGGCCTGATGCCGGGGCAGCAGGGCTTGAAGGCAGAAAACGAACTGGCACCAGCTGGAAAAAGGCACAGGATTGCATGAAGAAATTATTTTTTTTCGGGGGAGGGGGGGGGGGACACAACAAAATGAACGACTGTGGGGCTTCGTGGAAAAAGGGAGACTGAGCAAGATGGCACCCTTAGGCAGGAAGGGAACCAGGCATGCGTGGTGGTGGCAGCATCTCCCAAAGGTGCTCTTTGAAAGCTGGGGAGATGCTTCTACGAGGATTCAGTCAGCGTCGACGTCACCCATATGCGAGGACAGACTTCCTGCTTGTTCCTGGAGAAACAAAACAAATGCTACAAAACTTTCTAATGACTATACACAATGAATATGCATGAGATAGATCTGCATATAATGGAAGCAGCGCATGCAGATCACTCTCATGCATAGTCATTGTGGATATCCTGAAAACCTGACTGGCCCGCGGGTACCCAAAGACTGTGTTGGGAACCACTGCTATAAGGGGATGAGAAAGCTAACTGAAAAGGAATGGATTAAAACAAGAACTTCTCTAAATGGGGAAAACACAATAACTGAGGAAGCCCCATGTCAAGTAAAAGCTTTCTAGGCATTTGTACAGCTTTTAAAGAAATACTCCACAATGGTGCCACCAGATAGCACTTATTCACTTCTGTTGTAGTTTCATTCTGCTTGTCTACAGAGAAAGCACAGTTATTCAGCTGTAACAGGTGTTTCTCCAGGGACAGCAGGAATCATTCCTCACATATAGGTGATGTCGGCACCAATGGAGCCCGTGTGGAGCACTTCCCCAGCTTTCAAAGAAAGCCTTTGGGAATGCCACCTTGCTTGCGTGGCCCCCTTCCCGCCCAAGGGTGCCATTTATTTATTTTATTTGACCATTTCTTATATACCACCCCTTCCATCGATAAGGAGTGGCTTACATTGAACAACATTCCAGAGTCCTGGTTACAGAGAATGAACATAACAACATAAGATATGCCATACTGGGTCAGGCCAAGGTCCATCAAGCCCAGTATCCCGTTTCCAACAGTAGCCAATCTAGGTCATAAGTACCTAGCAGTCTCCCCAAAAGATACAGGTTCCTTAATGCTCGTATTGGGTCAAACAGTGATATCCTTTTAATAATGGTTTATGGACCTTTCCTCCAGGAACTTGTCCAAACTTTTTTTAAACCCAGCCACACTAACAGCTTTTACTACATCCTCTGGTAACAAATTCCAGAGTTGTTTCAAACTATAATACAATAAAGTATTTACATATCAGTTAGGCACTAATACCGAAGTATTGTGCCATCTTAAGTCAGGTGCCATAGCTAGAGCCCTACCAAGAAGATGGCAAAAATGGACAGCAACTCCAAGGGGAGGAGGAAGAGTTGTGAGGACTGATTCTGCTATCCCTGGAAAAAACCTGTTACAGATAAGCAACTACGCTTTCTCCAGGAACAAGCAGGAAGTCAGTCCTCACATATGCGACTCCCTAGCTACAGGCTACCGAGGACTTGTAGGAAAAATCACAGCAGAGCCATGAACAGTCACCAGTAAAAAAAGGCGGCAGCCTGAGGACCTCGTCCTGGGTGGCTACGCTCCCGGGTTGCCAGAACAAGAAGGGTCAGAGGACAGGAATTGCTAAACTCCGAAAAGGTTACGGAGTATGACCTGGCCGAAGGTGTTGTCCCAACAGGACTCCCTCTCCAGACAGTAAAGCACCACAAAGGTGTGAGCAGAGGACCAGGTGACGGCCCGGCAGATGTCTGCCAGCAGCATCGAGCGCAGGCTAGTGGCCGACATTGCCATTGCTCGGACATTGTGCTGCCACCCAGATGGACAAGATTCACTTGGTGACCGCCAGCCCCAGGCGGCTGGTGTCATAGGAGACAAAGAACTTCCCGGATCTGCGGTGATCCCAAGTTCACTGCAGGTAGGAGGAGAGCGCCCTCTTGCATGTGGAGAACCGCTGATGCTCGGTCAGCGAGGGGCTTCAGGAAGAAGGTAGGCAGTACTATCTCTTGGTTGAGATGAAAATCCAAGACAACCTTCAGGAGGAACTTAGGAAGAATACGCAGGACCACCCTGTTCCTGTAGAACCTTGTGTATGGGGCCTCAGCCATGAGCACCTAGAGATCGCTGACTCTCCGGGCAGAGGTGAGAGCTACCAGGAAAGCCACCTTCTATGACAGGTGCTGCAGCAAGCAAGTAACCATGGGCTCAAAGGGCGGCTTGCTGAGTTGCATGAGAACCGCATTGATGTCCCATTCTGCAGGAGGAGGGCAGGCGGGGGGGCCCTGGAAAGGAGCAAGCCCCGCATGAAGCGGGAGACCAGTGGTTGCCCCGAGAGGTTTCCCCTCGATGAGGTGGTGGTTTGCTGAGATGGCACTCAGGTAAACCCTGACCGAGTTAGACTTCAGCCCAGCCTGCGAGAAGTGAAGAAGGTACTGCAGGATCAATCGGGTGGGGCAAAAAAAGTCTGCTCGGACCTGCGAGCACCACACTGAGAACCAGCGCCACTTGAAGGTGTACACCCACCTGGTCGAATCCTTCTGTGAGGCCAGAAGAATGTCCTCTATTGCCAAAGGGAGATGAGGCGGCTAAAGCGACCTGCTCAGCCCCCAAGCTGCAAGGGAGAGAGACCTCAAATTGGGGTGAAGCAGCCAACCCCCCTCCTGTGTCAGCAGCCCTGGCGAGTTCCATAGAGGGACTGGGGGCTCTGTTGAGAGGCAATCACGGTTGCCCAGGCTCTGAGGATTCACCTGAGGCCCCGTCTCGCTGGATCTTCAGAAGGGTCCAAGCAATGAGTGGCATGGGGGAGAAGGCATACAGCAGGCCGGAGGTCCATGACAGGAGGAAGGCATTTTGCACCACCCTGCCCAGGTGAGGGAGGTGGCCACAGAAATGGGGGAGCTGCAGGTCCACAGGGCTGGCCAAGAGGTCCAGGTCTGGAGTCCCCCAAAGTTGGAATAGCTGCTGCGCCATCCGGGGAACACAGGGCTTTTCGGAAAAAGGGAGACTGAGTAAGATGGCACCCTTGGGCAGGAAGGGGACCACACATGCGTGGTGGCATTCCCAAAGGCTTTCTTTGAAAGTTGGGGAAATGCTCCATGCAGGCGCCATCGGTGCCGTCACCCATATTTGAGGACTGACTTCCTGCTTGTTCCTGGAGAAACAGGACTTATTTTCTTCTTATTATCATAAAGGCAAACGTAAAGCACTCAAAGCCATATACTGAAAGCAGACATGTAACACCAGACTAGAGAGATGTGTCTGAAACTGGTAGTCTTCTTTGTCATACACAAGCTGGATGAAAGTATCTTCTGTTTAAAGAAGTAGTCAAAAAACTGACTTTTCAAAGAATGGGCAATAAACTCCTTCCTTACCTATATTCGACGGGCATAATTTCAGCTGCAAGGTTATCATAACCTTTTAAAGCTGCCATTCCTGGGAAAATATATATAAATCAGACTTCTGTTCTCTTGACAAAAACAAATCAATTTATTATTTATTTTCTCATATACCTGCTTGAGTCAGATGATCCTGTTGCATCTGAGAACATCGGAGCTCTTCATTAGTCTCTTTCAGTGTATCACACTGTATCATTAGTCTCTAACATACAAAGGCAAGTATGGATTATTAAAGGAGGTGCAGGCACAAGAAGCAGTGATGTATAAGACTAATACAGATTTCTGAACCAGGCCTGTAAATACATTCCTAAAGACTACTGGAGCCTTTCTAAACCTTCATTCATGTATGTCGACATTAGGCCACAAACGTGGATGCCTCTCGGACCTGACATCTGTTTACTGGATGTACTAAAGGCCAGTGTTGATGGGATGCAAACAAGGTACATGTTAGATAGCAGTTCCTAAAGTATGCATGCACATGCAGGCAGTATTGCAAAAATTTAACTATAGACCCCCCCCAAGGTGCAGATTTACGCGTTAATGCATCGGTAAAGCATTTTGCATATACATTTTTGCTGCACTAATAGCTAATCAAATATTTTGCATCTCATTACCTCAAATTTTTGCATCAACACTAGTGCAATAACCAAGACAAAAATAGCAAATGCTTTATGTATATGTGGTTTGTAAAATGTAAGCAGACTGAATATTAGATGTTTCACTCCAATTGCTACAGAGACTATAGACCTCTCATATTAATATTTCTATGTAAGTTGAACCAGGAGTGTTTATATGTCTGCCCATGGGGATCCCAACCCCATAGGCAGAACTGAAAAAGGCCACGATCGCATCTAAGAATGTCAGGGCAGAAGAGCAAGGCTACAGGAGCTTTGGTGTCTGACAAGCCTGCAAAAAAAAGGTTAGGAGTTTGCTGCACAGACAGCTGAATACATTTAGGTGGTGTATAGTAGTCAATGAATGGTGAGGGGAGTGGGGGGCAAACAGGGAGGCTGGGGATGAGAGAGTCTGGGAAGGGACACAGAGATGGGAAGGGACACAGATGGTGTGGGACAGTGAAAGCAGAAAGGGGTTTGAGTTGGGGAGGAGGAAAGAGTGCAATGCTGATCTCTTAAGCTAAGCAGGCTTGGGCCTGGCTAGTACTTGCATGGGTGACCACTTTGGAATACCAGGGGCCTGTAAACTCAATGTGAAGAAAGGCTTGGCAATCTACTTCTGGTCCTATCTTGCAAAGGAAACCCAGAGGCAGGGTTGCCATTGAGTCAGCATTGGCTAAAAGGCACACACTGCATTGCAGTACATTGGACTCAGGTCTACCAGGAAGGTATAATGTAGTTACTCACCTGTAACAGGTGATCTCTGGGAACAGCAGGAATTTAGTCTTCACATATGGTTGACATTGGTACAGAGAGCCCACGCAGGAACACTCCCCAACGTCCAATGGGAAAGCTTTTGGGAGCATCCCACTGCGCCTGTGTAGCTGCCTTCCTGCCTTTCCAGCTCTCCCTCCTCAGTTGAGTTTGTAGCTGAGATAAGAGGAGAGAAAGAAAAGAAGACCTACAACGCCTAGGGGAAGAGGGTGGGTTGTGAAAACTAAATTCCTGCTGTTCCTGGAGATCACCTTTTACAGGTGAGTAACTATGCTATTCTCCAGGAACAAGCAGGAATGTAGTCTTCACATATGGGACTCCCTATCTAGAAGATGCCAGAGAGATGACCTCAGAATCGGCTGTGGATTTTCACAAGTATGCCTAAAGAGGTCATGTATCCTGCATGGATGTCTGGTATCAAAACTCGGGACGGAGGATAGGAGTTGCTTGAAAGAGATGTTGGAGAACAGCTTGGCCAAACATGCATCCTGGGAGTCTTTGTCTAGGCAGCAGTGAGCAGCAAAAATATGGACAGAAGACCAAGTTGGTGCTTTCCAGATCTCGTCAATAGCTACAGAACGTAGATTTGCCATCAAAGTAGCCATGGCTCGAACATTATGGGCAGTGACGTGATGCAGTCAGTTATACGCTTGGATACTGGCAACCCAAGGTGACTAGAGTCAAAGGAGATGAACAGCTGAGAAGCTTTCCGGTGCTCTCAGGTCCTCTGAAGATAAAAAGCTAAGGCACGTTTACAATCCAGAGTATGGAGGGTTGCTTCTGCCTTAGAGGAGTGTGGTCTAGGGAAAAACACAGGAAGGTAGACCAACTGGTTCAAGTGGAAGGGCGAGACCACCTTCGGCATGAAGTGAGGGCGAGTCCTTAGGGCTACCTAAGGAGGGTCAGCCACCAAGGCCTGGAGCTCACTAATGCGCCTTGCTGAAGTGAGGGCAATGAGGAAGATAATCTGCTATGTGAGAAACTAAGTGAGGTAGTAGCTAGAAATTCAAAGGGCGGCTTGAGAAGCTGCCCTAGAACAACATTGAGGTCCCATGCCACTGGAGGTGGCTTAATGGGAGGCTTGGTTAATAGAAGACCCCTCATAAAGCATGCTACAAGCTGCTGAGAAGAGATGAATTGACCATCTAAGCGCATGTGAGAGGCTGCAATTGTACTTAGATGTACTCTTACCGAGAATTGGTTTTGAAACCAGAAGAGAGGTGGAGGAGATACTCAAGCAGCTCAAGAAGGGATTAAGATTCTTCTGAGAACATCAGAAAGAAAACGTACGCCACCTGAAAGCACAGGACCGCCTGGTGAAGCTAAGAGGTGGAGAGACTGCGGATTGGCATGGAGGAGCATCCCCTCTCCTCCTAAGAGAGGAGATCTGGAGCAGACCCTAGATCTATAGGTTGAGCCTGAGACAGATGTAGAAGGAGAGGGTACCACAATTGACATGGCCAGCATGGGACTATACATGAAGCCTCTGTCCCTCCGGAGTTTGAGAGAGTCTTTGGAGTTAAGAGAATGGGAGGGAAGGCATATAGGAATCCTTGACCCCAGTGAAGGTGAAAAGCATCCACTTGCTGGCTGTCCAGTACAGGAGTCCTGGTACAGAAGCGAGGGAGCTTGGCGTTCCGAGGACTATCTCTGGAGTCTCCCAGATCTGAAAAATGTAAGAGACTGTCCACATGAGACCACTCATGAGGGAGAAGGATTCAACTCAGTTTGTCTGCTAAGACATTGTGCTTGCCAGGGAGATACACCGCATGGAGGTGAATGCGATGATAGAAACATAGAAATATGACGACAGAAAAAGACCACATGGCCTATCTAGTCTGTCCTTCCATAACTACAACAGTGCCCTTTTTACCTTTAGAGATCCTCTGCGTTTGTCCCATGCTTTTTTGAATTCAGTTACAGTCCTCATCTCTACCACCTCCACTGGGAGGCTATTCCACGGATCCACTAATCTTTCCGTAAAGAAATATTTCCGCATATCACTCCTGAATCTATCTCCCTTCACCCTCATCCCATGTCCCCTCGTAGCAGAACTTGCTTTCAATTGAAAGAGGCTCTCTCCCTGAACATTTATGCCACGGAGGTATTTAAACATCTCAATCATATCACCTCTATCCCGCCTTTCCTCTAAGGTGTACATATTAAGATCCTTCAGTCTGTCCTCATATGCTTTATAATGAAGACCACTAATCATTTTAGTAGCCACCCTCTGCACCGACTCCATCCTGTTCACATCCTTTTGAAGGTGCAGTCTCCAGAAATGCACACTATACTCCAAATGAGGTTGTTGTCCCTTCTGAGGAGCATGATGCTGACACTGAACAGCAGGAGTATAAGGATAGTACTTTTTATTGAAAAATGCTTTCTTTGCTGCTTTCTTCTTAGCTGGGTTGGCAGTAGATCTAGAGAGCCTATTTAGGGTAGTATTCTCAGACTCCACTTGAGAGGCCTTGTCTTGCGAATCCTTGCCAAAGAGGTCTTCACCAGTGCAAGGGATGTTACCCAACTTATCTTGAACCCATAAAGATCCAATGCTTGGAGCCAAGCAATCCTACGTGCACTGATTCAGATGGATGAAGTCCTGCTGATGCACTCAAAGTAATCAAAAGTGGCTCTGTTAAAACTTTGAAACATTCTGAGCATGCTTCACAATGGTGAGATAATCCACCCTCTTGTCATCGGGGAGAAGAGGAGCCATTAACTCCAAATCTTCACTCTCTAAGGAACATACCCATATAGAGTATGTAAGAACTAATTCGGGCTGATAGCATGGAGGCCTGAAAACGACTGCCAAAAGCATCAAGGATTCTCGATTCTCTACCCGGAGGGTTTGAGGAATGTGTTTTCGTGCTCTTGATCCGATGCAATGCCGATTCCATTACCACTGAATGGTGCAGCAATTGTGTCTTTTGAAAGCCAGAGCACTCCGGTACCCGGTACATGGTATCCAGCCATCTGGTATGGGGAGAAATAGAGGTGTGTCTCACATACGAAGCATGAGGTTGTGAAGTATCCGATGGATAGGGAGCGTAGCCATCTCTTTTGGGGCTGTCAGGTACTGAAGAATTTCTAATTCCTCGGCCCTAGGTTCTTTTTCCGATGTCACCGTTATGGACAGGCCCCTAGCAACATCATGAATAAAGTCTTGAAAAGACATGTCTTCTGGTGGGGACAAGCGGCATTGTGGGGATGGAGATGGGTCCTCTGGAAGAGTTCACATGTCTCTAGTATCAACTGATTCATCATCCGATGAATTGGAATCTGAAGATTTGAAGCATCTTCGGGCAGGGTGTTTCTGCTCCATACAAACTCTGTACCAGTCAAAGCCGGTGCCTAGATTCTGTGTGGTCGGAACCTTGGTACCAGAAACGAATTCGAGGGCCTGCATAAGCAGTAGCATGGAAAGCAGCAACAAACAATGCAGGTTGTATCGGTACCGAAGCCAGTACAGAGGCCTGCGTAACCGATAGTAACGGTTTGACTGGAACCGAGGCTGCCAGTAAGGCCGCTAAGCTCCCCTCGATGGCAAGGATACATTGATCCATGGAACTTGCTGATGCTTGGATATCGGTACCAGAATTGTGGGCCACGATCCCTGAGCATGGCACCAAGAGCTCTCCGGAGGTGGAGGCCGCGGGAGCATCCTGGGACCCCACTAAGACTTTGGAGGGAAGGTACTCCCACTGGGGTTGTTTGGCCAGTGTGTCCCCCTCCAGGGCAACACCCGAGGCATCTCGATGCTTAGGAGGTCTACCCTTGGGGGGACAGTCAGCCTTCAATGACGACTTAGGTTTCAATAATTGAGATCCTTGCGAGGAAGATGACGTTAGATGACGTCAATGCTAAAGAGACAGTGTCTGAGGCAAAGAGGGTGCCCAGCTTTGCATCTCGATTCTGTAGGCCTCTGTCATATTTCTACAGAGAGGACATTCTGATGGCTGATGATCAGGGCCTAAACATTTTAGACACCAGTCATGGGTGTCTGTGGCCGAGATGGTACCGCCACACTTAGAACACTTCTTAAAACCACTAGATGGTTTTCCATTATTTCTGTGACAAAATGGAAGGCCTAGGCCTAAGATGGTGTTGATGCACCTGAAGAAAAGAAGAAATTCTTTTATTCAGATTTTTATTTATTTATTTATTTTTAAAGAGAAAGTACTGACGGAAGTTGGTACCAGCATCGACAGGAAGGCAGACGTGAACCACAAAAATAACAGGAATTTTCTGTGGCAAAAGGAATTGCTCCCTGTCAGCTCCACAGAAAACGAAGAAGTGAGGAGGGAGATCTGGAAAGGCAGGAAGGCAGCTACGCTTTCCTATTGGACGCTGGGGAGTGTTCCTGCTTGGGCTCCGTCAGTACAGACGTCACCCATACGTGAAGACTACATTCCTGCTTGTTTCTGGAGATCATTTATAACATTTACAGAAGGTTAACTGATTCACTGATGTATTAAAAACATACTTACATAATTTTTAATGCTGTAAGTTTCAGTACAATCACTATGATTGATTGATTAAGATATCAACACTGTCAGGTCAGGATAAAAGTAAAACTTAAGAGTATGGAACTCTAGTAGGATCAAAGACTTTAGTAAAATGTTTACCTCCTTTTCCTTGAGTAACATTTCCTGCTTTTCTTCAAGTCGTTTCTTTTCAAATGCTAATGTATCAGCTCTTTTGGATTCCACAGAAAGTTTGTTATGAAGGTCATGCACCTATAACATAAAGGCTGGCCATGGATTCAAGGAAGTAACTTTTCTTAAGTCTTATGTCTTGCTTGACATGGGCTGCATTAGATTTCCCTTATTATGGGGTGGATTTTATATTTATATTTATATATATATATATATATTTGTATGTGTATTTTATTTTTTTTATTTTTTTTTTTTTACACATACAAGATTTCTCCTATAGTTGTCTGTGAAAAAAAGAGACTTAGCTAGAAGAGGGACTTCCCTGCCAATGTCATTCCTCTAGCTGCTAGCATGCTTTTGTTCATGTCATACATAACGGGAGTATATGAAAGCCTCTAAGATTGCAGAACAATGCATAAAACCAACCTCTCAGGGAAAGAGTAGCTTAAAGATTATCCCATTCATCAAACCACCAATTGGCTGGTCTTGCCAAGCAACATACATGAAAACCTCTAACCCTCAGTCAGGCAGACTAGTTGATTTCTGATGATAAACTTTGAAAAACAGGTGCCGCTACCCTCCAGATGATTCTACAAGCTAGCATTACTCATACTAGTGTGCGTTAATGCCATTAATCTGCTATTTATAACAGGTCTCATTTTACTGAACGGGATCTAGTTACTAATAACTTGCATCAAGTGTTACCACACGGTAACATGGTAGCACATGTTATTAACTCTACCTGCATGTTTGTTCTTAGAAACCTGGCTGATCATTTTCATGCTCTTTATAGGAGCACATGCCACCAAGATCAAAATAAAGAAAAATTAGCAAATGTGAACTTTCGGTCAGATTAATGGATTTTACTGAACGGCCAATCTTGTTTTATCAATAAATGTTTGAGAGCACTTTATCTGGCAATACATTATATTTATTAAGAGCTTCCTTGAATAAAGCACTGGAGAGGGCATGGAGTTTGCAGAGACATTGCCATACCTGCCTCTTGTAGGTTTCCAACTGTGCTCGGGCAGCATTTGCTTTCTTCAGTTCTTCTTCCAAGCTGACTGTGTTATGCATGTACATCAGGTTAGTCTCTTCCAGAGATTTCACCTGCCTGCGGAGGTCACTTAAATCCTCCAACTTCTTCCGGTACACTTCAACTGTACTCTCCAGTTTAGCTGCCTTATCAGAAGTAGCCCTGCAATGCAAATAAATCAAAAGGTATTTTGAATAGTTTTAAAAAAATGGGGGGGGGGGGGGGCCAATCTCCGCCCCCCAAAAAAACCCACAACCCCCTCTCCCCCCAAACCCCCCCCCCAAGAATTTGCCAAAACAAAATTTCATGGGATCTTTTTAACTTTCTATTATATTAATGCTTTCAGCCCTGATTGAAAAGTGTTCTGTGTACCAGGCTCTTATTTAATATTGACAAAAGTTTTGCTTTGCACCCCCATGACTGAAGAGCATGGTTGATAGTGAATTGAGATTACTCTTTCAGTAAGTGCCCTTCTCTACAGAATAGTCTGCCTAGGGAAGACACCTTCAGGCAGAGTCTTCAAGATGTGATATTAAACAATGGTTCTCTAAGAGGATCTTAACTTCAGTTTCAATATGTATTTTGTAATACTTCTGTTAGGTAGGATGGAAACTCTCGCTGTCTTATTCTCAACTCTCTCTCAAGGTGCCCCTGCCTCTGCCCCCTCCCTCTCTTTCTGCCCAAATCCTGGCTGACAAAATGATAAAATCCACAAGATCACCCTCCAATTCCCCACAAAATCAGTCACTTCCCCTCCTCCACAAAATCAGCCACTTCCCCTCCTCCCCCTTTCACTTCCAACTTTCCCCCTCTACCTCTGCTACCCTTTCTTCCTTTTCTATGATCCGAGGAGGAAACCACACCCCTTCTTTCCTCCTCCAAACTCACTACCTGCTCCTCTGATCCTTTTCCCACCCGTCTAAGCCCCATCTCTTCCCACTTTCGTCCCTTCCATCTCATATTCTCAACCTATCACTCTCCAATGAAACTGTCCCTTCAGCCTTCAAAAGCATGCTGTAGTTACACCTCTCAAGAAACCCTCACTTGATCCTACATGTCCTTCCAACTACTGACCCATCTCCCTCCTCCCCTTCATTTCTAAACTACTTGAATGTGCAGTTCACCACCATTGCCTTGACTTTCTTCTCCTCTCAAGCCCTCCTGAATCCTTTAAAATCTGGTTTTCATCCTTTACATTCTACTGAAACATCTCTTATTTTTTATTTACATTCTCTTATATACCGCACTATTCTGCATCAGTGCGGTTTACATTGAACAAACTGAAATTACATTGAACAGGGCATTATAACTTGGAGATAACCCTCTATAGCCCATGTTCCCTGTAAAATAGTTAAGTGGCTTGCCCAAGACCACAAGGAGCACCTGTGGGACTAGAAACCCCAGTCCTTCCGGCCCAAGGTTGCTGTCCTCTAGTGGGATTTGAACCCCCGACCTTCCGGCCTGAAGTACCTTGCCCCAACCACTAGGCCACTCCTCCACTCCAAAGTCTCCAGTGATTTGTTCCTGACAAAATCCAAGGGCCTTTACTCAGTCATCATCCTTCTTGACCTCTCTCTGCTGTTTTTGATACTGTTGACCACAATCTTCTCCTTGATACCCTGTCCTCGCTTCATTTTTAAGGGCTCTGTACTATCCTGGTTCTCCTCATCTCTCCCGTTCTCTTTCAGTGTTTGTTCTGGTGGATCCTCCTTTACTGCTATCCCGCTCGCAGTTGGTGTACCCCAAGGATTTATTTTGGGTCCACTTCTTTTCTCTCTATACCCAGGTCCCTTGGTGCGCTCATCTCTTCCCATGGCTTTCAATACCATCTTTATGCTGACGACTTCCAGATCTACCTCTTTACACCTGAAATCTCTCCGGCAATCCAGACCCGCCTGCCTTTCTGACATTGCTGCTTGGATATCTCACCGCCACTTGAAATTGAACATGGCCAAAATTGAGCTTCTTATTTTTCTCCCTAAAACTTCCTCTCCCTCCTTTTTCAGTCTCTGTGGATAACTCTACTCCTCCTTATTTCCTTGGCTCACAACCTTGGTGTCATCTTTGACTCCTCTCTCTCCTTCTCCACACATCCATCTGATAAGCAACGGCAGGTCTTAGCTTTCTCTATATCAACAAAATCCACCCATTCCTCTCTGAACACACTACTAAAACAGACACTTATCCACTCAATCATCTCCCGTCTTGATTATTGTAACATAATCCTCTTGCTGATCTCCCGCTAAATCATCTCTCCCCTTCAGTCTGTTCAACACACTGCTGTGCGGTTAATCTTCCGCCAGCCTCGTCATGCTCATATTTCCCCTCTTCTCAAGTCTCTTCATTGGCTTCCTATCCATTTCCGCATCCAGTGCAAACTTCTCCTGCTGACCTATAAGTGCATTCACTCTGCAGCTTCTTACTACCTTTCCTCTCATCTCTCCCTATAGCCCTCCTCATGAGCTCCGCTCTTCTAGCAAATCGCTTCTCTCTGTGCCCTTCTCTTCTACTGCTAATTCCAGACTTTGTTCCTTTCACCTGGCTGCTCCTTATGCCTGGAACAAGCTACCCGAGTCTGTACGTCAGGCACTTCTCTGGCCCTTTTCAAATCTGCTGCTTTCAGATCTTGACTCACCTGATCTCCTTTGTGTTTCCTTACAACTCCTCCTAGATGTATCCCATGTCTACACCCTACTGTGTTGTCTGTCTTAACTAGATTGTAAGCTCTGATGAGCAGGGACTGTTTCTTACATGTTTGTGCAGCGCTGCATATGCCTTGTAGCGCTATACAAATGTTCAGTAGTAGTAGATTTTTATTAGGAAGACTGACTTCAGATACGTTCTGGTATACTTCTGACCAGTCTAGGGTTTAGGCTTTTATTTTTTTAATGTTATAATGTATACGCCCTGATGCTAACTGCTTAGCTTTGGGGTGTGTTGTGGGCTGCAACAGAGGCTAACCGGGCAGCGGTGATATTGTGTAAAAGATAGGCCAGCTTTTGCACCAGCACTGAATATCCAGGGTTAGAGGATGGTGGCAATGGCTAAGCACTGTACTCGCGCCTAGCCACCCTAACTCCATATCTGGCCCATAAAGACTAGGGGACATACCATGAAGTTACAAAGGAGGACATTTAAAATAAAAGAAAATACTTTTTTTACTCAATGCAAAATTAACCTTCAGAACTTATTGTAAGAGACTGTGATAAAAGTAGTTGGTGTATGTGGGTTTAAAAAGGTTTGGACAAGTTTCTGAAAAGAAAAAACCCAGACCTGAGGTACCACTACTACTTAGTAGAGAAATAGCTTAGTGGTTAGATTTCCACCAGCACTCCTTGTGGCCTTGAGCAAGTCACTTAACTCTCCACTGCCTCAGAAGTAAGGCCTGGAAATCTACTTCCAGGCACACTGCCAAGAAAACCCAGGAGCTGCTGGGTCATCAGGTGTCAACAGTGATTTGAAGGCACACATTGCATTGCATTTGCACTATTTATAATTCAACTACCATAAGCAGTGCTGTCAGTGCTTTTCTGAGGTGGGTACGTTGTAGTACCAAGTACTGGCATCTTTTTCAATCCCTGCTAAAGTTGACCCGTGTGCTTATGTATTATTGAAAGAGCCTTGGCAGAGGAATACTGGCACCTTTTTTGCCAGGAAAAACATATTGACTGTACACATACATGTAAGAGCCCCTGCTTGACAAAACTTACTCTTATTCAAGACATACAGAACAAACAAGGGTCTAGGGATCACTTCTAGGAGTGGAGGAGTGGCCTAGTGGTTGGGGCAAGGTACTTCAGGCTGGAAGGTCGGGGGTTCAAATCCCACTAGAGGACAGCAACCTTGGGCTGGAAGGACTGGGGTTTCTAGTCCCACAGGTGCTCCTTGTGGTCTTGGGCAAGCCACTTAACCCTCCATAGCCCATGTTCCCTGTAAAATAGTTATCTCCAAGTTATAATGCCCTGTTCAATGTAATTTCAGTTTGTTCAATGTAAACCGCACTGATGCAGAATAGCGTGGTATATAAGAGAATGTAAATAAATAAATAAATAAATAGAGAACAATTAAACACACACAGGCACCGATTTTGAATATTTATTAACTGATCATTTACCAGTTCTTTTGGACCTAGGTATAATATGTATGTCCTTCACTAGCTTATTAGATCAAGACTGACCACTCGACCACAAAAAATAGTGAATGATTCATTGAAAGAAGGCATTTTCCCCTGAGCCCTTAAGTCCATGGCATTTTGTCCTTTACTTCAAAAAGGCCAATGCTGATGGGAAAAAACGCCATAAATACAGACTAGTAGCCTGTGTTCCTTCTTTAGGAAAATTAGAGCTGGAGAAAGCTACTGCATATCCCTGGAAGTAAGTAGCATGAAATCTGGCTATCCTTTAGAATTCTGCCAGGTACTTGTGCCCTGGATTGGCCATTGGTGGAAGCAGGATACCAAGTTTGATGGACCTTTAGTCTTAACCAGAACAGTAATTATGTTGGTGCGCATTATTTGTTTAGTTGCATATTAAGTTTTTGGTTGCGATTTTACTGTTCTTTTGATATAATGGTCATCAAGTCTGACATTAGGCCATCACAAAATTGCAGCACTTACTTAGATGAAGTTTAACTTGCTGATATATGTAACTTTGCATCTTTAATATGATGCGAAAGATCTATTATTCATACTGCTCACTTTATACACTGTATCCTTTCCATCTGGGACTTTAGTTAATTTAAAGGACAACAGAGCTCACTCATCCACAGCAGATAGGTCTTCACTGCTGCTTTAAAAATATTTTATCAACGCTCCAAAGTTTGATTTCTTTATCCCAATATTTTATAATGCTGCTTTTATCCTCTACATTTAATATTACAAAAAAAAATCATTAAAATAACATATCTTTCTACATCTGTTGCAGAAATCCAATTGATATTTTCAATCCCTCTGAACAAAACCACCACCTCAGACTATGGCTGATAGTTTCATCTAAACAGGTTTTCTTCAGGGAGTTATAAAAACTGGGCAGATTATACAACACACATTTGTTTTTGACAGTTATTAGGTACTACATTGTGTGTTAGTGTGAATTTTAATTTCGGGATTTTATGAGTGAATTTGTTTTAATGCTATTCTGGTAATAAGAACATAATCAGCTGCATGCAGTCAACACAAAACAATGTACAAGGATTTCTAAAATGGAAATAAACAGCAGTGAATCAAATCTCATTTCAGCAAGGGGGTAGGAATGGGAATGGGGACATACATAATATCTAATTGGCGAATACTTAGAGAAGCCATTTGGCGGTCCTTTTCACCAAACAACTTTTACAGGTGGGCCTCTCAATGCAAAGGATGCTCTGGAATGAGGGGGTCATGAGATGAAGGTAAACAGGATTAAGCTCTCCATTTTTATGTTTGCTTCCTTCATCAGCACACCTCCTCCCTGGCATCTCTTAGGAACATTCCTAATCACAAAAAAAGATTTTTTTTAAAGTGTCCAAATGTAGTCAGGCTATTACCATCAATACAAAAAACTAAAATGAAGGCAATATTTAGCACAGGGCTTGACAAATCCCAGATGCCAGGTCGCTATGGAGACTAAAATCTTCCATCCACTGCTTGAGATTTTTCCCCCCGCCACACCCTCCCCTTGGCTGCAACCACTGAGCAGTAACTGCCTTCTTCCTGCACCACAAGATTGTGTGTGAGCAAGCCGAGCTGTGCTGTGCAGGAACTCTTACACACTGGTCTTGTGAGACTTGAAAAACAGGCACAGAGCCAAGTTGTGCAGGGGAGGCAGTTATTGCTCAAACACTAGGCTTGAAACATGAAACAAGGCACTTCCTGCTTCTACAAGAAACAGGATATACTTTGTTTCAAACTTGCTGGCTACTAAGGAAGAGGAGCAGCACAACAGGGTAGGTAGGAGCTGGGGCTGGGGATTAGGAGATGGGGGCTGGAAGCTGATGCTGGGACAGGAAGGGAAGGGATTGTGGGGTGGGGGCTGACTGGTTTGCTGGGATAGGGGTAAGAAATGGAGAGCTTGGGGCTAGCTGATTAAGAGAGGGGTGAGATGATGGACTAGAGAAGAGAAAGGTGGAGAGAACAGGATACAAGAGGGAGACTGGCTGAGAACAGGGTGGATGGGTAGAAAGAGAAAAAGTGAAAGACTGATGAGAGGGCTGCTGGCTGTGCATTTTTCTGCCAGTAGCCTGCAGAGGTGCCTGAATTTCGAAGGTTTCTTTTCCCTTAGATGTGGGATGGGCACATAGCCTCTAAGTCATGTCCTAAAGGAGCTACAATATATCATCTCCCCCCCTGAATTTATGACAATGGGAGAGTTTTTCGGCTAGTCTCTAAAATCAAAGAAACATTTTTGAGGCCTGATTTAGCACCCCATTATCTTGCTTAGTGTGACTCTAAAATACCTTAGAACATCTACTTCATCTTGCAAAGCCCTTGTTTCTTCAGCCAAACCAGTCAGCTCATCGTTTCTATGCTGCAGTTCAATGACTTGCTTTTCCAGATCTTCACAGTGCGCACGGTAATCATCCTTCGCAGCTTCAAGTCTTTCAATAACAAAAACAAGGATATGCTGTGTTAAGGTACTACATTAGCAACCGTCAATTTAACTTTGTAGATCAAACTTCCTAAATCTTTATGAAGACGGGAACACCAATACTATATCTGCAAAATTGTTTCCTAACCAAAAGAACAGATATGTTTTCTAGCTGCCTTGTAATTGGTAGATATGTGAATGTCCTCTTGTTATCAGATTTTTTGCAACATTAAGCATAGCAACTAAAACGGATGCTGGTATAATTATATTAAGAGCACTAAGATGTCAACTTCATGCCCATCGCAAAAATCCTTAGTATACAGGTTACTCAGATAGAGCATAGTTACTCACCTGTAACAGGTGATCTCCGGGAACAGCAGGAATTTAGTCTTCACATATGGGTATCGTCGGTACTGACGGAGCCTGCGCGGGAACGCTCCCCAGCATCCAATTAGAAAGCTTTTAGGAGCATTCCACAGAGCCTGCGTGCTGCCTTCCCAACTACCTCTCTCCAGTTGAGTTTAAAGCTGAAGTAATATAAAACTTTAAACCTAATCGGAATTACCAAACAATCCAAAAACCTAAAAATCCCGATAATATAAAATTCCCCGTGTTAGAAAAATATTTTTTGTCGGAGACAATTTCATCCCAGCGCTATGTATAATAACAAGGCACCACTGTGATATCTCCTTTTAATAATATACGTAAAAAGTTACTTAGCTTCAGTAACGAATATCATCCATATTGCCAGAGAGCCGTTGAGGACTATCGACGTAGCGCTCGTTTCGGGTATATAATAATTTGAAAACCCTGCTTCAGGTACGTCCATGTACCAACAATGGCAACGATGTGTTTAGCTAACCTGTGGTTAGCTAAACACATCGTTGCCATTGTTGGTACATGGACGTACCTGAAGCAGGGTTTTCAAATTATTATATACCCGAAACGAGCGCTACGTCGATAGTCCTCAACGGCTCTCTGGCAATATGGATGAGTTTAAAGCTGAGACAAAGAGAGAGAGAGGGAAAGAGAAAGAGAGATAGAGAGATACAACTCCTAGGGGAGGTAGGTGGGTTGTGAAGACTAAATTCCAGCTGTTCCCGGAGATCACCTGTTACAGGTGAGTAACTATGCTATCTCCAGGAACAAGCAGGAATGTAGTCTTCACATATGGGGACTCCCTAGCTTTAGATGCCAGGGAGAGACCCCAGAAGTTGTGTGTCCCTGTGAAAGGGCTCCACTTCCCCCCATGGATCTCTGGCATCCAACCAGGGATGGTGGGTAGGAGTTGATAGGTATGGAACAGGTGTTGAAGAACAGCCTGACCAAACAAGGCATCCCGGCGGGAGTCCTTGTCCAAGCAGTAATGGGCTGTGAAGGTATGAACCGAGGCCCAAGTGGCTGCTCAACAGATGTCGTCGATAGACACAGAGTGCAGATGAGCCACTGAAGCTGCCATGGCTCTCACATTGTGAGCTGTGACATGGCCCTCCAGAGGAAGATTCTTACTCTGATAAGCAAAGGAAATACACTGAGCAATCCAGCTTGAAAGTGTTCTCTTGGAGACTGGAAGTCCCAAATGAAAAGGATCAAAAGCAACAAAGAGCTGAGAGGGCTTCCTATGTTGCTGTGTTCTTTGCAAGTAAAAGGCTAAAGCTCTTACAGTCCAAAGTATGAAGATTCCTCTCTGCATTAGAAGCATGAGGCCTTGGAAAAAACACAGGCAGGTAGACCGCTTAGTTTAAATGAAAAGGCGAGACCACCTTTGGCATAAAGTGGGGATGAGTCCTAAGGACTTCCTTGTCATGATGGACCCTTGTATAAGGTGGATCAGTTACTAGCACTTGCAATTCACTGATGCGGCGTGCTGATGTGATTGCAATGAGAAAGATAACCTTCCAAGAAAGGAATTTCAAAGAGGTAGTAGCTAAGGGTTCGAAAGGTGGCTTCATGAGCTAACCAAGAACCAGGTTTAAAGTCCCATGCCACCGGTGGTGGCCTAATGGGAGACTTAGTTAGAAGAAGGCCTCTCATAAATCTTGCTATAAGAGGATGGGAGGAAATAGGTTGTCCATTTAGAGGCTTGAAAGAAGCTGCAATAGCACTCAAATGGACTCTTACTGAGTTATAGTTTTAAGTCCTGCATGAGATACTCCAGTAATGATTCCAGAGGTATCGCAAGGGGGTTAAGACCCTTCTGTGAAGACCATATGGTAAACCTTTTCCACTTGAAAGCATAAGAGCGTCTTGTGGAAGGCTTCCTGGAAGCATAAAGGACATCCTTCACTTGCTGAGGGAGGTTAAGATCATGAAGATCCAGGCCTTCAGCAATCAAGCCCTGAGATGCAGAGACTGGGGATTGGGATGCCATAACATTCCGTCCTCCTGAGACAGGAGATCTGGAGCAGATCCTAACTCCAGAGAGGGAGCTTGAGAGTGAGATGTAGAAGCAGAGGGTACCACACTTGCCGTGGCCAATGTTGAGCTATGAGAATCATACGGCCTCTGTCTCTCTGAAGCTTGAACAGGGTTTTGGGAATTAGGGGAATGGGTGGAAAAGCATAAAGGAAGTCTTGACCCCAGTGAAGAAGGAAAGCATCCCTGGCCTGAGAGCCCTGAGCCGGAATTCTGGAACAGAACCGGGGAAGTTTGGCATTCAACGGACTTGCAATGAGGTCTATGTCCGGGGTTCCCCAAATTTGAAAAATCTTGGCCACCTGATCTGCATGTAGAGACCATTCGTGTGGAAGCAGAACTCGACTTAGTCTGTCTGCCCAAGAGTTTTGTATGCCTGGAAGATACACTGCCAGGAGATGAATCTGATGCTCTCTGGCGAAGGCCCATAGTCACAAAGCTTCGTTGCAAAGTGACAGAGCCTGTTCCCCCCTGCTTGTTCACATAGAACATGGCTACTTGATTGTCCGTATGAATGAGGACTGTTTTCTTGTAGCTGAGCAGGGTGTGGAACACTCGAAGAGCAAGGAAGATTGCTCTGAGCTCTAAGAGACTGATATGTAGTTGAGTCTCCTGTGGAGTCCAAGTGCCTTGGGTGGAGAGGTCTTGCAGATGAGCTCCCCAACCCATTGGTGAAGCATCTGTCGTGAGAGTTGCCTGGGGTAAAGGTTGTTGAAATGGGGACCCCAGCAACAAGTTCCTGAGTGGACTGCCACCATTGGAGAGACAAAATAGGGCGATTTGTGTTTGCTATTTTGTCTGACAGGCACCCTGATGCCTGGGTCCATTGAGTGGATAAAGTCCACTGGGCTGCTCTCATATGGAGGCGAGCATAAGAAACCACATGCACTGTAGATGCCATGTGGCCTAGTAGTTGTAACATTTCTCGGGCAGTGAGATGAGGCTTTAGCACTGCTTGAGAATCTAACTGCACCATGCGAAGGCAACGGGCCTGGGGAAGATAGGCCCTTGCTTTTCTGGTATCCAGCAAAGCTCCTATGAACTCTAGAGACAGAGTGGGAGTTAGACTGGATTTTGGGATGTTAATGACCAGACCCAAATACTGAAGGATACGCATTGTGCAAGATAGAGAAGTCCTGGCCTCTGACTCTGATGGGTCTCGAATGAGCCAGTCGTCTAAGTAGGGGAAGACGAATATCCCTGGAGTGCGAAGAAATGCTGCTACCACAGCCATGCATTTCGTGAACACTCTTGGTGCTGAGGTCAGGCCAAAAGGAAGCACCCTGTATTGGTAGTGTTTTCCTTGAAAAAGGAACAGAAGGAACTTTGTGAGTTGGATGGATGAGAACATGGGTGTATGCATCCTTGAGATCTAGAGAACAAAGCCAATCCTGACTCTGAAGGTATGGCAGCAGAGTTCCCAGAGAAATCATCTTGAATTTCTCTTTGAACAGAAATTTGTTCAATTCTCTGAGGTCTAAAATAGGTCTGTGTCCCCCTGTTTTCTTTGGGATAAGGAAATAGGGGGAGTAAAACCCTCTACCCTGTTGATGAATGGGTACTTCTTCTATTGCCCCTTGGGCAAGAAGCATAGTGACCTCCTGATCTAACAGGTTGATGAGAGAGGTCTGAGAATTGAACTGTCTTACCATTGTGGGAGGGGGCATGCACAGAAAGTGAAGCTTGTACCCCCTCTTTTATAATGGAGTGTCCAATGCTCTGCTGTTATCTGCCTCCATCTGGGGGCAAAGTGACACAACCTTCCTGGAATGGTGGAAGGGTCTGGTCCATTGAGGGCAAGGAAGGCTAAGTTCTCTAGATGAAAGTCAAAGGCCTTATGGAGGCTGAGACTGCTGAGACGGTTGAGGCTTAGCAGTCTTTGCTTTCCTTTGTTTGGGTGGTTGCTGACTCTTTCGGACAGAACGTCCCTGCTGGGAATAGGAGGGATAAAACCTCTTTTTTTGAGAAGAATAGTTTCTTGAAAGATTTATTTCTTGCAGGATCAGCTGTGGCTTTGGATAACCTATCCAAAGTGTTGTCAGCATCCAACTCATTGGCCTTTTCTTGCCAATTTTTGCCAAATAGATTCTCACCTGTACAAGGGATATTGCCCAGTCTGTCCTGCACCCAGAGCTCCAAATCGGATGCCTGGAGCCAGGCAATTCTATGTGCACTGTGATAAGGAAGCTTATCATAGTTCAGGAAGGAGCTATAATAGAGGTGAAGTGACTCTGAACAAGCAACCTGTCTTTGCTGGTAAAAATAATAAAACAGAATGTTTCCATAAAAGACTACCAGTCCCAGAATGCACCAGGTTTCCAACAGCAACTAGAAGAGCTAAAGTGGGGAAACGTGTGTTCAATCAGGAGAGCTATGAGGTAATCCCCAAGCACTCATCTCCAAGGACAGGGCTTGATTCAGCACATCTGCGCTGTGCTAGGGTGGAGCAGCCCTCTAAACAGGTTAAAAGTAAAGCTTATTCTACACAGCAGAATCATCAGCAGAATCTTCATGATCATCACCATCTTCAGCAGGAGCAGAGGCAGCAGAAGCCAGAGCTCACGGACAGAGAGAGCAAGAAACACTTTGGAAGAAAGAAGAGAAAAGCATCTTGGAGGTCTAAAGGAGTCCATAGCAGTACGTGTGCTGGGAGGCATTCCAGAGGCAAGCATACTCCATTAGACTGGAGGAAACCAGAGGAGTGGGGTTGCAGAGCCAGGAATCCCCGGACGGGACCTGTGAGGGAGACGGCTGCATTTGGAAGGGGCCCTAAGACTAGTGCAAGAAGGTATGTGAAGAGAAACCCAGTGTCCAGGGATCTTGATTGGAAGGCTGGACATATAAACTGGACTACATACTGGCCAGGATATTTAGAGAGGAACCCTAACAGCAATGGAAGCTCAGGTATGAACACTGATCTATGCCCTAGCTATTCACTTGGAAGACAGCAGGGAAACAAGTATTGTTCTGAGAATGCTCCATTAAGAAATTCCTCTGTGCCAATCCATGATATTGATTCTATGATAGTTGAAGAAGAAAGGGCTATTGTAAATGAACAGTGTGAATACATGGATTGCTCTCTGTCTAAACTTCTGTGGTAATATACTTTTACAAAATACAACCACCATCACAAAGAAATATAAACTTGTTCTTTGATCTACTCAGAAAAGCTTTTAAGCAGGATTTGAGCCACGGTTAGAAAGTAAACCAGCCAAGAGGTTTGCAGCTGGTTAATTGTTAGCAATTGAGCCTTGCTTAATTGCCTGTGAGCTCTGAAGAGACACTTCTGGGTGTGTATGAAAATACCAGAAGTTAGCCTTGAAAAAGAACAGTTTTTCATTATTTTGTGGGTTTTGTTTGTTTTTGAAGCACTGCTAAAAAGATATTAGCAGGAGCCCACAGAGAAGACCTTTCTGTTCCCATCAAGGTCTTTATGATTTGATTTGATGGCTTAAGAAGTTCAGTTGTTGTTTTTCCTGATTTTGTTTTTCTAAGTATAATACTGAAAGCAAGTATCCTTTTCTGTGCTACCAAGCAAATCTGTGTTGGGAGAAATAACCCCATAAATAAAATATATCTTCTTTGCCTTACACTCGAGCAAGCACAACCAATTTATTTGTGAACGGCTGATTCTGGTATGAATGGACTACATTTCCCACAATCCTTTGCAGGTCATATTAATATTTGCCTTTGCCAAGACTGTGGACATTCTCACCCAGCGCCCCCGTTTACAGCACCTATGTGGCATACCTCCGTGGCATAAATGTTCAGGGAGAGAGCCTCTTTCAATTGAAAGCAAGTTCTGCTACGAGGGGACATGGGATGAGGGTGAAGGGAGATAGATTCAGGAGTGATATGCGGAAATATTTCTTTACAGAAAGAGTAGTGGATCCATGGAATAGTCTCCCAGTGGAGGTGGTAGAGATGAGGACAGTAACTGAATTCAAAAAATCATGGGACCAACACAGAGGATCTCTAAAGGTAAAAAGTGGACTGTTGTAGTTGTTATGGAAGGACAGACTAGATAGGCCATGTTGTCTTTTTCTGTCATCATGTTTCTATGTTTCAATGGCAGAGGTTCTGCTTATGCACTCAAAACAGTCAAAAGCTGCACAACTGACAAACTTAGAAACATTCTGGGCATGTTTAATCAGTGTGAGAAAATCCTGCCTCTTGTCATCAGGAAGGAGAGGGCTTAAAATCTCCAAGTCTCCTGTGACTTCTTTAAGGAACATTCCCATATATAAAATATAAGAACTGATCCTGGCAGAAAGCATGGAAACCTGGAAAGTACGACGTCCAAAGGCATCCATCCAAAGTTCTACACTCACGTCCTGGAGGATTAGAGGCATGCCTCTTTGCACTCCTGATACTTCTCATAGCTGATTCCACTACAATAGAGTGGTGAGGAAGCTGAGTTTTCTGGAAACCAGGACAAGGAGGGACTCGATACATGGTATCCAGTCTGCGAGAGTGAGGAGAGGTGGTAAGAGGTGTCTCCCACATTCTCAACATGAGATCATATAAGATCTCATGGATAGGCAAAGTAGCTGCCTCCTTAGGAGCTTTGGGATATTGTAAAATCTCCAACTCCTTAGCTCTGGGCTCTGTTTCAGAAGTCACAGTAATGGACAGACCTCGAGCCACCTCCCTGATGAAATCCTGAAAGGAGATATCTTCCGGAGGAGACATCCTACGTTTAGGAGAGGAAGGCTCCTCCGGGAGAGGTATTCCGGTACCGACAGAGCTGTCAGAATCCTCTGAGTCCTCCGAGGATTCGAAGTACCTTCTGTCAGGATGCTCTTGAAGAGCCCGATACCCGTACCGACCGAAGTCAGTACCGGGGGGAATCGGTACCGGTGTATCAGTACCAGAAGGCATCGCATGACTGGGTGCCAGCAAAGCAGATGCCGATGCTGTCAGTACCGGTACCGATACCGGCACCGGTTGAACTGTCTGATGCGGTTCCGAGGGTGTTGATGCCGCAAGGAGAGTCGCCAGACTGCATTCAATAGCCAGGAACCTCTGGTCTATTGATGCTGCCGATGCCTGGGTATCGGTACCGTAAGCAGCCGGTACCCCAGAGCATGGCACCAGTAGTTCTGCCAAGGTCGAGGCCTTGAGAACATCCTGGAGCCCCGATAATGCTTTGGAAGCCGAAGCCTCCCGCCGGGGCAATTTTGCCAGTACAGAACCCTCAAGGGCAACGCCAGAGGCATCTCGATGCTTGGAAGGAGATCTACCCTTTGAGGACTGGCCAGACTTATGTTTAGTTACCTGAGATCCATGGGAGGAAGACGAAGCCATGGAAGATGTCGATGCCACAGAAGCTGCATCGGAGGGAAAAAGGGCTCTGAGCTTAGCAGCTCGGTTTTGTCAACCCCTCTTGGACATCATGGCACAAGCCATACACTCGGAGATGGAGTGGTCAGGAACTAAACATTTAAGACACCACTCATGGGTGTCCGTGACTGAGATGGTAACGCCATACTTGGTGCACATTTTGAAACCCGAAGTGGGTTTTTCCATAGTGGAGTAAATTTTGGTCCTAAGGCGCATGCACCTGGAAAAGAAAAGTTTGGAAAAAAAAAATAGTTTTTTTTTTTAAAAGAAAGAAAGAAAAACCGGTGGTACCGGTATAGCGTCAAGGAAGGCAGACGCGACCACAAAAAAGAAGGAATAAGGAAAACATTTTCTGCGGTGACAGGAACAACGACCTGCTGGCTCCGCGGAAAACGAAGAACTGGAGAGAGGCAGTTGGGAAAGGCAGGAAGGCAGCACGCAGGCGCTGTGGGATGCTCCCAAAAGCTTTCTAATTGGACGCTGGGGAGCATTCCCGCGCAGGCTCCATCGGTACCGACGATACCCATATGTGAAGACTACATTCCTGCTTGTTCCTGGAGATTAAGGCTGTCCATTGCTGTACTAAATTAAATAGCTTAGCTAAAATGGATTATGTCTGAACATCACTACAGTCCAACCAAAGGAGCACCACATCCCCGCACAAGTAGAAGTACACAAATCCAGAACAAGGTGTTGAAAACAGAGTTTACTGGGCAGTCTGTCTGTGTACTGCAATATACTCCTTGTTTTCATCACCTCATTCTGGACTTCCATGAATATCACCACTATCCATACAGTGGTGATATAAACAAATGTGATATATTTTTACAATGTAATATAATTCTTGTATTCCATTCATTCACCATTCTGTAATATAATTTTGTATGTAATGACTTTCTGACTCCCTTTGTTGCATGTCTGCATCCTGAGAGACTACGTGGTTAGGAATACGTAGCCTGTTACAGGTGCAGAAGTACAAAGAAGTGGAATGAGATAAGTATTAGCCAATGAAATATTGACATGCTGGAATAGTATGTAATGACTTACGTCTTTTGCTGTATGACTGCATCCTGGGAAGAGAAAGTCTACGTGGCTAATAACACGCAGCCTAACACAAGTGTATAAGTATTAACCAATGAAGGATAGGCATGTTGGAAGTAGGAGAGGACCTATTATACTATAAAAGAACTGTGAAACAGAGGATAATTGTGAATGCTCACTTAAGCATCACCCGTCTTGCAAGAATGTAATTAAAATAATTCTGCCTCACTGAGGAGTCCGTTATTGTGTAAAAAGTTATGCTTTCTTACAGATTGGGGGCTCGTGTCCAGGACTGTGTAATTGCTGGAGGAGACCACCACCGCTGAGTATGGGGAGACGCGTCCCGTTAAGTTCAACGGTCTCGTTTATCAGCGGCACGTGGGCTCCGACAGTGTACTGACAGCAGAATCCCGAGACCATGAAGGAAAAATCAATACAGACTCAGTGAAGCAGACCAGGTATTAAACAAAGACAAATGCATCAACCAAGTAATTCCGTGCACGGACCAAGGTAAGAAACAAGACTGTAAAGTATTGCCTTGGTGGTTGGGTATCGAGACAGATTGTTGTGTATGAGACGTGTCCTAGACATGAAGTGAGTCTCAATCCGCGGTTCCGACACATCTGTGAGGAGTGCGGCCGGAGAGAGACGATGTGAAAAGCACACTGGTGAAACAGGTCTCGATGGATGTCAGGAATTCTAAAGGAAACTCGAGTAAGGATGGGGTCAGGGATAAAGACCCCGGGGACATTCCTCCAGACAGTTAAGGAGGATGTTGGTATTAGTAGCATGCAATGAAGCTACAGTGTAACCTTTTTAAGGATAAAGCAAAGAAGTGTTTTAAGAATTGCTGTGTTACATGGACATAAAGCTAGCTGCAGTTTCTGGTTGAAATTTGGCACAGACGAAGAGTGGTTATGTCAAATCCTTAACTTATATGTAAACAGTGAAAAAGATTAATTCAGCAGGTGTTAGCTTTTGCCAAAAAATAGAAAAAGCAGTGATGCATGAAAATGGTCATTAAGCAGGGAATTCTTTTGGAGCCAGAGAAAAACAGATTATCAGATGAAACTTAGAGGAAGACTTAACCCCTATATACAATTTAACCCGAGAAATAGAGAGTCAGGCAGAAAATCCCCATATCTTAAAAAAGGATATAGCATTATTAGAAAAGTTTCAGAGAAGAGCCACCAAAATGGTAAAGGGAATGGAAGGATAATCCTATGAAGAGAGGCTAAAAAGGTTAAGGCTCTTTAACCTGGAAAAGACGGCTGAGGGAAGATATGATAAAAGTGTATAAATTAATGAATGGAGTGGAACGTGTAAACGTATGTTTACGTCATCAGAATAAAAAAAGACTAGGGGACATGCAATGAAGTTACAAGGTAACTTATTTAAGACTAATAAGAGAAAATATATATATCTCATGTAATCAAACTTTGGAATTTATTACACAGAAAATGTAGTAAAAGCTGTTAGTGTAGCTGGGCTTAAAAAAAAAAAAAGAAACTGTTTGGACAAGTTCCTAGAGGAAAGGTCCATAAACTATTATTAAAAGGGACCCAGGATATCACTGCTTGACCCAATACAAGCATTGAGGAACCTGTGTCTTTTGGGGAGACTGCTAGGTACTGTGACCTGGATTGGTCACTGTTGGAAGCAGGATGCTAGGCTTGATGGACCTTGGTCTGACCCAGTATGGCATATCTTATGTTATTTACTGAAAGGGAAAAATGAAAACTCAAAGATAGAGGAGCAGTAGAAACAGAAGGGGGAAAAATGGGCTTTACCAGATGGCAGGCAGATAAACAAATAATGAGAGAAATAACGGCCATAATACATCAAGAGGAGGCGGGCCCGGCAGTTTTTCTGCAGTGGCTGAGAGACCAAATGAGAAAATACTCAGGAATGTATCCAGAGGATGTCCTGGGAAGGGGACTCAAAGTCCATTTTGTGACAAAATCTTGGCCGGATATAAAAAGAAAATTGGAGAAAATGAAACGGGTGGAAGAGAAGGAAAAGGTATATGGCAAAAGGGAAGAGGACGCGGAAGAGGCTCAGGGAGAAGATGGGCTGACAAGAGTGCAGGACAAGGATGGCTGGAGTATCAAGTTGGTAGTTTCCGGTCCGGACCCCAAGTCCAGGCAGGATGCTATCAATGTGGAAAAATAGGTCACTTTAAAAGAGAGTGTTCTGAATTAAAAAGAAAAGAGCGAGTGCTACCACGGATGAGTTTTGATGAAGATTAGGGGTGTCAGGGGTTTCTCAATTTAAGGTCCCACCGAGAACCCTTGATAAACATGAAGGTGGGGCCGAAGGGAGAAGAAGTAGTATTTTTAGTAGACACAGGAGCTGCCCGGACATCCTTAAATTATATACCAGAGGGAATGAGATTATCAAATCAGAAGCTTACAGTCTCAGGGGTAAAAGGAGAGGGTTTTCAGGTCTCAATATTTTAGCCCACCCTGGTAAATATGGATCATGAGGAGATAGAGGGACAGTTGTTGTACAGTATATCCCAGAAGCAGGGAGTAATCTATTAGGAAGGGATATGATTACACAGTTAAACTTAGAAATAAAGCTGAAAGACAGCCAAATCATTGTAGAAATGGCTGTCCTCACCGAAGAAGAAGAGAGTCAAATAGACCCTATAGTCTGGCCAAGGGAAGGAAATAGGGGAGGACTGAACATCCCGCCACTGAAAGTTGAACTGAACAAGGAAGGCAAAGTAGTGCGCCAAAAACAATATCCCATTTCTTTGGAAGGTTGTAAGGGCCTCCAGCCTGTTATAAGAAGTTTGTTAAAAGATGCACTATTAGAACCATGCATGTTCCCATTTAATACTCCCGTCTTGCCAGTAAGAAAACTAGATGGATCATATAGGTTAGTACAGGATTTGAGGAGACTGTACCAAACCCCTATACAATACTGAGTAAAATACCACATGAGCACAACTGGTTTAGTGTTATAGATTTGAAGGACACATTTGGTCCTGTCCCTTGGACCCAAGCAGTAGGGACATGTTTACTTTTGAATGGGAAGACCCTGATACTGGTCGGAAACAGTTTGGTGGACGGTGTTATCCCAAAGGTTCATGGAATCACCTAACTTGTTTGGACAAGTGCTGGAACAGGTGTTAGAAAAATTTTCTATACCATCCGGCGTAACTCTTTTGCAATATGTAGATGATCTTTTAATATCAGGGAAAAAGACGACCCAAGTAAGTGGAGCCACTAAAGCCCTATTAGAGTTTCTGGGAAGGCAAGGGTTCCAGGTTTCCAAAACTAAACTACAATTTGTAAAGATAGTAGTAAAATACCTCAAACATCTAATTAGTGAAGGAAAAAGAAGAATAGGTCCAGAAAAAACAAAAGGGATTAGAGATTTACCCCTACCTAGGACAAAGAGGGAACTAAGGAAGTTCCTAGGACTAACTGGGTATTGTAGATTATATTCAAAATTGCTAGAAGAGCAACCTAACATTATAATTTGGAAAGAAGAAGAGAAAGAGTTGGTTAAGGATTTAAAACGGAGCTTGGTAGAAGCCCCGGTTCTGGCCTTATCCTCACTGAACAAACCCTTTCATTTGTTTGTTACTGTAAATGGCGGAGTAGCCTTAGGCATTCTCACTCAAAAAAATGGGCAGGGAAGAGACAACCAGTAGCATATTGCCACCGCAATAGTAGCAGCAAAAATGGTTTTGGAACAAATCATTCCAAGATATGGGATGATAGGTCACATTGACTCGGACCAGGGAAGTCACTTCACAGCCAAGGTATTGCAAAACATAATGGAAACTCTGGGAGTATCCTGGGATTTCCATACTCCATGGCATCCACCCTCCTCAGGGAGAGGGGCATGCATGAATCAGACTATAAAGAAGCAGTTAGCCAAATTGATGTTAGAAACAAAATTACCTTGGACTAAGTGCTTGCCCTTAGTATTGTTAAGAATCCAAACAGCCCCCTGGAAAGATTTAGGATTGTCCCCCTATGAAATGTTATTCGGATTACCCTATATGGGACAATTAAAGGAACTTCCCCAGTTTGAAACTAAAGATAAGTTTCTTAAAGAATATATACTTGGGCTGTCCTCTTCTATATCTGTTCTTAGGAATAAAGGACTGTTGGCACAAACATCCCCATTGGTGTTTGCAGCTCACGGTCTCAAACCAGGACAGTGATCTTGATAAAATCCTGGAAGGAGTTCAAATTGCAACCAGACTGGAAAGGACAGTTCCAGGTTTTACTGAATACTGAAACTGCTGTAAGAACTGTGGAAAAAGGTTGGACTTGTTATACACAAATTAAAGGTCCGGTGGAAGCTCCTTCAGACACACAATGGAAGGTCCAGGGAACTAATGACCCTCTGAACTTGAAAAACAAGGAAAAACAGAAGAACAGGAAAGGAGTTGGTTAAAAAGGACTAATAAAAATTATAACAGACAAAGAAAAGTGGATGATGTTGCTATGATGGGGGAATCACTTTCTCTGTTAAGGGGAATGACATGGGATCTAGGAAGGGGATGGATGGATGAACAAATACAAACACAGACACGATGGGGAAGGATGTACCCTAACATATTTACTGTAACCGTACCAGAGGGAGAGGGACCAGTGAGCCTAGAATTTGATGCCTGCCAAGTGATAAGTTGTGATGGGGGATACTACGATATGATGGTGGCTGAAAAAGGAGGCATGTGTGATGTTGTGGGGGGGGGGGGGGAATTTATGTTCATCCCCAATAACACAGCCCCTGATGGTACTAGCACTAAAGCCCTGCAAGGCCTAACTACCTTGGCAGAGGAATTTGGCAGAAAATTCAGGTACGGATACCTCTCTCACTGGATGGTTGGAGTTATGGTTTGGGAAGTGGAAAGAGGTGGTAGTATCTATATTTACCTCAGTACTTGTAATTGGAGTATTAATTATAGTGGGGTGTTGCATAATACCGTATATAGGAGGGTTAACTTAAAGATTGATAGAGACAGTAAGCACTAAACAAATGATTGTATCATCTCCAGTGCACAAAGGTGCAATGTTATTAATGGACAATAAAGGGGAAGAGAGTTGTCAGGAAGTATGTTATCTAAATTAGAAGCTTCCTATGGAACTGTAGAGTAAATGTAAAAAGTAACAAGAAAACTTTAAAAAGAAAGACTGAGGGGTTTGATATAAACAAATGTAATATGTTATTTTTACAATGTAATATAATTCTTGTACTCCATTCATTCACCATTCTGTAATATAATTTTGTATGTAATGATTTTCTGACTCCCTTTGTTGCATGTCTGCATCCTGGAAGGAGAGACTACGTGGTTAGTAATACGTAGCCTGTTACAGGTGCAGAAGTACAAAGAAGTGGAGTGAGATAAGTATTAGCCAATAAAATATTGACATGCTGGAATAGTATGTAACGACTGACTTCTTTTGCTGTATGTCTGCATCCTGGGAAGGAAAAGTCTACGTGGCTAATAACACGTAGCCTGATACAGGTGTATAAGTATTAACCAATAAAGGATAGACATGTTGGAAGTAGGAGAGGACCTATTATACTATAAAAGAACTGTGAAACAGAAGATAATTGCGAATGCTCAGTCAAGCATTTCGCCCGTTCTTGCAAGAATGTAATTAAAATAACTCTCACATAGGAGTCTGTTATTGTGTAAAAAGTTATGTTTTCGTACAGTAGCAACAGTCACTGCTCTCAACCCAAATCATAGCGCTCAATACACATGAATTTAAAATCCATGGTCTACTTTAAAAAAAAAAATGCTGACTGCCATGCCTGAATATTAATATTGCAAGAAAGCACAGTTACTTACCTGTAACAGGTGATCTCTGGGAACAACAGGAATTAGTCCTCACATATGGGTACGTCGGTACCGACGGAGCCTGCGCAGGAATGCTCCCCAGCTTCCCAGAATGAAAGCTTTTGGGGCATCCCACAGCGCATGCGCGCTGCCTTCCCGCCTTTCCTACCAACTCTCCTCAGTTCAAGTTTAAAGCTGAGACAATAGAGAGAGAGAGGAAAGGAAAGACAAAGAGAGATACAACTCCTAGGGGAGGTGGGAGGGTTGTGAGGACTAATTCCTGCTGTTCCCAGAGATCACCTGTTACAGGTAAGTAACTGTGCTATCTCCAGGAACAAGCAGGAATAAGTCCTCACATATGGGGACTCCCTAGCTAAGATGAACATAAGAACATAAGAACATAAGATATGCCATACTGGGTCAGACCAAGGTCCATCAAGCCCAGTATTCTGTTTCCAACAGTGGCCAATCTAGGTCATACGTACCTAGCAGTTTCCCCAAGGGACACAGGTTCCACAATGCTTGTATTGGTTCAAGCATTGATATCCTGGGTCCCTTCTTAATAATGGTTTATGGACCTTTCCTCCAGGAACTTGTCCAAACCTTTTTTAAACCCAGCTCCACTAACAGCCTTTACTACATCCTCCGGTAACAAATTCCAGAGTTTGATTACACGTTGAGTGAAAAAATATTTTCTTTTATTAGTCTTAAATAGTTTACCCTGTAGCTTCATTGCATGTCCCTAGTCTTTCTATATTCTGATAAGGTAAACAATCGATCTACGTTTACCCGTTCCACTCCGTTCATTAATTTATAGACTTCTATCATATCTCCCCTCAGCCGTCTCTTTTCCAAGTTAAAGAGCCCCAACCTTTTTAGCCTTTCTTCATAGGAGTAGCCTTCCATCCCCTTTACCATTTTGGTGGCTCTTCTCTGAACCTTTTCTAAAATTGCTATATCCTTTTTAAGATATGGCGACCAGAATTGCACACAATATTCAAGGTGCGGTCTCACCATGGAACGATATAGAGGCATTATAATATCTTTTGTTTTATTTTCCATTCCTTTCCTTATCATACCTAGCATTCTATTTGCTCTCTTGGCCGCCGCTGCACACTGGGCCGAGGGTTTTAACATGGTATCCACAAGGACGCCTAAATCTTTTTCTTGGGTGGTGGTTCCTAATGTGGAACCTTGCATCGTGTAACCATAGTTTGGGTTGTTCTTCCCTAGGTGCATAACCTTGCACTTCTCCACATTAAATTTCATCTGCCATTTTGATGCCCAGTCTTCCAATTTATCAAGATCCTCTTGCAATTTTCCACAATCCTCCTGGGTTTTAACAACTTTAAATAGTTTTGTGTCATCAGCAAATTTGATAACCTCACTCGTTATTCCACTTTCCAGGTCATTTATGAATATGTCAAAAAGCAGCGGACCCAGCACAGATCCCTGGGGTACACCACTATTCACCTTTCTCCATTGGGAAAATTGGCCATTTAGCCCTACCCTCTGCTTTCTATCTTTTAACCAGTTCCTGATCCACAGTAGTACACTGCCTCCTATCCCATGACTCTTTAGTTTTGCCAAAAGTCTCTCATGAGGGACCTTGTCAAAGGCTTTCTGAAAGTCCAGATACACAATATCAACCGACTCACCTTTGTCCACCTGTTTATTCACTCCTTCAAAAAAACATAACAGATTAGTAAGACAAGATCTTCCTTGTCTAAAGCCATGTTGGCTGTCTCCCATTAGGTCATGACTATCTATATGCTGAGTAATTTTATTCTTTATGATGGTTTCTACCATTTTTCCCGGTACTGATGTCAGGCTCACCGGTCTGTAGTTTCCCGGATCACCCCTCGAACCCTTTTTAAAAATTGGTGTTACATTGGCGATCCTCCAATCCTCAGGTATTAGAGATGATTTTAATGATAGTTCACAGATTACTGATAGCAGGTCTGCAATCTCAAATTTCAGTTCTTTCAACACCCTTGGATGTATACCATCCGGCCCAGGTGATTTGCTACTCTTCAGTTTATCTAATAGTTGTAAGACATCTTCCCGATGTATCGATATTTCCTTCAATTCTTCCACACCTTTAAATACCACTTCAGTCGTGGGTAACATCCCTACATCTTCCTCAGTAAAGACCGAAGCAAAGAATTCATTCAGTCTCTCCGCTATCGCCTTGTCGCCTCTTAGTGCTCCTTTAACCCCTTTATCATCTAATGGACCAACTGACTCTCTCACGGGTTTTTTGCTACGAATGTACTTGAAAAGGTCTTTATTTCGCGTTTTTGCTTCCGCAGCAAGCTTCTTCTCAAATTCTCTCTTTGCCTGCCTTATCAATGCCTTGCATTTGACTTGCCAGTGCTTGTGCTGTTTCCAGTTTTCATCATTTGGCTCTTTTTTCCATTTCTTGAAAGATGCTTTTTTGGCAACAACAGCCTCTCTGACCTCAGCTTTAAACCATGCTGGCAATTTTTTGGACTTCCTTCCACTTTTCTTAAAGCGTGGAATACAGCTGGTCTGGGCTTCCAAGATAGTATTTTTCAACAACACCCAAGCTTGATGTACGTCTTTAACCTTTGCAACTGCTCCTTTTAGTTTTTTCTTAACTGTTTTCCTCATTCTGTCATAGTCTCCCTTTCGAAAGTTAAAGGGTAGTACTGTGGATTTCCTTACTATCCCTCCTCCACTAATTAAATCAAAGGCGATCATGCTATGATCACTATTGCCAAGTGGCCCCAACACCCTTATCTCTTGCACTACATCTGGTGTTCCACTAAGGACTAGGTCCAATATTGCCTCCCCTCTGGTCGGTTCATGAACCAGCTGCTCCAAGAAGCAGTCATTTATTTCATCTAGGAACTTTATCTCCCTAGCATGTCCTGTTGTGACACTGACCCAGTCGATGCCGGGGTAATTGAAATCACCCATTATTATTACTGCACTGTAACTTTTGCTAGCTTCCTTGATTTCTTTGAGCATTTCATCATCCATTTGTTCATTCTGGCCAGGCGGACGATAGTACACCCCCACTGCCATCGCCTTCCCCTTTTTACATGGAATTTCAATCCATAGAGATTCTACAGCAAATTTTGTTTCTTGCAAAACTTTAATCCTTTCTGACTCAATGCCCTCTCTAACATAGAGCGCAACCCCTCCACCAATTTGATCAGCTCTATCATTTCGATATAGTTTGTACCCAGGTATCACAGTGTCCCACTGGTTGTCCTCCTTCCACCATGTCTCTGATAATCCAATCATATCTAACCTCTCGTTTAGTGCTATATATTCTAACTCTCCCATCTTGTTTTGTAGACTTCTAGCATTTGCATACAAGCATTTTAGAGACTGTATTTTATTCATATTAATTTGGCTATTGGTAGACATGGGTAATTTGGGATCTTTAAGTTCTGTCTGCTCCATACTCGAGGGCATTTGGGCTACTTTACTCTTTTTTGGAACCTCTCTGCTTTTTGTAGTATCCTTCAAGGATACATTCTTCCGAACCATGCGCTCTTGGGCGACTGTCAGCTTTCCCCTATTATCTAGTTTAAAAGCTGCTCTATCTCCTTTTTAAAGGTTAATGCCAGCAGCCTGGTTCCATCCTGGTTAAGGTGAAGCCCATCCCTTCGGAAGAGCCCCTCCTTTCCCCAGAATGTTCCCCAGTTCCTAACAAATCCGAACCCATCATCTCTGCACCATTGTCTCATCCACGCATTGAGACTCCGGAGCTCTGCCTGCCTATTGGGTCCTGCGCGTGGAACGGGAAGCATTTCGGAGAACGCTACCCTGGAAGTTCTGGATTTCAACTTCCTACCTAAAAGCCTAAATTTAGCTTCCAGAACCTCCCTACCACATTTTCCTATGTCATTGGTACCAACATGTACCAAGACAGCAGACTCCTCCCCAGCACTATCTAAGACCTTATCTAGGTGGCGTGTGAGGTCCGCTACCTTCGCACCAGGCAGGCATGTTACCAGGCGATCCTCACGTCCACCAGCCACCCAGCTATCTACATGCCTAATGATCGAATCACCAACTATAACTGCTGTCCTAACCCTTCCCGCATGGGCACTTGGCCCTGGAGAAACCTCCTCGGTGCGAGAGGGGTTTACATCACCTGGAGGACAGGTCCTAGTTACAGGATCACTTCCTGCCACACCAGGGTGATGCTCTCCTGTCACGTGACCTCTCTCCTCCATGGCAACAGGGATGCTGCCAGACTGGAGGTGGGACTTCAGGACTATATCCCTGTAGGTCTCGTCTATGTACCTCTCTGTCTGTCTTATGTTTTCCAAGTCTGCTACTCTAGCCTCTAGAGAACGGACTCGTTCCCTGAGAGCAGAGAGCTCCTTGCACCTAGTGCACACGTAAGACCTCTCACCAGCTGGGAGAAAATCATACATGTGACACTCAATGCAAAAGACTGGAAAGCCCACATCCCGCTGCTGGACTGCTGTCTGCATCTTAGTTTTAAGTTTGTGTTTAGATCTTTAAGTTCTATATGTACTAAAGGGTGCAATGGAAATTTATACCACTAAAACTGTACCTAAGAAGTTTAATATACCTTGTTCACCTGAAGCTTAATTAATCTCAGGTCCTTGGTGTATGACTGATTTGGGTAATGAGCTTCACCTGAGAGCACCTCCTGTCTTTTAAGTTGTGCAAGTACCTATAAAGCTGTGATTTTCCCAGGGGAGGGTGGGTGTGGGGAGGGAGGGAGGGATATAACACTTATTAAAAAAGGGCTGCTACACAGTACCTTGTCCTGTGCTGCTGAGGAAAACTATATTCTGATTTGATTTAAATTATAGCTCTTTGCTGCTACTAGGCTCTAACCTATTATGAAATTTAAACTACAAGCTCTCTGCTGGATTCTAAATTTAACCAGAAAGCTCTCTTCTGTGTTTTAATTTGAAACTAAAAGTACTTTGCTGATGCTAGGCCCTGAGTGACTATGAAATGTAAACTACAGCTGTCTACTGGGTATGAAAGGTAACCAGAAAGTTCTCTTCTGTGTTTTTAAATTGAATCTTAAACTGTTGCTACTAGGCCCTGACTGATTTAACAAAAAAAAATAGTGGGTTCACAGATTAATTAGCTTTAAAAGAAAAAGAATTCCTTTCAGAAAAATTCCCAGAAGTATATACTCACAATTTCAGATTTCTCTCCAGAAGTAACAGCCCCCCTTTCCAGTCCTTCAAGACAGGGTCACAGAGCTCTGGTTGAGCTATTTATGCTTGTGCTGATGATATAAGCAGTGACCTACTTCCTGGGTAATTAACAGTCCTTGCTTGGATAGAAGGAGTCTTTCAAAATGGCCTTTTGAACTGCCAGCTGGTGTTAACACCTATTGAAAAAGCTTCACAGGTTGCTTGCCCACTAGGTAGAAGGCCTCTTTGTAAAGGTCTCTAGAAGACTTTATATGCTGCTCAAGGAGAATTGACCTTGTTTTGCCTCTTGTGCTAAGCTATATTCTGATTTGATTTAAATTATAGCTCTTTGCTGCTACTAGGCTCTAACCTATTATGAAATTTAAACTACAAGCTCTCTGCTGGATTCTAAATTTAACCAGAAAGCTCTCTTCTGTGTTTTAATTTGAAACTAAAAGTACTTTGCTGATGCTAGGCCCTGAGTGACTATGAAATGTAAACTACAGCTGTCTACTGGGTATGAAAGGTAACCAGAAAGTTCTCTTCTGTGTTTTTAAATTGAATCTTAAACTGTTGCTACTAGGCCCTGACTGATTTAACAAAAAAAAATAGTGGGTTCACAGATTAATTAGCTTTAAAAGAAAAAGAATTCCTTTCAGAAAAATTCCCAGAAGTATATACTCACAATTTCAGATTTCTCTCCAGAAGTAACAGCCCCCCTTTCCAGTCCTTCAAGACAGGGTCACAGAGCTCTGGTTGAGCTATTTATGCTTGTGCTGATGATGTAAGCAGTGACCTACTTCCTGGGTAATTAACAGTCCTTGCTTGGATAGAAGGAGTCTTTCAAAATGGCCTTTTGAACTGCCAGCTGGTGTTAACACCTATTGAAAAAGCTTCACAGGTTGCTTGCCCACTAGGTAGAAGGCCTCTTTGTAAAGGTCTCTAGAAGACTTTATATGCTGCTCAAGGAGAATTGACCTTGTTTTGCCTCTTGTGCTAAGCTATATTCTGATTTGATTTAAATTATAGCTCTTTGCTGCTACTAGGCTCTAACCTATTATGAAATTTAAACTACAAGCTCTCTGCTGGATTCTAAATTTAACCAGAAAGCTCTCTTCTGTGTTTTAATTTGAAACTAAAAGTACTTTGCTGATGCTAGGCCCTGAGTGACTATGAAATGTAAACTACAGCTGTCTACTGGGTATGAAAGGTAACCAGAAAGTTCTCTTCTGTGTTTTTAAATTGAATCTTAAACTGTTGCTACTAGGCCCTGACTGATTTAACAAAAAAAAATAGTGGGTTCACAGATTAATTAGCTTTAAAAGAAAAAGAATTCCTTTCAGAAAAATTCCCAGAAGTATATACTCACAATTTCAGATTTCTCTCCAGAAGTAACAGCCCCCCTTTCCAGTCCTTCAAGACAGGGTCACAGAGCTCTGGTTGAGCTATTTATGCTTGTGCTGATGATGTAAGCAGTGACCTACTTCCTGGGTAATTAACAGTCCTTGCTTGGATAGAAGGAGTCTTTCAAAATGGCCTTTTGAACTGCCAGCTGGTGTTAACACCTATTGAAAAAGCTTCACAGGTTGCTTGCCCACTAGGTAGAAGGCCTCTTTGTAAAGGTCTCTAGAAGACTTTATATGCTGCTCAAGGAGAATTGACCTTGTTTTGCCTCTTGTGCTAAGCTATATTCTGATTTGATTTAAATTATAGCTCTTTGCTGCTACTAGGCTCTAACCTATTATGAAATTTAAACTACAAGCTCTCTGCTGGATTCTAAATTTAACCAGAAAGCTCTCTTCTGTGTTTTAATTTGAAACTAAAAGTACTTTGCTGATGCTAGGCCCTGAGTGACTATGAAATTTAAACTACAGCTGTCTACTGGGTATGAAAGGTAACCAGAAAGTTCTCTTCTGTGTTTTTAAATTGAATCTTAAACTGTTGCTACTAGGCCCTGACTGATTTAACAAAAAAAATAGTGGGTTCACAGATTAATTAGCTTTAAAAGAAAAAAAAATTCCTTTCAGAAAAATTCCCAGAAGTATATACTCACAATTTCAGATTTCTCTCCAGAAGTAACAGCCCCCCTTTCCAGTCCTGAAGGGTTCCTCGTCTTCCTATGGATCTCAGGCATCCATTAAGGGAAGAAGGGCAGGAGTTGTTCAAGAATAGAACAGGTGTCTGAGGACAGCCTGACCAAACAAGGCATCCCGGCGGGAGTCCTTGTCCAAACAGTAATGGGCTGTGAAGGTATGAACCGAGGCCCAGGTGGCTGCTCGACAGATCTGGTCGATGGACACAGAATGAAGATGAGGAATAAAGGTGGCCATGGCCCTCACATTGTGAGCTGTGACATGGCCCTCCAGAGAAAGGTTCTTACTCTGGTAAGCAAAAGAAATACACTGAGCCATCCAATTGGACAGTGTTCTTTTAAAGACTGGAAGTCCTAAATGAGAAGGATCAAAAGCAACAAAAAGTTGGGAAGACTTTCTATGTTGCTGTGTAAGTAAAAAGCAAGAGCTCTTTTACAATCTAGAGTATGAAGGTTCCTCTCTGCACTGGATGCATGAGGAGCTGGAAAAAAGACAGGTAAATATACCTCTTGATTAAGATGAAAAGGTGAGACTACTTTAGGCATAAAGTGAGGATTTGTCCTAAGGACTACCTTATCATGATGGAACCTTGTATAAGGTGGATTAGCCACTAAGGCCTGCAGTTCACTGATGCGGCGAGCAGAAGTGATTGCAATAAGGAAAATAACCTTCCAGGAAAGAAATTTCAAGGAGGTAGTGGCTAAGGGTTCAAAAGGTGGCTTCATAAGCTGACCAAGAACCAAATTTAAGTCCCATGCCACCGGAGGAGGTCGAATGGAAGGTTTAGTTAAAGTTAGGCCTCTCATAAATCTTGCAATAAGAGGATGAGAGGAAACAGGTTGTCCATTGATAGGCTTAAGGGATGCTGCAATAGCACTTAAATGGACCCTTACTGAATTCGTCTTAAGGCCTGCATTGGAAAGATGCAGGAGATATTCTAATAGAGAATTCACAGGAAGTGCCAGAGGGTCAAGACCCTGTTGAGCACACCAAATGGAAAATCTTTTCCATTTAAAAGCATAGGAACGCCTAGTGGAAGGTTTCCTGGAAGCATGGAGGATATCTCTCACATGCTGCGAAAGATTGAAGTCTTGAAGGTCTAGGCCTTCAGTAACCAAGCTCTGAGGTGAAGGGACTTGGGGTTTGGATGCCACAAAGTCCCCTCCTCCTGAGACAGAAGGTCTGGAGCAGCTCCCAAGTCCAGGGAGGGGGCTTGGGAGAGATGCAGAAGTAGAGGGTACCACACTTGGCGTGGCCAGGGTGGAGCTATGAGGATCATAGATCCTTGATCCCTCTGAAGTTTGAACAGAGTCTTGGGAATCAAAGGAATGGGTGGAAAGGCATACAGGAAGTCCTGACCCCAATGAAGGAGGAAGGCATCCTTGGCCTGAACTCCCTGACACGGAATTCTGGAACAGAACCGGGGAAGTTTGGCATTCCACGGACTTGCAAATAGGTCTATGTCCGGGGTTCCCCATTCCTGGAAGATTCTGAGTACCTGATCCATGTGCAGGGACCATTCGTGTGGAAGCAGAACTCGACTGAGTCTGTCTGCCCAAGAGTTTTGAATTCCTGGGAGGTATACTGCCAGGAGATGGATTTGATGCTCTCTGGCGAAGGCCCATAATCTTAGAGCTTTGTTGCAAAGCGACAGAGAGCCAGTTCCTCCTTGCTTGTTTATGTAAAACATGGCTACCTGATTGTCCGTTTGAATGAGGACTGTCTGGTAGCTGAGGAGGGTATGAAAGACCTTGAGAGCTAGGAACACTGCTCGAAGTTCCAAGAGGTTGATATGAAGAGAGGTCTCTTGTGGGGACCAAGTGCCTTGGGTGGAGAGGTCCTGTAGATGAGCTCCCCAACCTGTTTGGGAGGCATCTATTGTGAGGATTGCTTGGGGCAACAAAGGTTGGAAGGGGGACCCCAGCAACAGATTTTGAGTGGACATCCACCATTGGAGAGACCAAAAGAGACGTTTGGAGTTTGCTATTTGGTCTGAGAGCGCTCCTGAAGCTTGAGTCCACTGGGTGGACAAAGTCCATTGAGCTGCTCTCATGTGTAGGCGAGCATAGGGCACCACATGTACTGTGGAAGCCATGTGGCCTAGTAGTTGTAGCATCTCCCGGGCAGTTAAGTGGCTCTTTGACTGAATCTGGGAGGCTAACTGCACTAGACGTTGGCAACGAGCCTGGGGAAGATAGGCTCTTGCAGTAGTAGTGTCCAACCAGGCCCCTATGAATTCTAGGGACTGAGTATGGGTGAGCTGAGACTTTGGGAGGTTTACCACAAGTCCCAGGTATTGCAGAATGCGCCTGGTGCGGTTCAGGGAGATCTGAGCCTCTGACTGGGTTGGAGCTCGGATGAGCCAGTCGTCCAGGTATGGGAAGACAAATATTCCCAGAGTGCGTAGAAATGCAGCAACTATTGCCATGCATTTGGTGAACACTCTTGGAGCAGAGGCTAGACCGAAAGGAAGCACTCTGTATTGGTAATGTTTTCCCTGGAACAGAAAATGTAGGAATTTTCTGTGAGATGGATGGATGAGAACATGAGTGTACGCATCCTTGAGATCTAGAGAACAAAGCCAATCCTGACTCTGTAGGTATGGAAGGAGAGTGCCTAGGGAAAGCATCTTGAACTTCTCCTTGCATAGAAATTTGTTCAATTCTCTGAGATTTAGAATGGGTCTGTATCCCCCTGTTTTCTTTGGAATGAGAAAGTAGGGGGAGTAAAACCCTGACCCCTGTTGAATAAGAGGAACGTCTTCTATGGCCCTCTGGGCCAGAAGGGTGATTACCTCCTGATCCAGAAGGTCGAGGAGAGATGTGTGAGAATTGAAATGTCTCACCATGGTGAAAGGAGGAAGGTCTGAGAAATGAAGTTTGTAGCCCTCTCTGATGATGGAGAGGGTCCACTGCTCTCATGTGATTTGCTCCCATCTGGGAGCAAAATGAGCTAACCTTCCTGGAATGGTGAGAGGTTCTGGCTGTTGTAGAGCCAGAAAGGTTAAGTTCTCTAGTATCAAGTCAAAAACCCTGAGGGGCTTGGGACTGCTGGGCTGCAGCAGCCCCTGCAGGTTTAGGTCTGGCCTGTTTAGGTTGCTGACGCTTAGTAGCAAAGCGACCTGTAGAAGATTGTTGACCAGAAGTGGAAGGAAATCTGCCCTTCTTGTAAAAAGACTTCTTAAAAGATTTTTTCTTGGCCGGAGTGGAGGTAGACTTAGAAAGTCTATCCAGAGCAGCATTTTCTGCGTCCATTTGAGTGGCTTTAATTTGCCACTCTTTGCCAAATAGATTTTCACCTGTACAGGGCAGATCTCCTACACCATCTTGAATCCAGGGTTCTAGATCAGAAGCCTGGAGCCAAGCAATTCTACGAGCAGCTATAGCAATGCATGAGGCTCTGCTGGCACCTTCAAAAGAATCAAAGGCTGCCCTGTTGGAAAACTTTGAAATGTCTTGAGTATGCTTAAGAAGGAACTCATCCCTTTTATCCTCTGGAATAAAAGGGAGAAAGTTGTGCAGTTTTTCTGCAACCTCCTTCAGAAACATACCCATATAAAGGCTGTATGAATTGATTCTGGCAATAAGCATGCTAGCTTGGAAGATTTTCCTACCAAAAACATCCAAGGTCCTGCATTCTCTTCTTGGGGGAGTAGAAGAGTCTCTTTTGGTACTCTTTATTCTCTTCATAGCTGACTGCACCACAATGGACTGGTGAGGAAGCTGAGTTTTTTGAAATCCAGGAGGAGGGGGGACACGGTACACAGTGTCCAATCTACGAGAATGAGGAGAAAGGGTAAGAGGAGTCTCCCACAATTCAATCAAATGTTCTTGAAGAATTTCATGAATTGGCAAGGTGACTGCCTCTCTGGGAACCTTAGAATATCCCAAAAAATCTAATTTTTTTGCTCTAGGTTCTTTTTCAGAGGTTACTGAAATAGAGTCCTTTAGCTACTTCTATTATGAAGTCTTGAAAAGACAAATCCTCTGGAGGAGACATTCTCCTTTTTGGAGAAGAAGGCTCCTCAGGAAGGGTGACAGATTCTTCAGGGGACTCATCCGATGACTCAGAATCATCAGAAGAATCGAAGTATCGTCTGCTCGATTCTAAAGATCGATAGGCGTATTGATCGGTACCGACATCGGGTGTCCCCGGTACAGGGTCGGTACCGAGAAAGAGCCCAGGACAGGGAGCCGGAATCGGTATCCTGGCCGATGTCGATGCAGCCGGTACCGGTATCGAAGTTGGTGCCGGTACCGACAACAGAGCTTGTTGTGGTACCGACGGCGTCGCAGCCTTGATGAAAGCCAGTATAGCCTGCTGCATGGACTGCACAGTGTAATCCATGGACGCCACGACTGCCTGGATGTCGGTACCAGGAGATTGTGCCGGTACCCCAGAGCAGTCTAACAGGTGATCGGTCGAGGCCGTGCCATCAATGTCAACCTGTAACCCCATAGGAGCAGCTTTGGAAGCCGGAGCTTCCCGCCGGGGTTGTTTGGCTGGGGCAGGATCCTCAAGGGCAAGCCCGGAGGCATCTCGATTCTTAGAGGGAGATTTGCCCTTCGAGGACCTGCTAAAAGTATGTTTGGTTACCTGAGATCCATCAGGAGAGGAAGACCTGGAAGATGTCGATGCTACCGCCGGTGCATCCGTGGGAAACAGCACATGGAGCTTGGCTGCCCAGTTCTGTAACCCTCGTTTAGACATTAGAGAACAGGACTGGCAATCCGGGATGGAGTGTTCAGGCCCCAAACATTTAAGACACCATTCATGGGTATCTGTAACAGAAATTGTACCGCTACACTTAGTGCATTTTTTGAAGCCGGAGGCTGGTCTTTCCATGAGGGAAAGTTTCTTGTGGGCCTGGAGGCCTAAGAAGAAAATACACCAAGTGAGGAAAAAAGATAGTAGTTTTTTTTTGTTTTTTTTTTAAGAAAAGAAAAGACCGGCGGTACCGGTCCGGCATCGGGGAAGGCAGACACGCGACCAAAGAAATAAATTAAAATAAAGAACTTCTTCAGCGGTGACAGGAACACGACCTGCTGGCTCCGCGGAAAAGAAGAACTGAGGAGAGTTGGTAGGAAAGGCGGGAAGGCAGCGCGCATGCGCTGTGGGATGCCCCAAAAGCTTTCATTCTGGGATGCTGGGGAGCATTCCCACGCAGGCTCCGTCGGTACCGACGTACCCATATGTGAGGACTTATTCCTGCTTGTTCCTGGAGATACATCAAATAAAATATGACTTACATCAAATATGAACAATGTAGTCAATGCAAACTTTTCAGTTCATACCTGTAGTTTTCTTCTTGTATCTGTTCCAGCTGTAGCTGTAGATGAACATATTTTTTTGTCACCGTGGTATTTGGCTCATCAAAAGGATCTAATTGATTTAGTCTTTCATTCTGGAGCTCATTTTCGGATAATAAGCTATTCTTTTCATCCTGAAGGGAAGTAACCTGAAAAGAAATCCATTAGCATTAACAAGCTTCTTGAATCAATGCATGAAGCAGAAACTAAAGACTTAAATTCTCTCCTATAATGAAGTCTGCAAGTTGTCAGCCACTGAGTATAGAAAACATGCGCTTTGAAGAATCAGGGTACAATGCATTTTACCCCATTTTGCAATAGTGCTCTAAACACAACTGTTGATACAGAAAGCACAAACAATAGCAGGACCAGACATTACTTTTTTTTCTACGTGATAAAATACAAGATCAGAACAGCAATACACTTGAGTAGTCAAGGCATGCACAGCATGAACACTAGAATATTACAACCTGATGTCAGCATGCTACAATAAGCAACAGGAGAGAAAAATATTTTGTTAAGGTGGTAAGTGTATAAACAGCAGTAAAACAAGCATGAATAATAGCAAACTCAGACCCTTTGTAGAGTGTTAATTTTAGTAACATAGCAAACAGCAGAGTTCATTTTATGTTTAACATATTAGTTTTTTTTATCTGTGCTTTACTAGGCTGCTGTGAAACAGGTAGTCACATTTTCCTGCATCATAAAAAAAGAAACATACCTTGCTTTTACGCCTGGAAAATATCAGTGAAGATTGGAACCTTATAAGTAAATCTGTGAAGAATTAGTTTAAATTGAATGAATCAGTCATTATGCAGGACCGTCAAAGCAGTGAAAAACTATGCAGCTTAGACTTATCCTGCAGCAGAGCAAGGCACAGCAGCACAAGTGCATTGTCGCAGTGAACAGGGTGACCTGAAATTGGTGCTCAACTCTTACTTTTACAGCCACAACAGATTAAACTACATTTTCTCTTTTTCACTGACATTCAGTGGCCAAAGGGAAGTATCTGGAAACAAAGCATTTTTTGGTCAGTTAAGATTAGGCTGTTTTGCTTTTGAACAGACCACCTCTACTTGCTCCCAAAACTTTGAAATGAAATCTGACACAAATATTGAAGTGTAACCCAAAAGATGGGGCACTACAAGTCTACCATGAAGTTTCCACATTTTTAAATATTCTTCCCCCTAGCTAGCCCTGCTATGGCAACAGCAATCCAGATGAGAAGCACGAACCAGAGCCCCTTTCAGAACTTGGCACCAGTATTTTCTTAAAACAGATAAGATGTTTTTAGAGTGGCTGGATATCCCTCCTCCCACCCTACTTTGGGGCTGTAAATACTGCATCTACAGCCCATCAACCAAAAGAGATGGATATGTAAACGCTTGTATAACAGCTTTGTGTGCTGCTGGGCCAACTTCTAACTAATTAATCAACATGTATTAACATGTTAATGAGTGTTAAGGTGAAATTAGGCCTTACCTGCTAATTTTCTTTCCTTGAACCCCTCCAGTCCAGTCATGAGGGTTTATGCTCTTCTGCAAGCAGATCATGACTGAAAACTACCGGTTTGGCATCATCCTATAAGTATCCTGTTTAGCCTCTCACAAACTAGTACGACCCTACCAAAACAGATGGTCCCCCCGGTTGATCCTCTTTATTTTGTTTTTGTTTTTTAAGAACCTTAGAGGACTCAAGACAGGTGATCCAGAACGAAAACCCCATAGAAGCACAAAACCAACCTCAGGCGAAAACAAAGACCAATACCATAACACAACAGATGTCCAAGTGGACACAAAGAATGCCTGGGCTTCTGAAATCACTGCAGTTCTCTCTTAACCAGCACCTGCCACCATCAAGACCAAACGAAGATACAGGTGTTACGTACTCTGGGCAAGTTTTGGACTGGACTGGAGGAGCTCAAGAAAAGAAAGTTAGCAGGTAAGGTAGAATTTCACCGTCCTCAGTCCCTCCAGTCCAGTCCTGCCCAGATACAAGAAAAGTACTAAAGCACTATCTAACAGACTGGATCCAATAGCCTGGTCTGAAGCATCTGTGGCTCCAAAGGACACGTCCTGCTGAGCCTGAACATCCAGCTTATAATGGTGAACACACACATGGAGGGACAACCATGTCACTGTCTTGCAAATCTCTGTGCAAACCAAGCCCATATTCTTCACAGAAGCAGGGCCAATGCCACCATTAGGCGAACTAGGCAGTTGCCTAGAACACCGGCTCTCCAGGGGCACCCATTGCTATCACTGGCAATCCTCTCAGGACCTGCCAATTTCCTGTTTGCAAACAGGAAGCCTGCATCAGGCCTCAGAGAGGGCAGAAACAAACAGCCCTCCAGTGCCAAAGTTTTAAGGTGGGGCTGTTTGCTGCTGCAGCTCCCAGAGAGGGGAAGCAATGGGTGCCGGGGGGGGGGCGCGGGGGAGTGATATAAGGGATGAGGTTCACCTAAGGTGCCTCATCTCCTTACACCGGCCCTGCCCGGATGAAGCCTGAACCCTAATGAACTCTCAACCCAGGCAGAGCCTGATCAGATGGCACGGGTGGCCAACTCCAGTCCTGGAGAGCCATAATCCAGCCTGGTTTCAGGATGTCCCTAATGAATATTTATGATATATTTGCATATATTGTGAGCAGCACATGCAAATATATTTCAAATATTCATTGGGAACATCCTGAAAACCAAGGGGGATTGTTTCTCTTCGGGAATGGAGTTGGCCACCCCTGAGATAAGGGGAAGTGATGGTCTCCTTTGTCAAACAGGCTCTTGAGGCTTTGGATGTAGCTTCATCTTTCCACAGTCTGCCAAACAAGAACGATCCGAATAAGACTTCAGTCACTTTCAGATACCTACGTAGGGCCCTGCAAACATCCAACTTAAGCAAGCTCTAATGCCTTCACTGACCTCTCCATCTCTGAAAACACTAGAAGCATAACAGACCGATTGAGATGAAAAACCAACACCACCTTTGGGAGAAAGGAAGGCACCAGCCAGACCACCACTTTCTCTTTAGAGACCACCAAAATGGCTTTCCACACTACAATGCCTGCAACTCTGAGAAATGCACTGCGCCAAACAGATAATGACCAGAAACACCAATTTTGAGCATTAAATCATTGAGCAAAATCTCCTGCAAATGCTCCAAGGGAGGTGCAGATAATGCCAATCGCAGCAGAGTGAGATCCCACAGAGGAACTACTGGCAGCAAGTCAGTCACGTGTTTGACCCCTTTCAGAAAATGCACCAGATCTGCATGGGAGAAAAGGGACCAATCCGAATACAACCTGGAAACAGGCAATAGCCATGACCTGAACCTTTAAAGAATTCAAGGCCTGCCGTTTCTCCAAACCATCCTACAAAAAGGACAAAATGTCCTGGAGAGAAGCACTGAAAGCCAGGAGACTATGCGCCTCAAAAATCCTTTAGACTCGCACATAAATCTGGGAGGTCTAACACTTCCTAGCCCAAAGGAATGCAGCAATAACTTCAGATGAATAACCTTTGCTTCTCAGCCATGCCCTCTCAAGATCCAAGTCTTATATGAAGATTGAGCTGCGTCTGGAATCCAAATTAGTCTCGACTCATGATGCACTCCACCAATGGTAGAGGGTAAGGCTCTTCTACCATTAGATGAACCAGATCCATATACCAAGGCCTCCGTAGCCAATCTGATGCCACCACTATCATCAGACCCAGATGGACTTCCATGCTCTTAAGCACCCTGCCTACAGGCGACACAGAGGAAACAGAGCGGACCCTCAATAGACCACCTATGCACCAATGCGTTTAAGCCCTTCCGAGAAATGTTCCTTCTGTTGGTTGAAGAACCTGGTCATCTTGACATTCACAGCTGACAACATCAGATCCATTATTTTAAGACATTGAGAACTGCCAATCATCTGGCAAACAGCCTCCATGAGGAACCACTCCCCAGATTTTGACCAGAGATGGTCTTGTCTGCATATTCCCTGCCACATAGGTGGCCTACAGAGCCAAGAAATAGACATCCGTCTACTGTAGGGGTGGTTCCATCTCCATCACTAGAAAGCTCTGTTTTTCTCTCTCCCCCCCTCCCCGATTGATTTCACATTGTCTTACCATATTTATACAGCTCTGTGCTGAATCAGGGCAGGAAGGCCTGGAGGGCAGAAATACTGCCCGTGTTTCCAGACAATTCCTGAACTACCCAAGATAGAGGGCTTGCCAGCTGCTCAGGCTGGCATGCATGATAAACATCCACTCTAGAGCCTCCAAGTCCCATGCCCATTTTCAACCTGTCCAGCCACCAAACCAGACTCTGGCCTCCCACTGGAAAGGGAGCCTCACCTAGAGGAATTCCAATAGTGCTGACAACCATGACAGAAGAGCTGCCTGAAGAGGGTACATATGTGACCTGGCCCAAGGAACCAGATTAAAAGTCGCTGCCATGCAGCTCAAAACCCTGGGATAATCTCAAGCCCTGGGCCATGAACTGTCAACAAATTCCAAACTTGGGTCTGTAGCTTCCGCATCCTAAGAACATAAGATATGCCATGCTGGGTCGACCAAGGATCCGTCAAGCCCAGTATCCTGTTCCAACAGTAGACAATCCAGGTCACAAGCATCTGTCAAGTTCCCAAAAGGTATACAGATTCCATGCTGCTTGTCCAGTGGTTAAATAATGGATTTCCCCAGTCCTCTAATGGTGGCTAATGGACTTTTCCTTCAAAAACTTGTCCAAACCTCTTAAATCCAGATCCAGTAATAGTTTTACTACATCCTCTGGTAACAAATTCCAGAGTTTCATTATGCATCGAGAGAAATATTTTCTCCAATTAGTCTTAAATGTGCTACATTGTAGTTTCATTGTGCCCCCCTACTCTTATCTTTTGAAGAAGTAAACAATCTACATTTACCCATTCTACTCCATTCATTATTTTATAGACCTTTATCATACCTCTCCCTCAACCGTCTCTTTTCCAAGTTGAAGAGCCCTAATCTTTTAAGCCTTTCCTCATAGGGATATCCTTCCATCCTCCAACATACTTTCTGCTTTTCTCTATACCTTTTCTAATCCTGCTATATTTTAAGATAGAGTGACCAGAATTGCACACAATATTCATGATGTGGTCACATCATGGAGAGATATAGAAGCAATATCCTTTCTATTGGATTCCTAGCATTCTATTTGCTTTCTTGGCCACCACTGTACACTGTGCAGAGGGTTTCAACGTGTTAGCCATGACGACATCTAAATCCTTTTCCTAGGTGGTGGTTCCTAATGTGGAACTTTGCATCATGGTGTTCTTCCCTAAATGCATAACTTTACACTTGTCTACATGAAATATCATCTGCCATTTGGATGTCCAGTCTCATATATATTCATTCATTCATATATATGTTTATTTATTTTTTTATACAAACCTCTTGTATTTTTAAGACCTTTGAATAGTTTGGTTTCATCTGCAAATTTGATCACCTCACTCATTATTCCCATTCCAGGTCATCTATTTTATTTATTTATTTATTTATTTATCTATTTCTTCTATACCGCCCCTTCCAGAGATCAGGGGCGGTTTACATGGAACAATTGCATACATTTGCATAACATTACATAGAACAAGAACTTCTTAACTTTTTACATATAACAGAACAGTAAATTGTCAGAACTATTTACAGGGTGTATACTTTTGTATACTGCTGAATTTACAGGGGAATGTTAGCGAGCTGACATTGCTATTTATAGAAATTATTTACAAGAATACATGATTCGCTATTCAGGTGTGTGTGTGTGTGTATGTATGTGTGAGTGTGTGTGTATAAGTGTGCGTGTGTTTGTGTGTGTATGTGAGTGGGTTTGTGTGTGATGGAATTTATTTCCATTTTTTCGTGGGTTGTTTGGGGTGTCTTTGGGGGCTGTTAGAAGAGGAGTTGTGTGTTCAGTTAATTGTGTTTCTGCGGGTTTTTTTGTTTGTGTGTCTGTGGACGCTGTGTGTCTGGACTTGGAGGGTAGGGGATTCCGAAGTGCTCAGAGAATAGGTATGTCTTGAGTTCTTTCCTGAATTGGGAGAGGTCCTTTATGATTCGGATGTCTATTGGGAGGTCATTCCAAAGTGTGGGAGCGGTGAATGAGAAGGCTCTGGCACTGGTGGAGTTTTTGGTCCTCGTGAATGTTTTTGGCAGCTCTAGTGAGAGGGTTGCATTTAGTCTGCGGGCTCTTAATTCATTTGGGACGTGAAGGAGTGTGGATAGATGTGAGGGGGCAATATCGTTTAGTAGTTTGAAGGTTGTTAGTAGTATTTTGTATTTGATTCGATAATTTATGGGGAGCCAGTGTAGATCTAGCAGTATAGGGGTTACATGGTCTGTTAGGTGGGCTTTAGTGACTACTTTTGCACAAATGTTCTGTGCTCTTTGTAATAAGTAGATCTATAAATGTTAAAAAGCAGCAAGCCCAACACAGATCATTGGGGTACTCCATTATTCACTTTTTTCCAGAGAGAAAACTGGACATTTAGCCTTACTCTGTCTTCTATCTTTCAACCAGTTCCTAATCCGCAAAGCTGAAATTAGATTTTACCTAATTGTCTTTCCTTGATTCCCTCCAGTCCAGTCCAATCCAGACACATGCCAGCAGATGGAGACAGAACCACTAGCTCGATTTTGACATCATTGTACAAAGGGATCCATGCAGCCTTGATCTCACTAGTATTTCTGTAACAAAGCAGATTCCGCAACACATGAACACTAAGTGCTCACATACTACATACAAGATACTCAGCACCGAAGTTGTCCTATTCCCAACAAGAGTGAAGAACAGGATCAGAGAGAAACGCTCTCAAGGCTAGCAAAACAAAGTCATGCTCCAGCGGTGAGTTGCAAGCAACTAAGAGCCTATAAAACAATAGGCAGAGCAGAGTATTGACTGGGTTTTTCTCCTCCACCAAGCAAACTCCAAAACTGAAGGCTGGTAACAAAACAAGGGATATAGGGAGGGTCCTGAACTGGACTGTAGGAGATATTTTCAGTAGCAGATAAATACACATGTATAAATACTCTATGTCTAGGGGAAAACAACTGCTACTCTCCTGTTACCCAGGATTCCATAGGACTACCTGGAATACAAACCATGTGATAAAAGAACTAACCCTGTGTTTGTACAAAATTAGACTATTTCTGATAGCAAAAATAGTGAAAAAACTAGCATAAATTCATTTTCTGAGGTAGTATGCTATTCAGCCCTATGTTACAATTACCAAGAGACCTCTGTTTTAAGAACCAATGTCACTGATTCGCTCTGCACACAGACGTACAGTAAATTATCTGTCTCTCTAAGCTAGCCCAAACCGGGGTGGGGGGGGGGAATTAAAGACCAATACCTTAGCTCTTGCCAGAATACTCGTGGCTGGGTCTGGGAAATTGTCTCCGGTACGGCACGAAGTCAAAATATGGCAGATGTCCAACGTCAGCTGAGATGAACTGTGTGGTCACACCAAGAGGCAAGTCTGTGGGAGAGATGCACTCCATCCTGAGGTTTTTCCCTTGGACACTATCTGGCTTTCCAGCCAGAAAGACAAGCAGTCGAACAGTCTGTCAGAAGTTAAAAGTCCCAGATATTCTGCCAGCCTCTGTGCATGTGTAAGAGTGCTGCAGGTGCTTTTGTTTGGGCTGTCTGTTATGCCTTGTGTCCAGCAAGTAATCCTTTGTCCTGATGACATGGAGATTTGTTGGTCTCAAAACCTGTATGTCTTCTTCAGCAAATCCAGTAACAGCTAATAGGTGGTCCCTTCTGCAAACAAAGGTCCATGGTGCGAAAGTTGCTGAGATGCCAATCCATACATTGTTGCTAATACTAGTAGCCCAAATGCCCTCAAGTATGAAGCAGACTGAGCTTAAAGATCCCAAATTACCCATGTCTAACAATAGCCAAATTAATATGAGTAAAATACATTCTCTAAAATGCTTGTATGCAAATGCTAGAAGTCTAAAAATAAGATGGGAGAGTTAGAATATATAGCACTAAATGAAAGGTTAGATATGATTGGAATATCAGAGACATGGTGGAAGGAGGACAACCAGTGGGACACTGTGATACCTGGGTACAAACTATATCGTAATGATAGAGCTGATCAAATTGGTGGAGGGGTTGCTCTCTATGTTAGAGAGGGCATTGAGTCAGAAAGGATTAAAGTTTTGCAGGAAACAAAATCTGCTGTAGAATCTATATGGATTGAAATTCCATGTAAAAGGGGGAAGGCAATGGCAGTGGGGGTGTACTATCGAGCGCCTTGCCAGAATGACCAAATGGATGATGAAATGCTCAAAGAAATCAAGGAAGCTAACAAAAGTTACAGTGCAGCAATAATAATGGGTGATTTCAACTACCCCGGTATAGACTGGGTCAGTGTCACGTCAGGACATGCTAGGGAGATAAAGTTCCTAGATGAAATAAATGACTGCTTCTTGGAGCAGCTGGTTCATGAACCGACCAGAGGGAAAGCCATATTAGAACTAGTCCTTAGTGGAACACCAGATCTACTGCAAGAGATAAGGTTGTTGGGGCCACTTGGCAAAAGTGATCATAGCATGATCGCCTTTGATTTAATTAGTGGAGGAGGGATAGTAAGGAAATCCACAGTACTACCTTTTAACTTTCGAAAGGGAAACTATGATAAAATGAGGAAAACAGTTAAGAAAAAACTAAAAGGAGCAGTTGCAAAGGTTAAAGACGTACATCAGGCTTGGCTGTTGAAAAATACTATCTTGGAAGCCCAGACCAGCTGTATTCCACGCTTTAAGAAAAGTGGAAGGAAGTCCAAAAAACTGCCAGCATGGTTTAAAGGTGAGGTCAGAGAGGCTGTTGTTGCCAAAAAAGCATCTTTCAGGAAATGGAAAAAAGAGCCAAACGACAAAACCTGGAAACAGCACAAGCACTGGCAAGTCAAATGCAAGGCATTGATAAGGCAGGCAAAGGGAGAATTTGAGAAGAAGCTTGCTGCGGAAGCAAAAACGCGAAGTAAAGACCTTTTCAAGTACATTCGTAGCAAAAAACCTGTGAGAGAGTCAGTTGGTCCATTAGATGATAAAGGGGTTAAAGGAGCACTAAGAGGCGACAAGGCGATAGCGGAGAGACTGAATGAATTCTTTGCTTCGGTCTTTACTGAGGAAGATGTAGGGATGTTACCCATGACTGAAGTGGTATTTAAAGGTGCGGAAGAATTGAAGGAAATATCCATACATCGGGAAGATGTATTACAACTATTAGATAAACTGAAGAGTAGCAAATCACCTGGGCCGGATGGTATACATTCAAGGGTGTTGAAAGAACTGAAATACGAGACTGCAGACCTGCTATTAGTAATCTGTGAACTATCATTAAAATCATCTCTAATACCTGAAGATTGGAGGATCGCCAATGTAACACCAATTTTTAAAAAGGGTTCCAGGGGTGATCCGGGAAACTACAGACCGGTGAGCCTGACATCAGTACCGGGAAAAATGGTAGAAACCATCATAAAGAATAAAATTACTCAGTATGTAGATAGTCATGACCTAATGGGAGACAGCCAACATGGCTTTGGACAAGAAAGATCTTGTCTTACTAATCTGTTATGTTTTTTTGAAGGAGTGAATAATCAGGTGGACAAAGGTGAGTCGGTTGATATTGTGTATCTGGACTTTCAGAAAGCCTTTGACAAGGTCCCTCATCAGAGACCTTTGGCAAAACTAAAGAGTCATGGGATAGGAGGCAGTGTACTATTGTGGATCAGGAACTGGTTAAAAGATAGAAAGCAGAGGGTAGGGCTAAATGGCCAATTTTCCCAATGGAGAAAGGTGAATAGTGGTGTACCCCAGGGATCTGTGCTGGGTCCGCTGCTTTTTGACATATTCATAAATGACCTGTAAAGTGGAATAACGAGTGAGGTTGTCAAATTTGCAGATGACACAAAACTATTTAAAGTTGTTAAAACCCAAGAGGATTGTGGAAAATTGCAAGAGGATCTTGATAAATTGGAAGACTGGGCATCAAAATGGCAGATGAAATTTAATGTGGACAAGTGCAAGGTTATGCACCTAGGGAAGAACAACCCAAACTATGGTTACACGATGCAAGGTTCCACATTAGGAACCACCACCCAGGAAAAAGATTTAGGCGTCATTGTGGATACCATGTTAAAACCCTCGGCCCAGTGTGCAGCAGCGGCCAAGAGAGCAAATAGAATGCTAGGTATGATAAGGAAAGGAATGGAAAATAAAACAAAAGATATTATAATGCCTCTATATCGTTTCATGGTGAGACCGCACCTTGAATATTGTGTGCAATTCTGGTCGCCGTATCTTAAAAAGGATATAGCGATTTTAGAAAAGGTTCAGAGAAGAGCCACCAAAATGGTAAAGGGGATGGAAGGATACTCCTATGAAGAAAGGCTAAAAAGGTTGGGGCTCTTTAACCTGGAAAAGAGACGGCTGAGGGGAGATATGATAGAAGTCTATAAATTAATGAACGGAGTGGAACGGGTAAACGTAGATCGATTGTTTACGTTATCAGAATATAGAAAGACTAGGGGACATGCAATGAAGCTACAGGGTAAACTATTTAAGACTAATAAAAGAAAATATTTTTTCATTCAACGTGTAATCAAACTCTGGAATTTGTTACCGGAGGATGTAGTAAAGGCTGTTAGAGTAGCTGGGTTTAAAAAAGGTTTGGACAAGTTCCTGGAGGAAAGGTTCATAAACCATTATTAAGAAGGGACCCAGGATATCAATGCTTGAACCAATACTAGCATTGTGGAACCTGTGTCCCTTGGGGAAACTGCTAGGTATGTATGACCTAGATTGGCCACTGTTGAAAAAAGAATACTGGGCTTGATGGATCTTGGTCTGACCCAGTATGGCATATCTTATGTTCTTATGTAGTAGCAGTGAAGGTCTCAGCCATATTTTTCTAAACTTAATCAGCTGGAAAAAATACTTCTAACCTGGCAGAATTGCTTGATCTGCAAGTTTTAATGCTGAATTATAACAAAACAGGAACCCATCTTGTTTAATTCAGTCTTTGGTTCAGAGCAGGCCCCATCTTGTAACAGGAAGCCATGCTATTGGTTCAGAGTTTCTAAACAGGTACCAGCCCTACAGGACTGGACTGGAGGGACTCAAGGAAAGACAATTAACAGATCTAATTGCACCTCTCTCATCATCCTTCCAGTCTAGTCCAGACCAGACATGTGGGCTGTAACAAAGTAGTACCCCACAATAGAAAGGGGAAGAGAAGGATCCGACCTGAAGCCTTGGATGCTTTAACCTCTGCACTAGAGTCTAGCACTATCAACAGGCAACAGATAAAGCTACAGTCGAGACAGAGCCAGGATGAAACCCTGCCTCTCCAGGGGGTAGCCATCATGACTCTCACCTGTCGTCTCAGGACCTCTGCACCCCATAGGCTTCCTGAAGATACTAAACACGTGAGCAGAAGTCGTGAGATTTGAGACAGATGCTGGAACTGTGAGCATTGACAGCCAGTATTAAAGGGGCATGCCTCAAACTAAGAAAATAACTATAAGAGGCACTTGCCCGGAACTGAAGGGGATGTGTAGTTGTGGCCCCAAGAAACCAGAGAGGGAAGAATTAAAAACCTTGAACATCACCAAGAACAAGAATGAATCAGAGCCCTCCATGATAGACATGAATGACAGAGATCCCCAGGGTAAGACCAAAGGACAGACATGAGCAGAGGATACACCAAAGCAAGCTGCCCAACTGGTACCAGATGGTTAAGTTCCTTAAACACAGCTTTGAAGCATCTTGGTGCCGAGTTACCCTCTTTTTTTTTTTCATTTTTGCGCTTTAACACAGACGAAGCCAGAATTATTCCAACTCCCAAAATGAGAACAGAAACCAAGCCAGATGCTGATGAAGAGGTAGTGACGCATTTTCTCTCAAAAAGGGACTATTACAGGATTCCGAAGGCTGCACAACCAGAACCATGCCTGAGCCAAGAAAAAGCTCCAAGACTGTCAGCTATGACAGACAAGCAAAAAGATAGAGCTCAAGAAAAACCTATTGTAACCACAGAGAAAGGAGGCAGAGCTGTGCTAACCTGGGCTCCACTGAAAATGCAAAGACTATGCCAGCCGCAACCAGACTGCCAGAAACACCATCAGCTGGACTATAAGTACTGGGGCCACAACTTTCAGACCTTCCAGTAAAGCATGCAGCACCAACCTGGTTCCCCATTTATTTATTTATTTATGCTTGTATACCACTTTTCACCAGGTCAAAACGGTGTACATTCAGGTATGGCATGTATTTTCCCTTGTCCTGTCCCCAAAGGGCTCACCCGAGGCAACGGAGGGTTAAGTGGCTTGCTCAAGGCCACAAGGAGTGCCTGTGGGACTAGAAATACTAGACCCTCCGGCCTGAGGTTGCTGTCCTACAGCAGGATTTGAACCCCCGGGCTCTCTGGCCCAAGGCAACTTGCCCCAACCACTAGGCCACTACTCCACCTGAAAACCTGTCAAGGGGGAAAAAAAAATTCTAAAAATGCCTATGATGCTACAAGGATGCCGCCTTCCAAAGTCCCCAAAATGTAACCTACTAGATGAGAAGTTAGAATCCACCATGTACCATTAGCTGATTCTCTCCCACCAAAAAATCTCCAGACGTTTAACATGTGAATCTGAGCTCCAGAACCTCCACATCTTGCAAGGTAAGGTTGTCATGGCCCTTTACCCAAAAGCATCATTAAACATCCCGCCAAGCATGCCACCTTGGGACTGGAACTTGTACCCATGCTGCAGTTCTGCCCCAATGGATCTGAGAGCACAAGTCTGAACCCAGAGCACATTAGTCTCTACTTTAAGGGACAGGAGCCTTACCAGCAACTCCAGGAGTATCACCTCCTGAGAAGAGTATCACCTCCTGAGAACAAAGAACATCTAATTTCCACATCCTACTCAGGCCACCGGAGAAAGAAACAGAAAGACTCTCCCAAGCCTCCTTTTAAGAAAAGTGCATCTAGCAGAGCCATCCAGTGAGCATCAGTCACCTGATCGCAACTGCCTTCCTTTATGAGGCACGTTCATTTATTTATCTCTATTTATACAATTATACATTATGAGTGCCTAGCAGCCCAAGAGAACCTGTAACATTGATACAGAGTTAAAGGGTAAATAACTGGCCATTTCATCCCCCAAGGGACAATCTCTTCACTTGGAAAAGGCGAAGGAGGGTAAATTAGACCTTACCTCATTTTCTTTCCTGTAGTTCCTCCAGTCCAGACAATAGGGTTTATGCACACCAACCAGTGGGTGGAGACTGAGCAAACCTCTCTGATCAGTACAAGTCATCTGTGCCCACTGACCTGAGCCAGTATTTGACACTCAAAGCAGGGAGCTCCGTAGCCAGGCCACTCCTATCACTACTGCCCAGAACAGCTCCCTGTCATCCATTGTCACAGGACCGAAAAACCCACAATGCAGAAGCCTTGCACTCTCTAATGACTGCACTGCCAAGCCAAGGGCTCTCCCAGCAAACAGCATCAAGCTGTTACCAACTCGACCATAAAGGTTTGGGACAAACCTCCCAAAAGATCGTTAACTTATTCAACAAATATTCAATAGCACACTCAAAGCACGCAAATAGAGTTTGCATAGTGCTTTGTACATTATTCAAAATAGCACAACCAGGAAAGGCACTACACTTACCTGTACAGGAATCCCCATACACATGCAAAACATAAGTGCTCTCATTCTTGAAGCTTTGACCCAATGAAAAGCAGGATATAAATACAGCTAAATAAATTAAATAAATAAATTAAATAAATATGCGCAATCTCCACAAACTGAAAGCTCACAGGGAGGGTCCTGGACTGGATGGGAGGAACTACAGGAAAGAAAATTAGCAGGTAAGGTCTAAATTTCACCTTACAAGGTGTCCCCTCTAGTCCAGTCCAGACAATAGTGACCCGAAAGCCAAGCTCACAAAACTGCCAATCCGAAGCACGCGTCCTAACACACCTGAACATCTAGATGGTAATGGTGCACACAAAGGAATGAAGGGAGGACCAAGTGGCCACCTTACAAATGTCCTGTGGGGAAATCATCCCTGCCTCAGCACAGGAAAAAGCCTGTGCCCGAGTAGTGAGCCTGCAGGCCCACGGGCACCTGCCTGCCCTTCAACAAATAGGCCGAGCCGATGGCCTCCTTAATCCAGCAGGCAATGGAGGCTTTGGAGGCTGCCTCCCCCTTACGGAGTCCTCCAAACAGGATAAAGAGCCTTTCGGAGCACTAAAAAGGCTGCGCTCACCTCCAAGTAATGCTTCAGGATCCTATGTACATCCAACTTACACAGGAGAAGCACCTCCTGCAAATCTCGGAGTCCCGAAAAGGAGGTGCTTCTCCTGTGTAACCTGTGCACCACCTGGTTGAGGTGGAAGGTTGCTAACACCTTGAGCAGAAATGATGGAACCGGACGCGGAATCACCCGCTCCCTAGAGAAGACAGGGTATAGCTCTTTGCAGGACAGGGCCTGCAACTCTGAGATATGCCTTACTAAACAAATTGCTACAAGGAACATGGTCTTCAGAGTTAAATCCTTGACGGAGGTGCCACCGGCCTTCCTCAGGCGATCACCAATCTTATACCACCTGTGTCATGCAATGGCCGCCCCAGCCTAAAGACTTGCATCCATAATCTCCAGAAGCATCCCAGCCACCAAGTGTGCAGGGTCCAGCCACCAACACAAGCTGTCGCACCGTCAGGGATAGATGAAGGCGCACCTCCACTGAGTGTGTCAGGGGCAATCAGCGACTCAGAAGATGGGTCTGCAACACCCACATGTGAAGGCAGGCCCATGGCACGTGCTCCAGTGAGGCCACCATGGACCCCAACACCTGCAGGTCATCCCAACCAAAAATAATTGCTGCAAGGGAAAAAAAAAACACTCCTCTAAAACAAAAACAAACATGCTGGTGGATCTAGTGTAAGTGAGGAACCAGTAAAAAGGGCCATACCTCAAGCATTTCGTATCAGCAGAGCCTACTGAACTTCCACTGGGAGAAGTAGTACCTGCATATCAGCCTTCTCTCCACTTAAGAGGATGTTGGCATGCACCCCCAATGACAATATCAGCAGCTTAGCACTTTATCTTCCAATTTCCGTCTGCCTGCTAGCTCCACATGACAAAGGAGAAAAACGGAAAGCAGTTGACCTAACTGCCTTACTTCAGACTTCAACTGAATGATAAGAGGAGAGGAGATGTCTCCTGGAGACAGGCTATTTTGTTGAAATTCTCTCATCCTCTTGAGAATACAGCAAAAGTGGGGGAGAAGGGGAGAGACCTGGAACCACCAGGTTTTGCACCCCAAAGGCAAGCTGTCAGACACCACCAACAAAAGCTCTTTCCTAAAAAATTCTTTCAACCCAATCCAAACTGCACAGGAATGCACCACCACCTTTTGATGTAGGCTGAGAAATACTGGCGAGATTGTGGTTGCAGACCCTTTTGTACCACAACATCAAAATCGAGCTAGTGGTTCTCAGTTTCGATCTGCTGGCAGGCGTACATAACCCACATGTCTGGACTAGACTAGAGAGATAAGGAATAGTACAATGCCTCCTATCCCATGGCCTTTTAATTTTAAATTTCCTCTGTTAGGAAAACCTTGCCCCACATGTCAAATGAAGCTCGTAGTTCTCCAGAGTTGCCAAGTTAGCTAGTTCTAGGAGTGAAATATTAAGCCAGTCCTGGATTTCTAACACTCATTCTGATGCATTATGGGACCTGCAGGACAGATTCTAATGAGTCAAATCAGGGGCTAAATACAGTACTGCACTGCAATGCAAATTTAAAACCAGAACTGGCAAAAAACCTCACTCCTGGAACTGGGTAACTTAGCAACTCTGGTACTCCAAAGACTGGGACAGTTCCAACTTGTTCTTAGTAGGACGTCATCCAGCTCCACTCCAGTCCCGACTACAAGGCAATGCTCACCTCGATCAGTTAAACATCAAGAAATACTGTTTGGTAAGAAGCTGCACGGGACCCTTATAGGATGACAAACCAGTAACTCCGTTTCCATCCACTGGCAGGAGTGTGTAAATCCAAGCATCTGGCCTGAACAATGAGGAATGCAAGACCTCACTGACGACTGTGGGGCTATCTTCTAAGCATATAACTCATGTGGATGCACATGAGCGAACCAAGCCCTAGGTTTTTTTTAGATTAAATATTTTCCCAGAAAAACTTGCACATTTGTCAATCACTTTCCATGTGAACCTATCAGTAGCAGCTTAAGATACAGCTATTCTATTTTATGCTTCATGTAAGCCTCATAACAAGAGGACCCATACACAAACAGCTTTATACCTTTTGCAATCCAATAAAAATGTCTTGACTGAAAACGGAGAGAATCCATATTTCCCCAGCAACTCAATCAGTGCCAAGATGCTGTCATTTTGACAGAGGGAACTTCTGGGGAAGGACTATCCCTGCCCCTATCAACCTCCACTCATCTTTTCTTTTCAGTTGGTTAATCAAAAGGATCTAATTGATTTTAGTATTTCATTCTGGATCTTTCAAATAAGGAAATTTTTTTTATCCTGAAGGGAGATAATCTGAAAAGAAATCCATTAGCATTAACAAGGCTCTAGGTTTAATGCCTGCAGCAGAAGTTAAAGATGTAGATCCTCTCCTATCATGAAACGTTTCTCTCTTTATTTGTGGTATTTAGCTCACACATTTCCAGGAGGAGATTCAAGGCGAGTTAAATACTGTACCTAAATGTATGTCCAGAGTCAGTTCTAGGGAGAGAGACTACTACACTACTAGGGTCTTGAGCAAGTACCCCAAATAAAGGAGGCTGGTGTGATGATTTGTAACCATTTTTTTACGCCTCACAGAGAGATCTGCAATTGTAAGTATTACTTCTGGGAATTTTTCTAAATCTTGGGGGAAAAGGAATTCTTCAAATTAAAGCTGATTAATCTGTGAAACAGTGTATTTGTTAAATCGGTCAGGGCCTAATAGCAAAGTGTTTTCAGTTTAAATTTAAATCACAAAGGAGAGCTTTCTGGTTAGATTTAGAACCCAAGACTCCCTATCCAAGCAAGGGCTGTGGGACTCCCCCTGGAGATTGGTCACAGATTACTATAGAAACAAAGGACAGGGTATAAGTAGCAGCCAGCTTTTAATAAGTATTTTTCCCTCCCTCCCTCAACACCCACCCACCCCTGGGATAATCGTAGCTTTATAGGTGCTTAAACCTCTTAAAAGAAAGGAGGTGCCATATTCACTCTCAGGTGCAGCTGTTTATTCTCATCAGCATACATTAAGGACCTGAGATTAATTAAATTTCAGGTGTACAAAGTAAATTAAACATATTAGGTATAGTTTTATTAGTATAAGTATCCCCAGCAACCCTTAGTAAGTAAAGAATTTAAATATTTAAACACAACCTTAAAACAAAGATGCAGACAGCAGTCTAGCAGTGAGATGGGGGCTTTCCAGTCTTTTGCACTGAGCGTCACATGTATGATTTTCTTGCAGTTGGTGAGGGGTCTTACGTGTGCACAAGGTGCAAGGAGCTCTTTGCCCTCAGGGAACGAGTCCGACCTCTGGAGGCAAGAGTAGCAGACTTCGAAGACATAAGGAAGACAGAGAGGTACATAGATGATACCTACAGGGATATAGTCCTGAAGTCCCACCTCCAGTCTGGCAGCATCCCTATTGCCATGGAGGAGAGAGGTCATGTGACAGGACAGCATCACCCTGGCGTGGCAGGAAGTGATCCTATAGTTAGGACCCATCCTCCAGGTGATGCAAAACCCTCTTGCACCGAGGAGGCTTCTCCAGGGCTATGTGCCCATGAGGGAAGGGTAAGGACAGCTGTTATAGTTGGTAATTCGATCATTAGGCATGTAGATAGCTGGGTGGCTGATGGACGTGAGGATTGCTTGGTAACATGCTTGCCTGGTGCGAAGGCAGCGGACCTCACGTGCCACTTGGACAAGGTCTTAGATAGTGCTAGGGAGGAGTCTGCTGTCTTGGTACATGTCAGTACCAATGACATAGGACAATGTGGTGGAGTGTTCTGGAGACTAAATTTAGGCTTTTAGGTAGGAAGTTGAAACCCAGAACTTCCAGGGTAGCATTCTCCGAAATGCTTCCCGTTCCACGTGCAGGACCCAAAAGGCAGGCAGAGCTCCGGAGTCTCAATGCATGGATGAGACAATGGTGCAAGGATGAGGGCTTTGGATTTGTTAGGAACTGGGGAACATTCTGGGGAAAGGAGGGGCTCTTCCGAAGGGATGGGCTTCACCTTAACCGGGATGGAACCAGGCTGCTGTCATTAACCTAACAAGCACTGGCAAGTTAAATGCAAGGCATGGATAAAGCAGGCAAAGAGAATTTGAGAAGAAACTTGCTGTAGAAGTAAAAATGCATAATAAATACTTTTTCAAGTACATTCGCAGCAAAAAACCTGTGAGAGTCAATTGGACCATTAGATGATAGAGGGGTAAAAGGGGCAGTAAGAGGGGACAAGGCTATAGCGGAGAGACTCAATGAATACTTTGCTTCGGTATTTACTGAGGAAGATGTAGGGATGTTACCCATGACTGAAGTGGTATTTAAAGGTGATGCTACAGAAGAATTGAAAGAAATATCGCTATACCGGGAAGATGAATTACAACTATTTGATAAACTGAAGAGTAGCAAATCACTTGGACCGGATGGTATACATCCAAGAGTGTTGAAAGAACTGAAATATGAGATTGCAGACCTGCTATTAGTCATCTGTGAACTATCATTAAAATCATCTAATACCTGAAGATTGGAAGATGGCGAATATAACGACAATTTTTAAAAAGGGTTCCAGGGTTGGTCCGGGAAGCTACAGACCGGTGAGCCTGACGTCAGTACCAGGAAAAATGGTAGAAACCCATCAAACAACAAAATTACTCAGCTTGTAGATAGTCATGGCTTAATGGGAGACAGCCAACATGGTTTTAGACAAGGAATATCTTATCTTACTAATCTGTTATTTTTTTTGAAGGTGTGAATAAACAGGTAGACAAAGGTGAGTCGGTTGAAATAGTGTATCTGGACTTTCAGAAAGCCTTTGACAAGGTCCCTCATCGGAGACTTTTGGCAAAACTAAAAAGTCATGGGATAGGAGGTGAAATACTACTGTGGATCAGGAACTGGTTACAAGATAGAAAGCAGAGGATAGGGCTAAATGGCAATTTTCCCAATGGAAAAAGGTGAATAGTGGTGTACCCCAGGGATCTGTGCTGGGTCCGCTGCTTTTTAACATATTCATAAATGACCTGGAAAAGGGAACAACGAGTGAGGTTATCAAATTTGCAGATGAGACAAAACTATTTAAAGTTATTAAAACCCAAGAGGATTGTGGAAAATTCCAAGAGGTTCTTGATAAATTGGAAGACTGGGCATCCAAATGGCAGATGAAATTTAATGTGGACAAGTGCAAAGTTATGCACCTAGGAAAGAACCCCCCAAACTATGGTTACACGATGCAAGGTTCCACATTGGGAACCACCACCCAGGAAAGAGATGTAGGCGTCATCATGAACAACATGTTAAAACCCTCCGCCCAGTGTGCAGCGGTGGCCAAGACAGCAAATAGACTGCTAGGTATCATAAGGAAAGGAATGGAAAATAAAACTAAGGATATTATAATGCCTCTATCTTTCGATGGTGCGACCGCACCTTGAATTTTGTGTGCAATTCTGGTCGCCGTATTTTTAAAAAGATATAGCGTTATTAGAAAAGGTACAGAGAAGAGCCACCAAAATAGTAAAGGGGATGGAAGGATACTCCTATGAAGAGAGGCTAAAAAGGTTAGGGCTCTTCAACCTGGAAAAGAGATGGCTGAGGGGAGATATGATAGAGGTCTATAAATTAATGAATGGAGTGGAACGGGTAAACGTAGATCGATTTTTATATTCTGATGATGTAAACAAGACTAGAGGACATGCAATGAAGCTACAGGGTATATCCTATTTAAGACTAATAAAAGAAAATATTTTTTCACTCAACGTGTAATCAAACTCTGGAATTTGTTACTGGAGGATGTAGTAAAAGCTGTTAGTGCAGCTGGATTTAAAAAAAGGTTTGGATATGTTCCTGGAGGAAAGGTCCATAAACCATTATTAAGAGGGACACGGGATATCACTGTTTGACCCAATACAAGCATTGAGGAGCCTGTGTCTTTTGGGGGAACCGCTAGTACTTATGACCTAGATTGGCCGCTGTTGGAAACAGGATACTGGGCTTGATGGATCTTGGTCTGACACAGTATAGCATATCTTATGTTCTGGAGGTGGGGTCCCAGACTACCAGACATTAGAGACTCTCCTGAGGGGAAGTTGAGGAGGGATCGTGGATTTGCACCAGCAAGACCTTCACCTACCTGCAGCCGTCTCCGGAGTACTTGTAGTTCTAGACCGTTTTAAAATTATGGAGAGCACAGTTACTTACCTGTAACAGGTGATCTCTGGGAACAGCAGGAATAAGTCTTCACATATGGGTATCGTCGGTACCGACGGAGCCTGCGCGGGAACACTCCCCAGCATCCAAAAGGAAAGCTTTTGGGAGCATCCCACAGTGCCTGCGCGCTGCCTTCCCGCCTTTCCTAACTGCCTCTCTCCAGTTCGAGTTTTAAAGCTGAGACAAAGAGAGAGAGGAAAGGAAAGATAGAGAGAGACAACTCCTAGGGGAGGTGGGTGGGTTGTGAAGACTTATTCCTGCTGTTCCCAGAGATCACCTGTTACAGGTAAGTAGCTGTGCTATCTCCAGGAACAAGCAGGAATGAGTCTTCACATATGGGGACTCCCCAGCTAGAGATGCCTGGGAGATCACCCAGGTTGTGAGTCCCTGGAAAGGGCTCTACCTCCACCATGAATCTCAGGCATCCAGTTAGGGATGGAGGGTAGGAGTTGATTAGGTATGGAACAGGTGTTTGAGAACAGCCTGACCAAACAAGGCATCCCGGCGGGAGTCCTTGTCCAAGCAGTAATGGGCTGTAAAGGTATGAACCGAGGCCCAGGTGGCCGCTCGACAGATTTGGTCGATGTACACAGAGTTTAGATGACCCATAGAAGCTGCCATGGACCTCACATTGTGAGCTGTGACATGGCCCTCCAGAGAAAGGTTCTTAATCTGGTAGGCGAAGGAAATACACTGAGCAATCCAATTTGACAGAGTTCTTTTAAAGATTGGAAGTCCTAAATGAGAGGGATCAAAAGCAGCAAAGAGTTGAGAGGACTTTCTATGTTGCTGTGTCCTTTGTAAGTAGAAAGCAAGTGCTCTCTTACAATCCAGGGTATGAAGATTCCTCTCTGCACTTGATGTATGAGGTCCTGGAAAAAAGACAGGTAAATTCACCTCCTGGTTCAGATGAAAAGGTGAGACCACTTTAGGCATAAAGTGAGGATTAGTTCTGAGGACTACCTTGTCATGATGGAACCTTGTATAAGGAGGATTAGCCACTAAGGCTTGCAACTCACTGATATGGCGAGCTGAGGTGACTGCAATGAGAAAAATAACCTTCCAGGAAAGGAATTTCAAGGAGGTAGTAGCTAAGGGTTCGAAGGGTGGCTTTATGAGCTGGCCAAGACCCAGATTTAAGTCCCATGCCACTGGAGGTGGTCTAATGGGATGTTTAGTCAAAAGAAGGCCTCTCATGAATCTTGCTATAAGAGGATGAGAGGAAATAGGCTGTCCATTGAGGGGTTTAAGGGATGCTGCAATAGCACTCAAATGGACTCTGATTGAATTTGTCTTAAGGCCTGCATGGGATAAATGCAGCAAATACTCTAGTAAAGAATTCAGAGGTATTGCAAGAGGGTCAAGACCCTTCTCTGCACACCAAATGGTAAACCTCTTCCATTTGTCGGTGCAGAGGGTTGCTACTAAGATGATTAGTGGTCTTCATTATAAAGCATATGAGGACAGACTTAAGGATCTTAGTATGTACACCTTAGAGGAAAGGCGGGATAGAGGTGATATGATTGAGATGTTTAAATACCTCCGTGGCATAAATGTTCAGGGAGAGAGCCTCTTTCAATTGAAAGCAAGTTCTGCGACGAGGGGACATGGGATGAGGGTGAAGGGAGATAGATTCAGGAGTGATATGCGGAAATATTTCTTTACGGAAAGAGTAGTGGATCCGTGGAATAGTCTCCCAGTGGAGGTGGTAGAGATGAGGACAGTAACTGAATTCAAAAAAGCATGGGACCAACACAGAGGATCTCTAAAGGTAAAAAGTGGACTGTTGTAGTTGTTGTTATGGAAGGACAGACTAGATGGGCCTTGTGGTCTTTTTCTGTCATCATGTTTCTATTTAAAAGCATAGGAACGTCTGGTGGAAGGCTTTCTGAAAGCATGAAGGATATCCTTCACCTGCTGAGAAAGAGGTAAATCTTGAAGGTCTAGGCCTTCAGCAACCAGGCCCTGAGATGAAGAGACTGGGGATTTTGGTGCCACAACGTTCCCTCCTCCTGGAAGAGGAGATCTGGAAGAGGAGATCTGGAGCAGACCCCAAGTCCAGGGAGGGAGCTTGAGAGAGATGCAGAAGTAGAGGGTACCACACTTGGCGTGGCCAACGTGGTGCTATGAGGATCATAGACCCCTTGTCTCTCTGAAGCTTGAACAATGTCTTGGGAATGAGGGGGATAGGAGGAAAGGCATAGAGGAAATCTTGCCCCCAATGAAGGAGGAAGGCATCCCTGGCCTGAACTCCCTGACACGGAATCCTGGAACAGAACCGGGGAAGTTTGGCATTCCACGGAATTGCAAACAGGTCAATGTCTGGGGTTCCCCAAATTCGAAAGATCCTGGCTATCTGGTCCCCATGGAGGGACCATTCGTGTGGAAGCAGAACTCGACTGAGTCTGTCTGCCCAAGAGTTTTGAACCCCTGAAGATACACTGCCATGAGATGGATTTGATGCTCTCTGGCGAAGGCCCACAATCTCAGAGCTTCGTTGCAAAGCGACAGAGAGCCAGTCCCCCCCCCCTGCTTGTTCACATAGAACATGGCTATTTGGTTGTCCGTGTGGATGAGGACTGTCTTGTAGCTGAGCAGGGTGTGGAAGACTGAGAGCCAGAAAGATTGCTCTGAGCTCTAAGAGGTTGATATGTAGAGATGTCTCCTGTGGAGACCAGATGCCTTGGGTGGAGAGATCTTGTAGATGAGCTCCCAACCCTTTGGAGAGGCATCTGTGGTAAGGGTTGCTTGGGGTAACACCTGTTGAAAGGGGGACCCCAGCAACAGATTTTGAGTGGACTTCCACCAATGGAGAGAGCAAGAGAGGCGACTGGAGGTCGCTATTTTGTCTGACAGGTACCCTGATGCCTGGGTCCATTGGGTGGACAAAGTCCATTGAGCTGCTCTCATGTGAAGGCGAGCATAAGGAACCACATGCACGGTGGATGCCATGTGGCCTAACAGTTGTAACATCTCTCAAGCAGTTAAATGGTATTTTAACTGAATCTGTGAGGCTAACTGCACCAAGCGTAGGCAACGGGCCTGGGGAAGATAGGCCCTTTCAGTTGTGGTATCCAGCAAGGCCCCTATGAACTCTAGAGATTGAGTAGGGGTGAGATGGGATTTTGGAATGTTTATAACAAGTCCCAGATACTGAAGAACACACCTTGTGCAGGCCAGGGAAGTCTGGGCCTCTGACTGGGATGGAGCTCGGATGAGCCAGTCGTCCAGATATGGGAATACGAATATCCCTAGAGTGTGTAGAAATGCAGCTACTACTGCCATGCATTTTGTGAACACTCTTGGTGCAGAGGCCAGACCGAAAGGAAGCACTTTGTATTGGTAGTGCTTTCCTTGGTAAAGGAACCGAAGGAACCTTCTGTGTGTTGGATGGATGAGGACATGGGTGTACGCATCCTTGAGATCTAGAGAAGAAAGCCAGTCCTGAATCTGGAGATATGGAAGGAGAGTTCCGAGAGAGATCATCTTGAATTTCTCCTTGTATAGAAACTTCTTCAATTCTCTGAGATCTAAGATGGGTCTGTAGCCCCCTGTTTTCTTTGGAATGAGAAAATAGGAGGAGTAGAACCCTGAGCCCTGTTGAAGAAGGGGCACTTCTTCTATTGCCCCTTGGGCAAGAAGGGTAGCAATCTCTTGACCCAGAAGGTCGAGGAGAGATGTTGGAGAATTGAACTGTTTCACCATGGTGTGAGGGGGAAGGTTTAAGAAATGAAGCTTGTACCCCTTCTCTTATGATGGAGAGGGTCCATTGCTCTGCTGTGATTTGTTCCCATCTGGGAGCAAAATGAGCTAACCTTCCTGGAATGGTGATAGCCTTTCTGGCTCTAGAACATCCAGAGCCTAAGTTCTCTAGTTGTAAGTCAAAGGCCCTGAGGAGGCTGAGGCTGTTGGGCCATAGCAGTCCTGGCAGCCTTAGGCTTGGCCTGTTTTGGTTGTTGCTGTCTCTTTGTAGCAAAACGACCTGCAGAAGAAGCCTGACCATAAGCAGAAGAATATTTCCCTTTTTTGGGGAAATATCCTTTTTTGAACAATCTCTTTCTAAAAGGAGCAGAAGTAGACTTGGAAAGTCTATCTAAAGCAGAGTTTTCAGCATCCATCTGGTTGGCCTTTGCTTGCCAATCTTTGCCAAAAAGGTTTTCACCTGTACAAGGAAGGTTACCTAGTCCATCCTGAACCCAGGGTTCCAAATCAGAAGCTTGCCCTGCTGGCACCTTCAAAAGAGTCAAAGGCTGCACGGTTGGAAAACTTGGAAATATCCTGGGCATGTTTAAGCCATGTGAGAAACTCTTCCCTTTTATCTTCTGAAATAAAAGGAGATAAGGTTTGCAGATGATCTGTAACTTCCTTTAGAAACATCCCCATATAGAGACTATAGGAGTTGATTCTGGCCACAAGCATACTGGCCTGGAAGATACTCCTGCCAAAGGCATCTAAGGTTCTGCATTCTCTTCCTGGAGGAGTAGAAGAGTGCCTTTTTGCACGCTTGATCTTTTTCATAGCAGACTCCACCACAATGGAGTGATGAGGAAGCTGAGTCTTATGAAAACCAGGACAAGGAGGAACACGATACATGGTGTCCAACCTACAAGAATGAGGGGAGGTGGTAAGAGGAGTCTCCCATATGCCCAACATGTGATCATAAAGAATCTCATGTATTGGTAAAGTGGCTGCCTCTTTAGGAGCCTTAGGATATTACAAAATATCTAATTTTTTGGCTCTAGGCTCAGTCTCAGAGGCCACTGAGATGGAAAGGCCCCTGGCCACCTCCCTGATGACGTCTTGAAAAGACAAGTCTTCTGGAGGAGACATTCTCCTTTTTGGAGAAGAGGGTTCCTGAGGAAGGATCCCCGTGCTTCGATAGAGGCCTCTGATTCATCAGAGTCTTCAGAGGAATCGAAGTATCGCCTGTCTGGATGCTGTTGCAGAGCCCGATACGCGTACCGGGGCGGGTATCGACATCGGGAGTAATCGGTACCGATTCGGTACCGATGGGCATCACAGAACAGTGTACCACTGCCGTCGACGTGGATGTCGATGCAATCAGTACTGGCACTGGAACCGATATCGGGTCCGGTACCGGAATCGGTACCGACAACGAAGTTTGTTGTGGTACCCAAGGTGTCGCAGCTTGTATGAATGCCATGATGGCACGCTGCATGGTCAGAATATTCTGATCCATCAACGTCACCAATGTCTGGATGTCGGTACCAGTGGAACCCACCGGTACCCCAGAACATTTTAACAGGTGATCGGTCAAGGCCGAGCCATCGATGTCAACCTGTGACCCCATAGATAAAGCTTTGGAAGCCGGAGCCTCCCGCTGGGGTAATTTTGCCGGTGCGGATTCCTTGAGAGCAAGCCCGGAGGCATCTCGATACTTAGAGGGAGATCTACTCTTCGAAGACCGGCTGGACTTAAGTTTGGTTACCTGAGATCCATGGGAGGAAGAGGAAGCCCTGGAAGACGTCGATGCCACCAAAGCTGCATCAGAGGGAAACAGGGTACTGAGCTTGGCTGCTCGATTCTGTAGACCTCTTTTAGACATCATGGAACAGGACTCACAGTCCATCATGGAATGATCAGGACCTAAACATTTGAGACACCAGTCATGGGTGTCGGTGACAGAAATAGTGCTGCTGCACTTCGAGCACTTTTTAAACCCGGAGGCGGGCTTTTCCATGAGGAAAAATTTGTGTAGGCCTAAGGCCACAGAAGAAAAAGCACCGAAGTGAGAAAAAATAGTAGGTTTTTTTTTTAAAATGAAGAAAAAACCAGCGGTACCGGTCCGGAGACGAGAAGGCAGACACGCGACTAAAGAAATAAAGAAAAATAAGAAATTCTTCAGCGGTGACAGGAAACACGACCTGCTGGCTCCGCGGAAAAGAAGAACTGGAGAGAGGCAGTTAGGAAAGGCGGGAAGGCAGCGCGCAGGCGCTGTGGGATGCTCCCAAAAGCTTTCCTTTTGGATGCTGGGGAGCGTTCCCGCGCAGGCTCCGTCGGTACCGACGATACCCATATGTGAAGACTCATTCCTGCTTGTTCCTGGAGATAGCACAGTTTGATATTTGGAAAATTCTTCTATCCCTGATGCAGATACGTCGAAACACACTATTACTGTGATATATTTGGGCATTTTTGTGCTTTGTGGACTATTTGTGTGTATATGTCAGCTGATAAGCGCACATTTTATTTTTGTTATTGAAAACATTTTTTCTAAAAAAGGATTAAATTGTAGAAAATCCATTAAATTATATATTCTACTAAAGCATGTACCCCGATCAGAGACCCTGTTAGAGCTCTAAAAGAACACATGATGAAATTGTGAGCTCTCCTGGCTCTGTGGCCTTGAGTTTCTTGGCTCTCTTGCTGGAAGCATTATCTGCTCGACTGATTTTGAGGCCCTCTATTATAATTGTTCGGGGGGGGGGGGGGTTGATTTCAGTCCTGTTCACATTAGACCTTTTTTTCATCGTTATAAAACAGGAAGTTTTATGGACATTTCACCTAAGTGCTCTATCAAATTACCCTACCCACAATTACATATCTAAAAAATTTAAATTTTTAAGAAACATGTAGTCCAATTATGTGTTTTTATATGATTCTTCTGAAGGGTTGGTGTTAGAATGATCATGATTGTTTAATTACTAAAACTTCAGAGGGTTACTAGGGGCCTGAAAGTTAATTAAGGAGGGCACACTGCTGAAGATCTTATGCTGGCATTGTGAGAGCCTTCAAAGGAGTAGGAAGACTGCAGAACCAGATAAAATCCTATGGAAAATTAATAGCCAAATGCTATATGAACAATTAGCCTCACTAGTCTTAGAAGAAAAAAGAAAAGCAGCATGAGGCCACACATACTGTAGCTCTCACAAAGCAACACAGTCTGTACAATGGAAGCCAAAAAGTACGTTATACAAGACAAAAGGAAAGTGGACCATTAGAAGATGGGCTGTACAAGATGCAGGACCATTAGGGAAAAAACCAAAAACAACAAAAAAAAAAACCAAGCAGCTACTCCTGCCAGACCTCTGTTTTTCTAAACCTTGTTGGCTCAAGTTACAGTCAAGTTAGTTTTATAGTATTCCTAATATAAAAAGGTGGCAGCAGCAACTATCAGATGGTTTTGCAATGCTCCCACAGAATTCTTATGGCTCACAAGACATTTGCCGGGCTGCCACCTGTTCCTCCTCTCACACCTTTGTGGTGCATTACTGCCTGGAGAGGGAGTCCTGTCTGGACAGTGCCTTCGTCCAGGCCGTACTCCGTAATCTGTTCAGGGTTTAAGCAACTCCTGCCCTCTGACCCTTAATGTTCCGGCTACAAGAGGACCCCAAACTGAAAAACACTGAGCCATTCAGACAGCAAAGAATGAGTAATGCACAAAAAGTATAGTTACTCACCTGTTCTCCAGGGACAGCAGGAATCACTCCTCATATATGGGTGACGTCGGCACTGACTGAGCCTGCACAGAGCATTTCCCCAGTTTTCAAAGAAAGCCTTTGGGAAAGCCACCATGCATGCATGGTCCCCTTCCCGCCCAAAGGTGCCATCTTACTCAGTCAGGTGCCATAACTATAGCCCCTCCAAGAAGATGGCAAAAAAAGGATAGCAACTCCAAGGGGAGGAGGGAGGGTTGTGAGGACTGATTCCTGCTGTCCATGGAGAACACCTGTTACAGGTGAGTAACTACGCTTTCTCCAGGAACAAGCAGAAAGTCAGTCCTCACATATGGGACTCCCCAGCTACAGGCTACTGAGGACCTGTAGGAAAATGTACGGCAGCCAGTGAAGGCCAAAAGCAGCCCGAGGACCCCAGGTCCATGGATGGCCACACTCCCAGTAGCCGGAACATTAAGGGTCAGAGGGCAGGAGTTGCTTAAACCCTGAACAGATTACGGAGTACGGCCTGGACGAAGGCACTGTCCAGACAGGACTCCCTCTCCAGGCAGTAATGCACCACAAAGGTGTGAGAGGAGGAACAGGTGGCAGCCCGGCAAATGTCTGTCAGTGGCACCAAGAGCAGGCTAGCGACAAACGTTGCCATCGCTCAGACATTGTGTACCGTGACTCAGCAGTCCAGGGGAAGGCTGGCCTGGGCCAAGACCAAGGCAATGCAATTAGCCACCCAGATGGACAAGGTACGCTTGGTGACCACCAGCCCCAAGTGGCTGGGATCACAGGAGATGAAGAGCTGCCCGGATCTGTGGTGGTCCTGAGTCCGCTGCAGGTAGAAGGAAAAAGCCCTCTTACAATCCAGCATATGGAGAATCGCCAACGCCCGGTTGGCATGGGGCTTCGAGAAAGTCGTGGGGCAGCACTATCTCCTGGTTGAGGAGGAAGTCCAAGACAACCTTTGGGAGGAAGTTGGGGTGCGTACGCAGAACCACCTTGTTCTGATAGAACTTTGTGTATGGCGCCTCGGCTATCAGTGCCTGGAGCTCGCTGACACTCTGGGCAGAAGTAAGCCATTAGGAAGGCCACCTTCCATGACAGGTGCCGCAGTGAGCAGGTAGCCATGGGCTCAAAGGGTGGCTTGGTCAGCTGCATAAGGACCACATTGAGGTCCCATTCTGCCGGAATAGGGCGGTTGGAGGGGGGTTTGACAGCAGCAGGCTCTGCATGAAGCGGAAGACAAGCGGTTGCCCCGAGAGGGGTTTACCCTCAATGGGATGGTGGTTTGCTGAGATGGCACTCAGGTGAACCCTGACTGAGTTAGACTTCAGTCCAGCCCGCAAGAGATGGAGCAAGTACCGCAAGACCAAGTTGGTAGGGCAGGAAAATGGGTCCACTCAGAGCTCTGAGCACCACACCGAGAACCAGCTCCACTTGAAGGCGTATGCCTGCTTGGTAGAGTCCTTTCGTGAGGCAAAAAGAATATCCTTGATCAACATGGGGAGATGGTAGGAGGCCAGAGCGACCTACTCAGCGGCCACACTGAGGGATAGAGACCTCAAGTTGGGGTGAAGTAGTAGACCCCCCCCTCCTGCGTCAGCAGCTCCAGTGAGTTTGCGAGAGGGACTGGGAGTTCTGACTAGAGGCAGAGCAACAGGGGAAATCATGGCTGCCTGGGCCACCTCGGGACCATGAGGATCATCGAGGCCTTCTCCCTCTGGACCTTGAGAAGGGTCTGGGCAATGAGGAGCGTGGGGGGGGGGGAGGTATACAATAAGCCAGTTGCCCATAAAATGAGGAAGGCACCCAAGGCTACCCTGTCCGGGTGCAGAAAGGGACCGCAGAACCGGGGGAGCTGCGAATTTGCAGGGCTGGCAAAGAGGTCCAGGACCGGAGTCCCCCAATGCTGGAAGAGCCACTGCGCCGTCCGTGGACACAGGCGCCACACGTGCGGTTGGAGAACTCTGCTGAGCTGGTCTGCCAATACATTGTCCTGCCAATACATTGTCCTGGCCCAGGATGTAAGTGGCTCAGATGGTCATGCACTGGCTCGTAGCAAAGGAGCACAGGGCCACCGCCTCCAAACAGACTGTATGATCCGGTCCCCCCTTGTTTGTTCACATAGAACATCGTGACCTGGTTGTCCGTCTGGACAAGCACCACTCAGAGCTGTAGGTGGTCCCTGAACAGCTTAAGTGCAAGGCGGATTGCCTGGAGCTTCAGCAGGTTGATCTGCTACTGGGATTCCTTGAGAGACCAGGTTCCTTGAGTGCGCCACCCTCACAATGGGCACCCCAGCCCATCAGGGAGACAACCATAGTCAAGACCACCTGATGTGTCACAGCTTGGAAGGGCATGCCTTGAAGCAGGTTCCGAACCTCCTGCCTCTATGTGAGACTGCCACGCCAGGAGTGACTAAGATGGGATCTCAGAGGCAGCCAGTAGATCGTGCCCACTATGCTTGGAGGCACCACTGCACTGCCCGCATGTTGAGGCGAGCATTGGGCACAACATGGACCATGGAGGCCATGTGGCTGAGAAGGCAAAACATCGTCTGGGCTGAGATGATGCTGCAGCACACTTCAGTCACCAAGGACACGAGGCAGTCCACCCTGTCTTGAGGAAGGAAAAACATGGCCCACAGGACGTCCAAGCAAGCCCCGATGAATTCCAGGGACTGAACTGGAGTGAGGTGAGACTGGATAATTGACTACAAACCCCAGATGCTCCAGGAGATGAATGGTGCAGTCTGTGGCCTGCCGGGCTTCGGAAGACACGCCCCCTGTTATGAACTAGTCTAGATAGGGATAGATGAAGGTGCCCTGCAGCTGGAGGTAGCCCATAGCCACGGCCAGGCATTTTGTGTGGTGCAGACATGAGGCCGAAGGGAAGCTCCCTCTAATGGTAGTAGTTTCCCTGAACCATGAAGCAGAGATACTTTCTGTGCTTGGGATGGATGAGGATGTGAGCATAAGCATCCTTTAAGTTCAAGGAGCATAGCCAATCGCCCTGCTGTAGGTAGGGCAGTAATGTTCCAAGGGAAAGCATCTTGAACTTCTCCCACACCAGGAACTTGTTTAGGTTCTGCAGGTCAAGGATGGGCCGGAGACCCCCTGTCCTCTTTGGGAAGAGGAAGTATTGGGAGTAAAACTGCCCCGTCCTCGAGGAGGCCTGCAAGCTCCTGACTCAGGAGGGCCTGGGTGCTGGGGAAGCCACCTTGGCTCCCCAGGGAAGTATGGAGGGGGGAGCTGGTCCAGATAGAAGAGACAGCCCTCCCGAATGACCTGGAGGACCCAGGAATCTGTGGAGATGGACTCCCACCTGTGTGAGAAGCAGACCAGATGCTCCCCAATGGACAGCTGATCTTTCAGCAGAGGAGAGGCTATGCCAATGGTGTCAAAACCCCAAGGACGGCTGAGCTGGTGCCAGGGTTTGGGTCTTGGGACCCATCAGCTTACGAGGGCTGTGAACCATGCTCTTATGCTGGCTGCCCTAAACGGGGGTCGACGGCAGCGGGTAGGACGGATAGCTCCTATATGGGAGCCCCTTCTGCTGGAAGAAAGGCTTCTTGTCCTGTTTCTTCCTGGGGAGAGAGGCAGTTTTCTGGGAGAGGCAAGTACGAGTCACGTACTCCGTTTCAATTTCCGCTGCCTTATCCTCCACGGGCTTGTTGAATAGTTGCTCCCCAAGACAGGGGACGTCCAGCAGCTTCTCCTGGACCCACTACTCCAGGTCAGAGGACTGGAGCCAAGTCTGCCAGCAGGGTCCGATACCTGCTGCTGCCACCCAAGCGGAAGATTCAAAGCCGTCGTACGCTGCTCACGAGAGGTACACTGAGCACTCTGATGGACTTTGAGACGGCCTGAAAGTGTCAGAGATAGTCTCCGTCAAGGCCCACCATGGAGCCTCCAAGCTCCCTAGCGAGGTCACAGAGGAACATCCCAAAGTATAATTGGTAAACTTGAATGCAGCACGACAGCATGGCGTCCTGATGAGCCTTGTGCCCGAGGGCGTCAAAGGTATGAGATTCTCTGCCCGACAGGACCAATAAATGAATCTTCAGACTCTTTAGCTTCCACATGGCCGATTCGACCACCATTGAGGTGCGAGGAAGTTGGGCTTTCCGAAACCCTTGGTCCCGCTGAACCCTATATATAGCATCCAGGCGCTTGCTAACAATAGGGACAGAGGCCGGGGCCACCCACATGCAGAAGAGTCGTCAGTTCAGAATGGGGGGGGGGGGGGGGGAACCGGCACCAAAAGAGTGTCTTTCGGAGGAACTTCATATTGAAGAATATCAAGCTCCTCCACATGGGGCTCCTCCTCTGACTCTATGGCGAGTGCTAGGCCCGCGCCATGTCCCGAACTCCAGAAAGGAGGTGTCCTCGGGAGGTGATCGCTGCCTCTGGGTCGGCGGAGAGGGGTCGAAAGGGAGGTCTCGGTGGGAGAGTGTCTCCGGGGAGGTTTCCCAGCTGGAATTTCACTCAGAATAGTCCATGGAGGACTCGCAGTCGGGTGGCTTGAGATGGGTTAGTGAGCCGTGTCGGGCTCCCAAGGTTGAAGTCTACCCGGAGCTGGAGGCGCTCACCCGAGAAGATCTCATGCCTGAGGACCGGGATGTAGATAGAGACCAGTGCCGAGGACCCTCATGAGGCTTCTGGCTCTCAGAGGTCACTGTGGCAGCCTGGGGAGTCCTTGAGGTCAAGTTCCTGCAGTCTTGAGGCATATGTCAACAGGGCCGGGCACCAGTGCCTGCTGGACAGTGAGGAACGCAGAAATGCTGTGCTCCAGGGCCAGCATTTGGGCCTCACATTTGGGAGTGGGGCCCTGTGACACCGACGCCAGGGTGAACGGGTCGGGCATCAAGGAGGAGAGGGGGTCCTCACCAGGACGACACTCGGGAGCCTGGGCGCCTTCGCTGAAGGCCTTTGTATCAGCCAAGGGGGGCTGAGAGACAGTGCGTGACCTCTCACACTTGTCTGTGCCCCCGATAGAGTCCCTGCGGCTGCCTTCTTCCACTTGCGTTCGGGCGACCCTTGGTCAGAGTGCCACCAGGCCCGGGGAGGAGCCCTGGGAGACTCCAGGGGTTCCGGGGCCAAAAGCAGGAGGGTACCGGGGATACTGGGGCTGCCTTGCAGAAGAGATCATCCAGCTTCTGCTTACGACTCTGGATGGCCTTGGAGGACATCTTACAGAGGGAGCAAACCTCTGGATCAGAGTCAGCAAATAGGCACCTGAGACAATCATGGGTGTCTGAGCGCCATGTTTTTTTGAACATCACATTTCTTAAAATCGGAGACCATTGGGGGAAGGAAGACCCCTGCAGCGGCCTGCGGTTAAAAAGAGTGTGAAAGCACAATAAAACGCAAAAAAAAGTTAAAAAGGGGGAAATAAAATCCAGTGACCAAGGTCGAAGCAGAGGTGCTTGAGGTGGGAAGAGGACCGACGAAGGCCAGATAGGAAAAAAACGGTTGGAATTAGAAAAACTTTTTTCTGGGGACAAGACACACGTCCGAAGGGCTCCACGGAAAAAGGGAGACTGAGTAAGAGCACCCTTGGACGGGAAGGGTCCAAGCATGCATGGTGGCATTCTCAAAGACTTTTTTTTGAAAGCTGGAGAAATGCTCCGTGCAACCTCCATTGGTGCTGACGTCACCCATATGTGAGGACCGCCTTCCTGCTTATTCCTGGAGAATAACAGAGTCACTTCTAAATCTCACCTGCATGTCTAACTCTTGACATCGCAGTTTCAGTTCTTCTTTCTCCGCCACTGCTTCATGAAGTTGTTCAATGGTTCTTCGGAGCTGCAAGATTCACAATTTTTTTGATAAAACACAACTGCTTTAGTGATCAGAACCATTCTTACAAATCCATTAACAAAAAAGTGACACAATCAATCCAGGCACACAAAAAGGCAAGCATTAAACATTCACAGGCAATGGAGTTTTAGTGGCTACATTCTCGTTCCTTTTGTAACATCAGGTTGTAGCATCATTGAACCAAGTTCACAATTAAGGGGCTGATTTGCATGTTACTTTACACCCTGACCCAAAGAACCAGGGGGATGGAGAGGGGACAAACTTAGATTAATCCTTGCTTAAACTGAAAACATTTCATCTGGTAACATATCAACAGGACTAAGTCGTCCCTTAGCTGTCCTGTACTCTTAAGACGGCACTTCAAAGAATAGGAACTTGGCATGAGTTAGAGAGATACTACTGCACGTATGGATACAGGGTAGTGGAACTGGTTAACTGAGTAAGAGCAAACAATTATATCACCACATTTTCATTAGAGACTATTTCATTAAAAAAAAAAAATCTAAGCCACTTCGGAGTTAATTTTATAAAAAAAGTAAATCCTGCATGAAATGTGCCATGCAATGCAATGTGTGCCTTCAAGTCAATGCTGACTCCTGGTGTCCCAGCAGCACCTGGGCTTTCTTGGCAGTGTGACCCGATGTAGATTACCTTTCATTGTTGCAGAAGAAAGGCCTGGCAAAGTGACTTGCCCCAAGGCCACAAGTGCCAGTGGGAATTGAACCCTGGTCTTTCGTTTATCAAGCCAGTGCTCTAACCACTAGGCTACTCCTCCACTCCAAATATGGTCATATATGCATGTAAAATGACCTCTTATAAAATACCAACCAGCATAGAAGTATATGCTTTTGACATGAACGTATGTTTTTTGCCAGCAGGCGTAGCCAGTGGCATTATTATTATTATTACAAATTCTTATATACCGCGCTATTTAGAATCAGCACGGTTTACATTTTAACAACATTTTGCATTAGAACAAGATTTTTTGCTTACATTATAACAAGGATTATAACTTGGAGGTAACAGGGAAAACTATATACAGTTCAAACCAAGGGGCTTATAAATTATTTAAGTCATAGTATGTAATAGAATCGTAATGTGTCATGCTGACTGCGAAAGTTCGTAATGATGAGTTTCGTTTGTAGAACATTTGGGTTATGTTGTTGGTATGTCAGATGCAGCGTGGGTGAACTGGGGTGCTGGATGTGAATGTATTAGGTTAGTGTGGGTAAAATGAAGGCAGAATAAGTGATATTTAATAGCTTTTCTGAATTGGGAGAGGTCAGTAATTGATCTTATATGAGGTGGGAGATTGTTCCAGCACTTGGGAGCATATAGTGTGAATGCTCTGTTTCTGGTTGTTTGGGTACATTTAGTGTACTCAGGTGTAGATAACATGTTGCTAGTTGTTGACCTTCTTAGCCTGTTAGTGGGGGTATTGGTCAGGAGTGATGAGAGGGATGTGGAGGATATCCCGTTGATTGCTTTAAATGCCAGGATTAACGCCTTGTAGGTGACTCTGCATTGTACTGGTAGCCAGTGAAGGTCCATAAGTATGGGAGTTATGTGGTCTTTTTTGGAGATGTCACAGAGAATGCGGGCTGCGGTGTTCATGGTTATTTGAAGAGGACTGAGAGTGCTCTTGGGTAGTCCATGTAGGATGATGTTGGCATAATCAAAGTGTGGTAGTACAAGTGACTGGAATATTGTTCTGAAGTCATCTGGGGCTAGTAGAGGTTTCAGGTGACGTAGTATCCATATTTTGTTGTATATGGATTTAGTTGTATTCTTTATATGCTCGTTAAAGTTGAGCTGCTGATCTATTGTAATCCCCAGATATCGCATTACAGACTTACATGGGAGTTCAGCGTCACGAACTTTCAATGAAGCAGGAGGAGAGAAGTCTTTGTTCTTGGTTACGAAAAGGACTTTTTTTTTTTTTTTTTTTAAAGTTTATGCAAAGATTTTGGGATAGGAGCCAATCAGTAATTGCATTGAAGCATTCAATAAGTGGGACAAGGTTTGGGTGCTTGATCTTAATTGGAGCGAAAATTAATACATCAGCATAAATCAGACTGGATATGTTAAAAGAACGGATATCACCACAAATGGGTTGCATATAGATGTTAAAGAGTAGGGCCGAGAGGGATGATCCCTGGGGTACTCCTTGTTGCTGATGGAAAGGTTCAGATGTTGAGGAGCCTATCCATACTTGTTGCCAACAGTTCATGAGATAGGATTTACACCATTCCCAGGCAAGGCCCTGAATTCCCTTTTCCTGGAGGCGGGAGAGGAGTTGTACATGGTTAACAGAATCAAATGCAGCCGCTATATCAAGAAATATGAGTGCGAATCCATTCTCAGTCTTGTCAATACCTCTGGATAATGTATTAACGAGAATAGTTAGTAGAGTCTCTACGCCATGTGACTCACGGAAACCATGCTGACAAGGATCAAGAGGGGCTGATATGTCAATGTGTTGCTGTAGTTGCATTTGCACCACCTTCTCTATGAGTTTGGCTAGATAGGGTATACTTGAGATTGGGCGGTATGAGTCAGTCTTTGCTGGGTCCAGCTTGTTGCTTTTCAGGAGAGGGCGTATGGAAGTTTGTTTCAGGGTTTCTGGGAAAGTTCCTGTCGTGAAGGAGAGTTCCATGATGTAGACTAGAGTTAAGCTGAGTTCCGCACGCATTGATCTGATCCAGTGGGCAGGACAAGGATTATTAGGTGCCGTAGTGGTGTTGATGATGGCAATAAGGTCAGCAATGTACTTCTCTGTCGGAGAGGTGAATTTTTTCAATGGTTGATGTATCTGGGGGAGGAAACACCGTGTGGCATTTTGCGTAAAGTTTGTTTTTATAATTTTAGATTGTAGGTGTTCGGCGAAGGCCTGGGGTTGGATAGAAACTGTTTGATTACAGGAAGGTGTCTTAGTGCTTTAGCAATGCTAAAGAGGTCACGTGGTTTATTTAACGATCTAAGGAGGGTGTCAGTGTGGTGCTCTCATTTTTTTATAAATTTTCTCACGGTGTTGCTTCAGAGTGTTCTCATAAGCTGATTTGTCAGATGTGGATCGAGATCTGCGCCATTTTCTTTCTTGCTTCCTTAGAAATTGAAGCGATGCACGTAGTTCATTGGAGCATTCAATAACGGGGCTGGCTTTCTGATTCGTGGTTGTTTGTTGGATGCTGGTGATGCTTTGGAAGAGGGTAAATGTGAGCAAGATGTAAGGATGGAGTTCCATCTATGGATCATTTCATCAAGGCTCTGCGCTGGTTGACAGAGTGCTGGGAGAGTGCTGCTGAGGAAGTCATCTCTATCCAAGGATTTGAAACGAGTTTTTGCTCCCGAAGAGGTTGAGTTTGCTTGGTTGTTTGAAGTTTGGGTATGCTGGTATGGGATTTGGAAGGAGATTACATTGTGGTCTGACCATGGAAACTGATGTGGAGGATAGGAAGATATTCTTGATCAATTCAGATTGAGGGGCAAAGATGAGGTCAAGGGCGTTTCCCTTGAGATGTGTTGGGGAGTTCACCAGTTGGGTATAACCAAGGTCTTTCATAGTATCGAGGAATGTATCAGAGTAGGTAGGCTGCAATGAGGCGAGGTTAAAATCCCCAATAAGCCAATTAGGTTTGCTTGGGCTTCCAGGGTTACAGGCAAGGTCAATAATGTTGGATAGATCTTCTGGAGGTGAAGGAGCTCTGTAAATAAGATTTATGCTGATATATTTATTGGTGATAGATAATGTTTCCATGTGCAGGATACTCATTGAAGCTAGCGATTGGAGCTGGAGATTGCTTTTTGAGAGGATGAGGAGGACTCCTCCTTTCCGGTCGCTTCTATGACAAGCGTGCATCACATAGCCGTGGGGGATAAGTTGATTTACGATGACGGTATCCGTGTCTGATAACCAGGTTTCTGTGACCATGAGGATATCAAGGTTCTTGGTGGTGATAAGGTCTGCGATTGCTGGCCATTTTTTTCGGATTGAACGTGAGTTGATGAGAGCATAATTTAGATTGTCTTGCAGAAGGATGTTTTTAGGTTCCAGACTAATGGAATTGCACAGGTACACTACCAAAAAACTGCCTCCAGTTTTGCAACTGATTCCTATAGATTTTGGGGTGCTGAATCCAGGAAAAATAGCCAAAATGTTCCATCACGTCACGTTTTCTTGCAAAATTAGATTTCTTACCCATATAAGGAATGTTCACATAATTTCTTTTTAGCCGACTGCAGTTTATTTTCTTGGCCCAAAATAGAGGTTGTAATGGTTAACTAACTAGAAACACTGCCTCATGATATTTTAGAGTGTTTTGTATTCATTTTATACATTAACAGGACAATTGGGAGGCGGGGGGCTAAATCCAGTACTCGCGCTGGCGCATGTTCTTTCCTGTTCGCCTCGCCTCGTTCGCTCGCTCAAACACGGTGGTTGCGACATGAACGTTCCTGTCAAATTTCAGTTTCTTGCAAGTTCATTATTACCTTTTGTTTGCTCAGTGGTAATCCAGCTTTATTCCGAAGTGGTTCACTACAGTTGTAGTTTGCAGTGCTGTGTATTTGTGATGGCTCACAGAGCCAGAGGTTGCGTCAACTCTCCGGACAGTTTTTGTTTTATTTGTGGGGAATATACCGTGAAAAAGCGGCAGAGGAACATTTCTGCATTTATTAAAAAAGTATATTTTGCCTATTTCGGTTTGAAGTTAGGCGATCAAGACAAACCGTGGGCTCCTCACAAAGTGTGCAAGACATGTGAGGAAGATCTACGCTTATGGATGAAAGGTAAAAAAACAAGCATTTCATTTCGGAATACCTATGATGTGGCGTGAACAAAGAGACCACAGCAGTGACTGCTATTTTTGTTCTTGCATTGTGAAGGGATACAACTTAAAAAATAAGAACGTAATAAGTTACCCCAACCTTCCCTCAGAAATTAGGCCTATGCCTCATAGCAACGAAGTACCTGTGCCTGAACCACCAAAATCTTTGGATCATATTTGTGTGGGCGGTTCTGATCATGATGAGACTCATCAGATGGCTTTTCCCGATGAGTCCAGTACTTCCGAGTTTGAAACTGAACCAGATCCGAAACCTGAACTTTTCTCTCAAGCTGAATTGAATGATTTGGTCCGGGATTTAGGACTCCCAAAAGATGCTGCCCAACTGCTAGGTTCTCGGCTTAAACACAAAAATCTATTGTCACCAGGAACAACTTTTTATTGGTACCGCAACCGCGAGACACAATTTTTGAAGTATTTCAGCAAAGAGGAAGATTTGGTATTTTGCAATGATATATACGGAGTGATGGAAAAGTTTAAACTCAAGTATGATCCCTGCTGAATGGCGGCTGTTCATTGATTCATCAAAAGACAGCATAAAAGGTGTTCTTCTTCATAATGGCAACACATTCGCTTCAGTTCCTATTGCTCACTCTGTTATTCTCCAAGAAAAATACGAGAATTTGGCCCTGATTCTTCAGAAGATTCGTTATGATGAGCATAAGTGGATGATTTGTGGAGACTTTAAAATTCTATCCATGCTATTAGGGCAGCAATCCGGTTTCACCAAATATCCCTGCTTCCTTTGCTTGTGGGATAGCCGGGCCCGCGACCTACACTGGGGGAAAAAAGACTGGCCAATTCGGGAGTATTTGAGACCCGGTGAGAAAAATGTTCTTCATGAGAGCTTGGTACCTCGTGATAAAATTCTATTACCACCTCTCCACATTAAGTTGGGTCTCATTAAGCAATTCATCAAGTCCCTTCCAAAAGATGGTGAGTGCTTTCGGTACCTTTGCTCAAAATTCCCCCGACTTTCTGAAGCAAAGCTAAAGGAAGGAGTGTTTGTTGGCCCTGATATAAGGAAACTCATTTCAGATGGAGCATTCGCTGAAACGATGTCTGAGAAGGAAAAAGAAGCCTGGGATTCCTTCAAGGATGTTGTTCTCAAATTCTTGGGGAACAGGCGGGATGAGAACTATGAGGATATTGTTGCCAGGATGCTCAATGCCTTCAAAGAACAAGGCTGTAACATGAGCCTGAAAGTCCATTTCTTGCACTCCCATGTGAACTACTTTCCCGAAAACATGGGGGCGTACAGTGAAGAACAAGGTGAAAGGTTTCACCAGGACATCAAGGACGCAGAGAGAAGGTACCAAGGAAGATGGAACACCACTATGATGGCTGATTTCTGCTGGTTGCTGCTGTGGGAAACCCCAGATGAAAAATACGCCAAGCAGCGCACCAAGCGAAGCATTCGGGGGAAGAAGAAACGGGCCCACCAGGAGATTGATTGACCCAAGAATGACTTTAAAATCTAAACTGTGTTGACAAATATCGTGTTTTTACTAAACTTTGAAATAAAAATTTGCTAGTTATTACCACCGTGTCGGATCTCATTTATTAGAATTTTATTTTCACACCATCGGGTGTTTGTCTTCATGTATTGCAATGGTGCGGTTTGCGTTTTCTATTCTTACATACATACCTGTACAACATTTTTTGCACATTTCTTTGCTTTGCTTTGTGTCTAACCTCGCTCTTATATGCTCAATGTTTGTGCACATGTATGTGGCTGTTTTAAGTGCAGACAATTTTGCTACCATCACAGTGTGTTTTGTTGACATTACTCTATTCTTATGTGCTGCCTTGTTACAATTTTCTTTATTCTTATTTGAATAACTACTAAACAATTAGTATAAAGAATTCATCCAAGAAACTTCTCGATCGCACTCAATCTGAAACGTTCACCTCAAACTGCTAACCCAATGTAGCAAAAACTCTGTACGTGATGGAGCAAATTCGTTACCAGATTTGGATTCAGCGCACCAAAAAACGTAAAAATCAATCGAAACATTAGAGGCAGTTTAAAAAAAAAATTTTTTAGTGTACCTGTGTTGTTAATGGAAATATATAGTAAGTGCGAATGCCTAATATGATGTGCATGTGGTTGTGTGTGGTGTGAACTGCTACTGTTTCTCCTTCCCAGGCTATGCAGGATAGGGATATAGTTATGGGTGGTTGATAAGGCTGAGATATTCTGAATGGTGTCAGCTAGGAGATAAAAGCTAAAAATAGCAATTAAGGAGTTGGCCATGTTAGGGTGCTAGGCTAGTGAACAATAGTATAACAATAATATATTGATTCAAATCACAGTGGTAAGCTATTAGAAGCAGTATATTGGTGGCTGATAGAGAAATCTACTGAAAATAGTATAGTGATATAAAAGCAGAATCTACTGACGATAGTATAGTAGTAGAAGAGCAGAGATAAGTTGCTGGCAACAGTACAATGGTAACTAGTACTAACAATAAGGCTACTGGCAACAGTATAGTAATTAAGTATCAGTATGGCTACTGGCAACAGTAAAGTAATAATAGTAGGGCTACTGATAACAGTATAGTAATTAGGTATCAGTCAGGCTACTGACAACAGTATAACAATATTAATATGGCTACTGGCAACAGTACAATGGAGACTATTACTAGTAACGCTACTGGCAATAGTGTAGTAACTAAGTAGCAATGATATGCGGGGCTATATTTACGAGGTTATACTTGCGAAGCAGCAGGGGAGAACAATTTTCTGGTGAGAGATGTTGGTTCAGGTCCTTGTTTCGTGGTGTCTGCTTGCTGGTGTTGGGCTGTTCGTGGGAGTATGGCTATGAATGTGCCGTTGGTGAGCGAGCTCAACCTCAGGGGAGCTCAAGCTGCTGGATGATTGAGAGATAGTTCTGGATTTTACCAGCCGTTGGACTGTGTGGGCCAACTGCCTAAGGGCCACGCCAAAGGGCCCTCTAGCGAGGCCCTCAAGCACGGGCCCGCAAGGCGTGGGCACGCCCGGTGGTGCTCTCCTTTATTTGTGCAGAACTGCCCCGATTGGGCAGCGGAGGTGATGGGACGTCCGGCGATGCGGCCCTGGTCAGCACGAGGCAGTCCCTCCTGGGATCTGTGCAGGGCAGAAGAGGACGATCTCTGATCCGGCACTCTCCTTTATTTGTGCAGAACTGCCCCGATTGGGCAGCGGAGGTGATGGGACATCCGGTGTTGCGGCCCTGGTCAGCACGAGGCATGGTCTGGATGGATCACACATAGGCATGTATGTGCGTAAAGTACTCGTGAACAGGTTTAAGTTACTGCATTATATTTAAGTCATGCTCTCCACTACATACGCTAGTAGAAATCTCGTAAAGACATCCTGTTACAAAATTATTCATCATCTCAGATGCTTGGAATTATGAACATAAACTCAAAGTACCAGATTGCAAATCATGGATCAGATCATATTTAATTTGTTTCGAGGAATGATTAAGAGGAGCTCTTCTGGTAATTTTCAGCATTTGACCTTGCAGCAATTTTGGGCATCTGCCTGGTGTCCCCTGCAACGTTAGTGCAGCTTTCAGAGGTACCATTAAAAGTTAATAAACTTTATATGCAGGGAAGGACCAAAGACATAACAAAAAGAAAACACAAGAGATGGGAAGGAAAATGCAAAAACTGACAGTTTTTCAATTGTTTTTCCTCATAACTGAAAGCACAAATCAGGAAAAAATAGGGCAGGAAGAAAATGAAACAAAACCAAACCTAACCAAACCAAGGTAAGCCCAATATGGAAGTGAGGCATGCTGCCCAAACATTTCATATTTATCAGTGCACAATCAACTACCAACAGAATATGCCAAGTACACATAAGGCCCAAACTAAATGCTATATTTTGTAGTCCAAAATGTTCCAATTTTAAAATAGTAACATTAATAAAAAGGAAACCTTTAGAAAACAAGCCACTGGAAGCGCAGACTGGATAGGCCGTATGGTCTTTACCTGCCGTCATGTATTAATGTTTTACAAAAAAGGGTAAAAAAAAGCCTTTGTTCTTTTTAGATTTCCAATATTAGTCATGGTTCTGAAAAAGCATAGTTACTCACCTGTAACAGGTGTTCTTCAGGGACAGCAGGAATCAGTCCTCACTTATGGGTGACGTCGGCACCGATGGAGCAATCCTCCAGCTTTCAAAGCAAGCCTTTGGGACGGCTACCATGGATGCGTGGTCCTCTTCCCGCCCAAGGGTGCCATCTTGCTCAGTCAAGTCCTTAGCTCAAGCCCTACCAAGCAGATGGCAAGGGAAGGACAAAACTTCAGCAACTCATTAGGGGAGGCAGGAGGGTAGTGAGGACCGATTGCTACTGTCCCTGGAGAACATCTGTTACAGGTGAGTAACTACGCTTTCTCCAGGAATAAGCAGGAAGTCAGTCCTCACTTATGGGACTCCCTAGCTACAGGCTACCGAACCTGTAACCAAAAAATGCTTCCGCGAGGTTGTAAGCAGAAGCCGAAGCCCGAAGGAGCCCGGGTCCTCGGGGTGAAACCCTCGGTAGCCGTGAAGAAGGGTTGGAGGGCAGAAGTTGCTTATACCCTGAACAGATTAGAGTATAGCTTGGCCGAAGGCGCTGTCCCGGCGGGACTCCCTCTCCAGGCAGTAGTGGACGGCGAAGGTATTCGTAGAAGACCAGGCTGCCCGGCAGATGTCCATCATGGGCACAAAGTGTAGCGAGGCCACCGAGGCCACTTTGGCTCAGACCCCATGTGCAGTGACTCGTCGATCCAGAGGGACGCCCGCCTTTGCATGAGCCGATGCGATGCAGTCTGCCACCCAGAGAGGGTGCGCTTGGTGACTGCTTGTTCCTGCCTACTGGGATCGTAGGTCTCAAAGAGCCAGTCAGACTTTCAATGAGTCTGGGTACGCTGCAAGTAGAAGGTGAGGGCCCGCTTGCAGTCGAGGGTGTGGAGAGCTGCCGACGCCCAATCAACATGGAGCCTTGGGAAAAAGGTCAGGAGCACTCTCTCTTGGTTGAGATGAAAGGCCGACACGACCTTGGGTAAGAACTTAGGATGCATCCGGAGGACCACCCTATTCCGATAAAACCTGGTGTAAGGGGCACCAGCCATAAGCACCTGAAGCTCGCTGACTCGGCAAGCCGAGGTCAGTGCCAACAGGAAGGCCACCTTCCAGGACAAATGCTGGAGCGAACACGTTGCCATTGGCTCCAAGGGTGGATGAGTGAGCTGCATGAGCACCACGTTCAAGTTCCATTCCGCCAGAGGGGAACGGATGGGTGGCTTGGACAACAGAAGGCCTCACATGAAGCAGGAGACTAGTGGTTGCCCCGAGAAAGGCTTCCCCTCGATAGGGAGATGATTAGCAGATATGGCGCTCAGATGAACTCTAACAGAGTTAGACTTCAGCCCTTCTCTCAAGAGGTGGAGGTGGTCCTGGAGAACCCACCAAACCGGGCATAAGGGGTCGATCTGGTGTTCCGAACACCAGACGGAGCAGCACTTCCACTTAAAGGCGTAAGCTCGCCTAGTGACGTCCTTCCTCAAGGCAAGGAGGATTTCCTCGACCTCCTCCAGAAGGGCCAGGGGGGCTAGAGAGACCCGTTCAGCCGCCAGGCCATGAGGGATAGGGAGGGTAGATTCGGATGTAGTACCTGACCTTCCTCCTGTGTCAGCAAGTCCCTGGCAGAGCCCAGGGGGGGGGGGGGATCAGAGGCTCCGACGAGAGCAGGAGCGGGAAACAAGGCTGCCGGAGGTCATGAGGGGGCCACAAGAATTAGCGATGCCCTGTCCTGTTCGGCCTTGAACAGAGTCCTCGCAATGAGGGGAAAAGGAGGGAATGCATATAGGAGACTGGAGGACCAGTCTAGAAGAAATGCATCGGGGCCCTCCCTGCCCAGGTGCGGCAACGGGCCACAGAAGCGGGGAAGTTGTGTGTTCTGAGGGCTGGCAGAGAGATCCATCGCTGGGGTGCCCCAGCGTAGGAAGCGCTGGCCTGCCACTCAGGTCGAGGTGCCACTCGTTGGGGCAAAGGATTCTTCTGAGCCTGTCCGCCAGGCCATTCTCCTGCCCCAGGAGGTACGTCACCTTGAGGGACATTCTCTGCCAGGAAGCAAAAGAGCAGATGAGGACTGCTTCCCTGCAGAGGGAGCGCGACTCCATGCCCCCTCCTCTTTGCTGATATAGATCATGACTACCCAGTTGTCGTTCTGCACCAGAACCGACTTCCCACTGAGGACATTCTTGAAGGCCCTCAGGGCCCACCGGATGGCCCGGAGCTCAAGCAAGTTTATCGGCTGTTGAGCCTCCACCGGCAACCACTGTCCCTGTGTGCAGAGAGACCAGCAATGGGCTCCCCACCCTAACAGGGAAGCATCCGTGGTCAGTACTACATCGTGCTGTTGGGGCTGGAAGGGTGATTCCCACAGGAAGTTGCGGGGGGTTTTGCCACCATTTCAGGGACAAGCGGAGGTCGGGAAAAACCCTGACAGGGTCCCTGAGGTGTCTGAGGAACTGGCTCCATTGGGTACTGAGACACCACTGTGCTGTCCGCATGTGCAGGTGAGAGTGAGGGACCACATGCACGGTCGAGGCCATGTGGCCCAGGAGATGTAGCATGGACTGAGAGGTGACCTGGTGAGCGTTCTGGACGTGAGCTGCCAGAACCCGGAGGCGGGTGGAGCGATCCACTGGCAAGAAGGCCATCGCCTGCCGAGTATCGAGGCACGCCTCGAACTCAAGAGCCTGTGTCGGTTCAAGGTTAGACTTTGGGTAGTTGACCAAGAACCCCAAATTCTCCAAGAGGAGGACAGTGCACGACATCGCTTGCCGGACCTCCGATGGAGGAGCCCGTAACGAGCCAGTCGTTGAGGTAAGGAAACACCGACATGCCATGGGCCGAAGATGAGCGGCAACCACGATGAGACACTTCGTGAAGACCCGTGGGGCGGATGCAAGGCCGAAGATGAGCACCCTGTACTGGAAGTGCTCTCCCTGCACCCTGATCAGAATATGGGCATAAGCGTCCTTTAGATCCAAGGAGCATAGCCAGTCGCCCTGACGGAGGAAGGGCAGCAGCACGCCAAGAGATAACATCTTAATTTCTCCCACACCAGGAACTTGTTTAGCCTGTGGAGGTCGAGGATAGGCCGCAGACTCCATCCTTTTTGGGACGAGGAAGTACTGGTAAAAAAAAAAAAAAAGCCCCAACCTCGAAGGTGGGGGAAGGACCTTCTCAACTGCCTGTTGGGCGAGGAGAGCGTGTAATTCCTGCTGCAGCAGAAGGTGGTATGCGGGGAGTCGAGGAGGCTCTGCCGAGGAGAAAGGGGGTGGGAGCCTATCGAAGTGGAGGTGATAGCCCTCCCGGATGACCTGGAGGACCCAGGTGTCCGAGGTGATAAATGCCCATGACGGGGCGAAGCTGGACAGGCGTCCCCCATGGGCTGCTGTATCGTCAGAGGGCGAGGGGCTATGCCGCTAGCATCAAAACCCCTGAGGGGGTTGTTGGGGAGCCGGCATCTGGGCCTTCCATCCCTTTGGTTTCCAGTGACCCTGGCCAGACTTCCCCTGTGCGGGAGTGGTCGGCGCAGGGTAGCAGGGTACGGCGGGTAGTCGCAGTACTGGAGGCCTTTCCTGGAGAAGAAGGGCTTTTTGGTAGGCTGCTTCTTCCGAGGTAGTGTAGAGGTCTTGTGGGAGAGCCGGGTCCTAGTGACATACTCCGTCTCAATCTCAGCCGCCTTCTCCTCCATCGACTTACCAAAAGGTTGCACGCCGAGGCATAGCACGTCCAGGAGCTTCTCCTGCACCCACTGCTCCAAATCTGAAGATTGGAGCGGAGCCAAGCCTGCGGCAAGCTCCAATGCCTGCAGCCGCCACCCAAGCCGAAGTCTCGAAGCCATCATAGGAGGCTCGAGAGATATACTTGGAGCAATCAGCTACTGACTTCAACAGTGTGCAGAACCTATCGAGGGGCTCGCCCTCGAGGCCTGCAGAGAAGCCTCCAAGTTCTTTTGCCAATTCGCGAAGGAACATACCCACGTATAACTGGAATGTCTGGATGCGACAGGAGAGCATGGAACCTTGATAGGCCTTGCGGCCCAGGGCATCAAGGGCTCTGGACTCTTGGTCCGGTGGGACAGAGGAGTGGGACTTCAGGCTTTTCTGCTTCCTCATGGTTGATTCCACTTCCTCATGGCTGATTCCACCATCATCGAGGTGTGTGGGAGTTGAGTCTTACAGAAGCCTGGCCCCTACTGCACCTTGTACATTGTGTCAAGGCACTTGCTCATGATGGGGACCGAGGCCGGAGCCTCCCACCTGCAGAGCAATAGTCGGGAGAGGATTGGCGGCACCAGTATGGTGAGAGATTTCCTGGGCAGCGTCTCATACTGAAGAATATCGAGTTCTTCAGCACGAGGGTCTTCCTCAGCCTGGGTGAAAAAGGTTGAGGGCCCGAGCCATGTCCCAAACAAACACCAGAAAGGAGGTGTCCTTGGGTGGTGAATGCCACTGGAGACCAGGCAGTGAGGGGTCTGACGGAAGATCCCGGTGTGTGCGGGTCTCCTGGGATGTGTCCCCATCAGATTCCCAGTCCGAGAAATCAGTTGAGGGATCCGAGCCGGGTGGATCGCCCTGTCTGATGGCCAGCGGCCTGGACAATCTCGCCCCCATGGAACGGGAGAGTGAGCGAGACCGAAGTCGAGGACCCTCACGAGGCCCGTGGCTCCTGGGGGTTTCCTGGACGGATTGGGGTGTCCCATGCGAGGGACTCCCGGTCTCTGGGCACAAGTCAGAAAAGCTGGCCATGAGCGCCTGCTGGGAAGCAATGAACACAGAAACACTACATTCTAGTGCCAGCATACGGGACTCCCACACAGGCATGGGGCCCTGGGACGCCAATACCTAGGAGAGGGGGTCCTCACCGGGACAGCCCTCAGGAGACTGGGCACATTCGCCGGAGGCCTCCGTTTCTCTGCGAGGTACCTTGCGGGGCCGCTCCTTGTCCAACTCTCGGGGCCGCTCCTTGTCCAACTCTCGGGAACCCCAAATGGGGCTAAGCAACCAGGCATGAGAGCGCTCACTTTTGTTGGGGGCCCCAGACAGCGACTTGAGGCCTTCTTTTTGCACCGATCCACCTCGGAGGACCCCTGGTCCAAATGCCGCCTGGAACGCGGTGCCACAGGGGGACTCAGAGGCAGCCTTTCGAAAAATGTCTTCGGACTTCTGCTTACGGCTGAGAAGGGCCTTAGAGGACATTTTCTTACAGAGCGAACAGAGCTCTGGGTCATGATCATGTTCCTAGAGCATCTATCGCATTTTTTAAACCCGGTGGCCATGGGGGCGAAAACGGCCCCTGCGAAGTCGAAGACCCACGCAGCCAGTGGTTGGAAGAAAAAAAGGGCGCGAACCCTGGGAAGAAAAAAATTAGGACAGTATCCCCGCAAGCTCCAAAGGGAGCAATGGGAGGACGGGTAGAGGACCGGTGCAACCGGAAAAAAAGAGATATAGCCTGTTAAGGTGAAAAACAAAAATTTTTCCGAGGGACGGGGACGAGGACGTGCGTCCGAAGGGTTCTGCGGAAAAAGGGAGACTGAGCAAGATGGCACCCTTGGGCGGGAAGAAGACCACGCATGCGTGGTAGCAATTCCAAAGGCTTTCTTTGAAAGCTGGGGAATTGCTCCGTGCAGGTTCCGTCGGTGCCGATGTCACCCATAAGTGAGGTCCAACTTCCTGCTTGTTCCTGGAGAAGAGATGGTAATTTGTTCCATTCTGTTGGGACAAGCAATGGGAAAAGACCAACTCCAATGTATCAGCAAAACAGACTTGGCAATACGCTGAACAGAATGGGTAGTTACTCACAGGGGCTGCTCAAGGCAATCTGCTGCCTGAGGCGAAGAATGAGATGGCGCCCCCAACCCCAACTTAGAGGGGGGCAGGGCTTTTTCAGAAATCCAATCAGAGACTAAACCAAACCAAAAAGCGGATTACATTATATGGAGGAAATGCAAGATGTTTGCACACAGGGCTGTATCGAGCTGCAATCGCACCCTGTGCAACTTGCAGCTCAGGCATATGCCCCCCTCCCCCCCATACCTCCGTCTGCTCTTTCCATGCTACTGCCGCCCTCTGTTTTTTTCACGGTGGCGCCGGCAGCAGGGAAAGAGCAGGCAGCACGGGACGGAGGTATGGGGAGGAGGAGGAGAGGGGGCATGCGCCCCATCTGAAAGGCGCCGGCACTTTAAGCAGATCTGTCCCTCCCTGCTCTGACATCGTGTGGGAGGGAAAGACCAGACCTGCTTAAAGTGCTGCGAAAAGGCTTGGGGTGGATTTCAGTTGCCTGCTATTGTTCTGCCAGCAGCGGCAGGGCACAAGCAGACAGCCAAAATGCACCCCCCAAGCCTTTGCGCCCTGTGCGGCTGCACCGTTTGCACAGGGCTAGGTACGGTCCTGTTTGAACACCAAGGAACTAAAAGATAGCAAGAACCAACAGCACAGTTTATAAAACTAAATTATAACTCATTTTATTTTGTTATAAACTGCATTATGGTTCTTGCTTTTTCTTTTTCAACATATATTTTGCATCCACAGTAGGTGCAGAGCAGAACCAGGACATTCACCCAGAGAACTCAATATTTAAAAAAAAAAAATCAATCAGATTCTGATCTCTCACTAACCACCACCACCACCACTATTCTCCAGTACCAGGCATATTGGGAACTAATACAAAGCCCTACAACAAAGAGCAAACCTACCATACCATATCAGCACAAACTTCTAAAACTCACATAAGGAGCCCATCCAAAAATAGCATCACTGTAAATACTAGTGGGCCCTGGAACATCCATACACCTATTTGAAAAGCTGAACAAGTCAAATTACTACAGTACAGTATAGATCTTTATGTATGAACGCCATGTTAACAGAACACCTGACCTCAGTCACACTCACAACATCGACCCTCACCAAGTACAGAATAAGTAACCACAATCTAAAGTAAAAATAAAAATATGTAGACAAAATTTAAACTGAAACCCCAAGAAGCCAGAGTTCACATGCAGTGCAACATCAGATAAGAGATGCAGCTCCCCAATACTGTGTAAAATATAAAAATAGCACAAAGTCCAATCACTAAAATTAATTACTATTATTTTTTCTACCTTTGTCTGATCATTTTATTCATTTATGTAGTAAAGGCTGTTAGTGTAGCTGGGTTTAAAAAAGGTTTGGACAAGTTCCTGGAGGAAAAGGTCCATAAACCATTATTAAGAAGGGACCCAGGATATCAATGCTTGAACCAATACAAGCATTGTGGAACCTGTGTCCCTTGGGGAAACTGCTAGGTACATATGACCTAGATTGGCCACTGTTGGAAACAGAATACTGGGCTTGATGGACCTTGGTCTGACCCAGTATGGAATATCATATGTTCATATATTCTCTGATCATGCAGGTCCCTATCTGAGGCTTCTGCTTTCCTATCTTCTCTTAGCTCTCTTTCTGTGGTCCATGGTCCATCTGCCATTTCTCATCTCTTGTTTTCTTCACTTCCTTCCATCAGCCCATTTCCAGTTCCAGTAACCCTCCCCAGTATCAGCCCCCTTAACAGTCCTCCCCTCCCAGTACCTTCTAATGTCAACCGCCTTGCATGCCCACGACTGCCACTAGTGTCGATTCCCTTCCAGTCCCCCTCCTTCCCCACTGTCCAGCCCCTTCTAGTCCAAATACCATCCCAGGTATCAGCTCACATCCACTCTCAGTGCCACCACCCCAGTCAGTTCCCTTCTAGTTGCCCTACCCTCTTGTCCATCCCCCTTCCAGTGCCATTTGCATGTCAGCTCCCTTCCAGTCCCTCTTTAGTACATCCCAGGTGTCAGCTCTTCCTGCCCCCTCCTTCCTCTGGCAGACCCTCTCAGTATCCGCTCCCTTCCAGTTCTATTCTACCATCCCCCCGCATCAGCCCATTTGTAGCCCCTAGCCCCTAGTTTTCTTCCAAGGCAGCAGCACTCTCCTCCCCTCCCCCATTAGCCCATTTCCAGTCCCAGCCCATTTCCAGTCCTATCCCCCTTACCAGCCCATTACCAGTCCTAGCTCATTTCCAGTGCTAGCCCCCCACCATTTGCCCATTACCAGTGCTAACCCCTCCAATAAGTCCATTTCCTGTCCTAGCCCCACCAATCAGCCCATCCCCAGTCCTAACCTCCCCCTCCCCCCATCAGCCCATTAATATTTCCTATGCTACCTCCCCCAGCCCAGGGAAATTGAAAAAGAAAAAAAAAAAACCTTGGCTGCAGAAGCTGCTGCCGCTGCAGTGGCAGAATGAAGTGCCCTGCGGCCACCGCCTCCCGCCAGAGCCCCCCGTTTCCCCTCCGGCTGGCTCAGCTTTACTCCGATGTTATGGGGAGCGGTATATTAAATGTGAATAAACAATAAACAATAAGGGAGAGTTTCCCTTTCCCGTAGCTCTGTTAAAACTGAGCTCTCCGGCGCTGATGTTTCCAATCAGTAACCAGTCAGAAACCGTGGCAGGAGGTTCAAACGTAACCTTTATTGATCCACGGATAAGGTGCGCCAAACCCAACACAGGCCGTGTTTCGTACACCACTTCCTCAGGGGTTATAGGCTCACACTGCACCAAGCCAATTTCAGAAAAAACCTTTTGCTGAGCAGAGGCACAGATCCCACCTGCCTCTGATGCGCGATGCACTTATGATTGTATGTGAAAAAAACACATGTGATGATTATCAGAACTTGAAAAACACACGGTATCACCGTGAAGCCAGGTACCTCGCACTGATTATAGCATCGCGATGCTATAATCAGTGCGAAGGCGATGCTATAATCAGTGCGAGGTACCTGGCTTCACGGTGATACCGTGTGTTTTTCAAGTTCTGATAATCATCACATGTGTTTTTTTCACATACAATCATAAGTGCATCGCGCATCAGAGGCAGGTGGGATCTGTGCCTCTGCTCAGCAAAAGGTTTTTTCTGAAATTGGCTTGGTGCAGTGTGAGCCTATAACCCCTGAGGAAGTGGTGTACGAAACACGGCCTGTGTTGGGTTTGGCGCACCTTATCCGTGGATCAATAAAGGTTACGTTTGAACCTCCTGCCACGGTTTCTGACTGGTTCCTGTTGCCCACGTGGTAGTTTGCTGTTTCTTGGTGGACCCTGTTTCCAATCAGTGCCAGAGGGCTCAGCTTTAACTGAGCCAATGCGGAGGGGGAAACGCTGTCAGGGCTCTGCTTGGGGGCCGCGGCTGTAATGAGCTGTGAAAGTATGGACTGAAAACCACGTGGTGGCCCGGCAGATGTCCAGTAACAGGACGGAGCACAGGTTTGCCACAGAGGCCACCATGGCCCTGAGGCTGTGGGCCATGACCTGGTCATCCAGCGTGAGCCCAGGCTGTTCATAGGCTAGAATGATGCAGTTTACCACCCAGGTGGACAGCGTCCATTTGGTCACCGCTTCCCCCAGCTGACTGGGATCATAAGAAACAAAAACTTTTCAAAAACCTCAGCTATCTGGTTCACCTCCGGAATCCCCTCTTCTCCCCTCCTCTCCAATTCCAGTTTTCTTCTCTCTGCGATATCTCAGGGTCGCTTTGGATTCTGCTCTGTCCTTTAAAGAACACATTTCTTCGGTGGTACAGCGATCATTTCACACTCTGAGACAACTCTGTGCAGTCCATCCCTTCCTATCAGTCCCCTCCATGACCATGCTGCTCCTGTCCTTAGTAGTGTCCCGTCTAGATTACTGCAACATTTCCGTAGCAGGCCTTCTTCAATCACAACTACGAAGATTACAGCTAGTTCATCACACAGCCGCCCGCATTTTGACTCATGCCTCACGCTTCGACCATATTACCCCCATTTGATTCGTCTACATTGGCTTCCGGTCCCATATCGGATACAATACAAAGTGCTCATCTATGTTCATAAAACCATTCACACTGGTACCCCCCCTTTATCTCGCAGATCTGATTCGTCTTCACACACCTCATCGTTCCCTTAGGTCAATCCACTCCAATCACATGTCCCTCCCTTCCCCGTCCCAGGCCCATCTTGAGTCCACCCGTTCCTCTGCTTTTTTCTTCATGGGTCCCCAGCTCTGGAACTCGCTTCCCCCCGCCCTCCGTCTAGAGTCCTCATACAAAATATTTAAAACCAGGTTAAACACACACCTATTCTACACCACATTTGACCTTCCCCTCCCCTCAGCTCCATTATCTCCGCCCCCCGCTGACCCCCATTTGTTTTCCTCTTCTATAAGCAATGAACCTGAGCGCTTAGCCTCTACCTTCTGCCTCTGTCATCTCTATCCTGTCTATCATAATTTGGCGTTCTTTTCCTTTTCTTAAGCAGTCTCAAATTTTGTATTGTAAACCGTTCTGGTACTCCCACTATGAGCGGTATATTAAATCCTCAATAAAGATAAAGAAAAGCTGAGATGCTTTCTGGTGGCCCTGGGTTCGCTGAATGTAGAAAGACAGGGCCTTCTTACAATCCAGGGTGTGAAGGACGGTCTCTGCCCTGCTGGAGTGAGGCCTTGGGAAGAAGGTAGGTAACACCACCTCCTGATTGAGGTGGAAAGGAGATACCACCTTCGGAAGGAACTTGGGGTATGCATGTAGCACGACCCTGTTCTTATAGAATCTGGTATATGGTGCCTCTGCTCGCAGAGTCCGCAAGCTCCAAGCCCTGGTGGCAGAGGTGAGCGCTACCAGGAACATGACCTTCCATGAGAGATACCTCAGTTGGCAAGTAGTTAGAGGCTCAAATGGTGGGCGAGTGAGCTGTGCCAATACTACATTGAGATCCCATTTTATCGCTGGAGGGCGGACGGGGTTTTGGACAACAGGAGCCTTCTAAAGAAGCAGGTCACCAGTGGCTGGACTGAAAGGGGTTTGCCCTCAACAGGATGGCGATACGCCGCCAAGGCACTGAGGTGCACTCTCATGGAATTTGATTTGGGCCCGGATTGCAAACGATGAAGAAGGTAATGCAGCACCAGCTGCACCGAGCAGGAGAACAGGTTCACCAGCTGCTCCGCGCAACAGACCAAGAACCTGCACCATTTGACTGTGTAAGTTCTCCTAGTAGGGGTCTTTAGGGGAGGCTAACAGGATCTCTTCCACTTCTCCCGACAGGCTGAAAGGGGATAAGGTCATCCTTTCAGCAGCCACACAGTCAGTAATAGGGACCACAGGTTGGGGTGCAGGAGAGAGCCCTCCTCCTGAGACAAGAGCCCCGGGAAATTCCCCAGGGGGATCGAAGTCTCCACTGACAACTGGAGTAGCAGAAGGAATCACAGCTGCCTGGGCAACTGTGGGGCCACCAAAATTAGCAACGTCACAAAGAGCCTTGAAGAGTGCTTTGGCAATCAGTGGCATGGATGGGCCTACGTGAGGCTGTCCGACCATGGGGTGAGAAACACATCTGTCGCAATCCAGGACGCATGGGGCTGCTGGGAACAGAAGTGAGGCAACTGATAGTTGTCCAGGTTGGCAAAGAGGTCTACCCATGGGGTCCCCCAGAGCTGTAAGAGCCAGTTGGCTACTCTGGGGTCCTGCTGCCACTTGTGTGGCTAGAGGACCCAGCTCAGTCTGTCCACCAGAGCGTTGTCCTGGCCTGGTAGGTGTATTGCCCACAGGAGTATTCTCTGTTGAAATGCGTAGGAGCAGAGTGTCATCCCTTCGCGGCAGAGGAAGTGAGACCCCCGTGCTCCCCTGCTTGTTCACACAGAACACTGCCACTTGTCTGTCTGAATCAGCACCAGCTGGTGTCTCAGGCGGTGAAAGAATGCTCAGAGGGCCAGATATATGGCACAAAGCTCCAGGAGGTTGATTTGCTGGTTGCCCTCGGTTTGAGTCCAGTTGCCCTGGGTGCATAGTTTTTTTTTTTGCAGTGGGCTCCCCATCCCAGTAGGGAGGCATCCGTAGTGAGAACTCTTAGAGGGGGGTTTGGAAGTGCATCACCGCCTGCAGTTGTAGGGGATTTTGCCACCAAGTCAGAGATTCTGCCAGCTGATGAGTCACAGACGGTCTTGGAGACGGCCCATGGCCTGTGTCCACTGGTCCCAAAGGCACCACTGAGCGGCCCTTATGTGCAGACATGCTATTGGGGTGACATGGACCGTTAGGCGCAGTAGAAATCAAGCTGAGACAGAAGGATGGTGTTGCACATCTCCGGCCAGTGCCCTGAGACAGTCTGCCTGGTCCAGGGGAAGGAAGGCCTTTGCCTGAAGAGTATCCAGCCTTGCTCTTATGAACTCCAGACATTGTGTTGGGAGGAGGAGAGATTTGGGGTAGTTTATCACAAACCCCAGTTGTTGCAGAACCTAGATGGTATGTGCTGTGGCCTGCTGCACTTCTTTGGCCATGACTCTTTATGAGCCAGTCGTCAAGGTAGGGGAAAAGAAATACCCCCTAAAGACAGCTACTACTGCCAGGCATTTGGTGAAGATTCTGGGGGGGCGGAGGCCAGGTTGAAGGGTAGTATCCTGTACTGGTAGTAGCCTCCCCCCACCATAAAGCAAAGATACTGCCTGTGGCTGGGGTGAATGAGGATATGGGTATAAGCATCCTTCAGAGCCAAGGAGCATAGCCAATCTCCCTGCTGGAGGTAAGGCAGCAATGTTCCAAGGAAGAGCATCTTGAACTTCTCCCTCAGCAGGAACTTGTTCAGCTTGCACAGGTCCAGGATGGGCCTTAGGCCCTTGTTCTTTTTGGTATGAGGCAATACCTGGAGTAAACCCCCTTGTCCCTGAGATGATGGGGTACTGGTTCTACTGCTTTGTCCTCAAGAAGGCCTGTGAGTTCCTTCAATAGAAGGACCCGAGGAAGGGGAGACTTGTGGGGCTCTCCTGGGAAGAAAGGAGGAGGTGTCAAACAGGTGGAGGAGGTAGCCCTCCCTAACCTCCTAGAGTGCCTAGGAATCTGTGGTGATGGCCGGCCACCTGTGGGCATACAGGATTAGACGTCCTTGTGTGGGCTGCTGTCCTTGGGGTAGAGAAGCTATGCTCAAGGAGTCAAAAGCTCCCCCCTGGCTGGGCTGGGGCCAGAGCCTGGGAGCCTTCTGCTTATGAGGGCCTTGCCCATGTCCCTTAACCTGCTGACCCTGCTGGGGAGGCCTGTAAATGTGAGCAGCTTTTGTAAGCAGCCTCTTTTCTCAGGTAAAAGGGTTTTTATTTACCAGAGCCCTTTTGTCAGGGAAGGGCAGAAGTCTTCTTGGAGAGCCTGATCTTTGTCATGAACTCTGACTTCAATTTGGTGGCCTTTTCTGTCATGGGATTGGCTACAGAGATTATCCCTTTGGCATGGGACATCGATCAATTTGTCCTGAACCCATTGCTCGAGGTCAGAAGACTGTATCCAGGCCTGGTGTCTGGCACCGATGCCCACCACAGCTACTTTAGTCTCCAACTTGAAGTAGTCATAGGCTGCTCAAGTCTTGAATTTGGAGCACTCACGAACAGCCTTGAACAGGATCCTGAACTACTGCAGGGGTTCATCGGAGAGCCCAGTCGAGAACCCGGCGAGTTCCTTTACCAGATCTCTTAGGTACATGCCTATGTACAGCTGGTAAGCCTGTATCCAGCCAATGAGTATCAAGCCCTGGTAGCACTTTCTGCCAAGTGAGTCCAAGGTGCAGGCCTCCTTACCCGGGGGGCACCGAGGAGTGCGTCTTCTGGCTCTTGAGCTGATGCATGGTAGACTCCACCACCATGGAGTTGTGTGGCAGTTGACACTTCTGGAAGCCCGGGCTCCGACAGACCTGATATACTGAGTCGAGCCGCTTGCTCATCACCGGCACCGATACTGGTGTCTCTTACATATGAATCATTAACTGTTCCAAGATGGATGGCATGAGTACTGTGAGCGATTCCCTTGGCGGGGCCTTTTACTGGAGGATTTCTAATTCTTCCATCCAAGAATCCTCCTCAGATTCCGTTGGGAATGCGAGGGCATTTGACATATCCCACACGAAGTCGAGGCATGCCATATCCTCGGGCGGGTGCCGACACCCGGGTTCTGAGCATGGTGACAGAGAACATCGCAGTGGCATCAAGTGTCCGGAAACTCCTTGTCCTCAGTCTCCCACTCAGAGTAGTCTGAGGAAGACTTGAGAAAAGGGTGGCTTGTGGGCTCAGGGCTGGAGCCCTGCCCGCATCCCATGGAGGCCCCGCGGCTGGTGCCATGACCCCTAGCCAGGAAAGACCTTTATCTTGTCAAGCAGGATCGGGAGCGAGACCTAGACAAAGGATAGACTTGGGGCCATATGGTCGAGGATCAGCTCAGCCTCTGGGGAAGTCCTCAATGTCAAGGGCCCGGTGGTCTTGGCAGAGGAACCGGTAGTACTGGACAGTAATGCCTGATGCTGATCCATGAAGGCAGTCAGACTGTGCTCCAGGGCCATTGCCCTGGATTCTAGCCCAGAAAGCTCCGCAGCAGTCTGTGCGGGCACTGAGAAACTTGGGCCTGGTACTAGTTCCCTCGAAGGGGAGTCTTCAACGAGGACAGGCTCTGTTGACTTAGACCGATCTACGGTTGACTCCTTTCAGGCAATCTTGGTAGGCCGCTCTTGCTCTGATCCCTCCGACAGCCATCGTAGACAGTGGAACCTGGCCGGGGACTTAACCCTCAAAGGCAGCATCTCTGGACGGCTCCGATGGGTCGTGGGTTTCTTCTTCTGGTGTTCCCTCAAGGAAGGCCCCCTTTCTGAAGAGCCGCGGCGTTGATCGGGGTACACCGTGGCATCATGGGATTCCGCAGCTTCAGAGGGGGCCTTGGCCTTCGGAGCTGGGGACTCCGGAAGAACTTGTCGTGCTGCTGCTAAAAGCTCTTGGCCTTGGTGGACATCTTTTTGCACAGATTGCAAGCCGTGGGGTTGTGGTCTGGTCCTAGTCAGCGTAGGCAGCAGTCATGTGTATCAGTGAGGGACATTATCTTGGCACACTGATCACACTTCTTAAAACCACTGGTAACCATGGATGAAAAATGTACCCCAGCAAGGTTGTTTGAAGGCCCGTGGTGCTGCCAGTTGGAGAAAAAAGTGCGCGAAGGCGCCAAAAAGGAAAAAATGAAGAGACCCGACACTCTATGCCAGGGCAGTGGGTTCAGGTGGTGAGAAGAGTAGCAGTGCACAACCAAAGAGGAAAAAAGGAGATTGAGCAAGATGGCACCCTTGGCAGGAAGGGTACCACGCAAGTGTGGTGGCACCTCCCAAAGGCTTTCTTTAAAAGCTGGTGAGATGCTTCCACCCAGGCTCCATCGGCACTATCACCCATATGTGAGGAAGACTTCCTGCTTGTTCCCAGAGAAGCCAGTCGTCCAGGTAGGGGAAGACAAATATCCCTTGGAGACTAAGGTAGGTGGCCACTACTGCCAGACAACACTGTGAAGATCCTGGGTGTGGATGCCAGGCAGAAGGGTAGTACCCCGTACTGGTAGTGGCTTCCCCCCACCATGACGCATAGATACTGCCTGTGGCTGGGATGAATGAGGATGTGGGTATAAGCATCCTTCAGAGCCAAGGAGCATAGCCAATCTCTCTGCTGGAGGTAAGGCAGCAAAGTTCCAAAGGAGAGCATCTTGAACTTCTCCCTCACCAGAAACTTGTTCAGGTTTCGCAGGTCTAGAATGGGCCGTAGGCCCTGTCCTTTTTGGCACAAGGAAGTGCCTGGAGTAGAACCCTTTGCCCCTGAGATGTTGGGGTACTGGTTCTACTGCCTTGTCCTCAAGAAGGCCTGCAAGTTCCTGCAGTAGAAGGTCCCAGTATAGGGGAGACCTGGGGAGCTCTCCCGGGAAGAAAGGAGGTGTCAGCCCTCCCTGACCAGCTGGAGAGCCCAGGAATCTGTGGTGATGGTTGGCCACCTGTGGGCATAGTGGATGAGACGTCCCCTGTGAGCTGCTGTCCTCCTTGGTGTAGAGAGGTTATGCCCAAGGAGTCAAAAGCTCCCCCCAGGGTGGTTTGGAGCAGGCGCCTGGGGCTTGGGAACCTTCTGCTTACGAGGGCCATGCCCCTGTCCCTTAGCCTGCTGGCCCTGTTGGGGAGGCTTGGAAATGTGAATAGTTTTTGTAAACAACCCCTTTCCTGGAGTAAAAGGGCTTTTTACTCGAGCCTGTCTGGGAAAGGTAGCAGTCTTTTTGGAGAGCCTGGTCCTCATCACGAGTTTGGTCTCCAACTCTGTAGCTTTCTCTGTCATGGGTTTGCCAAATAGGTTCTTGGCATGGGACATAGACCAATTTGTCCTGAAACCATTGCTTGAGGTCAGAAAACTGTAGTCAGGCTTGCTACCAGGCACAGATGCCCGCCACAGCTACTCTAGCTGCCAACTCGAAGCAATCGCAGGCTGCTCAAGTCATGAATTTGGAACACTCACGGACGGCCTTGGATAGGTTCCTGAACCACTGCAGGGGTTCCTCGGAGAGACCAGCTGAGAACCCGGCAGTACTGGCAGCAGTCATGTGTATTGGGTAAGGAACATGATTTTCATACACCGATCACACTTCTTGAAGCCACTGGTAGCCATGGGGATAAAAATACCCCAGCGAGATCGAAGACCCACGGTGCTGCCAGTTGGAAAAAGGGCATGAAGGCACCAAAGGGAAAAAACGGATATGGACCAGAGACCTGATGCCAGAGCAGCGGGCTCGGGTGGCGGAAAGAGTACCAGTGCACCACTGGAGAGAAGAGTATGAAACTCAGTTAAAGAAATCAACTTTTTCTGTGGGACAGCAGACAGACATCTGAAGGGCTCCGCAGAAAAAAGGACACAGAATATGATGGCACCCTTGGGCAGAAAGGGGACTACACATGCATGCTTTGAAAGCTGGGGAGATACTTCCGCAAGGGCTCTGTCGGTGCTGACGTCACCCATATGTGAGGACTGACTTCCTGCTTGTTCCCAGAGAAACAGTACTTATCTATTTAGTATTTAGCTCACACTTTGCCAGCACCAACACAGTAAATGACAGCAAATAAAGACCAGCATGGTCCAATCTTGTCTGTCCAGTAATTTAAGGTGAGTTTAGTTTAAAGGTGGGTTGCAATCAGATACAATAGGTATTTCCCTGTTCCTAGAGGACTTATAATCAAGTTTGTATCCAAGGCAATGTAGGGTTTAAAGTGACTTGCCCATGGCTACAAGGAGCACTAGTGGGATTTGAATTCTGTGGTCTCTGATCATCAGGCTTCTTCTCTAATCACTAGGCTGCTACTCCTACTGTAAAGGATCTAGGCATCCATGCTGGTTTATAAATATTTAATATAAAACTGAAATACAATGAGGCATTTAGCATCAATAGCAACACTTTGAATTTAATTCTCAAAGCCACAGATAGCCAGTGTAGAGAGAGAAGACATGGGGTAATAGGATAAAAGCAGGACACACCTGTAAGCAGCCTAGTGGCTGCATTTAGAAACAGCAGGGAACTCCAGGTATAAAGCAATATAATTTCTTCTGACAAGATTAGGGACTGCAAAAATGTTCTAAAACCTTTAGGAGGTAAAGCGTAGTTACTCACCTGTAACAGGTTTTCCATGTGGACAGCAGAAATTAGTCTTCACATATGGGTGACGTTATGTGCTGACTGAGCCCACAGAGAAGCATCTCCCCAGCTTTCAAAGAAAGCCTTTGGGAGATGCACCACGCATGCGTGGTCCCCTTCCCACCCAACGAGGCCATTTTGCCTCAGTTTAATGACATAGCTTAGACTGGGCTAGTGTCATCAGGCATTGAACTGTTTTCCTGGTATTTTTCTTTGTATGTCTGCTTTGTGGATGTATTTCTTAATGCTTGATCTGTTTCTTCAAGATTGGTCATGTGGCCTTCTTGTTTTTTTTGTTTAAAATTGCATGCATAAATTAAAAAAAAAAAAAAAAAAAAAAGATACTTTCTGTGGAAATGGGACATACGTCAGGTGGGCTCCACAGAAAAAAGGAGACAGAGGCAAGATGACACTCTTGGGCAGGAAGAGGACATGCATGCGTGGTTTATCTCCCAAAGGCTTTCTTTGAAAGCTGGGAAGATGCTTCTGTGTGGGCTCAGTTGGCGCTGATGTCACCCATATGAGGACAGACTTACTCACTCAATCTTCTTAGAGAATTTCCAACTCCATTGCTCATGGTGAAGTGTCAAGCAAGGATTATAGCTACCACATAATGACACAACATGCATTTTCTGGTTTGAGAGGGGAGCCTAAAGTGCGTCTCTAAATTTAAGAGAATTTTAACTGAATTTAGGGCCAAAGTTTTCAAATGAAACTTTTAAATTTCTGAATTCAGAAAAAAAGCTTAAGGGCGTACGTCTAGGCCTACAATTCAGTTGACTGGATTTAGGCACTTAAGTATTTAGATCTGGTTTTCAGTGCTAATGCTTTTCCTCAGAATCACTGCCCCCTATGGCCATCCATTTTTAGGAGCCTACATATAAGTATCTAAGCTCCAGTCAGTTTTCACAAGGGACCAATCTGAGGGCCTAACCCAAGTTAGGCATCTACATTTTTTGAAAAACTGATCCCTGAACTTATTTATTTATTTACATTCTCTTATATACCGCGCTATTCTGCATCAGTGCGGTTTACATTGAACAAACTGAAATTACTTCTATAGTAATTTAACTGTTGCCTTTGCTGACAATAAGCAGAATGCCAATTGATAGCATCCATTATGGGGGACTTTGAAATTAGAACTCATGCTCACTGGGAATAGACTGAAACCACCAACTCACTTGCTACAGATCACTTTAAATATGCTTCAAATGTCCGCATAGTCTCAGAGATATATAAAATTATATAAAGTTACCTGTTTCTCCAGGTCTCCATGTTCATCGTTTCTGCTAGAGTCCACTGTGTCTTTACTCATCAACTATAAAATATAAATTGCAATCATGAAATATATATGCAATAAAATTATGATTTCTTGATACTGTGAACAAAACATACTTCTAGCTTGTCCAGTAAATCAAAGCATACTCAAAGTAAACCGCCCCCCCCCCTCACTATCAGTCACATACCCAAGCAAACTGCATTCATCTCAATTGTCACTACTTGATTCCTGCCAAAGTTAACCTGATAGAAAGATTTTTCTTATATAGGTCCCAAAGGGTGCCTCAAGAGATTATAGTAATAACTGAGGTGGCCACCTTTTGGAAGCTATAAAGCATGATTTTTTTGGTATCGCCTTTTATGGATTTCTCATTTATATTCGAGATAAGCAGATGGCCTGTTTTATGATTTTTCAGGTTTTCCAAATATTTCTTTGAATACCATTTTTTGTAATTATTTCATTTTATTAATTCCTCATAACAGTCCTGTACTAATGGGTTATGCCTGTAGTAGCAGACAAAGACAGAGACCAATCACTTGTGAGCTCTGCCCTATAAAGGACACCAGCAGCCCATGGCTCACTAGTATTTGTCCTTCTCCATCAGATGGTAAGAGACATACTATCCAGTGTGGTTCTGGCCTGGTATGCTGCTGACTCCTGGGCCTGATTGGAGAAAGCATAGTTACTCACTTGTAGCAGGTGTTCTCCTGGAACAGCAGGAATCAGTCCTCAAATATGGATGACATCGTGGGACGTCACCAGCAGGGACATCCTCCAGCTTCCAAAGGAAGCTTTTGGCATGTCAACCCACAGTGTGCCAGTCTTCCCACCAGAAGGGGCCAACTTACCTCAGTTTGATGACATAGCTTAATGAAACCAAAAAGAGAAGACCTCCACAGGGTGGAGAGAGAGTAGTGAGGACCAATTTCTGCTGTTACTGGAGAACACCTGTTAACAGGCGAGTAACTATGTTTTTTCTGGGACCAAGCAGGAAGTTAGTCTTCACATATGGGACTCCCCAGCTACCACCTACCGAAAAAAAAACTGTAAAACAGCCCAATGGGACAACCAGAAAAATAACTGAACAGCAGCACGAGTAATCACTGAAACGTTCCAAGAGTCAGTATCCACTATAGACATCAACAGTAGGTCGACTATGGTAGCCTGACAGACAGAATTGCCAATAGCAAGGCATTGCCTTAATCCCCAAACAGGTGCCAGAGTACAGTTTGGCCGAAGTTGCTGTGACATTGGAAATCTCTATCCAGACAATGGCCTGTGAAGATGTGGCCAGAAGACCACATAGCAGCCCTACAGATCTCCACCATGGAGACGGAACGCAAGTTGGCTAACGAAGCAGCGTTCCAAACTCATACCAGCTTGAGCATAAGTGAAGGAGATGCAGTCTGCAACCCAAAGCAAAAGGGTACGATTCAAGACTGCCACACCCAGCCTATTGGGGTCAAGAGAGGCAAAGAACTGGGAGGAATGGCAGTGAACCTTTGTACGTTCGAGGTAGAATGCTAGCACTCTCTTACAATCCAGTGAGTGTATAGTGGCCTCAGCCCTGTTAGCATGAGGTCTGGGAAAAAAGGGGGCAGTACCAGCAACTGATTAATGTGACAGGCAGAAACCACCTTAGGAATGTAGGGCTGGTACCCCTGTAGATATGCCACCTGCAGATCTCCGGCCTGCTCGGATGCTGACGCCTGAACCAAAACTGATCAAACAAGATGTTTTCCTGCTGCAAGGAACTTTTGCTGTGCTTCCACAGTCTCAGACCTGACCTTCAAGCAACTGCTTGCCAAGTGATTATACTATTGTTTCTGTCCAATTAGTTTCCCAGACCAATTAGTTGTCCACATGCAAGAACATCTGCTTCTCCGGTCTGCTAGGTACGTTTGACCTAGATTGGCCACTGTTGGAAACAGGATACTGGGCTTGATGGACTTGGTCTGACTCAGTATGGCATATCTTATGTTCTTAAGTTCATCATCCACTAACGATCCTACTGGCCTTTGGATGTCCGAAACTGCATACTGTTATCTTCTCTCATTATGGCTCCTGTGTCTGCAGGATGAACACCTGTTCATTACCTTCTAGTTCGCTAAGAGCACTTCAGACTGTCTTGTGCCAACCAATCACCAGACCTATGATGGAGAATCTACACAAAGAATAATTACAGTATGCAACAGAACTTTTGCGCCTTTTGTGCTCCTGCCTTTTTCTGCCTTTCGTGCTCTGTGTGCCTTGTGCTTGCTATCCCCTTGCTTGTCTGCAAGACAGATACACTCTACATGTGTGCAAGGCCGTTCTCCTAAGAACAGAGATAAGACTTTCACAGATCTCCGGTTCTGTCTCTCACTCGGCTTGCCTCCAAAAGGGCTGTAGCCTGCGTTATCTAGCCTAGCTGTTTCTTTGGACCTTATGCTGCTCCAATTTCTTGGGTCTAGTCACAAGAGTTCCGGCAAGAGCTAAGGTACAGTCTTATTTCTCTTTCTCCGGGAGGGTAATAGTTCGAAACTAGTTTCCATAATTCTTCTGAGTGCAGAGCAAACTGATGACCTTTGGTTACTAATGAGTGATTTATCACTTTGTCTAACTGTAATCATTGTGCTGCTATAACTTGTTACCTCATATTTCTAATAATATATCTATAACTATATGTCTGTATAATCTTCTATCTATATCTATATCTCATTTCCTCTGGACATAACAGAGCATAACTTATTTTTGTTTGCTATTAACCACCCCTACAGGAAGAAAGAGTGAGTCCAGAGGAGCACTCGATTTTGATGAAACCTCATGTATGGAGGATGTGTCACTAGCACCTGGCGTTCACTGACACTGTGCACAGAGGTGACTGTTACTAAGAAAACAACCTTCCGAGATACTTGAGCAGACAAGAGCTGAGATGCTCAAAAGGGGCAGAAATCAGCTGTCCGAGCACCACTAAGGTACCATGCCACAGGTAGGGGCTTAATCAATGGCCAAGAGAGAAAGACGTCTCAAAGCGACTTACAAGGGGATCCACAGAAACAGGTTTACTACCCACCCCATGATGGTAGGCCGCCACTGCACAGAGATGTACTCTCAGAGTTCGATTTGAGACCCAGGTTGGACATGTGAAGCAGGTAAGTGAGCAACAACTCCACCGAACAAGAAAAGGGGCTCAGCATCTTGTCAGTACACTACAGAGAGAATCTACACCATTTAAAAGCATAGGAATGCCATGTGGAGTCTGTGTGGGAAGCCAAGACAATGCTCTCCACATCAGCTACTAGGTGGAGTTCTGTGAGAACTACATGCTCAGCATCCATGCTGAGAGTTAGAGAGCAGATGTTGGGGTGAAGAAGAGATCTCCTGTCCTGGAATGATAGATCTGGATCAGAACTGTGCCGGATTGGTGGCCTCCAAGACAGAAGAGAAGAGGGAACCAAGGCTACCTGGGCCAGTGTGGGGCAATGAGGATCATGGGGGCAATGAGGATCATGGTAGCCTTTATCCTCCTGGAGCTTGAAAAGGGTCCTGGCCACCAGAGGAGTTGGTGGATAGGTATAAAGCAGACCCTCTCCCCAAATCAGCAGAAAAGCATTGGAAGCCATCAGACTGCTGCATGGAACCCTGGAACAGAACTGCGGCACCTGAGTGTTGTCCAGCGATGTAAAGAGGTCTATGCTCAGGGTGCCCCACATCCGGAAGGTGTGGCTGACAACTCAACTGTTGAGAGTCCACTCATGTGGATGAAGGACTCAGCTGAGTCGATCCGCCAAGACACCGAGCTCCACTGGCAGATACACCATTCGAAGAAGCATGCCATGTGAAATGGTGAACTTCCAAAGACGCACTGTCTCCCAGCAGAGAAAGTACGAATCTGTGCCCCACTACTTGATGTAGAACATTGCTACTTGGTTGTCAGTCTGGATGAGGACAACCTGGTTGGCTAGCTGCTCTCAAAAAGCTCTGAGTGCACCGGAGATGACATGGAGCTCCAAGAAGTTGATCTGGTAGAGGCTTTCCCCAACTGTCCAGACGCCCAACATTCAGAGACCATTGAGATGGACTCCTCAGCCCATCTTGGAAGCATCCGTAGTCAGAACCTGTTAATGCAAAAGGGCTTGGAAGGGAAGTCCCTGGCGCAGATTTTGTGGTTTTAACCACTAAGAGAGACTACTTGAGTGGCTGAGTAATGGTCACCTTGTCCTGGAGGTGACCCGTAACTTGGCCACTGCATACAGAGTCCACTGCACTTGCCTCATCTACAGATGGACAAGCAGAGTGACATGAACCATGGAGGCTATGTGACTGAAAATACGCAGCATTCCCCTGGCTGTGGTGAATGGACGTCCGTAACTTCCTGACTAGGTGGAAGTGCCGTAGGGCTTGATCCTTGTGTTGGTAGGTCCAGGCCACAGTAGTATCTAGGAGGGCCCCAATGAACAAAAGGCACGGAGCGTGCTGCAAATAAAACTTTGGGTAATTGATGACAAAGCCCAGATACTCGAGCAGCTGAATGGTGATCCTTGCGGCGCACCGAACCTCATCCAATGTTCGATCCCTGATCAACCAGTCACCCAGGTAGGGGAAGATGAAAAGTCCCCGCGTGAAGAGTGGAGGAGTAGCCTAGTGGTTGGGGCAAGGTACTTCAGGCCGGAAGGTCGGTGGTTCAAATCCCACTAGAGGACAGCAACCTTGGGCCGGAAGGACTGGGGTTTCTAGTCCCACAGGTGCTCCTTGTGGTCTTGGGCAAGCCACTTAACCCTCCATAGCCCATGTTCCCTGTAAAATAGTTATCTCCAAGTTATAATGCCCTGTTCAATGTAATTTCAGTTTGTTCAATGTAAACCGCACTGATGCAGAATAGCGCGGTATATAAGAGAATGTAAATAAAATAAATAAATAAATAAAAGAGGAATGCAGCGATCACTGCCAGACACTTTGTGAAGACCCTTGGAGCAGAAGCGGGGCCGAAGGGTAGCACCCAGTACTGATAATACTTTGTTGAGCATGAAGCACATACTGTCGATGGACAGGGTGAATGGGGATGAGAGATCCTTGAGATCCAGGGAGCACAGCCAGTCTTCCCATTGGAGATAAGGCAAACAATGTTCCCAGGGAGATCACCTTGAACTTTTCTCGCAAGAGGAATCAGTTGACGTTCCGAAGATCCAATATGGGCTAGAAGCCATCTGTCTTTTTGGGAACCAGCATGTAATGGGAGTAGAACCCCTTCCAGACCTAAGGAGGAACCAGCTCGACGGAAAGTCAGCCAAGAGAACCTGGACCTCCTTCTGCAGGAGTTCTCGATGGGATGGATCGAGGGGGTACTCCTCTGGGGAAAAAAGGGGAAGGAAGTTGATCAACGTGCAACAGGTACCCCTCCCGAACTAAATTGAGAGTTCAGGAGTCTGATGTTATCATTGGCTACCTGTGGGCAAAATGGATCAATCTATCCCCCACCTGAGGTGGAAGTGTGGTGGAAAATGGAAGGGTCGCCATACTCCTTAGGAAAGGGTCAAAAACCTCCACCAGGCTGCGGTTGGGGCACAGGCTGTGACTTCTGGGGCTTGGGGCAGCAGTGCCGACACTGGCCCTGAACCCTTCTACTGCTGCCCCTGCTGAGAGCCATAATACAGCGCTGATATGGTAGGTAGTCTGCATAGTACTTCCTCCTCTTTGGATAGAAAGGCTTCTTTCCTGAGGCTCTCTTCTTAGAGGGGGTCAACCATCTTACGAGAATATCTATTCATCATTAACTGCTCTCCGGCCTTGTCCTCCATGGGCTTGCCAAAGAGGTTCTCGCCTAGCAGGGGACCTCCACTAGCTTGTGCTGCACCCACTATTTTAAGTCAGGACTGAAGCCAAACTAGCTGGCAAGCTCCAATGCCAATCAAAGCCACCTGGGCAACTGACTCAAAACAGTCCTATGCTGCCCTGGTCATACATTTTGAGCACTCTTTCACTGTGGAAACAAGCCAATGGTAGCGGTCAGTCTATTCTTTTGGAACGACAGTTGGGAAAATGGCCAGACCGCCCACTAGATTCCTGAGATACATACCCATTTGAGCTGATAGGCCTAAATACGGCTACCAACATGGAACCCTGGAAGCACTTTCTCCCAATCAACTACATTTAAGCGTGGTAAAACACACACTATTGCACTCTCTCCTCTGGGGTAACAATAGTCGGCCCAACCAGGAGTACCCTGCAGCCAAACCCGACACGGCACGTGTTTCAGCTATGCCTTCCCTCAGGGGTTCTTTGGCATACTAAAACAGATATAACTATAACAAATCATATAATAAATATCATATACATATAAAAACACATTAAAACAATATAAATACGCAATCCATGAACAAAAACTGTATACATATATAATAAATAAATAAATAAATCAGATGAATAAAACTGAATATAATAAATGGTTATATGTGAAATGGTGATTGTCAAACCAGACAATGGATGAGAGAGCTAAAGGGTGAAAAAGTAAAAACTTGTAACTGTTGTAGATAATCCATCTGATAAGACCCTTTAGTTATGTGTTAAAACTAAGGGAAAGTAAAGGAACATTTAATATTTTAACAATACACACATAAAAATAACATGCATCTATTAAAAAATTGACATCCATATATTGAGGAAACATACATTAAAAATACATGTATAAAAAAGTGTGTGTAAAGGGAGCAGGAGTGAACTGCAGATTTAAGAGGTATCAGAGTTTCACCCCACAGATCATTTAAAAAATATCTGTTATTGTCTTAAGATTGAACACCACTGGCTATGCCTCAACCTGTATCTAAAAACTAACATTCTGTTATGCTTTACTGCTGATTTACAATCATTAAACTAAACCACTAATCTCACAGCTTATATGTGTTTTACTCTTACTGATAAACAGTACATGTGCTTGATTTTTTTTGTTTTTTTTAAAGTATAAAGAAAAGAATAGCGTAGTTACTCACATGTAACAGGTAATCTCTGGGAACAGCAGGAATTGAGTCATCACATATGGGTGACATCGGTACCAATGGAGCTTGCGTGGGAACACTCCCCAGCGTCCAATAGGAAAGCTTTTGGGAGCATCCCACTGCGCCTGTGTAGCTATCTTCCCGTCTTTTCAGCTCTCCCTCTTCAGTTGCGTTTGCAGCTGAGATGAAAGGAGAGAAGGAGAAGGAGGAGGAGGAGGAAAAGTACAACTCCTCGGGGAGGAGGGTGGGTTGTGAAGACTCAATTCCTGCTGTTCCCAGAGATCACCTGTTATATTTGAGTAACTACGTTATCTCCAGAAACAAGTAGGAATGTAGTCTTCACATATGGGACTCCCTAGCTTGGAGATGCCAGAGAGATTATCTCAGAGCAAGCTGTGGAACACAGGCCTAAGTAGTAGGTCATATATCCCGCAAGGATGTCTGGTATCGAAACCCTGGACAGGGGGTAGGAGTTGATCTGAAAGAGATGCCAGAGAACAGCTTGGCCAAACAAGGAATCCCGGCAGGAGTCCCTGTCCAGGCAATAGTGAGCAGCAAAAGTATGGACAGAGGACCAGGTTGCTGCTTTGCATATCTCATCAATCGCTACAGAGTGCAGTTTCACCATGAAGGTAGCCATTGCCCCAACATTATGTGCAGTGACATGGCCCTCAAGGGAGAGTCCTGCACTGTCACAAGCAAAGGAGATACAATCTGCTATCCATCTGGAGAGAGTTTGCTTCGATACCGGTAGTCTTAGGTGACTGGAGTCAAAAGCTATGAAAAGCTGTGAAGCTTTTCTGTAATCCCTAGTTCTCTGGAGATAAAAGGCCAAAGCACATTTGCAATCCAGACTATGAAGGGTTACTTCCGCCCTAGAAGAATGAGGTCTAGGGAAAAAAACAGGGAGGTACACCGACTGGTTTAAGTGAAAAGGCGAGACCACCTTTGGCATAAAGTGAGGATGAGTCCCAAGGACTACCCTATCATGGTGGAATCGTGTATAAGGAGCCTGAAGCTCACTGATGCGCCTTGCTGAAGTGAGGGCAATAAGGAAGGTGACCTTCCAGGTAAGAAACTTCAAAGAAGTTGTGGCTAGTGGTTCGAAGGGCAGCTTCATAAGCTGTCCTAAAACATTAAGGTCTCCCATATGCCACTGGGAGTGGCTTAATGGGAGGCTTAGTTAATAGAAGAGGCTGAGAGGAGATGGGCTGACCATCTAAGGGCATGTGAAACCACAATGGCACTTAGGTGGACTCTTACCGAATTGGTTTTGAGTCCAGAGGAAGAGAGGTCGAGAAGATATTCAAGTAATGCTTCCACCAGAGCTGAAAAGGGGTAAAGATCCCTTTTCGAACACCAGAGAATCTATGCCACTTGAAGGCGTAGGAGCGCCTTGTGGAAAGTTTCCTTGAAGCCAAAAGGATATCTTACACCTGTTGAGAGAGGCTGATGTCCTAAAATGCTATGCCTTCAGCAGCCATGCTGTAAAATGTAAGGACTGCGGATTGGGATGCAACAGCGTCCCATCCTCCTGTGAGAGGAGATCTGGAGCAGACCCCAAATCTACTGGTTGAACTTGAGAGAGACATAGAAGCAGAGGATACCACGGCTGCCATGGCCAATGCGGGGCTATAAGAATCATGTAGCCCTTGTCTCACTGGAGTTTGAAGAGTTTGGGGGATGAGGGGAATGAGAGGGAAAGCATATAGGAAGTCCTGACCCCAGTGAAGGTGAAAGGCATCTACCACTTGGTTGTTCTGAGCAGGCATTCTGAAACAGAAGCGGGGAAGTTAGGCATTCTGAGGACTTGCAAACAGGTCTATATCTGGGGTTCCCCAGATCTGAAAAATGTGAGCAACCTTGTCTGCATGGAGAGACCACGCGTGAGGTAGCAGTACTCGACCAAGTTTGTCGGCCAAGAGATTATGCTTGCCTGAGAGATACACCGCAAGTAGGTGAATCTGATGCTGTAAGGCGAAAGACCACAGGTTTAGGGCTTTGTTGCAAAGTGTCCAAGAGCCTGTTCTGCCCTGCTTGTTCAAGCAGAACATGACTACCTGATTGTCCATCTGGACTAGAACTATGCGGAAGCAAAGGTGGTCGTGGAACACCTTGCGAGCATTGTGGATGGCTTTGAGTTCCAGCAGATTTATGTGGTGTTTTGACTCCTGATGAGACCAAAGACCCCGAGTGAAGAGGTTGTCCAGATGAGCTCCGCAGCCCAATCTGGACACATCTGTCATCAGGGTACATTGTTGTGAAGGCTTCTGAAAAGGTGACCCTACGAGGAGGTGTTCTGGGGATTGCCACCACTGGAGACACTAGATGAGACTTGTAGAGTATTATTCTGTCTCCCAAACGACCGGATGCTTGAGACCATTGGGAAGCCAGGGTCCACTGAGCTGCACGCATATGCAGACGAGCGTATGGAACCACATGTACAGTAGATGCCACATGGCCCAGGAGTTGCAGCATTTTTCGAGCAGTGAGAAAGGTCTTGAGGCATGCTTGAGATGCAAGCTGAATGAGTCGAGCACAGCGGGCTTGGGGCAGAATAGCCCTCGACTGTTGAGTGTCTAGGAGAGCCCCTATAAACTCTAGAGTTTGAGGGGGAATGAGATAGGACTTTGGAAGATTTATTACAAATCCCAAGTATTGCAGCACCTGCATGGTGCGCTGAGAGAAAGACTGGTCTCTAGAGATGTGCTTGCTCGAATGAGCCATTCGTCTAAGTAGGGGAAGACGAATATCCCTAGAGTCTCTTAGGAATGCAGCTACAACTGCCATGTACTCTGTAAAGACTCTTGGGGCAGAGGTCCAGGCCAAAAGATAGGACTCTATTGATGTTGTCTCCCTTGGAATAAGAAACGCAGGAACCTTCTGTGTTCTGCGTGGATAAGAATGTGAGTATATGCGTCCTTTAGATCTAGAGAACAGAGCCAATCCTGACTCTGGAGATAAGGAGAAGAGTACCTAGGGAGATCTTGAATTTCTCCCTAAGTAGATACTTGTTCAGTTTTCTATGGTCCAGGATGGGCCTGTATCCCCGTCTTCTTTGGAATGAGGCCCAGAGCTTGCTGGGAGAGTGGCACTTCCTCTATTGCACCCTGTGAGAGAAGGGGGGTGACCTCCTGCAATAACAGTGTGATGAGAGGGGGTTGAGAAGTGAACTCTCTTGGAGGAGATTGGGGGAGTAAACTTCAGAAGTGAAGTTTGTACCCCTCCCTTACTACTATGGAGAGAGTCCAGTGTTCTGATGTTACAAGATGCCACCTGTGGGCAAACTGACAGTCTGCCAGGAATGTAGATGGGAGGAGGTTGGGTCTGCTGTGTTGGCTGAGACCTGGGGGTCTAAGCCTTTCTTCTGCTGTTTTGGTTGTTGCTGCCCTTTGAGGAGCATGGATGGAACAGTGCACCGCAGGGGTGTAAGAAGAGTAGTACTTTTTCTTATTGAAAAATGGTTTCTTCGATATCTTTTTCTTAGCTGGGTTGGCAGTAGATCTAGAAAGTCTATTGAGTGGTGTTCTCAGATTCCAACTGAGACGCCTTATCCTGCCAGTCTTCGCCAAAAAGGCTTTCACCTGTGCAAGGTATATTACCCAGCTTACCTTGAACCCACTGTTCAAGATCAGAGGCTTGGCGCCAAGCAATCCTGCATGCAGCAATGAAAACGAAATTAGGTCTTACCTGCTAATTGTCTTTCCTTGAACTTTCTCCGGGCCAGTCCAGGGTAAGGTAGGGTTGTCAATCCCCTATAGCAACTGAGGACTGAATGCTTCAAGTTTTCCTGAGAGGTGAAGCCACTCCCCCTTAGGGCTAACCATCAGTCTCCTTCTGTCAAAGCAACTAAAGAGAACAAAACTGAAAAGAGTAGATTAACCCTTGAAAAACTGATAATAATCTATAGTTCTTGAACAACGAGGAAGCAAGAAACACACTTCCCTTGAATGCTATCAATTAACTTTTTTTTTTTTTTTTTTTTTAATATTTCAAATAGAGTAGATACTACCGAGTCATCCGAGTTTGGCATTAAGTGCATGCGCCTAGCCCCAAGTTGTGCATCTGGAGCGAAGACGCCAAGATGATGAAATGCTTTGAAGATGCCAAAAAGACAGAAATATAGATACCGATGCCGAAAAGCTGAACACCAGGGTGGGTCCCTGGACTGGCCCGGAGAAAGTTCAAGGAAAGACAATTAGCAGGTAAGACCTAATTTCGTTTTCCTTATCATTTCTCCGGGCCAGTCCAGGGTAAGGTAGGGCAGTACCAAAGCAGTACCTAAACCTGGGAGGGGCCCGCCAAACCTGAGATAAGAGCCGCAGCCCCCACCTTAGCATCGTCCCGAGCTTGAACATCCAAGCGGTAATGCTTTGCAAAGGCATGCAAGGAAGACCAGGTTGCTGCTCTGCAGATGTCAACCGGCGGAACAAAAGCGAACTCCGCCCAGGAAGCCGCTTGAGCTCTAGTGGAATGAGCTCTTAACGTCGCCGGCAGCGACAGACCGCGGACAGAGTACGCTTCAGAAATGGCTTTGCGGACCCACCTAGCAATAGTGGACTTAGAAGCCGCGAGACCCTTGCGAGGACCACTGAACTGGACAAAAAGCCTATCCGTCTTCCGAATAGACTGCGACAACCGAAGGTAGGTTTTGAGAACCCGAGCAAGATCTAAATGCCGGAGCGCCCTGTCCAAAGGAGAAGTGGAGGAAAACGAAAAAACAGGCAACGCTACAGATTGGTTAACATGAAAAGACGACAGCACCTTCGGCAAAAAGGAGGGAACAGTGCGCAGCAAAACCCGCTCGGGAAGAAACTGCAAATAAGGTTCTCGACAAGACAAGGCTTGCAAATCTGAAATCCTACGCGCCGAACACAAGGCGACCAGGAAAGCAGTCTTCCAAGAACACTCTCGGAGCTGCTGCGAGCAGAGGGACGTCAAAGGAGAGTGAGAAAAAGCCTCCAAAACTACGTTCAAGTCCCAAGGAGGCACAATAGAACGAACAGGAGGACGAATAATCTTTGCGGCTCGTAAAAAACGATGCACATCCGGATGCGCGGAAAGGCGACGACGTTGCACCGGACCCCGAAAACAGGCAAGCGCTGCTATTTGCACCTTAAGAGTACTAAGAGCCAGCCCTTTGTCCAAGCCATGCTGTAAGAAAAGGAGAAGCTGTGGTAAAGACGAGGACATAGGAAAAACCTTGTGCTGAGAACACCAAGTTTCAAAAAGGCGCCAAACCCGGACATAGGCCAGAGAAGTCACCGGTCTCTTAGACCATAGTAAAGTAGACACTACGGAGCTCGCATACCCTTTGCGTGTCAAGCGAGCCCTTTCAAGAGCCAAGCCGTAAGCAAGAAGCGATCCACTCGTGGCATGAGTATCGGACCCTGCTGCAAGAGATTGCTGCGGACTGGAAGAGGCCACGGCTGATCTATCAGCAGACGAACGAGATCGGCATACCAAGGCTGGCGCGGCCAATCCAGGGCAATGAGAATCACCAACCCCCGGTGCCGCGTTGAAGAATACGACTCAACATCGGCCACGGAGGAAACACGTACAAGAGAGCATCCTGAGGCCAGGGTTGAACGAGAGCATCGAGCCCCTCGGACATGCGTTCCCTGCGTCTGCTGAAGAAACGACTCGCTTTGGCATTGCTGTACGTCGCCATGAGATCCATCACCGGTTGTCCCCAACGTAAGGTGATGTCGTGAAAGACCGCCACATTCAACTCCCACTCTCCGGGATCGAGAAGATGACGGCTGAGATAATCCGCCTGTACATTCGCCGTTCCCGCAACATGAGCTGCAGAGAGCGCTAGCAGATTGTCCTCCGCCCAGGACATCAGCGCTTGACACTCGGAGAGAAGAGAAGGGCTCTTGGTTCCCCCCTGATGATTGATGTATGCAACCGTCACAGCATTGTCGGAAAAGATCTTGACTGCCGATCCCTTGAGAAAGGCTGCAAAGTGAAGAAGGGCAAGGCGAGCCGCTCGCAGCTCCAAGAGGTTGATCGACCAGGTGCTCTCTTCTGGGGACCAAACCCCTTGAGCAACCTGTGCTTGACAGTGAGCTCCCCAGCCGATCAGGCTGGCATCCGTGGTGACTAACATCCAGGAGGGTTCCTGTAAGGGAACACCCGCAGACAGATGAGCTCGAACCAACCACCACTCGAGGCTGCGGCGCACGAGAATTGAATAGGGCAGGCGCTGCGAGAGAGGGTGAAGCTGTGGTGACCAACGGGACAGCAAAGCCTGCTGCAAAGGCCGCATGTGAGCTTTGGACCATGGCACCAGATCCAGCGCCGCCGCCATGGATCCCAAGAGTTGCAAATACGTCCATGCCGACGGAGTCGTTAGCTGCAGAAACGCTTGAACCTGCCGAACCAGCTTGTCTATGCGCACTTCGGGCAAAGACACTCTCCCGCGCTCGGTGTCGAACAGAGCTCCCAGATAAATCATGCGCTGCGACGGTATCAAGAGACTCTTGGCCTGATTGATTACCCATCCGAGCTGCTCGAGAAGCTGCACCACCCGAGCAGTCGCCGCGATGGAATCGATCCGAGAATCGGCCCTGATCAACCAGTCGTCGAGATAAGGATGAACACGGATTCCGTCTTTGCGAAGCGCCGCCGCAACCACTACCATTAGCTTTGTGAACGTCCGCGGAGCCGTAGCTAGCCCGAACGGCAAAGCTTGAAACTGGAAATGACCCACCGGAAGGGCAAAGCGCAAAAAACGCTGATGCGATGGCCTGATGGGAATATGAAGATAGGCCTCTGTGAGATCTATTGAGGTGAGAAATTCTCCCGGCTGCACCGCCCGAATTACGGTACGAAGAGTTTCCATGCGAAAGTGTGGCACCCGCAAAGTACGGTTTACCGCTTTGAGATCCAGTACGGGCCGAAAAGAATCGTCCTTTTTGGGCACCACAAAATAAATCGAGTATCGACCGCAACCGTACTGGTCTAAAGGCACGGGGACTATCGCCTGCAACTGTAAGAGGCGTGAGAGCGTTTCCGCTATGGCCTCCGCCTTCCGACCCGAGCCGCCGGGAGACATCACAAATGCGGGATCCAAGGGGAACGCGAAATCGAGAGCATAGCCGTTCTGAATGATTTCCAACACCCATCTGTCGGAGGTAATGGCGGCCCAAGCCGTCAGAAATCCCCGGAGTCGCCCGCCTACCGGGACCAACGGCCGGACCAGCCAACCTTCATTGCGACTTTTTAACGAAGGGCTGAGGCGCCCCAAAGGAGGACCGGCTAAATCCTCGGGCACCCCGAAAGGACTGTCCACGAAAGCTGGAACGCCCCCTGGCATAGGGAGTAAAGCGTGCACCACGAAAACGACGCGAATCCCTACCAGCGCCTCGGGATATAGTCCCCGAGCGCCCCGGTCTAGGTCTATCCTCAGGCAACCGACCGCCCTTGGAGTCCCCCAAATCCTTAACAATCTTTTCCAAGGCTTCCCCGAAAAGTAACTTACCCGTATAGGGCAACTTACTGAGACGCAACTTGGAGGAAACATCCGCCGACCAGTTGCGCAGCCAAAGGAAACGCCTAGCCGCAACGAGGGAGGCCATAGTTTTAGCCGCTATCCGTAACAAATCATAGAAGGCATCCGCCATATACGCCGCGGCCGATTCTAATTTCGCAGCGTCGGGCACCACAGAAGGCTGCTCCCCGGAGCCGTCCCCCTGTAACCAGCGAATAGACGCCCGAGAAACGTACGCCCCACAAATTGCGGACTGTAACGCCAGTGCGCTGGAATCAAAGGCCTGCTTTAGTAGAACCTCTAACTTCCTATCTTGCAGGTCCTTGAGAGCCGCTGCCCCTTCGACAGGAATGGTAGTCTTTTTGGTGACTGCGGAAATAATAGCATCCACCTTCGGTAGGTGCAATAAATCCTTCACCTCCTGGGGAAGGGGGTATAAGCGTGCCAAGGCGCGGCTACCCCTCAGGGAAGCCTCGGGACATTCCCATTCCGAATCAATCATTTGCCGGATCACCCGGTGCAGAGGGAAACAGCGTTGCTCGGTTTTAACGCCCTGCAATAAAGGGTCTTCCAAGGGCTCCTGAGAAGAGGAAGGGAGCACTAGGTGTAGCGCTGTCAAGGACTGAGTAATGAGCGCCGAAAGTTCCTCCTTCCGGAACACGCGAAAAACGTTGGGATCCTCACCTGGAGCAATCTCCCCTTCCTCCAATTCCTCAGCCTCAAAATCCAAAGCTGGATCAGTTACCCCCTCATGATCCCGTTGAACTAGGGAAATGTCAGGCTGAGGAGAAAAAAGATCAAAAGCATCTGAAAGGACACCTTTAGCTTGAGATGGACCTTCTCCAGGATCCTCAGGCCCGGGAGCCTGTCCCGGCAGAGGCATATGAGAGAAAACAGCCGAGAGCGCTTCTGGCTGAGAAGATTTCATCAAAAAGGCTGTGTGCATCGCCAGAATAAACTCTGGCGAAAAAAATGATTCACTCTTTCCCTGAGGCGCAGAAACAGTATCGGGGAGCTTGACCTGGCGCCCGGACTCTTTGGATGTCTTGGCCTTCCGCTTATGCGGCGGAGGCTGCTCTAAGCCTGAAGTAACCGGCGCTGACAAAATGGCCGTCTTTCCCGCCTTTTCGGGCGGTAAAGACGGATCTTCTAAGCCTGAGACAGACTGCTCTGCCATTAGGAAAAAATATCCCCAAAGTAAAACCCGAGGAGGAAAAAAACCGACCGGCGACGGAAACCCCGTCGGGGAGAAGAAAATCAAAAACCGGCTCGAAGGAACGCCGCGGTATTGAGGCAGGGAGATACCAGTCAAAAGAACTCACCCGATGAAAAGAAAAAAACTGAACCGGTCCCGTAGAACCGCCGCTAGCGGTAAGGAGAGGAAGAGAGTCAGCGCGCTACCAGAGGAACAACTGGGGCCCCCAGAATCACTCGGTAGATGGAGACGGAGGCAGGCAATGAGGCAGGCTCTACCTCGCACTGCAGGCACTTTCACTCAACGTCTCCGTGCTTTAAAGCTATAGCGCAGTTAAAGCAGATATGCACAATTTCTCACAAGAACTATAGCAATCAGCTCTGCTAGAGCCAAAAGTACTCATGGAAAAGAAAGACAAGAGGGAGAAAAAATAATTCGATCCTCTATAGCTGCTGAGGACTGAAAGACTGATGGTTAGCCCTAAGGGGGAGTGGCTTCACCTCTCAGGAAAACTTGAAGCATTCAGTCCTCAGTTGCTATAGGGGATTGACAACCCTACCTTACCCTGGACTGGCCCGGAGAAATGATAAGGAATATAGCTAAAGTTCTGCTGATGCATTCAAAACAGCCTAAAGTTGCCCAGTTAACAAATTTGAAAACATTTTGGGCATGTTTCACAAGGGTGAGATAATCAGATCTCGTCGTCAGGGAGAAGAGGAGCCATCAACTCCAAATCCTTAGCCACCTCCCTAAGGAGCATACCCATGCAGAATATGTAGGAACTGATTCTGGCCGACAACATGGAGGCCTGAAAACAGACGACCAAAAGGAATGCATTTTAGCACTTTTAATTCAACGCATTGCCGATTCCACCACCAAGGAATGGTGTGCTAATTGCATCTTCTGGAAGCCAGGACACTCCAGTACCTGGTACATTGTATCGAGCCTTTGAGTATGTGGAGAGATGGTTAAGGGTGTCAGATGGTTAAGGGTGTCTCCCACATTCAAAGCATAAGGTCGTGAAGTAGTCGATGACTAGGGAGCATAGCAGCTTCCTTTGGAGCTCCTCAGCCCTAGGTTCCTTCTCCGAAGTCACCATTATGGACAGGCCCCGAGCAACATTGTGGATAAAGTCCTGGAAAGACATGACCTATGGAGGGGACATGCGACGTTGTGGGGATGGAGATGGATCCTCTGGGAGAGTTCTCATTTCTCGGGTACCGGCCGATTCGTCATCCAACAAATCTGAGTCAGAAGACTCAAAGTACTGACAAGTACTGACGGGCAGGGTGCTCGCGCTCTAAGTACTTGATACTGCTTGAAGCCCGTATCTGAAAGTTGCTGTGCCAGAACCTAGGTACCAGAGACTGATTCGAGGGCTGGCATGGGTGGTAGCGTAGTAAGCGGCAAAAAAGTCGATGCAGGCATTTTTGGTACCATCGTCTGTAACAATGGCTGGAGGAATAGACTGTAGAGGCTTTACCGGTACGGGAACTGCTAAGCTCCGCTCAATAGCCAGGATACATTGATCCATGGAGCTTGCCGATGCTTGGGTATCTGTACTGGAGTTGCGGGCCACAATCCCTGAGCATGGCACCAAGAGCTCTCCGGAATTAGAGGCCTCGGGAGCATCCTGGGACCCCAGCTTTGGAGGCAAGGACCTCCCACCGGGGTTGTTTGGCCAGTGTCCCCCCCCCCCCCTCCAGGGCAACGCCTAAGACATCTCAATGCTTAGGAGATCTACCCTTGGAGAGTCGGCTAATCTTCAATGAAGACCTGGGTTTTGATATCTGAGATCCCTGAAAGGAAGATGAAGCTCTCGATGACATAAATGCTACAGATATTGCGTCGTGGCAAAGAGGGTGCCGCATTTCGCAGCTCTGTTATGCAGGCCTCTCTTTGCCATCTTCCTACAAAGAGGACATTCTGACAGTTGATGATCTGGTCCTTAACATTTTAGACACCAGTCATGGGTGTCTGTGGCCAAAATTGTACTGCCACATTTCGAACACTTCTTAAAACCACTAGCTGGTTTGTCCATTTTGGAAAAGAAAAGCCTAAGCCTAACATGGCATCAATGCTCCCTGAGGGAAGGTTTCTTCCCTCAGAAAAGTTGTTTTGTTTTTTTTGTTTTTAAGAAAGAAAAAGTGAGCACCGATGGGGTTGGTATCAGTTCCAATGGGGAAGGTAGACATGACCACAAAAAATAAGAAAAAAAAAATTTTCTGCAGTGACAGGAATTGATTCTTGTCGGCTCCGTGGAAAACGAAGAACTGAAGAGGGAGAGCTGGAAAGGCAGGGAAGGCAGCTACGCAGGTGCAGTGAGATGCTCCCAAAAGCTTTCCTATTAGATGCTGGGGAGCGTTCCCACGTGGGCTCCGTCGGTACTGACATCACCCAAATATGAAGGCTACATTCCTGCTTGTTCCTGGAGATTGTGGGTTACTTTTCCAATGTGCAGTCTCCAAAAGAACGAAAGGAATAAAAATGCCTGCTTCTGCACTGTAAGTGTTTATTTGGGCGCAAACATGTCAGCATTGAAATGTCAAACTGCTTCATTTGCTGTTAAACACGCAGCCTGGTACTAAAATTAATTTGGATTATAGCCCTATTAAATTATTTATTAAATTGTGTATTACACTTCATACATATGTTGTATAACCATAATAACTTATTCCTTAAGTACAATGAGAACAGACGTGAGGCTTATCAATAAATTCAACACCTTGGGGATGGGTCCCAAGATGGTGAACTGGATCAGAAATTGGTTGACTGACAGACGACAGAAGGTGACGGTAAGCAGAACTCACTCAGATGAAAGGAAGGTGATTAGCGGTGTGCCCCAGGGTTCGGTCTTGGGACCGGTACTGTTCAATATATTTGTGAGGGATATTGTCAAAGGGCTGAATGGAAAAATCTGTCTTTTTGGAAATGACACCAAAATTTGTAACAAAGTGGACTCCCCTCAGGGAGTGGGAAACATGAGGAAAGCTCTACAAAAGCTGGAAGAATAAATCTTAATGCCAAGCATTAGACCAATGTGAAGAAGTGCAGTGTAATGCACTTGGGAAGCAGAAATCCAAGGGAATTGTATGCGATAGGGGGCGAGATATTGATGTGCACGGATTAGGAGAAAGACCTTGGTGTGATTGCTTGATGATCGCAAGATGGCGAAACAGTGACAAGGCAGTAGCAAAACACACAAATATGCTGGGTTGCATACAGAGAGGAATTAGCAGCAGAAAGGATGAGGCACTAATGCCACTGTACAAGTCACTGGCGAGGCCTCACTTGGAATATTGTGTTCAGTTTTGAAGACCGTATCTCAAAGGATATAAAAAGGCTGGAAGCGGTTCAGAGGAATGAGACCAAAATGATCTGGAGCCCGCGTCAGAAGACTTATGAGAAGAGACGAAGACCTAAATATGTACACTCTTGAGGAGAGGAGGGGCAGGGGACATATGATTCAGACCTTTAAATACTTACGAGTATTAATGGACAAACAAACCTCTTCCAAAGATGGGGAAACTGTAAAACTAGAGGGCATAACATGAAGCTGCAAGGGGGTAAACTGAAAGGCAATGACAGGAAATACCTTTTCACTGAAATGATGGTGGATGCTTGGAATGCCCCCCCCCCTCCCCCAATGGAAGTGGTGGGGGCAAATACAGTGACCGAATTCAAAATGGCATGGGACAGTCACAGTGGATCCCTTTATAGCAACAGGATAAAATCAAAACATACATAACTGTCATATCTCACCAAATATGGGTGACCTACACAGAGCGCTGGGTATACCCCTAAACAAAGGCATGAGGAGGGGCGACCTGCAGGGAGTGGTAGTTGCACCTACTCTTGCCACCTTGCTGGGCAGACTAGATGGACCATACTGGTCTTTATCTGCCGTCATATACTATGTTACTCACCCACAGCCCATTCTTTCATGAGGGATACCTAGACATATCTTCCTAGTAAAGAGACCATACAAGGACCCCCATCATTGGTAGTATGCGATCTATCCATAATGGAGTAATTAAAAAGGATGTGAAATTCATAAATAATGACCTGTTAAAAAGTTATAACACATTAAAACTTTAAAAAGGATACTAAAGTGGCTCTCTATTCATATAATCCAACTGTTTATAATACTGTCATCATTATAAACTCAGCCATGGGTTCTGTATGTAAAAAATTAAAATCGGCACAGGAACACACTAAAAAATTGGCCCATCCACGCTGGATAAAAATAAAAGGAACCAGCCGTCTTGCACTATTTATTTTGTATAACAAACAAATAATTAAAATGGGCACATGAAATCTTAAAAGGCTGCCATATAAAGACAAACACCATCCATGCTGAGTAAATAAAACCAGCCACTGTTTTCACTTATAACACACATGGTGCCAGTGAGTATGTCAAAAAATAAATAAATAGAACGTACTAAAAAAAAGGGGGCTGCCATATAGAGGACAAAAAAACCTTCCATGTAGAGTGAATTAATTGAACCCCTAACTCAGATAATACTTTAAAACAAGAATAATAGTCACAAACCATCATAAACACTAGTACTTATTCCATTATCTAATCCGGGAATTAATGCTAAGACTAAAACTTGGGCACTACCACCTTAATGTGTTGAGATTCTTACTAAACCCATTAAATGGCTAGGCTAACACTAAAAGAACCTGCTATGGCTAAAAAATAAAGAAATAATTACTACCAGCGAAAAATAACGAATTAAAAACGATAATAAATAGTTGACTTCATAAAAAAAGTAGACCTCATAAAACAAAACAAATTGGGCCAACATCTAAACAAAAATTAAAAACATTAAAAATTACTCAATAGTATGGATTAATCTCCAACCAATAAGACCACTGAGGACAACCTTTTAAAACTAGAATAAAATTTCAGTCTGTACCTAATAAGCCTCCATGACCTATTCAGACTGGGTGGGAGGGAGGGGGGGGAGGGGGGGAAGGGGAGGGAAGAAGGTGGGGGGGGAGGGAGGAAGGGTTAGAAGGCAAAAAGGGGGAGAGGGAGTGGAGGGGGAAAGGGGGAGAGCAGGGGAAACGGAAGAGAGGGAGGGGGATAGGGGAAGGGTGGAAGGGGAGGAAGAAAGAGGGAGGGGAAAGGGGAGGAAGATGGGGAAGGGAGGACGATAAAGGGGAGGAGGGGGAGGGGAGGGGAAGAAGGCAAAATAGTGCCAAAAAGGCTTAAAACATTTTTAAACTATATTATAAAAAAACAGACAGGTCCTCTTCAAGCTTAAGACCTTTAGATGTCAGTGTCCAAGGCAAAAATAAAGCGTTGTTCCAACCGCAAAATGACTATTCAGGTCACCTCCTCTCCAATAGGTTTTCATCTTCTTAAGTACAAAAAACCTTAGGTCTGATATCTTTTGCTGTTGCTCTTGCCAATGGAGGACCAATGGTTTATCTGTCAAACTCCTTTTAATACAACTTCTATGTTCTATAATCCATACTCGTATGCTTCATGTCGTTTTCTCAAAATATAGTTTTTCACATGGACACTTAATGACATAAATGACATTAGCGGTCTCAAAATTGGAGAAGTCCCTAAATAAAATTTCTGTTTAGTTCTAGGATGGATAAAAAATTGTTTAATTGGTATAACGTGTAAACAAACCGAACATCCACTGGTAATGGCCCTTATGTTAAGAACTTTCTCTCTGTGAATGCTGACGGTACTAACATATTCTGTAAGTTCACATTTATGCTTATGTGCTACTGTAAGTAGTATGTCCGAAAAACACGGTATAGTCTGTATCAAGTGCCATTCCTCTTGCAGGATTTTCATGATGTCATATGAGAATTGTGAGTACAGAAGTGGACATACTATCCTTGTATCCAATTTCTTAGGTTTTAGTTCTAGCAATATGTTCCTTGAAGAATCTTTGGCCCTCATATAGGCACTGTCCATATAACAAGATAGTCTCATACTAAAAATCTCTGTCTCATATCTGCTTGAAAATTAAAATCCTCATTGGTGGTGCATGTCCATCGTGGTCTCAAAAATTACCCTACTGGAAGGCTTTTCTTAAGTGAAGGGTTGTGAAAACTTTTAAAATGTAAAAGATGGTTTCTATCTGTTGGCTTTCTATACAAGCTCGTAAGGAAACCTTTACTCTTTTTAATCAAGAGATCCAGGTATGGAATCTGATGTTGATCAAAAATGATCTGGAACAGCAAATTTTCATCCAGTTCATTAACCCATCCATTGGACTCTTCTAAACGACTCAGGCTACCCTCCCAAATAACTAAAATATCAATGTATCGGATCCATAATATTATATTGTCTTTAAATGGATGTCTGTTTAAAAATCTATTCTCAAAGTGATACATAAAGATTTGCTACATCTGGGGCCATTGAGGACCCCATAGCTACTGCCTTTATCTGCTTGTAAAAGAAAACTCTAAAGCAGAAAAAAATTTCAGTAAGTGCAAGATGTGCCAATTGGATAAGGAAAGCAGTGGAAGAATTCTCTTATGTTCCTTCCTATGTAATAAACAGTCCTCCCTGGAGAAGAGACCACAGTAAACTGTGTTTTGTTTTACCATGCTTAAACTTGGTTGTTTTCACTACACATGGTATAGTGCGTTTTGGTTGGACCTTTGAGCACTTTCTCCCAATACCATCTAAGGTCCTGGCCTTCCTGTCTGGGGGCATGGAGGAGTGGGCGTTAGTGCTCTTGATTCTCCGCATGGCTGACTCCATGACCATAGAATTGTGCAGGAGCTGTGGTTTCTCAAATCCAGGACTCTTGTGGACTCAATACATGGAGTCCAATCATCTACTCACCGGGGGCAAGTTGAGTTGAGTCTCCCATATGCAAAAGAGCAGCCGCTCAAGAATCCTGTGCACAGGGACCGTAATAGCCTCCTGGGAGGTGGGTGTGAATGGCACTGGAGGATCTCCAATTCCTCCACCCTGGGCTCCTCCTCTTCAGCATCTATGGAAAAATGCAAGGCCTTGGCCATGTCCCTCACAAATTCATGGAAAGTGATATCCTCCGGTGGGGATTTCCTGTGCTCATAAGGTGGAGAGGGATCAGATGGGATGTCTCTATGGCACTTGGGCACCAGGAAGTCCTCCTCAATCTCCTACCCATTGGAATCCTTATGGTGTCGGAGAGGGAAGGGGAGTCAGAGGCTCTGGAGGGTTCGACCCAGAGGCACTGGGGGGGGGGGGGGGAGAGGAGCCCCGGGGCCCACCTGTCCAAGCCATCTCCTCAGTTGGAGAGAGCATGTAGTTGTAGGATGGGCTGCACCTCAGATGGGAAAGCCCCCACCATGGACAGGTGTTCCCTCAGCACAGAGGAACCCAAGGGCATCGGCTCTCGAGCTGCCCTCCTTCAGACGGGAAGCCAGGCATGCATGCATGTGTGGTTGACCTCCCAAAAGCTTCCTCTAGAAGTGGGGGAACGTTCCTACGCAGGCTCTGTTGGTGACGTCACCCATATCTGAGGACTGACTTCCTGCTTAGTCCCACAGAACTGGTCACCCAGTAGAGCTGCTTGGATCAGGGGAGCAACCCAGAGTCTAGCAAGGTTTAGCGAGAAACATGGAGAAATCCAGCAGTCTGGTTCACTCCCCTCCTCAACTGCCCTGTTGTGTCAGGCAATTGACTTATCTTCATCCCTCCATTCACCATGATACTTCTCCAGCTAATAAAAGGGTTTTGTACTACCCCTTACACAGATGTGGATGCTGAAGAGTGCCAAGCATCTATTGGAGGGGGGTCCACTTGGTAAAGGGAGGGAGCTCAGGCAGATAGTTTCACCTTGTGTCTGCTTTGCTTTAGGAGTGGCGCCACAGCAGAAGACAGGGCCACCAAAGCTCTAAAAATCAACAGTACAGGAGGAGGAGGGGGAAGCAACACAATGGTGTGACATGGCCAGATGGAGAAAAGCTCTGAGACAGGACAGCAAATTCCATGCAATTTAAACTAACTTGAGCACCCACTTGCCTTCTCAGTACACCTGCAGCAAATGTCTGTTCATCTTCAACCCCTGATCGGGGACGCCTGACCCGGCCAGCCTGCACTCCCAAGCAGCACCTCCGGCCCAATCGGGGCTGTGGGAGGGGGGAGGAGGAGCAGCAGGCGGCATAAAAGCAAGCCGCCGCCTGGTCGGGCCCGCGCCTGAGGGCCTCGCCAGAGGGCCCTTTGGCGTGGCCCTTAGGTAGCGGCCCCAGAAGGCCCCCCACCTAGGACCTCCTCCTACCAGTCGCTGTAACCGGGAAGTCACTAAACCCTCCCTATTCAACACTCCAGCCTCTCCAGCAGCTCTCCCAACGGGGATCGAGCAGGCCAGAACTTCAAACCACCCCCACCAGGAAGCATTGCCCAAGCAGGGCAGACGGCGGCACACCTAAAGGAGCGCCGAACAAGCGCACGGCCCATAGGCAGAGGCCTACAACAACAAAACACCCGATTAACCTCCGACGGAGCCACCGCGACTCTACCTTACAAGCAAGAAGCAGCTAGAGCTCCCCTTTGGGTTGAGCTTGCGCCCATCAACGCACATTGTTACAACGACAGAACGGGTTGCACAGCAATTGACTACAAGTACCTAACAACCAGAGCTCCTGGAGAACCGTGATCACCCCTTTAGCAACACGACCAAAGCCCCGGATCGCAGCAAGTACAACTGTTCTATTGACGATAACTAGCGTTAAATTTACCTCAGCCAACTTTGTATCCAATTTTACAATTCTATTATATACTAGTAACCACATCTTATCTGTACTGATCTCAGAAATTGATCTCAGAAACTCATTACACTGATGCCAGTATTAGCCTTTCTACTGTTGCCAGTAATAATCTCTCATCATACTGCTGCCAGTAACTAGTTCTTTATACTGTTACCAGTAATTAGCCTTTATACTGTTGCCAGTAATAATCACTCACTATACTGTTACCAGTAGCTAGTTCTCCCACCCACCTCTCATATACTGATACATTGTTATCTGTAACACGGTTATACTGTTGTCTGTAACACAGCTATATTGTTGTCTGTAACCCATATACTGTCATATTGTTATCTGTAACCCAGTAGTCATTACACTGTTGAGTGCAACCCGGTAGTCATCTACTGTTGCCAGTAGCCACCCAGACCATTGAGAACCGTTGCAGACAGCTATATATTAATTCTCTTACACACCCCTCATAAGCTATTATATTACTGCCTGTAACCTTCAATACACAGACTCATCCACTAGTCCCCCGTTCTCAGAGTTCCCTCCCCCCCCCTCAAAATATATACACAATGTCTCCCACAAGACAGATAAACCTCACACTCATTCTCATTCTAATAACTATCTCAACACATCTATTCGTACAAAACCAATCATAACCCCTACAATAATATCCCCATCATACATAATCATTACCGAAATCCATATAACATCATCACTATCCACAATCCTCACCAAAACACACCACACTGTTCAACTTTTACACACACCCACAGTAATTATTCACGCCATGACTCAGACAGATACCATCGCAGACTCATCCAAATAAAACACCAGCCACACAGTGGTTTAAGTGACAACACAACCAACATAGACACCCAAACAAAGCTCATCTTAATAAACGTGAGATCCATACGTAATAAAATACCAATCAATGACATGATAAAAGACAAAAACCCTGACATCATCTGCATTACTGAGACATGGCTCACTCCCACAGACACCGTACTACTAAACCAGCTAAACACACATCAATATGATACATTCAGCTGCCATCGGGATGCAAAAAGAGGAGGTGGCGCTCTCATATTCACCAAAAAAGACCTACAATTCACCTTAACATGCTTAAATAATATAGATGGAATAGACATTATCAATATAGAAAATAGAGCCCTTGCACTCACACTCATATATAGACCCCCATCAACTGACCAAAAAAACCTCTCCCCCATCCTTGAACTCGCATGCACAGCATCACCAAACAAACCACTCATAATTCTAGGTGATTTGACTCTCCTTTCTCTGAACAGTTCCCAATCAGACCACTTCATGGACGCTATGACCCAAATGGGTTACACTCAGATAATACATGCCCCCACCCACATAAAAGGCAACACTTTAGATCTCATCTTTCTCCCCTCCTCTCTTAATAACCACCATCAACATACCCCTCCAACTATAACAGAAGTACCATGGTCCGACCATCACCTTATTACACTCCACCTCCCAGCTCAAGCAACACTGAACACGACAAACTCCTCACCCCATATATCACGCTTTGCACGCTTTGACAAAGATAATTTCCTTGACAAAGTATTACCCATACTCAACACAAACCTCCCAGACATTGACTCCACTGTAAACCATTGGAATCTAATAGTCCAGAAAGCAGCTGCCCCCACACACACCATGCATAAACAAATAAAAAAGACAGAAAAATGGTTCACGAAAGAACTAGCAAATCTAAAAAAACAACTGAGGAAACAAGAAAAGAAATGGAGGAAAACTAAATCTGACGAAAATAAATCCCAATATATGAACACCCTCAACAATTACAAAAATGCAATTAACAAGTCAAAGAGGGACTACCACTCCAAAGTAATAAATATGGCTATCAACCGCCCCAGAGAACTATTCGCAATCGTAAAAACTTTGACAAAAACTAAAAACCAAGAGCCAAAACAATCAGCAATAAGCATACAAACCTTAGCAACCCACTTTTCAGAAAAACTAAAGTGCAAACTTATCATACCAACGATACTACCTCCAAACACTGAATCTAACACCTGGACTTCCTTTCACACGATAGATCAAAAACACCTCCTTAGGATCATAACACTTAACACCACAACTTATCCACTCGATCCATGTCCTGTGTCATGGATCAAATGTACAAAGGAAGAACTCGCTGAAAACATTCAACACATGGTGAATCAATCCCTTGATCAGGGCATCATGCCCAATGCCCTAAAACTCACTACGCTTCGCCCAATAATAAAAAACAATAAACTTGACCCAAAAGACCCAAACTCTTACAGACCGATAGCCAGCATTCCATTTATAGCTAAAATAATAGAAAAAACCGTCCAATTACAATTACAAGACCATATTGATGAGCACAAACCCCTAGACTCACACCAGTTTGGTTTACGCCCCTTCCACGGTGTAGAAACCCTCCTAATTACACTGACAGACTTCCTCATCAAAGGCACTGATGACAACAGTCAAGGCTTCCTACTCCTTTTCATAGACATTTCTGCCACCTTTGACAACATCAACCACCTTACTCTGATCAATAGACTAGAAAACCTAGGAATAGGTGGGACTGTCCTCAAATGGTTTAAGTCTTACATCACACACAGACTAATACGTGTTCAAATAGACCAGGAAGTATCAGAAATCTTCCCCCAAGGACAAGGAATACCCCAGGGATCTGCCCTTTCTGCCCTCCTTTTCAACCTGTACCTCCAACCCATTACAAAATATTCAGAAAACACAGGATTAGTCACTTTATCTATGCTGACGACATCATGCTTGCTCTCCCCATAACCACCAAAGACCCTACCTACGATGCCCTATCCGAATGCATGGCTGAGACCACCTCTTGGATGGAAACTAACTACCTCAGCATCAACCTCAAAAAAAACCAAAGCAATGTTCGTAACAAAATCACCCGTGACCGAGGACACTTATCCAACATCAATCTCAATCAACAATACGACTATACCTGTCAAAAAAGAGGTAAAATACCTAGGTGTAATAATTGACCATACACTCACCATGCTACCACACATAAAACAAACAGTCAAAACCATATTCTACAAACTCAAAACCATACGACACCTAAAGCCCCTTCTTGACACCCATGACTTTAGATCAGTTGTTAACACACTCATCACCCCCCACTTTGACTATTGTAATAGTCTCCTAATTGGCCTACCACAAAAAAGTACATACCTACTTCAAAGAGCCCAGAACATCTGTGCAAAAGTAGTCACTAAAGCCCGCCTAGCAGACCATGTAACCCCTATAATGCTAGAACTGCATTGGCTCCCTATAAACAGCAGAATCAGATACAAAATTCTCCTAACCACATTCAAGCTCCTGAACGACATCGCCCCCTCATATCTATCCACACTATTACACGCACCATCTGAATCAAGAGCTTGCAGACTAAACGCAGCACACTCAATTGACATACCAAAATCATTCAAGAAAACTAAAAAATCCACCAGCACCAGGGCCTTCACATTCACTGCCCCCATGCTCTGGAATGATCTCCCAATAGACCTTCGTATCATAAAAGACCTCACCCAATTTAGGAAGGAACTCAAAACATACCTATTCTCCAAACACTTTGAAATCCCCTACCCCCAACTCCATCCACACAGCATCCCCAGACCCACAAACACAAAGCCCTAAAATCTCACTCAACCAACCACACACAGACACCCACCACAGACACCCCAAAAAAACACACGAATAAAAAAAAAATGGAAATAAATTCCACCACTCACACATGACTAACGAATGCTTCACCCTGTAATTCATTGTATATAACCTTTTGGTAAATAACCATTGTAATAGTTTCGGCAGTTCCTCGCCTCACTACCTGTAAAAAGTTAGAAAATTCTGCTCAATATTATAACACAGGAATTTATAAAAGTATACAAAATGTAAATAGTTCCGACAGTTTAATGCACTGTTATCTGTATAAAGTTAGAAATCTCTGTTCCATGTAATATAGTATCTATTATCTGTATAAAGTTAAAAAATCTCTGTTCCATGTAATGTATACAGCAGTATACAAATGTTTACTTGTTCCATGTAAACCGCTCCTGATCTCTGGAAGGGGCGGTATAGAAGAAATAGATAAATAAAATAAATAAATAAATAAAATAAAAAGCTGGAAGTATTGCTGCAGTCAGGAGCTAAAGCAGCCCGAAGCCAAAAGCAAGCCAGCGGGATGGGAATAGCGGGCAAACATATTTTAAGGGCAATCAATCTTTGTTAGAAAGGTAAATAAAAGGTAAAAGGAAAAGGAGACCGCTATGGCTCTCAAAGTAGTAGCTGAGAAAGTAAAGAAAAAGAGGGAAGCCTTCATGAAAAGCAGTTACTTATCTGTTACAGATGTTCTCCAGAGACAGCAGGAATCAGTCCTCACATATGGGTGTCGTCTGTACCAACTGAGCCCACGTGGAGCATTTCCCCAGATTTCAAAGAAAGCCTTTGGGAATACCACCACGCATGCATGGTCCCCTTCCCGCCCAAGGGTGCCATCTTACTCAGTCAGGTACCATAGCTATAGCCCCTCCAAGAAGATGTTAAAAAAGGATAGCAACTCCAAGGGGAGGAGGGAGGGTGGTGAGGACAGATTCATGTTGTCCCTGGAGAACACCCGTTACAAGTGAGTAACTATGCTTTCTCCAGAAACAAGCAGGAAATCAGTCCTCACATATGGGACTCCCCACCTTCAGGGTACTGAGGACCTGTAGGAAAAAGCACAGCAGAGCTGTAAGCAGTCGCCAGTGAAAGCCAAAGGCAGTCCGAGGACCCCGGGTCCATGGATGGCCACGCTCTCAGTAGCCGGAACAAGAGGAGTCGGAGGGCAGGAGTTGCTTAAACCCCGAGCAGATTACTGAGTATGGTCTGGCCGAAGGTACTGTTCCAACGGGACTCCCTCTCCAGGCAGTAATGCACCACAAAGGTGTGAGGAAGACGACCAGGTGGCAGCCCAGCAGATGTCTGTCAGTGGCACCGAGTGCAGAGCGACAGATGTCACCATCGCTCAGGCTTTGTGAGCTATGACTTGGCGGGCCTGGGCAAAGGCGATGCAGTCCGCCACCCAGATGGAAAAGGTATACTTGGTGACCACCAGCCCCAGGCGGCTGGGATCATAGAAGACAAAGAGCTGCCCAGATCTGCGGTGGTCCTGAGTCTGCTGCAGATAGAAGGAAAGGAGTCCTCTTACAATCCAATATATGGAGAATCACCAACGTCCGGTCAGCGTGGGGCTTCGGAAAGAAGGTTGGCAGCACTATCTCCTGGTTGATGTGGAAGTCTGAGAGGACCTTTGAGAGGAACTTGGGGTGCGTGCACAGAACCACCCTATTCTGATAAAACCTTGTGTATGGTGCCTCGGCCATCAGTGCTTGGAGCTCGCTGACTCTCCAGGCAGCAGTGAGCGCCACCAGGAAGGCCATCTTCCATGACAGATGCCGCAGTGAGCAGGTAGCCATGGGCTCAAAGGGCAGTTTTGTAAGCTGCATGAGAAACACACTGGAGTCTCATTCCGCTGGGGAAAGGCAGGTGGTGGGCTTGGACAGGAGCAGGCCCTTCATGAAGTGGGAGACAAGTAGTTGCCCCAAGAGGGGTTTACCCTCGATGGGGTGGTGATGTGCTGAGATGGCACTCAGGTGAACCCTGACCGAATTAAGACTTCAGTCCAGCCTTCGAGAAGTGAAGCAAGTACTGCAAGACCAAGTTGATAAAGCAGGAAAATGGGTCCGCTCGGTGCTCTGAGCACCACACCAAGAACTGGAGCCACTTGAAGGCAGATGCCCACCCGGTAGAGTACTTTCATGAGGCCAAAAGAATATCCTCAGTCTCCATGAGCATATGGTAGGAGGCTAAAGCAACCCACTCAGCCGCCACGCTGTAAGGGATAGAGACCTCACGTTGGGGTGAAGTAACAGATCCCCCCCCCCCTTCTGCGACAACAGCTCCAGTGAGTTCCCAAGAGGGACTGGGGTTTCCGTTAAGAGGTGGAGCAGCAGGGGAAACCACAGCTGCCTTGGCTACAACAGGACCACAAGGATCATGGCTAGTTGCCCATAAAAGGAGGAAGGCGTCCAGAGCTACCCTGCCCGGGTGCGGGAGGGGCCCGCAGAACCAGAGGAGCTGCGAATTTGCAGGGCTGGCAAAAAGGTCCAGGACTGGGTTCCCCAATGCTGGAAGAGCCACTGTGCTGTCCAGGGACACAGGCACCACTCGCATGGTTACATAAGAACATAAGAAATGCCATACTGGGTCAGACCGAGGTCCATCAAGCCCAGTATCCTGTTTCCAACAGTGGCCAATCTAGGTCATACGTACCTAGCAGTTTCCCCAAAAGACACAGGTTCGGCAGTGCTTGTACTAGGCCAAGCATTGATATCCTGGGTCCCTTTTTTAATAGTGGTTTATGGACCTTTCCTCCAGGAACTTGTCCAAACCTTTTTTAAACCCAGCTATACTAACAGCCCTTACTACATCCTCCGGTAACAGATTCTAGAGTTTGATTACACGTTGAGTGAAGAAATATTTTCTCCTATTTGTCTTAAATAGTTTACCCTGTAGCTTCATTACATGTCCCCTAGTCCTTCTATATTCTGATAGCGTAAACAATTGATCCACGTTTATCCGTTCCACTCCATTCATTAATTTATACACCTCTATCATATCTCCCCTCAGCCGTCTCTTTTCTAGGTTAAAGAGCCCTAACCTTTTTAGCCTCTCTTCATAGGAGTAGCCTTCCATCCCCTTCACCAATTTGGTGGCTCTTCTCTGTACTTTTTCTAATAACTCTATGTCCTTTTTAAGATACGGTGACCAGAATTGCACACAATATTCAAGGTGCGGTCGTACCATGGAGCGATACAGAGGCATTATAATATCCTTTGTTTTATTCTCCATCCCTTTCCTTATGATACCTAGCATTCTATTTGCTTTCTTGGCCGCCGCTGCACACTGGGCGGAGGGTTTTAACATGTTATCCACGATGACTCCTAAATCTTTTTCCTGGGTGGTGGTTTCTAATGTGGAGCCTTGCATCGTGTAACTATAGTGTGGGTTGTTCTTTCCTAGGTGCATAACTTTGCACTTGTCCACATTAAATTTCATCTGCCATTTGGATGCCCAGTCTTCCAATTTATCCAGATCCTCCTGCAGTTTTCCACAATCCTCTTGGGTTTTAACAACTTTAAATAGTTTTGTGTCATCTGCAAATTTGATAACCTCACTAGTTATTCCCTTTTCCAGGTCATTTATGAATATGTCAAAAAGTAGCGGACCCAGTACAGATCCCTGGGGTACTCCACTATTCACCTTTTTCCATTGGGAATATTGGCCATTTAGCCCTACCCTCTGCTTTCTATCTTTTAACCAGTTCCCGATCCACAATAGTACACTGCCTCCTATCCCATGACTTTTTAGCTTCGCCAAAAGTCTCTGATGGGGGACCTTGTCAAAAGCTTTCTGAAAGTCCAGATACACTATATCAACCGACTCACCTTTGTCTACCTGTTTATGCACACCTTCAAAAAAACAGATCAGATTAGTAAGACAAGATCTTCCTTGTCTAAAGCCATGTTGGCTGTCTCCCATTAGGCCATGACTATCTACATGCTGTGTAATTTTGTTCTTTATGATGGTTTCTACCATTTTCCCTGGTACTGACGTCAGGCTCACCGGTCTGTAATTTCCCGGGTCACCCCTGGAACCCTTTTTAAAAATTGGTGTTACGTTGGCGACCCTCCAATCTTCAGGTATTACAGATGATTTAAATGAAAGTTCACAGATTACCAATAACAGGTCTGCAATCTCATATTTCAGTTCTTTCAACACTCTGGGATGTATACCATCCGGTCCAGGTGATTTGCTACTATTCAGTTTATCAAATAGTTGTAATATATCTTCCCGGTGTAGCGATATTTCTCTCAATTCCTCTGCAGTATCACCTTTAAATACCACTTCAGTCCTGGATAACATCCCTACATCTTCCTCAGTAAAGACCGAAGCAAAGAATTCATTCAGTCTCTCTGCTATAGCCTTGTCTCCTCTTACTGCCCCTTTTACCCCTCTATCATCTAATGGTCCAATTGACTCTCTCACAGGCCTTTTGCTACGAATGTACTTGAAAAAGTCTTTATTTCGTGTTTTTGCTTCCGTAGCAAGTTTCTTCTCAAATTCCCGCTTTGCCTGCCTTATCAATGCTTTGCATTTAGCTTGCCAGTGCTTGTGCTGTTTCCAGTTTTCATCATTTGGCTCTTTTTTCCATTTCCTGAAGGTTGCTCTTTTGGCAGCAACAGCCTCTCTGACCTCACCTTTAAACCATGCTGGCAGTTTTTTGGACTTTCTTCCACTTTTCTTAATGCGTGGAATACAGCTGGTCTGGGCTTCGAGGATAGTATTTTTAAATAACACCCAAGCTTGCTTTAAGTCTTTAACCTTTGGAACCGCTCCTTTTAGTTTTTTCCAAACTATATTCCTCATTCTATCATAGTCTCCCTTTTGAAAGTTAAAAGGTAGTACTGTGGATTCCTTTACTATCTGTCCTCCACTGATTAAATCAAACATGATCATACTATGATCACTATTGCCAAGTGGTCCCAACACCCTTATTTCTTGCACCAGATCTGGCGTTCCACTAAGGACTAGATCCAGTATGGCTTCCCCTCTGGTCGGTTCATGAATCAGCTGCTCCAAGAAGCAGTCATTTATTTCATCTAGAAACTTTATCTCTTTAGCTTGTCCTGCTGTGACACTGTCCCAGTCGATACCGGGGTAATTGAAATCACCCATTATTACTACTCTGTTGTGGCTTTTGTTAGCTTCCTTGATTTCTTTGAGCATTTCATCATCCATTTGTTCATTCTGGCCAGGTGGTCGATAGTATACTCCCACTGCCATCACCTTCCCCTTCATAAATGGAATTTCAATCCATAGAGATTCTACAGCAAATTTTGTTCCCTGCAAAACTTTAATCCTTTCTGACTCAATGCCCTCTCTAACATAGAGCGCAACCCCTCCACCAATTTGTTCAGCTCTATCATTACGATATAGTTTGTATCCAGGTATCACAGTGTCCCACTGGTTATCCTCCTTCCACCACGTCTCTGAGAGTGCAATCATATCTAACCTCTCATTTAGTGCTATATATTCTAATTCTCCCATCTTATTGTTTAGACTTCTAGCATTGGCATACAAGCATTTTAGAGACTGTATTTTATTAATATTAATCTGGCTATTGGTAGGCATGGGTAATTGGGAATCCTTATGCTCTGTCTGCTCCTTACTCAAGGGCATTTGGGCTACTATACTCCCTTTTGGAACCTCACTGCTTTTGGTAGTATCCTTCAAGGATACCTTTGTCCGAACCATGCGCTCCTGGGTGACTGTCGGCTTTCCCCTATTTTCTAGTTTAAAAGCTTCTCTATCTCTTTTTTAAAGGTTAATGCCAGCAGTCTGGTCCCATCCTGATTAAGGTGAAGCCCATCCCTTCGGAAGAGCCCCCCCTTTCCCCAGAATGTTCCCCAGTTCCTAACAAATCCAAAACCCTCATCCTTGCACCACTGTCTCATCCACGCATTGAGACTCCGGAGCTCTGCCTGTCTTTTGGGTCCTGCACGTGGAACAGGAAGCATTTCGGAGAACGCTATCCTGGAAGTTCTGGATTTCAACTTCCTACCTAAAAGCTTAAATTTAGCCTCCAGAACTTCCCTACCACATTTTCCTATGTCATTGGTACCAACATGTACCAAGACAGCAGACTCCCCCCCAGCACTATCTATGATCCTATCTAGGCGGTGCGTGAGATCTGCTACCTTCGCACCAGGCAGGCATGTTACCAGGCGATCCTCACGTCCACCAGCCACCCAGCTATCTACATTCCTAATGATTGAATCACCAACTATAACAGCTGTCCTGACCCTCCCCTCATGGGGACATGGCCCTGGAGAAACGTCCTCGGTGCGAGAGGGTTTTACATCACCTGGAGGACAGGTCCTAGTTACAGGACCACTTCCTGCCACACCAGGGTGATGCTCTCCTGTCACGTGACCTCTCCTCCATGGCAACAGGGATGCTGCCAGACTGGAGGTGGGACTTCAGGACTATATCCCTGTAGGTCTCGTCCATGTACTTCTCTGTCTTTCTTATGTCTTCCAGGTCTGCTACTCTAGCCTCTAGAGAACGGACTCATTCCCTGAGAGCAAAGAGCTCCCTGCACTTAGTGCATATGTAGGACCTCTCACCAACTGGGAGAAAATCATACATGTGACACTCAATGCAAAAGACTGGAGAACCCCCATCTCGTTGCTGGACCTCTGTCTGCATCTTAGTTTAAAGCTTGTGTTTAGGTCTTTTAAATTCGGTATATAATAAGGATTGGTGTAGATGCTTATACTAATAAAAGTGTATCTAATACCCCTAATACACCCTGTGTACCTGAAGCTTAATTAATCTCAGGTCCTCTGTGTATGACTGATTTGGATTAAGAGCTGCACCTGAGAGCAGCCCCTTTCCTCTAAGATGTGCAAGTACCTATAAAACTACAATTACCCCAGGGGTGGGTGGATGCTGGGGAGGGAGGGAGGGAGATAAGTCCTATTAAAGAGGGCAGTTACAAGGTACCCTGTCCTGAACCCTCAGCAGGGGGATGGGGGTACCACACAAAGCCCAGTTAGTTGAGAGAGGCAAGGTAAGTACAGCTGAGAAGGCTGAACTAGCACACCACTAAGACAAACAATAAATAATTAAACAAACAAACAGTTAGACAAACAGTAAATAATTAAATAAACAGCTAGAACTCACAGTAAGATGTCCCAGGAGGCAAATATCCACTCTGTTGAACTGGTCCACCAACATATTGTTCTGGCCCGGGGAGGTAGGTAGCTCAGATGGTCATGCCCTGGCTCATGGAAAAGGAGCACAGGGCCACTGCCTCCGAACAGAGTGATCTGGTTGTCCGTCTTGACAAGCACCACTCTGTGCTGCAGGCGGTTTCTGAAAGCCTTGAGTGCAAGGCGGACAGCCCGGAGCTCCAGCAGGTTGATTTGCTGCTGGGACTCCGAGAGACCAGGTCCCAAGTGAGCCGTCCCTTTCAGTGGGCTTCCCCAGCCCACCAGGGAGACGTCCGTGGTCAAGACCACCTGAAGTGTCATAACTTAGAAGGGCATGCCTCAAAGCAAGTTCTGAACCTCCCGCCACCATGCGAGAGACTCCGTCATGCTGGGCGTGACAGATGGGGTCTCTGAGGCAACCGGTCGATTGTGCCCACTGCACTCTGAGGCACCATTGTGCCACCTACATGTTGAGGCGGGCATTGGGCATGACATGGACTCTGGAGGCCACGTGGCTGAGAAAGCAAAGCATCGTCTGGGCTGCGACAACGCTGCTGCATCGCACTTCAGACGCCAGGGACACGAGGTGGTCGGCCCTGTCCTGAGGAAGGAAAGCCATGGCTTTTAGGGTGTCCCAATGAACTCCAGGGACTGAACTGGGGTGAGGTGGGACTGAGTAATTGACCACAAACCCCCGATGCTCCAGGAGGTGAATGGTGTGGTCCACGGCCTGCTGGGCTTCAGAGGCCGTACCTCTGTTACAAGCCAGTTGTCTAGACAGGGATAGATGAAGGTGCCCTGCAGCCGGAAATGAGACGCAGCCACGGCCAGACACTTTGTGAAGACTCACAGAGCAGACACGAGGCCGAAGGAAAGTACCCTATACTGGTAGTGTTTTCCCTGAACCATGACCTGGAAGTAATTTCTATGCTTGGGATGAACGAGGATGTGAATGTAACGTAAACATCTAAGTCCAAAGAGCATAGCCATTCACCCTGCTGGCAGTAAGGCAGTAATGTTCCAAGGGAGAGCATCTTGAACTTCTCCCACACCAGGAACTTGTTTAGGCTCCGCAGGTCGAGGATGGGCCGGAGGCCTCCTGTCCTCTTTGGGACGAGCAAGTATCGGGAGTAAAACCCCCATCCTCTGAGGGACAGTGGGACTGGTTAAACCGCCCTGTCCTCAAGGAGGCCTGTGAGCTCCTGACTCAGGAGGGCCTGGTGCTGGGGAAGCCGCCTTGGCTCCCCAGGGAATTAGAGTGGGGAGCTGGTCCACATGGAGGAGATAGCCCTCCCAAATGACCTCGAGGACCCAGGTATCGGTGGAGATGGACTCCCACCTGTGAGAGAAGTGAACCAGACGATTAGGCACTGTTGGAAACAGGATACTGGGCTTGATGGACCTTGGTCTGACCCAGTATGGCATCTCTTATGTTCTTATGACCCCCGGACAGCCGATCTGTTGGCAGATGAGAGGCTATGCTGATGGCATCAAAACCCCGAGGACGGCTGGGTTGGCTCCGGGGATTGCGGTCTTGGGACCCTTCGGCATACAAAGGCCATGGGCAGTGCTCTTGCCCTGGCCACCCTGAACTGGACTCAACACCGATAAGTAGGACAGGTAGCCCCTATACAGAAGCCCCTTCCGGTGGAAGGACTTCTTGCTCTGCTGTTTTTCCTGGGGAGGGAGGAAGTTTTCCAGGAGGCGCGAGTACAAGTCACGTACTCAGTTTTAATCTCCACTACATTATCCTCCATGGGCTTGCCGAACAGCTGCTCCCCAGTTTCTCCTGGACACACTGCTCCAGGTCTGAGGACTGGAGCCAAGCCTGCCAGCAGACTCCAATGCCAGCCACTGCCACCCAAGTGGAAGACTCAAAGCCGTTGTATGCCACTCGCAAGAGGTACTTTGCGCACTCTCTGATGGACTTTGAGAGGGCCTGAAAACTGAGATGGTCTCCAAGGCCCACCACGAAGCCTCCGAGCTCTCTAGCAAGGTCATGGAGAAAATCCCAATGTATAATTGGTAAACTTGGATGTGGCATGACAGCATGGAGCCCTGATAAGCCTTGCGCCTGAAGGCATTGAGGGTTTAAGACTCAGCCTGGCGGGACCGAAGAATGAGTCTTTGGGATCTTTAGCATGCCGATTTGACCAACATCGAGGTGTGAGGAAGCTGGGCTTTCCGAAATCCTGGGTCCCGCTGAATCCTATACAGAGCATCCAAAACCCTATACATTGCTCACGATAGGCACAGAGGCCGGGGTCTCCCACATTTGGAGGAGTCGTCTGTTCAGAATGAGAAGAACCGGCACCAAGAGAGCTTCCTTTGAAAGAGCTTCATATTGAAGTATATCTAGCTCCTCCGTGCGGGGTGGTTCCTCTGACTCTATGGTGAGTGCTAGGGCCTGTGCCATATCCCAGCCAAACTCCAGAAAGGTGGTGTCCTCAGGTGACCGCCATCTCTGGGTTGGCAGAGAAGGGTCCGAGGGGAAGTCTCGGTGGGACAGAGTCTCCTTGGAGGTTTCCCCGTTGGACTCCTACTCTGAGTAGTCCATGGAGGACTCAAGGTCTGGCAACTCGAGATGGGTCAGTGGCCCGTGCCGGGCTCCCAATGCCGAAGTCTGCCCAGAGCCGGAGGTGCTCGCCCAAGATGATCTTATGCCCGAGGACTGGGACGGAGATAGAGACCCGCACAGAGAATCCTCACGAGGCTTCTGGCTCTCCAGAGTCACTGCAGCAGCCTGCAGAGTCTGAGGTCGAGGTCCCTGCGGTGTCGAGGAGCGTGCCGGCAGGACCGAGCACCAGCACCTGCTGGGCAGTGAGGAACACAAACGCTGTGCTCCAAGGCCAGCATCTGGCCTCCCACTCGGGAGTGGGGCCTTGTGACACAGAAGCCAGGGTGAACAGGTTGGGTGTCAAGGAGGAGAGGGGGTCCTCGCAGGGACAACCTTCGGGAGACCGGGCGCCTTCGCCAGAGGCCTCCGTATCAGTTCGAGGTACCTTACTGGGCCGCTCCCTCTCCAATTCTAAAGTCTACCAAGGGGAGGCTGAGACCAGGCGCATGACCTGTCATGCTTATCTGGTGCTCCCGAAAGAGTCCTCGCGGCCTTCTTCTGCTCACGTTCAGGTAACCCCTGGTCAGAGTGCCGCCGGGCCCAGGGAGCCTTGGAAGAATCCAGGGATTGCAGGGCCGAAGAGCAGGAGGCTACTGGGTATACTAGGGCTGCCTTACAGAAGAGATCCTTTTCCCCTTTTGGAGGTCCTTTTTCCCCCCAATGGCCTCAGGTTTTAAGAAATGTGATAGATGTTAAAGAAAAAAAAAAACCCAACATGTCGCTCACGGACACCCATGACCGTTGTCTCAGGTGCCTAGGAGCTGACCATGACGCAGGACTATGCTCCCTCTGTAAGAAGATGTCCTTCAAGGCCATCCAGAGTTGTATCAGAAGCTGGATGATCAGAGACATCTTCTCACAGAGGGAGCATAGCTCTGCTTCATGGTCAGCTGTTAGGCATCTGAGACAACAATCATGGGTGTCCGTGAGCGACTTTTTTTTTTTTTTTTTTTAAACATCTTTCACATTTCTTAAAACCAGAGGCCATTGGGGGGAAAAGGACCTCTGCGAGGTCAAAGACCCTAGACACAGCCAGCAGTTAAAAAGAGCATGAAAACGTGGTAAAACACAAAAAAGGCAAAAAGGAAAAACCCGAGACCAAGGCTGAAGCAGAGGTGCTCGAGAGGCGGGAAGATGACCGGTGAAGGCTGGATAGCAAAAACCGGATGAAAATAGGAAAAAGAAAACCAAACACTTTTTTTCCCGGGGACGAGAGACACGTCTGAAGGGCTCCGCATAAAAAGAGACCAAATTAGATGGCACCCTTGGGCAGGAAAGGGACCACACATGCATGGTAGCATTCCCAAAGATTTTCTTTGAAAGATGGGGAAATGCTCCGCGCAGGCTCCAGCTGTGCTAATGTCACCCATATGTGAGGGCTGGAGAATACAAGAGATCACAGAGAAGACAATGGCCATCTATATTTTGAAAAACAGAGACGCTAGCAAAGTAGTCAGGAAAGCAAAGATACAAAAAGAAGAAATAGGCAATGCAATACAACGGGGGGGGGGGGAGATAAGATTTTTCAGATATGTTAGTGAGAGGAGGAAGGGCAAAAGTGGTAATGTCAGACTCAAGGATGAAGGAGAGGAATATGTAGAAGCTGATGAGGATAAAGCAGAATTGCTTAACAAATATTTTTGTTCTGTGTTCACAGATGAAGGGCCAGGAGCAGGACCTCAGACAACACCCACAAATAGGAACAGAAGTGACAGATCTCAAACAAATTTTCAGAAGACTGTTCGTGAAGAACTACCTAAACTAAAAGTAGATACAATGATGGGACCGGATAAGATACTTCTAAGAATACTGAAGAAACTTGGGGACATTCTAGCAGCTCCACTGACTGACCTTTTCAATGCTTCTTTGGAGTTGGGAGTGGTGCCAGAGGATTAGAGAGGCACATGTGGTCCCTTTACACAAAAGCGGACGTAAGACAGACATTGAGAACTACAGGCCAGTTAATCTAACTGCTGTGGTGAGTATTGGAAACGCTGCTGAAAGAGAAAATAGTGAGGTTTCTGGAGTCCAATGGATTACAGGTTTGGAGGCAGAATGGATTCACCAAAGGCAAGTCTTGTCAGACAAATCTGATTGAGTTCTCTGACTGGGTGACCAGGGAGTAGGACAGAGGGAAAGCCCTACATGTGGTGTGCCTGGATTTCAGTAAAGCCTTTGACACCGTTCCGCACAGGTGACAAACTGAGCACCCTAGGGATGGACCCTAAAGTTACTGATTGAGTTAGAAACTGGTTGTGGGAGGTGACAAAGGGTACAGATAAATGGAGCTCGCTCTGAGGAGTGGTGGCTACCAGTGGTGTGCCCGAGGGATCTGTCCTTGGTCCTATTCTTAACATCTTTGTTAGTGATATTGCAGAAGGGCTGTCAGGTAGGGTTTGCCTCTCTGCAGATGCTACCAAAATCTGCAATAGAGCAGACACCCAGGAAGGAGTAGATAACATGAGGAGGGATCAAGCTAAGCTTGAAGAATGGTTGAGAATTTGACAGCTGAGATTTAATGCTAAAAAAAAAAAAAAAATCCAAGGTCATGCATTTGTGCTGCAAAAATCCAATGTAGGGGGTGAAGTACTTCTATCCACAAAAGAAGAGCAGGACCTGGGCATGATTTTGTCCAATGATCTTAAAGTAGCTTAACAGGTAGAAAAGGACATGGCAAAAGCTAGAAGGATGCTTGGGTGCATAGAGAATGGCCAGCAGAAAAATAGGAGGTGACAGTGCCTCTTTATAAGTCTTTGGTGCAACCTCATTTGGAATACTGTGTGCAATTCTGGAGACCACATCTTCAAAAAGATATATATAGGTTGAAGTCGGTGCTGAGAGTGGCTACTAAAATGGTTAGTGGTCTTCTTTATAAAGAATATGAGGACACACTTAAGGATTTTCATATATATACTTTAGAGGAAATGCAGAATAGAAGAGATAGGATAGAGACATTTAAATATCTCCATTTCATAAATGCACAGGAGGAGAGCCTCTTTCAATTGAAAGCAAGCTCTGCTAATCAGGGGATATAGGATGTGGGTGAAAGGGGATAGACTCAGAAGTAATATGCGGAAATAGCACAGTTACTTACCTGTAACAGGTGATCTCTGGGAACAGCAGGAATAAGTCTTCACATATGGGTATCATCGGTACCGACAGAGCCTGCGCGGGAACGCTCCCCAGCGTCCAGAAAAAAAGCTTTAGGGAGCATCCCACAGCGCCAGCGCGCTGCCTTCCTGCCTTTCCCAACCGCCTCTCTCCAGTTCGAGTTTTAAGCTGAGACAAAGAGAGAGAGAGGAAAGGAAAGATAGAGAGTGAGATACAACTCCTAGGGGAGGTGGGTGGGTTGTGAAGACTTATTCCTGCTGTTCCCAGAGATCACCTGTTACAGGTAAGTAACTGTGCTATCTCCAGGAACAAGCAGGAATGAGTCTTCACATATGGGGACTCCCCAGCTTGAGATGCCACGGAGATCTCCAAGGTTGTGAGTCCCTGAGAAGGGCTCTACCTGCCCCCCATGGATCTCGGGCATCCAACCAGGGATGGGGGGTAGGAGTTGATTAGGTATGGAACAGGTGTTTGAGAACAGCCTGACCAAATAAGGCATCCCGGCGGGAGTCCTTGTCCAAGCAGCAATGGGCTGTAAAGGTATGAACCGAGGCCCAGGTGGCCGCTCGACAGATTTGGTCGATGGACACAGAGTTCAGATGAGCCATAGAGGCTGCCATGGCCCTCACATTGTGAGCTGTGACATGGCCCTCCAGAGAAAGGTTCTTACTCTGGTAGGCGAAAGAAATACACTGAGCAATCCAATTGGACAGAGTTCTCTTAGAGACTGGAAGTCCCAAATGAGAGGGATCAAAAGCAACAAAGAGTTGAGAGGACTTTCTATGTTGCTGTGTCCTTTGTAAGTAAAAAGCGAGCGCTCTCTTACAATCCAGGGTATGGAGATTCCTCTCTGCACTTGATGCATGAGGTCCTGGAAAAAAAGACAGGTAAAATGTAAAATGCAATACAGTTTCCTGTATGTATATGTTTGTTTCATGTAAACCGCGCTGATGATAATAGTGCGGTATATAAGAGATGTTAAATAAATAAATAAAAATAAATAAAATACACCTCCTGGTTCAGATGAAAAGGTGAGACCACTTTAGGCATAAAGTGTGGATTAGTCCTGAGGACTACCTTGTCATGATGGAACCTTGTATAAGGAGGATTAGCCACCAAGGCCTGCAGCTCACTGATGCGGCGAGCTGAGGTGACTGCAATGAGAAAAGTAACCTTCCAGGAAATAAATGTCAAGGAGGCAGTGGCTTCGGTTCAAAGGGTGGCTTCATAAGCTGGCCAAGAACCAAATTCAAGTCCCATGCCACTGGAGGTGGTCTAATGGGAGGTTTATTTAAAAGAAGGCCTCTCATGAATCTTGCAATAAGAGGATGAGAGGAAATAGGCTGTCCATTGAGAGGCTTAAGGGATGCTGCAATAGCACTCAAATGGACTCTTACTGAATTAGTTTTAAGGCCTGCATGGGATAAATGCAGCAAATACTCTAGTAAAGAATTCAGAGGTATTGCAAGGGGGTTAAGACCCTTCTGTGCACACCAAATGGTAAACCTTTTCCATTTAAAAGCATAGGAACGTCTAGTGGAAGGTTTTCTGGAAGCATGAAGGATATCCTTCACCTGCTGAGAAAGATGCAAATCTTGAAGGTCTAGGCCTTCAGCAACCAGGCCCTGAGATGAAGAGACTGGGGATTTGGGTGCCACAACGTTCCCTCCTCCTGGGACAGGAGGTCTGGAGCAGATCCCAAGCCCAGGGGAGCTTGAGAGAGATGCAGAAGTAGAGGGTACCACACCTGGCGTGGCCAATGTGATGCTATGAGGATCATAGACCCCTTGTCTCTCTGAAGTTTGAACAGTGTCTTGGGAATTAGGGGAATGGGTGGAAAGGCATAGAGAAAGTCTTGCCCCCAATGAAGGAGGAAGGCATCCCTGGCCTGAACTCCCTGACACGGAATCCTGGAACAGAACCGGGGAAGTTTGGTATTCCACGGACTTGCAAACAGGTCTATGTCCGGGGTTCCCCAAATTCGGAAGATCCTGTCTATCTGGTCCCCATGGAGGGACTATTCGTGTGGAAGCAGAACTCGACTGAGTCTGTTTGCCCAAGAGTTTTGAACCCCTGGAAGATACACTGCCACAAGATGAATTTGATGTTCTCTGGCGAAGGCCCACAATCTCAAAGCTTCGTTGCAAAGCGACAGAGAGCCAGTCCCGCCCTGCTTGTTCACGTAGAACATGGCTACTTGGTTGTCCATGTGGATGAGGACTGTCTTGTAGCTGAGCAGGGTGTGGAAGACAGAGCTAGAAGAATTGCTCTGAGCTCCAAGAGGTTGATATGTAGAGATGTCTCTTGTGGAGACCAGATGCCCTGGGTAGAGATCTTGTAGATGAGCTCCCCAACCCCTTGGAGAGGCATCTGTTGTAAGGGTTGCTTGGGGTAGCGACTGTTGAAAGGGGGAACCCAGCAACAGATTTTGAGTGGAGTTCCACCACTGGAGAGACCAGAAGAGGCAACTGGAGGTTGCTATTTTGTCTGACAGGCACCCTGATGCCTGGGTCCATTGGGTGGACAGAGTCCACTGAGCTGCCCTCATGTGAAGACGAGCGTAAGGAACCACATGCACGGTAGATGCCATGTGGCCTAACAGTTGTAACATTTCTCGAGCAGTTAAATGGGACTTTAACTGAATTTGTGAGGCTAACTGCACCAAGAGTAGGCAACGGGCCTGGGGAAGATAGGCCCTTGCAGTTGTGGTATCCAGCAAGGCCCCTATGAACTCTAATGACTGAGTAGGGTAGGTACATATGACCTAGATTGGCCACTGTTGGAAACAGAATACTGGGCTTGATGGACCTTGGTCTGACCCAGTATGGCATATCTTATGTTCTTATGTTCTTAGGGGTGAGGTGGGGTTTTGGGATGTTTATTACAAGTCCCAGATACTGAAGAACACGCCTTGTGCAGGCTAGGGAAGTCTGGGCCTCTGACTGGGACGGAGTTTGGATGAGCCAGTCGTCCAGATATGGGAATACAAATATTCCTAGACTGCGTAGAAATGCAACTACAACTTCCATGCATTTTGTGAACACTCTTGGAGCAGAGGCCAGACCGATAGGAAGCACTCTGTATTGGTAGTGCTTTCCTTGATAAAGGAACCGAAGGAACCTTCTGTGTGTTGGATGGATGAGGATATGGGTGTACGCATCCTTGAGATCTAGAGAACAAAGCCAATCCTGACTCTGAAGGTATGGAAGGAGAGAACCGAGAGAAATCTTGAATTTCTCCTTGCATAGAAACTTGTTCAATTCTCTGAGATCTAATATGGGTCTGTAGCCCCCTGTTTTCTTTGGGATAAGAAAATAGGGGGAGTAGAACCCTAAGCCCTGTTGAAGAAGGGGTACTTCTTCTATTGCCCTTTGGGCAAGAAGGGTAGCAATCTCCTGACCCAGAAGGTCGAGGAGAGATGTTGGAGAATTGAACTGTCTCACCATGGTGTGAGGAGGAAGGTTTAAGAAATGAAGCTTGTACCCCTCCCTTATGATGGAGAGGGTCCATTGCTCTGCCATGACTTGTTCCCATCAGGGAGCAAAGTGGGCTAACCTTCCTGGAATGGTGAGAGGCTCTGGTTCTTCTAGAGCCAGAAAGGCTAAGTTCTCTAGATGTAAGTCAAAGGCCCTGAGGAGGCTGAGGCTGTTGGGCCGTAGCAGTCCTTGCAGCCTTAGGCTTGGCTTATTTAGGTTGTTGCTGACGCTTTGCAGCAAAACGACCTGCAGAAGATGCCTGCTGACCATTAACAGGATAATATTTCCCCTTTTTGGGAAAGAAAGCCTTTTTGAACAACCTTTTTCTAACAGGAGCAGAAGTAGACTTTGAAAGTTTATCTAAGACAGAATTCTCAGCATCCATCTGAGTGGCCTTTGCTTGCCAATCCTTGCCAAAAAGGTTTTCACCTGTACAAGGAAGATTTCCTAATCCATCCTGGACCCAGGGTTCCAAATCAGAAGCTTGTAACCAAGCAACTCTGCGTGCACCTATGGCAATAGCCGAGGCTCTGCTGGCACACTCAAAAGAGTCAAAGGCTGCACGGTTGGAAAATTTGGAAACATCCTGGGCATGTTTAAGCCAGGTGAGAAACTCCTCCCTTTTATCTTCTGAGATAAAAGGAGATAAAGTTTGCAGATGATTTGTAACTTCCTTTAGAAACATCCCCATATAGAGACTATAGGAGTTGATTCTGGCAGCAAGCATATTGGCCTGGAAAATTCTCCTTGCAAAAGCATCCAAGGTGGTGCATTCTCTTCCTGGAGGATTAGATGAGTGTCTTTTTGCACTCTTTATCTTCTTCATAGCAGACACCACCACAATAGAGTGGTGAGGAAGCTGAGTCTTATAAAAGCCAGGACAAGGAGGAACACGGTACATGGTGTCCAACCTACGAGAATGAGGGGAGATAGTGAGGTGTCTCCCATATGCCCAACATGTGATCATAAAGGATCTCATGAATTGGTAAAGTAGCTGCCTCTTTAAGAGCCTTAGGATATTGTAAAATATCCAATTTCTTGGCTCTAGGCTCTGATTCAGGGGCCACTGAAACGGAGAGGCCCCTGGCCACTTCCCTAATGAAGTCTTGAAAAGACAAGTCTTCTGGAGGAGACATTCTTCTTTTTGGAGAAGAGGGCTCCTGAGGAAGGAGTACCGATGCTTTGACAGAAGCCTCTGATTCATCAGAGTCTTCGGAGGAATCAAAGTATCGCCTGTCTGGATGCTCCTGCAGAGCCCGATACGCGTACCGAGTGGTATCGACATCGGGAGTGATCGGTACCGATGGGCTTCACAAAAATGGGTACCGCTGCAGTCGACACCGAAGCTGATGCAATCGGTACCGGCACCGGAACCGATATCGGTGCCGGAACCGGTACCGACAACGGAGTTTGTTGCGGTACCGGAGGCGTCGCAGCTTATATGAATGCCATAATGGCACACTGCATGGTCAGAATATTCTGATCCATCGACGCAACCAATGTCTGGATGTCGGTACCAATGGAAACCACCGGTACCCCAGAACATGGCAACAGGTGATCGGTCGAGGCCGAGCCATCGATGTCAACCTGTGACCCCATAGATAAAGCTTTGCAAGCCGGAGCTTCCCGCCGGGGTAATTTTGCCGGTGCGGGATCCTCGAGAGCAAGCCCAGAGGCATCTCGATACTTAGAGGGAGATCTACCCTTCGAGGACCGGCTGGACTTATGTTTGGTTACCTGAGATCCATGGGAGGAAGAAGCAGCCCTGGAAGATGTCGATGCCACCGAAGCTGCATCAGAGGGAAACAGGGTACTGAGCTTGGCCGCTTGATTCGGTCGACCTCTTTTAGACATCATGGAACAGGACTCACAATCGGTGATGGAGTGGTCAGGACCCAAACATTTTAGACACCAGTCATGGGTGTCGGTGATAGAGTACCGCTGCACTTCGTGCACTTTTTAAACCCGGAAGCGGGCTTTTCCATGAGGAAAATTTTTCTAGGCCTAAGGCCCAAAAGGAAAAAATGCACAGAAGTGGGAAACGGTAGTGTTTTGTTTTTTTGGGGGTTTTTTTAAAGAAGAAAAGACCGGCGGTACCGGTCCGACGTCGAAGAAGGCAGACGCGCGACCAAAGAAATAAAGAAATATAAAGAACTTCTTCAGCGGTGACAGGAACACGACCTGCTGGCTCCGCGGAACAGAAGAACTGGAGAGAGCTGGTTGGGAAAGGCGGGAAGGCAGTGCACAGGTGCTGTGGGATGCTTCCAAAAGCTTTCTTTCTGGACGCTGGGGAGCGTTCCCGCGCAGGCTCTGCCGGTACCGACGATACCCATATGTGAAGACTCATTCATGCATGGAAGGAAAAAATGGCGGCAGTGAGAACTTTAGCTGGGGGGGGGGGGAGGAGGGGAGTGGGCACCTCATTACTCCTACTTCCACAGATTTATTACCATCTTCACCGGCTGTGCTGTCTAGACTGGAAGAGGTGGAGTCAGGGAGTATTACATGGACAGATCATGCCTTGGTGAGACTTCTACTGAGGATGGGCGAAGAGGGCAGCGGTCAAAAATTCTGGAGGATAAATGATGGCTTACTGAAGGATCCTAAAGTAGTGCAAGAAACAGAACAGGGTATAAAAAAAATCTTGAGTTTTTAATAACAGACAGGTCACGGTTACAGCCATTTGGGATTGGTTTAAGGCCACTATGGTGGGGGTGGGGGTGGGGGGGGCACTGAAAAGGAAGAGGAGCAGAAATGGAGCAACAAGAAACAGGACAGACAGTAAATAACGGGATGAATTGAAAACAGATTAATTGGCAAATGCTGCAAGTTAAGCAGATCTTTTATGAGTGTGGTAATAAAGCATAGTTACTCACCTGTAACAGGTGATCTCCGGGAACAGCAGGAATAAGTCTTCACATATGGGTTTCGTCGGTACCGACAGAGCCTGCGCGGGAACGCTCCCCAGCGTCCAGTAAGAAAGCTTTTGGGGGCATCCCACAGCGCCTGCGCGCTGCCTTCCCGCCTTTCCCGACCACATCTATCCAGTTCGAGTTTTAAAGCTGAGACAAAGAGAGAGAGAGGAAAGGAAAGACAGATAGAGAGATACAACTCCTAGGGGAGGTGGGTGGGTTGTGAAAACTTATTCCTGCTGTTCCCAGAGATCACCTGTTACAGGTAAGTAACTGTGCTATCTTCAGGAACAAGCAGGAATGAGTCTTCACATATGGGGACTCCCTAGCTGCAGATGCCAGGGAGAGACCCCATGGTTGTGTGCCCTTGCAGAGGGCTCCACTTCCCCCCATGGATCTCTGGTATCCAACCAGGGTAGGTGGGTAGGAGTTGATTAGGAATGGAACAGGTGTTTGAGGACAGCCTGACCAAACGAGGCATCCCGGCGGGAGTCCTTGTCCAAACAGTAATGGGCTGTGAAAGTATGAACCGAGGCCCAGGTGGCCGCTCGACAGATTTGATCGATGGACACAGAGTTTAGATGAGCCATTGAGGCTGCCATGGCTCTCACATTGTGAGCTGTGACATGGCCCTCCAGAGAAATGTTCCTACTCTGGTAGGCAAAAGAAATACACTGAGCAATCCAGTTGGACAGTGTTCTTTTAGAGACTGGAAGTCCTAAATGAGAAGGATCAAAAGCAACAAAGAGTTGAGAAGACTTTCTATGTTGCTGTGTTCTTTGTAAGTAGAAAGCGAGAGCTCTCTTACAATCCAAGGTATGAAGATTCCTCTCTGCATTTGATGCATGAGGTCCTGGAAAAAAGACAGGTAAATATACCTCCTGGTTTAGATGAAAAGGCGAGACCCCTTTAGGCATAAAGTGTGGATTGGTCCTGAGGACTACCTTATGATGGAACCTTGTATAAGGTGGATTAGCCACCAAAGCTTGCAACTCACTGATGCGACGTGCTGAGGTGACTGCAATGAGAAAAACAACTTTCCAAGAAAGAGGTTTTAAGGAGGTGGTGGCTAAAGGTTCAAAGGGTGGCTTCATAAGCTGGCCAAGAACCAGGTTTAAGTCCCATGCCACTGGAGGTGGTCTAATGGGAGGTTTAGTTAGAAGAAGGCCTCTCATGAATCTTGCTATAAGAGGGTGAGAGGAAATAGGTTGTCCATTGAGAGGCTTGAGGGACGCTGCAATAGCACTCAAATGGACTCTTACTGAATTCTTTTTCAGGCCTGCATGGGATAGATGCAGGAGATACTCTAATAGAGAATTCAGAGGTATTGCAATAGAGTTTAGACCCTTCTCTGAACACCAAATGGTAAATCCTTTCCATTTGAAAGCATAGGAACGCCTAGTAGAAGGCTTTCTAGAGGCATGAATAACATCTCTGATCTGCTGAGAGAGATGAAAATCTTGAAGGTCTAGGCCCTCAGCTACCAAGCCCTGAGCTGGAGCGACTGGGGGTTTGGGTGCCATAATGTCCCCCCTTCCTGGGACAGAAGGTCTGGTGCAGAGCCCAAGTCCAGGGAAGGTGCTTGAGAGAGATGCAGAAGTAGAGGGTACCACACTTGGCGTGGCCAATGTGGAGCTATGAGGATCATGGTCCCTCGATCTCTCTGAAGCTTGAATAGTGTTTTGGGAATTAAGGGAATTGGTGGAAAGGCATAAAGGAAGTCTTGACCCCAGTGAAGGAGGAAGGCATCCTTGGCCTGAACTCCCTGAGACGGAATTCTGGAACAGAACCGGGGAAGTTTGGCATTCCACGGACTTGCAAAAAGGTCTATGTCAGGGGTTCCCCAAATTCGAAAAATCCTGGCTACCTGGTCCATGTGGAGGGACCACTCGTGTGGGAGCAGAACTCGACTGAGTCTGTCCGCCCAAGAGTTTTGAATGCCTGGAAGATATACTGCCAGAAGATGGATGTGATGCTCTCTGGCGAAGGCCCACAGTCGCAAAGCTTCGTTGCAAAGCGACAGAGCCAGTCCCGCCCTGCTTGTTTACATAGAACATAGCTACTTGGTTGTCCGTATGGATGAGGACTGTCCTGTAGCTGAGCAGGGAATGGAATACTCTGAGAGCTAAGAATATTGCTCTGAGTTCTAAGAGATTGATATGGAGAGAAGTCTCCTGTGGAGACCAGATGCCCTGGGTGGAGAGATCCTGCAGATGAGCTCCCCAACCCATTGGAGAAGCATCTGTTGTCAGAGTTGCTTGGGGTAGCGACTGCTGAAAAGGGGACCCCAGCAACAGATTTGGAGGGGGACTTCCACCACTGGAGAGACCAAAATAGGCGACTGGAGTTTGCTATTTTGTCTGACAGGCAACCTGATGCCTGAGTCCATTGGGTGGACAAAGTCCATTGAGCTGCCCTCATGTGAAGGCGAGCATATGGAACCACATGCACGGTGGATGCCATGTGGCCTAATAGTTGTAACATCTCTCGAGCAGTTAAATGGGACTTTAACTGTGTCTGGGAGGCTAACTGCATCAAGCGTAGGCAACGGGCCTGAGGAAGATAGGCCCTTGCAGTTGTGGTATCCAGCAAGGCCCTTATAAACTCCAGGGACTGAGTAGGGGTGAGATGGGATTTTGGGATGTTTATTACCAGTCCCAAATACTGAAGGATACACATTGTGCAGGTTAGGGAAGTCTGGGCCTCTGACTGGGATGGGGCTCAAATGAGCCAGTCGTCCAGATATGGGAAAACGAATATTCCTAGAGTGCGCAGAAATGCAGCTACTACTGCCATGCATTTTGTGAACACCCTTGGTGCAGAGGCCAGACCGAAAGGAAGCACCCTGTATTGGTAGTGCTTTCCTTGAAAGAGGAACCGAAGGAACCTTCTGTGTGTTGGATGGATGAGGACATGGGTGTACGCATCCTTGAGATCTAGAGAACAAATCCAATCCTGACTCTGAAGGTATGGCAGCAGAGTTATCGAGAAAAATCATCTTGAATTTCTCTTTGAATAGAAACTTGTTCAATTCTCTGAGATCTAAAATGGGTCTGTAGCCCCCTGTCTTCTTTGGAATAAGAAAATAAGGGGAGTAGAACCCTGAGCCCTGTTGAAGAAGGGGTACTTTTTCTATTGCCCCTTGGGCAAGAAAGGTAGCAATCTCCTGACCCAGAAGGTTGAGGAGAGATGTTGGAGAATTGAACTGTTTCACCATTGTGTGGGGAGGAAGGTTTAAGAAATGAAGCTTGTACCCTTCCTTGATAATGGAGAGGGTCCATTGCTCTGCTGTGATTTGCTCCCATCTGGGAGCAAAGTAAGCTAACCTTCCTGGAATTGTGAGGGGCTCTGGTTCTTCCAGAGCTAGAAAGGCTAAGTTCTCTAGTTGCAAGTCAAAGGCCTTGAGGAGGCTGAGGCTGCTGAGCCGTGGGAGGCCTGGCAGCCTTTGACTTGGCCTGTTTAGGTGGTTGCTGACGCTTTGTAGCAAAACGACCTGCAGAAGATGCCTGCTGACCATAAGCAGAATAGTATCTTCCCTTTTTAGAAAATGGTGTCTTCTTGAACAATCTTTTCTTAGCAGGAGCAGAGGTAGACTTTGAAAGTCGATCCAAAGCAGAGTTCTCAGCATCCATCTGTGTGGCCTTTGCTTTCCAATCTCTGCCAAAAAGGTTTTCACCTGTACAAGGAAGATTTCCCAATTCATCTTGGACCCAGAGTTCCAAATCAGATGCTTGTAACCAAGCAATTCTGCGTGCACCTATGGCAATAGCCGAGGCTCTACTTACACACTCAAAAGAGTCAAAGGCTGCACGGTTGGAAAATTTGGAAACATCTTGGGCATGTTTAAGCCAAGTGAGAAATTCCTGCCTTTTATCTTCTGAAATAAAAGGGGCCAAAGTCTGCAGATGATCTGTGACTTCTTTTAGAAACATCCCCATATAGAGACTATAGGTGTTGATTCTGGCAGCAAGCATATTAGCTTGGAAATCCCTTCTGCCAAAAGCATCAAGGGTTCTGCATTCACGTCCTGGAGGATTAGATGAGTGTCTCTTTGCACTCTTTATTTTCCTCATGGCCGACTCTACCACAATAGAGTGGTGAGGAAGCTGAGACTTATGAAAGCCAGGACAAGGAGGGACACGGTACATGGCGTACGAGAATGAGGAGAGGTAGTAAGAGGAGTCTCCCACATGCTCAACATGAGATCATAGAGAATCTCATGAATAGGTAAGGTGGCTGCCTCTTTAGGAGCCTTAGGGTACTGCAAAATATCTAATTGCTTGGCTCTAGGATCTGACTCAGGGGCCACTGTAATGGAGAGGTCCCTAGCCACTTCCCTAATGAAGTCTTGAAAAGACAAGTCTTCTGGAGGAGACATTCTTCGTTTTGGAGAATCTGGCTCCTGAGGAAGAAGTACCGGTGCTTCGACAGAAGCCTCCGACTCAGAGTCTTCGGAGGAATCGAAGTATCACCTGTCTGGATGCTCCTGTAAAGCCCGATACGCGTACCGAGTGGGATCGACATCGGGAGTAAGCGGTACCGGTTCGGTACCGATGGGCATCATAGGACAGGGTACCGTTGCAGTCGACACAGAAGCGGATGTCGATGCAATCGGTACTGGCACTGGAAACGATGCCGGTGCCGGAGTCGGTACCGGCAACGGAGAATGTTGCCGTACCGAAGGCGTCAAAGCCTGCATAAACGCCATTAGGGTGCATTGCATGGACAGAATCTTCTGATCCATCGACGCCACCAGAGTCTGGATGTCGGTACCGGTGGAGGCCACCGGTACCCCAGAACATGGCAACAGGTGATCAGTCGAGGCCGAGCCATCGATGTCAACTTGTGACCCCATAGATAACGCTTTGGAAGCCGGAACTTCCCACCGGGGTAATTTTGCCGGTGCGGATTCCTCGAGGACAAGCCCGGAGGCATCTCGATGCTTAGAGGGAGATTTGCCCTTCGAGGACCGGCTAGATTTATGTTTGGTTACCTGAGATCCATGGGAGGAAGCAGCAGCCCTGGAAGATGTCGATGCCACCGAGGCTGCATCAGAGGGAAACAGGGTACTGAGCTTGGCTGCTCGGTTCTGCCGACCTCTTTCAGACATCATGGTACAGGACACATAATCCGTGATGGAATGGTCAGGACCCAAACATTTTAGACACCAATCATGGGTGTCTGTGACAGAAATAGTACCGCCACACTTTGTGCACTTTTTAGAACCGGAAGCGGGCTTCTCCATGAGGAGAAAAATGTTCAGGCCTAAGGCCCAAACTGCAAATGCACAGTTGAAGAAAGAAAAGGTATTTTTTGGGGGGGGGGTTTGTATAGAAAGAAAAGAGACCGGCGGTACCGGTCTGACGTCGAAGAAGGCAGACGCGAGACAGAAAAATAAAGAAAAAAAAAGAATTCTTCTGCGGTGACAGGAACACGACCTGCTGGCTCCGCGGAAAAGAAGAACTGGAGAGAAGCGGTCGGGAAAGGCGGGAAGGCAGCGCGCAGGCGCTGTGGGATGCTCCCAAAAGCTTTCTTACTGGACGCTGGGGAGCGTTCCCACGCAGGCTCCGTCGGTACCAACGAAACCCATATGTGAAGACTCATTCCTGCTTGTTCCTGGAGATTGGTATTGTCGGTACCAACGGAGCCTGCATGGGAACGCTCCCCAGCATCCAATTAGAAAGCTTTTGGGAGCATCCCACAGCGCCTGCGTGCTGCCTTCCTGCCTTTCCCAACTGCCTCTCTCCAGTTGAGTTTTAAAGCTGAGACAAAGAGAGAGAGAGGGAAAGGGAAAGAGATAGAGAGATACAACTCCTAGGGGAAGTGGGTGGGTTGTGAAGACTAAATTTCTGCTGTTCCCGGAGATCACCTGTTACAGGTGAGTAACTATGCTATCTCCAGGAACAAGCAGGAATGTAGTCTTCACATATGGGGACTCCCTAGCTTTAGATGACAGGGAGAGACCCCAGAAACTGTGTGCCCCTGAAAAAAGGGCTCCACTTCTCCCCATGGATCTCTGGCATCCTAACAGGGATGGTGGGTAGGAATTGATTAGGTATGGAACAGGTGTTGAAGAACAGCCTGACCAAACAAGGTATCCCGGCGGGAGTCCTTGTCCAAGCAGTAATGGGTTGTGAAGGTATGAACCGAGGCCCAGGTGGCTGCTCGACAGATATCATCGATAGACACAGAGTGTAGATAAGCCATTGAAGTTGCCATGGCTCTCACATTGTGAGCTGTGACTTGGCCCTCCAGAGGAAGATTCTTACTCTGATAGGCAAAGGAAATACACTGAGCAATCCAGTTAGATAGTGTTCTCTTGGAGACTGGAAGTCCCAAATGAGAAGGATCAAAAGCAACAAAGTTGAGAGGACTTTCTATGTTGCTGTGTTCTTTGTAAATAAAAAGCTAAAGCTCTTTTACAATCCAAAGTATGAAGATTCCTTTCTGCATTAGATGCATGAGGCCTTGGAAAGAACACAGGTAGGTAGACTGCTTGGTTTAGATGAAAAGGCGAGACCACCTTTGGCATAAAGCATGGATGAGTCCTAAGGACTACCTTGTCATGAAGGAACCTTGTATAAGGCGGATCAGCCACTAGTGCCTGCAACTCACTGATGCGACGTGCTGATGTGATTGCAATGAGAAAGATAACCTTCCAAGAAAGGAATTTCAAGGAGGTAGTAGCTAAGGGTTCGAAAGGTGGCTTCATGAGCTGACCAAGAACCAAGTTTAAATCCCATGCCACAGGTGGAGGCTTAATGGGAGGCTTAGTTAGCAGAAGGCCTCTCATAAATCTTGCTATAAGGATGGGAGGAAATAGGCTGTCCATTTAGAGGCTTGAAGGAAGCAGCAATAGCACTCAAATGGACTCTTACTGAGTTAGTCTTAAGTCCTGCACTGTATAAATGAAGAAGATACTCCAGTAATGATTCCAGAGGTACCGCAAGGGGGTTAAGACCTTTCTGCGAACACCATATGGTAAACCTTTTCCACTTGAAAGCATAAGAGCGTCTTGTGGAAGGCTTCCTGGAAGCATAAAGGATATCTTTTACCTGCTGAGGAAGGTTAAGATCATGGAGATCTAGGCCTTCAGCAACCAAGCCCTGAGATGCAGAGACTGGGGATTGGGATGCCATAACATTCCGTCCTCCTGAGATAGGAAATCTGGAGCAGACCCTAAACTCCAGGGAGGGAGCTTGAGAGAGATGTAGAAGCAGAGGGTACCACACTTGCCGAGGCCAATGTGGAGCTATGAGGATCATACGGCCTCTGTCTCTCTGAAGCTTGAACAGGGTTTTGGGAATCAGGGGAATGGGTGGAAAGGCATACAGAAAGTCTTGACCCCAATAAAGGAGGAAAGCATCCCTGGCCTGTGCCAGCTGAGCTGGAGTTCTGGAACAGAACCGGGGAAGTTTGGCATTCAACGGACTTGCAAAGAGGTCTATGTCCGGGGTTCCCCAAATTTGAAAAATCTTGGCCACCTGGTCTGCATGCAGAGACCACTCGTGTGGAAGCAGAACTCGACTGAGTCTGTCTGCCCAAGAATTTTGTACACCTGGAAGATACACTGCCAGGAGATGAATCTGATGCTCTGGCGAGGGCCCATAGTCACAGAGCTTAGTTGCAAAGTGACAGAGAGCCTGTTACCCCCTGCTTGTTCACGTAGAACATGGCTACCTGATTGTCCGTATGAATGAGGACTGTCTTGTAGCTGAGCAGGGTGTGGAACACTCGAAGATCAAGGAAGATTGTTCTGAGCTCCAAGAGATTGATATGTAGATGAGTCTCCTGTGGAGTCCAGGTGCCTTGGGTGGAGAGGTCTTGCAGGTGAGCTCCCCAACCAGTTTATGAAACATCTGTTGTGAGAGTTGCCTGGGGCAAGGGCTGTTGAAATGGGGACCCCAGCAACAGGTTTTGAGTGGACCTCCACCATTGGAGGGACAAAATAAGATGATTTGTGTTCACTATTTTGTCTGACAGGCATCCTGATGCCTGGGTCCATCGAGTAGATAAAGTCCACTGGGCTGCTCTCATATGAAGGTGAGCATAAGGAACCACATGCACAGTAGATGCCATGTGGCCTAGTAGTTGTAGCATTTCTCGGGCAGTGAGATGAGGCTTTAGCACTGCTTGAGAAGCTAACTGCACCATGCGAAGGCAACAGGCCTGGGGAAGATAGGCCCTTGCTTTTTTGGTATTAAAGACAGCTCCTATGAACTCTAGAGACTGAGTGGGAGTTAGACTGGATTTTGGAATGTTTATGACCAGACCCAAATACTGAAGGATACGCATTGTGCAGGACAGAGAAGTCCTGGCCTCTGATTCTTTTGGGGCTCGAATGATCCAGTCGTCTAAGTAGGGGAAGACAAATATACCTGGAGTGCAGAGAAATGCTATCACAGCCATGCATTTCGTGAACACTCTTGGTGCTGAGGCCAGGCCGAAAGGAAGCGCCCTGTATTGGTAGTGCTTTCCTTGAAAAAGGAACCGAAGGAACCTTCTGTGTGTTGGATGAATGAGAACATGGGTGTACGCATCCTTGAGATCTAGAGAACAAAGCCAATCCTGACTCTGAAGGTATGGCAGCAGAGTTCCTAGAGAAATCATCTTGAATTTCTCTTTGAATAGGAATTTGTTCAGTTCTCTGAGGTCTAAAATAGGTCTGTATCCCCTTGTTTTCTTTGGGATAAGGAAATAGGGGGAGTAAAACACTGCACCCTGTTGATGGATGGGTATTTCTTCTATTGCCCCTTGGGCAAGAAGCATGGTGACCTCTTGATTTAACAGGTTGATGAGAGAGGTGTGAGAATTGAATTGTCTTATCATTGTGGGAGGGGGCATGCTCAAAAAGTGAAGCTTGTACCCCCTCTTATGATGGAGTGTCCAATGCTCTGCTGTTATCTGTCCCCATCTGGGGGCAAAATGGCACAACCTTCCTGGAATGGTTCCATTGAGAGCCAGGAAGGCTAAGTTCTCTAGCTGAAAGTCAAAGGCCTTGTGGATGCTGAGACTGCTGAGGCGGCTGAGGCTTAGCAGTCTTTGCTTTCCTTTGTTTGGGTGGATGCTGACCCTTCCGGACAGGCTGACCTACAGAACGTCCCTGCTGAGAATAAGCAGGATAAAATCTTTTCTTTTTAGAAAACAATGGTTTCTTGAAAGATTTCTTTCTTGCAAGATCAGCTGTGGACTTGGATAATCTATACAAGGTGGAGTTGTCAGCATCCAACTCATTGGCCTTTTCCTGCCAATCTTTACCAGACAGGTTCTCACCAGTACAAGGAATATTTCCCAGTTTATCTTGTACCCAGAGCTCCAGATCAGATGCCTGGAGCCAAGCAATTCTACGTGCACCTATGGCAATGGCAGAGGTTCTGCTTATGCACTCAAAACAGTCAAAAGCTGCACGGTTGACAAATTTAGAAACATCTTGGGCATGTTTAACCAATGTGAGAAAATCCTGCCTTCTATCCTCAGGAAGAAGAGGGCTCAAAACCTCTAAATCTCCTGTGACTTCCTTCAGGAACATTCCCATATATAGACTATAGGAACTGATCCTGGCAGAAAGCATGGAAGCTTGGAAGACATGACGTCCAAAAGCATCCAAAGTTCTGCACTCACATCCTGGAGGATTAGAGGCATGCCTCTTTGCACTCTTGATCCTTCTCATAGCAGATTCCACTACAATAGAGTGGTGAGGAAGCTGAGTTTTCTGGAAACCATTACAAGGAGGGACTCGATACAGAGTATCCAGTCTACGAGAGTGAGGAGAGGTTGTAAGAGGTGTCTCCCACATTCTTAACATGAGATCATGCAACATCTTAGGAGTTTTAGGATATTGTAAAATTTCCAACTCCTTTGCTCTGGGCTCTGTTTCAGGGGCCACAGCAATGGACAGACCCCGAGCCACCTCCCTGATGAAATCCTGAAAGGAAATGTCCTCTGGAGGAGACATCCTGCGTTTAGGGGAGGAAGGCTCCTACGGGAGAAGTATTCCCAGCATTGACAGAACTGTCAGAATCCTCTGAGGACTCGAAGTACCTTCTGTCGGGATGCTCTTGAAGAGCCCGATAACCGTACCGACTGAAGTCGGTACCGAGGGGAATTGGTACCGGTGTAATGGTACCAGAAGGCATCGCATGACTGGGTGCCAGCAATGCGGATGCCGATGCTGTCGGTACCGGTACCGGTTGAACTGTCTGACGCGGTTCCGAGGGTGTCGATGCCGCAAGGAGAGCCGCCAGACTGCGTTCAATAGCCAGGACCCTCTGGTCTATCGACGCTGCCGATGCCTGGATGTCGGTACCGGAGAAGACCGCCGGTACCCCAGAGCATGGCACCAGTAGTTCTACCGAGGTCGAGGCCTCGAGAATGTCCTGGAGCCCCGATAATGCTTTGGAAGCCGAAGCCTCCCGCCGGGGCAATTTTGCCGGTGCAGAATCCTCAAGGCCAACGCCAGAGGCATCTCGATGCTTAGAGGGAGATCTACCCTTTGAGGGCCGGCTAGACTTATGTTTAGTTACCTGAGATCCACGGGAGGAAGACAAAGCCCTGGAAGATGTCGATGCCACCGAAGCTGCATCAGAAGGAAACAGGGTACTGAGCTTAGCAGCTCAGTTCTGTCGACCTCTCTTGGACATCATGGCACAGGCCATACATTCCGAGATGGAATGGTCAGGACCTAAACATTTCAGACACCACTCATGGGTGTCGGTGACTGAGATGGTACCCCCACACTTGGTGCACTTTTTAAAACCCGAAGAGGGATTTCCATTGTGGAAAAAATCTTGGGCCTAAGGCCCAAAATGGCGCGTGCACCTGGAAGAAATGGGAAAAAAATACTAAGAAATTTTTTTTTTTTTTTAAGAAAAGAAAGAAAAAAACGGCGGTACCGGTAAAGCGTCGAGGAAGGCAGACGCGACCACAAAAAAGAAGAAAAATTTTCTGCGGTGACAGGAACACGACCTGCTGGCTCCGCGGAAAACAAAGAACTGGAGAGAGGCAGTTGGGAAAGGCGGGAAGGCAGCACGCAGGCGCTGTGGGATGCTCCCAAAAGCTTTCTAATTGGACGCTGGGGAGCGTTCCCGCGCAGGCTCCGTCGGTACCGACGATACCCATATGTGAAGACTACATTCCTACTTGTTCCTGGAGATAGCAGGCTGCATGTTAGAGGCAAGACTGAGGAAGCAGTAGCAGCTAGGGATTATTCACAGAACCCAAGGTGAACGTAAAGACAAATGATAAAGAGATTAGAACATGCTTCCAACAATATTTTGCAACTTTATATAAGGAAAGGAATGAAGCTCATCTTGGGTATGTGGACAGTTATTTATATTCTATTGCATTAAAATCCCTTCATCATAAGGATTTTTTTTATTTAGCTGTATTTATATACCACCTTTCTCTGGGTCAAGTAGGCAGAGGAGCTGGATTGGGACATAATGGAGGAGGAAATTAGGGCAGCGATTGGTTCCCTTAAGGTAAGCAAATCCCCAGGTCTTGATGGCCCATCTGGTAAATTTTATAAGACCTCTGTCGATTCCTTTGTAGATCCACTGGAAATATTGCTTAATCAGGTTAAGCAGAAGAGGGAGCTGGCAGAAGCCATGAGGTGAGTGGAGATATCGCTAATACCCAAGGGAGGGGGGGGGGCAAGAACCTAAATCTTACAGTTTTTAACTGCCCACTATCCTTGCTAAATAGAAATATAAAAATCTTAGCTAAAATATTGACTACCCACCCGAATGAAGTCATCACTACCTTGATACATGCATATCAAGCTGGTTTTAAGCCTGGAGACAGGCCAGGGGACCATATATGCAAGATTCTAAATTTAATTTGGACAGCTAGGGGGAGGAAATCTCCATCTTTGTTCCTCTCAATTGACACAGAGAAGGCACTTGACCAAGTAAGTTGGTCTTTTATGTTTAAGACACTACAAAGGATGGGTTTTGGCCTTGCTTTCATGGGCTGGAAAAGGGCAATGTAGAAAACACCCTAGGGCAGGGGTGGGCAATTCCGGTCCTGGAGGGCCGCAGACCAGTCAGGTTTTCATGATGTCCCTAATGAATATTCATGGACCTATTTCCATACAATGGAAGGCAGTGGATGCAAATAGATCTCATGAATATTTATTAGGGAAATCATGAAAACCTGACTGGTCTGCTGCCCTCCAGGACCGGAATTGCCCACCCCTGCCCTAGGGCATGTGTAAAGATAAATAGAGTCCTACTCTGATTTCTTTGACCTCAGGAGGGGAACAAGGCAGCAATGCCCTACATCTCTGCTGCTTTTCATCTTTTCTATAGAGCTGCTGGTGGCAAGAATTAGGATGAGTGTGGATATTCAGGGGATAGAGATGGGAGGGTGGATTTCCAAATTACTCTATTTGCAGATGACATGCTCTCAGTGGGTAAGGCTGCATATATCACTTCTCTTCCTGGTGTAGAAACTGGAGCAGTCTGGCAGGTTGACCGGGTTTAAAAATCAATAGGTAAAAATCTGAAATTTCAGTATATTAAGATATCTCCTGAAATACAGGAGAAGCTCAAAGAAAATTTGCCTTTAAATAGTCTCACCATAATGTTAAATAACTTAGGCACAGCTTATGCCAGATTATTCAAAAACTAAGTAGGCAAATAAGATAGCTTCTCTCATACTAAGGCGGCAGCTAAAGCGGTAGAATAAATGGAACCTGTCCTGGCTGGAATGTAGCACCAGGGTTAAAATGGCGGTGCTCCCTACGTTGTTATACTTGTTCCAAGTTCTTCCCACTGCAATACCAGAAGGGTTATTTGCACATTTTCAAAAGAAAGTTTTTTTGCTTTATTTGGAAAAAAGCGCCCAAGGGTAGCCAGGCAAACCTAAGTCTGTCAAAGCTGTAGGGGAGTTTAATCGATAACAGATATGAAGTGCTATTTTTTGGAAGCGCAATTAACGGCAATTTGGGAGTGGAGCAGATGTATCGGAAAACCATGGATTTGTATAGAGCAAGAGCTTGAGGGGCAGGAAAGATTGGACTATAAGACCTGGGCCCAGGTCCTGATATTTGGGTTAGTAAGATATCTCCACAATGAAACAAGTTTATGGATTTGATATGGGGGAAACAGACCCTCTTTCTCTTCAGTAAATGCCCTCTCTTACCCGACACCCCTTAGGTGCAATACTGATATTTTCTGCCAGGACTCATTGCCTTCCTTTAAAAAAAAAAAAAACACACAGGGCTAGAGAAAGGGCTTTTTAAGCTAGAGGGGGAGTTGGTTTCTTCTGGGGATCTTGAGAAAGGAGTTGGAGTGGAGGAACAGATATGAGGATTTCCAAGCGAGGCATTATATCATAACTGGTAGGGCCGAGAAGACGGTAGGGCAGGTAAGACTTTCCTGGAAACTTTGTGCGAGAGGCATTTTGGAAATAGAGAGATTATTTCAAAAGACCTACAGGCTCATAATCACATCCATGACATTCAGGAATGGAGGTAAGATTTTTTTCGGGGGGGGGGGGGGGGGGGTGGGGGGGTTACTTTTGAGCCTAGGGAATGGCAGAAGATTTTTATAAATATCCAAAAGGGAAAAGGAGACAGTCGCTGAAGAGCGCATGGTTCAGAACAATGTATCCTTGAAGGATACTACCAAAATGATAATTACACTTACCTGGCAATTGTAGTTCCTTGAGTGACGACAGTTCAGTCCTCTACATCTGGGTTGTCAACCTCCTCCTGCAGCTGGAGACTGGCATATCAGAATTCTGACATCACTGGATATAGCCGGCTGCAAACTCCCATCAGCCCTAGTGTGAACTATTAACAAAGCAGACTCAAAGGAGCAACAAATAAGTAATATAATGTAATGTAATGCAAAGAACCTATAACATGGTATCACCTGAACTTGTAACTTTACCACAGACTGTGCGAAAACTTTTACACTCCTCCGTGCTAAACACCCCCGAAGAGAGGAGGAGTGAAAAGGACCTACCTGTGCTTCGTATTGTGGCGCTGCCGGCCAAACACACACCATGAAAGGAAAAAACACCCAGGGCGGGAAGGAGGACTGAACTGTCGTCACTCAAGGAACTACAATTACCAGGTAAGTGTAATTATCATTTCCTTATTGTTCCTCCAGTTCAGTCCTCTACATCTGGGATGTACCAGAGCAGTAATTAACGGGATGGGCCTTTCCAGCCGGCACGCAACACCGCCGACCCAAAACCTGCATCTCCCGCAGCTGCCACGTCAAGCCGATAATGCTTGCTGAATGTATGCAGCGACGAACAAGTAGCCGCTCTGCAAATGTCCCCTGGCGGTACTAAGCTGTGCTCCGCCCAGGAAGACGCCTGCGCTCTAGTAGAATGCACACGCAACCCTGAAGGCACCTTCCGACCGTTCAGTAGATAGGTGAAAGTAATAGCCTCTCGAATCCATCGAGAAATGGAAGCCTTCTCCGCCGCCTCTCCCTTGCGAACTCCGCCGAACAAGACAAACAGCCGATCAGACTTGCGAAAAGACTGAGAAGTCTTCAAATACTGCCGCAATGCTCGTTTTACATCCAAGCGCCGTAAACTGCGCTCCTGATCGCCGTTGCGCAAAGAACCCAGAACTGGCAGAACAACTGTCTGACTCATGTGAAAGGGAGAGACTACTTTCGGTAAAAACGATGGCACCGGTCGCAACACCACCTTTTCCTTTGAAAACACCAGGAATGGCTCCCTACAAGACAGCGCCTGGAACTCAGACACACATCTCGCTGAACAGATCGCCACTAGAAAGACCGTTTTCAAAATCACATCCTTCACCGACGCCCTACACAACGGTTCAAAGGGCGGCTTGGACAAAGCTGTTAACACTAAATTAAGATCCCAAGGAGGAACAGTCACTCTACGCGATGGCCGTAATCTGGAAATGGCTTTGAGAAAACGCAAAACGTCCGCATGGGCTCCGAGTGCAACGCCCTGCACCTTCCCCCGATAACAAGAGAGAGCCGCCACCTGTACCCGCAGGGAACTAGCCGCCCAACCTTTATCAAAACCATCCTGTAGGAAACTTAAGATTGAGGGAACTGACACCGTAGCTGCCCGAATCTGCTTCCTCGAACACCAATCCTCAAATATCCGCCAGATACGAACATACGACAATGACGTGGACGGTTTCCGAACCCTAAGCATCGTGGAAATGACTGCGGAAGAATAACCTTTCCTCTTCAACCTGGCCCTTTCAATGGCCATACCGTAAGCGAGAATCAATCCACTTGCGGCATGAAGAGCGGTCCTTGTTGCAAAAGATCCGCTCTCACGGGCAACCGCCACGGGGCACCGTCCACGAGCCGAACCAGATCCGCATACCACGGTCGCCTCGGCCAGTCCGGAGCCACCAGAAGAACCTGTCCCGGATGAGCTCCGATTCTTTGTACCACTCTGCCGATCAGAGCCCACGGAGGGAAGACATACAGAAGACCTGAGGTCGGCCACCACTGCACTAACGCATCTATTCCTTCCGACATCCTTTCCCTCCTTCTGCTGAAGAAACGGTTGGCTTTTGCAGACTGGAAGGTCGCCATGAGATCCATTACAGGGCTTCCCCAGCGCTCCGTAATCTGAGCAAACACGTCCGGATGCAGCTCCCACTCTCCCGCATCCACTCAAACCCTGCTTAGGAAGTCGGCTGTCACATTGTCCTTTCCTGCAATGTGCGCTGCCGAAATTGCTGTCAACCGACTCTCTACCCAAGCGAACAAGAGATCCGCCTCCTCTTCCATGGCTGCACTTCCTGTGCCGCCCTGCCGATTGATGTAGGCTACTGCTGCTGAATTGTCGGACAGGACCCTGACCGCCCGACCCACCACGACAGTTTCGAACGCCTGCAGTGCCTGCCAAACCGCCCGAAGCTCCAGACGATTGATCGACCACGAACTCTCCAGGGGTGACCAAAACCCTTGCTCGAACCGGCCGTTGCAGTGGGCTCCCCAGCCCCCCAGGCTGGCATCCGTAAGCACTGGCAACCATTCCGGCTGTTCCAAGGCCATTCCTGCCGCCAGCGACGCCGGAAGAAGCCACCAGCGCAGCGATTGTCTGACCTGGAATGGGCATGGAAGCCGTTCGCTCAACGCATCCCTCTGATGCGACCACCTGCGAAGAAGAGATCTCTGTAGCGGGTGCATATGTACTCTGGCCCAGGGCACCGCTTCGATTGTCGCCGCCATGGTCCCCAGCACCCTGAGGTAAAACCATGCCGATGGAGCCGGTTCCAGCCTGAATTTGCGAACCAGCATCCTGAGACCTTGTGCCCTGTGTTGTGGAAGAAACACCTGTCCACTCTTGGTGTTGAACCGCACACCCAGATATGCTAGATTCTGGGAGGGCTCCAACAGACTCTTGCCCGGATTGACCACCCAACCGAGGTTCTGTAGAAAGTCCACCACTCTGCCCGTCACCTGAACACTCTCCTCTTTGGATATGGCCCTGATTAGCCAATCGTCGAGGTAGGGATGCACTAGGATTCCCTCCTTGCGCAACGCCGCCGCCGCCGCCGCCACCACCACCATTATCTTGGTGAAGGTGCGCGGCGCCAGCACCAAACCGAAAGGCAACGCGCGGAACTGATAGTGCCCCCCCAAGGAAAGGCAAAGCAGAGGAACTTCTGATGAGACTCCCGAATGGGAATGTGTAAGTAGGCTTCCGTGAGGTCTAAAGACGTCAAATACTCCCCTTGCCGTACCGCCACAATGACGGACCGGAGAGTCTCCATACGAAAATGTGGAACGCGTAGACAACGATTTACGCCCTTCAGATCCAGAATAGGCCTTAACGCTCCGCACTTCTTTGGCACCACGAAATATATGGAGTACCCACCCACGCCGTACTCTGCTTCTGGCACCTTCACAACAGCCCCCAAAAGAAGAAGAAGCCGCTGCAACATACTTTGAATCGCGGAGGTTTTCATCTGCCCCCTGCAGGGAGACATGATAAAGGAATCCCGCACCGGCCGTGCTAATTCCAGCGCATACCCTTGCCGAATGACCTCCAACACCCACTGATCGGATGTGATGTGGGTCCAAGCAGAAAAACTCTCGCAGCCTCCCACCTATCGGAGGTCCTTCTGCCGGGACCCGCCGCATTTCATTGCGGCTTGCGGACTGCTGCGGCAGAACCCGAGGAAAAACCTCTATTTGCTCCCCGAAATCCCTGGAAGCCCTGACCGCGCGACGGAAAGTGACCCCTCTGCGAACTTCCAAACCGCGACGACCGAAATCTTCGGAAATCTCGAAACGAACCCCAGAAGTTCTGACCAGACTTCCCTTGTTTCGGCTTATCCTCCGGCAGCCTACCAGTCTTGGACTCCGAGGTCCTTTACCAATTTCTCCAAATCTTCTCCGAACAGCAACCGGCCCTTAAAAGGCAACTTGCCTAGACGGGCCTTGGACGAGCCATCAGCGGACCAATTCCGTAACCACACCGATCTACGAGCGGCCACCACCGAAGCTGTGCTATTCGCAAGCGCTCTAATGAGGTCGTAATGGACATCCGCTAGATATGCCGCTCCGGACTCCAGGCGGCCTAGCTCCACCAGCTCTTCCTGGTCGAGGTGCGGGGAAAGACGAAGGCGTTGGACCCAGCACAGACAGGCCCGAGCTACCCAAGCCCCACAGATGGAGGTCTGCAAAGAGCGTGTCCGCATCGAACACCTGTTTCAGGAGACAGTCAACCTTACGGTCTTGCACATCCTTCAAGGCCGCTCCGCCTTCCACCGGAATGGTGGTCTTCTTAGTCACCGCTGCCACCGTTGCGTCTACGCGAGGCGCGCGGAATCTCTCCTTATCCTTATCGGCTAAGGGGTAAAGTCTATTCAGCGTGCGAATACCCCGAAGCCCCAATTCTGACCGATCCCATTCCTCCTGGATCATCTGGTCGACCACCCGGTGCACCGGGAACACCACGTGCGTTTGCCTCACCGCCTGAATCACTGGGTCTTCAACCTCTACCTCCGTGGATGATTGCGCTGTTAAATTCAAGATCTGCATGGACTCCGTAATGAGGGATGGCAGCTCCTCCCTACGGAAAACCCGTATGATCTTCGCCTGATCCTCTGGTTCTTGGATCTCCCCCTCTTCCAGATCCTCCAACCCTTTGTCACGCTCCCATTCGGAGTCCTCCCCGTCCGGCCAATCGCCGTCTGTGGAAGATACTGCTTGGACCCTCGGTTTCTTGGGCGCCGACAGATCACCGGTCCCACCGTCAGCGACCAGTTGCTGAGCCGGGCCAGCGAATGGCCACGGAGCAGGCAACTTGCCTTGTCTCTGTAAACAAAAGGCCTGATGCATCATCAATATAAAGTCAGGACAAAAATTCCCCATACCTGTCGGCTCTGGGGTCAAGATAGCTCCTGAAGAGGCCGCTATCCCCTCCGGAACGTATCCCTGCCCAGCGGAGGGTACTGCCGCCGGTTCTGTACCAGTCGACATTTCCTGTGCCTCAGAGAGCTCTTTGCCCTCCATTTGAGCCTCCACTGAGGATGAGAGGGTGGCACAGCCGCGGCAGATGCCAGACTCCGCCACCGAGCCTCTCCGTGCACCGCAGACCACGCACTGCGGCCGGGAAGCCATCAAGATGCACGAGACACTGTCAGCTGTGAACTAAATATAATCCTCTGTCTTCTTTTTTTTTTTGTATAAACTGGACAAACGCACCCTACAGCCCAGGCCCTAAGACTCTTCCCGAAATTCAAGGGAAGGGCAAGGGACCTGCGACGCCGGCAAGAAACTCCCCTGCCCCCACTAGAGAATTTCCCGCCCAACACAACGACGAAACTGAAACAAATTAAAAACACTCAGGCTAACATGAAAAAAGGGGTAAAGGTAAAGGGTTCCGCTAAAAACCAAATTAAAATCAAATTAAACATACCAATGCAATGCAAACAGCGCTCCCCTGCATTCGTTTCCCTGTAGCGTGACAGCCACACGTCCCCTGAAAATGGCTGCCGCCCGCTTCTCAGAGAAGGCAAAAGAGCGCCAAAACAGCTACTTAGCTGAACACTACCCTGCTGCACTGCCCTGAAGAAGCACCGACAGCCTGACCCGGTGAAGTGCCAACCAGTCAGGACTGTCTGCTTGACCGCAATGTCTCCCAGCGATCCGAGGCTCTTAAAGACTTTAAGCCGCCGGTAGACAGAAAGACGGGAAAACGGCTGAGCCGTGCAATCAACCCCTCAGCGCAGCTGCAACTCCCTGTAGCAGCCGTGAATAGAGAAGGAGAAGGGATCGCAAACCGGAGACTCTCCCCCGGAAAGTCTGGGAGGAGATATCAACCGGACTGCTAAAGTGCAGTCTTAAATGCAGGGAGCAGGCAATAAAGTTTTAAATATTTCCAGTCTGCCTTTTTTTTTTTTTTTTTTTTTTTTAAAGTTACCGCACCCAATTTAGATGCTTAGCCAAATAAATCAATTAAACCCCAATTCAACTAAACTAGCCTACAAAAGCCTTATCTGTTCCTCTAGTGAGCCTCCAACCAGGCTCACGCCGTCCTCCTGCTGCATGGAGACTGGTCACACTGGGGCTGATGGGAGTGTGCAGCCGGCTATATCCAGTGATGTCAGAATTCTGATATGCCAGTCTCCAGCTGCAGGAGGAGGTTGACAACCCAGATGTAGAGGACTGAACTGGAGGAACGATAAGGAAAGAATGAAGTTAGGGCATATCAGCAGAGAGGTTCCAATAAAGACAAAAGTACATAAGAACATAAGATATGCCATACTGGGTCAGACCCAGGTCTATCAAGCCCAATATCCTGTTTCCAACAGTGGCCAATCTAGGTCATACGTACCTAGCAGTTTCCCCAAGAGACACAGGTTCCACAATGCTTGTATTGGGTCAAGCATTGATTTCCTGAGTCCCTTTTTAATAATGGTTTACGGACCTTTCCTCCAGAAACTTGTCCAAACCATTTTTAAATCCAGATACACAAACAGCCTTTACTACATCCTCCGGTAACAAATTCCAGAGTTTGATTACACGTTGAGTGAAAAAATATTTTCTGTTATGAGTCTTAAATAGTTTAACCTGTAGCTTCATTGCATGTCCCCTAGTCTTTCTATATTCTGATAACGTAAACAAATCGATCTACGTTTACCCGTTCCACTCCATTCATCACTTTATAGACCTCTATCATATCGCCCCTCAGCCGTCTCTTTTCCAGGTTAAACAGCCCTAACCTTTTTAGCCTTTCTTCATAGGGGCATCCTTCCATCTCCTTTACCATTTTGGTGGCTCTTTTCTGAACCTTTTCTAACACTATATCGTTTTTAAGATATGGCGACCAGAATTGCACACAATATTCAAGGTGCGGTCGCACCATGGAATGATACAAAGGCATAATATCCTTTGTTTTATTTTCCATTCCTTTCCTTATGATACTTGGCATTCTATTTGCTCTCTTGGCCGCCGCTGCACACTGGGCGGAAGATTTTAACATATTATCCACAATGACACCTAAATCTTTTTCCTGGGTGGTGGTTCCTAATGTGGAACCTTGCATCGTGTAACCATAGTTTGGGTTGTTCTTCCCTAGGTGCATAACTTTGCACTTGTCCACATTAAAGAAGAACCAATAAAGATAACATGATCGGCACACCTGCAGGATGCCACAAGACTAAACAACTTCAAAAAGAGCTCCCTCCTTACTAGCGCCCACACTCTGGAATTCCCTCCCAACAAGCTTGAGAGCATTAGATGATCTAATGGAATTCCGAAAGGACCTCAAATATTCTCTTTACTGAAATTACACAGGTACACTAAAAAAAATTTTTTTTAAACTGCCTCTAATGTTTCGATTGATTTTTACGTTTTTTGGTGCGCTGAATCCAAATCTGGTAACCAATTTGCTCCATCACGTACAGATTTTTTGCTACATTGGGTTAGCAGTTTGAGGTGAACGTTTCAGATTGAGTGCGATCCAGATAAAAGTTTCTTGGATGAATTCTTTATACTAATTGTTTAGTAGTTATTCAAATAAGAATAAAGAAAATTGTAACAAGGCAGCACATAAGAATAATGTCAACAAAACACACTGTGATGGTAGCAAAATTGTCTGCACTTAAAACAGCCACATACATGTGCACAAACATTGAGCATATAAGAGCGAGGTTAGACACAAAGCAAAGCAAAGAAATGTGCAAAAAATGTTGTACAGGTATGTATGTAAGAATAGAAAACACAAACCGCACCATTGCAATACATGAAGACAAACACCCGATGGTGTGAAAATAAAATTCTAATAAATGAGATCCGACACTGTGGTAATAACTAGCAAATTTTTATTTCAAAGTTTAGTAAAAACACGATATTTGTCAACACAGTTTAGATTTTAAAGTCATTCTTGGGTCAATCAATCTCCTGGTGGGCCCGTTTCTTCTTCCCCCGAATGCTTCTCTTGGTGCGCTGCTTGGCGTATTTTTCATCTGGGGTTTCCTGCAGCAGCAACCAGCAGAAATCAGCCATCATAGTGGTGTTCCATCTTCCTTGGTACCTTCTCTCTGTGTCCTTGATGTCCTGGTGAAACCTTTCACCTTGTTCTTCACTGTACGCCCCCAAGTTTTCGGGAAAGTAGTTCACATGGGAGTGCAAGAAATGGACTTTCAGGCTCATGTTACAGCCTTGTTCTTTGAAGGCATTGAGCATCCTGGCAACAATATCCTTATAGTTCTCATCCCGCCTATTCCCCAAGAATTTGAGAACAACATCCTTGAAGGAATCCCAGGCTTCTTTTTCCTTCTCAGACATCGTTTCAGCGAATGCTCCATCTGAAATGAGTTTCCTTATATCAGGGCCAACAAACACTCCTTCCTTTAGCTTTGCTTCAGAAAGTCGGGGGAACTTTGAGCAAAGGTACCGAAAGCACTCACCATCTTTTGGAAGGGACTTGAAGAATTGCTTAATGAGACCCAACTTAATGTGGAGAGGTGGTAATAGAATTTTATCACGAGGTACCAAGCTCTCATGAAGAACATTTTTCTCACCGGGTCTCAAATACTCCCGAATTGGCCAGTCTTTTTTCCCCCAGTGTAGGTCGCGGGCCCGGCTATCCCACAAGCAAAGGAAGCAGGGATATTTGGTGAAACCGGATTGCTGCCCTAATAGCATGGATAGAATTTTAAAGTCTCCACAAATCATCCACTTATGCTCATCATAACGAATCTTCTGAAGAATCAGGGCCAAATTCTCGTATTTTTCTTGGAGAATAACAGAGTGAGCAATAGGAACTGAAGCGAATGTGTTGCCATTATGAAGAAGAACACCTTTTATGCTGTCTTTTGACGAATCAATGAACAGCCGCCATTCAGCAGGATCATACTTGAGTTTAAACTTTTCCATCACTCCGTATATATCGTTGCAAAATACCAAATCTTCCTCTTTGCTGAAATACTTCAAAAATTGTGTCTCACGGTTGCGGTACCAATAAAAAGTTGTTCCTGGTGACAATAGATTTTTCTGTTTAAGCCGAGAACCTAGCAGTTGGGCAGCATCTTTTGGGAGTCCTAAATCCCGGACTAAATCATTCAATTCAGCTTGAGAGAAAAGTTCAGGTTTCGGATCTGGTTCAGTTTCAAACTCGGAAGTACTGGACTCATCGGGAAAAGCCATCTGATGAGTCTCATCATGATCAGAACCGTCCACACAAATATGATCCAAAGATTTTGGTGGTTCAGGCACAGGTACTTCGTTGCTATGAGGCATAGGCCTAATTGCTGAGGGAAGGTTGGGGTAACTTATTACGTTCTTATTTTTTAAGTTGTATCCCTTCACAATGCAAGAGCAAAAATAGCAGTCACTGCTGTGGTCTCTTTGTTCATGCCACATCATAGGTATTCTGAAACGAAATGCTTGTTTTTTACCTTTCATCCATAAGCGTAGATCTTCCTCACATGTCTTGCACACTTTGTGAGGAGCCCACGGTTTGTCTTGATCGCCTAACTTCAAACCGAAATAGGCGAAATATACTTTTTTAATAAATGCAGAAATGTTCCTCTGCCGCTTTTTCACGGTATATTCCCCACAAATAAAACAAAAACTGTCCGGAGAGTTGACGCAACCTCTGGCTCTGTGAGCCATCACAAATACACAGCACTGCAAACTACAACTGTAGTGAACCACTTCGGAATAAAGCTGGATTACGACTGAGCAAACAAAAGGTAATAATGAACTTGCAAGAAACTGAAATTTGACAGGAACGTTCATGTCGCAACCACCGTGTTTGAGCGAGCGAGCGAACGAGGCGAGGCGAACAGGAAAGAACATGCGCCAGCGCGAGTACTGGATTTAGCCCCCCGCCTCCAATTGTCCTGTTAATGTATAAAATGAATACAAAACACTCTAAAATATCATGAGGGAGTGTTTCTAGTTAGTTAACCATTACAACCTCTATTTTGGGCCAAGAAAATAAACTGCAGTCAGCTAAAAAGAAATTATGTGAACATTCCTTATATGGGTAAGAAATCTAATTTTGCAAGAAAACGTGACGTGATGGAACATTTTGGCTATTTTTCCTGGATTCAGCACCCCAAAATCTATAGGAATCAGTTGCAAAACTGGAGGCAGTTTTTTGGTAGTGTACCTGTGTTATCAGCAGACGGAACACACTCCCCACCCAAACAGTAATACATCTACTGCCAATGATTCGATATTCACTCATCCCGAACAGGCATATAAGTTAATGACATAACATCAACTCAGTACCCACTCACCCCAAACACTCACCCTAAACAAACATAATATAACGTTGTTAATTACCTCGTACTGTCTATATGTTACCCCTATGATAAAAGCAACCCTCCAATTCTACTGTCTAGATGTTGTTAAGTACCTCTACGTTATGTACACCTATGTTAAATGTAACCCTCCTACTGTGATGTGACCACTTTGATTGAAGGATAAGGTGGTATACAAATCTGCTTAAATAAATAAATTTCATCTGCCATTTTGATGCCCAGTCTTCCAATTTATCAAGATCCTCTTGCAATTTTCCACAATCCTCTTGGGTTTTAACAACTTTAGTTTTGTGACATCTGCAAATTTGATAACCTCACTCGTTATTCCCTTTTCCAGATCATTTATGAATATGTCAAAAAGCAGCGGACCCAGCACAGATCCCTGGGGTACACCACTATTCACCTTTCTCCATTGGGAAAGTTGGCCATTTAGCCCTACCCTCTGCTTTCTATCTTTTAACCAGTTCCTGATCCACAATAGTACATTGCCTCCTATCCCATGACTCTTTAGTTTTGCCAAAAGTCTCTGATGAAGGACCTTGTCAAAGGCTTTCTGAAAGTCCAGATACACTATATCAGACTCACCTATGTCTACCTGTTTATTCACACCTTCAAAATAAACATAACAGATTAGTAAGACAAAATCTTCCTTGTCTAAAGCTATGTTGGCCGTCTCCCATTAAGCCACGACTATCTACATGTTCAGCAATTTTGTTCATTATGATGGCACCTACCATTTTTCCCGGTACTGACATCAGGCTCACCGGTCTGTAGTTTCCAGGATCACCCCTGGAACCCTTTTTAAAAACTGGCGTTACGTTCCCCATCCTCCAATCTTCAGGTATTACAGATGATTTTAATGATAGTTCACAGATTACTAATAGCAGGTCTGCAATCTCATATTTCAGTTCTTTCAACACCCTTGGATGTATATCACCCAGTCCAGGTGATTTGCTACCCTTCAGTTTATCAAATAGTTGTAATACATCTTCCCGATGTATCGATATTTCCTTCAATTCTTCCACACCTTTAAATACCACTTTAGTCATGGGTAACAACCCTACTTCTTCCTCTGTAAAGACCAAAGCAAAGAATTCATTCAGTCTCTCCGCTATCGCCTTGTCGCCTCTTAGTACGCCTTTAATCCTTCTATCATCTAATGGACCAACTGACTCTCACAAGTTTTTTGCTACGAATGTACTTTAAAGTCTTTATTACGCGTTTTTGCTTCCGCAGCAAGCTTCTTCTCAAATTCTCCCTTTGCCTGCCTTATCAATGCCTTGCATTTAACTTGCCAGTGCTTGTGCTGTTGCCAGGTTTCATCGTTTGGCTCTTTTTTCCATTTCCTGAAAGATGCTTTTTTGTCAACAGCCTCTCTGACCTCACCTTTAAACCATGCCAGCAGTTTTTTTGAACTTCCTTCCACTTTAAAGCGTGGAATACAGCTGGTCTGGGCTTCCAAGATAGTATTTTTCAACAACACCCAAGCTTGATGTAAGTCTTTAACCTTTGCAACTGCTCCTTTTAGTTTTTTGTTAACTATTTTCCTCATTTTATCATAGTCTCCCTTTCGAAAATTAAAAGGTAGTACTGTGGATTTCCTTACCATCACTCCTCCACTAATTAAATCAAACGCGATCATGCTATGATCACTATTGCCAAGTGGCCCCAACACCCTTATCTCTTGAAACAAATCTGGTGTTACACTAAGGACTAGGTCCAATATGGCTTCCCTTCTAGTCATGAACCAGCTGCTCCAAGAAGCAGTCATTTAATTTCATCTAGGAACTTTATCTCCCTAGCATGTCCTGCCATTACACTGACCCAGTCGATACTGAGGTAATTGAAATCACCCATTATTATTACTGTGCTGTAACTCTTGTTAGCTTCCTTCATTTCTTTGAGCATTTCGTCATCCATTTATTCATTCTGGCCAGGCGGTCGATAGTACACCCCCACTGCCATCACCTTCCCCATTTGACGTGGAATTTCAATCTACAGAGATTCTACAGCAAATTTTTCTTTCCTGCAAAACTTTAATCCTTTCTGACTCAATGCCCTCTCTAACAGAGCGCAACCCCCCTCCACTAATTTTATCAGCTCTATCATTACGATATAGTTTGTACCCAGGTACCAGTTTCCCACTGGTTGTCCTCCTTCCACCATGTCTCAGATTCCAATCATATCTAACCTCTCATTTAGTGTTATATATTCTAACTCTTCCATCTTATTTTTTTAGACTTCTAGCATTTGCATACAAGCATTTTAGAGACTGTATTTTATTCATATTAATTTGGCTATTGGTAGGCATGGGTAATTTGTAATCTTTAAGCTCTGTCTGCTCCAAACTCAAGGGCATTTGGTCTACTTTACCCGTTTTTGGAACCTCTCTGCTTTTGGTAGTATCCTTCAAGGATACATTCTTCTGAACCATGCGCTCATGAGTATGGAGCAGACAGAGTATGGAGCAAATTACCCCTGCCTACCGATAGCAAGATTAATATGAATAAAATACAGTCTCTAAAATGCTTGTATGCAAATGCTAGAAGTCTAAAAAATAAGATGGGAGAGTTAGAATATATAACACTAAATGAGAGGTTAGATATGATTGGAATCTCAGAGACATGGTGAATGGAGGACAACCAGTGGGACACTGTGGTACCTGGGTACAAACTATATCGTAATGATAGATCTGATCAAATTGGTGGAGGGGGTTGCACTCTATGTTAGAGAGGGCATTGAGTGAGAAAGGATTAAAGTTTTGCAGGAAAGAAAAATTTGCTGTAGAATCTCTATAGATTGAAATTCCACATCAAATGGGGAAGGTGATGGCAGTGGGGGTGTACTATCGACCGCCTGGCCAGAATGAACAAATGGATGATAAAATGCTCAAAGAAATCAGGGAAGCTAACAAAAGTTACAGCACAGTAATAATGGATGCTAGGGAGATAAAGTTTCTAGATGAAATAAATGACTGCTTCTTGGAGCAGCTGGTTCATGAACCGACCAGAGGGAAAGCCATATTGGACCTAGTCCTTAGTGGAACACCAGTTCTGGTGCAAGAGATAAGGGTGTTGGGGCCACTTGGCAATAGTGATCATAGCATAATCGCGTTTGATTTAATTAATAGAGGAGGGATGGGTAAGGAAATACACAGTCCTATCTTTCAACTTTCGAAAGGGAGACTATGATAAAATGAGGAAAATAGTTAACAAAAAACTAAAAGGAGCAGTTGCAAAGGTTAAAGACTTATATCAAGCTTGGGTGTTTAAAAATACTATCTATCTCGGAAGCCCAGACCAGCTGTATTCCATGCTTTAAGAAAAGTGGAAGAAAGTCCAAAAAAACTGCCAGAATGGTTTAAAGGTGAGGTCAGAGAGGCTGCTGCCAAAAAAAAAGCATCTTTCAGTAAATGGAAAAAAAAGCCAAATGACGAAAACTGGAAACAGCACAAGCACTAGCAAGTTAAATGCAAGGCATTGATAAGGCAGGCAAACAGAATTTGAGAAGAAGCTTGCTGTGGAAGCAAAAATGCGTAATAAAGACCTTTTCAAGTAGATTCATAGCAAAAAACCTGTGAGAGTCAGTTGGACAATTAGATGATAGAGGGATAAAAGGGGCGCTAAGAGAGAACAAGGCCATAGCAGAGAAACTGAATGAATTCTTTTCTTCGGTCTTTACTGAGGAAGATGTAGTGATGTTACCCATGACTGATGTGGTATTTAAAGGTGATACTGCAGAAGAATTGAAGGAAATATCGATACACTGGGAAGATGTATTACAACTATTTGATAAACTGAAGAGTAGCAAATCACCTGGACCAGATGGTATATATCCAAGGGTGTTGAAAGAACCGAAATATGAGATTGCAGACCTGCTATTAGTAATCTGTGTACTATCATTAAAATCATATGTAAATACCTGAAAATTGGAGGATGGTCAATGTAATGCCAATTTTTAAAAAGGGTTCCAGGGGTGATCCGGGAAAATGGTAGAAACCATCATAAAGAACAAATTACCCAACATGTAGATAGTCATGGCTTAATGGGAGACAGAAAACATGGCTTTAGACAAGGAAGATCTGGGTTTTTTTGAAGGTGTGAATAAACAGGTAGATAAAGATGAGTCTGTTGATATAATCTATCTGGACTTTCAGAAAGCCTTTGACAAGGTCCCTCAGAGACTTTTGGCAAAACTAAAGAGTCATGGGATAGGAGGCAGTGTACTATGGTGGCTCACAAACTGGTTAAAAGATAGAAAGCAGAGGGTAGGGCTAAATGGCTGTATTACTAATTAAAGATTTATTTGGATCAGCAAGGAATATTGAACTTTTGAACCATCCCGTACGTGAGAAATCATGCCGAGCCAGCTGTTTACTAGCCCGGAGACCAAAGTTGAAGGGAATGACCAGAATTGTTTATTAACTCGGAAAACAAACAAAGGCTGGAGAAGGACTGGTCAAAATTACTGTTTAGAAAGGTGTATGGGGAAGAGAATACCTCACATGAGGAGTCATGCTGTCCAGATAGGACACATTTGTTACAGCCTATAAAAAGAGATAGAAAATCCAGAACAGAGGGATTAAGGGATCTCTTCCATGGAGCGAACGCGTTGCCTGGAAAATCTCCCGATTGAGAAATCTCTCTTGCCTGGCTGAATCAGGGATCCATTTAGTCGAAGTGTGGCATGAGATAAAGTTCATAGCTCTATCGGTGATGTATTATTCTCTTGCAATTACTTGCTTTCTAGTTATCTTTTTAAACTAATCATAAGTAAATAAGTGAATTACTTGCTTTCAAGTTATCCTTGCTTTGTTTTCTAAATAAACTGCTTGTCTTTATTACGAAGTGTGCTAGCCTTTATTTTAGCACCCTTTTCAATTAGCAAAACAATGGCCAATTTTCCCAATGGAGAAAGGTGAATAGTGGAGTACCCCAGGGATTTGTGCTGGGTCCACTGCTTTTTGACATTCATAAATGACCTGGAAAAGGGAATAATGAGTGAGGTTATCAAATTTGCAGATGACAAAACTATTTAAAATTGTTACAACCCATAAGGATTCTGGAACATTGCAAGAGGATCTTGATAAAATTGGAAGACTGGGCATCCAAATAGCAGATGAAATTTAATGTGGACATGTGCAATGTTATGCACCTAGGGAAGAACAACCCAAACTATGGTTACACGATGCAAGGTTCCACATTAGGAATCACCACCCAGGAAAAAGATTTAGGCATCATGTTAAAACCCTCGGCCCAGTGTGCAGCGGCAGCCAAGAGAGCAAATAGAATGCTAGATATCATAAGGAAAGGCATGGAAAATAAAACAAAGGATATTATGATGCCTCTATATCGTTCCATGGTGAGACCGCATCTTGAATATTGTGTGCAATTCTGGTCGCCGTATCTTAAAAAGGATATAGCGTTATTAGAAAAGGTTCAGAGAAGAGCCACCAAAATGGTAAAGGGGATGAAAGGATATCCTTTATGAAGAAAGGCTAAAAAGGTTAGGGCTCTAACCTGGAAAAGAGACGGTCGAGGGGAGATATGATAGAGGTCTATAAATTAATGAATGGAGTGGAACAGGTAAACGTAGACCGATTGTTTACGTTATAAGGATATAGAAAGACTAGGGGACATGCAATGAAGCTACAGGGTAAGCTATTTAAGCCTAATAAGAGAAAAAGTTTTTCACTCAACGTGTAATCAAACTCTGGAATTTGTTACCGGAGGATGTAGTAAAAGCGGTTAGTGTAGCTGGGTTTAAAAAAAAAAAGGTTTGGACAAGTTCCTGGAGGAAAAGTCCATAGACCATTATTAAAAAGGGACCCAGGATATCACTGCTTGACCCAGTACAAGCTTTGTGGAACCTGTGTCTTTTGGGAAAACTGCTAGGTACTAGTGACCTAGACTGGTCACTGTTGGAAACAGTATACTGGGCTTGATGGACCTTGGTCTGACCCAGTATGGCATGTCTTATGTTCTTATGTTATCATTTACTGCTAATGTGGTGGAGAATGGCCTAAAATTGCTCTATCAATGGCACCTCACATAGCAGTGGCTGTATAAAATAAGGGAGCTTGGGGAATGTTGGAGAGTAGGGACATGCTTTCAATATGTGGTGGGAATGTCTTATGGTCCAATCTTATTTGGCTAAATTTATTTCTATTATAAATAAAGACAAGGTGTACTTGTTATATAAGCATTCCCCAGAAGAATGTTCAGAATTTTTTAAATATGCTATTATGAGGGAGAGGATTGGTGGGGAGAGACGGGAGAGGGACGAAGAGGCGGTGTGGTGGGGTTTATATGGTCTATAAGTGATATCTCCTGTATGTGTTATTGATCCTAGTACACCGATTGGGGACAAAATGATATAATGTTTGCTTTGTTGGTGTTTGAAGCTTTAAAAAAAAAAAAAAAAAAAGTCAGTTAAAAAAAAAAATTAAAAAATTCAGTGCAGAAAAAAAAAGTAGATGGTCAGCCACATGGAGGACCTATAGGAGCACACCAAATGCTGATCCGACTGACTGTGCATTTGGAAACGGCAATCCCCATCTTGTTGGGGGTCAAAACAAACAAAGCCGGATGGAATTTATGGGCTTTTGACCACTCTAAGTAGAAAGCTAAAGCTCACTTGCAGTCCAATGTATGTAGTGCAGTTTCCCCCTTTGTGAGAATGGGGGTTTGGGGAAAAATGTTGGAAGGGCGACTGACTGGTTTTAAGGTGAAATTCTGTAACAACTTTCAGAAAAAAAAAAAACTTGTGATGAGTTCAAAGGACCAGTCTATTATGATGAAATTTTGTATAAGGTGGATGAACTAGTAGGGCTTGAAGCTCAATCACTCTGCGTGCTGAAGTGACCACCAGCAGAAACACCACCTTCCAGGTCAAGAATTTCAGAGGACAGGTACTGAGCAGCTCGAAAGGAGAACATTTTACCTACAGATAATTTCCTTTCTTGGAATCCTGACAGACCAGTCCAGACTGGTGGGTTGTGTCCCCTTGCCAGCAGATGGCAAGAGAAAAACTCCCAAAGCTTTGTGACATCACCCTTGGTATCAAAACTCATCCCCCAAGGGGAGCTTCAGTATAACCATAACAAGGAGCAGGAGTTCAAACAGCCAAGGAAGCACAAAACCAGAACAAAAATGAGTTAAACGAATAGCTTTTATAACAAGCTAAACTGAATGATGTGAAACAGAACCCACAGGCCAAGGAATTAAGTATGTATATGGCAAGGTACAACAATGTCACCAATACGTAAAGAGTCTTAGCTAGGTGACGGACTGAACAGTTTAGAGGGGCGGGTATTGGACTGGTATGGCAGGATTCCAGAAACGGAAATCAATAAGTAAAATTTCTCCTTCCAAATATATGTATGAGAAGACTGTCCCTTGAGTTGGGGAGAGAAGACTTTGATAGCATTGGAAACTGCCCTGAGCTCTATGAGATTGATCTAGAGAAGCGCTTCTTGAGTAGACCAAAGGCCTTGTGTTGAGATGGACTCCCCAGCCTAGTTTTGATGCATTAGTCGTTCGGGTATACTGCGGTGCAGACTTCTGAAAAGGTGACCCTATGATCAGGTTCTGTGGTGTGCACCACCTTTGAAGAGCTGTTCTCATTTGTGGAGTGATGTTGATGAGGTCAGATAGGCGACCTGTGGACTGCTTCCACTGTTGTGAGTCCACTGCCCAATTTTCATTTTTCATTTTGAGACTGGCATGGGGCACGACATGGACTGTGGAAGCCATGTGGCCTAAGAGGCATAGAAATGTTCTGGCTGTAACCGACTGTTGCTGGACCTGTGTGACTAAGGCAATGAGACAAAGGTGTCTGTCCTCTGGCAGTAACGCCCTGCTTCTTACAGTGTCTAATCGAGCTCCTGTAAACTAGAGGTCCTGGGTTGATGCAAGATAGGTTTTGTGATAAATTATCCAAAATCACAACTCCTGGAGGACATGAATGGTTTGATTTAGGGCAGAGGTGACAACTGAAGCTTATCTGCCCTTAGCAGCCAGTTGTCTAAGTAGGGGAACAGAAAGATCCCCAAAGTTTTACAGTGGGCTATGATGAGAGCCAAACACTTTGTGAAGATTCTGGGTGCTGAGGCCAGTCTGAACGGAAGGACACTGTACTGGTAGAGGTTGTTCTGAAAAATGAACCTGAGAAACGTTCTGTAATCTGGGTGGATCAGAATGTGTGTATAAGCATCTTTTAGATCCAGAGAGCATACCCAACCGTTTTGTTGGAGGTATGGCAGACGAGTGCCTAGAGAAATCTTGAATTTCTCCTTGACAAGAAATTTGTTAAGATTTCAGAGATCTAATATAGGTCTGTGACCTCCTGTCTTTTTTGGAATTAGGCAGTATTGGGAGTAGAATCCCAGGCCCTGCTGAGATGGGGGGGGGGGGAACCTCCTCTTTAGCCCCTTGCCTCAGCAGTGAGAGAATTTCCTGCTGAAACAAGGAGTGAAGGAGATCCAAGGAGGGATGTTCCACAAAGTGAGTGGGAGGAAGATCTTGGAATTTCAGCTGTAGGCCCTGACTGACCAGATGTAAAGTCCAGGGCTTGAAAGTGGACCCAATGCTGTGCAAAATGTACCAATCTTCCTGGGATCATAGGAGGCAGAGGAAAGATTATGGGAGAACTGGCCATGCTCTTTTTGAAGTAGTCAAAAACTGAGGTGGTTGAGTAGTAGCTGCAGGTTTTGTTTGGAAACCTTGGGTTTCCTGACCTGTTTCTGGCCCTTCTGTATCTGTTGCTGTTGTGGGGCAGAGTAGCCAGAATAGAACGATATGGAGGATAAAATCTTTTCTTCTTAGGGAAGAAAGGTTTCTTAGTGGTAGTCATCTTCTTAGAGGAGTCTGCTGTCTTCTTTAAAAGCCTCTTCATGGTGTGGTCATCCGTTTCTCTCACCGGCCTTCTCTCTCCACCTCTGACCAAAGAGGTTTTCACCATTGCATGGTATGTTAACTTGTCCTGGACCCACTGTTTCAGATCAGATGCTTGGAGCCATGCCATTCTCCTAGCCATAATGCAGGCTGCAGCAGATCTGCTGTTGGCCTCAAATGCATCAAATGCTGCTCTTGTTAAAAACGGATGTATTCTGAGCATGTGTTATCAAGATCTGATGAGCTGCCTGCTCAGCAGCAGGGTGGTAAACTCTGACAACTCTTGAGATATCTTCAAGAAAAACATGCTCATATACAGCATACAGGAGTCTATCCTAGAAGCTAGCATGGTAGTTTGGATGCCTTCCTTCCAAATGCATCCAAGGTCCTGTCCTCTCTCCAAGGGGGTACTGAGGAGTGATTTTTCTGGCTTTTTATTCTCTTCATGGCAGACACCACAACCATGGAGTGGTGGGGGAGTTGTGGCTTCTGGAAACCTGGAGAGGGAGGGACCCTATAAAGGGTATCGAGCCTCTTACCGCAGCGGTTGACATGGGGGTCTCCTACATCTGAGCCTTTAGAGTCTAAGATGTTATGCACCAGGTGGTTAGCAGTCTCCTTCGGCACCGATGGGTACTGGAGAAAGAGTAGTTAGTTACTCACCTGTAACAGATGTTCTCCAGGAGCAGCAGGAATCAGTCCTCACATATGGGTGACATCGGCACCGACGGAGCCCTCGTGCGGAGCATTTCCCCAGCTTTCAAGGAAAGCCTTTGGGAATGCAGCGCGCATGCACGGTCCCCTTCCCAACCAAGGGTGCCATCTTGCTCAGTCTGATGACATAGCTAAAAGACAGCAAAACAAAAAATGAAGTATATGACTGCAACTCCAGGGGAGGAGGGGAGGGTCATGAGGACTGATTCCTGCTGCTCCTGGAGAACACCTGTTACAGGTGAGTAACTACTTTCGCCAGGATCAAGCAGAAAGTCAGTCCTCACTTATGGGACTCCCCAGCTCTAGGCTACTGGGAACCCTAAGCTGAAAAAATGGCTCCCTCTCCAGAGCCTCAGCATTCGTAATAAGAATATCCTCTGAGAACGCCCCCGTACGGTAGCCCAACACAAGGGCCGGAGAGTAGGAGTTGCTTAAACCTCAAAGAGATTACGGAGTACCGCCTGTCCGAAAGCATTGTCCCTTCGGGACTCTCTCCCCAGGCAGTAATGGGCTGCAAAAGTCTGGCTTGAAGACCAAGTTGCGGCCCGGCAGATGTCTGCCAACAGAACAGAGTGGAGATGAGCTACTAACGCAGCTTTCGCCCTGACACGGTGGGCCGTGACTCGACCCTGCAAGGGGAGGTCAGCTGCCTTGTACGCCCAGGCGATACAGTCTGCTACCCAAGTGAAAAAAGTACGCTTGGAGACAGGTAACCCCATCTTACTAGGGTCAAAGGAGACGAAGAGCTGAGTAGCCCTTCGATGCCCCCACACACGTTCTATGTAAAAAGACAACACCCTCTTACAATCCAGGGTATGCAAGACTTCAGCCCGGCTGGTATGCAGCCTGGGAAAAAAGGTCAGAAGAACCACCTCCTGGTTGAGGTGGAAAGAGAAGACCACTTTTGGAAGGAACTTGGGATGGGTCCGTAGGACCACCCTATTCCTATAGAACCGTGTGTACGGCCTATCAGAAACCAGAGCTTGTAGTTCACTCACACGTCTGGCCGAGGTAAGAGCCACCAGGAAGAGCGCTTTCCAAGAGAGGAAGGGCAAATGGCAGGTAGCCATCGGCTCAAACGGTGGGCGAGTAAGTTGCTGCAAGACCACGTTCAAATCCCACTCAGCTGCCGGTGGACGAACCGGAGGCTTGAGTAGAAGCAGGCCTCTGAGAAATCTGGACACCAAGGGGTGAACCGACAGACTGTCCTTCCACCGGTGAGTGGTGCGCTGACAGAGCACTGAGGTGGACCCGAACAGAGTTAGACTTAAGGCCTAGGTCTGACAGGTGAAGTAGATACTACAGTACTACTGGCACAAGACAAGAGAAAGGATCTTCATTGTGCTGAGCACACCATACCGTAAACCTATGCCACTTGAGGGCATAGGACTTTCTGGTGGACTGCCTCCTAGAGGCCAAGACCACCTCTTCAAATTCCTTAGGTAGAAGTAAGGGAGCTAGCACTATCCTTTCAGCAGCCAGGCCATCAAATTGAGGGACCTGAGCTTGGGGTGCAGATGGGAACCCTGCTCCTGAGACAGGAAATCGTGTTGCAACCCCAGAGGAAACGGAGTTTCCACCGCCAACTGCAGCAGAAGTGGAAACCACGGCTGCCTCGGCCATCTGGGAGCTACCAGAATCACCCAGGCCTTGTCCAGAGAATCTTGAACAGAGTTCTGGCCACCAGGGGCGTGGGAGGAAACGCATACAGGAGGCCTGTAGACCAACAGATCAGAAAAGCATCTGCTGCAATCCGCAGGGGATGCAGCTGTCTGGAGCAGAACCTGCGCAGCTGACGATTCTGTGGACTTGCAAAGAGATCAATGGATGGAAGTCCCCAGCGGAGGAAGATCTGTTGGACCACCAATGGATTCAACTGCCATTCGTGAGGCTGGAGAATCCTGCTTAGCTTGTCTGCTAGGAAATTCTCCTGACCAGGTAGATAAACCGCTTTGAGAAACATGCCTTGTTTGACTGCAAAGGAGCAAAGGGCCAGCGCCTCCTGACATAGGAGCCTGGACCCCGTGCCCCCTTGTTTGTTTACGAAGAACATTGCCACTTGATTGTCCGTCTGAACTAGGACAGACTGGTGAGACAGGGCATGAGAAAATGTTTGCAGAGATAAGCGGATTGCTCGCAGCTCCAAAATATTGATTTGCTGCGTGGCCTCCCGAGGAGACCACAGGCCTTGAGTGCACATGTCCTGGCAGTGTGCACCCCAGTCAGTCGTCAGCACCCTGGTGTGTGCTGGAGCCTGAAAAGGTACCCCCCTGAGGTGGTTTGGGAGATGTAGCCACCACTGTAAGGAGTCCAAAAGTGGTTTGGACACCTTTACTCTGTCTCAGAGGTCGCCTGTGGCCTGCGTCTACTGATCTGAGGCACCTTTGAGCAGCCTGCATGTGTAGACGGGCATTCGGAGTCACATGTACTGTGGATGCCATGTGGCCCTGGAGCCACAGGTAGTGCCTGGAGGAAACATGAGAACTGCTTTGGAACTGGTTGGCCACATCCATCAGTCTGTGGGCCCTGTCCTCGGGCAAGTAGGCTCTTGCCTGAAGGGTGTCTAACCTTGCCCCTATAAACTCTAGGTTCTGAGAGGGGAGCAAAGTGGACTTTGCGTAGTTTATGACAAAGCCCAGATGCTGAAGAAGAGAGACAGTGCGAAGAGTGACTTGTCGGGCCTCCTGGAGAGATTGGCCCCTGATGAGCCAGTCGTCCAAGTATGGGAAGACAAAAATTCCCCGATTCCTGAGATAGGAGGCCGCCACCACCGCCAAGCATTTGGTGAAAACCCTGGGGGCAGAGATTAGGCCAAAGGAAAGTACCCTGTACTGAAAATGGTTTCCTCCCACCACAAATCTGAGATATTGTCTGTGGTCTGGATGAATGAGGATGTGAGTATAAGCATCCTTTAGGTCTAAGGAGCATAGCCAGCCTCCCTGCTGGAGGTAAGGCAGCAGTATCCCAAGGGTAAGCATCTTGAACTTTTCCCTCTCCAGAAACTTGTTCAGGTTTTGCAAGTCTAGGATAGGCCGGAGACCTCCTGTCCTTTTTAGTACCAGGAAGTACCTGGAGTAGAAGCCTTGCACTTCCAGGTGGTGAGGCACCGGTTCCACCGCCTGTTCCTTTAGAAGACTTGCCAGCTCCTGAAGGAGGAGGTCCCTGTGTAGAGAGAGTCTGGGAGGCTCCCCTGGAAAGTAGGAGTGGGGTAGCTGGTGGAAGTGGAGCATGTAGCCCTTTTGGACTATGCTCAGTACCCAGATATCCCCTGTGATGGCTGGCCACCTGTAGGCGTACAGGGTCAGCCAACCTCCTGTGCTGAGTGGCCCCACCGGCAGAGAAGAGGCTATGCTGTGGGAGTCAAAACCCCGCTCCCTACTGTGCAGGAGCCGGAGCTGGCGGCTTGGGGGTCTTCTGCCTACGGGGCCCATGCCCCTGCCCCTTGGCCTGCTGGCCCCGTTGGGGAGCTGGAGAGACCTGATAGAGGATAGGATTTGTAGGCAGCAACCTTCCTCAGGAAAAAGGGCTTCTTTCCCGAGCCCTTCTTTTTTTGAGAAGGGGCAGAAGTCTTTCTGGACAGCCTTGTCCTGATGAGTCTCGGTCTTGATTTCTGCAGCCTTTTCAGTCATGGGCTTACCGAATAGGTTGTCACCTCGGCAGGGGACAATCGACCAACTTGTCCTACACCCATAACTCCAGGCCTGACGACTGTAGCCAGGCCTGATGGCGTGCACCGATGCTGGCCGCAGCTACCTGGGCCGAAACCTCAAAGCCATCATAGGCTGCTCGAGAAAAAATTCAAGCACTCTCGGATCCCTGTAGACGAGGCTTTGAACCTCTGCAAGGGTTCCTCGGCAAGGCCAGCTGAGAACACGGCAATCTCTTTTGCCAGGTCCCATAAGTACATGCCCATGTACAGCTGGTAAGTCTGGACACGACAAGATAGCATAGAGCCCTGGAGGCACTTTCTACCGTGGGCATCCAGGTTCCGGGCCTCCCGGGCAAGGGCACCAAGGAGTGCATCTTCTGACACTTCAGAACCATGGAATTGTGCGGTAGCTGCGCCTTTTGGAACCCAGGGCTCTTATGGACTTGATAAATGGAATCGACCCGTTTGCTAAGAACCAGCGCCGAGGCCGGTGCCTCCCACATACGGGAGAGCAACCATTCCAGCATCGGAGGAACCGGTACAGTAAAGGCTTCCTTCAGAGGAAAGTCATACTGGAGGGGCATCGAGCTCTTTGACTCGAGGCTCCTCCTCGGCGTCCGCAGGGAATGCCAACGCTTTGGCCATGTCCCTCACGAAGTCCGAGAACCGGGTATTCTCCAGGGGGGAGGGGGACCTTATCCGGGGCTCGGACTCCAGGGAGTCCAAAGGGACGCAACAGATCCGGAAGGTGTCCGGAGACTCCTCATCCTCCGTCTCCCACGCCGACTCCTCCAAAGAGGAGTCTAGCGGCTCCGGCCGTGTGGGCCTCGGTGTCACCCGCCCCGATGCCGAGGGCACCGGCGTCAATGACCTTGGCCCTGCAGGGATGTCAAGGGTGACCTTGACCGAGGATCGACTCGGCCTCCGGGGTCAACTTAGACGTTGAGGTCCCGGTGGTCGGGGCAGATGAAACGGTCAAACCGGTGATCAGCACCCGCTGCTGTTCCATGAAGGCAGCCAAGCTGCTCTCCAAGGCCGTCAGCCTGGAGTCCAAGCTCAGGAGACTCAGCAGCCCCGACGGCATCGGGCCCGATGTCGGCTCTCCCGGAGGAGAGTCCACGAGAACAGCAGAACGTACGTGACTCAGGGACTCTGGCTCCATGCGAGGTAGTTTGGACGGCCTCTCCGACTCCGAGAACTCGGGGCGACGGTCAGGGCTACGCGACCTGGCCCTCGAGGACCCAGGGGCCTCCACCGACGCTGCCCTCATGAGCTGCTTCTTTTTGTGCTCCCAGGTGGGAGACTCCCTCTCAGAGGAACCATGACGGCGCTCGGGGTCAGACTCACGAGATGTCAAGGCCTCTGATGAAGCCAAGGCCCGGCCAGACGCGGACTCAGAGAAAATTCTCTCACGTTGATACCGACAGCTCTGAATTGCCTTCGGTGACATTTTGCCGCAGGGACGCAGACCAGCGGGTCATGGTCAGGCCCGAGGCATCGGAGGCAGCAGTCATATGTGTCGGTGAGAGACATACGTTTCTTGCACCAATCACACTTTTTGAACCCTCTGGCAGCCATCGGGGGAAAATGGGCCCCTGCAAGGTCAAAAGACCGGGCTGCCAGTGAAAATTAAAAAAAAAAAAAAAAAAAGGCGTGAACGCTAGTCACGAAGGACAAAAACCAAAAAGAAAGTACGGACTCGATACCGGTGTACCGAGTCCAGGCAGGAAAGGGAACCAGCGTCGAACCGAATAAGCAAAAAAGCGAAAATCGCAGGAAAAAAACCTCTTTTCCCGGGTGACACGAACTCACGTCTGTTGGGCTCTGTGGAAAAAGAAAGACTGCTGAGCAAGATGGCACCCTTGGGCGGGAAGGGGACTGCGCATGCGTGTTGCATTCCCAAAGGCTTTCCTTGAAAGCTGGGGAAATGCTCCGCACGAGGGCTATGTCAGCGCCGACGTCACCCATATGTGAGGACTGATTTCCTGCTTGGTACTGGAGAATATCAAGCTCCTCCGTTCTTGGTTCCATTTCCATAGCCACTGAATCAAGAGCTGCCGCCATATCATTAATAAAATCTTGAAAAGACATGTCCTCAGGCAGCAAACAGACGTTCATAAAGGTAGCAATGGATCCAATCATACCTCCCTATGAGTATCTGAATCAATGGATTCCACCTCGGAGTCCTCTTTGGAATCTTACTCCAAAAGGAAGTTAAAATAATTCTTGAGATGTTCAATATCTTATCTTCGCTGCTTCATTGTAGAGGGTATCTGACACAATGGTGCCGAGGACCTTCGTATCAGCTGCTCCGTAGTGCTATACGAAGTAGGGAATGCCTGTATAAGTGTGCCAAGCTCTGTGGCAGTCAGCATCAGCAGAACTGGTGCTGGCTGCGGAGCACTCAATGTCATTGGTGTTACTGCAGTTAAGAGCTTAGCGATGCTGTGCTCAATGGGGATGACATAGTCATCTAGTGACAGTACCAGGTGAGGAGTGGCTCCAGACAAAGCTGTGTGGGCCACAAATCCTGATGCCGGTATCGGGGGCTCCACCAAGTGTTGGACCTCGGGGGGCATCCCTAAACCTCTGTGTGGCTTTGGAAGGTGACACTTCCTGGTTGCTTCAATGGACAGTCTGCATCGAAATGCGGTGAATGACTATGCCAATGCTTGGTGTCCGAAGCAGACACTGACCTGAAAGTTGAGGACCTCAATGCCGAGGCAGATGTCTTTTTTTTTTCTTAAGCACTGGTGACTCCAAGTTATGCTTTTCCTTTGCTGGTTAGAACTTGGATGCATGGGACGATTGAAGGAGTCAACACCCGAGGAGTGCACTGAACGAGCCAAGTCTGTAAGAAACCGCTTAGCTTTCTATGTGTCCCAGTTCTTTCTACCTCGATAAGTCATGTGGCAACAGGATCGACAACAATTGACATTTTGGTCTGGGCCTAAACATTCTAGGCACCAAGAATGCTCATCAGTGAATGAAATTGTACTGGAACACTTGAGCAATTTTTTGAAACCACTCCAGGGCTTCTCTATGTTAGGGAATAATATGGAGGAAAAATTGAACTGGACAATGGTACTTGATGAGCCCATAGGCCTTAAAGTTTATGAGAAAATGGAAAATAAAGTAAAAAATATGTAAAATAAAAATTAAAAAAGGGGAACCGGAATCGATGGGGAGTCGAGTCAGTCGACGGGAAGGAAACCTAAGTACTTTGACAGTACTAGCGAAAAAATAATTGAAGTCTCTAGACACGGCCGACAGGGACAAGGTCCCTATGGCTCCGTGGGGGAGGGGAAAAAAAAAAAAAAAAAAAAAAGACAGACTAAGGAAACCAGGAGGGAAGACAGGAAGGAAGTCACGCATGGAAGAATGCTCCCGAAAAAGCATTACTATTGGATGTTGTGAAGTGTTCCTGCGCAGGGCTCCATCAGTGCTGACGTCACCCATATGTGAAGACTGACTTCCTGCTTGTTCCTGGAGATTCATCATACCCTTGTTTGTTTTAAGCTTCAGGAGGAACTTGGCAATGAGAGGTATTGGAGGATATGCATACAAAAGACTCTCCCCCCAACTGAGGAGGAATGCATCAGAGGCTAGTTTGCTGTATAACCCCACCCTGGAAAAGAACTGATCCACTGGGTATTTTGAAAAAGTTGTGAAAAGATCTATCGAAGGGGTGTCCTATTCTCAAAAGATGTGTATTGTATTATATAACTATCCAGGGTTCATTTGTGAGGTTGAAAGATTCTTGACTCAGTCTGTACACCAGAGAGTTCTGCTCGCCAGGCAGGTAAGTGACTCTGAGGTCCAACCCGTGAGAGACTGTGAAATTCCACAAACTGACATTTCCCAACTCAAGAAATATGATCATGTTTCTCCCTGCTCGTAGATGTAGAACACTGCTACTTGACCAGACTGAATGAGAACGTGGTTGGACAACCGATCTTCAAAAGCCTTTAGAGTGTTTGCTACTACTCTTATTCCTAAAACGTTCACCAGATGGAGACTTTCTTGGAGAGACCAAACACCCTGGGTGTGGAACCCATCGAGAAGAGCCCCCCCCCCCTCCCCACCTCTGTTTGGATGCATCTGTTGTCAATTTCTGTGGAGGGGGAATTTGAAAGAAGATCTTTTGCCAGATTGTTGTGAATAATCCAATAGTCCAGAGAACAAATGAGTGGAATGGTAGGTAATTGTCAGAATGGTTCAGATTCCCTGTGGCTTGTGACTACTGGGTACTCTGGGTTCATTGAGCGTGTCTCATATGAGACATGCTAAGAGTGTTACATGTACCACTGAAGCCATATGGCCTAGTAATGTTAACATGGTGCAGGCCAACACCTGCTGACTCATGAGTCTCCCACACTATTGTTGTCAGTCTAAACAGGTCTGTTGTGCGGGAGAAAAGCTCTTGCCTCAGTCGTGTCATTTAACATACAGAACAGTGTCCCCTTTTGGCGGTGAGTTTATTGGTTATTTAATACTCACTATCACAAGATATTTCATATATGATTTGACAATTAAGGGTTTAATTTTACTTTCATGATTTCTATTGTATATTATCACATCATTAACATCAATTTTATACTTTTTTTTAAATATATGTCTTAACTAATATCGTGCGTGTGCGTGTGAGTGTGTGGACACACATACACATATATATGAGCTCACCATTTTAGCATGCATTTTTGAGACATCAGTGTTTTAGTCAGTATTGTTTGTTTATGGTTGTACAAATTATTTATTATATTTTATGTTTGTATATGCCTGTCTTAACTTAAGAGGTCGAAGTTCCCTGTACAAGGGCACAAGGCCAAAATACGTGTAGGGCAGACCTGGTGCAACTCAAAGCTCTTGTCCTTCAGTGGCAGTTTCTCCTGCTCTTCTTATTCCTAGAAAGGATATCGGCCAGGCAGGTTTCGGTTTTGGGCACATCAATGCCCTGATGCAGATGCCTCTGCCACAGGCACTTTGTGCTTCTTGAGAATTGGTTAGGTGGCTGTCTGCAAATACAGACTTCATTGAGGCACTGAGGTGCTGCATGGAGAATAGTATCCTAGTCCTATCCTCAACAGCCTTCAGAAGGCATTTCTCCAAGGTTTGCCATCTCCAAAGACTGAGGGCTCAGCAGCATCAGTCAATATTACTGAAATCTGAAGGGGTCATTGGCAGACTGATCTCGGCTATCTGTAGACAGTCACTGCCCCTCTAATGATCTGGAGGTTGAACTCTACTTCAATTAAGGCAGCTTAGAAGAGCACACCTGCAAACCCTCAATGCTCAAACCATGCCTCCAAGGGCATCCCATGCCGATGTACCAAGGCCTCCACCCAATGTTCTTTCCCTTCGGTGTCAATGAAGACAAAACCGCCATTTTCTGGCAAACATCAAGAGATGAATGATACTCCAGGGCTCCTTGATATCATGCACCACCAGCATCCACTGCAGCCTGCGCAGCCATAGAGGCAGATGCCAATGGATCAGACTTAGAAGCACCAAAAATAATGTAATGCTCCTTTTCTCGACCCTTCAGCCTTCTATCATCTGCAAACACAATTTACAAGAGGGCTCATGATTGGATCCCAAGCACTGGAGGCACCAATTATAAGTATCCATAATGGATATAGTCCTTGAGCACCTGGAACACTTCTTAAACCCACTGGCAAGTTTTTAGGACATGTCACTCGGTAAACTAACCACTGAGGAACTAAGGGATGAAGCAGAGAAACCACGATGGCAGGTAGAAAAAGTTAGTGGAAACCTCAAAAAAGTCACAGAAACACAGGAACAAGCAGCACAGGAATGCATCCAAGGAGCTTCGTGGAAAAAAAAAATATGGCACCATGATGGAAGGCAGGAAGACATGTAGCACAGTGAAGCTTCCAAAAGCTTCTAGGAGCTGGGAATTCTCCTGTGTGGGGTCCATTAGACATCACCACCTATATGTGAGGACTTCTTTCCTGCTTATCCATGGAGAAAGCATAGTTACTCACCTGTAACAGGTGATCTCCATGAAAAGCAAGAATTTAGTCTTCACATATGGGTGACATTGGTAGCGATGGAGCCCGTGTGGGAATGCTCCCCAATAGGAAAGCCTTTGGGAGCATCCCACTGCACCTGCGCTGCTGCCTTCCCGCCTTTGTGACTCTCCCTCAGTTGAGTTTGTAGCTGAAATAAAGGAGAGAGAGAGAAAGAAAAACCCTACAACTCCTAGGGGAGGAGGGTGGGTTGTGAAGACTAAATTCTTGCTGTTCTCTAGGAACAAGCATGAATGTAGTCTTCACATATGGGATTCCCTAGCTCTTAGATGCCAGAGAAATGACACCAGAATCGGTAGATTTGCCTCAGAGCAGGTCTCAAGAGAGCATGGATCTTTCATGGATGTCTGGCATCGAAAAATTCTGGGAAGGAGGGTAGGAGTTGCCCCAAGTCTGAAAGAGGCGCTGGAGTACCACCTAAGCAAACATGGCATCCCGACGGGAGTCTTTGTCAAGACAGTAATGAGCTGCAAAGGTATGTACGGAGGACCATGTGGCTGCTTTGCAAATTTTGTCAATAGCAACAGAACAGATTTGCCGTGGATGCAGCTATGGCCCGAAAGTTATGGGAGATGAACAGAGCCTTTACGGTGCTCAGCAGCCATTGAAAATAGAAGGAGGCCCAATTACAGTCAAGGGTATGGAGGGTTGCCTCTGTCTTAGAGGAATGCTGTCTAGGGAGAAAAAAAAAACCAGGCAGGTAAACAGATTGAGTGAGATGGAAAGGAGATACCACCTTTGGCATGAAATGGGGGCAAGTCCTAAGGACCACCTTATCATGCACCTTATGGTGAAACTGGGTATAAGGCGGGTCTGCCACCAATGCCTGACGTTCACTGTTGCATCTAGCTGAAGTGAGAGCAACAAGGAAGATGACCTTCCAAGAGAGAAACTTTAGTGAGGCTGTGGCTAAAAGGTTAAAAAAGCGGCTTAAGGAGCTGTCCTAAAACTAAATTAAGATCCCATGCCACCGGTGGTGGCCTGATGGGAGGCTTGGTCAATAAGAGCCCTCTCATGAAACACGTCACCAATGGTTGTGAGGAGATAGGCTGCCCCCATCCAAGGTATGGTGAGAAGCAGCATTTGCACAGAGGTGAACTCTTACTGAGTTAGTTTTGAGACCAGAGGATGAAAGTTGGAGAAAATACTGCAGCAGAGCTGAAAAGGGATTAAGATCCTTCTGGGAACACCAAGTGGAGAATCTACACCACTTGGAGTCATAGGAACATCTGGTGGATGATTTCCTTGAGGCTAGCAAGATTTTCTTTACTTCCTGAGGAATGTTAAGATCTTGACTGCTGAGAGCAGAATGTTGCAAGCCATGAGATGGAGAGGCTGCGAATTGGGATGGAGTAGCGTCCCTTCCTCCTGAGAGAAGAGATAGCATAGTTACTCACCTGTAACAGGTGATCTCCGGGAACAGTAAGAATTTAGTCTTCACATATGGGTATTGTCGGTGCCTGCGTGGGAACGCTCCCCAGCGTCCAATTAGGAAGCGTTTGGGAGCATTCCACAGCGCCTGCCTTCCACAACTGCCTCTCTCCAGTTGAGTTTAAAGCAGAGAAAGAGAAAGAGATAAAGAAAAAAAGAGAGAAAGAGAGGGATACAACTCCTGCTGTTCCCGGAAATCACCTGTTACAGGTGAGTAACTATGCTATCTCCAGGAACAAGCAGGAATGAAGTCTTCACATATGGGGACTCCCTAGCTTTAGATGCCAGGGAGAGACCCCAGAAGTTGTGTCTCCCTGTGAAAGGGCTCCACTTCCCACCATGGATCTCTGGCATCCAACCAGGGATGGTGGGTAGGAGTTGATTAGGTATGAAACAGGTGTTGGAGAACAGTCTGACCAAACAAGGCATCCCAGCGGGAGTCCTTGTCCAAGCAGTAATGGGCTGTGAAGATATGAACCGAGGCCCAAGTGGCTGCTCGACAGATGTCGTTGATAGACACAGAGTGCAGATGAGCCATTGAAGCTGCCATGGCTCTCACATTGTGAGCTGTGACATGGCCCCCTCCAGAGGAAGATTCTTACTCTGATAGGCAAAGGAAATACACCGTGCAATCCAGTTGAACATTGTTCTCTTGGAGACTGGAAGTCCCAAATGAGAAGGATCAAAAGCAACAACGAGTTGAGAGGACTTTCTATGTTGCTGTGTTCTTTGCAAATAAAAGGCTAAAGCTCTTTTACAGTCCAAAGTATGAAGATTCCTTTCTGCATTAGATGCATATGAGGCCTTGGAAAAAACACAGGCAGGTAGACCGCTTGGTTTAAATGAAAAGGTGAGACCACCTTTGGCATAAAGTGTGAATGAGTCCTAAGGACTACCTTGTCATGATGGAACCTTGCACAAGGTGGATCAGCTACTAATGCCTGCAACTCACTAATGCAGCGTGCTGATGTGATTGCAATGAGAAAGATAACCTTCCAAGAAAGGAATTTCAATGAGCTAGTAGCTAAGGGTTCGAAAGGTGGCTTCATGAGCTGCCCAAGAACCAGGTTTAAGTCCCATGCCACCGTGGCCTAATGGGAGGCTTAGTTAGAAAAAGGCCTCTCATAAATCTTGCTATAAGAGGATGAGAGGAAATAGGTTGTCCATTTAGAGGCTTGAAAGAAGCTGCAATAGCACTCAAATGGACTCTTACTGAGTTAGTTTTCAGTCCTGCATTGGATAAATGAAGGAGATACTCCAGTAATGATTCCAGAGGTATCGCAAGGGGGTTAAGACCCTTCTGCGAACACCATATGGTAAAAGCCTTTTCCACTTGAAAGCATAAGAGCGTCTTGTGGAAGGCTTCCTAGAAGCATAAAGGATATCCTTTACTTGCTGAGGGAGGTTAAGATCATGAAGATCTAGGCCTTCAGCAACCAAACCCTGAGATGCAGAGATTGGGGATTGGGATGACATAACATTCCATCCTCCTGAGACAGGAGATCTGGAGCAGATCCTAACTCCAGGGAGGGAACTTGAGAGAGATGTAGAAGCAGAGGGTACCACACTTGCCGTGGCCAATGTGGAGCTATGAGAATCATACGGCCTCTGTCTCTCTGAAGCTTGAATAGGGTTTTGGGAATCAGGGGAATGGGTGGAAAGGCATAAAGGAAGTCTTGACCCCAGTGAAGGAGGAAAGCCTCTTTGGCCTGAGCGCCTTAAGCCGGAATTCTGGAACAGAACCGGGGAAGTTTGGCATTCAACAGACTTGCAAAGAGGTCTATGTCCGGGGTTCCCCAAATTTGAAAAATCTTGGCCATATGGTCCGCATGTAGAGGCCATTTGTGTGGAAACAGAACTCGACTGAGTTTGTCTGCACAAGAGTTTTGTATGCCTGGAAGATACACTGCCAGGAGATGAATCTGATGCTCTCTGGCGAGGGCCCATAGTCGCAAAGCTTTGTTGCAAAGCAACAGAGAGCCTTTTCCCCCCTCTTTGTTCACGTAGAACATGGCTACTTGATTGTCCATATGAATGAGGACTGTCATGTAGCTGAGCAGGGTGTGGAACACTCAAAGAGCAAGGAAGATTGCTCTGAGCTCTAAGAGATTGATATGTAGATGAGTCTCCTGTGGAGTCCAAGTGCCTTGGGTGGAGAGGTCTTGCAGATGAGCTCCCCAACCCATTGGTGAAGCATCTGTTGTGAGTTGCCTGGGGTAAGGGTTATTGAAATGGGGACCCCAGCAACAGGTTGTGAGTGGACTGCCACTATTGGAGGGACAAAATAAGGCAATTTGTGTTTGCTATTTTGTCTGACAGGCACCCTGATGGCTGGGTCCACTGAGTGGATAAAGTCCACTGGGCTGCTCTCATATGGAGGAGAGCATAAGGAACCACATGCACGATAGATGCCATGTGGCCTAGTAGTTGTAGCATTTCTCGGGCAGTGAGATGAAGTTTTAGCACTGCCTCAGAAGCTAACTGTACCACGTGAAGGCAACAGGCCTGGGGAAGATAGGCCCTTGCTTTTATGGTATCCAGCAAAGCTCCTATGAACTCTAGAGACTGAGGGGGAGTTAGACTGGATTTTGGGATGTTTATGACCAGACCCAAATACTGAAGGATACGCATTGTGCAAGATAGAGAAGTCCTGGCCTCTGACTGATGGGGCTCGAATGAGTTAGTCGTCTAAGTAGGGGAAGACGAATATCCCTAGAGTGCGGAGAAATGCTGCTACCACAGCCATGCATTTCGTGAACACTCTTGGTGCTGAGGCCAGGCCAAAAGGAAGCACCCTGTATTGGCAGTGCTTTTCTTTAAAAAGGAACCGAAGGAACTTTGTGAGTTGGATGGAAGAGAATATGTGTACACGCATCCTTGAGATCTAGAACACAAAGCCAATCCTGACTCTGAAGGTATGGCAGCAGAGTTCCTAGAGAATTCATCTTGAATTTCTCTTTGAACAGGAATTTGTTCAATTCTCTGAAGTCAAAAATAGGTATAAGGAAATAGGGGGAGTAAAGCACAGTTACTTATCTGTAACAGGTGATCTCTGGGAACAGCAGGAATAAGTCTTCACATATGGGTATTGTCGGTACCGACGGAGCCTGCGCGGGAACGCTCCCCAGCGTCCAAAAGGAAAGCTTTTGGGAGCATCCCACAGCGCCTGCGCGCTGCCTTCCTGCCTTTCCTAACCGCCTCTCTCCAGTTCAAGTTTTAAAGCTGAGACAAAGAGAGAGTGAGGAAAGGAAAGAAAGATAGAGAGATACAACTCCTAGGGGAGGTGGGTGGGTTGTGAAGACTTATTCCTGCTGTTCCCAGAGATCACCTGTTACAGGTAAGTAACTGTGCTATCTCCAGGAACAAGCAGGAATGAGTCTTCACATATGGGGACTCTCCCCAGCTAGAGATGCCTGGGAGATCACCCAGGTTGTGAGTCCCTGGGAAGGGCTCTACTTCCACCCATGAATCTCAGGCATCCAGCCAGGGATGGAGGGTAGGAGTTGATTAGGTATGGAACAGGTGTTTGAGAACAGCCTGACCAAACAAGGCATCCCGGTGGGAGTCCTTGTCCAAGCAGTAATGGGCTGTGAAGGTATGAACCGAGGCCCAGGTTGCCGCTCGACAGATCTGGTCGATGGACACAGAATTTAGATGAGCCATAGAGGCTGCCATGGCCCTCACATTGTGAGCTGTGACATGGCCCTCCAGAGAAAGGTTCTTACTCTGGTAGGCGAAAGAAATACACTGAGCAATCCAATTGGACAGAGTTCTCTTAGAGACTGGAAGTCCTAAATGAGAGGGATCAAAAGCAACAAAGAGTTGAGAGGACTTTCTATGTTGCTGTGTCCTTTGTAAGTAAAAAGCAAGAGCTCTTTTACAATCCAGGGTATGAAGATTCCTCTCCGCACTTGATGCATGAGGTCCTGGAAAAAAGACAGGTAAATAAACCTCCTGGTTCAGATGAAAAGGTGAGACCACTTTAGGCATAAAGTGAGGATTAGTTCTGAGGACTACCTTGTCATGATGGAACCTTGTATAAGGAGGGTTAGCCACCAAGGCTTGCAGCTCACTGATGCGGCGAGCTGAAGTGACTGCAATGAGAAAAATAACCTTCCAGGAAAGGAATTTCAAGGAGGTAGTGGCTAAGGGTTCAAAGGGTGGCTGCATAAGCTGGCCAAGAACCAGATTCAAGTCCCATGCCACTGGAGGTGGTCTAATGGGAGGTTTAGTTAAAAGAAGGCCTCTCATGAATCTTGCTATAAGAGGATGAGAGGAAATAGGCTGTCCATTGAGAGGTTTAAGGGATGCTGCAATAGCACTCAAATGGACTCTTACTGAATTTGTTTTAAGGCCTGCATGGGATAAATGCAGCCAATACTCTAGTAAAGAATTCAAAGGTATTGCAAGAGGGTTAAGACCCTTCTCTGCACACCAAATGGTAAACCTTTTCCATTTAAAAGCATAGGAACGTCTAGTGGAAGGCTTTCTGGGAGCATGAAGGATATCCTTCACTTGCTGAGAAAGATGCAAATCTTGAAGGTCTAGGCCTTCAGCAACCAGGCTCTGAGGTGAAGAGACTGGGGATTTGGGTGCCACAACATTCCCTCCTCCTGGGACAGGAGGTCTGGAGCAGATCCCAAGTCCAGGGAGGGAGCTTGAGAGAGATGCAGAAGTAGAGGGTACCACACTTGGCGTGGCCAATGTGGTGCTATGAGGATCATAGACCCCTTGTCTCTCTGAAGTTTGAACAGTGTCTTGGGAATTAGGGGAATGGGTGGAAAGGCATAGAGGAAGTCTTGCCCCCAATGGAGGAGGAAGGCATCCCTGGCCTGAACTCCCTGACACGGAATTCTGGAACAGAACCGGGGAAGTTTGGCATTCCACGGACTTGCAAACAAGTCTATGTCTGGGGTTCCCCAAATTCGAAAAATCCTGGCTATCTGGTCCCCATGGAGGGACCATTCGTGTGGAAGCAGAACTCGACTGAGTCGGGGGCGGAGCCTGATGTCCAGCGGGTAAGACGCTTTGCGCTGAAGCTCCCAAGAGGCCTACTAAGAATCCTGACTTAATACCTATACAAACTTACTATTTCGCTCCGGGCTGACCGGAGTACCTCGGGGGGGATGGCGGCCCATAAACCAGCGCGCTTGGACTTCGGGTCTCCTTCTTCTCACGGAAAACGCTCCAAAACAGAGGTGTCCTCCCCACAGAAGATGGTTCCATTTCGGGAAAACCCCGAAATGCACCTGGAGATTTTAGAAGAAATACGCGGCGTGAAGGAATTGGTGCAGTCCAATGGAGAAGCGCTCCGAGCCCTGCGAGAAGACTTTGGAGTGCTCCAGGACCGACTTGAAAGTCTCTCCTCACGGCAGGACAATATGGCGGGGGTCCTCGACTCGCACGCGGTGCGCTTGGGCAAACTGGACATGGCTGAGCGCCAGATACAGAATCTCCAAAAGGAGTTAGAAGATAGCAATAATCGAGCCCGTCGCAACAATGTTAGGCTCATTGGAATACCGGAGGGGGTGGAAGCGGGAGATATAAGAATTTCTGCTCAAAACTCTTCCCTCCTTGCTGAAGATTACTTTTCATGGAGAACTGGAAATCGATCGTGCACACCGTGTTCCTACCCACATGGCGCTCAACCGAACGACCCCCCGGCCTATTATCTTTCGCTTGCTACGATATCAACAAGTGGAACAAATTTTAACTGCTGCCCGGGCGAATCATCATTTGGAATTCGAAGGTCACAAAGTCTCCTTCTTCCCTGATTTGGCAAAGCCTACCGTTGACCGTCGGAAGAAACTCCTTGCTTTTCGCCCTCGACTTCAACAGCTACAGGCCCGCTTTGGCCTGTTGTATCCAGCGAAGCTCCGAGTGACTCTCCACAACCAAACCAGGACATTCGAAGATCCTGATCTCCTATCAACATTCTTGGACTCCAAAGAAGCAGAGCAGATGCGCTAATCCAAAGTCTTGGACTTTTATTTGCCGGCTCTGTCCGCCATTTTGAAGGGCCCGATGCGGTGGTCATAGTCAAGCACAGAGACTACCTGGACTGTCTTTCTTTCTTTATATGACCCTTTTGTTTTTTTTTGGTCTACTATCCCTCCATGATGTGTGCCTCGGTCGGATTCGGAGCACGTACAGTCCTACAGGTTATGTGTTTTTTCAATTTCGGCCTTCTCTGGGGTTTCTCCCCGCAGACACATGGTCGCCAGTAATTTCTGGGGTTCTGCTTCTTCTCTACCGCACTGCGGGTTTTCTTTTTTAATGTGGGGCGCTTCATTGTATTATATCAGCTTATTTTCTTTTATGTCATGTGTACAGCCAGATACAGTCAATATGAGGGACATTGTGACATTATGTGCGCTATCATGCTTAGAATTTTTAACTTTTTTGAATGGCCTTATGTAAAATCTTATCACTCAACGTCAAAGGCATTAATAGTCCAATCAAAAGAAAGAAAATCCTTAGCTATCTTAGCCATGAGCATGCTGATTTAGTGTTTCTTCAGGAAACGCACCTAAACTCTGCTGAAACACTGAAACTCAATGTTAAGCCTTACATGGTGGCTGCCTATTCTCCCGCCGTTTCTAAACGGTGCGGGGTAGCCATTCTGGTTAAGAAATCTTTGCAAGCTACTGTAATTGATACTAGCGCTGACAAGGAGGGTAGATGGGCCCGTGTACATCTTGGTGATAGTGAATTCACGTGTATTTGCATTTATGCCCCGAATGTAGACAACCCTGCTTACTATGCAAGTATTGCGCAGTTGGCACAGGCCTCTGCCAATGCTCCATTAATACTTGGTGGTGATTTTAATCAAGTGTTAGACCCTTTGATAGATAGACAGCCGCCTAGAACGAGTAGTCCACCCAAGAGTCTTGCTACCCTTACAGCTCTGATGCAAGATCTTGCGCTGGTAGATATATGGAGGCTGCTTCACCCCTCCGACTTAGAGTTTACTTTCTTTTCTGCCCCCCATCACTCCAAATCTAGAATAGATTTCTTTCTTATTTCCAAAGCACTGATTTCTCAAGTGGACACAGCTAGGACTCATCCTCTCCATATTTCAGATCATGCTGCCATATCTTTATCATTACATGTCACTGCGCGGGACGATTCTCCCCGGGCTTGGTTTTTTGATAGATCCCTACTGGGTCAAAAAGATTTTCAGGTTGATATAAAGGCCGCTATCCAAGATTATTTTCATTTTAACTCACCCCATGACACAGCGAGCTGGGCTTGGTGGGAGGGTTTTAAAGCATCTATCCGCGCAACTATAACTAGCTATCAAATTCGGCAGGGGAAACAAAGAAAGCAGCACTTACTGATCCTAGAGCAGCAGATACAAGCTGGGGAGCGCCTCCTCACGTCCCGTACTGACCCATGTATTTTACTCCGTTTACAACGCTTGCGTTTTCAATACAATCAGCTTTTGTACACTGCTGCTGTTAAAAATATTGAATCACAACAAGGGCTATATTATCGGGAAAATAACCGTGCTGGCAAATTATTAGCAAATGCCCTAAAAGGTCAAAAAGAAGCCAAGCGTGTTACCGCCCTCTGTCGGGGGGGGGCCTGGTCACTAAAGATACAGAAATCTTAGAACTCTTTCGTGATTTTTATACTCGGCTTTATCAATCTGAATGTGATTTTGAGCCAGAAGTATTTGAACGCTTACTCTCAGGGGTACAAAGACCGACCCTATCTGACGAAGATAGAGTGGCCATGGATACACCATTTACTGTATCAGAAATTCATTCTGCTATTAAGAAATGTGCCTCAGGTCGAGCCGCAGGCCCAGACGGTCTCCCTGCTGAATTCTACAAAACCTTTCACGCTGACTTAGCTCCAGTTTTGAAACTTTATTTTTCTGCTCTTGCCGAGGAGGGTTCTCCTTCTGGGTCTTTTTCAATGGCAAATGTAGTAGTTTTTGAGAAAGAGGGGAGAGACCCGCAACTAACGGCTAATTATCGTCCAATTTCCCTCCTAAACGCGGACTATAAAATATTTGCCACCATTCTCTCCACCCGGCTCTCTGATAGGATGTCTACTTTAATACACCCAGATCAATGCGGTTTCATTCCTGGTAGATCAACTGCTGACAATGCTCGGACTTTATGCCATGTACTGACTACCGCAGTTAATCTTGATCACCCATTTGTTGGCCTCTCACTTGATGCTGAAAAGGCCTTTGATCGTTTAGAGTGGCCCTTCCTGTTTGCAGTCCTTCGCTGGTACGGATTCAGGGAAGGTTTTCTCCGTTGTCTCCGCACCATGTACGCACAGCCTACAGCCAGTATATGTGCCAATGCTTTAAAGTCTCAGCCTTTTCCCCTTCAACGCGGTACTCGCCAGGGATGCCCACTGTCTCCACTTCTTTTCGATCTTGCACTCGAACCCTTGGCTTTACTAATCCGGCAATCGGAGGAGATTCATGGAATCCCCTTCTCCCATAGGGAAATCAAAATTTCAGCGTATGCTGATCTTATGCTTTTTGTCTCTATAGACTCAGTACCGACTGTCCTGGAGCAAATTGGTAAATACTCACAACTGTCCGGTTATAAGATAAATTGGACCAAGTCGGTAGCTTTTCCATTAAATCCTTTGCTTCATCAGGCAGATATGCAACCCTTCCCCTTCTTATGGCAATCTCGCATGGTCAAATACCTCGGGGTTCACTATTGTTCTCCTTTGGAAGACACTATCTCCTTCAATGCCAAAGACTTAACCTCTAAGATCCGGGCGCTTACTCACCGTTGGACTCCTTTAACACTTACCTGGTGGGGTCGCTTAGACACCATAAAAATGATGATTGTTCCGAAAGTGAATTATATTTTAGAAATGTTGCCCTGTCTCTTACCTCGACGTACATATAAAGATATTGAGGGCCTTCTGACTAGATACTTATGGCAAAACAAGACACCTAGGATAGCGAAACATAAGCTGCAAGCAGCTAAGGAAAATGGGGGTGTCAGATTCCCTGATTTCCTGAAGTACCATCAATCTTTTCTTCTCAAACAAGGCGCTCGTTGGCTGGAAGATCCAGCACCGAGTAGACCTGTGTGGCTAGATATCGAAGAGGACCTTTGCAAACCGATTCCTCTTACTTTTCTCCCTGGTATGACTCTCCCACCAGACTCCCACTATCCACCAATGCTTTTAGACACTTTAGGTGCCTTTAATACTCTTATGCAATCTTTAGACTCCCGACTCTGTCCGTTAGACAGGCTCCCGCTTTGGTACAATACTCGATTTCGAATACAAAATAAGCCGATGGCGTGGAGCCCCTGGTACACCAGGGGCATTTGGATTCCTAACCAGTTGTTCCATGAAGGTCGCTGGAAAACTTTTAGTGAATTGCAAATTGAATTTGGTCTCCCAGCGAAACACTACTTTCAGTTGGTGCAACTTCAGCACTGCCTTCGGGGTGCTAAGGTGCTCCCGCCATCGGCATCCCCTACACAAGGTTGGTTGGAGACTATCCGATCTATCGGTGGTTCACCGGGTGTAGCATCCAATTTTTACAAAACCTTATGTAATGCTATAACTAGAGATACCCCTATAGCGCAGAAAGCATGGGAGAGAGAATTACATGTGACCTTGACCCCGGAGCAATGGAGCCTTGTCTGGAGTAAAGTGACACGGGTTTCCCGATCCGCCTCACTCACTCAGACGCTCTTCTTTCTAGCCCACCGGTGTTTTTACACTCCTGATAGATTAGCCAAATGGAACACTACTCAGGGCAATAGTTGTTGGACATGCCATGCGGCCATTGGCTCACTACCTCATGTCATGTATGAATGTCCCGCACTACAGTATTATTGGCGTCGAGTCTGGGGTCGTATTCAGTCTATTTTGCACTTTCAAGAGCCCCTTTCTTGGAGGATAGTGGGACTTCGCTCAGCAGCGGGGATCCCCTCTCTTCCAAAAACGGCTTACTTCCTTTTGGACTTTATGCTTGGTATTGCTATTTCCCTAATTACGAAATACTGGAAAAATAGCTCCCATCTGAGCCCCAATGAATGGTGGAATCATGTCTGTCTCTACAGTAAATATGAACAAATACCTCGTATGTTTGCTTCCCCCATTCAGACTCCTCATCACCGGTCTAAATGGAAGATGCTCAATGACTATGTACATTCTGCTAAATGTTCTCACCTGACTGTCTAAACTTGTATATATTTCTGTCCCATGATCATTCTGTATCGTAGATGCTCTTTTGATCGTTTTGATGTATAATCACTGTTGTTTGGAAGCGCTCACATGCTGACATAATCGGCTAGAGAAGAAGCATGGGGGTGGGGGGTAATTGGGTTTACTTTTCCTTATTGTATACTTGTTTTGTCTCCTTTGGTGTGTTGTTTCTTTTGTTTGTTGCAAAATGAAAATAAAAGTTTAAAAAAAAAAAAAAAAAACGAACTCGACTGAGTCTGCCCAAGAGTTTTGAACCCCTGGAAGATACACTGCCATGAGATGGATTTGATGCTCTCTGGCGAAGGCCCACAATCTCAGAGCTTCGTTGCAAAGTGACAGAGAGCCAGTCCCCCCCTGCTTGTTCACGTAGAACATGGCTACTTGGTTGTCCGTGTGGATGAGGACTGTCTTGTAGCTGAGCAGGGTGTGGAAGACTCAGAGCCAAAAAGATTGCTCTGAGCTCTAAGGAGGTTGATATGTAGAGATGTCTCCTGTGGAGACCAGATGCCTTGGGTGGAGAGATCTTGTAGATGAGCTCCCCAACCCTTTGGAGAGGCATCTGTTGTAAGGGTTGCTTGGGGTAACACCTGTTGAAAGGGGGACCCCAGCAACAGATTCTGAGTGGACTTCCACCACTGGAGAGAGCAAAAAAGAGGCGACTGGAGGTTGCTATTTTGTCTGACAGGCACCCTGATGCCTGGGTCCATTGGGTGGACAGAGTCCATTGAGCTGCTCTCATGTGAAGGCGAGCATAAGGAACCACATGCACAGTGGATGCCATGTGGCCTAACAGTTGTAACATCTCTTGAGCAGTTAAATGGGATTTTAACTGAATCTGTGAGGCTAACTGCACCAAGCGTAGGCAACGGGCCTGGGGAAAATAGGCCCTTGCAGTTGTGGTATCCAGCAAGGCCCCTATGAACTCTAGGGATTGAGTAGGGGTGAGATGGGATTTTGGAATGTTTATTACAAGTCCCAGATACTGAAGAACATGCCTTGTGCAGGCTAGGGAAGTCTGTGCCTCTGACTGGGATGGAGCTCGGATGAGCCAGTCTTCCAGATATGGGAATACGAATATCCCTAGAGTGCGTAGAAATGCAGCTACTACTGCCATGCATTTTGTGAACACTCTTGGTGCAGAGGCCAGACCGAAAGGAAGCACTTTTTATTGGTAGTGCTTTCCTCTGTAATGGAACCGAAGGAACCTTCTGTGTGTTGGATGGATGAGGACATGGGTGTACGCATCCTTGAGGTCTAGAGAACAAAGCCAATCCTGACTCTGAAGGTATAGAAGGAGAGCACCGAGAGAAATCATCTTGAACTTCTCCTTGTACAGAAACTTGTTCAATTCCCTGAGATCTAGTATGGGTCTGTAGCCCCGTTTTCTTTGGGATAAGAAAGTAGGGGGAGTAGAACCCTGAGCCCTGCTGAAGAAGGGGTACTTCTTCTATTGCCCCTTGGGCAAGAAGGGTAGTAATCTCCTGACCCAGAAGGTCGAGGAGAGATGTTTGAGAATTGAACTGTCTCTACCATGGTGTGAGGAGGAAGGTTTAAGAAATGAAGCTTGTACCCCTCTTATGATGGAGAGGGTCCATTGCTCTGCTGTGATTTGTTCCCACCTGGGAGCAAAGTGAGCTAACCTTCCTGGAATGGTGATAGGCTCTGGATGTTCTAGAGCCAGAAAGGCTAAGTTCTCTAGTTGAAAGTCAGAGGCCCTGAGGAGACTGAGGCTGTTGGGCCGTAGCAGTGCTAGCAGCCTTAGGCTTGGCCTGTTTTGGTTGTTGGTGTCTCTTTGTAGCAAAACGACCTGCAGAAGATGCCTGCTGACCATAGGCAGAATATCATCTTCCTTTTTTGGGAAAAACCCCTTTTTGAACAACCTTTTCTTAAAAGGAGCAGAGGTAGACTTTGAGAGTCTATTTAAAGCAGAATTTTCAGCATCCATTTGGGTGGCCTTTGCTTGCCAATCTTTGCCAAAAAGGTTTTCACCTGTACAAGGAAGGTTTCCTAGTCCATCCTGAACCCAGGGTTCCAAATCAGAAGCTTGTAACCAAGCAACTCTGCGTGCACTTATGGCAATAGCCGAGGCTCTGCTGGCACACTCAAAAGAGTCAAAGGTTGCACGGTTGGAAAATTTGGAAACATCCTGGGCATGTTTAAGGCAGGTGAGAAACTCTTCCCTTTTATCTTCTGAAATAAAAGGAGATAAAGTTTGCAGATGATCTGTAACTTCCTTTAGAAATATCCCCATATAGAGACTATAGGAGTTGATTCTGGCAACAAGCATATTGGCCTGGAAAATTCTCCTGCCAAAGGCATCTAAGGTTCTGCATTCTCTTCCTGGAGGATTAGAAGAGTGCCTTTTTGTACTCTATCTTCTTCATAGCAGACTCCACCACAATGGAGTGGCGAGGAAGCTGAGTCTTATGAAAGCCAGGACAAGGAGGAACACGATACATGGTGTCCAACCTACGAGAATGAAGGGAGATGGTGAGAGGGGTCTCCCATATGCCCAACATGTGATCATAAAGAATCTCATGAATTGGTAAAGTGGCTGCCTCTTTAGGAGCCTTAGCATATTGTAAAATATCTAATTTTTTGGCTCTAGGCTCTGCTTCAGGGGCCACTGAAATGGAAAGGCCCCTGGCCACTTCCCTAATGATGTCTTGAAAAGACAAGTCTTCTGGAGGAGACATTCTTCTTTTTGGAGAAGAGGGCTCCTGAGGAAGGATCACTGATGCTTCGACAGAGGCCTCTGATTCATCAGAGTCTTCAGAGGAATCAAAGTATCGCCTGTCTGGATGCTCCTGCAGAGCCCGATACGCGTACCGGGTGGTATCGACATCGGGAGTGATCGGTACCGATTCAGTACCGATGGGCATCACAGAACAGTGTACTGCTGCAGTTGACACCGAAGCTGATGTCGATGCAATCGGTACCGGCACCGGAACCGATATCGGTACCAGTGCCAGAGTCGGTACCGACAACGGAGTTTGTTGCGGTACCGAAGGTGTCGCAGCTTGTATGAATGCCGTGATGGCACGCTGCATGGTCAGGATATTCTGATCCATCAACGCCACCAATGTCTGGATATCGGTACCAGTGGGAACCACCGGTACCCCAGAACATGGCAACAGGTGATCAGTTGAAGCCGAGCCATCGATGTCAACCTGTGACCCCATAGATAAAGCTTTGGAAGCCGGAGCCTCCCGCCGGGGTAATTTTGCCGGTGCAGATTCCTCGAGAGCAAGCCCGGAGGCATCTCGATACTTAAAGGGAGATCTACCCTTCGAGTACCGGCTGGACTTAAGTTTGGTTACCTCAGATCCATGGGAGGAAGAGGAAGCCCTGGAAGACGTCGATGCTACCGAAGCTGCATCAGAGGGAAACAGGGTACTGAGCTTAGCTGCTCGATTCTGTAGACCTCTTTTAGACATCATGGAACAGGACTAACAATCCGTAATGGAGTGGTCAGGACCTAAACATTTTAGACACTATTCATGGGTGTCGGTGACAGAAATGGTGCCGCTGCACTTCGTGCACTTTTTAAACCCGGAGGCGGGCTTTTCCATGAGGAAAATTTTCCTAGGCCTAAGGCCGAAGAAAGAAAAAATGCACTGAAGTGAGAACAGTAGTTTGTTTATTCTTTAAAAAAAAAAAAAAAAAAAATACCGGCGGTACCGGTCCGGTGTCTAAGAAGGCAGACACGCGACCAAAGAAATAAAAGAAAATAAAGAAATTTTTCAGCGGTGACAGGAATACGACCTGCTGGCTCCGCGGAAAAGAAGAACTGGAGAGAGGCGGTTAGGAAAGGCGGGAAGGCAGCGCGCAGGCGCTGTGGGATGCTCCCAAAAGCTTTCCTTTTGGACGCTGCGGAGCATTCCCGCGCAGGCTCCGTCGGTACCGACGATACCCATATGTGAAGACTCATTCCTGCTTGTTCCTGGAGATAATCCTATACCCTGTTGATTAATGGGTACTTCTTATATTGCCCCTTGGGCAAGAAGCATAGGAGAGGTCTGAGAATTGAACTGTCTTACCATTGTGGGAAGGGGCATGCACAGAAAGTGCAGTTTGTACCCCTCTCTTATAATGGAGTGTCCAATGCTCTGCTGTTATCTGCTCCCACCTGGAGGCAAAGTGACATACCCTTCCTGGAATGGTGGAAGGCTCTGGCCCATTGAGGGCAAGGAAGGCTAAGTTCTCTAGCTGAAAGTCAAAGGCCTTGTGGAGGCTGAGACCGCTGAGACTGTTGAGGCTTAGCAGTCTTTGCTTTCCTTTGTTTAGGTGGTTGCTGACCCCTCCGGGCAGGCTGACCTGCATAATAACGTCCCTGCTGGGAATAAGAGGGATAAAACCTCTTCTATTTTGAGAAGAAAGAAATCTTTCAAGAAGCCTCTCTCGCAGGATCAGCTGTGGCTTTGGATAACCTATCCAAATTGGAGCTGTCAGCATCTAATTCATTGGCTTTTTCTTGCCAATTTTTGCCAAATAGATTCTCACCTGTACAAGGGATATTGCCTAGTTTGTCCTGCACCCAGATATCCAAATCGGATGCCTGGAGCCAGGCAAGCCTACGTGCACCTATGGCAATGGCAGAGGTTCTGCTTATGCACTCAAAACAGTCAAAAGCTGCAGTTTTCTGGAATCCAGGACAAGGAGGGACTCGATACATGGTATCCAGTCTGCGAGAGTGAGGAGAGGTGGTGAGAGGTGTCTCACATTCTCAACATGAGATCATGTAAAATCTCATGGATAGCTGCCTCCTTAGGAGCTTTGGGATATTGTAAAATCTCCAACTCCTTAGCTCTGGGCTCTGTTTCAGGAGTCACAGTAATGGACAAACCACTAGCCACCTCCCTGATAAAGTCCTGAAAGGAGATATCCTCTGGAGGAGACATCCTACATTTAGGAGAGGAAGGCTCCTCCGGGAGAAGTATTCCGGTACCGACAGAGCTGTCAGAATCCTCAGAGTCCTCTGAGGATTCGAAGTACATTCTGTCCGGGCTCTCTTGAAGAGCCCGAAGTCGGTACCGGGGGGAATCGGTACCGGGGTATCTGTACCAGAAGGCATCACATGACTGGGTGCCGGCAAAGCCGACACCGATGTCAATGCTATCGGTGCCGGTACCGGTTGAACTGTCTGACGCGGTTCTGAGGACGTCGATGCCGCAAGGAGAGCTGCTAGACTGCATTCAATAGCCAGGAACCTCTGGTCTATCGATGTTGCCGATGCCGGTACCCCAGAGCATGGCACCAGTAGTTCTGCTGAGGTCAAGGCCTCGAGAACGTCCTGGAGCCCCGATAATGCTTTGGAAGCCGAAGCCTCCCGCCGGGGCAATTTTGCCAGTACAGAACCCTCAAGGGCATTTTGCTGTCCTGGAAGATACACTGCTTGGAGGTGTATTTGATGAGCAATGGCAAAGGACCAAAGATGGAGAGCCTCCCTGCAAAGGGCCCAAGAGCCTGTTCCCCCCTGCTTGTTCAGGTAGAACATAGCTACTTGATTGTCTGTCTGGACAAGAACTCTTGTGGCCTTGTAACTGTTGAAATACTTTGAGGGCATTGAAGATAACACAAAGCTCTAGTAAATTTATCTGGAGCTGCGACTCCTGCTCCGTCCAGCAGCCCTGAGTGGAGAAAGAGTCTAAGTGGGCACCCCAGCCCAGCTTGGAGACATCCATTGTCAGGATGCATTGATGTGGAGGCATCTGAAAAGATGACCCTACGAGAAGATTTTCTGGGGCAGACCACCACAGAAGGGAGTTGGAGACCGACTTGGATCTGGTCCTTGAGGGCCCCCGAGATTTGCTTCCACTGGGAGGCAAGATGCCATTGAGCTTTCATGCCCGTGCAGACAGGCATATGGGACTACATGCACTGTGGAGGCCATATGGTCTAGAGGTTGGAGCATCTCCCTGGCCGAGAGACTGTCTGAGCCTTGCTTGAGATGCTAGCTGCACTAGTAGAGTACAACGGTCCTGGGGCAGAAATGCTCTTGACCGCTGAGTGTTTAGAAGAGCTCCTATGAATTCTAGTGTCCGAGTGGGAAGTAGACGGAATTTTGGAAAATTTATCACAAATCCTAGATTCTGCAGTACCTGCATTGTACAAAGGTGGGATAGATGAACCTCCTGTGACGTGAATGCCCTTATAAGCCAATTGTCTAAGTAGGGGAAGATAAATATTCCAAGAGTCCTGAGATATGCGGCTATGACCGCCATACACTTTGTGAAGACTCTTGGGGCAGAGGCGAGCCTGAAAGGCAGGACTCTATATTGGTAGTGATTTCCTGGGAAGATGAAAAGTAGATACCTTCTGTGTGCTGGATGAATGAGGATGTGACTCTGAAGATAAGGTAGAAGGGTTCCTAGTGAGATCATTTTGAATTTCTCGGACTAGAAACTTGTTTAGGTTCCTGAGGTCTACGATGGGTCTGTACCCTCCGTTTTTCTTTGGTATGAGAAAGTAAGCAAAATAGAATCCCATTCACCTGTTGGAACCTCTTCTATGGCACACTGACAGAAGAACGTTGATCTCTTGCTGCAGGAGAGCAGTGAGTGGGGGTTGAAAATGATATTCCCACACCAGAGTGGAGGGGATGGGCTTTGCAGGTGAAGCTTATACCCCTCTCTCGCACTATGGTTAGTGTTCACTGCTCTGAGGTGATAAGATGCCCCCTGTGAGCATAATGGCAAAGTCATGTGGAGGGGGTGGGGGTTCTCCAGAGGCAGGGTGACTATGTTCTCTAGGAAGAAGTCAAAAACCAGGCGCAAATTGAGTCTGCGCAACTGGCTGGGGTTTAGGAGCCTATGACTTCTTCTGTTTAGAAGGATGTTGCTTCCTCTAGGTACCCTGAGGTTGAGAAGCTGGGGGATAAGAAGGGTAAAATTTCTTCTTCTTACCACAGAAAGGCTTCTTTGCCACTGCCTTCTTGGCAGGGTTGGCGGTAGCTTTGGAAAGCCTACCGAGGGTAGTATACTCAGACTCTGAGAGGCATTATCTTGCCAATCCTTTCCAAACAGGTTCTCACCAGTACAGGGAATATAACCCAGTTTATCTTGTACCCACTGTTCAAGATCTGATGCTTGGAGCCAAGCAATCCTACGTGCACCTATATGGACAGATGTTGCTCTGCTAGTGCATTCAAAACAGTCAAAGGATGTCCTGTTGACAAATTTGGAAACATTTTGGACATGCTTGACCAATGTAAAAGTAGTCTACCCTCTTATCTGGGAGAAGGGGAAACATCGATTCCAGATCCCTAGTTATTTCCTTAAGAAACATACCCATGTAGAGTATGTATGAACTTATCCGGGATGAGAAAATGGAGGCCTGAAAACATCAATGCCTAAAGGCATTGAGGGTTCTCCATTCCCTGCCTGGGAAATTGCAGGTGTTCGTCTTAAAACATTTAGTTTGACGCATAGCCGATTCCACTACCATTGAGTGGTGTGGAAGCTGTGTTTTTTGGAATCTGGGGCTTTCCGGTACTCGATACATGATATTGAGTCGTCGAGTATGGGGAGAAATGGTGAAGGGCGGTTCCCACATCCAGAGCATAAGATCCTGTAGCATACGGTGAATAGGCAGAGTAGTCGCCTCTTTAGGAGCTGTAGGAGAATGTCAAACTTCTCTGCTCTGGGTTCTTACTCTGATGTAGGAGTAATGGATAGCCCCCTTTCCAAGAGTTTTTCAAAGATAATGGCAAGACATATCTTCGGGGAGGGTACATGTGCCGTTGCCGAGGTGGTGAGTTCCTCCGGAAGACTCCGCATCTCTGGGGTACCGATCGATTCATCTTTATCTTTATTAAAACACTTGATAAACCGCCCAGGCCGAAGCATCAGGGTGGTGTACAATCATAAAAAAAACGACAGCTGCCAGGAAAGGAAAGAAAAGAAAAGAACGCCAAAAAATGATAGGACAGAAAGAGAGACAGTAAAGAGTAGAGAAAAAGCAATAAAATGGTAAAACAGTAAAACAATAAAATGTTAAAACAATAAAATAGAAAAAAAGGAATGGGGGGGAGGGGAAGACATGAGCAAAATTTAGAAGGGATGGGAGGCGCGACTAAGGGGATAAAACACCATCAGTGAGGGGGAGAGCATGGGGAAATTAAGGGGGGTGAGAGACGGAACTAGGGAGAGGAACACCATCAGTGGGGAGGGGGAGATCGAAAGCTTGACAAAAAAGGTGAGTCTTGAGAAGGGCCTTAAAACGAGTGTAAGACAGTTCAATGCGGAGTGGAAGGGGAAGAGAGTTCCAAAGGGCGGGACATAAGAAAAAGAAGGCAGAGTGTCGGGTAGATTCGAGACGGGCCTGTGTGGGTGAGGGAAGGAAAAGACGATTGCCATGGGCTGACCGGAGAAGGCGGGGAGAGGGCTGAAGATGAATGGTGTTGGCTAAGTACTGGGGAGTGTCAGAATGGAGGGCCTTGTGAGCAAGGATAAGGAGTTTGAACATAAACCGAAACTTGATTGGGAGCCAGTGTAAGGAGAGCAGACATGATGAGATATGGGAACAAAGGGAGGATGAGGTGACAAGACGGGCAGCAGCATTTTGAACAAGTTGGAGACAGTGAAGTTGACAGGATGGAAGACCGGCATAGATAACGTTACAGTAGTCGAGACGAGAGATAACCAAAGACAAGAGCGACAACAGAGGATAATGGAAAATAAGAGCGAACGGCTTTGATGCGGCACAAGTGGAAGAAAGAGGAACGGACAACAGAAGAGATATGGTCGTGAAAAGAGAGGGATGAGTCTAGGATAACACCCAGGTAGCGGAGAGTAGGGGTGGAGGGGATGAAGTGGGGACCCATGACAGGAAGTACCGTAGGGGGTGGACGGCCGAAGGGTGACCCAGAGAGCAGCAGATTTAGCGGGATTGGCATGCATGAAATTTGACTCAAACCAGGAGGTGATAGAGGACAAACAGAGGTTAAGTGGAGCAAGATCAGGGGCGGAGGGAGAAGTATGGTGAACCAGAAGGATGTCATCAGCGTAAATATAAAAAGAGAGAGTAGATTGTTGGATTAGCAGAGCTAGGGGAGCAAGAAAAACATTGAAAAGCAAAGGAGCGAGAATAGAACCCTGGGGGACACCACAGGTGACGGGAGTAGAGGGGGATACCGAGGAGCCGGAATGGACTGAGAAAGTGCGGCAGGACAAGAAGGAGTGAAACCACCGAAGGACAGTACCATGAATGCCGAAGTCAGACAGACGAGAAAGAAGAGTGCGGTGATCGACTACGTCGAACGCAGAGGACAGATCCAAGGAAACCACTAGAGAAATATCACCGCGATCGTGGGAGCGGTGAAGTTCGGAAAGCAGGGCTGTGAGGACGGTTTCGGTGCTGTGGCCGGGGCGGAAACCAGATTGACGGGGGTGAAGGGCGTGAGTGGAATCAAGATGAGAAGCCAGCTGGGAGAAGACAAGTTTTTCAAGAATTTTGGACAGGAAGGGAAGATTAGAGACGGGACGCCAGTTGACAGGAAGAGTAGGGTCAAGGGTAGGCTTTTTCAGGAGGGGACGGACAATAGCGTGCTTCCAAAGGGAGGGGAAGAGACCAGAGAATCAGAATCGGTCGAATCAAAGTATCGCTGGGAGCGATGCTCCTGTTCTTGCAAGGTCCAGTACCAATCGAGCTTGGTATTACCTCGAGAGACTTGCCAACCAAGTACCTCGGAACCAGGAACGGACTCGAGAGCTGATATGGCAGAAGCATGCTGAGTGGCATGAAACCTGATGCAGACTGCATGGGCATCGTGAACGATACCGGTAGCAGTACAGATGATACCACCGGTATTGACTTGACTGGTACAGACACCGCTAAGAGAGCCGCTAGACTCCATTGAATGGTCAGCATACGCTGATCCATAGAGCTTGCCAATGCCTGGGTATCTGTACCGGAAGCATGGGCTACTGTTCCAGAGCATGGCACCAGGTGCTCTCCTGAGGTGGAGGCCTCAGGAGCATCCTGGACCCCCTTCTGCAGCTTTGGAGGGGAGGTCCTTCCGCCGGGGTAGTTTGGCCGGTTGATCCACCTCCAGGGCAACGCTTGAGGCATCTCTATGTTTAGACAGAGATCTACCCTTGGGAGGACAGTCTGTCTTGTCTTTCGATACCTGAGATCCATGTGAGGATGACTATACCCTCGCTGATGTCGGAGTGAGTGAAACCGCATCCGAGGCAAAAAGGGAGCAGAGTTTTGCGGCCCGATTCTGTAGGCCTCAGTCATCTATTTGCATTGGGGGAAATTCAGATGGCTGGTGATCTGGGCCAAGGCATTTAAGACACCAGTCATGGGTATCAGTAGCAGAGACAGTGCAACCACATTTGGAACACTTCTTAAAACCACTGTTTGTTTTTTCCATCCTGTCAGTAGCAGTTTACATCGAACAATATCACAATCTTAGTAGAATTGTTTTACAATGAACAGGGAGAAGTAACTTGGAGAATAAGGGGGTTAACAACAAAAACTGGGGGTGGGGGGGGGGGGAGTATCTTCTTGTGGAGAGTGGATTGGTTAGGGGAATAACGTTTTGGGAAGGAGGCTAAAAGGCTAAGGTTGCCTGTTCATGATAGTGTGTAGTGGCAATAGTTAGGTATCGTCATCTGGTCCATAGTGTTCCTTGAAGAGGTGCGTTTTCAGTAGCTTTTTTAGATCTTTGATTGATTGTGCAGTTCCGATTGCTTCAGGCATGGAGTTCCAAATTGTGGGGGCATACAAGGAGAAAGCTCTGTTGCTTGTCTGTTGTGTGGTCTTAATTTTGAGTGGTAGGATGGTCAGGAAATTTTAGCTGGCAGCTCTTCTTGGTCTCAATGAGGATGCTATTGTGAACTGATCAGAGAGACAGAGCTGAGAGGTTGAAGGATTTTGAAAGTTGTGGTGATGGTTTTGTGTTTTTCCCTTTGGGAGATTGGAAGACAGTGTAGACTTTTTAGGATTGGTGTTGTGTTGTATTGTTGGGTAGCACTGACTTTTAGGCACAGTGGATGTACCTAAAAGAACTAAAGTTATTTCTTTAAAGAAAAAAGAAAGGAATAGAATCAAAGATATCTGGTCCAACGTCGACGGGAAGGCAGATGCAACCACAAAAAAATGAAGAGATTTTCTGCGGTGACAGAATTTGCTTCCTGCTGGCTCAGCAGAAAACAAAGAACTGAATAGGGAGAGTCACAAAGGCGGGAAGGCAGCAGCACAGGTGCAGTGGGATGCTCCCAAAAGCTTTCCTACTGGATACTGGGGAGCGTCCCGCACTGGCTCAATCAGTACAGACGTCACCCATATGTGAAGACTACATTCCTGCTTGTTTCTGGAGATATGCTTTTTCACGGAAGGTTGGAGGCAGGAATCCCCTCTCGCCTAAGGTGGTAAGGACAAAAATAGTCATTGAAATCAAAAAAGCGTGGGATAAGCACAGAGGATCTCTATATAGAAAAAGGAGCATCCCTGCTCAAAGCAAAACTTGACATTCACACTTCAGAAAAGCATAGCAAAAGGATAGCTGTCATGGAGCATCAATTACAAAGTAAAAAGCATAAACAAGCAAGGGTAACATTCATAGAGCAGTAGTTACAACTCTAAATATCTTGCTGGGCAAACTACTGTAGATGAGCCATGCTAGGTCTTTATGTACCATTATTTATTACTGGCACATTATTTGAGATAAAAGTTGTCAGCAAGGTGGTACTCTGAATGCAGATGAGCACAAAAAGGCCTGAAGGAAAACTAAAAAGAAAAGAACTGCATCAATATTGTTCACCAGGATAAATCCAAGGCCTGACACTCAAGAAAAATGCTTCGTGGAAGGTGGCCAGGATCATGGACCCCATATAAATTGGCAACATATATAGAAGACACTTCTATTGAAGTATCTTAAAAATGTTAACAGCATTCATTGGAAAAACCCTTGAATATTAATATAAAAGGTTTCAGGTAATATGAAATATAATCTTGATTTAAGCACATTGCACATTTGCATACCTCTTGAATAGCAGTCATGACAACATGTTGTACAGACTCTTCAAGTGTCATTATGGTTTGAATATGTTCTAAGAGAAAAAAGAAGAAGTACCATATTTTGAAAGCTAGACATGATATGGCATACTTTAAACCTAATTGTTTATTATAATACAGGGCTCAACAAAGCCCAAGCACCAGGTCACCATGACGGTCAAAAATTTACACCTGCCGCCTGGGATTTGCTCCTCTTCCCCCAATAATCACTGACAGAAAACCCCTCCTGTTCTTGCCCAGGGAAGATCAGATCCCCACAGGCAGAACAAGAGCAATCTTTGCTGTGATCAGGGCTTAGATGCAGCAAAGATTCTTCCTGCTGGGGATCAGAGCCTTCAGGAAATAAAAAGTAGTGAGAGGGGAGAGAAAGCATAGTTACTCACCTGTAACAGTTGTTCTCCAGGGATAGCAAGAATCAGTCCTCACATATTGGTGACACTGACACCGATTGAGCCTTCGCGGAAGCATCTCCACAACTTTCAAAGAAAGCCTTTGGGAGATGCTACCACACATGCGTGGTCCCCTTCTCACCCAAGGGTGCTATATCTTGTCAGTCAGATGACATAGCTAGAGCCAAGAAAGGGATGGCAAAAATTTCAGCAACTCCAAGGAGAGAAGGGAGGGATGTGAGGACAGATTCCTGCTGTCCTTAGAGAACACCTACTACAGTTGAGTAACTACGCTTTCTCCAGAAACAAGCAGGAAGTCAGTCCTCACATATGGGACTCCCTAGCTACAGAGAACCTGTAGAAAAAACGTGGCCCAGCCATGAGCAGCCACAAGCGGATCTAAGGACACACACTGAAGACCCCAGCGTCCAGGGAGAACTATGGCTCTAGTAGCCTGAACAAGGGTCAGACGGCAGGAGTTGCCTAAACTCTTAACAGATTACAGAGTATGACCTGACCAAAGGCTTTATCTCTTTATCTTTATTGACATTTGATATACCACCTAGGCGTGAGGCATTAAAGCGGTGAACAATGAAAAATTACGGGCTGCAGGAAGATACAGGGAGAAAGGAACGCCATTAGCTTGATAGGAAAGCGATAGGAAAAGCAGGGAGAAAATTAGTGTAGGACAGAGGAGAAGGTTCAGACAGACACTACAGGAAGAAACACAAGGAAGGGAATGGGTGAGTGGGAAAACCCATGATGATGGATGACAGAAATGGGCAAGTTATGAATGGCTGGAGGAAGGAGGAGGAAGATCAAAGGCCTGGCAGAAAAGGTGTGTTTTGAGGAGAGCTTTAAACCAGGGAAAGGATGCTTCAGTGCGAATAGAGTACGGGAGAGAATTCCAAAGGGCGGGACTTATAAAGAAAAAGGCAGCATGTCGTGTTGATTCGAGGCAGGCCTGGGTGGGTGAGGGAAGGAAGAGGCGGTTGCCATATGACGAGCAGAGAATGCGAGGAGTGGGTTGAAGAAAGATGAGGTCAGCTAAATACTGGGGAGTGTTGGCATAGAGAGCCTTATGGGTGATAGTGAGCAACTTGTACACAGAGCGGACCTTAACGGGAAGCCAGTGGAGGGAGAGAAGGCATGGAGTGATGTGGTCCCGATGTGAAGAGAAAGTAAGGAGGCGTGCAGCTGTGTTCTGAATTAATTGCAATCTTCGAATTTGATATTGGGGGAGACCGGAGAGTAGAGAATTACAATAATCGAGCCGAGTGATCACTAAAGAGAGTACAAGAGTGACAAGGGACGTGGGTGGGAGAAGAGAGCGAACAGACCTAATCTTGCGGAGATGGAAAAAGGAACTACGCACCACTCCCGAGATGTGCTGGTGAAACGAGAGTGAAGAATCCAAGGTAACACCAAGATAGCGAAGGGTTGAGACCAGGGGAACAGGTGAATTTGCCATAGATGGTGACAGGGTGGGTGAAGGAGCCCCAAAGGTGAACCAGATAGCGGCTGATTTAGAGGGGTTAACGATAAGGAAATTTTCACGGAACCAGGTGGCAATGGAAGTGAGACAATTGTTGAGGTGGGAGAGGTCGGGAGCTAGAGGTGATGTATGGTGAATCAGGAGGATATCAGCAGCAAAAAAGTAAGTGGATAGGCTGGATTGTTGAATTAATAATGCAAGGGGGGCAAGAAAAACATTGAAGAGGAGGGGTGCTAGAATGGAGCAATAGTGAGCTGCAAAAGTGTAGACCGAAGACCAGTTGGTGGCTCGGCAGATAGGCAGATATCTGCAGGGAAATAGAACAAAGGCTCGCAACTGAAGTTGCCATAGACCTGACATTATGCACAGTGACCCGGCGCTCCAGCAGCAGCCTAGCCTGGTTGTTCAGGTAGAACATCGTGACCTAATTATCCATCTGGACAAGCACCAAATGATGTTGCAGGCAGTGCTGGAAGACCTCAAGCGCAAGGAAGACTGCCTTGAGTTCCAGCAGGTTGATCTACTGCTGGCTCTCCTCGAAGGACCAATCGCCCTGGGTGTGCAATTCCTCGCAATGGCCACCCCAGCCCAGCAGGGAAGCATCTGTCTTGAGGACCGTCTGGGGTCTCAGTTGCAAGGGCATACCCTTCTGCAGGTTTTGCGGATCCTGCCACCAACTGAGGGACTCTGCCAGCTGATGGGACACAGACACTATATCCCCGAGCCTGCTGGTGGCCTGGTCCACTGTGAGCAGAGACACCACTAAGCTGAGGCATTGGGGACCACATGGACCGTGGAGGTAAAGTGGCTGAGGAGGTGAAGCATAGACCACACCGACATGGTGCGGCAGTGTTGCACTTTGGTCGCCAGGGCCGTGAGGCGATCTGCCCTGCCTAGGGGAGGAAAGCCACGGCTTGGAAGGGGATCCAGGTGAGCCCCTATGAACTCCAAGTCTTGAGTTGGGGTCAGATGGGATTTTGGGCAATTTATCACGAATCCCAGATATTGTAGAACTTTGACTGTACGGCTTGTGGCCTGCAGCATCTCTGAGGCTGTGTCTCCTTTCACAAGCCAATCGTCTAATTAAGGGAAAACTAAAGCCCCCTGGAAACAGATAGGCAGCCATCACTGCCAGGCATATGGTGAAGACTCTTGGTGTGGAGGCAAGGCTGGAGGGAAGCACCTTGTACCGGCAATGGTCACCCACTACCATGAATCTTAGGTACTGCCTGTGACCAGAATGGATAAGGATGTGGGTATAAGCATCCTTCAAGTCCAAGGAGCATAGCCAATCTCCCTCCTGGAGGTAGGGCAGCAATATTCCAAGGGATAGCATCTTGAACTTCTCACCACACCAGGAATTTGTTCAGGTTTCTCAGGTCCAGGATGGGCCTTAGTCCACCTGTTTTTTGGGACTAGAAAGTACCTGAAGTAAAACTCCTTTCCCTTCAGGCTGTGTGGTACGGGCCCACAGCCCTGCCCCTGAGAAGGCCTGCAAGTTCTTGCATTAGAAGAGCCTGGTGCGAGGGAGATAGAGGGGGCTCGCCAGGAAAGAAGGGTAGAGGCAGCTGGTCCAGGTGGAGGAGATAACCCTCCCTGACCACCTGAAGTGCCCATGAATCTGTGGTGATGGAGGCCCACCTGTGGACAAAATGGACTAGGTGCCCCCCCACCCCCACTGGCAGCTGATCCTCCAGACGAAGAGAGGCTATGCTGGGGGCGTCAAAACCTCAACCCAGGCTGAGCTGGGGCTGGAGTTTGGGGCCCTTGGACTTGCGTGGGCCTTGACCCTTGCCTTGGTGGCCCTGCTAAGGAGTCTGGGTGGCTGGGTATGGAGAATAGGGCCAACCTTATTGAGGCTGTCTATGGAAAGAAGGCTTCTTTCCTGGAGACTTCTTCAGAAGAGTAGAAGTCTTCCTCAAGACTCGAGTCCATCTTGGCAGCCTTGTCCTCCATGGGCTTGCCGAAGAGCTGCTCCCCAAGGTATGGGATGTCAAGGAGCCTCTCCTGCATTCATTGCTTGGAGGTTGGATGTCTGGAACCAAGCCTAGCATCGGGTGCCAATGCCGGCGGCAGCCACCCTCACACTGGACTCTAAGCCGTTGTAGGCGGCTCGAGATAAATACTTGAAGCCTCTCCAGCGGACTTCACCTCTGGGGCTTCCAGACACTTACGGTCTCCATCGAGGCCAGCTGCAAAGCCTCTGAGCTCTTGCCAGGTCTCAGAGGAATATGCTGATGTAAAGTTGGTAAGTTTGAATGCAGCATGCTAGCATCAAGCTTTGGTAACATTTATGCCTGAGGGCATCAAGGGCACGGGACTCTCTGCCTGGGGGCACCGATGAGTGCGTCTTTGGTCTCTTCTGTCGGTGCATGGCCGACCACCACCATGGAGGTGTGAGGGAGTTGGATCTTCCAGAAGTATGGCCTGCGCTGGACCCGGTACATAGTATCCAGGCAGCAGCTCACATTTGGCACCGAAGCCAGGACTTCCCACATCTGGAGAAGGAGCCAGTAGGGAATGAAAGTGACCGGGACCGTCAGGGTCTATTCAGGTGGTGCCTCATTCTGGAGGATGTCAAGATCCTCCATACGGGGGTCCTCCTCTGACTCTGTAGTGAGGGAGAAGGCTTGCGTCATGCCCCAGATGAACGCGAGGAACATGGTGTCCTCAGGTGGGGGGAAATCGGTGCCTAGCCACTGGCGGAGACTGATCCGAAGCGAGGTCTCTTTGGGCCCAGGACTGAGACATCTCGATGTCGGACTCCAAAGCTGAGTAGTCCAAGAAAGACTCAGGGCCCGATGGCTCCAGTGGCATTGTTGGCTCCAGTCTTTGGTGCTTAGAGGCTAAGGCATGGCTGGAGCCAGAGGCACCTGCCTGCGAAGACCTCTCCCCTGAGGAGTGGAAGTGAGATAGAGACACTAAACCGAGAATCTACCCAAGGCGTCTGGCTCTCTGGGATCGCTTCGGCATCCCGAGGAGTCCTCTGCAATGAGGTCCCTGTGGTCTCAGCAAAAGCACTGGCAGGGCAGGGCATAGAGCCTGTTAGAACGCAATGAATGCAGAAACACTGCGTTCAAGTGCCAACATACAAGTTTCCCACTATAGGGTGGCTGTCAGTGACACCAACGCCGGGGTTAACGGGTCTTGTGTCAAGAAGGAGAGGGGGGTCCTCGACGAGACAGCCCTCAGGAGACCATGCTCCTTCACCAGAGGCCTCTACTTCTGTCCTGGGTACCTTCCATGGCCGCTCCCACTCCAACTCCTCAGAAGCACATGGGGGGCTGGGGGACCGTGCATGGGATTTCCCATGCTTTCCGCCTCCCAGAACGAGGCCCTTGGTCTTTTTTTTTTTTCTTTACGTTCTTGCTCCAGCAACCCTTGTTCGGAATGTCTGCGAGGACGCTCTGGAACCCCAGGGCCTTACGTGACCCCAAGGATCCGTGCAGGGCCTTTGAGCGTGAGGCTACCGTGGAAACCAGGATCAAGTCTGCCCTATGGAAGATGTCATCTTGCTTTAGCCAGTGGCTCTGGATGACCTTGGCAAACATCTTTTTACAAAGGAGGCATTCTTCCGGGTCGTGGTTGGCGCCCAGACACTGGAGACAACAATCGTGAGTGTCAGTGAGACATGTTTTTGAAGCACTGATCACATTTCTTAAAACCAGTGGCCACTGGGGCAAAAAGGAACCCTGCGAGGTCAAAGGCCCTTGGCACGGCCATCAGTTGGAAAAGGCGGAAAAGGTGCAAAAGCGCTAGAGGAACCTAACAAAAATAAAACTAAGTTTCGGGACAGGTGTATGAGAAATCAACCTGGGGGGGGGGGGGGGGGAAAGACAAGACAGACATCTGTAGGGTTCCGTGGAAAAAGGGAGACTGACCAAGATGACACCCTTGGGCAAGAAGAGGACCATGCTTGTGTGGTGGCATCTCCCAAAGACTTTCTTTGAAATCTGGGGAGATGCTTCAGCGAGAGCTCCATCAATGTCAACGTCATCCATATGTGAGGGCTGACTTCCTGCTTGTTCCTGGAGAAGCAGCAAAAATGTAAAGTACCTTTAAAAGTTTTTAAAAAAAAAAAACACACCCTAAAAAATGAGGGCGGGGGAATGGAGGGCAGGGGTTGGGGGAGAAGGGAAGAGTCCAGAAGGAGAAAAGAGTGGGGATGGGAGGGGTTGAAGTGGGGAGGGAAGACTGCAAGGTGGAGGTTAAAGAGATGAATGCATGGGGACAAAAATTACAATCTGTATATGATAGAGGGAGCATCTCCACCCCCCTCAAGACCATAAATGCAAGCACACACATGCACTGCAGCCCTGAACTCCACCCACTGCCACATCCCACACAGAGGCACACCGCCATTGCATCACACCCATAGTCACACTTGCTATCTGAAGCTATTAGGATGATGCACAGTGTAGAACATGAGACCAGTGCAAGAGAGCCTGGGGGAAGGAGGGGGGGCGGGAGACAAGGTGGTCACAAGCACTAGCTCCTACAATTTTGGCCTGTTATAATATAGTTATAGTATTCCACGGCATTTGAAAATCATAAGAACACTTTACAGAAGATACCAGAATCCATTAAAGCTGCTAAAGCTAATCTAATCATTAAAATAGCACTTTCTAAAACCGTAGAATGTTTCTATAACTGCAACAAAAAAATCATGTCAATATGCCAAATGCAGACCAGTATCTTTGTTGTTGCACAAAGTGGTCAATGTTAAAAAAGGATTTATGGCTGGCTTCTCTTTCTAGCAGCTTCTAGAGGGTCTATATCCAAGTAGGCTCGGAACATGCCTCTCTACAGCTACCAGTAAATGTGTGTGTGTCTCTCTACTTTCTATGCTTTTCAACAAATGGAATGTTGAAAAGATTAAAAAGGAACAAATGGCACAACTCCTCGTCAAAAAAGAATGGAAATTCACTAGATATGGAATGCAGAAAGAAAATGGGAATATATTAGAGAAGTATGAATGTGTTAGACAAGTTTGAAAACCATTGGAGGTTCATATTTTACAAGAGCCATGCTGAAACCTGGAGAATATTGGCCACCCATACATTCCAACCCTACCACCTGTCTTCTAGTAGTTTGACTTCGAGCAAAGGCAAGCAGGAAAATTAACAAAGAACCACCTGGTGACAGAAAGTGTCAAAAGATGCTTTCAAAAGTCATCTCCCCTATACTTCTAAAATCATTTAATTCTGGAACAAAGGGTAGGAGTTGCCCTTAAGTCTGAAAGAGGTACTGGAGAACAGCTTGACCAAACATGGCATCCCAGCAGGAGTCCTTGTCCAGACAGTAATGAGCAGCAAAAGGTACGGATGGAAGACCAAGCTGCTGCTTTGGAGATTTCATCAAGGGATACAGAGCATAGATTTGCCATAGAGGTGGCCATGGCATAAACATTATGGGCAGTGACATGACAGTTAAGGGATAGTCCTGCTTTATCATAAACAAAAGAGATGCAATCTGTTATCCATTTAGAGAGAGCACGTTTAGATACTGGCAACTCAAGGTGACTAGGGTCAAAGGAGATGAGAACTGAGAAACTTGTGGTGTTCGAGTCCTTTGAAAATAAAATGTTAAGGCACGTTTGCAGTCAAGAGTATGGAGGGTTGCCTCTGTCCTAGACGAATGTGGTCTGGGAAAGAAGACAGGAAGGTAAAGTGACCAATTCAAATGAAAAAGGAGACACCACCTTTAGTATGAAGTGGGGGGCGAGTCCTAAGCACAACCTTATCATGATGGAATAGTGTGTGTAGGGTGGGTCTGCCACCAAAGCATGAAGCTCACTAATGTGTCTAGCTGAAGTGAGGGCAATAAGGAAGATGACCTTCCATGTTAGAAACTTGAGCGAGGTCGTGGCCAAGGGTTCAGAAGGCAGCTCAAGAAGTTGCCCTAGAACCACATTGATATTCCATGCCGGTGGTGGTCTGATGGGAGGCTTGGTCAGCAAAAGGCCTCTCATGAAGCACATTACAAGCAGCTGTGAGGAAATGGGCTGTCCATTCAAGGGATGATGAGAGGCTGCAATTGCACTTAGGTGAACTCTTCCTAAGTTGGTCTTGAGACCCGATGAGGACAGCTGGAGGAGATACTGGAGGAGGGCCTCCAATGGAGCTGAGAAGAGATTGAGATCCTTTTGGGAACACCAGTGTGAAAATCTATGCCATTTGAACATATATGAACTTCTGGTGGATGGCTTCTTAGAGGCTAACAGGTTCTCCTTTAACTCCTGAGTAAGGTTAAGATCTTGCAATGCTATTCTTTCAGCAGCCATGCTGTGAGGTGGAGACTGCAGATTTGGATGGAGCAATGTCCCCTCCTCCTGAGAGGGGAGATCTGCAGCAGATCCAAGGTCTAGGGATTGAGTCTAAGAAAGACGTAGGAGAGGAAACCAGTGCAGGGCTATGAGTATCAAGCAGCCCCTGTACGCCTGGAGCTTGAAAAGCATCTTGGGGATTAGGGGAATGGGAGGAAAGGCATACAGGATCCTTGATCCCAGTGGAGGTGAAAAGCATCCACTTGCTGGTTGCCCGACATGGGAGTCCTGCTGCAAAAACGAGGAAGCTTGGCATTTTGCGGAGTGGCAAAAAGATCTCTGGAGTCCCTCAGGTCTGAAAAATGAAGGATGCTGTCTCTGTATGAAGAGATCATTTGAGGGGAATAAGGATCCGGCTCAATTTGTCTGCCAAAACATTTTGCTCCCCTGGAAGATATACCTCCAAGCTGTGTATCTGGTGAGCAGTGGCAAAAGGACCAGAGATGCAGAGCCTCCCTGCAGAGGGGCCAAATCCTGTTCCTCCCTGCTTGTTCACATAGAACATGCCCACTTGATTGTCTGTCTGGACCAGGATCCTGTGGGATAGTAGACGCTCTTGAAAGACACCGAGGGTGCTGAAGATAGCCCGAAGTTCCAGTAAATTTATCTGGTGTTGCGACTCCTATTCTGTCCAATGGCCCCGAGTGGAGAGTCCCTAGATGGACACACCATCCCAGTATGGAGGCATTCGTTGTCAGGGTACATTGATGTGGAGGCATCTGAAAAGATGACCCGACGAGGAGATTCTTTGGGGACCATCACCATTGAAGGGATGTGGCCAGGGGTCAGAGACTCTGATCTTGTTGCCAAGACAGCCTGAGGCCTGTTTCCACTGGGAGGCTAGAGCCCATTGGGCTGTGCGCATACGCATATGGGCACATGGTACTAAATGTACTGTTGAGGCCATATGACCTAGAAGCTGTAGCATTATTCAGGCAGTTAGGTGGTCTCTGAGACGTACTGAGATGCCAGATGAATGAAACAGCAGGGCTGGGGTAGAAACACCCTTGACTGCTGAGTGTTTAAAAGAGCTCCTATGAACTCTAGTGTTTGAGTAGGAGCAAGATGGGATTTTGTAAGATTTATCACAAATCCCAAATGTTGCAGTACCTACATGGTAAAGGAGAGAGACAGGCTGACTTCTTGGGAGGTGCGTGCTTTTGAGCCAGTCGTCTAAGTGAAGACAAATAGTCCTAGAGATCTTAGAAATGAGTCTACAACCACCATGCACTTTGTGAAGACTCTTGGGGCAGAGGCAAGTTCGAAGAGAAGGACTTTGTATTGATAGTGTCTTCCCTGAAACATGAAGCGTAGATATTTCCTGTGTTCTGGATGAATAAGTATATGTGTGTATGCTTTTTTCAGATCTCTAGGAGTCAGTCCTGACTCTGGGAATCCTCTTACCCTATCTCCAAAAGAGACCATCTTGAACTTCTCGTGGACGAGAGACTTGTTCAGATTTCTGGAGGTCCAGGATGGATCTGTAGCCTCCGGTTTTCTTTTGGATGAGAAAGTACAGAAACCCATTCTCTGTTGAGATGTTGGAACCTCCTCTATGGCACTTTGTGATAGAAGAGAAGTACCCTCCTGCAACAAAAGGGTAGTGAGAGGGGGCCCGAGAATGATATCTCCCTACTAGGGTGTAGGGGGGGCAGATCTTGTAAATGAAGTCTGTACCCCTGTCTCACTATGGTCAATGTCCACTGCTCTGAAGTGATTAGATGCTATTTGTAGGCATAATGACAGAGTCTGCCGGCAATGTGGAGGGTATGGGGGGGTTCTCCAGAGGCAGAGTGGCTATGTTCTCTAGGAAAGAGAAAAACCAGGAGCAGATTGAGCCTGCATAGCTTTTGGTGTTAGGCAAGGCTATTGCCTCTTCTGAGCACCCTGAGGTTGGTATTGAGAAGCATAAGAACATAAGATATGCCATACTGGGTCAGACCAAGGTCCATCAAGCCCAGTATCCTGTTTCCAACAGTGGCCAATCTAGGTTATACGTACCTAGCAGTTTCCCCAAAAGACACAGGTTCCACAATGCTTGTATTGGGTCAAGCATTGATATCCTGAGTCCCTTTTTAATTAATGGTTTATGGACTTTCCTCCAGGAACTTGTACAAACCTTTTTTTAAACCCAGCTACACTAACAGCCTTTACTACACCCTCCGGCAACAAATTCCAGAGTTTGATTACACATTGAGTGAAAAAACATTCTCTCTTATTAGTCTTAAATAGTTTACCCTGTAGCTTCATTGCATGGGGTGTAAGAAGGGTAAAACATCTTTCTTTCTTACTAAAGAAAGTTTTCTTTGCAGCTACTTTCTTCCTAGCAGGGTTGGCAGTGGCCCTAGAAAATCTATTTAAAGTGGCATTCTCAAATTCTAGCCGAGAAGCTTTACCCTGCCAGTCCTTGCCAAAAAGGGTTTCACCTGTTCAAGGAATATTACCCAGTTTGTCTTGAACCCATTGTTCACGATCTGGAATTAAGCAATCCTGAGTGCACCGATGCAGATTGATGTGGCTGTACTGCTGCACTCAAAGCAGTCAAAGGTTGCTCTGTTGACAAACTGATATTCTGAGCATGTCTGACCAGGATGAGATAGTAGACTCTCTTATCAGGGAGAAGAGGGGACATTAACTCAAGATCCCTAGTAACCTCTTTGATGAACATACCCAAATAGAGTACATATGAGCTTATTTTGGCTGACAACATGGAAGCCTGAAAATACTGACACCCAAAAGGATCAAGGGTTCTCGATTCTCTACCTGGAGGGTTACAAGAATGTGTCTTATAACTTCATTTGACGCGTTGCCGATTCCACTACCATTGAGTGGTATGGTGTGGCAGCTGCATCTTTTGGAAGCCAGGACATTCCGGTACTCAATACATATCAAGTCGTCGAGTATGCAGAGAATAGTAAGGGGAGTTTCCCTCATCCACAGCATGAGATCATGGAGAATGCAGTGAATTGGAAGCATGGCCACCTCTTTAGGAGCTGTAGGGTATTTGAGAATCTCCAATTCCTCTGCTCTGGGTTCTCTCAGATGTCACTGTTATGGAAAGGCCCCTTGCTAGATCTTGAATAAATTCTTGAACACCACATATCCTCAGGAGAGGACCATGTACCATTCCAGAGAAGGAGAAGGGTCCTGCAGTAGACTTTGAAGACTTTGGGTATCAATCCATCATCGGAAGAATCTGAATCAGAAGACTCAAAGTATCGGCGTGAAAGATGTCCCTGCTCTGCTAAAGCTCAATACCAATTAAAGTCTGTATCTGAGCGAGGAATCTACCTGGATAAACCCCCGGTACCAGGAATGGACACGAGGGCAGGCATGGGCGGCAGCACATTGAGTGGCATATAACCTGATGCAGTTTGCACCGGTACTGAAGACTGTGCCAGTGTCAGTGGTACTGCCGGTAAAGATTTGACTGGAACAGAAGCTGCCAGTAGAGCTGCTAAGCTCCACTCAATGGCCAGGATACGCTGATCCATAGAGTTCACCAATGCTTGGGTATTGTACTAGAGATGCAGGCTACTGTCCCAAAGCATGGCACCAGGAGCTCTCCAGAGGTGGAGGCCTCGGGAGCATCCTGGGACCCTCTTGATGGCTTTGGAGGGAAGGTCCTCCTGCTGGGGTTGTTTAGCTGGCCGATCCACCTCAAGGGCAACGCCCAAGGCATCTCAGTGCTTAGAAAGATCTACCCTTGGGGGGGGAGGGGATGGCCTGTCTTTGAAGACGACTTAAAATTTGATACCCTCAATGACGTTGATGCCAAAAAAAACTGCATCTGAGGCAGAGTGTGCCTAACTTTGCAACTCGATTCTGTAGGCCTCTATCATCTTCTTACCCAGAGGACACTAATGGCTGGTGGTCGGTACCAAGTCATTTGAGACACCAGTCGTGGGTGTCGGTAGGCGAGATGGTACTGCCACACTTAGAACATTTCCTAAAACCACTAGCTGGTTTCTCCATAGTGTCAGACAAAATGGTAGATTTAAGGCCTAAAATGGTATAGATGCGCCCAAAGAAAAGGTGTTTTTCTTTGTTTGTTTTTTTACAGGAAAGAAAAAAGAAAGGAAAAGACCGACAGTCTGTTCCGGTGTCAACAGGAAGCAGACGCGAACCACAAAAAACAAAAAAGAAATAGAATTAACAAATTTTCTGTGGTGACAGGATTTGCTTCCTACTGGCTCTGTGGAAAATGAACTGAGGGAGAGAGAATTGCAAAGGCAGCAATGCAGATGCAATGGGATACTCCCAAAAGCTTTCCTATTGGATGCTGGTGAGCATTCCCCGCGGGCTCCGTCGGTACCCATATGTGAAGACTATATTCCTGCTTGTTCCTGGAGATAGTAAGAAAATGATGGAGAAGCAATCTAACTGAGGGAAACAGAGAGCTGATAGGATCAAGTGTTGTGACTGGGAGAACTGGGAGGGTGAAAGATAGTAAAGGAAAGATGCAAAGGAGAGAGAGGCGAGATCCAGTTGTAATGATTCCAAAAAGTCTGAAGAGGTGAAGCTGTAAGGAGAGATTTAATAGTACAGAAGAAAGAAAAGGTAGAAAATGTGATAAGAAAAAAAATGGTTACAGAGATGGGTAAAAAGTGATGGAGACCCAAAAGAAAAGTAACATGGAAGAGAGCCTAGAAAAGGTGTTAGGAGAAAATAGACAAGAGAAAATAAAAATAAGACTGAGACCAACATGATTAGCTAAAAACACACTACCGAGACAAAAAAAGGTAGAAGAGAGTACTGTATCTTGTGATTAGAATATAGCAGTGATCTATTAGCTATATGGAGTAAACTAGATGTACTAGAACCCGGCTAAAAATCTAACCAGGATGTAACTCCCACACAAACTACATGTTGGAAACTGCTGGATTGTGTTGTCAATTTGTTTTTTTCTTTTTTCTGGTGCATACTTCTCTTGTAGGAGGGACATATTCACCAGACCTGTCTTTTGTATTGGTCTAAAAAAGTACTTTGTGATAAAACCACATTCTTCAAGATTTTTTGGTTTAAGTATATTTTGAGAGAAGATTCTACAATGGAGACATTCAATTGCACTGGCCTCTTCTCCCCAAAAGAAATCCACTATTCACTAATGGCACTACACTGGTAGGAAGAAAGCAGCACTTTCTTAGTCTGTGCCTCCTCTCCTGGCTTCAATCTAATAAAGCATGGTATCTTGTAAGATTGAAGCCAGAAGAATAAGAAACAAACAGGGCCAATGCTACAGTCAGCATGATAAGCATTGGGGGGGGGGGGGGGGGGCCCCCAAATGTTTGTGGACACCAGGGCCAGCCCAACTATCTGGGAGGGAGTGGGGTTGAGGATCACACAAAATTTGGTTTGGTGTGCCATAAGGACTGAACAAACTTAGAAGTGTGCCACAAAAAAAAAAAAAAAATAAAAAAATTTACTACTCTATTCTATGCCTCCATGAACTGCTTCTGTCCCAACAGCCAGAAACCTTGTTCATAGAACTAACCACTCTGATGAGCAGGGACCGTCTCTTACATATGCCTGTACAGCAGTGCGTACATCTTGTAGCACTATACAAATGCTCAGTAGCAATAGTAGTACCTTTTCCTCTGTCTGGCTCAAACTGCTTGCAGAACAAAAATAACTTAACACAAAAACAGGAGCTTGTTAATATGAACAAAGCTACAAACATTGAAATGCCTTCATGCAAATAGCTAGACGTCTAAAACAAAAAAAAAAAAAAACACCACAGGGAAGAGCTAGAGCACTGAATTTAAATGTTAGATATAATTGGCATCTCAGAGACCTAGTGGAAGGACAACCACCAATGGGGCACTGTGATAGCTGGGTAGAAATTATATTGCAATGATATTGCTGTTGTTCTTAAGTACCATCGAGTCAGCAATGTTCCCTCTAATTTTCTGTAGGCTGTGTGCGCATAAAATATCAGCTGTGTGCGGCTTTTGAAGGAAGGTTAAATTTTTGTGCGACACATAACGACACTCGGAGTTATATACTTTAAAATTTGACTACAAGTCAGAATACAGTATGTACACCACATTGATTTTAATCAAATTAAATGAAAATAGACGATTACTAAATGAAGCGGAAAATTTCTAGTAATTACAATCATAACTTTTAAATTTTAAGACATCTGTGTTTTCTATCAGAATCAGAGCCATAATTTTTGTGCGCTCTGTTGTAAAGTATGTGCGCTCTCTCAGTGAGGTGTGTGTGTGCGCACACGCACACAGCTTAGAGGGAACAGTGCGAGTCAGTGTCGACTCATGGCGACCCTCTGGATAAGCTGTAGATCAAACTGGTGGAGGGATTGCACTATACGATAAAGAGGCCATTGAGTCAAACTAGTTCCTGCCAAACTTATCCTCACTGTAAGATCTCCATGGATAGAAATTCCATGTAAAAACAAGGGAAGGCAATGGCAGTGGGGGTACAAAGCAGGGGGAACCTGCTTTGTATTTACATTGAACGGGTATTGTAACTTGGATTTACAACTGGGGTAACTATATACAATCTGAGCACAGTGTCATTGAGTTGTTGTAGCGACATGATGTGCTCTATGTACAGGATTGTCAGTTATTTACAATTAGATGGTTGGACTGATGGGTAATGGTATGGTTGGTGGAGTTGTATCGTTGGCATGTGAGTAGTGTAGAAGAAAAAGGTGGTACTTTAATGCCTTCCTGAATTGGGTGAGGTCAGTGATCGCTCCGATGGTGGGTGGGAGCTTGTTGCAGCAAGTAGGTGCGTAGAACACAAAGGCTCTGGTTCTTTGTTGCCTGAGAGCATTTTGTTATTTCACTGGGGATTATTAGTGTGTTGGTGGTGAAGGTCCTTCTTGATCTGTTTGGAGGAGTGGGGTGGAGAAGGTCCATTAGGGAGGTGGAGGATATTTTGTTGATGGCTTTGAAGGTCAGCAGTACTACTTTGTAGGTGAGCCGGTAGTTGATTGGGGTAATGTGGTCTCTTCTAGAGGCCACGTGTAGGAAGCAGGCAGCAGCGTTCATTGCTAGCTGTAGTGGGTTCAGTGGGTTCTTGGGGCGTCCATGCAGGATCGCATTGGCATAGTCGAAATGGGGTGTTACAAGTGCCTAGAAAATTGTTCGGAAGTCCTCTGGCTGCAGCAAGGGTCGGAGATGTCGAATTGTCCGCATCTTATGGTAGATTGCCTTGATGGTGTTGCCTATCTGCGCTTTCATGTTGAGGTGTCGGTCTAGCATGACGCCTAGGTAGCAGATGGTGGATTTGCTTGGGAGCTCGGTGTCTCTCACCTTTATTGATACGGGTGGGGAAAAGGATTGATTTCTTGTGATGAATAGAACATCTGTCTTGTTGAAATTAATCCTGAGAAGACTCAGAGGAGTCAGTCAGTGACGGCATCAAAGCATCTCACTAGTGATGAGAAGTCAGGTTGGTCGATGGCGAATGGGGTGAAGAGCAGTACGTCGTCCGCATATATCAGGCAGGAGATATTGAAGGAGCAGATGATTGCACATATGGGCTGCATATATATATTGAAAGAGGGCAGAGAGTGAGGAGCCCTAGGGAACGCCCTGTTTTTGTTGAAAAGGCTCTGAGGTCTTGGAGCCCGTTTGTACCTGCTGCCATCTGTCTGTTAGGTATGATTTGCACCAGCTCCAGGCTGAACCATGGATTACCTTCTCCTGGAGACGTGTCAGGAGTTGCTCATAGTTGATTGAGTCGAATGCGGAGGTGATGTCCAAGAAGATAAGGGCGTAGCCTCGTCTGATGTTGTCAATCCCTGTGATTAAGGTGTTGAATAGCGTGGTGAGTAGCGTCGACGCCATGCAATTCTCTGAAGCCATGCTGGCATGGGTCAAGGGGGGCAGTGGTTTCGATGTGGTGCTGGATTTGATATTGGACGACCTTCTCAATTATCTTGGATAGCAGCGGGATGCTTGAGATTGGTCAATAGGATTCTGCTTTCTGGGGGTTCAGCTTGTTGTTTTTTTTAGAAGGGGCCAGATGGACTTCTGTTTGAGACTTGATGGGAAGGTTCCTGTAGAGAAAGACAGGTCCATGATCTTGGCTAATATTGGGCTGAGTTCCTTGCGCAGTGATCTTATCCAGAATGCTGGGCAGGGGTCATTTGGAGCTGTGGTGGTGTTGATGGCTGCGATGATGTCCTCAATGCCTCTCTCTGATGGTGGTGTGAGTGGCATTAGTTTGTGTGGGTTGTGACTAGGTGTGGACTTCGTGGAGGCATTGGCATTGCTGGTTTTGGGTTGTAAGTAGTCTGCGTATTCCTGAGGGTGTAGTAGACTTGCTTGGGGGGGGGGGGCGCGAAGGTTCTTTCATAAGGGTCTTTACTTTGTTGAAGAGGTCCTGAGGTTTGTTTAGAGAACGACGCAGGAGTTCGGAGTGGTGTTCTTTCATTTTCACCGAGATTGAATCTCGGTGTGCCTTTAGGTGGGAGGTGTAGGCTGCCTGGTCAGCTGGAGACCAGGAGCGTCGCCATCTTCTTTCTAGTTTCCTGAGGAGGAGTAGTGAGGTCCGTAGTTCCGTGGAAAACCAGTGTGCCGATTTCCTTCTTCTTGGTGGTGAAGGAGCTCAGGCTGTTATTCCATGTGACTATCATTGTATCCAGGTTAGGCGACGACAGCTTGAGGTTTGGAAGGACTCCAATGAGGATCGCCTCTTTGTCAAAGAGTCTAAATCGTCCAGTGGGGTGCCAATGAGGCCTCGGTTGCCTTGCTGGGCAAGTTGTGATCTTTATGTATGGGCATCTGGAATTTGATTATTTATTTATTTATTTATTTATTTAACAGTTGCTTATATACCGCTACCTTCCACAGATCAGGTGCGGTTTACAATGAACAAGGAATGAACAGATTTACAAGTCTGTTTTACATGGAACATTTGTTAACTAGGTACAATTTAGCTGTTTTACATGGAACATTTGTTAACTTGGTACAATTTTGCTATATACATTAATCATGAATGACTAAATATGGTAAAACTTGTTAAATAACAGACGAACTTATTTACATATTTTGATTTATTACATATATCTATTTACAAGATTTACAAGTAGTTATTTAGTCGATTTTAATTGTAATTGTAGTTAGCTAGGAGAATTAGAGTTGGTGTACCCTAGGTTGTTATTAACCATTACCTGTCAGAGGTAAGGTATTTTCAAGTGTGCCAAAATGGGAGGTGAATAGATAAGTTTTTAATTTCTTGCGGAGTTCCTTTGCATCATTTAATGCCCTTATTTCTTCAGGGAGGGAGTTCCATAGGGTGGGAGCTGCATGTGAGAACGCTTTCCTATTAGTAGTCTTTTTAGCAGTTGTGAATTCTTTCGGGATCCTAATTCTATTCGTGTGGCCTCTCCGAAGCGTAGTTTGGGATGTGTCTTTGGTGATAAGTTTTGTCAAGGGGACTGGGGCCATTGTGTTTAAAGTCTTAAATGTGGTGATAATCAATTTGTGATTTATTCTGGATTGAATTGGGAGCCAGTGAAGGTTTGCTAGTATAGGGGTAATGTGTTCAAATGGTGGAACCTTCATTACAATTCTTGCTGCTGCATTTTGGGCAAGTTGGAGTCTTTTAATGTTTTGTTTTGTTGTTCCTAGTAGGGTGAGATTTGCGAAATCAAAGTGTGGTGTGATGATGGCCTGTACAATGCTCAGAAAATCATGTAGAAGTACAAGAGGACATAGTTGTTTTAAAATTTTGAGTTTAAAGTAGATCTTCTTAGTGATGTTTCTAATGTGTGTGTCCATACTAAGGTGTGAGTCAAGAGTGACACCCAGAAATTTCACTTCATTTTTTATAGTAATGTTGTGATTTTGGAGAGTGATGTGTGTTGGAGGTATGTAGGATTGATTTTTAGTTACTATTAATATATCCGTTTTAGAATGATTGATATGGAGATTGTGTTCTTTTAGCCAGGTTGATTAGACTGTGGTCGGACTATGGGACTGAGGTGATGGCTAGGTTGAAGTTGTAGTTCGGGCTTGTGTCTGGTTGCGGGACGAAGACAAGGACCAGTTTATTTCCTTTCAGGTGGGTGGGTGCATCGACTATGTGTTCATAGCCCAGTTCGTTGAATGCTTCAAGGAAGGCTTTGGAATGAGTACTTTGAAGAGCTGGCAGGTTAAAGTCGCCCAATACCCAGTTTGGTATGTGTGTGTTCTTGGGGTTGCAGGAAAGGTCAATTATGGTTGAAAGGTCCTCAGGGGAGGAGGATGGGGATCTGTAGATTAGGTTGATGGTGCTGTAATTGTTGGTTATGGCGATTGTATCCAGGTGTATTGTGCTGTTGGAGATTAGCAGCTGAAATTGGAGCTCCGTATTTATTAGGATGAAGGCGCCTCCTCCTCTGCTGTTAGCTCTGTGGCAGGTGTGGATTGAAAAGTTGGGAGGGATGAGTTGGTTGATAAGGACTGAATCCAAGTCGGCCAGCCACGATTCTGTGACCAGTAGGATGTCTAGATCAAGGTGTGTTATAAGGTCAGTGATGGCTGGCCATTTCTTGCGGACCAACCATGCATTTATGAGGGCACATTTCAGGTTGCGGAGATTTTGGGGCTGCGCCACTTTGGACTTCGCAGGGTGTTGGAGTGATATGTAGATTAAGTGTGGGTGAAGGTCTTGGTAGGATTCTGTTGGTGGACGGCGTGTGCTGCCGTAACATCTCTTTCCTTGGCTTTGTAGGATTGGAATAGGGTTGTGGTTGGAGGCAAAAGCAAGGGAGCCATAGAGTGCATTGGTAAGGAGGTAAACACTGGTGAGGGTTAGGATGGAGATGGCCATGTTGAGCTGTGGGGGCAGTGATTCCTCTGTGTAGCAATGAATACTTTGTACAGCAATGGCTACCTTGTCTAGCAATGAATACTTTGTATAGCAGTGACTGATCTGTACGGCAGTGACTACATAGTCATTACTGCACTATTTTGTGTAACAATGATTACTTTGCATAACCATGACTACTTTGTACAATATTAGCGGTCAGTAGCTCGTTCTAAAAGCCTATGCAGAAAGATTTTTACCGGGGTATTACATGCAAGCTAGTGCCGGTCTTCTATGACTATTATCTTGTATCTCAACCATAATGTTGCACTTCCCTTCAGAGGTGCTCTACTGGTCCTCTTGAACAGGAGCAGCTCTGATAAGTGAAGAAAGGAAAACTTAGCAAAGAAAGGGCACCACAGAGTGCACAACTGCTCAAAGATAGCTACACTGACACCAAATCACTTCTCAGAGAACGCCAGGAGCTAGGAGAAGTCCACCATCTGCTGAGACAGAAAATACTGAAGCTCCCCTTGGGGAAAGGGTTTTTATACCAAGAGTGATGTCACAGAGATTCGGGAATTTTTCTTTGTCTCACCATCTGCTGGCAGGGAGACATAACCCACTAGTCTGGACCGGTCTAGCAGGATGTATGTGCAAAAGGGAACTACACTGACAGGAACCCCCTCAAAGTCTGTCAGGAGCTATAAATGAAGTCCACTATCTGCAGGAGACAGAGAAAATACTGAAGCTCACCCCTAGGGGGTCTAGGATTAACTACCAATGGTGATGTCATTGAAGCTTCTAGTTATATCTCCATCTCTTCTGGCAGGGGGAGTTAACCCAATTGTCTGGACTGGTCTAGCAGGAAAGCACAGTTACTTACCTGTAACAGGTGATCTCTGGGAACAGCAGGAATTAGTCCTCACATATGGGTACGTCGGTACCGACGGAGCCTGCGCGGGAATGCTCCCCAGCTTCCCAGAAGGAAAGCTTTTGGGGCCTCCCACAGCGCATGCGCGCTGCCTTCCCGCCTTCCTGACCAACTCTCCTCAGTTCGAGTTTAAAGCTGAGACAATAGAGAGAGGAAAAGAAAGAGAGAGAGATACAACTCCTAGGGGAGGCGGGCGGGTTGTGAGGACTAATTCCTGCTGTTCCCAGAGATCACCTGTTACAGGTAAGTAACTGTGCTATCTCCAGGAACAAGCAGGAATGAGTCCTCACATATGGGGACTCCCTAGCTAAGATGCCTGGGAGATCCCCTCAAGGGTATGAGACCCTGAAGGGTTCCTCATTTTCCTATGCATCTCAGGCATCCATTCAGGGAAGGTGGGCTGGAGTTGTTCAAGAATGGAACAGGTGTCTGAGGACAGCCTCACCAAACAAGGCATCCCGGCGGGAGTCCTTGTCCAAACAGTAATGGGCTGTAAAGGTATGAACCGAGGCCCAGGTGGCTGCTCGACAGATCTGGTCGATGGACACAGAATTTAGATGAGCCATAGAGGTGGCCATGGCCCTCACATTGTGAGCGGTGACATGGCCCTCCAGAGAAAGGTTCTTACTCTGGTAAGCAAAAGAGATACACTGAGCAATCCAATTGGACAGTGTTCTTTTAGAGACTGGAAGTCCTATATGAGAAGGATCAAAAGCAATAAAAAGCTGAGAAGACTTGTGATGTTGCTGTGTCCTGTGGAGGTAAAAGGCAAGAGCTCTTTTACAATCTAGAGTATGAAGGTTCCTCTCTGCACTGGATGCATGAGGAGCTGGAAAAAAAGACAGGTAAATATACCTCTTGATTAAGATGAAAAGGGGAGACCACTTTAGGCATAAAGTGGGGATTGGTCCTAAGGACTACCTTATCATGATGGAACCTTGTATAAGGTGGATTAGCCACTAGAGCTTGCAGTTCACTGATACGGCGAGCTGAGGTGACTGCAATAAGGAAAATAACCTTCCAGGAAAGAAGTTTCAAGGAGGTAGTGGCTAAGGGTTCAAAAGGTGGCTTCATAAGCTGACCTAGAACCAAATTTAAATCCCATGCCACCGGAGGAGGTCGAATGGGAGGTTTAGTCAAAGTTAGGCCTCTCATGAATCTTGCGATAAGAGGATGAGAGGAGATAGGTTGTCCATTGAGAGGTTTAAGAGATGCTGAGATAGCACTCAAATGGACTCTTACTGAATTTGTTTTGAGTCCTGCATTGGAGAGATGCAGGAGATATTCCAATAGAGAATTCGAGGGGAGTGCTAGAGGGTCAAGACCCTTTTGAGCACACCAAATGGAAAATCTTTTCCATTTAAAAGCGTAAGAACGCCTAGTGGAAGGTTTCCTGGAGGCATGGAGGATATCCTTCACCTGCTGCGAAAGATTGAAGTCTTGAAGGTCTAGGCCTTCAGTAACCAAGCTCTGAGGTGAAGGGACTTGGGGTTTGGGTGCCACAAAGTCCCTTCCTCCTGAGACAGGAGGTCTGGAGCCGCTCCCAAGTCCAGGGAGGGGGCTTGGGAGAAATGCAGAAGTAGAGGGTACCACACTTGGCGTGGCCAGCGTGGAGCTATGAGGATCATGGACCCTTGATCCCTTTGAAGTTTGACAGAGTCTTGGGAATCAAAGGAATGGGTGGAAAGGCATACAGGAAGCCCTGACCCCAATGTAGGAGGAAGGCATCCTTGGCCTGAACTCCCTGACACGGAATTCTGGAACAGAACCGGGGAAGTTTGGCATTCCATGGACTTGCAAAGAGGTCTATGTACGGGGTTCCCCATTTCTGGAAGATTCTGAGTACCTGATCCATGTGCAGGGACCATTCGTGTGGAAGCAGAACTCGACTGAGTCTGTCTGCCAAGAGTTTTGGATTCCTGGAAGATATACTGCCAGGAGATGGATTTGATGCTCTCTGGCGAAAGCCCATAATCTTAGAGCTTCGTTGCAAAGCGACAGAGAGCCAGTCCCTCCTTGTTTGTTTATGTAAAACATGGCTACTTGATTGTCCGTATGAATAAGGACTGCCATGTTGCTGAGGAGGGTATGAAAAACTTTGAGAGCTAGAAAGATTGCTCGAAGTTCCAAGTGGTTGATATGAAGGGAGGTCTCCTGTGGGGACCAAGTGCCTTGGGTGGATAGGTCCTGTAGATGAGCTCCCCAACCTGTTTGGGAGGCATCTGTTGTGAGGGTTGCTTGGGGAAACAATGGTTGGAAGGGGGCCCCCAACAACAGATTTTGAGTGGACATCCACCATTGGAGAGACCAAAAGAGACGCTTGGAGGTTGCTATTTGGTCTGAGAGAGCTCCTGATGCTTGAGTCCACTGGGTGGACAAAGTCCATTGAGCTGCTCTCATATGTAGGCGAGCATAAGGCACCACATGTACTGTGGAGGCCATGTGGCCTAATAGTCGTAGCATCTCCCTGGCAGTCAAGTGGCTTCTGGACTGAGTCTGGGAGGCCAGTTTCACTAGACGTTGGCAACGGGCCTGAGGAAGGTAGGCCCTTGCAGTGGTGGTATCTAACCAGGCCCCTATGAATTCCAGGGACTGAGTAGGGGTGAGTTGAGACTTTGGCAGATTGATCACAAGTCCCAGATACTGCAGAATGCGTCTGGTGCGGTCCAGGGAAGTCTGAGCCTCGGACTGAGATGGAGCTCGGATGAGCTAGTCGTCCAGGTATGGGAAAACAAAAATTCCCAGGGCGCGTAGAAATGCAGCCACTATTGCCATGCATTTGGTAAACACTCTTGGAGCAGAGGCTAAACCGAAGGGAAGTACTCTGTATTGGAAATGTTTTCCCTGGAACAGAAACCGTAGGAATTTTCTGTGGGATGGATGGATGAGTATATGTGTGTACGCATCCTTGAGATCTAGAGAACAAAGCGAATCCTGACTCTGCAGGTATGGAAGGAGAGTACCTAGAGACAGCATCTTGAATTTCTCCTTGCATAGGAATTTGTCCAATTCTCTCAGATTTAGAATGGGTCTGTACCCCCCTGTTTTCTTGGGAATGAGAAAATAAGGGGAGTAAAACCCTGACCCCTGTTGAAGAAGAGGAACCTCTTCTATTGCCCTTTGGGCGAGAAGGGTGGTCACCTCCTGACCCAACAGGTCTAGGAGAGATGGGGGAGAATTGAAACATCTCACCATGGTATGGGGAGGAAGGCTGGAGAAATGCAGTTTGTAGCCCTCTCTGATGATAGAGAGGGTCCACTGTTCTGATGTGATTTGCTCCCATCTGGGAGCAAAATGAGTTAACCTTCCTGGAATGGTGAGAGGCTCTGGTTGTTGTAGAGCCAGAAAGGTTAAGTTCTCTAGTATTAAGTCAAAAAACCTGAGGGGGTTGGGGCTGCTGGGCTGTAGCAGTCCCTGCAGGTTTTGCCCTGGCCTGTTTAGGTTGCTGACGCTTAGGAGCAAAGCGAACTGCAGAAGATTGTTGGCCAGTATTTGTAGAAAATCTGGCCTTCTTGTAGAAAGGCTTCTTAAAGGACTTTTTCTTGACAGGGGTAGAGGTAGACTTAGAAAGTCTATCTAAAGCAGCATTTTCTGCATCCATTTGAGTGGCTTTGATTTGCCACTCTTTACCAAACAGATTTTCACCTGTACAGGGCAGATTTCCCAACCCATCTTGGACCCAGGGTTCTAGGTCAGAGGCCTGGAGCCAAGCAATTCTGCGAGCAGCTATGGCAATACCTGAGGCTCTGCTAGCACCCTCAAAGGAGTCAATGGCTGCTCTGTTGGAGAACTTTGAAATATCCTGGGTATGCTTTAGCAAAAGAAGGAACTCCTCCTTTCTATCCTCTGGGATAAAGGGGAGAAAATGGCGCATCTTTAATGCAATCTCCTTCAGAAACATGCCCATATAGAGGCTGTATGAATTAATTCTGGCAATACGCATGCTGGCTTGGAAGATTTTTCTACCAAAAGCATCCAAAGTCCTACATTCCCTTCCTGGAGGAGTAGAAGAGTGTCTTTTGGTACTCTTTATCCTTTTCATAGCTGACTGTACCACAATAGAGTGGTGAGGGAGCTGAGTTTTTTGAAACCCAGGAGAAGGAGGGACACGATACATGGTATCCAAACGACGAGAATGTGGACATATGGGAGACTCCTCTCACCCTAAGTCCATCATGTGTTCTTGAAGAATTTCATGAATGGGCAAGGTGACTGCCTCTTTGGGAACCTTAGAGTATCCCAAAATATCTAATTTTTTTGCTCTAGGTTCTTTTTCAGAGGTTACTGAAATAGAGAGACCTTTAGCTACTTCAATGATGAAGTCTTGAAAGGACAAATCCTCTGGAGGAGACATTCTCCTCTTTGGAGAAGAGGGCTCTTCAGGAAGAGTAAGAGATACTTCAGCAGAGTCATCTGATGAATCAGAATCATCAGAAGACTCGAAGTATCGTCTGTTGGCTTCCAGGGATCGATAAGCGTATCGACCGGTATCCACATCGGGGGTACCCGGAACCGGATCGGTATCAGGAAAAACCCCGGAACCGGTATCCTGGTTGATGTGGATGCCTTGGGTACCGGTATCGGTTGTGGCACCGGAACCGGAGTCGGTACCGCTGGCTGCGGTACCGAGGGCGTCGCAGCTCTAATGAAAGCCAATATGGCCTGCTGCATGGATTGAACTGTATGATCCACAGACGCCACGACCGTCTGGATGTCGGTACCGGAAGATTGAGCCGGTACCCCAGAGCAGTCTAACAGGTGATCGGTCGAGGCCGTGCCATCGATGTCAACCTGTAACCCCATAGGAGGAGCTTTGGAAGAAGGAGCTTCCCGCCGGGGTTGTTTGGCTGGGGCAGGGTCCTCAGGGTCAAGCCCAGGGGCATCTCGATACTTAGAGGAAGATTTGCCCTTTGAGGACCTGCCGGAAGAAAGTTTGGTTACCTGAGATCCATCAGGAGAGGAAGACCTGAATGTCATCGATGCTGGAGTATCAGAAAACAGCATATGAAACTTGGCTGCTCGGTTTTGTAAGCCACGTTTAGACATCAAAGAACAGGACGGGCAATCCAGAATGGAGTGGTCAGGCCCCAAACATTTAAGACACCATTCATGGGTGTCTGTAACCGATATAATACCGCTACATTTGGTGCATTTTTTAAAACCAGAAGCTGGTTTCTCCATGAGGGAGAATTTGTGAAGGCCTAGAGGCCTAACAGGAAAAACACACCAAGCGGGGAAAAATACGATTTTTTTTTTTTTTTTTTTTTAAAGTAGTAAAGAAAAAAGACCGGCGGTACTGGTCCGGAATCGGGGAAGGCAGATACGCGGCCAAAGAAACAAATTAAAATAACAACTTCTTCAGCGGTGACAGGAACACGACCTGCTGGCTCTGCGGAAAAAGAAGAACTGAGGAGAGTTGGTCAGGAAGGCGGGAAGGCAGCGCGCATGCGCTGTGGGAGGCCCCAAAAGCTTTCCTTCTGGAAAGCTGGGGAGCTTTCCCAAGGAGGCTCCGTCGGTACCGACGTACCCATATGTGAGGACTCATTCCTGCTTGTTCCTGGAGATTAAGTCTTCACATATGGGTACGTCGGTACCGACGGAGCCTGCGCGGGAACGCTCCCCAGCTTCCCAAAAAGGAAAGCTTTTGGGAGCATCCCACAGCGCCTGCGCACTGCCTTCCCGCCTTTCCCAACCACCTCTCTCCAGTTCGAGTTTTAAAGCTGAGACAAAGAGAGAGAGGAAAGGAAAGATAGAGAGAGAGATACAACTCCTTGGGGAGGTGGGTGGGTTGTGAACACTTATTCCTGCTGTTCCCAGAGATCACCTGTTACAGGTAAGTAACTGTGCTATCTCCAGGAACAAGCAGGAATGAGTCTTCACATATGGGGACTCCCCAGCTAGAGATGCCAGGGAGATCCCCAAGGTTGTGAGATCCTGAGAAGGGCTCTACCTCCTCCCATGGATCTCAGGCATCCAACCAGGGATGGAGGGTAGGAGTAAGCACTTAAATATCACCTTTTCCTCATATACTACCCACCAAACACTACCCCCAGCAAAAGCCCCCCCCAAATAAGAGACACGCCTTATCTTCAAATAGCCTCTCCCACTTTCTCAGTTAAGATTACTAGGACTTTTGTGTTGTCATGATACCTTTTATATAAACATGTTTGCAATAAGTTAACCTTATGTTACCCAAGTTTATATACCTGTCTGCTGTAAACACGGAATAGCCTGTTATTCTGTTGATGTAGTTGTAAGTGAACCGCGCTGATATCAAATAGTGCGGTATATAAAAGATTGCAATAAATAAATAAATAAATCCCGGCTGGGAAGGTATGAACCGAGGCCCAGGTGGCTGCTCGACAGATCTGGTTGATAGACACAGAATTTATATGAGCCATAGAGGTGGCCATGGCCCTCACATTATGAGCTGTGACATGGCCCTCCAGGGAAAGGTTCTTACTCTGGTAGGCGAAAGAAATACACTGAGCAATCCAATTGGACAGTGTCCTCTTAGAGGCTGGAAGTCCCAAATGAGAGGGATCAAAAGTAACAAAGAGTTGAGAAGACTTTCTATGTTGCTGTGTCCTTTGTAAGTAAAAAGCAAGAGCTCTCTTACAATCCAGGGTATGAAGATTCCTCTCTGCACTCGATGCATGAGGACCTGGAAAAAAGACAGGTAAATACACCTCTTGATTAAGATGAAAAGGTGAGACCACTTTAGGCATAAAGTGTGGATTGGTCCTAAGGACTACCTTATCATGATGGAACCTTGTATAAGGTGGATTAGCCATGAAGGCCTGCAGTTCACTGATGCGGCAAGCTGAGGTGACTGCAATAAGAAAGATAACCTTCCAGGAAAGAAATTTCAAGGAGGTAGTGGCTAAGGGTTCAAAGGGTGGCTTCATGAGCTGACCAAGAACCAGATTCAAGTTCCATGCCACTGGAGGTGGTCTAATGGGAGGTTTAGTTAAAAGAAGGCCTCTCATGAATCTTGCAATAAGTGGATGAGAGGAGACAGGTTGTCCATTGAGAGGCTTGAGGGATGCTGCAATAGCACTCAAATGGACCCTTACTGAATTTGTCTTGAGGCCTGCATGGGAAAGATGCAGGAGATACGCTAGTAAAGAATTCAAAGGAATTGCTAGAGGGTTAATACCCTTCTCAGCACACCAAATGGTAAACCTTTTCCATTTAAAAGCATAGGAGCGTCTAGTAGAAGGCTTTCTGGAAGCATGAATGATATCCCTTACTTGCTGAGAAAGATGCCAATCTTGATGGTCTAAGCCTTCAGCAACCAAGCACTGAGATGGAGAGATTGGGGGTTTGGGTACCACAACGTTCCCCCCTCCTGAGACAGGAGATCTGGAGCAGACCCCAAGTCCAGGGAGGGAGCTTGAGAGAGATGCAGAAGTAGAGGGTACCACACTTGGCATGGCCAACGTGGAGCTATGAGAATCATAGTCCCTTGATCTCTCTGAAGCTTGAACAGGGTCTTGGGAATTAGGGGAATGGGTGGAAAGGCGTACAGGAAATCTTGACCCCAATGAAGGAGGAAGGCATCCCTGGCCTGAACTCCCCGACACGGAATCCTGGAACAGAATCGGGGAAGTTTGGCATTCCACGGACTTGCAAAGAGGTCTATGTCCGGGGTTCCCCAAATTCGAAAGATTCTGACTATCTGGTCCATATGAAGGGACCATTCGTGTGGAAGCAGAACTCGACTGAGTCTGTCTGCCCAAGAGTTTTGAACTCCTGGAAGGTATACTGCCAGAAGATGAATTTGATGCTCTCTGGCGAAGGCCCACAATCTCAGAGCTTCGTTGCAAAGCGACAGAGAGCCAGTTCCTCCCTGCTTGTTCACATAGAACATGGCTACTTGGTTGTCCGTGTGAATGAGGACTGTCTTGTAGCTGAGCAGGGTATGGAAGACTGAGAGCCAAGAAGATTGCTCTGAGCTCTAAGAAGTTGATATGTAGGGAGGTCTCCTGTGGAGACCAAATGCCCTGGGTGGAGAGGTCTTGAAGATGAGCTCCCCAACCCTTTGGAGAGGCATCTGTTATAAGGATTGCTTGGGGTAACAATTGTTGGAAGGGGGACCCCAGCAACAGATTTTGAGTGGACTTCCACCACTGGAGAGACCAAAAGAGGCACCTGGAGGTTGCTATTTTGTCTGACAGACTTCCAGATGCCTGGGTCCACTGGGTGGACAAAGTCCATTGAGCTGCCCTCATGTGAAGGCGAGCATAAGGGACCACATGCACCGTGGATGCCATGTGGCCTAGCAGTTGTAACATCTCTCGAGCAGTTAGGTGGGTTTTTAACTGAATCTGAGAGGCTAACTGCACTAAGTGTAGGCAACGGGCCTGGGGAAGATAGGCCCTTGCAGTTGTGGTATCCAGCAAGGCCCCTATGAACTCTAGAGACTGAGTAGGGGTGAGTTGGGACTTTGGAATGTTTATAACCAGTCCCAGATACTGCAGGACACGCATTGTGCAGGCTAGGGAAGTCTGGGCCTCTGACTGGGATGGAGCTCAGATGAGCCAGTCGTCCAGATATGGGAATACGAATATTCCCAGAGTGCGTAGAAATGCAGCTATTACTGCCATGCATTTTGTGAACACTCTTGGAGCAGAGGCCAGACCAAAGGGAAGCACCCTGTATTGATAGTGCTTTCCCTAATAAAGGAACCGAAGGAACCTTCTGTGTGCTGGATGGATGAGTATATGGCCGCGCGATTAGAGGTACTCTGAACCACTGCTATATAACTGAAGCGCCTATGGCGCTTGTCGCCGCGGCGCGCGACAGACGCGCGCCGAAGGAGCGCGCATAAGGAGCACGACGTGCTCCTTAGGTGCGCTCCTTGGGGCCGCTCCAGGGGCCCTGAACGCCGCTTTTCACTTGTCTCCAGTTGCTACCTTGTTTTAGCTTTTCTCCTTTCACCTGCCACCGGACCGGGGGCTCTGACATCTCTGCCTTCATCTGCCTCCTGCACCTCTCCTTGGCCTTCTCAGGTATTGTACTCATTCGCCTCTCAACTTCCCTCTGCTCTGCCTCCCACCTGCTCGATGTCTTTTATTCCAGTTCACTGGGGGCGTCGCCCACCCTCCGGTTTCTGTCAACATTCCCGATGCTTTTCTAACCTTCTCCCTTGCGTGTCCTCATGTTCCCCTCTCTCCCCCCCCTCTACCACTTCTACCCTTCTCCCACCTACCTTCAAGATTGGTCTTCTCAACTGTCGTTCCCTTAGATCAAAATCCTTACTTATTCATGATATGATCTCACAATTCACCTTCGACCTCACACTTCTTACTGAGACATGGTTAAAGGAGGGGGAGGACGCCCTCCTCAACCGTTGTCTTCCTTCAGGGTTCTCGGCGGCTTCTGTCCCCCGCATTGGCCGTGCTGGGGGTGGAGTTGCTGCTATCCTGGCCCCTTCCCTTTCTTTCACCCAGCTTTTTCCACCATCTCTCTCCTACCCTGAGGCCCTTCTCCTCCATCTTCATACTTCCCCTCCGATGCATATTCTTCTTGTATACTCACCTCCTGCCCTTCGCTCTGACCTTTGGGACTCTCTCCTTTGCTCTATCTCTGATCTCTCCCTTCTTTACCCTCATCTCCTCATCGCTGTTGATTTTAACTTGCACCTCGATTCCCCCTCTACTCCTCGGGATCATGCCTTCCTTACTCTCATTCACGATCTCTCTCTTTTCCAACATATTTCTATTCCCACCCACTCTGCTGGCCATACCCTTGACCTCCTTCTGACCCCCTCCTCTTCCTCCCTCACCCTTACTAACCTCTCCGCTCATTCCCTCCCATGGTCCAATCATTTCTGTCTCTCAGCCTTATGCTACCACTCTGGAGCTTCAGCAACCCCAGCTAAACCACCTTCCCCCCCCTCCTCTCTCTCGTCACCTCACTCCCTCTGTAGCCGAACTCCCTTCCGTTACTGAACTGCTCCCTCCTGACTTCCCTTCCCTATCTCCTACCTCTCAAGCTTCGACCTGGTTCTCTTCTCTCTCCACTGCTCTCGATCACATTGCCCCTCTCCGTCCACGTCAGTCTACCCGCCGACCCTCCCACCCATGGTATCACCCTGGGCTTCGTCTGCTTCGCTCACAACTTCGCAGAGCCGAAAGGCTATGGCGCTCCTCCCCTTCCCCTGCCTCTCTCTCCTTTTTCCAATCTCTTCATTCCTTTTACCGTTCACAGGTTCACCTTGCTAAGGCCACCTTTTTCTCCGCTGCTATTGCCGCTGCCCCCAACCAGACACGCCACCTATATTCTACACTGAATTTTCTCACTTCTCTCCATCCTTCCACTCCTGCTCAACCTCCCCACCCCCTTCCTGCTCCCTCTCTTTTGGCCATGGCCTTCTCCAACAAAGTAACCACCTTGAGAGACTCCCTCCCCTCCCTCCCCCCGCCTCTTCCTCCCCCTCCTCCTGTCGCATCTCCTCCCCCCACTTCACCACTTTCCCACACCTGGTCTTCTTTTACACCTATTACTACTGCTGAGCTTCACCATCTTATCGTCTCCTCGAACAAAACCTTCTGCTCCCTTGATCCTATCCCATCCTCCTGGCTTCTCATCCCCTCCTTGTCTCTCCTCCCTCACCTTCAAACTATGCTAAATTCCAGCCTCTCTTCCGGATCCTTCCCTACCTCTTGGAAACACGCCCTTATTCGCCCCCTTCTTAAAAAATCTACCCTTGACCCTCTTGACCCTAACAGCTATCGGCCTGTCTCTAACCTTCCCTTCCTCTCCAAACTCCTTGAAAAAATCGTTTTTGCCCAACTCACTCATCACCTGGATTCCACTAATTTACTCCACCCACGCCAATCTGGCTTTCGTTCTGGGCACAGCGTGGAGACTGTCCTTCTAGCCTTCACTAACTCTCTACACACCGCTCACAATCGTGGTGACTTCTCGGTGGCGGTTGCTCTTGATCTCTCTGCTGCCTTCGATCTGGTTGATCACTCTCTTCTTCTGTCCTGCTTGCACGATGCTGGTCTTCACAGTATTGTTCTACGATGGTTTCACTCCTTTCTTTTTTCCCGCTCTGCTGCCGTTTTACCTTCCTCCTCATCACACTCCCCTTCTGATCCGTTTCCTCGTGTCTGCGGTGTACCCCAAGGCTCTGTCCTGGCCCCCCTTCTCTTTAATCTCTTTCTCACTCCTCTCACTCTACTCATTCAACAATTCGGAATCACTGCTTTCTTTTACGCCGATGACATACTCCTTCACCACACCTCCCCCATCTCCCCTGACTTAACTCCCCTTAATGACTGTCTAGCTGCTGTTTCCAAATGGCTGACACATAATTGCTTGCACCTTAACTTATCAAAGACTATCGCTATATGGTTTTCTCATGGCTATCCCCCCCTTCCTTGACGCCATCTTTCCCCAAAGCGCCCATCTCACTAGTTTCCTCTTTTCGGTACCTTGGGGTTCTTTTTGACTCTGATCTTTCTTTCTCAACGCATATCTCTCATATCTCCAAGCTCTCCTTCTTTCATCTCCGCCAGATTCGCGCCATCCGTCCTTTCCTTTCTCCATCTGCCATAACCACACTATTACTGACCCTTGTTATCTCCCGTCTTGATTTCTCTAATTCCATTCTATCCGGTACTTCCAAATTGCAACTCTCACGACTCCAACGAATCCAAAACACTGCGGCCCGTCTTATCACCCACTCTTCTCCTCGGAACCACATCACCCCCCTTCTTCTTCAACTTCATTGGCTCCCTATTTCCTTCCGTATCAAGTTCAAACTCCTCACACTGGTCCATAAAGCACTTCACACTTCTACCCCTCAATATCTGTCTGATCTTCTCCGCTTTCACACACCCCCCGCCATACCCCCCGCTCCTTCCACCTCAATCGATTAGTACTACCATCCCCCTCTAGTGCCCACTTACAGTCCACACGATCCTCAGCTTTCTTCTTCATTGGCCCCGCACTATGGAACGCCCTTCCCCCACCCCTCCGTCTCGAACCTCACTACCCCGCTTTCAAGCGTTCCCTTAAAACTCATTTCTTTTTACTTGCCTTTGACCTTCCCCCCCTGATCCCTGATTCTCCTTCCCCTTCCTCTACCCTTCTCTCCTGTTCTTACTCTTCTTTCCTATCAAACATGTAACTTCCTTTCTGACTCTAGGCCTGTGCCTTTTGTGTAATGTTTTTTACTGTAAACCGCTTTGCCTATTAATGAAAGGCGGTATATCAAATAAATGAACATGAACATGAACATACGCATCCTTGAGAACAAAGCCAATCCTGACTCTGAAGGAATGGAAGGAGAGTACCCAGAGAAATCTTGAATTTCTCCTTGCATAGGAATTTGTTCAATTCTCTGAGATCTAATATGGGTCTGTAACCCCCTGTTTTCTTTGGAATTAGAAAGTAGGGGGAGTAGAACCCTGAGCCCTGTTGAAGAAGAGGTACTTCATCTATTGCCCCTTGGGCAAGAAGGGTGGAAATCTCTTGACCCAGAAGGTCGAGGAGAGATTTTGGAGAATTGAACTGTCTCACCATGGTGTGAGGAGGAAGGTTTAAGAAATGAAGTTTGTACCCTTCCCTTATGATGGAAAGGGTCCACCGCTCTGCTGTGATTTGCTCCATCTGGGAGCAAAGTGAGCTAACCTTCCTGGAATGGTGAGAGGCTCTGGTTCTTTTAGAGCCAGAAAGGCTAAGTTCTCTAGGTGCAAGTCAAAGGCCCTGAGGAGGCTGAGGCTGTTGGGCTACAGTAGGCCTTGCAGCCTTAGGCTTGGCCTGTTTAGGTTGTTGACGCTTTGCAGCAAAACGACCTGCAGAAGATGTCTGCTGACCATAAGCAGGATAATATCTTCCCTTCTTGGGAAAATATGTCTTTTTGAACAACCTCTTCTGGACAGGATTAGAGGTAGACTTTGAAAGCCTATCCAAAGCAGAATTTTCTGCATCCATCTGAGTGGCCTTTGCTTGCCAATCTTTGCCAAACAGGTTTTCACCTGTACAAGGAAGATTTCCTAATCCATCTTGGACCCAGGGTTCCAAATCAGAAGCTTGTAACCAAGCAATTCTGCGTGCACCTATGGCAATGGCCGAGGCTCCGCTAGCCCCCTCAAAAGAATCAAAGGCTGCACGGTTAGAAAATTTGGAAACATCCTGGGCATGCTTAAGCCAGGTAAGAAAGTCTTCCCTTTTATCTTCTGGAAGAAAAGGGAGGAAAGTTTGTAACTTCCTTCAGAAACATCCCCATATAGAGACTATAGGAGTTGATTCTGGCAACAAGCATACTGGCTTGAAAGATTTTCCTGCCAAAAGCATCTAAGGTTCTACATTCTCTTCCTGGAGGAGCAGATGAGTGCCTCTTTGCACTCTAACTTTTTCATAGCAGACTCCACCACAATAGAATGGCGAGGAAGCTGAGTTTTATGAAATCCAGGACAAGGAGGGACACGATACATGGTATCCAACCTACGAGAATGAGGAGAGATAGTGAGAGGAGTCTCCCATATGCCTATCATGTGGTCATAAAGGATCTCATGAACTGGCAAAGTGGCTGCTTCTTTAGGAGCCTTGGGATATTGCAAAATATCCAATTTTTTGGCTCTAGGCTCTGTCTCAGGGGCTACTGAGATAGAAAGCCCCTTGGCCACTTCCCTTATGAAGTCTTGAAAAGACAAGTCTTCTGAAGGGGACATTCTTCTTTTTGGAGAAGAAGGCTCCTGAGGAAGAAGTACCGATGCTTCGACAGAGGCCTCCGATGCATCAGAGTCTTCGGAGGAATCGAAGTACCGCCTGTCTGGATGCTCTTGTAAAGCCCGATACGCATACCGGGTGGTATCGACATCGGAAGTCATCAGTACCGATAGGCATCATCGGACAGGGTACCGCTGCAGTCGACACTGAAGCCGATGTCGATGCAACCGGTACCGGCACCGGAACAGATATCGGAGCTGGTGTCGGAGCCGGTACCGACAACGAAGCTTGTTGCGGTACCAGTGGCGTCGCAGCTTGTATGAATGCCGTAATGGCATGCTGTTTAGTCAGAACATTCTGATCCATCGACGCCATGAATGTCTGGAGGTCGGTACCGGCGGATTCCACCGGTACCCCAGAACATTGCAACAGGTGATCGGTTGAGGCCGTGCCATCGATGTCAACCTGTGACCCCATAGGAGGAGCTTTGGAAACCGGAGCTTCCCGCCGGGGTACTTTTGCCGGTGGAGGATCCTCGAGGGCAAGCCCGGAGGCATCTCGATGCTTAGAGGGAGATCTACCCTTCGAGGACCGGCTGGACTTATGTTTGGTTACCTGAGATCCATAGGAAGAAGAAGCAGCCCTGGAAGACGTCGATGCCACCGAAGCTGCATCAGAGGGAAACAGTGTACTGAGCTTGGCTGCTCGGTTCTGTAAACCTCTTTTAGACATCATGGAGCAGGACGGACAATACGTGATGGAATGGTCAGGACCCAAACATTTAAGACACCAGTCATGGGTGTCAGTAACAGAGATGGTACTGCTGCACTTAGTGCATTTTTTAAACCCGGAGGCGGGCTTTTCCATGAGGAATTTTCTGTTAGGCCTAAGGCCCAACGAAGAAAAAATCCACTTCAGTGGAACGGAAGTATTCTTTTTTTTTTTTTGAAGAAAAAGAAAGAAAAGACCGGCGGTACCGGTCCAACGTCGAAGAAGGCAGACGCGCGACCAAAGAAATAAAATAAAATAAAGAACTTCTTCAGCGGTGACAGGAACACGACCTGCTGGCTCCGCGGAAAAGAAGAACTGGAGAGAGGCGGTTGGGAAAGGCGGGAAGGCAGCGCGCAGGCGCTGTGGGATGCTCCCAAAAGCTTTCCTTTTTGGGAAGCTGGGGAGCGTTCCCGCACAGCTCCGTCGGTACCGACGTACCCATATGTGAAGACTCATTCCTGCTTGTTCCTGGAGATAAATTTTAACTACAATTACATGATGCAAGGTTCCACATACAGTAGTTACTCACCTGTAACAGGTGTTCTCCAGGAGCAGCAGGAATTAGTCCTCACTTATGGGTGACATCGGTGCCGATGGAGCCCCCGTGCGGAGCATTTCCCCAGCTTTCTATGAAAGCATTTGGGAATACTACATGCATGCACGGTCCCCTTCCCGCCTAAAGGTGCCATCTTGCTCAGTCAAATGACATAGCTAAAACAGCTAAAAAATTAACTATGTACAACTGCAACTCCCAGGGGAGGAGGGAGAGTTGTGAGGATTGATTCCTGTTGCTCCTGGAGAACACCTGTTACAGGTGAGTAACTACTCTTTCTCCAGGACCAAGCAGGAAGTCAGTCCTCACTTATGGAACTCCCCAGCTTCAGGCTACCCGGGGCCCAGAGCTGAAAAATGAGCTCCCTCTAGCCTCAGCATCAGAGAAAGGATTTCACTGAAACATACCCCCACCGGTGGCCCAACCAGAGGGCTGGAGGGTAGGAGTTGCCTAAACCTCAAAGAGATTCCGGAGTACTGCCTGACCAAAAGCACTGTCCCAACGGGACCCCCTCTCCAGGCAGTAATGGGCCGCAAAAGTCTGGCTTGAGGACCAAGTTGCAGCCCTGCAGATGTCAGCCAACGGTACAGAGCGGAGATGAGCTACTGAGGCAGTCATTGCCCTGACACGGTGGGCCGTGACCCGACCCTGCAAAGGAAGGTCAGCTGCCCTGTAAGCCAAGGTGATACAGTCAGCCACCCAAATAGACAAGGTACACTTGGACACAGGTACCCCAAGTTATTGGGGTCAAAAGATACGAAGAGCTGAGTAGCCCTCCTATGCCCCTGCGTATGCTCAAGGTAGAAGGATAATGTCCTCCTACAGTCCAGGGTATGCAGGACTGTCTCAGCCCGGCTGGCATGGGGCCTAGGGAAAAATGTTGGAAGAACCACCTCCTGGTTGAGATGGAAAGAGGAGACAACCTTGGGAAGGAACTTAGGATAAGTCCTAAGGACTACCCTGTTCTTATAGAAGCGAGTGTAGGGCCTGTCACAGACACGGGCTTGACGCTCACTCACTCGCCTGGCTGAGGTCAAGGCCACTAAAAATAGAGTCTTCCAGGATAGGAAGCATAGAGGACATGTAGCCATTGGTTCAAAAGGTGGGCGAGTAAGTTGCTGCAAGACCACATTCAACTCCCACTCAGGAGCTGGTGGACGGAGAGGAGGCTTAAGCAATAGTAAGCCTCTGAGAAATCTGGACACCAAGGAGTGACCTGACAAAGAGTGTCCCTCCACCAGAGAGTGGTGAGCTGACAGAGCAGAGAGGTGGACCCGAACAGAATTGGACAAGTGCAGTAAGTACTGGAGCACTACTGGCACAGTGCAGGTGAAAGGATCTTCCTTGCGTTGCTGACACCACAAGGAGAACCTTCTCCACTTTAGGGCATATGTTTCCCTGGTGGATTGCTTTCTAGAGGCCAAGACCACCTCTTCCACTTCCAGAGGTAGGCCCCAGGGAGCCAAGACTACCCTTGCAGCCTCCATGCCATCAGATGGAGAGATTTGAGATTGGGATGCAGAAGGGAACTCTGATCCTGAGATAGATGGTCGGGTTGGAATCCCAGAGGCATGGGTGTTTACACTGCCAATTGAAATAGCAGGGGGAACCAGGGCTGCCTCGGCCACCTGGGAGCAACCATAAGTACTGAGGCCCTGTCCCTGAGAATCTTGAACAAAGTTCGGGCCACCAGAGGCGTGGGAGGAAACGCATAGAGCAGGCCCTGGGACCACGAAATTAGGAAAGCATCTGCCGCCACCCTTAGGGGATGCGGTTGCCTGGAACAAAACTTGGGCAGCTGGTGATTCAGGGGACTGGCAAAGAGATCCATGGATGGAAGTCCCCATTTCAGGAAAATCTGTTGAACCACCAAAGGGTGCAGCTTCCACTCATGGGGCTGCAGAATTCTGCTTAAGCGGTTTGCCAGAAAGTTCTCCTGGCCAGGAAAATAAACAGCCCTCAGCAACATCTGGTGCCTGAGGGCAAAAGAGCAAAGGGCCTGTGCTTCCAGGCATAGATGCCTGGACCCAGTGCCACCCTGCTTGTTCACATAGAACATGGCTACTTGGTTGTCAGTCTAAACTAGAACAGACTGGTGGGACAAGGAGTGAGAAAAAGCCTTGAGGGCGAAGCGAATAGCCTGCAGTTCCAGTAGGTTGATCTGTTGCAGGGCTTCCCATGGGGACCAGAGGCCTTGGGTGCAGCTCCCTTGACAGTGTGCACCCCAGCCCTGCAAGGAGGCATCGGTTGTCAACACCACTGTGGGGGCAGCCACCTGAAAAAGCACCCCCTGCAGCAAGTTGGGGGGGATATAGCCACCACTGAAGAGAATCTAGGAAAGGTTTGGATACCCTTACTTTTTCTGCTAGGCGCCCTGTGGCCTGCTTCCACTGAGTTCTGAGGCACCACTGTGCAGGCCTCATGTGGAGGCGGGCATTGGGGGTCACATGCACAGTCGATGCCATGTGCCCCAGAAGGTGCAGAGCCTGGCAGGAACCCTTGGCAGACTGAGAAATCGGGATGCCAACTCCATGAGCCTTTGAGCTCTGTCCTCTGGCAAGTAAGCCCTTGCTTGCAGAGAGTCCAGCCGTGCTCCTATGAACTCGAGGTTCTGGGAGGGGAGCAAAGTGGACTTTGCGAAGTTTATGACAAAGCCTAGGTCTTGAAGGAGTGTGACAGTCCTGAAGGTGGCCTGCCTGGCCTCCTGGTAGGTCTGACCTCGGATGAGCCAGTCGTCCAGATAGGGGAAGACAAAAATCCCTTGAGTCCTCAAGTAGGCCGTCACCACAGCTAGGCACTTTGTAAAGACCCGTGGGGCGGAAGTTAGGCCAAAAGGCTGTACTGGAAATGGTTTCCTCCCACCATGAACCTGAGGTACTTTCTGTGGTCTGGATGAATGAGGATGTGAGTGTACGCATCCTTTAGATCTAAGGAGCATAGCCAATCTCCCTGCTGGAGGTAGGGAAGAAGTGTTCCAAGAGTAAGCATCTTGAACTTTTCTTTCTCCAAGAACTTGAGGTTCCCGAGGTCTAGAATAGGCCTTAGGCCTCCTGTTCTCTTTGGCACCAGAAAATACCTGGAATAGAACCTGTGCCCTTGTAGGTTAGGAGGCACAGGCTCCACCGCCTTGTCCAGGAGCAGATCCTGAAGTTCTTGGAGGAGGAGGTTAGTGTGCAGGAGAGGCCTCAGAGGTTCTCCTGGAAAGTAGATAGGAGGTAGCTGTTGGAAAGGAAGCATATAGCCCTGGTGAATGATGCTTAAGACCCAAGCATCCCCTGTAATGGGTGGCCACCTGTGGGCAAACAGGGCTAAGCGACCTCCTGTGCAGGGATGGGACAGCAGGGACAGAGGCTATGCCTTGGGAGTCAAAAACCCCCTCCCTGCTGGGTAGGAGCAGGAGCCGGAGGCTTGGGGGTCTTATGCCTATGGGGCCCATGTCCCTGCCCCTTGGCCTGCTGCCCCTGAGGGGGAGCTGGGGAGGCCTGGTATTGAGGGAAAGGTTTGTAGGCGGACACCTTTCTCGGGTAGAAGGACTTTTTACTCGAGCCCTTCTTTTTGTGAGAAGGGGCAGAAGTCTTTCTGGACAGCCTAGTCCTGGTCAGGTGCTCGGTCTCGAGCTCAGCCATGGGTTTGCCAAAAAAGGTTCTCACCTCGGCAAGGGACATCGACCAACTTGTCCTGAATCCAAGACTCGAGGTCCGATGACTGCAGCCGTGCTTGGCGTCGGGCCGTGATACCGGCGGCCACCACACGAGCCGAAACCTCGAAGTCATTGGGACATGAATTTGGAACAGTCCCGGATTCCTGAAGCCAAAGACTGGAACCTCTGCAAAGGATCCCCGGAGAGACCAGCAGAGAACCCGGCAAGCTCCTTTGCCAGGTCTCTGAGAAACATGTCCATGTACAGCTGGTATGACAGGACACGGCAAGAAAGCATCGAGCCCTGAAGCACTTTCTGCCGAAAACATCCAGGTTCCGGGCCTCCCTACCGGGGGGCACCGCAGATTGCATCTTCTGGCTCTTCAGTCGATGCATGGCCGATTCCACCACCATGGAATGGTGTGGCAGCTGCGCCTTTTGGAAGCCAGGGCTCTTACGGAGTCGATAAATGGAATCAACCTGCTTGCTCAAGACCGGCACCAAGGCTGGTGCCTCCCACATCCAGAAGAGGAGCCGTTCCAGCATCGGAGGAACCGGCACAGTAAAGGCCTCCTTCGAAGGAGAGTCATACTGGAGGGCCTCGAGCTCGGCGGGAATCGCCAAGGCCTTGGCCATGTCCCGCATGAACTCCGAGAACCGGGTGTCCTCCAGAGGGGACCTACTCCAGGGCTCGGACTGCGGTGAGTCCGACGGGATGCACAGAGTCTGGAAGGTATCGGGGGACTCCTCATCCTCCGTCTCCCAGGCTGACTCATCGGAAGAGGAGTCGAGGGGCTCCGACCGTGCAGGTCGAGGTTGCACCCGCCCCGACACCGAAGGCACCGGCATCAACGCCCTCGGTTCCGAGTGGGAGGTCGAGGGAGTCCTTGACCGAGGACGACCTCGAGCCTTCATGGGTCTCGAGTATCAGCTCAGTCTCCGGGGTCGACTTCGATGTCGATGTCCCGGTGGTTGGGGCAGATGCACCAGCGAGGCTGGCCATCAGTACCCGCTGCTGCTCCATAAAGGCAGACATTATCTGCACTCCAAGGCTGTCAAGCCTGAGTCCAAGCTCAGGAGACTCAGCAGCTACCGACTCGGGCCCCGGCGGTGCCAGGCCCGACGTCGGCTCCCTCGGAGGAGAGTCCATGAGGACTACAGGACTTACATGTCCGACGGTCTCCGGCTCTACACGAGGTACTTTGGATGGCTTCTCCTGCTCCAAAGGCCCGGGACGGCGGTCGGGGGACTTAGACCTGGCCCTCGAGGAACCAGGGACCTCCTCGTGAGCCGTTTCTTCCTCTTGTGTTCCCAGTCTGGGGACCCCCTGTCCGAGGAACCCCGGCGATGCTCGGGATCAGACTCCCGAGACGTCGAGGCCTCAGACGAGGTCCGGGCCCGGCCGGAGGCAGAATCCGAAAAAATCCTTTCCTTCTGGTGCTGACGGCTTCGAAGTGCCTTGGTGGACATTTTACCACACGGGCCAAAGATCATGGGGTCATGATCTGGGCCGAGGCACCAAAGGCAGCAGTCGTGTGTGTCAATGAGAGACATTAGTTTCTTGCACCGATCACACTTCTTGAAACCACTGGAAGCCATCGGGGAAAAAAGGGCCCCCGCGAGGACAAAAGACCGGCCTTCCAGGGAAAAACAGAAAAAAGGGCTCGAACGCCAGCCACGAAGGGCAAAAAAATGAAAAATAGAGAACAGGCTCGATACCGGTGTACCGAACCCGGCGGGAAGGGGAACCGGCGTCGAACTCGAAGAAAAAGTGAAGAAATTTTCAAAAAAAAAAAAGTCATCAACTTTTCCCGAGTGACTAGGACAAACGTCCGAAGGGCTCCACGGAAAAAGAGAGACTGAGCAAGATGGCACCTTTAGGCGGGAATGGGACCGCGCATGCATGTAGTATTCCGAAAGGCTTTCATAGAAAGCTGGGGAAATGCTCCGCACGGGGGCTCCATCGGCGCCGATGTCACCCATAAGTGAGGACTGACTTCCTGCTTGGTCCTGGAGAATAGGAATTACCAACCAAGAAAAGGATATAGACATCATTGTGGATAACAAGTTAAAATCCTCTGCCCAGTGTGCAGTGGTGGCCAAGAAAGCAAATACAATGCTAGGAATCATAAGGAAAACATAGGTCACCTGTAACAGGTGTTCTCCAGGGACAGCAGGAATCAGTCCTCACTTATGGGTGAAGTCTGCGCTGACAGAGCCCATGCGGAGCATTTCCCCAGCTTTCAAAGAAAGCCTTTAGGACATGCTACCATGCAAATGTTGTCTCCCCCCCCCCCCCCAACCTCTTAGGCCATACTGCCCCTTATAAACTAATTGTCCAGGTAGGGGAAGACGACAGCCCCTTGTAGGCACAAGTAGGCAGCTGCCACTATCAGGCATTTGGTAAAGACCTTGGCGAGGAGGCCAGGCCAAAGAGTAGCACCTAGTACTGGTAGTGCCCTCCTCCCACCATGAACTGTAGGTACTGTCTGTGGGAGGGATGGACCAGGATGTGCATGTACGCATCCTTTAGGTCCAAGAAGCACAGACAATCTCCCTAGTGGAGTTAAGACAGCAGTGTTCCAAGGGAAATCTTGAATTTCTCCCTCACCAGAAACTTGTTTAAGTTTCTCAGGTCTAGTATGGGCTTGAGCCCCCAAATTCCTCTTTGGGACAAGTAGTATCTGGAGTAGAAACCTTTTCTCCAAAGATGTTTGGGTACAGGCTCTACTGCATTGTCCCTGAGCAGATCTGAGTTCTGAGAGCAGAAGGGTCTGGTGAAAGAGAAGTCGCACTGGCTCTCCTGAAAAGAACCTGGGGGAAACCTGCTGTAGGTGGAAGAGGTATTCCTCCTTTATCACCTGCAGTGCCCACTGGTCCGAGGTGACAATGGACCACCTGTGGGCAAAGAGGGCCAGGCAGCCCCCTATGGGCTGGTAAAGGCCTCCCGGGGAAGGGGGAAGCTCTGCTCTGCGAGTCAAAAGCTCCCCCCGGGCTGGGGCCTGAGATTCCTACGCCTTTGGCTTCTGGGCCCCATGATTTTGTCTTAGGGTGAGAACCCTGCTGAATGGCCCAAGAAGGGCTGGTAATGGTGACTCTGGTGAAAGGACCCCTTTTTCCACAGAAATAGGGGTCTTTTCCACGATTGTTTCTTATGGGGGAAGGATGAGGTCTTCTTGGAGAGCCTCTGTCGAGTCACCACATCGGCCTCTCTCGGCTGCCTTGTTGGTCATAGGTTTGCCAGGCAGGTTCTCCCCGGTACAGGGGACGTCAAAGCTTGTCTTGGACCCACTGCTTGAGATCTGAAGACTGCAGTCAGGCTTGGTGCTGGGTGCCGATGCCTGCCTCTGCTACCTAAGCCACTGACTCAAAACCATCATAAGCCACCCGGGAAAGGAACTTCGAGCAGCCCTTAATCCTGGAGGTGAGGGATTGGAACCATTGGAGAGGTTCACCAGCAAGCCCTGCTGAAAACCCAGACAGCTCCTGGGTTAGGGCCTTGAAGTACATGACTATGTATAGTTCATAGGCCTGGATCCGACAACCCAGTATCGAGCCCTGATAGCACTTGCACCCAAGGGCATCAAGGTTTCAAGGATCCCTACCAGGGGGAACAGAAGAATGGGTCTTCTGGCTCTTAAGGGTTTGCATGGTTGACTCAACCACCATGGAGTTATGTGGGCATTGGGATTTATGAAATCCCAGCCCTTTCCCGACACGTACATGGTGTTGAGGTGCCAGATTACCACCGGTACTGACACCGGGGTCTCCCACATTCTCAACAGGAGCTGCTTGAGGACTGGCTGCACTGGCACCGTGAGAGTTTTCTTGGGTGGGGACTCATACCTGGGAATCTCACCTCTTCGGTGTGTGGGTCCTTCTCTACCTTGGTTTGCACCAAGAGGGCTCTGGACATATCCCAGACAAAGTTGTAGAAAGCCATGTCCTCCGGAGAAGAACAACACCGGGTTAGAGAGGATGTCTCCATGCCATCTGGCTTCCAGGGATGCCTTGTCATTGGTCTCCCACTCAGAGTTGAGGGGTGATGACTAATCCGAGGCTCTGCGACTCCTTGCCTTGAGGTCAGTGCAGAGGGGCCAGGGGCTTCTGGAGGACCCGGTTGAGGAGGTTCGGATCCCCGAGGAATGGAACAGAGACTTCGACCAGCGTCGAGGGCTTAACCAAAGCCAGTGGCGCTCTGAACTCAGCTCGACGACCAAGGACCCCCCTGCAGTTGGGGGACTGGTCGTCAGGGCAGATGAGGTGGACGAACCAGCCATCAGTGCCTGCTGCAGGGTCAGGATAGCAGTGATGTTCTGCTCCAGGGCAACCATTCTGGTTTCCAAGCCAGACTGCTCTGCAGCTTTCGGTGTGGGCATTGAGGATCTCTGGCCAAGCAATGGCACTCTCGTGTGTCCTCGATGAGGACTATGGTCTCGAGAAACGTCTCAGTCTCCGCCTGCCAAGGAATCCTTTTTAAGGACCTTGGTAGGGCACTTCTCAGAGCCGACCAAGTCCCTCTGAGGGTTTCACCGAGTTTCTCTGATGGAACCTCGATGAGGATAACATGTTAAAACCCTCCGCCCAGTGTGCAGCGGCAGCCAAGAGAGCAAATAGAATGCTAGGTATCATAAGGAAAGGAATGGAAAACAACAAAGGATATTATAATGCCTCTGTATCGATCCATGGTGCAACCGCACCTTAAATATTGTCTGCAAGTCTGGTCGTCGTATCTTAAAAAGGATATAGCATTATTAGAAAAAGTTCAGAGAAGGGCCACCAAAATAGTAAAGGGGATGGAAGGATACCCCTATGAAGAAAGGCTAAAAAGGTTAGGGCTCTTTAACCTGGAAAAGAGACGGCTGAGGGGAGATATGATAGAAGTCTATAAATTGATGAACGGAGTAGAACAGGTCAATGTAGATCGATTGTGTATGTTATCAGAATATAGGAAGATTAGGAGACATGCAATGAAGCTACAGGGTAAACTATTTAAGACTGATAAGAGAAAATGTTTTTTCACTCAAACGTGTAATCAAACTCTGGAATTTGTTACCGGAGAATGTAGTAAAGGCTGCTAGTGTAGCTGGGTTTAGAAAAGGTTTGGACAAGTTCCTGGAGGAAAGGTCCATAAACCATTATTAAAAAGAGACCCAGGATATAGCATAGTTACTCACCTGTAACAGGTGATCTCCGGGAACAGCAGGAATTTAGTCTTCACATATGGGTATCGTCGGTACCGACGGAGCCTGCGCGGGAACACTCCCCAGCATCCAATTAGAAAGCTTTTGGGAGCATCCCACAGCACCTGTGTGCTGCCTTCCCGCCTTTCCCAACTGCCTCTCTCCAGTTGAGTTTAAAGCTGAGACAAAGAGAGAGAGAGAGGGAAAGAGAAAGAGATAGAGAGATACAACTCCTAGGGGAGGTGGGTGGGTTGTGAAGACTAAATTCCTGCTGTTCCCGGAGATCACCTGTTACAAGTGAGTAACTATGCTATCTCCAGGAACAAACAGGAATGTAGTCTTCACATATGGGGACTCCCTAGCTTTAGATGCCAGGGAGAGACCCCAGAAGTTTTGCGTCCCTGTGAAAGGGCTCCACTTCCCCCATGGATCTCTGGCATCCAACCAGGGATGGTGGGTAGGAGTTAATTAGGTATGGAACAGGTGTTGGAGAACAGCCTGACCAAACAAGGCATCCCAGCGGAAGTCCTTGTCCAAGCAGTAATGGGCTGTGAAGGTATTTATTTATTTATTTATTTATTTCAGTGCTTTTCTATACCGCCCCTTCCAGAGATCAGGGGCGGTTTACAAGGAACTTAAACAACAATATAGCAGAACAGTGCAATATTGAATTACATTAAATATTAGGTGAACATAAACTAGGTTACATAATAACTAGGTTAAGTGGAAAACAATGTGAGGGTTATTAACATAAAAGGAAGTATAAAACTATGTTACAAGGAGTCATAAAACTATGTTACAAGGAACCAGAAGGGTATGAACCGAGGCCCAAGTGGCTGCTCGACAGATGTCGTCAACAGACACAGAGTGCAGATGAGCCATTGAAGCTGCCATGGCTCTCACATTGTGAGCTGTGACATGGCCCTCCACAGGAAGATTCTTACTCTGATAGGCAAAGGAAATACACTGTGCAATCCAGTTGGACATTGTTCTCTTGGAGACTGGAAGTCCCAAATGAGAAGGATCAAAAGCAACAAAGAGTTGAGAGGACTTTCTATGTTGCTGTCTTCTTTGTAAGTAAAAGGCTAAAGCTCTTTTACACTCCAAAGTATGAAGATTCCTTTCTGCATTTGATGCATGAGTCCTTGGAAAAAATACAGGTAAGTAGACCGCTTGGTTAAGATGAAAAGGCGAAACTACCTTTGGCATAAAGTGTGGATGAGTTCTAAGGACTACCTTGTTATGATGGAACCTTGTATAAGGTGGATCAGCCACTAGTGCCTGCAACTCACTGATGCGACGTGCTGATGTGATTGCAATGAGAAAGATAACCTTCCAAGAAAGGAATTTCAATGAGGTAGTAGCTAAGGGTTCGAAAGGTGGCTTCATGAGCTGACCAAGAACCAGATTTAAGTCCCATGCCACCGGTGGCCTAATGGGTGGCTTAGTTAGAAGGCGGCCTCTCATAAATCTTGCTATAAGAGGATGGGAGGAAATAGATTGGCCATTTAGAAGCTTGAAAGAAGCCGCAAAAGCACTCAAATGGACTCTTACTGAGTTAGTCTTAAGTCCTACATTGGATAAATGAAGGCGATACTCCAGTAATGAACCCAGAGGTATCGCAAGGGGGTTAAGACCCTTCTGCGAACACCCATATGGTAAACCTTTTCCACTTGAAAGCATAAGAGCGTCTTGTGGAAGGCTTCCTAGAAGCATAAAGGATATCCTTTATTTGCTGAGGGAGGTTAAGATCATGGAGATCTAGGCCTTCAGCAACCAAGCCCTGAGATGCAGAGACTGGGGATTGGGATGTCATAACATTCCGTCCTCCTGAGACAGGAGATCTGGAGCAGACCCTAACTCCAGAGAGGGAGCTTGAGAGAGATGTAGCAGCAGAGGGTGCCACACTTGCCGTGGCCAATGTGGAGCTATGAGAATCATACAGCCTCCGTCTCTCTGAAGCTTGAACAGGGTTTTGGGAATTAGGGGAATGGGTGGAAAGGCATAAAGGAAGTCTTGACCCCAGTGAAGGAGGAAAGCATCCCTGGCCTGAGAGCCCTGAGCCGGAATTCTGGAACAGAACCGGGGAAGTTTGGCATTCAATGGACTTGCAAAGAGGTCTATGTCCGGGGTTCCCCAAATTTGAAAAACCTTGGCCACCTGGTCTGCATGTAGAGACCATTCGTGTGGAAGCAGAACTCGACTGAGTCTGTCTGCCCAAGAGTTTTGTATGCCTGGCAGATACACTGCCAGGAGATGAATCTGATGCTCTCTGACGAGGGCCCATAGTCGCAAAGCTTCGTTACAAAACGACAGAGAGCCTGTTCCCCCCTGCTTGTTCACGTAGAACATGGCTACTTGATTGTCCGTATGAATGAGGACTGTCTTGTAGCTGAGCAGGGTGTGGAACACTAAGAGCAAGGAAGATTGCTCTGAGCTCTAAGAGATTGATATGTAGATGAGTCTCCTGTGGAGTCCAAGTGCCTTGGGTGGAGAGATCTTGCAGATGAGCTCCCCAACCCATTGGTGAAGCATCTGTTGTGAGAGTTGCCTGGGGTAAAGGTTGTTGAAATGGGGACCCCAGCAACAGGTTGTGAGTGGACTGCCACCATTGGAGGGACAAAATAAGGCAATTTGTTTGCGCTATTTTGTCTGACAGACATCCTGATGCCTGGGTCCATTGAGTGGATAAAGTCCACTGGGCTGCTCTCATATGGAGGCGAGCATAAGGAACCACATGCATTGTAGATGCCATGTGGCCTAGTAGTTGTAACATTTCTCGGGCAGTGAAAAGAGGCTTTAGCACTGCTTGAGAAGCTAACTGCACCCATGCGAAGGCAACGGGTCTGAGGAAGATAGGCCCTTGCTTTTCTGGTATCCAGCAAAGCTCCTATGAACTCTAGAGATTGAGTGGGAGTTAGACTGGATTTTGGGATGTTTATGACCAGACCCAAATACTGAAGGATACCCATTGTGCAAGATAGAGAAATTCTGGCCTCTGACTCTGATGGTGCTTGAATGAGCCAGTCGTCTAAGTACGGGAAGACTAATATTCCTAGAGTGCGAAGAAATGCTGCCACCACAGCCATGCATTTCGTAAAAACCCTTGGTGCTGAGGCCAGGCCAAAAGGAAGCACCCTGTACTGGTAGTGCTGTCCTTGAAAAAGGAACTGAAGGAACTTTCTGTGAGTTGGATGGATGAGAACATGAGTGTATGCATCCCTGAGATCTACAGAACAAAGCCAATCCTGACTCTGAAGGTATGGCAGCAGAGTTCCCAGAGAAATCATCTTGAATTTATCTTTGAACAGGAATTTGTTAAATTCTCTGAGGTTCAAAATAGGTCTGTGTCCCCCTGTTTTCTTTGGGATAAGGAAATAGGGGGAGTAAAACCCTGTACCCCTGTTGATGAATGGGTACTTCTATTGCCCCTTGGGCAAGAAGCATAGTGACCTCTTGATCTAACAGGTTGATGAGAGGTGTCTGAGAATTGAACTGTCTTACCATTGTGGGAGGGGACATGCACAGAAAGTGAAGCTTGTACTCCTCTTTGATAATGGAGAGTGTCCAATGTTCTGCTGTTATCTGCCCCCATTTGGGGGCAAAGTGACACAACCTTCCTGGAATGGTGGAAGGCTCTGGTCCATTGAGAGCCAGGAAGGCTAAGTTCTCTAGATGAAAGTCAAAGGCCTTGTGGAGGCTGAGACTGCTGAGACGGTTGAGGCTTAGCAGTCTTTGCTTTCCTTTGTTTAGGTGGTTGCTGACTCTTTCGGGCAGGCTGACCTGCAGAAAGTCCCTGCTGGGAATAAGAGGGATAAAACCTCTTCTTTTTTGAGAAGAATGGTTTCTTGAAATATTTTTTTCTTGCACGATCAGCTGTGGCTTTGGATAACCTATACAAAGTGGAGTTGTCAGCATCCAACTCATTGGCTCTCTCTTGCCAATTTTTGCCAAATAGATTGTCACCTGTACAAGGGATATTGTCCAGTTTGTCCTGCACCCAGAGCTCTAAATCGGATGCCTGGAGCCAGGCAATTCTACGTGCACCTATGGCAATGGCAGAGGTTCTGCTTATGCACTCAATGCACTGTAATCAATGTCTTGCAATCAAGTGTAAACCTGTAATCTGAATGTTTGTGTCCTGTACTGAATCATTATGTATGTTTTAATCCATGGCCTGTACAACCATACTGTTATGTATAGCAAACCGCTGCTGATCGCTGGAAGTAGCGGGATATAAGTGTACACTAAATAAAGCAGTCAAAAGCTGCACGATTGACAAACTTAGAAACATCCTGGGCATGTTTAACTAGTGTGAGAAAATCCTGCCTCTTGTCATCAGGAAGGAGAGGGCTTACAATCTCCAAGTCTCCTGTGACTTCTTTAAGGAACATTCCCATATATAAAATATAGGAACTGATCCTGGCAGAAAGCATGGAAGCCTGGAAAGTACGACGTCCAAAGGCATCCAAAGTTCTACACTCACGTCCAATGTTCCCTCTAATTTTCTGTAGGCTGTGTGCGCATAAAATATCAGCTGTGTGCAGCTTTTGAAGGAAGGTTAAATTTGTGCGCCATATAACGACACTCTGAGTTATATACTTTAAAATTTGACTACACGTCAGAATACAGTATGTACACCACATTGATTTTAATCAAATTAAATGAAAATAGACGATTACTCAATGAAGCAGGAAATTTCTAGTAATTACAATCATAACTTTTACATTTTAAAACCTCTGTTTTCTATCAGAATCAGAGCTGTAATTTTTGTGCGCTCTGTTGTAAAAGTATGTGCGCTTGCTCAGCGAGTTGTGTGCGCGCACACACGCGCACCGCTTAGAGGGAACAGTGCTCACGTCCTGGAGGATTAGAGGCATGCCTCTTTGCACGCCTGATCTTTCTCATAGCTGATTCCACTACAATAGAGTGGTGAGGAAGCTGAGTTTTCTGAAAACCAGGACAAGGAGGGACTCGATACATGGTATCCAGTCTGCGAGAGTGAGTAGAGGTGGTAAGAGGTGTCTCCCACATTCTCAACATGAGATCATGTAAGATCTCATGGATAGGCAAAGTAGCTGCCTCCTTAGGAGCTTTGGGATATTGTAAAATCTCCAACTCCTTAGCTCTGGGCTCTGTTTCAGGAGTCACAGTAATGGACAGACCTAGAGTCACCTCCCTGATAAAACCCTGAAAGGAGATATCTTCTGGAGGAGACATACTACGTTTAGAAGAAGGCTCCTCCGGGAGACGTATTCCGGTATCGACAGAGCTGTCAGAATCCTCAGACTCCTCCGAGGATTCAAAGCACCTTCTGTCCAGATGCTCCTGTAGAGCACAATACCTGTACCGACTGAAGTCGGTACCGGGGGGAATCGGTACCGGTGAATCGGTACTGGAAGGCATAGCATGACTGGGTGCCGGCAAAGCAGACACCGATGTCGATGCTGTCGGTACCGATACCAATACCGGAGTCGGTGCCAGTACCGGTTGAACTGTCTGACGCAGTTCCGAGGGTGTCGATGCCGCAAGGAGAGCCGCCAGACTGCGTTCAATAGCCAGGAACCTCTGGTCTATCGACGCTGCAGATGCCTGGGTATCGGTACCGAAGAAAGCAGCCGGTACCCCAGAGCATGGCACCAGTAGTTCTGCTGAGGTTGAGGCCTAGAGAACATCCTGGAGCCCCGATAATGCTTTGGAAGCTGAAGCCTCCCGCCGGGGCAATTTTGCCGGTACAGAATCCTCATGGGCAACGCCAGAGGCATCTTGATGTTTGGAAGGAGATCTACCCTTTGAGGACCGGCCAGACTTATGTTTAATTACCTGAGATCCATGGGAGGAAGACGAAGCCCTGGAAGACAATCGATGCTACAGATGCTGCATCGGAGGGAAAAAGGGTGCTGAGCTTAGCAGCTCGGTTTTGTCGACCCCTCTTGGACATCATGGCACAAGCCATACACTCCGAGATGGTGTGGTCAGGACCTAAACATTTAAGACACCACTCATGGGTGTCGGTGACGGAGATGGTACCGTCACACTTGGTGCACTTTTTGAAACCCGAAGCGGGTTTTTCCATAGTGGAGGACATTTTAGGCCTAAGGCCCAAAATGGCACATGCACCTGGAAAAGAAAAGTTTTGGGGGGGGGGGGGGAAGGGGGAACACAAACCACCACACTATTTTTTTTTTTTAAAGACAGAACCACCGGCAGTACCGGTATAGCGTCGAGGAAGGCAGACGCGACCACAAAAAAATAGAATAAAACAAATTTTCTGCAGTGACAGGAACGATGACCTGCTGGCGCCGCGGAAAACGCAGAACTGGACAGAGGCAGTTGGGAAAGGCGGGAAGGCAGCACGCAGGCGCTGTGGGATGCTCCCAAAAGCTTTCTAATAGGACGCTGGGGAACGTTCCTGCCCAGGCTCTGTCGATACCGATGATACCCATATGTTATTTGTAAACTCAATGTTATTTGTATACATTGCAGTATTATTGTTCGATGTACACCGCGCTGATTTTAATAGCGCGGTATAGAAGAAAATGTTAAATAAATAAATATGTGAAGAGTACATTCCTGCTTGTTCCTGGAGATCAATGCTTGACCCAGTACAAGCATTGTGGAACCTGTCTCTTTTGGGGAAACTGCTAGGTACGTATGACCTAGATTGGCCACTGTTGGAAACAGGACACTGGGCTTGATGGACCTTGGTCTGACCCAGTATGGCATATCTTATGATCTTATGTTCTCTCTGTGTCTAAGATCTTCTCAGAGGAGCCACTGCCACGGGATGCCGAGGACACACGTGCCTCACAGGAAGTGCTGGGCTTGAAATTCATCATCGGGGAAGCCTGTCAGATCTTAACAGTTTCTTTTGCCGCTCCGACCGCTTTTTATTGGGTCTTAGGCGTTATGGCCTGGCACAGATGTGTTGTCATGGTCGGTCCCAGGCAGTGTAGGCAGCAGTCAGGGGTGACCATTACTAACATGGCTTGACTGCAGCAGTGACATTTTTTGAACCCACCGGGAGGCATGATGGGAAACACCTGGCTGGGATAGACGACCCCCAGGTGAAAAAAAGACCAGAATGCTGGTCGAGGCAAGCTTTGATCAAAAAGCAGAGAACAGCACCGGGATCGGTGCCAACTCGAGGTGGGAAGAGAAACAGATACACAAACCTGGAAAAGCTACCTTTTAAGGATATTAGCAAAGATATTAGCAAGGATTTTTTTCTGGAGAAACAGGACAGATGTTCGTTGGGCTCCGCGGAAAAAAGGAGACTGAGCAAGATGGCACCCTTGGGCAGGAAGGGAACCATGCATGTATGGTAGCATGTCCCTAATGCCTTCTTTGAAAGCTGGGGAAAGCTCCATACGGGCTCTGTCGGCGCTGTCACCCATATGTAACTACTGATTTCCTGCTTGTTCCTCGAGAAAGCGTAATTATTCACCTCTAACAGGTTTCTCCAGGGACAGCAGGAATCAGTCCTCACATATGGGCGACGGAGCCCCCATGCGGAGCAAATCCCCAGCTTTCGAAGAAAGCCTTTGGGATATGCTACCACGCATGCGCGGTCCCCTTCCTGCCCAAGGGTGCATCTTGCTCAGTCATCCGACATTGATTAATTTTTATCCTTTTGCCGTCTTTTTAGCTATGTCATTTGACCGAGCAAGATGCACCCTTGGGCAGGAAGGGGACCGCGCATGCGTGGTAGCATATCCCAAAGGCTTTCTTCGAAAGCTGGGGATTTGCTCCGCATGGGGGCTCCATCGCCCATATGTGAGGACTGATTCCTGCTGTCCCTGGAGAACACCTGTTACAGGTGAGTAACTATGCTTTCTCCAGGAACAAGCAGGAAGTCAGTCCTCACATATGGGACTCCCAAGCTATAGGCTACCGAGAACCCATAACTGAAAAATAGGCTCCCTCTAGAAGAGCTGCAGCAGCCATGACTGGAGTTCAACTGAGAACGTAACACTCTGGTAGCCTGACACCAAAGGGTCGGAGGGTAGGAGTTGCCTAAACCTCAAACAGATTACGGAGTACAGCCTGGCCGAAAGCACTGTCCTGTTGGGACTCCCTATCCAGGCAGTAATGGGCTGCAAAAGTCTGTCTTGAAGACCAGGTTGCGGCCCAGCAGATGTCCACAGAGCGGAAGTGAGCCACTGATGTGGCCTTAGCCCTGACCCGGTAGGCCATGACTCGACCCTGCAAAGGGAGATCAGCCACCCTGTAAGCCCAGCAGATGCAATCTGCCACCCAGATGGACAATGTATGCTTGGAGACCGGCATCCCCAGCTTACCGGGGTCGTAAGAGATGAAGAGCTGAGGAGCTCTTCGATGTCCCCGCGTACGCTCCAGATAGAAGACCAACGCCCTCTTACAGTCCAGGGTATGCAAAATTGCTTCTGCCCGGCTAGCATGGGGCCTAAGAAAGAAGGTCGGAAGCACCACCTCCTGTTTGAGGTGGAATGAGGAGACCACTTTCCACAGAAACTTAGGGTGCATGCGAAGCACCACCCTGTTCCTATAGAACCGTGTGTACAGTCTATCGGACACCAGAGCTTGCAGCTCACTCGTCTAGCCAATGTGAGTGCCACCAAGAAAAGCGCCTGCCAAGAAAGGAAGCGAAGATGGCAGATAGCCATCGGCTCGAAAGGTGGGCGAGTAAGCTGCTGCAAGACCACATTCAAATCCCATTCGGTCACAGGGTGGGGGGGGGGGGGAGTGAACCAGGGGTTTCAGCAGAAGCAGGCCTCTCAGGAACCTGGAAACCAAGGGGTGCACAGAGAGAGGTTGTCCATCCACTGAAAAGTGGTGTGCCGGTAAAGCACCAAGGTGAACTCGGACCGAGTTTGACTTGAGGCTTAATTCTGAAAGGTGAAGTAGGTACTGCAACACCACCGCCACTTGGCAGGAGAAAGGGTTCTCACTCTGCTGAGCACACCATACCTCAAACCCACGCCACTTAAAGGCGTAGGTTTTTCTAGTCGATTGCCTCTTGGAGGCTAGCAACACATCCTCTATCTTTTTAGGGAGGAGAAGTGGTACAAGGACTACCCTTTCAGCAGCCATGCCATCAGGATGAGGGACCTGAGGTTGGGATGCAGGAGAGCGCCCCTCTCCTGTGACAAGAGGTTGGGTTGCAATCCCAGAGGAATTGGAGCCTCCTTTGCTAGCTGTAGGAGCAGCGGAAACCATGGTTGGCCACCTGGGAGCTACCAGGATGACCGAGGCCTTGTCTTGAAGGATCTTGAATAAGGTCCATGATATTAGAAAAGCATCTGCAGCCACCCTGTGAGGATGGGGCTTTCTGGAGCAGAAGCAGGGTAACTGGTAGTTCTGCGGGCTCGCAAACAAATCCATGGATGGTTGTCCCCAGCACTGGAAGAGGTGCTGGGCTATGTCGGGGGATTCAGTTGCCACTCATGCGGCTGGAGAATTCTGCTGAGCTTGTCGGCTAAGAAGTTCTTCTGACTTGGTAAGTAAACCACCTTGAGGGACATACCCTGGCTGACTGCAAAGGAGCACAGGTCCAGGGTCTCTTGACATAGGATGCGAGAGCCTGTGCCCCCTTGCTTGTTCACATAGAACATGGCCACTTGGTTATCTGTCTGAATTAAGACAGGTTGATGAGCCAGGGTTTGGCAGAAGGCCTGCAGAGCTAGGTGGATCGCTCGAAGCTCTAGTAGATTGATCTGTTGTGTGCTGTCCCACGGAGACCACACCTTGAGTGCAGACCTGCTGGCAATGGGCACCTCATCCCAGCAAGGATGCATCGGTAGTCAGCACTCAAGTGCGTGGGAGGCTGAAAAGGCACTCCCTCCAGAAGGTTATGGGGCTGAAGCCACCACTTCAACGACTGCACTAGTCATTGGGAGACCCTGATGCTGTCTCTAAGTCTGCCTGTGGCTTGCGTCCACTGGTCTCTGAGGCACCACTGGGCTGTTCTCATGTGAAGCTGGGCACTGGGTGTCAAATGCACTGTGGAGGCCATGTGACCAAGGAGGCACAGAAAGTGTCTTGCTGAGATCTGGGATCTGCAACTCACCTGCTGTATGAGGGCCACAAGCCTTTGTGCCCTGTCTTCTGGCAGGTAAGCCCTTGCCTGAAGTGTGCCTAGCCTTGCTCCTATGAACTCCAGTCCTTGAGTGGAAACTAGAGTAGACTGTGTAGTTGATCACAAAGCCCAACTGCTGGAGCAACTGGATAGTGCGGGACGTGGCCTATTGGGCCTCCTGAGCTGACTGGGCTCTCATGAGCCAGTCTTCAAAGTAGGGGAAGACAAACACCCCTTGAGTTCTTAGGAAGGCCACCACCACTGCAAGGCACTTTGTGAACACCCTGGGTGCCGACACTAGGCTAAAAAGGAAGTACCTTGTACTGATAATGGTTTCCTCCCAATACAAATCCGAGATATTGTCTGTGGTCTGGATGAATCAAGATGTGGTTATACGCATCTTTGAGCTCTAAGGAGCATAGCCAGTTTCCCTGGCAGAGGTAAGGCAGTAATATTCCATGGGAAAGCATCTTGAACTTTTCCCTCACCAGGAACTTGTTTAAGTTTCACAGGTTGAGGATGGGTCTTAGGCCTCCAGTTCTCTTTGGTATCAGAAAGTACCTGGAGTAGAAACCTTTTCCCTGTAAGTGGTGGGGCACCGGCTCCAATGCCTGATCCTCGAGAAGACCTGCTAACTCCTTCAAGAGGAGGTCCCTGTGAAGAGGGGGTCCGAGAGGCTCCCCTGGAAAGTAAGAGGGGGCACCTGGGTGAGATGTAGCCGATAGCCCATTTGGACTATCTGGAGAACCCAGGTGTCCGCTGTGATGGCTGGCCACCTGTGGGCATACAGGATCAGCCTTCCTCCCGTGCAGGGCCTTGCCTCCTTGGAGAGAGGGACTATGCTCTGGGAGTCAAAACCCCCCTCCAGGCTGGGTTGGAGCTGGTGCCTGGTACTTGGGGGTCTTGTGCTTACGCGGGCCCTGCCCCTGTCCCTTGGCCTGCTGCCCCTGCTGGGGAGGCCTGATACGTGGGGTCGTTTCAGTAAGCTGATCCTTTCCTTGGGTAAAAGGGCTTCTTACCAGAGCCCTTCTTAGAAGGGGCAGATGTCCGGGTCAGGTACTCGGACTCTATCTCGGCAGCCTTCTCAGTCATGGGCTTGCCAAAGAGGTTTTCACCCCGGCAAGGGACATTGACCAACTTGTCCTGAACCCATGGTTCCAGGTCGGATGACTATAGCCAAACCTGGCATTGTGCACCGATGCCAGATCCCCCTACCAGGGCCGAAGTCTCGAAGCCGTCATAGGCTACTTGAGTCAAACTTCAAGCATTCTCGGATCCCAGTGGACAAAACTTAGAAGTGCTGCAAAGGTCCCTTGGAGAGACCAGCTGATAACCCGGCAATCTCCTTTGCCAGGTCTCACAGGTACATGCCCATATACAGCTGGTATGTCTGGATTTGGCATGCCAGCATGGAACCCTGGTAGCACTTTCTGCTGAGAGCATCCAGGTTGCGGGCCTCCTGGCCAGGAGGCACCGAGGAGTGCGTCTTCTGGCTCTTGAAACGGCACATGGCCGATTCCACAACCATGGAGTTGTGCGGCAGCTGTGCTTTTTGGAACCCGGGGCTCCTGCAAACTCGATAGATGGAATCGATTCGCCTGCTAAGGACCAGCATCGAGGCTGGTGTCTCCCACATGCGGAGCATCAGCCGTTCCAGAATGGGGGGCACCGGTACAGTAAGGGCTTCCTTCGAAGGAAATTCATACTGAAGGACCTCGAGCTCCTCAGCTCGAGGCTCCTCCTCGGGATCCACCGGGAATGACAAAGCCTTTGCCATGTCCCGGACGATGTCCAAGAACCTGGTGTCCTCCGGGGGTGACCTTCTCTGAGGTTCAGATCCTGGGGAGTCTGACAGGACATACTTGGTACGGTGGGTGTCTGGGGACTCCTCATCCTCCGTCTCCCAACCGGACTCCTCCGAGTCGTCGATCGGCTCCGGCCTCGACCGCTCCGATGCCGAGGGAATCGGCGTCGACGACCTCAGTTCCAAACGGGAGGTCGAGGGGAACCTTAGCCGAGGATCGACTCAGTCTCCGGGGTTGACTTGGATGTTGAAGTCCCAGTGGTCGGGGCGGATGGGTATGTGAGACTGGCCTTCAGCACCCGCTGCTGGTCCATGAAGGCAGACACGCCACGCTACAAGGCTGCCAATCTGAGACTGAGCTCAGGAGGCTCCGCAGCCCCCGGGTCGAGGCTCCGCAGCCCCCGGGGTCAGGTCCCCATGCTGGCTCTCCCGGAGGAGAGTCAATCACGAGGACAGCGCTTACCTTCCTTGGCGTCTCCAGGTCCTTTCGAGGTAGTTTGGCAGGCCTCTCCAACTCCGAGGATCTGGGGCAGTGGGCCGGGCTCCGCAACTGAGGGACCAGGCCTCTCAAAGCTCTCAGATGACACCACCCTCATAGATTTTTTTCTTCCTCCGGTGTTCCCGCGAGGGAGACCCCCTTTTCAGAGGACACTCGACGTTGCTCAGGATCCGACAGCTCCCGAGAGGTCGAGGCCTCTGACGAGGTCCGGGCCCTGGCAGGTGTGGACTCGGGAAAAATCCTGTCATGTTGCTGCTGCCTGCTCCTCAATGCCTTGGAAGACATCTTTTTGCACGGGCCACAGAACATGGGGTCTTGGTCGGGCCCAAGGCATCGGAGGCAGCAGTCATGTATGTCAGTGAACGATATTAGTTTCGTGCACCGATCACACTTTTTAAACGCGCTGGCAGCCATAGGGGGGGGTAAAAAGGGCCCCTGCGAGGTCAAAGGACCGGACTGCCAGCTAAACAGAAAAAAAAAAAAAAAGGAAGAGCGCAAACGCTAGTCATGAAGGACAAAAACAAAAAAATAGACCGGGCTCTATACCAGTGTACCGAGCCCGAGGCGGGAAGGGGAACCGGCGTTGAACCAGCAAAGCAGAAAAATTAATTTCTAACTTTTATCAACTTTTTCCATGGGGGAACTGGGACGACGTCAGTTGGGCTCCGCGGAAAAAAGGAGATTGAGCAAGATGGCACCCCCTTGAGCAGGAAGGGGACCGCGCATGCGTGGTAGCATGTCCCAAAGGCTTTCTTCGAAAGTTGGGGGATTTGCTCCGCATGGGGGCTCCGTCGACATCACCCATATGTGAGGGCTGACTTCCTGCTTGTTCCTGGAGAATGAATATTATAGTGTCTCTGTATCGCTCTAAGATTGTATATAGTTCTGCTCGCCATATTCTAAAAAGGATATAGCAGAATTAGAAACGGTACAGGTAAGAGCCACCGAAATGATAAAGGGGATGGAAGGATATCCCTACAAGGAGAGGCTTAAAAGATTACGGCTCTTCAACTTGGAAACAAGACAGCTGAGGGGAGATAATATATTAAGGCATTAATGAATGGAGTGGAATGGTTAGATCAGTTATTTACTCCCTCAAAAACAGAAAGAATAAGGGACACTCAATGAAGCTACAATGCAGCATCTTTGTTAATATGGGGAAGGGTTGTCTGGTAAGGTTTGCCTCTTTGCAGACAACACCAAAATCTGCAATAGAGTAGACATCCAGGAAGGAGTAGATAACATGAGGAGAGATCTAGCTAAGCTTGAAGAATGGACGAGAATTTGGCAGCTGAGATTTAATGCTTAAAAAATAAAAAATAAAGGTTCATGAGCATTTGGGATGCAAAAATCCAAGGGAGCAGCAGACAGTGTACGGGGCAAAGTACTTCCGTCCACACAAAAAAAAAAACCAGGACCTGGGCATAATTGTTTCCGATGATCTTAAAATGGCTACACAGGTAGAAAAGGTGACTGAAAGCCAAAAGGATGCTTAGGTGCATAGGGAGAGGAATGTCTAGTGCAACCTCATCTGGAGTATTGTCTGCAATTCTGGAGACCACATCTTCAAAAGGATATAAACAGGATAGTCTCAGTGCAGAGGGTGGCTACTAAAATGGTCTATGGTCTTCGTTATAAACCATATGGGGACAGACAAAAATCTTAATATGTATACGTTAGAGGAAAGGCAGGATAGAGGAGATATGATAGAGATATTTAAATACCTGTGGAATAAATGCACAAGAGGAGAGCCTCTTGATTGAAAGTAAGCTCTGCGACAAGGGGGCATAGGATGAGGACGAAAGGAGACAGACTCAGGAATAATATGCTGAAATATTTCTTTATGCAAAGAGTGTAGATGTGTGAAATAGTAGAGACGAGGACAATTATCTGAATTCAAGAAAGCATGGGACAAACAAAGAAGATCTCTAAATGAAAAAAGGGACTATGGTATTTGATATGGAAGGGCGGACTAGATAGGCTGTGTGGTCTTTTTCTGCTGACATGTTTTTATTTAAGGCTAATCTGAGAAATTTTTTTTTTTACTCAACGCATAATCAAACTCTGGAATTCATTACCAAAGAACATAGTAAAAGCCATTAATGTATCTGAGTTTAAGAGAGGTTTGTACAAGTTCCTGGAGGAAAGTTCATAAACCATTATTAAAGGGGACTGTGGAAATGTACTGGGATAAGCAGCATGGAATCTGTGTACCTTTTTGGAATTTCACAGGTATCTGGTGACCTAGATTGGCTACTGTTGAAAACAGGATATTAGTCTGACCTAGTATAGCATCGCTTATGTTCTTATAATACATTACAGAAATCAAATAACTTATTCCTCTATGACAGAATGCTTCAGCAGATCTTCAGCATTAATCGCTGAAACATTGCCTAGCAGAGAGATGACAAGTTCTTACAAAACAGCTATTCGTGATTCTAGACCATTAAGGACAAGACTTTCATGATGTTTTCTTTTGAAAAGAGCTATATTACCCAATTTCAACAGTTCACATACCTTGCTTTTTTTCACAGTTAACAGCACAGCCTAAAATGAGTTGCAACAGTCTTCCCAGCTCTGTAGGATTTGAATGTTCAACTATCTCGTTTAGATCAGGAAATAAACATTCTGAAATCTGGTGGCCCAAAAACTGCAATGAGGGAAAGATTACAAAGTTAATATTTTTCTCTTATAACTGTTCTTCATAATCAAGGACTAACCCATATCATCTACACTAGAATCAGAAATAAATTCATTCTGTGCTCTTAGAACTATAGTGTAAATTACCTGTAACAGACATGTTCATCTGAAAGATTTTTTTTCTAATAGAATTTAATTTGAAAAAAGTCATCAAGGAAAATATACCAACACACATTGATCCTAGTTATTTCCTACTTGAAATAAAATTAAATATTGCACCTTTCATACCTCATTGTAATAGTCCATAATCTTTTGAAGAATCTTCTTTAAATTATTGACCTAAGTATTTTAAAAGGAATATAGTTTAGCTACAAATAATTACAGCAGTTAAGTCTTAAATTCTTGAAAAAAAACAATACAATTGTTAATTTAGAGCATGATTCACTAAGGCCTTTCCCTCCCCCCTGCATCGATGAAAAACAAAAAGGAACAAAAAATAAAATTAGTTTTACCAGCTCCAAAATCCTCCTGGCTGAAAAATAGCCACAAGGAATATTACTTTCAATACAAGATCCTTTAAACTAAAGGATGCTCTCCAAAATGGTTCAAAGAAAGCATTCCCTAGAGCATGGAAAACCAATTACACTGGAGGATGATGGTGCATTATTCCCTTCAAAGAAAAGGTCATGCTAGAGTGAGGACAACAGGGTGCCCCCTCTTGACACCCCTGGAGAAAAAAAAAAGTACAGAACACGCCAGCACTACAACCTAACCCACCCAAAGAGCTAACCGATAAATTCTTGAGATCTGCCTGTAGAAAAGCCAAAAGGACCCTAACAGAAGCCTGAAAATGCAGTGATCCCATGCTCTCCATACCAGACCTCAAAGTCCCTCTGAACTCACATGCACTATGGAAGTACTTCTTCCCTGCTTGCAGAACAGACATAAGGACCTCCACTGAACATCCTTTCAGTCTCAGATGAAAGCTTTTAAAATGCCAAGCCATTGCTCAGAGAGACTGATCACCAATCAGCAACAGGGCCCTGCTCCAGAAGGCACTTCTCTTGAAATCAGAGTACTTTGCCCACCTTGAGACCAACTAAACTCGGATACCATGCTTATCTAGGCCAATCCAGGGCCACCACTACTAAAGGACTCTGATGCAATGCAATCCGCTGCAAAAAGAGGACACAGGGGGACCCTATAAAAATCATGTCAGGGGCCACTGCTGCAGTAGGGCATCCAACCCAGTCAAATCCCATTTTTTCCAAATGAAGAAATGAGGAAATTACAGATGCCCAGAACACGTAGGCGAACTTCCCAAGCAGGTAATCTCTATATCTAGGGCAATATGCACCGCTGAAAATGCTTGAAGGCAGGCTTTGGACCACTTGATAAAGGCAGCTTCCTGAGTCTCTGCCATGCGCTGTGCTCCTATGAAGCTTGACATAGGGCACCGCTGTGGCACTGTTGGAAAGAACACCAATGGTCTTGCCCTGAATCACCCACTAGAAGACTTGTAGTACAATTCAGACGGTCCTCATTTCCGGATGATTTAAAATTGACCATCCACCCGCCCCAAGCCAACTTGTCTAGGCAATGAGCTCCACAACCAACAAGACCAATTGTGGCCCTTTTCTGGATATTGTCTGTGAAACCAGAACAAAAGCATTTGTTTAGCATTTCTGGTTTTTTGTCATTGCTCCCTACAAAAGTGTTCTTCAGTGCCTTTCAGTCTTACAAATCTTGGAAAGAGGAGAGGTGAAGTTATAAGACTGAAAGACACCAAGGAGCTCTGTGTGAAGAGCAATGACTAAAAACCGAAATACTAAAACAAATGCTTTTGTTCTGTGTTCACAAAAGAAAATACCGAGAAGGGCCAAATTTGCTGACAAAGATACATATGGGATTGGAGTAGATACCACACCATTCACTGAAGAAATGAACTTCTTGAAAAACTGGAAGTGATAAAAACCACTGGGCTGGATAGGCTACACTCCAGAATACTGAGGGAGCTCCAGAGGTTCTGCCAAGTCTTCTTAAGGGCGCGGTTTAATAGATCCTTAGAGATGAGAGATTCCATGGGAGTGGAGAAGGGCTGACGTGGCCCCTCTTCACAAAAGTAGTAAGAGAAAAGAGGTGAGAAATTACAGGTCTGTAAGCCTTCTCAGTGGTTGGAAAAGTAATGGAGATGCTGCTGAAGGAAAGCATAGTGAACGTTCTAAAATCTAATGGATTGTAAGATTTGAGGTGGCATGGTTTCACCAAGGCAGATTGTGCCAGATGAATTGATTGATTTCGTTGACTGGCTGACTAGAGAACACATCAGGGATGTGTACTGGACATTGTTCCTCAGACAGCTCATGAACAAACCAAGACGACTGAAGTTAGAACCCAAAATAGTGAATTGGATTGGAAACTGATTGACAGAGTGGTGGTAAACTGAATTAAAAGAAAGGTCTTCAGTGGAGTGCCTCAAGGACTGATGCTGGGGCCAGTTCTTTTCAATATCTTTGAGTGATATTGCTGATTCATGCAAGGGAAAGTTTGCCTTTTTGTGGATGAGATACAGATTAATTTATTTAAACTTAGTTTTATACCATCTTTCTACCATTCAAGTTATTTGCAATAGGGTGGACGCCCTCAAATGAGTTGAGAATATGAGAAATGAGCTACAAAATATAACCCCCCCCCCCCCCCCAAGAATCATCTAATGCTTGGCAGTTAAGATTTAATGTTAAGAAGTGCAAAGTGATGCACTTGGGGTGCAGAAATCCAAAAGAGCAGTATGCAATAAGAGGCAAAAGGTTGGGATGACTTTGCCATTTTGAGATACTATGTGAGAAGGCAATGGCCAGAGCCAGGATACTAGGCTGCATATAGATTGGCATAATCAGCCAAAAGGAGGTGGTGACAATGCCTCTGTATAGGTCACTGGTGAGACTTCACATAGCGTACTTACTCAGTTTGAAGCCACATCTCATTAATATTTAAAAAACAAACAAAAAAAAAACAAAACCTAAGAGGGTCAAAGGAAGGGACCAAAATGGTATGGTATTTGTGCCAGAAGCCATATGAGAAGAGATGCCAAGACCCAAATATGGTGACAGACTTACCTAATTTTCTTTCCATTAGGACCAACAGTCCAGTCCAGACTCCAGGGATGTGTCCCTTTTCCAGCAGATGGAGACTGAGCATTCTAGCTTTTGGCGATAACACAACATCAGGAACAGGCGTTCCTCCCACCAAGCCAGTATTCCAATGATAAAGCAGAACCTAAGAAGCAATAATGACCCGATGGCAAACCATGGACAAACTATGTACAAACTACATCTTGAACCCCCTGTGGTGACCTAGTGCAGCCCAAGACCACCAAGGCTACAGCTGGTTTCCCAAGCCTCCAGAAAACAATCCTTTGGCTTAGGATCAAACCTTACGACACAACCAAAGGATAAAGCACAGTCTTGTATAAGCTAACCATCTGAACCGGGCTTGCCAACGTACTGAGATGGGTGGGTTCTGGATTGGACTGTAGGTCCTAATGGAAAGGAAATTAGCAGGTAAGTAATTTCACCTTCCATGGCATCCTTACAGTCCAGACTCCTGGGATGTACCAGAGCAGTACTCAAATTCGGCCTCCAACACCCAAGAGCCAAAACGCACCTCTGAATGCGCCTGTAAATCCAGCATATGACGACGTATGAAGGTATGCAAGGAGGCTCACGTAGCCGCCCTGCAAATATCTGCTGGGGGAACCAGAGCACACACTGCCCAAGATGCTGCCTGCGCCCTGGTGGAGTGCACCCATAGACCTGTGGGCACCTGCTTGCCCTTCAAAAGATAGGCCGACGTGATCGCCTCCTTTAACCACCTGGCAATGGAGGTCTTGAGACTTCCTTCGCTGTGCGAGGGCCTCTGAACAGAACGAACAAGCGATCCGTTTTCCAGGACAACTCCGTGGACTTCAAGTAGCAATGGAGGACCCTACATGCATCTAGAGCACAGAGCTGACAATCCTCGCCCCTAGGGAAGACCGGCAGGACCACAGTTTGATTGATATGAAAAGGCGAGACCACTTTAGGCAAAAAGGACGGCACTGTATGCAAAACCAAATCAGTCTTTCGCCAAAATGAGGTAAGGCTCCCTACAAGACAAAACCTGCAGCTCCAAAATTCTTCGATCCGAACAAATGGCCACCAGAAAAACCACCTTTAAAAAGGTAAGGTCCTTAAGGGAATCAGCTGCTAGAGGCTCAAACGGCACACCCGAGAGAGCTCCTAGTACCAAACTGAGATCCCAAGGAGGAACACAGGGCCTCAAAGGCCGTTTCAGGATCTTCACTGCCCTGAGACAATAAACCACATCCAGATGAGCTGCCAGGGAGAACCCCTGATGCAGCCCAGATAACTACTACTACTACTGAGCATTTATATATAGCGCTACCCGTCGTACACAGTGCTGTATAGACATGTAAGAGATTGTAAGCTCTGATGAGCAGGGACTATCTAGTCAAGACAAAACTTGAAGGTGTAGGCAGAGATAAAACTAGGGGAAAGAAAGGGAGATCAGGTGAGTCAAGATCCAAAAGCAGCAGCAAAGAGGTGAGTTTTCAACTTGGATTTGAAGAGGGTTATAGAGGGTGCCTGGCGTACAGACACAGGTAGTTTGTTCCAGGCATAAGGTGCAGCAAGGCAAAAGGAGCGAAGTCTGGAGTTAGCAGTAGAAGAGAAGGGCACAGATAGAAGTAGTTTGCTAGAAGAGCAGAGTTCCCGAGGGGGGTTGTAAGGAAAGGTACTGAGGAGCTGCAGAGTGAATGCATTTATAGGTCAGCAGGAAAAGTCTGAACTGGATGCGGAAACGGATAGGGAGCCAATGAAGTGACTTAAGAGGAGTAATATGGGCATGACGAGGCTGGCGGAAGATTAGTCATGCAGCAGAGTGTTGAACAGATTGAAGGGGAGAGAGATGATTCAAAGGGAGACCAGCAAGGAGTAGGTTACAGTAGTCAAGACAAGAGGTGATTAAGGAGTGGATAAGCGTTTTAGTAGTGTGTTCAGAAAGGAAAGGGCAGATTTTGCTAATGTTAAAGAGAAAGAAACAGCAGGTCTTAGCTACGAGATGGATATGTGCAGAGAAAGAGAGAGAGGAGTCAAAGACAACCCCCAGACTGTGGGGCAAGGAAACAGGAGGAAGTACAGAGTTATCCACAGAGACTGAGAAAGGAGGAAGAGGGGAGGTTTTAGGGGGAAAGATAAGAAGTTCAGTCTTGGCCATGTTCAATTTCAAGCGGTGGTGAGACACACAGGCAGCAATCTCAGAAATGCAGGCAGATATCCGGGTCTGGATTGCCAGAAAGATATCAGGCGTAGAGATGTAGATCTGGGAGTCTTCAGCATACAGATGGTATTGAAAGCCATGGGAAGAGATAAGCGCACCAAGGGACTGGGTATAGAGAGAGAAAAGGAGCGGACCCAAGACCGATCCTTGGGGTACACCAATTGGGACTAGGGTAGCAGAGGAGGAGGAGCCACCAGAACACACACTGAATGAGCAATGGGAGAGATAGGAGAACCAGGATAGTACAGAGCGACTAAAACCAAGCGAGGACAGGGTATCGAGGAGAAGGTTGTGGTCAACAGTGTCAAAAGCAGCAGAGAGGTCAAGAAGGATGAGGACAGAGTAAAGGCCCTTGGATTTTGCAGGAACAAGTCACTGGAGACTTTGGCAAGAGCCGTTTCAGTATAGAGGACAAAAGCCAGACTGTAAGGGATCCAGGAGGGCATGAGAGAAGAGGAAGTCGAGGCAGCGGCAGTGAACCGCACGTTCAAGTAGTTTAGAAATGAAGGGAAGGAGAGATGGGTCGATAATTAGAAGGACAGGTGGGATCAAGTGAGGGTTTCTTGAGGAGAGGTGTGATCACAGCATGCTTGAAGTCTGCAGGGACTGTTGCAGTGGAGAGCGATAGGTTGAGAATATGCGAGATAGAAGGGACAACGGTGGAGGAGATGGGGCTTAGGATCAGAGGAGCAGGTGGTAAGTTTGGAGGAAGAAAGAAGGTGTGCAGTTTCCTCTTCAGAGATCACACGAAAGGAAGAGAGGGTAGCAGAGGTGTGGGGGGGGGGGGAAGAGTTGGGAGTGGAGAGGGAAAGGAGGGGAAGTAGCTGAGTTTGTGGGGAATGGGAGGGTGATCTTGTGGATTTTGTCATGGAAAGAGTCAGCCAGGGTTTGGGCATCAGAGGCGGAGGCACTTTGAGGAGAGAGCTGAGAGTAGTAAAGAGATGGCGAGGATCAGGAGGCAAGAGAGTTAGTCAGATGGACATAAACTAAAGCAGCAATCTGCACCCGGAAGGTCAAGGCCAGCCCCTTGTCAAAGCCATCCTGCAGAAGGGCTAAAACATCTGGGATAGAAGCCCCAAAAGGGCACAGTTGTCTCTTTTCACACCAGGCCTCGAAGACCCTCCAGACGCGCACATACAGTACATTAAGGGTGTAGACCACCACCTTGCTTTTAACAAGGTGGCAGTCATGGATGACGAATACTCCCGGCGTCTCAAGGACGCCCTCTCAAGAGCCAAGCCGTAAGAACCAATCCACCTGAGACATCAGGATTGGACCTTGTGACAACAGTCTGGCCGCACCGGCAGCCACCACAGCTTGTCTACCAGCCTCACTAGGTCCACATACCACGGATGCAGAAACCAATCCGGGGCTACTAAGATCACTAGACCTGCATGGGTCTCTATGCGCCGAATGTGGTGTCCTATATGAGGGACCACAGCGGAAAAGCATAAAAGCAGGCCCTCTGCCGGCCAAGTCTGAGCCAACTCATCAAGGCCTTTGGATATGCACTCCCTGCACCTGCTAAAGAATTGTTCTACCTTGGCATTCTCCGCCGACACCATGAGATCCAAGACTGGTATGCCCCAGCACTGGATCAATTGATGGAAAACTGCATCCAAAAAGGACCGGATCCAGCTGATGCCTGCTCAGGAAGTCTGCATGCAGATTTCCTTTCCTGCCATATGAGCTGCCGACAATTGCGAGAGACTGCCCTGTTTCTTCAGTGGTTGAAGGCCAACGTCCTTTGCAAGACAGGTGCTGCCTGTTCTGCCCCGACTATTGATGTAGGGCACTGTGGAGGCATTGTCCGATAGAACTCACTGCCCATTGTTGGATAAAAGCCTGAAACTCCAGGAGGGCCAACTGCATGTCCCTTATTTCCAGCTGGTTGATGGACCACTGTCTGGTTTGGTGACCAGCTGCCCTGCATGATCTGTGCCATGCAATGCGCTCCCCAGCTGGAGAGATTGGCATCTGTCGTGACCAGCATCCACTCCAATGGCTCTAGTGGCATGCCCCTGGCCATACTGACTGGCAACAACCACCATGCAATGGTACTGCTGCACACCTCCAATGGACATAGAAATCAGCGCGAAAGAGTGCTTCTGGGGAGACCAACGGGAAAGCAGTGCCTTCTGCAAAGGATGGATGTGAGCTCTCGCCCACGGCACCAGGTCCAGAGTCAATGCCATAGATTCCAGGACCTGCAGGTAGGACCACGCTGACTTCGACTGTTGTCTTAATTGGCAGATCTGATTCTGAATCTGCAAGCACCTCTCTTCCGGCAGGAATACCATCCCCTGCGCTGTGTCAAAACGAGCACCCAGATACAAGAGATTCTGAGAGGGCATAAAGTGGCTCTTGGCTACATTTACAACCCAGCCCAAACTCCTGAGAAACTAGAGGACCCGCCGAGTGGCTGCTATACTCTCCTGCCATGACTTTGCCCGAATAAGCCAGTCATCCAGGTAGGGCAGGACCAGGTCCCCTTGGCTCCTTCACTGGGCTGTGACCACTACCATGATCTTGGTGAAAGCTCATGGTGCTGAGGTGAGCCCAAATGGAAGAGCCTGGAACTGGAAATGTCCCATAGGCACTGTTCCCTCTAAGCTGTGCGCGTGTGCGCACGCACACACCTCGCTGAGTGAGCGCACATACTTTACAACAGAGCGCACAAAAATTACAGTTCTGATTCTGATAGAAAACACAGATGTCTTAAAATTTAAAAGTTGTTGTGTATTTACAGTTTTCACAAGTTCTACAATATTTTCTAATGCAATCAATGTGGTGTACATACTGTATTCTGACGTGTAGTCAAATTTTAAAGTATATAACTCCGAGTGTCGTTATGTGGCGCACAAAAATTTAACCTTCCTTCAAAAGCTGCACAGCTGATATTTTATGCGCACACAGCCTACAGAAAATTAGAGGGAACATTGCCCATAGGCACTGCAAAGTGCAAGAAACTGATGCTCCTCCCAAATGGGACCTCCGTGAGGTCTAGAGAGGTGAGAAACTCACCCTGGTACACCGCCACAATTACAGACCGCAAGGTCTCCATCCAAATATGAGAGACCCACAACGCCCAATTGACACACTTGAAGTCTAGAATGGGTCAAAAGGAACCCTTTTACTTGGGTACCATGAAACAAATGGAGTAATGCCCCTGACCCTGCTGATCCTAAAGGACTGTTATTACTGCGTACAGCTGAAGCAACTGACAGAGCGTTTCAGAGACCGCCCATGCCTTTACCGGTGCTCTCATGGCAACATCTGCAAGAGAGAACACAAATTCCAGAGCGTTTGACTTCCAGCACCCAATGGTCAGAGGTAAGGTGGACCCCGGCCGGGTAAAACTGCCATAGGTGATCACTGACCGGCACAAGCCTCCCTCATCTCATTGAGACTTCTTTGCCGCAGAGCTGGCCCCAGCAAAGGAGGCAGTTCCAGATCCTCTACTGCCACGGAAGAAATGCCCCCTAGCTGGATAAGTAGGCTTCTGATAAGGTGCATACTTCACCATCCTAAACCTACAGAAATCCCATGATTATCCCTTCCCTGTGGACATCGCTGGTTTCTGGGGGTTGGGTTTGTCCTCCGGACAGCATGCAGGCTTGGGACTCCCCCCAAATCCTAGACCAACATCTCTAGAGCGTCCCCAAAGAGAAGCTTGCCCCAAAAGTGTAGTCTGAGACACTGCTTGGAAGAGACATCCGCGGACCAACTCCGCAGCCATAATAAACGCAGAGTAGCTATGACAACAAGATGCCATACTCTTAGCTGACGTCCGAAGCAGGTCATAGGAGGCATCTCCCAGGTAAGCAACTCCTGAATCTACCCAAGCCGGTTCTGGGAGAGTCACGCCAAGCCCAGTTTCTGCTCCTGACAAAACATGAATCCATCGCATGCAGGCCCTTGTGACATAGGTCCTGCACACCAAGGCCTGCAAGGCCAATGCATTGACCTCAAAAGTCTACTTCAGCAACATTTCTAACTTCTTATCCTGGGGATCTTTCAGAACTGCACCCCCTTTCAATAGGATGGTGGCCCTCTTAGTGACCACTGACAACAGGGAATCCACTCTTTGAAACTGGAAGCACTCCTGTTCTCTAGCAGGAATGGTATAGAGGTGCTGCATGGTTCTAGCGCCGCATAAACCCACCTCCGGGGAGTCCCACTCCAGATCAAATCATTTGCTTTAGGGCGTGGTGCACTGGAAAGGCGTCTTCCAATGTACAGATCCCCTGCATCAATGGATCCTCAAACGGAGGGTCCACAGCTGATGCCTCCACCGAGAGGTTCAGTGCTGCTATGGAATCGCTAATTAGAGACACCAGTTCTTCCCTGCGGAAGACTCACTATACTGGGATCCTCCCCTACAGGCAGGGAGTCTTCTGGAAGGCCCCCGGGTCCTCCTCTGCACCCAGACCTGACTATCAATGCCTTGCATCTAACTTTGGGGGGTATTTTGTACTCAAGTGCATTTGGGGTATGTTTATCGTTATTGTAACCTCTCTGCTGATATGCCCTAACTTCAATCTAATGTTCGGAACCTTGATCCTCCTCCAGTGCCAAACCACCAGAGGCCAGGGCTGCTAACTAGGTCTTTGTGTCCAGACCATGTAGCTGCTCCTTGTGCTGCTCTGTCAGGTCTCTTGAGGATCCATTAGGCCCTGATTAATACACTAAGCTTGATGTAGTTGAAAGCGTAGTTACTCACCTGTAACAGGTGATCTCCGGGAACAGCAGGAATTTAGTCCTCACATATGGGTATCGTCGGTACCGACGGAGCCTGTGCGGAAATGCTCCCCAGCGTCCAATAGGAACGCTTTTGGGAGCATCCCTCAGCACATGCGTGCTGCCTTCCCGCCTTTCCAACTGTCCCTCTTCAGTTAAGTTTGTAGCTGAGTGAAAGGATAGAGGGAGAGGAGAGAGGAGAGAGGAAAGAGAGAGAGAGAGAGACAACTCCTAGGGGAGGTGGGTGGGTTGTGAGGACTAAATTCCTGCTGTTCCCGGAGATCACCTGTCACAGGTGAGTAACTATGCTATCTCCAGGAACAAGCAGGAATGTAGTCCTCACATATGGGGACTCCCTAGCTCAGGGGTTCTCAACCCTGTCCTCAGGACCCACCTAGCCAGTTGGGTTTTCAGGATAACCACAATGAATATGTATGAGAGAGATCTGCATACACTGCCTCCATTATATGCAAATCTTTTCCATGCATATTCATTGTGGTTATCCTGAAAACCTGACTGGCTAGGTGGATCCCGAGGACAGGGTTGAGAACCCCTGCTAGCTGATGCCAGGGAGATATACCCAGGAAGGTGCCACCGTCGAAGTTGAGAATCCTTCCTCCCATGGATCTCTGGCATCCCACCAGGGTTGGTGGGTAGGAGTTGTTTTAAGTTTGAAAGAGATTTTGAAGAACAGCTTGGCCAAAGAAGGCATCCCGACGGGAGGCTTTATCTAGGCAGTAGTGGGCTGTGAAGGTGTGTACCGAAGCCCAGGTGGCTGCTCGACAAATGTCAACGATAGACAGAGTGGAGATTGGCCATGGAAGCTGCCATGGCTCTCACATTGTGAGCTGTGACATGGTCCTGAAGAGGAAGACCCTTACTCTCATAAGTAAAGGATATGCATTGGGCAATCCATTTAGATAAAGTTCTTTTGGAGACTGGAAGTCCCAAATGACTAGGGTCAAAAGCTACAAAAAGTTGCGAGGACTTTCTATGTTGCTGTGTTCTTTCAATGTAAAAGGCTAGGGCCCTTTTACAATCCAAAGTATGAAGGTTTCTTTCTTCTGTAGTGGCTAAAGGTTCAAAAGGTGGCCTCATGAGCTGTCCGAGAACTAGATTTAGGTCCCATGCTACCGGTGGTGGCTTGATGAGAGGTTTAGTTAATAAAAGGCCTCTCATAAATCTTGACAGGAGTGGATGAGAGGAAATTGGTTGTCCATTTAGAGGTTTATAAGAAGCTGCAATTGCACTAAGATGGACTCTTACCAAATTGGTCTTTAAGACAGAATTCGATAAGTGAAGGAGATACTCTAGTATCGATTCTAAGGGTATGACCAGGGGGTTTAATCCCTTCTTGGAGCACCATATAGTAAAACGTTTCCACTTGAAGGCATAAGATCTTCTTGTGGAAAGTTTCCTAGAAGCCTGAAGGATATCTTTTACCTGCTGGGACAGGTTGAAGTCCTGGAGGTCTAAGCTTTCAACAACCAGGCCGTGAGGTGCAGGGACTGGGGATTCGGGTGCCATAGCATCCCGTTCGCCTGGAAAAGGAGATCTGGAGCATGCCCTAACTCCAGAGGTGGCGCCTGAGAGAGATACAGAAGCAGGGAATACCACGTTTGGCGTAGCCATTGTGGTGCTATGAGGATCATGCAACCCCTGTCTCTCTGAAGTTTGAAGAGTGTCTTGGGGATGAGGGGAATGGGTGGGAAGGCATAAAGGAAGTCCTGACCCCAGTAAAGGAGGAAGGCATCCCTTGCCTGACAGTTGTGCGCCGGAATCCTGGAACAGAATCGGGGAAGTTTGGCATTCAGTGGACTTGCAAAGAGGTCTATGTCTGGAGTGCCCCAGAGATGAAATATCTTTGCCACCTGGTCTAGGTAGAGTGACCACTCGTGAGGTTGCAGTACTCGACTGAGTTTGTCTGCCCAAAGGTTTTGAATGCCTGGAAGATATACCACTAGAAGGTGAATTTGATGCTCTCTGGCGAGGGCCCATAGTCTTAAAGCTTCGTTGCATAATGACAGAAAGCCTGTCCCGCCCTGCTTGTTCACATAGAACATGCCTACCTGATTGTTCATCTGGACTAGGACTGTCTTGTAGCTGAGCTGGACATGGAACACTCGAAGAGCTAAATAAATTGCTCTTAACTCCAGGAGGTTTATGTATAAACCAACCTCCTGTGGAGTGCAGGTGTCCTGGGTAGAGAGATGATTCAGGTGTGCTCCCCAACCCACCTGTGATGCATCCGTTGTTAGGATGGCCTGAAAGAGGGGTTGATGGAAAGGAGACCCTACTGTCAGATTTTCTAATGATTGCCACCATTGGAGGGACAAAATTAGTCGTTGAGAAATTGTTATTTTGTCCGACAAATGACTCGTGGCTCGTGTCCACTGTGTGGAGAGGGTCCACTGAGCTGCGAGCATATGGGACTACATGAACTGTGGATGCCATGTGTCCCAGTAGCTGCAGTAGCTCCCGAGCAGTGAGGGAGGACTTGCCTACTGCTTGTGAAGCTAACTGCATTATGCTAAGACACCGGGCTTGTGGAAGAAAAGCCCTTGCCTGTCTGGTATCCAGACAGGCTCCTATGAATTCTAGGCATTGGGAAGGAACTAGTTGAGATTTCGGGAAGTTTATTACCAATCCCAAGTATTGGAGGATTCGCATTGTACGAGACAGTGCAATGCTGGCCTCTGTCACTGTGGAGGCTCGGATGAGCCAGTCGTTTAAGTAGGGGGAAGACAAAGATCCCCAGGGTTCGTAGAAATGCAGCTACTACTGCCATGCATTTCGTGAATACCCTTGGTGCTGAAGCCAGACCAAAGGGAAGAACCCTGTACTGGAAATGTCTTCCCCTGAAAAAGAAATGTAAAAACTTCCTGTGATCTGGATGGATAAGAATGTGAGTGTATGCATCCTTTAAGTCTGGAGAGCAAAGCCAGTCCTGGCTTTGAAGGTTTGGCAGAAGAGTTCCCAGAGAAATCATCTTGAATTTTTCTCGAAAGAGATATTTGTTCAATTCTATGAGGTCTAGAATGGGCCTGTGTCCCCCTGTTTTCTTTGGGATAAGAAAATAGGGTGAGAAGAACCCTGCCCCCTGTTGAAGAATGGGTACTTCCTCTATTACCCCTTGGGCAAGAAGAGTGGAGACCTCGTGATCTAGCAGATTGTCTGCAGAGATTTGTGAATTGAACTGCTTTAGAAGTAGGAGGGGGTAAGCTGTGAAAATGAAGTTTGTACCCCTCCCCTACAATGGACAAAGTTCAATCTTCTGCTGTTATCTGATGCCATCTGTTGACAAAGTGGCGTAACCTGCCAGGAATATTGGGGTGTTGAGGACCCCTCAGAGGCAGGAAGGCAAAGTTCTCTAGGAAGGAGTCAAAGCCCTTGAGGGGGCTAAACCTGGAGAGCTGGTTGGGCTCTCGGGCCTTTTGGTTTCTTTTGTTGTCTAGTTTGTCCCTTTTGGGCAACCTGACCTGGAGCTTGAGTCTGATGGGCATAGGAAGGATAAAACTTCCTCTTTTTGCTAAAAGAGGTTTTTTTATAAGGCTTTCTTTTGGCTGGAGTGGCTGTAGACTGACAATCTAAGGTAGAATTATCAGCATCTAACTCGTTAGCCTTCTCCTGCTAGTTCTTGCCGAAGAGATTTTCTCCCGTGCAAGGAATGTTGCCTAACTTGTCCTGTACCCAAGTCTCCAAGTCTGATGCCTGTAGCCAGGCAATTTGTCGTGCGCCAATGGCAATATCAGGAGTTCTGCTAATGCATTCAAAGCAGTCAAAGACTGTACGATTGACAAACTTGGACACATCCTGAGCATGCTTAACCAGAATAAGAAAGTCTTGTCACTTATCTGGGAGAAATGGGCTCATAAGTTCCAAGTCTCCTGTGATTTCTTTGAGGAACATTCCCATATACAGTATAGGATATATGAGCTGATCCTAGCTGAAAGCATGGAAGCTTGAAAAGTTCTGCATCCAAAAGCATCCAGAGTCCTGCATTCACGACCTGGAGGATTGGATGCATGTCTTAGCACTTTTCATCCTACGCATGGCTGACTTGAATGGTGTGGCAGCTGAGTTTTCTGAAATCCAGGACATGGTGGGACTCGATACATAGTATCAAGTCTCCTAGAGTGAGGAGAAGTAGTCAGAGGCGTCTCCCACATTCTGAGCATCAAGTTATGCAGAATTTCATGGATAGGCAGAGTAGCTGCCTCCTTAGGATCTTTAGGATATTGGAGGATTTCCAATTCCTTTGCTCTGGGTTCCTCCTCAGGAGCTACTGTGATTGAAAGACCTTTAGCCATATCACGGATGAAATCCTGAAATGACATGTCCTCTGGAGGTGACATTCTGCGTTGGGGAGAAGAGGGATCTTCTAAGAGAAACCCTCTAGTGCCAGCAGAATTGTCAGAGTCTTCGGAATCGGAGGACTTGAAGTATTCCTGACTCTGATGCTCCTGCAAAGCACGATCCCGGTACCGATCGAAGTCGGTACTGAGGTGACCCGGTACCACTTTATCCACTCCAGTCGGAGGTGGAATAGGAAGAATTACCATCGGGGCCGGTACCATCGGTACTGGCATTGTTGGCATCAGTGTCGATGTCGGAACCGGTGCCCTTGGGACCACTGGTACCGCAGCTGAGAGAAGAGCTGCGATACTGCGTTCGATAGCAAGAAATCTCTGGTCTATCAACGCTGCCGATGCCTGGGTGTCGGTACCGGTAAGAACGGCCGGAACCCCTGAGCATGGCACAGGTAGTTCTTGCGAGGTTGAAGCCTCGAGAACATCCTGAAGCCCCATCGATGCTTTGGAAGCCGAAGCCTCCCGCCAGGGCTGTTTTGCCGGTGTGGTTCCCTCAAGGGCAATGCCAATGGCCTCTCGATGCTTAGCAGGAGCGCTACCCTTTGAGGACCGGCTTTTGTGTTTAGTTACGTGAGATCCATGGGAGGAAGAAGAGGCCCTTGACGATGTCGATGCAATGGATCTGGCATCTGAAGAGAAGGTGGTGCCGAGCTTTGCGGCCCAGTTCTGTCTTTCTCTTTTAGTCATCCCCATACAAGAGAGACATTCAGTTGGAGAATGATCAGGTCCTAAACATTTTAGACACTAATCATGGGTGTCAGTGACGGAAATGGTACCGCCACACTTAATACATTTTTTTTTTAAACCACTAGTTGGCTTTTCCATGATTTTGGACAAATGGCGCCTAGCACCAAAACAGGAAAGTTTCTGAAAAGAAACAGTGAAAGTTTAGGGGGGGGGGGGGGTTGTTTTTTTTTTTTTTTGGAAAGAAAAAAAAAAGAACCGGCGGTACCGGCAGGCGTCGTGCGGTAGGCAAGCGCAACCACAAAAAAGAATTTTGAAGATGGAATTTTCTGCGGTGACAGGGAATAGGTCCTGTTGGCTCCGCGGAAAACGAAGAACTGAAGAGGAACAGTTGGAAAGGCGGGAAGACAGCGCGCATGTGCTGAGGGATGCTCCAAAAAGCATTCCTATTGGACACTGGGGAGCGTTCCCGCGCAGGCTCCGTCGGTACTGATACCCATATGTGAGGGCTACATTCCTGCTTGTTCCTGGAGATCACCACAACCCAACTGTCGGTCTGGATCAGCATTGTGTGGTGCTGTAGCTGGTGATAGATTTCTAGCAGGTTGACCTGCATTTCAGGTTCCCTCTGGCACCAGCAGCCTTGTGTCTGGAGGCTCTTACAATGCACTCCCAAGCCCATGAGAGGCATCTGTGGTGAGGACTTCCTGGGGAGCGGGTGCCTAGAAGGGCATACTAGCCTGAAGGTGACTTAGATTCTGCCACCATCCGAGGGAGTCTGCCAATTGGCAGGTCACTTACACTGTCCCCGAATCTGCCTATGACTTGGGTCCACTGAGAGCGGAGGCACCACTGGGCTGCTCTCATGTGCAGGTGTGCATTTGGGGGTCACGTGGACCGTGGAGGCCATGTGCCCTAGGAGGTGGGCGGGAGGATCCTGCACCACTGCACTTCCTGAGGTGTTCTGACCTCTCCTGAGGGAGGAAGGCTCTTGCAAGGAGGGTATCCAGCTGTGCCCCTATGAACTCTAAGCATTGTGCCGGGTGAGGTGGGACTTGGGAAGTTTATGACAAACTCCAGGTTCTGCAGGGCGTTTATGGTGTGGCTGGTGGCACATTGTTTCTATTGCCATGAACCCCCCCTTTATGAGCCAGTCACTCAGGTAGGGGAAGACGAAGGCCCCTTGAAGCCTGCGGTGGACTGCAACCACCATGAGGCACTTTGTGAAGACCCTTGGTGATGAGGCCAGCCCAAAAGGTAGTACCTTGTATTACTAATGCTGCCCCCCCCCCCCCCACCACAAGCCAGAAGAATTTCCTGTGGCTGGGGTGGATTAGGATATGAATGTAGGCATCCTTTGGATCCAAGGAGTAGAGCCAGTCTCCCTGCAGGAGAAATAGCAGCAGCATTCCAAGGGAGAGCATCTTGAATGACTCCCTGACCAGAAACCTGTTGAGCTCTCACAGGTCCAGGATGGGCCAGAGGCCCCAAGTCCTCCTGGGGACGAGGAAGTACCTGGAGTAGAACCTGGTGCCCCAGAGGTGTTTTGGCATTGGTTCCATTGCCTTGTCCCAGAGTAGTCCTGCTAGCTCGGTGAGGAGCAGGGTCTGGTGAAGGAGAGATCTGGTGGGCTCTCCTGGGAAGAACAGGGGAGGAGCCTGGCATAGGTGGAGGAGGTAACCTCCTTGACCACCTGTAATACCCAAGTATCAGTGGTGATGGCTGCCCGCTTGTTGGCAAATAGGGCTAGGTGCCCCCCTGTGGGCAGCAGAGGACCCCCCCCCCCCCCCGAGGGTGTGGGGATTGCACCCAGGCAATCAAACGTTTCTCCTGGGCTGGGCCTAAGCAGGTGCTTGGGGTTTCAGGGCTTTTTGCTTTCTGGGACTGTATCCCTGGCCTTTGTTGCTGGGCCTGCTTAAGGCCCCAGAAGGCTTGGAAGTGCAGAGTACTACTGAAGCCCCTCTTTCTTCCTCGGGAAGAAGGATTTTTTCCTGGGGTTTTCTTTCAGGGCTGCACAGAGATCTTTTTCGGGAGCCTGGTTCTAGTCACATACTGTAACTCTATCTTTGCTACTTTGTCTGCCATGGATTTGCCGAGTAGGTTTTCACCTGTGCAAGGGACATCGATCAGTTTGTCCTGCACTCATTGTTGCAGGTTGGACGGCTGCAGCCAGATGCCTGTGGCTGCCATCCTAGCTGATGACTCAAAGCCATCATAGGCTTCTTAGGACAGGAACTTTGAACATTCCTTTACTGCAGAGGTTAGGGTTTTGAACCTCTGTAGGGGTTCTCCATCGAGGTCTGCCGAGAATCGACAGTTCCTTCAGGAACATGCCGATGTAGAGCTGGTATGAGTGGATTTGGCATGGTAGCATCAAGTTCTGAAAGGCCTTCCAGCCAAGGGCGTCGAGGGTTCGGGCCTCCCTGCTGAGTGGTACTGATGAGTGTTTTGGCTCTTGAGTCAGCACGTAGCAGATTCCATGACCATTGAGTTGTAGGGGAGCTGGGCCTTTTGGAACCCAGGGCTCTGGCATACACGATACATGGTGTCGAGGCACCTGTTGACAATTGGTACAGATGCCAGTGTTTCCCACATCCTGAGGTGGCGGTGGTTGAGGATCGGGGGGGGGGAGGCACTGGGACTGAGTCTCATTAGGGGGTGCCTCATATTGCGGTATCTCCAATTCCTCGGTTCGTGGGTCCTCCTTGGCCTCAGTCTAGATGGCGAGAGCCTTGGCTACATCCCTAACAAAGTCAAGGAAGGTAATGTCCTAGGGTGGGGGGGGGGGGGAGAAGACTGGTCCGAGGGCACGTCACATTGTCACCTCGTGTCAGGAGACTCTTTGTCCTTGTTTCCCATATGGACTAAGTCGGAGTACGAGCCAGATGCCACACAATCACCTCTGTCAAGGACCGCTGTCTGTGGTGCAGGACCTCCAGAAGATAGTCAGTCTGAACTATGGGTACTTGCCAGGGAGGACCAGTGTCCCGAGGAACAGGACCTTGAACAGGGCCAAGAGCTCTCGAGGACCGGCTCGACATCTGGGAAAGCCCTCTATGTCGAGGGTCCCGTTGTCAGGGTGGATGAACCGGACAAATGCCTGCTGCATAGCCACTAGGGCTGCCATTCTGATCTCCATGCCAGATGGCTCTGCAGGCATAGAGGACGTCGGGCACAGCATCTGTACTGTCGAGGGAGAGTCCGATGAGGACGGCCTTGGAGGCTCGAGGCCAGTTGGCCAGAGCAGACAACTCCTTGCGGGACAACTTGGATTCATGCCTGGGACTGCGGGACCTGGAGTGAGATTTCACCTTCTTCCCAAATCCGTCCTCAGAGGCTGCCTTTGAGGATTCCTTCTTATGCTCCAGCTCCAGGGACTTCTGCTCTGAGGAACTGTGGCTGTGGGACTCAGAGGCAGCTTTGGTTTTGCGGGGCACCGAGGTATCAAAGGGGGCCCTGGAGCATGGTTTTACCAGAGACTCCAGAACAGAGGAGTCAGACTTCTGAAAAAAAAATTTCCTGCTGCTAATGGCGACTCTAAGGCCTTTGGGGTCATTGTTCTGCAAAGTGCACAGTCGGAGTAGTCGAGCTCCGAGTCAAGGCATCGGAGGCATAAGTCATGTGGGTTGGTAAGTAACAAAACTTTGTCACATTTTTTGAAGCTAGGCCATCGGAAGAAAGCGGTCCCCGAGGCCTTCGGTACGCCAGTTGAGGTGAACCTCGAAGGGAAAAAAAAAAAAAGTGAAAAATGGATAGACGAACCCGAGGAGCGATGCAGAAGCAAGCTGGCTCAGGGGTGGGAAAGAACCGGTATGCAAACCGGACAAAGTTTATCTATAAAAATCTGATTTTTTTCTGGGGAATAAAGGACAACGTTCGAAGGGCTCCGCGGAAAAAAGGAGAGAGGCAAGATGGCACACTTGGATGGGAAGTGGACCACACATCTCCCAAAGTCTTTCTTTGAAAGCTGGGGAGATGCTTCTTCACAGACTCCGTCAGTTCAGACGTCACCCATATGCGAGGACTGACTTCCTGCTTGTTCCCAGAGAATTGTCCTAAGTCTGTTGGATCATGGATGCTTCAAAACAAATTAAAACTAAATGCTTAGACATAAATGTTGTATTTGTCCTCAAATCTTTCAGCCTAGATCTTAGCCTCTTGTGTTTGGTGATGTTGTGAGATTTGAGTGTTTGGTTGGATACTCAACTGAATCCACATGATTACATTCAAAGGATGGTTAAAACTGCTTACTATAAGTTATGGCTTCAATCACCAAAGAAGATATATCTTTCATGTAGTACATTTTGTTCTGTATTATGAGTTTTAGTACTTTCACCCCCTAAACTATTGTAATAGTCCTTTTTTAGGTCAATCAAAAAGCTACTATGTCTCCTTTACAGTCAATTCAAAATGCTGCCGTGTGTCTAACCAACTGCAAATGATTTGAGAATATTAGATCTCAATTGTTTGCTCTACATTGGTAGCCAGTTGAATTTCCAGTGTTATACAAGGTGATTATGATTACCTTTAAACGTTTGCACAAAATGGCTCCTATTAGTTTGTCTTCTCTACTTAAACCATACTGTTCTTACACTTTGCACTCTCAGGAGTCGCATTTACTAGATGGTTCCTTCTTTTAAATAGATTCATCTTTAGTCCATACACAAGAGAATTTTCTCTATGACTGCTCCATTTATTTGGAACTTTTTGCCAATTGATTTGCGGACTGAAGCAGAACTGATGACTTTAAAAAAAAAAAATGAAACGTCATTTTAAAAAGGCTTTTCCTGAATTTGTCTGATGAGCAAGTGTAATGTGTGGGTACCTACAGCATAACCAGCATTGAGCCTTTGCTACATTATATAATAATTGCCATCAATGTTTTTAATGGCCATTTTTGATATGATGTTTGTATATGTATTATGCCCTTGTACATGAGGAGTTATTGTGTATGTATTTTGTAACCCACCTCAGATTGTGCGGGATATAAATCTTTAAAAAAAAAACCAAAAAAAACCCCAGCTAGACAGACAGATTTCTTGTGAAGGCAGAATGTTTATATTTCCAGAAATGCTTTTCAGAAATGACTAGAGATGGCCAATGTGTCTGTGTCCAGTTTGACCTGTAACAGCAAGGCTTGGTCTGTAACATATAGATGTAATCTATATATATATGAATTAGTGAAATGTAACGCAAAGCTTGGCATAAGCAGCTAAGGTGAAATTGTACAATGTGATAGTTTTTGCCAATAAAAAGAAGTGCTGCGGGAGATGGGGAAAGGGCATTGCAAGTGACCATTTCAGTTTGTGGAATCTGTAATTCCTTCCTGAAGTGCTCCAGTAGTATTGTTAAGATCTAACTGTTACATTCCTTTCTTACTTGCACAGAGTTCAGGGAATTGGAGCCAAGAGTAGAGATAGGATTTCTGCTGCTTGTTGGCCCCGGTCAGGATTACAGCACTCAAACACAAACCAACCTTTTTCAAAGACATGGAAGCTATAGAACTAGAGGACATGAAATGAAGCTACAAAAAGGTAAAATTAAGTACTTTTTTATGGAAAGGGTGGTAGATGCCTGGAATACCTTCCCAGAGGAGGTGGTGAGGACAAAACAAGTATCCCATGCCTTTCTTGAATTTGGGCAAACAGAGAATCCTTATATACCAAGAGCAGCATTTCTGCTCAAAGCAAAAAACAAATGGCCGTTGTCCTTCAAAAAAGGCAGAGCGCAGGTAACCTGCATGAAGCAGCAGTTATAACCTAAAGTAAAAGCACCTTACGAGACAAAACAGCATGGCCCATCCAGTTTAACTGCCATCATTTACTATGTTATTATAAATGCAGCTCTGAACCTAGTACCAATCAATGCTTAGTTTTCGCTCTTTATTGAACTGTGCACGTGTTTTATGAGGTAACTCAGAAAATGTAGACTGAACTGTGTGTTAATCTCGCAATACCTTTATCCTACGATTATCACCGACATCTTCTTTAATACGGTTTAGCCAGGATTCATCAAACCAGACAACATCTCTATAATAAAGAATACAAGAAAAAAAAAGACGTAATTCTTTTTTATCCTAAAGATTCTGAATTCTCTACAAAGATGATCTTAAAATAAAATACTCATTTTAATCGACAAAAAAGATTAGTAAACACACCCCTTGTTTTTTTCTTTTAAACGTTAATACACTAAGTTTCATTAGCACATGTTAACTGCCATAGCCCATAGAAATAAAAAAGGATGGTGTAGTGCTTAATGCGCATTAATGAAAGGTAACATATGTTAATCTTTGGTAAACTTGCTCCTTAAAGTTCCTCTTTAATTTTTTGTCTTTAGTAAACATGCTCTTAAATGCAAACACACCAAATAAAGCACATCATACTAAACACTAGAAATAAAACCAAATAATTAGCCCCCCCCCATTTAAAGTTTCCCCAATACTTAAAATATTTAAATATACACTTTGTCATATGTAAGTTCTACATGAGTAAAAACATAATACAAATCAATACAGGAATTATAAATTTACCCCCTATATGTAAATGAATTAAGTATTTTCTGCAGGGAATACAAATGTAAAAAAGTGCGAGAAGATAACCATTATTAATACAGTATCTGCTTGTAGGCATTCCAAAGGGCAGAGCAGCTGTGTGTGTGTACTCCACAAAATATGCACACATGCATGCAGACACAATGCTTCCTCGGAGTAAGTGCTAGTTTGTGTGATGGAATTTTGAGTGGGCAAGCCGCGGAGATTCTGGAGAAAACAAAGGATTGAGCAACCACATTAAAATGACTAATAATTTTCTCATTATATATAAAAGAGGAGACTCCTGAAACAGGATGATAGAAATTTGAATGAAAGTCCAAAATGCAATGTTGTGTTGGGTGTTAGCCTAGATTATATATATGCTTTGAGAAGTTGCTGAAATTTTGCATTTGAAAAAATAAAAGGATATTTTAAAATATTTATATATTGAAATTGACCCGCTTGGTTAACTTGATAGACACTGAAGTAGTAATTGCTATCAAGTATGTTGAAACTGATGTGGCGAAACTTCCTCTAAAGATTGTTTGAAGTCATTCTTGCACTATTGGAGATAATCCTGGGAGCCTATATTAGGTATTTCACCTTTATAAAAAAAATTTTTTTAATTTTAAGCACCCCGATATAAATGAATGCCATTATTTCTATTCCACTTAATCAACAGAGTTCAAAGAACATTCCAGCAACAGTAAAACAGCAATAATACAAAAATAAACCATAAGAAATAATGTATATATTAATTTAACTACCTGGAGGTGAACACAAGCCACAGATATTTCCTAAACAGACTTTTTTTTTTTTTTTTTTTTTAAGCTTTTTCATATGGCTGCAACTGCTTCAAAACAATTGAACCCCCAGCAGCACTCGTTTTAAGTAGTTAGCAGTGATTGGTCCAGCCCCATGAAGGGGACCGCAGGAGCTGCTCCCCACAGGACGACACCAGGCCAGGAAGAGGGGAGGAAGAAAGAGGGAACCAAAACAACCACCAAGAAATAAAGAAAAACCCTAGGACAAAAACCCCAAAGTAATCAAACAGGCTTCCTAGTTCTCCCTTCGGTGAGTACAGATCTCTGGGATCACCCGCTCCAGCTGCTTGGAGACTGAGCTTACTGGGGCTGGTGGGTGAGTGCCAGCTGCCTAAGTATCCTGATGTCATCAAAACATGACATGCTCAATCTCCAAGTTGCTGGTGGGAGTTGGCTACCCTGAGGTGCGGGACTGGACTGGAGGGACGATAAGGAAATGGTTGGAGAAAGTACACTGGCATATAAGGTATAAAGGCAGAGGGTTCATTGCTAGTAATATGATGGAAAATAATTATAAGATGATGTATCAATAGCATTTTACCCAGTGTTAGCCAAGATGAAAGGATGGGGCTCTAAACAATGCTGAGAAGTGTGGGGAGGGGGGGGGCACATATGTTAAAGTTTGGTGGGGATGTGAGCAAATTAAGATGTTCTGGATTGAGATACCCAAGATTTATGGCAGACTGGTTAGAACTAAAATAGCAGTACACATGGTGGTGGCAAGGATCAAGCACATCTAGTACGACGGATAGCAGCTACATGCTTATTGGTGAACAAACAATGGAAGTCTGAGGCCATACCGCAATCGTAAAAGTGCCGAGATTATATGAAATTTGTGTGAAACATGTCTTGCCCGTCTGCTATGCAGTTGGGAGGAATGTTGAAATATGAACATATCTGGAAGCCCTTTATTGCGTTTAGGAAGGCTAGTATAACAAATAGTGCATTGACATTTTGTTTGAGACTAGGGGGATAAGGGAGCATCAGGGAAAGTGTAGTTACTCACCTGTAACAGGTGTTCTCCAGGGACAGCAGAAATCAGTCCTCACATATGGGTGACGTTGGCACCGACGGAGCCTGCATGGAGCATTTCCCCAGCTTTCAAATAAAGTCTTTCGGAATGCCACCACGCATGCGTGGTCCCCTTCCCGCCATCTTGATCAGGCTGATGACATAGCTCAGGCAAGGATAAAAAATCCAAACAGAGTGGACGACTCCAAGGGGAGGTGGGTGGTTTGCGAGGACTGATTCCTGCTGTCCCTGGAGAAAACCTGCTACAGGTGAGTAACTACGATTTCTCCAGAAAAAAGCAGGAAGTCAGTCCTCACATATGGGAATCTCCAGTTACAGGCTACTGAGGACCCATAGGAAAAATGCCACGGCTTGCCGTGAGCAAAAATTGTTAACAGAGACCGCCCGAGGAAGACCACACTCCCAGTAGCTGCAGAAGGGTCAGAGGGCCAGATTTGCCTAAATCCCAAACAGATTACGGAGTACGCCACTCGTGAGGGTGCAACAGAACTCCCTCTCCAGGCAGTAATGTGTTGCGAAGGTGTTAGCAGAGGACCAGGTTGTGGCTCGACAGATGTCCGCCAGAGGCATGGAACGTAGATATGCCACAGACACTGCCCTCACACGTGACACAGCGCTACAGTGGTACCCTAGCCTGAGTGAATGTGATACAATCCGCCACCCAGAGGGAAAGGGTCCACTTGGTGACCGCGAGTCCCAAACAGGCAAGGTTATAGGAGACGAAGAGCTGTTCAGACCTACAGTGGGGCCTGCATGTGCAACAGGTAGAAGGAGAGAGTCCTCCTACAGTCGAGGGTGTGGAGGATTGCCGATGCCCGGTCGGCATGGGGCTTCGGAAAAAATTGTGAAAGCACTATCTCCTGATTGAGGTGAAAATCCAAGACAATTTTCGAAAGGAACTTTAGGTGCATTCAGAGAACTACCTGGTTCCTGTAGAACCTTGTGTACGGAGCGTCAGCCATCAAGGCCTGGGGCTCACTGACTTTCCGAGGTGAGGGCTACCAGAAAAAACATCTTCCAAGAAAGGTGCCAAAGCGAGCAGAACGCCAATGGGTCAAAAGGCGGTTGGGTTAGTCGCACGAGGATGACATTAAGATCACACTCTACCGGAGGCGTCAAATGGGAGGCCTGGAAAGAAGCAGCCCATGCATGAAATGTGAAACCAGCGGCTCGCCCAAGAGGGGTCTGCCCTCAACTGGGTGGTGGCTGGCCGAGATCGTGCTCATGTGGACACTGACCCAGTTGGACTTCAGGCCCACCTGCGAGAGATGGAGCAGATACTGCAGAACCAGGTGGGTGGTGGCAAGAGAACGGGTCAGCCCGTACCTCCAAGCACCACCCCGAGAACTGATGCCACTTAAAAGCATAGGCCCTCCTAGTCAAGTCTTTGCATGAGGCCAGGAATATGTTCTCGATCTCTATTGGGAGACGGAGAGGGGCTAACGTGACCTGCTCAGCAGCCAAGCCATGAGGGATAGAGACTTCAGGTTCAGGTGAAGCAGGAGAACCTCCTCCTGTGTTAAACTCTTCGCATCGCTGAGGTATGAGAGGCGAAGCAGTAACAGGAACCAGGGTTGCCAAGGCTACCATGGGGCAATGAAGATCACCGAGGACCCATCCCACTGAATCTTGATAACAGCCCGCACCATGAGCAGAGTGGGAGGAAATGCATACAGGAGGCCGTGCGTCCACAGCAGCAGGAAGGTATTGGAGGCTTCCCTGCTGGGGTGGGGAATTGGGCTGCAGAACCATGGGAGCTGCAAATTCGTAGGGCTGGTGAAAAGGTCCAGGACTGGGAGTTCCCCAGCACCGGAACAGCCACTGCGCTGTCTGTGGGCAGAAACGCCACTCGTGTGGCCAGAGGATCTGACTCAGTCTGTCCACCAGAACGTCCACCAGAATGTTGTCCTTAGCTGGGAGATAAGTAGCACATAGGGCTATGCCTTGGTGAATCGCAACGGACCATAAAGCTACCACCTCCAGACAGAGGCTGTAAGAATCAGTGCCCTCCTGCTTGTTCATATAGAACATTGCCACCCGGCTGTCAGTATGGACAAGCACTGTCAGATGGTGAACGCAGTGCCTGAATGCCTGGAGGGTGAGGAAGTTGACCGGCAGCCAGGACTTCTAAGGACCATATCCCTTGCATGCGGAGCTCACCACAGTGTGCTCCCCAGCCCATTAGTGAGGTAGCTGTGGTCAAGACCATGTCGTACTGTAAAGCCTGGAACAGCATGCCTTGAAGCAGGTTCCGGGTGTCCTGTCACCAGACGAGGGACTCAGAGCTGAAGAGTGACCGAGACGGTGTCTGAGACAGCCTGTCGCCTGAGCCCACTGAATGCGAAGGCACCACTGCGCCGCTCGCATATGAAGATGGGCGTTGGGGACAACGTGGATGGAGCATCACTTGATCCGAAACTACATCGCAGTGCTGAACCGTGGAGGCCAGAGTGATGAGGTGGTCTGCCCTGTCCCGGGGAAGGAAGTCCGTCGCCCACTGAGTGTCGAGGCATGTGCCGATGAACTCCAAGGATTGGTCAGAGTGAGGTGAGATGTCAAGTAATTCACCACAAAGAGGCACTCGAGGAGATGGATGGTGCGGGCCACGGCTCGCCACGCTTCATCGGCTGTCTCTTCTGTAACGAGCCAATCGTCTAGAGGCACGGTGAACACTCGTGGAGCGGACGTGAGGCTGAAGGGAAGCACCCTGTATTGGTAGTGGTTCCCTTCTACTCTGAAGTGAGAGTATTTTCTGTGCTTCGAGTGGACCAGGATATGATCGTACGCATCCCGAAGGTCCAAGCAGCATAGCCAAGCGGCCTGCCGGAGGAAGGGCAGCAAAGCACCAAGGGAGAGTATTTTGAACCTCTCCCGCATCAGGTACTTGAGATTTCTCAAATCGAGGATGGGTTGGAACCCACCCATCTGCTTTGGCACAAGGAAGTAGCAGGAGTAGAAGCTGCGACCTCTGAGGTGCAGTGGGACTACTTCCACTGCTTGTTCCTGGGAGAGGCTGGAAAGCTCCTGCGCCAAGAAGGCCTGGTGCACAGGGAGCTGAGGGGACTCCATGGGGCAGAAGGGTGGAGAAAGCCAGTACAGGTGAAGGAGGTAACCCTCCCGGATGACCTGGAGGACTCAGGTGTCTGAGATGATGGACTCCCTTTGGGGAACAAAGTGGACAAGGCGCCCTCCCACCAGTAACTGGGTTGCCGGAGGGCGAGTGGCTATGCATCTGGTGTCAAAAACCCAGGGCCGACTGGGCCAGCGCTGGGGTCTGGCCTTTGGGGCCCTTTAGTGTATATGGACCCTGGTGGCTGCTCTTGCTCTGTCTGCCCTGAGGCAGAGCCGGTGCCAGAAGGTAAGGTGGGTAAGCCCCAATAGGGGAGACCCTTCCTCTGAAATAAAGGCTTTCTGCCCTGTTGCTTCTTCCACAGGAGGGAAGAGGTTTTCCGGGAGAGATGGGTGCAGGTTACGTACTCCGTCTCAATCTCCACTGCTTTGTCCTCTATCAGTTTGCCGAACAACTGTTCGATCAGGCACGGTACCATCAAGTAGCTTTTCCTGGACCCATTGTTCAAGGTCCGAGGACTGGAACCAGGTCTGACACCTGGCCCCAATACCTGCATCCACTACCCGAGCAGAGAATTTGCAGCATGAGAAAGGTACATAAGAACATAAAATATGCCATACTGGGTCAAACCAAGGTCCATCAAGCCCAGTATCCTGTTTCCAACAGTGGCCAATCTAGGTCATACGTACCTAGCAGTTTCCCCAAAAGAAGCAGTTTCCACAATGCTTGTACTGGGTCAAGCATTGATATCCTGGGTCCCTTCTTAATAATGGTTTATGGACCTTTCCTCCAGGAACTTGTCCAAACCTTTTTTAAACCCAGCTACACTAAGAGCCTTTACTACATCCTCTGGTAACAAATTCCAGAGTTTGATTACACGTTGAGTGAAAAAATATTTTCTTTTATTAGTCTTAAATAGTTTACCCTGTAGCTTCATTGCATGTCCCCTAGTCTTTCTATATTCTGATAACGTAAACAATCGATCTACATTTACCCGTTCCACTCCGTTCATTAATTTATAGACTTCTATCATATCTCCCCTCAGCCGTCTCTTTTCCAGGTTAAAGAGCCCTAACCTTTTTAGCTTTAATAGCCCTAACCTTTTTAGACTTTGCAGGAATTCTTCGAACAGTACCCTACCATTTCAGGAGGGACTGGAAGTGGCGGAGGTAATCGCGGTCGAGGCCCACCTGGCAGCACCCCCCTCCCCCCCCGAGATATTTTGTGAGGTCACGAAGGAAAAATACCTATATACAGTTAGTAAGCCTGGATGTGACAAACCAGCATGGAGCCTTGATAGGCCTTTCGCCCAAGGGCATCAAGGGCACAAAAGACTCCTTACCCGGCGGGACCGAAGAGTGGGTCTTTGGACTCTTCTGCATGGCAGATTCCACTACCATTGAGGTATGGGGAAGCTGGACTTTCTGGAAGCTGGGCCCCTGCTGGACATTGTACACGGTGTCCAGGCGCTTGCAAACAATGGGGATAGATGAAGGTGTCTCCCACATGCAGAGGAGCAGCCGGGTCAGAATGGGTGGGACCGGAACAGTGAGGGATTCCCTCAGCGAGGCCTCGTACTGTAATATATTGAATTCCTCCGCACGAGACTCCTCCTTAGATTGCGTAGAGCATGCCAGGGCTCGAGCCATGTCCCACACAAACTCCAGAAAGGAGGTATCCTCAGGAGGAGACCGCTGCTTGAGCGGGCGGGGAAGGATCAGAGGGGAGGTCCCGATGAACCCAGGATTCAGGGAAAATATCCCCGTTCTGGTCTCCGAGGGGGACTCTGAACTAGGCTGCTAGAGCAGAACCCGTGAAGCGTGCTGGACTCTTGCGGCCGAAGCCCCTCTGGAGCCAGAGGTGCTGGCTCAGGAAGATCTTGCACCTGAGGACCGGGACAGAGACTGAGACCTCTGCCGAGATCCCTCACAAGGCCCCTGGCTCTCGGGGGTTATTGCAGCAGACTGGGAAGCCAAGACGGCATCGCCCTCGAGGTCTCAGGGCATGTGCCAGTGGGGCCTGGCACCAGCCCATGCTGGGCAGCAAGGAAGGCAGAGACGCTTTGCTCCAGTGCCAGATTTTGGGCCTCCCACTCAGGAGTGGCGCCCTGCCAACGCTGACACTGGGTAACCAGGTCAGGCATCACAGAGGAGAAGGGGTCCTTGCCGGGACGACATCCTTGGAGGCCCCTGTATCTGTACGTGGTATCTTTCGGGACTGCTCCTTCTCAGACTCCAGAGACTACTGAGGAGGGCTAAAGGATCGAGCGCGAGAGCGCTCACGCTTGTCTGGAGTCACAGACAGTCTGAGGCCTTTTTCTTCTTCTTCTGCTCCCTTTTGGGGGACCCTTGCTTGGAGTGGCGCCGGGGCCACAGAGCAGTCACAGGGGACCCCAGAGGCAGAGGGATGGTGGAGCAGGAAGCTGCCGGGGACACTGGGGCTGTCTTGAAAAAATATCATCCAGTTTCTGCTTACGACTCTGGATGGCCTTGGAGGACGTCTTTTTACAACGGGAACAGAGCTCACAGTCATGGGTGTCTGTGAGGGACATGTTTTTAGAGCATCTGTCACACTTTTTGAAATCAGAGGCCATGGGGGCAAAAAGGATCCTCGCAAGGTCGAAGACCTTCGGTTCGGCCAGCGGTTGAAAAGGGCGCGAAAATGTGCTGGATACGAACTCCGAAGAAAAAAAAGAGAAAACAAAAAGTCCCAGGGTCCACTGCCGAAGCAGGGGCACTGGGGCAGCACGAAGAAGACTGGGAAAGCGGAATAGAAGACAATATGAAAAAAATAATTTTTTCTGAGGTACAGGGATGTGCATCTGAAGGGCTCCGCAGATAAAGGGAGACTGATTAAGATGGCACCCTTGGGCGGGAAGGGGACCACGCATGCGTCGTGACAGTCCCAAAGGCTTTCTTTGAAAACTGGGGAAATGCTCTGCGCAGGCTCAGTCGGAGCCGACTGACTTCCTGCTTGTTCCTGGAGAATGGAATGTCTACGAATGATGATGATGGTGTTAACTGGAGGATTTGGGGGGGGGGGGGGGTGCTCAATGAGAAAGATTAAGTTGGGCAAAAAATTGTGTGTTATCAAATATGCTGGACACTTCTACACTGAGATTCAAACATACATTAAATGGGGGTGGGGGGAACCCCAAACAACCAACCCTTCTCTTATGCCTTCATCCACTATATAGTCCCCAGCTAGTGTCTTATCAGTGAATAGCCATAAAAATCCTGAGTAACAATCCCGTAGTCCTTTAAATCAAAAGGATACCACCTACCCCTCTGAACAAAAATATATCAAGGAACTCAATCCCTGCATGTCCCAATTATGGAGAAGGGGATCACCAAATCCCAGTGGAAAGTTAGAATTATGCCATGTAGGCTACAGTAAGGAAAACTTCCCTCTCAAAACGCTTACAAGAAGTAGTAGGTATCTAACATGTGGTTGAGGTTAAAGCATAGTTACTCACCTGTAACAGCTGTTCTCCTGGAATAGCTTGAATCAATCCTCATATGGGTGATATCGGCACCGACAGAGCCCACGCGGAGCATTTCCCCAGCTTTCAAAGAAAGCCTTTGGGAATGCTACCATGCATGCATAGTCCCCTTCCCGCCCAAGGGTGCCATCTTGCTCAGTCAGATGACATAGCTAAGATGGCAGTCAGACAAAAACAAAAGGACAGCAACTCCAAGGGGAGGAGGGAGGGTTGTGAGGACCGATTGCTGCTGTTCCCAGAGAACACATGTTACAGGTGAATAACAATACTTTCTCCAGGAACAAGCAGGAAGTCAGTTCTAACATATGGGACTCCTTAGCTCCAGGCTGCCAAGGACCGAACCATGACAATACCAATGGCGACCAGTTAGGTGGCCGTGAGTTGTATAAGGCGAGTCCCCGCTGAGAGACTCTGCAAGACCATAGCGTCCAACAACACTATCACTCCGGTAGCTTGAGGGCCGGAGGGCAGGAGTTGCCTACACTCCAAGAATATGATAACACTGCCTGACCAAAGGCACTGTCCCTACAGGGTTTGCTTTCCAGGCGGTAGTGTGCTGTGAACACGTGAATGAATGACCAAGTGGCGACTCTATAAATTTCTGTCACCAGTACAGAGCAGAGATGGGCCACCAATGTAGCCATCGCCCTCACGCAATGCATTGTCTTCTGGTACTCCAGGGAGAGGCCTGCCCGCAGATAAGCAAGAGTAATACAGTCCGACACCCAAGGAGGATAGGGTGCGCTTGGTTACAGGGATCCCCAGTCTGCTGGGGTCATAGGACACGAAATGTTGAGGTGTTTTGCGGTTGTCCTGGGTTTGCTGCAGATAGGACAGGGGGCTCTTCCCTGCCAGCATGAGGCCATGGGTAGAAGGAGGGGAGGTACCACCTCCTGGTTGAGGTAAAACGGGGATACCACCTTCAGAAGGAACGTAGAGTGAGTGCAGAGCACTACCCTTTTCTTGAAGAACCTGGTGTATGGGGGGGGGGGGGGTCTGCCAGCAGCGCTTGAAGATTGCTGACTCTGAGCTGAAGTCAGGGCCACCAGAAAGGTCACCTTCCAGGATAGGTATCTGAGGTGGCAAGTGGCTCAAACGGTGGCCTAGTCAACTGGGAGAGCACCACTTTGAGGTCCCATTCTGCTGCCAGAGGGCGGACAGGGAGCTTGGAAAGCAGAAGGACCTGTAGGAACCGGGAAACTAGGGGCTGGCCAGATAAAGGCTTTCCCCCTACTGGGTGGTGGCGAGCAGCTATAGCACTCAGATGCACCCAGAGAGAGAGTTAGATTTCTGTGCATGACAGATGCACTAGGTACTGGAGTACAGCTGGAGGTGGCAGGAGATTGGGTTCTCCTTCCTATCTGCGTAACACAGAGTAAACCTGCGCCACAAAGGCATAAACCCTCCTCATGGAGGACTTCCTGGAGGCTAGCAGGATCTCCTCAGCCTCTTGTGGTAGGTTGAGCGGGGCCAAGGCTACACTCAGCAGCCAGGCCATTTGAGTCAATGACACCACACTGGGGTTCAGAAGGGAGACCTCCTCCTGAGCCAGGAGATCCAGGGCCACCTGGGGGTGATCAGTATCATCAATGCCCTCTCGTTCTGAATTTTGAACAGAGTCTGGGCGACCAGGGGAGTCTGTGGGAAAGCATACAGCAGTCCCTCGGACCATGAGATCAGGAACGCGTCTGCCACTACTCTGTGGGTGCGGTTGCCTAAAGCAGAAGTGAGCCAGCTGCGCATTGTCTGGAGAGACAAAAAGGTCCATCTCTGGCCAGCCCCAAAGACAGAAGAGCTTCTTCGCCACTGCAGGGTCGAGACGCCACTCGTGAGGGTGCAGGACTCTGCCAAGTCTGTTTGCCAGGAAGTTGTCCTGGCCCGGGAGGTAGACTGCTCGCAGAAGCATGCCATTGCACACTGCAAAACAGAGGAGAGCTATAGCCTCCTGGCAGAGGGAGTACGAGCCCGTGCGCCGCCCCCCCGCCCACCCACCCCCGCCGCCCCCCCCCCCCCGCCGCCGCTGCCCGCCCCACCCCCGCTGCCGCCGCCCGCCCCACCCCCGCTGCCACCGCCGCCCGCCCCACCCCCCGCCCCCGCCACCGCCCCCCCGTGATACTCTAATCCAGGACCGCCATTCTGGCCTCAATGCCAGAAGACTCTGCAGCTTTCGGTGCAGGCACAGAGGGTTTCAGGCCCAGTGCTGGTGCTCTGGCAAGCGTGGCCTTGGGGAGCTTCATGCAGTCACCACCAACCGAGGACGCCTTCCTAGAGATCTTAGGAGGGTGCTGCTCGGAGTCGCCAGAGTCCTGCCGCAGGACCTTACCAGGTTTCCCCGGTGGAACCTCAATGGGCTTTAAGGATTTTTTCTTTTTCTTGCCAGGGTCCAGCGTCTTTCTGAAGGAGCCACTGCTGGACTCTGAAGACGCCAGGGCCTCACACTGGGCTCCATGTCGGGGAAGCCGGGGCTGAGCCGGACCGTGGGAACATCTTCTCCTGCAACTCTGACTTTTTCTTGTTGGTCCGAGGGGTTATGGCCTGACGCAGGTCGCAGGAGGTACTGTCATGGTCCAGGCCAAGGCAGTGCAAGCAGCAGTCATGGGAGGAACGATGAACAAACCTCTTCCAAAGACAGGGAAGCTGCAAAACTAGAGGGCATAACATGAAGCTGCAAGGTGGAAAATTGAAAGGCAATGTCAGGAAATATTTTTCACTGAAAGGGTAGTGGGTGCTTGGAATGCTCTCCCGATGGAAGTGGTGGGGGCAAACACTGTGATGGAATTCAAAACAGCATGGGACAAGCACAGCGGATCCCTTTACAGCAATAGGATAAAAACAAAATAAACTGAACCATCTAACTTCTCAACAAATAGGGGTGTCCTACATGGAGTGGTGGGTCCACCCCTAAACAAAGACATGGGGAGGGGTGACCTGCACAGAGCATCAGGTGCCCCTACTCTTGCCGTATTGCTGGGCAGACTGGATGGACCATGCTGGTCTTTATCTGCCGTCATTTACTATGTGAGTTTGACAGACAATTTGACTGACAATATTGAAGCCACCGGGAGACATGGTGGATCACGCTTGGATGGGGGTCAACGACCCCCAGGTGAAAAAGGGTGCAAACGCCAGTCAAGGCAAGCCTCAATGAAAAAAGAGAAAGGGAGCCAGGAATAATGCCAGGAACAGTGCTGGCTCGAGACAGGAAGAGGAACCAGTACGCAAACTGGGAAAAACTCAATGAGAATTTAAGGAATTTTTCCGGGGGGGAAACAATACAGGCAGCCATTGGGCTCCGTGAAAAAAGGAGACAAAGCAAGATGGCACTCTTGAGTGGGAAGGGGGCCATGTATGTGTGATAGCATTCCCAAAGGTTTTCTTTGAAAGCTGGGGAAATGCTTTGCACGGGTTCCGTCACCCATATGTGAGGACTGACTTCCTGTTTGTTCCTGGAGAACAAGTGTTAACTGCCTGCCTCCCCCCCACCAGTGCCTAAGACAGGTACTTCAGCAGAGTCCCCTCAGTATAAAAAAAAATTTCTGAATCTGCACCCATTTCCGCTCCACCCCTCCAGACCAGACCACCAATAAATATTTGGCACCGTCAACTCCCTCTGCTTTTTATTTCTATGTAATACCCAGCAAGTCACTCTAGGTGGTCTTTTCTTCCAAATAGTGAAAATTTGTGTGTTGCAGTATCTCCAGTTCCCTCCTAGGTACTTACCGGAAGATTCTAGAAAAGATACAATATTCAGGGCAAGGTGACCATTTTTATACATGCTATCTGGCCCAACAAAGACAGACAGCTGCATCCACTTTTCCAGCTCATCAAAAGTGGCCTTCCCCAAAAGGTGGATAATTAAGCTCATAAATTTTGTTGCCCAATACAAACCCCCAAGTACTTAATAAATCTGGGAGCCCATTTAAAAAGGCAAAGCACCCCCAAAGCCAACTCTCCTCTTCCAGTTTCAAGTTAATATTCAGCACCTCCAGGTTAAAGATACTCACATGAGACCTGTCCAAATTGCTCAAATTCCTCCTACAGATGGAGGGGGGGGGGGGGGGGAGTCCCAGGATCTGTAACCATCAATAGCACATCATCTGCAAATAATGGCATCTTGTGCTGAACTGCTCCCACTTTAATTCCTTATATCTATCTGTTCTCTCTCTTTCCCGTTCTGCCAGGGGTTCCATAGACATCACAAACAGCAGTGGCAAGAGGGGGCAGCCTTGTTTAGTACCTCTTTCCAAAGTTAAAAAAAAAACACACACACACACACACCTCTAAATATCCCCCATTTACTTTCAGCACAACCCTCTGATTAGCATACATTTCTCCCCTACTACAAATTTCACCAATTTCTCACAAAATCTGCCACTGAACATTATGATCAAAGGAGGGATGAGTTGGAGAGCAAGAAATGGGCAGGAGTAAAGAATTGGGAGAGGTGGAACCTTGGGAGGGAGCACAGAACGGGGTGGGAGAAGAGGAGAGAAAGAAAAGATTGGGGGTGTGGGGGAGCTCTTGCCAAAGAGTGGAAAGAGTTGGACAAAGCAGGCAGGGGGATAGACCAGGATTTATGATGGGGGAGTTCTGCACAAAATATTTAAAGTTATGCACTTTGAACAACAAAATTTTGCTGTAATGCATTGTAAAATTAATTACTCAAAGATAAGGCGACCAAAATGATTTGGAGCCTGCACCAGAAGACGTATGAGAAGAGACTTGAAGACCTAAATATGTATACCCTAGAAGAGAGGAGGGACAGGGGAGATATGATACCCTTTAAGTGTCTGTATCAATGAACAAACCAACCTTTTTCAAAGAAGGAGAAGCTGTAAAACTAGGAGGGCCTATGATGAATCTGCACGGCAGTGAACTTAAAAGCAACATCAGGAAATACTTTTCATTGAAAAGTGTGGATACCTGAAATGCCTTTCCGATGGAGACTGAGGGGACAAATAACAGAATTCAAAATGGCATGGGATGGACACAGTGGATCCGTTTATAGCAAGAGGATGAAATCAAAGCAAATTTAAATATCTTTTATACTTCAATAAATAGAGGGGAGCTGACCTGCACGAAGCAGCAGGTACAAGCCTAAACACAGGTATGGAGGGGGGGGGGGTGATCAGCACCGAGCTGCAGTTACAACCACTCTAGCCACCTTACAGGACAGACTAAAACTAGATGGACCATACTGGTCATTAATCTGCTATCATATACTATGCTACTATATTGTGTTATTTGAACACACAGGTTGCAGAATTCCCAAATGCAGTGCACAGAAATTTTGCTGGCTCTAAAAGCAAAATCATAGCTGAACTCTGCTTTTTTTTGCTAGGTAACATGAAATTAAGTATGAAACTATAGAAAGGGGAAAGGTTTTTCATTTGACCTCAACCATCAACTTACAGTTTGTGAAGTGTCTGGGCCATAGCTACACCACTGCTGAGGTCCTCGATAGTTTTGCACGGTGAATCAGTATTGAACGTCTGTAACTGAAAAGGCAACACAAAATTTCATGGCACATGATATGAAGAGGTATTTTGAATGGTCAAATTAGCTACAAACATACATTTAAATTCTGGACACCAAATAGGATTCAATTAGCACAAGTTTGAAGCATGCTAATTGAACCCTTCTGTGCCCATTACTATGCGTTTAATATATGCACACACATACTGAACTAAGAAACCATTTGCAACAAATAAATACCTTTTAGTCAGTTTCTTTAAGAAAAGAAAAACAAGTTATCTCCATGTAGATGTCTTCTCATAGATTTACGTATACACAGAGATCAGAAAGCGCTATAAATGTCTAAAGAAAAGCATGCAAACTAATTAGATCAGAACACATATCCAAAGTAATCAGAAATTCAGGGAAAAGAAACGGTAACTGCCAAATTGTGTTAGTGAATCTCCAAACTGAAAAGATAGGTATTTTGTTAAAGCAAATCGCTGGCCTCCACCCCCCCCCCCCCCAAAAAAAAAAAACCACACACAATGAAACGAAAATGACATTGTACTTATGTTTATTCAATGTGACCCTTGTGCTTGCTTTGCTGCTAGATTGTCAATGTTTGGCTTGATATCTGCGGGTTTTAGTCTTATGTCTCCTCACATGCATATATTAGTTCTACTTCTTTCCTTTGCCAATATTTTAATCCACTGCACTAAAGCCACATTCAACCAAATATGAAGCTGGAAAGCACAGTGCTTTAGGCATTTCAGACCACATGTTTAGTTGTATTTGACAGTTACAATGCAGTTAGTTTTTCAAATTTGTATTTGCATTCATCATTGCATTTTAGTTCAATAAGTTCCTCTTGGATTCTATATTACAGTTAAAAGGATCCAGCATCCATAGCTTAACTTCAAAAGAAAATAAATCTGAAAGTCGGCTATTCAGTACTTTCAACAATAAATTCTGCGTAATTTTTAAATTGATCTGAGAGATGTTCAATTATTTGTTAACTTGGACATGCTACTGAAGTGCTTCTTCTGTAAACTGGTTCGAAAATACCTAATTTTCCAGTAAAAGCTTTCAGAACACATTTAGAATCTAGCAAGTATTTAATTTGTCTTGGGAGCTCAAGGGAAACTTCATTGAGCTTTCAAAAAAATCCAGACCAAAAAAGTAGAGATCACATTCATGGTTCTTTATTTCCTCTGCCAAATCTACCTCTCTCCCCCCCCACCCCCCCCACTAGGCGATTTCCTTTTGAAAGTCAGACTTCTGTATGCAAAACAAGTCCAATATGCTGCTCTTTATTATCCCTGCAAAACTTCCTAAAGTCAGTCATACTTGCTGTGAGATTTAATTTTTATTAACTATTTTAATAACTATTGCCAATGATTCATGAAGAACTGGATTAATTTTTTGGCAACTAAGTGATGCCAGTGTATGACACAATGCACTGTATGAAATCAAAGGACACTCATATTAAGGGGACAATGAATTCCTTATGTTTTCCCACCATGGATGGAGCGCCATCAGTTGTGCAGGATACTACGTTTTCAAAAGGCACTTGTTTTTCATCAAACCAAGATCTCAAAGTCTCAAAAATGGATGATCTATTGTTGATTTCCAAAAACTTTAGGAAAAATATTTCTTCAGTTTGTAGTCTTCATCTGTAAAGGATGTACGCCATAAGAATAGCTCTATCACCACTGTTGATTCACAATTTGAATTGAGAATTTTCTGCTTTTTAATTTTTCAACAAGCTGGGTTTCTACATCAGAACATATTTCATCAATTCTTCTCTGAATCGAATCATCGCTCAATGGTAATGCTTTTAAAACACTATGAATCTTGATGTAACACAGTTTTCATAAGAGTTTCAAAGGCAGGTTGAATAATATTTTTCAGCAATTGTATGCGCACTTCCAGTTTTTGCAATGGATTTGTGCAATTTCGTAAGACAAAATCATTCCATCTGCATTTGTAAATTTTTTGTAAATAAAGAAGGAACAGTTTATTGTTGAAAACTTTTGAAATAATCAATGGGTTTGTCAATTTTATCAGGATGTCCTCTTTTTAAATGCTCTAAAAAGTCTTGATGGCTTCATTTGAAAATGAGCTGTTACATCAAACGGGCTTTCAACAAAGCCATAAGACAACCTACATTTCTTCTTTTCCACAGCCATGATTAATTATGGGAGGGATATGAAAATTTTAACAAGTAATAAATTGTTTGCTTTTAATGTAGGTCAAAATCATCATCACAACACCAATACCATTAAACCTCAGAATATCACCATGAGAATTAATCCCTTAACTGGGGAAAGGCGAAATTAGACCTTATCTGCTAATTGTCTTTCCTTGGGTTACTCCAGGCCAGTCCAGTTACGCTTTTGTTTTATCCCTCCAACAGCAGCTGGAGAATGAGCATGTCAGGATTCTGATCATCAGTATAAGGCAGGGATGGCCAACTTTGGTCCTGGTGCACCAAAATACAGCCTGATTTTCATGATGTCCCTAATGAATATTCATGAGAGATATTTGCATCTGCTGCCTCCCATTGCATGCAAATATACCATGAATATTCATTAGGGACCTCATGAAAACCAGGCAGGATTATGGTGGACCAGAACCAGAGCTGGCCACCCCTGGTATAAGGGCTCACTCTCCTGCTTTCAAATCTAGTCTCCTACTGACCAAGTAGACCACTCACACTACAGGAACTGCTGTAACCCCTTTGCCCCAAGAGGCTGTTCCCTCTTGTGTCTCCCCAACCCCCCCCCCCTTTATTAAAGAAAAACAAAAAAAAACCCACACAAATACAGTCAGATTGAAACTATGGAAGGCACCAGAAGCTGCCCCATTTGTCCTCCCAAAACTATTCACAATTTGTTGAGTGAAGGCCAGAATTGGCAAAAGGGCAGACTTGCTAAATCCCCCCAATGGCCAATTACAAGAACCTCCCGTCCCATCTCGGCTGACGTCTTTGCTGACACCTTCACTAAGAATAATCTGGCTTGTGAACAGCAACTACCAACCTTATTGAGCGGGTCCTGGACTGGCCTGGAGTAACTCAAGGAGAAACAATTAGCAGGTAAGGTCTAATTTCACCTTCCTTATTGTCACTCCAGGCCAGGCCATTCCAGTTACGCTTCAGATGTACCAGAGCAGTGTTTAAGAATGGAAGGATCCGTGAGCCCAGCCTGTAAGGCCGACACCCCAAACCTTGCAGCGCCTGCTGTCTGTACATCCAGCCAATAGTGCCTTGAAAAGGTATGCAGCAATGACCATGCCACCGCCCTACAAATCTCCAGAGGCAGCACCAAGCTGTATTCTGCCCAAGATGCCCCTTAAGCTGGAAGCCTATCGGAGGAACCTTCCCCTGAACTGTATAAGCCACCAAGATTGCCTGCTTTAGCCATCTGGCAATAGAGGCTTTGGATGCTGTCTCTCTTCTGCAAGGCCCTCTGAAAAGCACAAATGATGTGACATTCTGAAGACTCCGTGCCTCGGAGTTATCTGCACAGCACCTTGCACACATTCAGAAGATGCAGTTGGCAGTCCTCTTCCGAATGGTTCAGCTCCGGAAAGGCTGGCAGGGCCATTGCCTGATTCAGGTGGAACTTGGAGATGACCTTCAGCAAGGATGGCACTGGTCTTAGAACCACCTTCTCCTTTGTAAATCAACAGGAACGGCTCCCTTCATGAAAGAGTCTGGAGGTCAGAGATCCTTCTCACAGAACAAACTGACACTAGAAACATCATCTTTGAGTATTAGTTCCTTCAACAGCACTCTGGAGAGCGGCTCGAAGGGCACCTCTGTTAACCATTAAAGGACTACATTGAAATCCCATTGAGGCACAGCCTCCCATAGCGGAGGTCACATCTGTTGAACGGCATTAAGAAATCTGACTACGGCCAGGAGCCCCACCAGATGCTTCTCCTGGACTGTGTCTCTATAGTAGGCGAGTGAACTTTCAGGGAGCTAAGCGGTGGCCCCTTCACAAGCCCACTCTAGCTAGTTACCATTGCACCGTTGTCATTAATTCTCACAATACATGCCCACAATCACAAGTATTTCTGCCCTAACCTACCCATTTCACAATTACACAGTGCCTTGCCACAATGGGTTCCCCCTTCCCCACCTTAATAGGATGTTATATCATCCTTGCTAGTTGGTTCTCTTGCTCTCTTACCTTTAAAACCCGCCTTCCAATCATATCCCAATATTACAAAGCCATGGAAGGAGATGGTCTGGTGCATCCCATAACAATGTAAATTGGGATACCCGAGCACATCACCCACATCTGCTACACATTGCGCTTCAGCACTCTGTGAATTCCAAGAAGGTGGAAAACTCCTATCCTCATAACCTAAAATGTGCCCTCATTAATGCCCGCTCTATCCGGAAGAAGTGGCCAGCTGTCACTGATATGATTTCCCTCCACGACCTTGATATACTCTTGGTCACTGAGACATGGCTATCCGATGAAGACAACGTCATACTCAACCAGCTCCTACCACTGAACTTCACAGCTCATACAAGTCATAGACGAGACAAAAGAGGAGGAGGGGTGCTCATCCTCACCAGGACAGACCTTCATTTCCAGACGGTTGACGCCACCAACACTAATCACCTTGAATCCGTCACCATCTCCAATAAACGATGCTCAATCAGCCTGCTTTACAGAGCACCCTCAGCTTCCCCGGATGATCTTGCTGCAATAATTGATCTCGCCTCCAACACGCAAAACCCAAACGTCCCAAACTGGATCCTAGGCGATTTCAACCTGCCAACACTGCAGGACAATCAAGTGTTATCCTTCCTTGAGGCCCTCACAAATCTCGGCTTCAAACAACTAGTAATGGAACCTACCCATACTAAGGGAAATATTCTGGACTTAGTATTCGCCCCTCAGATATCCCTTAACCCATCACATGACCCCATAATGGCCGTAACTCCTGTGCCATGGTCAGATCACAAACTGATCATCCTCCAGATTCCTTTGCACAAAAGCGATTCAAAGCTCAATAAGAAACCAAACAACACTACAAGACCTCACTCCAGATGTTTCAAGCCTTTCAACAGAGACCTTATCCTCACCGAAACGCAACAACTCTTTAGCGAAACCACCTCGAACCTTGATGACCTGATTACTCACTGGAACAATTGCCTCAGTACAATCGCCCTAACGCACACCAACCAACAAGCCCCTAGGGAAAAGAACGAGCGCTCCATGGTACACAGCAGATCTTAGAGTTTCTCTTACCCAATTACGGAAACTCGAGAAGCGCTGGCGCCGATCCCACTCTACAGTTGACCAGACAGCATACAATTGTCATCTGGCTGCACACCGCAAGGCAATCACTGATGCAATGAAACAATACTACTCAGAGACCTTAAAAAGATCACTTAATAAACCCCACGATCTCTTTGACCTAGTCAAGACTCTATCAAAGGAACCAACCACCGGACCTCAATTTGAGATTCACCCACAAGATTTTGCTAACTATGCACAATCCAAGATATGCCGGACTATCAATATCTTGACTACAACCACCACCCCAGAACGAGACTGCCCTGCAGCCCTAACCGTATTCTCTACCCCTACCAAGAAAGGAATTGAAGACTCTATTATGGCCCTTAACACCACCACATCTCAGTCCGATCCTTGCCCAGCCTTCTGGATTAAGGAGCTCCGCAGCCATTTCAGCCCAATACTATCCAATATAATGAACCTCTCCTTCATAACAGGTTCCTTCCCCTCAGCGCTTAAGCACACCTCTATCAGACCTCTTTTGAAAAACTGCAAACTCGACCCCCAAAAGTAGATTCATACAGACCTATATCCAGTATACCTCTGCTTGCGAAGATCATCGAAAAAGAGGTACAACGACAACTACAAGATCACGTCGACACTGCCGCACCATTAGACCCCTGCCAGCATGGTTTTAGGGAATCCCACGGTGTGGAAACTCTTCTTACCACCCTCTTCTGCAAGATAATCACTGGCATCGATGACATCCGTCAAGGTTTTGCTCTCATCTTTCTGGACATCGCTGCAGCTTTTGATTCAGTAAGTCATGAGCTTCTCGTAGGTCGACTAATTGAGAAAGGCATTACTGGTAGAGCTCTTGAATGGTGCAGATCTTACCTGTCCGGAAGATGGCAACATGTGCGTTCCGGAGGCATGACATCCGAACCTTTCCACCAAAGCCAGGGAGTCCCACAAGGTTCCTCCCTTTCAGCCCTCCTGTTTAACATTTACATGCAGCCAATTTGCAAGATCATCCGATCCTTCAATGTCGACTGCATGCTATACGCTGACGATGTCCTGTTGTACATACCCTTCTCTACTGAACATCCGGACCTCTCCTCATTGACGAGCTGTTTCGACGCAATATCTGACTGGCTTTCCTCCCAAAACCTCCGAATACAACATAAGAAAACGGAAGTACTCTTCATTACGAGGAACCCTAACTTCACCCCACCACCATTCCTTAAAGTAAAAGGAGCAGAGTTACATTCTAAACCTTCAATACGCTACCTAGGAGTCACTTTGGATCAACGCCTGGACATGAAAGTCCACATAGCGAACACTGTCAGAGCAGTATACTATAAGATCCGCTCACTTAGGCATTTACGATCCATGCTAGAACCAAATGACTTCAGGACTATATACCAGGCGTTGATCATACCTCATTTTGACTACGCCAACGCCATCCTTCAAGGCCTGCCCCTATCCACCTTACATCCACTACAGCTCGCCATGAACGCTGCAGCAAGGGTCATCCATGGAGCCTCCAGAAGTGACCACGTGACACCTCTGCTGATACAATTACATTGGCTACCTATCCAGGCTAGAATTGTCTTCAAGACACTGTTAATCACTTTTAAAGCTATTAACAAGCTCTCCCCTGAGTCAATAACGGCCCTCATCCATATCACATCTCCTAATAGAGCAAGGAGATCCACAGCTACAAACACCCTAAAAGTCCCGAAAGCATTAACAGCGTGCACAACATCTACAGCCAATAGGGCGTTTAGTATCAGTGCACCAAGATGCTGGAACGCATTACCTCCAGATATCCGGGCGATTAAGAGCCTCACACAGTTTAGGAAAGCCCTTAAATACCATCTTTTCAATAAGTACCTCATAGAACCCAACCTCACCCACTGAGACAGAGATGCAACCCGCTAAGCAATTATATGGTTTCCCAACAACATGCTAAGAAAGATTCCCTAACCCTTAGTGGTGCTTTTGTTTCTATGGTATTCATGATCATACGACTTTATGTAGCAATATTTGTAAATAGTTTGCCACTGTTATACAAGTTTATGTAGCAAATGCTGTAAATAGTTTACCCCTGTTATCCAAGTTACTTGCCCTGTTATCTGTAAACTCTTACATGTTAACTGTACTGAGCATTTTTGTTCCATGTAAACCGCGCTGATGCCGAATAGTGCGGTATATAAGAGACTGTAAATAAATAAATAAATAAACAGGACAGGGGATGCACCTCCGAGAAGCACAAGTCCTCAAAAATCCACCAGATCCTCACATAACATAGTAAATGACGGCAGATAAAGACCAGTATGGTCCATCTAGTCCGCCCAGTAAGATGGCAAGAGTAGGTGCACCTGCCGCTCCATGCAGGCTATCCCTCCCCATGTCTGTGTTTTAGAGGTGAACCCACCGCTCCGTGTAGGACACCCCTGTATGTTGAGAAATTAGTTACGTTTATTTTGATTTTATCCTATTGCTGTAAAGGGATCCACTGTGTCTGTCCCATGCCATTTTAAATTCTGTCACTGTATTTGCCCCCAACACTTCCATCAGGATGGCATTCCAAGCATCCACCACCCTTTCAGTGAAAAAGTATTTCCTGACATTGCCTTTCAATTTACCCCCTTGCAGCTTCATGTTATGCCCTCTAGTTTTACAGCTTCCCCGAATTTGGAACAGGTTTGTTTGTTCATTATTTCTCTTTAAGTATTTAAAGGTCTGAATCATATCTCCCCGTCCCCCCTCTCCTCCAGAGTGTACATATTTAGGTCTTCAAGTCTCTTCTCATAACACTTCTGATGCAGGCTCCAAATCATTTTGGTCGCCTTTCTCTGAACAGTTTCCAGTCTTTTTACATCCTTTGCAAGATATGGTCTCCAAAACTGAAATAGATTTCTTCTGGGTACTCAACAATGTCACGATCACTGGAACGGCAAAGTCTCTCCACTTTAACCGTGCCTGCTCAAGAGCCAGGCTGTAAGCAAGAATCGATCCACCTGCAGCATCAGAATGGGGTCCTGCATGAGCAGGTTCATCCTGATGGGTAATGCCCACAGTTGGAACGCCAGCAGGCAGGTCAGATCCGCATAACAGAGTCTCCTTGGCCAATCCGGAGCAATGAGGATCACCATTCTCTTGTGCACCTGTATCTACTGCAAGAGGTGGCCTATGAGGGCCCATGGTGGGAACACATAGGGCAGTGTGTCTGTCTGCCACGGCTGCACTAATGCATTGAGCCCTTTGGACATGGGCTCCCTAGCCTTCTGAATAACCAGTTCACCTTGGCATTGTTTGACATTGCCATCAGATCCATTCCAGGCTGCCCCCAAAGCAGTGTGATATCATGAAAACGCTGCTGCATTCAGTTCCCATTCACCTGGGTCGAGACTGACAACTGAGGAAGTCCGCCTGCACATTGTCCTTGCCAGCTACAAGGGCCGAGAGTGCCAGCAGATTCTCTTCTACCCACTCTAAACAACCCTGACTTTCCTGTGCCAAGGTTGCTCCCCTGGCAGTTGATCAATGCCAATGTGGTAGTGTTGTCAGAGCACACCCGGACTGCCTGCTAAACCACCAGGAGAGCTCGTTATACCACCAGCATCTCCAACCAAACTGATCAGCCAGGCACTCATCTGGAGACCACCATTCCTGAGGCAACTGGCCAGTGCAATGTGCTCCCCCATCCCGAAAGGCTGGAGTCCATGGTGAGCAAAACCCACTGTGGCTGCTCTAGTGGCATCCCTGCCACCAGGTGGGTCAGATGCAGCCATCAAATCAAGGCTTCTTCGTGCCTCCTTGGGGCAAATCAACCACTGGGACAGGGGCTGATCCTGAGGCAAACATCAAGTAATGCCTTCTGCAGAGGTTGCATGCGAGCTCATGCCAAAGGCTCTACCTCCAAGGCCGCTGCCATGGACCCCAGAAGCTGCAGGTAATGCCACACCATCGGCACCTTTTTGTGTAAGAAGCTCCAGGCCTGGTTCTGTATCTTCTCGACCCAACCTGCGGGTAAGCTGGACCACTCCCTCTCAGGTGTCAAACTGCACCCTGAGATACATCAAGCTCTGTATCAGCTGGAGTTGGCTTTTGGCCGGGTTGACCACCCAGCCCAGGATCTCCAGAAACTGAACAACCCTGCACGTTGCCGAGATTCCCTCTGCCGGGGACTTCACCTGTATGAGACAGTCGTCCAAATAAAGATGAACCAAGATCCCCTTCTTGAGCAGGGCCGCCACCGCCACCGCCACCATGATCTTGGTAAAAGGTGCACGGAGCCATGGCCAACCCAAATAGCAGTGCCCGAAATTCGAAATGGCCCGCAGAGACCGTGAAATCATAGGAGCCTCTGATGATCCAGCTGAATCCGCATGTGCAAATAAGCCTCCGTGACTGGAACTCACCCTGCCGTGCCGCCAGAATGACCAAACGTATGGTTTCCATCCTGAAGTGTGGGACCCACAGTACGCGGTTCACATGTTTTAGATCGAGAATGAGGCAAAACAACCTCTCCTTTTTGAGAACCACAAAATAGATGGAGTATCGACCTAAGCTGCACTCTCCTCAGGGTAACAGCACTATAGCTTGCAGGTCTAGTAGAAGCTGAATGAAGTGTATCCTGTGCCACTTTTGCCTTCGCGTGGGATCTGTAAGGTGAAAGGACAAAAGCATCTGCAAGGGGCTGCGCAAACTCAAGGCTCACTGGCCCATTATTGCAGCCCAGGCAGTGTAGAATTGCTGTAACCTGCTCCCTACTGCTACCTCCGCCTGGACCGGCCTGACTTCATTGTGGCTTCTTTGCCGTACCCTGCGAGGTGGAGTAGCCTCAGCTGGCAACGCAGAACCCCTGAAAGGGCTGGCCCCATGCCCTTTAATGTCCCTTCTGGTAGAGAGTGAAGCAGTTAACTCTGAAGCGCCAAAAGTCCCACAGCTGCCCCCTTTGCTGCAGTCCCTGCTTGGGGCCTTTGGGCTTATCCTCTGGCAAGCAACCTTCCATGGTCTCCTCAAGGACCTTTACCAGCTTCTCCGACATCTCCCCAAGCAGGAGCTTGTCCTTATACAGAAGCTTACTGAGCCATTTGGAAGCTGTGTCTGCCGATCAGTGCGCTGCAATCAAAAAAGCCATAGCCTTGGACATCACCCTAACCAAGCCATAGAAGGCATCCACTAGATAGGCCGAGTTGGACTCCAACTTTGCCCCCTCATCCTTCCAGGTCCCCCAGAGAAAGGCCCTGGAACCAACGGATGGAAGCCCTGGAGACACAGGCACCACAAATGGATGCCTGTAGAGCCAATATGCTGGAATGAAAAAAGTGTGCTTCAGGAGGGACTCTATCCTCCTGTCTTGCAGGTCCTTCACAAGGCTGCCCACCTTCCACAGGGATGTGGTCGTCTTTGTAACTGCTGACACCAAAAAAATCCACCTTTGGCATCCGGAGCAGCTCTCATTCCTCCTGGGGGATGGGGTAAAAGCAACCCATCGCTCTACCTCCCCCTCAGACTGGCTCCATCATAGATATCACATATCTAGAATGATTTGTTTTTTCTACTGGAGCGATATACTTGGCGGTGCACTTGATCAGAGACACCCCAGGAAAAAGTGCTGTCCCTGGCTCTGTATAATTAAAATCAAATCAAAAGCAAGCACTTCGAGTTCACTCAGTATTAGGCCCAAAAGTAATAAACTAATCTTAGCACAATGATTCATTTCTGTTTAGTACCGATTTTTGTGTGCTGCATTTACTTTCAATGTAGCAAGTATCATGGTACTAACCAGAAGTGAACTGTTGTGCTGATTTCGGCACAATTAGCATGGAAATGTATGCTAATGAGTTGATGCAACAAACTGCTAAAGATTAATTTTAGTGGACTCAACGTAAGCCAAAAGTGCCATTTTATAAGATAACAGCTGATAGAGGATGCTGGGGGGGAGGGGCACTTCAAGGATGGTGTTAAAAGGTTTCAGGACTTTAAATTTCTCTTTTAGTATAAAGTTCTAGTTTGCAGCTTTTTGCATATAATTGCTATCCAGTTATTTTTTTATTCTGAGCTAAACTAATGCTGATGCTGATATTTAAAAGGGTTTTTTTTATTACATGGGATTGTTTTTACTTCAGAATAAGCCTCCTGTTTTGACTTTTGGCACCTATAGACCACAGTGTAGAACTTCCTTTTGGATTATGATTCTGCTTTAGAAACATAGAAATACAGGCCATGTGGTCTTTCTGCCATCGTGTCTATCTAGTCTGCCCTTCCATATCAACTGCAATAGCCCCCTTTTTTCCTTTAGAGATCTTGTTTAACATTTCTTATATACCGCCTTTAATGATATCAAGGTGGTTTACATTGAACAAACTGAAATCACATTGAACAGGGCATTATAACTTCAGTGGTCCCATTCTTTTCTGAATTCAGATACTGTCCTTGTCTCTACTACCTCCACTGGGAGACTATTCCATGCTTCTACCACTCTTTTCGTAAAGAAATATTTCTGCATATTATTCCTGAGTCTAATCACCTTTCACCCTCATCCTACATACCCTCATAGCAGAGCTTGCTTTCAAATTGAAAGAAGCGCTCCTCTTGTGCATTTATGCCACGGAGGTATTTAAATGTCTCTATCATATCTCCTCTATCACGCCTTTCCTCTAATGTATACATATTAAGATCTTTAAGTCTGGTCGCAAAGCATATAAGGACAGTCAGTCAGTCTCAACGGGGGAGATATCACCCCCAAGGGAGGGGGGAAAAAAATTGAGCTGAGGGGAGCAATAGTAAAAATGCCTCCCGAAAAAAAACTGCATTTGTACCTTCAAGCAGGCTTCCCGATCTGCTGATGAAGAAATGTTCTGCAGCTCCAATCAAGCCGGCTCCCCGATCCTTGCTGTCATCAGCAATCACTGGTTGAGGGCATTGTAAGAGACATGAAAACCGTGGCAAACACTCCCGCTAGAACCAGAACAGCTCTATTATGTGCAGATGAGCTGCTACTATTCTGGCAGGAAGGGACCCATGGCAGTGTACCTTCCTGCCAGAATAGTAGCAGCTCAGCTGTACATAATAGAGCTGTTCTGGTTCTAGCGGGAAAGTTTGCTGCTGTTTTCATGCGTCTCTCACACTGCCCTCAGCCAGCAATTGCTGATGGAAAGGATCGGGGAGCCGGCTTGATTTGAAGATGCATGGGATTTCTTCAACCAGAGATCAGGGAGCCGACTTGCTTGAATGACAGTTGCAAAATTAATTCCCCAGGGAGCGGTTGGCTGAGTGCTATATATTCCTTATTGTCCCCTCCAGGTCAGTCCAGTTACACTAGGGTTTTCTTCCTCCAACAGCAGCTGGGGACAGAGCATATCAGGATTCTGTTCAGTATAAGGGCTCCCTCTGCTGCCCTCAGATTCAGTCTCTCAGTCCTCAGTGGCAGTGCAAGGAGTCGTCTCATGGTGGACCACTCTGGCCAAGGAGTTAGATGTTAGGTGTTAGGAGTCAGAAGAGGATAATAAAAATGGGAAAAGCTGAGAAGGAGCAGAGATTTAAGCACAGAGACAGATTAGACACTGCAGAAGGCAGCAGTGCCATTGGTGGCTAGGAAGACTCTGAATCCGGTTCTGGGGAGAGTAAAGGTTGGTGCCAACAGCAGGCAGATAGAGGTCCAGGCCCTAGCTGGCTGTCTGACTTCTAGGGTATAAAACTACATGGGAACCCCAGGTCCCTTTCCCCTCCTAGCTGGAAACAAGTACAGCCGCTAGCAGCACGTCCAGGGCTGTTCTCCTGCCAGTCTTCTCTCTCTGCTCATTCATGGTAGTGTGCGGCAGGTCAGCAACAGCCCCAAGGTTGGCAGCTTGCAGGTAGGTCTGGGAGGGGGTCTTCACATTGGTCAGGGGTATCATGCAGAGAGCTGCATTTGCTGCCTCTCAGACAGCACCAGTGCATGCAGGTAGCATATGCAGTGTCTTGGCTGCTGCAGAGTTGGAGTGCGGGCTCTGCCGTGCCTGTTTGCGGATCACTGTCAAGTTGGAGTTGGCGCTCCTTGGAGGGAAAAAATAAATAAAAATAAATAAAAAATAAAATCGATGGAGAAAGGTGAGGCTGCATTAACAAATTCAGCAGGGTCCACGGTTCATGCTATTTTGGCAGGAACCATGGCCATTTTGTCTAATGTACAGTTTCTTTTGCTGGCACAGCATAAGCGGGGGAAGTGTGCAGCTAAGCTCAAAGGGAGCCAGACATTGCAGTGAGCTGGGGGAACAGGAGCCATAGTCTCCCCAGGCTTCATCCTGTCCTTACACATGGCTTCGCTCTTAAAAAAAAAGCAGCAGGCTGAATTTTGTGGAGTTGCAAGCAGGAGCCCATCTTCAAAGCCTCAGGACTTTCCACAGCTAGAGGAGCCCTTAGCTAGGGTTTTCCTCTGAGAGGTCCTGAACCTGACACCTGGCTGGGTCAGGACTCACCTCAGTCACTCGTCTCCGAAGATCTGGGGGAATGGCCTTCGGATTTCTGGGGGGAGACAGCGGGCCCAGACCTGGAGGGGGGGGAGATCCTTCCGGGGATGACCGCAACGTTTTCACTGGGAGGAGCTGTCAGCATTGATCAGTCATTCCCTGGCAGCCCTGAATATTGCTACACCACTGGAAGAGGTGAAGGAGTTCTTGGAAGAACCACTGTTGCAGGGGTTCAAAGGGGGAGTTCAAATATGATCTCAATAGGAAAAGTTAGGCATATTTATTTTCAGGGGTGGGGAAGGAAAAGTGCATTTGTTAAGGATTTCATAATTAAGTCTGTTCTACTATGAGCTCACACCCAATTAACAAGGAATTTTTAGGCTGGTTTATTCCAGTTTCTTCCTACACTGCTGAAATGTCTCTGTATCTATCCTGACTTCCAAGAGACTTCCAGAAGCCAATTTTTAAATTGTATACCACACCCAAACAAGTTACCAATACTGGTTTTTCAGGTTTTCCACCACAAAAGGCCAGATTGCATCTAAAAAGGGCCATTCTAGAAAACACGAACCTTATTTTAAAGTTGCATCTTGTGAGTTCTCTGCAGTATTTCAAATGTATGTTATCACATGCACTATTTCATCCATATCAAAAATAACCCTGAACTTAAGCAATTCAACAATTTTCCTGAATCACCAGAGGTACACTGAAGGGCTACAGCAGGACTTAATTAGCTATATCACCACAAATGATGACCCCCCCCCCAAATGCACAAGGGAATTAACCAACCAATCTTTTGCCCTCAAAAGTTTCAATGATAAATTGGGTGGCAACTTACATAATGATTTAGCACAAACATTTGACAATGCTATGGGAGGGGTAATTATACTTCTTGCTCAAGCTTCTGAATCTTGTAAGGAACCCAAAGAAAACAGCTTTAACACACAACCCAAACAAGGCTTAACACAGTCTTGTCTAAGTCAAGTCTTTGAGGGCCACAAATGGGCCAGGATATCCCTAATGAATATGCATTTTTTTGTTTTTAAATTTATCCGTTTTGAAACATAAATTAAGAATCCACTTGTACAGAAAAAAAAAAGAGATATTAGAATAAAACATTATGTAAGAGGGAAAGAAACATAACTTAAGAAAAAACACAAAACAGACAAAATGAAAAAGAGGGAAGTAAAATACACAGTGGAACAGTAAAAGAAAAGGTACAAAAAGAAAGAAAAGTGGTGTTAGGCATGAAGAGTCTTCTATTCCGGCTTTGGGAGGCAACTAGGTGATGAAAAGGAGGAATGAAGTCACGCTGGTCACAGAGAAAATGATTTTCACATCCAAAAAGGTATACAGATGCTCCAGTAATTCACATTGCATTATTCTTGTAAAATGTTATCAAAAGCCTGCTCCTATGCTTCGAGTTTCTTGATGCATTGCCAAGAACTGATGTCTCCTTCCCTGAATTGATCACAACACATCAGGAAATCCTTATTGAAGGACTTGTTCATGGGTCAAACATCTTCCTAAAGTAAAGCTGAATAATCCTATTCATGTTCTGTTTAAAAATAAAAAATTCCCTTTACCTCCACAAGAGCGGTGTCCAACAAAATAGAAACATCAATAGCTTCCTGAGTGTCCATTTGGTGCTTTGGAATAATCAGCAAAAAAACCCATGTCTTAACTGATGGGAAAACCATTTCAGGAATTGAGAACTTCGTTAAGATACTTCTTAAAAATATCCATAGTGAGAATATTTGGAACTTTTGGAAACTTCAAGAGCCTTAAATTAAAGCATCTTGCTTGGTTCTCAAACTGCTGCAGTCTCCGATGGTTAAAGACAAGACAATTATCCCAATTATCAATAGTAGATTTAGAATCCTGAATTTCCTTAGTCATAACAGATCTTTTCATAGACCTCTTTAAATGATGCATCACGCACTAAATTAGCATTAGAAACAGTTTGCACTAAAGCTATTATTCTTTATTCTGTCGCATGATATACTGCCCAGGCACATGCGTCAGGGTGGTGTACAATAAAAACAGGCTGCAAACAAGAAATAGAAGGAGGAACACCAGCATTTAGACAGGGAAGAGAGACAGAAAGAGAAAAAGCAAAAGGAAATAGAACTGAAAGCTCCCAATTGTGGGAGGAGGGAAGGGGGAGGGGGGCTGACAAAAAGGGAGGGAAGTTAGGGGTCGAGGAGGTCGAATGCGTGTTGGAAAAGGTGAGTTTTAAGCAAGCCCTTGAATTGTGAAAAAGGACAGCTCCGTGCACAGGGTGGGAGGGAGAGAATTCCAGAGGACAGGGGCCAGGAAAAATTAAGCAGAGTGATGGGTCAACTCCCAGTGGGCCTGAGAAGGGGAGGGAAGGAAGAGACGGTTGCAGTGAGCGGAGCGGAGGAGGCGGGGAAGGCTGAAGATGAATGTGTCAGCTAGATACTGGGGGGGGTTCCCATGTGGAGCACTGAGTGATGGTGAGGAGTTTGTAAAGAAACCTGAACTTGACTGGCAGCCAGTGTAGATTAAGGAGCAAGGGAGTAACATGGTCGGTAGGGGAGGAGTGGGTGAGTAAACGGGCAGCTGTGTTTTGTACAAGCTGCAACCGCCGGAGCTGATACTATGGGAGACCAGCCAAGACAGTGTTGTAGTAATCCAGCTGGGAAAGGACAAGGGTAGTGAGGAAGGGGCAGACAGCATGGATCGAGCAGCGAATGAGTGTGGAGATGTGATGATGGAAAGAGAGGGATGAGTCTACTGTAGCAAGACCCCAAGATAGCAGATGGTAGAAACAAGGGGAATTGAGGTGGAGGAAAGCAGAGGGGAAATGGAGAGAATGGGGGTGTCAAAGGAGAACAAAAGGGTGGTGAACTTTGAGGGGGTTGATGTGAAGGAAATTACTGGCGAGCCAAGCAGCAACTCAGGTGAGACAAGCATTGATGACAGAGGGGTCAGGGGCAAGGGAGCTAGTGTGGTGCAGGAGAAGGATGTCATTAGCGTAGAAATAACCAGAGATACCAGACTGCTGAATAATCAGCACAAGGGGGGGCAAGGAAAATATTGAAGAGCACTGAACCCTGGGGAACACCACAGTGAAGGGTGAGGAAGGGGAGGCGGCCAAACTGGTCTGAACAGAGAAAGGAACAGAACCAGGAAAGGACAGAGCCACGGATCCCAAGGTTGGCGAGACAAGCAAGGAGAGTGCAGTGATCAACAATGTCAAAGGCGGAGGACAGATCCATGGAAACTACGAGGGAGAGGTCACCATGATCTTGAGACTGGTGAACTTCGTTCAGGAGGAAAATGAGGACAGCTTCGGTACTGTGGCGAAAGCGGAAGCCAGACTGACAGGGATGGAGGGAGAGAGTGGAGTCAAGATGTGCAGAAAGCTTTGTAAAGACAAGTTTCTCCAGAGCTTTGGAAAGAAAAGAGATTAGACATGGGGCGCCAGCTGGCTGAGGAAGAGAGGTCAAGGGAGGGCTTCTTTAGCAGCAGACGAATGAGAACATGCTTCCAGGCTGAGGGAAAACACACCAGATGAGAGACTGTTGAGCATATGGAGGATGAAAGGGAGTAGCACAAGAGAAGGATCCAGGAGTTGGGTAGAAGGGAGGGGGGGTCAAGTGGGCAGGGGGCTCTATGGGAAGAGGTGATAGCTTTAGTAAGCTCAGTCAGTGTGTCAGGGCAAAAAGCGTGCCAAATATGGGGGAATACCTGAGAGGAGGGGTGGGGGGGGAAGAGAGGTGGATGACATGCTGGGAAGGTGGCACGGAGAGATTGAATTTTGCTGGAGAAAAAGGAGGCAAAAGCAGACTTGATCGGGCAAGTTAGGGGGAGAGACAGGATACGGAAGAGGTCGACAAGGCCAAAGCAGAGCAAAGAACCCGGTAAAGTTGTCTGGAAGAGTTGGAGGAGGAGGAAATGAGGTCTGAGTAGCAGGATTGTTTGGCTGCATTAATCATGGAATGGTAAAGCTGTTGAGTGGCAGAAAAAAGTCAGAATCAGGACTAGGACATTTGCGCCAGGCCTGTTCTGCACAGCAGAGATGTGTGCGCTGGAGAGAGAGACCAGGGTGGAACAAGGGACAGGACAAGGAAACGGGATGGAGGGGAGAGAGTTGATCCAGGGTAGCAGAGAAAGCGGAGGTCCAGAGATTGACTTGCTTGTCTACAGATAGGGAGGGGAAGGTAGGGGGGAAAGAGGGAGTCTGCTGAGGGAAACTGTTGCAGGGTCAGTGGAGTAATGCTGCACCTGTGTCTGAAGGAGGGCAGATTAGAACTACTGGGTGGGGACTACGAGGATGGGAGGGAGAGGGAAAGGGAGGCAAAAGTGTTCAGACCACGGAAGCGGGAAGGAGGAAAAACTAGAAGGGAGCGAAGGGCGAGGAAGTGGGGATAAGAACAAGGTCCAAAACGTGCCCTGCAGCATGCATAGGGTAGGAGACGTGCTGGTGGAAGGAAAGGTCATCCAACAAGGACAGCAGAACCTATGATTTCCTGAGACATCTTCTGGACAGCATTGTCTAATTTCACAAAACATAGCCCAAATAGTCTGTAGAGTTCTGTTAGGGAAGGAGCTAAATTTTCAGAAGGCAAAACTCCCAACTCTTCCACTGATCATCTCAATTCAAGAACCCCAGCCTGCAATTCTGAAACAAAAGAGCCTCCTATCAGCTAGCATAGTCTTCCCCAGGAACAATGGGGAATTAACAGAGTTCTGCAAGACCTTCACACCCAACGCCATCTCAGACTGTCCATTCATGGCAGGCTAAAGGAAGCTCACCATGGGGTTTAGCCGTAGTGTCAATGTTACCATATCCCTAGGTGCCACAGGCCCTCCCATCAGCCTCAGGCGCAGCAGGGGACTTGCTTGCAATAGATAATCGAATTTCAGAGGACTCCACTAGATGAGCATCTAACAGGGACTACTTCGGGGCCGGAGCACAGCTGCAGTTTTAGATGGCTTCACCAATGCCTTCCCTTTCTTCTTAGGCAACATTATAATTCAGGAAAAAGAACAAGGTAAAATGTAAATCAGCTCTGTCAGCGTTTTCTAGAAACATGCTGCCATCTTGGCTCCTACTCCCATAAATACGCATTTTTAATTTTATTTTTAAATCATTTGCTATACTGCCATTTGAGTTTAATGATGCTTGACAGTGGTTTAAAAAATTTAATTCATATAAGATGCAGAAGAAAAACAAAATCAGAACAGTTACAGAAGCAAAACTATACAAATCAAAACAGATCTGACTTTGCAGAGACCCAAGTCCATCCACAAATGAACTTTACCCTCAAACCTCCCCCTCTCCCAAAACCACCTGACTTTTTTAATCTAGAAAAAGATAACTCCTGTCATAGATTTAAAAGGAGAGCATTTCATAAAGGAAGCAAGGATGAATGTGCAGAGCGACAAGTAATTTCTCAGCAAATTCTTAGAGGCAATGGAGTAGACAAAAGCAAAGCCCGAGAAGAACATATGGACCGATTCAGCCTATAAAGGAATCAAATGATCCACCAAATCAGCTGACTACTCAAAAATAAAAATGGTACGGGGTGCAAGAAAGAAATTAGACTTACCTGCTAATTATGGTTTCTTGAGATACTCCAGTCCAGTCCCGCACCTCTGGGTAGTGCACCTCTTCCAGCAGCTTGGAGACTGAGCATGTCATTTTTTAATGACACCCGGTATATATATTGCTGGCACCGCCTACAACCCCAGTAACCTACTGACAAAGCAGACCCACAGGAGCAACAATTAAGTAGACAAATGCAAAAGAAAAAAAAACAGAACTATGCTTAAACAACTGTACCCCCTCACCCAGGAAGGGTACCCTGATCCCTCCCCACCAGGAAGAGAGACGCAGCTGTTATTCATCTCAACCACCGCCACCCACAGGGGGCTAGCAACTGACAGCTCTCGCAGACCATCCCCCCTCAACTGAACAGACTACACTCCAGATCACCGCTCCACCTAACTGACTGACTATCTCCTTCCCCCAAGGAAACCAGCTTCAGGCCCAGGGAGCATATCGACTAACCAACGCAGCAATAGGGAGGTATTCGGGACTGGAGTTCCTTAAGGAACCATAATTAGCAGGTAAGTCTAATTTTTCTTTCCTTATCATCCCTCCAGTCCAGTCCTGCACCTCTGGGATGTATCAGAGCAAATGGGAGGGACCCGCACAACCAGCCTGAAGCACAATTGACTCCCAGATCCACTTCGAAATGGAGGCCTTTGCGCAGCCCTCCAAATAAAACAAATAGCTGACCCGTCTTCCAAAAAGGCACCGTCCTTTTCAAATTCTTCCTGAGGACCCTCTTCACTTCCTGACAGCACAACTGCTGAGAGGCCAGCCTATCCTTCTCCGAAGTCTATGCTGGCAAGGAGACTGCTTGGTTCACATAAAGACGACACTACTTTAGGCAAAAAAGAAGGTACCGAACGCAACACTACCTTTTCCCTAGAAAAGGAAAGGAAAGGCTCCCGGCAGGATAAGGCCTGAAGCTCTGAAATCCTACGTGCCGAACAAATATCCACCAGGAAACCAAAGAGTCTTCAGCATCAGGTCCTTCAGGGAAGGTTGGCCGAGAGGCTCAAAAGGCTCCTTTGCCAGGGCCTTAAGAACAAGGTTTAGATCCCAAGATAGTACTACCACTCTCCGTGGCAGCCACAGTTGTGTCGCTGCCCTCAAAAATCTAAGCACGTTGGGGTGCAAACCTAGGGGCACCCTGTGGAGCTTTCCCCAATAACAAGCAATCGTCACTAGCCGCACGTGCAATGAGCTAGCAGCCAGACCCTTGTCAAAGCCAGCCTGCAGAAATGCCAGAATGTCCGGGACTGAGGCAGCAGACAGACGCATCTGCCTGTCCTCACACCAAGACTCAAAGATACGCGTATGGCATATGTATGCAAGACAGGTAGACCTTTTGGGCTTGCAGGAGGGCACAACCTTGCCCATTCAAGAGCCATGTCGTAAGCGAGAATCGATTCAACTGGGGCATGCAGATTGGGCCCTGATTTAGAAGGTTCTTACGCATTGGGAGTCGTCATGGCCAGTCCACCAGTAGCCAGACCAGGTCGGCATACCAATGGCACCGAGGCCAATCTGGGGCAACCAGCACTGCTAACCCCCGGTGCACCTCTATCTGTTGCAGCACCCTGCCTATGAGCGTCCATGGGGGAAAACAGAGAAGCCCCCTCTGGCCACCTCTGAACTAGGGCATCTAGGCCCTTGGACATTGGTTTGTTTTTTGTTTTTTTGTTTTTTTACAGAAGAGAACGAAACATCGGCACCAGCTGCTCGAGCAACTCCTGGTTGAGATACCACTCCCCAGGGTCCACACGAACCCAGCTGAGATAGTGGGAGTCCACAACATGATGGCAGACTATGTGCATCGCTGACACTGCCTGCAGTCGGGCTTCTGCCCAACCGAACAGTCTTTCGGCCTCCTCCTCCAGGGCTGGGCTGCCCATACCTCCCTGCTGGTTTATGTACGCTACCATGGTCACGTTGTCTGAGAAAACATACTGCCTTTCCTTGTAAGAGCTCTTTGAAATTATGCAGGGCTAGAGCCACTGCTCGCATCTAGAGTCTGTTGATCGATCACTGAGCTTCCAGAAGGCCCCAGTGTCCCTGGGCAAAGTGTCCCTCACAATGGGCCCCCCAGCCAGACAGACTGGCATCCATAATCACCAGAATCCACCCCAGGGCCTTGAGGGGCATGCTTCTCTCCAGGTTCCCCAGGCGCAGCCACCACCTGAGATCTCCTGGCGTCCGGCAGGCAGGGGAGCACCTGGGACAGAGGCTGGCTCTGGTGGGACTACCGACTGAGCAAGGCCCCCTGCAATAGGTGCATGTGTGCCCTTGCCCATGGGATCAACTCTATCGTGGCCACCATGGTCCCCAGAACTTGCAAGTAATGCCAGGCCAACAGGTTTGCCAAGCCCAGGAAGTAGCGAATCAAGCTTTGTAGTCCTTGCGCTCGTGCCACTGGAAGAAAAAAAACTCTGCCAGCCCGGGTGTTGAAGGCAACTCCTAGGTACTCCAGGTCCTGTGTTGGACTCAGATGACTCTTGGCCAGATTGACCAACCAACCAAGACTTAGGAGGAACTCCACCCCTCTCCTTGTTGCTTTTTCGCTTTCTTCCCTGGACTTGGCCTGAATCAGCCAATCATCAAGGGATGGGTGCACGAGAATCCCTTCCTTGCAAAGTGCTGCTGCCACCATCACGACTTTGGTGAAGGTGCACAATGCTGTTGCCAGCCCAAAGGGCAACACCCGGAACTGGAAATGACCCACTGGCACCACAGAAAGCAGAGAAATTGCTGATGATCCAGCCTTATGGGAATGTGTAGATACGCTTCTGTGAGATCGAGCGACATCAGAAACTCCCCACTCCTTACTGCCACTATCACTGACCGCAGTGTCTCCATGTAGAAATGCGGGACCCGCAGACAGCAGCTGACAGTGCATCACAGTCTGCTAGTGAGTTTATGCTGTTTTAGAGCCTGAGGAAATGACATTGGTAACCTTCCATCACATGGTTAGATAAACGTTTCCTCACCCACACCTTCAATTTGTTAGTTATATTAAGAACCACCATCTGACACTGCTTTTTACACATTTCACCGTGTCTTTTTCAAGCTAGGTTGTATGCCTCATTTTCCTCCTTTCAATGCAGTTCTTAGATGTAATAATGTTGATTAATTATGTTGATATCTGAGATTTTCAGCTTAAGGTCTCAGTTTATGTGGGAACAACAAGGCAACTGAACTACAACGTTCTCTCCTAAGTTTGGTTATGATATTGTGAATGGTAAAGCTTCAGACAACCTCTTTTTGATCATTTGACATCAAGCTTACGTAGTTTTAAAATTGGTGCCTTAGCCAGTGCTTCGCGTTTCAGAAACACTGAAATCTTCAACGGTGAGCTTTTCATGTTTATAGCATCACTGGTTAACTTGCAAAGTTTCTTCTTGGTTTTTGCATCTCGTCAGATACATTTTTCCTGATTGACTTACTGCCAATTGGTTTACTTATATGCAAGTCCATATAAATTATATAGATAATGCTAGATGTATACCTGCAATCCCTACAGATTTCAGATTTTTAAGTGTACAAAAGGTTTGTCCCTGTCGGGTTCTCAGATTGCCTTCTTTTTGCAGGATATTAGGCAGTTTATTGTGATTAGTATGCAGTTCTCAAATACACCTTGAACAACTTTTTGTAATCATTACTGCTGATTGACAATATAATCTGGAGACAAAAGTACAATTTGTGTTTTGCCATACAATTGCTGGCGAGTATGCTGCTAATTAACTTTTCATTTACAGGAGTTCTTATTACAGCTCTGCGTGTTATACATTCTTTGATTCCATTATTGGAATATATTTATTTATACATTATAGTCACTTCATTTATCAGACATTTTATATGATTAAGTAATTACACATCAGTTCATTTACAACTCTTTTATACATACTTTTTACATATGAATTTATGTGATTTGATTTCTGATTCATTATGCCTTTTTTTTTTTTTACACGTTTATGCATATATTTAACGGTTATATCATGGTTATTATGATTTTAATTTGTGTGTTTTAGATGTCTAAGTCCCTTGAAGAAGGCCTCCGGCCAAAACATGTCGGGCTACCTCACTCTTAGTTCAAATAAGTTATTCCTTGCACAGTGGTACTGTGTCCTGCCTGGTTTGTGCCTGTTTTGGGTCACTGTCCTGCTGGAGGACCTATGACCTTCAAACCCAGACCTAGTTTTGACACTAGGTAGCACATTTCACTCCAAAATACCTTGGTAGTCCTCTGACTGATTCTTTTAATAAGTTCCAGGCTTCCAGTTCCTGAGGCAGCAAAACAACCCCATAACATTATGGAACCACCACCATATTTAACCGTAGGAAGGGTGTTTTTTCTCTTATAAGCGTCATTTCTTCACCTGCAAATGTTTCACTGGTCTGCATTGCCAAAGAGCTCAAGTTTGGTTTCGTCTGTCCACAGAACATTTTCCCAGAAGAACTATGGATTCTCAAGATGGGTTTTGTCAAAGATCAGGCATGTCTTTTTATGCGTCTGTCTTTGAGCCTTCGCCCATGAGGTCCTGCCAGACTTCCATTATATCCCGACTCAACTACTGCAACTCCATCCTTCAAGGACTTCCCAAAACTATCATTGCCCCTCTACATTTAGCCCAAAATACAGCAGCACGGACCACTGCCAGAGCCTCCAGACAAAGATCAAATGCAAACTCCTCACCATTATCTATAAGACACTTAACACCTCAATTGAGCACCTCCAAATACTTTTTGGACACCCAAACAGAACTCACTTAACCTTCTTCTCCCCCTACCTCAGAAACGTAGGAGCTCACAACGTGCCCATATGAGATCCTTCAAACTCTATGCTCCTACACTACGAAGCCTTGAACCCCATGTCTTCAAATATCTCAAAACATACCTTTTTGAAAAGCACTATGGACCATCCCCTACAACTGATCCCCCATAATCAGATAACTGATATCTAGACTAATATCTCACTGTATCATAAGCTATATCATAAGTTTATTGTAACAAATTCTAAAGCTACAAAGATCCTGCATGCTTCCCCCATCCCCTGTTATATGCTAATAAGTTTGATGTAACCTTGCTTGCCCCATTGTTCAACGTGAACCGTTTCAAACTGTTCTGATTGTTTAATGTAAACTGTTCTATTCAATGTAAACCGTTTTGATTGGTAGAAAAACGGTATATTAAAAACAGTTAAATAAGAAAATGTAGGTGACAAATCAGTAACACAAAGGGGCTCTTTTACTGAAGTGCATTAGTATCAAACGTTTACAGAGGATGACCGCAAAGGCTCTATGTTAACAGTATGGGAAGATGCTGGGCATGCCGCCCAAATACGCCTACCATGTTACCTGTAAGGAAATTAATACCACAGCCACACCTCCCTGAGTGAGTCTGATCTTGTAGGGTAAGTAGGGTCGGGCCTAGTTAGCACCTGGATGGGAGACCACCTCTGAATACCAGCTGCTGTAACCTTATCGTGTGGAAGAAAGGCATGACAACCTATTTCCAGTCACACCTTTCCAAGAAAACCCAAGGGATAGCCACAACTATCCACAGGGTCACCAGGAGTCTGTATCAACTCGACAGCACTGATCATCAACATTAAAGGGAATCTGGACTTAACTAATGGCTTTATGTTAGTGGCTCAAAGAGTTACATTCAGGAAAATTAAACATTTTTGTCCCTAGAAGGCTCACAATCTAAATGTATACCCAAGGTAATAGAGTTAAGCGGCTTTCCCAAAGTCACAAGCACCCTGGTTTACAGCCTGCTACTATAACCACTGACTATTCCTTCATAGGCGTTAACTATTAACAGTTAAAAACCATGGCAAGTTACCTGTGTGTTAAATACAAGGCAAAGTCAAAGTCAATGCCCATTCCTCACCCCATTCCAAGCTACACAAGTATTGTGGGAATTAACACAAGCTAAATGTCGAGCTTTCCCCCTATCTGTTTAATTTATATGCAGAACAAATCATCAGAGAAGCAGGATTGTATGAAGACAGAGGTGTGAAGATGAGTCTTTCACCAAACAACCTTCGCTATGCTGATGATACTACATTAGTGGCTGAAAGTGAAGATGATCTGAAACATTTGCTTCTCACAATCAAAGAACAGTCTCAAAATGGGCCTGCACCTTAATGTAAAGAAGAAAAAGATCATGACAACTGGCATAATCAACAGGTTCATCTTTGAAGGAGAAGAAATTGAAATTGTGAACAACTTTAACCTACTTGGATCAAGTATCAATAAAAGCAACAAGCAGTCAAGAAATTAAACGACGCATTGCTTTTGGCAGAATGGCTATGAAAGACCTAGATAAGATTCTCAAGAGCAGAGATGTCTCTCTCCATACAAAGATTCGACTTGTTCAAGCCATGGTATTTTCAACATCATATGGATGTGAAAGCTGGACAGTGAAAAAGAGACAGGAAGAAAATTGATGCCTTTGAATTATGGTGCTGGCAGCGAATACTGTGTATACCATGGACTGCCCGAAGAACAAACCAGTCGGTACTAGAGGAGATCAAACCTAAGCTTTCTTTAGAAGCTCAGATGACTTCGACTTTCATACTTTGGACACATCATGCGAAGAGAGAGATCACTAGAGAAAGACATCATGCTTGGCAAGATAGAAGGTCAACGCAAAAGAGGAAGGCCAGCAATGAGATGGATCGATACAATAACAGCAGCTACAGGTACCAGTCTGTCAACAATGAGCCGCCTGACTGAAGACCGAACACAATTTAGGATAGCTATCCAGAGCGTCGCCATGAGTCGACATCCGACTCAACGGCACTTAACAACAACAAATGTCGAGTGCTATTCCCACATAACAAAACTCACTCTAGTAAAAATATGGATAGAAAGGAAGGCCAATAATCTTTTATTAATGCAACAGGACTCAACAAATGCCAGATGCCATAGTACTCTGGATTTTTTTGTGCCATCCTCAAAACAGGAATTCTTAGTTTGGGTGGAGCTGGGAGGGAGGCACACACACACATGCAATAAAAAGTGTACACTTACTTTTTATTTCCAAAGTAGATTTACATTTCTGAGAGCTTGTGGGCTACTGGGTGTCATTCTGAATGCCTATTTTATAAAAGCAATCTCAAGTCAGGGCTCAACAAATCCCATGCACCAGGTCACCTGTGGCGACCAGAAATTTGCATCCGACGCCTGGGATTTTTGCCTTCTGAATGGTCTACATGGATCCCATCTCCCACGGGCAGAAAAGCATGGCCACAAATGCAGCAAAGACCCATTCCATCTGCCCACAGGAGATGAGATCCCGGCAGGTATAACAGAAGGCCATAATTAAGGCCTGCAGCAAGAAGAAATTAGACCTTACCTGCTAATTGATGTTCCTTGAGTGACTCCAGTCCAGTCCCGGCACCTTCGGGTATTCATGCCCCTCAGCAGCTTGGAGACTGAGCATGTTATGATCATCATGACCTTCCCCCCACATAGGCATCCTATTAACAAAGCAGACTCGCAGAAAGAACTATTAGAACCAAATGGTCAAGAAATTAAACGAGAATGGGCCCTTGTTGTACCAGGGGAAAAAAAAACAAAAAAAAAAACCCCAAATACTTGCTCACCTGAGACCAAAGTCAGCAACACTCAGGAGACCCTCTTAGAGCCCCCAATCACCATACACCTACTCTCACTCTTAACCTTAATTCACATTTCTTGTTTTGTCCAAGTCCCCCCCCCCCACTTTGTTTTCTGTTTATTTTGTTTTATTTGGGGTTTTTTTGTTTTTTTAGCACCCCTGGAGTTTCATTACATAAAACTGTTTAAGGGAAGGAACTGGGACTGGACTCACTCAAGGAACATCAATTAGCAGGTAAGGTCTAATTTCCTCTATTTCATTCCTCCAGTCCAGTTCCAGCACCTTTGGGATGTACCAAAGCAGTATTAACAACAGGAGGGACCCGCTAGCCTGGTCTGCAACATCGCCACGCCAAAGCGAGCCTCCTTGGAAGCTTGGACATCCAAACAGTAATGCTTCACAAAGGAAGACAAAGAGGCCCAGGAAGCCACCTGAAATATTGATCGGTGGCACTACACCAAACTCTGCCCATGATGCTACCTGCACCGGTCGGTGCCTCAGCATGTACGCCGAAGAGATGGCCTTTCTAGGCCATCTAGAAATAGATGCTTTGGATGCCGCCTCCCCCTTACGCGGCCCTCCAAACAAGATGAACAAATGCTCCGACCTACGGAATGAACTGGTCTACTTCAGATATCTCTTTCAACACCCTACGCACCTCCAGGCTTCATAAAGAATCCAATGCAGACTTTCCCAACATCTCTGAACAGCGGCAGAGAAAGACCGGTTCATGTGAAAGACCAAATTGATCTTCAGTACAAAGGAGGGTACTGTCCTTAACACTATCTAATCTCTTGAAATCACGAGATAAGGCTCTCAACAGAAGAGTGCCTGTAGCTCCAAAATCCTCCCAGCCAAACGGCTACCAAAAAGATGGCCTTCAAAATCAAATCCTTAGTTGTACAATCGACCAATGGCTCAAAAGGCAGTTCTGTCAGGATGGCCAAACCCAAATTAAGATCCCATGGAGGGATAACTGACTGAACTGGAGGTCATATCTGCTAGAGAGGACTGCCACCTGCACCTTCAATGAGCTGCAAGCCAAGTCCTTATCCAGTCCTGCCTGGAGAAAGGCCAGGACATCTGGCACTATGCACTTCAACACAGAAAGGCCTTGCACCTGACACCAGTGCTCAAACTCTCCATACCTGGATGTATGCCAGTGAAGTTGACCGCCTCTGAGCCTTAAACAATGTCACCATCACTGCAGGCCCGTAACCCATCTTTCTTAAACATGCCGTAAACAAGAACCGATCCACCTGCAGCATATGGATAGGCCCCTGAGTCAACAGGTTCTCCCGCAGTGGGAGATGCCACGGCTGCCTGACCATCAAGCATTTCAGGTACACGTACCATGGCTGCCTCGGCCAATACAGGGCCATTAGCATCACGAGCCCCGCATGAGCTTTTATCCTCTGTACCACCCTCCTGATAAGAGACCACAGAAGAAAGACATACAGCAGCCTGTGCATGGGCCATGGTTGCACTAGAACATCGAGCCCCTCTGACATCAGTTCTCTCCTTCTACTGTAAAAAGCATGTCACTGTCGCCAAGTCGAAGATAGCCATGAGGTCCATGATGGGCTGCCACCACTGGCTGATCAACTGAACAAAAACACTCAGAGCATCCATTCCACCAGATCTATCCTCACTCTGCTGAGATAATTGGCCTCCACGTTTTCCCATCTGGCCACATGACTGCTGACAGAGCCACCAATGCACCAACTTCCTCCTCCAGTTGTACATTGCCCATTTTGCGGCCACAATCTAATTTTGCTGCTACAGTTATAAGAGCTGCTTGCTTTGCCCTGTCTTACCTGTACTGCTGCAGTGCTCTAATGCAGCCAAAACCCAATGGAATTAATAAAAAGGCCAAGTTAAAGCTTTTGTTCCTTCAACAAGTCTCAGCTAGTGGGAATCACGTCTCTCCAGCTGCTTGGAGACAGATACAGATGGCTGGAGGTGGAGCCAGCTGCCTATGTGGGGGAAGATCATGAATATCATGACATGCTCAGTCTCGAAGCTGCTGGAGGGGCATGAATACCCGAAGGTGTCGGGACTGAACTAGAGGAACGAAATGGAAGAAAAATGTTGGAGGGAAGTAGAAAAAAGGTAGCGAGGTTATAAAAAAAGGAGGCAGATGGGGGGAGGGGAAGAATCTGGAAGGGTAACTGTAGTGGAGCAAGCAGAAGAGGGGAAGGGAAGAGTGCAAAGTGTTGCCAAAAGGTACATTCCCCTCCCACCAGAGCACAAATGCACAAAAGACATGTACCCCATCTCTGCACCAAACATACACATGCACCTCACTTCTGCACCACATACAGACACCGGCATCCCACCTCTGCACCATACAAAACAGGCTCCCCAGTTCTGCAGCACACACAAATGCATGGCAGCCCCACACCCCATGCACAGGCACACCACAGTTGCACCACATGCACAGACACTTAGCAACAGTTATAGTTTCAGATACTAGGGGTATTTCTGTCTAAAGATGCCGCCTGGTATAGGAACTCTGGCGCTAGTCTTGTAAGACTTAAGAACATGAGACCAGCACAATGGACAATAGGGGTGGGGGAAGTGGGGAACACACGAGGAGGTCATTACAAGCACTGGTTCTTAAGATTTTGATCTGGCTCCTAAAACCACACTATACCAAGCCTTGACAAATTTTAAGTCAGCATACATATCTATATGCCTTTATAAAACTGCCTCCCAAAGCTCCTGCATAAGGTTAGCCCTGCTCCAAAGCAAGTGAAACCTTTCTGCCTACGTTTACGCAAAAGTTTCCGTTGTAGCTCAGCTCTGCCCCAGTTCTCCTCAACCTCTGCTGCTGGAAAGGCAGATGCATCTACTGCAAAGACATCAGCACTGTGTACTGGCAGCATATAATCAAAGTTTTTCTACATAAAAAGCCCATCATAGAAAAAAGGGCTTTTGTAAGATGGTGCGATCACATATGGGCAGAAAAAGTACAGGAGTAGAAAGTGTGCATCTACTTTTACATGACCTCAATGTAGGTGTTCTTGGGGCATAGATCGGGCAAAGCCAAGGTGGAGTTTGGGCAAGTCGAAGTTATGCATTTAGGGAGAATAACCCAAACTATAGTTATGATTTGAGTTTTAAATTTAATTACATTATTACATCCACATTAGTGATCATCATCCAAGAAAGGATATGATAATTACACTTACCTGGTAAATGTAGTTCCTTGAGTGACGACAGTTCAGTCCTCTACCTCTAGGTTGTGAACCTCCTCCTGCAGCTTGGAGACTGGGCATGTCAAAATCGTGACATCACTGGATATAGCCTGCTGGTCTCTCCCATCAGCCCCAGTGAACTACTGACAAAGCAGACTCAAAGGAGCAACAAATAAGTAGCTAATTCATCAACCGTAACATTAACTTAATCCTAACCATGAACACATACACCTGAGTGTCTTCTAGGCAGACCATTATTGCATCCTTCCCCACTACACAGAATCGGCAAGAAGAAAGAGTGAAAATGATCAATAACAAAGAGAACAACTCAAAGTAGGACAGCCCCCCCCAACAAACAGACCTATCAGTAATCTTCGCGTTCTTCCAACTGACCATCCACTGTCAACGATAGCACCCCAGGTGGGAATGAGGACTGAACTGTCATTACCAGGTAAGTGTAATTATTTCCTTATCGTTCCTCCAGTTCAGTCCTCTACCTCTGGAATGTAACAGAGCAGTAATCATTGGGAGGTACCTTCCCAGTCGGCTCGTAACACTGCCGACCCAAAGCAGGCGTCATTTGCCACTGCAAAATCAAGGCGGTAGTGCCTAATGAAAGAATGAAGGGAAGACCAGGTGGCCGCCCTACAAATTTCTCCTGGCAGAACAAAAAAAAAAAACTGCTCCGCCCAGGAAGACGTTTGCGCTCTGGTAGAATGAGCTCTTGAGCTCAAATCGGCACCGACCAACCTTGTAGCAAATAAGCTGAAGCATCGCCTCCCTAATCCATCTGGCAATGGAAGCCTTCGCTGCCGCTTCTCCTTTGCAAATACTTCCGAACACCACGAATAACCAGTCCGACTTGCGAAATACTTCTGAAACCTTCAGATATTGGCGCAACACCCGCTTCACATCCAAATGGCGTAAACTGCAGTCCACATCGCTTCCCTCCAGTGACCCTAGCACCGGCAGACACCCCGTCTGATTCAGGTGGAAGGGAGATACCATCTTAGGCAAAAAGGACGGAATGGGTCGCAGTACAACCTTTTCCCTGCAAAAGGATAAGAACAGTTCCCTACAAGATACCGCTTGCAATTCCGAAATGCGCCGAGCCGAACAGATAGCCATCAAAATTACAGTCTTTAACGTCAAGTCCTTAACCGAAGCCCGGTGCAATGGCTCAAAGGGCGCTTTGGCCAACGCTCTTAACACCAAATTGAGATCCCATGGCGGCACCACCACTCTATGCGCGGGCCGCAGTCTGGCTATTGCTTTGAGGAAACGCAATACATCAGCATGGGCGCCGAGAGCAATGCCGTGTACTTTGCCGCAACACCACGAGAGAGCTGCCAGCTGAACTCGTAAGGAACTGGCTGCAAGACCCTTATCAAACCCATCCTGCAGAAAGCTTAAGATCAAAGGAACAGAAACCGTAGCCACCCGGACTTGCCGCCGCGAGCACCAGTCCTCAAATACATGCCAGAGAGGTGGACTGTTTCCACGCTCTAAGCAGTCGCAATGACTGCCGCCGAATAACCTTTTCTCTTTAGTCTCGCCCTTTCAATGGCCAAACCATAAGCAAGAACCGATCCACCTGAAGCATGAGGAGTGGCCCTTGGACCAACAGATCCGCTGTCACCGGCAACCGCCATGGCTCTCCGTCGATGTGGTGAATGAGATTGGCGTACCACAGATGCCTTGGTCAGTCCGGTGCCACCAAGAGAACTCTCCCCGGATGAGCCTCGATCCGCTGTATCACTCGGCCGATTAATGCCCATGGAGGGAAGCCAAAGACGACCTATCAATGGCCACTGATGCAACAGAGCGTCTATGCCTTCCCACATTCTTTCCCGCCTCCTGCTGAAGAAACAATTGGCTTTTGCTGACTGGAAGGTCACCATTAGATCTATCATCAGCAGACCCCATCGACAAACTATCAGCGCAAAGACGTCCGGATGCAGCTCCCACCCCCCCACATCTACTCGGACCCGGCTGAGCAAATCAGCCATCACATTGTCCTTCCCTGCAATGTGTGCTGCCGAAATTGCTGTCAACCGACTCTCTACCCAAGAGAACAGAGTGTCCGCTTCCTCCTCCATGGCCGCACTTCCCGTGCCGCCCTGTCGATGGATGTAGGCCACAGCCGCCGAGTTGCCCAACACCCCCCGCACTGTGTGACCTACCACCGAGGCCTCGAAAGCCAGAAGCGCTCGGAAGACTGCTCTCAGCTCCAGCTGGTTAAATCGACCAAGAGCTCTCTAGAGGAGACCATACTCCTTGCGCGAACCTCTCTCCGCAATGGGCTCCCCAGCCCGTGAGACTGGCGTCCGTCAATAAGGGAAGCCACAGTGGCTGCTCCAGCACCACTCCGGCTGTCAGCGAGTTCGGGAGCAGCCACCACTGAAGAGATTCCCTGACCTTGACCAGACAGGGGAGCCGCTTGTTCAACGAATTGGACTGATGCGACCACCGAAGCAGTGCTCTCTGTAACGGCCACATATGAAATTTGGCCCAAGGCACCGCCTCCAGGGTCGCTGCCATCGTTCCCAGCATGCGTAGATATGTCCATGCCCTGAACTTGTGCACCAACTACCGCAGACTTTGGACTCAACGCTCCAGCAAAAACACCTGTCCGCTCTTTGTGTCAAACCGTACCCCCAGGTACTCGAGGTCCTGTGAGGGCACTAAGCGACTTTTGGCTGGGTTGACCACCCAGCCGAGACTCTGCAAAACCTTTACCACTCTATCCGTTACCTGAACGCTCTCAGCCTTGGCTTGAATTAACCAATCGTTGAGGTATGGATGCACTAGAATTCTTTCCTTGCGTAATGCCGCCGCTACCACCACCATGATCTTGGTGAAAGTTTGCGGCGCCGTTGCCAGGCCGAAGGGCAACACCTGGAATTGATAGTGTCCCAAAGGCAAAGCGAACCTCAGAAACCTTTGATGAGCTGCTCTGATGGGGATGTGTAAGTACACCTCCGTAAGGTCGAGGGCTGCTGTCACATACTCCCCCTGACGCACTGCTACAATGACCAACCGCAATGTTTCCATCCGGAAATATGGTACCTGAAGACATCGATTCACCCCTTTGAGATCTAAAATAGGGCACAGCGCCCCGTCTTTCTTTGGCACCACGAAATGAATGGAGTACCAACCCATGCCATACTCTGCCACTGGCACCACAGCACCTATTTGCAAGAGCCGATCTAACGTATTGCGAATCACCAGGGCTTTCTGTTGACCCCTGCAAGGAGACATGACGAAGGAGTCTCGCACAGGCTGTGCCAATTCCAGCGCATAACCCTCGCAAATTATCTCCAAAACCCACTGGTCGGACATGATGTGGGTCCAGGCCGGAAGAAACTCCCGAAGCCGCCCACATATTGGTGGACCTCCCGCCAGGACCCGCTTCACTTCATTGCGGCTTATGAGCCACTGCTGCGGGGTTTGCTGAAAAACCTCTATTTGCTCCCCAAAACCCCCGAAATCCCTGGGCCCTAGAAGCAAAGTGTCTCCTCTGGGAACCCCCGTAACGAGTCGTACGAAATCTCCGGAAATCCTGAAAGCCCTGCACGGACTTCCCCTGTTTCGGCTTATCCTCAGGAAGTCTACCACCCTTGGACCTCCGAGCTCTTTTACCAACTTGTCCAGGTCGTCCCCAAACAGCAACTTCCCTTTAAAGGGGAGTTTACCGAGGGAACTTGGACGAACCATCGGCCGCCCAATTTCTCAACCACAGTGATCTGCGTGCGGCCACCACAGAAGCCAAGCTGTTAGCAATTGCTCTAATCAAGTCGTAATGGACATCCGCTAAATACGCCGAACTGGACTCCAGACGACCCAGCTCCCTGATCTCCTCCTGTTCCAGGCGCGTCGATTGGCACAGACGCTGAACCCAGCAGACATTCTCGTGCCACCCAGGCTCCACAAATGGAAGCCTGCAATGACAGAGGGTCCACTTCAAATGACTGCTTCAGCAAGCCATCGACCTTCCTGTCCTGTGCATCCTTTAAGGCCGCACTACCTTCCACCGGTATTGTCGTCTTCTTTGTGACCGCTGACACCGCCGCATCAATTTGCGGGGATCGGAACTTCTCCTTATCGGCCAAGGGATATACTCTGTTTATAGTCCTGATCCCTCAAAGGCCCGCTTCCGGCTGATCCCATTCCTCCTGGATAAATCCCATCTACCACCCAGTGAACAGGAAACACGACCTGTGTCTGCCTCACCGCTTGAATAATAGGGTCTTCCACCTCTTCCTCCTCTGCCGCCTGTGCAGCGAGATTTAGTGTCTGAAGGGATTCCGTGATCAGTGCTGTCAGCTCATCCCTGCGAAAGACTCGTATGATTTTCGCCTGATCCTCAGGTTCTGGGATCTCCCCTTCTTCCAGATCCTCCATCACCTCCTCGTGCTCCAAGTCTGGATCCTCAGTCTCTGGCCAATCGCTCTCTGCGGGCAACAGCTCACGTGTCCTCGCTCTCTTAGGCACAGCCTGGCAGACAGTCTCAGCCTCACCGCCCCCAGACTGCTGCATAACACTAGGCAGGGGCAAGGGCCCCGGCACCTTACCCTGCCGGCACAGGCAAAAGGCCTGGTGCATAATTAAGACAAAGTCCGAACGAAATCTCCAAGATTGGAAGACAGCATAGCACAGCTGCGGCAAACACCGGAGTCAGCTACAGAGCCCCTGCGGGTGCCACAGACTACACACTGCGGGCGAGAAGCCATAAGGAAGCCACTCTGGTATGTAGCCCCCCTCCGAAATAGACTTTGTTCTTTCTCTGCCTTGGTTGTTTGTTTTGTTTTGGGGTTGTTTTTGTTTTTTTTTTTGTTTTTTAAGTACTGTGAATTAGAGGAGTCTAGACCCCTCCCCCCCAGGAGAGCTCCCCCCCCCCCTCAGGCTACTGGCTAAGATCTAGAAGGCCCCTAACCCCCAGGGTAATGCTAACACTCTAAATAAAGAAATAAAGAAAAACAACTTAAATAAACGAAAGAAAGTAAGGACAGATAAGTCCTTCTCTCAAGAATCGGGCTTCCCAGAGGCCGAGTTTCTACTGGCCGGCAGCCACGCAGTGCACACATGCTCCTCAAAATGGCCACCGCTAGAAAGCCCCGATGATAATGGCGCCAAACGGCACTGCTAAAGAGACGCCGCCTGCAAGCCAACCAAGCATGTGGTGGCCGGAGCCTCTCACCGGTCCCCCCTGATGCCCATTAAAACCTACCAGATTCTCTTCCTGCTGGTTGCTGGGGAATCGTCGGCACAGCACGGCACGGCCCCATCCAGCTCCAACGGGAGCGAGCTGCCAGCTATACAGCCCACTGCCTGCCCCCACGGGATCGGCAGAGTAAGTGTGCCTGCCGTAGAGCTCTCCCCTGGACAGTCATGGGGGACAGATCTGAGCGCCCAGAAGCGAGTCAATACTAATAGATAAAACAGGCATGCAGGGACCGGTCAAGAAGGGAATGCCTTGTCCTGTCACTTTTTTTTTTTTTTTTTTTTTTAAAGGGGCAGAAACTAAATTGCACTTTTAACAGAAGAAAAGCTCGCCTCCGCTTCTGCGTTTCCCGAGCCACATCAGGGAACACTAACACTTTTTTGCCATAAAACAGAGAAGAACGCTTTTTGTAGAATAATTTCAATAACCATTCTCTATCAGAGGAAAGGGCTAGTGTGACTAACAGCGTGGAAACAGCTATGTCCTCATTCCCTGGAGTAGACAATAAAGCTGAAACATTAAGCATATCTATTTCTTCTGTTAAAACCAGGGGTGCTATCTTTAGGTGCTTCCTTTATACTTCGTTTTCCTTGTAAATGTTTAGTCACTTATAAAGCGCAGAAATTTGTGTTCTTTTCTCCAGCTGATCTTTCTACTTTTTTTGAGTTCCCATTTGGTGGTAGTTTCTACTTCGGGACCACAGACTCCATCATAAGTTTAGTACTCCTTGGAGCACTGTCTTCATTTTGTTTTCTTGATAGTAATTCCTGTGATTCTTTCTTTTTTCCTTAAGTAGTTTTCCGATGAGGTATTTCATGTTAATTTTTGTGGTAACCTCCTCCTCCTACTGAGGGCTATTTTTGATCCTTGCATATTGTGTAGTCTTTGAACAAATTGTGTTATATATTATTCTTGCAAGTGTCATTATTCTGTACAAGTTTTTTTGCTTGGTTTATTGTTAAAAATCCATAAATAAAGAACTCCAGAACCAAATCACCCTAAGCTACCCTATACTACAGGCTCATTATCTGTTCCTCAAGTGAGCCCAGACCTAGGCTCACGACGTCCTCCTGCTGCATGGAGACTGGACACATTTGGGGCTGATGGGAGAGACCAGCAGGCTATATCCAGTGATGTCACGATTTTGACATGCCCAGTCTCCAAGCTGCAGGAGGAGGTTCACAACCCAGAGGTAGAGGACTGAACTGGAGGAACGATAAGGAACTAGGTATCACTGTGAATACATTCAAACCCTCTGCCCAGTGTGTAGCAGCAGCCAAGAAAGCAAATAGAATGCTGGGAATCATAAGCAAAGAAATGGAGAACAGAACCAGATATTATAATGTGTCTGTATTGTGTGTAGTTCTAGTTGCCATATATAAAAAAAGGAAAATTATAGGAAAGCCACCAATATGGTGACGGAAATGAAAAGATATCCTGACAAGGAAAGGCTTAAAGGTTAGGGCTCTTCAGCTTAGCTATCTTATAAAATAACCTCCCCTCAGCTGTCTTTTCTATTAAGTAATGGAGTGGAACAGGTAAACAGATTGGTTGTTTACTCCTTCAAAATGTAGAAAGGTTAGGGGACATACAATGAAGCTACAATGTAGCACATTTAAGAATAATCGGAGAAGATATTTTTCCACTCAGTGTGTAATCAAACTCTATGCAGAAGGATATAGTAAAAGCTGTTAGTGTAACTGGGTTTAAAAGAGGTTGGACAAGTTTCTGGAGGAAAAGTCAATAAGCCATTATTAAAGGGAAATCCACTGCTTACCACAGGAATAAGCAGCATGTACTTCCAAGGCAATGCAGGGTTAAGTGACTTGCCCAAGATCACAAGGAGGGTCTCTTGCTTAGTACTAGACTACTATAACACACAAATTTACACTTGCTCCAGAGGTGGTATAAATTTGGGTATTAGAACCCGATTGCTATTTTGGCTGAATCTGGGAGCCTATTTTACAAAGGCAAATTAGGCAACCTGTTATGAAGTCAAGCTCTAAATGCACAAGAGATGTATCCCACCAGAATATTTTTTTTGAATATTTATAACATATGACCATATGACCCTACTACATTTGCAACCACCACTTTGATTTGTGAAGAGCAAAGGAAGACCTGGGTGAGAGCTAAGTACACTAAGGGGGATGTTTACTAAAAACCGGAAATGTGCGCGCCGCAAAATAGCACACGGAAACGCGGCATTGAAACGCGCATAAATGCGTTTAAACGCCCCACACACATGCGTGTCACCCCCGCACAGGTACGCGGCACACTAACGGGCCCCGTACAAGTGCGGGCCCGCAAATGTCCGATAGAGGCGTGGAACGGCTAAAGGAGGGCGGAGGAAGGCTCCGGAGGGGCGGAGGGACGGGGTCAATGGGTGGAGAGTGGGAGGGGAGAGGCTCCCCGCACAGTATCGGGCCCGAATTTGCATGTAAAAACTACCACGAGGGAATCACTCGCGGTAGAAAGCATTTAAAGGGAAGAGAAACCATTTCCGTCAGCAATGTACAGGAAAACCGGGGAAACCAGCAAAACGTGAGCAGTGTGATACATGTGCACAGCACAAAAGTGCAAATAAAAATAGAAAATGACCACAACAGAACTAGTAAAAATAGTAGTTCAGCTGTGGAACAGTTATAGTGATGGGCAAATACAGAAAACACACCCAACAAAGCTCCAGAAAAAAGAAATGAATTTTGGAAGGGTTTACGGAGCGGAGACTCTTCCAAAAAACATTTCCTTTTGTGGAGCTTTCCTGGGACTGTTTGCTATGGTTGCCCATTAATATCACTGTTGCCCAGCGTGGTGATATTTTATCACACATTTCCCTTGGTCATTTCCGGGGTTTATGTGCACGTTTGTCACCAGACAGGGTGCATATGCCCACAGTAAATTTGCGTAGAGCAGGGTTTGTGACTCCACCCTGCCAGGCTTACTACTTCCAGGGGCTGCACTGTCTATGTGGCCATAGTGTGGTGCAGCGGACAGAGTCAGTACCTCTAGGACCAGAGGGTCAGAGGTTCAAAGCCCAGCTGGGGCACTTGCCAGCCCAGTCCCTATATTTTACCCACCAGTAAACACAGATAGCGCAGACACCCCTGTATTGCAGGGGACATAAGCATGGGGAAAACACCCATATTTTACCCAACAACGCACACACACCACAACAATGGGCATTACCCACAGCCAAGTACCCCAAATGCAGTCCCGTACTGCCACATTCCAATCAGGTCACCTGCTTTTTATGGGAGAAGCTCATGCCAGCATGTTGGCGGACGAGTACATGTGGTGCAGGGGGCAGTGGCTGCTAGCGACAGAAGACAGAGGCCTAGCCATGTGCAGGCTGGCACAGTCCACAGCAACAGACAGGCCCTGCCGGATCCACAGTCATGGACTATCCAGGGAATTCAGCCAAGCTGTGGCTACACGGTGGTGCAGTGCACACAGACAGTGCATGCAAGAACAGAAGGTCACAGGTTCAAAGACCAGCTGGGGCTACCAGCAATCCCGCCCACATATTTTCCCCACAAATAAACAGTGACAGTAAGGACACACCTTTCGTGACGAGGACATATGCAATGGTAATACGTCTACCTTTTACCCCACTGAGCACAGACACCATGAACAGGGGCAGAACCTACAGCAGAATCCCCCAAATGCAGTCCTGGTGGGCCACACACCAGTCAGGTTCCATGCTGCCACTCATACAAATGCCTGTGCTGTATATCTATGCACCACCCCCACGGCATGTAGATGTAGCTCATGCATATTCATGAGGGACAGCAGGAAGACCCGAACAGTGTGATGCAAAACTGTGCTGGAGTGGGGAAGCGCTGCCGTAAAGCAGCAGCCAACAGGGGCAGACACACCCACACCCACAGGCCCCATTGGCCAATGTCTCCTGTAGAGGCAGAACATTGGACCCTGCGTGCATCTCCCAATACCAGCACCTGCATACCTTAGCAATGTCACCCTACACCTGAGGTACACAGCTCTGAAACGTTTGCTAAGAGTACAGGCTGATAGATATCCCTACGTTACGCACATACTGCTAGTTGACCCCATCCGAACAATCTGTTTGGTGTCTGCGGTGCGTGCTCCAGGCCTGGCCTCTGACGGTGTTCACCACCCTAGGGAGTGACGCCCAGCAGTACTGCATACAATATCCATGCCTGTGCCATGCCCAGGACCGGTGTGGTGGCCAAAGCTAATCACCCCCTCAATAGTAGCACAATGCTGGCATAGGTGTGGGAGTGTGTGTCTGTCTATACAGTGTGTGTTGGCTGCAAACACCTTCCCCAACCCACACTGCCAGCACTACTGCCAGTATTGGCCTGCCAATGTGCATAATGAGCAGCAAGGTACCATGGGTATAGGTCAGACATGGTGGGCTGGCCAGGAAGCATCTGCACAGGGCATAGGGCACTGGCTGTGACATTGTAGTGCCAGGTCACCACCTACACAGACAGGGTGACCTCTGTATGTGCTGCTGGGGGAGCACTCTCACCCTGAGTGTGCAGTGATGACAGCATGGTGCTGTATTGTGTTTCTCTCTTGTGATATATATGGGTTTCCTGTTGGGGCCTCCTCACAGAACTCTCTGCTTGTGTGTGCTGCCACCCCAGTTTTGGGTGCATGCATTTCCATCAGGGCTAACCACAGCTGGTATGTGTCTTGATGGAGTGCCTTGCAGGGTGCAGCGGCTGATGGCTTGCTGCAGGTGAATATCAGATAGTGCTGGGGTGCATCTTTGGATATCCAGGCCTAAAGTCTGTCTGATATTGTGTTATGGATGTGTATGGAGCTGCTTGGACTGCCCTGTAGGGTGTCTGTTCCCCAGCAGGACTGGGGTTTGATGGTCCACTCTGCTGCCATTGGGGGGGGGGGGGGTAGGATGGGGATCTGTTGGTGGGGGGCCCTGTTTGCCACCTGGGGGGGGGGGTACTTTGACCACTTAGGGGTCCATGGGGGATTCCACTAACTGAGACAGACAGAGATATCCAACATGTTTCTGCAGCACCTTCCTATCTCACAGGTTAGTACTGTTTTGGAGCTCTGTCATGGCCTCATCCAGCCATGGCTGGTGTTGTGGACCTGGTCCTGGCCGCCACATCACACCCTCAGGGTGAGCACAGTACCCACACAATGTGACGGTGTGTAGCTACTCTTTGCTGGTAGTTCACCCGCTCAGGACCCCCTACCAGGCCGAGGTGCTGTGTGCTGTGTGGGTGCACATGGACAATTCCCCCTACCAGGCCGGGTAGCTGTTGGGGTGCATTCCCCATCTTGTGTGCATCTGTGGACAGCTGATTTGCATGTGCAGTGCATCATGGGTACGGGTGGCCTAACCCTATCCCGTCTCCCTGTACAGCCAGAGGTCATGGGTTCAAACCCACAGTGGGGCCCTTTGATAGGGCTGTCCACAGCTTTATTTTTATTTACTGTACATATGTCTATGCCAGCAAAACCACACACAGCTTACTATACCCATTAGGTGCCTCTGAGGGTGCTTTATAGGGCGCCCTATAGGCCACCTTATGGTTGCCATCCATATAGGGTGCACTATACATTATCCTGTGTCACAACATACATGGTGCCCTATAGGGGACATTCTAGGGTGCCTTGGCGGACAGTGCACTGTAACATGTGCCTTACGGGCCTCCGTATGTTAACGCACTGTGAGAGCAGGTTTACTAGTGGTGGGAAATAAAATATAAATGGAAGGCCTCCTACAGCACTCCTCACCATGATACATACTGCCCCAGCCAGCCTTGTTCACTGGGCACTGTGAGGGGTTGAACCCCTGGCCCCTGCACCATTGGTCAGTGTCTTAACCATTGTGCTATGGCTCTGTTCCTGTTATTTGCACATCAGCGCGCCACTTATCCCTCCCACTATTGGACTGCCCCCTCACACATCAGCACGCTGCCTTCTGCCCACCGGCTCGCCGCCTTCTGTTGCCCACATTTATCAGTGCACCGCCTTCTGCTGCCCACACTAAACAGTGCGCCGTCTCATGCCGTAATAAAAACAGTGCGCCGCCTTCTGCCGCCCAAAATTAATATGCCTCCTAACCACTTATGCCCATAAATGTTGCTGCCTCAGCTGGTCTTTTTTGTTGAGCGCAATGGGGGTTTGAACCCCTGGCCCCTGCACCACTGGTCGGTGTCTTCACCGTTGTACTACAGCTCTGTTTGTTTTTGCAGCAGTGCCCCACTTAGCCTTCCCACGCGCTAATGTGGGCCCCGCACATTAGCGCGACGCACACACGTACGGTCCGGTTTTTTCCTTTTTTCTGCCTGGCCCGCCCACTCCTTATATGGCACCAGCACACTAACGGGAACCCACACAGCAACGGTGTTTAGTAAACATACCCCTAACTCCATTTAAAAGTACAGTTCATTTTTGTCTTACTTGACATGAGATCTCACCCTCTCACACTCAACCCCACCATTTGACCCAACCAGTGCACATTAGGAAAAAGTTAGCATGCCTCCAAATGAACCTGAACCAGTTACACTTGCTATATACACCACCTTGGATAGAATTCCTAAAAAAAAAAGGCAGTCCATAAGTCTTAATAAAAAGCATGTTTCATGCAGTATGTGGGTTGAGAAGGCCCAAAGAAGTAGTTTGATGACTCGCAAAAGTAGCCTTACTACTATAAAAATCTCTATCATACTGATGTTCAGAACATTAAAAACAGGTGTGAAATGCATAAGATGAAGGTTAACGAAGGACAAAATCAAAATTAGTTTCAATTACTTACTTTACTTAGTAAAGAGAAATACTTTATCAACAATGCTAATATGCTACATGTGATTTAAGATTCTAACACAAGAAATAGAATAATCTATAAAAATAGAAAGACTAGTAAATAAACTTACAAGTAGTAGACGAGGACTGAAGAAACTGCAAAATTCTGAAAAATCGATATACAGAATTATATTCCATTGCCCTCACAGATTAGACTACCAGTCACCAAATTGGGCTTGTTCTTGTGTTACACTTTTATGCGACATACTGCCAAGAGAACACTCTTAGGGGTGTTCACCACAGGACCAACTGCATAAAATGGGACCAGAGGTAAACAATGTGGGTTACACCACTGGGGGAGGGAGAGGGGGAGAGGGGGAGAGGGGGATACCCCCCCCATTTACTAACAAAAACTGTTAGAGCCACAATCTATTTTGACACATTTTATGTTGCCAAGTTTTAACTATATTAAATTTAGGAATTAATAAAACATGCTTTATCATGTGGCTTTTATTACCATGTTTAAATGAGATCTAACTGAGCTTAATTGATTAGATTTTAGATTATTTTTTGCATGCCATCAGTCTATGTATGTTTTATCTAATTTAGGCCTTACTCTAGTGGGGGATTTTCATATTGATCTTTTGTAGGTTTCGCTTACATTTCCTTAGTTTTGTTCATTATTGATGCTTATAGCCATTTTATATTGCACAGTTTCTATTTTTTCATTAAGTTAGCTGCCTTGAACAATACTAACCTAAACTATAGATATATTATGCAAGGTTCCACATTAGGAGTCACCAACCAGGAGTCGTCATGACAACATTAAAATCTTCTGGTCGGTATGTGGCAGCAATCAAAAAAGCAAACAGGAATCATTAGGAAAGTAGTAGAAAAAAAAAATATCAATGCCTCTATCTCCTTCCATGTGCGATCACACCTTAAGTATGTATGCACTTTTGGCCTTCGCATATAGTGGCATTAGAAAAGGTACAGAGAAGGGCAACCAAAATGATAAAGGGAAAGCTAAAGAGGTTAGGGATCTTTGACTTGGAAGAGAGGCGGCTGAGAGAAATAAGAGATCTATAAAGTTCTAAGTGTAGAGGAACAGGTAAACGCACATCGATTATTTACTTTTTTAAAAAGTACTAAGACAAGGGGACATGCTATTAAGCTACAAAGTAGTATATTTAAAAGAAAGGGAAATATTTGTTTTCAATCTCAATGTAAAATTAAGCTTTAGAACTCACTGATGGAGAATGTGGTAAGAGCAAGTAGTGTAGCTGAGTTTAAAAAAGGCTTGGACCAATTCCTGGAAAAAAAGACCATTATTAAGGTAGACCAAGAGAAAACAACTGCTTACCCCTGGGGATAAGTAGCATGGAATCTGGCCCATTTGTTGTGATCCTACCAGATTGGCCACTGTTGGAAACAGGACACTGGGCTCAATGGACCTTTGGTCTCACCCAGTATGCCAGTTCTTATTTATTTCATATTGTCTGCATTTCTAAGAACAAATTTGCCAAGCATCATTTGTAGCTTATGCACTGTCCTGACAGAAGCTAGTCAAATGCATAAAGTTGAACCAATAACAAAAACAGCTACAACTTGTGCTTGCTATATCAAAAAGTCAGCAAACATTATCTTATCCACAATGATACAGAAATAATGTAAAGAATGACAAACATAATTTAAAAAGGCATTTTTAAAATTTACTCTAGAACCATGCTTCTCAACCAGTATACCAGGTGCACCTTGGGAAAGTCCTGGGTGGTGATAGCTAAGGGCATGGTCTCATGAGATTCCTGCCCCATGTCTATTGCCTGGAGAAAAGCCCTCTGCTTCCCACTGCAGACCTTCCTTGCTAGTAGAGAGGTGAGCTTGGAGCAAAGAAAAGCCACTCTACTCCCTAATCCATCCCTACCTCAAGGACGGGAAGGGATAGGTGTGACTAGAGCAGACACTACAGAACAAAGATGAGCACCTACATTAGCTACTCCAACACCTTTCTATTCTGTTCTAGAGTCCAAACGTAAGAGTTAGGGGTGGCTTTTGGGGAAGAAAGAAGCCAGAAAGTAGGAGATTGATGGAGAAGCAACCTTCTTAGGGGGAGGGGCAAGATGAGGATCAAATGTTCCATGACAAGGAGGTGAAAGATGGTACAGGAAAGATGAGAGGCAAGATCCAGTTGCAATTGCATAGGGTTTGGAAAGGTGATGTGGTAAGTGATAGATTTTAAAAAGTGCATAAGGAAGAGGAAAATGAGAAAGAGACTGATGTTAGTGAGAAGAAAAGGTAAAATGCAAAGAGCCTGAAGAAGAAGTTAAGAAAAAATAAATAGACTAAAGGGAAAATAAAAAAATACAGAGACCAACATGATTGGAAAAAAACACTCCACCAGGACAATAGAGGGAAAAAAGCATTTTATTTTCCAGTATAGCAATTAAAATATTTAACAGTAATCTAATAGCTGTATAGTTCGTGAGTTAAACTGGATGTACTACAACCCCATCGAAAATCTCTAATGTGGCTGCAACTCGCACAGAGAATCTACACATTAGAAATTTTGTTTTTCCTAGTGCATACTTGCTTCTCTTATAGGCTGCATGTACCCACCATCAGTTCTGTCTCTTTTGTATTGGGCTTGAAAGTATTTTGTGATAACCAACAAAAAAATTAAAACGATACTTAAAACCACATTCTTTAAGAGTAGATTTTATAAAATGGTCCACAAAAGTTGTTTTGTCTGCCATGAGCACTGAATAAACACAGTAGTGTACCACAAAATAAAGGTTGAGAAGTACTGCTCTAGAAAATTGTTTAATATATTTGATCCTGCCTGCTAACATCTTGAGCCCAGGAAAATCTACTTATTACTCAGGTCCACTTCAAAGAAGACTATATAAAAGGGGCCCACATACTCTGTTTTTTCCTAATAGATATACCAGGTCGACTTTTAGCACATCAGGTTTTAAATAATTCAGAGCTTTTTGAGAACTTGGTGCAGGATCATAGGTCACCATTACAGCATTTTGACCTAACTGCCTTAACGTGCATTACATAATTAAAACTAAAGAAAATACAGCCATACAATAAATTACCTATTGTCAATACCAAGGTCTTACAAGCAGCAAAATTTAATTAAGAAATAAAGTCTGAAGTACAGAATTAGAAAAGACAATAAAATTTGTTTACATCCCAAAAAGGCTCTGCCCATCATCAAACATTAAGTCTGCGAAGGTAGTAACCCTGTCTGCAGGTTTGAAAGACCACGATGAGCTTCCACATGATTTTCTTAATCCGTCCTCCCTACATCCATAATTCAAGAGCCCCACTTCCTTCTGTTCTACTTTGACAGTCATAAAATCAGCAGCAGAACCACCTTGCGTCATCTCTACAGCAAACCAGTTCCACTGTTTCCTTAAAAACATCTTCCCACCAGGAAATTAGGAGGGCAAGTGGACGAGCCATGCAAGTTTAAGAGGTGTTAAAAATCAAACTCCCACCCGCCGACCCCTAAAAACGCCAGAACCAATCAAACGCGGAGAGAGAAAATGAGGCAGGTGTCCGTCCCCGGGAGCCTTAGCGCGCATTAAGGTCGGCAGCGCTCACGCCTCTCGGGGAAGCCCACCTGAGAGATGCACCCGCCACCTCCACCTCCACCTCCACCTCCACCACCCGAAAATGCCCGCTCTCCTCACCCATATGATCAGGCTTTCGCACAGCTCCATCTCTTTGGCCTCCATGTTCGCCGCCTCTTCCCCGGGGTCAGGGTCGCCGTCACCTTTCGCTCTTCCTGGGCCACCTAACCTCACCTCGCACTTGCGTTAGTAAAGTTTCGCCACAGCCCAGGAACCGCCAAAAGCATCTACGCTAAAACCGAAGCGTAGGCACGCCACTGAGATGACCTTCTGCGCTTTTCGCGCAGGCCGACACCGGCGCTGGCCCGAGAATAATTTTTGCCTTTTTTTTTTTTTTACTGACACGATCGCCGTCCACTTAGAGCCCTCGGAGGGAGAAGCGAGGGCGGAGCATTCCAACTACAGGCGGAGGAGGAGGGAGGGTCGTAGTTTAGCCCTGCCCACTCCAGTCCCGGGCGAGAGGTAGCCGGGCCTAGAAGCGCGGAGCCGGGTTTCGTTGGGGCGCCCCGGTTTTCTTTCGGGATTGGTGCTGCCGGAGCGTCCAGTTGCAGTGCTGACAGAGGAGTTGTGAACGGGCCGGGTTAAGCCGACTCTCAGTCATAGCATTTGTTCCGTAGGAGAGGTGACGTGCAGATGGGACGCGGCGGTCCTGGGTTAGGCACAGTTTCCATCCCTCTCCTCCTAAACCACCTGGTCATAGTAATACTGGCTGTCACCATTAAAGTGTCACTGGACACGTATTTTACACTCCTCCCCCTTTATTCCTTCTCCCAGCATCCCCAAACAGCGCATTCTTAGCTCCGCCCACTTGCCCTAGTCTAATCCGAGAGCCCTTTCTCTTTAAACGCCGGTTCTTCTGTATGCAGGACAGGTGAGGTGTTGGCCTGTAACGTGCTCGTGCGTCTGCTGCTTGCGGCCTGGATGCCTTACAGCGGTAACTCAAACGCCACAATCGGTGGGATTCGCTGTTTTTCCCCAGTTCCTTAACGATTGTTGTATATACAACTCAGAGGGATTATGTGCCCAAAACTGTGAAATTATACAAAAGCAACTTCTATGGAACCCTCACTTGGTTTGCAGCTTGTTGTGCTGTGAGGGCTTGTGTGCATTAGTGATGCTGAGAGCTAAACTATCGGTAGTTTAACTACTGGCAGGGTCTCCCAAGATGGACAGGTCTCAGCTGAGGTGCTAGACCAAGACAAACCACCCATCTGGGCAGCAGCAGAATGGGATAGTGCTGACGGCGGAGGATCACATTTCTGTGACAACAGCAACAACACCAAACTTAAACTGTGCGGAAGAAAGGCCCGGCAATCTGCTTCTGTATCTTGCCATGAAAACCCAATGGATAGTTACAACAAAACAAATTGTACTATAGTGCTGGAAGATGAGACCCCCAGGTCGGAAGGCACTCAACTAGCTACTGGGGAAGAGCTGAAGACTTTTCAGAGTAAAGCCAGCATTTATGATGTGGTTGGATCAAAGCCCTCAGGAAGTCTGACTGCTGATGTAGCTGCGCATGAAACGAGAGTCAGAAGCTGTAAAGATGTTTTACACATTGGAACATGGAACGTACGAAGCATGAACCAAGGGAAGTTGGAGGTGGTCAAGAATGAAATGGAACGTGTACAACTTGATCTGTCGGGTGTCAGTGAACTGAAATGGACTGGCATGGGGCACTTTGCATCAGATGATCACATGGTCTACTATGCTGGAAATCTAAGAGAAAGAAGAAATGGTGTTGCATTTATAATAAAGAAGAAACCTGCAAGAACTGTAATGAAATACAATGCAGTCAGCGAACGCTTAATCTCTATTCATCTACGAGGATTGCCTATCAACACAACTATAATTCAAGTATATGCCCCAACAACAGCTGCAGAAGAGAATGAAATTGAAGAGTTCTATGAACAAGTACAAGCTGAAATTGACAGAACATGCAAACAGGATATCCTGATAGTCATGGGTGACTGGAACGCAAAAGTTGGCAACAAAGAAGAAGGCAAAGTAGTTGGAAAATATGGACTTGGCAACAGAAATGAAGCTGGAGAAAGACTGATAGAATTCTGCAAAACCTTCTTCCAGCAACACAAGCGGCAACTGTACACATGGACTTCACCCAATGGATTGTATAAAAATCAAATTGACTACATCTGTGGAAGTCAACGATGGAAAAGCTCTGTAACGTCAACAAAGACAAAACCTGGAGCTGACTGTGGTACAGATCATCAACTACTAGTATGCAAACTCAAGCTAAAGTTGAAAAAGAGCAAACCACTCATGAATGCAGCAAAATTTGACCTTGAAAATATACCACTGGAATTTAAAGACTGCCTGCAAAATCGATTTGCTGCTTTAGATACAAATGACAGAGCTCCAGAAGAGTTATGGAATGACATCAAGAAGGTTGTGTTGGAAGAAAGCGAGAAGTCTCTACAAAAGTTGAAAAAGCAAAAACGGCCAAAATGGATGACGGAAGAAACTCTGAAAATTGCCCAGAAACGCAGAGAAGCTAAAGCCAGAGGAGAAAGAAAGACAATCGCAGAACTCAACAGTGATTTCCAACGTGCAGCAAGACAGGACAAGGAAAAGTACTACAATGACACTTGCAAGGAAATAGAAGCAGAAATTATTAGAGGAAGAACAAGATCGGCTTTCCTAAAGCTACGAGGGTTAAAGAAAAAGTTCCAGCCTCGAATTGGAATGTTACAAGATGCTCAAGGTTCTATGTTGAATGATGCTGAGAAGATCAAGAAAAGGTGGAAGGAATATACAGAGTTTTTATATGATAAAGATCAAGTGGACCAACAGCCGTTTCAACCTGTACCTTATGATCGGGAACCATTGGTGATGAAAGAAGAAGTTGAAGCAGCATTGAAAGCCTTATCAAAGAACAAAGCACCAGGCATTGATAGCATTCCCATAGAAGTATTGCAGCAATCTGATGCAGCTGTTAACGTACTCACAAGGCTCTGCCAAGAAATATGGAAGACAACATCATGGCCAACTGACTGGAAAAGATCTGTGTTTATACCAATACTAAAGAAAGGTGATCCAACTGACTGTGGAAATTATCGCACAATCGCTCTGATCCCACATGCCAGCAAGATTCTACTGAAGATTATTCAAAAGAGGCTACAACTATACCTGGAACAAGAACTACCTGAAGTGCAAGCAGGGTTCAGGAAAGGGCGAGAAACGAGAGACATCATTGCAGATGTGAGATGGATCCTTGAAAACACTAAAGAATACCAAAAGGATATCTATTTGTGCTTTATCGACTATAGCAAGGCTTTTGATTATGTAAACCATGAGAAACTCTGGACCACATTAAGAAGCATGGGTATACCAGAACACCTGATCGTTCTCTTGCGCAATCTGTACATTGATAAAGAAGCAACCGTTCGAATGGAACAAGGAGAAACAGAATGGTTTAAAATAAGCAAAGGTGTAAGACAAGGCTGCATACTTTCCCCCTACCTGTTTAATTTATATGCAGAACAAATCATCAGAGAAGCAGGATTGTATGAAGACAACAGAGGTGTGAAGATTGGTGGAAGACTCATCAACAACCTTCGCTATGCTGATGATACCACATTACTGGCTGAAAGTGAAGATGATCTGAAACATTTGCTTCTCACAATCAAAGAACATAGTCTCAAAATGGGCCTGCACCTTAATGTAAAGAAGACAAAGATCATGACAACTGGCATAATCAACAGGTTCCTCGTTGAAGGAGAAGAAATTGAAATTGTGAACAACTTTAACCTACTTGGATCAACTATCAATAAAGAAGCAACAAGCAGTCAAGAAATCAGACGACGCATTGCTCTTGGCAGAATGGCTATGAAAGACCTAGATAAGATTCTCAAGAGCAGAGATGTCTCTCTCCATACAAAGATTCGACTTGTTCAAGCCATGGTATTTTCAATAACATCATATGGATGTGAAAGCTGGACAGTGAAAAAGACAGATAGGAAGAAAATTGATGCCTTTGAATTACAGTGTTGGCAGCGAATACTGTGTATACCATGGACTGCCCGAAGAATAAACCAGTCGGTACTAGAGGAGATCAAACCTAAGCTTTCTTTAGAAGCTCAGATGACAAGACTTCGACTTTCATACTTTGGACACATCATGCGAAGAGAGAAATCACTAGAGAAAGACATTATGCTTGGTAAGATAGAAGGTCAACGCAAAAGAGGAAGGCCAGCAATGAGATGGATCGATACAATAACAGCAGCTACGGGTACCAGTCTGTCAACAATGAGCCGCCTGACTGAAGACCGAACACAATTTAGGATAGCTATCCAGAGGGTCGCCATGAGTCGACTCCGACTCGACGGCACTTAACAACAACAACAAAATTTATTGTAATACGGATCCTATCCTTTTCCTTTTCCTATGCCTATTTCATAGCCCCCCTCTCAGCTCAATTATCTCAGTCATTGTGACAGTCAGAGGCCTTGCATCAGGGTGTCACTAGTGTGTGTGATGACAGGAACTCACTCGGGTTGTAAATTGCATTTCTGCAGCCTCTCCTAGCTAGACTAAAGAATAAAACTCAGGTCCAGCACTTGGCAGTTCCAAGAAAATGTGGCAGAAAGATAGAGAAATATTTTCCATTGTATTGGATGCCACAGTCTTGATTAAAAGCAGTTTCCAAGCACACTTTGATTAGTTACCTATCATATTACATCCTATGGACTCCAGAAGGAAGGTCTTTTGGTGATAATGTGAGTACTCATATAGCAAGTGTTAGCAATCAATTTGGCTTAGAAATGAGATTCACTACTATCATGATATGCTGAAAACTAAGTCATTTGGCGACATTGCTCCTGTGTGCAGCACTCTCACTGAGCCATTGGGATGGCCAAATACCCATGCTTTGGGACATAAGGCTGACTCTGTAATTGTAGATTCAGGGCTGGTACAAGGGTAATGGATGCCCTCGGTGAACCTTATGCCCTCCCCTTCCTGAGATTTGGATAATTAAGCTCAACAATCATGATCATTCCAACACCATCCTTCTCACAAAAGTTCTGTAAAAATGCACAATTGGGCATCATACTTTTAAATATTAAACTTTGCTTTGTATATATGCATGTGTCTGCAGGTAAAAGAATGTGGTGATGATTCTTTGAGTTTGTCTGGCTGTTAGGGTCTATTGTTTTGCTCTGACTGCTGCTGTTCTTTGCTGCTACTCTAGGCAATCGCCTAGTCTTGCTTAATGGTTAATCTGGCCCTGAGTAGTTTCTTCGTTTATTTTCCTGCTAGACTAGTCCAAACCTAAGTGTTTATGCCACCTTGCCAGCAGATGGAGGCAGAAGATCACAACCGTCCAGTAGCATGATCACTACGAAATGAGTGGTACGAATTACAGTCAAACCTCGGTTTTCATTTGCCCCGGTTTTCATACGCTTCGGTTTTCAACGTCTTTTCTGACTGAGATTTTGTCTCGGTTCTCATACATCGCTTCGGTTTTCAACGTCTTTTTTGACTGAGATTTTGTCCTGGTTCTCGTACATCACCTCGGTTTTCGTAAAGCACAGTACTGTAAATACATACACCCTCGCGCTGCACACCGGTCTGTATACACTGCCAGAACGCCTGCCCGGTCCTGGCAGCACTGCCCCCCGGACTCACCGATCGCCAGCGTGATGAGAAGCGAAAGCCGGCTGAGCACGTAAATGAAACACATCCTCGAGCCTGGTCAGAATTAGAGAGGCAAGGATTGCGCAGAGAGGAAGGCCCCGATCTCGTCCACCGCCTGCCCGTTCTCTGGAGCGCCCCCTTAGGCTCGGAGGTAGCAGGGAAGAAAAGCTGTCAACGTAAGCAGGAGATGTTGCATGAATGTGGGAGGCAGTTCTTTCTCTTGCAGGGTACCTCTGAAGCTATATCATTAAGATTTTCTGCCATTCTGAAGCATTGAGCAGATAAAGTAAAGGTATTTTAATGGGCTGAATCCAATATGATTCCGAAGAGAGCTGGGCAGAGCAGCTTGTCAGGGGTGGCTAAGGCCAGATGCTAACATACTGTACTGTACTTAGCTTGCTTTCAGTGATGTTAAATGTTCATTTATCCATTTCATTAGTCATTTATATTTATTTCTCATTGTTTTCTGCATGTAAAAATATAGTTATTCTCTATAAAATGTATTTTTGTGAATATTTTTGGGTGTCTGGAACGGATTAATTGGATTTACATTATTTCTTATGGTAAATATTGCTTCAGTTTTCATACGTTTCGGTTTTAGTCAGACTTTTTCGAACGGATTAATCATGAAAACCGAGGTTTGACTGTACGTATTTGCTGGTCCATTCAGTCTTCTCCAGATGGCAAGTGCTGTACTGATGCAGCAGGCTCGCGATGCAGCAGGCTCGACAAGGCTCCGTAGGCCCTGGATTTGGGTCTTCAGACTAAGCAGTGTCAACAGGGCCAGCACTACCATTAGGCAAACTAGGTGGTTGCGTAGAGTGCAAATGTTTCAAGGGCACCGTCACTCCTCAAGCTGCACAGGGAGCACTTGAGCTTGTGCAGTTGTTGCCACCTCCTTTTCTTAACCGAAAGAGCCCCGGGAACTGCACTTTTGACACTGAACTTTGTGTGACCACCATCACTCTCTGAGGTTTTGTATCAGGTTGTATGTGTAGGGGGGGGGTAGCCAGGTTTATTTTTAGCCTTAGGAGGGGGGTCATTCCCCCCTCCTCCTTCTTGCAGGTGACCATGGCTGTGCCAGTTGTACTCATCTCCCTGACCCAGCTGTTGCCTCCTCAGCCTCCTGCTGCTACTTCTGCCACGTCCACCATTTTGATTTCTACCTCTCTAAGTTCTTCATGCACAGTGGCCATCACCACCTCATCCTCCCCTGACCTCCAGCTCTGCAGTTTTGACTCTGGCCACTGCCTTCTCTGGAGCCCAACACAGTTCCCCTGATCACTTATAGTGGCAGCAGAGCAGCTGAAGCATCAGCTCGGCAGTCACCAGCAGTGCCCCAGTGGGACCCAGACCCTGCCTGGCAAGCTGGTGTACTCCACACTGTCAACAGTGGAGAACATCCCCCCAGAACGAGTGCAAGATGGTGGAGCTGCGGGGGCACCAAGGTGGCCTCATTCATGATGGAAGGCTGCAAGCTACTCTGCCTGCCTCAGGGGTTCAACCTCTTCATCAAGCATCTGGTGGGCAGATTGCACACCATCTACATCAAGCTGGTGTGCAACATGGAGCAGGTGCACATCCTGAGGGAGCTGGGTATCATCCAGACTGATATAAACTGCTGCAAGCTCATTTCCAGGCAGGATTTCAAGACCTTCTACAATGACTGCCTGATAACTTTGCTTCTCCCTTGGAGCAGTCAAACTTGCACTCGCTTGATTGTCCCATTCCATCTCCCCTGCCGGAACAAAACCAGGCACAGGGACCAGAAGCAGGAGAATTTGCTTCTGCCTCCTGTTTTCCTTTTAATTTTTGCTTCATTTACATTTGTCATAATAGATGAGAAAACCTTTTGTGTGCACTATCGGAAAGGGGTGGCAGCAGGGGTGGAATGAATGAGGGTTTGCCTAGGACACCTCATATCCTTACACCGACCCTTAGTGACAAGGTTACATGGCCCTGGTTCAGGCCTGCTGTTTAAGCAGATCTTGGTTCAGCTTCCTGGGCAGTTTGTTGATTATTCATATAGGGGGGTCATTCTTATTTATTTATTTACATTCTCTTATATACCACGCTATTCTGCATCAGTGCGGTTTACATTGAACAAACTGAAATTACATTGAACAGGGCATTATAACTTGGAGATAACTATTTTACAGGGAACATGGGCTATGGAGGGTTAAGTGGCTTGCCCAAGACCACAAGGAGCACCTGTGAGACTAGAAACCCCAGTCCTTCCGGCCCAAGGTTGCTGTCCTCTAGTGGGATTTGAACCCCCGACCTAGTGGGTCTGGATGTCCAAGCCAGACTTCCAGACCCGCTTAATGGCCGAGCAGCCTGCCGGGGGCAGAGCTCCCTGTACAAACAGGTGATTTGTACAGGGAGCTCTGTTTGTGGGTGGAGGGAGGGGGTGGGATAGAGGCGGAGTGAGGGCAGAGAGTGACCCCAGATGTACAGGGCTGTTTCTGAGGCCAGCCCTGTACGGCTGGGGTCAGTCATGGAGACAGGGGACTTATTCTACCTCAGAGGTGGAATAAGTCCCCCTGGACATTGGGGGACAGTGGTGCCAGGCAGAGACGGAATGTGAGGGGGTGCAGGGGGATCCCCACAGCCCAACCCTGACCATGGGAGGCTAGATCAGGGGTCGGGCTGCAGGGCAAGGATGGTGTCGTTGTCAGATGGGAATCGTGGCTCTTGAATGGAGCCGCGGTGCCATAGCAATATGCCATGGCACTGCGGCTCCATTCAGGAGCCTGGCTGAGTTAGTCAGATATGTGGGCTGGGTGTGTGGCCGATCAGAGTTGGGGCCTGGCCTGCATGTCCAGGCCATAGACCCAATTTGATCCCATGGGCACATCTAGCCCCCACAGGATCCGAATGAAATCTACCTTTGTAGACCCTGATTCTGATCGGCTGTACAGGGACTGAATGGCCAGTATGGAATTGGCCTCTTAGCTTACACCAAGGCAAGCTATAGTCAGGTACAGTAGATATTTCCCTGTTCCCCGAGGGCTTACAATCTAAGTTTGTACTTGAAGCAATGGAGGATTAAATGACTTGCCCAAGCCCTCAAGGAACATCAATGGAACTTGAACCCTGGGGTCTCTGGTTCCCAGCCTGCTGCTCTAACCACTAGGCTACTCATCCACTCCCCTGGTGCAGCAGGCTCCTCCATTCCCAGTATGGCAATCGGTGGACTGTCTCTCTTGTTTAAGCAGCCTTCTCCAGGCTCCCTGGTAGAAGGAAATCAATTTGTGGCTCCTAGGACCCTTGTCTCTAGTAATCATTATTTGAGACTGCTAGGTACGTATAACCTAGATTGGCCCCTGTTGGAAACAGGATACTGGGCTTGATGGACCTTGGTCTGACCCAGTATGGCATATCTTATGTTCTTATGAGAGGGGGTCGTTGCCTGGGCTGGTCTAAATTCTAAAGAAAAATTCTTCAGTCAGAATACGTGCTCCAGGCAGTTTTTCGACTATTTCAAACTTCCACCTGCTCTCCTCCCCCTTTTACCCTTCTTTGTCTGACTAGCGGGTGGTTAAGACAGCTCTTGGAGGATTTAAGAAGCTTTGGGTTGCTGTAGGAGCACCATGATCCCCAAAAGCCTCATATGTGGTTTCTTATCGGACTGGTTGCTGGTGGCTGGGTCCACAATGCCAGCGTTTAAGCTGAGGCCGTTACTCTGGGAGATGCAGTGATAAGTGCTTGTGCTCACGAGTAGCTCATTTTGTGCCACTTAAGAGGGAAGTGCTGAAGTAGCATCAGGGGCGTTATCTATGTAACTAAAAGTAGCTGTAACTCGCAGCTGTTTGTGCACCAGTGGGAAAGCCTGCCATGTTATGTTTATTTATGTTTATTTGGTTACTTGATATACCACTCCTTCATTACACCAGGGTGGTTTACAATTATGTAAAATACACAGCGTTGGCGAGAGTCAGAAAAGGAAAAGAACTACAATATGCAACAGGACTGAAACAAAGCAATCACACATGGAGGAAGGAGAGGTAGAGGGAGGAGATGGAGCAGCAGGGAAATTAGGGGATAGTGGGAGGAAGCTCTAATGTGGAGAAGAGATGGGTCTTTAGGAGGTTCTTGAATTTGGGAAAGGAGGGTTCCTGGCGGAGAGCGGAGGGAAGGGAGTTCCAAAGAGAGGAACCTAAGAAGAAAAAGGCAGAATGGCAGGTAGACTGTAGATGAGCACAAGATGGAGATGGGAGCACCAGACGATTAATGTGGATTGAACGAAAGCTGCGGGTGGGAGATATGGAACTGAAGCAGATCTGCTAGATATTGTGGTGTATTTGTGTATATGATGTGGTTGGTCAGGTGAAGAACTATATAAGAACTATGTCAGGGAGGTGTGGCCTAGTGGTTGGGGCAAGTTACCTCAGGCTGGAAGGTCAGGGGTTCAAATCCCACTAGAGGACAGCAACCTTGGGCCGGAAGGACTGGGGTTTCTAGTCCCACAGGTGCTCCTTGTGGTCTTGGGCAAGCCACTTAACCCTCCATTGCCCATGTTCCCTGTAAGTATTAGTGTATGTGTCTCATATCCCCTCGTGTTAAAAATATATCCCCCAATTGTGTTGTGACCACTTTGATTGAAGGATAAGGTGGTATACAAAACTGTCTAAATAAATAAATACTGAATGCAATAAGCCAGTGGAAGCCAATGAAGCTGAATGAGAATTGGAGTTACATGACTGTGACGCATGGCATGGGTAATAATCCGAGCAGCGGTGTTCTGCAATAATTGAATATGGTAGAGCTGGGCTGGGTGATGCTAGTGAGGGCAAGATTGCAAAAATTGGGGTGGGACATAACTAGAGACAGAAGAAGAGTGGTCTGTGCCTGGGGGGACAAGAAGGGATGAATGGTGCGTATCATACGGTGCCATGACTGAAGTACCTGACTGGTTTAGGCTTCTTTCAGTTGTATCTCCAGATCCTTTATTGTTGGCCTCAGAACTGCAGGGTCCACAGGTTCCTTAGCATTGTGTTCCTTCTGGTGAGGTTTCCTATCAGAACTACTCTCCCGTTTGTTCTAATCATGCTTCAGGTATTTTGCATGATGCAGCAGACTAGAAGCAAGAGGATGTCCTTTCTTCTTCTGGATTTGTCCTCTGTATCTCTCTTGGGGACTACATTCTGAAAAGTCATTTCTCCTTTGGGAAGCATGGAAGAGAGATCTGTCCTTGGAAAGTGAGGACTCCTCTATTCTCAGGTTTATCTGGAGGGAAGAATTTTCTTCCTCATTTCCCAGATCATATCTGCCTTCCGAGTATTATTGTTGATAATCTAGTAAGCTCTAGAAGGAATGAGGAAATATCCTAAGGCTTGATCTTTGCCTTATGAGAAGTTTCAGATGGGAGGGGGGAGCAAGACAATAGGAAAGTTATACCTACTTCTTGTTATGGATAAGAAGATCTTTTTGAAATCCTGCAAGTTGATATATTGACTGTTACTCATAAAATGATCATCTTAATTGAAGGGAGCAGAACCCTTAAGGATTCCCACGACATGAGGTTATAAGTTCTTCCAAAGAAGGTGTGCTTTTCATTGGTCTTTGGCATTAAGTCCTCCATCAGTGGTAGCTATGTGGCAGACACCTTGTTGTGTGGACAGCAACAGCTCCTAGAGAGTCTGGAAGCAGCTCAAGGAAATCAGGGGGTAGCAGCCTTGGTGGTTGCCATTTATGTTCATACCAAGATTTCATCTTTGTTGGTCTTGCTTTTCACTGTGTGGAGTCTGTTGTGGCTGCATAAATGGGCAGTGGATATGGGCTCTGACCCAGTTCAGCAAACTTCCCTGTAAAGGGAAAATTTGGATGGGGTATATCTAGGGGGAATTTTCAGCGGCAGTAGTTAACCCTAACTGGTTAAAGTGTTGAAAGAAGGAAAGTTATTTCCATCTTCTGGATATTTGTTGAATTCTCTTAAGGTATCCTAAGGCAAATATATCCTTTAGGAAAGCCAAAAGACTATTTATGCTATTCAGCAGTCCATAGAGGGGGCGCAGCATCTAAATCATCTCTGTCCAGAATGGTAAGGGAATGGTACATTTGCTGAGAGACCTCCAAACCTGTGGGCATATTCAATAAGAGCTCAAGGCAGTTTTTTTTGGAGGGTATGTGCAAGGCAGCCTCTTTTTGGCATTCTTTCACCAAACACTATGGGGTATGTTTACTAAACCAGGCTAACGGTTAACCCGGGCTATCTGCCACTAGGTCCCATATTATTCAATGGCACCTAGTTGCAGATAGCCCGGGTTAACTGTTAGTCCGGTTTAGTAAACATACCCCTATAGATTGGATGTGCAAGCTAAAGAGAAGGGAGCTTCTTGGGCAGGTGTTCTCAGAGAAGCCTTGCCTTCCTTTCACCCTCATTCGGAAGGGCTTGGGTACTTTCTACAGGTATTTATTTATTTTATTTATTTAATTATTTTCTATACCGCGCTCTTTGGAATCAGTGCAGTTTACAAGTAACATTTAATTTGTACAATGCAGGCTGAAACATACATTGAACTTTACAGAGAACAGGTATTACAACTTGGGTTTCAACAGGGATAACTATATACAAACTATGCACTGGTCTAACAAGATGATAAGGAAGAAGACATTTATCTTACCTGTTAATTTCTTTTTCTCGAATCCTGCCAGGTCAGAACCCTCCCATAAGAACATAAGAAATGCCATACTGGGTCAGACCTAGGTCCATCAAGCCTAGTATCCTGTTTCCAACAGTGGCCAATCCAGGCCAGAAGTACCTAACAGGTTCCCAAAAAGTTGCACAGGTTCCACAGTGCTTATCCCAGGGTAAGCAGTGGATTTCCCTGGTCCTCTTTAATAATGGTTTGTGAATCTGTCCTCCAGGAACTTGTCCAAACTTTTTAAACCCAGCTACACTAGCAACCTTTACTACATCCTCCGGTAACGAATTCCAGAGTTTGATTTGCATGGAATGAAAATATATTTTCTCTCATTAGTGTGAAATGGGTTACATTGTAGCTTCCTTGCATGTCCCCTAGTCTTTCTCCTTTTGATGGAGTAAACAACTGATCCCAGGAAGGCAGCCATTGCACTCAATTACTGTTCTCTTAACTTATCATTCTGTCTGTATGTTCACTCTTCTAGTTAGTGACAATTGGAAGAGTCTTCAGTCCATTAACTATTTGTCCTGCATATCTTCCTTTCTCATCTCTAGCAGGTTGAACTTTCTGGTTTTGGGGGTTGTTTATTCCATTCTGTTGCTTTTGCAAGTGATACTGGCAAATGCCTCATTTGCACCGTTTCTTTAGTATAGTGGAGGAGTAGCCTAATGGTTAGAGCAGAAAAGCCAGGACTCAAATCCCACTGTTGCTTCTTGTGATCTTCAGCAAATCTCTTAACCTTCCATTGCCTTAGATACAAATTTAGATTGTAAGCCCACCAGGGATAGGAAAACACCTATATACCTGAATATAACTTGCCTTGAGCCAGTGGCATTCCTAGCCCCCCTGCCACCTGGTGCAAACCACCCTCCCCCCCGCCCCAACTGGCTCCATGGAGGCAGCGCAGCAAACTTACAATTACGCTGGTTTACCGCACTGTCACTCTCCTCTTTCAGCCAAAGTCTTATGAATCATGAGACTTTGGCTGGGAGAGCAGATCAATCGGCGCCTCGACAAACCAGCGTAATCGTAAGTTTGCCGTGGTGCCTCTGTTGGGCTGGCAGGGGTGTACCCCCATCCCGGCTGGCACCCAGGGTGGGCTGCACCCACCACCCTGCTCTTTGTACACCACTTCCTTGAACTACTCCAAAAAAAGTGTGAGCTAAATTGAAAATTCCCTTCCCCTGTTGTGATGGTGTCATTGGAATGCCATGATCCTCTGTCTCGATGTGCTAGCAGAGTGGCATAAACACACACATCTGGAGAGGTCTAGCAGGACTCAAGGAAAGGAAATTAACTGGAGAAAGAACTTTATCCTTTGTTTCTAACTCGCGTACACATGGATTTAATGGGGTAATTTTATAAAGGTCTTTTCCACGTGTAAAGCCTGTTTTGCATGCGGAAAAGGCCTTTTATGAACTTGCCACATGATATATGTGCGCTGACAAGAAAGCATAGGCACTCCTAGAAGCATAGTTTGGGTAGAGCAGGGATGGATTTTTGATGTAAATGTGCATTATACAAAATACATGAGTAGGCACATAGAATACATGCATAGATTTCCACCAGCAGCTCATTCTAGTAGTCTACTTAATAAAGGCATATAAGTGCCTATGTTGCCTTTATAAAATAGGCTGAAAATAGGCGTCTTTTTGAATATCACACACAGATGTCATATTATAAAATCAGGCCCAATATGGATTTTTTTGGAGGTAAGAAGCAAATTCACAAGTGATTTTTGCTTTAATTCTGTAATACAGTTTTCTATTTAAAAAAATGCAATAAATAAATTTGGCGGGGGGGGGGGGGGGGCATATTCAAAGCATTTCAGCCTGTTAACAGATGTGCTAACCGACTAAAATGCACTTGGCCAGATTAGTGCCGCTGAATATTCCCATAGACCATGGAAAAAACACCCGGTTAAAACCACAGCAATTTGAGGGTGGCGACAGTGGCTATCTGATTAGTGGGGATATTCAGCTCCTAGCTGGATAGCTTAACCAGTTAAAGTTAGGAGAATTGAATGGTTGTCCTAATTTTAATATGTTAGCAGTATGGTTAGTGGCCAATGGCTGTCCGAGTCCCGTCAGTAGTGCTGTTGTCCAGTAAGCCCAGATATTCAGCAGCGGAAACCAGATATAGCGACTAGCTGCCATCACTGAACATTAGAGCTGGATATTCAGTACCAGGGCCATATCTGAGCCCCAGCATTGAAGATCCGGGTTGCTCGGATTTTATTTAGTTTATATTCCACACTAACTCCTAGGTGGATTACAACAAAAACATACCTAAAATATACAAATAAAAAAACAATGAAACATACATCATCTAACATAAGCAAAATGTGATATTGAGCCACTGCCCGGTTAGCTTCAGCGGCATAAGTTAGGCCAGCCTTTACTGCGCCCGACTTATTTTATTTATTTATTTATTTATATTCTCTTATATACCGCACTATTCAGCATCAGCGCGGTTCACATAGAACAAAAATCTCAGTACATTCAACATGCATGAGTTTACAGATAACAAGGGAAGGAACTTGGATAACAAGGGAAACTATTTACAATCTATTTACAGGGGTAATTCTACTGCATAGGTACATGTTACTAGGAACAGTTGTTAAGAATATATTCAGTAATTATAGAGAGTCAGCCTTGGCGTGTTATTGAGACACCGAGGAATTGAGTAACTGGGTGGAAACACTGAGGTCAATGGGTGTCGTTGACTCTATAAGGTACTTGTTGAAGAGATGGAATTTGAGGGCTTTCCTAAATTGCGTTAAGCTGTGACTTTCACCACATTGTGATAGCCAGGCAGCAGCTCAATATTGCCGCTGATCTGTTATCGCTGATGCCGCCCCCGGAATATCCCAATGCTACCCGGTTAGCACGGGGGCATGCAGCGGCAGCACCCACGAATATTCAACGGCACTACCATTGTTGTATTAAGTTGAGTCCATGCACGGAACAATCACTGGTCTCAGGTCTTCCTTCTTTCTGAAATAGACTGGAAATGGTCACTGTATAGGTCCCTCGTTCCTTTACGGGAGCTAGGTTAAAATTGTTCTTTGGCCAAAAAGCCAGTTTGGCAATGCAGGAAGGGCTGTCCACGTGCAGAGCATTAGGGCTATTTATAATCTGAATGATGCAACAGGAAAAATAAATATCAGTTGATAAAGTGAAGCAAGTGCCAAACCATTTCAGTAAAATTTACGCAACAGAGAAATGAGGACAAGCATTTCAGTCTTAGCTGAAGTCTATAATAAAATTAGCAAGGAATATGTCACAAAATACTCATTTGCCACCCTATATAACCGAGGGTTTACATTACAAATGGTGCAGAGTATTTACTAAAATGGTTAGTAGCCTTCGTTATAAAGCATATGAGGACAGACTTAAAGATCTTAATATGCATACTTTAGAGGAAAGGCAGGTAGAGGAGATATGATAGAGATGGTTAAACACCTCCCTGGCATAAATGTACAAGAGAAGAGCCTCTTTTGATTGAAAGCAAGCTCTGCAATGAGGTGACATAGGATGAGGATGAAAGGGGTTAGACTCAGAATTAATATGTGGAAATATTTCTTTATGGAAAGAGTGGTAGATGCATGGAATAATTTCCCAGTGGAGGTAGTAAAGATGAGGACAGTATCTGAATTCAAGAAAGCATGGGACAAACACAGAAGATCTCTAAAGGAAAAAAGGGACTATAGTAGTTGATATGGAAGGGCAGACTAGATAGGCCATATGTTTTTTTTCTGCCGTCATGTTTCTATGGTTCTAAATATTTAGAGGAATGTGTATATAAGCTGAGCACGGGCCATGCTTTAGAAGACATGCATAGAAGAGTCAGGCTTTCAGGGTACTCAACACGAAAGTGTGAAATGAATTCCTAACATATGTTATACATGTTTATAACAACAAAAATCTAGTGAAGCGTTATTTTGTCCAAGATTTGTGGTTGTGGAGGTCATTTTAAAAGGATCTCTGAAGCATGTTTAATAAACTGCGGTTAGAGCACGTGCTTTAGCACGGGATCATGGTAATGGCTACTGTGTGGTAAACCAATCAAAAAAACACTCTCGAGTGTAGCACAAATAACCACAATTCAAAAAAAGCAACACTCACTGTAAAGTAGAAGTTAAATGATGCTATATAAGATAACAGTTGAACAGGCATAAAACAAGGAGGAAAAAGACCTCAGTTGTTTGGGAAGTTAATACCACACAACTTCCTCATTAACATAACAATATAATGGCTTAATGCATTCTACATCACCGGTCCTTGTAAAACTAACAATACATATTTATGACTGGGACATAAAGCAAGTGGCTACTTATCGTTGCACTTCTCTGTCAGCATGCTTTCCACTCTGACACACGACGTTTCCCTAATGGCTGCCTCAGGGAGTGAAAATCGCAGACATGCTGTCAAGCAAAAGAGTACCCAATATCAGAAATTGCTCTGTAACACCATCAACAGATGTATTTATAGCCATTAGCGAAACGCCGGGCGTCAGAGTGACAGCAAGCTGACAGAGAAGTGCAACGATAAGGCGCTGATTGTGTTATGTCCCAGTAATAAATACGTATTGTTAGTTTTACAAGGAGGTTTTTTATGACCGGTGATGTAGAATGCATTAAGCCGTTATATGGTTATGGTAATGAGGAAGCTGTGTGGTATTAACTTCCCAAACTCCTGAGGTCTTTTTCCTCCTTGTTTTATGCCTGTTCAACTATTATCTGATATTGCATCATTTAACTTCTAGTTTACAGTGAGGGTTGCTTTTTTTTTGAATTGTGGTTACTGTGTGGTAGAAAGAGCCAGCGTGGTAAAATTCTCATGGTAACTGCTTGGCACACAACAGGGAGAGGACTGAGTGGGTTAGGAGCAGAGAGTGGGTGTGGGCTGCATATTGTAATTAGTGTGGAGGGAATTATCCCATGCTAATTGTCAATATCGCATTTAACGTGGTGCACTTAACAGCACTTGAACTGGTGGTATTAAATGCACCCCCATTAACTGTGAATGATGCAACCGCATGATAAGGATCTTTTATGTGCAGTCGCTGCAGGGGACATTCTGGGAATGCCCCAATAGTTAGTGCACAGCTTTTGCACTTCATGCATGCTAATTTTTGCTCTTAGTACAAAACCCTACTGCACTTTAGTAAGCATGCCCTTTCATGTATAAATGACAGCATTTACATGTTGTGGCAGAGAGCCAAAGAATAGATCCCTGCTGCTGTTCTGTGGGTTGTATTGTGGCAGAAACGCTGCCTGAATGAAGGGACAGAAACTGTGGCTACCAGAAGGGACTACATCTCCTTTGATGCTATGGGGCATGGCTATGGAGAATAAGCTGGTAAGGTGGAGCTGGAAGAGAGGCAGGTGTATTCATTAAGAGCAAGGGCTCCAAGATGAAAGGATAGTTCTTTAAAATACGGCTGCTGCCATACCTACTGTCAAGCATGAAGAGGTTTCTTTCCAGTCTCAGCAAAGAAGTTGGTGCACACAACCCAGCACTGCTAAGTTACCCAGTTCCAGGAATAAGATTTTAAGCCAGTCCTGGATTTCTGACCATCTCATTCTGATGCACTATGGGCAGGACTGCTTCAACCCCTAATGGTGCTCAGAGCAAACATTTCTGCATGGCCCCCCCCCCCCCACCCATCTATGGGCCCCACCCCTCCATTTGCAGGCTCCCCTTCATTTGTGGATCCCTTCGCCCCTCCCTCAGCCGCTGTTGCTGTCCCTTTCCAGGGCATGAAGCAGTGGCAATACATTAAAAATGCTCTGCAGTGCTGGAGTTTCCTTATTTTCTGTCGCTGCGGTGCAATTTGTGCTTCTGCTTCCTCCCCTCCTCCGATTCATTGGAGGGAGCGCATGCGGAAGTGCAAACAGCACCTCAGGGCTGGAAAAGAAGGTAACTTTGGTGCCACGGTTCATTTTTAATGTATTGCTGCCATTGCACATCCTGGGGAGGGGCAGCGGTGGTGGCAACGGGTACGAGAGCAAGAGCAGGAGCAGGGCTGCTGGGCCCCCATTGTGCAAGAACACGGGTCAGCTGCCCCTTTTGCCCATAGGTAAAAGCGGCCCTGTTTATGGGACCTGCAGCACTGATTCCAATGGGTAAAATCAGTGACTACAAATACCATACTGTATTGCAATGCAAATTTAAAACCAGAACTAGTAAACAAAATCTCACTCCTCGAACCGGGTAACTTGGCAACTCTGACAAACAGAGGGAAGGTATGCAGGCTGAAAAGAAAGCGACAGATCCTTTGTGAGGAGCAGCAGGATGCAGGTTTATGTACTCTTTAAGTGTCTTTTTACTAGTGCTGGATTTAAGTTGTAAGTGCCCATAGGCATGGGGGGGGGGGGGGGAGATTTCTCCTCCACCATTCCCTCACTGCGGCTAGCAGCACCTAGATCATCCCCCTCACTTTTGGGCCTTGTGTTTCTCATGGCTTTCTCAGTGGCTGTAGAAAGCTCAAAGCAGGAGCTGAGAGCTGGCCTCTGCTTGCCTTCATGTTCTCATAGCACCTGCAGTGCCCACCTCCCCCTCTGCATGGGTTTCCTTCATGTTCTCATAGCACCTGCAGTGCCCACCTCCCCCTCTGCATGGGTTTCCTTCATGTTCTCATAGCACCTGCAGTGCCCACCTCCCCCTCTGCATGGGTTTCCTGTTACTATGCAAGAGGCGGAGCACTACAGGGCCTGTCAGAACACAAAGGCAGAATGCGACATCAGAATGTGCCTATGATGCCTACTCCTAAATTCACAAGAAATCCAGAATAACAGCAGCTGTCAAAAAAAATAACAGCAGCTGCCAAGACAAAGGAAAATCGCCCCCTCGCTGTAGCTTCTCCTTTTAATTAAATTTTAGAATGAGCAAACATTTATGCACTTAGCTTTGTATGTTAAATCCACCATTGCTGCAATACTGCTTAGGGAATCACCAATCAACTACGTGTCATGTTTCAGGCCTCTTCATCATGACCCTGCATCAGGTTGTGAAAAGAATCATTCCTGCAGTCACATACACTTCAGTGAAGAGTAAAAAAACAACCGTCCAACATTCATAAGAAACGGCTTCTGACGTCAAAGCCAAGCCAGCAAATAAGCTAACCACAGTCAATCCAAACACATGTTTATGCTCATCAGCCAATCTAAAATGGAAGCGCACTATGGAAAACGGAACCTCCGATTTTGATTGGAACAGACATAATTTTAGCAAAGCGGGATCGCCAATAGAATAAAAGTACAAACAATCATAGCAAGCTGCTCCATTCCAATGCCGCATTAAGACCAAAAGGAATTAGTGTTCACTCTGAAAATCCAAGTTTGCTCCAGTTTTTGCAGTCTGTAAATACAATTGTGACAAAATCCATGACCCGCCATCGTAGCTGCTCAAAGGTATGGTTCTGTTGAAGGCAATGCTCTATCATCGGAGCCGAAAGAATCTTAGTGTGTATGCGAGAAGCATGTTCTGTCAGACGAATTTTTATGGCTCGTATAGTGCGCCCCACATAATAAAGAGAGCATGGGCATACAATCAAATAAACCACATAAGCTGTTTGACAAGTGGTGTGCCATTTTGATCTATATGTGCATGCTTTTTACTCCAATTACAACAGGCACAAGGCTAGAGGTTTAGCAGATAATAAGATGGCTCTGAGTGACTGACAGCATATGTGGTTCCTGTAGAACTGCTGAGAGCCAGAAGCATAACAAGGTCAACAAGAAAGTCAGTGCTGAAATGAAGTCAAGAGGAAGATCTGGACTAGATTGGCAGACAAGCAATGTTTGCAGTGCCTGCTGAAATATGGAAGGACCAGATCAGGATGGGTTGAAAGAAGCCTGGAGAGCAGTGGCATAAGGTACAATGAGAGGCCTCCAAGCTAACCTTTGCTGAGGGCCCCCCCCTCATTGTCATCACGCCGGCAGTAGCAGCAGCAACAAACTTACCTCATTGTGTAGACACCCTGAAAAGTGTGGATGACATGAGGAGGAGGAATCTAGCAAAGCTTGAAGTGGCAGTTAAGATTTAATACTAAAGAATGCAAGGTCATGCATTTAGGCTGCAAAACCCAAGGGAGCAGTACAGTATTTATTTATTTATTTATTTATTTAAAAGCTTTTCTATACCGCGCTCTTTAAAATCAGTGCAGTTTACAATTAACATTTCCTTGTACAGTCCAGGGAGGACCTGCATTGTGCTTACATTGAACAGGCGTATTAACTTGGATTTATAACTGGGGTAACTATAAACAGGCTGAACCCTTTATCGCCGTGCCATACAACGGCATGGCTGGGTCTCAAAACTATGTACAGATCTTGTATAGGAGGTGAAGTATTTCAGTGCATGAAAGAAGAGGGGGGCCTGGGGATGGATCATATTGGATGATCTTAACATAGCGAAATAGATAGAAAAGGCTACAGCAAAACCATAAAGATGTTTGGGTGCATAGGGAGAGGAAAGGCCTGTATTAAAAAGGATGCGATAGTGCCTTTGTATAAGTCTCTAATGAGACCTCATTTGGAATACTAAGTCTGGAGATTGCACCTTCAAAAGAATATAAAGAGGATGGAGTCTGTCCAGAGAACGGCTACTAAAGTGCTCAGCAGTCTTTGTTAAAAGGCATATGGGGATAGGCTTAAAGATCTCAATATGTATACTTTGGAGGAACAATTGGAGAGGAGAGATATGATAGACATTTAAATATCTCCATGGTATAAAAGCACAGGAGATGGCCCTTTTCCAGTTGAAAGGAAGCTCTGGCATGACGGGACATAGAATGAAGATGAAAGGGAATAGACTCAGGAGTACTCTGAGGAAATATTTCTTTAGGGAAAGGATAGTGGATGAGTAGAACAGCATTCCAGTGGAGCTGGTGGAGATGAGAACTGTATCTGAATTTAAAAAAGCATGGGACAAGTACAAAAGATTTCTGAGGAAGAGGAAAGGATTGTAGAACTTAGTAGTTTTTAAGGGTGGATTGACTGGATAGGCCATATGGTCTTTATCTGCTGTCATGTTCTATGACAGTCTAGGTTCCATTCTGATCTCAGAACGACATCCATCATGGTAGCTTTGACTGATGACATTCACACCCCTTTGGATTTAGGACAGTTGACTTTGCTTATTCTTTTAGATCTCAGTTCCACCTTTGATTTGGTTGATTATTCCCTTTTACTGGCTGATCTTTATGAGATTGGTATAGGAGGCATAGTATTCAGGTGGCTTGCATATTTCATGAATGACCAGTGCTTTGGAGTTAACTGAGGTCACTCTCTCTTCTACCCATCCTCTCATCTGCAGTGTTCCACGGGGCTCCATTTTGGCTCCAACTCATTTCAACCCGTTCATATCTTCACTCACTATGCAGGACTTGGGAGTCTCTGTATTTTGCTATGCAGACAATATTCATCTTGTATCTTACTTTGATGGAGTGAAGCAGCCTAATGGTTAGAACAGTGGCCTGGTGACTAAGAGATTAGGGTTTGATTCCCACTGATGCTCCTTGTGGTTTTGGGCAAGTAATTTTACTCTCTGTTGTCTAAGAAGCAAGGCTTGGCAAACTTCTTCTTGTCACAGTTTCCCAACAAAACCCCAGGATTACTGGGTCCCCAGATGTCGGCATTGACTCAACGGCACACATTGTATTTGCTTATTTTGACACGACTCTCTTGATTTTAGTAGTATAGACACTTGCCTTGATTTACTGACAAGCTGGTTTGACCAGCAAATGCTGATACTCAATCCCATCAAATGTGAAACTAGGTGGTTCTCCAAGAAAAGGTCTTCCTTGCCATCTCCCCCTTGAATTAGCAGCTTTTCCATTCCATTCAAGGATACAGTGACTAGTGTGGGAGTAACCTGAACTCATTTCTGTCCTTTGAATCACAGACCTCTTCTATTGTGAGCTCTACCTTGTCACTTTCTTGGAAACTAATGATGCTCAATTACTAGACAGACTTTGTCAAATGTTCTTTGACGTTAGGAGTCATCCCAAAAACCTAGGGGCCAGCAGCTAATTCCTTTTTGTCAGCTCTCTCGTCTCTACCATTGTCAAGAACAAAATTAAGGTTTGAGTAGAGAGAAGGGGCATTCTCTCTGAGGCCTACCATGGTTCAGTGGGGTCTGAATTACTAAGAACTCGATTCTGAGAGGGGCACGTCCAGGCCGTCCGGACGGCCCCAAGCAGGACAGGCCCATTAGGACCCAATTCTGTACCGCAGGAACAGAATGTTCCCGCAGCATACAGAATTGGGCCTGTGGACGGCCCAGTGTGTCCCTGCATGCCTGCAGGGATGTCCTCCCCACAGATGTCCCTGGATCTTGTGGCTCAGACCCCACTCTTCCCCGCTGCCTGACCCATAGCTGGCCAGCCGGGGCCTGGTTCAGGCGGCAGTGACTCCCCTGCACCCAGCCCTGGCCCCAGGGAGGATCCCCAGCTCCGAATGCCGGGTCAGTGCTGATTATTCCACCTTTGAGGCACTGGTCAACAAATATTTACAAAAGTCATGTTACTGAAATAAAAATAGTCATTTCTTATCAATTTGTATATGCTGAACACGAATATGACAGTGAAATTGCAAAGTTGGCTCTAGTTTTTTTGTAATCTACAAGAATGAATGTTTACATCACGAAATGCATGTCAATAGTAAATATAATAGGTCTTCAGTTAATACCTGTAAAAAAACAAGTCATAGACTACTTCTTAGATTTTTTCGCCTGTCTCTTGTACAGCTGTTCAGGAGCTTCTCTGGGGAGTGTCCAGCAGTAGTCAGCCAGCATTGTAGTGGACCATTTTCCCTGGTATCTTTGCTCCATCATTGCGATATCCTGGTGAAAACGTTCGCCCTGTTCATCACTAACCATACCACAGTTGTCAGGAAAGAAATCAAGATGGAATCAAGGAAATGGATCTTTAGAGACATATTGCAGCCACGTTTCTGATACTGCATCAGCATGTCTTCTACTAGTTCCTTGTCGTTTTCTGCCCTAACATTCCCGAGAAAGTTTGTTGAAACTAGGCGAAAAGCATTCCATGCTTGTTTCGCATCACCCTGCAGCAAGTTGTTGAACCGGTCATCTTTGAAGAGCTCTCGAATCTGAGAACCCACAAAAATTCCCTCTTTAATCTTTGCTTTGCTGAGTCGAGGGAAGTTTTCATGCAGGTATCGGAAAGCTGGCGAAGTGCGGTCCATGGCTTTCACGAAGCTTTTCATCAAACCTAGTTTGATGTGAAGGGGTGTTAGCAGGATTTTGTGAGCCTCAACCAGAGCTGGGTGCTGGATATTCTTCTCTCCAACTGTTACATTTTGTCTGCGATTCCATTCCTTCCGCAAGTAGTGCCAATCCCTTGCTCGGCTATCCCACTCACATAAGAAGCACATGTATTTTATATATCCCTGCTGCAGTCCCATTAAAAGGGCAACTACCTTCAAGTCACCCCAGAGGTGCCAGCTGTACTTGTTATAGTTAATGGAAGTTAATAGATGCTTTAAGTTATCACATGTCTCTTTCATGTGGATGGCGTGCGCTACTGGAATAGATGGAAGACGGTTTCCATTGTTCAAAAGCACAGCCTTCAGACTCAGTTTCGAAGAGTCTATAAATAGTCTCCAGTCTTGTGGGTCATGAGTGATTTTTAAGGCATTCATGAGGCTTTCAATATCGGAACAGAATACCAGATTACTTTCCTTTCCGACTGCGTATAGTACACTGCTAACGTCAGATGGCTTCAGCAGCCGTCTGGCAGTAGTATTGCATTGCATCAGAAAATGATGCAATCAACTCTGGATGATGTGTGCATGCTGGTATTATGCAATGTGATGCAATATTACATCATTCAAGGCTTATTTGGGATGTTGTTGATGTCCTACTGGATAAATTTACACGGTGAAACGTCAAAAATGAACTACATGCAATATCTTCAAAACGAGAGCCAATAAAATTTTTTTAATGCTATATTCGTGTTCAGCTCACCAAGATCCTACAGATTAGGGCCTTTTAAAGTCAGTAACGATTTCATTGTTGACCAGTGAATCAGCATGTCTGCTCTGACCCTGCAGGACATACAGGGTAGTGACCTGAATCGGCCCTGTACGTCCTGCTGGCTTGTCCCGCTCCTGATCCGCCCAGACCCTGCCTCCTCCCGGCTCTCCCCATCCTGCAGCATACAGAAACAGGATGGGGAGAGCTCCGTGTGGGGAGAGCAGGAGGGGGAATAGGGGCAGGGCCCATCTCGGAATCGGGCCCTAAGGCTATTTATCATATTGGGACCTGAGTTACTAGGCTATTTTCCCATTATTTGTCTAGGTGAAATAGGACCTAGTAAATCAGGCCTTTAGTTTGCCAGCACGGCAGAAACCAACAGCTGTCACTCCCTCAAACTTTACTGTCAACACTGTGTGAACATCTACCTTATAGCTATGCCTGAGACCTTTGCCTTGTGACTTTCTCTATCACTGTAGCCCAGGCCCCACAGTTTTCTCTCTATTACCCCCCACTCTGTCCTTAGTCAGTCTGTTTCTCCCTTACTCTTGCCCTCCTACCCTACTCGTCTAATTTAGTTCTCTCTCATTCATCCCTCCCTAAATCACCCAATCAGTCTGTCATTCTGCCACATCCCAGCAGTCTCAACCCTCTCCCTTCCTCTCCCATTATCACTGCTGTGTTATTTATGTACATTGGAAACTGATTGGAAAATTGTAGGAGTGATATGTGTGAGCTTGTTTTTAATGCAGCTTATTTCACCCAGGAGCTGCTGAGTCGTCAGGAGTCAGCACTGACTCGAAGGTGCATATTGCATTGCATTTCACTACTGCAATGCAAATAAGCTGCACCCCCCCCCCCCCCCCCCCACGATAATCCAGCAGATCCTGGAGAAGCACTTGCTTGGTGGGGTTTGCTGTCAGCTGGTCCAGCCAGCACCAGTGGGGAGGGGAGGGGGGTATGTCATATTTTTTCCTGGTCTTCAGGAGCTTCCAGCCCAGCCCAGTTATGCTGAGGGATCTTAATCATGAGAATGCAGAATAGAAAGACTGAGCTGGGTTATTGTTTGTCTAAGATTTAACTGCTCTAAGTGCTGGCTGCATTTTGGCCTTGGTTGAGTCTTTCACCAACTCTGGTAGCAGAGAGATGCTGTGATTGCCTTTCTCTTTCCTCTCCTGCTGCTGGTTTTGAACCACACGATGCAGGAAAAGCCTGCTGATCTTACAGTTTCAAATCTCATGAGACTTGAGACTGTGAGGTCAGCAGGGTCTTCTGGCATTGCATGGCTCAAATTCATTGAGAACTGAGTGGTACATCTCAGGCAGCCAGAAAGCTAATTTTTCCAACAGACGTAACCAGAGCTATATCAACAATTTTGGGGAACACAAAATCTGGGGCACCAGGAACCAGTTTCAGGGTGCCTTGGTGCCTGGGGCTTGTCAAGCTCCAAGTTAGACTATTGCGATGCTCTCTATAATAATTTTTCCATTATTGGCTAAAGAGGGTACAGCTGATTCAAAACACCATGGTTAAGTTGTTGTATGGAATACATAAGTTTGACCATGTCACCTCTGTCCTTAAGAGTCAGCATTGCCTTCCAGTTGTTTACAGGTTCAGATTCAAATTCCCATAGGGCTCCCAATACAGGCTCTCCAGAGTATCCTGGCTAAGGTTCTTATTCCTTATGGTCCATCCTGTTTGTTATACTCATTAGATCTTACCCTTTGCATCACTTTCAGATTTTGCTCCCTCCTTATGGAATGTTCGTCCCTATGACTTGAGAACTGACGTTTCTTAGCTGAAACTTAAGGCTAAGCTCAAAAACTCATATTTTGAGCAAGTGTATATTAAAGGCTCGCCATCTGTTGACATAACTGAATTCTGTGGTGGCGCTTTTCTGAGGCAGATCTGTTTTGTCTGTCTGTCTGTTTGCCTTTACCGCTCCTTTGCTCACCTCTACTGCTCTACTATTATCGAAAGGTGGTCAATCAAATTCAATAAACATATGTTTAGTGCTGTCATGCCATAAAATCAATACCATGTTTCATTATGACCATGTAAATTTTATTGTGCAGTCATCAATAAGTCCTGTGATCCAGAGAAGAATCCATAGCCAAGGCGAGTTACATTCAGGTACAGTACGTATTATAGGAACATATGTAGAAAAGAGGACACCCCCCCCTCCCCCCAGTCATTGTTTCATATTTACCATTTCCTTACCTGCTGCTTAGAAACTGTAAGTAAGTCATCCGCCCATTTACCTGGACAGAAGGAATTGCTACACAAATTCACCTAGGTTTGTGCAATGTTAAATTGTACGTGATATGAAGTTAGCCAAGTTTCCCAGGATTATTTCAGGTTATCTGGGTTGTAGGAATAAGTAGTAGGCTCTTGCCATATCAGCTGATCAGAATATTTGTAACAAGGTCAGACTCAAGTTAATATTTAAAAACAGAAATATCAGCTTTACACATGATCTTATGTACAATGCAACTTTTCAACAATAATATTTCCATTTTTTTCTCACTGACATTCGGGGTTTAGCAGAGTCTTTCAACAGACCTGCTTTAGGTGGAAGACCTTTCTTGCTTTTTTCGTCCTTTTAAAAACCTTGACATTATAAAACCAAGTTAATATTTAACAAGGATAGATGGGTTGCCTGTATGAATTGAGTGCAGTGACACTGCATCGCAACACTTTCCAGCCAGCTGTTCCATGGCTAAGAGTTATAGCTGGGAGAAAGCATTTCCTCCATCTACGACAGTAGGCATGCTTCACCGTACATTCTGCAGTTCTTCAGAACCAAGGTAGGATAGATAAGACCAATCATTTTGGAATTCTGGATAAGATCTGATTGTGCTATGAGTATCAGAATGAACAAAATATTGGTGAAAACATTCAATTAACATTAAAAAAAATTAAGTAATGCATGGAAAGGCATAAAATAATCTGCTGATGGGGTGAAATTCTTATAACTTATCACCAGCTGGGGGTGAGGGGTGCTGTCAGAGTTGTATATTTTTAATGCATCTAGATAGTACTTAGCAGTATTCAACCTCTTAGCTTCTTCACAACTAGTCTACTGGAGAGCCAGGGCCGGCCCCAGAATTGGTTCGAGGCAGACCTTAAGCCTTATGCCCCCGCTGACTGTCAGAATCTATTGTTTAGCCTGGAATGCCCTGCTCATTGTGGCCCTTCTCCCCCCTTTGGAGCTGCGACCCTAGGCAACCTCCTAGTTTGTCTAATCATAGGAATAGTCCTGCAGAGAACGCAATAGCTTTCAGTTGCTAGGCTTGCTGGCTGATGCAATTATTCTGAACTATTTCTCTGCTACAAAAAGAAAAGGGGGTTGGGTGTTTGAAACATTTGTAATTTATTGCAAAGCAAGAAATGGAAGAAATGTGGAATTCAAAAACTTGGGATTGATTTAGCAAATCCATTCAAACCAGCAATATACGTGGAGGGTAATCCTGTAAGGTGCAAATACAGTTCTGCATGATATTATGTGACTAACTTGTAGTACTTTAGTGTGTTTCATGCAGATTGCAGTCAGGGGTGTTATTCTGAAATGATGTGTCATGGACCAATGGTGCTTACTTTCACTGTGAGCAAGTGCAAGGGTGGCGTTAGAGTGGAGCATGGGCTGAAGGCTTATGTACACACATACTTTACAGCATCGACCCACAATCTGCGTAAGATGTGTGTGGTTCTCTACTCCTGCAAGTGATGGCGACGATATGCACGCACGTCCATGGCGACTTACGCTAATATTCTATAGACTACAATCCATGTGGATTTGACTTTATAGAATAGGCACCAACATTGACTTGCATGAAAATCTAGGCACCACTTGCAGAATTACCCTCTTAGGGAGTTCATTTATAAGCCATTTTCCACCTATAAAGCATATTTTACATGTGGGAAATGGCTTTTATAAAATTTCATAGCTGAACTGAATACACGATTATAAGTATGCAATTTTTCTCAGAGGCAGAGAGCAGATGGATTTGGGGTGAAGTTGCAATATACATCCATATTTTATAAAATATACACCTAGAGTAAATGCACATATTTCCACTGTGTTTGGAGCAGGTGTACATCTGTGCATGAAAATTTGGGGTATATTTACTAAACTGGGCTAACGGTTAACCCGGGCTATCTGCCACTAGGTCCCATATTATTCAATGGGACCTAGTTGCAGATAACCCGGGTTAACAATTAGCCCGGTTTAGTAAACATACCCCTTTGTGTGCTACTGAAGATCCTCCTGGGTGTCTATTTTATACAGGCACATAGACACCTATGTTGCCTTTACAAAAGAGGCACCATTTTGGTACTTTTGCATAGGCACCTTGTTTATAAAACAAACCCTTTATTATGCTTATACATATGGCTAATGAACCCAACTGGGTTCTCTAAAGCATCTAAAATTAGTTTCTATTCCTTCTGAGGTCTCTGGCCAAGTGCATTTTTCCAAGTCCTACCATCTGTAGGACAGAACAGTGTAGTCATAGATCAATCAAATAAGATTAATCAGGAGAAAAGACTTGACATGTTCACTTATTAGGGTTTATTAAACAGTTAAAATCATTATAATCATTGTCAGTCAATGAAGCTCTGTTAGTATGTGGTGTTCCAGAGATGTGACACTTCTTGGCAGAGACTAATCTTTAATCCTTTTCTTGTATCCAAGCCACTGTTTAAATTCTCTTTTCTATAATGCTTTCTTTTTTAACATCTTAACACTTTTTTTTAGGAGGCTTAAAGCTTCCCTAAGCCAGGCAAAGCATTCTGACTCTGTAACTTTAAATAATCCAGTTAAGGAAAAACACTTGAAATGTGTGCTATTATTTAATCAGAGGGCTGACAAATATCATAGAATTACTTTGATGCAGGAAAGCCTGAAGGTATTTCACAGTAATGCTAAGTATTTGTAATAAGTAAATCAAGTCCTTCTGTATGGTTCAACAGCCTAATCATAATGGTTATAGTAACTTATACTCTGTCTCGAGCAGTCTATTGAATAGTCCAGGGAGAGGAATGGCCAGCAGGAAATAAGAGGTCAAAGTGTGTCTATACCAGTCTCTAGTAAGACCTCATTTGGGGTACTGTGTAGTATTCTGGAGACTGCGCCTTCAGAAGGATATAAATAGAATGGAGTTGGTCTAGAAGGTGGCTACTAAAATGGTCAGTAGTCTTCGTCACAAGGCATATGAGACTTAAAGATCTCAACATGTATACTTTGAGGAAAAGCGGGAGAGGGGTGATATGACAGACATTTAAATATCTGTGTGGTATAAATGCATAGGAGGTGGCCCTCTTTCAGTTGAGAAGAAGCTCTAGAACAAGGATTCATAGGATGAGGGTGAAAGGGGATAGACTCAGGAATAATCTGAAGAGATATTTCTTTATAGAAAGGGTGGTGGATGCTTGGAACAGCCTCCCAGTGGAGGCAGTAGAGGCAAGAACTGCATCTGAGTTCAAGAAAGCATGGGACAAGCACTTCCCATGGATGGACAGACTGGATAGGCCATATGGTCTTTTTCTACCGTCATTTTATCTGTTTCTAATTTTATGGCAGAATGGAAATTGATTATGCTTGCAATACAACACAAAGCTTGAATTTACTCAACAGTTATTGCAAAATCATGTCAGTCACTTTACTGCAAACTAGGGATGGATGAGCCAACGCTGGCAGGTCCGGATCTGGATTCAGGTTTACAGGATAATCAGTCAGTCTCAAGCTCATAGTTTAAAAAAAATGATCAGCCAGGATTTGACAGTACAAAAAAAATGTGGTTCCAAGGAAATGCCTCTTTAACATAAACTATAGGCAGGAGTAATCTCGTGATTTTTATTATCCAAATCAGTTGCTTTCATCGGCTCTGCCGGATGATGTTCATCACTAGCATCGCAAAGCCATTTTCTACTCTTTTCATCTCAATAGGCCAAATGTCCGATAAATATTCTCCCAATTTGTGCCTTTAGGAGAATGCTTATACCTGGGCAGCTTATATCCTATTTTTGACATAAAATTTTGCCATGCCCATTATATAAGGTCAGCAGACCCAGATTTAGGCAGAGGCTAGGCAACATAGGTAATTGCCTAGGGCATCAACATTTGAAAGCAGCAAATACCCAGGCCAAAGAAGAGCTTGCTCCTGATGACTTTGGCCTTCCTCTGCTCTTCTTCTGGGCACGCCAATCTTTGGGATCTCTGAATCCCCCTAAATCCCCACTCCCTGAGATCTGCAGTCTGATCTTGCCTATTGCCACCAAAATCTTAAATCTGGCTGTAGGAGTTAGATGCTATTTATGCACATATAAATCAAGGTGCATACTAATTTCTGCTTTAACTGCTTAGCGTACTTTAGCAAAAGGGTCCCATTAGAGAAGCATATGGTATGTTCTTCATAGAGATATGTACTAGGTAAATATTGAACCAAGATGAACAATTATACCCTGATTAGGTAACGACATGTATGTTTTATGGATTCCTTATTTCTAGCAACAATACGCTCTTTTCCACTGTATGTTGGTACATGAACCTTGTCTTGTCAGACAAATCTGATTAATTTCTTTGACTGTGTGACCAGGGAGTTGGACCGAGGGAGAGCCCTAGATGTGGTGTATTTTTTTTATCATTTTATTTATACAAATTTCACATAATAAATCGAAGTCAACAAAACTTGAAAGAAAAAAGGCATGAGCAAAGTACAAATACATTACAATATACAAAATTATCAAAGGAAAATACCAAGAACCCAGGCCTTACTAGCCCTCACAATGAAAAGACCCAAGATAGATTAAAGAAACAAAGCTATAATCACTTAAGAGGATAAAGCAGATCAACCAGAACGTCGGTATTAACTATTTCTGCTATTAACCCCCCCCCCTCCCCAACTAGGGGACAGCAACTAGGCGAGAACTAATAAAGGAAACAAGTTAGAGGGGTCATAAAAAATATAAGAAACAGAATGTAATTTAATGAAACATTTACAAGGAAATTTAAAGAAAAACAAACTCCCTAGCTGAATTAGCCCAGGTCTAAACAACAAAACTCCTTTATTCTTTTCTGGGTATCACAAGATAAATCAGGAAACATTCAAACAGACGTGCCTTTAAACAGATCGTTTCTTAAAATACATTCTGAGTAGCCATTCACGATCAGATACCAGGATCAATGAAACTAAAAGAGTTGCTGGAGCCAGTCTCAGAGATAGAGGTGTCCAATAATTCTGAAGCATTCAAAATGTCCATAGCCTCAGATTCTGCAGGGATTTCCAAATCTGAGCCCTTAGCTTTCTTGCCTGTAGGTATATAATAGATCTTAGAGAGCGGAGGAACCCCCAAAGTTTCCAGAAGATAGAATTTAAACATATCCTAAGCCATAACCAAGGGGTAGCGAGGAAAATTCAATAATCTCAGATTCATAGCCCTATACTGATTTTCAAACAGCTGTATTTTGAATTTATAATCAGTCAAGTCTTTACGTACAGTAGTAAACTGTTCCACCAACTGTACAACCTTTTTATCAATAGTAGACACTTGAGACTTCAAAGGCAGCCACAGACTCCTGGCAATTCTGAACAGCCTCAGCATTGCCACAAATCATCTGCAAAGTGGTATTTGTCTGAGTCATCAAACACTCACCAAGTTTTGTCAAGGCCGTCCAAATTGAATCCAAAGTAATATGGTCCGGACGCTCCAAAGAGAAGGGTGCCATAGTAAATTGTTCAGCCCAAGCCTCAGGCAAAACCACTGGGCCTCCAGGCTCCCCCAATACTGGTAAAATTCCTCGGGGGTTGCTCAACACTGCTCCTGGACCCAAACCTGCAGCCGCAGATGCTCTACCCCGGCCGACAAAATTCAGCCAAACTTGAATCAAGCCCATTCCCTCCCACTGGAGACATAGCCTTTTCCACATCGGATCCTGCGGCTCCAGATGGGCTCAAATTCAAAAACTCTGCAGGCAATACAGGTGGAAGCTGCAGATCCGGAATGAGATCGCACCCTGAGGAAGACGCCGAACAACCCAGCCCCAGCGTCGACACAAGCGGGTTACCTCTGGCATCTACCCGACGCTCTCCGTGTAACTGCTTAAAGGAATCCATCGGCCCAATCAAAGAGGTAACAGCAGAAGGAAACTACATCGGCTGGGGAGGGTTCCCCCATAGCTTCCCCTTTCGCTTTGACATCAGGAAAGCAGCTCACACCACAAGCAGATCAAGCAACCATCTTGGATCGCAATTGTGTTGTCTGAATCAATCGATGTGGTGTATTTAGATTTTAGTAAAGCCTTTGACACTGTTCTGCATAGGCAACTTATAAACAAACTGAGCATCCTAGGGATGGACCCTAAAGTTACTGCTTGGGTTAGAAACTGATTGAGTGGGAGGTGACAAAGGATACAAGTATACAGAGCTCACTCTGAGGAGAAGGAGGTTACCAGTGGTGTGCCCCCTGGGATCTGTCCTTGGTCTGATTCTTTTTAACATCTTTATTAGAGATATTGCAGAAAGGCTGTCGGGTAAGGTTTGCCTCTTTGCAGATGATACCAAAATCTGCAATAGAGTAGATACCCAGGAAGGTGTAGATAACATGAGGAAGGATCTATCTAAGCTTGAAGAATGGTCTAGAATTTGGCATCTGAGATTTAATGTTAAAAAATGCAAGGTCATGCATTTGGGCTACAGCAATCCAAGGAAGCGATATAGTATAGGGGTGAAGTACTTCTGTCCACAAAAGAACAGGACCTAGGCATGATGGTGTCTGATGATCTTAAAGTAGCTAAACAGGGAGAAAAGGCAACAGCGAAAGCTAGAAGGATGCTTGGGTGCATAGGGAGAGAAATGGCTGGCAGAAGAAAGGAGGTGTTAGTGCCTCTGTATAGGTCTTTGGTATGACCTCATTGGAGTATTGTGTGCATTTTGTAAATAGTCATGGAAGTACCATGGGGAGCAGTGTGAGATGGAAGTTCTACCATAGATTCCAGAAGTAGTGGGGATGAGGGCGGGGAAGGGTGGGGTTGGGTGAGGGTGTAATGGATAGGTTGGTCGGTATGGTCTAGCTGTACACTGGAGGGGGGAGATGAGGGGATTAATATGTAAAGTAAATGGGATTTCATAAATAACAAGGTTGTTGGTGGGGGGGGTTTCGGTGGGGGGACAAATTGTATAACATGTGGTGTGCTGTTTATAAGATTGTTGTTCCCTATACTGGACATGTTTGATATAGAGTGTACTTGATGCTAGGGGGAGGAATATGTTTTGGTCGAAATGGTTAGCACTGACGATAAAAGCATTGTAAACAATCATAAAAATAAATATGATTGACTTTAAGGTTCCCGGAGGGTGTAAGTGTACCCATTTTCTGGGAAACGTTTTAGTAACACTGTTGATAATACAAGATCAGTAGATCAATCTATGCGGGGAGGAGGGAGAAGGGGCTTGGGGGTTGGGTAAGGATAAGAATAAAAATGTAAAAATGTAATGAAGTGTAAGATGGCATGCTTATTCTGCATACATATATTATCACTGCTGTAACAAAGTGCTAATATAGTGGAACTGCTGGAATGTTTGTTAATAAAAATGATTTAAACATAAAAGAAACGAGTTTGAAAAAATAAACAAAAGTGACTTTAACCGTGGAGAATGAACGATATCCACTTGTTATAGGCCTTAGGCATTTTCACTCTGAAATATGGACTTTGCCGACATTATTAAAGGCTTTGCTGAAAAGAGAAGCCGAAGAAAGACAGTTTTTTAGGAGATGCCTAGAAATTCTGGAATTATGTTTTTGTAATGTAATTTTGAATTTTTATTTGCATTACATTTCTGTCTCAATCTTTTCCCTTATTTTTTATGCTTTTTAAAAAAATTTTTTGCTCTTTCATAGGCCCTAAGCACTGTGCTTACATTTCCTAATGGGAAATCCAGCACTGGGTAATGAAAGTTTCTCACCTGCCAAAAACAAAATAAACATAAATCAAAGATTTGAGTTAGCGAGCACTAATAAATATTACACGTCTTGAACATATTCAGAATGCAGCCGTGAACTAGCACTTACAGGATTAGGCAACTTTCAGTAGTGCACAGATCTATCTATTGGTCATGAACATTGATCTACTACCATAAAAAGAAAGTCAAGGTAATGCAACAGCCAATCCCAGAGCTACCTGAAGATAAAATTGCTTATTAGTTGATGAAATAAAGAGGAGTTTACAAACAGAGTTGCCCTCTGTTTGTCTTGAACTGGACCCAAGGCCAACAAATGTTGTGGGGCAGTAGGGCATGAGTATGGCAACAACAAGAGGAATTTACCATCACTTGTGTTGTTAATGTGCAACTGCAGCTGTGTAAATTCAAGGCATAGGGAAGTAATATGACTTATTCAATGTCACAAATTTGGTCTAGGGCTATTTCTCTCCACTTCAGCCCATTCACCTTGCATTTTGACTTATTTCTGGAGATTCATAGCCATAAGCCCAACATTTGAGAAGCGCCTTAACGACTTTCTGCTCACCAGAGTCTAATGATGTGGAAAAGAGGGATTGCAATATATATTTTAGGGCTGATATCCGAAAGCACTTCTCTGGATAAATGCTGGCCGGCCAGTGGCATTATCTGAATAGGGCCACTGTATATTTCCCCTGACTGCCTCAACGCTATCTGGATAGTACCGGGGAGGGGGAGGGGGTCTAAGGCCAGGCCTGGGCAGAGCCAGTACTTGTCTGCATAGTCAGTCACTATCTAGAGAATTTATTTGAATACATTTTAGGCCATTTGAAAGGCCATCCTAAATGTATTCAGTTAGCTGTCCAGATAGCGGGCTTCATACCACCGCTGTCCAGAGAGTGTCACAGGTCAGTGCTAAATCCAGATACTTAGCACCGTCCACTATTCAGATGTTGGTGCTGAATCTCTGGATTTTTTTTCAGCCCTAGAAGCTGGCTTTAGAAGAACACTGACCGCTGGTGCTGGCTACTGACCTGTTTAAATTGATCTTTCTGATTACTATCTGACATGACCCGAGATCACTGGCACATGCTGATAGATAAGGAAATGTTTAATATATTTTTGAGATAGCTTCCATAATAGGAAGAAATACCTTGATCACTACTTGTATTCACTGGATATGTCCTTCTGCGGTGGTCTATAATACAGTTAGCTAATACTGCTGCAAGTATAAATGATTGCACAAGAAAATCCTGAAAAATGTTCATGGTCTAAGCTTTTCTTTTGCAGATTTCTGAATATAAAGAAAAGGAAGGTGAACTACCAGCAAAAAGACAAAGAAAATTTGTCTGCTGTGAACCCCAGAGTAAGTTTATTTTACATTTTACATCCTGGCTCGTATCTCAAATACTTTTGGCTGGAATTGCAGCCTGAAGAGAACACAGCACTACTAGCTAGCTCAGTAGTTCTTTGACAATCAGATGAAAGCCATAGATCCCCTCCCCCCCTCCACACACAGGGCCTAGTGGACACACACTCATGGACGCCGGTGCCGCTGAATACCCCAGTCGCCGCTCTGAATATCGGGCCCCTAGTATTTTATAATTTAAAAATGTACTTGTGCACGTCGCCCCACTCTGCTCTTGTGTATGCCTACGATGAAAGCACGCACCATTGGCCCTGTGTGCATACTTACGAAATGCGACCGGCCGAAGTATGCACGTAAAACCCAGTTATGCACAGAAATAACTAAGATATCATGATTGACACATAGATGGTGCGTAACTGTCCAAAATTCCTTATATCATTACCTGCGTAGAGCGCATGCTCACATTTCTACCACCCTTGGGGCAGATGTTAATGTCTGCCTTGCCATTTGCACACTGCTGGACCTGGTTCTGGAAGCCTAGTTTATAAAAGCACAGGGTACCTTTATAAAATGGGCTTAAAATAGGGGTCTTTTGGGACTTCTCACATAGGTGTCCCATTGTAAAATCAAGCACTATGTGTCAGTATTCTTGCAATTAATAAATAGTAAGGTGTCCTTGTTTAAATCTTGCCCACATGCCATGGTGATGTCCCATGAGCTTTTAAATCGAGGAACATGCAAAAAGTGAATCTTCCGAGGCAACACAGTAAGATGGTGACCTAGTGGATAATGACAGATAAAGACCTAAAATGACTCATTCAGCCTCCCCAGTTGAGATTTGTGCATATGAGACTCTGCTTACAGCTCAGCTCAAGTTGTCGTCCCCACATCTTTACTCAACTTTTACCCATTTAGCCACCATTCCACATCCTCCCCACCAAGCCCAATATTTGCTTCCATAATGTCTCCATCACCCTTGCTGGTAGGCCATCTCAGGTCTTGTCATCTTTTTGTTTCTTACAAGATCTTTTCCATTAGCCCCCACCCTCCCATCCCTTTGCTCTGACCTAGTCCTACACAGAAAGGAGGTCATTGTATAAACCTTTTCAAGTGTAAAACACTGATTTACATGCGTAAAAGGCCCCTGATAAAATTAGACCATGCTTAAAAGTACACCCGGTGCACTTGTAGAACAGGCATGTTCAGGGGAGGAGTATCAACAGTCACAATTTATATGCATATTTTATAAGATATGCATGTACGAGGGCCGTTTTTTTTTCAACCTCCGATAGGCTATAAATAAAAGACAAGTTCATATAAAACAATAATTTTATTACCAAAAGATTGGTACACTTACGGTTACTTTTCAACATAATCACCGAAGAGATTGAGACATTTGTCATATCTGTGGACAAGCTTTTCAATACCCTCTGCAAAGAAAGTTGCCGCCAATGAATTCAAGTAGTCCTTGACGTTGGTTTGATGGTCCTCATTGGTTTGAAAGCGCTTTTGTGGCCGTCCGTCAACATTTTTGGGACCCAACGTGCACAAAGTTTTATGTAGACTAACCGTTCAGTAACAATAGAGTACAAAACAGACCTTGAAACCTCTGGAAATTCCGTAGACAAAGCAGTAATGGTGAATCTGTGGTTTTCTTTAACCATTCTGTCAACTCGTTGCACCAGGTCATCTGAAATGACAGATTTGCGTCCTTGGCCCAACACCATCACTCATGAAGTTTTCCCCATACACACGACTCATTCTCCGATGGATTTCTGCAGCACTATGGCCTTCAGCCTGTAGAAAACGAATCACACTTCGCAATTCACACTTGGAGGGAGCATCAATCATGGTGGACATGTTTACGTGGCTGTAGCACAACGCCGACTGACGCCTGAATGTCAACAATGGCGGAGTGTGTAGTGCAAGAGCTGCGCAGTCGCCTACAGCGCATGCCCGCTTTCTGCTGCCCGCGTAGCGTCTGCACGGAGCGATCGGAGGTTGAAAAAAAACCGGCCCTCGTAATTTACGCGATAATATTTATGCCTGCTCTTCGGCAGGTGTAAATGCCCACACGCACAGTTTAGATGTTATTTCTGCAGGATTTCTGCTGGTATTTTAGAAAGACACCTTAGGCGTCTATGCCTTTTATACAATAGGCTACAAATAGGCCCCTTTTCAACCTCCAAACCTAGGTGCCCTGTTATAGAATTACCCTCAGAAAGGCTGAGTCAAATGACATATTAAATATCAGCTTTTTAGTACAACTTTTTCCTTCCCTGTTTTCTCAAGTAGTTTTCTTTTTTAAAATTTTATTTTATATGGGGATAATGATGGGGAAGCTTGAGATGTTTTGCCCATAAAGCCTTCAGTATTCTTTTCCATTTATCTGCTAAGTACTGTTAGGCCGTGTTCTTAATTACTGCATTAGTGGACGTTTACTCAAGACTGCGCTGGTAGTATGCGATTATAAAGCAGAAGCAGCGTAGTGGCCTTCGATAACGTTTGCGGGCATGTTCTTCTATTCCCCATGCCGACAGCACGTTGGGGCCTATAGGGCCCATGCTAACCATGTTATGCCCCTATTCTACCCTATCTCCACCTACTTACGTGCTAACCGATTAGCATGGGGTAACTAGCACAACGCCCTGCCCTAAATGTCAGCATGGTTCACTTAGCACACATTGAACTCTGTGCTATTCGGTAGCACACATTAGTAAGCATTCTTCTAGATGCAACATGCCTTTAGTTGGGCCGTCCCTTCCTCACTACCCTCTATTTACAAATATGCACACAGAAGGCTTGTTCTTTGGGAACATTATTTTCCTTTGTAGTGCTCACTTGCTGAGAGAACATGAGGCAGTTTTAATTTAATGTAATGTTTTATATTCCACTGCAAGAATGCAGAAGTTCAAAATGGATTACAATTTAAAAACTGTCAAGGAACCAATAGATACAATCCAATTAAAATACAAATCGCAATTTATCATAACTCATCCCCAGCCATACAATATATAAAATAGGATTAAATTAGAATAAAATATAAAGTTCATACAGAAGATTCAATTTCTAGTCACATCTCTTCATTAAATACATTTTCAGAAATGCCCAAACCATAATCATGGAATTATTTTTTCTGTGGAGGTCAGATTCATGTGGCAGTGGTATTTATTAGGAAACAGCCGTCCAGTGCTAGTGTTTGGACAGATTTGAACACTAGCAGTGAGTTTGTTATTGAGTAAGAAGAAATGGCCGGGGGTTGGCTATTGCAAGTTTATCATACAGCCTCATCCACCCCTAAACACATACGCACATTATAATGGTTTATTTGAAAACAACAAGAATCTCAGTGCTTTGGGGACTGGTTTCTTTATTAGTTTTTCTCGTTGAAGGTGCCTTGTAATTCTAGGGGCCGAACGGTTGCAGCCGCTGCTTGTAAGGCAGCTGACCATCACCGTTTAAAATTACACCCAGATATTCAATGCTGGGGTGATATCCAGCCACCAGCAATCAATATCTGGTTTGCCTGGTTAGTGTTTTAGCTAACTAGGAGGTGGCAATATTCAGCTGTTGGCCGCATAGCTAAACTGGCAAAAGTTAGGTCAGCCTGTTTTGTGTTTAACTTTAGCCAGTTTAAGTTAACTGGCCAGTGGCTGAATATCGCCCCGGGATGTCTTGATGCCATGCGGTTGCAATGGTTGTGTGCCGCTGAATGTCTACTTATTGGGATTAATGCAGTTAGTAGGTCTGCTAACCGTGTTAATACTTTTGAATATGCCCCCCTTACTTTCTACTTCCAAAAAGCAGGTGTTACTTAAATTATAATTGCTCAAGTAACTACATCATAATGCAGTTGATCATTCAACTCTCCCAGTCTAGCAGAACCTAGGAATTATATCGCCTGTGAGATCAGTTTCTGTAACCCCACAAATATGTGGTGAAAGGTTATGGGAGAAGTCAACTGAACCTAATCCCTTAATTGTAATTGGTTGAGGTTCCAGACTGTGCTAGTGAAACATTGATTGATGTTGGTGGAATAAGAGAGGAACGAATATGTTATGCACATTGACAGATACCTCAATAGCTGTCCTAGGGGAAAGACGGAAAATAAATGGAAACACAGTGAGAGTGAAAGGCGATTGATCTGTGTTTTTATATTCTACCATGTTGGATCATTTTTGTGCAACAAACTGAATGAGTATCAGGCCTTCTGGACTTGTTTAAAAGTGACCTGTTGGAAGCACAAAGTAAAAAGGGGTTCAAAATACCCATCACCTGCAGTTCTATGGGGCATGCTTACTAAAGTGTGCTATGGGTTTGCAGGTGGCATACGTTGAGGGTAGAAACCACTGTGTGGTATGTGCACCTGTCATGCGCTGTTGGGGGCATGTACGGCATGGTCCCGGCAAACACCTAACACATGCCGATGGCAATCATGCTTAATGCAGATGCACTTAATGTCTAAGTGCACTTGCACCGACTGCAACATTGACTAAGAATGTGTGCTCACAATACTAACTGATGGTCCACTATACAGAGGGATAAATACTAACATATACAAAAAAGCCCTCTAAGTTAATCTAGGTAAGATTCCGGTTTTATGCCATGTGTGTAGCCAAGGTGCTAGAGTCATCAATACTATCACTTTAATATGAACCTGTGGTCTCAGCTCAAAATATTTTGCAATGTGGGGCAACTTGCTCCAAAGCTGCAAAAACTCCGATTACATCAATGACCAATCATCAGGTTCAATTATCTAAGATAAGCTTCAATTATCTAAGATAAGTTCTGGTTTCAATTCCAGCTTTAAATCGTTAAATCGTTTGGCCAGTAAAGGTGTAAACATCTAAACCTTGAACCTGATGATTGGTCATTGATGTAATCGGAGTTTTTGCAGCTTTGGAGCAAGTTGCCCCACATTGCAAAATATTTTGAGCTGAGACCACAGGTTCATATTAAAGTGATAGCATTGATGACTCTAGCACCTTGGCTACACACATGGCATAAAACCGGAATCTTACCTAGATTAACTTAGAGGGCTTTTTTGTATACGTAAGAATGTGTGCTGCCAATCCCCACGCTAACTGCGCTGTGCAGATATGCCCACGCTCCACCTCTATCCCACCCATGGCCCTCCCCATCACACAGAATTAACCCCCTGCTGTTTAACGCATGCGCTGTTAGCTTGGCCCATTAGTGTGCGCTCAAGCGTGCATTGATAGCTTAGTAAACATGCCCTTTTGATAGATAGTTTAGCCATTCTGGTGATGTGACCTGGGCTGCATAAGCTATGAACCTTCAATAAGCGAGCCATAATTTCATTTCTCTTTTATTATCAGTGACTTATACTTTAATTTGAAAATATTGTAGTAGGTCCTGGTTCTTGGATCATGGTTTGGCCTAGTTTTAGAAAACAGTATGACACGAACACAGTGTTTTCCCAAGCAGCATACCATGTCACACTAGAATACCTTTAGACCTAATCAGACGTGCAGTGGAGAAGTCACACTGCCTGCTATTCCAGTCCAGAGCAGCAGATGGACTCTACTCTCACCATCTTGCAGACAAAAGATGCCAGTAGTGGCTGTTAAACATGCAGAGCTCATATCTTGTGTAATCGCACATGACTCCCTCCTTCGTGGCTACCGCAGGAGCCCTAGGGTGTGGGAATTGCAAGCCACATACAGGGCACGGATGACGGTCTCTCCTCTTTTCCCTCTCAAGCCTTCTCCTTGGATTCCTTCCAGCGCCTCACTTTTCTTTTGACCATACAAATCCTCTCCCTTGTCCACACTTCCTGTTCCAAGGAAGTCAGAGTGCTGCACAACATTTTTGAAAATGTGGGTGGTTTCTTGAGCTTAAAGGTTGGGAAACACTGCTCTAACACACAAACCATTCTGATAACTAACCATCAAGGAACGAGTCACTGTTCAGCTTGGTCCTGCACTGCACGCACTTGGCTTGAAGTAAGTGTGTTAGGTTATTTTGACATTTTTACAAGCTGTCTTTCATTATTAGATAATCTAATTCAATACTCCATCCTGCAACGTGTGGGTCCTGTTCGCACACCACAGTGCATGTTGTACTTGTTTGCTTAATGTTCATTCAGGTGGTCAAGGCAGTACTTATTGTAAAACAGATTTGCGCTAGCCGTCCAAAGACATCGAGAGAACCTACTTTCCACCGTCCTACCTATAAGAACTGTATTGAGCAGAGAGATGCTCTCATGCAACACTTGGGGTGAAGCGTTCCGAGGACTGACATTTCCAGGGAACGGAAGGGAAAGTACTTCAGGCTTAAAAACCTGTTCCTGAATAACTCATGCCTTTCCAGCCTTAAGAGATAAAATGATTAAGTGTGGTACCTGGAATAAAATGTTGTCTTTTTCTATTCGTAGGAGTCCACCAAACCTAGGCAACCCTATTATCACAATGATTTGAACTGTCCAGTCTGCCTTCAGGCAGCAACTTTCCCAGTAGAAACCAACTGCGGACACCTATTTTGTGGTGAGTGTTTGATTGTGACATACACACCTTTATGTCTATACAGGAGTGGAGGAGTAGCCTAGTGGTTAGAGCACTGGCTTGGTAACCAAGCAACCCAGGGTTCAATTCCCACTAGCACTCCTTGTGGCCTTGGGCAAGTCACTTAACCCTCCATTGCCTCAGAAGAAAGACCTGGCAATCTACTTCCAGTTATACATTGCCAAGAAAACCCAGGAGCTTCTGGGTCACCTAGAGTCAGCATTGACTCAAAGGCACACATTGCAATTGCATGTACATACAACATGAATGGAATATATCTTAAAAACAGAGAGAGAGTGTGCAAACAAGCACCTGTACTTCAAGGAGGTAATGTTCATAAATCTTTGTTCACATACATATTTCTGATTTATGCACATTAAATGCTTCTTATAAAATTAGATCATGCCTAAAAGTGCACATGGTGCAAGTAGACACGTAGAGCAGGCATGCTCAAGGGAGGAGTTTGGGTGGAACATGGGCAGCGTCTCAATTTATGTGTGTGTAAGTGTGTATGTACATACTTCACATGCTAACATTTAGGTCTGTTCTTGAACAGACTTCAATGTCAGTGCCCACAATTTAGGCACTATTTCTGCAGGATTTGGGCTATGCATCTTTATAAAATAGGTACAAAATTGGTACCTTCTTTACCTCCAAACCTAGGCACCCTGTTATAAAATTACCCTCCAACAGTCTTGCATTGAAAGACCATTGCAGCATTCAACCACACTTAGTTGTAATAAAACACTCTCTAAAATGAAATGTAGGTACTCCTAAATAACACGATGTTTCTCTTCACATACCAGAACATAAGAAGATAAGAACATAAGATATGCCATACTGGGTCAGACCAAGGTCCATCAAGCCCAGTATCCTGTTTCCAACAGTGGCCAATCTAGGTCATACGTACCTAGCAGTTTCCCCAAAAGACACAGGTTCTGTAATACTTGTACTGGGTCAAGCATTGATATCCTGGGTCCCTTTTTAATAATGATTTACAGACCTTTCCTCCAGGAACTTGTCCAAACCTTTTTTAAACCCAGCTACACTAACAGCCTTTACTGCATCCTCCGGTAACAAATTCCAGAGTTTGATTACACGTTGAGTGAAAAAATATTTTCTTTTATTAGTCTTAAATAGTTTCCCCTGTAGCTTCATTGCATGTCCCCTTGTCTTTCTATATTCTGATAACATAAACAATCGATCTACGTTTACCCGTTCCACTCCATTCATTAATTTATAGACTTCTATCATATCTCCCCTCAGCCGTCTCTTTTCCAGGTTAAAGAGCCCTAACCTTTTTAGCCTTTCTTCATAGGAGTATCCTTCCATCCCCTTTATCATTTTGGTGGCTCTTCTCTGAACTTATCTAATAACGCTATATCCTTTTTAAGATACAACGACCAGAATTGCACACAATATTTAAGGTGCGGTCTCACCATGGAACGATATAGAGGCATTATAATATCTTTTGTTTTATTTTCCATTCCTTTCCTTATGATACCTAGCATTCTATTTGCTGTCTTGGCCGCCGCTGCACACTGGGCCGAGGGTTTTAACTTGTTATCCACAATGATGCCTAAATCTTTTTCCTGGGTGGTGGTTCCTAATGTGGAACCTTGCATCGTGTAACCATAGTTTGGGTTGTTCTTCCTTAGGTGCATAACTTTGCACTTGTCCACATTAAATTTCATCTGCCATTTGGATGCCCAGTCTTCCAAATTATCAAGATCCTCTTGCAATTTTCCACAATCCTCTTGGAGTTTAACAACTTTAAGTAGTTTTGTGTAATCTTTATTAGTAGGTTTAATCATTCTAGTTTGGATAGGGTCCCAATAACTTTGGGTTCCATGGTCTCAGCTCATGACTCATATCTTACATTCACAATGTTAGCCCTTCCCCCAAGAAAAGAAATGTTAATTATGTACAATCAATGAATTTTAATGCTATGAAAGTTTCAAATCCAGGAACCATACCCCACCAAAGCTAATTAGACTGAGCCACACAGCATATTGACTAACAAGGCCTAAATGGACTAAAACACGTTAGTTACACAGCTAGCTCAGATAAATGACCAAAATATAGAAATAAAAGCACAACATATCCAATATAACCTCTAATCTGCTATCTCCATAAACACCCCCCCCTCCAACCAGGTGATAATGTGGATCAGTTGGCACATGCTTGATCACTCAGTGGGACTTGTTGCAACATCATTTCTTTATACCATTGCAGCAATGTTCAAATGTAGTTGAAATTATGAAAATGTATCATTTATTGCTGTTTATAAGCCTTACTTCCGTTCACCCTATCACCTTTACAAGTGCTCTACCATATCTCTGTTTACCGTCTCCCAATTCAAACTTCTAGATCTCACCCTCCCTATTTCCAGATTAGATTACTGTAACTCTCTTTATAATGGTTTTCTTCTGTGTTCCCTGAAACGGCTCCAGTTGTTTCAATCCAGAACAGCAAAACTTCTTTTTGGTGCACATTATTATAATCACATTATCTCCCCTCCCCCCTTCTCTCTCCCCACTAGCTCCCTGTAATGGCTGTATTAACTTTTAAGACCCTTATCCTGGTACATCACATTTATTACTCTGGTACATGCCATCTCTACTCTCCATTCCTCCCAGACCCTGCTCCTTCACATCCCTTTGCCTTTGCTTGTCTCGGCTCACACCTCTGCAACTCTCTTCCCTCTGTACTTTTGTCAAGAATCATGCAATCCTAAATTTAAGAAAGGCCTTAAGGCCTGACCCTTTGAGCTTTCCTATTCACAGGCTCTCGGGGTGGAGAGTTAGGGTCTCAAAATGTTGCTACCCCTCCCTCCGTTTTTTCCTCCCCCCCCCCTCTGTTTCCCAGTACTGTAATTTTCCCTTTCTCTTTATGTTTTTATATATTGTAAACCAACTTGATGGCATTTTGTACAACACCCAGGCACATCTATAATCTACTCCTAGGAAACCAAGTGCTGAGGTGGAGAGGGCGCCTCCCAGTTGGAGAGTAATTGAATAGTCTTGATCAATTAAGTGACTGCATTTTGGCACATGCTTATCAGGGAGAAGAGCAAATGGGTTCATTAAGCATATTTCCTCACAAGAGGAATACCCCTCTTTGTTAGAAGGCACCTAGGAGGATGTTTTGATATCTTCTATCCAGAGCTGACATACATGGAGAGGGAGATTTTGCTAGCTGAAGATGCTATTGTAGTTTTTTTAAGAGATTTCAGAGAGAGGAGTGTGAAAGACCAGTAACCAGCTAGGGACTGACTACAAGGAGGCTGCTGTAGAAAGGAGAATTAAGAAGGAGGACACTAAAGAGGAAGTTTATTCCAAAGAACTTTGCTCAGCTGATTATGTTCCTGTCTTGTCTGTTGTTTTGTTCCTGAAGTAAGGACCGGTTTATTTCGGGAAATAAAGATGTTTTACCACTTTGTCTTTTTGCCTGGTGCTGTTTCATTCTACTCCAGTAAAGGCTGTAGGCCCTATAATGAAAGGCATTTACAGACCTGTAAACTGTGTCAAGCAGGATATTCAGTGAGTGAGGTTCACTCCACCTCTTCTCCACTATCCCAAAGCATTGCTGCTTCAGCTTGAATCCTCCCCCCTCTTCATTTTCTCCTCCTCTACTCCACCCCCTCTCTCCATCCCCACCCGTGGGACTCACTGTTACTAACTCTCTCCGAGCTCTCCCTTACCCACCCCCACCTGGTAATCCTCAGATTTTAATCTACATCTGCATTGCCCTTCCAGACCCCATGATCATACTTCTCTGGCCCGCCTGCATGACCTTCTCTTTTCCAATATGATCACTGTCCCATCCATGCTGCTGGCCATACCCTTGACATTATTCTGACTCATGATGATTCCCCTTTAATTCCAACTTCTCCCTGTACCATCTCACTCCCTTGTTCTGACCACTTATGTGTTCTTTTCTCTCTGCAGTCTCACTCTGCCTTGCACCCAGACCCTGGCAACTTCACCCCTGGCCCTCCTCGACTGTCCCATTGCATTACACCCACTACCCTTGAATGCTTCCCCTCCTCCGATGAACTCTTCCTAGTTGCTCTTGTCTTGCTCTCACCAGATATTCAAACTCAGACTTGGAATTCTGTACTGACTGCTGCCCTCAACCACCTTGCTCCTCTCCATCCTGTTCTGCCTCCCCCCATACACTCAACTGTCATCGCTGGTACTACCCTGGCCTCCGTCTCCATCGCTCTTACCTTCACCGTGCCGAGCACCTCTGGCGGAAACATTCCTTATCTGGGTCCCTCTCTCATTTCCGACACTGCCACCACCATTACTGCTCACTGATTCATGATGCTGAGTGTTCCTATTATTCGTACCTCATTTCCTCCTCTTTAAATTCCTCTCATCAAGTGTATTCCATTCTACACTTTCTTCGAGTCCTAGCACCTCTTCTGTCTCTTCTGAAACAACTGCCCCCTCCATCTCTCCTGACCCAGCCCAGCCAGCCTCTTTCTTTGCAAAATCCATTCCCTCCATTCCTTCTTTTCTAATTATCCCGATCTCTCATTTCCACTCCATCCTCCTTGTCACCTGCATCCACGTCATCTCTCTCACATACATGGTCTTCCTTCTGCCTCATTTCCTCTTCCGAAATCCAAGGTCCTCTCTTCTGCTCACAAGGCCACATGTCCCTCCGACCCCATTTCCTCACATTGGCTACCTAAGCCTTCCCCGGCTCTTCTTCCCTGCATACTTTCTCTGTTCAACAACAGTCTCTCCACTGATTCTTTCCCATCTCCTGGAAGCATGCTCTCGTTTTCCCTCCTATTCAAGAAACCTATTCTAGACCCCTCAGTACCAGCAAATTGGCGCCCTGTCTCTAACCTCCCTTTCTTGTCCAAGCTTCTCGAAAAACTAGTCTTTGCACAGCTTGCCTCGCATCTCGGCGCAACATATGCCTTTCACCCCGTCAGTCAGGCTTTCATCAGGGACACAGCACAAAAACTATTCTTTTCTCTTTTCTGAACTAGGTACTTGTCTCTCACAATCACAGTGACATTTCCTTGGCTGTGTCTCTGGATCTCATCTGCTTTTGATTTAGTCATTCACGCCACTCTCCTTATTTATCTGCACGACGCTGGTGTCCATGGATTGGTTCTTCAGTGGTTTTACTCTCAGGGGCTTCCTCCCGCTAGCCTTCTGCCTCCAATTTGGGGCCATTCAATCTCTGTCTCACTCAGATCAACTCCTGGCTGTCTTCCAACTTCTTCCACCTTAACCCCTCCAAAACTGCAGCCATTTGCCTCTCTCCTGGTGGTCCCTGCCTTATACTTGCCCCCTCGCTCTCTGACACTCCCATCCCGTTGGTCTCCTCTCTTCGCTACTTAGGTATTAAACTTGACTCCTCCTTGTCATTCAGGGAACACCTCTCCTCTCTTATTCACCGGTCCTTTTATTCCCTAAGACAAATCTACGCTGTCCGTCATTTTCTGTCTCTTCCTTCCTTAACCACACTCCTCTCTCTAGTAACTGCACATCTTGCCAGCCTCCTCCAGTACCAACTGCACCACCTCTAACTCGTACAGAACACCGCTGCCCGTATCCTCACTCATGCCACACGTACCTACCATATTACCCCCTTATTCATTCACCTTCATTGGCTCCCAGTAAATTCCATACTCAATTTAAAATACTCACGTCTGGTTCACGGAGTCATTTACACTGGCGTCCACAATACCTCTCTGATCCTATTCAACTTCACACCCCCTCCTGCATCCTCCGTTCCATTCATGCTAACTCCTTGCACCTTCCCTCTGCCTCACAAGTCCGTTTGGAAGCTACACGTCATGCTGCATTCTTTTTCCGTGACTCCGCTCTTTGGAATTCCGTCTCATCTACATTGCGTTTAGAACCCTCTTACAACAAATTCACATCCATGCTTAAAACCTATTCGTTCCACACTGCCTTCGACCTCCCTCCTGCAGAGCCTTAATCTGTGATCCTTCTCTGTCCCTTCCCCCTTTTCTGCCCTCTCTTCATCTTTACTGGATTTTATGAGTGCTTATCCCCGTCCCAACACCAAATGGCGTTCTTTTTCTCCTTTATTCCCTGCAAAAATTTAATATTATACAACGCTCTGATATTCCTGGGTGGCACGGTATCTAAAGTGATTTAGAAAGATAAAGATTTTTTTTATTTTTAGTGCCGTCAAATCAGTGCTGATTCTTGGCGACCCAGCTGCCTCTGGGTTTTCTTAGCAAGCCCCCGCCATCACCAGCAGCTCTCCCCTTCCCGGGGATCGAGCTACCAGCGGCGGGAGGGGCCAACGCACCACCAGTACCCAATCGGGGCACTTTGGGGACTCTTTAAAGTTTCGCGCCGGCAGGCGCTGATCCTCTGCAAGCCCCCGCCATCACCAGCAGCTCTCCCCTTCCCGGGGATCGAGCTACCAGCGGCGGGAGGGGCCAACGCACCACCAGTACCCAGTACAAAATTCTGCTCTTATTCTTGACCCTCCTTACCCTTGGTCTCCCTCTCACCTCAAATGCATTCAACCATAATACATATCATATACCAATCCTACGCACATACGGAAGGAGATGGTCCGAATTCCCCCACCACACTACTGCAAAAAATAACTTTACATCCCACTCCCATCTACTCAACATTCCTCTCCAAACCATCAAAAGGATACAAGACGAGAAGCAACATCACCAACGCATACTAAAATGTGCACTGATAAATGCCAGATCAGTACGATCTAAATGGCCCGCAGCCATCGACCTGATACCCCAACATAATCTCGACATCTTGATGATCACGGAGACATGGCTATCTGACTGTGACAACGTATTACTGAATCAGATGCTGCCACCAGGATTTATGATATACACATCCCACAGATCCAGTCAGAAAGGAGGAGGAACCCTCATCCTGGCCAAAGCTGATTTACACTTCAAGATGTGCAACTCCTCTAGCTCAACTCACCTTGACTCCCTCACTATAGCTAATGAGCTATGCACAATCAACCTTTTCTATCGGGCACCCTCCCCCTCACCAGATGATCTTCCAACTATAATTGAACAGGCATGTACCACTTCCACCTCACGCTCACCAAGTTGGCTAATCGGTGACTTCAATCTCCCATCTCTTCAAGACAGCCACTCGGCAGCATTCCTTGACGCCCTGGAGGACCTAGGTTACAAACAACTTGTTGATTCCCCCACCCACACTAAGGGTGGCAAACTAGACCTCATTTTCGCACCTCTCTCCAACGCTACAATACCCCTAACTCTTGCACTGTCTGTAACACTAGTACCCTGGTCGGACCACAGTCTCCTCAGTTTCAATATACCCATTAATACATCCCACAAAAGCCGAAAGTCTTCTAACACATCTGGAATCCACACAACCCGCTTTAGACCACTCAATCAGAGCGTAGTCCTAGAGAATCTCAGACCACTCATGGCCAACACAACCTTGGACTTAGATGATCTCATATCCAAATGGGATGAAAACCTGAGAGCTGCCTCCTGTCCTTCACTCACCGAAAAGAGAATTCGAAAACGTGAACATACTCCATGGTTCTCCACAGACCTTCGTACATCTCTCCACCATCTACGCAAACTTGAGCGACAATGGCGACGAACTCACTCCCCTGAGGCGCTGGCTACATATAGCTCATACCTAACTACCCACCGAGCAAAGATAACACAGAGCAGGAAAACTTACCACACAGGCCTATTAAAACGCTCCATCAATAAACCACATGCATTGTTCAACATAGTAAAATCCATAACAGGAGAACCGGTATCAGCACAACCCCCTATGCCTCAGCCGCAGGACTACGCAAACTACCTGCAATCAAAGATGATTAAAACCAACACAGACATAAATGTCAATAACGCCTCCACTTCACCTAAGGCATTCCATGGAATGCCGCTACACAACTTCTCCACAGTATCAAATAGAGAGGTTGTGAACATTATTGCCTCAATTAATCCCAGCACAGCTCCCAATGACCCATGTCTAGCCAGCTGGATAAAGAACATGCGACATGACCTCAGTCAAATACTGAGCAAAATACTGAACCAGTCCTTTTCTACAGGTTCATTCCCGCAGAGTCTGAAACACACCTCCATCAAGCCCCTACTGAAGAATAATAGACTTGACCCATCCAAGGTTGAATCCTTCAGGCCTATCTCGAGCATCCCACAGCTTGCAAAGATCATTGAGAAGGCTGCCCAACAACAAATCCAACATCATATCGACACTGAAGCACCACTAGATCCATCTCAACATGGCTTCAGGGAAGCACATGGAGTCGACACAGTCCTTACAACCCTATTCAATGTTCTGGTAACAGGAATAAATAACATACAACAGGGATTCGTCCTCATCTTCCTGGACATCTCCGCCGCATTCGACTCTGTGAATCATAACATACTCCTACAACACTTGGAAGATAAGGGGATTCAAAGCACAGCACTCAAATGGTGTAAATCCTACCTATCTAACAGGTGGCAACAAGTAAAAACAGGCCACGCATCCTCAGAACCATTCATACAATCACAGGGAGTACCCCAAGGATCGTCCTTATCGGCACTAATGTTTAATATCTACATGCAGCCGATATGTGACTTGATCAGATCCTTTAATGTACAATGTCTTGCTTACGCAGATGACATCCTCCTTTATTTGCCGTTCTCAATTGAACATCCAGTATTCTCCCCAATAATCAACTGTTTTGAAGCTGTAGCCGAATGGTTGCTATCACAAAACCTTAGGATTAACCACAACAAAACTGACGTTCTTTTTGTCACAAGGAACCGTAAGTTCATACCTCCTCCATCACTACTCGTCAACAACGTGGAGTTGAAAGCAAAATCTACAATCCGTTACCTTGGCATCACATTGGATCAACACCTGGACATGACAACACATGTCAAGAACATCACAAAAACTATATATTATAAGATCAAATCGTTACGTCACCTCCGCCCCCTACTAGATCCTACAGACTTCCGAACAACCTTCCAGGCATTAGTCCTCCCACACCTGGATTTTGCCAACATCATCCTCCATGGCCTCCCTAAATCAACTTTAAATCCGCTCCGCCTAGCCATGAATACAGCCGCCAGAGTCCTCTCCGGCTCATCAAGATCTGAACATATAACACCCATCATGAAAGAACTGCACTGGTTACCATTACATGCCAGAATCCAGTATAAGTCTTTAGTTCTTACTTTCAAGGCCCTAAATAACTACCCCCCTACGCCAATCAGCAAACTTATCTATGGCACCCTGGAAAACAGAAAAAGGAGAACTACATCATTGAACACCTTAATAGTCCCAAAAATAATAACGAAGTGCACTAAGGCCACCTCCAACAGGGCCTTCTCCTTATTTGCACCTCTAAACTGGAATGCACTACCGCACGAAATCCGTGCTATCAAAAACCTAATCCTATTCAGAAAAGCATTGAAATACCACTTATTCACAAAATGCTACCCAGAAGTCAACCTAGCCATTAACAATACTAGCACCTCAATACAACCAGAAAAGGGCTAGTTGGTCAATCTTCTCTCTAGTCCTATTAGTTAACCACATTGCAACATCTAAATCATGTTTTATATCACTGTATATATTATTTAAGTCAATCTGTACATAGTTCCCCCGGTTGTCCTATGTTGAATCTTCCTGTTCAATGTAAAACTCAATGTTACTTGTATGCATTGTAGTATGTTCTTGTTTCAATGTACACCGCACTGATTGAAATAGCGCGGTATAAAAGAATTGTTAAATAAATAAATAAATAAATAAAATAAATAAATGTATCAACGGAAGTAGATTGCCAGCATTAGTGCTGCTGAATATCTGCTGTGGCTACATGCTCTGATGCTAACCGCTTAGCATCGGGGCATGTCTGGGGCGTTCCACAGTGGGGCAGAGTGGAACCAGAGTAGATCGCAAATCGGTCAGCGGCGATATTGCAATATGCACTGAAATCCAGGTGAAGCAAACTCTGGCCTAACTTTCACCACGTATCACTAACCAGGCAGCGGCTCGATATTGCTGCTGCCCAGTTAGCAATTGGGCTTTGCAGCAACCAGAGATAGTCAATGCCGGGGCCGGATATGATCCCAGGATTGAATATCCCGGTTTAATGTTCAGCATCGGCAGTTAGCACTGAATATCGGGTCCTGTGAGCTTTGGGCCCCTTATCTACCAGAACCATTTATTTTTCTTTGGTGCATTGTTCTGTTCTGTATTGCTGTTTTTCTCTCTTTTAAAGCAACAGGCACTAGTTTATTAATACTTCTGTAGGGCCTTCGAGGGAGGATGTGACTACAATTATTTATTTATTTAGCTGTGCTTTTATATCGCTTTTCGCCAGGTCAAAGCGGGTAAAAAGTGTCTCTTCCAGGACCACATGCATGCTCTTTCTAACCAGTGGAACTCTGTATCTCTCGTCTACCTCATCCGAGCAGAAATTAAATTGTAAATTATAGGACAGCTGTGTAGACCCCGGGGACGCCCAGCTCATCCCCACCATTTCCCAGACCCAGTCCCCTCTGTGCCAAGTCTGTTCCCACTAGCCATCTTTATCTCCTTTTCTCTTTCTGTCTCCACCAGTCTTTCTCTCCCTCCACCAATCTGTTTCTTACTCTCTCCCTCCCCTTGTCAGTTCCCACCAGTCTTTATTGCTCTCTCTCCCCCCTAAGCCAGTCTCTACCAAGCTCTCTCTTCCTCCTAGCTAACCCCCATAAATCTCTTTTTTTCTCCTATCTGTGTCCTCAAGACCCCCATAATAGTTTCACGGATACCCAGGGATCTGTGGATCATAGGTTGGGTACCACTGTTAAAGGATCAAGAAAAGGTGGAAAGAATATACAGCATCATTATACCATAAAGATCAAGTGGACTGACAGTCGTTTCAACCTGTACCTTATCATCAGGAACCATTGGTGTTGAAAGTAGAAGTCGAAGCAGCAATGAAAGGTTATCAAAGAACAAAGCACTGGCAATGATGGCATTCCCATTGAAGTATTACAGCAATTGGATGCAGCTGTTACCATGCTTACAAGACTCTGCCAGGAAACTTAGAAGACAACATCATTAGACTGGAAATGATCTGTGTTTATAACAATACTACAGAAAGGCGATCCAGCTAACTGTGCAAATTGTTGCACGATTGCTATGATCCCATATGCCAGCAACATTCTACTCAAGAGTATTCAGCAGAGACTAAAATCATACCTGGAACGAGAACTGCCTGACGTGCAAGGAGGGTCCAGAAAAGGGCGAGGAACAAGAGACATCATTGCGGATGTGAGATGGATCCTTGAAAAGACAAAAGAATACCAAAAGAATATCTATATGTGTTTTATTGACTACAGCAAGGTTTTTGACTGTGTAAACCATGAGAAACTCTGGGCCACATTAAGAAGCATGGATATACCAGAACACCTAGTAGTTCTCCTGCACAGACTTTACATTGATCAAGAATGGAACAAGGAGAAACAGAATAGTTTAAAATAAGCAAAGGTGTGCGACAAGGCTACATACGTTCCCCCTACTTGTTAAATTTATGTGCAGAACAATTCATCAGAGAAGCAGGACTGTATAAAGACAGTCAAGGTGTGAAGATCGATGGAAGACTCATCAAGAACCTTAACTATGCCGATGATACCACATTACTGACTGAAAGTGAAGATGATCTGAAACATTTGCTTCTCAAGATCAAGGAATGTAGTCTTAAAATAGGCCTGCACCTTAATGTAAAGAAGACAAAGATCCTGACATCTGGCAAAATCAATTCATTAATTATTGATGGAGAAAAAATTGAAATAGTTGACAACTTTAACCTACTTGGATCAACTATCAATAAAGAAATGACAAGCAGTCAAGAAATCCAACACATTTCTCTTGGCAGAATGGCTATGAAGGACCTAGACAAGATTCTCAAGAGCAAAGATGTCTCTCTCCATACAAGGATTTGACTTGTTCAAGCTATAGTATTTTCAATAACACCATATGGATGCGAAGGTTGGACAGTTAAAAAGATAGGAAGCAAATCAATACCTTTGAATTATGGTGCTGGCGATGAAAACCGTGTATACTATGGACTGCCCGAAGAACAAACCAGTCGGTACTAGAGGAGATCAAACCTAAGCTTTCTTTAGAAGCTCAGATGACAAGACTTTGACTTTCATTCTTTAAACATATCATGCGAAGAGAGAGATCATTAGAGAAAGACATCATGCTTGGCAAGGTAGAAGGTCAACGCAACAGAGGAAGGCCAGCAATGAGATCGATCAACAGAATAACAGCAGCTATGTGTGCCGCTCTATCAACAATGAGCTGCCTGACTGATGACCAAGCACAGTTTAGGACCACTATCCAGTGGGTTGCCATAAGTCGACACCAACTTGATGGCACTTAACAACCATAACAAAATGCAGGGCATTCCTGGATGTTGAAGTCTTGGGAACACCCTAGACATGCCTACACCACGCCCCCGTTAAGCCTTGGACATCCTTGTACTGGTGATGTCCTTAGAAACACTTTCTAAAATGGCTTCAGGGACACCTCCATGCTCGTTTTCAGATGCCCAAAGCATGAAAACGGCTTCTAAAATAACCCCTTTTGTGAAAAGACCCACCTATATACATTAATTTGTATTTCCATGATTTAGTGACTAGCTCTTATTAAGAATTATGCTTACAGGGTCATTATCTGTACCTAAATGACACATGCAGAAAGCAACTTTCAAAGACATTCCCCGATGGATATGCATTGTTGTTGTTGTTAAGTGCCGTTGAGTCGGAGTCGACTCATGGCGACCCTCTGGATAGCTATCCTAAATTGTGTTCGGTCTTGAGTCAGGCGGCTCACTGTTGACAGAATGGTACCCGTAGCTGCTGTTATTGTATCAATCCATCTCATTGCTGGCCTTCCTCTTTTGCGTTGACCTTCTATCTTGCCAAGCATGATGTCTTTCTCTAATGATCTCTCTCTTCGCATGATGTGATACCCATGTAAAAGAGCCCAGCTGAAATCTGCTCACCTAAAATGCAGCAAGCTGTGTGCATGGGGTCCACAGCATGTATATTTTTTAGTTCCATTAAAAAGGGATATTTCTATGGGTATGTTTAGATTGGGGGAGGGCAACAAACAGCATGTGTACATTCAATTTTCAGATGTATACTGTGGTGGCGCGCTGCCCTGTTAGGCGGCTGCCTAGTGGGGCGCGCCGGTCATCACTCTTCTTTTAATGCCTCAACGTATTAGCTGAGGCTCTTTTAATGTAGTTGTGGCTTGCTTTGCAAGCAGTATGAGTGGATGAGGCTCACAGGACAATTTGTGAAATAAATTGATTTTTATTTTTCTTTGCGGAGTCAATTTTGACAAATGACCTTGATAAGGCTAACAAAATAACAAACTGAAAACAGGATAATTTCTCCAGTAAACTTTCTCAGCAAAAACACTTTCCAAGTAGTTTTCTCCACTCTTGGGTTAACTTTGACTTCTTCAGATTAACAAACCAGCATAACACTGTTAACTGCACAGTTCAACCAAACTAAAGCTTTAAACATTGCTTACACAAAGCCCACATTCCATTGACTCTTCTGAGGACATTGGACTATCTGGATAAAGCTCCACTTCCATCTCCTCCTGTGTGCTGTAAGGCTCAGGGCTTGGGGCATGTTCTGGAACGATCAGCTGCACTTCTTTTAAAAGTTTAAAAAGCTTTCCCCATTTAAGATTCCTGCTCCCCTTTTTAACTGGGTCAGAACCTCTTGCCCTTCTTTCCCTTAACAACTCAACTTCAGGAAATATAGGAGTTGCTTGGCTTGCAGAAACCCTCCTTTTATAAGGCTTTCTGTACTGTCTGTTTAAGGGCCCAGGACTTGAGCTGCTGTCTTCAGAATCAGACGTATAGTTCTGAATCCTTCCCCAGCTCCTTTCTTGCCCACAGCTTTGACACTTGCCTTGGGAGTTGTGGCTGGTCCCTTTTGAACCACCAGGTCTCACAGCCCTGTAATGCTGTCTCTTCCCCTGGTCTCTCTGGACTCTCTGCCTCTCCTCGTGGCTTCTTTCCTGCAGTCTTTCCTGCCCTCTGGCCGTCTTTCTCTGCAGTCTTTCCTGTTCTCTGGGCGTCCTTCTCTGCCCTCCTTCCTGTTCTGCCTCACTTGCTGAGTGACGCAGCTTAAATGTTCTGTAGCTTGTTTCCTTCTCTGGCCCCACCCTCTCTCTCCCTGCAGCTGCTCTGGAGGCTGGGTGTGGCTTCAGGCTAGCTCTGCTAGTGTGTGCTTTAGTTTCTCTTTCTGTCTGGGAGCTATGCTTTGGTGAGCCCATCCCCGTTTATGAAAAAACCCCTCTTTTTTTTCAGTTTTAAAGGGCTGTGCTGCATGTGCATCACCACATATCCCCCCCCCTTAAGCTATTACCAGCTGGCGCCACAACCCGCGCACAGCTGGTAATCCTAGATAGGGCATCCGCGTTGGTATGCAGCTTCCCGGCCCTATGCTGTATTCGGAAATCAAATTCCTGGAGGGCCATATACCAGCGCGTCAAAGGCGCATTACTGTCCTTCATTTTGTTTAGCCACTGCAATGGGGCGTGATCAGTTACCAACAGAAACCTCCGTCCGGTTAAATAAAAACGTAATGCCATCACAGCCCACCTTATTGCAAGGCATTCGCGCTCGATCGTTGAATATTTCCTCTCCGGAGGGGTAAGCTTACGGCTCAAAAACGTCATGGGATGTTCTGTCCCCTCGTGTTTCTGTGACATTCCCGCTCCAAGGGCCGTTTCCGAAGCATCGGTTTGGACGATAAAAGGTTGGTTAAAATCCACTCTGCGCAAAACCGGTGCCTCACACAACTTTTCCTTTAACACTTTAAAGGCCTGTTCCGCGATCCCAGACCACTGCAACTGTGTAGGGGCATTCTTTTAAGCATCTCGGTAAGAGCTGCACTCTCAGTCGCGAAATGCGGGATAAAACGGCGGTAATAGCCGATTAGACCCAAAAAGCTCCGAAGTTGCTTCTTCGTCTGCGGCTTCGGGAACGTCTTAACGCTCTCTACTTTATCCAGGAGCGGGTTTACTATACCATGGCCGACTAAGTGACTCAAATATTTTACCTCAGTCGCGCCAAACATGCACTTAGCTGGGTTTAGCGTGAGACCTGCTTGCCTCATCGCCTCCAACACAGCCTTGACCCGAACCAAATGATCATCCCACCGCGAGCTATGGATGACAATGTCATCCATATACGCTGTCGCGTAAGACTGGTGTGGGCGGAGGACCATGTCAATTAACCGTTGACACGTCGCTGCGGCCCCGTGAAGACCAAAGGGCATCCGGCGAAATTGGAATAGTCCAATTGGAGAACTAAACGCGGTCTTTTGGCGAGATTCCCTGGTGAGGGGAATCTGCCAATACCCTTTGGTCATGTCTAATGTGGTTAAATAAGTGGCCCGGCCTAAACGATCCAAAAGTTCCTCTATTCGAGGCATAGGGTAGGTGTCAAACCTGGAGATGTCATTTACCTTACGAAAATCAATACAAAAACGTAATGACCCATCAGGTTTTGGCACTAAAACTATAGGGTTGTTCCAGGGGCTTTTAGACTCCTCAATTATCCCCATCTTCAACATTTCCTGGACCTGCCTTATGACCTCTGCATGCTTTGCCTCAGGGAGTCTGTAGGGACGTTGGCGGACTACTTCGCCATATGGGGTGACTATCTCGTGTGCAACCAGGTTTGTCTCCCCTGGTAAAGGAGTAAGGACATCCGAGAACCCACTTAGCAATTTGGACATTGCCTCCCGCTGAGCCCATGAGAGATCCTCTCCCATCCTGAGTACCTGCTCTGCTTTACCATCCACGAGCTGTGGGCCTAAGTCCTCCTCCTCTCTCTCCACACAACTGGCCGTCAAGCCTTTCATCTCGGCCTTTCCCGTAGAGCCAAAGCCACCCGAACCCCGGGCAGCAGGGGTTAACTCATCCACCTCTTCTGTGGGTGGGAACCCTACCCGCTCACAAATAAATTGGGCAATACGATCCCCCACATTCACCCTAAAATCCTCCCGTCCAAAATTAAATAAGAGTACTTTTATGGATCCCCGATAATCCGAATCAACGACCCCTGCCCCCACGTCAATAAAATTTTTAAGAGCCATGCCCGAGCGAGGCGCAATTCGGCCATAGCAGCCAGGCGGTATTTCCACCTGGATGCCCGTCTCTACTAGGGCCCTCCCCTGTCGTGGCACGACAATGTCCACTGCACTGCAGAGATCAACCCCTGCAGCCCGTTCTGTCGCCCGTTTAGGCACCTTAGCCTCCGGGGTGGTCCTACAGACTCTAAGTATGAACTTAGGCTTTGGGTCAAATTTTTCCCTCTGGGGCTCTTTCTTCCCTCTCTGTTTACCCGTGGTTCCAAATAAAGGAGCGGGTAGAAAGCTGGCTCTTCCCTTCCTGGGAATGTTTTTTGAGGGGGTGATTGGGTCCCCCTGGGAAGATGTCCCTGGCACCGGGTCTTCCTGAGGGCTACTTTCTTTTTCTAAGGGCTTACAACCTGTACGGGTAGTTATCATACCTCTTCTACTTTCCTTTAGCCTGGGGTCAGCAACCTTTCCTATCTGGGGTAAGGCTTTCTCCCTGGCTGCGGTATCTTCAGCGGCCCTATTTCCTCTTAGCCTGGGGTCAGCAACCTTTCCTATCTGGGGTAAGGTTTTCTCCCTGGCTAAATTACCTGCCTGTGAAAAGGTAGCTGGTTGGTTGGCTTCGCCCTGCAACTCTTATTTATTTATTTATTTTATTTATTTAACATCTCTTATATACCGCACTATTTATAATCAGCGCGGTTTACAAAGAACAATAAAACATCAGATAAGATACATATTATCTGTTTTTTACAGCTAAACCTTTTCTAAACTGTGGCCAGTCACGGCCCAGGACTACCTCATGTGGAAGCTTGGATACTATGGCCACCTCCATCTGTTTTTTCAAGCCTACTCCCTCTATTACCACAGACTGTATGGGGTAGGTAGAAGCGGCGCCATGGACACAGCGTATCCTAATATGATTCCCAGAGGTCAGTGGCGAGGGTTTGTCTTTCGCCTCTATTTGCTGCCACAGCCTCTGAGAAATCATTGATTGGTCTGCGCCTGAGTCCAATAATGCCTCCGTTGGGATCCCTTCTACCTCCACCCTTAACAGGAACCCTTCTCCTGCATCTCTGTGCTGGGTTGTTATCAAGGCCTTTTTGGCTCTACAGTCCCTCTTTAAATGACCAGCTTCTCCACACGAGAAACATTTCCTCTGCGTATTATATCCTTTATACACCTTTACATTTTCCTCTGCAAATCCCTCAAGCTTGGCCTTCCTTTCTAGAGACTCTAGTTTGTCCTTTTTAAAAACATCCTCTTTCTCTGGGCTTAATTTATTAGCCTCTAGAAAGCGGTCAGTCAATGCAATGGCTTCCCGAGTGTTTTTGCAATCCTGGAGGACTAGGAAGGTTTGCACGCTGCTTGGTACAGACTCCATGTATTGCTCTAGGATTATCATATCTAAAATAGATTCCACATCCTTAGCTTCTGGCATAAGCCACTTGTACACCAAGCTTTTCACTCGGTGATACAATGCCTGAGGTGTCTCACCTGACCTCAACTTACATGAGCGTAACAGCCTGCGGTAGACCGCTGGATTTAAACCTAAGCGATCTTTAACAGCTTGCTTTACCTCGTCATAATTCGTAATTAAACTAGCAGGCATGGCTCTGTAGGCTGCTAAAGCTTCGCCCGTGAGAGAAGCAGCGAATCTTAGCGCCCACTGTTCTTTTGGCCACCTGGCCAAGAGAGCTATTCTCTCGAAAGCCTCGATGTAATCATCCACATCATCATCTTTCGTGAGGCGCCCACCCGAGAAAGTCCCAGTACCTGGCCAGTCCCACCCCTGGAAACCTGCCCCTGCACCTGGCACAGTCCTTGCAGCTTCTTCTTTTTTTCCTTGGGCTGCCAGCCAGCTGGACATCACCTCAATGAGCGGTGCCTGTTGAGACTGGAATAACGCCTTTGCCTGCTCCAGGGTCTGTGCGGACATCTACTGCTGTCTGGCTATCTGGCCAGCCGCCCAGTCCAGGATGTTGCGTGACTCCATGGCTCCGCTTTCCTGTGGAGAGAACAGAAGACACAAACACCAAGTGCGGAACCTCTTCTATTTCCCCCTGCCTTGGTGATTACTCCCCTACAGCCACCCTCTTACACCAGTGATGTCCAGAAATAACCCTCCAGCCTACGGGTTACCTGGTTCTGGTGCAGAGTCTCACTTTGTCAACTCCGTTGATCCGGACTCCAGCTCCACCGCCACTCCGGATTTTCCCTTCTGTTCCGCAGACCTGGGGTGCTGACACAGCTGATCCTGTGGATTCTCTCCTCCGCCCAAGGTCAGGATCACCTCTTTGGCATGCCAACTTGACTCCAACGCGAAAAATCCTGCCAACTACGCCACCTGTGGCGGTGCGCTGCCCTGTTAGGCGGCTGCCTAGTGGGGCGCGCCGGTCATCACTCTTCTTTTAATGCCTCAACGTATTAGCTGAGGCTCTTTTAATGTAGTTGTGGCTTGCTTTGCAAGCAGTACGAGTGGATGAGGCTCACAGGACAATTTGTGAAATAAATTGATTTTTATTTTTCTTTGCGGAGTCAATTTTGACAAATGACCTTGATAAGGCTAACAAAATAACAAACTGAAAACAGGATAATTTCTCCAGTAAACTTTCTCAGCAAAAACACTTTCCAAGTAGTTTTCTCCACTCTTGGGTTAACTTTGACTTCTTCAGTTTAACAAACCAGCATAATACTGTTAACTGCACAGTTCAACCAAACTAAAGCTTTAAACATTGCTTACACAAAGCCCACATTCCATTGACTCTTCTGAGGACATTGGACTATCTGGATAAAGCTCCACTTCCATCTCCTCCTGTGTGCTGTAAGGCTCAGGGCTTGGGGCACGTTCTGGAACGCTCAGCTGCACTTCTTTTAAAAGTTTAAAAAGCTTTCCCCATTTAAGATTCCTGCTCCCCTTTTTAACTGGGTCAGAACCTCTTGCCCTTCTTTCCCTTAACAACTCAACTTCAGGAAATATAGGAGTTGCTTGGCTTGCAGAAACCCTCCTTTTATAAGGCTTTCTGTACTGTCTGTTTAAGGGCCCAGGACTTGAGCTGCTGTCTTCAGAATCAGACGTATAGTTCTGAATCCTTCCCCAGCTCCTTTCTTGCCCACAGCTTTGACACTTGCCTTGGGAGTTGTGGCTGGTCCCTTTTGAACCACCAGGTCTCACAGCCCTGTAATGCTGTCTCTTCCCCTGGTCTCTCTGGACTCTCTGCCTCTCCTCGTGGCTTCTTTCCTGCAGTCTTTCCTGCCCGCTGGCCGTCTCTCTCTGCAGTCTTTCCTGTTCTCTGGGCGTCCTTCTCTGCCCTCCTTCCTGTTCTGCCTCACTTGCTGAGTGACGCAGCTTAAATGTTCTGTAGCTTGTTTCCTTCTCTGGCCCCACCCTCTCTCTCCCTGCAGCTGCTCTGGAGGCTGGGTGTGGCTTCAGGCTAGCTCTGCTAGTGTGTGCTTTAGTTTCTCTTTCTGTCTGGGAGCTATGCTTTGGTGAGCCCATCCCCCGTTTGTGAAAAAAACCCTCTTTTTTTCAGTTTTAAAGGGCTGTGCTGCATGTGCATCACCACAATACACACTATTTTACCTTTTCCCATTGCCTGCACTTGGGACAAACACATTTTCAGTTTGTTTGGACTTTTTTGTTCTCATTCTTGGGACATTTTTTAGTTAATTTCATATATGTGTTTTAATAAAAAAAAACTTTAATGCACATTACTATGTCTACTATAGTCTAGCCTGGGCTAAGGGCCATGTGGCTCCTAGGAATATAATGGACCACAGTGGCAGTTAGCGTGTGCCAACACATTTAACACATGCTAAGGTTTAGCAAACATGGCCATTAGTGTATGTTAATTCGTAGGTTAATGTGTAGTAAATTGATTTAGCATGCACTACATTTTTTAAGGCACACTAACAAATTAAATGCACACTACCGAATGCACAGCCCTAACCCACACAAATAGCCGTTGCAAGCACATGATTGCTTTTAGGGCACACATTTTGCACTTCAGCTTTTTCAATGAGAAACATGGGGCCATTTCTCCCTTGAAAATATACCTGAAGTACTGTATTATATTAATTCATCATGCACCTATCTCTTATAGTATTAGGTGAGGTGCAATAAATCATCGAGCAATAGTTTTCCAGACAAGTACACTCAAGAGAAAATAAAACAGAATCATAACGGTATCCATAAAATGAGACCTAACTGAATGTGAGGGTATTCAGAGAGGCTTTCCCTAAAAGAGAGGAAATCAGTCTCTGGTTGCATGATGGCAGATCATCTATTCCAGGCATCGAGGCCGCTGGCTCAGAAGGTATTTGAGCAAGTTATCTTTTATTTGCCATGGATGGACAATCCAGTAATCCCAGTCGATTGGAATGAAGGTTGCGTAACAGAACATGAAAATATATTTTCCTCACTTTTACAAGCCGAGCCGCAGCATTTTGAGTTTGTTGACTTACCTTTTGTGATGAAAGCAAAAGTCCAACATAGAGTGAATTACAATAAAAAGTGTCCACTTAGTCTGCAACTGCACAAGCTATTTGAACATTGCCTTCTGAAGTAAAACTATGCCTGCATATATTTCTCAGGAGTAAGTGTCCGTCATATTGCATTACATACAGACACATTTTTATGCTTTAGTGCATAAAAGTTGCAGTTAACATTAGTAATCTAGTCAAACGTCTAGGGGAAATTGTACTACAGTACTTTAGAAACATAGAAACATGATGACAGAAAAAGACCACATGGCCTATCTAGTCTGTCCTTCCATATCAACAACTACAACAGTCCACTCTTTACCTTTAGAGATCCTCTGTGTTGGTCCCATGCTTTTTTGAATTCAGTTACTGTCCTCATCTCTATCACCTCCACTGGGAGACTATTCCATGGATCCACTACTCTTTCCGTAAAGAAATATTTCCGCATATCACTCCTGAATCAATCTCCCTTCACCCTCATCCCATGTCCCCTCATAGCAGAACTTGCTTTCAATTGAAAGAGGCACTCTCCCTGAACATTTATGCCATGGAGGTATTTAAACATCTCAATCATATCACCTCTATCCCGCCTTTCCTCTAAGGTGTACATATTAAGATCCTTGTCTGTCCTCATATGCTTTATAATGAAGCCCACTAATCATTTTAGTAGCCACCCTCTGCACCGACTCCATCCTGTTCACATCCTTTTGAAGGTGCAGTCTCCAGAATTGCACACTATACTCCAAATGAGGTCGCACCAAAGACTTATACAGAGGCATTATCACCTCCTTTTTTCTGCTAGCCATTCCTCTCCGTATGCACTCAAGCATCCTTCTAGCTTTTGCCGTCGCCTTTTCTACCTGTTTAGCTACTTTAAGATCATCAGACACAACCACGCCTAGGTCCCGCTCTTCTTTAGTGGACAAAAGTACTTCACCTCCTATATTGTATTGCTCCCTTGGATTGCTGCAGCCCAAATGCATGTGTTATGCTTTATGGAATTATGGCTGAAGCATGTTTTGGTGAGTAGTGCTGCTTAATGCAACACTGTCCAGAATATGTCCATTATGGGGGTAATTTTATAAGAAGGTGCCTACAAATAGCATGAGAGTAAGCGCCTAAAATGGGTTATTTTAGTCATTTACACATATATGGGTCCTGAATGAACCTGCTCTTGGCTGATCTCTGAAGCTAAGCAGGGTTGGGCCTGGCTTGTACTTGGAATACCAGGGGCTGTAAAAATCACTGTGCAGAAGAAAGGACTGGCAATTTACTTCCGGTTCCACTTGCGAAGAAGACCCAGGGGCTGGGTCGTCGGGAGTCAGCATTGACTCAACAGCACGCATTGTGGCCATATATGGGCATAAATGGGCTCTTATAAAATAGCACCCGATGTAAAGGTATGTATGTTGATTTGATGGCATGTACTTTCACTGTGGTATGCACATGGGTGGAGTTTCAACAGAGTGCACATATGCGCGTAGATTATAAAATACCTTAATCTACACAGATATTTGCACAAAGTACATGCAATCATGTACACCACCTTGCGAGCAAGCGCAAGTGATCACACCTACAATCAAAGCACGTTTTCTGCCACTTAAGTTAGTATTTTATTAAAAAATAGGCATCTACTTTTCTTTATAAAATAGCACCTAAGTAAGCATGTTTTTACTGCCTAAATCTAGGCACCATTTATAAAATTACCCTATGTGTATCTCTGTACAGTGCTGCATACATCTGGTATGGGCTAAACAAATCATAATATTAATTTATTCAGGCGCTCATGGCCTAGACGTATTGATTAAACAACTGTATTATAAAAGGTATCCCTCTAGTAAAATTAATCAAAGCTGATGTGTCATAATCCACTAGATACAATCAAAAACTCCTTATTCTTATGCCAATTCGTTTGTCTTATTATAAACCACTGGTCTCAGACTATAGCGTGCACTGCTCAGGAACATGTCTCAAGAGCTACGTGCTACAGTGACATCAATGACCAGGTTATCATGTTTTAAAGTATGGCTTGAAAAGATGTCATGTACCAAATTTTGGGATTCTTAAAAAATCAGACTTATCTTAAAGCAGACCGAATACTTTCTAGACGTATTGATTAGCTAGATGCTGACAAAGAGGTGTGAGAGAGAGCCCATTTCTCTTCCTACATGCTCATCACTGAATTCAGAACCTACTGTCATTGCCACAGGGAAGGATAACCATGGTAATTGTCCTGGGCTTCAGAACCACAAAGGGCACCTTTGGCAAAGATAAGCGATATCTCTGAGACAAAGCTTCAAGACATTTGACACTAACAAGGCCAAGGTGTCCAATATTGGCTCTGCATTCCAGGCTGAATACACCATTTATTTATTTACAAGATTTTATATACCGCTCCTTCCAGAGATCAGGGGCGGTTTACATCAAACATAACAAGGAACCTTACACTGAAACTTTAAAAACACTCATGCACATTTCAAAATGCTAACAACTACTGTATATTACAAAAACTATATACAATGTTGCCATAAATAGAATAATAAAAGTTCCATAAGTAGGATCCTAATTGTATTAGATGTAACTAAGTTGGTTGTGATTGGGGTATCACAGGGGGAGTTACCATAGAAATCAATAAACAGATGTGTCTTTGGTTCTTTGCGGAACTGTCGGAGATCCTTTATCACTCTTAAATCGTCAGGAAGTGCATTCCATAAAACCAGAGCAATACAGGTGAAAGCTCTAGCGCTGGTAGACTGAGTGGTGTTACGGAAGAGATTGGGTATGGTGTAAGTGTTTTGGAAGCAGTTTCTTCTGGTTCTAGTGTTTGAGGGAGGAATGATGAGGGAGGAGAGGTATGTTGGAGTTATTTTATTGTGAAGCTTAAACACAGTCATTATGTATTTATATTTTATTCTTGTTGCAATGGGTAACCAATGAAGTTTATGGAGAAGTGGGGTAATAGGATCAGAGTCTGAGGTGCTGCACCATTCGTAGATTGAAGTATCTGACTTTAGTGATCGATTTTTGTGAGAAACCATATTTAGAGTCTGGTCTAGGATGATGCCAAGGTATTTAATTTCCTTTTTGACTTCTAGCTCCGATCTCTGTATTTTGAATTTAGTTGGGGGGGGGGGGGGGGTTTGAAATTTAGATTTCGAGAAATATAGAGGACTTCTGTTTTTTTAATGTTAATTTTTAGGTTGTGTGCCTTTAGCCGTTCGATTACATCATCTAGGCAGGATAGGATTTGAGAGCAAGCTGGATTTGAGGTATCAACGGGATGATACATCATTATATCATCGGCATAGAGACGATAGTTTAGCTTGTGCTTTTTGAAGATATTGCATATAGGTTAAATATAAAGACTAAATAGGAGAGCAGAGAGGGAAGATCCTTGTGGAAGGCCTTGTTCTTGTTTAAAAGTTACAGAAGCTAATTGGCCAGTCTGGACCTGTTGCGTGCGGTTGGTCAAGTAAGACTTGAACCATTGGATAACCATACCTTGGATACCAATTTGCTGTAGCCTTGTAATGAGAATTTTATGGCTAATTCTATCAAAAGCTGAGGCAATGTCTAGAAATATTAGGATAAATACCGTATATACTCGAGTATAAGCCGAGTTTTTCAGCACATTTTTTGTGCTGAAAAACGGCCCCCTCGGCTTATACTCGAGTCAACGTCTGCAGATGTCTAGCAGGGGGCGCTGCTTCTAAAGCTAAGGTTTCCATAACCACGGCTGCAGATATGGAAACCTTTGCAGTGATGTGCTGGGCATTCCTACAGTGTGTGCTGTGCCTGTGCGAGCGGCGGGTGCTAAGTTGTCACCTGCTGAACGCAGAAGTAGTTGTAGTAAGCACGGACCCTCCCTCCCCCTCCCCGACTCCCCCCGCAGAGGTACCTGTAGTTGAGCAGAGTTGGCCCCCCCTCGAGCCCGCAGCAGCACATCCTGGACAGTGTGACAGGCTCGGGCTGTCACAGGCAGCGTTAAGGAGGCTGGCACATCACACAGAGGCACAAGCTCCTCCTCTGTATGTATGTGCCAGCCTCTCAGTGAAAACACACACATAGCCCCTGTAAATTCAGCAGATTGAGCCACGAGGAAGGGGAAAGTAAAATTAAAAGGTGCTATATTACAGGTATTTTTATTTAACATGATAGTTGTGTTGCCCATGTTTAAGGTGGTTGTCCTAAGTGGGAACATACTGTCCAGTGCCTAATGTACTATCTACTGCCGAGCGAACGTACTGTCCAGTGCAAAACGTACTGTCCACTGCCTAATGTACTGACCTCTGCCTAATGTACTGACTACCTAAGTAATATAGGGGCTGATTTATAAAGCCAAATGCAAGTTAATCCTGGACCAAAACAAAAACGCAGGTCATACGAAGCTGCTTTCAAACTTAAGGTTGTGTCAAGAGCAGAAGAAAGCAATAACAGTATTGCAAGTAGGGAATTTTGTGTTGACGAAAAACAAGTAAGGGAGTGGCGGAAAATGAAAGCTGACTTGGAAAAGATTCCAAAGGCAAAAAAAGCTTGACGTGGTTTAACGACTTCATATGGGGCTCTAGAGACTGAATTGCATAAATGGGTTATGGAGTGTCGTCAAAATGGTTACTGTGTAACACGCATGGGAATTCGCTTACATGCCCTTCAAATGGCTAAAGATGAAAAATTTAAAGTACCAGGCACTAAAAAATTTGTTGCATCAGCAGGATGGTGTACCCGCTTCATGTATAGGTTGGGCCTATGTTTGCGGCAAAGAACAAAGATTGCACAGAAGCTGCCAAAAGACCTTGATGAAAAAGTGATGTCATTCCATTCATTCATCATAAAACAAAGAAGGATCCATAACTACGACCTTCAAAATATTGGGAATATGGATGAAACGCCTATGACCTTTGATCTTCCAAGCAACAGAACTGTGGCAAGTTTGGGAGACAAAACTATTTTACTAAGAACCACAGGAAATGAAAAAAATCATTTCACAGTCGTTCTGTCATGTTTGGCTAATGGAACCAAGCTGCGGCCTGTTATTATTTTCAAAAGAAAGACCTTGCCTAAAAAGGTCAAATTCCCACCACGAATTACAGTGCGTGCACATATTAAAGGCTGGATGGATGAAGACGGAACAAAAAAATGGATGGAAGAAATTTGGAACGGACGACCAGGAGCAGCCTTAAAGAAAAAACCATCATTGCTAGTTTGGGATATGTTCAGAGCCCACACATCTGATGACATAAAAAAATTGGCAAAGTCTTCTCAAGTTACTTTGGCTGTTATTCCAGGTGGGCTTACATCTGTATTGCAGCCCCTAGATGTGTGTTTAAATAAACCTTTCAAAGACCGTGTGCGAAAGATGTGGCATGAATGGATGTCATCTGGTCAAGCTCAACTGACAAAAGTTGGAAATCTGAGAAAGCCAGACATAGAATTGATAGCACAGTGGGTTCGTGATGCATGGGAAGATATTCCAGAGGACCTGGTGCAACGCGCCTTTAAGAAATGTGGCATTAGTAATGCTATGGATGGCAGTGAAGACAGCGCATTGTATGAGAACGACAGCAGTGATGGTGATGACTGTGAAGTCAGTGATGATGACAATGTTTATGCTGATAACATCACAGGAGCTGAAGCAGCTGAAGCTCTGTTTGGACATACAGATGATGAGGAGGAGAACTCCAGTTTTGAAGGATTTTAGCTCTTGTGTGTTAGCTTGGTTGCTGATTAAGTTAAGGTTGATGTACTTTTAAAGATACGGTATTTTTGATACCATATTGTTTTTGTTGACCCCATTTTCCACTTACAGAGCTATTTTACTGTTTTTCGTTTAAATAAATATTCATGTAATTTTATTGGTCTCTATCTTTATTTTTTACATTGACTAGTAGGTGCCTCATTTCCCACCCTCGGCTTATACTCGAGTCAATAGTTTTGCCCAGATTTTTGTGGTAAAATTAGGTACCTCGGCTTATATTCGGGTCGGCTTATACTCGAGTATATACGGTACTTGTTTGCTGCTGTTCAAACCACGTATGAGCCTGTCCAAAAAAGTTAACCTGAGTGTCTTAACACTGTGATGAGGTCTAAACCCATGTTGCTGTTCATCAGGGGGAGAATTTAATTCAATAAAGTCCTGCAGCTGGAGCTGTACTACTTTTTCAATAACCTTAGCTAGAAATGGCAGGCTTGAGAGGGGTCTATAGGTGTTAGGATTGTCTTTGTCATGAGTAGCTGATTTTACTATAGGGCGGATTATAGCTTGTTTTAATGCAGAGGGCATGTGTCCTTGTCTTAATGATCGGTTTACTATCTGTAAGATAAATGGGGAGAAATCATTTTTCATTGGTTTTAACCAACTGACTGGGTAGGCGAGGTGGTCATATGTGATTATATTTTTGAGATGTTTTAGGTCCATAAAGTGGAATGTTGTCCATTTGGCCTTGCTATCAAGGTTGCAGTCGTTGGATTGTAGGTTGATGGATATGTTGGAACTGTCATCATTAATTGAGGGTTTAAGTTTTTCCATATAATGATTAGCTAGTAATTGTGGATGGACAATTATTTGACCTTTATCCTGGAATAGCAGATAAGGAAATTAGCACTAAGAAGAGCTGTTGCACAGCATCTGTTAGGGACATCTAAAATGAATATATAATCTGTCTAACACAGGAGGGGGGGTCTAATGGTTGCAGCACAAGTCTATCAAATACTAAGATGTGCTGTGCCACTGACTTTTGTGTGACCTTAGAGAGGCCGTTATGTGCTCACATTCTTCAGTAGACAACTGTAATTCCCTCTTTGAAGCTATCATGAAGTCCATGCACCAAAGAATGGTCATTGGGTCATCTTCCTTAGAACCTGCTCTGTGTATTTTGTTGATGCTAAGTGAACCAATCTCTAGTTGAAGATTTTAGGATGTTCCTGTTTTTAAAGATTATGGGCCCGATATTGGTTTGGGCAGGCTATGCGCCCCTACAGCGCATAGTCCTGCCTGCCGACCCTTAACCCCGGATATTCAATGCCAGGGTCCTTTGCAGACCCTGCATTAAATATCCGGGGATTGCTGCAGACACCGGAAGCCACAGTAGCTAACCTGGCAGCAGCGATATTGCATGCTGCCCGGTTAGCTCCTGCACCTCAAAGATAGGCAAGGGTTTTCCTCGCCCATCTTTAAGGCGTGGATCACTAACTGGGCAGCATGCAATAAAGCTGCTGTCCGGTTAATGCTTGTCATTGCCTCTGCTCCGTCTCAGAATGCCCCCAGCATGCCCCAATGCTACAGTAACCAGATAGCATCGGGGCACATAGGGGAGTTAGGAGGGGATATTCAGCTGTACTCATGGTGAGTATGCCGTTGAATATCCCGAATTTACGGCATTTACACAGTTTACTGGGCTCTAACCCATGTAGATGTCTTTTGAATATCAGGCCCCATATTCCCGTTCTTTGCTGAATTTAAAATCTGATTTCATTTGAGTGTTGCTTTTTTTTTTGTTTGTTTGTTTGTTTCTGTTTTGCGGGAAGTTAGCTTTGGTAACGGGCCTTTGTTATATCAATGTGAAGGGTCAGGTGGCAGTGTGTTATCCATTATATTCTCATTGCTGCCAAGTTAGCTAATTCCAGGAAGATCTGAGTCTAGTCCTCGATTTCGTTCCAAAAAAATAAAAAATTGGAGGATGTATTTTTTCACTCATTGCACAATTATGTTGTGGAATTTGTTACTGTAAGATGTGTCGAAAGTTGTTAACAGCTGGGTTTGGAAAGGGCTTAGACAAGTTCCTGGGGGGAAGGTTCATAAACTGCTTATCCCTGGGTGCATGTAACAAGAAACAGATTTATTTAGTAGCATTTAGCTCATACCTTTCCAGTAGTAGTTGAAGGTGAGTTACATGCAGGTAATGTAGGAATTTCCCTGTTCCCAGATGGCTTACAATCTAAGTTTGTATCTGAGGTAGTGACTTGAGCAGGGCCACAAGGAGTACCAGTGGGATTTGAACTGTGGTTTTGCTGGTCCTACACTGTTGCCCTACCCACTAGACTACTCCTCTATTCTAGTTGTTGGAAACCTGCCAGATATTTGTGACCAGGACCGCCCATTGTTGGCATCTAGACGTTGAGCTTGGTGTTATTAATTATGTTCCTATGCCATCATGGGACCTAGAGTACTGGTTTTGTGGATAGAATCAGGGGAAGTAAATTCAAAATCTATACTGGCGAAAATATCTCACTCCTGGATCTGATATCTTAGCACTTTTGGAAAGGTCAAAAGAAATCATGGCTGGGAGCTTTAATCTGATTTTGAACTTTATGATTGAGGTGGACAGGGACTAGCTTTTGCAGTTGTTTCAAAATCAAAATAATCTTTTTCAGTCTAATGGTCTGGGTGTTTCCTGGTATGGCTGGAGCCACATAAAAAGTAAGAAGGGAATGTCTTGATTTAAGAGCTAAGGTGGCCCAAATAGGAGGTTATTTTTTTTTTCTTAAATTGCCCCATAAGAGTATTATTACTTATGAGAGCACCTGGTATATATTTTTCACTCCTGAATAATTTTGTTGAGGGGCAAAACTAATTAACAGGAAGGCCCAGTGTTTCCATTACACTGGACAAGAAAGATTTTGCTTCCTGAACACTTTTGGGTGTTTCTTATGGATTTTGGGTTGCTGATCATGAAAATCACTTGAAATTTTCTTATCACGCATCATTTTTTTTTGCAATTGCCTATTTTTGTGATTTCCTTGCATATTTTAAGTCTGCTCATATGTTGCCTGGAAAATAAGCTGTTTTGTTTAGCCCAGGCATGCTTGGGCATGCACTCAGTGCAGGCTCACAACGTACAGTGGAAATGCTATTGCTCAGGAATGCATGGGCATGATTAGACAGGATGGATGCTGGCAGTACAGCTATAAAAGCAGCTTTCATACATAGATGCTATGCATGATGTTGATATCAGTTTGTGTACTTAACAATAGCATTTCCATGTAAGCTTCTTGTTTAAACGATGATTCGTTACAGCAACAATGTCTCATCAATGTCACAACAGCAGTAATACATTCTGTTACATTTGTGGCAAGAATACGCTTAAGCCTCAAAGACGCAGCATGACTGCACTTATTAAGAAAGCATATGGGCTCTACTTCGGTTGTAAAGTTGGTGATAAAGACAAATCTTGGGCTCCTCACATTTGCACATTTGCTGTCCATCTCAGAGCTTGACTCAGAAGTACTCTAAAGTCAATACCGTTTGCAGTCCCAATGTGGCGAGAACAGAAAGATCACATGGCAGACTGTTACTTCTGTCTGACCAATGTATACGGCTTATCTGCTAAAAATAAGAAATCTATTGAATACCTTAGTCTGCCTTCAGTTATGAGACCAGTGCCGTATGAAGAAAGTATGCCAGTATCGAAGCCACCAGAAACATAGAGCCTAGATGAGACAGACGAAAACGCCATAATACACGGGCTAGATGTGGAAAATGACAGTCTGAAAGCTGCCTTGTTACACAACGGCAATGTCTACCCTTCAATCCCTTTTGCCTATGCAGCACACATGAAAGAAACCTACGAAAACATGGAACTGTTGTTGAAACACATACAATCCAACTAAAACTGGAACATCTCTGGTGATCTAAAAGTAGTGCTACTGCTACTAGGAATGCAGCCTGGGTATACCAAGTATGTACCGTTGTTTCATTTGTGAATGGGACTCCCATGCTAGAGAGTCTCATTACATTAAAAAGAACTAGCCACTCCATAAGTGTTTGGTTCCAGAACAGAAAAATGTGGCACATGAACCACTTGGTGACACAAGTAAGATATTATTGCCTCCTCTTCATATAAAACTCAGACTGATGAAAAAATTTGTGAAAGTGATGAACAAGAAAGATGAAGGATTTCGATATTTGAGACAGATGTTTCCAAGAATAACTGATGCCAAGATTAAGGAACACATTTTTGTGAGTCCACAAATCAGACGCATAATAATGACAAGCGGTTTGAAGATCTACTAGTGGGGCCTGAGAAAATCGCATGGAAGGCATTCAAGGATGTTGAGAATTTTCTTGGCAACTACAGGGCACCAAACTACATCCAGCTGGTTGGCAACATGCTTCAAGCATACAAAACCATGAAGTGCAGCATGTTGCTGAAGATTCATTTTCTGCATTCACACTTGGACTTTTTCCCTGTTAATCTTGGTGCAGTCAGCGACGAACACGGTGAAAGGTTTCACCAGGACATTGTGACGATGGAAAAGCGGTATCAGGGCAACTGGAACCCATCAATGCTGGCCGACTACTGATGGACACTGAGACAAGAAGCATCAGATGCTAAGTACAAACGAAAATCAGGAGCAAAACGTTTTTAGCTCAGGTGAACTAGTGCAATATGTCAGCATCATGGTGCGATTAAACAAAGCTAAATTCATTCAAAATTTAATTATATGTTTCTGCAAATTCCTACGTGATACAGTCAATCTGAAACTATATTTGTGTTCAGCTTGAAGCTGTCTATCATAATCACCAAAAGGTTTTGAGGAAGCAAAACCTTTGAACAAATTTGTCCAGTGATTATCTACAGGGCCTGTGCCTGATAGATTTAGGTCCGCCCCTGGTTGTTCAGCTTGCTAACAGTAAGACAGCTGCCCTGTGTTTACTTTTGGTAATACTACGGTGCTTGTTTTCTTTAAGTTGGTTTAAAATGTCATATGGCTTGGATCCTTCACTATAGAGGGCTTGATGGGAGACGGATGATGTCAGTTTTTCCCTTTTCTGTTTTTAATTTTCCTAATTGGTGTTAATATGGTGGTTTTCATTTTTTCTTGATTTAGTTTGCAAACTTTTCTCTAAATAAAAATGTATAGAACTTTGACCAGCCACCTTTTAATGCATTGTCAGACACACTTGGGCAAAGTCTCTCTTTCTATAGGAGAACAACCAGGAAGGACCTGAATTAGAGGAATTATCCTGGCGGCAATGCAGGTTTGCATATTGGACAGCCATACATTAAATCTTATTCAGAGAGGCCTCTCTCTTCTATTCCAAATGCAAGGAATGTCTGTATGAACAGATTTAGCAATATGGGAATGAACATGGGATATAAGACATTTTTTAAAAATACAATTTGCTGCACTTACTGTTTCGTACAAAGTCAGATTTTTGTGCCACAGGCAGAAGAACTCAAAGTGTTTCCACTGATAACATGAAACCCTTAAGTCCTAGTTCTACACATTGCCCAAGATATGTAAATGGCTGTTTACCTAGAGATACTGAACCTGCAGCATTTTACTCTTGCTATAGATGAGCTATTTAGGCCTTTTCAATCCTGTCCTGTAGAGCTGTTCTCTTCTGTTTATTATTATTTATGCATACTTTTCATTTTGCAGAATAGTGGCCTTAGAGGATAAGACCTGCTGTATAGGTCTCTTGGGGGCCCTTGTTAAATTATGAAATCGCAAAGAATCTCATTATCTGCAGAACGGCTGACGAGCCCCCCCCCCCCTCCCCCGGATAGATAATAGGGGACACACCCTTGTCCATAGTCTACTGGAATAGACTTCAGTCTTGCAATAAATTAGATAGAAACATGACACAGGTAAAGACCATACGGCCTATCCAGTCTGTCCTTCCATATCAACTACTAAGCTGTGCTATTGATTATTCTATTACCAAAACTAGTGCAAGTTTCTGAAAATCAAGCTTGTGTTTCTCTGTTCCAGCCCCCATGATTTAGAATGCTCAACCACTGCGTGTTTGGCAGGAAGACAGCTTTCTTAAATTCCAGTCGCTTGCCTCACTCTTAGGCTGGGCCTTAAGGCAAAATATTTTAAGCAAGTTTTTGGCCTTACTCTGCACAATAAAGTGGTAATTTATAAAGCATTTTCCATGTGTTAAGCATGGTTTACACATGAAAAATGACTTATAAAACCGCACATAGGTATACCTATGTAAAAAGTAGGGACCCTTCCAGAAGCATGGTTTAGGCAGAGCTGGGATGCACATTTATTATTTATATTTATTATTAGGGAAGAGTGGCCTAGTGGTTGGGGCGAGGTACTACAGGCCGGAAGGTCGGTGGTTCAAATCCCACTAGAGGACAGCAACCTTGGGCCGGAAGGACTGGGGTTTCTAGTCCCACAGGTGCTCCTTGTGGTCTTGGGCAAGCCATTTAACCCTCCATTGCCCATGTTTCCTGTAAGTATTAGTGTATGTGTCTCATATCCCCTCGTGTTAAATGTATCCCCCAACCGCTTTGACCCGGTGAAAAGCGGGATATAAATGCAGCTAAATAAATAGTATTTGACACATGCCTTTCCATTAGTAGTTCAGGGCAAGTTACAAGCAGATACTTCCCTGTCCCCAGAGGGCTGACGATTGAAGTTTGGCAATGGAGGGTGAAATGACTTGCCCAAGGCCACAAGGAGTGTCAGTGTGCTTAGAACACGGGTCGATTTGAACCCAGGCTGCTGCCTTAACCACTAGGGTACTCCTCCACTCCAGTGTATTTTATGAAATAGGAGGGCACAGGCATGAAGGCTGTTTCTGTGGTTGGAGGGATATGGAAGTGAAAGCGTCTAGAAATCGATGTCAAGTTTAGAAGAGAAGGTGTGCATGTGCGAGGATGGAGGCCACAGAGAGAAGGAAGCGCAGGAGCGCGTGGGAAGAGCCATTTCACAAAGAGACACATGGGAAGAACTGACAGAGGAAAGCTGGCAACCTACACATGTAAGTTGCGGCATCTCACAACGCGCACATGTAAATGTCGGCACTTACTCATGTATCCAGGCTATTCTGAAAAACTACACATGCAACCACTCCTAACCACCTACGGAGGCCTCTATTTGTCCCTCATTTCATTTTGTATGGGGAAATAAACAATGGGGAATTAAGGAGATATTGCCCTTAATCCCTCCTGTAAAAGCAGAGCCAGTGCAAGGGTATGTGAACCTCATTCCTTGTGCCCCCCACCCCCCATTTGCTGCCGCTTCTCACCAACAGCACTGAAGTTACCTTCAGCTCTGCTGGCACTGTGGTGCTATTGTGCGTCTGGTTCCCTTCGATTCCACTTCCTGATTGCATGAGGGTGGAAACTCTAATGCAGTTTCAAAAGCACTGTCGCAGCTGTGCACACCCTGGCGACCAGTGACAGCAGCAGCAATGGGCTTTGCATGACATAAAATCAATAGGCCCTCAACTGCAGGCCAAAAGAAATGCACCTGCCATCTGTGGGTTTCTAGCTTATATTGGTTTAGGCAGAACCATTGCAGCCATCCCAGATAGGGGGCGCTGTAGCAAAATGCTTTACACTTCTTTACTGCTCTAAGATGGCATGTTCCTACTGCCAGGGAGCATGTTGAGCCAGTGAGGGCCCCAAAGGAATCCTTACATTGCATTGGCAAAGCTTTGCTCAGAACAGTGCCTAACTGCAATTTTTCCAATCTCTCTTCAGGAAACACGCCTGGTTTTCTGGACATTATGGCAAACCTGAAAGCCCGACTAGGACAGGCATGCCTCTAGGACAGCGTTGGGAAACATTACGTTTGGGATGGGGTGGAGTTATTCCTACTGTCTCAAAGCTTTGATGAAACAGGCATTCATGACTCGATTGTGCATACATCTCTCCTTGCTGTAAACAAATAGACCATTGTTTGGAACTATAGCTATTGACTGCAGCCTGCTTTTATTATGTGGGATCTGGTTCCCCAGAACAAGAGTGCTTTGGGCGAAATCCCAAGTCTGTGTCTAGGAGAACTGATACCATCCATAAAGAGATTTAGTCTGCTGTATTTCACCAGAGTTTCCATACTACAGTAACCGTGTACTGAGAGCCCTCTCACCAAACAGGATAATTCCCTGGTCCTCTAGTTACACGAACACAAAACATATACATTAGAACAGTATGCAGTAATGCCTAGTAAGACACTGATGTCACAAACAAACCTCCAAAAGCATGCACAGATCCTTCTAGAGGAGGCCCTCAAACACCCCAGTATTTCTAAGTTTAAGATTTTGCATTCCACTGGACAAACTTTCAAGCCAGGCACTGTCTCCAGGATTAATTCCACTTGTCAGACATTAATTTTCAGGAAATGACTAAGGCCTTTATCATTACTTCTTAAATATTAAGCAGAGTCTAGATTACCATTTTTCTAACAATAATAGTGAGATGATGATCATCTTTCTAATTACTTGCTGTATGAGTCATCAGGAGAAATATTGATAATTGTTTATGGAAAAATCTGCTACACTTTCTAGATGATTCCCACATAGCCGCTTTATCCTTTCATTTTTAGATTTAGCACAAACCATATGTTCAGGAAGTTCAGAGGAAATCCAGTCTTCTCCAAATATTTTGCTGTAATTACTAATATCCTGTTGGTTTTTCAAAGCAAACTCAGGGACTCTGTAAAAAAACATACACTGAATTTAATTTAAATCAGATCTGGTCAAGACTGTGATAGCAGTAGGATTATGGCACTCACAGGTATAAAATGTACTGAGAAGGCTAAAATGGAAAATTCACTTCCATGCACGATTAATCTGGCACTTATGAATGTTGACTATATCTTTTAATAATGTTTTATCATTCAAAAGTCTTATTTTCCGATTTTATTTACAGTGTCTCATTTACACTTCATTTCAAGGATAATGCCTAGCCCATTTTGCAAAATGAATAGAGTAGCTCAAACAAACACACCTAACTTATGGAAATTTAACTGAACGGATAGCATATAAACTGGACAAACGTGTTTTGCTCCTTACATACTATGACTATATATGATGACATATATATTTTTTGTCTATTTTATAGGCTCCTGTCTGATTTCTTACTGGAAGCATGGCTCCTGGCTAGGGGCAGTCAGTTGTCCTCTTTGTAGACAAAAGGTAATGTCGCAGTTGATATTCTGATGCTATTTCTGTGTACACATAAACTTGCATGTATATTTGTGTTCATTTGTGTCTGCTGATCATATTCTTTTCCAGCTCTCAGAGGTAGATGCACAGGTTCTAACATGCATCTAAGCATTAACATTCCATATTTCCCTGGAGGTTATCTTGACTATCCATCATCTGTTAACCATCAGAATGCGGGGGGCTTGCCAAAAAATTCTTTCAAACATATATTTACTGTCCAGTGTTCTGAGTGCTGAAAGTACCTGCAGACTCAGAGCTTCTTGCCAGTCCACAAACTAAGGGCAGCATTGTGAGCATCGAGGTCCCCCAAGAGTGGCAGTCACTGAGCCTCTCAATGGATGAGGCAATCTTCCAGGATTTTTTTTTCCAAATATTTGTTCTACGTGATCTAGCACCTGTGAAATGAATGGAAACATCATTTCTACAATGATGAATGAGTACATTTTGGCAAACAATTCATCAGTCTTTGGAAATGGAGTGTAACTTTCCATTTGTAACACTGCTCTGAGGCTTCAGCTGCTGAGCAGGGCCACTGCAAGGTTATTAATGCCCTAGGAAAACCTTCAACTTTGTGCTCCTCACAAATAGCTTTTACACCCCTAGCACTCCCCACTAGGGTTGCCAACTGGCTTTGTATTCATCCAACAGGCTTGATCCAGTCCTGGATTTACCCCACTGCATGCAGGGACTTGTAATCTTGCTTTTCTTATAGCGTGCATTTTTTTTTTTTTTGGTGCTGTCTAGTCTGTGTTGACTCCTGGCGACCCAGCTGCCTTTGGGTTTTGTTGGCAATGTATCACTGGAAATAGATTGCCAGGCCTTTTCTTCTAAGGCAATGGAGGGTGAAGTGACTTGTCAGAGGTCACAAGGAGCGCCACTGGGGATTGAACCCTTGATCTTCTGGGTACTAGGCAGTTGCTCTAATCACTAGTGCAATAGAGAAATAAAAACTAAAAGTCCCTGCATGCAATGGGATAAATCCAGGACTGGATCATACCTATTGGACAAATCTGGAGCCAGTTGGAACCCTACTCACCATCCCTCGTCGTACCTCTACACAAAAGTGGTGTCAGGGAAGAAGTGTCAAACTACAGGCCCGTGAGCCTTACCTCGGTGGCGGGAAAAGTAATGGAGACACTCCTGAAAGAGTGAATAGTGAACTTTCTCAAAACCAGCGGGTTACAGGATCCGAGGCAACATGGTTTTACCTAGGAACGATCTTGCCAGACAAATCTGATTGAGTTCTTTGACTGGGTGACCAGAGAACTGGATCAAGGACACGCGATGGATGTCATCTACCTGGATTTCAGCAAAGCCTTTGATACTGTCCCTCATAGGAAGCTTATCAATAAACTCAGTAGTTTGGAGATGAGTCCCAAGGTGGTAAACTGGATCAGAAATTGGTTGACTGACAGACGACAGAAAGTGATGATAAATGGAGCTCACTCGGATGCAAGGAAGGTGATTAGCGGGGTGCCTCAGGGTTCGGTCCTAGGCCCGGCACTGTTCAATGTATTTATGAGTGATATTGCTGAAGGACTGAATGGAACAGTCTGTCTTTTTGCAGATGACACGAAAATTTGCAATAGAGTGGACTCCCCCAAGGGAGTGTTTAACATGAGGAAGGATCTGCAAAAGCTGGAGGAATGGTCTGATGCTTGGCAATTAAGTTTTAATGCAAAGAAGTGCAGTGTCATGCACTTGGGTAGCAGAAATCCAAGGGAAATGTACGCGATAGGGGGCGAGAGGTTGGTGTGCACGGAGCAGGAGAAAGACCTTGGGGTGATTATTTCTGTAGATCTCAAGGGGGCAAAAGCCAGGAGGATGTTGGGCTGCATTCAAAGAGGAATTACCAGCAGAAGGGAAGGGGTACTAGTGCCAATGTATAAGTCTCTGGTGAGGCCTCACTTGGAATACTGTGTTCAGTTTTGGAGACCGTATCTTGCAAAGGATGTAAAAAGAATGGAAGCTGTTCAGAGGAAGGTGACCAAAATGATTTGGAGCCTGCGTCAGAAGCCTTATGAGGAGAGACTTGAAGACCTAAATATGTACACTTTGGAGGAGAGGAGGGATAGGGGAGATATGATTCAGACCTTTAATACTTAAAGAGAAATAATGAACAAACAAACCTCTTCCAGAGACGGGGAAGCTGTAAAACTAGAGGGCATGACATAAAGCTGCAAGGTGGTAAATTGAAAGGCAATGTCAGGAAATACTTTTTTACTGAAAGGGTGGTGGATGCTTGGAATGCCCTTCCGATAGAGGTGGTGGGGGCAAACACAGTGACAGAATTCAAAGTGGCCTGGGACAGACACAGTCAATAACTTTATAGCAACAAGATTAAATCAAAATAAACTGAACCATCTAATTTCTCAACAAATAGGGGTGTCCTACATGGAGCGATGGGGGGAGGAGCGGTAGGTTCACCCCTAAACACACAAAGAAACAAAGATATGGGGAGGGGTGAAGACATGGGGAGGGGTGCACCTGCTCCTGGTGGGTGCACCACTAAGCAAAGACATGGGTAGGGGTGCACCTACTCTCTAAAAGAGATGGGAAGGTGTGCACCTACTCCTGCCATATTGCTGGGCAGACTAGATGGACCATATTGGTCTTTATCTGCCGTCATTTACTATGTTACTATCCCAAGATTTTGATAATTAAACTCAATCATCCTAGTCTCAACAGCATTCTTCCTATAAAAATGCACATTTGGACATTATATTGGGGGGGGGGGGGGAGATTTTCAAACGATTTAGACTCCTAACTTTCAGAGCCCTGCTCCTAAATTGGCCTCTCTGAAAATTTACTATGGTTCAGGGCCTAAATGTTTTCTTAAAATTTCACTAACTCCTAAATTTAGGAGCATAAAAAATGGGTGGCAACAAGGGCCGATTTAAGGTGGGGAGAAAAATGTTAGGAGCTTAGCACTGATTTTCTGCACTAGGCACCTAAAGCAAGGTCATAAATCTAGGAAATGAATGGCAGGCCTAAATTTAGGTAGATGAATTTTCAGATGAAAACTTAGGCTTCTAAGTGTGACTGAAAATAGGGCACAAATGTAGGAAACCTAACTTAGGAGCCTAAATTTAGAAGCTCAGTGGGGGGGGGTTTTGGAACATCAGGCCCTATTACCTTTAAATATTAAATTTTGCTTTGTAAATATATACATAATGAGGAAAATTTCCAAAAAACACTTGCACGGATAATATTTGCCTATTGCCCATTCTTTATGTGGGAACAGGTAAACACTGATGGGCTGTTAGAAGCTACTGCTTTGCTTTGACGGCTGCTGCTGTTTGCTGCCCCCCAGAAGCTGCGGCCCTAGGTGCCCACCTTTCTTGCCTAGTGGATGTGCCAGCCCTGCTGCTGCTGATCCATTCAGTGCTGAGGATCTCTGAGGGACAAAAAAATTGCCCAGCTTAGTAATTGGTGTGGATAAGCAGACTGGATTGGGAACATGATCTGTATCTAATACAGAAGGACAAAATCTGATGGCAGAAAATCATATAGCCAATCCAGTTAGACCATTAAAACCAACAGCCCAGCCTCTACAGTTCTCCTTCAAAGACCTTCGGTGCTTGTCCCAGAATTCTCCTCTTTTTCAGCATCTCCTTTTGGAGGCTATTCCACACATCTATTACCCTTTCTGCAAAGAAACATTTCCTTAGATTGCTCCCGAGTCTCCCCCTTTCACCCTTATTCTCTCTTGTTCCGGAGTCTTCTTTCCATTGATAAAGGTCCGATTCCTATGTATTTATATCTTGGGGGTATTTAAATGTCTCTGTGATAGTCCCCTTTCCACCATTCCTCCAGGGTATACATGTTTTAGATCTTTAAGTCAGTCCCCAACTCAATCAGGTTTCTATCTTTCTGAAAGTGTGCTCTCCAGAACTATACATAGTGCTCCAAATGAAGTCTCACCAGAGACTTATACAGAGGCAGTATCACCTCCTTTTTCTGCTGGCTATTCCTCTCCTAATTCATACAACCATCCTTCTGGCTTGTCCCATCACTTTATCTACCTCTTTGGCCACCTTAACTTCAGCAGATATGATTATCCCTACATCCCATGTTTATTTTGTGCATAGAACTTTACCTGCTATACTGGATTGCCCCCTGGGGTTTTTGCAGCCCACATACATGATCCTACTTTTTCAGCATTACATCTTAGCTACCAAACTCTAGCCCATTCCTCGTTTCACTAGAATCCTCCTCATGTTTCCATCCCTTCCAAGATGTCCATCCTGTTGTAGATTACAGTATCATGTACAATAAGGCAAACCTTTCCCAACAGCTCTTCTGCAATGTCACTTACAAAACAATTGAAAAGAACTGGACCAAAGTTTGAACCTTGCAGTACACTACCAGTAATGCCTCTTTCCTTGCACTGAATTCCATTTATCACTACTCTAAAACCTTCCATTCAACCAGTTCCTAAACCAGTCAATGAGTTTTAGGCCATACCAATGGCGCTCAGCTTATTTATTAGTCGCCTATGCGGAATGGTGTTCAAGGCCTTAGTAGAATCCAAGCACCCTGCATCTAGCACTCTCCAGTGATCCAGCCCTCAAATCACTCAAAGAAACTGACCAGATTGATATGCCGTCATTTCTCTGTTTCTATTCATGCTAGCATGAAATATTACATTAACAACGGGAAACATTTCTTAAAAAAATAGGTCTCATATAATGTAGTCTCTCACTTGGTTTGCAGCTTGTCGTGCTGTGAGGGCTTGCGTGTATCAGTGATGCTGAGAGCTAAACTATCGGTAGTTTAACTACTGGCAGGGTCTCCCAAGATGGACAGGTCTCAGCTGAGGTGCCAGACCAAGACAAACCACCCATCTGGGCAGCAGCAGAATGGGATAGTGTTGACGGCGGAGGATCACATTTTTGTGACAACGGCAACACCACCAAACTTAAACTGCACGGAAGAAAGGCCCGGCAATCTACTTCTGTATCCTGCCATGAAAACCCAATGGATAGTTACAACAAAACAAATTGTGCTATGGTGCTGGAAGATGAGACCCCCAGGTCGGAAGGCACTCAACTAGTTACTGGGGAAGAGCTGAAGACTTTTCAGAGTTAAGCCAGCATTTATGATGTGGTTGGATCAAAGCCCTCGGGAAGTCTGACAGCTGATGTAGCTGCGCATGAAATGAGAGTCAGAAGCTGTAAAGATGTCTTACACATTGGAACATGGAACGTACGAAGCATGAACCAAGGGAAGTTGGAGGTGGTCAAGAATGAAATGGAACGTGTACAACTTGATCTGTTGGGTGTCAGCGAACTGAAATGGACTGGCATCGGGCACTTTGCATCAGATGATCACATGGTCTACTATGCTGGAAATGAAAGACAAAGAAGAAATGGTGTTGCATTTATAATAAAGAAGAAACTTGCAAGAACTGTAATGAAATACAATTCAGTCAGCGAACGCTTAATCTCTATTCGTCTACGAGGATTGCCTATCAACACAACTGTAATTCAAGTATATGCCCCAACAACAGCTGCAGAAGAGAATGAAATTGAAGAGTTCTATGATCACGTACAAGCTGAAATTGACAGAATATGCAAACAGGATATCCTGATAGTCATGGGTGACTGGAATGCAAAAGTTGGCAACAAAGAAGAAAGCAAAGTAGTTGGAAAATATGGACTTGGCAACAGAAATGAAGCTGGAGAAAGACTGATAGAATTCTGCAAGACCAATGATCTATTCATCTCAAACACCTTCTTCCAGCAACACAAGTGGCGACTGTACACATGGACTTCACCCAATGGATTGTATAAAAATCAAATTGACTACATCTGTGGAAGTCAACGATGGAAAAGCTCTGTAACATCAACAAAGACAAAACCTGGAGCTGACTGTGGTACAGATCATCAACTACTAGTATGCAAACTCAAGCTAAAGTTGAAAAAGAGCAAACCACTCATGAATGCAACAAAATATGACTTTGACAATATACCACTGGAATTTAAAGACTGCCTGCAAAATCGATTTGCTGCTTTAGATACAAATGACAGAGCTCCGGAAGAGTTATGGAATGACATCAAGAAGGTTGTGTTGGAAGAAAGCGAGAAGTCTCTACAAAAGGTGAAGAAGCAAAAACGGCCAAAATGGATGACAGAAGAAACTCTGAAAATTGCCCAGAAACGCAGAGAAGCTAAAGCCAGAGGAGAAAGAAAGACAATCACAGAACTCAACAGAGATTTCCAACGTGCAGCAAGAAAGGACAAGGAAAAGTACTACAACGACGCATGCAAGGAAATAGAAGCAGAAACTATTAGAGGAAGAACAAGATCGGCTTTCCTAAAGCTACGAGAGTTAAAGAAAAAGTTCCAGCCTCAAATTGGAATGTTACAAGATGCTCAAGGTTCTATGTTGAATGATGCTGAGAAGATCAAGAAAAGGTGGAAGGAATATACAGAGTTTTTATATGATAAAGATCAAGTGGACCAACAGCCATTTCAACCTGTACCTTATGATCGGGAACCATTGGTGATGAAAGAAGAAGTTGAAGCAGCATTGAAAGCCTTATCAAAGAACAAAGCACCAGGCATTGATGGCATTCCTATAGAAGTATTGCAGCAATCTGATGCAGCTGTTACCATACTTACAAGGCTCTGCCAAGAATTATGGAAGACAACAACATGGCCAACTGACTGGAAAAGATCTGTGTTTATACCAATACTAAAGAAAGGTGATCCAACTGACTGTGGAAATTATCAAACAATCGCTCTGATCCCACATGCCAGCAAGATTCTACTGAAGATTATTCAAAAGAGACTACAACCATACCTGGAACATGAACTACCTGAAGCAGGGTTCAGGAAAGGGCGAGGAACGAGAGACATCATTGCGGATGTGAGATGGATCCTTGAAAAGACTAAAGAATAACAAAAGGATATCTATTTGTGCTTTATCGACTATAGCAAGGCTTTTGACTGTGTAAACCATGAGAAACTCTGGGCCACATTAAGAAACATGGGTATACCAGAGCACCTGATCGTTCTCTTGCGCAATCTGTACATTGATCAAGAAGCAATAGTTCGAACGGAACAAGGAGAAACAGAATGGTTTAAAATAAGCAAAGGTGTAAGACAAGGCTGCATACTTTCCCCCTACCTGTTTAATTTATATGCAGAACAAATCATCAGAGAAGCAGGATTGTATGAAGACAACAGAGGTGTGAAGATTGGTGGAAGACTCATCAACAACCTTCGCTATGCTGATGATACTACATTACTGGCTGAAAGTGAAGATGATCTGAAACATTTGCTTCTCACAGTCAAAGAACATAGTCTCAAAATGGGCCTGTACCTTAATGTAAAGATGACAAAGATCATGACAACTGGCATAATCAACAGGTTCATCGTTGAAGGAGAAGAAATTAAAATTGTGAACAACTTTAACCTATTTGGATCAACTATCAATAAAGAAGCAACAAGCAATCAAGAAATCAAACGACGCATTGCTCTTGGCAGAATGGCTATGAAAGACCTAGATAAGATTCTCAAGAGCAGAGATGTCTCTCTCCATACAAAGATTCGACTTGTTCAAGCCATGGTATTTTCAATAACATCATATGGATGTGAAAGCTGGACAGTGAAAAAGACAGACAGGAAGAAAATTGATGCCTTTGAATTATGGTGCTGGCGACGAATACTGTGTATACCATGGACTGCCCGAAGAACAAACCAGTCGGTACTAGAGGAGATCAAACCTAAGCTTTCTTTAGAAGCTCAGATGACAAGACTTCGACTTTCATACTTTGGACACATCATGCGAAGAGAGAGATCATTAGAGAAAGACATCATGCTTGGCAAGATAGAAGGTCAACGCAAAAGAGGAAGGCCAGCAATGAGATGGATCGATACAATAACAGCAGCTACGGGTACCAGTCTGTCAACAATGAGCCGCCTGACTGAAGACCGAACACAATTTAGGATAGCTATCCAGAGGGTCGCCATGAGTCGACTCTGACTCAACGGCACTTAACAACAACATGATGTAGTGCTGTTTAACTGCTATTTGCATTGCTAGCGGTAGAGCTGAGAAAGGAATGGAACCTAATAGACAAGGAGTTGGTAAATCTCCAAATATAAAGTAGGGACAAATGAGGCAAAACACTGAGTATGCCCAGTAGCAGCACATCCTCAACATGTGTACCATGTACAAAATTGTCTACAACAACATTTTAGTTTCTTCAGAAACTTTCGTCTTTGATACCTGAGTTCCCTGAAGGCTTTGCTGTCTTACTTGATAAGCATAAGAATTATCCTGTGATGTTGTAAGAAGAGCTTCCAAAATCATTGATAGACTACTATTCAAAACATTTGATGCCTAACTTTAAAAGATAAGAACTTAGATCTGTCAAAAGTAACGTTCTTCCTTGGTACTATTATCATTGCTGTCATGCTAATAGACATATGCAGTGTGGTACACATATACAAAAGAGACAGACCTGCTCCACAGAGCTTACAATCTATTCAAGAAAGACACACAGGACAAATAGAATTTAATTTATTATGGAAAGGGTTAAAAACAACAGGAGAACAAGGGGTTAAGCTTTAAGGTCAGCCTCAAAAATTGGGCTCTTAGGGTGGGCTTAAATAGGACCAGAGAGGGAACATAATGTACTGACTCAGGAAGTTTTCAGGCACATGGCAAAGTGGAAGAACAGAGTCTGGAATTGGAGGTGGAGGAGAAGAGCACAGATAAGAGTTTCTTAGCTTTCGAGCAGAGTTCCTGAAGAGGGGTGTAGGAAGAGATAACAGAGAAGAGCTAATGAGGAACAGAAGAATAAATGCGCTTGAGGGTCAGTAGTGGAACTCTGGACAATATGCAAAAATGGATAGGGAGTCAATGAAATGACTTGAGAAGAGGAGTTATATGAGTGCAGTGATACTGGTGGAAGATTAGTCATGCAACTGAACTCTGAAAAGATTGAAGGGTGAGGGAGATGGTTCATTGGGACACCTACAAGGAGCAGGTGGCAGTAGTCTAAGCTGGCAAGGATGACAGCATGGATAAGGGCTCTGTAGTGTTCTCTGAAAGGAAGCGATGGGTTTTGGTGCTATAGTAGAGGAAGAAGTTACAAGTTTTAGCAGTGCGTTGGATATGAGTAGAGAAAGAGAAAAAGAAGTCAAAGATGACCAAAATGTTACAAGCTCAGGGGACCGGGGGTATGGCAGTGTTATCCACAGAGAAAAGAGGAAGGGAAAAATGAGTTAACTCATAATGACATATTAACATATAACATGACAGCAGACACAGACCAAAATGGCCCATCCAGTCTGCCCAGCAGTGATTTATCCACTTTGGGCAGATGAGCATACAAAATTCTCATAAAGAACCCAAAACACAGACTTCCTTATTTATTTTATTTATTTAATTAACTGGTTTTGCTATACTGTTTTTCTACCAGTCAAAACGGTGTACGATCAACAAGGTGCGATGGTAAAGTTACATCAAACAATACGATTTTAACATTGGGAGTGCGAATAGGTGAGGTAAAGCAGTAGCGTTGAGAACATTTCATTGAGCATCAAAATAACAAGGGTTTGTTGCTAGTATGGTAGCTAGGAGGGGTTTAGGAGGGAGGGTATGGGGGGGGGGGGACTGCTTATGTGTAGACGCCTATGGGGGTGGGGTAGGAGGGATATTGTGTGCTAGATGGAGGTTCCTTCTCCCACCTAACCCTTCCGACTCACCTAACCCATTAAAGTAGTACTACTGTCTTTTAGGGTTACTTCCAATATTATCTTGCTGCTTTGGGTTGTAACCGCTGCTCCAGTGCTTCACTGCCATCCTCTTTCCACCCGACATCCTGTGCTTATCCCGTGAATTTTTTTTTTAAATTCCACTACCGTTTTAGTCTCTATCATCTTCTCTTTAAAGGGTATTCTGGGCTTCTCCTACCCTTTCTATGAAAATTTATTTTATGATGTTGTTCCCAAGTCTACGTCTGTGGAATTTCATATTACAAGTTCCTTGCTATTGACAAAGACTTGTGTCTTGAGCTTTGCCGATACCTTTTAGGTATTTAAGGCAATTGGATTTAGCTCACACCTTTCACAGAATTCAAGGAGAGTTACATTCAGGTACAGTAGGCATTTTCCTCTTTCTAGAGAGCTTACAATCTGAGTTTATACCTGAGACAATGGAGGATTAAGTGGCTTGCCCAGTCACAAGGAGCAGTAGTGGGATTCAAACTGGGCTTCCCTGGTGTTTAGCCTACTGCTAAGAACTGAACTAAATGTAGGAACCTTAGTTTTAAATGTTGGATCCTACTTGCAGGTCAAAATGTATTTGCCAAGATCAGCTGAAAAGAGGCACCTAATTAAAGATGCATTGCACTCTTCCAATATCAGGCTCTTTATTTCAGATGTAACTTAGACCATCTTGGAAACTACTATCTTTGGATGAGGGTATGACAGCCTGAAAATAACAAATTTTCTCCAGAATCAATATAGATAATTGATCTCTGGCCATCAGTGATACAAAGTCAGTGCAAAGAAATGTACGCAAGTGGATTCCTTTATTTCCTGTATGCCTCTCTTGCTGCAGTGATCACCGTATACTGCATGGGGGAAGGTGAGAGAGCCTAGCTAAATGACATTTTCTTTGCATTACTGTTCTAATACTGATGAAAATTCATGCAGGGAGTCAAATGTTGATCTCCGTTGAGTTCATTTTGACATACATAATTCAGTCATTTTACCCACGGGCAGCGGAATGGGATGGCACATTGGGGCCATGGCCTAACCAACCTTTGGCCTCACCAGTTAGAGAGTTTCCAGAGCAGGTTAGAGTTTGGTTAATTAGACTTCCTAATGAAAAAGGTGTTTCACTGTCCCTGGTTTTACCCTCTGGTATTTAAAAAAAATCATAAAGGCATTCCATGGTTTTTAGTAGGGCCTCTATACTATTACAAAAGGAATCATAATTAAACAATAAAATGTGCATAGTGCATAGAGGTGTGCAGGCAGTACCAAAATCAGAGGCCAAGACCTAAGCAGAGAGAGTTAAAAGTTTAGTTTAAGGAATGGCAGTAGTAGTTTAGCAGTTTGCATCTCTATTGCATGCTATATTTCACTAGGAGAGCACTAGTGCTATGTTATAATAGCATGCTCTTCCTATGCCTGACTGAAGCAGGTAAGCAAATAACAGATACTCAGTTTACAAAGCTCCATGTTGTAGTGTTGCACTGTAATCACAGGCCCAGTATCTGATTAGTGGATCAGGACCTGGAATTGCCAAAATGTCTTTATATTTTTACTTCACAACGCACCTGCACTGAAATTTGTTGTGCCTGTCTTGTATCCTGCACTGCCTGGGATCTGTGGGCTACAGTCGTGAAGTAAGCCCTTCCCCACACTCGTGGGCTCTTTGCTGGGGTAGGAGGGGCTTTGTACTGTATGAGGCAGTTAGTTTATTGCACTGTACATGAGCTATGGCAGAAAACCAATGGAACTATTATATACACATTAGATAAATGACATGGGGCAGGGGAACTGGCATTGGGTTGGATTTTGGAATGTCTATGTTCACTTACCTAGAATGGAAGGATCTCCATTGGGAAGACTGGATGGGTTTTGATCTCTGTTACTATATACATGATTCTATTTTCAAATGGGCTCTGTCTTATTTTTCCCTTTAAAGGTGGTTGCTCTTTATCATCTCTTCTGTGAAAATCAACAAGATAAGCAGGGCAGACAAATTGGATACGACATTCGAGATTATAATAAACGCTTTTCTGGACAACCTAGACCTGTAAGTATCTATTTATTTTGTTCCTTTTACTAAAGTCCACTAAGCAGTTAACGCACATTTTCACGCACGGTAACTGTGCATAAGGGCCTGCATGTGTGTCTGTACAGCGCTGCGTATGCCTTGTAACACTATATAAATGTTTACTAGTAGTAGTAGTAGTTACCGCATGCCGATTCGTGCACTAACTGCATTCACATGTTAGGATGGTGAATGGGAGGGTTAGGAGCAGAAAGTGGGCATGGTGAGCACACTGCAGTCAGTGCTGGGGGCCATATTATGTCCATTATCCACATATTTCAAGCACTATAGGGAGAATATTGAGTGCTACTCAACCTGGCACTATGGGGGTCATTCTGATCCGGACGTCCAGACCCGCTAATTGTGCAGATCGTGTTGGCAGCCACAGAGCTCCCCGCATGTATAGCTGACTTGTGCGGGGATCTCTGTTTGTGGGCAGGAAGGGGTGAGCCAGGGGAGGAGAGAAGGCAGGCGATGGGTGGGAACACGACCCTGGATGTACAGGGCCGATTCAGAGGTCGGCCCTATACATCTGGGATCAGTCAGGTAGACGAGGCACGTATTCCACCTCGGAGGTGGAATAAGTCTCCCTGGATGTCGGGGGACAGCAGAGCCAGGCCACAAGCAAGAGGTGAGGGTGTGCAGGTGGTTCCCCGCGGCCCGACCCTGACCACGGAAGGCCAGATGAGGGGTCGAGCTGCGGGGAAAGACATTTATTTTCTGCAGTCAGGGATCGCGGCTCCTGAATGGAGCCTGGTGAGTTAGCTGGGTATGTGGCTGGGCGTGCGGCCGATCAGAATCAGGACCCAACTTGCATGTCCAGGCCGGTAGACCTGATTCTCATCCCGAGGACATGCAAAACGGAATTGGCCTCTATCTCTATAGTGAAGGGAGGGGCTGGGAAATTACCCAGATAGTAGTGCTATTTTGCTGTAATCCATTCAGTTATGCATTCCTTTAGTTGAGCGCTGCCTAAACAAGACAGATAGCAGTGGCAGCTCTGACTGCATTCTGCATATTTGTAGCACTAGATATATGTATTAATTTAAATGCCAGCACTGGTGGCTGCTTCCACTAACGATTGATCCCATTTTTTAATCTCATTGAAAATGAGTAACCCTGCTTTTAACATGGTTTTTATGCATCTATACAAATCAAGCCACACACAACTGTCTGTGATCAATGGAGTTATGATGACTTTGGGAAGCTGGAGTCCACTGGTAGGTTTGGGGGCTAAGGGAAGCAAAATGATCCCTATCTGGATCAAACTATTTAATACCCAAAGGGAAAAAAAGACGTTGAAATATCATCTTTTGTTTAACAGTGACACTGAATTCTAATTTCACTCTTCTGTCAGTTTGCAGACTACCTTTATGACATGCCCTTATTCATCCATCTTGCTTTGAGAAGAGTCTTTACCATGGGGGCTCTCGTGTGGATCTTCTGCCTTAGAATTGTTGTGTGCTCCCTTGGAGCCATCATGTGCTTGACTTCTCCATTTGACGTGGTGGCCAAACCTCTCTGTGGAATCCTGAGCACAATAGATGATCTGGTCGTCATATTTCTCCTTTTAATTTGCATGATAAATATCTGCCAGCAGATAGGCCCCGAAGAAGTCGGTGTGGCCCATTCGACAACGCAGAGCATCCTGTCAGAATCCTGATAGCACTTTGACAATGTATTCCTCAATGAACATTAAGTCTGGAGCTCTTGGTGAACTGGGGGCTGCCTGTGAAGCAGTTGGTTTCTTAAAAACAGGTGCTGTCTAAACTACAGGCACAGGTTAAAGCAAGTCTGGCATCTCCTGCCATGCTATGGCACGGGTCCTCTAGAAGCTGCTAATATGGAGATTTAGAAAAAGGTCTTAATCTCCAAGTGAAGTGCAGTGGAGCCAGGAAGCTTTGAGAGAGAAAGGGAGGAAATAGTTAAAATTCTAGACAAGTATGTGGAAGTCTACCTAAAGAGAGAGAAGGGGCAACTTAAGGAAATGTCAGAAATATGTCCACATATATGTAAGACCTGTTTGTGACTTTAAGATTTGCTCAGCTTCTGTTAAAGGCAAGTCTTAGCCCTGCCCCTTTCAACTACTTTGCACAAAGGAAATCCATAAAATGTTGAAAACTGTATACGGGAAAATTGCTCTGGTTAGTTTACTTTTATTTTTTGCCAGAGGGACTAATTGCATACACAGATTGTCCAATAGGTGGCGCTGGAAGTCCTTAAGCAGTCAACATTGACTGGAAGGCACACATTGCATTGCATACAGTATGTTATGACATCTGATATATATGAATGCAGTTTTCTATGTAACATTAGAGAAATGCAAAAAATTTCACAATTAAAGGGAAAAGTATGAAAAGTGGCATGTTTGACTTTGATAATATTTTCCCCAATTTTTGTCATAAATCATACAGCATGGTTTTGCTTTATTTTCACATCAGAATCTGCTATTATACCCAGGCTCCCTATTTCTCTTACAATTCATATAAACACATTTTTGCCGCTTCTCACAAAATGTTACAATAAAAGGTTTTACGGAAGGACTAAGATTATGAAGTTCTCAGATTCTTATTCAGAAAGCAAGGCATCTACTTTACACATATCTTTCCTTTGAGAATGAGTGATTCTTGAAAATGCAGCATAGCCTCTACCTCTGCTCAGTGGTCTCCCTCATACGTATATAACTCATTCCCAACCCAGCTGTTCAGGTTTAAGAAAAGTAATGGCTAGTATGACATAGGGTGGGAGCCAGTGTTTCAGTATCACTATTGACATCGTTATACATTAAAATCTTTTTTAGAAATCATTATTTTTACCATCAACTGGGTAGAGGTTGTTTTCACCACTTTAACATCTGGAACAATGAGAAAACTGAATTTACCATGAATGTTCTGTCAACATTTAGGACTCTTAATGTAAAAGCTTTGGAAACCACATAGAAAGTATTTCAATGATTAGAATTAATACTGGCCTTTTGCCACAAGCTCAGGACAATCTGCAGGACAATGATGTGTATAGTAAGCTCAGAGTTTGCAAGCATCCGGCACATCCTTTCACACTCTTTCAAACAGCTGCCATCCAGTTCAGAAGCATCAAATGTTGAACCACCACCCGCTTTGTTTCCTGCAGTTCTTGTGCAATTTCTTGAGTTTCCTTATAAGGCCTTGGAATGATTTCAACTGGGGAGACCAAGGTCACTCTTTGATGTTAACAGTAATAGCAGAAAGCTACTGAAGGCTGCTGACATTGTGCATAAGTACTGCGGAACATGCTAGAGATTCTGTCTTTGCTAGCTAACATTTTGAAAGTATTAGGATACTAAACTTGTATATAATAGAAGGTGGTTGTATATTCTGTAAAAAGGTATGTACATCTAGAGATGTATATTTATTGTTAATAAAGGAAAATACGAATTACCCACAAGTTTCTGTGAATTTTAATTGTTTTCCAGTTTGTTTCCAGTTATGGTCATCAGTACAAGAACTTAAGGTCCCTGTAGAGATGGAGAGCAGCTATTTTCCAAATAGCATTCTTGGTATTATGCAAGCAAGCATTAACAACAATGAAAACCTCAAGCATCAGAACTGGTTTATTATCCCAGTACAGCTGACAAGCAGCCCGCTTCATTCAGTTTCTGAATACACAAACAACATGGCAAAAATTTGCTAAAAAATGTCTACCATATCATTAAACTTTGTAAAGCTTAGTTTAATTTTAACCAATGTAGAAGAAACCACGATACAGTCCTGGTCCCGGCGGGTACTTTCTGGGCCAGCGCATAAATATGAAGCGCCCTAGGTGAACTTCATTACTAGCGCCCCCTCGCTGGAGCCCCCACCCTCATTGACCCCACTGCCACTTCCTTCCGGGAAGTGCAGTGGTGGCAATACTTTTAAAACGGCACCACAGCACTTACCTTCACCTGTGGTGCAGTTCACTATTCTGCCTCCCTGTTTGATTCCACTTCCTGTTTGCATGGGGACAGAAGCAGAGGCAATTGGTGCCCTCATACCATTGCACTCTAGGTGACCACCACTTTGCCTGATGGTAGTGCTGGCCCTGGGTACTGTGGGTCTGCCACTAGACACCGACATGTCTTTTTGAGTGCTTTGAAATGCTTGGGCTCCCCATCTTCTGTTTTGTTTCTTTCTACTTTATTGTTTTTGGGGCAGAGTCCTGACTTCTTGCAGTTTTACCTATTCAGATTACATGGTCGACCCTAATCATTCTGGGCCTGAATTTCCAAGCAAGTTATGCATTTGTCAGCAGGTGGCAAAAGCATAACTAACTAACCCATGTACTCTAAAACTTGTATGGATAATATTGGGGCATTTAACTTGCTAAATGGTTAGATATTAACTATAATAATGAGCCAACATAGGGAAGGAGCAAAACGGAGCTGGCACTAATACATGGGGAGGAGAATGTTATAACAAGGCACCTATTCTAAAGCTATTTTATAAAGACACATAGGTATCTGTGTGCCTTTATAAAATACTAGTACAAATCCTGCAGAAATTGTGGTTAAAATGAAACTGTGCAGATTTCTGCTGCTTGGGAGCAAATGTAAATATATGTGCATATTTTATAAAATGGCACGTTCATCGCGATTCCACCTGTGCTCCATTCAAGCTCCTCCTCTGTTCACCTGGGTTAAGTAAAGGTACAAATGTTCTTGTTGTACTTTCATGCCTGGGGTAATTTTATAAGAGGTCTTTTACATGTTCTCATTCTATGCCCCTACACTTTGGAACGCACTCCCTGAGTTTGTAAGAGCTATTAAAGATTTAATGGATTTCAGAAAAGCTTTGACAGCTCATCTGTTCTTAGAACATTATGAAATGAATCAATGACTTTGATCTGATTAAGTGTATAGCCTTTCCCACAGCTCATATCCTATTTACCAACTGGCTCAGTTAATATATGATCTTCACTGCCTCCTCTATCCTTTCTCTAAATAATCTTTGCTCCCCTATTGCACTCTCAGCTTCATACTACTGCTAATCCACCTACTTGAATATGCATCATTAATGTTACTGCCTACCTTTTTGTTATCCAACTTTAATTACTTGTTCAATGTAAAGTTCTAGTTGTTGTAATGTTAACTGCTTGGAATGTAATATAAGGTGGTATAGAAAACTTGTAAAATAACTAAATGTATACTAGCATATATGCGGAAAAAAGGCTTTATAAAATTATGCTCTCAGAGTAATATCGTCAACGAAACAAATGTTAATAAACACAAGCAACTTTGCTATAAAAATCCTGAGTCTTTGGCTTTTACCATGACAAAACTGGAGTCAGGCCATAGGACCGACAAGGCATTTTATGGAAGCTTGACCTCCAGTCCTGCAGAAAGAGTCGACAATGCAACTAAAAAAGTCAGGTCGTGGAATAGTCTAGCAGGATTCAAGAAAAGTCAATTATCAGGTATGTAAAATTTCTCCTTCCTTATCAATGTGCTAGACCAGTCCAGACAAGTGAGATGTACCAAAGCAGGGTGGGAGGAAGACTCTGTTCAGGACAGTTAAGAATGTGTGTACCCCAATTTGTGAGGCCCACCCAGGATCAATAATATCCTCAGGCCAAGATGGGCCCAAAGCCTGTGTAGATAGTGGCTCACCAAAAGCCAAGGAGGAAGACGTACAGCATCTCTTTGCAGGCCACACCTGAAGCAGGGCAACCAAGCCTGCCAATCACAGAACCTCTCCACAGCTGAATAGCTCTACCTATTGGCATCCAACTGAGTGGCCCCAACTTCATACTATGAGTTCACATGTGGAAGAGAGGGAAGCTCTCACTTCACCTGGACCCACACAGTTCCAAACCAGAAGAGAGGCCTACAGGTTGTTGAAGCTTGTGATGTGTGCTACAGACAGGGCAGCCCGATACTCCTCTGCCTGATAATTCAGCTCCATGACCTCTGGGTTCGCTCCAGCCCTGAGAGTTCTGCCTCATTGGCAGACACACACTACCGCAAGGGCAGCAACTGTGAACATACCACCTGCTTGGTTCATCAGAAGAGGCCTGAACCTCTCCAGGACCAAACCACTTGTTCTGGCCTCCTGGTAGAAGACTGCCCTGCAAGCCTCCTGAGGAGCCCAGAGCTGCCCCAGAGCCAATTGACCAAGGCATCACAGTCCTAGTTCTACAGGCTGAATCCAAGATGACAGGCACTTCATCCAAAGCTTCCAACAGTATCCCTCCTATCAGATGGCAGAATGGCAACCAATACCTCAACTACTCCTTGATTTCCCATGGGAGGGAAGGATATAGTCAAACAATATTCAGGGTGAAGAAAAGAATTTTGGGGATTTTTCCTGAGAGCTGGTACTGATTCAAGAAGAAAAGAAAATTTTAAATTAACTGAACTAAGTTCTACGAGAGCTTCTGAGACTTTTAGCTGAAACTGCTTGTCAGTGCATGAAAAAAATATGTCTTTGAGAGTCCCTGGATTGGGATAATTCCTACGAGAATCTCTTGATTATTAAGGACAGTTTTGTCAGAATTAAACTGTTTTACAAGAAGAGCTCTGCTGGTTTCTGGCAGTGATCTCTAAGAGTGCTGAGGTGATCGTCTCTCAGGAGTATTGTTATTTCCTTCAGAAGAACCTAAAAGAACACAGAAACAGATTTTAAAGTTGCCCTTTCAAAGAACTCTAAAAGTGAACACAGAAGCTGTGCAATTTAGGGACCTTTTACTAAAGTCCGCTAACACACAATTAATGCACCAAACAAACACATGTTCATTGTGTGGCCAATATGTTCCCAGCAGCTAACGAGATAGGTCAATCTAATGTGCAGTCCGCCAAGGCAGGTTCCCTTAATGATTCCCATAGAAGAATCATTAGGTGAACTCATGTTAACAGCCTCATTGCAGCCATGCATGTGGCAAATGTGCTGTCCACACCCCAGTCCACCCATCTCCCGCCCCATCCCACGATTGCCAATTAGCATCAGACACGTCAGTGTCAGACATGCATGTGCATTAGTGTTCCTGACGGCAAGTTGCCACACGTTAACCGGCTAACGAACTTTAGTAAAAGGGCCCCTTAAACTGCTTCTCTCAAAGGATTCTTTCTGCGCTGCTGTCTGAGAGACAGTGAAAGTGAGTTTGGTTTGTGTATGAGATGCTGGCCAGTGGTTTGAAAGTTCTGGAGTGAATGTTTGAAAGTGGGAGTGAAAGGTGGGATTAGACAGGATTTATAATTATTCTTTTATTTACTTAGAATAGTGAAAGTGCCAAAGTACTTAAGAACTAAAAACAGTTTGTCAGTCTAAGCTGTAACCTTTTTTTTTTACTTAGAAGAATCAGCTTCAGGATTAATTTAGTTTCTCTTTTTGAGTTATTTAAGATAGGGAGTAGGGAGACTCAGCCCTGAACAGAGTGAACCAGAATCCTAACGAAGATCCAGGAGAGAAGGACCGGACCCAGGACTTGAATATCATTAGGCCGCTAGGCAAGACAGTAATTGTAAGAAAAGTACCTGGTGCACCATACAAAAAGTAAATTTCTTTGAGATCAAATAACAGAACACTGAGTAATCACATTTCCAGATACTAAAGGATTTATTTCTAACAATGAGAAATTAGCACTTACCTGCAATATTTCTTGGGAAAGGAGTTGTTCCCACAAAAGGGAAAATTAAAATTGGTCCCTCAACAAAAAAAGGTTAAAGAGGAAAATACACAAGAGTTTAAAGTAAAATACTGGAATAGTAAAACTTACCTGAGTAGTTCCTATTCTGGAAAGGCTTATAAAGAAAATTTTGAAAAAAGAATCTAAACTTGCAGTCTAAATCTTGGGGAAAAGGGAATTCTTTGGGTTAAAGCTGATAAATCTGTGTATTTTAGATTCCAGTGCATTTAAGTCAAGTCCGTCAGGGCTTAGTGCCACCAGAGAGCTTTCATTTAAATTTAAACTTAGTTAGGGCTTAGTACAACCAGACAGCTTTTAATTTAAATCAAATCAGAGTATAGCTTAGCATAGGAGGAAAAATAGGGTAAATATTCTTTGAGTAGAAATAAATTGTTTCTAGAGACCTTTACAAGGAGGCCTTCCAGTTGGGAGGCAAGAGACCTGTTAAATTGTTTTAAGTAGGTGTTAAAGCCAGGTGGCAGATCAAAAGAGCAACTTGAAAGTTTCCATCAAACCAAGGGCTGTGTGAATCTCCCAAGAAATTGTTAAGAGTTTACCTTAGAAGCACAGCTGGGGAACTGTGTAACGAGCCAGCTTTTATTAAGTACTGTTTCCCTCCCACCCACCCCAGGCATAATCTTAGCTTTATAGGTTTTTAAACCTATTAAAGGGGAAGAGGTAGTCAAATTCACTTTCAGGTTCAGCTGGTTATCCTCACCAGGAATAGATTAATTAAGGCCCTGAAATCAATTAACCTTGAAGTGAACAAAATCCCTTAAACTTATTAGGGGTCATTATGAGCTGCGTTTAGTGGGGATGGATGTCCGGGTTGGACGTCCATTCCTGTTAAATGCCGGAACCATATCCCCTGCCCAAAGCTCCCCACACATACACAGGAGATGTACGAGGAGCTCTGGATGGGGGCGGGAGAGGGTGGGCCGAGGGAGAAGCAAGGGCGGAAGGTGGGCTGGGATGTGACCCCAAATATACAGGGCCGATCCTGAGGTTGGCCCTGTACGTCCGGGGTCGCCAACATGGATGGGGACTTATTCCACCTTGGAGGTGGAATAAGTCCCCCTGGATATTGAGGAAAGCGGTGCAAGGCCAGGTCAGCGGGGCAAGGGAGTGCAGGAACTTCCCCGCAGCCTGATGCTGCCTTTGGAAGGCCGCATCGGGGGTCGGGCTGTGGGGAAAAAACTTCATAGTGGTGGCCAGGGATGACAGCTCCTTAATGAAGCCATGGCATAGCAGCTCCATGCAGGAGACGGGGCAAGCCTGTACATGGAGAAGCATGGACATCTGGTGGCACAGAATTAAGGGACGGCCTGCCAATTCAGGCATGGGCCAGCCATCTAGACCCGATTCTTATCCCATGGGAACATCTAGCTCCCATGGGCTCAGAATTGGGGTCTAGATTGGCCCGTCCAGATCCTAGACATCTGGGTGGGGAGGATGTTCACCATTAGGTATCGGGCCCATTAGGTATAGTTGTATTAGTAAATAACTTAAACTGCTAAACAAAACCTTAAAACTAAGATGCAGACAGCAGCCCAGCAGCGAGATGGGAGCTATCCAGTCTTTTGCACTACGTGTCATATGTACCATTTTCTCCCAGTTGGTGAGGGGTCTTACCGTGTGCACTAGGTGCAAGGAACTCTTTGCCCTCAGTGAACAAGTCTGATTTCTGGAGGCTAGAGTAACAGAAGATCTAATGAAGACAGAGGTATATAGACGAAACCTACAGGGACATAGTACTAAAGTCCTACCTCCAGTCTGGCAGCCTCTCTGTTGCCATGAAGGAGAGAGGTCACGTGAAAAGACGGCATCACCTTGGTGTGACAGGAAGTGATCCTCTAGCTGTGCCCATGAGGGAAGGGTTAGGATGACCATTATAGTTGGCGATTCAATCATCAGGCATGTAGATAGCTAGGTGGCTGGTGGCTGGTGGCTGGTAACATGCCTGCCTGAGGCGAAGGTAGCAGACCTCACACACCACTTAGACAAGGTTTTAGATAGTGCTGGGAAGGAGCCTGCTGTTTTGGTAAATGTTGGTAGCAATGACATAGGACAGTGTGGGAGAGAGGTTCTGGAGGCCAAATTTAGGCTTTTAGGTGGGAAGTTGAAATCCAGAACTTTCCAGTGTAACATTCTTTGAAATACTTTCCATTTCACACACAGGACCCAAAAGGCAGGCAGAGCTCTGAAGTCTCAATGCGTAGATGAGATGATGGTGCAAGGAAGAGGGTTTCGAATTTGTTAGGAACTGAGTAACATTCTAGGGAAGGGAAGGGCTTTTCTGAAAGATGGCTACACCTTAACTTGAATGAAACCAGGCTGCTGGCATTACCCTTTAAAAAGGAGATAGGGGAAAGTCGATTGCCGCCCAAGAGCGCATGATTCAGAAGGATGTATTCTTGAAGGATACTAGCAAAAGAGGGAAGTTAGGGCATCCCAAAAGAGAAGTTCCAATAAAGAAAGAGGTGGCCCAGATGTTCTTGAGTACAGAGCTGAAAAATTCCAAATTACCCCTATCAAGTGATACCCAGATTAATATGAATAAAATACAAAATATTTTAGAACTAGTCCTTAATGGAACACAGGATGTGGTGCAAGAGATAACAGTGTTGGGGCCACTTGGCAGTAGTGATCATAGCATGATCGCATTTGATTTAATAAATGGAAAAAGGATGGCAAGGAATTTCTCAGTACTACCTTTTAACTTTCAATAGAGAGACTACGATAAAATGAGGAAAATAGTTAAGGAAAAACTAAAAGAAGCAGCTGCAAAGGTTAAAGATTTACATCAAGCACTGGCGTTGTTTAAAAATACTATCTTGGAAGCTCAGACTAGATGTATTCCATGCTTTAAGAAAAGTGGAAGGAAGGCCAAAAAACTGCCAGCATTGTTTAAAGGTGTGGTCAGTGAGGCTGTTGTAGCAAAAAAAAAGCATCTTTCAAGAAATGGAAAAAGGAGCCAAATGACAAAAACAGGAAACAACATAAGCACTGGCAAATTAGATGCAAGACATTGATAAGGCAGGCAAAGAGAGAATTCGAAAAAAAGCTTGCCGTGGAAGCAAAAACACATAACTACTTTTTCAAGTACATTTGTAGCAAAAAACCTGTGAGAGAGTCAGTTAGACCACTGGGTGACAGATGGGTAATAGGGACGTTAAGAGAGAACAAGGCCATAGCAGAGAGACTGAATGAATCTTTAATGAAGAAGATGTAGGTAAGTTACCCATGCCTTAACTAGTTTTTAAAGGTGATATGTATTTTATTGACTACATCATGCTTGGCAAGGTTGAAAGTCAATGTAAAAGAGGAAGGCCAGCAATAAGATGGATAAATACAATAACAGCAGCTATGGGTGACACTTTATCAACAATGAGCCACCTGACTAAAGACCGAACACAGTTTAGGCCAACTATCCAGAGGGTTGCCATGAGTCGACACTGACTCAATGGCACTTAACAACAACAACATTGGAAGAACTGAAAGAAATATCAATAAACCGGGAAGATGTATTACAACTATTTGATAAACTGAAGGGTAGCAAATCACCTGGACTGGATGGTATAAATCTAATGGTGTTGAAAGAGCTAAAATACGAGATTGCAGACCTATTATTAGTAATCTGTGAATTATCATTAAAATCATCTGTAGTACCTGAAGATTGGAGAATGGCTGATTTTTATAAAGGGTTCCAGGGGTGATCCGGGAAACTATAGACCTGTAAACCTGACAAAATGGTAGAAGCCATTATAAAGAATAAAATTACTGAACATGTAGATAGTCATGGTTTAATGGGAGAAAGCAAACATGGATTTAGCCAAGGAAGATCCTATCTTACTAATCGGTTATATTTTTTTGAAGGTGTGAATAAACAGGTAGACAAAGGTGAGTCAGTTGATATAATGTATCTGGATTTTCGGAAAGCCTTTGACAAGGACCCTCATAAGAGACTCTTGGTGAAATTAAAAAGTCATGGGATAGGAGATAGTGCACTATTGTAGATCAAGATCTGGTTAAAAGATAGAAAGCAGATCCAAGATGGCGCTGCAATCAGATGCACCTGAGGGACGCTCTGAGGTTTCTTTGGTTTACTGGTGGTGGTAATTTTTGTCTCAGTCATGGGGAAAAGAAAGAGGAAGGGGAAGGCTGCACTCCTGGATGGCGCCACTTCTTAGCCTCTTTGTTAGACGACTTCGGACCCCTTTTGTGTTCCTGCTGGCTCCTCAATAGTCTCTTCCCAGGACCAGCCTATTGGGCATGCAACAGGCATCAGTGAGAGGGCTTTGTTGAGCCCTACTGCATGCACACCACCTCGGAGACCCAGAAGTGTTCAGTCTGCAGGGGGGTTGGAGGATTCCTAGACTGAAGTGGTTGGTGGTGCCTCCCTGCCTGGAGGCTCTTCTACTGTTGCGTCCTCCCCTCTTGTGGAAGGGAAATCCGTGGTGAACTTGGATTTTCCCTGATGAAGTGTAAGTGAGATCGAATAGGGGAGGGGAGGGGAGTGACTGCTTCTGGGCTGTTCCAGCGAGAGGTTGCAAAGCCGGGTGCGATGGCTATTGAGTCACTCTGGGATTCCATACAGGGGGCTCAATTCTTCCATGTAAGTTTTCTTTACTCGTTTTGTAGGTGATTTAATGGAGCAGCAGGTGCACCTAGTCTTGCCGCCTTGCTGGGCAGACTAGATGGACCATACTGGTCTTTATCTGCCGTCATATACTATGTTACTAAGTAATTGTGTCTCAGTCAGTGGTTGAACACTCCCAGGCATTGGAACATCTGACTGGAAAGTGTGCTGCCATGGAACCTTGGGTCAATGCATCTCAAGTTCTGGGGGAGACCCTGGTTAAGGACAGAAATTGTATCCATCATCGGATAGAATACTTGGAGAATCAAGTATGCAAGAATAATCTTAGATTTTTGGACTTTCCTAAGTCTCCTCTTATTTCTCCTGTGGATATGGTGAAAAAATATTTGATTGAGGTTCTTGGCATGTCATTTGAGTTGCTTCCTCCTCTGGTTAGGGCACATTACTTGACACTTGGGAGGAATGCCCCTCCGGATGAATGCCCCTCTGGGTAAACAAGGGAGTTCTGAGGGTATTACCCTCACGGAGTTTCTTGAGTCCTCGTTAGAAGTGGTGACCCAGTGGACCACCTTGATAGCAATCTTCACATTGGAGTTTGACTGCAATATTGTGCTCAGAATGTATTTCCACAATATTAAGTTGTTTCTTGGTTCCAAAGTAAAAATATTTCCAGATTTATCAAGATTTATGCAAAAAAGGCTCATTTTTGTTAGGAACTTATTTGTAAAGAGCCGTTCTGAAAAGTAGACCACAATAATCTGTATGGGTGGCTTTCACTTTAGTATTATTATTATTAAGCATTTATAAAGTGCTGCAAACATACGAAGTGCTATACACACAAATAAGAAAGACAGTCCCTGCTCATCAGAGCTCACAATCTAGTCAAGACAAAAAATTACATAATACAAATTACAGATCAACAGGACAAAGTATACATCTAATGTTAGAGAGAGCAAACACAGCATATATAAAATAGTCATATCACAACACAAGAGTCAAGAATGAAAAGCAATAGTGAAGAGGTGGGATTTCAACCTGGACTTGAAGATGGCCAGGGAGGATGCCTGGCGCACAGAGACAGGAAGGCTGTTCCAGGCAAAGGGTGTAGCAAGGTGAAAGGAGCAAAGTCTAGAATTAGCAATATGAGTGAAAGGCATAGATAAACGAAGACTATTAGAAGAGCGAAGTAACCGAGAGGGAGTGTAAAGATAGATAAGAGACGAAAGGTACTGGGGGGCAGAAGAGTGAATACATTTATAGGTCAGTAGGAGAAGCTTGAATTGGATACAGAAATGGATGGGGAGCCAATGAAGTGACATGAGGAGAGGAGTGATGTGGGAAAAATGAGACTGGCGGAAAATCAGACGAGCAGCAGAATGTTGAATAGACTGAAGGGGAAAGAGGTGGTTTATAGGGAGGCCGACAAGGAGAAGGTTACAGTAATCAAGGCAGGATGTGATTAAGGAGTGGACAATCATTTTAGTAGTGTTAACAGAGAGGAAGGGGTGAATTTTGCAGATATTGTAGAGAAAGAAACGGCATGACTTAGCAATGAGTTGGATATGTAGAGAGAAAGAGAGAGAGGAGTCAAAGGTAACACCAAGGTTATGCACTGAGGAGACAGGAAGGATAACAGAGTTATCCACAGAGACAGAAAAAGGGGAAAGAGGAGGGGGGGGGATTCGGGGGAAAGATAAGGAGTTCAGTCTTGGCCATGTTCAATTTTAAGTGGCGGAGGGACATTCAGCTAACAATGTCAGAGAGGCAGACCGTGATCTTAGCCTGGATTTCTGGAGAGATAACAGGCGTAGAGAGGTAGATTTGAGAGTCATCAGCATAGAGATGATAGTGAAAGCCATGGGAAAAGATAAGGGCACCAAGGGACTGAGTGTAGAGAGAGAAGAGGAGCGGTCCCAAGATGGAACCCTGAGGAACACCTACAGGTAATGGGGTGGAAGAGGAGGAGGAGCCACCAAAGCACACGCTGAAAGAGCGATGGGAGAGGTAGGAGAACCAAGAAAGTACAGTTCTTGAAACCTAGTGAGGACAGGGTGATAAGAAGAAAGTTGTGGTCAACAGTATCGAAAGCAGCAGAGAGATCAAGAAGGATGAGGACAGAATAGAGGCCTTTGGATTTTGCTAGGAACAAATCATTAGTGACTTTGGTAAGAGCTGTTTCAGTGGAATGTAGGGGACAGAAGCCAGATTGTAAAGGATCCAGGAGAGCATGAGAGGAGAGGAAGTCGAGACAGCGGTGATAGACTGCACGCTCAAGTAGTTTAGAGATGAAGGGAAGGAGAGAGGTGGGTCGATAGTTAGAAGGACAGGTGGGATCAAGTGAGGGTTTCTTGAGAAAGGGTGTGACCACAGTGTGCTTGAATTTAGAAGGGAAAGTTGTGGTGGAGAGCGATAGGTTGAGAATATGAGAGATGGAAGGGACAATAGTGGAGGAGATGGAGCTAAGGAGGTGGGAGTGGATGGGGTCAGACGAGCAGGTAGTAACTTTAGAGGAAGAAAGAAGGAGTGAAGTTTCCTCATCAGAGACCATAGGGAAGGAAGAAAGGGTAGCAGAAGTGAGGGAGGAGAACTGGGAAAAAAGGGGGGGTAGTAAGGGTGGTGGGGAATTGGAGGGTGATCTTGTGAATTTTGTCATGAAAGAACTCAGCCAAGGGCTGGGCAGGAAGGGAGGGAGGAATCAGAGGTGGAGGCACACTGAGGAGAGAACTGGGTGTGTTAAAGAGATGACGAGGATCAGAAGCAAGATAGTTCGTCAGATGGGTGAAGTAGACTTGTTTAGCAAGTACAATGGCTGATTGGAAAGAGAACAGAATGAATTTAAAGTGGAGAAAGTCAGCATGGGAGCAGGATTTAAGCCAGGCACGCTCAGCAAAGCGGGCACAGCAATGCAAATAACGGGCAGTGGGAGAGAGCCAGGGCTGGGGAGAAGAGCGCCTAACAGGACGTGGGGTAAGGGGAGCAAGAGCATCCAGGGCAGAGGAGAGTACAGCGTTATATGAGGTCACAGCCTCATCAATGGATTTGGATAACAGAATGGATGAAAAGGGTGAGGAAATAATGTAGGAAATATCTAAGGGATCAATAGCAAGAAGGTTTCTAGAAAGGTTAGTGGAGACAGGATGAGGCTGAGGTGGTGACTTAAAAGGTGGTGGTCAGATAAGGGAAGGACAGAGTTACAGAAGTTGGAGGGTGAGCAGTTAGAGAAGAAAATCAGGTCAAGGCAGTGACCATGTTGGTGAGTAGGGGCAGTGGAGCAGAGTTGAAGGTCGTAAGAGGAGGTAAGGGAGAGGAGCTTTAAAACATGGGGGTCAGAGGGGACATCAACATGAATATTAAGATCCCCGAGAATAAGAGTGGGGGAGGAGGGGTTAAGAAAGGTAGACAGCCAAGAATCAAAGTCATAAAGAAAAGTAGACATAGAAATGTCGGGAGGCCGATAGATAACAGCTACCCGAAGTGGGAGAGGAGTGAAGAGGCGGATGGAGTGGACCTCAAAAGAGAGAGATGAGTGAGACTGAGGTAGGATGAGGGTCTGGAAGTGACAAGAGGGGGAAAGAAGCCCAGTACCCCCGCCATGTCCAGTGGGATGAGGCGTGTGGGAGAACTGAAAGCCCCCATGACAAAGCGTGGCAATAGAGGCAGTATCTTCAGGAAGAAGCCAGGTCTCAGTTAAAGCAAGGAGGTGAAGTGCGTGAGAAATAAAAAGGTCATGTATAAAAGCAAGTTTGTTAGTATCCTCCTCACTCTTTATAAAAAGCTCTTTTATGAGTATGTTATTTTTAATTTCTGTTTTATGAGTGTTCCTAGTACCCCCCTTTTAGCCTGTATCCTTATTTATTTATTTTTCATGATCAGGTTTTATGACTATTTTTAGACTGGTCTTTTGGAGGTTTTTTCATTTCTTGTTTATTGTTTGTTTTGAGGCTGTTCCCCTCCCCCCTTTTTACTATGCATGTTTAGTATGCTTATGATTTTTTTATTTAGCTCTTATTGTATTTTATGTAATATTTTACAGTTGTTTTTGCTAATTTTTTTTCATAATATCAATCATGTTTTATGTGTTTTAATTTCTTGAGGCTCACCCTCCTGAGAAAGGCATTTGCTGAAACGCGTAGAGGCTTGTTTTTATTAAAGTGTTTGTGACCACCTCAATGCTTCTCACTTCTTGTGCTTGCCTTTTTGGGATCCTGCCAGATACTCATGACCTGGATTGGCCACTGCTGGAAAAAGGATACTGGGCTTGATGGACCTTGGTCTGACCCAGTATGGCATTTCTTATGCTATGTTCTTAGAAAGAAAAGAGTAATGGATAGAAACACTGTATTGGGTAACAGTCACTTATCTGATTTTCTGGAATCAATCCTGGTTCATAGCAATCTTTTGATATTTTACAGCAAAATTCACTAATAGGCATACATTGTCATCTTTATATCTTGATATTACAATATTTAAAACTCTCCAAAAAGCCCACACCAATATAGATGCCTAGTAAACAACAGGACGATGGACACAAATACATTTAAAATAACTGAGTCTATGATATTCTATGTGTGCCAACTCCTTGAACACTACTGTTTAGGAGAACCCGATCACTGGTTGGCGATATTCTTTGAAACATGCTACAAATTGCTGGACAACTTGGGCTGTGTATGTGGTGATATGTCCCTGTGCCAAGGAGTATGTAGGAAGATCATGTTGCATGATAAAAACAAGACTGAGCAAATATAAATCTTGAATAACTTGATACTCATCACCCTCATGGTAGAGAGCACTGTGTGGCCTTGACACATCAATGTCATGAATTGAAAAGGTTGGTGATAAACTGTATTGAGGATCTATATTGGGAGAACACTGAGAATCGTTTGGCTAGACTGGTACAATGTTGGATAGTCACTCTAAATACATTACAGCCCTAGGGTCTGAATGAAGCGTTGGAGTGGACGTCAGTGTTGTGACATCATCTGATGCACGTTCTTAGTCTGCTTACGTATTGTTGCCTTCAGTTTAAATTTCCATGCATAGTGGCTTCTCTTTATAAGTGAGTTTGGTTTTTTCCTGCTGGTTTGACGAGTCCTGAAGCAGCCTATTTAAAATAGAGGCGAAACTCGAGCTAACATTTTGTCATTCAGTGTAATGTCACCTGGGACATCTCTGGAGGTATAAATATTTCTGATTTTCCCAGGTGTTAATGTCAAACAGTGTACTGGTGGGATGGTATAAGATTGTTTAACTCTCAGAACCCAGATGCAGAAAAGAAACCTAAGTTCCCCTGGAATACCTTTAATGGGAATAACTGTTGGGATATAATGTTATAAAATAAAGGATAGGACTTAGAGCATTTAGATGTTATGAAAATAGAATTTATTCTCCTGGCACTTCAAAACTGGTAAGTATATATGGGAATATGCATAGAAGGTATCTACAGGTAAGTATTGTTGATACAAGTGTTCTTTAGCAATAAACAAGTTAAAGTTTAAGCAATAAAATGTTTATAAGATTTTTTTCAGAGAATACCCTTATTTGAATTCAAATAACCATACTATCAGTTCAGGCTAATTACTTATCAGTGAGCAGCCTTCTTCGTTGGGGCCCAGGAAATCTTCTCCTCCTCCCAACGCAGATGCTGTGATGTTCTCCACCAAGGACGAGACAGGAACTCGGCAGAATCTTCAGCTGGAATTATCTTTGTATGTCTATGCTTAACCCTAGTACCTATTCTTAAACTCCACCCTAAAATCTGTACTAACTAAAAAAAATTCAACCAATGGAATAAAAATTGTATTCTGGCCAGTTTATAAAAAGCACCAAAATATCAATAAATCCCGAATTTCTGAAAAACTCCCCTAGAATCTCAAACAATCTTTTTGTCGGAGCATGTCAGCCCAGTGCTAGGTCACGGTGGTGGTTTGGAAAAAATTTCCTAGCACTGGGCTGACATGCTCCGACAAAAAGATTGTTTGAGATTCTAGTGGAGTTTTTCAGAAATTCGGGATTTATTGATATTTTGGTGCTTCTAGACAATTCCGATTGGGTTCTATTTATTTTTTTCTACATCAGTTTATAAAAAGGGCTTGTTGAGCTTATCAATAAATCTTTATCCAATCCACACTTATCCACTCAGACTTTTTCTCATAGTTTCTCAACACTTGTTTCCTCACTACATAAACCCCCTTCTTTTGACACCCCTCTCCCTTACAAAACAAATATCTTCCAACTGCTCTTCACTTCCACTCACTTTCACTATCACTCCCACATTTTGCCCTGCCACCTTTTATCTGAATCTTGTTCCTGAGGACTCTGAAACCCTAAAACGAATCTTAAAAATTTCTACTGCCTTTTTCCTTACAATCTTACCCGACAAAGGACCATTTTCTTACATACAGTGCAAGGTTCTTTTATGCAGAATCTTTCCTTACCTACTTCTCAAAATTACCTACATAAAACAATAAAAAAAATCACCCAATTTTCTTTCCAAATTTCTATATATCTAATTTATCCTTCTTTATCCTCCAATACCTGACCTCATTTTAATTTAACTGTCTTTTATTCCACAGCCACACCTCACTCATAAACACAGAAAATAAATTATTGTTGTTAAGTGCCGTTGAGTCAGTGTCAACTTATGGCAACACTATGGATAGTTGTCCTAAACTGTGTTCAGTCTTCAGTCAGGCAGCTCATTGTTGATAGAGTGGCACCCATAATTGCTGTTATTGTATTGATCCATTTCATTGCTGGCCTTCCTCTCTTGCGTTGACCTTCTACCTTGCCAAGCATGATGTCTAATGATCTCTCTCTTCACATGATGAAAGTTGAAATCTTGACATCTGAGCTTCTAAGGAAAGTTTAGGTTTGATCTTCTTTAGTACTGATTGGTTTGTTCTTCGGGCAGTCCATGGTATATACAGTATTCATCACCAGCACCATAATTCAAAGGCATTGATTTTCTTCCAGTCTATCTTCTTCACTGTCCAATTTGCACATCCATATGATGTTATTGAAAATACATGGCTTTAACAAGTCTAATCTTTGCATGGAGAGAGACATCTCAGCTCTTGAGAATCTTGCCTAGGTCCTTCACAGCTAATCTGCCAAGAGCAATGCGTTGTCGGATTACTTGACTGCTTGTCATTTCTTTATTGAAAGTTGATCCAAGTAGGTTAAAGTTGTCAACTATTTCAATTTCTTCTCCTTCAATGATGAACTTATTGATTTTGCCAGTTGTCAGGATCTTTGTCTTCTTTACGGTGCAGGCCCATTTTAAGACTATGGGCCCAATATTCAAAAGGCATTTATATGGTTTACAACTCAGTAACCCAAATAATAAAAGCTCTTAAATTACAATATTCCACATTACAAGCACATTCACCATAGGCTCATAAGCAATGTGACCTCAGGAACGCTCGATATCTCACACAAAGTGAAAATCTCACTTAAAGAGCAGCTGACGCTTACATCATTGGTCACCAAAGCCCATCACAAATTCATCCACAATACTCATACATACCAAAACTTTATAACAACCCAATCAAAGAACTCCAAGGGAAAATTCCTAATTGCATCATACACTTATTCACAACCACACCACACATACAAATAGCGTCAAACATACTTTAAAGTAATTTTCAAAATACATCAATCTACAGCAGGATCCGTCGAGACTACATAAAACCCCTAAAAGAAAAAAGGGGAAAACAGATGGTAAATATATAAAAGAATCACTAACCCAAACGGGTCCGCAATTACTTATCTTTAAGAAGAAACTCTCCAGCAGTCATGAACGGGTCCATTAGTGAAATGCAATCTTCAACAGCTATTAAGCTATAAATTCAGCGAAGAAGGAAATAGCATTGAACTTCCATCATATAAAATCTAAACCACAACCCTACAGAAGCTGCTGTTTCGCCAACCAAGCTATTTATTTAGTGATTCTTTTATATATTTACCATCTGTTTTCCCCTTTTTTCTTTTAGGGGTTTTATGTAGTCTTGACAGATCCTGCTGTAGATTGATGTATTTTGAAAATTACTTTAAAGTATGTTTGACGCTATTTGTATGTGTGGTGTGGTAGTGTGGTTGTGAATAAGTGTATGATGCAATTAGGAATTTTTCCTTGGAGTTCTTTGATTGGGTTGTTATAAAGTTTTGGTATGTATGAGTATTGTGGATGAATTTGTGATGGGCTTTGGTGACCAATGATGTGTCAGCTGCTCTTTAAGTGAGATTTTCACTTTGTGTGAGATATCGAGCGTTCCTGAGGTCACATTGCTTATGAGCCTATGGTGAATGTGCTTGTAATGTGGAATATTGTAATTTAAGAGCTTTTATTATTTGGGTTACTACTTAGCTCTTGCACAGCTGTTTTTTGTAGTATTACAACTCAGTAAACCATGTCAATGCCTTAAATGAGAATATTCAATGACACCTACATTGTTAGTGACATTGAATATCCCTGACTATGTCCCCTATGTGCCCCGATGTTATCTGGTTAGCATCGGGCATGTCAGGGACATTCTGGGGTGGGGCAAAGCAAAGGTGGGGAGTACCAATAACTGGGTAGTGGTGATATTGCACCATTACCCGGTTAGCGATCTGCGGCTAAAACTAGGCAAGCTTTTGGCTCGCCTAGTTTTAGCTGTGGACGCTAACTGGGCAGCGGTGCAATATCACTGCTACCTGATTAATCTCGGCGGCTCCAGGGCTTGTGCGGCGACCTGTGATATTCAATGTTGTCATTGTGGTACTGAATATCCGGGGGTAGAGGCTGGCGGGCAGGGCTATGTGCAGATGCAGCGCATAGCCCACCCAAATGAATATTGGGCCCTATGTTCCTTGCTTTTGAGAAGCAAATGTTTCAGATCATCTTCACTTTCAGCCAGTAATGTGGTATCATCTTCATAGCAAAGGTTGTTGAAGAGTCTTCCACCAATCTTCATACCTCGGTTGTCTTCATACAATCCTTCTTCTCTGGTGATTTGTTCTGCATATAAATTAAACAGGTAGGGGGAAAGTATGTAGCCTTGTTGTACACCGTTGCTGATTTTAAACCATTCTGTTTCTCCTTGTTCCATTTGAACTGTAGCTACTTGGGGGCGGAGCCTGATGTCCAGCGGGATAGACGCTTTGCGTTGAAGCTCCCGAGAGGCCTACTCAGAATCCTGAATTAATACCTGCATAAATTTTCATTTTTTTGCTCTGAACTTACCAGGGTGCCTCGGGGGGAACGGCGGGCCACAAACCAGTGCGACTTGACCTCGGGTCTCCCTCTTCTTCACACGGAAAACGCTCCAAAACAGAGATCTTCCCCACAAAGATGGCCCCACTTTGGGAAAACCCCGCAACGCCACAGGAGATCTTGGAGGAGATACGCGGTGTGAAGGAGCTGGTACAATCCAACGGAGCGGCGCTCCGAACCATGCGTGAAGACTTTGGCACACTTCAGAACCGGCTTGAAAGTCTCCCACTACGACAGGACAACATGGCGGAGGTCCTTGACTCGCACGCGGTACGCTTGGTGAAATTGGGCAAGGCTGAGCGTATGATACAGAATTTTCAAAAAGAGCTGGAGGATAGCAATGATCGAGCTGGTTGCGACTATATGGGGCTCATTGGAGTACCGGAGGATGGGAGAGCAGGAGACATGCGAGAATTCTTGGTCAAAACTCTCCCCCCCTTGCTAAAGATTATTATTTACAGAGATCTGGAGACTGACCGAGCGCATCGTGTTCCTGCTAATATGGCGCTCAATCGGACGACCCCTCGGGCTCTCATTTTTCGATTATTGCGATACCAGTGAGTAGAGTAAATTCGCACTGCTGCCCGGGCAAACTATCATCTTGAATTTGAAAGTCATAAAGTTTCTTTTCCCCTGACGTGGCAAAGTCCACAATTGACCGACGGAGGAGACTCCTTGCTTTTCGCCCTGGACTTCAATAACTACAGGCTCACTTTGGCCTAATATCCAGTGAAGCTCAGAGTGACTCTCCATAACCTAGCCATAACATTCGAAGATCCCGATCTACTAGCAATGTTTTTGGACTCCAAATAATGCAGATCAGATGCGCTAATCCAACAACTATGATTCAACAATTTTGATCTGTAATTCGCCGGATTTGCCCGCCATCTTGAACGGCCCGACGCGGTGATCCCAGCCTGGAATAGAGACTGCCTGGACTTTTCTTTCTATCTATAATTTCCTTGGCCTTCTATCCCTCCATGATGTGCACCTCGGTGGGATTCGAAACATGCATAGTTTTACAGGTTATATGTTTTAGCTTGGGCCCTCTCTGGAGTTTCTCCCCGCAGACATTAGGTCGCCAGTAATTTCTGGGGTTTTGCTTCTTCTCTGGTGCACCTTGGTGCTTATTTTTTTATATGGGGCGCTTCCATGATTTTCATTGACTCATTGATTGTTATTTTCTGTGCACAGTCATACATAGTTAAGATGAGGGACATTGGGAAACTGTGTGCATTATTGTGTTCTTTCTCAGAATTTATAATCTTTCTTGATGGCCTTGTGTCATATCTTCTCATAAAACGTAAAAGGCATTAATAGTCCAATTAAAAGAAAGAAAATCCTTAGTTATCTTAATCATGAGCATGTTAATTTACTGTTTCTTCAGGAAATGCATTTAAATTCCGCTGCGGCATTGAAACTTAATACCACGCCTACTATGGCGACTGCCTTTTCTTCCGCTGTTTCCAAGCGGTGTGGGGTAGCCATCTTGGTTAAGAAGTCTCTGCAAGCTATTGTACTGGCTGTTAGCTTTGATAAGGAGGGTAGATGGGCCCGTGCACACCTTCAGGTTGAGACTGTAATTTACGTGTATTGGTATTTATGCTCCGAATGTGGATAATCCTGTTTATTATGCAAGTATTATGCAGTTAGCACAGGCATTTGCCAGCCCTCCATTAATGCTCGGCGGCGATTTCAACCAAGTACTTGAGCCCTTGACAGCTTGGCTGCCGCCCAGAACGAGTGGTCCACCCAAGAGTCTTGATTCTTTTACTGCTCTGATAACAGATTTTGCGCTAGAAGATATAAGGAGGCTGCTTCTCCCCTCACTCCCATTGTCCACCAATGCGCTCAGACAGCACAGAAATTCTGGGAGCGGGAGTTGCATGTAGCTTTGACTCCGGAGCATGGGAGCCTAGCCTGGAGCAGGTTGACATAGATCTCTCGATCTCCCTTACTTACTCAGACACTTAAATCCACCGAAGTTTCTATACTCCTGATAGGTTAGTCAAATGACCGCTACCCAGAGCAACAGATTTTGGATATGCCACACGGCCATCCACATACTAACTTATATTATGTTTGAATGCCCGGTACTACAATATTACTGGAAAATACTGGGGGAAAATAGGTCCCCTCTTAATTTCATTGAATGGTGGCATCCTGTCAGTCTATACAGTAAATATGAACAAATACCTCATCTGCTGGCTTCTTCCGTTCAGACCCTTTGTCTGAATGGAGGATACTCCACGATTATGTTTAACATGTTTAACATGCTAAAATGCTAAATGCTCCCATCTGACTGTTTAATTCTATTTCACATGATCAGTCTATATTGCTGATACTCTTTTGTTTGTTTGGATGTACAATCACTACTATATGTATACGCCTCTTTGATGATACTCCTCAGTTCCAGAGAAGAAGCTTAGGGGTGGGGGGTAATTGGGGTTGCTTTCCTTATGTGTATATTTGTATTTGTCTCCTTTGGTTTGTTGTTTCGTTTGCTTGTTGTAAAATGAAAATAAAAGTTTCAAAATAAAAATGAACTGTAGCTACTTGATCAATGTAAAGGTTGTGCAAGAAATCAGGTGTTCTGGTATAGCCATGCTTCTTAATGTGGCCCAGAGTTTCTCATGGTTTATAGACAAAAGCCTTGCTGTAGTCAATAAAACACATATAGATATCTTTTTGGCATTCTTTTGTCTTTTCAAGGATAAAATAAATTAAAACCACTCAAATACTCTCAGTTCCAATATAATATCACTCAAATTCTCATGTATTTTTCAAACATTCCTCAAAAAATTACTCTTTCAGGGCCCTGATCACAGACATACTGACATGCATCAACTCTCTCTCTCATTCACTCTCCAACTGCCACAAAATCATCACCACACAAACATTCCAATCTTCCTTCCAAAGCTGATATCATAAAAAAATCCTTTTCTATTAAAAACAAATGCAGCAAAAAAACCTCCAGACAAACAAAAAAACATGCTGGCTGCCTCGGGCAGCCATGGGGTAGCACCACAAATCCTGGAGGCACAAAAACCCCCCACATGCTGCCATCGGCAGCCCTGGCAAGTGGCTCCAAACCCTCCTGAAGCCTTTATTCTCTCTTTTTGCCTACTGGTTACAGTAATTCTCCTGGCGTTCAAAGTCTAATGTTGCAGCTAAGTGGTTTTGAAGCTTTTAAATGCATTTAAAAATTTAAAACTGTTAGCGTGGGCCAATGAATGATCAGGGTGCACTACGGGTTCACAAATGCCAGTAAAAATTATATTCCAAAGAATATATTGGTCAATTCTCAGAGTGAAACTAGCACAACACCAAAACTCACTCCATCGGTAACACTGTGATCTGCAGAAATTTTTCAAAAAACTTGTTTAACAAACAAAACAAGGTCTCAGCAAATATGGGCAAATAGTGCAACAGGCCCCCAAAAACTGGACCATTAACACACTACTGAGGCCCAATCACATCAGCGACCTTGATGAGTACAACCAGCAGCCAGCTTCAACCATAAAATAGCACCATCGTGTCCACTAGGGGCACGGTGCTGGAACCCCTTTCTGTATTTACAGATTCTTTTTTGAGACCTTTGTTAGTGGAGATTCCAGCTTACATCAAGGACACGATGCATTTTTTGAATCTTTTAGAGAACCATTCAATGTTGGCTAGTGCTCCTGATATCTTGTTAGCTACTTTAGATGTTGCCTCGCTATATACCTCTATTCCCCAGGTGGATGTGTTGGTTGTGGTTGAGGAGTGTTTACAACTGAGGGGGGATTTGGCTCCGGAAATGGTAGTATTTGTCCGACGGCTGGCTCAACTGGCTATTTTTGATAATTATTTCCAGTTTGAAGACACCTTGTACCGGTTGGCCGGCGTTGCTATGGGGGCGACTTGCGCCCCCTCAGTGGCCAATCTCTACATGGGGAAGTATGAGGAGAAATGGGTGGCTAATTCCCCGTTTTTGACTCACATTTGTTTATGGTGCAGATTTATTGACGATATTTTTGTTCTTTGGCGTGGTTCAGCCGCAGAGTTTCAGATGTTTGTTCAGTGGCTGAATGGATGTGAAGCGAACATACAGTTCACTAGTGTTTCCAGCTTTGATGAGATTGTGTTTTTGGATGTTGTGATAGGGAAAAATGGGCATGGGTGGGAGACGTCTGTACATCGTAAACCCACAGACCACAACACATTGTTGCACTATTCTAGTGCGCATCCGCAGGGTCTTTGTAACAGTCTCCCTTTTTCCCAATTTATCCGTTACCACAGGAACTGCTCGGATCTGTCTGATTTTAAGAGTAAGTCTAAAGCTCTAGCCCGGGGCTTTTTAGCCAGGGGTTATCCGGTGCGGGTGGTTCGGGATGCTTATAAGAGGGCCCTTTATAATAATCGCTCTTTGCTGTTGACACCTCGGGACAAAAAGGCATCGTTGGGAGGGGATGAACATGTCAATTTCATTTCTAAGTATTCCCCCTTTAGTTTTAAGATTCAACGCATCATTCGGAAACATATGGGGGTGGTACACACTGTATCGGGGCTAGAAAATCAGGTGGTCCGATGTGTATGGCAACGTCAAAGAAACCTACGGGAATTATTGTGTTCTTCAGGTTTGAGGTCTGGGCTGGAGAGTGACACATTAGGTGGTGGACATGACATTTGTGGCCACTGCTTGATTTGTGAGGTCTCATGTGTGACCTCTCATTTCGAATATCATCAGGTTCAATATAAGTTGAAGTGTCGGACCTCTTGCGATTCTTCCTATGTAGTGTATGGGATATGTTGTCCATGTCAGTTGTTGTATGTCGGGAGCACGTGTCGACCGTTTCGGAAGAGGACGTTGGAACATAAAAGTAGACTGAAGTGTGTTGTGCGGGAGGCCCCTCTGGTTCAGCATTTTTTGGAGTTCAAACATCATTTTTCTGAGGTGCGATGTTTCTGCTTAGATCATGTTTTGTCAGGTTGGGGAGGTAGGAGTAGAGAGAGAGCAGGCACTGTTGGTGTGTGAGCAAAGATGGATTCATAAATTGCGTACTGTAGCTCCGGAGGGATTGAATCTTCGCGTTGACTGGGCTGTATGTGTTTGAGTGGGAGGTGGAGTCTTGTGTGGGTGTCCCTAGCCGTCATTCTTGGGGATTTCCTTTAAAAGGCGATTATAGAGTATGAGTGCGCATGGGCGGCGTTTTCTGCACAGCATTGTTAACGATTAGCTGGCAGGTTAGTGGCTCGTGGTTTGGGTGTGGTTTTAAGGTATTAATTTTTTTCATTATTGGTTGTCTGTGGGGTTTTGGATTATGTCATGTTGTGTTTGTGTTTTTATTTTAGTATCCCCTGAGGAAGCGAGAGTGCTCGCGAAACGTTTGAGGGCTCTTCATGAGAACGTCGGGGACGGCAGCTGGCTATCCAGATTCAAGCACTAGTGTTATAGTTTTGTCACAGCTAAGTGCTTTTTTCACTTTGAATATTCTGGTGCTATTTTATGGTTGAAGCTGGCTGCTGGTTGTACTCATCAAGGTCGCTGATGTGATTGGGCCTCAGTAGTGTGTTAATGGTCCAGTTTTTGGGGGCCTGTAGCACTATTTGCCCGTATTTGCTGAGACCTTGTTTTGTTTGTTAAACAAGTTTTTTGAAAAATTTCTGCAGATCACAGTGTTACCGATGGAGTGAGTTTTGGAGTAAAAATTATATTGGCAGCCAACCATGTTTCTACGTTTCTGAGGCGCTTTATCTTTGCACGCTCAGAGAGTGCAGTTAATTGGTATCCGAGTAACTTTTTGAAACACTGTCACAAGGACTGAGATAGTAGATACCTAGATATTTATATCTGGAGCAATAGTATTTATAAACACCTTTTTAACTCTTATATTTTAAATAACCTACTCACTTACTGAAGATTCTGTTTTAAATATTTAAGGCTTAACGTATTCTAGTTAAATAAATACATTTAGAAAAGCCAACTCTCTTTTACTAGCTATCTTATTGTGTCATCTTGAATTACTGTGATGCTGGGAACAATTTAAATGTTACACCACACTGATTATGATTAACTAAATTACTATTTAGCTTCTCTTTTCCTCCTATTCTTATTTCTCTATGCTCTTGTGAGAAAAAGAATAGAATGATTATAGTGTATTTCTTGGAAGTTCTTACCTGATCAATTGTTTCAGGACAAGGTTTCCACTTGGCCTATGACTAGAACTATACCATCTTCACGGTAATAGTAGGACTCTTCAGGAGGAAGAGCTACAAGTAAATTGCTATCTGGATAAATTATCTGGAGAGCGGCTGAAAATTACCACTATCCAGATAATAGTGGTGATTATCTGGATAGTGGCCATACTGTGGTAGGCTATGGCCTAGAATAGCCTATAAATGTATGTAAATGTATGAGAGGCCTGTAAGCTAGGCCTGAGTCCCAGCCCCCACCTAAGAATAAGAATGCTGAGAAAGACCAAAGTCAGTATAAGTTAGAGAAACTGCTTTAAACCGCTTTTTGATCAGGTTGTATAAGTCCTTTGTTGAATATTCTATGCTGATGACAGACATGTACCAGTGCTCTGTATTCACACATTTTCTAAAGCTAAGCAATGACCTTGTAAGAGAAAAGTATCAAAGTTTAGAACTGTGAGTTCTGAGCAGGGGGAACAGAGCACTGGGCCCACAGAAAGATCCCAATTGGATGGGTGCAAGGGTCAGTAGGACCAATAGAATGTTTGCCTACATTAAACTGAAGAAGAAAGGTATAAAAGGTGTTGTTTACTGGACTCCATTGCTCAGACCATTTTGATTGTGACATTTGCCTGAGATTGTGCACAATAAATTGGCTTGGATCTTCGAACTGACACCTGGTTTTAATCATTGCGTGCACTTCGCTGCAACATATTCTTGGTGCGTTGGCAGGGAATGTGTGGTATGTGAATGGTGCGCAAGTGAATATACCACGTATTACCGCCTCCAGGTTTGGTCCGGTCGGGACCGCGGCCGACCGATAGCGGAGAGGACCCCAGGTGCCGCTGGTCCCTTTGTATCGGAGAGGGTTCTGCCCTGCCTCGGCGGCCTGCTGGGTCCGATCGGCCAACACCTCGAACCTGAGGGGAGTCCAGGATTCAACCCAAGGAGGGACTGGTTGCGCAGCGCATTAGTGGCCGTATCTGGTGAGTAGCAATTTGTCTGGTTCTTAGTCAGCTAGCTATGGGAAAGTCTCGCATGCACGAGACTATTACGGTTTAAGGTGACGGTACAAGGTAACGAGAGCCTGATCACCTCTCAGGGTGTGGCCGAGTACTCCTTGCATGAGAGTGCGCAAGGACAAAACCCCACCCCTCATGAATAAGTAAGTAAGGTAGGCCTTTATGGAATTTTGGGAACTTGGTGGCATGCCTGTTTGTTTGAATGAATGAGAGGTCTTGCAATACAGACCAAGTGAAAGCGGACTCCTGAGTAGCGCAGTTCCTGATCGGGCGACCGCGCCCAGGTCGCGAAAAGGAGGAAGCGTTTGGTGTTTGTCTCCCTTATTGTTCCGTGGGCTGTACGGACCCCTTACCTGCAGCCATACTACCCGCCCTCTTTGTCTGTTGTTTTGTACGTCATAATGGGAGGGGCGGGGTCTGTGCAAACTCCATTGAACTATATGATCACAAATTTTAAGAAGGGATTTAGCGGTGATTACAGGACAAAAATGTCACCGTCCCGGTTAGGAAAATTATGTGGTAGGGAGTCGCCGGTGCTAGACACCGCGTGGCCACCAGAGGGTACTTTTGATGTTACAGTTATATCCCGAGTGCATGGGATAGTGCGTAGGAATTACCCCGACCAGTTTCCCTATATAGACTCTTGGTTAGAAATCTGTGAAAGGCAACCCTCTTGGATGAAGCGTTGCTGTGAGGAACAGTGTAGGATCATGTTAGCAACTACAAAGGGAATCCCGGGGGCCAAGGGAGAAAAGCCCCCCATTTACTCAGCCCCAGAACCTACGGAAATTCTAAGTTATCCACCCCAATTCCTGTATAAGCCAGTCCCATCAGCTCCACCATTATCCCGAGCAGAGCCTGAGGAAGAGAGAACCCCTCCAGCTGACATGACTCCACCCCGTCAGTCACCTCCATTGCCCGAAAGACAGCAGTCCCCTTCCCGAAGCAGGAGTCCTAGTCCCGAACAAAGTTCTCAAAGTACCCCGGCAGGGCTGCCATCACCTGAGGGAACCGCCAGCGGGGGATCATCAACTGCCAGTCCAGGGTCTCCGCTGGACCCGCAAATTTGCGCTATGCCCTCTGTAGTAGAGAAACGGGCCCGAAAGAAGTTCGCCAAATGCCATTGCGCCAAGTCCCAGGATTGCCTATTCTAGATGATGGGGGTCAGGTTGCGGTCGGGCCAACTAGTCTCATTTATGTGCCCTTTTCTACCACAGATTTATTAAACTGGAAAACGCACTATGCCTCTTATACTGAAAAACCCCAAGATTTGACAGAGTTAATGTCTAGTATCATGCAAACCCACCAGCCTACCTGGTCTGATTGCCGCCAGCTCTTGGCTACCCTCTTTACTACTGAAGAGCAGGCACGAATAGTGCAAGCAACTACCCGATGGCTGGAAGAGAACCCTGTAGCAGACAGGAGAGACCTAGATCCCCGATGGGCAGCAGCCATAGATTTCCCGAATGAGGACCCAAGATGGGATCCGAATAGTGCAGATGGAGAGAGAGCCCTCACCCGTTTCCGCCAAGCTCTACTGCAGGGCCTGAGGAGGGGAGGCCAAAAAGCCATGAATGTTGGGAAGGTAGCAGACGTTCTTCAGCGCCCAGATGAAAGTCCAGCTGCCTTCTATGAACGATTAACTGAAGCTTATAGACTTTATACCCCATATGATCCAGCAGCCCAGGAGAATTTGTGTATGGTAAATGCTGCCTTTGTGAGTCAGTCCCAGGGAGACATAAAACGAAAATTGCAGAAACTAGATGGATTTGCGGGCATGAATACAGCACAGCTAATGGAAGTTGCCCAGAAGGTGTTTGTGAATCGTGATCAAGAATGTAAAAGGGAAAGTGAAAGAAAGATGAAGAAGAAAGCCGATCTGCTTGCTGCAGCTCTAGTTGAAGGACGTGGAGGATATCCAAACAGAAGGACCCGAGGATGGGGAAGGGGCCGAGGAAGCGCTCGGTCCCCCTTAGGTGCAAACCAGTGCGCCTATTGTAAGGAAGGACATTGGAAGAATGAATGCCCGAATGTTGGCTCCACCCCCTGGAGAGGGAGGGGGAGCACCCGGAGAGGAGGGGGCCGGTTCCAGCAATGAGGAGGAATGCAGCGCGCACAGTTTCAGCAGGAAGAAGTCACTGTAGAGGGAGTGGCGACTATCGAGGACTACTATGACAATGAGGACTAGGCCAGACTGGGCTCCAAGTTTTCCCTGGGTCCCCAGGAGCCTATGGTCAACTTAAAGATTGGGGACCAGTACATGGACTTCATGGTGGATACGGGGGGCCGAACATTCAGTAGTGGCTAAGCCAGTGGCTCCTTTGTCTTCCCGATCTGTCACCATTGTTGGCGCCACTGGAACTAGAACCACAAGGCCTTTCCTGCAGAACCGTGCCTGTGAATTGGGGGTACGGACGATAACACATCAGTTTCTTTACATACCCGAATGCCCAGTTCCCCTTTTGGGCCGAGACATGCTTGCCAAGCTCCAGGTGCAGATATCCTTTGTTGAAGGAGGGAAAATGGAGATGACTGTGAATTCGGAATCTGCTGGCCTGATGGTGCTGACTGTCCCCCGAGAAGAAGAATGGCGGTTCTATCTACCTGCATCCAAAGCAGCTAGCCCCCATATACCCACTAACATCTTAGCTCCACCCGGAGTGTGGGCAGAGGATAATCCACCTGGCCTAGCAAAGAATATAGCTCCTGTGCTCATCACCCTTAAACCAGGAGCTGAACCAGTGCATGTGCGACAATATCCTCTCCCACGACCAGCAATTGAAGGTATTCATTGTCACCTCAAGAAATTACGAGAGGACATGGGATGAGGGTGAAGGGAGATAGATTCAGGAGTGATATGCGGAAATATTTCTTTACAGAAAGAGTAGTGGATCCATGGAATAGTCTCCCAGTGGAGGTGGTAGAGATGAGGACAGTAACTGAATTCAAAAAAGCATGGGACCAACACAGAGGATCTCTAAAGGTAAAAAGTGGACTGTTGTAGTTGTTGTTATGGAAGGACAGACTAGATAGGCCATGTGGTCTTTTTCTGTCATCATGTTTCTATGTTTCTACTACAGTATGGACTCCTGAGAGAATGTCAATTGCCCTGGAACACCTCCCTCCTCCCAGTCAAGAAGCCTGGGACAGGTGACTACCGCCCAGTGCAGGATTTGCGACGAGTGAACAGTACAGTTGAAACCATACATCCAGTAGTACCAAATCCTTACACCCTCCTGGGACTGATTCCATCAGAAGCCACTCATTTCACCGTTCTGGATTTAAAAGATGCCTTTTTCTGTATCCGCCTGGCACCTGCCAGCCAACTCTTGTTTGCATTTGAATGGGAGAACCCCACTACAGGAAGACGAGGCCAACTCACCTGGACTCGCTTGCCCCAAGGATTCAAGAATTCACCCACCATCTTCAGTGCAGCTCTCAACCAAGATCTTTCAAACTACTCTGTAACTCCAGGAAAAAGAATCTTACTTCAGTATGTAGATGATTTGCTCATAGCCACCAACTCCAAGTCTGAATGTGTACAAGCCACCAGTGATCTCTTGCATCTCTTAAACGAAGCTGGATACAAAGTCTCAAGAGCCAAAGTGCAGTTGTGCCAAACTGAAGTGAAATACCTGGGATTCCATCTATCCAAAGGAATCCGAAAATTGGGACTCGAGCGGAAGGAAGCAGTATGCCGCATCCCAACCCCCACCACCAGAAAGCAGGTGCGGGCCTTCTTGGGAGCTGCGGGCTATTGTCGAATATGGATACCCAATTTTGCACACTTGGCAAAACCCTTGTACCAAGCCAAGAAGGGAGTGGAAAGATCACCCATGGAATGGGGCCCAGAACAGGATAAAGCGTTCAAATCACTGAAAACAGCATTAATGTCATCACCAGCCTTGGGCCTACCAGATATGCAGAAACCATTTCATCTCTATGTCCATGAGTCATGTGGAAATGCATTGGGAGTTTTGACTCAGCCCCTTGGATCCTGGCAACGACCTGTAGCCTATCTGTCAAAACAATTGGATCCTGTTGCCAAAGGATGGCCACCTTGCCTAAGAGCCGTAGCATCCACAGCCCTCTTGGTGAGTGAAGCAGACAAGCTCACTTTGGGGCAGAATCTTCAAGTCACTGTACCACATTCTGTTTTAACCCTAATGGAACACAAAGGAAACTACTGGTTCACCAACGCGCGAATGTTGAAATATCAAAGTATTTTGTGTGAAAATCACCGGCTGCAATTGAGTGTTAGTCAAACCTTGAACCCTGCTACCCTACTGCCGATTGGTCCGGGCCCTCCTGACCATGATTGTCTAGAAGTAATGGACACTGTATATTCAAGTCGCCCAGACTTAACTGATATCCCTTTGAACAACCCAGAAAGGACTTTCTTCGTGGATGGAAGCAGTATGGGCCCCCAAACAAGTTGCTGTAATGCACTGCCGAGGCCACCAGACTGGAGATGGAGAAGTGTCCCGAGGGAACAGATTTGCCGATGCCTCAGCCAGAGAAGCAGCAATCAAAGGAGAAATTTCTACCCCCAATATTGCAGTTCAAGCAGCCATATTTCCAGTACCTCTTAGTGCTTGGACACCACGATACACCTCAACTGAGCTGGACTACTACTGTCAGAATGAGGGAGGGCAGTTGTCCGAGACTGGATGGATAGTGCTACCACCGCCCGAAGGAGGCTCACCTCCTGGTATGACTGTAATCCCTGAAGCCCTGGGTCCAGCCTTTGTCCACACCTTTCATCAAGCCACACACTATGGAAAAACTGCAATGGAAAAAGCCCTGAAACCATATTTTTGTATCTCATTATTGGGACCCTTAACTGCCTCAATAGCCCGAAAATGTGTAACCTGTGCAAAGAATAATGCTCGACAGGGTCCTGTCCTACCTCCAAGAGTTCAATCAGTGGGAGTTACCCCCATGGGAAATATCCAAATAGACTTTGCAGAAATGCCACGAGCGAATGGATATCACTACCTACTGGTTCTAGTTTGTACTTTCTCTGGGTGGGTGGAGGCTTTCCCCACCAGGACTGAAAAAGCCAGAGAAGTCACTAAGGCTCTGCTTCATGAAATCATTCCCCGGTTTGGAATACCTTTGACCATAAGCTCAGACAATGGGCCCTCCTTCGTGTCACAAGTAACTCAGCAGCTAGCCTGTGCTTTACAGATACAGTGGAAGTTGCATACAGCTTATAGACCCCAAAGTTCAGGGAAAGTAGAGAGAATGAACCGAACCCTGAAATCTCAGTTATCCAAGCTCTGTCAGGAAGCTCACCTGAAATGGCCTCAAGCTCTCCTTATAGCCCTTCTCAGAGTACGTTCAGCCCCCACCAAGTCCTTAGGAGTTTCCCCATTTGAGGTTTTGTATGGAAGACCCCTGCCCATAGTACAGGGAATAAGGGGGGATATGAGTCAGATTGGATCAGAAATCACTAGACAAAAATTGTTGGCTCTAAGTTCTGTCTTGCAGGACCTCCATACCTGGGTGCAAGACCAGTTGCCTATCAATCTGACAGAGCCATTGCATCCTTTCAAGCCTGGAGCCTCAGTGTGGGTCAAAGAGTGGAAGAAGACACTGTTGGAACCTCATTGGAAGGGACCGTACATTGTTCTACTGTCAACACCCACAGCGATTAAAGTGGCAGAGATCGATTCCTGGATTCATCATAGTCAAGTCAAACTAGCAGCAGTAGTTCCTGAGAGTCGTCCTTGGACTTCGATTGCTAACCCTGCAGCACCATTGCAACTCACACTACGAAGAGAATAACCAGCCTTCGACATCTCAGTTATCTATTATCAAAAGACAGAGACTATGATCATGATGACTGCGTATTACTGTTTCATCTTTGTGGTAACCCTGGGACCCCTTGGGATAACTTTTGCCCTGCCTCCTTGTGCAGCTTGTATAACCACTATCCGAACTGGGATGAAGATCACCCAGACTTTACTTTATCACTCTTACTACACTTGCACTGGTAAAGTCAGTCAGTGCATGTATAATGGTACAGAACTAAATGTCTGTACGAATGGAAAGACTCGTACCTGTTTTAGACCCCGACAGAATCCTTCTTACTATGTCTTGGAGCTAAGATGGAATGATAAATATGGAGCCCTCATAAATGCTACAACTCAACTCTCTGATCCCACCAAACCTGCGTCCCTGTATTTTGATGCTTGTGACCTGATAAACAGAAATGACTATTATAGGTTGGATCATGGGAACAAGCCTACTACTATGATGACAAGTACATGTGTCCCGAAGGTGCATACAGATGGGGAATATGCACTGGGATACATTCCCCAACTACTTATGGAAAACCTTCAAAAGATGACTATTTCTGCCCAAAATGGGGCTGTGTGTACTATGCTACCTGGTCTGGTAGCCCTACTGGACAAACTGGAGATAATCGCAAGGCTAAGCTGGAAATATTACCCCTACTGGAACCTAAGAAGTGCAAGAAAAGTGCTTGTATTCCAGTACGACTTCTCATCCTCGACCCGAGCCAGTGTAAGCAAGGATTCTGGTTCGGTCTACGTATTGCAGGAAGTGGATCTGACCCTGGGACTATTGTATATATCCAGCTTAACACAAAAACTCATGTCTCTTCACCTTACCGAATACATCATACCTTCTATGAGGCCATGAAAGCAGAATTTGTAGTCCCCTACGCTTCTCGAAATTTGTTCATTGAATTGGCTGGAGTGGTAGCATCCAGCCTTCATGTCTCTGATTGTCTTTTCTGCGGAGGAACTCAAATGGGTGACCAGTGGCCTTGGGAGGCACAAGAACTGAACTATTCTGTACCCTATAACCAAACTGATCTGCATGCTGCTACCAGTGAATGGGTTCTAGCTAGCCCCATTGTTGGAAACCTGTGTTTTGCTCGAGCTGGACCACAATTGACTATGCTAGTGGGGCAGTTGGTCTGTTTGAACCAGAAGTACTATAATGCTACTACCAAAAAGACATCCTGGTGGTCAGGAACCAATGCCCCGGAACCCTCCAATCCTCTGATCATCTTTCCTAACCTTGCCAGGTTATGGACAAATCTTGCTTCTCACAATAACTGGCAAGCTCCACCTGGACTATATTGGATCTGCGGAACTCGAGCATATGCTAGACTCCCTGCCAACTGGGGAGGTGCGTGTGTTTTGGGGACAATAAGACCTTCTTTCTTTCTTCTGCCCACTTCCCATGGAGAACAACTGGGTTTTCCTGTATACAAGAGTCAACAGAAACGAGAGGCCTTGAAGATAGGCCAATGGGACAAATGGAATGCAACATCTTAAGAATGGCCACCGGAGAGAATCGTTTCCTACTATGGACCTGCCACCTGGGCACAAGATGGCTCTTGGGGTTACCGCACCCCTGTGTATATGTTGAATCGTATTATACGTTTGCAAGCTGTTGTAGAAATAATAACCAATGAAACTAGTAGAGCACTAACCCTGTTAGCTAAACAAGCCACGCAGATGCGTACAGCCATTTATCAGAATCACTTAGCATTAGATTATTTACTTGCTGCTGAAGGAGGAGTATGTGGAAAGCTGAATTTAACCAACTGTTGTTTGCAAATTGATAATGAAGGACAAGTTGTAGAAGATATAGCCAATCATATGAGAAAACAAACATATGTACCAGTTCAGACATGGCATGGTTTGCAACTCGATGGATGGTTTGGTTCTCTGTTTTCAGGAATGGGCGGCCTGAAAACACTTGTATTCATTGTCCTATTCATATTGGCTATTTGCTTGTTTCTCCCATGTTTCCTACCCTTAGGCTTACGCATGTTGAACTCAACTATTGATAGTGTTGTTGAACGTAAGGCAGCTACAAAAGTATTAGCTATGTGGCAATATTCCCTTGTACCCCAACATGATGATGCTGAAGACCAAGTGTAATGTATGATTTGATTCGCACCCTTTCTTACTTGCGGGTGAGAATAATCAAAGGGAGGAATGTGGTAGGCTATGGCCTAGAATAGCCTATAAATGTATGTAAACGTATGAGAGGCCTGTAGGCTAGGCCTGAGTCCCAGCCCCCACCTAAGAATAAGAATGCTGAGAAAGACCAAAGTCAGTATAAGTTAGAGAAACTGCTTTAAACCGCTTTTTGATCAGGTTGTATAAGTCCTTTGTTGAATATTCTATGCTGATGACAGACATGTACCAGTGCTCTGTATTCACACATTTTCTAAAGCTAAGCAATGACCTTGTAAGAAAAAAGTATCAAAGTTTAGAACTGTGCCTTTGTTAGAGAGTTCTGAGCAGGGGGAACAGAGCACTGGGCCCACAGAAAGATCCCAATTGGATGGGTGCAAGGGTCAGTAGGACCAATAGAAAGTTTGCCTGTATTAAACTGAAGAAGAAAGGTATAAAAGGTGTTGTTACTGGACTCCATTGCTCAGACCATTTTGATTGTGACATTTGCCTGAGACTGTGCACAATAAATTGGCTTGGATCTTCGAACTGACTCCTGGTTTTATTCATTGCGTGCACTTCGCTGCAACAATACAATCCGGATATTCAGTGGCAATGACTATTTGGAAACAGCTGCTGAACATCTAGAGAATATTTAAATGCTGCATGCTCTGAATCTAGACCCAGTTTTCTTTTAAACCAGAGTAGAGCTTTTTGAATACTGGGTCTGCGTTCTAATGGGTTTCTGGTGCAGAAAACTTTTCTCCAACAAAGAGCCGCAGCTGTAGAAGTCACTCCTCAGGCATTCAGAAAAATACTCATACTTAACGAAATAATTTTCAAAGGCAAAGAGTTGCAGATAACAACAATCTTGGTGTGCTATGGCATGATCAGCTTTGGTAGTTAGGCATTTCCTGTTGTGCTTACTGTAGGAACTCTATTCAAGACCCAAAAGAAAACCTACAATTACATTTTTAGGCCATTATTTGAAAATTCTACCAGCAGCTCCTTCACAATTGCCTTAAATAGTTTGGAATATCAATCTTAGCAAGAAGAGTCACTAGATTGGATGGTTTCAAACTGATTATGATGTCACAAAAGATATCATGCACATTGCATCCATGGCCATGATTAACTGCAGACACACTCAGTGTGAGGCTAGCAGCTCATCCTCTATTACATATAAGCCATGCAGACCACAAAACCGCTGCTACTGCGAGGCCTTTTAAAATTTCTGGATGTAACTTTATTTCAAAAATGAAATTGACTTATTTGCAGAATGATTCATGTTATTGTTGCTCTCAGAGATTCTATTTAGATTGAGCCAAAAAGTTGTGATCAAGGTTGTAAGCTGTGGAATAAATGGGAAAGCTCTACATACTACCATGGACTGTTGGTTTTCCTCACTATCTTGGGATCACTGACCCTCAACTGTAGGTGAACATCGAGGTCAGAGGCAGAGTTCGCAATCACATCAGAATGCGGTCTTTCAGTTCACCGCATTTCATCTTTATTTGATATACTGACGGAAGCTATGCGGTTTACAATATATTAAAGAGAAAAAACAAGGGTAAGAAGGAACAAATCATGCAAATCAATCGATTCAGAGTTGCTAAGTTACCCAGTTCCGGGAGTGAGATTTTAAGCCAGTCCTGGATTTCTGACAAGCTAATGCTGCTGCATTATGGAACCTGCAGCACTGATTCCAATGGGTAAAATCAGGGACTACAAATACCATACTGCATTGCAATGCAAATTCAAAACCAGAACTGGCTTAAAATCTCACTCCTGCAACTGGGTAAGTTGGCAACTCTGACCAATTAGGAAAATCTAAATTACAACAATCTACAGGGATGCCGGGAGTTGGCATTGACTCCATGGCACAGAACAACAACAAAACTGCAAACAAATAATCATATATAAAGGACACAAAAGGAAGGGCAGAAACAGGACATACTCCCGTGGGCAACGTCTAGGCATTGGAAGGCAAAACCTTTAAGCCCAAAAGTCACGAGGTGAAAACCAGCACAAAGTGGGAGGTGCTCAGGTCATTCTTTTGTAGTCTTCAGCCTGTCTTAGGTAAAACACATCTTGGAAAGTAATATTCAGAAATTACTGTACAGTAGTGCTTGTGAGAACTTAAACATATGCAAAAATTGGATCACGTCCCTTATGCATGTACTGGCAATCCGCCGGCAAAGTCACTTGCTAAGCAGCAGCATTTAACTTAGTTTGTATATTCATCCCCACTATCTGTTTAGGTAGCAGCACTGAATCTACAGATTGATTACTGACTGCCTAAACTAAACAGAGATTTATTTAAGAGATATTGTGTGAATAGGTGCACAGAAATTGGTTAAATATTATAAAAAAATAAAAAGGACTTTAGTTATAGGTGCTAATGTATAATATAGATTATCAAGTGCTATAGACTATTGAGTCTGACAAAAAAAATATTTTCTCCTATTCTGTTTATTGTTTCATTGATTGGATTTGGAGATAAACTAAGCAGATAACATATATGGATAGTAGCAGAATATTGCCACTATCTGGTTAATTTTTAGGGCAGTCTCCACCCTTGCATATCGGCTCTTTTGTTATTTAATTTGTATTCATAGTAGCTGACTTTTTAAAATGATTGAGGGTGCTCAACTGAGCACAAATTACAGTGAAGGAGTTTCTCAGTACTGGGTAGTTTAGACCCCCTAAAATCCAGCAAACTAGCGCTTATTATTTATTGTATTTGCCTAGTCTGTTTTTGAGACTATGGATTACAACTGTACAAATCGATTTGCTAAGAAATATTTAATGTTGGGTAGAATTTTTGACCGTGTTTTTAAAAATAAGTTCTAATTGTATTTACTTTCAAGTTTTTTAAAAATTACTTGATTAGAAGTCTAGTACTTGTGTGTAATTGGTGCTTTATTGTTGAGAAAATTGCAGTGTTAGCAGGCATTGTATGGCTGTTTTGGAACAGTTTTCCTATGCACCTCTGTCTCACCCAGCATAATGTCGCATAATCCATTTCTAGGCCTCCCATTCTGAGACTGCTGACTAGACCAAACTTTGCAATGGGTTTGTCATATATGGACAAATAAGCCCATTAGGAAATGAAATGAAGAACTTAGCTCATTTGAGTTTAGAATTGATCTTAGATTTAGGGATGCACACAAGCAAAAAATGTTTGGTTCTTTTTGGGAATTTTTCCAATTTTTTCCTACTTCCATGCATTTTTTTGGTTTGTTTCACAAATTTTGTTTAATAAAAATTTTTAAATGCACCCTAAACTTTTTAATGCATGGCAAGCATTAATTTGTAGTTGTGCGTGCGTTTATGCATTTTAAATTTATTTTTAAATTATTTAAGGCACATTAAGAAACCAAACTGTGTGCCAACAAATGCACATTCTTGCTAGGATGAGAACCCACGGCTCTCTAGAGATCGTATTTAGCATGTTAATCTTCCTCACCACCTACTGGAATTCTGATGAAGATCAGGGATCCTTCAAAAGTCAACATGTACTTTCCTTAATTAAAAGCCAATTTTTTTCAAATTAACTTTCAAAAAGCACCAGGATGTTATTCACATGGAGGCCAATTCCATCTGGGGCACGTCCGGCCTGTCCAGACGTCCAGAATATGGATGGGCCAGATTTGCACCCAGTTATAATCCCGCAGGGTCTTTACGTCCCCGTGGTATCAGAATCAGGTGCAACCAGCCTGGATAGGCAGGATGTGCCCTGATTTCAGCCCGCTGGACTTCCTACTTGGAGCCACAGTGCTGTGGCATCCCAACACCATGGCACCAAAGTTCCATGCAGGAACCCTGATTGCCCACACAGCTCCAAATTGTGTTTTTCCACGCCGCTCAACCCCCAATCAGACCTTCCGGGGCCGAGATCGATTTGCAGGAAACCTTCTCCCCTCCTCACCTTGTCCCGGGGTCCTGGCATAAATGTTCTTTGGCATCGTGGGGGGGGGGGGGGGACGACTTATTCTACCTCTGAGGTGGAATAAGTCCCCCGTCTAGATTGCCAGTGCTGTGGGAACTGCTACCATGCTACCAGTGCATTAAAACTGTTAGCGCATGATGGGGCAGGAAATGGATAGGTTAGAGGCAGAGAGTGGGTGTTGACTGCATACTTACAATTAGTGTGGGTGCACGTAATACCACCTCAGTAGGTGGCGTCATATGCACCTGCATTAAATGTGAATACTGCTGCCGCGCATTAGGTAACTGTTCAGTGTGGTAACTGTTGAGAATATGCCGAGTACACCCCCAATAGCGCAGAACGTCTCATTTATCATGCATTTGTTTTTGCTCCAAATATCTGTTAAGTGCAAACTCTTAGCGCACTTTAGTAATCATACCCTAAAATTTCCTGCAGTGGTTGCTCACAGTCCAGCCTGTCCTTGACAATGATGTTACATGTCCCAATTTGGGGCTCTTATGCTCTTGCGTTATTAATAAATAGGGAGAAGTCTGAAATTGTAAAGCAATCAATGAACACAGTCAGCTTTGTGACCAGAGAAATCAAACACAATTTAACTTTTGACAGAATGACAGTCTTAAGTAAAATTTCCTTTTCCATTGATCCTCTGTACAAAGGTTTGCTCGAAAGCTTTGGTGCTCTTGAAATTCCCAGACTATCACTTATTGATTATGAGCTGTGCATAATAGCATTGTACTCCCTCTGGTGTCCAGCAAGTTTCAGAAATACTTGGTACTTCTTGTCATAAAATCTATTAAAAAAGAGAAAAGACAGCTGAGGGCAAACAGTAAAAATAAAGGTTAAAGAACATTTTACTCTAATTGCTAAGGCCACAAAACTGCTTTTTCTTCTTTTTATTTTTTATTTCTGTACTTGTTATTTTGCCGGAGTCCTCTAGCTTTCCAGTCCAAACCCTTTTCTCCAGACCCCTGATTTCAGGGCTTACTTTCCTATTTGGATATTCCTGACATTGACCTGTAAGTTTAGGACTCACAGGAAATGGGTTCTCATGTTCTCCCGTGCAGCCCTGCTATCTGCCTTCACTGTATTCCACCTCCCATGCCTCGTGCACGCACAGAGCTGCTGTGCGTGCTGTCGGGGATGGGGCGGCACAGGGGCAGAGAGTGGGAGAAGCGTGGGTGAGACTGGCACCCGGATATACAGTGCCAGTCAGCCCCCCAGCAGCATCAGTGGCAGGCATGGTGAATCCCTGGCTGGCCCCGTCGGGGGTCAGGTGGCAGGGTAAAGAGGGACAGCAATGCGATGGGCTGGCTGGGAGGCGGTGAGAACATCCCCAGCTGACTGTGGGGGCATGCTGGGCCATCTCTGGGGCCGATCCTGCACCTGTGGGAGCTTCTTGCTCCCACAGTGCAGAATCTGGTCCTAATGGGCATGTTCTGCTTGGGGCCGTCCAGACAGCCCGGATGTGTCCCTTGCTGAACTGGGCTCCTATATAAACTATGTACAAACTGCTGATGGGGCAGTTTTTCCGAGGTTATGGTTATGGTTTAGGCATTTGATATACCGCCCTTTACTTACGCATCAGAGCGGTTTACATGTATATACTAACAGGTACTTTTTATTCCCTTGTCCCCGAAGGGCTCACAATCTAAGTGTACCTGAGGCAATGGAGGGTGTTTCTGAACTGAGACTTTTTAAACTTGTTTTCTGAAGAGATTTTGTTTCATGCTCAAGGCCTTTAGTAATTTCTTAATGCTATTTCCCCCGTCCTGCCCAATACATATAGATCAATTTAATGTGCATTAACCTATGAATCAGTACACCCACAATTGATTGGTATACATCCAAAAGTTTCATGCATATTAAGAATTCTTTATTCAACCAAATGTATAAGATGAACCAAAAAGAAATCTTGCAGCCTAGCCTCTGGAACATCCCATCCCCGCCCTCCCTGTTCTATGTACAGAATATTCATATAACGTTATACATAGAATGCCGCTTACATTTTTTAAAATGGCACAAAATGTGTTAACTGCTTTTGGAATACCGACTTGCTGCTTAATACTGCATCTTGCAAGAATTTACTTTTACAGTTGTCTATTCCTGTTTAAATGACTTACGTAGGTAAATCCTCCCAAACCTCTGCATTTTTGCTGTGTAACCGAGCTGGCTCACTTCTGCTGTAACTTCTGAGGTAAACGTGCATTGTCCATGTCTTGAAGAACGCTTATAGAATATTCTGGAGAAAATTAAAAACCAGGCTGTTTCCTACATAAGCTTCAGATGAGAAGGGGGAATCTATCTTTTGCTGGTTTATGCTATTTTTTTCGCTCCGTGGTCAATGGAGAGAAGTGGGAGAGGAAGGGCGTGATATCGGCGATGTTCCTGCAAAGCTGCGTGGGTTTACTCTGCCTGTGCTGCTACTAGTGGGAGGGGGGGGGGGAGTACTGCAATATCAGGACTGAAAACATGATACTGCAGCATCCTGCCCCCTCCCCCCCCCCACTGGCAGCAGCCCGGGCGAAGGACACCTGCAGAGCTTTGTGGGAATGGTGAGCATCGGGGTTTTATTATTTTCATTTAGACTTAATTTTAGTTTATCATCTTCTGATGTTTGTAGACCGTCGTATACCTTTTGGATATTTTTGAAAAATGGGAAAGTGGGATATAAGTGGTTTAAATAAAAAAAATAAAGAAATAAATTCCATGCTATGACAGAGACTTAACTTTTTTTTAAGTGTTGTAAGTTACATAAATATATATAAACCGATGTTTAGTTTCTTTCGACAAACCAGTCTGGAACACTCAAGAAATTTGCTCCAAACCCTGAACTGCAGACTGCCCAGTACTATGGATCTTGCTTCTTCATGTTTTGAAAAGAAGGATGTGTTTGCTTGTTCACACTGGTTTCTGTGGAGATGAAAATTGCTAATGGCAGCCAATGTCTGCAGCAATCTGTGGGTGACTGTAGGCAAGCTGCAGGTTACAACCTGTAAAGTGGAGCAGATTCCAGCACCTGCAGGTCGCTCTGAATACTATAGCTTCTTTCAGATATTTTTTAATTTTATGCTTATAAAGGCTACTATGTTGTTGTTGTTGTTGTTAAGTCGGTGTCAACTCATGGCGACCCTCTGGATAGTTGTCCTAAATTGTGTTCGGTCTTTAGTTAGGTGGCTCATTGTTGACAGACTGGCACCTGTAGCTGTTGTTACTGTATCGATCCATCTCATTGCTGGCCTTCCTCTTTTGCACTGACCTTCTACCTTGCCAAGCATGATGTCTTTCTCTAACAATCTCTCTCTTTGCATGATGTGTCCAAAGTATATCATCTGAACTTCTAAAGAAAGCTTAGGTTTGATCTCCTCTAGTACTGACTGGTTTGTTCTTTGGGCAGACCATGGTATACACAGTATTCGTCGCCAGCACCATAATTCAAAGGCATCAATTTTCTTTCTGTCTATCTTTTTCACTGTCCAAATTTCACATCCATATGACGTTATTGAAAATGCCATGGCTTGAACAAGTAAAATCTTTGTATGGAGAGAGACATCTCTGCTCTTGAGATTCTTGTCTAGGTCCTTCATAGCTATTCTGCCAAGAGCCATGCATCGTCGGATTTCTTGACTGCTTGTTGCTTCTTTATTGATAGTCGATCCAAGTAGGTTAAAGTTGTCAAGTATTTCAATTTCTTCTCCATCAACGATGAACTTATTCATTTTGCCAGTTGTCAAGATCCTTGTCTTCTTAACATTAAGGTGCAGACCCATTTTTAGACTATATTCCTTTATCTTTTTTTTCCAATTTAAAGTTTTTTTATTCACACACATCATAAAAGAAAAACACCATACAGAGCAGTATCAGGTGGTCTGTATTACACATTCTTCCGTAACCCCTATAATGTCCATTATCCCTCCTTGCAAAGGGGCGTAAACCTCCCTTCTTGTGGAGTGGAGAGAAAGAAAGAAAGGAAGAAAGAAATAGGGCAAAGAAAGGTCCGCATAGAAATAAGGCCACAAATAAAATAAGTTAAACTAAGTTAAACAAATAACATTGGCAACTGTTAATCCGTCCCGTGCGATTATCAGCTTTCTAAGCACAGATGAATTGTATTGTCTGTATATTCTGTTCCATTATTACATATACATTCCTGACCACATCATAAAAATAACAATACAAGTTAATTAAAAATAGATATTAAAATTAAAATTTAAAATTAAAATGAAAAATGAAAAATAAAATAAACTATTAGTTTCTGCTCTAAACCTTTGTTGACTCAGTTTGTGGTGTGTGATATTTAAAGGTGTGTGTTATCAGCAAATCCAACAACATCTTATTCAACAGCTTATATGACCCACCCCGGGGAAACACAACATGTAAACCCCAAATCTCTCTCGGTGCACAATCCTGACCCCCCCCCTTACTAAACAAGCCCACCACCACCCTCCAACTGAGATGGACTCCCCCCTTTTTGTGTCCCATTGTTGCCATGCGTTGCCACTAGTCAACCTATACTCAAGTTGTCCCAGTGCAACACCAGGCTGTGCGCACCCTGGCGTGCACCGCCACTGATGTCCGCAGCCGCTGTTCCTACATAGTGCCCCTAGCATTCGACCACTGCGGGCAGCCCCAAATGCCTTGGTTGTGCCCTATCCCCCACCCCTCCCCTCCCCCCCTCCCCCCTCTACCCCCCTTACCCCCTCTACTCCCCTTACATCCTCACCCTCCTACCCCCAACCCCCCCAGGCCCATACTAACCCTCACCAACGTACCATCACCTCAGGAGTTAGCAGCCAGCCCGAACCCGAGTTGCCCCAAACTATCCCCCCCTCCCTCTCCCTTCCCCTCACTTCTCCATCCATACCTCCCCACCCCGTCTCCCTCCAGTTCTCATAGTCCCGCCAGATCTCATCATGTTTGGCCTGCGTTCTCTGCGCACAGGCCCGCACTTTGCTAATCCCCCACAGAAACTCTAACCTGCCAATAATTTCCCTCATTCTCGGTGGTTCCGTGTTCTTCCAATTTTGTAAAATTGCCAATCTGACCGCTATCACGCAGTAATTCCGGAAAGCAGCGATCCCTCCCGTCCCTATCTCCTCCCCCTCCAGGAGCACCACCTGGGTTGGAACGAAGGCGATCCGTATCCCCGTAACCGCTCCACAATAATCCTCCACCGCCCTCCACAACTCCTGCAATTTGGGGCAGCTCCATATCATATGCAAGAGGTCACCCCACCCCCCACATCCCCTCCAGCAAGTGCCCGCTCTCTCCGGGAAAATGCGGTGTAGCCTGGCTGGGGTCCAGAGCATCCTAAGCCTAACTTTGAGCGAATTCTCTAACAGCGCCGTACCCCATGCAAGCCGCCTTTCTCCCTCAAAGATACTCTTCCACCGGCCCGCCTCCCACTGACCCCCCAGTTCCCCTTCCCACTGCTCCTGCCACTTGGCCGTGCCCTCTTCCCGTGCGTTCAGCAAGCGGTAAAGTTTAGACACCAGGCCCTTTACTGATTCTTGTTGTTCCATCAGCATCTCAAACTCCGTTACCCCACCCTGTAGGTCCCCCCGAACTCCCGGTTCTTGCAAGTAATACCACAGTTGCATGTACGCATAAAAGTCATTATCCCGCAGTCCGAACTCTCTTTGAAGCTCCGCATACAGCCGTATCCTCCCAGTCTTATCTAAAACCTGCCCTACCCTCTCCAACCCTCTCTCCGCCCACACTTTAAAACTCCCCCCCACCTCCCCGGGGCAAGGGCCCCCATGTTACGCAGGTACGCAGCTCGGGACAGTTTCTTCCCATTCAATAGATAGCCCTTCCATTTTTCCCATACTTGCAGCGTTAACCTCTTGTGTGGGTTCAACCCCTCCCGGCCCACTCCGCTCCTCTCCCCCCCCCCCCAGACCGTTTCTTCCAGACACTCCTTCCCTTCATATATACCCATTGCGGGGTTTCTCCTCTCTCTCTCCACACAAAGAGCGCCCGAAGTTGTGCTGCCTCATAATACTTTGCCAGGTTAGGAACTCCCAGCCCCCCTGCCTCCTGGGGTCTGAACATGGTGAGCTTATTCACCCTGCCCCGCTTCTCCTCCCAAATAAACCTCATGATCAGAGCCTGCAACTCCTTAAGACCTTTTCTCGGCACTTTATACAGTAAGGCCATAAACACAAATAGGATCCTTGGTAGCACATTCATTTTAATGGTTGCTATGCGCCCCAACCAGGACAAGTGTAGTCCCTTCCATCCTCCTAAATCCTTCCGAATTGCCGCTATCAGGGGTTTGTAATTCCAAGCCGGCACTTGGCCCCATGTATTACCCAGCTGAATCCCCAGGTATCGAAAGTGTCCCTGCACCCATTTGAAGGGAAACTCGGCCTGCAACCGCTCCTCCACCCCTCTATCCAGATTAAACCCCAGAATTTCTGTCTTGTCCAGGTTCAACTTATAGCCCGATACTGCACTGTACCGCCCTACGGCCCGCAGCAAATTGGGAAGGCTAACCAAAGGTTGTTCTAAAGTGTAAATAACATCGTCAGCAAAGAGTGCGACCTTACTTAACTGTCCCTTTACTTCGATGCCACAGATATCCCCCTGTCGCCGGATAAAGTCCGCCAATGGTTCTATAACCAGGGCAAACAGCAGAGGCGACAAAGGGCACCCCTGCCTGGTGCCCCTACCCAATCGAAAGCTCTCGGAATACCCCCCATTTACCTTTATCCTTGCCCTAGGGCATGCATAGAACGCTTTTATCCATCTTAGGAACGATGGACCCACCCCAACTTTTTCTAGTACCTGAAACATAAATCCCCATTCCACCCTGTCGAATGCCTTTTCAGCATCGACCGTCAAAAATACTGCTTCCCTCCCCGTCGCCTGCAGAGACCACATGACATTCAACAGCTTCCGAATGTTGTCTCCTCCCTGTCTCTCAGAGATGAACCCCGTCTGATCTTTATGCACTAGCTTCTGCATCACCGTCTGTAGCCTTCGCGCCAGTATCATGGCCAACACCTTAACATCCAAGTTAATGAGCGAGATGGGCCGGTAAGCTCCACAGACCGTGTGGTCCTTCCCTGCCTTAGGTATAACTGTTATTCCCGTTTCCGCCATAGAGGGCGGGAGCCCCTCCCCCATCAGCACTCCATTGTAAACCTCCATTAACAGCCCCCCTACCTCATCTTGCATTACCTTGTAAAATTTTGCCGTATATCCATCTAGACCTGGCGCTTTCCCATCCTTAAGAGACTTCACCGTGCTTTTCACCTCCTTATACGTCACCTGACGCCCCAGTTCAGCTGCCTCCTCTTCCGTAAGCCTGCCCAGGTCGCATTGAGCCAAGAACTCCTCTCCCTTCTTCTCAGCCCCCGTCACCTCACTGCTGTACAGTTTTTCATAGTATGCTGCAAAGGCCTTCCTAATTTCCTCCCCCTTATGCACCATGTCCCCTGTTTGGTTGCGCACCCCCCCGACTATAGATCGTTGTTGCCGTGCTCTCAAGCGGCAGGCTAATCTCCTTCCTGCTCTGTTCCCTCCCTCGTACCACCCCTGCTTTAACTTGGTCAGGTTGTAGGCTATCTCAGCCGCCCTAAGCTGGCCAAGTTCACCTCTCACCCTGAGCAGTTCCTGCAGAGTCCGTGTGTCCCCCCCCTGTTGGTGCTGCCTTTCTAAACTCTCCACCTTCTCCAAGAGCTGGTCTTCCACCTCTCTCTTTCTTCTCTTTTCCTGGGCTGCTATACTGATTAGGTGGCCCCTCACCACTGCTTTGAGCCCATCCCACACCATTCCTGTGGCCACCTCCCCATTCCAGTTGATCTGCAAATAATCCCGTATCACCTCTTTGACTCTGGCCACATATGTTTTCTCATTCAACAGGGAATCATTCAGCCTCCAGAAACTCACCCCGTTGTCTCTTACCCCCAAATCCAGCACCATATGCACCGGAGCATGGTCCGACCAGGTGATATTGCCAATTTCCACCGCTTGTACCTTAGCCCCCCAACTCCCACTCACCCACAGCATATCAAGTCTACTATAGATATCATGTACTGCCGAGTAGAAAGTATACCCCCTTTCCCCAGGGTGTCGCATCCTCCACACATCAAGCAAACCCAGTCGCTCCTTTAGGTTTGCTAAGCTCCTCCTCTCCTTCCCCCCCCTCCACTGTGATCCACTCTAGGGTTCATTGTGAGATTGAAATCCCCTCCTATAATCACCGGTATCGCCCCCCACCCCTTCAATTCACTCAGGAGCCTATCATAAAATCTCTCCTTTAAGGCATTTGGGCCATAAATACTGACAACCCACACTTCCTCCCCACGTACCCTTATTTTAACAGCTACCCACCGCCCCTCTCGATCCCTTCTTTCCTCCACCACCGCTCCTGCATACTTTTCCCCTATCAAAGTCCCCACCCCTCCTTTCCGCGGAGCTTCCCTTTGGCCTGCCAATAGGATTCTCGGGAAATTCCTAGTCCTTAACAACCCTTCTTGACCCACTTTCAAATGTGTCTCCTGAATGCACACAAGATCTGCCCCCAACCGTATACCCTCCCTCTCCAGCAGGCGCCTCTTACGCCATGTCCGCAATCCCTTGGTGTTTACTGTAACCACTACCAGCTGCTCCCTACCCCCAATTTTGTTGCCCTTCAGGCCCCCCTTCCTGTCCCCTCTCCCCCTCGCCCTCTCCCCCCTCCTCCCTCCCCTCTCCCCCCCTCCCCTCGCCTCCCCTCCCACCCCTCCTCCCCAACCCCTCTGCCTCGTCTGCGACCAGGCTGACCGGGAGTAGTGACTCACCTTCTCCACCCCAACCCCCTTTACATCCCCTCCCCGCCCCACCCCCTCCCCCTCCTCACTCCACCCACCGGTCCACTTGCCCCCTTCCCCCCCGCCAGCTTACCAAGTGCCAATCCCCCTCGCTCATCCTCCCTCCTCCCCCCTCTCACAACCGCACCCCCATGCAATGATCTTACCACATCCCTAACCCACTTTCACTCTATCACATTGTGCAATCACATTCTCAGTGTCTATATTGTCCATCATCTCTTTGCCCCTCTCCGCTGTGATCTCCGATGGTCTCCGTCCGTGCCCTTGGGTCGGTCACGCATCACTGCTCCTTGCTTGAGGGTTCTAGCTTGATCAAGCGCTGCCTCCTGCCACTCCGTTCTAGCTGCTGCCCGCCGTTCCTTCCATGCCTGCTTCTTTCAGCGCTGCCCACGCTGCCTCCAGCGTATGGATTCTCCAGGTTCTGTCCCCTTTTGTAAAGGCCAGGCCAAATGGGTAGAGCCATCTGTAGCGCACCTCCTCCTTTCGGAGTGTTTTTGTTATGGGGGCTAGTTCCCTCCTCCTCTGCAAAGTTCCCAAGGAGAGGTCAGCAAATATAGAAACTGTGTAGCCCTGCCACTGGAAATTGCTCAGCCCCCTCATTTTGGTAGCTATGTTTTCCTTAGTTTTGTAGTCCTTGAGACAAATAACTATGTCCCTGGGCTGGTTATTGCGGGCGGCTCCCAGCGCTCTGTGAGCCCTGTCCAGCAGGATCCCGCCACTCGGGGGCTCCTCCCCACCTTGCCGTAGGGCCTCCAGGCAGACAGACTCAGCCACCTTAGCACAGTCTCTGAACTCCACTGCCTCTGGAACACCTTTAATCCGCAAATTATTCCTCCTAGAGCGATTCTCTAGGTCCTCCAACTTTAGCTGGATCTCCTCCTTCCACCTCTCCTCGCTTTGGCGCTGGTCCCTCCATTCCTCGTGTTGCTGCTCCAGCGCTTCCTGGCGATTTTCGTGGTCCCCCATCCTGGCTGCCACTTCTCCCACTGAGATTATTAAGGAGCCCTTCGAGCGCAGTCTTAGAGCCTTGTACCTCTGCCTTAAGCTCGTGGAATCACTGTTTCATCTCCTCTCGAGTCGCACCACCCCAGCCGCGAACATCAAGAGTCACCTCCTCTCTCTCCACAGCCTGCTCGCTCTCCGCGGCCTGCTCACACCGCATGGCCTCATTCCCGGCCATCTTGGTTTCCCCCGCCAACGAGGCCGCTCCGGCGAAAGCGAACTCTCTCAAGTCCGCGGTTTTTTTTCGGGTGGTCATGCTGCTCACTGCCTCCTCCGTCGTTCCCACCGCTGTTTCCACCTCTCGCCAGCAATTAGGGGCGCTTAAAACTCCTTTTTCGTCGGGGTCAGGCTGGAGCTAGACACTCACACAGCCATGCAAGCCGGTGACGTCACTTCCTCTCCCTATATTCCTTTATCTTGAGAAGCAAATGTTTCAAATCATCCTCATTTTCAGCCAGTAATGTGGTATCATCAGCATAGCGAAGGTTGTTGACGAGTCGCCCACCAATCTTCACACCTCTGTTGTCTTCATACAGTCCTGCTTCTCTAATGATTTGTTCTGCATATAAATTAAAGAGGTAGGGGAAAAGTTTGCAGCCTTGTCATACACCTTTGCTGATTTTAAACCATTCTGTTTCTCCTAGTTTTGTTTGAACTGTTGCTTATTGATCACTGTAAAGGTTGGGCAAGAGAACTAGCAGGTGATCTTGTATACCCATGCTTCTTAATGTGGCCCAGAGTTTCTCATGGTTTACACAGTCAAAACATAAGAAAGCATAGTTACTCACTTGTAACAGGCGATCTCCGGGAACAGCAGGAATTGAGTCTTCACATATGGGTGACATCAGTACTGACGGAGCACGCGTGGGAATGCTCCCCAGCGTCCAATAGGAAAGCTTTTGGGAGCATCCCACCCTGCCTACATAGATGTCTTCCTGCCTTTCCAGCTCTCCCTCCTCAGTTGAGTTTGTAGCTGAGATAAAAGCAGAGAAGGAGAGAAGAAGAGGAAAGTACAACTCCTAGTGGAGGAGGGTGGGTTATGAAGACTCAATTCCTGCTGTTCCCGGAGATCACCTGTTACAGGTGAGTAACTACGCTATCTCCAGGAACAAGCAGGAATGTAGTCTTCACATATGGGACTCACTAGCTTGGAGATGTCAGAGAGATGACCTCAGAGCGAGCTGTGGAACACAGGGCTAAGTAGTGGGTTATCTATCCTCCAGGGATGTCTGGTATTGAAACCCTGGACTGGGGGTAGGAGTTGATCTAAGTCTGAAAGAGATGCTGGAGAACAGCATGGCCAAACGAGGCATCCTGGTGGGTGTTCTCATCTAGGCAGTAGTGAGCAGCAAAGGTGTGGACAGAGGACCAGGTTGCTGCTTTACATATCTCATCAATCACCACAGAGCACAGATTCGCCATGGAGGCAACCATTGCCCGAACATTATGTGCAGTGATGTGACCCTCAAGAGCGAGTCCTGCACTGTCATAAGCAAAGGAGATACAATCTGCTATCCATCTGGAGAGAGTTTGCTTGGATACTGGCAGTCCTAGGTGACTGGAATCAAAAGCGATGAAAAGTTGGGAAGCTTTTCTGTGCTCCCGAGTTCTCTGGAGATAAAAGGCCAAAGCACGCTTGCAATCCAGAGTATGAAGAGTTACCTCCGCCCTAGAAGACTGAGGTTTAGGGAAGAAAACAGGGAGGTAAACCGACTGGTTTAAGTGAAATGGGGAGACCACCTTTGGCATAAAGTGAGGATGAGTCCTAAGGACTACCTTATCATGGTGAAACGTTTATAAGGAGGATCAGCCACCAAAGCCTGAAGCTCACTCACTGATGCACCTTGCTGAAGTGAGGGCAATAAGGAAGGTGACCTTCCAGGTAATAAACTTCAGAGAAGTAGTGGCTAAGGGTTAAAAGGGCGGCTTCCTAAGCTGTCCTAAAACAACATTAAGGTCCCATACCACTGGAGGTGGTCTAATGGGAGGCTTAGTTAATAGAGAACAATTCAACGACTCAGCCTACTCTTGAACACCACGACTTTAGGACTGTATTACAATCTCTAATAACTCCAGTCACTGATTATTGTAATAGTATTCTCCAGGGACTCCCAAAAAAACCCCACACACCAACTCCATCTAGTGCAAAACATTGCAGCGCGTATAGCATCAAACTCAAGGTGCACATAGTAACATAGTAAATGACGGCAGATAAAGACCAGCATGGTCCATCTAGTCTGCCCAGCAAGATGGCAAGAATAGGTGCACCTGTCGCTCTGTGCAGGCCACCCCTCCCCATGTCTTTGTTTAGGGGTAAACCCATCACTCCAGGTAGGACACCCCTATTTGTTGAGACGTTATATATTTGTTGAGACGTTATATGGTTCAGAAGTTAGATGGTACCGTTTATTTGGTTTTTATCCTATTGCTGTAAAGGGATCCACTGTGTTTGTCCCATGCCTTTTTGAATTCCATCACCGTTTTTGCCCCCACCACTTCCATCGGGAGGGCATTCCAAGCATCCACCATCCTTTCAGTGAAAAAATATTTCCTGACATTGCCCTTCAATTTAACACCTTGCAGCTTCATGTTATGCCCTCTAGTTTTACAATTTCCCCGTCTTTGGAAGAGGTTTGCTTGATCATCATTTCTCTTTAAGTATTTAAAGGTCTGAATCATATCTCCCCTGTCCCTCCTCTCCTCCAAAGTGTACATATTTAGGTCTTCAAGTCTCTTCTCATAAGGCTTCTGACGCAGGCTCCAAATCATTTTGGTCACTTTCCTCTGAACTGTTTCCAGTCTTTTTACATCTTTTGCAAGATACGTCTCCAAAACTGAACACAGTATTCCAAGTGAGGCCTCACCAGTGACTTATACAGTGGCATAAGCACCTCTTCCTTTCTGCAGGTAATCCCTCTTTGTATGCAGCCCAACATCCTCCTGGCTTTTGCCACCGCCTTGTCGCACTGTTTTGCCACCTTGAGATCATCAGAGATAATCACACCAAGTTCTTTTTCCTGAACCGTGCATACCAACCTCTCGCCCCCTATCGCGTACATTTCCCTTGGATTTCTGCTACCCAAGTGCATGACACTGCACTTTTTCACATTAAATCGTAGTTGCCAAGCATCAGACCAGTCTTCCAGCTTTTGTAGATCTTTCCTCATGTTAGCCACTCCCTCGGGGGAATCCACTCTGTTGCAAATTTTTGTGTCGTCTGCAAAAAGACAGACCTTTCCATTCAGTCCTTCAGCAATATCACTCACAAATACATTGCACAGTGCCGGGCCCAGGACTGAACCCTGTGGCACCCCGCTAATCATCTTCCTCTCATCCGAGTGAGCTCCATGTATAATCACCTTCTGTCGTCTGTCAGTCAACCAATTTCTAATCCAGTTTACCATCTTGGGACCCATCCCCAAGCTACTAAGTTTGTTGACAAGCCTCCTATGAGAAACAGTATCAAAGGCTTTGCTGAAATCCAGGTAGATGACATCCATCGCATGCCCCTGATCTAGTTCCTTGGTCACCCAGTCAAAGAACTCAATCAGATTTGTTTGGCAAGACCGTCCTTCGGTAAAACCATGTTGCCTCGGATCTTGCATCCTGTTGGTTTTGAGAAAGTCCACTATTTGCTCTTTCAGGAACACCTCCATTACTTTTCCCGCCACTGAGGTAAGGCTCACGGGCCTGTAGTTTGACACTTCTTCCCTGTCACTACCTTTGTGTAGAGGTACGACATCAGCCATTCTACAGTCCTGAGGAACCTCTCCTGTTTCCAAGGATCTGTTGAAGACATCCTTTAAAGGTCCTGCAAGAACCTCTCTGAGCTTTCAGTATCCTTGGATGTATCCCATCCGGTCCCATGGCTTTGTCCACTTTCAGTTTAGCAAGTTGTTCTAACACCTCATCTTCTGTGAATGGTGTGGTATCTACTTCATTCCCATTATTATATTTGGGAGTCACAGCTGGTCCATCTCCAGGATCTTCTTTAGTAAAAACAGAGCAGAAGTATTTGTTTAGCAATTTCGCTTTTTCAGTGTCACTTTCCACGAGTCCTTTCCTAGCACTTTTGAGTCCTGCAATTCCAACTCTGATCTTCTTCCTTTCCTGAATATACCTGAAGAAAGTTTTGTTGCCACCTTATAAGAACATAAGAACATAAGATATGCCATACTGGGTCAGACCAAGGTCCATCAAGCCCAGTATTCTGTTTCCAACAGTGGCCAATCTAGGTCATATGTACCTAGCAGTTTCCCCAAGGGACACAGGTTCCACAATGCTTGTATTGGTTCAAGCATTGATATCCTGGGTCCCTTCTTAATAATGGCTTATGGACCTTTCCTCCAGGAACTTGTCCAAACCTTTTTTAAACCCAGCTACACTAACAGCCTTTACTACATCCTCCGGTAACAAATTCCAGAGTTTGATTACACGTTGAGTGAAAAATATTTTCTCTTATTAGTCTTAAATAGTTTACCCTGTAGCTTCATTGCATGTCCCCTAGTCTTTCTATATTCTGATAAGGTAAACAATCGATCTACGTTTACCCGTTCCACTCCGCTCATTAATTTATAGACTTCTATCATATCTCCCCTCAGCCGTCTCTTTTCCAGGTTAAAGAGCCCTAACCTTTTTAGCCTTTCTTCATAGGAGTATCCTTCCATCCCCTTTACCATTTTGGTGGCTCTTCTCTGAACCTTTTCTAATAACTCTATATCCTTTTTAAGATACGGCGACCAGAATTGCACACAATATTCAAGGTGCGGTCTCACCATGGAACGATATAGAGGCATTATAATATCCTTTGTTTTATTTTCCATTCCTTTCCTTATCATACCTAGCATTCTATTTGCTCTCTTGGCCGCCGCTGCACACTGGGCCGAGGGTTTTAACATGGTACCCACAATGACGCCTAAATCTTTTTCCTGGGTGGTGGTTCCTAATGTGGAACCTTGCATCGTGTAACCATAGTTTGGGTTGTTCTTCCCTAGGTGCATAACCTTGCACTTTTCCACATTAAATTTCATCTGCCATTTTGATGCCCAGTTTTCCAATTTATCAAGATCCTCTTGCAATTTTCCACAATCCTCTTGGGTTTTAACAACTTTAAATATTTTTGTGTCATCTGCAAATTTGATAACCTCACTCGTTATTCCATTTTCCAGGTCATTTATGAATATGTCAAAAAGCAGCGGACCCAGCACAGATCCCTGGGGTACACCACTATTCACCTTTCTCCATTGGGAAAATTGGCCATTTAGCCCTACCCTCTGCTTTCTATCTTTTAACCAATTCCTGATCCACAATAGTACACTGCCTCCTATCCCATGACTCTTTAGTTTTGCCAAACGTCTCTCATGAGGGACCTTGTCAAAGGCTTTCTGAAAGTCCAGATACACAATATCAACCGACTCACCTTTGTCCACCTGATTATTCACTCCTTCAAAAAAACATAACAGATTAGTAAGACAAGATCTTCCTTGTCTAAAGCCATCTTTAGCCATCTTTTCCCCTGCCTTTGATTTTGCTATCCTTATTACTCTTTTAGACTCTTTGAGTTGGATCCTATATTCATTTCTGTGTTCTTCTGTTTGCAAGCTTTTGAATTTTGCGAAAGTTGTGTTTTTTGCCTTTATTTGAGCAGCCACCTCTTTGGAAAACCAAATAGGTTTCCTTCTCCTCTTGTTTTTATTTACTTTTCTTACATATTTATTGGTTGCCCCTTTTATTGCCTCCTTTAGTTTAGCCCATTGCAATTCCACTTCCTTTATCTCTTTCCACCCCGTCATCTCCTCCTTTAAGTACTCTGCCATTTTATTGAAGTCAGTGTATTTGAAGTTTAGGACTTTGAGCTTGCTATGATTGGCCTGTACCATGGCTTTTATCTCAAACCACACCGTCTGATGGTCGCTGTTGCTCACAGGGGCACTCACGCAGACATTCAACACACTATCACTGTTTGTGAGCACTACATCCAGCGTTGAGCTTTCTCTGGTTGGTTCCATCACCATTTGTCTAAATAATGCATCTTGGAGAGCATCCACAATTTTTTTGCTTCTTTCCAGATGTGCAGAAGGAGTAATCCAATCCACATCAGGTAGATTAAAGTCACCCAATTTGATCGCTTCACCCTTTGTTGCTATCTTGGCAATATCTATAATCAATTCATTATCTCTCTCTTCAATTTGAGTCGGAGGTCTATAGACTACAGCAATATGGATGACAGTGCCATCTCCTCTTTCCAACGCAATCCAGAGCGCTTCTTCTTTTCCCCATGTCCCCTGCATTTCAGTAGCTTTAATATTGCTTTGACATACAAGGCTACTCCTCCTCCTTTTCCATTTTCTCTGTCTCTTCTGAATAGATTATAGCCAGCTATGGCTATATCCCAATCATGTGATTCATTAAACCATGTTTCTGTAATGGCCACAATGTCCAAATCCATTTCCATCATTAGGGCTTCCAGGTCTGGAATTTTGTTGGCTAAGCTTCGAGCATTTGTGCTCATTGCTTTCCAGCATTTTCCTGGCTTGTGTGTATTTTGCATTGATTTTGTTCTGCCCACTTCTTCCCACATGTTTTTGATGTGTGACTTAAAAGTGTGGCTGTGTCTGATGTTGTTCTGCTTTTGCTGGGGGTGGCATGCAGATGTTGACCTTCCACATCCGTCACCCCCTTTTCCTAGTTTAAATGCATATCCACATACTGCCTGAATTTTTCACTTAGGATTCTTTTCCCTGCGACAGAGAGATGTAGTCCATCAGCACAGTATAGTCTCTTGTTAGTCCATCTGTTGTCCCAGTTGCCAATAAATCTGAATCCTTCTTGTTTGCACCAGGTTTGGAGCCATATATTAAAGCTGTTAATGCGATGCAGCCTTTTTGTCCCCTTACCAAGAACAGGTAGAACTTCTGAGAATGCAACAGTGTTAACAACGTGCTTGAGTTTCTCTCCCAGAGATTGGAAGTCCTTTTGGGCTGTAGAGGTACTGTTTCTAGCCAGGTCGTTTGTGCCTAAGTAGATAATAACATCAAATTTGGAGTGTTCACTTTTTGCGCTAAGTAATTCAACAACTTGGTTTGTATTCCTGCTGGCTGAAGAGCCTGGTAGGCACATGACTATCTTCTTTCCTTTGAACTGTGTTCCCAAGTTAGTGCCTCTGATGATGGAATCTCCAAGTAGTAGTAGTTTTCTGTTTGGTGAAGTTTTCTTGATATTTGGTGCTTTAGCAGGGGATTGGGCATTGTCTGACTCATTTAAGGGCCCTTCAGTTTCTTTGGATTAGGCATCCTCATTAGCCAAGGCAGAGAAGGCATTGTGCAGGGATATCTCTTGATGTATAGGATATCTCTGTGTTACAGGTCGCAATCTACCAGAACCCACTGTGATCCATTTGTTCCTGGGGCGTTTGATTCTTTGTGGGAGCGGTGGTGGACTTTGTTCAGTTTGTATCCTAGAAGAGGTGCGCTTCATTGCAGTCAGTTCCTCCCTCAGTAGAGACACTTCTTTATGCATGGCAGCTAGGTCTTTTCTTAGTAAAGTCAGTTCTTCATGCATGGCAGCTGACGTTAGGCATATAGGACAAGCTCTTAGGCTCCAAATGATTCGTCTTTGAAGGAAAATACCGCAGTTATTGCACTGAATACACGACATGTTTATGCAGTCCCAGAAGAAGAAGAAGGAGAAAAGATGAAGACGATGTGGCTTTTAACCCAAGTTAGGAACGATAGGGTGAAATTAGACTTACCTGCTAATTGTTGTTCCAGCTCAGTCTCCAAGGCTGCGGGAGGAGGTGCTTATACCCAGATGTCCGGGACTAGACTAGAGGGACGACAAGGAAATGGCAAGTATGTGACCACTATATAGGCAATGTAGCCCCTGGGGTGGGTGGGGTGAGGGGTAGGGTGGGTGGGAACCTAAGTGTCTCTGGCCAGTAGGCTGTTCTTGAACTGTGGGCACACACAATGGAGTAGGTAAGGGAACCCACCACTAAGGACAAATTAGATAGAAAAAGATTTGGAGACAAACAAACAGACTAACAGTTATTTGGAGACAAACAGACTCACAGTTATGCAGCAAACTCAGCAAAAATCACCTTTTGGGAGAGCTCTGGAAAGCACTCCTCTTCTTAAGGAACAGAAAGGCAATCTGAGCAAGCCCAGGTGCAGCACAGGAAATGGAGGTCCACAACAAAAAACTCAGCAGGGGGGAGGGGTAGTCCCTCAGGTGGGCTAAGAGAAAGTTTAAAACTTTACAGCAATGGAGTAGGTAAGGGAACCCACCACTAAGGACATCACCCTCATACTCTGTGATCTGCACTGGCTACCAATTACCTCTAGGATAAAATACAAAATACATAATGATTATCTTTAAGCACCATTGCAACATAGCCACCATCACATTATCCACACTCCTTACAATGCCAAACACCACAAGGGTAAGAAGAAACTGCTCTCAAAACACATATACAATTCCATCACACATCTGTAATACAAACCAATGCACTAGTGCCAGAGCCTTCTCCTACATGGCCCCAACATTATGGAATTCCCTCCCTAATGACCTAAGAGCAACAAAGGCCCTCCTGAAATTCTGAAAGGATTTAAAAACATACCTTTTCACTGAATATTTTGGTGACCCAAACAACCGCAGTATTTCACAAGGTACATAAAGAACGAGCAAATAATACCATCCGTTAACCCAGACTCTTAAAATTATGTAGTACCCTTAGGATAAATAACCTAAGCAACCATATTGTACAAAGTTATCTGTATATAATTATGGAATGTTTTATGTATATAGTTACATTGTTCATTGTAAAACTTGTTGTGATGTTCTATATAAACCGCCCCTGATCTCAGGAAGGGGCGGTATATATAACTTTGATAAATAAATAAATAAATAAAAAGAAGACCTCTCATGAATCGTGCTACAAGTGGTCGAGAGGAGATGGGCTGACCATCCAAGGGCATGTGAGAAGCCGCTATGTCACTTAGGTGGACTCTTACTGAGTTGGTTTTGAGTCCAGAGGAAGAGAGATGAAGAAGATATTCCAGTAACGCTTCCATGGGAGCTGAAAAGTGGTTAAGATCCCTTTTCGAACACCAGAGAGAGAATCTATGCCACTTGAAAGTGTAGGAGCAACTTGTGGAAGGTTTCCTAGAAGACAAAAGGATAGCATTCACTTGTTGAGAGAGGCTGATGTCCTGGAAGTCTATGCCTTCAGCAGCCATGCTGTAAGGTGTAGGGACTGTGGATTGGGATGCAGCAGTGTGCCATTCTCCTGTGAGAGGAGATCTGGAGCAGACCCCAAGTCTTACTAGTTGAACTTGAGAGAGATGTAGAAGTAGAGCATACCACGGTTGTTGTGGCCAACGCGGGGCTATAAGAATCATGTAGCCCTTGTCTCTCTGGAGTTTGAAAAGAGTTTTGGGGATGAGGGGAATGGGAGGAAGGCGTATACGAAGCCTTGACACCAGTGAAGGTGAAAGGCATCTACCACTAGGTTGTTTTGAGCAGGGGTTCTGGAACAGAAGCGGGGAAGTGTGGCATTCTGAGGACTTGCAAACAGGTCTATGTCTGGAAATGATCTGAAAAATGTGAGCAACCTTGTCTGCATGAAGAGACCACTCATGGGTAGCCGACTAAGCTTGTCCGCCAAGAGATTCTGTTTGCCTGGAAGATAAACCGCAAGTAGATGAATCTGGTGGTGTATGGCAAAGGACCATAGGTGTAGAGCTTCACTGCACAGTGTCCAAGAGCCTGTTCCACCCTGCTTGTTCAAGTAGAACATGGCTACCTTACTGCCTGTCTGGACTAGAACTGTGTGGAAGCAAAGGTGGTCGTGGAACACCTTGAGAGCATTGTGGATGGCTCTGAATTCCAGCAGATTTATGTGGAGTTGTGACTCCTGCTGAAACCAAAGTCCCTGAGTGGAAAGATTGTCCAGATGAGCTCTCCAGCCCAATTTGGATGCATCCATCGTCCGGGTGTATTGATGTAGAGGCTTCTGAAAAGGTGATCCTACAAGAAAATGTTCTGGGGATTGCCACCACCAGAGAGAGGAGATGAGACATGTAGAGAGTATTATCCTGTCTCTCAAATGACTGGATGCTGGAGACCACTGGGAAGCCAGGGTCTATTGAGGTGCACGCATATGTAGACGAGCGTATGGAACCACATGTACAGTGGATACCATATGGCCCAGGAGTTGCAGCATTTCTCGAGCAGTGAGAAAGGTTTTTAGGCCTGTCTGGGATGCAAGCTGGATGAGTTGAGTACAGCGGGCTTGGGATAGAAAAGCCTTTGACTGTTGAGTGTCTAAGAGAGCCCCTATAAATTCTAGAGTTTGAGAGGGAATGAGATGGGACTTTGGAAGATTTATTTCCAAAGTGTTGCAGCACCTGCATGGTGCGCGTGAGAGAAAGATTGGTCTCTAGAGGTGTGCTTGCTCGAATGAGCCAGTCGTCTACGTAGGGGAAGACAAATATCCCTAGAGTCCTTAGGAATGCAGCTACAATTGCCATGCACTTTGTAAAGACTCTTGGGGCAGAGGCAAGGCCAAAAGGCAGGACTCTGTACTGATAATGTTTCCCCTGGAACAGGAAACACAGAAAGCATCCTTTAGATCTAGAGAACAGAGCCAAGCCTGACTCTGGAGATAGGGGAGAAGAGTACCTAGGGAGATCATCTTGAATTTCTCTCGGAGTAGATACTTGTTCAGTTTTCTGAGGTCCAGGATGGGCCTGTATCCCCCTTGTCTTCTTTAGAATGAGGAAGTAAGGAGAATAAGAACATAAGAACATAAGATATGCCATACTGGGTCAGACCAAGGTCCATCAAGCCCAGTTTCCCCAAGAGACACAGGTTCCGCAATGCTTGTACTGGGTCAAGCATTGATATCCTGGGTCCCTTCTCAATAATGGTTTATGGACCTTTCCTCCAGGAACTTGTCCAAACCTTTTTTAAACCCAGCTACACTAACAGCCTTTACTACATCCTCCGGTAACAAATTCCAGCGTTTGATTACACGTTGAGTGAAAAAATATTTTCTTTTATTAGTCTTAAATAGTTTACCCTGTAGCTTCATTGCATGTCCCCTAGTCTTTCTATATTCTGATAACGTCGATCTACATTTACCCGTTCCACTCCGTTCATTAATTTATAGACTTCTATCATATCTCCCCTCAGCCGTCTCTTTTCCAGGTTAAAGAACCCTAACCTTTTTAGCCTTTCTTCATAGGAGTATCCTTCCATCCCCTTTACCATTTTGGTGGCTCTTCTCTGAATCTTTTCTAATAACGCTATATCCTTTTTAAAATACGGCGACCAGAATTGCACACAATATTCAAGGTGCAGTCTCACCATGGAACGATATAGAGGCATTATAATATCTTTTGTTTTATTTTCCATTCCTTTCCTTATGATACCTAGCATTCTATTTGCTCTCTTGGCTGCCGCTGCACACTGGGCTAAGGGTTTTAATATGTTATCCACAATGACGCCTAAATCTTTTTCCTGGGTGGTGGTTCCTAATGTGGAACCTTGCATTGTGTAACCATAGTTTGGGTTGTTCTTCCCTAGGTGCATAACTTTGCACTTGTCAACATTAAATTTCATCTGCCATTTTGATGCCCAGTCTTCCAATTTATCAAGATCCTCTTGCAATTTTCCACAATCCTCTTGGGTTTTAACAACTTTAAATAGTTTTGTGTCATCTGCAAATTTGATAACCTCACTCGTTATTCCACTTTCCAGGTCATTTATGATTATGTCAAAAAACAGCGGACCCAGCACAGATCCCTGGGGTACACCACTATTCACCTTTCTCCATTGGGAAAATTGGCCATTTAGCCTAACCCTCTGCTTTCTATCTTTTAACCAGTTCTTGATCCACAGTAGTACACTGCCTCCTATCCCAAGATTCTTTAGTTTTGCCAAAAGTCTCTGATGAGGGACCTTGTCAAAGGCTTTCTGAAAGTCCAGATACACTATATCAACCGACTCACCTTTGTCCACCTGTTTATGTCCACCTGTTTATTCACACTTTCAAAAAAACATAACAGATTAGTAAGACAAGACCTTTCTGGGAGAGTGGCACTTCCTCTATTGTATCCTGTGAGAGAAGGGAGGTAACCTCCTGCATTAACAGAGTGGTGAGAGGGGGTTGAGAACTGTACTCTCTTGGAGGAGCCTGAGGGGGTAGACTTCGGAAGTGAAGCCTGCACCCTTCCCTTACTATGGAGAGAGTCCAGTGTTCTGATGTTACAAGATGCCACCTGTGGACAAAGTGACATAGTCTGCCTGGAATGCGGATGGAATCTGGAAGCTACAGAGGCAGGATGACTATGTTCTCCAGAAAGGAGTCAAAGATCCTGAGGAGATTGGGTCTGCTGAGCCGGCTGAGACCTGGGAGTCTGAGCCTTTCTTTGCTGTTTTGGTTGTTGTTGCCCTTTTTGAGGAGCATGGACGGAATAGTGCACTGCAGGGTTGTAAGAAGAGTAATATTTCTTTTTCTTATTGAAAAAGGGTTTCTTTGTTATCTTCTTCTTAGCTGGGTTAGCAGTTGATCTAGAAAGTCTATTTAGAGTGGTATTTTCAACCTCTAATTGAGACGCCTTATCCTGCCAATCCTTGCCAAAAAGGTTTACATCTGCGCAAGGTATATTATCCAGTTTATCTTGAACCCACTGCTCAAGATTAGAAGCTTGGACCCAAGCGATCCTGCGTGCACCAATGGATATAGCTGAAGTTCTGCTGATGCATTCAAAACAGTCGAAGGTTGCCCTGTTAACAAATTTAAAAACATTTTGGGCATGCTTCACCAGGGTGAGATAATCAGATCTCTTATCATCAGGGAGGAGAGGAGTCATCAAATCCAAATCCCTAGCCACCTCTCTAAGAAACATACCCATGAAGAGTATATAGGAACTGATTCTGGCCAATAACATAGAGGCCTGAAAACATCAACAACCAAAAGCATTGAGGGTTCTCGATTCACTGCCCGGAGAGTTTGAGGAATGCGTTTTGGCACTTTTAATTTGACACACTGCCGATTCCAACACCATGGAATGATGTGGTAATTGTGTCTTCTGGAAGCCGGGCACTCCGGTACCCGGTACATATCATTGAGCCTTCGAGTATGTGGAGAGATGGTTAAGGGTGTCTCTCATATTAGAAGCATAATATCATAAAGTATTCAATGAATAGGAAGAGTAGCAGCTTCCTTTGGGGCTGCGGGGTATTGAAGAATTTCAAACAGCCCTAGGCTCCTACTCCGAAGTCACCGTGATGGAGACGCCCCAAGCAACATTGCGGATAAAATCTTGAAAAAGACATGCCCTCCAGAAGGGATATGCGACGTTGTGGGGATGAAGATGGATCCTCCGTCAGAATTCTCATTTCCCTTGTACCGGTTGATTCGTCATCTGACGAATCGGAGACAGAAGACGGGCCGGGTGCTCGCACTCTGCCCCTACTTGATACCGCTCGAAACCGGCATCAGAAAGTTTCGGTGCCGGAACCTCGGTACCGGAGACAGACTCGAGGGCCGGCATAAAAGGTAGCATGGTAAGCAGCAAAAATATCGATGTCAGTACATTTGGTACCGTTGTCGGTATCGATGGCTGTGGAATAGACTGTAGAGATTTTACCGGTACGGAAGCCGCTAGCAAGACCGCTAAGCTCTGCTCAATAACCAGGATACGTTGATCCATGGAGCTTGCCAATGCCTGGGTATTGGTACTTGAGTTATGGGCCGCAATCCCTGAGCATGGCACCAAGAGCTCTCCAGAGATTGAGAGTTCAGGAGCATCCTGGGACCCCACTAATGCTTTGGAGGCAAGGACCTCCCACCGGGGTTGTTTGGCCGGTGTATCTCCCTCCAGGGCAACGCCTAGGGCATCTCGATGCTTAAAGGAAATCTACCCTCGGAGGGTCGACTAGTCTTCAAGGAAGACCTGGGTTTCGATACCTGAGATCCCTGGGAGGAAGATGAAGCTCTTGATGACGTCGATGCTGCCGACACTGCATTGGTGGCAAAGAGGGTGCTGAGTTTCGCAGCTCTGTTCTGCAGGACTTTCTTTGTCATCTTCCTACAGAGAGGACAGGCAGTCGGTTGATGATCCGGTCCCAAACATTTTAGACAACAATCATGGGTGTCTGTGGCTGAAATTGTACTGCCACATTTCGAACATTTTTTAAAACCACTAGCTGGTTTGTCCATTTTGGAAAAGAAGGCTTAAGCCTAAAATGGCATCAATGTGCCCTGAGGAAAGGGATTCTCCCCTCAGAAAAGTTTTTTTTTTTTTTTTTTTTACAGAAAGAAAGAAAGTGAGCACTGACAGGGTCGGTACCAGCGTCGAAGGGAAGGCAGACGTGACCACAGAAAAATAAGAAAAAAAATCAAATTTTCTGTGGTGACAGGAATTGCTTCTTTGCGGCTCTGCGGAAAATGAAGAACTGAGGAGGGAGAGCTGGAAAGGCAGGAAGGCAGCTATGCAGGGGAATGAGATGCTCCCAAAAGCTTTCCTATTAGATGCTTGGGAGCGTTCCCGCGCAGGCTCCATTGGTACCGACGTCACCCATATGTGAAGCCTACATTCCTGCTTGTTCCTGGAGATCATAAGATACATAAGATATGCCATACTGGGTCAGACGAAGGTCCTTCAAGCCCAGTATCCTGCCTCCAACAGTGGCCAATCTAGATCACAAGTACCTAGCAGTTTCCCTAAAAGACACAGGTTCCACAATGCTTGTATTGGGTCAAGCAGTGATATTCCGGGTCCCCTTTAATAATGGTTTATAGACCTTTCCTCCAGGAACTTGTCCAAACCTTTTTTAAACCCAGCTACGCTAACCGCTTTTACTACATCCTCCGGTAACAAATTCCAGAGTTTGATTACATATTGAATGAAAATATATTTTTTTCTTATTAGTCTTAAATAGGTTACCCTGTAGCTTCATTGCATGTCCCCTAGGCTTTCTGATGACGTAAACAATCGATCTACATTTACCCGTTCCACTCCATTCATTAATTTATAGACGTCTATCATATCTTCATTCGGCCGTCTCTTTTCCAGGTTGAAGAGCCCTAAACCTTTTAGCATCTCTTCATATGGGTATCCTTCCATCCCCTTTACCATTTTGGTGGCTCTTCTCTGTACCTTTTCTAATAACGCTATATTCTTTTTAAGATACAGTGACCAGAATTGCACACAAAATTCAAGGTGCGGTTGCACCATGGAACGATACAGAGGCATTATAATATCCTTTTTTTTATTTTCCATTCCTTTCCTTATGATACCTAGCATTCTATTTGCTCTCTTGGCTACCGCTGCACACTGGGCAGAGGGTTTTAACATGTTATCCATTTATTTATTTACAGTTTCTTATATACCGCACTATTCGACATCAGCGCGGTTTACATGGAACAGAAAAATCAGAACATGTACATAGTTCTGTGTTTACAAATAACAGGTCAATAAAACTTGGGTAACAGGGGAAACTATTTGCATACTGGAGTCAAAGAGTAGATATAACAAGAGAATCTATGTACAGGACACCTAGCTAAGAGTGTTCCTTGGTCTAATAGGTGTGTTGGTATAGTTACAAGTGTTCAGTGTATGTGATTCCGTGTTCTCTGGGAAATATTTGAGGAAAAGGTAGTGTTTGAGGGCTTTTCTGAACTGAAGTAGGTTAGTGGTGGTTCTGATGCTTGAGGGTAAAGCGTTCCAGAGTCTAGGGGCACAGAATTTGAAAGCTCTATTTGATGTCGTCGCTGTGCAACTTGTTGATTCTCTCGGAATTGCCAGTGTATTTATTGATGCAGATCTTCTTGATCTATTAGGGGTTATGGCTTGGATGAGGTCGGATAGGGAGGAGGAGGAGATTATTAACCACCTTGAATGTCAGTAGTACTGTCTTGAAGATGATCCTGGCCTGTATAGGAAGCCAGTGTAGCTGCTTCAACAGGGGCGACACATGGTCTCTCCTAGCTGCTCCATATAGAACCCTCGCTGCGCTAGTCATTGCGAGCTGTAAGGGGTTCAGAGTGGATTGGGGAAGTCCTTGTAAAATGGCATTGGCGTAATCGAAATGCGGTATGATAAGGGCCTGGTAAATTGTACGGAAATCCTCTGGTTCAAGCAATGGGCGAAGATGTCTGAGGGAACGGATTTTGAAATAGATAGCTCTGACAGTGTTAGCAATGTGTGCTTTCATGTCAAGGTTTCGATCCAATATAACGTCCAAGTACCGAATTGTGGGTTTTGCTTGTAGATCAGCTTCTCTCACCTTCAGGTATTGTGGAGGGTTGAAATTCGAGTTCCTGGTAATGAAGAGGACTTCTGTCTTCTTATGCTGAATTCTGAGGTTTTGTGATAGAAGCCATTCGGATATGGCATCGAAGCAATTTGTCAAAGGGGAGAGGTCCAATTTATCTATGAAGAACGGCATATAGAGCAGGACATCGTCTGCGTATATCATGCAACTGACATTGAAGGACTGGATGATGTTATAAATGGGTTGCATGTATATGTTGAACAACAAGGCAGAGAGGGCGGATCCCTGTGGAACTCCTTGACCTTGATGAAACGGTTCTGAAGTAGCTCCGCCGGAACAAACGTGTTGCCATCTTCCAGACAGTTATGATCTACACCATTCATAGAAACATAGAAACATGATGACAGAAAAAGACCACATGGCCTATCTAGTCTGTCCTTCCATAACAACAACTACAACAGTCCACTTTTTACCTTTAGAGATCCTCTGTGTTGGTCCCATGCTTTTTTGAATTCAGTTACTGTCCTCATCTCTACCACCTCCACTGGGAGACTATTCCATGGATCCACTACTCTTTCCGTAAAGAAATATTTCCGCATATCACTCCTGAATCTATCTCCCTTCACCCTCATCCCATGTCCCCTCGTAGCAGAACTTGCTTTCAATTGAAAGAGGCTCTCTCCCTGAACATTTATGCCATGGAGGTATTTAAACATCTTAATCATATCACCTCTATCCCGCCTTTCCTCTAAGGTGTACATATTAAGATCCTTAAGCCTGTCCTCATATGCTTTATAACGAAGCCCATTAATCATTTTAGTAGCAACCCTCTGCACCGACTCCATCCTGTTCACATCCTTTTGAAGGTGCGGTCTCCAGAATTGCACACCATACTCCAAATGAGGTCGCACCAAAGACTTATACAGAGGCATTATCACCTCCTTTTTTCTGCTAGCCATTCCTCTCCGTATGCACTCAAGCATCCTTCTAGCTTTTGCCGTCGCCTTTTCTACCTGTTTAGCTACTTTAAGATCATCAGACACAACCACGCCTAGTCCCGCTCTTCTTTAGTGGACAAAAGTACTTCACCTCCTATACTGTATTGCTCCCTTGGATTGCTGCAGCCCAAATGCATGACCTTACATTTTTTAACATTAAATCCCAGCTGCCAAATTCTAGACCATTCTTCAAGCTTAGCTAGATCCCTCCTCATGGTATCTAGCCCTTCCTGGGTGTCTACTCTATTGCAGATTTTGGTATCATCCGCAAAGAGGCAAACCTTACCCGACAGCCCTTCCGCTATATCACTAACAAAGATGTTAAAAAGAATTGGACCAAGGAGAGATCCCTGGGGCACACCACTGGTAACATCCTTCTCCTCAGAGTGTGCTCCATTTACTTGTACTCTTTGTCGCCTCCCACCCAACCAATTTTTAACCCAAGCAGTAACTTTAGGGTCCATCCCTAGGGTGCTCAGTTTGTTTATAAGTCGCCTGTGAGGAACAGTGTCAAAGGCTTTACGGAAATCTAAATACACCACATCTAGAGCTCTCCCTCGGTCCAACTCCCTGGTCACCCAGTCAAAGAAATCAATCAGATTTGTCTGACAATACCTGCCTCTGGTGAATCCATGCTGCCTCGGATCCTGTAATCCGCTGGACTCCAGAAACCTCACTATTTTCTCTTTCAGCAGCGTTTCCAATAATTTACTCACCACCGAAGTTAAGAGCTGTTCCGCTGACGCCTTTCTCCATTAGCCTCCCTAGGAGAAGATCATGGCTTACTGAGTCGAAGGCTGCATCAATGTCTAGGAAAATGAGTGCAATACCCTGATGGATGTTGTCAACACCAGTGACTATATTGTTGAAGAGGGTGGTAAGGAGTGTTTCCACTCCATGTGACTCTCTGAATCCATGTTGACAGGGTCCAGTGGAGCAGCCAAGTCAGTATGGTCTTGCAACTGTCTTTGAACCTCCTTTTCGATTATCTTTGCAAGTAAAGGTATACTTGATATGGGTCTGTAGGAGTCCACCTTTTGGGGATCTAGCTTGCTATTTTTTAGTAATGGTCTTATAGATGTATGCTTGAGTGCAGATGGGAAGGAACCGGTTGTGAAGGATAAGCTCATTATCCTGTTTATTATTGGGCTGAGGTCACTGCGCAGTTCCTTTATCCAGAAAGCTGGGCAGGGATCAGTCTGCGCAGTGGTTGAATAGATGGTCATGATCGTGTCTTCGATGTTCCTCCTGTCCGGGGTCGAGAAAGAGTTCAGAGGTGTTGTGCACTCTGGGACTATGGATGCAGCCTCAATTGAAGGTTTATTTGTCTGACATACTTTGGATTGAAGGTAAGCGGCAAACTCTTGAGGATGGATTTCAAATTGGTGTTCGGGGGCTGGTTCCTTGGATAGAGTTTTGACTAAGTTAAACAAATCGTGAGGTTTGTTTAACGAACGCTTCAGGGTTTCAGTATGGTATTGCTTCATCCTCTCTGTGATAGCTCTACGGTGGATGGTTAGCTGATGGATGGATGCTGACTGGTCTCCAATGGAGTGTGACACCTAAATCTTTTTCCTGGGTGGTGGTTCCTAATGTGGAACCTTGCATTGTGTAACCATAGTTTGAGTTGTTCTTTCCTAGGTGCATAATTTTGCACTTGTCCACATTATATTTCATCTGCGATTTGGATGCCCAGTCTTCCAATTTATCAAGATCCTCTTGCAATTTTCACAATCCTCATGGGTTTTAACAACTTTAAATAGTTTTGTGTCATCTGCAAATTTGGTAACCTCACTTGTTATTCCCATTTCCAGGTCATTTCTGAATGTATTAAAAAGCAGCGGACCCAGCACGGATCCCTGGGGTACTCCACTATTCACCTTTTTCCATTGGGAAAATTGGCCCTTTAGCCCTACCCTCTGCTTTCTATCTTGTAACCAGTTCCTGATCCACAATAGTACACTGACTCCTATCCCATGACTTTAATTTTGCCAACCGTCTCTGATGTCAAAGGCTTTCTTATAGTCCAGATTCACTATATCAAACAACTTACCTTTGTCTACCTGTTTATTCACACCTTCAAAAAAACAACAGATTAGTAAGACAAGATCTTCCTTGTCTAAAGCCATGTTGGCTGTCTCCCATTAAGCCATGACTATCTACATGTTCAGTAATTTTGTTCTTTATGATGGTTTCTACCATTTTTCCCAGTACTGACGTCAGGCTCACTGGTCTGTAGTTTCCCAGATCACCCCTGGAGCCCTTTTTAAAAATTGGTGTTACATTGGCGATCCTCCAATCTTCAGGTATTACAGATGATTCTAATGATAGTTCACAGACTAATAGCAGGTCTGCTATCATTAAGCCTTGCTGTAGTCAATAAAATACATATAGATATCTTTTGGTATTCTTTTGTCTTTTCAATGATCCATCTCACATCCGTGATAATGTTTCTCATTCCTCTCCCTTTCCTGAACCCTGTTTGCACTTCAGGCAGTTCTTGTTCCAGGCTACTATAGAAATGCCAAAATACCATAGAATGGCAGAGATTGATCAATGTGTTTCCACTGAAACTGTATGAGACTCCATGGTTGTATGCTACTTTTTAAACACATGACACTTGAATGAAAAGTCACAGAGCCAGAATTGTTACAACCAACTAGCAACCATATAAACTCCTTGATACGGTAATCTCATTATAACTGTCATACTCTGAATTTGCCTTTAGGTGGTGCTCAAACACTTTCTCCTACAGTTCTTTTATTGTTTTGGTCTTTTTATCTTTAGTAGTATCGTTAGTTCTGATTTTCATAAAATCACAGACATGCAGTCAATTTCCAGTCACTTTCTTTTCTTGTATATGTTCAGCTGTAATGGAATTACATTGTGAAAAATTGTATAAGTGAAAAACCCTAACCTTCAGCTCTTCAGCACCCTAAGATATCAGTTCAGACATCAGTTTGGGTCTGGGGCAAGTCACTTAACACTCCTTTGCTTAAGTCTTCCAGGGATCAGGAAATACCTACCTACTGTATCTGAATGTAACTCTCCTTGAGTTACCATTAAAAAGGCAAAAGCTAAATTCAAATTAATAAATAAAATACATAAAATTCCATAAATTAAAAACAAATCCTACAGGTTGATATTTAAACTCTGCAGTTCCAAATGCAATTCCATTACACTATCCCTCGAGCTGGTATAAATGACAATACCTATTTTTTGTAAGTACGCATTTAAATTATCATATTTTATAATCAATGCACGTTGTTTGCACTCTGCCAAAACTCTGCTCCACCCAAAATGAAAATATGTGCCATCAAATTAATGCATGCATGTTTACGCTGGCCATTATTTTATAACAAGTGTAGTCAGATATGTGCATAAATGATGTAATACCAGCATTTATGTACAGTGTGAGTGCCTAAAAATAGGCCCCTCCTCATAAATTTACTCCCATAGAGTGGTCACCACAGCTCATTAACTGGAGGGAGGTGATATTCGGTCCGCTATCTGGATAACTATCCAAATTAATTTAGGAAAGCTCTTTTGCTGTCCTAAATATATCCAGATAGTAGACCAAAGATTTACTGCTCTCAGCTAACTAAGCAGAACACCCATGCTCTGCCCCAGCACAATACGGATAGTGTCATGGCGATCTGTAATCATTTTCATTAGCACAATCCATATAAGGCCACAGAAAATAAATGGACAGTGCCCTTAAGGCAATTATCCAGTTACCAGCTGCCACCATCCAGATAACTGACATTGAATATCAGCCCACTGGCTAATATCTTACAGGAATGTACTTGTAGTTTTTAGTTTCCATGGGAAAAATGTGGTAGAATTTGTAGATATGGACAACAGGGCGGGGGGGGGGGGGGGTCCCCAGTTCAATCCCTGAATCAGCCAGGGCTGCTCTAGAGATATCATTGACAGACAGGCCCAACCTCCACTCTACAGGAGTCATTGCTCAAGAGTGACACCTAATGACTGCACTGCAGTTTCAGGAAGGAGCTCTGTGCATGTCTACTGGTCGAAAGACTGTTACTGCAATGACCAGACTAGGTACCTTTTAGGGTGGACTGGGAGGCACAGTTGGTGCAATAAAATGTTTGCACAATTTGCATGTAGCTGCAAATGAAATGTTCATAGTGCCATGGTCCTCATTCTAAATGAAGGAGAGAAAACTGCCAGGTTAAAACAAAATTTTACAGGTAAAACAATTTCAGGCCTAAGTGGAGCAGCTAATTGACCTCTTTCTTTCATTTTCTTTTTTTTAATATAATTATATTATTGCTTGTGGGGGACAATATAGTTTTATAAAGAAATTAGTGAGAAATGAATAAAAATTGAAAGCAAAACTAATGTTCATGGGCAATATTTAATATTTTCCTTACAATTAGAGAGAATTGATTCATGAGGGTTTATCATCATTAAGTGCCTGTGAACAACAGATGAATCACTGAAAACTCTGCCCTATGATGAGCAATATGTGAGGACTGGATGGCTCAAGGGACTCATCATCTTCCAGCTTGAAGCAGGGGCGGCCCAAGGGTGATGCGGGGCCATGTGCGGAGACTCATTCCAGGGCCTCATTTACATTGCTACGAATGCATAACTGTCATTTATTTTATTCTAAAATATATATGTTGCCCCATCTAAAATTTTAGACGGCTTTCAAAGGAGCCTTTCATAAGTCTCTTTTTTTTGTCCTGGCAATGACGGAGGGGCATGTTTAGTAAATATTAATATGTGTTAAGTGCCATTCCGCCAATAGAAATAAATGGGTATTGCTGCACTTAGTGCACATTAAAATTGAGAAATGCGCATTAACGTTTAGTAGAAATACCTTTTAATGAGTGTCTCAATACCATTTGCATGGGCATTGAGGATAAGGAAAGGCCACCAGATTTCTACATTACTAGACTCCAGTGATTTCTACATTACTAAACTCGCTGTATCATAACAGCACTACCAGGACTCACAAAGCACCAAACCCTACTTATCAAAAGACAACACTGCAAATATTAAACCAATATGTCTCGGAGAATACCAATACATCTACTACTGAGGAAAGAGAACAAGTGTCACTGTCACATAGAAACTACATGAACAGAATACCGCAGCTCGGTTACACATGCAGAACATAGACCATCACCAAACAAAGAACAAGGGATCACAATTTAGAAATATGAAGATAATAATTAAACTGGGAACCCCAAAAGCCAAACTGGAGAAATAAAACTATAAATTAATTTCCTCTTGTACTGAACAAAACACAAAACATTAGCGATGCACATTTCCCAGAGCTGACATATTTCAGTTAATAAATTCAAAATAAAATAGCTTTTTTCTACCTTTTGTTGTTTGGGCATTTTATTTTTCAGTTGCAATTGCTCCAGTCACTTTCTTCTGCTTTCTTCATGTCTTCTGCTAACTCTCCATTGTCTGCTGTCCATTTGTCCTTTTTTCTCTTCTAGTTTTTTCCATTCTCTCTACATCTGCCTCCAACATACTGATCTTTCCCCTTTTTGCTCTTTGCTCCATTTCTTTCTTTATTCCTTTTTCATCCACTCAAATTTCACCCATACTACAACTGAAAATAGATCTTCACTTGTAAGTATTTATCTTCTGAAATATATTCTAAATCTTGGGAAAAAGGAAATTTTTTGGATTAAAGCTGATAAATCGGTGTATTTTAGAATTCAGTGTTTTTGCTGAGTCAGTCAGGTCTTGGTACCACCAGAGAGCTTTCAATTTAAATCAAATCAGAGTATAGCTTAGCATACAAGTAGAATAAATCTCTGAGTAGAAAGAAATAAACTCATTTCTAGAGACCTTTACAAAGAGGCCTTCCATTTAGGAGGCAAATGATCTGTGGAGTTGATCTTAAATAGGCTTAAAGGCAAAGGACAGATCAAAGGGGCAATTTGAAGCACCCCCCTCTATCAAACCAAGAGCTGTGTGAATCACACAGGAAATTGGTAAGACTTTACCTTAGAAGCACAGGTTAGGGCACTGTGTAGGAAGCCAGTTTTTATTAAGACTACTTTCCCTGCCACTCACCATGACTCCTATCCACCCCAGGAATAATCTTAGCATTATAGGCTCTTAAACCTATTAAAAGGAAGGAGGTAGCCATATTCACTTTCAGGTATAGCTGATTATCCTCATAAGAAATACATTAATTAATCTTGAGGTGAACAAAATTCATTAAATGTATTAGGTATAGTTGTATTAGAATAAATATCAAAACCTTAAAACTAAGATGCAGACAGCAATCCAGCAGCGTGATGGGGGCTTTTTGGTCTTTTGCACTGAGTGTTACATGTATGATTTTCTCCCAGTTGGTGAGGGGTCTTGCATGTGCACTAGGTGCAAGGAGCTCTTTGCTCTCCGGGAACAAGTCCGATCTCTGGAGGACAGAGTAACAGACCTGGAGGACATAAGGAAAACAGAGGGGTATATAGATGAGTCCTACAGGGATGTAGTACTGAAGTCCCATCTCCACTCTGGCAGCCTCTCTGTTGCCATGAAGAAGTCACATGACAGGATAGCATCACCCTGGTGTGGCAGGAAATGATCCTGTAGCTAGGACCTGTCCTCCAGATGATATAAAACCCTCTTGCACCGAGGGTTAGGACAGCCATTATAGTTGGTGATTCGCTCATTAGGCATGTAGATAGCTAGGTGGCTGGTGGATGTGAGGATCGCCTGTTAATATGCCTGCCTAGTGAAAAGGTAGTGGACTTCACGCGCCACCAAATAAGGTATTAGATAGCATTGGAGAGGAGTCTGTTGTTTTGGTACATGTTGGTGTCAATGACATAGGAAAGTGTAGTAGAAAGTTTCTGGAGCCCACATTTAGGCTTTTAGGTAGAAAGTTGAAATCTAGAACTTCCAGGGTAGCATTCTCAGAAATGTTTCCTGTTCCATGCACAGGACTCAAAAGGAGGGCTCTGCAGTCTCAATGCATGGATGAGGCGATGGTGCAAGGAAGAGGGTTTTGGATTTGTTAGGAATTGGGCAAAATTGTGGGGAAAGGAGTGGCTTTTCCGAAGGGATAGGCTCCACCTTAATGGGATGGAACCAGGCTGCTGGCATTACCCTTTAAAAAAGAGAAAAAGCAGCTTTTATACTAGATAATAGGGGAAAGCTGACAGTTGCCCAAGGGCAAATAGTTCAGAATGGTGTATCCCTGAAGAATACTAGCAAAAGATTAAAGTTAGGGCATATCGACAGAGAGGTTCCAATAAAGACAAAAGTAATCCAAATGCCTTAAGTACACAGCAAAATCAAAAAACAAATCCCACTGCCAGAATACTATACAACACCAAAAGTGAATTTCTCTTTGTTTATCCATTTCTTTTTGTTGGAGCTGCCTCCACAAAGTGGGCGGAATAAAATCCGTCCCCCCGCTGTGGCTTCTCCGTTTTAATAAAATTATGAATGAGTAGATAATATTCAAACTCTAAACTTAACTTATGTCGCGCTTTTCAACCGCCGAGGAGTAACAATGTGTCACATTTCGGATTGAATTTGTCAATTCTGCATCGGGTCATTGAAATCCGGTAGTCGATCCGAAATGTGACACATTGTTACTCCTCGGCGGTTGAAAAGCGCGACATAAGTTAAGTTTAGAGTTTGAATATTATCTACTCATTCATAATTTTATTAAAACGGAGAAGCCACAGCGGGGGGGATGGATTTTATTCCGCCCACTTTGTGGAGGCAGCTCCAACAAAAAGAAATGGATAAACAAAGAGAAATTCACTAAGTACACAGCAGACAGAGCTTAAAGATTCCAAATTACCCCTGCCTACTGATAACCAGATGACATTAATAAAATACAACCTCTGAAATGCTTGTATGCAAATGCTAGAAATCTAAAAATTAAGATGGAAGAGTTAGAATATATAGCACTAAATGAGAAGTTAGATATGATTGGTATCTCAGAGACATGGTGGAAGGTGGACAACCAGTGTGGCACTGTGATACCTGTGTACAAATTATATCGCAATGATAGAGTAGATAAAATTGGTAGAGGGGTTGCACTCTATTAGAGAGGGCATTGAGTCACACAGGATTAAAGTTTTGCAGGAAAGAAAATACACTGTAGAATGCATATGGATTGAAATTCCATGTAAAAAATGGAAGGGGAAGGCGATGGCAGTGGGGATGTTCTATCAACTGGCTGAACAGAATGAACAAATGGATGATGAAATGCTCAAAGAAATCAGGGAAACTAACACAAGTTACAACACAGTAATAATAATGGGTGATTTCAATTACACTGGTATCGACTGGGTCAGTGTCATGACAGGACATGCTAGGGAGATAAAGTTTCTAGATGAAATGACTGCTCTTTAGAGCAGCTGGTTCATGAACTGACAAGAGGGGAAGCCATTTTGGATGTAGTACTTAGTGGAACACAAGATCTGGTCAAAAGATAAGGGTGTTGGGGCCACTTGGCAATGGTGATCATAGCATGATTGTGTTTGATTCAATAAATGGAGGAAGGACAGCAAGGAAATTCGCAGTACTACCTTTCAACTTTCTAAAGGGAGACTATGATAAAAGGTGGAAAATAGTTAAGAAAAATCTAAAAGGAGCAACTACCAAGGTTAAAGATTTACATTAAGCATGGCTGTTGTTTAAAAATACTATCTTGGAAACCTAGACCAGCTGTATTCCACGCTTTAAGAAAAGTGGAAGTCCATAAAATTGCCATCATGGTTTAAAGGCTATTGTAGCCACAAAAGCATCTTTCAGGAAATGGAAAAAGGAGCCAAATGACGAAAACTGGAAACATAAGCACTGGCAAATTAGATGCAAGGCATTGATAAGGCAGGAAAAGAGAGAATTTGGAAAAAAAGCTTGCTATGGAAGAAAAAATACATAATAAAAGCTTTTTCAAGTACATTCGTAGCAAAAAACCTGCGAGAGAATCCAGAGATTTAAATTTTGAGGGACTGGGCCCTGAACTATTGAACCAGTTTGGGATGAAGAAAAAGGTGGTGGTGCCCAGAGGGAAGAGGTCCCAGAGGTTGGGAAGGGTGTTACAGGACAGATGATAGAATTCCTGGATGTAAGACGAGAAAGGATTTTGGTGTAGTGTGTAGAGGAGAGAATGCCTGAGAGAGAAGCCTGAATTAGACGTGGAGAGAAGTCCTGAAAGAGAAGAGACCATGAGCAGGGCTGCTGCTAGAGTTTCTGGCACCCCATGCAACCTATAAATCGCTCCCATCCTTCCTCATTAGCTGATAATTCACGGCTATACCCACAATGTTTCTTTTCCCTTCTTGTTCCTCCCAGTCACTCTCTCTTTCCCTCTTCCTTATTTCTACTAGTCACTCTCAATCCATACCCTACCAACCTTTTCTGAACATGGTCCCTCTTTTCCACCCTAGGAATGGCAGCATTACTAAGGTGGGGGTACATGTATACTGAAGTGTGCTTATGTATCCTTCCATTTGATGAAAGACGCCAACTCACCCTACCTCTATCATATATATAGATAGGTACCTATATACATAGCTATTATTTATTCCACATTTGTCATAACTGAAACCCTCAAGGGGGCGCTCGGATAGCATATATATGAGTTTGGATTTTTATGTTTTGATGGATTTGGACTATGTTTGATATACTGATTCAAGAGATTATGACATTCATTTTGCTAGACGGGTAAAGAGCTGTGCTGTAGAAACCCTCACAGTCACGCTAGTATTTAGTCTTAAATGATTTAGATTGATGGTTTTGCATTCAATAAAATTAACATATTTTTTTTCTTTACAGCAAGATGCTGTGTGTCCAATAATATTTTTGCATCGTTATTTTATTATAAGTAAACATGCCATATATTTCAATTCATGAGACCCTGCAGATTCCATAACTGGAATAAGTATGGGCAGTGGTTAAAGAGGTACTCCAAAATGTAACAGAAATGATGTTGTCCAAAGGTATATTGCACTAAGGCAAAGAACTAACTTCCCTCACAAGAAAAAATAAATGTTCTGGTTATTTTCTCTGTACACTGGAATTTGGCATGCTCTCACATTGTTAAATCTGGGGAAGAATATGTGAACAGTCAGGTATACAATATCTTCAAGAAAGCCCATGCACCAGAAAGAAAGAAGCTTTTATTTTTTTCCTAGTGAATTTAATGCTTGTAAAATGCTGGACTGATAGCACTGGAGACCAAAATCTTTCATCTATCCCCAGAATATGTACAGCACCTGTATGAGCAGTGTATGATTCCTCACAGTGCCCTGCCATCTGCTTCCACCCTGGTCTGGGGGCCCAGTTCTGCAGATGAGAGAGTCATTCAGTCACCATGTCTAGTAATTAAGACTGTGCATGTAGAAAAAATTTGGTTTATTTTCAGATCACTTTCTGTTTTCTTTCTTTTTTTTTTTTTACTGGTTTTTAGACATTTGCTCATAAGTTTGATTTAGATGGCTATTTTAGAAAGCCCTATTTGTGATTTGCACATGTGAAAACTACCATTCACATGTGCAAACCACAGCCATGTCCAAATGACAGATGAAATTTAATGTGGACAAGTGGAAAGTTATGCACTTAGGGAAGAAGAACCCAAACTACGGTTATACGATGCAAGGTTGTACATTAGGAATCAACACCAGGAAAAGGATCTGGGCATCATCGTGGATAATATGTTGAAACCCACTGCCCAGTGTACAGCGGCAATCATGAAAACAAATAGAATGCTAGGAATCATAAGGAAAGGAATGGAGAATAAAACCAAGGATATTACAATGCCTCTGCATCATTCCATGGTGCGACCGCACCTTGAATATTGTGTGCAGTTCTGGTCGCCATATCTTAAAAAGAATATAGCAGAATTGGAAAAGATACAGAGAAGAATGACCAAAATGGTAAAGGGGATGGAAGGATATCCCTAAAGGAAAAGGCTTAAAAGATTAGGGCTCTTCAACTTGGAAAAGAGACGGCTGAGGAGAGATATTATAGAGATCTATAAAATAATGAATGGAATGGAACAAGTAAACATAGATTGGTTGTTCAAAAAGTAGAATGATTAGGGGATACACAATGAAGCTACAATGTAGCATATTTAAGACAAATCTGAGAAAATATTTTTTCATTTGGTGCATAGACTTAATCAGAATACAGATTTGAGAGCATATTATTGTGTCACTCTCCCAATGGTCGTGGTCCCATGAGGAAGGCCCACCAGCCGAAACGTGTGTCGGACAGACCTATCTAACACATCAATAAAGCTCTTGTTCCATCCAGAGGCGTGGTGTCATCCTGCTTTTTCTGTGCGCAGGTTTCCAAAAAGGTACAGTACATAGATTGCATGCTGGCTGGTGGCTAGGCTGACTTTAGGAGTGTGCAACTTGTGTCGTCACATAGGATGCTGTTGCTTCAGAGGTGTAACAATGGTTTAAAGGGCTGCCCCTGCTTACAGTGATCATGGGGGGGAGTGAGAAATGACTACCTCTGGGGAAGACCCTCCCCAGCCATGAAGGGTGTTGTTACCAGTTATGACACAAGGTGTTGCCAGCATTGAAGCCAGCCTCAGTCAGTAAAAAAGCTCAATAATGGCACACTGTGATGTAATTCTAATACTGTGAACTAGGACTGTACCAAGCTAGAAATGTGCCTTGTGAGGCTAACGATTCTGGTGTCCCCTTCCACCCAGCCACGTTCATTAACTCACTCTTTTTGAGCTTCCTGGCAGCCCAGAGATGATATCAGCACCCCTTCTATGCTTGCGCCCTGTGTGGCCGCACTGCTCACACAGCCTTTGCTACGATCCTGCTGTGAACAATGGACTCTTGGGAACTGGACTGAGACCACTGACATCTTTCAGACAGGATACTAACCTGTCTAAATATGATCTTTGATTGCAACTGGTCTAAACAGCATTTGAACTGGTGCCCAGAGGTGAAAGGCTTTGTGAGCCAATGCTAGTTCCTTGCATCACCCATAGCTTTCAGTTTAAAATTTTACTCCTTCTGAGGGGTCAGAACTCAATATAACCATAGATTGCATTCTGACCTGGCTGGCTTCATGGACATGGAAAACATAAAAGAAAATATTTTAGATGAAAAGAGGAACAAGGACAAAAGTAATGGCACCAGATAACAGGTGAATGGATGTTTTGAAGAATGCATCTGGTACTGTACTGCTCCTTTAACATCTTGCGAGAGAAGAGGACAGCAGCTCAGGCAATGGATACAAGGTTGTGGCTTGTACAAGGGGGCCTGCCACATTTTAGCCAATAGTAAAGCAAGTGCGGAGTAGATGGTCTGCATAAAAGCAGAGGAATTTATTTGTTGGTATGCCCTACAACTTCCTTTTCTTGTTACAAAAGTAGAAGATGGTGCGAGTTTGCTAAACCGATGAAAGTACAATGTCCACTCATGCTCTTTTTGTATAGAAAGTGCTACCATCTACCATCTGTGCACTTACGCTTTGTCTTGTTGGTTGGGCCACACAACTTTTCCTATTCTTCCCATTTTTTCCATTGCCTCCTGAAAAAGAAAAGGAGCACAATATTATGCCAGACTGAAAATTATTTGTGATGGAACCATGATGGGCATATAAATGACTGAACACTGCACTACTACTACAATTACTATTAAGCATTGATATAGTGCTACAAGGCGTATGCAGCACTTCGGCAACAACAGCAGTGCAACATTATGAGCTGCTAGGGTAAAACTGCTATGTATCACATCAATTATTTCTGGCTTGAGTTTCAATATTATACAAAGCGTTGCTCAATTTTATGTTCCTCACACCTAATTAAGTTAAGTTAGCAGGTCTATGATTTCATCATCACCTTCTGGAACTACAGATTCTGTAAATGAGTATTTTTACATCTCTGTGAAAGGAACTATGAAAGTTATGTTTACTTAAATCACTGGAAATCTATCCCAGAAAATTTGCCTCTAAAGAATTTTTTTAAAAAAATAAAAAAAGCATTTCAAACCATGCAGGCAGACACTGCCTGGTAAAGACCAAAAATGCATCGTGGGGTCAGTTTCTGCCAATGTATGCATTCTGCTACACATGTGGGGGGGGGGGGGCATTGCTAGCTTATGCTGCACAGTGTATCAGCCAGTCTACTGCCCAAGGATAGAAGGAAGTTTTATGAAGTAGCAGTCTATGAAGATCCCAGACTCACTCCAGTCTGTTCTTGCAGCACAGCTCTGGAGCTTTGAAAGGCAAACAGTAGATTTCAGACGGAGAACTCTAACATAGCTGAGCCTGGAAAACACTTCTCTAACAAACCTGTTTCCTGAGTTCTCTTCCCTTATTGCTTCACTAAACACCAGAACCAGGACGCATCTGCTGGGAATATCTGTGCGTTGGCGCAGGTGCATGAAATTGGAGGAACATCTTGGCCCTTCATCTGTTCTGAAATGTGAGAAGGCGGCGGTGCACGTGATTTCCCTCTTTATGCTTTTGTACTACACAAGGCTATAATTTTGGATTTCTTGGCTTGAACATAATTAAGGACTCCCAAAATGTTAGCTATAAATTGCCTGTACAACTTACAAACTCTCTCTCAAAATAATCCGATTGCTAGAGGAGAACTCGACCAAGTTTCAGCTACTTTTTCTGGCCACTTCATTATTTTGCAGCATCACTGTTTTCTCTTTGCCCCCAGAATCAGAGAAAATTACATAACAACCTGTGATATCTACAAAAGAGTAAAGTGATTTTAAAGTTTTCCATCTGATTGATTTAACCTTTGTTCACATGTACAAAGAAAGAGAAAACTGAAGGTATGATGTAAAAATAATGGATTTAAAGATTCAAACCAAACTCGGAGAGCCTTCATCATCATGTGCAATGTAATTTAATTTATTACATTAATTCTTTTGTTGGCTATTACTGTATGCTGTTGTGACATTTTTTTTTTTACAATGAGGTTTATTTTTAAATAAAACGTTTTGTGAGATGGCTTTATAGTCAGTTCTTTTTTTTTTTTTGTCCCCACAATGGCAATGCTATAAATAAAACCCTGAAATTCACATTTGACCATCGTTTCTAAAGGCCAGGCAAAAGGCACAAGAAGGATGATGCAGAAAAAACAAAAGGCACTGTACAGCAGGAGTGAAAGACAGCATTCATGATCTGTAACCTTTCCTTGTAGTGTCAAGGCTGACGGAGATGCTGCCCCAGTAAACTCATGACTCACCAATAGAAGACTGCCTGGAGTGGGAATACCCATTGCGACAAGTCACATGAGGAAGAAAAGACCCCTACTCCTCACAATCTCTTTATTTTTAGCCTTGATCTTGCGGCATTTTGTTACCCATCTATTTGATTAGGTACTGAACTGAGGTCACAGACTCTGCAAGCATTAAGGATCCCAGAGCACTTGAAAGGACAGAATAAAGACAAGGGATAGAAATTAAATTATTACCCTTCAGAGCAGCAAAATGTTAGTGCTGTGAATTACCGTGCGGGAAAGCAAGGTACAGTTCCTGGGCTAGCTTCTGCTCCCAGGGTGAGGAGTCTTGCCATATTTCAGTAATCCTGCCTAGAGGCCAGACTTGGGGCTTATGCTAGCTGAGCTTTGGCAGGAGCTGCAATTTGGGATCTCCAGCTAAGCACTATTGGGAGAATATATTCAAATTATAGTTGTGAATGAAGGCTCATGGTGGTTCTGATTGAGTTGGAGACCCAGAAAAAAAGTACTAGGCCAACTGTACTCTACTCTAAGGGCCCCTTTTACTAAAGTGCCTTAAGTACTTAACATAGGAATTAGTGCATGCTGTTTAGCACATACACACTCACAGTCATTGCAGTCGCTTGATGCTCAGCACATGCTAAACAGCAAATGTTTGCTGCCTGAGGCCACCATCTCACTTGGCCTCATAATCAAGCCACCCCTGGGTTAGAGCACTGGCTTGAAAACCAAGAGGCCAGGGTTTGATTCCCTCTAGCACTCCTTGTGGCCTTGGGCAAGTCACTTAACTCTCCATTGCCTCAGAAGAATCCAAGTTATCAATGTCCCTGTTTAATTACATTACCAAGTTTACGTCACAATGTAAACTGCTTTGACTAAAATGATAAAGCGGTATAAAAAACCCCATAAAATAAATAAAGGCAGAACCACAGTCATCCAGTCCTGAGAACTAAACTGATAACCAGTGATCCCAATTCTGTGCTTATGGGCTCATGGCTAGTGCTACCAACACTTGCAGGCAATGCATCATGCCAGAAGAGGTTGACATGAGGAAACAGCACTTAACGTTCTACAATAAAAATCTTCCATTTAGCTGTGGTTCTTTTTTGCTGCAGTCATTTCATGTTAAGAACCATCCACCAGCAAAAGTTATCAAACACAGGAATTCACCGCTCCTTGGAGTGGACAATAAAGATTTCTCTGAAAGAACTGCCAATCATTACTCTGCTGTTCATTTATTGTAACAGCAAATAAACGTTCCTAATTTTAGCAAAAGAGAAGATACTGTACCTGATAACTTCCGGTTCTTTACACATAGGAATTTTGAAATTTGCGACCCATCTCCTTTCTCCCAAAAGAAATACTCAGAGCCCAAATCATGTTTGCTTTGTTTTGGCGCTGATCAGGGAGCCATGACCTTTACTATATAGTTTTACTTCTTTTCTTCTATAGCTTTCTAAAGGCAGGGAAAACACTGCAGTAATCTCATCTTGCTCAAAAATGATGATCAAGCAAACGAATTGTTGATCTTGAAATGGTGATGCTGGGTATGCCGCCCTGAACTCTTCCTCAGAAAAGTTTAGCAATGTTGCATATAATACCATATACCCATTGGCATGAAAGATAACATATTTAGAATATAGAGAAAAAGCTCTGAAGTCCAGACCCATAATTTCCCCTCCTTGAATCTGTGCCTTCCTCCCCCTACAGAAGAAATGAGCTGCTATATATATATGCAAGTACCATACAAAGACTTTTCAATTCACTCATTTCAAAGATGATACCTTCGCACTAAGACCATGATTCTTTACCTGGTATCAATTGACTCCATACGTTGATGTGGCATTCTAGATAATCACGATTCAGCCCCCCCGATGCACCTTGGCAAATGGTGCCACTTTTGTGCCGTTCCTATGTCCCCTGAATCACCTATCAATTTACTTCCACACAAAGGCAACGTGCAAAATCTTTTTCACAAATAGGGCTTCATGTGGTAAAGAGTACAAAAATGTTGGCAAATTTACAGTCATGCATAAAAAAGTACCAGTGTTTTTGCAAAGTTTAAAACACAAAGCCACTTTTAGGAAAATATTTTGCAAAAGGAGCCATCTTTGTAGTGTATAACTGTATGAAGTTCACGTTGCCTGAAAGTTTATTAAATTCAATATTGAGGAGCTGCGATGCAAATTCATAAAAGCAGATCATTAATGTGAAAACTGCTCAAAATAATGTGTAAAAAGGATTTCACGGGCTGGTTTTTACAAGAAAAGTTAATACACCTCACTGAAGAGTACTTTCGTGTGGTGGCAGCAGTATCCTTTCAAGGGCCCATTGGCCCTGGAATTGAGGCCTCCCTCAGGAAGGTTGATTCCCCTGATTTTCCCCCTGGTTCAAGTTCAGAACTAAAAATGCATAAAATGGACCTCCAAGCCATACTCTCTCAGAACAGTCATGCTCCTTTATTTGACCCCTAACAGTATGTTTTGGCATACTGCTAGAGGTCAGATGTCCAAAATGTTGGTGCTGGGGCAGAAGCGAATGGAAATTTCTCCACCCTTTAAGTGAATTATATTGGGAAGAATAAGTGGGGTCCTGGAGAGTAGGGAGATCATGGGAGGAGCAGCTAAACCCAGGGGCCAGGGCTTGCTGGGGGTTTCCATTATTTGCATTATTCGTCCTGGGTTGGGAATGGAGAGAGGGAAGCATCAAGAAGCCATTGTCCCACTGGGGAATCTAGGTTCCTTTTGGGTAGGGAGAAAACCTCAACCACCAGGGCTAAAGGCTGCTGCTGCTGTGCAAAAAAAATTATTGTGGTTTGCCATAGCTGGGAGAATGCAGTTTCCAGCTGTGACAATGCATAATAAATTTCTCATGAAGTTTAGCTAAAGAATTTAAGTGAGCCAAGAACTTACCTGCACCCCACAGTTAAACTTCACCAAAAAGACCACTAAGCCATCAATATTTTTGTAGTTTAAAACATTGGCCCTGAGGTTTGGTGCAGCTAGGTACAGCTATTCCAAGTTATAAAGGAGAGGGAGCACACACAAAAACAAACCGCAAGGCACGTGACCAGTATGGTCTCATAAGTGAAAACATTTTTCTTATTCCCACAGGAACATAGATAGGGCCGGCCCGACGCATGTGCGAGAATGTTGTTCACCCAGGGTCCCACACTTCAGAGGGTCCACCAACTTCATGCCACACAGGCTGGCTCATAGACTGAGTGCATCCAGACTGTTTGCAAAAGGAAAATGCCACTCTTAACTTTGGCGGCTATGCAGAGGCGAGCTGGGGCTTCGGGCCTCCCCACTCCTTCTGAAGCCAGTCAGGCAGGTGCGGGGATCTTGCGGGGCGGGGGGGGGGGGGAGGGAGGGTCCTAGGACTGGAAATGGGCTGATTGGGGGGCTAGGATATGACTTGAAATGGGCTGATGGAGGGGCTAGGATAAGACTGGAAATGGCTGATGGGGGCTAGGATTGGAAATGGGCTGATTGGGGAGGCTTGGACTGAAAATGGCTGATGGGGGAGCTAGGATTGCAAATGGGCTGATGGACGGGCTAGGATAGGACTGGAAATGGCTGATGGGAGGCTAGGAATGGAAATGGGCTGACTGGGGAGACTAGGACTGGAAATGGGCTGATGGGGGCCTAGGATAGGACTGGAAATGGCTGATGGGTGGGCTAGGACTGGAAATGAGCTGATTGGGGAGGGGCTAGGACTGGAAATGGGCTGATGGGGGCTAGGATAGGACTGGAAATGGCTGATGGGGAGCTAGGACTGAAAATCGGCTGATGCAGGGGGATGGGTGAATGGGACTAGAAGGGAGTGGATGCTGGGAAGGGCTGGAACTAGAATGGAGCTGATGTTGGGGAGGACTAGAACGGGATGGGGCTGAAGGAGTGAGGATGGAGAAAGGAAAATACATTTTTTGTGGAAGGGAAGAAAAATCTACGACTGGCCGGGTATTGGGAGAGTAAGTGGGGATTGAGGATGGAAGGGTGAAATTTGAGTGACTGAAAAAGAAATAAAGAAAGAATTGGAGCAAAGAGAAATAGCTGAAAGATCAGTATGTTAAAGTAGATGTAGAGAGAGAATGGAAAAACTAGAAGAGAGAAGAAAGGACAAATGGACAGCAGAAAATGGAGAGTTAGCAGAAGACATGAAGAAACCAGAAGAAAGTGACTAGGTCAATTGCAGCTGAAAAATAAAATGCCCAGATAACAAAAGGTAGAAAAATACTTTCTTATTCTGAATTTATTAACTGGAATATGTCAGCTTTGGGAACCGTGCATCGCTAACGTCTTTGTATTTTGTTTAGTATTAAGAGAAAATTAATTTATAGCTTTATTTCTCCAATGTCATTGTACATTCCAAGTTTGGCTTTTGGGATTCTCAGCTTAATTTTGCCTTCATATTTCTTCCCTTGTTCTATGTTTAGTGATGGTCTATGTTCTCCATGTGTAACCAAGCTGAAGTATTCAGTTCATGTAGTTTCTATGTGACAGTCCCACTTGTTCTCTTTCTCCAGTAGGAGAGGTATTGGTTTAATATTTGCAGTGTTGCCTTTTGATAGGTAGGATTTGGTGCTTTGAGAGTCCTAGTAGTGCTGTTATGATACGAAAGGTTTGCTATCGGTTCTACATGGACAGGGTTTATAGAACTTCCTAATGTACCTGGCAGTTGCCACTGGAGCATAGTAATGTAGAAATTTGGTAGTCTTTCTTCATCTTCACTGCCCATGCAAATGGTAAAGAGACACTTATTAAGAGGCATGTTTACTAAATGTTAATGTGCATTCAGAAATGTTAATGTGCATTAAGTGCAGGAATACCATTTATTTCTATTGGCGCAGTGGCACTTAACACACATTAATATTTAGTAAACATGACCCTAAGTTCATTGCCAGGAGAAAAAAAGAGGCTTGTGAAGGACTCCTTTGAAAGCCACCTAAAATTTTAGATGGGTAACATATACATTTTAAAATAAAATAAAATAATTCAAATGAAGCCCCACAATGACTCTCCGCATATGGCCCTGCATCACCCTTTGACTGTGCATCACCCTGAACACAGAGGTGAATATTACTGTTTCTCAAGAGTCATATACAGGAGGGACATTCAGGGCAATTACAATATGCAAATCAAATTGGTTATTTAATCCAAATATCTCTCATACAATCCTCAATAAACATGCTGATTTGTGGCCCCTGAGAACTAGCTCTATAGTAAAACTAGAAGAGATAATTTCAGAACAAGATAAGTGACAAAACAGACAAAGTTAATGTCTTAAAAATCATTGGTCATGCTATTTTGCTGTTAGATTGGTTATCCTATGTACATGCCTGCATTGTCAATAGATATTTTTTAAAATAGGAAATAAATTATTTTGTGGGTATAAAGGGTAGAATTTGCTATAGCAATGTCAGGAATCATTAAAAGTAACTGAACACAATTGAGTGAAATACTTTTTTTTTAGAAACTGTCTATGCAACTATAGGAAATCTATGCTCAGGGAGAGCAATTTTCATAAGCCATTTACCCGTGGTGTAAATCTTTTACATGGTATAAAGTACACACACTATTGCATAGCACATGTACGTTTAGGGGTATGTCTACTAAAGTACATTAACAGCTCAATGTGACTGTTAGCATGTGTTATCGACCCGCGTTGCGGTTAACACAAAAGAAAGCATCGATAATGTGGGCCAATCAGTTGTTAGGCTGTTAACGTGCAAAATGATCGGTGATGGGTGGAACAAGGGTGTATGTGGGCAGAGACAACATGCAGTCCTCTAATGCGTGGGGAGAGTAATGACACCGGGAACCTTAACGCTAGCTCAAGAGTAGGCATTAATGGCTCTCTGGCAGGAAAAATGCCATTTTTGCACATTACAGACTGCACATAAAGTACATTGAGGTGTATGCAGTGTGCACCATCCAGATTCCAGCCCAGAAATGAGTGCTGGGTGTGCCCCTTTCCCTATCACACTATGGGGCACTTTTACTAAAAGGTGCTATGATGTTGCTGCCAACGAGGCAAAGGCGGTGAAATGATGGTGTGACAGATGCAATGCTGCCGAGTTAATTTTAAGGGGCATGACAAGCAAGTCGCTAGCTGGTAAAGTGGAGGCCATAGTGTATGTGGTGCTATTGTGGTAGCACATAAAGTCACCTACTAAAGTGGCGGTAGGAGATCCTGCGCTAAGGCAGTTAGTGTGTGATGAGAACTGTGCTAACTGCGCAGAGCACACCATGCCCACACTGTGCTCCACCCTGCTCACTCGCAACCTCTGCATGAGATATACAGTTTGTGTGGAAACTGCCCCGTGTTAACTGCTTTCTATGTATGTCCCAATGCACATTCAACGCATGCCAGAACATGTGTTGTCAGCCAAAGCCCTGTAGTAAAACGGCCCCTGTGGTAATGCACCTCTCACTTGTTTTTCAGCTTGTCGTTCTATGAGAGCTTGTGTGCATCAGTGGTGCTGAGGGCTAAGCTATTGGTAGCTTAACTACTGGCAAGGTCTCCCAAGATGGACAGGTCTCAGCCGAGTTGCCAGACCAAGACAAAACACCCATCTGGGCAGCAGCAGAATGGGACAGTGTTGGTGGCGGAGGATCACATTTCTGTGACAATGGCAACAATACTAAATTAAATTGAGCGGAAGAAAGGCCTGGCAATCTACTTCTGTAACTTGCCACGAAAACCCAATGGATAGTCACAACAAAACAAATTGAATTATAGTGATGGAAGATGAGACCCCCAAGTCGGAAGGCACTCAATTGGCTACTAGGGAGGAGCTGAAGACTTTTCAAATAAAGCCAGCATGTATTATGTGGTTGGATCAAAGCTCTTGGGACGTCTGACTGCTGATGTAGCTGTGCATGAAATGAGAGTCAGAAGCTGCAAAGATGTCTTACATATTGGGATATGGAATGTACGAAGCATGAACCAAGGGAAGTTGGAGGTGGTCAAAAATGAAATGGAACATGTACAACTGGATCTCTTGGGTGTCAGGGAACTGAAATGAACTGGCAGGCACTTTGCATCTGATGATCACATGGTCTACTATGCTGGAAATGAAAGACAAAGAAATGGTGCTGCATTTATAATTAAGAAGAAACTTGCAAGAACTGTAATGAAATACAATGCAATCAGTGAAAACTTAAGTTTATTCTTCTACGAGGAATGCCCATCAACACAACTATAATTCAAGTATATGCCCCAACAACAGCTGCAGAAAAGGATGAAGATGATGAGTTCTATGAACAAATACAAGCTGAAATTGACAGAACATGCAAACAGGATATCCTGATAGTCATGGGTGACTGGAATGCAAAAATTGGCAACAAAGATGAAGGCAAGTGGTTGGAAATATGGACGTGGCAATAGAAATGAAGCTGGAGAAAAACTGATAGAATTCTGCAAGACCATCGATCTATTCATCTCAAACACCTTCTTCCAGCAACACAAGCGGCGACTGTATACAAGGACTACACCCAATTGATTGTACAAAAATCAAATTGACTACTTCTGTGGAAGTCAACGATGGAAAAGCTCTTTAATATCAACAAAGACAAAACCTGGACCTGACTGTGGTACAGATCACCAACTACTAGTATGCAAACTCAAGTTAAAGTTGAAAAAGAGCAAGCCACTCATGAATGTAGCAAATATGACCTTGAGAATATACCACCAGAATTTAAAGACTGCCTGCAAAATAGATTTGCTGCTTTAGATACAAATGACAGAGCTCCAGAAGAGTTGTGGGATGACATCAAGAAAGTTGTGTTGGAAGAAAGTGAGAAATCTCTATAAAAGGTGAAAAAGCAAAAATGGCCAAAATGGATAACCGAAGAAACTCTGAAAATTGCCCAGAAATGCAGAGAACCTAAAGCCAGAGGAGAAAGAGAGGATTCCAATGTGCAGCAAGACAAGTCACGGAGAAGTACTACAATGACGCATGGAACGATTAGAGGAAGAATATGATCAGCTTTCCTAAAGCTATGAGAGTTAAAGAAAAAATTCCAGCCTCGAATTGGAATGTTACAAGATGCTCAAGGATCCATGTTGAATGATTCTGAGAAGATCAAGAAAAGGTGGAAAGAATTTACAGAGTTATTATATGATAAAGGTCAAGCGGACCAACAGCCGTTTCAACCTGTACCTTATGATCAGGAACCATTGGTGATGAAAGAAGTCAAAGCAGCATTGAAAGCCTTATCAAAGAACAAAGCACCAGGCATTGATGGCATTCCCTGTGAAGTATTACAGCAATCTGATGCAGCTGCTACCATACTTACAAGGCTCTGCCAGGGAATTTGGAAGACAACATCATGGCCAACTGACTGGAAAAGATCTGTGTTTATACCAATAATAAAGAAAGGTGATCCAACTGGCTGTGGAAATTATCGCACAATTGCTCTGATCTCATATGCCAGCAAGATTCTACTGAAGATTATTCAGCAGAGACTACAACCATACCTGGAACGAGAACTGCCTGAAGTGCAAGCAGGGTTCAGGAAAGGGTGAGGAACGAGAGACATCAACGCAGATGTGAGATGGATCCTTGAAAAGATTAAAGAATACCAAAAGGAAATCTACATGTGTTTTATTGACTACAACAAGGCTTTTGGCTATATAAACCACGAGAAACTCTGGGCCACATTAAGAAGCATGACCATACCAGAACACCTGATCGTTCTCTTGAACAACCTTTACATTGATCAAGAAGCAACAGTTCGAACGGAACAAGGTTTAAAATCAGCAAAGGTGTATGACAAAGCTGCAGACTTTCCCCCTACCTGTTTAATTTATATGCAGAACAAATCATCAGAGAAGCAGGACTGTATGAAGACAACAGAGGTGTGAAGACTGGTGGGAGACTTAACAACAACCTTCGCTGATGATACCACATTACTGGCTGAAAGTGAAGATGATCTGGAACATTTGCTTCTTAAGATCAAGGAACATAGTCTTAAAATGAGCCTGCATCTTAATGTAAAGAAGAAAAAGATCCTGATAACTGGCAAAATCAATAAGTTCATTGTTGATGGAGAAGAAATTGAAATAGTGGACAACTTTAACCTACTTGGATCAACTATCAATAACAAGCAGTCAAGAAATCAGATGACGCAGTGCTCTTGGCAGAATGGCTATGAAGGACCTAGACAAGATTCTCAAGAGCAGAGATGTCTCTCTCCATACAAACATTTGACTCTTTCAAGCCATGGTATTTTCAATAATGTCATATGGATGCTAAAGTTGGACAGTAAAAAAGAGAGACAGGAAGAAAATTGATGCCTTTGAATTATGATGCTGGCGACGAATACTGTGTTTACCATGGACTGCCTGAAGAACAAACCAGTCAGTATTAGAGGAGATCAAACCTAACTTGTTTTAGAAGTTCAAATGACAAGACTTTGACTTTTTCATACTTTGGACACATCATGCGAAGAGAGAGATCATTAGAGAGACATCATGCTTGGCAAGGTAGAAGGCCAATGCAAAAGAGGAAGGCCAGCAATGAGATGGATCAATACAATAACAGCAGCTATGGGTGCCACTCTGTCAACAATGAGCTGTCTTGACTGAAGACCGAACATAGTTTAGGACAACTATCCAGAGGGTCACCCTGAGTCGACACCAACTCGACGGCACTTAACAACAACAACAACATGGCAATGCACATAGTTATGGTAATGTCTCATGTCCGCTTCATGGAGTGAAACAGTGAACCATCTCTGCAGAGGCAGCAGGGTAGCAGGAATAGCCTCCCTCCTCCAGATCATGGGTGACAATGTGCAGGGGCAGCTGTGTGCAAAGTGGCCATGTTTGTGTCCTCAGAGAAGGGAAGTCCAGGCAAGAAGGCAGTGTATCCTTTGAGACAGAGCCACCCTTCCTGGTCATCCCCAGGACCAAGTGGTCCCCCTCTATAGGCCTAGATCTGGGACTACAAGCAAGCTGTATGAGCATCTGAGGCTTGACCTTGACCTTCTGAGTGCACCATCACATACCATACCAGGTCAAGCTCTTGAGAGCTCTGCATTTCTTTGCCTCTGGCTGCTTCCTAAAATCAATGGCTGCAGTAGGAGGAATGAGCCGTTCCAACTTTGCCATCTGCTTCCATCAGATACTGTGAACCATGACCAGCTATGTTAGGAATGACTGAGCATTTCCTAATGAAAGGCAACAGTGGGTGACCCTAAACCTGTAATGTGACAGAATCGGTAGGCTACCAAAATTGATGAGAACTTTAGACTGTACACATATGGCACCTATCACACTCAAGAGACTAGGAAGTGGTGTATCATAACTGCAAGCACTTTCATGCCCTGAATGTGCAAGTGGTGTGTCATGCAAACATTATGATTTCCAACATAGTGGCCAAGGTTGCTGGGTGCACCCATGACCCATACATGCTGCAGTAATCAGCACTGCTACAGCAGTTCAAGGACGGGAGGCTGGGTAATTAATATCAGCAATACTGGATATATGCATGTGGGAGATAAAATATGCCAGTCAGGCGGGAAGAATAGGCAATATAATAACTGCCCATGTCGAGGAAAAAGATCCACACTGTCCTCTCTGTTTCCAAATTATGACCAGGGGCTGTGTGTAAACCGGTGACCTTTGCATGAGTAAGCACTCATTTATCTGTCACATCTATCAGAGCTGCATGGAAGTTAGAATTACTCAGCATTTTCTGCCAACTATGAGATTACTCCAAGACTGGCTTACAATCTCACTCCAGGAAATGGGTACGTTGGCAACTCTGCTAGGTGAGCCTCTGTTTTGAATGTGTGTGCTATTGTATCCTGCCTTGCCCCTCTGGAAGACAGAGCTGATGTGTAAGACATGAACTGCAGTAGAACCAGCAGCATATCAATGCAGACTTACATACAGACCTAATAAGATGCCCCTCTTCTTCACCTGCTTAAAGTATGGCACAGAGCCTGCAGAGAGCTACACAGACATAAGCGTACCCCAGCTCTTGTCCTCATGTATCCTGATAGTAACCACAAATAAACACATGGAGTGATGGACCCACACTCCCACAGGGCATATCTGTGTATCTTCCGAAACACCAAACCCATGGTTACTGTGTGTAAGATGGAAGGGTCATCAGTTCAAGAGCAGCCTATGGATCAGGAACGATATTTCCAGGTATGTTTCCTTTATCCTATATTTCCATTGCTGCCTCTGCATGTTCAACTCTCACCATCTTTTCCAGAAGCTTCTCTGCCTGCCATTGCTCTCACACATCTTCATAAAGTCCTCACATTCTCCAGCCCATGGGACAGTGAGAAGCTGCAGCAACACTGGCTGTAGGGCATCGCACACTAATACTGTGCAGACAGTGAGCAGGCATTGCCATAACATTCAAGCAAAAAAAGGAAACATCGGACTTCCCTAGCTTCCCCTTCCCTTCAGAGCACACGTTTCCGTAGATTCCCCCCACTCTCTAGCCCCCGGACAGTGAGAAGCTGCAGCAACACCAGCTGTACATCCTCACGTAATATTATCATGCGCTAATAGCACACACACACTGAATAGATGTTGCCATAATGTCCAAGCTTAAAAGAAGGTATAGGATCTCCCTGGCTTCCCCTTCCCTGGACAGAACATCAAGGAGGCTTAAGACGCAAGTATGAATGTCATCTCACAGCTGATAGAAGGTATGTGGGCTCATGTCTTATGGACAGTGGGGTCATGTGTGTGTGTGTGTGTGTGTGTGTGTGTGTGAAGAGAAATGGGAACTGCAGCTACACACTGTGCGTGTGTGATGCCCAGACGTTCTGGCTGTGCATACAACATGCTGTTCAGTCAGCCGTTCTGCAACTCTACCTACTGTGTGAGACAACATTTGGGGGCAGAAGGTTGGTTTTCGGTAAGTAGTTGCACCCTATTGGAGTCACTGGCTGACTAGGTGTGGCAGCACACATTTTCCCCAAAGCTGTTAACATGAAATGCATTCTCATATACACATCGGTAACCCCCATCCCCACAGCATGCCCTTCCACTCAACTCGCAACATAATACTGTGTACAGCTCCCTTATTGCCTTCTGGTCTGACTGCAGTGAGCTGGGGGGACACGGTCTCACAAGGGAGAGCTTCATCAGGTGTGTGTGTACGCATCAAGCATGACCTCTGACTGACCCTCCAGACCTCAGGGCACACCTGTCTTCACAGGTGAGATGCCTGATTTAAGCAAACTGTCATAATAGCTGTATCCAGGGCAACCCTGAGCCGCCTTGGTGCAGCTGCACCCTATGGAGAGCTAAGCTTACATGGACTCTGACCTCTGTGAATGTCCAATATCATCACTTGGTTGATGAGACAGGAAAGAATATGCGATGCAGCTGGACACAGTTTGCTCTTGTCCTGGGCTGCAGTCACAGAATGCAATCTGGAGATCCCTCAGCATCATAAACACTATGCACATACATGCATGTCCTTGTCCTGCAGTATTTCAGCATACAACAAACTGAAAACTATCTAGACACTGTTGTGTGATATTTTACTGCAGCATTCAGCTGTACATTAGGTATCACTCCTAAACAGCCACCTCCGGTATGTTTACAGAGAACCTACTAACCTGAAAAAACTCCACTACAAAACACATCTATAAAACACCAAAGGAGGCAGCTACACACCTAATTAAATCCCTACCAGGCGCACTACTTTCTCATCACCTTCTCCAACTTCTTTAGACCCACATCCAGCAGAGAAGACATGTCTCAAATGAAAAGATTCAAACCATTCAACAAAAAAAGAGTTCCTCAAATAAGTCCTCCCTTACATACAAGAAGATCAAACTGATCTTCAAACAATAACCAACCGGAATAACAAAATAAACACTGCAGTAAGCTCAGCGACAGTATCCAAAGGAAAAAATACAAGAATAGCTAAAGCAAGATGGCCCTGCGAAAACTCAAGACTCAACTCAGAAGAACGAAAAGAAAGTGGCGGAAATCAAAAAACGAAATTGACAGGATAAGATAAATGGAGGAACTAAACCGCTACCACACCGAGACCGACAACGCAAGGGCCCTCATCATGTGTGCTGCCAGTTTACCATACACTAACCAGCTGCTAGTGCCCTTTATGTAGAAATGCCTCCTTCCCACCCCTGCCATTTACGCACACTGGGGGTTCGTTTTCTCATGTTAAAGGCACTTTACAGGAGGCATCATTAAAGCACTTTAGTAGACAAACCCCTTAGTTGCATAAGGAAAGAGATGGTTGTCCCTTGTATGCGTTTAGTTCAGAGGCCGAAAATAAAACATGCACATTGCATTTCCGAATCTACGCACATCATTTTCTATAGGAAAAGTAGTCACAGAAAAGGCAAGTGCAAATGTATGCAGATGTTTTGTCACCAGGGCTGTTTTCAAAGAGAAAGAACATATGTATTTTCACTTTGAAAATAGGTGCAACGATTGGACTTTGCAGTAAGACGAGCCTTTGAAAATGGCTTCCTATATGGTCTTTATGGGAATCGGAACAGTGTAGAAATGTGCAAATACTGAACTGAATTGAAAAATATAGGTGTTTTTTGCATTATTACTTTGTGCGTCTGTACACCTGAGGCAGAAAAGTTCAACAGTCGCAAATATGATTCTCTGCTACTGAAATTCTACTTTTTGATGGAATGCCCAGGATCATTTGCACTGAGAAGATATTTTGATCCTAGGCTCTTTTTTAGAGTTAGTATGACACTGTAATCTCACTTTTAATATTGTACATACAGATCCTGAACTGTAGGTTATGTTTAGGTCACAGACATTTTTGGCTATTGTAAAGCTGTCTGGAACTCTGCAAGAAAGACTATGCTGACTGCGTATCACATGGGAGCTTGATGCAGTAATGTGCACAACCATTAGTGCAGGTGTTTGCTTATAGTTTTCTGTGCTAGTGTGGATGCAGAATGAAGAAAGGGATTTAATGTGGGAATAATCAATGGGTAAATGGCTACGCTAGTGGTGGTAATGAATCACTTAGCTATGCAGCACAGACAGAGAGAAGTGCGTAGAAGACCAGAAGGCTGAACTTCTCACTGGGATTTTAATGAGAGGTATGAGGAGACGTTAAAGATTAGCTCATAGGTTTGTGGTCACTGATGGTGAAGAATTTCTGCCCTTTCTTGAGCACATAGCTCCTGCAACTTTCTTCTGGCTTTCCTGAAAAGAATGCTGAAAAAACACCCGCGGGATCAGAATCAGGTACAGATCCAGCCCAACCAGATTTTGGACATCCGGACGGCCCCGATGGGGATCAAGCCCTATGTGTGTAAAGTGTGCTGTTACAGTTTTATATGCATGTAGTAGAATACTAACGCATAAACTGTAACATTATTCTGCATGGAATTTCTCTGCAGAATATTGGTGTTTATGAACACCAATATTATTATGAGCAGAACCTCTGTGCAGAATAATATTTCAGTTTATGTGCCAGATAGCATTCCAGCGCATGCACACCAGCGCCAAATTGTTCTTTTGTATAGAAACAGAAACATGACGGCAGAAAAATATCCACATGGCCTATCTAGTCTGCCTTCCATATCAACTACAATAGTGCCCTTTTTTCCTTTAAAGATCTTTTGTGTATGTCACATGATCTTTTTGAATTCAGATACAGTGCTCATCTTTACCACCTCCACTGGGAGACTATTCCACGCATCTACCGCTCATTCTGTAAAGAAATATTTTAGCATATTACTTCTGAGTCTATCCCCTTTCACCCTCATCTAGGGTTGCCAACTGACTCCAGATGCACCCGACAGGCTTGATCCAGTGCTGGGGTGACCAATTGCATGCAGGGAATTGTAGTCTTGCTTTTCTTATGAAGTGCAATGGAGAAATCGGAAGTGCAATGGAGAAATCAGAAACACATGTCCCTGCATGCAATGGGGTAAACCCAGGACAGGATCAAGCCTGTCGGGTGCATCTGGAGCCAGTTGGCAACCCATTCTATGTCCCCTTGTAGCAGAGCCTGCTTTCAATTGTCACGGAGGTATTTAAATGTCTCTATCATATTTCCCCTATCCCGCCTTTCCTCTAAAGTATACATATTGAGATCTTTAAGTCTGTCCTCAAACTTCATAACGAAGACCATTAATCATTTTAGTAGCCACCCTCTGCACAGACTCCAACCTGCTTCTATACTTTTGAAGGTGCAGTTTCCAGAATTGCACACAATACTCCAAATGAGGTCACACCACAGACTTATACAGAGTCAGCTGGGTTGGAGACCGGAGCTGTGTGGCAGTGTTTAACATCCTGAATGGCTGCAGCAGATTCCTCCCGACTGCCCCGGCTGCCCTCTGCAGCATATTTCAGCGTCGGCTGCCTTCGCGGCCGCGGTCGCGGCCCGCGGTCGCATGCCCGAAGGGGGCGTGACCAAAGGGGGAACGCCTCTTTGGTGCCAATTCGGGGCCTTGAGCCCTTGTCGCTGTGGGTATGCCGCGAGGCCATGCGAAGAGGAAGTGTAAGAAGTCTCAGGGGAGCCAATCTGTTAAACAATCTACAGTTGTTACTTCCACTCCTTCCGCTATTATTGGGCCTATGGATCAACACGTGGTAGTTTTATCTCAGTCTGCTTCCTTGGTTCAACACTCTTCGTCGCCTGGATCCGGGATTACCCTGAGTTCCATCGATAGGACTCCTCCACCCAATCCAGGATCCTCTCAAGCGTCTGTTGAATCGTCGTCCTCTACTGGGGCGTCTTCTTCTTCGGGAGAGGAGGAGGAGATTCCTGTTTCCTTGTCTGTTACATCACAAGAGGTACTTTCATTAGTTCCTATTCCCACGGTTGCCGGCTTTGAGGCTATTAGTTTTCCTCAAGTTGAAAATCCTGACGCAGTTACTCTTGCAGACATTTGGAAGCAAGTTTCAGCCACTAATTTAATGCTATCAAAATTTATGAATCAAACGGCTGTATTTTCACAACAGGTTTCTAACAAACTGCAAAAGGTTGAAGTTTCTGTTAATCAATTGTCCCAGCGTGCTGATCAGCTTGACACACAGGTGGCTTTATTACAGTCAGCAAATACGTCAGCTTTGAAGGACACATTATTGTTCTATTAGCAGCTTGAAGTTTTAGAAAATGCTTCTCGGGCAAAAAGTTTGCGTATCTTGAATTTTCCAAAAACTCATTTGTTATCATCTGATTTGTTATTTAGGCAATATTGTAAAGAAATATTGTTGCTTCCTAATGCCGACACTGTTGTGTTGGATAGGACCTTTTACCTGCCTGTTCGGGTGACTCCCGGGGAATCCAGCATGGCACGGCAGGAGGAGGGTACTCTTATGGATTTAACTGATTTTTTAGAAAATTCTTAGACCCCCATTTCTACCCGTGCCACTCTGGTAGTTACTCTGGCCAATTTCTTGGATAAGGCTTCTATCTTGAAGGCCTTTTATCCTAAAAAGGATTTTCTTTTTTATGGCCATAAGCTTTCCATTTTTCCTGATGTCTCCAGACAGACGCAGAATCGGAGAAGGTCTTTCCTTCAATTAAAACCTAGAGTTTTGGCTGGAGGAGGTACCTTCTTCCTGCGGTTCCCATGTAAATGTTTGGTGACTATTCAAGGGGTCAGTTATGTCTATTCTGACCCTTCATTGTTGGAATCTCTTCTGGTTTCATTGCAGGCTTGAGTGATATTGTATGGAGATTGATTATATTATGGAAATGCGGTTAGGTTGGGTGTAGTAGCCTTTAGTGAATGCTTCGGTATTCTCCCTATGCTGGTCTCTTCTTGATGTGGGTGGAGTGGTGATATGTACTTTGAAAAAATTTTTTTTTTTTTTTTTGCTGTAGAATGTTCTCTTTTTTTTATATAATTTGGTTCATATCACTTATTTCTTTCTGTATAACTATTGGTTGTAATAACTTAAAACTCAATAAAAAAAAAAGACTTATACAGAGGCATTATCACCTCCTTTTTTCTGCTGGCCATTCCTCTCCCTAGATGCACAAAGGAGCTGAGTCTATGGCAGTAGGGGATATAAATCCTTTATTGTAGAACTACCCTGACGCGTTTCGGCAAACGCCTTCTTCAACGGGTTATAGCCTCAATATACAAAATTGACATACATAAAAAGACAGTCCAAAGAGTAAAACTAAAAGTAAAAATAATCAAATCATAAAAAATAATAAAAGTATACTGGACGTTATGGGGTAGTCATTCTGAGTCGTGTTTAGTGGGAATGGATGTCCAGTTTGAATATCCATCCCCACTAAATGCCAGGGGGCTGATTCCGAACACACACAGATTCGCACATGTATAGAGGAGATGTGCGGGGAGCTCTGGATGGGGGCGGGAGGGAGCGGAGTGAGGGCAGGGTGGAGGTGGGACCCTGATCTGGATGTACAGGGCCGATTCCCGTTGCAGCCTGTATGACCAGATCCGCCGATATAGACAGGGGAAATTCTACCTCAGAGGTGGAGTAAGTCCCCTCGGGGTACAGGATTTCCACCCGCAGGCCGCTGACGGCAGGTAAGGTGCAGCAGGATTCCCTGTTACCCGATCCCGGCCATAGCAGGCACAATTGGGTGTCAGGCATTGGGGAAATGAGCAGGGGAGCTGCTTGCTGGCAATCGGGACTCCTGCATGGTGTCTCAGTCCCATGGCGACAGGATGCCACAGCACTGAGTTCCATGCAGGAGCCCTGGGCGGGTTGGACGGGGAGCGACCTGGTCATACAGAGGTGCAGAATCGTGGCACATACTGCCCATCCAGGTTGGTTGCACCTAATTCTTATCCCGTGGAGATGTCTAGCCTCCCCTGGATCAGAATCGGGTGCAGGTCCGGCCCGTCCAAATTTTGGACATCCGGATGGGCCAGATGGGCCCCGATGGGGATCAAGCCCTATGTGTGTAAAGTTGTGTCAAATTGACCATTCAGTTCTTATTAAAATGCCATCTATTGGAATAAATCATAGCAATGCATAGAAAACTGCTGAACAGAGTGACAGAATTAAAATGTGATATAACATAAATAAATAATTAAATGTACTATATCATAAGTTGAATAAATAGTAAGATCACACATGAATAGATGGGTAACTAAGAACTAGTAGAACCATCTCTAAAAAGCCAAATGCACAAAAAAAAGGGGTTTATACAAAAAGACACAATGGCAGGCAAAAAAGACCATATTTTAGGCAAAAACAGTGAGAGAGAACAGTGTGGGGATGAGGAGGACACAAAAGCAAGGACAAACTGAACCCAGAGAATATATCAGGAAACTCACTCTTTATATGTTGTAATGTTGTGTTGTATGAAACACCAACGTTGGGATCCTGTAATAATATAAAGTGTATGTACTTAAAAAGTTTTTTTCTAGCTATTAGCATTCATTGACTAATATGAACTTTTAACCAGTAGAATAGTGAAAATAATTATAAAGATCTGCCTGTATGCTTGCTGTCCCTTTAGCTAGTGTCGGTGAAATAGTGAAAGAACCCTAGTGGAGAAATGCCGGGCATTTAAACATTCAAATTTTTCACGCCAAAATCATAGTTCAAAGTGCTTGGAGACCGGCATTGAAAGGAACTGCTATTGACTAGGACTTTATTATGGAACAAACCTGGATTATACCATCATTATATTTATGATAAATGTACAAGCCAGACATGTAAATGAAATCATCGACATGAAAATCATGGGTACATCACAATCGAGACCGATTATAATCATTCTAAAGGAAGGGGGGATAGCCCATCAATCTTGGACTAGCCGAATCTAAGGATTGTGATAAAAAACTTAAGGAATTGTAGTGATTAGTATAAAATAATACTATGGATAATGAATGGCCATGCATGCATTAAATTATAAAAATACTATCGTGCACCGCCCTGGTGGCCAGTGGTCGTAAGGGTAGGTGGGAAACAAAAATTATTTTATTATGAAAGGAGGGTTTTTTAAGAGCCAGGTGTAACCTGGTCTCAGCAGTTCAGCTCCAAACTAAGAAAAATTGTGAATGCAGAGTAGAGGGTTAACAAGGCATTTATTTCCCTTTACGCATAAGATTCAGCTGGGTTACAACCTAAAGAAAAAGTCCTTAACTTCAGGAATGAAATCAACTCAGGTTAACGGAAAAACTGTTATGCTTCACAGTTGTAACAATGCTTAGTTAAGCTTTCCAGAGTAAAGCAAATGTTTCAGCACTCTTCTTCCATTTAGAAAATGAATAACATTCTGAAGATAACATATATCATTCACAGGTTTAACAGTGACTCTGCACTGCCTGAAATATACAAAGAACAGTCCATCTCTTCCTGAGACAAAAGGCTTGGCTCTACAAGGTCCACTTGCATCGGCTCAGAATTATCTCTGTCTGTATCAGTGGTTTCACTGTCTATAATTTCTGGCCAGGCCCTAGTCCTGTTCTCTGGATGTTTACAGAGTTCCTCTAGTGTTTGCCAATGAGCATGGCCTACCCTCAGGCGTTGGCTTCTTGGCTTATGAGAGGTAGCTTTGCTTTCCTTTCTCACAGGTTTAGCATTACTTTCAAAAGGCTTCTTATAAGGTAAGGTTTTCTTCATAGAAACAGAGTCAGCATACCTTGGCTTCCAGCAGCATATAGAACTGGGATTTCCTCCTTCCCGCAGTTCTTCAGGAACACAATCCCTGTGCCAGTCTCCTCTCTGAAAGCTTGTGTTACCTTTCGGTTTAGCCCCAGGTTCCTCTGGTACAAGCAGGCTTCTTTCTTTCACTCTGCTTTGCCTCCAAAGGTGATTGTTCCTTTGCCCAGCACTAGTTTCCCAAGTGCTTCTTTCTGCTTGGTCCTTGCTTGTGGTGCTTCTTTCTCGTAAACCTTCAGCTTTACCTCCAGCTCCACACCTGCAAGCACTGCTCTGCCCTCTCCAGTCTTCCGTTTATAAAGCTCTCCTGTGTTTGAGCTTTCCGGGCTGACTGTCAGGTGCTCTTGATTAGCTGTGTCCACTCAGGCTCTGTGAGTGCACGCCTGCTCCCTCTAGCTGTTCTGTGCGGATATTGCATCTTGTGCACATCTTTTTCCTCATGAAAAACAACTTCTTCTCCTGCATTTTTGCTTTCATCAGCCCCTGCTGCATGACATATCCCCCTTTTTAAAATATTACGGGCTGAGGAATCTTCTTCCCTACAGCACGTAATTCGGGACATCGCATCCGCATTAAAATGCAGCTTTCCTGCTCTGTGCTCTACTCTATAATCATATGGTTGCAATGCCATGTACCATCTGGTTAGCTGGCTGTTATTATTTTGCATATGGCTCAACCATTTTAGAGGGGCATGGTCAGTAATAAGGACAAATTTTCTTCCAGTTAAATAAAATTTCAGGGACTCAACCACCCACTTGATTGCCAGGCATTCCCTTTCGATCGTTGAATACTTTCTTTCGGCCGGCAACAGCTTCCTACTCAGGAACATGAGAGGCTGTTCAGCGCCTTCTTGCACCTGGGAGAGAACGGCGCCTAAGCCGGTTTCCAAAGCATCCATCTGCAGTAAAAATGGTTGGCTAAAATCCACGCCTCGTAGTATCGGGGCTCGACAAAACCTTTCTTTTAGGTTCCTGAAGGCTTCATCCGCCTCCGCGGACCATTGTAATGTATTCGGGGCGTTTTTTCTTAACATCTCCGTGAATAGCGCGCTCTCATCTGCAAAATGGGGGATAAAACGCCTATAATAGCCGATGAGACCGAGAAAACTCCTCAACTGCTTTTTATTCTGAGGAACAGGAAAATTTCTTATGCTCTCCACCTTGTTTATTAAGGGGCGCATCATACCCCGACCCACCAAGTGGCCCAAATACTTGACCTCTTTGGCGGCGAACATGCACTTCTCAGGGTTCAGGGTTAATCCCGCTCGTCTCATCGTTTTCAATACAGCTCCGACTTGGAGTAGGTGTTGATGCCATGTGGCACTATGAATGACCACATCATCCATATAGGCTGTGGCGTAGCTTTGGTGTGGACGCAGAACTATGTCCATTAGCCGCTGGCAGGTCGCAGCTGCTCCATGTAACCCAAAGGGCATCCTCCTGAACTGGAACAGCCCTAGGGGAGTGCTAAAGGCTGTTTTGGGTCGAGCATCTCTTGTCAGGGGCACCTGCCAGTACCCTTTGGTCATATCCAAAGTCGTGAGGAATTTTGCTTGACCTAGCCTGTCTAACAATTCTTCGATGCGAGGCATCGGATATGCATCAAAGGTTGACACTTCGTTAACTTGACGGAAGTCGATGCAAAAATGCATGGTACCGTCGGGTTTAGGTACCAAAATAATTGAACTGCACCAAGGACTATGCAATTCTTCAATAATACGCATTTGCAGCATTTCCTGTACCTGGTTTATAACTTCTTGTCTTTTTGCCTCTGGCAAACGGTACGGCCTTTGTCTTATAATTTTCCCAGGAGGTGTGATTATCTCGTGCGCTACTAAAGCTGTCTCTCCCGGTACAGGCGTCAGGATGTCTTTGAACCCTTCCAGCAAATGGGCCAATTCCTGCCTCTGTGTTACGGAGAGTTCATCACTGACCCTTGGCGTAGGAGAGGTTTTGCATTCATCCAAGCGTGGGCCCAGATCTTCGTCTGGCTGCTCATTCCCGATTGCCACAAAGCCTTCCATATCCGCCTTTCCTGTTGAGCCGAAACCTCCAGTTCCCTGGCTCATGGGGGTTACCATATCCACTTCTTCTAGGGTTGGGAATCCTACACGTTCACATATTAATTGAGCAATGCGTTCTCCTGCTTTTACATTAAAGTCCTCATCTGCAAAGTTGAACAAAAGGACTTTAAGGACGCCTCTGTAATCTGGATCCACTACTCCAGCACCTACGTCAATAAAGTGTTTGGAGGCTAGGCCAGACCGGGGTGCGATGCAACCGTAGCAGCCTTGGGGTAGCTCCAACTGGATATCTGTACTGACTAGCGCTCGCCCATGCTTAGGAATAACCTGGTTCTCGGCACTATATAGATCGTAACCTGCGGCCTGTGCAGATGCTCGTTGAGGGCTGCGAGCTTGCCTGGAAGTTTTACAAAACTTTAGTACAAACTTCTTCCGAGGCTCTTCTTGTATTTTAAGCTCGGCCTTTTTAGGTTTTCCTAACAGTGGGCTGGGAACTGCACTAATCTTAGAGTGGGTGCAAGTGGATACAAAAGCTTCCTGCGGAGACAAGCCTTTTTTAAGACCCTTTTTAAACTGAGGCCAGTCTCTGCCTAGCACTAGCTCTTGAGGTAGCTTAGGTATCACAGCAATCAACATCTCCTTTTCAATACCCAAGCCTTTTACTAATAGCTTGTATACTGGGTAATGTGTAGCAGCACCATGTATGCATTTTATTTTTACTTTTCCTTCTGGCTGTTCAGGTACAGACTCACCATGCTCCTTGATCAAAGACCATAATTTGTGGGAGATCATGGTCTGATCTGCGCCAGAGTCTAAAAGTGCTTTTGCCTCAACGCCTTGTATTTTTACACTTAATACAAACCCTTCCCTCATTGCTTTCATGTTTTCTCCAATGAGAGCAGTATGCATGTAACATTCATTCTTTAAGTGACCCTTTTTCCCACACGAAAAACATCTTTTAGAGGGTTCCTTTAACATAGCGGTAACATTTTTCAAACCCTTATATGCACAGCGTGAGAGACTTTCTGATGTCTGCGCTTCCATACCAACTGCCAACTTTGGAATCTGTGCCTTTGGTTGGGTGACCAATTCGGCTTCCAAATAACGCTCTGTTAGCGCAATGGCTTCAGCAGTGGTGTGACAATTTTGCAGAATAAGGAAGTTCTGCACGCCTTTAGGAACTGCAGACATGTATTGTTCCAATACTATCATATCCATCAAAGTACTCACTGTTTTTTCATCAGGTTTTAACCATTTTGTAGCCAAACTGCTTATTCTATGTCCTAGAGCCTTAGGCGTCTCGCCTACCTTAAGCTGAGTAGCTCTAAACATACGATTGTATGCAAAGGGTGTGAGGCCTAGGCGATCTCTGATGGCCTTGATCACCTCTTCATAATTATTGGCCAGAGCAGGGGGCATCGCCCTGTATGCTGACAGCGGCTCCCCTGTGAGGGCTGCTGCCAGGCGAATTGCCCATTGCTCTTTCGGCCAGTTCGCTGAACGTGCAATTCTATCAAAGGAGTCAATGAAATCATCCACATCATCGGTGGCAGTTTTATTTATTTTTATTTATTTAGACAGTTTTGTATACCGCCTTATCCTTCAATCAAAGCGGTCACAACACAATTGGGGGATACATTTAACACGTGGGGATATGAGACACATACACTAATACTTACAGGGAACATGGGCAATGGAGGGTTAAGTGGCTTGCCCAAGACCACAAGGAGCATCTGTGGGACTAGAAACCCCAGTCCTTCCAGCCCAAGTTTGCTGTCCTCTAGTGGGATTTGAACCCCCGACCTTCCGGTCTGAAGTACCTTGCCCCAACCACTAGGCTACTCCTCCCTTCCTACCGACAAGGTGTCACATGTCCATTGTCCTACCGGACGATTACTCAGTCCAGAGTTCTGTCCTAGCTGAGTGTTGGCTCTCTCCAGCGACTCTTTCTGCTGTGCCAGCCAGGCCTCCATCATTTGCAGAACAGTCTACTGCTGCTCCTGCACGGCATGAATAGCCTGCCTCTGGTTCTGGCAAGCGAGTTCTCCTTGCCGGTTGAACTGCAGAGCCATCCAAGCGCATAGCTCCTTCTGCTCCATGATGATCCCTGAAAAAAAAACACAGAGAAAAACCAAGTGCGGCCCAACAACCAATAATGTGTTGTGTCAGCTTTGGAAAAGACGTTGCTGCTCCGGCCTGCAGTGCTCCGCCTTCGGTGCCAGCAACCGGATACTTCCCACTCTGATCCACGTCTCCTTCCACTCCGGGTTCTTGGCCTTACGGTCTGGGTTTTTGACACTCCACTCCGGGTTTTGGCGCTCCACTCCGGGTTTTGCCTTTTTTTTTTTTTAAGCCTTGGGGTTAATTTCTTTCTTTATTCTTCTTCTTGCGGTTGTGAACCTCAAAATCCTGCCAACTACGCCATTTATGTCGTGCAGCGCCCTGGTGGCCAGTGGTCGTAAGGGTAGGTGGGACACAAAAATTATTTTATTATGAGAGGAGGGTTTTTTAAGAGCCAGGTGTAACCTGGTCTTAGCAGTTCAGCTCCTAACTAAGAAAAATTGTGAAAGCAGAATAGAGGGTTAACAAGGCATTTATTTCCCTTTACGCATAAGATTCAGCTGGGTTACAACCTAAAGAAAAAGTCCTTAACGTCAGGAATGAAATCAACTCAGGTTAACGGAAAAACTGTTATGCTTCACAGTTGTAACAATGCTTAGTTAAGCTTTCCAGAGTAAAGCAAATGTTTCAGCACTCTTCTTCAATTTAGCAAATGAATAACATTCTGAAGATAACATATATCATTCACAGGTTTAACAGTGACTCTTGTCACCAGCTCTCCTTAAACCCCCGAGTAGAGGTTAAGGGAGTGGGTTTTTCCCTATTGAAAAAGCTATTTCACAGATCCTGGAGCAGTGCCCCTTGGGAAATGTAGTCTTTTCACTCAATCAATAAGGAGCAGTTGTGGAAAAAGTGGTTAAGCAACCAAAGGATTTTATTTCCCCTCCCGGGGTGGATTTTACCATGAACAGAAAACACAATCCAGGTATTTACTGGTATTTGGACAAACAAAAGTTCCTTAACAGAAAAAGGCTTTCTTCAGCATTAACCAAGGTGAAAACAAACATTCAAACAAAACCACGCTGTTTCCTCACAGCTCTCTGTTTCCACGTGCTATCTGTGCTGTACTCTCTTTTCAAGCAGGCTTTCAACGCAATGAAATTATTCCATTGGCCAGAGATAATGTACAGTCCATTATATCTATATCTTCTCCAGTATCAATACACTCTGGTTCACAGTCCACCAATTCTTCCTGGTCATGAGGAAATGTTTGAACCGGCACTGCTGGTGCCACGCCCTTTCTTACTGCTCCAGGCTTTACACGATATGCTTGGGTCAAATACTGGCTTTCACACAGACTATCAGGCCCAGTATTCTTTTCCCAGCACCACCCTTCTGGGTACAAACAGTCACTGTAATTAAGTATATTCAAGCCTTTTGGCTTACCTTTCAGCCTTACTGGTGGAGGTTTTCTCTGGTGCTTTTGAACAGCTGTAGGTTCCCAACCTAAACCCTGCTCATAGCATTTCACTTGCCTCCTAGGCTTTCTGTCTCTCCCGTGCTCCCCAGGATATTGCAGACAATCTCCTTTGCCCTTGTTATATCCTGTCCTCGGGGTTTCTTTCTTTCTCCTCAAGAAGGAATCTGTCTCTCCTTTCCATAGAGACTCTGGCTTACTCTGGGCATAGCTGTCTTCAGTGTAGCTCTCTATAGCTTCTCTCTCCAGCTCATATGCCTCACTTCCTGCTTCTTCAGCCAACTCTTCATTACTTCCTTCTCTGCCTTCCTTACTCCACCTACTCCACTTACTTAACTCACCTGAACCTTCTTTAATAGGGTGAATTCTGGGGCCGTACTCAACTCCACCCCCTAATTGGTGTCCTGCATTACCTTGTGATTCACCCCTTGAATGATAGCACCGGCGTTTCTCTTGCCTCTGTGCCTGGTTCCCACGGTAACCAGGAGCCATGTGCTTCTGTTTACAGCTCAGCTCTACTTTTGTTCCTGGCTTTTTAGCTTCATTAAACGGGCTAGAAGGACCCACTATGTCACACTCTGCACTGCCTGAAATACACAAAGAACAGTCCATCTCTTCCTGAGACAAAAGGCTTGGCTCTACAATTTCCACTTGCATCGGCTCAGAATTATCTCTGTCTGTATCAGTGTTTCACTGTCTATAATTTCTGGCCAGGCCCTAGTCCTGTTCTCTGGATGTTTAAAGAGTTCCTCTAGTGTTTGCCAATGAGCATGGCCTACCCTCAGGCGTTGGCTTCTTGGCTTATGAGAGGTAGCTTTGCTTTCCTTTCTCACAGGTTTAGCATTACTTTCAAAAGGCTTCTTATAAGGTAAGGATTTCTTCATAGAAACAGAGTCAGCATACCTTGGCTTCCAGCAGCATATAGAACTGGGATTTCCTCCTTCCCGCAGTTCTTCAGGAACACAATCCCTGTGCCAGTCTCCTCTCTGAAAGCTTGTGTTACCTTTCGGTTTAGCCCCAGGTTCCTCTGGTACAAGCAGGCTTCTTTCTTTCACTCTGCTTTGCCTCCAAAGGTGATTGTTCCTTTGCCCAGCACTAGTTTCCCAAGTGTTTCTTTCTGCTTGGTCCTTGCTTGTGGTGCTTCTTTCTCGTAAACCTTCAGCTTTACCTGCAAGCACTGCTCCACACCTGCAAGCACTGCTCTGCCCTCTCCAGTCTTCCGTTTATAACGCTCTCCTGTGTTTGAGCTTTCCGGGCTGACTATCAGGTGCTCTCGATTAGCTAAGTGTGTCCACTCAGGCTCTGTGAGTGCACGCCTGCTCCCTCTAGCTGTTCTGTGCGGATATTGCATCTTGTGCACATCTTTTTCCTCATGAAAAACAGCTTCTTCTCCTGCATTTTTGCTTTCATCAGCCCCTGCTGCATGACAATACTTAATACTAATGCAAAAAGAAACATCATGGCATTGTGAACTACCTTCATGTACGCAGCAGAACAGAATAACCAGCTGGCCAGAACGGAACTCATATTACCATTTTTAAACATGGATCACAAATCAAAGGTGAATCTTTGCAGTGAAGGCTTGATTATGTGCCGAAGGTTATGCAATATAGAAGAGAACTTTTACAGCATATAGTGTACTAATAAATGATAAATGAAGCCATATCTGAGGCTGTTAATGGCAACTAGAATTTAAAAGCCAACAGTAGTCATGAGGAAAATAAAAAAATAAATAATAATAAATAACAAAAATCTTATTAACATATAATTAATAAAACATCATGGAACTAAAACAGTCAAAGGGGAGCCATGGGCATTAAGTCATACTATTAATAAAATCAAAGGGACAGGACAATGTAGTAAAAATGTGTTGAATTAAAAAATGGCATGTAACCAAAAGATACAAACTACAAACCTATTGTCGGCTAAAACCAAGGAAACATTGGATTGTAAATATCAAGTTATCTAATGGGTCCCCATAAAAATAAAATAAAATAAAAAAAAGTGGTAACAATAATAAGCAATACTAAAAAATATGTGACATATAAAAGGTTAAAACACTGGGTAGTAAAAATTAAAATCAAGCAGTAAAGCAGGGGAGAGGGGGAAGGGGGAAGGGGAGGAGGGAAGAAGAAGAGGGTGGAGGGTTGGGGAGGGAGGAAAGGGAAGGAGAGAGGAGGGAGGGAAGAGGGGAAAGGGGAGGAAAGACAGACTAGATAGGCCATGTGGTCTTTTTCTGTCATCATATTTCTATGTTTCTATATTGTCGCTGGGGGAACCTTAAAGATCTCAAAATTTAAAAGGAATTAAAAATGAAAAATAAATAATTAACTAATTACAAAGATCACGTTAAATATGGCACAAGCACCATGCATGCGTGGTCCCCTTCCCGCCCAAGGGTGCCATCTTGCTCAGTCAGATGACATAGCTGAGACGGCAGTAAAAATAAAACAATGAACAGAGGCAACTCCAAGGGGAGGAGGGAGGGTTCTGAGGACTGATTCCAGCTGTTCCCAGAGAACACCTGTTACAGGTGAGTAACTACACTTTCTCCAGGAATAAGCAGGAAGTCAGTCATATGGGACTCCCTAGCTCCAGGCTGCCAGGGACCAAACCACGATAGTACCAGTGGCAACTGGTCAAGTAGCCGTGATTTGCAGAAGATGAGTCCCTACTGAGAGACTCTGCAAGATCCTAGCGTCCAGAGACACTATCACTCTGGTAGCCTGAACACAGAAGGGTTGGAGGGCAGGAGTTGCCTACACCCTGAGAATATTATGGAGTACCGCCTAGCCAAAGGCATTGTCCCAGCGGGACTTGCTCTCCAGGCAGTAGTGAGCTGTGAACATATGAAATGAAGACCATGTGGTGGCCTTGCAGATCTCCGTCACCGGCACTGAGCAGAGGTTGGCCACCGATGTGACCATCACCCTCAAGTGATGTGCTGTTTTCCAGTGCCCAAGGGAGAGGCCAGCTCACTTGCAGGTGAAGGCAATACAGTCTGCCACCCAAGTGGACAGAGTTTGTTTAGACACAGGGAGACCCAGTCTACTGTGATCATAAGACACGAAAAGCTGAGGAGCCAGGGTCCGCTGCAGATAAAAGGACAGAGCTCGCTGGCAATCTAGCATATGCAGAATTAGTTCCTCCCTGCCGGCATGAGGCCATAGAAAGAAGGTGGGGAGGACTACCTCTTGATTGAGGTGAAAAGGAGAAACCACCTTCGGGAAGAATTTGGGGGGGGTGTGGAGCATGACCCTGTTCTTATAGAACCTCGTATATGGTGGGTCCATCACCAGGGCCTGGAGTTCGCTAACTCTTTGAGCAGACGTAAGAGCCACCAAGAAAGCACATTCTACGATAAGTACCAGAGGTGGCAAGTGGCCGAGGGCTGGTGAGTTGAGAGAGCACCACATTGAGGTCCCATTCCGCCGCTGGGGGACGGAAGGGAGGCTTAGATAGCAGAAGGCCCTGGAGGAACCTGGAAACCAGGGCTGGTTGGAGGGGGTTTTCCCCCGATGGGGTGGTGGTGAGAGGTTATGGCACTCAGGTGCACCCATACCGACTTAGACTTCAGCCTGGTGCGCAATATGTACAGCAGGTACTGGAGGACAAGCTGCACATGGCAGGAAAAGGGATTCTCCTCCTTTTCCATGCACCAGACGGAGAACCTCCTCCATTTAAATGCGGAGGTCTTCCAGGAGGCCAGCAGGATCTCCTCGACGTCCTCTGGAAGATTAAAAGGAAATAAAACTGCCCTTTCAGCAGCCTTGCCATTAGCGATAGGGACCCCACATTGGGGTGCAAGAGTAATCCCCCCCTCCTGGGACAGGAGGTCCAGGGCCCGTCCCAATGGGAGTGGGAGTGCCATCAACAGGGAGAGCAGCAGGGGAAACCAGGGTTGCCTGGGCCACCTGGGGACGATCAGTATTACTGATGTCCTGTCACTCTGAACTTTGAAAAGGGTCTTGGCTACCAAGGGGGGGGGGGGGGGAGACAGGGTCGGCAGGAACTCATAGAATAGGCATCAGCCCACAAGATTAGGAAGACATCTGCCATCACCCTCTCCGGGTGCAGCTGACGGGAGCAGAAGCGGGTCAGCTGCCTGTTGTCCGGAGAGGTGAAAAGGTCCATCATGGGCCTGTCCCAGAGGTGGAAGAGCTGTCTTGCTACCCTGGGATGCAAGCACCACTCTTGTGGCCACAGGACTCCTCTCAGCCTGTCCTGGTCCAGGAGATACACCGCTCACAGTCGCATGCTGTGGCGCGCTGCAAAGGTGAGGAGTGCCACTGCTTCCATGCAGAGGGAGTATGAGCCCGTGCCCCCCCTGCTTGTTAATGTAAAACATGGCCACTTGGTTGTCCGTCTGGATCAACCCCAACAGATGGCGCAGGCAGTGGCGGAAGGCTCGTAGGGCCAGAAAGATCACCCAGAGCTCCAGGAGATTGATCTGAAGGAGGGATTCCTCTGGAGACCATCTGCCTTGTACACAGGCCCTTGCAGTGTTCCCCCCATCCCAGGAGGGAGGCATCCATAGTCAGGGTTTCCTGAGGCATGGGTGCCTGGAAGCGCATTCCCATCCGTAGGTGGTGCAAATTCTGTCACCAGTTTAGTGAGGCCGCCAGCCTGCGGGTGACCTGGATCCTGTCCCTCAGTCTGCCTGTGGCTTGAGTCCACTGTGAGCACAGGTACCATTGGGCCGTCCGCATGTGCAGGTGGGCCGAGGGAGTGACATGGACCATGTGGCCTAGAAGATGGAGAAGGCGGCGCGCTGGGACTGACCAGTGGCGCTGAACCTCTCCTGCAAGCTACTGGAGGTGCATTGCCCTTTCCCTTGGGAGAACCGCCTTTGCTTGCAACATGTCTAATTGCGCCCCTATGAACTCTAGGCCTTGGGCTGGGGAGAGATGAGATTTGGGATAGTTGACGGCAAACCCCAGGTGCTGCAGGAGGCAGATTGTCCGCCCTGCAGCCTGGCTGGCCTCGATGGCCGTAGTGCCTCTGATGAGCCAGTTGTCCAGACAGGGAACGACAAAGGCCCCTTGTAGGCCCAGGCACTTTGTGAAAACCCTTGGCGATGAGGTCAAGCTGAAGGGAAGTACCCTGTACTGGAAGTGCTCTCCTGCCACAACGAACCTTAGGTACTATCTGCAGGAGGGGTGGATCAGGATGTGGGTCTATGCATCCTTCAAATCCAAGGAGCAGAGCCAGTCTCCCTTGGTGGAGGAAGGGCCACAGTGTCCCAAGGGAGAGCATCTTGAACTTCTCCCTCACCAGAAACGTGTTCAAGTTTCGCAGGTCTAGTATGGGCCTGAGGCCCCCAGTACTTTTGGGGTCAAGGAAGTATCTAGAGTAGAAGCCCTTTCCCCACATATGTTTGGGTATGAACTCTACTGCCCTCTCCTTGAGCAGGCCTGCGAGCTCTGATAAGAGCAAGGTCTGGTGAAGGAGAGGCCGCACTGGCTCTCCTGGGAAGAACCCCGGGGGTGTTTGTTGGGAGTGGAGGAGATACCCTTCCCTTACCACTTGCAGGACCCACTGATCCATGGTGACCCCAGCCCACCTGTGGGCAAAGAGCACCAAGTGGCTCCCTGTGGGCTGAGGAAGGTCTCCCAGGGGAGAGGAGGCCCTGCCCAGGGAGTCAAAAGCTCCCCCCAGGCTGGGTTGGAGCTGAAGCCTGGGGCCTCTAAGCCTTTGGCTTTCTTGGCCTATGGCCCTGACTCTTGGGCTGAGAGCCATGCTGTTGTTGCCCTGAGAAGGGCTGGTAGTAACCCTGATGAAAGGAACCCTTTTTCCTCGGGAAAGAGGGTCTTTTCTCTGATGGTTTCTTCCAGAGAAGGGCTGAGGTCTTCCTCAAGAGCCTCTTCTGGTCACAACCTCGGCCTCTATCTCGGCCACCTTGTCAGCCATGGGTTCGCTGAACAAGTTTGTCCCAGTGCATGAGTAATTTCTCTTGTACCCTTTGCTCGAGGTTGGAGGTCTGCAGCCAGGCCTGGCGCCAGGTGCTGATACCAGCTGCTGCCACCCACGCTGCTGATTCAAAGCCGTTGTAGGCAGCGCGGGACAAGAATTTTGAGCAGTCACAGATCCTGGCTGTCAGGGCTTGGAACCATTAGAGAAGTTCCCTGGCAAGGCCTGCAGAAAACCCTGTAAGCTCCTGGATGAGGCCTTTAAGATACATACTTATGTAGGCCTGTATCCAGTAGCCGAGTATGGAGTCCTGAAAGCACTTGTGCCCGAGGGCATCGAGGAGTTGGGCCTCTCTGCCGGAGGAACAGAGGAATAATTCTTCTGGCTCTTGAGCTTTTGCATAGATGACGCCACAATCATGGAGTTATGCAAGAGCTGAGGTTTTTGGAAGCCAGGACCCTTCTTGATGTGGTAGATGGCGTCAAGGCATTGGCTGACCACTGGCACCGAGGCCGGTGTCTCCCACATCTGCATGAGCAGCCACTCTAGTACAGGTTGCACTGGCACCATAAGAGTTTCCTTTGGCAGGGACTCATACTAGAGGATCTCCATTTCTTCTGTGCGCAGGTCCTCCTCTGATTCGGTGAGAACCAACAGGACCCAGACCATGTCCCGGACGAAGTTGTGGAAGGCCATGTCCTCTGGCGGAGAATGGTGCCAGGGCGCCGGAGGAGATGGCTTTAAGGGGATGTCTCAGTGTCGGAAGGTCTCCAGGGAGGCCTTGTCATCAGTCTCCCACTCGGAGCCGGAAGGAATCGAAGACTCCGAGGCTCAGGATTCCTGCGCCTCGAGACCAGCTCCGAGAAACTGAGGTCCCCTGGAGGATCTCAGGTCCGACTCCCGGAAACTGGCCAGGAGGACCAGACACCTGAGGATTGGGACCAGGACCTTGATTGGTGCCAAGGGCTCGCCTGAGGCTGGTGGCGCTCGGGGTCTGGTTCGATACCCGGGGTCTCCCCCGCAGTCAGGGGCCTGATTGTTGGGGCAGATGATGCAGACGAGCCAGACATCATTGCCTGCTGCAAGGCCAGGAAGGCAGAGATATTCTGCTCCAGGGCCATCATTCTGGATTCGAGGCCAGAAATCTCCGCAGCTTTCAGCGTGGGCACCGAGGGTCTCAGGTCCAATGCCGGCACTCTCGCAAATGTGTCCTCAATGAGGACCATGACCTCGAGGGCCCTCGCATGGTCTCTGCCAGCCAAGGACTCCTTTCTAGAGATCTTAGGGGGGCGCTGCTCAGAGTCACCAGAGTCCCTCCGCAGGACCCTACCGGGTTTCGCCGGTGAAACCTCGACTGGCTTCAAGGATTTTTTCTTTTTCTTCTCAGGGTCCAGGGTTTTCTTGGAGGAGCTGCTGTCGTGGGACTCCGAGGACGCCCGGGCCTCGCAGGAAGTGCTGGGCTTGGAATTCAGCATCAGGGAAGCTGGAGCTGAATTGGACCGTGGGAACATCTTCCCCTGCAACTCCAACCATTTTTTGTTGGTTTTCGGAGTCATGGCCTGGCACAGGTCACAGGTGGTACTATCGTGGTCTGGGCCCAGGCAGCATAGGCAGCAGTCGTGGGTGTCTGTAACAGACATAGTTTGACTGCAGCGGTCACACTTTTTGAAACAACCGGGAGACATGGTGGAGATACCCGGCCGGGGTCAACGACCCCTTGACGAAAAAGGGTGCAAACGCTGGTCGAGGCAAGCCTCGTCAAAATGAAGAGCCAAGAAACGGTGCCGGGGTCGGCACCAGCTCGAGGCGACAAGAGGAACCGGTACACAAATCTGGAAAAAAATAACTTTTAAGGATAATTTGGAGAGATTTTTTCCAGGGAAACAGGATGAGAGTCCATTGAGCTCCGCGGAAAAAAGGAGACTGAGCAAGATGGCACCCTTGGGTGGGAAGGGGACCATGCATGCATGATAGGATATCCCAAAGGCTTTCTTTGAGAGCTGGGGAAATGCTCCGCGCGGGCTCCATCGGCACAGACGTCACCTGTATGTTCCTGCTTGTTCCTGGAGAAATATCCCTTCACTTTAGCATTCATTCTAGGTTTGGACAGAGCTGACGATACCAGGATGTCGGCTATATTACGATTCCGCTTATGAGCAATCGTAGACTGACATTTCTAAAAGGCTGGCAATGTAAATAGAAGCGCCATTCTTCATTGAGGATCTGTGGAATGTCCTGAGATGGTCCTCTGCACAAATTCTGCGGATCCTCAAGAATTGACTGGTAGGCAAATTTGTTTTTAAGCACCTATTATGGAAACTATCAAGACAAAATAATGCATTTCTATTCGTGGGTTTACGGTATAAGTTAGTGACAAACACACTGTGGTCCTTCTTAATAGGTATGTCAAGATATGGCACACATTCATAGCTATAATAATTGTGGAATTGCAGGTTGTGATCCAGAGAGTTAAGAGAGTTGAAATTTTTTTTTAGGTTATGCTCGTCTCCATCCCATATCATGAACATGTCATCTATATGTCTTTTCCACATTTTGATATTGGAGGTAAAAAACTCTTTTCAAAGTAAGCGACATATAGATTGGCTACATCTGATGCTACTGAAGACCCCATAGCAAACCCTTGCTCTGTTTATAAAAAACTTCTCTAAAACAATAAAAGTTCTCCATCATGGCCAAAGTGTCTAATTGAATTAAAAAACTGGTTAGTGTTCTGACTGTGCGGGCTCTCTCTAGAAATATAACTAACCTTTCTAACAAAAAGATTTGTTGCCCTTAAAATATCCCCTTTCAGTTTTGCCCACTGTTTTTCTACATCCCCCAACTGTTCCCATCCCGCTATTGACTCTTTGAGGTAATGTCCCATCTTGGCAAAGTTAGTTTTCCTAAAGTCTAAGACTCTTGCTTTTGAATGGATTTTATCAGCCCTAGTCCTAATACTGAACCATACCATCTGGTGATCACTGGATGTGAGATGATCTCCCGCTGTAACATCAGAAACACTTTCCCCATTGGTAAGCACTGTTCAGTATGGTCCCATCACCTGTGGGTTCTGTTACCAGTTGCCTGAATAATTCTCCCTGTAGAGAATCCAGGATTGCCTTACTTCTAGATGACACCACAGGAGGGATGTGCCAATCCACATCTGGCATATTGAAATCACCTATCAGTAGCACTTCTCCTTTCATGGCAATACTGTGTATGTCTTCTATTAAATCTTTGTCCACTTCTACTCCCTGTGACGAGGATCTGTATATAACTCCAATGCAAATGGATTTCCCTTTCCCTCTTTTTAGTTTAACCCACAGTGCCTCCTCTCTTCCTTTTAAGCCTTGCAATTCTATAGCTTTAATATTATTTTTTACATATAGTGCCACTCCACCTCCCCTTCTTCCTGCCCTGTCCTTCCTGAATAAAGTATAACCCAGTATAATTACATCCCAGTCATGGTTTTCCATGAACCATTTCTCCATAATTGCCACTAAATTCAAGTCAGCCTCTTCCATTAAAGCCTTAACATCTGGGATCGTATTTCCCATGCTACGGGCATTTATACATAGTGCTTTCCAAATGTTGCCCCTTTTACCCATTTCTACAGAGCTATTTAATCTGGGGGCTTTCTTCAACCATCCGCAATTAATTTAGTATAATGTCCTCTTCAGTAGGTTAGCCAGTCTTCTGCTGAAGACACTTCAACCCTTCTTGGGCAGATGAACACCATCTCTGCTCTGCAGCCCTTGGAACATCATCCCATGGTCCAGGAAACCAAAACAGTCTCAATGACACCATCCATGCATTCATTTCCAGGATGCGAGCTTCTCAGCCTCAGCCTTTACCCTCAACAGGGATGATTGAAGAGAACACTACCTGTGCACCTATCTGCTTTACCCTCTGTCCCAGAGCCATGAAGTCACTTTTGATATACTCTGAGGGATACCTAGCAGTATCATTTGTGCCAACATGGATAGGCAACATCGGATAATAGTCAGTAGGCTTGATGAGTCTCGGCAAATTCTCCGTAACATTTTGGATTTTGGCACCTGGTAGACAGGTCATCAAGTCTGGTTGGAAGATGGATGCCACAGTATCCCTCAGAAGAGAGTCAACAATCACCACTATCCTTTGTTTCCTTGTGGTGACTGGTTCTGCAACTTTGGGGTACTTGATCTGTGGTTCTTCCCTTTCCTGGGATGCTTCCACCTCTTCCACTTCCAGGGCTGCATACTGCTTCATCAATTCAAGGGCTGGAGGAGTTGGAGTGTTGATACTGCAGGCTCTGGTGACTCGTGTCCAACCTTCTTCATTCTGTAGCCTTCCATCTTCACCTCTGTCAGAGAGCTTGGATGTTTCAAGAAGCATCTCATCAATGCACTTCTCACTGTTTTGAATGTTTCTCAACCTCACCACCTCTTTTCTGAGATTCTCCACTTGTTTCTTGAGAACCTCAGCATGCAGGCATTCTGCACATACAACTGGCCCTTCAATTGGCATTGGGATCTCTGTCTGGACAGAGGCAGCAGCTGTAATGAGGGCAACAGCTTTAGCAATACGATTTTTCCCGGCCATTGTTTAGTTGATGAAGCTTTGGTACCTGTTGAAGTAAAAGAGAGGCCTACCAAAGTCCCTACCTGTTCCTCAGCTGTCCTTTAAGAGAAAAAAACAATTCATCTCTTTTAAATGTGTTCTAACTATGCCCCTGTGTGTAGCTAATTGGGGAGTTGTCCTATAAAGCAAGAATGCTCACATGGTGTGCATGGGTGTCAGGGTGAGTAGGGAAGGACCTAACACCTGATGAGGTCAGTGGCTTCAAAGAGTTAGCTGTAAATGAGTAGCTAGAACAAAGACAATGAACTCTAACTGACAGAGCTTTGCCCAACACCACAAACAAACAAAAAATTCTCCTTTTGCAGTATAGAAAAAAGATTTAGCTTTTAAAAATGAACATCAAAACCCTTTTAAGAATTAGTTTTTAAAAATGAACTCCAAAACCTCTTTCAGAGCTTTCAGGTTGAGTATAACCTTGTTTACAGTGGAGTCTGTCAGAAATGCCATTACCTGAAAGGCCCGTAAACCCTTATACAGCACCTCCTAGCTGCTTAGCAAGCTAATCAAGGGCCACTAAGACCCGATAAGGTCAGTGGCTTCAAATGCACAGAATATAGGTAGTGCTAACACAGACCTCTGTGTGCATATCCCTGGCTTGCTCTTTTTGTTTAGCACAGACGTTTTGTTCACAGCTCATTTGCATGCTGTCTGCTTACAGCATCGCTGAGCATGACGTCTGCGCTAAACCTGCATTAGGAAACCCTACGCTAGTACAGATTTTCTGCATCGAGCCTAGGATATTTTTTTTTCTTTTTCCAACAGATCACTTTGCTTTCTTTTTCATCTTTACTTCTCATGGGTCTCTCGTGGAATCAAATTTTCCACTAGCAGTTACTCAAAATGCAGCTGCATAGCTTACCTTCCTTCAATATCGCTATGACCACATAATCTTTCTCCTCAAGTTGTTAAATTGGCTCCCAATCTGCTTCCACAGACAGCACAAGTTTCTATTGATCACCTACAACAGCATTTACTCTGCAGTTCCTCATTACTTCTCTTCTCATCTCACACCTTTTTCTCATGAACTTTGTTATCTGATAAGTCATTGTTATCTCTGCCATTCTCCTTCATTTCTAATTCCCAACTCTGCTCTCTGAACCTTGTTCCACTGTTTGGCTAGAACAGATTTCCTAAAGGGGTGCACTGTTTTCCAGAGTGGAGGAGTAGCCTAGTGGTTAGAGCAGTAGCCTAGTGATCAAGAGACCAGGGTTCGTTTCCCACTAGCAAGCCTTGTGGTTTTGGGCAAGTCACCTTACCCTCCATTGCCTTGGAAGAAAAGCCTGGCAATCTTCTTCTGGTCATACCTTGCCAGGAAAACCTAGGGGCTGCTGGCTCGCCAAGAATCAGCATTGACTCAACAGCACATGCACTGCACAATTCTCCTAACTGTCATGCTTGTCATGAATCTCTCTCTCTCTTGATTAGCTTGTAAGTTGTATGGAAAAGGGACTGTCTCCCTTATACACGTCTGCATAGCGTTCCATATCCCTGGTAGCACTTTAGAAATGATAAGCAAGAGTAGTAATAGTAATCTCTGTTGTAGGGTATCTCCAAAATAGTTCCGTTTTGATATTCCTGATTACTAATCAATATTAAATGCCCTGCTTCTCCTTTCATGAACAAAAGAATCTTCTATACAAGCAAAAAAATATAAGATTTAACACTATTCCATTAAGTTTTGATGTATAACTAATGATGTTCTTTAAGACATAAATGTAGAAATATGGAAAGGCAGGACTGGGAGGCATCCTATGAGGTCTCCTTGTCCACCTCTGCCTCCAGGCAGAATCTACTGTGCCAAAACTGTTCCATAGATTTTACTAAAATAATATTTATCCCTGGGCTCTCTTCAATATGACTGGAAGAGGCGCTGAAGTTGCACTAATGTTCATAACTTAAAATGCTAACATATTTACAATTTCCACTCTCCCTGCAGAGTCCTATTTCTCATTACTGGATTAGTGCTGCTTTCCTAAATCCTAATTAATTGCATAAATATTGCAGCAGCCTCAAGCACCCATTTTTCCCTGTTGTGCTTCCACAATTCACTACCATTCTGAAGCTCAGTACTTGGATAGCTAGAAATCTAAAAAAAACCTTCTTGTTTGAAAATACTAGTTTGGATGTGAATTGGAAACTTCAAGGGGGTTGGAAGTAAAAGAAAGAAAAACATTGTTCTTTTTCTATACAAATTAAATCAACCCTCCTACATAAGTTTTCCAAAATGTTGCCTATGAGGGTACCTTTTCCATGCCATTCTTTGCCTCAAAGCTGTTTTGTGTGTGTGCAAGATTTATATAAATGTACTTAAGCTAATGACAGGCTACCTTGAAAATGAGCTGTTGCAGTCTGCATCAGCAATTTTTTTCCATACGCTAAAACATGGAACAAAAAATACAAGGGAAACAGTAATGGCATGTGCCCCCTTCCAAGTGTCAGACAGAAGGGGAAAAAATGTAGCCTCTCTCAAGCATGCTCATGTAATTAAAAAAAATATTCTTGATTTGCAATACATAAGAGTTACAAAAACTGTCATTAACATTGCTATTTGGTATTTCTTTTCATGTTTTAGTGCCTTGCTTTTATAAGATTCCCAAAGCAGATATATTCAGAAAAGGAGTTGAATGCATGTATACAATGCAAAATAGCTCACCTCACAGAATATGTGCTATCCAAGTAGATGGCACAATTCAAAAAAGTATTGAATTTATAGTGAATATATGTAGGCTGATGAACATGTGGGTGCCAGGCCCAGTACACATGTAGGCCATACTGTACATGTAGTTTGAAAAATGCACAAACAAACCATGCATGCGCGGACTGTGCAGTCATTGGTGCCTCCTGAATGTGCTGCCTATGGCCCCTCGCAGGAGACAATCAAAGTTCTCTGAGGAGGAGATAGAGCTGATGGCCAGCTTGATGCTCCACCAGGAAGGCTTGCTGTACCCAGAGGATGGCAGGAGGTGCAGTGTCCATTGGACAGCTAAAGCCTGATCCAGGCTCATCGTTTCCTGCAGAGATAAGGCTTATATGATATCTGGCAGAGGATGAAGGAGGAGGGTTATTATAGAAATGCATATATAGTACATGTTGACCCAGGTTGGTAAGCTGTTTTGTTTATCTGCAAAATTCAATGCGCGCTGTTGAGTCAGTGCTGACTCCTGGCAACCCAGCAGCTCCTGGGTTTTCTTGGTAAGGTACATTTATATAAATCATTGAAGCTTCCGATTTTAGGACAGTAGCTCAAGCCCTCATCATACCTCACTTCGATTACTGTAATGCAATCCTTCAGGGCCTTCCAAAAAAAACTCTAAGCATACTCCAGATGTCACAGAACGTCGCAGCCAGAATCATCACTAAAACAGGCTTGGCAGAACACATCACACCAGTTCTAGTTGAACTACACTGGCTCCCCATCACAGCTCGTATAAGATACAAAACCCTAACGACCACATTTAAACTCATCCATAACCTGGCACCAACTTTCCTCACTAACCTTATCAACTTACAACCTGCCAACAGAAATAGGAGAACCAACACCATAAACAACCTGCAGGTACCAATAAGTATAAGATCAGTTAAAATAGCCACAAGCAACAGGGCATACTCATATACTGCCCCCTCACTCTGGAACCAACTTCCACCTGAGCTGTGCTCAATCAACGACCTGATGATCTTCAGAAAAAAACTGAAGACATACTTATTTCAACAGGCCTACAACTGGTCTTGAACAGAAATGCATTTTCAACCATTATCTGCATCACCAAAAAGTAGTCAAGTGTAAATGTTTTTACGCTCCGAAACGTAATCAAGTGTAAAATGTATATATGTAAATCTCCCTCTCCCCCCCCTCCTAACTGTGTGTTGTGCATAACCCATGAATCATGTTGTACACATAATTTGAAAATGACTGGCTTTGTTCTAACAACCTATCATATAACCTTGTAAATCACGCTGTAATTCTTGTAATTTGCCTTTGATCTGGCCTTTCTCTGTTTTACAAAATCAAACCGCTCCTGATCGCTGGAAGTAGCGGTATACAAATATATGCTAAATAAATAAATAAATAAGGTGTGACCAGAAGTAGATTTCCATGCCTTTGTTTTGAGCAAAGGAGGGAAAGTGACTTGCTCAAGGCCGCAAGGAGTGGCAGTGAAAATTAAACTCTGGTCTCTTGGTTATCAGGCTACTGCTCTAACTACTAGGCAAAGGATGAAAAATGTAGGATGCCCCTCTACTAGAAAAGATCCAATATGCTTACATCCTCCCTTAACCTTCTTCCCCAATATTAGAGGTATCACAAAGACAGTGAATGCATCACATAGCAGGTAGTAGGAACTGCATCGTTGTTAGAAGAAAAGATACATGGGGAGGATCAAGCTACACATAGGCACTGAACGTGACAGGCAAGGAGAACACCACTGTGTCTGCCAGTGAAAATATGGCAGTTGGCGAGCACAGGTGTCACTTGGCCCATGTGTGAAACCCTACCCATACTGATGTATCTGTGCCTGTAAAGCAAACCCTCCCAATGGGGAACCTATTAAGGACAGCAGAGATATGGTAAGGTAATGATGCTGTAACCATCTGCAGATGGGCACTGCCGTGTATATTCATGTATGCTGAAAGTCTCTGCAAGACACCTATTATATCACTGGTTCTTTATAAATAGGGATGTGGAGGCCCTGAAGGGGAAGGTTAGGGCAATAAGGAGATCCAAGCAGGAGTTACTGGCTCAGATCAGGGAGCAGCTACACCAGGAAGAAGGGAAGGGGCCAAAAGCACATGGAGTGTATGCAGTGTTTGGTTTGCAAGTACATATTGTATCAGAAGCAATAGATGTGCATATTCAAGTTAATATGCAATGGCTGCCATACGTATGACGAATGACCCTAAGCATATATAGCTGCAAGCAGCCTTTCGCTGCAAACACTGATGATCACTGTGGACTACTGAACCTAGGTCCCACAGTAATAGATGTAGCAAGGAAAGATGCTCAGTTAAACAGTGTTCACATTAAAAGGAAGAAACCACCTGCTAGGTGTACCTGGAATGGTATTAAAGCATAGTTACTCAGATGTAACAGGGACAGCAGGAATCAGTCCTCACATATAGGTGATGTCGGTGTCAACGGAGCCCGTGCAAATCATTTCCCCAACTTTCAAAGAAAGCCTTTGGGACATGCTACCACATATGTGTGGTCCCCTTCCCACCCAAGGGTACCATCTTGCTCTGTCAGATGACATAGTTAAAAGACAACAAAGATTAAAAGATGGTAAAAAAGCAACTCCAAGGAGAGAAGGGAGGGTTGTGAGGACTGATTCCTGCTGTCCCTGGAGAATACCTGTTACAGATGAATAACTATGCTGTCTCCAGGAACAAGCAGGAAGTCAGTCCTCACATATGGAACTCCCTAGCTCCAGGCTGCCGAGGATCGAACCACAACAGCGTCAACAGTGACCAATCGGTGAGCAGTGAGTTGCAGAAGGTGAGTCACCACTGAGAGATTCTGCATGACCCTAGTGTCAAGAGACACTATCACGCCAGTAGCCTGAGCACAGCGGGTCGGAGGGCAGGAGTTGCCTACATCCTGATAATGTTACAGAGTACTGCCTGGTTAAAGGCACTGTCCCTATGGGACTCACTCTCCAGGCAGTAGTGAGCTGCAAACTTATGAATTGAAGACCATGTGGTGGCCCTGCAGATCTCTGTCACCAGCACTAAGCGGAGGTTGATCACCGACACGGCCATTGCCCTCATGCAATGCATTGTGATCTGGTGCTCAAGGGAGAGACTAGCTCCCGCAAAGGTGAAGGCAATACAGTCCACCACCCAAGTGGACAAAGTTCGCTTAGTCATGAGGAGCCCCAGTCTACTGGGGTCATACGATATGAAAAGCTGAGGAGCTTTGGATGGGCTTGAGTCTTCTGTAAGTAGAAGGACATGGCCTGTTTGCAATCTAGTATATGAAGCACTAGTTCCTCCCTGCTGGCATGAGGACATGGGAAGAAGGTGGGGAGGGCCACTTCTTGGTTGACGTGAAAATGAGATACCACCTTCGGGAGGAATTGCGGTGTGTGCAGAGCACTACCCTGTGCTTGTAGAACCGTGTGTATGGTGGATCTGCCATTAGAGCCTGGAGTTCGCTCACTCTTCAAGAAGACACGAGGGCCACCAGAAAAAACACTTTCCATGACAGGTACCGAATGTGACAAGTGGCCAGGCGCTCAAATGGTGGTTTGGTGAGCTGAGAGTGCACCACATTGAGGTCCCACTCTGCTGCTGGAGGGCAGAGAGGGGGCTTGGATAACAGGACACCCCAGAGGAACCTGGAGACCAGAGGCTGGTTCAAGAGGGGTTTCCCCTCTATAGGGTGGTGGTGTGCGGCTATGGTGCTCAGATGCACCCTCACCAATATGGAGTTCAGCCCAGTGTGCCCAGAAGTAGGTATTGAAGAACCAGTTGCACATGGCAAGAGAAGGGATTCTCCTCCTTCTCTGCACACCAGGCAGAGAATCTCTTCCACTTAAAGGCGTAAGCCTGTCTGGTGGAGGGTTTTCGGGAGGCTAGTAGGACCTCCTCAACTTCCTCAGGAAGACTGAATAGGGCCAAAGCTACCCTTTCAGCAGCCATGCTGTTAGTGTTAGCAACCCCAGGTTGGGGTGCAGGAGGGAGCCCTCCTACTGGCCCAGTGGGACTGGGCGTGCCACCGACAGGGAAAGTAGCAGAGAGAACCAAGGTTGCCTGGGCCACCTGGAGGTGATCAGTATAACTGATGCCCTCTCGCTCTGGACCTTGAAGAGGGTCTTGGTGATTGGGGGGGGGGGGGGGGAAGAGGTCAGTGGAAATGCATAGAATAGGCCTTCTGACCACAGGATCAGGAAGGCGTCTGTCATCACTCTCCCCTGGTGCAGTTGGGACGAGCAAAAGCGAGGTAGCTGCGCACTGTCTAGGGAGGCAAATAGGTCTATCACAGGCCTGCCCCAGTGATGGAAGAATTGCTGCGTTACCCTGGAGTTCAAGTGCCACTCGTGTGGGCAGGGGCGGCCCAAGGGGGGTGCGGGGCCATGTGCGGAGACTCGGTGCGGGGCCTCATTTGCATAAGTGGTCTTATTTGCATAATGTTACCATTCACTAACTTTTAGTAAACATGTCTCTTAATGAGTGTATGGATAAAGAAAGACTAAAAGATTTCTACATTACTATAATCCAGTGCCAACCGCCAGGCACATTAGGAACTACTACAAACGCTGCCCATTTAGAACCCATAGCAAACCCGCTGTATCCTGACAGCATTACCAGGACTCACAAAGCACCAGACCCTACCTATCAAAAGGAAACACTGCAAATATTAAACCAGTACATTTCAGAGAATACTGGGGAAAGAGAACAAGTGGCAATGTCAAATAGGAATTACATAAACAGAATACCTCAGCTCAGTTACACATGCAGAACATAGACCATCACCAAACAAGGAATCGCAATTTAGAAACAGGAAGGCAATAATTAAACTGGGAACCCCAAAAGCCAAACTTGGAATGTACAACAACACTGTAGAAATAAAACTATAAATCAATTTCCTCTTGTACCAAACAAAGCGCAGACGTTAATGATGCACATTTCCCAGAGCTTTCATATTCCAGTTAATAAATTCAAAATAAAGAGATATCTTTCTACCTTTTGTGCATTTTTTTTCAGTTGCAATTGCTCCAGCCACTTTCTTCTGGTTTCTTCATGTTTTCTGCTAACTCTCCATCGTCTGCTGTCCATTTGTCCTTTCTTCTCTCTTCTAGTTTTCTTTCCATCCTCTCTCTCTACATCTGCTTTAACATACTAATCTTTCTCCTTTTGCTCTTTCCTCATTCTTATTTCATCCACACAAATTTTACCCCTCCATCCTCAATCCCCACTTACTCTCCCAATACCCGGCCAATTGTAGATTTTTCATCCCTCCCACACAAAATATTTTTCCCCTCTCCATTTTACTCTCCCAGCCCCATCCCATTCTAATCCTCCCCAACATCAGCTCCCTTCTAGTTCCAGTCTCACCCAGCATCCATTCCCTTCTAGTCCCTGCATCAGCCCATTTCCAGTCCTAGCCCCCCATCAACCCATTTCCAGTCCTAGCTCCCCCATCCATTTTCAGTCTGAGTCCCTTCATCAGCTCATTTCCAATCCTAGCCCCCCATCAGCCCATTTCTAGTCATTTCCTAGCCCCACCATCAGCCCATGTCAAATCCTAGCTCTCCTCCACTCAGCCCAATTCCAGTCCAAGCCCCCCCCATGAGCCTACTTCCAGTTCTAGCCCCTCCATGAGTCCATTTCAATTCAAGCCCCCACCACAGCCCATTTCCAATCTTAGCTCCCCCCCAACAGCCCATTTCCAGTCCTATCCTAGCTGCTCCATCAGCCCATTTTCAGTCCTAGCTCCCTTCCCTCACAGCCCATTTCCATTCCAAGCTCCCTCCCCATCAGCTATTTGCAGTTCAAGCCTCTCCGTCCACTCAGTCCATTTCCAGTCATAGCAATCCCCCAACCCATTACCAGTCCTAGCCCCCCATCAACCCATTTTCAGTTTAAGCCCCCCCTATAACCCATTACCAGTCCTAACCCCCCCATCAGCCCACAGCCCATTACCAGTCCTAACCACATCAGCCCACCTCAAGTCCTAACCCCTCCCCATCAGCCCATTTCCTGTCCTAGCGCCCCCATAGCCCATTAGCAGTCCTAACCCCCCCATAGCCCATTAGCAATCCTAACCCCCCATCACCCTATTTCCAGCCAGCCCCCATCAGCCCACAGCCCATTACCAGTCTTAACCACCCCCCCCAGCCCATTTCCAGTCCTAACCCCCCATCACCCCCATTTCCAGTCAGCCTCCATCAACCCCCAGCCCATTACCAGTCTTAACCCCCCCTAGCCCATTTCCAGTCCTAAACCCCCACTAGCACATTTCAAGTCCTAACCCCCCCTAGCCCATTTCCAGTCCTAACCCCCCCCCCAGCACATTTCCAGACAGCCTCCATCAGCCCCCCAGCCCATTACCAGTCTTAACCCCCCCCCCCTTCCCTTCCCTTCCGGCGAATTAAAAAAAAACAAAAAACCTGGCTCTAGCTGCTGCCGCTGCCGCGTCCGTCGTAGCAGCGGCAGAATGGAGTGTCCCGCGGGGCCCCCTCTCCTCGTTGAGCCCTCTGCAAGGGCTTTCAGATTCGCGAAGGGAGAGTGCTCCCTCGCGTCTCTGTAAAGCCCGCAGGGGCTAATGGGAAATTTCCCATCTGCCCCTTTAGACGCGAGGGGCTGATGGGAAATTTCCCATTAGCCCCTGCGGGCTTTACAGAGACGCGAGGGAGCACTCTCCCTTCGCGAATCTGAAAGCCCTTGCAGAGGGCTCAACGAGGAGAAGGGGCCCCGCGGGACACTCCATTCTGCCGCTGCTGCGACGGACGCGGCAGCGGCAGCAGCCAGAGACAGGTTTTTTTTTTAAAATGTAATTTAAAAAAAAAAAAGCAGAATGTTCTTTGCGCGGGGCCCCCTGAAACGCGGGGCCCTGTGCAAAAAACATTCTTGCTCAATGGACGGGCCGGCCCTGCGTGTGGGCGAAGGACTGGGCGAAGGTCTGCTCAGCAGCTGTCCTGGCCTGGCAGGTACACCACTCATAGGAGCATGTTGTTGTGCACTGTGAAGGAGAGGAGGGCCATCGCCTCCAGGCAGAGGGAGAACGAGCCCGTGCCTCTCTGCTTGTTCATGTAAAACATGGCAACCTGGTTGTCTGTCTGAATCAGCACAGGTCGGTGTCGCAGGCAGTGGCAGAATGCTTGCAGCTCCTCTTGGGACCAGCTGCCTGTGTGCGGCGGTCCCCGCAATGCACCCCCCAATCCAGGAGGGAGGCATCTATTGTCAGGATCCTCTGCGGCACAGGTGCCTGGAAAGGCATTCCTGCCTGGAGGTGGCGCAAGTTTGCCACCAGGTGAGGGATTGTTCCAAGTGGCGGTTAATTCTGACCCTATCCTGTAGCCTGCCCGTGGCTTGAATCCATTGCGAGCAGAGGCACCAATGGGCTGTTCGCATATGCAAGCAGGCTAATGGTGTGACATGGACCATTGAGGCCATGTGGCCCAACAGGTGGAGGAGGAGGCGAGCCCAAACCGACAGGCGGTGTTGTATGTCCCCTGCCAGTTGTATGAGGTGGCCTGCTCTTTCTCTTGCGAGGACAGCCTTGACTTGCAATGTGTTCAACTGAGCTCCTATGAACTCCAGATTTTGGACTGGAGAGAGATGGGATTTGGGGTAGTTGATGATGAACCCCAAGTGCTGCAGTAAGAGGGTTGTTCGCTCTGTGGCCTGACTGACCACTGAGGCCAAACCCCCTGTGATTAGCCAGTCATCCAGGTAGGGGAAAAGCCCCTTGTAGGCACAGGTGGGCAGCTACCACTGCCAAACATTTGGTAAAGACTCTTAGCAAGGAGGCCAGGCTACAGGGCAGCAATGTACTGGTAGTGCCCTCCTCCCATGATGAACCATAGGTACTGCCTTTGGGAGAGATGGATTAGGATGTGTGTGTATGCATCCTTTAGATCCAAGGAGCACAGCCAATCTCCCTGGTGGAGGTATGGCAGCAGTGTTCCAAGGGAGAGCATCTTGAACTTCTCCCTCACCAGAAACTTGTTTAAGTTTCTCAGGACTAGTATGGGTCTGAGCCCCCAGTTCTCTTTGGGACAAGGAAGTACCTTGAGTAGAAGCCTTTTCTCCATAGGTGTTTGATCTGCAAGCTCTGAGAGCAGAAGAGTCTGGTGAAGGAGAGGTCACACAGGCTCTCCTGGGACGAAAGTGAGTGGTAACTGTTGTAAGCGGAGGAGGTATCCCTCCTTTACCACCTGCAGTACCCACTGGTCTGAAGTGACCTTGGCCCATCTGTGGGTAAAGAGTGCCAGGCAACCCCCTGTGGGCTGGTGAAGGTCTCCCTAGGGAGAGAAGACCTGGGAGTTAAAAGCTCCCCCCTGGTTGGGCTGGAGCTGGGGCCTGGGGCTTCTGAGTCTTGGGCTTTTGAGCTCCCTGTCCCTGTCTCTTGGGGTGAGAACCCTGTTGGTGGCCTGAGAAGAGCTGGCAATGATGACTCTTCTGGAAGTGACCCTTTTTCCCTTGGAACAGGGGCCTTTTCCCTAAGGGTTTCTCGCAGGGAAAGGAAGAGGTCTTTTTTGAGAGCCTCTGTCGGGTCACCACTTCGGCTTCTATCTTGGCCGCCTTGTAGACTGCCCCTGATCTCAGGAAGGGGCAGTATAGAAAAACTATGAAATAAATAAATAAAATAAATCTGTTGAACAGGTTCTCCCTAGTGCAGGGGATGTCGAGCAGCTTGTCCTGAATCCATTGCTTGAGGTCTAATGACTGTAGTCAGGCTTGGCTTTGAGCCTCAATGCCTGCTGCTGCTAATCAAGCTGCTGACTCGAATCTGTGGTAGGCCGCTTGGGAGAGGAACTTTGAACAGTCCTTGATCCTGGAGGTCAGGGCTTGGAACCATTGAAGAGGTTCTCAGACTAGCCCCGCTGAGAACCCAGACAACTCCTGGGTTAAGGCCTTCAGATACATGCCTATGTACAACTCATAGGCCTGGATTTGACATCCCAGCATCAAGCCCTGGTAGCACTTGCGCACAAGGGTGTCGAGGGCTCTAGCAACCTTTCTAGGGGGGACAGAAGAGTAACTCTTCTGGCTCTTGAGATTTTGCATAGTTGACTCGACAACTATGGAGTTATGTGGGAGTTGGGGTATGTGGAACTCCGGCCCCTTCCTGACACGGTATATGGTGTCGAGACGTCGGCTGACCACCAGTACAGACGCCAGGGTCTCCCACCGGCACCGTGAGTGTTTCCTTGGATGGAGACTCGAACTGGAGGAGCTCCAGTTCCTCGATGCGGGGGTCCTCCTCCGCTTCGTTTGCACTGAGGACTCAGGCTATATCCCTGGCAAAGTCATGGAAGGCCACATCCTCTGGAGGAGAATGGTGCCAGAGCACCAGGTGAGACAGGTCTGAGGGGATGTCTCGGTGCCATTTGGTTTCCGGGGAGGCCTCGTCATCAGTTTCCCACTCGGAGTTGCAGCTCCATACCTCAAGGCCTGGGCCAAAAGGCTGGGGGCCTCCCGAGGCCCTGGGGTCCGAGAATCTGAAACTTTCCAGGAAGGACCAAATGCCTGAGGAATGGGACCGGGACCTCGACCGAGGCCGAGGACTTACCTGAGGCCAGTGGCGCTCAGAGCTCGGCTCAATGACCGGGGACTCCCCCGCAGTCAGGGGCCCATTCGTTGGGTCAGATGATGTGGATGAACCTGACATCATTGCCTGCTGCATGGCCAAGATAGCAGTGATGTTCTGCTCCATGGCTGCCATTCTGGTTGCCAAGCCAGAAGGCTCCCCAGATTTCAGCGCAGGCACAGAGGATTTCAGGCCAGGTACTGGCACTCTTGTGAGTGTGTCCTCGACGAGGACTACAGATTCAAGGAACCTCACATGGTCTCTGCCGGGAGAGGAATCTTTCTTGAGGACCTTGGTGGGACACTTCTCGGAATCGACTGACTCCCTCTGACTCGTCTTATTGGGTTTCCCTGGTGAAATCTTGATGGACTTCAAGGACTTTTTCTTCTTTCATTCAGGGTCCGAGATCTTCCCAGAGGAGCCGCTGCCGCGGAACTCCGAGGATGCTCAGACCTCACAAGAAGTGCTAGGCTTGGAACTCGGCATCGGGAAGGTCGGTGCCGAGTCAGGAACAGCTTCTCCTGCAACTCCGACCTCTTTTTATTAGTTTCAGGCATCATGGCCTGGCACAGGTCACAAGAGATGCTATCATGGTCCAGGTCCAGGTAGCGTAAGCAGCAGTCATGGGTGTCAGTGACAGACATGGTTTGACTGCAGTGATCACATTTTTTTAACCTACCAGAAGACATGGTGAGAGATACCCAGCCAGGGTTGACGACCCCTGGGCGAAAAAGGGCGTGAACACCGGTCAAGGCAAGCCTTGATGAAAAAAAAGGGAAAGCGCTGAGCCTGGTGCCGTCTCGAGGTGGGAAGGGGAAACAGTAAGCAAACCGGGAACAGCTAATTTTTTAAGGATTTTTTTCTAGGGAAACTGGACGTGCATCTGTTGGGTTACTCAGAAAAAATTAGACTGAGCAAGATGGCATTCTTGGGCGAGAAGGGGACCACGAATGTGTGGTAGCATGTCACAAAGGCTTTCTTTAAAAGCTGGGGTAATGCTCCGCATGGGCTCCGTCAGTGCCGTCATCGATATGTGAGGACTGACTTCTTGCTTGTTCCTGGAGAAAGACCATTACAGAGCATGGGTAATGCAGGGTGACAAGACTGCATATACAGCTCTGCCTAAACTAGTGACATGTCCACCTCACTATCCCTGTCAGATAATGTAGGCAGTTTTCCATTAGTGCAAAAGGGGTGTAGGCATAATAGAGAGAGCGTGCAGATACCACCAATGCCCCAGTAGGAGTCAGAAAACAGAGAAGCATATGTGTTCACATGGGTAAGTTAACCGCAGGGTCCTAGGCAATCCCTCAATTGTGTGTCCCCTTTACACTTAGGGCATCGTGGGTTTTCTCACCTTGTCTCTGGGGCAACCTGTGATATGGCTCATATGAAGAGCAGCTCCATGAGAGAGCCCCATTGCTCTTAGGAAAGAAATGTGCTTTTTGTGTTACACCAATCTAGCACTCGTGAAAACTCTGATGGATCCAAAGCTCAAAGGGACCCCACTCACAGATGTGCTGCAACAGCTAAGGGCTGATATGGGGCCCTAACACAGGGAATAGGCTATAATTTCCCAACCTCCAATGCTGAACACCAGAAAGGCCAATAGGCTGCAAGCATATGTGTGCAGCTTGGTTGCAACTGTCTGTACATGTTGCTACTGAAAACACAAACTGGAGCACCTGCTCGCAAAGTACCTCAAGAAACACATACAGCAAGCAGAGAAAGGGTCACAGGCGCTTTATTAATATTCAAAACACACCCCAGCGCGTTTCGGCAAACGCCTTCATCAGGGACTGAGGAATATTATGTATAGGAGTGGAGGAGTGGCCTAGTGGTTGGGGCAAGGTACTTCAGGCCGAAAGGTCGGGGGTTCAAATCCCACTAGAGGACAGCAACCTTGGGCCGGAAGGACTGGGGTTTCTAGTCCCACAGGTGCTCCTTGTGGTCTTGGGCAAGCCACTTAACCCTCCATAGCCCATGTTCCCTGTAAAATAGTTATCTCCAAGTTATAATGCCCTGTTCAATGTAATTTCAGTTTGTTCAATGTAAACCACACTGATGCAGAATAGCGCGGTATATAAGAGAAATAAATAAATAAATAAAATAAATATATCGTATACAGAACGTATAAGAACAGCACAAACTTCAACGCTTCAGCTCATGCGGTCAATCTGGACCCCGACGCTTCCATCTAGCGCTCTTCAAGCCATGTTGAAGTTGAGCTGAGGTAGATGTTGAGCGGTATGATTTGTTATTCTGAATTGTGGTTGGCACCTTTCCCCTGATGAAGCTGGGTGGTTGCGAAACGCTTGAAGAGCGCTAGATGGAAGCGTCAGGGTCCAGACTGACCGCATGAGCTGAAGCGTTGAAGTTAAGTTTGTGCTGTTCTTTTGCTGCGGTCTTTCTGGTATTACTGTTCCTGTGGGTGTCCGATACCTAGGGAGGTCATTGATGCAAAGGGGCGGGTGATATAATGACTATCTGTAGCTCCATTAAGGGGCCACGATTCCCAGCCACCGCCAAAATGTTTTGTCCCCGCAGCCGGATCCCCGATCCAGCTTTCCATGGCCAGGGTCCAGTTGTGCGGAACTTATTGCACACTTACCTACCTTTTTCCCTGCCGGCCGCCACCAAAACACCACATCCAGGGGAACTTACTCCACCTCTGAGGTGGAATAAGTCCCCCATCTACCCGGCCGACCCTAGACGTACAGGGTGTCACCACTCACCCTCCCAGAGGCATATAGCATGAGCAAGGCGAGTGGGCAGTTGTGCTTCTTGTGCTTAAAACTACTTAATGGAGGTTTTGGAAGGGCCTCCTGGGTAACGTAGTTCCACAGCACTGAAATGATTCCAAGTTGTACACGAGTGGTTCAGGTTAAATAAGGATTTATTTCCCCTCCCGGGGTTGGATATTGTTGACCATGAACAGAAGGTTATATTAACAAAGAAACCATGCTTCTGGTGTGAACAAAAATATGTAACTCAAATAAATGCTTATCCTCAGCTTTCAAGGCACAAAAGAATAAAACAGTGTTTCTCTCCAAAATGCTCCTTTTGGCTGTTTTCTTCTTTAGCAACATTCAGCAATATTAACAAAGGGATTGCACATTGTCTGCTATCATATACGAGCAGTCCATATACACTTCAGACACTGGGGGTTGATAAGAATCCCACTGCATAGGATCACCTTCTCCTTCAATGTCTCTTAGAGAGGGTTCTTCTGTCTGCCGTGCAAACCTCTCTGCTTCAATCAAAGGGTTCCCTTCCCCCAACCTGCTAGAGGAGTCTGGGTGTTTGGATTCTTGTGCACACAGCTCCCGGTAACTGAAAGGATACACGCTTCCCTCTTCTGCTTGGCTATGGGAAGTTCTATGTCTGCCTTTTAAACTGCTTTCCCCCAGGAATCTCCCTTGGCTACAAAATGGTAGGTAAAACTTTTCTCTCCTTTCTGATAAAAGCTTTGTATCAGGGAAATAAGCTTTACCTTCAGGATGACTGTAATGAGCACAGCATGGCTGTCTTCTCTGGTTCCCAGAATAAACGTCTTTGCTTTTAGAGTGGTAAAAATCCCCAGTGCTTTTGGTAGTTGAGCACTGCTCTCTGTGAGCTGGAATTGTATGTCTTTCACAGCTCTCTTCCTCTGAGAAGTTTCTCCGAGTGAGGTTGGGATTCCCTTCCCTTTCCTCTTCTCCCAGCCACAAACCTTGGCTGCCCTCGGGATATCTATCCTTCTCTGCTCTCCTCGTTCCTTCAGTTTTCTCCACTCCTCCTGTGCTCCCTCCTGTGCTCCCTCTATCCTTAACTAAAGAGTTTTTATCTGTGTTTCTCTTTCCGTTGGACCTGGCCACACCTCCCACCAGCTGTTCCCTCTTCCCTGATGAAGCAGGAGCTAGCTCAGGGGATGGGCGTTCCCTAGCACACTGTGACGTCTTTTGTTTGGGGTTTCCATGCCAACCCTCCATGCTTGTTTCAGATCTGTCAATTCTGGTTTCACTTTGCAGTGAATCCTCTGTTTCCATCGGCTCTGAACCTTGTACTTCACGACAAGGGTCGACCTCTGAATCGGCCATGTATGTCCGGGGAGATGACCCGCCCTCGTTCCACCCCCGTCTAAGGCTCCCCGTATGACCCAGCTGTATGTATGGAGAGCCTTGTGCCGGCAACCTTATTTGCACGAAGAGCGGGGATGTACGTCCAGGCTGGATGTACATTCCCGCTATTCGTGGTTGTGAATGACTCCCTATGCATATATTATGTGGATGTTTGAAACAGCTGACTTGTCCTGTGTCCTTTTGAACAATGGTTTGAGATAATTAAACTTACCTGCTAATTGGTTTTCCTGGAGGAACTCCAGTCTAGTCCTGAACCTTTGGGTTGAGCACCTCCTCCCGCAGCCTTGGAGACTGAGCATGTCACTCTTTTGGTGACCCCTGGTATAAATAGGCTAGGATCCGCCTACCCTCTCCAGTAACCTATTGACAAAGCAGATTCACAAGAGCAATAATTAAGTAGTTAAATAGGTAACAAATAAACTTCAATTAACTAAATTCAGCGTTCTGCTGATCATTTTTTTTTTTACAAGCTCCTCAAACAAGCTTTGTGAACTACACACACACTCTATCCTAGCAATCACTTCCTGCTTGTGCAGCTGCTGGGGCCTTACCTTACAGACAGCACCTCGTAGCCCTCTCCCCAAATGTACCTGTTAGTCCCGCCTGCGACCTAAATTGGCCCACTCGCCGGCCGCCCTCCCCCTTGGACGTCAATGACCTCTACTTCTGCAGGCCAGGGTCTGACTTAATCTCGGGCGGGATACAGGACTAGACTGGAGTTCCTCCAGGAAAACTAATTATCAGGTAAGTCTAATTATCTCTTCCTGATCGGCCCTTCAGTCTAGTCCTGAACCTTTGGGGATGTAACAAAGCAGTGAACAAATCATCGGGAGGGACCTGCCAGACTGGCCTGCAGCACCGCTGACCCAAAACCAGGAGTCCCTCTCCGACTGAACATCCAACCTATAATGCTTCACAAAGGTATGAAGCGATGACCACGTTGCCGCTTTACAAACGTCCACCGCCGGCACCAAGCTCACTTCCACCCACGACGCCACCTGCGCCCTCGTGGAATGAGCCCTAAGGCCAACCAGAACTGATTTGCCCCGCAATAGATAAGCCGACGCAATAGCCTCCTTCAGCCACCTAGCAATAGAGGACTTAGACGCCGCCTCTCCTTGTCTGAGACTCCCAAACAATACAAACAGCCTGTCTGTCTTGCGGAACGGTGCTGTTCTGAGCAAATATTTCCGCAACACTCGCCCTATATCCAGCCGATGAAGCTTCTCATCAGGGCCCTTTCTGCTGTCCAACTTGAATACCGGCAGAACCACCCCCTGATTCAAATGAAACGGCGACACCCACCTTAGGCAAGAAAAAGGGAACCGTTCTCAGCACTACCTTCGTGCTCTGAAAAGACAAGAAAGGCTCCTGACACGACAACGCCTGCAACTCCGAAACCCTTCGGACTGAGCAGATAGCCACCAGAAAGACTGCCTTGAATGTGAGATCCTTCAACATCGCTCTCCCTAAAGGATCAAAAGGCTCCTTAACTAGCTCCTCCAGCACCAAGTTAAGATTCCACGGAGGAACCGTCGCTCAGTACTGAGGCCATAGAAGAGATACTGCCCGCAGGAAACGCTTGACGTCCGGATGAATGCCAAGCCCGACACCTTGCACCTTTCCACGATAACATGCTAGCGCCGCCAACTGCACTCAAAGAGAAGCGGTCACCAAACCCTTATCAAATCCATCCTACAGGAATGAAAGAACCTGTGGCACCGATGCCTTCAAGGCCGAAACTCCCCTATCACTACACCACACCTCGAAGAGCCTCCACACTCTGATATACGCTACCGAAGTAGAACGGCGCCTGGACCTCAACAAAGTCGAAATGACCTGCGGCGAATATCCCTTCGTTGTCAACCTCGCCCTTTCAAGAGCCAGGCCATAAGCGAGAATCGATCCACCTGAGGCATACTCAACGGCCCCTGCGTTAGTAGATCCTTTTGCTGCGGCAGCCGCCACGGCCGGTCCACCAAGAGCCGTACGAGGTCCGCATACCATGGTCTTCGAGGCCAATCCGGAGCAATCAGGATCACCTGATCTCTGTGATGCTCGATCAGCTGCAGCACCCGCCCTATCAACATCCAGGGCGGAAAGACGTAAAGCAGCCGCTCCTCCGGCCAGGCCTGCATCAGAGCGTCCAGGCCTTCCGACATTCGCTCTCGTCGCCTGCTGTAGAACCATGCGGCCTTTGCCAACTGGAAGGTTGCCATGAGATCCATCACCGGAAGCCCCCAGCGCTCTAATACCAAGTCGAACACCTCCTGCTGGAGAACCCACTCCTCAGGATCCACCTTGACTCGACTCAAAAAATCAGCCATCACATTGTCTACCCCTGCTACATGTGCCGCTGACAACACTTCCAGATGTTCCTTGGCCCAGCCTAAAAGCTCTTCCGCCTCTTCCTCTAGAGCTACGCTGCCGGTGCCACCCTGATGGTTGTCATATGCCACCGCCGTGGCATTGTCCGAGAGCACTCGAATCGCTTTTCCTAGTAGCCTGTGCTGAAAGGCCCTTAGAGCCAATCTTACCGCTCTGAGTTACAACCTGTTCATGGACCACTGCTTTTCCTCTTCCGTCCACTGACCCTGGGCAAAACTGCCCTCGAAATGTGCCCCCCACCCAAACAGACTGGCATCCGTCGTGAGAGGTCGCCAACCCGGGGCCTCCAAGGGCATGCCCTTCTCGAGACGCCTGGGTTGTAACCACCACTGTAGAGCCTGCCTTGTCTCCCGCAGGCAGGGCAACTTGAGGGACAACGGGTCGACCTGATTTGACCACCTCTGGAGTAAGGCCCTCTGTAATGGCCTCATGTGGGCTCTGGCCCAGGGCACGACCTCTAGCGTGGCCGCCATCTTCCCTAACAGCTGCAGATAAATGCCACACCGTCGGCTCTGGCCTTTCCAGAAAGGTACGAACGAGCTCCCTTAGCCCTAGCACTCTGCTGTCTGGTAGAAACACTCTTCCTACCCCCGTGTTGAACCGGGCCCCCAAACACTCCAGAACCTGTGAGGGCTTGAGCCTGCTCTTTTCCGCATTGACGACCCAGCCCAGCGACTGCAGGAACCACATCACCCGACGGGTGGCGGTCTTGCTCTCTTCCTTTTACTTCATCCGGATCAACCAATCGTCCAGGTACGGATGAACCAACACTCCCTCCTTTCTCAATGCCGCCGCCACCACTACTATTACCTTGGTGAAAGTCCTTGGCGCCGTTGCCAACCCAAACGGTAGCACCTGGAACTGAAAGTGGCCCATCGGAACAGTGAAACGGAGGAAGCGATGATGTTCTTCGCGGATTGGAATGTGCAAATAGGCTTCTGTCAGGTCCAATGACGTGAGAAACTCTCCTTGCCTTACCTCTACTATCATCGACCGCAGGGTCTCCATCCGAAAATGTGATGCCTGCAGCCGCCAATTCACCCTTTTCAGGTCCAGAATTGGTCGGAAGGCGCCTTCCTTCTTTGGGACTACAAAGTATATGGAGTATCGACCGTCGCCGCACTCGTTCTCCGGCACTGGCACCACTGCTCTGAGAGCCAGCAGCCTTTCCAATGTCTCCTGTACCGCTACCCACTTCGACCAGGCCCTGCACGGGGAGAGAACGAAGGCGTCGACCACCGGACGCTGGAACTCCAGAGCATATCCTTTCTGGATGACCTCCAGCACCCACTGATCTGAGGTAACTCGGACCCAGGAGGAATAGAACTCCCTTAATCAACCTCCTATGGGAATCAATTCCACCCGGATCCCCCTCACTTCATTGAGATTTCTTAAAGGCTGTGGATGAGGAAGCTCCAAACCCCCGGCCTGCTCCCCTGAAAGCTCGAAAACTCTGGGAACGGTAAGCCGCTCGACCTCTTTGAAATTGCCCAAACCTCTGCGGCCTAAAGCGCCGAAAATCTCTCTGCTGATTCTTCGTCGTCCCTAGGGCACGCCCCGGCTTCTGCTTATCCTCCGGCAACCTTCCGCCCTTAGAGTCTCCCAGATCTTTAACCAACTTCTCCAAATCTTCACCAAACAACAGTTTGCTCCGGAAGGGAAGCTTACTCAAACTAGCCTTACAGGAACCGTCTGCCGCCCAATTCCAAAGCCATAAACACCTTCATGCCGCCACCACTGACGCCATAATTCTGGCCAGATTGCGAATAAAATCATACTGGATGTCTGCTAAATAGGCCGCCCCCGTTTCCAACCGGGCCGCTTCCTCTACCTTATCGTCCAGCGGAGTCCCTCTAAGCCGTTGTGACCATCGCATACAGGCCCTGGCCACCCATGCTCCACAAATAGACGCCTGCATGGCGAGGGCACTGACATCAAAGACTTGCTTCAACAACATGTCTAGACGCCTATCCTGCGTATCCTTAAGAGCTGCACTTTCCTCTACAGGAATGGTAGTCTTCTTGGTCACGGCCGCTACCGCCGCATCCACCTTAGGGGACTTAAACAGATCCCTATCCTGTTCCGCCAGTGGATAAAGCCTCGAAATCACCCTCGAGCCCTTCATCCCTGACTCGGGCATGTCCCATTCTTCCTGAATCATTTCCCTAAACACCCTATGTAAGGGGAAAAACCCTTTGGGACTTGCGCACTGCCTGCAAAAGCGGGTCATCCAGAGTCGGCTCCTCCCCGGACCCTCTGCAGGAATGTTAAGCGCTTTTAGCATTTCCGAGATCAGCGCCGGCAACTCTTCCCGCCGGAACACCCTAACCACTCTCGCTTGATCCTCTTGCTCTGCAATCTCCCCTTCCTCTAAATCCTCTATTTCCTCCAGATCTTTCACCGTCTCTGACTGCTCCTCTGGATCTAGAAACTGATCCTTGTCCAGCAGGAGCCTTGGCTTTTTCACTGGGACACTATCCCTCCCGGCCTCCATCTGAGACCCGGGATGCTTTTCCCGCTCCTTTGTCCCTGCCCCCTCCACCTTATTCCCCCCTAAGGTTTGCTGAAGCAGGGCTACAAAACCTGGCGAGAATATTGCTTCCAAGCCCCCCTGTACCAAGGCTGGAGCATTCGGAGCATCCGCGGCCAAAGACGGCCCTGCCACCGGCTCCATCAGCGCAACCGCAGGGGATAGAGGTCCGGCAAGCTTGGAGAATGCCCCTCCCCCTTCTCCTTGTCCAGCTCTGCAGTGGCAGCTTCTTGAAGGCATGCCCTGCAAACTCCGGTCTCAGAGAGTCAGCTCTTCTTAGACCCGCAGAGGAGGCACATGGGCTTAAAGGGCATGCTGAAACCAAAACCTCCTCTTCTCCTTTTTTTTTTTTTTCTTTTACACTTGGGGATCCTCCTGCAGAAGAACTCCTTCCCCCGCTAGTAATTCCCCCCCCCCCCTACGAGCCTACCGCCGGCGTTCCAGAGAGCTGCGAGACTGCCGCCGCTTTTCCCGTGCTTTTTCTACACGCGGCCCAGGCCTACTCTGACAAAAACCCCATGCATGCATCCCACCGCCCTCTCCGCTGCTCCCAGCCGCCACGCGGCCCCTGTCACCGGCTTTTACTCACCCAGGCTTCCGCTCTCGCCTTTGGCGCTCCCGGTCAGTGTGAGATGCCTCAACCACGCTCAGCCTATCATCGGCTTCCGCGTCGGGAGGAACAGAGAGTCCTACGCTCCTGCCGGAGCGAGTGTCTCTAAGACCGCCGACGCGATCCTCTGCTTCCCTGCAGAACTTGCAGGCCTGACTCGCGGCTATGCAACTCCTCACCCACTCGGTGGGTTCGGGAGTCCGAGGCTCCGTTCAGCCTACCTCTGGTGCTCTACCACCTCCAAGTATCCAGGGAAGAGGGAGACAGCAGGTAATAGCCCCTGTAGCCTGCAGCCCAGGTCCAAGATGTCTTTATCTTTATTCCTACTTCTTCCTTATTTATTCTTTTTTTTTTTTTACCCGGTAATCCAAGCAAACTTAATTAACTACTTAATTGACTACCCTCCAGAAGCTCCTTAACCATTTCTCCAGTGAGTCCTTAACCTCTTAGGTTTAATACTCCTAAAGCTGCCTTGGAGACTGAGCTTACTGGAGAGGGTAGGCGGATCCTAGCCTATTTATACCAGGGGTCACCAAAAGAGTGACTGCTCAGTCTCCAAGGCTGCGGGAGGAGGTGCTCAACCCAAAGGTTCAGGTCTAGACTGGAGGGCCGATCAGGAAATGGACCTTTCCTCCAGTTTGAAACAGCTGACTTGTTGGCAAGGCCCAGGCCCTGAGATTGCTGACATGGGTATCAGTGTATGTCCTAAACAGCGCCGTATCTAGCCCTGTCCAAGTAGTGCAGCCGCACAGAGTGCAAAAGATTAAGAGCACATTTTGAGTTGCTGGCCTCGGCTCCCCCCCCACCACACTGCCTGCCACTGCCATGCCACGGCCACTTTTTGTGTTTTCTCAGTGAAGGTGGCGCCAGCGGCAGCGGAGCAGATTTCACCTCAAATTTTTTAAAAAGTCATGCAAGCCTTTCCGACTCTGTGCTTGCACACAGGTCTGGTCCCTCCCTTCCTCCATCAGTCATTGGACCTCAAGTGCGGAATTGCAAAGACTCATGTTTGAATGGCTGGTCTGGTTCCTCCCTCCTCTGCTCCTCTGACGCGGACCTAAGTCAGAGGAGGGAGGGATCAGACCTGCATGCAAGTGCAGAGTTGGAAAGACCCGCATGTTTTTTTTTTTTTTTTTTTTAAATTTGAGGACGAGGACTACAGCCTTAAGGAACCTCACATGGTCTCCGCAGGCAGAGGAATCCTTCTTGAGGACCTTGGTGGGACACTTCTCGGAATCGACTGACTCCCTCTGACTCATCTTATCGGGTTTCCCTGGTGGAATCTTGATGGACTTCAAAGGACTTTTTCTTCTTTTGTTCGGGGTCCGAGATCTTCCCAGAGGAGCCGCTGCCACGGAACTCCAAGGACACTCAGACCTCACAAGAAGTGCTAGGCTTGGAACTCGGCATCGGGAAGGCTGGTGCCGAGTCGGGAACAGCTTCTCCTGCAACTCCGACCTCTTTTTATTAGTTTCAGGCATCATTGCCTGGCACAGGTCACAAGAGATGCTATCGTGGTCCAGGCCCAGGCAGCGTAAGCAGCAGTCATGGGTGTCAGTGACAGATAAGGTTTGACTGCAGTGATCACATTTTTTGAACCTACCGGAAGACATGGTGAGAGATACCCAGCCAGGGTCAATGATCCCTGGGCGAAAAAGGGCGTGAACACCGGTCAAGGCAAGCCTTGATGAAAAAAAAGGAGCCTGACTGAGTTAACCAGGTAGGTGGCTGGACGTCCGGGGTGCCTGAATAGGGGCACATCCTGGATGTCCAGCCACTATGCTGCGATTCTTCTCCCACAGGGATGTTTAGCTCCCACAGGAGCAGAATCGGGTGCATCTCCAAGTCCTCTGGGCGTCTGAACATCCGGACGGCCCGGAGATGCACATTTCAGAATGTGCCTCATAGTAGATAATGCCATGGCAGCTACCTACATTGTATACAAAATAACATCAGGCACCATATATGGGGAGATGGGTGAGACATTGCCAGTGTCAGGTCCCCAAGCAAAACCAGTGATGATCAGGGTACAATAGCATCTCATTTGATCCATAAGCAGCCTAGGAAACACCTTTGAAAATGTGAACAGCTATGCAGGGCTGGCCCTCCACGAGGTGCCTGCCTAGGGCAGCAGATCTCTGTGGGTGACAGACCATGTGCTTCGGCATACATGGCCTGCTGCACCTCCACATGCCACGTCATGCCTCCTTCCCCCCCTTAGTGCTGAGCAGTTCTCCGCTGCCACTGATTCTGGCAGCAGGGGGGATGGCTAGGCTCAGTGGCCTGCCATTTCTGAACCCCCAAGGGTATGTCAGAGAGGGGTAAGAAGTAGCAGGCCATGTGTGCCGAAGCACATGGCCTGCCGCCGAACCGAGCCATGCTCCACCTTGACCCCGCCACTGGAATCGGTGGTAGCGCAGCTTAGCATTGGAGGGAGGGGGGGGGGACGGCACTGCCAGGGCTTCTGCCTAGGGCAGCAGAAACCCTTGGGCTGGACCTACAGCTATGGGATGACTCAGTACTACATCAACTATCCAAGTCTAACACACGTCTATTCCAGCTGCCTATCTCATTCTGTAATCCAATTATATTCCGTATCCTCATTCCTCTCAAAGAAAGTGCCATGCAACCTTCACCTTTCACACCAATGTCCATGTAAAGGTGCCATGCATTTCACTTATGCACTAAGCTCTGCACAGCTACCACTAAGATGTAGCAATACATGTGACCTGCTACTTTCATTTTCAAACATGTGGCCACGAGTAATGTGCTGGTTTTTTGCAAATGGAACACTTGTGCATACTCTGATATGCTACCATATGGGAGGAGGTCATGTGTATAGGTGGATAAACAGCATGATATGCTGTAGAAGTGCAGTGACCCACAAGTGTCTTTCTATCTATACCATCATCTGTAGCAGATTTAGCAAGGCCAGTAGCTCTGAGGCCAACACCAAAAGCCCACCACACTTAGGATGCATTACAGGTTTGCTGACACATGCAGTAACACCTACCTGGTCAGCTGTCTTCTCTACACTTCCAGTGCCTGCGGAGATAAATGGAAAGTTGTTCTTTTCTGTCCACCCTGTTAATATATCTATACTGGCTTCTCCACACAGGTACCAGATATCCTTGCCATGAGGTTTCCTACTTATGCACTTCCTCCCCATTAGGATAGTCTCTCCTAGGCATAAGTAGCTGAAGGCGTGTGCCAGAGATCACAGGGACTGCTACACAGCAGTATGGGTCTAAACAACAATCCTCATTAACTTAGCCAATTACATGAACAGGATTCTCAGCTGAATCTTCTGCACAGATGTCATCAAATGCACTCATTGGAAAGGTCATCAATCCACATCATTACTTCTGGCATGTGTTTGGTATTCGTTACCAGAAAATCTAGTAAAAGCTGTTAGTGTAGCTGGGTTTAAAAAAGGTTTGGACAAGTTTCCTGGAGGAAAGGTCCATAAACCATTGTTCAAGAGGACACAGGACAAGCACTGTGGAACCTATGCACCATTTTAGGAACGTGATAGGTACATGTGACCTGGATTGGCCACTGTTGGAAACATGATACGGGGCTTGATGGATCTTGATATGGCCCAGTATAGCATTTCTGATGTTCTTCTATCTCCCCTAAAACCAAGTAAAGGCCCTCTGACCATTATTGATTATTACAAATTCCCTGACCTACAATAGTTGTGGATATCTATGAATGACTAAGGTACCACTGTTTCTGCAAACTGTCCTGACCAAACAGAGGCATAACTGTATGCAATTAGAGGATGTTTGTGGGTAAAACAAATTGACATTGAAAATGACCGTTTAATTTGCATCTGTGTGCAGACAGGTGACCAATGCATGATTTTCATTAACAATACTTTTTTCCCTAGATGTGCCAACCTACCTCATTTAAAAGGGGTATGTCCAGAAAACCATAATGGTATATGTGCATACTTAAAAGGCAGCTGCAGAGTTCACAGCCTCACCTTCAACCCTGATACTACCATGCCTACAAGCAAGTGAAAGGGAAACTGCTCAGCCACTGAATCTGCTATGGCACAAATCTCACTCTGGACCAATGGCAGTCCCTCCTGGGAAATGCCAGCATCTGTGAGAAGACAAGAAACTGGCAAGCCTTATGCCATCAAGTGAAAACTACAACATCCCACAAAATACAAAATAGATATATGACAAGGCACACCCAAAATATTAGATGAAATGGACCATCAGACTGGGAGCAAAATATCACAGCTGCATCACTCGCCACCAGTTCTTCATCGATCCATTAATATTTATTTATTTATTTAACGTCTCTTTTATACCGCGCTATTCACATCAGTGCGGTCTACATTTAATAGAACCTTATACAACGCAGTCGGGACTGCATTGTATTTACAATAAACAGGATCTATAACTTGGGCAAAACTGGGGAAACTTTCTACAAATTATTTACACTAATAAATATACTGTACACCTGAAATTTACTCTGAGTTGCACTGGTGGGACTAGCTGCCCTCTAGTGTGCTGGGTGTGCTATTGGGGGGGTCGTGGTGATTGGTGAGAGTGTTTGTAAGTTGATCTTTGGGGCTGATCACTGGGTAGTGCCGTATGAATAGGTGGTGCTTCAGCACCTTCCTGAATTGGGTCAGGTTGGTGACTGCTCGAATGGATGTGGGGAGGGCATTCCAACATCTGGGAGCATAGAGCATGAAATCTCTATTAGATGTCGCCTGTGTGCATTTCATTGTTTCCTTTGGGATTATCAGTGTATTGGCAGCTGTAGATCTTCTGAGTCTGTTCGGGGGTGTGAGGTGGATTAGTTTGGTGATGGAGGTGGAGGGTTGATTGTTTATGGCCTTGAAAGTCATTACTAGGATCTTGTAACATAGTCTGCCATGGATTGGTAACCAGTAGAGTTTCTTCAGGATTGGTGTAATGTGGTCCATTCTTGAGACTCTGTATAGAACTCTAGCGGCTGCATTCATTGCAAGCTGGAGTGGGTTCAGCGATGCTTGAGGGAGCCCATATAGGATTGCGTTGGCGTAATCAAAGCGTGGGATTACTAGGGCTTGATAGATTGTTCGAAAGTCGTTGGGGTCCAGTAGAGGTCGTAGATGTCGTAGTGTCCGTATTTTATGGTATATTGTCTTGACTGTGTTATGTGGGTTTTCATGTCCAGCTGTTGGTCCAAGGTGACACCTAGGTAACGGATTGTGGATTTGGCTATCAGCTCGGCATTCTTCACCTTTAAGGAAGGTGGGGGGTGTGTGTGAAACCTTGGTTCCTCGTGATGAAGAGGACGTCTGTCTTGTTGTGGTTTATTTGGAGATTTTGCGTATGGAGCCAGTCAGCAACCGCGTCAAAGCAGCTTGTTAGTGGGGAGAAGTCTGGCTGGTCTGTTGCAAATGGCATGTATAGTAGAACATCATCTGCGTACACCAGGCAATCGATGTTAAATGAATGGATCAGGGCACAGATGGGCTGCATGTATTGTGATGCAGCGGGGGCTGATGAGAGCCCTGATGAGAGAAATGAAACTGTTTTACACAGAGGAAAAGATGTGCACAGAGTGCAATGTTCACAGGGACCAGTTAGAGGGAGCAGGAGTGCAGTCAGAAAGACTGGAGTGCCACGCCCAGCTGGTCAGGAGCACATGACAAACAATTCACATGCCTCAAGGAAAGGAGTTCTTTATAAGGAAGAACTGCCTCAAGCTAAACGGAGAGGACCAGGTCGGATTCGGGGAGGACCGAGTCAGGTCAAGGAGAGAGGACCAGGTCAGGTCCAGGAGGGAGGACCAGGTCGGATTCGGAGAGGACCGAGTCAAGTCAAGGAGAGAGGACCAGGTCGGGTCCAGGAGAGAGGACCGGGTCAAGCTGGAAGAGAATCGTCTCAAGCCAGAGAAGGACCTAACAGAGAATCTCCAGGAGCTAACAGGAAGCCACAAGGGACCAAGGAAGGACCGGCTCAGGTTGGTGAGAAAGTTGTTGGCTGGCAGAGGAGAAAGCCTTACATTGATTGCAAGTGGGAATCAGCTGGGAAGGAAAAGCCAGGCTGAGCACGGAAGTCAGGATTTGGGCTGTTGCAGGAGCAGGCATTTACCAGGAGAGCTGTTCCCACGGTTGAAAGCTAAAGCAAACTTTCAGAGAAAGGATTGGCACGAAGCTTCTGAGTGGAGGAAGCAAGCCAAAGGAGAAAACCTTTCATCACCAGGCTGCTGCAATAAAAGGTATGGAAAATATATGCCTAAGAAGAATGCTGTGAAGGATAAAGGTTTATATAATGCTGATATAAAACCTCCAAGAAGAAGGGATACTTGTAAGCTCAATATAGCACAGTGCCGACGCCCTAGCTTAGGCCCAGGACATTGAGACTTGCTAGAGCAAATATATAAAACCCCTGAATATGGTTTGCATGAAACCAGGGACACTGAATCAGAGGTATCGGATTGTGAGCAAATGCAGGTGGATCCCATAGAAGATGTATCTGACCATGACATGGATTGTACATTGTGTATTTCCGGAAGTCTAGAATCTCTGCCAGAGTTGTGATCTGTTTAAAGTACCAACAGAGCATTCTTAATTTAGTTAAGCACCACCATTCCTGTAATGTATGATAGTTTTGTTTGAAAAGCCTAAGTTTGTTATTCTACCTGAAGTAAGGACTTTTGCTTTCACGTTGTAACCCAATATTTTTGAACCTCAGCAAAGACGGGAGATAAAAGCCTTATTTTTCCCACCACTCTGCTTAAGTATTTTCTTAAAGATTTGGAGCTCAAGAAAACTACAAGGCCCCAGGAGCCATTTGGGCCTTCAAAAGACTCTCAAATCTTAACTTTATATTTTGTGTCGCACCTGCCCTGGCATCCACTGGCCACCAGGGAAGTGTTGCTGACAGTATATGTTAAATATCAGTGCCGATAGCGAGGATCCCTGTGGTACACCCTGTTTTTGTAGGAACGGTTCTGAGGTTGTGGTGCCAGTTCTCACGTGCTGCCATCTGTTGGACAGGTAGGATTTGCACCAGCTTAGAGCTGTGTCCTGTATTCCCTTTTCCTCGAGACGTCCCAAGAGTATCTCGTGGCTTACGGCATCAAAAGCCGCTGCGATATCCATGAAGATAAGGACAAATCCTTGAAGATAAGGACAAATCCTTGTCGAATGTTGTCAATTCTTGAATGTTGTCAATATATCATAATGCCAAATTATGACCTTCAAAATAAATATTGCTGAAACTCATTCCTACATCCACATATAAACAAATTCAGCGTCCAGCAAAACTGCAAGAACCATACAAAAATGTCTCTCTCTTTCTAGCTTTCATTTAGAAATACGTACTGTTTTCTCAATGCTCAAATTCTGCAAATATATAAACCAATGAGGTCTTATCTTAAAAAAATTATATCCCAAATTATCTCTCGACATGAATTCATGTTTCAGAAGTCGTCCAAATGTGCTTTCTGCATCAGGGAATACTCCTCATATGTCATGTTCCCAGGTTCTGATTCAGCAGCAGCCAAACCTGATGCAGCTAGATCAGACGAGAAGGGATACATCAATATACTGCACATGCTGGGGAACCAGAGGGCAGTGGTGATAGAATCCTATTTATAGTGGGAGGCAAACAGTACTGCACCTTCAGCAGGGTACATAGAACATGAGGCAGAAAATGAGGAGCTAAACCTGGATGAGAGAGCCCACAAGGACCTCTTGCTATATAACCAGGTGCTCCTGGAAGAAACCAGGCAATGGAGGAGTGCTCAACAGTACCACTTGGTTCAGTAAAAAAGCATGGCTGAGTCCCTACAGCTCCAGAAATCCTACGTCAATCAAAAACGGACATATGAATGGTTAAGGAGACGGGAACTGATACCATAGGATGAGAGACTGATAATTGCAGTCCAGGACAGTGGATTATGGATGAGATGGTTTACAGTGAGCATTGAAAAAACTGGCAAAACAGGCATATGTCGATTCTGTAAGAAAGAGCTGGAAACAGTGACTTGTCTCATAGTTAGCAGTGAAGTTCAAATGTCTGAAAAGTTTTATACGGAAAGGCACAACAAAATAGCACAACTCATACATTGGAAACACATCACTGCCCCTGAAAAGCACTGGGATCATGACCCTAAGAGAATTACAGAGAATGAAGAGATTATGTTCACCTGAGACATTCCCATTCCAACGAATAAGAAATTGGATGCAAAGAAACCCGACATAGTGGTAAAGTGATAAATACAAGAACGGCATTAATACAGGTGTCGGTTCCAAGTGATTATTTGGTGAATCGTGTCGAGAAAGAGAAAATCCTGAAGTACTAAGAAATGCAGTCAGAGACTGAGAAAATTTGGCAGAAAGATACAGAAATATTACCCATAGTGTTGGGTACCACAGACCTGATTAAGAAGAATTTCCAAGCACACTTTAATAAATTACCCATACATGCTACATCTTATGGACTCCAGAAGGCGGCTCTCTTTGGCACATTGCAAGTACTACACTGAGCATTAGCAGTAAATTTGAGAGACTGAGATCATACTCCATATACCCTGGCTCAGAAGTGAGGTTCATGACTGACATGGTATGTGCAAAACTAACCTATTTGGAGAAACTCCTTGCCCAGAATCAGACCAGCATGGCTGCATCCCTGCAGCCACTAACATAGCAACTAACCCCACTGTAGCTGCTGCCCTCCTTTCTAGGCTTGCCACTGATCCTGCTGCAGAACTGAAGGGCCAGCTGCTGCTCCTCATCAACCACTTGGATGTCTGCTGCACTCATAGGATGAAGCAGACCCAGAGGAGGGCTCCTGCACATCTAAGGCTCCTCCACTGCACAAGAGTGTGCACACATCTAGACATTGCCCTTTGGTCTCAGCGGATGGTAAAAGGGGAGGCAATAGGTACCTTGGTAATTGTACACTATATCTGTATTTTCACTATTGTCATTTTACATATCCTCACCTTGCAAAGCCTTGATCCACTAGTCTATTCCTTACTGCTACTGTGGCAGGTGGGGGTGTTTGGAAAGGCTGACTTGATTTACATGTAAGTACAACAATGTACTTACGTGTAAAAATGTAGATATGTAAATAACCCCCCCCCCCCTTTCTAATGGAAGAAAGATCAAATTTCCCAACTACTGTGTGTCGTGCTTATCCTGTAGATCATTTTGTATTTCTTATCCTGTAGATCAATTTGTATATCTTTGAAAATGTTTTGTCCTGATCTGACAGTTTCCATCATGTAATCAAACCGCTCCTGATCACTGGAAGTAGCGGTATACAAATGTATGCTAAATAAAATAAATAAATAAATTAGGGTCTACAATGGTATCTTCAGGCATCTCTCTTTCAGGCTCTGGTAACCATATTGTGCGGCAATGTTATGTAGCATGAGGGACACACTAAAAATCTGACAGACTGTTACAGACTGGCACAGTAAACCACCTCCAGTTCTGTCTAGGCACCTGAACCTTGTCTTCCAGATGCCAAATATGCATTCAGTAAGAGCCCTGGTTCTTTGGTGCACACGATTATACTGTCTTCTGAAGGTGTTCGGGGCCAATGAATAGGTGTTAGCAGCCGCCAGAGGGGGGTATTCATGGTCACTTGTAGTGTAGATTAATGGTTTATTTAGCAGTTCCATTTGAGGGACTGGGGACTGTAGCATTATGATCAGGAAAGAAAGATCACTGTGGCATGTATGTTTGGGGGATGGGATACACAGTGGAACTTCCAGACACATACACACCTGACAGAGAGTTGCAGTTGTATGTAAGGATTGCGTGCATGGTTGCTGTTCACTGATTTGATGTCATAAATAGAATAGGTGCTCTCCTTTACCCATAGTGGTCTGCCTTCCCATCAGGTTAAGTACCCATGCATTACTCCGTCATGTGCTTTGGAGTGTCTCTGGTACATACCTAATAGCCATCCATTTGGGAATTGTTAATGGGCAAACTCTGACCAGTTCTGATTGTTTCGGGATAAATGCATCATGACAGGAGCCAGGGTAACTGGCCACTACATCTCTTATAATAGTTTGGTTGTTGCAGATCACCTGCATTTCATTAGATGTATGTGCCTCCTATTCTGAAAGTTGTCCTCATGTTGGGCTGGAGACCTCAGAGGAAGATGGGTACAGTCTATTGCATCTAGCACGATAGAAAGGTTACTGTCTTATAGAACTATGTCATGGTTTGCTGCTGCTTAGCCTCTGTCTTTGGAAAGTGGATGTACTCTGAAAGCCTCTTCGGTATGGACTTGAGGAACTCATGTATACATATACAGGTGGCAAACTATATGATGCCTATAGTGTCACCCACAGTGGTTTGAAAGCTCCCTGTGGCCAAAACGGACAGGACTGGGGTAACCTTTATGTACACAGACAGGGAGTGGCTCTGCGCACATAATAATAGTCCATGTCCACTTTCCCCATCTCATGACCTGTGAGGTCAAGAAAATTGATTCAGGCCCTGTACATCCAATTGCATCAGTATGTTCTTCTCCAGTCCTGACTACAGGACTGTGGCTGCTGCCTCTGCTGCCTCTGGAGCTGTCCCTATGTCCTCTCTTGACTTTGGAGTTGGAACCACCATAAAGAAATCATCCTGGAGTCACAGGTACAATGCTGGTCAGGACACTCGCAGAGTTGGCACACATGCTGCTAATCAGTGATTTCAAAACGACCACTCTAAAATGTAGAAAATGCCGGCTGATTTCTTCATGCACTGACATCAGCTGCAACATGTCAGATGCAATACTTGATGCTCATTCATTTTTACCTATCTTCTGCTTTTGACGCTGTTGATCCTCACCTTCTCTTCAATACCCTGTTCTCACTCTGTTCAGTTTTGGTTTTCTTCTTCTCTCTCCCATCACATTTTTAGGATATGTTCTGGTGGATCTTCCTCCACTGCTATCCCACTTTCAATTGGTTTACTTCAGGGTTTTGTCTTGGGATCATGTTTTTCTCTGTTTATACTCATTCCTTTGGTACTCTGATCTCCTCCCACAGGTTTCAGTACCATCTTTACACTGATGACTCTCAGATTTACCTCTCTGCACCTGAAATCTTTCCAGGAATCCAGGCCCATATCTTAGCTTGTTTGTCTGATGCTGTTCGCTGGATGTCCCACCACCATCTGAAATAGAACATGACCAAGACAGAGCTCCTTTTCTTTCCCCCTAAAACCACCTCCCCTTCCCTCCTTTCTCTCTCTCTGTGGTTAATGCTTTCATCTTCCTGGTCTCCTTTGCTCACAGCCTTGGGGTCATCTTTAACTCTTCTCTCTCTTTCTCTGCACACATCCAACAAATAGCTAAAATCTGTTGTTTGTTTCTACTACTACTACTATTAATCATTTATATAGCGCTATAAGGCATACACAGTGCTGTACAAACACATATAGAAGAGAATCCCTGCTCGCAGAGCTTACAATCTAGTTAAGACAGCAGAATACAAGAGAAGTAAGGGGTTCGATAGGGAGAGGAGACACAAGGGAACAAGAGATTAGGATCCAAAAGTGGCCTCAAAGAGGTAAGCCTTTAGCATGGATTTGAAGAGGGAGAGAGAAGAGACTTGATGTAAAGATACAGGAAGTTTGTTCCAGGCATAAGGAGCAGCAAGGTGAAAAGATCAAAATCTGGAGTTTGCAGTAGAAGAAAGAAGAAGGTCAGAGGAGGAACAAAGTTCACGAAGATGGGTATAGAGAGAGAGGAGAGAGGAAAGGTAATGAGGGGCAGTAGAGTGAAGGCATTTATAGGTTAGAAGGAGAAATTTGAAATGGATACGGAAACCGAAGGGGAGCCAGTGAAGTGCTTTGAGAAGAGGGGTTAGTGAGTGTATTGGGGCTGTCGGAAGAGGAGCGAGATGACTCTGAGGGAGACCAGCAAGGAGGAGGTTGCAGTAGTCAAGAAGGGAGGTAACTAAAGAGTGAACAAAAGTTTTGGTTGTAAGTTCAGAGAGGAAGGGGTAAATTTTGTTAATGTTATAGAGAAAGAAACAACAGGTTTTAGCAATCGAATATGTGTGGAGAAGGAAAGGGAGGGGTCAAAGATGACCCCACAGTTGCAGGCTGAGGAAACAAGAAGAGGAGGATTGTCAACCGTGCTAGAAAAAGGAGGAAGGAGGAGGGTTTAGGGGGAAAGATAAGAAGTTCGGTTTTAGCCATGTTCAATTTCAGATGGTGGTGAGACATCCAGGCAGCAATGTAAGATAAGTAAGCATTGATACAAGCTTGGAGTGTAAGATAAATAGATTTGAAAGTCTTCAGCATAAAAATGATACTGAAAGCAATGGGAAGAGATAAGGGCACCAAGGGACTGGGTGTAGAAAGAGAAAAGGAGAGGGCCTAGAACAGACTCTTGGAGTACACCAACTGAAAGAGAGATGGCAGTAGAGGAGGAGCCATCAGAACAAATACTGAAAGAGTGATTGGAGAGGTAAGAAGAGAACCAAGACAGCACAGAGCTCCTAAAACCAAGAGAGAATAATGTGTTGGGGAGGAGGAAGTGGTCAATAGTATCAAAAGCAGCAGAAAGGTAAAGAATAATGAGAATTAAATAAAGGCCTTTGGACTTAGCCAGAACAAGTCACTGAAGACTTTGGCAAGAGCCGTTTCAGTAGAATGAAATGGACGAAAACCAGACTGAAGAGGATCAAGGAGGGCATGAGAGGAGAGAAATTTGAGACAGCGGAGGAGAACTGCATGTTCAAGAAGTTTGGAAATGAATGGGAGATGGGACGGTAATTAGAAGGACCAGCAGAGACAAGTGAAAGATTTTTAAGGAGAGAACTGATCACAGCATGCTTGAAGGCTGCAGGGAAGAGTGAAAGATTGAGAATATCTGAGATGGAAGGGATGACGGAGATGAAGAGGAGATGGAAGAGAGGTTTCTTCTTCAGAGATATTAGAAAATGATGAAATGGTGGAAGAAGTTGAATGGAAAAGTTGGTAATGGAGAGGGGGACAAGGAGGTGAAGGAGGATTAGTAGGGAACTAAAGAGTAATCTTATGGACTTTTTCATGGAAATATTCGGCTAGGGTTTGGGCAGAGAGAAGGAGGGATTGGAGGTGGTGGTGCCTTAAGAAAGGAATTGAGAGTAGAGAAGAGATAGCGGGGATTAGAGGCAAGACAGTCAAATGGATAAAATAGTTTTGTTTAGCAAGAGAAATGGCGGACTGGAAAGAAGTAAGCATGAATTTGAAGTGAAGAAAGTCAGAAAGGGAGTGGGATTTGAGCCACGTGCATTCAGCTGAGTGGGCGCAGGAGCGTAGGTAGCGGGTATTTGAAGACAGCCAGGGCTGCGGTGAAGTGCACCTCACAAGATGTGCTATGGGCGGAGCAAGAGTATTCAGAGTAGAGGAGAGAGCGGTGTTATAGGAAACTATGGCCTCATCAATAGACTTAGACAAAGAGGGAGAAAGAAGAGAATAGACAGTAGTGGATAGAGTCAGAAGATCAATAGCATGAAGATTCCTAAAAAGATAACAGGAGATTGGCTGAGATTTAGGCGGAGAGTGATGAAGAGGTGGTGGTAAGATAAGGGAAGAAGTGAGGTGTGGAAATTAGAAGGTAAACAATTAGAATAGAAAACAAGGTCAAGGCAGTGACCCAGCAGATGAGTGGGGGCAGACGAGCAAAGCTGGAGGTTGAAAGAGGAGGTAAGGAAAGGAGCTTAGACGCATAGGGGTCAGAAGAGCTATCAATATGAACATATTCTCTATAACATTATTAAAATTCATCCTTTCTTTTTTGAATGCATTACTAAAACTTTTATTCACTCTTCAGTCACCTCCCACTTAAACTACTGTAACCTGCTCCTCGCTGGTCTCCCCTTGAATTATCTCTGTCCTTTCAATCCATTCAAAATTCAACCACATGGCTAATCTGTCACCAGTGTCACTCATGTAACTCCTCTTTTCTCAAGTCACTTCACTGGCTCCCTATTTGTTTCCACATCCAGTTCAAATGTCTCCTATTGACCTATAAGTGCATTCAATCTGTGGCTTTACATTACCTTTCCTCTCTTACCTCTCCCTACAAACATCCTCAGGAACTATGTTCATCAGGCAAATCCCATTTATCTGTGTCCTTCTTTTCCACTGCCAACTCTAGACTTTGTTCATTCCACCTTGCTACTCCATATACCTGGAACAGACTACCTGAGTTGGTACATCAGGCTCAATCTTTGATCCTGTTCAAATCCAGGCTAAAACCCTCTTCTTCGAGGCTGCTTTTGGATCCTGACTCCCTTATTCTCCTGTTTAACATCCATGTGTGTTATAACCATTTCCCTTGTTCTAGCCTAGTCCCCCTTTTTTTTGTATTTGTCTCTCTTGCATAGATAGTGAGCACTACTGAGCAGGGACCCTCTCTCTCATGTATGTGTTCAGTGCTGCAGATGCCTTGAAGCACTGTACAAATGATATGTAGTTGCAGTAGCAGTAGTACTTCCTAATAGCTCTGAAGGTGACATTTTACTTAGCAGTTAATGTCCTTTCCTTGAGTCCTGCTAGACTAGCCCAAACAAGTGGGTTGGATTCCCCTACTAGCAGAATGGGAGAGACAAAGAACCAATGAAAAACCCAGGTTTCAATGACATCACTCCTATGTTTCTATTCGCCTCAGCCACCAGAGGTCCCTTAAGTATTCATTCCAAAGCATATGGGAAAAACATGCAAGCCTCCACAACCTCAATCGTGGCCAACAATGATTAACCTGATGAACTTGCAAAGCCAAGGACAAAAATCATAGCGGACTCAAGGGTACCACAGCAGAATAGAGCAAATACAGTTTCAGGGGCAGGCCCTGGACTGGTCTAGCAGGACTCAAAGTGGGATGTGCCAAAACTACACCACCACTGGGTGGGAAGAAGACACAGCAGCTTGCAAATCCCTCGAGCCGAAGGCCACGTCCATCAATGCGTGGACATACAAGCAGTAAAGCTCGACAAAAGTAGAAAATGATACCCACGTTGCTGCCCGACAAATGTCTGCAGGGGCTACTGAGCTCCAATCCACCTATGAGAACACTTGCGCTCGAGTAGAATGAGTGTGCAAATCCTTCAGAACTGGCTGGTTCTGCAACAGATACACCAAGTCAATGACCTCCTTAATCCAGCGCCCAAAAGTCATTTTAGCCTCTGCTTAACCCTTGCATGGGCCGACAAACAGTACAAAAAGATGGTCAGACGTATGAAAGGAATTCAACCTCCAGATACCGGAGAAGCGCCCTCCAGACATTCACCAGGCGAAAATCCTTATCCTTTCCTGTACACTGCTCCTTCAGAAAGGCGTGCAGGTAAAGCGTAGTTACTCATTTGTAGCAGATGTTCTCCGGGGGCAACTGGAATCAGTCCTCACATATGGGTGACGCTGGCGCAGATGGAGCCCACGCGGAAGCATCTGCCCAGCTTTCAAAGAAAGCCTTTGGGAGATGCACCACGCATGCGTGATCCACTTCCTGCCAAGGGTGACTTCTTGCCTCAGTCCAATGACATAGCCAAGACGGCAAAAATTAAAATACGGTAAAGAAGCAATTCCAAAGGGAGGAGGGAGGACTGATTCCTGCTGTTCATTCTGGCCAGGCAGTCGGTAGCCATCACCTTCCCCTTTTTACATGGGATTTCTATCCATAGAGATTCCACAGTGTATTTTGTTTCCTGCAAAACTTTAAACCTGTGTGACTCAATGCCCTCTCTAACATAGAGCGCAACACCTCCACCAATTTGATCTACCCTATCATTGCAATATAGTTTGTACCCAGGTATCACAGTGTCCCATAGGTTGTCCTCCTTCCACCAGGTCTCTGGGATGCCAATCATATCTGATCTTTCATTTAGTGCTATATATCCTAGCTCTTCCATCTTATTTCTTAGACTTCTAGCATTTGCATACAGGCAGTTTAAAGGCTATATTTTATTCATATTAATTTGGTTATCAGTTGATGGGGGTAATTTGAAATCTTTCAGCTCTGTACTTAAGGGCATTTGGGTTACTTTTATCCTTACTGGAACCTCTCTGTTGGGATGCCCTAATTTCCCTCTTTTGCTAATATCCTTCAAGGATTCATCCTTCTGAACCATGAGCTTTTTGGTGACTTGGCTTTCCTAAAAGTTGCTCTATTTCCTTTTTAAAGGTTAATGTCAGCAGCCTGGTACCATCCCGGTTAAGGTGGAGCCCATCCCTTCGGAAAAACCTCTCCCTTTCCCAGAATGCTGCCCATTCCTAACAAATCCAAAACCCTCTTCTTTGCACCATCGTCTCATCTATGCACTGAGACTCTGGAGCTCTGACTGCCTTTTGGGTCCTGCGCATAGAACAGGAAGTATTTCGGAGAATGCCACTCTGGAAGTTCTGGATTTCAACTTCCTACCTAAAAGCCTAAATTTGGTCTCCAGAACCTCCCTTCCACACTTTCCTATGTCTCTGGTACCAACATGCATTAAGACAGAAAGAAAGGGGCACCAGCCTGCTTCATAGGCCCCTTGGACCTGTCTTCTGGGAGGTGGTAAGATTTTCACTTAGGTCCTTCACCAGCTTCTCCAAATCAGTGTCAAACAGAAGCTTCCCCTTAAAGGCCTGTTGAACCAACCAGGCTTTGGAGGATGTGTCCGCTGCCCAGTGCTGGAGCCAAATCCAGTGCCATGACACTGTTGTCAGGGAACCATCCCTGGCCACCAAACGTACCATGTCATATATGGCATCAGAAAGGAAGGCCATAGCCAACTCCAAAAGAGGGGTAGCATTATCAGGTGGAAGAGACTGAATCCACTAGATAAGGACTCAAGATGTCAGCTGTAGAATAGCCGCCACCACAGTGAACTGGCTCCTCAGCAAGGAATCCATCTTGTGGCCCAGGACATCCTTTAAGGCTGATCCGCCTTCCACAGGAATGGTGGTCCATCTGGTGACTACTATAACCTGCGCATCCACCTTAGGAATGTCAAACAACTCTATGCACTCCTCCTCTGGGAGAGTGTAGATCTTCTTATATACTCTCAACTCTTTAGGTAGGGAGTTGGGGGAGTCCCACTTTGACTGGATCATATCCTTGAAGACCTCCAGGAACGGGATGGCAGTAGTGGATTTCTACACCCCTTGAAGGAGCGGGTGCACCTTTGGCTCTTGCTCCGTGCTGGAAGCATTCATCACGCTCAAGGCTGATGAGACCATGGTAATCAATGCCGCCAGCTCCTCCTTCCAGAATAAGCAGATTACGACAGACTCTGCAGAATCTTCTGAAGGTGAGAGCACTTCCTCATCACATCAGATCTCAGTACCGATCCATCTGAATCCGAGGGACAGTCAACATCTCTGATAGCTCCTAGCTGTTCCCCATCTCCAGGGAGTGTCCCTCACCAAGGACATTTAGTGAAATATAATCGAACAGGGCTTCAACTTTCAGCCCGTCCGGCATGAGACTGCGTCCCGGGGAACCCAGAGGCCGCAGGGTCTGAATTATCACACAGAAGGACCAGGCCTATTGCAAAAAGGAAAAGAATTCCAGGGAGGACAATCCGTAGTCCAGAAGCTCTCCTCTCGGATAAAGTTCACCAACACCAGTGGGTATAGCCACCACAGACCCCCTAGAGGACAAAGAATGGCTCTCTGCATGGTTGCTGGAGCCTTTGGACGGCTGAATATCCTTACCCATATCACCATCCATCACCTCTTGCCCTGAGGCAGGTAAGAACGGACTAACCACATTCCCTGGCTGAGAGGGGGAAAGCAGGCCCTCCAGGGGTGCCTCAGAAGCTGACATGCAGGAAAGGCAGAGTCCAGAATCCAAGGATGAGGCTCCTCACTTGCCACAGTTCAAACAACGTTTCCTGGAAGAAAATGTAGAGAGTTAGGGTAAGTATCACAACAGTGTGCGCTAAGGTTGCATCTGCCCGCAAACATGCATTAACTGCACTTTTATGTTATGTGTTTTAAGGCGCTAGAGAAGGAGCATGCGTTTGAGCCACTTGGGTGGAATGCACATTAGGATCGCATGATCACCAGCTGCACAATAGGCAAAAATGATACTAATGCATGCAGAAAACAGCGGGAAACCCACACCCAGTGCCAACGGTTATTAGCAGTCCACCCCAAATTGTGTCCCTCAGAGACAGAACCTGGAGCCCCCAATAAAGACAATGAAGAGGTCAAGCCTTGATACTCACCTCCTGAGAGCTCCAGGTGGAGGATCCATGTTGGGCTCAGCTCTACTCCCCTGAAACTGCTTCACTAGCTGGCTTTGCAGCACTGTGTGTAAGGTGGCTGACAGGCAGATCCCTTTGAGAGCCTTCTGTAATCTTCGAGAGAGAGCAGGGGGGAACAGAAGAGCAGGGAGGGGGTGCTGAGGTTGTGTGAGGCTGCTGCACTCTTCCATATCCTTCCAAATCCTTCCAATTTGTGGCTGCTCAACAGGCCCTTATCATGATAAGAGCGTGGAGCTGAACTAATTTTCCCTCCTCCTCTAGCTATCAAAAAGACCACAGTCTAGTGGAGCCTCCGATGTTGCACTCCAATGAGAGAGTCACCTTTCCGTACTCAACGTGGTCATTCACAAACATTTAATCAATCTCTTTTCCTCTCAATCCTCAGATTTTCTACAGAGAGGACAAAATCCATCCACCATCTACTGGAGACAAAGAAATACTGAAGGGACCTCTGGTGGCTGAGGCGAATCGAGGTATAGGTGTGATGTCACTGAAACTTGGGCTTTTCATTGGTTCTTTGTCTCCACCAATCTGCTGGTAGGGGAACACAACCCACTTGTCTGTACTGGTTTAGCAGGATGATATGGAAGCTTGCATATATACGTATTGATCAGTACATGCTCCCAACACACCTTTCAATGTGTATGTTCATATGTGGACACTATGGGGGTTATTCTAAACTGTGTTTTAGTGGGTCTCAATATCTGATCGGGGTGTCCAAACCAGCTAAATGCCTGGCCTGCATTCTGGAAACAGCTCCCTATACATAAATCTGAGCTGTGTGGGGAGCTCTGTTTATGGGTGGGAGGGGGAGGGCTGCAGGCAAAGTGAGGGCGGGTTGTGGGTAGCACCATGACCCCAGACATACAGGGCCATTTCAGAAGTTGGCCCTGTACATCCTCGGAGGTGGAATAAGTCCCCCTAGTCGGAGCCTGATTGGAGAGCCAGCAGCAGACCAGATGTGAGGGGGCGCAGGGTGGTCCCTGCAGCCCGATCCTGGTCACAGCAGGGCCAACTGGGGGTTGGGTTACAGGGAAAAGCAGTATGCTGGGTCTGCTGGGGATTGCAGCTCCTGCATGGAGCCACAGTGCCAAGGCAACGTGATGCCATGGCTCCACAGTTCCATTCCAGAAGCCAGGCTGCTGCTAGCCAGAGAGTTCATTGGATGTCCAGGCGGTCAGAATCTTGGCACGGTTCACTGGATGACCCGATTCTGACTGGCCGGACAGGCATGGGACGCACAGAACAGAATTGGCCTCTATATCTTGAGTTTGATTCTGTCAGTTCATATATGAAATTGCAATCTATACACATTGTGTTGTTCTATATATACAGATGGCGCTTCTGTACATCTAAATTATGCATAGGCCTCTCAAAATTCTGCTCGTAATGTTTAGCAATACAGTATTTTCTAAATTTCCCTAGCATAAAAGGAGTACTTCTGTAAAGGGGTGCCTAATTTTGTGTGTTAAAGTAGGCACCTCGAGCCGAAGGCCATGTCCATCAATGACATACAAGCAGTAAAGCTCGACAAAAGTAGAAAGTGATGCCCACATTGCTGCCCGACAAATGTCTGCAGGGGCTACTGAGTTCCAATCCACCCATGACAACACTTGTGCTCGAGTAGAATGGCCTCTTACAAAATTGTACCCAATGAAAAAGTACATGCATAAATTTCATGGTGCATATTTCCACTCAAGGTGTGCAAGGGCAGAGTTTGAGCAAAGCATAGTCTTGCAATAACAGCCGCCTCAAGACTTTGTACCAGTGGAGAACGGTTGCTGGACCTGCGGTAAACTTAAAAAAGCAGAGGCAGTGCAGAAAACATGATAAAGGAAGTTTGCTGCTGTGGCTGTATGGGGGAGCCACCATGACAATGGGCAGTCCCGCCATTGAATAGTACCTCTTGCTTGGCAAGCACAATAGCACACTGGAAGGAGGTTAGTAAGAATCTGAAATATATGATGTTAGCATGGGCATGGGATTTAGCCAAAGATTCGCTGCAGAGCGGGCACAGGAACGTAAATAGTGGATTCTGGAGGATGGTGAAGCCTGAGATATGGTTCATCCTATAGTATATGGATTTGGAGGAGTGAGGGTATCCAAAGCAGAGGAGAGTTTAGTATTATAGGAGGAGACAGCCTCATCAACAGACATTTATTTATTTAAAACATTTATATACCGCCATATGTGGTAACATAGTGGATAACAGAGGAAATGATAAGAGCAATGATGAAAATGTGAGGATCAATAGCCTGGATATTCTTAAACATGTTGGTAGAGATTGGACGAGACTGTGGAAAGGTGTGGCTAAATGTGAAAGTTAACAGATGATGGTCAGATAGGGGATGAACTGAGGTACAGAAGTTTGCAAAAAAGACAGTTGGAGGCTGAATGAGGAACTTAAAGGCAGGATCTTTGAGGCATAAGAGTCAAAGGGGGGTCAACAACATCCCCTTACATCATACATTTATTGTATGCTCTGATGGATCCTCTGACCCTGTTATCCCACAATCAGTCACTATATCACAGGGCTCTGTTTTAGGACCTCTTCTCTTCTCTCTCTATACTCATTCCCTTGGTGCCCCAATCTCCTTCTGTGGTTTTACGGAACCATCTTTACATTGATGATTCCCAGATATACCTCTCTGCATCAGAAATCTCCAGGAATCGAGGCACAAATCTCAGCCTACTTGTTTGACATGGACGCCAGTGGCATCTGAAACTAAATATGGCTAAGACTGAGCTTCTTATCATTCCCCCTAAACCCATCTCCCCTATTACTCCTTTCTCTATTCCTGTAGATAACAATGTCATCCTCCCTATCTCTTAGGCTCATAACCTTGGGGTCATCCTTGACTTCTCTTTCTCCTTCTCTGTACATATCCAACAGATGGTTTGATAACACATACACAGCACTAAAGATAACGAATGATTCATAACCACACCACCCCCAATACCGCACAATAGAAACATAGAAATATGATGACAGAAAGACCACATGGCCTATCTATTCTGTCCTTCCATATCAACAGCTACAACAGTCCCCTTTTTTCCTTTAGAGATCCTCTGTGTTTGTCCCATGCTTTTTTTGAATTCAGATACTGTCCTCATCTCTACCACCTCCACTCTACCATCTCTACCACTCTTTCCGTAAAGAAATATTTCTGCATATCACTTCTGAATCTATCCCCCTTCACCCTCATCCCATGTCCCCTCGTAGCAGAACTTGCTTGCAATTGAAAGAGGCTCTCTCCTTGAACATTTATGCCACGGAGGTATTTAAACATCTCAATCATATCACCTCTATCCCGCCTTTCCTCTACGGTGTACATATTAAGATCCTTAAGTCTGTCCTCATATGCTTTATAATGCTTTACAATGCCTAGAACAAATCACTACCTTGTAAATAGTTCTACAAGTTGCACAGTTAACTGGTTTCATGTCTAATGTTTGATACTGTTTATTGTAAATGAATTCTGATGAATCTGTTCCCTGCAAAACTGTTGAGTTCATTGTAAACTGCCTTGATAAACATGAAAGACGGTATATCAATAATATCAAATAAATAAATAAATAGCTAAACTTTGTCGCTTCTGCAAATTCTGTCATCAGAAAAATTCATTCTTTCCTTTCTGAACACATTACCAAAACCCTTATCCACTCTCTTATCACCTCATGCTTAGACTGCTGCAACATGCTCCTTGTTAGTCTATCACTGCATCATCTCTCTTTCCTTCAATTCTATTCGAAATCCAGCTGCAGAGATAATCTTCTGCCAGTGTTATTACGCTCACATAACTCCTCTTCTCAGATCACTTCATTGGCTCCCTATACATTTCCACATACAGTTCAAATTTCTCCTACGGACCTGCAAGTGCATCCATTCTACAGTTCATTATCTCTCCTCTCTTATCTCTCCCCTACATTCCTGGTAGAAAACTGCTCATTTGGTAGATTGCTTTTATCTACGCAGTTTTCCTCCACCATCAGCTTCAGGCTCCGTTCCTTCCACCTTGCTACGCCGTATACCTGGAAGAGACTTCCTGAGTCGGTATAGCAGGCTCAGTCTCTGGCTCAGTCTATTCACATCCAGGCTAAAACCCACCTTTTCATAGCTGCTTTTGGAGCCTGATCTCCTTATTATTCTGTTCGTTACTCTTGTATTGTTAATCATTTCCCTGTAACGAACTCCCTGATCCCTTATCTGTTCTGTCTGCCTGTCTTAAATAGACTGCCTCTTACCTGTATATGTGCAGCACTAAGAATGCCTAGCAGTGCTATAGAAATAAGTAGTGGTGTAGTATGTATTAGGCTGCCAGACAACCTGTTATAAACCATCTGGTAAATGTAATTCTTATCTGGATAAATGACTTAGGCGGCAATGTCAACTAAATACTGCCACAGCCCTCCTAGGAACTATCCATACAGTATGGGGCAGACGTAGAAGCTGATACTGTATGCAGTCCTCTAGCCGAATAAATTAGGACAGCAATATTCAACATTGCAGCTATCCAGTCACTGCTGAATGTGGATATTCAGTACCTGTCACTATTGGGATCATTCCTATCCTCGTTTAGCGGGTCTGGATGTCCGATCCTGATGTCCAGACCCACTAAACATCCGGATCGCACTGGCGGCTACAGAGCTCCCCACATGTATAACCGACTTGTGCGGGGAGTTCTGTTTGTGGGCGGGAGGGGGTGGGCTGGGGGAGGAGTGAGGGCGGGTGGTGGGCGGGAACGCGATCCTGGATGTACATGGCCGATTCGGAGGTGGAATAAGTCCCCCTGGATGTCAGGGGACCACGGAGCCAGGTGAAATCATAGAGGTGAGGGGATGCACGGGGTCCCTGCAGCCTGACCCTGGCCATGGAAGGCCAGATCGGGGGTCAGACTGTGGGGAAAGAAGTTTATTTTCTGCGGTTGGGGATCATGGCTCCTGAATGGAGCCGTGGTGCCATGGCGATGGGATGCCATGGCATTGAGGCTCCATTCAGGAGCCTGACTGAGATAGCCAGATAGTTGGCTGGACGTCCGGGGTACCTGAATCGGGGCACGTCTTGGATGTCCAACCACTATCCCGCATTTCTGCTCCCATGGGAACATCTAGCCCCCGCAGGAGCAGAATCGGGTGCATCCACGGGCCATCCAGATGTCTGGATGTCCGGACGGCCTGGGAATGCACAATTTAGAACTGGCCTCCACTTAGATACTGAAGCTGAATGTTGTTGTTGTTAAGTGCCGTCGAGTCGGAGTCGACTCATGGCGACCCTCTGGATAGCTATCCTAAATTGTGTTCGGTCTTCAGTCAGGCGGCTCATTGTTGACAGACTGGTACCTGTAGCTGCTGTTATTGTATCGATCCATCTCATTGCTGGCCTTCCTCTTTTGCGTTGACCTTCTATCTTGCCAAGCATAATGTCTTTCTCTAGTGATTTCTCTCTTCGCATGATGTGTCCAAAGTATAAAAGTCGAAGTCTTGTCATCTGAGCTTCTAAAGAAAGCTTAGGTTTGATCTCCTCTAGTACCGACTGGTTTATTCTTCGGGCAGTCCATGGTTTACACAGTATTCGCCACCAACACCGTAATTCAAAGGTTTCAATTTTCTTCCTGTCTTTTTCACTGTCCAGCTTTCACATCCATATGATGTTATTGAAAATACCATGGCTTGAACAAGTTGAATCTTTGTATGGAGAGAGACATCTCTGCTCTTGAGAATCTTATCTAGGTCTTTCATAGCCATTCTGCCAAGAGCAATGCGTCGTCTGATTTCTTGACTGCTTGTTGCTTCTTTATTGATAGTTGATCCAAGTAGGTTAAAGTTGTTCACAATTTCATTTTCTTCTCCTTCAACGATGAACCTGTTGATTATGCCAGTTGTCATGATCTTTGTCTTCTTTACATTAAGGTGCAGGCCCATTTTGAGACTATGTTCTTTGATTGTGAGAAGCAAATGTTTCAGATCATCTTCACTTTCAGCCAGTAATGTGGTATCATCAGCATAGCGAAGGTTGTTGATGAGTCTTCCATCAATCTTCACACCTCTGTTGTCTTCATACAATCCTGCTTCTCTGATGATTTGTTATGCATATAATTTAAACAGGTAGGGGGAAAGTATGCAGCCTTGTCTTACACCTTTGCTTATTTTAAACCATTCTGTTTCTCCTTGTTCCGTTCGAACTGTTGCTTCTTTATCAATGTACAGATTGCGCAAGAGAACATCAGGTGTTCTGGTATACCCATGCTTCTTAATGTGGTCCAGAGTTTCTCATGGTTTACACAGTCAAAAGCCTTGCTATAGTCGATAAAGCACAAATAGATATCCTTTTGGTATTCTTTAGTCTTTTCAAGGATCCATCTCACATCTGCAATGATGTCTCTCGTTCCTCGCCCTTTCCTGAACCCTGCTTGCACTTCAGGTAGTTCTTGTTCCAGGTATGGTTGTAGCCTCTTTTGAATAATCTTCAGTAGAATCTTGCTGGCATGTGGGATCAGAGTGATTGTGCGATAATTTCCACAGTCAATTGGATCACCTTTCTTTAGTAATGGTATAAACACAGATTTTTTCCAGTCAGTTGGCCATGATGTTGTCTTCCATATTTCTTGGCAGAGCCTTGTGAGTACGTTAACAGCTGCATCAGATTGCTGCAATACTTCTATGGGAATGCTATCAATGCCTGTTGCTTTGTTCTTTGATAAGGCTTTCAATGCTGCTTCAACTTCTTCTTTCATCACCAATGGTTCCCGATCATAAGGTACAGGTTGAAACGGCTGTTGGTCCACTTGATCTTTATCATATAAAAACTCTGTATATTCCTTCCACCTTTTCTTGATCTTCTCAGCATCATTCAACATAGAACCTTGAGCATCTTGTAACATTCCAATTCGAGGCTGGAACTTTTTCTTTAACTCTCGTAGCTTTAGGAAAGCCGATCTTGTTCTTCCTCTAATAGTTTCTGCTTCTATTTCCTTGCAAGTGTCATTGTAGTACTTTTCCTTGTCCTGTCTTGCTGCACGTTGGAAATCTCTGTTGAGTTCTGCGATTGTCTTTCTTTCTCCTCTACCTTTAGCTTCTCTGCGTTTCTGGGCAATTTTCAGAGTTTCTTCCGTCATCCATTTTGGCCATGTTTGCTTTTTCACCTTTTGTAGAGACTTCTCACTTTCTTCCAACACAACCTTCTTGATGTCATTCCATATCTCTTCCAGAGCGCTGTCATTTGTATCTAAAGCAGCAAATCGATTTTGCAGGCAGTCTTTAAATTCCAGTGGTGTATTCTCAAGGTCATATTTTGCTGCATTCATGAGTGGTTTGCTCTTTTTCAACTTTAGCTTGAGTTTGCATACTAGTAGTTGATGATCTCTACCACAGTCAGCTCCAGGTTTTGTCTTTGTTGACGTTACAGAGCTTTTCCATCGTTGACTTCCACAGATGTAGTCAATTTGATTTTTATACAATCCATTGGGTGAAGTCCATGTGTACAGTCGCCGCTTGTGTTGCTGGAAGAAGGTGTTTGAGATGAATAGATCATTGGTCTTGCAGAATTCTATCAGTCTTTCTCCAGCTTCATTTCTGTTGCCAAGTCCATATTTTCCAACTACTTTGCCTTCTTCTTTGTTGCCAACATTTGCGTTCCAGTCACCCATGACTATCAGGATATCCTGTTTGCATGTTCTGTCAATTTCAGTTTGTACTTGTTCATAGAACTCTTCAATTTCATTCTCTTCTGCAGCTGTTGTTGGGGCATATACTTGAATTATAGTTGTGTTGATAGGCAATCCTCATAGACGAATAGAGATTAAGCGTTCGCTGACTGCATTGTATTTCATTACAGTTCTTGCAAGTTTCTTCTTTATTATAAATGCAACACCATTTCTTCTTTGTCTTTCATTTCCAGCATAGTAGACCATGTGATCATCTGATGCAAAGTGCCCCATGCCACTCCATTTCAGTTCGCTGACACCCAATAGATCATCAAGTTGTACACGTTCCATTTCATTCTTGACCACCTCCAACTTCCCTTGGTTCATGCTTCGTACGTTCCATGTTCCAATGTGTAAGACATCTTTACAGCTTCTGACTCTCATTTCATGCGCAGCTACATCAGCAGTCAGACTTCCCGAGGGCTTTGATCCAACCACATCATAAATGCTGGCTTTACTCTGAAAAGTCTTCAGCTCTTCCCCAGTAGCTAGTTGAGTGCCTTCCGACCTGGGGGTCTCATCTTCCAGCACCATAGCACAATTTGTTTTGTTGTAACTATCCATTGGGTTTTCATGGCAAGATACAGAAGTAGATTGCCGGGCCTTTCTTCCGTGCATTTTAAGTTTGGTGTTGTTGCCGTTGTCACAAAAATGTGATCCTCCGCCGTCAACACTGCCCCATTCTGCTGCTGCCCAGATGGGTGGTTTGTCTTGGTCTGGCACCTCAGCTGAGACCTGTCCATCTTGGGAGACCCTGCCAGTAGTTAAACTACTGATAGTTTAGCTCTCAGCATCACTGATGCACGCAAGCCCTCACAGCACGACAAGCTGCAAACCAAGTGAGAGCTGAATATCCATATTATTTTCAGCCATAGGGGCCAGTATTAAAAATAAAAAACACCATTTGCCGAGGTCAAAGATCAGCCTGATAGATTTTAAATAAGACCATAGTATTATTCTAAGCAGAGCCAGAGCAAACGTTTTTGCAATCTTTAGCTCAGCTATGGCTAGACTGACACCACGGATATATCTGCCTGCTGGAGATGGGTGGAAAGATATAATAACATAGTAAATGACAGAAGACAAAGACCAGTATGGCGAGGACAGTATCTGAATTCAAAAAAGCAAAGGATAAATACAGAGGACCTCTAAAGGAAAAAAGGGGACTGTTGTAGTTGTTGATATGGAAGGGCAGACTAGATAGGCCATGTGGTCTTTCTCTGCATTCAGGGTTGTATGTTTCTATGTTTTCTATCTAGTCTGCCCAGCAAGGTGGCAAGAGTAGGTGCACTCTACCCATGTCTTTGTTTAGGAGTGAAACCACCGTTCCATGTAGGGCACCCCTGTTTGTTGAGAAATTAGATAGTTCAGTTTATTTTGATTTTATACTGTTGCTATAAAGAGATCCACTGTGTCTGTCCCATGCCATTTTGAATTCTGTCAGTATATTTGCCCTAACCACATCCATCGGGAGGGCATTCCAAGCATCCACCAACCTTTTCAGTGAAAAGATATTTCCTGACATTACCTTTCAATTTACCCCCTGTCAGCTTCAAGTCATGCCCTCTAGTTTTACAGCTTCCCCATCTTTGGAAGAGGTTTGTTTGTTCATTAATACTCTAAGTCAGGGGTGTCAAACTCAAATACACAGTGGGCCAAAATGTAAAACTTGAACAAAGTCGCGGGCCAGCATTGAACAAATGAACCTTTTAATATGGACCCAAACAAGATTTGCTTTAACATTGAATATGAAGCAACACTTATTACTATACAATTTATAACTTAATAGTTCAGATATGCAAAAACCAATTTCAAATAAAAAAAAACATCAATGACATTCATTTATTAAATAAGATTTAAATAATAATAAATAATAATTTTTAAAATAAAATAACAATAATAAAATTAATCAACCATTCAAGCCCATGTCTTGGAGTAGCAAGAAAAAGTGCATAAAGAAAACGTTAATTATTGCTCAGTTTGCTGCACACTGATCTAATCTGATGTGCCCAAGCCAGATACCTGGCATCTCTTCTTGGATGATAGTTCATCAATGTCTGGCTCAGGCTTTGAGCTGAGGAAATCCTCAGTATCGAGCGAAGGTGTTCATCAGTCAGACGTCTCCTGTGAGATGTTCTGGTCATCTTCATCGAGGAGAAAAGTTGCTCACATAGATAAGTGCTGCCGAACATGGAGAGCATCTGAGCAGCTTGGGTGCGGAGCTGAGGCATTGTGTCAGGGATGAACTGTGGAAACTGGGCGGCGCCCACAGCATCATACTTTGACTTCAGCGTGTCATTACACTGGAGTTCAATTAGCTCCATTTGGAGGTTGGTTGGTGCGTTTTCCACATTAACTGCAAAGGGATTACTGAGCAGTTCAAACCTACATTTCTGGACATCAAAGTCGGCAAATCGCCGGCTAAACTCAGCGCCGAGTACACTGAGTTTTTCAGCAAACTGTGCGCATGGGAACAAGTTGGTAAAGAACTGCGTTTTCATGGTTTGGCAGCAGGGAAAATGGCCAAGGTTTCCTTGCAGCATCTGATTCTCCCACAGGCACAGTTTAGTTTTAAAAGCCCTCACTGCAGCGTACATGTCTGTGATGATGCGCCCCCGCCCCTGAAGCTGCAGGTTCAGCGCATCGAGATGGCTCGAGATGTCACACAGAAAGGCCAGCTCACACAGAAACTTTTTCTCCCGAAGCTCTGCTGTGTCCTTCCCTTTGCTTTCCAGAAACTGACATATTTCCTCATGCAGCTCAAAACATCTATTCAGTACTTTTCCTCGGCTTAACCATCTCACCTCTGTGTGATACGGCACGTCTGCGTATTCCGAACCACACTCCTCCAGAAAAGACTTAAACTGGCGGTGATTCAGACCTTTGGCTCTTATAAAGTTAACTACTTGTGTTACTGTGGTCATAACATGTTCCATCTTTAGGGCTTTGCCACACAATGATTCCTGATGTATGATGCAGTGATAAACAGTTAGTTCACCTGCACAGTTCTCTTCCTGCATCTTCTCCCGGACCCTGCCCACCAGTCCACTTGTTTTACCGCACATCGCTGGCGCACCATCTGTCGTCAATCCCACGAGTTTATCCCACGGCAGCTTTATTTCAGTTACGCATTTGGAAACCTCCTCAAAAATTTCCTTTCCTGTGGTTGTGCCATGCATTGATTTGAATCCCAATAGCTCCTCCGTAACACACATATTTGAGTCCACTCCACGGATGAAGACTGACAGCTGAGCAGTATCAGATGCGTCGCTGCTCTCATCCACAGCAAGGGAGAATGCAACGAAATCTTTTCCCTTTTCCAAAAGCTGGTCATACAGATTGGTGGCAAGATCACATGTGCGATCAGCTACTGTGTTTCTGCTCAGGCTCACGTTTGAAAAGGCTTGCTTTTTCTCTGGGCACACGATGTCACAAACTTTCAACATGCACTTTTTCACAAACTCTCCCTCATTAAAGGGCCGGGCTGATTTTGCGATCTCTGCTGCCACAATATAACTAGCCTTTACAGCAGCCTCACTTTGTGATGTGGCTTTTTTGAACATATTCTGTTGTGAAACCAAACTTCTTTTCATCTCCTCCACTTTCTGGCTCCTTTGAGTCATGTCCAGGTCCTTGTACTTGTCATGGTGTTTTGTTTCATAGTATCGTCGAATGTTATACTCCTTAGTTATAGCCACGTTGACTCCACAAATCAGACAAACAGGTCTGTCTTTTACATATGTAAACAAATATTCTGTCTCCCACCTGTCCAGAAAGTTCCTGTTGTCTGCCTTTCTTTTTGCCATTTTTGGGAAGGGGTTCCACAGTGACAGTTGTAGCTTGAGATCGCTATGACTTCTGTCACACAGGAGAGGGCGTTTCTGGGACCTGTCCTGATTGACGTGCCAAAACAACAGCAAGGCATTATGGGATTTGTAGTATTAGCGATGAATGAATGCGCTGTATAATACCGGCGGGCTAGCTCTAGTAGTCATTTGGTATAGCCTCGCGGGCCAAATATAATTACACTACGGGCCAAATTTGGCCCGCGGGCCAGAGTTTGACACCTATGCTCTAAGTATTTAAAGGTCTGAATCATATCTCCCTTATCCCTCCTCTCCTCCAGAGTGTACATATTTAGGTCTTCAAGTCTCTTCTCATAAGGCTTCTGACGCAGGCTCCAAATCATTTTGGTCACCTTCCTCTGAACTGTTTCCAGTCTTTTTACATCCTTTTCGAGATATGGTCTCCAAAACTGAACACAGTATTCCAAGTGAGGCCTCACCAGTGACTTATACAGTGGCATTAGTATCTCTTCCTGTCTGCAGGTAATTCCTCTTTGTATGCAACCCAACATCCTCCTGGCTTTTGCCACTTCCTTGTTGCACTGTTTTGCCACCTTGAGATCCTCAGGAATAATCACACCAAGGTCCTTCTCCTGGTCCGTGCACACCAACCTCTCGCCCCCTATCGCGTAAATGTATACATGTAAAATTTGCAAAACCACGCATATTTTATAAAAATGTGCATACTTGTGCTCCACCCAAGAACATGCCTACAAACAGTTTGCATAGGAATATGCACATTCCTGTTGCTGTGCATACTTGTATGAGCATACCTTTGACCCGGTGAAAGGCGGTATAAAAGTACAGCTAAATAAAATGAGTAAATACCTTGTGGGGTAATTTTGTAAAGATCTACAGAAAGCTATGTACCACCTGTATGCACATATCATGCATTTCCGATGACTTACGTGCATCGATGAGCCTTTATGCATGCATTTTAGCTGACTGCTATACGTGCACGTGTCCTTTCACTGTGAATGTTCACATAGGCAGAGCATGCATTTATGGACATGCTTCATAAAATATTGCCATATTTGCAAAAGATATGCACAGTCATTTATGCCAGCCATAGGGCTAGTGTAAGCAACAGCACCTACACTGGGTGTGCATTTCCAACTACTTATGCCCCTAGTTTATAAATTATTAAAGTATGCGTATATTTGACTTTGTAAAACAGGCACAATTGTGTAAAAATGCAGGCATGCTTTATAAAATTACCTTCTCTACTAAAACTATCTCCCATATGTAGAACTCAAGCATTTTGCTTTTGCACCAGGGCCATGCCAATCACAAGAATGTCTTCTTGTGGTCTGCAAATATATGCCGAGGAAACAGTACTCGAATGCAATTAACAAAATCTCCAAGGATTTCTTAAACGTTACATGAAACAAATCACATTTTGCTAATTTGTGCAAAATTCAAGCATTATTTAAGAGATGAGAAGACCTGTCTAAGGGGCCTATTTACAAAAATGCACTAATGTGAAATGGGCCTGGTTATGAAAGTGTGCTAATGATAAGCATAGGACTTACTGCAAGCTAAGAACGATGCAGTTACCATTATCACGTACTAAAAATGCAGCTGTCATAAAAATCCTGTGCTATCCATTTCGTGATTCAGGGGTGGAATGTGAATATTGTAGTCGGCATAGGCATCTTTGGTGTATGTTAACTGGTAATGTTGCAGTTAATGAGAATGAATGTATTGCCACCTCAATGAGAGGTGGTAAATGAATTTGTGTTAATCATGGCAAATGGTTTAGCAAGGAGGCAGAGACAAACACTGGGACACGCAAGTTCCCACCAGCTAGCACAGGTCCACCCTGCTCCCCTGCTAAAACAGAAACCTCATCGTGCACTAACAGCGCTTTTTAGAAAACATGTTCCATTATTAGTAAACAGGTCCCAATAAGATTAATAAAGTTATTCAATAAAAATACACGACGATATGCATCAGTGAACATTAGTGCATTTTGGTAAAGAGATCCCTAAATTGCTTGCTTTTTCCCCTTTCTGAACGCAATACTCCTATCGTCCAATAGATGGCAATGTTACAAAATTAACCAGATCTACTAACCTCATTTATAAACTGTAGGCAGCTTTTGGAACAAGATAAAAAGAACTCCATAAATTTCTCCTCTACTACATGCGGCCAGTTATTTACCTTCAAAATAAGTTACCATTTTTAGAAGCTAAGAATTAAAATGTCTTTCACCCTTCTTAGGTGCCAGGTTTGATAGGAGACAAACAAAAGTAGCTGGCCAAGAATAAGAAGGATAATCCATTTTTCTCCTAATACACAGTATTCAAGCAAGATATAATTGAAAAAAAAAGTTCTCAATGAACAGATTATAATTGAAAAAAATATGTTCTTAATGAACAGGTTATTTAACAAAATCTGCATATAAATATAAAAGTCACATCCAAGATGGTGCTCACCCAGTAACAGCCAGCTGAATGAACTCTGAGGATTTAGGTCTTCTCTTTCCTCCTCCCTTGCTGGATTTGCCTTCCATAACGGTGAAAAGGAAAGGTAAATTGAAAACTATTAAATTGAAAACTATTCGTTCAAACATCTGACTTCCATGAATTCCTGCTAGGTACGTATGACCTAGATTGGCCACTGTTGGAAACAGGATACTGGGCTTGATGGACCTTGGTCTGACCCAGTATGGCGTATCTTATGTTATGTTCTTAATACCCTCACAGCTCAAGATTTCATTGATAGTGTCATGTTAAATGGCCACCAGACTTTGGTAAAGGGTGTTTTGCCTAAGTTTTGAGGAGGCCTTTCCTGAGCTCAGAACACTTTCCATGGACTCAAGTGGTTGTGGTATTAGTTTATTTGAAAGACGACCTCTGAGCTATTGACTAGCATGAGGTTTGGAATGCAAATGTAGTACCTATTTGTGCAGGCTTGGCTAGGGCAAGAATTTAGGCGTTTCACTGAATGCTTGTTGGAGTTTTTTCTGTATGGGGTGAAGCTGCTGTGGGGGCCTAGGAAGTGGGTGTCTCAAAAGCAGTACTGGTCTAGGACCCAGCTCAACAAGCTCCGCAGAACATACTGCCATTTCTCATGAGTTTCTCCCTAGAAGCAATATGGCAAATGCTAGTCTCTATGGGACGTTGTACATTATGAAAGTTTACTATGATTAAAGGAGTGGAAGAATAACTTAGTGGTTAGAGCAGTAGGCTGGGAAGAGATGTTTCTGTATAAAATAGAGGGCAAAAGCCAGATTGCAGTGGACCCAGAATGGCTTAAGAGGAAAGAAAGTCAAGACAGAGGCAGTGAACTGCATGTTTGAGTAGTTTGGATACAATAGGAGGAGGGGGCTGGGCTGATAACTGGAAGGACGGGTAGGATCCAGTGAGTGAACTGCATGTTTGAGTAGTTTGGATACAATAGGAGGAGGGGGCTGGGCTGATAACTGGAAGGACGGGTAGGATCCAGTGAAGGGTTTTTGAGGAGTGGTGTAATCACAGCATGTCTGGGAGACTTCGGCCTGGCGGTGGAAGATCCACAGGCATGCGGAAAACATACCAGAGCACAGGCAGTGTGGCAAAGATGATACAGTAAGTTCGCAACCGTTGCATTGGGGGGGGGGGGGGGAGGTGCCCACCGCACAAGGGGGCACTTCCACTATGACAATGAGGAGCCTTCAGCAAAATTTTGCTTGGGGGCCCCTCAATGGACTGAGTTGAGGATATGGCAGATGAAAGGAACAACAGCGGGGGAAACAGAGCTTTGCAGACAGTTGGGAATGGGATCCGCAGGGCAGGTAGTGAGTTCGGAAAAGGAGCAAAGATGAGCATTTTTTCTTTGGTGATTTTAATAAAGGAAGAAAGGGTGACAGGAGTTGAGGGAAACATCTGAGAGTGAATAGGGGGAAAGGGGGATGGAAGTGATCCAGTGGAAAACTCAAAAGACTAATCTTGGGAACCTTGCCATGGAAGTAGTCAGCCGCAGAATGGGCAGAAAGTGAGGGAGGAGTAGCTGAAAAAGTATCCGCACAAACAGCAGGTCCAAATTAGTGCACATAAATTTGCCTAATTAACATTCAAAGGGAAATCTAGTGTAATGTCAATGGGTAAAAATCAACTATACACTTTGTACTAGCAAGTGTATGTTTGTGGATGTGGAAGGGGGGGGGGGCACAGAATTTCACCTTCTCCAGCTTACCATGTAGACATAACTTCAGACAAAGGTTGAATTTCAGCCTCAGTCTATCCAGGACCGTACAAAGCTAGAAATATGCCCTGTGCAACTCACAAACCTGGTGCCCTCCCCCTATACCAAAACAGGCGCAGGAACTCAGTCTTATTGCGCTTTCTGGAAGCCCAGTGATTATATCGATGCCCCTTCTGTAAATGTGCACAGTCCTTGGTACAGCCTGGACTCTACCCAATGAAAAATCTAATGTTTTATTGTGAAATGGATAAATTACAGTGTCTGTTCATAGGTTTAAAATGCTCTTCTCATAAAAGAGGGGTCCATCTTGTCAGATATTGAGGAAGTTTCAGCTTGGAGCTCTGTATTTTAATGTCATTCTCTTGTACATCTGAAGAATAAGAGGGAACTTTATTTGCTTGAAGGAAGATCATAAACAAGAGCGGGATTTTCAGAAAAAAGCAGCAGCCTTTACGGGACTAAACTTCATCAGTTGCTCAGGATTCAGAACTCAATTGGCTAACAGTATGGCAATATAACAGTTTCAAAACTAGATTACCATTAAGACCTAAGATGTACCTTTAAGAAACAACAGAGTGTTTTTAACAGGATCTCTTTTACATCTTTGGCTGCTAAGTTTAGATATATCTTTTTTTGAATCTTTATTTTTGTCACACTTTATATAACAAAAGAAAAGATCAGGCAAGTTGCTGAACAAAAAAAAAGAAATGCGTTATAAAATAAAAGGCTTTCACATAAGTGACAAATTCTCAAAACTGTCATTTGAATTATTTTACAGTTCAAGACCAAGGCAGAAGAAAAAAACAACAGGTTTGTGACTGCCACATTTTACTCTGTAGAATCTAAAATCGTAACATTTATCAAGTGTAGTGCAGATACCGGGGCATTGTTTAGATTAAGTTTAGATATATCTGAACAATTTCAGATTACGTTTGAATTAATCACGCAGCCAAAGGGTTAAATCCTCATTTTACCATTGTCTGTAACAAGGGATTCTCATTGGGGAAGCTGGATCGGATGCAGGCTTCTCCCATAGCTAACACCTGTCATACTTCAAGTTTAAATCAGCTGTTGTCTGGCTTCTCTTAGGAATACAACACTCATTAGTGTGACAAAATATCAGGCACAACAGATGAGATTTATATTTATAGATTGGCAGCATATATATTTTTTAATAAATAAATGAAAATTTATGAGCACCTAGGACGCAGGCAACCTAGGGCGTCACATGCTGAAGTGCAGCTAATCTTGCCACGGCTGCGTGATGTGCTAGAACTGCTAATAGCGCATGTGAAATGGGATAACAGACACTATCTAGTGGGGTAGGTTACTAGGCTGTGGTAAAGTAACATGTTTTCCTGTAGTGATATTTACCATGGGAGTCTCTTGCTGGCTGTACCTCAGTACTGCGTATCAGTGACTCCTGCAGTAAATATAAATTTGTGCTGTTGCAGCTGAAAACTCTGCACATTACTGGCTGCAGTAATGCAGGTGGAAGGCCCCATGATGGATCTGATAATTCTGAAAGAGTCCGTGAATGGATAAAGTAACCCCCCCACTCCCAGCTCCCCCCAACATAAAGTTTGAGGCCTCCCCATGCCCTGATCCCCCCAAAATGCAACATAGCCTTCCCAGCCCTTGACCCTCATCACGATCTAGTGGGGGCTTCCCTGGTGGCTAGTGGGAGCAGGAATGATTCCTGGATGCTCCTGCCCCATCAGTACCAGGTGACCCCTAGTGATAGTGTAGCAGTACGACCACTAGGGGTACCAACTGGGGTAGTTTATTCCAGGCATACGGCGCAGCAAGGCGGGATGAACAGAGACTTGAGCTGGCCGTAGAAGACAAAGGCATAGATAAAAGTAATCAAGTAAATCACTTTTATTCATGCCCTTCTCTTTTACTGCCAGCTCTGATTCCATTCGTTCCACCTTGCTATGTGATATGCCTGGAATAGACTTACCTGAGTTGGTACATCAGGCTCCATCTTTGGTCCAATTCAAATCCAGGCTAGAAAGCTATCTCTTTGAGGCTACCTTTGGATCCTGACCCCTTTGTTCTCATGCCTACACCCGTTTTAATTAATAAAGCATTGGTGACCACCTAAATCCCCTTGGCTACTGTTAGAAACAGGATACTGGGCTTGATGAACCTTTATGTGGGGACAGCTAATTAATGCAAGTAAAATGCTTTTTACCCATACAAATCATTTAAAAAATTGTCCTCTGTATCATCTGTTATTTCCTAGATTGATAGCAATGTTATTGTTCTGGAAGTTTCTTAAGCAATTCCTCCTGTACTGCTTCTCAGCTTCTGGGGGAGGGAGTCAAGCTTGCAGGTGAGGCATGAAATAACCTGCTCGTACTAGGTCTGATTAGAGTATACTACTTATGATGTCACAACTGATAATATTGAATAAACCAATCAGATCTCATCTCATGACTGCAGAGGTAATTTTTGGAAGCATCTACACATGTAAATAGTGGCATTTACATATATAGATTGAATACACATGCACATATCGATTTTAAGAACCACTATTTCTACGTGTAGATGGCAGGGATGCAGAGATTTCTATGGGCATAGTTTGGTATGGTTTTGGCAGGCTGAAAAAGTATGTGCCTACTTCCCATTTTACAATGGAATCCCGGGAGCTGATGGGTCACCAGGAGTCAGCACTGACTCGAAGACACAGAGAGAGAGAGAGAGAGACTTGTACACCTTATCGGCTTTTGCATCTGCTCTGAGGCATGTGCAAGTGCCACTTGCCTGTTAATTTGGATCCGGGATCTCCATCAGGTGGTTCACAGGGCAGTAGCACAAACCTCAAACCCTGAGGAAAGAGTTATTTCAAGGGTCTTTTTGCACATGTGGGTTTAAAAAATCTGCCAAATAAACTTGTAGCTGCCGGCAAGTACCTATATATTGCAAAATTGACACATAAACATATACATGTTGACGAACAATGCATAAAGCCCTGAATGATGCTGTCCTTCTTCTGTATGTGTCTTCTTATAAAACTGCTGCTCCATCTTGACATTCTGGCAAATACATGTGGCACTCATATCGTCATTTTACAAAAGGCGCCATATTTGGCAGAGACTTTTGTAAAATACAGGGGCGAAGTAAGCACATTGTCACCTGGATGTCTCAATTTCTAAGTCAACAACCTATGAAAAATGGAACTTCATATAATGCAGGGGCAGCCCAAGGGGCGTGCAGGGCCATGTGCGGAAATTAATTGTGGGCCTCATTTGCATAAATATTTGCATAACGTTAACATGCGATTTTAGTAAACATGCCTCTTAATGAGTGTCTGGATAAAGATCGACTAACAGATTTCTACATTACTATATTGCAGTGACAACCTCCAGGCACATTAGGAAGGACTATAAACACTGACCAAATCCACTGTATCATAATAGCACTACCAGGACTCACAAAGCACCAAATCCTACCTATCAAAAGGCAACACTGCAAATATTAAAACAATACATCTCAGAGAACACCAATACATCTCCTACTGGGGAAAGAGAACAAGTGGGACTGTAAAAATAGAAACTACATGTACAGAATACCTCAGCTTGTTTGCACATGCAGAACATAGACCATCACCACACAAAGAACAAGGGATCACAATTTAGAAATAGGAAGATAATACTTAAATTGGGAACCCCAAAAGCCAAACATGAAATGTACAACACTGGAGAAATAAAATTATAAATTAATTTCCTCTTGCACTAAACAAAAACACAAAGATGTTAGTGATCTTTTAGATTTTTTCCATTCTCTCTCCATATCTGCTTTAACATACTGATGTTTCCCCTTTTGCTCTTTCCCCCATTTCTTTCCTTATTCCTTTATCATCCACTCAAATTTCACCCTTCCACTCTCAATCCCCACTTACTCTCCCAATGCGCAGCCCATCGTAGACTTTTCTTCCCTCCCACACAAAATATCTTTTCCCTCCATTCTCAATCCCCATCCCCTTCTAGTCCTCCCCCAAATTCAGCTCCCTTATAGTTCTAGACCCACCCAACATCCGCTCCCTTCTTGTCCCATTCTCCCATGCCCCCACATCAGCTCATTTCCAGTCCTAGCCCCCCATATGCTCTTTTCCAGTTCCATTCCAGCCCCCCATCAGCCCACTTCCACTCCAAGCTCCCCCATCAGCCAATTTCCAATCATAGCCCCTCCATCAGCCAATTTCCAATCATAGCCCCCCCATCAGCCCATTTCCAGCCGTACTCCAGCTCCCAACAGCCCACTTCCAGTCCTATTCCAGCCCCCATCAGCCCATTTCCAGTCCTATTCCCCCATTAGCCATTTCCAGTCCTATTCCAGCCCATCACCCATTTGCAGTCCAAGCTCCTCCCATCAGTCCATTTCCATTTCCATTCCTATTCCAGTTCCTCATCAGCCCATTTCCAGTCCTAGCCCCCATATGCTCATTTCCAGTTCCATTCCAACCCCCCATCAGCCCATTTCCATTCCAAGCTCCCCCATCAGCCAATTTACAATCCTAGAGCCCCCATCAGCCAATTTCCAGCCCTATTCCAGCTCTCATCAGCCCACTTCCAATCCTATTCCAGCCCCCATCAGCCCATTTCCAGTCCTATTCCAGCCCCCATCAGCCCATTCCCAGTCCTATTCCCCCATCAGCCATTTCCAGTCCTATTCCAGCTCCTCATCAGCCCATTTCCAATGCTAACCCTCCCATCACAGCCCATTTCATCCTAGCCCCCCTCCCACCAATCACAGCCCATTCCAGTCCAAGCTTCCCCCCCAATCACAGGCCATCTGCAGTCCTAGTCCCCCCACCTCACAGCCCATTTCCAGTCCACGTTTCTCCCCCATCACAGCCTATTTCCAGTCTTAGCCCCCCCACTATCACAGCCCATCCAGTCCTAGCCCCCCCCTCCAAACAGCCTCGCAGCCATCTAAGGGGCTTCAGAGGGAGCCAGGGAAACCCGTGCGAGGCCCCGGCTCCCTCTGCACAGCTGCCAGCATGAAGAGTCTTTTCCCTCATGCTGGCAGCTGTTTCTGTGAAGCCGCGAGTGCTGGGAAAGGTTAAAGGTTAAAGGCATTGCCTTTAACCTTTCCCGGCACTCGCAGCTTTACAGAAACAGCCGCCAGCGTGAGGGAAAAGACTCTTCACGTTGGCGGCTGTGCAGAGGGCGCCGGGGCCTCGCGCGGGCTTTCCCGGCTCCCTCTGAAGCCGTCCATTGTGTGAGAATGGAATTCGCGTGTGGCCCCCTGAAGCACGGGGCCCTGTGCGAACAACATTATCGTACAATGGATGGGCCGGCCATGATATAATGTAATCTGTGACACTGTTTATAACATGGTTGTCTTCAGAAATTCAGGAAACTTATAAGGTGTGTATGGGGCCTTATAAGGTGTGTATGGGGCCCTTTGGCGTGGCCCTTAGGCGCGGCACTAGTAATCTACCGCCCATCGACCAAGCAAACACAACAGAGAGTTGCCTAACAGCTATCTACAATCAACACAAAGAGTCACTTCGCTCGCTGTGATCACGCAGAAAATCCTTGAAGTCTACCACAACCAGCCGCCAGCCACAACCTGAGCAGCTCTTACCATCGGGGGACCGAGCCACCCTCCAACAGCAGAGATTAACTTCAGGCGAGCCGTCCCATAGTGGCAGCCGCTTGATGCCTAATTAAGGTCAGCGTCAGCCGGTGCGCCAACCCTGATGTAGCTGACCCACACACCACAGCAGCCATTGCTGCAAAGACCACCTCCAAGCAACCCAGCAGCCTGAGCCCCTCTGTGTTGAGCTCGCACACCAGCAGCACCTCTCACTCCCCTTCGCTCAGCCCAGTGAAAGTCAACATGTGATAAGAACTGAACGATCCTCATGCATCAGATGATCCTACTTTCATGCTGCTTACCGCAAGTATAGTCTCACAATTATAACTTTTGTATACTACCATCAACAGCCTTATCGATGCCAGTCTACATATACTGTTGTCAGTAATTACTTAACCCTATCTAGCCACTGTTCTGTTTCCATTGTACTGTAGTCAGTTACTTATACTGTTGTCAGTAATTACTTAATGCTATCTAGACACTGTACTGTTACAACTGTACTGTAGTCAGTAATTGTTACTATTGTACTGTAGTCAGAACTGCTTCCTGCCAGCTATCCACTACACCATTACCACTGAACTATAATCAGTAATTGTTACTATTTTACTGTTGTCAGTACTTCCCTACTGCAATTTAGCCTCTGTACCATTGCCAACAATTCCTTAATTCTATCGAGCTAGTCACCATTGTACTGTTGTCAGTAGTTCTCTCAACAATACATATCCACAATCACACAGAGCCAGGCCTCAATGGGTCCCCCCTTCCCCACAATAATCGGATGCTATATCATCCTTGCTAGTTGGTTCTCTTGCTCTCTTACCTTAACCCCTCCTGCCAACCAGATCCCAATATTACAAAGTCATGGAAGAAGATGGTCTGGTGCATCCCGTAACAATGTAGATTGGGATACCCGCGCACACCACCCACATCTGCTACACATTACGCTTCAGCACTCGGTGAAATCCAAGAAGGTAGAAATCTCCTACCCTCATAACCTAAAATGTGCCCTCATTAATGCCCGGTCTATCCGGAAGAAGTGGCCAGCTGTCATCGACATTATTTCCCTCCACGACCTTGATATACTCTTAGTCACTGAAACATGGCTATCCGACGAAGACAACATTATACTCAATCAGCTTCTCCCACCGAACTTCACAGCTCACACAAGTCATAGACGAGACAAAAGAGGTGGAGGGGTGCTCATCCTCACCAGGACAGACCTCCATTTCCAGACGGTTGACGCCACCAACACTAATCACCTTGAGACTATCACCGTCTCCAATAAACGATGCTCACTCAACCTACTTTACAGAGCACCCTCAGCTCCCCCGGACGATCTTGCTGCAATAATTGATCTCGCCTCCAACATGCACAACCCAAGCGTCCCAAACTGGATCCTAGGCGATTTCAACCTGCCAACACTGCAGGACAATCAAGTGTTATCCTTCCTTGATGCCCTCTCAAATCTCGGTTTCAAACAGTTAGTAAAAGAATCTACCCACTCTAAGGGAAATATTCTGGACTTAGTTTTCGCCCCTCAGATATCTCTTAACACTTCGCATGACCCCATAACATCCATAACTCCTGTTCCATGGTCAGATCACAAACTGATCATCTTCCAGATTTATTCGCACAAAACTGATGCAAAGCTCAAGAAGATACCAAGCAACATTACAAGACCACACTCCAGATGTTTCAAGCCTTTCAACAGAGACCTTATTCTCACGGAAACACAACAACTCATTAATGAAACCACCTCGAACCTCGACGACCTGATTACACATTGGAACAATTGCCTTAGTGCAATAGCCCTACGCACACCAACCAACAAGCCCCCAGGGAAAAGAACCAGCGCTCCATGGTACACAGCCAATCTTAGAGTTTCTCTTACCCAATTACGGAAACTCGAGAAGAGATGGCGCCGATCCCACTCTTCAATTGACCAGACAGCGTACAACTGTCACCTGGCTGCACACCGCAAGGCAACCACCGATGCAATGAAACAATACTACTCTGAGACCTTAAAGAGATCACTTAATAAACCCCATGATCTTTTTGACCTAGTCAAGACTCTATCTAAAGAACCAACCCCTGGACCCCAATTTGAGATTCACCCACAAGATTTTGCTAACTATGCACAATCCAAGATTTGCCAGACTATCAATATCTTGACTACAACCACCACCCCTGAACGAGACTACCCTGCAGCTCTAACTGTATTCTCTACCCCTACCAAGAATGGAATTGAAGACACTATTATGGCCCTTAACACCTCCACATCTCAGTCCGATCCATGCCCAGCCTTCTGGATCAAGGAGCTCCGCAGCCACTTCAGCCCAATACTATCCAATATAATTAACCTCTCCTTCACAACAGGTTCATTCCCCTCAGCTCTTAAGCGCACCTCTATCAGACCTCTTTTGAAAAACTGCAAACTTGACCCCCAAAAAGTAGAATCATACAGACCTATATCCAGTATACCTCTACTTGCGAAGATCATCGAAAAAGAGGTACAACGACAACTACAAGATCACGTTGACACTGCCGCACCATTAGACCCCTGCCAGCATGGTTTTAGAGAATCCCATGGAGTGGAAACTCTTCTTACCACCCTCTTCTGCAAGATAATCACTGGCATTGATGACATCCATCAAGGATTTGCTCTCATCTTTCTGGACATCGCTGCAGCCTTTGATTCAGTAAGTCACGAACTTCTCATAGGTCGACTAATTGAGAAAGGCATTACTGGAAGAGCGCTTGAATGGTGCAGATCTTACCTGTCTGGAAGATGGCAACATGTGCGTTCTGGTGGCATGACATCGGAACCTTTCCACCAAAATCAGGGAGTCCCACAAGGATCCTCCCTATCAGCCCTCCTGTTTAACATTTACATGCAGCCAATTTGCAAGATCATCCGATCCTTCAATGTGGACTGCATGTTATACGCTGATGATGTCCTGCTGTACATACCCTTCTCTACGGAACATCTAGACCTCTCTCCACTGACGAGCTGTTTCAACGCAGTTTCTGACTGGCTTTTCTCCCAAAACCTCCGAATACAGCATAAGAAAACGGAAGTACTCTTCATTACGAGGAACCCTAACTTCACACCACCACAATTCCTTAAAGTAAAAGATGCAGAATTACATTCTAAACCATCAATACGCTACCTCGGAGTCACCTTGGATCAACGCCTGGACATGAAAGCCCACATAGCGAATACAGTCAGGGCAGTATACTATAAGATCCGATCACTTAGGCATCTACGATCCATGCTTGAACCGAATGACTTCAGGACTATATACCAGGTGTTGATCATACCTCATTTTGACTACGCCAATGCCATCCTTCAAGGCCTGCCCCTATCCACCTTACACCCTCTGCAGCTCGCCATGAACGCTGCAGCAAGGGTCATCCATGGAGCCTCCAGAAGTGACCACGTTACACCTCTGCTGATACAACTACATTGGCTACCTATCCAGGCTAGAATAGTGTTCAAGACTCTGTTACTCACTTTTAAAGCTCTTCACAAGCTCTCCCCGGAATCAATAACTGCCCTCATCCACATCACATCTCCTAACAGAGCGAGGAGATCCGCAGCGACAAACACCCTAAAAGTACCGAAAGCATTAACAGTTTGCACAGCATCTACAGCCAATAGGGCGTTTAGCATCAGCGCACCAAGATGCTGGAACGCATTACCTCCAGATATCCGGGCTATTGAAAGCCTCACACAATTCAGGAAAGCCCTCAAATACCATCTTTTCAATAAGTATCTCATAGAACCAACTCACTGAGATAGAGAGCCAATCCGCTAAGGAAATATATGGTTTCCCAACAACATGCCATGAAAGTTTCTCTAACAACAACATGCCATGAAAGTTTCTCTAACCCTTAGTGGTTCATTTGTATCTACCGAATCCCTACCATATGACTCTATGTATCAATATTTGTAAATAGTTTACCATTGTTATCTAAGATTATGTAGCAAATGTTGTAAATAGTTACCCCTGTTATCCAAGTTTCGTACCCTGTTATCTGTAAACTCATACATGTTATCTGTAAACTCATACATGTTATCTGTACTGAGCATTTTTGTTCCATGTAAACCGCGCTGATGCTGAATAGTGCGGTATAGAAGAGACCGTAAATAAATAAATAAATGGGGAGGGATCTCTTGGGGTGGACCCACTCTAACTCAAAGAAAACACATTTATTTCTGCTAGTTGTAAAATATAAAGTGGTATTTTAGAAAAGGCATCAAAGTATAACCTGGGATGTCCAGGGCAAAACGTGCAGAAAAACTCCAGGGACGTCTATGTTTCAGCCTTATTTTAGACACATAGATGCCCCTGATGTGGACGCCCTTACTGGCATCCACACAGACGTCCCCATTACAAAAACGTGGGGTGGGGATGCTATTGCATGCTAGTTTGCATATGAGGACATCCAGTAGCATGGCAAAATGAAAACAAGAGCCCGTCAGTGTTTGTTGCCAATATGGAAAATATAGGGGATATGAGTGTATCTCCTGCACAACCTTCGGATATTTGCCTGGCAATAGAAGTGTTTTTTTGATACCTATTCGTGCCTGGAACAGGTATAAACTTGGATGCAGCTTGGGATGTATAGGTTGTTTCCGAAATCAGGTGAGGATGTTCAGGTTCTTGGGAACGCCCTGGACATGTCCACACCACAACCCCATTCTGATTTGGATGTTTTCGTGCTGGGGGCATCTTTAAAACTCCTTTCTAAAACGGCTCCAGGAATGCAAAAATAACCCTCATAATGCTCTGTTCTTTGTTTGGAAAACAGAGCCTCTTGTTTTTCGTTAATATAGCCATTTGCTTACATTAGTGCTTGTTCCACTAAGCAATCTGGCCTTCCTAAAGCTTTTTGAGTGAGAATCTGCCACCTCCTACCTTTACCGCAAGTTCTATGTAAGGTTTGTTGAGTTTTATTGTAAATCGCTTTGATTATATGATAAGCTATCAAAAAACGTGTTAAACAAAATAGATACTACTATTAATCATTTATATAACGCTACAAGGTGTACGCAGCGCTGTACAAACATATAAAGAAGACAGTCCCTGCTCGTAGAGCTTACAATCTAATCATGACAGACAGAACAATAATAGAGAAACAAGGGGGATCAAATAGGGAAGGAGACAAGGAGAACAAGGGATTAGGATCCAAATGCGGCCTCAAAGAGGTAAGCCTTTAGCATGAGTTTGAAGACGGGGAAAAAGAGACTTGGCATAAAGATAGAGGAAGTTTGTTCCATGCATAAGAAGCAGCAAGGTGAAAAATCATGCTCGCACAGGCTCTGCGGTGGTCAGCGTTTCTTAAATGCCAGCTGCCGTAGACAAAATGAAACTGGATATTGAGCAGAAGTCGCTGGATAGCAGCTTCCTGTGAATATCCATTGTCAACAATAACTACCGCAGGCTATCCGAACTGTGATGACACAGAAATGGCAGGCCTAACTATGGTTAATCTGGTTAGTGGATTGAAAATCACTGCTAAACAGATAACTGCTGGGATTGCCCTCACCCAGCCCACGGACCTCCCCAGTGCTGTGGAGTCAGCACTGCAGCAGTCAAAGGCAATAATTAGGCGGCACTATCCAGACAGTGGCACTGAATATTGGTTTCAGCAGCCTTTATCTGGTTACCAGGTCCCGCCAACTGGATAAACCTTTCTGAACACTGAACCCCTAGCGAGGAACATGTGGTGTTTTCTACTTTACAAGAAGTAGTAAGAGAGGACGGGTGGTTTGGTTCCTCTAGTCTTTTTATGGGGGCGTGCGTATGCCTTGTCGCATTTTATAAATGTTTAATAGTAGTAGTAGTTTATTCGGTTTGCGGCACTAATTGGCTAGTGCCACTGAATATCCCCACAGATGACTGCTTTGACACTAACCAATATGATTTTGTGTACAGGGCTGGGATGGTCCCAGCTCCTACCCGGATAGCGGTGATTTTCAGCCCGCTAACCAGATAGGTAACCCCATAAAGTTAGGACAGATCAATGGCAGTCCTAACTTTATTTGGTTTTGCTATCCGGTTAGCAGCTGAACATTACTGATGACCGGGTAGCAAACAGTCGGTGGCGAAACTGGATATTCAGTACCAAATGACATAAGCTCTGGCAATGAATATCTGGTTTCATTTTTGCCCACGGCAGTCAGGTGCTTTATAAAACCAATGACTACTGCAGGCTCAGTATCAGGCCCATCATTATTATTAGGTATAATTTTCAGTGTGACTTCAGACAATTTATTTTACCAGCCCTAACACTGGTACATGGCTCTAATTCATAGTGGGTCTTCACAAAGAATCAAACGGATTCAACACTGTCCAGGTAAAAATACTGGTAAACCCCCCAAAATTGCAAATAAATCACTGTCTAAACAAAAAACTTTTTTTTTTTTTTACAATAAATTAGATCTTAAGAGATCTGGAAATCTGAAAACTATGGATGGGCGGCATTTTTGAAGGCATTTACATGGGTAACTACTCTTGTTAGCCGTGTAAATGCCTTATCCGGGATTTTTCAAAGGCACCTACCCAGGTAGTGCCTTAGGGACTTATCCGTGATTTTCCAAACATGCCCAGATGGTATGTGGTTAGCACTGGGGCGTATTGGGGGCGTTCCGAAGCGGAGCGGGGCGGAGGAAAGGGCTAAACGGGTAGCACCGATTTTCGATGCTACTTGCTTAGCCCTCTGTGCCTTAAAGATAGGCAAGGTTTTTCCTCGCCTATCTTTAAGGCGCAGGGGCTAAGCGGGTAGCATCGAAAATCGCTGCTACCCATTTTAGCCTCGACAGCTCTGGGCACGTCCAGCCAAACCCGGATTTTCACTTCATAGCCTGCCTAGATGAAAATCGGGCCCGATATTTCCAAATTAGGAGCTTTAGAGATTTTCTAGTAACTGCTACTAAACCAACAGACACAGGACCCTATGAGCAATGAGAAAAGGAGATGTGCAACCTCATCCGCTTCATAGACAGGATTTTACTACTTATCAGATAGTGATAAACTCTCAGGGAGCAGCAAGCTGTAGGGATTAGGATAGAAAAACCGATCAAGCTCAAGTTGAGCACAGAACAGTATGTCCCGTAGATCTGTACTACTGGGATCAAAAAGCAATTGCTGGAGAAGTAATCAGAGACTCTTTGAAATGCTTCCAGAATTTTATTCATAGTCAAAAGCTTGAGGCCTTATGGGCTATGGAACCACAGCGTGGGTTTTGTTGCCTTCAATCATGAACGGCAAGAAGAATCAGAGCAGAACTGGATGTAAATTGCTGCATGGTATTGTCAGCTAGGCAGTTTTGGAAGAAAAGAACTCAAGTGAAATCACTGCAAAAAAACCAGTTTAATTTCAAGGCTAGCCTTTTCCATGGCAAACTAACAGGCATTAAACAAAAAACAAATGTTGGGCACTGCAGTGAAAGCATAGTTACTCACCTGTAAAGCACAGTTACTTACCTGTAACAGGTGATCTCTGGGAACAGCAGGAATAAGTCTTCACATATGGGTACGTCAGTACCGACGGAGCCTGCGCGGGAACGCTCCCCAGCGTCCCAAAAAAGGAAAGCTTTTGGGAGCATCCCACAGCGCCTGCGCGCTGCCTTCCCGCCTTTCCTAACCGCCTCTCTCCAGTTCGAGTTTTAAAGCTGAGACAAAGAGAGAGAGAGGAAAGGAAAGATAGATAGAGAGATAGAACTCCTAGGGGAGGTGGGTGGGTTGTGAAGACTTATTCCTGCTGTTCCCAGAGATCACCTGTTACAGGTAAGTAACTGTGCTATCTCCAGGAACAAGCAGGAATGAGTCTTCACATATGGGGACTCCCCAGCTAGAGATGCCCGGGAGATCCCCAAGGTTGTGAGACCCTGAGAAGGGCTCTACCTCCTCCCATGGATCTCAGGCATCCAACTAGGGATGGAGGGTAGGAGTTGATTAAGCATGGAACAGGTGTTTGAGAACAGCCTGACCAAACAAGGCATCCCGGCGGGAGTCCTTGTCCAAACAGTAATGGGCTGTGAAGGTATGAACCGAGGCCCAGGTGGCCGCTCGACAGATCTGGTCGATGGACACAGAATTTAGATGAGCCATAGAGGTGGCCATGGCCCTCACATTATGAGCTGTGACATGGCCCTCCAGAGAAAGGTTCTTACTCTGGTAGGTGAAAGAAATACACTGAGCAATCCAATTGGACAGTGTCCTCTTAGAGACTGGAAGTCCCAAATGAGAGGGATCAAAAGCAACAAAGAATTGAGAAGACTTTCTATGTTGCTGTGTCCTTTGTAAGTAAAAAGCAAGAGCTCTCTTACAATCCAGGGTATGAAGATTCCTCTCTGCACTTGATGCATGAGGACCTGGAAAAAAGACAGGTAAATACACCTCTTGATTAAGATGAAAAGGTGAGACCACTTTAGGCATAAAGTGTGGATTGGTCCTAAGGACTACTTTATCATGATGGAACCTTGTATAAGGTGGATTAGCCACTAAGGCCTGCAGTTCACTGATGCGGCGAGCTGAGGTGACTGCAATAAGAAAGATAACCTTCCAGGAAAGAAATTTCAAGGAGGTAGTGGCTAAGGATTCAAAGGGTGGCTTCATGAGCTGACCAAGAACCAGATTCAAGTCCCATACCACTGGAGATGGTCTAATGGGAGGTTTAGTTAAAAGAAGGCCTCTCATGAATCTTGCAATAAGAGGATGAGAGGAGACAGGTTGTCCATTGAGAGACTTGAGGGATGCTGCAATAGCACTCAAATGGACCCTTACTGAATTCGTTTTGAGGCCTGCATGGGAAAGATACAGGAGATATTCTAGTAAAGAATTCAAAGGTATTGCTAGAGGGTTAATACCCTTCTCAGCACACCAAATGGTAAACCTTTTCCATTTAAAAGCATAGGAACGTCTAGTAGAAGGCTTTCTGGAAGCATGAAGGATATCCTTTACTTGCTGAGAAAGATGCTAATCTTGAAGGTCTAAGCCTTCAGCAACCAAGCCCTGAGATGGAGAGATTGGGGGTTTGGGTGCCACAACGTTCCCCCCTCCTGAGACAGGAGATCTGGAGCAGACCCCAAGTCCAGGGAGGGAGCTTGAGAGAGATGCAGAAGTAGAGGGTACCACACTTGGCGTGGCCAACGTGGAGCTATGAGGATCATACTCCCTCAATCTCTCTGAAGCTTGAACAGGGTCTTGGGAATTAGGGGAATGTGTGGAAAGGCGTACAGGAAGTCTTGACCCCAGTGAAGGAGGAAGGCATCCCTGGCCTGAACTGCCTGACACGGAATTCTGGAACAGAATCGGGGAAGTTTGGCATTCCACGGACTTGCAAAGAGGTCTATGTCCGGGGTTCCCCAAATTCGAAAGATTCTGACTATCTGGTCCATATGAAGGGACCATTCGTGTGGAAGCAGAACTCGACTGAGTCTGTCTGCCCAAGAGTTTTGAACTCCTGGAAGGTATACTGCCAGAAGATGAATTTGATGCTCTCTGGCGAAGGCCCACAATCTCAGAGCTTCGTTGCAAAGCGACAGAGAGCCAGTTCCTCCCTGCTTGTTCACATAGAACACGGCTACTTGGTTGTCCGTGTGGATGAGGACTGTCTTGTAGCTGAGCAGGGTATGGAAGACTCTGAGAGCTAAGAAGATTGCTCTGAGCTCTAAGATGTTGATATGTAGGGAGGTCTCCTGTGGAGACCAAATGCCCTGGGTGGAGAGGTTTTGAAGATGAGCTCCCCAACCCTTTGGAGAGGCATCTGTTGTAAGGATTGCTTGGGGTAACAATTGTTGGAAGGGGGGACCCCAGCAACAGATTTTGAGTGGACTTCCACCACTGGAGAGACCAAAAGAGGCGCCTGGAGGTTGCTATTTTGTATGACAAACCCCCTGATGCCTGGGTCCACTGGGTGGACAAAGTCCATTGAGCTGCCCTCATGTGAAGGCGAGCATAGGGGACCACATGCACAGTGGATGCCATGTGGCCTAGCAGTTGCAACATCTCTCGAGCAGTTAGATGGGTTTTTAACTGAATCTGAGAGGCTAACTGCACTAAACGTAGGCAACGGGCCTGAGGAAGATAGGCCCTTGCAGTTGTGGTATCCAGCAAGGCCCCTATGAACTCTAGAGACTGAGTAGGGATGAGTTGGGACTTTGGAATGTTTATCACCAGTCCCAGATACTGCAGAACACGCATTGTGCAGGCTAGGGAAGTCTGGGCCTCTGATTTGGATGATGCTCGGATGAGCCAGTCATCCAGATATGGGAATACGAATATTCCCAGAGTGCGTAGAAATGCAGCTATTACTGCCATGCATTTTGTGAACACTCTTGGAGCAGAGGCCAGACCAAAAGGAAGCACCCTGTATTGGTAGTGCTTTCCTAGATAAAGGAACCGAAGGAACCTTCTGTGTGCTGGATGGATGAGTATACGCATCTTGAGATCTAGAGAACAAAGCCAATCCTGACTCTGAAGGAATGGAAGGAGAGTACCTAGAGAAATCACCTTGAATTTCTCCTTGCATAGGAATTTGTTCAATTCTCTGAGATCTAATATGGGTCTGTAGCCCCCTGTTTTCTTTGGAATTAGAAAGTAGGGGGAGTAGAACCCTGAGCCCTGTTGAAGAAGAGGTACTTCTTCTATTGCCCCTTGGGCAAGAAGGGTAGAAATCTCCTGACCCAGAAGGTCGAGAAGAGATGTTGGAGAATTGAACTGTCTCACCATGGTGTAAGGAGGAAGGTTTGAAAAATGAAGTTTGTACCCTTCCCTTATGATGGAAAGGGTCCAGTGCTCTGCTGTGATTTGCTCCCATCTGGGAGCAAAGTGAGCTAACCTTCCTGGAATGGTGAGAGGCTCTGGGTCTTTTAGAGCCAGAAAGGCTAAGTTCTCTAGCTGCAAGTCAAAGGCCCTGAGGAGGCTGAGGCTGTTGGGCTACAGTAGTCCTTGCAGCCTTAGGCTTGGCCTGTTTAGGTTGTTGATGCTTTGCAGCAAAATGACCTGCAGATGATGTCTGTTGACCATAAACAGGATAATGTCTTCCCTTCTTGGGAAAATATGCCTTTTTGAACAACCTCTTCTGGACAGGATTAGAGGTAGACTTTGAAAGCCTATCCAAAGCAGAATTTTCTGCATCCATTTGAGTGGCCTTTGCTTGCCAATCTTTGCCAAACAGGTTTTCACCTGTACAAGGAAGATTTCCTAATCCATCTTGGACCCAAGGTTCCAAATCAGAAGCTTGTAGCCAAGCAATTCTGCGTGCACCTATGGCAATGGCCGAGGCTCTGCTGGCCCCCTCAAAAGAGTCAAAGGCTGCACGGTTAGAAAATTTGGAAACATCCTGGGCATGCTTAAGCCTGGAAAAGTTTTCTGCCAAAAGCATCTAAGGTTCTACATTCTCTTCCTGGAGGAGCAGATGAGTGCCTCTTTGCACTCTTTAACTTTTTCATAGCAGACTCTACCACAATAGAATGGTGAGGAAGCTGAGTTTTATGAAATCCAGGAGAAGGAGGGACACGATACATGGTATCCAACCTACGAGAATGAGAGGAGATGGTGAGAGGAGTCTCCCATATGCCTATCATGTGGTCATAAAGGATCTCATGAACTGGCAAAGTGGCTGCTTCTTTAGGAGCTTTGGGATATTGCAAAATATCCAATTTTTTGGCTCTAGGCTCTGTCTCAGGGGCCACTGAGATAGAAAGCCCTTTGGCCACCTCCCTTATGAAGTCTTGAAAAGACAAGTCTTCTGGAGGGGACATTCTTCTTTTTGGAGAAGAAGGCTCCTGAGGAAGAAGTACCGATGCTTCGACAGAGGCCTCCGATGCATCAGAGTCTTCGGAGGAATCGAAGTATCGCCTGTCTGGATGCTCTTGTAAAGCCCGATACGCATACCGGGTGGTATCGACATCGGGAGTCATCGGTACTGGATCGGTACCGATAGGCATCATTGGACAGGGTACCGCTGCAGTCGACACCGAAGCCGATGTCGATGCAACCGGTACCAGCACCGGAACCAATGTCGGAGCCGGTACCGACAACGATGCTTGTTGCAGTACCAGCGGCGTCGCAACTTGTATGAATGCCGTAATGGCACGATGCATGGTCAGGACATTCTGATCCATCGACGCCATGAATGTCTGGAGGTCGGTACCGAGGGATTCCACCGGTACCCCAGAACATTGCAACAGGTGATCGGTCGAGGCCGTGCCATCGATGTCAACCTGTGACCCCATAGGAGGAGCTTTGGAAGCCGGAGCTTCCCGCCGGGGTACTTTTGCCGGTTCAGGATCCTTGAGGGCAAGCCCAGAGGCATCTCGATGCTTAGAGGGAGATCTACCCTTCGAGGACCGGCTGGACTTATGTTTGGTTACCTGAGATCCATAGGAGGAAGAAGCAGCCCTGGAAGATGTCGATGCCACCGAAGCTGCATCAGAGGGAAACAGTGTACTGAGCTTTGCTGCTCGATTCTGTAAACCTCTTTTAGACATCATGGTGCAGGACGGACAATCCATGATGGAATGGTCAGGACCCAAACACTTAAGACACCAGTCATGGGTGTCGGTAACAGAAATGGTACCGCTGCACTTAGTGCATTTTTTAAACCCGGAGGTGGGTTTTTCCATGAGGAATTTTCGGTTAGGCCTAAGGCCCAATGAAGAAAAAATACACTGAAGAAAAAGAAAGAAAAGACCGGCGGTACCAGTCCGACGTCGAAGAAGGCAGACGCGCGACCAAAGAAATAAAATAAAATAAAGAACTTCTTCAGCGGTGACAGGAACATGACCTGCTGGCTCCGCGGAAAAGAAGAACTGGAGAGAGGCGGTTAGGAAAGGCGGGAAGGCAGCGCGCAGGCGCTGTGGGATGCTCCCAAAAGCTTTCCTTTTTTGGGACACTGGGGAGTGTTCCCGCGCAGGCTCCGTCGGTACCGACGTACCCATATGTGAAGACTTATTCCTGCTTGTTCCTGGAGATCAAGCATTCTCCAGGAATAGCAGGAATTAGTCCTCACATATGGGTGACGTCGACACCGACGGAGCCCATGCGGAAGCATCTCCCCAAGCTTTCAAGGATGCACCATGCATTTGTGGTTCCCTTCCTGCCCAAGTGTGCCATCTTGCCTCAGTCTGATGACATAGCTAAGATGGCAAAAATAAAACATGGTAAAGATGCAACTCCAAGGGGAGGAGGGAGGGTTATGAGGACTGATTCCTGTTGTCCCCGAGAACACCTGTTACAGGTGAGTAACTACGCTTTCTTTGGGAACAAACAGAAAGTTGGTCCTTACATATGGGACTCCCCAGCTATAGGCTACTGAGAAACTGTACAAAATGCTACGGATGACTAGAGAAGGTGAGCCATGAGATGCAGCAGTTGAATCCCAACTGAGAGACTCTCACAAGACCCAAGTGTGCGGAGGGGAACCAGCACTCTGGTAGCATAAACACAAAAGAGTCAGAGGGCAGGAGTTGCCTACACCCTAAAGAGATCACGGAACATGGCCTAGCCGAAGGCGCTGTCCTATTGGGACTCCATCTCTAGGCAGTAGTGAGCTGCGAAAGTATGAACCGAAGACCAGGTGGCAGCCTGGCAGATTTCCGTCACAGGTACGGAACGCATATTTGTCACAGAGGTAACAATGGTCATGACGCAGTGATCTAGTGAGGTCCCAGCCTGTTCATAGGAGAGGGCAATGTAGTCTGCCACCCAAATGGACAGAGTTCGCTTGGTCACTGGAAGCCCCAGCTTCGCGGTGGCCCTGAGTCCGTTGCAGATAGAAGGACAGGGCTCTCTTACAATCCAGAGTATGAAGAATGGCCTCCGCCTTGCCAGCATGAGGCCTCGGGAAGAAGGTGGGGGAGCATCACCTCCTGATTGAGGTGGAAGGGGGACACCACTTTTGGCAGAAACTTGGAGTATGTGTAGAGCACCACCCTGTTTTTGTAGAACCTCGTGCAGGGAGGCTTTGCCATCAGTGCCTGGAGCTTGCTGACCCTGCGAGCCGATGTGAGTGCCACGAGAAAGACAACCTTCCAGGAGAGGTATCGCAAGTGGCAAGTAGCCAGGGGCTCAAATGGTGGCTTAGTGAGTTGTGAGAGCACCACATTGAGATCCCACTTCATCGTTGGTGGGCAGATGGGGACGGACAACATGAGGAAATGACAAACGAGGAGCTGAGCCAAGAGGGGCTTGCCCTCAACAGAGTAATGGTGCGCTGCAATAGCGCTCAGGTGCACTCTGACTGAGTTGGACTTCAGTCCCATCTGGAACAGGAGTAAGTGGTACTGGAGTACCAGTTGCATCGAGCAGAATGGGTTTTCCTGCCTCTTGGTGCAGCACACTGAAAATCGACACCACTTGAAGGCATACGCCCTTCTCATGGAGGCCTTACGGGAGGTCAGAAGGATCTCCTCCATGTCTCATGGGAGGTGGAAGGGAGCTAGAGCTACTTTTTCAGCAGCCAAACTGTGAGCGACAGAGATCCCAAGATGGGGTGCAGAACAGAGCCCTCCTCTTGTGAAAGTAGTCCTGGGGCATGGCCCAGGGGAATCAGAGATGCCACTGACAAGCAGAGAAGCAGCAGGAACCAGGGTTGCCTGGACCACTGGGGGTGCTACGAATATCAGTGATGCCCTGTCACACTGGACCTTGAAGAGGGTCTTGGTGACCAGTGGTGTCAGCGGGAAGATGTAGAGGAGACCTTTCATCCATGGAATGAGGAACGCATCTGCCACTATCCGGGACGGGTGTGGCTGGCAGAGCAGAAGCGAGGCAAATGCATGTTGTCCGGTCTGGCGAACAGGTCCAATAGGGGGATGCCCCAGAGTTGGAAAAGTTGGGAGGCCACTCTGGGGTCCAGGCACCACTTATGCAGCTGGAGGACTCTGCTCAGCCTGTCTGCCAGGACATTGTCCTGGCCTGGGAGGTATACCACCCACAGGAGCATTCCATTGCATGTCAGAGGGCTACCGCTTCCTGGCAGAGAGAGTACGCCCCCATGCCCCCCCCTTGCTTGTTGACAGAGAACATTGCGACTTGGTTGTCCGTCTGAACCAGCACCGACTGGTGCTACAACCAGTAGTGAAAGGCTCGGAAGACCAGAAATATTGCCCGGAGCTCCAGAAGGTTGATCTGCAACTGGAACTCTGTCTGGGACCAACTGCCTTGAGTGTGGAGGTCCTTGCAATGAGCTCCCCATCTCAGCAGGGAGGTGTCTGTGGTAAGGACCCTCTGGGGGGTGGGTGCCTGGAAGGGTATCCCGACCTGTAGGTGGCAGGGGAGCTGCCACAAGTCAAGGGAGTTTGCCAGCTGGCGGGTCACTCTTACCCTTTCTCAAAGCCTGCCCATGGCTTGTGTCCATGGGGAGCGGAGGCAACCCGGAGCCACTCTCATGTGCAGGCGAATGTATGGGGATCACGTGGACTGTAGAAGCCATGTGGCCCAGCTGGCGGAGAGGGTGAGCGTGCACTGACCAGCAGTGCTGCACCTCTGTAGCTAGCACCCTGAAGCATTCTGTCTTCCCCGGAGGAAGGAAGGCCTTGGCCTGGAGGGTGCCTAGCTGTGCCCTTATGAGCTTCAGGCACTGAGCTGGAGAGAGGTGGGATTTGGGGTAGTTGATGATGAACCCCAGATGCTGCAGGACGTGGATGGTACATTTGGTGGTGTGGTGCACCTCTGTAGTTATGTCTCCTTTTATGAGCCAGTCTTCCAGGTAGAAAAGACAAAGGCCCCTTGGAGACGAAAGTGGGCTGCAACCACTGCTAGGCACTTGGTGAAGATCCCTGGAGATGAGGCCAGCCCGAAGGGTAGCACCCTGTAATGGTAGTGTCCTCCTCCCACCATGAACCGGAGGTATTGTCGGTGGTTGAGATGGATCAGGGTGTGTGTATAAGCATCCTTCAGGTCTATGGAGCATAGCCAGTCTCCCTGCTGGAGGTATGGCAGCAGTGTTCCAAGAGACAGCATCTTGAACTTCTCCCTCACCAGAAATCTATTCAGGTCCCACATGTCTAGGATGGACCTGAGGCCCCCTGTTCACTTGGGAACGAAGAAATATCTGGAGTAGAAGCCTTTGCTCCAGAGATGCTTGGGCACTGGCTTCATCGCCTTGTCCTCGAGGAGGCCTGTGAGCTTGGTGAGGAGCAGAGTCTGGTGAAGGAGAGGTCTTACGAGTTCTCCTGGGAAGAATGAGAGTGGCGTCTGTTGCAGGTGGAGGAGGTAACCCTCCTTAACTACTTGCAGTACCCAGGAATTGATGGTGATGGAGGACCACCTGTGGGCAAACAGGGCCAGAGGCCCCCCTGGGAGCTGCTGAGGGCCTCCAGGGGGGAAGAGGAGGCCATGCCCAAGAAGTCAAAAACTCCCTCCAGGCTGTGCCAGGGATGGTGCCTGGGTCTTAGGGGTCTTAGGTTTGCTGGGGCCGTGCCCTTACCCCTTGGGCTGTTGTTCCTGCTGGGGTCAGAGAAGGCTTGGAACTGTGGGGCATTACCAAAGTTCTCCTTTTTTCTCGGGAAGAAAGGCTTCTTCCCCAATACTTTCTTATGAGGGTGCACGAGGTCTTTTTAGAGAGTCTGGTCCTGGCCAGGAACTCAGTCTCTATCTCTGCAGCCTTGTCTGACATGGGTTTTCTGAAGAGGTTCTCTCCAGTGCATAGGACATCGATGAGTTTGTTCTGGACCCATTGCTCGAGGTCAGACGACTGCAGCCATGACTGGCATCGGGCCCCGATGCCTGCAGCGGCCACTCTGACTGAGGATTTAAAGCCATCGTATGCTGCTCGAGACAGGAACTTCAAACATTCCTTGACTGCCGAGGCCAGTGACTTGAACCATTGAAGAGATTCCCCACTGAGGCCTGCAGAGAAACCAGCAAGCTCTCTTGCCAGTTCCTTGAGGTATATACCGATGTACAACTGGTAAGAATGGACTCGGCAAGCCAGTATCGAACTCTGGTAGCATTTTCCGCTGAGGGCGTCCAAGGTCTGGGCCTCCCTACTCGGGGCCACCGAGGAATGAGTCTTTTGGCTCTTGAGTCGATGCATGGCCGAACTGGATTTTTTGGAACCCCAGGCTTTGGTGGACTCGGTACATGGAGTAGAGCCATCTATTCACAATGGGCACAGACACCAGTGTTTCCCATATATGGAGGAGAAGGTGCTTGAGGATCAGAGGGATGGGCACCATGAGGGCCTCCTTTGGACGGGCTTCATACTGGAGGATCTCAAGTTCCTCCATGTGAGGGGTCCTCCTCCACCTCAGTCTCAAACACGAGGGCCTTTGCCATATTCCATACAAAGTCGAGGAAGGCAAAGTTCTCAGGCGGGGAACGGAACCAGGATACTGGTGGAGAATGGTCTGAGGGCATGTCTCTGTGTTGCCGGGTGTCTGGGGACTCCTTGTCCTTGGTCTCCCAGTCTGACTCAAAGTCAGAGGAAGAATCCAAGGCTCTGCGGATCCCCTGGTCGGATCTCGAGCCCGAGGGCCTGCGACCCCTGGAAGACCTGTGGTCCGAGCTGTGTGCACTCACTAGAGAGAAACGCTGTCCCGAGGAACGGGACCGGGAACTCGTCCAATGCCGATGGCTCTCTCAATGCTGGTGATGCTTCAGGCTCAGCTCGATGACCACAGAACTCCTCGAGGTCAAGGGTCTGGTCATCGGGGCGGATGAACTGGATATAAATGCCTGCTGCTGGGCCAGGAGGACAGTGATACTGAGCTCCTAGGCTGTCATCCTGGTCTCCATGTCAGATGGCTCTGCGGCCTTCGACACGGGCACTAATGGCTTCAGGCTTGACAATGGCTTTGTCGAGGGGGGAGTCCTTGACCAGATGGCTTTGGGGGTCTGAGGCTGGTCACCTGATGCTGACAACTCCTTCTGGGGTAGCATGTGAGGCTGCTCCCGCTCCGACCCCTTGGACTCACACCAGGGACTACGGGGTCTGGTGTGGGATTTATCCAGTTTTCCTGACCCATCCTTCGAGGTTGGAGCTCTTCTTGCGTTCCACTCCCAGGGAGTTCCTCTCGGAGTCCCATGGCCATGAAACTGGAGGGGGCCTTGGAGCATGGTGTTGCCGGGGACTCCGGCACAGAGTCGGATTTATGGAAGAACTTCTCCTGTTGCAACTGACAGCTCTTGATGGCCTTTGCGAACATCGAGTTGCAAAGATCGTAGCCCAAGATGTCATGGTCCGGCTCGAGGCAACAGAGGCAGCAGTCATGTAGGTCGGTGAGGGACATCATCTTACTGCACCGATCACATTTTTTTAAGCCGCTGGAGGCCATGGGGAAAAAGCAGGCCCTTCAACCCGGGTGAGGGTCCGAAGCCTACTGGCCAAAAAAAGGGTGTGAAGCACCGGTCGAGGGATACCTCAAGGAGCACGCCGAGGCGATCTGGCTCAGGGGCGGGAAGAGGAACTGGTATGCGTACTGGAAAGAGGATAATTTAAGGCAAAAAGAGATATTTTTTCAAGGGAAACAGGACAGACATCCAGTGGGCTCCGCGGCAAAAAAGAAGCAAGATGGCACCCTTGGGTGGGAAGGGGACCACGCATGCATAGTGCATCTTCCAAAGGCTTTCTTTGAAAGCTGAAGAGATGCTTCCGCGTGGGCTCCATCGGTGTCACCCATATGTGAGGACTAACTTCCTGCTTGTTCCCAGAGAATAAATGACTCGGTTTGCGTATGTGCAGATAATAAAGTTACATACTTGTAGCAGATATTCTCCATGGACAGCATGGATAAGTCCTCACATACGGGTGATGTCATTGATGGAGCCCTGCACAGGATCTAGTTCCCGGTAGCTTCTGGAAACTTTTGGAATGGCTGCACCATACCTGTATGCTTGTTCCCACTTGACATCACCGTTGTCATGTGAGATTTCTTATCTTTGAATCAGCTGATGTAGAATTCAACTCCCAAGGGGAGGTGAGAGGACTGTGAGAATGTGTCCTGCTGTCCACGGAAAGCACCCGCTACAGGTAACTTTGTTTTCTCTGTGGAGAAGCAGGATAATGTCTTCATGTATGGGAATCCTTAGGTACAGGTTACTTCGAAAGAAAAAAAGGAAATAAGAAACTGTTACAACTAGTGAACATTTGAACATTGTTTTTTGGAAGAAACAGGCCTACTTGTTCTTTTGTATATTTTTTTTGTAAAAGGCAAACTGAACAGAAGAAAATATCATTTAAGGGGATGGAGTTGGATTCTATTCCATGAACAGATTCTAGAGAACTGATTGACCGAATCTACTGTCGTGTCAGGAGTCTCTGTTCAAACAGTAGTGAGATGTGAATGTATGGAGAGAAGTCCACAATGTAATCTTGCAAATCTCCTCAATGGAGGCTGATCTCATGTGGGCTACTCACACATGAGTCGTGACATGATTCGGAAGAGTCAAACACAACTGTGCATAACTAAAAGTGACACACATCCGCTGACCAATTTGACCGACTATGTTTGTCGACGGCAGGCTCCATCTTGCTTGGATCAAAAGAAACAAAAGGTTAGTGGACTTCCTAATAGAGGGCCAAAGATCTCCTGCAATCCAATGTGTGCAATGCATTTTCTCCTTTGTGAGTGTGAGGTCTTGGAAACAATGTTGGCAGAAGTACTGACTGATTAAAGTGGAATTCCAACACCAACCCAGGAAGGAACTTAGAATGAGTACGCTAGACCACCCTACTGTGATAAAACTTAGTGTAGGGTGGATCAGTGAGCCTGGAGCTCACTAACCTTGTGGGCTGAAATTATCACCACCTAAAACAAGTCTTTCCAGGTCAGGTATTTCAGTCCACAGGTATTTAGTGACCCAAAGAAAGTTTTCATCAGCTAAGACTGCATTAAGATCCCAAGACACTGCGGGAGGCTTAAGGGGAGGTTTTATAAGAAGCCTTAAATTAAGCAAACAACTAAAGGCTATAAAGAGATGGATTTACCTCCTACATGGTGATAGAAGGTGCTGAGTGCACTTAAGGTGAACCCTGCCTGATTTAGTCTTCAGATCAGGCTCTGAAAGTAGAATATATGCCAACAGTTTTTATATGGAATAGGAAAAAGGATCTAGCACCCTTTCGTCACACTACATGGCAAACCTCTTCCATTTAAAACTGTATAACCTCCTAGAGGAATCTCTCCTAGAAGCCAAAAGGAGATTAGCTACGCTAACCAACAAATTCAGAAAGGACAGGATGACATTTTACTTATCAGATAAATGTCCTTTCCTGGAATCCTGCAAGCACAGTCTAGACTAGTGGGTTGTGTCCTCCTGCCAGCAGAGGTGGAGACAGAGAACAACTAGAAAGTTCTAGTGACATCATCCTGCTACTTGACTCAGTGCAGTTAAGGGCATACCTCAGTATTCGTACACAAGCAAATGGTCAACAACCTGACTGCACACAACCTCATTGAAACTGGAATAGGATTTGGCTCACGCTTTTTCTCAGAACTTCAAGGCGCTTTCCATTCAGATACAGTGGGTATTTTTCTGTCCCCAGAGGGCGTACAATCTAAGCTTGTACCCAAGGCAATGGAGGGTTAAGTGACTTGTCCAAGATCACAAGGAGCCGCAGTGGAACTTGAACCTGGTTGCCCTGGTTCTAGCCCACTGCTCTAACCATTAGCCTATTTCTCCACATTGAGAATAACAAGATGGAACTATATACAAATATATACAGAACAGCCACCACACAGAACAACTGAAATTCAAAGCCTGGAAGGCTAACTGCAGAGATAACAGAGCACAAGGGGCAGGTCCTGGACTGGTCTACCAGCCCATTATCTGTTAAGTAAAATGTTACCTTCCAGATCATCCTGCTAGACCAGTCCAGACAAATGGGACTCTTTCTCCTACTATCTGCTGCTTCTGCCCTCTCCAGTGCAGACTTCTGGCTTATGCAAGTCTGCATTGGACTGGGGTGGAAACAGCAGATTTGGAGAAAGAAACCATGATGCAGTGCTGGAATGTGTAGGTAAGCGCTCTATCATGGTTTGCAAGCCACTACCACCATTGCAGGCTCCAGAGAGGGAGGCAGCGGTGGCAATGGGGGCAAGGGGAAAACAGGGGGAGAAGCAGGATGGAAGACCCACCTAGGGCATCTCCAATCCTTGCACTGGCACTGGAGGGAAGTACCAAAGGTGCTACTTCACTGGGAGGGAAGACACGGCCGCCTTCAAAACCTCTGCACAAAAGCTGTGTCCACCCTAGCTTGGACATCCAAGTGGTAGTATTTGACAAAGGTCAAAAACATTGACCAAACTGATGCCCTGCAAAAGTCAGTAGGGGTTACTGAGCTTCATTCTGCCCAGGTTGAAGCTTGAGCCCTTGTCAAGCACGCTTGCAATCCTTCCGGGACAGCACTGTTCCATAAAAGTTAGGCTAAGTACCCAGTTTCTTTATTTTTTAATTTTATGTTTATGAAATTGAATTAGTAAGTATCCTGTACAAGAAAAAGAAAACATACTGAGATGAGTGAAAACAAAAATGCAATACTGTTACAGAGGAAAATTCATATATCAATATCTATACATTAGACCACTAGAAAAAAGGGGGGAGGAGAAAGAAATAGGTGGAGTTCTTTATAAAGAGGAAACAACAAAAAGAAAAAGAAAGGGTACTAGACACGAAAGATTCTCATTAAATCTTGATCATTCACCATTTAATTCTTCCACTGCAGGGGTAAAGAACATATTGGTCACATGGGAAATCCTTTTCAAATCCAAAAACGCATGCAGCTGTTCCAGTATGAAAAAAAATTATACTTATTTAAATAGCTCAGATAACATTTACAAGGATATTGCAAATAGAACATAGAAACATGATGGCAGAAAAATACCATATAGCCTATCTAGTCTGCCCTTCTATATCAACTACTATAGTACCTTTTTTTCCCTTTAGAAATCTGTGTTTGTCCCATGATTTCTTGAATTCAGATACTGTCCTCGTCTCTACTACCTCCACTAGGAGACTATTCCATTGGTCCCAGGTCTAGGGCACCTTGACACATTGACAAAAAGTGTAATCTCCTTTCCTGAGTAGATCATGAGACATCAGGAAACATTTTAATAGTTTGTCCCATGAATGAGTTATTCATCTTCTGGAATAAAGACGAATAATCCTATTCATGTCCTGCTCAAAAATAAAATTCACCAAGAGTGTAGATCTTATTTATTTTATTTATTTATTTATTTACATTCTCTTATATACCGCGCTATTCTGCATCAGTGCGGTTTACATTGAACAAACTGAAATTACATTGAACAGGGTATTATAACTTGGAGATAACTATTTTTATAGGGAACTTGGGCTATGGAGGGTTAAGTGGCTTGCCCAAGACCACAAGGAGCACCTGTGGGACTAGAAACCCCAGTCCTTCCGGCCCAAGGTTGCTGTCCTCTAGTGGGATTTGAACCCCTGACCTTCCGGCCTGAAGTACCTTGCCCCAACCACTAGGCTACTCCTCCACTCCATTTAGCTCCATGAAGGAAGTCTCAACAAAGCAGAAGCATCTAAGGCATCTTGAACATCTATTTGCTGCTTTGAGATAGCTGGCAAGAAGAAAGCCTTATTAACTGACAGGAAAGCCATCTCAAGGACCAGCAAAACTTCACAAAGATACATCTTTAAGATATCCAAGGAAGCATATTTGGAACCTTAGGAAAATCCAAGAATCTCAAGTTCAAATGTCTCATTTGGTTCTCAAACTGCTCAAGTGTACAATGAATAATTATCTTATCTTTGATTAAGGTATCAATTGTAGAGTTAGAATCCAGAACTTCCTTATCTAATACAGAACTTTTTTCACCAAATTCATCAAAGGATGATTCATGCATTGAATTAGCATTAGCCACTGTTTGCACTAAAGCATTAATCTCTTGGCATATCTTCAAGACATTAGTATCCAATTTCACAAGCATAGCCCAGATAGATTGCAAGATAATTTCAGGCATACTCACGGCTGATGGAGGAGCCGGATTTCAAGAAGAAATAACACCTAATTCTCCCATTGCTTGCACTGTCTCAGGCATCCCTGCCTGCAAATCAGAAATGAAACAGTCTCCTGTGTTGACCAAAAATGACTTCCCTTTTGTCCCCAGAAAAGAAACAGGATCCTGCGAGTCATCTAGCAAGGGGGGGGGGGGGGCCTCACCACACCCAACACCATCTCATCAGTCTGCCCCCACTCGTGGTGGCTTGGTTCCAAGTCCGCCACTAGGTGAAGCTATGCACTTAAGTTAATATGCCCCCAAGGCATAGCAGGCCCTCCACCAGCCTCTTGTGCAGCAGAGGACTCACTTGCTGCAGTTGACACAGCATCCGAGGACCTCTGCAGATGACCATCCAGTCATGACTGCTTCAGGGCAGGAGTGGCAGCAGCTTTAGAAGGCTTAGTCATAGCCTTCCCTTTCTTCTTTTACGGCATTGTAATGCAAATAAATCAAAAGTAAAAGGTGAGGCAAAGCGATCGGAGTCTCTAGAGACATGCTACAATCTTGACTCCTGCCCCTGTTATACTGTTGAGCTGATGCTCAGGAAATGGCCTCTTTAATCCAATAGGCCAGGGTGGCAACCTCACTCTTACACAGACCCACAAAGAGCACAATCTATCTGACTTCCAGAAAGAATACATGACCTTCAGGTATCTAAGAACATCAAGTCGACAAAGATCTTTGCCCTTCTCCTTACACTGCTCCATCGAAAAAGACAGAAGGCAGACCACCTGATTGACTCCCACACACTTGGTGATACCCTGGTTGACGTCGTATACTACAGCATTGTTCAAAAACACCCAGAGGCAACCAGGCAATGGAGATGCCAGAGGGCTAGGCGAATGGCACAAGCTTCTAGGCGATTAATGGGCCAAGCTGCCTTGTGTCTGGACCAATGTCCCTGCGCCAACTGACCCTCACAATGAGCCCCTCAGCATTTGACATGAGGATAAGCCACTGAGGATCATCCAGAAGCATTCCTTTGATCAAATTGGTGGGCTGAAACCATCAAATCAGGCTGGACGCTACCAACAGCAAAAAGGTGAGCCTGATCTCGAAGTCTCATGAGCAAGGCAACCAATGCGACTGTTGGAGAGATTGCATATGGGCCCTTGCCCAAAGGATGAATTCAGAGTAGCTGTCATAGAGCCCAGGAGCTGAAAATAGTCTCAAACGTTTGGATTTGTCACTGGAAGGCCGTCAACTGCATCAGAAACTTAGAAACTCTCTTGGTGGTCAAGAAGACTTTGAAAACATGGGTAATGAACAGTGCTTCAAGATATTTCAAAGATTGAGAGGGATCCAGGTGACTTTTGCTCCAATTCACCACCCAGTTGAGGCCTTCCAGAAACTGCACCACTCATGCTGCCATTCCGACTGCTTCTGACTGCAACATGGTACAAATCAGCCAGTCGTCAAGGTAAGGGTGTACACAGATACCCTCACACTTCAGAGTCACCACTGAAAGCACAGTTACTTACCTGTAACAGGTGATCTCTGGGAACAGCAGGAATAAGTCTTCACATATGGGTATCGTCAGTACCGACGGAGCCTGCGCGGGAACGCTCCCCAGCGTCCAGAAAGAAAGCTTTTGGGAGCATCCCACAGCGCCTGCGCGCTGCCTTCCTGCCTTTCCAAACCGCCTCTCTCCAGTTCGAGTTTTAAAGCTGAGACAAAGAGAGAGAGAGGAAAGGAAAGATAGATAGAGAGATACAACTCCTAGGGGAGGTGGGTGGTTTGTGAAGACTTATTCCTGCTGTTCCCAGAGATCACCTGTTACAGGTAAGTAACTGTGCTATCTCCAGGAACAAGCAGGAATGAGTCTTCACATATGGGGACTCCCTAGCTGCAGATGCCAGGGAGAGACCCCATGGTTGTGTGCCCTTGCAGAGGGCTCCACTTCCCCCCCATGGATCTCTGGCATCCAACCAGGGTAGGTGGGTAGGAGTTGATTAGGAATGGAACAGGTGTTTGAGGACAGCCTGACCAAACGAGACATCCCGGCGGGAGTCCTTGTCCAAACAGTAATGGGCTGTGAAGGTGTGAACCGAGGCCCAGGTGGCCACTCGACAGATCTGGTTGATGGACACCGAGTTTAGATGAGCCATTGAGGCTGTCATGGCTCTCACATTGTGAGCTGTGACATGGCCCTCCAGAGAAATGTTCTTACTCTGGTAGGCGAAAGAAATACACTGAGCAATCCAGCTGGACAGTGTTCTCTTAGAGACTGGAAGTCCTAAATGAGAAGGATCAAAAGCAACAAAGAGTTGAGAAGACTTTCTATGTTGCTGTGTTCTTTGTAAGTAGAAAGCGAGAGCTCTCTTACAATCCAAGGTATGAAGATTCCTCTCTGCATTTGATGCATGAGGTCCTGGAAAAAAGACAGGTAAATATACCTCCTGGTTCAGATGAAAAGGCGAGATCACTTTAGGCATAAAGTGTGGATTGGTCCTGAGGACTACCTTATCACGATGGAACCTTGTATAAGGTGGATTAGCCACCAAAGCTTGCAACTCACTGATGCGGCGTGCTGAGGTGACTGCAATGAGAAAAACAACTTTCCAAGAAAGAAATTTCAAGGAGGTGGTGGCTAAAGGTTCAAAGGGTGGCTTCATAAGCTGGCCAAGAACCAGGTTTAAGTCCCATGCCACTGGAGGTGGTCTAATGGGAGGTTTAGTTAAAAGAAGGCCTCTCATGAATCTTGCTATAAGAGGGTGAGAGGAGATAGGTTGTCCATTGAGAGGCTTGAGGGACGCTGCAATAGCACTCAAATGGACTCTTACTGAATTTGTTTTCAGGCCTGCATGGGATAGATGCAGGAGATACTCTAGTAGAGAATTCAGAGGTATTGCAATAGGGTTTAGACCCTTCTCTGAACACCAAATGGTAAATCTTTTCCATTTGAAAGCATAGGAACGCCTAGTAGAAGGCTTCCTAGAGGCATGAATAACATCTCTGACTTGTTGAGAGAGGTGAAAATCTTGAAGGTCTAGGCCCCTCAGCAACCAAGCCCTGAGATGGAGCGACTGGGGGTTTGGGTGCCACAATGTTCCCTCTTCCTGGGACAAAAGGTCTGGTGCAGAGCCTAAGTCCAGGGAAGGAGCTTGAGAGAGATGCAGAAGTAGAGGGTACCACATTTGGCGTGGCCAATGTGATGCTATGAGGATCATGGTCCCTCGATCTCTCTGAAGCTTGAATAGTGTTTTGGGAATTAGGGGAACTGGTGGAAAGGCATAAAGGAAGTCTTGACCCCAGTGAAGGAGGAAGGCATCCTTGGCCTGAACTCCCTGACACGGAATTCTCGAACAGAACCGGGGAAGTTTGGCATTCCACGGACTTGCAAAGAGGTCTATGTCCGGGGTTCCCCAAATTCGAAAAATCCTGGCTACCTGGTCCATGTGGAGGGATCACTCGTGTGGGAGCAGAACTCGACTGAGTATGTCCGCCCAAGAGTTTTGAATACCTGGAAGATATACTGCCAGAAGATGGATGTGATGCTCTCTGGCGAAGGCCCACAGTCGCAAAGCTTCATTGCAAAGCGACAGAGAGCCAGTCCCTCCCTGCTTGTTTACATAGAACATGGCTACTTGATTGTCCGTATGGATGAGGACTGTCCTGTAGCTGAGCAGGGAATGGAATACTCTGAGAGCTAAGAATATTGCTCTGAGTTCCAAGAGATTGATATGCAGAGAAGTCTCCTGTGGAGACCAGATTCCCTGGGTGGAGAGATCTTGCAGATGAGCTCCCCAACCCTTTGGAGAAGCATCTGTTGTGAGAGTTGCTTGGGGTAGCGGTTGCTGAAAAGGGGACCCCAGCAACAGGTTTTGAGAGGACTTCCACCACTGGAGAGAGCAAAATAGACGACTGGAGTTTGCTATTTTGTCTGACAGGCAACCTGATGCCTGAGTCCATTGGGTGGACAAAGTCCATTGAGCTGCCCTCATGTGAAGGCGAGCATATGGAACCACATGCACGGTGGATGCCATGTGGCCTAATAGTTGTAACATCTCTCGAGCAGTTAATTGGGACTTTAACTGAATCTGGGAGGCTAACTGCACCAGACGTAGGCAATGGGCCTGAGGAAGATAGGCCCTTGCAGTTGTGGTATCCAGCAAGGCCCCTATGAACTCCAGAGACTGACTAGAGGTGAGATTGGATTTTGGGATGTTTATTACTAGTCCCAAATACTGAAGGATACGCATTGTGCAGGTTAGACAAGTCTGGGCCTCTGACTGGGATGGGGCTCGAATGAGCCAGTCGTCCAGATATGGGAATAAGAATATTCCTAGAGTGCGGAGAAATGCAGCTACTACTGCCATGCATTTCATGAACACCCTTGGTGCAGAGGCCAGACCGAAAGGAAGCACCCTGCGCATCCTTGAGATCTAGAGAACAAAGCCAATCCTGACTCTGAAGGTATGGAAGCAGAGTCCCTAGAGAAATCATTTTGAATTTCTCCTTGAATAGAAACTTGTTCAATTCTCTGAGATCTAATATGGGTCAGTAGCCCCCTGTTTTCTTTGGGATAAGAAAATAAGGGGAGTAGAACCCTGAGCCCTGTTGAAGAAGAAGTACTTCTTCTATTGCCCCTTGGGCAAGAAGGGTAGCAATCTCCTGACCTAGAAGGTTGAGGAGAGATGTTGGAGAATTGAACTGTTTCACCATGGTGTGAGGAGGAAGGTTTAAGAAGTGAAGCTTGTACCCTTCCTTTATGATGAAGAGGGTCCATTGCTCTGCTGTGATTTGCTCCCATCTGGGAGCAAAGTAAGTCAACCTTCCTGGAATGGTGAGGGGCTCTGGGTTTCCCAGAGCTAGAAAGGCTAAGTTCTCTAGTTGCAAGTCAAAGGCCCTGAGGAGGTTGAGGCTACTGGGCTGTGGTAGGCCTGGCAGCCTTTGACTTGGCCTGTTTAGGTGGTTGCTGACGCTTTGCAGCAAAACGACCTGCAGAAGATGTCTGCCCATGAGCAGGATAATATCTTCCCTTTTTAGAAAAAGATGTCTTTTTGAACAATCTTTTCTTAACAGGGGTAGAGGTAGACTTTGAAAGTCGATCCAAAGCAGAGTTCTCAGCATCCATCTGAGTGGCCTTTGCTTGCCAATCCCTGCCAAACAGGTTTTCACTTGTACAAGGAAGGTTTCCCAACTCATCTTGGACCCAGAGTTCCAAATCAGAGGCTTGTAACCAAGCAATTCTGCATACACCTATGGCAATAGCCGTGGCTCTGCTTACACACTCAAAAGAGTCAAAGGCTGCACGGTTGGAGAATTTGGAAACATCTTGGGCATGTTTGAGCCAAGTGAGAAATTCCTGCCTTTTATCTTCTGAAATAAAAGGAGCTAAAGTCTGCAGATGATCTGTGACTTCTTTTAGAAACATCCCCATATAGGGACTATAGGAGTTGATTCTGGCAGCAAGCATATTGGCCTGGAAAATCCTTCGGCCAAAAGCATCTAGAGTCCTACATTCACATTCTGGAGGGTTAGATGAGTGTCTCTTTGCACTCTTTATTTTCTTCATAGCAGACTCAACCACAATAGAGTGGTGAGGAAGCTGAGTCTTATGAAAACCAGGACAGGGAGGGACACCGTACATGGTGTCTAACCTGCGAGAATGAGGACAGGTGGTGAGAGGAGTCTCCCACATGCCCAACATGATATCATAGAGAATCTCATGAATAGGTAAGGTAGCTGCTTCCTTAGGAGCCTTAGGATATTGCAAAATATCTAATTGCTTGGCTCTAGGCTCTGACTCAGAGGCCACTGTGATGGAGAGGCCTCTAGTCACTTCCCTAATGAAGTCTTGAAAAGACAAGTCCTCTGGAGGAGACATTCTTCGTTTTGGAGAATCAGACTCCTGAGGAAGAAGCACCGGTGCATCGACAGAAACCTCCGACTCATCAGAGTCTTCGGAGGAATCGAAGTATCGCCTGTCTGGATGCTCCTGTAAAGCCCGATACGCGTACCGAGTGGGATCGACATCGGGAGTAAGCGGTACCGGTTCGGTACCGATGGGCATCGTAGGACAGGGTACCGTTGCAGCCGACACCAAAGCCGATATCGATGCAATCGGTACCGGCACCAGGAACGGTGCCGATGCCGGAGTCGGTACCGGCAACGGAGATTGTTGTGGTACCGAAGGCGTCGAAGCCTGCATAAACGCCGTAAAGGTGCGCTGCATGGACAGAATTTTCTGATCCATCAACGCCACCAGAGTCTGGATGTCAGTACCAGTGGAGGCCACCGGTACCCCAGAACACGGCAACAGGTGATCGGTCGAGGCCGTGCCATCGATGTCAACCTGTGACCCCATAGATGATGCTTTGGAAGTCGGAACTTCCCGCCGGGGTAATTTTGCTGGAGCGGAATCCTCAAGGGCAAGCCCGGAGGCATCTCGATGCTTGGAGGGAGATTTGCCCTTCGAGGACCGGCTAGATTTATGTTTGGTTACCTGAGATCCATGGGAGGAAGAAGAAGCCTTGGAAGACATCGATGCCACCGAGGCTGCATCAGAGGGAAACAGGGTACTGAGCTTGGCTGCTCGGTTCTGCCGACCCCTTTTAGACATCATGGTGCAGGACACACAATCCGTGATGGAATGGTCAGGACCCAAACATTTCAGACACCAATCATGGGTGTCGGTGACAGAAATAGTACCGCCACATTTTGTGCACTTTTTGAACCCGGAAGCAGGCTTCTCCATGAGGAGAAAATATTTAGGCCTAAGGCCCAAACTAAAAATGCACAGCTGAAAGAATAAAAGGGTTTTTTTTTTTTGTTTTTTTTTGAAGAAGAAAGAAAAGAAAAGACCAGCGGTACTGGTTTGACGTCGAAGGCAGACGCGACACAGAAAAATAAAGAAAAAAATAAAGAACTTCTTCTGCGGTGACAGGAACACGACCTGCTGGCTCCGCGGAAAAGAAGAACTGGAGAGAGGCGGTTAGGAAAGGCGGGAAGGCAGCGCGCAGGCGCTGTGGGATGCTCCCAAAAGCTTTCTTTCTGGACGCTGGGGAGCGTTCCCGCGCAGGCTCCGTCGATACCGATGATACCCATATGTGAAGACTCATTCCTGCTTGTTCCTGGAGATACTACCATGACCTTGGGAGAAGGCTCTCTGGGCTGTTGTGAGGCCAAAAGGCAAAGCACAAACCTGAAAGTGATCGCTCAGAATGGCAAAGCACAGAAACCTTTGCTGGTCTTCCCAAATGGGAATGTGGAAGCACACCTCCACCAGATCCAGAGAGGAAAGCTACTCACTGCCACAGACAGCTTGAATAACGGACCGGAGCATTTCCATTCAGAAGTGAGGGACCCTCACAGAGGCATTTTTCCCTTTTAGGTCGAGTATGGACTTGAAGGAACCATCCTTCTTCAGAACAGCGAAGTATATGGAATACCTTCTGCATCCCCGTTGAACAGGGGGTATGGTACAAAAACCTGGAGTTGCACCAGCTTCTCCAGGATGGCCTGAACTGCAGATTTCTTGACTGCGGAGTCACAGGAAGAGACCATGAAGGAATTGAAAATAGGCTCCCTGCCTTCCAGGATATAATTGTTGAGCACCCAATGATCGGCGGTGACCCAGGCCCATTCCTAGTGAAAAAGACATAGATGGCCACCCACTGGAGGCAACTTGGAATGAGCGCACCACCCATCACTGCGCTGGATGGGAGGGGTTGGCCCTAGAGGAGGAAGAGTCACTGGACCTGCATGCCCCACAAAAATGGTTGAGTTCTGGTCCAGGCACCTGAGAAACCAAGGGCCTGCCTTGCTGGCTGGTACTGCCAAGAGTCTCGAGGGTCCCGGGAGCAAGATAGAGGAAAACGGGTGGAAGATGAAGAGGTCACATGCCTCTATGATCTTCTATCCTCCTGTAAGTGCTGGGGCTTGGAATCTGCCAGGTCTTTTATGAGCTTCTCAAGGTCCTCACCAAAGAGGAGTTTTCCCTTAAAGGTGAGCTTGGCCAGATGGGACTTAGAGGTTATGTCCGCAGCCCAATTCTGCAGCCAGAGCCACCTTCTCATCACTTTGAATACGGCGATGTCCCTTGCAATTGTCCCTGGACAAAATTATACATGGTATCAGCCAGATAGGCTGCAGCAGACTCCAACTGAACAGAAGCATCTTCCTCTAGGAGCAATTGCACCTACTCAAGAAGAGCTCATGCAGTCAAGCCTCCACAAATTGCTCCCTGAAGAATAAGAAATGAGGCAAAGAACCAAGTCTTGAGGAGCGCCTCCATATTATGGGCCAGCAGATCCTTAAGGGTGGCCCCACGCTCTACTGGGATGGTGGTATGCTGAATGACAGCTGCAACATGTGTGTTCACTTTCGGAAAGCACAGCCATTTCTCCAATTCCTGCTGAGGAAGGGCAAATAGCTTGTTCAGGATTCTGATGCCTTTCACTGAGGCATCTGTAGAACCCCACTATTCAGAGATCATGTCTTGGAGAACCTGCAGAAAAGGAAAAGCCTTGGTAGGTCTATGGAGCCCCTGGAGAAGAGGGTGACCTTGCGTCTCTGCACTAGTCATGGGAACATCTGAAATCTGCAGGGAAGAGGCCATCTGAGAAATCAAGGCTGTCAATTCATCTCTCTGAAAGAGATGGATAATGCATGAATCTTCCAGCTTTTCCTCCAGCACAGAATCCTCATCAACCAGTTCAGGCTTGTCACCCAAGCTAACCTCTGACTCGGGTTCTTGAGAGAAGTGCGAGTGAGACACAGGCAATACCTTGACTGAGAAGGTGGAAAAGTCTGCTGAAAGAAGGATAAGAAATCAAAAGGCATGGACCCTGAACCCAAGGGCAGTGCCTGCTGCCTGTTCATCTTGTTTCATAGAGCAGCGTTCACACAAGGAATTCATAAGTCCAGCTCAGTGTTTACAGCAGCCCAGATAGTGCTTCTTGTGTGTTGACATATGGCACCTCTCCCACTTAGCACAGCAATGTTCACTGTATTTATACGTGTAAATTTACCAATGGACTTTTTGCATATTTACATGTGCATGCAGTGGCACAGCAGTTGCACGTTGTGTGGCTGAAGGCTCCATGCACACCAAAAAGGAAGAAAACAACACTCAAAAAACACTCCAACACCGAACCTGATGACAAACTGCACACATGGAAGGTCGGGCCGCTGCCCACTGCTATGGCTGACAAATGCAGGTTGTGATAAGGAAGCTTATCATAGCTCAGGAAGGAGCTATAGAAAAGGTGAAGTGACTCTGAACAAGCAACCTGTCAGTTCTGGTAGAAATAAGAAAACAGAATTTTGCCATAAAAGACTACCAGTCCCAGAATGCACCAGGTTTCCAACAGCCATTAGAGGAGCTGAAGTGGGGAAACGTGTGTTCAATCAGGAGGGCTATGAGGTAATCCCTAAGCACTCATCTCAAAGGGCAGGGCCTGATTCAGCACAGCTGCGCTGTGTTAGGGAGGAGCACTCATCTAGGCAGAATAAAGGTAGAGTTTATTCTACAGAGAATCATCCTTATCCTGAGAATCAGCTTGAGCTTGATCATCTTCATCATCAGGAGGATCATCAGAAGCAGAAGCCAAACCGGACGGACAGAGAGGGAAAGAAACCCTTTGGAAGAAAGGAGGAGAAAAGCCTTTAAGAGGTCTAGAAGAGTCCAGAACAGTACGTATACTGGGAGGCATTCCAAGGGCCAGCATACACCATTGGACTGGGGAAAGCCAGAGGAATGGTGCTGCAGAGCTAGGAATCACCAGACGGTATCTGTGAGAGAGACGGCTGCACGTGGAAGGGACCCTAAGACCCGTGCCAGAAGGTATGTGAAGAGAGATCCAGTGTCCAGGGATCTGGATTGGAAGGCTGGACATAAGAACTGGACTACATACTGGCCAGGCTATATAGAGAGGAACTCTAACAGCAATGGAAGCTCAGGTATGAACACTGATCTATGCCCTAGCTATAACCTTGAAAGACAGCAGGGAAACAAGTATTCTCCTGAAAGTGCTACATTGGGAGATTCATCTGTGCCAATCCATGATATTGAACCCATGCTTGTTGAAGAAGAGGGAATGATAGCAGATGAAGAATCTGTTTACATGGACTGCTCTCTGTCTAAACTCCTTTGGTGATTTTCTGTTATAAAGTACAGCAACCATCACAAAGAAATACAAACTTGTTCTTTAATCTACTCAGAAAAGCTCCTGTGTAGGTTTTCTAGCCATGCAGTAGAAAGCAAGCCAGCTAAGGGGTTTCAGCTGGATAACTGCTAGCAATTGAGCCTTACCTAATTGCTTGTGAGCTAGGAGAGAATCACTTCTGAATCTATGTGGGAAGATATAAGAAGTTAACCTGAGAAGAACAGTTTTTTTCTTTCTTTGTAGCTTTTGGTTTGTTGTTTGATACATGCTAAGAGAATATTAGCTAAGCCTACAGAAAAGACCAGTTTGTTGCCAACGAGGTCTTATTTCTTTTGCTTTAATTGCCTGACAAGTTTAAAGGTTGTTTTCCTGATTTTGTTTTTTTCAAGTTTAACACTGAAAGCAAGTAACCTGATTTATGTGCTACCAAGCATATCTGTGTTGAGAGAAATAACCCCATAAATAAATATCTTATTGGCTTTACCCAAAAGCACAACTAATTATTGTGAGCAGCTGTGTCTGGTGTGAATGAACTGCATTGCCCACAATCCCTTGCAAATCATATAGATATATGCACTTGCCAAGACTGTGAAGATTCTCACCCAGGCAGCCGTCTGACAAGGTACAATAAACAAGGTCAAAGACTGCACTTACTCCCAAAGAACCCAGGAGCGAAGACACATACCTTCTCTCCTGAACACTGCTCTGGGGACTGGAGAAGGGAGGTAGACGTCTGTGTGAAGACATGGTTTTGATTGGGCTGAATCTCGGGCTCTCAACCAGTTAGGGGTACTGTTGGGGAGGATGGCCCATTTACCCCTCCATTTGGAAAATACCAGCAAGTTACCCTTAAATACACTCTGGAAACCTCAGCTCAAGCTCTACTGGATCCACGGTGCCCCTTAGGATGGCTTCCCAGGAGCTAATCCATTTCCAAAACTGAGCTGCATTGATCCTGCATCCACCATCTGCTGGGAGACAGAGGAATACTGAGCTCTACCCCTAGCTGCATTGAGTAAAAGTAGCAGAATGATGTTACTAGAAGTTTCTAGTTGTTCTCTGTCTCCACCTCTGCTGATAGTGGGACACAACTCATTTGTCTGGACTGGGCTAGTAGTAGGGCTGGCACTACCATTAGGTGAACCTAGAGTACTAGCCCTCAGGGGGGTGCCCATTGCCATCACTGTAGCCCCTCTCTGGAACTGACAGCAATAGCAATAGTTGCAAACAGCCTTGCAGAGTTTATCTTACCATCAGGTGGCAGAAGCAAACAGCCCCGTGGTGTCAAAGCTTGAAGGTAAGATCCGTGGGGCTGTTTGTGGCTACTGCTGCCACTGCTGATCCCAGAGAGGGATGGCAGCAGTGGCAATGAGTGCTGCAGGAGGACATGCCATGGGGGGGCAGTGGTGGGGCACTGCAGGGGGGGGGCACAAGGGATGAGATTTGCCTAGGACACCTCATCTCCTTGCGCCAGCCTTGGCTAGCAGGATGATCTAGAAAGTAAATTTCTCAGGATTCAAGCTGTGAGGACCAGGAATTTGATGTTGGGATGCAACAGTTTTCTCAGATTCTGCTTGATTTGCATTGGCAAATTTCCCTGATCGATAGCTCTTGGAGAAGTGATAGCCAGACTGTCTCTGCCAGTAAGGCACTATGAGAATCACAGCACCTCCATTCTCTGAGTTTCAGGAGAGTTCTCACTATCAAGGGTATCAGAGGATATGCATGTAGAAGGCCCTTCCCCCAATCGAAGAGGAAGGCATCTAAGGTTAGTCTGCCACATCTTGGAACAGAACTGAGGAGTATGGCTGTTCTGGGGAGTGGTGAAGAGGTCTAAGGAGGTGCCCCCCTCCAGTAAGTGCTGGAGAACCACTTCCCTGTCCAGGCTCACTCGTGAGATTAGAGTACATGATTCAGTTTGTCTACCAGGATATTGTGTTCTCCTGCCAGATAAGTGGCCCTGAAAGTCATCCCATGAGAGATAGTCCACTTCCATGTCCTAAATGCTTTTCAACCAAGATGGTATGATTTCTGTTTCTTCCTACTTATTGAGGTAGTACATGGCTACTTCATTGTCATTTAGTATCAATGCAATTTGATTTGTCAACCAATCTCTGAAAGCCTTTAGAGCATTCGAGGTTGCTCTCCATTCCAGGAAATTTATCTGATGAAGACTTTCCTGGGAGGACCAAAGATCCTGAGTCTGAAACTCATCTACATGGGCTCTCGAACCCAGCTTGGACGCATCTGGCATGACTACTTTTTGGTGGGGAGGAATATGGAAGGGAATTCCTTTGGTCAGATTGGAATGAACCATCCACCAGGACAGAGAATCCTGGAATGTAACTGTGACATAGACAAAGTCATGGAGCCTTCAAGTGGTCAGAGACCATTGTGTGCTCAGAGTACAATGAGTGTTATCTGCACTGTTGAGACCAAGTGCCCCAACATTCACAACATAGTTCTTGCTGACATCTTCTGACTCTTGTACATCTTCCACAATGGCAAGCAGCTTGGCGAGTCTTTCTTGTGGAAGAAAGGCTTTCACCTGTGTCAAGTCTAGCAGAGCTCCTATGAATTCCAACTGATATGATAGGCTCATTTTGGATTTAGGGTAATTTACTATGAACCCTAGGAACTCCAGCACCTGGACAGTAGTGCACATGGCTTCCTAAGCTCCTTCCTGAGGTGTGCTCTTCATCGGCCAATCCTCTAAATAGACATGTGCACACCTGTAACTACGATCAGACATTTGGTGAAAAACCTGAGCAGCAGATGAGACCAAAGGGCAGTACGCAGTACTAGTAGTGCTGTTTCCACATGATGACTCACAGATGCCTCCTGTGAGTGGGATGTATATGAATGTGGGCATATTGTACACTATATGCATCCTTTAAGTCCAGGGAGCATAGCCAACTTTCCTCTAGGAAACAGGGAATTAGGGTGCCAAGGGAAACCACTCTGAACTTCTTTTGAATCAGATATTTGTTCAGATTCTTCAGACGGAATCCCTCCATCTTTCTGGTGACCAGGAAATACATGGAGCAAAATCCATGCCCTTCTTCTGATGGAAAGAGTTCATCCTTATTGGTCTCTAGAAGGATGGAGAGCTCCTGTCTCACTCCCTCCCTGGTCTCTTACCCCCTTCTATCTTTCACTCATTCCCTACTGCCAAACCTCTACCCTCTGTACTCGGCATTCTCCTCTCACTTGTGTCTCCTTGACAACCACCTACAAGGTTCCATACTATGCCTAGCACCTACTCTCTCCCTCTATCTTCCCCACCCACTCTTGAAATCCGGTATTTCTACTCTCTCTCTCTCCCCTACCTGCCTTGTAGCCCAGCATCTCCCCGTCTCTCTCCTGTACCCACACTTGTAGCTCGACATTTTCCATCTCTCTTATTATTTCCCTCCTTTCCACCATCAACCCATGTAGCTTGGCATCTCCCCACTCTCTATTTCCCATCCACCCACCTATCCATCCTATGTAGCCTGGCATCTCCCCTCCCTCTCTCTTTCTCACCACCCATCCATCCACCCTAGCCGGCATCTCCCCCCTCCCTTCTCTTTCCCCCCATCCACCAACCTATAAACTCCTGCATCTTCCCTAACTCTCTTCCCCCATCCACATTTGTAGCCTGGCATCAACTTGTTCTCCATCTCTCTACATCACCCATGTAGCCAGACATCTCCCCCCCCACCCAACCTTTGTAGCCCAGTATCTCCTTGTCCCCTTTGCTGCTATGGTCCAGCATTTCCCTGTTCCCTCCCTTCCCCTCAAAGTGTGGCACCTTTCTTCTCAACCCTCCCCTCTCCATCAACAGTACAGCATCTCCCTTCTTCCCTTCCATACTCCAACAGCGCAGCTTCTCCCTTTGTTTTGTGTTGCAGAGCCAGTTTAAGCAGCGGTAGAGGTAGAAGATGAGACTGCGCCAGCTCTAGCATTCTTGTTTAGTGTATGTCAAGGTATGGCCCTTCCCTGGGCTGCAGCAGCAAGTGGCACTTAATGTGATTTCACCTTCATGTGCGCAGAGTGCACCAGGAATTGAAATCACGGTAAGAACCTCAGTGCTACGATGCAGAAGAGGAGGACAGCTCAACATGCACTAAGTGAGAATGCCGGGGCTGGTGCAGCCGTGTCTCCTGCCCCTGCCGTTTCTTATGCGGGTTCCACAACACACCTCCTGACACACTGGTTGAGAATTACTCGTATTTTACTAACATAGCAGCTCATGCTCAGGGCAAAAAAAGGAAGAAAATGTAAATAAGAACATAAGAACATAAGATATGCCATACTGGGTCAGACCAAGGTCCATCAAGCCCAGTATTCTGTTTCCAACAGTGGCCAATCTAGGTCATATGTACCTAGCAGTTTCCCCAAGAGACACAAGTTCCACAATGCTTGTACTGGGTCAAGCATTGATATCTTCGGTCACTTCTTAATAATGGTTTATGGACCTTTCCTCCAGGAACTTGTCCAAACCTTTTTTAAACCCAGCTACACTAACAGCCTTTACTACATCCTCCGGTAACAAATTCCAGAGTTTGATTACAGGTTGAGTGAAAAAATATTTTCTTTTATTAGTCTTAAATAGTTTACCCTGTAGCTTCATTGCATGTCCCCTAGTCTTTCTATATTTTGATAACGTAAACAATCGATCTACGTTTACCCGTTCCACTCCGTTCATTAATTTATAGACTTCTATCATATCTCCCCTCAGCCGTCTCTTTTCCAGGTTAAAGAGCCCTAACCTTTTTAGCCTTTCTTCATAGGAGTATCCTTTCATCCCCTTTACCATTTTGGTGGCTCTTCTCTGAACCTTTTCTAAAATCGCTATATCCTTTTTAAGATACGGCGACCAGAATTGCACAAAATATTCAAGGTGCGGTCTCACCATGGAACGATATAGAGGCATTATAATATCTTTTGATTTATTTTCCATTCCTTTCCTTATCATACCTAGCATTCTCTTGGCCGCCGCTGCACACTGGGCCGAGGGTTTTAACATGGTATCCACAATGACGCCTAAATCTTTTTCCTGGGTGGTGGTTCCTAATGTGGAACCTTGCATCGTGTAACCATAGTTTGGGTTGTTCTTCCCTAGGTGCATAACCTTGCACTTGTCCACATTAAATTTCATCTGCCATTTTGATGCCCAGTCTTCCAATTTATCAAGATCCTCTTGCAATTTTTCACAATTCTCTTGGGTTTTAACAACTTTAAATAGTTTTGTGTCATCTGCAAATTTGATAACCTCACTCGTTATTCCACTTTCCAGGTCATTTATGAATATGTCAAAAAGCAGCGGACCCAGCACAGATCCCTGAGGTACAACACTATTCACCTTTCTCCATTGGGAAAATTGGCCATTTAGCCCTACCCTCTGCCCTACATAATGAAAGCAGCAGCTGCAGTATGTACATTCACCATAAAACTGTAAAACAAATCTGAAGCACTGCAGCTCCCCAACCAAGTACAGCCTGAATATCAGAGAAAAGAATGAGCTCAAGGCAGCTCAGACTCTACAGTTTCCTGCATCCGATTAGGTTGAATTGCAACCTGCTCACCACAGTATAATCCTCTACGCTTAGTCCAACAAGAAAGCTGAGGGTAAACACAGCTGCTTTCTCCCCCCTCAAGAGAATTAGCAAAGCTACAAAGTCACTGGGGAATGGCAGTTGGCTCCTCTCTTCCCTTAAGTATTCATTTTTTATTATCAGTCATTTGCTTAGCTCAGCTAATAAAACTGACTGGTCAGCAATACCTCAAGACTGCTACAAAGCAACCAGCAATTGTGGTCTGGCTTCCCCGACCAGTGTATTTCCTCGTGCGTACTACCTTTCAAAATGCTGACGGATGACATGAACACCGCTGCTTTTGTTGGGAGTCTAAGTTGTATTAGCATGATCCAACACAAACTCCACTCAAATGTCAGCTGACATAAGGTTAATAAAAGTTAAGTGCATGAAAGGACTGTTTCCGACCAAGGATAACCTAGGATCATAGAGATGAAGGTTACATCTTTGAAGTAAAGACAGGCTACGCATTATAGTAGTACTGATACAGTTAGTTTCATCCACAGACAACACTAATCTTTGCCCTTCACCTGCTGGTCTTGTTTGAATCTGTTGCTTTGAAGTATCTTTTCTAGAAATGTTTCTTAAAGGTACATGGTCCCCTTTCAAACATATTCTATTAAAAGAGCCACCTTTGACAAATTTTCAAAAACTAAGGGTAGATATTCAGCCACCACAGTTGGTGTTATTTTTAGTCACTAGCTACGGTGGTTAAATTATATATCTATATCTATATCTATCTATATATATATATATAGATTGATTGACTGATTGCCACTGTCTAGATAGTGGCTATCACTGATTATATGTATTGTATGGACAACACCAGAGTTATCTGGAGAGCAGCAACATTCAGTCCACCATCCAGATAGACTCTTCAGGTAACTGGAGACACCAAAAACCCTGTTCTCAGTTATCTGGATAGTTTATCAAATAGCAGACTGAATATCATCGCTATCCATATAACTCTGGGAATTTCCCACATTCTGCCTTAACACTATATGGATAGTGCCGGGGTAGTCAATATGATTTTCAGTGACACTATTTAGTTTTGGATAGTGATGCTGAAAATCGCGACCAGCAGCACTTATCTGGACAGCAGATGCTACTATCCAGATAGGTGCTTTTAAATGTCTGGCCCTAAATCAATTTTAAGCCCCAGCTTTAAAAAAAGCTCCCTTTTCATAGAGGAGCTAGAAAACTGGTGTGCTGCTTATATGCTTTTCTTACAGATTTACGTGGATGCTTCACCATGAACTTCTAACTAAGAATTTTTCATAGCTTCCATATAGCCCCTTGCACAACTTATTCCAAACTGAAATTACCAACAGGTCACAAAACTCTAATTACAACTGTTCAGATACTCCATGATACAGAACTCTTACACAACTTAATTCTGACTACTCTTCTCAAAAATGAAACAAAGTTTTCTTCTTTCAGCTTGTCCAATTCTCCATTGTCTAGGTCCTTTAATACACAGAAGTGTAGGTCGTGGTTTTGGAGGGTTTTGGTTACCCAAAAAATAAAAATTGCTAAACACCCTCACCTTATACCTTAAGGCTCTATCCAATGCTCAGCCTTCTTTCTATCAACAAATATTTTTTATATATTTTGTATTTTATTGTAAAATCATCAATCAATATATAAATGAGTAAAAAGTAGAATAGATGCGTAAATAGACCCCTGGTCTCAGACTGTTATGGCAAGGTTCCTACACCACAAAAGCGTTAGTGAACTAATGCCAGTATATTGCATCAATGACCAGTATTTATTTTGGGGTTCATGAATGGATTTTCCTTAATGGCATATAATCAAAAATAGAGAGATTGTGCTTATCTTAAAGTGGAGACAAACTGCCCCAACGCCACCTGTTTGGCTCCCAATGTGCGTTTCGGTTTCTTCTTCAGGGGGTGGGTTTGTCAGCATATCTCTGAAAAACAATCCTCAGCAATCAAAGTACGTACACAGTAATATGAGATTATAGCAATAATGATATTAAGACGTCATCCATTTTGCATGTAATTAATTGTGCCTTCAGAAATAAACATACCTATTGTAATTCGTAAAAATGTGCGAAAAACATGAGGAGAAGTGTAGCCGTTTCAACAATGGCGAGTCCTTTTCAAGCTGCTCTAAAACGCCGCGCATGCGAAGTAATGGCAATGTGGAGCCCTTTAAACTTAGAGACAGTAACGTCATATAATGATGTCATCGGGGGAAGCCGTCTGCTATTAGGAAATAGAAAATTAGTCAACCGGGGACGCTCAGATACAAGCTCCCCATTCAACCATGTTGTTTAAACCCCCTGGATGAACTGTTTGGAGACGGTAAATCCATTGTTGTTCTAATATTGTTGTGGTTTTCTCTCGAGAATTGCCTGACCTGCCCATTGCAATCCAGTCAACACAAAAAAAACCGAAGATCTTCAAACACATGACCTCGATTGAGGCAATGCTGTACTATTGGTGCCTCAATTTTTTTACACTTTAAACGGCTCTTGTGCTCGTTGATACGAATTCGTAGTGGGCGCGTGGTCTTGCCAATGTAGAGAAGACCACAAGGACATCGGATGCTGTATATTACATGATCTGATCCACACGTCGTGTTGTGTCTCAATTTAAAGGAGCGGTCATGGTAAGTAAAATGAGTAAGATCTTCTGAAATAATACATACGTTGCAATTTCCACAGGGACGATGCCCTGCTTCCCTGTCCGTTCCTATCAATGGTGGAGGTCTTAACTTTGCTGGGCTAAGTTGTTCTCTTAAGTTGGAGTGCCGAGTCCAAACGCAACGTATCGTTTTATCCTGCAGTCCCGGAAGGACAGACAACACATTCTGATGTCGTTTTAAGATCCGTTTGATTTGGCCACTAAAAGGAGAAAATTTTGTGATGAAATTCACCGCAGTCTCTACCACGGGCTTTTTCATTCTCCCCGTCTTGCCTGAATGCAACAATAAGTCTCTATTGTTGAACCGAGCTCGTTTATACGCTGTGGAAATTACTGGCGATGGATACCCTCTTTGTTGAAAAGCTTGCATAAGATGTCGTGCTTGTTGTTTATAATCATTCAAAGTAGAGCAATTTCTACGGTATCTTATAAATTGTGATAATGGCAGGCTATCTCGTAGCTGCTTGGGGTGTCTACTGGTGTAGTGGAGCAAAGTGTTTCGATCTGTAGGTTTCTTATAGGTGGTAGTCAACCAACCATGGGCACTCTTCTGTACCATTACATCCAAAAATACTATTTCGTTCTCATGATAAGTATAGGTAAATTGAATATGGGGGCTAGCCTTATTCAACCATTTCCAAAACTCGGATAAGCTTGTAGGAGTACCCCGCCAGATGATAAAAACGTCATCTATATATCTTCTCCAAAATAGCAAATGTGTTTTATAAGGGGAAAGATTAAGCCACTGACTTTCGTAGGCCTGCATATATAGATTAGCAATCGATGGCGCACAGGTCGCCCCCATGGCGACCCCAGATACTTGATGGTACAAAACACCCTCAAATTCAAAAAAATTATGGAAGAGGGTCAATGCTGTTAATTGGGCTAGAAACTCCAACAGCTCTTCTGACATGCCCCCCTGAGTGCGTAACGTTGTCATAACCACTTCATGTGCTGCCTGTTGGGGAATATTCGTGTACAGAGCCGCGACATCCATAGTTGCCAAAAGGATATCCGGCTCGCTTGCCCATTGTGAATGTTCCTCTAATAGAGTCAAGAAGTGGGATGTGTCTCTTATATAAGATGGAATCTTTTCCAACAGGGGTCTAAGATACGAATCGACATAGATAGATAGGGGTTCCAGGAGAGTACCCCTAGTAGAGACTATCGGCCTCCCTGGGGGATTAAAAAGATCCTTATGCACCTTCGGCACCAAATAGAATCTTGCTCTTGTAGGAAAGGGACCATTCAGGAAATTAAATTCCTTCTTTGAAATTAAATGAGAATCTAATGCTTTAATTGTAAGCTCTTTAATTTGTTGTTGTAAATGGATCGTTGGATCTTGCAAGAGTATCTTATATGTCCCAATTTGGGCTAATTGTCGTTCAGCTTCTCTAAGGTAGTGTGTTCGATCCATTACTACTACCGCTCCCCCCTTATCTGCACGGCGAATCACTATAGTGGGGTGGTTCTGCAGTTCTTGCAATGCTTTATGTTCAGACGTTGTAAAAGCATAAGAAACGCGGTTGTTGGTCCCTTCTAATTTCGCCACATCGGTCAGAACCAGGTCCTTATACAACGATAAAGTTGGATGTAACGGACCGGGAGGAGTCCATGTGGACTTTAATGGTAAAGGTACCCGGGGTACTTCTGAACCTTGTTGTTCCGTAGAAGAGATTGGGGCTAGTGCTGCAAAGAACATTTTCAATTGTAATTTTCTTAGTAAGCGTTCAATATCTACTTTAATATACCAACAGCTATCTTCTGCTCCTTACACGAAGTTCCTTACCTGCATGTCTTTACATAGTAACATAATAAAAACAAAAGACCAACATGATCCATCTAGTCTAGTCTGCCCCGTAAGGAGGCGAGAGTGGTACCTGCCACTCCGTGCAGGTTACCCTCCCTCTGTGCCTTTGTTTAGGGTTGTATCCACTGGTCCATGCGGTTATCCTCCTCTATGCCTTTGTTTAGGGTTGTACCTGCCACGCCGTGTAGGTTACTCCAATGTATTTGTTGAGGTGTAAAAGTGATTTAAGTTTGCTTTGATTCCATCCTCTTGCTATATAGAGATTCTCTGTGTCCAACGGCACATAACAACAACAGCATTACTACATTATAATCAATACAATACAATATCACCACCATCAAGAATGCATTCCAGGCATCCATGGCTCTTTCTGTGAAAAAGCATTTCCTGATTCTGTTTTAAGTTTACCTTCTTGAAGCTTTATTTCATGTCCTTCTCCTCTTAGATGGAAGGGTTATGAGAAGTCCAGGCCAGGAATTAGAAAACCCTCCCTAGAGGAGGAGCAGCACATAAGGCAAAGGGTTGGAGTCACTAAATGGGTGGTCCCCCGAATAACCAGGTTGTGGCTAATGTGACTCCATGGCAGTATTTTATGCAGCCCTGAAGGGCTGGTAGCAGCCCACCTTGGAGCTTGCCTCTCTCCCAGCCAGCTACCCTGAGGAACTGTCCGAGCCTATAAAACCGGAAAACCTGGGCTGGCTCACTTTGCAGCGATGAGAATTTGAGAGGCTGCTGAGACTAATGCAAATTTGCCTGGATTATTTTTCTTTAGACAGTGGATTGGTTTCCATTAATCAATGCATGCATGATTTGTGGAGCTAAAGAACTATTAATGCTTTTAAACCCTGCTGAATGCTTCATAAAGAGTTGAGATGCAAGGACCAGCCTTGGACTCTGCCTTGTTTGAAGCTGCAAGGACAGTACCTGCCAGTTAAGCTTGGGCTGCAGAATTATAATGTAGCAGTTGTTGTTGTTATGTGACGTTGAGTCGGTGTCGACTCATGGCGACCCTCTGGATAGTTGTTCTAAATTGTCTTTGGTCTTCAATCAGGCGGCTCACTGTTGACAGAGTGACACCCATAGCTGCTGTTATTGTACTGATCCATCTCAATGCATTGACCATTACCTTACCAAGCAAGATGTCTTTCTCTAATGATCTCTCTCTTTGCATGATGTGTAGTTACTCACTTGTAACAGGTGTTCTCCGGGGACAGTAGGAATCAGTCCTCACATATGGGTGATGGCATCGACGAAGCCAGCCCGGATTCAGTCCCCAGATTTCAAAGAAAGCCTTTGGGAGTAGACCATGTATGCATGGTCACCTTTCTGCCCAAGGGTGCCATCTTACCTCAGTACGATGATGTAGCTCAATCAACCAGAAAAAAGAAAAAAACATCTCCATGGGGAGGAGGGAAGGCTGTGAGGATTGATTCATGCTTTTCCCAGAGAACATATGCTACAGGTGAATAACTACACTTTCTCCAGGAACAAGCAGGAAGTCAGTCCTCACATATGGGACTCCCAAGCTACAGGCTACTGAAAAACCTGCAGGAGCCATGGGCGACCCAAAAGGCGAACCATGAAGGGCATCAAGGAGTACTACATGGCGTGAATTCTAGTGATGCTGCCACAACATTGACAATGGAATCACCTCTCTGGTAGCCTGGACACAAAGGGCCGGAGGGAAGAAGCTGCACTATTCCTCAAAGAGGTAAAGAAGTATTGCCAGGCTGAAGGCGCTATCACTCCATGAGCTCTCCTCCAAGCAGTAATGCACTGAAAAAGTATGGACTAAAGACCAGGTGGCGTCCCGGCAGATGTCCTGCAGGGGGACCGAGTGCAGGTGAGCCATTGAGGCCGCCATGGAGTGCACATTGTGCATGGTAACATGACACTCCAGAGGGAGTACAGTCTATTCATAGGTGAAAGAGATGCAGTCTGCCACCCAGGCAGACAGGGTACGCTTAGAGACCGGAACCCCGAGCCTGTTGATGTCATAGGAGACGAATAGTTATGGTGAGTGGCGATGGGCCTGTGTCCTCTGGAGATAGAAGGCCAGTGCCCTCTTGCAATCCAGAGTATGTAGCAAGGCCTCAACTCCTCCCCTCCACTTCCCCCTCTCTCAGTCCATGTGGATGGATCTACTATCCTTCCTGTTCCCTCAGCCCGCAATCTAGGGGTTATCTTTGACACCTCTCTCTCCTTCTCCGCTCATATCCAGCTTGTAGCTAAGACCTGCCGCTTCTTTCTCTACAACATCAGCAAAATCCGCCCCTTCCTCTCTGAACACACTACCAAAACGCTTATCCATTCCTTAATCTCCTCTCGCCTCGATTCCTGCAACCTACTCTTCGCTGGTCTCCCCGTGAGACATCTCCTTCCCCTTCAATCTATACAAAATCACGCTGCTCGACTAATCTTCTGCCAGCCTCGCCATGCCCACATTACTCCTCTTCTCAAGTCGCTTCACTGGCTTCCTGTCCAATTCCGCATCCAATTCAAGCTTCTCCTACTGACCTATAAATGCATTCACTCTATGGCCCCTCAGTACATCTTATCTTTATCTTTATTAGCAGAGTTTGATAAACCGCCCATGCCGGAGCGTCAGGGCGGTATACAATACAAAATAGATAGAGGCTACTGAAAAATAAAGTCAGAAAGGAACGCCATCAGTAGACAGGACAGGGATAGACAAGACAGAAAGAGATAGAGAACAGAGACATGTCCAGAGAGAGAACATGGTGACAAGGGACAGGGAGGGGGCAGAGGAGCAAAAGAAAATATGAGGCGAAAATATTATGAAAGGTGGGGGGCACGACTGGGGGAGGTGGCACCATCGGTGGAAGAGGGGAGATCGAAGGCCTGGCAGAAAAGATGAGTTTTAAGGAGAACTTTGAAGCGGGGGAGGGATAGTTCAGTGCAAAGCGATTGAGGGAGCGAATTCCATAAAGCGGGACCTAGAAAGAAAAATGCAGAGTGACGGATGAGTTCAAGGTGGGTCTGAGATGGGGAGGGGAGGAAGAGACGATTGCCGTGAGCAGAGCGAAGAAGATGTGGGGAAGGTTGAAGATGGATAATATCAGCCAAATACTGAGGGGTGCTGACATGGAGAGCCCGATGTGCAATGATGAGCAATTTATAAATGAATCTGACCTTAACCGGAAGCCAGTGGAGGGTGAAAAGGCAGGGAGTGAAGTGAGAGCGAGCGGGGGAACAAGTGATGAGACGAGCGGCTGCATTTTGGACTAATTGGAGACAGTGAAGCTGATAGGAGGGAAGGCCTGCAAAGATGGCATTGCAGTAATCTAAACGTGTGATCACGAGTGACAGAACAAGGGTGATTACAAAAGAGGAAAGAAGAAACGACCGAACAGCCCTTATCCGATGAAGGTGAAAAAAGGAAGTTCGTACCACATCTCTTATCTCTCCCTATGTCCCCTCTCGAAATCTGCGCTCCGCTAACAAATGACTTCTATCAATGCCTTTCACCCACAACGCGAACTCCCGACTGCGCTCCTTTCACCTTGCTGCACCATACGCCTAGAACAGCCTACCTGCGTCTGTGCGCCAGGCATCCTCCCTGGCCCTCTTCAAATCCAGGTTGAAGACCCACCTCTTCACCGTTGCATTCAGACCCTGACTTCCATCCTCATCTTATCCTAACCCCCATCAACCTTTATGACCAAACTATAGACCAAACTGTACCACACCGTACCTTGCGCTGAACTGACTCTGTACTGTTCTGACTAGATTGTAAGCTCCGATGAGCATGACTCTGATGGGCAGGGACTTTCTCTTGTATGTTGGTTACCTCTTGTAGGTTAGCTGTGCAGCGCTGCGTGCGTGGCGCTTTATAAGTGCTGAATAGTAGTAGTAGCAGTAGCCTCTGGAAGCGTGAGGCCTGGAGAAGGAGGGAAGGACCACTTCCTGGTTAATGTGAAAAGCGGACACCACCTTTGGCAGGAATTTTGGGTGAGTCCGGAGAACAACCCTGTTCTTATGGAATCTGGTGTAGGAGGGTGTGGGCCTCAAAGACTTGCAGCTCGCTAACCCTCCTGGCTGAAGTGAGCGCTACCAGGAATACTACTTTCCATGACAAGAACTTGAAATGGCATGTAGCCAGAGCCTCAAAAAGGGGAGCCATCAGCTTCCCGAGGACAACGTTCAGGTCCCACGCCACCAGAGGAGGGTCGATGGGGGCCATGAGAGGAGAAGCCCCCTCATAAAACAGTCCACAAGGGAGTACACAGAGACGGGCTGACTGTCAATGAGGTGGTAATGTATTGCCAGGGGATGAGGTGCACCCTAACTGAGTTGGACTTTAGACCAGCCCAGGAGAGGGGCAGAAAATATTGTAGGATGTCCTTCACCGAGCAAGAGAAAAGGTTGAGATTCTTGTCTGCACAACCAGACTGAGAATCTATTGTGTTGAATCCTTGCGCGATGCCAGTAGGATGTCCTCCATGTACCTGGAGAGGTGGAGGTGCACTAGGGCTAGCCATTCAACATCCATGCCGTCAGGGTGAGGGATTGGAGGTTCGGATGGAGAAGGGTCCCATCCTCCTGCGAGAGCAAGTCTAGGGCCTGGCCCGGGGTATCGGGGACGCTAGGGAACCAAGGTTGCTTTGGCCACCAAGGAACAATGAAAATTACCAAGGCCTAGTTTGACTGAACCTTGAGCAAGGTCTTAGAAACCAGGGGAGTAGGCAGGTACATATACAGCAGGTTCCTGGACCAGGACAGGAGAAAGGCATCTGCTGTTACCTATTCCGGGGTCGGCCTCCAGGAGCAGAAGCACAACAGCTGCATATTCTTGGGGCTGGTGAAGAGGTCCAATGTCAGGGTCCCCGAAAGTTTAAAGATGGAGGTGGCCACCGCTGGGTTGAGGTGCCACTCATGGGGATGAAGGATTCTGCTGAGTCAATCTGCGAGCAGATTGTTCTGATCCAGTAGGTAGACCACCTAGAGGGTTATGCCCTTCTCCATGGCGAAGGTCTAGAGGCGAACCACCTCCCAGCAGAGGAGGTATGAACCCATTCTTCCTGCTTGTTGATGCAAAACATTAGTACTTGGTTGTCTGTCTGAACGAGGACAACTTGGCCTGCCAGGTGGGCCTGAAACACCCGAAGGGCATTTGTCACAGCTCTGAGTTCCAGGAGGTTGATCTGGAGGGCACTTTCATCCCGAGTCCAGGAGCTCTGCAACTGGAGACAATTGCAGTGGGCTCCCCAGCTGAGCTTGGAGGCATCTGTGGTCAGAACGCGTTGAGTTGGCGGGGCCTGGAAGGGAAAGCTGGCCATGAGATTTTGTTGGTTCTGCCACCAGGCTAGAGAGGCCGCCAGAGGCTGGGTGATCCAGACCTGATCCTCCAGTTGGCCTATGGTCTGAGTCCATTGAGAGCTGAAGGTCCACTGGGCCTGTTGCATCTGTAGACAGGCCTGCTGGGTCACGTGAACCGTCGAGGCCATGTGCCCCAATAGGCGCAGCAGGAGATAGGTGGCACTGATGAGCGACCCTGTACCTCCTTTGCTAGGGTCTCTAGATGCTGCGCCCTGTCTAGCGTGAGGAAGGCTCTGACCTGGGTAGAGTCCAGAAGGAATCCTATCACTCCAGGCGCTAGGTCAGTAGCAGATGCGACTTTGGGAAGTCGATCATGAACCTCAGATGCTGAAGCACCCTGATGGTGCAGTGGGCCATGTGACGTACCTCTTCTGGAGAGCTGGTCTTTAGGAGCCAGTTGTCCAGATAGAAGAAGACAAAGACTCCCAGCAAGAGGAGGTGAGCGACAACTTCTGCCAGACATTTGGTGAACACCTGGGAGGCTGAGGAGAGGGCGAAGGGGAGAACCCTGTACTAGTAGTAGCAGCATCCGATGTTGAAGTGGAGGTACTGACAGTGCCGAGGATGGATCAGGATGTGGGTATAGGCATCTTTGAGATCCAAGGAGCAAAACCAATCTCCCCACTGGAGTTAGGGCAGCAATGTTCCAAGGGATAGCATCTTGAACTTCTCCTTGACCAGAAAGCAGTTTAGGTCCCGCAGATCCAGGATGGACTGAAAGCCTTCTGTCTTTTTTGGGATGAGGAAGTACCTGGAGTAGAACCCCGTGCCCTAGAAGGGCCGAGAGACTAGCTCTTCTGCCTGATTCTCGAGCAGGGACTCGAGTTCCTTCTGTAGGAGCTCTCTATGCAGGGAGGTCAGCGGAGGTTCCCCTGGAAAGAAGGGAGGAGGCATCTGGTCGACGTGCAGAAGGTAACCTTCCCGCACCACCTGCAGCACCCAGTGGTGATGTCCAGCCAGAGGTGAGAGAAGTGAACTATACTTCCTCCCGTATGCTTTGGGTCCTGGCCCTCGGGTGGAAGAAGGGCTATGCCCAAGGAGTCAAAAGCCCCCCTCAGGCTGATAGGGGGGATTTGGGGGCTTTCTGCTTATGGGGCCGTGCTCCTGGCCCTTTGTCTTGCTGACCCTGCTGGGGAGCCTGATAGGCCTGAAATTGGGGGTATTTTCGCCTTTGGATGGAAGGGCTTTTTCCCTGAAGTCTTCCAGTGGGAAGGGTCAGAGGTCTTCGGGACAACCTAGTCCTGGTTATGAACTCTAATTCCAACTCGGCTGCCTTGTCGGTCATGGGTTTGCTGAAGAAGTTCTCTCTTCAACAGGGAACATTGGCCAGTTTATCCTGAACCCACTGCTCCAAGTCTGAGGACTGTAACCAAGCCAGGTGGCAGGCACTAATGCGCACTGCAGTCACACAAGCCACAGACTCAAAGCAGTCACAAGCCGCTCGAGTCAGAAATTTGCAGCATCCCTTGACCAAGGATACAAGGGTCCGGAAGCGCTCGAGAGATTCATCTGCCAGCCCAGCAGAGAACCTGGTCTCCTTCACCAGGTCTCTCAGGTACATGCCTATGTACAGCTGGTAAGCCTGGAAGCAGGCCACGAGCATCGAGCCCTGGTAGCACTTTATGCCAAACCCGTCCATGGTGTGGGCCTCCCTATCAGACGGCACTGAGGAGTGAGTCTTCTGAATCTTTACTGGACGCATGGCTGACTCTACCACAATGGCATTGTGAGGCGGCTGTGTCTTCTGAAAGCCAGAGTTCTTGCCATCTCGATACTAGGAATTGAGTCACCAGATCACTATTGACACAGTCACCAGGCTCTCCCACATCTTGAACAGCAAGCACTCCAGGATGGGGGGAATCAACACCATCAGTGCCTCTCTCAGAGGGGCCTCATACTGGAGGATCTCCAACTCCTTAGCACAAGGCTCATCCTCCAGCTCTGCCATGAAGGCCAGGGCCTTCGACATTCCCCGGACAAACTCGAGGAACACAAGGTCCTCAGGTGGAGACCTCCGGCGCTCCTGAGAGGGAGAAAGTTCTTAGGGGACATCCCTGTGTAACATGGTTTTGGGCGATTTGTTGTCGATCTCCCAGCCTGAGTCGGACAAGATGTTGAGGCCCAGATGGTCATCAGAGCAATGAGCCGCCAGAGCCAATGGAGAGCAAGGTGCCCAATGCGCTGACCCCAATATGCTTGGGGGAAAGTCTTGCCTCAAACAGGAGGCCAACCAACATGGCTCTGAGTGAGCAAATCGTTCCAGCACTGGTTGGACTTCCTCTGGGGAAGTTCTCGCAGTGGAGGGTCCCGTTGTCAGCACCAATGACCTGGAGGCTTCGGGCATCGGGCTCTAATGCGCCTTAAGGAAGGCAGCCAGGCTGCGCCCCAAGGCTGCCATGCTGGCTTTGATGCCAGTAGGCTCTGCAGTGCCCGGTTCAGCCCTTGAAAGTATTGAGCCCAAAGTCAGCTCCCTCAAAGGGGAATCACCAATGGTGATCATGTCAGAGGACCGAGCCTGATCCCTCGATGCGGTGGAAGTCTCCTCCCGCCGGGGAAGCTTCAAAGGCCACTCCCGGCCATTGCTCTCAGCGTCGGGTTGAGGGCTCCAAGGCCGGGCACCATAGGTCTTATCCCCAGCTCCGGGATCGGACTTCAACTTGGACAATGTCTCTGGTCCGAGGCTCCATGATCTTGGGGTTCGGATTGAGCACATGTGCGTGATATCAAATCATCAGACACAGTTTCCAAAGGCAGTGATTCCAGGCTCGATGCCAGCACCACAGCAAAGGCCTTCAAGCCAAAAAGCTCCCACTGCTGCTTTTCATGATTCCTCCAGCTCTTGCTCGACATCTGCAGGCAGAGCGGGCAAGTGCAGTCGTCGTGATATGCACTGAGGCAGTTGATACTGCAACTGTTCATTAAGAACATGGTACAGAGGCATTTGCCACATTGCTTAAATCCGCTGACCAAAGACATAGCAGAGAAGACAGCACCTGCAAGATCAAACTCAGATGTCTCAGCCAGGGAGGGAATGAGAAAGACCCGTGCACTGAAAAAGAAAAAGGACCCGAGAAAAATGCAACGCCGAAGCAAGTGCGGACTCGGGCAGTGAGAAGGTGATTAGAAACGGACTGGCAAAAAGAGAAAAAACGCCCAGTAGAAGGGTTAGAAAAATCAACTTTTACCAGGACTGACAGACAGGATGTCTACAGCAGTGTTTCCCAACCCAGTCCTACGGGGCACACCGGCCAGTCAGGTTTTCGGGATATCCCTAATGACTATGCATGAGATATATATGCATTAGAGATATACTGCCAACCTGACTGGTTTGTGGCCCTCCAGGGCTGGATTTGGAGACCCCTGCCTTACACCTCTGTCATTTAAGATTGTGAGTGGGCAAGGTGCAGATGTCCTAGACATCGAAAGGGTATATAGAATGTGACACATTCCTCCTCGATTCTCACCACCACCAAAAAGTTGTCTAATAGACAATATTTTGGTGGTGGTGAGAATCGAGGAGGAATGTGTCACATTCTATATACCCTTTCGATGTCTAGGACATCTGCACCTTGCCCACTCACAATCTTAAATGACAGAGGTGTAAGGCAGGGGTCTCCAAATCCAGCCCTGGAGGGCCACAAACCAGTCAGGTTGGCAGGATATCTCTAATGCATATATATCTCATGCATAGTCATTAGGGATATCCCGAAAACCTGACTGGCCGGTGTGCCCCGTAGGACTGGGTTGGGAAACACTGGTCTACAGAAAAAAGAAGACTAAGGTAAGATGGCATCCTTGGACGGGAAGGAAATCGTGCACATGCAGTCTAACTCTCAATGGCCTTCTTTGAAAGCTTGGGAGTGAATCTGTGTGGGCTTCGTCGATGGTACGTAATGTCATCCATATGTGAGGATTGACTTCCTGCTTGTTCCTGGAGAATGTGTTGTTCTTTTTATATGTTGAAAATGAACTGACAGTGGTAATTCAGAAAACCACTGTTTCACCAGCTCTTGCCCTTTGTTTTATTTTTGACATAAAGTAAAATATACCGGTGACTGAAATAGTGAGTGTTTTATTAAGAGGTCAGCAGTGAGAGACTGGTTCTACACAGCGCCAAAGGACAACGTACCCAACAGGCCCACGCCCGGCCCCCTGCATGCGATAGTATACCTATTTAGGCCTCAATGTTAATCTAAATTGTAAGTTATTTTCCTCTGGGCAGGGCTGGCCTAACCATCAGGTAAACTAGATGGCCACCTAAGGTGGCAACTTCTGAGAGACAGCAAAGAGCAGGGCATTCAAAGCTAAATAATAGATTCTGATAACCAGGGGGGCAGAAGGCTTAAGGTTTGCCTAGGGTACCAATACTTTAAAACAATTCTGGGGCCGGCCCTGCCTCTGCACTCCTGGTCAATAACATCTGCAGCACAAAAGGCCTTAGACCAGGGGTACTCAAATCCAGTCCTGGAGGGCCACAAACCAGTCAGGTTTTCGGGATATCCCTAATGAATATGCATGAGATAAATTCAAATACGATGGAGGCAGTGTATGCAAATATATCCCATGCATATTCATTAGGGATATCCTGAAAACCTGACTGGTTTGTGGCCCTCCAGGACTGGATTTGAGTACCTCTGCCTTAGACAAAGATGTATTTCTAATGGCACGGTCTGTCTATTCTCCGAGCATAGATTGCCTGCCCAGAAACTTAAAATACTAGGTGAATACTTTGATATGGCTTCTGACCCTTCACACAGCAAAATATTGCTCTTTCAGCTTTTCAGAATCCTGACAGTTTCTTAATTCCCTAATTAAAAATTTGTAACTGCATTATAGTTTATAGTCTATTTCAACTTGATATACCGCCCTTTGTGGAACATATAGAGCGGTTCACAAATAATAGTTAAAAATAATATTTAAAAGGCAGAAAATAACACCATTGTGTGGACAGGAAAGGAAAGAGAAAGGGTATGAGAGGGGGAGAAGGTGAGGGAAAGGGATGGGGGGTGGTCACTAGAACACCAAGACAGTGCAGCAAGAGAAAGCCACCAAGATTGTAGTTCCTAACTCATTTCAGGGTCTGACAATTAATCCTCAAATATTCCCACCTCTGTGTTTACCTTCCTGAAATCATCCTATAGCTTTGCCGCTTTTGTCCTTTGGCCTCTCACTTTCCTTGTTTCCCTTTTGTGCAAATAGTCTGGGCTTCTTTTTACTTCATCAGCAGACTGCTAGTTGGTGCTCATCTATCTTTACATGTGTTGTGAAACCCAACTGCTTCCTCACTACATCTCCAATGTGAACTCACTTCCTACTAGTTTAGGATTCTCAGGGATAGCACTGGGTAAGCACTGCAGTGGGACACCGATGGCAGGGGGCACTGTCACTAGCCATCTGCCCTCCTCACTAATTCACCGCTTGAGAGAGCCGCATGAACACTTCTCTGTTCCCACGGCTCTGCTATTGTATAAACTGCTAGACAGCAGCATTTCCAGTGGTAATGAGCATTTCCTGTTTCTCATAAGAAACAGGAAATACTTATTACTGCCTTTAGAAATGCTGTAGTCCAGCAGTTTATAAGATAGCAGAGCCTTGGGAACAGAGAAGTGTTCATGCGGCTCTTTCAAATGGCGAATCAGTGAGTGGGGTGCTGAAGGAAGATACAGAAGGGAAGGGGCTGAAAAGGAGCTGACATCGGGGGGAGGAGGGTTGGTAGTGAACTGAAAAGAGGGGAAGGGGGCTGGAAGGGAGCTGACATGGGGAGCTGGAAGGGAGCTAAAAAGAGGAGAACAGGGAGCTGGAAGGGAGCTGACACAGGGGAAGGTGGGGGCTGGAAGGGAGCTGACATGGGTGGGAAGGAGGGGGCTGGAGAGAAGTTGACACCTGGGGATGGGACTGGAAAGTGACTGGGTAAAGGTGTGGGGGGGGGGGGGAGCTGGAAGGGAACTGATACCTGGGGCTGGCACTGGAAGAGGGATAGAGAGAGGGGAGGATGACTGGAAGGGAGCTGACATGGAGGAAGGCACTGGAACTGGAAGTGAGCTGATACCTGAGATGGTATTTGGACTAGAAGAGGATGGACAGTGGGGAAGGAGGAGGACTAGAAGGGAATGGAACCAGTGGCAGTGCTGAGAATGCAAGGGGTTGACATTGGAAGGTAGTGGAAGGGGAGGATTGGAAAGGGGGCTGACACTGGGAAGGGTTATTGGGACTGGAAAAAGGCTGATACCAAGGAAAGTACTGGGATTGGAAGGGGGTTGATGCTGAGGCTGGACAGGAAATGGGTTTATGCTGGAAGGAAATGGAAAGGAGCTGGAACTGGAAGGGAACTGATGCTGGTATATGCTGGATCAGGTGGGGAAAAGAGGCAGAAACTGGGGGAGTGAAAATGGAGAGGGGCAGATATTGTGTGTTTGGGGGGGGGGAAGAAACACTGTTGTTGAGTATCGACTGATTCAACGGAGCAGAGGCAGAGAGGGCACGCAGGCCTAGGATTGTGAACCGGGCAGGTCCAGACAGTTTGCCTCAGCCTATTGGATGGAAGGAAAGAGAGAGACACTAGATGGGGGTGAGAGAGATGATAGATAGAGGGGGAGAGAGAGTGAGCAAAAGACTGGGAAATAATGGACCAGGGAAGAATGGGAGGACTGGGCTGAAGGTTGAAAAGCAGTAGGTAGATGGCTACAAAAGAAATGAATAGTATGGAGTAGTGAAATCTGGGTGGACAGAGAGAGAGAAGCAAATGGAAGAAAGCCGAAAGGAAAAAAAATCAATATCCAAGATGGAAGGAAGAAAACAAAAAGAGAGACAAGAAATGTCAGATGGACTACAGACCATAGAAGAGAGCTAAGAGAAGGTAAAGAAAAGCAGAAGCCTCAGATCGGGATCGGCATGATCAGAGATTAAATGATTAGATAATAAAGGTAACATAGAAACATAGAAACATGATGACAGAAAAAGACCACAAGGCCCATCTAGTCTGTCCTTCCATAACAACAACTACAACAGTCCACTTTCTACCTTTAGAGATCCTCTGTGTTGGTCCCATGCTTTTTTGAATTCAGTTACTGTCCTCATCTCTACCACCTCCACTGGGAGACTATTCCACGGATCCACTACTCTTTCTGTAAAGAAATATTTCCGCATATCACTCCTGAATCTATCTCCCTTCACCCTCATCCCATGTCCCCTCATCGCAGAACTTGCTTTCAATTGAAAGAGGCTCTCTCCCTGAACATTTATGCCACGGAGGTATTTAAACATCTCAATCATATCACCTCTATCCCGCCTTTCCTCTAAGGTGTACATATTAAGATCCTTAAGTCTGTCCTCATATGCTTTATAATGAAGCCCATTAATCATTTTAGTAGCAACCCTCTGCACCGACTCCATCCTGTTCACATCCTTTTGAAGGTGCGGTCTCCAGAATTGCACACCATACTCCAAATGAGGTCGCACCAAAGACTTATACAGAGGCATTATCACCTCCTTTTTTCTGCTAGCCATTCCTCTCCGTATGCACCCAAGCATCCTTCTAGCTTTTGCCGTCGCCTTTTCTACCTGTTTAGCTACTTTAAGATCATCAGACACAACCACGCCTAGGTCCCGCTCTTCTTTAGTGGACAAAAGTACTTCACCTCCTATACTGTATTGCTCCCTTGGATTGCTGCAGCCCAAATGCATGACCTTACATTTTTTAACATTAAATCCCAGCTGCCAAATTCTAGACCATTCTTCAAGCTTAGCTAGATCCCTCCTCATGTTATTTACACCTTCCTGGGTGTCTACTCTATTACAGATTTTGGTATCATCCGCAAAGAGGCAAACCTTACCCGACAGCCCTTCCGCTATATCACTAACAAAGATGTTAAAAAGAATCGGACCAAGGACAGATCCCTGGGGCACACCACTGGTAACATCCTTCTCCTCAGAGTGAGCTCCATTTACTTGTACTCTTTGTCGCCTCCCACCCAACCAATTTCTAACCCAAGCAGTAACTTTAGGGTCCATCCCTAGGGTGCTCAGTTTGTTTATAAGTCGCCTGTGAGGAACAGTGTCAAAGGCTTTACTGAAATCTAAATACACCACATCTAGAGCTCTCCCTCGGTCCAACTCCCTGGTCACCCAGTCAAAGAAATCGATCAGATTTGTCTGACAAGACCTGCCTCTGGTGAATCCATGCTGCCTCGGATCCTGTAATCCGCCGGACTCCAGAAACCTCACTATTTTCTCTTTCAGCAGCGTTTCCAATAATTTACTCACCACCGAAGTTAAACTAACCGGCCTGTAGTTTTCAACCACATCCTTACTTCCGCTTTTGTGTAAAGGCACCACATGAGCCTCTCTCCAGTCCTTTGGCACCACTCCCGACTCCAACGAGGCATTGAAAAGGTCAGTCAGTGGAGTTGCTAGAACGTCCCCAAGTTCCCTCAGTATTCTAGGGTGTATCCCATCCGGTCCCATCGCTTTGTCTACTTTAAGTTGAGCTAGTTTCTCACGAACACAGTCTTCTGAAAATTGTTCAAGATGTCCCTCGCTTCTGTTCTTATTTGTGGGTGTTTTCTGAGGTCCTGCTCCTGGTTCTTCATCTGTGAACACAGAACAAAAATATTTGTTAAGCAATTCCGCTTTATCCTTATCAGCTTCTACATATTCCCCCCCTGCACCCTTGAGTCTGACAATACCACTTTTGCCCTTCCTCTTCTCACTAATATATCTGAAAAATGTCTTATCCCCCCATTTTATTGCATTGGCTATTTCCTCCTCCTTTTGAATCTTTGCCTTCTTGACTACTTTGCTAGCTTCTCTAAGTTTTTCCAAATACAGATGCCTGTCTTCCTCTCTCTGTGATCTCTTGTATTTCATGAAGGCCTCCCTCTTTTTCTTCACTTTTTCAGCTACTTCCTTCGAAAACCATAGCGGTCTCCTTTTCCTTTTGCCTTTATTTACCATTTTAACAAAAAGGTTGGTTGCCTTTAAAATACCCCCTTTCAGTTTTGCCCACTGTTTTTCTACATCCCCCAGCTGTTCCCATCCCACTAACGACTCCCTGAGGTATTGGCCCATCTTCGCAAAGTTAGTCTTCCTAAAGTCTAAGATCTTCACCTTGGAATGGATTCTAACAGCCCTAGTCCTAATACTGAACCACACCATCTGGTGGTCACTGGATGCAAAATGATCTCCCACTACAACATCAGAAACACTCTCACCATTGGTAAGCACCAAGTCCAGTATGGCCCCTTCACGTGTGGGGTCTGTTACCAATTGCCTGAATAGTTCTCCCTGTAGAGAATCCAGGATCTCCTTACTTCTAGATGATACTGCAGCAGGAATGTGCCAATCAACATCTGGCATATTGAAATCTCCTAGCAGTAGCACTTCCCCTTTCCTAGCAATGCTGTGTATGTCTTCAATTAACTCTCTGTCCACCTCTTCCTCTTGTGAGGGAGGTCTGTATATCACACCAATGCAAATAGATTTCTCTTTCCCTCTTTCTAGTTTAACCCACAATGCCTCCTCTCCCCTTTTAAGCTCTGTAATTCCAAAGCTTTAATAGTAGTTTTTACATATAGTGCCACTCCTCCTCCCCTTCTTCCTACCCTGTCCTTTCTGAATAAAGTATAGCCAGGTATAGTTACATTCCAGTCATGGTTTTCTGTGAATCATGTTTCTGTAACTGCCACTAAATCCAAGTCAGCCACTCCCACCAAAGCTTCAACTTCAGGGATCTTATTTCCCATGCTACAGGCATTAATACACACTGCTTTCCATGTGTTACCCCTGTTACCCATTTCCATAAAGGTATTTAATGTATCACCTACCTGGGGGCTTTCACTTACCTGGGGGCTTTCTTCACCCATCCCCAACGAATCTAGTTTAAAGCCCTCTTCAGTAGATTAGCCAGTCTACTATCAAAGATGCGTTGACCTTTCTTGGACAGATGGATGCCATCTCTGCTCTGCATCCCTTGGAACAGCATCCCATGGTCTAGGAAACCAAAACGCTCTTGAAGACACCATCCACGCAGCCATGCATTCATCTCCAGGATGCGAGCCTCTCTGCCTTGGCCTTTACCCTCAACAGGGAGGATTGAAGAGAACACCACCTGTGCACCTACCTGCTTCACCCTCTGTCCCAGAGCCATGAAGTCACTTTTGATACGTTCCGAGGTATACCTGGCAGTATCATTTGTTCCAACATGGATTAGCAACATTGGGTAATAGTCAGTGGGCTTGATGAGTCTCGGCAAACTCTCCGTAACATCTTGGATCTTGGCACCAGGCAAACAGCACACCTCTCTGGACATCAAGTCTGGTCGGCAGATGGACGCCTCAGTACCCCTCAGAAGAGAGTCTCCAACAACCACTACCCTTCGTTTCCTTCTGGTCACTGATTCCGCAACTATGGGGTACTTGAACTCTGGTTCTTCCCTTTCCAGGGATGCTTTCACCTCCTCCACTTCCAGGGCTTGTCACAGAGCAGACTCTCTAGAGCCCCCTGTGGAGCTAAAAAATACTACTCCTCAAGTAAACAGTGACGTGTGGAGAGAGCACAGGACACAAGGGTATCAGAATAGGTATAAGGGAGTGAGGTCACAAGCCTGGAATTATCACCCAGCCAGTAGGGAGGCAAGGAAGGTCCCACCTGACCCCAATAGGCTAAGGTGTGGTGCAGCTGGGGATTACGTAAATAATCAGCACAGCTCACAGGAGGGGGGCAAGGCAGAAAGAGCCGAAGAAGCTGGGAGACCTGAGAGACGAAGGAGGTTAAGAGAATCAAGGCAACCAAGTGAGTTGAAAGACCCAAGGAGAAAGGATATTCCCAGGCAGAGGAGATACCCAGAGTGGGAAGAACACAGACCTCCCAGGTCTCTACAGCAAGGCAGAAGGCACTGGCTGAATGAAAGTCTGAGTGAGTCTGATGAACAATTAAGTGAAAGAGATGAGCAACTGAATTCAGACAGGGACAGTGTATGCAGCAGCCTTGATAGAAGCTATGCCCTAAGACACAAGTTACAAGCTAGGAAAAGCTATTCTGAGCCAGAGAGGAGAAATGCTAAGCTGAGCTATGAGAGGCATTTGTATGAGAAACAAAAGCCCTATAATGTTAACTTAATGAAAGCAGGAAAACTCCAGAGTCTGGGCTACAGACAGAATATAGAACAAAGCTTGTTACCTGTGAGAGAGAACCCTGCAGAGGGATATAACTGGCATAAGCCTTCTCAGAAACTGCCGTTGGAGATAACAGCTGTTTGTAAAGCTCCTGTTAAAACAAAACCCCGAACAAAGGTTCCACTCTCTAATAGCTGGGCAGCTAACTGCTTTACTCTGCCTGATAACCAGAGGCAGAGGAAAGGCTCCTGGTTGAGCAACTCCAGAGAATATGGTAAAGCCAAACAGATACATTCTGTAGAGAGTCAAGTACGTCACAAGCTGGAAAGTTTGTTGAACAAACTACCTCAGGAGAGAAGTGACGAAGCATCTGTACAGGACAGTGTTCCAATGCAGTATGAGCCTTATGCAATAGAGGATAACATTGAATTGCCTGTTGAACAGATGGACTGTAGTTTGATACTAGCTGACCAAATAGAGTCTCTCAGATAGAAGGCTGAACTGCTCCAGAGAAGCCTTTATCTGGAAACCTGACAAGCTGTATTTCTGTTTCCATTTATATTTTGTTTGCTGAAAGGAAAGCTATTTTTGTTATAGTTCTTTTTGTTTACCCAAGAAGGGTTATGTTGATTTGATTATTATACTTTTGAAAGAATCCTACGGGACGGGGAATAAAACCCAGTTAAACCGATTTCGGTGTCACAACTTATTTGTGTACTGGCAAGGACTATAAATATTGAAAAGGCCAGTACTTTACACCCGGGTGCAGTACCAGCTGTGACCAGCAGGAGGTGCTGCATGACAAAGGGGTGACAGGCTGCATAATGGTTCTTCAATTCAAGGGCTGGAGAAGTTGGATTGGTGATTTTGCAGGCTCTGGTGACTGTTGTCCAACCATCGACATTCTGTTGGCACTCATCTTCTCCTGTGCTGGAAAGCCTGGTTGCTGCAAGAAGCATCTCATCAATGTACTTTTCACTGTCTTGAATGCTCCTCAGCCTCGCCACCTCCTCTCTGAGTTCCTCCACTTGTTTCCTCAGAGCTTCAGCATGCAGGCACCCTGTACATGGAACCGGTTCATCAACTGGCATTAGGACCTCTGTCTGGACCGAGGCAGAAGCTGTAACGGGGGCAACAGCTTTAGCAATACGATTTTTCCCAGCCATTGTTCTGTTTGTGGAGCTTAGGTATCTGTTAAAGCAAAAGAGAGAGATCTACCAAGTACCAGCTGGTTTCGCAGCTGTCCTTTCAGAGAAAAAGCAGTTAAATCTCTTTAATTATATTCAATATGTGCTGGTCCAATTCACTGTGATTTGCTAAAGGGGGAGGTGCCCTATAAAGCAAGACTGCTCACTAGGGGTGGGTGGGAGCCGGGGTGGGTAGGGAGGGAACTAACACCTGATTAGGTGTTAGCAGTTTCTGAATCTGAGGAGGTTACAGAGTTCAGCAACCTACTGTGCTCCAGTAAAGTTCCCCTAAAACAGCAAAAATGTAAGTAACCTTGCTTTTAAAAAGTACACACAAAACCCTTTTAAGAGCTCCCAGTCAGAGAGCTAGCAATGTAATAAAAAAACCAAACAAAGAAACCCTCAAATCCTTACTGTTTGATGTGTGGAGCCCTGGTTAAGAAAGCCTCAAAAGGGCAGGGCACAGGAGCCTTTTATGCAGGCTTCAACTGCACTCAGGAAACAGGCCCACTAACACCTGATTAGGTGTTAGCAGTTTCTGAATCTGAGGAGGTTACAGAGTTCAGCAACCTACTGTGCTCCAGTAAAGTTCCCCTAAAACAGCAAAAATGTAAGTAACCTTGCTTTTAAAAAGTACACCCAAAACCCTTTTAAGAGCTCCCATTCAGAGAGCTAGCAAAAATAGCTAGAAAAAATAATTTTATTTTCAATTTAGTGATTGAACTTTGCGCTATCTTTATACTTTACACAGTATGGGGAACGGCATCTCTTATTTATCTGGTGTTGAATTACATGCAGAGTCTGGCTTCTTGGGGTTTAAGTTTAATTTTTGTCTACATATTTTTATTTTTACTTTAGGTTGTAGTCACTTATTCTATGTTTGGTGAGGGTCTGTGTTCTGAGTGTGCGATTGAGGCCAGGTGTTCTGTTAAATTGGAGTTTGTACATAGGAATCTATTCTGTAGTAATTGCTTGTTCAGCTTTTCAAATAGGGGTATGGATGTTCTAAGGTCCGTTGCAGTATTTATAGTGCTGCTTTTTTCTGGGTAAGCCCCTCGTTGTCTGAGTTTTGGAAGTTGATGCTGGTATGGTATGGTAGATTTAGCCTTGTAGATCTTCAGTAACTTTTGTAGGGTTTTATATTAATTCACAATATGCCTGGTACTGGAGACTGTTTATGATAATGATAGTGAGATGACCAGAATCAGATTTTTTTTTACTATCACAGCCTGTTTGTATGATGCTAAGTATGTACTTGGTTTGCAGCTTGTCGTGCTGTGAGGGCTTGCGTGCATCAGTGATGCTGAGAGCTAAACTATCGGTAGTTTAACTACTGGCAGGGTCTCCCAAGATGGACAGGTCTCAGCTGAGGTGCCAGACCAAGACAAACCACCCATCTGGGCAGCAGCAGAATGGGACAGTGTTGACGGCGGAGGATCACATTTTTGTGACAACGGCAACACCACCAAACTTAAACTGCGCGGAAGAAAGGCCCGGCAATCTACTTCTGTATCTTGCCATGAAAACCCAATGGATAGTTACAACAAAACAAATTGTGTTATGGTGCTGGAAGATGAGACCCCCAGGTCAGAAGGCACTCAACTAGCTACTGGGGAAGAGCTGAAGACTTTTCAGAGTAAAGCCAGCATTTATGATGTGGTTGGATCAAAGCCCTCGGGAAGTCTGACTGCTGATGTAGCTGCGCATGAAATGAGAGTCAGAAGCTGTAAAGATGTCTTACACATTGGAACATGGAACGTACGAAGCATGAACCAAGGGAAGTTGGAGGTGGTCAAGAATGAAATGGCACGTGTACAACTTGATCTGTTGGGTGTCAGCGAACTGAAATGGAGTGGCATGGGGCACTTTGCATCAGATGATCACATGGTCTACTATGCTGGAAATGAAAGACAAAGAAGAAATGGTGTTGCATTTATAATAAAGAAGTAACTTGCAAGAACTGTAATGAAATACAATGCAGTCAGCCAACGCTTAATCTCTATTCGTCTACGAGGATTGCCTATCAACACAACTATAATTCAAGTATATGCCCCAACAACAGCTGCAGAAGAGAATGAAATTGAAGAGTTCTATGAACAAGTACAAGCTGAAATTGACAGAACATGCAAACAGGATATCCTGATAGTCATGGGTGACTGGAACGCAAAAGTTGGCAACAAAGCAGAAGGCAAAGTAATTGGAAAATATGGACTTGGCAACAGAAATGAAGCTGGAGAAAGACTGATAGAATTCTGCAAGACCAATGATCTATTCATCTCAAACACCTTCTTCCAGCAACACAAGCGGCGACTGTACACATGGACTTCACCGAATGGATTATATAAAAACCAAATTGACTACATATGCGGAAGTCAACGATGGAAAAGCTCTGTAACATCAACAAAGACAAAACCTGGAGCTGACTGTGGTACAGATCATCAACTACTAGTATGCAAACTCAAGCTAAAGTTGAAAAAGAGCAAACCACTTATGAATGCAGCAAAATATGACCTTGAGAATATACCACTGGAATTTAAAGACTGCCTGCAAAATCGATTTGCTGCTTTAGATACAAATGACAGAGCTCCGGAAGAGTTATGGAATGACATCAAGAAGCTTGTGTTGGAAGAAAGCGAGAAGTCTCTACAAAAGTTGAAAAAGCAAAAACGGCCAAAATGGATGACGGAAAAAACTCTGAAAATTGCCCAGAAACGCCGAGAAGCTAAAGCCAGAGGAGAAAGAAAGACAATCGCAGAACTCAACAGAGATTTCCAACGTGCAGCAAGACAGGACAAGGAAAAGTACTACAATGACACTTGCAAGGAAAAAGAAGCAGAAACTATTAGAGGAAGAACAAGATCGGCTTTCCTAAAGCTACGAGAGTTAAAGAAAAAGTTCCAGCCTCGAATTGGAATGTTACAAGATGCTCAGGGTTCTATGTTGAATGATGCTGAGAAGATCAAGAAAAGGTGGAAGGAATATACAGAGTTTTTATATGATAAAGATCAAGTGGACCAACAGCCGTTTCAACCTGTACCTTATGATCGGGAACCATTGGTGATGAAAGAAGAATTTGAAGCAGCATTGAAAGCCTTATCAAAGAACAAAGCACCAGGCATTGATAGCATTCCCAAAGAAGTACTGCAGCAATCTGATGCAGCTGTTACCATACTCACAAGGCTCTGCCAAGAAATATGGAAGACAACATCATGGCCAACTGACTGGAAAAGATCTGTGTTTATACCAATACTAAAGAAAGGTGATCCAACTGACTGTGGAATTTATCGCACAATCGCTCTGATCCCACATGCCAGCAAGATTCTACTGAAGATTATTCAAAAGAGACTACAACCAAACATGGAACGAGAACTACCTGAAGTGCAAGCAGGGTTCAGGAAAGGGCGAGGAACGAGAGACATCATTGCGAATGTGAGATGGATCCTTGAAAAGACTAAAGAATACCAAAAGGATATCTATTTGTGCTTTATCGACTATAGCAAGGCTTTTGACTGTGTAAACCATGAGAAACTCTGGGCCACATTAAGAAGCATGGGTATACCAGAACACCTGATCGTTCTCTTGCGCAATCTGTACATTGATCAAGAAGCAACAGTTCCTGAAGATTGGAGGATCGCCAGTGTAACACCAATTTTTAAAAAGGGTTCCAGGGGTGATCTGGGAAACTACAGACCGGTGAGCCTAACGTCCATACCGGGAAAAATGGTAGAAACCATCATAAAGAATAAAATTACTCAGCATGTAGATAGTCACAACCTAATGGGAGACAGCCAACATGGCTTTAGACAAGGAAGATCTTGTCTTACTAATCTGTTATGTTTTTTTGAAGGAGTGAATAAACAGGTGGACAAAGGTGAGTCGGTTGATATTGTGTATCTGGACTTTCAGAAAGCCTTTGACAAGGTCCCTCATCAGAGACTTTGGGCGAAACTAAAGAGTCATGGGATAGGAGGCAGTGTACTATTGTGGATCAGGAACTGGTTAAAAGATAGAAAGCAGAGGGTAGGGCTAAATGGCCAATTTTCCCAATGGAGAAAGGTGAATAGTGGTGTACCCCAGGGATCTGTGCTGGGTCCGCTGCTTTTTGACATATTCATAAATGACCTGGAAAGTGGAATAATGAATGAGGTTATCAAATTTGCAGATGACACAAAACTATTTAAAGTTGTTAAAACCCAAGAGGATTGTGAAAACTTGCAAGAGGATCTTGATAAATTGGAAGACTGGGCATCAAAATGGCAGATGAAATTTAATGTGGACAAGTGCAAGGTTATGCACCTAGGGAAAAACAACCCAAACTATGGTTACACGAAGCAAGGTTCCACATTAGGAACCACCACCCAGGAAAAAGATTTAGGCGTCATTGTGGATACCATGTTAAAACCCTCGGCCCAGTGTGCAGCGGCGGCCAAGAGAGCAAATAGAATGCTAGGTATGATAAGGAAAGGAATGGAAAATAAAACAAAAGATATTATAATGCCTCTATATCGTTCCATGGTGAGACCACACCTTGAATATTGTGTGCAATTCTGGTCGCCGTATCTTAAAAAGGATATAGCGATTTTAGAAAAGGTACAGAGAAGAGCCATCAAAATGGGAAAGGGGATGGAAGGATACTCCTATGAAGAAAGGCTAAAAAGGTTAGGGCTCTTTAACCTGGAAAAGACGGCTGAGGGGAGATATGATAGAAGTCTATAAATTAATGAACGGAGTGGAACGGGTAAACGTAGATCGATTGTTTACCTTATCAGAATATAGAAAGACTAGGGGACATGCAATGAAGCTACAGGGTAAACTATTTAAGACTAATAAAAGAAAATATTTTTTCACTCAACATGTAATCAAACTCTGGAATTTGTTACCGGAGGATGTAGTAAAGGCTGTTAGTGTAGCTGGGTTTAAAAAAGGTTTGGACAAGTTCCTGGAGGAAAGGTCCATAAACCATTATTAAGAAGTGACCGAAGATATCAATGCTTGACCCAGTACAAGCATTGTGGAACTTGTGTCTCTTGGGGAAACTGCTAGGTACATATGACCTAGATTGGCCACTGTTGGAAACAGAATACTGGGCTTGATGGACCTTGGTCTGACCCAGTATGGCATATCTTATGATCTTATGAACAAGGAGAAACAGAATGGTTTAAAATAAGCAAAGGTGTAAGACAAGGCTGCATACTTTCCCCCTACCTGTTTAATTTATATGCAGAACAAATCATCAGAGAAGCAGGATTGTATGAAGACAACAGAGGTGTGAAGATTGGTGGAAGACTCATCAACAACCTTCGCTATGCTGATGATACCACATTACTGGCTGAAAGTGAAGATGATCTGAAACATTTGCTTCTCACAATCAAAGAACATAGTCTCAAAATGGGCCTGCACCTTAATGTAAAGAAGACAAAGATCATGACAACTGGCATAATCAACAGGTTCGTTGTTGAAGGAGAAGAAATTGAAATTGTGAACAACATTAACCTACTTGGATCAACTATCAATAAAGAAGCAACAAGCAGTCAAGAAATCAGACGACGCATTGCTCTTGGCAGAATGGCTATGAAAGACCTAGATAAGATTCTCAAGAGCAGAGATGTCTCTCTCCATACAAAGTTTCGACTTGTTCAAGCCATGGTATTTTCAATAACATCATATGGATGTGAAAGCTGGACAGTGAAAAAGATAGACAGGAAGAAAATTGATGCCTTTGAATTATGGTGCTGGCGGCGAATACTGTGTATACCATGGACTGCCCGAAGAACAAACCAGTCGGTACTAGAGGAGATCAAACCTAAGCTTTTCTTTAGAAGCTCAGATGACAAGACTTCGACTTTCATACTTTGGACACATCATGCGAAGAGAGAGATCATTAGAGAAAGACATTATGCTTGGCAAGATAGAAGGTCAACGCAAAAGAGGAAGGCCAACAATGAGATGGATCGATACAATAACAGCAGCTACGGGTACCAGTCTGTCAATAATGAGCCGCCTGACTGAAGACCGAACACAATTTAGGATAGCTATCCAGAGGGTCGCCATGAGTAGACTCCGACTCGACGGCACTTAACAACAACAAGTATGTACTGCTTAGTAGTTATTTTTATTCTGGGTATACATTTGCCCTTTCACTGCAATTTTCTTCCAACGTTGGATTTGAAGGAGAAATACTAGCATCATGTGAAAAGAGTTCAAAAAGGAGTTTTAGAAAAAGGAGGGTGGGGTGTAGCCAACAATAATAATAATGAGGGAGGGGCGCTGATTTATAGGTTGCAGAGGGGTGCCAGAAACTCTAGAACTGGACCAGGTCAGGGACTACATCTCCCAGTATTCCCATGAGCTCTCTTCCTATCAGGACTCTTCTACACCCTCTGACATTCCCTTTAGCTGACACACTGTCCAGTTTATCGCAATGCACAATGGCAGTTTTATGAAAAGGACAAACAAAAGAAGAATCCTCTAATGATCACTTAGAAGTTTCAGTTCATTAAGGGGGTTCCTATTTATCCCTTCTTTCAACTATGTTTTAAGCGTGTGTGGGAAAAACCTACCTCTTCCTAACATTGTTTATTTATTTACATGTAAATGCTGATCATCTAAAATTCTGAGCGGCCTACAACAAACACATGACATAATCAACATAAAACCACACAGGCTCTCATAATGCAGACCGCATCGAACAAGAACCACTACATTCAGTCAGTAAATCAAGGCACTGCTGCTAACAAATAGCAGTAAAAAAATCTGAGTGAAAAGAAAAAGTTTCTTTTTTTAATCAAAGCATACCAAAGTATTCCAAAACATAGAACATGATAATGAAAAGGCACAAGAAAGTTAAAAAAAATTGCAGTCATACTAATCTATTCAACAGTATTGACAATAAAGCCTGACCAACAGAATGCAATCGGTATGTAGGTTGATTACGGCAAAGCCTGCTTAAAGTATGATGGCATTAGGTCATATAAGGCCTTAAAAAGCAAATTTAAATTTACACAGTGTTTTCATATTTAGTGGAAGGATCTCTCCCCTATATTTTTCAGTCAGAAAGAATGAAATGTGGTTTCCAACGTCAAATCAGACCTAAGATCTACAAGCCTGCAGTTGTACAGCATGTTAGCAAATTAATTTATACTGAAATCCACAGAATACTAGTGAGTCTTTTAACCTGCAGCTAAGTTTTGTGTGATTGCTGCTGGTCAGTGACTGCAGGGATATAAAAAACACCTCAGTAGGAGCCAATACAAACCTGATCACTAGGGGTCCTATTCAGACCCTGCTCTCTGATGTGCACCAAGAACACAAATTATCACATATATTACAAGAGGATGCTTTATGCTACGGAAGTATGACTCGGCTGTTAGACCAACCTGTTTGGCCTTCTATGGTGTGCAAATTCCTTTTACACCAGAGATAAATGCCAGTCCACAATCTAAAACAGGTTCCTGGTGATTTTCTACAAATGTGGTTGATGAGTACAATATGTATAAAAAGAAAATCTTATAGCAAAGATTGTTTAGTAACAAAAGCTCTTCCCCACATTTAAATAAGGCAAAGCATTCCCTGCAGTTATTTTGTACCATATCTATTCATGCTAAGTAAGCACATCTCATGACACAGTAACAAAACACTATGTACTGATATGGTTGTAAATCCACCAAGCAAACTATTCCCCTGAACAAGACAATTTACAGCTGCAAACACAAGCACCAAAACCCCTCCCCATACAAATCCCTAAAAAACAACTGAGGTACTTGTGCATGGTTTTGTTTTGCTCATCCTCTTTCAGTTTTTCAAATACTGTACTGTGTACTGGTGCCAAGTCTGGCAGGTGATCTGTTTGTTATAATGATCTCTGGGGCTCAGAGAGGGATTTTGCACCAGTGGGTTTCAACAGCAGGGCAATGTAGAAACATTAACGTGAAACCACCCATCCAGTGAGAAGAGCAACAGATGTCATCCATATCACGTATCAGTAAACAACTGAGGTGCAGGGGACTACTGATCATAGCATCGCACTCTCAGCTAAAAGTCACTTATCCTAGTATTTAATACTTCAAGCAACACATCAGATCTCTTTCTTAAGCTGTTAAGGACATGTAATTCTTCTACATTCGGGTCATTTTGAGGCCGATTTTATAAGGGGCGTGTAGAAAGTTATTCCCTATTTATGCACGCCAGATCAAATTTTAAGGAACTTATGTGCATATATGGGCACTTGTGCGGCCTGTGGGCAGTCACTATTCTGTAAGCGCGCATGTCAGTCCTACTGCGCATACTTTCCGTTCAGGTGTGCATAGAGACTGAGCTTTACTGCAGCATAGGCAGGGCCTCATTTTACATGCAAAGTTACTATAACTTCCATGAGTGTTCTGCATATCTAGGCATGGGAATGTACTTCTGCCCTACTAGGGTAAGGTGCATCACTATACTCCTATTTTATAAAGTATGCGTGGGCTTCACTTTATAAGATCGGTCCTGAATACGCATGTGGAAACGCACACTGACTGCGCAGGAGTTTATAAAATTACCCTCTTTGTGACACAAAAAAGGGTTCAAACAGCACAAGCTCGAAACTCATGAGCGGAACTGCCAGTCCTTGAGGCTTCCACAATGGCTACTGTCCATTCACATATTCTTACTATACATTCATAATTCAATTATCTTAAGAAAAAAATCTCTTTTGGGGGTAAACATAGTCCACATTTACTTACCACATGTTTCGATTGGAATCGACTAGGCATTCAGACTGCAACTCTTAAGGAATTTCCTCAGGAAACTTAAATATCAACAGGGGAACAGGCTTGCTTGCAGATGCAAGTGATTTTTTTGAGGCAGTGAAAGGGAGATGGGTGGGGGGGAGTATGGAGGGGTTGCAGAGAAGCACTTTTTCAAAAAAATAGTCAACAGGAATTCTTTCCTCAGTAGTATAGAGGTCGAAAGCACAGAAAAACTTGTGATAATTCAATGCCTTTATCAGTCCGCAACTACATATCTAGTTTTACAACAAGGCACATTTAAAAATTCTGAAAAGGTGTGTATTTTATAAAGACAAGATAGGCGCCATGTGCCTTTATGTCAATTTTCTTTTATTAGGCATACTCCTTATCCAATAACATTGTCACTGTATCATACATAATATACATAGTAAACTATTCATCAGTAACAAATACAGAGGCATGCCTTTTGCCTATATTATTTATTTTATCCCCCCTTCCCCTTTCAATATTTCCCCCTCCTCTCCTCCCTCCACCCCTGCCCCCCATGCCCCCCTTACCTACCCTACGATGTGCCTCTACCCTCTTCCCCTACCCCCTTACCCACTCCCCCGGCGTGTGTGGATTCTTACACTCATGTGCCTTTATAAAACAGACTCCTACAATAATCCTCAATGGTGCATAAATGCTCTCACATAAATTTACATCTACTCTGAAGCAGATGTATATTTGTACATGTACTCTATAAAGCATCTTTTAGACAGACCATGTAGGTTCAATCTGCGACATCCAAGTCAAAACATCTGAAATTCTGTGGGAGGGGTAGCAGTTAAAATGGCCACATCCGATAGAAAAGACACAGGAATGTGCAGAATTATACCCCAGACACATGCAAGTTTTGAGGTAATTTTAGAAACTTGCACGTGTCTGATAAGGATAGCTGTGGGCACGGAATCACAGAAATGTATGCCATGGTATTTTGGAACGGGTATGTGTATCTCATCACATACATATCTCAGCCTGCCATTTTGCAAGCAGAGATGTGCAGCCAAGAAAAAGGTCTATTTACCTGTATGCTCTTTTTGAGTAGTGAAAATTACTGGAGAAGTGACAAGGTTTTCCCTTCTTGTCTATACAAGTCTTTAGTTGCTAAAACGAGAACTTTGCAGATGCCTATTCATGCCCAGGGGTGGGTACAGACATGGATGGGTCCACCACCCTGACTAAAAGTGCAGTGTCTATCTACAATCGTGCGCACATGTGTATCTTTTTGAGAATGCCCCAGGCAGACCTTTGGCACATTCTCATATGTCACAGATGTGATCATGCCAGACACGTAAACTCAGGACGTTCTAAAATGGCTCTTCAAGCATTGATGTGATTGGCACATTTGAATGGGAATTTGCAGATATGGGAATCACGAATAGCACTTCTAAAAAGACCCCCTATGCATGTATGAGCATATTTTAGAAAGTAAGCACATACATTGCAATTCCACCCTTGTTCTGTCCAAGCTATGCCCCCCAGAGCCAAGGGTGGTAGCGTGGATCTTTTACCTCCTTTGGTAAAATAGACAGGGCAGACTATTTTGAGAACCAGGTTTGAATCCCTGGAACAACCTGCTATATAATCTGACTACATGGTGGTTAAAGAGGCTGTGATCTTTAAGTATAGGTGGGATAGCTATTATAAGTTCTTGGTGATATTGTAATCTTTATGAAAAGTGCATTTTATTTTTTGTTGGCATGTTTTTTGTTTGTTAAAACTAAGGAATAAAAAGTTTATGTTGACATGCATGCTGGCTGGAACAGAAGTTTGTGTCATACTGAGAGCGGCCCACTACTGAAGACAGTAAGGTTCCTAAGAAGATCATCCCACAAGTGGCTCGCAGCATCCCCTAGCTGTGACAATATGCATCAATAAAAACAATCTGCTTTGAGCTTCTGGAGGGTAATGTTATAACAGTATGCCTAAGCAAAAAAAGCTACAGACACATATTGTGCTTTTTTTATAAAGGCTAAATTATATATGACATTAACCAGGAAAGAATAATGTAAAATAGATTATTTATACATACCTCAGCGCACAACCTCGGGGTCATCTTTGACTCTACTCTCGTTTCCTCTGCACACATCCAACAGATAGCTAAAACCTGTAGCTTCTTTCTCTGTAACATCAGCAAAATTCATTCCTTCCTTTCTGAACACACTACTAAGACCCTTATCCACTCTCTAGTCACCTCCCGTTTTGACTCCTCGCTGGTCTCCCTCTGAATCTTCCCTCTCCACTTCAATCTGTACAAAACTCAGCTGCACAACTTACTGTATCTTCTGCCAGTGTCACTATACTCACATAACCTCTCATCTCAAGTCACTTACCTGGTTCCCTATCTGCTTCTGCATCGAGTTCAAATTTCTATTGATCTATAATGACATTCATTTTGTGGGCTGTCATTACCTTCTCTTCATTTCCTACACTCCTCCTTGTGAACTCCTCTGGCAGATCCTTTTATCTGTACCCTTCTCTGCTACTGCCAACTCCAGACGTCGTTCATTCCACCTCGCTGAACCATAAGCCTGGAGCTAACTACCCGAGTCAGTACATTGTAAGCTCTGATGAGCAGAGACGATCTTTTACATGTGTCTGCACGGAGCTGTGTACGCCTTTTAGCACTACGCAAATGATCAGTAGTAGAAGTAGCAGCAGTAGTGTACATCAGACTCCTGCTCTAGTCCTATTCAAATCCGGGCTAACAACCCACCTTTTCAAGGCTGCTTTTGGATCATGATGCCCCTCACTCTCTTGTTCACCACATATGTATATCTATTTAGGCAACTGGTAATAGAACCCGCACGTAAAGAGGCCATTCTGGACTTGGTAAATGCCAATGGGGAAAGTGTTTCTGATGTTATAGTGGGAGATCATCTCGCATCCAGTGATCACTAGATGGCGTGGTTCAGTATTAGGACTAGGGATGATAAAGTCCATTCAAAAGTGAGGGTCTTAGACTTTAGGAAAACTAACTTTGCCAGGATGGGACAATATCTCAAGGAGTCATTAGCGGGATGGGAACAGCTGGGGGATGTAGAAAAGTAATGGGCAAAACTGAAAGAGGATATTTTAAGGGCAACAAACCTTTTTGTTAAACAGGTAAATAAATGTAAAAAGGAAAAGGAGGCCACTATGGTTCTCAAAAGTAGTAGCTGAAAAGGTGAAGAAAAAGAGAGTGGCCTTCATAAAATAAAAAAGAGATCACAAAGAGAGGAAAACAAGCATCAATATTTGGAAAAACTTAGAGAAGCTAGGAAAGTAGACAGGAAAGCAAAGATACAAAAAGAAGAAGAAATAGCCAATGCAATAAAATGAGGCGACAAGACATTTTTCAGATATGTTAGTGAGAGGAGGAAGTGCAAAAGTGGTACTGTCAGACTCAAGGGTTAAGAGGAGGAATATGTAGAAGCTGATGAGGACAAAGCAGAATTGCTTAACAAATATTTTTATTCTGTGTTCACAAATGAAGGGCCCAGAGCAGGATCTCAGAAAACACCCACAAATAGGAAAAGACGTGAAGAGGATCTTGAATGATTTTCAGAAGACTGTTCGTGAGGGACTAGCTAAACTAAAAGTAGACAAAGCAATGGGACCGGATGGAATACATCCAAGAGATATTGAAGGAACTTGGGGATGTTCTAGTGGCTCCACTGCCTGACCTTTTCAATGCTTCTTTAGAGTCATGAGTAGACCCAGAGGACTGGAGAAAGTCACATGTGCTCCCTTTACACAAAAGTGGAAGTAAGAATGAGGATGAAAACTATAGGCCGGTTTGTCTGACCTCTGTGGCAAGTAAGCTAATGGAAATGCTGCTGTAACAGAGGATAGTGAGGTTTCTGGAGTCCATTGGATTGCAGAATCCAAGGCAGCATGGGTTTACCAGAGGCAGGTCTTGTCAGGCAAATCTGACAGATTTCTTTGACTTGGTGACAAAAGAGTTGTACTGAGGGAGAGCCCTAGATGAGGTGTACTTAGATTTAAGTAAAGCCTTTGACACCATTTTGCACGGGCGACATATACATAAAGTGAGCACCTTAGGGATGGACCGTAAAGTAAGTGACTGGGTTAAAAATTGGTTGAGTGGGAGGTGACAATGTGTACAGGTAAATGGAGCTCACTCTGAGAAGAAGGATGTTACCAGTGGTGTGCCACAGGGATCTGTCCTTGGTCTGATTCTTTTTAACATCTTTGTTAGTGATATTGCAGAAGAGCTGTCGGGTAAGGTTTGCCTCTTTGCAGACAATATCAAAATCTGTAATAGAGTAGACAACCAGTAAGGAATAGATAACATGAGGAAGGATCTAACTAAGCTTAAAGAATGCTCAAGAATTTGGCAGCTGAGATTTAATGCTAAAAAATGCAGGGTCATGCATTTGGGCTGCAAAATTACAAGGGAATAAGTATAGTGTTGGGGGTGAGGTACTTCTGTCCACGGAGGAAGAGCGGGACCTGGGCGTGATTGTTTCTGATGATCTTAAAGTGGCTAAATAGGTAGAAAAGGCAACAGCAAAAGCCAGAAGGATACTTGGGTGCACAGGGAGAGGAACAGCCAGCAGAAAAATGGAGGTGATAGTGCCATCGTATAAGTCTCTGGTGTGACCACATTTGGAGTATTGTGTGCAATTCTGGAGACCACACTTTCAAGAGGATATAAACAGGATAGGGTCAGTGCAGAGGGTGGCTACTAAAATGGTTAGTGGTTTTTATTATAAAGCATATGGGGACAGACTTAGCGATCTTGATATGTGTATGTTAGAGGAAAGGCGGAATAGAGGAAATATGATAGATATATTTATATACCTTCATAGCATAAATGCACAAGAGGAGAGCCTCTTTCAATTGAAAACAAACTCTGCAACGAGGGGACAAAGGATGAGGGTGAAAGGGGATAGACTCAGAAGTAATATGCGAAAATATTTCTTAATGGAAAGAGTGGTAGATGTATGGGTAGTCTCCCAATGGAGGTAGTAGAGACAAGGACAGTATCTGAATTCAAGAAAGCATGGGACAAACACAGATCTCTAAAGGTAAAAAGGGGACTATAGTAGTTGATATGGAAGGGCAGACTAGACAGGCCATGTAGTCTTTTTCTGCTGTCATGTTTCTATGTTTACCATAGAGTAGCCTAGTGGTTAGAGCACTGGCTTGGTAGTCAAGAGTCCAGTATTTGATTCCCACTACTTGTAGCCTTGGGCAAGTCACTTAACTCTCCACTGCCTCAGAAGAAAGGCCTGGCAATCTACTTCCAGTCACACTGCCAAGAAAACGCAGGAGCTGCTGGGTTGCCAGGAGTCAGCACTGACCCAAAAGACACACATTGCATTTTAGCATACTCTAGTCCCCAGCTTTGTGATGTTGTTCACCTTGATTAGAATGAAAGCTCTGATGAGCAGGGACTATCACTGACATCTATATGTACAGTGCTGAGTATGTTTTGTGGCACTACACATATAATAGTAGTAGGAGAGATATCAGCGTTACTCGCCAGTCACTAAAGTGCCTCCCACTTATTTCATTATGTCTCCTGGGCTAATCTGTGAGCGTGAACGTTTATTAACTATAACAAACTATCATAGGGCCTGCTTTCAAAAGTGTTTGTGATTAGCATGGCCTGATAACCGCATAAACCTTGCTGAGCCCTGCTGAATGTCCCCCCAGACTGCCTTGGGGCGGGTCCGTGGTCAGGACTGAGGAGCTCCCAGCACCTATCTGGTCAGTGGTGATTTTCAGCCTCCACTCAGATAGGTACAGGGCCTTGCGAAAGTATTCATCTCCTTGTTTTTTAACCTATTTTGTCGCATTACGTACAACCTGGAATGAAAATGGAGGTTTATTTGAATGTTAGGTAATGCACCAAACAATACAGTCCAAATTGGTGAAGTGAAATGACAATAAAATATCTTGTATATATAAAAAAACAAGTAAAAACTGAAAAGTTGTGAGTGCATATGTATTCATCCCTTTTGCTATGAAACCCCTTAATAAGATCTAGTTCAACCAATTAACCTCAGAAGTCACATAATTAGTTGATAGGGATCCACCTGTGTGCAATCAGTGTCACATGATCTGTCACATGATGCCTGTATAAATATACCTGTTCTGAAAGGCCCCTGACCCTGCAACACCACTAAGCAAGCAACATGAAGACCAAGGAGCACGCCAAACAGGTCAGAGACAAAATTGTGGATAAGTATAGATCAGGGTTGAGTTAAAAAAAAAAACAAATTCTGAATATCCCACAGAGCACCATTAAATCTATTATAACAAAATAGAAAGAATATGGCACCACTACAAACCTGACAAGAGAAGGCCGCCCACCATAACACAGACCGGGCATGGAGGGCATTAATCAGAGATGCCACAAAGACACCAAAGATAACACTGAAGGAGCTGCAAAGATCCACAGCGGAGAAGGGTGTATCTGTCCATAGGACCACTTTAAGCCGTACACTCCACAGAACAGGGCTTTATGGAAGAGTGGCCAGAAAAAAACCCCATTGCTTAAAGAAAGAAATAAAAAAACATGTTTGGAGTTTGCACAACAGCATGTGGCGTACCTCCCAAACACATGGAAGAAGGTTCTTTGTTCAAATGAGATGAAAATTGAACTTTTTGGCCATCATGGGAAATGCCATGTGTGGCGCAAACCAACACTTTCCATCACCCCGAGAACACCATTCCCACAGTGAAACATGGTGTGGCAGCATCATGCTGTAGGGATGTTTTTCATTGGCAGGGACAGGAAAACTGGTCAGGATTGAAGGAATGATGGATGGCACTAAATACAGGGCAATTCTTGAGGAAAACCTCTTTCAGTCTTCCAGAGATTTGAGACTGGGATGAAGGTTCACCTTCCAGCAGGACAATGGCCCTAAACATACTGCTAAAGCTTGTTTAAAGGAAAACATTTAAATGTCTCAGAAGGCCTAGTCAAAGCCCAAACCTCAATCCAATTGAGAATCTGTTGCATGACTTGAAGATTGCTGTACACCAATGCAACCCATCTAACTTGAAGGAGTTGGAGCAGTTTTGCCTTGAAGAATGGGTGAAAATCCCAGTGGCTAGATGTGCTAAGCTAATAGAGGCATATCCCAAGAGTCCTGTAGCTGTAATTGCAGCAAAAGGTGCCTCTGCAACGTATTGACTTTGGGGGATGAGTACATATGCACAAGCCTGCTTTCAATTTTTTTTGTCTTAGTTATTGTTTGTGTCACAATAAAGGATATTTTGCACCTTCAAAGTCGTAGGCATGTTGTATATATCACATGATGCTAACCCCCTACTTTATTTGGTTTTGCTATCCAGTTAGTGGCTGAATATCACTGCTGATCAGATAGCAATGAAGGGCAGCAGCAAAACGGGATATTCAGCATCAGTGAATATCTGGCGTTCATTGATGAATATCCAGTTTCATTTTTCCTCGCAGCAGACAGGTACTTTACAAACACTGACCATCGTGGGCTAAATATGAGGCCCATAAAGACATTCTTTATCCCATATTCAAAATATGCTCACACTTCATGTTTAGCCCAAAACCTAAATATAAAAATACTCAATGCTTTAACCTCTACAAGGAAATGAACTTTGGTATTCACACATCACCATATACTGATCCACTGAACTCCACTCTTGATTCTCAGCTTAATCATGCCTTTTTCATTGCTTGGCTTTCAATTAAAACACCCAACACCGATGTTTCAGTCTATGCAGCATTCCTTGGGGATTTCATCCAAACAGTAGATTATAGGCTTCACACAAAGCTGTAACAAGTCATGCCATGAATATCCAAAAATGGTGCATGTTTCTTTTAAATGCTGAACTAGATGGCTGCAGAGCGTTTCCTTTGCCTTTATGCCTAAGCGTAAGGGGAAATTGAGGGCCCTCCCCTCCGAGCCTTCGATACCTGTTTCAGGTCCTATGGACCGCTTTGTCCAGCTTTCCCAGGGTCAACGTGAGGAGATTTGAGCCAACTTGAGAGTGTCGTCGTCGGAGACTTCAACGCTCTCGTCGGGTGAGGAAATCTCTCGCCCCAGCCCCCCGAGCGGGAGACTATCGGCGTCATTGAAGGGGAGTGCACAGGTGAATATGCTCCGTCAACCCCTGAGGTAATCAGGGAGGTTTTGGATGAAGAAGTATCGATGGTTCGATCTGGAACTGCAGCTTTAAACAGGACTTTGCCCCCCCCAGTTTGCTTCGACTCCACTGTCCGTTCCTTCGCCTGTTTTGGTTCGACCTAAAACCTTTACTCTGGAATCTATCTGGGAAGCTATAGCTGCGCTTTCTTCATCTATTCACTTACAGACTGCTGCTTTGTCTACGCGTGTACAAGAGAATTCGGATAATATTCAGAACAACGCGGAAAGAATTGATCAGACTGTATCTGTGTGTGATCAGATGGGTGTTCGACTGGATGATATGGGAACTCAGTTAAGAACAGTTTCTGAATTATCTTCTTCCCTGTGTGAAGACAATGGCGCCATTAAGTATAAGCTGGAGGCATTGGAAAATGCCTCCAGGGCTACCAACCTTCGTGTACTGAATATTCCAAAGAAGCCGGATATTACCGCATTGTATATGTTTAAAAAATATCTTTTAGAGATCTTAAAGGTGCCTTCTGAGTTGTTGCCACCTTTGAGCAAGGGTAATTACCTTCCACGAGCTAAGAAGAATGCTGATGTTTCGTTGGCAGTATCCGATGTGAACTTTGATGTTCTGAATGTTACAGACTTGCTTGAAGATTCTGGTGAAGGAGTTTGTACTGTCTCCACTTTATTAGTTCATTGTGCGCTGGTTTCCATAAAGACTGGTTATTGAGGTTATTCTTCAAGAAACGCAGAGAGATTTTTTTTGGTCGTACTATATCGATGTTTCCTGACCTTGCAAAGGACACTCAAAAACGGCGTAAACAATTTCTTCTTTACAAATCTGGAGTCCTACGAATTGGAGGAGCTTTCTTTTTACGTTTTCCCTGCAGATGTCTAGTCATTATTAATTCTACTCGTTATGTTTTTTCTGATCCCAAGGATTTGGGTACTTTCATTAATGCTAGACTTTCTGCTTCGACAGTTCCAGAATGATTTGATTTGATCTTCCTCTTATTATGTCTATTCCCAGGGACTTTCGCAGTCATCTGATATCTTTAGTAAAAGTCATTGTGTTGATTCTTTCTTCTATTGTTTGCCAGAGGGTTCCTGCTCTGGTTTTAACTTTTTTTTCCTCCCCCTCTTAATATGGGGTCTACAGTGAAGATATGGGATATTTACAGTTATGTTTGTGATTATTGATATATTTCACCTATATGCTTCCTTTCAAATGACAGGATGTATTATTATTCTTGTTGTGTTAAAAAAATTCAATAAACAGATTAAACTAAATGCTGAACTAGACATGCCCTCTTATTGCTTAAAGACACACCTCATCTGAAAAACAAGTCTTCGTCATTTGAAGTGGGACTTGCCCGTTAGCTAATTTTTTTTTTACTTAGGATGTTATGCTTCTCTGATGAAGAATTTCAGCTTCAATCAAAACTGAGAGGTTCTCCTTTATATGCAGTTCTGATACGTTCTAAAGTAGTAAAATACATCAATTGCAACCTTTTACAGCCTGTCCCAAGAGCTGAAACTTCAATTCCACTGACTTGTATATTGCCTTTTTTATACCAGATTTTTAAAGTATATACCTCACTCAAAGTTTTTCAAAATGGTTTACTATTTTCTTACAGATAAGGAAGTAATCCTTAAGACATGTTAGTTCATTCATATTATACAGCAAATCAGTAACCGGGTAGCCGGACCCGGCGCTCCCCCTTCGCTACCCCCTCCCCCCACCTCACTCCTTTCCCCCCTCCATCCCACAAATTCCACAGACAACAGATCTTGGTACAACTGGTTGCAGCTTTATTCCCAAAACAATTTCTTCAAACATTAAACAGTAATACAGATCCCACCAAACCCCCAGCGGAGCGATGAGCCGCCAGCCATGCAATTAGCAAAGCGATCCTGCTTCCGCTCCGGCCAGGGTCATGTCACCGGCCAATCTCCTGCCACCCCTATCCAACTTCGCCATATTACTAGCAAAAGTCTTCCAGGGGTTGTCCGGGGCGAGGGCACCCCGGCCCCGCCCCAACTCGCCTCAGGCTCCGGACCCCAGAAACCTCCGGGATCCCGCCCTGCCCCCCCCCTACTGCGACACCCCACAACTTGCCTCCCCCCTGATGACCGAGAGGGTGGGTGGGCGGGTTGCCTCCCGCTCCGCCCGATCGCATGTGCTCCGGCCACGCTAACAACGCCGGAGCACATGACGTTGCTCCCCTTCTGATTGGCTCTGCTCGCCGAAACTCCGAGCGGAGCCAATCAATTCAAATAATGCGCCCAGCGTATCCACGCTGCCGCGCTCTCGCCCCCACCGCCTCTCGCGCACGCAGGGTCCCGCGCCAGGCCAAGCACCCGGTTATGTGCGGGCACCGGGACCCTGCCCTCGCCCTTTTATTTATGAAGGAACCTATGGAGTTAAGATCCTGCAAGGCAATGTGTGCCTTCAAGTCAATACTGACTCCTGGGTTTTCTTGGCAGTGTGATTGTAAGTAGATTACCAGGTCTTTCTTCCAAGGCAATGAAGGGTGAAGTGACTAGCCCAAGGCCACAAGAAGTGCTAGTGAGAAGTGAACCCTGGTCTCTTGGTTACTAAGCCAATGCTCTAACCATTAGGCTACTCCTACACTCAAGGTCCTATGAACATTGTCAAATGTGTGATCAACTGATGATTGGGAATCCCTTAACTCTTCCACTACACAAACCATAAAGTTGCATTTTTCTGGTGACTGACATTTCATCAGCAATATGTGCATGCACATATCCTTCAATATATTTGGGAAGACTTAACGGAAGTTGAAGTTGTGGTTGATAGAACAGAAGATTTGTTTATAGACACAGAATCTGGATGCACCTACAGTTGCTCATTGTCGGCAATAACATCATTCCTTTTCTCAACTGAAGTTTGGAGCACTGGAGCAGGTGTCAGTGAACATTTGGTGCAGTAATACAGAAAGATGATTTTTGCAGCAAGAAATGTTTTGAATCTTTAAACTTCATACAATGCAAGCTTGCGGTTTAAATTTTGACTATGAATGGACTTTATTGATTTATCTATTCATGTTTTTCATTTGCTTTTCAGATAAGGTGTGTCTTTAAGCAAAAGGGGGCATGTCTAGTTCAGCATTTAAAAGACACAGATACCATATTTGGATATTCATGGCATGATTTTGTTGCAGCTTAGTGTGAAGCCTGTGATTGATTGTTTAGATGGAACCCCCAAGGAAGACTGCATAGGCTCAAACATCAGTGTTGGATGTTTTAATTGAAAGCCAAGTAAAGAGAAAGGCATGATTAAGCTGAGAATCAACAAGAGTAGAGTTCATTGGATCAGTATAGTGACTTGTGGACAACCAAAGTTCATTTCCTTGCAGAGGTTAAAGCATTTAGATTTTAGGCTAAGCATGAGCTGAAGTTGCTGTCAGAACATTTTTGAATGTGGGGTAAAGTATGTCTATATGATTTTTTTGTTGTTGTCAGTTAATAGTCTATCATACTTACAATTTAGCCCGGGAGACAGATGATGAAATAAATGGGATACACTTTGCCTACTTTAGTGATTGGCTTTTGATCAATCCTTTAATCTCCCCTTGAGGTACACATTCATAGTCTGATATAAGCAGCATGGAAACTTTCTACCCTTTGGGAACCTGACAGTTACTGGTTACCTGGATTGACTGCATCTGGAAACAGGATACCGGGCATGATGGACCCTTGGTCTGACCCAATATAGCATATCTTATGTTCTTATGTATGTACACAGTTCTTTTCTAGTTAATCTCATATATAATTTAGTTTTTGTTTACCTAGGATTTGTTTTATACTTTTGCATTTAGAAAAAGTAGGCGCACACACTTACACCTGCTACAAGGCAGGGGGGTAAATATGTATGTGTATATGCCAGCCAGTGAGAATAGGTGTGTTTGCAGTACACAGCCCTGTACAGACAAGCTTCCTTTCAGTGATGGCTAGTTGGGGGGAAGGAATGACCAGGGATCGCTCCTGCCAGCCAACTAGCCACTACAGGAAATCTCAGTAAATATCAGGGGTTCATGGGGTAGGGATGCTTTAAGAGGGAGTGTCAGGAGATGGCGGAATGAGATTGGGTGGATTGGGGGATACTTGTTGGTACAAGAATAGGGAAGTGCACTTGTCGTTTCTTCCACCACTGGCCCCTTGAAAAGTTAGTGTGTCCAACTTGGGCCCATTATCTTTGCTTTGCTGAGGCTAGGAACGTGATGTTCCCAGCTAAAGCAATGTAAAATGATATTAACTGCACAAATCACTAACCTGTGGTACTGAGGTATCGCAAGTTAGGGTCATGTAGTAAATTTTGCTGTGATAAAATTACAAATTCTACCACAGTTGAATAACAATCCCTCTAGGTTAACCCACAAACAAGAGCACCTTTACTCTCCCTTTTATAGGACTCATCTAAACAGACATATATAAATACAAGCTAATTTAACCTTGCTAAAAAGGGATGTTGCTCAATGTTTACTTTAAGATTTGACTTTCAGGGCGTGCTAGGAAATGAAATGCAAACTCTTCAATGATATGTCATTTAAAAACTTGTTCCAACCAAATAAGCACTAACACCAAGTTACAGCCATAATGTTTAGATTACTTATTGCCATATACAGCAAAAAACCCTTTGCCATCACATTTCTATCACTCATCCAATGTAAAATCCACAGAACTTTCTGATCTTTTAGTAGAGAAACGAGTGTGTAGTTTTTCATGAATATTTCAGCCCCACTGACAGTAGTTAATCCCATAAAACTCCCTAGACATATCTGCTATAAGTGTACTCATTTCTTACAACCAATCAGCAGTAGAAAGAAAGAAAGAAAGAAAGGAAAAAGAATACTTCCAAAGCCATAAAGTGCCTAATCAAAGGATATAAGTGATCCATTCAGGAGCATTTAAGCACTCAAACTGACTATTTAGGGCATCTGAGTTCCTGTAAAATACAGGCGTCCAAAGACTTGTAGATTACAAATAGCAATTTAAGATAAAAAAATAAAATATAATTTTTATTTTTTTTTAAAATTCAGAAATCAAATCCAGAATGACATTACTTTTCATTCTCTAAAACCAACAAGAAAATCAATGAAAATGTACTTGAGGCAGGACAGTGTTTTACCAAAGAATGTTGAACTAGGTAGGCATGGTCACATGCTATATTTTTCAGTTACTTCCATGACTCTAGAACAGGGGTGGGCAAACATTTTGACTCGAGGGCCGCAATGGGTTCATATATTGGACCCGTGGGCCGGACCAAGAGTAGATGGACGGTGTGTATGTGTGAATTAATATAAATTAAATTTAAATTTGTAACATTAAATGTTTAGATGAATTTAAGGTAGAAAAGCATAAAAAGAGTTATTTTACAAAACTTTTATGCAATGTATTTCTTTCATAAAAACATATAGACAGCCCAGACCCTAGCTTGCTAGGGTCTGGGCTGTCTATATGTTTTTACATATCAACGTAAAGTATGGCTATATGATACCTCCCTACCCGCCCTGCTAAGTTTGTACTTCAATGTGCATTGTCCTTTCTGTAAATTCTACATAGAAATGATTGTCTCTGTACAGGGCGGTGTACACCTTATAAGGTTATATATATATTTTGGTTAGAGCACTTTCATTCATGTCATGATATAAACAAAGCAACTTCATTTGGAGCCAATGACTCCTGTAACCCCAGAAGTCATTCTCCAAAGGATCATTTGATATTCAGGTTTCTGTCTTATGTACACTGATTAAATGAAAGAAGACATAATATCTCGAGTTAAGTCACTAATGATTTCCATATCTTCCATCCCATTGAGTAATTAAAAAAGGTCCCAGATCTCACTGATGAATTAGAAAGCATACGATCTTCACATCCCTTCAAAGTCCCACTTCCCGAATAATCACGGTCAGGGAAATAAATGGGGGCCACGAAAAGAAACAGGCACGTGCTAGGGTCTGGAAAAGGGGCAACGCGCACAGGATTCTGACCTCACAGACTGGGGGATGACCCGGCTCGACACGCGATTCGCCCGGGATGCAGAGACTCAAGTGGCTGAATCATGTCCCTGCCGTGCTGGGAGGGCAGACAGGTGCGATGTGGCGCTCACCTGAGAATGCAACAAGGAAGACGGGCAGAGAAGCGCCCGGCGCATCCAGTGGAGTAGGACAGAACAAGACAACTGCTGTCAGCAAGCCGTCGCTCCGCGACTCTTTCTCCCAGGCAGCGGCTCCATCCGTCTCGAGTGCTGCTGTGATGCAAAGGTTACCTCCGTTCGTTAACCTCTGACCCCACCCCGACACCGGCAAACAACAGTTCTCATTGGTTGGCGCCCCCGGCAGTGGCTTTCACTGAAGTACGCGTGCTGGTGGGCGCGACCAATCAGGAAGCGGCTGACGTCAGAGCCTGCCCAGGGACCAGGAAGTGAGCCTGCAGGGAGAGAGCCAGGGAGCTGCAGCTGGAGCAGGTACCTGCACTGGGAAAGTGAGGTGAATAAATGAATAAATTAGCTAGCGCTCCGCGGGCCGGATTAAAAGGTCCGCTGGGCCGTAGTTTGCCCATTCCTGCTCTAGAATCACTGTCAAGATCAGAGATTAGTGCATGGCCACATACTCCTTCTCTCCAAAATAGCCTATAGTAGTATAAGGGGAACCAAATCTCTGACCTTCTTGAATGATAATATCCAACAGCAATAAGACTGGTACATCATATAAGAACATAAGAACATAAGATATGCCATACTGGGTCAGACCAAGGTCCATCAAGCCCAGTATTCTGTTTCCAACAGTGGCCAATCTAGGTCATACGTACCTAGCAGTTTCCCCAAGGGACACAGGTTCCACAATGCTTGTATTGGTTCAAGCATTGATATCCTGGGTCCCTTCTTAATAATGGTTTATGGACCTTTCCTCCAGGAACTTGTCCAAACCTTTTTTAAACCCAGCTACACTAACAGCCTTTACTACATCCTCCGGTAACAAATTCCAGAGTTTGATTACACGTTGAGTGAAAAAATATTTTCTTTTATTAGTCTTAAATAGTTTACCCTGTAGCTTCATTGCATGTCCCCTAGTCTTTCTATATTCTGATAAGGTAAACAATCGATCTACGTTTACCCGTTCCACTCCGTTCATTAATTTATAGACTTCTATCATATCTCCCCTCAGCCGTCTCTTTTCCAGGTTAAAGAGCCCCAACCTTTTTAGCCTTTCTTCATAGGAGTAGCCTTCCATCCCCTTTACCATTTTGGTGGCTCTTCTCTGAACCTTTTCTAAAATTGCTATATCCTTTTTAAGATATGGCGACCAGAATTGCACACAATATTCAAGGTGCGGTCTCACCATGGAACGATATAGAGGCATTATAATATCTTTTGTTTTATTTTCCATTCCTTTCCTTATCATACCTAGCATTCTATTTGCTCTCTTGGCCGCCGCTGCACACTGGGCCGAGGGTTTTAACATGGTATCCACAAGGACGCCTAAATCTTTTTCTTGGGTGGTGGTTCCTAATGTGGAACCTTGCATCGTGTAACCATAGTTTGGGTTGTTCTTCCCTAGGTGCATAACCTTGCACTTCTCCACATTAAATTTCATCTGCCATTTTGATGCCCAGTCTTCCAATTTATCAAGATCCTCTTGCAATTTTCCACAATCCTCCTGGGTTTTAACAACTTTAAATAGTTTTGTGTCATCAGCAAATTTGATAACCTCACTCGTTATTCCACTTTCCAGGTCATTTATGAATATGTCAAAAAGCAGCGGACCCAGCACAGATCCCTGGGGTACACCACTATTCACCTTTCTCCATTGGGAAAATTGGCCATTTAGCCCTACTCTCTGCTTTCTATCTTTTAACCAGTTCCTGATCCACAGTAGTACACTGCCTCCTATCCCATGACTCTTTAGTTTTGCCAAAAGTCTCTCATGAGGGACCTTGTCAAAGGCTTTCTGAAAGTCCAGATACACAATATCAACCGACTCACCTTTGTCCACCTGTTTATTCACTCCTTCAAAAAAACATAACAGATTAGTAAGACAAGATCTTCCTTGTCTAAAGCCATGTTGGCTGTCTCCCATTAGGTCATGACTATCTATATGCTGAGTAATTTTATTCTTTATGATGGTTTCTACCATTTTTCCCGGTACTGATGTCAGGCTCACCGGTCTGTAGTTTCCCGGATCACCCCTCGAACCCTTTTTAAAAATTGGTGTTACATTGGCGATCCTCCAATCCTCAGGTATTAGAGATGATTTTAATGATAGTTCACAGATTACTGATAGCAGGTCTGCAATCTCAAATTTCAGTTCTTTCAACACCCTTGGATGTATACCATCCGGCCCAGGTGATTTGCTACTCTTCAGTTTATCTAATAGTTGTAGGACATCTTCCCGATGTATCGATATTTCCTTCAATTCTTCCCCACCTTTAAATACCACTTCAGTCGTGGGTAACATCCCTACATCTTCCTCAGAAAAGACCGAAGCAAAGAATTCATTCAGTCTCTCCGCTATCGCCTTGTCGCCTCTTAGTGCTCCTTTAACCCCTTTATCATCTAATGGACCAACTGACTCTCTCACGGGTTTTTTGCTACGAATGTACTTGAAAAGGTCTTTATTTCGCGTTTTTGCTTCCGCAGCAAGCTTCTTCTCAAATTCTCTCTTTGCCTGCCTTATCAATGCCTTGCATTTGACTTGCCAGTGCTTGTGCTGTTTCCAGGTTTCATCATTTGGCTCTTTTTTCCATTTCTTGAAAGATGCTTTTTTGGCAACAACAGCCTCTCTGACCTCAGCTTTAAACCATGCTGGCAATTTTTTGGACTTCCTTCCACTTTTCTTAAAGCGTGGAATACAGCTGGTCTGGGCTTCCAAGATAGTATTTTTCAACAACACCCAAGCTTGATGTACGTCTTTAACCTTTGCAACTGCTCCTTTTAGTTTTTTCTTAACTGTTTTCCTCATTCTATCATAGTCTCCCTTTCGAAAGTTAAAGGGTAGTACTGTGGATTTCCTTACTATCCCTCCTCCACTAATTAAATCAAAGGCGATCATGCTATGATCACTATTGCCAAGTGGCCCCAACACCCTTATCTCTTGCACTACATCTGGTGTTCCACTAAGGACTAGGTCTAATATTGCTTCCCCTCTGGTCGGTTCATGAACCAGCTGCTCCAAGAAGCAGTCATTTATTTCATCTAGGAACTTTATCTCCCTAGCATGTCCTGTTGTGACACTGACCCAGTCGATGCCGGGGTAATTGAAATCACCCATTATTATTACTGCACTGTAACTTTTGCTAGCTTCCTTGATTTCTTTGAGCATTTCATCATCCATTTGTTCATTCTGGCCAGGCGGACGATAGTACACCCCCACTGCCATCGCCTTCCCCTTTTTACATGGAATTTCAATCCATAGAGATTCTACAGCAAATTTTGTTTCTTGCAAAACTTTAATCCTTTCTGACTCAATGCCCTCTCTAACATAGAGCGCAACCCCTCCACCAATTTGATCAGCTCTATCATTTCGATATAGTTTGTACCCAGGTATCACAGTGTCCCACTGGTTGTCCTCCTTCCACCATGTCTCTGATATTCCAATCATATCTAACCTCTCGTTTAGTGCTATATATTCTAACTCTCCCATCTTGTTTTGTAGACTTCTAGCATTTGCATACAAGCATTTTAGAGACTGTATTTTATTCATATTAATTTGGCTATTGGTAGACATGGGTAATTTGGGATCTTTAAGTTCTGTCTGCTCCATACTCGAGGGCATTTGGGCTACTTTACTCTTTTTTGGAACCTCTCTGCTTTTTGTAGTATCCTTCAAGGATACATTCTTCCGAACCATGCGCTCTTGGGCGACTGTCGGCTTTCCCCTATTATCTAGTTTAAAAGCTGCTCTATCTCCTTTTTAAAGGTTAATGCCAGCAGCCTGGTTCCATCCCGGTTAAGGTGAAGCCCATCCCTTCGGAAGAGCCCCTCCTTTCCCCAGAATGTTCCCCAGTTCCTAACAAATCCGAACCCCTCATCTCTGCACCATTGTCTCATCCACGCATTGAGACTCCGGAGCTCTGCCTGCCTATTGGGTCCTGCGCGTGGAACGGGAAGCATTTCGGAGAACGCTACCCTGGAAGTTCTGGATTTCAACTTCCTACCTAAAAGCCTAAATTTAGCTTCCAGAACCTCCCTACCACATTTTCCTATGTCATTGGTACCAACATGTACCAAGACAGCAGACTCCTCCCCAGCACTATCTAAGACCTTATCTAGGTGGCGTGTGAGGTCCGCTACCTTCGCACCAGGCAGGCATGTTACCAGGCGATCCTCACGTCCACCAGCCACCCAGCTATCTACATGCCTAATGATCGAATCACCAACTATAACTGCTGTCCTAACCCTTCCCGCATGGGCACTTGGCCCTGGAGAAACCTCCTCGGTGCGAGAGGGGTTTACATCACCTGGAGGACAGGTCCTAGTTACAGGATCACTTCCTGCCACACCAGGGTGATGCTCTCCTGTCACGTGACCTCTCTCCTCCATGGCAACAGGGATGCTGCCAGACTGGAGGTGGGACTTCAGGACTATATCCCTGTAGGTCTCGTCTATGTACCTCTCTGTCTGTCTTATGTTTTCCAAGTCTGCTACTCTAGCCTCTAGAGAACGGACTCGTTCCCTGAGAGCAGAGAGCTCCTTGCACCTAGTGCACACGTAAGACCTCTCACCAGCTGGGAGAAAATCATACATGTGACACTGAATGCAAAAGACTGGAAAGCCCACATCCCGCTGCTGGACTGCTGTCTGCATCTTAGTTTTAAGTTTGTGTTTAGATCTTTAAGTTCTATATGTACTAAAGGGTGCAATGGATATTTATACCACTAAAACTGTACCTAAGAAGTTTAATATACCTTGTTCACCTGAAGCTTAATTAATTTCAGGTCCTTGGTGTATGACTGATTTGGGTAATGAGCTTCACCTGAGAGCACCTCCTGTCTTTTAAGTTGTGCAAGTACCTATAAAGCTGTGATTTTCCCAGGGGAGGGTGGGTGTGGGGAGGGAGGAAGGGATATAACACTTATTAAAAAAGGGCTGCTACACAGTACCTTGTCCTGTGCTGCTGAGGAAAACTATATTCTGATTTGATTTAAATTATAGCTCTTTGCTGCTACTAGGCTCTAACCTATTATGAAATTTAAACTACAAGCTCTCTGCTGGATTCTAAATTTAACCAGAAAGCTCTCTTCTGTGTTTTAATTTGAAACTAAAAGTACTTTGCTGATGCTAGGCCCTGAGTGACTATGAAATTTAAACTACAGCTGTCTACTGGGTATGAAAGGTAACCAGAAAGTTCTCTTCTGTGTTTTTAAATTGAATCTTAAACTGTTGCTACTAGGCCCTGACTGATTTAACAAAAAAAATAGTGGGTTCACAGATTAATTAGCTTTAAAAGAAAAAAAATTTCCTTTCAGAAAAATTCCCAGAAGTATATACTCACAATTTCAGATTTCTCTCCAGAAGTAACAGCCCCCCTTTCCAGTCCTTCAAGACAGGGTCACAGAGCTCTGGTTGAGCTATTTATGCTTGTGCTGATGATGTAAGCAGTGACCTACTTCCTGGGTAATTAACAGTCCTTGCTTGGATAGAAGGAGTCTTTCAAAATGGCCTTTTGAACTGCCAGCTGGTGTTAACACCTATTGAAAAAGCTTCACAGGTTGCTTGCCCACCTGGTAGAAGGCCTCTTTGTAAAGGTCTCTAGAAGACTTTATATGCTGCTCAAGGAGAATTGACCTTGTTTTGCCTCTTGTGCTAAGCTATATTCTGATTTGATTTAAATTATAGCTCTTTGCTGCTACTAGGCTCTAACCTATTATGAAATTTAAACTACAAGCTCTCTGCTGGATTCTAAATTTAACCAGAAAGCTCTCTTCTGTGTTTTAATTTGAAACTAAAAGTACTTTGCTGATGCTAGGCCCTGAGTGACTATGAAATTTAAACTACAGCTGTCTACTGGGTATGAAAGGTAACCAGAAAGTTCTCTTCTGTGTTTTTAAATTGAATCTTAAACTGTTGCTACTAGGCCCTGACTGATTTAACAAAAAAAATAGTGGGTTCACAGATTAATTAGCTTTAAAAGAAAAAAAATTTCCTTTCAGAAAATTTCCCAGAAGTATATACTCACAATTTCAGATTTCTCTCCAGAAGTAACAGCCCCCCTTTCCAGTCCTTCAAGACAGGGTCACAGAGCTCTGGTTGAGCTATTTATGCTTGTGCTGATGATGTAAGCAGTGACCTACTTCCTGGGTAATTAACAGTCCTTGCTTGGATAGAAGGAGTCTTTCAAAATGGCCTTTTGAACTGCCAGCTGGTGTTAACACCTATTGAAAAAGCTTCACAGGTTGCTTGCCCACCTGGTAGAAGGCCTCTTTGTAAAGGTCTCTAGAAGACTTTATATGCTGCTCAAGGAGAATTGACCTTGTTTTGCCTCTTGTGCTAAGCTATATTCTGATTTGATTTAAATTATAGCTCTTTGCTGCTACTAGGCTCTAACCTATTATGAAATTTAAACTACAAGCTCTCTGCTGGATTCTAAATTTAACCAGAAAGCTCTCTTCTGTGTTTTAATTTGAAACTAAAAGTACTTTGCTGATGCTAGGCCCTGAGTGACTATGAAATTTAAACTACAGCTGTCTACTGGGTATGAAAGGTAACCAGAAAGTTCTCTTCTGTGTTTTTAAATTGAATCTTAAACTGTTGCTACTAGGCCCTGACTGATTTAACAAAAAAAATAGTGGGTTCACAGATTAATTAGCTTTAAAAGAAAAAAAATTTCCTTTCAGAAAATTTTCCAGAAGTATATACTCACAATTTCAGATTTCTCTCCAGAAGTAACAGCCCCCCTTTCCAGTCCTGGATGTGAGGTAATAAATAGTAATTATTTGCTTCTGAATTGTCCTGTCACAGTGCCATGTTGGGAAGAGCTTTCTAGGGACCTCTAGTAGCAAAGTAGAATAATCAAGAAAAGACAATTCACCAAACATACCATTTCCCCTAGAGTCTTGAGAGAAATGTTGGTTTAAATGAATTTCATAAGGATATACATTTATATGAAATGAATGGAAAATAAGATGAATGAGTCTATTCTTTGTTCATTTCACTTTAAACAAAACGAATGGGCGCTGCCCCTGAATGAACCAAAAATCACTCATTTCTATTGGTCTTCAATAACATGATAGCCTATAGAACCATGAGAACAGCACTTGTTTTCACTTGTAGCAAGACAGAGCGAAACCACATTGGGGAGGGTCAAGGAAGGAGGAGTCACTTGACCTACCATGCTGAAATAGCTTGATAAGCACCCTGCAAGCCTATCCCAGAGTCACTTCCAAACCCCATGGCTAATCATGTCATCATGAAACTAAAAACAAGCACCATTTGCAGCTGTTTTTTGGATTTCAAAGGGAAAGGGTATGCTATGAAACTGCTGGTTTCAAAGTTTGCTGAAGTGAAAATGATGAAAAAAAGAGCAGAATCAAAGAGAAAAAGAAATCAAGTGAGAATGAAGGGGATCTTGAAGGCAGGATTCTGTCTGTCTAGGAGAGTGAATTTTATCCTGTCTGTATAGGAGAGTGAATTTTATAAATTGTTAGGCTCTCTGGATCCAAAGGCACTGAAAAATGACTAGTTCTGCAATATCTACTCTTTTCCCTAGTACTGGGTGTGGTGTGCTCACATTAATACTAAAATCTCTACACATTATAGAATATACAAACACTAGGAGTGATATGTTTCTTTCTCATTGATTGCAAGGGGTAGGTGTGGAAAATGAAGGTGAGGAGGAAGGGTAGTTCATCCAATGGAGAGGCTTAGGACCAGTAGCAGCACTAGCAGTAATGATCAGAGACTTGGAACCCCTGTAGTCCACCAGCCAAGATAAAGAGAGATTTTTTTAAAAGAGGAGAGTAGCAGCTGGAAAAGAAGGTTTCAGTGAAAAGTTGGAACCACATTTGTCTGCTCTCATCAGTATAAGGGACAAAAAAAAAAAGTCAGCAACAGTAAGGATGGTGCAGTTCAGAATGTGGAAGGGTAGGCAGGGAGGGAAAATAGAGGCACGCTGTATCCTCCTCAGAAATAGATAAAACAATTTTTAGCATATTCAGCTTTGTTTTACACTTGGTGCTTTAGGTGTTCCTTTCACTGCAAGTACTGCTTTGCTCCTCTCCTGGTGATGTGGAGTCTTCAAACTTGTGTTGGTGCTGTTTTGCCCCTCTCTTGGTGCCTTGGGGTATTCTTACTGGTGCTGCGTTGGCTCCTCTATCAGTGCCTGACACAATGAAGGCATTTTAGGATACTGCTGATGCTTCATATTTGCTATTTATTTATTGAGTTGGTTTGTTATACCCCCTTTCATGAACAATAGTCAATCAAAGTGGTGTACATATGAAGTGGCATTTTAGAAAGGGCGTCCAAGTGCAATCTGGGACATCAACGGCAAAATGTGCAAAAACCACAAGGGATGTCTATGTTTTGGCCCACTTTAAGAAACATAGATGCCCCTGATGTAGAAGCCATGCTGGTGTCTATATAGATGCCCCTGCTATGAAACCGTAGGGTGGGGATGTCCATCTCAAGCAATTACAGGGACATCCAGCAGTGTGGCAAAATGAAAAGATAAGCCCCATTCCCCATCAGTGTTTGCTGACAGATTGTAAAATAAAGAGGCTATGAGTGTATCTCCTTTTCCTCACCCTCCAGATGTTTGCCTGACAGAACATGCACTTTTCAGAGGCCTGTTCATGCCTGGAGCAGGTATAACCTTTGATGCGGCTCAGAAAGTCTAGGATATTTCTGAAATCAGGCAAGCATGTTCAAGTTCTTGAATACCTGGTCATGCCTCCATGATGCCCTCATTCCAACATTGACATCCTCGTGCCTGGAAAGTCCACAGACCTAGCTTCTAAAATGGTTGAGGGTGTCTCTGTGCTTTGGACGTCTCTATGCCCATTTTCATATGTGAAAAGAATGAATAGGGCTTCTAAAATAACCCCCTAAATGATCAAAATGGTACAAAATACAGATAAGAAAAACCTCTGCAGAATCCCACAATAAAAGAAAATAAGAATAATTTAGACACTGAGAGAAAAAAATAAAAATGTGAAAGTTAAAAGTATAATCATCAAAATACAATAAAAAAATACAAAATAAAAAGGAAAAAATGTCATGTCTGTTTAGAGGCTGCTTACTAAGATCATTCAGAAGGTTTCCGGAAGAGTATGCTCACAAAATCATGGGGTATGTCTACTAAGCAGGGTTAACAGGTTAACTCGGGCTTATCTGCACTAGGTCCCATGTTATTCAATGGAACCTAGGAGCAGGGTTCACCTGTTAGCCCGGCATAGTAGACATATCCCCATGTCTTCAAACAAATGAATGTTCCTGTCACAGAAACCAGGAAGGGAATGTCACAAAGAGATCCTAAAAAGGCAAAAAGGTAATTGGCGATTATTCTCAAACCTCTTATGAGCTGCTGAGGGACTGTTAAAAGTGAAGCTTGAGAAGATCTTAAGATAAAGGAAGAAACAAAACAAATTAGATTTGTCAGGAAATCAGGTTGCTCACTATGTGGGGCTCAATGGGTAAGGATTAGAACTTTGGGCCTGATTCTGTCCCACGAATAGCGGGGATGGACGTTCCAATGGGACATCCATCCCCCACTATTTGTGCCCTCTCCGCCGGCGTCTAACCTTCCCACCAGTTGAATGGGAAGGCTAGATGGGGGGCGAGGAAGGGGCGGATCGGGGGCAGAGCTAAGGTGGGCGGTCGCCGGCCCTAGACGTACAGGGCCAGTTCTAATGTTGGCCCTGTATGTTCAGGGCTGGCAACTTGTGCAGGAAAAGGTATTCCACCTCAGAGGTGGAATAACTTCCCTGGACGTTTTTTATCGACGGGCCTGGGGCAGGGAGGACCCGAGGACATGCCCCGCAGCCCAGCCCTGGCCTTAGGAGGCCGGATTGGGGGTCAGGCTGCGGGGAAAGCCTTTGTTGAACCGGTGGCCAGCATCCCGGTTTTACAATGGAGCCGCGGTGCCATGGCAACCAGACGCCATTGTAAAGCCCTAACAGAGTTAGTTGGGCTTTTCCTTTATGTGCAGGCCAGGCTGAATCACAGTCCCAGCCTGTACGTAAAGGGCTGTTCGCAATTCTGGTCCCACAGGACTAGACGTGCCCCGCGGGATCAGAATCGCGATCTCCTCCGTATGTCCAGTTCAAACCGGACATACAGAGGGGCTGTATGTCTGAGATGGAATGAGCCTGTTTGTATAATGCAATATCTAACTGGAAACCAGTGATGGGCGACCAACAATGGGGATATACATGATCATATTCTGAACTCCTGGCCACAATTTAATGGAGCATTTTGTACTAGGAAGAAGGCCTCTGATATGCCATTATGTAAGGCATCACAATAGTTTATCTTCAAGATTACTGACACAAAGAGCAAAGTATGCAAGTCATTAAATAAGATCACAAAAAACAAATCCTACATAATGTGATAAAATGAGATTTGACTACTCAGAAAATCTGAGATTTGAAAGTCCATCCTGAATCTAAAAGTACACCTAAAGTGCAAACTTCAGTACTAAAAGAAAGAGGCACCCCTAGCATAGAGGGGGCGGTTGAAGGACATAACGAGGATCTATTAAACCAGATAGTTTCACATTTGTCTACACTCTGCAATATTTATGGCATTTTAACCAATTGGCTACTATATCCAAAGATTCATAGTTGATCATACAAAAAAGAATTTGTATCTCAACAGCACAGAGAAACAGCTGTCACAGAGTGATTATAATAGGGGAAAGAGGGGAGCTATAAAAATGTTTAAAAAAATTGGAGCCAGCAGAGATCCCCGAGGGACCCCACAATCATAAGAACATTCAGGGGACAGATCTGCTGCCACTAGCACCCTGGATGAATGAAGGTATAGATAAGAGATGAACCATTTAAGCATTTCAGCCTTAATTTCAATTGCTCTAAGCTGATCCAAGTGCTCAAATGCTGAGGATAAGTCTAAAAGAACTAAAATAAAAACTTTTCCTGAGTCCACAGTAAATTTGATTTCATTTAACATACCAGAAAGTAGAGATACTGTGCTATGATTTTACCTGTAACCAGGCTGCCCAGGATGCAATATTAATATCTTATCCAAAAACAGTAAGAGCTGTTGTAGAATTATCTTTTTGGTCAATTTGGTCAGAAAAGGTAGGTGCAAAATAAGTTTAAAGTTGATACACTGGGCATGAGTACTGTTTTGATCATATTCAAATTTGGATGTAAAACATACCCCAGGGTTCTGCCCTCTCGGCACTTCTGTTCAACATTTACATGCGACCCCTCTGCGACATCTTCAAAAGGCATAGTATTAAATACCACATCTATGCAGACGATATTATGCTTTATACACAACTAGATACTGCCGATCCTCAACATATACAGCTCGAAAATTGCCTGGATGAGATGTTAGGCTGGCTACAGAAAAACAACATGACAATCAACCATAAGAAAACTGAAGTCATGTACATATCCAGTAAACCAAACTTCAACCCCCCCCCTACAATCACACTGTGCAATAACACATACAACACGAAGAATGAAATCAAATATCTAGGAGTCACACTCGACTGCAACCTAAAAATGGAGACACACCTACGCAAAACAAATAAAGCCATCTTCCATAAACTGAGAGTGTTACAACCACTAAGGAAAATAATAGAACCTGGTGATTTTCGGTCGGTAGCGCAAGCTCTCATTATACCGCACCTAGATTACTGTAATGCCATCTTACAAGGTCTGCCTAAAAGATCACTAAATATCCTTCAGATGGCCCAAAACGTAAAAGCCAGGATCATAATGGGAACAAGCATTGCTGAACACATTACCCCCATTTTAATAGAGCTACACTGGCTTCCAATTGCAGCCAGGATACAATACAAGATATTAGTGACCACCTTCAAACTAATAAACAACGTATCCCCATCATTCCTATCCTCACTTATCAGCATGCAACCTACAAATAGGTACAGAAGAACCATCAACTCGGGAACCATGCAAGTCCCCACCAACATCAGAACAGTGAAAACAAGTACGAGTCGTAGAGCTTTCTCATTCTCTGCGCCAACTCTCTGGAATCAACTCCCCTGCGAGCTGCGTCTGACCAAGGACATCACCAAATTCAGGAAAGAGCTAAAAACTCACTTATTCCGAAATCATTACAATCAACTATGACCATCAACTGCGAGGGAATTGTAAAAACTGCTATATGTTTAAATATGTAAATATGTATATATAAATGTAAGAACGTATGATTCATCCCCGAAAACGCTAATCATGTGTGCTGTGACCTCAGATCTATGTATATACCACCCCCCCCCCAGTCTTGATTGGCTATCCCCAAAGATGAATCAAACCGCTGCTGATCGCTGAAAGTAGCGGTATATAAGTGTGTAGTAAATAATAAATAATAATAATAATAAAAATGAATCCAGAAAAAATTAACATTTTATGGATGAGAGGTTCGAAGACCCAAAATTTGGATGTTAACCCTAGGTTAGGAAATGTGAATATGATGCTTAGCTCTCCTCTATAAACTGTCTGGGAATCAAAACTGACCAACATTTGGCAATGGAGGAGCAGGTTACTGCGGTGATAAGGAAATCATTCTGGAAATTAAAATTAGTCAGACAAATTAGATCATGCTTGACTGGATTGGATTTATGAATAGTGATTCAAACCATAACGATATCACACTGAAATATTGTAATCTAGCCTGTTTGAGGATTATACAACAATCTTTGGCAAGACAACATCTGATCTAGAACACTGCAGTAAAAGTTATTGAGTGGGCTCATAGATGAGATCAAGTATTACTTCTACTGAAGGATTTATATTGGTAACCCATTACATATTGGGTAAGATATAAGCTGTTGACAATGATACACAAGATTATCTGGAGTAGAAGTCAGTTTATTTGAAATAATGTGTACAAGTGTATGTACTGTATTATTTGCTGAGATCTGAAAGGGACATACTATTTCAAATTGCCACTGTTAAAAGATGCCTAATAGTACCCAAAGGATCAAGGGTTCGATTCCCACTGGCACTCCTTGTGACCTTGAGCAAGTCACTTTACCCTCCATTGCCTTGGAAAAAAAGACTTGGCAATCTATTTCCAATGATACATTGCAAAGGAAACCCAGAGGTAGCTGGGTAGCACTGACTTGACAGCACTAAAAAAGAAAAAAAATGGCAACACCTTGGAATTGCACACTGAAGGGAGCAGGCCCTAAGGTTTGGCATGCTATCCCAAAGACTCTATGGGGTATGTTTACTAAAAAGCGGTAGCGGTTTCCATGCAATATCGGGGCCTTGGCTCCGATATCGTACGGAAGCAGCCACCGCTGTTTAGTAAACATACCGCTATGACTAGAAACTGAAAACGTATCCATTCTTCCAATGGTTGAGTTAGTCTAATTATTATTATTTGATGAGGAAGTCAAAGATGATGGAGCTATGATATGGATCTTATGGAATGGGTAGGGAAGGAAGTAGAATAGACAGAATCAAAGTACTTTTCTTGCAATTTTGAAACCCTCTATTTGCTGTTATCTTTCTCTTCTGTTATTTCTGCTCAGAAAAAGTTACATTCAGAGGACTCTTCTCTGAACAGTGTATTTAATTTTGTATGCATATTATACCAAGAACAGATGATGTGCAAAACTATTTTAACATATGTACACATATATGGAAATTACAGGAACAATTAGGATTAAGTTGAAATAATATTGAACTGTGATGGAACTATATTTCTGGTATTTCAAAAATACATCCCAAAAAAGTGCCACAAAGACAACTAGTCAAGATAAATAGTGGGACTTATACAAATTGTTCTCTCTGTACTAGAACATCTAAAAAAATTCTCAAAATACACATCATACAAATATTACTAACAAATTTCTAACAAATTTTTCTTTTATTTTTTTTTACAAGCAGTTTTTAGCTTTTAACAATTTTTAACCATATTTAGTTAACCATATTTATTGGCAGGCTGGAACTCAAACCGTGGATTTTACTGGTACGACACTCTGTAACCAAACCACCTGGTCACCTTCATCATCGTTCCCACAGCCTTAAGAAACTGACCAACATTAACAAAATTCACAACACAATAAATAGTTAGAATCGAACACCATACATTCTTAAAAACCATTAAGCAATTAATTGCTAAACATTCAAAGGTCTTCAATATAGATAGGATAATACACAGATTCCAATCTGCAGGTTCACTCCAAAGGTTTTTCCACCAGCTTTACCACTGCTGTCCCTGCTGCTCAGATTTCGCTGACCATGGCCAATGGTTTCACCGTAACTGCAGCTTCTTCAAAGGTAATTCAAAACACTCCACAAACAATGCAATACAGACCCCAATTAGTCCCTGCACAAACGATGGTACCACTTGTGACAACATATGCCACTGCAAAACAAGTAACCACAAAATGAAAACCATGAAAAAACTTCCAACACTACTACTACGAGGTATACCTTTTTTCTTTTGAAACAAAACGTCAAAACCAAGGCTGGCTCCTTCCAGAAAATGCAGGTATTTACACCCAACAAAACAGAGCCCTTAAATACTAAGAACCATCCAAATAAAAAACATATACCCTACCTCTTAGCCAAGCAAAACACCCTTCCCAGAATGCAAAGCCTTACTACGGCAAGATCCATTCATAAAAAAACAGACTAACAAATAGCCCCTAACTATGGGCCAACTAACAAATATACCTCTTAAAAGGCCACTCATAAAAATCCACTTCACTTTACCTAGAACACCCGGTAATTTCTTCACCAAACTTCCAAAAGAACTTTTCAATAAAACTAATGCCACTCCACACCTGTATTAAGACCCTTCAGAGCCACCGTCTGCCACCGAAATATGAAGGATTGTTCCTTACTCAGTAACTGTAACATTAAATCCCCTCCACTGTAAACTGCGTAAGCACACAACATCTAAGTTGTGATATATGATGGCCAAATGTCTGTCAATGCTCTACCAATGGAACCAACAGAACTCTCCTACACAGGGCAGAAATATGTTCAATTATACGAGTTTTGAGTGGAGGAGTAGCCTAGTGGTTAGAACACTGGCTTGGTAACCAAGCAACCAGGGTTTGATTCCCACTAGCACTCCTTGTGGCCTTGGGCAAGTCACTTAACCTCCATTGCCTCGGAAGAAAGGCCTGGCAATCTACTTCCGGTGACACTGCCAAGAAAACCCAGGAGCTTCTGGGTCGCCAGGAGTCAGGACTGACTCGAAGGCACACATTGCATTTTGCATACGAGTTTTAAATTTCCGTGATGTTTGTCCAATATAAATCTTATTGCAAGGACAAATTATCATGTATACCACCGCCTCCGAATCACAACTAGTGGATAATCGCAATACATAGGTAGTACCCAATGTCGGATGTCTAGACTCAGATATCTCTAAAGACAATGGGCAGATAACACAATGACAATATACTGTGGTACTGCAGACCCTCTGCAGACAGAAGAAAATGCTTTTAACTTAGAAAAAAGAGGCAGACACCGGCTGCAGCATCGCGAGGAGCCATATAGGGGGAGCAAGAGGGACCTCTGGAGGACTGAGGAGCCACACCCCAGAGCCAATGATGCAATACCGGCCTGCACCCAATCCAGAAAGGGAAGAATTCCTTTTAAAAGTCCAGACACAGAAAGGAAGCTAACCCTGGAAGGAGAAAGGAGAGCTTTTCTGGAAGGAGAGAAGGACCAGGGAATAGGAGTCCTGACAGAAGGAACCGGCCCAGCAGACTCAACAGAACCAGGTGAAGGAATCCGCTTCAAATATCCCAAGAGGGGAGAGGATACACTTTCCAAGTGGGAAAGATACAAAGAAGAAGCTAACCCTGGAAGGAGAAGGACTGTGCCAGAGAGTCCTGGACCTGAGTCTGGCAGAGGCCAGCAACCTTTGAAAGACACAACGAGGAGTAACCAAGAAGGAGGTGAAAGAGTTACTTTGAAAGGTAACATTCCTGGCCCAGAGAGAAAGAAGCTGTGGTGCGAGTGTGGCTTAACCCCAGCAGAAGGCCGGCCGGAGAACTGGAGGCCTACCTTGGTGTCAGAGAAGCCAAACCACAGCAGGAACAAGCGTCAACCCTCACTTGGCCGTGATAAACCCAAAAGGAAAGCAAGGACATTTTTGTGTTGATGTAAATTCTGAGCTATTGAACCTATTTGCAATACGGGAAATAAAAGCCTTTATTCTCCCTACACTCGGACTGTTATATTCTTTGGAGCTTTTGGTTACCCAGAAGGCTACCAGGACTATAAAAACCTGGGCCCTGTCTTTGAGCTAAACTCCACCATAAAATATTTTTGTGTCCACCCTCCCTGCTGTGACATCCCAGTGCCACCAGGGGGGCGTTGTGACAATACTCTATGTCTCCCCTGCTGCTGGCTTGACAAAACACATGGGCATATAACTACCAAATGCTCACGAAGATTATGAGAGCAGCTAAACGCAAACTGCAAAATCTGAGAAAACACCCTATGCGTATGCAACAAATACCAGTATTTCCTCATAATATTCTTAATAGCAAAAGCTTCAGGTGAATTTTGTTAATGTCGTTCAGTTTCTTAAGGCTGTGGGAATGATGATGAAGATGACTAGGTACTTTGGTTACAGAGTGTTGTACTAGTAAATCAATAGCTTGAGTTCCTGCCTGCCAATAAATATGGTTAACTAAGTATGGTTAAAAATTGTTAAGAGCTAAAAACTGCTTGTAAAAAATTTGTTTGTTAGAGGTTTGTTAGTAATATTTGTATGATGTGTATTTTGAGAACTTTTTTAGATGTTCCAATATATAGAGAACAATTTGTATAAGCCTTACTATTTATCTTGACTATATTTATGGTAGCCAGCAATTATGGCAAATATTGTTTCTGGAAGTCATGAAGTGGGATTTTAGAAGGGACGTCCGGGAAGAAAGTGGAACATCCAGAGCACAACGCTCAAAGATCTGTGGAAGGCGACAGCAATGAAGGGAGGCACATATAAATGTCTTCTGAAGTCACTCCATCTCCACCCCAAAAGATGAATGTCCCAGTACTGGTTCTGCCAATGGGCCCATGCAGATAGCATGGGCCAGGTACCTGCACAAGTGCAGGTCATTTCAGAAAGGCAGACTTCTCAGAATTGCACGGCCTCAAAAATGGGTATTCAGTCAGGGTATTTCAGAAGGAGCAACTATATTATGAGACTTGCATGTTCTGGTTGGCTATTTCAAATAATCAGACGTGCAGTGGCAGGTCAGTAATATGTTTATAGGTTTCTTTGGCCAGGAAATATTAACTGCCGTGATGAAAGCGCATTTTGATCTTCTCCCAGGAAGCATTGCAGCCATGAAATGAGCACTTTTTTTGCACTTTATTCGTGGTCAGGAGCAGGTATAGGCATCGACACCAACAACCAGGTCTAGATGCGCTTGTGCCAGTATGAATTGTACTGTGACATACATCTTTCATGCTCTTCCAGGCCGTGCTTCCACCATGCCCCTGTGCTACATGGACATGCTTGCACCGGGGACATCCATATACCCGGCTTTCTAAAATGGGTTCTGGGACGTGTCTGTGATTTGCACATTTAATGTCCACTTTCACACGTCCAGCTTATGAATAGAACTTCTAAAATGACCCCTATAGTGTTTTAAAACTATTCTGAAAAAGTTAAAAAAAGAAATCTTGAAGATGACAACACAGGTCTCCATGTGAACTATTACCCTTTCAGAAAAACAACAGCCGGCTCTATTTCCAGTCATATGTTCTTGTTTAAAGTCTTGCTAAAAAGAGAAAGAGAGAGACACACACAGAAACCTATAGATGTTGCATAAACACATAAGTACAGTATAGGACTAAAAAAGTAGATACTTTGGAATGTAGCTTATTTAGAAGAAAGAAACCTGTTCCTGTTCTTTACTCTTTCATTATGTATTTTGGGTGGAGATGAAATTCTATTCTATAGAGCTGCTAGGCTTAGCTAGAACAGTCTAACTCCCAGCTATTATGAAAGCCTCTTAATTATATTGCTAAAAAGAAAAGACACGTCCCCTTCAACAGTCTCTGTGCAAATGTACTTGCAATAATATAACCAAGTTTATGATCCTCAGATGCCAGGCCTGTGAAAAAAGGAAAGTGATGTAGCATGCAGATGTCTGCAATTTGGGGAGAGGAATTAATGCTACTTTATTTATATTAGAACCCTTGCATGTTAACGGGTTATTTTAGAAGCCTTATTCAGGTTTTGCATGTGTACGCATCTTTAGGAAGAGCTCAGTTTACATATGGGGGTACCCAAAAAAAACAGGAATTATTTTTTAAAAGCTATTTATTTCAAATTCTTTACAAAACAACCTTATCCCCTTCAAAATACTCTCCATTACAACTGATACATTTGTCCCACCGGTGCTTCCACTGTTCGAAACATTTTTTGTAGTCATCTTTAGAAACGGCTGACAGCTCCTCCCTCCTTTTTTTCTTGACTTCTTCAATGTTGTCAAATCGGTGTCCTTTCATGCCCCTTTTCATGCGTGGAAATAAGAAAAAGTCGCACGGAGCCAGGTCAGGCGAGTAAGGTGCGTGGGGCAGCGGAATCATGCCATTTTTAGCCAAAAACTGTCTAACAGAGATGGCTGTGTGTGCAGGTGCGTTGTCGTGGTGGAAGAACCAGTCTCCTGTCTGCCACAAATCGGGTCTTTTTTGACGAACACTGTTGCGCAATCTTCTTAAAACTTCCAAATAAAAGGTTTGATTGACGGTCTGACCTGGGGCAACAAACTCTGAATGAACTACCCCCTTGGCATCAAAAAAGCAAATCAGCATTGTTTTGATGTTTGATTTGACTTGACGACATTTTTTTGGACGGGCTGACGATGACGTCTTCCATTGGCTTGACTGTTGCTTTGTTTCTGGGTCGTAACCATAGCACCATGACTCATCACCTGTAATGACCTTTGACAGAAAATCTGGATCAGTTTCAAGCTGTTGTTTCAAAACACGACATGTTTCAACTTGATGTTCCTTTTGATTGTCAGTCAGAACCCGAGGAACAAACTTGGCAGCAACCCTTTTCATTCCCAAATCTTCCGTTAAAATTCGCTGAACCGAGCTCCAAGATAACCCACTAATCTCTGACAGTTGATCAATTGTCTGTCGACGGTCTGTGAGCACAAGCTCTCTAATTTTTTCAATATTTTCGTCGATTCGGGCAGTTGATGGACGCCCAGAACGACGTTTGTCATCAATCGACATGTCGCCATTTTTAAACCAAGCAAACCACTGGTACACTTGACTTTTTCCCATAGCGTCATCTTGATAAGCTGTTTTCAACATTAAAACAGTTTCAGCAGCATTTTTACCGAGTAGAAAACAAAATTTCACAGCTGCACGTTGTTCACTTAAACTTGTCATCATAAAAAAAGAAACAAGAACAAAACAGCGCTAGCAAAAACAATCACTGCAGATGAACAGAACAAGCCAGGTCGACAACACAGGTGGCACTGAACTGACAATGAGTTGCACTATACACGCCTAGCGGCAGAAGTGCGTACTACACAAGCTCCGCCCACGGCAATGTTATTCCTGTTTTTTTTGGGTACCCCCCTCGTAGATGTCCCAATGATATCTAAGTTAAACGTAAGTGTGTCAGGGACATGGCTAACGAGTGGTCCGGGCAGGTCAAAAATCTACATGCGTATTCCCCATTTCAGATACGGAATGCACGTGTATGACTACAATAGCAAACATCGCAATTTATAACTGCTCCTGCCACATGCAGGCTTCAAAAAGTGCTTGTTTTAGCCGGCCTTTTATAGGTTTTCCACCAGTTTATTCCTCATTCGAAGTTGTATTTAGATAAAAAGAAAGAGTGGGTTGATATTCAAAGCCCTTAACTGGATAACACTACAGATTGTCCCTGGCACTGTTGGTTAGTAGTTAAGGCAAAAGCAGTGCTGGTGCTAACTGAATAAATGATGACTTTATCCTTTCAGCAGTATTTTCAGTTGTCGCCTATCTGACCAACTTAGACAACCAGAAAAACAGTCCTAAGTTGGAAGCTGGATAAGGGTTGGCTGAAAATCGCCAGTTATCTGCTTAGCGCTGCTCATCCCAGATATTCAGAAGCAGCTCCTATCCCAGTACTGCTGCTGACTATCTCACCGATATTTAAACACACAGCTGACTGCCATAGCACTTGAATATTGGCAGTTTTGAAAATTGGCCCCAGAGGCCTCTGCAGTTAAGTAGCAGCAGCTACACAATTATGTTTGCAAAGTGCTTCAACTGCATGTGTGGATGCCGACATTTACATGTGCAAATTGTGAATGCCGGCACTTGCCCCTGTAAGTTGGCAAGTTTCCCCTGTCAATTTTTCCCATGTGCACATCTGAAAAATGACTCCTCCTGTTGCACATACGTAGATATGATTGGTCTCTGTTGAGCTTTTGCACTTGCCTTACCAAGCTATGCCATCACTCGGTCTTTTAAGAAGATAGATGTACTAAGCATTTTGCTCATACAAATAACGGAGGTAATTTTATAACATGGCATCTACATTATTTTTTAAATATGCCTATGATCACATGATTCTGTGAGAGCAAGGAGGTGGCTTTTCTTTGCAGTCATGGGTTCCTCCCTGCTAAAGCAATTTTTCTGATGATCTCCCTCCCATTATGCTATAGGATTTCTATTAATTAAAGTGCTTTTAGTTAACTGATGGCAGTTAAAATGCTTTGAAAATATAAGGAGAAAAGATGGCCTTTGGATGCTAAAATGGCGGAGGACACAGGCTACATGTCCCGTTGTCATCCTAGGAAGCCTTTCTGGATGAGGTCACTGAAATGGTGATACGTGCCCTTGAGGAGAGGTTTCACCAGGTATATGAAAAGCTAGATGGCGTTATCCAGTCTATAGTGGTTTTCCAGCAGCGAGTGACTGAGGTGGAATACTAGGTCTTGGTGATGGAAAATTCGGCTCAGACATGGCAGCACATCTCAATTCCACTTCATGCTATAATCCATTGCCGGGCTCTGCATCCACTTAAAGGGAGCAGTTCAAATGTTCATGAACCCTGAGGACTTTACAGTGTAGCATCACAGTGATATGCTCAAAACTGGATAATGTTGGAATCATATAAAAACATAAGATATGCCATACTAGGTCAGACCAAGGTCCATCAAGCCCAGTATCCTGTTTCCAACAGTGGCCAATCTAGATCATATGTACCTAGCAGTTTCTCCAAAAGACACAGATTCCACAATGCTTGTATTGGGTCAAGCAGTGATATCCTGGGTCCCTTCTTAATAATGGTTTATGGACCTTTCCTCCAGGAACTTGTCCAAAGCTTTTTTAAACCCAGCTACACTAACAGCCTTTACTACATCTTCCGGTAACAAATTCCAGAGTTTGATTACACGTTGAGTGAAAAAATATTTTCTTTTGTCTTAAATAGTTTACCCTGTAGCTTCATTGCATGTCCCCCAGTCTTTCTATATTCTGATAAAGTAAACAATCGATCTACGTTTACCCGTTCCACTCTGTTCATTAATTTATAGACTTCTTTCATATCTCTCCTCAGCCGTCTCTTTTCCAGGTTAAAGAGCCCTAACCTTTTTAGCCTTTCTTCATAGGGGTATCCTTCCATCCCCTTTACCATTTTGGTGGCTCTTCTCTGAACCTTTTCTAATAATGCTATATCCTTTTTAAGATACGGCGACCAGAATTGCACACAATATTCAAGGTGCGGTCTCATCATGGAACGATATAGAGGCATTACAATATCCTTTGTTTTATATTCCATTCCTTTCCTTATGATACCTAGCATTCTATTTGTCCTCTTGGCCGCTGCTGCACACTGGGCCGAGGGTTTTAACATGTTATCCACAATGATGCCTAAATCTTTTTCCTGGGTGGTGGTTCCTAATGTGGAACATGTAACCATAGTTTGGGTTGTTCTTCCCTAGGTGCATAACTTTGCACTTGTCCACATTAAATTTCATCTGCCATTTTGATGCCCAGCCTTCCAATTTATCAAGATCCTCTTGCAATTTTCCACAATCCTCTTGGGTTTTGACAACTTTTAATAGTTTTGTGTCATCTGCAAATTTGATAACCTCACTCTCTATTCCCTTTTCCAGGTCATTTATGAATATGTCAAAAAGCAGCGGACCCAGCACAGATCTCTGGGGTACACCACTATTCACCTTTCTCCATTGGGAAAATTGGCCATTTAGCCCTACCCTCTGCTTTCTATCTTTTAACCAGTTCCTGATCCACAATAGTACACTGCCTCCTATCCCATGACTCTTTAGTTTTGCCAAAAGTCTCTGATGAGGGACCTTGTCAAATGCTTTCTGAAAGTCCAAATACACTATATCAACCGACTCACATTTATCTACCTGTTTATTCACACCTTAAAAAAAACATAACAGATTAGTAAGACAAGATCTTCCTTGTCTAAAGCCATGTTGGCTGTTTCCCATTAAGCCATGACTATCTACATGTTCAGCAATTTTGTTCTTTATGATGGTTTCTACCATTTTTCCCGCTACTGACATCAGGCTCACCGGTCTGTAGTTTCCTGGCTCACCCCTGGAACCCTTTTTAAAAATTGGCATTACGTTCGCCATCCTCCAATCTTCAGGTATTACAGATGATTTTAATGATAGTTCACAGATTACTAATAGCAGGTCTGCAATCTCATATTTCAGTCTTTCAACACCCTTGGATGTATATCATCCGGCTCAGGTGATTTGCTACTCTTCAGTTTATCTAATAGTTGTAATACATCTTCCCAATGAATTGATATTTCCTTCAATTCTTCTGCACCTTTAAATACCACTTCAGTCATGGGTAACATCCCTACATCTTCCTCAGTAAAGACCGAAGGATTTTGATTATTTTGAGCGCACCATGAAGCATATCTACGCCATTTGAAAGAATACATCTTCCTGGTGGAAGGCTTTCTGGAGGAAAGAAGAATATCCTTTACAGCGGTAGAAAGGGATAGATTTTGATAGATTATGCTTTCAGCATCCATGCTGTCAGGTGGAGTGACTGCAGATTGGGATGTTGGGAGTGTTCTGCTGTCCTGAGACAGAAGACCTGGCCTGGATCCAATTGGGATCGGGGGAGTTTGAGTCAGCTGAAGTAGAAGGGGAAACCAGAGCTGATGGGGCCAGCGAGGGGCTATGAGTATTATGGGGCCCTTGTCTGCTTGTAGTTTGAAGAGGGTCTTTGGGATCAGAGGAATGGGGAGAACGCATAAAGGAGTCCCCAACCCAAGTGAATCATGAAGGCATCGGACATCAGACTAAATTTGGATGGTATCCTGGAGCAGAACTGTGAAAGCTCAGAGACAAAGAGATCTATCACTGGAGTTCCCCAGATTTGAAAGAGTTTTTCCACTGCTGTCGGATCTAGGGACCATTCATGGGGTTGTAGGATCCGACTCAGCTTGTCTGCCAGGTGACTGGATTCTCCTGGAATGCAAACTGCATGTAGATGCATGTGGTAAATATTGGCGAACTTTGATAATTTGCAGGCTTCCTGGCATAGGTGAAGGGAGCCTATTCCACCCTGTTTGTTTATATAAAACACTGCGACTTGGTTGTCTGTCCTGACTAGGACCTGACTGTTGGAGAAGTGGTGCTGGAAAACTTGGAGGGCATACGTGACTGCTTGAAGCTTGAGGAGTTTTATCTGCTGTGTTGATTCCTGGGTTGTCCACAGACCCTGTGTGGAGATGGAATCTAGATGTGCTCCCCAACCCAGCTTGGAAGCATCTGTCATCAGCGTATGTTGAGGTTGGGGCATCTGAAAAGGTGACCCTACGAGAAGATTTGTTGGGGTGCACCACCATAGGAGAGGCTCGGCCAGAGGGTGTGTTACTTTGACGATATCCCATAGACTCCCTGTGGCCTGGGGCCACTGAGATGAGAGTGTCCACTGTGCCTGTCTCATGTGGAGTATCGCATAAGGAACTACATGGACTGTGGAAGCTATGTGTCCCAGTAGGCATAGAAGTCTCGAGCCGTGGCAATCTGTTGTTAGTGCATGTGGATGGCTAGGTCCACAGGAAAGAAGGCTCTGGATTGTTTTGTGTCCAGCACGGCTCCTATGAAGTCCAATCTCTGTGTTGGAGTGAGGTGAGACTTTGGGAAGTTTATCACAAAGCCTAGATGCTGTAATAGAGCAAGAGCTTTTTGTCGAGATGGGCAGAGTTCTCTAGGGGAATCTGCCTTTATTAGCCAGTTGTCTAAGTAAGGGAAGACACAGACTTTGTTGCTCTGAAGATATGCTGCTACCACTGCCATGTACTTTGTGAAGACTCTTGATGCAGATGCAAGACCGAAGGGAAGGACCCTGTATTGGTAATGGGTACCTTGACAGGTGAAGCGAAGATACTATCTGTGGTCTGGGTGTATCAAGATGTGGGTGTAGGCCTCCTTGAGGTATAGGGAACAGAGTCAGTCATGTTCCTGTATGAAGGAAAGGAGGGTTCCCAGAGAGATCGTCTGGAATTTCTCTTTTACGAGAAATTTGTTTAGCTCCCTGAGGTAAAGCATGGGCCTGTGGCCTCCTGACTTCTTTGGAATGAGGAAGTAGGGGGAGAAGAAGCCTTTGAGCAGTTGCTTTGGGGGAACTGCTTCTATGGTTCCTTGGGAAAGGAGAATGTTTACCTCCTGCTTGAGTAGGGCATCCAGGGGAGGTTTGGTGGGAAAATCTCCTCTGAAGTGATGAGGAGGAAGTTCTCGAAAATTTAGTTGGTAACCTTTCTGAATGATGGAAAGAGTCCAATGCTCTACGGTGATGGAATGCCACTGTTGTGCAAAGTGACAGAGTCTCCCTGGAATGGTTCTTCTATGTGTAGGAGAAGACTGGCTATGCTCCCTATGTGGGAATCAAAAGCTAAGTGTAGTTGCTGCTTGGGAGGCTGGCTGTGGCTTGGCTAATCTGGGCTTTTTTGCCTGCTTAGGATCCTGTTTTTTTTGTTGGGTCTGATAAGCCAGTTGGGAATATGAGGGGTAGAACCTCCTTTTCTTAGGGTAGAAGGATTTTTTAGCTGCTGTCTTCTTTTTAGAAGGGTCAGCAGTCTTTCTAGAAAGTCTCTTAAGGGTTGTGTCATCAGTTTCGAGCTCTCCAGCCTTCTCCCTCCAGTTCTTCCCAAAAAGATTCTCCCCAATGCAGGGGATATTGCCCAATTTATCTTGGACCCATTGTTCTAAGTCCGAAGCCTGGAGCCAAGCCAGTCGCCTTGAGAAGAGGCCCTACTGGATGAATCAAAGGCATCAAATGCTGCCCTATTAACAAATTTTGAGATATTTTGGCTGTGTGCTAAAACAGCTTGGAAGGCAGGACGCTTCTCCTCCAGTAGGAATGGAAGGAATTCTTCCCCGGCTTTGTTAAGCTCCTTTAGGAACATCCCCATACAGAAGATGTAAGAATTTATCCTGCTGGATAGCATGGATGCCTGAAAGGAACACTGGGCGAATTAATCAAGATTCCTCGATTCCCTTCCTGGAGGAATGTTTTTTGCCAATTTTTATGTGACGCATCGCCGATTCCATCGTGCGGAAGTTGTGGCTTCTGGAAGACAGGACACTTGGAAACCCTGTACATCATATCCAATCGACAACTGATGGGGGAAACAGTTAGAGGAGTTTCTCACATCTGGAGCATTAAGCTATGCAGGATCTGGTGTACTGGGAGGATTGCAGCCTCTTTCAGGGCTGTGGGATACTGGAGTATCTCGAGTTCCTCCAATCTTGGATCCGGTTCCAATGCTGCCGGAATGGTAGGACAGCCACCATGTTTTAGATAAACTCCTGAAAAGACATCTTCAGGAGGGGATTTATGCCAAGTACTAACAGACGGTGGCGAGGGTTCTGAGGTGATGTCCTGGAGGTCATCGGAATCAGAGGAATCCAGATCCGATGCCGGCAAGTATTCATGATGCCAATGACGGCATGAGTGGTGTCAGTGCTCTTTGATGTCCTCAGGAGCTAAGCCGGGTGTAGACCAGCGATTATCTGTGATCGATGTCGATACCGGGGTCAGTACTGATACCTCGATTCTCGGTGCAGGATGCATGGGGGCCAAGGTCAAGACCGATGAAGAAGGCTGCACTGGAGTTGATAGAGTCATCAATGTCGACGCTCTCAGCTGTATTCCTGGGGCTGTTGGTGTTAGAGGAACCGAAGCCACCAGGAGAGCTGCTATAGTCCTCTCCAAGGATATTATCTGCTGATCCAAGGAGGTAGCTTGCGTCTGGTCCAATGAAAGAACGGGGCTGGGTGTTACCGTACCAGAGCAAGGCGGGGGCTTTATGGAGGCCGAAGCCTTGGGTGCCTCCCGATTCCCCATCAGGGCTTTGGAGGACAAGTCCTCCTGCCAGGGATGCCTGGACTGATGTTCAGAGTCGGAAGAAATCCTGGATGATTCCCAGTGAGTTGATCGGAATTTCTCCCTCGATTCCTGAGACTTGCCCGAGGAATCTTTGGACTTTTCCTTCGGTTCCTTCAGCTTTTCAAAGGAGTCTCGGGGTTTTACCTTATCTTTTGTAGGTTTTGAAGGAGACATGGTTTTCTTAGCCTTCTTTTCAGAGTGTCTCGACTCTTTGGCTTTGAATCATGTGAGCATGGTGATGCTCTGGAGGAAGTGGAGGCCAACGACATCGAGTCCGAGGGGAAGAGTTCCCTGAAACTTTTGGCCTGGTTCTCTAGTCCCCCCTTCATCATTTGTTTGCAGAAGGAGCATTCTTGGGGAATATGGTCGGGGCCAAGGCATTTCAGACACCAGTTGTGTTTGTCTGTCACCGAAATGGTGTTGGAGCACTTGGAAAATTTTTTAAAACCACTGGAAGACTTTTCTATCTTAAGATGGTGGGCAAGGCCCAGTGGGCATGAGGGCCCTGAAGAAAAGAAAATTATTTTTTATAGAAAAATAAAAAATATAAAGAAAAATATAAAGAAAAAAAGGAGACCAGTATCGGGATGATACTGGTGCGGTCAGGCAGAGGGGTAATAGAAAAGTTTTAAAGTTCTTTTCTGCGATGATAGGGTAGTGACCCATTGGCTTCACAGAAAAAGAAGAACTGAGGAGAGGGAATTGGGAGAGGGGAAGGCAGTGGTGCAGGCACAGTGGAGTGCTTGCAAAGGCTTTCCTATAGGTAGCTGGGGGAGCTTCCCGCACAGGCTCCGTCGGAACCCGATGTCACCCATATGTGAAGACTACATTCCTGCTTGTTCCTGGAGCTATGGGAGTTAGCAATGGAGGACAAAGGTACAGAAAAGGTCAGATAAATGGAGTTTGTGAGAAAGGGTGTAAGGAGAAAAAAGCTAAGTAATGAGGATCTGCAAAGTGAATGTATTTGTAGGTGAGCAATAGAGGCACAAACTGTATGGGGAAGCAGATGGGGAGCCAATGTAATGAGCTGAAGAGAGAGTTACATAGTCATAATGGGCCTCATTGCGATCGGGACGTCCAGGACCCTGTGTGCCCAATCGGAATCGGATGCACAGGGGCAGACGCGATTCTGATCCTGTGGGGCACATCTAGCCCCGTGGGATCAGAATCACGACTAAGCCTGTACATGCAGGCTGGGACCTGATACCGATCAGCCTGCACGTACAGGCCTCAACCTGGCTAATTCAGTCAAGGCTCCTGAATGGAGCCACGGTGCCATGGCGTCCAGTTGCTATGCACCATGGCTCCTTTAAGGAGCCTCGAACCCTGGCCACTGACTTGTGCTGTCATTCCCCACAGCCCGACCCCTGAACTGGCCTTCCAAGGCCAGGGTTGGGCTGCGGAGAATCATCTTCACCCCCTTCGACCCCTTCCGCCACCTGGCGCTGCCATCCCCCGCTGTCTAGGGGTACTTATTCCAAACACCTTGTTCATATGGGAAGGTTAGCCAGGGACACAGAGGGGGCTGAATAGCGGGGATGGACATCCTGTTGGGGATGTCCATCCCCACAATTCGCGGCTCAGAATGACCCCCAATGGATTTACTTGCGCCTTTTCTCTGAAGTTCAAGGTGAGTTAAATTCAGGTACAATAAGTATTTTTCCATTCCATAGAGAGCTTAAAATCTAACTTTGTCCCTAAGAGTGTTAAGTGATTTGCCCAAGATCACAAGGAGCAGCATTGGGATTTGAACTTGGCTTCCCTATTTTAAACCCAGTGCTCTAACCATTAGGCTACCTAGTGACGTTGAAGGATGTTAAGTTGTACAGTTACAGTCTGAATAGACTGCAGTGGACTAAGATAAAGAAAAGTTATCAGAAGATTTAAGACAGGATTAAATTTTAAGACTGAGTAAAGATATGTAAAATAGCATGGAGGTCAACATGAAATGTTATTTCTTGTGCACCCATTAAAGCCAATTTGTTATCTGATGCTCTTTCTTTTCCATGTAGGTACGTGTTAATTTTCATGAAAACATCTGCTGGGATCTACATGCATAGCACATTGTTCTACATGCTTGCTTAATGGCCTCGGTGTGCATGGGCCCTTGAGTGCATGGGCCCTTGAGTGTATCAATATTTTCACTCAAGTAAATGTACAGAAATAAAGATCAAGAAACAAAAACCTAAGAGAATATAAGGTGATTAAAAGAGGGTGATACCTTTTTGTTGAGCTATATACTTTGCTGACTAGCTTTCAGAAGCTATCAACTTCTATAGTTTTTTGTTCCGTTAGGCAATTAGAATCATAGGAATAAAGGTTAACATGGTAGCCACACTCTGTCATTTAAATAAGGTAATCTTCACATGACCAAAAATTCCCACATGCAATAAGTACTAAAACAGAAAATTAAATGAAAAAAAAAATAGAATTATATAAAATATTTCTGAAATCTGTAACGACTCGCAGTAAAACTGGAAAATATTTTATTTATTTCTTGACAGATCTATCATTGTATAACCTATATTTTGTCAGGAGGCACAAACAGCAGTGTATGTTCTGGTGGATTCTCCTCTACCCCTTATCCTGCACAACTTCCAGAGCCTCCACACAGCTAAGCTTTCAGCTCTCTATCTTTTTGCCTTTGCTAATAAAAAATTTAACTGTTGGTTAAAGATTACTTTTTAGGAATATTCTGACTGCCCACATTCCTTGTTGTAGCCCTTAAATCAGATATCTGAGTGTGCCCACTGTTCATGTAAGGCCTTCTGGCCAGGCACACAAGGGGAGCAGAGGCTCCTGCAGGAGATAGGAGAGTCACAAGAGGCAGGAGACGTATCAGTTAAAGTTACAGGGACCTTTGCACAGTAGGCAGATACAAAGAAAGAAAAAGAGTTCAGACTATTTCTGCTTCCATTGTTTGAATTTCTGTTGCAAGCCTGCTCCCAGGCAGGGGCTAATTAGATTATCTTACAGCCTGCCACACGAATCTGGTCAGCTCCAGTCTGCAAAACTAACCTATATTTTGTCAGGAGGCACAAACAGCAGTGTATGTTCTGGTGGATTCTCCTCTACCCCTTATCCTGCACAACTTCCAGAGCCTCCACACAACTAAGCTTTCAGCTCTCTATCTTTTTGCCTGTTGCTAAAGCAAAGTTACTTACCTGTAACAGGTGATCTATGGGAACAGCAGGAATAAGTCTTCACATATGGGTACGTCGGTACCGACGGAGTCCGCGCGGGAACGCTTCCCAGCATCCAATCAGAAAGCTTTTGGAAGCATCCCAACACGCCTGCGTGCTGCTTTCCCGCCTTCCAACTGCCTCTCCTCAGTTAAGTTTTAAAGCTGAGACAAAGAAAGAGAGAGAGCAAGGAAGGGAAAGATAGAGATAGAGAAATGCAACTCCTAGGGGAGGTGGGTGGGTTGTGAAGACTTATTCCTGCTGTTCCCAGAGATCACCTGTTACAGGTAAGTAACTGTGCTATCTCCAGGAACAAGCAGGAATGAGTCTTCACATATGGGGACTCCCAAGCTCAGATGCCAGGAGGGAGTCCTAGCATGTTGCAAGTCTAGAACGAGCCATGCTATTCCTCAGGACCTCAGGCATCCTGGGGATGGAGGGTAGGAGGTGAATACAGAAAAGAGCTGTGGAACAGCTGGCTAGAACAGGGCTTCAAAGGGGAAGACCCTGTATCAAGGGCATTTAGTAATAAAATATTGTAATCTGGGCCTCCCTTGTTGGCATTGCACAAGTGCACTGAGCTACATATGGATCTGATAGAAGAGCTAGTAAATGTGCTCAAGGGGTACCTCACTGAGAAGTAGAGGTAATAAAGTAGAACAAAAAACAAGTGGAGGTCAGAACCCTTTAGGGTGAGAAAAATAGCCCCAGGGGAAAACTGGGGTAGTATGAGAGGTAGAGCTTCAGCAGAGACGCAGAAGGTACTATTAAAGAAAGCTGAAGCTGCTTTGGTCCAAAAACAGTACAAATTTAGGGCCAAGAAAAAAATTTAGTCTGACCCAACTGGACTGGGGTTGGAATCAGTCCATGTAGGGAAGAAAGGGTATGGAAACCCTTGTATTTGATAAAAAGGTAAGGACAGACTCAGGAGCGCTAAGCTTTAGAGCAATGGAAGCTCCACAATGTCTTTCCTAATTGGGGTCAATTAGGAAAGAAAGGTACATGGAGAGCTTCAGGAGTACCTAAACCGAAAAGGTTAATTACCACAGGAGTGGTTCTAGGTGTAGTCCCCTAGGTATGCTGGTACAGCATTGATAGGGTTAGTGCCCATCTGTCAGGATCATAAAGGAATGTCAGGATATCTGATCCTAACAGCCAGATAGATAAGTAGATGGATACAGATCTATCTAAAAATATCTCTCATTATATGTATTAATATATATATATATGTAGATTTAAATATATACACATATAGGGTATATATGCATATATCTATAAAGAGATATGTATGGGCAGAAGACACACAGATAGATATAAATCAGTATATCTATCTAGCTATATATATGTATATATATATCTACCTAGATGAATAGGCAGGCATATAGAGACATGTCTCCAGGTATATGGATGGAGAGATGTCCAGAGAACCCCATCCCCCCTTATAGGGAGAGAGAAAGATTTATCTAATAGCAAGAAGGTTGATACCTGCTTGAATAGATAAAATAGAAAAAATCCTCTTCTCCTGGTTATGACTGGCATAGTCAGAGGAAAGGTGTTCCTGACAAGGAGGCGGCTTAATTCTTTGCAGAATTTGAGCTCTTGAGTAACCAGGATGGCCTACGTGAAAATGGCAGAGGATAACGGCAGTCTGTAGACAGGAAGTCCAGATATCTCCAGAATTGTAGTATGGAGATTGGATAGAGGAGGCCTCTGGAGGAAGATACCCTAGTGATCCGCCTATGAGGGCAAGATGGGTATTAGGTATCCTCTAGCTGCCAGTGAAGAATTTATCTCTGACGGGAGACCCCAGGAGATATGGGCCAAGCCAGGGAATTGGCCCTTCTTTAGGCTTTCACGTATTGAAAGGCCTGAGACTTATGCCTCAAAAGATTTTTAAGATAAGATGGAAAGGGTAGAGAATACCTGCCAGGCATGGAACATGACTGGGGAAACACCTTTTAACCATCTGGGGTTATCTGCTAGGCAAAATACTAATGCTCTCTAGCAAGGGCCCATAGTGCAAAGCTACTCTAGTAGAGTTGCAGAGAGCATGCTGCAGGTTGGGCAGAAGAAAAACTGACTGTGGAAAGCCAGCAGGTAACCAGCTATTCTGCCAAGGGCAAGGGGCGAAGAATAGAAGTTAACCAACCAAACTGTGATAATAGGGTTTCCCAAACGAGGTTGATACCCTGTTTGGAACTTAGCACTGAGGCTAGGAGGATTGCTAGTGGAGGGGAAGCCCTGGTTGTGTAGTGAACAAAACCAGTGGTTTAACCACTAGGAATTGCTGCATTTGCAGCAACTATCAGGGCAGCATGGAGAATTTCTTTTCCCTCCTCTTTTTTTTTTTTTTTGGAAAAAAGAAACAGACATGGTAGGACGTCCTATTGTCTGAGGAGCTGCCCTAAGGTAACAAGGGGGACGACAACTCCAGAAGGGAGAATCCCCCGGTAGAACAGGTAGAGGACCATAAGGGCTTACCTGTGTAAAAAAGTCACTCTTACAAACTAAATGTTGTAGTAAGAGGGAGGTAAGACAGAGTTGCAAGAGACCAATTATGGAGGAAGTCTCCGACAGGTGAGATGATACATGCCAATACAGGGAAAACAACTGTCTACTGATAGCTGTTACCTCTCTTTCCTCCAAGAGGAAGAGGGAATCTGTTAAGTATTGGCATGATCATCATAAAGACTCTTAGAGAAAAGATGTCTCATGAAGAGATATCTAGGTAGGTTAGGATAAATTAGTGCAGATACTGCAAGTGAAAAGAAGCAGACTGCTACCCTAACCAGCAACCAAGAGGGACAATGATCTATTTGAAACCCTGCGACTGCTGGGTTTGTTGACCCTGTTGAGTTTGTAGATTCCTCAGACCAGGGCGATGTTTCCCCTGTTTGGGAACATCTGTATGATGGGCAGATGATGGACAAAACCTTCTCCCCCTAGGGGAAGAAAGTTTGGTAGGACATTTCCTACCTACTGGGAAAGAAGGCAGCGTAGAATAGCCTCTGGAAACAGGAAAGTCAGTGGATAACTGAGTAACCTGGAGTAAAGACTCCTTGTTGAAGAGATTTTCTCCAGTGCAAGGAGTATTTCCCAGTCTTTCTTGTGCCCATTTGTCCAAGTCTGAAGCTTGGAGCCAGGCTCTACGTCGTGCCCCTATAGCTATAGCAGAAGTCCTGCTAACAGACTCAAAGGAGTCTAGGGAAGCACGAGTAAGAAACCTAGAGATATTATGAGCATGACTAACCAGTAAGGAATAGTCTGCTTGTTTGGGCTCTTGAAGAAAAGGAGTCAAAAGATGCAATTTTCTTGTAACCTCCTCAAGAGATAGACCCATATACAAAATATATGAGAGAATTCTTGCTGAAAGCATGGATGTCTGGAAGGTTTGACGTCCAAAGGCATCTAGTGTCTTAGACTCACGACCTGGCGGACAAGAAGAGTGCTTTTTATTACTCTTCACTCGCCTCAATGCTGATTCCACTACAATGGAATGATGAGGAAGTTGAGTCCTTTGAAACCCTGGAGAGGGGGCACCTGATATAGGAGATCAGTTGCTCTGGAAAGTGGGGGTACCTTTAAAGGAGCTTCCCACATTCGTAGAAGGAGATCCTGCAAAGAATGATGCAAAGGAAGCATTATATTCTCCTTTGCTTCGCTAGGAACAGAGAGGTATTCTGTATTCCCTTGTGTAGGATCTTGTCCAGGAATAGGAATGGCAAGTGATTTTGCCATATCCAGGAGGAAAGTCTGGAAAGAAGGATCCCCAGAGGGAACTTCCCTTGGATAGGCTAGATCTGATGAAGAACTAGCGTTGGCACCGAGGGATCTATTCCAGTATATAGGAATAGAAGATCCTGAATGGTACAGTATGGGATCCTTAGATGGTGGTTGCTGGTACTGCAGGTCAGAACCAGCGACAGTCGGTAACAGATCATCCATGCTAGGGATCGATTCCAGACTCGGCATCGAGGGAAGCGAGCCTGAAGAGCGAAGCATGGAAGGTACCGACCGTAATGGTACTGTGGATATCGGTACCGATCTCGGTACCGTATCTGATACTGGTGGAAGAAGACCAGCCGGTGGCAACTCTAACAGTATCGGAGGAACCGAGAGTTGCGGATCCGAAGTATCGGAACCGAGCCCTCGGTACCGACGGGAGTTGGTACCAAGGCGAGTCGGTACCCAGTCCTCCAGACTGGAGATTGATTCCAGACTCGGCATCGAAGGAAGCGAGTCTATCGATGCACGTCTGGAGGGTACCGACGTCGGTAATAGTATCGGTGTCGATACCGATACTGTAAAGTCGGTCTGAAGCGTATCCACCGGGCCCGTAGGTACCGAGGATGCCAGACGAGGGTCCTTGGTGAGGAATGTTTCATCCAACACCAGTGCCGATGCCGGGGTATCGGTACCGCTCGAAGCGGATGCCACCACCGGACATGGCTCAGGTATGTTCTGTGAGGGGTGAACCTCAGGAACAACCTGAAACCCCACACAGGCTTTGGAGGCCGAAGATTCCCACCGGGGTTTTGAAGCCAGTGGACTCTCGAGGGCAAGGCCGGAGGCATCTCTATGCTGTGCATGAGAACTGCCGCTCGAGGACTGGCTAGTCTTAACAGACTGTTTTTGGGTTACCTGATCCTGTGTAGAAGAAGATATGGTCGGTGCCCTGAAGTTGGAGGGGGACTGCGTGTCGAGGGGAACTCGATGTTGAAAACTTCTTCTCACCATACTGGTGCCTGAGGGCTCCGGAGGAAAATGGTCAGGACCCAAGCAGGTTAGACACCAATTGTGAGTGTCTAAAAATAAAGTTGTACCGCCACAGTTTTTACATTTCCTGGGGAAAGTGGCTGGCGGTTCCATGAGGAAAAATGGAGAGGCCTAGAAGGCCTGAGAACCGTGAGACACTAAAAAAGAAAAATATATTCCTTAAAGGGAAAATATTTTACAAGAAAAGAAAAAAGAAACACCGGCGGTACCGGTGGCGTCGGGGAAGGCAGCCGCGACCACAAGAAAACTAAAAAATAAAAGAAGAATTTTCTGCGGTGACAGGAGAACGTCCTGCCGGCTCCGCGTAAAAACGAAAACTGAGGAGAGGCAGTTGGGAAGGCGGGAAGGCAGCACGCAGGCGTGTTGGGATGCTTCCAAAAGCTTTCTGATTGGACGCTGGGAAGCGTTCCCGCGCGGACTCCGTCGGTACCGACGTACCCATATGTGAAGACTCATTCCTGCTTGTTCCTGGAGATTATAGAATTTAACTGTTGGTTAAAGATTGCTTTTTGGGAATATTCTGACTGCCTACATTCCTTGTGTAGCCCTTAAATCAGATATCTGAGTGTGCCCACTGTTCATGTAAGGCCTACTGGCCAGGGGCACTTAGGTTCCCACCCACCCTACTCCTCACCCCACCCACCCCAGGGCTGCATTGCCTATATAGTGATCACATACGTTGCCATCTATCCCTTTTAATTTGGTGTTAAGCCCACCTGTTCTCCTTCTCCTTCTAGGACTGCTTAATCAGCATGTCGTGTATTCAGTGCAATACCTGTGGTGCTTTCATTCTGAGACGAATCATTTGGAACCTAAGAGCCTGTACTATGTGACTCAAGTCAGCTGCCATGCATAAAGAATTGACTCTACTAAGGGAAGAACTAGCTGCCATGAATAAAGAATTGACTCTACTAAGGGAAGAACTAGCTGCAATGAAACACACCTCTTCTAGGATACAAACAGAACAAAGTCCACCGCCGCTCCCACAAAGAATCAAACATCCTAGGAACAAATGGATAACAGTGGGCTTGGGGAGATTGCGACCTGTAACGAAGAGACATCCTATACATCAAGAGATATCCCTGCATAATGCCTTCTCTGCTTTGGTTAATGAGGATCACCAATCCATGGAAACTGAAGGGCCCTTAAATGAGTCAGTCAATGCCCAATCTCCTGCTAAAGCACCAAATATGAAGAAAAACTCACCAAACAGAAAACTACTACTACTTGGAGATTCCATCATCAGAGGCACCAACTTGGGATCACAGTTCAAAGGAGAGAAGATAGTCAAATGCCTCCCAGGCTCTTCAGCCAGCAGGAATACAAACCAAATTGTTGATATACTTAGTGCAGAAAGTGAGCACTCCAAATTGATGTTGTCATCCACCTGGGTACAAATGACCTGGCTCGAAACAGTTCCTCTGCAGTTCAAAGGGACTTCCAGACTCTGGGAGAGAAACTCAAGCCCATTGTTAACACTGTAGCATTCTCAGAAGTTCTACCTGTTTATGGTAAGGGGGCAGAAATGCTGCATCGCATAAACAGCTTTAATACATGGCTCCAGACCTGGTGAAAACAAGAAGGATTCAGATTTATTGGCGACTGGGGAAACAGATGGACCAACAAGAGACTATACTGTGCTGATGGACTACATCTCTCTGTCACAGGGAAAAGAACCCTAAGTGAAAGATTCAGGCAGTATGTGGATATGCATTTAAACTAGAAAAAGGGGGTGACGGATGGAGAAGGACTAGTTCAGGACATTACTCCCGGCAAATGCAGAACACCAGAAACAGCCACACTTTTAAATCACATATCAACGACAAGTGGGAAGAAGTGGGCAGAACAAATTCAATGCAAAATACATGCAAGCCAGTTAAATGCTGGAAAGCAATGAGCACAAATGCTCGAAGCTTAGCCAACAAAGTTCCGGACCCGGAAGCCCTAATGGTGGAAATGAACTTGGACATTGTGGCAATAACAGAAACATGGTTTAATGAATCACATGAATGGGATATAGCCATAGCTGGCTATAATCTATTCAGAAGAGACAGAGAAAGTGGAAAAGGAGGAGGAGGAGGAGTGGCCTTGTATGTCAAAAGCAATATTAAAGCTACTGCAATGCAGGGGGCATGGGGAAAAGAAGCGCTCTGGATTGTGTTGGAAAGAGAAGATGGCACTGTAATCCATACTGCTGTAGTCTACAGACCTCCGACTCAAATCGAAGAAATAGATAATGAATTGATAACAGATATTGCCAAGATAGCCACAAAGGGGGAAGTGATCATATTGGGTGACTTTAATCTACCCGATGTGGATTGGAGTACTCCTCCTGCGAATCTGGCAAGAATCAAAACAATTGTGGATGCTTTCCAAGATGCGTCACTTAAACAAATGGTGATGGAACCAACCAGGGAAAGCTCAATGCTGGATTTAGTGCTCACCAATAGTGAAAGCATGTCAAATGTCTGGGTGGGTGCCCCTGTGAACAGCAGCGATCATCACACTGTGTGGTTTGAGATAAAAGCCAAGGTGCAGTCCAATCATAGCAAGCTCAAAGTCCTAAACTTCAAAAACACTGACTTCAGTAGAATGGCCAAGTACCTGAAGGAGGAGTTGGCAGGGTGTGAGGGGATAAGGGAAGTGGAACTGCAATGGGCTAAACTAAAGGTGGCAATAAAAGGGGCAACAGATAAATATGTAGGGAAAGTAAATAAAAAAGAGGAGAAGGAAACCTATTTGGTTCTCTAAAGAAGTGGCTGCTCAAATAAAGGCAAAAAGCACAGCTTTCACAAAATTCAAAAGCTTGCAAACAGAGGAACACGGTAAAGAATACAGGAGCAGATTAAAAGAGACAAAAAGAAAAATAACGAAAGCAAAATCAAAGGCAGAGGAAAAGATGGCTAAAGATGTGAAGTGTGGTGACAAAACTTTCTTTAGGTATATTCGTGAGAGGAGGAAAATCAGAGATGGAATTGCAGGACTCAGAAATGCTGGGAACAGATTTGTGGAAAGTGACATTGAAAAAGCAAAACTGCTAAACAAATACTTCTGCTCTGTTTTTACTAAAGAAAATCCTGGAGAAGGACCACCTGTGACTCCCAAATATAAAAATGGGAATGAAGTAGAGACCACACCATTCACTGAAGATGATGTGTTAGAACAACTTGCAAAACTGAAAGTGAACAAGGCCATGGGACCAGATGTGATACATCCCAGGATACTGAAAGAGCTGAGAGAGGTTCTTGCAGGGCCGTTAAAAGATGTTTTCAACAGATCCTTGCAAACAGGAGAAGTTCCTCAGGACTGGAGAAGGCCAGATGTAGTACCTCTTCTTAAAAGTGGTGACAGAGAAGAAGTGACAAACTACAGGCCCGTGAGCCTTACCTCAGAGGTAGGAAAAGTAATGGAGGCGCTTCTCAAAGATCGAATAGTGGACTTTCTCAAAACCAACAGGTTGCATGATCCGAGGCAACATGGTTTTACCAAAGGATGATCTTGCCAAACAAATCTGATTGAGTTCTTTGACTGGGTGACCAAAGAACTAGATCAAGGGCATGCGATGTATGTCCTCTACTTGGATTTCAGCAAAGCCTTTGATACTGTTCCTCATAGGAGGCTTATCAATAAACTCAGTAGTTTGGGGATGGGCCCGCAAGCTGGTAAACTGTAACAGAAATTGGTTTACTGACAGAAGACAGAAGGTGATGGTAAATGGAGCTCACTCGGATGAAAGGAGGGTGACTAGCGGGGTGCCCCAGGGTTCGGTCCTGGGCCCGGCACTTTCCAATGTATTTGTGAGTGATATTGCTGAAGGACTGAATGGAAAAGTCTGTCTTTTTGCAGATGACATGAAAATTTGCAACAGAGTGGACTCCTTTGAGGTACTGGATAACATGAGGATAGATCTACAAAAGCTGGAAGAAAGGTCTAATGCTTGGCAGTTAAGATTTAATGCGAAGAAGTGCAGTGTCATGCACTTGGGAAGCAGAAATCCAGGTGAAATGTACGCGATGGGGGGAGAGAGATTGATGTGCAAGGACCAGGAGAAGGACCTTGATGTGATTATTTCTGCGGATCTCAAGGTGGCAAAACAGTGCGACAAGGCGGTGGCAAAGGCCAGGAGGATGTTGGGTTGCATACAAAGAGGAATTACTAGCAGAAAGGAAGAGGAACTAATGCCACTGTATAAGTCACTGGTGAGGCCTCACTTGGAATACTGTGTTCAGTTTTGGATACCATATCTTACAAAGGATATAAAAAGACTGGAAACTGTTCAGAGGAAGGCAACCAAAATGATTTGGAGCCTGTGTCAGAAACCTTATGAGAAGAGACTTGAAGACTTAAATATGTACACTCTGGAGGAGAGGAGGGACAGGGGCGATATGATTCAGACCTTTAAATACTTAGAGAAATAACGAACAAACAAACCTCTTCCAAAGACGGGGAAACTGTAAAACTAGAGGACATAACATGAAGCTGCAAGGGGGTAAATTGAAAGGCAATGTCAGGAAAGCATAGTTACTCACCTGTAACAGGTGATCTCCCCAGCGTCCAATCAGAACGCTTTTGGGAGAATCCCACAGCGCCTGCGTGCTGCCTTCCCGCCTTTCCCAACTGCCTCTCTCCAGTTGAGTTTTAAAGCTGAGACAAAGAGAGAGAGAGGAAAAGATAGAGAGATACAACTCCTAGGGGAGGTGGGTGGGTTGTGAGGACTAAATTCCTGCTGTTCCCAGAGGTCACCTGTTACAGGTGAGTAACTATGCTATCTCCAGGAACAGGCAGGAATGTAGTCATCACATATGGGGACTCCCTAGCTTTAGGTGCCAGGGAGAGACCCCAGAAGTTGTGTGTCCCTGAGAAGGGCCCCACTTCCCTCCATGGATCTCTGGCATCCTACCAGGGATGGTGGGTAGGAGTTGATTAGGTATGGAACAGGTGTTCGAGAACAGCCTGACCAAACAAGGCATCCCGGCAGGAGTCCTTGTCCAAGCAGTAATGGGCTGTGAGGGTATGAACCGAGGCCCAAGTGGCTGCTCAACAGATGTCGTCAATAGACACAGAGTTTAGATGAGCCATTGAGGCTGCCATGGCTCTCACATTGTGAGCTATGACATGGCCCTCCAGAGAAAGGTTCTTACTCTGACAGGCGAAAGAAATACACTGAGCAATCCAGTTAGAGAGTGTTCTCTTGGAAACTGGAAGTCCCAAATGAGAAGGATCAAAAGCAACAAAAAGTTGAGAGGACTTTCTATGTTGCTGTGTTCTTTGTAAGTAAAAAGCTAGAGCTCTTTTACAGTCCAAGGTATGAAGATTCCTCTCTGCATTTGATGCATGAGGTCCTGGAAAAAAGACAGGTAGGTAAACCTCTTGGTTGAGGTGAAAAGGCGAGACCACCTTAGGCATAAAGTGTGGATGAGTCCTAAGGACTACCTTGTCATGATGGAACCTTGTATAAGGTGGATTAGCTACTAGTGCTTGCAATTCAGTAATGTGGCGTGCTGATGTGATTGCAATAAGAAATATAACTTTCCAAGAAAGAAATTTCAAGGAGGTAGTAGCTAAAGGTTCAAAAGGTGGCTTCATGAGCTGACCAAGAACCAGGTTCAAGTCCCATGCCACCGGAGGTGGTCTAATGGGAGGCTTAGTTAGAAGGAGGCCTCTCATAAATCTTGCTATAAGAGGATGAGAGGAAATAGGTTGTCCATTTAGAGGCTTAAGGGAAGCTGCAATAGCACTCAAATGGACCCTTACTGAATTTGTCTTAAGGCCTGCATTAGACAAATGGAGGAGATACTCCAGCAAAGATTCCAGAGGTATCGCAAGGGGGTTAAGACCCTTTTCCGAACACCAAATAGTAAACCTTTTCCACTTGAAAGCATAAGAATGACTAGTGGGAGGTTTTCTGGAAGCATAAAGAACATCTTTCACCTGCTGAGAAAGATGAAGATCTTGGAGATCTAGGCCTTCAGCAACCAAGCCCTGAGATGCCGAGACTGGGGACTGGGATGCCATAACATTCCGTTCTCCTGAGATAGGAGATCTGGAGCAGACCCTAACTCCAGGGAGGGAGCTTAAGAGAGATGTAGAAGCAGAGGGTACCACACTTGCCGTGGCCAATGTGGTGCTATGAGAATCATGTGGCCTCTGTCTCTCTGAAGTTTGAAGAGGGTTTTGGGAATTAGGGGAATGGGTGGAAAGGCATACAGAAAGTCTTGACCCCAGTGAAGGAGGAAAGCATCCCTGGCCTGAGCCCCCTGAGCCAAAATTCTGGAACAGAACCGGGGAAGTTTGGCATTCCACGGACTTGCAAAGAGGTCTATGTCCGGGTTCCCCAAAGTTGAAATATCTTGGTCACCTGGTCTGCATGCAGAGACCACTCGTGTGGAAGGAGAACTTGTCTGAGCCTGTCCGCCCAAGAGTTTTGAATGCCTGGAAGATATACTGCCAGCAGATGAATCTGATGCTCTCTGGCAAAGGCCCATAGTCGCAAAGCTTCGTTGCAAAGTGACAGAGAGCCTGTTCCCCCCCTGCTTGTTCACAAAGAACATGGCTACCTGATTGTCCGTATGAATGAGGACTGTCTTGTAGCTGAGCAGGGAGTGGAACACTCGCAGAGCCAGGAAAATTGCTCTGAGTTCCAAGAGGTTGATATGGAGAGAACTCTCTTGTGGAGACCAGGTGCCCTGGGTGGAGACGTCTTGCAGATGAGCTCCCCAACCCTTTGGAGAAGCATCTGTTGTGAGAGTTGCTTGGGGTAAGGGTTGTTGAAAGGGGCACCCCAGCAACAGATTTTGAGTGGACGTCCACCATTGGAGGGACAAAATGAGGCGACTTGTGTTTGCTATTTTGTCTGACAGGCACCCTGATGCCTGGGTCCATTGGGTGGATAAAGTCCACTGAGCTGCCCTCATATGGAGGTGAGCATATGGAACCACATGCACGGTAGATGCCATGTGGCCCAGCAATTGCAACATTTCTCGAGCAGTTAGATGAGGCTTTAGCACTGCTTGAGAAGCTAACTGCACCAGGCGAAGGCAATGGACCTGGGGAAGATAGGCCCTTGCCCTTGTGGTATCCAGAAGAGCTCCTATGAACTCTAAAGACTGAGTGGGAGTCAGATTGGATTTTGGATGTTTATGACCAGCCCTAAATACTGAAGGATACGCATTGGGAAGTCTTGGCCTCTGACTGTGTTGGAGATCGAATGAGCCAGTCGTCCAAGTAAGGGAAGACGAATATTCCCAGAGTGCGGAGAAAGGCTGCTACCACAGCCATGCATTTCGTGAACACCCTTGGTGCAGAGGCCAGACCAAAAGGAAGCACCCTGTATTGGTAGTGTTTTCCTTGAAAAAGGAACCGAAGGAACCTTCTGTGGGCTGGATGGATGAGTACATGGGTGTACGCATCCTTGAGATCTAGAGAACAAAGCCAATCCTGTTTCTGAAGGTATGGAAGCAGAGCACCGAGAGAAATCATCTTGAATTTCTCCTTGACAAGGAATTTGTTCAATTCTCTGAGATCTAAGATAGGTCTGTATCCCCCTGTTTTCTTTGGGATAAGAAAATAAGGGGAATAGAACCCTGTGCCCTGTTGATGAAGAGGCACTTCTTCTATTGCCCCTTGGGCAAGAAGGATGGCAACCTCCTGACTTAAGAGGCTGATGAGAGGTGTCGGAGAATTGAACTGCTTCACTATTGTATGAGGGGGCATGCTTGAAAAATGAAGTTTGTACCCCTCGTTTATGATGGAGAGTGTCCAATGCTCTGCTGTTATTTGCCCCCATCTGGGGGCAAAATGACACAATCTTCCTGGAATGGTGGATGGTTCTGGACCTTCTAGAACCAGAAAGGCTAAGTTCTCTAGCTGAAAGTCAAAGGCCCTGAGGAGGCTGAGGCTGCTGGGCCGGTGGAGGCCTATCAGCCTTTGCTTTCTTCTGTTTGGGTGGTTGCTGACGTTTGGTTGAAAACTGACCTGCAGAAGATGCCTGCTGACTATAAGCAGGATAAAATCTTTTCTTTTTAGAAAAAGATGTTTTCTTGAACAACTTCTTTCTAACAGGGTCACAGTAGACTTGGATAGTCTATCCAAAGTGGAATTTTCAGAATCCATTTCATTGGCTTTTTCCTGCCAATCTTTACCAAACAGGTTCTCACCCGTACAAGGGATATTTCCCAATTTATCTTGTACCCAGAGCTCTAAATCAGATGCCTGGAGCCAAGCAATTCTATGTACACCTATGGCAATAGCCGAGGCTCTGCTGATGCACTCAAAGCAGTCAAAGGCTGCACGGTTGGAAAATTTAGAGACATCTTGGGCATGTTTGACCCAAGTGAGAAAGTCCTGTCTTTTATCCTCAGAAATGAAAGGACTTAAAGTCTATAAATTATCTGTGACCTCCTTTAGGAACATTCCCATGTAGAGACTATAGGAACTGATTCTTGCAGCAAGCATGGAAGCTTGAAAGACTCTACGTCCAAAAGCATCCAGGGTTCTGCATTCACGTCCTGGAGGATTAGAGGCATGTCTTTTTGCACTTCTAATCCTTCTCATAGCTGACCCCACCACAATAGAGTGGTGAGGAAGCTGAGTTTTATGGAACCCAGGACAAGGAGGGACACGATACATAGTATCTAACCTACGGGAATGAGGAGAGGTGGTAAGAGGTGTTTCCCACATCCTCAACATGAGATCATATAGAATCTCATGAATGGGTAAGGTAGCTGCCTCCTTAGTCGTTTTGGGATATTGTAAAATGTCCAACTCCTTGGCCCTTGGCTCTGTTTCAGGGGCCACAGTAATGGACAGGCTCTGAGCCACCTCTCTGATGAAGTCTTGGAAAGACATGTCCTCTGGAGGAGACATCCTGCGTTTAGGGGAGGAGGACTCCTCTGGAGTAGCCTAGTGGTTGGGGCAAGGTACTTCAGGCCGGAAGGTCGGGGGTTCAAATCTCACTAGAGGACAGCAACCTTGGGCTGGAAGGACTGGGGTTTCTAGTCCCACAGGTGCTCCTTGTGGTCTTGGACAAGCCACTTAATCCTCCATAGCCCATGTTCCCTGTAAAATAGTTCTCTCCAAGTTATAATACCCTGTTCAATGTAATTTCAGTTTGTTCAATGTAAACCGCACTGATGCAGAATAGCGCAGTATATAAGAGAATGTAAATAAATAAAATAAATAAATAAAACGCTGCATCGACAGAACTTTCAGAATCCTCAGATTCTTTTGAGGAGTCGAAGTATAGTCTGTCCGGATGCTCCTGCAGAGCCCGATACCCGTACCGACCAAGGTCGGTACCGGGAATAACCAGTACTGGAGAATCGGTACCGGAGGGCATCGCAGGACAGGGTACCTGCATAGCAGACACCGATGCCAATGCTATTGGTACCGGGACCGATACTGGTGCCGGTGGAGTTGTCTGTCGCGGTACCAGGGCGTCGATGCCGCAAGGAAAGCCGCTAGACTGCGTTCCATGGTCAGAATTCTCTGGTCAGGCACAACGAGAGCAGAATGCTCTTGCTAATCCAACAGGAACACAAGGAGGCAAGAGATGTGGATGATCACACGTGCCTTTATTAAGTCCCCTACGCGTTTCGGCAAAAGCCTTTCTCGGGGGGATGTACTTAAACATACAAACATAAGAAACAATGTGTAAATACATAAATAAATAATCAAATCATACACTAAGTACATAATGTTAATAACAACCTTACCTTAAATAATCAACCATAAAACACATAAAATATTAAATTATGAAAATTAATAAAATATTAAAATATTAAAACATTAAAATAATAAATAAGATGCAGGTTGTTATTAACATTATGTACTTAGTGTATGATTTGATTATTTATTTATGTATTTACACATTGTTCTTAAGACTGTTATGTACGTGCTACATGCCTGTTTGTTTTTAATCACCCTTTATTGACATTTACGATTTTTATATGTTTCTTATGTTTGTATGTTTAAGTACATCCCCCCGAGGAAGGCTTTTGCCGAAACGCGTAGGGGACTTAATAAAGGCACGTGTGATCATCCACATCTCTTGCCTCCTTGTGTTCCAGAATTCTCTGGTCCACAGACGCCGCCAATGCCTGGAAGTCGGTACCGGTGGAAACCACCAGTACCCCAGAGCATGGCATCAGGAGATCTGTCGAGGCCGAGCCATCGAGAACATCCTGGAACCCCGATAATGGTGCTTTAGAAGCCGAAGCCTCCCACCGGGCTAATTTTGCCGGTGCAGAATCCTCGAGGGCAAGCCCCGAAGCATCTCGATGCTTAGAAGGAGATCTACCCTTCGAGGACCGGCTGGATTTATGTTTAGATACCTGAGATCCACGGGAGGAAGAAGCAGCCCTGGAAGACGTCGATGCCACCGAAACTGCATCAGAGGGAAACAGGGTACTGAGCTTGGCAGCTCGGTTCTGCCGACCTCTTTTAGACATCATGGCACAGGACACACAGTCTTTGATGGAGTGGTCAGGACCTAAACATTTTAGACACCATTCATGGGTGTCGGTGACGGAAATGGTACCGCCACACTTGGTGCACTTCTTAAAACCTGAGGCAGGTTTTTCCATATTTGAGGAAACATTTTTGGGCCTAAGGCCCAAAAAGGCGGGGCACCTGAAGAAAAGAAAAAAGAAGATTTTTTTTTTACAGAAAATAGAAAAGAAAAACCGGCGGTACCGGTAGAGCGTCGAAGAAGGCAGACGTGACAACAAAAAGAAACAAGAAATAAAGAAAATTCTTCTGCGGTGACAGGAACACGACCTGCTGGCTCCGCGGAAAAAGAAGAACTGGAGAGAGGCAGTTGGGAAAGGCGGGAAGGCAGCACGCAGGCACTGTGGGATGCTCACAAAAGCGTTCTGAGTGGACGCTAGGGAGCATTCCTGAGCAGGCTCCGTCGGTATCGACGATATCCATATGTGATGACTACATTCCTGCTTGTTCCTGGAGATATACTTTTTCACTGAAAGGGTGGTGGATGCTTGGAGTGCCCTCCCAATGGAAGTGGTGGGGGCAAATACAGTGAGAGAATTCAAAATGGCATGGGACAGACACAGTGGATCCCTTTAAAGCAACAGGATAAAATAAAAATAAACTTAACTAACTAATTTCTCAACATACAGTGGTGTCCTACACGGAGCAGTGGGTTCACCCCTAAAACAAAGACATGGGGAGGATTCACCCCTAAAACAAAGACATGGGGAGGGGTGGCCTGCATGGAGCGGCAGGTGCACCTACTCTTGCCATCTTACTGGGCAGACTAGATGGACCATACTGGTCTTTATCTGCCGTCATTTACTATGTTACTACTCTCAGTCGGGGTATCTTAGGGCTCTCTCTTGGGACCTCTCCTTTTCTCTCTCTACACTCAGTCCCTTGGTGCACTCAAACCCTCCCATGGTTTTCAGTATCCTCTTTATGCTGATGACTCTCAAATTTATTTATGTATTTATTTACATTCTCTTATATACCGCGCTATTCTGCATCAGTGCGGTTTACATTGAACAAACTGAACTGAAATTACATTGAACAGGGCATTATAACTTGGAGATAACTATTTTACAGGGAACATGGGCTATGGAGGGTTAAGTGGCTTGCCCAAGACCACAAGGAGCACCTGTGGGACTAGAAACCCCAGTCCTTCCGGCCCAAGGTTGCTGTCCTCTAGTGGGATTTGAACCCCTGACCTTCCGGCCTGAAGTACCTTGCCCCAACCACTAGGCTACTCCTCCACTCCACACACTTTATCTCTCTACACCTGAAATCTCTCCAGGAATCCAGGCCCGTATCTCAGCCTGCTTATCTGACTTTGCTGCCTCGATGTCCCACTGTCATCTGAAATTGAACAAGGCTAAAACGGAGCTCCTTATCTTTGCCAACTCCCCCCTTCCTCCTTTATCTCTGTGGATAATACTCTACTCCCTGCTTCCTCAACTTGCAACCTTGGGGTCATCTTTGACTCTTCTCTCTCCTTCTCTAAACACATCCAACAGATAGCTGAAACCTGCCCTTTCTTCCTCTATAACATTAGTAAAATTTGTTCCTTCCTTTCTGAACACATTACTAAGACCCTTACCCACTCTCTAGTTACCTCCTGAATAGACTATTGCAACCTGCTGCTTTCCAATCTCCCTCAGAAACATTTCTCCCCACTTCGGGCTGTTCAAAACTCAGTCGTGTGACTAATCTTCTGCCAGTATCGCTATGCTCAGATAACCCATTTCTGAAGAGACTTCACTGGCTCCCTATCTGTTTCCGCATTCAATTCATACTTCTACTGATGTGCAAGTGTATTCATTCTGCAGTTCCTTGCTACCTTTCCTCTCTTATCACTCCCTATACGACAGCCCTAGAGTTGATCCAAAGCGTTGGAGCCCTAGGCAAACCTCAAGCTTTACCTCCCTTCTGGCTGTCAAAATCTATTATTTTGCTATGAATGACCTGCTTTTGCTGCCCTCCAGAGGTTGCTGCCCTAGGCGACCGCCTAGTTTGCCTAGTGGTTGGGACGGTCCTGCCTACATCCCTCTTCGGGAATTCTGCTCCTCTGGCAGATCTCTTTTATCTGTGCCCTTCTCTGCCACTGCCAACTCTAGACTTCGCTCATTCCAACTTGCTGCTCCATATGCTTAGAAAAAACTACCCAAGTTAGTCCTCCAGGCTCCTTCTCTGGCCCTGTTCAAATCTAGGCTAAACCCGACCTCTTCGAGGCTGCATTTGAATCCTGAACCCCTTATTCTCCTGCTTATCACCTATCTGTATCTTGCCATTCCCCTTGAATTAACCTAGTCTCCAGTTGTTATGTGGTCTGTCTTAATTAGATTGTAAGCTCTGATGAGTAGGGAATGTCTCTTACTTGTACATCTTGTAGCGCTATACAAATGATAAATAGTAGTAGTAATAGTAGTAACAGTGAGAGGAACAGTATAGCAGCCGAAGAAAGCTGGATTCAGAATATTCCATTCTGTAGTCAGGCATACCTGTAAAGAGGTGAAATCCCCAGAGGCACAGGCTCCAAGAACAGCGGCACCGACTAACACAGACTCTACCTCCCTGGAGAGAACGACCGGCAGTCCTAGACAAAATATCATACCAGTTAGTGAAATGGAAGGGTGCAATACAAAAGGAGAGACACTGCAATAAGATGCACAAAAATGCATCCTAGCTGTCGGAAATGTATTTCAAAGTCCATGCAAGGCGCTGCTGAGGAATATTTATTCAAGGTTTCTGTATGTTATCTGCAAACTCATTCATAACTAAGCTGCCTGCTAAAGTCAGTACTGTATGCTGGGAGTGGGGTTAATGTCTAAAGAATACTTTGCTTCCTTCCAACCCCTTTCTAAAATCAACATTGAGCTGATACTTTCTAATAGGATTTATTTTAGGTAGAGGAGCTCCTCGGTATGGCTGTGTACATTCCACAAACTGCTGCGGAAGGAGGATGCAAGTTCTTTCTGAGCAAATAAGCAGGATGAATGAAATAAAGAAAATAAAAATATCAAAGAGAAAGAAAAAGAAGGAAGTGCCAGAAAGAAAGAAAAGATTTGTGATCATTATAAGTCTGATTTTGAAAATGTGATGGCAGAAGTCTACATTTTCTTTCTAAGAGTATTACATGTTAATAAGGCAAAATTAAATTGAGGTTTTTCATGATTCTTTAAGATATGTGCATTTTTCTAACAATACCATTTTGTTCAGCTTTCAAGCTCCCATTTCCATGCTAACAGTCATAAAACAGAAGCTATTCCACCTGCTTCTGATCAAATGGGCAAAACCCCACCCAAACAACTGCTTAGCGTCCCTTTAACATCTGCGTGTCAAACTGCAGAGGCGGGACCAGGGAGAGGGGGTGCCAATGGGGTGACTACCCCAGACATCAGGGCAGGCTACTTTCCATTCTGCAGCATAGCCTATGGCTCGGTAGCTGCTCCAATCCTCCCAAGCAGTCGGCAGCATGAGCTGTGTTTAATCCAAGGTAGTCTCCTGATGCCACAGAGGGTAAATAGCGCAGTTCTTATCACGAGATTGCCCATCCAGCAGCAGATGATGTCAGCTTAAACATGTCTCCTGCTGCCAGACTGTAGGAGTGTGCAGTAGGGAGGGGAATTAACTCTGCAGGTTACCCCATGGCCTGCTGAGCTCCAAAGAAGATGGGGAGGAGAAAACTGAGGGAAGAAAACACAGGTAAGGGGAAAGTGCTTGGGTAGGAGAAGTCAGATTGAGAAGGGGGTGGGGGGGCACGCAGAATGACATCTAGAAGGAGGAAGGACATGAGAGAGTAAGAAGAGGGGAATGATTGGGAAGAGGGGGAAAGAAGGGGGAATATGTTGTGAAAAGGGGGAAAATGGATTGAGGGGTGAAAAGAGGAGAACAGAAGGAAGGGATAAGAAGGAGAGCATATCTTCAGGAGGGAGGGGCAAGAAGAGGGAAAAAAGCATCTAGAGGGAGGGGGAAAGAAGGGTGAATATCTTAAGAAAGAAAGGGGGATGGGGAGATGAGCCTCCAGAGACATGGAGAGGTGAGAAGGGAGAATGGCATCCATGGGAGGACAGGAGCAGGCACGAAGGAGAAAATGCCGGTAGAGAGAATGGGAGGAGGTGTAAAAAGGAGGGGGGGGGGTTCATGGAGGGAGAGGGTGCAAAGGGAAAAAGAGTAAAGGGAGAGGATGAGGGGGAAAATGTATGGAGGGAGGGAATGAGAAAGAACAGTATCTGGAGGGAGGGGGTGTAAAGGTCAAAACTCTTTTAGAGATGGAGTAAGGGGATGAGAAGAGGGGCAGAGTGAAGGCAGAGGTGGAGATCTGGAGGGGATAGGAAGGGACTGAGAGTGAATGTAAAGGGACAGGAAGCTTTGGAAGGGATGCGTGACTGTGGAAATGGGACTGGGAAGGAGTTGAAAGAGGGATAACGGGAACTCAGTAGAAGTAAGAGAAAGAGGAAAGGGGCTGAATGACAGGTAGGAGCTAGAGCTGATGAAGGAAGGAATATGAATACTTGGGGGAAGATGAGTACAGAGAATGGAAATGGGGCTTGGAAGCTGAGAAAGGAAAGACTGATGGGGCAGTGGGATGGTTGGGGAGGGGGTGAGAATAGGAAACTGAGGATAGGAGGCTAAAAGAAGGGGAGAATGAGAGCTGAAACCTAATTCAGTGGAGCGATGGAGAGGAGAGAAACAAAGAAAAGATGAAAAGCAAGATCAGCGTCAGTTGTAGAGAAGGAAGAGAAGACCAAGGAGAGAGCAGAAATTGAAAGGACAACATGGAAAAAATCTTACAGAACTGACGCAAGGAAAGTAGAAAAAAAGAGACTGGGACCACCCATCAGAAAAATAAAGAATGTGCAGACATGAAAGGTAGAGAAGAAATAAACGGACTGTCATTTTCTTTAAACGCAAACAATGGCTTTTAAATAAAGCGTGTATATTCAGCACTGCTCTCGGGATGCAGGTAGAGCTGAATGTACATGCAGTGTGCCATCTGCTGGAGTCATCCATATAGCGACGATATTTAGTTCGCTATCCAGACAACTATCTGTACAACTTTAGGACAGCTCTTTTGCTCTCCTAAAGTTGTCCAGGTTATCTGGCTAGCAAACGGAATATTTTCTTTAAACGCCAGCGATGTTTTTTAAATAAATTACATATATTCAGCACTACTTTACAGACTGCAGGGGGTGCTGCATAAATGTGCAGTGTACTAACCACTAGAACTAGTGCTGCGTCAGCACATGGACGGCGGGAGAGAGCCGCAGCAAGTTATCTGGATAGTGGCAATATTCAGTCCACTATCCAGTTAATTTGCTGCTCTGCTCACGCACCATCTCGGCACTATCCAGATAGTGCCAAGGCAGCCTGCAAAGATATCAAGATAGTGCTGCTGAATATCCACTGAATAGTGCTGGCCAGCACCAATATCTGTATAGTGGCTGCTGCTTTAAATATCAACCTGAAAATGTCTTAAAATGTTAAGGATCGAAATATAGCAGCTTCAGGAAATGCACATGTTGTCTATTTTTGTACTTTGCACATTACAGGAGAAAATGCACTTCTGGTTTTTTTTCCAGTTTTGCACTGTTCATACAGTTCAGGCTTTTGGGGAGTACCATCTCAGTTTTGGCTTGCATGTTTGTTTCTAATTTGTGGTCCCTTATTCTGTATTAGCTGAGGGCATGCTCTCTGTTTGTATGACTGAGGTGAAGGTTTCTGCTAGCATTGAAGCCCTGCTTTTTCCATTTACCAAGAGAAGGTGTACTAGTGCTGATGTAATAAGTACATTGTTTTCTTTTCAAAGGCAGGGTTGTTGCCATTTGAATTCTCAGTGCTAGTGTTGTTATGGTAAGTTTGCTCTATAGGTTCTGAGAGCCTTTATGCAGGGTTTTATGTTATTTCACAAAGGACCTCATTTCATTTTGGACGTCCCAGCCTGCTGTGCGCCCGGTCGAAACCGGATGCACAGAGGTAGATGGGATTCTGATCCCATGGGGCACACTAAGCCCCATGGGATCAGAATCTAGGCCTGTACATGCAGGCCTGGACTCGATTCCTGTTGGCCTGCACATACAGGCCTCTGCCTGGCTAACTCAGTCAAGGCTCCTGAATGGAGCTGCGGTGATCTCTGGCCGCCAAACTGTTCTTTCATTCCCTGAACCCTGACCCCCGATCTTGGCTCCCAAGGCCAGGGTCGGGCTGCGGGGAATCTCCTGCATCCCCTCCTACCTTTCACGCTGCCTGGGCCTGCCATTCCCCGTTCAGTCTGCCGGCCCCAGATGTACAGGGCTGACATCAGAATCATCCCTGTATGTCCGGGACTGCGGACCGCCCACTGACTGCCCTAACTCCACCTCCACACTGCCCCTTTCCCACCCCCATCTAGCCTCCATGTACAAATACCTTGTTCATATGGGGAGGTTAGTCAGGGTCCAGGGACGGCAGAGGGGGCCGAATAGTGGGGGATGGACGTCCCGCATCCCCGCTATTCACAGCTCAGAATGACCCTGAAAGTGTTTGGCTGTGGAAGGAGAGTGTTATTGTTCCTGAGGTAATGGCATGGTGTGAAAAGTTTTTTGTATGGTGACTTGGAAGGGGGAATAACCTAGCTCCATTGTTGAGGAATGTGGAGTGTATATTACAGGACTGGAAGTGCAAGTTTCATACTGAGATTCTGTCTAACCCTATTTATGTATTGTATTTATTTAAAATAGTATTAAACTGAAGATCTTACACATCCCTCTACAATTTACAATCAAGACTATGTTAAACAAAACAACTACAGTAAAAATAGTTGCCCTGTCAGTGGTTAATGTCTGTCTAACCTAATCAATCCTAATCATGGAACACTAAAAGCCTGACTAGAGTGGTTACCACTACAAATAAGAAATTGTCACTTTTCTTGGGCTTAATGCTGTTCAGCTACTAATGAAGAATATAAGCACCAATACCTAACCCTAGACTAACCTAATTAAAAAAGGAAATATGCTTTAGCGATCAGGTCTCAGAGTTACACTCGGCTATACACTGGACCCGTTGATCTGGTACAGTGAAATGCCATTAACACATCAATGATCTGTAAATATCGCTATAATATAATTGCCTTTTATTGCTTAATTTTAGAATATGTCTTTTTTTAATTTTTCTTCTTCTTTTTCTTTTTAAAAAAATACCAACGTGGGCCTTACTATATTTTATACAGCACATTGAATGAAAAGAGGTTTCAAAGTTGAGGAATAACTCCGTAATACCAGGATAATAGAGCACTATTACAGTTCATATTTCTTCCCAACTGTTCATTCATTCATTCATCATCAAAACCAAAACGTGCTATATGTAGTTGTATCATAAGCCTTCAATTGGTATGATTACAGTTTATCTCCAACACGGTATTCTTCAGTAACCGTTATTCATTTACTTATCTTATTCCCAACGCATATATCAAGGCGCCGTAGCGTTTCACATCCCGCGTTTCTTCAGGGGAATATCTTAAATTAAAACCAGAAGGTAATAAAAGCAATCATTATTGAATCTTAATAAACTGCATTTGAGAAAAGGAAGTTAGTCCTATTTTCAGTGAAATACTCACAACGTTTCAATGCTGCCAGGCTCATAATCGAAAAAACGCCGCGCATGCGGAATTAGAGAGCTGTCAGCCATTTAACTATCTTATAAGGGATTGTGTAAAAAGTACCCTTCCGTATGTTAAACGTTGAGTATCACTGACACAGATTCCATTCGACGGATGAATTTAAGCCCGTCGGAAACACAGTATTCAGACGAAAAATCCATTGTTGTTCTCTACGTATAAGGGTCTGATCCTGGGATTTTCCCTGTTCCCCTCGAGTAACTTGATCGATACAGAAACATCGAAGAGTGGCAAAACTATGTTGTTGTTCTATGCAGTGAGATACCATAGGAGCCTGTAAAACTTTACAATGAATTTGGCTACGGTGTTCTCTCATACGGACTTGAAAAGCCCTGTTAGTTTTGCCAATGGGCATGGGGCAGGGACAATAAACCCCATATACTACACCGGTCGAATTAAAGGTTGTGTGATGTTTTAAATGATAAATCTTGCCACAATGTGTAAATTGTTGTATTTCTAATGTAATATCACAGATGGAGCATTGACCACATTTATGGTGACCTATAGATTCAGATTGAACTTGTCGTGTAGAGGATCGTAATACTGCAGGGGATAAAATTTCTTTCAGATTCCTGTGTCTTTGCCAGACACATCTAATATTTATAGTGTCCAATCCAGGGGTACTTTGCAATACATTGTTATGTTTCTTCACGATCCGTTGGATCTGGTGACTCAAGGGGGAATATTTTGTTATTAAATGGGCCGATTCTCTTGTAATAGGCTCCTTTTTCCTAGGTTGCAACAATAGCTCTCTATTCACATAAAGGGCTCGTTTATATGCCTTCTCTATTATTTGAGGTGGATAGCCCCGAGCTATAAATTTCTGTTTTAATGATCGGGCTTGTTGTTTATATATATGCACATCTGAACAGTTCCGACGATAACGAAAAAATTGGGATAGAGGAAGGCTATCTCAAAGTTTTCGAGGATGAGCACTTTTATAGTGTAGGAAACTGTTCCGGTCAGTAGATTTTTGAAACACCATGGTTTCCCATGTTCCCAAATTTCGACTAATATTAACATCTAAATATGTAATGGTGGTACTGTTATGTTGATAACTAAATTGAATATTAACGTCACAAGTATTTATCCATTTCACAAACTGTTGGATAGTTAACTCTTCACCCTCCCATATCATAAAAACATCATCAATATAGCGTAGCCATATTTTTATATTAGCATAATATGGAGACTCGGAGGATATCCAACGTTGTTCAAACTTGGCCATGTATAGATTAGCTATTGACGGGGCACACGTCGCCCCCATGGCCACTCCGGCAATCTGCTGATAAATAACATTTTCAAAAATGAAATAATTATGAAATAGTACTAATCGCACTAGCTCCAGGATAAAGTGTAATTTCACATTAGTGAGATCTCTTCTTTCAAGCAATGCTTCCTCCACAATTTCAAATGCTGCCTGCTGCGGAATGTTGGTATAAAGGGCAGCCACGTCTAAAGTGACGAGATATGTATTTTCTATTTTTGCCCATTGATTATTTTCAGCCAATATGTTCAGAAAATGCGTAGTGTCGCGAACATAGGATGGAATAATAGATATCAAAGGGCGTAGATATGAATCCACAAAAATTGAAAGAGGTTCAAGAATTGCTCCTCTGGTGGAGACAATAGGTCTTCCGGGAGGTTGACTCATACTTTTGTGCACTTTAGGTACTAGATAGAATTTTGCAATAGTAGGGCTCTGCTCATTTAAAAATCGCCACTCCTTATGTGAAATAAGTTTTTGTTCTTTTGCTTGTCCCGTTAATTCTTTAATTGTATTTTGTAATTGTGCTGTAGGATCTATTTCCAACACTTTATAGGTCTGAATGTCCAATAGTTGTCTAGCTGCTTCTCGTAAATATTGTTGCCGTTCCAGGATGACGATTCCCCCTCCCTTATCCGCTCTTCTTATTACTAAATCATCTCTTGATTGTAAATCTTTCAAAGCCTGAGTTTCTTCTTGTGAAAGCATATTATATTTACAAGACCGACGTTGATACACTGCTTGCTCTACGTCTTTTAACACTAATTCTTTATATAGAGACACTGCTGGAGGTAAAGGACCTGGTGGAATCCAGTCCGATTTCAGCGGTAATGCTACACGATTTGGTTCAGAACTTTGTATTGCTGATGTGGGATTAGCTGCAAAAAAGGCTTTCAAAGCCAACTTTCGAATGAATTTTGAAAAATCAATATGAAATTGAAAATCGTCAAAGGGAGCTACAGGAACAAAGGAAAGACCCCTGGTCAGTAACCTAGATTGAGATTCAGTAATTTCTAACCCAGAAATATTTATAATAGGCGTAGAGATCATTGTTGATTTTTCTGACGGGTAGACACGCGACGTAGCTGCAGTTCCTTTTGTTTTTTCGTTTTTCTGTCTCTGCCTTCTTCTAAAAAATCTTCCCGTGATTGTTTACTAGAGGCAGAGGATTCCGAGTCTTCTGAAAAATCTGAGAACTCCACATGTCTACGTCGAGTACGAGATTTTTCTTTCTCTTTCCTGTTTGGATTTTGCCAGGGATAGACGTATCCTGTCGTATAGTCCTCATAATCGCGTTGTAATTTCTTTGCTTTTAATTTTTTGACCTCTTCTCTAGTAACGTTAATTTGTTGTTGATGATCTCTTAACATAGCTGTTAGATGTTCTTCAGTGCAACCCTCTTTCATTTTACTCAGAGATGTATCTACTTCTTGTTTCAATTGCTCCATAACACATCTCACACCACCAAACTCCCTCTTCCACTACACACTCCATAATAGCTCCGGCCTTCCCTCCACGGGACAGGCTCCCTCCACAGGACAGGCTCTCGCACCAAGGCGACCGCCACGGGACAGGCTCCCTCCACGGGACAGGCTCCCGCACCAAGACGACCGCCACAGATCCGGCTCTCCCTCCACGGGACAGGCTCCCTCCACGGGACAGGCTCCCGCACCAAGGCGACCCCCACGGGACAGGCTCCCTCCACGGGACAGGCTCCCGCACCAAGACGACCGCCACAGATCCGGCTCTCCCTCCACGGGACAGGCTCCCTCCATGGGACAGGCTCTCGCACCAAGGCGACCCCCACGGGACAGGCTCCCTCCACGGGACAGGCTCCTGCACCAAGGCGACCCCCACAGATCCGGCTCTCCCTCCACAGGACACACTACCGCACCAAGGCGACCGCCACGGGACAGGCTCCCTCCACGGGACAGGCTCCCGCACCAAGTACAGTTCTCCCCAAGCAGACATCAGACGAAGAACTAAGGAAACAGGCATCACCCTAACAGAACATCACAAACTACCAACATGCACACCACATACTTCCTCCCTCTCTACCTACTTGTCACACAACTCCTCCCACCTACCACGCACCTCCACTACCCACAAACAAACACACCATGGTACCCTCCAACTGCATTGCCATATCTCGAACCACAACACACACACAAAGAGACACTCGGAACTTCCCAAGCAAAGCGACCAAACAGACACAAATCAAACCCCAACACCGGCACAAAGGAAGCACATGTAACAACAACCTCGTCCACAAAGACAACAACAATTGAGCTCATAAACGCCAGATCCGTCTGCAACAAGATACACACTCTTGTAGACCACATAGAAGAGCGACAGCCCGACATAATATGCATCACAGAGACATGGCTCAACCCTACCGACAGTGTACTACTCAACCAACTAGTACCGAACAACTACTCAGCGTACAACTGCCCACGCACCCACAAGCGTGGAGGAGGAGTCCTGATAATAGCAAAAACAAAGCTTAAGTTCAAGACACAGAACCTCACAGATACTCAGCAATGTAACACAATTAGCATCAAGAACAAGAACATTGCAATCTGCCTTACCTACAGAGCACCCCGCGCTCCACCCGACGAACTAGCCTTCACACTCGAAGAAGCCTGTGCCATAACAACAAACAACAAACCAGCACTACTAATCGGAGACTTCAACCTCAAGTCCGCCAATACAAAAGATGCAGAGGCCTTCCTTCAAGCAATGACCTCACTTCAATTCACACAGATAGTCAATGCACCAACACACAGACTGGGATCATCCCCAGACCTCATCTTCGCATCAAATTACCTAACATCAAGAGACCTAATTTCTACACCCACCATCACCCCAGTACCATGGTCTGACCATTACTTAATCGAGACAAAGCTGCAATCACAAGAGGACCAGACAAACGAAAGAGCGAACATCCCACACACACAAAGACGATTCAAGTCCTTTGACAGGGACAAATTCATACAGGACACAATACAACACTTGAACATTGACACAGAGGACCTGGAGGAACAAGTTTCCAACTGGAACAGCATTTTAGCTAACGCCGCCAAACCATCCGATGGCGGGACCGAGAAACAACACCAAAACAAGAGACAAAACAAGCCATGGTACTCAGCAAAAATACGACAGGAAAAGAGGGAGCTCAGGAAGATTGAACGGAGATGGAGAAAAAACAAAACAACCTTCGACCAACACCTTTACCTAACAAAGCAAAAACAATACAATGAACACATCAACCAATCAAAGAAAGAATTCCACACAAACATGATAAATACTTCCATCAACAAACCCAGAGAACTTTTTGAAATAGTAAAGATCCTCACAAAAGAGCAAGCAACAGAAGGGGAAGTACAAGTTGATCCACAGAAATTCGCCGACCACATCAAAGACAAATTTCACTCCACAGAGCGAACAACTCCCAGTGGAACCACCAGAACGAACGTACACCCCAAGACCTGGGGCACATTCTACTCACCCTCAACAGAACAGATATCCCACATCATCTCCACAATCAACACAAGCACTGCTCCTACAGACCCATGCCCAGTGTCATGGGTCAAAGCCACCAAATCAAGCTTCATCCCAACCATTCATAAAATGGTACACGACTCACTCACTCAAGGACTCATGCCAAAGCAACTAAAGCTTGCCTCTGTAAGACCAATCACAAAGAAAACTACTCTCGACAAAAAAGATCCAGCTGCATACCGACCAATCTCCAGCATACCCTTCCTTGCAAAAATAATCGAAAAGACGGTTCAGGTACAACTTCAGGAACACATCGACAAACACGAAACACTCGACGACCACCAACACGGATTTCGTCTCAACCATGGAGTCGAAACTCTACTGATCTACCTCTTCGACAGCATCATAAGAATAATTGACAACACCAGGAAGGGAATTATAATGATCTTCATCGACATCTCCTCAGCTTTCGACACAGTTGACCACAATACGCTCCTGGAGAGACTAAAGAACACTGGTATACACGGTATCACATTGAAATGGTTCCACTCGTACCTAACCGAAAGACAGTTACGGGTCAAGGTGGGACACGACACCTCCCGACCCATAAATGTCCAACAAGGAGTACCGCAAGGATCCGCACTCTCAGTACTCCTATTTAACATATACATCCAACCAATATGCAACATTATGAAAGAGAACAACATTCAATACACAATATATGCAGACGACATCATGATATACACCCCGATATCAATAGACAACCCGGACTTCTCTAAGATAACAGACTGCCTTACCCAAATGACGAGTTGGTGCCAAAACAACAACCTCGCAATAAACTACAACAAGACCGAAGCTTTAATCATCACGCTGAACCAAAGCTTCATATACCCACCAAACATAAGGATACAAAGCACCACGATACCGATAAGATCAGAGGTGAGATACCTTGGGGTTACTCTGGACAATAAACTCAATCTCAAACCACACATTGACAAAACAATCCAAAAAGCCTACTACAAGATGCGAATCATCAGGAGACTGAAACCACTCCTCACCCCAGAACACTTCCGTACCGTCTGTCAAGCACTGATAACCCCACTACTGGACTTCTGCAATCCGATATACCTTGGACTACCGAAACAAGCCCTCAAACCACTCCAACTGGCACAAAACACTGCAGCACGAATCATATCCGGAGCTGCAAGGCAGGAGCACATCACACCTACCTTAAAGGACTTACACTGGCTCCAAATCAGTGCACGCATCAGATACAAGACTATCATAAACCTATTTAAGATAAAACAGCACACATCAGCCAACAGCCTCCACACGCTCATACAACCAGAAACCAGCACACGTCCTAGAAGAAGACAAACATGCAACCGAGTCAGTACCCCAAATGAATACAAGCACACACGCAAGGACACAACAGACAGAGCACTCTCCATGGCTGCTCCAACAATATGGAACAATCTACCGGACGATTTAAGGGCAACCCCAGACCTCAAAGACTTCAGAAAACAGCTGAAAACCATGCTGTTCATAGAGCACTATGGACACATCACATAACCTAAGAGAATGTATAACAGCACACCATACCTCCTAACACAGTATGTATATAAAATGTGTCTTAGCACCACTGTAGATAGCCCACTTTGTACATAGCTCAAACAAATCTAGCACACAACACAGCCCACACACAACTAAGTTTCACCCTCACTGCATGTATAACACACCCACTTTACCTGATTGCTTGCTGTGATACCACCTTGATTATTAAGATAAGGCGGTTTAGAAATACTGTTAAATAAAATAAATAAATAAATAGTTTGTTTCGTTGTATCAGCAATAAGGACCATAAGGTCCAGAGAGCATTTGTTTAAGATAGAGATCCATTTTTCCATAAAGAGAGGATCAGATGTATACATCTTCGGCTCCTTATAAATACGGAGTCCCCGAGGTATTTGTTGACGACGGATATATTCTATCATGGACATACGATGTAGGTCTAACCGAGTTATTTTCTTCTGAAGTTTTAAAAGGTCTATCCCTGTTATACTGTGATCAGGCAATGTTGTATCCATCGTAAACGGAGTAGATTCTTTACTCAAATTCGTTATATAATCCTCGGCAAAGCTCAAAGTGTTTTTCCATATTGGGTGACTCATTGTAATATTGTCAACTACAAATAAGAAATTGTCACTTTTCTTGGGCTTATTGCTGTTCAGCTACTAATGAAGAATATAAGCACCAATACCTAACCCTAGACTAACCTAATTAAAAAAGGAAATATGCTTTAGCGATCAGGTCTCAGAGTTACACTCTATTATTCCATCCTATGTTCGCGACACTACGCATTTTCTGAACATATTGGCTGAAAATAATCAATGGGCAAAAATAGAAAATACATATCTCGTCACTTTAGACGTGGCTGCCCTTTATACCAACATTCCGCAGCAGGCAGCATTTGAAATTGTGGAGGAAGCATTGCTTGAAAGAAGAGATCTCACTAATGTGAAATTACACTTTATCCTGGAGCTAGTGCGATTAGTACTATTTCATAATTATTTCATTTTTGAAAATGTTATTTATCAGCAGATTGCCGGAGTGGCCATGGGGGCGACGTGTGCCCCGTCAATAGCTAATCTATACATGGCCAAGTTTGAACAACGCTGGATATCCTCCGAGTCTCCATATTATGCTAATATAAAAATATGGCTACGCTATATTGATGATGTTTTTATGATATGGGAGGGTGAAGAGTTAACTATCCAACAGTTTGTGAAATGGATAAATACTTGTGACGTTAATATTCAATTTAGTTATCAACATAACAGTACCACCATTACATATTTAGATGTTAATATTAGTCGAAATTTGGGAACATGGGAAACCATGGTGTTTCAAAAATCTACTGACCGGAACAGTTTCCTACACTATAAAAGTGCTCATCCTCAAAAACTTCGAGATAGCCTTCCTCTATCCCAATTTTTTCGTTATCGTTGGAACTGTTCAGATGTGCATATATATAAACAACAAGCCCGATCATTAAAAGAAATTTATAGCTCGGGGTTATCCACCTCAAATAATAGAGAAGGCATATAAACGAGCCCTTTATGTGAATAGAGAGCTATTGTTGCAACCTAGGAAAAAGGAGCCTATTACAAGAGAATCGGCCCATTTAATAAGTATTACGATCCTCTACACGACAAGTTCAATCTGAATCTATAGGTCACCATAAATGTGGTCAATGCTCCATCTGTGATATTACATTAGAAATACAACAATTTACATATTGTGGCAAGATTTATCATTTAAAACATCACACAACCTGTAATTCGACCGGTGTAGTATATGGGGTTTATTGTCCCTGCCCCTTGCTTTACATTGGCAAAACTAACAGGGCTTTTCAAGTCCGTATGAGAGAACACCGTAGCCAAATTCATTGTAAAGTTTTACAGGCTCCTATGGTATCTCACTGCATAGAACAACAACATAGTTTTGCCACTCTTCGATGTTTCTGTATCGATCAAGTTACTCGAGGGGAACAGGGAAAATCCCAGGATCAGACCCTTATACGTAGAGAACAACAATGGATTTTTCGTCTGAATACTGTGTTTCCGACGGGCTTAAATTCATCCGTCGAATGGAATCTGTGTCAGTGATACTCAACGTTTAACATACGGAAGGGTACTTTTTACACAATCCCTTATAAGATAGTTAAATGGCTGACAGCTCTCTAATTCCGCATGCGCGGCGTTTTTTCAATTATGAGCCTGGCAGCATTGAAACGTTGTGAGTATTTCACTCACTGAAAATAGGACTAACTTCCTTTTCTCAAATGCAGTTTATTAAGATTCAATAATGATTGCTTTTATTACCTTCTGGTTTTAATTTAAGATATTCCCCTGAAGAAACGCGGGATGTGAAACGCTACGGCGCCTTGATATATGCGTTGGGAATAAGATAAGTAAATGAATAACGGTTACTGAAGAATACCGTGTTGGAGATAAACTGTAATCATACCAATTGAAGGCTTATGATACAACTACATATAGCACGTTTTGATTTTGATGATGAATGAATGAACAGTTGGGAAGAAATATGAACTGTAATAGTGCTCTATTATCCTGGTATTACGGAGTTATTCCTCAACTTTGAAACCTCTTTTCATTCAATGTGCTGTATAAAATATAGTAAGGCCCACGTTGGTATTTTTTAAAAAGAAAAAGAAGAAGAAAAATTAAAAAAAAGACATATTCTAAAATTAAGCAATAAAAGGCAATTATATTATAGCGATATTTACAGGTCGTTGATGTGTTAATGGCATTTCACTGCACCAGATCAACGGGTCCAGTGTATAGCCGAGTGTAACTCTGAGACCTGATCGCTAAAGCATATTTCCTTTTTTAATTAGGTTAGTCTAGGGTTAGGTATTGGTGCTTATATTCTTCATTAGTAGAGTGGTTACCAAGCAAGTGGTTGGAAGACTGGCTTGGTAACCAAGAGACCAGCGTTCAATTCCCACTGGCAAGTCTTATGGCCTTGCGCAAGTCCAAACCCTCCACTACCTCAGAAGAAAGGCTTGGCAATCTACTTCTGGTCACACTGCCAAGAAAACCCAGGGGCTGTTGGGTCTCCAGGAGTCAATATGGACTCAAAAGGCACATGTTGCACTTACAAAAGCCTGGCTAAAAAAATAAGCTTTTAGTTTCTTATGAAAATCCAATTAAGTTAATATTCATTTCTTAAATCCACAGACAATTTATTCCAAAGAAGGGGACAGAAACAAAAGCACCAGATTTAAAATTTGTACACCCTGAACACCAGAGGGCAATGGACATACCAACATATCGCTTCCACTAGAGCGGAGGGCTCGAGCTGGATAATTCAGTTTCCAAGAAGTTGATACATATTGATAAAAAGAGTCCAAGGTGGAAAACTTTACAAATTAACAATAATACCCTAAAATTAATCCTGAATTCTATAGTTAAGAAATGCAAGTTCTGCAAACGAGGCGTAATATGATCACAGAAACGCACATATCATCAATCGGGCAGCAGCATTTTACACAATTTGTAGTGTCTTCAAATGAGAGAATGGCAACCCAAACAAAAGCACACTGCAATAATACAATGGTGATAAAACCATCATCTGAAGCACCTCTAACTGTAATTTAGAAAATGATTTCTTCATTAAGATACTGAATATATGGGCAAAATGTCAATTGGTCTTCAATTATTATTCCTAGATAGTGAACTTGGTGTGAACCTGATGTGAACCTGATTTGAACATCATTAGGAATTTGACTATTCAAAACTTGCTGAATAACCAAAATCTCTGTTTTCATCAAATTCAAATGCATCCTCTGAGACAATAGCCAATCTGACACATTACCAACCACCTCATCCAGAAAAGAAAAAGTAACTGATATATCCTCTGCCAATGGACAGTAAAGCATAATGTCATTAGCATAGAGTGCATATTGTAAATGCAAGGAGCTAAACAAGTCACACAATGGCTGTAAACAGATGTTAAATAAAATAGTGAACACAGAAGAGCCCTGTGGAACTCCTCTTTGGAGGGGCATCCACTCCAATTATTCCCCTATGAAAACAGCAAAGTTTTATCAGAAAAATAAGACTGGCTCTGGGGGGAACCAAGATGGTGTCCCAGTCCAGCTCTGCTCTTGACCGCTCTGCCTCATTATGCCCAAAAGGATGGAGACAGCACACAAGAAATCCTCCCTTGCTGCTGGGGCCTCTTCCCCTGTACCTGTGTCGATTTCTTTCTTTTGTGGTTGGAGCGTCAGCCAACCCTGAACTCCAGAGTACTCCTGGCTTTGTCGATGCCGGGGTTGGATAATTCTGCGTCCTCTTTGGGCTGTGATCTGTCTACCTTGGAGTGATGGAGACCTCCAGAACTGCCAGCCGGTTTAGTTCACTCAGAGGCTGCTGGGCAAGCGGGTCCCGACTGGAAGAGACTCTTCTGGGTTAGCCATGGCAGCAACTCAGATGCCGCAAGAGTTACAGCAATCGGCTGTGGGAGGGGTGGAGTTGCCCAGAGCGATGGAGTTTATGTTGCCGGCTACTGCTCAGTTTGGAAGTACATGTGGATCTTCAGCTCCCCCTCTATCTTCGGTGACTGGTCTCTCTATCTCCCCTTCTTCATTTGCCTTGGTTTGCCCAGAGAACTTTACTTTGGAATCTATATGGTATGCAATTTCCAAGCTTGGTGAGGCTTTGGTCCCCCAGCTACAGAATTTATCATTGCAAGTTGAAGGTAACTAAGCTTGTATTAAAAAGAACTCTAAAGAGATAACTGCTTTAAAAACGTTTTTGGAAGACGCTAATGCAATAATCCAACATTTGGAAGACTGTAATGTTGCAAATGTTAAAGATGTCTCAGCTATTAAGTTAAAAATGGAGACTCTGGAGACCAGGTTAGGTACTCCAATTTATGTTTGATAAATTTTCCTTGTTCTTTCTTGATGTTTGCTAGAGACATACTTAAAAAATATCTTGAAGAAAATTTGGGCTTTCCAGCTGAATCACTAAGGGTTATTATGTTCCTGTTGTAGAAAAGATGTGGGTGGTTCGCAACAATCACAAGCAGATGTGCAACACATGGATATTTTGAATATCTCTTGGATTTTTGAGACTTTGGATATTTTTTTATTTATTCATTTTATTTATTTATTTTGAAACAATTTCTATACTGAAATTTCCGAGGATAAATTGCACTTTACAATAAACAACATTTGAGAGGAGTGCATAAACATTTGCAATCTTCCCGTACATGGAACATAGGGTAACTATGTACAGTCTTACAAGTGTTGCATACCTAACAGAGGCAGCAACATAAACATTAAATAATTACAAGTTAACTATTTACAGTTCAACTGTAGCATGGCATGTTCTAAGTTATGGTTGGGAGTGTGGGTGAAAGGGGGATGTTTCTGGTGTATCATGGTGGTCATGATTGTTGAAGTATAGAATAAATAGATCAGTTTTGAGGTTTTTCCTGAAGGTTATCAAATCAGTTTGTTCTCTGAGGTAGTTAGGGAGGGTGTTTCAGAGGTGTGGGGCAACGTAAGAAAAGGCCTTGTTACTAGTTATTTGTCTAGTTTTCGTAAACTCGTTTGGCATCAAAAGTTTGTTTTTGTTTCCTTTGCTCTGGTTGCGATGGGTGATTTCTTTCGTAATAAGTGTTGAAAGATAAGATGGGGAAATGTGGTTAATTAATTTAAAGGTTATGACTAGGATTTTGTATATTATGCGACTTTGCATAGGTAGCCAGTGGAGTGTCTGGAGGGTTGGTGTGATGTGTTCGGATGGGTCAGAGTTCATGACAATTCTAGCTGCGACGTTTTGCGCTAGTTGCAGGCATTTTAGATCTTGTTTTGTAATGCCTTGAAGGATAGAATTTGCGAAGTCTAGATGTGGTATGATCATGGCTTGTATACTGATCGGAGGTCATGAGGGTGTAGAAAGGGATGGAGTTGTTTTATTAGCTTGAGTTTTTATTTATTTTTTTTATTTAGTATACATTTGTATACCGCTACTTCCAGTGATCAGCAGCGGTTTTGATTACAGATTGGAAATTGTCAAATCATGACAGGACATTTTTTTTTTGAGGTATAAACACATTGATTAGACAGGAAAGCACAGCACACAGAGAACTATTTTACAGGGAACATGGGCTATGGAGGGTTAAGTGGCTTGCCCAAGACCACAAGGAGCACCCTGTGGGACTAGAAACCCCAGTCCTTCCGGCCCAAGGTTGCTGTCCTCTAGTGGGATTTGAACCCCCGACCTTCCGGCCTGAAGTACCTTGCCCCAACCACTAGGCCACTCCTCCACTCCACTTTGTAGTATATCTTTTTTGTAGTATGTTTTATGTGGGATGTGAAGTTAAGGGAGCAGTCAATGATCACCCCTAGGTATTTAACTTTGTTTTTAATTAAATGTTAAAATCATTGATTTTAACTGTTGAGGGGAGGGAGAGGTTCTGGTTTCTTGTAACAAACATGGCATCTGTTTGTTGATGTACAGGTTGTGGTTCTCTAACCATTTTATAGTCTCTGAGAGGCAGTCAATAAGTAGTTTGGTAGGTGGGTTTAAGCTGTCCAGGTAGGTATAGCATTAGGTCATCTGCGTAAATATGGTAATTTACAAGGAATCGTTTGAAGATGGAGCATATAGGTTGGATATAAATGTTAAAAAGTAGAGCAGAAAGAGTAGAACCTTGGGGCAGTCCTTATTCTTGTTGATAGGTGTCTGAGAGTTGGTGATCTATTCTGACTGTTTATATTCTATTAGTTAAGTATGAAGTAACCCAGTGATGTCAAGAAATATAAGCAAAAATGCATGTTTTGTATTATCTATGCCTCTTACAAGTGTATCGATTAGGACAGTAAGAAGTGTTTCAACGCCATGGAATGGGCGGAAGCCATATTGCTGTTCATCTAATTGAGCGGAGGTGTCTATATGGTTTTGTAATTGTATTTGGACAGTTTTCTCCAGTAGTTTTGATAATAGGGGGAGGCTTGATATAGGCCTGTATGAAGTTGGGGCTTTTATGTCCACTGCTTTATTTTTTAGAATCGGTCGGATTTGAGCGTGTTTCAGTATATTCGGTATGTGACCATTAGTGAGTGAGAGACTGATGATAGGGATGATGAATGAGGCTACTTCGGTGAAAGAGGCTTTTATCCAACCTACTGGGTATGGGTCTTGGTGTGATGTAGTGATGTTCAATTTGGAAATGATGTTCTGTAGCATTTCTTTGGTTGGTTGGTAATAGGTGGACCAGGGCGTGAGGTGGGGAGGATACTCAGCAGGGTTATCAATAACAGTGAGTGTCTTTTGCTTGAGTTTGTCCCTATAATAGCTAGCTAGAGTCTGGGGTGTTATTTTAAAATCATTTGTTGCTTTGTCTGTATTAATTTTTGTTAAAGATTGCACAATACTAAAGAGTTAACATAGTAAATGATGGCAGATAAAGACCAGTATGGTCCATCTAGTCTGCCCAGTAAGACGGCAGGAGTAGGTGCACCTGCCACTCTGTGCAGGCCACCCCTCCCCATGTCTTTGTTTAGGGGTGAACCCACTGCTCCATGTAGGACATCCCTATTTGTTGAGAAATTAGATGGTTCAGTTTATTTTGATTTTATCCTGTTTCTGTAAAGGGATCCACTGTGTCTGTCCCCTATCGCGTACATTTCCCTTGGATTTTTGCTACCCAAGTACATGACACTGCACTTCTTTGCATTAAATCTTAATTGCCAAGCATTAGACCACTCTTCCAGCTTTTGTAGATCTTTCCTCATGTTAACCACTCCCTCGGGGGAGTCCCCTCTTTTGCAAAAAGACAGACTTTTCCATTCAGTCTTTCAGCAATATCACTCACAAATACATTGAACAGTGCCGGGCCCAGGACCGAACCCTGGGGCACCCCGCTAATCACCTTCCTTTCATCCGAGTGAGCTCCATTTACCATCATCTTTTGTCTGCCAGTCAACCAATTTCTGATCCAGTTTACCACCTTGGGACCCATCCCCAAACTACTGAGTTTATTGATAAGCCTCCTATGAGGAACAGTATCAAAGGCTTTGCTGAAATCCAAGTAGATGACATCCATCGCAAGCCCCTGATCTAGTTCTCTGGTCACCCAGTCAAAGAACTCAATCAGATTTGTTTGGTAAGATCGTCCTTCAATAAAACCATGTTGCCTCGGATTTTACAACCTGTTGGTTTTGAGAAAGTCCACTATTCGCTCTTTCAGGAGCGCCTCCTTTACTTTTTCCGCCACCAAGGTAAGGCTCACGGGCCTGTAGTTTGTCACTTCTTCCCTGTCACCACATTTGTGTAGAGGTACCACATCAGCCATTCTCTAGTCCAGAGGAACTTCTCCTGTTTCCAAGGATCTGTTGAAAACATCCTTTAACGGACCTGCAAGAACCTCTCTGAGCTCTTTCAGTATCCTGGGCGGATTAGAGTTTTATTTAAAATGCTGCGGGGGTGGCTGAAGTGGCGGGATCGAGTGCGAGTGGCGTCAGAGCGTGCCGGGGATGAGGAGAAGGTAATAGCTGATGAGGTGATGAATGAGCGGATCGAAGCAGGGGAGCCACCAGCGATCTTGCCGGATGGAGAGCTGTTAATGTAGCGGTGAGTGGATGGCAGGGGAGCAGAGAGTGGCTGAATAAAAGCAGCGGAGGCGAAGAGACAGGAAGAGGACATGGTGCTCACGGACCGCGTGGTGAGCAAGATGGCAGCATGAGCCGGTAAGGAGTGTGGGGGCATTTGAAGAGAGGATCAACAGGAGAGTGGAAAAGAACAAGAGGAGTGCTAGAACAGAGGTGATGGTTTCCAGCTCAAGGACTAAAAGACATACACGAGATCTACAACAGAAGAAGAGGTGAGAAGATGGAAGTGTAACAGTTGGCTCAGATCACAGTGTGCAAGGAAGGAGGAGTGGACAGAGAATATAAATCGGAGGTTGGAGAGTTTGGCTGTGATAGCAAGCTTTAAAGGGGCTGTGGGAGAGGCACAGTATTACTGAGCGTACAGTGCTGAGGAGCAGAGGACGACAGAAAGGTGAGAGGCAAGGAGTCTAAGATGACCACGAGAAGGAAAACTATGGACTTGAGGGTGTATGCCTTCCAAGGAGTGGGGGCAAGCATCAATGAGAAGGTGGCGTTGGATACCACAAATAAAAGTTGTGAAGCTATGGAGGGGACTGCACACCGTCAAACGGGGATGCATGGAAAGGAAATATTGCAAGAAATTACTAGAGCAGAGTTGAAGGAATGGTTTGTAGGAATAAAGAAGGAAGTGCAAGCAGTGAAAATAGAGCTTAGTGAACTCATCGGGAACTTGAAAGATGATATAGTGGAATTGACACATACGGCAGGGGATCATGAGAATCGGTTGCAAAGTCTGGAACAGAGGCAAGAGGAGCAGCTACAGGAATATCAGGTGAGTCAAAAATGGCAGATAGACATGCAATATAAATTGGAGAACTTGGAAAATAGATCACGCAGAGATAATTTCCGAATTTGGGGTGTCCTGGAGGAAAGAGAATTTCAAGACAGTGCGAAAGTGGCGACCTCAATATGTTCTGAAATACTCAGGAAAGGAGGGGAAGAAGCATAGCCTGAGGAGATTAAGTTGGATAGAGTGCACAGAGCTCTGGGAGTAGCAAGACTGAATAGACCTAGAGATATCATCATTTGCTTTACTGGATATCAACTGAAGGAAAAGATGGCAACAAATATAAAAAGATTTGGGACACTAAATTGGCAGGGGTATCCAATAACCATCTATGAGGACCTGTCCCTTGGAACTTTACAGAGACAGAGAGGGATGCAGCCTATCACACAGGTTTTGCGCAATAGAGATATTAAATGCAGATGGCTGCACCCGTTTGGACTGTCATTCACAATAATCGGGAAAACCTGGAGAGTACAGACGCTTGTGGAAGCGACAGCGGTGTTAAAGGATGAAGGGATCAGAACTGCACAAGGGCCTAGTAGACAGGCTATGGATGCAGAAGATAATGGAGGAGAACTGAGCAGAGTTCATGACAAACAGCAAGATGTGAAGAAGGGGAGGAACAAGGAGAGTAAAGATCGTGTGAAGTGATGGAGGACTGGAAAAAGGAAAAATTGGTGAAAGATTTGGAGGGTGGAGGGAGGGAGAGCAGGATAAGAGAACTGGAGGCAGAATGGTGGCTGGGGGAATATGTTAGCAAAATGTAGGAATATGAATGTAAACTGTTATATGAGTAGGAATGAAAAGTAGTCGGAGTGGATGGAGATTGCTTCTTAGGGGTAGGGGAGGAAGGGAGGGGGTGGTGGATGGGGATGCAGGGGGAGTCAGGGCTGGGGAAGGAGGGGAGACGGAGGGAGTAGGTGGAGGAAGGAGCAAGTGGGGGAGGTAAGGGACATGCTACTCCAACTAATCTTGGGGAAGGAGGGAGGAGAGGAGGGGGCTGGGGGTGGGGAGAGGGGAAGTGAGGGGAGAAGGGGGGGAGGGGGAGGGGAGGAGGGACAAGAGGGTACAGAGGAGGAGGAGAAGGGGTGGAAGGGGGGAAAGCAGAGGGGGGTGACGAGGATGAAGGTAAGCGGGGTGGGGGGTCAGGGAGAAAAGGGAAGGGGCTACACTCTAAAGAATTGGTGGTTACTACTATCAATGTAAAAGGATTGAGAACGTGGAAGAAACGTAGGCTTTTAGAAAGAGAAGGGTGGAGAATGAATGCGGATATTGTATGTGTGCAGGAGACTCACTTGAGGGTGGGGCAGGAATACTTGGTAACTTTGAAAAAGTACCCAAAGGTGGTGTTGGCAGAGCAGAGGGCAACTCCGCGAAAAGGAGGGGTTGGAATTTTGGTGGGGGAAGCAGTTAGACGGCTGGTGGTAGGTGAAAGGACAGGGAAAGATGGGAGATGGGTTGGGGTGAAACTGAGAGTGGGGGAGGGAGAGGTATGGATGATAAGCGTCTATGGACCAAATGAGGGGCAGGGGGCAGCCTTTGATAACAACCAATGAACTGGAAGAACTGGGAGGTACCCCGATAGTGGTGGGGGGAGATTTCAATTTGACTAGGAATCCACGGTCAGATAATAGTGGAGGGCAAGGAAGTGGGGGGAAAAAAGGATAGACAAAGCCTGAGGAGGATGCAGGAGTGACTTGACTAGGATTGATAGATCTATGGAGGTCAAGGCACCCTGGGAAGCGTAAGTATACATTCTACTCCCAGGTGCATGGCACATATAGTAGATTGGACATGATATTGGGTGAAGGGAAATGGACCTCAAGAGTACAAGAAGTGCAGCAGGGGGAAATTACATGGACAGATCATGCTCCTGTAATGGTAGTCTTTGATATGGGTATAGAGGAAGTGGGATTAAAGTTTGGAGGTTGAATGACTCTTTGTTGGAGGAGGAGGATCAGGTGGGGGCAGTCAAGGAAGCTATAAGAGAATATTTAAAATATAACGAAACAGGAGAGGTTCAGCTGAGGACAGTATGGGAGTGGTTAATAGCGGTGATTAGAGGGAAACTCATCAGTATAGCAGTGGGACTTAAGTGGGAGCAGAGAAGAGTGGAGGATGAATTGTTGGGGCGGACACAGCAGCCGGAGATCCAACATCAGAAGAATAAGGAGCCAGGGGTTATGGCTCAATTGATAAAGGCAAGAGCTGAGATAAGTAGGTTGAGAGCACAGGAGATAGCGCATAAGTTGGATATCCTAAAGCAAAAATTTTTTGAAGGGGGAAACAAAGCAGGGAAAATCTTGGCCAGTAGACTGCGGACCCAGAGGCAAGCAGCATATATTGAAGAAATACGGGATAATAAGGGAAGGATGGTGCATCGCACGAAAGAAATCAGCCAGATCTTTTGAGAATATTATAGCAAGCTATATCAAAGTGAGTTGCAAAAAGGGCAGGAGGAGATAAAGAGGTATTTGCAGGAGAGGGGACTGCGGATGATATCACCTGAGGATAGAGAAAGAATTGGGGAGGACATTACGGAGGGTAAAGTGAGGGAGGCTATAAAGACATTAAAATTGGGGAAATCACCAGGGTTGGATGGGTTTACGGTGCAATTTTATAGAAAGATGGGGGAGCAGGATGTCCCACTACTGACCAGGATCTTTAAAAAGGTGTTAGAAGGAGAAGAGATACCACAAACCATGGCAGAAGCAGGTATCACGGTGATACCGAAACCTGGCAAAGATAAGGGGGTATGTGGGTCTTATATACCTATGTCATTGATTAATTTAGATGCTAAGATCTTAGCTAAGATACTGGCTAACAGGATACAAGGGATTATGCCTAAGGTAATTCATACAGATCAAACCGGGTTTATCAAGGGGAGGCAAGGGAGTGATAACATCAGGAAGGTGATGAATGTTGCGTGGCATCTCCAAGGTGTCAGGGAGCCGGCGGTATTTGTCACGGTAGATGCTGAAAAAGCATTTGATCGGGTGGAATGGAAGTATATGTGCCAAGTGTTAGACCTGATGGGATTCGGGGACAAGTATATAGCCTGGGCAAAAGGTTTGTATGCGCATCCGTGTGCGCGAATTAGGATAAATGGGGGGTATTCTGAGCAGTTTACACTGGGGAGGGGTACACGGCAAGGATGACCATTATTGCCGCTTCTATTTGCATTGGCAATTGAGCCATTGGCTGAAGCAGTCAGGAGGGAGGTGGATGTTAAAGGAATGGTAGTGGGAGGAAGGGAGGAGAAAATAGTGTTATTTGCAGACGATGTCATTTTTACACTAGGGCAGCCATTAACTACTTTGCCTGTACTGATGAAAATTATAAAGGAATTTAGCAATGTGGCTGGATATAAAATAAACGCCAGTAAGACGGAGGCCCTGGGGTTTAATTTAACAGGGGGATTAGAGGAAAGATTGAGGGGGCACTTTAATTTTAAATGGGTACAACTCGGTATTTGTGGATACAACGCGGAAAACCCATCGAGAAAGTTAAACAGTGTAATTACCCCATAATAGGGAAAATATTCGGAAAGACTTATCAAAGTGGCAGAAGCTTAGATTGTCATGGATGGGGAGGATAGCGGTGGTAAAGATGAATGTATTACCAAGATTGTTGTTTTTATTTTCATCTTTGGCCTGTCCGTTGACCAAGAAGTAGATAGGGAACTGGCAGAACTTGATTCTGCAATTTATTTGGGAGGGGAAAAGGTCAAAGCTGGCCAGAGGGACTATGTATCAAGTAAGGTCGTAAGGGGGGTTGGGGATACCCTGTTTGATAAAGTATTACGAAGCTGCATAATTGAGGGCACTTCTGGAATGGAGAGAGGGGGTGGACGCTTTGAGTTGGGTACAAATAGAATCAGGGGGAGATGAAGGTAAAGAGGGGAAGATATGGGACCCGGGAGGGTGGCGGGACATGAAAGAGAAGGGTAACCCATGTAGGGAACTTATGTTTCAGATTTGGAAGAAATGGAGGGGGCATCTTATGGAGGGGAAAGTGTATTCGAGATACGCCTTCATTCGAGGGGTTGGAGACCCAGAGGTGGGTGGGACGGATCAGGTATTTAAGGGTTGGAGAAGTAAAGGGTTGGAGAGGTTGGAGCAATATTACGGAAAGGGGGGAATTAAAACGTTTGAGGAGCTTCAGTAAGAATACCAGTTGGATAGAAAAGATCATTATACGTATGTGCAACTATGGTATTTTTTGCATTAAATAAAGAGGTGACATCATACCTTGAAAGAAGGCCGACTCCTTTTGAAAAGATGATGGGGAAGTAATGGTCCCAGAGGGGGTAATATCGCGAATTTACAAATTGCTTCTCCAGAAGGGGAAGGAGAAGGGGAGGTGGAGGCAGAGGTGGGAGGAAGACATACCGGGTCACTGGGATGATGAGAGATGGGAGACAATATATGAGCAAGCATATAAACTTGCGAAGGGAACCCCAATGTTAGAAAATAGTCTGAAGTTGCGTTATAGGATGTACTGGACACCAGTGAGGTTACGAGCTATATCCCCGGAGAATTCGAGTGACTGCTGGAAGAACTGTGGAGATAAAGGGGATTTGATACATATGGCAGTGTCCAAAAGTGCAGGAATATTGGACTAAAGTGGGACGGTTATATGGGGAAATCACCGGGGTACAGCTAGCGCTGACACCAGAGCTGGTAGTGCTCAATGAAGGGGTTGGTGCGGGAGAGAGGGATCTGGAAACGTTTGTGGGCTATGGAGTGATAGTAGCACGTATGTGTCTCTTTCGGTGGTGGAAGAATGATGGACTGCCTCCAATTAGGAAGGTAGTGGGTAAGTTGGAACAGATCTGGGGGTGCTGTATGATAGAGGCGTGCAGAAAACATCAATTGGGGAAACATAAAAAGGTGTGGTGGTGGTATGAAAGGTGGAGGCGGAGAGGAGTGGAGCAAGTATGGAAGGGAGAGGGCGGGGAGGAGAGGGTGGGTTGAGGAATAGGAGGAAGTGGGAGCAGGAATTAAGGCTTGGGGAGGGGTGGGAAGGGGGGATAGAGCATCTGGGGTGGAGGTGGTAGGTGGGGGGAGAGTGGGGGGTGAGGATGGGGGAGAGAGGGGGCAGGGAGGTGGAGAGGGCTATGCAATATGCTGGTGAGAGACGAAGGGTATGAGAGGCGAGATGTTAAAAGAGAAGAGTATCAAGGGAGAGAGTTAAATGTATCATATATTCACTACCTAATAAGGGGAGGACGGTTTAAGTTAATGTTAAAGTTCAAGTAAAATGTTGCATGATGGAGGGTGGAGATGAGGTGTACGATGATAGAGGTTGCATGCAAGAAGGGAACTTGTTGGGGGAAATATATATGTTAACAGATAGATTTATTTATTTATTTTGTTTTTAACCTATCTATCTATATATATAAATAATACATGGATAACTACGAGGGGTGTCTGATATTAGAGGTATAGGCCAAAATTACACTAACATTTATATTTAAAGAAATTATTCAATACATTCCACCAAAAACTACATACTTTTGTTTACTTCTCCACATAATCACCGTAAACATTGAGACATTTATCCCAGCATGACACTACTGTAGTTTGAACATCCCTTCACGGTACAGTTGCGTGTCAAGTTGCTTGAAGTAGTCCATAACGGTGTCTTGCAATTCCTCCTGATCCACAAAGCGTTTCCCCGCCAAGAATATCTTCAAAGGTCCGAATAAATGAAAATCCGAAGGGGCTAAGTCTGGACTATATGGAGGATGTAGCAGGACCTCCCACTTCCGCTGTGTCAACCACAGATTGGTTTGTTTTGACAAGTGGGGTTTTGCACCGTCGTGCAGAAGTTTAACTCCTTCGCGTAATCGTCCCGGCCTTTTCCGTCTTATGACTGTATGCAATGTCTGGACTTAGCCCCTTCGGATTTTCATTTATTCGGACCTTTGAAGAAATTCTTGGCAGGGAAACGCTTTGCGGATCAGGAGGAATTGCAAGACACCATTATGGACTACTTCAAGCAACTTGACATGCAACTGTACCGTGAAGGGATGTTCAAATTAGTGTCACGCTGGGATAAATGTTTCAATGTTTACGGCGATTATGTGGAGAAGTAAACAGGATTTTTATTCTTCTCAAAGTCAAAAGGGGTTCTTTGCACACAGTCCCCAAATATCAAACACAAAAGGTGGGTATTCCAGAATAAAGCAACACAAATAAGTAGCTTTCACAATGCAGCTTGTCAGTGAACTCAAAACAAAGTATTCCTTCATACAAATAAAAACAAGGTTGGAGAAACAAAAACCTTCTTCCCAAAATGGCTTTTAAAACATATGCAGTTTCTTCAGCAGTTTAGCAATGCAAAACTCTCCCTGCATAATGTCCTTCTTCCTCTCCCAAACCAGGTTTCTCAGCTTGCTCTTCTAGCAGGCTCTGTATACTTTGTAAACAATCTTTCACAGCAAGAGTTAAGCTTTTCAGGATTTCTAGCAAACCTCATTTGCATACCCTCTTCAGCTCAGCGTTCTGAACACAGCTGCTAGCTTCACGTTTCACAAACACTCTAGCACTTAGCTACAATGGAGCATTCCATCTCATTATCAGAACTAAGCTCTTGGGCTATGGAAGTTTCAAAGTCCATGCTTTCAGCTTCAGATTCTGTTACAGAAACATTAGGTTTGAATCCAGCTCTCCCTGGCTGCAAACCTTCTAAAATTCTTAGAACCTTCTTTAAGGCAGACTCTCCCTTTCTCTGAGAAATGCCTTTACTCTCAGACAACTCCTTGCCTTTCAAACGGTTATTAAAAGTCCTTGCCAAGCTCACCTGATCTCGGGGAAATAAGCCTCTAGCCGACTTTACAGTTGTATGCTCGGTCTCCATGAAATCCTCTGGGGAACGCTGTCTGTTACTCCCATGGCTTGTGAACTCTCTCTGGCAAGCTTTAACACCTCGGGCTGGTTTGGCCTCTCTGCCTGGAGTTTCTAGAAAGATTCCTTTCCCTCTGCGAGTGCCTTTCTTTGGTAGTCCCACTGAACTCCTGAGGCCTCTTCCCCTCTTGGAATTCTCTGACCCAATTACCTCAAGACTGGGCTCAGTGCTGGAACTCCTGCTTCTCCTTTCACTTTCAAGGGAGGATTCACGGTCCCTGGAAGCTGGCCTCTCAAAGCACCTTTCCTTCAGGCTGCTTTTCCCTGCAGTGTACCTCCTTCCTGCTCCCTGAGCACCTCCCTCATGGGCACTTCTTGGCTGGGCAGTTTGAGGACTTTTTTGCTGGGCTCTCCAGACACTTCCACGAGCTCCTTCCTTCCTGCTGAGGACTCCTCCCTCGGCTCTGCACTTACTCTTGCCACTACCACCGTGACTGCTACCACACTGACCTACTTCCTGTTCAAAGTTCCTGTGTTTATATCTGCAGTTTCTCTTACTGCCTGCTAACTCCACCCCCAACTCTCTCCTATGCACGGGGTTGGTAACTAGGGAACCTGGGCGTGTCCCTTGACTACCAGCTTTCTGTGTGGAGTTTTTTTCAGAATCAGAGGTTTTAACCCCTGATTTTCTGGTTTTTCTCCCCTTCTCTGGGAAAATCACTGTATTTCTCTCCTCTTTCTTATGCTCTTTCTGGCCTTCGCCGTCACAGAATGTATTATCAATTAAGTATAATTAATTTTATAATAGTTTTTGCATTGTGTATTTTTGCTGTGTGTATTGTTTGCAAATTAGTGGTGTAATTATAATACTGAAAGGCTTAGGGGTGCATTTTGGATGCCTGCTGTTACCCTGCCGCAACTGAAAGAATAAAAAGTGGTGGTGGCAGGGCAACAGCAGGCAGCCAAAATGCTCCCCCTAAGCCTTTGCGCCCTGTGCGGCTGCACCGCTCGCACAGGGCTAGGTACGGTACTTCTGGCTGATGTAAGCTTGATTATTTATTCCTGTATGTTTCATAAATAGCTTTGTGCTTTTTTTCCTTTTTTTGGTTCCCCTCAGGTGTAGGGCCTACAGTGAAATGGACATATAATTTTCTTTCTTTGTAGTCTGTATCCTTTGGTATATCTTAATTATCCTTTCTATTTCTGTTACAAGTGTTAGTTACTTGGATGTATATTGTAAAAAGACCAAAACCACTCTAATACCTGCCCACATATACCCATAGCAGAAAGACCCAGTAATAGCAAATGACAGACTACTGAATCAAATGCCGCAATCACATCTAAAATACAATTGCACTCTGGAACCTACCTAATGGGATCAGCAAGTAAACGCTCTGTACTAAATCCCTTTCAGAAGCCAAACTGGTGATGGTCCAACTCTTCATGGGATTCTAAATAAGCCTGCAATTGTTCTAGAACCACAGCCTCCACCAATGTAGTCATAAATGACAAACATGAAATAGGATGAAAATTAGACATCACACACACATCCAGGACTGTATAATCCTGTATTAAATGCAGACTTCACTCCTGTATAGAATTACTTAAATGATACTATCAATTATAATGGTCGTTTTTATTGGATAGCTGATATTGACTAGGATTCTTTTTTATGCATGCAAAGCCCATGTGACTTTTTCCTTTATTCTCTTTTATAGCTAATTTAAAGGCAGGGCAGGGATTGTGTTATGGTGGTGGGCACGATGTGCAGAAATGTCACTCTGACTTGTCACCCCAAATATCTGTGTCCAAGTACACCCAGACCCTCTTCAAACCCTTAAGGGGACCTGGGCAAATATTTCCGGCAAACTTCCTGTTAAAGTGGAATTGGAAGGGGGGCAGAAACACGACTGGCACAGTGGCACCAGAAGAGAAGGTAACTCTGGCATCCACGGAGCCTTTTTGAATGAATTGCCACCACTGCACGTCCTGGAGAGGGGCAGCAGCAGTGGAAATGGGCGCAGGGGCAAGGCTGCTTTTAAAAGTGGCCCTGGAGACACCTAACCTACTGGCACTCCTGTCCTCACCTTGACTAGCGATTATCCATCCCTGGCAGATCTTAGGAGAACCAGTACTGCTGCTCTATGCAGCGTCCTGCTCTCACAATTAAAGTGAGCTCAAATGATAAAAAAAAAGTGCTGAGGGAAGGGCTGAGGGGCTGCAATGTTCAAAATCTGCCCCAGATCTGCAAACTGGCATGTCCCAGGTAATATTAGCTTTTAAACTATGAAACAGAAAATTCCCCAATTTTCTTTTTTAGTTATTGTCCCTCTATCCACCAGGAAACTTTCATACTAGCGGGATTTTGGATAGCTTTTTAACAATAACCTGAAACTGTTGGTGATCCTCAACTTAATAGCTTAAGCAATGTACAAAACTTGAAGATCCTGGCTCAGGGGAGTTCAAACCAATGTTTGCAGTTATTACAAAAGTAGTTTTGAGTCCTTAACCTTGTGGAGCCTGCAAGAATAGAAATACTCCTTATCTTAGAGAACCTTATCTAACTAGGCAGAGTTTTGAGCGGCAATGTCTTCTTTATGAATTTATTTGAATCAAGTGACTAGTTCAGCAGAGAATTAAGAACTGAAGCCGCTACCAGAATCAGCAGGAAGCAATATTAGCAATGCTATCTACTTTTACTCATTGGTGATCACAGTGAAGCAGCAACCGTGAAATTTATTCACAGTGGCCAATGAGTCAAATATCTTAACTCAATAACTGAAGATTTCCTTGGTTATTCTTATGTCTCTCTTATGCTTTAGATCTCGACCCCAATTATTTTCTTATCCAGAACAAAGTGAAATGCATGATCCAGTTAAGATTAAGTAGCACCAGTTCAGCTATTTTAAAACTAATCTGTCCTTTTGGTAACGGCTTTCAGTTTTTCTTTTTCAACATGTCCAGATGCCATTTGCCTAAACCAAAGCTTAAAAAGAGGAATATCCCAACAATAAATTTACAGCTCTTGTTGGCTGATCCAGACAGTATTACAGAGTTGATATTTCTTCTCCCATTTCCATCAGGCCTGGATTTAGGAAGAGGCGACATAGGCAACTGCCTGGTTGGAACTACAGTGGCAGAATGGAATGATCTGGGAAGGCCTCAAAGCTCTGAGGAAAGAGCTCTGTAGTCCCACAAAAAGGAATGACCTGGTGCCTTTTCATAGGAGCACTACTGTGGCACTCTGGCTCCCCTCCCCCCCCCCCCCCCCAACTTTTAGAGAGATCCCTTCCCTCACTCTCTTATCCTGCTTATGGGTGCCAAAATATTAAATCAGGCCCTAATTTCTACCTTCCTCTCCCCTTCCCCCCACATAGAAATATAGTGATGTGGAAAAGGCCTTGCGCTGTGCAGTGGGAAATGTAGTTCAGAGCATGTTGCTGCCTACAGCAAAGGAAGGGGAATCTACTTGCAACTGTCCAAAGAGAAAAAGATATAATATATCTTTTAAAATGTCACTAATTAGTCAGATTTCTACTTTGTATTTCAACTAAGTCACATTTATTTATTCTAGGGTGAATCATTTCAACAGTCTCGATCCTTTAATGTTCCTTCCTTAGTAAAAAGGCCAGTTTGCTGTTAAACTGCACGCACTGGGTTTACAAAGTGTTAAACGTAAGGAGCGTTCAAGAGTACTTCAGAAAGCAACAGGGCAAGCCAGAAATCTGCTTAAAGAACAAAGAGAAATTGTAGAGGGGAAGATTAAAGATTCAAAGACATTTAGCTACTATCCAAGTGGTAGGCTATCCACTTTAACAGAAGCATATTCAGACCCTTTTTTTTGTTTCCAGTGCCATGGAATCATTTCTGGAATGTGAGTTATTTTATCTCATGGCCTCTAATGAGTTAAACAGAACCAGGAATGCTGCAGTCAATGAACTTTGACATCCCCTGTTGGCCTCTGTTGTTACAACTGGGGGAATTCCGGAACTGCACAAAAAGGCCCCTTTGTCTGAGATTGTTTTTGGCTATTAGTTATAGCCAAACAATTCTGGTTTAAACTTTAATCTCAGTATCCACTACAAAATCTTTTATTTCCAACATCAAGAAACCGCTTTAGAGATTATCACAACTTTCCTGATTCTTTTGAAGTAGATAAGGGAAGGCCTGGATCTGATAACATTTTGTTTTATAAATAGGAAAGTACTTTAGTAAGATCCTGTATGTTTCATGGTTAGTGACTGCTCTATCATTTAGTTCAGTGTTTCCACTGGTATTTATAAAACATCAGTTCAATGCAAGTTTTCTTTGCTGAGCACAAGCAGGACTTGACTGAGGCATGACATGCATATGCATTAATATGCAGTAACAAATTCAAATCAGGAATTTTTATTTCCATTACTCAACCAACTAATTTAACCAGGTAATCTATGCATGCAGGGCAGTAACACAACTAGGATTTATGCCCAAACTAAAAAAAAAAAAAAAAGTCTAATGAATAGAATGCCTATCACTATTTGGATGATGTAACATTTCAATATACTATTGTAGCAAACGAGAAATACAGACTGTGTATATTTTAAAACACAGGCTATTAACAACTTCTAAAATAATACAAGGGTTGATACTTCTGTTCCCCAGATGGCTTACCCGTGATGTCAGCATGCATCTGCACAAATAGGGAGTTCTTGCTCAGCCCACCACAAAGGAACAAGGTGGTGATGCAATGCCCTGCAGCCTGCATAGTTTCCAAAATGTGTCTTGTTCCCAACTAAAAACAAGAAAACAAACAAGACAACGGAATCAAGCCTATTGGATGCAAAAGCACAGATAATGTGGCAATAATAGCCAAAAGATGAGGACAAAACTGATGGCTGGAAGTACTGCTGCTCTAGAGCTGGAGTCTCCCCTCAAATTTACTTCTTTTACACAAAGGACCTGATTTAACAAAGGCTTGCCTCCCATTCACTATTTATGACAAAACATTGCTATGTCATCCACAATCCCAGAAAGCTAGAGCCAGTATCAGCACTGCACACCATGCATTATGGGACTGGAAACGTGGATAAGGTGCCCAAAGCATGCTGTTTCTTATGCAGAAAAAGTGCATGGCGTGAGAGGGTAGCATTCTCAAAAATGCTTCTTGTTCCACGTGCAGGACCCATGAGACAGGCAGAGCTCCGAAGTCTTAACACATGGATGAGACAATGGTGCAGGAAGGACACTTTTAGATTTGATAGGAACTGAGCTACATTCTAGGGAGGGGGAAGCCTATTCCACAAAGATATGGATTTGAGCGCAGCATATACAGAAATAGAAAAAAATGGAACTTCCCTAATCCACGCACCCAGGAAGCAGCCAAAAACTAAGCACAAAAAATATGTTCATATATAAATCTCTCTCCAGCTTTGAATTTAGGTGTCTTTAAAATGATATATTCATGTTGCACGTGTTTATAAAAATATGCAAATGCAATGTGTGCCTTTGAGTCAGTGCTGACTCCTGGGTTTTCCTGGCAATGTAACCAGAAGTAGGTTGCCAGGCCTTTCCTCTGAGACAATGGAGGGTTAAGTAACTTGCCCAAAGCCACAAGGAGTGCTAGTAGGAATCAAACCTTGGTCTCTTGGTTATCATGTCAATGCTCTAACCATTTGGCTACTCCTCTGCGCCATAAAAAGTATATCATACAGTTGTGATCAACACTACTGGCACTCTTCAATTCAATTCCTTAATGTCCAGTATCTCCTAAAAAAAGGGTGGCCAGTAAAATGGCTTTCAACTATATATGCACACATATTTGACACATAAAAGAATCAAATAAATCAAGATCAATTAAAAAAGGAAATAGTATAAAAATTGGGACATTGCCAGGACATTATTACTCAATGAATTACTTGATAACCAAATACCAGAAATACTGTGTAAACCTATAATATGACTTATAATTTTTTGTCGGATCGCTCACCGATGAATGGAAATTTTACCACTCTCGCATAGAGTGATGGAAACTGTCCAATCTACTATACCAGATCTTCTTAACCAGTGAAGGAGACGTATGATTCAAAACGCGACACCAATCAGTGTTTCAAGCCGCCATAGCTTCGCAGCTCTTCTTCAGGTGAATCAAATGATACGTCTCCTTCACTGGTTAAGAAGATCTGGTATAGTAGATTGGACAGTTTCCATCACTCTATGCGGCTGATGGGATGATTCCTAATTGGAGCTTTCTAATGGAGTGCCTCTATCGATGGCTTTAAAATCATTTTCATTGCTTTAAGCCATGTTTGAAGGTTTGAAGGTTTTTACAAACCATTTGGAAACGTCCTTTACATAGACTTTGGTTCTCGCAGTGCAGGAGCAACGGCTGGATGTGCTGTGCACCTGATACAATGACCTGTGATGGGCCATTTTAAATATTACTTGAATAAAATGGAGGGCTCACTTCGAGAGTGGTAAAATTTCCATTCATCGGTGAGCGATCCGACAAAAAATTATAAGTCATATTATAGGTTTACACAGTATTTCTGGTATTTGGTTATCAAGTAATTCATTGAGATTTAATTGAGTTGATTCCATAGGGTGTATTGTTAGTTTAGGACATTATTACTGGCACCCATATAAACAATTCAAATCAGTTTGAACAGAAGAACTACATTCCCATTGCAGTAAAATCAGATGCACCTGTGATCAACTGTCAGTACTCAGATGACTTGAATCAACCAATGAATGATGGCTCTAATGTTTAAAATGGCCACATTCACTCCCTGTTCCATTTTCACAAAGGTGAAGACAAGAGAGCTGCCTGAGACCATGAGAAATGCCATTAAAAAAATTCAAAGGGGTACAAGGCCATCTCCAAAGATCTTGGGATTCCTGTGTTTATAGTTTGCAATGTTATTAAGACGTTTTTTGCTCATGGAACTGTCAAGAACCTCCCAGAACATGGTGGGAAAAGGAAAATTAATCAAGAAGTTTTCGAAGGTTAGTGTGAACTGTTGGAAAAACACCACTTACAACATCCAAAGAGCTTAAGGCTGACCTGGAGCAAACTGTTTATTTATTTATTTAACTAGGTTTCTATACTGCCTTTCAGAGTGTCAAGGTGTGTAACATAGAACAGGTTAAATAGTAACGTTTAAATGGTACAAAATAAACGGTAACATATCAGAAATATTGGCTATGGTCTAGCACAATATCAAACAAGATGGACCATTAACAGTGGTATCAGTAAGAACTTATATACACGAGTAACATATACATAATCATGAGGAGGGGTAATGGTGGGAAATGAGGGAGGCTAGTAATTAAAGAGGGGGGTGGAAGGGAGATGCTGGGGAAAGGGGAGTAGTAGTTTGGAGAAGTGGTTTCAACCCACACCATACACCATGCACTAAACAAAGAAGGACTTCATGAGCGAAGGCCAAGGAGGGCCCCACTGCTCTAGACAGACAAAAAAAAAGGCATGCCTGATCTTTGCCCAAACACACCTTGAGAAACCACAATCCTTTTGAGAAAATGTTCTTTGAACAGATTAAACTAAACTTGAGCTCTTTGGCAATGCAGACCAGCAATACATTTACAGGAGAAGAAATAAAGCTTAAAAGGAAAAAAAACGCCCTTCCTTCATTTAAATATGGTTGATGTTCCATAATGTTGTGGGGCTTTTTTGCTGCCTCAGGAACTGGAGGCCTGGAATGTATTAAAAGAATCATGAAGTCAGAGGGCTACCAAAGTATTTTGAAGCAAAACGTGCTACCTTGTGTCAGAAAGCTAGGGCTGGGTCAAATGTCCTGGGTCCTCTAGCAGAACAATGATCCAAAACATATCCAAAAGTACAAAAGAATGGTTAAAAAGGAACAAATGGACTGTTTTAGTCTTGAGCTCATTCCAATCGAGAACCTTTGGAAAGAGCTGAAATTTGCCATTGGTAAGGAATGCTGGAAACATTCATGAGCTGGAACAAATCGCAGTTGAGTGGGAGACACTACCAGCAGACAGATGTACGAAACTTATAAATGGCTAAAAGAAATGTTTGGAGGCCGTCATCACTGCCAAGGTTTGTGTAACCAATATTAGTGAAGGATGCCAATTAATCCTGTCCAGATCATATTTTGTTTTTTTTCTCAAATACTACATCTAAGTTACACAGACGTTGTTTTTTTGTTGTATACATTTGAACATATTATTAACATATTATAATAACATACAGTTGGAATATTTCTAATTATTTCTCTAGATATTGTATACAACATACGTAAAATGCAAGGGTGCCAATAATGTTGACCACAACTGTAAATAAAATCCAGAAGATATGCAATTTGGAATGTTAACAGTGCTAGAATGTGTCTGCCTCATGCCCTAGTTAGATACAATGCAAATTTGTAATCCTGTGTTGAGCTGCTAATTGAAAAGATAGTCTAGTAAGGATCTTCATGAGGCTATTTTTAGACTGCACTTAGGTTTAAGGGAAGTTCTGTTCATGAAAAAACTGCAGCATTCACAACACAAAACTTTTTTAGTCTTGTTTTAACTGTAAGATCTTGTATATCAAACAGTTTCCTTCCTTGCAGACTTTAGGGACTTACCATCCAAACCACATAGCCAAGCTTGTAATTCCAGAAAACATAGAAAAATCAGGAAAGATTTCTGTGAAATGCTGTGTTTTGAAAACCTGTTTTGTATCTATCCAGGTTCAAGAAACATAGCTAGGGCTTAATCGACACACGTATATCATTAACACTTATTGTAATATTTTCCCATTAGTGCTGCCAAGAATCCTAATTGAAGGATCAGTTCAACCTCATACTAAAGGTCATTTTATTAAAAAATACATTATTTATGGCTAGCGTTAGGCAGTGGCAAATGGGACAATTGCCCTGGGTCTCCTTGTCATATGGGGCCTCAAGTCTGCCTGCAGCTGATGGAAGCATGGCCTGAAGGCAGACGTCGGGACCCTCTCGCCAGTTTTTGCCCTGGACCCCTGCATATTCAACATTGGCCCTGTCTCTACTTGCCTGGAAGAAATCTCTTCCATGAGAAATGTTAATGAAAACGGAACTACTTCGCCATCACCTACCGACTAGGGGAACTTATTCCACCTCAAAGGTGGAATAAGTTCCCTGTTCAAGCCACTGGCCCTGGATGTACAGGGCCGACAATGGAATTGGCCCTGTACATCCGGGGCCGACAACCGCCCACTGCCCGCCCCAACACCGTCCCTGATATGCCCTTTTCCCGCCCCGTCTACCTTCCTTGTACAACGCGTGAGGAAGGTAGATGGGATCGGGAAAAGTCCCGAATAGCAGGGATAGTGATATTCGTACCTCGGAATGATCCCATTTGTGAATACTCTTGGTGCCAAAGCTAGGCCGAAAGGTAGTACTGGTAATGAGTTCCCTGAAATATGAATCGCAGGTAATGTCTGTGAGAAGGATGCATGAGTATGTGAATGTAGGCAGTCTTGAGATCTACAGAACAAAGCCAGTTGTCCCTCTGAAAATATGGAAGCAGGGTTCCTAGGGAGACCATCTTGAATTTTTCTCACTCCAAGAACTTGTTGAGGACTCAGAGATCTAGGATGGGTCTCAATCCCCCCGTCTATTTGGGAATGAGGAAGTAATGGGAGTAAAACCCCAACCCTTCCTGTGTAGGAAGAACTCTCCATGGCAGCTTGTGACAGCAGAGATTGAATTTCCTGCTGCAACAGGGTACAGTGAAGGAGTTTTTACTTTTCCTTCTTAGCTACAAACCTCACTGAGGAGAAGGGCTGGGAAGGTGGGAAGATAGGCATGTAGACACAGTGGGATGCTCCCAAAAGCTTTCCTATGGGATGCTGGGGAGCGTTCCCACATGGGCTCCATCGGGAGACATCACCCATATGTGAAGACTGATTCCTGCTGTTCCCAGAGATCACCTGTCACAGGTGAGTAAATAGAAATTACACTTACCTGATAATTGTAGTTCCTGGAGGGTCCAGTTTAGTCCTCCACATCAGGTAGTGCACCTCCTCCTGCAGCAAGGAGACTGGACCAATCAAATCCTTTCCCTATGGGGATGTATACTACTGGAGCTCCCATCAGCCCCCCAGTGAACTGTTAACAAGCAAACCTAAAACGAAGAATATGCATGGAAAACAGCAATGATACCCCTCCCCCAAAATCTTGACTCCCTCCCCAAACGAGGGAACCGAAACTGTGCACATCGCGCCCACCTGGACCACTGAGCGAAAAGAAGGCACTGCCACACCATGACAGAAAAAGAAATGACTGGACTCGAGGGAACCCAGGCAAAACACCAAACCAGCGTTCTCTCACACCGTATCAGCGCGCCGAACGTAAAGGCAAAAGTCATCGGGAGGAAATGAGGACTAAACTGGACCCTCCAGGAACTACAATTACCAGGTAAGTGTAATTTCTATTTCATGAGCGGTCCTCCAGTTTAGTCCTCCACATCAGGGATGTAACAGAGCAGTACTTAACGGGGGGGACCAACCCAACCGGCGCGCAGAACCGCCGCACCGAAGCAAGGATCTTGGGATGCCAGAACATCCAGCTGGTAATGCTTACTAAAGGCATGTAGCGTCGACCATGTAGCCGCCCTGCAAATGTCCAATGGCGGAACCAAACTGTGCTCCACCCACGATGTCGCCTGCGCCCGAGTAGAATGGGCCCGCAAGCCCAGCGGGACCGCCCGGCCATGCAAGATATATGCCGACGCAATAGCTTCCTTGATCCATCTAGCAATGGACGACTTCGACGACGCCTCCCCCTTGTGTTGACCACCAAACAAAACAAATAGGTGGTCCGTCTTATGAACTGACTCGGTAGCTTGGAGGTATCGACGGAGCACCCGCCGAATGTCCAGACGATGCAACCCCCCAGACTCGTCCGCCTCTGGGGAGTCAAAAACCGGAAGGAAAACGGCTTGGTTCAAATGAAAAGTAGACACCACCTTAGGAAGAAAGGAAGGGACAGGACGCAAGACCACTCTGTCCCGAGAAAAAGATAAGAAGGGTTCACGACACGAAAGCGTCTGCAACTCCGAGATACAGCGAGCCGAACAGATGGCCACCAAGAACACAGCCTTCAACGTGAGATCCTTGAGCGACGCAAGATGAAGAGGCTCAAAAGGCTTCTGAACCAAAGCTTGCAACACCAAATTCAAATCCCACGGAGGAACGGTGACCCTGTGTAGAGGACGCAGCTGAAACACAGCTCTCAGAAAACGTTGTACATCCGCGTGAGCCCCCAGGGGAACCCCCAATGACCTTACCCCTGTAACACGCCAGAGCCGCCAAATGCACCTTTAGAGAGTTCGCAGCAAGACCTTTGTCAAACCCGTCCTGCAAGAAATTGAGAATGGCGGGAACGGAAGCCGTCGCGGCCCGGAGATCGTGCCTCGAACATCAATCTTCAAAAATTCGCCAGACGCGCACATAAGTGAGCGACGTAGAAGATTTTCGCGCCCGAAGAAGAGTCGCAATAACCGCTGAAGAATAACCTTTCCGCCTCAACCTAGCCCTTTCAATGTCCAGACCGTAAGCGAGAATCGATCCACTTGCGGCATCTGTAGCGGCCCCTGAAGCAAGAGGTCCCGCAAGAGCGGCAACCGCAACGGAACCCCGTCGAGGAGCCGAATGAGATCCACATACCACGGATGCCTGGGCCAATCTGGAGCCACTAGAAGGACCTTCCCCGGATGCGCTTCGATGCATTGAATCACGCGACCGATCAATGCCCACGGAGGAAAGACGTAAAGGAGCCCGGGAGTCAGCCATGGGCGAATGAGAGCGTCTATGCCCTCGGACATGGGTTCTCTCCGTCTGCTGAAGAACCGAGAGGTTTTGGCCGACTGAAAGGTTGCCATGAGATCCATGATAGGTGGCCCCCACCTGCGGACTATCTGAGCGTATACTTGCGGGTGAAGTTCCCACTCCCCGGCATCCACGTGCACTCTGCTGAGGAAATCCGCCATCACATTTTCTTTTCCGGCGATATGCCCCGCCGAAATGGCTAGCAGTCGCGGCTCTACCCACTGGAACAACATTTCGGCCTCCGCTTCCATCGCTCTGCTGCCCATGCCGCCCTGACGGTTGAGGTAGGCAACTGTCGCCGAGTTGTCGGATAGGATCCTTACCGCCCAGAGGTTCGAACGCCTGAAGAGCCCGCAGCACCGCTCGCAGCTCGAAGCGGTTGATCGACCAAGAAGCTTCCAGAGCCGACCACGCTCCCTGCGCGAAGCGACTGTCGCAATGAGCCCCCCAGCCCGTCAGGCTCGCATCCGTAGTCACCGGCAGCCATACCGGCTGCTCTAGGGGAACTCCCGCCTGCAACGCCCTCGAGCTCAGCCACCAGCGTAACGACTGCCGCACTCCCCTTGGACAAGGTAACCGCTTGCTCAGCGAATCCGTCTGATTCGACCAACGCCGTAAAAGGGCTCATTGCAGTGGACGCATATGAAACCTGGCCCAGGGAACCACATCTAGAGTCGCCGCCATCGTTCCAAGAACCCGAAGATACCACCAAGCTGACGGAGCCGGGAACGCTAAAAACTTGCGGACCAAAAGGCGTAAGGCTCGTGCTCGACGATCCGGCAGAAACACTAACCCCTTCGCCGTATTGAAGAGAACCCCGAGATATTCGAGGGACTGGGTCGGTACCAACTGGCTCTTTTTCCGGTTTACCACCCAGCCGAGACTCTGCAGAAGAGCTATCACTCGGCTCGTGGCTTGCAAGTTCTCTCCCTTGGTCTTCGCTCGAATTAACCAATCGTTGAGATAAGGGTGAACTAAAACCCCTTCCTTTCGCAACGCCGCGGCGACTACCACCATGACCTTGGTGAACACCCGTGGCGCCGTGGCTAGGCCGAATGGCAGCGCTTGAAACTGGTAATGGCCCCACGGAAGAGCGAACCGGAGGAACCTTTGATGAGCCCCTCTGATCGGAATATGCAGGTAGGCCTCCGAAAGATCGAGAGACGTCAGCAACTCTCCCTGACGCACCGCAACTAAGACGGATCTCAGAGTTTCCATCCGAAAATGAGGGACCCGAAGGCAGCGATTCACTCCCTTGAGATCCAGGATAGGACGGAGGGACCTGTCCTTCTTTGGCACCACGAAATAAATAGAGTACCGACCCGCACCGAGATCGGCATCCGGAACAGGTACCACCGCCCCCAAGGCCAGCAGATGGTCCAACGTTGCACGAACGGCTAACACTTTTTGAGGACTCTTGCAAGGCGACAGAACAAAGGCATCCCGGAGAGGACAGGCGAATTCTAGAGCGTACCCATCCCGGGCGATCTCGAGGACCCACTGGTCCGAAGTTACCTGGACCCAGGAAGAAAGAAAATGACGAAGCCACCCCCCGATCACCGGACTTCCTTCCGGGGTCTGCCTCGTCTCATTGCGGCTTGCGACTAAAGGAAGAGGAGGATGAAGAGGAGGCAGCCGAGAATCCTCTACCCGCTCCTCGAAACCCTCGAAAACCCGAGGATCTATTTGCCAGTCGTCCACGCTGGAACCCCCCAAACCTGGACGCCCGGAACCGGCGAAAGTCACGAAACAAACCTCTAGTCGAGGACACACCCCTATTCTGTCGGGGCTTATCCTCCGGCAGTCGCCCGCCTTTAGACTCACCGAGGTCCTTGACCAACTTATCCAGATCGTCCCCGAATAACAGCCTGCCCTTAAAGGGGAGTTTGCTGAGGCGCGCTTTAGAGGAGCCATCAGCAGCCCAGTTGCGCAGCCAAATAGAACGGCGCGCCGCCACGACAGACGCCATGCTGTTGGCCAAAGTCTGGATCAAGTCATAGTGAACATCCGCCAAATAAGCGGAACCCGATTCTAAGCGGGCAACCTCCAACAACCCTTGTTGGTCTAGACGGGAATCCTGTCGCAAATGTTGAGCCCATCTCAAACACGCCCTAGAAACCCAGGCTCCACAAACAGAGGTCTGTAAGGCCAAGGCATTAGTCTCAAAGGCCTGCTTCAGCAAACCATCCACCTTTCTATCTTGGATATCCTTCAAGGCCGCGCTGCTCTCAACCGGAATCGTAGTTTTCTTGGTTACCGCCGAAACCGCAGCGTCAATCCGCGGAGAACGAAATCTCTCCTTATCCTTGTCCGCCAGAGGGTAGAGACGATTCATCGTTCTGATATCCTTCGAGCCCGAATCAGGGTGATCCCACTCAGCTTGAATCATCTGATCCACCACTCTGTGAACTGGAAACACCGTTTGAGAATCTCGGACCGCTTGAATGAGAGGATCTTCCAAAACCTCTTCCTCCCCGGGTCGCCCGACTGTCAAATTCAGGGCTTGGAGAGATTCTGTAATTAAAGGAATCAGTTCTTCTTTGCAAAAAACACGGATGATCCGAGCCTGTTCCTCAGGTTCCGGAATCTCCCCTTCCTCCAAATCCTCGAGTCTGTCCTCGGGATCCGCATCAGACCATTCCTGCTCTTGCCAGGCCAGCTCAGGGAGTTCCATTTCAGAAACACGAGGCCGCTTAGCCGCCTTAGGGATGTCCGCTCTCGCTCCCTCCATTCTGAGAGACGGTGGAGCCGAGGGAGCCGCGCACGGCTCAGATCCTTTTCCCAAGCGACCCCTCTGGAAAGCTTGGTGCATTAGAAGCATGAACTCAGGAGAGAAATCCCCCCAGGCCACCTCGGTAGACCCCAAGGCCTGGACACCCGCCGGCGCAGTCGAAGTAGATAGAAGGGAAGGCAGGATAGTCCCTGCAGCCAGTTCCTCCCCACTAGAAACTGGAGGGACCACGGAATCCAAAGGAACGCTGGACTCCATTGGTTGTTGTAGCTCTGGCGGATTGCAGGCACAGCCCTTGCAAACTCCCGCGTCAGAGACGGAGCCTTTGCGGGACCCACAAATCACGCACTGCGGCCGACGAGACATATGACGAGAACCGCAACGGTGCAGAGCTGTCAGGAGAAGAACACAGCCCAAATGTGCCACAGGACTGCAAAGATCCGTTTTTTTTTTTTTTTTTTTACACACCCCGACTCACTGCTATACAATTAGCAAAGTAAGCAAAGCTTTCTGAGTCAGGACGCCCCGTGTCAAACACGCCACAGCACAGCCCCTGAAGAAAAAAGCGGGATCCGAAAAGAAAATGGCCGCCGGCACTCCAGACAGTCGAAAAAAGGCGCGAAAAATAAAGAAAAGGAAAATCAATGAAAACAAACAAAATCGCCACGATCCAGCTGATCCGAAGAACGGGGACACTTCAAAACGGGCTAAAAATAAAAGCACACTTACCCCGAAGCCAGGACAGAGAAAGGCAACAGAGCTGAGCCCAAGAAGGAGCAAGCTGCAATGGCCCCGCGGTGTGAGAGAACACCGACTGAAACGCTAAGCGACCTGGGGTCCTTCGAGTTCCTGAAGGTACTCCCAAGCTAGGAGATGGCAATTGTGGCCAGATTCCTCCTCCGAACTGTCCTGGAGGGGAGATCAGCAGCAACAGAAGTGCAGCCGACGTGCCGTTGCTCAGCAGAAGGCGGACGGTCCGTACAAGCTCGGCTCCCTCCTATACAGAATTTAAAGACCCAGACACCTAAACTGCAAGAAAAACAAAAAGTGCTACAAGGAGCAATGAAAAGGAAAACAAGCAAAAACTGTAAAGTCCTAAAGCTCAAGTGAGCCCACAAAAGGCTCACACCGCCTCCTGCTGCAAGGAGACTGGACACACTGGAGGGCTGATGGGAGCTCCAGTAGTATACATCCCCATAGGGAAAGGATTTGATTGGTCCAGTCTCCTTGCTGCAGGAGGAGGTGCACTACCTGATGTGGAGGACTAAACTGTAGGACCGCTCAGGAACTATGCTTTACTCACTTGTAGCAGTTGTTCTCCGTGGACAGCAGGAATAAGTCCTCACAACCTTCGCACCTCCCAGAGGAGTTGTTTTCTGCTACAGCTTTGTTATTATACTGGAGAAGATGGTGCTGTGGCAGGCGGGAAGACAGGCACAGGCACAGTGGAGCCTCCCAAAAGCTTACAATATAAGCTAGGGAGCGTTCCGACATGAAGCTCTCTCAGTGAGGTCACCCATACGTGAAGACGTATTCTTGCTGTCCACAGAGAATACCTGCTACAGGTGAGTAATTACCTTTTCTAGCACATCTCACAGTATGGAGAAAAAAATGTAGTAGTCCATTTGATTACATTTTAAATTTGAAAAAGTCTGTCTCTAAAGGAAAATTTAGGGGAGGATATTCAGCAGTGGTGGCTAGCCATTCTAACGTAGCTAACTACTGACACTGAAACTTAAACATGGATATTCAATGCTGGGGAAATATCCGGGTTTCCCAGTTTGGCAGGAAGCTAACCGGGCAGCAGCAATATTCAGCCGCTGCCCAGTTAGCTTCTGTGGCGAAAGTTAGGACAGCTTTTGCTGCACCTTACGTTTGCTGCCTTACCATAACTGGGCAACGGCTCAATATGTTAAAAACTACATTATTCATGACCAGCGTTAGGCAATGGCAAATGCCCTGGGCCTCCTTGTCAGATGGTTGACTGACAGATGACAGAAGGTGATGGTACATGGAGCTCACTCGGATGAAAGGAGGGAGATTAGTGGGGTGCCCCAGGGTTCGGTCCTGGGCCTGGCATTGTTCAATGTATCTGTGAGTGATATTGTTGAAGGACTGAAAGGAAAAGTCTGTCTTTTTGCAGATGACACGAAAATTTGCAACAGAGTGGACTCCCCTGAGGGAATGGATAACATGAGGAAAGATCTACAAAAACTGGAAGAATGGTCTGCTTGGCAGTTAAGATTAATACAAAGAAGTGCAGTGTCATGCACTTGGGAAGCAGAAATCCAAGGGAAATGTACGCGATAGGGGGCAAGAGGTTGGTGCGCACAGACCAAGAGAAGGACCTTGGTGTGATTATTTCTGAGGATCTCATGGTGGCAAAACAGTGCGACAAAGCGGTGGCAAAAGTCAGGAGGATGTTGGGTTGCATACAAAGAGGAATTACCAGCTGAAAGGAAGAGGTACTAATGCCACTGTTTAAGTCACTGGTGAGGCCTCACTTGGAATGCTGTGTTCAGTTTTGGAGACCGTATCTCACAGAGAATGTAAAAAGACTGGAAACTGTTCAGAGGAAGGTGACCAAAATGATTTGGAGCCTGCATCAGAAGCCTTATGAGAAGAGACTTGAGACCTAAATATGTACACTCTGGAGGAGAGGAGGGACAGGGGAGATATGATTCAGACCTTTAAATACTTAAAGAGAATTAATGAACAAACAAACCTCTTCCAAAGATGGGGAAGCTGTAAAACTAGAGAGCATAACATGAAGTTGCAAGGGGATAAATTGAAAGGCACTGTCAGGAAATACTTTTTCACTGAAAGGGTGGTGGATGCTTGGAATGCCCTCCTGATGGAAGTGGCGGGGGCAAATACAGTTGCAGAATTCAAAATGGCATGGGACAGATACAGTGGATTCCTTTACAGCAACAGGATAAAATCAAAATAAACTTAACTATCTAATTTCTCAACAAACAGGGGTATCCTACACGGAGAGGTGGGTTCACCCCTAAACAAAGACATGGGGAGGGATGGCCTGCAGAGAGCAGAAGGTGCACCTACTCTTTGCATCTTACTGGGCAGACTAGATGGACCATACTGGTCTTTAACTGCTGTCATTTACTATGTTACTATGAAACTCCCCTGTGAAAAAATTTGGGGGTAAGCTTTTGAAGTAGAGCTAATAACCCTTGAGGACCACATTCAAGGTCCAATGTTCTGTTGTTATGAGAGGCCACCTGTGGGCAAAGTGGACCAAGTGGCCTACAGTGTGAGAGGGGTGAGGATCCTTTAGGGGAAGTATAGCTATACTCTCTTTGAAGGAGTCAAAAACCATTTGAAGGCTGGGCCTGTGGAGCTGGTTGAGGTTTGAGAGCCTTAGGCTTCTTGGGCTGACATGGGCCCTGCTGCTTTGTTGAGGCTGCTGCTGCTGCTGCTAATGTGGGCAGAGTGGATAAGATGGATAGTATCTCTTTTTTTAGGGTAGAAAGGCTTTTTCTTTGAGGCCTTCTTTCTAGCAGGATCAACTGTCTTTCTAGAGAGGCGTTTAAGAGTGAGATCATCTGTTTCAAGCTCAACCGCCTTCTCCCTCCAGCCTTTCCCAAAGAGATTTGCTTTGACTTCACGGTGGTGTGGGAACCGCATGAGGAAGTCAATGCCTGTGAAGATGTGGAGGCCACTGATGAGTGAACTGAAGTAGCCAAGTCTGATGGAAACAGAGACCCACATTGTCTTTCATGGTTTTTTTAATCCTCTTTTAGTCATCAACTGACACAAGGAACAAGTTGCCTGCTCATGGTTAGGACCTAAGCATTTTAAGCACCAGTCATACTTATCGGTGGCTGAAATAGTGTTCCAACACTTTGAACACTTTTTAAAACCACTGGCTTATTTCTCCATACTTGAGAAGACAGTCGATGCCAGGTCAAAAAAGGCAATGGCAGCCTAGGCCATTGAGACCAGCGGCGGGATCCGTGGTAAAAGACGAAAAAATAAAACAAAAAATTAAATAAAAAATGGACTATGGTATCGAGTGATGGTACCGGAGTCTGCGGGAAGGCAAAAATGAAGCACAGTGTACCCCAAAGGGAAGGAAGAAAATAGTTTAACAGTGGTGACAGGACAGATGCTCGAATGGCTCTGCGGAAATCTAGAAATAAGGAGATGAGCTGGGAAGGCAGGAAGTCAGTCATGCAGGTGCAGCAGGATGCCCCCAAAAGCTTTCCTATTGGATACTGGGGAGCATTCCTATGTGAGCTCCATCAGGGGATGTCACCCATATGTAAAGACTGCATTTCTGCTTGTTCCTGGAGATCTACCTTTTCTCCATGGACAAGCAGGAATGAAGTCCTCAAGTATGGGACGCCCAAGCTACAGGCTACCGAAAACTGAGGAAGCTGAAAAGCCCAATAGGGGCAATCAAACAAGAACTGGAGAACCAACTATATACAGCAATGGTAGCTCCTAAGGGGAACTCATCTGATTCAGCATCTTCACTATAGAGATTCACTTATCAGTACTTACGCACTGTGGTAATTTTTCTTTTTGGTAGCCTGGACAGACAGAAGGGCCTTGGTGGGACAGAGATGGATACTAATCCCCAAACAGATGCCAGAGTTCAGACTGGCCAAAGCTGCTGTCGCATAGGGAATCCCCATCCAGACAATAGTGAGATGTGGACCGAAAACCACATTGCAGTCTTGCAGATCTCTTCCATGGAGACTGAATGCAAGTTGGCCACCAAAGCAGCCATGGCTCTGACATGAGCTGTGACATGACCATCAAGGCTCAGGCCAGTCTGGGCAAAAGCAAGAGATGCAGTCTGCCAGTCAAATGGAAAGAATGTGTTTGTAAATGGCAGCCCCTAGCTTACTGGGATTAAAAGAGACAAACAGCTGGATAGACTTTTGGTGAAGCTTGGTCCACTCTAGGAAGAAGACCAAGGCTCGCTTGTAGTCCAGCATGTGCAACACTGCTTCCCCTCTATGGGCATGAAGCCTGGGGAAGAAGGTTGGCAGAACGATTGACAAAGATGGAAAGCAGATAACACCTTTGGGTGGAATCGCGGATGAGTGCGTAAGATCACTCTATTACAGTGGAATCTGCTATACGGTAAGTTAGCCACCAGAGCCTGGAGCTCACTGATATGGTGTGCTGAGGTAACTGCCACCAGAAATAAGACCTTCCAGATCAAGAATTCCAGAAAGCTTGAAGCGAGCGACTGAAAGGGAGCTGACATGAGCTGCACTAAAACCACATTGAGGTCCCACAACATTGCTGGAGGCTTAAAGAGGGGCTTAGAGAGGAGTAGGAACTGCATGAAGCGAACCACCAAAGCTGAGCAGATATGGACTTTCCCTCCGAACAGTGATGGTAGGCCTCAATAGCGCGTAGATGAACTCTGATTGCGTTGGACTTGAGTCCCGACTCTGAGAGGTGCAAGAGGAACTCGAGCATCCTGTCAACAGAGCAATAAAAGGGGTCCAAGACCCAGTCGGTGCACCAGGAAGCAAACCTCTTCCATTTGAAAGCATAAAACCCTCTTGTCGAGGCCCTTCTAGAGGCCAACAGAATCTTCGTCACGCCGTTGGGCAGGGTAAGATCAGACAGGACTCGCCGCTCAACATCCACACAGCGAGGGCTAAGGACCAGATGTCGGGGAGAGCAGCCTCCCCTCTTGCTGTGAGATAAGGTCTGGAGCACAGCCCAACCGCAGAGGTTCCCACCACGAGAATTGAAGCAGAAGGGAGAACCAAAACTGTCTGGGCCAATACAATGCAACAAGAATCACCGTACCGCTGTCTGCCTGGAGTTTTTAAATGTTCTCAGAGATATTGTTTTATTGTTTACCTATGTATCCTTGTTACTTTGTTCTATGTAAACAGTTGAAACACACTGCCACGAAATGTTCTATGTAAACCGTCTTGATTTGTAGAAAGACGGTATATAAAAAATGTTAAATAAATAAATAAAAATAAATATAAAATGACCCTCAGGACAACCTTCAAACACTCCCACACTACTACTGGGTTTTTGTTTTTTGCTTTTTTTTGCATGGTTCTCTTCCTGTCTTCTACTGGTCCTCTCCTGCTCCTCTTTCCTGTTAACAATGGAGTTGGATCTTTCTCTTTCTGTTTTCTAGTTCTTATAGTTCTTCTCTTGTTTTATTGTTATATCTACTTTTTTAAAAACACTCTGCCTGCTATAAGCCAATAGTGGTATATAAAATCTAATAAATGATACTGGAGGTTGCTCCCCATCATCATTAATCTCCATATACTCCCTGATAACACATCTAAGCTTCTCATAGTCTGATGTTTTATCCAGGAGAGAATCATGCAGATGCTATAAATTACTCCCCCTCAGCACTATCCACCTCTTAACCTCCCCCCACACTGGGACGTGATCAGGCCAAGAAATACAATCAATTTTGCATTCCCTCATTTGAGGAAAAAGGCCTCTCTCCACCCACAGGTAATCAACCCTAGAGTATGAATTATGAGATTTTGAATAAAAAGTGAATTTCTGTTCATTGAGATGCCATCCCCTCCACAAATCTGCTAGGTCAAAAGCATTTACAAATGCCTTGAAACTATGGACATGCTCGTAAGCTACCTGAGTGGGTACCCTGTGATGCGTCGACTCAAGGATTGATTGCCCAATTAAAGTTACCACCCACCATGAGATCACCCTCAAACGTATGCTCCCAGCTGGTCCGTGATGTGTTTAAAGAAAGCCCCTTGGTCCACATTCGGTGCATAAAGGCTAACAGTAGACTGACAAAACACCCCTGCGGGTCATGCTGTACCATGAACTCCTGCACTAGTATATCCACAGCTATTAAAATAGCAACCCCCCAATTTTCTTGTTAACTTGATTGGAGGCAAACCGCCATTTATCATATTTCTTTGACCCCCCACCCTAAAATCATCCCTAGTCAACAAGTGAGTTTCCTGGATGAATGCAACTTGCAGTTGCAAATTGGACAAATCCTTGAATAGCAGCTGCCTCTTAAAGGGTGTGTATTCAACCCATGCACATCAAGTGTGTCAAAGCGGAACCCCCTCATGTCTCAGGAACCAACCCCTTCCACAACGCACAGGATTCCCACCCCTACCTCATCCATTCCCCCTTCTTGCAAACAACCCCACCCCTCCTTCCCCCACAACCACAGGGCTATATACGTTATAGCCTCGCCCTGAGGAGTGATGCACCCACTCCTAGGCCTCATCTCTCACACAATACATCTACAGCACTTACTTACAGCACACTATCATATGATACCCCCATAGATTCACACTGCTCCTCAAGCAAGAACAAGAGTATAAAAAGGTATTCACCCCACATCACACTTTATACCCAATAAACCCTTCTTTCCCAGACACCACATGATACTACCCCCAAGAACAAAACCAACAATCCCAGCAAAATCCACTCATCTTCCAGAAGACCGTCCATCACTAGCTGGTCTTACGGCCTCCATAGTTGTTTCCCTCCTTGCTTTGCTCGCTGCCAGTGTGTTATGGAAAGGTCATCCTTCCAGTCTTGCACAGCTCGAGGTTCTTTCAGCGTTGGCAAGTTAGTCCATCCAGCCCCCCGAAGGCCCGATTATGGTCTCTTCTGGGGAATGTACCCTAATCTCTGACCCAATATTGTGAACTGCAAGCCCATAGGGAAAGTCCCCCTATAGTGTACACGTTCAGCCCACAGATGCTTTGTAATCTCCCAAAACTCTCTCTGCCTGCTCATGGTAATGGTGGACAGAATATATCCTGATGGCAGAGTTCTCCCAGTGTATCTTTCCCAATGTAGCTTCTGCGCTGACCGCACTACCACCTCCTTTGTGGCAAATTCATTGAAACACGCCAACACATCACAGGGCCTTTCCGACCTCCAAGGTCCCAGGGTACGATGAGCATGTTGTATTTTAAAGCAAAAGTTTGGGCAGCCTTGACAACAGCAACATTAATTTGCTCGGCGATCTTTTTGTAATCTACTGTAATTTCTGTCTCCATCTCTGGCAGACCCCAAATGCGTATATTCCAACATCAGGATCTGTTTTCTAAGTCCTCCACTTTTAATGTCAACTCTTCATTCTGTTTCACCACCTCTTGCCATTTATTTTTTTAGCTCTGAATGCATGCTGTCCCTATCAGCCATTTGGCTCTCCACCTCATCTACCTGCTGACCCAGCTCACCAAGGTCCATGTGCAGGTCCCTGATCAAAACTTGGGCATCTTCTTTGAAGGAAGCTAGGGCCTCTTTTAAGTCGCCAAACCATTATTGAAGTTCTGTGTGCAGTTGCGACACTTCACCTGGTCGTTCCCCCAAGATCAGTGGAGCGCTCACCGCTCCCTCCACATCTACCTTGTCTTTGCTGGTCGCCATCTTGCTGGACCCAGCTGTCGACATTCTGCTGTTTTTGTATGCAAAGGTTTTAAGATCAAGAGGGGTATTTTTTGCTGCCATTGACACGCTACTAAAGTGAAACACCAGTGACTGAAGCTCAGCATGGTGTGCCAAAGGCGCTGAATTTAGAGGTTTTCAAAACACCCACTGAGAGCTCTAGGCTTAAGCCTCCATAATGGTCAGTGATGTCACTTTCTCCAGCAGATGAAATTTAATGTGGACAAGTGCAAAATTATGCATTTAGGGGAGAAGAACCCAAACAATGGTTGCACGATGCAAAGTTCCACATTAGGAATCACCACCCAGGAAAAGGATCTGGGGATCATCGTGGATAATACATTGAAACCTTCTGCTCAGTGTGCAGCGGTGTCCAAGAAAGCAAATAGAATGCTAGGAATCATAAGAAAAGAATGGGGAATAAAATGAAGGATATTATCATGCCTTTGCTGGGTGCCGACGATGTCTGTCGGTTCCAAAAGGGATATCCGAGGGAGAAGCTCCCCCGATGCATGTTCGAATGCCGGCACTGGCCCCAGAATCAGCAGTTGTTGTCAGGGAACAGTCACTTGCACAGCTGGAGCTGTTGATACTGTCGGTCCCGAGGTTGCCAGGTGTGTGGCCAAACACCTCTTGATAGCCAGTATGCACTGGTCAGGGAAGCTGATTGATGCCTGGGTGGAATCCCATACGGGGCTTTGAGCCACCGTCCCAGAGCATGGAACCAGTAGCTCTTTGGAGGTCAATGCCTCTGGAGTGTCCTGGAGCCTGTCTTGTGCTTTGGAGGTGGTTTGGCAGGTTAGTCAGCATCGGACGCACGTTTCAGTGAATCTCGATGACGATGAAGAGGCTTACCTCTGGCACTGGTATCGGACCTTGATGCCGATGACTTAAGATTTAGTTTTGTGCTTGGACTTTGAGCAGACCTGAGAACCATGAGAGGAGGCCGATGTCCTCTACTATGTGGAATCCATGAAATAGAATCCGGGGCAAACAGAGAACCATGCTGTCTGGCCCTGTTCTTTAGGCCTCTTTTTTCATTTGCTTTCACAAAGGACAATCATTTGGAACATGGTTGGGGCCCAAACATTTTAAACACCAGCATGTTTATCAGTGATTGATATAATACCAGAACATCTGGTACATTGTTTGAAACCACTGATGTTTTTTTCGATCATAGTGAAGAAATAGGCCAAGGCTTGGTTGGCGGTGAAAACCACCAAAATTGAAAGGAAAAATAAAAAGAAATAATCTTTAAAGAGAAAGAGAAATATTGGGACTGGTGTCTGTGAAGGCACCGGCGTTGATGGAAAGGCAGAGCACAGAATTTTACCAAAAAATAAATGTTTTTCGGTGGTGACAGGAAAGAAACAACCTGCTGGAAGGGGCGTCTCTATAATGAGGCCAAGTGAGGCAGTGGCTTCAGGTGGCAACTTTTTGGGGGTGGCAAAAATTTTATTTAGACAGTTTTGTATTCCGCCTTATCCTTCAATCAAAGCGGTCACAACACAATTGGGGGATACATTTAACACGCGGGGATATGAGACACATACACTAATACTTACAGGGAACATGGGCAATGGAGGGTTAAGTGGCTTGCCCAAGACCACAAGGAGCATCTGTGGGACTAGAAACCCCACTCCTTCCGGCCCAAGGTTGCTGTCCTCTAGTGGGATTTGAACCCCCGACCTTCTGGCCTGAAGTACCTTGCCCCAACCACTAGGCTACTCCTCCCTTGCCCCCAAAATGACCTCCTCACTCGGCCTTCAAAAAAACCAAAAAACAAAAAAACCCCGATTGGAGCCACTGCTGCTGCCACCGCAGCAGTGGCATAATAAAGTGCCCCATCGTCCCCCCGCATCCGCGGCAGAGCTCTCCTGTCAGCGCCGCAAACCTTATTCTCGCAGCTCTGTTATTTGAGCCCGCCAGCGCTGATGGGAAACAAGTATTTCCTGTTTCCCATCAGTGCCGGCAAGCTCAAATAACAGAACCGCGAGAAAGGGAAACTCTCCCTTTGTGGCGCTGAAAGGAGAGCTCTGCCGGGGAGGCGGGGGGACTGTGGGGCACTTCATTCTGTCACTGCCGTGGTGGCAATGACAACGGCTCCGATCATTTTTTTTTCTTTCTAAATTTCCCTTTGAAGGCCGGGTAGGCTGGGCTGCACTGGGGGGGAGGGGATAGCACTGTAATGGGTTGATGGGGGGAGGGTTAGGACTGGAAATGGGCTGATGGGGGGGGGGTAGAACTGGAAATGGGCTGATCGGGGGGGTTAGGACTGGTAATGGGCTGATTGGTGGGGTTAGGCCTGGAAATGGGCTGGGAGCTAGGACAGGAAATGGACTGATTAGGGGGGCTAGTAATGGGCTGATGGGGGGCTAGGACTGTAGTGGGCTGATAAGGGGGATAGGACTGGAAATGGGCTTATGGGGGAGAGAAGGAGAGTGCTGCTGGTCCTGGAAGAAAACTAGGGGCTAGGGCTATAAATGGGTTGATGCAGGGGGGATGGGAGAAGAGGCCTGGAAGAGAGCAGATAATGAGAGGGTCTGCCAGTGGAAGGAGGGGGCAGCAAGGGAGCTGACACGGGGGAAGGAGGGGGCTGGAAAGGAGCTGATATGGGGGGGGAAGGAGGGGGCTGGAATGGAGCTGACACCTGGGATGTACTGAAGGGGGATTGGAAGGGAGCCGACACTTGGGGATGGGAGTGGTAGGTGGCTGGGTAATGGGGAGGAGACTGGAAGGGAGCTGACATGTGTGAATGGCACTGGAAGGGGGGATAGACAGAGGGTAGGGTGACTGGAAGGGAGCTGACTGGGGGGTGGGTGGCACTGAGAGTGGACGTGAGCTGATACCTTGGATGGTATTTGGACTAGAAGGGGCTGGACAGTGGGGAAGGAGGGGGACTGGAAGGGAATGGATACCAGTGGTAATCGTGGGAATGCAAGGCGGTTGACATTGGAGGGTACTGGGAGGGGAGGAGTGGAAAGGGGGTCGATACTGGAGAGGGTTACTGGAACTGGAAATGGGTTTATGGAAGGAAGTGAAGAAAACAAAAGAAGAGATAAGAAATGGCAGATGAACCATAGACCACATAAAGAGAGATAAGAGGAGACAGGAAAGCAGAAGCCTCAGATTGGGACCAGCATGATCAGAGAATAAAATGGTCAGACAACAAAGGTAGAAAAAATAATTTTATTTAATTTTAGTGATTGGACTTTGTGCTATCTTTATATTTTACACAGTATGGGGTAACTGCATCTCTTCTTTATCTGATGTTGCACTGCATGTGGAGTCTGGCTTCTTGGGGTTTCAGTTTAAATTTTGTCTACATATTTTTATTTTTATTTTTACTTTAGATTGTGGTTACTTATTCTGTACTTGCTGAGGGTCTGTGTTCTGAGTGTGTGACTGAAGCCAGGTATTCTGTTAACATGGAGTTTGTACATAAAGATCTATACTGTACTGTATTAATTTGACTTGTTCAGCTTTTCAAATAGGTGTATGGATATTCCAGGGCCCACTGAAGTATTTACAGTGACCTTTTTTTTATATGGGCTCCTTATGTGAGTTTTGGAAGTTGGTATGGTAGATGTGCTCTTTGTTGTAGGGTTTTGTATTAGTTCACAATATGTCTGGTACTGGAGAATGTTTGTTGTTAGTGAGATGGTCAGAATCAGATTTTTTTTTAAAGATATTGAGTTCTGTGGATGAATGTCCTGGTTCTGCTCTGCACCCACTGTGGATGCAAAATACAAGTGGAGTTAGAAAAAGCAAGAACCATAACGCAGTTTATAACAACAAAATAAAAATGAGTTATAATCTGGTTTTACAAACTGTGCTGTTGGTTCTCGCTCTCTTTTAGTTCCTTGGTGTGCAAACATCTTGCATTTCCTCCATATAATCTAATCGGCTTTTTGGTTTGCTTCAGTCCTTGATTGGAGCTCTGAAAAAGCCCCGCCCACCTCTACGGGGGTGGGTGGGGGGGGGGGCGCCATCTCTTCCTTCGTCTCAGGCAGCAGATTGCCTTGAGCCACCCCTGCCTGCTGGCTCTGTGGAAAACTAAGAACTAAGGAGAGGACTTGGGAAGACAGATGCACAGGTACAGTTGATTGCTCCCAAAAGCTTTCCAATTGGTTGCTGGGGAGCTTTCCCGCATTGGCTCCATCGGTACCAATGTCACCCATATGTGAAGACTATATTCCTGCTCTTCCATGGAAAAAATATGCTACCTCATGGGAAAGCTAGGTATAAGGCTAAACTCAAGGTGCTGGGGAGGTTTGCAGATTAAACAATGGACAAATTGTATTTTTCAAACTACATCTATGTGCTTCTACCTAAATCCTGGGGTAATATCGTAACACTTTTCAAGCAAAAGTGTCAATACTCTGTATTAACAAGTAGTCCAGTTTATTCATAGCTGCTTAATACATGCTCTAAAATATGCTGACATTTATTAGGCATACCATATGGCAGATTCACAGCACATTAGACGTCAATTATACCTTTATTATTTCAAGAGTTCAAATGGCAAGCGGTAATTTTCACCTTGCATAACTTAAATAACTATTTTTTAAGTCAGTATTTTATAATTATTGGTGCCCATCTTCATAAATGTGTGTCTGGCCTGAGTAACCCCCATACAGCTAGATTAAGAGAATCAATTTTCAGCAAAGCCACGTCAACTGGTACTTTTCTACCTATGGGATCTAAAGCTGATTTCTAGGAGAAGCAATGCGGGTGGCTTCACTTTGAAAACTGTCTGTAAAGTACTTTGCACCTGCTTTATTTACAGGCTGCAAAACAAGGATAAACCATGCACACATGTGAAGATCCAAATGCATTTGTTTACTACCCTGGGCTACCCCTACTCAGGAATGCCTCTTTTTAATTTGCCTAAAAATATATCTCTTATGAAAACTTGCACATATTTTTAGACATTCTGAGAGGGAAAATTGTTGGGTGGGAGGTCAAAATGTAAGATAATGATCCAGTTATTCTGCTTGGGAAGCTCTCAAAGGCTTTGATCTATCTGCCCAAGTTAGCCAGCACATAAGCGCTGTTTTAAAAATAAATTGCAACATTTACATTTATTTATTTATTTATTTATTTTATAACTTTTATATACCGCGCTATTTGTTATCAGTGCGGTTTACATACAACAAGGGTGCACAGTCAGAAGTCTGTTCTGTGCTTACATTGTAACAGGAGTTTAAACTTGGAACATACATTGTAACAGGAGCATAAACTTGGAGCAACAGGGGAACTAAAAACATATGTACAAAATATAATTAGATTTGGATTGTATTGATAACTTGATAACTTTTGTCATTAATAATTGATAACTTTTGTCATTGATAACTTTTGATAACTTTTGTCATTAAAACCACTAAGCAGCCAAAGTTATCCATTTTAAAACGGGCAAGGTTTGGGGGCATGAAGGAGGCAGAGTTGTAAGTTATCCATTGGGTCTGTGGCTAAATTCAGCCACTGAACGGATCATTTATGCACTTATTTCCAAATGCATAAGGGGTAGGAATAATTTTAAATGTCCTTCTTTTAAAGTTACATATGCATTTTCAGCTTGCTGGAAATATGCATAAATTTAAAGTTATGCAGCACCCATGCAGCTGAAAGTCAACCTCAATATCTTTAAATTGACTTACAGCAATGCCTTGAATTGTTGCCAAGTAGTAAACAGCCAGATCGTCAAGGCTCTGGGACAATGTCAATCCAACAACCTACACATACAAAAAAAAGAAAAATTAAGAACACATCTATTGAAATCAGTACAGGTGGGATGTCAACATTATCTTTGGAATATAATAAAAGAAAGAAGCAACTGCCTGCAGCAACAAGTACAAATCCTCTGTTGGAATGGCAAATCCATTCTAAATCTGCTCCTCTTGAGCTGAAAAAAAAGTGCATAGACTATTCTGGTTAGAAAAAGAAGTGAAATTTTACCATTGTAACATAATGAATTCTTTGTGTGTTCTGAAAGCATTAGACATTGTACCCTCATGACTCCAGAAGTGACACAGAATTCAGCAAGTAAATTTTTTCATAAGCTATCCAAGAATCATACATAAACTAGCACAACCCCAGGCTTGTTGGTCTCGGTGCCTGAAAATGTTATGGGCTGCTTCCCAATTCTTTTTTGGCTTCCCCAGCACAATCCCCTCTCCATTCCCAAGTAATGCATACCCTGCTAATGTCATCAGCTCACTATCCTGGACCAGAGGAGCTCCTTTCCACACAGGGCCACATTCAAAAGCGTCTTCTTCTATATGGAGCTAACCACAATTTAATCGGTGCCCTTCTGTTTCCTCAGTTACATAGGGGGCTATTTGAGTAACCTGTACAAGCACAAGATCCACCAATATTTTCTGTAACTATATGTCTTTTAAGAGGTAGTTGCATTTAGCTTCCCATGCACCTTGCATCTGCCATTTTTGCCAAACAGCTGTACATATGAAAATCTAATTTACATATGTATTTTCCTGCTCTGAGAGGTTCATTTGCCAACCCTAATTGATCTCCCTAGGATTTAGACCAGAACACTTAAATAGTGAACCTTCAATGGAAGAGCACAAAGGCAATTACCAAAGGACTGAAGTACAGAAAACAGTGGAAAAATAAAATTCCATAAAATACTTCCCAAATAAATTTAAAACACCTTTGTCTTAACTCAGGGAAAAGCTATGATCCTGTTCACCCATTTCAGTCTAGTTGGGTGTACACTATGATCCTAGGGAAGTTTCCTGATTTCTCTCAGAGGGCTGAGAGAGCCACCTGGAACAAAGATACTTAAGGAATTGGGAGGCTGGTTCAGAGATTCTGGAACCTCCATTGCCCCATCTTTCCAACAGGTTCTTCAAATGGGAAATGTAGGCAAGAGGGCTTTAGGTAGCAGTGTACTCCTTTAATAACTCATATCCCTTCAGCTTCTGAGAATTGGTCAGGAAGGTCTCCTAATTCATACAATAATGCCATCTTATGGATTGGAGCAATTACAAGACATAAAAATATACTACAGGAAGTTACAGAATTTATCATGACTAATTATAATAGCAAATTTAAGTCTAAAATACTGTATATGGGCTGATATTCAAAGGAAGTTATACATTCACCAGCAATCACTGAACATATAATTTCTTTATCCATGGATTTGCGGCCTCTATATGGATAGTACTGGAATGAAGATCTGTCTAAATGGTCTGACACTATCCATATAGTTAATAGATGGAGGGAGGGAGGTGCCATGAGATTATTTATTTATTTGTGTGCTCTTATATACCGCTCTTTCCAGGGATCAGGAGCAGTTTACAAATAACAAGAACCAAGAACTATTACATTAAACAGTGATGAGAACTAGATTACATTGAACTAAGTCATAGGGGTATGTTTACTAAACCGCGCTACTGTGCGGGGGGCACTTGAGCGTGCGCTAAGGTACCTTAGCGCACGCTAAAGATGCGTTTTTGTGCCCCGCACACGTGCATGCCGCACTAACGGGCCCGCACAAGTGCGCGGCGCGCTGATGTGCGATAGAGGCGTGGAAAGGCTTTCGGAGGGTGGAGGAAGGCTCCCCAGGGGCGGAGAGACGGGGTCAATGGATGGAGAGTGGGAGGGGAGAGGCTCCCCGCACACGAGCGGGGCTGAAATTCACCTAAAAAAATACCGCGAGTGAAAACCTCGCGTTAGAGCCGATTTAAAGGGAAGAGAAACCATTTCTGTCAGCAATGTACAGCAAAACCAGGGAAACCTACAAAACGTGAGCAGTGTGATACTTGTGCACAGAACAAAATAGCAAATAAAAATTGAAAATGACCACCACAAAATTCTAAAAAATTATACTCCAGCTGGGCAACAGTGATAGTACTGGAAAACATCAAAAATCACTCCCAATAAAGCCTCAAATAAAATATGAATTTTAGAAGGGTCTAGTGGTTGGGGCAAGGTACTTCAGGCCGGAAGGTCGGGGGTTCAAATCCCACTAGAGGACAGCAACCTTGGGCCGGAAGGACTGGGGTTTCTAGTCCCACAGGTGCTCCTTGTGGTCTTGGGCAAGCCACTTAACCCTCGATAGCCCATGTTCCCTGTAAAATAGTTATCTCCAAGTTATAATGCCCTGTTCAATGTAATTTCAGTTTGTTCAATGTAAACCGCACTGATGCAGAATAGCGCGGTATATAAGAGAATTAAATAAATAAAATAAATAAATAAATAAATGTAAATGATCCCACAGTGAAATAGCAATGATCAGGGTTTCCCTCTCCATTGGACAGGTTACTTATGGCATGCACATTTCCACAACAGCAGGGCGGCCAGGTCGGAATGGGCAAATGGACAGATGCTGGGAAAGGGGATACAGAGGGCTGCAGGCGGAACATGCTGTGGTGCAGCTGGGGCACAGTGCGGACTAGGCAGATGCCTAGATGGCACCTAGGAATGCTGAAACTAAACAGCAGCCAGACAGCAGCTGATGAGGGCCCAACATGGGCACGAGAGTGTTTATCACAGTGTCACAGGGGATAGTACCCAGCAGGTACCCCCAAGGGCACAGAACATTGGCAGGCGGTGATTGGCGGACGTGCGGATAAATTTGCAGGCACCCCTACCCCAGAACCCGCACCATAGGCAGCTGCCTACCCGTACACAGGATGGCCTGAGACTGCGTACTACCAGCACCACCAGCAGAAGGGCATGTAAGCAGAGTGGCACGGGGTACTGGAGGCGGAGGGGGGCAGTGGCAGCTGCCCAGAGCAGACCATCGCCTAGCCCTGTGTAGGTGGGTGCCATGCACTGCAACAGACAGGCTCTGTCTGACAAACAACCATGGTATCTCCAGGGACTGCACTGTCTCTGTGAGCACAGTGTGGTGCAGTGAACACAGCCAGTGTGTTCAGGAGCAGAAGGTCACAAGTTCAAGTCCCAGCTGGGTCTACTGCCAATCCAGTACCCATATTTTACCCACAACTAACTAGTGATAGTAAATACGAACCTTTACTGCAGAGAACATAAGCATGGCTCAAACACTTCTATTTTACCCTACAGAGCACAGACACCAGAAACATGCACATTACCTAGAGCAGATTCCCCCAAATGCAGTCCTGGAGGTCCACAAAACCTTCAGGGTTTATGCTGTCTCCAATCTAAGAATGGAGCGGTACTGGTGGTGGAGGTGGCAGCAGCTGGTGGCCACAGCAGACCATGGCCTAGCCCTGTCCAAGTGGGTGCCGTGCACTGCAACAAACAGGCCCTGTCGGATGTACAGTCATGGACTCCCCAGGGAATGCAGCATATCTGTGGCAACACGGTGGTGCAGTGCACACAGACAGTGTGTGCAAGAACATAAGGTCACAGGTTCAAAGCCCAGCTGGGGTTTCTGCCAATCCAGTCCCCATATTTTTCCCACAACTAAAACGTGATAGCAAGGACAAACCTTAACTGCAGAGAACATACGCATGGTTAATACGCCTATATTTTACCCCACCAAGCACAGACACCATAAACAGGTGCATTACCTGGAGTGGAGTCTCCCAAATGTAGTCCTGGAGGGCCAAACACCATTCAGATGCCATGCTGCCTCTCATAAAGATGCCTGTGCTGCATATCTATGCACCACCCCCATGGTATGCAGATGTATCTCATGCATATTCATGAGGGACAGCATGAAAACCCGAACAGTGTTTGGCACACCAGGACTGGAGTTGGGAACCTCTGCCGTAAAGCAGCAGCCAACAGGGGCAGACACACCCACACCCACACCCACAGGCCCCATTGGCCAATGCCTCCTGGCGAGGCAGGACATTGGGCCCTGCGTGCATCTCCCAATACTAGCACTTGCATACCTTAGCAATGCCACCCTACACCTGGGTATACGGTACACACCTATCAAACGTTTCCTATGATTACTGGCAGATAGCAAGACCTACGTTAAGCACAGTTTGCTCATTGAGCTCCATCATAACAATCTTTCTGATGTCTGCGGTGTGTGCTTCAGGTCTGGTCTCTGACAGTGTTTACCACCCTGGGGAGTGACCCCCAACAGTATTGCGTAGCATATCCATGCCTGTACTGTGCCCAGGACTGGTGTGGTGGGCAGGGCTGCTAAACTCCTCTATAGTAGCACAATGCTGGCATAGGTGTGGGAGTGTGTGTCTGTCTAGACAGTGTGTGGTGGCTGCAAACACCTTCCACAGCCCACACTGCCAGCACTGTTGCCAGTATTGGCCTGCCAATGTGCATAATGAGGAGCAAGGTGCCATGGGTATAGCCCAGACAGGATGGCCTGGCCAGGATGCATCTGCACAGGGCATAGGGCACTGGCTGGGACATTTTAGTGCCCGGCCACCACCTACACAGGCAGGGTGACCTCAGTATGTCCTGCTGGGAGATCACTCTCACCCTGACTGTGCAGTGACGACAGCATGGCTAGGCACCCCCATAGTGCTATATAGTATTTCTCTCATGTGATATTTATGGGTTTCCTTTTGGGGCCCAGTCACTGATTTATCTGCTTGTTGTGTATGCTGACACCCCAGTTCTGGGTGCACGCATTTCCACCAGGAACATGCACTATGGACTAGCTAGCAGACTGTTTGCAGCTGGTATGTGTCTTGATGGAGCGGCTTGCAGGGTGCAGCGGCTGAAGGCTTGCTGCAGGAGAATATCAGATAGTGGTGGGGTGCAGCTTAGCATATCCAGGCCTAATGTCTGTCTGCTATTGCGTTATGGATGTGTACAGAGCTGCATTGACTGCCCTGTAGGGTGTCTGTTCCCCAGCAGGACCGGGGTTGATGGTCCCCTCTACTGCCACCATTGCAGGGAGGTAGAATGTGGATCTGTTGATGGGAGACCCTGTTTGCCACCCTCAGCCCTGGAGGAGGAGGGTGGTGGTACATAATCCTCCTAGGGATCCATAGGGACTACACCTGACTGAGACAGATAGAGATATCCAAGGTGTTTCTGCAGAAACTACCTATCTCACACATTAACACTGCTTTGGACCTCCAGCATGGCCTCTTTCAGCTATGGAAAGTGCTGTGGACCTGGTGTTGGGCGCCTCACCGCACTCTCAGGGTGAGCACAGTACCCGCACAATGTGACAGTGTGTAGCTACTCTGTGCCAGTAAAACACACGGTCAGTACCCCCTACCAGGCCGAGGTGCTGTGGGGGTGCACATGGTCACTCCCCCCTACGAGGCCGAGGTGCTGTGGGGGTGCATACCCCATCTTGTGTTTATCTGTGGACAGCTGATTTGCATGTGCAGTGCATCATGGGTACGGGTGGGCTAACCCTATCCTGGTGACCACAGCAGACTGTCTGTGTGGTGACGTGCACTCCCTCTGCAGCCAGCCAGGGGCTTGCTAGCAGCTATAGAGCTGTAGCACAATGGTTACTTCACTGCCTGTGGAGCCAGAGGTTGTGGGTTCAAGCCCACAGTGGGGTTATTTGATAGGGCTGCCCAAAGCATTATCTCTTTTTAATGTACATTATTGCTGCCAGCAAAAACACCCTCATCGTACTGTACCCATAAGGTGCCTCAGAGGGCGCTTTATAGGGCGCCCTATAGGTTCCCTTATGGTTACCGTCCATATAAGGTGCACTATACGTTATCCTGTGGAGCAACTTATAGGGTGCCCTATAGGGGACATTTTAGGGTGCCGTGGCGGACAGTGCACTTTATAATGTGCCCTATGGAGTGCCTTATAGGGTGCCTTATGCGGCACCTTGAATTACGGCACGTGAGGGCCTGTTTGTTGGCAGCAATTAATAAAATACAACTAAAGTGCTGCAGGAAAAAATACATACATTGCAAAGCTGATGTCTCAGCCAGCCTTACGTATTAGGCACACTGGGGAGCAAACTCATGACCCCAGTATCAGCAGTCAGTGCCTTAACCATTGTGCTACACTGCTGCTCCTCTTTGCATGTCAGCGCACCTACTTATGCTTTTCATTCCTTAAAATGCACAGTGCTGCCATCAAAAACATTGCTGTGACCTTGCGGTACCTCATACGGCACCCTATAAAGTGCCCTATAAGCAACATTCTAGGGTGCCTTGGCGGACAGTGCACTTTAAAATGTGCCTTATGGGGCGCCTTATGTTAACACGCTTTGAGAGTGCGTTTGCTAGTAGTAGTAGTAATTGAAATAAAAAATAAAATGCCTCCTAAAGCAAACTTCCCCATAATAGGTAATGCCTCAGCCAGCCTTCTTCATTGGGCATAGTGGGGGATTGAACCCATGATCCCTACACCATTGGTCAGTGTCTTAACCATTGTACTGTGGCTCTGTTCCTGTGCTTGTGCATCAGCGCGCCGCCTTATGCCGCCCAATATTAAAATGCCTCCTAAAGCATCAGCGCGCCGCCTTATGCCGCCCAATATTAAATTGCCTCCTAAAGTAATGCCTCAGCCAGCCGTCTTCATTGGGCACTGTGGGGGATTGAACCCCTGATCCCTGCACCATTGGTCAGTGTCTTAACCATTGTACTGTGGCTCTGCTCCTCTGCTTGCACATCAGCGCGCCACTTATGCCTCCCACGCAGCTTTCTCATGCGCTAATGTGTGGGGCGCACATGGGCGCCGTGCACATTAGTGCATGAATAATCCCGGTTTTGCTTTTTTCAGCCAGAAACGCCCACTCCTTATATGGCACCCGCACATTACCGGGGTTTTAGTAAACATACCCCATAGAGTATGTACAGCTGATTATAGTATTTAAAACTATATTACATTAACATTAACAAAAAAGTGGAGGCTAAACAAAATACAAGAAAACAAACAACTCTACCATAATTTACTCACTAGTTACAAAGACACAATTAATAAAACAAAAAGGGATTACCACACCAAAATACTAAAGTGTTCCCTTAATTGTCCAAGAGAGCTGTTTTCTATCGTAAGATCACTTACCAAGACAAACCAAACTGAGTCAGAAATATGTAACATCAGCCCACAAACATTAGCCAATTACTTTGCATCCAAGCTTAAACATAAAAACTCTAGATATACTACCTTCTTCCTAGATTATCCAGCAAACCTCATCAAATGGGACTCTTTCTACACAATAGATGAAAAACACCTGCTAAACATTATAACAAACATCAACACCACAACCTCCTCCTTGGATCCATGCCCAGTATTCATGGATCAAATCCACAAAATCAGAACTCGCCCCATACATTTTCACCAGGGGTGTCCAACCTTTTAGCTTGCAGAGCCACGTGGGCAATTTTTAAAAAGGTCACGGGCCAGAGCAGCCCCCCCCCTGGGTCAGCTCCTTTCCAGCCCCCCTGTCAGCTCCTTTCCAGTCCCCCCCCCCTGTCAGCCCCCTTTCCAGCCCCCCTGTCAGCTCCTTTCCAGTTTTCAGCCCTATTTTGCCCCCTCTGTCAGCTCCTTTCCAGTTTCCGCCCTCTTTCCCCTGTGCAGCTCCACTCCATTCCCCTTCCTGCAGCCCATGAAGCTCCGTTCCTCTTTTCTTGCCTCCGTTCCTCTCTCCTTCCTGCCGCTTCCGTTCCACTAATCCTCCTGCAGCCCCCGAAGCTCTGTTCCTCTCTCTCCTTCCTGCCGCCTCCGTTCCGCTCACCCTCTTACGGCCCGTATCGGCTCTGTTATGCTCCTTTCCCTTCCCAAGCAGCTGCCATAGCCGTAATTTAAAAGAAAGTGATGTGGACACTTCTGGCCATTTGGAGCCCCTGAAACTGCATTCCGCGCTCTAGTTTCACTTCCGCTTTGAGGGCAGGACACAGTTTCAGGGGTTACAAAGGGCTGTAAGGGTCCGCTTTGCTTTCTTTTTCATTTAAATTATCACTATGGCAGCTGCTTGGGGAGGGGAAAGTGAATAATGGAGCTCATACGGGCTGCAGGAGAGGGAGTAGAACGGAGCTTTGTTTTGCTTTATTTTTAAACATGAGGCGGCTCTTTTGGGGGCATTTTCGCAGATGGGTAGGGAGGTTGGTTGGATCGGGCCGGATAAAAGTGCCTGGCGGGCCAGACTTTGGCCCGTGGGCCGTATGTTGGACACCCCTGATCTACACATTATTAACCAATCTTTATCCCAAGGTATCATGCCTACAGACCTCAAAACTTCATCAATCCGCCCTATACTTAAAAACAAGACACTCAATGAACAAGACCCAAGCGCATACAGACCCATAGCCAGCATACCTTTTATTGCCAAAATAATAGAAAAAATTATTCAACTTCAACTCCAAGATTACATTGACCTTAATGCCCCATTAGACACCCACCAATTTGGATTTCGACCATTTTTTGGAGTAGAAACCTTGCCGATAACATTAATGGACTACCTCATCAGAGGCATAGCTAACCCTAAATGTGCATTCATTTTTCTTTTCATTGACATAGCTTCAGCATTTGACAACATTAACCATGACACCCTCATTTCAAGATCAGCACAAATAGGATTAGGAGGCACAGCCTTACATTGGTTCAAATCATGCATCTCAAACCGCAAACTTCATGTACAAATAGGCCAAAACACATCACAGTCATTCCCCCAAGACCAAGGAATACCTCAAGGTTCAGCTCTCTCTACCCTCCTTTTCAACCTATACCTGCAACCAATAACCAACATTTTCAGAAAATTTGATATTGGATATTACATCTATGCTGACAACATTATGTTGTCCCTCCCCGTAGACATAAACAATCCTATCTATCACAAATTATGAGACTACATTAATGAAATGGAATCAAGGCTAAAAGACAACAACGTTAATGTTCACTATAAAAAACCAGAAGCCCTATATATTTCGAGAAATCAAAACTATACACCCCTTCAATCCATTGATTAATAATGTTGTACTCCCTGTCAAACAAGAGGTGAAATACCTCAGCATAATACTGGATCAATCTCTCAGCATACTCCCCCATATAAAAAAAACAACAAGAACTATCTTTTTTAAGCTAAAAGCTATCCAACATTTAAGACCTCTGCTAGACATCAATGATTTCAAATCTGTAGTTCAGGTCCTCATCACACCGCATTTTGACTACTGTCAGGGCCGGATTTACCTTGAGTGAGGCCCTACGCCAACAAAAATTGTGGGCCCCCAGCAGGGGCGGCCCAAGGGGGGTGCGGGGCCTCATTTGCATAAGGGGCCTCATTTGCATAAATATTTGCATAATGTTACCATATACTAACTTTTAGTAAACGTGCCTCTTAATGAGTGTATGGATAAAGAAAGACTAAAAGATTTCTACATTACTATAATCCAGTGCCAACTGCCAGACACATTAGGAACTACTACAAACACTGCCCATTTAGAACCCATAGTAAACCCGCCGTATCCTAACAGCACTACCAGGACTCACAAAGCACCATACCCTACCAATCAAAAGGCAACACTGCAAATATTAAACCAATACATTTCAGAGAACAACAATACATGACCTACTGGGGAAAGAGAACAAGTGGCAATGTCAAATAGGAATTATATAAACAGAACACCTCAGCTCAGTTACACATGCAGAACATAGACCATCAAACAAGTAATCACAATTTAGAAACAGGAAGACAATAATTAAACTGGGAATCCCAAAAGCCAAACTTGGAAAGTACAACACTGTAGAAATAAAACTATACATTAATTTGCTCTTGTACTAAACAAAGCGCAGACGTTAATGATGCACATTTACCAGAGCTGACATATTCCAATAAATAAATTCAAAATAAAGAGATATTTTTCTACCTTTTGTGCATTTTTTTCAGCTGCAATTGCTCTAGCCACTTTCTTCTGGTTTCTTCGTGTCTTCTGCTAACTCTCCATCGTCTGCTGTCCATTTGTCCTTTCTTCTCTCTTCTAGATTTTTTTCCATTCTCTCTCTACATCTGCTTTAACATACTAATCTTTCTCCTTTTGCTCTTTCCTCATTCCTATTTCATCCACTCAAATTTTACCCCTCCATCCTCAATCCCCACTTACTCTCCCAATACCCGACCAATTGTAGATTTTTTATCCCTCCCACACAAAATATTTTTCCCTTCTCCATTTAACTCTTCCAGCCCCATCCCATTCTAATCCTCCCCCAACATCAGCTCCCTTCTAGTTCCAGCCTCACCCAGCATCCATTCCCTTCTAGTCCCTGTATCAGCCCATTTCCAGTCATAGCCACCCATCAGCCCATTTCCAGTCCTAGCAACCCCCCAACCCAATACCAGTCCTAGCCCCCCATCAACCCACTTACAGTCCTAACCCCCATCAACCCATTTTCAGTTTAAGCCCCCCCTATAACCCATTACCAGTCCTAACCCCCCATCAGCCCACTTCCAGTCCTAACCCCATCAACCCATTTCCAGTCAGCCCCCCATAGCCCATTGCCAGTCCTAACCCCCCATCAGCCCACAGCCCATTACCAGTCCTAACCCCATCAGCCCACCTCCAGGTTTAACCCCCCCAGCCCATTTCCAGTCCTAGCCCCCCCATAGCCCATTACCAGACAGCCCCCATCAGCCCACAGCCCATTACCAGTCTTAACCCCCCCCAAAGCCCATTACCAGTCTTAACCCCCCCCAAAGCCCATTACCAGTTCTAAACCCCTCCAACAGCCCATTACCAGTCCTAACCCCATCAGCCCACCTCCAGTCTTACCCCCCCAGCCCCTTTCCCGTCCAAGGCCCCCCATAGCGCTTTACCAGACAGCCACCCTCAGCCCACCACAGCCCACAGCCCATTACCAGTCTTAACCCCCCCCAAAGCCCATTGCCAGTTCTAAGCCCCCCCAACAGCCCACAGTCCATTACCAGTCCTAACCCCATCAACCCACCTCTAGCCTTAACCCCCCCAGCCCCAGCCCCCCCCAATAGCCCATTACCAGTCCTACCCCCCACCCCCGTCGGCCTAAAGTAAAATTTAATTAAAAAAAAAAAACCTGCTGGCTGCCGCTGCGGGGCCCCCTCTGCTGCCGCGGCAGCACCGACTGACCCGCGAGGGCCCCCTTTACAAGCTGAATCCGTCGGTTCGTTCCTTCCTCCCTCCCTCCGTGCACACTGTGAGAGGCGTGAAAGCAGAGTGTCTCCCTCGCGTCTCTGTTAAGCCCGCAGGGGCTGATGGGAAATTTCCCATCAGCCCCTGCGGGCTTAACAGAGACGCGAGGAGACACTCTCCTTTCGCGTCTCTCACAGCCTGCACAGAGGGAGGGAGGGAGGAAGGAACGAACCGACGGATTCAGCTTGTAGAGGGGGCCCCCTCGGGTCAGTCGGTGCTGCCGCGGCAGCAGAGGGGGCCCCGCGGCGGCAGCCAGCAGGTTTTTTTTTAAATTTTATTTTAAAAAAAATTAACTTGTTCTTTTTTTGTGGGCCCCTGCCAGCTGTGGGCCCTACGCCATGGCGTACATGGCGTATAGGTAAATCCGGCCCTGACTACTGTAATAGTCTATTACAGGGTCTACCAATCAAAAGTTACTCCCAAAAAGTTACAATGTAAAAAGTTAAACCATTGTTCTATGTAAATGTTCTGTTATTTGTAAACCGCCCCTGATCTTTGGAAGAGGCGGTATAGAAAAATCAAATAAATAAATAAATATTTACATATGAGCATTTAGACGGGGAGACGTGAGAAGTGTTCTAATAGAAGAGTATAGGAGTAGTTATCTTGGTAATACTGAGTTTTTGTGTTCTGATTGTGCAAAGTGTTCAATGAATAAGTGTGTTTTTAATGCCTTGCAGAAATCTTTCAGGCCATTGATGGCTCTTATATTGTCTGGTAGTGCGTTCCAAAGGATTGGAGCGAAATGCGTGTATGCTCTATTGCTGGTTGAGTGGTTTGTTTTATGGTAGTTAGCTGGGAATGTTAAGGTGTTTTTGTGACAGTCTCTCCTGGCTCTTTCAGTAATTGGGATGCTAAGCAGAGAGGACAGGTATGAGGTAGCTATCTCCCTAATGAGTATGAAGGTTACTGTTAGGATTTTATGTTTTATTTGGCTTGCTATAGGTAACCAATGTAGTTCGTCTAGAAGTGGTGTGGTGTGTTCTGTGCTGGTTTTGCCATAGATGATACGCGCCTCTACATTTTGTGCCATCTGCAGTTGATTAAGCGTTTGTTTGGGGGGACCAAGTAATATGCTATTTGATTAGTCAAGGTGGGGGGTGATCATTACTTGCAGGACAGTTCTGAAAACATTACTAGACAGGAATGGTCTGAGTTGCTGGAGCAGTCATAGTTTGTATAAGATGGCTATAGTCTAGTGAGTAGTTTTATTTTGGTCTAATGTCATTCCTAAGTTTTTGACTCGGTGCTTTACTTCCAGTTCAGAGTCCATGAATTTTAATTTTGGTGGGGAGCGGGGGGGATTTTTTGGTTTTTTTTTGTTATAAATAAGGTTTCTGTTTTATTAAAGCTCATATGTAGACTATGTTGTTTTAGCCAATTTGTGACTTCATGGAGGCAATCCGTTAGTAGCTGATAATTTGGATTTGTGATGTTTATTGGGAGGTAACACATTATATCCTAGTTTGAATTTTTTAAAGATGGTGCAAATGGGTTGTATGTATAAATTAAATAGCAGAAAGGAGAGTGCTGATCCTTGGGGCATACCCTTCTCTTGCGTATATGCGCTAGAAGTGAGTTGTCCTATTTGAACTTGCTGCGTACGTTCTGTAAGGTAAGATGGGAACCATTTGAGTGTGATGTTGCCTGTACCTATCTGTTGGAGTCTTATGAGTAGGACTTTGTGACTGATGTTGTCAAAAGCTGATGCAATGTCCAAAAATACAATTATAAATGCTTGTTTTGGATTGTCCAGACCTTGGATGATATTGTTGAAGAAGGCTAAGAGAAGGGTTTTTACACTGTGATGTGGTCTAAAGCTGTACTGGTGTTCATCTAGGGGGGCATTTTGATTGATTAGTTCTTGGAGCTGGAGCTGAATGATTTTTTTTATTAGTTTAGCTACGAAGAGGAGGCTGGATATGGGCATGTAAGAGTTTGGGTTTTGTGTATCTGATGTTTTGTTTTTTAGTATAGGTCTAATGGATGTGTGTTTTAGGGTGGATGGCATTTTTCCTAGTTGTAGTGATTGATTCACAATGTTGAGTAAGAAGAGTGCTAAGTCACAGTCTGCAGCTTTTAGCCAGTTGATAGGACAAGGATCTAAGCTTGATGTCGTTGTATTGAGCTTTGTTATGATATTTTTGATATGTCTTAGGTCAACTGTATAAAATGTGTGTAATTTTACTGGGTATGTGTATTCATTGTTTGGTATATCTTGTGTAATGTCAGGTTGTTTCAGCTTGTTCTTATAATGGTTTTCTAAAATTTGTGGATCTATGGGTATGTTGTTTAGTTGAACTGAGGGTACTCAAGTTAGAGATTTGACAATATCAAACAGCTCTCTCGGGCAGTTGATAGATTTTGTGAGGGTATTTGTGAAGTATGATTTTTTTTGCATTGTTTATAGCTAATTTGTATAAGTGCAGTGTGTCTAAATAGTTAGTTTTGTCGTACATTGTTTTTGTTTTTCTCCATTTGTGTTCAATTTTTCTTAATTTTTATTTTAGTTTCCTCCGTTTGTGGATGTACTATTTATTACAGTGAGTTTGTAAAGGTCTGTGTTGTGGTATGAGTGCCAATGTGGCCATCATGAGGGTGGTGTTCCAATTTAGGATTATATCATTGAGTTCTGTTAGGGGGGAATTAAGTTGAGGAATAATTTCATTGAGGAAGTTTTCTTTATTGAATGATTTGAATCATTTTGGTTGAGAATTTGGGTTTGTGGAGATGTGGGTGGTGTGTGTGGGAGTGTGATTTTGATGAGATAGTGGTCTGACCATGAAACATCCAATGTCTGGGGAGGAAGGTAGAGGTGATGGCGGGTGATAATGTCTGGGACGAAGGTTAAATCTAATGTGTTTCCCTTGTTATGTATAGGTATGCGAACGGTTGATGGAAACCCATAGCGTTAAGAAAGTTAATAGAGTGTGAACCTTGTAGAGAGGGCAGATTGAAGTTTCCCAGTAAGATTAAAGGTTTTGTTAGTGAAGCCGAGCAAGCCATTTCTAGTATGGATGTTAAGCTGTCTAGGGGTGAGTTCGGTGGTCTGTATAACAAGTAGATAGGTTTTTGCTTTCTATTTGTAGTACATCCATTCCATCTATGTTGGTGGATGTGGATATTGAGGTATTAAGGTGTTGTTTTGCTAATATGAATACTCCCTCTCCTTTGTTTGTTGCTCTTGTACAGTGGTATAGATTGTACCCAGGTAGAAGTAATTGATTAGTTAAAACGGCATCAGTATCAGTTAGAGATTATCCGGAGAGTGGCAATATTCAGCTGCTTTTCAGATCTGCTATATGTTTGCATATGTTTACGCTTGTTGAGCTAGAGATTTTGTCCACAACCAGAGCTGTACCTCTAGCAAAGTAAAACACTAGCACAGAAGTATACAGAACAGTGATTTTGAGGAAGTCTTATCTACACAATGCATACAATGTAGGTCAGTCATGAAAACACAGGAAACAGAGCTGCCAAGCTCCACTCTTTAGTATATTACGCTAAGGTCTGGTGACAATGTAAGGAAGCTGGGTCCAGCACTGCAACAGAGGAAGTCCTTTTCCATAAACACTATGGTTTTGTAGCTATAGATGAAAATTTTAGAAAGATCAATCAAGCTCTGTCTGATATGACAGCAAAAGATTTCTAGCTATAAACGCTTCATTCTCAAGTGATTCTTTCCAGTCATATATGATGACATTTTACTTACCAGATAATGTTCTTTCCTTGAGTCCAGCTAAACCAGTCTAGACAAGTGAGTTGTGCTCCCCTACCAGCAGATTGGTGGAGACAAAGAACCAATGAAAATCCCAGCTTTCAATGACATCACTTGCATGCCTCTATCCCTCAGTCACCAGAGGTCTCTTCAGTATCCGCCGCAAAACATATGAGAGAACATGGCAAGCCTTCCATAACCTCAACATAGGCAACAATGAATATTCAAACAGCAGAGAACTGTGTACAGGAAAGCATAAACAGAAGGCTATCCATACAAGAAGGACCTGCAGAGCCAAGCATACACATCATATTGGACACCCGGGTACAGCCGCAGAAGAACAGAGCAAACAGTTCAAAGGGGGTGGGATCCTGGACTAGTCTAGCAGGGAAAGGACATTAACTGGTAAGTAAAATGTCACTTTCCATTTTTCTTGCTAGACCAGTCCAGACAAATGGAATGTATCAAAGTTATGCCTCCACTGGGTGAGAAAAAGACACAGCAGCTTGCAAAACCTTAGAGCCAAAGGCTGTGCCCCCCCGAGCATGGACATCCAAGCGATAATGTTTGGCAAAAGTGGAAAGGGATGGAAACGTTGCTGCGCAACAAATGTCTGCAGGGGCTACTAAGCTCAACTCCGCCCACAAGGATACTTACGCTCGGATAGAATGGCCGCACTGACCCTTCCGTAACTAGCCAGATATGCCACAGCAATGGCCTCCTTAATCCAGCATCCCAGTGTAGACTTAGCCACCTTGTTACCTTTGTGCAGGCCAGCAACAGCACAAAACAACTGTCTGACTTACAATACAAAAAACATTTATAACCTCCAAGTACCAGAGAAGTACTATCCAGACATCCACAAGGCGAAGATCCTTATCCTTCCCCCCGACACTGCTCCTTAAGGAAGAAGGGCAAGCAAATCCATCTGGTTCATATGAAAGGCAGAAATCACCTTAGGAAAGAAGGAAGGCACAGGCCAAATGCAAATAGCCTCCTCAGTAAAAGACAGATAAGGATCTGGGCAAGACAGAACCTGCAGCTTGGAAATCCACCATGTGGAACAAATCGCAGCCAAGAAGCCCATTCTGAGCATCAAATCCTTCAGAGTAGCACGCTTCAATGGCTCAAAGAGCTCTGATATCAGGAAGGGACCACAGACTAGAGGGAAGGATGCAGACACCAAACCCCCTGAAGAAAGCGCAAGACATCAGGGTGTAAGGCTAGAGACTTACCAGCCACCGGACCTCTGAAACAAGCCAAAGCTGCCCCTGAAGGTTCAAGTGGAAGCTTTGGTCTGTTTCGGAGGTCCGGTGGCTGGTAAGTCTCTAGCCTTACACCCTGATGTCTTGTGCTTTCTTCAGGGGGTTTGGTGTCTGCATCTTCCCTGAAGGTTCAAGAAAGGCCCTTCTCCAGACCATCCTGTAGAAAGGTCAACAGGTCTCAGGAGCCAGCTGCAATACTCTGCAGTGTCACTCAAAGAGGCACCAGACCCGCACGTATGTCTCGTCGGTACACCTCATCTGGGCTATGAGCAGAATGGAAATCACCACCCGAGAGTAGCCCTTACACGCTTGTTGTCTCCTTTCACAAGCTGAGCTATTAGCGAAAAGGGAACTGGTTTTCCAGGATGATCAATCCCCAATGCAATAGCTCCGAGATGGAGGCGCTTGTAGGAGCCGCATCAGATTTCTGAACCACATTCTCCTCAGCCAATCTGATGCCACGAGAATAATCCTTCTCAACTGGTGCTCAAAATGCTGAATCACATGCAACACCAGGGGGCCACGGAGGAAACATATGCAGCAGGCCTTGACTTGGCCACGGCTGAGCCAGGGCATTAATGCCCTCGGACCCCATCTCTGTGTGGCAACTGAAGGAGTGGCACACTTTGGAACTGAAATGGGTTGCCATCAGATTCATCTCAGGGTGAACCCAGCAATGCAGAATCAACTGAAACGCCTTCTGACTCAACTCCCACTCTCCTGGGTCGAGAGTGCCAGCTGAGAAAGTCCACTGCCATACTGTCACATCCCGGAAGCCAACAAGTTAGGAGGTTCTTCTCCACCCAGGCAAACAGCAAAGACATCTCTAGGGCTACCCTGGCACTCCTCGTGCTGTCTTGCTGATTGACAAGATACTGCCGTGGCATTTCTGAAAACACTTGAACCGCCTGGTCTTCAACCTTGAGAAGGCTGATGGACCACACTTTTGTCCTGTGGTTCCAATGGCCTTGAGCTTTTCAGACTTGGCAAAGGGCTCCCCAGCCTGAGAGATTGGCATCCATTGTCAGAAAAATTCATGAGAGTCCAGTGGCACATCCTTCCTCAGATGAGAGGACTGTTGCTGCCACCTCCACAGGCTGGCCTTCACAAAGTAACATAGTACATGATGGCAGATAAAGACCAGAATGGTCCATCTAGTCTGCCCAGCAGGGTAAATATAGGTAAAGGAACAGAATCAAGGGGCATCTTGAACAAATTTTAGAAGACTATGTTCATGAGAAACTAGCTAAACCTAAAGTAGACAAAGCGATGGGACCGGATGGGATACACCCTAGAATACTGAGGGAACTTGGGGACATTCTAGCACAGTGGTTCTTAACCAGTCCTCCTTAAACCCCTAGGCCAGTTGGGTGTTCAGGATAGCCCTAATGAATATGCATGAGATATATATGCATTAGAGAGATCCTGCCAACCTGACTGGTTTGTGGCCCTCTAGGGCTGGATTTGGAGACCCCTGCCTTACATCTCTGTCATTTAAGAATGTGAGTGGGCAAGGTGCGGATCTCCAAGACATCAAAAAGGTTAGATAGAATTTGTCACATGTCTCTTTGCTTCTCACCACCACCAAAATATTGCCTATTAGACAACTTTTTGGTGGTGGTGAGAATTGAGGAGGCATGTGGCACATTCTATCTACCCTTTTGATGTCTAGGACATCTGCACCTTACCCACTCACAATCTTAAATGACAGAGGTGTAAGGCAGGGGTCTCCAAATCCAGCCCTAGCGGGCCACAAACCAGTCAGGTTGGCAGGATCTCTGTAATGTATATATATCTCATGCATATTCATTAGGGCTATCCTGAACACCCAACTGGCCTAGGGGTTCAAGGAGGACTGTTTAAGAACCACTGTTCTAGCAGCTCCACTGACTGACCTTTGCAATGCCTCGTTGGAGTCGGGAGTGGTGGCAAAGGACTGGAGGGAAGCACATGTGATCCCTTTACACAAAAGCGGAAGTAAGGATGTGCTTGAAAACTACAGGCCGGTTAGTTTAACTTCGGTGATGAGTAAATTATTGGAAGCACTGCTGAAAGAGAAAATAGTGAGTTTTCTGGAGTCCAGCGGATTACAGAATCCAAGGCAGCATGAAGTCACCAGAGGCAGGTCTTGTCAGACAAATCTGATTGATTTCTTTGACTGGGTGACGAGGGAGTTGGACCGAGGGAGAGCCCTAGATGTGGTGTATTTAGATTTCAATCAAGCCATTGACACCGTTCCTCACAGGCGACTTATAAACAAACTCATCACCCTAGTGATGGACCCTAAAGTTACTGCTTGGGTAGAAATTGGTTGAGTGGGAGGTGACAAAGGGTCCAGGTAAATGGAGCTCACTGAGGAGAAGGAGGTTACCAGTGGTGTGGCCCAGGGATCTGTTCTTGGTCCGATTCTTTTTAACAACTTTGTTAGTGATATAGCAGAAGGGCTGTCGGGTAAGGTTTGCCTCTTTACGGATGATACCAAAATCTGCAATAGAGAAGACACCCAAGAAGGTGTAGATAACATGAAGAGGGATCTAGCTAAGCTTGAAGAATGGTCTAGAATTTGGCAGCTGAGATTTAATGTTAAAAAATGCAAGGTCATGCATTTGGGCTGCAGCAATCCAAGGGAACAATATAGTATAGGGGGTAAAGTACTTTTGTCCACTAAAGAAAAGCGGGACCTAGGCGTGATTGTGTCTGATGATCTTACAGTAGCTAAACAGGTAGAAAAGGCGACAGCAAAAGCTAGAAGGATGCTTGGGTGCATAGGGAGGGGAATGGCCAGCAGAAGAAAGGAGGTGATAGTGCCTCTGTATAAGTCTTTGGTGCGACCTCATTTGGAGTACTGTGTGCAATTCTGGAGACCGCACCTTCAAAAGGATATAAACAGGATGGAGTCAGTGTAGTGTGGCTACTAAACTGATTGGTGGTCTTCGTTGTGGGGCAAGTGAGGACAAACTTAAGAATTTTAGTATGTACACCTTAGAGGAAAAGCGGGATAGAGGTGTATGACAAACGTTTAAATACCTCCATGGCATAAATGCACAGGAGGAGAGCCTCTTTCGATTGAAAGCAAGCTTAGCTACGATGGGACATGTGATGAGGGTATAAGGGAATAGAATCAGGAGTGATATGCGAAATATTTCTTGACAGAAAGAGTGGTGAATCCATGTGTCTCCCAGTGTAGGTGGTAGAGATGAGGACAGTATCTGAACATGAGAACATAAGATATGCCATACTGGGTCAGACTAAGGTCCTTCAAGCCCAGTATCCTGTTTCCAACAGTGGCCAATCTAGGTCATACATACCTAGCAGTTTCCCCAAAAGACACAGGTTCCACAATGCCTGTATTGGGGCAAGCATTGATATCCTGGGTCCCTTCTTAATAATGGTTTATGGACCTTTCCTCCAGGATCTTGTCCAAACCTTTTTGAAACCCAGCTACACTAACAGCCTTTACTACATCCTCCGGTAACAAATTCCAGAGTTTGATTACACATTGAGTGAAAAAATATTTTCTTTTATTAGTCTTAAATAGTTTACCCTGTAGCTTCATTACATGCCCCCTAGTCTTTCTATATTCTGATAACGTAAACAATCGATCTACGTTTACCCATTCCACTCCGTTCATTAATTTATAGACTTCTATCATATCTCCCCTCAGCCGTCTCTTTCCCAGGTTAAAGAGCCCTAACCTTTTTAGCCTTTCTTCATAGGAGTATCCTTCCATCCCCTTTACCATTTTGGTGGCTCTTCTCTGAACCTTTTCAAATAATGCTATATCCTTTTTAAGATACGGCGACCAGAATTGCACACAATATTCAAGGTGCGGTCTCACCATGGAACGATATAGAGGCATTATAATATCTTTTGTTTTATTTTCCATTCCTTTCCTTATCATACCTAGCATTCTATTTGCTGTCTTGGCCGCCGCTGCACACTGGGCTGAGGGTTTTAACATGTTATCTACAATGACGCCTAAATCTTTTTCCTGGGTGGTGGTTCCTAATGTGGAACCTTGCATCGTGTATCCATAGTTTGGCTTGTTCTTCCCTAGGTGCATAACTTTGCACTTGTCCACATTAAATTTCATCTGCCATTTTGATGCCCAGTCTTCCAATTTATCAAGATCCTCTTGCAATTTTCCACAATCCTCTTGGGTTTTAACAACTTTAAATAGTTTTGTGTCATCTGCAAATTTGATAACCTCACTCGTTATTCCACTTTCCAGGTCATTTATGAATATGCCAAAAAGCAGCGGACCCAGCACAGATCCCTGGGGTACACCACTATTCACCTTTCTCCATTGGGAAAATTGGCCATTTAGCCCTACCCTGCTTTCTATCTTTTAACCAGTTCATGATCCACAGTAGTACACTGGCTCCTATCCCATGACTCTTTAGTTTTGCCAAAGGTCTCTGATGAGGGACCTTGTCAAAGGCTTTCTGAAAGTCCAGATACACTATATCAACCGACTCACCTTTGTCCTATTTATTCACACCTTCAAAAAAACATAACAGATTAGTAAGACAAGATTTTCCTTGTCTAAAGCCATGTTGGCTGTCTCCCATTAGGCCATGACTATCTACATGCTGAGTAATTTTATTCTTTATGATGGTTTCTACCATTTTTCCCGGTACTGACGTCAGGCTCACCGGTCTGTAGTTTCCCGGATCACCCCTGGAACCCTTTTTAAAAATTGGTGTTACATTGGCGATCCTCCAATCTTCATGTATTAGAGATGATTTTGATGATAGTTCAGAGATTACTAATAGCAGGTCTGCAATCTCATATTTCAGTTCTTTCAACACCCTTGGATGTATACTATCCGGCCCAGGTGATTTGCTACTCTTCAGTTTATCTAATAGTTGTAATACATCTTCCCGATGTATCAATATTTCCTTCAATTCTTCCGCACCTTTAAATACCACTTCAGTCATGGGTAACATCCCTACATCTTCCTCAGTAAAGACCGACGCAAAGAATTCATTCAGTCTCTCTGCTATCGCCTTGTCGCCTCTTAGTGCCCCTTTAACCCCTCTATCATCTAATGGACCAACTGACTCACAGGTCTTTTGCTACGAATGTACTTGAAAAAGTCTATATTTTGCATTTTTGCTTCCACAGCAAGCTTCTTCTCAAATTCTCCCTTTGCCTGCCTTATCAATGCCTTGCATTTGACTTGCCAGTGCTTGTGCTCTTTGCAGGTTTTGTCGTTTGGCTCTTTTTTCCATTTCTTGAAAGATGCTTTTTTTGGCAACAACAGCCTTTCTGACCTCACTTTTAAACCATGCTGGCAGTTTTTTGGACTTCCTTCCACTTTTCTTAAAATGTGGAATACAGCTGGTCTGGGCTTCCAAGATAGTATTTTTCAACACCACCCAAGCTTGATGTAAGTCTTTAACCTTTGCAACTGCTCCTTTTAGTTTTTTCTTAACTATTTTCCTCATTTTATCATAGTCTCCCTTTCAAAAGTTAAAAGGTAGTACTGTGGATTTCCTTACTATCCCTCCTCCACTAATTAAATCAAAGGCGATCATGCTATGATCACTATTGCCAAGTGGCTCCAACACCCTTATCTCTTGCACTAGATCTGGTGTTCCACTAAGGACTAGGTCTAATATGGCTTCCCCTCTGGTTGGTTCATGAACCAGCTGCTCCAAGAAGCAGTCATTTATTTCATCTAGGAACTTTATCTCCCTAGCATGTCCTGCCGTGACACTGACCCAGTCGATACCAGGGTAATTGAAATCACCCATTATTATTACTGTGCTGTAACTTTTGTTAGCTTCCTTGATTTAAGCATTTCATCATCCATTTGTTCATTCTGGCCAGGCGGTCGATAGTACACCCCCACTGCCATCGCCTTCCCCTTTTTACATGGAATTTCAATCCATAGAGATTCTACAGCAAATTTTGTTTCCTGCAAAACTTTAATCCTTTCTGACTCAATGCCCTCTCTAACATAGAGCGCAACCCTTCTGAATTCAAAGAAGCATAGGGCAAACAGAGAGGATCTGTAGGGGAAAGAAGGAGACTGTTGTAGTGGTTGATATGGAAGGACAGGCTAGATAGGCCATGTGATCTTTTTCTGTCGTCATGTTTCTATGTTTCTAAAAGTAGATGCACCTGCCGCTCCATGCAGGTCACCCCTCCCCATGCCTTTGTTTAAAGGTGTCCCCACCGCTCCGTGTTGGTACACCCCCTATTTGTTGAGATACAGAGAAAGTTATGTTTATTTTGATTTTATTGTGCTGCTATAAAGGGATCCACTGTGTCTGTTCCATGCCATTTTGAATTCTGTCACTGTATTTGCCCCCACGACTTCCATCAGGAAAGCATTCCAAGCATCCACCACCCTTTCAGTGAAGTAGTATTTCAGTTTACCTTCTTGCAGCTTCATATTATGCACTCTAGTTTCACAGTTTCTTCGCCTTTGGAAGAGGTTTGTTTGTTCATTGATACTCTTTAAGTATTTAAAGGTCTGAATCATATCTTCCCTGTCCCTCTTCTCCTCCAGAGTGTACATATTTAGGTATTCAAGTCTCTTCTCATAAGTCTTCTGATGCAGGCTCCAAATCATTTTGATCGCCTTCCTCTGAACCATTTCCAGTCTTTTTATATCCTTTGCAAGATATGGTCACCAAAACTGAACAGAATATTCCAAGAGAGGCCTCACCAGCGACTTGTACAGTGGCATTAGTACCGCTTCCTTTCTGCTGGTAATGCCTCTTTGTATGCAATCCAGCATCCTTCTGGCTTTTGCCACTGCCTTGTCACACTGTTCCGCCGCCTTGAGATCCTCAGAAACAATGACTCGGAGGTCCTTCTCCTAGTCTGTGCACACCGACCTCTCACCCCCTGTCGCACACAATTCCCTTGGATTTCTGCTACCCAAGTGCATGACACTACACTTCTTCACATTAAATCTTAACTGCCAAGCATTAGGCCATTCTTCCAGCTTTTGTAGATCTTTCCTCATGTTATCCACTCCCTCAGGGGCACACTGCTAATCACCTTTTCATCCGAGTGAGTTCCGTTTACTATCACCTGTTGTCTGTCAGTCCACCAATTTCTGATCCAGTTCAGCACCTTGGAACCCATCCCCAAGCTGTTGAGTTTATTGATAAGCCTTCTAAGAGGAACAGTATCAAAGGCTTTGCTGAAATCTAGGTGGATCACATCCATCACATGCCATTGATCAAGTTCATTGGTCACCCAATCAAATAACTCAGACTTGTTTGGCAAGATTGTCCTTTGGTAAAACCATGTTGCCTTGGATCATGCAACCTGTTGGTTTCAAGAAAGTCCACTATTCGCTCTTTCAGGAGTGCCTCCATTACTTTGAAATGTGCTCCCAGGAACTCCAAGGACTGGGAAAGCATCAAATGGCTCATTCCCTGACTGATCACCCAAACAAAGTTTTCCAAAAAGGATACCCCCTCAGGTTGCTACCTGAGACGCCTCTGAAAGAGAATGGGCTCAGATGAGCCAGTCGTCCAGATAGGGGTGCACACAAATCCCTTGGTGCCACAGCTACCACATGACCATGGAGAATATCTGCAGGGCAGTAGAGTCCGAATGGGAGGGCAGTGAGCTGAAAATGAGAGCTAAGCACAGCAAAAATGCAGATACTTTTGTTGATCCTCCTGGATTGGGATATGAAAATATGCCTTGGTCAAATCCAGAGATGCCAGGAACTTCCCTCGGTGCACTGCTTGAATCACAGATCGCAAGGTTTCCTTGAGGTTCAAAATGGGCTGGAAGGATCCATTCTTTTTGGCACCATAAAATAGATGGAATACCTGCCCTTGCCCTGATCATCTGTGGGATCAGGCACCACTGCCTTCAGGAACAGCAACTTGTTCAAGATGGTCCACATAGTAGCCTTCTTGACTGCAGGCCTACAAGGGGAGATGACGAAGGCATCCAGCATCGGCTTTTTTGCATTCCAGGACATAGCCATACTGAATGGTGTCTAGTACCCAGCAATCCTTGGTGACCCGGGCCCATTCCTGAAAGAAGAGGCAAAGCCTGCCCCTAACCGGTGGAACCAGGGAAGTGGGCCTCCAAATCTTCATTGCGCAGTCTGAGAGAGTCCTCCCCTGCAGGGGACTGAGTCCCTGTGTCTACACAGTCCATGAAAGGACTGAGAATGAGCCTGAAGTCCGAAGTCCAGAAGTGGAGGGGAAGAAAGGCTTTCCAGGCCAGCAGCGACGGGAATCCAGAGACCCCCAGGACTCCAACCAGCATGCCTGTGGGAAACGGGTGGAGACTGATGGTAAAGGGATTAATGCTTGATACACAGGCCCCCTGGACCTGTCCTCTAGAAGGTGATAAGATTTTGTCTTGTCCAGGTTCTTCACCAAATTCTCCAAATCGGCCCAAAAGGAAGCTTCCCTTTAAAAGGTCAGTTGGGTCAATCGGGCTTTAGAAAATGTGCCCATCACTCCTTGTTGGAGCCAAATCCAACGCCATATCACCATCAACAGGGCACTATCCCTGGCCGCTAAATGTACCAGATCATACATTTCAGGCATTTCAGATCTGCAATTAATTTATACACCAGTATGATAACTATTCTTTACCAGTATAATACAAAAACGCTGTAACCTGACCCGGATTGTCAAACCTGTTATATTCAATCCGTTATTTATCTAAAGCTAAATTCTCATTATATATAGTTTCCCCAGTTAAGTCCATGTTATAACCCTGTTTTATGTAAACGTAGGACAAAATATGTATGTCCAAGTGTTTAATGTTCGATGTAAACCGTACTGATGTGAAATAGAGCGGTATATAAAAATGTTAAATAAATAAATAAATAAAATAAATAAATAAATACATGACATCAGAAAGGATGGCCGTAGCTGACTCCAAAAGAGAGATATATCATCCAGTGGAAGAGACTGAATCCACTGGAGCAGGGCTTGAGACATCAGGCCTGCACATATCAACAACTGAAGAATAGCAGCTGCTGCAGTGAACTGGTTCTTCAACAATGAATCCACCTTTCAGTCCAGAGAGTCCTTTAAGGCTGATTCATAAGAATGGTGGTCCATCTGGTAACCGCCATGACCTGAGCATCTGCTTTATCATACCACACAGCATACTCCTTCTCCGGGAGAGAATGCATCTTCTTATATACCCTTAGTCCCTTACATGGGGAGTAAGGGGAATCCCACTCTGACCGAATCATGTCCTTGATTTACCTCTGGGAATGGGAAGACAGCAGTGGATTCCCACACCCCTTGCAGGAGTGGATGCACCTTCTGCCCCTGCTCTGTGCCTGGAGCATCTGCCAAGCTCAAGGTTGATGAGACCCTGGCAATCAACGTCATCATTTTCTCCTTCTGGAGAGTACTACTTCATCCACATCAGAGCCCAGATGAGACCCTGGCAATCAACGTCATCATTTTCTCCTTCTGGAGAGTACTACTTCATCCACATCAGAGCCCAGAACAGAGACATCTGAATCCAAGTCACAGAACAAATCTCAGATAGCTCCCAGCTGATCCCCATCTCCAGGGAGTGTCCTTCGCCAGGGACACTTAGCCGTAGGCAACCGAACAGGATTTCCACTCTCAGCCTTCCCCTCATACGACTGTGCCTAGGGGCACCCAGTGGCCGCAGGGTCTGAACTTCCATGCCAAAATGACTAGGCCTGCTGTAAAAAGGAAAAGAATTCCAGGGAGAACAATCTAGAGTCTGGAAGCTCTCCTCTTAGTAATGACCCAACACCAGAAGACATAGTTGCTGCAGATCCTCTAGAGGATAGAAAGCAGCCCACAGCATGATTGCCAGAATCTCCGGCCAGCTGGTTATCCTTCCCACAGCGCCAGACCGTCATCTCCTGCCCTAAGGCAAGCAAGGCTGGACTAACTGCATCCCCCGGCTAAGAGAAGAGGAGCAAACCCTCCACGGACAACTCAGAAGCTGCCATGAAAGAAGAGCAGAGTCCAGAAGCTGGAAATGAGGCACCTTGCTTGCCACAGGCCAAACATTTCCTGGAAGAATACATAGAAAGCTAAGGCAAGTATCAGAACAGCACGCGCAAAGGCCTGGAGATGGGAATCAGCTGGGATCTGTTCTAGATTTGGTCTGTGACTTGGATTCAGAAGTCTCAGTTCTGTGCTTTGATGTGGATGAAGAAGTACTCTCTGGAAGGAGGAATTGGTGGTGTTGATTGCCAGGGACTCATACATCATCTAAAATTTAACTGTATCCCTTTGAAGAGATACAGTTAAAATTAAAAAAAAATAAAATAAGTAAGTATGTAAGCAATAATGGGAAAAAATAATTTGGTATATTTATGAGTAAATTCTTGAATTCAGAAAAATGTATTTATTAAAAAATGGGAATAGTAAGCAGATAAAATGTTGTGGTCACAATAACATATGTTTTTTGCATAGTATGATTTTTTGCTGACTATTTTTGTGGTTTTTGCAAAAAGTATCATTGAAATTGTCCTTCAATAAAATGTTTCTACTGCATTTCCATCAGGTTTATGTTAATGCTATATTAACTTCCTCACACATTCTGGTAGGTCTTCTTTTTGATAGTTTACTAACTCAGCTAGTTTTAATTTTATATTTATTCATTCATACTTATAACTTGCTCCTTACCAAAGGCCCAAACCAAGAACACATGAAGGATTCCTGAAACAGGATATTCTAGTAGCAGGGCCAGAATTAAATTTGAGTTAATAAAAAGAGTGCAAAAAAACATGCAACAACTTGCACAGTTTCAAAAGAACATACTAGTTGCCCAAGGTTTTAGTTTCCTGAAATGTCTGGAAGGAAAATATTCCAGGGAAAACATTAAATCATGCAAAACATCCACAGAAAGCGAAATCAGTCTTTTGCTGACTCTTAAATTCAGCACTTTCAGGCAGACGTCCTACAGCACTTTATGCAGACAATTGTATTTGCATGATTCTCTTTTTTGCAAAGATTGTGTTCAATGTTCTATTTAGGGAAGAGGTGTGGTCTTGTATTTAGAGCATTAAACAATGATTAACCTTTCAGACCGTATGTCCACTGTAATGGACGTCATGTTATTCATTGAATTCCATGTATATATATATATATATATGGTGTTTGTGAAAAAATTCAGGTCTGAAAGGGTTAAAGAGACATTGTAGAACACTGTCTGTTCAAGTTAATGCCACTGTTTCCCTGTACTTCCAGGATCTGGTTGAAAACAAAGAGCCCGATATTCCAAGGGTTTATGCTTCTAACTTTAAGGGTTATACCCCTAAATTGGCCTCTCTGAAAATTTATTAAGATGGAGTGCTTACATATTTTCTTAAAATTTCTGTAAACTCCTAAATTTAGGAGCATAAAAAGATGGGTGGCAATGGGGGCAGATTTATGGAGGGGAAAAAAGTTAGGAGCTTAGTACTGATTTTCAGCACTTGGTATGTTTATGTTTATTAAAACTTGCTATACCATTGTATGCCGCACAGTAACAGCAGTTTACAGCCTGAAAACCAACACATAAGAAGAACTACAATAAAATACAGGAAAGGAAGGAAAGCGTAGAGAACAAAATCACTAAGCAGCCTGCACTTGCTCCAATTCCTCATGATGTGTCCTGAAAGGCCAAGCTAAAGAAATGGGTCATCAGCAAGGCCTTAAATTTCTTGAGAGAGGACTCCAAGCAAAAGTGGTAGGAAGTGCGTTCCACAGAGTAGAGGCCAGGAAGTAAAAAGCCACCTGGCATGAAACTTCGAGGCGAGCACTGGAAATGGGAGGAAATGACCAGCATATTAGAATTTTGAGATCAAAGTGACCTGATTGGACTGTACAGTGTGAGCAAAGAAGAAAGGTAGAGAAGAAGACCTGTTTGTAATGCCTTCTGAGCCAAGACCAAAACTTTAAAGTGAAAATGATAACGGAGAGGTAAGCAGTGAAATTTATAAAGAAGTGGGGAAATGTGATCATAACGGGAAGCACTGCGCAAAAGGCGAACCAAAGTATTCTGAACTAATTGTAATTTCTTGAGACTAGTAGACCTGATAATGCAACAGACAGTGTTACCATTAATGGAGGTGTGAAATCACAAAAGCATGAATTAGTGAGTGCAATGTGTTGGAGGGAAGAAGTGATCTAACTGAGCATATCTGACAAAGAGAGACAAAAGCAGAGTGGACCGTAGCAGCAACACAACCTAACACATCCTCTCCCCAGCATCTGTCACCCCCCAACTAACGTCATTTATCTGTCTGGTTAATATGTAGGTAGTTGAAGATATCCAGCTTCCTCTATAATATTATATGTGGCCAACTGGGATGTATATATTTCAATTGTAACATAGTTCTAATATGTTCTCTGTAATTGCAGATCGAAGGAAGGGGCGGTATAGAAAAACTGCTCAAATAAATAAATAAATAATTGTGTCAGGATGCTCCCGCTGCTGCTCTTACCCTTCGGTGGATCTTCTTTGCAATGCGGAACTGCTCTCTCTGCGAATGCCGTCGAGGAAGAAAAAGTTGAAGAAGCTAGCCTCTGTTTCTAAGGAACTCCTACAGCTGGCTCAGAGGACCCTCAAGGACTTTGTGGTGTAGGGTATCGATGAGTGTGTCTCATCAGCTGACCAGGCTAAGTTTTCTTCACCAGACCAGTGCATCAAAGGGATATCTTTGAGCCCCGACCAATGCACTGTGCCTCCGAGACCCAGATGTGCTTCCAGTGGGAAAAGCGAGCAGTTCTTGGTGATTCCTTTTGGAGAGGTCCTGGTGTCTCGCAGTAAGGAGGCCCCATTATTGTCTCATCTTCAGTGAAAGGATTGAGTTGAGGAGCTCCGGGAGAGCATTTTGGAGTTCGGGAGTTGAAAGAGGTGCCCGTGGAAAACCAGGCTATTGGTGCATTGATTCCCGGCCTGCTGGAGAGACCTGCAGAATTCCTCTCTTTTATCTAATGTTCGCAATGTAAAAGGAGGATTTGGGTACTGTTTCTGGGACTGTCAAGAGTCTAGCTCAGGAGAAGACCCAACAAGGGACAAGGCTTGGACTTTTGGAAGTCCATTGTGCTGACCAAGTTGATTTTGTTGCAGTTGTGGCTAGGAATAAGTTGTTGGTTGCACAGAATTTGGAGAGGCTGGAGAACTAAAGAAGGGGCAATAATTTGCACTTCTTAAATTTTCCGAAGTCCCCTCTTCTGGTGCCTGTTGAGATGCTATGCAAATATATCTCAGAAGTTTTGAAAATTCCCTTGGAGTCCATTCGCCCCATGGCAGGGTCCAATACCTGTCCTTAAAGGCTATTTATGGGCAGTCCTTGGAAAACCGCTGCTGTGCAAGATTCTTTGGACTTGACTGGATTTATTGAAAGTTCACTGGACGTTATAACAGAAAGAACTACTTTGCTTGTGACTTTTGCTCTTGAACTGGACCTGAACAAGGTTCTACATCTTTATTTTAAGAATATGAATCTGTTGTTTTTGGGATCAAAAGTTCAAGTATTCCCTGATTTTTCTTGTGAGATTCAGCTCCAACGCAAGGAATTCTTGGCTTTAAAACCAAAAGTCTTTGCGCTAGGAGCTGTATAGAAAGCATAGTTACTCACCTATAATAGGTGTTCTCCAAGGACAGCAGGAATCAGTCCTCACATATGGGTGACATCGGCAACAATGGAGCCCGCACGGAGCATTTCCCCAGCTTTCAAAGAAAGCTTTTGAAAATGCCACCACGCATGCATGGACCCCTTCCCGCCCAAGGGTGCCATCTTACTCAGTCAGGTGCCATAGCTATAGCCCCTTCAAGAAGATGGCATAAAAATATACAGCAACTCCAAGGGGAGGAGGGAAGGTTGTGAGGACTGATTCCTGCTGTCCCTGGAGAACACAGATTGGTGAGTAACTATGTTTTCTCCAGGAACAAGCAGGAAGTCAGTCCTCACATATCGGACTCCCTAGCTACAGGCTACCAAAGACATGTAGAAAAAGGCATAGCATCGCCAGTTGCCAGTGAAAGCCGAAGGCAGCCCGAGAACCCTGGGTACATGGATGGCCACGATCCTGGAACAAGAAGGGTTGGAGGGCAGGAGTTTAAACCCCGAACAGATTACGGAGTACAGTCTGGCCGAAGGTGGCGTCCCAATGGGATTCCTTCTCCAGGCAGTAATGCACCGCAAAGGTGTGAGTGGAAGACCAGGAGGCGGCCCAGCTGATGTCCACCAGTGGCACCAAGCGCAGACTAGCGACCGACGTCGCCATCGCTCGGACATTGTGAGCTGTGACTCGACGTTCCAGAGGGAACCCGGCCTGAGTCTGGGCAAAGGCGATGCAGTCCGCCACCCAGATGGACAAGGTGCTCTTGGTGACTGCCTGCCCCAAGCAGCTGTGGTTGAAGGAAACGAAGAGCTGCCTGGATCTGCGGTGATCCCAAGTCTGCTGCAGGTAAAAGGAGAGAGCCCTCTTACAATCCAGGGTGTGGAGGATCACCAACACCCGGTCAGCATGGGCCTTTGGGAAGAAAGTGGGCAGCACTATCTCTTGATTGCGATGAAACTCCGAGACAACCTACGGGAGTAACTTAGGGTGAGTTCGCAGGATCACCCAGTTCTTATAGAACCTTGTGTATGGTGCCTTGGCCATCAACACCTGGAGTTACTGACTCTTCGAGCGGAGGTGAGAGCTATCAAGAAGGCCACCTTCCATGACAGGTGCTGCACAGGGCAAGAAGGCATGAGCTCAAAGGGATCTTGGTCAGCTGTGTGAGGACCATTATGCCCAGAGGCACCACTGCATTGCCCGCATGTTGAGGCAGGCATTGGGCATGACATGGACCGTGGAGACCATATGGCCAAGAAGGTGAAGCATCGTCCAAGCTGGGACGGCACCACGGCCTCACACTTCGGACGCCTGGGACACGAGGTGGTCCACCCTGCCCTGGGGGAGAAAAGCCATGGCCCAAAAGGTGTCCAAGTGGGCCCTGATGTACTCCAGGGACTGAACTGGAGTGAGGTGGGATTTTGGGTAATCAATCACAAACCCCAGTCTTTCCAGGAGGCCAATGGTGCAGTCCATGGTCTGCCTGGCTTCGGAGGCTGTGCCTCCTGTTATGAGCCAGTCATCTAGATATAGGTAGACAAAGGTGTCCTGCAGCCGCAGGTGGGCCGCAACCATGGCAAGGCACTTGGTGAAGACCCGCAGGGCGGATGCGAGGCCGAAGGGAAGCACCCTGTACTGGTAATGGTTTCCCTGAACCATAAAGTGAAGGTACTTTCTGTGTTTGGGGTGGACGAGAATGTGAGCGTAGGCATCCTTTAAGTCCAAGGAGCATATCCAAACGCCCTGTTGGAGGTATGGCAGTAACATTCCAAGGGAGAGCATCTTGAACTTTTCCTGCACCAGGAACTTGTTGAGGTTCCGCAGGTTGAGGATAGACCGAAGGTCCCCTATCCACTTCGGGATGAGGAAGTATCGGGAGTAAAATCCCCACCCTCGGAGGTGCGGTGGGACTGGTTTTACCATGCCATCCTCAAGGAGGCCTGCGAGCTCCTGACTCAGGAGGGCCTGGTGCTGGGGAGGCTGAAGGGGCTGCCCGGGAAAGTATGGAGGAGGACCCCGGGGAGGAGACTCTGGAGCTGGCAGGGCCGAAGAGCGGGAGGCTAAAGAGGATACCGGGGCTGCCTTATGGAAGAGATCAACCAGCTTCTGCTTATAACTCTGGATGGCCTTGGAGGACATCTTCTTACAGAGAGAGCATAGCTCAAGGTCATGGTCAGCACCTAGACACCTGAGACAACATTTAATGGAGTCCATGAGCAACATGCTGTTGGAGCATCTATCACATTTCTTAAAACCGAAGGCCATTGGGGCAAAAAGGATCCCTGTGAGGTCGAAGACCCTCGATGCGGCCAGCTGTTAAAAAGGGCGCAAAAGCACGGAAAGAACAAAAAAGGCAAAAAGAAAAAAACCCAGAGGCCAGGGCAGAAGCAGAGGCACTCAGGAGGTGGGAAGAGGACCGGGGAAGGCTGGTATAGAGAAAAGGCTGGAACAGAGAAAAAACTTTTTCCGGGGATTTATTTATTTATTTAACAGTTTTTATATACCGTCTTTCTGTGAATCAAGACGGTTTACACAGAACATAACAAGGCAGTATATTTCAACTGTTTACAATGGAACAAACATAACAAGGATAAATAGGTATAAGTGGATGAGAGACACGTCCGAAGGGCTCCACAGAAAAAGAGAGACTGAGTAAGATGGCACCCTTGGGTGGGAAGGGGACCACGCATTCGTGGTGGCATTCCCAAAGACTTTCTTTGAAAGCTGGGGAAGTGCTTTGCATGGGCTCCATCAGTGCCGACGTCACCCATATGTGAGGACTGACTTCCTGCTTATTCCTGGAGAAACATGGAAACATGACAGCAGAAAAAGACCACCTGGCTTATCTAGTCTGCCCTTCCATATCAACCACTACAACAGTCCCCTTTTTTCCTTTAGAGATCCTCTGTGATTGTCCCATGCCTTTTTGAATTCACCACCTCCACTGGGAGATTATTCCAAGCATCTACCACTCTTTTCGTAAAGAAATATTTCTGCATATTACTCCTGAGTCTATCCCCTTTCACTCTCATCCTATGTCCCCTCATAGCAGAGTTTGAATTCCATCGAAAGAGGCTCTCCACCTGTGCATTTATACCGCGGAGGTATTTAAACGTCTCAATAATTCACCTCTATCTCGCCGTTCCTCTAAGGTGTATATATTAAAATCCTTAAGCCTGTCCTCGGGGTGGAGGAGTAGCCTAGTGGTTAGAACACTGGCTTGGTAACCAAGCAACCAGGGTTAGATTCCCACTAGCACTCCTTGTGGCCTTGGGCAAGTCACTTAACCCTCCATTGCCTTGGAAGAAAGCCCTGGCAATCTACTTCTGGTGACACTGCCAAGAAAACCCAGGAGCTTCTGGGTCACCAGGAGTCAGGACTGACTTGAAGGCACACACTGCATTGCAAGCCTGTCCTCATATGCTTTATAATGAAGACCACTAACCATTTTAGTAGCCACCCTCTGTACCAACTCCAGCATGTTTATATCCTTTTGAAGGTGCAGTCTCCAGAACTGCACACGATACTCCAAATGAGGTCGCACCAAAGACTTATATAGAGGCACTATCACCTCCTTTCTTCTGCTGGCCATTCCTCTCCCTATGCACCCAAGCATCCTTTTAGCTTTTGCCTTCGCCTTTTCTACCTGTTTAGCTACTTTAAGATCATCAGACACAACCACGCCTAGGTCCCGCTCTTCTTTAGGGGACAAAAGTAATTCATCCCCATACTATATTGCTCCCTTGGATTGCTGCAGCCAAAATGCATGACCTTGAATTTTTTAACATTAAATCTCAGCTGCCAAATTCTAGAACATTCTTCAAGCTTAGTCCCTCCTCATGTTATCTACACCTTCCTGGGTGTCTACTCTATTGCAGATTTTGGTATCATCCGAAAAGAGGCAAACCTTACTCGAAAGCCCTTCCGCTATATCACTAACAAAGATATTAAAAAGAATTGGATCAAGGACAGATCCCTGGGGCACATCACTGGTAACCTCCTTCTCCTCAGAGTGAGCTCCATTTACCTGTACCCTTTGTCGTCTCCCACTAAACCAATTTCTAACCCAAGCAGTAACTTTAGGGTTCATCCCTAGGGTGCTCAGTTTGTTTACAAGTCGCCTGTGAGGAACGGTGTCAAAGGCTTTACTGAAATCTAAATACACCACATTTAGGGCTCTCCCTCAGTCCAACTCCCTGGTTACCCAGTCAAAGAAATCAATCAAATTTGTCTGACAAGACCTGCCTCTGGTGAATCTATGCTGCCTTGGATTCTGTAATCCGCTGGACTCCAGAAACCTCAACTATTTTCTCTTTCAGCAGTGCTTCCAATAACTTACCACCGAAGTTAAACTAACCGGCCTGTAGTTTTCAAGCACATCCTTACTTCCGCTTTTGTGTAAAGGGACCACATGTGCCTCTCGCCAGTCCTTTGGCACCACTACCTACTCCAACGAGACATTGAAAAGGTCAGTCAGTGGAGCTGCTAGAACGTCCCTCAGTATTCTAGGGTGTATCCCATCTGGTCCCATCCCTTTGTCTACTTTAAGTTTAACTAGTTTCTCACGAACACATTCTTCTGAAAATGGTTCAAGATGCCCCTCACTTCTGTTCCTGTTTGTGGGTGTTTTCTGAGGTCCTGCTCCTGGTTCTTCATCTGTGAAAACAGAACAGAAATATTTGTTAAGCAATTCCGCTTTATCCTCATCAGTTTCTACATATTCCTCCCCTTCACCCTTGAGTCTGACAATACCACTTTTGCCCTTCCTCTTCTCACCAATATATCTGAAAAATGTCTTATCCCCCCATTTTACTGCATTGGCTATTTCCTCCTCTTCTTGAATCTTTGCTTTCCTGAATACTTTGCTAGCTTCTCTAAGTTTTTCCAAATATAGATACCTGTCTCCCTCTCTCTGTGATCTCTTGTATTTCATGAAGGCTTCCTTCTTATTTCTTATTTATTTATTTAACTGTATTTATATCCCGCTTTTCACCGGGTCAAAGCGGTGTAACAAAAAAAGGGGGGGGGGGGGGGTAATCAGTCATAGGGTAGGGCCATCACCAGGAGGGCAACATTGATGATTTCAGGAAAGGATGGACATAGACATGGACGAGGTAACATAATTTTGATCTTGATGAGTGGGTTAGGGGATTGGACAGTTATTTGTGGGAGTTTGTTTCTGTTTTGAGATATTCTTGGAATAAGATGGTTTTTAGCTGTTTTTTGAATGACAAGAGATTGCTGTTGTTCTTGATGCTGGTTGGTAGAGAATTCCAGAGGGACGGAGCATAAAGTTGAAAGGCTCTGTTTCAGGTCCATTGTGTGCATTTGGTTCTTTTGTGAGGGACGGTGAGGGAGTTGCTGGAGGTCTGTCTGGTTGTCTTGCTGTGGGCTGGATGAGACAGGAGGGTGCGGAGCTGGGTGCCTTGTGTTTGGTGGATGGCTTTGTGGGTGAGTAGAATAGCTTTGTATTTAATTCTTGCTTCAAGGGGAAGTATGTGTAGGTCCCTCAGAATTGGGGTGATGTGGTCTCGCTTCTTTGCATTTTGAATGATTCTTGCTGTGGTGTTCAAGGCAGCTCGGAGGGGGTTGGTCTGTGTGGCGGGTAGTCCGTGGTAGATTATGTTGCAGTAGTCCAGATGTGGGAGCGTCATAGCTTGCATTACTGTCCTAAAGTTCTGAGGTTCAAGGAGAGGTTGGAGATGTTGTACCATTTTAGCTTTGTGGAATATAGTTCCGGTGGTTTTAGAGATTTGTTGCTTGAGGGTTAGAGCTTGGTCAATGATAATGCCCAGATATCTTATTTGTGGCTGTATCCGAATTTGTGTGGTTCCCATGTTGAGGTGTGTAGGTGGCTTGAAGTCCGGGTCTTTTGTTACTATGAGAGCTTCGGTTCTTTAACTTCACTTTTTCAGCTACGTCTTTCGAAAACCATAGCGGTCTCCTTTTACCTTTATTTACCATTTTAACAAAAAGGTTGGTGACCCTTAAAATATCTTCTTTCAGTTTTGCCCACTGTTTTTCTACATCCCCCAGCTGTTCCTATCCCGCTAATGACTAGCTGAGGTATTGGCCCATCTTGGCAAAGTTAGTTTTCCTAAAGTCTAAGATCATTGCTTTTGAATGGATTTTAACAGCCCTAGTCCTAATACTGAACCACACCATCTGGTGATCACTGGATGCAAAATGATCTCCCACTATAACATCAGAAACACTTTCACCATTGGTAAGCACCAAGTCCAGTATGGCCCCTTCACGTGTGGGTTCTGTTACCAGTTGCCTGAATAGTTCTCCCTGTAGAGAATCCATGATCTCCTTACTTCTAGATGATACTGCAGCAGGAATGTGCCAATCAACACCTGGCATATTGAAATCCCCTATCAGTAGCACTTCCGCTTTCCTAGCAATGCTGCGTATGTCTTCAATTAACTCTCCGTTCACCCTCCTGTGAGGATGGTCTGTATATCATGCCAATGCAAATAGATTTCTCTTTCCCTCTTTCTAGTTTAACCCACAATGCCTCCTCTCTCCCTTTTAAGCTCTGTAGTTCCAAAGCTTTAATATTATTTTTTTTTTACATATAGTGCTACTCCTCCTCCCTTTCTTCCTACCCTGTCCTTTCTGAATAAAGTATAGCCCGGTATAGTTACATCCCAGTCATGGTTTTCTGTGAACCATGGAGATTGCCACTAAACACAAACTAACTGCCACTAAACCCAAGTCAGCCTCTCCTATTAAAGCTTCAACATCTGGGATCTTATTTTCCATGCTACGGGCATTTATACACACCGCATTCCATATGTTGTTCCTTTTACCCATTTCCATAAAGGTATTTAATGTTTCACTTACCTGGGATCTTTCATATACCTAGGGGCTTTCTTCACCCATCCCCAATGAATCTAGTTTAAAGCCCTCTTCAGTAGATTAGCCAGTCTGCTACTGAAGACATGTCGACCTTTCTTGGACAGATGGATGCCATCTCTGCTCTGCAACCCTTGGAACAGCATCCCATGGTACAAGAAACCAAAAAGCTCTTGATGATATCATCCATGCAGACATGCTTTCATCTCCAGGATGAGAGCTTCTCTGCCTTGGTCTTTACCCTCAACAGGGAGGATTGAAGAGAACACCACCTGTACCCCTATCTGCTTCACCTTCTGTCCCAGAGCCATGAAGTCACTTTTGATACGCTCAGAGGGATACCTGGCAGTATCATTTGTGCCGACATGGATTAGGAACATTGGTTAATAGTCTGTGGACTTGATGAGTCTCAGCAAACTCTCCATAACATCTCGGATTTTGGCAACTGGCAGACAGCATACCTCTCTGGACATTAAGTCTGAACGGCAGATAGATGCCTCAGTACCCCTCAGAAGAGAGTCACCAACTACCACGACCCTTCACTTCCTTGTGGTCCCTAATTCTGCAACTCTGTGGTGCTCGAGCTCTGATTTTTCCCTTTCCAGGGATGCTTTCACCTCCTGCACTTCCAGGGCTGCATAATGGTTCTTCAATTCAATGGCTGGAGAAGTTGGATTGGTGCTTCTGCAAGCCCTGGTGACTTGTGTCCAACCTTCATCATTCTGTAGTCTCCCATCTTCTCCTCTGCTGGAGAGCTTGGATGTTGCAAGAAGCATCTCATCAATGTACTAAAGAGTCTGCGACAAAATGCAGCCTCGGAGAATCCTGCAAGGAACTGAAAAAGAAGCCGAAGATGAAGACTTCTTATCATAAACTTGAAAAGAGCAATCCTCCAAGAAGAATGAAAGCCACTTAAGAATGGTATCACGTAAGCCAATCTCAGCAAAGCGATGTAACAAAAGAGGATGACTAATGGTGTCAAAAGCTGCCAACAAATTCAGGGAGGCTAGCAGTCATGTCGTGAGTATTGAGATAGCTGTGCAGATCATTAACTAGAGCAGTAACTCGAGATTCCATACTATGGTAAGAATGGAAACCTGATTGTCTAGAATGAAGAATGTTTGTTTTGGAGATGAAAGCTATGATTGACGGGGGGGGGGGGGCGGAGAAGGGGGTGGATAGCAACATCTCCAGATTACTTAACCTGAGCCAAGATGATGGAATAGGATCAAGGAGGGACAGATTTTTGACTGTCATGATGGAAAGTTCATGAAATGACCACCAGGAACTAGAAAAGGCTAACAATGAAGAAGAGTCAGAGGAGAAATCTGAGCCCATTTTGAATAGTGAGAATTTTGGACTTGAAAAATCTTCCAATGAATTGGCTGACGGATGTTCCAGGGAGGGAGTATCCTGCTTCCTGAAGGAAGATTTTTTTTTAAATCCTGAATTAGGTTCAGGCCCTATTAGAACTTTTATCAAGCATGGAACCCACATACTTTCTTTTAGCTAAAGTAATGGGATAGTAGTAGTTCTTCTGTCTCTCCTTGAACAGCTGTAAGGCACAAAGAGACTTTATCTTACTCCAGGAGTGCTCGGCCTGTCTGGTTTGCTGTTTCAACAACATCAGCCCTTGGTGGAACCAGGGCTGGCTTCTATGGGGGATGGAGTGCAATATATGCAAAGGAGTCACAGCATTCAGATACTCCTTACAAACCAAATTCCAGGTAGAGAACTGTTCGGATAATGAGAAACCAGGGAAAGACTGAGGAAAGGTAGAAGCCACTGAGGGGAGAGTAGTGATTTAGTGGACATCGCAGAATTTACAGAAGAGGCATATGATGATGGAATCTGAAGATTGAAATGGATCAGATAATGGTCAGTCCAAAGGAAAAGATTGGTATGAACTGCACTAATAAGATTGGAGAGGGATTCTGAGGAGATGATGTCCAAGGTGTGACCAGCATTTTGAGCAGGAAAGTAGACATGCCCTAGATCAGCTAAATAATTTTGAAAAAAAGAATCTCTGGACTGAGATGGGTTGTCAGTGTGAGCATTGAAATCACCGACGATCAATAAATTGTGATAATGAGCAAAAATATTTGACAAGGAATTATAGAAAAAGGCCCCATGAAATCGAGGGCATTTGAGGCAGGCAGTACACTAACCAAATGTATGCGCTACCTGACTGACAATTAACTCTACATAGCATGGATTCAGGGTATACCAGAAAGGAGAGAGAACATTTGGTGACCAAAGTCGTGGGAGAAAAAAGGATAACAAACCACCTCCAGACCAATCTAAGCGAGAATGACTAAAAAGAGAGAAACTGGAGGGGGTATCGGGGTTACATAGCCCTCCCTAGAGCATAACCAAGTTTCATTAAGGCATAGTAACAAGAACAAGAGTCTTGCAGCAAGTCATGTAAGAGAGCTGTTTTAGAACAAAGGGATCGGACGTTCAGTAGGCCTATTTGGAAAGGAGTAGGAACAGAGGAAGTAAGAGTAAAAGTATGGTGGACAGGAGAACAGCAAATTAGTTGCCTTATCTGCAAACGCTCAAAGGACATCCTTTGATGGGGCGGGCAATGGTCCCATAGCACAGGAATGGGCAGCAACTGACCGAGCTCTGGTAGGGCCAAACACTAATAAACTTCTAGCTAGAGATAGAGCAAATATGGACACCCTGCAAATCCAGAGGATGAAGGAATCATCCTGAAGTCGCCCAAAGAGCAGGACTTGCTCCTCTGGCATGGCACAAATGCCGTGTTTGTGCCCTAAAAGCAAGTGGTTTCCCTTCCACCTTTCAGCTGTTTATTTCACCAAGAGCAAGGTTTATCAGGATTTTTTACTGCTACCTAGAAAATTCAGTTCGTTAGCATGTCTTAAAAATTTAGGATATACAAAATTGATTTAAGATGTGTTAACCTATAAACAAACATGTGCACGCTAAATTTCTATGTGTTAAAAAAACTTCTAATGCATGTTCTAAAATTTTTATTAAAACAAATTCCTGCAATAAACTATCAAATGCCCCCGAAGAAGGAAAAGTGAGAAATATCTGCAAATAAAATGAATATTTTTGCCTGTTCACATTCCAACTGGAAATACCATTTTGCATATAGTATAGAGTCTCCAGATATCCCATCTTCATTTCTATGAAAATCTGTGACTAGGTGAATTAGAGAGGAGGGGAATTACATAAGGTTCTCCTATAAGTTTAGCTTTACTCAGCAGCAGCATCACTGGTTAAGAGCCAGGTAGTAGGCTCAAATTCTGAGATCTTAAACTGGAAAAATAGGCTCTGACACTGTGTTTTTTTTCTGAATGAGTTTTGCTCTTAGTTGTCATGTAAATAAGCACTAACAAAACTATGCTGTCCTGACACTTTACAGCCTGAGTGCCTTTTTTTAATATCTTCTTGCTTATAACAATTTGCTTCAAGCAAATGAAAAGGCTCTGCTGCCAATGGGGCTGCATTTTCCATTATGTGGAATAGGCACCTGCCTGAGAGCACCATTAAAGCGGTGCATCTGAGGTGAGAGAGGTTTCCCAAAGGAAGGAGAAGGCAGCACCTTTAATTATGATGCATCTTTTAAGGGCTCCTCAAGTTAATAGGACATGACTGGGGCAACCATCAGGGAAGACTAGGCAGTCGCCCAACTTCTGAGGGGTGACAAAGAGCAGCAGCAGTCAACGAATAGGTTCTGACAGCTATATAAACTGAATGAACCATCAGCTCATTCTTTTACCTGGAGGAAGAGCGGGCACACATACATACAAAGCAAAGTTTAATATTTAAAACCTTAAACCTTAAAAGCATATTGTCTGATTATACATTTTTACAGGTTTAATGCAGGAAGGGTGGCATTGATTGATCATGCTGACTGAGTTTAATTCTCAAAATCCAGGCAGGGGTCCAGTGGGTTCCTTCAAGGTAGACTTATTTACCTTGGACTTCAACTCAGACTATGTAATCTCTATGGCCCCCAGCTACAGGTTGGTGGTCTCTGGCCCACAGGGTTGCAGGTTTGACTCCTGGTTAAGCTGACACATTAACAATTGGGTATCCCCTCCTACTTGTGTGAGTGAGTGACACAAAAGGGACTGCTGGGTACCTCCAAGTTTTCCTGGATTGGCCTCTGTCAGGACCACTGGCCAATGGACCACTGGCCTGACTCACCATGGTACTTAAGTTCTTATCTCTATGCCACATATTCTGAAGGGATATCTCCTCACCCTACTCTTGCAATTTTAGAGTGAAACCCTCCCCACCTTTCTCCCTACCCCCTTTCCTGCACTTACTGGCATTCCAGAGATAAATCCAGCTCGGGCTGACACCACTCCCTGCACTAATCTACCAGCTGTCTATTTTTACAGCAAGACTTCATCGACATGAGAAGGAGGGCAGACTCATTCCAGTCAAGGTCGCTATCTGTCTCTCTTTAAGCCCGACTTTAAATGTATTGTCTCGGTAGGTGAAAGGACATCCAAGTCTAGATATTCACAATTACTAGAGTATTTTACAAAAGACTCCCTGAAGATGTAACCTTTTATAAAATAACTATAGGGGTGTGGGAAGTGCACATGCAAGTGCCGATAGATCTAGCAGAACATCTATTTTAGATAGAAGCATGTTTGAAAAGAGCACCATCATTTGCGACTCTGCACATTTAAGGGGTAATTTTATAAAAAGCTGCCTCGATTTGCGCACAATTTGTGTAAATCTAGGTATTGCGCATGTAATGGACGCAGTCACTATTTTATAAGAGGAGTTCTAAACCTAGTCCATCGGACACTCCTAGTCAGTCACGTTTTCAGGATAACCACACTGAATATGCATGAGAGAGATTTGCATACAGTGGAGGCAGTGCATGCAGATTTCTCTCATGCACATTCATTTTAGTTATCCAGAAAACCTGACTGGCTAAGTGTGCCCCAAGGACTGGGTTGAGAGCCATTGATCTAAAAAGACATGAATTGGTCCAATCACACACTTTCACTGTGGGCCCAGGGGTGGAGATTGGGTGGAGAGCACAAGTACATACATAAATTATAAAACAGTATGATTTACCTGCGCTCCTTACAAATTTAGGTGCAGCCATTTACACCAGTCCTAGGGCTAGAGTAAGTGATTCAGCCTTAGATTGACATGTGTTTTCAGCCATTTATGTTAGTATTTTATAAAATAAAGTACACATACACCTGATTTTATAAAATAAGCATGAAATACATGCATATAAATGTATGCTAACTATGTGGGACTATGGCCCTATTAACACTTACTGCGACTTCATGATATTTCGGAAGGGCTATCAGGTAAGGTTTGCCTCTTTGCAGATGATGCCAAAATCGACAATAGGCACCCAGGAAAGTGTAGATAACATAAGGAGGGATCTAGCGAAGCTTGAAGAATAGTCGAGAATTTGGCAGCTAAGATTTAACATTAAAAAAATGCAGGGTCATACATTTGGGCTGCAAATATGAGGTGAAGTACTTCTGTCCATAAAAGAAGAGCGGTACCTGGGCGTGATTGTTTCTGATGATCTTAAGGTGGCTAACCAGGTAGAAAAGGTGAAGCGAAAGCCAGAAGGGTGCTTGGGTGCATAGGGAGAGGAATGGCAGCAGGAATGAGGAGATGATAGTGCCTCTGTATAAGTTTTTGGTGAGACCCAATTTAGAGTATTGGGTGCAATTGTCGAGACTGCAACTTCAAAAACAGGATGGAGTCCGTGCAGGGGGCAACTACCAAAATGATCAGTGGGTTTCATCATAAGGCACATGGGAACAGACAAAGATCTCAATATGTAGACTTTGGAAGAAAGACAGGAGAGGGGAAATAAGACAGATGTGTTAAATACCTCTGTGACATAACTGCACAAGAGGAGAGCCTCTTTCAACTGAAAGCAAGCTCTGCAACAAGGAGACATAGGATGAGGGTGAAAGGGGAGTAATATGCAGAAATATTTTTTTACGGAAAGAGTGGTAGATGCATGGAGACAAAGACTATCTGCATTCAAGAAAGCATTGGACAAACACAGAAGATTTCTAAAGGAAAAAAAGGAAACGTAGAGCTTACTAGTTGGTATGGCAGGGCAGACTAGATAGGCTGTATGGTCTTTATCTGCCGTACTTTTATGTTGGCCGGTATTTTATAAGAGATCATTTACATGCTTATGTGGTCACGTATATGCAGGAATGCCTTTATAAAATTACCTCTTTAGAGGATAATTTTAAAGCAGACACCTATGTGTGAAGGCCAAGTAGGAACCTATTTAGCATAGTAACATAGTAAATGATGACAGATAAAGACCAGCATGGCCAGAAAGATGTTTAGAGTTTTAACTGACACTCCATGTAGGTTATCCTCATTCTATGCTTCTTAGTTTGTTTTGTAACTGCTGCTCAATGCAATTATAACCCAAAGATACATAAGTACCTATGATGACATTTTACTTACCAGTTAATATCCTTTCCTCGAGTCCTGCTAGAACAGTCCAGACAACTGGGTTGTGTTCCCCTACCAACAGATTGGTGGAGACAAAGAACCAATGAAAAGCACATGTTTCAATGACATCACTCCCATGCCTCTATTTGCCTCAAACACCAGAGGTCCCTTCAGTATTCGTTCCAAAGCATGTGGGAGAAACATGGCAAGCCGCACACAAAATCAACCATGGGCAACAAAGAGTGATTGATTGTAGAGAATTATGTACAGGAAAGCATAAACATAAGGCTGTCAGTATACTATGAACCTGCAGAGCCAATTATAAAAATCAGAGTGGACTGAAGGGTACTGCAGCAGAGAATGGAGCAATACAGTTCCAGGGGCAGGCCTTGGACTGGTCTAGCATCTTCCATATCATCTTGCTAGACCAGTCCAGACAAGTGGGATCTACCGTCTTGGCAAGAATTGGCAGGAAAAAGCTAATGAGATAGATGCTGACAATATCACTTTGGATAGATTGTCCAAATCCACAGCTGATCCTGTGAGGAAAAAAATCCTCTAAGAAACCGTTCTTCAAGAAGAAGAAGGAGAAGAAGTTTTATCCCTCCTATACCCAGCAGGGACATCGTCCAGGTCAGTCTGCCCAAAAGGGACAGCAACAGCAACCTAGACAACAAAGGAAGCCAAAAGCTGCTAAGCCTCAACCGTATCAGCAGACTCAGCCTCCACAGGGGCTTTGACTCCTGTCTAGAGAACTTTGCCTTCCTGGCCCTGAACGGACCAGAACCCTCCACCATCCCAGGAAGGTTATGTCATTTTGCCCCCAGATGGTGTCAGATAACAGCAGAAAATTGGACTCTGTCCATTGTACGAGAGGGGTACAAACTTCATTTCCTCAGCATGCCCCCTATAACACCCAGCAATCCTTGGTAACCCAGAATCATTCCTGAAAGAAAAGGCAAAGCTTGCCTCCAACCAGAGGAACCAGGGAATGGGCCCCCAAACTTTCATTGGGCAGCCCGGGAGGGGCCTCCTCTGGAGGGACGCTGGAACCATGCACTTCACAAAAGGACTGAATGAGCCTGAAGTCCATATGGGGAAGAAGGGTTCTCCAGGCTGGTATCGATGGAATTCACGAGTCCTACAGGAGTCTGATCAGTGCTCCCATGACAGAAAAGGAGCTCCTGCTTTGCTACACAGGCCCCTTGAACCTGCCCTCCAGAAGGCGGAAGATTTTGTCTCGCCCAGGTCCTCTATCTTCTTCTCCCAATTGGACAGAAGCATCGCTTTAAATCCAGATGGGCAACCCGGCTTTGGAAGAGGAGTCCACTGCTCCATGTCAAAGCTAAGCCAACGCCATGTCACTGCTGACAGGGCACAGTCCCTGGCCGCTAGACATACCAGGTTGTTCATGGCATTAGAAAGGAAGGCCGTAGCAGACTCCAAAAGAGGGGCAGAATCATCTAGCGGAAGAGACTGAATCCACTGGGGCAGGGCCAGAAAAACAGGCCTGCAAATACTGCCAACTGAAGAATAGCAGCCACCAGAGCAAAGTGGTTCTTCAACACATATCCATCTTTAAGTCCAGAGTATCTTTCAAGGTCAATCTGCTTTCCACAGGAATGGTGGTCCGCCTGGTAACCGCCATGACTTGCACATCCACTTTGGAAATATCAGTCCACACAATGCACTCACTTTCTGGGAGAAGGTACATCTTCTTATACTCTTGTACACTCTTAACCCCTTAAGTGGGGAGTTGGGGGAATCCTACCCTGACCGGAACAGGCCCTTGAGCAGCTCCGGGAACAGGAGACATTAGTGGATTTCGTACCCCTTGCAGGAGTGGATGCCTCTTCAGTTCCTCTTCCATGTATGGAGCATCCTCCAAGCTCAAGGTGGATAAGACCCTGGGATCAATGCTTCCAGTTCCTACTCCTGGGACAGGTGGATAACATCGGCCTCCTCACAAGCCTCTGAAGGCAAGAGTATGTCTTCATCCACATCAAACATCTCAATCCAAGTCACAGTCCAAATCTCAGACAGATCCCAGCTGATCCCCATCTCCAGGGAATGCCTTTTTCAGGGGATGCTTAGTCATCAATTGAATATGGCTTTCAGTCTGCCTGCCCCTCACAGGACTGCACTTGGGGGAAACTAGAGGCTGCAGGGTCTGAATTTCCATGCTAGAATGACCAGGCCTGCTGTAAAAGGAAAAGAATCCCGAGAAGGACAATCCAGACTCAGGAAGCTCTCCTTGCAGAAATGACCAACCACACTATGTGGCATAGTTACTATCAATCCCCTAGAGGGCAAGGAGAGGCCCACAGCATGGTCACTTGAGCCTCTGTCTGGCTGAATATCCTTACCCATAGCACCATCTGTCACCTCCTGCCCTGAGGTGGGCAAGGCCGGACTAACAACATCCCCTGGTTGAAAGAGGGGGAGTAGGAGATGAATAATTGAGAGGATCTTCTGTGATCTTTCATTTTATTCAAGTAGTAAGCCAGCTCTCGCTTGCAGTCTAAGGTGTGCAGTGCTACTTCGGCTTTAGATGCATGTGGTCACGGGAAGAAAATTGGTAGGATTACCAACTGGTTTAGATGGAAGGAGATTACCTTCGGAAGGAAATGCGAATGGGTATGCAGAACTACCTTGTCATGGAACCTGGTATAGGACGGATCTGCCACCAGAGCCTGGTTTACTGATATGGCGAGCTGAAGTGAGGGCAATGAAGAAGATTACCTTCCAAGATAGAAACTTCCATGAAGTGGTTGCTAAAAACTTGAAAGGGGACTTTAAAAGTTGAGTAAGAAATACATTGAGATCCCAAATGGGTGGCATGGACAACAGGAGACCTCACATGAAGCATGCTACTAAAGGGTATGAGAAGATAGGCTGTCCACCCAGTAGTCTGTGAGAGGCTGCAGTGGCACTAAGGTGAACTCTCATTGAGTCAGTTTTAAGACCAGTTAAGGATAAGTGGAGGAGATAGTATAGAAAGGACGCCACTGAGCAAGAAAAGGTGTCCATGTCCTTTGGGGAGCACCAGAGAGCAAATCTACGCCACTTGAAGGCATAAGATCACCTGGTGGAATCTTTGTGTGATGCAAGGAGAACATCTTTGACCGCTTGTGGCAGATCGAGGGCAGCGAGCATTAACCCTTCAGCAGCCATGATGTCAGTTGCAGGGAGTGAAGATTGGGATGGAGGAGCGTCCCATTGTCCAGAGAGAGGAGTTCAGGCGCAAATCCCAGACTGAGGGGTTGAGATTGCACAAGTTGAATAAGCAGAGGAAACCACAGTTGACAAGGCCAAAAGGGGGCTATGAGGATCATGGAGCCCCTGTCAGCCTGGAGTTTGAACAGCATTTTGGGTATCAAGGGAATGAGTGGGAATGCATAGAGTAGTCCTTGTACAGCGACGGGAGCCTGCAGCAGAAGAGTGCAAGCTGTGAGTTTTGTGGCGTGGCAAAAAGATCTATGTGTAGGGTTCCCCATGTGTGAAAGATCCAAGCAGCCATCTCCCGATGCAAGGTCCATTCGTGTGGATGAAGGATACGGCTTAGTCTCTTCACAAGGACATTGAATTCACCCAGGAGACACACCGCTCTGAGATGAATGTTGTGTAAGATGGCAAAGGACCACAGGCAAAGAGCTTCCTCACAGAGGGGATGGGACACCGCACTCCTGTTTGCTCACCCAGAACACATGGCAACTTGGTTGTCCATCCTGACTAGAACAGAATGCTCCAAAAGCTGAGATTCAAAAACCCCAAGAGCATTTATCAATGTCCGTAGTTCTAGGAAGTTGATCTGCAAGGCAGATTCCTGTTGTGTCCACAGTCCCTGTGTGGTTAGGTTGATCACATGTGCTCCCCAACCCAGCTGGGAAGCATCCATTGTCAGGGTACATCGAGGTAGAAACATCTGAAAAGGTGACCCGACGAGAAGGTGCTCTGGAGAACTCCACCACTGCCAGGATCTGCTTAGTCGAGGGGAGATGTTGATCTTGTCTCTGAGATGCCCCTTTGCTTGTGCCCATTGAGAAGACAGAGCCCATTGTGCTTGTCACATGTGTAATCATGCATAGGGGATGACATGGACTGTGGAGGCCATGTGTCCTAATAGCTGCAGCATTTCTCTAGCTATTATCCAGCTTTGCTTTTACTCCCCCTTTGCTAGCTTGATTAGGTGGGCACAGTGATCCTGTGGAAGGAAAGCTCGAGCCTGTTGAGTATTTAAGAGCGCTCTGATGAACTCCGATGAACTCCAGTTGTTGGGTAGGAGCGAGGTGAGACTTTGGGAAGTTTATGACAAAGCCCAGACTTTGGAGCACCATGATGGTGAGATGAAGTGACAGTCTTCTCTTGAGGGGAGTCTTCCCTGATCAGCCAGTCATCTAAGTAAGGGAAGATGAATACTCCCAAGCAATGTTCCCTCTAATTTTCTGTAGGCTGTGTGCGCATAAAATATCAGCTGTGTGCAGCTTTTGAAGGAAGGTTAAATATTTGTGCGCCACATAACGACACTCGGAGTTATATACTTTAAAATTTGACTACACGTCAGAATACAGTATGTACACCATATTGATTTTAATCAAATTAAATTAAAATAGACAATTACTAAATGAAACGGGAAATTTCTAGTAATTACAATCATAACTTTTAAATTTTAAGATGTCTGTGTTTTTTTCTATCAGAATCAGAGCCGTAATTTTTGTGCGCTCTGTTGTAAAGTATGTGCGCTCGCTCGGCGAGGTGTGTGCGCGCGCACACGCGCACAGCTTAGAGGGAACAGTGCTCCCAAGGTGTGTAAGCGACTACTGCCATGCATGTTGTGAAGACTTAACATAAGAACATAAGATATGCCATACTGGGTCAGACCAAGGTCCATCAAGTCCAGTATTCTTTTTCCAACAGTAGCCAATCTTGCTCATACGTACTGTCATGCCCCCTGCTGGCTAGGCGGTTGATTATAGGCAGTGGGTGTACCTCCTATTGTCCCTTGGTATTATGGGTTCCCAGAGCCAAGGGCTTCTGGGGATTGTAGTTGTGAAAAAAATGAGTAGCCGAGGGTTGAAGGCAAATACAGGAAAAATTTATTCTTTTCTTTTTTTGTCCTTTCAAACATACAGCAACAAAAGTAGGATACTTCTCCAAATAAAGAAAAAGGAACTTTCACAGTAACAGCGGTAGCAACTGCTTCACTCAGCTTGTTATACCAGTAGTATATCTTTCCCAGAGTTCAAGAATACAGCTTAAGGGTTCCTTGCTCAGTTCAGCCAAAATAACTGCTCTTCCAAACTGAGCACTATGCAAAGCACAACCCACTTTACTTCTGGCTGTTTATACATTTAGGTAGTGACTTCTTAAGCATTCAAATCAGCAATTCTGAACATTCTCTGCCAGCTTTAAAATGTTAGCATTTCATTCCAAACATTTCTAGCAAAACAGGCAAGTACAAAGCTTCTGGGTTTCTCTCAGTTTTAAACCTTACAGCTTCTTCACCTTTGCTTTAGACACAAAGAACAGTCCATTTGAGAGTCGGCAGAACTATTATCAGAATCATAGTTATCTACCTGCATGCTCTCATACTCGGGATCAGTTAGCATCTGGCTGGAATCAGCTTCTGGGATTTCAGGTTTTATTTCTTCTAATAACTTTAAAACCTTCTCCCAATGAGACCTCTTTCTATGTTGAGGAATGTTGGCAGGGCTGAGGGAATTCTTATCCTTCAATAAACTATGCAAGGTTTCAAATGGGCTCACCTTACTTCTAGTAACAGAGCTCTTTACAGACCTTCCTCGAGGTGAAGCTCTTCCCTCAGGTTCTGGCAGGACCACGCCCGTGCTCTGCTCAAAGACAGCACTTTCCTCAGGATAAACTCTCCTGTCCTCAGGGCCTGTTGTAATGCTCCTACAACATGGGCTTCCTTCAGAGCTGTAGTTTCCTGTGTGCTGGTTGCAACGAGAACCTTTCCTGAGGCTGCTTCTAGAACACCTCTCTCTCTCTCAGCTTCCTTGCAAGAACCTTCCCCTTCTCTTCCTGGTTCCTCGGCTGTTCCTTCTCTTCCTGGTTCCCCGGTTGTCTCTCCTCTTCCTGTTTCCTCAGGCTTAAATGACTGGGGCTGCCCTATGGCTTCCAACTCCGCCCCCGGGTGTTCCCCATTACCTACCCTGGTTGCCTTGGAGCTAGGGCGTGGCTTGCACTCAGCAACTGTATGTGTGTGTTTTTTTTCCTTGGCTGGAGTTTCAAAGTCAAAACTCCCTGAACTATTCTTCTGCTTAGGGGTAAATGTCTGTTTTCTATCCATTTCCCTGGGCTCCACTACAGTCTCGCCACCACAGTACCTAGCAGTTTCCCCAAAAGACACAGGTTCCAAAACGCTTGTATTGTGTCAAGCAGTGATATCCTGGGTCCCTTTTTAATAATGGTTTATGGACCTTTCCTCCAGGAACTTGTCCAAACCTTTTTTAAACCCAGCTACACTAACAGCCTTTACTGCATCCTCTGGTAACAAATTCCAGAGTTTGATTACACGTTGAGTGAAAAAATATTTTCTCTTATTTGTTTTAAATAGTTTACCCTGTAGCTTCATTGCATTTCCCCTAGTCTTTCTATATTCTGATAAAGTAAACAATCGATCTACGTTTACCCATTCCACTCCATTCATTAATTTATAGACTTCTATCATATCTCCCCTCAGCTGTCTCTTTCCCAGGTTAAAGAGCCCTAACCTTTTTAGCCTTTCTTCATAAGGGTATCCTTCCATCCCCTTTACCATTTTGGTGGCTCTTCTCTGAACCTTTTCAAATAATGCTATATCCTTTTTAAGATAAGGCGACCAGAATTGCACACAATATTCAAGGTGTGGTCGCACCATGGAACGATACAGAGGCATTATAATATCCTTTGTTTTATTTTCCATTCCTTTCCTTATGATACCTAGCATTCTATTTGCGCTCTTGGCTGCTGCTGCACACTGGGCGGAGGGTTTTAACATAATATCCACAATGATCCCTAAATCTTTTTCCTGGGTAGTGGTTCCTAATGTGGAACCTTGCATCATGAAACCATAGTTTGGGTTGTTCTTCCCTAGGTGCATAACTTTGCACTTGTCCACATTAAATTTCATCTGCCATTTTGATGCCCAGTCTTCCAATTTATCAAGATCCTCTTGCAATTTTCCACAATCCTCATGGGTTTTAACAACTTTTAATAGTTTTGTGTCATCTGCAAATTTGATAACCTCACTCGTTATTCCCTTTTCCAGGTCATTTGTGAATATGTCAAAAAGCAGCGGACCCAGCACAGATCCCTGGGGTACACCACTATTCACCTTTCTCCATTGAGAAAATTGGCCATTTAGCCCTATCCTTTTCTTTCTATCTTTTAACCAGTTCCTGATCCACAATAGTACACTGCCTCCTATCCCATGACTCTTTAGCTTTGCTAAAGGTCTCTGATGAGGGACCTTGTCAAAGGCTTTCTGAAAGTCCAAATACACTATATCAACTGACTCACCTTCAGGGCCGGATTTAGCTATACGCCATGTACGCCATGGCGTAGGGCCCACAGCTGCAAAGGGCCCACAAAAATTGAAGTAGTTAGGCTTTTTTTTTAAATAAAATAAAAAAAACCTGCTGGCTGCCGCCGCGGGGCCCCCTCTGCTGCCGCGGCAGCATGGACTGACCCGCGGGGGCCCCCTCTGTAAGCTCGGTCCCTCCCTCCGTGCCTCCGTGTCTCCCTCCGTGCAGGCTGTTAGAGACGCGAAGGCAGACTGTCTCCTTCTGCCTTCCCGTCTCTGTTAAGCCCGCAGGGCTGATGGGAAATTTCCCATCAGCCCCTGCGGGCTTAACAGAGACGCGAAGGAGACAGTCTGCCTTCGCGTCACTAACAGCCTGCACGGAGGGAGACACGGAGGCACGGAGGGAGGGACCGAGCTTACAGAGGGGGCCCCCGCGGGTCAGTCCATGCTGCCGCGGCAGCAGAGGGGGCCCCGCGGCGGCAGCCAGCAGGTTTTTTTTTTAAAAATAAATTTTACTTTAGGCCGGGGGAGGGGGAGGGGGTAGGACTGGTAATTGGGGGGGCTGGGGCTGGAAATGGGTTGGGACTGGGACTGGAAATGGGCTGGGACTGGGACTGGAAATGGGTTGGGGGGATTAAGGCTGGAGGTGGGCTGATGAGGAGGACTGGTAATGGGCTGTGGGCTGTTGGGGGGGGGTTAGAACTGGTAATGGGCTTTGGGGGGTTTAATACTGGAAAAGGGCTGTGGGCTGAAGGGGGATTTATGGTAATTGGCTATGGGAGGGTATATAAATGGAAATGGGCTGGGGGGGGTTAAGACGGGTGGTGGGCTGATGGGGTTAGGACTGTTAATGGGCTGTTGGGGGGGGTTTCGAACTGGTAATGGGTTTTGGGGGGTTTAGACTGGTAATGGGCTGTGGGCTGATGGGGGCTGTCTGGTAATGGGCTATGGGGGGGGGTTAAGACTGGAGTTGGGCTGATGGGGTTAGGACTGATAATGGGCTGTTGGGGGGGTTTAGAACTGGTAATGGGCTTTGGGGGGGGTTAAGACTGGTAATGGGCTGTGGGCTGATGGGGGCTGTCTGGTAATGGGCTATGGGGGGGGGTTAGGACTGGAAATGGGCTGGGGGGGTTAAGACTGGAGGTGGGCTGATGGGGTTAGCACTGGGAATGGGCTGTGGGCTGATGGGGGGTTAGGACTGGCAATGGGCTATGGGGGGCTGACTGGAAATGGGTTGATGGGGTTAGGACTGGAAGTGGGCTGATGGGGGGTTAGGACTGGTAATGGGTTATAGGGGGGGCTTAAACTGAAAATGGGGTGATGGGGGGTTAGGACTGGTATTGGGTTGGGGGGTTGCTAGGACTGGAAATGGGCTGATGGGTGGCTAGGACTGGAAATGGGCTGATGCAGGGACTAGAAGGGAATGGATGCTGGGTGAGGCTGGAACTAGAAGGGAGCTGATGTTGGGGGAGGATTAGAATGGGATGGGGCTGGAAGAGTAAAATGGAGAAGGGAAAAATATTTTGTGTGGGAGGGATAAAAAAATCTACAATTGGCCGGGTATTGGGAGAGTAAGTGGGGATTGAGGATGGAGGGGTAAAATTTGACTGGATGAAATAGGAATGAGGAAAGAGCAAAAGGAGAAAGATTAGTATGTTAAAGCAGATGTAGAGAGAGAATGGAAAAAAACTAGAAGAGAAGAAAGGACAAATGGACAGCAGACGATGGAGAGTTAGCAGAAGACATGAAGAAACCAGAAGAAAGTGGCTGGAGCAATTGCAGCTGAAAAAAATGCACAAAAGGTAGAAAAATATCTCTTTATTTTGAATTTATTAATTGGAATATGTCAGCTCTGGTAAATGTGCATCATTAACGTCTGCGCTTTGTTTAGTACAAGAGCAAATTAATGTATAGTTTTATTTCTACAGTGTTGTACATTCCAAGTTTGGCTTTTGGGATTCCCAGTTTAATTATTGTCTTCCTGTTTCTAAAATGTGATTACTTGTTTGGTGATGGTCTATGTTCTGCATGTGTAACTGAGCTGAGGTGTTCTGTTTATATAATTCCTATTTGACATTGCCACTTGTTCTCTTTCCCCAGTAGGTCATGTATTGTTGTTCTCTGAAATGTATTGGTTTAATATTTGCAGTGTTGCCTTTTGATTGGTAGAGTATGGTGCTTTGTGAGTCCTGGTAGTGCTGTTAGGATACGGCGGGTTTGCTATGGGTTCTAAATGGGCAGTGTTTGTAGTAGTTCCTAATGTGTCTGGCAGTTGGCACTGGATTATAGTAATGTAGAAATCTTTTAGTCTTTCTTTATCCATACACTCATTAAGAGGCACGTTTACTAAAAGTTAGTATATGGTAACATTATGCAAATATTTATGCAAATGAGGCCCCTTATGCAAATGAGGCCCACACCCCCCTTGGGCCGCCCCTGCTGGGGGCCCACAATTTTTGTTGGCATAGGGCCTCACTCAAGGTAAATCCGGCCCTGCTCACCTTTGTCTACCTGTTTATTCACACCTTCAAAAAAACATAACAGATTAGTAAGACAAGATCTTCCTTGTCTAAAGCCATGTTGGCTGTCTCCCATTAAACCATGACTACCTACATATTCAGCAATTTTGTTCTTTATGATAGTTTCCACCATTTTTCCCGGTACTCATGTCAGGCTCACCGGTCTGTAGTTTCCCGGATCACCCCTGGAACCCTTTTTAAAATTTGGCGTTATGTTGGCCATCCTCCAATCTTCAGGTATTACAGATGATTTTAATGATAGTTCACAGAGGAACATAGGCTAGACCGAAGGGAAAAACGCAGTATTGATAGTGGTCTCCCTGAAACATAAAGCGCAGATACTGTCTATGTGAAGGGTGGATGAGTAAATGTGTGCATGCCTCCTTTAGGTCTAGAGAACATAGGCAATCCTGTCTGTGGAGGTATGGTAGAAGAGTTCCTAGAGAAATCATTTTGAATTTTTCTTGGACCATGAATTTGTTTAGGTCTCTGAGATCCAAGATAGGCCTGAATCCTCCTGTTTTCTTTGGAATGAGAAAATATGGAGAGTAGAAGCCCATACCTTCTTGAGGAGGAGGAACTCTTTCTATGGCTACCTGGGAGAACAGTGTGGTCACCTTCTTTTAAGAGTGCTTTGAAGGGGTTGTGTGGGATAATCCTTGTAAAGCTGTTGGGGGGGGGGGGGGTAAGGTTTCAGAGTGAAACTGATAACCCCTTTGGACAATCTGGAATATCTACTGTTCTGATGTTATGAGGTGCCACCTGTGGGCATAGTGACAGTCTGCAGGCTATGTGGTGGGGCAGATTGGCAATGCTCTCCAGGAAGGAGTCAAAAACCAGGCACAGCTGGTGAGGCTTAGGAGCCTTGAGCTTTTTGGGCTCGCGAGGGCCCTGCTGTCTCTGCTGAGGATGCTGAGGTTGATGGGCAGCAGATGGTGGATAAGAAGGATAGTAGCTCTTCTTTTTGGAATAGGAAGATTTCCTGGGAAGAGCCTTCCTTTTGGATGGGTCAGCCATTTTCCTGGAAAGGCGTTTCAGGGTGAGATCATCAATCTCAATCTCTCCTGCTTTTTTCCTCCAATCCCTGCCAAAAAGATTTTCCCCAGTACATGGGTTACTGGCCAATTTATCTTGGATCCATTGCTTGAGATCTGATGCCTGCAACAAGGCCATTCTACGAGCCCCAATACAGACTGCTGAAGCTGTGCTGGTTGACTCGAAGGCATCAAAAGGTGCACTGGTAAGAAACTTAGAAGTATTTTGGACTTGCTTGATGAGTGTCTCGAAAGCACTCCGTTTATCTTCAGGAAACATGGTGGTAAAAGTCTCCAGATCCCTAGTGACATCCTTCAGAAACATGCTCATGTTCAGCATATAAGAGTTTATTCTGGAAGCCAACATGCATGCCTCAAAACATCCTCGAATCTCTGCCAGGTGGCATGGATGAATGGTTCTTAGAGCTCTTTATGCAGCGCATCGCTGATTCTACTACCATGGAGTGGTGGGGGAGCTAAAGATTTTGAAAGCCTTGGCACTGATACCTGGTAGAAGGTATTGAGCCACTTGCTGACAGGTGTTACTGTGAGCAGGGCTGCCCACATGCAGAGCATAAGATCCTGTAGGATCCAATGCACCGGCAATGTAGCTGCCTCTTTGGAAATGGGAGGGTTTTGGAGTATCTCCAGTTTCTCTGCCCTTGGGTCCTTTTCAGAGGTTTCTGTGATGGCGAGCCCTGCTGCCATATTACGTATGAAGTCCTGAAAGGAAATATCCTCTGGTGGGGACCGACACCATTCCTGCGGCGGCGAAGGGTTCAAAGGAATGTCTGGTAGTTCCTGGGAATTGAGTGATTCCTCGTCAGATTCTGAAGAACTGAAGTCAGAGTCTGTCAGGAAGTCAAAGTATCGGTAGTCCTGAGTCCGACCTTGATGTTTCATAGATGTTGAAGGTTGATGCCGATACCGATGTTCAGAAGTATTGGGGCTGATACAACTGGCTGAAGGCTCGGTGCCAGCACCTGCACTCCTGGAGCTCTCAGTGTTATCGGTACCGAGGCTACCAGGAGTGTGGCCAAACTCCTCTCGAAAGCCAGCTTGTGCTGGTCCAGGGAGTGAGTCTTGGAAACTTTGGAGCTCTTAAGGGTGATTTGACTACCTAGGAATGGTGAGGAAGCTGGGACTTCTTGAATCCAGAAGCCTTCTGATCTCTATTCATGGTGTCAAGCCCTCTCCTAACTGGAGGTACAATGAGGGGGGTTCTCCCTTCGACAAGCCCTCAGATTCAACATCAATGATCCAGCCTTCTGAATCAGACTCGGAGAGGAAGTCAAAGTACTTCCGAGTCTCTGCCTGGATCTCTCTCATGACCCTTGGGGATTGGGAGCTCCTTTGGAATCGATGATGCACCGATGCTCATCTAGATTACGAGGAGGAATCAGACTCCAAAATACTAGAGTGTGAAATTGGCTGGGCAGGCTCCGGTGTCGGGGCCCTTTGATGCCCTGAGGTTGATGCCTCTCCCGCAGGCAAGCCATGTGTCTCAAGGATTGGTTGGATGGGTGCCAATATCAAAGCAGCCGACATCAAGGCACCAACATGCTGCATAGCAAACAGCATCGTGATCAGTTCTTCAAGAACCTTCTGAAGGCGCTTCTCCATGCTTGCCAACTCCAAAGGCCGCAGGGCATCAGCAAGTTCATCCGATGTTCCTGGAATTTGAGAGGGAGTATCAGTGGCCATTGCTGCCCCTCCGATGTCTTGGAGGATGAGCTCTCCTCCCTTTGGGGCAGCTTAGAGGGATGCTCTCACAGACCCTCATTGCTCTTGTTGCTGTGTCTCGAAAGGCTTTGATAATGATGCACCAGAGCCTTCACTCAGTGTTTGGCATGATCACCCTGAGGTGCTGATGAAGACAAAGCCAAATTCTTCCTCATCTTTGGGTGGAGATCAATCGATGGCCAATGCTCTGGGATATTACGGGTGCTCAGTTCCGAGTGGGCTCGAGAACTCTTTGCTGTTGGTGCACCGCCAGTGTTCAATGCAGCCTTCAATGCCATTGAGACTGGTGCTGCCGATGCCAAAGTTGATGGATTGGACTTATGAGTACTGAACAGTGACCCAGCCTGAATGGAAGCTTTATCTACATGCATGGGGGAAGACAGGGGAGAAATGTAAGGGAAAAGAGGTAGATGGGATGGGATGGAGAGTGTTCCCCTAAATTTTCCACTGTATTCTCAACACACTCTCTCTGCTCCCACTTCAAAAGCCCTCCTCTGTGCCACTGCCTTGGACACCCCTCCTCAGACCAAACACCTCCTATCCTCATCAAACCCCTGTTGTGCATCCAGTATCCCCCCTTTCTGGGTCTCCCCCACCTCAATGCTACTGTTCACGTTATATGTAAATCACAGATTTTTTAAAATATATTTTATTTTTATTAAATAGCTTTTACATCCAACATAACTCGTACATCTGTCGATCCTCACATGAGGTGACATAACTTCCAGTAAATTTCCATATATATATCCCATACCCTCCCCCCCTCCCTTTCCCTCTGCCCCCCAGGTTCAGATTGTCTGTATATAATTCAGTAATGGTCTCCATTGTTGATCAAAAGTTCCCCCTTTGTTTCCACGAAATGCTGTCAGTCGTTCCATAAGGATTAGTTTCCGGAGCCGAGAGATCCGGTTCTCCAACTCCGGGGGTTGCTTCTGCTTCCATTTCCAAGCAATCTCACATCGTGCTGCTATAATACATGCTCGTATCGGTCTATACCATCTATAGTGTAAATCTGCTGGCCATACTCCCAGTAAAAAGAACTGGGTGGATACCTCCAACACCACCCCAAAAAGATTCTGTATCCACTCCTTTACTTGTACCCAATATGCATTCCTACCATATATGTAAAAAGGTACCTTTAGCCCTGCAACCTCGCCAGCAGTGGTCCGATGTCTCCGGAAACATCTGCTGAAGCCTTGCCGGGGTGTAATACCACCTCATCAACAATTTATAAGCATTCTCCTTTATTGTCATGCATAAAGCTGATTTTGCAGCCCCTAAACATATGGACTGCCATTCTTCCTCCCCCCAATTAACCCCTAAATCCTTTTCCCATTCTTTCATATAGTTAAATTTCTCTCCCTCCCCCCGCGAGACATGCAGGCTGGCACATAGCAGGCAAATCAACCCTTTAGATTGATGGTGTCCCAGCCATAAGGCTTCAATATCATTAAACCCCTCCTGAATCCGCTCCTGATATTTCCCTTGTGTCAAAAAGGAAATTACCTGCATATAAGCAAAGTAATCCCGTGTTCCTAGCTCATATTCCTCTGCCAGCTTTGTAAAAGATTTTATTCCCCCTGACTCAACTATTTTCTCAAAAGTGTCTAACCACTGAGTCACCCAACGTCTAAAAACTCCCTCCCGTCCTGGAAAAAATTCTCGAGTTGCTCCAATGGGGGCCAGCAGTGAGACCATCCGAGTGGAACCCATTCTTTGTCATCCCCTCCTCCACTCGCCCCATAGGTGGCGAATATAAGGATTCTCTGTCCACTCCCCTTTTAATGTATCCGCCACCACCCATGGGAAATGATAAAGTCTATAATCCCTTACCCAGTTCTGTTCCATAGACCAAAACCGCTTATCTTTCCCTTCCTCCCGCCATTCCATACCCTGTCTCATTTGAGCTGCCAAATAATAGTTCGCCATGTCCGGCATCCCTAATCCCCCTTTGTGTTTTGTCGAATATAAAATTCTCCGTGCTATCCTTGGTGGTCTATGCCGCCATACAAATAGAAATAACTTCCTTTGACGGCACTGTAGCCCCAAACGCGGCACATAGAGTGGAAAAACCTGGAAAAATATAACAAACGAGGCAAAATCGTCATCTTAATGGCTGCTATCCTTCCAAACCAAGATATTTCTTCCCTATTCCATTTTTCTAGATCTCTTTCGACCTGTGCTAGCAATGTGGGATAATTTGCCCCATACAATTTCTCAGAATCCCTGGTAAGTTGCACCCCTAGGTATCTAACTGACCAGGGGACCCATTGAAATGGCTAATTGCCCTGTAATTGGCTAATCAATGCTTCCGACATATTAATACTTAACTCCTCAGTTTTAGCCCAATTAATTTTAAATATTGATACCATACTGGAGTGGAGGAGTGGCCTAGTGGTTGGGGCAAGGTACTTCAGGCCGGAAGGTCGGGGGTTCAAATCCCACTAGAGGACAGCAACCTTGGGCCGGAAGCACTGTTCCCTCTAAGCTGTGCGCATGTGCGCGCGCACACACCTCGCTGAGCGAGCGCACATACTTTACAACAGAGCGCACAAAAATTACGGCTCTGATTCTGATAGAAAACAACACAGACGTCTTAAAATTTAAAAGTTATGATTGTAATTACTAGAAATTTCCCGCTTCATTTAGTAATAGTCTATTTTCATTTAATTTGATTAAAATCAGTGTGGTGTACATACTGTATTCTGATGTGTAGTCAAATTTTAAAGTATATAACTCTGAGTGTCGTTATGTGGCGCACAAAAATGTAACCTTCCTTCAAAAGCTGCACACAGCTGATATTTTATGCGCACACAGCCTACAGAAAATTAGAGGGAACATTGGCCGGAAGGACTGGGGTTTCTAGTCCCACAGATGCTCCTTGTGGTCTTGGGCAAGCCACTTAACCCTCCATAGCCCATGTTCCCTGTAAATTAGTTATCTCCAAGTTATAATGCCCTGTTCAATGTAATTTCAGTTTATTCAATGTAAACCGCACTGATGCAGAATAGCGCGGTATATAAGAGAATGTAAATAAATAAATAAAATAAATCCCAAAATGTTTTAACTCATTAAGAAACACCAGTATAGCCAACAGTGGACGAGTCACAAACAACAAGATATCATCAGCAAATAAAGTCAGTTTATGTTCTTCTGCGCCAATCTGCAGGCCTGTTGCATCAGGATTACTTTGTATCCTTTCAGCCAATGGCTCCATAACCAAGGCAAATAGGAGGCGATAAGGGACATCCTTGCCTCGTGCCCCTCCCTAGACTAAAAAACTCTGAGTAACGCCCGTTGATTTTTACCATAGCTTCTGGACTCGCGTACAACGCCCTTATCCATGCCATCAGCCCCGGTCCTACCCCAACTTTCTGCAAGACCGCAAACAGAAAATTCCACTCCACCCTTTCAAACGCTTTCTCAGCGTCAATGGCCAGGAGCAACATGTCCTGCTTTCCTTTGTTTGCTGTCCAGTTCGCCTGTATGGCTCTTCTAATATTGTCACCCGTATGCTGGCCCTTAATAAAGCCAGTCTGGTCAGATTGCACCAGTCCTGGTAGTACAACCCCTAGCCGGTTTGCCAATATTTTTGCCAAAATCTTCCCATCTGTATTTAAAAGGGAGATAGGCCTATAAGAGCCACATAGCGCAGGATCTTTTCCTGGTTTTGCTATAACTGATATTCCCACCTGTTTTATTTATTTATTTATTTACATTTCTTATATACTGCACTATTTGGCATCAGCGCGGTTCACAGAGAACAAAATAAAAACCAGAACAAGCTGTTCGGTGTTACATATAACAGGAGCATAAACTTGAAAAACATGGGAGAACTATCTACATGGAGTATATGATCTGTTAACTAGATAACATACTCAAACTATTTACACAAATTAGCAAGAATGTTAGTAACAATGAGAAAGCTGTGGTTACGTTTGCGGTGGGACTGTAAGTTTCACTTTATGTCGGGTAGTATTTGATGAAAAGGTTGAATTTGAGGGCCTTTCTGAACTGGGCTAAGTCGGTTATGGCACGGATATCAGGTGGTAGAGAGTTCCAGCATTTTGGTGTGCAAAATATGAAAGCTCTGTTTGCTGTTGATAGGCTGCATGTTGTTATGGCCTTTGGCAATATTAGAGAGTTTAATGCTACCTGTCTTCTATTTCTGTTTGGTGGTACAGTTTGTATGAGCTCCGTGAGTGAGTTGGCTGATAGACCATTGATGGCCTTGAAAGTGAGAATCAAGGTCTTGAACATAACCCTTCCGTGTATGGGGAGCCAATGGAGCTGCTTGAGGATAGGTGTAACATGTTCACTCTTGGACGCTCCTTGTAGAACCCTTGCAGCAGTATTCATAGCAAGCTGTAATGAGCTCAGAGTGGATTGTGGGAGCCCTTGCAGAATGGAGTTGGCGAAGTCGAAGTGCGGTAAGATCAGTGCCTGCTAGATGGTTCTGAAGTCCTCTTGGTCTAGTAAGGAGCGTAGGTGCCTGAGTGTGCGTATCTTGAAGTACACAGCTTTTACAATATTATTTATGTGTGATTTCATGTTGAGACGATGGTCCAGTGTGACTGTTGCACAGAAGGTGCCAATGGGCTTCCTTCCAGAACCCCATTAAACAACCTTTGTAGCACCGGCGCCAATGAGACAGCCAGCCGCTGATAAAACTCGCCGGAAGTCCATCCAGGCCTGGGGATTTACAAGGAGGCATTCCCTTAATAATCTCCTCTAAACTGATAGTTTGATCTAATATTTCCCTATCACTCTCCGTAATATGATGTAATTCCCCCCTCTCTTCCAAATATTCCTCTGCTGCTGTCCCCAAGTCTAAGCTATCACTTTTATATAAATCCTGATAATATTGTACAAATTGCGCTCAAATTTCTCTAGGCCTAAACAGAAGCTGGTCCCCTGGACCCTTGGTTTTCACTATAGTGGATCGTCACTCTTGATCTTTCAACTTCCTGGCTAACAGCGTGCCTGCTTTATTATTAAATTCATAATAATGTTGATTCACTCGCTGCAGATGATAGTGCACTGTTTCCATCTGCAGCACAGTGAGCTCCGTGTGGGCTTGCTCAAGTTGGGCCCTAAGTTTCTTCTCCCCCGCCACCTTATGAAGCTGTTCTAATTCCTTAATGCTACTTAGCAATTGATCTTCTTTCTCTTGTCCATCCTTTTTTTTCCATGCTGCCCATTGAAGCAATTTCCCCCGGAGGATTGCCTTCAACCCATCCCATAATATTCCCATAGAAACCTCCGCAGAGTTATTAAATTGCAAATATTCCGCAATGGCCTCTTCTAAGCTTTGTACCACCGCTTTATCTCGCAATAAACTTTAATTTAGGTGCCAAAACATGCGCCTGTCCCTATCCATGATCCCTGCAAATTCTGCCCAAAGTGGACCATGATCCGTCCATGTAATAGATTCAATCCTCACCCAGTTGGTTGATTGTAACCAGCTTGAATCCCCTAGCAAATAATCTATGCGGCTATAGCTCCGATGTACCGACAAATAATATGTATAGTTTCTCTCCTGAGGATGTTTTTGACGCCATGAGTCATAAAGGCCATATTGTTTCATCATTTCCCTAAGTTGCTGTTGTCCTCCTTTCTCCCCACTTTCTTGACCCCTCGTTCTGTCCTTCCCAGGATCAAGCACCTCGTTAAAATCCCCTCCCACTAATAATGCCCCATGTACCTTATTCTCCAACTACACTGCCAATTCTTTCCAAAACACAGCATTAGGGTCACTAGGGCCATACATATTTAACAAAGTAATTTCCTGGCCTTGTAGTTCCCCCAGACTAATAAAACTCGACCAGTAAAGCCCTTCACCATCCCTCCTAGTTGAAAGGGAACATCACCCCTGATCATAATTGCCACTCCAGTCTTTTTATGTTTCCCTTCTGCATTAAAAAAATATTGGTTATATGCCCCATGTCGAAGCAACCGCTCATCCTTCGGGAGCAAATTTGTTTCCTGCAAAAAGATCACCTGCCACTGCCAGTGCTGCACATCCTGAAATAGAGATTTACGTTTTTGTGGTGTATTCAACACCCGAACATTTAAAGTCCCAACCCTAAGAGCAGCCATCTCCCAAACTATCCCTCCCACTGCTCCCCCTATCCACTATCAGAATCTTTGTTCCTCCCCCTTCCCCCTCTCCCTTGAACCCCCCCCTTTCTCATTCCCAACTTGCATTCCCTCTCCCCCCTCCCAATACCCAATGCCCCGCAGAACTCCTTTTCTGCACCTTCTATACTTGAGGAACTGACTCACCTCCCGGGACTACCTATCTATGACCTCAGGTCTCCTATTAGTTATCCCCCACCCCCACATTCGATACCCCAACAGAAATTATAACCTTTAACTGCAAGCATGAACATAGAACCCATAACCCGCCATTATCAAGTTTCACAAATATCATCTCATCTATACAGAGAGAATGGAGGGTCTTAAATTCTTGGAAGATCACTCTCCTACCTCCCACTCTCCCCAGGTTTCCCACTCTCCCACCTCCCCTCTTTACAATACTAAAAACTTTCCTGAACTTTAGGGAACATAACTTCTGTCGCATTTCCAAAGATACTATAACTGTAGTTGTAAACTAGTTACCCATTATTATCTTTTTTTTGTAATTTAATATTTATTCATCTTATTCAACACAGTCATAAACTCCACAACTGATAGCAACAACTGGTCAGCCAGTAAATCCAGTGCCAGGCCCTGATACACATTTGGACTACCACCAATGTTCAGTGTTCAATGTCCCCCCCTTCCTCTCCTCCCCCCTCCACCCCACCCACTCAGCTGCGTAAACCTTTACCCATGCTGCACCCTCACATACCCCATATCTTCAACCTAACAGTTAAACAGTTAAACATTACACAACTCCCCCACCACCTTCACCCTTCTCCCACCAACGCTCCACCCCCTTTCCCTTCCACTGTTCATACCGCTCCCACATATTTTTGTACTTTTTAACATTATGTTTTCTGTGTGCTTCAATTGCACAAAAGCCCTATAGCTGCTCCATTCTTCCCACCACTTCCTTTAGAGGGGGCAAGTCAATATTTTTCCACCATCGGAAAAGGCTCATGCGAGCTGCAATTATGCAATACCCCAGCAATATCCCTAAATCCCCTCCTCCACCCTCCACCCCCTCGTTCAAAATGACCAAAGCAGGGATAAGTGCTACCTGCACCTTGAGAATGTCTGCAATTAATCATTCTACCCGCCTCCAATAGCCCTGCACCTTTAGACAACTCCAGAGTATATGAAGCAAGTCTCCCTTAACTCCACACCCTTTTCCACATGCCTCAGATCTGTCTGGAAAAATTTCCTTCAACCTGACTGGTGTCCAATACATTCGCAATCGGACTTTATAACTATTTTCCAACATTGTAGTCCCCAGTGCCAACCGATGAGATCTTTCATAGATACCATCCCACCTAATGTCATCCCAGGGTCCTGCTAACTCCTCCTCCCACCTCCTTTGACTCCGCGCTATCCCCGTCTCCTTTTCACTCATGATTTTATACAATCTTGATATTATCCTAGTTTGTGCCCCCCTCTGCCCCATCATTACCTCAAAGGGAGTGGACTTGGCCAACCAATTTTGTTTCACTTCCTTCTGTTGCAAGGAGTACCACATTCGTACATATGCATAGTGATCTACATGCTCCAACTGATATTGTTGCTGTAACTCATCAAACATTTTAATGGACCCCTCAACTCCAATTACTTGGCCTATTTTACAGAGACCCTTAAGCGCCCATCTCTTATATACCCCCATCCCTTCCCCCGATTCACACTTTGCTACCGTGTGAATGTATGTTTCCCTCTAATATGTTTTCCCCCCAAGTAAATACCCTTTCCATTTCCTCCACATCTGCGCAGTAAGCTCCCTAAAGGGATTCCCCTCCCCTTCCCCCCTCCGTCCGCTCCCAGGATCCCACATCCAAGCTTCTACATTCCCTTCTTCTCCTCCTTCCATGTGCACCCAACCCGGATTTTCTATCCCATCTCATCCTGAAAATAACGCACGCAGTTGTGCCGCCTCATAGTATCTGAGCAGGCAGGGTACCCCCATCCCCCCTTCTCCTTAGGCTTGTACATTACAGCCCTTGCCACTTTCGGACGTTTCCCTCCCCAGATGAATTGCATAAGGATATTTTGCATCCTGTCAATTTCCCTTTTTGTCACCTTGCATGGCAGGGACATGAACATAAACAACAACCTTGGCAATATGTTCATCTTCACTACAGCGATACGCCCAAGCCAAGACAGGTACAATCCTCTCCAATTGAACAGATCCTGTCTAATTCTATCAACCAAACCCTGGTAATTCCATTGTTTAATGTATAGCATAGGTTTCCCTAACTGCACCCCCAAATACCTAAAACTACTCTCCACCCACCTAAACTTAAAGTGCTGCTTCAAACTCTCCTCCACTCTAGGCAACAAGTTGAACCCCAACACCACCGTTTTAGTTTGGTTCATTTTGTATCCTGCTATACCTCTGTACTACTGCTAACAACACTGGCATCATTTGCTGAGGTTTAGTTAGCGTGAAAATAATATCACCGGCAAACAATCCAATTTTTTCCACCTGCCCCCTAACCCAAACCCCCTTTATATCCGCTGCCTGCCTGATATATTCGGCCAACGGTTCAAATGCTAAGGCAAAAAGCAAGGGTGATAGCGGACAACCTTGTCTGGTACCCCTAGCTAGCTCAAAGCTCCACCAAAAAAGCACAATACCACTTGAACAGAAGACCCAGTACTAAACCTTGGTAGTAAAGAAGGGTGTTTATGGCATGGTTATTTGATCTGCAATAAAGGTTCCTTCTTTACTACCACGGTTCAGTACTGGGTCAACCTACTGTATGTTCCATGCACAGATGAATAGTAAGTATACTTACGCTCCCCTGGATGCCAGCTTCTCCAAATATCTACCAGCCCGTCTCTCCTTCAATTTCTTCAAACTTCTCCTATCACCTCCACTGCCACTAGCCTGCCCCCCCCCCCCCACTGTTATCCAATTACGGATTGCATGTTAAATTAAAATCCCCTCCCATTATTATAAGAGTACCTCCTAATTCTTCCAGTTCCTTCAAAATCTGCGCATAAACCTCCCCTTGACGTTCATTAGGTCCATACAAACTAATCACCCACACTTCATCATTTTCCACTTGCAATTTCACACCTACCCACCTTCCCCCTTTACCCCTACATGTACCCCTCACCAAATGCTGATATGCTTCCCCCACCAATATCCCAACCCCCCCTTTACGAGGATGATCCCTCTGCCCTGCTAACACCACCATAGGGTACTGTTTTGAAGAGAGCAGATATTGCTTCCCAACCCGAAGATGTGTTTCCTGTATATACAAAATCTCCGCCCCAACCTACTGCCCTCTTTCCCCAACAGTTGTCTTTTCCTCCAAGTGCGGAGACCTTTAACATTTAGCTATTGTTAAAGTTTTCCTACCCCAACTTGTATTCGTAATAAGGCTCCCTCCCTTCCTCCTAACCCTTTTTTTCCCCCCTCCCTACCACCTGCTTTCTCCTCTGACCCCCTCCCCCACCCCCCTGCTACCCTCCCCCACCCCCTAACCCTCCAGCCCCTTTCCAACCCTACTCCTCCCTCCCCCTCCCACATCCTCCTTTTCCATAGGATTTAACAGAGTACTGCGTCTCCCACCTCTCCCAGCCACCTCCCCCTTCTCTCCCTCTCCCCACCTTCCCCTCTATATTTCTTACTCGGATCCTTATCTAGCCCCTAACATTCTACCACCCTTCCCCATCCCCTACCCTTATAACCCTCCCCTCTTCCACCCTCTTTTACATTCTCCTCAATTCCCCCCCACAAATCCCCAACAGTAACAACAGTTTTACATACAACATCATATTTTATGTATCTTCCCATATATCCTTCCCATACCACTCACCTTTTCCCATCCCTGCCACCTCCACCCCTCCAATCCTCTCCCCCTCCCTCCTCTTACACCTCTATTATACTCATCAGTCCTTTGTGCACTTGGCACTCATCAGCGCCTTAGTCCATCTTTGCCATCTGGTTTTCTGCTTTCTCTCTGGTCTTGACGGGGTCCTCGGAATTTCTGCATGTCCAAGATCGCATCTCCTTGTCGCTGTTGCCTCTTATCCTCAGGGCCCGACCCTCTGGAGGGTCCCTGTTGTCCAATCCCCGCTTCCCAAAGTGCCACCACTGCATCTTTATTTTGTAGCTTCCGTGTCCTCCCCTTCAGTGTAAAAGACAGTTCAAATGGATGCAACCATCTGTATTTTACTTCCTTGCATCTTAAAATTTGGGTAATTGGCTGCATTGTCCTCCTGTGCTGCAATGTGCCCACTGACAGATCCTGTCAGCAGGCACATTGGAGGAGTAGTCTAGTGGTTAGAGAACTGGCTTGGGAACCAAGAGGCCAGGGTTCAATTCACACTAGCACTCCTTATGGCCTTGGGCAAGTCACTTAACCCTCCATTGCTCAGAAAAATCCAAGTTATCAATGTCCCTGTTTAATGTACATTTACCAAGTTTAAGTTACAATGTAAACCACTTTGATTGAAATGATAAAGCAGTATAAAAAAACTGTTAAATAATAAATAAAAATACACTTGCACTGGGTACCCCTGCCAAGTCAAGGTACCAATCCCCCTCATCTTGGATGCAATCCTCTCCTTCATTTTGTATCTCACCAGGCACAGTATGATGTCTCTAGGCCGATTCGCTATTGGCGGGCCCAATGCTCTATGCACCCTCTCTACTTGTATATCTTCAGGGGCCACCTCCTCTCCCCCCTTTCTAAGTACCTCCGCACAAACTGACATTGCTACTTTCTCACGTTCTTGAAACTCCTTCTCCTCAGGTATTCCCCTGATTCTCAGATTGTTTCTGCGAGAGCGGTCCTCCAGATCCTCCAACTTGAAGAGCATATTATCTTGCAAGGACTGTATTTTCAGAACCCTTTGCGCTCCTTCTTCCTGTTCTATCTCTTGCAAGCGATTTTCATGTTCTCCCATCCGGGCAGTTAGCTCCACTATGTCCTCATTCAATGAACCAAGGACTCGCTTAACTCAGTTTTCACTGACTGCACTTCAGTTTTAATTTCTGAAAACCAGTCCCTGAGCTCCGCTCTAGTTACGCCTGGTTGATAATCTTTTCCTTGTTCCACGGCACTCACTGCACCTGGTTCCTTTACCAGTGCCACATTCTCCTCTGAATCCATTAGAGACACTGTCCATGCTCCCTGCCTGGGACCTGCAGTATCCATAGTCCCGAAGATCTGCTGCCTTCCTCCTCGTGGTCAATATGACTGTAGCGGATCCCCCCTTGTGGTGGAATTATATTTATAGAATAGGCATTCTTTTGGTAGCTTAATATATCCAGAGAATGCTATTCCCCTATCAAAAAGCTTGCTTCAGCGTCCTTCAGTCAAAACAGCTCAGTACACTCCAATACCTGCCTCTCTGCTCTTGTGCTGTCATCCATTTCACTGGAAAGACCCCTCTTCCTTCCTAACTCCATTGTCCCCCAATTGGCAGTCCTTCTCCTTTGCCCTTTCCGCTGTCCATTCAGGTGCTCTCCTCCTCTGAGGGTTTTCTCCTCCCGGAATCCGTTTTTTGCTGTTTTTTGTGTTGCTCTTTTTTTGTTTTGTTTTTTTCCTTTCCTTTCATTTTTGCTTTTTCTTTTTGCAATCTTTTTGTTTTAATTTTTTATTGCTCCCTTTGCTGCCGCTCACCTTCTGCTCCTTTGCAGGCTTTCCTCCATCGCCTTCAGCTTCCCTGATTCAGGCTCTCATCCCCGATTGCCATTTTGCGATTTGCCACACGGTTTGCACTCCGCTCCTCCGTTCACCGTTTCCTTCTCCACGATCCGTGCTGCTCCTTCTCTCTCCTGCCCTATGCGATCAGCAGCCCTTCCGCCACTCGCTTCGACGATCTGCACCACATCAGAGGGTTAATCAACTTTATTTCAGCTGGGTCGGTGCCGGAGCTGGTGCCTCACACCGCCATCAGCCCCGGTGACATCACTTCCTCCCCACCCATTATTATGTTATCATAAACTTCATCTCATCTATACAGAGGAGTGAGGGGAGCCTTTAGTCAAATAAATTGCATCTCCACTCCTTCACTCCCTCCCCTGGAGATTAACAACTTTCACAACATTAGCCAGCAAGAACTCGATCCTGTCTTCTTCTCCAGAAAGTCAAGATACTGATGTGGATGTACTGGGTCTGTCGCCTCCCGGCTGTTGAGATCCTTTAGAAAGGCGTCGCAAATGCTGGCCCTTCTCCGGGATGCATTGCCACCTCAAGCGCTCCGGTTGGGCTACACGATCCCCCAGTGATCCCTGAGAGCTAATCTGAAGAGAAGAAGGTAGATTAGGCACACCAGTTTTCCCCATGCCTCCATTATTGTCCGTGCTCGCTTCACCATCCCCTGCACGTCAAATTGTAGGCTGAAAGGAAAGAGCCATTTATATTTAAGCTGCTCCTGCTTTAAGTACAAAGTCACTGGCCGCATCGCTCGATGTCTCTGCAGTATAGACTGTGCCAGATCTTGATAAATCTCAATCGCATGATTTTGCCATACTATCTTGCCTTTTTTTGCAGCAGCTCTCATTATCTCTTCTTTCTGTTGATAACTAGCAAGACATGCCACTATATCTCAAGGCTATATGCCCTATGCGCTCTCTCCAGTGCTATGATAGGCTTGCCCAGCTCATCCTCCTGCTCATCCTCCTTCAGCAAATTCCTCATGAGGGAGGAGTGGTCTAGTGGTTAGGACAAGGTACTTCAGGCCAGAGGGCCAGGAGTTCAAGTCCCACCTGGGGATAGCAATCTCAGGCCAGAGGGACTGGGATTTCTAGTCCTATAGGCACTCCTTGTGGTCTTGGGCAAGTCACTTAACCCTCCATTGCCCATGTTCCCTGTAAGTATTAGCGTATGTGTCTCATAACCCCTTGTGTTAAATGTATCCCCCAATTGACCGCTTTGACCCGGTGAAAAGCGGGATATAAATACAGCTAAATAAATATCCTTTACTACTTGGCTTGCCTGTTTAAATTGTTCCTTCTCAGGGACCCCACGCATTCTAATGTTACAGCATCAGGAGCGGTTTTCGAGGTCTTCGATCTTATTCCTCAGATTTTCTTGCTCCTTTTGCCACGCTTGTAACTTTTCCTGCGTTGTCTGCACCGCCATTTCCACCTCCTCCACGTGTTCCTCGAGGTGCTCTACTCGCTGACCCAGGGTGTGCAGATGTCCACGGAACTCAGTCATCACTTCGGTTTTGATCGCTATAACCTATCTTTTTATCTCTTTACACCATCTCCATAAATCACCCCGTGTGCATTGTTCCTCCGCATGCTCCGGTTCCTCATCAGTCTCCATGTCGGCCTGCTCACCCCTCTCCGTCCCCTGTTGCTGTGATTTATTCACATATGGGGATCGATAGCGTTCAAGTTTCTTTCTCACTGACATGCTTGTACTTGCTGCAATGCTTTTCACCTTCGCTGCTAATAGTGGAGAACCCGGTGCGCTAATGTTCGGTATAATTCCTGCCGTCCCGATGAAAGCTCAGCGTTCAGGCAGCCATCTCGATCAGTGACGTAACTTCCTCACTGCACTGATTTTAAAGAGCGTGGTATATAAAAGCAAATAAATAAATAAATTCTACCTACAAATGACACCCTCTAACCCATACCTAGATTCCCACTGCCCTTGACATACAAAAAGCTCCTGCTCTCTCACCTCAAACAACTCACCCCACAATGCTTCTCTTGACTTTTGTGTCCTCTTTTTGTTATTTGTAAACAGAAATTAGAAGAGGACTGATGATTGGGTCCCAGACACTGAAGACACCAGTTATGAGTATTTGTGCTGGCAAGGTTTTGGGACATATCGGCCGGAAAAACAGACACAGCAAAATCAAATGACTTCACTGTTAAAAATTAGAAGGAACCCACGTCTGGAGCACCAGCACCTAAGAGGGCAGAGGTGCTATGCAACAGAAAGTTTAATCGACCGTAAAATATTAAGCTAAGAAAGAAAAATACTAAATGCAACGAGCAGGCAGGAAAATGACAAAAGGCACTACCGAAGATGGTAGAGTCCTCGATGAAAGGAAAAATTACCAACTAAAGTGGAGAGTCTTGAAGGTGCGTCCTTTGCACTCCACGGAAAAACAAAGACTAATCTACAGTGGTGCCGTGGTGGCAGGCAGGAAGATGGGGCACATGCACAGAGGAAGTTCCCAAAACCTATGATTAGTAGCTAGGAAGCATTCCCACTTGGGCTCCGTCAGATTCGATGTGAGGACATACTTCCTTCTTGTCCATGGAGAAGAAGGGTTACAGTGGTTGGAGTGGAGGAGTGGCCTAGTGGTTGGGGCAAGGTACTTCAGGCCGGAAGGTCAGGGGTTCAAATCCCACTAGAGGACAGCAACCTTGGGCCGGAAGGACTGGGGTTTCTAGTCCCACAGGTGCTCCTTGTGGTCTTGGGCAAGCCACTTAACCCTCCATAGCCCATGTTCCCTGTAAAATAGCTATCTCCAAGTTATAATGCCCTGTTTAATGTAATTTCAGTTTGTTCAATGTAAACCACACTGATGCAGAATAGCACGGTATATAAGAGAATATAAATAAATAAATATAGAAACAAAGATGATTCTACCATTAGACTACCTGAAATGGTCTTCTCTGGCTGAAAATTTTTGAAATGGTAGTGGCATGCTGGGAGGTGATGTTGCCATTCCATCTCCCAATCTTCCTTTCAATCACCATATCTGGCCCAGAAACAGGACAAATATGTATGTTTAATATCTCCTGCTGCTGCAGCAAAGTCGCATGATAACAGCCCTGTTACTTTGTGGGTTATACCGCAAGACTAGCAGCAGCAGGAGATGATGTGTGCTTAAGCCCTTCTCTTGCTGCTAGGCTGAATTGGATGACTGAAAAACATGATTGGGAAGTGAGATGGCAAAACTGCTAAAGGTAAGTTGCGCATCTATTGTGCTCACGTCCTCCCAGCACCCTAACCTGAATGGAAGGTTTCTCTGCATACATAGGGGAAGATAGGGGAAAAATGTAAGGGAAAAGAGGTGACAGGTGGGATGGGATGGAGAGTGTTCCCCTGAATCCCCCACTGCACTCTCAACACACTCTCTGTGCTTCCACCTCAAACACCCTCCTCTGTACCACTGCCTTGGACACCCTCCTTAGACCAAACACCTCTTATTCCCATCACACCCTTGTTATGCATCCTATATCCCCTTTCTGGGTCTCCCCCCATTCAAATAACCCCACTATGCTACTTCCCCAGACATTCTACCTACAAATTACACACCCTATACCCATACCTAGATTCCCACTACCCTTGACATATAAACAGCTCCTGCACTCTCACCTCAAAACATCTCACCTATAGCTGATCCTTCCATACATCCTTTACAGTCCCATATACCCCCCCCCACAAACCCCAAATATACTCACTGCTGTCTGACACATAAATTCCTGTCCCAGACACCCATTCATATTTCTCCAATGCTTCTCGATTCTCACAATATGTCCACAGCCCCTCTCTGACTGGAGCTCTCTAAGGGGCAGCATATAATCTTTTGCCTCAGGCAGCAGATTGCCTTGTGCCACCATGTATAAAAGCTACTATATGAAAAATGAGCAGATTGTTTAGATAAGGTATTATATGTGTAGCATATACCTTTCTGCAATGAGGCACTGTCTCTTACCATGCCCTTTAGTGTCAGATCTGCTAAAGGAGATCTGTTTCCATGGAAATCAGGCCAAACATGTAAATCAACAGCAAGGAAACCCAAAGGCAAAGACTTCTTAATCTGATCCAGGTGACTGTTCAAGTATGTATATATGCTTTGGCCACTAGAAGGAAAACAAATTAAAAAAATGATTTATTCAGTGAAAGTCAAACATTTTTATCTCTAAGTCAATTGAAAGAAAATAACCAACAGGCAGCTTGTCTGCACTCTGCATCCTCCTACCGCCATGTTAAAAAGAGAAGAAAGAGTTCACTGGCAGTATAGATATATCATAGTTATTCACCTCTAGCAGGTGTTCTCCGGGAAGAACAGGAACCAGTCACCCATATGTGAGGACTGACTTCCTGCTTGCTCCCAGAGATGAAATTAGTTCTTACCTGCTAATTGTTTTTCCTTGAGTTCCCTCCAGGCCATTCCAGTACCGTATAGGTAGTTAGCCCCTTACAGCAGCTGAGGACAGAGCATGACCAAAGTCTTGCCAATGTAGCATAAGAGCTCTTCCTACCTCTCCTGACTTCAGTTTCTTCCTGACAAAGCAGTTAAACATGCCACAAAGCTACTCTAATAAAGAGCATATATACTTTGACTAAAACCAATAACCTTAAAAACTTGCAGAACAGGAGGACGGAGAGCACTCGCCCTTCTACTTGTCATTAAATACCATGATGCTATGTACTTACTATCCCCAGTAGGGAAAAAAATGCTATGAACCTGGCCCACCTGCCCCGGCAGCCGTGAGCACCCAGAACTAGCCCCCTCCCGGAGCAAGGATTATATGGTAAATCTGAATTGTAACTCTCAGTTCCCATTTACAGGCTGTACAGGCCCCTACTCCCACACACAACAAATCAGGGGAGGGCCCTGGACTGGCCTAGAGGGAACTCAAGGAAAGACAATCACAGGTAAGAACTAATTTTGTCTTCCTTATCATCCCTCCAGACCAGTCCAGTACCGTATGGGATGTACCAGAGCAGTACCTAAACATGGAAGGGACCTGCCAGTCCAGCTTGAAGCACCAAAGCCTCCAGAACAACGTTTCCTGCTGCCTGTACATCCCGATGGTGATGTCTCAAAAACATGTGAAGCGACGACCAAGTTGCTGCTCTACAAATGTCCACTGGAGGTACTAGTGGAGTGGAGGAGTGGCCTAGTGGTTGGGGCCAGGTACTTCAGGCCGGAAGGTCGGGGGTTCAAATCCCACTAGAGGACAGCAACCTTGGGCCGGAAGGACTGGGGTTTCTAGTCCCACAGGTGCTCCTTGTGGTCTTGGGCAAGACACTTAACCCTCCATAGCCCATGTTCCCTGTAAAATAGTTATCTCCAAGTTATAATGCCCTGTTCAATGTATTTTCAGTTTGTTCAATGTAAACCACACTGATGCAGAATAATGCTGTATATAAGAGAATGTAAATAAATAAAATAAATAAATAAACTAGATCGTGCACCGCCCAGGAGGTGGCCTGACCTCTGGTCGAATGTGCTCTCAACTCCACTGGCGGAAGCTTTCCACATGATACATAAGCTGCCCAATTGCCTGCTTCACCCATCAAGCAATGGAGGCCTTTGGAGGCCGCTTCCACTTTATGAGGACCCCCAAAGAGAACAAATAAGTGATCCGACTTATGAAACGAGCTAGTGCCTGTAAGGTATCTATGCAGTACCTGATGGACATCCAGTCAGTGCAGTTGATGATCCTCCTTGGACCCTCCGAGATCCGTGAATGCTGGCAAAGAAATAGACTGATTCAAATGAAACCATGATACCATGGACTGGCCTCAGAACCACTTTCTCTCTGGAGAAAAACAAAAATGGTTATCGGCATGAGAATGCTTGGAGATCTGCCGAGCAGATCGCTACTAAAAACACCGTCTTCAAGATGAGGTCCCGAACTGACGCTCTTGAGAGAGGTTCAAAGGGAGCCTCGGATAGAGTCTCCAGGATCAAATTCATATCCCATGGTGGAATCAATGACCACAAGGGAGGCTGGACAAGCTTCACTGCTCGGAGGAACTAAACCACATCAGAGTGCGCGGCAAGCAACCGACCCGACACGCGTCCTTGATAGCAGGCCAAGGCCGCCACTTGCAACTTCAAAGAGCTAAGGGCCAAACCCTTATCAAGTCCCTGCTGCAGAAACATTAAGACGTCGGGAAGTGAAGACCCAAATGCGTTTACTCCCTGGGTAACACACCAAATTTCGAACACACGTCAAACCCTAACATAAGCAAGCGTGGTTGAATGCTTTCGGGATCCTAGCATGGTGGAAATGACTGCCATAGGGTAACCCTTGCGGCTCAACCTTGCCCGCTCAACAGCTAAACCGTAAGTGAGAATCGATCCACCTGTGGCAGCATGCCTGGCCCTTGTGACAACAGATTGATCCTGATGGGAAGCCTCCACAGGCGAGCGATCAAGAGCCGCATCAGATCTGCATACCAAGGGCGATGAGGCCAATCCAGTGCTATGAGAATCACGGACCCCTTGTGCCTCTCTATGTGGTGTAGCAGTCGACTGATTAGTGCCCAGGGTGGAAAAACACATAACAGTCCCTTGTCCAGCCAGGGCTGCACTAGAGAATCGAGCCCTTCTGACATGTGTTTCCTGTGCCTGTTGAAGAACCAGCCTGGTGTTGGTCATGGGGGCCATGAGAACCATCACTGGTACTCCCCACGTCACTGTGATATCGTTGAACACTGCTGCGTTGAGCTCCCATTCTCTGGGATCCAACGTGTACCGACTGAGGTAATCTGCTTGCACATTGTCCTTCCCTGCTACATAAGCTGCAGATAGGGCCACCAGATGCTCCTCTGCCCACAACAGCATCACCTATCTTTCCACCACCAGGGTCGCACTGCCTGTGCCAACCTGCCAATTGATGTATGCTACCATTGTCGCATTGTTGGAGAAGACTCGAACTGCCTTCCCCTCCAACAGTCTCCAGAAGCTCTGCAGTGCCAAGAGCACTGCCCTCATTTCGAGTCGATTGATCAACCAAGCGACTTCCTCGGGGGACCAGCAGCCTTGTGCGACCTGCCTGAGACAATGTGCTCCCCAGCTGGAGAGACTGGCATCTGTGGTGACTAGAACCCACTGTGGTGGGTCCAACAGCACTACCACTCTCAGGTGAACCTCCTCTAGTTACCATGCCAAACTGGTATGGACCCCTTATTGTCAGACCAGCTTCCTTGATAAGGAATGATGTTGCGGTGAAGTGCTTGCTGAAGTGGCCGCATATGAGCCTGAGCCCAAAGAACCAGATCCAATGCCACAGCCATTGAACCCAGCAGCTGCATGTAGTACCATGCTGTTGGCGCTGTCATCTGCAGGAACCTCCTGACTTATCAGACCAGCTACTGTACCCTGTCCTCGGGCAGGGACACGGTGCCCGCCTTTGTGTCAAATAGCACCTCTAAGTACACCAGACGCTGCACCGGCCGCAACTGGCTCTTGGTAAAGTTGACCACTCAACCAAGACTTTGCAGAAGGCTTCTGTCTCAGACTTCACTCAGACAAGCCAATCATTCAAATAGGGGTGCACCAGAACCCTTTCTTGCCGCAAGGCTGCTGCTGCCATCATTACCATGATCTTTGTAAACGTACAAAGCACAATCACCATTCCAAATAGTAAGGCACGGAACTGAAAATGTCCCAAGGGCACGGTGAACCGTAGGACCTGCAGGTGATCCGGTCTGATAGGAATGTGCAGATAGGCCTCCATGAGATCCAGGGCCGATAGAAACTCTCCTTGTCTCACTGCCAAGATGACGGAGCTCAACATTTCCATGCGGAAATGGGACACCCTCAAGGCACGGTTCACAAACTTGAGAGTGAGGATAGGCCGAAAAGAACCCTCTTTCTTGGGCACCATGAAATAAATGGAGTATCGACTAGACCCGCACTGGTCTTGGGGTACTGGCATACTGCCTTCAATTGGATTATTTATTTATTTATTTATTTAGACAGTTTTTGTATACCGCCTTATCCTTCAATCAAAGCGGTCACAACACAATTGGGGGATACATTTAACATGTGGGGATATGAGACACATACACTAATACTTACAGGGAACATGGGCTATGGAGGGTTAAGTGGCTTGCCCAAGGCCACAAGGAGCATCTGTGGGACTAGAAACCCCAGTCCTTCCGGCCCAAGGTTGCTATCCTCTAGTGGGATTTGAACCCCCGACCTGCCGGCCTGAAGTACCTTGCCCCAACCACTAGGCTACTCCTCCCATTAAAGCGTGGAGCAGACCACTTCTCTCTTCCCTGGTGCCTGGCAGGGAGAGTTGACAAACACCTCAGCTAGAGGCTGTGCAAACTCCAGCAAATACCCCTCGCGGATAATCTCCAGAACCCACTAGTCGGTCGTAACCATGGTCCAGACGGAGTAAAACTGCTGCAACCGACCTCCGATGGTCTCCATCTGGACTGGCCTGGCTTCACTGGGGCTTCTTAGCAGCGGGCTGTTAGCCCGCATAATAACCCCGCCCGAAGCCTCTTGTCCTCTGAAAGGGCTGCCCCTTCACTCCAAAACTCTGACGTGCCTTCCTCGAACTCCTCCAACTCCTGAGCACTCAGAAACTCCATGGCCAACCAGTTGGAGCTCTCTGCCACTCCACTATCTCCTCGGGAGGTCCTTCCCCAGGATCTCCCTTGGGTCAAGTCTCCCCTGCCATGGCAGTTAACAATTTACCTGGAGCATCCCCTGTCTCGGCCTGCTTTCTTTTGAAGCAGTAGTCCCTATGCCTAGACAGAATAAAATCCGGTGAGAAAAGTGATTCCAGGCCCTCCTGCAGAGCTGGAGACACTGTCTGCGGTGCTTAAATTATTCCAGCTGGCCTTTCTGCCTTGCTTTTTTGCTTAACTTTTTTCTCCTGTTCCCCAGGCAAAATGGCTGCTGCTTGTGAAATGGCCCAGTTTCCCACCAAAACTGAGGGAACCATCAGCCTGATTGTAACACTGCCTGAGGCTGCCCGGTCCTTCTCCATAGCTGTGGCCATGAGCCCCCAGTGCATGTGACTGCTCCTACGCCAGCAAATACAGCAGAGACCTGCCAAAGTTAAACTGTGCCTGCCTCCACACACCCTGGGGGGGCCTGGAACATGCACACGCACCCTGCTGAAGTGCCCCAGGCAAAAAACAGCAAACTGATGCTCCAAGAACAGAAAACGAAGGGAAGACCACGTTGCTGCCACCCCGATTGGCCCCTGTGTCCTCCCCCACTACTCACAGTATGCAGCCTAGCGTTATCCTTCAGGCTGGATCGGAGACAGTCAAAGAACCTGTATCCAACAGGTCTCTGGCTATCCCATTGGGAAATTGGAAGGGAAGGACCTGGGGCTCCCAAGTATATACACCACCAGGCAGTCCGCAGTGCTCACTGCTGTACTGCGGGACAGGCTCTGCCCCTACTGCCTACTGCCTCCAGCACTTCCTATTTCTTTTTTTTTTTTTGGAAGAGAGTGCTCCCAGCCTTCACCATGCCGTTGCCCAGAGGATGCCCTGCTAGAGCAAACAGACTATCCCATTGTAAGAAAAAACCTAAGACCTAAGATCCCTTTTTTTTTATAAACATAGATCTCCTTTAGCTATCCTAATCATCTCTTCAGGTTAGTCGCTAACTAGGAGCTCTTCCCTAGCTGCTGAGGATTGAGAGACTGAAGTCAGGAGCGGCAGGAGGAGCTCTTATGCTACATCGTCAAGACTTTGGTCAAACTCAGTCCTCAGCTGCTGGAAGGGGCTGACTATCCATATGGTACTGGACTGGCCTGGAGGGAGATAAGGAATTCATTTTACGCCCATAACTGGCAGAGAAAGAAGAAGTATAAGATAGAAGCCCTTCCCCTCCCAGGAAACTGATGAAATAACCAGTTTAGATTTGACTTCTCTCCAAAGAAGAAGTTTTTAGATGTCTCCCTCTCTATACATTTTGATTTACATTTGAACATCCATAAAATGCCTGAGTAGTCAACTCAATTTATTTATTTATTTAAGAATAACCTAGCTTGAACCAAGTCTGACTTTGTATGGTTAATCTGAACGTGTCAATCTTGACTTGGTTTAAATTTAGGTTTAATGAAATGACTGGCATTTTTCAGTTCCACCTAGCTCAGATTTGCCCAGCTCAATAGACAAGAGGGTGGGAATGAATATTTCTTAAGATGTAAGCCACTCCCCACCTAACCTGTGACCTTTGGAAGCAAACTTACAGTAGCAAGTCATTAACTGAATATTCAAATCAGAATCTCTGGTGTCACAATTCAATAAAGCAAGGCAAAACCCCAAAGTACAATAATAAACTGGATATTCGAGATGTGTGGAACCAAGGTTACAGAGTCGGAGATGCATCTGGAAATTTAAAATAGCGATCAAGTTTGATTGAGTTTATCTACTTAATAAATCACATGGAAACTTCAAGATGGGCGGTTTCAGGTAAAGCATAGTTACTCACCTGTAACAGGTGTTCTCCAGGAACAGCAGGAATCAGTCCTCACATATAGGGTGATGTTGACACCAATGGAGCCCGCACGGAGCATTTCCCCAGCGAGGCCCATGGAGAAACCCGCCAGTTCCTGGATGTGGCCCTTGAGGTACCTATGTACAATTCATAGGGCTGTATTCATAGGCCTGTAGCAACCGAGCATGGAGCCCTGAAAGCACTTGCACCCAAGGGCATCGAGGGCTCGGGCCTCTCTGCCCGGGGGGACTGAGGAATACTTCTGGCTTTTAAGCTTCTGCATAGTTAACTCCACACCCATGGAGTTATGCGGGGGCTTAGCCTTTTGGAAGCCAGGGCCCTTCTTGACGCAGTAGATGATGTCAAGGTGTCGGCTGACCACCAGCACCGAGGCTGGGGTCTCCCACATTCATAGGAGCAACTGCTCGAGGATAGGTTGCACCGGCATCTTGAGAGTCTCTTTTGGCAGGGACTCATACTGCAGGATTCTCCAGTTCTTCGGTGCACGGGTCCTCCTCTGATTCGGTCAGAACCGACAGGGCCTGGGCCATATCCCAGATGAAGATGTGGAAGGCGACATCCTCTGGGGGAGAGTGACACCAGGGTGCCTGGGGAGATGGCTCAGAGGGGACGTCTTGGTGTTGAAAGGTCCCTGGAGAGGCCTCTTTACTGGTCTCCCACTCGGAGCCGGAGGGCGTCGAGGACTCCAAGGCTCGAGATTCCCGTGCCTCACTGGAAATCGGGTTCATCTGGAGGATCTCGGGTCCAACTTCAAGAAACTGGCAGGGGAGGACCGGACACCCGAGGATCGGGACCGGGACCTCAATTGGTGTCGAGGGCTCGCCTGAGACCGGTGGCGCTCGGTGCCTGGCTCAATGCCCGGGGACTCCCCCGCAGTCAGGGACCTGGTTGTAGGGGCAGATGATGTGGACGAGCCGGATATCATTGCCTGCTGAAGGACCAGGATGGCAGAGATATTTTGTTCCAGGACCGCCATTCTGGTTTTGAGGCCAGAAAGTTCCGCAGCTTTCGTCATGAGCACCGATGTTCTCAGGCCCGACGCCGGCACTCATGCGAGTGCATCCTCGATGAGGACCACGGCCTCGAGGAGCCTCGCACAGTCTCTGCCAGCCAGGGACTCCTTCCTAGAGATCTTGGGGGGGGGGGGGGTGCTGCTTGGAGTCATTCGAGTCCCTCCATGGGACCTTACTGGGTTTCGCCAGTGAAACTTTGACATAGCTTGAAGGATTTTTTCTTTTTCTTCTCAGGGTCTGGGGTCTTTTCAGAGGAACCACCACTGTGGGATTATGAGGATGCCTGGGCCTCGCAGGAAGTGCTGGGCTGGGAGCTCAGCGTCAGGGAAGCTGGAGTTGAGTCGGACTATGGAAACATCTTCCCCTGCAACTCCGACTGTTTCTTGTTGGTTTTCGAAGTCATGGCCTGGCACAGGTCACAGGTGGTGCTGTTGTGGTCTGGACCTAGGCAGTGTAGGCAGCACTCTTGGGTGTCTGTAACAGACATAGCTTGGCTACAGTGGTCACATTTTTTGAACCCACTGGGAGCCATGGTGGGAGACACCCAGCCGGGGTCGACGATTCCTGGGCAAAAAATGGGCGCGAATGCTGGTCAAAGCAAGCCTCATCAAAAAAGAAGGGGGAGCCGAAAAACGGTGCCGGCTCAAGGCGGGAAGAGGAACCGATACGCAAACTGGGAAAAAGCAACTTTTAAGGATAATTTCAGAGAGGTTTTTCCGGGGAAACAAGACAAGCATCTGTTGGGCTCCACGGGAAAAAGGATGGCACCCTTGGGCGGGAAGGGGACTACGCATGCGTAGTAGCATTCCCAAAGGCTTTCTTTGAAAGCTGGGAAAATGCTCTGCATGAGCTCCGTCAGTGTCGATGTCACCCTATATGTGAGAACGGACTTCTTGCTTGTTCCTGGAGAATAAAGGCATCTGTTCTAGGATATTTTCTGATGATAGGTATAGCTAGAGCACAATGACTGGGAGTTAAAAAAGAATTCAAGAGGCTTTAACCCTTCCATGTTAGGACCCATTCTACCATGTTCTTAAATAGTGAGCCACTGATACAGTAATAATGCTGCTCTAAAAAGACTTTATTGCTGACAGGACCTATTTCTCTTTTGTGTGTATGAGCTGAGTGAAAACCAGACATATTTCAGTTGTGCAAGCTGAAGTTGTGATAAAAGAAAGTTCCGATGCTAGAAAAGAAATATGGACAGGAAAATAGAGCAAAAACAATCTACCATTTAATAAGGTGAACAAAACTGCTTCATGTCAGTACAGAAAGAAAAGATGTTCCTTCAAGGCTGTCATAAAGTTTCAGTATTGTCTACACAGATATATAATTATGTTGCTACAATAAATATGTATTGGAATACAAGGATATATCAAAGGCAGTAATAATATAAACCATGTTTACACTCTTGAGTTTTCACTGTTTACATCCCTTTAATGTAATTTCTTTTTTTATTTAGGGACGGAATTTTAGCTGGCATGGTATAAGTTATTCAAATGGCGGCTTAATATCACTGCCATGAGCAAGTCATTTAACCCTCCATTGCCTCGAAATAAGACCTGGCAATCTACTACCAGTAAAACTACCAAGAAAACCCAGGAGCTGTTGGGTCGCCAGGAGTCAGCACTGACTCGAAGGCACACATTGCAATGCAATACTGCCATCCAGGACCGGTGCAAGGGTATGAGGCACCCTAGGCAAACGTCAGCTCTTGCACCCTCCTGCTCCCCCCGCTCCCTCCCTGGCCCTCACTGCAGCTGCTGCTGCTCCTCTGTGGGTCCTGTAGCAATGGCAATGGCTTCAAACATTCCTACAGGGCTTTCATCAACCTCCGATTCTGCAAGGCTGTCGGTCCTCTGCTCCCTCTAGTGCCCGATGCTGACTTCTTTTTGCATGGGGGTGAAAGTGGCTCATCAGCCCCATGCGAGAGGAAGTCTGCATCGGGTGTTGAAGGGAGTGGAAGTGCAAACAACCCTGCAGCCAGAGGTTGAGGTAAGCACTGCAGGGCTGTTTGAAGCCACACGCCGCTGCTGCAGGACCAGAGAGGGGTGGCAGTCGGCCATCCCTGAACCACTGGTGCTCTAGGAGGCCGCCTAGCTTGCCTAATGGTTGCCCCGGCCCTGCTGCTATCTAGATAATTTTTACAACTCACCCCTGTTTCATCCCAAATCTGACCCCTTCTTATAAACATAGCATTAGGCTCTTCAGTAATATTTGCAGCACAATACTATCCATATAAGAACTGAAAATACACTAATAGCAAAATTATATTTTCATTGGCTGCCAACGAACATAGAACTTTGTTTGAATACTGTGCAGTAACTTTCTTTTTAGCTCAGCAGTTTCTTCTTCCTTTAGACTTTCAACTCAGTCAGAATCAGAAGAGGTCCCATTTAACCCTCACCCCAGGTCTGTACTCTCTAACTCAGCTACTGCATAGAGTTCTCAAGAGTAAGCCCCAGGTCCTCCAGACCCAGGCATGCAAACAGCCTAAGCCTGGCCACTAGACTTCACTATTTTATGATTGATGAATCTGCTCCCCGGGGGCTGTGAACAGAATCTCCACAGCATCTCCAGCCCAAGAACTCAAGGTTGGGAGGCCTCGAGAAACCTAGGCCTCCTGCATGGTAGTGTATGCATTTCTACTGAGCTATCCAGCCAGCCTGTTGGATATAATTTCTGACTTTTCACAAACATCATTTTGCATAACATATTTCACAGAACTGTGCCTGCTAGTTAGCAATGCTTAATGTGTTTGCAATATGATTTTAGTAATTGGCATGCCACTTCAATGCAGTACAATTCCTGACATAATACTTAGTCTTAATCTCTAATCCAACCATATATAATAGAGATCAGATTTATGAATCATTCTGGTAAATCTCTCAAAGACCCTCCAAGAAAGGCATTTAGCATTGAGCATCTGGGCCAATAAGATTATATAGCCTTAATTACAATTGATTAGTCACTGTCTCATTTAGGTCCAAATAGTGATATTCATTTAGCCTTTGCATGTATATTCTGTCATGCACTAATGAGATCCCTAAGGGAATTTGGCACATGCTTACCACTCTGACATTTGACCTCCAAGCAGCTGTATATTTGAGCTTTCAATTCTACCATTCAGCTACATGTTTTTTCAATTATACCTTACCATATGCATGTTATCAGAGTATATCATTCAAAATGAAATACACTTGGAAGCCATTAAAATAACTAATTCGCATCGTTATTCACATATTTTTAAACTTTATGCTCTCTCTTGGAACTGACATGTTTTTATATATGAAAAGGCCTTTTCAAAGTCATCCTCTTTTTTTTGTCTTCCTAGGACCACATCTATTCAAGGCCAGTTTACTAAGTTTAACACTAAAAATAACCAGTATATTAGAAGTCTATTGTCTTAGAAGTAGAATGCTAGTTCCAAGAAAAAATTAACATTATAAAACTTAATTATGTTGTTTACCAAACACCAGTTTATACAGTTTTGTTCACTGTGTGGGTTTCGGGAAAAAGCAAAGTAAGTGATTCTCTAGGCATCACGCATTGTGGCCAGCTGCATATTTTCTTGTAATGTTTTCACATTTCACCAGGGTACAGAAAATAACATACAAAACGCATTGTTGGCTGAGAACTACACGCTTCATATAGCCCTGAAACGAGAAGGATGAAGGGTCGCGAGATTTTAGTAGCCTGACTATAGCAACTATAAGACTAAGAGGGTAATTTAATAAAACTTTTTCACACTTAAAACACAGTTATATGCACATAAATGAGCTCTTATAAAATTAGGTCTTTCCTGATAGTGCACTGTGCCTACAGTAGGCAACAGGGGTGGAGCTTGGCAAGAGCATGAAAGGACTTGCAATGTACACACTTAGTTTATAGGATATGCATGTATACTTATACTTTAGACACTAAGGGGGTCATTCTGTCCCATGAATAGCAGGGAGGAACGTCCCATTGTGATGTCCATCCCTGCTATTCATCCCCCTGCCGGCCCTGGCAAAAGCCTCCCCTTACGAACAGCGGGTTTGTATGGGGAGGCCTAGATGGTGGTGGGAGGGGGCATTTTGCTGGTGGTACGAGGGCGGGGCATGGGCAGGCCATGATCCCGGACGTACAGGGCCGATTCAGAGGCACGCTCTGCTCCTAATCCTCCCAGTCCCTACCTTGTTGTATGTTAAGCAGTTAGCATGGGATTTTTTTTACTGCGCTGGCTGTTTTTAGTGTGCTGCTGCCATAACCACGAATCCACGATAACCGCTTAGTGTGTGTTAAAGCGCATGTTAACCATTAGTGCACTTTAATAAAAAGGCCCCTTACTGCTGGTAAATTGATTTAACGTACCTTAACCTACAAATAAATGTATGTCAAGTTGATTAGCATGCTTAAAACAAACATGCAAAACAAACTAAAAAACTCTGAAAATTGGAAACATATACAATGAGAACAGTTATTTTATAACAAAAACACATTAAAAAATGAGCTGCTTCATTCAGGATGTAGCAAAAGGGTTGACATATATGTGTAAGTGGTACACTGTTAACTACACATGTAAGTACCCACACTTTTTGTTTGTCTACTGAACGTGTTTCGTACATTTGCCAGCCCCGTTTGGACTTCTTTGTTGTTTCCCTTTACTACATAAGAAATGCCATACTGGGTCAGACCAAGGTCCATCAAGTCTAGTATCCTGTTTCCAACAGTAGCCAATCCAGGTCACAAGTACCTGGCAGGTTCCCAAAAAGGAACAATCCAATACAAAAACGTGGATAACTCAGGAGGGAAAAGCAACTTTATTGAAACCAAAAGCCACTGGCCCGACACAGGCCGTGTTTCGCTGCCTTCTTCAGGGGCTAATAGTGGACTTAAAAGCTAAAATCATAAATATACACATTAATGATATCATAATAAATCCATAAAAATACATCCAAGTACATGAATATAAATATCAAAAAGCCTTAGAATGATATCCAATATATAAATAAACATACATTAAAAAATAAATAAAACACATGTAAAGACAATGTGTATAATTAAAAATTAAAGATTAAAAATTAAAAATCAGTTGTATATGCAGAAACCTATATAAAACCATAAATATCATTTATATAACACATAACAATCTTAAATAATTTATAAATCAAAATAAAACATCTGAAGCTAAAAGTGACACATACCTGCTTTAATTCTTGAAAATGTAACTAATGCTACACCTTATAGGGAGAGGAAGAGAACATGTATAGATTAAAAACATTTAAATAATTAACCATTAAGATAAAAGACCATTAAGATAAAATAAAGAAACAAGCGCACATAAATAAGGACCAACTGTACTAAAAAAGAAGAAGAAGTGTATCAGTAGAGTATACCCATAGAATCATAATTTTATATTCCCAAGTGCATTAGATTCCAAAAAAGTTGAATTCATAAATATTTACCTTCCGGTTATTATTTTACAATGCGTGTGAGATAGGAACCCAATCCTATACACTATGCAGCTAATTGGAAACTCGGTAGTAGACCAACGTATTCACTAAAAACCATATAAATGATTAAAGTATGTGTCCAATTTTGTTAAGGAGCCTCACTTTCTATTATAAATATAAAAAAGGCTAAACAATTAAGGCTAAAAAATTAACTAAAATAAATGCCCATTGAAAAAAAGTGTATCTACAAAAGGAGAAGAAGGGAAATAGACTCTACCATCAGGTTCCTAAGTCTTTATAAACCAATTAGCCTTCTTTTAAAACAAACAGTAAACAAAGCCAAAGGAATCTTCAAAAATAAAAGTTTCTTCAAAGTTAAAAACATACAAATTTGCTATATCAGGGGCCATTGAGGACCCCTTCGCTACCCCTTTTGTTTGTTGGTAAAATATATCACGAAAACAAAAATAATTCTCGCAAAGAGCCATATGTGTGATTTCCATCAGGAAAAAAGTTGGAATCCGCCTGTACGTATCCCTATTTATTAAATATTGTTCAATAATGTATAAGGCTTCCTTTTGTGGTACATTTGTATAAAGTGACTCTATATCCAAGGTAACCAAGAGGGAATTGGAGCTATAGTTTTGTAATGATGAAAGGATCTGTATAACTTGAGTGGAGTCTCTTACATAAGACCACATATTTTGAACATAAGGTCGCAAAAGAATGTCCATAAATTTTGAAATTGGTTCCAATAGAGATCCTATCGCCGATACAATGGGCCGCCCAGGAGGTTTTTTTAAACATTTATGTATCTTCGGTAAAATGTATATTGTTGGAATTATGGGAAATTGTACTGTGAGAAAGGACCTCTCTTTCTCCGTCAAATGACCCAATTCAAAAGCAGTGGCTACTAAGCTATCCAAGGATTTCTTTAATACATCAGTAGGATCTTCTTTTAGACGTCTATAGAACTTTTCATCTTTCAGTTGTCTTTGAATTTCATTTATATGCGCCTCTTTGTCCATAATGACAATAGCACCCCCTTTATCCGCCGGCTTAATGATTATTTTGTTATTACTTTGTAAAGATTTTATAGCCTCTTTTTCTCCCATGGTCAAATTATGATAGGATGGTTTATCTATATGGGGTAATAACCCCACCTCTTTCAAAACTATTCTTTCAAAGGTAGCAATAGTTGGATCAGAATTGGGAGGAATCCAAGACGACTTCTTTTTGATAAGAGACATATCTATACTCTGGGATTCCTGATTAATAAAACAATTTTTAATCTTAATCTTCCTAAAAAACTTAAATAAATCTATCTGGGTTTCAAAAGGATCATATCTGGTGATTGGAACAAAGGATAGGCCTTTATTTAATAATGACTGTTCATCTGAAGTCAATTTATATGTAGAGATATTAATAACACTACTGGATAAATTTATTTAAGTTTTTTAGGAAGATTAAGATTAAAAAAAATTTTCTGCATATACAACTGATTTTTAATTTTTAATCTTTAATTTTTAATTATACACGTCTTTACATGTATTTATTTTTTAATGTATGTTTATTTATTTATATATTGGATATCATTCTAAGGCTTTTTGATATTTATATTCATGTATTTGGATGTATTTTTATGGATTTATGATATCATTAATGTGTATATTTATGATTTTAGCTTTTAAGTCCACTATTAGCCCCTGAAGAAGGCAGCGAAACACGGCCTGTGTTGGGCCAGTGGCTTTTGGTTTCAATAAAGTTGCTTTTCCCTCCTGAGTTATCCACGTTTTTGTATTGGATTGTTCCTCTTGACATGGGCTCGTGCCTGAGTGTTGGACAGGTTCCCAAAAAGGTACACAGGTTCCACAATGCTTGTCCCAGGGTAAGTGGTGGATTTCCTGGGTCCTTTTTAATAACGGTTTATGGACCTTTCCTCCAGGAACTTGTCCAAACCTTTTTTAAACCCAGTTACACTAACAGCTTTTACTACATCCTCTAGTAGCAAATTCCAGAGTTTGATTACGTGTTGAGTGAAAAAATATTTTCTCTTATTAGTCTTAAATGGGCTACATTGTAGCTTCATTGTGTGTCCCCTAGTCTTTCTATTTTTTGATGACATAAACAACTGATCTACATTTACCCATTCCACTCTATTCATTAATTTATAGACTTCTATCATATTGCCCCTCAGCTGTCTCTTGTCCAAGTTGTGTTTCAACCTGCTAGGAACTTGTGACCTGGATTGGCCACTGTTGGAAACAAGATACTGGGCTTGATGGTCTGACCCCTATTTTTATGCCACTCCATTATCTAAGTGCGGCTGGCTCAGCTGAGGTTACAGATTTGGATGTGGTGTTCACAATTCAGAAAGTGGTTTATGTACTAAATGTACTAAATGTTTATGTACAAAATGTTCGATGTAAAACTAAGCGTCTGCTTTGTGGATTGTTGTTTTATTGTGAACCGCAACTGAACCCTGGAAGTTGCGGGTTATAAATATATGTTAAATAAAATAAATAAATAAATAAATAAATGTACTAGAATCCATTGCGGTTTTTGGTTGCTTTTCTGTGAGGTGTCTGCAGTCATTCCCTGTGCTCATTCAGTAATTTAAAATACTCCATTGTTTTCATAGTAGCTATTGGTATATAGAGGTTGTGGATACCTCTTCTAATATAAACAATAAGATAGCAATGGACATACTTTTTCTTAGCACTTCCGTTTGCCCCACCTGTACTCCAGTGCCCACCATCTGAACTAGGGGTCTTGTCTTCTTGCTCTGAATTACCCTCAGAATCCATGAACACTCATATGGGCTTACAGCTAAGTATGAATGTTTGTGGTTTATAATGCAAAAGTTAACTCGCATATGTGTAACAAGAAAAGGGTTGTCTTAACAGTGATGACTGGAGTGATTTATTGCTCCAAGCTAAGGGTTCACTAACAGTATGCTACAAAACTATTACAGTATAGATCTGAATGTCACGTTTCCTTGGTGCTGTTTATATAATGCCCTATTTTGTTTATATGCCCTCTATAGTTCCCTTTGGGACTGCCAAGAAGATTACTATTTGTGACCCCCTGGTGGGATCACTTTTGCATAGTTTTGTAAGTACACTCTTTCTCTATAATTGTATTTTGTCCTTTGTTCCTTAAGTATGTTTTCCATTGGTATTCCACTCCATCATATGTGGTTCTTATTATCGCTATTATTTTTTTCATTTTTACTATGTAGATACAATTAGCCCTTAATTTATTTACTACACAATCATCAGATTTTTACCTCTTAACACACTCTTTATTTCTTTGTAATATTGTCATTGTTTATATATGTTACATTATTAAAACTCATTATGAAGTTAAGTTGGATCTGGTAGCAACATTTCGACATTACCAAGTTGTAATGTTTTTGTACTCTCTCCTTTTTATCTTCATTGTAGTTTAATTTTATTTCCAATGTGCATGTACTTATCTTTTATACACACGCACATTTATTTGGTTTTATAATTACCCCTATCCTTTTAATGCTTGCTTCTTTTTTGAGTTATTGCTTCTTTTTTATTGTTTTTAATTTTTGATTCATATTTTAATAATGATTGTATTTTCTTTTATGATTGTTATTTCTATTTAGTTTCATTTTTGTATGTATTCGTATTTTGAGGTCTGAACCCCTGATGAAGGCACATGCTGAAACATGGCTGCGTAGGTTACGCAAACAGAGCTCCATGTGTACTACAATAAAGTCCTTTATATTTCCACTTGTATGGCACCTTGCTTCTGACTTTGAACCTTTGGTTTCTGTGAATGTAAGTGCTTTTTGTTGGGATGGCGGAAGGGCAAAAGTGGTATTGTCAGACTCAGTGGGAAGGGGAGGAATATGTAGAAACGAGGATAAAGCGGAATTGCTTAACAAATATTTCTGTTCTGTGTTCACAGATGAAGGGTCAGGAGCAGGACCTCAGAAAACACCCACAAATAGGAAAAGAAACGATGGGGATCTCGAACAATTTTCAGATGATTGTGTTTGTGAGGAACTACCTAAACTAAAAGTAGACAAAGCCACGGGTCCAGATAAGATACATCCAATACTGAAGGAACTTGGGGACATTCTAGCGGCTCCACTGTCTGACCTTTTCAATGCTTCTTTGGAGTCAGAAATGGAGCCAGAGGACTGGAGAAAGGCACATGTGGTCCTTTTACACAAAAGCAGACGTAAGGATGACATTTGAGAACTACAGCCCAGTTAGTCCAATTTACTATTATTGGAAAGGCTACTAAAAGAGAGAATAGTGAGGTTTCTAGAGTCCAATGGATTGCAGGATCCGAGGCAGCATGGATTCACCAGAGGCAGGTCTTGTCAGACAAATCTGATTGAGTTCTTTGACTGGGTGACTAGGGAGATGGACCGAGGGAGAGCGCTAGATGTGGTGTTCAGATTTCAGTAAAGCCTTTGACACTGTTCCACACAGGCAAATTATAAACAAACTGAGCACCCTAGAGATGGACCCTAAAGTTACTGATTGGATTAGAAATTACTTGTGTGGGAGGCGACAAAGGGTACAGGTAAATGGGGTTCACTCTGAGGAGAAGGAGGTTACCAGTGGTGTGCCACAGGAATCAGTCCTTAGTCAGATTCTTTTTAACATCTTTGTTAGTGATATTGCATAAGGGCTGTCGGGTAAGGTTTGCTTGATTGCGGATAATACCAAATTCTGTAATAGACACCCAGGAAGGAGTAGATAAAATTTATTTATTTAACGTCTCTTCTATACCGCGCTATTTAGTATCAGTGCGGTTTACATACAACAAAGGTTTTATACAGTGCAGGTTCCCTGTAAAATAGTTATCTCCAAGTTATAATGCCCTGTTCAATGTAATTTCAGTTTGTTCAATGTAAACCGCACTGATGCAGAATAGCGCGGTATATAAGAGAATGCAAATAAATAAATAAATGAGGAGGGATTGTGTCTGATGATCTTACAGTAGCTAAACAGGTAGAAAAGGTGACTACAAAAGCCAGAAGGATGCTTGGGTGTATAGGCTAGCAGAAAAATGAGGTGATAATACCTCTGTATAAGTCTCTGGTGCGACCTCATTTAGAGTATTGTATGCAATTCTGGAGACTGCACCTTCAAAAGGATATAAGCAGGTTGGAGTCGGTGCAGAGGTGGCTACGAAAATGGTTAGTGGTCTTCGTTATGAAGCATGTGAAGACAGACTTAGAGATCTTAATATGTATACTTTAGAGGAAAGGTGGGCTAGGGGAGATATGATAGAGATGTTTAAATATCTCCATGGCATAAATGCACAGGAGAAGAGTCTCTTTCAATTGAAATCAAGATCTGCTATGAGGGGACAAAGGATGAGAGTGAAAGGGGATAGACTCAGGAGGAATATGCGGAAATATTTATTTACGGAAAGAGTGGTAGATGATTGGAATAGTCTCCCAGTGGAGACTATTCCATTGAATATCTGGGATTAGAATTGAGCGGGCAGGGCTATGTGCCACAGTGGCACATAGCCTGCCTACATCAATATCGGGCCCATAATTTGATCCCTGATAAGATGATATACATTTGCATGGGAAATGTAAAAGGAATGTTGCAGTCTTTAGCTGAAGAAAGTATTGTTGCTTACCTGTAACGGGGGTTCTCCGTATTCAACGGGATATGCAGCCACACTCCAAGGTACTGTCTGGGTGACAGCACCAGTGCCGGCTCTCCCTTAGCTCAGAGAAGTCCTTTGAACTTCTGAGCATGCCCGCACCTTTCCGTCCGACCACTTGCCTGGTGTCCTCTCCAGTCAATGTCATAGTAGGTAAGCACAGTGCTGAAGGCTGTTGATGAGAATGCAGTAGACGACACAATAGCAGGGACTATGGATTCCAGGAGGGAACTGGCATAGCTGGGTATGCAGGCAAAAAACTGCACTGTTGGTTAAGACTGTCAGAGTGCTCAGTAGCATGCAGGTAGTAGAGCAAAGCTCAGCGGCAATACAGAGAGTGTAGAGCTTCTTCCGGAGAATCCATCTGAGTGCACGGGAAAAACATAGGAAGTACAATGGATTGGTTCAAATGAAACTGGATACAATCTTTGGAAGAACTTAGGATGGTACACAACAGTATCTTATCATGAAGAAATTGAGTAAATGGAGGATAATAGACATGAGCGTGGAGCTCACTGACATGTCTTGCAGAGGTGAAAGCAACTAGGAAGATGGTTTTCCAGGTAAGGTGTTTCAACGAAGCAGATCCCAGAGTTTCAAAGGGTCTCTTCATGAGCTCCAAAAGAATGACATTGAGATCTCATTCTGGAGAAGGTGGTTTTATTGGAGGCTTGGTGTTCAAAAGCCTTTCATGAAGCAAGAAACTAGTGGATGCATGGAAAAGTGTTTGCCATATGCATGACGATGGAATGCTGTGATAGCAGAGATGGGCTTTATTTTTTATATTTTGAACTGAGGAAGTGTGAAGACTGGAGTCAGATAGATGAAGGAGATAGATGTGACTATGACTGAGGGAGCATAAAGCTGGGTCCAGGTCCTGCTGAGCAGTCCAACGAGAAAAGCGAGACCATTTAAGTTAATAGCAGCACCTTGTAGAAGGTCCTTGAGATGCTTGAACTATAGCTTGAAAGATCGACTGGTATGGGGAGGGGGGGGGGAACAACAGCATTCAGCCAATTGTTCCATATCCATTTGCCTGGAGGATATGGAGGTGGAGGCTGCCGATGTGGCAGAGGATGAGGATAGTGCTGAAAACATCTATGAGGGTAAAATTGTTGGAAATATTGGTAGTGGTACACCCTCTGGTAGTGAGGGTATTGTGGGCATCGAGACTGGTGACTTGCTTCCTGAGGATGAGCTGCAAGTTCCTCTACGGTAGAGGAATGGACCTTAACCTCTTAGACTGCTTCCTGAACCTTAGGATCAAAAGGCTATCTCCATGGCAAGGAGCATCCGTGAGGCAATCATGGAGATCTTCTTGCAGGCCAGAGACTCGGAGCAAAGCTGTGGGTGGGCAAAGATGGAAGTAGTTGGGCAATGGACAACTGAGTCAAAGGCATCATATGTAGCCAGAATGATAGAGGAACTCTTGCAAATTATCCTGAAGAGTATGAGCCTCTAATGTTGGAATGCTAATAGGAACTGGCATGTGCAAGAGTAAATCATGATGATATTGAAGTAGTTGGAGTTGATGGGCCAGGATCTTCATGGCTAGAACTCCACTTTGAAAGTCTTTCTACCTACTGAATCCAGGGTCGCTGGTCTTTTCCTGAGAGCATCTGAATATGAGACTTGGAAGACTTGGCTTTCTTAAGGGCAGCTTCAGAGACTACCGAGTGGTGAGGAAGTTGCTGATGCTGGAAGCCAGCTGCAGGGAGCACTTTGTACTTAAAGTCTAGAAGGTGAGTGGTGGCATGGACTGATGCTGGCATCTTCCAAACTGACAGAAGGAGATCCTGCAAAACTTTGGGAATCGGAATAGCCAGGACCTCCTTAGGCACAGGCCCGCAGAATAGACTGAAAATCCTTTTTGTCAGTTAGAGTCCGAGTATCACTAAGTGTAAGTACTCTGGAAACCTTCTGGAGAAACTTTGGGTAGGAGAAATCCTCAGGAGGGACTTCCTTCACTGGGCATTCCGAGGAGGGTGCTGGCTCCATCTCTCCCAAAATAGATGGCTTCAAATCCCACTGTTGGGAGTAAGGGGGACTTGCAGGAGACTTTTGAGATTACAGGGGCTCCCCATTCCAGAAGAGAAGAGAGAGCCCTATCTATTGTCACGGGAGCTGAAGCAGACAATGTCTGTGTATGGGCCATATGCAGTTTTTCCCTTTTGGACCTGTGAGTGGAAGACTCAAATGAATCTCTGTCAGACTTCTGTTTGTGCAGGCGCCAGTCCTGGGAGCTCAGTCTACTTGCAGAGTGGTCCTTATGGCAATGTTTAGATTTAGAGCAATTCTTGCCACTTACCTGAGGTTCCGGCCTCAGAGATAACTGCATAGAGGCTGGGTTAGGTGGTGATGGCTTAGGGCAGGGGTGGACAATTCCGGTCCTGGAGGGCCGCAGACCAGTCAGGTTTTCATGATGTCCCTAATGAATATTCATGAGATCTGTTTGCATCCACTGCCTTCCATTGTATGGAAATAGGTCCATGAATATTCATTAGGGACATCATGAAAACCTGACTGGTCTGCGGCCCTCCAGGACCGGAATTGCCCACCCCTGGCTTAGGGCCTCTGGCCTGATTTTGAAGGTTTTGGGCCATCTTCTTAGATGCTGACTCAGGTAGGAGGACTACCTCCAGCCACACAGCAGCCCCATCAGGTCCCTAACATGCCTTCTATGGGCCCGATAGGACAGGGGCAGGTGATAAAGCAGGAGTTGCTATGAAATGGAGAGAGCAGCTGATAGGACTCAAATTTATAGTCTTAAAAGATGTGGGCAGTTAGGTTCACTGCACCAATGGAGGTGCTGTGTTGTGCTGTGCCTTGTTATCTTTTGTTTTTTATATAGTCATGTGGCAGGTGCAGGCCTGTGACCCACGGTGTCTGACATAAGCAGGCCAGCATGGCTAGCTTGACCTGTAAATGAGGCCTGTGGAGAGGCATATAGGATTGCACATCCCCCAATATGCTGCTATTGTAAGATAGAACTCAGTAGAAGTATTGAATTAGCTTAGGTAAGCAGAACCGAGAGATGGAAAAATACAGAAAGACATGTTTAAAAGTTACTGATAAGAAAAAGTACATCTGCAAAGAAATAATTGGGAGTGCTGACAGATGAGTTGCAGAGCCCTGCTCCTCTGCATGCACAAATTGGTTCTATGGCCTTGAGAGTGTGAAAGTAACAAGTTGATGAACTGACCATTGTAATTGGGACTAGAAGGGGGGTATGCAGGTGTCATGCCCACTGGAGGGACATAATTGGATAAGCTTATCAGTACCGGGACCAATGGAAGTGGTACGGGAGGTACGGGAGGTTACCGGGACCAATGAAATGTTTTTCTATACCTAGAATGGAACAGAAGTCTATAAAAGTTGTTGTAATGCTTGAAAACTTTGCTCAGCCATTTTGAAATTGACTGGTTCGAGACTTGTGCACAAATAAATGATTTGGACCTTCTGAACAGACTCCTGGTATCATTGGTTTGTCTGCGCTTTGCTGCTACATATTCTTGGTGCGTTGGCCGGGAAGTTGTGGAATCAAAGTGTATATAGGGCAATATACCACGACTTTCCGCCTCTGTAGGCTTGGTCCTGCCGGGATCGCGCCCTTCCGACGAGGGCTGCTCCCTGGCGCCACCGGTCCCTTGTATCGGAGGGAGCTGGTCGGACCTCGGCGGGTGCCGGGCCCGGTTGGAGCCAACGCCTCGAACCCGAGTGAGGGGAGTCCGAGGTCCAACTCATGCGCCTGCTTGGGAAGTTTGAGGACCGGATCCGGTGAGTATAGTTTTGATTTGGTGTCTAGACAGAAATAGAAAGAGCAGTACTGCCATTGGAACTTGGAATTTGGAATTTGTAATCTCGAGATATTGGGAATTGGTAAGAGAGCATGATCACCTCTCAAGGAAGGGCCGAGTAACCCCGCATGGGAATTCGCCGGGTGAAACCCTCATCCTTTTTGTAATTGGGAAAAAGACTAGTCAGAATAGATAGAAACGAATGCATTCTGGGATACGTTGCTAGCATGATTGTGTGAACGAAGTGTGAATGAGAGGTCTGGCAGCACGGACCAAGTGAAGGCGGACCCCTGAGTAGCGCATTTCCTGACCGGGCGACCGCGTTCAGGTCGCGAAAAGGGGGAAGCAATTGTCATCTTGTCTTGTTATTTGTACTCCCTATACGTTTCCAGGGCCGTGAGGACCCCTTACCCACGGTCCGCCCTCCTTTTCCCTTCTGTTTGTTGTTGCGCGCACACATCGAAATGGGAGGGGCGGGGTCTACTAGAAACACTCCATTAGAATGTATGATCGCACATTTTAAAGAGGGATATTCAGGAGATTATGGTATTAAAATGACAGCAGCCCGTTTGCAGATTTTGTGTACTAGGGAGTGGCCCGATCTAGACCCCATCTGGCCCCGAGAGGGAACGTTCAATGTAGAGATTATTCAGTCAATACACCGTAGAGTGCGGGTAGCGCACCCCGATCAGTACCCCTATATAGATTCCTGGTTAAGTATTTGTGAAGATCCGCCCCCCTGGGCGCAGCGCTGTTATGAGGAACAGTGCAGAATAATGTTAGCTAAAACAGATTCTAGACAGAAAACGGAACAGCCTAAAATGAAAGAGCAGGATAAGAAAGCCAGAAAGAAGCCCATCCTGGTAGATCCTGATTCCCCAGAAATAATTCTCAGGCAGCCCAGAACCCCAGGTCCAATAAGAGTAGCCCGGCGTCCTGCCCCAGAACCCCAGAGACGGCCGGAGCCGGAGCGGGACCCAACCCCTGATCCACCTCCCGGAGGGGAGGAAGAGGAGGAATTAGCTGAAAGAGAAGAGGAGGACATAAAAGGTGAGCCAGAAGCAGAGGTAGAAGAAGAAGGAGAAAAAGAGAATCCCCCAGACGAGGAGGACAGTGTACAAGTAATTGCTAATACTAGTAAGCTAGCAAAAGATAAACCCAAAGCGAAACCTGTTGAGAAAAAGAAAGTGACCCCTTCAAAGGCAATTACGACAATAACCCTTAGATCCCAAAAGACACCCACAGCGGCCAAAATGTTTCCCTTACCGCAAGTCCCGGGAGTGCCCGTGAAGAATGATAATGATGAAGTGGTAGCGGGACCCCTAACTTATGTGTATATCCCTTTCTCTACAACTGATTTATTAAATTGGAGGTCGCATTATGCCTCCTATACTAGTAAGCCCCAGGAGCTGACAGAATTAGTAACTACTATTATGGAAACTCACCAACCCACTTGGCCAGATTGCCGCCAGCTCCTGACCACCCTATTCACGACAGAAGAACGAGCAAGAATTAGAAAAGCAGCTATTGAGTGGATGGCAGATAACCCTGTAGCTCCGAGACAGGGGCAGAATATAATAGACCGTCGGGAAGCAGCTCAGAGAGAATTCCCGAATGAAGACCCCCAATGGGATCCAAATACAGATGAAGGATCCACAGCCCTAGCCCGTTTTCGCCAAGGCTTTTTACAAGGCCTGAAAAGGGGGGGCCAAAAAGCTATGAACCTTTCCAAAGTTGCAGGAGTTATCCAAGGGATAGATGAGAGCCCAGCAGATTTTTATGAAAGATTAACTGAAGCATACAGAATGTATACTCCCTATGATCCCGAGGCACCAGGAAGTTTATGTATGGTGAATTCTGCTTTTGTAAACCAGTCACAACCAGACATTAGACGTAAATTACAGAAATTAGAAGGGTTTGCGGGCATGAATGCAACACAGTTACTGGAAGTCGCTCATAAAGTGTATGTGAATCGTGATACTGAAAGACAGAGAGAATGTGATAGAAAGATGAAGAAGAAAGCTGATTTTTTGGCTGCGGCCATAGTTGAAAAGAAAAGGGGAGGTGTCCCTAGTCGAAGGAGCAGAGGAAGAGGGCGGGGTCAAGGCGGAGGCCGGACCCAGAGGCTAGGCGTGAACCAATGCGCCTACTGCAGAGAGGAAGGACATTGGAGAGATACGTGCCCGCAACTCGAAGACGCCCAGCAAGATGACGACAGCAGTCATCAGTGGCGAGAAGAAAGACGAGGCTATTCCCGAAGCCGAGGAGGAGCCAATCGAGAACAATTCCAGCGAGAGAGAGGAGGAGCCATTCAAGCATTGGCCACAACGACCCATGATGAGAATGATGTGGATTAGGACAGACCGGGCTCCAAGTTTGCTTTAGGTCTCCAGGAGCCTATGGTCGGAATACAAATAGGAGACCAAATTATGGACTTTATGGTTGATACTGGAGCACAACATTCAGTAATAGACAAAAAGATAGCCCCATTTTCTACAAAAGCAGTCACCATTATAGGAGCAACTGGTGCCAAAGCCACAAAGTCTTTTCTTCAGAATCGAATATGCAGTCTAGGAGGACAGCAAATAACTCATCAATTCCTTTACATGCCCGAATGTCCAGTGCCACTACTGGGACGAGATATGCTAGCCAAGCTTCAAGCACAGATATCTTTCTCTGAACAAGGAGAAATGCAAATGACAGTGAATTCCCAAGCCAAACCAGCAGGAGTAATGCTGCTGACAGTGCCCCGAGAAGAAGAATGGAGGTATTACGTTGATGACTCCATCCAAGATACCTATTTTGAACAAACTTTAAAGAACATCGATGCACCACCTGGAGTATGGGCAGAAGGCAGTCCCCCAGGCCTAGCCAAGCATATAGCTCCAGTGATTGTAACCCTCAAGCCTAGTGCTACACCAGTGCACGTCAAACAGTACCCTCTCCCAAGAGCTGCAATTGAAGGCATTCATCGCCACCTACAAAGATTGCTCGAGTATGGCCTACTAGAAGTATGTCAATCCCCATGGAACACTCCACTTTTGCCAGTAAAGAAACCTGGGACAGATGACTATCGCCCAGTACAAGATTTGAGAAGAGTAAATGATGCAGTTGAAACTATACATCCAGTTGTACCCAATCCTTACACTCTTCTAGGACTGATACCTGCTGAAGCTACCCACTTCACTGTACTGGATTTGAAAGATGCATTCTTTTGCATAAGATTAGCCCCTATAAGTCAAATATTGTTCGCATTTGAATGGCAGGACCCCATCTCTGGAAGAGGGGGCCAACTCACCTGGACAAGATTACCCCAAGGATTCAAGAATTCGTCTACCATCTTTAGTGCTGCACTAAATCAAGACCTTTCAAGCTATCCAGTAGCCCCGGGGAAGAGAGTGCTTCTCCAATACGTGGATGATCTGTTGATAGCTGCCATATCAGAAGCACAGGGAAATGCCTTAGGCATGTTGACTCAGAAATTGGGAAATTGGGAGCGACCTGTAGCATACCTATCGAAACAATTGGACCCTGTGGCCAAAGGATGGCCACCTTGCTTGAGAGCAGTTGCAGCTACAGCGCTACTAGTGAGCGAAGCAGACAAGCTCACACTAGGACAGAACATACGAGTCACTGTGCCACATGCAGTCCTTGCTCTCATGGAACAGAAAGCAAATTATTGGCTCACCAATTCCCGAATGTTGAAGTACCAGAGCATGCTATGTGCAAACCCACAGATACAACTTGAAGTGAGTCATGCCTTGAATCCAGCCACCTTGATACCCATCAGTGAAGAACTCCCAGAACATGACTGTATCGAAGTCATGGAAACTGTGTTCTCCAGTCGACCCGACTTGACAGATGTGCCCATAGACAATCCTGACCAAATCTATTATGTTGATGGGAGCAGTCTCATCCTCGATGGACGATGCTGTGCCGGATATGCAGTCGTCACTCAACACGAAGTAGTTGAATCATCAGCTCTAGCCTCAGGCACATCAGCCCAGAAAGCCGAATTGATAGCACTCACCAGAGCATTGCTGTTAGGAGAGAAACTTGTGCTAAATGTATATACAGATTCCAAATATGCCTTCACTACCTTGCATGCCCATGGAGCTCTCTATAAAGAAAGAGGACTCATCACATCCGGAGGAAAATCAGTCAAATATGGTCCCGAGATATTGATGTTACTTGATGCAGTTTGGGCCCCAACACGTGTAGCTGTCATGCATTGCAGAGGACACCAAGCAGGAAAAGGAGAAGTTGCCCGAGGAAATAGATTTGCAGATGCCTCAGCACGACAAGCAGCTATGACAGGACAGATTGCCCCACAAGCTATGCCAATGCAAGCAGCATTGTTTCCAGTACCTTTGAATCTATGGACACCACGATATACCACCAAAGAATTGGATTACTACTGTAACAAAGAAGATGGAGTACTGAAAGATGGATGGATTGAGCTGCCACCAGAAGAGGGCAGTCAACCTCCTGGACGAATAGTAATTCCTGAACTGTTAGGACCATCTTTTGTCAAAGCTTTCCACGAAGCCACCCACTATGGGAAGAGTGCTATGGAAAAAGCACTCAGACCACATTTCTACATCCCTCTGATGACAACCATATCAGCCTCAGTAGCACGTCAATGTCTAACCTGTGCCAAAAATAATGCCAAGCAAGGCCTTATAACAGCACCCCGAGTTCAGTCAGGAGGTGTCACCCCCATGCACAACCTCCAAGTTGATTTTACTGAAATGCCAAAAGCCAATGGATACCATTACCTATTAGTATTAGTTTGTACTTTCTCTGGGTGGGTAGAAGCATTCCCAACCAGAACTGAGAAAGCCCGAGAAGTTACCAAAGTCTTAATGAGAGAGATTGTTCCTAGATTCGGAATCCCAGCAGTAATAGGGTCAGACAATGGACCCTCATTTGTCGCCCAAGTTACTCAGCAGTTAGCAAAAGCTTTGCAGATACAATGGAAACTCCACACTGCATACAGACCCCAAAGTTCAGGGAAAGTTGAGCGAATGAATCGTACCTTGAAAGCCCAAATGTCCAAGCTTTGTCAGGAGACACACTTGAAATGGCCCCAAGTGCTCCCCATAGCTTTACTCAGAATACGCTCAGCTCCTGTAAAGTCAACAGGATTTTCCCCTTTGAAGTTTTGTATGGTAAACCCCCACCAATAGTGCAGGGAGTCAAAGGAAGTTTAGCCCAGATTGGTTCAGAAGTAACCAGACAAGAACTCCTAGCTCTTAGTTTTGTTCTGCAGACTCTCCATACGTGGATCCAAGACCAGTTGCCTATCAACTTGACGGAACCCTTGCATCCCTACCAGCCTGGTACTTCGGTGTGGATCAAAGATTGGAAGAAGACACCGTTGGAACCCCATTGGAAGGGACCGTACACCGTCATCCTGTCTACCCCAACTGCAGTAAAGGTAGCCGAGATCGACGCCTGGATCCACCACAGCAGAGTCAAGCCCGCCGCTGATCCTGAACCTGAGCAGTGGACGGCAGAACAGCATCTTGACGCACCCTTGCGAGTTACTCTGAGACGGCAACCAGCAGCTTAGACACTTCATCACAAGTGCTTTGCAGTAGCCAAGTCTTTCGAAGAGGATTGCTGTTTTCCATGCAGCAACAGTTTTGTTTCAACGAACCCAATTTGTGTGTGATTTGACACACTGCTTTGAGACTACATTGACTAAGCCAGACTTCACAAGCCAACTGAAATTGCTAATAAGTTGGTTAATGTGTACTGGACAACTTGAGGATCTTCAATCAACACTCAGCACCCGTTAAATTGCTTCATTAGCAAACGGGACGAAGAATAAAAGACCGTCGTGATCAAGATCAGCAAGCTGAGGATTCAGAAGAACTCCAATCAACATCAATATGTATCTTTGCTTTTGCTTTGCCTTGGTTGCCTTTTTTGGAGGTTTTGAACTGACTTATGCTTTACCTCCATGCACTGCTTGCATTACTTCTACTAGAACTGGACTGAAAGTAACTCAGACTTTGCTTTATCATTCTTACTATACCTGCAAGGGAACAGTAACTCGGTGTATCTATAACACCACTGAACTAAATGTTTGCACTCATGGCAAAATCAAAGCATGCTATAATCCGCATCAGAATCCATCCTATTACACGTTGGAAATAAGATGGAAGGATGCAGATGGACCTATATTAGCTGCTACACCACCACTTAAGGACATTACTAAACCTGCTGTTTTGAATTTTGATGCATGTAATGCCATTAATAGTCATTCCACCTGTGGTACATGGGAAAAAGCATATCGAAATGACCATAAGTATATGTGTCCAGAAGGTGCCACAAATTGGTGGAAGTGTACAGGTAAAACGGGATCAGGCTATAGTACTGCAACAGCGGCAGATTACTATTGCCCGTATTGGGGATGTGTTTTTTTATGCTACCTGGAACACTGGTATAACTGATGAGAAAATAGATAAACGGATGGCTACTCTAACCAAGCCAACCACAAATGATAAATGTCAGAAAGATGCTTGCAACCCCTTACACTTACGTATACACAACCCCCATGCATGGAAACAAGGATACAAGTTTGGTTTACGTATTGCTGGAGGAGCAATAGATCCAGGAACTATTGTGTATGTCAGATTGAATACCCAAGCCCACAAGTCATCTAAATATCATATCCATAATACCTTTTATGAAGCCATGCATGAAAATAAGTTTGAGATCCCTCACCCCTCACAGAATTTATTTTTAGAATTAGCTGGAGCAGTAGTATCTAGTCTTAAGATCTCAGATTGCTATTTTTGTGGCGGAACCCAAATGGGAGACCAATGGCCATGGGAAGCCCAAGAATTGAATTATTCTATGATTTACAATCAGACTGAATTACACAAGGCTACCAGCGAATGGGTGTTAGCGCACTCAATCGTTGGACGTCTTTGCTATGCCAGAACTGGACCCCAGTTCACCCAGAAGGTAGGACAGCTGGTCTGTCTTAGCCAGAAGTACTATAATGCCACGACCAAAAAGACAGCATGGTGGTCAGGAATCAGACATCCTGAACCTCCTAACCCATTAGCCAGATTCCCTGAACTTGCTGGTTTATGGACTAACCTTGCCAAAGTCCAAGCCTGGCAAGCCCCACCTGGCCTATATTGGATCTGTGGAAACCGAGCATATGCACAACTCCCGCCACACTGGGGAGGAGCATGTGTCTTAGGAACCATCAGACCTTCTTTCTTTCTTTTAAACACTGAACATGGAGAACAATTAGGATACCCTGTTTACACTACCCACCGACACAAACGAGCATTAAGACAGAAAAGAGAGGCCTTACAGATAGGCAAGTGGGAGAAGTGGCAAGGTGATGATTGGCCACCAGAAAGAATTATTGAGTATTATGGACCTGCCACTTGGAATGATGATGGTATGTATGGTTATCGTACCCCAATTTATATGATTAATCGTATTATTCGCTTACAAGCAGTAGTTGAAATAATAACCAATGAAACTAGTCATGCTCTTACGCTCTTAGCTAGACAAAGTACTCAGATGCGCACTGCTATATACCAGAACCGCTTAGCACTTGATTATTTGTTAGCAGCTGAAGGAGGAGTATGTGGTAAATTGAATTTAACTAATTGCTGTTTGAAAATAGATGATAAGGGTCAAGTAGTTGAAGAAATTGCTAAAGATATGCAAAGACATGCTTATGTGCCAGTACAGACTTGGCACTCATTGAAATTTCCTAACTGGTTTGCTAACCTCTTTTCATGGGTGGGAGGATTTAAGACTTTCATTGTTTTAGTACTAATCCTTGTTGCTGTTATCTTCTTATTACCATGTTTAATCCCATGTTGTATGCGTTCCATTCATAACACTATTGATAGTACAGTAGAGCGGAAGACCGCAACTAAAATAATGGCTTTATACAAAGCTAGTCCTAGTCGAAATCCTTCAATCATGATGTGATTCTTCTAAAGGTGATTTAACTCTCACACCTTATTAAGTAATAGGGTGAGATTAATCAAAGGGGGGAATGTGGCAGGTGCAGGCCTGTGACCCACGGTGTCTGACATAAGCAGGCCAGCATGGCTAGCTTGACCTGTAAATGAGGCCTGTGGAGAGGCATATAGGATTGCACATCCCCCAATATGCTGCTATTGTAAGATAGAACTCAGTAGAAGTATTGAATTAGCTTAGGTAAGCAGAACCGAGAGATGGAAAAATACAGAAAGACATGTTTAAAAGTTACTGATAAGAAAAAGTACATCTGCAATGAAATAATTGGGAGTGCTGACAGATGAGTTGCAGAGCCCTGCTCCTCTGCATGCACAAATTGGTTCTATGGCCTTGAGAGTGTGAAAGTAACAAGTTGATGAACTGACCATTGTAATTGGGACTAGAAGGGGGGTATGCAGGTGTCATGCCCACTGGAGGGACATAATTGGATAAGCTTATCAGTACCGGGACCAATGGAAGGGGTACGGGAGGTACGGGAGGTTACCGGGACCAATGAAATGTTTTTCTATACCTAGAATGGAACAGAAGTCTATAAAAGTTGTTGTAATGCTTGAAAGCTTTGCTCAGCCATTTTGAAATTGACTGGTTCGAGACTTGTGCACAAATAAATGATTTGGACCTTCTGAACAGACTCCTGGTATCATTGGTTTGTCTGCGCTTTGCTGCTACAGTCACTGCAGGCAGGAGAGGGTCTTTTGGTTCTCTCTCCCCAGTGCTGCTGCCCTTTGTTGCTGCTTTTTTAATTTCTTTTCAGGAAGCAACGGTGGAGACCACGGTGGCAAGGAGCCGCCGAGAAATGCTTTATTTTTTATTTTTTGGTTCAGACCTTGGAGGAAAGTGAAACTGAAAGTAAAATTGAAGAAACAGAGATAAAAATCACGTGAGTAAGAGGAGCAAGGGAGAGATGTGCTGACTGGCTGCCCCGGATACAGAAGAATGGAGAGGACACCGGGCGTGCGGTCAGGCAGGAAGGTGCACGAATGCTCAGAGAAGTCCAAAGAACTTCTCCGGCATCGGCGCTGTCACCCAGACAGCACCTTGGAGTGTGCCTGCATCACCCCTTGCTTGAATACGAGAAAACTCTAAGTGCCTGTGATGTTCTGGAAACATCAGGAAAAAGAAACACTTTTTCAACCACAGAATTGAGACGCCTTATTCACAAAATGAGCCTTGAATCTTAAAGATTTATCTATTTCAGCCTGCATTATGACTACTGAGGTGACCCTGGAGGGGATACTACTTTGAGAATCCTCAAGAAACTTAGGCAAGTCAAAATTTTCAGATGAAGTACCTCTATCTTGAGCCACAGCAGAGCCAGAAGTCTATTTGGAAGATACTTATACATAACATAAATTTGTTCTTGAAATTGCATCCACATCAGATAATTTCAAACATTCCATAAGATACTTGTTAAACAAAATCCTAGGAGATAGGAAGTATGTATGAGGAAAATTCAAAATCCTAAAATTATTTTTCCTCATTGAATTCTCTAACAGTTCTGAGCATGAACAAATAAACTATCCTTAATAAATGCAACACTGGCAGTTTGAAGCGATCCCAGTTGAGACATACATTTATCTAGTATTTGGTTGATATTTTGAAACAGAGTATCTTGTTCTTGCAGTTTAGCCACTGTGTCAACAGAAAAATAATGAACCTGCTCAATTTTATCTTTCAGTAATAAATTAGTTTGAAACACATTTCCAGATATCTATCAAAGTCACATTAGTTGGGGACATAGGGGGTCATTCCAAACAGCATTTAGCGGGAATGTATGTCCAGTTTGGACGTACATCCCCTGACAAACACCTGAGGCCGATGCTGATCCCAAAGCTCCCCCGCATGTACGAAGGAGCTCTGGATGGGGGCGGGAGGGGGTGGGCCAGAGGAGGAGCGTGGGCAGGGTAGAGGCAGGCCGATGACCCTGGACTTACAGGGCAGATTCAGGTCACAGCTCTGTATGTCCAGGCTGGAGGAGATAGACGGGGAGACTTATTCCACCTTGGAGGTAGAATAAGTCCCCCCGACGTCAGCCAGGAACCCTCCGACAAGGTGAGGGGCAGCAGGAGGTTCCCTGTAGCCCAATCCCGACCTTGGCAAGACCCTTCGGGGGTCGGGCAGCAGGAAACAGCAGTTTAATGTGCCATGGCCAAGCAGGACTCCTGCATGGCATCCCGGTGCCATGGCGACAGGATGCCATGCACCGAAGCTCCATGCAGGAGCATTGGCAAGATTAGGTGGGGAGGTTGCCAGACGTGCAGTGCTATTAAATCAGGGCATGTCCATCCCATCCAAGCCCTTTGCCCTGATTCTGCTCCCACTGGAACATCTGGCTCCCGTGGGTGCAGAATCGGGTGCAAATCTGGCTCATACAGATTTTGGACGTCCAGATGGGCCCCAATCAAAATGGGACTCATAGTACCAAATTCTGGGGCAGACCCCCTTCCAATGGAGAAATTGCAGCAGGAAGAGGCACCCAAGACTGCCCCTCACAAAGGTTCCTGTCGGAGGGGGTACTAGCCACCCCTAACTCAGTAATACCTGGGAGGGAGGTATCAGCCTGGGAAATTTGACACTGCAAGTTCCCTGGTAAAGGTGGAGGAATGCCCTCAATGGGGTTAATAGAAGCAACCAATAGAGAGGAGGTAGATGACTCAGATAACTCAACACAACGCAACACAACAATTAAAGAGAACTCCACAATGAAGAAACGACAATTCCTACAACCAGTCACTGCTGGTAATTATAACATATGCTGCATAGCCTGTTATGGAAGGACAGACTAGATAGGCCATGTGGTCTTTTTCTGTCGTCATATTTCTATGTTTCTATGACTCCATTCCTACCTCACTGCTTGTAAATAACATGCTGCATAGCCTGTGGACTGCATTGCTACCTCATTGCTACCTCACTGCTTGTAAATAACATATGCTGCATAGCCTGTGGACTCCATTGCTACCTCATTGCTACCTCACTGCTTGTAAAAAATAACATATGCTGAATAGCCCCTCTCTGTTCCTCTTCCATGGCTCCACATCACATTATCTTCCTTTTCGTCATACTCCCTAACTGTTTCCCCTCCTACCTGCAGCTCCACTCCTCATCCCTCCTTTACCACCCTCACTTCCCCCTCCACTCTAACCAATTATCAGCTCTTGCGCTTCATCACCTTCTCCCTCTCATTCAACCATCTCCTCTCTCCCTAAGGCAACCTTACCCTCATTTCTGCTGTACTGTCTCCTCTCTACCCCGTACTCTACTACTTCTTCTCCTCCTCTCATCCGGAGATATCAACCCCAATCCTGGACCCCCTAGATTTCAGTCTCACTCTGAGAAGAGATCCTCATGCAACATGTCTAATCTTATCCATATCCCTCTCCTTTCCTCTTCCACTCTCCCTTTCTCATGTGCCGGAGATCTCTACCCCAATCCTGGCCCCCCTAGATCTCGGTCTCACTCTGAGAAGAGATCCTCACGCAACATGTCTAATCTTATCCATATCCCTCTCCTTTCCCCTTCCACTCTCCCTTTCTCATGTGCCCTATGGAACGGACACTCGGTCTCTAATAAACTCACTTTTACTGATGATCTCTTTATCTCCAATGCTCTACATCTTCTTGCTCTAACTGAGACCTGGCTCTCTCCAGATGATACCGCATCTACTGCTGCTCTCTGCCAAGGGAGCTATCAGTTCTCCCACATGCCTCGTCCCACTGGCCGTGGTGGTGGTGTTGGGTTTCTACTTTCTCTCTCTTGGCAATTCCAACCCCTCAGTCTCACTCCTTTCTCTCTTTCGAAGTACACTCCATCCGCCTCTTCACTCCACTTCCTCTCCGGGTAGCTGTTATTTATCGACCTCCTGACAAGTCTGCTTCTACCTTTCTCACTGACTTTGACTCGTGGCTTTCCTTCTTCCTGGATTCCTCTTCCCCCACTCTTATTCTTGGGGACTTCAACATTCATATCAATAACCCTCACGCTTTAAAGCTCCTTTCCCTCACCTCCTCATTTGACCTCAAACTTTGTTCCACTGCCCCCACTCACCAGCATGGCCACTGCCTGGACCTGATATTTTCTCTAGTTCCTTACCCTCGAACTTCCGTAACTCAGTTCTTCCCTTATCTGACCATCACCTTTTAAGCTTTAATCTTCATCTCCCACTGCCTCAGCCTCGTTCTGTCTCCTCCAACCTATTTAGAAACCTTCATGTTATTGATCCCTTGATTCTCTCTTCCACCATTTCTCCATCTCTTTCTTCCATTTTGTCATCCAAGTCTGTCGACGAGGCAGTAACTTCCTATAATGCTGCATTCTCCTCAGCTCTGGATGCTCTCGCTCCACCCACCCCACGTCCTGTGAGACTTTCTGCACCCCAGCCATGACTTTCACCCACTACCCGCTATCTACATTCCTGCGCCCGTTCTGCTGAGCGTGCTTGGCTCAAATCCCGCTCCCCTGAAGATTTCCTACACTTCAAATTCATGCTTGTCTCTTTCCAGTCAGCCATAGCTCTTGCCAAACAAGACTACTATGTCCATCTGACTAACTCTCTTGCCTCTGATCCTCGCTGTCTCTTTACTACTCTCAGCACTCTCCTTAAAGTGCCTCCGCCTCTGATCCCTCCCTCCCTTTCTACCCAAACCCTGGCTGACTATTTCCATGACAAAATCTACAAGATCACCCTCCAATTCCCCACAAACTCAGCTAATTCCCCTCCTCCCCCTCTCCGCTCTCAACTCTCACCCCTTCCCTTGCTACCCTCTCTTCCTTTCCTGTCATCCCTGAAGAGGAAACTGCACACCTTCTTTCTTCCTCCAAACTCACCGCCTGCTCCTCTGATCCTATCCCCACCCGTCTCTTAAGCCCCATCTCCTCCACTGTTATCCCTTCCATCTCTCATATTCTCAACCTTTCCCTCTCCACTGCAACTATCCCTTCAGACTTCAAGCATGCTGTGGTCACACCTCTCCTCAAAAAACATAGAAACATAGAAACATGATGACAGAAAAAGACCACATGGCCTATCTAGTCTGTCCTTCCATAACAACAACTACAACAGTCCACTTTTTACCTTTAGAGATCCTCTGTGTTGGTCCCATGCTTTTTTGAATTCAGTTACTGTCCTCATCTCTACCACCTCCACTGGGAGACTATTCCATGGATCCACTACTATTTCTGTGAAGAAATATTTCCGCATATCACTCCTGAATCTATCTACCTTCACCCTCATCCCATGTCCCCTCGTAGAAGAACTTGCTTTCAATTGAAAGAGGCTCTCTCCCTGAACATTTATGCCACGGAGGTATTTAAACATCTCAATCATATCACCTCTATCCCGCCTTTCCTCTAAGGTGTACATATTAAGATCCTTAAGTCTGTCCTCATATGCTTTATAATGAAGCCCACTAATCATTTTAGTAGCCACCCTCTGCTCCGACTCCATCCTGTTCACATCCTTTTGAAGGTGCGGTCTCCAGAATTGCACACCATACTCCAAATGAGGTCGCACCAAAGACTTATACAGAGGAATTATCACCTCCTTTTTTCTGCTAGCCATTCCTCTCCGTATGCACCCAAGCATCCTTCTAGCTTTTGTCGTCGTCTTTTCTACCTGTTTAGCTACTTTAAGATCATCAGACACAACCACGCCTAGGTCCCGCTCTTCTTTAGTGGACAAAAGTACTTCACCTCCTATATTGTATTGCTCCCTTGGATTGCTGCAGCCCAAATGCATGACCTTACATTTTTTAACATTAAATCCCAGCTGCCAAATTCTAGACCATTCTTCAAGCTTAGCTAGATCCCTCCTCATGTTATCTACCCCTTCCTGGGTGTCTACTCTATTGCAGATTTTGGTATCATCTGCAAAGAGGCAAACCTTACCCGACAGCCCTTCCGCTATATCACTAACAAAGATGTTAAAAAGAATCGGACCAAGGACAGATCCCTGGGGCACACCACTGGTAACATCCTTCTCCTCAGAGTGAGCTCCATTTACTTGTACTCTTTGTCGCCTCCCACCCAACCAATTTCTAACCCAAGCAGTAACTTTAGGGTCCATCCCTAGGGTGCTCAGTTTGTTTATAAGTCGCCTGTGAGGAACAGTGTCAAAGGCTTTACTGAAATCTAAATACACCACATCTAGAGCTCTTCCTCAGTCCAACTCCCTGGTCACCCAGTCAAAGAAATCAATCAGATTTGTCTGACAAGACCTGCCTCTGGTGAATCCATGGTGCCTCGGATCCTGTAATCCGCTGGACTCCAGAAACCTCACTATTTTCTCTTTCAGCAGCGTTTCCAATAATTTACTCACCACCGAAGTTAAACTAACCGGCCTGTAGTTTTCAACCACATCCTTACTTCCGCTTTTGTGTAAAGGCACCACATGAGCCTCTCTCCAGTCCTTTGGCACCACTCCCGACTCCAACGAGGCATTGAAAAGGTCAGTCAGTGGAGTTGCTAGAATGTCCCCAAGTTCCCTCAGTATTCTAGGGTGTATCCCATCCGGTCCCATCGCTTTGTCTACTTTAAGTTGAGCTAGTTTCTCACGAACACAGTCTTCTGAAAATTGTTCAAGATGTCCCTCGCTTCTGTTCTTATTTGTGGGTGTTTTCTGAGGTCCTGCTCCTGGTTCTTCATCTGTGAACACAGAACAAAAATATTTATTAAGCAATTCCGCTTTATCCTTATCAGCTTGTACATATTCCCCCCCCTGCACCCTTGAGTCTGACAATACCATTTTTGCCCTTCCTCTTCTCACTAATATATCTGAAAAATGTCTTATCCCCCCATTTTATTGCATTGGCTATTTCCTCTTCCTTTTGAATTTTTGCCTTCTTGACTACTTTGCTAGCTTCTCTAAGTTTTTCCAAATACAGATGCCTGTCTTCCTCTCTCTGTGATCTCTTGTATTTCATGAAGGCCTCCCTCTTTTTCTTCACTTTTTCAGCTACTTCCTTAGAAAACCATAGCGGTCTCCTTTTCCTTTTGCCTTTATTTACCATTTTAACAAAAAGGTTGGTTGCCCTTAAAATACCCCCTTTCAGTTTTGCCCACTGTTTTCTACATCCCCCAGCTGTTCCCATCCCACTAACGACTCCCTGAGGTATTGGCCCATCTTCGCAAAGTTAGTCTTCCTAAAGTCTAAGATCCTCACCTTGAAATGGATTCTAACAGCCCTAGTCCTAATACTGAACCACACCATCTGGTGATCACTGGATGCAAAATGATCTCCCACTACAACATCAGAAACACTTTCACCATTGGTAAGCACCAAGTCCAGTATGGCCCCTTCACATGTGAGGTCTGTTACCAATTGCCTGAATAGTTCTTCCTGTAGAGAATCCAGGATCTTCTTACTTCTAGATGATACTGCAGCAGGAATGTGCCAATCAACATCTGGCATATTGAAATCTCCTATCAGTAGCACTTCCCCTTTCCTAGCAATGCTGCGTATGTCTTCAATTAACTCTCTGTCCACCTCTTCCTCTTGTGAGGGAGGTTTGTATATCACACCAATGCAAATAGATTTCTCTTTCCCTCTTTCTAGTTTAACCCACAATGCCTCCTCTCTCCCTTTTAAGCTCTGTAATTCCAAAGCTCTAATAGTAGTTTTTACATATAGTGCCACTCCTCCTCCCCTTCTTCCTACCCTGTCCTTTCGAAATAAAGTATAGCCAGGTATAGTTACATCCCAGTCATGGTTTTCTGTGAACCATGTTTCTGTAACTGCCACTAAATCCAAGTCAGCCACTCCCACCAAAGCTTCAACTTCAGGGATCTTATTTTCCATGCTACGGGCATTAATACACACTGCTTTCCATATGTTACCCCTGTTACCCATTTCCATAAAGGTATTTAATGTATCACCTACCTGGGGGCTTTCACTTACCTGGGGGCTTTAAAGCTTCACCCATCCCCAACGAATCTAGTTTAAAGCCCTCTTCAGTACATTAGCCAGTCTACTACCGAAGATGCGCTGACCTTTCTTGGACAGATGGATGCCATCTCTGCTCTGCAACCCTTGGAACAGCATCCCATGGTCTAGGAAACCAAAACGCTCTCGATGACACCATCCACGCAGCCATGCATTCATCTCCAGGATGCGAGCCTCTCTGCCTTGGCCTTTAGCTTCAACAGGGAGGATTGAAGAGAACACCACCTGTGCACCTAACTGCTTCACCCTCTGTCCCAGAGCCATGAAGTCACTTTTGATACATTCCGAGGTATACCTGGCAGTATCATTTGTTCAAACATGGATTAGCAACATTGGGTAATAGTCAGTGGGCTTGATGAGTCTCGGCAAACTCTCCGTAACATCTTGGATTTTGGCACCAGGCAGACAGCATACCTCTCTGGACATCAAGTCTGGTCGGCAGATGGACGCCTCAGTACCCTCAGAAGAGAGTCTCCAACCACCACTACCCTTTGTTTCCTTCTGGTCACTGATTCTGCAACTTTGGGGTACTTGAACTCTGGTTCTTCCCTTTCCAGGGATGCTTTCACCTCCTCCACTTCCAGGGCTGCATAATGGTTCTTCAATTCAAGGGCTGGAGAAGTTGGATTGGTGATTTTGCAGGCCCTGGTGACTTGTGTCCAACCATCGACATTCTGTTGGCACCATCTTCTCCTGTGCTGGAGAGCTTGGTTGCTGCAAGAAGCATCTCATCAATGTACTTCTCACTGTCTTGAATGCTCCTCAGCCTCGCCACCTCCTCTCTGAGTTCCTCCACTTGTTTCCTCAGAGCTTCAGCATGCAGGCAACCTGCACATGGAACCGGTCCTTCAACTGGCATTAGGACCTCTGTCTGGACCGAGGCAGAAGCTGCAATGGGAGCAACAGTTTTTGCAATACGATTTTTCCCAGCCATTGTTCTGTTCGTGGAGCTTAGGTATCTGTTAACGCAAAAGAGAGAGATCTACCAAGTACCAGCCGGTTTCGCAGCTGTCCTCTCAGAGAAAAAGCAGTTAAATCTCTTTAATTATATTCCAAATGTGCTGGTCCAATTCTCTGTGATTTGTTAAAGGGGGAGGTGCCCTATAAAGCAAGGCTGCTCACTAGGGGTGGGTGGGAGTTGGGGTGGGTAGGGAGGGAACTAACACCTGATTAGGTGTTAGCAGTTTCTAAACCTGAGGAGGTTACTGGAGTTCAGCAACCTACTGTGCTCAAGGAAAGTTCCCCTAAAGCACCAAAAGAACGTAACCTTGCTTTAAAAAATATACAAAAAACCCTTTTAAGAGCTCCCAGTCAGAGAGCTAGCAATGTAATATAATAAAACAAACAAATAAACCCTCAAATCCTTACTGTTTGTTGATCTGTGGAGCCCTGGTTAGGAAAGCCTCAACAGGGCAGGGCACTGGAGCCTTTTATGCAGGTTTCAACTGCACTCAGGAAACAGGCCTACTAACTCCTGATTAGGTGTTAGCAGTTTCTAAACCTGAGAAGGTTACTGGAGTTCAGCAAGCTACTGTGCACAAGGAAAGTTCCCCTAAAGCACCAAAAGAAAGTAACCTTGCTTTAAAAAAATATACAAATCACCCTTTTAAGAGCTCCCAGTCAGAGAGCTAGCAATGTAATATAATAAAACAAACAAACCAACCCTCAAATCCTTACTGTCTGTTGATCTGTGCAGCCCTGGTTAGGAAAGCCTCAACAGGGCAGGGCACTGGAGCCTTTTATGCAGGCTTCAACTGCACTCAGGAAACAGGCCCACTAACTCCTGATTAGGTGTTAGCAGTTTCTAAACCTGAGAAGGTTACTGGAGTTCAGCAACCTACTGTGCACAAGGAAAGTTCCCCTAAAGCACCAAAAGAAAGTAACCTTGCTTTAAAAAAATATACAAAACACCCTTTTAAGAGCTCCCATCACTTGATCCCACCATCACTTGATCCCGCCTGTCCTTCTAATTATCGACCCATCTCTCACCTTCCCTTCATTTCTAAACTACTTGAACGTGCAGTTCACCACTGCTGCCCCGACTTCCTCTCCTCTCATGCCCTCCTCGATCCCTTACAGTCTGGTTTTCATCCTTTACACTCTACTGAATTGGCTCTTGTCAAAGTCTCCAGTGACTTGTTCCTGGCTAAATCCAAGGGCCTGTACTCTGTCCTCATCCTTCTTGACCACTCTGCTGCCTTCAACACCGTTGACCACAATCTTTTCCTCGATACCCTGTCCTCACTTGGCTTTAAGGGCTCTGTACTATCCTGGTTCTTCTCCCATCGCTCCTTCAGTGTGTGTTCTGGTGGCTCCTCCTCCTCCGCTACCCCACTCCCTGTTGGTGTACCCCAAGGATTTGTCTTGGGTCCGCTCCTTTTCTCTCTATATACCCAGTCCCTTGGTGCGCTTATCTCTTCCCATGGCTTTCAGTACCATCTGTATGCTGATGACTCCCAGATCTACATCTCTACGCCTGAACTCTCTCCGGCAATCCAGACCAGAATCTCTGCCTGCCTTTCTGACATTGCTGCCTGAATGTCTCACTGCCGCTTGAAATTAAACATGGCCAAGACTGAACTTCTCATCTTTTCCCCTAAAACCTCCCCTCCTCCTTTCGCAGTCTCTGTGGATAACTCTGTACTCCTTCCTGTTTCCTCGGCCCGCAATCTGGGGGTTGTCTTTGATTCCTCTCTCTCTTTCTCCACACATATCCAGTTCGTAGCTAAGACCTGCCGTTTCTTCCTCTATAACATTAGCAAGATCCGCCCTTTCTTTTCTGAACACACTGCTAAAATACTTGTCCACTCCTTGATCACCTCCCGGCTTGACTACTGTAACCTACTCCTTGCTGGTCTCCCTTCGAATCATCTCTCTCCCCTTCAATCTGTTCAACACTCTGCTGCATGACTAATCTTCCACCAGCCTCTTCATGCCCATATTACTCCTCTTCTCAAGTCACTTCACTGGCTCCCTATCCATTTCCGCATCCAGTTCAAGCTTCTTCTGCCGACCTATAAATGCATTCACTCTGCAGCTCCTCAGTACCTTTCTTCTCTTATCTCTCCTAACAACTCCGTTCTTCTAGCAAACTACTTTTATCTGTGCCCTTCTCTCCTACTGCTAACTCCAGACTTCGCTCCTTTCACCTTGCTGCACCCTATGCCTGGAATAAACTATCTGTGTCTGTATGCCAGGCACCCTCTCTATCCCTCTTCAAATCCAGGTTGAAAACTCACCTCTTCGTTGCTGCTTTTGGATCTTGACTCACCTGATCTCCTTTCTTTCCCCTAGTTCTATTCCTGTTTACACCTTCTGTGTTTTGTCTTGATTAGATTGTAAGCTCTGATGGGCAGGGACTGTCTCTTACATGTCTGTACAGCGCTGCGTACAACTGGTAGCGCTTTACAAATGCTCAGTAGTAGTAGTAGTAGTAGTTGTTAGACAGAGCTAAGTCCTGACGGCACAATCATAACATGTTCATCCATTAGCCCAACTGTAGCTAAGTCAAACGACTTAACCTCCATCTTTACCTTAGAGTTAATCTTGGCCTTAGAATCAGTCTTACCGTTAACCTTCCTCTTATACCCCTTGGACATTCTTCCAGATCGGTTTGCCACAGGACCCAGTCCCAAAAGGCCCCAAGAAGAACCGAAGGGGTACCAAAGGAGCGTGGGACTTTGGTTGCGTGTCCACGGCCACGATGCAGCAATGCTGTCTTTTAAATTTTTCCTGACAGGCTGCGTCAATGTCACTTCTGGGTGGGCGGATCTTACCATGGCTCCCTCTCTTACCACCGGTCTTGTTACTTCTGCCAGACTGCAGGTGGCACGATTCAGATAACACTAGGCTGGCAAAAGCACTCTGGTCCCCACATGTCAGTAAGATGCTGGACATGTAAGGATGGTATAAGGGTGGTGTTAGGGGATAAGCTGAACATGGCGGGAGGGGGACACCTGGAAAGAGGTTTGCCTAGGATGCCAGACACTCTTGGGCTGCTCAGCATGGCAATAGAATCCACTGTAAATGGCGATTTTAGAAAGATCTAATTTTACATGTGGATATCCTTACTATATGTAGAAACTGCAAGTGGGTGTGTTGGGGGCATGGTTAGGTAGTGGCCTAGACAGGTCAAAAATCTAGATGGGTATTCCCCATTTCACATAGGGAATGCACGTGCATGACTACAATTATCACCTGCTTCTTGGAATGTTTAAGTTTCTACAAAAGTGTTTGGTTTGCCCAGCCAAGAAGTGGGATTAATGGAGTTATCCTTCTTAATCCCCCATTGTTTAGTTCCCCCTCAAACGTTTATTTAGAAAGAAATTACAACAGTTACTGCCAAGTGGTGGCATTTCAATGCATAGGCTTGCTAAACAGCCGCCATACACGTGTAGGTGTTGGCACTTGCACATGGAAGTTATGAAACCTGTCACTTATATGCATTTGGCAGCTCTGTTTCGCCATTGCTTTTCCCAGGTGTAGGTTTGCAAAATGGTTCCTCATAAAAGCACATACACATGCACTCCTGCACCGCCATCTTCACTATTTTAGAAAAGGCTCCACGTTTAGCAGAACCTTTTCCAAAATACTGCAGAACGTTTGTATATCAAAGCTGCAACATCCAATTCCAATCTCAACGTTTTTTCTAAAAGGTACCTTCAAATGTGTATCTTTTTATGCAGAATATACCTATTTCCCTAAAGATGTAAACAGAATGCAGATTTCTCCATTTTATGATAGCAAATGTAATGTATTCTTTTATTTCATCCTGTCCCATCCACCAACTGAATCATACAGAGAGCGCAAGTTTCAGAGAGGTTTGCCCAGGTTAACCCTGCAGATGCCCAGTAAAATCCCATGGACTGAAAAGTATGGATGGTGTTTCATGGTGTGTATACTTTTAACCACAGGGAAGAAAGTCAGTGGTAGAGTTAGGGCAGAGAAGCAACTTGCATGGATTTAATTTTTTAAATCTTTGAAAGCACTTTGCACCTCATATCCCTGGATTTGGTTTTCCTTTCTGGTTCACAGTTGATTCCTCCCTATAATCTCTCCTAGAAACATATTTCCTCTCCTCTTTTTTTAACTGCATCCATCTATCTGTGAGTTTGTCTGTCTGTACAGATAGATTTGTTTACAATGAGGTGGTGTTAAATGCACCTGCATTTATGGCAACATTCACAGTTAGTCCATAGCCCAAGGTGCCATAAATGCTCATGTTATGCCACAACCTACCTCCATCTTTGCCCATTCACACACTAACCATTTAGCATGGGATTTTTTGCATGGAGCCCCACACTAAATTTTAGCATGTCATGCTCAGCTCATGCTGAACCCCACACTAGCGATTGGTGCGGTTTAGTAAATGTGCCCCTACGTATGCACTTTTCAACTTGCTAAAGTTACAAACAAAAACATATTGATATAATCCAAAACAAGATACAAGCTAATCCTCTCTTCTTGAGATAGAAAAAGCGTAGTTACTCACCTGTTACAGGTATTCTCCGGGAACAGCAGGAATCAGTCCTCACATATGGGTGACATCGGTGCCGACGGAGTCTGCACGGACCATTTCCCCAGTTTTCAAAAAAAGCCTTTGGAACAAGCTACCACGCATGCGTGGTCCCTTTCCCGCCCAAGGGTGCCATCTTACTCAGTCAGATAGCATAGCTAGGATGGTAGTAAAAACTAAAACAAGGTAGGGAGTCTTGAAGGACTACAAAAGGGGACGGCTACTTAGGGAGAGAGATCTGCAATTGTAAGTATTTACTTCTGGGCATTTTTCTAAATCTTGGGGAAAAGGAATTCTTTAGATTAAAGTTGTTTAATCTGTGAACCCAGTGTATTTGTAAAATCAGTCAGGGGTTAGTAGCAGCAAAGAGCTTTCAGTTTAAATTTAAAACACAGAAGAGAGGTTTCTGGTTAAATTTAGAACCCAGCAGAGAGCTTCTACTTTAAATTTCATACTCAGTCAGCAGCAAAGAGATTTACTTTAAATCCAATCAGAATATAACTTAGCATAAAAGGCAAAACAGGGTTAGTATTCCTTGAGCAATAAATTATTTCTAGAAAACTTTAGAAAGAGGCCTTCTACACAGGGGGCAAGAAACCTGTGAATGTTTTTAAATAGGTGTTAAAGCCAGGTGACTGATCAGAGGGCCGGTTTGAAAGACTCCTTCTATCAAGCAAGGACTGTGTTAATCACTCAGGAAATTGGTCAGAACTTACCTCAGAAGCACAGGCATAAATAGCTCACCCAGAGTTCTGTGCTTCTCAGTCTTGAAGGACTACAAAAGGGGACTGCTACTTCTGGAGAGAGATCTGCAATTGCAAGTATTTACTTCTGGGCATTTTTCTAAATCTTGGGGAAAAGGAATTCTTTAGATTAAAGCTATTTAATCTGTGAACCCATTGTATTTGTTAAATTAGTCAGGGCCTAGTAGCAGCAAAGAGTTTTCAGTTTAAATTTAACACACAGAACTTTCTGGTTAAATTTAGAACCCAAGACACCCTCTATCTAAGCAAGGGCTGTGGGACTCACCCTGGAGATTGGTCACAGATTACCTTAGAAGCACAGGACAGGGTACTGTGTAGCAGCCAGCTTTTAATAAGTCTTCTTTCCCTCCCCACCTCCCCAACACCCACCCATCCCTGGGATAATCGTAGCTTTATAGGTGCTTAAACCTCTTAAAGGAACAGAGGTACCATATTCTCTCTCAGATGCAGCTGTTTATTAGCATCAGCATATATTAAGGACCTGAGATTAATTAAACTTCAGGTAAACAAAGTACATTAACCATATTAGGTACAGCTGTATTAGTATAAGTATCCCCAGCAACCCTTAGTAAGTAAAGAACTTAAATATCTAAACACAATCTTAAAACGAAGATGAAGACAGCAGTCCAGCAGTGAGATGGGGGCTTTCCAGTCTTTTGCATTGAGTGTCACATGTATGATTTTCTCCCAGTTGGTGAGGGGCAGGGCCGGATTTACCTATACGCCATGGCGTAGGGCCCACAGCTGGCAAGGGCCCACAAAAATAGAACAAATTAGCTTTTTAAAAAAAATAAAATTTAAAAAAAAAACTGCTGGCTGCCGCCTCGGGGCCCCCTCTGCTGCCGCGGCAGCATGGACTGACCCGCAGGGGCCCCCTCTGCAAGCTGAATCCGTCGGTCCGTCCCTCCCTCCCTCCGTGCAGGCTGTGAGAGGCGCGAAGGGAGAGTGTCTCCCTCGCGTCTCTGTGCAGCCCGCAGGGGCTGATGGGAAATTTCCCATCAGCCCCTGCGGGCTTAACAGAGACGCGAGGGAGACACTCTCCCTTCGCGCCTCTCACAGCCTGCATGGAGGGAGGGAGGGAGGGACCGACAGATTCAGCTTGCAGAGGGGGCCCCCGCGGGTCAGTCCATGCTGCTGCGGCAGCAGAGGGGGCCCCGCGGCGGCAGCCAGCAGTTTTTTTTTTAAAATTAAATTTTACTTTAGGCCGATGGGGGGGGGGGTAGGACTGGTAATGGGCTATGGGGGGGCTAGGACTGGAAATGGGCTGGGGGGTTAAGACTGGAGGTGGGCTGATGGGGTTAGGACTGGTAATGGGCTGTGGGCTGATGGGGGGTTAGGACTGGCAATGGGCTATGGGGGGCTGACTGGAAATGGGTTGATGGGGTTAGGACTGGAAGTGGGATGATGGGGGGTTAGGACTGGTAATGGGTTATAGGGGGGGCTTAAACTGAAAATGGGGTGATGGGGGGTTAGGACTGTAAGTGGGTTGATGGGGGCTAGGACTGGTATTGAGTTGGGGGGTTGCTAGGACTGGAAATGGGCTGATGGGTGGCTAGGACTGGAAATGGGCTGATGCAAGGACTAGAAGGGAATGGATGCTGGGTGAGGCTGGAACTAGAAGGGAGCTGATGTTGGGGGAGGATTAGAATGGGATGGGGCTGGAAGAGTAAAATGGAGAAGGGAAAAATATTTTGTGTGGGAGGGATAAAAAATCTACCATTGGCCGGGTATTGGGAGAGTAAGTGGGGATTGAGGAAGGAGGGGTAAAATTTGAGTGGATGAAATAGGAATGAGGAAAGAGCAAAAGGAGAAAGATTAGTATGTTAAAGCAGATGTAGAGAGAGAATGGAAAACAACTAGAAGAGAGAAGAAAGGTCAAATGGACAGCAGACGATGGAGAGTTAGCAGAAGACACGAAGAAACCAGAATAAAGTGGCTGGAGCAATTGCAGCTGAAAAAAATGCACAAAAGGTAGAAAAATATCTCTTTATTTTGAATTTATTAATTGGAATATGTCAGCTCTGGTAAATGTGCATCATTAACGTCTGCGCTTTGTTTAATACAAGAGCAAATTAATGTATAGTTTTATTTCTACAGTGTTGTACATTCCAAGTTTGGCTTTTGGGATTCCCAGTTTAATTATTGTCTTCCTGTTTCTAAATTGTGATTACTTGTTTGGTGATGGTCTATGTTCTGCATGTGTAACTGAGCTGAGGTGTTCTGTTTATATAATTCCTATTTGACATTGCCACTTGTTCTCTTTCCCCAGTAGGTCATGTATTGTTGTTCTCTGAAATGTATTGGTTTAATATTTGCAGTGTTGCCTTTTGATTGGTAGAGTATGGTGCTTTGTGAGTCCTGGTAGTGCTGTTAGGATACGGCGGGTTTGCTATGGGTTCTAAATGGACAGTGTTTGTAGTAGTTCCTAATGTGTCTGGCAGTTGGCACTGGATTATAGTAATGTAGAAATCTTTTAGTCTTTCTTTATCCATACACTCATTAAGAGGCACGTTTACTAAAAGTTAGTATATGGTAACATTATGCAAATATTTATGCAAATGAGGCCCCGCACCCCCCCCTTGGGCCGCCTCTGCTGGGGGCCCACAATTTTTGTTGGCGTAGGGCCTCACTCAAGGTAAATCCGGCCCTGGTGAGGGGTCTTAAGTATGCACAAGGTGCAAGGAGATCTTTGCTCTCGAGGAACGAGTCCGATCTCTGGAGGCAAGAGTAGCAGATTTGGAAGACATAAGGAAGACAGAGAGGTACATAGACGAGACCTACAGGGAAATAGTCCTGAAGTCCCACCTCCAGTGTGGCAGCATCCCTGTTGCCATGGAGGAGAGAGGTCACGTGACAGGAGAGCATCACCCTGGTGTGGCAGAACGTGATACTATAGCTAGGACCTGTCCTCCAGGTGATGTAAAACCCTCTCGCACCGAGGAAGTTTCTCCAGGGCCATGTGCCCATGAGGGAATGGTTAGGACAGCCGTTATAGTTGGTGATTCAATCAATAGGCATGTAGATAGCTGGGTGGCTGGTGGACGAGAGGACCGCCTGGTAACATGCCTGCCTGGTGCGAAGGTAGCGGACTTCAAGCGCCACCTAAACAAGGTCTTAGATAGTGCTGGGGAGGAGTCTGCTGTCTTCGTACATGTCGGTATAAATGACATAGGAAAATGTGGTAGGGAGGTTCTGGAGGCTAAATTTAGGCTTTTAGGTAGGAAGTTGAAATCCAGAACTTTCAGGGTAGCGTTCTCCGAAATGCTTCCCGTTCCATGTGCAGGACTCAAAAGGCAAGCAGAGCTCTGGAGTCTCAATGCGTGGATGAGACGATGGTGCAAGGATGAGGGGTTTGGATTTGTTAGGAACTGAGGAAGATTATGGGGAAAGGAGGGGTTCTTACGAAGGGATGGGCTTCACCTTAACCGGGATGGAACCAGGCTGCCGGCATTAATCTTTAAAAAGGAGATAGAGCAACTTTTAAACTAGATAATAGGGGAGAGCCGACAGTCGCCCAAGAGCGCATGGTTCAGAACAATGTATCCTTGAAGGATACTACCAAAAAAATGAAGTTAGGGCACATCAGCAGAGAGGTTCCAATAAAGACAAAGGTAGCCCAAATGCCCTTGAGTACAGAGCAGACAGAGCTTAAAGACTCCAAATTACCCCTGCCTACCGATAATCAGATTAATATGAATAAAATACAGTCTCTAAAATGCATGTATGCAAATTCTAGAATTCTAAAAAATAAGATGGGAGAGTTAGAATATATAGCACTAATTGAGAAGTTAGATATGATTGGTATCTCAGAGACATGGTGGAAGAGGACAACCAGTGGGACACTGTGATACCTGGGTACAAACTATATCGTAATGATAGAGCTGATCAAATTGGTGGAGGGGTTGCGCTCTATGTTAGAGAGGGCATTGAGTCACAAAGGATTAAAGTTTTGCAGGAAGCAAAATTCGCTGTAGAATCTCTATGGATTGAAATTCCATGTAAAAAGGGGAAGGCGATAGCAGTGGGGTTGTACTTTCGACTGCCTGGCCAGAATGAATAAATGGATGATGAAATGCTCAAAGAAATCAGGGAAGCAAACAAAACTTACAGCACAGTAATAATAATGGGTGATTGCAATTACCCCAGTCTTTCCTGGGTCAGAGTCATGGCAAGACATGCTCTAGATGAAATAAATGACTGCTTCTTGGAGCAGCTGGTTCATGAACCGACCAGAGGAGAAGCCATTTTGGACTTAGTCCTTAGTGGAACACTACATCTGGTGCAAGAGATAAGGGTGTTGGGGCCACTTGGCAATAGTGATCATAACAATTGTGTTTGATTTAATTAATGGAGGAGGGATGGTAAGGAAATCCACAATACAACTTTTTAACTTTCAAAAGGGAGATTATGATAAAATGAGAAAAATAGTTAAGAAAAAACTAAAAGGAGCAGTTGCAAAGGTTAAAGACTTACATCAAGTTTGGGTGTTGTTTAAAAATACTATCTTGGAAGCCCAAACCAGCTGTATGCCTTGCTTTAAGAAAAGTGGAAGGAAGTCCAAAAAACAGCCAGCATGGTTTAAAGGTGAGGTCAGAGAAACTGTTGCCAAAAAAGCGTCTTTCAGGAAATGGAATAAGAGCCAAATGACGAAAATGGGAAACAGCACAAGCACTGGCAAGTTAAATGCAAGGCACTGATAAGGCAGACAAAGAGAGAATTTGAAAAGAAACTTCCTGTGGAAGCAAAAATGCGTAATAAAGACTTTTTCAAGTACATTCATAGCAAAAACCCTGTGAGAGAGTCAGTTGGACCATTAGATGATAGAGGGGCAAAAGAGGCAGTAAGAGGGGACAAGGCTATAGCAGAGAGACTGAAAGAATTCTTTGCTTCGGTCTTTACTGAGGAAGATGAAGGGATGTTACCCATGACTGAAGTGGTATTTAAAGGTGATACTGTGGAAGAATTGAAAGAAATAGTGATACACCGTGAAGATGTATTACAACTATTTGATAAACTGAAGAGTAGCAAATCACCTGGACCGGATGGTATACATCCAAGGGTGTTGAAAGAACTGAAATATGAGATTTCAGACCTGCTATAAGTAATCTGTGAACTATCATTAAAATCATCTGTAATACCTGAAGATCGTAGGATTGCCAATGTAACACCAATTTTTAAAAAGGGTTCCAGGGAAAAAGGTGAATAGTGGAGTACCCCAGGGATTTGTGCTGGGTCCGCTGCTTTTTGACATATTCATAAATGACCTGGAAAAGGGAATAACGAGTGAGGTTATCAAATTTGCAGATGACACAAAACTATTTAAAGTTGTTAAAACCCAAGAGGATTCTGGAAAATTGCAAGAGGATCTTGATAAATTGGAAGACTAGGCATCCAACTGGCAGATGAAATTTAATGTGGACAAGTGCAAAGTTATGCACCTAGGGAAGAGCAACCCAAACTATGGTTACATGATGCAAGGTTCCACATTGAGAACCACCACCAGGAAAAAAGATTTAGGCGTCATCGTGGATAACATGTTAAAACTGTCTGTCCAGTGTGCAGCGGCGGCCAAGAGAGCAAATAGAATGCTAGGTATCATAAGGAAAGAAATGGAAAATAAATCAAAGGATATTATAATGCCTGTGTATCGTTCCATGGTGCAACCGCACCTTGAATATTGTGTGCAATTCTGGTTACCGTATCTTAAAAAGGATATAGCATTACTTGAAAAAGGTACAGAGAAGAGCCACCAAAATAGTAAAGGGGACGGAAGGATATGCCTATGAAGAGAGGCTAAAAAGATTAGGGCTCTTGAACCTGGAAAATAGACGGCTGAGGGGAGATATGATAGAGGTCTATAAATTAATGAATGGAATGGAATGGGTAAATGTAGATCAATTGTTTACGTCATCAGAATTTAAAAAGACTAGGGGACATGCAATGAAGCTAAAAGGTAACCTATTTAAGACCAATAAGAGAAAATATTTTTTCACTCAACGTGTAATCAAACTCTGGAATTTGTTACCAGAGGATGTAGTAAAAACTGTTAGTGTATCTGGGTTTAAAAAAGGTTTGGACAAGTTCCTGGAGGAAAGGTCCATAAACCATTATTAAAAGGGACCCGGGATATCACTGCTTGACCCGATAAAAGCATTGAAGAACATGTGACTTTTGGGGAAACTGCTAGGTATATATGACCTAGATTGGAAACAGGATACTGGGCTTGATGGATCTTGGTCTGACCCAGTATGGCATATCTTATTCTTATGAGGCAACTCACAGGGGAGAAGGGAGGGTTGCGAGGACTGATTCCTGCTGTTCCTGGATTACACCTGTTACAGGTGAGTAACTACACTTTCTCGAGGAACAAGCAGGAAGTCAATCTTCACATATGGGACTCTCTAGCTCCAGGATGTCAGGGACAGAACCAAGACAGCAAAAATGGTGATCAATCTTGGTAGTTGTGAGTTGCAGAAGGTGAGTCCGCACTGAGAGACTCTGCAAGACCCTAGAGTCCAGCGACACTATCACTCTGGTAACCTGAACCCAGAAGGGTCGGAGGGCAGGAATTGCCTACACCCTGAAAAATATTACGGAGTACTGCCTGGCCAAAGGCACTGTCCCTGTGGGACTTGCTTTCCAGGCAGTAGTGAGCTCTGAACGTATGAAGTGAAGACCATGTGGTGGCCTTGCATATCTCCATCACTTGCACTGAATGGAGGTTGGCCACTTACGTGGCCATCGCCCTCACACAATGTGCTGTGATCCGGTGCTCGAGAGAGAGGCCAGCTCGCACATAGGTGAGGGCAATACAGTGTTTCCATCATCATACTCAAGATCCCGTCAGATTATAAATAGTTCCTCATTATTATAAGCTACTGTGAGCCATCTATTGATCTATCAATGTAAATAAGTTAACTGTTTTATATCTTGTTCAATGTAAACCGTTCCATGTAATATGTTAAATGTAAACTTTTCCATGTATGATGTTGTTATTTAGTAAACCATGCTGATCATGACTAGTGTGGTAAAAAACCAAATAAATAAAGTGGACAGAGTGAGCTTGATTACAGGGAGCCCAAATCTACTGGGGTCATAAGACATGAAAAACTGAGGAGCTTTCCGATGGGTCTGAGTCCACTGTAAGTAGAAGGACAGGGTCTGCTTGCAATCTAGTGTTTGAAGTATTAGTTCCTCCCTGCCGGCATGAGGCCGCGGAAAGAAGGTGAGGAGGACCACCTCTTGGTTGAGGTGGAAAGGAGATACCACCTTTGGGAGGAATGTGGGGTGTGTGCGGAGCACCACCCTATTCTTATAGAACCTCAGATATGGTGGATCTGCCACCAGGGCCTGGAGTTCTTACCCCTCGAGCAGACAAGTGCCACCAGGAAAGCCACTTTCCAAGACCGATATCTCAGGTGGCAAATGGCTAGGAGCTCGAATGGTGGTTTAGTGAGCTGAGAGAGTACCACGTTGAAGTCCCATTCCACTATTGGAGGGTGAAGGGGGAGCTTGGACAACAGAAGGCCCCAGAGGAACCTAGAGACCAGGGGCTTGTTAGAGAGGGGTTTTCCCTCGATAGGGTGGTGGTGCATGGCTATGGCGCTCAGATGCACCTTCACCAAGTTGGATTTCAGTCCAGTGTGCGACAGATGCAGTAGGTACTGAAGGACCAGTTGCACATGACAGGAGAAGGTGATCTCCTTCCTCTCCACACACCAGAGGGACAACCGTCTCCACTTAAAGGCGTAGGCCCACCTGGTGGAGGTTTTTGAGAGGCCAGTAAGACCTCCTCGACTTCCCCTGGAAGGTTGAAGGGGGCCAGTCCTACCCTTTCAGCAGCCAAGCTGTCAGCATTTGTGACCCCAGGTTAAGGTGCAGAAGGGAGCCCTCCTCCTCGGACAGGAGGTCTGGGGCCCTGCCCAGTGGGACTGGAAGTGCCACTGACAGGGATAGAAGCAGAGAGAACCAGGCCAGCCTGGGCCACCGGGGTGCAATCAGAATAACTGACGCCTCCTCGCTCTGGACCTTGAAGAGGGTTTTGGTGATCAGGGTGGTTGGTGGGAATGCATCTAGAAGGCCTTCCAACCACAGGATTAGGAAGGCATCTGCTGCCACTCTCCACGGGTGTGGCCGGCACGAGCAGAAGTGCAGTAGTTGTGCATTGTCCGGGGAGGCAAAAAAAGTCTATCATGGGCCTGACCCAGCGGTGGAAGAGTTGTTTCGTTACCCTAGGTTTCAAGCATCACTCGTGTGGGCGAAGGACTCTGCTCAGCCTGTCTGCTAAGCAGTTATCCTGGCCTGGCAGAAGGGCCGGCCCATCCACTGAGCAAGAATGTTGTTTGCACAGAGTCCCGCATTTCAGGGGGCCCCACACAAACAACATTCTGCATCAGCCCAGGTAGATAAAAAAAAAAACCTGGCTGCTGCTGCCGCTACCGCCGTGGCAGACGCAGAATCAAGCATCCTGCGGGGTCCCCGCTGCATGGCAGAGCCCTACCTGCAGCATTAGCACCCTCAGTGTCAGCATTCAGAGTCGCGAAAAGAGAATTTCTCTCTCGCGGCTCTGTTAAGCCTGTCGGGGCTGATGGGAAACAGGACGGGCTTAACAGAGCCGCGAGAAAGGGAAACTCTCCCTTTGCGGCTCTGAAAAGCCCGCGCTGAGGGAGCTGATGCTGCAGGGAGGGCTCTGCCGGGCATGGGGGGCCCTGCAGGACACTTGATTCTGCCGCTGCCACGGCAGCAGCAGCAGCCAGGTTTTTTTTTTAATCTACCTGGGCTGATGGGGGGAGGGGGTTAGTACTGGTGATGGGCTATGAGGGGGGGGGGGTGTTTATTTATTTTATTTATTTAAGGATATTTCTATCCCGCCTTATCCTTCAATCAAGGCGGTAAACACATCAAACGATCATTAGGAATGTTGGGTATGCCAGGTGAGATTATGTACAGTGAGGGTTAGGACTAGTAATGGCCTATTGGGGGGGGGGGGCTAAGACTGGAAGTGGGCTGATGGGGGGGGGTTAGGACTAGTAATGGGCTATGGGGGGCTAGGACTGGAGGTGGGCTGATGGGGGGGTTAGGACTGCTAATGGGCTATGGGGGGGTTAGGACTGGAAGTGGGCTGATGGGGGAGTTAGGACTGGTAATGGGCAATGGGGGGACTAGGACAGGAAATGGGCTGAAGGGGGGTTAGGACTGGAAGTGGGCTGATGGGGGGTTAGGACTGGTAATGGGCTATGGGGGGGCTAGGACTGGTAATGGGCCATGGAGAGACTAGGACTGGAAATGGGCTAAGTGGAAGGGGGGCTTGAACTGCAAACAGCTGATGGGGAGGGGGTCTTGGAATGGAAATGGGCTGTGAGGGGAGGGAGCTAGGACTGGAAATGGGCTGAGTGGGGGGGGGGAGCTAGGACTGGAAATGGGCTGATGGAGGGGCTAGGATAGGACTGGAAATGGGCTGTTGTGGGGGCTTGGACTGAAATGGACTCATGGAGGGGGTAGAACTGGAAGTAGGCTCATGGGGGGCTTGGATTGGAAATGGGCTGAGTGGAGGGGAGCTAGGATAGGACTAGAAATGGGCTGATGGGGGGCTGGGATTGGAAATTAACTGATGGAGGGACTCGGATAGGACTGGAAATGGATGGGGGAGCTAGGATTGGAAATGGGCTGATGGTGTGGCTAGGATAGGACTGGAAATGGGCTGATGGGGGGCTAGGACTGGAAATGGGCTGATGCGGGGACTAGAAGGGAGCGGATGCTGGGTGGGGCTGGAACTAGAAGGGAGCTGATGTTGGGGGAGGATTAGAATGGGATGGAGCTGGGAGAGTGAAATGGAGAGGGGAAAAATAGTTTGTGTGGGAGGGAAGACAAATCTACAATTGGCCGGGTATTGAGAGAGTAAGTGGGGATTGAGGATGGAGGGATAAAATTTGAGTGGATGAAATAGGAATGAGGAAAGAGCAAAAGGAGAAAGATTAGTATGTTAAAGCAGATGTAGAGAGAGAATGGAAAAAAACCTAGAAGAGAGAAGAAAGGACAAATGGACAGCAGACGATGGAGAGTTAGCAGAAGACACGAAGAAACTAGAAGAAAGTGGCTCGAGCAATTGCAACTGAAAAAAAAATGCAGAAAAGGTAGAAAAATATCTCTTTATTTTGAATTTATTAACTGGAATATTTCAGCTCTGGGAAATGTGCATCATTAACGTCTGCGCTTTGTTTTGTACAAGAGAAAATTAATTTATAGTTTTATTTCTACAGTGTTGTTGTACATTCCAAGTTTGGCTTTTGGGGTTCCCAGTCTTCCTGTTTCTAAATTGTGATTCCTTATTTGGTGATGGTCTATGTTCTGCATCTGTAACTGAGCTGAGGTATTCTGTTTATATAATTCGTATTTGACAGTGCCACTTGTTCTCGTTCCCCAGTAGGTCATGTATTGTTATTCTCTGAAATGTAATATTTGCAGTGTTGCCTTTTGATAGGTAGAGTATGGTGCTTTGTGAGTCCTGGTAGTGCTGTTAGGATACGACGGATTTGCTATGGGTTCTAAATGGGCAGTGTTTGTAGTAGTTCCTAATGTGCCTGGCGGTTGGCGCTGGATTATAGTAATGTATAAATCATTTAGTCTTTCTTTACCCATACACTCATTAAGAGGCATGTTTAATAAAAGTTAGTGTATGGTAACATTACGCAAATATTTATGCAAATGATGCCACTTATGCAAATGAGGCCCCACACCGAGTCTCCGCACATGGCCCCGCACCACCCTTGGACCACCCCTGCCTGGCAGGTATACCGCTCGCAGGAGCATGCCGTTGTATGCTGCATAGGAGAGGAGGGCCACCACCTCTTGGCAGAGGGAGTATGAGCCCGTGCCCCCATGCTTGTTGATGTAAAACATGGCCACCTGTTTGTCCGTCTAGATCAACACAGATTGGTGCCGCAGGCAGTTGCATTACACTCGCAGAGCCAGGAAGATCACCTGAGTTCAAGGAGATTGATTTGTAAGAGTGACTCCTTCTGGGATCAGCTGCCTTGCGTGTGGTGGTCCTCGCAATGCGCCCCTTCCCCCAGGAGGGAGGCATCTGTTGTCAGAGTCCTCTGCGGTGCGGGTGCTTGGAATGACATTTCCACCTGGAGGCGGTGCAGGTTTTGCCACAAGGTGAGGGATTCTGTCAGCTGGCAAGTGACTGATTGTTTTCCGTAGCCTGCCTGTGGCTTTAGTCCACTGTGAGCGGAGGTACCATTGGGCTGTCCGCATATGCAGGCGGGCTAGCGGTGTGACATGGACCGTTGAGGCCTTGTGACTCAGAAGGTGGAAAAGGAGGCAAGCCATATTGACTGGCGGTGCTGCATATCTCCTGCTAGTTGCATGAGGCGGTCCTCCCTTTCCCTTGGGAGGACGGCCTGTAGCGTGTCCAGCTGCACTCCTATGAACTCCAGACCTTGACTTGGAGTGAGATGGGAATTGGGGTAGTTGATGACAAACCCCAGGTGCTGTAGCAGGAGGGATGTACGCTCTGCGGCTTGCTTGATCTCTGAGGCCACACCGCCTCTGATTAGCCAGTTATCTAGGTAGGGGAAGATGAAAGCCCCTTGCAGGCACACTGCCAAGCACTTGGTAAAGACTCTTGGTAAGAAGGCCAGGCCGAATGGCAGCACTCTGTACTGGTAGTGCCCTCCTCCCACCATAAACCTTAGGTACTGTCTATGGAAGAGATGGATTAGGATGTGGGTGAACACATCCTTTAGGTCCAAGGAGCACAGCTAATTTCCCTGGTGGAGGTAGGGCAGCAGTGTTCCAAGGGAGAGAATCTTGAATTTCTCCCTCACCAGAAACTTGTTTGAGTTTTGCAGGTCTAGAATGGGCCTGAGGCTCCCAGTTCTTTTGGGGACAATGAAGTATCTTGAGTAGAAGCTCTTTCCCCATAGAGGTAGGGAACAGGCTCCACTGCGTTATCCCTGAGCAAATCTGCGAGCTCTGGAGCAGAAGGGTCTGGTGGAGGAGAGGTCTCACTGGCTCTCCTGGGAAAAACCTGGGTGTTATTTGTGGGTCTTTAAATACATGCCTATGTATAGCTCATAGGTTTGAATTCGGCACCCCAGCATTGAACCCTGGTAGCACTTGTGCCCGAGGGCATCAAGGGCTCGAGTGTCCCTACCGGGGGGAATAGAAGAGTAGGTCTTCTGGCTTTTGAGCTTTTGCATTGTTGACTTGACAACTATGGAGTTATGCAGGAGTTGGGGCTTGTGGAACTTTGGTCCCTTCCTGATGTGGTACAAGGCGTTGAGGTGCTGGCTGACCACCGGCATCGATGCTGGGGTCTCCCATATCCACAGTAACAGCCACTCGAGGATCGGCTGGACCGGCACAGTAAGGGTCCCTTAGGATGAGACTCGAACTGGAGAATCTCCAGTTCCTTGGTGCATGGGTCCTCCTCTGCCTTGATTTGCACTGAGAGGGTTCTGGCCATATCCCTGACAAAGTCCTGGAAGGCCACGTCCTCCAGAGTAGAATGGCGCAGAGGTGCCGGGGAGACAGGTCCGAGGGGATGTCTCAGTGCCGTCTGGTTTCCAGGGAGGCCTCATCATCGGTCTCCCACTCTGAGTTGAGGGGAGAAGACGAGTCCGAGGCCCTGCAACTCCATGCCTCGAGGCCCACACTGAACGGCCAGGGCCCTCCCAAGAACCTGGGGTCCGAGTCGTGGAAACTGGCCATGGAGGACCAGATTCCTGAGAAACGGGACCTCGAACCAGGGCTGAGGACTTACCCGAGGCCAATGGCGCTCAGAGCTCAGCTCGATGACCGGGGACTCCTCCGCAGTCAGGGGTCTGGTTGTTGGGGCAGATGATATGGACAAAACTGCCATTATCGCCTGCTGCATAGCCAGGATGGCAGTGATGTTCTGCTCCATGGCTGTCATTTTGGATTCCAAGTCAGAGGGTACCGCAGTTTTCGGCGTGGTCACCGAGGATCTCAGGCCTGGTGCAGGCACTGTTGCGAGTGCATCCTCGACGAAGACTACAGCCTCAAGGACCCTCTCATAGTCTCTGCCGTCCGAGGCATCCTTTTTGGGCACTTTGGTGGGCCACTACTCAGAATTGTCCAGGTCCCTCTGGGTGGTCTTGTTGGGTTTCTCCGATGGAACCTCAATGGACTTTGAGGAGTTTTTCTTTTTCTGCTCGGGTCCAAGGTCTTCTTGGAAGAGCCACTGCCGTGGGACTCCAAAGACACTCAGCCCTCTTGGGACGTACTGTGCTTGAAGCTCGCATCGGGGAAGCTAGTGCCGAGTCGGACTTGGGAAACATCCTCCCCTGCAACTCCGACCTCTTCTTATTGGTTTTGGGTGTCATGGCCTGGCACAAGTCACATAAGGTGCTGTCATGGTCTGGTCCCAGACAGTGTAGGCAGAAGTCATGGGTGTCGATGACAGACATAGTTTGACTGCAGCGGTCACATTTTTTTAACTCACCGGGGGACATGGTGGGTGGACACCCGGCCGGGGTTGACTACCCCTGGGCGAAAATGGACGTGAATGCTGATCGAGGCAAGCCTCGATCAAAAAAATGTTGAAGGAGCTGAGAACAGCGCCAGGCCTGGAGCTGGCTTGAGACGGGAAGAGGAACCGGTATGCAAACTGGGAAAGCTGAGTTTTTAAGGATATTCTCAAAATCTTTTCTGGGGAAATTGGACCGATGTCCATTGGGCTCCGCAGAAAAAAGGAGACTGAGCAAGATGGCACCCTTGGGTGGGAAGGGGACCACACATGCATGGTAGCATGTCCCAAAGGCTTTCTTTGACAGCTGGGGAAATTCTCCAAGCAGGCTCCGTCGGCGCTGACATCACCCATATGTGAGGACTGACTTCCTGCTTGTTCCTGGAGAAAGTTAGTTTTTTAGATATTCCTAGACAACCCAAGGTTGCTTCTTAATCCAGATCCTATGAAGCAGTACTTCATTCTACCAGTCAAGCTGTCCAAGAGGCTTAATTCAAAGTTATTTCTGCTGTGCAAAGCAGGCAGTCAGTACTATTAGTTTGTTTCTGAGGTTGCTATTCTAACCTCAGGGTAAATATTTTAGTAATACAACCAGAAAAATAATCTTTTTTGCCTTTGATCCCTTCTCTATATGTATTATCCAAGTCTTTACAAATGCTTCCAATCAGTTATGACAAAGGTCAATGGGTTCTCAGCTAATTTGATTGATAGCTTAAATTTTGCAAGCTGAAATATAAATTTCCCAGCTTGAGAATGTATCAGCAGAGTATAGAATAAGTAAATAATTGTTTAAGACATAAATAAGTGCTTGACCTTGCTCTGGCTTTTGATTGTAGTTCTGGATAGGCAGCGTGTCCATGGACTACATGTTCTATCTGAAAGAGAAGAAAATACAACTATCTGAAACAAAATGAATACTTGTTTTCCTGTAAATTGTTGGCATTGCAGATTTCCTATATGCCATGATATTAATAAGTTTACCAGAAAACTTGTAATTCTACAGTGCAGGCCTCTAGGCATGTACTTATAAACAAGGATAAGATGCCGCATGTTGAAACAATGTATTGGAATTATCTGGATATACGAGGGGTGTACGATATTAAAGGTACAGGTGGCAATCATACTGGTTCCACATGCGCAATAGTGCCATCATATGCAGGACTACTTGTACTCGTAGTAGGAGAGTCTGTAGAATTGTTTTTTTAAACACTCATATTACGAGTAGTTTTCGGGAAGCAAACAAACATGGCGTGTGTAATCGCAGAGTATTCAAAGTTTGAGGTGCATGAAGTTATCAGATTTTTGCAAGCTGAAGGAGTTAAGCAGAGCGAAATTCATCACAGATTAGAGGGCATGTATGACCTGAATGTTTTAAGCATAAAAGAAGCCAGCGTCTGGTGTAACAAGTTTAAAGATGGCCGAACGGAGTTGAATGATGATCCAGAAAAGAAAAGAGGCAGACCAAGGACCTCACACACAGATGACAACTGTGCAATTGTCGAACGTCTGATTAGGGAGGATCGTCACATTAAAGTTTGTGAAATTGCTGAAATGACTGGCATTCCTAAGAGTTCTGTTCATGAAATCATATGCGATCTCAACTTCCGCAAGATCAGGAGGAATTGCAAGATACTGTTATGGACTACTTCAAGCAACTTGACACGCAACTGTACCGTGAAGGGATGTTCAAACTAGTGTCATGCTGGGATAAATGTCTCAATGTTTACGGCGATTATGTGGAGAAGTAAACAAAAGTATGTAGTTTTTGGTGGAATGTATTGAATAATTTCTTTAAATACAAATGTTAGTGTAATTTTGGCCTGTACCTTCAATATTGGACACCCCTCGTACAATGTACATAAAGGGGTCTGTTTACTGAACATTAATGCATGTTAATAGGCATTAGTATGCATAGTCTGCTGCCATGCCCATGTTATTCCTATGGGCAAGGTGGCACATAGCACAAGTTAATGCCCATTCACATGCACTAATGTTTCATAGGCAGGTCCCAAAGAATCATATTTCCAACGGCTTTTGTTAACCCTCCCTTCTTCTGAGACGCCCTTTTTGCAAGTGATTTTATCTTGATCAAATATACCAGATTTTCAGAACTACTGTATAGAAATCGAAGTTCTTCCATTTACTGGGAAGTAAACATATTCTTTCATTACGTCAGGTCTGGAATTTAGGGATAATATTGGACACTAGGCTGGCAATGAAGATGAAAATTAGGGCAGAACCTAAGGTAGTGGGGAAATTTAAATATTTTCGTCCTCCGGAGTTTAGGTCTGTTTTGCATTTTCTAGTGCTATCTAATATAAACTATTTTATTGAGTTTTTTGTAGGGATACCAAACACTTTCCTTCATGTTCCCCAGTTGACTTAGAACACAGCAGTGCATGTTCTTATAGTATTAGGGAGCATATTTCTCCAAAGGTTCAGGTATTATATTGACCTGGAAAGTCAAATTCAAGATAGTGATGTTGGTATTTAACATTTTGTATAAATACAACCAAATGAGGTCTTATTTTCTGAACGAATTACTGTAGTGCTAGAAAATAGTTCGTCCAATCTGCTCTTCTAGAATAAGTTCGACATTAGTAGCAGGCGTTTAAATAGGGGAGGAGAGTTCCACCCCGCATGCGCGGCGTCTCTTAGAACTTTTGGAGCCATTTTTGGAAGAGAGATACATGAGAGCGTGGGCAGCATCAATTAAAGTAAGTCAATTTTAGAGTGTGGTTTTATCAGAATAAGTTATAGCAACATGGGGGAAGGGACAGGTTCTTAGAATGTTGTTTGTGTTTTTAGGTTTGGGGCAGGATCTCCTGAAGAAAGCAATAGTTTGAAACGCCGACACGGCGCCACAATAGAGCGTCGGGATCCGGTTCACCTAAGCTGCACGAAAGGGCTGCGGTTTTTAAGTTAAGTCACGATATATTTATCAATAAACTCAACATTGTTATTACACCTGGAATTTAAGAAGCACTGAGGTCATTGATGTTACTGACAGCACCGCAAGAAAGGACGCGAGTCCAGAAAGAGTGCTAGTCGAATCTGAGACCTAATATCAGTGTTAATATAGAGAATGTCGAACTTATTCTAGAAGAGCAGATTGGACGAACTATTTTCTAGCACTACGGTATTTAACATTTTACAAAAGGATGGTCCAGCTTATCTCAAGGAGATGGTAGAGCCTTAGGTCACTGGGAAAACGATTGTTAGTAATCCTTTCTATGTTGCTCATTTAGTAGAAATGTATAACTGGATTCTCTTAAATGTGGGGCCCATACCTTGTACTTCTTTATAAGTGGGGTTATATAATAAGTTTGACTATTTTACTTTAAGCAAGAAAGCAAAAGACATTTTTAAAAACAAGGTTTCCATTAAGGATGGTAATTAATTAATTTAGTCCATAATGTTCTTGTTTTCTGTAAGTTTTATGTTCGTTTAGTTTTTGCATTTTTGTTGATTCATTATTTTACTTTGATTCCTTTTATAAATGTTATACTATACGTTTTACAGTGCTATTTGATTCTGTACTCCAGCTAGAATATGCATTTAGGATTGGCAGAGCAGAAATGTGTTAAATAAATGAGATGAAATAAACAGCCATGGTGCAGGTAGAGAACAGGCAGTGATGAGGCCAGCTTACTGGTGTTGTCTTTTAGGGAGTCATTTTATCAAATGTTTTACACGTACATCCATCTAAAATATCTCATATAAAATTTCCCTGCAAGGTACGTGATGACAAGAACGTACATTCTTATCTAGAAAATGTTTTAATAATGTGGCAGAAATTCAGGTTTGAATTTACTTACTGATCAGGAATCAACACAGTACCTTTAGCTATGGATATGTTTTAGGGGCATATTTACTGAAGTGCATTAAGGTTTTGCGATTACTGCCTATTAAGTGCAAAAACTAACATGTAGTAAGTGCAAAATCTCCATGATAAATACAGAGCATTCGCCAAGCATTTAACACACAGACTCAAGCTATACCCCGAAATAAACTAACAAACATGACTCCAACCTAAACTAACAAACATGTGGCAATTGGCAGCTGTGTACCCTGGTACCCTATGTCCGAGCACAGACTTCTCAGCCTCCACACAGACCTCTTGCCTGTTCAATACCCCCCATCCCCCCAGGACAGTTCTTACCCTATTAAAGCACCCCTCAGACAGTGACTGCACTAGAACACCATCCCCTGGAAAGTAGCCCACTATATGCCCCCAAAAGAAACTCCCCTAAAGCAGCCTCCCCCAGCTGAACAGAAGTCGACAGAACAAAGGAGACCCCCCCTTCTGTCAATCCCAACCCTCACCCCATCCACTGATCCATCCCTGAGGTTTACCTGGGGGAATTTCTGGTGTCTAGTGGAGCTGAGGCAGGAGTAGCCCCCCTTCTGTTCCTGCCCCGGAGCCATCAAGCTTCAAAATTGTGGTTTTTATCCCCTAGCGGTAGTTTTGCAGTGCAGCTGCGCTATCAACAGTCATTATAGTTAGAGCGTGGTGCCATCCTACGAGCTAGCTGTCACTGGCAGCCATGCCTACTCTTTGCCCCAAACCCACCCTAAGCTAAGCACTTAGTGCAGGATTTTTTAATGATATGGTACCCATTAGTGTGGGCCTGCACTAGTGGTTAGTGTGTGGTAAAACCCATGCTAGTGCTTAATGCACTTTGGCAAACATGCCCCTTAGTATGTTTCATAATCAGCAAATATTGAGAATGTTATATTGGAATCTGTTTTTTGTGTGGTACGTTGTTTGTGTGTTAGTCAAAATTATTTTGTCTTCAGTGTTACTTTGGAATCTGCAATTAATTTGATGATGTGCAGGATATAAATTTGTAATAAATATTTTTTTTTCTTTTTAGCCCAGAAGCATTTTGCATCCAAAAAGCAGGTTTAAATGTGAATGCACAGTTTTCCTTGGGGACCTGAGTACTTTCACTTTGAGAATCCACAAGGGCTGGACAGAGAAAGTAAGCACATAGTTTCTACTTATGTGCCGTTGTAAAAGTACCCCATATGATGTAGAACGTATGTAATAAATGCTCTGTCTTAAATATTTTACAAAGGTTATGGTCAAACATTTTCTTCTAATGGAGTTGAGGACAACATAGTATAAATAATAAATCAATTAAATCTAGGATGCCTCTAGTAATAGTAAATATTATGAACAAAGATGTTCAGTAAACATAGCTAATAATATCACTTTCTGGGTTTATTCTATTTCTTCCTGCATGAAATATGCTTATTGCATCTCGTCCCATGTGATGGGCTGTAAACGCTGTCGTATCATAGTAGAGTTTTTTTTCCTTAATTGCTACCTCTCTCTCTCTTAGGACTGACCACCTGTTGCCTTAAATTCTTTGGGGACATTTGCTTCACCAAAGAGCTGAAAGAAGATTCAGCACAAAAACAAATATCATTTAAACATAATGAGAGAGACTATCCTCATGAATTTGAACTCACGCACCATCCAAGGTGTGCGAGCAGCTTGTTCCATGCTATCTCAGCTAAAGCATTAGCTAACAGCATAGTTAGGTGCCTGGAGCAAGAGGGCTCACCTCTGGATGTCACACCATGCACTATATGAGTGGCAAGATCACTTAACCACTTTTGCGTTATGATGAGGATGTGTCTGAATTAAATGTTTATGAAGTGGTTAAGGACTGGCTTAAAACTAAATGACATGTTGAGAAGAGCAAATACCTTCTAACCCTTTGATTTACGCAGTACTGACGGCACTAGCAAATGAATAATAATTATGATGATCTTAACTTCAGTCTGGGCACTGTAACTTTTTAATAAACTTAACAGAAAAGATTTTACCAAGTCAAGCTATTCAGTTTGCCTTACTATCAGTGCTGTAGAACAAATAAAACTGCCTAACCTATAGGGGGATAGTCTGCCAAACCTATAGGGGATAGTAATTTTCAAAAAGTGTCTTTGAAAATTGCTTCTCCCCTAAGTGTATGCAAACCTCTTTACCCATGGGAAATAAAAGAGGGTTAGATCTGAATAGGCATGCAAAGGTACCTATAGTCCACGTTCCCTTTCAAAATTAGCTTGCAGGCCCTCAGGGATAATCTACCCTGTGGCTAGTTTCCAAATTTCCCCCCAGGACACTCACCAATTTTCCAGTAGCACTTTGGCCTCCCTCGTTCAACCAGAATCCTGGAACCATCGCCGAATAATAGGGGCCCCATACACCAGGAACAAAAATAGGGTTCTCACTTATCTGCAAATGCAACACAGACTATTTCAGAGAGAAACAGAGATCATGGGCCTATTCATTCAAACCCTCTTTATTATAGATGCAGTGTGGGTATATAAATACTTCAGTACTACATAAGTACCCTAAAGTCCTGGCTGCTTTTATGATTATCAACCTCTTATGACAATGTGACTTTCAGATTATAGCATCATAAAATTCCATTTGTATTTATTTCAGCAGGCTTCCAGAAGGGCAACAATGGAAGTGATTTTGAATAGACCACCTAAATGCAAGGTATCGTAGAACTGTATATGCAAGTACCTTGTAGCCTCAAGTATGTTTGAACTTTGTACCTGCTGTTTTTATGAGCAGCTAAATGGGGCTACAACAGTGTGCATACATTAGAAAATGCACATGCTGTGTGCTGTTTACCCCTCCTCCTCACCCCCAGCCCTAAACATACCCCAGAAAATGACTCTTTATAATCCAACTAACAGCGTGAATGCTGTAAAAGCCTCCATGTACTTTTACATATGTATTTTCTGGTTTCAATTCAGAGAATTTTGTGCATTAAAGAACATATACCAAATCGCAATGCATATAAAACTTCTGAATGAATGCGTGCAAAGCTGATTTACTGGCTTGGGCCCCCCCCAATACCTCCCCCACCACTTGTGTCATCTGCAAATTTGATAACCTCACTCATTATTCCCTTTTCCAGGTCATTTATGAATATGTCAAAAAGCAGCAGACCCAGCACAGATCCCTGGGGTACACCACTATTCACCTTTCTCCATTGGGAAAATTGGCCATTTAGCCCTACCCTCTGCTTTCTATCTTTTAACCAGTTCCTGATCCACAATAGTACACTGCCTCCTATCCCATGACTCTTTAGTTTTGCCAAAAGTCTCTGATGAGGGACCTTGTTAAAGGCTTTCTGAAAGTCCAGATATACTATATCAACCGACTCACCTTTGTCCACCTGTTTATTCACACCTTCAAAAAAACATAACAGATTAGTAAGACAAGATCTTCCTTGTCTAAAGTGTGGTGACGAAGCTACCCCAGTGCCTATGGAAATAGGGAAAACACTAGCAGTCTCCTCCAGGCAGAAGGAAAGTGCAGGGGACTGTCACTTTAAAAGTTCAGCTAGGAAAGAAAAAAACCTGTCTAAAGCTGCTGTCCTAAGGCCACGCCCCAGCTCTATGGCAACTGAGGGAGGCAATTTGAGACAGCTGGGGGCGGGGTGGGAAGATACAGGCCAGCCCCACTCATTTAAGCCCCAGAGAACAGGGAGGGAGGAGCATCATAGGAGGAAGAGAAACGGAAGCAGGAACCGAGACAGAGACGGAAGGGCTAATGTGTGCAGGAGCAAGCATGGCCAAGAAAGTGGCAGTGAAACAGTGGTGGAAGGAATCCTAAAAGAAACTGCAAGTAAGGATTCTAGCCGGGAGTCCAGAGAAAGGTACTCAGACAACAGCTCGAGGGAAGAGTCTCCTCATAGCCAGCTCCAGAGTTTGGACCGGTGCCAGTGCTATAGAAAGCCTGCGGTGGGTCCAGAAACCAGGAGGTTTAAGCCAGGAGAGATTGCTGGATGTGACTCAGTTATAGGGAATTCCCAGGAAATGCTGAGTCCAAGAATCTCACCTCGGGGAAAGCTGGTAAGGAAACCTGTTGATAGAGAATACCTGAATTCTTTAAAACTGTTAAAGAGCTTGCTAAGAGATAAGGATCTCCCCTGCTTTTATTTATTTATTTATTTATTTAGTATACATTTTGTATACCGCTACTTCCAGCAATCAGCAGCGGTTTGATTACAGATTGGAAATTGTCAAATCATGACAGGAAATTTTTGAGGTATAAACACATTGATTAGACAGGAAAGCACAGCACACAGAGAACTATTTTACAGGGAACATGGGCTATGGAGGGTTAAGTGGCTTGCCCAAGACCACAAGGAGCACCTGTGGGACTAGAAACCCCAGTCCTTCCGGCCCAAGGTTGCTGTCCTCCAGTGGGATTTGAACCCCCTACCTTCCGGCCCGAAGTACCTTGCCCCAACCACTAGGCCACTCCTCCACTTTGATAACAGCCCTAAGTCCAGAGAGAGGTCTCGAGGGGAACAGCTGGTTAACTTGCTCAAGGAAGCTGCAGAGCCTGATTGCCCTGAATGTGAGTCAATGGAGGTTGAAAATTGTAACATTGAATCAGATCAATCTGATTCTGAAATGGAATGTGCTTTATCCAGAAGGGTAGAGTGAGAATCCTGTGAGCTATAAGCCTGAAGAAATTCCAGCTTTGCTGTACGTGAATGTATGCTGTGAAAAGGAAAGAAAGTTTTAATTAGTGTGGCTGCTGTCTTTTAAATGCAGGAGACTTTTAAGGTAGAATGCTAAAGGTCTCTAGAGCAACTAATTAAAACCTGACTAAGTTAAAGTAAAGAAGAAAAGTTCATAATATTAGTATTGCTGCCTGAAAGCCTTTAATGGACAACCAATTGCAGTAAAGGACTGTGAAGTGACTTTTGCTGTTGAGGGATGAAAGAATTGTCTGACTGAGGAAAGTAAAGGCAATAGCAGCAAAGGACTGTAAAGTGAGACCTTTATTTTGAATGAAGCAATCATTGCCTTGTTGGAGCAAGCAAAGGCAATTTGTATCTGTGGAAAAGTTTATACCAAAATTAATTTCTTGTGGAAAAAGTCTTTACGTATGTTGTGCCAAGCTTCCTTAGAAGTTCCTTTAAACAAAGGAGGCAAATCAAATTTCCTGTGTTGCTTTCAAACCTCGGCTGAATCTTTTTATTACAACTACAACTAAGTGCTCAAGCAACTACAACTCCCAGGGGCCTCTGCCCTAGGAGCCCATATTAAAGGGACATTGAAAGTGCAGCCCCCTCCCCTCGACAGGCAACCGCCTAAGCGGGGGGAAGGAGGCGACAAAAGCTATGTTGGCTGTCTCCCATTAGTCCATGACTATCTACATGCTGAGTAATTTTGTTCTTTATGATGGTTTCTACCATTTTTCCCGGTACTGACGTCAGGCTCACCGGTCTGTAGTTTCCCAGATCACGACGTATATCCTATGCCTCTTGTGGACGAACTCTTGGATAAATTAGGACAAGCTCAGTATTTAACCCATTAGACTTTCCCAAGCAGAGGTGGCTCAAGGCAATCTGCTGCCTGAGGCGAGGGATGAGATAGCACCACTCCACACCCCGTAGTGTGTTTGTGAGGGGGTGAGGCTTTCTCAAAATTCCAATCAGGGACTGAACCAAACTAAAAAGTCGATTAGATAATATGGAGGAAATGCAAGATGTCTGCACACCAAGGAACTAAATGAATGAGCGAGAACCACAGCACAGCTTATAAAACTAAATTATAACTCCTTTTTATTTTTATTTATTTAACTGTGCTTATATACCGCTGATCTATGAGTCTAAGGGGCTTGTTTACAAAGCCGCGGTAGTGGTTCGCGATCGCGATCGCAACCGCGGCCCCATTGAAATCAATGGGGCCGCGGCTCCGATTACGATCTCAAACCGCTACCGCGGCTTTGTAAACAAGCCCCTAAGAGGTTTACAGATAACAACTTGGCCAAGTGGGCTTACATGGAACATAGAAAGAGTTTATATGTAACAGTAATAACTTAGTAAAAACATTGAACAGTGGCTGGGTTGTAGTAACTTAGCTGGGATATTGAACTATATACATTGAACAGTGGCTGGTATGTGATAAATAAAGACAAGTACATCCATTGAGTGTGAGTTTGTTATGTGAAGGTGGGGGAGAGGGTTGGGTGGGAAGGGGTGAGTGAGGAGGGGGGCTGAGATGGGATGGGTTATGCTGATGGTACAGCGGTTATGCTTTCTCATAAGTGAAATATTCAAGGAACAAGTGAGTTTTTCAATTTTGTGTGGTCATTCTTGGTGCGGAGATGGTCTAGTAGAGCATTCCATAATGTTGCAGTGAAGAGCAAGAAGGCTCTTTTTTAGATGTTGTGGAGTTGTTTTTCATGTTTAAGGATGGTATGTGGAGTGTGTTGGTAGAGTTGGTTCTTCTGGATCTGTTATTAGGGGGTTATCTGTATTAATGTTTGTAAATAGCTGGTAGACAGTCCATGGAATAGCATGAAGATTATATGGATGGCTTTGTATTTGATTCTTTGATTGATGGGCAGCCAGTGCAGTTGTTTGAGTGTTGGGGTTATGTGTTCAGACCTTTGGATGTTGCAGAGAGGGCATGCAGCATTATTCATGGCTAGTTAAAGTGGTTGAAGTATGGATTTAGGTAAGCCTTGCAGGATGATGTTGCAGTAGTCGAAGTGAGGGAATATAAGTGCTTGAAGTTATAAACTGCGTTATGGTTTTTGCTTTTTCTTTTTGAACATATATTTTGGATCCACAGAACCCCCTCTTTCAACAGTGGGCACAGAGCAGAACTAGGACAATTCACCCACAGAACTCAATATCTTAAAAAAAATCTGATTCTGATCATTTCACTAACAAACATTTTCTAGTACCAGGCATATTATGAAATAATACAAAACCCTACAACAAAGTCACTGTTTTGCTACGCTGAAATGTGGTAACTGCAGGGGGATATAACTGCCTCTCTGCAATTAACCTATGCGTAATCAAACTCTGGAATTAGTTACCAGAGGATGTAGTAAAAGCTATTAGTGTAACTGGGTTTAAAAAAGGTTTGGACAAGTTCCTGGAGGACCATAAACTATTATTAGAGGACCTGGGAAATCCACTGACCCTGGGATGAGCACTGGGGAACATGTGTGCCTTTTTGGGAACCTGCCAGGTACTTGTGACCTGGATTGGCCACTGTTGGAAACAAGATACTGGGCTTGATGGACCTTAGTCTGACCCAATATGACATTTCTTTTGTTCTTATGTTCATATGTTACCAGGGCAGAGCCTAAGAAACATGCTGCTAAATATGCCAAACAAGATGTGCTCAACAGCATCCATGCAGCATCTCCCACTTCCACAAAAACAAGAGCCACTTGGTGCCCCAACACAGCTATTCCCAACCTCTGAAAAACAAGGACACTGTGACCACAACACAACACCTCTCACTCCAACACAAACACCAAGAAGGGCTTGGCAAGCCCAGCATAACTCCTGAAACAGCGCACTGGACCAGCATGGTGTTAACGTAAATATATATTCCGTAAAAAACAAAGGAAATGCAAATGCAAGATGGTTGCACAACAAGGAACTAAAAGAAAAAAAGTGAGAACCACAGCACAGTTTATAAGACCAAATATTAATTCATTTTATTCTGTTATAAACTAAATTATGGTTCTCACTTTATCTTTTTGAATATATAGTCTGCATCCATAGAAAACTCTCCCTCGACAATAGGACAAGAGCAGAAGGAGGACATTCACCCACAGAACTCAATATATTAAAAGAAATATGATTCTGGTCATCTCACTAACAAACATTCTCCGGTACCAAGCATATTGGGAACTAATATAAAACCCTACAAAAGTCACCAAAGATCTACAAGGCCAAATCTATCATACCATACATACCAGCATAAACTTCCAAAACTCAAACAAGGTGCCTACTCAGAAAAAAGCAGCACTATAAATACTGCAGTGGGCCATAGAACATCTAACACCTATTTGAAAAGCTGAACAAGGCAAATTATTACAGTACAGATCCCTACGTACAAACCTTTTGTTAACAGAACACATGGCCTCAGTCACACACTCCGAACACAGACTCTCACCAAGTACAGAATAAGTGATCATAACCTAAAGTGAAAATAAAAATATATAGACAAAAGTTAAACCGAAACCCCAAAAAGCCAAACTCTGCATGCAGTGCAATATCAGATTAATAAGAGATGCAGTTGCCCATACTCTGTAAAATTAAAACATAGTGCAAAGTCCAATCACTAAATTGAAAATAAAATTATTTTTCTACCTTTGTTGTTTTGACCATTTTATTCTCTGATCATGCTGGTCCTGATCTGAGGCTTCTGCCTTCCTGTCTTAGCACTTTTTTATGGTCTATAGTCTATCTGCCATTTCTTGTCTCTTCTTTTGTTTTCTTCACTTCCTTCCATCAGCCTATCTCCCATCCCAATAACCCTCCCCATGTGTCAGCTCCCTCCCAGTCCCAGTGCCCCCTCCCTTTCAGCCTCCTCCCACTACCCAGCTACCTACCAGTCCCACCCCCAGGTGTCAGCTTCCTCCAGTCCCACCTCCATGTGTTGGCTCCCTTCCAGTACCAGCCCCAGGTGTCAGCTCCCATCCATTCCCCTCCTCTCTTCCCTAGTATCATCACCCTTACAGTCCTCCTAAAATACCATCCTCGGGTATCAGCTCCCTTCCAGCCCCTACCTTCCCCTCATGTCTGTTCCCTTCCAGCCATTTCTTCCCCTCTCTGTCAGTTCCAGCCACCTTCATCCCCATATGTTAGCTCCCTTCTAGCCCTCTCTTTCCCCCTCTGTCATTTCCTTTCCAGTCCTCTCCTTCCCCCCTGTGCCAGCTCCATTCCACTCTCCTTCCTTCCCCTTCCTCAGCAGCTGCAATAGTGGTAATAATTTAAAATTAAAAGGAAATCAGATATTAAATGCTATCACTGTACCTTGAGTCATATTAATGCTAACAGTTGGCTATGGGTGTTAGGATTCCTATGCTTACCCCAATCATAATAATTCTCATATTTAAGGCACTGATTGCCCACGCAGCAGAGGGATCACAAGAACTAATACACCAATCCATACCTATAATTCAGGGTTTCAAACACAAATACCCTCGACAATACCATCAACAGCAAGAGTATAGGAGACATAATAGATTGATAAAAGTTAACTTGTCTGCAACCTATCACAACCAGCAATCAAATTTACAAAATCATACTACCTTAAAATACACTTTCATCAACTCCCGCTCCATTCAGAACAAATTCCACGCCATTAATGACTACATTGATTAAAATAACATAGACATAATGGCTGACATGCAGAATGCTGACTAGTGGGGTGTTCGTCCAACCCCCTCTAGCTGCTGAGATCCGATGCCAAGTCCAAAACTCCCCACATATACAGGGCTGCTAGGCGGGGAGCTCTGGACGGGGGTGGAAGGGGGCGGCAACAGAGAGGTGAGTGGGCAGTGCGGAGGAGGCCCTATGACTCCGGACATACAGGGCCGATTCCGGTCATGGCCCTGTATGTCCAGCGGTGCAGAAATGGCCATTGGCCTTATTTCACCTCAGAGGTGGAATAAGTCCACGAATATCAGAGATCGGGGCATACAGGGTGGCCAAAGATATGGGCTGCTGGGCGGGGAGCTCTGGACGGGGGTGGAAGGGGGCGGTGCGGAGGTGGCCCTATGACTCCGGACATACAGGGCCGATTCCGGTCATGGCTCTGTATGTCCAGCGGTGCAGAAATGGCCATTGGCCTTATTTCACCTCAGAGGTGGAATAAGTCCACGAATATCAGAGATCGGGGCATGCAGGGTGGCCAAAGATGCAGGCGAGCCGGAGGTAGGTCCCCGCCACCTGATCCTGGGCCCGGCATCCCCTGCTGAGGTCTGGGCGGTGGGGAACAAAGAGCGGGATGGTGGCGGCCCTACCCGAGCTCATGCATGGCATCCCAGTGTCATGGCAACAGGACGCCATGGCACCAGGACTCCTGCAGGAGGAAGCGGAGGGCTAGCCGAGGAGGGGGATGGACGTCCAAGCCTTTGGGATCGGGGCATGACCAGCCCATCTAGCTCCCAATTCTGCACCTGCGGGACAGTCTGGCTCTCATGGTTATGGCATCAGTGTCTAATCTGGCCCATTCAGATTTTGGTCATCCGGACAGGCCGGACGTGCCCCTTTCAGCATCGGGCTCCATGTGTATAACAAAAACATGGCTAACTAAAAAGGATCAAGTAATAATAAATCAGATTGCATCTCACTCATATACCACCCACAACTGCCCAAGATCTAAAAGAAGAGGTGGTGGCACCATAATAATCTCAAGAAAGCTCCTAAAGTTTCACACACTATCCTTACATTCCACAAATGGCTGCAACATGATAACAATCTCAAATAAACTCATCTATTTGTCCTGCATATAGAGCCCCAGGCAACAAACATGAGGACATCTCACTCATACTAGAAAAAGTGTGCAAGCACTCACGAACACAAAAACCCCTTATAATGTTAGGAGACCTCAACATTCCATCCATATCAAAGATGTACAAGCATTCAAGCAGGCAATGGAAGATCTACATTACATGTAAATAATGCACAGCCCAACTCACAACAAAGGAGGAATCCTAGACCTCAGTTTTGTCCCTAACATTCTAATAAACCAAGATGTCCCTCCTCTTATTCCAACTGTGACACCTGTTCCTTGGAAAGATCATCATATGCTCAATGTCACATTAAGAATCCCAACAACAAGAGGAACAAATGAAAACACAAAGGAACATAGAAGATTAACTCACTTTAACAATGATACCTTCATGGAGAGTGTCTTTCCAAACCTGCAAAGTACTATGACAAGCCTTGAAGATGCAATTGATAACTAGAACTTCATGTGGAAGAAAGCCACAGTTGCCCCAATCAAGAACCTGAACAATAACTGAAATCATTTGTACTCGAAAGAAATCAATGACATGAAAAGATCTCTGTGGAAAATGGAAAGAAGATAGAGACAAAGATTAAGATGATCTTTATGCATATTCTTCAAAGCTTCAAGAATATCAACTCCAAATTAATGCTAGTAAGAAGGAATATCATAAAAATCTCATTATGAGATCTCAAAATAAACCAAGAGAGCTGTTGATATAGTGCAATCTTTAACTAAAGAAACCCCAGAGTGAGATAATGCCAAATCACTTAATCCACAAATCATGGTGGACTTCCTGGAAAGAAAATTCAAGTCCATCTACTCATAGCTTCCAACCCAACAGGAAAAAAAAGAGTTCTACACCAGAACCCCCCAAACGATGGTGCTCCTTCCACACACCATCCATTGATCAACTACAAAAGATGTAGTATCCAAGATCAACGCCACAACCTCAATTGCCTGGTCTCTTGGATCAAGATGATGGTGAGGCAATTAAGCCCTATACTACATAATATTACATGACTTTTACTCACACAAGGTCTCATCCCTCCTAGCTTCAAAAAGCAACTGTAAGGCCAACATTAAAAAAAAATCCAACCTAAACCTAAAGACCCCAGCTCATACAGACCCATCTCAAGACTCCCATTTCTAACTAAGATGATTAAAAAAGTAGTCTAATCCCAACTACAGGATCACATAGACAGCCATGCCTTGCTTGATCCTCACCAGTATGGCTTCAAGCCAAATCATAGTGTAGAAACACTCTTCACCTCTCTATTGTGTAATATTATAATAAGCACAGATGATACAAGAAATGGCTTACTACTGATCTTTATTAATATTAAGACAGCCTTTGACTCAATAAACAACCTCACACACTTGGAATGCTTACAAAATATGGGTCTACATGGAACCACCCTTCAATGATTTACCTCCTATTTAACTAATAGAAGACTACAAGTAAGATCAGGAGCCAATCACTCAGGATTAATCAACCAGCTACAGGGGATCCCACAAGGATCAGCACTCTCCGTGGTCCTTTTCAATATTTACTTACAACCTCTATGTAACCTAATAAAAGATTATAAGATTGAGTACAGAATTTACACTGACGATGTCATGATTTTTGCTCCAGTTAATACCACCCAACCTGATTACTCAAGGATGATTTCATGTCTTGAAGCTATGATAAACTGGCTACATAAACAAAACCTCTACATAAACTATGGAAAAAGCGTTGTTACTCACCTGTAACAGGTGTTCTCTGGGGACAGCAGGAATCAGTCCTCACATATGGGTGATGTTGACACCAACGAAGCCCTGCACAGAAGCTTCTCCCCAGCTTTCAAAGAAAACTTTTGGGAAATGCACACGCATACGTGGTCCCCTTCCTGCCCAAGGGTGTCATCTTCCCTCAGCCAGATGACATAGTTAAAGATGGCGAAAATGATAGAAAATCAACTCCACGGGGAGGAGGGATAGTTGAGAGGACTGATTCATGCAGTCCCTAGAGAACACCTGCTACAGGTGAGTAACTACGCTTTCTCTGGGAACAAGCAGGAAGTCAGTCTAGAATTTGGCAGCTGGGATTTAACGTTAAAAAATGCAAGGTCATGCATTTGGGCTGCAGCAATCCAATGGAGCAATATAGTATAGGGGTGAAGTACTTTTGTCCACTAAAGAAGAGTGGGACATAGGCATGGTTGTGTTTGATGATCTTAAAGTAGCTAAATGGGTAGAAAAGGTGACAGCAAAAGCTAGAAGGATGCTTGGGTGCATAAGGAGAGGAATGCCTAGCAGAAAAAAGGAGGCGATAGTGCCTCTGTATAAGTTTTGGTGCGACCTCATTTGGAGTATAGTGTGTAATTCTGGAGACCGCACCTTCAAAAGGATATAAACAGGATGGTGTCAGTACAGAGGGTGGCTACCAAAATGGTTAGTGGTCTTCATTATAAAGGATATGAGGAGAGACTTAAGTATCTTAATATGTACACCTTAGAGGAAAGGCAAGATAGAGGTGATATGATTGAGACATTTAAATATCTCTGTGGAATAAATGCACAGGGGGAGAGCCTCTTTCGATTGAAAGAAAGTTCTGCTATGAGGGGACATGGGATGAGGGTGAAAGGAGATAGATTCAGGAGTGATATGCAGAAATATTTCTTTATGGAAAGAGTGGTGGATCCATGGAATAGTCTTCCAGTGGAAGTGGTAGAGATGAGGACAGTATCTGAATTCAAAAAAGCATGGGACAAACATAGAGGATTTCTAAAGGAAAAAAGGGGACTGTTGTAGTTGTTGATATGGAAGGCCAGACTAGATAGGCCATGTGGTCTTATTCTGTCATCATTTTTTTATGTTTCTATATAGGACTCCTTAACCTCAGGCTACCGAAAACCTGTAGAAATGCCACGGGTGAGCCATATGCCTTAAAGAGACAGACTCTCAAGAGATCCAAGTGTCCAGTGAGAACCAGCACTCCGGTAGCATGAACACAGAAGGGTTAGAGGGCTGGAGTTGCCTACACATCGAACAGATGAGGGAGTACAGCCTGGCCAAAGGCCCTGTCCCATCGGGACTCCCTCTCCAGGCAGTAATGAGCTGTGAAAGTGTGGACTGAAGACCAGGTGGTGGCTCGGCAGATGTCCGAGAAAGGGACAGAACGTAGGTTTGTCACAGATGCCACCATGGCCCTGATGCTGTGCACCATGACTGGCGCTCCAGTGAGAGCTCAGCCTGCTCATAGCCAAGGGCAATGCAGTCTGTCACCCAAGTGGACAGAGTTTGCTTGGTCACTGCTTGCCCCAGCTGACTGGGGTCATAGGAGATGAAAAGCTGAGAATGCTTTGCAGTGGCCCTGGGTACATTGAAGGTAGAAGGAAAGGGTCCTCTTATAGTCCAGGGTATGTAGTATGGTCTCAAACCAGCTGGCATGAAGCAACAGAAAGAAGGTGGGGTGCACCACCTACTGATTGAAGTGGAAGGTGGTCACCACCTTAGGGAAAAACTTGGGGTGCATACAGAGCACCACGCTCTTCTTGTAGAACCTTGTGTATGGTGGATCCACCACTAATGCTTGAAGCTCGCTGATCCTGCGAGCAGACGTGAGCGCTACTAAGAAGATGACCTTCCATGAGAGATACTGCAGGTGGCAAGTAGCCAGGGGCTCGAACGGTTGCCCGATGAGCTCTCAATAAGGTGGTGGCAGGCCGCTAGAGCACTCAGGTGCACTCTGATCGAGTTGGACTTCAGTCCAGCCTGTGACAGATGGAGAAAATATTGCAGTACAAGCTGCATAGAGCATGAGAACGGGTTGATTTGCCGTTCCGCGCATCACATTGAGAATCTGCGCCATTTGAAGGCATAGGCCTGTCTCATGGAGATCCTATGGGAGGACAGGAGGACCTCCTCCACCTCCCCTGGAAGGTTGAAGGGGGCCAAGGCTACGCCAAGGCTACCCTTTCAGCAGCCAAGCTGTTAGCGACTGGGACCCCAGATTGGGGTGTAGGAGGGAGTCCTCCTCCTGCGACAGCAGCCCCGGGGCATTCCCCAGTGGGACTGGGGTTGCCATGAACAAGTGGAGGAGCAGCAAGAATCACGGTTCCCTGGGCCACCAGGGGGTAATCAGTATTAGCAATGCAAGGTCATGCATTAGCATTGGTCTTGGCTATCAGTGGTGTGGGCGGGAAGACATAGAGCAGGCCCTCCTTTCATGGAATGAGGAACACATCTGCTGCCACACCTTAGGGGCGCAGTTGGCGGGAGCAGAATCGAGGCAACTGACTGTTGGTCGGGCTTGTGAAGAGGTCCATCGGGGAAAGCACAGTTACTTACCTGTAACAGGTGATCTCTGGGAACAGCAGGAATAATTCTTCACATATGGGTACGTCGGTACCGACGGAGCCTGCACGGGAATGCTCCCCAGCATCCAATCCGAAAGCTTTTGGGAGCATCCCTCACGCCTGCGCACTGACTTCCCGCCTTTTCCACTGCCTCTCCTCAGTTGAATTGCATAGCTGAGACAAAGGAGAGAAAGAGGAAAGGAAGATAGATAGATAGATACAACTCCTAGGGGAGGTGGGTGGGTTGTGAAGACTTATTCCTGCTGTTCCCAGAGATCACCTGTTACAGGTAAGTAACTGTGCTATCTCCAGGAACAAGCAGGAATGAGTCTTCACATATGGGGACTCCCTAGCTATAGATGCCAGGGGGAGATCCCATAAAATGCGTGTCCCTGGATCAGGAGTGCATTTTCCACACAGGAATCTCCGGCATCCCATGAGGGATGGAGGGTAGGAGTTGAGAAGAGAGGAGCTGTAAGGAAAAACAGCGAACCTAAGGACTACAGAGAGGAGTCCTTGGTATGTATGATAAGTAGCATTAAAATTATTTAATGAACAATTATAATATGGAGCTTACCTACTGGATTGTAGGAAGTAGAGAGCAGGATGGAGTCTACTGGATATGCAGTAGCGGAATCCTCAAGGTGACCTCACAGCAGTGAGGATGAAGGTCCAAACCTGGAATTAGCAGGAGACCCAGGTGTCAACTGGGGCAGGATAAGAACGGCAGGTCTTCAACGGAAAGCTTTATGGGAAAAGCTGAAAACTCTTTTAGGTACAGAGTCATTAACATTGAGGACTAAAAGAAGAAGACTGACCGATTTGGACAACTAGCCCAGTCCTGGAGGGAAGAAGGGGTATGGAAAAAAGCCTGTATTCCCAAGGAGAACAGATGTGTACTCAGAACTAATGAAGATGTACACTGTCTTTCCTAGCTGGTGAGAGATAGGAAAGATATTGAAGCCTGATGCTTCAAGGATAGGGAGACCTAGAGCAAAGTGGAAGCTGTTAGCACCACAGCAGTGGTTGTGTGCATAACAGCCCCCACATACTGAGGAACAGTATGAAAATATGGAAGCCCACTGTCTGGAACCTCTAAGAAGGAAAAAATGTTTTATAGCATAGACAGTTAGGGAGATAGTATGTAATACATATCGACCTATAAGAAGCCTCCCAACAGATACATATATATATATAGAGGGATATACATACCTGTATATATAGATATGTGTAAAGATATATATATATATATATATGTGGGGGCATAAATTATGCACACACAGCTTACAGACATATGTATGTAGAGGCATATATAGAGATATGTACATACATTAATATGAGTCTGAAGATACATGTCTGCAACTAAGCCCCATAAGAACATTCACATGGGGAATGTGAAGGGGGAAAGATTCATCCAATAACAAGAGGGTGAAACCCACTTGACAGATATATAGAGAATCTATTTCCGTGGGCTAAGAGGATGCAGGAATGCAATCCAGTGAAATAACCAGGATGGCTGCGTGAAAAACAGAGGATAATATCAGTCTGTAAAGAGCAAGTCGGGAGTCCTTTAGAACTCTGACATGGTAGATGGATAGAAACGCATAGAAGAAGATACCAGGAGGACCCACTGGAGGGACATAGGGGTATCATGCGTTACTAGTAGCCTTGGATATTCACGCAGAAAAAGCTTATATTCTGTATTATAACAGGAGATAAGAGGGTGTGGAGAACCCTCACAGTCATGGGAATGATTTATAAGCTTTTTTCTACTATATAGAATAGCCCTCAGAGACAAAGTTCAATGCTCTGTAGCAAGGGCCCATAGTAGAAAGCTTCTCTGAAGATTGCAGAGAGCATTGTGCAGGAGAATTATGAGATAAAACTGACTGAATTCAGGTGTTTTGTCACATCCTAGGAAAAGGAGATGGCTAGAAAGAAGATAAGGTGAGAAGCCTAAAGTGAGTAGGATTATCCAAGATAGATGAGGACTAGCTTGGAATCACTACTGAGGCTAGACAAAAATTGTGGAAGATAGACTGGAACCTGTGGAAAAGTATCAGTAGTTCAATCAGTGGAACTCCTGCATGCACAGCAGCTGAACGAGACAGCAGAGAGAATCTTCCTGTGCAAAACAAAGAGAAACAGACAAAGGGAGAGGAGATATTCCTGTCCCTGTCTGATGAGTTATCTTGAGAATCTATTCAAGGAAACAAAAAGTCTACACTTGAATGAAAGGCTAGCTTTTCAGTATGGTACCACTCAGTCAGGGGAAACCCTGGATGAGAGGGTAGAGAAAACAGGTAATTGGAGGGTGACTTACCCATATGGTGAGTCAGCTGAAGGAAAAAATGATCATGTTGGGACAGAAACTATCATGGGATAGTTGTAACTTCCCTTTTTTGATAGTAAGAAGAGGAGAATTTTGTAACCCATGGACAAGAATATCCTGACAGCTTAGCATACTGAAAAAGGAAAAACCCAGTGTAGAGCTTTAAGAAAAAACAGTGAACAAACTTCTGCTAAGAAGAAGGTAACTGTAGATTGCAACCTTCAGAACCTATGGTTGCTGGGTATGCTCAGACTGGCTAGAGTTTGGAAACTTCAGACTAGGACGAGGTGTCCCTTGCTTGGGTACATCTGGATGATGGGCAGGAGAAGAGTGAAACCTTCTTTTCTTAGGGAAAGAAGGTTTGGTAGGACATTTCCTACCTCCTGGGGAAGAAGAAGGCTTAGAATGGTCTCCAGAACCAGGGAAGTCAGTGGAGCAATGAGCAACCTGACGTAAAGCCTCCTTATTGAAGAGATTTTCTCCAGTACAAGGAGAATTACCCAGTGTGTGTTGTGCCCATCTGCTCAAGTCTGAAGCCTGGAGCCAGGCTCTATGACGTGCTTCAATGGCAATAGCAGAGGATCTGCTAACAGACTCAAAAGAGTCTAGAGAAGCACGAGAAAGAAACCAAGAGATATTCCGGCTATGACTAAGAAGCAAGGAATAGTCAGCAGCCTTAGGCTCTGACAAAAAAGGAGTCAAAAGAGATAATTTCTTTGTGACCTCCTGGAGTGTTAGACTCATATAAAATATATAAGAAATAATTCTTGATGCCAGCATAGATGTTTGGAAGGTTTGACGTCCAAAGGCATCAAGTGCTCTAGATGCACGACCTGGCGGATAAGAAGAATGCTTCTTCTTGCTTTTTACCTTCCTCATTGCTGATTCCACTACAATGGAATGATGGGGAAGTTGAGTCTTTTGAAACCCTGGAGAGGGGGGCACCTGATACAGAACATTAGTTGCTGTAGAAGGTGAGGGAACCCTTAAAGGTGATTCCCATATTCTCAGAAGAAGATCCTGCAAAGAATGATGTAAAGGAAGCATTATATTTTCCTTTTCTGCAGGAGAGCCTCGGTTAAGATCACAGCCAGGGATAGGAATAGCAAGAAAGGTTGCCATGTCAAGGAGAAATTTCTGAAAAGAAGGATCTCCAATGGGAACCATCCCTGGGTAGGCTAAGGTTGAAGAAGCAGCCTGAGCACCAGAGGATGTACTGGTCTGGTGCAGAAGAAGAACTCTACTAGATGGATAGTGATACTGGCAGTCATGATTTGAGGCAGTTAGTACTGCATCGTCCATGCCAGGTATCGATTCCAAACTAGGCATAGAAAGGATCGATGGTACCGATGTAACTGCAGGAATCGACATCGATACCGATACCGGTAGCTGAGGCGGAATCGGAGACGGTAATGTCATCGAGGCAGTCATCGGAGGCTGCTCAAGCGGTACCGAGGTAACCAGAGAGTCTTGGTGAATATCCTCGGTACTGCATATCCGGAAACGATAAGGGTCGGTTCCAAGACGCGTCGGTACCCAGTCATCTAGACTAGATATCGATTCCAGACTCGGCATCGAAGGGAGCGAGTCTATCAATGCATGTCTAGAGGGCACCGACGTCGGTGGTGGTATCGGCGATGCCGATACAGTAAAGTCACTCTGGGTCGTATCGATCGGTCCCGAAGGTACCGAGGACGCCAGATGACAATCCCTGGTGAAGAGTGGAACACTCGACACCGGTGCCGATGCTGGGGTATCGGTACCGCTCGAAGCGGGTGCCATCCCCGAGCATGGCTTAGATACAGGAAAGTCAATCTGGAACGTATCGATCGGTCCCGAAGGTACCGAGGACGCCAGATGACGATCCCTGGTGAAGAGTGGAACACTCGACACCGGTGCCGATGCCGGGGTATCAGTACCGCTCGAAGCGGATACCACCACTGAGCATGGCTCAGGTATGTTCTGTGAGGGGTGAGCCCCAGGAACAACCTGAAACCCCTGAAATGCTTTGGAGCCCGAAGACTCCCGCCGGGGTTTTAATGCCAATGGGGTCTTGAGGGCAAGGCCGGAGCCGTCATCATGCTTGGCATGAGACCTACCACTCAAGGATTGGCAAGTCTTAACAGACTGTTTGTGGGTTACCTGATCCTGTAGAGAAGAAAAAACCGGTGCCCTCACTGTCGGAGTGAAAACGGTATTGAGGGAAACTCGAAAGAGGGAAGGTCTTCTCACAGTATTGCAGTCTGATAGTTCAGGGGAAAAAGGGGCAGGACCCAAACAGGTTAGACACCAGTTATTGGAGTCTAAAAAGAAAACTGTGTTTCCACAGTGAAGGCACTTCTTAGGAGAAGAAGGCTCCATGATGAAGAGGCCTTGTAGGCCCAAAACGTTAAGACAGAAGCAGAGGGAAAAATCTGAGTTTAAGAAAAGAAAAGAAAAAACCACCGGCGGTACCGGTGGCGGCGGTAAAAACAGCCGCGACCACAAGAAATTAAGAATTTAAAGAAAAAAGTTTCTGCGGTGACAGGAGGACGTCCTGCCGGCTCCGCGGAAAAACGAAAACTGAGAAGAGGCGTTGGAAAAGGCGGGAAGTCAGTGCGCAGGCGCGAGGGATGCTCCCAAAAGCTTTCTGATTGGATGCTGGGGAGCATTCCTGTGCAGGCTCCGTCGGTACCGACGTACCCATATGTGAAGACTCATTCCTGCTTGTTCCTGGAGATAAGCCAAGAGGCCTTCCTGGGGTCCAGCTGCCACTCGTGCGGCTGGAGGATCCTGCTCAGCTTGTCTGTTAGGGCATTGAACTCGCCCGGCAGATACATCGCCCACAGGAGCATCCCACTACAGAGTGTGAAGGAGCAGAGAGCCATTGCCTCCCCCCCCCCCCCGACAGAGGGGGTAGGACCCTGAGCCTTCCTGCTTGTTCACATAGAACATCGCTATCTGATTGTCCATTTGGACCAGCACTGACAGGTGCTGCAGAAGGAGGCAGAAGGCTCGGAGAGAAATATGGCCGAACCACCAGCAGGTTGATCGGGATTGGGTTCTCTGAGTGTGACCAGCTGCCCTGGTTGCAGCTGGTCACACTCTGGGGATCGGGGGCCTGGAAAGACATCCCTGCCTGGAAGCACTGCAGGATATAGAGGTCTATAAATTAATGAATGGAGTGGAACAGATAAACGTAGACCGATTGTTTACGCTATCAGAATATAGAAAGACTAGGGGACATGTAATGAAGCTACAGGGTAAACTATTTAAGACAAATAAGAGAAAATATTTTTTCACTCAATGTGTAATCAAACTCTGGAATTTGTTACCGGAGGATGTAGTAAGAGCTGTTAGTGTAGCTGGGTTTAAAAAAGGTTTGGACAAGTTCCTGGAGGAAAGGTCCATAAACCATTATTAAAAAGGGACCGAGGATATCAATGCTTGACCCAATACAAGCATTGTGGAACCTGTGTCTCTTGGGGATACTGCTAGGTACGTATGACCTAGATTGGCCACTATTGGAAACAGGATACTGGGCTTGATGGACCTTGGTCTGACCCAGTATGGCATATCTTATGTTCTTATGTAGGACCTGCCACCAGCTCAGGGAGCCCGCAAGTTGATGGGTCACTGTCACCCTGTCTTGCAGCAGTCCAGTGGCCTGGGTGCATTGGGAGTAGAGACACCATTGGGCCACCCTTATGTGGAGGCAGGCATCTGGGGTGAAATGGACCGTGGATGCCATGTGGGCGTAGCAGGAGGCAAGCAGAGATCTGTGCTGCACATCTGCGGCCAGTACCCTGAGGTGGTCAGCTCTGTCCTGGGGTAGGAATGCTCTGGCCTGAAGGGTGTCTAGCTGGGCTCCTATGAACTCCAGACACAGTTCAGAGGAGATGGGACTTGGGGTGGTTTATGACAAACACCAGGTGTTGTAGGACACAGATGGTGCGGGCCATGGCCTGCTGCATCTCCACAGCTGAGCCTCCTATGATGAGCCAGTCATCCAGATAGGGGAAGATGAAAGCTCCTTGGAGGAGGAAGAACCGGAAGTAGAATCCCTTGCCCCAGAGGTGTGGGGGTATGGGTTCCACTGCCTTGTCTTTGAGAAGGCCTGTGAGCTCCTGCAGTATCAAGGTCTGGTGGAGAGGAGCCCTGGTGGGCTCTCCTGGGAAGAATGGAGGGGGAGTCTGCTCCAGGTGGAGGAGGTAGCCTTCCCTGACCACCTGCCCAAGTGTTGGTGCTGATGACTGGCCACCGGTGGACAAACAATATCAGATGTTTCCCCGTGGGCTGTTAGGGTAGACCTCCTGGGTAGAGAGGCAAAGCCCAAGGAGTCAAAAACTCCCACCAGGCTGTGCTGGAGCAGGTGCCTGGGCTTTGGGAGGTTTCGCTTACAAGAGCCATGCCCTTGTCCCTTGGCCTGCTGACCCTGCTGGGAAGGCCTGATACTAAGGGTAGTTCCATATGCTCTTTCCTTCCTCAAGTAAAGGGGCTTTTTACTCAGAGCCTTCCATCGGGGAAGGGTAGAGGTCTTCTTGAAGAGCCTAGCCCTTGTCAGGAACTCGGACTCCAACTCTGCAGCCTTATCTGTCATGGGTTTGCCAAAGAGGTTCTCTCTTTGTCAGGGGACGTCGACCAATTTGTCCTGACCCACTGCTCCAGGTTGGAAGACTGCAGCTAAACCTGGCGTTGGGCACCAATGCCCGCCATGGCTACTCTAGCTGCCAACTCGAAGCCATCACAGGCTGTTCGAGTCATGAATTTGGAACACTCTCTGATGGCAGAGGACAGGCTCTGGAACTGCTGGAGGGGTTTCTCAGAGAGATCAGCCAAAAATCTGGCAAGCTCCTTTGTCAGGTCCCTCAAGAACATGCCCATGAACACCTGGTATGCCTGGATCCGGCCAATGAGCATTGAGCCCTGGTAGCACTTTCTGCCCAGGGCATCCAAAGTGCAGGACTCCCTATCTGGGGGCACAGAGGAGTGCGTCTTTTGGCTCTTGAGCTGACCCATGGCTAACTCCACCACCATGGAGTTATGCGGCAGTTGTGCTTTCTGGAAGCCCGGGCTCCGGCAGACCCAATACATCGAGTCCAGTCTTCTGTTCATGATGGGCACCAATGCCAGTGTTTCCCACATAAAAAGGAGGAGCCGTTCCAGGATCGGGATGACGGGCACTGTAAGTGTCTCCTTCGGAGGGGTCTCGTACTGGAGGAACTAGAGGTCCTCTGTGCAAGAGTCCTCCTCAGACTCTGTCGAATGATAGCACCCTTGTCATGTCCTTCGGCACAGGCACTGAGGATCTCGAGCCCGGCGCTGGCTCCAATGAGGGGGAGTCCTTGACCAGGATGGCTGCAGGGATCCAAGGCTGGTCACCGGAGGCCGAAGCTTCCTTTTGGATGACCTTGGTAGGCCACTCCCGCTCCAATCCCTCATGGTGTGGACTTCGGGACAAGGCGCGGGACTTACCCGCCTTTCCCGACTCGTCCACGGATGCTATCCTCGAGGATTTCTTCTTCTTTTTGTGTTCCATCTCTGGGTGCTCTGCTCATAGGACCCATGGCCTCGGTTGGAGACAGTGGGGTCACTTCGGTGCTCCGGGGTCCCAGAAGGGGGCTAGGAGCACGATATCACTGGAGACTCCGGGGCAGAATCTGACCTTTGAAAGATCTTGTCGTGCTGCTGCTGACAACTCTTAATAGCCTTAGAGGACATCTTGTTACAAAGTCCACAATCCAAGGGGTTGTGGTTTGCTTCAAGGCAGTAGTCATATGTGTTGGTGAGAGACATGGTCCGGGAACATCGATCATACTTTTTGAAGTCACTGGTAGAGGCTAGGGGGGAAAAAAGGGCCCTAGCAAGGTTGAAAACCTGGGGATCTGCCAGTGAAAAGGGTGTGAAACCGCGCCGATAGAAAAATAAGGGGAAAAAGCCCACGAACCCGAGATGCGATACCAGGGTAGGTGAGCTCAGGGGCGGGAAATGAAACCAGTGCAAACGGGGAAAAGAACTTCCAAGAAAAAAAAATGGACTCTTTTTCCTGGGGAATCGGACACACATCAGGTGGGTTTCATGGAAAAAAAGAGATTGAGGCAAGACAGTACCCTTGGGTGAGAAAGGGACCATGCATACGTGGTGCATCTCCCAAAAGCTTTCTTTGAAAGCTGGGGAGAAGATTCAGCGCAGGGCTCCGTCGGTGTCGACATAACCCATATGTGAGGAGTGACTTCCTGCTTGTTCCTAGAGAATCAGAAGTATGCATTATAACTGGGAATAACTCTTTTACCCCACCAAAACACCAAAATGAAATAGAGGTTAAACAGAAAAAAAAGTATTTCAGTATTATCCTAGACCGGAACCTAAATTTCCAGTCACATATAAATAAAACAGTAAGAGCAGCTTACTATAAACTACGAATAATACAAAAACGCAAACCCCTGCTAGATAAGAAGAAATTCCATACAATCTGCCAAGCCATGGTCATACCTCTATTGGACTACTATAACTCTATCAAGACCTTCCAAAACACACCACCCATCCACTTCAATTAGTACAGAACCACAGCAGCATGAATAATTTCTGGCACGGCAAGAAGCCTCCATGTAACCCCAAACTTAAAACATCTGCACTGGCTCCCAGAGTTAGAAAGAGCCAAATTCATAGTAACATAATATATAACGGCAGATAAAGACTAGCATGGTCTATCCAATCTGCCCAGCAATGTGGCAAGAGTAGGTGCACCTGCTGCTCTGTGCAGGTCACCCCTCCACATGCCTTTATCTAAGAGTGTACCCACCGCTCTGTGCAGGTCACCCCTATTTGTTCAGATATAAGGGATAGTTATGCTTATTTTGATTTTCTCCTGTTGCTATAAAGAGATCCACTGTGTCTGTCCCATGCCATTTTGAATTCTGTCACTGTATTTGCCCCCACCACTTCCATTGGCAGGGCATTCCAAGCATCCACCACCCTTTCAGTGAAAAAGTATTTCCTGACATTGCTTTTCAGTTTACCCCCTTGCAGTTTCATGTTATGCACTCTAGTTTTACAGCTTCCCCATCTTTGAAAAAGGTTTGTTCATTAATACTCTTTAAGCATTTAAGGTCTGAATCATATCTCCCCGTCCCTCCTCTCTTCATATATTTAGGTCTTCAAGTCTCTTCTCATACGTCTTCTGGCGCAGGCTTCAAATCATTTTGGTCGCTTTTCTCTGAACCGTTTCCAATCTTTTTATATCCTTTGTAAGATATAGTCTCCAAAACTGAACACAATATTTCAAGTGAGGCCTCACCAGTGACTTGTACAGTGGCATCAGTAGCTCCTCCTTTCTGCTGGTAATTCCTTTCTGAATGCAACCCAGCATCCTTCTGGCTTTGACCATTGCCTTGTCACACTGTTTCACCACCTTGAGATCCTCAGAAACAATCACTCCAAGGTCCTTCTCCTGGTCTGTGCACACCAACTTCTTGCCCCTTACTGCATACAATTCCCTTGGATTTCTGCATCCCAAGTGCATGACATCACACTTCTTCACATTAAATCTTAACTGCCAAGCATTGGACTATTCTTCCAGTGTTTTTAGATCTTTCCTCATGTTGTCCACTCCCTCAGAAATGTCCATTCTGTAGTAAATTTTTGTATCATCTGCAAAAAGGCAGACTTTTCCATTCAGTCCTTCAGCAATATCGCTCATAAATATATTGAACAGTACCGGTCCCTGGACCAATCCCTGGAACATGCCAAATCATTAAATCATTGACCATCATTTTTAAAATCATTACCTAGCCCCAGTCACCCTCCAACCACTGATAGAAAAGGACCCAGAAACCTGAAAACGACGAGCATCAACCAAAAACTTAGAACTTATACTAAAGGCCAAAACTAAAGCCAAACAACTAACATGAAATAGGGCACCCTCTCTTTATGCTCCAACACTTTCATAGCTCTTATGTTCTCAGGGAGAGAGTTCCAAAGACCTACAGGATTTCTGGAAAGCTATAAAGACACTCCTATTCTCAGTACACTATGCCACTACTACCTAATGTCTTCTAGACATGACCATACAGTACACCCCGGCCCATATCACTTATCCTAGCTCAGAACTTTCCCCTTCCCGAAGACCTTATTATAACCTGCCCTATAGTTATTATAATGTAACCACTAAGGGTTCTACCATAATACTCTTTAGTGATTATTGTTACATAGCATTACTGTTCTGAAGTGTATAATTCTCCAAGTTCATTGCCCCTGTTCATTGTAAAGTTCTGTTGTTATAATGTAAACAGCCTTGAATATAAGATAGGATGGTATAGAAAACCTGTTAAATAAATAAACAAACTAAAGGCCAAATGCTTGAATAAACATAAACATAAACAGATCCAAGCCTAGTGACTCTTTGGCAACCTTCCAAAATTTATTTATTTATTTATTTTATTTAGACAGTTTTGTATACCGCCTTATCCTTCAATCAAAGCGGTCACAACACAATTGGGGGATACATTTAACATGCAGGGATATGAGACACATACACTAATACTTACAGGGAACATGGGCTATGGAGGGTTAAGTGGCTTGCCCAAAACCACAAGGAGCACCTGTGGGACTAGAAACCCCAGTCCTTCCGGCCCAAGGTTGCTGTCCTCTAGTGGGATTTGAACCCCCGACCTTCCGGCCTGAAGTACCTTGCCCCAACCACTAGGCTACTCCTCCCAAAAGAACTGATAGGCAAATCATTTTATGGTTGTCAGTAACCACAGAATTTTGGTTGCAGTGTGCTGAACACCACTGTTCACATGGCCAAGAGGAAGGACATCCAATTCTGAATGGGGGCATGGTGAAGGTGTGGTCAGGGCTTTTCCAAGAACCTGGATGTCACCACCGGATCTCAGACATGTCCTGGATGTCCTGGGCATAAAACATCCAGAGGGTGTAGAGAAGATGGCATCCCCATCCCCAGCACTCTGCACAATCACAATGGTAACAGCAGTAGGATTCAAATCCTGGTTTCCCTGGTCCTAGCCCACTACTCCAACAATTAGACTATTCCTAGATGTCCATGATCTAGAATACTATTCTTGGAATGTCTATGTAGATGCCCCTGCAGTTATCCATACTGAGCATGTCCACATTTGTGAAATCATGCCTGAACTTGAACAAGTCTGCTTTTTTTTTTCCAGACAATCTGGCTTGGATTTCTCTGATTGTACTTGGACAACATTTGTAAAATGACACTTTAAGGGGCTTGTTTACAAAGCCGCGGTAGCGGTTCGCGGTCGTTATCGGAGCCGCGGCCCCATTGAAATCAATGGGGCCGCGGCTCCGATAACGATCGCGAACCGCTACCGCGGCTTTGTAAACAAGCCCCTAAGTGTTCATATACCTACCTATATTTTCAGAATACTGTAAACACTGTTCTGTTTAATATGTTATGCTATTATGGTACATTGTTTATTTAATGTTTTTTTTATACCACCTTTTTGGGTATTCAAAGCGGTTTACAGAATAACAGCAACAACAACATTACATTGTAACATGGGAACTAATTACAGTAAACATTTTAACAGCAGTTGTTACATCAAACATTTTAACATTAACATTATATTAACCAAAGGCACATAATTCCCTGGCATATATTAAGTGTGTATATTACTATTGGCTGACTATTTCCATGACAAAATCCACAAGATTACCCTCCAATTCCCCACAAAGTCAGCCACTTCCCCTCCTCAATCCCAACTTTCCTCTCCTACCCTCTCTTCCTTTCCTGTGATCTCTGAAGAGGAAACTGCCCTCCTTTTTTCTTTCTCCAAACTCACCACCTGCTCCTCTGATCCTATCCCCACCCGCTTCCTAAGCCCCATCTCCTCCACTGTTGTCCCTTCCATCTCTCATATTCTCAACCTTTCGCTCTCCACTGCAATTGTCCCTGCAGCCTTCAAGCATGCATTGGTCACACCTCTCCTCAAGAAACCCTCAATTGATCCCACCTGCCTTCTAATTATCGACCCATCTCCCTCCTTCCTTTCATTTCTAAACTACTTGAACGTGCTGTTCACTACCGCTGCCTCGACTTCCTCTCCTCTCATGCCCTCCTGGATCCTTTACAGTCTGGCTTTCGTCCTTTACACTCTACTGAAACAGCTCTTGCCAAAGTCACCGGTGACTTGTTCCTGGAAAAATCCAAGGGCCTTTACTCTGTCCTCATCCTTCTTGACCTCTCTGCTGCTTTTGACACTGTTGACCACAACCTTCTCCTCGATACCCTGTCCTCGCTTGATTTTAAGGGCTCTGTACTATCCTGGTTCTCCTCCTATCTCTCCCATTGCTCTTTCAGTGTGTGTTCTGGTGGCTCCTCCTCCTCTGCTATCTCACTCCCAGTTGGTGTACCCCAAGGATCTGTCTTGGGTCCACTTCTTTTCTCTCTCTATACCCAGTCCCTTGGTATGCTTATCGCTTCCCATGGTTTTCAGTACCATCTTTATGCTGATGACTCCCAGATCTACCTCTCTACGCCTGAAATCTCTCCGGCTATCCAGACCCGGATCTCTGCCTGCCTTTCTGACATTGTGGCCTGGATATCTCACCGCCGCTTGAAATTAAACATGGCCAAGACTGAACTTCTTATCTTTCCCCTAAAACCTCCCCTCCTCTTCCTCCTATCTAAGTCTCTGTGGATAACTCTGTAATCCTTCCTGTTTCCTTGGCTTGCAATCTTGGTGTTGTCTTTGACTCCTCTCTCTCCTCCACACACATTCGTCTGATAGCTAAGACCTGCCGTTTCTTTCTCTATAACATCAGCAAAATCCGTCCTTCCTTTTCTGAACACACTACTAAAATGCTTATCCACTCCTTAATCACCTCCCGTCTTGACTACTGTAACCTACTCCTTTCTGGTCTCCCTTTGCATCATCTCTCTCCCCTTCAATCTGTTCAGCACTCTGCTGCGCGGCTAATCTTCCGCCAGCCTCGTCATGCCCACATTACTCCTCTTCTCCCGTCACTTCACTGGCTCCCTATCCATTTCCACATCCAGTTCAAACTTCTCCTGCTGACCTATAAATGCATTCACTCTGCAGCTCCTCACTACCTTTCTTCTCTTATCTCTCCTTACAACCCCCCTCGGGAACTCCGCTCTTCTGGCAAACTCCTTCTATCTGTGCCCTTCTCTTCTATTGCTAACTCCGGACTTCACTCCTTTCACCTTGCTGCACCTTATGCCTGGAACAAACTACCTGCGTCTGTACACCAGGCACCTGCGTCTGTACACCTTCACTGACCCTCTTGAAATCCAGGCTGAAAACTCACCTCTTCGCGGCTGCTTTTGGATCTTGACTCACCTGATCTCCTTGTTTCTTTTCCCTTCCCCCTTGTTTTATCTCAGCCTACACCTGTGTTGTCTGTCTTGACTAGATTGTAAGCTCCGTGAGCAGGGACTGTTTCTTACATGTCTGTGCAGCGCTGCGTACGACTTGTAACGCTATACAAATGCTCAGTAGTAGTAGTAGTAGAAAGAAATATTAGGGGGAGGCAGGTGGTACAGCTGCACCAGAGCCATGTAGTCCTTCCTTGCAGTATTTAAAAGTGCCTCCAATGTTGGCATAGGTGCTGCCCTCCACTTCAAGGATTTCAATTCGCCCTGTCATGCCCCATCTAGCCATGTCTTAGCCCTGCCTCACTTCAGCACCCCTAAACAGCTGAGTCATGACAGCCTGTGAAAGAAGAAATAGAGAGTAAGAGGAGACCTGGGTAGGAGCATCAAAAGAAAGGTATACATAGAAAAAGAAAGGAGTTTAAGAGGCTATGATCACCTGGGGCACACCCAATCCCATCAATAAAAAGATGGATGCAAGCAATGTTCCCTCTAATTTTCTGTAGGCTGTGTGCGCATAAAATATCAGCTGTGCAGCTTTTGAAGGAAGGTTAAATTTTTGTGCACCACATAACGACACTCGGAGTTATATACTTTAAAATTTGACTACACGTCAGAATACAGTATGTACACCACATTGATTGCACTAGAAAATATTGTAGAACTTGTGAAAACCATAAATACACAACAACTTTTCAATTTTAAGAACGTCTGTGGTGTTTTCTATCAGAATCAGAACCGTAATTTTTGTGCGCTCTGTTGTAAAGTATGTGCGCTCACTCGGCGAGGTGTGTGCGCGTGCACACGCGCACAGCTTAGAGGGAACAGTGGATGCAAGGAAACCAGACATAGTGGTAAAGGAGAAAAATACCAGAACAATTTTGATTACAGAGGTGTCAGTACCAAACAATTATTCTGTAAATCATATTGAAAGGAAGAAGATTCTCAAGTACCAAGAAATAGAAAGCAGCCCCTGAAGTGCAAGCAGGGTTCAGGAAAGGGCTAGGAATGAGAGATATCATCGCAGATGTGAGATGGATCCTTGAAAAGAAAAAAGAACACCAAGAGGATATCTGTATATGTTTTGACTACAGCAAGGCTTTTGACTAGTGTTTTCTCCAGCATTTTCCATTTTCCTCCCCCCAGCTCTAATCTCCCTGAGTGACTAACCCCTCTCTCCGAGCTTTGCTTAACTTCCTTTCCCTGTTTTTTGTTTCCCACGTGTGCTGATTTTTTTTCTCTGCCTCTACACCAAGAACCTGCATACCTGCTTTGCTTCCAGGTGGGGCACTCTTACCTGCCAGCTTGTGAGTCCCGTTTGTCCACTGAAATTTTTATTTTATCACTGTTAATGTGCAGTTTATCTATCTGTACCACTGTTGGTGCTCTACTTATTTATCTGAAAGCTTGTTCAGTTTTCTCCATTCCTGTCTCCTACATATCCTCATAACTTCCCCTCCACCCCCTCTTCACTTCCAATTTTAACTCTCCTAGCTCCACTACCTTTTCTTCCTTTTCTATGATCTCGGAGGAGGAAACCACACACCTTCTTTCCTCCTCCAAACTCACTAACTGCTCCTCTGATCCTATTCCCACCCGTCTCCCAAGATACATCTCCTCCACTGTTGTCCCTTCCATCTCTCATATTCTCAACCTATTGCTCTCCACTGCAACTGTCCCAGCAGCCTTCAAGCATGCCATGGTTATACCTCTCCTCAAGAAACCCTCACTAGATCATATCTTTCCTTCTATCAATCAACCCATCTCCTTCTTCCTCTTCATTTCTAAATGACTTGCATGTGCAGTTCACCGCCGTTGCCTTGACCTTTTCTCCTCTCAAGTGCTCCTTGATCCTTTACAGTCTGGCTTTCATCCTTTACATTGTACTGAAATGGCTCTTGCCAAAGTCTCCAGCAACTTGTTCCTTGCAAAATCCAAGGACCTTTACTCAATCCTCATCCTTCTTGACCTTTCTGCTGCTTTTGATACTGTTGACCACAACCTTCTCTTCGATAAGTTGTCCTTGCTTGGTTTTAAGGGTCTGTACTATCCTGGTTCTCTTCTTATCTCTCCCTTCACTCTTTCAGTGTGTGTTCTGGTGGCTCCTCCTCTGCTGCTATCCCACTCTCAGTTGGTGTACCCCAAGGATTTGTCTTGGGTCCACTCCTTTTCTCTCTCTAAAACCAGTCCCTTGGTGTATTCATCTCTTCCCATGACTTTCAGTACCATCTTTATGCTGATGTCTCCCAGATCTACCTCTCTACACCTGAAATCTCTCCAGCAATCCAGGCCCGGATCTCTGCCTGCCTTTCTGACACTGCTGCTTGGATGTCTCACTGCTGCTTGAAACTGAACATGGCCAAAACTGAGCTTCTTATTTTTCCTCCTAAAACCTCTCCCATTCCTCCTTTTTTCATTCTCTGTAGATAACTCTCTATTCCTCCCTGTTTCCTTGAATTGCAACCTTGGGGTCGCCTTTGACTCCTCTCTCTCCTTTTCCACACATATCCCCCTCTGATAGCTAAAACCTGCTGTTTCTTTATCTATAATATCAACAAAATCTGCCCATTCCTTTCTGAACACACTACTAAGACACTTATACAATCTTTAGTCACCTCCTGTCTTGACAACTATAACCTATTCATTGCTGGTCTCCCTCTGAATCATTTATCTTCCCTGCAATCTGTTCTACACTCTGCTGTGTGGATAATCTTCCGCCAGCCTCGTAATGCTCATATTACCCCTCTTCTCAAGTCACTTTATTGGCTCCCTATCAGTTTCTGCATCCAGTTCAAACTTCTTCTGCTGAACTATAAGTACATTCTCTCAGCAGCTCCTCACTACCTTTCCTCTCTTATCTCTCCCTACACCCCTCCTCGGGAACTCTGCTCTTCTGGCAAATCACTTCTATCTGTGCCCTTCTCTTCTATTGCTAACTCCAGACTTTGCTCCTTTCACCTTGCTGCTCCTTATGCCTAGAACAAACTACCTGCGTCTGTAGGACATGCACCTTCTCTGGTCCTTTTCAAATCCAGGCTGAAAACTCACCTCTTCGCTGCCACTTTTGGATCTTGACTCACCTACAGTGGCGGACCTACATTTTTGGGCCCTGAAGCTTGAACTCTTATGGGAGCCTCTTCGCAACCAACAACGAGGTCTGGGTATCCACTTATCTTCTTCAATGGGGTTGATCCATGACAGATCACCACAAATTTTTTAAAAAATTTTAACTACTACATCTCAGAATGTTTTTTCGTTTACAGCTAGCCTACATGATACTTTAATAACCTTTTAATTTTTATTTTAATTATTATTTATATTGAATTACACTATATCATTAATATTATTTTTTATAAAAACTCTTTTCATACAGTAGATCCAAAATTTTTAAGCAAAGTGGACTAAAGTTGCTTCTGGGGCCCCTCCAGGTTCAGAGAAGAGCCACCAAAATGGTAAAGGGGATGGAAGGATACTCCTATGAGGAAAGGCTAAAAAGGTTAGGGCTCTTTAACCTGGAAAAGAGACGGCTGAGGGGAGATATGATAGAAGTCTATAAATTAATGAACGGAGTGGAACGGGTAAACGTAGATCGATTGTTTATGTTATCAGAATATAGAAAGACTAGGGGACATGCAATGAAGCTACAGGGTAAACTATTTAAGACTAATAAAAGAAAATATTTTTTCACTCAACGTGTAATCAAACTCTGGAATTTGTTACCGGAGGATGTAGTAAAGGCTGTTAGTGTAGCTGGGTTTAAAAAAGGTTTGGACAAGTTCCTGGAGGAAAGGTCCATAAACCATTATTAAGAAGTGACCGAAGATATCAATGCTTGACCCAGTACAAGCATTGTGGAACTTGTGTCTCTTGGGGAAACTGCTAGGTACATATGACCTAGATTGGCTACTGTTGGAAACAGAATACTGGGCTTGATGGACCTTGGTCAGACCCAACCTGGCTATTGACTCAAAATCTTAGAATTCAGCACAAAAAAACAGAAGTTCTCTTTATTTCAAGGAACTCTAAGTTCACCCCACCTACATTCCTTGACGTGCAAGATGCTAAGTTGCAAGTAAAATCCCACATTCGATATCTTGGAGTGACGCTGGATCAGAATCTGGATTTGAAGTCCCACATTGCCAACACAGTAAGGGCAGTGTATTTCAAAATTCGATCCCTCAGACACCTCCGCCAACTGATTGATCCAGATGATTTCCGTACAGTCTACCAGGCTCTAATTATTCCCCATTTTGACTTCGCAAACTCTATATTACAAGGACTCCCTCAATCTACTCTAAACCCGCTTCAACTAGCCTTAAACAGTGCAGCAAGAGTGCTTTTCGGGGTACCTAGAAGAGAACACGTAACCCCTCTCCTGAAACAACTACATTGGCTCCCCATCCAAGCGAGAATCACCTTTAAGACTCTGCTCCTGGCCTTTAAAGCTCAAAAAGGTCTCTCTTCCTCATCATTATCTGAGATGATACAACCAACCCCTACCAACAGGCTAAGAAGAACTACTGAATTAAACTTGCTAATGATACCAAAAGAGTCCTTAAGATACAACTCTTCAACAGTAAATCGAGCCTTCAGTTTATGCGCTCCGAAACTTTGGAACACCCTCCCACCACACATTAGGTCCATCTCTGATCTCCTCCAGTTCAAAAAGGCCTTGAAACATCACCTTTTCACCAAATACTTTCCAGAGAACATAGTAACACAGGCACACTCCATTCACAACTTATCACACTCAAATAGCAACAATCCCATTCTTTCCATGTAACCTCTACTATCCCAACAACTCTTCTCACCTCTCTCCCTTACCAATACTGCCCCTTTATATACAATGTTTCTTCCGAATGTAAATAGTTACACTGATTACTATTTGCTCTAAATAATTACTATTTGTTTTAATTAATTACCCCGGTTTACCCAAGTTATTGTTCCTGTTATATGTAAAATACTCAGATATTGTATTCTGTCTGATGTTTTCTTGTTCTATGTAAACCGCGCTGATTATAAATAGTGCGGTATATAAAAGATGTTAAATAAATAAATAAAAAAATAAAATCTTATGTTCTTATGTTCTCCAGGATTAGGAGCCCTGAAGCTTAAGCTCCATTCGTTTCACAGTAAATTCGGCCCTGCTCACCTGGTCTTCTTTGTGTTTCCTTACCATTTGTGCTAGATGTATCCCGTGTCTACAGCTACTGTGTTGTCTGTCTTGACTAGATTGTAAACTCTGATAAGCAGGGACTGCCACTCACATGCGTATGTGCAGCACTGCATACATCTTGTAGAGGTATACAAATGCTCGATAGTAGTAGTAGGACATCCCGAAGAAAAAAAACAGTCAGTACTAGAGGAGATCAAACCTAAGCTTTCTTTAGAAGTTCAGATGACAGACTTTTATATTTTGGACACATCATACTAAGAGAGAGATCATTAGAGAAAGACATCATGCTTGGCAAGGTTGAAGGTAAACACAAAAGAGGACGACCAGCAGCTATGGATGCCACTCTATCAACAATGAGCTGTCTGACTGAAGACCAAACACAATTTAGTAAAATCCAGAGGGTCACCATCAGTCAACACTGACTCAATGGCACTTAACAACAACCACCAAGCAAGCCTTAATAAATTGCCTACATATGTTACATCATATGAACTCATGAAGGAGGCTCTCTTTGGCATGAGGCAAGTACTATGCCAAACGTTAGCAGTAAACTTGAGAAACTGAGATCATAATATACATATTGTGGCTTAGGAGTGAGGTTCAGAGAAATTGCCACCTGGGGAAAAATAATCCGAATTGTGGTTACACTATGCAAAGTTCCATATCACTACCCTAAGAAAAGGATCTAGGCTTCATCATGGACAATATACTAAAAAAAACAAACAAAATGGCAGGGATTACTAGGAAAGTAATGGAGAATATCATATTACTTTACAAATAATATTCTGTATTGCTCAATGGTGTGAACGCACAAGTTGTTGCAAATGAAAGAGAAATTGCAGAACTAGAAAGATATAGAAAAACAACTAAAGTAATAAAGGAAATGGAACAATTTCCCTATGAGGAAAGGCTAAACAGATTAGAGTTCTTCAGCTCGGAAAAGAAACATCTACGAGGAAATATAATCAAGTCTATAAAATCATGAATGAAACCAAACAGGTAAATACAAATTAGTTGTTTATTCCTGCAAAAAGAGCAGACTAGTGACACTGTAATTGAAGCTGTGGTTGAACAGGAAGGTAAATAATGAAGAAGAGAGGAGTGGAAGGAAGAATAAGGACTTGGGGCACAGACTGCAAAATAGATTTAGGACCTAGCAACTGGACATGCAGCCTGGAATGACTGGTGGATAACCGCCAATCACTTTGCCTCTGCTAATGCCTTGCCTGCCAGCCTGAGTTATTCATCTGCAGCCTTCTTTCCTCTACTAGGACCTGCCTACTCAACTCAGGGAATTATGTGGTTATGTGCATACTATTTAATGATGTACAAAATTGTACAATTCCCCAGGATATTGGTTTTGGGTTTGCTTCGTTAAAAATGCCATTGGCTTTTTTAAATTCATGTTTTATGAGGCTCACAGTAACAGTTGTAAGCTTAATTATACTCCCTGAAATTGCTTTGGACAGAATCTTCCATCTTGAATTATTCTGGGCATACTCTTGCCCCTGTAGTTGCTATCATACATTTTCTTTAGTGAAAAAGTCATCCTGCTTGACCAGGCAGTTTTTCCTCTGGGGTTTCCTACACTTCTCCCTAGGGCATCCATGATAAAATCATTTCAGTGGGTCTTCTAAATTCAGGAAAGACTATTCTCTCGTATCTCATCTTTCCCGTTCTTGGAACTAATGATACTCTTCTGCTATGTTCTTATTTCACAATATTGTCTTTGTGCTTATTCTTTCTCTCTCTCGCTCTAAGTAGTGTTTTATTATTATTTTCAGATTCCAAGTTCGAATTGATAGACATAGGAATGCAAAAGTAGTCAAAAATGTATTAACAGGAAGAGGGGAACAAACTTGATTCCTTTAAAAGCATGTAAATACTTGTAGTTCCTTAATAAGAAGCTATATGTACAAGACAGAAAGAATCATGAAAAGCCTGCTAGAAAACACTGTTATGAGAACACGCTTTGTTCCACCTAGCTAGTCATTATCTTGGTCTATCTAAAATTTGGGATTTTAATGGTGTTTTAAGAAACAGTTTAATGGTCATGCTCTGCAATGCAGTGGCACATCAAGGAAATGCGTAGAAACATGCGGTACTGTATGCCATTGGCTATAATACTTTGAAGCTGTGTCAAGAATCTTACCACTTCCCTCAACAATGAAGGAAGAAAGTATAAGGCTGCTACAAAATGCAGTCTCTAAATAAGAGATTGTATTGTCTAGTTCTATGCACCACTGGATGCTAGTGAATTTTTGATATGTAGCTGCCACTAGTTAGAAAGGCTGGGAAGGGCAAGTCACTTCTGAAGATGTTCATCCCTAGCTGGAAACAGCTTGAAGGAGTGCCTTCAAGAACTGTCTGGGAGACAAAGAGATTAATTATCTTGCCTCGGGTGGATTTCTGGGCTTATCCACCTTAAACTCTCTTCACTTCAGTTGCTATAAAAGTAAGATCTTACTTGCAAGGGGACAAAATTATAAATATTATAATCATAATCAAAATTAAAAACATAATCAAAGTTAAAAATACCGTCAAAAAGATAAATGTTTTATCTTATTATTTATTAATAATTTATCTTTGACGGTATTTTTAACTTTGATTATGTTTTTAATTTTGATTATGATTATAATATTTATAATTTTGTTTTTAATTTATGATTATGTTTTTTTCGAGGTTTGCTCCCTCACCTGATACCCCCCTGAGGAAGGCCAATGGCCGAAACGCATAGGGGACAATAAAAGGGGTTCGCATAACCTGAAAAATATCTGCCAGTCTTGGTATCTGTTCTTTTGTTCTCTTACTTTTGGGATATGACAGATACTTAGAAACAGATTACTGGGCTTGATGGACCTTTAGTTTGACCTGTTATGGCAATTCTTATGCTCTTAGGAGAAGAGGCAGCTGAGAGAAGATATGATAGAGAGAATGCCCTGTGACCACTGAGCTGATGGGCAGAATGTGCTCAATGACCTTCCGAAAATATTAGAATGGCATATGCTGTTCCAGAATAAGAAGACCCTTCTTATTACAAGAGGCCGAAAGATGACATCATATCCATCATGGGCAACTTCAGAGAGATCAACAAAACTGTGGGAACTGAAGGGAAAACCCAAGTTTCTTGAGCAACCCAATGAAAACAGGATAGCTACAAAATGCATGTGAAAGCAACCAACACTGTTTATGCTGGGGAATCGCTGACAAAATTGGTTTCAGACCAGAGAAATGTTTGATTCTCAATGACTTCCCAGGGGTGAACACAGTAATCAACCAATGGAACCAGCAGCTGTGTAGCCTGCAGGAGGACTGTGATAAGAAGCTTATTTTCATGCTGGATGAGATCGTCATAGATCTCTATGAGCTGAAAGAATATTACTACTCTAGGTACAAATAGGAACACAGACTTATGTGTGCTCAAAGGAAAATGTGATAGGGGCACCATGAAGTATGTGATGTACCACTGATGCTGCATCATATTACATGTTCCTAAGGAGGGGGTTGCCAATGTACAGGACAGGTACTGCCAACAATCTGGCTCAAGCTTTAGTGGTTCATGTTACTGTAATTAAGAAATAAATAAATAATTACACTTTATTTTTATAAACAGCAGATAGTTGGTTAAGCAATCTGTGAATTCACCTAGTCCATATCCCTTACAGAGTGGGATCTATCTAGCTTTTATATATCTCGATTACCCTGTAAATTGCTTTGGTCTAAAGAAGTTGGTACATAGGTACAACATCTATAAAATCATGAATGTGGAGGAGAGGGTAAATAGGGAAAACTTGTTTCCCCTTTCAAATAAAATGCTGGATGCAAAGAAACCAGACAGTGGTAAAGGAGAAAAATACCAGAACAGTATTGATTATAGAGGTGCCACTACCAAACAATTATTCTGTAAATCGCACTGACAGGAAGAAAATTCTCAAGAAACTCCATGAAACTAATAGGTAGCACATTTAAAATAAACTGGAGAATTTTTTTTTTTTCAGATAAAAAACTACTAAGATATGGAATTTGTTGCCCAAACATATGGTCAAGGGAGTTAGCAAATGGGTTTAGAACAGGGTTCAAAAAATCCCTGGCGCCAGATCAACATTTTGAGCAGAAATTTGAATCTGGCACTTGGGATATTTGCCCTCTTTGGATATCTGTGACCCCCTATGTCTGCACGCAGGGTCCCATCCCGAGAGGTTCTCACAAGGGAACTTGTCAAAGGCTTTCTGAAAATCCAGATACACTATGGGCCTGATTCTGCAAGGAGGATAGCAGGGCCTGGATGTCCCGCTAGCCGCCTACACCTTATGCCGCCTCCTAGACCCCTGCATACACAGAGCCGCTGTGCATGCTATGGGGGATGGAGGCAGCACAGGGGCGGAGAGTGGGTGGGACCGGCCCCTGATGTACAGGGCCAATTCAGGATCGGCCGGCCAGCCCCCCCCCCCAGCATCAAAAGCGGCAAGTCAGGTGAGTCCCCACCGGGGTTGGGTGGCAGGGAAACTGGGTTCCACACTGTGAAGGGCTGAATGTGCCATGGGGAGGACGCCCTCGCAGCAATGCAGGGGCATGCTGGGCCATCTTTCAGTGCCCGCTCCTGCACCTGCGGAAACGTTTTGCTCCTGCAGTGCAGAATTGGGTGCTAATGGCCCCATCCTGTTTAGGGCTGTCCAACGGGCCTGGACGTGCCCCTTCTGGAATCAGGCTCCACGTCAACCAGCTTAACTTTATCTACCTGTTTATTCATACCTTCAAAAAAGTATAACAGATTAGTGAGATAAGTCTTTCCTTGGCTAAATTAATGTTGGCTTTCTCCCATGTTCAGTGCATCTACATGTTCAGTAATTTTATTCTTTATAATGTTTTCTACCATTTTGTCCGGTATTGATGTCACCAGACTGTAGTTTCCTGAATCACCCTTGGAACCCTTTTTAAAAAGTGGTGTTACATTGGCCACTCTCCAGTCTTCAGGTACTACAGATGATTTTAATGATAGTTCACAGATTATTAATAGCAGGTCTGCAATGTCATATTTAAGCTTTTTTAGCACTTTGGGATGTATACCATCCGGTCCAGATGACTTGCGATTCTTTAGTTTATCAAATAACTGTATTACATCTTCACGGTTTATTGAGATTTGTTTCAGTTCCTCTGAAATATCACCTTTAAATAACATTTCAGGCATGGATAACTTCCCTACACCTTACCTTCTTCAATAAAGATCGAAGCAAAAAAAAAACATTTAATCTCTCTGCTACTGTATTGTCCTCCCGAATTTTCTCCAACACCCACTGGCAGAGGTGATGTGGGCCCAGGCAGGGTAAAACCTACAGCGTTCCATATAACTGAGTATGTACTTGTTATTTGTATTATTCAAATTTGTTGTTAATTGTAAACCGGGCTTGATCTCTTGGAAAACGCGGTATAAAATTTTTAAATAAACAAATAAATAAATAACCATCCCCCAATTACCTCCACCTGGACGCCCCTGGCTTCATGGTGGCTTTTTACTTGGGTTTGACGGGGCTGAATAGTAATCCCGGCTCACCCCTCTGAACCCCCGAAAGGGCTGATCTCATGAAGCATACCGGCCTCTCTGATACAGTGAGAACCGTGTTAATCTAGGCCTCCAATACTCCTTAGCCTGTCCTCAATGGGGTGCTACTCCTTTCGGCACTTTAGGCTTGTCCTCTAGCAGGTGACCCCCCTTGGAGTTCCCCAAGTCCTTAACAATCTTTTCAAGCACATCGCCAAACAACCACCTGCCCTTGTAGGGCAGCTTGCTAAACTAGGCCTTAGATGAGGCATCCGCTGACCAATTACGTAGCCACAAGAACCTGCAGCCTGTTATAATAGATGTCATCATCTTAGAAGACAGCCGGACGAGGTCATAGAAGGCGTCTGCCAGATACGCTGCTGCTGATTCCAGCCTCGAACCTTCCAATGGCTCTTGACCCTCAAACCCTAGATTGATGAACCCTTGGATCCATCTGATGGACGCCTGGACACATTGGCCCCACAAATGGAGGCCTGCAGGGTCATAACTGTAGTATCAAAAGCCTGCTTTAATAAAGTTTCCAACTTCAAGTCCTGAAGGTCCCTGAGCGCTGCTCCTCCTTCAACCGGAATAGTGGTCTGTTTGGTTACCACTGAAACAAAGGCATCCACCTTGGGCATTTTTAAGAGGTCCTGATCCTACTGTAGTATAGGATAGAGCCATGCCATTGATAGACTACCTCTTAAGGTTGCCTCTGGATAGTCCCTTTCAGAATCAATCATCTTGCAGATTATCTGGTGCACCGGGACACATGTCTGCGCCCCCACTAAACCCCTGCAGCAAGGGGTCCTCTAGGGATTCTTCCACCAGTGTCAGAAAAGGCATCATGTTCAAGGTCATCAGAGAGTGATTAATAAGAGCTGCCAGCTCTTCTCTCTGGAAAACCTGAAAAACATTAGGGTCTTCCCCAGCAGGGATCTCCCCATCCTCCAGCTCATGTTCGGCCAGGTCCCCCCCCAGAGGTCCGAGGGGCCCTCCCCCGGCTCCTCTGAGGCTTGCGAGCGTGGTGAGTCTTGACCCAAACAAGGATCTGGCTCACCGTGACACCTGTTCCCAAGGGCACCCCATCAGCTATGTCATTGGTTGACATGGAGCCCCCAGCTAAGGCATATCCCTGAGATGAGCCTAACAATTATTTTGCCTGCTGCTTTTTCAGACAGTAGTCTTTATGCAGAGAGAGGATAAAATCTGCAGAAAAGATTACCTCTAATGACTCATTGCTAGGGACCACTTCTGCCCATTGTTCAGATTTGTCCAAGGCCACCTCGGTCTTATGCTTAGCCTTGGCCCTGCATCGAATGTTCCATCACCATTTGTCTAAGCAATGCATCTTGGAAGGCATCCACAATATTATTACTTCTTTCCACTTTTTTTTACTTCTTACTACTGTAACAATATTTATCTTGGCCTTCCAAAGCAAACTATCAGGCCTCTTCAACTGGTTCAAAACACTGCGGCCCGTATCATATTAGGCTCCACCTGGCATGATTGCATCACTCCTATTTTGAATCAGCTCTATTGGCTTCCTATCATACCTCATATTTGTTTCAAAACTATTCCAAATATCTTTAAAATTAAACATAACTTTTCTGCTGACAGTCTGACATATCTCATCAGTCTCGACTCTCGTACCAGATCTAGGAAGCTTAGTACTATTGATACTATAAAGACACCTTCTTCATATACCAAAACCATTCATTCTACTTTGGTAAGGACTCTATCCCTTGCAGCACCTGCCCTATGGAACTATTTCCTGGATGCCCTGAGAACTGTTACAGAAATTAAGGACTTTTGGAAGCAACTAAAGATTTTTCTATTCAGAAATCACTTTGAGACTATCTATTAGGACATCAATAATTGAATAAAGTTTTGTAGTATTAGTATTTGTACCACAGGTGAGGCAAGAAATCACGTATGTATCGAAGACACAGTCCAAAAACGTGATGTAGTGGAAAAACACAACTTTATTAAATCGTAGACCTATTACCAACCCGACACAGGCCGTGTTTCGCAAACCTTCATCAGGGGTTGATCAGGTAAGGTACTAAAACATAAAAACAAACACTAAATAAAAACATGATAGGAATAAAACACTGTGTTAGAACAGATGACTAAATCTTAATAAATAAACCATGTATATGTACATTAATAACATAAATATCATAAATAGTTAAAAGATACATATGGATATCATATACAACAGATAAGAAGGATAAAAAGTGCGAATAACAAAATTATATAAATAATTAAAAACAAATCTTAATCAACGGATAGATAATATAATACGACTAAAAAATAGAAATAAAAGAGCAGATTAACACCAATTAGATAAATAAATAAATAAATAGATAAAAAAGGGGGTGTGACAAACAAACATATTATATAATAAATACCTCTATAGGGCAGAGAAGACCCAGCAAGTTATGGTCTTTTATAGGAGATTGTGCTTGTATGGCTAAAACAAATGGGAGCTATCCGAGACTGACGGGAGGACGGTTGGTAACAATGAGGATGATTGTGGCATGCCTGTTGTTGGTGAGACATTGGAAGAGTGACTGTTTGCCCACAGTAGATATGTGGCTGAGTTACATGGAGCATGTCTGCACTATTTTAAACTAACTGCTTTCTGGCAAACGTGCCTAAAAATATTTAACAAGATACAGAAGCCCTGGATGGAGAGGTGATAGGATGGGAGTTCTATGGGCATTGTAAACTCTTGCTAACTCTACTACTTTGTTGAAAAGTGTGTAGATGTTTTCTTTCTTCTGGGGGATAGACATTGAAGATAATGTTCTTATTGGGGCAGGGAGGTTATTGGTGAACTGCGGATTGCGGTGAAGGCTCATGGGGAGAGGTGGAGAAAAGGGGGAAAGGGAGGAAGGATGAGGCATGTTGAAAGCCATGTGGAAATGTCTGTTGGACTGAATGTTTGTAAAAGGAATAAAATAATGAATAAAAAAAAAGAATGCTATGCCCACAATAGTAACCCAAACGTAATTGGTCAAAATTTACGGAGTGAAAAATGTCAGAAAAATGAAAGAATCACTCCAATACAAACATATGTGTTTCTTCTGCAATACCACTTGATAAACACAATGTACACCGGGTCTCAGCATACAAGGGCATATGGTGAAGGAACAGCCAGAACCAAATTCAGGCCATCTACACCAATGTCAAGCCCAATAACATCAATGACCCAGTGACTAGCAGCTGGCGATACCCACACCTCGCTTCTTAAATATAAAAATAACAGCACTTAGCTTGAAAGCCAGGCAGGGAAACAAGACAAACGCCAGCCGCGTCCCCGACGTTATCACACCAAGAGCCCTTTAAATGTTTCGCGGGACTACCCGCTGCTTCAGGGGAATCTATAAAAACACATACAAACCACACAAGTTAAACACAACCTTTATTCTACTGCAAAACACAACTAAAACAACCTATAAAAGTTAAAAAACCACAACTCCACTTGCTTACCTGCCAGCTAACCTTCAACCGTGCCGAGCAGAAAAATGCCGCCCATGCGCAATCCACGCAACCACCGCACTTTAAAGAGAAAACTCTATGACGTCAAAAAAGTAACCCCGAACCAGATCACAGACACGCTAACCAATCAATCCATGAAACAAAACATGCCAAGGCTATAGTGGCAAACCAAAAACCCCCAGCCCAGATCACACACATACTGACCAATCGATCCGCAGATTCAGACCAGCCGGGGCTACAGTATCAAGCCGGAAAATCCAGCTTTGCTCACGTAACAAAAAAGTCTGCTCCCTACTCATCCCATTACGCCCAGATAGAACCTGCTCTACACAAAAACAGGCTGTGTCGCAAAAAGAATGATGGAACTCCAAAAAATGGGACACTAATGGCGCCTCCAGAACACCACACCGGAGTCATGCAAGAGACATCACAAACTGCACCACACAGTCATGCAAGAGACATCACAAACTGCACAGTGTCCATTACAAAATCCAAATCTCCCCGCCGCACAAGACACTCTTCAACAACATCCACCGCCGCAGCCTGGGGGATCGACGTATACAACGAAGGTAGTGGGTGGTCATACCGCTTGCGGACACTGTGCAGTTTGTGATGTCTCTTGCATGACTGTGTCTTTTGAGTATCATGGAGTTCGGTATAAGCTGCGTGATGTTACCTCTTGTGATTCTTCGTTCGTTGTGTATGCGATTAGGTGTCCGTGTCAGCTTCTTTACATTGGGAGCACGTGTCGGCCCTTTCATAAAAGGTTGTTGGAGCACAAGAGCAGGCTCCGGTGTGGTGTTAGTGGCAATATCTAAGTTCGATGCTCTTAAGTTATACCTGTTATTTTGGTGGGCTGCCTAGATATATACCATGCATGTGGGGTCCCCTTCCCGCCCAAGGGTGCCATTTTGTTCAGTCAGATGACATAGCTAGAGTCGACAAAAGATGGCAACATACAGCAACTCCACGGGGAGGATGGAAGGTTGTGAGTTTTGATTCCTGCTGTCCTTGGAGAACACCTGTTACAGATGAATAACTATGCTTTCTCCAGGAACAAGCAGGAAGTCAGTCCTCACATATGGAACTCCCTAGCTACAGGCTACTGGGAACCTGTAGAAAAACATGGCCAAACCATGAACAGCCACAAGCGAGTCTGAGGAGAGACTCTAAGGACCCCAGAGTCCAGAGAGAACCATCACTCCGGTAGCCTGAACACAGAAGGGTCAAATGGTAGGAACTGCCTAGACCCCGAAGAGATTACAGAGTATGGCCTGGCTGAAGGCGCTGTCCCATCAGGACTCCCTCTCCAGGCAGTAGTGAGCTGCAAAGGTGTGGACTGAAGACCAGGTGGCAGCCTGGCAGATATCTGCCATAGGGACAGAGCACAAGTTTACAACTGAGGTTGCTATAGCCCTGATGTTGTGTGCCTTGACCCGGCACTCCTATTAGAGCCCAGTCTGATCGAGAGAGAAGGCGATGCAGTCCGCCACCCAGATTGACAGGGTCCGCTTGGTAACAGCCTCCCCCAGGCAACTGGGGTCATAGGAAATGAAAAGCTGGGAGGCTTTGTGGTGGCCCTGGGTATGTTGAAGGTAGAAGGATAGGGCCCTCTTACAGTCCACAGTATGGAGAACGGCCACTACCTTGTCAGCGTGGGGCTGTGGGAAGAAGGTGGGGAGTATCATATTCTGATTGAGCTAGAATGTGGACACCACCTTCGGAAGGAATTTAGGGTGGGAACAAAGCACGATGCTGTTCTTGTAGAACCTGGTGTAGGGTGGCTCAGCCACCAAGGCCTGACTCTGCGCACAGAGGTGAGTGCCACCAGGAAGACAACCTTCCATGAGAGGTATCACATATGGCAGGTAGCCAGAGGTTCAAATGGCGGCTTGGTGAGCTGTATCAAAAGCACATTGAGGTCCCATTCCACCGGGGGCTTGCGGATGGGAGGCTTAGAGGCCCCGCATGAATTGAGTAATGAGGGGCTGAGCAGAGAGGTGTTTACCTTCAATAGAATGGTGATGTGCCGAGAACACACTCAGGTACATCCTGCCTGAGCTGGATTTGAGTTCAGCTTGCGAGAGATGAAGCAAGTACTGCAGCACAGTGTGCACATGGCAAGAGAATGGGTCAATCCATTGCTCTGCGCACCACACTGGGAATCTACACCAATTGAAGGCGTAGGCTCATCCTGTGGAGTTCTTACGAGAGGCCAGGAGGACCTCCTCCACCTCCCTTGGGAGGTTGAAGGGGCCAAGGCTATCCATTCAGCAGCCATGCTGTTAATGTCAGGGAGCCCAGGTTGGGGTGCCCTCCTCCTGAGTAAGTAACCCTGGAGCATTCCCCAGAGAGACTAGGGGCTCCGTTGAGAGGCAGAGCAGCAGAAGGAACCAAGGCTGCCTGGGCCACTGCAGGACCACCAGGATCAGAGAGGCCTTGCCCACAGGACCTTGAAGAGGATTCAGGCGATTAGAGGCATGGGAGGGAAGGCATACAGAAGACCCTCCACCCATGAGATAAGGAAGGCGTCCGATGCTACCCAGAACAGATGCAGCTGGCAACAGTAGAAGTGAGGCAGCTGAGCACTGGTCGGGCTGGCAAAGAGGTCCAGCCTCAGGGTGCCCCAGAGTCGGAAGAACTGCTGTGCCACTCTGGGGTCTAGTCACCATTCGTGCAGCTGGAGGACCCTGCTCAGTCTGTCTGCTAGGGCATTGTCCTGGCCCAGAAGGTACACCACTCTGAGGAGAATTCCTTGACTGATCGCATATGAGCAGAGGGCTACTGCTTCCTGGAAGAGATGGTAAGACCCTGTGCCCCCTCGCTTGTTCAGGTAGAACATTGCGACCTGGTTGTCTGTTTGGACCAGCACTGACTGGTGCTGCAGGCATTGATGGAAGGCCCTGATCGCCAGAAAAATGGCTCTGAGCTCCAGCAGATTGATGTGCTGCTGGGTCTTCGCGAGGGACCAGTTGCCCTGCGTGTGGAGTTCCTCGCAATGGGCACCCCAGTCCAGTAATGAGGCATCTGTGGTAAGGACCCTCTGGGGATTTAGGGGCTGACAGGACATGCCCTCCTGCAGGCGTTGTGTGGCCTGCTACCAGTCGAGTGACTCTGCCAGCTTGCGGGTCACTAAAACTTTGTCCTGGAGCTGGCCTGTGGCTTGTGTCCACTGGGAGCGGAGGCACCATGAGGCCACCCACATGTGAAGGTGGGTGTTGGGAACAACATGGACTGTGGACGCCATGTGGCCCAGCAGGCGGAGCATGGCCCATGGAGGATTCATTCACCTGCTGTGTGGTGAGGAAGGCAGTGAAACTGCTCTCCAGCCTATCATCCTGGCTTCCCACTCAGGAGGTTCAGCCTTCGATGAGGAGACCAGGGTCACCGGGTCCAGTGTTGGTAAGGAGAGGGAGCACTTGAGACAGACCCCGGGAATATGGGTCCTGTTGCTGGAAACCTCCGCATCCGTTCGGGGACCCTTTGCTGGCCAATCCCTCTCCGACTCCTCGGGTTCACTTCATGGTCTGAGACCTGGCACAGGACTTGCCCAGCGTGTCCGAGTGCCAGGATGAGGATTTCTTCTTTTTGTCTTCCCGCTCCAGGGAACCCTTGTCAGAGGGAGGGAGGGAGGGATCAGGCAAACATGGAGTTAGAAATGCCCATATGCTTTTTTCTCGATTAGAGATACTCTGCTGTTGCTGCTATCGCCACTGCCAAGGAGACATGGAAAATGGCAGCAGCAGGGCAAGGACAGGCAGCGTGGACATGGAGATTTGAGGTAAAATAGGGAGATGCTGGCAAAAGGATATGACAAACCGGGGGGGGGGGGGGGGAGGAAGTGCCACATATGCAAGTGGCACAGAGTGCATTTATGGCTTGGTACGGCCCTGCATAGGACCGTGGACTCAAGAATAAGTCCACAGAATAGGGAAAACATACTAGACCCTTAAGCTCATGACTGGTAATTTGCAGGATCACGATTTCAGTTTTGTCACATTAATTGAGAACAGCTTTAATAAGTCCCAGAAATTATGTATTCACTACAAAAGTATAGCAATATCTAGCACACCCTTAAGGCCCACTCCCAAACTGTTCTGTATTCACTGTGGGTGAATAACAGTACTTAAATATAGTCTTAGAAGTATCTCTAAAAATAGAAGTATTTAGTGCAGGAGAAATTTGGTAATGGCAGCAGAAACGATATTTAAATCAGAATGACAGATTGCAAGTATTTTAAGTAGGCAACAAGGATTACTGACTTGCCAGCAGCCCCCTGTTATCTTGAAAGTGAACAGCGACAATCACTGCATCCCTGCAGCTCCCTGTAATCCTGAAGGCAGACAGTGAGGAGTTGCTGCACAAGCAGCAGCTCCTTTTTGTCTCTTGGTGCTCCTAAATGGGTTCAACATTGGGCAAATCCCTTTTTCAAGCCTCCTTCAGTGCAACCCACCCATGTGATTCTTGAATTGATGGCACTGGCCCCTTCTGATGATGTCAGATGTGGGGGGCAGAGCCCGGAGATAGTGATTCCCAGCCCAGGCAATGTTCAACAGTGCAAGCTGCTTGAGACTAATAGGCAAACTGCACTGTTCAGGCAACAGCACAAGGCAGACCTGTCCCGGGGACCTTGCTCCCCTAGTATTCAAAAGTATTATTATTATTATTACGTAGTTCTTTATTTTATTTAACGGGTTTTTTATACTGCCTTTCAGCCAAAGTGGTTTACAGAGAACAAACAACAAACTCAATTGAGTTGTAGTTACATAGAACTTAGGGATGATCCTAGATTCTATACAGTGCTTATCCTCTAAGGGAGATTCCAACATATGTTATGGTAATGGCATGGAAAGATGACAAATGCAGGGATCCCCACTGGCTGTTTCTGTTATGTAGACCTTTAGAAGACAGAGAAATAGATATAGTGGCCCCTAACCGCAATTCTGGGAGATTACAAGGGACACACAGTCACTACTTGTCAACACCATTTCTTCTTTTTCTTTACTTGATTCCGCTGTATATCATCATACTGATGCTAACCTCCCCCCATTTTTTTCCCCAGCAAACAATTCCAAATATGGAGTCCAAATGTTTATGTTTTCCACATTTTCCTTGTTTTTGGGGTTGTTTTTGAAACGTAAACCCTGGACCTCCTTGATTAAGGTCTCTTTGATTTAAACCATAGTTTTATACTATCGTGTTTTTCTCCGAAAATAAGACCGGGTCTTATATTTATTTTTGCTCCAAAAGATGCCCTAGGGCTTATTTTCGGGGTAGGGCTTTTTTTTTTTTTTTGATATACAGCTTGACAGCACAGAATGAGTGGCGCTGCAGCTCCCGCCCGCACAGATGATGGAAGTGGCCCGCAGCACAGCACAGGCACCCAATCGGCGTCGGGGAGTGGAGCAAGAGGAAAGCTCCTCCCTGGTCCTCCCACCGAAGCCAATCAGGCCACAACAGCACCATCTTCCAAAGAGCAGAGCGCCCTTGGCACAAAGGAAGCGGCCCGCAGCTCAGCACCGGCACCTGATCGGCGTCGGGGAGTGGAGCAGGAGGAAAGCTCCTCCCCGGTCCACCCGCTGAAGCCAATCAGGCACAACAGCACCAACAACTTAAAGGAGAGCACCCTTGGAGCGAAGGAAGAGGCCCGCAGCACAGCACTGGCACCTGATCGGCATCGGGGAGTGGAGCAGGAGAAAAACTCCTCCCCAGTGACCCCCCCCCCCCCCCCCAGGTTCCGAATCTGTCAGACATGATCTGCACTAGGACTTATTTTCGGGGTAGGGCTTATATTATGGGATTCTCAGAAAAACGTGCTAGGTCTTATTTTCAGGGTAGGTCTTATTTTCGGGGAAACACGGTATATAAGGCTTCTGAAACCTTCTATTTACCTTTGACTAGACTACAAGCTCCACAGAGAAGGGTCCATCTTTCAGGTGTGGCTTTATAGTACTCTGTGACTAGTTATAGAAGCAGTAGGGTGGGTAACTTAATGACACATTGTTAACATGTGTCAGGAAAATGTCCAATTTCCCCTCCACCCTCCCCCTTTCCTCCTTCCTTCCTTTTCTCTCCTCCCTCCCTCTTCTCTTCCCTCCCCACCCCTTTCCTTCCCCCTCTCTCCCCGCAGCCCAGGTTAGCGGGAACATTGGAGAAGAGTGATTTCAGAAGCTATATGTGCCTCCCTTCACTGCTCCCACTCCTCGGATTTTTGAACGTTCTGCTCTAGACCAGGGGTCTCAAACTCAAATTGCTTTGAGGGCCAAATGAGGACTTGTAAAGTAACCCGGGGGCCGCATAAGACGCGGGGCCTCATTTGCATAAGGGGCCTCATTTGCATAAATATTTGCATAATGTTACCATACACTAACTTTTAGTAAACATGCCTCTTTAATGAGTATGGATAAAGAAAGACTAAAAGATTTAGAAACAAGAAGACAATAATTAAACTGGGAACCCCAAAAGCCAAACTTGGAATGTACAACAACACTGTAGAAATAAAACTATAAATTAATTTCCTCTTGTACTAAACAAAGCGCAAACATTAATGATGCACATTACCCAGAGCTGACATATTCCAGTTAATAAATTCAAAATAAAGAGATATTTTTCTACCTTTTGTGCATTTTTTTCAGTTGCAATTGTTCCAGCCACTTTCTTCTGGTTTCTTCATGTCTTCTGCTAACTCTCCATCGTTTGCTGTCCATTTGCCCTTTCTTCTCTCCTAGTTTTTTTTTCCATTCTCTCTCTACATCTGCTTTAACATACTAATCTTTCTCCTTTTTCTCTTTCCTCATTCCTATTTCATCCACTCAAATTTTACCCCTCCATCCTCAATCCCCACTTACTCTCCCAATACCTGGCCAATTGTAGATTTGTCTTCTCTCCCAGACAAAATATTTTTCCCCTCTCCATTTCACTTTCCCAGCTCCATCCCATTCTAATCCTCCCCCAACATCAGCTCCCTTCTAGTTCCAGCCCCACCCAGCATCCGCTCCCTTCTAGTCCCCCCATTAGTCCATTTCCAGTCCTATCCTAGCCTCACCATCAGCCCATTTCCAATCCTAGCCCCCCATCAGCCCATTTCCAATCCTAGCTCCCTCCCCTCACAGCCCATTTCCATTCCAAGCCCCCCTCCCCATCAGCCATTTGCAGTTCAAGCCCCCCTTCCACTCAGCCCATTTCCAGTCCTAGCAACCCCCCCAGCCCATTACCAGTCCTAGACCCCCCATAGCCCATTACCAGTCCTAACCTCCCCATAGCGCACTTCCAGTTTTACCCCCCATCACCCCATTTTCAGTCTTACCCCCCCATAGCCCATTACCAGTCATAACCCCCCTGCCAATAGCCCATCTCCAGTCATAACCCCCCCCTGCCAATAGCCCATTTCCAGTCATACCCCCCCTGCCAATAGCCCATTTCCAGTCATACCCCCCTGCCAATAGCCCATCTCCAGTCATAACCCCCCCTGCCAATAGCCCATCTCCAGTCATAACCCCCCCCTGCAAATAGCCCATTTCCACTCATAACCCCCCTCTGCCAATAGCCCATTTCAAGTCATACCCCCCCCCTGCCAATAGCCCATTTCCAGTCCTACACCCCCCCCCAGGTAAATTAAAAAAAAACCTGTCTTCTGCTGCTGCAGCAGAAAATCAGCTGTCCCGCGGCCCCTTCCCCTCTGCGCGGAGAGCCCTGAGTGTGCTTCATCTGCGGCGTGCTTTTTAAGCCGTGAAGAGAGTATTTCCCTCTCGCGCGGCTTAAACCTAGTCACTTTTCAAGCCTCGCGAGAGGGAAATACTCTCTTCGCGGCTTGAAAAGCACCCGCTGATGGAGCACTCTCGGGGATCTCCGGGCAGAGAGGAAGGGGCCGCAGGACAGCTGATTTTGCTGCTTGAGCAGCAGAAGCCAGGTTTTTTTTTTTTTAAATTGACCGTCGATTCTACCGTTGCCACGGCGGCAACGGCAGCAGCAGCAGCAGCAGAAGCCGTCGCGGGCCGCACAACGTTCTCTCGCGGGCCGCATGCGGCCCGCGGGCCGCGTGTTTGAGACCCCTGCTCTAGACAGTCCCAGATTTTTCCTAGACATCCCTTCTAATATCGTACTTCATGGGTATAATTTGGAGGGCTGGGGAGGGGCACTGCTCCCCCCCCCCCAATGAGCTGTCCTTACCTGGGCTAAGCAGCAGACTGGCAAAATTAAATCCTCCCTCCTCCCTGAGGCATGCAACAGACAGTCAATCCAGCAACACAGCGTATTTGAATTTTACAGCAGGCTGTGGGCTGTGCAGCTGCAATGTGAGGAGCTACACATACGGGGGCAGATATTCAGCGGTAACGGATAGCTGTTGCCACTGAAACTAATACCTAGATATTCACTGCCATGGCCATATCCAACCACTGACATTAAATATCGGGGTTAGCTGGAGATGCAGGAAGCTAACTAGGCAGCAGCAATATGCAGCCCTTCCTGGTTCGCCTTTGCAGTGAAAGCTAGGCTACCCTTTCAGGCCTTTTGCCGTTTAGCGATAACCTGGAAGTGGTTGAATATCACCACCTCCACTCTTTCCATTGAACACTCTCATGCTAGCAGCAGCGGCACCTGGGGATATTCAGCCGCTGAACAGCGCCACTGAATATCCTGGTGACCATGATTAAAGTGGTCCCCCCCCCCCCACGGTGTTTTGTTGCTCTTTTCCTTCATGCTGCCTGCCATTGGCAGGACATTTTCAAGGTGATTGGTTCTGGCTTGCCTTATTATGGCCACCACTGCTGTTAGAATCACTATTTCTAGAAGGAAGTGATTTTTTTTTAAAGAAATGCAACTGCAGGGGTTTGCTAAGCACAACGGAGCAGCTCCTTCTGCTTCCCTCGCTTCTTTGTATGGTCGGTCTGCAGAGTGGCTAGAGAGAATCTCTTGCTACTGCAAGGTGCAGCTTCTCTTCTTCCCACTGCTTTGTTTTTCTGGGGTGCCCCAGACTCTTCTCAAAGTACCTCCTCTCATGTACTTTTTTATTCTGCTAAATAATGTGCATGTGTGTGGGTCTGTAAGGATGTTTTACCACTTACCCTTTTGTCCTCTTCTCCACGTTCCATCCCTTCATCCTGCATGCCCTTTCTCTGCCCTCGACCTCTGCCATCACCCCCTGTTGTCTCCCATGGTGGGAAGAGATGGGGTAGGGAGAGGTGAGGGCATGGTAGAGGGCAGAGAGCAAAGCAGTGGGTGAGGGGCAATACAACTTCCCACCCTGGACTTCTCTCTCTCTCTGCCTTCCACCACCTCCTGTGGTGGGGGACAAGAGAATAGAGTAGGGCATGGAGTGAGGGGTTAGAACAGAGAAAGACAGGAACTGTGCAGTGAATGAGTTAGAGGCAGAGAGCAGGCCATTGGTTGAATGGGTAGGAACAGAGGAGGTAAGAAGTTCAGGTGAAGGAGGTGGAAAGCAGGGAAAGATGAGGAATGTGATGTGGTGGCAAACAGAGGGTAGTGCTAGTTGAAAGGGTGGGAGGCAATCAATGGAGGGCAGTGGGTAAAGCAGAGGGTGAAAATAGGGGAGTATGGGGTGAAGGGGTGGGACGTGAAGAGCAGAGTAAAGCGAGGGAGTGGGAGCAGGGGCAAAAAGAAGGGAGTATGGGATGTGCATTTTGTCCCAAATTGGGCTTATACCCCTTCACCTTGTACTCACCTCTCTATCCCTGGCCCCCTCCCACAATGAGATGTGTAAAGCAGGGTAGGAATTGAGGGGGATGGAAAAGAGAGAGGGGAACATAGGCTGAAGGAGTAGAAAGCAGAGAGCGCAGGCAGCGCCGGGGGCATGAAAGAGCATGAAACAGTTCTGCAGAGTCTTCAGGAGGAAAGAGGATTGGGAAGGGATACTTTGTGCTTTTGTAGGGGGTAGAAATGTGGTATGGTGGAGTCAATGAGCCCCATTTGTGCTGCTGTGGTTGGTGGAAGGTAGTATGGCGGGGTCACAGTGCTCTTTTTGTGCTGTTGTGAAAAGCACAATAAAGGTAGCACATCCCATCCACTGGAAAATTCATAAAGACACCAGAAAAGGATTAACAGAATTATGGAGAATGAAGATGCTGTGATCACCTGGGATAGTCCCACTTCCACCTATAAAAAGCTTGATGCAAGAAAGCCAAACATTGGAAGTAAAGGAGAAAGGGACATGAACAGTGACTATTCTGTGCCATTTGTGGAAAAACAGCAAATCCTCAAGTACTGAGAAATGGAATCAGAAACCAAGAAAATATGGTAGAAAGATACAGAATAATTCCCACTTCTAATGGGAGTCAAAAATTTACAAGAACACTTTGATACGTTGCCTGTAGATTAGACTTTATGAACTTGAAAAGGTGGCCGCCAATAAAACAACGTAGGTGTTGAGACAAGCTTTAGGAGTACATCTGAAATATTGAGATAATCTCCAGAAGACCACGACTTAACACTGAAGGTCACTCCAATGACTGTTACTGAATACAAAAAATTAACCCTTTTGGAAACATTATCCTGGGAAAATGAAACTACCTGCTGCTACTGTCAACCATCTCAACCCTCAAATACAATATTTCTGTATCTAGAGACTGTATATGCGAGGGCAGCATTTTCATGGTTGGGGAAGGGGAAGAATACTGGACTAGTAAGAAAAGAAGGAATGCTAGGGTGAGATGGGAAGACAGCAAGGGAGAGAGCTGGGCTTTGGAAAAGGAGAAGGGTTGGGGTGGTGGGAAAAGGGGAAAGTGCTTGTGTCAGCTTTAGGGAGGGGGAAGGAAAGTGGGCCCTCCCTGTAATTCACGTGAATCTGAATGGAGAGGGGAAGGGGAAAAAAAGTCATCTACCCCTGGCAAATCTGACCTCCCCACTCTTTGTCCCCCACTCACAAGTGTAGCAGTCAAACTATGCCTATGAAAAGCTGTCCTAACTTAAACCGCACAATTATCCATATTGTAGTTGAATACTGGCGACTATCCATATTACTAACATGGGGCACCGCTGAATACATATATTCAGTGCCTCTGCTTCCATGGATATATGTGGGCAGCTGGTGTTTAAAACAAACACTAACCATGGCGTTTGAATATTGACTTGATAGTTTACTGTTAATGCTCTTTTAGTCTGTAGCCACCCTATGCTCACCAGAACATTTGACAAATGACAGGTTTCATAACAAAAGGGTGAAACGAGAAAAATTCCAGTCTTGGCAGTGCCCATAAAAAGCAGCTGTCTCTTGAGTTCTCTCAGCTCTTAAACAAAAGGTCCCTCTAACGCTACTGGTGTGTAGCAAAACTAGGCTAGCAACAAGCCCACAAAGGTTTTGTTTCATGTCTGCTAGGCCATCTTAACCCTGTGCTGCACTGTACTGCCAGGTGAACACAAATGCAAAGCTGCACAGACCACCTCAGTACCCACGTGAACTAGAAAGTGTCTCGTCCTGTTTCCTATTTACATTTTGAGATCTTAGGTTCCATGCGGAATTTTTCTTTTTTAGCTCCATGAGTGCTTTAGCTGCTGAGGATGCCTACATATAATGAAAACCCCTATCTCACACAAAATTCCCTTTTTATTTAAGAAAAAAAAGTTTGCTTTTGATAAAAGAAAAAATTTCCCCTACACAGTGCTAATAAAAATATTGATTCTCGCCTAAATGTCATAAAAAGTGCTTAGAGGAGCCCTTTCCCTGTTAATGCTAAATATATTTTGTGATCAAGAAAGCATGAGAATCTTATTTTGAATTATGGTGGTGAAAGTCATTAATTAAGTAAATGTAAATTACTGCAAGCCCACGCTTTCAAAAGGGCTTGTATTGTCACAGCCAAATCAATATATTACTCATAAACCTTTTCCAGATCCAAGCCCTGAGTCACATTAAGTACAGTATGGACAGACACCCACTCCGCGATCAACAAAAGCACATGTGGTTTCATTTCATACATTGCTAGCTGAATTTAGAACCTCTTAATTAGCTATCAAGCCAAGGCACCTTTAACTGCCAACAGTATAACAGTATAAAGGAACTGAAAAAAGGTTGATTAAGGAGTTTCTTTTCTTCTGGTTATTCTCCCAAAAACATCCTTTATTGTTATTACAGGAAAAGTAAGATGATCTTAAGGGAAGAAAGTTGCTTTGTTGATTTTTACTCTTCTGTTAAACAAAGGTCTTCTTTTAAAACTTGCATTTGACTTTTTGCAGTGGAGGAAACAAAATAGTAATAATATGGGGCTTACTGGCACAGTGATGACTAAGTCACACTGAATTAAATACACAAAGCCCGATTCGTCTGTGCCATTTTGAACATCCCATTTGCGAAGCGCTAGATGTTTGGGTTTTCCTGAGTAGCAACTTTCATAGAGTGGTGTGCTTGGAAGATATTCAGGACTGAAAAACATCTATTTACTGTAGAGCCCTGGAAAAGAGACGACTGAGGGGAGATATCATAAGAGGTCTATAATATGAGTGGAGTTGTTCACACCTTCAAAAAGGAGAGAGACTAGGGGACATGCAATGAAAATACAATGTAGCACATTTAAGGCTAATCAGAGAAAATATGTTCTCACACAACGTGCAATCAGGAATTCGAGGCTTCTCTATATTAGATCTGTCCAATTCCTCCTCCAAACCAAGTAACGAGCCACGGCAAGCAGAATCCAAACTACATTTAAATGGTTTCTTTAATATTTGAATCTTTTGTTTGAAAAAGGAGGAAAAGCATCTGTGACTAAATCAATTGAATATGGGGGTGGGAGTGAAAGATTATGGAGCCAAGAAGTCAAGGGTTTGAAATCAAACTTTGGAATTCGTTACCAGAGGATATAGTAAAAGCTGTTAATGTAGCTGGGTTTAAAAGAGGTTTGGCAAGTTCCTGGAGGAGAAGTCCATAAACCATTACTAAAGCAGAGCAGGGAAATCCACTGCTTACTCCTGGAATCTACCTTTTGGGAACCTGACAGGTATTTGTGACCTGGATTGGCTACTGTTGGAAAAAGGATACTGGGCTTGATGGACTTTGGTCTAACCCAGTGTGGCATATCTTATGTTCTTAACTGTTCTGATGAGGGAACTTTATTGCTTGTTTGTAATTGTACTTTGGATTAAGTTGGGAAAGGGGATGTATATTAGCTGTGCAAGTTGCTAAGTAGAAGTCTATGGTGAAGCAATCACTTGAAGTTATAAATAAAACATGTAAGCAGTACACTGGTGTCCTTCCTCATCTATGGAAAAGGGAAAATATTGCTGAGTTTCTGACTTGAGATCTGACCTAGAGGAATAGGCTTATGACTACAGCTGTGGTGGCTTTGCCTCTCCCCAAACATTCTTTCTTTTCAAGATGTGGCTTGGTACAAAATACAGACTATGGCCTTTATTGTTAAATGGAATATTAGGAATTGTTGAAAAGGAATGAAGAATGAAACAAAGAATATCATAATGCCTCCGCAGCTCTCCATGGTGCAACCACACCATGAGTATTGTGTGCAGTTCTGCTCCCTGCATCTCAAAAAAGCAAGCAAATTTTCAATAGGATGTGATTAAGACATCCAGGTCAGGATGTAGAAAATTCTCACCATACTTTACAAAGGCCCTGCCAAATGCAGAGCCTCTTGGAAAACATGTGTAAGGATGTGCAGGTCCGCATATATCACTGCCTCATCACATCCAGTCGAAACACTGATTTTAAAAAGCTGCGTGTGTAGAAAAATATGCAGCTTTGCCCTGATTGTGTGTGGGAGTAGATTTTTTAAATTGCTGCCCCCAACAGCATCTATCCCTCACTCTCCCTGATACCTACCATCATTGCTCCCTCCTGATCCCCCGTCCCCCAGATATCAGCATCCCACTGGACATCCAACACTCTTCCCCTGGCAAGGATCCCCGATAGTCTTCCCTCAAGACAAGTCCCTTGTCCCTCAATTCCCACCAGTATTTGATTGCTTGACCCCCTAGTAGCAGTACTGTGAGACTGCCGCTAAAAGTCACAGATGCCAATTTGAACCCAGGACTCTGACAGAGCTGTAGCACCTAGAGATCACTACTGCTTTCTGCTAGACATTAGGGACTCCCAGTAAGAGTCATGGAGATTGGGGGTGGGGGACTTATTTTGTGGACCAATCAGTTGTCTTTGCCACGGGGTGTCAGGAGGGGGGTGTTGGGTGTCTACAGGGATGCTGATGTCAAGGAAGGGTAAATCAGAAGATGCGCTGATATCCAAGGGGGAAGAGATGGAATTTGCAAGGTGTGCTGATGTCTTAGGGAAGGGAGGATCAGAGGGGTACTGATGTCAGGTAGAGGGGAGATCAGGGGATGTGGGCCTTGGCACATATGCCTGCCCCTTAAGAAGGTACTTGTTTCTGCCTCAGGATAGCTGTAAGTGCCGATATCTATCTAGATTTTTTTAAATCAATGTGGATTCCCATTGCAAAATGGGAATTACATATCGATATTATAGACTCACTCAAACCACTCCCTTTCCATATCCTGACCACACCTCCTTGCAATCTAGATATGATACAGTCCTCCATGTGGAAATAGGCTTTCAAAAATTGCTATTTGCATGTGTAGTTGATCTACACAAGCAAGTGGCACTATTTACACATGCGAATGCTTCTAAAATAACTCCCCTAGCATAATTAGAAAATGTACAAGGAAAGATGACCAAAATGATAAATGGGAGAGAATAACTCCCCCTTAAGGAAAGGCTAGATATATTAGGGCTCTTCAGTATGGAAAAGAAATTGTTAAGGGGAGATATGATACAAATGTAATGTGTGCCTTTGATTCAATGCTGACTCCTGGCAGACCAAGCAGCTCCTGCGTTTTCCTGGGTTTTCATGAGTGGAGTGGAAAGGTAAATGCAAATCAGTTATTTATTCTTTCAAAAAGTATAGACATAATATGAAGCTACTAAGTAGCACATTGAAAACCTAGAGAAAAAGCGTAGTTACTCACCTGTAACAAGCAGGGCCGGCCCATCCATTGAGCAAGAAAGCATAGTTACTCACTTGTAACGGGTGATCTCCGGGAACAGCAGGAATTTAGTCTTCACATATGGGTATTGTCGGTACCGATGGAGCCTGCGCGGGAACACTCCCCAGCGTCCAATAGGAAAGCTTTTGGGAGCATCCCACAGCGCCTGCGTGCTGCCTTTCCGCCATGCCAACTCTCCCTCTTCAGCTGAGTTTATAGCTGAGACAAAGGAGAGAAGGAGAGAGAGATAGAGAGACACCTCCTAGGGGAGGTGGGTGGATTGTGAAGACTAAATTCCTGCTGTTCCCGGAGATCACCTGTTACAGGTGAGTAACTACGCTATCTCCAGGAACAAGCAGGAATGTAGTCTTCACATCTGGGGACTCCCCAGCTAAAAGATGCCAGGGAGATGGCCCCAGGAAGCTGCAAACCCATGGTGAGATGGGTCATGCTTCCTCCCATGGATCTCTGGCATCTAAACCAGGACGGTGGGTAGGAGTTGCATTAAGTCTGAAAGAGATGCTGAAGAACAGCTTGGCCAAACAAGGCATCCCGACGGGAGTCCTTGTCTAAACAGTAGTGGGCTGTAAAAGTGTGCACTGACGCCCAAGTAGCTGCTCTGCAGATGTCATCTATAGACACAGAATGAAGGTTAGCCATAGAGGCTGCCATGGCTCTCACATTGTGAGCTGTGACATGGCCCTCGAGAGAAAGCCCCTTACTCTCATAAGCGAAGGATATGCACTGTGCAATCCAGTTAGAGAGAGTTCTTTTGGAAACTGGAAGTCCCAAATGACTAGAATCAAAAGCAACAAAAGTTGAGAAGATTTTCTATGTTGCTGCGTTCTTTGCAGGTAAAAGGCTAAGGCTCTTTTGCAGTCTAAAGTATGAAGGTTCCTTTCTGCATTGGAGGCATGAGGCCTCGGAAAGAATACAGGAAGGTAAACCGCTTGGTTTAAGTGGAAAGGCGAGACCACCTTTGGCATAAAGTGAGGATGAGTCCTAAGAACAACCTTAGCATTGTGAAATCTTGTATAAGGAGGATCAGCGACTAAAGCTTGTAACTCACTAATGCATCATGCAGATGTGATTGCAATTAGGAAGATGAATTTCCATGAAAGGAATTTTAGAGCTGTAGTGGCTAAAGGCTCAAAGGGCGGTTTCATGAGCTGCCCGAGAAGGTTCAAATCCCATGCCACCGGTGGTGGTCTAATGGGAGGTTTTGTTAGTAGAAGACCTCTCATAAATCTTGCTATGAGTGGATGAGAGGAAATAGGTTGTCCATTTAGAGGCTTGTAAGAGGCTGCAATAGCACTAAGATGGGCTCTTACTGAATTGTTCTTAAGACCAGAATTTGATAAATGAAGGAGATACTCCAGTAATGATTCCAAAGGTATGGCAAGAGGGTTAAGTCCCTTTTGAGAACACCATATGGTAAACCGTTTCCACTTGAAGGCATATGATCGCCTTGTGGAGGGTTTTCTGGAAGCCTGAAGGATATCCTTTACCTGTTGAGAAAGCTTGAGATCCTGAAGTTCTAGGCTTTCAGCAACCAGACCCTGAGATGCAGGGACTGGGGATTCGGGTGCCATAGCGTCCCGTTCTCCTGGGAGAGAAGATTTGGAGTGCATCCCAACTCCAGAGGTGTAGCCCAAGAGAGATGTAGAAGCAGAGGATACCATGTCTGCCATGGCCAAAGTGGAGCTATGAGTATCATACGACCTCTGTCTCTCTGAAGCTTGAACAGTGTTTTGGGGATGAGGGGAATGGGTGGGAAGGCATAGTGGAAGTCCTGACCCCAATGAAGAAGGAAAGCATCCCTTGCCTGACAGTTTTGAGCCGGAATTCTGGAACAGAACTAGGGAAGTTTGACATTCTGTGGACTTGCAAAGAGGTCTATGTCTGGGATTCCCCAGATTTGGAATACTTGGGCAATCTGGTCCGAGTGGAGAGACCATTCGTGTGGCAGCAGTACTCAGCTGAGTTTGTCTGCCCAAAGGTTTTGAATGCCTGGAAGATATACCACGAGGAGGTGAATTTGATGCTCTCTGGCGAGGGCCCATAGTCGTAAAGCTTTGTTGCATAACGACAGAGAGTCTGTTCTGCCCTGCTTGTTCACAAAGAACATGGCTACTTGATTGTCGGTTTGGACTAGGACTGTCTTGTAGCTGAGCTGGGCTTGGAATACTCAAAAAGCAAGGAAGACTGCTCTGAGTTCTAGGAGGTTTATGTGAAGACAAGCCTCCTCTGGGGTCCAGAGACCCTGGGTGGAGAGATTGTGCAGGTGGGCCCCCCATCCCAACTGGGACGCATCTATTGTTAAAGTGGCCTGGAATAGGGGCTGCTGGAAAGGAAAGCCTATGAGAAGGTTTTCCAGCGATTGTCACCATTGGAGGGACGAAATAAGATGTTCTGAGTTTCTTATTTTGTCCGAGAGGTGACCTGAGGCCTGTGTCAACTGAGAGGATAGGGTCCACTGGGCTGATTGCATGTGAAGACGAGCATAGGGAACCACATGTACAGTGGATGCCATAAGTCCCAGTAGCTGAAGCATTTCCCAAGCAGTTAGGGAGGTTTTTACTGCTGCTCGGGAAGCTAGCTGCACTATGCGAAGACAGCGGGGCTGTGGAAGGAAAGCCCTTGATTGTCTGGTATCTAGGCGAGCTCCTATGAATTCTAGGGACTGAGAAGGAGCGAGATGGGATTTTGGAAGGTTTATGACCAATCCCAAGTAATGCAAAACTCGCATTGTGCGAGTAAGAGCAGAGTTGGCTTCTGGAGCTGTGGGTGCTCGAATGAGCCAATCGTCCAAGTAAGGGAAGATGAATATCCCCAGAGTCCGTAGGAATGCAGCTACTACTGCCATGCATTTTGTGAAAACTCTTGGGGCAGAAGCTAGACCGAAGGGAAGAACCCTGTACTGGAAGTGTCTTTCCTGGATAAAGAATCGAAGGAACTTCCTGTGATCTGGATGGATGAGTATATGAGTATAAGCATCCTTTAGATCTAGAGAACATAGCCAATCCTGACTCTGAAGATATGGCTGTTTCCTTTGGGATAAGAAGATAGGGGGAATAGAATCCTGTACCCTGTTGAGGTATGGGTACCTCTTCTATTGCTCCCTGGGCAAGAAGTATTGTGACCTCCTGACTCAGAAGATTAGCGACAGGGGTTTGAGAAATGAACTGTTTTATGATTGTAGGAGGGGGCATGCTGTGAAAATGAAGTCTGTATCCCTCTCATACAATGGACAGAGTCCAATGTTCTGATGTTATTTGGTGCCATCTGGTGGCAAACTGACATAATCTGCCGGGGATGGTAGAGGGTTCTGGACCCTGCAGGGGCAGGAAGGCTAAGTTCTCTAGAAAAGAGTCAAAGCTCCTGAGGAGGCTGAGCCTGCTGAGCTGGCTGAGCTCTTGGGACTTTTGGTTTATTCTGTTGTCTAGTTTGTTGCTGTTGTCCTTTTTGGGCAGCATGGACTGGACAGTGACCCTGCTGGGTATAAGAAGGATAAAACTTCTTTTTCTTGTTGAAAAAGGTTTTTTTATTAGATCTTTTCTGTGCTGGAAGCATTAATGCCCAAAAACATCGAGAGTCCTGGACTCGCGGTCTGGAGGATTGGAAGAATGTCTTTTTGCACTCTTTATCCTACGCATGGCCGATTCCACTACCATTGAATGGTGTGGCAACTGAGTCTTCTGAAAGCCAGGACAAGGTGGAACTTGGTACATGGTCTGCGTCTGCGAGAGTGTGGAGATGTGGTTAAAGGAGTCTCCCACATTCTCAGCATAGGATCATGAAGGATCTTATGAATGGGCAGAGTAGCTGCCTCTTTAGGAGCTTTAGGGTATTGAAGAATCTCTAACTCTTCTGCCCTAGGCTCTTTTTCAGGAGCCACTGTGATTGCAAGGCCTCGAGTCACATCACAAATGAAATCCTGGAAGGACATGTCCTCTGGAAGAGACATTCTACGCTGAGGAGAAGGAGATGGATCCTCCGGAAGAAGTGCTCTGGTATCGGCAAAGTCATCGGAGTTATCGGAATTGGAAGATTCAAAATATCTCTGATTCTGATGTTCGCGCAAGGCACGGTACTGGTATAGATCGAAGTCGGTATCGAGGTGTCCCGGTACCGATCTTTCGATACCGGGGATGGACTCTAGACTCGGCATGGGGGGTATACCTGCCAAGGCCGGTGCCATTGGTACCGGTGTCAATACCGGTGCCTGTTGAATGATCTGAAGTGGTTTCAACGATACCGAAGCCGTTAGAAGAGCCACTAGACTGTGTTCGATAGCGAGAAATCTTTGATCTACTGCTCCTGTCGATGCTTGGGTGTCGGTACCAGTAGAAGCGGCCGGGACCCCAGAGCATGGCACCAGTAGCTCTGCAGAGGTGGAAGCCTCGAGAACATCCTGGAGCCCCGTTAGTGCTTTGGAAGCCGAAGCCTCCCGCCAGGGCTGTTTTGCCGGTGAACTTTCCTCAAGTGCAATGCCGATGGCATCTTGATACTTTGAAGGAGATCTACCCTTTGAGGACTGGCTAGTCTTTGCAGACTTATGTTTAGTTACCTGAGCTCCATGGGAGGAAGATGAAGACGTCGATGCAATGGATATCACATCTGCGGCAAAAAGGGTACCGCGTTTTGCAGCTCTATTCTGCAGGCCCCTCTTGGTCATCTTTCTACAGGAGAGACAATCCAATGGAGAGTGGTCAGGTCCTAAGCATTTGAGACACCAGTCATGGGTGTCGGTGACGGATATGGTACCGCCACACTAAGAACATTTTTTAAAACCAATAGCTGTTTTTCCCGTTTTAAAAGAAAAATAGGCCTAGTGCCCAAAATGGCGCCTAGCACCGAGAGGGAAAAGGCTTTTGAAGAAAGTACTTCAGAAAAGATATATATATTTTTTTTAGTAAAGAAGAAAAGAGAACCGGTGGTACCGGTAGGCGTTGAATGAAGGCAGACGCAACCACAAAAAACAAAGAAGTAACAAAGAATTTTCTGCGGTGACAGGGTATGCAACCTGTCGGCTCAGCGGAAAACAAAGAACTGAAGAGGGAGAGTTGGAATGGCGGGAAGGCAGCACGCAGGCACTGTGGAATGCTCCCAAAAGCTTTCCTATTGGATGCTGGGGAGCGTTCCCGCGCACGCTCCATCGGTACCGACGATACCCATATGTGAAGACTACATTCCTGCTTGTTCCTGGAGATTGTTTTTTGCACAGGGCCCCGCGTTTCAGGGGGCCCCGCACAAACAACATTCTGCTTTAAAAGTAAATTAAAAAAAAAAAAGCTGGTTGCTACCGCCGTGGCAGCAGCAGAATCAAGTGCCCCGTGGCTCCCCCTGCCTGGCAGAGCCCTCCCTTCCTGCAGCATCGGCTCCCTCTCTGCACCGGCTTTCAGAGCTGCAAAGGGAGACTTCCTCCCTCGCGGCTCTTTTAAGCCTGCCAGGGCTGATGAGAAACAGACCTTTCCTGTTTCCCATCAGCCTCGGCAGGCTTAACAGAGCCGCGAGGGAAAACCTCTCCCTTCGCGGCTCTGAAAGCCGGTGCGGTGAGGGAGCCGATGCTGCAGGGAGGGAGGGCTGCGGGGCACTTGATTCTGCTGCTGCCACGGCGGCAGCGGCAGCAGCAGCAGCAGTAGCCAACTTATTTTTGTTCTTTTAAATTTTCCCTGGGCTGATGGGGGGGGGGGAGGGGGGTTAGGACTGCTAATGGGCTGTGGGCTGATGGGAGGGTTAGGACTGCTAATGGGCTATGGGGGGCTAAGACTGAAAATGGGGTGATGGGGGGGTTAGGACTGGAAGTGGGCTGATGGGGGGGGTTAGGACTGGTAATGGGCTATGGGGGGGCTAGGACTGGAAATGGGCTGATGGGAGGGTTAGGGCTTGAGGTGGGCTGATGGGGTTAGGACTGGTAATGGGCTGTGGGCTGATGGGGGGTTAGGACCGGTAATGGGCTATGGGGGGGCTAAGACTGAAAATGGGCTATGGGGGGGCTAAGACTGAAAATGGGGTGATGGGGAGCAAGGACTGGAAGTGGGCTGATGGGGGGTTAGGATTGGAAATGGGCTATGGGGGGCTAGGACTGGAAATAGGCTGATGGGAGGGTTAGGGCTTGAGGTGGGCTGATGGGGTTAGGACTGGTAATGGCTGTGGCTTGATGGGGGGTTAGGAGAGGTACTGGGCTATGGGGGTGGCTAGGACTGGTAATGGGCTATGGGGATTACTAGGACTAGAAATGGGCTGAGTGGAAGGGGGGCTTGAACTGCAAATAGCTGATGGGGACGGGGGCTTGGAATGGAAATGTGCTGAGTGGAAGGGGGCTTGAACTGCAAATAGCTGATGGGGAGGGGGGCTTGGAATGGAAATGGGCTGAGTGGAAGGGGGGGCTTGAACTGAAAATAGCTGATGGGGACGGGGGCTTGGAATGGAAATGGGCTGTGAGGGGAGGGAGCTAGGATTGGAAATGGGCTGAGTGGGGGGGGGGGAGCTAGGACTGGAAATGGGCTGATGGAGGGGCTAGGATAGGACTGGAAATGGGCTGTTGGGGAGCTAAGATTGGAAATGGGCTGTGGTGGGGCTTGGATTGAAATGGACTCATGGAGGGGCTAGAACTGGAAGTAGGCTCATGGAGGGGCTTGGATTGGAAATGGGCTGAGTGGAGGGGAGCTAGGATTTGACATGGGCTGATGATGGGGCTAGGAAAGGACTAGAAATGGGCTGATGGGGGGATGGGATTGGAAATTGACTGATGGAGGGACTAGGATAGGACTGGAAATGGATGGGGGAGCTAGGACTGGAAATGGGCGGATGGGGGAGCTAGGACTGGAAATGGGCTGATGCGGGGACTAGAAGGGAGCGGATGCTGGGTGGGGCTGGAACTAGAAGGGAGCTTATGTTGGGGGAGGATTAGAATGGGATGGGGCTGGGAGAATGAAATGGAGAGGGGAAAATATTTTGTGTGGGAGGGAAGAAAAATCTACAATTGGCCGGGTATTGGGAGAGTAAGTGGGGATTGAGGATGGAGGGGTAAAATTTGAGTGGATGAAATAGGAATGAGGAAAGAGCAAAAGGAGAAAGATCAGTATGTTAAAGCAGATGTGGAGAGAGAATGGAAAAAAACTAGAAGAGAGAAGAAAGGGCAAATGGACAGCAGACGATGGAGAGTTAGCAGAAGATACAAAGAAACCAGAAGAAAGTAGCTGGAACAATTGCAACTGAAAAAAAATGCACAAAAGGTAGAAAGATATCTCTTTATCCTGGATTTATTAACTGGAATATGTCAGCTCTGGGAAATGTGTTTCATTGACGTCTGCGCTTTGTTTAGTACAAGAGGAAATTAATTTATAGTTTTATTTCTACAGTGTTGTTGTACATTCCAAGTTTGGCTTTTGGGGTTCCCAGTTTAATTGTCTTCCTGTTTCTAAATTGTGATTCCTTGTTTGGTGATGGTCTATGTTCTGCATGTGTAACTGAGCTGAGGTATTCTGTTTATGTAATTCCTATTTGACATTGCCACTTGTTCTCTTTCCCCAGTAGGTCATGTTTTGTTATTCTCTGAAATGTATTGGTTTAATATTGGCAGTGTTGCCTTTTGATAGGTAGGGTCTGGTGCTTTGTGAGTCCTGGTAGTGCTGTTACGATACAGCGGGTTTGCTATGGGTTCTAAATGGGCAGTGTTTGTAGTAGTTCCTAATGTGCCTGGCAGTCGGCATTGCATTATAGTAATGTAAAAATCTTTTAGTCTTTCTTTATCCATACAATCATTAAGAGGCATGTTTACTAAAAGTTAGTGTATGGTAACATTATGCAAATATTTATGCAAATCATGTCCCTTATGCAAATGAGGTCCCACAAAGAATCTTCGCATATGGCCCCGCACCCCCCCTTGGGCTGCCCCTGGTAACAGGTGGTCTCCGGGAACAGCAGGAATCAGTCTTCACATATAGGTGATGTTGGCATCGGAGCCCTGAGCGGAACACTCCCCAGCATCCAATAGGAATGCTTTTGGGAGCATCCCTCCATGCATGCATGCCTGCCTTCCTAGCAGTTCTCTTCAGTCAGGTGTAGAGCTTAGAGAAAAAACAGAAAACAAAACCTATTCTACAACTCCCAGGGGAGGAAGGCGGGTTGTAAAGACTGATTTCTAGTGTTCCCAGGGATCACCTGTTACAGATGAGTAACTTTGCTATCTCCAGGAACAAGCAGGAATGCAGTCTTCATATATGGGACTCACCAGCTCCCGGCTACAGTGAAGGACAGAGGATGAAGGTGCGATCGATGGGGAGAAAAACCCTGAACTGCAATGAAGGTAGAGTATGGATTTGTCAGACCCAGCCCTTGGAGCACACTTTCCACTGAGGTAGCCGGTAGAAACAGAGGACCGGGGCGGGGGGGGGGGGGGAGGAGGTTTAATTAAGTCCCAAAAAGATGCTGAAGAATGGCCCAAAGATAGTGTCCCTACTGGAATCCCTGTACAGACAGTAATGGGCAGCAAAGGTATGAACGGAAGACCATGTGGCAGCTTGGCAAATCTTCGAGAGGGAGACAGAGCTTAGGTTGGATACCATGGTAGCCATAGCTCAGACTTTATAAGTTGTGATGTGACCCTCTAGGGAAAGTCCGGCCTGCGCATAAGCAAAGGAAATGCAGTTAGGATTTCAGCAGCCACACTGTCAACCATAGCACTCTCAGATTGGGGTGAAGGACCATCCCCTGGTCCTGCAATAGGAGATTGGGCATGCATACCAGACTGAGAGGTTTGTGTTGCGCTAATCTAAGGAGCAGGGGAGACCATGGTTGATGTGGCCAGAATGGGGTAATGAGGATGATCATTCCCTTGTCCACTTGAAGTTTGAAGAGGGTCTTTGGTATCAATGGAATGGGTGGGAATGCATAAAGCAGTCCCTGTCTCCAATGAAGGAGAAACTCATCTGAGACCAGGCTCTGTGGAGACGGAACCCTGGAGTAGAATAGAGAAGCTGGGCATTCATTAGAGTAGCAAAAAGATCAATGATGGGAGTTCCCCATAATCAAAATATGTGCTGTGCTGTTTCATGATGGAGCGCCCATTTGTGTAGTCGGACTCAGCTCAATTTGTTTGCTAGCACATTTTGCTCCCCTGGAAGGTAAACTGCTGGAAGAAGAATCTGAGGAGATATAGTGAAGGTCCACAGGCGGTTCGTCTCCCTGCAAAGGGAGTGAGATCCAGTTTCCCCTTGTTTGTTGGTGTAATACATGGCAATTTGGTTGTCGTTCTAAATGAGTACTGCTTGTCCGGTCAGTTGAGGACAGAACACACGAAGGGCACTAGCAATTGCCCTGAGTTCCAAGAGGTTAATATGGTAAGTGGCTTCCCTGTGAGACTATAGGCCCTGCGTAGTAAGGCCATCAAGATGAGCCCCCCAGCCCAGTTTGAAAGCATCTGTCATCAGGGTACACTGCAGTGCAGACATTTGAAAACGTAATGTGACCAGAAGATTTGGAGTGGTGCACCACCACTTGAGAGAGTCCACCAATTGAGGTGTGATTGTGATCTTGTCTGTGAGATGACCCATTGACTGCTTCCACTGATCCAACAGAGTCCACTGCACTGGATGCATGTGAAGTTGAGCATATGGAATGACATGGACTGTGGAGGCCATGTGCCCTAAGAGACGGAGCATGTCTCTTGCACTGATACGGGATCAGCCTTGCATTGATATGGGATCAGTGATTTGCCAGTTGATGAGACAGTGGAGCCGGTCTCTTGGAAGGAAGGCTCAAACTTGCATAGTGTCCAGAAGCTCCCTAATGAACTTCAGTGTTTGAGCTGGAGTGAGATGGGACTTTGGGTAGCTGACCACAGAGCCCAGATGCTGAAGCACCGAAATGGTGCGATGGAGCGATATGGTCACTACATGAAAGGAATCACCCTTGATTAGCCAATCGTCTAAGTAAGAAAAGTCAAAGATGCCTGGAGTGTGGAGGTAGGGCGCTACGACTGCCAGACACGTTGTGAAAACTCTTGGTGCAGATGCAAGACCAAAAGGTAAAACATGGTACTGATAATAGTGTCTCTGGAAGAAGAACCGGAGGTACTTTCTGTGGGAGGGATGAATAAGGATGTGAATGTAGGTATCTTTGAGATCTAGAGAGCAGAGCCAGTCTTTCTCTTGGAGATAAGGAAGTAAGGTTCCTAGCGAGACCATCTTGAATTTTTCCCACACCAGGAACTTGTTGTGATTCCTGGGGTCCAAGATAGGCCTGAACCCCCCTGCCTTTTTGGGGATGAGGAAATAACAGGAGTAAAACCCGAGGCTATGTTGAGGGAGTGTGACTTCCTCTATGGCCCCCTGTTCTGTAAGAGTGACTACCTCTTGCTCAAGTAGAGTTCAGTGCAGATGATCCATGGGGGATGCCCCTATAAAGAAAGTAGGGGGCAGATCCTGGAAATTGAGTTGATATCCCATACTCACAACCTTTAAAGTCCAGGGTTCTGACATAACGAGGGGCCATTTGTGGGCAAAGTGGACTGATCTGCCTGCAATATGTGAGAAGAGAGGGTTCTGTAAGGGTAGACTGGCTATATTCTCGAGGAAGCAGTCAAAAACCAGTTGTAGGCTGTGCCTGCAAAGCTGGTTGAGGTTTTGGAGTCTCAGGCTTCCTGGTCTGATGTGGCCCCTGTTGTTTTTGATGTGAATGTTGAGGCTGATAAGAAGAATAAAGGGGTAGGAAGGGTAATGCTTCTTCTTCCTGGGATAGAAGGGCTTTTTGGCAGGAGTCTTCTTTTTAATTGGGTCAGCTGTCTTTCGAGACAGGTGTTTCAGGGTGAGATCATCCATCTCTATTTCACCTGCCTTTTCTCGCCACCCTTTTCCAAAGAGGTTTTCTCCTGTACAAGGAATATTAGCAAGTTTATCTTGAACCCATTGTTCAAGGTCGGAGGCTTGCAGCCAGGTCATCCTCTTGGCTCCTATACAAACTGCTGCTGCCCTATTGGTGGACTCAAAAGCATCAAAGGCAGCCCTAGTGAGGAATTTGGAGGTATTTCGACCATGAGTGACCAAGGCCTAATATGGATCTTGTTTGTCTGGTGGCAACAGGGTGGAAAACTCAGCCAGAGCTTTTGCTATATCTCTCAAAAACATACCTATGTAAAGCATATAGGAGTTTATCCTGGATGCTAACATAACTGCTTGGAAATACAGATGTCCAAATGCATCAAGAGTCCTCGACTCCCTTCCTAGGGGAACAGAAGATGATTTTTAGAACTCTTTATCTGATGCACTGCCGATTCCACAACCATAGAATGATGTGGTAACTGAGGCTTTTGAAAACCTGGGCAAGGAGGAACTCTGTAGAGAGTATCCAGTCTTGCTGATCGATGGAATTGCGAAGCACGAGGCCTTGAAGGATATGATCTTTGGGTAGTGTAACAGCTTCTTTAGGAGTCGAGGGGTATTGAAGAATTTCAAGCTCCTCAGCCCAGGGTTCAGTCTCCATGGTCACCATCACCGAGAGTGCAGCCTCCATGTCCCGGATAAAATCTTGACAGAACATATCCTCGGGCGGTGATCGATGCCTCTCATGCAGTGAAGGAATATCCAGGAGAGGTTCAGAATTGACAGACTTGATGTCTGATCCCGAGGAAGCGGAATCAGAACTTGGTAAAAAGTCGAAATAATGACGGTCAGTACCATGGTGTCGATGTCGGTCCGATGTTGACATCAGAAATCGGTGCCAATGCACTGAGGCATTGGAACTGAGGTGTCCGGAACCCAGTGCACCTATGGGCTCCAATGGGGGTATCCAGTTCCATTAGTGATGCTATGGAGTGTCTGAATGCATTGACATTGAGGTCATACATCGGCTCCATGGATCACGAGGGCCTCGGCATCACTGCCGCCAGGAAAGTAGCCAGAATTTGCTCGATAGCCTGCACCCACTGATTGAGGGAGACTGGAGGTGACTGGATGGATTCCTGTATGAGGCCCTGTGTCACCATCCCAAAACATGGTACCGGGAGATCTGCGGAGGCGACGCCTTGGGAGCATCCCAAAGCCCCTCTGATGCTTTGGAGGAAGTATTCTCCTGCCAGGGCTGTTTCACTGGCTGGTCCAAATCCAGTTCCCTTGTTGGGGAATGTCATGTCGATGCTGGGAATCGGTGTTGGACAATGACATCAAGGTCTTCGATACCTGTTCTGCAGATGCCGACATCTTCGATACCTTTCCTGCCTCTGTGAAGGACTTGTGTTTACTGCTATGTTTGGGCTTCAAGGAGGTATGGGAACCATGTGACGACTGCCATGGTGTGGAGGTCACCAAAGAGTGTGCTGAAGTGGCTGGGTCTAACGGAAACAGCTTTCCCCATTGTTGTTCACGTTTTTTTAAGTCCTCTCCTGGTCATCTGCTGACACAGGAGGGCAAGCCGAAGCATCGTGGTCCAGGCTGAAACACTTTAAGCACCAGTTGTGCTCATCTGTAGCAGAGACAGTGTTTCGGTACTTGGTACATTTTTTGAAACCTCTATGTGATTTCTCCATATTTGAGAAGACCAACGAGGCAAAATCAAAAGAAGCAATGGTGGCCTAGGCCAGCCACAGACATAGCAACCCCGTGAATGAAGTAAAAATAAAATAAAAGTTAACAGGAGCATTTTGCTACAGCCCCAGATCGACTGAAAGGCAAGCATAGATATATCTGCGGCGTTCGACACAGTACATCATCAAATACTCTTGCGCAGACTAGAATCAATAGGTATAACAAGCACACCCATAAAGTGGTCTGAGTCATACCTAACAAATAGAATGCAACAGGTTCGCTTCAATAACGAGCAAGCAAAACCCTTCCCCCAAACCCAAGGGATACCACAGGGCTCAGCCATCTCATCCCTGTTGTTTAACGTCTATATCCAGCCAGTATGTGCAATTTTCCAGAAGCATAGTATCAGCTACCACCTATATGCAGATGACATCATGTTGTACACACAACTTGATATAAACAACCCCAATCTCAACCAATTAGAAGAATGCCTACACGATCTGCAAAACTGGCTCCAATGCAACAATATGTCTATAAATCACAAAAAAACTGAAGTGATGTTCATATCAGGAAAACAAGATTTCAAACCTCCTGCATCTATCACCCTGAACGGAAACACCTATCTCTCTAAAAATGAGATCAAATACCTAGGGGTACTAATCGATGCTAACCTAAAGATGGACAAACACCTCCGGATAACTAACAAGAGCAATTTTTCACAAACTGAGAGTTCTACAACCCATACGCTGCATCATTGACCACTCGGACTTTAGAACAGTAGCACAGGCACTCATCATTCCTCACCTGGATTACTGTAACGCTATCCTGCAAGGTCTACCGAAAAAAACACTAAACATCCTACAAATGGCGCAAAATGTAGCAGCCAGAATTATCATGAATAAGAGTTTCTCAGACCACATCACTCCAGTTCTTATAGAGCTCCACTGGCTTCCCATACCTGCAAGGATAATCTACAAAATGCTGGTATCTACATTTAAAATTATCCACAAAATATCTCCCTCCTTTCTCGATAACCTTATCACCACTCAGCCTGCCAACAGATGCCGACGAACTGCTAACCTGAACACACTCTGCGCACCCAGCAGCATAAGGTCAGTAAAAGAACGGACCAGCAACCGGGCATTCACCTACTCAGCACCCATGCTCTGGAACCAGATGCCACACGAGCTACGTCAGATCAAGGACTTACAGGTCTTCAGAAAAGAGCTTAAAACACACCTATTCCAAATACACTACGGCATCACATAGACGGTTCCAACTATCCCCTCCCATGCTGCCCACCTACCTCAAAAGCCTAAGCCTCATATGATCCTAATGCTCATATGATGTCCACTTCCATGATGTTCAAAATGTCGATATGTTTATAAATTCTCCTATCATGCCTTTATATATTGCGACTCTGTTGTATATTTATTCTGGTGTTCAAACTGTAATTTATGCCAATGATATATATAACTGTAATTGTGCCGTTGTTAATCACCCCCCCCCCCTTATCTTGTCCCCTCCCCCATGTCTTGTACAATAATTTGTAATCCATACTGGTGTTTAAACAGTAATTTATTTGCCAATCAATTGTATAACTGTAATCTTCTCGTTGTTTATCCTTCCACTGTCTGTTCCCCTCTCCCTGTCTTGTACAACGATGGACCGCTTCTGATCGCTGGAAGGAGCGGTGTATAAATGTATGCCAAATAAATATATAAATAATAAGCATGATGTTTCAGAAGGCAGTTATGATGAATTTTACCAACGGGGTAAGGACGATTCCTGATGGCTCCGTGGAAAAAAGATTACTGAAGTGAACTGCTAAGAAGGCGGGAAGGCAGGTATACATGCATTGAGGTATGCTTCCAAAAACATTCCTATTGGATGCTGTGGAGTATTCCCGCATGAGGCTCCATCAATGCCAATGCCACCCATATGTGAAGACTGCACTCCTGCTTGTTTCTGGAGATTAATTTTTATCTAGTGTACTATTAAGCTCTGGAATTCGTTGCCGAAGGATGCAGTGAAAACAGCTGGGTCAATATTTAAAAAGCACTTAGTTCTGTGCTGTGCCGAGCATCTAAATCCTGATTTTTTTAAAAATATGGCAGCATTCTAAATATAGTGGAATAACAATATTCTTCTATACATATAATGTTATATGTAGAGTTGGGTGAATGGGGGTGGAGCATTCTGGAGGCGGAGCCACAAATCTGTATAAATTATGGGGTTGATATTCAGCATTGACGGTCGGCATTCTTAAAGGGCCTGGTTGCCATTGCGAAACTAAAACTGAATATGCAGCACCACAGCCTATCTGGCATCTGGCGTTGAATATCCAGTCTTGTCTGTAAGCACTGAGTATGCCTTGTAGGGCCTTATAAATGTTTATTAATAGTAGTAGTAGTAGTAAGTAGTAATATTTATTCCAGTAGTGTCCTTGCCTGTCAGGCATTGGTTTTCTTTGAAAAGAAAAGAAAACAAAAGTCTGCTTTCCTTACAGCTGCACTGCTGACTGCCTTTTCACTAAAACGGAACCCCGACACTGAGGACCACAAAAAAAAAAAAAAAAAAAGAAAACCTGAGTAAGGCACTACATCAGCAGGAGCCAACTGAGCAGATTGCAAAAAAGAAAAAAACCTTCCACTGAACACAGTTCCACAGTCAACCTTTCCTGCTATTTTTTTTCCATGGCAGCTCCTGCTTCTACCTCTGCCCCAGTCCCATCGGGCCCAGACAAGGCACGATCAGGGACTGATGAGGCTGCCATGTGGCCAGAGGCAGATCTCCTACCAGCACTGGTGTCAAGGAAAGTAACCCAGGGCCTTAAAATACAAGCCATAGGTTCTACTCCTTCTCTTCCAAATCCAGAAGCTGTGGGCCTCTCCTCAAGGGCTGACTCCCCCTGCTGGAGGGACCAAGCATAAATCCAAGTCTAAGCATACTCAGAAGGATGCCCCCGGGGCCTCCAGAAGTCTGAAGAGCTCGCATTCACACAAAAGGAAGGCGGGGAAGGATTCAGCCGGACCTCACAAATCCAAGCAGGGAAGATTCCAAGCAGCCTGTATGCCTTCTCTATCCCCTTTGGCTTCCATCACCGAAGGTAGGTCATCTCCTAGCAACCCCCTCCTGCAGTTGCTATGGCGTTTTGTTCAGCACAGTGCTGCCCTCCTAGGGGCCACTCTAGCTATGGACTGTGTCCCCTCCTCGGAGGACCCGGTATTTGCACCCCCTGCCACAGTCCATCAGGACCATCCGCATCCTAAAGACTGGAGGTCCCTTCAGTCCCTATGGGATGAAACCTGCTCTTCTGCTAGCACTCCGTACTCCAACCACTGGGACCCAGAGTCCTCCCTCTTGGGGGATGCCGACCCTGCACCTTCCCTGGATCACTTCACTGGGGAGGAGACTACAGAAGATTTTTCCTATCCAAAGTTTCTACAAAAGTATCACGAGCCCTCATGCTCAGTGATTCTCAAACACCTGCTAACAAGAGAGATTTTCAATTTATCCTACAAGCCTGAAGTATCCCTAAGGAGGTCCTGGCACTCCCTGTTCCCCAAATTTTGCAGGACCTTCTTGCATCTGTTTGGAAGACACCGGCATCTGTACATATCACTTTCAGACACCTAGATCTCAAATACAAAGTTCTCCCTGCTCCTGGTTTTCAGCATCAACAGCTTCCTCACCAGTCTGTTATCTCAGAGGCTGTGCTCAAAAAAATCCATATCCACCAAGTCTAACGCAAAGACTCCACTGGGGAAGGACTAGTACACCCGGGATTCCATAGGCAGAAAATTTTTTCAAAGTGGGGAGTTAGTCATGAAAATTCTGGCACATCAACTCCAAATTCTGCAGTACCACCATGACCTACTTTTGCACTTGGAATACCCGTATACCTTTTCAGGAAAGGATCGGCATTATCTACAGGATAATTTATAAGAATCCCTATACCATGTCATTCATGCCACTTATGATGCCTTTGACTCAGTAGCCAGATCTGCAGCTACATCTATCTTTGCCTGACACACAGCATGGCTCCAGGTCTCGGGCCTTCGAGAGGGCCTCTATGAACGCCTCATTGATGCCCCTTGTCAAAGGGGACAGTCTCTTCGGGCCTAAGGTACAGGAGGTGGTCTAAGAGGTAAAAGATCACTCCACCACTGTAAGGGAGCTCTCCGCTCAACCTCAAGAGCCTATCCAACAATTCCGCTGTCCACAATACCCTCAATACTGATGGGCCTATCATTACCAGTACTTCCAACAATTTTACCCTCGTTGACGTTTTCAGCCTTATCCTAGAACTCCAGCTCAGCATCAGCCAGCCACCAACTATGGGTAACAGTCCAGAAAGGGTGAGAGAAAATAATCTGCAGCTGCCCCAGTGCTTCCAGCCAGGGAACCTTCCAGCTTTTGACTATCTACCAGTTGGAGGCCAAGTCTGGCAGTTCCAGGAGACCTGGTGATTAATCACAACAGACCGCTGGGTTCTCAGCACCATTGCATTGGGCTACAAACTCAATCTCATGGTTCTTCCTCTGCCAAGACCGCCTCTACCCAGCAACCTCCCTGCCCATCACCTCCCTCTTGCAGCCCTGCTTTGCAACCATGCCACAGAGCCTGTGCCAATGCAGGAATATAACCAAAGATTCTACTCCCGGTTCTTCCTCATTCCTAAAAGGTCCAGAGGCCTACGACCAATATGCGATCTCCGAGAACTCAATCTCTTCCTCAAGAAAGAAACGTTCAAAATGACTTCTCTAGCTACTATACTCCCGCTGTTGTGAAAAGATGACCGACTCGCTTCCTTGGACCTGAAGGATGCTTACACTCATATTCCTATCTATCCTTGACATTGGAAATGTCTTCACTTCTGCTTCAAGACAGAGTACTATCAGTACGTCCTGCTCTTCAGGCTGTCCTCTGCCCCGTGTGTCTTTACGAAGTGCCTTGCTGTGGTGGCAGTGCATCTGCACTGGAAAGGCCTCTGTGTCTACCCTTACCTGGACGACTGGCTCATTGTGGACCCAACAAACATTCTATTCTGGCCTCTGTTTGCACAATTGCAGACCTCCTGTAGACACTTGGATTCATTATCAACTTTTAGAAGTCCGAGTGGGAGCCTTGGCAGTCCCTCTACTTCATTGAAGCTCAGCTAGACACCAAGGCAATCTGAGCCTTCTTGCTTGACAGCAGAGTGACCATCATACAACACCCTCAGTTCTCATCTCATGCGACTCCGGAGCGCTTCAGCCCAACTCCTAGGCACATAAAAGCATGTTGTCCATTTGGCCCATCTTTACATGTGCTATCTCCAGTGGCATCTCAAACTTAACTGGAATCGGCATATGCAGTCTGTGCAGCATCAAGTGCCCCTGTCGAGACCCGGTCAGCTCCATCTGTGTCAGTCCCTCCATTGGTGGGCCACTCCTGCCAGCCTCATGGGTGGTCGGCCCTTCCTCAACCCACTGCACCAGCTTACTCTAAACACAGATGCCTCACAGATGGGTTGGGGAGCACGTCTCCTACATCTCACCACCCAGGGCAGATGGTCCCAGGCAGAATCCTTCCTACACATCAACCTACTAGAACTCAGAGTGGTCTTCTATGCTTTCAGCGTTTTTCAGAGGTGGGTCTGCAGGAGTTGAGTCCCTCCTCATGTGGGCAATCAGGTCACCATGTTCTACATAAACAAAAAGGGGGGAATCTGGATCCCTCCAAGTCTGCCCCTAAGCGACACACATCTGGCTCTTTGCTCACTCCATTGGAATACCCCTATGTGCAGTATATCTTCTGGGATTAAAAAACAAGTTGGTGGAATCTCTCAGCCGCTGCCTAAATCCTCCAAATGGTTGCTGAACCCAAACACTCTTGCTCCCATCTTCCAAGCATGGGGGATGCCGGATGTGGACCTCTTTGCTTCAGACGACAATGCAAAATGCCCCCTTTACTGCTTCATTCATCCCAGCCTTCACAGATGGGCCTCGGACCTTATTCATCTCCTGGGAACACCACCTACTGTATGCATTCCCTCCCTTTCCATTCATCTTAGACCCTCCTCAAAGCCAGGATGGAAAAGGCCTCACCCATCCTCATAGCTCCACAATGGCCCAGGCAGATATGGTATCCTCACATCCTGGCTATGGTGCAGCAAGGCCTTTGTCTCCTAGACCCTCATCCTTTCCTTATCATTCAACAAGGAGTTCACCTCCAGCACCCCAACCTTGCACTAACTGCATGGAAGCTGAACAGCTAACAAAGTCCTCCCAACTGCTGTCCAAGCCATCTTTTAGGCTTCACATAGGACATCCACCCAACGTTCCTTTCACAGAAAATGGCTTTGCTTCACCTGCTGGACTGGAGATTGGGGAATCGACCCTGTCTCATGTCCCCTTAATCATATCTTTGCTTACCTGCTGCATCTCTCTGACTCCAGCCTCCAAACCTCTTCAGTCCGCTACCATCTCTCAGCAATTGCCGCCGCTCATAGACACAAGGATGGCAAATCCGTCTCTGTGCACCTGCTAGTCACTCGCTTTATGACAGGCTTGATGAATACTAAATCTCCTCTTAAGCCCCCTTCTCCAGCATGGGACCTTAACATTGTCCTCTCTGAACTTATGAAGCCTTGAGGTTTGCCACATATAAAGTATCCCCTGGTGCAATTAGGTTTAAATATTTTTGCGAGCTCTATTCTTATTTATTTTTTTGTTTCCATGAGTTTTTTTTCTCACTGGCAATAGCACGTATGAAGTAAATAAACCTAAACCTAGTCAAAGAAGCTACTCTGTGAATTACTCAAAAGTTTGCTGTTTTAACAATGGGGCATGTTCTAAGGAAGAAGCTCTTAGGTCACAACCTAAATATACTGAACTCTTTTGCTGACTTGCCTCTAATTGGAACTGCAAGAACATTTTGAACCAGCCTGCCTCTGTGCTGCATAGGGCACGTACAGCACATGCTCTGTGGCCTTGAAATGTAATGCAGACACTCCATGTGAACAAAGCTGACAGCTGACTAGCAACCCCTGTGCTTCCCAGTTGTTGGCTGAATAAGAAAGTCTCAATTTAAAATTAGAGGGGCCAAACTACAGTTTTCTCCTGTACAGAAGAAAGCATCCAATTTGATAAAAGTAAACATGCTAATTAAATCATTTCTGGCACATGATTAACCAACAATAGGCTATATTGCAACAGAATGAGACCTGGGATCGCAGTCTCATTACTGTTTGCACAGTGGCTGTGCATGCTGGCTCAAAAGAAATAAGTTATGCCACGTACTATATTAATATGAACAGCTTGACAAGAAAAATAAAAAGATTCAGCAAAAGAAATAAAAACTCTTTCTGTTTTGATCTGGAGTGAGTGAAGCCCAGAAACATGTAAAGGAAGAGGATACTGCGATTGACCTTAACAAATTAAAATGTGTGTGTCTTTAGAAACATAAAAACATAGAAACATGACAACAGAAAAAGACCACATGGCCTATCTAGACTGTCCTTCCATATCAACAACTACAACAGTCCCCTTTTTTCCTTTAGAGATCCTCTGTGTTTGTCCCATGCTTCTTTGAATTCAGATACTGTCCTCATCTCTACCATCTCCACTGGGAGACTATTCCATGGATCCACCACTCTTTCCATAAAGAAATATTTCCGCATACCGCTCCTGAATCTATCCCCTTTCACCCTCATCCCATGTCCCCTCATAGCAGAGCTTGCTTTCAATCGAAAGAGGCTCTCCTCCTATGCATTTATGCCATGGAGGTATTTAAATGTCTCAATCATATGACCTCTATCCCGTCTTTCCTCTAAGGTGTACATATTAAGCTCCTTAAGTCTGTCCTCATATGCTTTATAATGAAGACCACTAACTATTTTAGTAGCCACCCTCTGCACGGACTCCAGCCTGTTTATGTCCTTTTGACCTGAATGGGAGAAGGGTAAGATGATTTCAACAGAGTAGTGTCCAAATATACTGTTGGTTTGGAAAGAATAACCCCGAAGGGGGAAAAAACCCAGCATTTACCGGCAAAGGACCGAATCAATGTCCGTGGGGCTACACGAAGACTGGAGAAGATGGCACAGTGGCAGCAGACGGGAAGGCAAACATGCAGGCGTGGTCAGCCTCCCAAAAACTTTCAATAGAAGCTGGGGAACATTCACGCATGAGGCTCCATCGGAGAAGTCACCCAAACATGAAGATTTACTTCCTGTTTCTCCACAGAAAATAAAATGTAACGAAGTGTGATAATGTATCAAACCATTAAGGACGTTACTTTATAAACCCTTCCTATATGTGCACTGCACTTAGAAGGTTTCTTATATAGGCATGCTCAGGGGAGGAGTTGCAATTTACACCTGGACTTTATAAAATACAAGCATACATGCCCTCAGGCACGTTTAATACCTCTGTAGAAATGGGGAAAAAAGGGGTAACATATGGAAAGTGATGTGCATTAATGCCAGCAGAATGTGAATTAAAATTCTGGATCTAGAGGCTATAGGTCGACTTAGATTTTGTGGTGGTCATAGAGAATCATGACTGGAATATAATTGTACCAGGCTATAATTTATTCAGGACAGACAGGGTAGGAAGAAACGGAGGAGTGGCATTATATGTAAAAAAAGAAGACATAATAATAATTATATTAAAGCAACAGAATTATGGGACTTATAAGGTAAGGAGGAGGGACCGTGGGTTAATCTGAAAAGATAGAATGGGGAATCCATTTGCAATGGTGTGATATATCGACCTCCTTCACAGGCAGAAGATGTGGAGAGAGATTTGACTGAAGACATTTCACAGTATTGCTATGAAATGAGAAGTTGCTACTTATACCGTAGGTGATTTCAATAGGCTGGATTTTGACTGAGACATCCCTGCTGCAGTGGCGTCTAGAAGAAGATCCTGGATTTTCTACGGGGAGAACTATCAAGAAACAGGTAATGAAATCCACACAGGAAGGGACACCATACTGGGCCTGCTACTGGTGAATGGAAACCAGCCAATGCCTCAGGACCTGCCTTTGCTTTGAGATTCTAAACATGGTTATATTGCACTACCTCCACCAGCAGAATGGCGGGATAGGACTCCTGCGCAGCAACAAGCTGCTTAGTGGGAACATTGGCCATCAGGTAAGGTTTGTCTCTTTGCAGATGACACCAAAATCTGCAATAGGGTAGATACCCAGGAAGGTCTAAATAACATGAGGATGGATCTACTAGCAGTAGAAAGAGCATGCTTCATGGAATTATTTTCGGTCCTTGTGCATCTGTGCCTTGTTATGCATGTGTCTGTGTTTTGTTTGCATGTTTGTTTGACTGTACATGTCTGTTTTGTTTGTATGTGTGTGATGTAGGAGAGACATTTTGAAAGGGGTGGTTCCCCTGCTGCTGTTTCAGTATATTAATATTTCTATGCTGAAGAAGTTGGAACTGCTTCTCCCATAGAAATGCATGGGGCCATTTATCGGGGAGTTTATTTTTTTAGACCCCCCTCCAGTCTGGTTCATTTTCAAACTTGATATCGTCTTTTCAGTGGTTCATCCCTCACATCAAGGTCTGTCCCATTATGTTACATTTTCAGAGAATTATTTTACACCCAAAAAGACAGGCATTTTTGGATCCTTATGTATAATTTCTTTCCAACATTCTATTGGGATATAAAGAATAAAAATATGCTCCATAAGCTCTAAGTTTAATTAGTTTACGCAGGTAAGTTTACTTTACATGGGGAATTTTAGGCCACTCTCTATTCTGAATTGTGCAATACAATGTTTTTCAAGGCAATCCTAGTGTCCTCCTAGTCAGTCTGGTTCTCAGGATACCCGCAATGAAAATGCTTGAGATAGATTTGCATGCACTGCATGCAAATCCGTTTCATACGTATTCACTGTGGATATCCTAAAAAAACAGACTGGCTAGGGAGTACACCAGGATCGCTGCCTCGACTTCCTCTCCTCTCATGCCCTCCTAGATCCTTTACAATCTGGCTTCCGTCCCTTACACTACTGAAACAGCTCTTACCAAAGTCTCCAGTGACTTGTTCCTGGCAAAATCTCAGGGTCTCTACTCTGTCCTCATCCTTCTTGACCTCTCTGCTGCTTTTTTATTTATTTTATTTATTTAACAGTATTTCTAAACCGCCTTATCTTAATAATCAAGGTGGTATCACAGCAAGCAATCAGGTAAAGTGGGTGTGTTATACATGCAGTGAGGGTGAGACTTAGTTGTGTGTGGGCTGAGTTGTGTGCTAGATTTGTTTGAGCTATGTACAAAGTGGGCTATCTACAGTGGTGCTTTTGACACTGTTGACCACAACCTTCTCCTCGATACCCTGTCCTCGCTTGGTTTTAGGGGCTCTGTACTATCCTGGTTCTCCTCCTACCTCTCTCATCGCTCTTTCAGTGTATGCTCTGGTGGCTCCTCCTCCTTTCCTACCCCGCTCCCAGTCAGTGTACCACAGGGATCCGTCCTGGGTCCGCTCCTTTTCTCTCTCTATACCCAATCCCTTGGTGCCCTTATCTCTTCCCATGGCTTTCAGTACCATCTCTAAGCCGATGACTCCCAAATCTACCTCTCTACACCTGAAATCTCTCCAGCAATCCAGACCAAGATCTCTGCCTGCCTTTCTGACATTGCTATCAGGGAGAGAGCCTCTTTCAATTGAAAGCAAGTTCTGCGACGAGGGGACATGGGATGAGGGTGAAGGGAGATAGATTCAGGAGTGATATGCGGAAATATTTCTTTACGGAAAGAGTAGTGGATCCGTGGAATAGTCTCCCAGTGGAGATGGTAGAGATGAGGACAGTAACTGAATTCAAAAAAGCATGGGACCAACACAGAGGATCTCTAAAGGTAAAAAGTGGACTGTTGTAGTTGTTGTTATGGAAGGACAGACTAGATGGGCCTTGTGGTCTTTTTCTGTCATCATGTTTCTATGTTTCTATCTGGATGTCTCACCGCCACTTGAAATTGAACATGGCCAAGACTGAACTCCTTATCTTTCCCACCTCCCCCTCTCTTCCTCCTTTCTCAATCTCTGTGGATAACTCTGTAATCCTTCCTGTTTCCTCGGCCCGCAACCTGGGGGTTATCTTTGACTCCTCTCTTTCTCTTTCTCCACACATATCCAGCTCGTAGCTACGACCTGCCGTTTCTTTCTCTACAACATTAGCAAAATCTGCCCCTTCCTTTCTGACCACACTACTAAAACGCTTATCCACTCCTTAATCTCCTCCCGCCTTGACTACTGCAACCTACTCCTTGCTGGTCTCCCTGCGAACCATCTCTTTCCACTTCAATCTATTCAACATTCTGCTGCTCGACTAATTTTCTGCCAGCCTCGCCATACCCACATCACTCCTCTTCTCAAGTCACTTCACTGGCTCCCTATCCGTTTCCACATCCAGTTCAAACTTCTCCTCCTCATTCTTCAGCTCCTCAGTATCTATCATCTCTTATCTCTCCCTACATCCCCTCTCGGGAACTTCACTCTTCTAACAAAGTACTTCTATCTAAGCCCTCCACTCGTACTGCTAACTCCAGACTTCGCTCCTTTCACCTTGCTGCACCTTTCGCCTGGAACAATCTACCTGTGTCTATACGCCAGGCACCCTCCCTAACCCTCTTCAAATCCAGGCTGAAAACCCACCTCTTCACTGTTGCTTCAGATCTTGACTTCTGTGTTGTGTCTTGACTAGATTATAAGTGCCGTGTTTGTGTTTTTGCCCTGACTAGATTATTGCTCTGTGTATTTTGTCTTAACTAGATTGTAAGCTCTGATGAGCAGGGACTGTCTCTTACATGTCTGTACAGCGCTGTGTACAACTGGCAGCGCTATATAAATGTTCAATAGTAGTAGTAGTAGAAACACTAATATATCAGTGTCATTAGTGGGCATGGATGCTACCGTTCCATTTCGTTTATGCATTCACTTTTCTGAGGTCACCAATATCTCAAATCAGGTGGAAGAAGCACATTGATATACTCCTATCATGATGTTATCTTAAGTTAAGAGCACAAAGTCCAAATTACCTGCCTACACTTACCTGGGACACTTATTCAGAATGAGGGGGGGGGGGGAGGAAGAGACATTTTGGTTCCAAGTTTGTGCAACAAGATGTGAAGGAGGAAAGAGGAGCCATTACCCTGCCCCTCCAGCCATCGCATGACACATCAAAAATATCACTTCCAAGCAGTCAAACTGACAGAGAAATAGACACAGTATTGAATTTCCCTCCATACTGTGCAAAATAAAAACATAATAGATGCAAATTCTAAAAACTGACATATTCAAATCTTTTTTAGGGGACAGGAAGCTGCTAAACAGGTGGACGTTGGGGAGACAGCTCTAAAATCAGGGACAATCCCTGAAAATTGCTGAAAGTAGAAAGTACTGCCAAGAAAGAAATAATAAGAAATAGAAAGCTATTATTCCAGGCAAGAAAAATATCATTAGAAAGAAGTTAAATAAAATGCTAAATGGGAACTGAGGACAGCTCACATATGTGCAAATATAAAGCAAATGACATGTCTCATCTTAATATGTCCTTATTGCCTCATAAGTATATTAAAGAATAGTTTCTTCACAAATAGAACAAGGTTGCTCCATTTCACATCTGCTAGGATAGGATGTTTTGGCAGCAGAGGATAGGGGGATGGGGATAAGGGTGAATATCCACCGTACAAAGAGCCGCATGAGAGAACAGGAATTGCAAGCTGATTGATGGTTTTCTATCTTATTCCATGCTGTTATAGCACTGATTTTTATGTCCTGTATTATTCTTTGCTGATCTTTTCTCTCAGTTATTTATGCTGGATTGTTACTCCTTCCTCTACTTCTAAATACAGCAGGGTAAATTTCAGCCAGCAGAGTCATGGTTATTAAATTAAATATTGGCACCAAAGTTCAATCTGATACATACATTCAGCACTACTGTCTGTATTAATTATTGACATTGAATATACACACTCTGCAACTACTCTGCAGACGTAAACTAAACAGGTAACTTATCCATTTAACAGCTGAATATTGCTGTTAAATGGATAATTCCCAGTACTGCCTCTGCCCTTCCCCTAAACCCAGCCCTTTATTATTCTGATAAAATGTAGCCATTTAACAACTTCAAAGGCTGGTTGTATCTTGGATAATTGTTAAAAATTAAGGGAAAGGAGAGTCATATGTTCACCACTCTCAGTGAATGATTAACTTTCTCTGAGTTTTTATATATGCCTTCCTTTCAAGTTTCTTTACATCATAATCATAAAGATTTTTCAATTTGGTTCAATTTACCTCTAAATAAAGTTGCCTTAGCACATTTGTCCAGGCCAAAGGTCATCCTGATGTCAAGCTTTTAATGGTGACATTTGTTTGCCATGTGCTACCCAAGAGTATGTGTCTATCATACTACACTGAGGTGAGTTAGCTGTTTTAAAATAGCTGAAGTAGTTGTCCTATCTTAAGGAGCTTTGGAAAGCTCCTTTGTATTTACTGTTCTGTTATTCATTATTCAATATTTTACATGTAATTATTTTCAAACAACAGCTATGTGAATGGTTACTCTATACATAAATAGAAGTCTGAAATGTAGTTATCTTCTTACTGTTTCCATAGATGTGATTACACAGTGTTTATGCTCTTAAAATACATGAAAGATAGATTGATAAATGGAATTTAATATTACTGTATCTTTCATGCAGGTAACTAGCTGAAACATATCCCATGTTGGGTTCTTTCTAAAGATTTTCTGAGGAATTTTGGTGTCACTAGTTGTTGTTCGTCATTTGTTTTTATGCAAATATAATTTTTATATACAAAAGCATAATTCCTTGGTTCTCCCTTGATTTTTTTGATGTTTTGATTGTTTAAGCATTGTTGGTTGAGTTCAAGCAACTAAATAAAATATTTTTTTAGTTTAAACTGTTATTATTGGATTGGCTCCCTCTGGTATATTTTGATTCCCCTTCATTTTTACATTTTCTTGGCAACCCAAATTTATGCCAGCCTCATGAAGGAGAAAATCTATCCAAACATGACAGCTGCTGGAAGCAAATAGAAGACGTGGAAACATGGGGTGACTAGACATTTGTAGAGAAGTCTGTGCAGGACATTGAAAGTCATGTCTGTGTTGGCTCCTCCTTCTTCATGCCATAATTTTTTTTTGGTGCATCTATTTTAGGATATCTGCTACTCAGCAAAACCTGAACATTTTGATTTTCCCTCCAATGGCCAAAAAGATTTTGAATTTTGATATTACCTTATCGCTTATGCAGGCGAGTTAGGAAAAAATGGAGCCCTTAATCCCCAACATTCATTATTTTGTGCTGCCCTACTAGCACACTTTTTTTTTTTTTGCCATATGATATTCATCTGGCAGCCAATATGCAAGACTTTTGGGTGGATTCCTGTATTCTCCCCCTCACACATAGAAGACTATATACTATGGGGGTCATTTTGAATAGCGAATAGCAGGGATGTATGTTTGGTTTGGACATAAAACCCCCACTATCCCCTTGCGCCGTATTCAGAGTTCCCGCCTCCCCACATATACAGCGGCATTGTGCGTGGAGTGCTGGACGGGGAGAGAGGGGGTATGCTGGAGGCGGAGAGTGGGCGGAACGCAGGGTGGGCCCAAGAAACAAGATGTAAAGAGCCTATTCTGATCATGGCCCTGTACATCCTGCAAGGCCAAGATGGATGGGGGACATTCCACCTCAGAGGTGGAATAAGTTCCAGGAGCTGCAGTGATCAGGGCATGCAGACCCCCCAAAGTGTTGCAGTAGCAGCAGTGAAAGCCCCGAAGCCCAATCCCGGCTGCACCCAAGGTCTGGGCGGCAGGGAAAGAAGAGTGGGACTGGTGTTGGACTGGCTGTGCTCTTGCTGGGCGCCCCGGTGCCATGGCACTGGTATTCCAGCAGGAGCATGGGGTGGGCTGGCTGGGCAGAGTGAAGGACATCTCCCATGGCAGAATCGCGACACATCCAGGCCATCTAAGTGCCCGATTCTGCAACCGCAGGAACATCTAGCTCCCATGATTGTGGAATTAAGTACAAATTTGGGCCATCCATTTTTCAGCCATCCAAATGGCCCAGACATACCCCAATTAGAATTGGCCTCTATGGTAATATCTTGTGACCAGCGCCGTACCTAGCCCTGTGCAAGCGGTGTAGCCGCACAGGGTACAAAGAAATAGGGGCACATTTGGGGCTGCCAGCCTCAGCTGCCCTCTTCATGCTGCCTGCCCTTGCACCCCCCCTGCTGCTTTTTGTGTTTCCTTGGTGGCGCCGGTGGCATTGGCAGCAGCAGCAGCACAGTGGACATCTAATTCCAAAAAAAACCAAAACATGGGTCTTTCCAATTCTGTGGTTGCATGCAGGTCTGATCCCTCCCTCCTCTGACATATGCAAACGTCAGAGGAAGGAGGGACCATATAGCCATTCAAGCATAGAATTGCAAAGACCCACATTTGAATGGTTGGTCTAGTCTCTCCCTCCTCTGATGCGAGCATATGTCAAAGGAGGGAGGGATCAAACCTGCGTGCAAGCTTGGAGTGAGAAAGACCCGCGTTGAGTTTTTTTTTTTTAAATTGGATGTCTGCTCCGCTGCTGTCTGCTCCGCTGCTGCCAAAAAACCATGAGAAGCAGTGGTGGGGCAAAGGCAGGCAGCACGGTCCTCGTCATGAACTCGGTCTCCAGCTTGCCAGGCTTGTTGATCATGGGTTTGCCAAAGAGATTCTTTCCTTGGCAAGGGACATTGATCAATTTGTCCTGAACTCACTGCTCAAGGTCGGATGGCTGTAGCCAATCTTGGCGGCATACACCGATGCCAGCCACTGCTACTTGAGCCGCCAACTCGAACCTGTCATAGGCCGCCCGAGACATGAATTTGGAGCATTCACGGACTGCTTTGGCCAGGTTCTTGAACAGCTGCAAAGGTTCCTCGGAGAGACCAGCCAAGAACCCGGTGAGTTCCTTTGCCAGGTCTCTCAGGTACATGTGGCCGATGAGCATCGAGCCCTGGTAGCACTTCCTGCTGAGGGTGTTCAGGGTGCAGGCCTCCCTGCCGGAGGGCACCAAGAAGTGCGTCTTCTGACTTTTCAGCCAACGCATGGCCGACTCCACCACCATGGAGTTACGCGGCAATTGTGACTTCTGGAAGCCCAGGTGCCGGCGGATTCGAAACATCGAGTCGAGCCGCTTGCTCACCACCGGCACCAAAGCTGATGTCTCCCACATTCGGAGCATCAGCTATTCCAGGATGGGAGAAATGGGCACTGTGAGTGATTCCCACAGAAGGGCCTCGTACTGAAGGATTTCCAGTTCATCCGCCTGAGGATCCTCCTCCGACTCAGTTAGGAATTCCAGGGCCTTGGACATGTACTTCAGAAAATCAAGGAAGCTCATATTCTCGGGTGGAGACCTCCGTCGAGGCTCTGAGATGGGAGAGTCAAATGGGATGTCGCAGTGGTGATGGGTATCGGGGGACTCCTCATCCTCTATCTCCCACTCAGAGTAGTCCTGTTTGGGTCTAACGCTGGCTCCCCCGAAGGGGAATCCTTGATGAGGATAGTGTCTGGGGACCAAGGCTGGTCCACGGTCTGATCCTTCTCCAATGCCTTGGACGAACGTCTCGAACTGTGGGACCAGGCCGGGGAGCCCCCCGCCAGTTGGAACCATGCAAGAACACCACCTTCGAGGGTTTCTTCTTCTTTCCGGGTTCTCTCAAGGGAGACCCCCTTTCTGAGGACCCACAATGAGGCTCGGGTTTGGAGGATTCCGCCCGAGATGTCGGGGCCTCAGACGAGGCCCTGGCCTTTGGAGGCACCATGGACTCAGGGAAAAACTTATCATGCTGCTGCTGCTGGTGGCTCTTGAGGGCCTTACTGGACATCCTCTTGCAGAGACTGCAGGTTGCCGGGTCGTGATCTGGCCCCAGGCAGCGGAGACTGAGTTGTGTGTGTCGATCAAAGACATAAGTTTAGAGCACCAATCACACTCCTTGAAGCCATTGGTAGCCATGGGGGAAAAAGGTACCCCTGCGAGGTCGAAGACTCTCCGGGCTGCCAGCGGAAAAAAAAAGGCACAAAGATGCCAGGAAAAGAAAAGAACAAAAAAGCTACAAAAATTAGACCGAACTTGACGCTGAGGCAACGAGGTCGGCAGGTTGGAAGAGTACCGATGCGATACCAGAGCCAAGTATGAAACTCGGAGAGAAAAAAATCTATTTTTTCCAGGGACAAACCAGACAAGCGTCTGAAGGGCTCTGCGGAAAAAAGGAGACTGAGCAAGATGGCACCCTTGGGCGGGAAGGGGACCACGCATACGTGGTGGCATCTCCCAAAGGCTTTCTTTGAAAGCTGGGGGGATGCTTCCACGAGGGCTCTATCGGCACCGATGTCACCCATATGTGAGGACTAACTTCCTGCTTGTTCCCAGAGAACACTCTCTACCTTCTATTCTCTGGGATCTGCTGTTTGGTCTTGTCTATGGGCATCACAATTTTAAATTAAGTCCTGCATAGTAGTAAACACTTACCGGGCAACATGTCAACTGACTGAGTTGTCTAGACTGCATAGTTATTTAAAAATAGTCATTAATGGAATGAAGTATTAATGGTATACAAAGAATATGACAAGATTGATTTGTTTAAAACATAGGGGTATGGTTACTAAACTGATCTAAGGACTGGCAACTTAATGCATGCTTAGAGCCAAAAATTAGCACGTGATGTATGGCCAACCCATACTGTTGGAAGCTTTCCTGGCAAGTCCTTGTGCAGTTAGCACAGTGTGAAACACTTCACCGCACTAACTCTGCAAGCATGATTAATATGGGCAGGGCTGGCGCAATACAGAGTGTGGCAGGGGACACTGACTTCTGGGGGCACCAAAATGCAGAAAAATAAAAATAAAAAAAATGAGAAAAATAAAAACGGCAAAAAGTGAAATACTGTAAATATTAAAAACTAAGGTGTTATCAAAAACAGCATTGCGGGCTTAGCCACGGGTCATCAACTAATGAGTAAGGAGGGCATCTATTTATAGGTTGCAGGGGGGTGCCAGAAGCCCTATCACCAGCCCTGAATATAGGTGCACTCACTGCCATCCATTGAGGTGGCATAAGTGCACCATGCTATCTGCAACATTGACAATTAGTGCCTGCTAATGATGCAAATCAATAATTAACGTATTCAAAACCCTACACAACCAGTCATCGCCATATCTCAAGTCCCTCATCCGAATACCAACAACCACCAGAAACAAGTGCAGATATTACCGCAATTTACTAGACCTGCCAGTGGAAATAACATGGGTAAAGCAAACTACTCGCTACAGAGCCTTCTCCATTTATTTATTTATTTTTTTTTTTAAACTTTTTATTTATAAGTTTAATAAATCTTAAACATCCAGACATTATCCATGAATAAAACAGAAAAATAGAAAACAACCACCAAATTTTCAAAAGGAAATAAACTATCACCTACTCATCTTTCCCATCTTAGACCCCAAAATTTAAGAAATAGGGGAGTACTAGGAAATATACAAAATAATGACACAGAAATCCTAGCCATTACACAAATAATCAAAACAGGCGAATGGGAGACTCATACGTCAGCTGTATGAGAAGGTAAAACAGCCTCAATATCGCTTACTTCCCTAAGTTCCAAAAACGCTAACAGCTGCTTAGGGTCAAAGAACAAATACATCTTTTTTAAAATTAACATAACATTTAACAGGAAATTTGAGTTGGAAGGAAGCACCCAGGGCCAAGGTCCTAGTGCGAAGAGCCAAAAACTCTTTCCTTCTCATTTGGGTAATAGGTGATAAGTCAGGAAATACTCAAACTCTTGAACCCATAAACTTTTCATTAGCATTCCGGAAATACATTTTGAGAATAAAAACTTTATCTGTCTCTAAAGCAAATGTAGCAAGGAGGGTAGTTCTTTCCACTGCAATCTCCAAGGAACTCTCAAGGAGACCCGTGAGATCCCCCAAACCGGGATGTACGGGGGAGGCCTCACCTCCTCCACTTCCACTACCCAAGGATAAGTACTGAGCCCTAGTCAAGGGAGGGCACTGCTCCGGGGAGATTTTTAAAACCTCCCTAAAATACTTCCGCAGCATCTCAACCGCTGATAGTATTGGAGACCTGGGAAAACTCAGGAACCGGAGATTACAACGCCGGACCTGGTTTTCCAGGTACTCCATTTTCCTAGCAGCCACAGTAATATCCTTCAGCTGAGCATGAAACAAGTTACGCACCTCCCCCATCTCCTTCTCTAGGGTATTAACCCTACTAACTTGCTCTTCATAAGCCCTAGACAGAGAATCACAAGAATCTCTAACCACATTAAGTTCAGACTGAAACGTCCCACAAAGTCTATTCATAGAGCGATTCAATGAGGCCAGTCCTTCCATAGCGTTTCCATTGTATATGCCGCGGGTCTCACCAAATCTGGAACCACAGGAAGCTCTCCTCTCTTTGTCAGGACTGCAGGCACAGATCTCTCCACTGGTTCACCCAACTCACTCCTCGAACCTCGTCCTGTATCCACCAAAGGAGAAGTCAACACGGAGTTCGCACCTCCTAGACCCTCACGTGTCGGCGTACTCGTAGAGACCGACTCCGGGATCACAGCGTTCGCCGAGGACAAGCTTCCGGGTCGCGGCGGTGGCGTGCACTCCTCTGGCGAGAGCCATACGCCCGACACGCTCTGGGGCGACCCCCCTCCTTCTGCCCCAGCCAAAGACGCTGCTCCAACGCAGGGCTCAAAGCCACACTGCCCCAACGTACGCTGACCCACAGAACTCGCTGTTTTCTCGCCCGGAGGTAAGGCAACTTGCTTCCGCTTTCTCCGACCCATCACACGGATGCCGCTCCACAGGATCGCAGAACTCAGGGCAGCGGCTCACCACTCCACGCTGACATCCGCCATCTTGGTTACTCCCCAATTAATGCATCCTCCATTTATTTATTTATTTGACAGCTTTACTATACTGCCTTATCCTATGGTCAAGGCGGTTTATATTGAAACAAAACTTGATACATTGTAACAGGGTAATGAACTTGAATAAAACTTAATGCATTGTAGCAGGGCAAAGAACTTGGAGAGAACTTAAATTAGGGGGAATCAATGTTCATGTGGGGGGGGGGGGGTGAAAGGGGACAGAGGCTGTTGTGTGAAAGAATTATGTCTTGTCTTCAGTGAAGTAGGCTGTAAATAGGTGAGTTTTGAGGGCCTTTCTGAAAGTTAGTAGATCCTTTGTAGCCCAGGGTTTGTATAGGATTGTGTTCCAGAGGGAAGATACATAGAGGGAGAAGGCACTTCTGGATGTGGTGGTGCTGATCTATGCACCTGATCTATGGAATGCACTCCCCAATAATCTCAGCGAAACACATGACCTAACAAAATTCCAAAAATAACTCAAGACATTCCTATTCAAAGAACACTTCAAAGACTAAATGGTTTGCCACCATGGAACAATAAAAGTTACAGATACTTATCCCCCTTGCAATAAGTCCCTCCCACACACTCCGATTTCTTACTCTTCCCCTCCACCTTCCCCCAAATACACAACCTTTGTTTGACATAATTGCTGTTATTTGAACATGTTACGGTCTATTGACCACAGTTACCAAATATAATCATTCTGTTCGATATTACTAAGGTTCTAGGTGAAACAATTAAAGATTTTGTTCCTGGTAAATGTGGTAGAAAACACACACACAAAAAAAGAAAAATAAATAAATAACTGCAATATGTAGGCAATGCCCACTCTCTGCCCCTAATTCTCATAATCCTCGCCCAATCATGCGTTAAGCTCTTAGCACAGGATTTTTACCACGTGATGTTTTTAGCAAGCAGTAACGATTACCATGGTCCCATGCTAATGGCTTACCACTTGCTAAAACCCATACTATTCATTAGTGCTCTTTAATAAACATACCTCATAGACAAATAACACAAACTGAGAAGTTCTTGGAATAGTCAGTCAATGGGATTAGTCCTCCATGCCCCAGCACTCAGAATTCCCACTTCAAGGATAGTGGAGATCACTGAAGTTCAGGGAGGTGTGACAAACTGACTCTCCTGAGAACTATTAAGTTTTGTTTGATGGTGATTGGCAGATAATAGTCTATGTTGCTATGATTTTAATTTATTTGTTAACAAATAATTGTTTTTTTCTGTATGAGTGTTTTTGTGTACGGTATTTTATGTCATACTATTATGTATGTATTGCTGTAATCTGCCTAGATGAACCACACTGCTTCCCTGTGGTTCCAATAGCTCTGAGCTGTATGGGCTTGGCAATGAGCTCCCCAGCCCTAGAGGCTGGCATCTGCTGTCAGCAGGATCCAGGAGAAATCTTCCAGCGGTACACTCTTCCTCAGATGACAGGGCTGCTGCCACCACCACAGGCAAGAATTCATTATCAATGGGAGCAGAAGCCTGCACTCGAACACCTGTGAACTCAGGGGCCATCGAGTCAACAAGGACTACAGGAGCGGCTGCATGTGAGCACACACCCATGGCACCATCTCTATTTTTTTCTGTCATCAACCTGAGGAGCTGAAGATAATCCCAGACTCTGGGGGCCAGGCAATTCAACAGTTTCCTGACTTTCTCCTCTGGTAGGAAAACTCTACTCATTCGAGTGTCAAAATGTGCTGCCAGGAACTCCAAGGACTGGGAAGGCAAAAGCTGGCTTTTATCCTGATTGATCACCCAGACAAGGCTTTCCACAAAGGAAACCACTCGGGACCTCACCCGAGATGCTTCTGACAGGAAACTGATTTGTATAGCTAGTCGTCCAGATAGGGATGGACCCAGATCCCTTGGTGCCACAGTGCTGCAGCCACGACCACCATGACCTTTGAGAATGTCCTTAGGGCAGTAGAGAGCCCAACAAGAAAGCGGTGACCTGATAATGAGAGTCAAGGGCACAAAATGCAGATACTTCTTGTTGATCTGCCAGGATTGGAATGTGAAAATACGCCTCAACCAGGTTTTCCCCTCAGCACACTGCTTGAATCACAGAGCGCAAGATTTCCATCCGAAAGCACAGGACGCACAAGTGCTCGTTGACCTCCTTGAGGTTGAGAATGAGCCGGAAGAAACACCTTTCTTTGGCCCCACGAAATAGATGGAGAATCTGCCCTTGTCCTACTTGTCTGGGGGGACAGGCACCACCACCTTTAGGTGCAGCAACTTGTCCAAGATGGTCTGCATCACAGCACGTTTGATCACAGACCCACAAGGGGAAATGAGGAAGGCATCGGGAATAGGCTCTTTGCACTCCAGGACATAGCCGAACTGAATGGTGTCTACCACCCAGCAATCCTTTGTAACCTGGACTCATTCCTGAAAGAGGAAGTGAAGCCTACTGCCCACTGGAGGCACCAAGGAATGGGCCCCCAAATCCTCAATGCTGTAGAATAGCAGACACCATGGCAAACTGGCTCTTCAGCAAGGAATCAACCTTGCAGTCCAGAACATCATTTAAGGCCAATCCGCTTTCCACAGGAATGGTGGCCAGTTTGGTAACCACTGCAGTAGCCTAATGGTTAGAGCACTGGCTTAGTAACCAAAAGACTAGGGTTCATTTCCCACTAGCACTCCTTGTGGCCTTGGGCAAGTCACTTAACCCTCCATTGCCTTGGAAGAAAGGCTTGGCAATCTACTTCCAGTCAAACTGTCAAAAAAACCCAGGAGCTACTGGGTTACCAGGAGTCAGTATTGGATGGCACACATTACATACTCCTGTCTCCCTCTGTACATGAAAGAGAAAGCTGTGAGCCTCAAGGGAATATTTATTTAATTTATGGATGAGACTTCTTCCACACAGTCTTTCAGGCCTTAGTATCCCCACACTTAGAATAATATAATACTTTCTTCCAAGGCTTACCAAACTATGCTTTTCATCCTCTGCAGATGGCACAGAAAACTGCTGCTCACATTCTTTATGGTGCACACAGATCTAACCACATAATGCCAATTAGGGTTGCCAACTGGCTCCAGATGCGCCCGACAGACTTGATCCAGTCCTGGGTTTACCCCATTGCATGCAGTGACTTGTAGTTGTTCATTTCTTATGGAGTGCAATGGAGAAATCAGAACTACATATCCCTGCATGCAATGGGGTAAATCCAGGACTGGATTGACCCTGTCGGGCGCATCTGGAGCCAGTTGGCAACCCTAATGCCAATTCTGAAGCAGCTTGTGATCTGGATTGGCCGCTGCTGGAAACAGGATACTGGACTTGATGGATCTTGGTCTGACCCAGTATGGCATTCTTTATGTCCACTGGCTTCTCATAAAAGGCCAAACAAAATACAAAGTCATTCTCACAACATTCAAGTTACTCCACAACCTCTCCTCTGTTTACTTGCCATCCAATAGTTAAGATACCAAACAACAGACCTAGAAGAACAAATACACAAAATACATTTATTATCCCCATGCTGAAATTGAAGAGCAGCCAAGCTACATCCAACAGAACGTTTTCGCTCTAAACAGCATCCATTTGGAATTGATTTTATTTATTTATTTATTTTATTTTATTTCCCAGAAAGCTCATGTATCATTCCTGATCTGGCAGACTTTCGTAAAAAGCTGAAAACATTTCTTTTCATTGAGCAGTTCGGCAGAGAAGAGTAATAATACTATACACCACAGTACCTTCTTGACAATATGAACTACTTCATAATGTTCAGTTGATGATTCACTAAGTTGCATTTTATATACTTGTGTTATTATGTAAAGTTAAAATTCAGTTAACATGTAAACTGGTATATAAAAGTAGCTAAATAAATAAATAAGAAAGTATAGGTGGGAAGGATATGCTTATGTGGTGGTGGGGGTGTGTTTAGGAATGCGGGGGTGTATTTGAGGGTAAGGGACATGTGTGTACAGTTGTGGGCAACATTATTGGCACTCTTGCATTTTAGGTATGTTGTGTACAATATCTTAAGAAATAATTGGAAATATTCCAACTGTATGTCATCATAATATTTTAATAGTATGTTCAAAGGTATACAACAAAGAAAAGATGTCTGTGCAACTTCGACGTAGTAATTTCTGAGAAAAAACAAAAACAAAGTATGACTTGGACAGGATTAATGGCACCCATCATTAATATTTGGTTGCACAACCCTTGGCAGTGATGACAGCCTCCAAACATTTCTTGTAGCCATCTATAAGTTTCATACATCTGTCTGCTGGTAGTTTGTCCCATTCTTCAATTGTGATTTGTTCCAGCACATGAATGTTTCCAGGATTCCATTTACCAATGACAGATTTCAGCTCTTTCCAAAAGTTCTCGATTGGATTGAGATCAGCACTCATTGCTGGCCAGTTTAAAACAGTCCATTTGTTCCTTTTTAAACCGTTCTTTTGTACTTTTGGATACATTTTCTGAGTCATTGTCCTGCTGGAGGACCCATGACCTTCGACCCAGACCTAGCGTTTTGACACTAGGTAGCACATTTTGCTCAAATACACCTTGGTAGTCCTCTGACTTCATGATTCCTTTAATACATTCCAGGTCTCCAGTTCCTGAGGCAGCAAAACAGCCCCACAACATCATGGATCCTCCACCATATTTAACTGTAGGAAGGGTGTCTTTTTTCTTATAAGCTTCATTTCTTTGCCTGTAAATTTATCGTTGGTCTGCATTGCCAAAGAGCTCAAGTTTGGTTTCATCTGTTCACAGAACATTTTCCCAGAGGGATTGAGGTTTCTCAAGGTGGGTTTCGGCAAAGATCAGGCGTGCCTTTTTATGTCGGTCTTTGAGCAGTGGGGCCTCCTTGCCCTTCGCCCATGAAGTCCTTCTTTGTTTGGTGCATGGCATATGGTGCGGGTTGAAACCACCACTCGAGATTGTTCCAAATCAGCCTGAAGCTCTCTGGATGTTGTACATGGTGTTTTTCCAACAGTTCACACTAACCTTTTAAGACTTCTTGGATTAATTTTCTTCTTCCCACCACGGCCTGGGAGGTTCTTGATAGTTCCATGAGCAGAAAACTTCTTAATAACATTGCAAACTGTAGACACAGGAATCCCAAGTTCTTTGAAGATTGCCTTGTACCCCTTTGAAGTTTAGTGTTTGGTGATGATGGCTTTTCTGACACTCTCAGGCAGCTCTCTTGTCTTCAACTTTGTGAAAATGGAACAGGGAAGGAATGTGGCCATTTTAAACATTAGAGCCATCATTCATTGGTTGATTCAAGTCATGCAAGTTCTGACAATTGGTTATAAATGCATCTCATTTTATTGCAATGGGAGTGTGGTTTTTCTGTTCAAACTGATTTGAATTGTTTATGAGTGCCAATAATCGTCCTGGCAATGTCCCACTTTTTATACTATTTCCTTTTTTAATTGGTCATCTTATTTGATTCTTTTGAGCATAGTATAGATGTGTGTGTGTGTGTGTGTGGTGATCTTGTGTTTAGGGGGTTGTAGGAATCTGTGGGATGTATATGGGAGTGCATGCGCATAAGTGAGTAGGGTGAATGTTTTTGTGTGCGGGTATGCTGGTCAGGGAATCATATGCCCTTGGAGAGTGTGGGATATATGTGGAGTGTTTATATGGTTATGTGGGAATGCATGTGTTTGTGGGATGGCAAGATCTAGTCCCACAGGTGCTCCTTGTGGTCTTGGGCAAGCCACTTAACCCTCCATAGCCCATGTTCCCTGTAAGATAGTTATCTCCAAGTTATAATGCCCTGTTCAATGTAATTTCAGTTCGTTCAATGTAAACCGCACTGATGCAGAATAGCGCGGTATATAAGAGAATGTAAATAAATAAATAAACGGATGAGTGGGGTGTGGGTATTTGGAGCAGGTGTGAGATGTCTTTGGGATGCGGATGTCTGCTGGGTTGGTGTGTGTTAGGGATTGTTTCTAGAGGTGTGTGTATGTATGAGAGAAACAGATGTATGTGTTTGAATGTGTGTGAAAGAGTACAGGTGTGGGCTGTGTAGGAAGTGTGTGTACAGCGGTGCTGTCTGCATGGGGCACATGTGGGGGATGGGAGTGGTGTGAATGCAGGCTATATGGGGTGGCTGTGTGTCTGAGGTTTGTATTGGATGTGGGAGAATACTCAAACAAATGTGGAGGTATATGAAGGAGATATGAGTGTGTAGATTTAGAGGTGTTGGATGTTTGTGGGGTGGGTTGTATGGGGTGACTATGTGGGTATATGTATGGCATTTTGGAATGCAAGTGCATGAGGATTAGATGTGTGAGTTTATGAATAGGTGTGAATGTGGGAAGGGTATGTGGGATGGAGTTATGTGGCATGTATAGGTGTGCATGTGGGAAATATGTGGGGGTGTAGGACATGTGTGGGAGGTATATAGGGTGTATGCGTTTGTAGGCATGTGGGGGGCTGTATAGGGTGTATGTGAGATATATATGGGGGCAGTATGAAGAGAGATGTGGGGTGGATATATAAGAGGGTGTGTGCAACTGTGTGTGTAAGGGTATGGGTGTGGTGTGTATGGGGACAAAGGGGATACTGGTGGGGTATATGGGGGATATGGAATATATGTGGAGGAACTAGGGGGTGTGAGCAACCTGTGTATGTGGGTGCTGGAGGCTTTGGAAGTGTGGGGAAGCTGACTTTGAAGGTGTCTTTGGGCACCATCCTTTGTTAGTTGCTTCAATTATTTTTCCTTTATCTGCATTAAGTTGCTTGGAAGAGGAGAGGTGCTTTTGGAACTAGGTGGTGGTCAGCATTCTACAGCTTTTAACAGTTTACCATAGAAAGCAATGAATTTTTTGGGAAACTTGGTTCCCCAAAGATATTGATTCAATGTTTTTAGTTTTCAATCCTATTTGAGATATCCACATTTTCTTCCTCTGCCAAATTAAGTGAATTTTCATCCTTTTTGGAAAATTATTGTGCCTACAGACAGATCATTCGGGCATAATTCTTTCCAACATTCCACTTGTTAGAAAGCGTAAACAAGGAAATCATGTCTTGCACGGTTGCTAACTTACCCAACTGCGATAGGGACTTTTTAGTAAAAGCTCTGAATTTCTGAGAACCCTATTCTAATGCATTATGGGACCAGCAGCACCAATTTCAGCACTTCAAATACCACACTACATTGGGGATGTAAACCAGGTGTACCCTAAAATGGGTAGACTGATAGAGGTGGTCTTGCATGGTTCTTTCTGCTTTCACTTGGGTCCAGTCAACGGACAGTTTGAGGAGGTCAGCATGATAAAGACACATCTCAATGGCCCTGATTACACAAAATAATGAATTTCTAAATTTCAAACTTATTTGGGAAAGACTTTTCAGATTCTGTGACTTAGGAAAAATCTCTAGTGAATATATTAAAACAGCACAAATGGGATCTTCTAGGGACATGGATAAGCAATAGCTGAAAACCAAAAGCAATCTCTTCTTTAGACAACATAAGATGATGTAAACATGTCATCTGGCAGAAAGAGCTCCAAAATAGCACTACCAGACCATAGGATTATCCTGCAGTCTTTTTCCCCCTGGTCTTCGATACTGCCTAAATCGTGTGTGGGATTGCAGACACCTTTCTCTCTAAAAGGTGCGCTGCAGCTGTTTTGCAGTCTGAACTGCATGGGGCCAGCAGCTCCTGAAGCCTGCAGTCCTCTTGCCGTTCAAGTTTTGAACTGGCTGGAGAGTTTCTGGCAAAGAAAAAGGTGGTGTTAGGGCTTCACACACCCTACAGCAAACATTACTGGCCTTTCATGTTTGACTATGGGAAGACCTACATGAAATGCTCTCTGATGTCAAAGATTTGATTGAGTCTGGGTAAGCCGAAGATATATTCCCAGCTGGCAAAAAAATCACTACAAAAATATAAGTGCTTTTAGCACTAATTAAACCCTTTTATCCCGAACTGAAAGCATGTATGGAATGCATACCTTCTAAAATATCAAAGACAAGATTAGTATAGCTCTTTGTTCATCTTGGGGCTACAGTCTGTTGTATTAATGGCAAATGGGGCACTTTGATTCTTGGTGGTTTTAAGAAAAATGCATCCATCAGACAATAGCAACCTTTATGACTCATGAAGCTCTGCCTCTCACATGTCAGTAGCATTTTTCTGGAAAAATACATATCATCTGTCACAGAAAATCTCTAGAACCCAGTGAGGCCTTGACCCTTCATTCCTCCTACCTCCCCCAACCCTCCAGTTTACAAGCATCCCCTGAAGATGCCTTACAAAGGACAGGCGCTATTCAGAGTACGGCATCACACACTCTCCCTTCTGCTTTCTGTTTTCTAAACTCTTCCTGACAGTTGGCTGCTTTATTCAGCAGAACCACAACAAAGGGAGGCCCAGACTGTTCACACACACGCATGGTCTTTTCTCTCTCTAGTTCTCTCACTCTCTCTCTCTCTCATCTGATCATCTACAAAGGTGCTATTGTTGACGACGTGCTGGGGCTCTGTGCACCTGAAGCAGATCAAAGACAGTGTTTCTTTTTATTATTATTTTTTTTATAATACCAACCTGACCACACAGGTCTTTTTCCCAGTGCATTAAATTAAGCCCAATGATTAATCTCTACCGCCCTCAGGGTCCCTCCATACAAACAAAACAAAATATTACAAACAAAACAAGGGTGTAATAAACTTTTATTTAATGGCCTGGCTTAATGAAATGGTATAAATTGTTTTAATCAGCAGCAGCTGCAAACTTCTCTCATTAAAAATAAACACATGAGATTGTTCTAGGTCCTGTGTATGCATTCAGCACCCATAATCATTTAGAGATAAAAGAATAATTAAAAAGCAAAATGTTTTCTTAACTGTAACCAAGGATTAGTGTTTGCTACTTCTTTATAGATTTGAAATTCTGTTTGGAAGTCTTTTCAAACATCAAGTTATAAGTAGGAACAGTTTAAGTTAATAAAAAATAATCCCCAGAGGTCGGTAATTATGGAGCTGTTTTCAGAAAGCCTTTTCCACACGTAGATTATCATTGGTGGTCACTGACTCAGCTGTTTGAGGAGGCTAAGTGGGGAGGACTTTGATGAGGGGGGCAACACCTATTTCGGCAGTAAAAGGACAGTGGGGGCACTTCAGAATACAGCAGGGAAAGACCATTCACTGTGTGGCTCTAGTGCAACTCTACCAGCTGTCTCCCTTCTAGTATCTCTCATACTGATGGCTACAAGCACAATGGGTACACTCCAGGGACTTATGTGCCAAACAACGTACCAAAATAATAAGCAGGTACCTTTAACATTTGGCTCCTAATCAACCCTAGCACTGCAGTCCTGCATCTTTCTGTAGACCATGAGGGTCATTCTAAAAGGTTTCGTCATGGGTTGGACATCTGCAGACATATAAGTGGGGATGTGGTAACTATTCCACAAATGCCATTCATAGATGTCTCCAGTGCAGGGACATTCAAGTAGGCATGGGGTGTGGTGGGGGCAATGGACTTACACATCCCCATTCGATCCCAGAAGTAGCAGAGCCGTACGCAGACATATGCATGTTTATTCCTGCTCCAGGCACCAATAGGCATCAGGAAAGTGTTTGTTTTCACCTTAAAGCATCCAGAGAGTGCAGAGAAGATGGAGAATTAAGTGACCAGCTTTAGATTACAAAGTCCCACACTGGAATTTTAACCCACACCACCCAGCTCTTAAGCCACTACTTTAACCATTATGCTATTAGACATCTAGGTTCTAAAATGCTCTCCTGGGGATATCCATACAGACATCTGATGCACATGCATATCGGGCACGTCCATGTTTCTGGAATTATGCCTGAACTTGCAGTTGCTTGCCTTTCTTTTCAGATGTTCTGGCTTTGGCATCCCAGATTGCACTTGGACGTCCATTTGAAATGTGCCTGTATTCAGCAGCACTGTAACAGAAATTCTGTGGTTACTGGTAACCATAAAATAGTTTGCAAATCAGTTCTTTTCGTAAGCTGCCAAATAGCCAGTAGGCTTCAGATCTGCTGCCCTTTATTTCACTGTTGAGTTACCAAACATATTTGGAATATGTATTATTTATATTAGCTTTTCCAATGCTTAATAATACAAACCTTTTCCAGTACCATGCATATTGTGAAGTGATACCAAACCCTACAAAAGACACTCAAGACTTATGTTCAACTGATATTTATAAAGAAATACAAGCGCCACAGGACAAAACAGCACAAACCAACAAAAAACAAAAACTCATAGACAAATCATGGCACGTGACACCACAATCAATGTGCAACATTGATTTAACATTTTTATCCTCTATACCAGTGATGGCTAACCTTTTTGAGCCCGAGTGCCCAAACTGCCGCACAAAACCAAAGAATTTCCTCAAAGTGCCAGCATGTCAATTAAACCTCAGCTCAGTTACACATGCAGAACATAGACCATCACCAAACAAGGAATCACAATTTAGAAACAGGAAGGCAATAATTAAACTGGGAACCCCAAAAGCCAAACTTGGAATGTACAACACTGTAGAAATAAAACTATAAATTAATTTCCTCTTGTACCAAACAAAGCACAGACGTTAATGATGCACATTTCCCAGAGGTTTCATATTCCAGTTAATAAATTCAAAATAAAGAGATATCTTTCTACCTTTTGTGCATTTTTTTTCAGTTGCAATTGCTCCAGCCACTTTCTTCTGGTTTCTTCATGTTTTCTGCTAACTCTCCATCGTCTGCTGTCCATTTGTTCTTTCTTCTCTCTTCTAGTCTTTTTTTCCATTCTCTCTCTCTACATCTGCTTTAACATACTAATCTTTCTCCTTTTGCTCTTTCCTCATTCCTATTTCATCCACACAAATTTTACCGCTCCATCCTCAATCCCCACTTACTCTCCCAATACCCGGCCAATTGTAGATTTTTCATTCCTCCCACACAAAATATTTTTCCCCTCTCCATTTTACTCTCCCAGCCCCATCCCATTCTAATCCTCCCCCAACATCAGCTCCCTTCTAGTTCCAGTCTCACCCAGCATCCATTCCTTTCTAGTCCCTGCATCAGCCCATTTCCAGTCCTAGCCCCCCATCAACCCATTTCCAGTCCTAGCTCCCCCATCCATTTTCAGTCTGAGTCCCTTCATCAGCTCATTTCCAATCCTAGCCCCCCATCAGCCCATTTCTAGTCATTTCGTAGCCCCATCATCAGCCCATGTCAAATCATAGCTCCCCTCCACTCAGTACAATTCCAGTCCAAGCCCCCCCATGAGCCTACTTCCAGTTCTAGCCCCTCCAGGAGTCCATTTCAATTCAAGCCCCCACCACAGCCCATTTCCAATCTTAGCTCCCCCCAACAGCCCATTTCCAGTCCTATCCTAGCTGCTCCATCAGCCCATTTTCAGTCCTAGCTCCCTTCCCTCACAGCCCATTTCCATTCCAAGCTCCCTCCCCATCAGCTATTTGCAGTTCAAGCCTCCCCTTCCACTCAGCCCTTTTCCAGTCATAGCAACCCCCCAACCCATTACCAGTCCTAGCCCCCCATCAACCCACTTCCAGTCCTAAACCCCCATCACCCCATTTTCAGTTTAAGCCCCCCCTATAACCCATTACCAGTCCTAACCCCCCATCACCCCATTTCCAGACATCCCCCATCAGCCCAAAGCCCATTACCAGTCTTAACCCCCCCATAGCCCATTATCAGTCCTAACCCCCCCATAGCCCATTACCAGTCCTAACCCCCCATCAGCCCACTTCCAGTCTTAACCCCATCAGCCCATTTCCAGTCAGCCCCCCACAGCCCATTGCCAGTCCTAAACCCCCCCCATCAGCCCACAGCCCATTACCAGTCCTAACCACATCAGCCCACCTCAAGTCCTAACCCCTCCCCATCAGTCCATTTCCTGTCCTAGCCCCCCCCTTAGCCCATTATCAGTCCTAACCCCCCCATAGCCCATTAGCAGTTCTAACCCCCCATCATCTCATTTCCAGACAGCCCCCCATCAGCCCACAGCCCATTACCAGTCTTAACCCCCCCATAGCCCATTACTAGTCCTAACCCCCCCCAACAGCCCACAGCACATCCAGTCCTAACCCCTCCCCATCAGCCCATTTCCTGTCCTAGCCCCCCCATAGCCCATTATCAGTCCTAACCCCCATCACCCCATTTCCAGACAGCCCCCATCAGCCCAAAGCCCATTAGCAGTCTTAACCCCCCCCATAGCCCATTATCAGTCCTAACCCCCCATCACCCCATTTCCAGACAGCCCCCATCAGCCCACAGCCCATTAGCAGTCCTACCCCCCTTAGCCCATTAGCAGTCCTACCCCCCCCTAGTCCATTAGCAGTCCTACACCCCCCTAGCCCATTAGCAGTCCTAACCCCCCCCCCCCCATGGCATATAAAAAAAAAAAAAAGCTGGCTTTGGCTGCTGCCGCTGCCGCGGCAGAATGCAATGTCCCGCGGGGCCCCCTCCGCCCGCTAAGCCCCTCTGCAAGGGCTTTCAGATTCGCGAGGGAGAGCTTCTCCCTCGCGTCTCTGTTAAGCCCGCAGGGGCTAATGGGAAATTTCCCATCAGTCCCTCGCGTCTAAAGGGGCTGATGGGAAATTTCCCATTAGCCCCTGCGGGCTTAACAGAGACGCGAGGGAGACGCTCTCCCTCGCGAATCTGAAAGCCCTTGCAGAGGGGCTTAGCGGGCGGAGGGGGCCCCGCGGGACACTGCACTCTGCCGCATCCGCGGCAGCAGCCAGAGCCAGCTTTTTCTTTTTTGCGGACCTACCCGCGTGCCAGCTGCAAGGCCTTCGCGTGCCACAGCTGGCACGCGTGCCATAGGTTCGCCATCGCTGCTCTATACGCTCCTCAACCCTCCCCCGGTCCTCCAGAAACAGGACCTCCAGTGATGCAGTACCCTGATGCAACCACTGGGACCAAAACTGACCCATACCGAAAAAATGACAGGGAGGAGAGACAACAGCATACCTCCCTCCCACCACTCTCCCAACATCTTGCACATGTCTACTGCTAACATACCTCCATACTTCTCCCCCCCACCCCTACGTACCCCCATGGTCGTGCACCCCTCCGATTGCCAACCAGGACCAGTCTGCACTATAAGTTATTCAAAATCATGCTATGCATTCTGAGTGACAATGTGTCTATGTAGTCGCCCCACATGTTCAAAAACCTGGGAACCTGGGCCTTTCCCTGCAGGGTCCACAAGCGATCATATTGCAGAATTTGATGTAAGGCATTCCTCCAGTGCCAGTAGCTCAGGGGCTCCACATCGAGTCAGACCGCAAGTACAGACTTCTTGACCAAAAGCCATCCAGCCCACAACCAACATCGCCGCCCCTGACCCTCCCACTGGCAGATCTTCAAAAATATGGAAAAAACCGACATAGCCCCCAGCAGCCACTGCCTCTGCAGCACCGTCTGAGGGTATTCATGCACCTGTCACTAAAAGAGCACTATTCTCGGACAGGACCACAACATGTGCCCCAGTGTCCCCTCCTGCTCCCCACATTTACGACACTTTTACAAGGGGGTGCACCCCATCCGAAAGACCTGCACCGGCAGAATATATTCACAACTCATAAGTTTGTATTGTAAGTCCCACAGCACCACCATTACAGTGTGTTTAGGGATATTAGCCAAGGCCTTCAAAAAAGGTTCCTCTGAAATATCCATCCCCAATTCCTGGTTCCATTGGGCAACTAGCCACTCTGTAGAAAACTGCACCTGATCCAAGATGAAAGAAGACTTGGTCCATGCCACAGTAACCTGGACTGAACTCAGACAAGAAGAAATCCTCCAACTGGGTACAAAAGTCATTAGAGAGCTGCACAGCGTCCAAACTGTGAACATAGCTCCGGAGCTGCATATAAGGAAAAATAGCCAAAGCTCTCAGGCGATATTACTCTCGGAGCACAGTGAAAGCACGAAGACCCCCCTCATCTGCTAGCACCTGCTTCAACCTCCGAATTCCCCTGCTCCCGCCAACACCTAAACTGCCTAGAAGAGAGATCCATCAAGAAATCCAAATTACTGTGTAACGGAAGAAGAGCTGATTGTGATGAAGAGTGCCCTAGCCTACAACAATCCACCCATATGTACAAACAAGAGGATGGACCAGGACTGAGTCCCGTAGCCCCGCCAAAACTGGACCCCACGCATGGAGCATGTATTCAGGAGAAAAAGGAGACAGAAGAGCCTGATCATAGGCCAAGTTGGTATACTCTTCGCTCTCAAACAACCAGTCCTTGAGGTGCCACAGTAGGTAAGCCAGGTTATAGTTCTGTAAATTCGGAAGGTTCTTCCCCCTAGATGACCACAACCTCTTCAGATGCTGCAACTGAACCTGGGGTTTTCGTCTCCGCAACAAGAACTTAGAAAGTTGGCTGTCCAAAGTCCACAAATCTTGAGCTAGTACCCAAAGAGGCAACAGTTGAAGTTGGTACAACCATTGCAGAAACAACACCATCTTAAATAGAAACATAGAAAAATAGAAATATGATGACAGAAAAAGACCACATGGCCTATCTAGTCTGTCCTTCCATATCAACAACTACAACAGTCCCCTTTTTACCTTTAGAGATCCTCTGTGTTTGTCCCATGCTTTTTTGAATTCAGATACTGTCCTCATCTCTACCACCTCCACTGGGAGACTATTCCACGTATCCACCACTCTTTCTGTAAAGAAATATTTCCGCATATCACTCCTGAATCTATCCCCCTTCACCCTCATCCCATGTCCCCTTGTAGCAGAACTTGCTTTCAATTGAAAGAGGCTCTCTCCCTGAACATTTATGCCACAGAGGTATTTAAACATCTCAATCATATCACCTCTATCCCGCCTTTCCTCTAAGGTGTACATATTAAGATCCTTAACTCTGTCCTCATATGCTTTATAATGAAGACCACTAACCATTTTCATAGCCACCCTCTGCACCGACTCCATTCTGTTCACATCTTTTTGAAGGTATGGTCTCCAGAGCTGCACACTATACTAAAAATGAGGTCATACTAAAGACTTATACAGAGGCACTATCACCTCCTTTTTTCTGCTAGCCATTCCTCTCCGTATGCACCCAAGCATCCTTCTAGCTTTTGCCGTCACCTTTTCTACCTGTTTAGTTACTTTAAGATCATCAGACACAATCACGCCTAGGTCCCGCTCTCCTTTAGTGGACAAAAGTACTTCACCCCCTATACTATATTGCTCCCTTGGATTGCTGCAGCCCAAATGCATGACCTTACATTTTTTAACATTAAATCCCAGCTGCCAAATTCTAGACCATTCTTCAAGCTTAGCTAGATCCCTCCTCATGTTATCTACACCTTCCTGGGTGTCTACTCTATTGCAGATTTTGGTATCATCCGCAAAGAGGCAAACCTTACCCGACAGCCCTCCGCTATATCACTAACAAATATGTTAAAAAGAATTGGACCAAGGACAGATCCCTGGGGCTCACCACTGGTAACATCCTTCTCCTCAGAGTGAGCTCCATTTACCTGTACCCTTTGTCGCCTCCCACCCAACCAATTTCTAACCCAAGTAGTAACTTTATGGTCCATCCCTAGGGTGCTCAGTTTGTTTATAAGTCGCCTGTGAGGAACAGCGTCAAAGGCTTTACTGAAATCCAAATACACCACATCTAGGGCAATGTTCCCTCTAATTTTCTGTAGGCTGTGTGCGCATAAAATATCAGCTGTGCGGCTTTTGAAGGAAGGTTAAATTTTTTGTGCGCCACATAACGACACTTGGAGTTATATACTTTAAAATTTGACTACACATTAGAATACAGTATGTACACCACATTGTGGAAGCATCGCATAACAAAGAGAAAAAGAATACATAGTAAAAAAGAAGGCACAGTATTACTTACATGGATTAGCAGTTTAACACAAATCCAGAAATGTGACTTAATTTTAAAACTATGGATTTCCATCTCCATCAGTCCCACCGAGCCTTCTTCACCTCTATCCGCCCCCCCCCCCCCTCCTCCTCCAGGGCACCCACCACAGTTATCATTCCACCCTAAACAAATGTGACAGAACATGGAAAGTAGTGGCCAATGAAAGCCACTCTTGTGAAAATAAAACCACCAATAGACTCCCCCAAAACTCAGTGTGAGGACTCACTTTCAGTATAAAGGAAAACAATGGTTAACAAAAATCTGCAACCATAGAAATACAAGAACTGAAAGAGAGTGATTTTACACTTTACATTATTTTCTCTGTCGGGGACGAAAAAAGGACAACCACATAGATACGTGTATCCATATGCAAGACCAACATATATATCTCACAAGTATTACAATCTAATAAATAATAATTAGCCTGTTTACTACACCGGGCAACCCTCACCATAGAACAGAATCAGTGGAACCAGAGGTGCAAGACCACCCTCATGTCAGGGGAAAATATATATACAATTTAAATAATTACAAGCATAACATTTCTTGTTCCAAACAATGTCGTGAAACAAAAACAAGCAGGGATGACTCTAAATAGAAGAGATGGGCTGAATCACTATATTATAACATAAAGGCTAAACAACAGGTTATATCAAATCTCTTAAAACTTCCTCACCAAAGTTTGTGCTGATGTATCTCTTATACTTAGATGTTTAATCAGTAAAAACCTTTTTTGGGGGGGGATTGTATAGTGCACTTTCTTACATTTAAAACACTAGGTCCGGAAAATCAGAACAAATATCTTCATGTGCAATATATTTTAACTAAAAGCGACTTACATATATGATGATTTTGAAATCAGGGTCCAAGCCCTGCGAAGTACTACCGGCTGTAGAATTGTATGAACGCCGGCGTCTACGCACTGGTATTAGATGTTTCCCGCGATATGCAAATGTAGTGACGTCTGGCTAGGGGTGGGACAAGGATTGATGCCATCTCTATATTGCCATGTGATGACAACTAAAATCGCTAAGTTTAAAATTTTAAAACTTTTTTTCTTTTAATCAACAAAGGGCATTACCACTTGCCGGGAGTAGTTTCAGAAGCATGTAAACGGCTAATGTTTTTTTCAATTCTATTTATACCGTATGAAGAGTAACACGTATATTCTAGACCCCCCTAAAAACCATAAACATTCCATTGCATATATCTCCCTATGTAAACCGAAGTAGCTTGCGTTTTAAACTGTTTCAAATTCAGGGACACAGCCCTATAAACTCCTAGAATACATTTGAACTTCCTTCAAAGCAAATGGAAAAGGGTTTCTATCCCCCCCTCCCCTCCCCTCTCCTCCTCTGGCGCCGGCCTTCCCGACTCTCCAGAGGGAGGCTGAGACCACGCGCGGTGCCGCCACCATCCCCGTTTCACTCACCTGCTCCGCTGCCGATAGCCCGTCCCCAGCGTAGCCCCACACAATCTGGCAGCAGTCCCAGAGCACCGGTCTCCTCTTCTTCGCCGGTGCGGTGTGTTGTTCTCCCTTCTCCGCACGTGGCACTGGAGGCTGGCTGAGGGAGGGCTCAAAGGAGGCGCGTGGCTGGCACTAGCAAGCAGGCAGGCACAAGAGCAGAGAGAGGCTGGCTAGCTGGCTGCCCATCCCTTTTATTTCCCTTTTTAGCCTGTGTCATGTGAGAGGAGTGAGGACTCAGAGCAGAGATTCAGAAGTGACATCACGAGTCTCGGAATTACCTGGAAATTACAGAATGCCAGTAGATCGGCGGCGCAGCCTTAAACTCAAGGTTTAATTTGAAAACCCAGGAACTCCGGAATTTTTGTGCGCTCCATTGTAAGTTGTGTGCGCTCGCTCGGCGAGGTGTGTGCGCGCGCACACGCGCACAGCTTAGAGGGAACAGTGATCTAGGGCTCTCCCTCGGTCCAACTCCCTGGTCACCCAGTCATAGAAATCAATCAGATTTGTCTGACAAGACCTGCCTCTGGTGAATCCATGCTGCCTCGGAACCTGTAATCCGCTGGACTCCAGAAACCTCACTATTTTCTCTTTCAGCAGCGTTTCCAATAATTTACTCACCACCAAAGTTAAACTAACCGGCCTGTAGTTTTCAACCACATCCTTACTTCCGCAATACGATCCTCCAATGGTAAGAAGAATTGCAAGAGAGTCCCCTTAACAAGGACAGTAACAGGTCCCCCAGGAGAGCAATGCCCAAGTAACAAAAAGTACCCTCCGCCCACAGTAAGGGGAAAGGCCCGGGCCACTGGTGGCATATCTCTGCCCGGAGGGGTAAAGCTTCGAACTTATTGAGATTACGTTTATAGCCACTACCTGCAGCTGTTCCAACTTGAGCTTCTCCAGTGACTGTATCTCAACATATTGGCAGATGGTTCTCTGCCCCAGTGACCTTGGAAAACTGGAAGGTAGATGCACTAATTTCTGCACCATCATTTGTGTGAACTGTTATTCCAATAAGGAACACAGAGGTTTTTTTCATTTATCAGGCAAAACCTAAGTGGAAATTTGAATTATTCTTTTTTCAAATTATTATTTACTATCTGGATTATCTGCAAAAAATGTTAGGGCAGGCACTGTAAGGTGCTAAAATGATTTTTATGAAACATTTTGTTAAGTTTTACCTCTGCTTCTTCCAATATTTAATTCAATTTTCTCCTTAGTAAAGCTACCTACCAACAGGGCTCTCCCTCTAGAGTTTAGAGAATATTTCTAACCTGGAGATCTTGACTCATGGCCATATACCTGTAGCTGCCGACACATTTGCCTTTAGCTCCCCTTGTGTCACACTGTGGCTGTGTTGGAAAGAGCAGATAGTAGCCATCCACCCCAAAATGCACTAGCAATTATCAATAATAGACTGGGACAACTGCAAGCTTCCATCCAGACAGCCATCACAGGCTGCACAAAACAATGGGATTAAGTGGGAATTTTGCTCTACAGCAGGGTACATCCTGCAAGCAGCTCTCACCCCTTCTGCGTTGCCTGGCTTTGGAAGTATGGAAGCCAACACGCTTTTTCCTTTGTCTTTTGTTTCTCTCTATTCGGCATGCTATCAACAGCTTTCGTGATAATCCAAGATATTATGCAGTTTATCTCATGAGACTAGCTCCACAATAGAATGGGATAATGTGCAATTAAGCATGTCTCCTACTGCCGAGTATAGCCATGGGAAGGGAAGATCACGGCTCTTGAGAGTTGCCCAAATTGGCCCATCAGGTTTTGGGGAAGCTTACCCTCCCCAATCCTCTTATACCGGTTGCCTATGTAGATCATTGTTTTAAAGCAGAAAATGACTCTTATAAAATAATGGGGGGAGGCGGTGATAGGAATCACAGATTGAATATTCTGAACAATCCTTGATTTTCAAACTGGATACTGTTACCCAAAGGGGTTTTTAATTTGGAGGTGAAATGGTTGTCAATTCTTTAATTGTCTGTCGATATCATGTGACCAACAGGTTAACTGCTAGTGCCATTCTTTTCAGGAAGAAGAACAGACTGACCTGCTGACAGTGATGCAGGAAGCAGTGTGAGGCATTTCTAGTGCACTTATGCCCAGCGGCCCAGTGAGCTGATGAAACATCCTGATGCAGAAATTCCTTCTTCGAAGTACGATATTGTGTCGGGATTCAGATAAGTGTTTTTGATGAGAAGTTTGAGTTTTTCATGAATCTATTCATGGATTATGTATACTACCACTATTGCTACTATGAACTATTTTGAACTGTTTTTCTAAAGGACTGATGGTGGTGTCTTGAGAGTGGTTAAGCTTTGTAGCTCCCAAATATCTACTTGAGGTCCTTTTATTTAATTCAATATATACAGTAAAAGGGTTAAGCTTTTTTGTGATACTTTATAAATTACACACGTACATGCAAACATGGAGCAGATGTAAATTTGTGTGACAGTATATGTATACTACTGGGGAGCCTATTTTACAAAGGCACATAAGTGTTTATGTTACCTATTTGGCAGGCCTAAATTAAATGGATAACGTATCATTTAGTGGCTACCAGCTCCGCCTCCAACTCTAGCCCTCCCCTAAACCCTGCCCCTAATATCTGAATAAAATCTGGCCATCTGACAAGTTAAATGGCCAGTTTTATCTGGATAAGGGCTGATAATATCCAGATAATTGGGCTATGTCTTTACCACCTACTGGAAAATATGTCACTTGCTTTGAACACTGGGCTCCTTGTTTTTACATTTGGAAGATAAACCCTGAAAAATTCCCAGAATTATTTTTGAAGAGGAAGCACAGATCAAAACTCATAACACAGCACAGGAAGCTGAAAACAACTATGTTTTCTGTATTGAGAGTTTCAAGATTAAAAAAAGAAGCTATTTTAAAAGCATAGGAGATGGCTTAGTGATAGTGTAAAAGTTTTACATACTTATTCAATATCACAGAATAATGTATTTTAAATAAAAATAAATGAAAAATTTGTTGACGTTCAAATGATATGATACACTCTCATACTCAAATATTTTAAAAAAACAAATTTCAGAGCAAATCCTATATACCAACTGCAATTTTTAAAAAAGTAGAAAAGCTTTGGTGGAAGCACTGAAGCTTAAAACTGCTTATTAGAATTCTCCCCTTCCCATCTCCTGGTAAGCATGATGATTCTATAGATTACAGCTCTCATAGAAAGATGGATTGATATTGATTCAGCAGTGGTTTCTATGAGGCCAGTGAAAGAAGATACCGAATGCCTTTTTAGGGGCAATGGTAACACATTAGTGACAAGCCTGGCCCAGAAAACCAAAGGTTGTATCATCAGCTCAAATATCTTCCTGCACTCTGAAAACCATGGCAAACATCACATTACAGGCTTCTTATATTCTTAGCATCAGGTTTTTCCATATTGATTTCAACTGCTAAGCTTCATCCTGTAATGCATGGTATAATACTTTTCTAACCTGGAGGTACAAGTTAAAAGGCAAGAGTAACAGAGAGAAGGGGGCGGAGTGGCTCAGTGGTTGGGACAGGTTACCTCAGGCCAGAAGGCCAGGGGTTCAATTCTGACATGGGGACAAGCAACCTCAGGCTGGAGGGACTGGGGTCTCTAGTCCCATGACCACTCCTTGTGGCCTTGGGCAAGCCACTTAACCCTCCATTGCCTCAGGTACACTTAGATTGTGAGCCCTTCAGGGACAAGGGAATAAAAAGTACCTGTTGGTATACATGTAAACCACACTGATTCTAAAGAGCACAGTATAAAAACAAAATAAATAAATAAAGTAAAATAAAAGATTGAAGGGTGCTTGCCAGGGCTGTAATACATAGAGGACTGCATCTTGCCTGGTCATAATTTATCTCCTTCTTACCCCCATATGACAAGAGGATGTTCCACAGATCAGGGCTAGCCTGGATGTTATTGGCTGGTTTTCACAGGGTAGGTTATGGCCTTTCACATCTGCTCCAATCATTCCTATTAGGAAAAAAAATCCCAAAGCTTCTATCAAAACAGAGTAATCAGCAAAAAAAGAGAGATCACATGTGCAGACCAGACCAAATAAGCAATCAGGGCATGTGCGCGCAAATAACTTTCACTGATTTGTGCAACCTTAAAATCTAATGAACTTTCCTCAGCAGTCACTTTATTTATACAGTTGTAGAAACATTTTGTTCTTTTTCAATTTTCTAATTAGATTTTTTTCCACATTGTAAATGCTGAAAGGGAAAACAGAGCTGTAGAACAAAAAGAAATTTGGAAAACCGTATGGTGTCTGAATAAAACAGCACGATGCCCACAAAAACACACTCATGAAGTCAAAATGAAAAATTTATTTAGCCGTTTTTATAGACCACTTTATCTTACAGTCAAAGCAGTTTACAAAATAACTTGAACCTTAAACTTAAGTTGTAGTTAGAACATCAGTATCAACATTATGTAACTACATTTAAAATCAATGGGATAAAGAACATGGTATATAACAGGCATGTCCAACAGGTAGATCGTGATCTACCTGTAGATCGCCAGCCCCACTTGGCTCCATCATTCCAGCAGCTCGCCCCGTCGCTAGGAGAGAGCTCGTGCCGGCAGGTCGTCTGCCGAGGGCTTGCCACCGCTGCTGATCCTTTGCCTGTCTTTTTTCCCTGCCTGCGGGAATCTTGCCTGCGGGTGTATTGGGGCGCTTGTTGTTTTCATGCCAATAGTTTCTGGGTACCCCAGGGGGCCGCCGTCTGTGCCCCGCAACGAGACGCCACAGGCACGGCGTCATACCTGGTCTCCTGCCTTTCAGAATCACCCATTCCTGCCCCCACCCCAATGTCCCTTAGAAGTGTGTTATATACCAGGCGATATCCATTCACCCGGGCTTTACCCAAATACACTTACCGTATTAGTTGTGTCATGTGCTGGTCGTTGGTCGCTTTATAGTTCGCTTTCATTAAACGTTTTTGGGCAGACACAACAAAGTGTCAAGAATGTGGTGATTTTGGCAGGCTTTTCCAATTTTGTTCTAACTTGCCTATGCCTTGCCTTTGAATTGGTTCAAACCACTGTGGCTTTTGCTTGCCTCTGAAATTTTATTTTGCCTAGCCTTTGCGTTGATTCTACACTGTGTGCAGAATTTATTAAATCGCATGTGGTAGTATTTGAACTAGTGTGATGAATTTTTATTTTTACTTTTAGGACTGCATGTGTGGCTTTGGCATCTCCAGTCCTTGTATTGCACATCATCCATAGGTCTTCAGTTCCTGTTGATCTTTAATACTTTGAGACAGTGACAGTTCTGGACCAGATTCAGCCAGTGTTTATACTAACTTAGCAGATTTGACCTTCTTACATCCAGCCACCCCAGTATAACGAAGATGAGTGTTCCAAAGAAGAGCAAAACCTACCACTTTCATGATGAATGGGAAATGGACTACTTCTTCATCATGGTGAAAGACGAGTGTTGTCTAATTTGTAACGCCCCAGTATCCTTGCCCAAAAAAGGGTAATCTGGAACGTCATTATAAAGCTCTGCATAGCAATAAGTTTGATGCTGATTTTCCACCCAAAAGTGAAATTCGTAAACTGAAGCTCAAAGAACTTAAATCGAAATTGGCAACTCAGCAACAGTTGATGGCGAAGCCAAGGTCACATTCGGTCAATGCAACCATAGCATCCTTCAAGGTCAGCAACCTGATCGCAAAGAAATACAAACCTTTCACTGAAGGGGAATTTGTAAAAGACTGTTTTCTTGAAGCAGCTGACAATCTTTTCTGAAGATTTAAAAATAAGAAAGAGATCATAGCTGCTATTCAAGATGTACAATTGTCAAGAAACACCGTCGTGCGGCGAATAGAAAAGATATGTGGAGACACAACTGAACAACTGTTGGAGGATGTTTCAAATTGTGTTGCTTTCTCACTCTAACTGGATGAATCTACAGACATAAGAGACATAGCCTAGTTACTAGTCTTTATCTGGATGGTTTTTGAAGACTTCAATGTTAAAGAATAACTACTTGGAATGATTTCTTTAAAAGGGAGAACTACCGGTCAGGAAATATTCAGTTCTTTCCATTCTTTTGTGACAAAGTGTAATCTTCCATTGCATAGACTTGTTTCCATCACTACTTTCTTACCACTGCATCAGTCACCAGCACGTTTTGGCAAGCAAAAGACTCAATACAAAGACTGTCATGGACATCACTTTCAAAATTGTAAAGTCAGTTCGTGGAAGATCACTTCAAAGATAGCTTTTCAATCTTACTCTTGATGAAGGGGCAGTGGAAATCATTTTGCACACAGATGTAAGGTGGCTAAGTAGGCACAAATTTCTACAAAGATTTTGTGATTTGCTGAATGAAATAAGAAGGTTTTTGAAGGAGAGTGGAGATGACCAAGCAGAGTTGGAAGATGAGGAGTGGTTATGTGATCTGGCATTTCTCACTGACTTTACAGGTGAACTAAGTGATATGAACCTTGAACTACAAGGTAAAAACAAATGCATTGGCGAGATGATGAGTACAGTTTCATCCTACAAGAGCAAATTTGAGCTAATGATGACTGACCTTGCAAACAGCACGTTTGATAATTTTCCTAATATGCAGGACCATCTGGGACAATATCCAAATGTTGTTTTTCAGAATGAGAAGTATGTGACAGAAATCTGTTCTGTTATCCAGGAATTCGAAAACAGATGCTGTGACTTCCAAAAAATTGGAACAGTTGTGGAGTACTTGTCATACCCATTCAAAGTAGAAGTGGACATTAAAGAAACTGCAGCTGCTATCAGTAAAAATTACTCATTGAACAAGCCATCTCTTGAAAACAAAATATTAACCCTTAAAAATGACATTTTTCTCAAATGTCAAATGCTGAGCAAGAATCGTTTTGGAAGCTAGTGCCTAGAGACAAATTTCCCAACTTGACAAGATACAGTGAAGCTGTACACTCCTGTTTCGGTTCAACTTATTTGTGTGAATCTGCGTTATCCCATCTGAAAATGACAAAGAGTACACAACATTCCAACATGACAGATGAACATCTCCAGGATTCCCTGAGACTGGCCCTCACGCAATATTCATCCAACTTCAAAAAGCTGGTGGATGACATGCAGGCTCAGACGTCTCACCAATGAGCAAGATCGAAATATTAAAGATTGTGAAAGATCAGCCTGGATCAATACTCGACCTAAATTTAACACAAATTACTCAATAAAAGTTAAAGAAAGTTATTACTCAATAAAACTTTAAGAAAAAATGTACTTTCCATTTCCCCTCGCAGTTCTTACTGGATCTTCGTCTCTCGGTTTTGTTTTTGCTTAATTTGCTTAACAGCTGATCACATCCAAGTAAATGACAGAAGGTTCATTAAAAATGGGGGGGGGGGGGGTGGGATCCTCCAACTATATTGGGTTAAAATTTAATTTGAAACTAATTTGAAACTTAATTTTCATGGTGGTAGATCATCGGCACTTTTGGCCGGAAAAAGTAGATCATGACCTGTTCGAAGTTGGACATGCCTGGTATATAACATGAGAATAGTGGGAAGGGGTATTAATTGACCCTCAAGCATTAACAGTCTTTAGTTTGTGAGGTTAGTGCATATGTGGTAGAATGGGATGCCTTAATTGTCGCCGCCGAGGTGCTCAAGGAAGAGATGATTCTTTTTTTTAATTTTATTTAAAATTTATCAACCAATGCTTTGTCATTACAGAGCTTTGACATACATCATTAACATTCACCATCCCAACAGGGCATCTCCAAACTTTCCCTTATTCACATCCTTAATATGGTAACTTTTATTATAAACCTTAATCAACCCCCATCTTCCCTTCCCCCCCCACCCCCCCAACTCCCCACCCCTCCCCCCTTCCTTGCCATATTCCTCCATTAACCCTGATCAATTTATTGCTACCCATCTTGTATACTTCCCCCATACTTTTAGAAACTTTGTCAGCCTGTTGTTTTTCAGTGCCCAAAATGGCCCAGATATACCTTACTTAAAAGGTATATCTGGGCCAATGAAGCTCTATACTCCCCGATTGTCGGTACTGAGCTCTGCTTCCATCTTCGTGCTATTAATATTCAAAATGCCACACACCCTAAATTGAGGAGCATACCTTCCGAATTATTTAAATTCCCCAGTTTCATTCCCAGCATTGCTACCGCAGGTTGGGGAGTAACGTCCGTCTCTAATATCGTACTTAACAGCTTAAACACTTCCTCCCATACTTTATACAAGGTCCCACAGTACCACCATACATGAAGATAACACCCCTTAGCACCACACTCCAACATTTATCATCCCTCATCTTATACATATGGTACACTTTTTCCGGTGTCAAATGCCACCTGTACATTATTTTGTAATTATTTTCAATAAGATTAGCCGCTAACAGCCCCTTATATCTGTTGCGGAATATGCGTTCCCACTGAGTCACATCCCAATTTTCTCCAATATCCTGTTCCCATTTTTCCTGGAAGCCCCTTTTGGATTCCTCTCCCTCCATCATATTATAAAAACTAGTCACAATTTTTTTCCTTTGCCCCATTAAAACTAGTTGTCAATTTCAGTCGGGTCTCCCCTGAGCTCTGGTAGTATTTTATGTCGAATATAGTGACATATCTGATTGTATGGGTAATTGTCTGCCTTCTCTAGTCCATACTGCTTCATGACCGTTTGAAAATCCACAATCTTTTTCCCCTCTAAAAGCTGTCCTATGCAGGTTAATCCCTTCTTGCCCCATTCCTCAAATACACTTTTCCCCATTGCCGGAGGAAAATTTGGGTTCCCACAAATAAGAATCAACCGGGAGATCCCTTTTGCACACAGTCAAATATACTTCCATTTCTTCCACAAACTCCAAGCCCTCTGCACAAAGGGATTTTGAAACCGCTCTCCCCCTTTTTTCTCTATAGGTATCCACATCAATTCTCCTAATTCCCCCCCCCCCAATAATTCCTCCGTTTCCATTTTACCCACTCTTTTACTTCCTCCACACCCCATTCCACAATGGCACTAAGCTGCGCCGCTTCTACATATCTCTGCATATCATGTATGGCCATCCCCCCATTCTCCCTCCTCCTAGTAAGAGTCTTCCAGGCCAAACTATTCCTCCTTCCCCCACCTATAAATTTCATAATAATCCCTTGTACTCGTGCTAAAAACTCTTTGGGCACCCGCAATGGTAAGGCCCTAAAAAGATAAAGCCATTGTGGTAATATCATCATCTTGATCGCCAAGATCCTCCCCAGCCAGGATAATTTGTTGCTTCCCCATATTTCCAGCTCTTTCCTCATCTTTTTCTCCATCCCCCCAAAGTTGGCTCGGAACATATCTATATCCTTAGCTGTTAGATATATTCCCAGATATTTCACACTGTCTTTGGCCCACTTAAATGGAAATTCTCCCTGTATTTGTTGTTGTGTCAATGCCGTTGCTGAGATATTCAGAATTCCAGACTTGGAAGCATTTATTTTAAAACCTGAATATTCCCCAAATTCTTTTAAAATCTTATAACTTGCTTTCAGTGAATCCTCTGGCTTTGTCAACATAAATAAAATATTGTCCGCAAATAATGATATTTTATTCTCCAAGTTCTCTCCCTTAACCCCACATATATCTGGACATTCCCTCACCCGCTTTGCCAGGGGTTCCATAGAGAGTACAAAAAGGAGGGGTGAGAGCGGGCACCCCTGCCTAGTTCCCCTGCCCAATTCAAACGCTTTAGTATTTTCCCCATTAATGGCAATCTTTGCTAAGGGTTGCGTATATATTGCTTTAATCCAATTATTATACCCTCCTTCAATCCCCATATACTTTTAACAAATATGGCCAGGCTACGCGGTCAAATGCTTTTTCAGCATCTATGGTCAGCAGAATCATTTGCTCTTCCCTCCTCCTCCCCTTCCATATGGTATTTAATACCTTCCGGATATTGTCTGCAGTTTGCCTACCTGGCACAAAATCGGTTTGATTTTCATGTACTAGTCGTGGCACAAAGGGTAGCAGTCTATTAGCTAATATCTTTGTGAAAATTTTAAAATCTGTTCCTAATAGTGATATGGGTCTATATGAACCACATACACTGGGATCTTTCCCCTCTTTCGGTAATACTGTTATACCAGCTGTTCTCATGGTCTCTGGGATTTTCTCTCCATCCTTAAAAGAATTGTATAATCTGGCCAGAGGCTCACATAGGATCTCTTTAAAGACTTTATAAAACTTGTTGGTAAAGCCATCCATCCCTGGAGCCTTATTTGCTGGCAAATCCTGGATTACCTCACATATTTCCCCCTCCTGTATGGGTGCAGAAATCTGGGCCGCTTCTTCTATTGTCAGCTTAGGTAATTCTATTTCTAAGTATTTATCTATATCTTCCCCCTCTTTTATATTCCCTGCCGTATATAGCTGCTTATAGAATTGCACAAACCGTTCCTGAATTTTTCCCTCGTTCTTACCTCCTGCCCTCCTGCATCCCGAATTTTAGTTATAAAGTTCTTATTTTGACGCTGCTTAAGCCTATGCGCTAGCCACTTGGTGGGTTTATTTCCTAGTTCAAAAAATTGCTGCTTCAATTGGTCTTGGGCAAACTTAATATCTGCCAGCTCTAATTCACCCAATTCTCTTCTCGCATTCCTTAATTCCTGCAGATTTCTCTCACTTAGATCCTGTTATTTTTGTAATCCCTCAAGTCCCCAGATCTTCCCCCTTAAATCTTCTTTATGACCCTCTTTAATTTTTTTCATATATGTCCCTGCTGATATCAACTCTCCCCTCACCACGACTTTCAAACATTCCCACAGGGTCTCAACTTTACAGTTATCTCTGTCATTAATCTCCCAATAACTTTTTATGGACTGTCTTATTTTTTGCACTACCTCAGGCTGTTCCAATGATTTGTTTAATATCCATCCCCTCTTCTGCTTTCCCGGATTTCCCAGCTCACAGTCAATCCATACTGGCGCATGATCCATCCAGATCCGTTCCCCAATTTCACAATTCTGAATCTTCTCTACCAAAAGCTTTAGAGACCCAAATCATATCTAGCCTGGAGAACGACATAAACTGGTGAATAAAATGTATAGTCCTTTCCCCGTCCTTTCAACTCCCTCCAGGTATCCTGTAATCCTAAGTTTACACCCATTAATTTTAACTTCCTCCTACTCTTCGCACTGCCCTCACTATACCCTTTTGAGTTATCTAACTGGGGTTTGACAGTCAAATTAAAATCACCCCCCCATAATCACCTGACCTTCCGCAAACTGCTCCACCACCGCTGTCAAACTCTCAAAAAATACCGCCTGTGCAGCATTCTGGCCATATACATTTACTAAAGTAATCCATTGCTCTTGAATTTTCAATTTTAAAAGCAGAAATCTGCCTCCTTTATCCTGTTGTGCCGCATCCACCACATATGGTAATCTCCCATTAATCAGAATTCTCACTCCCCCCTTTTTCAAATCAATTCTATTGGACGCATACCATTGCCCTGGGAATTTCCTATGTGCCACCCTCCACTCATCAGCTTTCTTCAAATGAGTTTCTTGTATGAAGATAATGTCTTCCTTGAGTCTACTAATTTCTTTGTACATTTGTTGTCTTTTGATTGGTGAGTTTAAGCCCCTCACATTCAAGGTTAATACCCGTAATCTAGCCATTTTCCATAAGAAGCTGTCTTCCCGCTATAGCCTCTAATCTGGCAAGCAAGTCCCCCTTCCCCTCCCCCTTATCCCTCCTCTTTCCCCCCCTCCCCCTCCAAACTTGGTCATCTCCAACCTTCCCCCTCCTATAAGGCATGACATACCAGACCCCAAATCAGTATATACACACATCTATTTATACCTGGCTCTATTACACCATTCATACACCTTATCTCTTTACATACTCTTTACTCAAGCTTTATATATATGGCTCCTCCCCATTACAATATGTCCACAGCTGTGCATCCTTTCAACCTCTCTCTTCCTCTTGTGCCAAATTCTTCTTCTGTCTCCTTAAACGCTTGTCTCCTTGGGGTGCCCGTCTCCAGCTGCCTTCTCCTTCTTGCCTCTTCGCTGCCTTGATGCCGTTGACTTCTGTCCCTTCCATCCAGCCTTTCTGCCACATAAAAAGTTTGGCTTCCCCCATAGTGCGGATGTGGGATAGCACCTCTTCCATACTGAATTGTAATCTGAAGGGATAGGTCCATTTATACTTGATTTGTTCCTCTCGCAGTCTCTTTGTTAGGCCTGCTAATTCCCTCCGCTTCCGCATAGTAATCGCGGACAGGTCTGCATACACCTCAATTTTCTGGTTCTCCCAAGTGGTTTCTGTTAATTTTCTAGCTGCACTCATAACAGCGTTTTTTGTTGCATACGCTTGGAAGCAGGCAATTATATCTCTTACTCGTCCCTCTCTCTGAGGGCCGAGTGCTCTGTGTGCACATTCTATCCTCCAGCAAAGCTCAGTCCCGTCTATACCAGCCTGCTCCACTATTTGATGACTTATTTGCTCCACCAATTTTATACAATCTTCTTTGTCTTTACTCTCAGGCACTCCACATAATCTTAAATTCACCTGGCGAGATCTGTTTTCCAGATCTTCCATTTTCGCCCACATCTCTTCCTGCTCCCCCACCAGGGCTTTCGCTGTCTCTTGCATGTTCTTTATAGTACCTTCTTGCTCTTCTACCTTATTTTCCATGTCTTCTAGCCGTTGCTCCACCTCCCGCACATCCACTCTCAACTCCTCCTTCCAGGTGTGCACCTCGGCTTTGAAGGGGGCTAGGTCCTGCCTTATGGTAGTGAACCAACCTTTTAGCTCCCCTTTCAGGCCTTCAATCTCACTTTCTCATTGTTCAGCCTACCAGCTTTGCTCGCCTCTGCCCCCGACAACTCACATGGCGTCGCCATCTTGTTTTTCCCCGCGGCACTCCCGCACGCGGCTTTAAACACATATGCTTTTGAATCTGCCGTGCTCTTCTTCAGCATCATCATCTCTCAAGATTACCCCCAGTTTCTGGTTTAGGGTCTCGAGTTTCACACTCTTCAGGAGCCGTCTTTTGTCCAGGTAATTAGATTTTCCGACGGAGCTCTATTCTTAAGCTGCCGTCTCGTCCAGTGACGTCATTTCCTCTGAAGGAAGAGATGATTCTTGAGCTTCTTGCAAAATTCCATGAAGTCAGGGATGGCTCAAATGTTTTGAGGAAGCACATTCCATATGCTCAGTGCATACAGCGAGAAGGCTTGGTTAGATACGTTTTGGCTGCTCTTCGCTTTTAGGAAGGGGATTGTGAAGGTGTTCTGTGCGTTTAGTCTTCTAGTTCTGTTGTCTGGTATCTTGTGTAATACTGATTGGAGGTAGTCAGTGGATAGATTGTGGTATATTTTGAAAGTGGTTAGTAGTAGGACTTTATATTTTATTCAACTTAATATAGGGAGCCAGTGTAGTTGTTTTAGCATTGGTGTTATGTGCTCTGTCCTGGACACGGGCTGCAGCGTTTTGTGCCATTTGCAAGCGGTGGAGCATGTATTTTGGTATCCCTTGTAGGACTGCATTGCAGTAGTCGAGGTGTGGAAACACAAGAGCCTGATAAACTGTGTAGAAATCCTGAATATCCAGTGGTGGGCATAGGTGTTGTAGTGTTCTTATCTTGTGATACACAAGTTTTATAATGGTGTTGATGTGTGGTTGTAATGATGGTCTAAGGTTATGCCTAGGTATCACATTTCATTTTTGACATTTAGTTCTGCTTTTGGGAGTCTTAGGGGTATGTTTATTAAACCGGGCTAACGGTTAACCCGGGCTATCTGTCACTAGGTCCCATATTATTCAATGGGACCTAGTTGCAGATAGCCCGGGTTAACCGTTAGCCCGGTTTAGTAAACATACCCCTTAGAGTCCTTGGTGGAATGAAGTCTGTATCCTTAGTGATGCACAGGACTTCTGTTTTATTATAGTTTATGGAGAGAATGTGTTTGGTTAGTTATTGTGTGTCTGCACTGAAGCATGTTGACAATGAGATGTGATCAAGCTTGGTGGAAGAAAAAGGGACATAAAGCATTATATATGATAATGCACATTGTGTGCTTGTATAATTTTGCAGATGGATTGTACGTAGATATTGAAAAGGAATGACGTCAGTGCAGAGCCCTGTAGGACTCCTCGTTGTTGTGTGTATGAACTAGATTTCTGTGGCCCAATTTTCACATGTTGACGACGCCCTGTTAGGTATGTATCAAAACATTTTAGTACTGTTTCCCATATCCCTAAAGATTGTAAGTGAGATAGCAGCACATTGTGAAGAACTGAATCAAAGGCTGAAGCAATGTCTATGAATATTAAAATAAACCCTTGGTATGATTTTTCCGTGCTCTTTATGAGTTTATCAATGAATGCTGTTAGGAGGGTCTTGACTCCATGATTGTAGATCAAGCAGAGCATGTGTCAATATGGTCCTGAAGTTGGAACTGTACTGTCTTTTCAATTATCTTTGCGAGATATGGTCTATAAGAGTCAGGAAGCTCTGGATTCCATGATGTGCTTTTTAATATTGGGCATACCGATGTACCTGTGTAAGTGATAGCTGGGTAATCTTGAGTAGGGTGGGGACTAGCTTAGTTCTGGCCATTTTGATCCAGTTTACTGGGCATGGATCAAGTGGAGAGGTAGTGGTATTGAGATTGATGATGACGCTCTCAATTTGCTCTGGAGAGACTGGCTTGAAGAAGGTTTGCCAAGAAGTGTTGAAGTAATTAATTGTTTTGTGTTATTGGTGCTATGGTTGCTTTGGTGCTGCTGCTTATGCAAGCCTTTTTGTGAAAATATTCAGCCGGTGTTTGCAGGGAGGTTGCCGTTTCCTTTCTTTTGATTAGGGTCCTTAACTAAAGCTTTTATGATCTGGAATAGTTCTCTAGGACGGTTTAGTGAGTTCATGATCAGTTTGATGTGGCATTCCTTTTTCTTGTTATCTGTCATGTGCCTCTATTTCTGTAATTTGGACATGTAATTGAATTGGTCAAATAGCCACAGAACATAATGCTCAACAGCTTTCTGTTAGGGAATAACAGTTTTAGAAAAGTCTATTATTTGCAAAATTGAGTCTCAAAGCATTTTACAAACAGAGAAAAGTGCAACTATCTCTATAGCAAAAAGGAAGCTATTACTCTTAATATGCCTGCAGACTTGGAGTGGAGTAGCACCTAAGAGACCAGGGTTTGATTCCCACTGGCACTCCTTGTGGCCTTGGACAAGTCACTTAACCTTCCATTGCCTTGACAAAAAGGCTACTCTACAAAGAAGAAATAAAGAATACGCTAGGTGCAGAAAAAGATGTTCAACATGAAAAAAGCAAATAAATTATTTGGATTTTCTGCATATATAGTAGTTTGATAGCCTCATTATCTTTTTTAATTACTGAAAAGTATGGTAACTAAAGATCCTGATATGAGCCTGATTCCTCAAGGTCTTTACGACTGGAGACACACCTAAGTGGATCAGGTTCATGTCAGAAACTATTACTACAATTCCTAGCCTGTTCAAGTACCTGATTGTTTATGTGACTACAGTAGATACTGAGTTTGATAAAAATACTGTATATTACAGGAATAAATGAGTAGCTGCCTCCAATGATTAAATATTGAGGGGGGATATTCAATATGATTAACGTGGCTAGCAGATCTGCTAACTACGTTAATCATGGTCATCAGGATATTCAGTAGCACTAACGTGGTTAGTGCTGCTGAATACCCCAGGTGCTGCTGCTGCATGCCCCGATGCTAGCATTGGGGTGTTCCTGGGGCGGAGCAGGGGCGGCACCATGGGTTAACTGGGCCGCAGCAATCTTCAACTGAATATTGCCGCTTAAGAGATTGCAAAATCGAAATCCGGGCAACCTGGATATTAAGTGCTGGGGCCTAGATATGGCCCCAGCATTGAATATCCAGGGCAACGTTAAAGTAGCGACGGCCAGCCTCTCTAACTGTGCTGAACGCCGCCGCTGAAATTCCCTCCCGGAATTTATAGAGCTCAAGAACAGTATGCTACTTTTTGGGCTCAAAGTCAGCAAATAATTCAGGAGGAAGAAAGCAGCATATGGCATTCAGAGTTTGGCTATTTGTTTTTAAAGATTTCGAAGGAAGTAGCTGAAAAAGTGAAGAAAAAGAGGGAGGCCTTCATGAAATACAAGAGATCACAGAGAGAGGAAGACAGGCATCTGTATTTGGAAAAACTTAGAGAAGCTAGCAAAGTAGTCAAGAAGGCAAAGATTCAAAAGGAGGAGGAAATAGCCAATGCAATAAAATGGGGGGATAAGACATTTTTCAGATATATTAGTGAGAAGAGGAAGGGCAAAAGTGGTATTGTCAGACTCAAGGGTGCAGGGGGGGAATATGTACAAGCTGATAAGGATAAAGCGGAATTGCTTAACAAATATTTTTGTTCTGTGTTCACAGATGAAGAACCAGGAGCAGGATCTCAGAAAACACCCAAAAATAAGAACAGAAGCGAGAGACATCTTGAACAATTTTCAGAAGACTGTGTTCGTGAGAAACTAGCTCAACTTAAAGTAGACAAAGCGATGGGACCGGATGGGATACACCCTAGAATACTGAGGGAACTTGGGGACGTTCTAGCAACTCCACTGACTGACCTTTTCAATGCCTCGTTGGAGTCGGGAGTGGTACCAAAGGACTGGAGAGAGGCTCATGTGGTGCCTTTACACAAAAGCGGAAGTAAGGATGTGGTTGAAAACTACAGGCTGGTTAGTTTAACTTCAGTGGTGAGTAAATTATTGGAAACGCTGCTGAAAGAGAAAATAGTGAGGTTTCTGGAGTCCGGCGGATTACAGGATCCGAGGCAGCATGGATTCATCAGAGGCAGGTCTTGTCAGACAAATCTGATTGATTTCTTTGACTGGGTGACCAGGGAGTTGGACCGAGGGAGAGCTCTAGATGTGGTGTATTTAGATTTCAGTAAAGCCTTTGACACTGTTCCTCACAAGCAACTTATAAACAAACTGAGCACCCTAGGGATGGACCCTAAAGTTACTGCTTGGGTTAGAAATTGGTTGGGTGGGAGGCGACAAAGAGTATAAGTAAATGGAACTCACTCTGAGGAGAAGGATGTTACCAGTGGTGTGCCCCAGGGATCTGTCCTTGGTCCGATTCTTTTTAACATCTTTGTTAGTGATATAGCGGAAGGGCTGTCGGGTAAGGTTTGCCTCTTTGCGGATGATACCAAAATCTGCAATAGAGTAGACACCCAGGAAGGTGTAGATAACATGAGGAGGGATCTAGCTAAGCTTGAAGAATGGTCTAGAATTTGGCAGCTGGGATTTAATGTTAAAAAATGTAAGGTCATGCATTTGGGCTGCAGCAATCCAAGGGAGCAATACAGTATAGGAGGTGAAGTACTTTTGTCCACTAAAGAAGAGCGGGACCTAGGCGTGGTTGTGTCTGATGATCTTAAAGTAGCTAAACAGGTAGAAAAGGCGACGGCAAAAGCTAGAAGGATGCTTGGGTGCATACGGAGAGGAATGGCTAGCAGAAAAAAGGAGGTGATAATGCCTCTGTATAAGTCTTTGGTGCGACCTCATTTGGAGTATGGTGTGCAATTCTGGAGACCGCACCTTCAAAAGGATGTGAACAGGATGGAGTCGGTGCAGAGGGTTGCTACTAAAATGATTAATGGGCTTCATTATAAAGCATATGAGGACAGACTTAAGGATCTTAATATGTACACCTTAGAGGAAAGGCGGGATAGAGGTGATATGATTGAGATGTTTAAATACCTCCGTGGCATAAATGTTCAGGGAGAGAGCCTCTTTCAATTGAAAGCAAGTTCTGCTACGAGGGGACATGGGATGAGGGTAAAGGGAGATAGATTCAGGAGTGATATGCGGAAATATTTCTTTACGGAAAGAGTAGTGGACACGTGGAATAGTCTCCCAGTGGAGGTGGTAGAGATGAGGACAGTAACTGAATTCAAAAAAGCATGGGACCAACACAGAGGATCTCTAAAGGTAAAAAGTGGACTGTTGTAGTTGTTATGGAAGGACAGACTAGATAGGCCTTGTGGTCTTTTTCTGTCATCATGTTTCTATGTTTCTATTTCTATTTGAATTATAACCCTTTCTACCATGTGTGAAAAGCCTAGGAGTTTGGATTGACTTATAATAATCCTTGAGAAAGTCATTTTACAACAGGTCACTGTCACCTAGATAGACGTCCAAACAGATGCGTACTTTGGGGATATTTTATAAAGACATATATGGAACTATAAGGAACATTTTAGATAGGACATTGAGAGGGGAATTAAGACGTCCAGGTTGGGTCATGGAAAATTCCCACCATATTTTACAAAAGCTCTGCCAAAGGCAGATCCTCTTGTAAAATATATGTAAGGAGAAGCAGAAATGCACATTGATGTCTCACCATGGGGTATGTTTACAGAGCAGCGGTAGCGGCCTCCGTGCGATATCGCATGAAGGCCACTACCACTGCTTTGTAAACATACCCCCATGTCTAGCAGGAGCAGTTGTTTTAAAAAGAACTGCATGTTGGGAGGCGGAGCCAGTGAAGATCCAACATGGTTGCGTAAGAAAATATCTCCCGGGCCTCAGACAATCAATCCTGGTCATCTCTGTAATTTTGAGTCCCTAGATAGATGCAAATTGAGCGGCGGACAGCGAACATGTCAGGGGGCAAACAAACCTGTCTGGATTTTGCGAACCCATCATCATCTGGCACTAAAAGGTCCAAGTCAGATCCACTATCTCCACATAAAATGGCGCCTCAGCCGGATGCGCTGGAAGGGATGCAAGAGATCTTAAAGGAGGTGCGGGCGATCCGCAGCCGAGTAGACTCTAATGGCGAGTCCTTATCCGAACTGCAATCAGACATGAGAGAACTCAGGGGTCAAATGCAATCCTTAACATTTAGAGTGGAAAGAGTGGAAAGAGTGGAAGCGACCGTACCGGCGCATGAGGATCACTTCGCTCAACTCTCAAAATCGTCACGCAAATTAGACTGGCTCGAAAGGAGCATGGAAGAAATGAACAATAGAGCGTGGCATAATAATATACGCATTATGGGGCTATCAGAAGGCGCGGAAGGGGGAGATCCCATCCGTTTCTTGGAAACTTTAATTCCGAAACTTTTAAAAATTGAATTCTCCCGCCCTTTGGAGATTGAAAGAGCACATCGTATGCCGCCAACACCTAACCAGCAAAACAAGAGACCACGCCCAATGATCTTGCATGTGCTGCGACATCAACATGCTGTGTAAATATTTGCTGCAGCAAAAGCTTGCCACCCTCTTCAATATGAAGGCCAGAAAATCGCCTTCTATCCAGACTTCAGCAAGCCTGCCGTTTAGAAGAGGAAGCAGTTCCTCGCTCTGAGGCCAAGGCTTCAGCGCCTCCAGGCAAGATACGGCCTATTCAACCCTGCATGATTCAAAGTAACCTTAAACAATGCAACTAAATCGTTTGAGGACCCTGCAGCACTTGCACAATGTATAGAGGATCAAGAAGCTCTACTTATGCAGCAAAGTTAAATTTGAGCTATCTCTGATTTCTTACCCGCTGCCTGTTCGGACCTGCTGGACTACTATGTAGAGACTTAGGCCGGCGGCTCACAACTTACTTTCATGTCTGCACTTGGTGCCTTTGGGGGCGCTTGTACCAGAGACTCAGAAGGCCGGTTTCCACGTGCCTGGCAGTTCGGCTCCATGGGTTTGTCTTGGAGTTTGTCAGTTTCTTTTGGGGAAACTGCTAGGTACGTATGACCTAGATTGGCCACTGTTGGAAACAGGATACTGGGCTTGATGGACCTTGGTCTGACCCAGTATGACATATCTTATGTTCTTATGTTCTTATGGAGTGCGAGATCAGGAGCGGCCGGCTGATGAACTAGTAACTGGAGACACAGAGGTGCCGCAGGCTCTGTGGACTGGTGGGCCAATTGCTCTCAGATTAATATTATGTGTCTGTCTGGATGTGGGAGAGGTTGTAAGATACCTATAATGGGAGCGTATCCCAGGAGCCAGGCTGCGCTATGTTGGAATGCTCTCGTTGTCTCACCCAAGTTGTTATCAGTTGATATGGGGGGTATGGGAAGGTTCTCTGGGGCAGATTAAAGGATGTGTTAGTATATTTTGTGTGTCACAGGTCACTGAAGGTGTTAAATCTGTAAGAGGTTATGGCTAGTGGGTTGGAAATCTTATCCCTGAATGTAAAGGGCATAAAGACTCCGATGAAAAGAAAGAAGATACTAACATACTGTAACCGACAACATGCCAATATAATTCTATTACAGGAGATCCACCTCTCCTTGCAGGAGACTAGAAAGCTGGAGGATAAGCAATTTATGTTTGTTGGCTCTTCCCCAGATGACCAGAAAAAAAATGGCGTGGCAACTCTTGGACGTAAATCATTGGGAATAAAATTAGAAAGTACCAGTAACGATGCCTATGGGAGGTGGGCCAAGTCCTTGATCATGATTGGGGGGCTAAGACTTTCAATTCTCAATGTCTATGGGCCTAACAGAGATGATCCCGACTTTTTTCGCACCCTAAATAGCATCATACAGAGGGATAGCGAGGCTCCAGTAATCATGGGTGGCGATTTTAATTTGGTCAGGGAGCCTCTGATAGACCGCAATCCAGGGACAGTTGATAGGCCCTCTCATGCGGGTATTGCCCTCACAGGCCTTATGGAAGTGTGTGGCCTAGTAGATATATGGAGACTGCTCCACCCGGTTGACAAAGGCTTCACCTTTTTCTCCCCTTTGCATAATTCTCTTTCACGGATTGATTTTTTCTTAATATCTAGATCCCTAACATCAAATAGTTGTGAGGCAGATATCTTAAGCATGAGTATCTCCGATCACGCAGCTATTACTTTAAAAATTGTGGTACCGGACATAGAGCGGCCTAGCCCACCTTAGTCGTTCAATAGAGCGTGGTTAGCAGAGCCTGCTTTTCAGGATGAACTGAGGTCCTCATTCAGATCCTATTTCTGTATGAACAAACTAGGTGATACTGCAAGTTGGGCTTGGTGGGAGGCCTTTAAGGCCGCGCTCTGGGCAACAATCACTAGCTTTAAGATCAAGGAGTATAAAAGGAGAAAGGCCCAATTATTAGCTTTGGATAATCAAATTAAAGCAGGGGAAAGGCTGTGGGTTAAACATCCTAACTCAGGTTTATTATTGAGGCTACAAAGATTAAGATTTCAATATAATGAGATACTGAGCTCTGAAGTCGAACAAATAATGCTGAAACAATCAGCCAGGTTTCATGTTGAACAAAATAAAGCCGGCAAGCTCTTGGCAAATGCCTCAGGAGGGAAACAAGAAAGATCAAGAATAGTCTCCATAATGGATGATAATCAAACAAGGTTAGCTAATAATGATCAAATCTTAGACGAATTCTCAAAATTCTATGATAAATTATACTCCACAGAGCTGAAATCGGATCCAGTAGCTGTCGCAAACTTTATGGACGAATTGGTCCAGCCTAAATTGGAGGCTCAGCAAGCCAAGAGTTTAGGTGAGCCTTTTTCAAGTAAAGAGCTCCACATGGCGATCAACTCCATGGCCGCGGGGAAAGCCGCAGGCCCTAATGGGATCCCATCCGAATTGTATAAAGTGTTTAGTGACGAGTTGATCCCATTCTTACTGTTATATTATGAAGAGCTAGCCGAAGGTCAGGGTCATACAGGAAACTTCTCAGAAGCCACGATAATAGTCCTGGAAAAGCCCTGTAAGGATCCCAATCGCGTCATAAACTATAGGCCTATATCCTTACTAAACGCAGACTATAAAATCTATGCGAGTGTCTTAGCGACGAGGCTTGCTAAAGTTATAGGGGAGTTAGTGCATCCCGACCAATGCAGCTTTGTACCAGGAAGATCAACATCAGACAATGCTAGATTGCTTTGTAATCTGTTAGAAAGGGCCTCGGAGGATAATTCCCCTTATATTGCCCTCTCCCTAGACGCAGAGAAAGCGTTCGATAGATTAGAATGGCCATTCCTTTTCTCCGTGTTGAAATGGTTTGGGCTAGGAGAGGGTTTCATAAATAAGGTTTGGGTGTTATACTCAAGAGCCAGAACCCACATATTTACCAACGGCATCTTATCCCGCTCCTTTTCCTTGCATAGAGGAACTAGACAGGGTGTCCCCTTTCCTCTCTTCTTTTCAACTTGGCGCTAGAGCCTTTGGCCATAGTAGTTAGGCAAAACAAAGATATAAAGGGCTTTAGCATAGGGGACCTACAAGTGAAGCTTTCGGCGTATGCAGACGATCTCCTCCTGTTTACTCAACCCTCCGAGGTACCACAAATTTTAGCACTAATAGACGCCTATTTAAACATTTCGGAATATAAAATCAATTGGACCAAGTCAGTAGCCTTCCCACTCAATAGTTTCTGAATTCGGACTTAATGGCACCATTCCCCTTTCGGTGGGAGACCGGAAGCATTAAGTGTTTAGGAGCCTGGTACGAAGCCTCTATTGATCGTACTATTCAAGCGAACATAGATGAGCTATCCCAGCTGATTCGTAAAAAGACCCTAGCATGGTCTCCTCTCCACCTCTCTTGGTGGGGGAGACTAGAAATAATTAAAATGTCCTTGGCCCCAAAAATTAATTACGTGCTAGGTATGCGTCCTTTCACTCTACCGGCTGAAATGTATGCAAATTTGGAAAGAAGTCTCACAACCTTCTTATGAAATGGCTCTCAACGGAGGATTGCCAGCAAGAAACTTAAAGCTCCTAAAGAAAATGGCAGTGTGCATTTCCCCAATTTCCAGTGGTACCACCATGCCCTTCTGCTAAAGCAAGGGGCGTCGTGGCTAGACCCAGACGGTCTTGCGCAAAGACCAATATGGCTCGAGGTTGAGTCCCGCGCAATCGCCCCATATCCCCTGTCTCAAATACTAGGAATGAAGCACCCAGAGTGGATGGCAGTGGGGAGAGTGATCCTGGCTACACAGGATGCTAATTTAAAATTTGCACATCTGGTAGGTAAAGATAACCCGCCCTCTAGACAGACCCCGTTGTGGTGGAACCCACAGTTCAAAATAAGAGGGCAAATGTTTGCATGGAAAAAATGGCAAGAATGTGGGATATGGACGTTAGGTCATCTAGTAGGAGAAAAAGGGTGGAAAGCTTATGATACCTTAAAAGTAGAGTTCTCTCTTCCAGAGGCCAGCTATTTCCAATGGATGCAACTTAGGCATAGCATAGCAGCGTCCAAAATAAAGATAAATGAATTGGTAACAGAGGGAGTGTTATTTAAAAATATTAAAGAAACACTCGGGCAGAAGGGTTCTATGTCTAGGCTTTATGCGATGTTTAGAAATTACACTCCTCATAATCTAATAGGGTTGACAAAGGTGTGGAAGTCTGACCTATCCCAACCGTTGTACCCTAACTCCTGGAAGTTACTATGGGGCCCCATAACAAGGGCTTCAAGGTCAGCTGCGATCACACAATCAATGTACTTTTCTTGCACAGAGCCTTCGTCACACCTGCAAAACTTTCCAAATGGGACAAGTCATCCACAGGCAAGTGTTGGTCCTGTCAGAAGGAGTCAGGCACTTATGTGCATATGTTTTTTGACTGCCCCTTGATCCAGAGATTCTGGAAGAAAATATGGGATAAAATCCAAACAATTTTAAATATCTCTGATAAGATTTCCAAGAGGGTAGTCTTTTTGAGGTCCCTAGAGTTTTGTCAGGACATGTCCAATGAGAAAGCCTTCTTACTGAACTTTATGATAGCTATTGCCATAAAATTGATTCTGGTAAACTGGAAAAATTTCCAGATGTTAAACCAGGACAGATGGTGGAATATGGTATTTCAACATTCTAAATACGAGAAATTATATAGCAAACTTCACCATCCCGATAAAGTTGAGCTAAATATTAAAAGATGGCTATTATTGGATCAATGCATTGCCTGTTCAAAAATTACCTATTAGGGGGGTCACAAATTGGTTGCCCTGTATCTTAATTTATTGTCTCCTGTCTGATGACCCATTAAGGGCTGACCTGTGAAGGCCTTAAGAAACTGTCTCTTCCCCAGAGAACCAGGGAGGGAGGGGAGGTGGGAGGGGGGAGTTATGTGCTTGCTGTAACTGTTCCAGTGTTGTTAATTTTTTTTTTTTTTTAATTTCCAATAATCTTTATTGAAAAAAATAAAATAAGATTACAATAAAGTCCACATCAAGAGGAGAGTTACCTGAATTAACATCAAAAGAAACAAAATAAAAGAAATAGGAGCCAATTACATATCAAGCCCTAATTATACATGGAAGGGAAGAGAAAACAATTCAAAGACTTTCCTTACTAATCAAGAGAGCCTCTAACTGACCTACGTCGTGGAACACATATTTCACACCTTCTAATATCAAGATACATTTACAAGGGTATCAATTGTTTTGTGGTAGCCCTATTCAAATATTTCCTGACGTATCCAGGAGTACTCAGAATCGTAGGAAAGCTTTTCTGGCTTTGAAAAATCGGACTCTAGCTATTGGGGCTTCCTTTTTTCTAAAATACCCTTGTAAATGTTCCAGTGTTGTTAATAAGTGTTCATGTGTTGTTAAAATGCTGAAATAAAAATTATATAAAAAAAAGAACTGCATGTTAAAAAAAATGCAATGTAATTCCACATGTGTGTTGGAGCATCTTTTAAAAATTTGTTGCTCCTGTTCTTCATGCATACTCTGATCCATCAGCCCAAGTTCCCTCCTTCCTGATTCCTCCAGACATCAAACCCCCCGTCACTCATTTGCAGCATCCAATCTTCTTCCCAACCCACTTGCAGTATCAAGAACCCACCAAAATGCTCTTATTTGGCAGTCTGACCCCTAACGATACTACTGCGAGATTACAGATAGTGGTCATAGGTGCCATTTTTCAACCTGGGACCAGCTTGTGTAGGAGTGACTAGGGATCACTCCCAGTCCCACTAGACACAAGGAATTCTGATAAGAGTCGTAGATGGGATCAGGGGATGGGTTGTTGGGGGTCTTCCAAGTGGCCCATTGGAGGGGTTCTGCATGCCAGGGAGGTTGGGTAGAGGAGTCTTGATGCAGTGAGGGGGGAGGTTGGGGTCAGGGGAGAGACTGGATATTGTGGGGGGGGGGGGGGAGTCATGGGGGAGGATCAGATGTTGGGAGGGGAGTTATAGGAGGGCTGACCTTGGTCTTTACATCTGCCCCTTCAAAAAAGCACTTATTCATGTTTCAGGGCAGCAGTAAATACTAACAGAGACTTTTTAATTTTAATGTGTATTCCTCTTGTAAAATGTGGAATAGATGTAGACACTGCAGGGCCATCCAAACCATTTAGACATGGTAGGAATCTCCACATATAGATGGCAGCTTTCTCAGATGACATATATATGCATATTCCAATCTACATGTGTAAGGGATGCCATTTACACATAGAGATGCTTTAAAATAACCCGTGTCTAGAAAATAGCCTCACAGAGCCTGAAATAAATGCAAGTAAATTCACCCATGTACATTTATTCCTGTTCAAGAGTTGATGTATATTTACAAGAGGGGAAATATCCATGTACTTCACAACTGCACTTGCACGCCACCCAAATTCCTCCACCAAACTGCCTACCCACAGTCGTGTAAAAGTAGGTGCAAATATTGGCTACTTTATATGCACAAAACCCATGGGGTAATTTTATAAAAGCCCTTTTTGCAGATAAAGCAGGTTTATCCATGAAAAAATGTATAAACTCCCCCCCTCAAAAATCTAATTAAACATGTAGTCACTACCACTTTTTTCAAACTTCAGTTGGTGAGATATTTAGCGTATTATTTTAATACCAATGATTTTTGTCAGTTCTTGCGGATTATGACTATAAATGGACTTGACCACTATAATGCAATATTTTTGTGGTTGCCTGCAGTGACCTTGAAAGCTTTACAAGTACAAAATGCTGCTGTTCAGACTTCAACAGGTGTAGAAAGAAAGGACCCTATCACCCCTCACCTGGTCACATTACATTGCCTTCTAGTTACATATAGGATTTGATTTAAGAGTCGATTAATGTTTTTAATTTCCCTAGACTGAGAGGACTCAAATACCTGGAAGAATTGTTAGTTTGGTAAACTCCTCCTTGTACTTTAGGCTCCAAGAATTCTATCTTTCTGGCTATTTCATAATTCTTTCAAGGTTCTGCCCTTTTTGTTGATGGTTCTATTCTCTGGAATGGAAAACCTGTTGCTCTTCATCTCCCAAATAACTATCTTGAGTTTAGAAAGGTACTTAAGGTGTACTTCTTTGTGCGTGCTTTTTGGTGAATTATTTTAAGTGTACAGTATGTCGATTGTTTTATTGTTATGTTTCTGCACATGATTTTATGGTTTAGGTCAGCTATTAGCTACAATGCATGATAATGAAATTAAATGAAGATTCTTAATTTAATATATTTACAGTATTACTTATTCATACACAGTGGAATCTCATACAGATAAGGAAAGGGTCATTAGCTGTGTTTGACTTGAATATGACCATATTAGGCCCCTATTTACTAAACCATGTTAGTTGTTTAATGTACTTTTAATGTGCACTAAAAGTACAGCGCTGTGTTAACCGTCAACACAGCACATTATCAGTTGGTGGGCACTAATTGCTCTGTTAAACACCTGTTAGTTAGAGGATGTGGAATGGTCAGGGACTGAACCTTACAGTTAATGCAAAAGTTGTTACAGCACATTAATTGCTAACAGGGCAAATAATGCAATGCACTTAGCTGTTTCTTCATCAGTGTAAATAATTGCATTCTGCATTATCTGTTGTGTTATTAATGTGAGTTACTATTTCTCGATGTTCTATGTATGTCTGACTTCCTCAAAATGCTGGGAATACCCCAACCCCAACATGTAAAGTAAAAGTTCTGCACCTAACATGCCTCAATGTTTGTTCCTAATTTGTTAGGTGCCAAACCTTAGCCCACCTTAGTAAATAGGCCCCTAAATGTTCTCTGTACAATGTCTATCAGCTAGATTTACTTAGAGATGCTACACAGGTAAATATGACTTTGGATAAATTAACAACACAGTAAAGTGATTAAACATTAATGCGCACCTGCATATCCATCCCAACAGCCCCAGCAGAGGACTCCAGATGTCACCGTGAGTCAACCAGGCAAGAGCTGCCACACACCCCGCACTCTCCCAAGCAGCGGAGGACCGGAAGACTCATCTGCATATCCATCCAGTCTCTCTCATTTACTTCAACAAGTACCAAAGCTCCACCAACTGAATGATGGCTGGGTAAAATTGTATTTCCAAAGCTGTCGCCTCCTTTATAGCTTCTGCCTCTGTCCATACAGACAGCCCGATGCCAGTTGACGGACTGGTTCCATGTGCAAGAGATACCTGCAAGCTGAAGCCCTCATGAAACAAGTGGAGAAACTCAGAGAAGAGGTGGCGAGGCTGAGAAGCATTCGAGATAGCGAGAAGTACACTGATGCTTCTTGAAGTATCTCTGACATAGCAATAAAAACATACCTTTTTCCTGAGGTATGATGGATATTGTAGGATTTTTTTTTAAATATTTTATTTATGCAATTTTAACTTGTACAGCAAAAGAACATTATTCCTTGCAAAGATTACAGAGTATGTTAGGATAATAACCAAAACAGAACAATGAAAGAACAAATATAATAATCATACACTGTTATAGTTCGATACAATGGGGAGGAAAAGAAAAGAAATATCCAACCAAATCAGAGCCTTTGGCTAAATACACTAACATAACTTAAACAGCAAAAGAAACCCAGATGACTGCGGGTAACCCCGGAATATATATATCAAGGAGAATTTAGCTGGTATAATTACCACAATATTACTCAGGTGGAGAAACAACAGACAGTCTAGCATTAATGAAAGCATTTAGATCACTGGGATCAGAAAAAACATATTTCAAATCATTAAAAAATACTAAACATCTGCAAGGAAATCTCAGAAAAAAAGTTCCCCCAATTTTTAACACGCCAGATTTATATAGCAAAAACTGCTTCCTCCTCTTTTGTGTTTCCTTAACTAAATCTGGAAACATTGATATTCTAAAACCTAGGAAGGTTTCCAATCTTTTCTTAAAAAATATTTTTAAGAGCCAGTCTTTGTCCGAAACTAACGCACATTGAACTAACAATGTTGAGGAAATAAGAGTTGAACCCTCTCCCCCAGTGTCCTCAAAAAGACCGGTAACATCCAAAATATTAAAGTTCACATTAGATACCGACTCTACAGTCTCAGCTTTCTTCTTCTGACGCGGTAAATAGTACACCTTACTGAGAGGTGGAATCAAATCAGCAGGAACTTTCAAAACCTCCTTCATATACCGTTTAAACATATCCAAAGCCGTGACTTCAGGCAGACGTGGAAAATTCAAAACACGAAGATTCGCTGCTCTGGAGGCATTTTCTAACACTTCCAATTTGTATTTAAGCAAACCATTTTCCTTAGTCAGGGCCGAGGACACATCCGAAACAGTTTCCAGCTGAGAACTTAAAGCAACATTCTGTACCTTAATCTGCTCACATGTAGACAAAGCCACATCAATATTTTCAGCGTTCTTCTGGATGCTAGCCGCATTTTCTCGGACCCGGGACATCAACATTGCAGTATGTGCAGTTATAGAACTGGAGAGACAGGAAGTCGCGTCCCAAATAGTCTCTAAGGTGAAAACCTGAGGACGAATCAGAGATGGTAATGCTAACGAAGGCGTTGAAACAAACTGCGGGGCAAGATTTTCCACCGAAGTACACGGCACCAAACCTCTGCCCAGAGCCTCCCCGAGACTATCGGGGGGTCAAAGAACCCAATCGCTCAGACTGCACCCTCTCCACAGTCGGCGTCCCCACCTCGGGAGATGTCAGCGTTGCAAGAGCTGAGGAAGGTTCCAACGCTGCAGGGCGTGGTGGTGGGCTCCTCACTACAGGAGAGGGCGATGTTTCAGGATCCAACGGAAGCGTCTGAGCCTCTGCACTAGGCGCGACCAAGCCGGCTCGTATCTCCTGAATCTTCTCCGAAGGCAATTTGACAAAACGATCCATCGGACCGGTACAGGGTGGTTGAGGTTCAGAGGGGAAAGCCCTCAACTTCCCCTTTCTCTTAGGCATGGGTAATCAGAGAAACAACACCACAGCCATCTTGGATAGTCTCCTCCTCCCCTCAGGCCACTCCTCCCTCTTGGATATTGTAGGATTTTGGAAATCAATTGCTGTGGGTTTTTTTTCCTTTTTTAATTTTATGAAGAATAGATATTATGTGTTATGATGAGGTACTGTCAGTCTGTGCTATGATATTTGCTATTATGAATGTAATTTGTAATCTGCACTGAGCAGTTTGAGAAGACAGGATAAAAATCAAATAAATAAATAAATGAAGATGGTATGCAACAGAATGAAGAGAGTTGGACACGAGTCACCAGAGCCTGCAGAAGCGACAATCCAACTCCTCCAGCCTTCAAACTGAAGAGTCAGTATGTAGCCCTGGAAGTGGAGGAGATGAAAGCATCCCAGGAAAGGGAGGAACCAGAGCTCAAGCACTCCAAAGTTGCAGAATCAGTTACCACATGGAAGCAAAACATAGTGGCTGTTGGTGATACTCTTCTGAGAGGTACTGAGGTGTTCATCTACCAACCAGACTTGATGTCCAGGGAGGTGTGCTCTCTGCCAGGTGCCAAAATTCAAGATGTTACAGAGAGTTTGCCTACTGATTATTATTTGATGTTGCTCATCTATCTCGGCACAAGTGATACTGCTAGGTATCCCTCTGAGCGTATCAAGAGTGACTTCATGGCTCTGGGACAGAGGGTGAAACATAGGTGTGCAGGTGGTGTTCTCGCCAATCTTCCCTGTTGAGGGTAAAGGCCAAGGCAGAGAAGCTCGCATCCTGGAGATGAAAGCATAGCTGCGTGGGATGGTGTCATCAAAAGCGTTTTGATTTCCTAGACCATGAGATGATTTTCCAAGGGCTGCAGAGCAGATATGGTGTCCACCCATTCAAGAAGAGTCAAAGTGATTTCCACAGCAGACTGCTAATCTACTGAAGAGGGCTTTAAACTAGATTTGTTGGGATGGATAAGAAAGCCCCCAGGTAAGTAAAACATTAAATACCTCTGTAGAGGTGAGTAAAAGGGGAAACATCTGGAAAGCAGTGTGCATAAATGCCTGTAGTATAGGAAATAAGATCCCAGATGTTGAGGCTTTAATGGAAGAGGCTAACTTGGATTTAGTGGCAATTACGGAGACATAGTTCATTGACAAACGACTGGGATGTAATTTTTTTATTTTTTTGTGCCATCAAGTCAGTGTTGACTCATAGAGACCCAGCTACCTCTGGGTTTTCTTGGCATTGTATCACTGGAAGTAGATTGCCAGCCTTTTCTTCTGAGGCAATGGAGGGTAAAGTGACTTGCCCAAGGTCACAAGGAGTGCCAGTGGGAATTGAACCCTTGATCTTTTGGGTATGAGGCAGTTGCTCTATCATTAGGCTACTCCTCCACTCTGGGATGTAATTATACCAGGCTATACTTTATTCAGGAAAGACAGGGTAGGAAAAAGGAGTGGAGGAGTTGCCTAATGGTTAGAGCACTGCCTTGGGAACCAAGAGACCAGGGTTCAATTCCCAGTAGCACTCCTTGTGGCCTTGGACAAGTCAACTAACCCTCCATTGCCTCAGAAAAATTAAAGTTATCAATGTTCCTGTTTAAAGTACATTACCAAGTGGTGTGCCACAGGATCTATCCTTGGTCCAATTCTTCTTTTAAACATTTTTGTTAGTGATATTGCAGAAGGGTTTTTGGGTAAGGTTTATCTCATTGCAAATGATACTAAAATCTGCAAGGAAGGAGTAGATAACATGAGAAGGAATCTAGAAAAGCTTGAAGAATGGTCTAGAATTTGGTAGCTGAGATTTAACTCTAAAAAATGCAGGGTCATACATTTGTGCTGCAAAATCCAAGGGAGCGGTACAGTATAAGAGGTGAAGTATTTCTGTCTATGAAAGAAGATTGGGACCTGGGTGTGATTGTTTCTAATTATCTTATAATGTGGCTAACAGGCAGAAAAGGCGATGGCAAAAGCCAGAAGGATGCTTGGTGTACAGGGAGAGGAATGGCCAGCAGGAAGGAGGAGCTGATAACGCCTCTGTATAAGTCTTTGGTGAAACCTCATTGGGAGTACTGTGCGCAATTCTGGAGACCGCACCTTCAAAAGGATATAAACAGGATGGAATCAGTGCAGAGGATGGCTACGAAAATGGCCAGTGGGCTTCGTTATAAACCATATGGGGACAGACTTAAAGATCTCAATATGTATACTTTAGAGGAAAGGCGAAATAGAGGAGATATGATAGAGATGTTTAAATACCTTTGTGACATAAATGCACAGGAGAGCCTCTTTCAATTGAAAGTAAGCTCTGCAATGAGGGGACATAGGATGAGGGTGACAGGGGATAGACTCAGGAGTAATATGCAGAAGTATTTCTTTATGGAAAAAGCAGTAGATGCATGGAATAGTCTCCCAGTGGAGGTAATAGAGAGGAAGACAGTACCTAAATTCAAGAAAACATGGGACAAACACAGATCTGTAAAGGAAAAAAGGGGACTATTGTAGTTGATATGTAAAGGCAGACTAGATAGGCCATATGGTCTTTTTCTGTCAATGTTTCTATCTCTGCTTAATTTGCATCAAAGGTGAATGGAAGCCCCACATGTCCATTAATGATCGCTGGTATTATATTATCACATGTGTGATGAACGGCATAGTTTCTATAAGTGTTTTAAATCCTCTGTTAAAGGTCATTTCTGCCAGTATCTAATTTAGGAACAAGTCTACTAAAGCTTAATGCACGTTAAGAAATGGAAATGTGTGCTAAGTGCGGCTATGGTCCTAAAAAGAAATGGGTGTGGCAGCACTTAACATGCACTAAGACATGTTAACCTTTAGTGAACATGTCCTTTAGTTTTCATTGTTACAGTTCTGGAAAAGGTTTTTTTTACAATAAGTTGCTAATTTTGTACATAAAGCTGCTTTTCTTCATCCTAGGCTATTTGTCTTCTGGGAAGGGCATAGCACTGAGTCCCTGCTAGTCACTATCCTCAATGAAATCGGATCTCAACTCGGAAAAATCACAATCATTATCTTACTTGGCCTAATTTCAGTCTTGTCAATCACTCATTCTTGCTTGTCCGCTTGGAGCATTTGGAATCTGTGCTGCTGTATTTAATTGATTTCAGACCACTTTCAGAGTCTTTGACAGCTCAGAGCACTCTATTATCCTGTGCCTTGCAGAGTCCCACAGCTATCTTGCTCACTTTAATACCGTTTAACATCTTTTTGCAACCATTTGCCACACTTACTAAATGTCTGGGCTTCAGTGCCTTATATTATGCAGATACTATCAAGATAGTAGCACATCTCAACCAATATTCCCTTTCTCTCTCTCTTTGAAGCTTTGACTGGATGCTGTGGCAAACTGGTTAGTAACGCAGACTCAAACTCAATCCAGCTTTGAATCTCCAGATCCCGGTCATCTCCTGTCATTGCACCTTCCATTCTTGGTATCCAAGTGGCAATGCCTGAATCTGTCCTGAACCTAGGTATTTTCTTGACCCCCAACTGACATTTAGGGGCTGTTCCTATAAAGCATGTGTGGAAAATTATGCACTAGAAACTTTTAAGTCCCTACTTTAAAGGACTTACACACATGAATGGGCACTTAAGCGGTTACTTTACAGGAGTTAGGTTATAGAATATGACTTAGGAGCATTTCCACCTAATCTAGGTATGGGCATGCGTAAGTGCCGCAACTAGGTTAAGGCATGCCAGTATGCCCCTATTTTATAAAGCAAAGTACGTGTGCGCTTCACTTTTTAAAAGAGGCCTCAAATATGCGTGTGGTTATGTGCACTGACTGCGCAGAAATTTATAAAATTACTCACCATGTGCCCAGATTTCTGCAGTTGTGAAGGCCTCATTTTTTCCAGCTCTGTCGAATTCACACAATTAGTGGCATATTTACTAAGCCCTGCATTACTAGCGTGGGACACTGCGCTAGATGCAGGGGGGGGGGGGGGCAGAGACAGCAGTCTCCTTGAATTTAGTGCAGCTTACCATGGTAATAGTGTAATTATGCTGACAGTAGGGCTGCTCAACTGGCCCTTAGCACTTCAAGGCCAGTACTAGTGGTGCTGTGGTGGGAACGTCCATGCCCCACCCAGGCACTCTTCAGACGCATACTGCCTGGGTAGTGTGTTTTTTAGTGTAGGGCCCCATGCTACATTTAGCACAACACCAAGAATGCACACTATCCCCGTGATACCTTGGTAGCGCTCTTTAATAAACATGCCCCTTAGATCTTTCTTGGACTCAAGGAATCTGTGAGTACTCATTCTCTCTCTTGTCATTAACAAACTGGATTATTTTAACTCCCTTTACCATGAGTTAAGTTTGAGCTTGTTAAAAGAGCTTCATAATGTCCAGAACAGGGATATGAAGCTCCTATATAATGCTTGGGATACAACTCTTCTGGCCTCTACGGTCAATGCATGGCAACTTGTTATTTGGTTCACCCTTCTCAATCATAAGGCTTGAGGTTACATGCTGCACAACCTTTGTTACTTTGCCCTTTATGGAACAGTCTCAGACTAATTTTGTGACTTGAATCTTCCTATGGCAAATTTAAAATTGGTTTAAAAAAATTATTTCCAAGCATTTCCTTCCCTCTGAATTTAGAGCAGCCCTGGATGTCAGGGACTTAAGAACATAAGATATGCCATACTGGGTCATACCAAGGTCCATCAAGCCCAGAATCCTGTTTGCAACAGTAGCCAATCTAGGTCACAAGTGCCTGGCAGGTTCTCAAAAAGACACAGATTCCACAATGCCTGCACTGGGGCAAGCAGTGGATTTCCTGGGTCCCCCTTAATAATAGTCCATGGACATTTCCTCCAGGAACTTGTCCAAATCTCCCTTAAACCCGGCTACACTAACAGCTTTTACTACATCCTTCGGTAACGAATTCCAGAGTTTGATTACACGTTGAGTGAAAATATATTTTCTCTTATTAGCCTTAAATAGGTTGCACTGTAGCTTCATTGCATGTCCCCTAATCTTTCTATATTTTGATGGTGTAAACGATCTATGTTTATCCGTTCCACTCCATTCATTAATTTCTAGACCTCTATCATATCTCCCCTCAGCCATCTCTTTTCCAGCTTGAAGAGCCCTTATCTTTTTAGCCTCTCTTCATGGGGGTATCCTTCCATCCCCTTTATCATTTTAGTGGCTCTTCTCTGTACCTTTTCTAATAACGCTATATCCTTTTTCAGATACAGCAACCAAAATTGCACACAATATTCAAGGTGCGGTTGCACCATGGAACAATACAGAGGCATTATAATATCCTTTGTTTTATTCTCCATTCCTTTCCTTATGATTCCTAGCATTCTATTTGTTTTCTTGGCTGCCGCTGCACACTGGGCGGAGAGTTTCAACATGTTATCCACAATGATGCCTAAATCTTTTTCCTGGGTGGTGGTTCCTAGTGTGGAACCTTGCATCGTGTAATCATAGTTCGGGTTGTTCTTTCCTAGGTGCATAACTTTGCACTTGTCCACATTAAATTTCATCTGCCATTTGGATGCCCAGTCTTCCAATTTATTAAGGTCCTCTTGCAATTTTGAACAATCCTCATGGATTTTAACAACTTTGTATAATTTTGTGTCCTCTGCCAAATTTTATTACTTCACTCATTCCCATTTCCAGATCATTTATGAAAAAAGCAGCGGACCCAGCACACATCCCTGGGGTAGTCCACTATTCACCTTTCTCCATTGGGAAAATTGGTCATTTAGCCCTACCCTCTGCTTTCTATCTTTTAACCAGTTCCTGATCCACATTAGTACACTGCCTCCTATCCCATGGCTTTTTAATTTTGCCAAGAGTCTCTCATGAGGGACCTTGTCAAAGGCTTTCTGAAAATCCAGATACACTATATCAACCGACTCACCTTTGTCTACCTGTTTATTCACATCTTCAAAAAAATATAACAGATTAGTAAAACAAGACCTTCCTTGGCTAAAGCCATGTTGGCTGTCTCCCATTAAGCCATGACTATTTACATGTTCAGCAATTTTGTTCTTGGAGCTCATGGCTTCTATCTGCTTTAATATTAATGTTTTTATCCACTTGCCTTTCTGACATTTTTTTTCTTTTCTTTTTCTATTCCCTGGGCCCAGTTTTCATTTAGGCAGGCTATGCACCGCATCAGCGCATGGTCTGCCCACCGATCCCCTTAACCCGGATTTTCATTTCCTCGGCGATGGAAATGAAAATCCAGATCTCACTGCATAGGCCAACAGCTGCCGAGGCTAAGTGGGTAGCAGCGATTTTCGGTGCTGCCCACTTAGCCCCAGCGCCTTAAAGATAGGCGAGAGTTTTCCTCATGTATATTTAAGGCGCAGAGCGCTAAGTGGGCAGCACTGAAAATCGCTGCTACCCACTTAGCGCCATTCCCCACCTCCGCTCTGCCGCAATGCTAAGTGGATAGCATCTGGGCCCGTTAGGGACTTAACTGGGATTTTCCAAAGGCACTACCTGTGTAGGTACCTTTGGAAAATCCTGATTAAGGCATTTACACAGGTAACACGGGCTGTTATCCGTGTATCTGCCTTCGAAAATTGGGCCACCGTTTCCAAGTTGTCAGCCACCTTTTATCTGGGCATCTGTCCCTAACTATTGTAAACCACTTTTAAGTCTCTCTGCACACCCTGAACACAAAAACAAAACACTCTTTACACACACATATAGCAGGCACACACATTCCATCATTGTAAATGGCTCACAATTGGATTACAAGTTTAGTCCTAAGTTTACTGTTAATTGTACATAGTACAAAATTGAATTAGGTTAAGTCCCAAATTTATTGTTCATTGTACATAGTTATTGGAACTGTTACATGTAATTGACCTTGTTGTTGTTTAATGTAAACTGCATTTGATCTCGGGAAAAAACGGTATATAAATACAAATAAATAAATAAATTAGGAAGTAAAGGAAGGATGTTAACAATAAATAAATCAAGTCAATAGCATACTTCAGTTTGTTTCTCTTTTTGAGATGAGTGGAATACCATGGATTATTACTTTATAAACCAGATACTGTTCTTACAAGCACAGGGACCAGTAAGTAGTCTGAAACCTCCTTAGTAATGATGGCGAAATATTAGAAATGCAGTGCTTACAAAGGTAATCATTAATATGCATCAGCATTGTTTTATTTGCCAGCTACTCTCTAACCCTAGCCTGGTCTGTTTGTGTAGTCTGTCCTCTGTCAGCTGCCCTCAACAGGATCTGGCAGTGTCCGAAAGAAACTGCATAAAGGAGGTAATTCTGTAAGTCTGACACCATTTGGCTAGGCTTAAAAATGCAAAGTACTGTACATACTGGGCCCTAAATACAGAAAGACTTGTGTGGTTGGCACCAATGTTAAATACATTCATCTTTTTTTTAAATTTGTGCCAATTTAAAACAGAATTTTATGAATACACCTAGGGGCATGTTTACTAAAAACCGCTAATTAGCGCGCCGCAAAATAGCGCACTAAAAGCGGTACTTAAGGGCGCTTAAATGCCCCGCAAAGTGCGATGAAGCCCCGCACACTTGCGCGTCACAGTAACGGGTGCCGCACAAGTACGTGCCCGCAAATGTCCGATAGAGGCGTGGAAAGGCTAACGGAGGGCGGAGGAAGGCCCCGGAGGGGCGGAGAGAAGGGGTTAATGGGCGGGGAAGGGGAGGGGAGAGGCGCCCCGCACATTATCGGGGCTGAATTTCCAAAAAAAAATAGCGCGAGTGAATCACTCGCGTTAGAATGCATTTAAAGGGAAGAGAAACCATTTCCGTCAGCAATGTACAGCAAAACCGGGGAAACCTGCAAAACGTGAGCAGTGTGATACATGTGCACAGCACAAAAGTGCAATTATAAATAGAAAATGACCACCACAAAAATATGAAAAATAGTAATTCAGTTGGGGAACAGTTATAGTGATGGGCAAAACTAGATAACACACCCAGGAAAGCTCCAAAAAAAAGGAAATGATTTATGGAAAGGTGTACGGAGCGGAGACTCGTCCAAAAAACATTTCCCTTTTTCTGGAGCTGTCCTGGGAGTGTTATCTAGGGTTGCCCATTAATATCACTGTTGCCCAGCTTGGGTATATGTTTTCCCCCTTTGTTCCGTGGTCATTCCCGGGTTTTATTTGCACGTTTGTCACCACACAGGGTGAAGGAGCCCACAGTAAAAATGCATACAGCAGGGTTTGTGACTCCATCCAGCCAGGTTTACTACCTCCAGGGGCTGCACTGTCTCTGTGGCCATAGTGTGCTGCAGAGGACATAGCCATGACCTCTAGGACTAGAAGGCCAGAGGTTCAAATCCCAGCTGGGGCACTTGCCAGCCCCGTCCATATATTTTACCCACCACTAAACAAAGATAGAGCAGACACCCCTGTATTGCAGGGAACATAAGCATGGGGGAAACACCAATATGTTACCCAACACCGCACACACACACCACAACAATGGGCATACCTACAGCCAAGTCCCCCAAATGCAGTCCCGTACTGCCACATTGCAATCAGGTCATCTGCTTTTTCTGAGAGAAGCTCATGCCAGCATGTTGGCGCACGAGTACATGTGGTGCAGGGGGCAGTGGCAGCTAGCCACAGAGGACAGAGGCCAAGCCATGTGCAGGCTGGCACAGTCCACTGCAACACACAGGCACTGCCGGATCCACAGGCATGGACGTTCCAGGGAATCCAGCCAATCTGTGGCTACAAGGTGGTGCAGTGCACACAGACAGTGCATACAAGAACAGAAGGTCACAGGTTCAAAGCCCAGCTGGGGCTACCACCAATCCTTCCCACATATTTTTCCCACAGCTACACAGTGATAGTAAGGACAAACCTTTCGTGGCGAGGACATATGCAATGGTACTACGTCTATCTTTTACCCCACTGAGCACAGACACCATGTACAGGGGCAGTACCTAGAGCAGAATCTCCCAAATGCAGTCCTGGTGGGCCACACACCAGTCAGGGTCCATGCTGCCACTCATACAAATGCCTGTGCTGTTTATCTATGCACCACCCCCATGGCATGTAGATGTAGCTCATGCATATTCATGAGGAACAGCAGGTAAACCCGATCAGTGTGATGCACACCTGGACTGGAGTTGGGAATCTCTGCCGTAAAGCAGCAGCCAACAGGGGCAGACACACCCACACCCACACCCATAGGCCCCATTGGCCAATGTCTCCTGGAGAGGCAGAACATTGGACCCTGCGTGCATCTCCCAATACTAGCACCTGCATACCCTAGCAATGGAACCCTACACCTGAGGTATACGGTACACAGCTCTGAGACGCTTGCTAGGAGTACTGGCAGATAGATATCCATACGTTACGCACATACAAAACCTTCTGCTCTCTAGATCCTATTCCTTCTTCCTGGCTTCTTACTCCCTCCCTAGCCTTCGTTCCTTATATTCTCATCATGATCAATAATAGTCTCTCCACCGGTGTCTTCCCTCGATCCTGGAAGCATGCTCTTGTCCGCCCTATTCTGAAAAAACCTTCTCTTGATCCCCAGCTCCCTGCGCACTACCGTCCGGTCTCCAACCTCCCATTTCTGTCCAAGATACTTGAGAAAACAGTTTTCACACAGCTATCTCATCACCTCAATACCACTCACTTTCTTCACCCCCGTCAGTCCGGATTTCGACAAGGCCACAGTGTCGAGACCGTTCTTACTGGATTCTTAAACGAACTTCACGTGGCGCACGACCGTGGTGACTTCTCGGTGGCGGTATCCTTAGATCTGTCAGCCGCATTTGATTTAGTCGACCACTCTCTTCTTCTCTCACGACTTCGAGATGCAGGTCTTCGTCACACAGTCTACCATTGGTTTCACTCCTTCCTCTCCTCTCGCTCCTGCACTGTTGTTTCCTCCTCCACCCCCTCACTCCCCTCTGATTCTTTCCCGCTTTCCTGCGGCGTCCCCCAGGGATCTGTTCTGGCCCCCCTTCTCTTCAACTTATTTCTAACACCCTTAGCACTCCTAGTTCAGCAGTTTGGGATCTCTGCATACTATTACGCTGATGACCTCCTCCTCCTGTTTCACACCTCTCCCCTCCATCCTGATCTCACTCCACTCAACTCCTGCCTCTCCGCTGTTGCAAATTGGCTCACTACCAATTGCCTTCACCTTAATCTGACAAAGACCCTCGCAATCTGGTTCACCCATGGCAGTCCTCCCCCATCGGTTTCTCCTTCCTTCTCGACCTCACCAGTCCCTTTAGTCACCGACTTTCGCTATCTTGGTGTAATCTTTGATTCTGACCTTTCCTTCCGTAATCACATTTCGCATCTCACAAAAACCTCCTTCTTCTTCCTCCGCCAAATACGTTCTATCCGTCCATTTCTCACCCCTGAAGCCCTTACCACTCTCCTTCATTCTCTGGTGATATCACGCCTCGACTTTTGTAATTCCCTCTTTGCTGGACTCCCCCTCTCACAACTTCATCGGCTTCAACGTATTCAGAATACTGCTGCACGTCTTATTTTCCACTCCTCCCCCCGCAATCATGTTACTCCCCTTCTCTCTCATTTGCACTGGCTGCCTCTACAATTCCGCATTCGTTACAAAATCCTTACACTGGTTCACCAAGTTTTATACACCCATACCCCCCAATACCTAGCAGATTTACTCCATTTTCACATCCCCACCCGCTCCCTCCGCTCTGTCCACATAACTCGCCTTCACCTCCCCTCCCCATCCCTCGCCCATTTACAATCCACACGTTCTTCCGCCTTCTTCTTTATTGGTCCAGCCTACTGGAATTCACTACCCCTTTCCCTCAGGCTAGAACAACATTATCCCACATTCAAGAAAGACTTAAAAACACACCTTTTTTCTGCTGCCTTTGACCTCCCCCTGCCTCTTATGTGACAAGCCTCTCCCCCTCCCTGCCCTCCCTTTCCTCTCTCTCCTGTAGTCTCGTCTATTTAAATGTCTTGGGTGCTTTCCTGTCTTATATTGTAACTTCCTTTCTTTTTCTTTCTTTCTCCGACCTACTGGTCTCTCTGTGTAAGGTTTTGCTTTACTGTACACCGTTATGTTCTAAATGTAATGGCGGTATATCAAGTGCAATAAAACATAAACATAAAACATAAACATACTGCTAGTTGACACCATCCGAACAATCTGTTTGGTGTTTGCGGTGCGTGCTCCAGCCCTTGCCTCTGACGGTGTTTACCACCCTGGGGAGTGACCCCCAGCAGTACTGCGTAGCATATCCATGCCTTGCCGTGCCCAGCACCAGTTTGGTGGGCAAGGCTAATTACCTCCTCAATAGTAGCACCATGATGGCATAGGTGTGGAATTGTGTGTCTGTCTATACAGTGGGTGTTGGCTGCATGCCCCTTCCACAGCCCACACTGCCAACACTGTTGCCAGTATTGGCCTGCCAATGTGCATAATGAGTAGCAAGGGACCATGGGTATATCTCAGACAGAGTGGACTGACCAGGATGCAACTGCACAGGGCATAGGGCACTGGCAGGGGCATGGTAGTGCCCGGCCACCACCTACACAGACAGGGTGACCTCTGTATGTGCTGCTGGGGGATCACTCTCACCCTGAGTGTGCAGTGACGGCAGCATGGCTAGGCACCCCCATAGTGCTATATTGTGATTCTCCCATGTGGTATGTATGGGTGTCCTGTGGGGGCCTCTTCATGGACTTATCTGTCTGTGTGTGCTGCCACCCCAGTTGTGGGTGCATGCATGTCCATCAGGACCAGCCAGCAGACTGTTCACAGCTGATATGTGTTGTGATGGAGTGCCTTGCAGGGTGCAGTGGCTGATGGCTTGCTGCAGGTGAATATCAGATAGTGGTGGGGTGCAACTTTGAATATCCAGGCCTAATGTCTGTCTGATATTGTGTTATGGATGTGTGTGGAGCTGCTTGGACTGCCTTTTAGGGTGTCTGTTCCCTAGCAGGACTGGGGTTGATGGTCCACTCTACTGACATCAGGGTGGGGATCTGTTGAGGGGAAGCCCTGTTTTATCCACCTGGGGGTCCATGGGGTGGGGGTCCCCACTAACTGAGCCAGACAGAGATCTCCAAAATGTTTATGCAGCACCTACCTATTCCACAGGTTATTGCTGCTTTGGAGCTCTGACATGGCCGCATTCGGCCATGCCTGGTGTTGTGGACCTGGTCCTGGGCGCAACATCTCACACTCAGGGTGAGCACAGTAACCGCACAATGTGATGGTGTTTAGCTACTCTTTGCCGTTTGTCCACCCACTCAGGACACCCTACCAGGCCGAGGTGCTGTGTGGGTGCACACGGACACTTCCCCCTACCAGGCCGGGGAGCTTTAGGGGTGCATTTCCCATCCTGTGTTCAATCGTGTACAGCTGATTTGCATGTGCAGTGCATCATGGGTACGGGTGGTTCACAACAGCAGACTGTCAGTGAGGTGACGTACAGGCTATCTGCAGCCAGCCAGGGGCTGCTTACAGCTATAGAGCTGTAGCCCAATGGTTATGTCACTGCCTGTGCAGCCAGATGTCATGGGTTCAAACCCACAGTGGGGTTATGTGATAGGGGTGTCCACAGATTTATTTTAATTTACTGTACATATGTTGCTGCCAGCAATACCACCCTCAGCGTACTGTACCCATAAGGTGCCTCTGAGGGTGCTATATGGGGCGCCCTATAGGGCACGTTACGGTTGTCAGCCATATAGGGTGCACTATACATTATGCTGTGTCGCAACATACATGCTGCCCTATAGGGGACATTCTAGGGTGCCTTGGCGGACGGTGCACTGTAACATGTGCCTTATGGGCTGCCTTATATTAATATGCTGTGAGAGTGCGTTTGCTAGTAGTTATCACAACATAAAATTAGAAAGCCTCCTACAGCACTCCACAACATATAACATACTGCCTCAGCTAGCCTTTTTCACTGGGCATTGTGAGGGATCGAACCCCTGGTCCCTGCACCATTGGTCAGTGTCTTAACCATTGTGCTGTGGCTGTGTTCCTTTGCTTTGGCATCAGCGCGCCGCCTTATGCCCATCAGCGCGCCACCTCCTGCTGCCCACAATTAGTGCGCCGCCTTGTGCCGCCCAAAATGAACAGTGCGCCGCCTTGTGCCGCCCAAAAAGAACAGTGCGCCGCCTTGTGCCGCCCAAAAAGAACAGTGCGCCGCCTTGTGCCGCCCAGATAGTACAGTGCGCCGCCTTATGCCGTACAAAACGAACAGTGTGCCGCCTTATGACGTCCAAAAGTACTTTGCCTCCTGAACCACTTTTACACATTCAAGGTGTTGCCTCAGCTGGCCTTTTTGTTGCGCACAATGGGGGATTGAACCTGTGGCCCCTGCACCATTGGTTAGTGTGTTCACCGTTGTGCTACAGCTCTGTTCTGATATGTGCTCAGCAGCGCCCTGCTTAGCCTTCCCACGCGCTAATGTGGGCCCCGCAAATTAGCGCGACGCGCACACGTACGGTAGGGGTTTTTTCTTCTTTCTGCCTGAACCGCCCACTCCTTATATGGCACACGCACACTACCACGGCCCCGCACGTTAGGAATGTTTAGTAAACATGCCCCCTAGTACCTATGCACTATCATGGGTTCTATACATGAAACAGGAGTTAGGGTTAAGGGTGAGCCGAGGGCCTACACAAAGCCATACATGGAAGGGTGAAGTTCAGCCACTCTGTATATAATGTACATGTATAAGGCCTAACTGTCAGCGCTTATGCTTAACTTTGATGTGTTAGGAGGGGGAACTGAAAATTGGACCCTTCCTTAAAAGAGAAGACCACTTTTATTTTTAGTTCGTTATGTATATAGGTCTTACATCTACATCTATTTAAAGGGCTTACTGCAAGATAACACATGGACTATGGTGAAATATATGAAGGTAATTACATCACAGTAACACAAAAACATAGTAAATGGTGTCAGATAAAAAATCAAAGTAAGCGATCATATTGCGTGACTTTAATCTACCTGAAGTGGATTAGATTACTCCTTCTGCAAATCTGGAAAGAAGCAAAAAAATCGTGGATGCACTCCAAGATGCGTTACTTAGACAAATGGTGATGGAACCAACCAGGGAAAGCTCAATGCTGGATTTAGTGCTCACCAACGGTGATAGCGTGTCGAATGTCTGCGTGAGTGCCCTGTGAGCAGCAGCGATCATCACACGGAGTGGTTTGAGATAAAAGCCATGGTACAGGCCAATCATAGCAAGCTCAAAGTCCTAAATTTCAAAAACACCGACTTCAATAAAATGGCCGAGTACCTAAAGGAGGAGCTGACAGGGTGGAAGGAGATAAGGGAAGTGGAATTGCAATGGGCTAAACTAAAGGTGGCAATAAAAGGGGCAACAGATAAATATGTAAAAAAAGTATACAAAAACAAGAGGAGAAGAAAACCTATTTGGTTTTCCAAAGAAGTGGCTGCTCAAATAAAGGCAAAAAACACAGCTTTCGCAAAATTCAAAAGCTCGCAAACAGAGGAACACAGAAATGAATACAGGATCAAACTAAAAGAGACAAAGAGAGAAATAAGGATAGCAAAATCAAAGGCAGAAGAAAAGATGGCTAAAGATGGTAAGTATGGCAACAAAACCTTCTTCAGGTATATTCGGGAAAGGAAGAATATCAGAGGTGGAATTGCAGGACTCAGAAGTGCTGCGAACGGACTCGTGGAAAGTGACATTGAAAAAGCGAAATTGCTAAACGAATACTTCTGCTCTGTTTTTACTAAAGAAAGTCCTGGAAAAGGACCACCTGTGACTCCCAAATATAAAAATGGGAATGAAGTAGATACCACACTATTCACAGAAGATGATGTGTTAGAACAACTTGCAAAACTGAAAGTGGACAAGGCCATGGGACCGGATAGGATACATCCCAGGATACTGAAAGAGCTCAGAGAGGTTCTTGCAGGGCAGTTAAATGATGTTTTCAACAGATCCTTGGAAACAGGAGAGGTTCCTCAGGACTGGAGAACGGCTGATGTATACCTCTACACAAAAGTGGTGACAGGGAAGAAGTGTCAAACTACAGGCCTGTGAGCCTTACCTCGGTGGCGGAAAAAGTAATGGAGGTGCTCCTGAAAGAGCGAATAGTGAACTTTCTCAAAACCAACAGGTTGCAAGACCCGAGGCAACATGGTTTTACCGAAATACGATCTTGCCAAATAAATCTGATTGAGTTCTTTGACCGGGTGACCAGGGAGCTAGATCAGGGGCATGCGATGGATGTCATCTACCTGGATTTCAGCAAAGCCTTTGATACTGTTCCTCATAAGTGGCTTATCAATAAACTCAGTAGCTTGGGGATGGATCCTAAGATGGTAAATTGGATCAGAAATTGGTTGACTGACAGATGACAGAGGGTGATGGTAAATGGAGCTCACTCAGATGAAGGGAAGGTGATTAGTGGGGTGCCCCAGGAGTTGGTCCTGGGCCCAGCACTGTTCAATCTATTTGTGAGTGATATTGCTGAAGGACCGAATGGAAAAGTCTATCTTTTTGCAGATGACACGGAAATTTGCAACAGAGTAGACTCCCCCGAGGGAGTGGTTAACATGAGGAAAGATCTACAAAAGCGGGAAGAATGGTCTAATGCTTGGCAATTAAGATTTAATGCAAAGAAGTGCAGAGTCATGCACTTGGGTAGCAGAAATCCAAGGGAAATGTACGTGATAGGGTGCGAGAGGTTGTTGTACACGGATCAGGAGAAAGACCTTGGTGTGATGATTTCTGAAGATCTCAAGGTGGCAAAACAGTGCGACAAGGCGTTGGCAAAAGCCAGGAGGATGTTGGGCTGCATACAAAGAGGAATCACCAGCAGAAAGGAAGAAGTCACAGGTGAGGCCTCACTTGGAATGCTGTGTTCAGTTTTGGAGACCGTATTTTGCAAAGGATGTAAAAAGACTGGAAAGTGTTTAGAGGAAGGCGACCAAAATGATTTGGAGCCTGCATCAGAAGCCTTATGAGAAGAGACTTGAAGACCTAAACATGTACACTTTGGAGGAGAGGAGGGACAGGGGAGATATGATTTAGACCTTTAAATACTTAAAGGGAAATAATGAACAAACAAACCTCTTCCAAAGACCGGGAAGCTGTAAAACTAGAGGGCATAACAGGAAGCTGCAAGGTGGTAAACTGAAAGGCAATGTCAGGAAATACTTTTTCACAGAAAGGGTGATGGATGCTTGGAATGCCCTCCCGATGGAAGTGGTGGGGGCAAATACAGTGACAGAATTCAAAATGGCATGGGACAGACACAGTGGATCCCTTTACAGGATAAAATCAAAATAAACGGAACCATCTAATTTCTCAACAAATAGGGGTGTCCTGCATGGAGCGGTGGGTTCACCCCTAAACAGGGACGTGGGGAGGGGTGGCCTGCACGGAGCGGCAGGTGCACTTATTCTTGCCATTGTGCTGGGCAGACTAGATGGACCATGCTGGTCTTTATCTGCCGTCATTTACTATGTTACTATGTTAAAGCTGCTGTTTTACCTCTGCTGATCTTTCCTGACCTGAAGCAGGGTTTTTCGGAACTACAAGAGTAAAACCCGAAACGTGCGCCCGTCGTGCAGTGAAAGTTTTGGCGCTTGGTGGCATACAGCTAAGTTTTGGGCTACGGTCCATTTTAACAGTTCTAATTAATAAAAGGGAGTAGTCACGGTGGTATCTCTTAATACATATTTGTGATACTGGAATGACGATACTCCGACAAAAAAATTAGGCATAAGAAAAAGGGGGATTTTTTGATTTAATTGGACCTTTCTTTGAGGTGTTCATATTTGGTCTGATTAGGGTTCTTTATTGTTTCCATTTGACTATGTTAAAGTGGCCTATCTAGTATGCCCAGTAAAAGTGGTTAGTGATGGATATGCATGAGACAGATTCACATGCACTGCCTCCATTATAAGCAAATCTCCCTCATGTACAGTTTCTTTTGGGGCAGTTTCATGACTGTCATGGTTTGCGCAAAACTCACCCATTTTGAGAATCTCGCTTCTAGTCATGGTGGTTATCCTGAAAACCTGACTGGCTAGGTGTGTCCTGAGGAATGGGTTGAGAAGTTCTGCTTTTGTCTGGATTGTATCTGACTCCAAATTTACTCTGTGGCATTATAAATCAGAGAACAGTTTCTTTTCCTAAAAGTACAAGTTTTCTTAACATTATTTATATCTATCTTTTTTTTTCAAAACAAGCTCTTAAAGAAAGGGCCGAGTGGAGCTGAGTAGACATAAAAGGCGGCCATGGTTGCCAAATATTTTCACAGATCTATTTTTATTTTAGAATAAGTTCAGAATGAGAGGAAACAGCTGGAAGCTGAAGATATTACCAGAGCATTGTGCAATTTAATGGCCATGTCTATTTTTTTGGTTACTACTCTGGAAGAAGCAATGGTGGTGACTGACACTATGCTACTTATTTTCATATTATAAAACTCTTGATGCATGATGACGGGTGTTGAACTGAGCCATCACAGGGGTTTTGTGAGTTCCTCCATCAACAGGCCTTATGGGGATGCTCTCCTTGGTACACTCACTCCCCTATCATGAGGATTACTATTAACTTTCCAACTTGTTTGTACGATGTGCCAATTTAGCAAAACACATTTCATTAGTAAAGTGAAGATCAAATGATCAAATTAGACCACTGAAAACTAAAATCATATGCCTTAATATTCAGCTGGGGTGGCAGCTGTATAAAATTAAAACTTAAAATATTTCAGACCTGTTAGAAAAAGCTCATGGATTGGTGGGTATGTTCTCCACAGACAAGAATTAATTATACACCAGAAAAAGCCAAATCAGTCAACAAAATCCCCCTGTTCCCCGACATGTAAATTCTGTGTGAGAGAAGTTCAGGTCAGAGATTTTTACTGGGTACCAGGACATCCAATAACCTACAGCAAATTTAGATCTAAATGTATTGTACTAAGAATGTAAATAGTTTCCACCAAGTTACCTCCATGTTAAATCCCTGTTCTATGTAGACGATGGTCTAATTTAACTGACCAAGTGTTATACTGTTTCAATGTAAACCGCACTGATGACAAAGAGCGCGGTATATAAGAAATGTTAAATAAATAAATAAATAAATTTTACAATAATTAGCTAATATTCTTAACCAGAAAATAAGTTTCCAACCTTTTGTGCCATTGTTTTTCAATTGTAAACCGCTATGATTACCTGATATAGTGATATAGAAAACACTCAAATAAATAAATAAAATAAATTGTCTTGGTTTTATTTCTCAATGTCTCTCTTTCTGCATTCTCTGGGCTTTTCTCTGTTCTTTTCTGAATTTCTCATCTCTGGTGTCCTATTTTCTGCTTTAATTCTCTCTCTTTGTTTCTTTCCTTCATAGAGTATATTCTCAAGCTTCTGCTTCTTTCTTCTCTTCCTATTCTTCCTTCCTCTTCTTTATGTTCTCCAAGCTTCATCACGTTCTTCCTAAATTATTTTTTTTAATTATCTGTCCCCATTCCTCCTGGTTCTCACTCCCTTTCTCATTTATCTCCAGTCTCCTCTCTCATCATCGCTCTTCCATCATAGGTCTTTTCGCCCTCCACCCATGACCAGTCCTCTCACCCTCTCCTTGCATCCTTGACCCTCTCTCCTCTTCCTCCCTATCCAGGGTGCTCTCTCCCTCAGTCTCATCATCATTCTCTAGTCTAATCCCTGTCTCCTACCTCCTTTTTCCGACATAAAGTGGCCAACTGCCCAGTTTTTGACCAGTCTAATTTTTAAGGCTCCTGGACAATGTCCAGTTACAACTTATTATTAATTAATTAATTTAATTAATTAATTTATTTATTTAACATCTTTTTATACCGTTTTTCTGCAAGTCAAGACAGTTTACAGGGAACTCAGTGCAATTTAACTAAATAACTTCAACAGTGGTGTGTGTTACAATTAACATCATGAGGAGCATAAGATTGGAGCTTAACTTAATATACAAAGGCAGAGGGTTAACAATTATGAAGGTAGGGAGGGAGTAGGTATTTATAGTGAGTAGGGTAGGGTTTGGTTAAGCACAGTTTAAACAGCCCAGTAATAGATTTTTCTCATTTGCTGCTTGTGCATCTGTGCAGCTGCAGAAGCAACACTGTAGGGAAATATTAGCGCATGGAGGTTTGTGCTTTTTTTTGTAGCACACTAGCTTGCCTACACCAGCCCACTGATGTACTCTGCTGTTACTGCCAGCTGCAACACAGACACGAGTCTCTATCCAGGCTCCCCCGTCCCAGAACTATATCACTTGTCCACCAACATTATCACCCAGCCATGAAGAGAGGAAGGAGAGAAGCTGGAGGACTGACTTCTCGAGCCTCCATTCTCACCGTGCCCAAAAAAGAAACTTCGCTGCTGCTGCAGTCCTACTGGCCTGCCCCCATCCCCTTCGCTGTTCCCTCCTTGCCTTCCACCCAGCTCCCATTCGCTATCTGTCGTTGACTGTTCACAGCGAGTACCTATGCCTCATCTTGCAGTCTCCCTGACCATCCAAATCCTAAGGCAATTGAGAAGCAAAGCAGCGGATGCTGTCCCAGGCTGCAGGAAATCTACAAATACTGATCTCTGGCGGTTAATCATCAGCCTGGGCTGTGACAAGAATGGCACTGCCTCCCATCCAAGGCCTGGACTGGTGGTGAGAAGAATCCCTGGGTCCAAAAGTCCCATGCACCAGCTGCTGAAGCACTTGGCTCTCTGTGTGTGGCCAGATAGTGGCCAGTGATGAGAATGGGGACTCCACACCTGGAATGTGATGGGAAAGTGGGTGATGAGACGAGCAAGGATAGTAATTGCTGGGAACTGGCTAGGGAGGAAAGAGAGGAGTGTTGGGGAATAGACAGGGGACTGGGAGAGAAAGCACGTGAGTGCTAGGGACCGTCTGGGGTATGAAAGGGAGAGCAAGTACGGAGGACAGGTTAGAGAGGGAGAACAAGTGTGTGCTGGGGACTGGGAGGGACAGTTAATGATGATGACTGGCTGGAGAGCGAGAGAGTAGATGCTGGGAGGGAGAGTGAGTGATGGGGGATTGGCTGAAAAGGGAGAGAAAGTAAATGCTGGAGAATGGTGGGAAAGAAAGGGAGAGAGAGCGCTGGAGACTGACTGGGGAAGGAGAGAACTTGGGGGCTGGCTGAGAAGGGAGAAAGGGATTGAGAGAGAATGGTGAGTGCTTGGGACTGCCTTGGGGCTGATTTACTGCTCGGGTCCTTTTAATTCTATGTATGGTGCTTAATTTATATTTCTTTCGTATATTCTTCGGAAGGGTGGTTTTACTGTTTTCTATTAATTTGATGTATAATTTATATTTTCTTAATGTTATGTTACATTTCTATACCTCTTTTCTTGGACAACTCCAATCCCAAAGTAGTTTACAAAGAACAAAAGTTACACAATAAACAACAATGAATTTCAGGCTGTTTTTGGTGAAAAGCCAATTGTGGCTTGAAGGAACAACCTTGGTAATAATGTTAGAAAAGATTTCTTCATGAAAGGGATGGTGGCTGCGAAACATGAAAGAGTATTCCACCGCATGGAACAGACACAGTGAGAGCCTCTAGATAGGAAACTGGTAGCATATCACTGATCATCTAAGTATGGTGTAACTTTGGACAGCCTTTACCTGTGTGGCTGGCAATCTTTATAAGGCTAACATGATTTCAGTTACACTGTCTTCTCAGGGGGAAGGGGATTTTATCATAATTGAGTTTAATTATCAAAATCTCAGGCGGGGTCTCTATGGGATCATGGTAGATAAATAATGAACACCGGTAGAGAAGAAAAGAACAAAGGATATGTTTCAGAAATAACAAGTGAATGTCCAGGATAATTTGTAGAAACATTATTTATTTATTTAATATCTTTTTTTATACTGTCTTTCTACAAGTCAAGATGGTTTACAGAAAACTCAGTGCATGAGGTAAGTAGAGTTTTGACACTGTGGTATGGGCGGAAGCCATGTTGGTGCAGATCTAATGCCGAGTGTTTGTCCAGGTGATCTTGAACTTGAGACTGAACCACCTTTTCAATAATCTTAGCAATGAATGGTATGCTGGAAATAGGTTTGTATGAAGTTGGGCAGGATGGATCCAGGTTAGGTTTCTTTAGGATGGCACGTATGGAAGACTTCTTGAGTGCGGGGTGGGGGGGGGGGGAGTGATCTCTGGCTTAGCAAGATATTGATCATGTTGTGAATGAATGTGGTAAGGTGTGTTCTTGTCAACTTGATCCAGGGGAAACGTAGTTGTGTTTAAAGCTGATATTATACTGTCAAGCTGTTTGTGACTGAGGGGGTTGAAGGTGGTCCAAATGCTTTCTTTATTTGTCCCATCGCATTGCAGGGAGAGCTCAAATATGATGCATATGCCGGTGTTGCCATTAGTTTGTAGATGTAGAGCCATCTGGTGTGGATTAAGTAGGGCCGCCTTATGTTTTGAGGTGGGGCTCTTTGTAGGTGAGTTTGCTATATCGAATAGCTGTCTGGACTTGTTGATTGCAATCTTGATTAGGTTGATGTAGTATTTCTATTTAGCTTTGGTGGCGTGTTTACAATATTTGTTCAGCTCCTGATGATAGTGCATTTGTGTATGTTTGTCTAGGGTACTTCTCCACTTATGCTCAAGGCAACGTAACCTGGATTTCTGTTGCTGAGTACCAGGAGGTGGTGTTTTGCCAGTTACTTTTGTAAAATGTAGTTGGGGTTTGGGCAGCAGCTGAGATTGTAGTGTTCCATCTGGTTATCAAAGAATCAATATTCTCGTCAGGGCACTGAGATGTTAGTGCTGGAGATATTTTTCTAATGAAGTCCTGGTTGTCAAATGGTAGGAACCTACAATTGGTGGTGTTGGCGTTGGATTTCTGTTTTTCAGTGTTCTGATAAAAAAGTCTGAAGCTGATGAAATGATGATCTGACCAGGGGTCTGGAGTGATGGATAAGTGTGTTACGCTAGTACTTTGGCTGGGATGAATATTAGTTCAGTATTCCTCCTTTGTTGTGGGAGGGATTGCTGATAATCTGCGAGAATTGGAGGTTGCTCATGGTGTCTTGAAATGTTAAGGCTTGCAGTTTAGGTACTGAGGCTAATTTGAAATCTCCAAGCAAAATGAATATGCTTTGTTTATTGGAGTGGGTGCAGGCTGTGTCAAGTATGGTCGCTAATCATATGAGTTGGTGGTAGGAGCTCTGTATATAAGACAAATCATGTACTGCTTATTTGAGATGGTGATCAGTTCGATGTCATGTATGGAGAGTATTTTTACATTCTTGAAGTGTAGCTGTTTGTTTGAGAGGATGCAAACCCCACCTCCTCTGCCGGCCAACCTTGGTGAATGTGTTTAGATGGTTTAACAGAATATTGTCTGTTTCCATGAACCAAGTTTCTGTCAGGCACATAATGTGATAATCCTTACCATTATCCCTGAGCAAACATGATGACAGAAAAAGACCATATAGTTTATACAGTCTGCCCTTTCATACCAGCTACTATAGTCCCTCTTTTAACTTTAGAGATCTTCTGTGTTTGTCTCAAGCTTGGATTCAGATATTATCCTGGTCTACCCCCTTTCACCTTCATCCTATGCCTCCTCGTTGCAGAGTTTTCTTTCAATTGGAAGAGATTCTCCTGTGCATTTATGCCACGGAGGTATTTACACATCTCTATCATATCTCTTCTCTCACACTTTTCCTCTAAAGTACACATATTGAGATCTTTAAGTCTGTCCCCATATGCATTATGATGAAGCCCACTAACCATTTTTGGTAGCCACGCTCTATACTGACTCTATCCTGTTTATATCTTTTTGAAGGTATGGACTCCAGAACTGCACACAATGCTCCAAATGAGGTCTCACCAAAGACTTATAGAGTGGCACTATCATCTCCTTCTTCCTGCTGGACATTCCTTTCCCTATGCACCCAAGCATCCTTCTAGCTTTTGCCGTCACCTTTTCTACCTGTTTAGCCACCTTAAGATCATCAAAAACAATCATGCCCAGGTCCCGCTCTTCTTTGTGGACAGAAGTACTTCACCCCCTATACTGTACCGCTCCCTTGAATTTTTGCAGCCTAAATTCATGACCCTGCATTTTTAGTGATAAATCTCAGCTGCCAAATTCTTAACCATTCTTCAGACTTCTCCTCATGTTATCTACTCCTTCCTGGGTGTCTACTCTATTGCAGATTTTGGTATCATCTGCAAACAGGCAAACCTTACCCTGCAGCCCTTTTGAAGTATCATTAAAATACTATGTTACATTCATAACAATATTTTTATAGAGAATATAAGGCCTCCTTCAGTTCTTAGGCTCAGAGGGAATTATTACCTCCTTCCTCCCCTACCCCCTGCTTGCTGATGGCTGTCCAGTTAAGCTTTGTGGAAAGTTAGCAAACCTACTCCTACATGAGCTGGGTCTTTCCTTTTTTCCTTTCTTTTCCTGCCCCCCTCACCAGTTTAATCTTTGCTTTCCCCATATGGCCCCATCCAGGGTCAGTGCAAGTATTGGAGGTGCTCTAAGCTGACCCCTCCATCCTGCTGTCCCCCCTGATGCTGCTGCCACCCCTTTGGTCATCAGCGCTGCCCCCACAGTTTCTGGCCTTGATAATGCCTCTTCTACCCCCCCCCCCCCCATGATGCCACTTCTAGTTTTGAAGTCTATATTGGAGGGGGCAGAAGAGATATTGTCAAGCCGAGGAAGCGCAGCACTGCCCCCACAATTTCTGGCCTCGACAATGCCTCTTCTACCCCTCTCCGACACTATTTCTGGTTTTGAAGTCTTGTGTCGGAGGGGGGGAGGGCGGAAAAGATATTGTCAAGTCCAGGAATCACGGGGGAAAGTGCCAATGAGCAGAGGTAAGCACTGCCCTGCGTTTACTAAGCTATTGTCACTGCTGCAGGCCCCAGAGAGGGGCTACAGTGGTGGCAATGGCACCCCCGGAGGCCAGTGCTCTAGGCGCTTGCCTAGTTTGCTTAATGATAGTGCCAGCCCTGGCCCCATCTTCTCTCCCTTGGCCCCAGAAAGCTTTCACCTAGACTGAAGCCATAGGTAAACATTAGTGAATAAATTATGCACATACGGGCATATAAATCACAACTCTGCACAAAACATGCACGAACGGGTTGCAAGAAAGTGTCCTCCTTCTTGGCGCCATGCATTCTTTTACATAGGGAAATTTTATAAGAGGCTTTCATACATAAAAAATCCTTTATGAAATTACCCCAAAATGCAAGCATATAGAAAGAATGCCTTCTTTTATGTGATCTGCACATAGGTGTCCCGGGGGTGTGCTTTGGATAGAGCTGAGATTGAATTATGATGTATGCAAGTGTTTTATAAAGTACATACAAACCCTACTCTCCACAACCCCATCAGGGCTCCTACCCTGAAGGTAGACTGGAGGCATATGCTTCAGGGGCTGCAGCTCATTCCACACCTGAGCATGCAGCCACTATCATCAGTGGTTCTTGGGATCAACTTCAATAGCATGTACAGTCCAGTGCAGACATTTGTTATGAACCATAAACAGTTACTGAAATCTCTTTAAATAACTGTATAGGTTGAAAAATAGTGAAAGACGCACAGCAAAAACTAATAAAAGTCAAAGGTGTGGTGGTGCGGTAACTGGTCAGATGGAGAATCTGTTATTGTAAAATACAACAATGGTAGAGAGAGAACATGGCAGCCCTGGGGCCACTGTTTGGGAGCAATGTATAGGCAATTGTTGGCTGACTGGTTGGACTATGGGGAATGGCCAGCGAGAAATGGACTGTATGGTATGGTGAACAAGATTTACTGATGCTGAGTTGCAGTTATGATCGACTAAGTTTATGTTTATTACATTTGATATACCACTCAGGCCAAGAAGCATCAGAGCGGTTTACAATCCTACATTTATGTTATGGAAAATAAGAAAAGAACGCCATTAATAAGATAGGACAGAGTAGGAGAAACAGATAGACAAAGTGATAGCACAGATAGGAGAAAACAGAACAGCAGACTACCTTCACAAACTACAGGCATGACAAATAGACTCACAATATCTGTATGATTTTAATCATTTGCTGCTACAATGCCTATGACTTCTGTTTGTTGAATGAGCAGTTCTGTGCTCCGGTTGTTGAATAAATTTTATTTTATTTTATTTAGCTAGGCTTATATACCGTTTTTCACCAGGTCAAAGTGGTTTACAGTGAATCAAACAACAGTTTCATAGAACAAATGACTTCTTAGTTAACAAATAACTTAGGTATATAGAACAAAATATTATATGATAGATATAACAGCAAACTATTTGTAATCAGTGAACTATATACAATAGGAGAGATATACACAAATGGTATATTCTTTAACTATTTACAGGTGCAGATACTGTCTTCTTGGTGTCATGTCATAGGCGGGAGAGGTTAGGTGGTGGGTCCAAGTGTTCAATCAATAAGAGGGTTTTCAAGTGTTTGCGGAAGGAGAGGAGGTTGCTGATATTCCTTATTGTGTCTGGCCGGGAGTTCCAAAGAGATGGTGCATAGAGTTCAAATGCTCTACAATAAATTTGCTGTTTGAACTTTGGTATAGCAAGTTTGTTGATTGTAGCAGATCTTCATAGTCTGTTTGTAGTGAGTTTCTGTAGGAGGGATTGTAGATGGTTGGCCGGGTGGGAGTGTAATGCTTTGTGTGTTAGGAGCAGGGATTTATATTTGATTCTGCTGGGGAGGGGCAGCCAGTAGAGCTATTTTAGGATGGGGGTAATGTGGTCATGTTTAGTGGCACCCTGGATTGTATGTGTTGCAGTGTGTAGAGCAATTTGAAGAGGGAGGAGGGTGGCTTGTGGTAGGCCCTGGTAGATGATGTTACAATAGTCTGCATGAGGGAGAGTGAAGGCTTGAAGTGCTGAGCAGAAGTCTTCTGATTCAAGAAGGTGATGTAGTCATTGCAGGGTTTTAGTTTTGAAAAAGATTGTTTTGGCTGTCATTGTTACTTGAGCTTTAAAGGAGAGTTGCTGGTCAAGAGTGACCTCGCGATATTTCAGCTCCACTCTAACAGTTGTCTGAATTTTCTTTAGTGTTAACGCGGTTGGAAGGGTGAATGAGGAGTCTCTGGTAATAAACAGAGCTTCTGTCTTTTTTTAGTTGATTGAAAGGTTATTTGTAATAAGCCAGTGGATGACATCTGTGAAGCAATCATGAACTTGTGTGTATTTCGGTTGTTTTGTGTGGAGTGGACAATATAGCATGATGTCGTCGGCATCTATGTGGAAGTGGATGTTGTGCTTTATAACGATTGAGCAGAGGGGTTGTAGATATAAGTTGAAGAGGGGTGCGAATAGTGTGGAAACTTGGGGTACTCCTTGCGTTTGTTGGTATGGTTTGGAGTGCTTGTACCCAGTTTTATCTGCTGTCATCTGTCAGTGAGGTAGGATTGAAACCATTTGAAAATGGTATCTTTGATTCTGTATGACTGGACATAAATAAATGGATTAAAAAAAAGTCACAGTGCAATTTACCATCGTTTCCCCTATTGAAGCAGAAAATCTTTACATCCACAGGCCCCTTCCTCATCAATTTCCAAGGACTCAAAACACTCTGGATGTCCAAAGAGTTTTCCCAAAAATTAGTACATGGAGATCAAAACTGAGCTGTTGTCTTTGGGACATTCTTAACTCCAGCAGTATTTTAGAAACAATTCTTCTAAAATACACAGACAGAAGTACAGGGGCCGTTCCAAAAATATACATGTTGGAAAAATTGATGGAACAATCCAGTCAACTTACATCTGTAAGTGCTGGCATTTCAAAGATTGTAACTCTGATGAGCAGGGACTGTAGTGCTATACAGATGATTAATAGTATTTGTAAATGTCAGCATTTACACACATGGCTATATCTCTATTGTAAATAATACCGGTAACTCAATTATGTTGTGATGACCTGTACATAGTTTGAATAGTGTTATTCTAGTTAATGTTCAAAACATGTTCAATGTAACTAAACGTGTACATAGTTAACACAAGTTCCATGTAAAATATACAGAAGTATATTGATTTTTGTTCGATGTGAACCGCCCCTGATCTCTGGAAGAGGCGGTATATAAGAAACTGTTAAATAAATAAATAAATAAATAAAATAAATAAAACATAGCTGAGCCATTTTGCAAGCCTAGACATGTAATTGATGATTAATCACAGAGGACTCTATCTTTACTTCATTTCAATTGGGAGGGGTGAAAACATTGAGTGAGGAATTAAGGGGGATATCCCCCTTAATCCTTTCTGTAAATGAATGGCTGAAAGGAGCACTTTTTAAATATCTGTATGTGTCAGGGAACAGGTATAAATCTAGACGTGGACAACTGTGGGCTTACACCTGCATTTCCTATATCAAGTGGGGAAAGCATAAGTAGTTTTTTACTCCGACATGCTGCTTGCAATTTAGAAATGGTATGGGCGTACATATGTAAAATGAGCCTTTTCTAAAGTGGCCATTTACACATGGATGCAATTTACATGTGTAAGTAGTTGTATTTACACATGTAAATTGAGAATAAGGTTTCTAAAGTAATCCCTTTAGAATTGTATCCAATATGCCCTGCCCATAAGAAAATCCCAACACTTAGGGGTATGTTTATTAATCAGCGATAGCGGCTTCCATGCGATATCGGAGCCACAACCCCATTCCGCTATTGCACAGAAGCCTTTACCGCTGATTAGTAAACATACCACTTAGAGTGAGGTATACAATCCATCCTTGCCCCGCTTGCCCTACTCATACACAAACTGGTCTATCCGCCTACTTTTTTGCCGATGACATCCTTTTGGTCCACCACACATCCCCACTAGCTCCAGATCTCTCCCCTCTAAACAGTTGCCTCGCCTCTGTTGCTAAGTGGTTCCGTGACAACTATCTCATTGTTAACCGTTCTAAATCAGCAGCCATCTGGTTCACCTTCGGTGCCCCTTCCCCCACTTTGGCACCGCTTATGTCTAATGCACCCATTCCCTTGGCACCTACCCTCCGCTATCTTGGTGTGACCTTGGATTCCTCACTGTCCTTCCACCAGCACATCTCTGGAGTGGTGCGTAGCTCCCTCTTTCAACTTAGAAAGATTAGGGCCGTCCACTCTTTTCTCCCTTCTGCATCCCTCACCACTTTGGTTCTCTCCCTGGTGATCAGCCGCCTCGACTATTGCAACTCCCTACTCGCAGGCGTTCCTCAATACCAACTCCGTAGGTTGCAGTTAATTCAAAACACAGCTGCCCGTCTCCTGACCTTTTCCTCTCATCGCGATCATGTCACCCCCTGCTTGCTTTCTCTTCACTGGCTTCCTATCAAAGTCCGCTATGCCTATAAACTTCTCACCATCACTCACAAAGCACTTTACACTAACACTCCCCAGTACCTAGCCGATCTTATTTTTCTTCAACCTACCCCTCGCCTATTATGTTCCGCACATGGTAACCGCCTTTTCCTACCTTCCCCCACTCAGACTCGCCTTGAATTCACTCACCATGCCGCCTTTTTCTTCGCTAGCCCCACTTTATGGAACTCTCTCCCGCATGCTATTCGCACCGAGCTATCCTTTCCTCGCTTCAAAGCCCTGCTTAAAACTTATCTCTTCTGTCAGGCCTTTGATCTTCCTTTCCCTCCGTCCACCTCCAACCAGTCAAACACGTTACCCACTAACAATCTCTTAGAGGTTTAAAACATCCTTACATTCACCTGGGTCACCCCTCTCTTCCTGAGCTGCCTATCCCTGTCCGTGCTCCCCACCCCTGATGTTATTATGTCATCTGTTGTCTATTTGCTGTGTTGCCCACCATTTGCTATGTTATTCATCATTTACTATGTTATCTGCCCTTTGCCACTCCGTCCCTTATTCGTTATGTCATTTCTCGTTTGTTATGTTGTTCATCGTTTGTTTTGTTTCTACCACCTTTTGCTGTCCCTTTCTCTCTGTCTCTTTGACTACTTTCCTATCCACCCAATGGTGTTCCTTTCTATCTTTCTTTTCTGCAGCCACAATATTTTGCATTGTACACCGCCTTAATACTCTAGTAATGGGCGGTATATCAAATTTGTTGAATAAAGATAAAGATAAAGATGATTACAGATTTTCAACTCATTTCTAGCATTCAGTGATTTCTACGTACTTAGTGCATAAACAGCAATATCCAAGTGCCCTCTGCACAATAACATCAAATGAAGTGTATTAAAATATATAAAGACAACGTTCAGCCATAATCAGAATTTAATAGCTCACAGTACAAAAAGTTCATTTTGAGCTTTGCCTTTTCTCTCAGATTAAACGTCAGGTGGAATTCCAGAGATGAAGCTCTACCACCGAACACCTGACCGGACATCTGGTGCAGAGAGATTTAATGTCTTTTCCCATAGACAGTGAGTATGAGAAAAAGCTTTAGTGAAACAGGCCGATCCATGACTAAAAATCAGTTTCACTTTAGTGGCCCCTGAGCAGCAAGAAGAACTAGCAAATTCCAGTGAATTACCCTGGAAGGCAAGACCTTTTGAACATGGAGCTTTATATTTGACATATATACCACTGAGGGGGAAAAATATATATTTACACATATCCATATATTATAAACATATGTGAATATAAAAAATATGTATGCAATATAAAATGGATGTCTATATGCTATTTAGAATTTGCTATCATGTAATGTCTCATTACAATATCCTGTTTATTGCAAACTGTGTTCAATCAAACTTTAGTTACAGGGCGGCAGTATATAAGTGGAACATAACATAGTATATAACATGTATAATTAACACAGCAATATCATTACTGGCATAGAAAACTGCAATACAAGTTAACCTAAGTAAACAGCAGTATATCTGTGATATGCAGACACTATGCCATCGTCATCCGTGAGGTAAATATTAAGCACTTTTCCATCCAGGAAAGTTTTTAAAGTTAGGCGAGTTCCTGCACCTGTCACCACCTCAACTTCTGTTTATGTCTAGTGTCATGCAAATCATGCGTAGCACAAAATGGAGAAATTTCAGTCAGTCCTTACGGGAAATATGTCTGGCCTCTACATTTTTCAGTTACACATGTACCCTTGTGTCCAGCATACCACCCTAAGTTTTTTTCCGTCTTCTGTTTTATCTTTAGCAGTTTGATGGTGAATCAAACAAATGACTAGAATCTGACGTACTGAACTCAGAGTGGAAGCAGCTTCATTCCCTGGCCCACCGAATCGTTATTCTAAGAACATAAGCTATGTCATACTGGTCAGACCAAAAGTCCATCAAGCCCAGTATTTTGTTCCAATAGGAGCCAATCCAAGTTACAAGTACCAATCAGGTTTCCAGGGGTAAGGAGTGCATTTCCCAAGTCCACTTTAAACCTCTTTAAAACCCAGCTACACAGTGAGTGAAAAACTATTTTCTCTGATTAGTCTTAAATGTGCGTCTCCTGCTTTTTCTATTTTTTGAAAGAGTAAACAAGCAATCTATGTTTACCCTTCCATTCCACTCATTAATGTATAGACCTCTATCATATCTTCCCTCAGATGTCTGTTCTCCAAGCTGAAGGGCTGTAACCTTTTAAGCCTTTCCTCGTAGAGGTATCCTTCCATCCCCTTCATCATTATGATCGCTTTTCTCTGCACTTTTTCTAATTCTGCGATATCTTTTTTAAGCTTACTCTTGACTGGGAGCCTGCTCAGGGCGAGACTTCGATGAAACATCAGCAGACCAGTTACGGAGCCATAAGTACCACCAAGCCTTTCTATTGTTTTTCAAATGAAAACCACAAGAATAGAAAAAAAGTCATTCCTAGTTGTCCCTTCAGTGAATCTCTGCAATGGGATCGCACCTATTAAGCTGCTTGGAGACTAAGATACTGGGGGCTGGTAGGTGGTGCCAGCTGCCTATGCGTGCTGATGTCAGAGGTTTTGACATGCTCAGTCTCCAAGTTGCTGGTGAGATGTGACAACCCACAGGTCGGGACTGGACTGGAGGGATGATAAGGAAATGTCTATTACTACATCTTTTTATATATAATATATTTTAAGGCTCTCTGCGGCACTTGTCTGTCAAGGACCTGCTGGCCATGGGGGGGCACTACTTGTCATCAGCCAAGTACACTGTGCAAAACTATGGTATCCAAAATCACAGAAGTGGAGGGAGACAGAGAGATAGGCAGCCCAAAAGAGAAAGAAAGCCAGTGTATGTTGCTGCAGTGGAACAGAGCCAGAGGACCACTGGAGGCAGAGGGACAGAGGGTTGCAGAACAGATGATGTCAGAGTGTGAAGGTAGGAGGAGGAAAAGGATTGAGGGGGAACAGAAAATGATGGAGGTTGGGCTTGAAGCATCACATGTGCTCTATTGAATGTTCAACAGGTTAATTTTAAGGAAATTAGGGTTATTATGGGTACTGAATTTAGCTTATGCCTTTCTCAGAAGTCCAAAGCAAATTACATTCAGGTATAGTAGGTATTTTCCTGCCCCCAGAGGGTGTACATGCTAAGTTTGTACCTGTAGCAATTGAGGGTTAAATGACTTGTCCAGGCACAAAGATCAGCAGTGGGATTTAAATATGGCTGCCCTGCTCCTTAGCCCACTGCTTTAATCATTAAGCTAGTCCTTTAGACATTGCATAGATAAAACTATGTACAGTACTTCCTTTCATCAAGAAAAGGAAAGGAAATTCAGACAACCAAAAATATGGGAAATGAAACTCATTTTCAAAGTCTCATATGTTGCTATGCACATATTTTTGCAATATCAATACTATGGAATAGTCCACAAAACGTCTGTTCTTTCACAAACTCTATTTTTTTTAGCACAGTTGTCTCTTTGCCCATTTGTTCTTGAGTGGTTACAGTGAACAATCCCTATCAGTAGACCTGTGTTGAGCAGAGAGATGCATGACGTAACACAGTGGCAGAATTCAAATTAGGGCCCCCTTGCAAAATACTGGAAAGAGCCTAAAGAACAAGGGGGAGCCATCTCAGAAGAGTGGAGGAGTAGCCTAATGGTTAGTTTGCCAACCAAGAGACCAGAGTTCAAGTCCCATTAGCACTCCTTGTGGCCTTGGGCAAGTAACTTAACCCTCCATTACCCTCAGAAGAAAGTTAATGTATAATCCAAGCTATCAATGTCCCTGTTTAAGTTACAATGTAAACTGCTTCAACTAAATGATAAAGTAATATAAAATCCCTGTTAAATAAATAAATATCTGAGCAACTCTAAATGGGCTCCCACTTTCCCTGGGCTAATCTGCACTGCAGGGGCTGCTTTGGTGGAATTTACACCACTGCCATAGCATCAACTAAGTGAAAGAAAATATTTTTATATAATTAAGATGTTATTTTATTGTTTATGTTTATGTTTAATAAAACTTGATAGACCGCCCTTCACAATAAAATCAGAGCGGTTTACAACATATAAAAACCTTTAAAATAGGGCGCAAGGCCGGTAAAAGGAAAAGAAGTTACATTTCATAAAAAGAAAGAGGAAGAACAGAAATGGCAGGAGAAAGTGGGAGGGGAGGAGTGAGATTATAGAGAGGGGGGAGAAGTAGGGAGGTTAAAGGCTAGGGAAAAGAGGTAGGTTTTTAGCTGCTGTTTAAATGCTGAGTGGGAGGGTTCTAAACGGATAGAGGAGGGAAGGGAGTTCCATAGTGCGGGGCCTATAAAGAAAAAAGCTGAAGAGCGGGTGGATTGCAAGTGGGCGGCAGAGGGGGGGGGAAGGGTAAGCCGGTTTAAGTGAAATGAACGGGGGGTATATCTGGGAGTGTGGAAGTGAATTAAATAGGCTAGGTATTGTGGGGAGTTGGTGTGGAGGGCCTTGTGAACCAAAGTAAGTAGTTTGTATTGAGAGCGGAAGGGAAGAGGCAACCAGTGTAGATGGATAAGAAGAGGAGTTATATGGTGCGAATGAGAAGAGTGTGAAAGAAGGCGGGCTGCGGTATGCTGGATTCTTTGAAGACGGTGTAAATGAGAAGAAGGCAGGCCAATAAGGATAGAGTTAGCGAAATCAACCTGGACATGACAAGAGAGAGAAGGAGGGTAGATAGGGCAGCAGAAGGAGAAAGAAAAGGACGGACAGCACGGATTTGACGCAGGAAATAAAAGGAAGTTTTAGTAATATGTGAGATATGGGCGTGAAAGGAAAGATCTGAATCAAAGAGAACACCAAGATAGCGGAAGGTAGTGACTAAGGATATGGGAGTGTTAGACAAGGAAGGAGCTAACGAGGGGGAGGGGTGACTGTGGGGGAACCAAATAGCAGTGGTTTTGGCCAGATTCAGGTGAAGGCAGTTTTGGGTTAACCAGTAGGTGACAGCAGTGAGGCAGTTGTTAAGGGGAGTCAGATCAGGAGAAAGTGGGGAGGTGTGATGAAGAAGAAGGATGTCGTCGGCATAGTAAAAAGCAGAGATCCCAAATTGTTGAATGATAAGTGTGAGGGGTACCAAGAAAAGATTAAAGAGAAGGGGAGCTAGGACAGAACCCTGGGGAACCCCACATGGTAAAGGGAAGGGGGCAGAAGGTAGAGAAGAGGGGGACGTGGGTAGTACAGAGGCAGACCGGGCATGAAGAAAAGAATGAAACCATTTAAAGACAGTGCCGTGAACACCGGCTTGACTGAGACGGGCTAGAAGAAGAGAGTGATCAACCAGATCGAAAGCCGCAGAAAGATCAAGTGCCACCGCAACCGAGATATCGCCCCGATCGTGTGCTACATGCAAAGAGTTAGTGAAGGCAAGAAGGATAGTTTTGACGCTGTGACCTGGCCGGAAACCTGATTGGCGTGGGTGAAGATAGTTAGTAGAGTCTAGATGGTGGGAGAGTTGTGCGAATACAATCTTTTCCAGAAGCTTAGAGAGAAATGGAAGGTGTGAAACGGGCCGATAGTTTAGTGGATCGAGAGGGTCGAGGGAAGATTTCTTAAGAATTGGACGGATTAGGGCGTGTTTCCAAGGATGGGGGAAGACACCCGAGGATAGACTGTTGTTTAGGATGGAGAGAATATAGGGAAGGGACGAGAGAGAGGGTTTATTTATTTATTTATTTATTTATTTTATTAACAATTCTTATATACCGCACTATTAGACATCAGCGCGGTTTACATTGAACAAAAAAAAAAACATCCGACAATTTACATATGTCTGGTCATTACATTTAACAGGAAGTATAACTTGGCGAAATAGGGGAAACTAAATACAATGAGGGTTATCTGATGAAGGATATCCTGGTTAACTATATACAATGGTGGTACAATAGTACATTCAAGAAGCCATGAGGATGGGATGGGGTCAAGGGAACAGAAAGTCTTATTGGAAGTGGAAATGAGTTTATGGAGTTCGGCGGAGGAGGTTAGGGCAAATGTAGACCAGGTATGAGAATGGAGGGATGAGGGAGGGGGAGAAGCTGTAGGGGGGGGGAGGAGATGGGTGGGGGACAGAATGGCAGGGACGCTCTTAAGGAGCTGACTTTGGAGCTGAAGGTAGAAGCTAATATAGAGGGGAGTGGAGCGGAGGGAACGGAGATGGAGATAGGGTTAGGATGAAGAGAAGTGAGAGATCGGAGTGTGGAGTAGAGGTGCCGGGTTTGATTTGGGGTGTTGGCGATAGCATTAGAAAAGAAGGTACGCTTGGCCAGAGAGGTTTGGGAGCGGTAAAAGACGTGATGAGTTCTGAAAGAAGATAGGGTAGCTGGGGATGGGTTTCTGCGCCAAGAACGTTCAGCTTTACGGAGTTGGGACCGGAGGAGACGGAGGCCGGAATGGAACCAGGGTTGAGAAAAAACGCTGGTTTACTGGACGGGGGCGAAGAGGGGCGATAGAGTCAAGGGCAGACGAAAGAGAAGAAAACCAGGAAGATGCTTGAGCAGTAGGGGATAGGGAGGGGAAATCAGAGGGAAGAAGAGTGGTAATTGAGGGAAAATTATGAACCGTGTCTGGAGTGAGTAGTCTAGAGAGTCGAGGGGGAGGGGGATTTGGGTGGTGGGAAGTGGAACATAAAGGGGGTGAAAGGGAACAAGAGACTGTGAGACAGAAGTGGTCTGTCCATGGAAGAGGGGACGCTACAAGGTTAGAGAAGGAGAGCTGGGATGCTGCAGGGGTGATGAGAAGATCAAGGGTGTGACCAGCCGAGTGTGTAGGGATGGGAACATGTTGAGTAAGGGAAAGATCTTGTAGAAGAGTTAAAAAGCTTGGTCTCTTGAGGAAGTGGGGGAGCTGAGGTGGAGATTAAAATCCCCAGCGATGAGAAGGTGTGGAAAAGCCAGGGAGAGATCAGATAAAGTTTTGATGAGAGATTCCCAGAGGTCATGACGGAGGGTGGGGGGGGAGTAGATGAGAAGAATATATAGAGGGGGTGAGGTGTGAAGGTGGAGCAAAAGAGATTCAGGATAATAGAGCAGAGGGGAGGAAACTTGGGAGGCTGGGAGGGCAGAGGAGAAGATGGCAGCTACTCCACCACCAGAGCGTCCTAGACGGGGGACTGAGAAAGCAGAGTAGCCCGGAGGGAGGCATCGGGCAAGGAGGGCATCCTCACCGTCCTTCAGCCAGGTTTCGGTGAGGAGGGTAACATCGAGTGCAGACCGAAGAAGGAGATCCTGGACAAGAAGAGTCTTGGATCGCAAGGAGCGACAGTTCAAAAGACCTAGTTGGAAAGAGGAGAGGGAAGGGGGGGTGGGGGTCGAGCGATTGGGGATAGAAGAGAGAGCTAGGCAATAATGAAGATTTGCTGTAGAAGGATAGCGTTTGAAGAGAGTCTTAGGTGGGCGGCGACCCCAGAAAGTGGGTATGAAAGCCATAGTATTGTAGGGTAAGAGAGAGGAATGGAAGAAGTTAAAAACAGTAGACTGTACCTGAGGGAATTGAAGGTAAACGCGAGTAGTAAATTATTTTACCTGGGTTATGGTATTTTTCTGTTTTACTGGGATAAATCACCACCTCTGAACTTATCGGATTGATCTCTTCCTCCAACAAGACATGCTGTTCTCTTGACCCCATCCCATCTTCCTGGTTGCTCACGCCTTCTCTCATGCTTATCCCTTCCATCCTTGTCATGATCAACACTAGTCTTTCCACAGGTACTTTTCCCCATTCTTGGAAGCACGCTCTCATCCGCCCTATTCTTAAGAAACCCTCTCTAGACCCTCTGGTTCCCTCTCATTATCGCCCCGTCTCTAATCTCCCCTTTCTCTCAAAAATCCTTGAAAAAACTGTCTTCGCACAACTGTCTCATCATCTCAATTCCACTAACTTTCTCCATCCCCGTCAATCACGATTCTGATAAGGTCACAGTGTAGAAACCGTTCTTCTTGCTTTCACTAACGACGTGCTTATGGCTCACGACTGAGGTGATCTTTCGGTGGCAGTGTCCTTGGATTTATCTGCAGCCTTCGACTTAGTTGACCACTCTCTCCTCCTCTCCCGCCTCTGGGATGCAGGTCTCTGCAGCACAGTCTATCGATGGTTCTATTCTTTCCTCTCCTCCCGATCCTGCACGGTTCTTTCCCCCTCTGGTTCTACTTCTTCCTCTGACCCTTTCCCTCTGCCCTGTGGGGTTCCTCAGGGTTCTGTTTTAGCACCTCTTCTCTTCAGTCTTTTCTTAGCTTCACTGGCTCTCTTGATTCAGCAATTTGGCATCTCCGCTTTCTTTTATGCAGATGATCTACAACTTCTCCACCACACCTCCCCCTTCATCCAGACCTCTCTACTCTAAACTCTTGTTTGTCCGCTGTTGCTAGTTGGCTCACCTCAAACTGCTTGCACCTTAACCTAGCTAAGACTGGTTCACTCACGGTAGTCCTTCCCCACTGGTGGTCCCTTCCTTTTCTGGTTCATCAATACCCCTCGTCACTTCTTTTCGGTACCTAGGTGTTCTTTTCGACTCTGATCTCTCTTTCCAGACCTACATTTCACACATCACCAAAACGTTATTTTACTTCCTCCGCCAGATCAGCGCAATCAGCCCCTTTCTTACCCCACCAGCTCTTACCACTCTCCTCCTGTCATTAGTTATGTAGCGTGTCAATTTCTCCAACTCTGTTCTTGTTGGCCTCCCCCAGTCACAATTACATAGACTACAACGAATCCAAAACACTGCTGCTCGCCTTATTACACACACCACACGACGAGATCATGTAACACCTCTCCTCACTCATCTCCATTGGCTGCCCATCACTTTTCGCATTCAGTTTAAAATCCTCACTTTGGTCCACCAGGTTCTCCATACTAGCATTCCCCAATATCTGGCAGATCTCATTTCATTCCACACCCCCATATCCCCCGCTCATTTCATGTTAATCACATTCTCCTGCCCTCTCCCTCATGCGCCCATCTCCAATTCCACTCGCTTCTCTGCATTCTTCTTCACAGGTCCCACTCTGTGGAATTCCCTACCTACCTCCCTCAGACTAGAACCCCATCACGTTACTTTTAAGAAGAACTTAAAAACCCACCTCTTCTCCCTAGCCCTTGACCTTCCCTCCCCTCATGTCTGATCCTGGTCTCCAAAGTATGTCTATTTATGTGTTCTCTCTGCCCTGCCCTCTTACTATCACTTTCCTGTCTTATATTGTAATTTCTTTTCAAACTTTCTGGCCTTGTGCCATCTTTTAATATTTTGTAAATTGTGAACCGCTCTGATTTCCAAAGAAGGGCGGTATATCAAATAAATAACCATAACCATATTGTGATTCATTATAAAAAAAAAGATTTCACAGTTTTAGCACAAGATTGATGCTAAAATACACCATGCACCACTTAACTATAGAAGTCAAGTGGTATCAAAATAACATTTCTTAAATGTCTGAAAGTATATAAAACTGTACCAGATTTGCAGACTGTGACCCAGGCATGTTTACTATCTCATTAAGTTACTGTAGTATGGTATTTATGGAAATGGCTCTGATGTCTTTCTATCATTTTCAGTTAATGCAAAATACTAGGATTACTGGTGTTTATGTAGGAATGATCATGTTACTTTAATGTTAAGACATTTGCACTGGCTCCTGGTACTGTTTAGTGTTTGATTTAAGGTACTTACATTGGTGCATTAAATGAAGGCAGGATTGGGTCCAAAGCAATTGCAAGAGAGAATTTTGAGTAATGTTTCTAGACATACTGTGTAGTCTCAGGGGAAAGCTTTATTTTGTGTCTTTATGATTTGCGAAGTCTGATTACAATGAAATAGAGAATGTTTTTAGTGTCGGCCCCTTTATAGTAGAAGAGATTGCCTCGAGATATTAGGATGGAGAAAGATTACATGAAATTTCAGAAGAGGCTGAAGACTGTTTTTTAAACAAGTATTTAATTGATTGATGCTTATGGAAGAGTTGGTTTTGGAGAGGAGGTTGTTAGTGAAGAGTGTTGAATGTCTAAGTAATGGTTTATGAGTTTTGTATATTTTAAAATGTTTCTATAATGTGATTTTATGTAAACCACAATGGGTGCAGACTCAAAGTGGCATTATAAAAGTTGATAAATCAAGCAATTAATAAATGCTACTTGGGTGACAGAGACAATATCTTTTTTTATTAAAAAATGATTTGAAGTTACGATATTTCTGTGCCTGAACACAATCTGTTTTGTGTGAAGCCTCTGATAGATAGCTATCAATTATACTGATATAATGCATAATTTGGGGAACTTTGGCATACTTTTAATCATTTTTAAAAACTTTCAGACAAATATATTTATAGCTCCTGATTTTCGTTTAGAAACAAAAATCCTGATAAAACACACTTGATGTCTGGCTTCCGGTGACGTCACGGAGCTAATGGCAGCTGAGTAGCCGAGCTCCATCCGATTCCCGCAGAATATCATAAAAACAAGCTGATTCCCATGTAGCAAGGTGGAAGGGAGTCAGACACCCGCTTTTGCCATGTCGGTCCAAAAGAAACTGGCAGGGTTTCAGTCCGCGTATGCAAAAAAGGAGGTGGCAGTGGTGATGAACTTAGGAGGATCGGAGGAGGTAGAAGAAATGGAGAGCTCGGAGGAGGAAGAAGATGCAAGCATGAGGCAGTGAGAAGGGGCGAATATGAAAGCCTGGTTGCAAGTCTTTAAGAAGGAATACATGAAGAGTTGAAAGAGATGTGTAAGGATTTGAAAGAGACATTGTTAACCATACAAAAAGACTTGGGTTGCTTGGGGCAGGGTGTGGAGGATTTAGAAGAGCACGTGGAGAACCATGATGGGGAGCTGCAGGAAATGGTGGCGGAGCAGTGCAAATTTAAGGCCCAGCAGGAGGAAAGGAAGGAGAATCTAGAGGAGAATGAGGACAGAGCGCGGTGGAGCAATCTCAGAATTAGAGGGATACCGGAGACAGAAACATATAAGGACTGTGCGCAAGTAATATAACGTTTATGTATGCATATACTGAGAATGGAAGAGGGGGAGGAAGGCCGGCTGGCATCAGTGGGGGTGGAAAGAGCGCATCGGAGTCTGGGCCCGCGGAAAGAGAAACAGGCACGAGATATAATAGTGTGCATGAGCAGCTTTCCAATCAAAGAAAAGATACTGAATGTAGCCAGGAAATATGGAAGGATTGCATGGGAGAGCTGTGAAGTGGAAATCTTTAATGACCTCTCCAGGGGGACTTTGGAGCAGCAGTGGAGTTTGAAGGGGGTAACAGCCTATCTGAGAGGAAAAGGGATGAGGTACAGATGGATGTTCCCGTTTGGACTATTACTGACAGTAAATGGGGTCTCCAGGAAGGTGAAGATGGCAGAAGAAGCGTGGGCTGTGCTACAGGAGTTAGAGTGCGAGAACTTACCAAAAGCAACGGAGAGAGAAAGAACAATGCAAAATAAAGGAGCTGAAGGCAGGGTGCAAGCTATATCTCAATGGCAGCATGTGGCAGAAAAGGGAAGAGATTAAAGAGACTGTTACAAGAAAAGAGGACAACGCAGATTGAGGCAGATACATGAGACTTGCCAGCAGGTGATGGTGTGATCGTTAGAGGCCACATAGAACAGGGCTGTAGGGCCCCTTGGACACTGGACCTATAGGGCATTAAGGGGAAGTGATAACATGGGGGGAGGAGGGAGGGGGTGGGGTTGGAGATGTTGGGGGATTGGTATGTTGAATTGGTAATTGGGGCTGAGGGAGGGGGTGAGTAAAAGATAAAGAAGGGGAGGGAGGGGGTAAGGAGGGGAGAATGGAGTACTGGGGGAGCATGTTGGTATTCTTATGATGTATAAGGGGGTGGATGTGAAAAGGGGAAGATATTGGGTGCTGGTGGGGGACATAAAGGGATGATTAGTGGGGGAGGTTGCAATAGAGGAGGTGGAAGAGGGGAATATAAGTGGGAGGAGGGGGGTCGGAACATTAAGGTGTCGGGGTATATAAATGGGGTGGGTAATGGGATAGGACATGACACACACGGAAGGAAGGAGGGTTGGGTTGCAGGGTGAGTGAGGGGAGTGGGAGGCAAGGTAGAAAGGAGGGAGGGGGGAAGGGGAGAAGAGATAGGAGGAGGGGGGGGAAGGGGGGAAGGGGAAGGTGAAGGAGGAGGGGGAAGGGGGAGGGGAGAGGGAGACACGTCAAGGAGGGGGGAAGGAAGGGGAGGAAGAGAAGAAAAAAGGCATGATACGGATAGAAGCAGTAAATGTTAAAGGATTACATTCACCCAACAAACGTAGGCTGCTGTATCGAGAGGCACAGAAGATGTGGGGTTAGTGCAAGATACCCATCTGAGAAGAAAGGATATGGGGAGGATGAAGAATGAGTGGTTCCTTCAACAATTCTACTCATTTAATAAGGAAGGAGTAAAGAAGGGGGGAGTAGCTATATTGGTGAAGGAAGGAAGTGGGCTTCAAGTGACGGGAAGGTTTAGGGATTTAGAGGGGAGAATAGTGGGTATACGGGGGAAACTGGGGACAGAGGATATTACTATTGTGTCAGTTTATGGACTGAATGGAAATCAGGTACTATTTTGGAGGGCAATGCGAAAACTGTTGGGGGTGTAAATCCAAGGGAAGCTCATTATCGGGGGGGATTTTAATGTAGTATTGAAGCCAGGGGTGGATAGGGACCCAGGGGGACCTGATGGGGGGTGGAATAGAAGAGGGTTAGAACAGTTGATGCGACAGTATAATTTGGTAGATACCTGGAGAGAGTTACATCCTAAGAGGAGGGAATACACGTTTTTCTCAACACCACATAACAGCTGGAGTAGGATTGATATGATTCTAGTAGATAAAGAATGGATGCTCGAGGTTAAAGAAGGAGGCATAGAGCCGATAGCATGGTCAGATCATGAAGCGATGGAAGTGGCAATAAGAGGGAAAAGGCAAGTGGGAACAAAATTTTGGAGATTAAATGAGAGCTTGCTTAAGTGTATGGAGGTGATGGCAGATATAAGGGGTGCCATAAAAGAATACCTATCCTTTAATGATTATGGGGAAGTGAGATGTAATTCTATGGGAAGGATTGAAAGCCTTCATTCGTGGGAGGTTTATCATGTGGGGGGCGAGGAGGAAAAAAGGCTAGATACCAGAAGGAAGAGGAGTTGAGTAGAATACTTAAGGAGGCAGAGGGGGAGTATAGGAGGACGGGGGCGAGGAGGGATAGGAAGGAGGTAGAGAAGGTAAGGGGGCAGCTGCAAGCATTACAATTGGAGAAAGTTGCCTTTGAAATTTGACAAGTAAAGCAGGTGTATTACGAATTTGGAAACAAAACGGGAAAGTTATTGGCTAGAAGGTTGAGGCAGAGGAAAATAGCATCAATGATATACCAAATAAGGGGGAACAGAGGGGAGGTGTGTAGAGAAGAAAAAGACATCAGAGATAGATTCTTGCAGTATTACCTGGAACTATATAAGAGGGAGGAAGGGATTGGGGGAGAGCAAATTCAAAGGTATTTGGATGAGATAAATTTGTTAGAACTCCCAGAGGAGGCCCAAGAGGGCTTGGAGGCAAGAATCACGGGAGAGGAAGTGGAGTGGGTGATAAAAGGGATGGTGGGGGGGAAGGGGATTAGAATGATTATCAGGAAGCTTTTAGAAGATATTCTTAGCGGAGATTGGGGAAGTATTGGGTCGGGTATTTAATGGAATATTAGAGGAAGGGGATGAATTGACACCTGGAATGTTGACAGCAGGGGTTACTGTCCTGTCGAAGGCAGGGAAGGATCCTATGAATTGTAGTTCATATTGCCCAATTCCACTACTTAATGTAGATGTTAAAATCCTAGCGAAGATTTTGGCGGGGAGATTGGCGCTGTGGCTAACAGGAGTAATAAAGGAAGACCAGACAGGGTTTATCTTAGGGAGGCAGGCAGCTGATAATATTAAATGGGCAGTAGGGGTGGTATGGGAGGCGGGGCAGGGAAAGGAGGAATTTATAATAATGTCAATTGACGCGGAGAAGGCTTTTGATAGAGTGCATTGGGATTTCTTGATGGAGGGTAATGAAGAAAATGGGGTGTGGGCCAAATTTTGAAATATGGATACGGGGTTCATATGCTGGGCCTCGGGCGGGTGTAAAAATCAATGGGCATTATTCAAGGGATTTTGGATTGGGAAGGGGGACCAGGCAGGGGTGCCCAATGTCACCTTTATTGTTCGCGATGGTGGTAGAACCACTAGCGCAGAGGACAAGGGCAAATGATAGGATACTGGGACTGGAAAGGGGGGGGGGGGATTAGACATAAAATTTCATTATATGCAGATGATGTTTTATTATATATAAGTCAACCACAGCTGTCTTTACCGGAAGTAATGAGGGAGGTAGAGAGGTTTGGAGAGGTATCAGGATTTAGAATGAAATGTTGATAAGATGGAAGTGTTGAGGGTGAAGGGGCCTAAGGTGGTGGAAGAGCAATTGAAAAGGGAATACCTCTTGAGATGGGTTAACTGATCTCTGAGCTATCTGGGGGTTCAAGTCCCAGAGAGATATGAGGATATCTACAAAGTTAACTATCTAAGAGTATTGGGGGAAATTAACAAGGACTTAGATGGGTGGATGAGGTATGAAGTGCCATAGCTAGGAAGGATAGCAGGGGTCAAAATGAATATTTTACCCTGGTTGTTATATCTATTTCAGGCTCTACTGGTGGGAGTGCCGGATGGAGTGATGCGGGCGGTACAGAGAAAGGTCTTTCAATACATCTGGAAAAAGAAACCTCCGAGGATAGCGAGGGAGGTTATGTTTGCACCTAAAGAAGAGGGTGGTTTGGGGGTTCCTAATTTTAAGGATTATTATAGAGCGGCTCAAGTAAGACATGTAATGGACTGGAGGCTTAGTAAAGGGATGAAACCCTGGGTGGCTTTGGAAAAAACAAGGGTGAAGGGAGGAAGGTTGGAGGTATGGCTCTGGGCACCTAGAAAAGAACGGAAGGAGTTGGGGGAGGGTTCACTGGCTATGAGGCAAGTGGTGGGGGTGTGGGATGGGGTGAGAGCACAGGATATAAAAGAACGGGGCAGTGGGTTTTCCCTGATGACGCCATGGAGAGGCTGGAAAGGGGGACATTTTGATGAATGGCGTAATAAAGGCTTGGAATGTTTTTATCAACTGGTGGAGGAGGGAGAGCTGCAAAAATTTGAGGAGGTAAGGAAGGAATATGGACTGGAGGAAAAGGATAGATTTGCGTATATGCAGGCGGGGCATTTCCTTAGGGGGGTACTGGGGAAAGATGGGTTGGAAAGGGAACTCTCCATATTGGAGGCACTATGGTATGGGAAAATGGGCTCGAAGGGGTTGATCTCAGCATTATATAAAGTGGTAAGAGGGCAACAGGGAGGGAAATTTAGGTATATGGTAGAATGGGAGGTGGAGTTAGGAGAGACAATGTCATCCAAAGAGTGGAGGAAGGTGTGGATCAGATGAAAAGAGCGCCATGGTCGAGTAGCATTAGAGAAAATTGTTATAAAATTTTGTTCAGGTGGTACTACACACCGGAGAGGCTACATAGGATTTATCCTGGGGTGGCATCTGGGTGCTGGAGAGAGTGTGGGGAGGTTTGGTCATTTTGGCATATATGGTGGGGGTGTATAAAGATCCAAGTATATTGGGTAAGATTCAGCAGTGGATACAGCAGAAGTTAGGGGTGAGGGTGGACATGAATCCGGGTATCTTTTTATTATCTTGGTGGAGGGGGAGGGGGGGAATGGTAATGGCATGTCTGAGTGCTGCTCGATGTGAGCTGGCAGCAGCGTGGAAACAGAAGGAGGCACCCTCTCTGGCGGACTTTGAGGGGAGACTTAGGCATATAGTCCTTATGGAAAAATTAACGGCTGCAAGGCGGCAGAAAGTGGATAAGTTTGACGTAGATTGGGGAGAGTTATGGCGTGTCATAGGGGAGGGGGAGAGGGGGAGGGAGGGTCAGAGGGGAGAAGGTGGGGAGGGGTAATTGAAGTATGAGGGATATGAATAATAAGAAATTGTTGGTGGGAGGGATATGAATAATAAGAAAATGTTGGTGGGGATTTATTATTGTATTATGATGTATGGTTGAATAAATATTTAAATTAAAAAAACAAAAACAACACACTTGATGAGGAAATAAGGTTTTTTAGTTCGACCAAAAGCCCTGAAAACAGACTGCCTCATGGAGTCCCAATGAGTGATGTATATGCATGAGGGCAGAGACTAGATGACATCATCACAGCAGAAGCAGAACTAGCAGAGAGCCCAATCCCCGCTGACCCTAGAAGAAATGCTCACTGCAGGAGTGAGCCAACAGAGAGCCTTTCGAGAGGAGATGAGCCACTGGAAGAACTCAGCTAGCTGAGAGACCCTGTCAAGTGAGCAGCACAACCTGCCGAAGAAGAGGAGGAATAGCCTGTGCTGAGAGGGCGGAGGAGAGGGGGGCTGTGAGCGAAGAGTGCAAAAGAGAGTGAGAGGAATGAAGAATACAAGAGGGAATGAAGAAAGGAGAGAGGGAACACGAGGAGCAGCTTAATGGTTATAGCAGTGGGCTGAGAACTAGGGAAACAAGGGTTCAAACGCCACTGATACTCCTTGTGATTTTTGGGCAAATCACTTCCCTTACATAACATCAGATACAATATTAGACTGTAATCTTCCCAGGTAATGGGAAATGGATTTACCTCACATCTTTCTTAGATGTTCAAGGCAAGTTATATTAGGTATTTCCCTGTCCCCAAAGGTCCTACACTCTAAACGTTTAACTGAGGCAATGGAAGGGAAAGTTAAGTGACTTACTCAGCAGTGGAATTTGAACCTGGCTTCCTTGGGTCTCAGCCTACTGCTCCTAAACTCTAGGCTACTCCTCTACATCGGGTACTCAGGCAAAGCCAGTGCGCTTGAATGTAATTCACCTTAACATAGTACTGAAAAGGTGTGAGCTAAATTCCCCCTTCCCCCCAAAAAGCACGCAATGGGGGAAGTGAAAAATGAAGTCCTAGCCACACACTCCTCCACTGCTTAGCCAAGTAGGTATATCTTGCCATACCAAACACACACACACACTTCCTGAAACCTGAACCTCTTTCCTCCTTTTTAAATCTTTGGCAATTTTAAAATGGAATTAAATGTTATAAAACTGAATCAATCAAAAAACACACAGAAGAGGTAGTTTGTAACATGAAAACACAGATAAATCCTGACTTTCAGTACCTTCCAAAAACATTCAAATTGCCTGAAAAATAAACTATTAAAATTTACAATATATGAACATCTAGGATCGAAAGCTCAAAGACTTAAGCACATTCCTAATTAATGAATGAAGTGGAATGGGTAAACATAGATCGATTTTTTTATGCCATTAACATTTAGAAAGACTAGGAGATATGCAATGAAGCTACAGGGTAAACTATTTAAGATTAATAAGAGAAAATATTTTTTCACTTAACGTGTAATCAAAATCTGGAATTTGTTACTAGAGGATGTAGTAAAAGCTGTTAGTGTAGCTGGGTTTAAAAAAAGTTTGGAAAAGTTCCTGGAGGAAAGGTTCATAAACCAAAGGGGACCTGGGAAATCCACTGCTTGCCCCACTACAAGCATTGTGGAACCTGTGTCTTTTGGGGAAACTGCTAGGTACTTATGACCTAGATTGGCCACTGTTGGAAACATATCTTCCCTCAGCTGTCTCTTCCAGGTTGAAGAGCCCTAACCTTTTTAGCCTCTCTTCATAGGAGTATCCATCCATCCCCTTTACCATTTTGGTGGCTCTTCTCTGTACCTTTTCTAATAACGCTATATCCTTTTTAAGATACGGCGACTAGAATTGCACACAATATTCAAGGTGCGGTCACACCACGGCTTTATAATATTCTTTTATTATCCATTCCTTTCCCTATGATTCCTAGCATTCTATTTGCTTTCTTGGCCGCCGCTGCACACTGGGCAGGGGGTTGCAACATGTTATCCATGAAGATTCCTAAATCTTTTTCCTGGGTGGTGGTTCCTAATGTGGAACCTTGCATCGTGTAACATAGTTTAAGTTATTCTTTCCTAGGTGCATAACTTTGCACTTGTCCACATTAAATTTCATCTGCCATTTGAACATCCAGTCTTCCAATTTATCAAGGTCCTCTTGCAATTTTTCGCAATCTTCTTGGGTTCTAACAACCTTGAATAATTTTGTGTCATCTGTAAATTTGATTACCTCACTCGTTATTCCCATTTCCAGGTCATTTACAAATATGTTCAAAAGCAGTGGCCTAGCACAGATCCCTGGGGTACTCCACTATTCACCTTTCTCCGTTGGGAAAATTGGCCATTTAGCCCTTCCCTCTGCTTTCTATCTTTTAACCAGTTCCTGATCCACAATAGTATACTGCCTCCTATCTCATTACTTTTTAATTTCGCCAAAAGCCTCTCATGGGGGACCTTGTCAAAGGCTTTCTGAAAATCCAGATACTCTATATCTACTGATTCAACTTTGTCTACCTGTTTATTCGCACCTTCAAAAGGATATTAACATTGTATGCCTATGTGCTATAGTAAAAAAAGCATACAAAAATACAGACATATAGGGAAATGATATCAGTATTGACAAGAAATTAACATTACAAGGACCTCTCTATATTGACTCTCTATCTCCACTGTTCCTGGCCTAACATTTAGCCAAAGCAGTTGACCCTCGTGATAGCTGGTAGAAAGTAAAAGATCCTATATATGCTCAGATTTCATCAGGTCCCTCTTAACAATAATGGAGAATCTCTCAATCAGAGCTTCATTAATGTATTTGATTTAAACATGTTAGAGTAACTTATTTCATTTGCTTCCTAATTTTACCCTTCCTTCCTGTATATGTAAGGGATTCAACATTTATCACCACAGTTCTTGATGCACCCACAGATGCTTATTTTGAGAAATTTAACTCTAAGTCCCTGGGATGTTTTTAACATACACTGGTTGACTACATTTTAGGTGGGTTTTTTTCAAATTATTTGTATATTTTAATCCATTTTATAGTAGAAATTTATTTTTGGGTTTATCAAATATGCAAATATAATGGGTACCCATTACATACAAGTTTGCTCTAGGACACACCCTTTCTACTCTAAGTCCATCTACAATGTCAGCTTTCACTGGTATCATTAGGAATATAAACCTTTTCTATTGGACATTCAGTAAGTCAGAGGATAGGGTTCTTTGGATACCTCTTCTCAGAAATGCAAATTATTACTGGACATATAGGGGCACGTTTACTAAAATGCAACAGTGCACTGTGCGTTAAGCCTTAAACTTAGCACAGTGGTGGCACTGAACACATGCTAACCAGTGGAAGCTTGCCCGCATGGGCCTATATAGTTACATGGGTTCTGCACCACCCCTGTGCTAAGCGGTTTGCCACTCTTACCACGGGTGCACTTAATGCTATCCATCAAGATGGCGGCAAGTGCACCTGCGCTAAATGCAACATTGACAGCATTCATGAAAGAAGCCTGTGCTAACCACAATGCACATGCTCCGTCCTGAACCACTCCAACCTGCGCTAAGCACTTAAAGAGAGATTCTTGGAGCAGCTGCATATTTGGCGCATGGTAACCATGATCGCAGTGCACTTGGCACACGCTAAACCCTGCGCTAACCATTACTGTGGTTGAGTAAAAGTTCCCCATAAAGTATTGTATGTTTAACTTTTGTATGCTGCTCTTGTTAAAGACCAAGAAAAGTGTTTTACAATCTTTTAAATAAATATAAAATTGTGCACATGCTTTTCTAACAAAACAATTTGAAATTAGTGGCTTTTTTTGGACTTTTGTAAAATTTAATTTATAGCAGGAACTTACAACAGATGTTAAAATAACCAGAGCTTACAGATATGCCAGCAATAAGCTTCAGTGATCAAGGCACTCCTAACCGCACTTAATTTCTAAGCCTTGTCAAAGGCTTAACTATTGCAGAGTGGAGATATCACGATGCAAAACCCTGAACGTCGTCTTCGTAATCAGGCAAGGTTAAAAGTGATTAAAAGGATATAATAATAAATCAATGAGGGAAACTAGATCAAAGTTAATTAAATACTACTTTATGATTTCTTTTGTCACATCTCTACTCTAAAAAGAGGCCTAGCATTAGCTGATAAATAAATCCCCAGGTCCAGAAGGAAATTACAGTTCCTACAAACTAAGATATTATATTTTATAAGTGAAAGTGAGATTTAAACCAAATGCAGAAAATATTTGCTTCCAGAACAGTGAATTGGAGGGCCTGATTTAGCAAGGCATTCCTCTTTTTAACATCTTTGTTAGTGATATTGTGGAAGGGCTGTCAGGTAAGGTTTGCCTCTTTGTGGATGATACCAAAATCTGCAATAGAGTAGATACCCAGGGAGGCGTACATAACATGAGGAGAGATCTAGCTAAGCTTGAAGAATGGTCGAGAATTTGGCAGTTGAGATTTAATGCTAAAAAATGCATAGTCATGCATCGGGGCTGCAAAAATCCAAGGGAGCAGACAGCGTAGGGGGCGAAGTACTTGTGTGCATCAGGCTTCATCTCTGACCCTTTTCAAATCCACAATGAAAACTCACTTCTTTCGAGGCTGCTTTTGGATCCTGATCCACTTAGTCTCTTATGTGTTTCCTTACCATTCCACTAGCTATATCCTTCTCCTCAGCTGTTGTGTTTATTTATTTAACATTTCTTATATACCGCCTTTCAAGTGTATCAAGGCGGTTTACATCAAACACAACTGAAAGAGTAATTAGTCCTTACCTGCTAATTAGCATTCCTGAAAGAACTCCAGTCCAGTCCCTTTCCTCTGGATTGTGCTCCCCTTCCAGCAGCTTGGAGACTGAGCCAATCATCTTTTGATGACTCTGGGGTATAAATAGCAATGGCACCTTCCACCAGCTCCAGTACCCTATTGACAAAGCAAACTTAACGGAGAGACAATTAAGTCAAAAACCATAACAAACTGTGTCTAACCGAAGGAAAAAACTAGAATGTGAAACCAGAATGTAAAAACCTCCTGCCTCCCCCAGAAGGAACCTTCCACCCCCCCAAAGAGGAGGAGGCTTACCTGAAACAGCAGTTGCCCATGGCCAGGGACTTGATCTGTTCACACTGGCCCAACACCGGCCCTCCCTGCAAGACACCTGCAGAACCCCTCTTCACTCATTAACACCTAAAGCTTCAGGCCAGCGACACCTGTGCACCTGAAGATCGAAACACTGGGCGGGATCAGGGACTGGACTGAAGTTCCTTCAGGAACGCTAATTAGCAGGTATGGACTAATTACTCTTTCCTAAGTGAACCTCCAGTCCAGTCCCTTTCCTCTGGAATGTAACAGAGCAGTTCAAGCATGGGAGGGGGGCCTGCAAGACCAGACCGAAGCACCGCTCCCCCAAACCCAGCATCTCCCGCTGCCTGCACATCCAAACGGTAATGCTTAGCGAAAGTATGCTTGGAAGACCAAGTAGCTGCTCTACAAATATCCAGTGGCGTAACCAAACTAGATTCCGCCCACGAGGCCACTTGGGCTCACGTAGAGTGCGCCCGGAGCCCCTTCGGGACTGACTTGCCCTTCTGAACGTATGCCGTGGCAATGACCTCCCTGATCCACCGCGAAATGGAGGCCTTAGCCGCCGCCTCTCCCTCTCCTCTACGTGGGCCCCCAAACAAAACGAATAACCGATCCAATTTGCGCCTCAGGATCCTACGGACGTCTAGACGGCGCAGGCGTGCATCGTCGGCCCCCTGTCCTGCCTTGGCAAACGCAGGGAGAGATACCGACTGATTCACATGGAAAGGCGAAACCACCTTGGGCAAAAAGGAAGGTACGGTCTGCAAAACTACCTTTTCCTTAAAGAAGGAGAGGAACGGCAGACAACATGACAGAGCCTGAAGATGCGAGATATGCCTAGCCAAACAGATAGCCATCAGAAAAATTGTCTTGAAAGTCAAGGCCTTTAAGGAGGTTCGTTCCACAGGCTCATAAAGATCTCTTGCTAGCGTATCCAAAACTAGGTTAAGGTCCCAAGGAGGAACCGACGACCTCTGCTGTGGCCGCAGGTGCCGCACTGCCTTCAAGAACTGACTCACGTCCTGATGTTCACCTAACGACTTACCTTGAACCTTGCCCCTGTAACAGGAAATAGCTGCCAACTGCATCCGCAAGGAGCTGGCAGCGAGACCTTTCTCAAAACCAGCCTGTAAAAAATCGAGCACCTCTGGAATAGAAACCGCCATAGGTCTCTTTTCCTGGGTCAAACACCAGGCCTCAAAAATGCGCCAGACTCTCACATAGGATAGGGAGGTCGAACACTTCTGGGCGTTCAGTAAAGTCATGATCACTGCTCCGGAATATCCGTGCTTCTGCAGCCTTGCCCTTTCAATAGCCAGGCCATAAGCGAGTACCAATCCACCTGCGGCATCCAAACGGGACCTTGAGCCAAGAGGTCGTCCCTTACTGGCAGACGCCAGGGTCAATCGGCCACCAACTGCATGAGGTCGGTATACCACGGACAATGTGGCCAGTCCGGAGCTATCAGGTCTACCCACCCCTGGTGGGACTCTATTCTCTGGAGGACCCTGCCTATAAGGGCCCACGGCGGGAACACATACAGAAGACCCTCCGTGGGCCACCTCTGAACCAGCGCATCCAAGCCCTCCGACATCCTTTCCTTTCTTCTTCTGAAGAAGCGGCTCGCTTTGGCTGATCCCAAATGAGCCATGAGGTCCATGATAGGAGGCCCCCATTGTGGGACCACCTGCTCGTACACCTCCTGACAGAGCTCCCATTCACCGTGATCCACCTTGAACCTGCTCAGGTAGTCTGCCGTGACGTTTTCTACCCTGGCTACATGCCGCGCTGACAATGCCAGCAGATGGGCTTCGGCCCATTTCAGCAGACCTTCCGACTCCACCTCCAAAAGTGGGCTGGTCGTGCCGCCCTGGCGGTTGATATAGGCCACTGTGGTCACGTTGTCCCACAGCACCCGGACAGCCCTTTGCTGGAGTCAGCGCTCGAAGGCTCTGAGAGCCAGAGCCACCACCTGCATCTCCAATCTGTTGATGGACCACTGGGCTTCCTGAGCACTCCAGCAACCCTGGGCAAAGTGACCTTCGCAGTGAGCCCCCCAACCGACCAGGCTGGCATCCGTTGTCAACTGAAGCCACTGAGGTGCTTTGAGGGGCATGCCCCACTCCAGATTCCCCACGCGGAGCCACCCTGGAAGGCTCCCTTGGTCGCTGGAGCACAGGTTAGCACTGTGGACAGGGGCTGACGTTGATGGGACCAATGGCGAAGAAGGGACCGCTGCAGCGGTCGCATGTGGGCCTTGGCCCAGGGCACTAACTCGATCGTCGCCGCAATAGTCCCCAGCACTTGCAGATAACGTCAGCCAGTAGGCGCCCTGCTGGCTAGAAAATGGCACACCAGTCATCAGAGCTCCATCGCCCTCTGGTCTGGAAAGAAGACTCTGCCCCTGCAGGTGTCGAACCTCGCTCCGAGATACTCTATCTCCTGAGAGGGGACCAGTCTGCTCTTTTCCTAGATTGATCACCCACCCTAAACTTCTTAGGAGCTCGACCACACTGGCCGTTGCCCTTAGACTCTCGTCTTTGGACTTGGTCCGAACCAACCAGTCGTCTAGGTATGGATGAATGAGGATTCCTTCTTTGCATAGCGCCATGGCCACCACGACCATCACCTTGGTAAAGGTGCAGGGAGCCGTCGCCAGGCCGAAGGCCTGAAACTGAAAATGTCCCCTTTGTACTGCAAACCGCAGATACTGTTGATGCGACTCGTGGATGGGAATATGCAAATATGCCTCTGTGAGGTTGGGAGATGTTAAAAACTCCTCTTGACGAACTGCCACTATCACGGACCTCAGAGTTTCCATACGAAAATGAGGAACTCGGAGGCAACGATTGACTCGCTTGAGGTCTAGAATGGGGCGAAAGGAGCCCTCCTTTTTTGGCACCACAAAATAAATGGAGTACCGACCACAGCCACACTGATCGTCTGGTACCGGCACGACTGCTCCTAACAACAGGAGCCGAGTTAATGTTTCCTCCACCGCGGCAGCCTTGGCCGGCAAACCACAAGAAGACTGCACAAATGAAGGGAGGACTGGTCTTGCAAATTCAAGGGCATACCCTTCTCGAACTACCTCCAACACACACTGATCTGATGTGACTCGGGCCAAGGTGGGGAAGAACTGCGGCAGACGTCCTCCCACCGACAACACCTCCTCCCAGGCCCCCTTTGCTTCATTGTGGCTTCCTCGGATCAGAGGAAGAGGTACCAAAACCTCTCCCTGCTCCTCGAAATCCTTGGAAACCCTGCCCCCTAGAGAAGAAGTGTCCTCTCTGAAAGGGCGTTGAACGAGCTGATCGAAACCTCTGGGGGTCCCGAGCCTGAGAACGCACAGGAGTGGGGTTGCGAGTCTGCTTCGGCCTGTCCTTAGGAAGTCTACCTCCCTTGGACTCACCTAGCTCCTTCACTAACTAGTCCAGCTCCTCCCTAAAAAGCAGCTTTCCCTTAAAGGGGAGTTTGCCAAGGCGTGCTTTCAAAGAAGCATCTGCCGCCCAGTTGCGGAGCTACAGATAACGGCGGGCCACTACCACAGAAGCCATATTCTTAGCCAAGCTCCTGATGAGATAATATTGGCTATCAGCTAGGTAGGCTGCCTTGACTCAATCCTGGCAGTTTCCCCTGACGATCCGCTTGTTTGGTCATTGGGCAGCTGTAGTTGCTGAGACCACCGTAGGCAGGCCGGGGTAACCCATGCCCCACACACTGAAGCCTGGAGTGCCAGGGCACTAATGTCAAAGGCTTGCTTCAGCAAAGTGTCCACCTTCCTGTCCTAAGCATCCTGAGGGCTGCACTACCCTCCACAGGGATGGTTGTCTTCTTGGTAACTGCCGAAACAGCAGCATCCACTCTAGGAGACCGAAGCAACTCTCTCTCCCCTTCTGGCAAGGGATACAAACGTGCCATAGACCGAACCCCCCTTAAACCAGAGTCCGGCTGGCTCCATTCAGCTTGGATCATCTGTCTGACCACCCAATGAACCGGGAAAACCTTTTGTGATTTCCTAACCACCTGAATGAGTGGATCCCCCAAAGCCTCCTCCTCCGGAGGGGAGCCTGTCGCAATATTGAGGATCAGCAAGGACGTGCCGATCAACGCCGGTAACTCTTCCCAGGAGAAGACTCCTCCTCTGGAATTTCACCTTCTTCGAGTTCCTCCTTGTCTTCCTCCAGCTCCTGGTCCAAGGCCTCGCCTTCCAAAGCCTCTGACTGAGGAGAGTGGAGGGCTTCCTCAATCGCCATCTTAGCTCGCTTAGGAGGAACCCCTGCCTCTTCGGGCTCCTTGGACTCCGCAGGTCTCACCGCTGCATGTCCCTGCCCTGTTGCCTGGCTGAGCATTCCCTGCTGATGCAGGCAGAATGCCCTATGCAGCAGTAATACAAACTCCGGGGAGAAAGCTCCAAGACTCCTCCCTTCTTGAACTCCTGAAGAAGTGGAGGGCCTGGGCTGGGACTGAGGCAGGGCCGGCTGCTCCAAGGCTGAAAGAAGAGGAGACCCTCGACAGAGCATAGCTTCCAGAGGCCCCCTGACTTTTGAGAGATGGCAGATAAAGGCTCCTGGGCCCCATTGGCCTGTAGACCCTGCTATACAGAGGCGGCCTCCACTGCGCAGCCCCTGCAGATGCCAGCCTCAGACACAGTTCCCCTCCTGGTCCCACAAATCAAACACTGGGGTCTATAAGAACATAAGATATGCCATACTGGGTCAGACCAAGGTCCATCAAGCCCAGTATCCTGTTTCCAACAGTGGCCAATCTAGGTTATACGTACCTAGCAGTTTCCCCAAAAGACACAGGTTCCACAATGCTTGTATTGGGTCAAGCATTGTTATCCTGGGTCCCTTCTTAATAATAGTTTATGGACCTTTCCTCCAGGAACTTGTCCAAACCTTTTTTAAACCCGGCTACACTAACAGCCTTTACTACATCCTCCGGTAACAAATTCCAGAGTTTGATTACACGTTGAGTGAAAAAATATTTTCTTTTCTTAGTCTTAAATAGTTTACCCTGTAGCTTCATTGCATGTTCCCTAGTCTTTCTATATTCTGATAACGTAAACAATCGATCTACGTTTACCTGTTCCACTCCGTTCATTAATTTATAGACTTCTATCATATCTCCCCTCAGCCGTCTCTTTTCCAGGTTAACGAGCCCTAACCTTTTTAGCCTTTCTTCATAGGAGTATCCTTCCATCTCCTTTACCATTTTGGTGCCTCTTCTCTGAACCTTTTCTAATAACGCCATATCCTTTTAAGATACGGCAAACAGAACTGCACACAATATTCAAGGTGCGGTCTCACCATGGAATGATATAGAGGCATTATAATATCTTTTGTTTTATTTTCCATTCCTTTCCTTAAGATACCTAGCATTCTATTTGCCCTCTTGGCCGACGCTGCACACTGGGCCAAGGGTTTTAACATGTTATCCACAATGACGCCTAAATCTTTTTCCTGGGTGATGGTTCCTAATGTGGAATCTTGCATTGTGTAACCATAGTTTTGGGTTGTTCTTCCCTAGGTGCATAACTTTGCACTTGTCCACATTAAATTTCATCTGCCATTTTGCTGCCCAATCTTCCAATTTATCAAGATCTTCTTGCAATTTTCCACAAGCCTCTTGGGTTTTAACAACTTTAAATAGTTTTGTCTCATCTGCAAATTTGATAACCTCACTCGTTATTCCACTTTCCAGGTTATTTATGAATATGTCAAAAAGCAGCGGACCTAGCACAGATCCCTGGGGTACACCACTATTCACCTTTCTCCATTGGGAAAATTGGCCATTTAGCCCTACCCTCTGCTTTCTATCTTTTAACCAGTTCCTGATCCACAATAGTACACTGCCTCTTTAGTTTTGCCAAAATTCTCTGATGAGGGACCTTGTCAAAGGCTTTCTGAAAGTCCAGATACACTATATCAACCGACTCACCTTTGTCCACCTGTTTATTCACACCTTCAAAAAAACATAACAGATTAGTAAGAGAAAATCTTCCTTGTCTAAAGCCATGTTGACTGTCTCCCATTAGGCCATGACTAGCTACATGCTGAGAAATTTTATTCTTTATGATGGTTTCTACCATTTTTCCCTGTACTGACGTCAGGCTCACTGGTCGGTAGTTTCCCGGATCACCCCTGGAACCCTTTTTAAAAATTGGTGTTACATTGGTGATCCTCCAATCTTCAGGGATTAGAGATGATTTTAATGATAGTTCACAGATTACTAATAGCAGGTCTGCAATCTCATATTTCATTTCTTTCAACACCCTTGGATGTATACCATCCGGCCCAGGTGATCTGCTACTCTTCAGTTTATCTAATAGTTGTAATACATCTTCCCGATTTATCGATATTTCCTTCAATTCTTCTGCACCTTTAAATACCACTTCAGTCATGGGTAACATCCCTACATCTTCCTCAGTAAAGACCACACCAAAGAATTCATTCAGTATCTCCGCTATCGCCTTGTCGCCTCTTAGTGCCCCTTTAACTCCTCTATCATCTAATGGACCAACTGACTCTCTCACAGGTTTTTTGCTACGAATGTACTTGAAAAAGTCTTTATTTCACGTTTTTGCTTCCGCAGCAAGCTTCTTCTCAAATTCTCCCTTTGCCTGCCTTATCAGTGCCTTGCATTTGACTTGCCAGTGCTTGTGTTGTTTCCAGGTTTCGTCGTTTGGCTCTTTTTTCCTTTTCCTGAAAGATGCTGGCAACAACAGCCTCTCTGACCTCACCTTTAAACCATGCTGGCAGTTTTTTGGACTTCCTTCCACTTTTCTTAAAGCGTGGAATACAGCTGGTCTGGGCTTCCAAGATAGTATTTTTCAACAACACCCAAGCTTGATGTAAGTCTTTAACCTTTGCAACTGCTCCTTTTAGTTTTTTCTTAACTATTTTCCTAATTTTATCAAAGTCTCCCTTTCGAAAGTTAAAAGGTAGTACTGTGGATTTCCTTACTATCCCTCCTCCACTAATTAAATCAAAGGCGATCATGCTATGATCACTACTGCCAAATGGCCCCAATACCCTTATCTCTTGCACTAGTTCTGGTGTTCCACTAAGGACTAGGTCTAATATGGCTTCCCCTCTGGTCGGTTCATGAACCAGCTGCTCCAAGAAGCAGTCATTTATTTCATCTAGGAACTTTATCTCCCTAGCATGTCCTGCCGTGACACTGACCCAGTCGATACCGGGGTAATTGAAATCACCCATTATTATTACTGTGCTGTAACGTTTGTTAGCTTCCTTGATTTCTTTGAGCATTTCATAATGTCTAGCTGGCATAATGTCGGAACACTGCTGATCTTAATAAATTTTCAGGAAATAAAACTCTCCCTAAACAGAAAAGCATATATAAACATATAAAAATTCAAATGGTCCCATATACTATTACTGCAAAACTATCTAAGGGCAATACAGGGATAAACCCAAAATCAAACTTTCTCTATGCTGCTTTTTTTTTTTTTTGGAAACTAAACAAAAACCTCAGCTCTCAGGGAAACCCTATTGCTTAGGTCCTTTAGGCCCAGTACAAAAGGGGCGCGAAAAACGACATGCAGAAATATAAAGTACCTGGCTCCGATGCAGCAGTGTTCCACGGAGGTGGCAAACGCTAAAATAATCTAATGCCGGTGACCGCGTGGCTGCTCCCGACGCCACAAGGTCCCCCGCCCAGCTCACCTCTATCTGCTGCTTTGCGACCGCCGCTCCTCTCTCCCTTCAGGAGGAGAGAACTCGATCTCCCGTCCTCATGCTCAGCTGCCCTCGGGGCTTCGGCATGGAGGCGGGCCAGCACACAGGCAGGTCCTGCAGGCTGAAGAGATGCCGACAGCTCGGCACCCTCGGGAGCCGCGAACTTCACTTTTTTTTTTTATGTGTTGCTGCCTGCCAAGCCCCCTCCTGCACCCTGGAGCTACTCGTTGGGGGGAGGGGGGGGAAGGAGGGGGAGGAGAAGTCTCCCCAAACCAAAGGCCATCCAAGAGACCAATTAAAGTAAGGTACCTGAAAATAGAAAAAAAATAAAGAAAAATAAAGAGAAACCTCGTAGAACCTAAGTGTCTCTCTAGTAAGCCCCTTTTCCAGGCTTACTGAGACACCCAGCTGCTTGGAGACTGAGCTAACCGGAGCTGGTGGGAGTTGCAAGTGCTATTTATACCCCAGAGTCATCAAAAGATGATTGGCTCAGTCTCCAAGCTGATGGAAGGGGAGCACAACCCAGAGGAAAGGGACTGGACTGGAGGGATGCTTAGGAATTAAAGTTACATAGAACAATTAGAGGAACAACATCCGGGGTCGGCAGGGTAGACAGGGGACTTATTCCACCCAGGAGATGGAATAAGTCCCCCTGGACGTCGGGGGACCGCGGAGCCTGGCAACATCAAAGAGGTGAGGGCGTGCAGTGGGAGCCCTGCAGCCCGACCCTGGCCATGGGAGGCTAGTTCAGGGGTCAGGCTGCAGGGAAAGAACCTTTTCTTTGGCGGCTGGGAATCGCAGCTCCTGAATGGAGCCGCGCTGCCATAACAACAGGACGCCATGGTACCCCAGTTCCATTCAGAAGCCTGGCTGAGGTAGCCAGGGATCTGCTGGGCGTGTGGCCAATCATAATCATAGGGAGGAGTAGCCTAGTGGTTGGGGCAAGGTACTTCAGGCCGGAAGGTCGGGGGTTCAAATCCCACTAGAGGACAGCAACCTTGGGCCGGAAGGACCGGGGTTTCTAGTCCCACAGATGCTCCTTGTGGTCTTGGGCAAGCCACTTAACCCTCCATAGCCCATGTTCCCTGTAAGTATTAGTGTATGTGTCTCATATCCCCGCGTGTTAAATGTATCCCCCAATTGTGTCGTGACCGCTTTGATTGAAGGATAAAGCGGTATACAAAAACTGTCTAAATAAATAAATAAAAAAAATAATTGGGCCATGGCCTGCACGTTCAGGCCCACAGAATCAGAATCAGGTGCTACCGCTGTGTGCCCAGATTCTGATCAGCTATATAGGGGCAGGATGGACAGGATAGAATTGCCCTCAGTGTGAATCAACAGTAGGTCTAGTTCTGAGTGTAATTAGGGGTCATTTGGCTGTGCGATGAGAAGTTAAGTGGCTGTCCCATAACATTCTTGGAAAATGTGTATTATGAGCCTCTTGCCAAACTCCTTAAGGTCTTTTATTGCACTTATATTGCTTGGAAGGGAATTCCATAAAGTTGGACCATAGATGGAGAAAGTGCATTGGCATGTTTCTTGCGTGCTGGATGTTTTATGTTTGGGGACTTTAAGTAGGTTTGTGGTTTGGTCTCTTCTTCTTGGTCTGCTGTCCGAGGTTGTGTGAATGAGTGAATGCAAGCAGTCAGCAGTTAAGTTGTGTATACTCTTAAATGTGTTCATGAGTGATTTATATTTTATGCGTGCTTGGATGGGCAGCCAGTGTAGCTCTTTCAGGACCGGGGTGATGTGCTCTTGTCTAGATGTCCATGAGATCATGTGAGCTGCAGAGTTTTGGGCAATTTGTAATGGGAGGCGTGTACATTTTGGTATTCCTTGAAGTACAGAATTACAATAAACCAAGTGATGATAGCTTGGCAAACGATGCGCAATAAATAACGGGCAGAGGTTGTGAAGGATTTTGATTGGAAAGTCGCTACAGATGCTTTCTGAATATGGGCATGGAAGTTCAATTTCTGGTCTAGCATCACACCAAGGTATTTGATCTCAGACCCGATGGGGATTTTGCAATGGTTGATTGTGATCTTCTCCGGTGGTGTGTAGGTGGAGTCTCTGTTAATGACTAGTGTCTCAGTTTTGCTGAAATTTAATGTAAGAGATTGTTCACGTAACCAATGGGTCATTTTGTTAAGGCATGAAAGTATGGTGGAGAAGTCTGGATTCCTTGTAGCAAATGGACTATATAACACAATGTCGTCTGCATAAATTGGATACCTTATCTTGTACTTCTGGAGGATGTGACATATGGGCTGGATGTATAGGTTAAATAAGAGTGCAACACAATAGAAGCAGATATCACGTAGATTGCAGAAACCAGTCCAAAACGTGATATTGTGGAAAGACAGAGCTTTTTTTATTGACCCAATGACAACCCAATGTTGGTCATCAAATGGTGCATTTGCCTCCACAAAGTCCTCGAGCTGTAGCTGAATGGCTTTCTCTATTCTTTTAGCTAAGAAAGGGATACTAGAGATGGGTCTGTAAGATGTGGGTAGGTCACGGTCAGCTGAGGAGTTCTTTAGAGTAGGTCCGATTGAGGAGACCTTCAGGTTAGTTGGCATCAGCCCTTGGGTGAGAGAGGAATTTATTATTTTGAGTAGTGGTGGGGTTAGCTCTTTTCTGGCCATTTTGATCCATGCTGTTGGACATGGGTCCAATGGTGAAGTGGTGGTATTTATTGTGGATAGGATTTGATCTAGTTGATTTTTGATATTGAGGTAAATGAGCTCCATTTTGGTGAGCTGCTGGCTGCCTTTGTTGTTATCTGATCTAGCGCTATTGTATCTTTATTATGAGGGAATTGCAAGAGTCAATTGGGCTGTCCGCATATGTAGGCAGGCAAATGGGACGACATGTACTGTTGAGGCCACATGCCCCAGAAGTTGCAGCATTTCTTGGGTCATCAGATGGTGTCGTAGTAGCACTTGGGATGATGGTTCGATGAGACAGGCATAACAGAGTTGAGGCAGAAATGACCTGGACTGTTGTGTGTCCAGTAAAGCTCTGATGAACTCTAGTCTTTGAGTTGGAGCGAACTGGGATTTTGGGAAGTTTATCACAAATCCCAACTGTTGTAATACTGTGATGGTACGATGCATGGAGAGCTGAACTTCTTAGGAGGTATCTGCTCTTATGAACCAGTCGTCTAAGTAAGGGAAGACAAATATCCCCAGAGATCTTAGATATGCGGCTACAACTGCCATGCACTTTGTGAAGACTCTTGGGGCAGAAGCGAGTCCAAAAGGATTGTACTGATAATATCTTCCCTTAAAGATGAAGCATAAATATCTCCTATGTCCTGGGTGGATGAGGATGTGTGTGTACGCTTCCTTTAGATCTAGAGAACAGAGCCAGTCCTGTCTCTGGAGGTAGGGAAGAAGAGTCCCAAGAGAGATCATTTTGAACTTCTCGCGGACCAGAAACTTGTTGAGATTTCTGAGATTCAGGATGGGCCTGTACGCTCAGGTTGTCTTTGGTATGAGAAAGTATGGAGAGTAGAAGCCCATTCTGTGTTGGGATGTGGGGACTTCGTCTATGGCACCCTGAAACAGAAGAGAGGATATCACATCCTGTAGGAAAGCAGTGAGTGGGGGTTGCGTGTGATATTCCCTTATGAGAGTCGAGAGGGACAGAGTTTGCAGATGAAGTCTGTACCCCTCAAGGACTATGGTTAGTGTCCACCGCTCTGAGGTAATAAGGTGCAATCTGTGGGTGTAATGACACAGTCTGCCTGCTATGTGGAGGGGGTGGAGGTCCTCCAGAGACATGGTGGCAATGTTCTCTAGGAAAGAGTCAAAAAACAGGAGCAGAAACCTGTGGCTTCTTTTGTTGTTTAGGAGGCTGCTGCCTTTTCTGAGGGCCTTGAGCTTGGTACTGAGAAGCAAGAGGATAAGAAGAGTAGAATTTCTTATTATTATTGAAAAAAGCCTTCTTTGCAGCTGTCTTTTTTCTAGCAGGGTTAGCTGTTGTTCTGGATAACCTGTTTAGAGTTGTATTCTCTGACTCTGAGAAGCTTTATTCTGCCAATCTTTGCCAAAGAGATTTTCCCCTGTGCAAGGTATGTTGCCCAGCTTATCTTGAACCCACTGTTCAAAATCTGAGGCCTGAAGCCATGCAATCTTGCATGCACTGATGCACATTGCCTGTGCATTCAAATACATCGAAGATTGCCCTATTGACAAACTTTGATACATTTTGGGTGAGTTTGACTATAGTAAGATAATCTTCTCTCTTATCATATGGGAGAAGAGGAGCCATGGCTTTGAAGTCCCTGGAGACCTCCTTGAGGAACATACCCATGTAGAGTATATAGCAGTTAATCCTGGCTGAAAGCATGGAAGCCTGGAAACATCGACACCCAAAGGCATCAAGGGTTCTTGATTCCCTACCCAGTAGGTTAGAGGAATGAGTTTTGGAACTTTTGATTTGGCGCATCACTGATTCCACCACCAATGAATGGTGGGGAAGCTGTGGCTTTTGGAGGCTGGGACACTCCGGTACTCGATACATGGTATCAAGGTGTCAAGTACGAGGCGAGATCATGAGGGGAGTCTCCCAGATCCAGAGCATCAGATCATAGAGGATGCAGTGCATCAGCAGAGTGGCCACCTCCTTGGGAGTTGTTGGGTATTGGAGGATCTCCAATTCCTCCATCCTGGGATCTTTCTTGGATGTCACTGTTATGGAGAGATCCCTAGTTAAGTCTCAAATATATTCCTGGAAGGATATGTCCTGAGGAGGCGATATGCGCCGCTCTGGAGGTGAGGAGGGGTCCGAAGGCTGGCATCGAGGCCTCCAGGAGTCGAGTGACTCCGCATCCAAAATGGGAGAGTCTGAATCAGAGGATTCAAAGTATCGGCAGGGACGGTGTTCACCCTCCGCCAAGCTCCGGTACAATGGGTGTCTGCATCAGGCTCGGGGAGCCATTTGGGTTGAGCCCTGGTATCGGCGATGGACTCAAGGGAAGGCATGGGTGGCAGTGATGACAGTGCCATGTATCTGGATGCACCATGCACCCGATGTCTAAGGGCAAAGGTTTGATGGGAACCAAGGCTGCCAAAACAGCTGCCAAGTTCTGCTTGATGGCCATTATATGTTGGTCTATCAAGGTTACCAATGCTTGGGTATCGGTGACAGATACTTGCACCACCGTCCCAGCGCATGGCACCAGTAGCTTTACTGAGGTCGAGGTCTTGGGAGCTTCCTGGAGCCCTCGATGGCTTTGGAGGGCAGGTCTTCCCGCCAGGACTGTTTGGCAGGCAGATCCACGTCCAGGGGGATGCCCAAGGCATCTGGATGCTGGGAACGAGATCTATCTCTGGAGGAATTTTCTGTCTTCGATGAAGATCTGTGCTTGGACATTTTCAATACCTGAGATCCATGGGAGGAGAATGAGGCTCTCGATGACATCGATGCCAAAGATACTGCATCCAAAGCAAAGAGAATTCTGCAGGCCTCTCTTTCTCACCTTTTTACAAAGGGAACATTCTGTTGGCTGATGGTTGGGCCAAGGCATTTTAAGCACCAGTCATGTGTGTCAGTTGCCGAAATGGTACTGCCACACTTAGAACATTTTTTGAAACACCTAGTCGGTTTCTTCATATCATCGATGGTTTGCAGCTTGTCGTGCTGTGAGGGCTTGCGTGCATCAGTGATGCTGAGAGTTAAACTATCGGTAGTTTAACTACTGGCAGGGTCTCCCAAGATGGACACGTCTCAGCTGAGGTGCCAGACCAAGACAAACCACCCATCTGGGCAGCAGCAGAATGGGATAGTGTTGACGGCAGAGGATCACATTTTTGTGACAACGGCAACACCACCAAACTTAAACTGCGCGGAAGAAAGGCCCGGCAATCTACTTCTGTATCTTGCCATGAAAGCCCAATGGATAGTTACAACAAAACAAATTGTGCTATGGTGCTGGAAGATGAGACTCCCAGGACGGAAGGCACTCAACTAGCTACTGGGGAAGAGCTGAAGACTTTTCAGAGTAAAGCCAGCATTTATGATGTGGTTGGATCAAAGCCCTCGGGAAGTCTGACTGCTGATGTAGCTGCGCATGAAATGAGAGTCAGAAGCTGAAAAGATGTCTTACACATTGGAACATGGAACGTACGAAGCATGAACCAAGGGAAGTTGGAGGTGGTCAAGAATGAAATGGAACGTGTACAACTTGATCTGTTGGGTGTCAGCGAACTGAAATGGACTGGCATCGGGCACTTTGCATCAGATGATCACATGGTCTACTATGCTGGAAATAAAAGACAAAGAAGAAATGGTGTTGCATTTATAATAAAGAAGAAATTTACAAGAACTGTAATTAAATACAATGCAGTCAGCGAACGCTTAATCTCTATTCGTCTACGAGGATTGCCTATCAACACAACTATAATTCAAGTATATGCCCCAACAACAGCTGCAGAAGAGAATGAAATTGAAGAGTTCTATGAACAAGTAGAAGCTGAAATTGACAGAACATGCAAACAGGATATCCTGATAGTCATGGGTGACTGGAATGCAAAAGTTGGCAACAAAGAAGAAGGCAAAGTAGTTGGAAAATATGGACTTGGCAACAGAAATGAAGCTGGAGAAAGACTGATAGAATTCTGCAAGACCAACGATCTATTCATCTCAAACACCTTCTTCGAGCAACACAAGCGACGACTGTACACATGGACTTCACCCAATTGATTGTATAAAAATCAAATTGACTACATCTGTGGAAGTCAACAATGGAAAAGCTCTATAACATCAACCAAGACAAAACCTGGAGCTGACTGTGGTACAGATCATCAACTACTAGTATGCAAACTCAAGCTAAAGTTGAAAAAGAGCAAACCACTCATGAATGCAGCAAAATATGACCTTGAAAATCTACCACTGGAATTTAAAGACTGCCTGCAAAATCGATTTGTTGCTTTAGATACAAATGACAGAGCTCCGGAAGAGCTATGGAATGACATCAGGAAGATTGTGTTGGAAGAAAGCGAGAAGTCTCTACAAAAGGTGAAAAAGCAAAAACGGCCAAAATGGATGATGGAAGAAACTCTGAAAATTGTCCAGAAACGCAGAGAAGCTAAAGCCAGAGGAGAAAGAAAGACAATCGCAGAACTCAACAGAGATTTCCAACGTGCAGCAAGACAGGACAAGGAAAAGTACTACAACGACGCATGCAAGGAAACAGAAGCAGAAACTATTAGAGGAAGAACAAGATCGGCTTTCCTAAAGCTACGAGAGTTAAAGAAAAAGTTCCAGCCTCGAATTGGAATGTTACAAGATGCTCAAGGTTCTATGTTGAATGATGCTGAGAAGATCAAGAAAAGGTGGAAGGAATATACAGAGTTTTTATATGATAAAGATCAAGTGGACCAACAGCCGTTTCAACCTGTACCTTATGATTGGGAACCATTGGTGATGAAAGAAGAAGTTGAAGCAGCTTTGAAAGCCTTATCAAAGAACAAAGCACCAGGCATTGATGGCATTCCTATAGAAGTATTGCAGCAATCTGATGCAGCTGTTACCATACTTACAAGGCTCTGCCAAGAAATATGGAAGACAACATCATGGCCAACTGACTGGAAAAGATCTGTGTTTATACCAATACTAAAGAAAGGTGATCCAACTGACTGTGGAAATTATCGAACAATCGCTCTGATCCCACATGCCAGCAAGATTCTACTGAAGGTTATTCAAAAGAGACTACAACCATACCTTGAACAAGAACTACCTGAAGTGCAAGCAGGGTTCAGGAAAGGGCGAGGAACGAGAGGCATCATTGCGGATGTGAGATGGATCCTTGAAAAGATTAAAGAATACCAAAAGGATATCTATTTGTGCTTTATCGACTATAGCAAGGCTTTTGACTGTGTAAACCATGAGAAACTCTGGGCCACATTAAGAAGCATGGGTATACCAGAACACCTGATCATTCTCTTGTGCAATTTGTACATTGATCAAGCAGCAACAGTTCAAACGGAACAAGGAGAAACAGAATGGTTTAAAATAAGCAAAGGTGTAAGACAAGGCTGCATACTTTCCCCCTACCTGTTTAATTTATATGCAGAACAAATCATCAGAGAAGCAGGATTGTATGAAGACAACAGAGGTGTGAAGATTGGTGGAAGACTCATCAACAACCTTCGCTATGCTGATGATACTACATTACTGGCTGAAAGTGAAGATGATCTGAAACATTTGCTCACAATCATAGAACATAGTCTCAAAATGGGCCTGCACCTTAATGTAAGGAAGACAAAGATCATGACAACTGGCATAATCAACAGGTTCATCGTTGAAGGAGAAGAAATTGAAATCGTGAACAACTTTAACCTACTTGGATCAACTATCAATAAAGAAGCAACAAGCAGTCAAGAAATCAAACGACGCATTGCTCTTGGCAGAATGGCTATGAAAGACCTAGATAAGATTCTCAAGAGCAGAGATGTCTCTCTCCATACAAAGATTCGACTTGTTCAAGCCATGGTATTTTCAATAACATCATATGGATGTGAAAGCTGGACAGTGAAAAAGACAGACAGGAAGAACATTGATGCCTTTGAATTATGGTGCTGGCGGCGAATACTGTGTATACCATGGACTGCCCGAAGAACAAACCAGTCGGTACTAGAGGAGATCAAACCTAAGCTTTCTTTAGAAGCTCAGATAACAAGACTTCGACTTTCATACTTTGGACACATCATGCGAAGAGAGAGATCATTAGAGAAAGACATCATGCTTGGCAAGATAGAAGGTCAACGCAAAAGAGGAAGGCCAGCATTGAGATGGATCGATACAATAACAGCAGCTACAGGTACCAGTCTGTCAACAATGAGCCGCCTGACTGAAGACCGAACACAATTTAGGATAGCTATCCAGAGGGTCGCCATGAGTAGACTCCGACTCGACGGCACTTAACAACAACATCATCGATGGACAGTATGGTATGCTGAAGGCCTAAGATGGTGTTGATTCGTCTGAAGTTTTTTTTTTTTACTAAGTTAAAGAAGAAAGAATAAAAGAAAGAATAAGGGAACCGGTGGTGTCAAGACGGTGCCGGTGTCGACGGGAAGGCAGACGCTAACCACAAAAATACAAAAGAGAATTTTCTGCAGTGACAGGATTTGCTTCCTGCTGGCTCCGCAGAAAATGATGAACTGAAGAGAGGGAATTGGGAAGGCGGGAAGGCAGCCACATAGGGGCACCTTCATCCTATGTCAGGGTATATGTTCCCACATTATTATTTTTTACCCAAAGACAATCAAAACATTTGGTCCAACATGACCACTTATCTACTTATACAAACAGTAAGAATCCCCCCCTTTTCTTTTCCCTCCCTCTCATAATCTCCTGATATAGCCCTTTCCTCCCCGCCTTCCCTCCCACCAACGTATCCCTGAGTAACTCCCCTCATTTCCAACATATAGTCTCCCCTCTCTTCTGTGGGCCCCCCTTAACGCTCTAGCCATGTCCACACACAACCTCATTGTTGTTCAACCTTATCACCTCGCCCTTTCTTAAGAGTCATTAACTTGTGCCTTTGGTAAAGGCCCGCCAACCGAGTTCTATATCTTTGTAGCCCTGGCAGCACTGGCTGGTTCCAGAGTGCTGCTACTTCACATCTAGGTGCAATTATACAATGTGCTACCACCCCCTGTTGTCGCTGAGGTACCCCCTCCAGTCCTCGGTGGAGCAGAAAAGTCTCCAGTTGATGCGGTAATAGCCACCCCCAATTTCCTCCATAGTTTTTATAACCAATTCCCAGTAAGCTTTGACCACCGGACAATCCCACCACATGTGTATAAAAGTACTCCTATCCCCACACTGTCTCCAACAATCTCTGGACCCTAAGACTCCCACCCGGAACAGTCTTACGGGGGTGAGGTACCAGCGCAGAAGCATTTTGTACCCATTCTCTAGTACAGTAAGTTGACTGCAATCAAATGTTTCATCACCCCTCGTATTATGGCATCACATTCTTCTGTTTTCCAACTTATCCCTAAATCCTCCTCTCACTTAGCCATATATCCCAATTTGGTTGTCGCTCCCGCCACCAGTCCCTTATAAATTTGTGATATGATTCCTTTTTTTGTAAGCAAGCACAAGCCCTCAAACCACCCCTTCTCTTTCCTTAGATCCTTCCTGGTCTCCCTGTGCTGTAAAAAATTGGTAACTTGGCGATAACTATAATGATCTCACTCTTCCATCTGATATAAATCCCTTATCCCCTCAAAGGGCCAAACTGTCCCCTGGTGGAGTAGCAGGTAGATCCATATAAGGCCCTTGGCTTCTTGGCTTCCCACTGTTGTAGCATCTGTCTACTTGGGCCTTCCCTAGGCCCGAAACATGCCACCAGGGACTGTAATGTTGAGCTCTTTCTACCCATCATAAGTACTGATTGTTGCTGCTTCCACACCCCCATAGTGAACCACACATATGGGTTTGGCCCCCAGCATCGACCTCTTTTCCACAGCAGAACATCCAGTGGTTCAGGACCCACCAACACTCCCTCTATGCGTACCCACTGCCTCTGTTTATCTCTGACTTATGAATATACTGCCTTCAACTGCATAGCTCTGTAATTTTTCCTAACATTTGGAAGACCCAGCCCCACCTCACTACACATCCTCTGCAAAACCAAGTGGGCCACTCTTGAGGGCCGACCCCACCGGACAAAGCAGGAGATCAGTTTCTGTACCCGCTGCAAGATATGCGCTGGAATCTTGGTGGGGAGGACTTGAAAGAGATAGAGAAAGCGGAGGAGTACCATTATTTTCACCGAAGCTATTCTGCCCATCCACGAAAGTGTCTTCCCTCCCCAACCCCGTAGCTGCAATTCCACCTCTTGTATCAGCTTTTTATAGTTAAAGGCATAAAGGTCTTTGTAGTTCCTCCCAATTTGTACCCCTAGGTATCGGATATATTTTTCTGCCCATCTAAATGGAAGGGTGGTCTGCAATCACCTCTCCACTTCCTCTGGAGCTGTTGAGAATGACAGATTTGTCCCAATTTAAACGCAACCCAGCCAGTTGACCATACTCTCTAATTTCCCACATGAGCAGTGGGAGGAAGACCCTAGGCTCAGTCACCATCAAGATGACATCATCTGCAAAGAGTGAGACCCAGTGATCTTCATTCCCCACTAGAATGCCTCGGATATCCTGACTCAGTCCAATCCACGCCTCCAGGGATTCCATTGTGATCAGGAATGAGAGAGGTGCCAGCGGGCACCCCTGACAGGACAAACGGGACAAACCTGGAATAGCGTCCATTAACTTGACACTGGCCTGAGGGTTAAAATATAGAGTCCTCACCCAATCTACAAAGCTTTCCCCAAAGCCCATCCTTTCCAACACCTGGAACATAAAATCCCATGAAACGTGGCTGAACGTTTTCTCTGCGTCAAGTGAGACCAACACAGCTGGTTCCAGTTGGCACTGGGCCACCCAGATGAGGTTAAGAATCTTGCGTATGTGGTCCACTGCTTGTCTCCCTGGCATAAAACCCACTTGATCCTCATGAATCAGGTTGAGAATCACCTTATTCAGGCATTGAGCCAGGATTTTTGCAAGGAGTTATGCATCTATATTGAGTAGTGGTACTGGTCTGTAGGAAGCACAGGCTTGGAGGTCCTTTCCCTCCTTGAATATTAGAGAAATCCCCGCCCATCCCATGGTGTCTGCTAGTACTCCCCCCTCCCTGGGCAAGTTAAAGAGTTGTACTAATGGTGTCTGCAGGTGGGCTCCCAGTTTTTTGTAAAAGCTAGCAGTTAAGCCATCTAAACCAGGGGTCTTTTCTTTTTTTTAGAGCAGTGAGAGCCTGACACACTTCCCCTGCCTCAACCTCTTTATCTAATAACTCCCTATCTTCCTGCCCCAACATGGAAAGGCAAGTCAACTCGAGGTAGCTCTCAATATGTCCCTCTGGTGGTTTGGTGGGCGCTGTATACAATTTTAAAAAAAAAGTAACAAATTCTTCGCACATTCTCTCCCCCGTGTGTATAGTTTTGCCTCCCTCCCCCCGTAGCGACACTATGTGTGACCGTACTTTCCGTCACCACAGTTACTGAGCTAAATATTTTACCACTTTATTACCCCCTTCAAAATATTCTTGTCGGGCTAACTGCATCTTATAATGTATGTCAGCAGCTTCTAATGCATTCATTTGGGTCACACTGCTAACACTTGCCCATGATACTGTTTCGCAGAATTGCGAGCATCCACATTTTCTAACTGCTGCAACTGCAAGTGTAGCTGATAAGCATACTCATTTTGTTCTCTCTTTTTCTGCATCCCCCACTTAATCAATATCCCCCACACCACCGCCTTGAAACCATCCCATACCACCTCCCAGCCCACTTCCTCCATTATCAATAGTAGCAAAATATTCAGGTATCATGTGCTCCAGCTCCTGGAGCACTCTTATCTTCCAGAAGCAAGTCATTTAACAACCAAAATTCCCCCCCCCCTTTCCTCTTCCCCCTCTCTTTATCCTGATCACTATAGGCACATCGTCAGACCATGTTATCGCATCCATTTCAGCTTTCAGTAACCTAGCTGCCCCCTCTTTCCCAATCCATATCACATTGATTCTGGAGTATGTCCCATGTTCAGGGAAGAAGAATGTAAATTGTTGCCTCCTGGGGTTGAAAAAATGCCAGGTATCCACCAAATCGAAGGTCCGGATGAATCCCTTTAGGCAGGTTCTATCAGCATGGCGTCCTTCCCCCCTTCCTGTGCTATCTTTTTGTAGGTCTATTGTCAGGTTGAAGTCCCCTCCACAGATCAGCAACCCCTCACCCAGTTTGTCTAGTTGTTCCTCCACTTCCCGAAAGAACCTCTCTTGATTCCCATTTGGGGCGTACAGGTTCACCACTTGCAGTCACTCGCAGTCATTCACTATCTAGTTTCAGATGTGCCAGCAAATATCTCCCCGTCCTATCTTTACCACTTCCCCAACTTCTGCTATTAAGTGTGTAGCCATTAGAATTGTCCCCCCCCCCCTTTTTCTGTTCCTGTTACCAGTTGCCCGAATAGTTCTCCCTGTAGAGAATCCAGGATCTCCTTACTTCTAGATGATACTGCAGCAGGAATGTGCAAATCAACATCTGACATATTGAAATCCCCTATCAGTAGTACTTCCCCTTTATGCAAAACTTCGTGGGGTGGACACCGGGATTGTGCTTCTATTTCACTGCAGGTCAGCTGGAGCAATAAATCAGTTGGTCATCTTACTCAGTGACCATCCAGATTTATTTTAAACTCTGACACTTACCCATAGGTCTGCATCTCTTCCAAAACTGCAGGGAGTGAAATCAATAAGTCAGTTAAAGACAGCATAACATCATCCACAAAAAGTGAGATGACGTGCTGCATTCTGGCCACCCCTATTACTTTAATGTTCCCATTTGCCCAGTGCAAAAAGCAAAGGCGGGATGGCACATCCTTGGCGTGTCTCCCTCCCCAAAGGAAATGAGTCTGAATAGCTTCCATTAATTGTTATCTATGCCTTGGATCCACTGCACAAAGTTAGACCCAAACCCCATTTCCTTCATGACTCTAAGTAAAAATCCCAGTGAACCTGATCGTATGCCTACTCAGCATCTATTGAGAACAGCATCACTTCCATCTTCTGCCGATGCACTGTCCAGACCACCTTAAGAATCCTCTTAAATTTATCAGTTGCCAGTCTACCAAAATAAACCCCTTCTGGTCCAGATTAACCAATCCAGGCATCCATTTGGTTAGTCTGTTCACAAGGACCTTTAATAAACATAGAAACATGACGGCAGAAAAAGACCACATGGCCTATCTAGTCTGTCCTTCCATATCAACTACTATAGTCCCCTTTTTACCTTTAGAGAATCTCTGTGTGTGTTTCATGCTTTTTTGAATTCAGATACTATCCTCGTGTCCACCACCTCCACTGGAAGACTATTGCACGCATCTACCACTCTTTACATAAAGAAATATTTCCACATATTACTCCTGAGTCTATCCCCTTTCACTCTCATCGTAGCAGAGCTTGCCTTCAATTGAAAGAGACTCTCATGTGCATTTATGCCATAGAGGTATTTAAATGTCTCTATCATATTGCCCCTATCTCACCTTTCCTCTAAAATATACATATTAAGAACTTCCTCTAAAGTATATATAATTAGATCTTTACACCAACATTTAGAAGGGAAATGGGGCAGAGAGACACACCAGCCTTGTGTAGTATGGTAATACACACTGTTAGCATTTCCAACTATAATCTCCCTTCCCCCTCTAAACTATTAAAGACCCTCTCCATCACCTCTATCACTTCCATCACATATACTAGTTATAGAAGCTAGCAGTAAGATCATCCAGGCCTGGTGATTTTACCCCCGGGAGCTCCTTAATGACTTGACTGATTTTTATAGCAGTTATATCCACTACCAAACCTTTCTGATCCTCAGAGTCCAACTGCATCAACCTCACTGTCTCCAAATAGCTCTGCACCTCCAAATGAGACATTTCCAACTGCTCTTCTATCGAGTATTTTTTATAAAAATTTAAAAAAAAACTGTTTAATTTGTGTATCCTTAATCAACATTTTCCCCCTCTGATCTTCAATGTGCAAAGCTGAGTTCTGCACTACTCTTTTCCGTAGGTTCCAAGCAAGCAGCCTGCTGAACTTTGTTACCAAAGTCATAATACTGCTTCTGAACTAACTGAAGACCAAAGGCTATGGTATCCATCTGCAACCATTGAAGTTTCATTTCCAGCAGATTTAAATGTTACAGAGCCTTCCGGGAACTTGTTCCATGATGTTCCCTCAATAATTCCTTGATTGCCCTCTGCAGCTGCAATTCCCTCTCCTGCCTCTGTGCTTTCAGTCTAGAAGCCCACATCAAGAATCGCCCCCCTCACAACTACATTCATCCTTTCTTATAAAGTAGACCATTTCTTTCTACTGCTGCTATCACCACCCTTGTTCTTTCTCTGGTAATCACCCGTTTAGACTATTACAACTCTGTTTTCACTGGTCTCCCTCGCCGTCAACTACGCCGTCTTCAGTTAGTCCAGAACACTGCCGCCCGCCTGATCACTCATACCCCTACCACTGCTCACATCACCCCTACTCTCCTTTCCCTCCACTGGCTTCCGATCAACGTTAGATTTATCTATAAACTTCTTATCATCACGCACAAGGTCCTTTATACTAACACCCCTCAATACCTGGCTGATATCATCCACCTTCAGCCGACCCCTCGTCTTCTCCATTCTGCACATGGAAATCGCCTCTTTCTCCCCCCCCCCCCCCTGCCCAAGCCCATCTTGAACTCACTCGCCATTCTGCTTTCTTTTACCTTAGTCCTGCCCTTTGGAACTCTCTCCCTCACCCTCTCCGCACGGAGCTATCTCTCACCCGTTTCAGAGCACTTCTTAAAACACACCTCTTTCACCAGGCCTATGACATTCCTATTCCTGCTGGTGGCTCTGACCCTCCCTCGTCGGGATTCCCAACACTAGTATCATAATAACACTCTCTGTCCCCGTTTCTGCAGCTCCTCTCCCTCCATCCCCACCTTCGCCCTTCTTACGTTTTTTCTCGCCTCTGTATTTTCCTGTCACACTCCTTTACTTTGCTCCTCTTTCCTGTCCAATTAATGGCGTTCTTTTCGATTTTCTGTAGCCAATAGTGTTTTATTGTACACCGCTCTGACGCTTCCGCAAGGGCGGTTTATCAAATCCCACAAATAAAGAAGAAAGAATAGAGTCCTCCGCTTCCCCAGTATCATTGAACTTGCAATATTTCTTGATGACCGTTCTAATATCCATTACAACTTTTTCATTCTTTAACAAGTTCTCATTAAGTCTCCAGATTTGGAGATCCTCTTTTCCCTGTATTTCCCCGATTTCTACCCATGCTGACACATGATCTGACCATGCTATATTTTCTGTAGTGGCCGCTTGCATTACCTCGGTCCATTGCCTATCCAGCAATATTAAGTTTACCTTTTGGGAACTTGACAGGTACTGCGACCTGGATTGGCCATTGTTGGAAACAGGATACTGGGCTCGATGGGCCTTTGGTCTAACCCAGTATGGCGTATCTTATGTTCTTATGATTAAGTGCCTCTTTTACTAAAACCCATTAGCTGCTTAAGGTGTTCTGACATTTGGCCACAGGCAGTTGCGAACACTAATGCCTGATAATGTCTGCCTTCCTACGCTAAAATGCATATTAATAGGCAATTGCGGTATGGCATGGGGAATGGGTGGAGAGTGGGCATGGAGAGCACATTACCGCTAGTGATGGGGCAATTGTCGCATGCTTATTGTCAACGTGGCTCTTAATGTGGGTTCACCTAATGACTTCTCTTATAGGAGTCATTAAGTGAACCCAGTGTAGTGGAGCACACGTTAGGAGAACCCTTCGTACATTAGCTGCCGGAGAAATATTGAACACACCCCTGAGAGCTAACATGCAGCTTTTGCCATTAACATGTGTGAGATTGGCATGTTAATGGCAGTTCCTTAGCAGGCTTTAGTAAAAGGACCCCTGGGTGCCCAGACAACAAAGGTAAAACAATGGATTTTATTTGAATTTAGTAACCGGAATGCATCAGTTTTGAGAAATGTTTCTCTCTGATGGCCTTATATTTTGGACAATCATTCTGGAAAAAGACAAAGCTGTGAACCTCACAAACAATAAGACAACATGTTTACATTTACTAACTTGATATACTGCTTTTAACAAGAGTAACAAGGCAGTTTAGGAAGTATAGGGAGCACTAAACTGCTGGCAAAATTATAATTTGTGACAATGAGAGCTGTGCTGAGCTGATGGAAATAGAGGAAAACAGTGAATATGCCTTTAAGACAAGAGACAGGCAAGGTTTTCACAGGGCTAAAACTACAGCCAAGCAAAAGAATCACATACTTGCTGAGGCTAAGCCACACCCAAGCCCTAACGTAGGTGCAGGCTTAGACTCTAATAACAACCACCTGTGCAGAGATAAGGGTGTGGTAGCTAGGAAGCAGCTTTTTAAGCCTGCTTCAGTGCAGAGAGAGGGGAGAGCAGAAGGAGGAAGGAGCGAAAGAAGGAACAGGAGAGAAGGGAGACGTGGGAAGCTTAACTTCACGTGGGAGAACAGTTCCAACAACAGAGGAAGCAGTCCTTGTGTGAGAGGTACGCTTGAACCAGAGACCAGCAGATGGGTAGCTGGGAAGGTTGCTGACGAGGTGGAACTAAGTGCAGTGCAGAGTCTTCAAGAGCCAGTTCAGAGAACCCAAGCTGCCAGAAGGTGGGGGAACGCAGTTACAAACGGAGGTGACCAGAACCCAGCCAAGGGCAGAGAAGCAGAGCTGAACACAGGTGAAGCATTAAGGCAGTTGTTCCAGGTTAAGAAGCCCCACTCTCAAGATATAACCATTTCTTACCAGGGAGAGCAGCTCTGGAAAGAACTCCTGAAGTTTCTACAAAATAGTAAGTTGGAAGGAATTACTGAGAACCCAGAAAGAGACAAACAATTTGTAAGGCAGGAGGGCATGCAAATTGACTCTTTTGATCCAGATTCTGTTTGTGATGAATCTCCAATGGATTGTTCTTTATGCAAGAGGGAAGCTTGAAAGTTGCTAGAAAAGGACTGTGAAAAGAAGTTTTTAAGAGCATTCTTTCACCTAGCCAGGAGAATGCTAAGAGCTTCCATTAAGGTAAAGAACTTTGCTAAAACCAGAGTTTGATAAGTAAAGCAGCATTTGGATAAATGACAAGAATTTACCTGTGCTGGATGAATGGAAAAGAAGCTGTAATACATGTGCTGAAATGTTTGCTGAAAACAGCTGCCGTGTTTAAAAGTGTTTTCAGTTCTGCAACTCCAGTTGTACTTTTGTTTCCTGTAAGCTTTTCATTTGGAAAATGATCCTTTTTGCCTGCGTTTGAATTTAATGCTCGGAAGGAAACCCAAAATAAAATTCTTGTTTTGCCTTAACAACCCCGATGGTCACATACTACTTTGTCTTTTAAGTAAACGAAAAAGAACTACAAGCCCCAGGATTCCCTGCCGGAGACAAAGTTGCAAATCTTTATTTAAGGACAAATATGGCAGCCCTTTGCCTGTAAGCCTCTGGCCCAGGCAGGGGGTCACAACAAACTTCACATATGGATCAACACAAATACAATATTTGTTTAAAGAAGAACAGGGAATTTGCTTACTTCACAAACATTATAGACTTTATAGATACATATAATCATATATAATCTATTTGCTAACTACATTCTACAGTCCATGCCCATTCCCAATCCCATAACACATTGTTCAGTTAGCGGATGAATTCCAGCATGATAATGGCTACCATACTCGTGTGCTAACTGCTTAGTGCACTTTAGTGAATAGGCCCCTAAGATTTGTCTGGATAACTCCTAAATGTTTAAACTCATATAATATGTAGAGATACTATATTGCAAATGCGTGAAGCAGGTTTTTGGAATCAGAAAAAAAAGCTATTATTGATATTTCATTAATGACATACAGTGCCATCCACAGACACAGTCAAAAACACCTAGGATCCAGTCTAAAAAGGAGCATAAAGGAGAGTTTCTTCATATTCCCAAGATATGCAAAGCTTTGGAGCTGCTGGGTTTCTATTTTAAACCTAGGATACGATTATTTTTAATTGTCCAAAGTCAAATGACTTTCTGCCAGAAATATTTCTGTGCATCTAACTTAGGTGAATGGAGGCCTTAGAATTTAAGAGTAATTCAGCGAGCTCTTTCTTGACAGGTTCATTTATTTATCTAATAATGGTTATACATTGTGCACCCTCTGGTTAGATCACTTTAATATGAAACCACCTGCTGTTAAGGTGTGTTTATAGAACTGGAGCACCGCGGGAACCCAAGCTCGTTTCATAAAAATAATATCTCAATATCCCAGAAGAATTGACATTTAATAGATTACCTAGCCCTCCTGCATGTGCATCAATGAGTGAAACTGCTACTGCAATCCCCTCAGGAAGTCCAAGCTCTTTGGCAGCATCTGCTTTTAGACCATTTCCAATAGAAGCTCCAGGAGAAAGAACCTGGTTTCCTGTGCAGACACAAGAAAAACCAAACACCTGTCAATCTGATCAACAAGTGAGCAGACACATGTTCAACACAAAAGGTCATTTCTGATTCTCCCCTTAATGTGGTGTTTGTAACAACGAATACATCAAAACAACAATGCGCATTACCCCTAAAATTTAAGCTGAAAAATGATATTTACTAAATGAAAACAGGATGTCTGATACACATGCAGGTGGCCAACTTTCCAAGCAATTTTACTGGGTAAAATGGGTTGTCTTAAAATTGCTTTCCTTTGTCTGGCTAAAGAATGCATCCACTTTCACAGTTTGTGCACTTTTTAGCTAGGGGTATTCAGGCAGACATTTTTCAATTCATGTTTTTTTCTGCACGCTATTAGTGCATGTTGTTTTATAATCATGCATGCTAGTTACCTATTTCATAATAATGCACACTGTTTAGTAACAACATTCACTACTCAGGGCTATGTTTACTACAGGTTAACACACATTAATGAACGTTAATGTGCCTAGGTGCTTCTGTGCCCACAAAAAACAAATGGGCTGCAGTGGCACTTAGAGCGCATTAACGTCCATTGATGTGCCTTAATCGTTAGTAAACACGGCCCTTAGTGCTTACTGAAACAGTACATACTACTACGAAGTGAAACAAAAATACACAACCCTTACTTTTAGCTGGGTTCAAAAGAGGCATGGCCAGGGTACTGTTTAAGCAAGGGGACGTCTGCCCTTCATGTACAAAAATAGCACACATTTGAAAACTGAGTGCACTTTTTGAAAGTCTCTTCCCTTACTTCTCTCCATACAAAGATTTGACTTGTTCAAGCCATGTCATTTTCAATAACGTCATATGGATGCGAAAGTTGGACAGTGAAAAAGATAGGAAGAGAATTGATGCCTTTGAATTATGGTGCTGGTGACGAATATAGTGTATATCATGAACTGCCCGAAGAACAAACCAGTCAGAGCTAGAGGAGATCAAACCTAAGCTTTCTTTAGAAGCTCAGATGACAAGATTTTGACTTTCATACTTTGGACACATCATGCGAAGAGAGAGATCATTAGAGAAAGACATCATGCCTGACAAGGTAGAAGGTCAACGCAAAAGAGGAAGGTCAGCAATGAGATGGATTGATACAATAACAGCAGCTACAGGTGCCAGTCTGTCAACAATGAGCCGTCTGACTGAATACCAAACACAATTTAGGACAACTATCCAGAGAGTTGCCATGAGTTGGCACTGATTCGATGGCACTTAACAACAAGTGCCATCGAATCAGTGCCGACTCATGGCAACTCTCTGGATAGTTGTCCTAAATTGTGTTTGGTATTCAGTCAGACGGCTCATTGTTGACAGACTGGCACCTGTAGCTGCTGTTATTGTATCAATCCATCTCATTGCTGACCTTCCTCTTTTGCGTTGACCTTCTACCTTGTCAGGCATGATGTCTTTCTCTAATGATCTCTCTCTTCGCATGATGTGTCCAAAGTATGAAAGTCAAAATCTTGTCATCTGAGCTTCTAAAGAAAGCTTAGGTTTGATCTCCTCTAGCTCTGACTGGTTTGTTCTTCGGGCAGTTCATGATATACACTATATTCGTCACCAGCACCATAATTCAAAGGCATCAATTCTCTTCCTATCTTTTTCACTGTCCAACTTTCGCATCCATATGACGTTATTGAAAATGACATGGCTTGAACAAGTCAAATCTTTGTATGGAGAGAAGTAAGGGAAGAGACTTTCAAAAAGTGCACTCAGTTTTCAAATGTGTGCTATTTTTGTACATGAAGGGCAGAGCTAATCTTCAAACAGGAAAAAAATGAGCTCCAATATACGCAAGCTAGAAGTGCTCATGTGCATTGTAAAAATTGCTCCATAGGTATCTGCTAAACACTGAGGGTCCAAATTTAAAAGGTTAATAGTGATGCATAATTTCATAATATGAAGAACTTGGATAGGACAAAATATAAAAATCAGTTTGCTATCCTGCATGGTAATTTCAGGCAGATGATCATTTTTCTCTGATTAGCCAAACAAACTTTTGTTCGTACTAGACTGGAAAAGTGGAAGCTTTTCTCAATGGTTCTAATGCTCATTTTAGGTCAGTGAGATAAATTGTGAGGTGAAAGCCAGGCTAAAGGACAGAAATGGCATGAGTGATAGTGAAACTGAAACAAGATGGCACGTAACATTAGGATTTTGCCTCTTCGGTCAGTTTTTGAGTCCTAGGTGCTTCTTGGTTTTACAACACACTTTTTTTTTACACAGCATCCTAAAATGTAGGGGGGTGAGGAGGTATTATTTTGAAGACAGAGGTATAATAAAATTACATGATTATTATTGAAATTATCATAAACTAAGAAAATGGAACAGACAGCAAATCTTTGTCATACAGGTCTGACAAATTGAAGGGCTTTTCTGATAAAAATAAGATCACAAATACAGATTCTCATTTTTACCTTGTTAGTACTAAAAAAACAATGTACAAAGATAGTAAAAGGTTCCAGGGCAAATCACTTTTCCAAATTCTACTTTCATTTAAGGAACATACCCACATAATCATTTTCCCAAGCTGCACTTCCTGTCACTTGGGCTAATGGGTTGGGGGCGGGGGGCAAGATAAGTGATTTACAGATTCTGTGAGGCACACCTAACCAGTCAGGTTTTCAGAACTGCCAAAGATTGCATGAGATAGATCTGCATTTTGGCAATAATTTCTATTTATTTATGTCAGCTTTTGATATACTGCTAGGGCCAGAGCATAAAGCGGTTTACAATAAAATAAACAGAGCGGCTGCAAAGAAAGAAAAGAGAAAAGGAACACCATTCAAAAAAAAAGGATAGCGCAGTAAAGGACAGAGGAGAAAACAGCAGAGAAAGCATAGTTACTCACCTGTAACAGGTGATCTCCGGGAACACAAGAAATTTAGTCTTCACATATGGGTAACGTCAGTACCGATGGATCCCGCACGGGAATGCTTGCTAGCATCCAATAGGAAAGCTTTTGGGAGCATCCCACTGCGCCTGCGTAGCTGCCTTCCTAGCTCTCCCTCCTCAGTTGAGTTTGTAGCTGAGATAAAAGGAGAGAAGGAGAAGAAGAGAAAACCACAACTCTTAGTGGAGGGGGGTGGGTTGTGAAGACTCAATTCCTGCTGTTCCCGGAGATCATCTGTTACAGGTGAGTAACTATGCTATCTCCAGGAACAAGCAGGAATGTAGTCCTCACATATGGGACTCCTTAGCTCGGAGATGCCAGAGAGATGACCTCAGAGTGAGCTGTGGAACAGAGACATAACTAAGTAGGTCATATGTCCTCCAAGGATGTCTAGTATCGAAACCCGGGACATAAGGTAGGAGTTTTTCTAAGTCTGAAAGAGATGCTGGAGAACAGCTTGGCCAAACAAGGCATCCTGGTGGGAGTCCTAGTCTAGGCAATAGTGAGCAGCAAAAGTATGGACAGAAGACCAAGTTGCCACTTTGCATATCTCATCAATCGCTACAGAGTGTAGATTTGCCATAGAGGTAGCCATGGCACAAACATTATGTGCAGTGACATGACCCTCGAGAGAAAGACCTGCACTTTCATAGACAAAGGAGATACAATCCACTATCCATGGAATGGGTAAACGTACATCGATTATTTACGTTATCAGAATATAGAAAGACTAGGGGACATGCAATGAAGCTACAGGGTAAACTATTTAAGACTAATAAGAGAAAATATTTTTTCACTCAACATGTAATCAAACTCTGGAATTTGTTACCGGAGGATGTAGTAAAGGCTGTTAGTGTAGCTGGGTTTAAAAAAGGTTTGGACAAGTTCCTGGAGGAAAGGTCCATAAACCATTATTAAAAAGGGACCCAGGAGATCAATGCTTGACCCAATACAAGCATTGTGGAACCTGTGTCTTTTGGGGAAACTGCTAGGTACGTATGACCTAGATTGGCCACTGTTGGAAACAGGATACTGGGCTTGATGTACCTTGGTCTGACACAGTATGGCATATCTTATGCTCTTATGTTCATCTGGAGAGAGTTCGCTTGGATACTGGCAAACCCAGGTGACTCGAGTCAAAGATGATGAAAAGCTGGGAAGCTTTCCTGTGCTCTCAAGTTCTCTGGAGATAAAAAGCCAAGGCATGTTTGCAATCCATAGTGTGAAGGGTTGCTTCTGCCGTAGAGGAATGAGGTCTAGGGAAAAAGACAGGGAGGTAGACTGACTGGTTTAAATGGAAGGGCAAGACCACCTTTGGCATAAAGTGAGGATGAGTCCTAAGGACTACTTTATCATGGTGGAATCGTATATAAGGAGGGTCGGCCACCAAAGCCTGGAGCTTACTATTGTGTCTTGTTAAAGTGAGGGCAATAAGGAAGGTGACCTTCCATGTGAGAAACTTCAGAGAGGTAGTGGCTAGAGGTTCAAAGGGCAGCTTGAGAAGCTGTCCTAAAACAACATTAAGATCCCATGCCACTGGAGGGGGCTTAATGGGAGGTTTGGTTAATAGAAGACCCCTCATGAAGCATTCTACAAGCGGCTGAGAAGAGATGGGTTACCAACTAAGGGCAGGTGAGAGGCCACAATTGCACTTAGGTATACTCTTACCAAATTGGTTTTGAGTCCAGAAGAAGGCAGATGGAGAAGATATTCAAGTAATGCATTCACCGGAGGTGAGAAGGGGTTAAGTGCCCTCTGCGAACACTAGAGAGAAAATCTACACCACTTGAAGGCGTAGGAGCATCTGGTGAAAGGCTTCCTGGAAGCTAAAAGAATATCTTTAACCTGTTGAGAAAGGTTAATGTCCTGGAAGGTTATGCCTTCACCAGCCATTCTGTAAGATGGAGGGATTGCGGATTGGGATGGAGCAACGTCCCCTCATCCTGAGAGAAGATCAGGAACAGACCTCAGATCTATGGGTTGAGCCCAAGACAGAAGCAGAAGGAGAGGATACCACAGTTGTCGTGGCCAGCGTGGGGCTAAGAGTATCATGCAGCCCCTATCTCTCTGGAGTTTGAAAAGAGTCTTGGAAATGAGGAGAATGGATGGGAAAGCATATAGGAAGCCTTGACCCCAGTGGAGGTGAAAAGCATCTATCTGCTGGCCTTCCGGTGCAGGAGTCCTGGAGCAGAAGCGAGGGAGCTTGGCATTCTGAGGACTTGTGAACAAGTCTATCTCTGGGGTTCCCCAGATCTGAAAAATGTAAGCGACCTTGTCTGCATGGAGAGACCATTCGTGGGGTAGAAGGACTTGACTCAGTTTGTCTGCCAAGACATTGTGTTTGCCTGGAAGATACACCACAAGTAGGTGAATGTGATGCCGTATGGCAGAAGACCACAGATGGAGGGCCTCGCTGCAAAGGGTCCAAGAGCCTGTTCTACCCTGCTTGTTCAAGTAGAACATGGCTACTTGATTGTCTGTCTGGACTAGAACTGTGCAGAATCGAAGATGGTCCTCGAACACTTTGAGAGCATTGTGAATGGCTCTGAGTTCCTGTACATTTATGTGGAGTTGTGACTCCTGATAAGACCAAGACCCTTAGTGGAGAGGTTGTCCAGATGAGCTCCTCAGCCCAATTTGGACACAACTGTCTTCAGGGTACATTGATGTGCTGGCATCTCAAAAGGTGACCCTACGAGGAGGATTTCTGGGCATTGCCACCACTGGAGAGACAAGATTAGTCAGGTAGAGACCATTATTTTGTCTCCCAGGTGACCCGATGCCTGAGACCACTGGGAAGCCAGTGTCCATTGAGCCAGAAAAATTAAATATACCCAATCCCAGTGAAAAGAATCACAAAAACAAAACCCGAGATTCAAAACAAACCTAAAAGTGAAGCTATCAAACTATTTTTGTCGGAGCAGCTACCACAGTGAGGGGAAAGGGAACTACCCCAAACCACTGTAGCCAATCCTTTTTAATCAAATCTTATCTTAAAAAATGCTTTGTACAAGTGCTTAAAAAATACACTTATCTGAGATTATCGGCGGTGTCCAACACCCGCATCAAAAGTTGTAGTGAAAGAGAACAGGCCATAAAGACTAATCAGCCAGCATCGGGAACGACGTGTCAGCCGTAAGGCTGGGACCTGATGCAGGGGCTATGTTCTTGACCCCGAAACGTGACACGTCGTTCCCGATGCTGGCTGATTAGTCTTTATGGCCTGTTCTCTTTCACTACAACTTTTGATGCGGGTGTTGGACACCGCCGATAAGCTCAGATAAGTGTATTTTTTAAGCACTTGTACAAAGCATGTTTTAAGATAAGATTTGATTAAAAAGGATTGGCTACAGTGGTTTGGGGTAGTTCCCTTTCCCCTCACTGTGGTAGCTGCTCCGACAAAAATAGATTGATAGCTTCACTTTTAGGTTTGTTTTGAATCTAGTGTCCATTGAGCTGCGTGCATATGTAACATAGAAACATAGAAATATGACGACAGAAAAAGACCACATGGCCTATCTAGTCTGTCCTTCCATATCAACAACTACAACAGTCCCCTTTTTTCCTTTAGAGATCCTGTGTGTTTGTCCCATGCATTTTTTAATTCAGATACTGTCCTCATCTCTACCACCTCCACTGGGAGACTATTCCATGGATCCACCACTCTTTCCGTAAAGAAATATTTCCGCATATCACTCCTGAATTTATTCCCCTTCACCCTCATCCCATGTCCCCTCGTAGCAGAACTTGCTTTCAATCGAAAGAGGCTCTCCCCCTGTACATTTATGCCACGGAGGTATTTAAACATCTCAATCATATCACCTCTATCACGCCTTTCCTCTAGGGTGTACATATTAAGATCCTTAAGTCTGTCCTCATATGCTTCATAATGAAGACCACTAACCATTTTAGTAGCCACCCTCTGTACTGACTCCATCCTGTTTATATGCATTTGAAGGTTCGGTCTCCAGAATTTCACACTATACTCCAAATGAGGTTGCACCAAAGACTTATACATAGGCACTATCATCTCCTTTTTTCTGCTAGCCATTCCTCTCCGTATGCACCCAAGCATCCTTCTAGCTTTTGCCGTTGCCTTTTCTACCTGTTTAGCTACTTTAAGATCATCAGACACAACCACGCCTAGGTCCCGCTCTTCTTTAGTGGACAAAAGTACTTCACCCCCTATACTATATTGCTCCCTTGGATCGCTGCAGCCCAAATGCATGACCTTACATTTTTTAACATTAAATCCCAGCTGCCAAATTCTAGACCATTCTTCAATCTTAGATAGATCCCACCTCATGTTATCTACACCTTCCTGGGTGTCTACTCTATTGCAGATTTTGGTATCATCCGCAAAGAGGCAAACCTTACCCGACAGCCCTTCCGCTATATCACTAACAAAGATGTTAAAAAGAATCGTACCAAGGACAGATCCCTGGGGCACACCACTGGTAACATCCTTCTCCTCAAAGTGAAATCCATTCACCTGTACTCTTTGTCGCCTCCCACTCAACCAATTTCTAACCCAAGCAGTAACTTTAGGGTCCATCCCTAGGGTGCTCAGTTTGTTTATAAGTCGCCTGTGAGGAACAGTGTCAAAGGCTTTACTGAAATCTAAATACATCACATCTAGGGCTCTCCCTCGGTCCAACTCCCTGGTCACCCAGTCAAAGAAATCAATCAGATTTGTCTGACAAGACCTGCCTCTGGTGAATCCATGCTGCCTCAGATCCTGTAATCCGCTGGACTCCAGAAACCTCACTATTTTCTCTTTCAGCAGTGTTTCCAATAATTTACTCACCACTGAAGTTAAACTAACCGGCCTGTAGTTTTCAACCAAATCCTTACTTCTGCTTTTGTTTAAGGGCACCACATGAGCCTCTCTCCAGGCCTTTGGCACCACTCCCGACTCCAATGAGGCATTGAAAAGGTCAGTCAGTGGAGATGCTAGAATGTCCCCAAGTTCCCTCAGTATTCTAGGGTGTATCCCATCCGGTCCCATCGCTTTGTCTACTTTAAGTTGAGCTAGTTTTCCACGAACACGGTCTTCTGACAATTGTTTCAGATGTCCCTTGCTTCTGTTCCTGTTTCTGGATGTTTTCTGAGGTCCTGCTCCTGGTTCTTCATCTGTGAACACAGAACAGAAATATTTGTGAAGCAATTCCGCTTTATCCTCATTAGCGTCTACATATTTCTCCCCTTCATCCTTGAGTCTGAATATACCACTTTTGCCCTTCCTCTTCTCACTAACATATCTGAAAAATGTCTTATCCCCCCATTTTATTGCATTGGCTATTTCTTCCTCTTTTTGAATCTTTGTTTTCCTCATTACTTTGCTAGCTTCTCTAAGTTTTTCCAAATATAGATGACTATCTTCCTCTCTCTGTGATCTCTTGTATTTCATGAAGGTCTCCCTCTTTTTCTTCACCTTTTCAGCTACTTCTTTCAAAAGCCATAGCGGTCTCCTTTTCCTTTTACCTTTATTTACCATTTTAACAAAAAGATTGGTTGCCTTTAAAATATCCCCTTTCAGTTTTGCCCACTGTTTTTCGACATTCCCCAGCTGTTCCCATCCCACTAACGACTCCCTGATGTATTGGCTCATCTTGGCAAAGTTAGTCTTCCTAAAGTCTAAGACCCTCACCTTTGAATCGATTCTAACAGTCCTAGTCCTAATACTGAACCACACCATCTGGTGATCACTGGATGCAAAATGATCTCCCACTATAACATCAGTGATCATCATTGGTAAGCACCAAGTCCAGTATGGCCCCTTCACGTGAGGGGTCTGTTACCAATTGCCTGAATAGTTCTCCCTGTAGAGAATCTAGGATCTCTTTACTTCTAGATGATACTGCAGCTGGAATGTTGCAATCAACATTTGGCATATTGAAATCCCCTATCAGTAGCATTTCCCCTTTCCTAGCAATGCTGCGTATGTCTTCAATTAACTCTCCATCCACCTCTTCCTCTTGTGAGGGTAGTCTGTATATCACACCAATGCAAATAGATTTATTTTTCCCTCTTTCTAGTTTAACCCACAATTCCTCCTCTCTCCCTTTTAAGCTCTGTAATTCCAAAGCTTTAATAGTAGTTTTTATATATTGTGCCACTCCTCCTCCCCTTCTTCCTACTCTGTCCTTTCTGAATAAAGTATAGCCAGGTATAGTTACATCCCAGTCATGGTTTTCTGTGAACCATGTTTCTGTAACTGCCACTAAATCCAAGTTGACCACTCCCACCAAAGCTTCAACATCAGGGATCTTATTTCCCATGCTATGGGCATTTATACACACTGTTTTCCATATGTTACCCCTGTTACCCATTTCCATAAAGGTATTTAATGTATCACTTACCTGGTGGCTTTCACCTACCTGGGGGCTTTCTTCACCCATCCCCAACGAATCTAGTTTAAAGCCCTCTTCAGTAGATTAGCCAGTCTACTACTGAAGACATGTTGACCTTTCTTGGACAGATGGGTACCATCTCTGCTCTGCAACTCTTGGAACAGCATTCTATGGTCTAGGAAACCAAAACGCTCTTAATGACACCATCCACACAGTCATACATTCATCTCCAGGATGCGAGCCTCTCTACCTTGGCCTTTACCCTCAACAGGGAGGATTGAAGAGAACACCACCTGTGCACCTAACTGCTTCACCCTCTGTCCCAGAGCCATGAAGTCACTTTTGATACGCTCAAAGGGATACCTGGCATGGACATGGATTAGCAACATTGGGTAATAGTCAGTGGGCTTGATGAGTCTCGGCAAACTCTCCGTAACATCTTGGACGAGCATATGGAACAACATGCACTGTTGATGCCATATGACCCAGAAGATGTAGCATTTCTCGAGCAGTGAGAAAGTTCTTGAGGTATGCCTGAGATACTAACTGATTGAGTCGAGCGCAGCGGGTTTGGGGCAGAAATGCCTTTTATTGTTGAGTGTCTAGGAGAGCCCCTATGAACTCTAGCATTTGAGAGGGAACGAGTTGGGACTTTGGAAGATTTATTACAAATCCCAAGTGTTGCAGCACTTGCATGGTGTGCGAGAGGGAAAGACTGGCCTCTAGAGAGGTGTCTGCTCAAATGAGCCAGTCGTCTAAGTAAGGGAAGACAAATATCCCTAGAGTCCTTAGGAATGTGGCTACTACCACCATGCATTTTGTGAAGACTCTTGGGGCAGAGGCGAGGCCGAAAGGCAGGACTCTGTATTGATAATGAAGCGCAGGAACTTTCTGTGCTGTGAGTGAATAAGTATTTGAGTATATGCCTCCTTTAGATCTAGAGAACAGAGCCAATCCTGACTCTGGAGATAGGGGAGAAGGGTGCCTAGGGAGATCATTTAGAATTTCTCCCATAGTAGGTACTTGTTCAGTTCTCTGAGGTTCCGAATGGGCCTGTATCCTCCTCTTTTCTTTGGAATAGGGAAGTATGGAGAATAAAAGCCCATTCCCTGCTGGAATGGTGGAACCTCCTTTACTGTACCCTGAAAGAGAAGGGAAGTGACCTTTTGCAACAGAGCAGTGAGAGGGGAGGTGAGAGCGGAACTCTCTTGGAGGAGTCCGGGGGGGGGGGGAGGGTGCACTTCATAGATGAAGCTTGTACCCCTCCCATACTATGGACGGTGTCCACTGCTCTGATGTGATAAGATGCCACCTATGGGCAAAGTGACAATGTCTGCCGGGAATGTGGATGGGATCTGGAATCTCCAGAGGCAGAATGACTATGTTCTCCAGAAAGGAGTCAAAGACTCTGAGGAGACTGGGTCTGCTAAGGTGGCTGCGACTTTGAGCCTTCTTTTGCTGTTTTGATGGCTGCTGCCCTTTCTGAGTAGCATGGTGTTGACACTGTACAGCAAGGGTGTAAGAAGGATAGTACTTCTTCTTCTTCTTGAAAAAGGCTTTCTTTGTTGCCTTTTTCCTAGCTGCGTTGGTAGTAGACCTAGATAGTCTATTAAGAGTGGTGTTCTCGGATTCTGAGAGGCGTTGTCCTGCCAATCCTTGCCAAAAAGGTTTTCACCATTGCAAGGGATATTACCCAGCTTATCTTGAACCCATTGTTCAAGATCTGATGCTTGGAGCCAAGCAATCCTGCGTGCACCGATGCAGATAGATGAAGTTCTGCTGATGCACTCAAAACAATCAAAGGTTGCCTTGTTAATAAACTTTGAAACATTTTGAGCATGTTTCCCAAGGATGAGATAATCTGCTCTCTTGTCATCAGGGAGAAGAGGAGCTATTAACTTCAAATCCCTAACCGCCTCTCTAAGGAACATTTCCATATAGAGTATGTAGGAACTGATCCTGGCCAATAACATGGAGACCTGAAAACGTCGTTGACCAAAGGCGTCGAGGGTTCTCAATTCCCTACTTGAAGGGTTCGAGGAATGTGTCTTAGCACTCTTTATTCAACGCACTGCCTGTTCCACCACCATGGAATGGTGTGGTAATTGCGTCTTTTGAAAACCAGGACACTCTGGTACCTGGTACATGGTATTGAGTCATCGGGTATGTGGAGAGATGATAAGGGATGTCTCCCACATACGAAGCATAAGGTCGTGAAGTATGCGATGAATAGGGAGAGTAGTAGCTTCCTTCGGGACTGTAGGATATTGAAGAATTTCAAGTTCTTCAGCCCTAGGCTCTTTCTCTGAAGTCACCGTTATGGACAAACCCCGAGCAACATCGCAAATAAAGTCTTGAAAAGGCATGTCCTCTGGAGGGGACATGTGACATTGGGGAGACGGAGATGGGTCTTCTCAGAGAGTTCTCATGTCCCGGGTACCGACCGACTCATTATCCAATGAATCAGAGTACGAAGACTCAAAGTATCGACGGGCAGGGTGTTCCCACTCTGCATGTACTCGATACCAATCAAAAACGATAGCTGAAGCTTTTGTTGCCAGAACCTCAGTACCAGAAACAGGTTTGAGGGCCGGTATGGGCAGTAGCGACAAAAAAGTCGATGCAGGTTGTGTCAGTACTTGAGCCGGTACCGATGCCTGGGGGATCGACTGTAAAGGCTTTACCGGTATGGAGGCCGCCAGTAAGGCCACTAAGCTCCGCTTGATGGCAAGGATACGTTGATCCATGGAGCTTGCTGATGCTTGGGTATCAGTACCAGAATTGCAGGCCACAATCTCTGAGCATGGTAGAAACCATTATAAAGAACAAAAGTACTGAACATATAGATAGTCATGGTTTAATGGGTCCAAATCAACATGGAGTTAGCCACAGAAAGTCTTGTCTCACTAATATGCTATATTTTTTTGAAGATGTGAATAAACAGGTAGATAATGGTGAGCTGGTTGATACAGTGTATCTGGATTTGCAAAACACCTTTGACAAGGTCACTAATGAGAAACTCTGCTTCTTCTGTGTGCTATTTGACTGCAGGTGGGGTGTTTTCCTTGTTAGGGTAAGAGTACTATCCAGGTAGTGCCACTGAATATCTCCACAGACCATTCCAGCACTATCTGGTTAGTGCATAGGCAATCTGTGGGCAATGTCGGTGTACCAACTTTATCTGACTAGCGTGATTTTCAGTCAGCACTTATCTGGACATCCTAGGCTGCATGAAAAGCAGCCCTAAATCGCAATCTGGATAAGTGCTGTCTGAAAATTGTGCCAAGTGTTTAAGTGCTGGCACTTATGCAGATAGCGCGACTCAGCCCAGATATTCAGCGGCAGCTCCCATCCTGATACTGCGGCTGAATATCCCACTGATAGCCCAAGTGCTGCAGCATTTGAATATCAGCTTTTTGGACAATTGGGCTTGGACAGAGCAGAGGTAGAGTTGCTGATGTATGTGCATATTTTAGAAAATACACTCATGCATACAGAATACATGCTCACATTTATACCTTCTTTGAAGCAGGTTTACATGCATACTATTGTGGCGGGATCTGGCAGCCTATTTTATAAAGCAGGGGTGTAGCCACAGTGGGGTCTAGCTGCGATTTCTGCTGGTTTATCCCCTAGTATTTTATAAAGACACATAGGTGCCTACATTTTGGCAGTTAGCATGATTTTTCCCCCCAGAACGTAGGCTACTCCTGTTGTAATAAAGGGTTAAGACAACCTCAGCAATTGATTAGCAGATATTTTAAGATAAATCATGTACTGTACTGAGAACACATAGTGAATTAACCACAATTTGACTGTTCAAGAGGAAACCCAAAGAACACACGCCCTGAGTGACTTACCCAAGCTCCCGTACAGGTCTTACAGTTGTGCAACTTCAAATCCCTGTTTCATAACATTAGCTGAAAGTAAACATGTATCTGAAGAAGAGAGTATTTCTAACTATGCTGTCTATTATGGTTTTCTGCATATTTATTATCCACAAATGATTTTCCATAATTCCTTGTAGTTGCATTATTTTAATAAATTCTTAAAAGTGTTTATATCTGAGAATCCTATATTTGGCTTAAGGATAAGTAAATAGATTTCAGGTTAAATATGAGCAGCATCTAAACTAAGGGAGACACTGCTCAGAATGGAGGTCATTCACGAACACAGGTTGTGGGGCTGTATGTACATCCCGGCGGGACGTGCAGCCCTGCAAGCCATTTGTGCTTGATTTCTCCATTCAGCTCGCCCTCTACGTCTTGTGCATCAGGACGGGGAAATCTGGAGGGTGCGGGAACAGGGTGGAACAGGAGCGGGCCAGCCCGGCAGCGTATACAGGGCTGATTCAGGCCACAGCCCTGTACGTGCTACCAGGCCCATGGGGATGTGCTGCTTATACCACCTCAAAGGATCTCCCTCCCTGGGGGGGGGGGGGGGGGGGCAGAGCTATGAATGTCAGGTGTGCCTGCAGGGAGGATGTCCCCGCAGGCAGAAAGGGCACACCGGGCCATCCTTGGGTCCGATTCCAGCTACCGTGGGAATGTTTTGTTCCTGCAGACCAGAATCAGGTCCACACAGCCCCGTCTTCATCAGGGACGTCCAGACCCCCCCCCCCCCCCAGTGAATCAGGCTCCATGTGTGCTTTGAGTCAGAAAGTCCAAGACATTTGCCCTGTGACTCTAATTATGCAGTTTCACAAGCCCATACACAGCCCAAACATCTTGGATGTGTACAAATTCACATAGTTGCAGTGCTGTATGATAAAATAGTAAGGATGCAGTAGAAGAGACTGACTGTTTGACCTGCTTATAGAGTAATCCATTGTGCTGGTATATAGGTATAGCTTTCTCTTCGCCGACTCTGGCAACAGCAATTCTAGGGCCACCCCTTCATATCCTCCTTCTCTCCTCTGCACCCCCTGACAAGCAGACACTCAAGTCACAAAACCCCACCCAGAAAATAGAAAAAAAATGTATCACTATTAAAGGCTTAGAATATAAATGAAAAACACATGAAAGTGTTTGCTCCTTCGATAAGCTGACTAAAGTATTTATCCTTCTCTCATCCTTCAACAATTTCTAGCTGGTTTCCCAGTCACCCAACCACTGGATGATGGAAATTACTGCCTGCTCTAATTCATTTGCATACATAGTCATGCAAGACACCGACACCAACCAAGAATTTAGTCCAATTCTAAGACTTGTGTACAATATAAACTGGGTCAAAGCTAAATCTGATTAATGAGTACATTTCAGGCATATGTTAAAACGTTTTGAACTAGCTCGGAAACCAGGTTGAAGAATTTCAGAGTCTTGTGAAACTGGGCCAAACTTTCTTGAAAATTGCTGTGCTAGGTCTTACTCTCGACACTGCGAAGGGAAAACCTGACATTCCACCATATGCACAATGTTCCCATTTACTAGTTTTCTTCTGTAGTAAAAATGAACATAGAAGAAAGAACTCTACAATTTGTTTCTTTGCCAAAACAAACAGAACTGACAGGTCATCTGAGCAATAAAAAGGAGATCGCATTGCCCCACCACTTGTAAACATCATTCAAACACCATGAGAACCAGTTTTTGTTGTTGTCAGACACAAAGGCCTTGTGGATCACATTCTAAGACATTTTCAGCACACAGTCAGGTAAAGGCTTGTCACAAGTTCTTTGTCATTGTTTAATGGGTTGGGGATCATAATCTAACAGAAGACTCTCTATAGCTACTTCATTACCTATACAACAAACAAGAATTCACACACACTGCTATAGTTTGTACTTGCTTCCTAGCTCAACAGGGTCATCCAGTTCCAGCTGTTTTAAAACTTCATGCTGTAACTTGTAGTCCTATCTTTTTAAGTAGGAAAATAGCTATAAGCTTATAAAGAAGCTAGGACCTGTTCAGACAACTAGCTATGCATGGATTGAAGACAGAACTGAAAGAATCAGGGAGGGGAGGAGGAGCGTGTGAACGCATAAAGAAAAGAAGGGCAACATCTGAGGCCTGATCCAGGGTTTTTCCCCCCCATGGATAAAGAGCCTGAATGAATTAGGACCTCAATCAGAAATTCAGGTTGCACGGGGAATAAGCAGTGAAGATGAAAATCAGAATCCTCTGTCCATGTGAATATATAGTTACTTCATTGTAAGCACAGGTGAGATCAGTGATGTAGGACTGATAAAATCCATTCAAAAGAGAGGGTCTTATAGGAAAACTAACTTTGCAAAGATGGGACAATACCTCAGAGTTATTAGCGGGATGGGAACAGCTGTGGGATGTAGAAAAACAATGGGCAAACCTGAAAGGGAATATCTTAAAGGCAACAAACATTTTTCTTAGAAGGGTAAATAAATGTAAAAGAAAAAGGATGCCGCTATGGTCCTCAAACGAAGTAGCTGAGAAGGTGAAGAAAAAGAGAGAGGCCTTCATGAAATACAAGAGATCACAGAGAGAGGAAGACAGGCATCTATATTTGGAGAAACAGAGAAGCTAGCAAAGTAGTCAGGAAAGCAAAGGTACAAAAAGAGGAAGAAATAGCCAATACAATAAAATGTGGGGATAAGACATTTTTCAGCTGGGTGGTTGGTGGACGTAAGGATCGTCTGGTAACATGCCTGCCTGGTGCGAAGGTAGCGGACCTCAAGCACTGTCTAGATAAGATCTTAGATGGTGCTGGGGAGGAGTCTGCTGTCTTGGTACATGTCGGTACCAATGACATAGGAAAATGTGGTAGGGAGGTTCTGGAGGCTAAATTTAAGCTTTTAGGTAGGAAGTTGAAATCCAGAACTTCCAGGGTAGTGTTCTCCGAAATGCTTCCCGTTCCACGTGCAGGACCCAAAAGGCAGGCAGAGCTCCGGAGTCTCAATGCGTGGATGAGACGATGGTGCAAGGATGAGGGTTTTGAATTTGTTAGGAACTGGGGAACATTATGGGGAAAGGAGGGGCTCTTCCGAAGGGATGGGCTTCACCTTAACCAGGATGGAACCAGACTGCTGGCATTAACCTTTAAAAAGGAGATAGAGAAGCTTTTCAACTAGAAAATAGGGGAAAGCCGACAGTCGCCCAAGAGCGCATGGTTCGGAAGAAGGTATCCTTGAAGGATACTACCAAAAGCAGTGAGGTTCCAAAAAAGAGTAAAGTAGCCCAAATGCCCTTGAGTATGGTGCGGACAGAGCGTAAAGATTCCAAATTACCCATGCCTACAAATAGCCAGATTAATATTAATAAAATACAGTCTCTAAAATGCTTGTATGCAAATACTAGAAGTCTAAACAATAAGATGGGAGAGTTAGAATATATAGCACTAAATGAGAGGTTAGATATGATTGCAATCTCAGAGACATGGTGGAAGGAGGATAACCAGTGGGACACTGTGATACCTGGATACAAACTATATCGTAATGATAGAACTGATCAAATTGGTGGAGGGGTTGCGCTCTATGTTAGAGAGGGAATTGAGTCAGAAAGGATTAAAATTCCATGTATAAAGGGGAAGGTGATGGCAGTGGGGGTGTACTATCGACCGCCTGGCCAGAATGAACAAATGGATGATGAAATGCTCAAAGAAATCAAGGAAGCTAACAAAAGTCACAGCACAGTAATAATAATGGGTGATTTCAATTACCCGGTATCGTCTGGGTCAGTGTCACGGCAGAACATGCTAGGGAGATAAAGTTCCTAGATGAAATAAATGACTGTTTCTTGGAGCAGCTGGTTCATGAACCAACCAGAGGGGAAGCCATACTGGACCTAGTCCTTAGTGGAACACCAGATCTGGTGCAAGAAATAAGGGTATTGGGGCCACCTGGCAATACTGATCATAGCATGATCGTGTTTGATTTAATTAGTGGAGGAGGGATCTTTATCTTTATCTTTATTTAAAAACTTATTATACCGCCTAAACCTGAAAGGCATACAGCGGTGTACAATAAAAACAGGAGACTACTGGGGAAACAGAAAAGAACGCCAATTATTTACAAAAAGAGACAGCAAAGAAAAGAAATAAGAAAACAGAAAATGCAGAAAGGGGGAAGAAGACCAATCAACTGTGAGTAGGAGGGGAACGGATGTCAAAAGCAGTACAAAAGAGGTGAGTCTTGAGGGAGGCCTTAAAAGTGCAGAAAGAAGATTCCAGACGTAAAGCTAAGGGGCGGGAATTCCAAAGGCGGGGGCCGAGGAAAAAGAAAGCGGAAGAGCGTGTTTAACATCTGTGGTTAATACATTATTGGAAAGGCTACTAAAAGAGAGAATAGTGAAGTTTCTGGAGTCCAATGGATTGCAGGATGCGAGGCAGCATGGATTCATCAGAGGCAGGTCTTGTCAGACAAATCTGATTGTTTTCTTTGACTGGCGGACGGACCAGGGAGTTGGACCAAAGGAGAGCCCTAGATGTGGTGTATTTAGATTTCAGTAAAGCCTTTGACACCATTCCTCACAGGTGACTTATAAACAAACTGAGCATCCTAGGGATGGACCCTAAAGTTATTGATTGGGTTAGAAATTGGTTGAATGGGAGGCGACAAAGGGTACAGATAAATGAAGCTTACTCTGAGGAGAAGGATGTTACTAGTGGTGTTCTGCAGGGATCTGTCCTTGGTCCGATTCTTTCTAACATCTTTTTTCATGATATTGCAGAAGGGCTGTCAGACAAGGTTTACCTCTATGTGGATGATACCAAAATCTGCAATAAAATAGACACCCAGGAAGCAGCAGATAACATGAGGAGGGATCTAGCTAAGCTTGAAGAATGGTCAATAATTTGGCAGCTGAGATTTAATGCTAAAAAAATGCAGGGTCATGCATCTGGGCTGAAAAAATCCAAAGCAGTGGTACAGTGTAGGGGGTGAAGAACTTCTGTCCACAAAGGAAATGTGGAACCTGGGCATACAGTGCCTTGTGAAAGTATATTCATCCCCTGGGTGTTTGTTTTGTTTTGTCGCATTACAACCCAGAATGAAAATGGAGATTTAGGGGTTAGGACCATGTAATTTACACAACATACCTACCACTTTGAAGGTGCAATATATCCTTTATTGTGACACAAATAAGTAAGACAAAATAAAAACAGAAATCAGGAGTGTGGTTAGGTATCCCCCCCCCCCCAAAGCAATACTTTGTAGAGCCACCTTTTGCTGCAATTATAGCTGCAAGTCTCTTGGGGTATTTCTCTATTATCTTAGCACATCTAGCCATTAGGATTTTCACCCATTCCTCAAAGCAAAACTGCTCCAACTCCTTCAATTTAGATGGGTTGCAATGGTGTACAGCAATCTTCAAGTCATGTCACAGATTCTCAATTGAATTGAGGTCTGGGTTTTGACTAGACCGTTCCAAGACATTTAAATGTTTCCCTTTAAACCACTTCAGTGTAGCTTTAGCAGTATGTTAAGGGTCATTGTCCTGCTGGAAGATGAACCTTTGTCCCAGACTCAAATCTCTGGCAGACTGAAACAGGTTTTCCTCAAGAATTGACATCCATCGTTCCTTCAATCCTGACCAGTTTTCCTGCCCCTGCAGATAAAAAAAATTCCCCACAGCATGATGCTGGAACCACCATGTTTCACTAATGGAATGGTGTTCTCGGGGTGATGGGAAATGTTGGGTTTGTGCCACACACTTCCCATCACATGGCATTTCCCATGATGGGCAAAAAGTTCCATTTTCGTCTCATCTGACCAGAGAACCTTCTTCCATGTGTTTAGGGGGTCCACCACATGCTGTTGTGCAAACTTCAAACGTGTTTTCTTATTTCTTTCTTTAAGCAATGTTTTCCTGGCTACTCTTCCATAAAGTCCCACTCTGTGGAGTGTATGGCTTAAAGTGGTCCTATGGACAGATACTCCCATCTCCGTTGTGGATCTCTGCAGCTCCTTCAGTGCTATCCTTGCCCAGTCTGTGAGTTTTGGTGGGCTGCCTTCTCGTCAGGTTTGTAGTGGTGCCATATTCTTTCCATTTTGTTATAATGGATTTATGTTCAAAACTTTTTATTATTATTGAATAGCGATACAAACAACCATGGTTCCATCATAAAGCATAATTAGCCAATACAACCAATCAATATTAATTGAACATGGTAGTTAATACCATTTCCCGTTTGTTTTATATTATTTTATCAAATCCTACTCTTACCCTTCACCTTCTCCCCCCATGCCTTACATTCCCCTCTAACCCTATGCTCGGACCCTGGAGAAACCACCCTTTCTCCTATCCTAACCACCTCCACTTGCCCCACCCTAACCCCCCGGGCCAGAGTAGGTACTGATGTACAAAACGTGTTCCAGCAAGGCCAGACTCTTACACCCTTCTGGAAAGACACCTACCCCCAGTCCCTAACCCCCCCCCCCCACTTCGCCTCTTCCATGGGTGGGGCCTCCCCGGGACCCCATAGTCCCCTCACAGGTCATTTAATATATAGCTATGACTATGGGCTGACAATATCTGGATACAGTTATCCCAGACTGCATGAAAATGGGACAAGCGTCTATGCTCCACCACTGCCCAAAACTTGTCAATCTGCAGGTGCTGGTGTAGGGCATTCCTCCATTGCCAGTAACTGGGAGTTTCCGTAGATTTCCACCCCTGGAGAATGATGCATATCGCCAGTGCCCAAGAGAGACACAGCCAATGTCGCCTTCCCTGCCCCAAAACATCCACCCCTCTATCACATTTGTGGCGTAAGCCTCCACTGATGACAAAGCACCCCTTCTGTAAAATTATAAATTTCCTGCAAGTATTCATTAACCCTTGGACATGTCCAAAGCAAGTGGATTAATGGGGCTCCCTCTTCATTGCACTTGGAGCAGTTTAGCCATTCCTCATATCCAATTGCTCGTAGATGACTGGGAGAGAGGTATGCTCGCTGGATTACATGGTATTGCATATCTCGAAGTGAGCCCGCAGCAGTGAAACACGGGATCTGACTGATTAACTTCTATATATCTTCTCTGGTCAAGGAAGTGCTGAGCTCAGCATTCGAGACCTCCGCCAGGCGATGACATGGTGTTTTGGATGCCCTAGTAGCAAATGAAGATTGTACCTGAGAGACAATTATTCTACCCAAAGCGTCCAACAAGAAAAAATCTTCTAAGTCCGTGCAAAAATCGCTGAGCAAGTTATTGACTTCAATACTACTATGTAACTCCGAAGTTGATAATATGAAAAAATATCTCTCTCATTTAGGCCAAACTGTGTACTAAGTGTTGTAAATGGCAACAATGCGCCATCCTCTGTGAGGATTTGCTCTAAATACTGCAGGTCCACTTGTCGCCAGTGCCAAAAACGAAGATTGAAGTAACACCCGGCGAGAAGTCCGTATTCCCATGAATTGGCAAGTATACAGACTGTGTGTCAGAGTGATTTAAGTGTTTACATATCCATTTCCACACTTGACGTATGGTCTCAATGAGAGGGCAACACTGCATGGAAACCGGCAGTCTGTTCCCGGCTGCATGTAGTATATACCAAAGATGGAGGGGACCATCATGGCCTCTCTCACAAGTTAGTATGGTGTACTCCTGTGTCTCAGAAAGCTAGTCCTTAAGGTGGCAGAAATTTATATGGCCAAAGATCAGGGACACCCATACCCCCTCTGCCTTTATTTGTGCAGCTACTTCTTTGGAGAACCAAATAAGTTTCCTTTTCCTCATGTTTTTATTTACTTTCCTTAAGTATGCAACTGTTGCACTTTTTATTGCCTCCTTTAGTTTAGCCCACTGCAATTCTACTTCCCTTATCCCCTCCCACCCTGCCAACTCCTCCTTCAGGTACTTGGCCATTTTACTGAAGTCAGTGTTTTTGAAGTCTAGGACTTTGAGCTTGATGTGACTGAATTCTATCTTGGCTTTTATCTCAAACCACACTGTGTGTTAATCGCTGCTGCTCACATGGGCACCCACCTGGATATTCGGCACGCTATCTCCATTGGTGAGCATTAAATCCAGCACGGAGCTCTCTCTGGTCAGTTCCATCACCATTTGTTTAAGTAATGCATCTTGGAAGGCATCCACAATATTTTTTACTTCTTTCCAGATTTGCAGAAGGAACTCTCCAATCCACATCAGGTAGATTGAAGTCACCCAACATGATGACTTCCCCCTTCATGCCATTATCTGGCACTGCTGCCTGGATGGCCCCTCCACCATCTGAAAATGAACATGGCCAAAACCGAGCTTCTTATCTTTTCCTCTAAACCTACTTCCCCACTTCCCCCCTTCCTCCTTTCTCTATTTCATGGATTACACACTGCTCCTCCCAGTTTCCTCGGCTTGCAACCTTGGGATCATCTTTGACTCCCCTTTCTCTTTCTCCGCACACATCCAACAGACAGCTAAAACCTGTCATTTCTTTCTTTATAACATCAGCAACATTTGTCCCTTCCTTTCTGAGTACACTACAAAAACATTATCCACTCTCTAGTCACCTCCCTTCTAGACTATTGCAACCTCCTCTTCATTGGCCTCACTCTGAATCAACTCTCACCACTTCAATTTGTTCTAAAAACTCAGCTGCATGACTACTTTTCTGCTTAGTGTCACGCAGGGGCGGCCCAAGGGGGGTGCGGGGCCATGTGCGGAGACTCAGCGCAGGACCTCATTTGCATAAAGGGTCTCATTTGCATAAATATTTGCATTATGTTACCATACACTGACTTTTAGTAAACATGCCTCTTAATGAGCGTATGGATAAAGAAAGACTAAAAGATTTCTACATTACTATAATCCAGTGCCAACTGCCAAGCACATTAGGAACTACTACAAACACTGTCCATTTAGAACCCATAGCAAACCCGCCGTATCGTAACAGCACTACCAGGACTCACAAAGCATCATACTCTACCTATCAAAAGGCAACACTGCAAATTTTAAACCAATACATTTCAGAGAATAACAATACATGACCTACTGGGGAAAGAGAACAAGTGGCAATGTCAAATAGGAATTACATAAACAGAATACCTCAGCTCAGTTACACACGCAGAACATCACCAAACAAGGAATCACAATTTAGAAACAGGAAGACAATAATTAAACTGGGAACCCCAAAAGCCAAACTTGGAATGTACAACAACACTTTAGAAATAAAACTATAAATTAATTTCCTCTTGTACAAAACAAAGCGCAGACGTTAATGATGCACATTTCCCAGAGCTGACATATTCCAGTTAATAAATTCAAAATAAAGAGATATTTTTCTACCTTTTGTGCATTTTTTTTTCAGTTGCAATTGCTCGAGCCACTTTATTCAAGTTTCTTCGTGTCTTCTGCTAACTCTCCATTTGTCCTTTCTTCTCTTTTTTAGTTTATTTTTCCATTCTCTCTCTACATCTGCTTTAACATACTAATCTTTCTTCTTTTACTCTTTCCTCATTCCTATTTCATCCACTCAAATTTTACCCCTCCATCCTCAATCCCCACTTACTCTTCCAATATCCGGCCAATTGTAGATTTTTCTTCCCTCCCACACAAAATATTTTTCCCTTCTTCATTTCAGTCGCCCAGCCCCATCCCATTCTAATCCTCCCCCAACATCAGCTCCCTTCTAGTTCCAGCCCCACCCAGCATCCGCTCCCTTCTAGTACCCGCATCAACCCATTTCCAGTCTTATCCTAGCCCCACCATCAGCCCATTTCCAGTCCTAGCTCCCCATCCATTTCCAGTCCTATCCAAGTCCCTCCATCAGCTCATTTCCAATCCCAGCCCCCATCAGCCCATTTCTAGTCCTTTCCTAGCCCCACCATCAGCCCATGTCAAATCCTAGCTCCCCTCCACTCAGCCCTTCAATCCAAGCCCCCCATGAGCCTACTTCAAGTTCTAGCCCCTCCATGAGTCCATTTCAATCCAAGCCCCCACCACAGCCCATTTCCAATCTTAGCACCCCCAACAGCCCATTTCCAGTCCTGTCCTAGTCCCTCCATCAGCCCATTTCCTGTCCTAGCTCCCAACCCAACTCAGCCATTTGCAGTCCTAGCTCCCTCCCTTCACAGCCCATTTCCATTCCAAGCCCCCCTCCCCATCAGCTATTTGCAGTTCAAGCTCCCCCTTCCATGCAGCCCATTTCCATTCCAAGCCCCTGTCCCCATCAACTATTTGCAGTTCAAGCCCCCCTTCCGCTCAGCCTATTTCCAGTCCTAGCAACCCCCCAGCCCATTACCAGTCCTAGCCCCCCCATAACCCCACTTCCAGTCTTAGCCCTCCCATAGCCCATTACCAGTCCTAACCCCCAACAGTCCATTTCCAGTCTTAGCCCCCCATAGCCCATTACCGATCCTAGCCCTCCTATAGCCCATTACCAGTCCTAACCCCCCATCAGCTCATTTCCAGTCTTAGCTCCCATCAGCCCTACCCCCCCACCCATAGCCCATTACCAGTGCTAACCGCATCAGCCCACTTCCAGTCCTAACCCCCATCACCCCATTTTCATCCTTAGCCCCCCCCATAGCACATAACCAGTCCTATCCCCCCTCCCCCACATCAGCCCAGGTAAATTAAAAAAACAAAACCAAAATACTGGCTGCTGCTGCTGCCGTGGCAGAATCAAGTGTCCTGCGGGGCCCCCCCCCACCACACCGCCTGCCCGGCAGAGCTCTCCCTCCCTGCATCAGTCATTTCCTGTTTCCCATCAGCCCCGGCGGGCTTAACAGAGCCACGAGAGGGAAACTCTCCCTTCGTGGCTCTGAAAGCTGGCATGGAAAGGGACTGATGCAAGGAGGGCTCTGCCGGCAGGCGGAGGGCCCCGCGGGACACTTGATTCTGTTGCTGCTGCGGCAGCAGCCAGGTTTTTTTTTTTTAAATTTACCAAGATCTTTAAATGCAGAATGTTGTTTGCGCGGGGCCCCCTGAAATGCGGGGCCCTGTGCAAACAACATTCTTGCTCAATGGACGGGTCGGTCCTGGTGTCACGATGATCTTCTCAAGTCATTTCATTGACTCCCTATCCATTTCTGTATCCAGTTCAGAGTTCTCCTACTGACCTATCAATGCATTCTTTCTGCTGCTCCTCACTACCTTTCCTTTCTTACCTCTCACTACACCCCTCCTTGGGAAATCCGCTGTTCTGACAGATTCCTTCTATCTGTGCCCTATTCTTCCACTACCAGACTGCAGACTTTCATCTTTCCACCCTGCTGCTCCTTAAGCCTCGAACAAACTATCTGAGTCAGTATATCAGGCTCCATCTCTGGCCCCACTGAAATCCAGGCTAAAACCTCACCTCTCTTCTATGCTGTTTTTGGATCCTGAACCCATTAGTCTCTTGCTTACCTCCTATATATTTCCTTAGCATTCCCCTAGATATATCCTAATCCCCCCTTGCTGTGCTGTCTTGACTAGAGTGTAAGCTCTGATGAACAGGGACTTTCTCTTTCATTTCTCTTTACAACGCTGAGCATGTCTTGAAGTTCTATACAAATGATCAGTAGTAGTAGAAGTAGTTTGGATAAAGACTGGAAAAATGAGAGGTCTTTGTTAGTTTTCTACTGCATGTTCTGACAAATAGCAATCGGGGGAATCTGTATGTCTCATATTAGTATGGTATTATATAGGCATGTGCTCCATAGTTGTACAGTGCCATCCATCAGAAGCATAAGGGAGAGATCTATTTGCAGGCCATCAGCAGTAGCAGGAATCCCACACTGGTTACATTATTTTAAATGAAGCTGCTCTTGGGCTTGCCACAGCTAGCTCCATTTTAGGAGTTCCTGTGGCTGCATGTTTTTAAACATATAAGATTATGCTTTAGGCACCTCATTATTTTCTCTTTGTGCACCTACAAATTGGGCTATTTTGCAAATTATAATGACACATCATAATATGATGACTCATCATATTTAATTAAATTAAATGTGACTTGCAACATATTTATGTAATTTAGTTAACAAAAAAAAAAAGAAAAAAGTGTGAGACCAGAAAATCTGGATTTACTATATTATTCTTGCTCTGTTAGGTTGAATCGTATCTTTTCCATGTCTAAGTTTGGGCTCTTACCGCTGCCTTCAATATGCAGAGTTCTGCATTTTTAAGATGAATAGCATTCAATTGTTAAGTGCTCCATGTAGATGGGAGAATCCCAACAAGGAAGCAAATCAGACACTCACAAAACCAACAACGGAAACAAATTGGAGAGAGAAGTCAGAGAACTGTAGTCTTTATTCAGGGATACACAGGGGTACAAACAGCCACACCCATGTTTCAGCACTTGCCTTCCTCAGGGGTGTATCAGCAGCCAGTATTGTAAAGTACACACTTGATCTTTTGCAGCACAAACATGCCTTAAGGGAAACAATGTGTCTTAGCATCCAAACTACAACCTTCCAATCTATGCGCTGAACTTCTTTTCATTTAGACCACTAATAAGTGTCAGATTTCTGCAGATATCAATCAGCAACTTACAGATAAATCCCCTTCTTTTAAGAAAGCATCCTGAGTAGCTCTCTGTATCCACAAGCAGCTACTATTTCATAGTATAGGATATGGAGGGATGGCAAGCTCTGATCTATAAGTATATTTCTCCAGGAACAAGCAGGAAGTCAGTCCTCACATATGGGTGACGTCGGCGCCGACGGAGCCCTCGTGCAGAGCAATTCCCCAGCTTTCAAAGAAAGCCTTTGGGATTGCATCGCGCATGTGCAGTCCCCTTCCTGCCCAAGGGTGCCATCTTGCTCAGTCTCCCTTTTTCTGCGGAGTCCAATGGACATTGCCCCTAATTCCTCGCGGAAAAAGTGCGTCAAAACTTCAGAGGAATTTTTCCCTTCGACCGGTTCGACACCAGTTCCCCTTCCCGCCTACGGCTCAGTACACCAGTATCGAGTCTGGTCAATTTTTTGCGTTTTTGTCCTTAGTAACTAGCATTCGTGCTCTTTTTTATTTTCACTGGCAGCCAGGTCCTTTGACCTTGCAGGGGCCCTTTTTCCCCCGATGGCTGTCAGCGGGTTTAAAAAGTGTGATTGGTGTAAAGAAGTTAATGTCCCTCACCGACACACATGACTGCTGTCTCCGATGCCTCGGGCCCAACCATGACCCAAAGGTCTGTGGCCCATGTGGGAAGATGTCCTCTAAGGTACTTCAAAGTAGGCAGCAGCAGTGTGAAAGGATTTTCTCGGAGTCTGCATCCCCCCGGATCCAGACCTCATCAGAAGCCTCGACGTCTCGGGAGCTGTCTGAACCCGAGCACCGTCAGAGGTCTTCTGAGCGGGGGTCTCCCTCCCGGGAACACCGGAGGAAGAAGAAACCCGTGAGGGTGGCGTCGTTGGATGCCTACGATCGCCCTTGGCCCTCAAAGGCCAGGTTGCAGAGTCCTGACTGCCGCCCTGGGTCCTCGGAGTTGGAGCAGCCTGAAAAAATACCTCGCACGGAGCCGGAGATACCAAGGAGGGTAAGCGCTGTTGTCATCGTGGATTCCCCTCCAGGAGAGCCGGCGTCGGGGCCCGAGCTGGAGGCTGCAGAGTCTTCTGAGCTCGGTCTCAGGATGACGGCCCTGGAGCGGAGCATGTCTGCCTTCATGGAGCAGCAGTGGGTGCTGATAGCCGGTCTCACCGGTCCATCCACGCTGACCACCGGGACCTCGACATCCAAGTCGACTCCAGAGGCCGAGCCAATCCTCAAGACTCTTCAGACTCGAGTTGATCCTCGGCTAAGGTCTCCCTCGACCTCCTGCTCGGGACCGAGGTCGTCGATGCCAGTGCTCTCAGCGTCGGGGCAGTCGGGGCCGAAGCCCTCGCGGCAGGAGCTGCTCGATTCCTCCTCGGAGGGATCGGCATGGGAGACGAAAGATGAAGAGTCCCCAGACACCCATCGGACCCGTTATGTCCAATTGGACTCACCGGGTTTGGAGCCTCGGAGAAGGTCCCCTCCAGAGGATATCCGGTTCTCGGACTTCGTCAGGGACATGGCCAAGGCTTTGGCATTCCCGACGGATACCGAGGAGGAGCCTCGAGCTGAAGAGCTCGAGGCCCTCCAGTATGACTTTCCCCCCAAGGGAAGCCCTTACTGTGCCGGTTCCTCCGATGCTGGAATGGCTGATGCTCCGCATGTGGGAGTCGCCGGCCTCAATGCCGGTGCTCAGCAAGCGGGTCGATTCTATCGAGTCCGCAAGAGCCCTGAGTTCCAAAAGGCACAGCTGCCGCACAACTCCATGGTTGTGGAATTGGCCAAGCACAGGCTCAAGAGCCAAAAAACGCACTCCTCTGTGCCTCTTGACTGGGAGGCCCGGAACCTGGACGCCCTCGGCAGAAAATGTTTCCAGGGCTCGATGCTGTCATGCCGTGTCCAAACCTACCAGCTGTACATGGGCATGTACTTGAGGGACCTGGCAAAAGAGATTGCCGGGTTCTCAGCTGGCCTCTCCGAGGCACCCTTGCAGCACTTCAATGCCTTGTCCACCGGAATTCGGGAGTGCTCGAAGTTCATATCTCGAGTGGCCTATGACGGCTTCAAGGCTTTGGCCCGAGAAGCCACGGCCAGCATCGGTGCACGCCACGAGGCCTGGTTAATGTCGTCAGATCTGGAGCCATGGGTTCAGGACAAGTTGGTCGATGTCCCTTGCCGAGGTGACAACCTCTTTGGCAAACCCATGACTCGAGTCCGAGTACTTGACCCGGACAAGACTCTCAAAGAAGACTACTGCCCCTTCTAAGAAGAAGGGCTCAGGTAAAAAGCCCTTTTTCTGAGGAAGGGTACTGCTTACCACAACTACCCCATTTACCAAGCCACCACAGCTCCCCAACAGGGGCAGCAGGCCAAGGGACAGGGCATAGCCCGTGTAAGCAGAAGACCACCAAGCCTCAGGCCCCAGCTCCTACCCAGCCGGGAGGGGGATTTTGACTCCCAAGGCATAGTCTCTCTTCTGCCAGTGGTAAGGCAATGCACAGGAGGCAGGCTAACCCTGTACGCCCACAGGTGGCCAGCCATCACCTCAGATATCTGGGTCCTGCAAATAGTCCAAAGGGGCTATTTGCTTCACTTCAGCCAGATACCACCCTCCTTCTTTCCAGGAGAGCCTCTCCGACCCCCTCTTCACAGGGACCTCCTCTTGCAGGAGTTGGCAGGTCTTCTAGAGGATCAGGTGGGGGAACCAGTGCCCCACCACCTGCAGGGCAAGGGCTTCTACTCCAGGTATTTTCTCATACCAAAGAGAACAGGAGGCTTCAGACCCATCCTCGACCTACGAAACTTAAACAAGTTTCTGGTGAGGGAAAAGTTCAAGATGCTTTCCCTTGGAATGTTGCTGCCCTACCTCCACCAGGGAGATTGGCTATGCTCCTTAGACCTGAAGGATGCCTATACACACATCCTCATACATCCAGACCACAGACAATATCTGAGATTTGTAGTGGGAGGAAAACATTTCCAATATAGGGTTCTACCCTTTGGCCTAGCCTCTGCTCCCAGAGTGTTTACAAAATGCCTGGCTGTAGTGGCAGCCTTCCTCATAAGTCAAGGAATTTTTGTCTTCCCTTACCTGGATGACTGGCTCATCAGGGGCCAGTCGCCTCAGGAGGCCCAACAAACCACTTCTCGCACTATCAACCTGTTGCAACGTCTTGGCTTTGTCATAAACCACGCAAAGTCTACTTTTCTCCCCACTCAAAACTTACAGAGTTCATAGGAGCAAGACTGGACACCCTTCAGGCGAAGGCTTACCTGCCGGAGGACAGGGCACAGAGGCTGCTAGCACTGGCATAACAGTTCAGGCGCAGGTCTCAGGTCTCAGCGAGACACTTCTTACGCCTCCTGGGCCACCTGGCCTCCACGGTGCATGTGACCCCAAATGCCCGTCTCCACATGAGAACAGCTCAGTAGTGCCTCAGAGATCAGTGGACACAAGCCACCGGCAGCCTCAGAGACAGGATAACAGTATTCAGGCGACTGGTGAAATCGTTGCAGTGGTGGCGTCAGCCACCCAACCTGCTCGAGGGAGTGCCTTTTCAGACTCCCTCGCATACAAGAGTGCTAACGACAGATGTCTCCTTGCTGGGCTGGGGAGCCCATTGCCAAGGATCATGCACTCAGGGGTTGTGGTCTCCTCAGGAGTCTGCACATCAAATCAACCTCTTAGAGCTGCGGGTGATTCGCCTAGCTCTTCAAGCCTTTTGTCATGTCCTCTCACATCAGTCTTTATTGATACAGACGGACAGCCAGTTAGAAATGTTCTACGTGAACAAGCAGGGAGGTACGGGGTCTCGTATCCTATGTCAGGAGACACTGGACCTCTGCTCTTTGCCATCAGGCTGGGTATGTCTCTCAAAGCAGTGTACCTGCCTGGTCAGGAGAACTGCCTAACAGACAAACTAAGCAGGATTCTCCAACCTCATGAATGGCAACTGGATCAGGTGGTGGCCCCGTGGATTTTCCACCGCTGGGGACATCCATCCATAGATCCATTTGCCAGTCTGCAAAATCACCAGCTGCCCAGATTTTGCTCCAGAGAGCCACATCCTCTGAGGGTGGCTGCAGATGCTTTCCTGATCTCCTGGTCAGGGGGCCTCATGTATGCGTTTACTCCCACGCCTCTGGTGGCCCAGACTCTGTTCAAAATCCTTCGGGACAAGGCCTCTGTCATTCTGGTAGCCCCCAGATGGCCAAGACAGCCTTGGTTTCCGCTTCTCCTCCAGCTGGCAGTGGAAACCCCACTCCCACTGGGAACGCAGCCCGACCTCCTGTCCCAGGAGCAGGGCTCTCTCTTGCACCCCAACCTCAGGTCCCTCAACCTGATGGCATTGCTGCTGAAAGGGTAGTGCTGGCTCATCTCCTCCTATCTCGGAATGTAGAAGAAATGTTACTGGCCTTAAGGAGGCAGTCCACTAGGAAATCCTATGCTTTCAAGTGGCGTAGGTTTGAGGTGTGGTGTAACCAGCACAATGAAAACTCTTTCTCTTGCCTTGTACCAGTGGTGCTGCAGTAGCTGCTTCACCTCTCAGAATTAGTCTAACACTGTCAGGGTCCACCTGAGTGCTTTATCAGCTAACCACTAGCCAGTGGAGGGGTAACTCTTTCGGCTCACCCCCTGGTGTCCAGATTCCTCAGAGGTCTGCTTCTGCTGAAACCCCCAGTTCATCCTCCAGCAACTGAGTGGGATTTGAATGTGGTCTTGCAGCAGCTTACTACTCACCCACCTTTTGAGCCAATGTCCTCTTGCCATCTGCGCTTCCTCTCCTGGAAGGTGCTCTTCCTGGTGGCACTCACATCCGCCAGACGTGTGAGTGAGCTGCAAGCTCTCGTAACTGATAAACCATACACACAGTTATATAGGAATAGGTTGGTCCTCTGCACTCACCCTAAGTTCCTCCCAAAAGCGGTCTCTTCTTTCCACCTCAACCAAGAGGTGATTCTTCCAAACTTCTTTCCCAGGCCACATTCCAGCCGGGCAGAGGCAGTCCTGCATACCCTGGATTGTAAGAGGGCATTGTCCTTCTACCTGCAGCGTACGAAGGGACATCGAAGGGCTACTCAGATCTTTGTCTCTTATTACCCCAGTAAGCTGGGGTTACCTGTCTCCAAGCGCACGCTGTCTACCTGGGTGGCAGACTGCATTGCCTGGGTGTACAGGGTGGCCGACCTCCCATTGCAGGGTCGAGTCATGGCCCATGGTGTCAGGGATAAGGCCGCATCAGTGGCTCACTTCCGCTCTGCTCCGCTGGCAGACATCTGCTGGGCTGCAACTTGGTCTTCAAGCCAGACTTTTGCGGCCCATTACTGCCTGGATAGGGAGTCCCGGCAGGACAGTGCTTTCGGCTAGGCGGTACTCCGTAAACTATTTGAGGATTAGGCAACTCCAACCCTTTGACCCTTTGGTGTCAGGCTACCGGGGGGTGTTGTGTTCTCAGCTGAATTCCTATTGCAACTGTTGCAGCTCTTCTAGAGGGAGCCATTTTTCAGCTATGGGTTCTCGGTAGCCTATAGCTAGGGAGTCTCATATGTGAGGACTGACTTCCTGCTTGTTCCTGGAGAAAGCATAGTTACTCACCTGTAACAGGTGTTCTCCAGGGACAGCAGGAATCAGTCCTCACGGCCCTTGAATTGAAGAACCATTATGCATCCCTGGAAGTGGAGGAGGTGAAAGCATCCCTGGAAAGGGAAGAACCAGAGCTCAAGTGCCCCAAAATTGCAGAATCAGTGACCACAAGGAAGCGAAGGATAGTGGTGGTTGATGACTCTCTTCTGAGGGGTACTGAGGTATCCATCTGCCGACCAGATTTGATGCCCAGAGAGGTATGCTGTTTGCCAGGTGCCAAAATCCGAGGTGTTACGTAGAGTTTGCCGAGACTCATCAAGCTCACTGACTATTACCTAATGTTGCTAATCCATGTTGGCACAATGATACTGACTTCATGTCTGGAACAGAGGATGAAGCAGATAGGGACGCAGGTGGTGTTCTCTTCAATCCTCGCTGTTGAGGGTAAAGGCAAAGGCAGAGAAGCTCGCATCCTGGAGAAGAATGCATGGCTGCATAGATGGTGTCATCGAGAGCGTTTTGGTTTCCTGGACCATGGGATGTTGCGCCAAGGGTTGCAGACAGTGTTCTACTTTGGGAGCTGAGAGTGTTTTTGTGCGTAAACGCGAAGCATGTTCTGACAGCCGCAATTTAATCGACCGTTTCATATGCCCTACGTAGTACTTAGAACAGGGACAGATTATCAAATAAACCACAAAAGTGGAGGAGCAATCTGTATAACCCGATGAAGTAAAAGTCCTAGATGTGTGGATGTCTAACCGATCCGTTCCTGATATAGTCGAGGCCAGATTTGCCCATAGGGATTGGCTTTTGCTCCCAGTTAGTTCTCAATCAACTGAGGACACAATCACGGGAGTTTTGCCTTATACTAAAAATATGATGCAAGTGGCGAAGTTGTTACGGCAATTTTGGCCCGTATTGGGACTTCATTCTTGCTTTCGCAATAAAACCTTACAAATAGCGTATGCCCGTAAAGCGAATTTACAAGATCTAATAATGAAGACTACTTATAAGTTAGATCGTCCTGTCTACAATCAAGCAGCCAAAGGGCATTTTCTGTGTACTAATTGTGGGTACTGTACCTCGACTATATCAGGAATGGATCGGTTAGACATCCACACATCTAGGACTTTTACTTCATCGGGTTATACAGATTGCTCCTCCACTTTTGTGGTTTATTTGATAACACAGGTACACTAAAAAAAATTTTTTTTAAACTGCCTCTAATGTTTCGATTGATTTTTACGTTTTTTGGTGTGCTGAATCCAAATCTGGTAACCAATTTGCTCCATCACGTACAGATTTTTTGCTACAATGGGTTAGCAGTTTGAGGTGAACGTTTCAGATTGAGTGCGATCGAGATAAAAGTTTCTTGGATGAATTCTTTATACTAATTGTTTAGTAGTTATTCAAATAAGAATAAAGAAAATTGTAACAAGGCAGCACATAAGAATAGAGTAATGTCAACAAAACACACTGTGTAGGTAGCAAAATTGTCTGCACTTAAAACAGCCACATACATGTGCACAAACATTGAGCATATAAGAGCGAGGTTAGACACAAAGCAAAGCAAAGAAATGTGCAAAAAATGTTGTACAGGTATGTATGTAAGAATAGAAAACGCAAACCGCACCATTGCAATACATGAAGACAAACACCCGATGGTGTGAAAATAAAATTCTAATAAATGAGATCCGACACTGTGGTAATAACTAGCAAATTTTTATTTCAAAGTTTAGTAAAAACACGATATTTGTCAACACAGTTTAGATTTTAAAGTCATTCTTGGGTCAATCAATCTCCTGGTGGGCCCGTTTCTTCTTCCCCCGAATGCTTCTCTTGGTGCGCTGCTTGGCGTATTTTTCATCTGGGGTTTCCCGCAGCAGCAACCAGCAGAAATCAGCCATCATAGTGGTGTTCCATCTTCCTTGGTACCTTCTCTCTGCGTCCTTGATGTCCTGGTTGAAACCTTTCACCTTGTTCTTCACTGTACGCCCCCAAGTTTTCAGGAAAGTAGTTCACATGGGAGTGCAAGAAATGGACTTTCAGGCTCATGTTATAGCCTTGTTCTTTGAAGGCATTGAGCATCCTGGCAACAATATCCTTATAGTTCTCATCCCGCCTGTTCCCCAAGAATTTGAGAACAACATCCTTGAAGGAATCCCAAGCTTCTTTTTCCTTCTCAGACATCGTTTCAGCGAATGCTCCATCTGAAATGAGTTTCCTTATATCAGGGCCAACAAACACTCCTTCCTTTAGCTTTGCTTCAGAAAGTCGGGGGAACTTTGAGCAAAGGTACCGAAAGCACTCACCATCTTTTGGAAGGGACTTGATGAATTGCTTATTGAGACCCAACTTAATGTGGAGAGGTGGTAATAGAATTTTATCACGAGGTACCAAGCTCTCATGAAGAACATTTTTTCTCACCGGGTCTCAAATACTCCCGAATTGGCCAGTCTTTTTTCCCCCAGTGTAGGTCGCGGGCCCGGCTATCCCACAAGCAAAGGAAGCAGGGATATTTGGTGAAACCGGATTGCTGCCCTAATAGCATGGATAGAATTTTAAAGTCTCCACAAATCATCCACTTATGCTCATCATAACGAATCTTCTGAAGAATCAGGGCCAAATTCTCGTATTTTTCTTGGAGAATAACAGAGTGAGCAATAGGAACTGAAGCGAATGTGTTGCCATTATGAAGAAGAACACCTTTTATGCTGTCTTTTGACGAATCAATGAACAGCCGCCATTCAGCAGGATCATACTTGAGTTTAAACTTTTCCATCACTCCGTATATATCGTTGCAAAATACCAAATCTTCCTCTTTGCTGAAATACTTCAAAAATTGTGTCTCGCGTTTGCGGTACCAATAAAAAGTTGTTCCTGGTGACAATAGATTTTTCTGTTTAAGCCGAGAACCTAGCAGTTGGGCAGCATCTTTTGGGAGTCCTAAATCCCGGACTAAATCATTCAATTCAGCTTGAGAGAAAAGTTCAGGTTTCGGATCTGGTTCAGTTTCAAACTCGGAAGTACTGGACTCATCGGGAAAAGCCATCTGATGAGTCTCATCATGATCAGAACCGTCCACACAAATATGATCCAAAGATTTTGGTGGTTCAGGCACAGGTAGTTCGTTGCTATGAGGCATAGGCCTAATTGCTGAGGGAAGGTTGGGGTAACTTATTACGTTCTTATTTTTTAAGTTGTATCCCTTCACAATGCAAGAGCAAAAATAGCAGTCACTGCTGTGGTCTCTTTGTTCACTCCACATCATAGGTATTCCGAAACGAAATGCTTGTTTTTTACCTTTCATCCATAAGCGTAGATCTTCCTCACATGTCTTGCACACTTTGTGAGGAGCCCACGGTTTGTCTTGATCGCCTAACTTCAAACCGAAATAGGCGAAATATACTTTTTAAATAAATGCAGAAATGTTCCTCTGCCGCTTTTTCACGGTATATTCCCCACAAATAAAACAAAAACTGTCCGGAGAGTTGACGCAACCTCTGGCTCTGTGAGCCATCACAAATACACAGCACTGCAAACTACAACTGTAGTGAACCACTTCGGAATAAAGCTGGATTACGACTGAGCAAACAAAAGGTAATAATGAACTTGCAAGAAACTGAAATTTGACAGGAACGTTCATGTCGCAACCACCGTGTTTGAGCGAGCGAACGAGGCGAGGCGAACAGGAAAGAACATGCGCCAGCGCGAGTACTGGATTTAGCCCCCCACCTCCCAATTGTCCTGTTAATGTATAAAATGAATACAAAACACTCTAAAATATCATGAGGGAGTGTTTCTAGTTAGTTAACCCTTACAACCTCTATTTTGGGCCAAGAAAATAAACTGCAGTCGGCTAAAAAGTAATTATGTGAACATTCCTTATATGGGTAAGAAATCTAATTTTGCAAGAAAACGTGACGTGATGGAACATTTTGGCTATTTTTCCTGGATTCAGCACCCCAAAATCTATAGGAATCAGTTGCAAAACTGGAGGCAGATTTTTGGTAGTGTACCTGTGTAATCTGTCCCTGTTCTAAGTACTACGTAGGGCGTACGAAACGGTCGATTAAATTGCGGCTGTCAGAACATGCTTCGCGTTTACGCACAAAAACACTCTCAGCTCCCATAGTGGAACACTGTTTGCAACATTCTCATACCTTTCATTCATTGCGCTGGTGAGTTTTGGACTGCATACCTAAAGATCCTAGAGGAGGTGATCACGAACAGCGGTTACAGCTCTGCGAGCAGAAATGGATCTATCGGTTGAATACGGTCGTTCCTAATGGCCTCAATATGCAAATTGATTGGCATACTATTTTATAACAGTGTTCTCTATTGCTTAACTATGGGAGCTTTTTTAGGAGTGGGTTCTCCCTTAATAATTGCAATAATTTTTAGCACGAGTGTTTATTCATTTTTAGCACGAGTGTTTATCCTGTTTATTGTCCCTACAGTCTTCTATTTTTGTGGCTTCTTCTACAGACTGGTTAGTATTTTATTCTTCTATAGTGATTTTCATTGCTTAATTGCAGGGCGTTCTCCTGAAGTGGGTTCCCCCTAAGCAGTTGCAATGTTTCAAACTTTATCATGATTGACAGCTGGAAGTCATCTGGTGTAAGTGACGTCAGACGCCAAATGAGCAGTAGCTATTTATGCCCTTGCCTCTGTTTCTTTATGCACAAGCTCTACGACTACGATCTAGGATCCGCCAGTTTCAGATGGCCTGAAGCAGGGTTGAATGTTTTTTGAGGACAACCCGAAACGTGTGGCACGTCGCTTTTGATATTCTGGCATGTTCTCCTTCGGAAGATCATTATTGGAGCTAAGTGTGAAGTTTTACTTATAAATAAAAAAAAAGGAGATGTCGCGGTGGTGTGTGGTTAAATTCCACTCACTTTGACGACTGACTCCGACAAAAAGAAAAGGTTTAGGGTTAGATGTATGTTGGAATTTGGTTGATTGGGTACATTCAGGTGATTTCAACAGGTTTTCTGGCATTAATTCCAAGGGTTGCAGAGCAGAGATGGCATTCATCTGTCCAAGAAAGGTTGACGTGTCTTCAGGAGCATACGTCTTGTAGCGCTATACAAATGCTCACTAGTAGTAGTAGTAGTCAATGACAACTTCAAAGTGTGGTCTTAATGCTGGAACTTAGCTATACTATTTGGATTCATTTTCTACAAGGGTAAGTCCCTCCAGTTACTTCCAAACCCATAAAATCAATGTCTTTTCAGTACAGAGTTGTAAAGAATTTTGAAGCATCCAATGCAAGATATTTTATACCATTCAACAATTGGCCCATGGCAGACCCTAAGGTAGTGGTGATTGGTACCACAAGTTGAAAATAATCCACATATGAATATAGAAAATCCATTTTCTGAATAAGAAATGGTAAGTCCCTTCCAATGAAAGTGGGGATAAAGGAGGATCTTGAGGAATTCGACACGAAGGAATCTGTACCTGTGATATCTCCTTTTATGGGTCACAAAAGTCATCCTGTGTGCAAGAATATTCTATTTTTCAATTCTGTGCTTTCTCCCAAAGGTACATATTTTGGGTAGATGATGTTTTGGGGATTTTTAGAATATGTTCTGAGCACATTCACTGTAAAGTACTTGTATTAAGTGCTCGTGAATTGTTTTGAGATTTATGGGGATTATTTTAAAAGTCTTAGGGGTATGTTTACTAAACCGCGCACATGTGCGCGGCGCACAGTAGCGTACGCTAAAGATGCACTTAAGTGCTCTTAAGTGCCCCGTACGCGTGCGCGTCACACTAATGGGCCCGCGCACGTGTGCGGGGCGCTGATGTGCGATAGAGGCGGGGAAAGGCGTACGGAGGGCGGAGGAAGGCCCCCGAGGGGCGGAGGGACAGGGTCAATGGGTGGAGAGTGGGAGGGGAGAGGCTCCCCGCACAGGAGCGTGGCTGAATTTTGGCAAAAAAATACCGCGAGTGAAAACCTCGCGTTAGAGCCGATTTAAAGGGAAGAGAAACCATTTCCGTCAGCAATGTACAGCAAAACCGGGGAAACATGCAAAACGTGAGCAGTGTGATACATGTGCACAGAACAAAATAGCAAATATAAATTGCAAATGACCACAACAAATTCCAAATAAATTATAATCCAGCTGGGCAACAGTGATATTAATGGGCAACCATAAAAAACACTCCCAGGAAAGCTCCAAAAAAAAGAAATGATTTTTGGAAGGGTCTACGCTCCGTAGACTCATTCAAAAGCACTGCATTTTAATGGAGCTTTCCTGGGAGTGTTTTCCAGGTTGCCCATTGATATCACTGTTGCGCAGCTTGGTTTTGGTTTTCTTCCCCTTTTTTGGAGGACATTTGTGAGGTTTATTCGCACCTTTGTCCCCATACAAGGTAAACGAGCCCACAGTAAAATTGTGCAGAGCAGGGTGTCTGACTCGTGCGGCCAGGTTTACTGTCTCTGTGGCCACAGTGTGGTGCAGCGGACACAGCCAGTGCCTGTAGGACCAGAGGGTCACAGGTTCAAATCCCAGCTGGGGCTCCTGCCAACCCAGTCCCCATAGTTTTACCCACCACTAAACAGTGATAGTACAGACACTCCTTTATTGCAGAGAACATAAACATGGTTCCAACACCTATATTTTACCCTACACCGCACACAAACCATAACAATGGGCATTACCTACAGCCGAGTCCCCCAAATTCAGTCCTGGAGTGCTACAACTCAATCAGGTCATATGCTTTTTCCCAGATAGGGACATGTCTGCATGTTGGCGGAAGGGTACAGGTGGTGGAGGGGGCAGTGGCTGCAAACCACAGCAGACAGTGGCCTAGGCCTGTGCAGGCTGGCACCGTCCACCGCAACAGACAGGCTCTGTCGGATGTACAGTCATGGACTCCCCAGGGAACGCAGCATATCTGTGGCAACACAGTGGTGCAGTGCACACAGACAGTGTGTGCAGGAACAGAAGGTCACAGGTTCAAAGCCCAGCTGGGGCTACTGCCAATCCAGTCCACATATTTTTCCTACAACTAAACCGTGATAGTACGGACAAACCTTTATTGCTGAGAACATACGCATGGTTCATACGCCTATATTTTACCACACCAAACACAGACACCATAAACAGCCACATTACCTAGAGCAGAGTCTCCCAAATGCAGTCCTGGAGGGCCCCACACCATTCAGGATCCATGCTGCCTCTAATAAAGATGCCTGTGCTGCATATCTATGCACCACCCCCATGGTATGCTGATGTAGCTCATGCATATCTATGAGGGACAGCATGAAAACCCGAACAGTGGTTGGAACACCAGTACTGGAGTTGGGACACTCTGCCGTAAAGCAGCAGCCAACAGGGCCAGACACCCCCACAGGCCCCATTGGCCAATGCCTCATGGAGAGGCAGGACATTGGGCCCTGCCTGTATCTCCCAATACTAGCAGTTGCATACCTTAGCACTGCCACCCTACACCTGGGTATATGGTACACAGCTATCAAACGTTGCCCATGATAACTGGCAGATATCAATTCCTACGTTAAGCACATTTTGCTCATTGATCTCCACCATAACAATCATTGTGATGTCTGCGGTGTGCGCTGCAGGTCTGGTCTCTGACAGTGTTTACCACCCTGGGAGTGACCCCCAACAGTAGTGCGTACCATATCCATGCCTGTACTGTGCCCAGGACTGGTGTGGTGGATATGGCTGCTGGACTCCTCTATAGTAGCACAATGCTGGCATAGGTGTGGGGGTGGCTGTCTGCCTATCCAGTGTGTGGTGGCTGCAAACACCTTCCACAGCCCACACTGCCAGCAATGTTGCCAGTATTGGGCTGCCAATGTGCATAATGAGGAGCAAGGTACCATGGGTATAAGCCGGACAGGGTGGCCTGGCCAGGGTGCATCTGCACAGGGCATAGGGCACTGACTGGGACATTTTAGTGCACGGCCACCACCTACACAGACAGGGTGACCTCAGTATGTCCTGCTGAGAGATCACTCTCACCCTGACTGTGCAGTGACCACAGCATGGCTAGGCACCCCCATAGTGCTATATAGTATTTCCCTCATGTGATAGATATGGGTTTCCTTTTGGGGCCCAGTCACTGATTTATCTGCTTGCTGTGTATGCTAACATCCCAGTTCTGGGTGCACGCATCTCCACTGGGAACATGCACTGTGGACTAACTAGCACACTGTTTGCAGCTGGTATGTGTCGTGATGGAGCAGCTTGCAGGGTGCAGTGGCTGATGACTTGCTGCAGGAGAATATCAGATAGTGGTGGGGTGCAGCTCACCATATCCAGGCCTAATATCTGTCTGCTATTGTGTTATGGATGTGTATAGAGCTGCATTGACTGCCCTGTGGGGTGTCTGCTCCTCAGCAGGACCGGGGTTGATGGACCTCTCTACTGCCACCTTTTCAGGGAGGTAGAATGTGGATCTATTGATAGGAGACCCTGTTTGCCACCCTCAGCCCTGGAGGAGGGGGGGGGGGCGGTGGTGGTACATGGCCCACCTAGGGGTCCATAGGGGCTACACCTGATTGAGTCAGACAGAGATATCCAAGGTGTTTGTGCAGGAACTACCTATCTCACACATTAACACTGCTTTGGACCTCCGGCATGGCCTCTTTCAGCCATGGAAGGTGTTGTGGACCTGGTCCTGGGCGCCTCATTGCACCCTCAGGGTGAGCACAGTACCCGCACAATGTGACGGTGTGTAGCTAATCTGTGCCAGTAAAACACACGGTCAGTACCCCCTACCAGGCCGAGGTGGTGTGTGGGTGCACATGGTCACTTCCCTCTACCAGGCCGAGGTGCTGTGGGGGTGCATTGCCCATCTTGTGTTAATCTGTGGACAGCTGATTTGCATGTGCAGTGCATCATGGGTATGGGTGGGCTAACCCTATCCTGGTGACCACAGCAGACTGTCTGTGTGGTGACGTGCATGCTTTCTGCAGCCAGCCAGGGGCTTGCTAGCAGCTATAGAACTGTAGCCCAATGGTTACTTCACTGCCTCTGAAGCCAGAGGTCATGGGTTCAAACCCACAGTGGGGTTATTTGATAGGGTTGTCCACTGCATTTTATTTAATGTACATATTTTGATGCCAGCAAAAACACCCTCAGCGTACTGTACCCATAAGGTGCCTCTGAGGGTGCTTTATAGGGCACCCTATAGGGCACCTTATGGTTCCCGTCCATATAAGGTGCACTATACAATATCCTGTGACGCAACCTATAGGGTGCCCTATAGGGGACATTTTAGGGTGCTGTGGCGGACAGTGCAATTTCTAATGTGCCCTATGGAGTGCCTTATATGGCACCTTCAATTACGGCACGTGAGGGCGTGTTTGCTGGCAGCAATTAATAAAATAAAATTAAAGTGCTGCAGGACAAAATATGTACAATGCAAAGCTGATGCCACAGCCAGCCTTACGTATTAGGCACACTGGGGAGCAAACTCATGACCCCTGTATCAGCAGTCAGTGCCTTAACCATTGTGCTCCACTGCTGCTCCTCCTTGCCTGTCAGCGCACCTACTTATGCTTTTCATTCCTTAAACTGCACAGTGCTGCCATAAAAAACAGTACACTGACCTTGCGGTATCTCATACGGCACCCTCTAAAGCGCCCTATAAGCAACATTCTAGGGTGCCTTGGCTGACAGTGCACTTTAAAATGTGCCTTATAGGGCACCTTATGTTAACACGCTTTGGGAGTGCGTTTGCTAGTAGTGATAATTAAAATATGAATAAAATGCCTCCTAAAGCAATCTTCCCCTTAATATGTTATGCCTCAGCCAGCCTTGTTCAATGGGCACTTTGGGGGATTGAACCCCTGATCCCTGCACCATTGGTCAGTGTCTTAACCATTGTGCTGTGGCTCTGTTCCTGTGATTGCACATCAGCGCGCCGCCTTATGCCGCCCAGTATTAAAAAGCCTCCTAAAACATTAGCGCACCGCCTTATGCCCATCAGCGCGCCGCCTTATACCGCCCATCATTTAAATGCCTCCTAAAATAATGCCTCAGCCAGCTGTCTCCATTGGGCACTGTGGGGGATTGAACCCCTGATCCCTGCACCATTGGTAAGTGCCTTAACCATTGTGCTGTGGCTCTGCTTTTCTTCCTGCACATCAGCGCGCCACTTATACCGCCCAGTATTATAATGCCTCCATAAACATCAGCGCGCCGCCTTATGCCGCCCAGTATTAATATGCCGCCAAAAACACTAGTGCGCCGCCATATGATGCCCAGTATTTCTGCGCCTCATAAATTAACGCCTCAGCCAGCCATCTTCATTGGGCACTGTGGGGGATTGAACCCCTGATCCCTGCACCGTTGGTCAGTATCTTAACCATTGTGCTGTGGCTCTGCTCTTTTTCTTGCACTTCAGCACGCCGCTTATGCCTCCCACGCAGCTATCTCATGCGCTAAGGTGCGGGGCGCACATGGGCGCCGCGCACCTTAGCGCATATGTAAATTCCGGCTTTTCTTTTTCAGGACTGAAGGCCCACTCCTTATATGGCACCCGCACACTACCGGGGCCCGCACTTTACCAGGGTTTTAGTAAACATACCCCTTAGTCATGATTTGGATGTCTGAAGACATTCATGTGCACAGGCAAATCACAGAGAAATCTCTAGAGCCATTACACAAATGGCTTTTAAAGACATCACCATTGTGGAGATGTCCAAGTAGGCAGGGGGTATGGCGAAGGCATGTCTGGGAAGGTGCAGTGGATTTACAAGGACATCTGCAAGCATGTCCACATTTAGGTAACAAAGAGAAGGGTATCTCCAAGAAAAAGCAATGGAGAGATGCAAAAACAACCAACCAATGGAGAATGACCACAGCTGGGACTCTAAAAATTCTTAAAGTTTATTAAGAAGCCAATTCAGCTGAGTTTCGGCAAATCACACCTGCATCAGGGGTCTACAAAAACAATAGATACAATATATGACAAATATATATATATATATATATATATATATATATATTTTTTTTTTTTTTTTTTTTACATTTATGAGATTTCAATTGTACATCCAAACATTGAATGAACAAGAAATAGAAAAACTCAATAGGAAATTAAAAATAAAAAGAAAATATACAAAATGATCATAGTCCTCAAGTATCAATGGAGCAAGAACAGGTAATAAACCAACAAAGGAATTAAGCCAAGCAAGTTCACTAGCGGTTGCAACACTCAACATTTCAGACCTCAGCCAGCATTTTAACCAGTAACATTCTCAGGCAACACCACCCCTTGTGCGGAGCCCTCTCTATACACAAGAAACTGGAACAATTGACCCGGCTCAAAGAATACATACTGTTTAGACCAGTAGGAAATCATACATTTACAAGGAAATACAACCTTCATAGTAGCACCAAGGGCTCTGACCCTAGATCTTAGGGCCAAGAACTCTCTGTGCTTTTTCTGAGTATCTCGGACACATCGGGAAAAACATAAATCTTAGAGCCTAGAAATTCAGCAGACATTGACCGGAAAAATAAACGTAGAACTGCATCCCCATCGGACTTGAAGGCAAAGCACACCACCAGTGTAGATCTCTCAGTAACCACTTCCAAAGATGACTCCAAAAAGGCAGTTAAATTCCCCAGATCAGGGTTCTGAGCCACTCCAGTGCCTCCCTCAGGCCCCAGAACAGGAGGGCTCAGGGACAGGTAATAGGCCCAAACTATTGGTGGTAGAGCATCTCCTGTGATCTTTAATACTTCCCCCAGATATTTCTGTAACATGTCCACTGGTGATATTATCGGACACTTGGGGAAGTTCAGGAATCTTAAATTATTCCTCCAAACTCCATTCTCCAGAAACAGGGCCTTCCTACTCAAAACTTCCTTGTCCTTTAACTGAGCAACACTCACAGTTCGGAGACTTTCGAGGGCTTCTTCCAGGGCTCCAAATCTGGCAGCATGGTCGGTCATCGCAGTTTCACAGCTCACATTCCTAACTAAGACTTGATCCACTTGAGCTTTAAGGATGTTTGTATAATTCACCAAAGAGGAGTCCACAGACTTGATGGCATCCCACAGCACTTCAAGTGTGATTACAGCCAGTCATGGTTTTGCTGAACTGGAGACGCCAACAGCAATCCAAGGACCACTTCTTCCTGAGTCCCCTTGCCCCTCTTCAGCCAGCTCCAGATACAGCAATGGCGGGGCTGTTCAGAAGTCGGGGCTCAATGACATCCCGCTAAGACTGGCATCCGATACACCCATACCGGACTGTGCCAAGGAAACCTGTTGTGCCACAGTTACTGGGGCAAAGAATGATAGGGTTGACTGGAGCAGTGCCCACGGCGTGAACATGGACACCAACAACGGGACCTTCCCCTTCCTTGGCATGGTAAGTGCTGCAAGAACTCCCTCACTCTCTGCTCTCAGTGCAACCACTACCGCTGCCATCTTGCTCCTTGACAAAACTATATTTAAGAAGTTTTCATGAATACAAAATGATAAAACCATATATAAATATGGTATTAAAGGGTCTTCCATGCATTAACGTAATAAAAACATACATAAATATAATAAAAATGATATATAAAACTGGACAGCAACCCTAAAAAATGTAATAATGTCAACACCACAAATATCTGAAAGACCACATGAACATTGTGGACCCGATTCCATCCCTCACACTCGGGCCCTCTGTGCGTCCGTCCAGAACCGGACGCACAGAGGGGAGTCACGATACTGATCCCATGGGGCATGTCTAGCCCCATGGGATCAGAATTGCGAACAGGCCTGTATGTGCAGGCTGGGACTCCGATTCCGTCTGGCCTGCACGTACAGGCCTTCCCCGGCTAACTTAGTCAGGGCTCTTCAATGGAGCTGTGGGGCCATGGTGTCCGGTTGCCATGGCACCGTGGCTCCATTGAAGAGCAGCGATCCCCGGGTGCCAATTCCAGCAGTGATTTCCTGCAGCCCAACCCTGGATCTGGCCTCCTAAGGCCAGGATCTGGCTGCGTGGAATGTCTTCGGGCCCCCCCAGCTCCATCTGTGCTCCGGGATTGCCGATCACTGGTGACTAGGGGAACTTATTCCACCTCGGAGATAGAATAAGTTCCCTGTGCAAGTCGTCGGCCCCGGATATACAGGGCCGACATTAGAATCGGCCCTGTACGTCCGGGGCTGACGACCGCCCACTGCACACCCAAACGCCGCCCCTGATCCGCCCCTTTCCCGCTTCCATCTACCTTCCCCATACAAGACGCGGGGAAGGTAGACGGGACTGGGAGAAGGCATGTATAGCGGGGATGGACGTCCATCCCTCGCTATTCGTGCCTCGAAATAACCCTCTGTGTGTCCACAGATGGTACTCTTCCGCATTTCTAAATTTGGAGAAATAGTCGAGTGGATGAGAAATATGTGTCGGAAACACCAAGTGAACATTTTGTGACCACAAGTGTTGAAAATAAATAAATCAAATAAAAAATATATAAAAACTAACCTGAAATAGCATCAGAACATCATAAAATAGACAATGTGATGCATTAGATATATCATCCAAAATACCTAAAAGACAATGTATATCTCATAAAACAATTCTTTTTTCTGTTAAAAAACATACCTTTTACAGAAAGGAGAAGGAAGGAAGGGAGGAGGAGACTGTAATAATGATTGAAATGGACAAAAACTAAATACTTATTGGTGCAATAATTATAAATAAGGTTAACCATATTGAGGTGTCAAAAACAGAAAAACACCCAACAGAGAGCAAGAAAAAAAAGAGTTGTTTTATGAGACATACATTGCCCTTTAGGTATTTTGGATTATGTGTCTAATGTAACACACTGTCTATTTTATGACATTCTGATACTATTTCAGATTACTTTTTCTATATATTTTTGATTTAGTTTTTTAAACACTTGCGGTCATAAAATATACACTTGGTGTTTTCGACACATTTTTCATCCACTCCACTATTTTTCCAAGTTTAGAAATGTGGAAGAGTAGTGTCTGTGGACACGTGGAACCTGATTCAGGAAGGGGCATGTCCAGGCTGTCTGAACGGCCCCGAGCAGGATGGACAACTTAGGACTCAATTCTGTAACGTGGGAGCAAAATGTTCCTGTGGCATACAGAATCGGGCCCAAGGACGGCCTGGCATGCCCCAGCATGGTCTGCAGAATCTCCATCCTGTAGGCCTGTGCGTGCCCACAGTGCCCTGGCACTTATCCCACCGCCCGACCCCCAGCGGGGGATGCCAGAGCCCAGATCGGGCAGCGGGGACACATCTCTTGTGGCCTGCTGCTCCAGTGGTGGGCTGCCGTGAGCCCATGGGGGGGCTGCTGGGCGGGATCGAGGGGGTGGCCTGCCCTTATTCCTCCTCCAAGGTGGAATAACCAAGCCGTCCCCATGGTGACCCTCAGACTTACAGGGCCATCAATGGAATCAGCCCTGTATGTCCAGGAGGTCAGTCCCACCCACACCCCTCCACCGTCACGCCCATGTCCCCCACTGCACACACAGTGGTTCTGTGTGTGCAGTGGGGAACTCAAGCGGAATATTGCCAGGGTGGATAGCAGTGTAGCATGTCTTCACTGGACGTGCTGCCCCGCTATTCCCCTTCTAAAATCAGGTCCATAGGGGGGTCATTCCGATCCCAAATAGCAGGGGCTGGATGTCCAACATGGACATCCTGCCCCCGCTATTCACCTATACCCGATGCCAAGGACAGAGCTCCCCACACATACACAGGAGATGTGCGAGGAACTCTGTAAGAGGGCAGGAGGGGGCAGGCTGAGGGAGGAGCGAGGGTGGGCCAGAGGCGTGACCCTGACCCCAGACGTACAGGGTCGCAGCACTGTATGTCCAGGATCGGGGACACAGAAGTCAGAGGACCCCCCTGAAAGGTGAGGAGTACACAGGAGAATCCCCGCAGCCCAACCCAGGCCTCCACAGGCCCATTCGTGGGTCGGGTGGTGGGTAAAAAAGGCCATGCTGGGTCCGGGGGTGAGCGTGGCTTCTGCATGGCGTCTCGGTGCCATGGCGACAGGACTCCAGGCAGGGGCTATGGTAGGGTTGGACGGAGAGGGGGCGGGGCATCAAAAGACACAGACTTGGGGCAGGTCCTGCACATCCAGGCCCTTTGCACCCGATTCTGATCCCTTGGGGATGTCTAGCCCCCGCGGGATCAGAATCAGGTGCAGGACCAGCCTGTCCAGATTTTGGACGTCCAGACGGACTGGATGTGCCCGATAGGAACTGGGCTCATGTTGTTCACATGGTGTTTCAAATGTATATGTTTTGTTGACATTATTACATTTTTTTAGGGTTGCTGTTCAGTTTTATTTATTATTTTTATTATTATATTTATGTATGTTTTTATTACATTCATGCATAGTAGACTTATATCATATTTATGTATGGTTTTATTATTTTGTATTCATGAAAAATGTTCAAATGTTATATTTGTGTCATATGATATTTTTGTTTGAATTTTATGTGTCTTATGTATTATATTCGTTGTTTTTGTATATCTATGACGCAGACGTGTTTTGCTGTTACTCGGCCGAGTCGGGTCCTTAATAAATTTTAAGTATCTGAGAGTCCCAGCCATGGTCATTCTCTATTGGTTGTTTTTGCATCTGTCCATGTCCATGTTTAGACCTGTTCAGGCAGAAGAGGACTCAGGAAAGTGCTTCTTTTGGCCTTAAAACATCTAGAGAGTGTAGAGAAGATGGAGAGTTAAGTGACTTGATAAGGCCCACATTGGGAGTTTAACCCTGGCTACCTTGCTCCTAATCTACTACTTAAACTATTATATTATTAGATGTCCCATTCTGAAATGCTATTCTGGAGACATCTATGTAGACATCTCCATAGACGTCCATATCGGGCATGTCCATGTTTGTGAAATCGTGCCTGAACTTGCATGTACTTGCTATTTTTTCAGACATTCTGACTTTGATGTCCCAGATTGCACTTGGACATCCTTATAAAATGTGCCTTCATGTGAAGTATATTTTTTCAGAGAAAGAGGAAGGTGTCTGGGGTTCCCAAACCAGGACCCAGGTGAAGAAGAGAAGGACCACTCAGTAGTTAGCACATTGTTTATTGTTTACAGAAAACTTGATATACCGCCCCCCATTACATCGGGGCGGTTTACAATATAAAATAATAAAAGTCCGAAAAAGAAAAAATAACTACAACAATATAAAGGAAAGAAAGTGAAGAGTAGAATAGCTAAAGCAAAGAAGAAGAGAGAAGTCAAGAGGGTTCACAGAGGGACGTCAAAAGGCAGAGGAAAAGAAACGGGTCTTTAGGAGGGAGCGAAATTTAGGGTAGGATTCTTCTAGACGAAGGGCGGTGGGGGAGGGAATTCCAGAGGGAGGGGCCCAAGTAGAAAAATGCTGATTTCCACGTGGACTGCAAGTGAGCTTGAGAGGGGGCTGGGAGGTGTAGACATTGAAGGCACCAGGAGGTAGTCAGCCTGACTACAAAAGAAGTGAAAAAAATACCTGCTTATTTAAAGTAGATTTATTAAATGGGACTTTGATTTTTCCTTGAACCATTTTTCCTTATCTGAACCACCAAAGAATAGGGTTTTTTGTTCTTATCTGTGTGCACTTTTAAATTTGAGGGATTTCACAAAATAAAAGTGGATTTTATTAAAAGTACAAAGACTGTGCCAGCTTGACCTCTACTACTGGGGTTCAAGCAGCACCATTTTTTGAACAGGACACCAACAGGAACAGAAGCAACTAGGGATCACTCCTGCCCAACACCACTGGACCACTAATGATGAATTGAGGTAGACCCAGAGAACTTATTGAGCAAGTGGGGAAGAAGTCTTATTCAGGGGGGTTTCAGAAGTCTTCGGTGGGGGGGGGGGGGGAAGAGTCCAGAGTGACTTGGGGTGGGGTCTGGGTAAAACAAACATTGTGCCATCTTCTGGGGATAGGAGAGCTGCAATAGGGAGGGAAAGAAGGCCTCGCCATTTTAAGGCCACACCAGCCCCTTTAAGATGGTGGCTAGGAGCTAGGAAAAATAATGCCAGTTCAATGAATATGCATGAGACAGACTATGCAGGTGTGTATTGCCTAGGATTCTATTAAATTCAAGATCATTCAACCACTCATGCATGGTATTTAATAAGCTATTTAATATTACATTTAGCTAGACAATATAACAATGTAACAAGGACAACACATAGAACAATAAATTCATCACCAGAACTTTCTGACATCATCACAGCCCTTTACCATTTACCATCAGCTGGGAGAGCACAGCGAAGGCTGGAAAAGTCTGGGACTCCTCACACATTGGCATGCGCCTGGCCAAGTGAATATCTACTCTGTTCTGGATTTTCTCTCTGTCTATATAGGCTGTAAGTGTGTTGCAGCTGGACCACATGACTCCTCACATGAGCCTCTCCCCACAGATATTCTCCACCCCATACACCTTTGTTCAACAGTACAGTCCTTCTCCAGCCCGTCTGTTCTCCGAGTCAATAAACAATTCTGGTCTGCCACAGTCCTTCTCCAGCCTTTGTTTGTTCAATCCTTCTCCAGCTTTGGTCTCCGGGCTAGTAAGCTAGCAAAGAGCTAGCTCAGCATGATTTCTCAGTTGATTTCTCACATGCAGTATGGCTCAAAAGTTCAATATTCCTTGCTGATCTAAATAAATCTTTAATTAGTAATACAAGGTGTAAATGTCCAAAGTTTCACTTCAAATGCTATTTCTGCAGGATCCTTGTTGCTGTTTTTATGAAGACACATAGGTGCCTATGTGTCATTCTAAAATAGGTTTGGAATAGGTGCATTTTTGGCCTACCCAAATAGGTGACTGCTTAAAAAATTATTCTGTGATTCCAAGTTGGGCTTAATTTCAAAAATTGTATAAAGGGGGTTTAAGTACTTTCTTTCTGACATACCAGGTCCTCTCAGTGGGGCATTTAAATTTAGGATATACATATTTTTGTTCACCAGAATCAGAGAATAAACTAATAAAAATTTTTCTTCACCCTCAAATTTGAGTGAATCAAGTCCATACTGAACTGGAGAGCTGTTCTTGGAAGAAAAACATACACTCTCATAGAAGATTAGATGGATCAAACAGCAACTGTCAGATAAAAACAGAAATCTGGCATCACAGTTTCTGGTCAGGTTCCAAAATAGGAAATTTTTGTAAACAAACTTTTATGCTAAATGTCATATATGCTTCCTTACAACACTGATTGCAATATACTGTACATATTGTCATCCAAAATCTCTGTCTACACTAGGAATATTTGTTATAGCACTAAAGTAAGATAATTAACCCCCCTAGGAAACAAACTTTTACAGATCTAAGCTCAGAAACAGCTTCTCTCTAAACTCATTACCAATTCATTTTGTTCTGCAAGACTCTTAGGGGGTCTATTTACTAAGCGCGCTAGCAGCTTCAGCTCCGATTTCGCACGGAAGCTGCTGGTGCCGCTTAGTAAACAGACCCCTTAGAAATACTGAGGTCAATATTCGAAAGCAGACTGCTGTGCTCTACATTTCCTTAGCTTTTGGCCATATAAATTGCACTGTGCTGTATTTCTGATGATCTTAGTTCCTAGTTTGTGATTGGCCCAAAATTTGTCTAGTCTTGAGCTCAGTAGAAAAAACTAACTGGACGTTTTGTCTTGTCAATGTATTTACTCCTGTTTTAAAGATTTACTCGAAAGATTTTTCCTTTGTCATGTTCTTGTGCCAGAAATTCTGTGAAACTATGTCTAAGTATATTATCAGACATTTACCAAGCCTAATCCAAGATCCTGATTGCTGAATTAGTGATTACTAATTGGACAACCAGGATCTAGATTAAATTTATAGTATGTCTCAGAAACAAGACACAGTTAAGAGCAGACTGGCTGAAACGTGTCTTCCTTGAAGACATAATAGTTCCTCTTGCAAGATGCCTGCCTTTCAACCCAAGGGTTACTGGTTAAAGGTTAGGCTAAAATGGGGAAAGAGGAATACAACAACTGCTAATAAAAGGGGGGAGGGGAATTTGTGTTTCTTAAAAATTTGCCTGAAATCTCTTGTCTTTTGTGTTGGCTGCAGCTGCATCTTAATTAGCAAAATTGCCCTGAAATGAAAATTTATAAAAACAAAATGAAACAATGAAAATGTATTAAAATAAAATGAATTTTTTTTTGTCTGCACACTTCTGTTGTTTAGTGTGTTCCACTCTCTGCACAACTGGGGACCATGAGCAGGTGCAGCAGCTACCCGGCACTTCTCTGTGTTTACCTTGCTTGGTGGAGAGCCATGTCCTGCTGCAGTACCCTCCAGTGCTGCCTGTGTGCACTGAATTCAGGGTTTATAAAGTGAGCTGCAGCAGCTTCTGCTGGGACTCAAGAGCGGAGGAACGCATCCTTATTTAAGTATCTTCTTGGGACTACTAAGGGGAGAGATAAGGGCAGGAGGGATGAAGATTGTGTGAGGAAATGGAAAGAAAATGATTACGCAGGGGAAAAGCACAAGTCACTTAACCCTCCATTGCCTCGGAAGAAAGGCCTGGCAATCTACTTCTGGTCACATTGTTATGAAAACCCAGGGGCTGCTGGGTTGCTAGTAGTCAGCACTGACTTGATGGCACATTGCATGCATGCAATCATGCTGGGGGGGAGGGGGTGCAAGGGAAATGTGAAATTGTGCTAGGGAAGGAGAGAGAAAGGGAGAGGGAAAATAGTGAAATTGTGTCAAGGAAGGAGGCATGAAGGGGGGGAATGGTGAAAAAAGAAGATTGTGCAAAGAAAGCGGCATGGAGAGAGGAAATGGCAAAAAAAAAAAAAAAAAAAGATTGTGCAGGTACAGCAAAAATGCTGAAATGTGCCAAGAAGGGGACAGTATTGATTAGTCCAAGATTTTGAATGAAGCATTCCAAATGTTGGTGAAATGTTTAATAAACAAATATTTTTTAAAAAAACATTGATTGTCCAAATATATGTACATACCAGCTTCTATTTTTATCCTCAAATGAAGTGTTCTATGTGTCCGGGAGTGAAGTCACTTCCAGCCCTGGCCCGCCTCCACGAGTCACTTCTGGGCATGGCCCCAACACCATAGGTTACTTCCAGCCCTAGTCCTGCCCCCACAGGTCACATCTGGCACTGGTCCCGCCCACAATTCTACTTCCCTTTTGACTGCAAATTAAGTCCTTGGTGTGGTCTAAGGTGGGAATAAAAATTATACAAAAAATGCCAAAATTCATCTGCTCTTAAGCTATCCTATGTGTTCAAGTCTGAATGTATCTATAGCAGGAATAATTTTAAATGGACAAGTTATCCATTTAATGCTGTGCTAGCATTTTCAGCATTCATTAAGGTCTATCGCTCTCTTTGCAACATTTTCTTAGCCCTTCTTCCTCTTCTGATTCAGTCACTTGGATGCAGCCCGTAGCTCTACATGGATGAGATCCAAATTCTATTCACTGTTAACTCTTCTCCTGGTGATATTTCTCCCCTTCAGTCCTGCCTCCAGGCAGCTGACAAGTGACTGAGAGATAATTGTCTCTTTTTGAATATTTCCAAATGTGAATCTATTCACTTCCCTTGTCAATGTGCTCTCACTCCCACACCTTCTGTGATTGACAGAACCCCCTCGGCCCTCCAGGTCTATCTGCATCTTGTATGTAATTCTCTGTTCTTCTCTCTGCTTTAAACATCAGCTAGATGCTGTGGTAAGATTGTCCTTCCTTTCAGTGCGTCAAATTTGACCAACTCAGGACTTTAATTTTACCCTGGTAATTTCCCGTCTTGTTTACTGCAATGCTCTTCATAATGGTCTCTCCCTTTGTTGTCAAACGGCTCCAATTTATTCAGTCTACCACTGTCAAATTTATTCTTGGCGCCCATCACTTTGACTATGTTAGTCCTCTTCTGAAATTTCAGCATTATCTCCCTGTACTCGCCCACATCAAATTTAATGTTCTTGCTTTTGGTCCACCATGCATTACACTTGGATAAACCACCTTAACTCTCCTGCCTATTAACTACACTCCTCTCAGGCCTCTTTGCTTTCTTTATTGCCGCCTCTCATCTTCATTTGGATATTTCTCCTGGCTCGGCCTTTTTTCATTTAGGCTTCTTTCTTTAGAATTTCCTATCCGTCGATATTCTCCAGGAAATAGCCTCCTTGAAATTTAAAAAAGCTGTCAAAAACTTGGCTATTCCAATTTGCATTTGATGAGGGCCCTGGGTCTGAGAGGTGATATTTCCAAATGGCTTTGCTTTTCTCTTCATTGCTTTTCTCTCTACTCACTGTAATCTTTCTTTTCTGACTAGATGGCTGTTATACATTGAAATCTGCCTAGATGTACGTCATCTTTAAATGGTGGTATAACAAATACTCATAAATATGCAAATAAATCCGCACTTGAACGCACAGTTCTAATGGAAATGTGCATAATTTTACATGGAAAACTTATTTATTTAAAGCTATACATTTGCCACTAGACTGAATATATCGACATCGCTATTTCCAGTCAAAACAGAACAGTATACTAAAATCATGGAGACAATTTTCAGAGCAAGCTGGTAGCTAACACAACTTGCCTATCCGTGTATTATGTTAAGTTATATGGATATTACTGAACAGCTTAACTCACTAAATGACCATATATTATCCATACAAAATAGGGGTATAAATAGGGGAGAGGTAGAGGTGGCATCAAACCCTATTCGTTCTGTGGAGATATTCAGCTGCTAAACGAACAGCAGGTCTAAATTAAATGGACAGTCACTGGTGGTGCTCACTACTTAGATTAGATATACTGTATATTCAGCAGCATTAAGTAAATAGATAGACCCATCAAATAGATACATGAAGTTAAGCACCAAGCATGGCACTTAACTTTACAAGGTGGCCACCCCAGATGAATACTGGGCCCATAAATGCCAGAGAGGTGATTAGTGAGATAAGATTTTTCCTGAGAGGCACAGCCCACACAACTGAACATTTTTTGACAAATACAATTCTGCTGAATCTGTAACTTTTTCTTAGTCAGTTACACATAACACAAACAGCTATCTCAGATTCCATGCTTAGCATGGAACATCATAACCACCACTGGACACTCGTTACTGCTGACTCTGCCAGCCAAATGTTTGCATTGGTTTTATTGGTCAGGTTGCAGTATACAATTATTAGGCATTCATGGAAGTCCATCTCAGAGATCAGAGCTATTATACCAAATCTCTTCCTGCCAGGTTTTCAATTATCTATGACTAATGAATACTTTGAGGGCAGTGCCATACACAAAGATAATTACCTTTCCTGACGTCAGGAATCAAAAAGTAATGAACAGATGCTGAGTGCTCGTAAACAGAAAAGTCATTAGAAAGGTCAACAAAATGGGTGCCATCTTTCAAGAGCAGAAGTGAAGGGGTAGCCTAGTGGTTAGAATAGCAGGCTAGGAAATAAGGAAGCCAGAGTTCAAATCCTGCAAGTCACTCACCATTCATTGCCTCAGATACAGACATAGATGGTAAGTCCCTTTGAGAACAGGGAAATTAACTACTGTACTTGAATGTAATTTTTCTTGAGCTATCAATGAATAGGTATGAGCTAAATCCAAATTACAACACTAAAGTGTATTAAAATCTATTTAAGTGAGACCTTCTTTCTGCACAGAACTGCTTGAGTATATGCCTGGCTGGTTATATGTGTAAACTATTTACCAACTGCTCAATAACATCCCTGAGGCTTGATGATATTCCAGAACCCCTGCAGCTACTGGAAAAGATGTACTAGATGCTGCTTCACCACCTCAGACTTCAGGTTGTTTCCAAAAAGCAAGTAACACTAGCTGCATGCCATGCTCCCAACTCTCTGTCTAACACTGCATTGCAGAAGTGCTTGTTTTAGCTATCTGTCAACCCTTCAGATGATGGGGGAATACCTTCTCAATTCCCCAATACGTTTCTCCCCCTTAATAAGTTATAGCAGGCAAATATCTGGGGCTCTTTGTGTACTACTGCACATCTCTGCTTGCAAAATGGCCAGCCTGCACATGTATGTGGTGACATGTCCATGCACAGGGTCCAAAGTACTGACGTTGACACATCTATGTCGCTGGGTCCTGCCATGCCTATATTTCACACATGCATTTTTCTGAAATCGCCCATCTCTCCACATGTGTCTGGATCTTTACTCTGCATGGCCCCATTTTCTGGGATACTGATGAAGATGTTTACATTTTGGGCAGGGGATATGTCAATTTTAGAATGCATTTACATGTGTCCACCTTCTCTATTGCCTCCTATGAATTATCTAAATGGACTATCTAAAATGGGCCTTTATATGTTTTTATAAAATACTAGCATAAATCTGGCAGAAACAGCTGCCCTATCGAACAAATGGACATATATGCCATGAATGTAACCCTGTAAAATATATGAATAAATCATGACTCCACCCAAACTCCTCTCCTGAACACGCCCTGCTCTAAAGTCGCATACAAGTATGTGCCTAAATGCACCATGAGTACGTTTACTGAACTTCTTATTTTTCCACCCAGGCCCTCCTTCCCCCTTCCTCTATCTCAGTTGACAATACTCTTCTGTTTCCTCAGTCCGTAACCTTTGCATCATTTTTGACTCCTCCCTTTCCTTCTCCTCACATATCTAACAGATTGCCAAGACCTGTCGCTTCTTCATCTATAATATATACAAAATCCGCCCCTTCCTTTCTGATAACACTGCTAAACACTAGTCTATTCTTTAATTCTAGAATAGTGTAACCTCATTCTGGCTGGTCTCCCTCTTTGGCATCTCTCTCCCCTTCAATCTATTCAAAACCCCACTGCTCGATTAATCTTTCACTAGCCTCGTTTTACTTACTTACATAACCCCTCTTCTCAAATCGCTTCATTGGCTTCCCTTTTGTTTTCATATCCAATTTAAACATCTTCTTCTTACCTTTAAGTATATTCATTCTCTTGCTTCTCATTCTCTCTCCTCTCTTCTCGCCCTCTACTGCCCTCCTTGTGAACTTCTTCATCCGGCTTGCTTCTTTCTTTGTTCTTTCTTCCTCTGTCAAATCCTGACTTTTCACCTCACGGCTCCCTATGCCTGGGACAAACTTCCAGAGTCTCTACGTCAGGCTTCATCACTGCCCCCTTTTTAAATCAATGTTAAAGGCTCACATTTTTAAGGCTTTCTTTGGTCCGTAATCCTTTTCCTTATGTTTCCTTTCCCTTCCCTTTTGCCTCTTGTCCTGTTTGTCTTATTTAGATTGTAAGCTCTTAAGAGCAGGGACTGTCTTTATCCATGTTTGTACAGTGTTGCGTACGCCTGGTAGCGCTTAAAAATGTTTATTATTAATAATAATAATAATAATACATGTGAGATAATTTTATGAGTCCTTTCTAACACATATATAGATAGCTTTAGGCATGAAAATTCTTTACAAAATTACCTTTTGAGTGTCATACCTCCTATAAACTTCAGGTATTTGTGCTTTCTTTGTAAGTGTTAAATAGCAATAGCAATACATACATACTCATTTAAATGGTTATATGGTAACTGTATACATTCTTGCACACACTTTGCAGAGCTTCCTTCCAGTCTGAGAAACACCCTTTCTTCGAACACTTGCCATCTTTGCAGGACCGGCCCCAAAGTCGGTTCAAGGTGTTGGCGCCCTAGGCAAACCTTAAGCCTTTTGCCTTCCCTGGCAGTCTGAATCTATTGTTTAGCTTTAATGCCCTGCTCTTTTCCGCCCCCCCCCACCCCAGAAGCTGTTGCTCTAGGCAACTGCCTCGTTAGCCTAGTGGTTGGGCTGGCCCTGAATCTTTGTCACCTCTCTCTCCTGAAACTGACTCTACTTCCTTCACCCTCAGCTTCATTCTGTGCCTAGACTATGGCTGATTTCTTCCATGACAAAGATCACAAGATTAATTTTGAATTTTTTGTGAGGCCATCTCCACCTTCCCCACTTCACCTCTCTCTCTCGCTTTCCTTGGGCTCCTGCCTCCTTTCCTTCATTTTCTAAAATCACAAAGGAGAAAATTGCCCATTTTCTCTTATCTAAACTCACTACTTGTTTCTCTGATCCCATTCCCATCAGCTCCTCAGTTCTGTCTCTTCACATCCTCAGTCAATTGAAACTGCAATTGCTCCTGTAGCCTTCAAGCCTCCCTTTCTGCATCTAAACAATTCAAATCTGTTGTTCACCTTTTCTGCCTTAAATATCTTCCATCTGAAGTCATCCTCAATCCACTGGTTTCTGCCCTCTACATTTTATGGATACAACCCTTGCCAAAGTCACCAGCGACCAAATGCCATTACTTGATCTAAACCCTCCTTTACCTATCCATTGCTTCTGAAACTGTTGATCACCATTTACTTCTTGACATACTGTTCTATCTTGGTTCTCCTCATATCTTTCTCATTGTATCTTTAATGTATCTTCTATTGGATCCTCTTCTACTGGATACATGGTTTTGCTCAACTGTACTCTTGAATAAATCAATACATAAAGGCTATCTTTTGAATCATCTCTCTCCATCATAGTGTATTCAAAACATCCATTGTGCGACTTATTTCCTCCAACGCCATAGCCCCTCTTCTCCAGTCACACCGGCTTTCCATCAGCTTACAGTTCAAGCTTCTCTAACTCACAAGTGCATTCACTTTGAAGCTCCTCATTATCTATCTTCTCTCTTTCTACACCCTTGTTCAGGACTCCATTCATCGAGCAAGTTACTCTTATATGATTCATTCCTTTTCATTGGAAACTCCTGACTTAATGCTGTTCACCTTGTAGCACGGTATTCCCAGAATAGGGGCATGTTTACTAAAGTGCAAAAATAGTTTACACTTACCATGTTAGGAGCAAAAATTAACATGCAATAAGTGCAACAGTCCCACAATGTCAGAGGCGTGTCCAGCATGTTCCCAGCAGTTACTGCACTGAAAGGTTCCCCAAATACATGGCAGCAGCATTCACAAGTAACGTGGGTTCACTTAATGCCACCCATTGAAGTGGTGTTAAGTACACCCACACTAACTGCAACAGTGTCAATTAGCACACGTTAATTACCCCCACAGTAAACACAATATGCAGTCAACATCCGCTCCCTGTCCATAACCTAACCAGTCCCTGCCCTTTCAAGCGTTAAGTAATTAACATGGGTTTTTTAGAGTGTGGTAGCCATTACTGTGGTCCCACAGTAACTGCTTAGCATGCGCTAAAGCATGTTAACGTTTAGTGCACTTTGGTAAACATGCCCCACAGACTTTCTGATTTGGTGCATCATGCTCCCTCTTTGGCCATATTAAAAGCCAGCTTAAAAGTATGTGGGTCAGTATTCAAAGAGACTTATACTTTTAGCAGCAGCTACTAAATGTTTAAGTCCCCTATCTGAATTTTTCTGTGGCGCCATACAGAACATAAGAAATGCCATATTGGGTCAGACCAAGGTCCATCAAATCCAGTATCCTGTTTCCAACAGCGGCCAATCCAGGTTACATATTTGTGGCAGGTTCCCAAAAAGACACACAGGTCCCACAATGCTTGTCCAAGGGCAAGCAGTGGATTTCCCAGGTCCTCTTTAATAATGATTTGTGGACGTTTTCTCCAGGAACTAGTCCAAACATTTTTTAAACCCAGCTACACTAAAAGTTTTCACTACATCCTCCGGTAACAAATTTCAGAGTTTGATTATGCACTGAGTGAAAAAATTATTTCTCTTATTAGTCTTAAATGGGTAAAGCCCTAACCTATTAAGCCTTTCCTCATAGGGGTATCCTTCCATCCCCTTTACAATTTTGCTGGCTCTTCTCTGTACCTTTTCTAATTTCGTTATATACTTTTTAAGATATGCACACAATTCAAGGTGTGGTCGCACCATGGAACAATATAGAGGCATTATAATATCCTTTGTTTTATTGTCAATTCCTTTCCTTATGATTCCTACCATTATATTTGCTTTCTTGGCTGCTGCTGCACATTGGGCAGAGGGTTTCAACGTATTATCCACGATGACACCTAAATCTTTTTACTGGGTGGTGGTTCCTAATGTGAAACCTTGCATTGTGTAACTGTAGTTTGCTCTTTCCTAGGTGCATAACTTTGCACTTGTCCATACTGAATTTCATCTGCCATTTGAATGTCCAGTTTTCCAAGTTTTCACAATCATCTTGCATTTTAACAACTTTGAATAATTTGGTCACCTCACTCACATTCCCATTTCCAGGTATTTATGAATATGTTAAAAAGCAGCAGGCTTAGCACTGAGAAAATTGGCCATTTAGCCCTACCCTCTGCTTTCTATCTTTTAACCAGTTCCTGATCCATGATAGTACGCTGCCTCCAATACTATGGCTTTTTAATTTGGCCATGAGTCTCTCATGAGGGACCTTGTCAAAGGCTTTCTGAAAATCCAAATACACTATATCAACTGGCTCACCTTGGTCTACCTCTAGAGGAGAACAAGGGCATTCTATCTAGTTCTATGTCTAGCAGTGATATTCAATTTTTATCTGTATAGCTAAACATTTTAATTAGGACAGAAAAAAGGCTGCCCTAAAATTAAACCAGTGGTTCAATATCACTACTAGATATATAGCTGTTGGCAGTCACCAGTCTCTATATATATTCAGTGCTGCTGTATATATGCAGCATGCTGAATATATTTCTGTGTATTGTAGCCGATATTTAAAAAAAAAAAATACTGGCCACTGTGGGTGAATATTGGCTGTCAGATTTTCGAATCTGCTTTTAAACCTTGTATGCTCATGCTGCTAATCACAGCCATTTTGCTGAAATGAATAAAATTGCTGAGGCTTCTCATTTATTCTATTTGCATGTCCTGACTTTGCTGTAAACTCCACAGAGCAGGAACTTGGGGTCAAAGACAACACAACAGTGGCTGGTGAATTGCTGTGCATCTCTTAGGGGTGGGAAAACAAGGTTTCCCACTCAAGTCTTAGTGAGTTCCTTCATGTGGTGACCCCGTTGTATCAAATCTATACCAAATCCCAGCAAAGCAACACTACAATTTGAGTATGGTAGGAAAAAAAAAAGAAAAATACATACTGGATGCATGTCACTTAGGATAAAAAAGTGCTCACCCATAGCTTATGCACTAGGGCTAACGATGATGTTGCCAGACATTGCAGAGAAGACAACATCTCTGTCGCAGATAAAGCTTGTTTATGGGCCCAATGTCGCTGAAAATAAACCATGGAAGATAATGAAAAAGTTAAGAGGATTAACTACAATTAAGCGGACCACGGCAGATAAAGCGTAGTTACTCACCTGTAGCAAGTGTTCTCCGGGATCAGCAGGAATCAGTCCTCACATATGGGTGGTCTCACCGACGGGGCTCACGCCGGACTGCCTCCCAGCTTCAAAAGTAAGCTTTGGGAAGGTGTTCCACACATGCATGCCAGTCTTTCCAACAGAAGGAGTCATTTTGCCTCACTATGATGATATAGGAGTGGAGGAGTGGCCTAGTGGTTGGGGCAAGGTACTTCAGGCCGGAAGGTCGGGGGTTCAAATCCCACTAGAGGACAGCAACCTTGGGCCGGAAGGACTGGGGTTTCTAGTCCCACAGGTGCTCCTTGTGGTCTTGGGCAAGCCACTTAACCCTCCATAGCCCATGTTCCCTGTAAAATAGTTATCTCCAAGTTATAATGCCCTGTTCAATGTAATTTCAGTTTGTTCAATGTAAACCGCACTGATGCAGAATAGCGCGGTATATAAGAGAATGTAAATAAATAAATAAATAGTTTAATGAAGTCAAAAAGGAAAACAACTCTGTGGGGAGGAAGGAGGGTAGTGAGGACTGATTCCTGCTGATCCCAAAGAACACCTGCTACAGGTGGGTAACCATGCTTTCTTCAGGACCAAGCAGGAAACCATTCCTCATATATGGGGCTCCCTAGCTACAGGCTACCGAAAAAAACCTGTAAAAGGCCAATGCGGCAACCAGAAAAATGAATCAAGAACAAGTAGAATGAGCAATCTCTGAAAGGTTCCAAGAGTCAGCGTTCAGCAGGAACATCAACATCAGATCGACTCTACAGTAGTTTGGATGGACAGAAGGGCTGCTGGGAAGGAGTTGCTTCAATTCCCAAAGAGATGCCAGAGTATGGCCTGGCTGAAATTGCTGTCACGCCGGTAATCTCCATCCAGACAGTAATGGGCTGTGAAGGTGTGGACTGAAGACCATGTAGCAGCCCTATAGATCTCCTCTGCAGGGACAAAATGCAAGTTGGTCACTGAAGCGGCAACAGCCTGGACATTCTGAGCTGTGACATGGAGTTCCAACATCAGCCCAGCCTGAGTGTAAGTGAAGGAGATGCAGCCCGCCACCCAAAAGGACAGGGTGCGTTTCGACACCACCACTCTCAGCTTATTGGGGTCAAAGGAGAAAAAGAGCTGGAAGAATCGGCGATGGGATTTCATCCTCTCCAGATAGAAAACCAGTGTTCTCTTATAGTTCAATGTGTGCAGCTCTGTTGGCATGAGGCCTTGGGATGAAGGTGGGTAATACCACCGATTGAGATGAAAAGCAGAGACTTCCTTAGATAGGAATTTCGGGTGAGTTTGGAGAACCACCCTGTTTTTATGAAACTTGGTGTTTGGCGGGTGCACCACCACCACCACTTACAATTCGCTGATTCTGCGCACTGAAGTAAGCGCCATCAGAAAAATGACCTTCCAGGTAAGGAATTTGAGCGGACAGAAGCTAAGTGGCTCAAAGGGGAGTGTGAGGAGCTGTCCGAGCACCACATTAAAGGTCCCATGCCATAGGGGGTGGTTTAATGGGGGGGGGGGGTTGAAACAGTAGAAGGCCCCACACAAAGCAGCAGGGAGTGAGCAGAGATCAGTTGATCAGCTATGGGCGGATGATAAGCGGCTACAACATTGAGGTGTACTCTGACAGAGTTGGACTTTAGACCAGAGTCTGACAGATGCAGAAGATAAGACAAAATGGACTCCACAGTGGAGGAGAAGGGTTCCAGAGACTTGTTCTCACACTATTCGGAGAACCTGCACCACTTGAAGGTGTAAGTATGTCTCGTTGAGTCCTTGCGTGAGACGAGAAATATGTTCACCACGTCCTATGACAAGTGGAGCTCTGCAGGACTAGCTGCTCAGCAGCCAAATCGTTTGCACTAGGGACAACAGGTTGGGATGATGCAGAGTCCCATCATCCTGCGAAATCAGGTCCAGGGCATAAGAACATGATATATACCATACTGGGTCAGATCAAAGTCCATCAAGCCCAGTATCCTGTTTTCAACAGTGGTCAATCTAGGTCACAAGTACTTAGCAGTTTCCCCAGAAGACACAGGGTCCACAATGCTTGTATTGGGTCAAGCAGTGGATATTCTGGGTCCCCTTTAATAATGGTTTATGGACCTTTCCTCCAGGAACTTGTTCAAACCTTTTTTAAACCTGGCTACACTAACAGCTTTTACTACTTCCTCCGAAAGCAAATTCCAGAGTTTAATTACACGTTGAGTGAAAAATTATTTTCCCATATTAGTCTTAAATAGATTACCCTGTACTTCATTGCATGCCTCCTAGTCTTTCTATATTTTGATGGCATAAACAATCAATCTACGTTTACCCATTCCATTCCATTCCACTCCATTCATTAATTTATAGACCTCTATCATATCTCCCCTCAGCCGTCTCTTTTCCAGGTTGAAGAGCCCTAATCTTTTAAGCCTCTCTTCATAAGGGTATCGGTTCCATCCCCTCTACCATTTTGGCGGCTCTTCTCTGTACCTTTTCTAATAACGCTATATCCTTTTTAAGATACAGTGACCAGAATTGCACACAATATTCAAGGTGCAGTTGCACCATGGAACGATACAGAGGCATTATAATATCCTTTGTTTTATTCTCCATTCCTTAAATATTTCCACATATTACTCCTGAGTCAATCCCCTTTCCCCCTCATCCTATGTCCCCTCGAAGCAGAGTTTGCGGAGGTGGAGTGGAAACCAGGGTTGCCTCAGCCAGTGTGGTACAATGAGGATCATGCTAGCTCCGTCCGTCTGCAACTTGAAAAGGGTCTTAGTTATCAGAGGAGTTGTTGCATAGGCATAGAGAGACCCTCACTCCAATCCAGAAGAAAAGCATTGGGAGCCAAGCAATTCGAGCAGGGCACTTTGGAGCAAAACAGTGGGAACTAGGTGTTGCTGGGATCGGCAAAGAGGTCTATGGATGGCGTGCCCCACTTTTGGAAGATGTGATTGGCCATCCGCCTGTTCATCCACTCATGTGGCTGAAGGACCCTGCTGAGGCTATCCGCTAGGACATTGAGCTTCCCTGGCAGATATATCACTCTGAGGAGCATACCGTGTAAGATTACAAACTTCCAGAAGCAGACTGCCTCCCAGCAGAGGAGGTACAAACCTGTGCCACTCTGTTTGTGAGGTAGAACATGGCCACCTGGTTGTCTGTATGAGGATGACCTGGTGGGCGAACTGTTGCGGAAACGTTCAGAGAGCATTGGCCATGGTCTGCAGATCCAAGAAGTTGATCTGATTCCTGCTTTCCCCCGCAGTCCAGAAGCCGTGTGTGGACAGGCCATTCAAATGTGTCCCCCAGCTGAGCTTGGAGGCATTGGTCATTAGGACTTGTTGATGTGGCGGGGCCTGGAAGGGAAGCCCTGCAAGTAGATGAGTGGTGTGCAGCCTCCAGGACAGGGACTCTTGGAGAGGCGGAGTCACTGTGACCCTGTCCAAAAGACATCCCTTCGCTTGATGCCACTGTGTGCAGAGTCCACTACGTCTGATGCAACTGAAGTTGAACTGAGGGGGTAACATGGACCATGGAGGCCATGTGGCCCAGGAGGCACAGCATCTGCTGAGCCATGACAACTCTGGATGCCCCTCGCCAAGGTGACTAGGCGTTGGGCCCTGTCCACCAGAAGGAATATCCGTGCAAGATACAAATCTGCTCTCACCATATTTAAGATAAGAAACAGCATGTCAGCGGGAGCACTAGAGGAGACACTCAGCTATAGTCACAATGAGAGGCCTAGGAGACAAAGCACGATAGACACCATTCCTACTCCCTGTGCTTACAAAAAGGCAAAGGAATCAACTACCAGGTGAGCATTCTCTTTTGCTGCACCCATGATCTGGAACTCTACCTGTGAAGCTGAGATCCACCCCCGATAAGGATTTTAGAAAGCAGCTAAAAACCTTCCTCTTTACAGATCAATACAATGAACTCACTTAGCCCGAATATAGTTGACCCCATCTAACTCTGGAATAGCTAAACTCGTTCAACTTACGTCATTGTATATATATTCTTTGTACATAAGTTATGCTTTATTTGCTTCACCTGCATGTCTCCCTCCTCCTTCCTCCCCACCCTTGCTCCTTCATAAGTTAATGTAATTACAAGTTTTATAAGTTCTATGTAAACATGTGAGTTTGATGTAAACCGCTTTCAATTAACGGATAAGGCGGTATATAAAAACTGTTAAATAAAATAAATAAATAAAATGCTCAAGCCAGTGTGGTATCAAGAAGAGCCCTACTGAACTAAAGGCATTGAGAAGGCTGCAGATGAGAATTTGGTTAGTTGATGAGAAAGCCCAGCTGTTGCAGCATCCGAATGGTGCGCTTTATGGACTGCTGGACCCTGACCAACTAGTCATCCAGATAGAAACAAAGATTCCCATGAACCAGAGGAAGGCAGCAACAACCGCTAGACATTTGGTGAAGAACCCTGGGGCAAAGGCAAGGCTGAAGGGCAGAACCCTGTACTGATAGTGCCATCCACTGCACATAAAGCAGAGGCATTGATGATGCAGGGGGTGGATGAGAATATGGACGTAGGTGTATTTGAGATTCAAGGAACACAGCCAATCTTCCCGTTGAAGATAAGGCAGCAACATTCCAAGGGATACCATCTTGAACTTTTCCTTCACTAGGAAGCGATTGAGATTGCAGACAACCAGGATGGGTTGGAACCCGCTTGTTTTCTTGGGGACCAGGAAGTAGCAGGAGTAGAAACCTTGTTCTGTTTGGGAGGGTGGAACAGATTTCTCCAGTCGATCTGCCAGAAGGGCCTGGACCTCCTATTGGAGCAGTTCGCATTGGTGATGCTCGAGGGTACTCTCCTGGAAAGAAGGTGGGGGGAATCTGCTCGTAGGGCAGCAGGTAGCCCTTGCGGACCACCTGCAATGCCCAGACATTGGTTGTTATGCTGGGCCAATTGTGGGCAAGGTGTATCAGTCTTCCCACCATCTGTGGTGGAACAGAGGTTGGGAGGGGAAGACGAGCCATGCTTCAAAACCAGGAGTCAAAACCCCCGACCTGGCTGGGACTTCAGCGCTAGTTGCGGTTTTGGGGCTTTCAGCTTGCGCTGCTGGTTCTGACTCTTACACTGCTGCCTCTGCTGGGGCGGCTGGTACGAATAATATGGGGCATAAGTACCATAGATATTTTTCATCTTATGGTAAAAGGACTTCTTGCCTGAAGTCTTTCTCCTGGAAGGGTCAGCAGTGTTCCTTGAAAGCCTGTTCATGGTGAGTTGCTCCGTTTCCAACTCTGCGGCCTTCTCTGCCATGGATTTGCCAAAGATGTTCTCTCCCCAGCATTGGACATTGGCCAATTTGTCCTGCACCCATTGTTCTAAGTCCGAGGACTGTAACCACGCCAGGCGGTGGGCACCGATGCCTACCGCAACCATCCTGGCCACAGACTCAAACATGTCATAGGCCACCCTGGTGATGTACTTGGAGCACTCCTTCGTTTTGCTCAGCAGGCCCAAAAATGCTGAAGGTGCTCACCAGATAAACGAGCCAAGAACCCAGCAAGATCCCTTGCCAGGGCATGCAGGTACATACCCATGTACGACTGGTATGCTTGGATCCGAGTTACCAGCATCAAGCCCTGGTAGCACTTCCTCCCAAAGTCGGCCATGGTGTGGGCCTCCCTAACTGGGGACACCAAGGTGTACATCTTGGAACTTTTAATCTGAGGCATGGCCGATTCCACCACCATAGAGTTGTGAGGGAGTTGTGCCTTTTCGAACCCAGGGCTCTTGCGCATTCGATACATGGAATCGAGGTGGTGATTCACTACTGGCACCATGAGCAGTGTTTCCCACATCCTAAAGAGACGTCGTTCCAGCATTGGGTGAATTGGAACTGTAATGTCCTCTTTAGGGGGAGTTGGGTACTGGAGGATTTCCAACTCCTCTGCCCGAGGTTTCTCCTCTGCCTCAATAGTGAAGGGCAAAGCCTTCCCCGTGTCCCGCATGAACTCGAGGAAAGAGACACCGGTGCTGAGGAACCTGAGGTTACCAAGTTCATGGCAGCCAGCTGAACCATGAATGCAGTAAGGGCATGCTCGAGGGCCTGCATCCTCTCTGCGAGGACAGAAGTCTCCATTGCCACCGGAGTTGATCCTGCAGCCTTTGGTGACTTTGATAGGGGACTTCTCGATGGTTATGGTCTCGGGAGTCCCACGCTGGCCCTCCAAGGCCTCAGAGGGCAACTCCTTCCACCGGGGCAGCTTGGAGGGCCGCTCCTGGCTCTTGCCTTCAGAGTCACGCTGAGGGCTCCAATGCTGATGCCCATAGGCCTTCGTCCTGGGCTCAGCATCACCCTTCAATGCCAACTAGGTTGAAATCTGGTTCTTCTGGGGGCACACCTTATCAAGTGGGCCCAGCCTCCACGCAAAGCCGAAGCCTCGATGGAGGCCTTTGCAGGCGTCGATGCCTAGGAACTGAACAGCGATGCCTGCTGCTGTTCCTGGTTCTTAAGCCTTTTGCACATCAACTGCAAGCACAGAGTGCAGTCTGAGGACTCATGGTTGGGCCCGAGGCATTGAAGGCACCAGCTGTGGCAGTCTGTGATGGAGATGGTCTGGCCACACTGAGTGCACTTCCTGAAGCCACTGGCCAGTTTTGATATGGCAGGGAAGACGGCTTCTGCCAAGTCAAAGGACTCGAACGTCCTCACTGGCCTGGGGGTGCGAGAGAAAAATCCCATATGTCGAAAGAAAAAAAAAAAGAAAGGTAAAAGCCCCGGAGAAAAATGCGGCGGTGAAGCACCAATGTTCCCGGAGATGCAGGAAGACACTGTACAGCAAGCAATAACGCAAAAAAAATAAAAGAACTAGCGAAAAAACAGTAATATTAATTCTGGGACACAAACAACGTCTGGAGGACTCTACGGAAAAAAGTTAAGATGGCTCCTTCAGGGTGGGAAGGCCGGCATGCATGCATGGAGCACCTTCCAAAAGCTTCCTTTGGAATCTGGGAAACATTCCCGTGCAGGCTCTGGCAGTGACATCACCTATATGTGAGGACTGACTTCTTGCTTGGTCCTGGAGAAAGAGGATATAGTGTACTACTACCTTTATGCCACAAACACTATGGAGGTCATACACAAAAGTGGGTTACGGGGCTGCACGTCCCAGCAGGACATGCAACCCCACAAGCCGTCTGTGCCCGATTCCCCCTCTGGCACTCCCTGTATGTCAGGACGGGGAGAGCCAGCAGGGGGGTGGGAACTGGCTGGAGCAGGAGCGGGCCAGCCCGGCAGCACATACAGGGCCGATTCAGGTCATGGCCCTGTACATGCTGCTGGGTTCATAGGGATGTGCTGCTTATGCCACCTCAAAGGTGGTATATGCAGCACTTTTGGCCCAATGAGGCCCGAGGATACCCCCGGGGCTAGTGCCGGGTGTGGTAGGGCGGTCCCTGCCGCACAATCCAGGCCACGGCAGGCCAGCCGTGGGTCAGGTGGTGAGATACTGGGGGACCGGAGCCATGGATGTCGGGGGCGCCTGCGGGGAGGATGTCCCCGCAGATGGAAATGGCATGCTGGGCTGTCCTCAGGCTCGGTTCTGGCTACCGTGGAACGTTTTGTTCCCGCGGGCCAGAATTGGGTCCACACAGCCCCATCTTCATCAGGGACATCCAGATGGCCTGGATGTCCTCTTCCATGAATCGGGCTCTATGTTTAAACCAAGATGGTATACAAAGCGAATCCACCAAAAACTGGAAGAGAGAGACATATGACCACTGGAAAAGCTGCATAAAGCAACCAATGCAAATTTAAAATCCTTAATATAGAGAGAGGAGGTCATGTGACACATGAGGACGTCTTTCACTTGCTCCGGGACCACCGCGGTAAACTTGGTATAAAAACGGCGTTTTAAATTCCCGGTGACCGGTGCTGACTGTGAGGATATCAGCCCTAAGATAGTCTTAATACCTTGCTGCTTTTTGGTGCTCTTGGATGCCGCCCCCGGTGCGAAAGGAGAGGGAGAAGGAGAAGGCGCCAAAATCCCGGGCCGCAACACCAATGGAGACGCACCCCTCCTCGCCGGGCACGGAGAGTGGAGACTCGGCGTCTGAAGATATGGCGAGGGAGGTGGCCCGGCATCTGAGCCCCAAGCTAGATCAAATTCTCACCAAGCTGGAGGCGATGGGGGAGACATTGGCAGCTCAGGGCCAGAGAATTGATGTTCTCGAGCACCGCGTGTCGGCTATAGAAGACAACGAAGGTCGGCAAGAGAGACTGCACGCCGACACACGTGCACAGCTTGCGGCGCTACAAAATAAGGTGGACGACTTAGAGAATCGTTCTCGCAGGAACAACCTCCGGCTGGTCGGCATCCCCGAAACAACAACCGACCTTCAGCTTTTGCCGCTTATCGAAAAATGGCTCCCGGAGGAGCTGGGTCTACCTACGTTAGTGGGAGACTTGAAAGTGGAACGTGCTCATCGGATCGGGCCTTGGTCGGAGAACAGAGCCAGGCCTCGAGTGGTCATTGCCAAAATACTGAATTTTGCCCATAAGGAACGTCTCCTAAGAGCTTACCGACAGCATGAGGGTCTGCTGCTGCATAACACAAAAATTCTTCTATTCCAGGACTACTCCACTGTGGTGTCAGCGAAGCACAAGGAGTTCTCACTGGTATGTTCAGCCCTCTTTGAGAGGAAGATCCGCTTCTCCCTAGCCTTTCTGGCAACGCTGAGGGTCCACCATTTGGGCCGCAATCTCACTTTTGCGTCCGCGGGAGAGGCCAAGACCTTCTTAGCGCAACTGCACAAGGAGCAGCCGACACAGGCCGAGACAAGTGCCGCGGACTCTGTGAATTGAGCGCGATTGGACCTATGCTGCTAAATTGCCTGTTCCCATTGTGTGGAGGTGGCAAGTCTCCTGGAGCGAGGGGATCTCCCTGGTATGGTGGCTACTGGGACCCGGAGTTACCTTCCTGCTGGTTCCAGACGTTTTAGTGCCTAGTTGGACTATAAAAGTCTTTTGAAGTGTTGCCATGTTGATCTCTTTGCCTTTCCTGCTAAATGTGTAATGCCTTCGAATTTCCCAACTATCTCGGGGGTAATGTGAGTATGTATAGCTTGCACTCTGAGACAGCAGTGTAATTTTCATCATTAATGGGTTATTTCTCTGTTCCCCTCTTCCTCGGGGCCCCCCCTCTTGTCCCCCTCTTTGTTGACCGGGGCAGGGCTGGGGGAATCGAGGAGGAGTTACTGTAGTGCCCTCTGGGCACTTTTCTGTCCCCAATGGCCATGCTGGGTATTGTGCAGTGGAGGGGGCAGTCGGGGGGCCCCTGGGGGGGGGGTGACCTCGGGACTCGATTCGAGCGCCGGTGTTGGGTGATAGATCCCGCGGTGGTCCCGCGGGGTTCAGAGGTGACTTTACTCAGTTTTAGACTGAGGTAGGATGTGTGTTTCTCAGGGGGGTAGGATGTGTGGCGGTGGGGGGAGGTTGATTGGGAGGATGAGAGCGTGGGAGGGGAGGGTGGCTAGGGGGAAGGGGGGTGGGTGGGGGGTGGGGGGGAGGAGGGGAGGTAGAGAAGAGGGGGGGGGGTTCTAACAGTCACGCCCAGGCGCAGAAGCCTATTTTTCGGGGGGGGGGGGAACCACACATTGGAGATGGGGGGAGTCCCAGGCTGGGGGGATCCTCTCCCAGACATTGATACTGGTATGGGTTAAAAAGCTATTTGATATTTTGCAAATCTGAAAATTATTTCCTGGAATGTCTGCGGGCTGGGGAGTCCCATTAAGAGATCCAAAATCTTGCAAGCTTTGGCTCGGCAGCGGGCTGATATCGCTTTGCTCCAAGAAACCCACCAGACAGAGGAAGAGCATCGCAAACTTCAACGAGGCTGGGTGGGGCAGGTCTGGGGAGCCCCCGCCGTGGGCCGGAAGGGGGGCGTGGTAGTGCTTATACATAAAAATACCCGCTTTGAGGTTCACCAACAGGTCATTGATCCTACGGGACGTTTCATCGTGCTGCGTGGCCTATTGGGGGGGCAACCGGTCCTTCTCGGTAACCTGTACTGCCCTAATGTGTTAGACGCCGCCTTGTATTCTCGCTTGGCATCAGAAATCGAACAGCTGCCGGAGCTGCCTTTGATTATGGGTGGCGACTTTAATGGAGTCATGGACGTCGCATTGGACACCGCACGGGGAGGGGGTCCCAGGGAACGCCTTCATTCGGCCCGTGCGCTCCTGCGTCTGTGCACCCGCTTGGGGTTGGTAGATCCTTGGCGGCTTTTGCACCCGGATGAAAGGGATTTCACTCACCAGTCCCGTGCGCATGGGACAAGCGCGAGAATCGATTACTTGTTGATTACTAAAAGTCTGTTTGCCAAGGTGACTGAGGCACGGATTGGCCCCACGGACATCTCTGACCACGCTCTGATCTGGCTTACATTGCAGGGGGTGGGTGACAGTCCGGGAGCGCGCATCTGGCGGTTCCTGCTGGAGCTGTATAAAGATGCCCAATTCCGTCAGTTTCTGGTCCGTCGCTGGCAGGAGTTCGAGTCAGATCATGCCGGACATCAGGCTGAACCCGAGCTTGTGTGGGAGACGGCCAAGGTGGTCCTGAGAGGCGATATCATTGGATATATGGCTCGGAAGCGGAGGCTCCGGGCGGAACAAATTATCCACCTCGAGAAAGCGGTCACGAAGCTTCGCCGACGGCATGCCTGCGCCCCCAGTCCGGCTCTTAAAACACAGCTGTGGGAAACGCAAACGGCCCTGAACGAGCTCCTGCATCAGCGGGCAAAGAAATCGGCTATGTATTATCGTTACCAATTGTACTGCCAGGGGGATAAACCAGGCAAATTGTTGGCACGCTGTCTGCGGGGTCCCCGGGGATCGCACATGATAGCGGCCGTTAAGGACGATCAGGGGACCCTTCATAGGGACAACTTGCAGATTGCTCAGGTTTTTCGTTCCTTTTTTCGGACAATCTATACGGCAGACGCGGGCTCCCCGGAACGGATGGTGTCTTATCTCCGGGGACTGGAGTTGCCGCGCCTGAGTGGGACGGAGAGGGCGCTGCTTGACCAACCGCTGACCCTCCAAGAGGTACAACAGGCTATAGCTAAGGCGAGCTGCTATAAGGCTCCGGGACCTGATGGGCTGGGGGCGGAGATGTATAAGATTCTCAATGACTATATTTCCCCAGCGCTGGTGGCCCTCCACACTAAAAGAACGGAGCAGGGTGGCTTCCGATGGGGGGGGGGGAATCAGGCCCATATTACGCTCTTCCCTAAGCCTGGGAAGGACCCCTTACAGGCAGCGTCTTACCGTCCCATTTCACTGCTCAACTTTGATGTTAAGCTTTTGGCCAAGATTTTGGCGGATCGCCTGGCGGGGGTGTTAGGTAAGCTGGTTCATGAATCGCAGGTCGGCTTTGTCAAGCAGCGCCATGCAGTCCGTAACCTCCGTAAAATCCTCTCCTCGTTGGAATGGGTACACCATCGACGGATCCCCTCGTTGTTAGTAAGCTTTGACGCTGAGAAAGCTTTCGACAGGGTAGATTGGCAATACCTCAATTACTTGCTCCCGTGTTATGGCTTGGGACCTGCCTTTTGTAAGATGGTTCGTAGTTTATATGCGGATCCGACGGCAGCCATTTATTGCAACGGGGTCTTATCTGATCCTTTTCCCTTGTACCGGGGTACCCGACAGGGTTGCCCCCTGTCTCCCTTACTTTTTGTGCTCTCCCTGGATCCCTTTGTAAGGAGCGTGGAGCAATCCCGGGAGATCAGGGGCATCCGCATGGGATCCCACGAGTTTAAACTATCGGCCTTCGCGGACGATTTGTTGGTGCATTTGTCTTCCCCTCAGGCCTCTCTTTCATCCTTGCTGCAGGACTTTCACCGTTTTGGACGCTTTGCAGGTTTAGCTATCAATATGGAGAAATCCGAGGCTCTTGACGTGTTGGGCCTTTTGAAGGCCGGTTGGCAGGGGGTGTTTCCTCTTCGATGGGCTGAGGATTATTTCACGTATTTAGGCATTCGGCTAACGTGCCAACCGACTCGGTTGTATCGCTGCAACTTAGAATGGACTCTGAGTAGATTGCGGGAGCAATTGCTGTCCTGGAGATCACTCCCCTTATCCCTGTCAGGGAAGATCGCGGTGATTAAGATGGTTATTCTGCCAAGGATACTTTACTGGTTGCAAACTCTGCCGGTTTGGCTACAGCGGAGAGACCTCCGGAGGATTGAGGGGGTGATCCGGGGGTTCTTGTGGAATGGTAAGAAAGCGCGGATTCCTTTTGGTCGGCTGGTGGGAAAATGGGAGCAGGGAGGGATGGGTCTCACGGATATAGAAGTTTATGCCCTGGCGTGTCAGTCGCGCCACTTGGGCGACTGGTTGGGGGGCACGGAAGTGTATACACCGGTGGCCTTGGAGGAGGCGCTGGCGGCCCCAAATTCGTTGTTGGCCTTGCTGCATCTGGACAATCGGTTGTGCTGGGGCAAGGTAGAGGACAGTGTGCTATTGGGATCGGTTCGGCGGACCTGGTGGCGGTTGAATGGCTACTGGGGGGGGAATTGGAGAGTCTCTAGTTGGCTACCGCTGAAGGGCAATGCGCAGTTTACTCCGGGGACCGACACGGGTGCGTTCTCGGTATGGGCACGGCAGGGTCTCTGTAATGTGGGCCATGTGGTCGACCTCTCGGGGAAATGTAAACAATTCCAGTCTCTACGTGAGGAATATGAGTTGCTGTCCGGACACTATTTCGCCTACCTGCAGCTATCTCACTATGTACATTCTTTGCCGGCTGCGGATCTCCGGGCAGAGCGATCCGCGCGAATTATCGAGTTCTTTGGGCTGGGGGATGAGGAACCGCCTTCCATTCGAGGGCTGCGGAATAGGATGGCCCCCTTTAGGCCGGTAGCTGATTACCGCTCGGTGGAGCGTGCCTGGGAGGAGGAAATGGGCTGTGCGGTCCCTCCTGGTACGGTATTGGCGGCTTTACAACATATTGCTGAATTGGCGGTGGGGGTCCGCTGGAGGGAGATACAATTCAAATGCATAACTAGGGTGCATTTTTCACCCCGGCGGGCCTTCCGCAGCCATCTTACCACTGACGGGAGCTGTCCGCGCTGCTCCGAACCCCTCGCCACACTGTTTCATATGTGGTGGGGGTGCCGCCTTATAAGGCCTTACTGGGAAAAAAATTTGTGCCTTTCTGGTACAACTGTTGGGGCGGCGGGTGTGGTGGGATGGGTCTTTAGTGGTTTTGGATCAACTGCGCCCCAACCAGCCCAAGGGGAAATGGGAGCGTTTGCTGGTGCGTAAAGCCTGTCTGGTGGGTAAGGGTCCTCTTCTGCGTGGGTGGCGGGAACCGCATCCGCCCTCCTACTGGGCATGGCGGAATGCTTTTCATCAACTGATGCTCTGGGATTGTTGCCGCGCTCGGGGCAGTGTGCGACGGTGGCCGGCCTTTCAAAGGCTCTGGGACCCCTACATCCAAGTGTTGAGCCCTGGTGTACGAAATGAGATCTTGCAAATGGGATGTTAGATCCCCTGACATTGGTTCTTATATGGGTCTGGTGGGTGACTGTATGGGGGGGTGGGGGGGGGGCGGGAGGGGGCGCGGGAGCAGATCTGGGAATTTAAAGCAAACTTACACCTGGCTGTTACTTGTGCTCTGCAGAGGGGATCAGAATCCACCCCTCTTGGAGCTTGTTGTTGTTGTTATTTGTTTGAGTGCTGGTGCTTATAAATAAAGAATAAAAAAAAAAATCCTTAATATTAAAGTATAAAAGTAAAGAGGTATATATTCTGTGAATTGTGTGGAGAGAGAGATCTTGAAATACCAAGAAATTCAGTCAAAGACCAAAAAAATGGCAGAAAGATAGAGAAATATTTCCCACTGTATTTGGAGCCACAGGGTTGATTAAGAGGAATTTCCAATTGCACCTTGACAAGTTCCCCATACATGTTACATCTTACGAACTACAGAAGAAAGCTCTCTTTGGCATGGTGCAAGTACTATGATGAGCGTTAGCAGTATATTTTGAGAGACTGAGATCATATTCCACATACCCTGGCTTAGGAGAGAGATTCATGACTGTCATGGTATGCGCAAAACTAACCTATCTTGAAAAATTTCCCCAGGGACTGTCTATAAAGCACTACATAGGTCTAGTAACACTATAAAAATGTTAAGTAGTAGTAGTAACAGTATAGCTTTCTCACCATCAATCCTACCCTCTATAAAGAATGTAACCTAAACATTATGTGAAAAACCCATCAAAATGAATGTTTGCTGAACCTTATGCACCACTGAATCTGGCATATATCCTGGAGAACTGTCTAACGTGCAGATATGCATGCAGTCAGCCAGGTGGCCATGTATGCATCAGCTGATCATTAAAGTACAGGTGTTAATGGCAGGATTCCCAGACAGTAATGTTGATATAGCAATCCATCTTAAACGTGTACGCCCATGGTGTAGGGAAAGCCATTTTTGCTGCTTCAGCTGAAGATTAGTTTACATTTGAGAATTAATTTAGGATACTAGAAGTAAATGACCATAGACTGAACTCAAGCAATATAAAAACTTCTCAACAGAATGCAGATTTTATAAAATCAAATAATCTAATTCAATTGATTTAGTTGGTGAGGTAACGAACTGTTCAGATTATTACAAATTTAGTACTTCTTAGCATGTTATGTTTTGTGTCATTTTACTTGTGGGAAGGGTAATAGCTATTTTATTTTATTTTTTTTTTTATACGTTCTTTTATACTGCATTTCCTAGGATCAAGGCAATTTACAAAGAACTAAACTTCAACCATACATGGAAGAATTTTACAAGAGCTGGATTACTTAAACATTAGGTAAAACAGAGAACAAGGTAACTATATACATAATAGAGAGGTTGTACAAGGTAGTAATAGTCTGGTGCATATCTTAAGTTAGGGGTAGGGGGGGAAGGAAGGAAGGGATGGGCAAGGAGAAAGTTCATAGGTGGGCGAGTCAAGTGAACCCATTGAAATGTTCCATGACCACGTGGGTCTTTATCAGCTTCCTGAAGGTTAGTAGGTAGTGGATGTTTCTGATGTGGTGTGGTAGGCATTCCAGAGTCGCGGGACATATATGAAGAATGCCCTAGCGCAAGTTGTCTGGTTGCTCTTGATCATTCTGGAAGGCAGAATTAGAAGATTTGATGTATTATTCCTTCTTTGGTAGTTTTCTAGGGTCTTTGTTATTTATTTATTATTTATTTATTTAACAAGTTTTTTATACCGCCTTTTCCTTCAATCAAAGCGGTTACAAGAAATACAAGGTATAAACAAGGGAAACATAAACAGTATAGACATGACAACATATGGTAATGTAGGAAAAATAACAAGGGTTAACAATATAGTGGATTATTTATTATGATTATTTATTATTTGTTATGATAGATTGCAGGTATTGGAAGGATAACTGGTGGATTATTTTGAACATAGTTATTAGGGCTTTGTACTTGATATCTACTGAAGAGGTAACCAATGTAGTTCTTTTAGAATAGGTGTGATGTGGTTGTATCTGGGTGAGCTCATCAGTTTTCGGGAGGCTGCATGCTGCACAAGTTGTAGTGGATGTAATGAGTTCTTAGAAATTCCATGGAGGATGGCATTACAGAAGTCGTAGTGTGGTAGTATCATTGCCTGGAAAACTGTCTGAAAGTTATGAAGTTCCTGAAGGGGCCATAAGTGTTACAGTGTTCTTAATTTGCTGTAAATGCATTGAGGCACTTTATTTATATGTGGTTGGAATGTGAGGTACTGATCTATGGTAATGCTGAGGCATCTTACTTTTGACGTAACTTCTAGGTTGGAGTTGTTCACCTTTAATGTCTTTGGGGGGAGGAAGAATTGATTTTTGGTGAGGTTGATCTTGAGATTATGTTCTGATAGCCATTGGTTTATAGTGTTGAACAGGTTATAATTGTTGAGTAGTCTGGGTTTGTAGTGGAAAAGGGAGCATATATCATAATATTGTCTGCATAAAGATGATAGTGGACATTGAATGTGCTTATGATATTGAAGATTGGCTGCATACAGATGTTAAATAGTAACGCTGAGAGGGCAGAGCCTTGAGGGATGCCTTGTATCGGGGTGAATTGTTTGGAGGTCTTTTGTCCAATTTGTACATATTGGAAGTGATTTGTGAGGTATGACTAGCTATTCTAGGGCAGTGCCACAGATTCCTATATTGAATAGGCGCTATAGGAGGATGTCATGGAATATTGTGTTGAAAGCCATTGCAATGTCAAGAAAGATGAGAATGACGCCTTGTTTTATGTTTTCTATGCCCTTGATAAGTCAGTCTGTTAAAGAGATGAGCAAGGTCTCTACTCCATGATTGTTGCAGAATCCATGTTGGTGTATTCCAAGGGAAAGTTTGAGTCAATATGTTCTTGCAGATGGTAGAGGACTACCTTCTCAATAATTTTGGCAATAAATGGTAAGCTGGAGATAGGCCTGTATGAGCTCAGTCATTAGCTAAACTTTGTGGTATAGATTCAAAGTGTCTGTAGGTCAATTTCGAAGGTCAGCTCCCTGTAGAGTTTTCCTTTGCAACCTGCTGCTGGGCTATATTTGTATATACATAGATACGAGTCCTCGAAAAGCAGGTAGGTATTTATTTATTTACTTATTTATCAAGATTTGTTATACCACTATAGCGGTTTTCAAAAAACAGTAATAACTGTAGAAACCAGAACAATTTGAAATACAGATTAGGACAGGACCAGACAAGGTGTGGTGATGCATGGAACAATTATTTATCCAAGGTAGAATATAAAACCAGAGGAGACCAAAAGAGAGGACACAGCCTGTGTAAAGAATTGGTCCAGGCCCCAAAACTGGATTGTGATTTATTTGCAAGCCTACTACTACTACTACTGAACATTTGTATAGTGCTACAAGGCGTACGCAGCACTGAACAGACACATGTAAAAGACAGTCCCTGCTCATTGGAACTTACAAGCTTCTCCGTGACACCAGCATATCCCATACACCAAAATTGGCTCTATATTAAAATACTTTTTTTGTCGGACTATACACCAAGGTGGCTATATTCAGCTACCTCCGAGTCCATTTTATTCTTAATGAAAGTGACTGTGCATATAATTCCTCTTTTAAAATTAGTACTGCTTAATACCAACACGACTGCTGCATTTTGAACCTGTAAAATATTAGGTTCTGCTAATTTAAGCAAGCTTCACGGTTACCTTCTCGCCAAAATGAGGGCGGAGGCAGTGTAGAATCCAATATTCTCCATCTTAATTGTTCAAATGAATGACCCATTTGCAGACAGTGTTCAACTATGGGATCAGTTTTTGTTGCTGTATTAATACGAGATCAATGCCCTCTTAATCGCTACACTATAGCCCGTTTAGTTCGCCCAACATAAAGCTTTGGACAAGGACAAACTATTACATACACTACAAATGTAGTTTACAATCAGGCATTCACTGAATGGCTTAATCTTAAGAAGAGTAATATACAATTTAAAGGTACATCTCTCATCAGCATTAAGTGCCTTTTTTGATGTCTGTATTGTTTGGTTAATTAGTACTCTTTATCAGAAAGCTGTCTCTAGAAATAACCTGTTAAGGTTTTCAAGCCATCATCCAGTGAGCCTTAATTGTGGATTGCCTGTAAGTCAATTTTTATGACTATGAAGAAATGGGATAATGTTTCTGAAGCAAAGACACTATGTTATAAATATTTGGAATGAGCTTATTCTTATGAGATATTGAAAAAAACATTCTTACGTGGGTTATATGTATAGTGAGAATTGCTGTTGCAACCACTGATCTCTGAAGATGCTTATACAGAAGATGTTTTAGTTTGTATACTACCTTTTTACATGCGAGCTTCTCAGGTGGCAGCTATCATGTACAAACCCTGGTGAGTTTTACAATTGCATTCTTGTTTTATTGATCACCCAATAATGGCATATCAACGAGGGTAGAATATAGCTAACTATTTTAGTCGGTCTGTAACGTGGAACATGGGAAGTGATATGGTACATGTGAATTTTGAGTCCTCTATAGAAGGTGAGTTTTGGCAGAATCCTATTATAAATTAAGTCTTCACAATTCAAAATCATACTGATTGTCAAATTACATTTGCAGTGTATGTAATAGTTTGTCCTTGTCCAAAGCTTTATGTTGGATGAACTAAACGGACTATAGTGGAACAATTAAGGGAACATTGATCTTGTATTAATACAGCAACAAAAACTGCTCCCATAGTTGAACACTGTCTGCAAATGGGTCATTCGTTTGAACAGTTAACATGGAGAATACTGGATTCTACCCCCCCCCACACACACATTTTGGCAAGGAGGTAACTGTGAAGCTCGCTTAAACTATTGGGAGAAATTCTGGATTTTCACATTGAATACTATTCATCCCAAGGGACTTAATCAGCAAATTGAATGGTACACTTTGATCTACACTGTTTTCCCTTTAAGGATCTATGAGGGCGGAGTTATGGTTCTTTTTAAAAAAGATGCCACAGCCATCTTTTTTCAGTAAGCCAAAGAGTTCAACTCAGGTTTGTTAGCTCCTATAACACAGGTACACTAAAAAAAAATTTTTTTAAACTGCCTCTAATGTTTCGATTGATTTTTACGTTTTTTGGTGCGCTGAATCCAAATCTGGTAACCAATTTGCTCCATCACGTACAGATTTTTTGCTACATTGGGTTAGCAGTTTGAGGTGAACGTTTCAGATTGAGTGCGATCGAGATAAACGTTTCTTGGATGAATTCTTTATACTAATTGTTTAGTAGTTATTCAAATAAGAATAAAGAAAATTGTAACAAGGCAGCACATAAGAATAGAGTAATGTCAACAAAACACACTGTGATGGTAGCAAAATTGTCTGCACTTAAAACAGCCACATACATGTGCACAAACATTGAGCATATAAGAGCGAGGTTAGACACAAAGCAAAGCAAAGAAATGTGCAAAAAATGTTGTACAGGTATGTATGTAAGAATAGAAAACGCAAACCGCACCATTGCAATACATGAAGACAAACACCCGATGGTGTGAAAATAAAATTCTAATAAATGAGATCCGACACTGTGGTAATAACTAGCAAATTTTTATTTCAAAGTTTAGTAAAAACACGATATTTGTCAACACAGTTTAGATTTTAAAGTCATTCTTGGGTCAATCAATCTCCTGGTGGGCCCGTTTCTTCTTCCCCCGAATGCTTCTCTTGGTGTGCTGCTTGGCGTATTTTTCATCTGGGGTTTCCCGCAGCAGCAACCAGCAGAAATCAGCCATCATAGTGGTGTTCCATCTTCCTTGGTACCTTCTCTCTGCGTCCTTGATGTCCCGGTGAAACCTTTCACCTTGTTCTTCACTGTACGCCCCCAAGTTTTCGGGAAAGTAGTTCACATGGGAGTGCAAGAAATGGACTTTCAGGCTCATGTTACAGCCTTGTTCTTTGAAGGCATTGAGCATCCTGGCAACAATATCCTTATAGTTCTCATCCCGCCTGTTCCCCAAGAATTTGAGAACAACATCCTTGAAGGAATCCCAGGCTTCTTTTTCCTTTTCAGACATCGTTTCAGCGAATGCTCCATCTGAAATGAGTTTCCTTATATCAGGGCCAACAAACACTCCTTCCTTTAGCTTTGCTTCAGAAAGTCGGGGGAACTTTGAGCAAAGGTACCGAAAGCACTCACCATCTTTTGGAAGGGACTTGATGAATTGCTTAATGAGACCCAACTTAATGTGGAGAGGTGGTAATAGAATTTTATCACGAGGTACCAAGCTCTCATGAAGAACATTTTTCTCACCGGGTCTCAAATACTCCCGAATTGGCCAGTCTTTTTTCCCCCAGTGTAGGTCGCGGGCCCGGCTATCCCACAAGCAAAGGAAGCAGGGATATTTGGTGAAACCGGATTGCTGCCCTAATAGCATGGATAGAATTTTAAAGTCTCCACAAATCATCCACTTATGCTCATCATAACGAATCTTCTGAAGAATCAGGGCCAAATTCTCGTATTTTTCTTGGAGAATAACAGAGTGAGTAATAGGAACTGAAGCGAATGTGTTGCCATTATGAAGAAGAACACCTTTTATGCTGTCTTTTGACGAATCAATGAACAGCCGCCATTCAGCAGGATCATACTTGAGTTTAAACTTTTCCATCACTCCGTATATATCGTTGCAAAATACCAAATCTTCCTCTTTGCTGAAATACTTCAAAAATTGTGTCTCGCGGTTGCGGTACCAATAAAAGTTGTTCCTGGTGACAATAGATTTTTCTGTTTAAGCCGAGAACCTAGCAGTTGGGCAGCATCTTTTGGGAGTCCTAAATCCCGGACTAAATCATTCAATTCAGCTTGAGAGAAAAGTTCAGGTTTCGGATCTGGTTCAGTTTCAAACTCGGAAGTACTGGACTCATCGGGAAAAGCCATCTGATGAGTCTCATCATGATCAGAACCGTCCACACAAATATGATCCAAAGATTTTGGTGGTTCAGACACAGGTACTTCGTTGCTATGAGGCATAGGCCCAATTGCTGAGGGAAGGTTGGGGTAACTTATTACGTTCTTATTTTTTAAGTTGTATCCCTTCACAATGCAAGAGCAAAAATAGCAGTCACTGCTGTGGTTTCTTTGTTCACGCCACATCATAGGTATTCCGAAACGAAATGCTTGTTTTTTACCTTTCATCCATAAGTGTAGATCTTCCTCACATGTCTTGCACACTTTGTGAGGAGCCCACGGTTTGTCTTGATCGCCTAACTTCAAACCGAAATAGGCGAAATATACTTTTTTAATAAATGCAGAAATGTTCCTCTGCCGCTTTTTCATGGTATATTCCCCACAAATAAAACAAAAACTGTCCGGAGAGTTGACGCAACCTCTGGCTCTGTGAGCCATCACAAATACACAGCACTGCAAACTACAACTGTAGTGAACCACTTCGGAATAAAGCTGGATTACGACTGAGCAAACAAAAGGTAATAATGAACTTGCAAGAAACTGAAATTTGACAGGAACGTTCATGTCGCAACCACCGTGTTTGAGCGAGCGAACGAGGCGAGGCGAACAGGAAAGAACATGCGCCAGCGCGAGTACTGGATTTAGCCCCCCGCCTCCCAATTGTCCTGTTAATGTATAAAATGAATACAAAACACTCTAAAATATCATGAGGGAGTGTTTCTAGTTAGTTAACCATTACAACCTCTATTTTGGGCCAAGAAAATAAACTGCAGTCGGCTAAAAAGAAATTATGTGAACATTCCTTATATGGGTAAGAAATCTAATTTTGCAAGAAAACGTGACGTGATGGAACATTTTGGCTATTTTTCCTGGATTCAGCACCCCAAAATCTATAGGAATCAGTTGCAAAACTGGAGGCAGTTTTTTGGTAGTGTACCTGTGTAATCTTTTGGAGTTGACCAAAATGAAACCTTTCTGGATGAAGGGGAATTGCAGTACTGATCTACAGATGAGGTAAATACTATTAATGTAACCCTGATGCAGAGCATAGTATTTTACAGGTTCAAAATACGGCAGTCATGTTGGTATTAAGCAGTACTAATTTTAAAAGAGGCATTATATACATGGTCACTTTCATTAAGAATAAAATGGACTCGGATAGAGGTAGCTGAATATAGCCACCTTGGTGTATAGTCCAACAAAAAAATCCTTTTAATATAGAGACAATTTTGGTGTATGGGATTCGCTGGTGTCACGGAGTGGAATGCTTTTCCTAATACTGATCCATTGTGAAGGTACAGTAATTTGTAAGCCTGGCTAAAGAGCCAAGTCCTAATCCCAAATCTGAACTTCTTAAAAGAGCTGTCAAAATGGAGCTCCAGAGACAGGGAATTCAAAAGCAAAGATGTAAAGTAACCAAAAGCCCTACAGCAAGAGGATTTTAGACACAATTTGTCTAAGGAGGGTACAGTTAAGAGATTAGCCTGAGAGAAGCAAAGAGATCGAGTGAGGCAATAAGGAATCAAAAGGGAGGTCAAGTAAAATGTGATACAGGTGTAGTAGGCACAGAAGGCAAAGATGAGAATCTTGCATCTGATCTGGTACAAGATGGGAAGCCAATGCTGCTCATGTAATAATAGTATGGCCGAATCAAATATTTTAGTGTTATATAGTAACTTTACAGTGATATTTCATGTCATTCATAATCTTTTGGTGATAATGTGGAGCACTTGCCAACAGGGATTTACTGTATAACATAGTTACTCACCTGTAACAGGTGATCTCCGGGAACAGGAGGAATTTAGTCTTCACATATGGGTATCGTCGGTACCGACGGAGCCTGCGTGGGAACGCTCCCCAGCTTCCAACAGGAAAGCTTTTGGGAGCATCCCACAGTGCCTGCGTGCTGCCTTCCCGCCTTTCCCAACTGTCCCTCTCCAGTTGAGTTTAAAGCTGTGACAAAAGAGAGAGGGAAAGAGAGAAAAAGAGAGATAGAGAGATACAACTCCTAGGAGGGGTGGGTGGGTTGTGAAGACTAAATTCCTGCTGTTCCCGGAGATCCCCTGTTACAGGTGAGTAACTATGCTATCTCCAGGAACAAGCAGGAATGTAGTCTTCACATATGGGGACTCCCTAGCTGCAGATGCCAGGGAGAAGGCCCCAGAAGTTGTGTGCCCTTGTGAAAAGGCTCCACTTCCCCCCATGGGTCTCTGGCATCCTACCAGGGATGGTGGGTAGGAGTTGATTAAGTATGGAACAGGTGTTGAAAAACAGCCTGACCACACAAGGCATCCCGACGGGAGTCCTTGTCTAAGCAGTAATGAGCTGTGAAGGTATGAACCGAAGCTCAAGTAGCTGCTCGGCAGATGTCGTCAATAGACATAGAGTGAAGATGAGCCATAGAGGCTGCCATGGCTCTTACATTGTGAGCTGTGACATGGCCTTCCAGAGGAAGGTTTTTACTCTAATAGGCAAAAGATATACACTGTGCAATCCAGTTGGACAGTGTTCTTTTGGAAACTGGAAGTCCCAAATGGCTAGGATCAAAAGCAACAAAGAGTTGAGAGGACTTCCTATGTTGCTGTGTCCTTTGTAAGTAAAAGGCCAGAGCCCTTTTACAAACCAAAGTATGAAGATTCCTTTCTGCATTTGAGGCATGAGGCCTTGGGAAGAATACAGGAAGGTAAACCGCTTGGTTTAAATGTAAAGGTGACACCACCTTTGGCATTAAATGTGGATGAGTCCTAAGGACTACCTTATCATGATAAAACCTTGTATAAGGAGGATAAGCCGCCAATTCTTGCAATTCACTGATGCGACGTGCTGATGTGATTGCAATAAGAAAGATGACCTTCCAGGAAAGGAATTTCAAGGAGGTAGTGGCTAATGGTTCAAAAGGCGGTTTCATAAGCTGCCCAAGAACCAAATTTAAGTCCCATGCCACCGGTGGTGGCTTAATGGGAGGCTTAGTTAAAAGAAGGCCTCTCATATATCTCGCTATGAGAGGATGAGAGGAAATAGGTTGCCCATTTAGAGGCTTGAAAGAAGCTGCAATAGCACTCAAATGAACTCTCACTGAATTGGTCTTAAGCCCTGCATTAGACCAATGAAGGAGATACTCCAGTAATGATTCCAGAGGTATCGCAAGAGGGTTAAGACCCTTCTGCAAGCACCACATGGTAAACCTTTTCCACTTGAAAGCATAAGAGCGTCTTGTGGAAGGCTTCCTGGAAGCATAAAAGATATCCTTTACCTGTTGAGAAAGGTTAAGACCGTGAAGTTCTAGGCTTTCAGCAACCAGGCCCTGAGATGCAGAGACTGGGGATTGGGATGCCACAGCATCCCATCCTCCTGAGAAAGGAGATCTGGAGCAGATCCTAACTCCAGAAGCGGAGCTTGAGAGAAATGTAGGAGCAGAGGGTACCACATTTGCCGTGGCCAATGTGGAGCTATGAGAATCATATGACCTCTGTCTCTCTGAAGCTTGAACAGGGTTTTGGGAATTAGGGGAATGTGTGGAAAAGCATACAGGAAGTCCTGGCCCCAATGGAGGAGGAAAGCATCCCTGGCCTGACAACCCTGAGCCGGCATTCTGGAACAGAACCGGGAAAGTTTGGCATTCAGCGGACTTGTGAAGAGGTCTATGTCTAGGGTTAACCAAATTTGGAAAATTTTGGCCACCTGGTCTGCATGGAGAGACCATTCGTGCGGAAGCAGCACTCGACTGAGTCTGTCTGCCCAAGAGTTTTGTATGCCTGAAAGATACACCGCAAGGAGATTAATCTGATGCTCTCTGGCGAGGGCCCATAGTTGCGAAGCTTTGTTGCATAGCGACAGAGAGCCTGTTCCGCCCTGCTTGTTCACATAGAACATGGCTACTTGATTGTCCGTTTGAACTAGGACTGTCTTGTAGCTGAGCTGGGTGTGGAATACTCGAAGAGCAAGGAAGATTGCTCTGAGTTCCAGGAGGTTGATGTGTAGATAGGCCTCCTGTGGAGTCCAGGTACCCTGGGTAGAGAGGCCTTGCAGATGGGCTCCCCATCCCAACTGTGAAGCATCTGTTGTTAGAGTGGCTTGGGGTGGGGGTTGTTGAAAAGGAGACCCCACCAAAAGGTTCTGGGGTGACTGCCACCATTGGAGGGACAAAATAAGGCGATCTGAGTTTGTTTTTGTCTGACAGGCAACCTGACGCCTGAGCCCACTGAGTGGATAAAGTACACTGGGCTGCCCTCATATGGAGGCGAGCATAAGGAACCACATGCACGGTGGATGCCATGTGGCCTAGCAACTGTAACATTTCTCGAGCAGTGAGGTGAGGTTTTAACACTGCTTGGGAAGCTAACTGCACAAAGCAAAGGCAGCGGGCCTGTGGAAGGTTAGCCCTTGTCTGTCTGGTATCCAGCAGAGCTCCTATAAACTCTAGAGACTGAGTGGGAGCAAGGTTGGATTTTGGGAAGTTTATGACAAGTCCCAAATACTGAAGGATGCGCATTGTGCGAGAGAGAGCAACCCTGGCCTCTGGCTCTGAAGGGGCTCAAATGAGCCAGTCGTCTAAGTAAGGGAAGACAAATATTCCTAGGGTGTGAAGAAATGCTGCCACCACAGCCATGCATTTTGTGAAAACCCTTGGTGCAGAGGCCAGGCCAAAAGGAAGAACCCACTATTGGTAGTGCTTCCCTTGAAATAGGAAGCAAAGGAACGTTCGATGAGTTGGATGGATGAGAACATGAGTGTACGCATCCTTGAGATCTAGAGAACAAAGCCAATCCTGACTCTGAAGGTATGGCAGCAGAGTTCCTAGAGAAGTCATTTTGAACTTCTCTTTGAATAGGAATTTGTTCAATTCTCTGAGGTCTAAAATGGGTCTGTGTCCTCCTGTTTTCTTTGGCATAAGGAAATAGGGGGAGTAGAACCCTGTACCCTGTTGTAGAATGGGTACCTCTTCTATTGCCCCTTGGGCAAGAAGTACAGTGACCTCTTGACCTAACTGGTTGTTGAGAGAGGTCTGAGAATTGAACTGTCTTACCATTGTAGGAGGGGGCATGCTGAGGAAATGAAGCTTTTCTGCTGTTATCTGACCTCATCTGGAGGCAAAATGACATAACCTTCCTGGAATGGTGGAGGATTCTGGACCATTCAAGGCCAGGAAGGCAAAGTTCTCTAGATAGGAGTCAAAGCCCCTGTGGAGGCTGAGTCTGCTGAGCCGGTTGAGGCTTAGCAGCTTTTGTTTTTCTTTGCCTAGGTTGTTTTTGCTGTCCCTTTTGGGCAGACTGACCCAAACGATGCCCCTGCTGGGTATAGGAGGGATAAAACTTCTTCTTACTGAAGAATGGTTTCTTGTAGGATCAGCTGTAGATTTAGACAATCTATCCAAGGTGATATTGTCAGCATCTATCTCATTAGCTTTTTCCTGCCCATTCTTGCCAAAGAGATTCTCTCCTGTGCAAGGAATATTCCCTAGTTTATCCTGTACCCAAAGTTCCAAGTCAGATGCCTGGAGCCAGGCAATCCTACGTGCACCTATGGCAATAGCAGAGGTTCTGCTTATGCACTCAAAGCAGTCAAAGGCTGCACGATTCACAAACTTGGAAATATCCTGAGCATGTTTGACAAGGGCGAGGTAATTCTGCCTCTTATCATCAGGAAGGAGAGGGCTCTCATAAGCTCTAGATCTCCTGTGACCTCCTTAAGGAACATTCCCATATATAATATATAGGAACTGATCCTAGCAGAAAGCATAGAAGCCTGAAAGGTTTGACATCCAAAGGTGTCAAGAGTCCTACACACATGTCCTGGAGGATTAGATGCATGCCTTTTTGCACGCTTGATCCTTCTCATAGCTGATTCCACCACCATGGAATGGTGTGATAGCTAAGTCTTTTGAAACCCAGGACAAGGAGGAACTCGATACATGGTGTCGAGTCTTCGAGAGTGAGATGTGGTTAGAGATGTTTCCCACATCCTTAACATGAGATCATGCAAGATCTCATGAATAGGTAAGGTAGCTGTCTCCTTGAGAGCTTTAGGGTATTGTAGGATTTCTAATTCCTTTGCCCTAGGCTCTTTATCAGGAGCCACTGTGATGGAAAGACCTCGAGCCACATCTCGGATAAAATCCTGAAAGGACATATCCTCTGGTGGAGACATCCTACGCTGAGGAGAAGAAGAATCCTCAGGAAGAGGTACTCTGGTATCGGCAGAGCTTTCAGAGTCTTCAGAGTCATCCGAGGATTCAAAGTACCTCCGATCCGGGTGATCGTGCAAGGCACGGTACCGGTACCGATCGAAGTCGGCATCGGAGGGGTCCAGTACCAACTTGTCGATACCGAATGGATAAGCATGACTCGGTCCCGGTAGAATACCTGCCGATGTTGATGCAGTCGATACCAGTACTGGAGTCGGTACCGGTACAATTGTCTGAAGTGGTTTCAAGGGCATCGAGGCCGTGAGAAGAGCTGCCAGACTGCGTTCAATAGCCAAGAATCTCTGGTCTATCGACGCTGCCGATGCTTGGGTATCGGTACCGGATGAAGCAGCTGGTACACCCCAGAGCATGGCACCAGTAGTTCTGCCGAGGTTGAGGCCTCGAGAACATCCTGGAGCCCCGTTAGTGCTTTGAAAGTTGAAGCCTCCTGCTGGGGCAATTTTGCCGGTGAAAGTCCCTCAAGGGCAATGCCAGAGGCATCTCGATGCTTAGAGGGAGATCTACCCTTTGAGGACCGGCTAGATTTATGTTTAGTTACCTGAGATCCATGGGAGGAAGACGAAGCCCTGGAAGACATCGATTCCACAGAGGCTGCATCGGAGGGAAAAAGGGTGCTAAGTTTAGCAGCTCGGTTCTGCCGGCCCCTCTTCGACGTCATCCCACAGGCAACACACTCCAAAATAGAGTGGTCAGGACCTAAACATTTGAGGCACCACTCATGGGTGTCGCTGACAGAGATGGTACCGCCACACTTGGAACACTTTTTAAAACCTGAAGCGAGTTTTTCCATTTTAAAGGAAAATGTTGGGCCTAGCGCCCAAAATGGCGCGTGGCACCTGACGAGAAAATACCTGGAAAAGACTCCAGAAGGTAGGGTTGGGGGGGTTTTTTGGAAAAAAAGAAAGAAGAACCAGCAGTACCGGTATAGCGTCGAAGGAAGGCAGACGCGACCACAAAAAAGAAGAATAGAAGGGAATTATTTTCTGCAGTGACAGGATGTGCGACCTGTCGGCTCCACGGAAAATGAAGAACTGGAGAGGGACAGTTGTGAAAGGCGGGAAGGATGCTCCCAAAAGCGTTCCTGCTTGTTCCTGGAGATTGTCTGTAACAGTGAGAAAAAAAACATTGAAAAATGTTGTTGACAGTACAGTCTAATAACACACCTCATGGTTCCTGAAAATCACGAGGTGTGTGATGAATCCTTATGTGAACATGTAAATGTTGACTAATGGGTAGGTTGTCAGTATGGATTTTCAGATAGAATTTAGGAAAATGGAGAAAGGAAGGAAAATGGTAAAAAGAACATATCCTCTTTACCATAGCTGTTCTTTATTCATGCTTTATTAGTTGGTAATCGTAAAAAAATCAACTATTAATAGACACCAAATCTAATGACTCAATTGGCTATAGTTTTCTCAGTTAACTATTTAGAGACCAATATTCAAATATTTATGCTTCTAATTTTGAGAGTTATAGTCCTAAATTGGCCTCTGAAAATTTACTAGGGCTGAGTGCCTAAATTTGTAGTAAAAACTTCACTAAACTCCTAAGTGGTGAAAAAAAATAAATATATTCTCATAAAAAGAGTTTTTACACATGAAGAAGGCACAATTGGCACAAAGCTAAAACGTATACAGGGAGTACCAATAGGTTCTTTGCTATTTCAGTCCTCCCTGTATACGTTTTAGCATTGTGCTAATTGTGTCTTCTTCATGTGTAACTCTTCTTATGAGAATATATTTATTTATTCATTTACATTACATGTATTAAAACTATTTGTATATTTTTTTAATGTACATTTCTGGTTTGTGCAAAGATGACTCCCTCTTTATGTACAGATTAGATGTCTACTGCTTTATATGAATTGTTTTCCTTTTTTCTCCCCTTCTCCACTTCCCCCTCCTTATTTCCTCTCCCTCTTTTTCTTCCCCCCCCCCCATCTTCCCTGTCCTTGTTTTTATTGTTCATTTAATATCACAGTTTTTATCTTTGTAGTGCTTTTAGAAATATTTATTTTTATCTTCACTCTGAGAGTTTCCATGGTTTACACAAGTCTGGTACATCTGTTTTATCTGTATATGCTTCCTCTTGTGAGATTTTATTCTCTCATATTCTTTTAAATGTATTTTTATATGTATGGTTTTATACTTATATTTTTATACCTTTCGACCCCTGACAAAGGCTACTTTTGCCAAAACTTGGCTAAGTTGGGCTTTGAAATAAAGAAGTCTCATGTCTATGGTTTCCTTCTGCTTTTTTGCTGCATTTTTGACTTTTATATGCAGCAGGCAGAACCAAGAGAGAAAGGGAACAGAACACTGTCAAGTTTAGTGTCATCACACTAGTTAGTTTCCCTTTGGTAATTAACACACTGATGTAATTTAGCCAATCCATATTTGGGCTTTTGTGCATAAAGATACTATGATCATATCAATCAGTGACATTTTCACCATCTGCATGGTAAATCTTTTTGCATAACTTGTTTTATGACATTTTAATGAGTACGCTACCAAAGTAATTTTCTAGCAGGGTGCCTGTGTGAGAAGTCCAACAAGGTCCTGCGCTAACTCATGTTCCTGTGCTAGCTGGAAACACATGTCCCGGCGCACCTTCAGCGTGCTAGAACATGGGCTGCCAGCTAGCATCCTTTAGTAAAAAAAACCCTTAATGTATTTTTGACAAGCATTCAAAAGTTATCCCTCTCTTCATCAAGTCAGTAGAGCAGCAATGCACATATACTGGCATTAAATAGTAGAAGCTCATCAAGGTCTTACACTCTGCATTATATCCTTACAGCTCAATGAAATGGGATGGGGGAACAGACAGAGGTGATGAGATGATGACACTTCAGAGTTCAAAGGCCCTATATCTGACACCGGGCGAGAACGCCAATGTCTACTGAGTCCTTTTGTGCCGGTTTCAAAGTGTTTGAGCATTCCTGTGTGCTTTTGAAGCTTCCTTTCAGTACCTATATTGTAAGGTCATTAAGTGAGTGATCTTCCTTTGGGAAATGCTCACCTACTGAGCTGTCATTCTGTTTTTTTTTCTGTTATAGTTTATGGCATGTCTATGAAGATAGATACATGCCCTCAATTTTTGGCTTTTTCTTCAGTGTGGCACCCCTCTTCAATTTTTTTGCACTGGATTATATACACTACAATCAAAGAGAAGCATGAATATGAGCATTTTATTCTGAATGTCTTTCTCTTGGAGGTCATTTATCTAAATGGGCTCATTCTGCACATACCATGATAGCAATGAACCTTATTCTCTAAAAGAAAGGGTACTGTTGTAGTTGTTGATATGGAAGGATAGACTAGATAGGCCATGTGGTCTTTTTCTGTCGTCATTTTCTCTGTTTCTATTCCTAAGCCATGCACGTGGAAGATGATTTCAACTTCTCAGATTTTCTGCTAATGCTCACTGTGGCACTTGCATTGTGTCAGAGAACTCTCTTCTGGAGTTCCCATGTGGGTAGCTGTAGCGTCCTTGTAGTTTCTTGCAAGGTTTTGTCCCAGAACATCAAGCCTTTTGTAATATAAGGCTGTGGGAAATACACATATATTTGGTGACATACAGCAGCTATTTTACAAGGAAACATAATAAAAAAAAAGTGTTTCTTCACTTGTGGCTTTTAGGAAGTAACATTAGGACATCCTCAATGTATGTATGTGGCAGTTTACTTGCATTAATGGCCTCTTATAAAATACCGACTGGAGTAAACGTTTGCACATTGACATGAAGGCGCATACTTTACCAATAGGCATGGCTTGTGCTGCAGTCTGGGTGGAATTCAGGCAGAGTTCATAATGAGGCATGTTGATTATAAACTACCTTAATCTACATGTGCGCTTGTGAACTTTATGTACATTCATTTACAACTGCTTTTGAGCTAAAATTATATTAAAGACAAGTAGGCACCTATTTTACTTTATAAAATAGGCATAAAATGGGTTCATTGTGGTTGCCTTAACCTAGGTGCCGTTAGAAAATTATGTTCTGAATGTGTAAGTGATGATTTTGCGACTTATGCTTATAAGCGCCACCGCTTGCATGCTTAATTGGATGCCCAAGGGGATCCAAGCCACAAAATACAAATTTTAGGATTTTTGAGGTAGATTTTAATTCCAGAGCTTAGAACTGTCCTTCCTCTCCCCAACACTCCTCCAAATAAGCATTTAGATAACATTTACACATGTCTCAGAACAGGTATAAATGCTAAGTCTAGATTTTATGAAGCAGACATGTATTTCCTTTGCAAAACAGGAAATATATGCATACTTCCTGTGTTTCCCTATGGATCTCTTAGATGTGTTTTAGACAGGTAGGATATTTTTTTTAACATGTATTAGTATTAACCTTGGTGTTTGTTCCTTGGGCAGGTTTGTCTGACATTTTCCTCTTCATATTTTTATATTTTTTTCTTTTTAGACTGTAAATCATCTTGATGTCGACATGAAAAGCAATCCTTCAAATTAATAAACATACACATACTTTTTAGACCCACACTAACCACTCCCAGAACATGCTCCTGTGAAAACTGGGCATGCTTTTCTAGAGCTGCTACTTATACGAGCTGGACCATTTGCATGTCTAACCCAAATATTTACATGTGCAAATGCCACAAGCATTCTAAAATAACTTCCACAATTATTGCTATACTTTTTCTTTAGAACTAATTTTATTATGATGATGTTGTTGTGCGCTGTTGAGTCATTGCCCACTACTGGTGACCCTGTGAATAGTCAAATTTCAAACAAAAATAACTCTATAGGTCAGGATATCATCCTCTATAACGTATGTGTTCATACTACTCCCTTCACCCCAACTAAGAACACGACATTTAAAACAATCTACAATTAAAGCAATAGAGGAAAATATATCAGAATGAAAAAGAGGAAGGGGATTAGACGTTTCTCTTTAGTCCCATCCTCCCCTCTCCTCCCACGGCAGAGATGTCCCATAACTAGGTCTGCTGCTTTGTTGCTGTCCTAAACTAGACCCATTAATAGCTTCCAACATCCATGAAGCAACACAAGGGGGGGGGGGTATCCTCCCCTTATGGAAAACCAGAAGAGACTGAGAAATAGTTGTGGGTTGTTTTGGGCAGGTGTGTGGTTTACTGTATGCTGGATCATGGTTAGTTGAGTTGGTTTGGTTTGGAATGGTTTCATCTCCTCTATGGGTTTCCTTTTTGGTTAATTATGAAAGAGGAGTGGGGGAGTGAGTTGAACTATCGGAATGGAAACTGTATCATTACTGTATGGGTTTAGGAGAGAATTCAATTTTATGCTACTGTTTTAGTTTTGTCAGACTATTTGTTTCATCTTCCTAGTGAGAATGAGTGTGTGTATGGGGGAGGAGGACCAGACTGTAGCAATGATTTTTATACTGATATATGGTGAATTGATGGCTTTTGTAATATGTTTGATACACTGTTACATATGTACACTGTTAGGAATATTGAAATGTGCGTTGAATATAGGTTTTGTCTACAAAGGTGTGAGTAAAGTGACATAACATTCAAACTCTTCTGTTCTATAATGAGAAGTTGTCTTATTAAAAGGATTTCACACTAGCAGTGTATACGTCACACCACTTTACATATTGGAAACAATTTTAGAACCAGCCATACAAACAGATGCAGCTCATCTGTAATCTCCTCTTCCAAGGTCTACCCAAACAATCCACTGGACCCCTTCAACTAGTCCAGAACACTGCTGCCCGTATTATTGTTGGCGCTTCACAAGACCATATAACTCCCATCCTACATGATCTGCACTGGCTACCAATCTCTTCACGGGCAAAATATAAATCGGCGCTCACCATCTTCAAGATTAAAAATAACATGTCGGCAGGAATATTACAGGAGCTGCTCAGCACCAAAGCAAGTAAAAGACCAGACCTGAACAGCACTAAAAACACCATACCAACCCCTAGTCTGTTCACAAAAAACAATAAATCCACATCTATGAGGGCTTTCTCTCTTGCTGTCCCCGCTATTTGGAATGCACTCCCTGAAAAGCTAAGATCCACAACTGACATAAAATATTTCCGGAAGTTACTCAAAACCTCCCTATTCATTGAACAATTCAATGAAGACCCCCCCCCCCCAATCACAATAATCATTACATGGTACCATGCCCACTTCACTCCACATGCCATTTTACACAAGTTATGCTATCTGCACCATTCACCCTCCCATCACTCTTGTTACGATGTATATAAGTTTAGTTTCAGAACTCCCATCAGACCCCTCCCCTTCATTCTACATACAAACTCTTATGAGATTGTTTAAGGTTTGATGTTACTGTTTACAATTGCAAGTTCTATGTAAAAGTTGAAGTTAATGTAAACCGCCTTGATTAAATGAAAAGGCGCTATAGAAAAATAGTTATAAATGTATATTTTCCCTTCTATAATCACTGCTTAAATGTGCAACAAGTTGTGGCAGGCACACATGTACATTTATGCCTCTTCCAGAGTGGTGTAAATACACGCATGTATGTCTGCCAGGTTATACATGTGTATTTTACGTTTTACAATGTATACATGCAAACTCCAACTGCCATTCATCTCTTCCTGTGTAACTCACAAACCAGGCAGCCCCCACCCCAGCAATGCACAGAACTTGCTCTTGTTGGGCTTCCTGGAAACCCAATGATGACATCAATGCCCTCCAGCTACACACTGTGCAGCCGCACTGCTCGCATAGTTCTTGGTATGACCCTTTATATAAACCTTATATATATATATATATATATATATATAAGGTTTATATAAAGGTTTATGCAAGTTTGCTCTCTGGGTCAGGACAGCAGAAAATCTTTTTGTTTGGGAGGGCCAAACAATCCAAGCTCTGTCCATGCCCCCATCTCCCTGGTTGCTACTGCTGTCTATGTGCTTGGGTAGACCTAAATAATAATTGTAGCTTTATAGGTACTTACACATCTTAAAAGACAGGAGGTGCTCTCAGGTGAAGCTCATTACCCAAATCAGTCATACACTAAGAACCTGAGATTAGTTAAGCTTCAGGTGAACAAGGTATATTACACGTATTAGGTACAGTTTTATTAGTATAAATATCTATAGCAACCCTTAGTAACTAAAGAACTTAGATCTAAACACAAACTTAAAACTAAGATGCAGACAGCAGTTCAGCAGCGGGATGGGGCTTTCCAGTCTTTTGCATTGAGTGTCACATGTATGATTTGCTCACAGTTGGTGAGAGGTCTTACATGTGCACTAGGTGCAAGGAGTTCTTTGCTCTCAGGGAACGAGTCTGTTCTCTAGAGGCTAAAGTAGCAGACTTGGAAAGCATAAGACAGACAGAGAGGTACATAGACGAGACCTACAGGGATATAGTCCTGAAGTCCAACCTCCAGTCTGACAGCATCCCTGTTGCCATGGAGGAGAGAGGTCACGTGACAGGAGAGCATCACCCTGGTGTGGCAGGAAGTGATCCTGTAACTAGGACCTATCCTCCAGGTTATGTAAAACCCTCTCGCACCGAGGAAGTTTCTCCAGGGCCATGTGCCCATGAGGGAAGAGTTAGGACAGCCGTTTATAGTTGGTGATTCGATCATTAGGCATGTAGATAGCTGGGTGGCTGGTGGACGTGAGGATCGCCTGGTAACATGCCTGCCTGGTGCGAAGGTAGCGGACCTCACGCGCCACCTAGATAAGGTCTTAGATAGTGCTGGGGAGGAGTCTGCTGTCTTGGTACATGTCGGTACCAATGACATAGGAAAATGTGGTAGAGAGGTTCTGGAGGCTAAATTTAGGCTTTTAGGTAGGAAGTTGAAATCCAGAACTTCCAGGGTAGCGTTCTCCGAAATGCTTCCTGTTCCATGCGCAGGACCCAAAAGGCAGGCAGAGCTCCGGAGTCTCAATGCATGGATGAGACAATGGTGCAGAGATGAGGGTTTTGGATTTGTTAGGAATTGGGGAACATTCTGGGGAAAGGAGGGGCTCTTCCGAAGGGATGGGCTTTTAAACTAGATATTAGGGGAAAGCCGACAGTCGCCCAAGAGCGGATGGTTCGGAAGAATGTATCTTTGAAGGATACTACCAAAAGCAGAGAGGTTCCACAAAAGAGTAAAGTAGCCCAAATGCCCTCAAGTATGCAGCAGACTAAACTTAAAGATCCCAAATTACCCATGTTTAACAATAGCCAAATTAATGAGTAAAATACATTCTCTAAAATGCTTGTATGCAAATGCTAGAAGTCTAAAAAATAAGATGGGAGAGTTAGAATATACAGCACTAAATGAAAGGTTAGATATGATTGGAATATCAGAGACATGGTGGAAGGAGGACAACCAGTGGGACACTGTGATACCTGGGTACAAACTATATCGTAATGATAGAGCTGATCAAATTGGTGGAGGGGTTGCTCTCTATGTTAGAGAGGGCATTGAGTCAGAAAGGATTAAAGTTTTGCAGGAAACAAAATCTGCTGTAGAATCTATATGGATTGAAATTCCATGTAAAAGGGGGAAGGCAATGGCAGTGGGGGTGTACTATCGAGCGCCTTGCCAGAATGACCAAATGGATGATGAAATGCTCAAAGAAATCAAGGAAGCTAACAAAAGTTACAGTGCAGTAATAATAATGGGTGATTTCAACTACCCCGGTATCGACTGGGTCAGTGTCACGTCAGGACATGCTAGGGAGATAAAGTTCCTAGATGAAATAAATGACTGCTTCTTGGAGCAGCTGATTCATGAACCGACCAGAGGGGAAGCCATATTAGACCTAGTCCTTAGTGGAACACCAGATCTAGTGCAAGAGATAAGGTTGTTGGGGCCACTTGGCAATAGTGATCATAGCATGATCGCCTTTGATTTAATTAGTGGAGGAGGGATAGTAAGGAAATCCACAGTACTACCTTTTAACTTTCGAAAGGGAGACTATGATAAAATGAGGAAAACAGTTAAGAAAAAACTAAAAGGAGCAGTTGCAAAGGTTAAAGACGTACATCAGGCTTGGCTGCTAATGAAAAATACTATCTTGGAAGCCCAGACCAGCTGTATTCCACGCTTTAAGAAAAGTGGAAGTCCAAAAAACTGCCAGCATGGTTTAAAGGTGAGTTCAGAGAGGCTGTTGTTGCCAAAAAAAGCATCTTTCAGGAAATGGAAAAAAGAGCCAAACGACGAAACCTGGAAACAGCACAAGCACTGGCAAGTCAAATGCAAGGCATTGATAAGGCAGGCAAAGGGAGAATTTGAGAAGAAGCTTGCTGCGGAAGCAAAAACGCGAAGTAAAGACCTTTTCAAGTACATTCGTAGCAAAAACCTGTGAGAGAGTCAGTTGGTCCATTAGATGATAAAGGGGTTAAAGGAGCACTAAGAGGCGACAAGGCGATAGCGGAGAAATTGAATGAATTCTTTGCTTCAGTCTTTACTGAGGAAGATGTAGGGATGTTACCCATGACTGAAGTGGTATTTAAAGGTGCGGAAGACTTGAAGGAAATATCGATACATCGGGAAATATCGATACAACTATTAGATAAACTGAAGAGTAGCAAATCACCTGGGCCGGATGGTATACATCCAAGGGTGTTGAAAGAACTGAAATATGAGATTGCAGACCTGCTATTAGTAATCTGTGAACTATCATTAAAATCATCTCTAATACCTGAAGATTGGAGGATCGCCAATGTAACACCAATTTTTAAAAAGGGTTGCAGGGGTGATCCGGGAAACTACAGACCGGTGAGCCTGACATCAGTACCGGGAAAAATGGTAGAAACCATCATAAAGAATAAAATTACTCAGCATGTAGATAGTCATGACCTAATGGGAGACAGCCAATATGGCTTTAGACAAGGAAGATCTTGTCTTACTAATCTGTTATGTTTTTTTGAAGGAGTGAATAATCAGGTGGACAAAGGTGAGTCGGTTGATATTGTGTATCTGGACTTTCAGAAAGCCTTTGACAAGGTCCCTCATCAGAGACTTTTGGCAAAACTAAAGAGTCATGGGATAGGAGGCAGTGTACTATTGTGGATCAGGAACTGGTTAAAAGATAGAAAGCAGAGGGTAGGGCTAAATGGCCAATTTTCCCAATGGAGAAAGGTGAATAGTGGTGTACCCCAGGGATCTGTGCTGGGTCCGCTGCTTTTTGACATATTCATAAATGACCTGGAAGGTGGAATAACGAGTGAGGTTATCAAATTTGCAGATGACACAAAACTATTTAAAGTTGTTAAAACCAAAGAGGATTGTGGAAAATTGCAAGAGGATCTTTATAAATTGGAAGACTGGGCATCAAAATGGCAGATGAAATTTAATGTGGACAAGTGCAAAGTTATGCACCTAGGGAAGAACAACCCAAACTATGGTTACACGATGCAAGGTTCCACATTAGGAACCACCACCCAGGAAAAAGATTTAGGCATCATTGTGGATAACATGTTAAAACCCTCGGCCCAGTGTGCAGCGGCGGCCAAGAGAGCAAATAGAATGCTAGGTATCATAAAGGAAAGGAATGGAAAATAAAACAAAAGATATTATAATGCCTCTATATTGTTCCATGGTGAGACCGCACCTTGAATATTGTGAGCAATTCTGGACGCCGTATCTTAAAAAGGAAATAGCGATTTTAGAAAAGGTTCAGAGAAGAGCCACCAAAATGGTAAAGGGGCTGGAAGGATACTCCTATGAAGAGAGGCTAAAAAGGTTAGGGCTCTTTAACCTGGAAAAGAGACGGCTGAGGGGTGATATGATAGAAGTCTATAAATTAATGAATGAAGTGGAACGGGTAAACATAGATCGATTGTTTACCTTATCAGAATATAGAAAGACTAGGGGACATGCAATGAAGCTACAGGGTAAACTATTTAAGATTAATAAAAGAAAATATTTTTTCACTCAACATGTAATCAAACTCTGGAATTTGTTACCGGAGGATGTAGTAAAGGCTGTTAGTGTAGCTGGGTTTAAAAAAGGTTTGGACAAGTTCCTGGAGGAAAGGTCCATAAACCATTATTAAGAAGGGACCCAAGATATCAATGCTTGAACCAATACAAACATTGTGGTTATGGTTAGGCATTTGATATACCGCCCTTTTACGTATGCATCAGAGCGGTTTTCATGTATATACTAACAGGTACTTTTTTTATTCCCTTGTCCCCGAAGGGCTCACAATCTAAGTGTACCTGAGGCAATGGAGGGTTAAGTGGCTTGCCCAAGGCCACAAGGAGCAGCCATGGGACTAGAGACCTCAGTCCCTCCGGCCTAAGGTTAATTGTGCCCATGCGGGAATTGAACCCCCAGCCCTCCGGCCTGAGGTAACCTGTCCCAACCACTGAGCCACTCCTCCCTTGGGGAAACTGCTAGGTACGTATGAACTAGATTGGCCACTGTTTGAAACAGAATACTGGGCTTGATGGACCTTGGTCTGACCCAGTATGGCATATCTTATGATCTTATGTTCTTAAATATCTAAATGACAGAGAATTTGGCATAGACAGCTTGCTACATGTAAAATCAGGGTTAACATATACAAAGCTTTTCTATACAGTTGTGGTCAACATTATTGGCACCCTTGGAGTTCAAACCCTTAATGTCTAATATCTCCTAAAAAAGTAGCCAGTGAAATAGCTTTGGACTATACACACATTTGACACATAAAAGATTCAAATAAAACAAGACCAATTAAAAAAGGAAATAGTATAAAACCTGTGACATTGTTAGAACACAATTTTTGGTATCCTTATAAACAATTCAAATTGGTTTGAACAGAAGAACCACATTCCCACTGCAGTAAAATTAGATGCACCTGTCTAATATAGCTGTCAGTATTCACATGACTTGAATCAACCAATGAATAGCAGCTCCAGTTTTTAAAATGGCCATATTCAGTCCCTGTTCCATTTTCACACTGATGAAGACAAGAGAGCTAACTGAGACAGTCAGAAAAGCCATTATCACCAAACAACGAAAGGGTACAAGGCCATCTCCAGAAACCTTGGGATTCCTGTATCTACAGTTTGCAATGTTATTAATAGTTTCGACAATTAATGCACAGTTATTTGTATAAAGTTACAATGTTATAAATCTCTGTTAATAACCATTATCTGTATAAAGTTAAAAAATCTCTGTTCCATGTAATGTATACATTAGTATACAAATTTGTTTACTTGTTCCATGTAAACCGCCCCTGATCTCTGGAAGGGGCGGTATAGAAGAAATAGATAAATAAATAAATAAAAAATAAATAAATAAATAAATAAATAAATTAAGCAGTTTTCTGCTCATGGAACTGTTAAGAACCTTCCAGAACGTGGTGGGAAGAAAAAAATGAATCCAAAAAGTCTTGAAAGTTTAATGCGAACTGTTGGAAAAACACCATGTACAACATCAAAAGACCTTAAGGCTGACATGAAGCAATCTGGAGTGGTGGTTTTAACCCACACCATACACTGTGCACTAAACAAAGAAGGATTTCATAGGCAAAAGCCAAGGAGGACCCCACTGCTCAAAAACAGACACAAAAAAGTACACCTGATCTTTGCCTAAACCCACCTTGAGAAACCACAATCCTTCTGGGAAAATGTTCTGTGGACAGATGAAACCAAACTTCAGCCCTTTGGCAATGCAGACCAGCGATAAATTTACAGGGGAAGAAATGAAGCTTATAAGAAAAAAACCACCCTTCCTACAGTTAAATATGGTGAAGGCTCCATAATGTTGTGGGGCTGTTTTGCTGCTTCAGAAACCAGAGGCCTGGAACACATTAAAGGAATCATGAAATCACAGGACTATCAAGGTATTTTGGCGTGAAATGAGCTACCTGTGTCAGAAAGCTAGATCTGGGTCAAAGGTCATGTGTCCTCCAGCAGGACAATGACCCAAAACATACATCCAAAAGTACAAAAGAACAAAGGTTAAAAAGGAACAAATGGACAGTTTTAAACTGCCCAGCAATGAATACTGTTCTCAATCCGATCAAGAACTTTTGGAAAGAGCTGAAATCTGCCATTGGTAAAATGAATCCTGCAAACATTCATAAGATGGAACAAATCACAGTGGAAGAGTGAGAGGAAGTACCAGCAGACAGATGTACGGAACTTATAGATGGCTACAAGAAACGTTTGGAGCTGTCATCGCTGCCAAGGGTTGTACAACCAAATATTAGTGAAGGGTGCCATTAATCCTGTCCAGGTCATATTTTGTTTTTTTCATCATCAATTACTATGTCTAAGTTGCAGAGACGTCTTTTTTTTGTTGTTGTATACCTTTGAAAATACTATTAAAATATTATGATGACATACAGTTGGAATATTTCCAAATATTTCTCCAGATATTGTACACAGCATACCTAAAATGCAAGGGTACCAATAATGTTGACAACTGTAATTGCCCTGATTTGGGATGGTTTTATAACAGGTCAACTAGGTGGGGAGGCCAAACAGGCACCTATTTTGGATCTATTTTATAAAGATACATGAGTATCTATGTATGTGTATAAAATACTAGGTGTAAACCAGCAGATATTGTGGCTAGATGGAAGCCACAGACATTTACACCATCCTGAGAGCTGGTGTAAACACATGTGCATACAATCTGCATGACCACGTGTATTTTATAAAGAACATGGATACTTTACAATGCCGTCCATGGTCTGCCCAAATCCCACCCCAGAACACGTCTTCTACCACTACTACTGATCATTTATATAGCGCTACATGGGCCAAGTAAAAGTATGCATTTACAAAGACGATTTAAACATAAAAGTATGCACTTTTTGTCACAGCATATACTTTTACCACATAAACCCTGGGATAATTTCACAAGTCATTTTATATTCTGAAATATTTACAAAATTACCCTCATTATTTTATGTAGCAAATCACAAATAAGTGTTCCCAAGATGAGTGAGCACTAGATGCAGTCTTACACTCAAACAGAGCTGGCACAAATAAGCAGGAAAAGAGTGGGCTTTGCTTTTATTTCATCACTCCATTCCTGCTTTTTGTGTCTGCCATGGCAGAATCTGGATCAGTGTGTGTTGCTTGATTTTGGATCCCAGTACCATGAGCAGAAGAGTGGCGAAGTGTTCCTCTGAGGGCTATTTTGATCTAAAATGCAAAAGATCCTAAGCACAGAGTTCACAATAATTTAACATATGATACAAAAATTAGGGCTGACCAAGAAAGGGAAACTCTAGCAATAATACAGAAAAAGGCTATCGCTGCTACTCAGCATGTTGCCAGCTTTCAAGAAAAAAAGCATTACTGGAATAGTGGGAGCAGCCAGGTAGCAGAGCATAACCCTTGCATTTTATGTAAAATAATCTATGAAGGGGAAGTCCGCCTCAGGACATTACCATATTTCTTTTGACAGTCTATAAATGTTATTTCCATTTCAGAAAATATTCATCATAGATCTATACCTTACATATCTTACATGTACATTTCAGTAGTCTATTATATTTTATTTACAGTGGTCAGTATTTAAAGCTAGTTTTGAGAGTTAGATGGACCAATCTTGAGTTTTAAGATCACTGACCAACCTCACTGGTTAAATTTTGTCTGGGAAAAATATATCTGTATAAAGAAAAACAGCACTGGGGGTGTCCCCAGGCACACTGTAACTTTAACCAGTCAGTGCCGATATTCAGCTTTGGCTGGCCATAGTTAACTGGATAGCACAGGTCAGCCATATAACGGTCAAAGTTATTTGGATAATTTTAATCACATGGAGCGCGATTATATAACATTCACGTCTGGGCGGCAGAAATGTCCAACTTGAAAACGGACAAGTAATAAATCCGATTCTGAAACCGCAAGTATAGATGCACCTGTGGTTCTGGAATCAGGGAGATATCCGTCTTCAATGCGGCACGAACTACACATCTGCGGGTACACGCAGCGAACAGCCTGAACACATTCCCGTGCCCACCGTATTCTGGCAAAAAGTACATCTCCTAAGCTGATGCTCACACTGACAACACATTAATATGGATGAAACAAGAGCGTAGATACTCTCCTGTAACAGGTGTTCTCCAGGGACAGCAGGAATCAGTCCTCACTTATGGGTGACATCGGCACCGACGGAGTCCACACGGAGCAATTCCCCAGCTTTCAAAGAAAGCCTTTGGGATTGCTGCCATGCATGCGTGGTCCTCTTCCTGCCCAAGGGTGCCATCTTTCTCACTCTCCCTTTTTCCGCGGAGCCCTTCGGACGCACATCCTCGTCCTTCGGAAAAAGTGTTTCTTTTTCGGCCTCTGGCCTGCTATTTTTCCAGTTGCACTGGTCCTCTACCCATCCCGCCCCTGCTTCTTTTTTCTTTTTGAGCAAAGGGGACATTTTTCATAGCATTTTTTCCTTTTGCGGGTTTCACGCCCTTTTTCCCCCAACCGCTGTCTGCGCGGGTCTTTGACCTCGCGGAGGCCCTCTTTGACCTGATGGCCAACGGGTTTAAAAAATGCGACAGGTGCTTCAAGAACATGCTGCTTATGGACACCCATGACTGCTGTCTCCAGTGCCTCAGGGCCAACCATGATCCAGAGTTCTGCTTGCTTTGTAAGAAAATGTCCTCCAAGGCCCTGCTAAGTCGTAAGCAGAAGTCCGATGATATTTTCCATAAGGACACCTCGGAATCCCCAGTGGCACCCTCGGTCGTCACCCATAAGTGAGGACTGGCTTCCTGCTTGTTCCTGGAGAAATGGTTATACAAACCTGATTATATATACTAGTCTGTTGCATGCCCATAACACTACAAGGTTATGTGCGTGCACCAAAGCTATTGTATAAGCAAGGGGAAAGTGAGATGTTTGTCCTGACAGACCCTGCAGCAAAAAAACACGGCATTTAAAGAACACATTAGTAATTCCTGCAGTGGTCATCACTGAAAACAGTACATGAAATGCTAAGAATGGTCTACAAAAATGGGTCCCTACAGCTACATGTCAAAACATGCTCCTGTCAATAATAGGGATCCATCAGGATATGAACATGCAACAGTGCAAACATCAGAAACACATGCCCAAAAACAGCAGCATCTGTCCATACAAATGTTCACAATGTTAGAGCCCTCTGAAGGTGCAGTCAGATATGTATTAGTGCTGTTTGCACTGCAGCATGCCCCCCTCTGAGGGTCCCCCACCATTGACAGGGACATGTCCAGCTATGTTGATGAAGAGCAGCTTTTTAGAATATGCCACCCATTCTCACTGGCTCCTGGTGATGATGTGGTCAGCCCTACAGTCTAGGTACTGGTCAGGTATACATCTCTCCCCCCCCCCCCCGAGTTGTGGATCTCCACACCAGGGCCTCCAATGTATCCCCATACCACACACACACACACACACACACACACACACTTTCTTTCACACAAATAACATACCTCTGTCAAAACCAAGCCCTGCACCTATAAACAACTGCTGCTAAGACATAATGGCATGGTCTCAGGACACCACATTTGCTCTGCACTTCTCAGCCAGACATGTATGCCTGCTCAGTACTACCTCACATACCATCCCTACATCTACATTCACATTTTTCCAAACACTGGGATTATTAGGGAAATCTAGAATAGCCCCTTTAGCACAAACAGCAAATGTCAGCATAGCTAGAATAAAGACTATTGCAGTGCTGTATATTTCTGCAGGGGTGTTTTTTTTTATTGTTCCTTCACCTTACAAACATCCCTCACATGTGCATTCTTTTTTACAACTGCATCTTGAACCCTCCCAGACAGCAGGCACACCAGTTCAATACAGACATGTCACAGCCATTCATCTCTATGGAACGCATTGAATATTAGAGCAGAAATTTTTCTAAGTCCTGGCCTTATTCCACACTGCTGCTGGTATAACATAGGTGCCCACAGGAAACACTCAGGACATACACAAACCATTCCTGAATATGCTTTCTATGTCTCCATAGCTTGTCATGCCCACATTCTGCGATCCCCGTTTTCGCAATGTCTACGTGCAGGGCCATGTGGTTTAGAAATACAGGTCTAGACATTTTCATGAGAAAAATGTCTATCCCGCACGTCCAGGCAGCCTATTTGCATTTAAGAATGACCCCCATACTGTATATTCAGAAACACATATATCTAGATAAATTTCCCGGAATGTATTGATAAAACTATCCAGATAGCTTACCCCATGGTGAGTTTTTGAATGTGAACCTCACCACTGGAAATACATAGTTAACCAGTCAGATGTTCTAAATCACAATACATTTTTACACTTGTACTCTAATCGTCCTAATTATAAATATTGTTTCTAGGCAGAAAGTTTCTGAAATAAAAGTGCTGTCTGAAAACATTTCTGTCCTTTAAATCAGCCCTTGAAGTATCTAGGATTTGCTATACTCAGCTTTTGTTTCAGAAATTTATAGGGTGGTGTGAATGACCCTCTGCCTTTCATGTGGTTGCCAGAGTAACCAGATATTTTCCAGACGTAACATATAAGGAGAAAGCCATCCAGCGTTTGGTCACTTTTGATCAGGTTTAGGACGTAAAACAGATTACGAAGTGTCTTACTAATATTTTATAGAACCAGACTGTGCCCAGACTTTCAAAAGAACAGCACAGCAGGGGGGTAGGCTAACTCAGCAGTATGACACGTTCACTTTACAAGACAAGCTTTTTATCTGCCATGCAGAACGCAGACTCCTTCACAATTCACTATTATATTTGCCTGCTTAACTGTGAAAGAAAAAAAGGAAACATTTTTTATTTTCACTGACCTGTCTATGACCAAGATCTTTTGTTTAAACTTCAATAAAACCATACAATCATCTTATCTTATAAATGCACAATGTAAAACAGATTTGTTCTAAAAGTTATACCACATTACTTTTGTGTACAATTAACGAGCATCATGGTAGGTTTTAATGTGCTTTGTTTTTCTTCACTTGATTTCTAGAATTAACATCAGTGATATTTTATTGAAAACAAGTCAGTGCATACTTTTTGTACAGATTCCAATGATATTCCATAAATAGAAATATTGCACTAGTCACCTGTCAATAAATATCTTGTTTATTGCTACGGGAGACATTCTTTTCCTAAGAGGATTTTTTCTTATATCTAAAACCATATAATCTAGAAGAGCAAATGAACTTCCAAGATGCAGGATAATGGTAGTGATAAATCAACTGATTAGCAAAACTTGCTTCAATGTCAAGAGGGCAATTTCGATAAATGGGTTAGTTTTGTAGAGCGGAGAGTTTGGAGAGCTTAAATGGATTCTTTCGATCATAGGGCTGTTCTTGTGAAGAGCTTTTGACTTCATTTATTTTGAAAGTCTCTCTGCTTTGGAATGTCCGTTTGGGAAGTTTGCAGCATAGCGGTTGAGCGCTAATGGAGCGATTGGCTTGAAGCGTTTTTAAAGATAAGTTTTAGATGGCTCTTTGGTGAGCGTTGTTTATATCAGCTTATCTTTATTTTCCTTTTTTTAGGAAGTCACGATCGGTTCCTGTGTCGCTCATCCTAATGTTTATATTACTATGACGCTATTTGTGTGATTGTGGATGTCATGTATGTAGTGTGAGTGTGATTAGATGTAATATCTATGGTAATCCCAGAAGTACTTTTTGTGGTTTTAGGGTGTATTAGTGGTGATTGAATATTGGTTGAATAAGAGTGGCTATATGACCTATGATGTGAGCGTCAGCTGTTCCCTATAGTGATTTATCACTACATGTAGGGCTCTAGTCATCCTGAGGTCATTTCTTGCCTATGTGAAGTATTAAGGTGATATTTGGAGTGTTAGTAATTCTTTAAGAGTAAATCTTGTATTTAAGGGCATTGTTGTGTTGTTTTGATTAGTTTTGCACATACCATGACAGTCATGAACCTCACTCCTAAGCCAGGGCATGTGGAATATAATCTCAGTCTCTCAAATTTTCTGCTAATGCTCGCCATAGTACTTGCATTATACCAAAGAGAGCTTCATTCTGGAGTACATAAGATGTATGGATAGTTTTTCAAATGTGACTGGACGTTCTTCTTTATCAAGCCTGTGGCTCCCAATACCTTGGGAAATATTTCTGTATCTTTCTGCCACATATTCTTGGTCTCTGATTGCATTTCATGGTACTTCCTGATATTTTCCCTCTCCATGCGACTTACAGAATAATTACTTGGAACAGGCACCTCTAATTACACAGGTACACTAAAAAAAAAATTTTTAAACTGCCTCTAATGTTTCGATTGATTTTTACGTTTTTTGGTGCGCTGAATCCAAATCTGGTAACCAATTTGCTCCATCACGTACAGATTTTTTGCTACATTGGGTTAGCAGTTTGAGGTGAACGTTTCAGATTGAGTGCGATCGAGATAAAAGTTTCTTGGATGAATTCTTTATACTAATTGTTTAGTAGTTATTCAAATAAGAATAAAGAAAATTGTAACAAGGCAGCACATAAGAATAATGTCAACAAAACACACTGTGATGGTAGCAAAATTGTCTGCACTTAAAACAGCCACATACATGTGCACAAACATTGAGCATATAAGAGCGAGGTTAGACACAAAGCAAAGCAAAGAAATGTGCAAAAAATGTTGTACAGGTATGTATGTAAGAATAGAAAACGCAAACCGCACCATTGCAATACATGAAGACAAACACCCGATGGTGTGAAAATAAAATTCTAATAAATGAGATCCGACACTGTGGTAATAACTAGCAAATTTTTATTTCAAAGTTTAGTAAAAACACGATATTTGTCAACACAGTTTAGATTATAAAGTCATTCTTGGGTCAATCAATCTCCTGGTGGGCCCGTTTCTTCTTCCCCCGAATGCTTCTCTTGGTGCGCTGCTTGGCGTATTTTTCATCTGGGGTTTCCCGCAGCAGCAACCAGCAGAAATCAGCCATCATAGTGGTGTTCCATCTTCCTTGGTACCTTCTCTCTGCGTCCTTGATGTCCTGGTGAAACCTTTCACCTTGTTCTTCACTGTACGCCCCCAAGTTTTCGGGAAAGTAGTTCACATGGGAGTGCAAGAAATGGACTTTCAGGCTCATGTTACAGCCTTGTTCTTTGAAGGCATTGAGCATCCTGGCAACAATATCCTTATAGTTCTCATCCCGCCTATTCCCCAAGAATTTGAGAACAACATCCTTGAAGGAATCCCAAGCTTCTTTTTCCTTCTCAGACATCGTTTCAGCGAATGCTCCATCTGAAATGAGTTTCCTTATATCAGGGCCAACAAACACTCCTTCCTTTAGCTTTGCTTCAGAAAGTCGGGGAAACTTTGAGCAAAGGTACCGAAAGCACTCACCATCTTTTGGAAGGGACTTGATGAATTGCTTAATGAGACCCAACTTAATGTGGAGAGGTGGTAATAGAATTTTATCACGAGGTACCAAGCTCTCATGAAGAACATTTTTCTCACCGGGTCTCAAATACTCCCGATTTGGCCAGTCTTTTTTCCCCCAGTGTAGGTCGCGGGCCCGGCTATCCCACAAGCAAAGGAAGCAGGGATATTTGGTGAAACCGGATTGCTGCCCTAATAGCATGGATAGAATTTTAAAGTCTCCACAAATCATCCACTTATGCTCATCATAACGAATCTTCTGAAGAATCAGGGCCAAATTCTCGTATTTTTTTGGAGAATAACAGAGTGAGCAATAGGAACTGAAGCGAATGTGTTGCCATTATGAAGAAGAACACCTTTTATGCTTTTGACGAATCAATGAACAGCCGCCATTCAGCAGGATCATACTTGAGTTTAAACTTTTCCATCACTCCGTATATATCGTTGCAAAATATCAAATCTTCCTCTTTGCTGAAATACTTCAAAAAATGTGTCTCGCGGTTGCGGTACCAATAAAAAGTTGTTCCTGGTGACAATAGATTTTTCTGTTTAAGCCGAGAACCTAGCAGTTGGGCAGCATCTTTTGGGAGTCCTAAATCCTGGACTAAATCATTCAATTCAGCTTGAGAGAAAAGTTCAGGTTTCGGATCTGGTTCAGTTTCAAACTCGGAAGTACTGGACTCATCGGGAAAAGCCATCTGATGAGTCTCATCATGATCAGAACCGTCCACACAAATATGATCCAAAGATTTTGGTGGTTCAGGCACAGGTACTTCGTTGCTATGAGGCATAGGCCTAATTGCTGAGGGAAGGTTGGGGTAACTTATTACGTTCTTATTTTTTAAGTTGTATCCCTTCACAATGCAAGAGCAAAAATAGCAGTCACTGCTGTGGTCTCTTTGTTCACGCCACATCATAGGTATTCCGAAACGAAATGCTTGTTTTTTACCTTTCATCCATAAGCGTAGATCTTCCTCACATGTCTTGCACACTTTGTGAGGAGCCCATGGTTCGTCTTGATCGCCTAACTTCAAACCGAAATAGGCGAAATATACTTTTTTAATAAATGCAGAAATGTTCCTCTGCCGCTTTTTCATGGTATATTCCCCACAAATAAAACAAAAACTGTCCGGAGAGTTGACGCAACCTCTGGCTCTGTGAGCCATCAGAAATACACAGCACTGCAAACTACAACTGTAGTGAACCACTTCGGAATAAAGCTGGATTACGACTGAGCAAACAAAAGGTAATAATGAACTTGCAAGAAACTGAAATTTGACAGGAACGTTCATGTCGCAACCACCGTGTTTGAGCGAGCGAACGAGGCGAGGCGAACAGGAAAGAACATGCGCCAGCGCGAGTACTGGATTTAGCCCCCCGCCTCCCAATTGTCCTGTTAATGTATAAAATGAATACAAAACACTCTAAAATATCATGAGGGAGTGTTTCTAGTTAGTTAACCATTACAACCTCTATTTTGGGCCAAGAAAATAAACTGCAGTCGGCTAAAAAGAAATTATGTGAACATTCCTTATATGGGTAAGAAATCTAATTTTGCAAGAAAACGTGAGGTGATGGAACATTTTGGCTATTTTTCCTGGATTCAGCACCCCATAATCTATAGGAATCAGTTGCAAAACTGGAGGCAGTTTTTTGGTAGTGTATCTGTGTTATCAATGCTGTTCTGGTGTTTTTCTCCTTTACCCTGTGTCAGGTTTCCTTGCATCCAGTTTCTTATCTGTCGGAATGGGAATGTTCCAGGTGATCATAACCTCTTCATTTTCTATAAGTCTCTTAGCATCATGACCCCAATGCTTTTCAGGGACAATGATGTTGTAATGTTTACAGAGTTTCCTATGTATGTAGCGTGCTACTTTGTTGAGCCTTTCTGTATAAAGGTTTTCTGCCATCAGAACACAACCAGCTATGAAGTGAGTCACTCTTTCCAGCCCTTTCTTACAGAATCAACATATGTCTGTTTTGGCAGTTTTTTCATTGCTCGCTATAAACCATCTTGTCCGTAATCCACTGTTCTCTCTCATATCCTTCGGTTTTAGTTGGTGAATTCCTTAACCATTCAGTGTCTGTGGTTGACCGACAAAGGATTCCTGGAGTAACACTTTGTATTTTCCACTGCATTTGTGCATTTGTCACTTGTTTTTCCTCATTTGCAGATCTAATTCTTTGAAGAGTTTTCTCTTGTTTTGAAAATTTTGCTGCTTCCTTTCCTGTGTGTGATTGTTGATTCTCACTCATTCCTTCTAGTCCTCAGAACGCTTGTCCAAGTTAGAGATGGAGACAGATTCAGGATGTTTATTTTCATATTTCAACACTTTTGCGTATTTGAATCTGATGGTGCTGTTAATGGCTTGTATGTAACTCCGTGATGTTAAAGCACTTTTCAATAACAATTTTAATCTTCTATGGTATTCTTTACTGATCTTTTCTCTCAGTAATTTCTGCTTGAGTATTGTTCCTTCCTCTACTCCAAGATATTTATATATGCCTTCCTGTTCAAGTTCCTTAATGTTATAGTCCTCAGCCAGGGAGATGTTTTCCATTTTGCTCAATTTTTCTTTAAAAAAAAAAAACAGTTGCCTTAGCACATTTGTCAAGGCCAAAGGCCAGCCTGATGTTATCAGAAAAGCTTTTGCTAATTGCTGATTACTGGAACTGTAAAGATTCAGGTTTTTTACAAATAGTAAATGGGATGTTATCTTTGGGTTGTTACCTTTTTTTAGGATTCAGGCTAAATCCGTATCCCAAAGAGTTGATCAGAGTACTCACTGGATTAAACACCATGCAAAACAGAAGTGATGACAGGAAATCTCCCTGAAATATTCTTTGCTGGATCTTAATGTTAGGAATGATGTACTGACCATCTTCATACTTCAAAAAGAGTGTGGTTTGCCACATTGTCATGGCGAACTTAATGTACTCTATCAAACCAGGATTTATGTTATATATTTCAAGGCAATTTATTATCCAAATTTTCTTATAATCAATCCATGCTATACTGAGATTTCTGCTTTTCTTGGCACTGGCCATGATGGCCTTATTCAACATTAACTAGTCTTTGGTTCCATATACTCCCTTCTTATAGCCCTTTTGCTTTATTGCCATGACGTTATTGACTCAATATGATCATATATTCTCTCTGCATCTATTACAGTGAACAGCTTATAGACTGTAGGTAAACAAGTTATTGGTCTGTAGACCAATAACTTGCAGATTAAGCTATATTCTTTGTAGTCTATACAGGATTTAAAACTGCATAGCAATCACAAGAGGAAAACCCCACAAAGAAAAGGGATCATTACCAATAAATGATTTTGAAGAATCAGCACATATATTATGTATTTACTAAGGTGCACTAAGTTTTGGTAGTTAGCATGCATTAACAGCAAACATTAACTCGTGGTAACTGCAAAACCTCTGTGTTAACTGTTAGGGATGTTCCAGCAATTTAGGGAAGGCAGCCATTCTGTTAGCATACAGAAATTATCTCTTACACAGAATGCAGTTAGCTACACCTTTTTTTCTTTCTCTATTTTACTGGAAGGTAGCAGAACCCAAGGAGGTTAAGAAGTCAACAGGCTGGACAGTGCCTAGAATACAAGAGGGAAATCTTATAAGAAGTCCTCACCCTGCTCAGGAGGCAACTAGGACCCAATGGTGATGCCTGGTCCCACAGCTAGGGGTCACTGGGCTGGGACTTGCCTTGGACAGGGACAGGAGTACCTCAAAGATGGTATGTGTTCTGCAGAATCTAAGGAGGGAAGAGATGAACTGGATTTTGAGGTGTAGCTAATACACCTCATTATCTATCCTGTTAGCAGTTAGCATGCAATAACGACCTTCACATTAACTGCAAGCTGCTATCCCCTCCTATTCCAAGCCCCTTTATATCAATTTATACATTAGGCTTCTGTATACCAACATCTTTTAGACAAAATGTACTATCTTATGACAGCACGCTGGCTTGATTTGTAACCTTCTTTATTTTGGTCAGTGTAAAACACCAAATAGTTTTATAGACATAAGGATTTCTATTACAATAAGTTTTTAAAGGGAAAACCCGAGTTATAATATGATAGCATTTATGTCTAACCATTTTTTAAAGAAGGACTGAATGGCTGTTTTTTTTATGAAGCACTAAATGACTGCCTTGGACTTTTATAGCCATTGTTGACTTTATCTGTTCAAGAATAATTGAGTATTATAGCTTTGTTACTCCATATTGTTAAATATTGTACATCACTGTGGATAGCATGCAAGTCTGTAGTGGCATTTTAATATCCTTTTTAGCACCACCAGTATATCACATGATTTATTAATTCATTCTTGCCATTTGATCATTTTATATATGCATGTACATATGATTTTCACTTATTGTATGTTTGATGTAATTTCATATGTTTTATACATTTATTTTTCTGTTTTTTATCCTCTTTCATGCTCATGTCTACGCAATACAATTTGTATTTATATTTTATATATTTTACTTCATTTGTTGTATATATTTTACGTTTTTTATGTATGTATTATACTATGAATTTATGTAATCATTTGCTCTTGATGCAGGCAGATTGTGCTGAATCAGAGCTGTATCAGGCTTAAGAAAGATTCTCTGTGGTTATTCTGTTTACCCTTGCTCCTTTTTGCTGTCATGGATCATTTTCTAAGGGTCTGTTCCCTCTTGTGTCTTATTCCTAGGGGGTTGGTTGGCCCTTCAGAGCCCTCTGCTGTTTTGGATGAGCATGAGAGGTCAGCTTAGTTTGAGAAGAGCAGGGTGGAGGGGAATATCTATGCCTGTGAGAGTAGTAGTAGACACTTCTGTGCTCTCTACTCTGAAACCTCCTGGAAGATGAGACTGGGTCAGAACTGGGCCTTGAGAGGGTTTTGAAGATGTCACTCTGCTTAAGGTAGCAGCCTTCTGCACCCTATCTCCGAAGATATTCTCTCCATGGCATAACATGTCAGTGAGCTATTCCTGCACACTGACTTGTAAGTCTGAGTATAGGAGCCATGAGAATCTCCCAGTGCCAGTATTCATGGCAGAAGCCCTCAATGTCATGTTGTAAACATCACAAGTCACTCAAACCATGTATTTTCCACAGTTCTTCCTTTGATCTACTAGGGAACGGAAGCCCACTACTTTCTCTGGATATGAACTGATCCTAGCTGAAAACATGGAAGCTTGAAAAGTTCTGCGCCCAAAGGCGTCCAGCATTCACGACCTGGAGGATTGGATGCATGCCTTTTAGCACTTTTCATCCTAAGCATGGCTGATTCCACTACCATTGAATGGTGTGGCAGCTGAGTTTTCTGAAATCCAGGACATGGCGAAACTCGATACATAGTATTAAGTCTCCTAGAGTGAGAAGAAGTAGTCAGAGGTGTCTCCCACATTCTGAGCATCAAGTTATTCAGAATTTCATGGATAGGCAGAGTGGCTGCCTCCTTAGGAGCTTTAGGATATTGGAGAATTTCCAATTCCTTTGCTCTGGGTTCCTCTTCAGGAGCTACTGTGATTGAAAGACCTTTGGCCATATCACGGATAAAATCCTGAAAAGACATTCTGCGTTGGGGAGAAGAGGGATCTTCTGGGAGAAAACCTCAAGTACCAGCAGAATTGTCAGAGTCTTCGGAATCAGAGGAATCAAAGTATTCCTGACTCTGATGCTCCTGCAAAGCACGGTACAGGTACCGATCGAAGTCGGTACCGAGTTGACCCGATACCGATTTGTCGATTCCAGCCAGAGAAGAGCTCCCACCGGGGCCGGTACCATTGGTGCTGGTGTCGGTACCGGCATCAGTGCCAATGTTGGTACCGGTGCCCGTTGGACCGTCGGTACCGGTGCCCATTGGACCAACGGTACCGCAGCTGAAAGAAGAGCTGCGATGCTGCGTTTGATAGCGAGGAACCTCTGGTCTATCGATGCTGCCGATGTGCTTGGGTGTCGGTACCGGTAGAAATGGCTGGAACCCCTGAGCATGGCACAGGTAGTTCTTGCGAGGTTGGAACCTCGAGAACATCCTGAAGCCCCATCGATGCTTTGGAAGCCGAAGCCTCCCGCCGGGGCTGTTTTGCCAGTGTGGTTCCCTCAAGGACAATGCCAATGGCCTCTCGATGCTTAGCAGAAGAGCTACCCTTTGAGGACCGGCTTTTATGTTTAGTTACCTGAGATCCATGGGAGGAAGAAGAGGCCCTTGATGATGTCGATGCAATAGATCTGGCATCCGAAGAAAAGAGGGTACCGAGCTTTGCAGCCTGGTTCTGTCTTCCTCTTTTAGTCATCCCCATACAGGAGAGACATTCAGTTGGAGAATGTTCAGGCCCTAAACATTTAAGACACCAATCATGGGTGTCAGTGACGGAAATGGTACCGCCACATTTAGTACATTTTTTAAAACCACTAGTTGGCTTTTCCATGTTTTAGGAATATGGGGCCTAGTGCCCAAAATGGCGCCTGGCACCAAAGAGAAAAGTTTCTGAAGAGAAACAGTTTAAAGCCTAATTTTTTTTTTTTTTTAAAGAAAAGAAAAGAACCGGCGGTACCGGTAAGCGTCGTGCGGTAGGCAAACGTGACCACAAGAAACAAATTTAAAGACGGAATTTTCTGCGGTGACAGGGATAGATCCTGTCGGCTCCACGGAAAATGAAGAACTGAAGAGGGACAGTTGGAAAGGCGGGAAGGCAGCGCGCATGTGCTGAGGGATGCTCCCAAAAGAGTTCCTATTGGACGCTGGGGAGCGTTCCCGCGCGGGCTCCATCGGTACTGACGATACCCATATGTGAAGACTACATTCCTGCTTGTTCCTGGAGATCATGGTATGGCCCATCCTCCACAGTATTTACTAACATGTTCTTCCCAGCCAAAGTGAACAAATCAGTTAAAAGTAAGTTATTTCCTCCTCCCACAAAAAGATTAAGCCCTCGTTAAGCATTCCCCTCCTTCGAGAAGTAAGAAACAAGTCCTCCTGCCTCAACTGCAATCATAGGCACCCATGGCAAAAGAAACCCCATCCCTGAGTGCACCCAAATCATCTAATTGCCCCAGCGTAAGAACCTCCAGAATCATCTGATTACCCTACCACTTCCCCCCATGCTTCCTGGCACCCCTACAGAAGGTGAATTTACCCTTCTGGAAGATTCCTGAATATTATGGTCAGGAGGGTAAGAAAACCCTCCATCCTGCAATGCTGCTCTGCAACAAATGGTGCCACCAGGGGCAATTCATTGCTCTCACATGACATTTTCAGAACTATATATCTGCACAACAAGAGCAGGTGCAAAGTACGTGGGTACGTGGGCTTTATTTATAATAATACTAAAAGAGATGCCGATCATACTGTTTTTTTCTTTGAAAATCAGCACACAGTATGAATGTTGTTAATCCCCACATGGGGTAATTTTATAAGGCATTTGAGTATGTAGGATATCATTTTATCTGCTCAGCTAAGGGAGGAGTGGCCTAGTGGTTGGGGCAAGTTACCTCAGGCCGGAAGGTTGGGGGTTTAAATCCCACTAGAGGACAGCAACCTTGGGCAGGAAGGACTGGGGTTCCTAGTCCCACAGGTGCTCTTTGTGGTCTTGAGCAAGCCACTTAACCCTCCATTGCCCATGTTCTCTGTAAAATAGTTATCTCCAAGTTATAATGCCCTGTTCAATGTAATTTCAGGCGGTATATAAGAAATGTTAAATAAATAAACTAGGCCCTTATAAAATTGCTCAGGGAACATGTGCATAAAAAGTAGGCGAAAACAAGTATCTGGATAGTGGCCTTAAATGAATATTCGGATGCTCTGGTGCCCGGCAACACTATTCAGAAAGCAATGATATTCACCCCGCTATCTGGATAGCAAACTGCATAAAGTTAGGACGGCCTTTTTTCTGGCCTAACTTTATGTGGTTGTTATCTGGTTAGTGGCTAAATATTGACACTAACCAGACAACCTCGAACTCTGCCCCATCTCCTCTAGCACTATCTGGATAGTGCCACTGAATATCTCACTGGCTGGCACTCACCTGGTTAGCGTATGCTGCTAAACAATTAAGTGCTTTTGGAAATCAGTGCCATAGTACTTATTTTCAAGCAATATAAAAGGCGGAACTCCTGGTGGCTGATATAAGTTAAAAGGGGTAAGATTGACACTTAACGTACATATTTTATAAAATATGCATATATGCATCTATTCTTGCTAGCATATACTCACACAATTACACCCACCTCAAAGTAGGTGTAAATGTTTGTACCTACTTTCCCTGGGTAATTTAATGAAAGCACAAAGGCACATTTATTGCCTTTATAAAACAGGCACAGTTATGCTCTTATGTGCCTTTCCTATCTAAGTGCCCTGTTATAAAATCACCTTTATTCTTTGCAAGTAAAAAGGTCATTTGAAAATTGACCACTTAATTTATGATCACAAGATTTTGTATCTTGACTGCTTTTCTTTCTTACATTTATATTTCTTAGTTTAGGGTGATTTATTTATCCACATTTCTTGATCTTTTGGTTCAAATGTTCTCTGTTATTCTGTTTATGACAAAAATCTCTACTTAGAGGCTTTGAGAGAAAGTACATAAAATCTTCATCAGGAAACCCAAATGTGAAAAAGCTCTACTTTCAACATGAATTTCTCCATTCTGAACCAACTTGGGAATATTCTTGAAGCACAGAAACAGAGAAAATCATGGCAGATAAAGACCATATGACCTATCCAGTCTGTCCATCCTTAAGAATTATTAACTTCTACAATTCCTTCCTCTCCCTCAGAAATCCTCTGTACCTATTTCATGCTTTCTTGAGTTCAGATACAGTTCTCGTCTCCACCATCTTTACTAGAAGGCTGTTCCACACATCCCGAGTCTATCCTTTTTACCTTCATACTATGCCCCTTCTTTCCAGAGCTTCCTATCAACAGGAAGAGGGCTACCTCCTGTGCATGTATATTACAATGGTATTTAAATGTCTCTATCCCTCTCCCGCATTTCTTCCAAAGTATACTTATTGAGATCTTTAAATCTATCACCATATACCTTATGACAAAGTTCACTGACCATTTTAGTAGTCACCCTCTGGACCAACTCTATCATTTTTATATCCTTTTGAAGGTGCTGTCTCTAGACACATATATAGTACTCCAAATTAGGTCTCATTAGAGACTTATACAAAGGCGCTATTACCTCCTATTTTCTGCTGGCCATTCTTCTCCCCATGCACCCAAAGATCCTTCTAAAAAAATCTGTTAGTATAGACTGTGACATTGTTATCTGGTACTTCAAGGAGTCCCATATGTGTATAATGCTAAATATTTTATTGTACAAGTATTGATACTTAAAAGGGTGCATCTAGAACACCATAGTTGCATTTTAATATCCTTGTAGGCTTTAGTATGACACAAAGAAATAATAGTCATTTTTTTAGCACTAAAGTCGTTAAATGGCAATGCTTGTGGTATGGTGATTCAAAGATGTTGTCCCTTTTATGGGAACTTTCTGCTGAAGTAGCAGACATGTTGGTAGCACACAAAAGGTCAAACAACTTGTGAAATAACGCAGTGAAAAATTCTGCCCTAAACATGCTCTCATATGTGCAAAACCATAAGATTAATAGGATACTGGGAAAGGTTACAAGTTACGGGAAATTTAAAAGGTCAGAAATTTGACATATTCACAGTGAAAATTTATACCACAAAGTGGTAAAACTGCAAGGGATCCCACAGGTTAGATGCCTGAAACCCCAGCTTCAAGGTCGTGTACTGAAATAAGTAAAAATATGACCACAAGAACCACAATGCTTGCAAGAAATGCACTTGAAAAAGAACAGAGTCATTTGTAATTCTCATTGAAATGAGAATGTGTGACTGTACTTGAGTAAAAATATAGAAGTAACCATTAAATATAATATTCAGATATTCTACAATAACCGTTTAATCGAGTTAGTAGTTCCAACCAAAATAATTTGCAAAATCCATCATGCCATGCAAGACAAGCATTTTTATCTATTTCTACTTGAACATTAAGAACTTTTTAAAATGAATTTGAAACTGAATTTAAATTTGGAGGAATGCAGCATAAGCTTATTTCTTCAGATTCAAAGTATGGGGGTAATTTTATAACAACTTCTATGTGTAGAACACTGCTTTACACTATGAAGTAGGCACTTATAAAAATTGACAGGGGCATACAAGCATAACAGTACATGCTTAGAAAACATACGCATGTATTTTACAAATACATGCATATGCGCCCACATTTATTGCTACACACATGAACAAAGGATTCCTTTTATTATAGTTTTATTTTATTTACAATTTATTTTATTTGTATTTATTTTCTTGTTTGTGTTTGTATGTATATTTATTTATATAGGGGGTCATTCTGAGGCGCGAATAGTGGGGATATAAGTCCCATTGGGACATCCATTCCCACTATTCAGGCCCTCTTCCAACCCTCACTAACTTCCCCGCATGTTGTATGGGGAAGCTAGATAGGGGCAGGAAAGGGGCAGAGCGGGTGTGGCGTTAGGGCAGGCAGTGGGCGGTCGGCAGCCCCAGACATACAGGGCCGATTTCAATGTCGGCCCTGTACATCCGGGGCCGGCTGCCTGTACAGGGAACTTATTCCACCTGAGTTGGAATAAGTTCCGCTAGTCAGAGGGGGATGGTGAGCCCAGCCATCGGGGAAGGTAGGAGGGGGTAGAGGGGATTCTCCACAGCCCAACCCTGGCCTTGAGAGACCAGATCGGGGGTCAGACTGTAGGGAATTAACTATTTGGTCTAGCGGCCGGGGATCACAGCTTTTGAATGAAGCCACGATGCCATGGCGCCACAGCTCCATTCAAAAGCCCTTACTGAGTTATCCAGGCAAGGCTTGTATGTGCAGGCCGACCTGAATCGGGGTCCCAGCCTGCACATACAGGCCTGGATGTGATTCTGATCCCACGGGGTTAGACGTGCCCCACAGGATCAGGATCTCGGCTAACTCTGGGCGTCCGGTTCCGACCGGGCACATAGAGGGCCGGGACATGCAGGTCTGAATCGGGCCTATACTATATTTTTTTCTACTTTGCTCAGCTTTTTTGAATTCTGGGTTGCTGTCCTACCTGATGTTTTTGCGCCAAGTCTACTAATCTCTCTGCCTATAACTCTCCACTTATTCACTAAGACAAAATACTAACACTTAATATTGTAAAACCACTGAACTTGATATCTTCCTTCTGACCCACTAACATTTTACTTCCATCACATCATCCTCTCCCCCACCCATCCCATGTCTAATACAGCCTTTCTGTGGCTTATTAAAACTATTATTCCCTGGTACACCCTGACCTACTGGGGCTTCCTCTCCTGCTCTATATCATATCATATCTTCTCAGATCTGAGATTTCTCTTCCCCTTCTATTCCTATGGCTGCACATCACTTTCTCTTCTTAATGATAACTCTACCCAATCTTTTCCCTTCATTCAAAGAAATTCAAACCCAAAGATCATCACCTATTCCCTACTTTCTTCACTTCTCCAGCCATATTATCTTCTATCCTATCACCTGCTCTTGAGCCTCAACATTTTCTTCCTCTCATTCAGCCATCAGCACTCTCTCTAACAGCACCTTGCCTTGCCTCCTCGTCTCCTGTTCTCTGCTGCCCTTTACCTCTCTTATCAGGAGATATTAATCCCAATATCAGTTCCTCTAGGCATCTCTCACACTCCATATGAAGATCCAACCACAACCCCTCAAATCTTATTCATATCCCCACCCCTTCCTCCCTCTTCCTTTCTCATGCTTCTCATGCACCTTGTAGGAAGTGTACTCTGCTTCCAACAAACGTACCTAATTCACAACCTTTTTATCTTTAATTCTCTGCATCTTCTTTCTCTGAGACTTGGCTTCTCTCTGAAGACTCTGCTTCAGTTGTTACCTTTTGTCATGGAGGCTCTTTTCTCCCATATGCCTCACTTGGTTGGCTGAGGAGGTGGTGATGGGTTGGTACTCTCTCCTTCCTGTTGGTTTCAACCCTTTCTTCCACCTCTGTATCATTCCTTTTCTTTCTCTGAAGTCCATTCCATCTGCCTATTTACTTCACTACCTCTCCAAATAGCTATCATTTATTGACCTCTTCTCACTAATTTTGGCGCCTGGCTTTCCTTTTTCCACTTTCCTCATTCTTAGAGATGTGAGCTTTCATGTTGATGGCTACCTAGCTCTTATGTCTCAAAGCTCCTTGCCTTAAACTCCAGCAGTATTCTATTGACTGTACTCACCAGGATGCCAATGCCTTGACTTTGTCTTTTTCTTTAACTGCTCACCCTGAAACTTCTCCATCTCAGTTCTGCTCCCATCTGACCATTGTCTGTTAACCTTCACCATTAACCACCCTCTGCCACATGCTCATCCATTCTCCACCAATATGTTTAGGAATCTTTAGACTATTGACCCTTTAGCTCTCTCCACTGCTGTCTCATCTTCTCTCATCCACTATCTCATCTGAGTCTCAATGAGGCAGTCTCTTCCAATAACATTATACTCTTCTCAGCAAAATGTGTCCCTTTCTTTCTGAGCACATCACCTCTTGTTTAGACTATTGCAATGCAATCTCAATGAACCTGGAAAATGTAGAAGAAGAAATTGACAAACTAAAGAGCAGCAAATCACCTGGACAGGATGGTATATATCCAAGAATGACGAAAGAACTCAAAAGATGAAATTGTAGATCTACTATTAAGATTTTAACCTATCATTAAAATCATCTATGGTACCAGAAGATTGTAGGGTAGACAACTTAATGCCAATTTTTAAAAAGGGCTCCCGGGGTGATCTAGGATACTATAGACTGGTGAACCTAACACTGGTGCCAGGCAAAATAGTGGAAACCATTATAAAGAACATAATTACTCATCACATGGATAGACATTTACTTATTTATTTATGTAAAGCTTTTTTATTCCGCGCTCTTCATTATTAGTGCGGTTTACAGTGAACAATTCTTGCAAGAGATAATGAAATGCCTAGTGCTACATCGAACAGGATCAAAAAACTTGGACTTGTAACTGGGTGAACTATTTACACATTAACTAACACAGTTGTAACAGAGTAACATAGTTTAAACATAGTAACACAGTTTAATGGGTCAAAGTCAACATGAATTTAGTCAAGGAAAGCATTACCTCACCAATCCTCACCATTTCATTGAAGGTATGAATAAATATGTGCATAAAGGTGAGCCATGTGCACAAAGGTGAGCCTGCTGAGAGAGTATAATTAGACTTGGACTTCTAGAAAATGTTTGACAAAGGTCCACATAAGCCATGTGTGAGAAAAATAAAGTCATGGCATAGGCAGCAATATTCTACTGTGGATTGGAAACAAATTCAGAGCTAGAAAACAGAGTATGCATAAATGGTCAATGTTTTCAACGGTGGAAGGTAAATAACATCCCAGAGATATGTACCGGGACTGGTTCTTTTTAACATATTTACAAACAATCTGAAACTGGGAAAAACAAGGGAGATAACTATTCAAAGCTGTTAAATCACATGTAGACTGTGAGAAATAGCAGCAGGACCTCGTGAGACTGGGCATCCAAATGGCAAATGAAATTTAACGTGGACAAGTAGAAGAACCCAAACTATAGAAACACAATGTTGGGTTCCACATTACCCAGGAAAAGAATCTAGGTGTCATCGTGGTCAATAAAGCACAGTTACTTACCTGTAACAGGTGATCTCTGGGAACAGCAGGAATTAGTCCTCACATATGGGGTACGTCGGTACCGACGGAGCCCGTGCGGGAAAGCTCCCCAGCTTCTTAGAATAGAAGCTTTTGGGACCTCCCACTGCACATGCGCACTGCCTTCCCGCCTTCCTGAACAGCTCTCCTCAGTTTCGAGTTTATAGCTGAGCCAACAGAGAGAGGACAGGAAGATAGATAGATAAAAGATACAACTCCTAGGGGAGGTGGGTGGGTTGTGAGGACTAATTCCTGCTGTTCCCAGAGATCACCTGTTACAGGTAAGTAACTGTGCTATCTCCAGGAACAAGCAGGAATAAGTCCTCACATATGGGGACTCCCTAGCTTAGATGCATGGGATCCCCTGTAAAGGTTCGCCATCTTCGTATGGATCTCAGGCATCCATTCTGGGAAGGTGGGCAGGAGTTGTTTAGGAATGGAACAGGTGCTTGAGGACAGCCTGGCCAAACAAGGCATCCCGGCGGGAGTCCTTGTCCAAACAGTAATGGGCTGTGAAGGTATGAACCGAGGCCCAGGTAGCGGCTCGACAGATCTGATCTATGGAAACAGAGTGCAGATGAGCCATAGAAGTTGCCATGGCCCTCACATTGTGAGCAGTGACATGGCCTTCCAGAGGAATGTTTTTGCTCTGGTAAGCAAAAGAAATACACTGAGCAATCCAATTGGAAAGTGTACGCTTGGAGACTGGAAGTCCCAAATGGGAAGGATCAAAGGCCACAAAAAGTTGAGAAGACTTTCGATGTGGCTGAGTTCTATTAAGGTATAAAGCGAGAGCTCTTTTACAATCCAGAGTATGAAGGTTCCTCTCTGCATTGGATGCATGAGGAGCTGGAAAAAAGACAGGTAGATATACCTCTTGATTAAGATGAAAAGGCGAGACCACTTTAGGCATAAAGTGGGGATTCGTCCTAAGGACCACCTTATCATGATGAAATCTTGTGTAAGGTGGATTAGCCACTAAGCCTGCAGCTCACTGATGCGGCGAGCCGAAGTGACTGCAATGAGGAAGATGACCTTCCAGGAAAGAAATTTCAAGGAGGTGGAAAACATTGGCTCAAAAGGTGGCTTCATAAGTTGACCGAGCACTAGATTCAAATCCCATGCGACCGGGGGTGGTCTGATGGGAGGTTTAGTGAGAGTCAGGCCTCTCATGAATCTTGCAACAAGAGGATGAGAGGAGATAGGTTGTCCATTTATATGTTTCAAGGATGCTGCAATAGCACTTAAATGGACTCTTACCGAATTCGTCTTGAGGCCTGCATTGGATAGATGCAGGAGATAATCAAGAAGAGAATTCAAAGGAAGTGCCAGAGGGTCAAGACCCTGCTGAGCACACCAAATGGAAAAACGTTTCCATTTGAAAGCATAGGAACGCCTGGTAGAGGGTTTCCTAGAGGCAGAAAGGATATCTTTCACTGGTTGGGAAAGATGAAAGTCTTGAAGGCTTAAGCCTTCAGTAACCAAGCACTGAGGTGAAGGGATTTGGGGTTTGGGTGCCACAAAGTCCCTTCCTCCTGAGACAGGAGGTCTGGCGCAGCTCCCAGATCCAAGTAGGATCTCTGGGAGAGCTGTAGAAGTAGAGGGAACCACACTTGGCGTGGCCAGCGTGGAGCTATGAGGATCATAGTTCCATGATCCCTCTGGAGTTTGAACAGAGTCTTGGGAATCAAAGGAATGGGTGGAAAGGCATATAGGAATGCCTGACTCCAATTCAGGAGAAAGGCGTCCGTAGCCTGAGCTCCCTGACACGGAGTTCTGGAACAGAACCGGGGAAGTTTGGCATTCCACGGACTTGCAAAGAGGTCTATGTCCGGGGTCCCCCATTCCTGAAAGATTCGGTTTATTTGGTCCAAATGTAGGGACCATTCGTGTGGCAGCAGAACTCGACTGAGCCTGTCTGCCCGAGAGTTTTGAACTCCTGGGAGATACACTGCTAGCAGGTGAATCTGATGCTCTCTGACGAAGGCCCATAGTCTTAGAGCTTCGTTGCAAAGCGACAGAGAGCCCGTCCCTCCTTGTTTGTTTATGTAAAACATGGCCACCTGATTGTCCGTCTGAACTAGGACAGTGAGGTTGGCTAGGAGGGAGTGGAAGACCTTGAGGGCAAGGTAAATTGCTCGCAGTTCCAGAAGATTGATATGAAGGGTGGTCTCCTGTAGAGACCAAGTGCCCTGAGTGGAGAGAGTTTGCAGATGGGCTCCCCACCCTGTTTGGGAGGCATCTGTTGTGAGGGTTGCTTGGGGTAGCAATGGTTGAAATGGAGCCCCCAACAACAGATTCTTGGTGGAAGTCCACCAGTGGAGGGACCAAAACAGACGATCGGAGGTTTGTAGTTGGTCTGAGAGCGCTCCTGACGCCTGAGTCCACTGAGTGGCCAGGGTCCATTGAGCTGCTCTCATATGAAGACGAGCATAGGGCACCACATGCACTGTGGAGGCCATATGACCCAGTAGGCGTAGCATTTCCCTGGCTGTCAAGTGAGTGCTGGACTGAGCTTGGGAGGCCAAACTCAGGAGGCGCTGGCCTCGAACATGTGGAAGGTAGGCCCTTGCAGTGATGGTGTCCAACTGGGCCCCTATGAATTCTAGAGATTGAGTAGGGATGAGTTGGGACTTGGGAAGGTTTACTACCAGTCCCAGATACTGCAAAAGGCTCCTTGTGTGGTCCAGGGAAATCTGGGCCTGTGACTGAGTTGGAGCTCGGATGAGCCAGTCGTCCAGATATGGGAAGACAAAGATTCCCATGCCTCTTAGAAATGCGGCTACGACTGCCATGCATTTTGTGAATACTCTTGGAGCAGAGGCTAGACCGAAGGGGAGTACTCTGTATTGGAAATGTTTTCCCTGAAACAGAAAGCGAAGATACTTTCTGTGGGATGGATGGATGAGTATATGTGTATACGCATCCTGTAGGTCTAGAGAACAAAGCCAGTCCTGACCCTGGAGGTAAGGAAGGAGAATGCCGAGAGACAGCATTTTGAATTTCTCCTTGAAGAGAAATTTGTTCAATTCTCTCAGATCTAGGATTGGTCTGAATCCCCCTGTCTTCTTTGGAATGAGAAAATAAGGGGAGTAGAAACCGGACCCTTGTTGAGGAAGAGGAACCTCTTCTATGGCCCCTTGGGCAAGAAGAGAGGAAACCTCTTGACCCAACAGGGTTAGGAGAGATGGGGGAGAATTGAATGGTCTCACCATATGATGGGGAGGAAGGCTGGAGAAATGAAGTTTGTAACCCTCTCGAATGATAGAGAGGGTCCATTGTTCTGTTGTGATTTGTTCCCATCTGGGAGCAAAGTGAACCAACCTTCCGGGTATGGTGAGAGGTTCTGGTTGTGTTAGAACCAGAAGTGGCAAGTTCCCTAGGAGCAAGTCAAAACCCCTGAGGGGTTGGAGCCTGCTGAGCTACAGTAGCTGCTGCAGGCTTAGCTCGTGCTTGTTTGGATTGCTGACGCTTAGCAGTATAGCGAGGTTGAGAAGACTGCTGGCCAGTATTTGAAGCAACTCTGGCCTTCTTATAGTAAGGCCTTTTAAAAGACTTTTTCTTAGTAGGAATTGAAGTGGACTTTGAAAGTCTTTCCAAGGTGGCATTTTCAGCATCCATCTGGGTGGCTTTGATTTGCCACTCTTCCCCAAATAAGTTCTCACCTGTACAGGGCAGATTCCGTAAGCCATCTAGAACCCAAGGTTCCAGATCAGAGGCCTGGAGCCAAGCAAGACGTCGGGCTGCAATAGCAATGCCCGAAGCCCTACTGGCTCCCTCAAAGGAATCATATGCTGCCCTATTAGAGAACTTAGAAACCTCTAAGAGTTGTTTCACTAGGGAAAGGAATCCCTGCTTTTTATCCTCAGGGATAAAGGGGGCAAAATGCCGCACCTTTTTGGCAAGTTCCTCCAGGAACATGCCCATATAGAGACTGTAGGAATTAATCCTGGCTATAAGCATACTAGCCTGGAAAATTTTCCTACCAAAAGAGTCCAAAGTCTTACATTCCCGTCCTGGAGGGGTGGAAGAGTGCCTTTTGGTACTCCTAATCTTCTTCATTGCAGACTTCACCACAATAGAGTGGTGGGGCAATTGAGTCTTTTGGAAACCAGGAGAAGGAGGGACCCTATACATGGTGTCCAACCTACGGGAATAAGGAGACAAAGTCAAAGGATTTTCCCAGAAATCCATCAGTTGTTCTTGAAGGATTTCATGGATAGGCAGGGTAACTGCCTCCTTAGGGGCCTTTGAGTATCCCAAAATATCCAGTTTTTTGGATCTGGGTTCCTTTTCAGAGGATGTGGTAATAGAAAGGGCTGTAGCCATATCTAAAACAAAGTCCTGGAAGGACAAATCCTCTGGAGGGGACATTCTCCTTTTAGGAGAAGAGGGCTCCTCAGGTAAGTTGAGTGAAAACTCAGCAGAATCATCAGAGGAGTGAAAATCCTCAGAGGAATCGGTGCTTTCCTCTAACGCACGATACGCGTACCGATCGGTATCGATATCGGGCGTATCGGGTATGGAACCGGTATGGAGCGAAAGCCCATACGGTACCGACTTGCGTTTAGAGGTGGACGGCCTCGATACCGGCATGGCGGACGATACCGGTATCGGGCCCGGAACCGCTGAAAGCGGAACCGATGGCGTTGCAGCTTTAATGAAAGCCATGACGGCCTGCTGCATGGACTGTACAGTATCGCCCATGGACGCCATAGCTGCCTGGATGTCGGTACCGGAGTGACCCGGTACCCCAGAGCAGGCTAACAGGTGATCTGTCGAGGCCGTAGCATCGATATCAACCTGAGACCCCTGAATTGGCGTTTTTGGAAGTTGGACTTCCCGCCGGGGTTGTTTGGCTGGGGCAGGGTCCTCAAGTTCTAAGCTAAGAGCCTCTCGATGCTTTGAAGGAGATTTGCTCTTTGAGGACTTGCCCACAGAAGGTTTGGTTACCTGAGATCCATCCGGAGAAGAAGACCTGGATGACTGTGATGCTGTATTCTCTGAAGCAAACAGCACATGGAATTTGTTGGCCCGGTTCTGCAGCCCACGTTTAGACATGTGGGAGCAAGATGGGCAGTCCGGTATGGAATGGTCAGGCCCCAAACATTTCAGACACCATTCATGGGTGTCTGTGACTGAAATAACAGCATTACATTTGGTACACTTCTTAAATCCAGGGGCTGGCTTCTCCATGAGGAGAAATTGAGTAGGCCGAGAGGCCTCTCTGAAGTGACCAAAAAGCTAAAAAATAAGAAAAAAGAATTATAACTTTTTAAAGAAAGAAAGAAAAGACCGGCGATACCGGTATCGGTATGGGGAAGGCAGGTACGCGGTCTAAAGAAACAAATAAAATAACAATTTCTTCAGCGGTGACAGGAACACGACCTGCTGGCTCCGCGGAAAAAGAGAAACTGAGGAGAGCTGTTCAGGAAGGCGGGAAGGCAGTGCGCATGTGCAGTGGGAGGTCCCAAAAGCTTCTATTCTAAGAAGCTGGGGAGCTTTCCCGCACGGGCTCCGTCGGTACCGACGTACCCCATATGTGAGGACTTATTCCTGCTTGTTCCTGGAGATATTGAATTCTTCTGTTGTGGTAGTGGCCAAAAAAGCAAACAGAATGGTAGGAATCATTAAGAAAGGAACAGAAAATTAAATAAAGAATGTCATAATGCCTCTGTACAGCTCCAAAGTGTGATCACACTCCAAGTACTGTCTGCAATTCTTGTCTCCTTATCACAAAAAAATATATTTAGAAAAAGTAAACAGAAGTGCAACAAAAAGATAGAGGGGTTAGAATGACTCTCCTATGGGGAAAAGCTAAAGAGGTTAGGGCTCTTGAGCTTGAGAGGAGATATGATAGACATTTATAAAATCCTGAGTGGAGTGGAAGGGAACTAGGGTACAACCCATGAAGTTACAACATAGTTTATTTAAAACAAATAGGAGAAAATATTTTTTCTCTTAATGTATAATTAAGCTTTGGAACTCATTGACAGAGGATATGGTAAAAATGGGTTGTACTCTTTGTTAAGTGCTGTCAAAACAATATCGACTCATGACAATCCTGTGGATAGTTGTCCTAAACTGTGTTTTGTCTTCATTCAGGCAGCTGTTGATAGAGTGACAACCATAGCTGTTATTGTATTGATCCATCAGATTTCTGGTCATCTTCTTTTGCGTTGATCTTCAACCTTGCCAAGCATGATGTCTTTCTCTAAAGATCATTATCTTTGCATGATGTGTCCAAAGTATGAAAGTCAAAGTCTTGTCATCTGAGCTTCTTTATGTTTGATCTCCTTTAGTACCAATTGATTTGTTCTTCAGTCAGTCCATGGTATACACAATATTCTTCATTAGCACCATAATTCAAAAGCATAGATTTTCTTACTGTCTTTCTTCTTCACTGTCTAACATATGAAATTACTGAAAATACCATTGCTTGGACAAGTTCAATCTTTGTACAAAGAGATACATCTTTACACTTGAAAATCTTGTCTAGGCTTTTCATAGTTGTTCTATCAAGAGCAAAGTCAGATTTCTTGACTGCTTGTCATTACATTATTGACCATTGATCCAAGCAGATTAAAGATGCCTACTCTTTCTATTTCTTTTATATCAAGGGTGAAGTAATTGATTTTGCCAGTTGTCAGGATCTTCTGTCTTCTTCACGTTAAGGTGCAGACCCATTTTAAAAATATGTTCCTTGATCTTGATAAGCAAGGATTTCAGATCGTCTTCACTTTCAGCAAGTAACGTGGTATCATCAGCATTGTGAAGATTGTTGACGAGTCTTCCACCAATCTTCATATCTTGGTTGTCTTCGTACAGTCCTGGCTTCTCTTATGATTTTTTCTGCATATGTATTGAACAGGTATGGGGAAAATATGCAGCCCAGTTGCACAGCTCTTCTGACTGTAAATTAATTTGTTCCTCCTTATTCCATTCAAACTGTTGCTTCTTGATCAATGTAAAGACTGTGCATGAGAACTGAGGTGCTCTCGTATACCCATGCTTATTAATGTACCCAGAGTTGTTCATGATTTATGCAATAAAGGCCTTGTTGTAGTCAATGAATCACGTGTAGATGTCCTTTTGATATTCTTTTGTCTTTTCAAGGATTCACCTCACATCCATGATGATAGAAACGTAGAAACATGATCGTAGAAAAAGGCCATATGGTCTACCCAGCCTGCCCTTCCATACCAACTACTATTCTCCCTATTTTTATTCAGAGATCCTCTGTGTTTGTCCCATGCTTTCTTGAATTCAGCTACTGTTCTCATCCACTGGGAGACTATTCCATACAAATATCACTTTTTCTATAAAGAAATATTTCACAAGAACATAAGATATGCAATACTGGGTCAGACCAAGGTCCATCAAGCTCAGTATTCTGTTTACAACAGTGGCCAAGCCAGGTCAGTACATGGGATGAAAACATCTAAGAGAGATAGACAATGCTGATAATTAACCGTCAAAGTGCAAATGCAACATGCTGCTAGCCACTATTTGTTTTAGCTGTACAAATAGCGTGGCCTGTTCGTTCTGCTTATCCCAGAGCAAACCCAGCACTAGCTGAATTCAGCCAACTCTGAATATGAATAGCAGCAGCTGATGGAGAAACCAGCCACCGGCAGCATTTCAGAGCTTTCTAGGCCCCTCCCACGCCTGCCTTTAGGCAGCCAGAAAACACCATGTTCAGCCTCATGGATAAGCAGAACAAACAGGCCACGCTGTTTGTACAGCTAAAACAAAATAATGGCTAGCAACGTGTTGAATTTGCACTTTGACTGTTAATTATCAGTTTTGTCTGTCTCAGACATTTTCATCCCATGTACTATCCCCTGATGCAGGCCTGAGTGCCGAAACTTGGCCAAGTCAGGTCTCTCAACAAATTGGTTGTTTGAAGAATTTATCGGTGTGGTTGTGGTTAATCTCCTGCTTGTAAATCTTTTTTAAACAAAGCTACACTGACAGCTTTTACTACATCATCTGGTAATGAATGCCAGAGTCTGATTACGCATTGAGTGAAAAAATATTTTCTCTTATTAGTCTTAAATGGGTTACATTGTAGCTTCATTGTGTCCCCCCCCCCCCCCCCCGGTCTTTCTACTTTTTGATGGTGTAAGCAATCGATCTACGTTTACCCATTCCACTCCATTCATTAATTTAAAGACATCTATCATATTTTCCCTCAGTCATCTCTTTTCCAGGTTGAAGAGCCCTAACCTTTTAAGCCTTTCCTCATAGGGGTATCCCTTCTATCCCCTTTACTAGTTTGGTGGCTCTTTTCTAATTCCACTATATCCTTTTCAAGATACGGCGACCAGAATTGCACACAATATTCAAACTGCAGTCACACCATGGAACGATACAGAGGCATGATAATATACTTTGTTTTATTCTCAATTCCTTTCCTTATGATTCCTAGTATTCTACTTGCTTTCTTAGCTGCTGCTGCACACTGGGTGAAGGGTTTCAATGTATTATCTACAATGACGCCTAAATCTTTTTCCTGGGTACTGGTTCCTAATGTGGAACCTTGCATCGTGGAACCATAGGTTGGGTTGTTCTTTCCTAGGTGCATAACTTTGCACTTGTCTTCATTAAATTTCATCTGCCATCTGAATGTCCAGTCTTCCAATTTATCAAGGTCCTCTTGCAATTTTTCACAATCTTCTTGTGTTTTAACAACTTTGAATAATTTTGTGTCATCTGCAAATTTGATTACCTTACTCATTATTCCCATTTCCAAGTCACTTATGAATATGTTAAAAAGCAGCGGACCCAGCACAGATCCCTGTAGCAATGTTCCCTCTAATTTTCTGTAGGCTGTGTGTGCGTAAAATATCAGCTGTGCAGCTTTTGAAGGACGGTTCAATTTTTTGTGCGCCACATAACGACACTCGGAGTTATATACTTTAAAATTTGACTACATGTCAGAATACAGTATGTACACCACATTGATGTTAATCAAATTAAATGAAAATAGACGATTACTAAATGAAGCAGAAAATTTCTAGTAATTACAATCACAAATACAGTATTATTTCAGTTAATTTTTACTGAAAGCCATTGTTATTCCATGTAAATAATTTATGTATGGAAGAAGAGTTCATTCTCAAAATTTTTCTCTTCGATCTTTCAAACTTACCCAGTCTGAATAAATTTTATCAAGTTCTACTGATCCGCCGTCTTGAAGATGACTCTTAACACGCACCAGCATTTCCAAATGTTCTAAATGTAAGTGATTCCTTATTTTGGTTTTTAAACTGTTCATCAAGCTGAAACCACGCTCACAATCTGCAATAGAAGCCAAAAATGTTCCACCAATATCCATCAATTTCGCTAAATCTGCAAAGTGAGCTTTCTGAAACGCCAAAGTCACCATATCCGTAAAACTGTTTATCAGTTTGCTTTTGATTTTTTCTGCGACTAAAAACTTGAAGTCATTGTACTGCTGAATAACAATATGTTCCTCCATAAGAAATTGTTTTATTTTAAGCAGAGTGATCGGACGTTTTCAATTCCAAATTCATAATCACACTGTGCTATTGCTGTCAAGTCAAAAGCAGACCATTCCTCAATTTCATTTTCAGGAAATCTTTCCCCTAAATGCAGACACAGCATATTAATGAAAATAAGTGTGGAACCAGTATCCACTGAAACGTCTCCAGGTATCTTGTCGAGAAGATTTTTAACATTATCACTCCATTTTACTGTGTCACCCAAGTATTGCATTCAGATTTTGTTCAGCTTACCCTGTGCAAGATGATATGCTTCCAGTGGTGTTAGCCCACGTTTTTGAAATGCCATTGTTAATGAAGCTAGTTCAGATAAAACATCATTCAAAATTTGCAGTGTTATATGGAATTAATGGCTGTTTAGCTTTTTATAACAGTATTTTGCAATGGGATCATTATCCTTCTCTTCTTCAAAGTATTTTAATAATGGATCATAATTTCGAATAATTGCTTGAAGAGCAAAATGTCTAGATAACCACCGCACTTCGTTCAGAGGTCTAAAAGCAATTGACTCGCATTCAGAAGCATCTGCTAATTCTTTAAATTGTGACCTTTTAGTAGATCGATAAAAGGTTGTGTAAACAGTTCTCATGAAAGTTTCAACTTCTTTCATCAACTTTACTTCCTTCCATGATTTAGAGATCCCCAAATCTTCACGATGGGCAACACAATGCTGCTGCACTAAATGCGAAATGTTTTGTTTTAGCTGCGCAGCAACACCATTTATTCTGCCTGACATGACAGAGGCACCATCCGAAGTAAACATGACCATTTTGTTAAGGTCAAGCTTGTATTTCCCATAGAATTCCCGGAGTGCACCAACTATTGATGCAGCATCACATGCTTCCAACTGTAGCATCCCACCAAATGAAGTTTTATACAGACATGAATTTACTGGCCGATATTTGAAGTACAGTATTAAGTATTTGTTGACAGAAATGTCTGTGCTTTCATCAATAGTTAATGTATGATACGCTGCTGATGCAACATCTGCCATGAGCTTATCTTGGACATTCATGTTTATAATTTCAAGAAATTCAAATGAATAGTTTTTGCTTCTCCAGCTTTCAGGTATGGTTATGTACTTGGACATGTGTTCATTAATATCTTGAACAGAGAGCATGGAAATATTCATCCAAACAGCCAGCAAAACACTATCAATTAGAATTTTAATTTCTTCTGGTGTAGAACGCTTCTGTTCATTACTAATTTGCCTTTTCGCTTTTTCAGCAGTGCTCTCAAGCAACAAGTTAAATAATTAATCCTCCTCTTAAATTTGGATTTTTAGCTCTTTCTTAACACTTTCAGTATGAGTCTTACTAGACAGATGTCATTTCAAAAGGTCCAGTTTCCACACATCATCCCAAAATTTGCCATTCGAAAACTCTCCGATGGTTTTTGCATCTCGGCAGTATAAACAGACTACTCCGTCATCCTCTTTGTAAGTGAATATTTCACGCAGTTGAACACATTTTTTATCCCGAGATTTTGGTGTCTTCGTTTCAACAATTTCTTCAAGCCATTCAGGCTTAAAAGCTCTGGCCGTTCTCTTACGTTTTGCACCTCTCATTGCTATTGGTTTTGACATTTTAAAAGTGGTGTGGTGGTCAAAGCAGGTGCTTTATTATTTAAAAGAAATGCCCCAACGCATTTCATCCAAAGCCTTCTTCAGGGGGCTTGGAACTGCAAGCAATATAACAATATTGTTATAGTGGTAACAAAGAGAAAAAGAACAATAAGTATACATAGTAAAAAGAAGGCACAGTATTACTTACATGGATTAGCAGTTTACAACCAATGTAAGCAAATGATAAGATTGCTAGTGCATGTAAAACTATTCCATTGGAGAGCTCCTCTCCCTGAGGAAGGCCATTGGCTAATCAATAGTCGCTACAGTACTGCGTATTATTTACCATTCTAGCTCATGAGAAACCTTCCCTGCTCCTTGCAGTTTTCACTGTAACTGAGACCGAGACCTATAAGATTTTTCGGGTAGACATAGTTAAACTAAAACTATGAATAATACATCCATAAATTGGAATACATATATACAGAGTAAAAAGTACCAAAAAATGGTCTGGATGGAGTTTTAGAATCAGCAAGTCAGCTGTTAACTTTCAACGAACAGGTCAATAAATTGCTGGGATGAGAAAAGTCAGCCTCCAAAGCAGCCTGGCATCCCTTCCTCAGCTATATATATGTAAAATGTGATATATCGCCCTTCAAGCAAATTGGCAGAGCGGTAAAGAGAGCGGATGAAAGGAACTCCAGAACCATGGACAGGAAAGGATCACATTCATTCAGTCATAGAAAAAGGAGGGGGGAAGGGGAGGTAGACAACCATCAACACAAATCCAGAAAAGTGACTTAATTATAGCAGTGTGGGGATCTGCATAACTGGGAAAACTAGAAGGGCCAATTAGTTATTGAATAGTGTCATTGTCTCTTTTAAAGATTAACTAAAACCTTATCCTCAAGCCCAGAAGGTCCAGAAAAGTTTCTAGCTGTTGCGACCTCACCTGTCCGGCCCTGCTCCGCTGCCAATAGCCCGTCCCCAGCATAGCCCCGCACGATCTTCAGGCAGCAGTTCGGTCCCCTCTTCTTCGCCGGTGCGGAGAAAGCGCACAAAGTCCCCCGCCGCCAAACAGCCCTTCTGCGGCGAGAGCAGCAAGAGAGCCTTCTCTTGCGGCACGTGGCACTGGAGGCTGGCTGAGGGAGGGATCAAAGGAGGTGCGTGGCTGGCAGGCAGGCACAAGAGCAGACCAGCAGAGAGAGGCTGGCTTGCTGGCTGCCCCTGCCTTTTATGTCTCTCATATGATCTCAGTCACTGATCGTCAGATTCGTCAATCGTCGGTCACATGTGAGAGGAGTGAGGACTCAGAGTAGAGAGGAGAGATTCGGAAGTGATTTATTTATTTATTTATTTGGTATATATTTGTATGCCGCCACTTCCAGCGATCAGCTGCGGACCAATGGTGTAAAATACAAGGGAGTAATGTATAAAATCAGTTGAAGGTACAGAATGATTTGGGGGAGGGGTACACCACCATCACATAAAAATTACAAATAGACATTACATTTTGATGTCATGAGTCCCGGAATTGCCCGGAAATTACAGAAAAATGGCAGTAGATCGGTGGCCTTAAAACAACCCAAGGTTTTAATTTGAAAACCCAAGAACTCCGTAATTTTTGTGTGCTCCTTTGTAAGTTATGTGTGCTCGCTCGGCGAGGTGTGTGCGCGCGCACAAGCACACAGCTTAGAGGGAACAGTGCCCTGTGGTACTACACTATTCACCATTGAGAAAAATGGACATTTAGCCCTATCCTCTGCTTTCTATCTTTTAGCCAGTTCCTGATCCACAATAGTACACTGCCTCCTATCTTCTGACTTTTTAATTTCGCCAAGAATCTCTCATAAGGGACCTTGTCAAAGGCTTTCTGAAAATCCAGATACACTATATCAACCAGCTCACCTGTGTCTAACTGTTTATTCACACCTTCAAAAAAATATAACTGATTAGTAAGACAACACCTTCCTTGGCTAAATCCATGTTGGCTTTCTCTTAGTAAACCATGACTATTATCTACATATTAAGCAATTTTGGTCTTTATAATGGTTTCTACCATTCTGCCCAGTACTGACGTCAGGCTCACCGGTCTGTAGTTTCCTGGATCATCCCTGGAATCCTTTTTAAAAATTGGCATTACATTGACCATTTGCCAGTCTTCAGGTACTACAGATGACTTTAATGATAATTCACAGATAATAGGTCTGCAATCTCATATTTCAGTTCTTTCAACACCATCAGATGAATACCATCCAGTCCAGGTGATTTGCTACTTTTCAGTTTATCAAATAGATGAAAAAGATTTAGGTGTCATTGTGAATAACACATTGAAACCCTCTGCCTAGTGTGCAGCAGTGGCCAAGAAAGCAAATAGAATGCTAGGAATCATAAGGAAAGGAACAGAGAATAAAACAAAAGATATTAACCGCGCTGATTTTGAATAGTACAGTATATAAAAGCAAATAAATAAATATATATTATGTTCCCTGTAAACCAGCCCTGATTGCGGGAAGGAGTGGTATATAAAAAAACGTTAAAATCAATATATAAATAAATAAATTATCATGCCTCTGTATCATTCGATGGTGTGACCGTTGCTTGAATATTGTATGTAAATCTGCAGCGCTTCCTCCGGACACTCTCTCGACATTGGGACCCCAATCAGTGTCTGCAGAAGGGAGCAGGAATGGTAAGCCTCTCCCACTCCAACTCTACTGAGGCCAATCAGGGCTGAAGAATAAACTTTAAATCTGTAGTGCATTAGGCGAGCCCGTGCCTGATGGCCTCACCAGAGGGCCCTTTGGTGTGGCTCTTAGGCGTGGACATTAGGCAGAAGCACAAAGATGAACACTGCAACTGCCTAGGACCATTCACTCAGTTAATAGATAAAAACTTCTATAAGAGCCTTATTCAAACCCAGCCTATTATTAAGGCTTCAGAGCCCTGCACTGTTGAGGCATTCCTAACAGGGGCTATACATTTCAAACAAAGGTAAGAATTTGGGGGGGGGGGGGGTTTAATTGCTAGCTCTCTGACTGGGAGCTCTTAAAAGGGTTTTGGTACTTTTTTAAAACAAAGTTACTTTCTTTTTGGTGCTTTTAGTTTAAAAGGAGAAATATTTTCTTTAGTGGGGTAGGTTTAAAACTCTGCTTTGGTAACTTTCTCAGCTCTTGGGAGTTGTTGACACCTTATCAGGAGTTAGTTCCCTCTCTACAACCCCCCAACTCCCACCCACCCCTAGTGAGCAGCCTTGTTTTATAGGGCACCTCCCCAATTAACAAAGCACAGGGACTTGGAACAGCACATTTTGAATATAATTAAAGAGATTTAACTGCTTTTTCTCTGAAAGGACAGCTGGGAAACCAGCCGGTACTTTGGTAGATCTCTCTCTTTTGTTTTAACAGATACCTATGCTCCACGAACAGAACAATGGCTGGGAAAAATCGTATCGCTAAAGCTGTTGCCCCCATTACAGCTTCTGCCTCTGTCCAGACAGAGGTCCCAATGCCAGTTGAAGGACTGGTTCCATGTGCAGGGTGCCTGCATGCTGAAGCTCTCAGGAAACAAGTGGAGGTGGTGAGGCTGAGGAGCATTCAAGACAGTGAGAAGTACATTGATGAGATGCTTCTTGCAGCAACCAAGCTCTCCAGCAGAGGAGAAGATGGGTGCCTACAGAATGACGAAGGTTGGACACAAGTCACCAGGGCCTGCAGAATCACCAATCCAACTTTTCCAACCCTTGAATTGAAGAACCATTATGCAGCCCTGGAAGTGGAGGAGGTGAAAGCATCCCTGGAAAGGAAAGAACCAGAACTCAAGTACCCCAAAGTTGCAGAATCAGTGACCACAAGAAGCAAAGGGTAGTGGTGGTTGGTGACGCTCTTCTGAGGGGTACCTAGGCGTCCATCTGCCAACCAGACTTGATGTCCAGAGGGGTATGCTGTCTGCCTGGTGCCAAAATCCAAGATGTTACGGAGAGTTTGACGAGACTCATCAAGCCCACTGACTATTACCCAATGTTGCTAATCCATGTCGGAACAAATGATACTGCCAGGTATCCCTCTGAGCATATCAAAAGTGACTTCATGGCTCTGGGACAGAGGGTGAAGCAGATAGGTGCTCAGGTGGTATTCTCTTCAATCCTCCCTGTTGAGGGTAAAGGCCAAGGCAGAGAGGCTCGCATTCTGGAGATGAATGCATGGCTGCGTGGATGGTGTCATCAAGAACATTTTGGTTACCTGGACCATGGGATGCTGTTCCAAGGGTTGCAGAGCAGAGATGACATCCATCTGTCCAAGAAAGGACGACGCGTTTTCAGTAGTAGACTGGCTAATCTACTGAAGAGGGCTTTAAACAAGATTCGTTAGGAACGGGTGAAGAAAGCCCCCAGGTAAGTGAAAGCTCCCAGGTAAGTGAAACATTAAATACGTTTATGGAAATGGGTAAAAGGGGTAACATATGGAAAGCAGTGTGTATAAATACCCGCAGCATGGGAAATAAGATCCCTGATGTTAAAGCTTTAGTGGGAGTGGCTGACTTGGATTTAGTGGCAGTTACAGAAACATGGTTCACAGAAAACCATGACTGGGATGTAACTATACCAGGCTATACTTTATTCAGAAAGGACAGGGTATGAAGAAGGGGAGGAGGAGTGGCACTATACTATATGTAAAAAATATTATTAAAGCTTTGGAATTACAGAGCTTAAAAGGGAGAGAGGAGGCATTGTGGGTTAAACTAGAAAGAGGGAAAGAGAAACCTATTTGCATTGGTGTGATATACAGACCTCCCTCACAAGAGGAAGAGGTGGGCAGAGAGTTAATTGATGACATACGCAGCATTGCTAGGAAAGGGGAAGTGCTACTGATAGGGGATTTGAATATGCCAGATGTTGATTGGCACATTCCTGCTGCAGTATCATCTAGAAGTAAGGAGATCCTAGATTCTCTACAGGGAGAACTATTCAGGCAATTGGTAACAGACCCCACACGTGAAGGGGCCATACTGGACTTGGTGCTTACCAATGGTGAAAGTGTTTCTGATGTTATAGTGGGAGATCATTTTGCATCCAGTGATCACCAGATGGTGTGGTTCAGTATTAGGATTAGGGCTGTTTGAATCCATTCAAAAGTGAGAGTCTTAAACTTTAGGAAAACTAACTTTGCCAAGATGGACCAATACCTCAGGAAGTCGTCAGCGGGATGGGAACAGCTGGGGGATGTAGAAAAACAGTGGGCAAAACTGAAAGGGGATATTTTAAGGGCAACCAACCTTTTTGTTAAAATGGTAAATAAAGGTAAAAGGAAAAGGAGACCGCTATGGCTTTCGAAAGAAGTAGCTGAAAAGGTGAAGAAAAAGAGGGAGGCCTTCATGAAATACAAGAGATCAGAGAGAGAGGAAGACAGGTATCTATATTTGGAAAAGCTAGCAAAGAAGTCTGGCTGTTGTAAATAGTTAATATGTTTATTATCGACGTGCATATTTGTCCTATTCTCTGTAAATAATGAATATGTGCTCAATCTATGTAAAATAGTTAATATTTTCTCTGTAAAATAGTTATTATGTGCTCAAAAATGTTCTATGTAATTGATGTTTACCATGTTCTCTGTAAACCGCCCCTGATCTCTGGAAGGGGCGGTATAGAAAAGCGCCCATGCCTCTGTGCATCATGCACATTGCTTGACTGGGACATTGGTAAGAGCAGTGTTCCATCGTGGGCTGCTGGTATGGGGACTGCCTCTGGATCCGGGGGTTTCGAGGCCCACTCCACCAATACTTTTGCTGAGATATGCCAAGGGTGCAGTGTCACCTGCCCATTGCACGATGCCAGTGCCGCACACATGGTGGCTGTCATGGGGGGCGGGACATGTGCATGGTGTTTTGCATACACATGGTACCCCCAGCACATCACCATCTAGCTACACAGGGCATGCATGTCAGCCATCAGGCACTGCGGATGTGGTCCCAGGCCTGTTTCTGTCACCATGGGGTGGTAAGGCTGCCACACAGGTGGCCCCATGCATAGGATAGATGTCTGTGGCAGCATGTGGCCCCTTCCTCCAACCCACCCACCCTGCTATGGGTCCCTCCACATCCCTTCTTGGGCATATCCGCACATCTGGGCCACCCGCTTGACTTGAGTCTGCCACCTCCATGGCCTACTCTGGGCCATTCCCTTCTCCATATCCTGCCCCCTGTACATGTCACGCACCACTGTCATATGTAATGTGGCTGGCTACACAATTTTGATACATAAAGATCATTTCCTTATAATACTAATTACATTTCATTTATAATACGTTTTCGAAATTTATTTGCAGTTGTTTGACATTATTTGCAGTTGTTTTATATAACAGCCACTTCACCCGTCCTTTCATGCATAGCGTCCCCGAAATGGGGACGCTGAAATATTGTGCAAAATAGCAGTCAAAATATTTATTTTGACCAAAATTATCACTTGAGGTGTTATTAGTTTGGTATTAAAAATCAGGAGCCGCAAGAACAAGGTAAGAAAAACCAGGAGCTCGCAAGAACAAGGTAAGAAATTATTATTAGTTTGGTATTGACTAACATCTTAAGGAGTTTCATGTGAAAACTAAAATTCATGCATTAATGGGTTAACTTCAGTGTTGAGTAAATTATTGGAAACACTGCTGAAAGAGAAAATAGTGAGGTTTCTGGAGTTCAGCAGATTACAGGATCCGAGGCAGCATGGATTCACCAGAGGCAGGTCTTGTCAGACAAATCTGATTGATTTCTTTGACTGGGTGACATGGGAGTTGGACCGAGGGAGAGCACTAGATGTGGTGTATTTATATTTCAGTAAAGCCTTTGACACTGTTCCTCACAGGCGACTTATAAACAAACTGAGCACCCTAGGGATGGACCCTAAAGTTACAGCTTGGCTTAGAAATTGGTTGAGTGGGAGGCGACAAAGAGTACTCTGAGGAGAAGGAAGTTACCAGTGGTGTGCCCCAGGGATCTGTCCTTGGTCCGATTCTTTTAAACATCTTTGTTAGTGATATAGGGGAAGGTCTGTCGGGTAAGGGTTGCCTCTTTGCGGATGATACCAAAAGCTGCAAAAGAGTAGACACCCAGGAAGGTGTAGATAACATGAGGAGGGATCTAGCTAAGCTTGAAGAATGGTCTAGAATTTGGCAGCTGGGATTTAATGTCAAAAAATGTAAGGTCATGCATTTGGACTGCAGCAATCTAAGGGAGCAATATAGTATAGGGGATGAATTACTTTTGTCCACTAAAGAAGAGCAAGACCTAAGCGTGGTTGTGTCTGATGATCTTAAAGTAGCTAAACAGATAGAAAAGGCGACAGCAAAAGCTTGAAGGATGCTTGGATGCATACGGAGAGGAATAGCTAGCAGAAAAAAGGAGATGATAGTGCCTCTGTATAAGTCTTTGGTGTGACCTCATTTGGAGCATAGTGTGTAATTCTGGAGACCGCACCTTCAAAAGGATATAAACAGGATGGAGTCAGTACAGAGGGTGGCTACTAAAATGGTTAGTGGTATTCGTTATAAAGCATATGAGGACAGACCTAAGGATCTTAATAAGTACACCTTAGAGGAAAGACGGGATAGAGGTGATATGATTGAGATGTTTAAAAGCCTCCATGACATAAATGCACAGAAGGAGAGCTTCTTTTGATTGAAAGCAAGTTCTGCTTTGAGGGGACATGGGATGAGGGTGAAATATTTATTTACGGAAAGAGTGGTGGATCCGTGGAATAGTCTCCCAGTGGAGGTGGTAGAGATGAGGACAGTAACTGAATTCAAAAAAGCATGGGACAAACACAGAGGATCTCTAAAGGAAAAAAGGGGACTGTTGTAGTTGTTGATATGGAAGAACAGATTTGATAGGCCATGTGGTTTTTTTCTGTCGTCATATTTCTATGTTTCTATGCTTGCTATGTACCTAGCCATGTAAACATCACTCGCTCTTATCCTCCTGATCACAGCACACAATATCTTCCCTATCCCCCACACACACTATCCAACACTCACCCCCTTCAACCGATCCCAGCAACACGCAACCAGATGCATCATAAGCATATCAACGTCTACCTCCATCCCACCCATTACCACCAACTTCAAGGCACCAACTCAGATACACAGATGTGCATTAGTCGACACAAGATCAGTAAGAAATAAAATCCACATTATAAGAACATAAGATATGCCATACTGGGTCAGACCAAGGTCCATCAAGCCCAGTATCGTTTCCAACAGTGGCCAATCTAGGTCATACGTACCTAGCAATTTCCCCAAAAGACACAGGTTCTGCAATGCTTGTACTGGGTCACAGACCTGCTCACAGAATACCAACTAGACATTCTAGACATAACTGAGACCTGGCTCTCAGACATGATAATGTCCTCCTCAACCAACACAGAGCGAAAGGATTCTCACTGTTCCACTGTCCAAGAAACAACCGAAGATAGGGTGGGATATTGCTGCTAACCAAAGCGCATCTCCACTTCTGTCCTCTATCATCAGAGAGCACCGAAGAAATGGACTCCATTACCATTATGAATAATCAGCTAACCAACATCCTCAGTTATAGAATTCCCACCCTATCATCCAATGACCTATCCAGTATAATAGAAAATATACTAAACAACTCCAAAACCAACAAGGATCTTCTCATCTTGGGGGTCTCTCTTTCCTGCAACCTAACATGGCTGACACCTTCCTCACAGTCATGGCATCAATGTATCTCACACAAAATGTAATATCCCCCATGCACAATAAGGGCAAAATCATCAACCTAACCTTTACCCCCATCCTCTCAATCCACACCAGCCCCCCCCCACACATTACAAACATATACCATGCCTTGGGTTGACCACATCCTCATTACCTTCTCTCTCCCACTCAAATCCCCAGTACCCCAGGCAAAACAACAACAATTCAATGATTCAGACAATTCAATAAGGATACCTTCCTAGAGGATATCATACCTAACCTAGAGATGATCACAACTGACCCAACTATACTCACAAAAACTCAAACCAAGTACTCGGATAAGCAGCTGGATTACCACCCAATCAACATGATGCAAACACATAACACATCCATAAAACTCCTTGGTACACCTGCAATCTGCGGCATCTAAAAACCAAGCTAAGGTGGCTAGAATGGAAATGGCAAAAGACCATCCAGACTGATGATCACAACAACTACCTAACTCTACTTCGTAACTACCATACAGCCACAGATAAAGCTAAACGTGACTATCATACAAAGCTCATCAATATCTCCATCAATCGCCCAAGGGATCTATTTGACCTATCAAGTGCCTTACAGAGCCACCCACCACCCACAACACAACGCCTACCATCAACCAACAACAACTAGATGTGCAATATAAAAAGCTCCACCCCCTCTCAAACCACCCTTCCTCACTATCCCACTTGCTGGACCACCTTTCATAGTATCATCAGTAAAGATATCGAGAACATACTAACATTGCTCAATACCACCATCTCCCCAATCGACCCATGCCCAGCCAACTGGATAAAGTCAGTAAAAGTCAAACTCCGTCCAATCCTTGCCAGAATAACACACGAAGGAATAATGCCAAAAAGCCTCAAATTATCCTCTATCCATCTCTCCTTAAAGAAACCCAGCCTCAACCCCATGGTCCCCGCTTCATACAGACCCATTGCCAGCCTCCCCTTCCTGGCTAAAGTCATTGAGAAAGCTGTTCAGATCCACCTCCAGGACTACACTGATGAAAACTGCCTTCTTGACTCCAACAGCATGGTTTCCACCTGCTACATGGCGTAGACACTCTGATGACCTCTCTCATCAACACACTAACCCAAGGCATGCAAGACTGATCCCAAGCTTTTCTTCTGATATTCCTGGACATCTCTGCAGCTTTTGATACAGTCGACCACAACACACTCCTTCAGCGTCTACAATTAAATGGCATCCAAGACACAACTCTCAAATGGTTTTAGTCCTACCTGTCTGACAGGCACCAGCAGATAAAACTGGGAACAAATATCTCTAAACCATACCAACACACACAAGGAGTGCGCCAAGGATCCACACTAAACACACCCTTCTTCAATTTATATCTCCAACCTCTCTGTTCGATCATTAAAGAGTACAACATCAATTTCCACATATATGCTGACGACATTATGTTCTACTGCCCACTCCACACAAAACAACCATCATATACATGAATACAGGAATGCTTTACAGATGTCTCCCGCTGGCTTATGGCGAATAACCTATCAATCAACTACAAGAAGACTGAAGCTCTCTTTAATACAAAGGACTCCTCATTCCCCCCTCCCAACCTCAATAACACTAAACAATATTCTTATAAATGTTCGGCCGGAGCTAAAATGGACTCATGACCAACACCTATCCTTGAAGGCACAAGAAACGACAACAACCAAAACGCAGACTACTGCAACATAATCTACCAGGGTCTCCCACAAGTCACCCTCCTTCCACTACAAACTGTCCTATACATTGCCTTGTGCACAATCCAGGGAGGCTCTAAACACAACAACATCACCCCCATCCTCAAACAGCTCCACTGGCTGTCACTCCCCATCAGAATCAACTATAAATCCTTCCTCCTAACACACAAAGCATTGCACTCCCACCCAGCCACCCACCTCCAATCCCTCCTACAGACACTCACCCCAAACAGACCACGAAGATCCTCCACAATCAACAAACTTAACATACTGTGCACTAAGACAAAGTTCAACCAGCAAACCTACCGCAGAGCATTTGAATTCTATGCACCATCCCTCTGAACACTCTGCCAGACACTATAAGAAATATCACCGACCTCCTCTACTTCCGCAAACACCTGAAAACCATCCTATTTTCTGAACACTATGGACCCACCACCTAGGACCCCCCACCCCGCCATGACCCATACTGTTGTAATATTAAACAAGTCAGAACTATCACCTGTATATAGTTAAAATATACCATCTGTACATAGTTTACTGTTATATGTTCTCTGTAAATAAGGTTTTTGGTCATTGTAAACCACTTTGACTCGGCGAATATGGTATATAAGCCTAGCTAAATAAATAAAAATAAATAATACATCCTCCAGTTTATTGATATTTTTTTCAATTCTTCCAATGCATCACCTTTAAATACCATTTCAGACATGGGTAACTTCCCTGCATCTTCTTCAGTAAAGACCAAAGCAAATAATTCATTCAGTTTCTCTGCTATGATCTTACAGCATTTTATTTATGAGTCTATCCCCTTTCACCTTCATTCTATACCCCCTCATTGCAGAGATTTATTTCAATTGAAAGACACTCTCCTCCTGTTCATTTATGCTGCAGAAATATTAAACCTCTCTATCATATCTCCTTTCTCCAGACTTTACTTCAAAATATACATATTGTCATCTTTAAGTCTATTCCTATATGCTTTATAAGAACTTAAGAACATAAGATATGCCATACTGGGTCAGACCAAGGTCCATCGAGCCCAGTATCCTGTTTCCAACAGTGGCCAATCTAGGTCATACATACCTAGCAGTTTCCCCAAAAGACACAGGTTCCACAATGCTTGTATTGGGTCAAGCAGTGATATCCTGCGTCCCTTTTTAATAATGGTTTATGGACCTTTCCTCCAGGAACTTGTCCAAACCTTTTTTAAACCCAGCTACACTAACAGCTTTTACTACATCCTCCGGTAACAAATTCCAGAGTGTGATTACACGTTGAGTGAAAAAATATGTTCTCTTATTAGTCTTAAATAGTTTACCCTGTAGCTTCATTGCATGTCCCCTAGTCTTCCTATATTCTGATAACTTAAACAATCGATCTACGTTTACCCGTTCCACTGAGTTCATTAATTTATAGACTTCTATAATATCTCCCTGCAGCCGTCTCTTTTCCAGGTTAAAGAGCCCTAACCTTTTTAGCCTTTCTTCATAGGGGTATCCTTCCATCCCCTTTACCATTTTGGTGGCTCTTCTCTGAACCTTTTCTTAAAACGCTATATCCTTTTTAAGATACGGTGACCAGAACTGCACACAATATTCAAGGTGCGGTCTGTGACGCTGCAGCAGTACCTGAAGCCATGGAAATAAATACTGACCCGGTGGCAAGACCTGGTATTGCAGGAAGAGGCAGTAAAATTCCTTCCCAGCACAGATCACAAGGGAACAATCAGTCAGATCAGCCTAACCCGGGGGAAGGGAGGAGCGAGGTCACTGATTGGGCACACCCTGCTAGGAGGTGGGCTTCCCAGGACAGACGTACCCTGTATAACAGGAAGAAGGAAAATGAAGTCAGAGGCAGAGAAAGAGGCAGAGAAGGAGGCAGAGAAAGAGGCAGAGAAGGAAGGAGGAGAAATAGAGACCGAGAGAGAGAGCAGCAAAGACAGAGAAAGCCAGAAGGCAGCTGGAAAAGCAACAGAGGCGTATGGGGAGAAGAGTTGGAATGAAATCCCAAGGAGAGAAAGAACCAGAGGACAAGCTGGTTAGAGAAACAGAACTGGTTGAGAAGCCAGCCAAAGGAACCACAGAGGGGAGCATTTACCAAACCAGGATACAGATACCAGAGAGGCTCCGTGCAGCAGGAAACCTTCCAGGACTCAGAGGAGGGCGTGGCACAGAGAGACCCCGGTGGGAAGCCTAACGGTTTGGAACCAGAAGCTCAGCCGTGGAAATACTGGCAGCCGGTTGAAGAATCTCCCTGCATTCCTCATCAAGGTACTTTTAACTGCAATAAGAGTTTTTATGACAAGCCAAACTGTGTTATTGGTAGTTCTGAAACCCAGGGAAAGCCTAGGATCTATCCAGACAGTTGGCTACAGCCAGAACCTCCAGCAATTAAACCTTGTGTCTCTTTTAAAACTCCTGAAGAAAGCAGTAAAGAAGCTAGCCTTAGAAATACTGCAGATATCTTTACCAGAGATATTTACCAGAGGATTTTAGAAGCATCCAAAGGGGAATTGCCAAAGGAAAACCCTCTGCCTGCCTATGATGTAAGATTTCCAGCACTTGCTGATAGAGACAAGTGGGGGAAGGGTAATTACAGCACCGTGCCTAAAGAGAGTGTGTGTACCGGTAGAATAGCTGTGAATGAAGCCAAGCCTCCCAGTCTCTGTATACCACAAGGAGAAGCAGTTTCCTCACCTGCTCCTCACAGCCAGCAAGCTCAAGTATTATTAAGAGGGCTTCAGGCTTTCTTAGAAAAGCATCTTGTTCCTGAGCAGACAGTGTCAAGCCCAGACCCCCAAGCAACGCTGTTAAATCCTTTGCCTATATTAGACCAGCCCATGGACTGCTCGACCTGCCTCATAGACAAGGTTTAAAGGGAAGCAAGAGCTGGTGTAGTGATCTGCTACAAGAAGTGCTATAGTACATGTTTGGAGTGCATGAACCCAAGAGCTTATGGGGATAAGAAAATAAGCTGATTGTTTTCACTCAATTGTACTGCATGAACTTTATAATTTCCTGTTTGTAGCTGGATAAAATATAAGACCCACATGCCAGGAATGTGGCTGTCTTGAATATAAGTTTAAGTTGGACATTATTGAAGAAGCAGTCTCTTTTCAACTTTCTGTTTGGCTATAAAATATTAACCTTCAAAACCTGTACAAAGTCCTATCTTTGGAGCGGGAGAAATAAACCCTAATAAAGAAATAAATTTTCTCTATTCGTGCCTTGCCTGTTCACTCGGTCACCCACAACTACAAGATGACCTCCAGGCTAGCCCTACCTTAAACCCTCAAGGTCAAGGTACGGGCACTAGGGGCGCTACATAGAGTGGCGTAGTTTTTAGGATTCTCCTACAGGCGAAAAGGTGCCACTGCAGAAGAACTTATTTCCCGCTGGACCCCGGCCGAAGAGCTGACAAGCCCAGCTGAGGAGAAAACGACTGCGGAAAGGCTACAGGAGCCAATCCTGAAGTGCTTCATATACACCATCACCAGGAATTTTCAAAATGGAATTGAATCCGAAAGAAATTTTCACCTGGATGGCGACACAGTTGAAGCGCCAGGCTGACCTTTCTCTGGAGGCCCAGCAGAGAGCCGCCGACCAGTTAAAGGAACAGCAGCAGCCCCTTCTGACTTTATTGGAGGAGTATTTACGTGAAAGAAAACAAGCTACTGTACCAGTTCCTAATCCAGGTTTACCTTTGAATACAAATGAGCTGCCTGTGAGCACAGGAGTCTTATTTAACTTTGGACAACTTACCAGCCAAGATGACATTGATGACTACCTAGAAAGTTTTGAAAGGGTAGCACGGCTAAGCTTATGGCCAAAAGAGCAATGGGCCTTAAGGCTAGCCGCTTGTCTCACTGGGGAAGCCATGGCGGCCTATCGTGCCATGCCAGCTGACTTGGCTGGGAATTTTGAAGAAGTGAAAAGGGCAATTAGGGAGAGACTAGGTCTCACTCCCCTGATATACCGCTCTCGTCTGAGGAGTGTGAGGCTCAGACAGAGTGAGACGCCAAAGTCCTTATATCATAGGATAAGGGGTTTATTATATAAATGGCTGAATCCAGAAAGGAGATCCATGGACTCCCTTCTGGACGAGCTAATCCTAGAACAGTATATGGAGGCACTACCCTCAGAGATCCGTACCTTCTTGGTCCTCCAAAATTGTAGAACAACCCAAAAGGCCGTGTCTCTCTCGGAGAGATTTGTAGAGGCCGAGTTAACTGCCCGGAGAGGGGGCACCCCTTTAAAGGATTGGAGTCAAGGAGGATCCGAAAGGACAAGGAAGGTACAGGACGATCCTCTCGGTATTTGCATGCCTCTTAGGAAAGATACAGCATGTAGAGTAAAATGTTATAAATGTGGACAGCTAGGTCATATACAAAAGTTTTGTCGTATGAAAACTGCGTTTGTGGCAGATAACTGTTCAGAGAATAGACCGGGATTTCTGTTGCCTGTGTCAATACAGGGGGTCACTACACAAGCATTGCTGGATTCTGGGGCAGAACTAAGTATGATCTCGGAGGAATTCTGGAGAACTATAGAGGACCAATTGGCCCCGGAAAGAATTCCTCCTGCTAATGAAGTAAAGATTAGGTGTGTGCATGGAGGAACGTCCTCCTATCCGGTATACAACCTATCTATAGCAGGCCTAGGTACCCTAAGAACTATCCCGCTAGCAGTAGTACCCCGTCTCCCCCATTCCATGATTTTAGGCAAAGATTGGCCCCAGTTCCATCAGGGTCTAGTGCAAGGGATAAGAGAAAGAGAAAGTTCCCCAGTAGAAGAAGACCCCGAGGAAGTGCCAGCACTAGCCACCCAAAAGCTAGAATCAGTGCTACGGCCGCTGATACCTTCTAGCTGTAAGAATAAAAGAAGGGAAACTCCAAGGAGTAGTGATGCAGACAAGTCTAAATTTGTTTTAAAGTTTTGTAGAATGACCCCTAACGCGCGGGCCCCCAATAGAGCCACACCAAACGCAGCAGGGTTAGACCTCAGCAGCGCGGAAGATATAGTCGTGCCCGCAGGAGGAAAGGCATTGATAGACACTGCTTTACAGGTGGAACTGCCTGCCGGCTGTTATGGCCGGTTAGCTCCCCGGTCAGGCCTAGCGCTTAAACATTTTATAGATGTTGGGGCAGGGGTCATAGACCCAGATTACCGGGGTTCCATAAAGGTGCTTCTTTTTAACTTTGGTAAAACCAATTTCGGGGTGAAGAATGGCGACCGTATAGCACAGCTCATATGTGAGCGCGTCGGAATGCCCCCGGTAGAAGAAGTACCTAATTTGTCCACAACAATGAGAGGGACACAAGGTTTTGGGTCAACCGGGACCAACAGTTGGCAGGGCTTAGCAGCTTCGGTGGAGAGGGAGGACTTAGAAGAGGAAGACCTCGGACCCCAGCTAACGGACTGCCAACAGACGCCGGAACCACGCTTAGACGAAGGGCTTTCATGGGCCCAAAAGCAGGAGCTGGGACAAGTCCTCTCCCGCTATAAGGATGTCCTCACCCCAATGCCGGGCGAAACAAGACTAATAGCCCATGAAATAGTCACAACGCCAGGGGAAGTGGTCAGACAGCGTCCTTACAGACTTCCGGAAGCTAAAAAGAATGAAGTAATCCGGCAGGTCAAAGAGATGCTGGCTATGGGGGTGATTGAGGAGTCCCGTAGCCCGTGGAACAGCCCTATAGTTATGGTTCCTAAACCAGATGGATCGATCCGTTTCTGCATCGATTTTCGGAAAGTGAATTCGATATCCAGATTCGATTCGTACCCGATGCCGAGGATCGAGGAACTCTTGGACCGCTTGGGGCAAGCCAAATACCTCACGACCCTAGATATGTCTAAGGGTTATTGGCAAGTCCCCCTCACGAGAGAAGCCCGGCCGAAGACCGCTTTCAGCACCCCAGTAGGCCTATATCAATTCAGGAGGATGCCTTTCGGTCTACATGGCGCGGCCGCTACATGTCAGCGTCTCATGGACATGGTCCTTCGCCCTCATCACGCATACGCGGTCGCCTATATGGACGACGTAGTGATCCATAGTGGGACCTGGACTCAGCATCTCCAGCAAATAGAAGCGGTGCTACTATCTATCCGAAATGCGGGCCTCACCTTGAACCCAGCAAAATGCCTCTTCGGCGGTCAAGAGGTGAAGTATCTGGGCCACGTAGTCGGCCGCGGAACAGTAAAACCCCTGGTGAATAAAATCGCCAGTGTGCAGGCATTCCCAAAACCCAGCAACAAAAAGCAGTTACGGAGTTTTTTGGGGCTAGTGGGATATTATAGAAGGTTTATTCCACATTTTTCTGAGAAAACGGCCGCACTGACAGAGATGCTCCGGAAGAACGCCCCAAATAAGGTGAAATGGAGCGCAGAAGCAGAAAGGATGTTTGACCTATTGAAAAAACAACTTTGTGAGGCTCCAGTATTGAAGGGGGTAGATTTCTCCAAAACCTTCATTGTCCAGACTGACGCCTCCGATACGGGTCTCGGGGCCGTCTTATCACAAAGACATGAAGGGGTAGAGCACCCTGTGCTATTTTTGAGTAGACGACTGCTACCAGCAGAGCGGAATTATTCCACTATAGAACGCGAGTGCCTAGCTATTAAGTGGGCTATCGATGCGCTTCGTTTTTATTTAGTGGGAAGGAGATTCATACTGGTCACGGACCACGCACCTTTACGCTGGCTAAACCAGATGCACAACCACAACTCCAGACTTACTCGGTGGTTTATGGCATTGCAAGCCTTTGAGTTTCAGGTGGAACACCGTGCCGGCAAGCTTCATCAGAATGCTGATGCCCTTAGTAGAATCACGTGCTGGCCGGATTCTCCTAAACCAGCCCGTGATATCTTAAGGGGGGGGATCTGTGACGCTGCAGCAGTACCTGAAGCCATGGAAATAAATACTGACCCGGTGGCAAGACCTGGTATTGCAGGAAGAGGCAGTAAAATTCCTTCCCAGCACAGATCACAAGGGAACAATCAGTCAGATCAGCCTAACCCGGGGGAAGGGAGGAGCGAGGTCACTGATTGGGCACACCCTGCTAGGAGGTGGGCTTCCCAGGACAGACGTACCCTGTATAACAGGAAGAAGGAAAATGAAGTCAGAGGCAGAGAAAGAGGCAGAGAAGGAGGCAGAGAAAGAGGCAGAGAAGGAAGGAGGAGAAATAGAGACCGAGAGAGCAGCAAAGACAGAGAAAGCCAGAAGGCAGCTGGAAAAGCAACAGAGGCGTATGGGGAGAAGAGTTGGAATGAAAATCCCAAGGAGAGAAAGAACCAGAGGACAAGCTGGTTAGAGAAACAGAACTGGTTGAGAAGCCAGCCAAAGGAACCACAGAGGGGAGCATTTACCAAACCAGGATACAGATACCAGAGAGGCTCCGTGCAGCAGGAAACCTTCCAGGACTCAGAGGAGGGCGTGGCACAGAGAGACCCCGGTGGGAAGCCTAACGGTTTGGAACCAGAAGCTCAGCCGTGGAAATACTGGCAGCCGGTTGAAGAATCTCCCTGCATTCCTCATCAAGGTACTTTTAACTGCAATAAGAGTTTTTATGACAAGCCAAACTGTGTTATTGGTAGTTCTGAAACCCAGGGAAAGCCTAGGATCTATCCAGACAGTTGGCTACAGCCAGAACCTCCAGCAATTAAACCTTGTGTCTCTTTTAAAACTCCTGAAGAAAGCAGTAAAGAAGCTAGCCTTAGAAATACTGCAGATATCTTTACCAGAGATATTTACCAGAGGATTTTAGAAGCATCCAAAGGGGAATTGCCAAAGGAAAACCCTCTGCCTGCCTATGATGTAAGATTTCCAGCACTTGCTGATAGAGACAAGTGGGGGAAGGGTAATTACAGCACCGTGCCTAAAGAGAGTGTGTGTACCGGTAGAATAGCTGTGAATGAAGCCAAGCCTCCCAGTCTCTGTATACCACAAGGAGAAGCAGTTTCCTCACCTGCTCCTCACAGCCAGCAAGCTCAAGTATTATTAAGAGGGCTTCAGGCTTTCTTAGAAAAGCATCTTGTTCCTGAGCAGACAGTGTCAAGCCCAGACCCCCAAGCAACGCTGTTAAATCCTTTGCCTATATTAGACCAGCCCATGGACTGCTCGACCTGCCTCATAGACAAGGTTTAAAGGGAAGCAAGAGCTGGTGTAGTGATCTGCTACAAGAAGTGCTATAGTACATGTTTGGAGTGCATGAACCCAAGAGCTTATGGGGATAAGAAAATAAGCTGATTGTTTTCACTCAATTGTACTGCATGAACTTTATAATTTCCTGTTTGTAGCTGGATAAAATATAAGACCCACATGCCAGGAATGTGGCTGTCTTGAATATAAGTTTAAGTTGGACATTATTGAAGAAGCAGTCTCTTTTCAACTTTCTGTTTGGCTATAAAATATTAACCTTCAAAACCTGTACAAAGTCCTATCTTTGGAGCGGGAGAAATAAACCCTAATAAAGAAATAAATTTTCTCTATTCGTGCCTTGCCTGTTCACTCGGTCACCCACAACTACAAGATGACCTCCAGGCTAGCCCTACCTTAAACCCTCAAGGTCAAGGTACGGGCACTAGGGGCGCTACAGGTCGCACCATGGAACGATACAGAAGGATTATAATATCCTTTGTTTTATTTTCCATTCCTTTCCTTATGATACTTAGCATTCTATTTGCTTTCTTGGCCGCCGCTGCACACTGGGCAGAGGGTTTTAACATGTTATCCACAATGACGACTAAATCTTTTTCCTAGGTGGTAGTTCCTAATATGGAACCTTGAATCGTGTAACCATAGTTTGGGTTGTTCTTCCCTAGGTGCATAACTTTGCACTTGTCCACATTAAATTTCATCTGCCATTTCGATGCCCAGTCTTCCAATTTATCAAGATCCTCTTGCAAATTTCCACAGTCCTCATAGGTTTTAACAACTTTAAATAGTTTTGTGTCATCTGCAAATCTGATAACTTCATTCATTATTCCCTTTTCCAGGTCATTTATGAATATGTCAAAAAGCAGCGGACCCAGCACAGATCCCTGGGGTACACCACTATTCACCTTTCTCCATTGGGAAAACTGGACATTTAACCCTACCCTTTGCTTTCTATCTTTTAACCAGTTCCTGATCCACAATAGTACACTGCCTCTTATCCCATGACTCTTTAGTTTTGCCAAAAGTCTCTGATGAGGGACTTTGTCAAAGGCTTTCTGAAAGTCCAAATATACTATATCAACCGACTTACCTTTGTCTACCTGTTTATTCACACCTTCAAAAAAAACATAACAAATTAATAAGACAAGATCTCCCTTGTCTAAAGCCATGTTGGCTGTCTCCCATTAGGCCACGACTATCTATATGCTGAGTAATTTTGTTCTTTATGATGGTTTCTACCATTTTTCCCGGTACTGACGTCAGGCTCACCGGTCTGTAGTTTCCCAGATCACCCCTGGAACCCTTTTTAAAAATTGGCGTTACATTGGCGATCCTCCAATCTTCAAGTATTAGAGATTATTTTAATGATAGTTCACAGATTACTAATAGCAGGTCTGCAATTTCATATTTCAGTTCTTTCAATACCCTTGGATATATACCATCCAGTCCAGGTGATTTGCTACTCTTCAGATTATCAAATAGTTGTAACACATCTTTCCAGTGTAGCGATATTTCTTTCAATTCTTCTGCAGTATCACCTTTAAATACCACTTCAGTCATAGGTAACATCCCTACATCTTCCTCAGTAAAGACCGAAGCAAAGAATTCATTCAGTCTCTCCGCTATAGCCTTGTCCCCTCTTACTGCCCCTTTTACTCCTCTATCATCTAATGGACCAACTGACTCTCACAGGTTTTTTGCTACGAATGTACTTGAAAAAGTCTTTATTATGCATTTTTGCTTCCACAGCAAGTTTCTTCTCAAATTCTCTCTTTGCCTGCCTTATCAATGCCTTGCATTTAACTTGCCAGTGCTTGTGCTGTTTCCAGTTTTCATCATTTGGCTCTTTTTTCCATTTCCACTGACTATTTTGATAGCCATCCTCTGCACAGACACCATCTTGTTTATATCCTTTTAAAGGTGTGATCTCCAGAATGTCACATAATACTCCACATGAGGTCTCACCAAAGACTTATCACCTCCTTCTTCTTGCATGCCATTCCTCTCCCTATGCAGCCAAATATCTTTGTTGTTTCTTGTTCTTCGCATTTTCCTGAATCCTGCTTTCACTTTGGGCAGTTCTCATATCAGATATGGTTTTAGTCCCCATTTAATGATCTTGAGTAGAATCTTGCCAACATGTGGGATCAATGCAACTGTCAGATAATTTTTACAGTCAGTCCGATCACATTTCTTCAGTTTTGGTATGAACACAGATTTTTCTAGTCAGTTGGCCATGATGTTATCTTCCAAATTTCTAGCAGGGCTTTAGGATTATGCCATCAATGCCCAGTGCTTTGTTTTCTAATAATGCTGTCAACGCTGCTTCGATTTCTTCTTTCATCACCAATGGATTCTAATTGTAAGGTACAGATTGAAACAGCTGTTGATCCACTTGGTATATGGTATAATGATTCCGTGTATTCATTCCATCTTTTCTTTATCTTCTCAGCAATATTTTATATGGATCCTCGAGCGTCTTTTAGCATTCCAATTTGAGGCTGGAATTTTCTAACTCTTATAGCTTTAGAAAAACTGATCTTTTTCTTTCTCTAAGTTTTTTTTTCTATTCCCTTGCATATGTCATGGTAGTACTTCTCTGTGTCTTGTCTTTCCACATGTTAGAAACTTTTGTTAAGTTCCATAATTACCTTTTTTCTTCTTTGGCTTTAGCTTCTCTGTGTTTCTGAGCAATCATCAGAGTTTTTTTGCTCATCTATTTTGGCTATTTTTGCTTTTTCATTTTTTGCAGAAACTTTTCACTTTCTTGAAGCACAACTTCCTTGATGTCAATTCATAGCTCTTCTGATGCTCTGCTAGTTGCATCCAAAGCAGTGAATCAATTTAACAGGAAGTTTTTTTTACTATTGGTGATATATTTTCAAGATCATATTTTCCTATATTCATGAATGACTTGCTCTTTTTCAGCTTTAAATTGAATTTGCATACTAATAGCTGGTGATTTGTATCACAATCAGCTCCAGGTTTTGTCTTTGTTTGATGTTAAGCTTTTCCATCACTGACTCCCACAGTCATGGTCAATTTTAATTTTGCAGACACAAGGAGCAGGAGATATTGGAAGAAAGGATCTTTATTGTGCACAGGGAACCCCAACGCGTTTCGGCAACGCCTTCCTCAGGGGGAGTAACACCATGCACACGTTGGCGGAAATCGCACCAGGCTAGTATAGAAACTAGTCATGAGATTAGATCAGATGACCCTCAAATGCTCAAGAAAACCGTGTGAAACGGACTTGTGAGGAAACTGCAACGCTAGGAGCGCGTTCAAATAAGTATCTCGGCAGATACACATATATATATATATGGATAAATGTGTATATATATATATATATATATATATATATATATGTATACTGTCACGATGTGGGTGTTGATAAAGTTGAAAGTTTGAAAAGAAATCCTGTTTCTTTTAAGAAGCTAGGTGTGCAATTACCTTCAGGCACAGCTAGAGGGAGCAGGAAGGAATATTCAGGAGCTAATGAGCTTGAGAAGCCTAATGACTCGCACCTGGAAATGACCCCGGAAGTCAGGCAGGAAGGATTTCCTTATAAGCCAGAGCTGAATGCTTGCAAGAGGTGCACGGCTACACAGGGAGGTCCAGGTCCAGCTGCCTTAGGGAAAGGCAGTCCAGCAGCATTGTGCAGTGGGAGTAGAAGTGGAGGTAGAGATCCAGGACGGGGTCCAGCTGCCTTGAGGAAGAGAAGCACGGCTACACAGGGGAGCACGGCTTCACCAAGGAAAGAGAAGGACCTGAGAAGGAACAGTGAAGAAATCCTAGAGGAGCAAGCCCACAGGTACAGGGTTTACAAGGGTGAAATCCAGAAGGGCCAGGCTGATTGTGCAGCTCTCCCAAGGAGGTTTGTTAGAGTCAGCTCTGAGGTTAGAGGCTGTGCCACGCCCTGTTCTTCCAGTGTTCCTGACTCCAGAAGAGAGCGAGCTAAGCCAGAAGCCAAAGGGAATGGTTTGGTGAGAAGCTCACAGTCTCTGAGGAATAATTACCCAGTTTTACCAAGCAAGAGAGGAAAGGCATTTTATAATAAACCTGAGTTCTTACCAAGGGAGGAAAGAGAGTCCAAACCAGGTTTTACTAAACTGCCAAGAAGCACAGCCCTGCCTAATGCTGAGAGGCAGAGACATTGCTACAACAGGAAAGTTGCTGAAAGGAAAAACTCTGTGGAGTCAAGCCAGCAAAGTTCCAGGTATGAAACAGTTATTGATGCTAGTAAATGCATGAAGCATGAAGGCCCTGGAAAAACCCAGACTGGAGTTGAAAAGACCCGGACTGGAATTGAAAGAAACCGGATTGGAGTTGAAAAACATGGACCGGACAGCAGCAAATCCGGAACGGAAGGCGAGGTTGCTGGAGAGTGCTACAACGCAGAGCAGCACCACCCTTGCTGAGAGTTCGAGTCTACATTTCTACCAGGTAACAGGTAGAAGGGCATAACTTGTGTGGATACAAGTGAAAGTTTAAAGGGAAAAATTTGGAAAAAAAAAAAAAGGGAGAAGTGTAGGGCTGATTTTTGTTGTGCAGCCACACTTGTTTTTTTTTGTTTTTCTTTCCTTTCCAGGGATCTCATCGCGATGGAGCAGCGCGAGATGTTTAGTTGGATGGCGGCACAATTCAGCAAGCAGGCGGAACTGGCTGCGCAAACCCAGCAGCATGCTATCCTGGCAATGCAGGAGCAACAAAAGCCAGTCCTGCAGATGCTGGAAACCTGGATGAGCCATCAACAAAAGACACAGGAAGAAGCCACTGGACTATTGAAGCAGAGCTCAGGACTGGGCAACTGGCCGGTAGGACTAGGGTCCTACGAGACTCTAACTTTAGGGAAGTTAGGAGTGAATGACGATCCAGATGACTTCCTGGACTCTTTTGAGAGGATTGCTCTTTCCGTAGGTTGGCCGGAGGAGCAATGGCCCATTAGACTGGCAGTATCCCTTACTGGAGAGGCACTGTCAGCCTATAAGGCAATGCCCGCTACGTTGGCTAAAAATTATAGCGAGGTGACGAAGGCCATTAGGGAACGCCTCGGCCTGACTCCTCTTGTCTATAACCGCAAGCTACGTGCGGCGCGTCTTGAGGTAGGCAAAACGCCTAAAACATTGGGACACAGGCTTAAGAGCTTGGCTGAGAAGTGGCTAAGGCCCAATGAAAGATCTGTAGAAGTGCTAATGGATATAATAGTCCTTGAACAGTTCATGACTGCGGTACCCAGTAAAGTAAACAGCTTCCTTATTCTTCAGAATTGTCACACTACTGCAGAGGCTATTGCCTTAACAGAAAGGTATCTAGAGGCTGAATTAGCTACCCAGTGTACTGGGGAGATAGCAAAGACAGCAGTAGCGACATTCAGACAAGCCTCAGGAAGTCTCTCCCAGTTTAAAACTCAAAATATGAAGGCTGATAAGAATGTTGAGAAAAGTCATTCAAAAAGATGTTTTGGCTGTGGAAAGTTGGGTCACCTTATGAACGAGTGCCGAGTACGCACTGTGCTCATGGGGGAGCACAGACACTTGGTGTCAGAGGGATTTGTACTTGACGTGACGGTACAAGGAGTAGCTGCCAAGGCTTTACTTGACTCTGGCGCGGACCAGACAATGATTTCGCGCAAGCTCTGGTCCATTATCCAAGAGCAGGCTGCGTCCGCCTCAGATCAACCGGAGGGTAGAGTCAAGATAAAGTGTGTGCATGGCGCTGCTACCTTTTACCCGGTATACAAATTACTGGTCAAAGGTTTGGGGTAAGAGAAAACTATGCTAATAGCTGTTGTGCCAAGGTTGCCTAAGGAGCTAGTCTTAGGTAGGGACTGGCCACAGTTTGAAAGAGGCCTAGAAAAAGGTTTAAACCCCAGAGACGTTTTTGTCTCCACTCGCAACCAGGCGAGTGCCTCAGAAAAACCCTCATGTTCTAGGGAAGGTTTAAACCCACGAGAAGCTCTCATGTCCAGGTGTGCCCCTTTCAAGGGTAGGGTAGTTCCCAATCCCCTTTTAGGGAAAGTTAAGGAACCCAAACATAAGATACCAGAGGAATCAGGAAAGAGGTTTGTTTTAAAATTTTGCAAAACCTCACAAGAAGCTCGAAGTCCCTGTCGAGCCACGCCCCAGGCCGCTGGGTACGACTTAAACAGTGCTGAAAGTCAGACAGTCCCAAAATGCGGCAGAGCTTTGATTAGCACCGACATTCAAGTGGAGTTACCAGCGGGATGTTATGGTAGAATTGCACCCCGTTCAGGTTTAGCTCACAAACACTTCATTGACGTGGGCGCTGGGGTAATTGACCCAGATTATAGGGGTATTATCAAGGTCCTCCTGTTCGATTTTTCAAATGAGAATTTTGAAGTGAAAGCGGGAGAGCGAATAGCTCAGCTGATATGCGAGCGGGTGGGCTTCCTGCCTTTGGAGGAAGTACCGATAAGCCCTACCAGCCTGGGGAGCGGAGGATTTGGCTCCACTGGGCAGACTGAGATGAAAAGCTTTGTAGCCGTAGGAGAAAAGCAAGTGGATGAAGATTTGGGCCCACTGTTGTCTGACTGTAAAGGGGAGGAACTCTCTGTAGTGCAGAGGCAACAACTATTCAGTATGCTGGAGACGTTTGGAGATGTGTTGATGTCCCTTCCCGGCAAAACAAACTTGGTTGCCCATGAAATCATCACTCCTCCTGGAAGAATTATCAGGCAAAAACCGTATTGTTTGCCCGAAGCTAAAAGACAAGAAGTCATAGCACAAGTCCAGGACATGATGAACATGGGAGTGATAGAGGAGTCTCGGAGCCCTTGGTCCTGGTCCCCAAGCCAGATGGAACGATGCGTTTCTGCATTGACTTCCGCCAGGTCAACGACATATCCACATTTGATGCCTATCCTATGCCGCGCATAGAAGAACTCCTCGACCGGCTAGGTCAAGCTAAGTATCTCACCACATTAGACATGACAAAAGGCTACTGGCAGGTCCCCCTGACCAGAGAGGCACGACCAAAAACAGCCTTTACTACGCCAGTAGGCCTGTTTCAATTTCGCCGCATGCCTTTTGGTTTGCACGGAGCGGCCGCGACATGTCAAAGATTGATGGACATAGTCTTACGTCCGCATCAAAATTATGCCATGGCTTATATGGATGACATAGTCATTCATAGCGCTACGTGGAATCAGCATTTGCTCCAAGTAAAAGCAGTCTTGAGCGCCATGCGACAGGCTGGTTTAACTTTAAAACCCTGGAAAATGCCTGTTTGCTGCCTGCGAAGTTAAATACTTAGGACATGTAGTAGGACGTGGTACAGTCCATCCTTTGTTAGATAAAATAGAAAGTGTCCGCAGTTTTCCCGCACCCCAGAATAAAAAGCAACTACGAAGCTTTTTAGGACTCATTGGATATTACAGACGTTTTATCCCACACTTCGCCGAAGAAAGCGCTATCTTCATGGAAATGTTGCGGAAAAATGCCCCGAACACTTTATCCTGGACGGCAGATGCAGAGGCTGCCTTCAAGGTGTTGAAAGAGAAGCTGTGCAGAGCTCCCATATTAAGAGGGGTGGATTTTAACCAACAATTTTTGCTCCAAACAGACGCATCGGAAGTCGGCCTAGGTGCCGTCCTTTCCCAAATGCAGGAGGGTGCTGAACACCCCATCATGTTCCTAAGCAGGAAACTCTGTGATAAGGAAGCTTATCATAGCTCAGGAAGGGGCTATAGAAAAGGTGAAGTGTCTCTGAACAAGCAACCTGTCAGTGCTGGTAGAAATGAGAAAACAGAATTTTCCCATAAAAGACTACCAGTCCCAGAATGCACCAGGTTTCCAACAGCCATTAGAGGAGCTGAAGTGGGGAAACGTGTGTTCAATCAGGAGGGCTATGAGGTAATCCCTAAGCACTCATCTCAAAGGGCAGGGCCTGATTCAGCACAGTTGTGCTGTATTAGGGAGGAGCACTCATCTAAGCAGAATAAGAGTAGAGTTTATTCTACAGATGACCATCTTCATGATCACCTTGGATACCAGAGAATGATCATCAGTTTCATCTGAAGGATCATCAGAAGCAGAAGCCAAACCGGACAGACAGAGAGGCAAGGAAACCCTCTGGAAGAAAGAGGAGAAAAGCCTTTGAGAGGTCTAGAAGAGTCCAAAGCAGTACGTATACTGGGAGGTATTCCAAGGGCCAGCATACACCATTGGACTGGGGAAAGCCAGAGGAATGCTGCTGCAGAGCTAGGAATCACCAGAGGCTACCTGTGAGGGAGACGGCTGCACGTGGAAGGGACTCTAAGACCTGTGCCAGAAGGTATGTGAAGAGAGATCCAGTGTCCAGGGATCTGGATTGGAAGGCTGGACATAAGAACTGGACTACATACTGGCCAGGCTATATAGAGAGGAACTCTAGCAGCAATGGAAGCTCAGGTATGAACACTGATCTATGCCCTAGCTATAACCTTGAAAGACAGCAGGGAAACAAGTATTCTCCTGAAAATGCTCCATTGAGAGATTCATCTGTGCCAATCCATGATATTGAACCCATGCTTGTTGAACAAGGGGGAATAATAGCAGATGAGGATCCTGTTTATATGGACTGCTCTCTATCTAAACTCCGTTGGTAACTTTCTGTTATAAAGTACAGCAACCATCACAAAGAAATACAAATTTGTTCTTTAATCTACTCAGAAAAGCTCCTGAAGCAGGATTTGACCCACACAGTGGAAGGCAAGCCAGCTAAGGGGTTTCAGCTGGTAACTGCTAGCAATTAAGCCTTACCTAATTGCTTGTGAGCTAGGAGAGAATCACTTCTGTATCTGTGTGGGAAGTAATCAGAAGTTAATCTGAAAAGAACAGTTTGTTTCTTGCTTTGTGGCTTTTCATTTGTTGTTTTCCTGATTTTGACTTTGTTTTTCCAAGTTAACACTGTAAGCAAGTAACCTAATTTATGTGCTACCAAGCATATCTGTGTTGGGAGAAATAACCCCATAAATAAATATCTTATTGGCTTTACCCAAGAGCACAACTAAATTATTGTCAGCAGCTGTGTCTGGTGTGAATGAACTACATTGCCCACAATACCTTGCAAATCATATAGAAATATGCACTTGCCAAGAGTGTGAAGATTCTCACCCAGGCAGCCGTCTGACAACTCTCACAGGCTGAAAAAAAGTACTCCACCATTGAGCGGGAGTGCTTAGCAATAAAATGGGCAGTGGAAGCCTTAAAGTTCTATCTTATGGGAAGAAAGTTTACCCTCATCACAGACCATTCTCCGCTCAAATGGTTGAGCCAGCTGCGCAACAATAATAGCCGGTTGACCAGGTGGTATATGGCGTTGCAGCCATACGAATTCCAAGTACAACATAGAGCAGGGAAGCTGCATTACAATGCCGATGCGATGTCTAGGATTAAGTGCTGTGATAATGATGAACATTCAGCCCGTAATATTTTAAGAGGGGGGATGTGTCATGATGTGGGTGTTGATAAAGTTGAAAGTTTGAAAAGAAATCCTGTTTCTTTTAAGAAGCTAGGTGTGCAATTACCTTCAGGCACAGCTAGAGGGAGCAGGAAGGAATATTCAGGAGCTAATGAGCTTGAGAAGCCTAATGACTCGCACCTGGAAATGACCCCGGAAGTCAGGCAGGAAGGATTTCCTTATAAGCCAGAGCTGAATGCTTGCTAGAGGTGCACGGCTACACAGGGAGGTCCAGGTCCAGCTGTCTTAGGGAAAGGCAGTCCAGCAGCATTGTGCAGTGGGAGTAGAAGTGGAGGTAGAGATCCAGGACGGGGTCCAGCTGCCTTGAGGAAGAGGAGCACGGCTACACAGGGGAGCACGGCTTCACCAAGGAAAGAGAAAGAAGAGAAAGAGAAGGACCTGAGAAGGAACAGTGAAGAAATCCTAGAGGAGCAAGCCCACAGGGTTTACAAGGGTGAAATCCAGAAGGGCCAGGCTGATTGTGCAGCTCTCCCAAGGAGGTTTGTTAGAGCCAGCTCTGAGGTTAGAGTCTGTGCCACGCCCTGTTCTTCCAGTGTTCCTGACTCCAGAAGAGAGAGAGCTAAGCCAGAAGCCAAAGGGAATGGTTTGGTGAGAAGCTCACAGTCTCTGAGGAATAATTACCCAGTTTTACCAAGCAAGAGAGGAAAGGCATTTTATAATAAACCTGAGTTTCTTACCAAGGGAGGAAAGAGAGTCCAAACCAGGTTTTACTAAACTGCCAAGAAGCACAGCCCTGCCTAATGCTGAGAGGCAGAGACATTGCTACAACAGGAAAGTTGCTGAAAGGAAAAACTCTGTGGAGTCAAGCCAGCAAAGTTCCAGCTATGAAACAGTTATTGATGCTAGTAAATGCATGAAGCATAAAGGCCCTGGGAAAACCAGTCTTCGCTTTACAAGGAAGGAGAAACCAGACTGGTTTAGTAAAATCCCTAAAGCCCTGAGAACAGACCCTTATTGGAGACAAGGCCCCAGAGGCATAGCACACCAACACGAGTCAGACAGGGACAGTGTTTGTTCCCCTGGTGATTTTAGTGAGGAAGAATGCATGGAGACAGAATGCATTGACACAGTTTCCCTATCACCACCAGAGCAGATGGAGTGTGACCTGTGCACAGCCTTATGTCAAGAGTCTGTAGTAACTGAATAAAATAGAAGAGTCTATGAAAATGTTGATGTTTTTGGAATGAACTGAATTCCTGTTATTGATCTCTGCATTAATTGTGAAGTGTAACAATTAAGCACATGTTTTGAATACTGGTGACCTTTTGCCAGAAAAGACTTTTCTGTTTCATTATTCATCTCTTAATTTGAACCCTTGCATTGACGGGGAATAAAAGCCTTAATTCCCTCCACTTGGTCTTGTTACTAAGTTCTTTTAGGCAGCCGGAATTGGTGAGGACATTTGGCTACGTCGATGAACCTTACTTTCCCGGTGGCTCCCTAAATATAATCTTTGCCGTGGATCGCCCTAAGCGTAGGGGGCGCTCCCCACGACAATACATATAGATGTATAGATAGATATACAGGATAGCGTAGTTACTCACCTGTAACAGGTGTTCTCCAGGAGCAGCAGGAATCAGTCCTCACTTATGGGTGACGTCGGCGCCGACGGAGCCCTCGCGGAGCAATTTTCCCCAGCTTTCAAAGAAAGCCTTTGGGAATTGCAGCGCGCATGCGCGGTCGTCTTCCCGCCCGAGGGTGCCATCTTAGCCAGTCAGATGACATAGCTAAAAAAGACAGCATAAAATTATTTGCCAAACATAAGCAGACGATTGCAACTCCAAGGGGAGGAGGGAGGGTAGTGAGGACTGATTCCTGCTGCTCCTGGAGAACACCTGTTACAGGTGAGTAACTACGCTTTCTCCAGGACCAAGCAGGAAGTCAGTCCTCACTTATGGGACTCCCAAGCTCAAGGCTACCGGAGACCCTAAGCACAAAAATGAGCTCCCTCTAGCTCAGCAGCACAGAAGGATAGAATCTTCGCTGAATTATCACCCACCGGTAGCCCACATCCGGGATGGAGGGTAGGAGTTGCTCAGACCTCAAAGAGATTACGGAGGACTGCCTGTCCGAAAGCACTGTCCCTACGGGACTCCCTCTCGAGACAGTAATGGACCGCAAAAGTCTGGCTCGAAGACCAAGTAGCGGCCCGGCAGATGTCTGCCAGCGGAACAGAGCGGAGGTAAGCCACTGACGTGGCCTTTGCCCGAACGCAATGAGCCGTGACTCGACTTTCTAAGGAGAGTCCGGCTGCCCCATAAGCCCAAGAGATACAGTCCGCAACCCAGATGGACAGAGTACGCTTGGAGACCGGGAGCCCCAATTTATTGGGGTCAAAAGACACAAAAAGCTGAGCAGCTTTACGGTGCTCCCGCGTACGGTCAAGGTAGAAGTTCAATGCCCTTCTACAGTCCAGGGTATGGAGGACCGTCTCAGCTCGGCTGGAGTGTGGTCTGGGAAAGAAGGTTGGAAGTACCACCTCCTGATTGATGTGAAAAGGGGAGACCACCTTAGGCAGAAATTTTGGGTGAGTCCGTAGGACTACCCTATTCTTGTAGAACCTAGTGTAAGGGGGATCAGACACGAGGGCCTGCAATTCACTTACGCGTCTAGCGGAAGTGAGGGCTATCAAGAACAGTGTTTCCAAGACAGAAAACGGAGAGAACAGGTAGCCATAGGTTCAAAAGGCGGACAGGTGATCCGCTGCAAAACCACATTCAGGTCCCAGTCAGGCGCTGGCGGGCGCAGAGGTGGTTTAAGTAGAAGGAGACCTCGGAGAAACCTCGCTACGAGAGGGTCATTGGAGAGAGGTCTGCCGTCCACCGGCACATGATGTGCTGAAAGAGCACTGAGGTGAACTTTGACGGAGTTGGACTTAAGTCCCAGATTAGAGAGGTGGAGCAAGTACTGCAAGATCACCGACACCGGGCAGGAGAAGGGATCCTGAGACTGTTGGGTACACCAGACTGCAAAGCGACGCCATTTAAGGGCGTAGCATTTGCGGGTAGAAGGCCGTCGCGAAGCCAAGACGACCTCCTCCACCTCCGCCGGCAGGAGAAGGGGAGCAAGGACTACCCTCTCAGCAGCCAGGCCATGAGGTTGAGAGACCTGAGGTTGGGGTGCAGGAGGGACCCCTGATCCTGAGTGAGGAGATCCGGTTGCACCCCCAGAGGGATTGGATCCTCCACCGCCAGTTGCAGCAGGAGCGGAAACCACGGCTGCCTGGGCCAGCGAGGGGCCACCAGGATCATGAAGGCTTTGTCTCGGAGAACCTTGAAAAGAGTCCGAGAGACCAGCGGGATGGGAGGGAAAGCGTACAGAAGACTCCCCGACCACGAGATCAGAAAGGCGTCCGCCGCCACCCGAAGGGGGTGTGGCCGACGAGAGCAGAAGCGAGGAAGCTGCCGGTTGTGAGGACTGGCAAAGAGATCCACCGTGGGGAGACCCCACTTGAGGAAGAGCTTCTGAACTACCAAGGGATCCAGACGCCACTCGTGCGGCTGGAGGACCCTGCTGAGTTTGTCTGCAAGGCAATTTTCTTGGCCCGGGAGATAAACTGCCTTGAGGAGAATGCCGTGACTGACGGCCCAAGAGCAGAGCCTCTGTGCCTCCCGGCAGAGGAGGAAGGAGCCCGTGCCCCCCTGCTTGTTCACGTAGAACATGGCAACTTGATTGTCCGTCTGGACAAGGACGGACTGTTGGGAAGTCAGGTGGGAGAAGGCCTTGAGAGCCAGGCGGATCGCCCTGAGCTCCAGGAAGTTGATCTGCTGAGCAGACTCCCACGTGGTCCAGAGGCCCTGAGTACGTGCCTCTTGGCAATGTGCTCCCCAGCCCAGGAGGGATGCATCGGTGGTCAGCACCCGGGTCGGCTGAGGTGACTGGAAAGGCATTCCGAATATCAGGTTCGGCTGCCGGAGCCACCACCGGAGAGACGAGACCAGCGGCTCGGAAACGCGCACTAGGTCTGCTAGGCCGCCCGTGGCTTGTCGCCACTGCTGGCGGAGACACCATTGAGCAGACCGCATATTCAGGCGGGCATTGGGGGTCACATGGACGGTGGAAGCCATATGGCCGAGCAGTCTCAGGAAGCGCCTGGCGGAGACCAGGGGCTGGCTGCGAAAGCGGTCGGCTAGGTCCATGAGCCGCTGAGCCCTGTCGAGCGGTAGGAATGCTCGCGCCTGAGGAGTGTGCAGCCTTGCGCCGATGAACTCGAGATCCTGTGAGGGGAGCAAAGTGGACTTTGCGAAGTTTATGACAAAGCCCAAGTGCTGCAGCAGAGTCACCGTGCGGCACGTGGCGTTGGTGACCTCCTGAGCGGACGCTGCTCTGATGAGCCAGTCGTCGAGGTACGGAAAGACATAGAGGCCGTGAAGCCGGAGATGGGCCGCCACGACCGCGAGACATTTTGTGAAGACTCGCGGTGCGGAGGACAGGCCAAAGGGCAGTACTCGGTACTGGTAATGATTTCCTGCCACCACAAACCTTAGGTATTGGCGGTGGCTTGGGTGGATGAGGATGTGCGTGTAGGCATCCTTTAGATCCAAGGAGCATAGCCAATCTCCCTGCTGGAGGTAGGGCAGAAGGATTCCAAGGGTAAGCATTTTGAACTTCTCCCGCACAAGGAACTTGTTGAGGTTGCGCAAGTCCAGGATGGGTCTGAGGCCCCCTGTTCTCTTTGGTATCAGAAAATACCTTGAATAAAAGCCTTGACCTCTCAGGTGGTGTGGCACCGGTTCCACCGCCTGTTCCTGCAGAAGACCTGCTAACTCCTGAAGGAGCAACTCCCTGTGCAGAGGGGGGCGCGGAGGTTCTCCCGGAAAATAGGAGGGAGGGACCTGATGGAAGTGGAGAAGATAGCCTTCTCGCACGACCTGAAGCACCCAGGCATCTGCGGTGATGCTGGACCACCTGTGGGCGAAGTGAACCAGCCGGCCTCCGGTGCTGGGAGGAACCAGCGGGGGGGGAGAGGCTATGCTTAGCGAGTCAAAAGCCCCCACCCTGCTGAGCAGGGGCTGGTGGTGCAGGCTTGGGGGCTTGCTGCCTACGGGACCCGTTACCCCGTCCCTTGGCCTGCTGGCCCTGTTGGGGAGCTGCAGGGGCCTGATAATGGGGGTATTGTTTGTAGGCAGCCGCCTTCCTCGGGTAAAAGGACTTTTTCCCCGAGCCCTTCTTTTTCTGGGAAGGGGCGGAGGTCTTCCTAGAAAGCCTGGTCCGGGTGAGAGTCTCAGTCTCAATTTGCGCAGCCTTTTCCGCCATGGGCTTGCCAAAGAGGTTTTCGCCTCGGCAGGGGACATCGACCAACTTGTCCTGCACCCAGGGCTCAAGGTCTGACGACTGAAGCCAAGCCTGTCGGCGGGCACCGATGCCGGCTGCGGCCACTCGAGCCGAGGCTTCAAAGCCATCATAGGCTGCTCGGGACATGAACTTTGAGCATTCCCGAATGCCAGTGGACAAGGCTAGGAACCTCCGCAAGGGCTCCTCGGAGAGACCAGCGGAGAATCCGGCTAGCTCTTTAGCCAGATCCCGGAGATACATGCCCATGTATAGCTGGTAAGTCTGGACACAACATGCGAGCATAGAGCCCTGGAAGCACTTCTTGCCAAGGCCATCCAGGTTACGGGCCTCCCTGCCAGGAGGCACCGAGGAGTGCATCTTCTGGCTCTTAAGACGATGCATGGCCGATTCCACTACCATGGAATGGTGTGGCAGCTGTGCCTTTTGAAAGCCAGGGCTCTTGCGGACTCGATAGATAGAATCGACCCGCTTGCTCAGGACCGGCGAGGAGGCCGGACTCTCCCACATGCGGAAGAGTAGTCGTTCCAGCATAGGAGGAACCGGCACAGTAAAGTGTTCCCTCGCGGGAGAGTCATACTGGAGGGCGTCGAGCTCTTCGGCTCGAGGCTCCTCCTCGGGATCCGCAGGGAAGGCCAAAGCCTTGGCCATATCCCTAACGAAGTCCGAGAACCGGGCATCCTCCGGGGGGGACTGCTTCCGAGGCTCGGACTCCGGTGAGTCCGATGGGACACACCGAGTCCGGAAAGAATCAGGTGACTCTTCCTCCTCAGACTCCCAGACCGACTCCGACGAGGACTCGGTGGGGTCGGCCCGGGCAGGGTGCGGCGCCAGCCGCCCCGACGCCGAGGGAGTCGGCGTCCTCGGTCCCGAACGGGAGGCCGAGGGCGACCTCGACCGAGGATCGACTCGAGTTCTCATCGACTCGAGGATCGGCTCGGTCTCCGGGGTCGACTTGGACGTCGACGTCCCGGCGGTCGGGGCAGCGACGCCAGCGAAGCCAGCGAGCAGTGCCCTCTGCTGGTCCATGAAGGCAGACAGTCTGCTCTCCAAGGCCGTCAACCTGAGTCCGAGCTCAGGTGACCCAGCAGCCCCCGACTCGGGCCCCGACGGCGTCGGGCCCGACGTCGGCTGTCGCGGAGGCGAGTCCAGAAGGACCACAGGACTTACCCGGGCAGGCATCTCCGACTCCAGGCGAGGTCGCTTCGGGACGTGTTCCTTCTCCAAGGACCCGGGGCGGCTGTCGGGGCTATGCGACCTGGCCCTCGCGGAACCAGGAGCGTCCACCGACGCCGCCCTCGCGGGTTTTTTTCCTTCCGACGATGGTCCCCGGAGGGAGAACCCCGGTCGGAGGAGCTCCGGCGACGGTCCGAGCTGGAGCCTTTCGACACGGAGGCCTCCGACGAGGTCCGGGTACGGCTGGGGTCAGCGAAGATTCTCTCACGCTGATGCCGCCGACTTCTCAACGCCTTTGAGGACAGTTTGCTGCAGGGCCCACAGATCAGTTCCTCATGATCCGGGCCCAGGCAGCGGAGGCAAAAGTTGTGTGTGTCGGTTAGCGACATATTTCGGTCACACCGACCACACCGCTTAAACCCACTGGCAGCCATCGGGGGAAAAAGGGCCCCTGCGAGGTCAAAGGACCGGGCTGCCAGGGAAAACGAAAACGAAAGCTGACTAAGTCAGAAAAACCGAAAAAAGTGAGAGGACTCGAGACCGGCGTCGCGAGTCCGGGCGGGAAAACGATCGGCGTCGAACCGAAAGAAAAAAGGATAAAATAAAGAAGAAAATCAACTTTTTCGCGGGGACAAGACGGGGACGTCTGTAGGGCTCCGCGGAAAAAAGAAGACTGGCTAAGATGGCACCCTCGGGCGGGAAGACGACCGCGCATGCGCGCTGCAATTCCCAAAGGCTTTCTTTGAAAGCTGGGGAAAATTGCTCCGCGAGGGCTCCGTCGGCGCCGACGTCACCCATAAGTGAGGACTGACTTCCTGCTTGGTCCTGGAGAAATATATATATATCTATAGTGAGATCTAGAAGGGCATAACATATGCACACACAGCTGACAGACACATATATCTATCTATCTATCTATATATCTATATATCTATATCTATCTATCTATCTATATATATATATATATATATATATATATATATGTCGAAAGATAAATGTCTGCAATTAAGCAGACAGAGATATGACTATAAGTACATTCACATGGGAGATGTGAAGAGGAAAGATTCATCTGATAACAAGAAGGAAGAACCTACTTGAGAAGATATATAGAGAATCTACTCCCCCTGGTTATGATGGGAATGCTATCCAGTGAAATAAGCAGGATGGTTACGTGAAAAAACAGTCAGTAAGCAGCAAGTCCTGAGTCTTGTAGAATTCTAGCATGGTAAAGGGACAGAGAACGCATAAGAATGAGATACCAGGTTGACCCACTTGAGGGACAAAAAGGGTATCATGCGTTCTTTAGTTAAATATGTGCTGTCCCTGAAGGATTAGGATACCATGAGGACAAGCTGCAAGGAAAAAAGAGCATATTCCCTGTAGGAATTGACTACTCTTTAGGCTTTCACGTAGAGAAGGCTTATGTCCTTTGTTTTAAAAGGAAATAGTAGGGTATGAAGAACCCTCACAGTCATGGGGGGCATGACTGAGAAAGCCTTTTTTCAACCATGTAGGATAGACATTAGAGAAAAAAACCCATGCTCTCTAGCAAGGGCCCATAGTGGAAAGCTTCTCTGTAAAATTGCAGAGAGCATTATGCAGGAGAATTGGGAGATAGAACTGGCTGTTGGAAAAGCTAGCAGCCACGTCAACTATGCTGCCAAACCCAAAGGAATTGGAGATGGCGAGAAAAGAAGATAGTGTGATAAGCCTGTAGTGATAAGGATTGCCCAAGAAAGATGTATGCACTGTCTTGGAATCACTACTAAGGCCAGACAGAAAGTGGTGGAGGACAACTGTGTATACTTGTGGAAAAGTACCAGTGGTCCAATCACTAGAGCTCCTGCATGGGCAGCTGCTGATAAGACAGCAGAGAGAATCTTTCTGTGTAGAACAGACAGAACAAGAGTAAGAAATCTCTGTCCCTGTCTGATGAGCTGCCCAAGCAAAAAGAAGGGAGTTTACTCGAGAGAAAAAACTCCACAATGGAATGGAAAGACTAGAAAGGCTGAAGAAGAAGCCCTGCAGTGCAAAGGTACCACTCTTACAGGGGAAAAACTGGATAAGAGGGTAGAGAAACAAGAGCTGAAAAGTGACTTACCATGTGGTAAGCTGTAGAAGGAAAGAATTCATGTTGGTACAGAAAACTATCATGTGATAGTTGTTAAACCCCTCTTCTTAGCAGGAAGAAGAGGAGAAAGCTGTGACCCATAGACATGAATATCCTGACAGCTCAGTATATCTAGGAGAACTTGATGCCATGTGTAAAGTTTAGAATGAAAACAGTGAAAAACTTCTACTGAGAAGAAGTGAACTGTAGGTTCTAAACTCCAAGAGGCAGAAAAAAGATTAATCAGAACCCTATGGTTGCTGGGTTTGTTTAGCCTGGCGAGAGTTTGGATTCTTCAGACCAGGGCGATGCTTCCCCTGCTTGGGAACATCTGTATGATGGGCAGGAGAAGAGTAAAACCTTCTCCTCCTAGGGAAAGAAGGTTTGGCAGGGCATTTCCTACCTACTGGGGAAGGAGAAGGCTTAGGATAGCCTTCAGAAACAGGGAAGTCAGTGGACCACTGAGCAACCTGATGTAAAGACTCCTTATTGAAGAGATTTTCTCCAGTGCAAGGAGTATTACCCAGTTTTTGTTGTGCCCATTTGTCTAAGTCTGAAGCTTGGAGCCAGGCTCTACATCGTGCCCCTATGGCTATAGCAGAAGTTCTGCTAACAGACTCAAAAGAGTCTAGGGAAGCACGAGTAAGAAACCAAGATATATTTTGAATATGACTAAGTAGTAAGGAATAGTCTGCAGTCTTGGGCTCTGAAAGAAAAGGAGTCAAAAGATATAATTTCTTTGTGACCTCCTGAAGAGATAGGCTCATATAAAAAATATATGAGAGAATCCTTGCTGACAGCATGGATGTCTGGAAGGTTTGACGTCCGAAGGCATCTAGTGTCCTAGACTCACGACCTGGTGGGTAAGAGTAGTGCTTTTTCTTACTTTTCACCTTCCTCATTGCTGATTCCACCACAATGGAATGATGAGGAAGTTGAGTCTTTTGAAACCCTGGAGAGGGGGGGCACCTGATACAGAAGATCAGTTGCTCTAGAAGGTGAGGGTACCCTTAAAGGTGCTTCCCACATTCTTAGAAGAAGATCCCGCAAGGAATGATGCAAAGGAAGCATTATGTTTTCCTTTGCTTCAGTAGAAACAGAGCCTTGTGTAGGATCATGGCCAGGGATAGGAATGGCAAGAGATCTTGCAATATCCAGGAGGAAATTTTGAAAAGAAGGATCTCCAAAGAGAACCTTCCCTGGACAGGCTAGACCTGAAGAACTAGCCTGGGCACCAGAGGATGTACCTGAGTATATAGGAATATAAGATCCTGCACGGTGCAAAAAAGGGTCCTTAAGGGATGGATGCTGGTACTGGAGGTCAGGACCTGTGACAGTCAGTACTGCATCGTCCATGTCAGGTATCGACTCCAGACTTGGTATAGAAAGGAGCGACCCTGGTGAAAGAAGCATGGAAGGAGCTGGCCCCGATGCTACTGCGGATACCGGTACCGATACCAATACCGGTAGCGCTGTCGGAATCGAAGGTGACACCAACATCGGAGCAGTCATCGGTGGCAGCTCAATCGGTACCGAGGTAACCGAACACCTTCGATAATCACCCTCGGTACCGAGTGTCCGGTACCGGTAAGTGTCGGTACCGAGACATGTCGGTACCCAGTCTTCCAGACTAGAGATCGATTCCGGACTCGGCATCGAAGGAAGCGAGTCTATCGATGCATGTCTAGAGGGTACCGACGTCGGTGGTAGTATCGGCATCGATGCCGATACTGGAAAGTCAATCTGGAGCGTATCCACTGGTCCCGAAGGTACCAAGAAAGCCAGATGACAATCCCTGGTGAGGAGTGCAACGTCCAACACCAGAAAAAACTGAGGGAAAAATTACTGAAAAAGAAAAAAGAAACACCGGCGGTACCGGTGGAGTCAGGGAGACAGCCGCGACCACAAGAAAACAAAAGAATTAAAGAAGAATTTTCTGCGGTGACAGGAGGACGTCCTGCCAGCTCCGTGGAAAACGAAAACTGAGGAGAGGCAGTTGGGAAGGGCGGGAAGGCAGCACGCAGGCCTGGTGGGATGCTTCCAAAAGCTTTCTGATTGGAAGCTGGGAAGCGTTCCCGCACAGACTCCGTCGGTACTGACATACCCATATGTGAAGACTCATTCCTGCTTGTTCCTGGAGATACATAAGAAACCTGATGAAGAGAACAATTGCCTTAGCCCAGATGAATGTATGCAGATAGATAATGATATGTCTACCTTGAGTTATGATCGTTGTGCAATGGATTGCTCTTTATGTTTTAGAGAGTAACAGTGTAAAGAAGCATCTGGAGTTTGTATGAGAAGAATACAAAACGTTTGCTATACCTGTTGCCTAGCCGTGAAAGTTCACAAATTGTTTTCACCTGTTTCTGTAAAGCCACGCTGTGAGGAGAACAGCTGTTACTGTGAGGTTGCAATAATCCCAAGCAATCACACCAGGCAAAGCTGAGTAGAAGCTATTTGATTTCAGTTGTTTTCCTGACCTCCTGATTTCACCTTTATGTTGAAAGTTGCACCTTTATGTTATGCACCTTTGAATTGTAATGCATTGAAAATATCCCCCCAACAAATAAATTTCTTGCAAGCCTTATCACTCGAGTCACAACTACAACTTTCATCCCTAAAGAAAAAAAACAAGTGTACTACGAATCCCAGCATTCAGAGGGATCAGTACCAGCTTTATTCATAAGGGACATTATATAAGGCCACTCCTGCCTGTAAGCTCTAGGGCCCAGGCAGGAGCGTCGCAGTAGACACCAAGAGAAAAAAAACACTGCCTATTCTTGGGATAAGTCGCATGAAACTGGCTACTTTTGGAATATGCCAGGTACTTGTGACCTCAATTGGTCACTGTTGGAAACAGGACAATGGGTTCATGGACCTTTGGTCTGACCAAGTATTGCAGTGCCTATGTTCTTATATAACTTGCTTCTCACTAGTCTCCCACTGAATCATTTCTTCTGCCTTCAATCCATTCAAAACTTAGCTACATGGCTAGTCTTCCACCAGTCTTGCTAAGATCACATAACCCCTCTTCTCAAGTCACTTCACATATAATTCAAACTTCTCCTATTGACCTACAAGTATATTCATTTGCAGCTCCTCATTATCTCTCTTATCTTTCCCTATACCTATCCTCAGCAACTCTGTTCATCAGACAAATCACTTTTGTCTATACACTCCTTCTATTGCCGACTCAAGACTCCATTCATTTCACCTTGCTATGCTGTATGTTTGAAACAGACTACCTGAGTCAGTATGTCAGCCTCCATCCCTGATCCTACTCATATTCAGACTGAAACTTGGCTTCTCCCTGAAGATTCTGTTTCAGTCGCTGCCCTCTGTCATGGAGGCTACTTATTTTCCCATACACCTTAGCCCATTGGCCGTGGTGGCGGTGATGGGTTCATAATCTCTCATTTCTGCCCATTTCAACCCATTCTTCCTCCATCTAATTCCTTTACTTTCTCTGAAGTCTATGCCATCCACCTATTTCCTACACTAGCTCTCTGGATAGCTGTCATTTATCAACTCCCCAACAACAAGTCCACCTCTACCTTTCTCGCCAGCTTTGACTATTGGCTCTCTTCCTTTCTAGATGCATCTTCCTCTTCCCTTATTCCTGGGGATTTTAACATTCATGTTGATGACCCTTATGCCTTAAAGCTCCTTTCCCTAACCACCTCATTCAACCTCAAGTTATGCTCTACTGCTCCTACTAGCTAAATATTTCAAAAACTCTGTAATATAACGTGAAAGTGTCAGCGACTTGCAATGACAATAAGTTGATTTCTACTTCTTATAACTGGCTATCAGGTCTCAGAATATCCGGGCTGTTTTAACGACCATTTAAACTGTGGTCAGTAAAGCCCTACGTACATCAATGACCTTAGATGCAGCCATAATCAATACAACGTTTTTCATTTTTTTGATCCATTTTTTGTAAATATTTTTTGTAAAACATATTTGACTTAACTGAAAGACAGTGGGCTTCTAACACAAGTGTTCCAGCTCCAGGTGTAGTTATTCCCGACGCTATACTGCGCGCTAAAGGAATGCGTTTCACCTTAAGCGGTTTCTTCAGGGGAATGCAGAAACACTAGAACAAAATTTGTCGAATTAGTGCACACTTTCAATAAACTGATAAAGTCATCTCAATCCTAAGTATAGCAAAAAAAGGGGATAATGAAATAGTAAGGACCACAGTTATTGTTGTAGGCTACTGCTCCTACTGGCAAGCATGGCCACTGCCTTAACCTTGTCTTCTCCTCCAACTGCTCACCCTCAAACCTCTTCACCTCAGTTCTGCCCTTAACTGACATCACCTGCTAACCTTCACCCTTAACCACCCCCTATCGTGGTCTCACCCAATCTCCAACAACAAGTTTAGGAATCTCCACACTATCGCTACTCAGCTCTCTCCACTGCTGTCTTATCACTTCTTTCCTCCATTATGTCTTCTGAGTCCATTGATGGGGCAGAATCCTCCTATAACACTATAATCTCCTCTGTTCAGGATGCACTTGCTCCTTCCATTCCATACCCAGTCAGGCATACCATACCTCAATCTTGACTGTCCTTGATAACCCACTACCTATGTTCCTGTGCCCACTCAGCTGAGCATCTTTGGCTTACAGTAAATCACGGACCCTTGCTGACTGCCTACACTTCAAATTCATGCTAATTTATTTAGCTGTATTTTATTTAGCTGTATTTATATCCCACTTTTCACCGGGTCAAAGTGGTCAATTGGGGGATACATTTAACACGAGGGGATATGAGACACATATGCTAATACTTACAGGGAACATGGGCAATGGAGGGTTAAGTGGCTTGCCCAAGACCACAAGGAGTGCCTATAGGACTAGAAATCCCAGTCCCTCCGGCCTGAGATTGCTGTCCCCAGGTGGGACTTGAACTCCCAGCCCTCCGGCCTGAAGTACCTTGTCCTAACCACTAGACCACTCCTCCCTATAATCTCTTTCCAGTCAGCCATGATAGTCACCAAACAAGAGTATTATCCATCTGACTAACTCTCTGCATCTGACCCTCACCCTTTCTTTTCTATGCTCAACTCTTTCTTCAAGGTCCCTCCTCCCCCAATCCCTTCTTCACTGTCTGCCCAGACCTTGGCTGACTATTTCCATGACAAAGTCCAGAAAATTAGCCTTGAATTTTCCACAAGGTCACCTCCACCTTATCTTCCTCCTCTTCAATCTCAAAACCTTCCCTCACCTTCAGTCACCCTTTCTTCCTTTTCTGAAATCACTGAAGAAGAAACTGTAAATCTTCTCTCCTCCTCAAAACTGACTACCTGCTCCTCTGATCCCATTCCCACCCATCTACTAAACTCTCTCTCTTCTGCTGTCATCCCTTCCATCTGTCATATCCTTAATCTATCGTTTTCCACTGTAATGTTTTCTGTGACCTTCAAACATGCTGTGGTTATACCTCTCTTCAAAAAGCCTTCACTAAATCCTACCTATCATTCCACTTATCAGCCTCTCTCTCCCCTCCCCTTTGCTTCAAAACTACTTGAACGAGTGGTTCACTGCTGCTGTCTTGACTTTCTTTCCTCTCAAGCCTTTCTGGATCCACTGCAATCTGGCTTTTGTTCTCTATATTCCACAGAAACGGCTCTCGCCAAAGTCTCCAGTGACTTGTTCCTCACCAAATCCAAATCCCTCTACTTGATTCTCATCCTTTGTGACTTTTCTGCTGCCTTTGAAACTGCTTATCACCACCTTCTCCTTGATACCCTGTCCTCACTTGGATTTAGGGGCTCTGTTCTGTCCTGGTTTTCTTCTTCTCTCTCCCATCACACTTTTAGTGTATGTTCTGGTGGATCTTCCTCTACTACCATCCCATTTTCAGTTTGTTTACCTCAGGGATCTGTCTTGTGACCTCTCCTTTTCTCTCTCTACACTAAGTCCTTTGGTGCATTTATTTCCTCCCATGGTTTTCAGTACCATCTTTATGCTGACGACTCTCAGATCTACCTTTCTGTGCCTGAAATCTCTCCAAGAATCCAGGCCCAGATCTCTGCTCCCTTATCCAACATTGCTGCCTGGATGTCTCACTATCATCTGAAACTGAGCATGGCTGAAACTGAGCTCCTTATCTTTGCCCCTAAACCCACCTTCCCCCTTCTCTCCCTTCTTTATTTCTGGGGATAACACTACATTCCTCCCTGCTTCCTCAGCTCACAACCTTGAGGTCATCTTTGACTCTACTCTCTCCATCTTTGTACACATCCAAAAGATAGCTAAAACCTGTCACTTCTTTCTCTACAGCATCGGCAAAATTCATCCCTTCCTTTCAATACACATTACCAAAATCCTCATCCACTTAATAGTCATCTCCTGTCTTGACTATTGTAACTTGTTCCTCACTGGTCTCCCTCTGAATCATATTTCTCCCCTTCAATCTGTTCAAAACTCAGCTACACAGCTATCTTCCACTAGTGTTGCTATGCTCATATAACCCCTCTTCTTAAGTCACTTCACTGGCCACCTATCCATTTCTGCATCCAGTTCAAACTTCTCCTACTTACCTAAAAGTGCATTTATTCTGCGGCTTTTCACTACCTTTCTTCTCTTATCTTGCTCTACACTCTTCCTCAGGGACTCCGCTCCTCTGGCAGGTCCCTTTTATCTGTGCCCTTTTCTGCCACTGCCAACTCCAGACTTCATTCATTCCACCTCATTGCTCTATATGCCTGGAACAGACTACCTGAGTTAATGAGTCAGGTTCCTTCTCTTGCCCTATTCAAGTCCAGACTGAAGACCCACCTCTTTAAGGCTGCTTTTGGATCCTGATGCTCCTCTTTCTCTTCTCCACTATGTATGTGTATTTTGCCATACTCTAGTCCCCAGTTTTACGATGTTTTGATTAGAATGTAAGTTCTGATGAGCAGGGACTGAGTATTACATCTATATGTACAGAGCTGCGTACACCTTGTAGCACTATAGAAATGATAAGTGGTAGTAGTAGGGTTTTTTCCTTAATTTAATCTTTATTCAGTTTTTACCAAAATAATATCTTCCATACAAATTCCAATATAATCTTTACAACCTTGTTTTGTATGTTACATCTACTTCAGAGCAGGTGTACCCTTTTGTGGGAGCTATCACATGGGCTATTTTACAAAGGCACATAGGTGCATATGCTGCCTAATAAAACAGGGGCAATATTAAGTTATTTAGGGCATAGATTAACAAGCAAACCTTCAGCTAAATTAAAGTCAGTTAGGGTATAGCTTAAAAAGAGAATGTAGAGTAGGATTGCTATTAGTATTGCTAATAGTAGGACACTATTGCTCCGTGTCACCATAATTGTTTTCCCGATCTGTCTATTGTTCTGTGTTGTCTTGACTAGATTGTAAGCTCCGACGAGCAGGGACTGTCTTTTTGCTTATATTTCTGTACAGCGCTGTGTGCGTAGCGCTATATAAATGCTAAATAGTAGGAGGAGGAGGAGGATAGATAATTCCTTGAATATACAGAGATAAACTGTGTGCTAGAGAAGAGTTTTACAGCGAGGCCTTTCAATTAAGGGGCAAAAAAATGTGAAATTGTTTAAATAGGTGTTAAAGACAAGTGATAGATCAAAGTAGTAACTTGGAAGGATCCTGCTATCAAACTAAGGGCAGTGTGAATCACCAAAGGAATTGTTAAAAGAGACTGCTTTAGAAGCACAGATATAAGTAAGTCAACCAGAACTTACTGATTTTCAATTTTGAAGGACTTTAAGTGAGAAGCTGCAACTGCTGGAAAGGAATCTGCACTTGTAAGTATTTACCTACTGGGAAAGTCTCAAAATCTTGGAGAAAAGGAGAATTATTTGGATTTAAGCTCATAAAAACTCTGTACATTTTTAAAATTCTGGGATTCATTAAGTCAGTTAGGACAACCAAACCTCCAGATAGTGTTAATTTTCCACTCACCCCAGCTCCCACTCACACCAGGCACAATCTATTTATAGGCACTTAAACCACTTAAGTGGAAAGGAATCTTAATAAATGTTCATGTTTAACTGGTTGCCTTCAACACCAAGTTATTAAGCCTTAGGAATAGATGAATTAGGTCCTTGCAATTCATCTTGAGGTGAACATTAAACAAACTCCTGTAAACCTATTAGGTATTTTTGTATTAGTTAAGAACATAAGATATGCCATACTGGGTCAGACCAAGGTCCATCAAGCCCAGTATCCTGTTTCCAACAGTGGCCAATCTAGGTCATACGTACCTAGCAGTTTCCCCAAGAGCCACAGATTCCACAATGCTTGTATTGGGCCAAGCATTGATATCCTGGGTCCCTTTTTAATAATGGTTTATGGACCTTTCCTCCAGGAACTTGTCCAAATCTTTTTTAAACCCAGCTACACTAACAGCTCTTACTACATCCTCCGGTAACAAATTCCAGATTTTGATTACACGTTGAGTGAAAAGTTTTTTCTCTTATTTGTCTTAAATAGTTTACCCTGTAGCTTCATTACATGTCCCCTAGTCTTTCTATATTCTGATAGCATAAACAAATGATCTACGTTTACCCGTTCCACTCCATTCATTAATTTATAGTCCTCTATCATATCTCCCCTCAGCCATCTGTTTTCCAGGTTGAAGAGCCCTAACCTTTGTAGCCTCTCTTCATAGGAGTAGCCTTCCATCCCCTTTACCATTTTGGTGGCTCTTCTCTGTACCTTTTCTAATAACGCTATATCCTTTTTAAGATACGGCAACCAGAATTGCACACAATATTCAAGGTGCGGTCGTACCATGGAACGATACAGAGGCATTATAATATCCTATGTTTTATTTTCCATTCCTTTCCTTATGATACTTAGCATTCTATTTTCTTTCTTGGCCACCGCTGCACACTGGGCGGAGGGTTTTAACATGTTATCCATGATGACTCCTAAATCTCTTTCCTGGGTGGTGGTTCCCAATGTGGAACCTTGCATTGTGTAACCATAGTGTGGGTTGTTCTTTCCTAGGTGCATAACTTTGCACTTGTCCACATTAAATTTCATCTGCCATTTGGATGCCCAGTCTTCCAATTTATCCAGATCCTCCTGCAGTTTTCCAAAGTCCTCTTGGGTTTTAACAACTTTAAACAGTTTTGTGTCGTGTGCAAATTTGATAACCTCACTAGTTATTTCCTTTTCCAGGTCATTTATGAATATGTCAAAAAGTAGCGGACCCAGTACAGATCCCTGGGGTACTCCACTATTCACCTTTTTCCGTTGGGAAAATTGGCCATTTAGCCCTATCCTCTGCTTTCTATCTTTTAACCAGTTCCCGATCCACAATAGTACACTGCCTCCTATCCCATGACTTTTTAGTTTTGCCAAAAGTTTCTGATGAGGGACCTTGTTAAAGGCTTTCTGAAAGTCCAGATACACTATATCAACTGACTCACCTTTGTCTACCTGTTTATTCACACCTTCAAAAAAACATATCAGATTAGTAAGACAAGATCTTCCTTGTCTAAAGCCATGTTGGCTGTCTCCCATTAGGCCATGACTATCAACATGCTGTGTAATTTTGTTCTTTATGATGGTTTCTACCATTTTCCCCGGTACTGACGTCAGGCTCAGCGGTCTGTAATTTCCCGGATCACCCCTGGAACCCTTTTTAAAAATTGGCGTTACATTGCAGATCCTCCAATCTTCAGGTATTACAGATGATTTTAATGAAAGTTCACAGATTACTAATAGCAGGTCTGCAATCTCATATTTCAGTTCTTTCAACATTCTTGGATGTATACCATCTGGTCCAGGTTATTTGCTACTATTCAGTTTATGAAATAGTTATAATACATCTTCCCGGTGTAGCGATATTTCTCTCAATTCCTCTGCAATTTCACATTTAAATACCACTTCAGTCTTGGGTAACATCCCTACATCTTCCTCAGTAAAGACCAAAGCAAAGAATTCATTCAATCTCTCCGCTATAGCCTTGTCTCCTCTTACTGCCCCTTTTACCCCTCTATCATCTAATGGTCCAATTGACTCTCTCACAGTCCTTTTGCTATGAATGTACTTGAAAAAGTCTCTTTATTTCATGTTTTTGCTTCCGTAGCAAGTTCCTTCTCAAATTCTCGCTTTGCCTGCCTTATCAATGCTTTGCATTTAACTCTCCAGTGCTTGTGCTCTTTCCAGTTTTCGTCGTTTGGCTCTTTTTTCCATTTCCTGAAAGATGCCTTTTTGGCAGCAACAGCCTCTCTGACCTCACCTTTAAACCATGCTGGCAGTTTTTTGGACTTTCTTCAACTTTTCTTAATGCGTGGAATACAGCTGGTCTGGGCTTCCAGGATAGTATTTTTAAACAAACAACACCCAAGCTTGATGTAAGTCTTTAACCTTTGCAACTGCTCCTTTTAGTTTTTTCTTAACTATAGTCCTCATTTTATCATAGACTCCCTTTCGAAATTTAAAAGGTAGTACTGTGGATTTCTTTACTATCCCTCCTCCACTAATTAAATCAAACACGATCATGCTATGATCACTATTGCCAAGTGGTCCCAACACCCTTATTTCTTGCACCACATCTGGTGTTTCACTAAGGACTAGGTCCAGTATGGCTTCCCCTCTGGTCGGTTCATGAACCAGCTGCTCCAAGAAGCAGTCATTTATGTCATCTAGAAACTATCTCCCTAGAATGTCCTGCCATGACACTGACCCACTCGATACCGGGGTAATTGAAATCACCCATTATTATTACTCTGCTGTGACTTTTGTTAGCTTCCTTGATTTCTTTGAGCATTTCATCATCCATTTGTTGATTCTGGCCAGGCGGTCGATAGTACACCCCCCCTCCCCCCCCCCCCCACTGCCATCACCTTCCCCTTCATATATGGAATTTCAATTCATAGAGATTCTACAGCAAATTTTGTTTCCTGCAAAACTTTAATCCTTTCTGACTCAATGCCCTCTCTAACATAGAGCGCAACCCCTCCACCAATTTGATCAGTTCTATCATTACGATATAGTTTGTATCCAGGTAACACAGTGTCCCACTGGTTATCCTCCTTCCACAATGTCTCTGAGATTGCAATCTTATCTAACCTCTCATTTAATGCTATATATTCCAACTCTCCCATCTTATTGTTTAGACTTCTAGCATTTGCATACAAGCATTTTAGAGACTGTATTTTATTCATATTAATCTGGCTATTGGTAGGTATGGATAATTTGGAATCTTTACGCTCTGTCTGCACCATACTCAAGGGCATTTGGGCTACTTTACTCTTTTTTGGAACCTCACTGCTTTTGGTAGTATCCTTCAAGGATACCTTCTTCCGAACCATGTGCTCATGGGCCACTGTCGGCTTTCCCCTATTTTCTAGTTTAAAAGCTTCTCTATCTCCTTTTTAAAGGTTAAAGCCAGCAGTCTGGTTCCATCCTGGTTAAGGTGAAGCCCATCCCTTCGGAAGAGCCCCTCCTTTCCCCAGAATGTTCCCCAGTTCCTAACAAATCCAAAATCCTCATCCTTGCACCATCATCTCATCCACGCATTGAGACTCAGGAGCTCTGCCTGCCTTTTGGGTCCTGCACTTCGAATGGGAAGCATTTCGGAGAACTCTACCCTGGAAGTTCTGGATTTCAACTTCCTACCTAAAAGCTTAAATTTAGCCTCCAGAACCTCCCTACCACATTTTCCTATGTCATTGGTACCGACATGTACCAAGACAGCAGACTCCTCCCCAGCACTATCTAAGATCTTATCTAGGCGGTGCGTGAGGTCTGCTACCTTCGCACCAGGCAGGCATGTTACCAGGCGATCCTCACGTCCACCAGCCACCCAGCTATCTACATGCCTAATGATTGAATCACCAACTATAACAGCTGTCCTAACCCTTCCCTCATGGGCACATGGCCCTGGAGAAATGTCCTCAGTGTGAGAGGGTTTTACATCACCTGGAGGACAAGTCCTAGTTACAGGATCACGTCCTGCCACACCAGGGTGATGCTCTCCTGTCACGTGACCTCTCTCCTCCATGGCAACAGGGATGCTGCCAGACTGGAGATGGGACTTCAGGACTATATCCCTGTAGGTCTCGTCCATGTACTTCTCTGTCTTTCTTATGTCTTCCAGGTCTGCTACTCTAGCCTCTAGAGAATGGAGTTGTTCCCTGAGAGCAAAGAGCTCCTTGCACTTAGTGCATACATAAGACCTCTCACCAACTGGGAGAAAATCATACATATGACACTCAATGCAAAAGACTGGCAAGCCCCCATCTCGCTGCTGGACTGTTGTCTGCATCTTAGTTTAAAGCTTGTGTTTAGGTCTTTAAATTCTGTACTTACTAAGGGCTGGTGTAGATGCTTATACTAATAAAAGTGTATCTAATACCTCTAATATACCTTGTTCACCTGAAGCTTAATTAATCTCAGGTCCTCAATGTATGACTGATTTGGATAAAGAGCTGCACCTGAGAGCAGCCCCTTTCCTCTAAGACGTGTAAGTACCTATAAAGCTACAATTACCCCAGGGGCGGGTGGATGTTGGGGAGGGAGGGAAATAAGACCTATTAAAAGAGAGCTGTTACAAGGTACCCTGTCCTGTACCCTCAGCAGGGGGGAGGTGGTTAGTCCCTCAGGTAGGCTAGAGCAGGAAAAAAAAGTTAAAATGCAGCACGTTCTCTGGACAGAGCAGGGAGAGAAATTTAATTTAAAGTAACAGTTAACCTGGCTAACACACAAAGGCCAGTTAGTTGAGAGAGGCAAGGTAAGTTATACAGCTGAGAAAGCTGAAGTGCAAAACTAAAGGGAACAGGGAGGTGAAGTAGCACACCAAGAAAGACAACAATAAATAAATAAATTGACAGCTAGAACTCACAGCAAAGTCGTCACAGGAGTTAAATATCCACCTCTCTAGCAGAGCACTGTGAGGGCACTGCTCTTCCCAGAGTAGAGAGAGGCAAACAGAACAGATATGCACACATGGGAGGAGGAGGAGACAGGAAGAAGGGCTACACAATACCTCAGCAGGAGGGGGGAGTGGGTAGTCCTTCAGGTAGGCTAGAGCAGGAAAAAAAGTTTAAAACGCAGCACGTTTTGGGGACAGAGCAGGGAGAGATATTTAATTTAAATTAACAGTAACCTGGCTACCACACAAAGGCCAGTTAGTTGAGAGAGGCAAGGTAAGTTATACAGCTGAGAAAGCTGAAGTGCAAAACTAAAGGGAACAGGGAGGTGAAGTAGCACACCAAGAAAGACAACAATAAATAAATAAATTGACAGCTAGAACTCACAGCAAAGTCGTCACAGGAGTTAAATATCCACCTCTCTAGCAGAGCACTGTGAGGGCACTGCTCTTCCCAGAGTAGAGAGAGGCAAACAGAACAGATATGCACACATGGGAGGAGGAGGAGACAGGAAGAAGGGCTACACAATACCTCAGCAGGGGGGGGGGAGTGGGTAGTCCCTCAGGTAGGCTAGAGCAGGAAAAAAAGTTTAAAACGCAGCACGTTTTGGGGACAGAGCAGGGAGAGATATTTAATTTAAATTAACAGTAACCTGGCTACCACACAAAGGCCAGTTAGTTGAGAGAGGCAAGGTAAGTTATACAGCTGAGAAAGCTGAAGTGCAAAACTAAAGGGAACAGGGAGGTGAAGTAGCACACCAATAAAGACAACAATAAATAAATAGACAGCTAGAACTCACAGTTCCGGTAGCCTTATTCCCCGAGCAACTTTAAATAACTGAACAACTTTAAATAGCTAAACAAATCATTAAAACCAAGATGCAAGCAGCAGTCCAAGCAGCAGGAAGGGGGCTATCCAGTCTTTTGCTCTAAGTGTTGCATGTTCAATTATCTCCCAGCTGATGATAGGTCTTATGTGTGCACTAGGTGGAAAGAGGACCTTGTTCTCAGGGAACGATTCTGGTTTCTGGAGGTTAGAGTAGCAGACTTGGAGGAGCTAAGGAAAACAGAGAAGTATACAGATAACACCTTTAGGGACATAGTAGAGAAATCTCACCTCCAGTCTGGCAGCCTCTCTGCTGCCATGGAGGAAAGAGGTCACCTGAAAGGAGAGCATCACCTTGGCAGGAAGTGATCCTGAAGCTAGGTGTCTCTGGGGCCATGTGTCCATGAGGGAAAGGTTAGGATAGCCATAATAGTTGGCGATTCAATCTTTAGGCATGTAGATAGCTCTGGTGGACATAAGGATCGCCTGGTAGTTTGCCTGCCTGGTGCAAAGGTGGCAGACCTCATGCGCCAACTACATAGTGCCAGGAAGGAACCTGCTATGTTGGCACCAATAACATAGTAAAATGTGGGAGGGAGGTTCTGGAAGCCAAATTTAAGTATAAGGTTGAGATCTAGAACTTCTAGGGTAGCATTATCAGAAATGCTTCCCATTCCACGTGCAAGACCCAAATGGCAGGCAGAAGTCACAATGCATGGATGAGACGATGCAGGAAAGAGAACGTTAGATTTGCTAGGAACTGGTGACATTCTGGGAAAAGGAGGGGCTTTCTAAAGGGATGGTCTCCATTATAACTAGGGTGGGACCAGGCAGCTGGCATTAACCTTTAAAAAGGAGATGGGGCAGCTTTTAAACTAGATAATGGAGGAAAGCCAACAGCTGCCCAAGAACGTATGGTTCAGAACGCTGATATCTGACAGATACATGGAGTGGAGTGGAGGAGTGGCCTAGTGGTTGGGGCAAGGTACTTCGGGCCGGAAGGTCGGGGGTTCAAATCCCACTGGAGGACTGCAACCTTGGGCTGGAAGGACTGGGGTTTCTAGTCCCACAGGTGCTCCTTGTGGTCTTGGGCAAGCCACTTAACCCTCCATAGCCCATGTTCCCTGTAAAATAGTTCTCTGTGTGCTGTGCTTTCCTGTCTAATCAATGTGTTTATTCCTCAAAAATTTCCTGTCATGATTTGACAATTTCCAATCTGTAATCAAACCGCTGCTGATCGCTGGAAGTAGCGGTATACAAATGTATACTAAATAAAAATAAAAAATACATGCAAAACAGAAAAGTGAGAGCACCCCAATAGAGAGGTTCCAACAAAGGTAAAAGTAACCCAGATGCTTTTATGTAAAGAGCAGATAGAGATGAAAGCTTCCAAATTACCCCTGGTGTTCTGTTATCCATATTGTTAATATGAACAAAAAACAAACTTTGAAATGCCTGTATGCAAATACAAGTATAAAAAATAAGATGCGAGAGAATATATAGCACTGAATGAAAGGTTAGATATAATTGCATCTCAGAGACCTAGTGGAAGGAGGACAACCAATGGGACACTGTGATAACTGGGTAGAAATTATATCACAATGATAGAGCAGATCAAATCGGTGATGCTATATGTTAAAGAGTGCATTGAGTCAAATATGATAAATATTTGCAGGAAACAAAGTAAACTGTAGAATCTCTATGGATAGAAATTCCATGTAAAAAAGGGAAGGCAGTGGGGCTGTACTATAATCTGACTGGCCAGAATGAACAGATGGATGATGAAATGCTAAAAGAAAATAGAGAAGCTAACAAAAATTGCAATACAGTAATAATGGGCAATTCAATTACTCCGGTATTAAGAACATAAGATATGCCATACTGGGTCAGACCAAGGTCCATCAAGCCCAGTATTCTGTTTCCAACAGTGGCCAATCTAGGTCATATGTACCTAGCAGTTTCCCCAAGGGACACAGGTTCCACAATGCTTGTATTGGTTCAAGCATTGATATCCTGGGTCCCTTCTTAATAATGGTTTATGGACCTTTCCTCCAGGAACTTGTCCAAACCTTTTTTAAACCCAGCTACACTAACAGCCTTTACTACATCCTCCGGTAACAAATTCCAGAGTTTGATTACATGTTGAGTGAAAAAATATTTTCTTTTATTAGTCTTAAATAGTTTACCCTGTAGCTTCATTGCATGTCCCCTAGTCTTTCTATATTCTGATAAGGTAAACAATCGATCTACGTTTACCCGTTCCACTGCGTTGATCAATTTATAGACTTCTATCATATCTCCCCCCTCAGCCGTCTCTTTTCCAGGTTAAAGAGCCCTAACCTTTTTAGCCTTTCTTCATAGGAGTATTCTTCCATCCCCTTTACCATTTTGGTGGCTCTTCTCTGAACCTTTTCTAAAATCGCTATATCCTTTTTAAGATACGGCGACCAGAATTGCACACAATATTCAAGGTGCGGTCTCACCATGGAACGATATAGAGGCATTATAATATCTTTTGTTTTATTTTCCATTCCTTTCCTTATCATACCTAGCATTCTATTTGCTCTCTTGGCCGCTGCTGCACACTGAACCGAGGGTTTTAACATGGTATCCACAATGACGCCTAAATCTTTTTCCTGGGCGGTAGTTCCTAATGTGGAACCTTGCATCGTGTAACCATAGTTTGGGTTGTTCTTCCCTAGGTGCATAACCTTGCACTTGTCCACATTAAATTTCATCTGCCATTTTGATGCCCAGTCTTCCAATTTATCAAGATCCTCTTGCAATTTTCCACAGTCCTCTTGGGTTTTAACAACTTTAAATAGTTTTGTGTCATCTGCAAATTTGATAACCTCACTCGTTATTCCACTTTCCAGGTCATTTATGAATATGTCAAAAAGCAGCGGACCCAGCACAGATCCCTGGGGTACACCACTATTCACCTTTCTCCACTGGGAAAATTGGCCAGTTAGCCCTACCCTCTGCTTTCTATCTTTTAACCAGTTCCTGGGTCAATGTCACATCAGGATATGCTAGGGAAATAAAGTTTCTAGATTAAATAAATGACTGTTTCATGGAACAGCTGGTTCAGAAACCAACACGATGGGAAGCTATTTTAGACCTAGTCCTTAGTGGAACACAGGATATGGTGTGAGAGATAGTGGTATTGAGGCCATTTGGCAACAGTGATCATAACATAATCACATTTGATTTAATAAGTGGAGGGAGGGCAGCAAGGAAATTCACAGTGCTAGCATTTAACTTTCAAAAGGGAGACTGACAAAATGAGGAAAATGGTTAAAAAAATTTTGAAAAGAGCAGCTGCAAAGATTAACCCGTTTTGGACAGCTCGCATATTCTTTCTCTGTTCTGGATGATTTATTAGATTTGGTACACTCAAACAACTATGAAATACCAGCAATAATAAAAAATATTAAAACTTTGCAGAAAATAGAAGTTTCACATAGTGTATGTTTTTCATACACTGGTCCAATATAGTATATTGTCCATCTTCAGAAAAGATAGGATTCAGTTCCAATATTCATTGACATAAACATAATGTATGATACTATTGAAACTGCAGTTTTCATTTAAAACACTATTATGATATAATATAGTTTGTCAACAGTCCATTCTCATGGCGGAATATGATACACATGAAAACACTTCTGATGTTGTGCGTCGATATTGCACCATTGAAACACCTAGAACAGAATGCTTGACAGCAATTAGTTTCGACAACATATTAGCCCAGCGTATGAAAAACATACAAGGCCGATATACGCACCAATAACTCTGACACTAAGGGGTATGTTTACTAAAGTGCGTTAGTGTGATTCGCGTTAGGAGCCGCGTTAGTGGAAGGAAAGCCAAAAAAGGACATGGGCGGTACATCGTAACCGATAACGCGCAGTTGCACGCGTTATTATGCGCCACGCAGCAATGATCGCTACAGCGCGTGCGCTACTGCGCGCAAGCTTAAGACAGCGCGCAGACACCCGAATACAGAAACAGAGCTGTAGCACAATGGTTACTACACAGACTGATGGTAAAAGGGTCATGGGTTCGATTCCCCAGTGTGCCTAATGAATAAGGCTGGCTGAGGCGTCATGTGTAACCCTTTGAAGGCCTACTATAATATTTTAATCCACATTCTGCAGCCGGGTTAATGTTTGCACATGTCAGGAAAATTGTACCCGTCGTATCCAATATGTCCCAATAGTGACGTTCCCTCTGGCATGGTCATGTATTATATACCATTTGATAGGAATATATAGGCAGAAGTTGGGATCATGAAAGCACTGGGCTTGGCCTGGAAAGGGTTAAGTAGTGGGCTGTGAGGAAGTTTAGTTGTACCTGAATAGTGCTGCCAGCAAACACACCCTCACAGTGGTGTAACCTAAGGTGCCACATAAGGCACCCTAGAGGGCACTCCATAGGGCAAATTATAAAGTGCGCTGTCTGCCAAGGCACCCTATAATGTCCCCTATAGGACACCATATAAGGCACCTTATCAGGCGCTTTATAGGGCGCCGTATAAAGCGCCCTATAGGGCGCCTTATGAGCCACCCTAAGGGGACAGTACCCTGAGGGTGGTCCTGCTGGCAGAACTAATATGCAATAAAAATAGACAATGCCTAAGACAGCCCTATTGATGAACCCCACTGTGGGTTTTGAACCCATGACCTCTGGCTCCACAGGCAGTGAAGTAACCAGTGGGCTAGAGCTGCTAACAAACAACTGGCTGGCTACAGGAGGACTGCACGGCACCACACCCACATTCTGCTGTGGTTACCAGGATAGGGGTAACCCACCCGTACCCATGATGCACTGCACATGCAAATCAGCAGTCGAGAGATGGGCACAGGATCGGGTATGCACCCCCACAGCCCCTCGGCCCTGTAGGGGGAACAGACCGTGTGTGGCACTGCCACAGAGTAGCCACAGACAGTCACATTGTGCGGGTACAGTGCCCACCCTGAGGTTGAGGTGGGGCGCCCAGCACCAGGTCCACAGCACCTTTCATGGCTGAAATACGCCATGCTGCAGGTCCCCATCAGTGTGTGATAGGTAGGTCCGTTAGACACACCTAGGATACATCTGTGTCCTGCTGTATGTCCCGGTCATGTCTAGTTCCTATGGGCGCTGTTGCACCCAGACTAGTGCATATCCTGTGTTGGTGCCATCGTTACCTGCTGTAGATGAAGGGGGGGGGGTGTATGGACCCCATTGGCAGATTATGTACCACCACACAACCCACCCTCTGGGGCTCAGGGTGGGAAACAGGATCACCCACCAATAGATCCACAGTCTACCTCCCTGCAATGGCAGCGGTAGAGGGGACCAGCAACAGCAGTCCTGCTGGGGAACAGACAGAGCGGCACACATCCATAACGCAATAGCGGACAGACGGCAGGCCTGGAAATGCTCAGCTGCCGCCCACCATTATCTGACATTCTCCAGCAGCAAGCCTCCAGCCGCTGCACCCTGCAAGGTGTTCCAGCAAGACACATACTAGCTGCAGACAGTCCGCCAGCTAGTCCATAGTGCATGGTCCTGGAGAAGATGCATGTACCCGGAACGGGGATGTCAGCATACAGACCAAGCAGATAAGTCAGTGATTGGGCCCCAAAAGGACACCCATATATATCACATGAGAGAAATGCTATATAGCACTACGGGGGAACCTAGCCATGCCGTGGTCACTGCTCAGTCAGGGTGAGAGTGATCTCCCAGCAGGACATGCTGTGGCCACTCTGTCCGTGCAGGTGGTACCGGGCACTACAATGTCCGAGCTATTGCCCTATGCCCTGCGCAGATGCGGCAAGGCCAGGCCACCCTATCCAGGCTATTCCCACGGTACCTTGCTCCTCATTATGCACATTGGCAGGCCCATACTGGCAACAGTGCTAGCAGTGTGGGCTGTGGAGGGTGTTGGAAGCCACCACACACTGGATAGACAGACACACACTCCCCACACCTATGCCAGCATTGTGCAACTATAGAGGTGTTGGGCAGCCCAGGCCACCACACCAGTGCTGGGCACAGTGCAGGCATGGCTATGGTACGCAATACTGTAGGAGTCACACCCCAGGTTGGTAAACACTGTCAGACACAAGACCTGTAGCACACTCCACAGACATCAGAAAGGTTGCTATGATGCAGCTCACTCAGGAAATTGTACTTAACCTAGGAATTGCTATCTGCCAGTAATCATAGCAACCTTTTGATAGATGTGTACCATATTCCCAGGTTTAGGGTGGCATTACTACGGTATGCATGTGCTAGTATTGGGAGATGCACGCAGAGCCCAAAGTCCTGCCTCTCCAGGAGGCTGTGGATAATGGGACCTGTGGGTGCGGGTGTATCTGCCCCTGTTGGCTGCTGCTTTACGGCAGAGGTTCCCAACTCCAGTCCTGTGGTGCCAAACACGGTTCGGGTTTTCATGCTGTCCCTCATGAATATGCATGAGATACATCTGCATACCATGGGGGTGGTGCATAGACATGCAGCACAGGCATCTTCATCAGAGGCAGCATGGAACCGGAATGGTGTTGGCCCTCCAGGACTGCATTTGGGAGGCTCTGCTCTAGGTAATGTGCATGTTTATGGTGTCTGTGCTCTGTAGGGTAAAATGTGGGTGTTTTGGGAATGTTTACGTCATCTGCAAGAACGGTTCTGTCTGTATTAGCACGTTATAGTAGTGGGTAAAATATGAGGACTGGGTTGGCGGAAACCACAGCTGGGACTTGAACCTGTGACCTTCTGCTTCTGAATACACTGGTTCTGTGCACTGCACCACCATGTTCTCACAGAGATGGTGCATTCCCTGGTGCTATCATGACTGTTGGTTAGACAGGGCCTGTCTGTTGCAGTGCACAGCACCCACCTACTCAGGGCTAGGCCACGGTCTGCTGTGGGCAGCTGCCACTGCCCCCTCCACCACCAGTATCCCTCAGCCACCATGCTGACATGCCCTTCTGCTGGTGGAGCTGGTGGTGCGCAGTCTCAGGCCATCCAGTGTGCAGGTAGGCGGCTGCCTATGGTGCGGGTTCTGGGGTAGGGGTGCCTGCATAGCTGTCCACGCTGTCCCCCATCACCACTTGCCAATGTTCCGTGCCATTGGGGGTACCTGCTGGGTACTATTCCCTGTGACACTGTGGGAAGCACACTCCTGCCCATTTGGGCCCTCAGCAGTTGCTGTCTGGCTGCTCTACTGTTTCAGAATTCCTATGGGCCAGCTAGGCATCACCCTAGTCCCTACTGTGGCCCAGCTGCACCACAGCATGTGCCGCCTGCAGCCCTCTGTATCCCCTTTGCCAGCATCTGCCCGGTTGCCCGTTCCGACATGCCCGCCCTGATGTTGCGGGACATGTGCACACCATAGGAACCCTGTCCGATGGTGGGGAAAACCCTGAGCAGCGCTATTTCACTGTGGGCCCATGCACCTTGTATGGGGACGGAGTATGGACCCTTCCACGATTTATCTCTGTTCTATGGAGCTTACTCGGGGGGGGGGGGGGTTGATGTTTCCCATTGGTACCACTATTGGCCAGCTTGGTTGTTGTTTTTTTCCAGTTTGTTGGGGTCATTTTCAGTGTTTCTGTGCCCTTTTGTTCTGTGCACATGTATCACACTTATCACCTTTTTTTAGTTTCCCTGCCTAGGCTGTACATTGCTGACACGGAAATGGTTTCTCTCCCCTTTAAAGTGCTTTTACCGGTAGGTTTTCATTCGCGTTGGCATTCAGCTCTGGATTTCAGCGTGTTAGTATGAAGGGAGCCTCTCCCCGCCCACTCTCCGCCCATTGACCCCTTCTCTCCGCCCTCTCTCCACCTTCTGCGGTGTTTTACCGCGCCGCGGAGCATTACGCTCGTTAGCGCGTGATAGCGCGCGCTGTATAACGTTAACGCTCGTTAGCGCATGATATCACGCGCTATCACGCGCTAACGAGCGTTAACGTTATACAGCGCGCTATTCTCGATTACCGCAGTTTAGTAAACATACCCCTAAGTAACTTACAGTTATCTAAACCTATTTTCTAAAGTCTACAAATACTTTTATTTGCAAAATAGTAGCTATTACAGCATTATAAGCTACTTACTATTTTTTGTGATCTTTTTATGTTGAGCCGCCTATACCGTCAAAATCAGCAAACGTCGAATACCTATTAAACTAACTAGATCTCAGATAAAGAAATCTGTATATAACGCTTTTTGACATAATGATAATAGCTAAACATAGATCCATTGAATTTATAACCATTAATTAGTAAATAGTTGAGTACTAAGTATGGAAACCTTATGTATGTAAAACATACACTGGTCCAAAACGGGTTAAAAGTTTACATCAGGAAGCAAGATGGCGTCTTAGAGGGAGATGGGTGAGACACTCTTCTCTCAAGCTCCCTATTATCTTTTTCTATGGGTAAGAGGAAGGCTAAAATCGTGGCAAAGTCTCCACCTTTGCCCCCTAAACCCACCACTTACCGAACTACAATTACAGAGCTAATCATACCTCAGGAGTCAGGAGTGCTGGGTGGAATGGCCGCTGTGTCGGAGCAAGCAGGAGAGAGCTCCTTCCTTGGCCTGGACATCTCTCTTAGCCCTGGTGGAAGGCCATTGCATTCCTGCAGCAGGAATCTGGGGTCTCTGGAGGTCTCAGCCGGAAGGCTGATTGAAGTGGTGTGGAGTCCTGCCCGAATGGCGGAGAGGTACCTGGAGCAGTAGGAGGGCCATCCGTAAGTTTATCACAGTCTATGTCAGAGGTCAGCCTGGCAGGAATGGAACGCTCAGCTGGTATGGCTGCATCCTCGAGCCCTTCCTCAGCATTGGCTGGGGTTTCGGCAAGAGTTATTGAGCTGCAAACCGATGTTTGCAACATCCATTGGAAAGCACCACTTGTGAAGCCTCCAAAGATGTCCTTGGAGAGTATCTGGCAGGCAGTAGCATCTAATGATCATTGGACTTTTGCAATGGCTACCTTAACGCTGGACATACATACATGGCTGGAGATGAATGATACCAAATTCTCCCATTTGGACTCAAGTGTTAAGAAGGTGGAGGACTTGATGGTTCAGTTTGGTGAGACTCAATCTACCTTAATTCAGGATGTTACTAACTGCAAGGAAATTAAAGAAATTAAAAAGCCTGAACAATGCTGTCCGTGCTCTTAATTTGAGATTTGTTAATTTCCCAAAAACACAACCGTTGTTCCCTCCAAAATGTTCTACATATGTGTTTTTTGGAAATCTTAAAAATACCTGAGCATGCTCTTCCTCCCATGGCTAAGATATTTTACGTTCCAATCAGGGCTGAGTCATATGGCCCTAAGAACATGCGTGGCATCTGAGTCGTTGGAGAATATCCAGTCCGAAGTCGTCCAACGTGGAACATTATTGGTTACTTCTGTGTTTCCACAAGACAGGGACCATGTCCTTCGGTTATTTTTTACTTGCAGATCTGAGCTGTTTATGAGGGCAAAAATTTGAATCTTTCCTGATCTAGCTAGGTCTACTCGGGAGCTGAGGAGAATGTTTTTGAATATGCATCAAGTTCTATTGGATTTAGAAGCCTCCTTTAGTTTTCGTTTCCTTGTAATGTATGCTTCATTTAGATAATAATTTGTTTTTCAAGCCCTCCCAACTTATATTTTTCCTTGATTCTAGGTGCACACTTGCCCAGACCACTACTCCAGTAGGATGAAGCCTTTAGTTTAGAACTTCTTGGATTTGCCTGTAATCTTTTTTTTCCCTACTCATTTACATGATATACATTTCTCCCCAGATGGTTGGCTTCCCCCCTCCTCCTCATATTATTGTCTATTCTGCTATTTGTATTTGCCTGATTACTTTGTTTTTCTTTGATTCTGTATTTGCCTTTATGCCCTTTCTTTATTGCATGTATATTATGTTGCCAAATTAATTAAAAAAAAAAAAAAAAGGTTACATCAGGCCTGGGCAAGTCCAGACCAATGTACTCCACACTTTAAGAAAGGTGGAAGGAAGGCCAAACAACTGCCAACATAGTTTAAAGGTGAGGTCAGAGGCTGTTATAGCCAAAAAAGCATCTTTCAGAAAATAGAAGAGGGAGCCAAATGACAAAAACAGGAAACATAAGTATTGTCAAGTTAGATGCAATGGAGCAGAGATGGATATTTTCCCTTGATACAGTTCACCCTAAAGGCTTGAATTCACAACTTGACTGGTATACTATCATTTGATTTATTTGTTTTTTGTTTCCTGTATGTTCATCACTGTTTTAGGGGGTTTCCCTTGTCAGTGGGATCCCTCTAAATTGCTGTGTGGATCGTATTCTTGATTGGATGATGGCTGATTTTCGTCAGGAGTGACGTCAGACGCCGAGCAGAGTTATATAAAGTGTTTTCCTCTACTCTAATTTCATTGAAGCAGTATAGTGTTTATACTTTTAAAGAAAGAAATGATTAAAAAGGAGATGCTCCAATGGTATACAGACTAGTTCTGTTCACTTTGTTGGCTGCTCCAACAAAAAAATAATTAGTGAGGGCTTTTCCTTTGATTGTATCAGAATCTTTTCTTGGGGTATGATTTAATTTGATTCTGATTTGTTTTTGTTTTTTTATTTTGAAGTTAGATGCAAGGCATTGCTAAGGCAGGCAAAGAGAGAATTTGAAAAGAAGTTTGCTGCGGAATCAAAACTGAAGGGAAGAAAGTCATAGTGGAGAAACTGAATGAATTCTTCACTTCAGTCTTTACTGAAGATGATGTAGAGATGTCACTTATGCCAGAAAAGATATTTACAGGTGATGTATTGGAGGAATTGAAACAAGTCTCCATAAACAGGGAAGATGTAGTATAGCAATTTGATAAACTAAACAGTTGCAAATCACCTGGACCAGATGATACTCGTACATCCCAAGATGCTCAAAGAACTCACAAATGAGTTTGCAGAGCTACTATTAGTAATCTGTGAGCTATCATTAAAATCATCGTAGTACCTGAAGATTGGAGAGTAGCCAACATAATGCCAATTTTTAAAAAGCTTCCAGGGGTCATCCGGGAAGCTACATACCAGTGAGCCTGATGTCAGTGCCAGGCAAAATGGTAAAAACCATTATAAGGAAAAAATTACTGAATATATAGATAGTCATGGTTTAATGGGACACAGTTTTAGACAAGGTAAGTTTTGTCTCTATCTGCTATATTTTTTCGAAGGTGCGAATAAACAGCTACATAAAGGTGAGCCGATTGATATATTATATCTGGATTTTCAGAAAGCCTTTGACAAGGTCCCACTTGAGAGACTCGAGGAAATTAAAGACATGGGATAGGAGGCAGTGTCCTATTGTAGACTGGGAACTGGTTAAAAGATATAAAACAGAGTACAGCTAAATAGCCAGTTTTCTCAAAGGAGAAACATGCATAGTGGAATACCCCAGGGATCTGTGTTGCGCCCACTGTTTTTTTAACATATTAGAAACATAGAAACATGATGACAGAAAAAGACCACAAGGCCTATCTAGTCTGTCCTTCCATAACAACAACTACAACAGTCCACTTTTTACCTTTAGAGATCCTCTGTGTTGGTCCCATGCTTTTTTGAATTCAGTTACTGTCCTCATCTCTACCACCTCCACTGGGAGACTATTCCACGGATCCACTACTCTTTCCGTAAAGAAATATTTCCGCATATCACTCCTGAATCTATCTCCCTTCACCCTCATCCCATGTCCCCTCGTATCATATTCATTAATGATCTCAAAATGGTAACAATTAGTAAGGTGATCAAGTTTGCAGGTGACATAAAATTATTGAAAGTTGTTAAAACATAAGAGTATTCTGAAATTGCAAGAGAACCGTGAGAAATTGGGGGACTGGACATCCAATATTTAATGTGGGCAATTGCAAAATTATGTACTTAGGGCACTCAAACTACAGTTACACGATGCAATGTTCCATATTAGGAATTACCACCCAGACAAAGGATCTATGTATCATTGTGGATAATACGCTGACACCCTCTGCCCACTGTGCAGAAGCGGCCATGAAAGCAAATAGAATGCTAGGAATCATAAGGAATGGAGAATAAAACCAAGGATATTATAATGCCTCTCTATTGTGCTATGGTGCTATTGCACTTGAATATTGTGTGCAGCTCTGGTCGCCATTTGTTAAAAAGGATATAGCCAAATTAGAAGGCACAGAGAAGTGACCAAAATGATAAAGAGTATGGAAGAATATCCCCCTATGAGGAAAGGCTTAAAAGATTAGGGATCTTCAGCTTGGAAAAGAGATAACTGAGGGGAGATATGATAGAGGTCTATAAAATATTGAGTGGAGTGGAACAGGTAAACGTAGATCAGTTGTTTACTCCTTAAGAAGTAGAAAAACTAGAGGACACGCATTGAAGCTACAATGTAGCACATTTAAAACTAACCAGAGAAAATACTTTTTCACTCAACATGTAATCAAATTCAAACTCGTTGCCAGGAGATGTATTAAAAGCTGTTAGTGTAGCCAGGTTTAAAAAAGGTTTGGCAAGTTCCTGGAAGAAAAGTCCATAAACTTGGGAAATCCACTGCTTACCCCTTGGATAACCATCATGGAATCTGTCTACTTTTAGGGAACATGACAGGTTCTTGTGACTCAGATTGGCCACTGTTGGAAACAGGATACTGGGCTTGATAGACCTTTGGTTTGACTCAGTATGGCTATCTTATGTTCTTATGTGAAGCTTTGTGCCTTGACAGCATAAGCACCCTGTTATGAAATTATTCTTTATAGCGTTAATATAGTATAGTTTTGCTTATTTTTAGTTTATTAAATGATTAAATACCTAATATATTATTATATTTTAAGCAGCAATGAATGCATGTACCTACCCGGCACTTGTGACCTGGGTTGGCTACTGTTGCAAACAGTGTGCTTGATGGACCTTTGGTCTAACCCACTATGGAAAAAATATTATGTCCTTATGCTCTCATTTTCCAAAAGAGATTAAAGTATGCATCCGATTTTGCCTGCCAGAATTTTTATTCTAGAAAATTCTTAATTAAGCTCAGCAGAAAAAACATCAGGTCTTTGTCCAATATTGCTGTTAGTATTGATTCTGACATAATACACAAAACATTATATAAACACACAGTTACCACACAGATGTATTAAATTCTTAATTCAAGCATACAAATATAATATATAAGAACATTTCTGACATAAAGAATTTATAACCAGAGGGCTCAGTTCTTCAAAAATAGGGGTAAGCGTAAACATCTATTAATTATGATAGTCAGCTGAGGGAGCCAATAAAAACACTTGCTTTCTGAATTTAAAAACTGAGGTATATCTGTGTTATGAATCTGGTCCCTCTGATATTATTTTGATATAAGAACATAAGAATATAAGAAATGCCTTACTGGGTCAGACCAAGGTCCATCAAGCTCAGTATCTACTTTCCAACAGTGGCCAATCCAGGTCACAAGTACCTGTCAGGTTCCCCAAAAGGTACATGTGTTTCACAATGTTTGCCCCAGGGTAAGTAGTGGATTTTACGGGTCCTCTTTAATAATGGTTTATGGATCTTTCCTCCAGGAACTTGTCCAAACCTTTTTTAAACCCAGCTACACTAACAGCCTTTACTACATCCTCCGGTAACAAATTCCAGAGTTTGACTGTGCATTCAGTGAAAAAATATTTTCTCTTATTAGTCTTAAATGGGTTACATTGTAGCTTCATTGCATATCCTCTAGTCTTTCTATTTTTGATGGAGTAAACAACCAATCTACGTTTACCCGTTCCACTCCATTCATTAATTTATAGACCTCTTTCATATCTCCCCTCAGCTGTCTCTTTTCCAAGTTGAAGAGCCCTAACCTTTTAAGCCTTTCCTCACAGGGGTCTCCTTCCATTCCCTTTACCATGTCTGTGGCTCTTCTCTGTACCTTTTCTAATTCTGAAATATACTTTTTAAGATATAGCAACCAGAAATGCACACGATATTCAAGGTGTGGACGCACCATGGAATGATACAGAGGCATTATAATATCCTTGGTTTTATTCTCCATTCCTTTCCTGATGATTCCCAGCATTCTATTTGCTTTCTAGGCTGCCGCTGCACACTAGCGGAGGGTTTCAACATATTATCCATGACGCCTAAATCCTTTCCTGGGTAGTGGCTCCTAATGTGGAATCTTGTATCGTGTAACCGTAATTTGAGTTGTTCTTTCCTAGATGCAGAACTTTGCACTTGTCCACATTAAATTTAATCTGCCATTTGGACATCCAGTCTTCCAATTTATCAAGGTCCTCTTGCAATTTTTCACAATCCTGTTGTGTTTGTGTCATCTGCAAATTTGATCATCTCACTCATTATTCCTATTTCCATATACATACATACATATAGCTAGATAGATAGATATGGTTTATGTGTGTGTATGTCTATATATGGCCTGTTACTGAAAAAGGTTGCATACCACAAAAAAAAAAGCCAGTGCTTGTGCTTATATTTAGTGAAGATTCTGAATAAACATATAGATGGTAATTGCATAAGTTAGGCTTGTTTTTTCACTGGCCTAACTTCTGTATTTAAATTATAAGTGGAGCAGATGAATTTGGCTGCTTCACTTATACCTTTTGGTGCCTGCCACACTTTTCCCTGGTTTACACAGAATGCATGATACGTAGGGACATATTTAGAAAAGGTTAACGCGAGTTAAGTAAATGTGCATTAAGTGCTTGCAATGGATAGGTTTACTTAATGCACGTTAACCTTTAGTATACATGCCCCATAGTCTATGCATAAAATATGTTTAACTTTGGCAAATAAAGAAAACAAAAACTTATTTCATCAGCATCAGCGCTGACCACATATGTCCTAAATATCAGCCCTATAGGATTTATACGAGTTTCATCCCCTTCGCCCTGGACTCCTCTCATGAATTGTTTAACATCTCAGACTACAGAATACTGAATAACTATTTCTCCCAATAGTGACATCAGGAACATCTGGGAAAAGGATAGAGATCTCACCCATATGCTAAGCCTGGCAAGAAATCCTAGTGTACATGCTCAGCCTAGTTGTCATGATGGAATGTGGGCAAAAAGTCAAAAACATTTGCTAGTACTTCCACCTTTCTTTCCCTGCAAGCATCCCTATAGTTCACAATAAGTTCAGGATAAGTAAAATATATGCCAGAATGCTCACATAAAACCTTCCAGGCACGAGCCAATATTTGTACATAAACAAATCACCCAATCTCACAAAAATATTCTTCCAAAATCTTATGGGCCCTTTTACCAAGGTGTGGTAAAGTTTTGCAGTTACTGTGCATTAGATGCAAAAATGTTTGTGTGGCAATTGCAAAGCCTCTGCGCTAACTTCTCAGCATGTTCCCATACAGCTATGATATAAAAAAAACCCTCTTTACTGCATGGTAAGTATACTGAGACGCACTTACCACTGAGTGCATGAATTAGCAGGCAGTCAGGTCAGTATGGTAACTGTTACAAAAGATGCACACTAATTCACATGCTGTGTAGCAGGACACCAAAATGTCCCTTGCATTAGATATCATGAGGATCATTCTGGACCCCTGCTTCTGCGGGACATAGGTGGGTGGGGGAGGAAAGCCAGTGAAGGGTCATAAGGCTGAATATTTGCTTAGGGTGTCAAGTACTCTTGGGCTCCAGAGTACGAGTGCACATCAAAACTAATGAGGCAAGATTTATTCTGGAGAAATCCTGGCAGTAGGAGTTTCTAAGTTTTAGAGGGAGATATAAAAGTGGAGGTTTGGGAATGACACTTTGCCTTTCCACCTGGAGACCACGAGAATAGGATACAGCAGGAGAAAGCATGGTCTTCTTCAAGAGAGGAAGAGGAGACCTGGTAAAGAGGTCTTCCCCAGTGCCCTACTGGAGAAAGTAGAAAGGGGCATAAGTTCCATCAGCATGCCCAAGGAGAAGCACAGTGTGCTGAGAGGAGGGATCGGTAGAGGAGAGATCGGTAGAGGAGAGATCCCAAGGGGAGGAGTACCAAGTTCTAATCTGATGGGGACAGGGAAACAGAACTAGAAGAGATGAACTCAGGTGAGGAAACCAAGAGCTGCCCGTTTCTAGTCCCTAAGGGGTCTGAGGGAAAAGAGCTCACAAAGTACTGGAAAAGAGGGGACCCTTCATTGGGAGGGAGCTCTGGCCAAGCACTGGAGAAAAGGAGCAAAGCTGTTAGGATCCCAAGGAGAGCACTAGGTGCTATAAAGGTGTTAAGACCCAAGTCCCGGGCGTATCCTATAGCCCAAGAGCTAAGAAGAGTCACAGAGACTGACAAAAGAGAGGAGTAAGTCCAAAGAAGAAGAGAGCTGACTATTATCTGTGTGAGAGTATTTTCCCTGACACATTAGACTGCATTAATTGCAGTGAGAGCAAAAAGGGGAGAACAGTTTAACCATCCCAAAGTCATCCCAACATGCATGTGCACGATCTTTTGAACTATATGCACCATCAGCATGGAACACACTCCCAGACTCACTACGGGCACTCCCAGATCTGCCAACATTCAGAAAACAACTGAAAACCCATCTATTCATAGTTGGTCCACCTACATAACTACTGAAACAAAAAGAACATTCCAAACCTGCCGACCCCATGCCTTTCAGAAACAGATTCATAAGTTCCTCAGCAACAGATTCATAAGTTCCTCAGCAGGTTGAAACAATACCAGCCTTCCTAATTGTACATAAGTTTAACACTGAAGACCGAACACAATTTAGGATAGCTATCCAGAGGGTCGCCATGAGTCAACTCCGACTCAACGGCACTTAACAACAACAACAACATCCTAGTGCTCTGTCTTGGGACCTCTCCTTTTTTTGCTCTACACTCAGTCCCTTGGTCTGCTCATCTCCTCCCATGGGTTTCAGTACATCTCTACGCTGATTAATCTCTGCACCTGAAATCTCTCTAGGAATCCAGGCCCGGATCTCTGCCTGCTTATCTGACATCAGTGCCTGGATGTCTCACTGCCATCTGAAACTGAACATGGCCAAAACTGAGCTCCTTATCTTTCCCTCTAAACCCAACTCCCCCCTTCCTCCTTTCTCTATTTCTGTGGATAACACTCCACTCCTCCCTGTTTTCTCAGCTCGCAATCTTGAGGTCATCTTTGACTCCTCCCTCTCCTTCTCCATGCATAGCCAACTGACAGCTAAAACCTGCCATTTCTTTCTCTATAATATTGGCAAAATTTGTCCCATCCTTTCTGAACACACTACTAAGATCCTTATCCATTCTCTAGTCACCTCCCATATGGACTATTGCAACCTCCTCTTTGCTGGTCTTTCTCTGAATCATCTCTCCTCACTTCAATCTGTTCAAAACTCAGCTGCAGGACTAATCTTCTGCCAGTGTGGCAATGCTCATGTCAACCCTCATCTCAAGTCACTTCATTGTTTTTTTTATCCATTTCCATATCCAGTTCAGACTACTACTGACCTATAAGTGCCTTCATTCAGCTGCGCCTCACTACCTTTCCTCCCTTATCTCACCTTACACCCCTCCCCGGGAACTCCACTCTTCTGGCAGATCCCTTCTATTTGTGTCCTTCCCTTCCACTGCCAACACCAAATTTTGATCTTTCTACCTTGCTGCTCTTTTTGCCTGGAACAAACTACCTGAGTCAGTACATCAGGCTCCATCTGTGGCCCTGTTCAAATCCAGCCTAAAAACTCACTTCTTTGAGAATGCTTTTGGATCCTGATCTCCCTAGTCTCCTGTTCATCTCTTATGTGTTCCTTCCCATTCCCCAAGATATATCCTAATCCCCAGTTGTACTGACTGTCTTGACTAGACTGTAAGCTCTTAGGAGCAGGAACTGTCTCTTACATGTCTCTTTGCAACGCTGCGTATGTCTTGTAATGCTATATAAATAAGTAGTAGTAGTGTTAGTAATTGCTTTTCTCACCTGCCTGAGTATTTCTAAGTGGTTTAACGGCATTAAATACATAATATCATGACACATTTACAAGACAATAGAAATACACCCCATTCACAGTAAATAAAGGTTAGTAAACCATAAAACAATTAGTAAACAAGACAAAACAATAAAATATATCATATTAAGCAAAAAAATATCAAAGTAGTAGAAAAAGGGGGCTGAAATGCAAAAGAGATGGGGAGGGTAAGGAAAGCAAAATGCAATTGGGGAGGGAAGGCTGGGAGGGGGGTCCTCCCAACACACACATACTTTGCCCTCCCTTAGACAAACACACACATGTAGAGCCCCATGACATACATAAACACATGCACAGCCCCAACACACACACATTGCTATCACTCATACCCCCTAAAACACATACTCATCACACAAACACACAGAGCCCCCAACACACTACAAACAAACACCCCTTCTTCCAGCACATTGTGTGTATTGGCAAACACATATCTTTTTAAAATCCCACCCTAACATTTCCACATATAAACAGCTAAGCTCTCCCCACTGCAATAGATATGCATATCATACCACTGATTGACAGATACATATGAACCTCACAAATACCATCAGTCACTAATCACACTATGCCCTGACACCCACTTACACATCCATTGCTACTCTACAAGATACACTTTACCATGACTGTTTCAACCAAGTCCCCCACATATACATATCTGAGTTTGTGAATGGAGGAAAGGGGAAACTTGCCATTACATCACTTTGTTAGTGTGCATGTTTCCCGTTTCATTTGCAAAACAATACTACACTTACAAAGTGTCATACCAAAGGCAGGGCGGTGGGTGTGGCCCCCCAGGTGATAGCCGGGAGGGGGTTGCACCCCCGCCAGTCCCATGGCTTGCCGCACTGCTTCCAATCCAGGCCTGGTGGCTCTTCTCTCCCAGCTGAAGTTTCGCGACTTGTAAGCCACCGTTCCTTAAGGTAAGTTTGCCGCACTGCCTCCAAAGTGTGGGTCCAGGGGTGGGGGGTGCACTGCAGTATACCGGGGGGGGGGGGGGGGAGACGCCGGCCACAAAGGGGGCTGGGAATGCCACTGCACTCTTACATCTTTCTAGATTTATATCCTAGAAAAACATTACTCTTTGGCCTTTAATCTCACTTTTTCAGGTGGTAAATTTCACTCTTTGGGATAGTTTATCCTTGACATTTCTGTGCTTTGGGTTCTGAAAGCTGCGTGAATCTTTCTTTAATATAATCCACATATTCTCTTAGAGTCCTGGGTTTCAGCAGAACAAATTTGTGGAAATCCATTTCCTCTATAGCTCCAGTCATTTCTATTAAACTTGAAACTTCACCTTGCTCCTGAAATCATCTTTATCAAATCATCAACCTAGATTGCAGTGGTTATTGGAAAGAGGTATCAGGGAGAAGGAGCTGAACTGGTTCTCTTCTTTTTTGCAGGAACGCACCTTCAAGGTCCAAACTGAAAATGATTCTTGTTCTGCCTTGTCATCATTCCCTTGCGGAGTACCTTAGGGCTCCATTCTCTCACCCGACCTATTTAATAGCTTTCTTACACTACTTGCCATATTGGTACAAGATCACAATGTATCTGGTTTCTTTTAAGCAGATGACATTCTCTTAGTAGTTCTATCAACTCATGCCTTAACTCTGTGGCCCATTGGCTAGCGGACCTCTCAAAATCTCAAGCAATGGTTGGATCACCAAAGGTTCCAACCATTGACTATCCAACGTTTTGCGGTGCCTACAGTTGACTCTCTGGCACCTAAGGGTCATTTTTGTGGTTGTCATTTGAAATGCAAGTGGCCGCCATGGTTCACTCTTCTTTTCATTCCCTCCAGGCCTCAGGCTGGAAGGTCGGGGGTTCAAATCCCACTAGAGGACAGCAACCTTGGGCTGGAAGGACTGGGGTTTCTAGTGGTGCTCCTTGTGGTCCTGGGCAAGCCACTTAACCTTCCATTGCCCATGTTCCTTGTAAGTATTAGTGTATGTGTCTCATATCCCCTCGTGTTAAATGTATCCCCCAATTGTGTTGTGACCACTTTGATTGAAGGATAAGGTAGTATACAAAACTGTCTAAATAAATAAATAAATCATCTCCATTCTGCAAAGTCATTTTTGTGCAATCAAGTTCTTCAAACCCTGATTCACATTTTTGTCATATCATGCTTAGATTACTGCAAAACCGTCTATTGTGATATAGGGTTCACTCATCTAAAGAAGTTACAACTGCTCCAAAATACTACACTTGCTTACTTAGCAACACAACTAAATATGACCACATCACACCTTTATACCTTCAATATCACTGGCTCCCATTGCCTCATCGTTTTCATTTCAAATTACTGATGCTGGTTCATAAAGCTTATAGACAGGCCTGCCTATTTACTTATCAAATTTGATCACTCCCTATTTGCCATTGCCTTCTTTCCACTCAACATTCCAACCTCTTGATCCTTCCTCCAGGCTCACAAGCCAGACTCGAGGCTTCCCACCATTCAGCGTTCTATTTTCTGGCTGCCTATGTGGAACTCGTTCCCAAGTTACCTTTGTGCTGGAACCTCTTACGCTGTTTAAAACTTTGTTGAAATCTTACTTCTTTGATATGTTTTTTTTCAGCTTCAACAGGTTAGTTTCCGCATTTGGTTTAGGTAGTTCTGCAGGTCTTGTCCTCTGCTATGTTTTATCTGTGTATGATTGTTTTATTTTTGTTTAAATAAGATTATGTATATATCTGTGTATGACTGCCTTTTTAATTTTTTGCTTAGATGAGACTTGTTTTTTAATTATTTTCTATTTTTAATTGTTCATTTCTGTTTTTAATTGTTCTTTTCTTCTTCCTGATTAGGATTGTAAGTCACTCTGTAGTTAGTTGGCAGAGAGCGGTATAGCACGTTATTAATAAACATAACCAAACTTAAATACATTAAGGAAAGAAAGGCAAAGAGTTTCCACCTGCTTTCTCAGGATAGATCTGTGGTAACAGGCATTTCCGGGAAAGGCAGTAACTTCCATGGAGGAGCAGTTAAAACACTAAAAACTTTGCTAGACAGACCGGATGGGCCATTTTGGCCCTTATTTGCTGAGATTACTATAACAAATGCTATAAACTATTGAAAAATCAAGGCTCAGATGTACTAAGTCTATTTTGTGTATTTATTTTTATTTATTTATTTTATTTATTACACATTTCTAAACATAGACTTAACTAAACCAGAGAAACTATATACATATAACTATAAAAACATTTTTTCTTTACTGGAAGAAAATAAGCTCTAGTTATAGGAGGAAATACATCAGCAGGAATATTAAGCACCTCAGACATATACTTCTTAAAGCTATCAATAGGAGATATATTCAACAACGAAGGAAAATTTAAAATTCTCAGATTTAAAGCTCTAAACTTATTCTCAAACTGCTCAAGTCTTTGATGGATAATTACATTATCTTTAACCAGTTGATCTGTCACAGATTTAAAGTCACTAACATCTTTAGTAATCACCATAAACTTCTCAGAGGTATCTTTTTCAAAACTTGCATATTGCGTTGAGTTGTGAGCCACTACCTGGATAAGCGTAGAAACATCAGCGGCACATTTAGAAACAGTTCCATCCAACTTCAACAACATGTTCCAAATAGAGTCCAAAGATATTTCACCCGAGCGTTGCTGTGGAGGATCCTTTAGGGATGTGCTCAAGCAAGAAACATCTACCACTTCCGAGGGAGCACAAGAAGCCTGCTCACCAACAGCCTTAGGACCTTCCTCGACGTTAACCAATTGAACAGATGAGGGGAGAAGCGGCGTTGAACAAGACGCAGGCAAGCCCAAAGCTCCACTTTCCTCTCCAAGGACAAGCAGAGCGATATCCGCAGAGCCTGAAACCACAGGCTCCGACTCCGATTGAGCCGCCGGACACGGCTGTGGGATGATTGTAGAATGCTCGGCAGTAACCGCCTCCCCATTCAGCGGTTTCTGCAAAGAGCCCACAACAGCCTTTTCGAGCGCCAGAGCTTTCAGGAGAAGCGCGTCTATCTGTTGCTGGCAAGCCGCAGGTGAAGCACCCTTCACCGACTTGGTGGGGGGGTTCCCGCGCCGCTTAGGAGGCATGAGGAAAAGAAACCGAAGGAAACAAGACGCCACACTCCTGTCACGCCGCCATCTTAACTCCGCCCCAGTTGAGTTGAGTTGAGTCAGATGATCCTATTGTAACTGTTTCAGCTAATCTTACTGATTTTCTTGAGGGCTCTTCTTTCCAAGTACAGAATCGTTCTACTTTATTGGTATCGTTTGTTTTTGAATCTGATCTTTCCAGAGTATTGTCATTATATTTTAAAAAACTAACTGTTCCCTTTTTTGGCGAATGCATACGGATTTTTCCAGATGTGAGTCGCGCTACGCAGGAGCGTAGACGTCAGTTCTTGAAAATGCGGTCGGAAACTATAGCATTGGGAGCTAGCTTTCGCTTACGGTACCCTTGTAAATGTTTTATTTCTTTCCTAGGGGTTAATGATATATTTTTTGGACCTGAGCAGCTAAGGTCCTTTCTTGACCTTAAAAAAGTTTCCACTGGGACTAAATCAGGAGGGGAAGCAGTATGATATAAGATAGAACACGTAATGTAAAAGAGCGCTGGGGCCCCGATTAGTGCCTTTTCTTTTTCCCTTTCCCTGTACTCCCCTTCAAATGTATAACTCCGTCCCCGGTTTGTAGGGGTCTAATTTTGTAGTTGTATTGTTGTTTACTTATATTTTTGTAAAATGATATGTTTGTTTATTGTGCTTATAACTTTACAACTCTATGTTTCTTTTACAAGATGAGATGCTTGTTAAAATTTGTTAAAACTTATAAATAAATAATTAAAAAAAAAAAAAAACTATAAAAACATGTTAACTGGGTTTATGAGAGTGGAATACAGTGTGTCGAGGGGGGGGAGGGGGGTTTAGGTGCATAAGTGCTGTCATTACGTGTGTGGCTGTTATTTGTGAGTTTAGGCAGGTATTGCCAACTCCATAGTGAGCGGTGAAGAGGTGGGTTTTGAAAGTCTGAAGGTCTTTAATTGCTCGGATTGAGGGTGGGAGGGAGTTCCATAGGTTAGGGGCGGTGAAGGTGAAAGCTCTGGAGCTTGTGGTCTGTTCCGTTTTGCAAATTGAGCTGGGGATCTCAAGGGAGTGTAGTGCATTTTCCCTTCAAGATATAGTTGGCGGTGGGGGTCTGAAGGAGTGTCGAGAGGGCAGATGGTGCTATATTGTTGACCAGTTTAAAGGTTGTCATGAGAGTCTTGTATTTTATACGGCTCAGTATTGGGAGCCAGTGGAGGTTATATAGAATGGATGTGATATGATTGGTTAGAGGGGCCCTGCAAATGACTCTTGCTTTAACGTTTTGTGCTCTTTGGAGGATATTGAGGTTTTTGGCTGGTAGACCTTGTAACAGACTGTTAAAGTAGTCGAAATGGGGGAGTGATAATGGCTTGGATTGCTGATCCGAAGTCGTGTGACTCGAGGAATGGTCTTATGTGCTGAATGGTCTTTAGTTTGTAGAAGATTGTTTTAACTGTTTGTTTTAGGTGGGGGATCATGGTGAGGTGCTGATCAAGAATTATGCCAAGGTATCTAACTTCTTGTTTGACTGGAAGGATGACACTATTGATGTCGATAGTTTGGAGGAGGGTTGCATCTTGGTTCTTTGTGATGTACATGGCTTCTGTTTTTTTGAAATTGATGGTGAGGTTGTTGGTGTTTAGCCAAGCTTCCCTAATGCAGTTGGATAAGTTGTTAAAGGCAGGGTTGTTTATATCTATGTGGAGGGACAACATAATGTCGTCGGCATAGATATAATACTCTATGTTAAATTTTTTGAATACGTTGGTGATTGGCTGTAGGTAGAGACTGAATAGGAGGGCTAAGAGGGCAGACCCTTGGGGTATCCCTTGATCCTGTGCGAATATAACTGGGGGTTCATTGTTTGTTTGGATACGTAGTTTACGGTTAAAGATATAAGATTTAAACCATTGCAAAACCATTCCAGCTAGACCGATTTGTGCCAGTCTCGATATGAGGGTGTTGTGGTTAATATTGTCAAATGCCGAGGCTATATTTATGAAGATAAGTAAATATGCACGTTTAGGGTTGTCTATGCCTCGGATAAGGTGGTCAAATAGGGCTATGAGGAGGGTTTTGACTCCATGGAAAGGGAAAAAAACAAACTTCTGCTCATCTAGGGGATCATTGAGGTCAATGGAATGGAGGAGTGGCCTAGTGGTTGGGGCAAGGTACTTGAGACTGGAAGGTCATGGGTTTAAATCCCACTAGAGAACAGCAACCTTGGGCCGGAAGGACTGGGGTTTCTAGTCCCACAGGTGCTCCTTGTGGTCTTGGGCAAGCCACTTAACCCTCCATAGCCCATGTTCCCTGTAAAATAGTTATCTCCAGGTTATAATGCCCTGTTCAATGTAATTTCAGTTTGTTCAATGTAAACCACACTGATGCAGAATAGCGCAGTATATAAGAGAATATAAATAAATGTAGTCTTGCAGTTGGATTTGAATGATTTTTTCAATGGTTTTGGCAACAAAGGGGATGCTTGCTATTGGTTTGTAGGAGCTTGGTTCGTTTGTGTTGAGTGCCTTTTTCTTTAGAATTGGGCGTATGGATGACATCTTGAGGTCCATAGGCATGATGCCTTGAGAAAGAGATTGGTTTATTATGTGGAGGAGGTATGGGGCTAGCTCGCTTTTTGCTGTCTTAATCCAGGAGACTAGACATGGGTCTAAGGGGGATGTAGTGGTGTTAATACTTGATATTGTGTTTAATACTGTAGGTGTCTTAGGTCTATTTCGTGGAATTTTTCCCATGCTGTGGGGTTTGTGAGGAGGTCTGGGGGGAGGGGGTGTTAGTAATGTTTTTGTTTTTTTAACTTGTCTGCAAAGTAGTCTGCAAGTATTTGGGGCTCTAGGGTGCAGGTTTCTGATTGATGGTGGCTGTTTTTGGTTCGTGATCTGACAATAGCAAACAGTTCTCTTGGGTGGTTGAGTGCCTGGTTTAGAATCCTGGTGTGGTAGTCTTTTTTAGCCTTGTTGATTGTTTCTTTGTAAGAGGTGAGATGGGTGAGGTATTGTTGTTTGTGCTCTAGTGATTTGGTTGATCTCCATTTCTTTTCTAATTTCTCTTTTTAGGTTTGCTAGCTCTGGGGAGTACTATTTTTCTGATCTTCTGGGTGGTTGCCTGGTGGGTTTACTGGGGGGGGAGGGGGTGAGACTGCTTTTTGTATGGTGCTGCTCTAGATGTTTATTGACGTGTTGGGATCCAAGAAGTTGATTGTAAGGTTGGGTAGTACTCTTTCTAGAAAGGTTTCTTTGTCAAATCGTGTGAATCGCCTGGTTCGAGGCGGATAAAGTTACCAGGTGGTGGTCTGACCAGGGGATCTCTTTGGTAGAAGGGGGGTGCATCCTGGGTGGTTTGCAATGGAGGCTGGGAGGAAGACAAGGTCAAGGGCATTTCCCTTTCTGTGTGTGGAAAGTTTTATAATTTGTTGATACCCTATGTCATCCATTGCGTCGAGGAAGGAGGTAGTGTGGGAGGGGTTGAGAGATGGTACGTTAAGATCTTCTAGGGAGATGTGTGGTTTTCTGCGGGGGGCTGTGCAAGCTAACTCCAGAAATGGGTTTAAGTTGCTGTGGTCAGGTGTTGGGGGCCTGTATATGAGGCAAAGAGAAAAGGTTTTATTTTCAATTTTAAGAATGTTCATACCATCTAGGTTGATGGACGATGAGGGGGTGGCTTTGAGCTCTTTTTTGCATAAGATGAGGATGCCCCCTCCTCTGTTGGAGTCCCTAGACAGATAAACAGATCAAATCCTTGTATTTGCAAAAGGTTTATTAGGACATTGTTTAAAGAACATATGTACAACAGCTGGATCCTCAGATCCTTGACTGTGAGAAAAACTGTTCCAGAAATATTATTACTGAAAGTAATAAGCAACAACAGAATGAAAAGAATATAATCAAAAATACTTGTCCTCGGGGGGCGGAGCCTGATGTCCAGCGGGTAAGACGCTTCGCGCTGAAGCTCCCGAGAGGCCTACTTAGAATCCTGACATAATACCTATACAAACTTACTATTTCGCTCCGGGCTGACCGGGGTACCTCGGGGGGGATGGCGGCCCATAAACCAGCGCGCTTGGACTTCGGGTCTCCTTCTTCTTCTCACGGAAAACGCTCCAAAACAGAGGTGTCCTCCCCACAGAAGATGGTTCCATTTCGGGAGAACCCCGAAATGCACCTGGAGATTTTAGAGGAAATACGCGGCGTGAAGGAATTGGTGCAGTCCAATGGAGAAGCGCTTAGAGCCATGCGAGAAGACTTTGGAGTGCTCCAGGACCGACTTGAAAGTCTCTCATTACGGCAGGACAATATGGCGGGGGTCCTCGACTCGCACGCGGTGCGCTTGGGCACACTGGACAAGGCCGAGCGCCAGATACAGAATCTTCAAAAGGAGTTAGAAGATAGCAATAATCGAGCCCGTCGCAACAATGTGAGGCTCATTGGAATACCGGAGGGGGTGGAAGCGGGAGATATGAGAGAATTCCTGCTCAAAACTCTTCCCTCCTTGCTGAAGATCACCTTTCATAAAGAACTGGAAATCGATCGAGCACACCGTGTTCCTACCCACATGGCGCTCAACCGAACGACCCCCCGGCCTATTATCTTTCGCTTGCTACGATATCAACAAGTGGAACAAATTTTAAATGCTGCCCGGGCGAACCATCATTTGGAATTTGAAGGTCACAAAGTCTCCTTCTTCCCTGATTTGGCAAAGCCTACAGTCGACCGACGGAAGAAACTCCTTGCTTTTCGCCCTCGACTTCAACAGCTACAGGCTCGCTTTGGCCTGTTGTATCCCGCGAAGCTCCGAGTGACTCTCCACAACCAAACCAGGACATTCGAAGATCCTGATCTACTATCAACATTTTTAGACTCCAAAGAAGCAGAGCAGATGCGCTAATCCAATGACTTGGACTTTTATTTGCCGGCTCTGTCCGCCATTTTGAAGGGCCCGATGCGGCGGTCATAGTTCAGCACAGAGACTACCTGGACTTTCTTTCTTTCTTTCTATGACTTTTGTTTTGTGGTCTCCTATCCCTCCATGATGTGTGCCTCGGTCGGATTCGGAGCACGCACAGTCCTACAGGTTATGTGTTTTTTCAATTTCGGCCTTCTCTGGGGCTTCTCCCCGCAGACACATGGTCGCCAGTAATTTTTGGGGTTCTGCTTCTTCTCTACCGCGCTGCGGTTTTTCTTTTTTAATGTGGGGCGCTTCATTGTATTATCTAAGCTTATTTTCTTTTATGCCATATGTACAGCCAGATACAGTCAATATGAGGGACATTGTGAAATTATGTGCGCTATCATGCTCAGAATTTTTAACTTGTCTGAATGGCTTTATGTAAAATCTTATCACTCAACGTAAAGGGCATTAATAGTCCAATCAAGAGAAAGAAAATCCTTAGCTATCTTAGCCATGAGCATGCTGATTTAGCGTTTCTTCAGGAAACGCACTTAAACTCTGCTGAAACACTGAAACTCAATGTTAAGCCTTACATGGTGGCTGCCTATTCTCCCGCCGTTTCCAAACGGTGCGGGGTAGCCATTCTGGTTAAGAAATCTTTGCAAGCTACTGTAATTGATACTAGCGCTGACAAGGAGGGTAGATGGGCCCGCGTACATCTTAAGGTTGGAGATAGTGAATTTACATGTATTTGCATTTATGCCCCGAATGTGGACAACCCTGCTTACTATGCAAGTATTGCGCAGTTGGCACAGGCCTCTGCCAATACTCCATTAATACTTGGTGGTGATTTTAATCAAGTGTTAGACCCTCTGATAGATAGACAGCCGCCTAGAACGAGTAGTCCACCCAAGAGTCTTGCTACCCTTACAGCTCTGATGCAAGATCTTGCGCTGGTAGATATATGGAGGCTGCTTCACCCCTCCGACTTAGAGTTCACTTTCTTTTCTGCCCCCCATCACTCCCAATCTAGAATAGATTTCTTTCTCATTTCCAAAGCACTGATTTCTCAAGTAGACACGTCTAGGACTCATCCTCTCCATATTTCAGATCATGCTGCCATATCTTTATCATTACGTGTCACTGCGCGGGACGATTCTCCCCGAGCTTGGTTTTTTGATAGATCCCTACTGGGTCAAAAAGATTTTCAGATTGATATAAAGGCCGCTATCCAAGATTATTTTCATTTTAACTCACCCCATGACACAGCGAGCTGGGCTTGGTGGGAGGGTTTTAAAGCATCTATCCGCGCCACTATAACTAGCTATCAAATTCGGCAGGGGAAACAAAGAAAGCAGCATTTACTGATTCTAGAGCAGCAGATACAAGCTGGGGAGCGTCTCCTCACGTCCCGTACTGACCCATGTATTTTACTCCGTTTACAACGCTTGCGTTTTCAATACAATCAGCTTTTGTACACTGCTGCTGTTAAAAATATCGAATCACAACAAGGGCTATATTATCGGGAAAATAATCGTGCTGGCAAATTATTAGCAAATGCCCTAAAAGGTCAAAAAGAAGCCAAGCGTGTTACCGCCCTCCGTAATCCGTCGGGGGGGGGCTTGGTCACTAAAGATACCGAAATCTTAGAACTCTTTCGTGATTTTTATACTCGGCTTTATCAATCTGAATGTGATTTTGAGCCAGATGTATTTGAACGCTTACTTTCAGGGGTACAAAGACCGACCCTATCTGACGAAGATAGAGTGGCCTTGGACACACCATTTACTGTCTCAGAAATTCATTCTGCTATCAAGAAATGTGCCTCAGGTCGAGCCGCAGGCCCAGACGGTCTCCCTGCTGAATTCTACAAAACTTTTCACGCTGACTTAGCTCCAGTTTTGAAAATTTATTTTTCTGCTCTGGCCGAGGAGGGTTCTTCTTCTGGGTCCTTTTCAATGGCAAATGTAGTAGTTTTTGAGAAAGAGGGGAGAGATCCGCAACTAACAGCTAATTATCGTCCAATTTCCCTCCTAAACGCGGACTATAAAATATTTGCCACCATTCTCTCTACCCGGCTCTCGGATAGGATGCCTACCTTAATACACCCAGATCAATGCGGTTTCATTCCTGGTAGATCAACTGCTGACAATGCTCGGACTCTATGCCATGTACTGACTACCGCAGTTAATCTTGATCGCCCATTTGTTGGCCTCTCACTTGATGCTGAGAAGGCCTTTGATCGCTTAGAGTGGCCCTTCCTGTTTGCAGTCCTCCGCTGGTACGGATTCGGGGAAGGTTTTCTCCGTTGTCTTCGCACCATGTACGCACAGCCTACAGCCAGTATATGTGCCAATGCTTTAAAGTCTCAGCCTTTTCCCCTTCAACGCGGCACTCGCCAGGGATGCCCACTGTCTCCACTTCTCTTCGATCTTGCACTTGAACCCTTGGCTTTACTAATCCGGCAATCGGAGGAGATTCATGGAGTCCCCTTCACCCATAGGGAAATCAAAATTTCAGCGTATGCTGATGACCTTATGCTTTTTGTCTCTATAGACTCAGTACCGGCTGTCCTAGAGCAAATTGGTAAATACTCACAACTGTCCGGTTATAAGATAAATTGGACCAAGTCGGTAGCCTTTCCATTAAATCCTTTGCTTCATCAGGCAGATATGCAACCCTTCCCCTTTTTATGGCAACCTCGCATGGTCAAATACCTTGGGGTTCACTATTGTTCTCCTTTGGAAGACACTATCTCCTTCAATGCCAAAGACTTAACCTCTAAAGTCCGGGCGCTCACTCACCGCTGGACTCCTTTAACACTTACCTGGTGGGGTCGATTAGAAACCATAAAAATGATGATTGTTCCGAAAGTGAATTATATCTTAGAAATGTTGCCCTGTCTCTTCCCTCGACGTATATATAAAGATATAGAGGGCCTTCTGACTAGATACTTGTGGCAAAACAAGACACCTAGGATAGCGAAACATAAGCTGCAAGCAGATAAGGAAAATGGGGGTGTCAGATTCCCTGATTTCCTGAAGTATCATCAATCTTTTCTTCTCAAACAAGGCGCTCGCTGGCTGGAAGATCCAGTACCGAGTAGACCTGTGTGGCTAGACATAGAAGAGGACCTTTGCAAACCGATTCCTCTTACTTTTCTCCCTGGTATGACTCTCCCATCAGACTCCCACTTTCCACCAATGCTTTTAGACACCTTAGGTGCCTTTAATAATCTTATGCACTCTTTAGACTCCCGACTCTGTCCGTTAGACAAGCTCCCACTTTGGTATAACACTCGATTTCGAATACAAAATAAGCCGATGGCGTGGAGCCCCTGGTACACTAGGGGCATTTGGATTCCTAGTCAGTTGTTCCATGAAGGTCGCTGGAAAACTTTTAGTGAATTGCAAATTGAATTTGGTCTCCCAGCGAAACACTACTTTCAGTTGGTGCAACTTCAGCATTGTCTTCGGAGTGCTAAGGTGCTCCCGCCATCGGCCTCCCCTACACAAGGTTGGTTGGAGACTATCCGATCTATCGGTAGTTCACCGGGTGTAGCATCCAATTTTTACAAAACCTTATGTAATGCTATAACTAGAGATACTCCTATAGCGCAGAAAGCATGGGAGAGAGAATTGCATGTGACTTTGACCCCGGAGCAATGGAGCCTTGTCTGGAGTAGAGTGACACGGGTCTCCCGATCCGCCTCACTCACTCAGACACTCTTCTTTCTAGCCCACCGGTGTTTTTACACTCCTGACAGATTAGCCAAATGGAACACTACTCAGGGCAATAGTTGTTGGACATGCCATGCGGCCATTGGTTCACTACCTCATGTTATGTATGAATGCCCCGCACTACAGTATTACTGGCGTCGGGTCTGGGGTCGTATCCAGTCTATTTTGCACTTTCAAGAGCCCCTTTCTTGGAGGATAGTGGGACTTCGCTCAGCTGCGGGGATCCCCTCTCTTCCAAAAACGGCTCACTTCCTTTTGGACTTTATGCTTGGCATTGCTATTTCCCTAATTACGAAATACTGGAAAAATAGCTCCCAGCTGAGCCCCAATGAATGGTGGAATCATGTCTGTCTCTACAGTAAATATGAACAAATACCTCGTATGTTTGCTTCCCCCATTCAGACTCCTCATCATCGGTCTAAATGGAAGATGCTCAATGACTATGTACATTCTGCTCAATGCTCTCATCTGACTGTCTAAATTTGTATATATCTTTGTCCCATGATTATTCTGTATCGCAGATACTCTTTTGATTGTTTTGATGTATAATCACTGTTGTATGGAAGCGCTCACATGCTGACATAATCAGCTAGAGAAGAAGCGTGGGGGTGGGGGGTAATTGGGTTTACTTTTCTTTATTGTATACTTGTTTTGTCTCCTTTGGTGTGTTGTTTCTTTTGTTTGTTGCAAAATGAAAATAAAAGTTAAAAAAAAAAAAAAAATACTTGTCCTCTATTTTAGGCTACATTATAGCACAGTGCGCCTACTCAGGAATTTCTCCCCTATTTTATATCCTCACTCAATTCACCTCTTGCACTTATTGTAGGCGCAGGCCTCAGCCAGGGAACATGTTCTAGAACTCCTTCTAGAATCCTGAAATCATGGGTCCTAAATTTGGCCATTAGTTGTCACCATTGAATTAAGGAATGGACGACTCCTTCTAGGTAACTCTAAAAGATGCCTGTGCAGTATCCTCAGCCAAGTGATTTTTTAATGCCTTGTTTGGCATATAAATTACTTTTTAAATAGCAACAACATGAAGACAGGAAAACAGTCAACTACAGTGTCTCATACTGAAGTAAGAAAAAATATAAGATTTCTCATGCTGAGTCAGACCAATAGCCTATCAAGTCCAGTATCCTGTTTACATGGAAGTAAATGGAAGGCTCCCAAAAATTAGCAAGATTCCATGCTGCCTATCCCACGGGATAAGCAGTGGCTTTCCCATGTCTACCTTTATAACGGTTTATTCACTGTTCTTCTAGGAACTTGTCCAAACCTTGTTTAAATCCTTGTTTAACTACTTTTACCACATCCTCCAGCAATGAATTCCACAGCTTAATTATAGATTGACTAAAAAATTATTTTCTCCTGTTCTAAAGGTTAATGCACGTTAATGAAATTAACGCAAGTGCTGCTGCACCCATAGAAATAAAAGGGCTATGGACATAACATGCATTAATTTTATTAATGCACATTAAAAGCTTTAGTAAACATGCCCCCTTAGTCTTTGTACTCCTTAGGGGCTGCCAGATACTGAAGAATTTCAAGTTCTTCAGCTCTCGGTTCCTTCTCGGAGGTCACCGTTATCGAGAGGCCCCGAGCCACATCTCGTATAAAGTTTTGAAAAGACATGTCTTCCAGTGGAGACATCCGGCATTGTGGGGAAGGAGCAGGATCTTCCGGAAGAGCCTCTCTGGTACCGACTGATTCATCGGAAGAATTGGAATCGGACGACTCGAAGTATCGACAGGCCAGGTGCTCCCACCTGGCCTGATGATGGTACCGATCGAAATCAGCATCGGAATGTGTCGGTACTGGACCCTCGATGCCGGAGACTGACTCTAGGAACAGCACGGGTGATAGTGTGGAGAATAGTGCATTGGTCAATGCCGATACTTCTGGTACCGGTGCCGATGGATGTGGAACCGATTGTAGAGGCTTTAGCGGTAATGAGGCCACCAGCAATGCTGCAAGACTCCACTCAATGGCTAGGATACGTTGATCCATACAGCCAGCCAATGCCTGGGTATCGGTACCCGAACAGCAGGCCATGACCCCAGAACACAGCACCAAGAGCTCTCCAGAGGTGGATGCCTCAGGAACATCTTGGGACCTCGATAGTGCTTTGGAAGCTGTTTAGCTGGTGTATGCTCCTCTAGGGCAATGTTTAAAGCATCTTGATGCTTAGAAGGAGATCTACTCTTTGAGGACTGACCAGTCTTCGAAGACGAACTGGGTTTCGTTACCTGAGATCCATGGGAGGAAGATGAAGCCCTGGATGACATCGATGCCACGGATATTGCATCCGAGGCAAAGAGGGTGCCGAGTTTCGCATCTCTATTCTGCAGGCCCCTCTTTGTCATCTTTCTGCAAAGGAGACATTCTGAGGGTGAATGGCCTGGTCCCAAACATTTAAGACACCAGTCATGGGTGTCGGTAGCAGAAATGGTTCTGCTACATTTGGAACACTTCTTGAAACCACTAGTTGGTTTCTCCATTCTGATGAACAAAGGAGCCTAAGGCCCAAAATGGTGCCTAAGCACCTAGAGGGTGAAGACCCTCCAAGAAAAACACTTTTTTTTTAGCAAGAAAATAGAAGAAGAAAAGAACACCGAAGATATCGGTGCTGGCGTCGACGGGAAGGAAGACGCACCACAAAAGAAAAAGATTTTCTGCGGTGACAGGAATTGCTTCCTGTCGGCTCCGTGAAAAATGAAAAACTGAGGAGGGAGAATTGGAAAGGCAGGAAGGCACCAGCGCAGGCGCAGTGGGATGCTCCCAAAAGCTTTCTTATAGGATGCTGGGGAGCGTTCCCGCACGGGCTCCGTCGGTGTCGACGTCACCCATATGTGAAGACTACATTCCTGCTTGTTCCTGGAGATCATATGTATTCATTGTGGCCAGTTACCGCATGCTAAAACACGCATTGATTGGTTAGCGCCTTCTGGTAAAAGGATCCCTTAGTTTCTTAGTTATGGCCCTGTTCTCTCTAAGTATCCCTTTTACCCCTTGAGCAGCTAACGGCAGTACTATATCAAGCAAGAAATGCGCCCTGTGCGATTAACGGATATTTTGCCCCCCTTCCACCCAGCCACATGCAGTAACTCACTCTTTTTGAGCTTCCTGGAAGCCCAATAATGATATCAGTGCTCCCTTCTGTACTTTCACCCTGTGCAGCTGCACCGCTTGCACAGCCCTTGGTATGGCCTTGTGTAATGGTTCCCTTAAGGGCAGAACAGTGAGAATATTAAAGATGCAAACTGTGTTGTTAAGTAGTTAAAGACAAAATCACAGAAATGGAGCACCATAGGTGCCTGCTGAGAAAGGAAGTAGAGAATTACTGCGATATTGTACAAGTTTCCCCTTTACATCTGCCAGTAAATGAATGGTTTTGTGTGTTATGAAATAAAACTCTTCTTGTGACTAGGTCAGTTAAAGTACCAAAATTTCCATCAGGGAGCAATACTGATGTATTTTTTTTTTAAACCACAACTCACTTTATAAAGAATAAAGGTAAACATTACTTTAACAAGATTATGTTCTGTGATCTTTTGTCAAAACTTTCATTAGACGCGCAGCCAAAGAAGTTAATTTGTAGCAATTATGAATTTTTGGGAGCAGGATGTAACAGCCTGGGCATATTCTTATCGACCTTCTTTTAAGCAGCAATACTCTCTCTGATTTCTACTGCAGCATTACTGTAATCTGTCTCCTGTGTCATTGAGATGGCAGCTAACGTCAAACCGAAGCCCACTAATATGAATCATAATCAATTACAGATATGAAAATTAAGTAGCAGTAGGATGAATCATTGTGAGAAACTAATGAATGTTACTGTACTTTTGTTCTCCACTGTGCTTAAAATGTTATGCATTCATTAGTTTTCTTTATTCTAACAAAGGGGCATGTCTACCAAAGTGCACTAATATTTAGCACAGCATTTGCTGCATGCTTAGTGTGCTGCACTAAAGGTTAGCGCTGGAACCCATGACAAAAATCCTGCGCTAACTAGTTAGCACACAACTGGGCGGGGACTGGGCAGGTTGGAAAAGTAGGTGTTGACAGCGAAGCGCAGTTAGCATGTGAATCTTTGGCATGTACTAACCATGGCTGTTTTTGTTAGTGCGAGTGGATCTAACGGCACCTCAATGTGTGGCGTTAGGTGCACTTGCATGACAGTTAATGCAATGTCGCACAGCTGCAATGTGCTAACAGCAAGGAGATGAATGTACACCCCCCTCTAAGGTTAGCACAGACCTCCATGCTATAACTGCGGTCTAATCACGCACTAACTTATCCCATTTTACTAAATATGCTTCAAAGAAATTAGAAAGATAAAACAATTAGAAATCTATTGGAAACAATTACTCTACTGTACCTATTTTTGCATAATTATCCATTACTAAATCTTCCAGTCCAATCAGCTTCCAGAAACTGTCGTCCCAGCACTGGCTTGAAGAATATGTCCATTTGCAAACCAAAGTACATAAGGACCTAGTGGGATTAGAAATAAGTTCTTATTAATTAACAAAGCACTTTGCTTATCATCCAGAGGGACATTTTCAAAGGCTTATCCATGCAGAAGTAGTTTATTTTGTCTGCCACCACAAATGCGGGTACAATTATGCAATTAATTTTACTTGTGTATCAGTTGGCAGAGTTGGGGTGGAGAGTACACCCATGTGAAAACTTTTCTATTTCCAAAAGTATGCTCATACATATATATTTTTATTTATTTATTTCAAAAGTTTTTAATATACCGCCCCTTCCATAGATCGGGGCGGTTTACAGAGAACTTAATCATTACATTGAACAGATTACATTAAACAAATTAGATGCAAAATTAACTATTTACGTTAAACAAATTAAGGGACGTAGCAAACAGGTCGGGTTGGCGAACTGGGGTGAATTAAACACATATATGGAAAAATTGCCTGCAGAAATAGTAGATGTAGATTTGCGTGCAATCCTCTTACCAACTTAATTTTCAAAGAGAAATTTTTCTTTGAAAATTAATATAAAGTACCAATAGACTTTACATTTATGACTAGTGTTTTGAAAATTGCACAATGAGAAAACTGATTTATTTAAAAGCAGAATAGAGGAGTTTTCCCTGTTAAAAGTTAACAGAAGACCCCATTTATGGCAGACTGATGGTCAGATATTAACTAGTACACTGAGACAGGATTGTAAATGTTAAGTATGGTAGGTACTGAAACAAATGCAAAAGACTTTCATAATGATCTAGGTCTCTTACTCACAACTAGGCACATTCCTCCTGTAGCTCTAAATTCCGCAGCTTTTCCCAGTCATTTGTCTCACATCTCTTTCCAGTCTCCCAATCAATTTATAGGACATGTTTAGCACAGTTACCTGTAACAGGTGATCTCTGGGAACAGCAGGAATAAGTCTTCACATATGGGTATCGTCGGTACCGACGGAGCCTGTGCGGGAACGCTTCCCAGCGTCCAGAAAGAAAGCTTTTGGGAGCATCCCACAGTGCCCGCGTGCTGCCTTCCCGCCTTTCCCAACCGCCTCTCTCCAGTTCGAGTTTTAAGCTGAGACAAAGAGAGAGAGAGAGGAAAGGAAAGATAGACAGAGAGATACAACTCCTAGGGGAGGTGGGTGGGTTGTGAAGACTTATTCCTGCTGTTCCCAGAGATCACCTGTTACAGGTAAGTAACTGTGCTATCTCCAGGAACAAGCAGGAATGAGTCTTCACATACGGGGACTCCCCAGCTAGAGATGCCAGGGAGATCTCCAAGGTTGTGAGTCCCTTAGAAGGGCTCTACCTGCCCCCATGGATCTCGGGCATCCAACCAGGGATGGGGGGTAGGAGTTGATTAGGTATGGAACAGGTGTTTGAGAACAGCCTGACCAAACAAGGCATCCCGGCGGGAGTCCTTGTCCAAGCAGTAATGGGCTGTAAAGGTATGAACCGAGGCCCAGGTGGCCGCTCGACAGATTTGGTCGATGGACACAGAGTTCAGATGAGCCATAGAGGCTGCCATGGCCCTCACATTGTGAGCTGTGACATGGCCCTCCAGAGAAAGGTTCTTACTCTGGTAGGCGAAAGAAATACACTGAGCAATCCAATTGGACAGAGTTCTCTTAGAGACTGGAAGTCCCAAATGAGAGGGATCAAAAGCAACAAAGAGTTGAGAGGACTTTCTATGTTGCTGTGTGCTTTGTAAGTAAAAAGCGAGCCCTCTCTTACAATCCAGGGTATGGAGATTCCTCTCTGCACTTGATGCATGAGGTCCTGGAAAAAAGACAGGTAAATACACCTCCTGGTTCAGATGAAAAGGTGAGACCACTTTAGGCATAAAGTGTGGATTAGTCCTGAGGATTACCTTGTCATGATGGAACCTTGTATAAGGAGGATTAGCCACAAAGGCTTGCAGCTCACTGATGCGGCGAGCTGAGGTGACTGCAATGAGAAAAATAACCTTCCAGGAAAGGAATTTCAAGGAGGTAGTGGCTAAGGGTTCAAAGGGTGGCTTCATAAGCTGGCCAAGAACCAAATTCAAGTCCCATGCCACTGGAGGTGGTCTAATGGGAGGTTTAGTTAAAAGAACGCCTCTCATGAATCTTCCAATAAGAGGATGAGAGGAAATAGGCTGTCCATTGAGAGGCTTAAGGGATGCTGCAATAGCACTCAAATGGACTCTTACTGAATTTGTTTTAAGGCCCGCATGGGATAAATGCAGCAAATACTCTAGTAAAGAATTCAGAGGTATTGCAAGAGGGTTAAGACCCTTCTGTGCACACCAAATGGAAAACCTTTTCCATTTAAAAGCATAGGAACGTCTAGTGGAAGGCTTTCTGGAAGCATGAAAGATATCCTTCACCTGCTGAGAAAGATGCAAATCTTGAAGGTCTAGGCCTTCAGCAACCAGGCTCTGAGATGAAGAGACTGGGGATTTGGGTGCCACAACGTTCCGTGCTCCTGGGACAGGAGGTCTGGAGCAGATCCCAAGTCCAGGGAGGGAGCTTGAGAGAGATGCAGAAGTAGAGGGTACCACACCTGGCGTGGCCAATGTGGTGCTATGAGGATCATAGAACCCTTGTCCCTCTGAAGTTTGAACAGTGTCTTGGGAATTAGGGGAATGGGTGGAAAGGCATAGAGGACGTCTTGCCCCCAATGAAGGAGGAAGGCATCCCTGACCTGAACTCCCTGACACGGAATCCTGGAACAGAACCGGGGAAGTTTGGCATTCCACGGACTTGCAAACAGGTCTATGTCCGGGGTTCCCCAAATTCGGAAGATCCTGGCTATCTGGTCCCCATGGAGGGACCATTCGTGTGGAAGCAGAACTCGACTGAGTCTGTCTGCCCAAGAGTTTTGAACCCCTGGAAGATACACTGCCAGAGATGCATTTGATGCTCTCTGGCGAAGGCCCACAATCTCAAAGCTTCGTTGCAAAGCGACAGAGAGCCAGTCCCGCCCTGCTTGTTCACGTAGAACATGGCTACTTGGTTGTCCATGTGGATGAGGACTGTCTTGTAGCTGAGCAGGGTGTGGAAGACTTTGAGAGCTAGAAAAATTGCTCTGAGCTCAAAGAGGTTGATATGTAGAGATGTCTCTTGTGGAGACCAGATGCCCTGGGTGGAGAGATCTTGTAGATGAGCTCCCCAACCCTTTGGAGAAGCATCTGTTGTAAGGGTTGCTTGGGGTAGTGACTGTTGAAAGGGGGACCCCCGCAACAGATTTTGAGTGGACCTCCACCACTGGAGAGACCAGAAGAGGTGACTGGAGGTTGCTATTTTGTCTGACAGGCACCCTGATGCCTGGGTCCATTGGGTGGACAGAGTCCACTGAGTTGCCCTCATGTGAAGGCGAGCGTAAGGAACCACATGCACGGTGGATGCCATGTGTCCTAATAGTTGTAACATTTCTCGAGCAGTTAAATGGGACTTTAACTGAATTTGTGAGGCTAACTGCACCAAGCGTAGGCAACGGGCCTGGGGAAGATAGGCCCTTGCAGTTGTGGTATCCAGCAAGGCCCCTATGAACTCTAGTGACTGAGTAGGGGTGAGATGGGATTTTGGGATGTTTATTACAAGTCCCAGATACTGAAGAACACGCCTTGTGCAGGCTAGGGAAGTCTGGGCCTCTGACTGGGACGGAGCTCGGATGAGCCAGTCATCCAGATATGGGAATACAAATATTCCTAGAGTGCGTAGAAATGCAGCTACTACTGCCATGCATTTTGTGAACACTCTTGGAGCAGAGGCCAGACCGAAAGGAAGCACTCTGTATTGGTAGTGCTTTCCTTGATAAAGGAACCGAAGGAATCTTCTGTGTGTTGGATGGATGAGGATATAGGTGTACGCATCCTTGAGATCTAGAGAACAAAGCCAATCCTGACTCTGAAGGTATGGAAGGAGAGCACCGAGAGAAATCATCTTGAATTTCTCCTTGCATAGAAACTTGTTCAATTCTCTGAGATCTAATATGGGTCTGTAGCCCCCTGTTTTCTTTGGGATAAGAAAATAGGGGGAGTAGAACCCTGAGCCCTGTTGAAGAAGGGGTACTTCTTCTATTGCCCTTTGGGCAAGAAGGGTAGCAATCTCCTGACCCAGAAGGTCGAGGAGAGATGTTGGAGAATTGAACTGTCTCACCATGGTGTGAGGAGGAAGGTTTAAGAAATGAAGCTTGTACCCCTCCCTTATGATAGAGAGGGTCCATTGCTCTGCTGTGACTTGTTCCCATCTGGGAGCAAAGTGGGCTAACCTTCCTGGAATGGTGAGAGGCTCTGGTTCTTCTAGAGCCAGAAAGGCTAAGTTCTCTAGATGTAAGTCAAAGGCCCTGAGGAGGCTGAGGCTGTTGGGCCGTAGCAGTCCTTGCAGCCTTAGGCTTGGCTTGTTTAGGTTGTTGCTGACGCTTTGCAGCAAAACGACCTGCAGAAGATGCCTGCTGACCGTAAACAGGATAATATTTCCCCTTTTTGGGAAAGAAAGCCTTTTTGAATAACCTTTTTCTAACAGGAGCAGAAGTAGACTTTGAAAGTCTATCTAAGGCAGAATTCTCAGCATCCATCTGAGTGGCCTCTGCTTGCCAATCCTTGCCAAAAAAGGTTTTCACCTGTACAAAGAAGATTTCCTAATCCATCCTGGACCCAGGGTTCCAAACCAGAAACTTGTAACCAATCAACTCTGCGTGCACCTATGGCAATAGCCGAGGCTCTGCTGGCACACTCAAAAGAGTCAAAGGCTGCACAGTTGGAAAATTTGGAAACATCCTGGGCATGTTTAAGCCAGGTGAGAAACTCTTCCCTTTTATCTTCTGAGATAAAAGGAGATAAAGTTTGCAGATGATCTGTAACTTCCTTTAGAAACATCCCCATATAGAGACTATGGAGTTGATTCTGGCAGCAAGCATATTGGCCTGGAAAATTCTCCGGCCAAAAGCATCCAAGGTTCTGCATTCTCTTCCTGGAGGATTAGATGAGTGTCTTTTTGCACTCTATCTTTTTCATAGCAGACTCCACCACAATAGAGTGGTGAGGAAGTTGAGTCTTATGAAAGCCAGGACAAGGAGGAACACGGTACATGGTGTCCAACCTACGAGAATGAGGGGAGATAGTGAGAGATGTCTCCCATATGCCCAACATGTGATCATAAAGGACCTCATGAATTGGTAAAGTAGCTGCCTCTTTAGGAGCCTTAGGATATTGTAAAATATCCAATTTCTTGGCTCTAGGCTCTGATTCAGGGGCCACTGAAATGGAGAGGCCCCTGGCCACTTCCCTAATGAAGTCTTGAAAAGACAAGTCTTCTGGAGGAGACATTCTTCTTTTTGGAGAAGAGGGCTCCTGAGGAAGGAGTACCGATGCTTCGACAGAAGCCTCTGATTCATCAGAGTCTTCGGAGGAATCGAAGTATCGCCTGTCTGGATGCTCCTGCAGAGCCTGATACGCGTACCGAGTGGTATCGACATCGGGAGTGATCGGTACCGATTCGGTACCGATGGGCATCACAGAACAGGGTACCGCTGCAGTCGACACCGAAGCCGATGTCGATGCAATCGGTACCGGCACCGGAACCGATATCGGTGCTGCTGCCGGAACTGTGAGGCCCTGTTACTCACAAAAGACCGATTACTAATTATCACTAATTTCCTGTATAGTCCAGATCCAAAAGTCAGTACAGGTGCAATCAGAATCTCTGTTTATTAGATAACTGATGGACAATACAGGCAGCGGAGAGGAGAGCTTCTGTCAGTCATCAGACACCAGACACCTCCAGAATTCCTCCTCCCCCGAGTATAATAATCATGTTACATATATACATTTTTTGCTTCTGTGTATGCATACAGTTTCCAAATCCATTCCTCTTTGGGTCCTCTCCCCTCCTCCCTCCTTCTGTTTCCTGTCATTGACCTTTCTGTCCCCTCTATGTTCCTGTTTCAACATTCCCCAGGCCTCTCTGTCTTGCTTATACTCACCAACTGTCAAAACCATCTACTGTCTTCAGGACTAACGGCTCAGCTTATACTTTTTTGCATGGTTTCCTGTGTACGTGCCTTCTGCACAAAGCCTCTGCATGTCTATGTCTGGACCCTTCAGTTCAGACATATGCATTGCTAAGGCCTGTGATATATGATATTTCCTTATATGGTTCCTTATGCTGGCCTGGGGTTTTTTCTTTGTCCACAATATAGTAGTTTGGTTGACATATTTTTATTAGAGCAGAATAAAGGCCATTGAGTGATTATGAAACAGGAACATATTTATTTATTTAACAGTCTTTTCTATACCGCCCCTTCCAGAGATCAGGGGCGGTTTACATTGAACATTAAACAGAACAATTGTATACTTCTGTATACATTTACAGGGAACATTATGCTTTAACTATGTACAGGTGTACTTACAGGGAACATATTTTGAACAAATTTTGAACAACATTTTGAACATATTTTGAACATTAACTATAACAGAGCTTTTCAAACTATTTACAAGTTATATACATGGAGCGCATATCCCTAAACCTTATAATCCCTACAGAACCGGTACCGACAACTGAGTTTGTTGCGGTACCGGCGGCATCGCAGCTTGTATGAATGCCGTAATGGCACGCTGCATGGTCAGAATATTCTGATCCATCGACGCAACCAATGTCTGGATGTCGGTAGCAGTGGAAACCACCGGTACCCCAGAACATGGCAACAGGTGATCGGTCGAGGCCGTGCCATCGATGTCAACCTGTAACCCCATAGATGAAGCTTTGGAAGCCAGAGCTTCCTGCCGGGGTAATTTTGCGGATGCAGTATCCTCGAGAGCAAGCCCGGAGGCATCTCGATACTTAGAGGGAGATCTACCCTTCGAGGACCGGCTGGACTTATGTTTGGTTACCTGAGATCCATGGGAAGAAGAAGAAGCCCTGGAAGATGTCGATGCCACCGAAGCTGCATCAGAGGGAAACAGGGTGCTGAGCTTGGCCGCTCGATTCTGTCAACCTCTTTTAGACATCATGGAACAAGACTCACAATCGGTGATGGAGTGGTCAGGACCCAAACATTTTAGACACCAGTCATGGGTGTCGGTGATAGAAAGAGTACCGCTGCACTTCGTGCACTTTTTAAACCCGGAAGCGGGCTTTTCCATGAGGAAAATTTTTCTAGGCCTAAGGCCCAAAAGGAAAAAAATGCACAGAAGTGGGAAAAGGTAGTTTTTTGTTTTTTTTTAAAGAAGAAAGAAGAAAAGACCGGCGGTACCGGTCCGACGTCGAAGAAGGCAGACGCGCGACCAAAGAAATAAAAGAAAATAAAGAACTTCTTCAGCGGTGACAGGAAGACGACCTGTTGGCTCCGCGGAAAAGAAGAAATGGAGAGAGGCGGTTGGGAAAGGCGGGAAGGCATCGCGCAGGCGCTGTGGGATGCTCCCAAAAGCTTTCTTTCTGGACGCTGGGGAGCGTTCCCGCGCAGGCTCCATCGGTACTGACGATACCCATATGTGAAGACTCATTCCTGCTTGTTCCTGGAGATTCAGAGTGATTTACTCAGGTACAAAAGGACCAATGGAGTTTGCAGCAGCACAAGTTACAGAAAATTATACCTTACTTTACGACTCTTTAAAACACTGAAAATAATACCACCATTGTAAATGCAACTTGTAATTTGCTCATATATCTGGGCCACTTCATGAGTGGTTCATTTTGCAATGATCTGATGCAGGTGGCAAAGATCTGGAAAGCTAGTCACAAATGCATCTCTATTAAAGGATGTTCCATTACTGTGTGTTTGAGCCACAACCTAGTGTGGTGGCCCATGCTAACTTTTGGGGGCGTGTGCGCCCAGTCCCCTACCATTAGTACATCAATAACATGTTGCACCGTGCCAACTGGCACATGGGCGCCTTTTGCGCCATCCCCTGAGGTGGTGTTGAATTCACCCATAATACCCATGCTAACTGCAGTGTGCCATCAATGGCCCTTATCCGCCCAGTCCCTATCCAATCACATACTAACCACTTAGTGTGGGATTTTTACCATGGGGCCCTGTGCTAACAGCACAGAATCCTTAATGCACAGCAAACCCCATGCTAATAGATAGCATGGTTTATTAAACATGGCCCTTAGTTCCATAAAACGTTAGCACTTATAACTTATTTTTTGGTATGTATTTCTACAGGAGTGCCACTCTGAATCTTGTGGTTGCAAGCAGGTCTTGTTATCAAAATACTCACAAGGAATATTTGCATACTGTGGCATTAGTGTGTGTATTTTGGTTATTCTGAAAACCAGGCTGTCTGCATCCCTCAAGGAGATGGATTTCACTTCCCTATTTCAGAGAGTTCAACCAACAAATGTCAGTCATAGTAAGCCTTGTGTCAAAAACTGCAGAGAAGAAAGAGCAGGCACAGATTATCATAAAAACTCCAAATCACAGAATACTAGACGTGAGCAATAAGGGAAGTCATTATATAGGGGGGTGGGGGATCCATTTTCCTATCATATACAAGTTTTCTTTGTGGTATACAGGATAGGTTCTTGCATTGCAAATGGCAGTTTGTGTTTCCAAAAGGATGGGTATGCCTGTTAATCTGAGCAGCATCTGATCTTCCATAGGGTCTGTATGCAGGGAGGAGCATGTGTTTTGAGATTTAAAGCAAAGCTATTGCAGGGATTTATCATAGCAAGGAGGGGTTAGTGGTTTCCTTTTCTTTCTCTCCCCTACTGATAGGGCTGGGATTTGTCTAGGACAGAGAGGAGTGCTTCAAAGAGGGGCCTGTATTCTGCCAATCCTAAGGAGGAAAGAGGTGAACTGAATCATGATCCAGAGAAGAATAGGAACCAGAAGGATAGGAAGAAGAGGAGAAACAAGAGCTGACTACTAACGAAGAGAAAGAAATAACCACAGTTAAAGATTTTGTTTTGTATTCGCTTCCTATAGTTTTTGCCCTTTTTACCTGAAGAACTCACTTCAATAAACTGTTTTATTCAGATCAGGATTGGATCTTGAACTTCCAGCATGCCTGCTAGAGTGAAAGGCCTGGTGCTGCAAGAGGAGGAAGATAAATCCCGCTGAGGATGGGACTTGAGAGTTCACTCTCTCCCCACCCAATATGGCTCAAGGAGTCAAGAGCCTCTAAGTCTGCCCCACTCCACATGGTATGCCCCAGTCACCCAGACCAAAACACTTAGTATGTATAAACTCTGAACTATTTTTCAAGAGTAGAAAACAACAACTTGTGAAATAAATAAAACATGAGCCCTCGTTGTTAGCAAAGGGTAGGAAAAGAAAGGAATACATAGTAATAAGGTAAGGGAACATTCTACTAAAAAAGAAGACCGTCTCCTAGCCCCTTGCTGTCACTATAGCTGCTTTGTGATCTAAACAGCAAATCTCACAAGATTAAAGGAATTGCATGGTTCAAATTGTAAGATGGCCAGAGCAGTACCAGGCAGGTCAGCAGCAAACACAGGTTAGAAGGGGTGCTGCTGATCAAGTCATGTTCTTGCACAATCGTAACAAAATATAATATTTATTAGAAGACATCCATAAAACACTTCTGGTAATCTCAGCATTCACCCTGCTGTCCTCTCCATCCGACGACAGCGATGCCACGGGTGGAAGTGTTTTATCAGTGTCTACAGGACACTCAGAATAAACCCTGACCTGGTTAAAATCTATCTATTTATATAAATTAGCCGTTTCCAAATTGAATTCAGAAAAATAACTGAAAATGCAAACAACTTAGAAAAACTTAAATAAAAAAATAAAAGGAAAAGCAATACATCTAAAGTCAGGACAATCCATAATAAGATGAAACTATCAAGAAATACCCTCAAGAAAATAAATGAGAGAAGTGCCCATCCAAATCAAAAGCCTATATTCTAGCCTCAAAATAATACGTGTAGCCCGATCCCAGATGGGGCACATCTGGGCAGTCCCGAATATGACGGGTTTCTGCACCGTGGGAGCAATACGTTTCTAAGGGGGTAGGCTCGGGCACCGAGAAACAGCCCGGCATGCCCCTGCATCATTGCTGGGACCTACTCCCCACAGCACATCCAGCCCGCTGCTGTGGTAACCCCAGTTTCCTTGCTGCCTGATCCTGGCAGAGGCAGCCAGGGCACGAATCGGGCGATGGGGACTCACCTGGCTTGCTGCTGTCACTGCTGGGGGACTGGCCGGCCGATCCCGAGGGGTGGCCAGGGCTTATTCCACTTCCAAGGCAGACGTTGTTGGCCGTATTCCCCGGACATACAGGGCCATGACCTGAATCTGCCCCACCCATTCTCTGCCCCCATCCCCGCAGCACGCACAGCAGTTCTGTGCGTGCCAGGGGGCCAGGAGGCAGCATATAGTGCAAAGCGGCTAGCAGGGCTGGACATTCCACCAGGATGTACAGCCCCGCTATCCACCTTACAGAATCAGGCCCATAGTGGATATCCATTAAGTCAGAGTATACTGGCTAGTATCAGAGAGAACTTCATAATGGTGGCCATGGCCCATCTTTAGAAAAAGGTAGGCAATATGCAATGGGTATGAACAAAATATACCTTACATTTGACAATCCAATGACATATAAACTTGTGAACTGAAGAGAAAAGATAACATCTAAAGAGAGAACCTGCTGATATATGGCCAGGAGAAACGTCCTCTTATGTCCTAGAAGCATAGAAAGATGAAGGTAGCAAAAAAAAAAAATACATGGCTTACCTAGTCTGCCCTTCCATATCAACTATAATAATCCCCTTTTTTCCATTAGAGATCATCTGTGTTTGTCCAATGCTTTCTTACTGTCCTTTTCTCTACTACATCCACTGGGAGACTATTTGACGCATCTACCACTCTTTCCATAAAGAAATATTTCTACTTATTACTCCCTTTCACCCTTATCCTATGCCCCCTCACAGCAGAGCTTGTTTTCAATTTAAGAGGCTCTCTCCTCTTGTGCATTAATGCCATGGAGATATTTAAACATCTCTATCATATCTTCTCTATCTCGCCTTTCATCTAACAAACATATCAAGGATCTTTAATTCTGTCCTCTTATGCTTTATAATGAAGACCACTAACCATTTTAGTAGCCACCTTCTGCACCAACTCCATCCTGTTTATATCCTTTTGAAGGTGCGGTCTCCAGAATTGCACACTATGCTCCAAATGAGGTCGCACCAAAGACTTATACAGAGGCACTATCACCTCCTTTATTCTGCTGGCCATTCCTCTCTCTATGCACCAAAGCATCCTTCTGGCTTTTGCCATCACGTTTTCTACCTGTTTAGCCACTTTAAGATCAGAAACAATCACGACCAGGTCCTGTTCTTCTGTCGTGGAAAGAAGTACTTCGCTCCCTACACTGTACTGCTCTCTTGGATTTTTGCAGCCCAAATGTACCTTGCATTTTTTTACCATTAAATCTCAGCTGTCAAATTCTCGACCATTCTTCAAACTTAGCTAGATCCCTCCTCATGCTATCTACTCCTTCCAGTGTGTCTATTCTATTGCAGATTTTGGTATTATCCGCATAGAGGCAAACCTTACCCGACAGCCCTTCTGCAATATCACTAACAAACATGTTAAAAAGAATCGGAACAAGGATAGATCCCTGGGGAACACCACTGGTAATCTCCTTCTCCTCAGAGTGAGCTCCATTTACCTATACCCTTTGTCGCCTCCCACTCAACCAATTTTAACCCAGTCAGTCACTTTAGGGTCCATCCCTAGGGTGCTCAGTTTGTTTATGTTGCCTGTGCGGAAAGGTGTAAAGGCTTTACTGAAATCTAAGTACACCACATCTAGGGCTCTCCCTTGGTCCAACTCCCTGGTCATCCAGTCAAAGAAATCAATCAGATTTGTCTGACAAGACCTGTCTTTACTAAACCCAGGCTGCCTTGAATCCTGCAATCCATTAGACGCCAAAAACCTCACTATTCTCTGTTTTAGCAGTGTTTCTAATAATTTACTCATCAGAGGTTAGACTAACTGGCCTGTAGTTTTCAAACTCATCCTTACTTCTGCTTTTGTGTAAAGGGACCACAAGTGCCGTTCTCCAGTCCTGTGGGACCACTCCCAACTCTAAACAAGCATTGAAAATTCGGTCAGTGGAGCAGCTAAAACGTCCCCAAGATCCTTCCTTATTCTCAGATGTATCCCATCCAGTCCTATCGCTTTGTCTACTTTTAGTTTAGCTAGTTCCTCACGAATACAATCTTCTGAAAATTGTTCAAGATCCCCGTCACTTCTGTTCCAATATGTGGGTGTTCTGAGGTCCTGCTCCTAACCCTTCATCTGTGAACACAGAACAGAAATATTTGTTAAACAATTCCGCTTTATCTTCATCAGCTTCTACATATTCCTCCCCTTCACCCTTGAGTCTGACAATACCACTTTTGCCCTTCCTCCTCTTACTAACATATCTGAAAAATGTCTTCTCCCCCCAATTTATTGCATTGGCTATTTCTTCTTATTTTTGTATCTTTGCTTTCCTAACTACTTTCCTATATTCTCTAAGGTTTTCCAAATATAGATGCTTGTCTTCCTCTCTCTGTGATCTCTTGTATTTTATGAAGGCCTCCCTCTTTTTCTTTACCTTTTCAGCTACTTATTTTGAGTTGCCATAGTTGCCTCCATTTCCTTTCAGTTTTGCCCATTGCTTTTCTACATCCCCCAGCTGTTCCCATCACGCTAACTACTCCCTGAGGTATTGGCCCATCTTGGCAAAGTTAGTTTTCCTAAAGTCTAAGACCCTCGCTTTTGAATGGATTTTATCAGCCCTAGTCTTAATATTGAACCACACTATCTAGTGATCATTGGCTGCAAGATGATCTCCCACTATATCACATCACATGGTGCTTTCCCCAGTGGTAAGCACCATGTCCAGTACAGCGCCTTAACGTGTGGGTTTTGTTAGCAGTTGCTGGAATAGTTCTCTCTATACAGAATCTTGGATCTCCTTACTTCTAGATGACACCACAGCAGGGATGTGCCAATCAACATTCGGCATATTGAAAGCGCCTATCAGTAGTATTTCTCCTTTGATCGCAATACTGTGTATGTCTTCTATTAAATCCCTGTCCACTTCTCTCATTTTCAATCATCAAGAAAACCACAGATCACAGAATAAAAAAATTTTTCTGAACAATTTGAGTGTCCAGTCCCTATCCGGCTCAAGCACAAAGGCAGCCACTAGTGTGGCCTGAGTAATTACATCTTCCTTTATGATTCCAAAGTAGTGGCAAGATTAAGGTTACTAAAAGAAACTCATGTAGCTCTTCATTCTCATTAGAATTCAGTGAGCCCTTATCTTTATAATATATCCTAGTGCAGAGGCTCCCAACATTGATTGTGTGTGGACCCTTGGTTTATTCATCGCTCTTCCCAGACCCCTTTCCCCTCAATGCCAAGTCTGTCCCCATTAGCTGTCTTATCTATCATCCCCTTCCTGTCTCCGCCAGTCCCTCGCTCTACCTCTAGCCAGTCGCTACCAGTCTAGGTCTCCTCCTCTTTCCCTCCTATCTCTTTCTCTTCCCCCTAGTCAATATCCCCCAACCTCTCCCTCTTTTTTCTGTGTCCTGTTGAACTGCTGTAATAGTATCATGGACTCCCAGGAGTCTACAAACCTCAGGTTTAGAACTACTGTCCTAGTAAGTGAAGGTAAAGTCTAGGGAGAGCATTTAAATATTCCCATCATGCATTTGTTTTCATCATATCTACAAAAAAGATATAGGACAATTTATAAGCTGCAGAATATTCTCCCAGGATTCCAGTTTACAATGGATAGTCATATTATCTTTCAATAATGTAAAAAATAAAATTTGGCTTTTACTCACACCTTCCATCATGTTCAATGTGAGTTACATTCAGGTATATAAGATATTTTCCTGTCCCCAGAGGGGTTTACAATCTAAGTTCGTACCTGAGAAGATTGGGGGTTAGGTGGCTTGGAATTCAGACTTGGTTTCCTGATTCTAGCTCGCAGCTGTAACCATTCCTCCATGTCTGAGTTAGATAAAAGCGGCGTCCCTGCCTTTAGAGACGCCGCTTTTCGGATCATCCTCCCCCCCTCTTCAGCTCCTGCCCAATCAGGGCAGTGGGAGCCCGGGATAGCAGCGGCGTCCCTGCCTTTAGAGACGCCGCTTTTCGGATCATCCTCCCCCTCTTCAGCTCCTGCCCAATTGGGGCAGTGGGAGCCCGGGATAGCAGCGGCGGCAGCAGATAAAAGCGGCGTCCCTGCCTTTAGAGACGCCGCTTTTCGGATCATCCTCCCCCTCTTCAGCTCCTGCCCAATCGGGGCAGTGGGAGCCCGGGATAGCAGCGGCGGCAGCAGATAAAAGCGGCGTCCCTGCAGGGCGGGGCCTCGCCAGAGGGCCCTTTGGCGTGGCCCTTAGGCGAGGCACAAAGGAGAGCAGAAGGGAACGAGAAAGGAAACAGCAGCACCAACAACACCACAACAGAACCTAACAAGAAGCAGTCCGAGGCGAAGGACGTCAGAGCCGCAAGTAGTCCTTTCACAAGTACAGCACCACAAAACAAAATGATCACAATACTGTTTCTACCAATCAGCCTCATCCTCACACATCTCCTACCTCCAAACTCTCACTCCCACTACACACACCCTAACGCTACATGGCACCCACCAACCACCTGGTCACCCATTGAACCCCAGTACACCCATTCTGCCACACTTAACACACCAATGACAAGAAGAAAAAACACACACAAATCACACTCCCACACACCACACACAAAGGAAACACACGAAACTATAAAGCCCATAAGGCATACAACAGTAGAGCTCATAAACGCAAGATCCATATGCAACAAGATACAAACAATAGCAGACCACATAGAAGACCACCAGCCAGACATTCTTTGCATAACAGAGACCTGGCTCAGCACAACCGATAATGTACTACTCAATCAATTGGTACCAGACTCATACACAGCATACAACTGCCCACGCACCCACAAACGTGGAGGAGGGGTATTAATAATTGCAAAGAAGAACCTAAAATTCAAAACCCAGAGCTCCAAAGACACACCTCAAGGCAACACACTCAGCATCGTGAACAAACACCTGGCTCTCTGCCTAACATACAGAGCACCCAGGGCCTCACCCGATGAACTAGCCTCTACACTAGAAGCAGTATGCAACATCACCGCAACCAACAGGCCCACGCTACTGCTAGGAGACTTCAACCTCAAGTCCACCAACAACAAAGATGCAGAAGCCTTCCTCCAAGCAATGACATCACTACAATTTACCCAAATCATCAACGCCCCAACACACAGATATGGCTCTACCCCAGACCTCATCTTCGCAACCAACTACCTAACATCAAGAGGCCTAATATCAACACCTAACATCACCCCAGTTCCATGGTCAGACCACTACATAATAAAGATAAAGTTGCAACTACAAAAAGCCAACCTCAACGAACAAACGGACAACACGCCCACACAAAGGCGATTCAAGAACTTTGACAGAGACACTTTCCTACAGGACACGATACAACAACTGACCACGGAAATGGACGACCTGGAGACTCAAATTACCAACTGAAACAACACTCTATCCAACGGCGCCACAGCAACAGCTGCCAGACCAAAGAAACATCGTCACAACAAGAGACAACACAAGCCTTGGTATTCCACAACAATAAGACAAGAAAAAAGAGAACTCAGAAAAATTGAACGGAGATGGAGAAAATCCAAGGATACTGGAAACCAACAGACATACCTAACAAAGCAGAAACAATACAGTGAACACATCAACCACTCAAAGAAAGAATACCACACAAACATGATCAATACCTCCATGAACAAACCCAGAGAGCTATTCTAAATAGTAAAAATCCTCACAAAGGAGCAAAGGACGGAGGAAGAAGTACAAATAGACCCACAAGAATTTGCTGATCATATCAAGAAAAAATTTCACACCGCAGAACCAACAACGCCTCGCACACTAACTCAGCCTGACTCACACCCCAAGACATGGGACACATTCTCCTCACCCTCAACAGAACAGCTCTCACATATCATCTCTGCAATCAAAACAAGCACCGCTCCTACGGACCCTTGCCCAGTATCATGGATCAAAGCCACCAAGTCCAGCTTCATCCACTTCATCCACAACATGGTGCAAAACTCCCTCAGCCAAGGGCTCATGCCAGGTAAACTAAAGCTAGCTACAGTACGACCAATACCAAAGAAAACAACCCTCGACAAGAGCAACCCAGCAGCATACCGACCAATATCAAGCTTACCCTTTCTAGCAAAAATCATAGAAAAATCAGTGCAACAACAACTACAGGAGCACATTGACAACCATGCTCCTCTAGATGACAACCAACATGGCTTCCGCCCCAACCACGGAGTCAAAACACTACTGATATACCTCTTCGACAACATCCTCCGGATTATAGACAACACCAAAAAAGGTATCCTCTTGATCTTCATCGACATCTCCTCAGCTTTTGACACAGTAGACCACCAAACTCTCCTGGAAAGACTAAAAGAAATTGGGCTTCATGGCACCACATTCAAATGGTTCCAATCATACCTCACCGACAGGCAGATACAGGTCAAGGTAGGCCACAACACATCTCAACCCATAAAAGTCCTCCAAGGAGTACCTCAAGGATCCGCTCTCTCAGCACTTCTGTTCAACATATACATCCAGCCAATTTGCGACATCCTGAAAGCAAACAGCATTCAATACACCATCTATGCAGATGATATTATGATTTACACGCCTATCTCAATCGACAGCCCAGACTACGCTAAAATAACAGACTGCCTAACACAAATGACAAGATGGTGTAAAGACAACAACCTAGCCATCAACTACAGCAAGATGGAGGCACTAATAATCACCCGCAACCCAGACTTCACCCACCCACCGGAAATCAGAGTACAAAACACAGCCATTCCAGTGAAAACAGAAGTAAAATACCTTGGAGTGACCCTGGACAACAAACTGAATCTCAAGACACACGTAAGCAAAACAATCCAAAATGTATACCACAGGATAAGAATCATCAGAAGACTCAAACCCCTCCTCACCACAGAACACTTCCGTACCGTATGCCAAGCTCTAATTACTCCCTACTGGACTTCTGCAACCCTATCTACCTTGGGCTAACAAAACAAACACTCAAACCACTACAATTAGCTCAAAACACTGCAGCCCGCATAATAGCTGGTGCAACAAGACACAATCATATTACTCCTGTTCTGAAAGACTTACACTGGCTGCCAATCAGCTCTCGCATCAAATACAAAACAATAATAAACATATTCAAAATCAAACACCGCACTTCAGCCAACAGCCTGCACACCCTCATACAACCAGACACCAGCACGCGCCCAAGAAGAAAAGGGACTGCCAACAGAGTAAACACACCGAACGACTTCAGAAAAACCCGCAAGGACACCACTGAGAGGGCCCTCTCTCTGGCTGCCTCAACAATATGGAACTCCCTCCCAGACGAACTGAGATCGACAGATGACCTCAAAGACTTTCGCAAGCAGCTGAAGACAATGCTGTTCATAGAACACTACAGACATGTGACATAATCCAACAAGAACTTCCCCCGTACCCTTCCATCCGTGATAAGAAAATATTCACAGGCACATGATATATCTTAACCCCCTAATTACATAGAACATTGTATTATAAGATCACAATGTACATAGTACAGAACAATGTATCATAGCTCATGCTGTAATATAGCTCACAATGTACCTAGTTCAACCTAATCTGTTACACTACTCTCGTACACGCAATTCATAACATTCACTGCATGACCCTCCCTTCCCCACTTTTGATTGTATTGCTGTGACACCGCTTTGATTTTATGATAAGGCGGTATAGAAATACCGTTAAATAAATAAATAAATAAATAAATGTCTATGCCCCTGAATGATGATTAATGTCCCTTGCAATTGACCAATTTGTGAGTCATGACTACTAGTTTTTTCTTCCGAGTTCTTTGCCTGGAAGCTACTCCTAACAGTAAAAAAACCCTATCAGAATCAAATTAATATACCTAAGAAAAAATTCTGATGTAACTAAGAAACAATTTTCCTTTTGTGCACCATTTTTTTGTTCGAACTGCCAGCCAAAGTGAACAGAACAAAATCCGAACACCACTGTGGTTTCTCCGTTTTAATCAAATAGTTTTTTTAATTTTTATAAAACAAGCCAATAACTTCGTAGCTTGTACTTAGCTTTATGTCGAGCTTGTAAAGAACTGCCGAAAAGGTCCAAAAATAACGACGTGTCACGATTCGGGTTTACCAGTTCCCAACCCTGCCTCAGGTCAATCCAAATGCGATAGTTACAAAACTTCAATGAATCCTTGATGAAGAGAAAAACGCCTTTAAATATCATGGTACGGCATCTGACCTCACTTGTTATGAAAGAAGCTATCAACCAATAGAGTTGGTTCCTCTGAGAAAGCCAATCAAACGGGGGAAACCCCACTGTCAAGGGAACCCCCCTCAAAATGAGAGGCAGATCTATTAAAGGCCACATGACTGGCATATTAACCAACCAATGATGAAAAAGTCCCAGACAAAGTACAGTATGTACAAATATCCTCAAATCGCAGGATGTCAAAAAGTGATCAAATGATCGTGTACCAGTCAATTTGGGCATTCAAGCCCCTGGGACAGACCGTGTCCAGTGAAAAGATCCATTTCTGTTCTAATTTTTGTAAATTTTGAACCCGATCTCCTCCTCTTGGGTCAATCGGTACATGATCCAAAACTCGCCAATAAAGTGATTCAAAGACATGATTCTGTTGAATGCAGTGTTCAACTATAGGTGCTGCGAGAGTTTTAGTCTGAAGACACGACGGATGTTCACTCAACTGTACCTTGATAGGTCTCGTAGTTCATCCAACATAGTAGAGTGAACACGGGAATACTATTAAATAAACAACAAACGTGGATAAACAGGTTGTATGCCACCTGGAACGATGGGTTTGTGAAGTTTGGATATCAACCCATTCAGTTCCAGAGAGCGACATTTGACAAAAACAACAGGTTCCACATTGATAATGCCCCCTTATGTCCTGTATATAAGAAGGCCGATCTAGTTGAGAAGTAGTCTTTACTACAAGGACCCGGAGATTAGCCCTATGGGAATAAGCTATTTGTAAACGTTTATCACGAAAACAAGTGTGAAGTCCCAGAATCGGCTAAAACCGATGCAAAGTTTTAACTACCCATGCAATCCCATTAGTATAAGGGAAAATCCCTGTAATATTATCATCCTGTTGTGCCGATGCCGACATTGAAAATAACCACTCACGATGTGTAAAGTTTGCACGTTTATATGCTGTCTGAACCAGACTATTCGGATAGTCTCTGTGAAGCAAGCGTTGTTGCAAGTCTGCAGCATGAAAACTAAACTCCTGCATTGTCGACCAATTACGTCGTAGTTGCAAAAACTGCCCATAGGGCAATCCCCGTTTTAACGACATTGGATGGTAGCTGTCATAGCGTAAGAGAGTATTTCGCTGCACCAATTTGCGGTATAGAGAAGTAACAAAGCCTTCAGGAGTAAGTGTGATCGCAATATCTAAAAACTGAATTTGAAGCATCTCCACTTGAGCTGTAAATTGAATGTTGGATTTGTAAGTGTTAAGTAACAATAGAAACGAATCCAGCTCCAGTTTAGTCCCAGTCCAGAGAAAGAAAATATCATCTAAAAACCTTTGCCAAAAAGGAATATGGCGAAACAACAGATTGGGATAGACATAGAGCTCTTCAAATCTAGCCATATAAATGGTTGCAATTGAAGGGGCAACCGTGTCCCCCATTGCTATACCAAATACCTGTAAGTAATACTGTTGTTGATAAAAAAAATAATAATTATTTAAAACTAAATCCAGCAAATCCAATAGAAACGTCCTAGGGATCTGTGCAGGAAGATCCAATGGATAATCCACAAGGCAAGCAAGCACTTCTCCCTGATCAATATTTGTATACTGGGATTGTACATCTAGGGTGACCAAGTATTTATAAGAACCATAATCAGTGCAGTCAGACAGTTGTACGAAATCCTCAGTGTCCATAATATAGGAAGATACTCTAGCCGCAGCAGGCTGTAAAAAGATATCACAATATTTAGAAAGCGATTCTAATAAAGAATCCCTACAAGAGACTATGGGGTGCCCTGGTGGATTTTGTAACGATTTGTGAATTTCAGGCACTAAATAGAAAATTGGAGTTTTTGGATATTTGTTAATCAAAAATTCAGACTCATTTTTAGTTATCCAATTATTCAAAAACGCCTGAGACACCAATGACTGACTCCGTTCTATCAAACCTGACATCGGATCAACGGTCAAAAGAGTGTAATTAGTGCGATTATTCAAATGTATATTAATTTCCCGTTGATATTGATCAGGAGAGAAAACCACCACTGCTCCCCCTTTGTCAGCTCTTCGAATAACTAAATCCATAGTTGACAACTGATTGAGAGCTTCATACTGTTCACGAGCTAAATTAAAATGAGAACGCAAAGGTGTCTGTTCCATATGCGCCACTTCCCGTAATACAAGATCTTGAAAAGTAGATATTGCAGCATCAACTATGCCTGGCGGTTGCCATCTAGAAGGGTTCCTAACAAGAGATCCATCTGAAGCACAATTTACTTGTGAAAAATAATGAATGATCTGTAACTTTTTAAAGAACCTATGCAATGCTACCCTAGTCTCAAATCTATCATATTTAGGGGCAGGCACAAATGAAAGTCCCAATTCCAGGACTTGTAATTGGCATGAAGTTAATAACTGTCCCAATAAGTTGATGACTGTCTGTTCTTGGTCCTGGACCTGGTGCCTGGTCCCTCCCAAAAATCCTGTTGATAGGCTCTGCGGGATCTACGACTGCGGTAAGAATTCCCACGGTTTCCATCAAAAGAACCATAGCGCGGTCACATGGAGCCTTGTTGATCCAGTTCACTAGAATCTGTATCAGTAGAATCATCAGAGCTGGTCGTAAAAGTAACTTTCTTGATAGTGCTCTGCTCCTTGGTCGAGGCCCATTTGTACACACAATTGTTCTCATAATCGGACTTGTCCCGTTTGAATTTTTTTGATTTTAAGTCCCCGCACATGATCACGAAAGGCCTCCAGCTGTTTTTACGCCTCTACCCATTGTGTTTGAAAACTTTGGGATTCCTGTGTTTCCAGGATCTTCTTTTTTAAATCTGCCGCCTGGGATGTGAGTGTTTCTTGTTCCTGCATGGAACGTTCTATAAGAAGAGCTATTAAATCAAAACTACATTTGTTAAGAATAGCGTTCCATTTTGCAAAAAGACTGATTCATCCTTAAATTGCCTAGGGGGTTTTAACACCCTAAGACCCCTAGGGATTATTAAAGATTTGAGATACTGTGTCATTGCCGATCAATGTAAATGTGCCCGGATCAGCCGTTTGTGTAGATCTTTATGTTGAAGGACCGTAGGTGGTAACTTATCCGCGATGGTCAAAACATCGTCAAAAAGCGATTTATGTTGTTTTAATTTTGTAAGCAGCTCATCAGTGTATGGAAACATTTCCGAAGCCGTGAACTTTCAGGTTTAAGATAATTCAAAATCCAAACAGTAAAAAAACCCTATCAGAATCAAATTCATATACCTAAGAAAAAATTCTGATCTAACTAAGAAACAATTTCCCTTTTGTGCACCATTTTTTTGTTCAAACTGCCAGCCAAAGTGAAAAGAACAAAATCCATATACCACTGTGGTTTCTCCATTTTAATCAAATAGTTCTTTAATTTTTATAAAACAAGCCAATAACTTCGTAGCTTGTACTTAGCTTTATGTCGAGCTTGTAAAGAACTGCCGAAAAGGTCCAAAAATGACGACGTGTCACGTTTCGGTTTTACCAGTTCCCAACCCTGCCTCAGGTCAATCCAAATGCGGTAGTTACAAAGCTTCAATGAATCCTTGATGAAGAGAAAAACGCCTTTAAATATCATGGTACGGTGTCTGACCTCACTTGTGACGAAAGCAGCCATCAACCAATAGAGTTGTTTCCTCTGAGAAAGCCAATCAAACGGGGGAAACCCCACTGTCAAGGGAACCCCCCTCAAAATGAGAGGCAGATCTATTAAAGGCCACATGATTGGCATATTAACCAACCAATGATGAAAAAGTCCCAGACAAAGTATGTACAAATATTCTCAAATCACAGGATGTCAAAAACTTATCAAATGATCTTGTACTAGTCAATTTGGGCATTCAAGCCCCTGGGGTAGACCGTGTCCAGTGAAAAGATCCATTTCTGTTCTAATTTTTGTAAATTTTGAACCCGATCTCCTCCTCTTGGGTCAATCGGTACATGATCCAAAACTCGCCAGTAAAGTGATTCAAAGACATGATTCTGCTGAATGCAGTGTTCAACTAAAGGTGCTGCGAGGGTTTTAGTCCGAAGACGCGATGCATGTTCACTCAACCGTACCTTGATAGTTCTCGTAGTTCATCCAACATAGTAGAGTGAACACGGGCAGACTGCGCAACAACGCTTGCTTCACAGAGGCTATCCAAAAAGTCTTGTTCGGACAGCATATAAAGCACAGTTACTTACCTGTAACAGGTGATCTCTGGGAACAGCAGGAATAAGTCTTCACATATGCGTACGTTGGTACCGACGGAGCCTGTGCGGGAACGCTCCCCAGCGTCCCAAAAAAGGAAAGCTTTTGGGAGCATCCCACAGCGCCTGCGCACTGCCTTCCCGCCTTTCCTAACTGCCTCTCTCCAGTTCGAGTTTTAAAGCTGAGACAAAGAGAGAGAGAGGAAAGGAAAGATAGAGAGAGAGATACAACTCCTAGGGGAGGTGGGTGGGTTGTGAAGACTTATTCCTGCTGTTCCCAGAGATCACCTGTTACAGGTAAGTAACTGTGCTATCTCCAGGAACAAGCAGGAATGAGTCTTCACATATGGGGACTCCCCAGCTAGAGATGCCAGGGAGATCTCCAAGGTTGTGAGTCTCTGAGAAGGGCTCTACCTGCCCCCATGGATCTCGGGCATCCAACAAGGGATGGGGGGTAGGAGTTGATTAGGTATGGAACAAGTGTTTGAGAACAGCCTGACCAAACAAGGCATCCCGGCGGGAGTCCTTGTCCAAGCAGTAATGGGCTGTAAAGGTATGAACCGAGGCCCAGGTGGCCGCTCAACAGATTTGGTCGATGAACACAGAATTTAGATGAGCCATAGAGGTGGCCATGGCTCTCACATTATGAGCTGTGACATCGCCCTCCAGAGAAAGGTTCTTACTCTGGTAGGCGAAAGAAATACACTGAGCAATCCAATTGGACAGTGTCCTCTTAGAGACTGGAAGTCCCAAATGAGAGGGATCAAAAGCAACAAAGAGTTGAGAAGACTTTCTATGTTGCTGTGTCCTTTGTAAGTAAAAAGCAAGAGCTCTCTTACAATCCAGGGTATGAAGATTCCTCTCTGCACTTGATGCATGAGGACCTGGAAAAAAGACAGGTAAATGTTGTTAAGTGCCGTCGAGTCGGAGTCGACTCATGGCGACCCTCTGGATAGCTATCCTAAATTGTGTTCGGTCTTCAGTCAGGCGGCTCATTGACGACAGACTGGTACCCGTAGCTGCTGTTATTGTAGCGATCCATCTCATTGCTGGCCTTCCTCTTTTGCGTTGACCTTCTATCTTGCCAAGCATGATGTCTTTCTCTAATGATCTCTCTCTTCGCATGATGTGTCCGAAGTATGAAAGTCGAAGTCTTGTCATCTGAGCTTCTAAAGAAAGCTTAGGTTTGATCTCCTCTAGTACCGACTTGTTTGTTCTTCGGGCAGTCCATGGTATACACAGTATTCGCCGCCAGCACCATAATTCAAAGGCATCAATTTTCTTCCTGTCTGTCTTTTTCACTGTCCAGCTTTCACATCCATATGATGTTATTGAAAATACCATGGCTTGAACAAGTCGAATCTTTGTATGGAGAGACACATCTCTGCTCTTGAGAATCTTATCTAGGTCTTTCATAGCCATTCTGCCAAGAGCAATGCGTCGTCTGATTTCTTGACTGCTTGTTGCTTCTTTATTGATAGTTGATCCAAGTAGGTTAAAGTTGTTCACAATTTCAATTTCTTCTCCTTCAACGATGAACCTGTTGATTATACCAGTTGTCATGATCTTTGTCTTCTTTACATTAAGGTGCAGGCCCATTTTGAGACTATGTTCTTTGATTGTGAGAAGCAAATGTTTCAGATCATCTTCGCTTTCAGCCAGTAATGTGGTATCATCAGCATAGCGAAGGTTGTTGATGAGTCTTCCACCAATCTTCACACCTCTGTTGTCTTCATACAGTCCTGCTTCTCTGATGATTTGTTCTGCATATAAATTAAACAGGTAGGGGGAAAGTATGCAGCCTTGTCTTACACCTTTGCTTATTTTAAACCATTCTGTTTCTCCTTGTTCCGTTCGAACTGTTGCTTCTTGATCAATGTACAGATTACGCAAGAGAACGATCAGGTGTTCTGGTATACCCATGCTTCTTAATGTGGCCCAGAGTTTCTCATGGTTTACACAGTCAAAAGCCTTGCTATAGTCGATAAAGCACAAATAGATATCGTTTTGGTATTCTTTAGTCTTTTCAAGGATCCATCTCACATCCGCAATGATGTCTCTCGTTCCTCGCCCTTTCCTGAACCCTGCTTGCACTTCAGGTAGTTCTTGTTCTAGGTATGGCTGTAGTCTCTTTTGAATAATCTTCAGTAGAATCTTGCTGGCATGTGGGATCAGAGCGATTGTGCGATAATTTCCACAGTCAGTTGGATCACCTTTCTTTAGTATTGGTATAAACACAGATCTTTTCCAGTCAGTTGGCCATGATGTTGTCTTCCATATTTCTTGGCAGAGCCTTGTAAGTATGGTAACAGCTGCATCAGATTGCTGCAATACTTCTATGGGAATGCTATCAATGCCTGGTGCTTTGTTCTTTGATAAGGCTTTCAATGCTGCTTCAACTTCTTCTTTCATCACCAATGGTTCCTGATCATAAGGTATAGGTTGAAACGGCTGTTGGTCCACTTGATCTTTATCATATAAAAACTCTGTATATTCCTTCCACCTTTTCTTGATCTTCTCAGCATCATTCAACATAGAACCTTGAGCATCTTGTAACATTCCAATTCGAGGCTGGAACTTTTTCTTTAACTCTCGCAGCTTTAGGAAAGCCGATCTTGTTCTTCCTCTAATAGTTTCTGCTTCTATTTCCTTGCAAGTGTCATTGTAGTACTTTTCCTTGTCCTGTCTTGCTGCACGTTGGAAATCTCTGTTGAGTTCTGCGATTGTCTTTCTTTCTCCTTTGGCTTTAGCTTCTCTGCGTTTCTGGGCAATTTTCAGAGTTTCTTCCGTCATCCATTTTGGCCGTTTTTGCTTTTTCACCTTTTGTAGAGACTTCTCGCTTTCTTCCAGCACAACCTTCTTGATGTCATTCCATAACTCTTCCGGAGCTCTGTCATTTGTATCTAAAGCAGCAAATCGATTTTGCAGGCAGTCTTTAAATTCCAGTGGTATATTCTCAAGGTCATATTTTGCTGCATTCATGAGTGGTTTGCTCTTTTTCAACTTTAGCTTGAGTTTGCATACTAGTAGTTGATGATCTGTACCACAGTCAGCTCCAGGTTTTGTCTTTGTTGATGTTACAGAGCTTTTCCATCGTTGACTTCCACAGATGTAGTCAATTTGATTTTTATACAATCCATTGGGTGAAGTCCATGTGTACAGTCGTCGCTTGTGTTGCTGGAAGAAGGCGTTTGAGATGAATAGATCATTGGTCTTGCAGAATTCTATCAATCTTTCTCCAGCTTCATTTCTGTTGCCAAGTCCATATTTTCCAACTACTTTGCCTTCTTCTTTGTTGCCAACTTTTGCGTTCCAGTCACCCATGACTATCAGGATATCCTGTTTGCATGTTCTGTCAATTTCAGCTTGTACTTGTTCATAGAACTCTTCAATTTCATTCTCTTCTGCAGCTGTTGTTGGGGCATATACTTGAATTATAGTTGTGTTGATAGGCAATCCTCGTAGACGAATAGAGATTAAGCGTTCGCTGACTGCATTGTATTTCATTACAGTTCTTGCAAGTTTCTTCTTTATTATAAATGCAACACCATTTCTTCTTTGTCTTTCATTTCCAGCATAGTAGACCATGTGATCATCTGATGCAAAGTGCCCGATGCCAGTCCATTTCAGTTTGCTGACACCCAACAGATCAAGTTGTACACGTTCCATTTCATTCTTGACCACCTCCAACTTCCCTTGGTTCATGCTTCGTACGTTCCATGTTCCAATGTGTAAGACATCTTTACAGCTTCTGACTCTCATTTCATGCGCAGGTAAATACACCTCTTGATTAAGATGAAAAGGTGAGACCACTTTAGGCATAAAGTGTGGATTGGTCCTAAGGACTACCTTATCATGATGGAACCTTGTATAAGGTGGATTAGCCACTAAGGCCTGCAGTTCACTGATGCGGCAAGCTGAGGTGACTGCAATAAGAAAGATAACCTTCCAGGAAAGAAATTTCAAGGAGGTAGTGGCTAAGGGTTCAAAGGGTGCTTCATGAGCTGACCAAGAACCAGATTCAAGTCCCATGCCACTGGAGGTGGTCTAATGGGAGGTTTAGTTAAAAGAAGGCCTCTCATGAATCTTGCAATAAGAGGATGAGAAGAGACAGGTTGTCCATTGAGAGGCTTGAGGGATGCTGCAATAGCACTCAAATGGACCCTTACTGAATTCGTTTTGAGGCCTGCATGGGAAAGATGCAGGAGATATTCTAGTAAAGAATTCAAAGGTATTGCTAGAGGGTTAATACCCTTCTCAGCACACCAAATGGTAAACCTTTTCCATTTAAAAGCATAGGAACATCTAGCAGAAGGCTTTCTGGAAGCATGAAGGATATCCTTTACTTGCTGAGAAAGATGCCAATCTTGAAGGTCTAAGCCTTCAGCAACCAAGCCCTGAGATGGAGAGATTGGGGGTTTGGGTGCCATAACGTTCCCCCCTCCTGAGACAGGAGATCTGGAGCAGACCCCAAGTCCAGGGAGGGAGCTTGAGAGAGATGCAGAAGTAGAGGGTACCACACTTGGCGTGGCCAACGTGGAGCTATGAGGATCATAGTCCCTCGATCTCTCTGAAGCTTGAACAGGGTCTTGGGAATTAGGGGAATGGGTGGAAAGGCGTACAGGAAGTCTTGACCCCAGTGAAGGAGGAAGGCATCCCTGGCCTGAACTCCCTGACACGGAATTCTGGAACAGAATCGGGGAAGTTTGGCATTCCACAGACTTGCAAAGAGGTCTAATGTCCGGGGTTCCCCAAATTCGAAAGATTCTGACTATCTGGTCCATATGAAGGGACCATTCGTGTGGAAGCAGAACTCGACTGAGTCTGTCTGCCCAAGAGTTTTGAACTCCTGGAAGGTAAACTGCCAGAAGATGAATTTGATGCTCTCTGGCGAAGGCCCACAATCTCAGAGCTTTGTTGCAAAGCGACAGAAAGCCAGTTCCTCCCTGCTTGTTCACATAGAACATGGCTACTTGGTTGTCCGTGTGGATGAGGACTGTCTTGTAGCTGAGCAGGGTATGGAAGACTCTGAGAGCTAAGAAGATTGCTCTGAGCTCTAAGATGTTGATATGTAGGGAGGTCTCCTGTGGAGACCAAATGTCCTGGGTGGAGAGGTTTTGAAGATGAGCTCCCCAACCCTTTGGAGAGGCATCTGTTGTAAGGATTGCTTGGAGTAACAATTGTTGGAAGGGGGACCCCAGCAACAGATTTTGAGTGGACTTCCACGACTGGAGAGACCAAAAGAGGCGCCTGGAGGTTGCTATTTTGTCTGACAGACCCCCTGATGCCTGGGTCCGCTGCCCTCATGTGAAGGCGAGCATAAGGGACCACATGCACAGTGGATGCCATGTGGCCTAGCAGTTGTAACATCTCTCGAGCAGTTAGATGGGTTTTTAACTGAATCTGAGAGGCTAACTGCACTAAACGTAGGCAACGGGCCTGGGGAAGATAGGCCCTTGCAGTTGTGGTATCCAGCAAGGCCCCTATGAACTCTAGAGACTGAGTAGGGGTGAGTTGTGACTTTGGAATGTTTATCACCAGTCCCAGATACTGCAAAACACGCATTGTGCAGGCTAGGGAAGTCTGGGCCTCTGATTTGGATGATGCTCGGATGAGCCAGTCGTCCAGATATGGGAATACGAATATTCCCAGAGTGCGTAGAAATGCAGCTATTACTGCCATGCATTTTGTGAACACTCTTGGAGCAGAGGCCAGACCAAAAGGAAGCACCCTGTATTGGTAGTGCTTTCCCAGATAAAGGAACCGAAGGAACCTTCTGTGTGCTGGATGGATGAGTATATGGGTATACGCATCCTTGAGATCTAGAGAACAAAGCCAATCCTGACTCTGAAGGAATGGAAAGAGAGTACCTAGAGAAATCATCTTGAATTTCTCCTTGCATAGGAATTTGTTCAATTCTCTGAGATCTAATATGGGTCTGTAGCCCCCTGTTTTCTTTGGAATTAGAAAGTAGGGGAGTAGAACCCTGAACCCTGTTGAAGAAGAGGTACTTCTTCTATTGCCCCTTGGGCAAGAAGGGTAGAAATCTCCTGACCCAGAAGGTCGAGAAGACATGTTGGAGAATTGAACTGTCTCACCATGGTGTAAGGAGGAAGGTTTGAAAAATGAAGTTTGTACCCTTCCCTTATGATGGAAAGGGTCCAGTGCTCTGCTGTGATTTGCTCCCATCTGGGAGCAAAGTGAGCTAACCTTCCTGGAATGGTGAGAGGCTCTGGGTCTTTTAGAGCCAGAAAGGCTAAGTTCTCTAGCTGCAAGTCAAAGGCCCTGAGGAGGCTGAGGCTGTTGGGCTACAGTAGTCCTTGCAGCCTTAGGCTTGGCCTGTTTAGGTTGTTGACGCTTTGCAGCAAAACGACCTGCAGATGATGTCTGTTGACCATAAACAGGATAATATCTTCCCTTCTTGGGAAAATATGCCTTTTTGAACAACCTCTTCTGGACAGGATTAGAGGTAGACTTTGAAAGCCTATCCAAAGCAGAATTTTGTGCATCCATTTGAGTGGCCTTTGCTTGCCAATCTTTGCCAAACAGGTTTTCACCTGTACAAGGAAGATTTCCAAATCCATCTTGGACCCAGGGTTCCAAATCAGCAAAGCAATTCTGCGTGCACCTATGGCAATGGCCGAGGCTCTGCTGGCCCCCTCAAAAGAGTCAAAGGCTGCACGGTTAGAAAATTTGGAAACATCCTGGGCATGCTTAAGCCAGGTAAGAAAGTCTTCCCTTTTATCTTCTGGAAGAAAAGGGAGGAAAGTTTGCAGATGATCTGTAACTTCCTTCAGAAACATCCCCATATAGAGACTATAGGAGTTGATTCTGGCAACAAGCATACTGGCCTGGAAAATTTTTCTTCCAAAAGCATCTAAGGTTCTACATTCTCTTTCTGGAGGAGCAGATGAGTGCCTTTTTGCACTCTTTAACTTTTTCATAGCAGACTCCACCACAATAGAATGGTGAGGAAGCTGAGTTTTATGAAATCAAGGACAAGGAGGGACATGATACATGGTATCCAAGCTACGAGAATGAGAAGAGATGGTGAGAGGAGTCTCCCATATGCCTATCATGTGGTCATAAAGGATCTCATGAACTGGCAAAGTGGCTGCTTCTTTAGGAGCCTTGGGATATTGCAAAATATCCAATTTTTTGGCTCTAGGATCTGTCTCAGGGGCCACTGAGATAGAAAGCCCCTTGGCCACTTCCCTTATGAAGTCTTGAAAAGCCAAGTCTTCTGGAGGGGACATTCTTCTTTTTGGAGAAGAAGGCTCCTGAGGAAGAAGTACCGATGCTTCGACAGAGGCCTCCGATGCATCAGAGTCTTCGGAGGAATCGAAGTATCGCCTGTCTGGATGCTCTTGTAAAGCCCGATATGCATACCGGGTGGTATCGACATCGGGAGTCATCGGTACCGGATCGGTACCGATAGGCATCATCGGACAGGGTACCGCTGCAGTCGACACTGAAGCCGATGTCGATGCAACCGGTACCGGCACTGGAACCGATATCGGAACCGGTACCAACAACGAAGCCTGTTGCGGTACCAGCGGCGTCGCAGCTTGTATGAATGCCGTAATGGCACGCTGCATGGTCAGGACATTCTGATCCATCGACGCCATGAATGTCTGGAGGTCGGTACCGGCGGATTCCACCGGTACCCCAGAACATTGCAACAGGTGATCGGTCGAGGCCGTGCCATCAATGTCAACCTGTGACCCCATAGGAGGAGCTTTGGAAGCCGGAGCTTCCCGCTGGGGTACTTTTGCCGGTGCAGGCTCCTCGAGGGCAAGCCTGGAGGCATCTCGATGCTTAGAGGGAGATCTACCCTTCGAGGACCGGCTGGACTTATGTTTGGTTACCTGAGATCCATAGGAGGAAGAAGAAGCCCTGGAAGACGTCGATGCCACCGAAGCTGCATCAGAGGGAAACAGTGTACTGAGCTTGGCTGCTCGGTTCTGTAAACCTCTTTTAGACATCATGGTGCAGGACGGACAATCCGTGATGGAATGGTCAGGACCCAAACACTTAAGACACCAGTCATGGGTGTCAGTAACAGAGATGGTACCGCTGCACTTTGTGCATTTTTTAAACCCGGAGGCGGGTTTTTCCATGAGGAATTTTCTGTTAGGCCTAAGGCCCAACGAAAAAAAAATACACTGAAGTGGAACGGAAAGTATCTTTTTTTTGAAGAAAAAGAAAGAAAAGACCAGCGGTACCGGTCCGATGCGTGACCAAAGAAATAAAATAAAATAAAGAACTTCTTCAGCGGTGACAGGAACACGACCTGCTGGCTCCGCGGAAAAGAAGAACTGGAGAAAGGCGGTTAGGAAAGGCGGGAAGGCAGCGCGCAGGCGCTGTGGGATGCTCCCAAAAGCTTTCCTTTTTTGGGACGCTGGGGAGCGTTCCCGTGCCGGCTCCATCGGTACCGACGTACCCATATGTGAAGACTCATTCCTGCTTGTTCCTGGAGATACATGCAAAATTTACACATCGTGAGTGGTTATTTTCAACATCGGCATTGGCACAACAGGATGAAAATATTACAGGGATTTTCCCTTATAATAATGGGATTGCACGGGTAGTTAAAACTTTGCATCGGTTTTGGCTGATTCTGGGACTTCACACTTGTTTTCGTGATAAACGTTTACAAATAGCTTATTCCCGTAGGGCTAATCTCCGGGACCTTGTATTAAAGACCACTTCTCAACTAGATTGGCCTTCTTATATACAGGACATAAGGGGGGCATTATCAATGTGGAACCTGTTGTTTTTGTCAAATGTCGCTCTCTGGAACTGAATGGGTTGATAACCGCACTTCACAAACCCATCGTTCCAGGTGGCATATGACCTGTTTATCCACGTTTGTTGTTTTTTAATAGTCTGCCGTGTTCACTCTACTATGTTGGACAAACTACAAGACCTATCAAGGTACAGTTGAGTGAACATGCGTCGCGTATTCGGACTAAAACCCTCGCAGCACCTATAGTTTAACACTGCATTCAGCAGAATCATGTTTTTGAATCCCTTTACTGGTGAGTTTTGGATCATGTACTGACTGACCCAAAAGGAGGTAAATGGAGCTTACTCTGAGAAGGATGTTACCAGTGGTGTGCCCCAGGGATCTGTCCTTGGTCCGATTCTTTTTAACAACTTTGTTAGTGATATAGCGGAAGGGTTGTCGGGTAAGGTTTGCCTCTTTGCGGATGATACCAAAATCTGCAATAGAGTAGACACCCAGGAAGGTGTAGATAACATGAGGAGGGATCTAGCTAAGCTTGACAAATGGTCTAGAATTTGGCAGCTGGGATTTAATGTTAAAAAATGTAAGGTCATGCATTTGGGCTGCAGCAATCCAAGGGAGCAATATAGTATAGGGGTGAAGTACTTTTGTCCACTAAAGAAGAGCGGGACCTAGGCGTGGTTGTGTCTGATGATCTTAAAGTAGTTAAACAGGTAGAAAAGGCGACGGCAAAAGCTAGAAGGATGCTTGGGTGCATACGGAGAGGAATGGCTAGCAGAAAAAAGGAGGTGATAATGCCTCTCTATAAGTCTTTGGTGCGACCTCATTTGGAGTATAGTGTGCAATTCTGGAGACCGCACCTTCAAAAGGATGTGAACAGGATGGAGTCGGTGCAGAGGATGGCTACTAAAATGATTAGTGGTCTTCATTATAAAGCATATGAGGACAGACTGAAGGATCTTAATATGTACACCTTAGAGGAAAGGCGGGATAGAGGTGATATGATTGAGATGTTCAAATACCTCCGTGGCATAAATGTTCAGGGAGAGAGCCTCTTTCAATTGAAAGCAAGTTCTGCTACGAGGGGACAAGGGATGAGGGTGAAGGGAGATAGATTCAGGAGTGATATGCGGAAACATTTCTTTACGGAAAGAGTAGTGGATCCATGGAATAGTCTCCCAGTGGAGGTGGTAGAGATGAGGACAGTAACTGAATTCAAAAAAGCATGGGACAAACACAGAGGATCTCTAAAGGTAAAAAAGGGACTGTTGTAGTTATTGATATGGAAGGACAGACTAGATAGGACATGTGGTCTTTTTCTGTCATCATATTTCTATGTTTCTATGTTTCTATTGGGGAATATACACCATCCACAATTTAAAGTAGCCACCCTAACTGTGGTCATTCTCCTCTGCTTTTCCTTCAGCTCCATCCTGAAATATCTCACCCTGTCTTGTATGTCTCCCAGCTAGACCTCCAAGATCTTTGCCAGTGGAGTACTAACAGCTCTGTATTTTCCCCTCCCATCTTGTCCCATCCTTCCCATACTACCTTTCTTACCCATACTCCCACCCCCATCAGTCCTCTCCCTCCTCTACCCATCCATTCCTCGCATTCATGCCAGATCTAACATTCATGCCATCTTTCATCCATCCCTTCCCACATTCAGACCCCTCTCTGAATACCCATTTCAGAAGTCTCCATTCCTCTCCCTCCCCCCTTAATTATTACATTCACTCCAGAGTGTTATCATCCCCAACTGCCTCCCCATCTATACTAATATGCTGCAACAATAAAATCCACAACATTTATAACCTTTTGTGGTTCAGATAACTTTTCCTCTTTAAACCCCTAAACAGTCAACCATCATTACCTCTTCCCCCTCCCTCACGCCATAATCTAGTTTTTCTTTTCATTACTTTCTTTTATTACCCCCCCAGGAGTCCCTTAATCCAGTCCTCATATATATGAATCAATAGTTCACCATTTCCTGCCAACTTATGCTCTTCATCGTTCATCAGTGGGACAAGCCTGTCATCCCTCCAGGGCCTCCATGGAACCCCCAATATTATCCACCTCTGATCCCGTCTTGCTCCTCAAGGTCCCTCTTCGCTACTTCTGCTGCAGCCTGCTCATCGCCACTTTATTATCCAACATGGTTTCACCCCAGTTTGTGGCAAAAAATGTAATGTGTGCCGTCGAGTTAGAGCTGACTCCTGGCGACCCAGCAGCTCCTGGGTTTTCTTGGCAGTGTGACTGGGAAATAGAATGCCAGGCCTTTCTTCTGAGGCAATGAAGGCTTAAGTGACTTGCCAAAGGCCACAAGGAGTGCTAGTGGGAATCAAACCCTTGTCTCTTGATTACCAAGCCACTGCTCTAACCATTAGGCTTTTGCAATCTGTGGCAATGCTATCATAATCATTTGTGCTTTTTTCTTTTTCCAACTTTCTTTTTCCTTGCACCATTTTTTTTCATGCACTTCACATTTGCAATCCACCATCATATCCTCACTTCAAGTCCATGTTCATTCCTTCTACACTCTTATTTAATTCCATTCAGTCTGGCCTGCTGCACTGTCCACCCTTACAAGTTAACAGTGTCCTTCATCTCCTCTACTTTCTTCATGAACTATTTCATCTCCTCTGGTTTTGTAAAGGTCCTGGTAGAGTTCTTATAACAGCAGGCTAAAGCAGATGCCTTTGTTGAAGCAGATGCCTTTGTTAAAGCAGATGCCACGACCTGAACAAAAAAATCTTCAAAGAACAGCAGCTTATGCCTCTTCTACTTAAGACTCTTGGTCTTTCTATATGCTCTCAGCAATGCTTTTTTTCTGCATAATTAAGCAGCTGTGCTATTACAGTCTGAGGCCTCTCAACTTTATCATGCGGTATCCCCAGCCTGTGCATGTGTTCACACTTCTGTCGCAGCTCTCCCTCTAGGCCCAGGAGCTCCAGTAATTCCTTCTTGCACACTTGCATGAAATCCACCACACTCACTTCCTGCAGAAATCCTACCAGTCTAATATTCCTGCGACTCCAGTTTTCCTGGTCATCCATCCACCCAGCCAACTGTGCATTCTGCTGCCACAACCTCTTAATCTGGCCTCTCAGCTTCTCCGTCGCCATTTCCCTCGTAGTTATAGCTGCTTTTTTTCAGTAATTTTGACTAATTGGTTTTGTAAAGTGTCTCTCCTATCATTTAAGGTAGTCTGTCACTGTATCATTTTGTCCTCCAGGACTGCTGTATTAGATGGCAAGCGACTTCCTTGGAAATGATCAGCACTGGTTGTTCCCGTTTTGCCACCATCTTGGATTCACCAGAACTGCTTTTCTCTGATGCCTTCTCTACCAGCGATATTTTTGCTCTCCTGGTCATCGTCCTTCATTTCCTCTCTACAAAGGTAAGCCACCATGGAGGGATCCAAGATGGCAGTGGAGAAGGATGCACAGAGAGGAGCTCTGCCTTGAAGGTTTCGATGGGGCAGTGCAAGAGGAAGCAGAAGACTCTTGACAAGTTCTGTTTTTCCCATCCATCGGACATGGCTTCAGCCGGTCTGCTGAATTCAACAATGGACCTGAGCAGCAACGGGGTAGAGTTTAGCCCCATGCCTAGAGCCTTGCCACTGCAATCAAGAAGTGATCATTGGGTGGAGAAACGGAGTTTGGAGCCTTTGGGAGCAGTTGCTGCAGCAACGGGGGGGTGTGGGGGGGAGGTATTTGGAGCTTCTAGCTGTCCCCCCTCCTGTACCTGCTGCTGGAAGGACTCTGTGATAACATCCTTCAGGAGACGATAGGCTGATGAAACTGGCACCACTAATGTTGGATAGCTTATGGGATGCACTAACTATCCTCAATAGTTCTCTCTTAACCATGGTGAGAATTTTAAAACAAGAGATGTCTTCCTTAGAAGCTACTGTGCAGGTTGTCTCATCTGAGCAGGTTCAGCAGACCACTCGAGTGACCCTGATGGAATCACATGTGGGAGGTTTGGAAGTACTAAGGTCAAGGAAAGGAATATCCAGACATGGAAGATGGAGTATTTGGAAAACCACCTCAGAAGAAATAATTTGTGTTTTTTAAATTTTCCTAGATCTGTTTCACTCATGCCTTTACATTTGGTTCAAAAGTACTTTCTTGAAGTTTTAAGCATGCCTCAGGAAGTTTTAACTCCTATTTTTAGGACACAGTATATTTCGGTGTCATCTGAATCTGGTGGAGCAAGTGAACGTGGGTCTCACTGGCTTCCTGGAAAATTCTCTCAATGTGGTGACTAGTAGGGCTGTTCAGTTGGTGTGTTTTGTGTTTGAATCTGATTATCCTTTAAGAATATGACAACCCAGTTTATGGGAACAATATCATCTATTTTTCCTGACTTTTCTCAAGAGACTCAGGAGCAGAGGAAGGACTTTCTGGTGTTCTCTCAGAGAGACACTGCTTTGGGGGCTGTACAGTATTTCAGTTAAAATTTCTATGTTAATGTATTTTTGTGTATGAATCTAATAAATTTTTTTCTTTGAACCAAAACAGCTGGGAGATATTTTACATGTACGGGAGAACGTTCTTGAGAGTTAAGTGATGTGGCTCATACCAGATGCTATGTGATAGTCATGTTTACTCGTGATACTTTTGATTTTTCAAATTTATATTTTTTTGCTTCTTAGGGTCCTTAATATTGTGGTCTAGCATATTGATGCCTTTTTCTTTTGTAAACTTCATGATGTTTTCTATCATCTTTATTCTTTTTGTAATAATGTATCTTTAAAAAGTGCTACAAAATTTAAAAAAAGAAGCTTAAGCCACTGCATGCTGATCAAAGTAGTCATAATTTAGCTTCATTCTTTCCACAATTGCTGATTTTTGGGGGATTTAGCTAGGGAATCCGACGGAGGTCAGCCCACTCACTAAATGGTCACTAAAAGGCCACAGAATTGAATATCCAGGTTGGCGAGGAGAGCTGTGTGCCAACGAGGCACATAGCCCTTCGAAAATGCAGCTAACTCAATATCGGGCCCTTTTTGTTTAAAAGAATTGGTCTATTAACAGCATATTAACAACAGAAGGAGGTAGCACCTTATAAACTAAGCAATTTGAGGCAAGAGCTTTCAAGGACAAGAGTCCACTTTGTCAAATGCTCTTCAGGCCTATGTTAACAAATGAAGAATCACAATGGGACTTTAGAAGTTGTCTGAGAACCAGAGAGTTCTGAATCACTGTCTCCATTATCAACTACAGTTTCAAGTGGGTGTCATTCCAATCGTGACTACAGTTACTAACATAGCAGCAAAGGTAAGAATGAGCAAACTGATGGCAGCATGATAAAAAAATGTGACAACCACCAACGTAATGTTTTCCACAGACACAAAATAACAGATGCCAAGGCAGAGCTCGCTAAATAATGATGCCTGTTTCTTTGCAGTGAAAGCATCATTAGGAGAAAAACAGACAAGATAGTGCGGGCAGAAGAGTTTATGGGGAATAAGACATGGCCTCTAAGTTAGTACATAATACTGCATACCATAAAAGATAACTCTTGCAAAAAAAGATATAAGGGCTGTCATTAAGTGGGTTTACTTGCTTCTTCCCACTACCACCAGTCCAACTGGAGTTGAGGTTCTTGCACAAAAGCACTGCTTTCTGGCTTTATGTCACCGTTGTATATAGGAGAGGTTTAAATTCCCTTGCGGCCCTCTTGATATTTCATCATAACTTGATGGCAGATCAGTGATGGTTTATAACAGAATCAGTGATACAATGCAGAGTAACATGAATGGGCTTCTAACTTTCAGTTAAAAATGTTGATATATCAGATGAACGGCACAATGACAGCCCTTGTAGAAAAGACTGCTTTATCCCTTTTTATTTTTTTTTGTGCCATTGAGTCAGTGTTGACTCCTAGCGACCAGGCTACCTCTGGGTTTTCTTGGCAATGTATCACCGGAAGTAGATTGCCAGCCTTTTCTTCCGAGGCAATGGAGGGTAAAGTGACTTGCCCAAAGGAGTGCCAGTGGGAATTGAATCCTTGATCTTCTGGGTACTAGGCAGTTGCTCTAACCACTAGGCTACTCCTCCCTTTTTATAACTGCAGCATATTTATTTCCATATTTAGCACTTAGCTAGAACTAAAGCAAAATCTGCAGCTACAAAAATACCATATTGTCTTAGAAACTAATAAGCCAGAGCATGAAATATTTTAGACTTATCCTTTGAGCTTATTCACACATCACACTAGCAAATACAATTTTCAGTATATTATTTTTTTTAATTAATTTTTTTAATGTATTTTCAAAGTTTTTATATGCCGTTCCTTCCAGAGATCAGGGGCGGTTTACAGCGAACTCAACAGTATACATTGAACATGGGGGGTTGCATCCAATAGGGGAATAACAGCAATATTTGGGGAGCATTATTTACACTTAACTATGTACAGGTTGAACTATATGCAGAATAGGTTGTTTTAGCATCATTGAAATGGGGGTGATGGCCGGGAGCGGGGTGGCATTATTTTGGTGAGGGGAGGATGTTAATTTGGATATATAGTGCTGTTATTGTCATTGCCATAATGTTTAATGAATAGGAATATTATCCTTCTTCTAAATTAATTCTTATTTAGAATGCTTGCTTGAAACTTTACAATATTTGGTGATTAGTGTAGTTACAAAGCAGAGTGTATATTTTGTATGTTTATACTCCAGATGTCATCAGCTGATTTAATTCTATTTTTGTATCTGGTTTACAGTTGGATTAGTTTATGTTCAGTCAACAAGATGCTATTTTGTCCCTACTACTACTACTACTACTGATCATTTGCATAACGCTACAAGGCATATGCAGCGCTGCAAAAACACATGTAAAAGATGGTCCCTGCTCATCAGAGCTTACAATCTAGCCAAGATAGACAACATAACAGCTGGGAAACAAGGATATGTCTAGGTGATTGGTAAGGAAACACATAGTTGGAAAGCAGGAGACTATGCGGATCAGGATCCAAAAGTAGTCTTAAAGAGGTGAGTTTTCAGCCTGGATTTGAAAATGGCCAGAGATGAAACCTGATGTACCAACTCAGGTAGTTTGTTCCAGGCATAAGGAGCAGCAAGGTGGAAGGAACGAAGTCTGGAGTTGACAGTAGGAGGGCATAGATAGAAGCGATCTGCCAGAAGAACGGCATTTGCAAAGAGGGGTGTGGGGAAAGGTAAGAGAGGAAAGGTAGTGAAGAGCAGCAGAATGAGTGCATTTATAGGTCAGAAGGAGAAGTTTGAAGTGGATAGAGAAACTGATAGGGAGCCAATGAAGCAACTTGAGAAGAGGGGTTATATGAGCGTATCGAGGCTGGTGGAAGATTAGCCGCGCAGCTGAGTTTTGAATAGATTGAAGGGGAGAGAGATGATTCAGAGGGAGACCAGCAAGGAGCAGGTTGCAATAGTTCCTACAAAAAGGAATAAAATCCCCTTCTTTCCGTATATTCTTCTCTGCAACTTTAACTCTCCACCGGATCAGCGGCACAGAGGGCAGAGCACGTGTGCTCCTCCCGCATCTCCTCTAACCCAATCCGGGCCTGATTCCAGCTTTAAAAGCAGCTGCACGCTGCCGGGAGTCCCTCTGCAACTTTAACTCTCCACCGGATCAGCGGCACAGAGGGCAGAGCACGTGTGCTCCTCCCGCATCTCCTCTAACCCAATCCGGGCCTGATTCCAGCTTTAAAAGCAGCTGCACGCTGCCGGGAGTCCCTCTGCAACTTTAACTCTCCACCGGATCAGCGGCACAGAGGGCAGAGCACGTGTGCTCCTCTCGCATCTCCTCTAACCCAATCCGGGCCTGATTCCAGCTTTAAAAGCAGCTGCACGCTGCCGGGAGTCCCTCTGCAACTTTAACTCTCCACCGGATCAGCGGCACAGAGGGCAGAGCACGTGTGCTCCTCCCGCATCTCCTCTAACCCAATCCGGGCCTGATTCCAGCTTTAAAAGCAGCTGCACGCTGCCGGGAGTCCCTCTGCAACTTTAACTCTCCACCGGATCAGCGGCACAGAGGGCAGAGCACGTGTGCTCCTCCCGCATCTCCTCTAACCCAATCCGGGCCTGATTCCAGCTTTAAAAGCAGCTGCACGCTGCCGGGAGTCCCTCTGCAACTTTAACTCTCCACCGGATCAGCGGCACAGAGGGCAGAGCACGTGTGCTCCTCCCGCATCTCCTCTAACCCAATCCGGGCCTGATTCCAGCTTTAAAAGCAGCTGCACGCTGCCGGGAGTCCCTCTGCAACTTTAACTCTCCACAGGATCAGCGGCACAGAGGGCAGAGCACGTGTGCTCCTCCCGCATCTCCTCTAACCCAATCCGGGCCTGATTCCAGCTTTAAAAGCAGCTGCACGCTGCCGGGAGTCCCTCTGCAACTTTAACTCTCCACCGGATCAGCGGCACAGAGGGCAGAGCACGTGTGCTCCTCCCGCATCTCCTCTAACCCAATCCGGGCCTGATTCCAGCTTTAAAAGCAGCTGCACGCTGCCGGGAGTCCCTCTGCAACTTTAACTCTCCACCGGATCAGCGGCACAGAGGGCAGAGCACGTGTGCTCCTCCCGCATCTCCTCTAACCCAATCCGGGCCTGATTCCAGCTTTAAAAGCAGCTGCACGCTGCCGGGAGTCCCTCTGCAACTTTAACTCTCCACCGGATCAGCGGCACAGAGGGCAGAGCACGTGTGCTCCTCCCGCATCTCCTCTAACCCAATCCGGGCCTGATTCCAGCTTTAAAAGCAGCTGCACGCTGCCGGGAGTCCCTCTGCAACTTTAACTCTCCACCGGATCAGCGGCACAGAGGGCAGAGCACGTGTGCTCCTCCCGCATCTCCTCTAACCCAATCCGGGCCTGATTCCAGCTTTAAAAGCAGCTGCACGCTGCCGGGAGTCCCTCTGCAACTTTAACTCTCCACCGGATCAGCGGCACAGAGGGCAGAGCACGTGTGCTCCTCCCGCATCTCCTCTAACCCAATCCGGGCCTGATTCCAGCTTTAAAAGCAGCTGCACGCTGCCGGGAGTCCCTCTGCAACTTTAACTCTCCACCGGATCAGCGGCACAGAGGGCAGAACACGTGTGCTCCTCCCGCATCTCCTCTAACCCAATCCGGGCCTGATTCCAGCTTTAAAAGCAGCTGCACGCTGCCGGGAGTCCCTCTGCAACTTTAACTCTCCACCGGATCAGCGGCACAGAGGGCAGAGCACGTGTGCTCCTCCCGCATCTCCTCTAACCCAATCCGGGCCTGATTCCAGCTTTAAAAGCAGCTGCACGCTGCCGGGAGTCCCTCTGCAACTTTAACTCTCCACCGGATCAGCGGCACAGAGGGCAGAGCACGTGTGCTCCTCCCGCATCTCCTCTAACCCAATCCGGGCCTGATTCCAGCTTTAAAAGCAGCTGCATGCTGCCGGGAGTCCCTCTGCAACTTTAACTCTCCACCGGATCAGCGGCACAGAGGGCAGAGCACGTGTGCTCCTCCCGCATCTCCTCTAACCCAATCCGGGCCTGATTCCAGCTTTAAAAGCAGCTGCACGCTGCCGGGAGTCCCTCTGCAACTTTAACTCTCCACCGGATCAGCGGCACAGAGGGCAGAGCACGTGTGCTCCTCCCGCATCTCCTCTAACCCAATCCGGGCCTGATTCCAGCTTTAAAAGCAGCTGCACGCTGCCGGGAGTCCCTCTGCAACTTTAACTCTCCACCGGATCAGCGGCACAGAGGGCAGAGCACGTGTGCTCCTCCCGCATCTCCTCTAACCCAATCCGGGCCTGATTCCAACTTTAAAAGCAGCTGCACGGCACGGCCCTTAGGCAGAGGCCTACTTAAAAACGCCCGATCAACATCCGACGGACCCTCCGATAGTCAAACCTCTCAAATACTAAGCAGCTGGAGTTCCCCTCGGGTTGAGCTCGCGATCAACACTTACAGCAAAGCAGCGTCAGTGATACTCAAGTATCTAGCAGCCTAAGTTCTTCGAGCACGGAGAGTACACGCTGCAGCAACACCACAAAAGACCCAGAGCACAGCAAGTATAACTGTTCTGTTGACAATAATCTGCTCTCTCATACTCTACTGCTAATAACCAACACACTGCAGAACTATACTGTTGATAGTAATCAAACAGCACGAAGAACTTATTACCAACTACTACAATACTGTTGTCAGTACTATTTAACCTCTTACACACTATTATACTGTTACCTACATGATTATACTGTTGTCAGTACTATTTAACCTCTTACACACTATTATACTGTTATCTGCATTATTATACTGTTGTCAGTACTATTTAACCTCTTACACACTATTATACTGTTATCTGCATTATTATACTGTTGTCAGTACTACCCAACCTCTTACACACTATTATACTGTTATCTGCATTATTATACTGTTGTCAGTACTATTTAACCTCTTACACACTATTATACTGTTATCTGCATTATTATACTGTTGTCAGTACTACCTAACCTCTCACACACTATTATACTGCTATCTGCAAATCAAGCTTTATACTGTTGTCAGTACTATTTAGCACATTGTACTACCGCTGTCTGTATTCCTCTATACTGTTGCCAATAACAATTAACCACTTGCACTGTCACTAGTAGTTGCTGGTCATTGCACTGCTGCAAGTCATTGCACTGTTACCCATTTAAACTCAATATGTATAAGGTCCTGTTATCACTCACTACCCTGCTTACACTTGAGCTCCCCTGCGTTACAAACGCCCTCAACCATAACTCCAGCTACATACCAATACTACATTCATTTGGAAGGAGATGGTACGAATTCCCTCACAACACAACAGCAAAACGCAACCACACATCTCACTCCCATCTACTTAGCATTCCCCTTCAAGTCCTCAACAAAACGCAAGCTGAGAAGCTCCATCGCCAACGCCTCCTAAAATGTGCATTGATAAATGCCAGATCCATACGATCAAAATGGCCTGCAACCATGGACTTGATTCCTCAATACAATCTCGACATTCTGATGGTCACGGAATCATGGTTATCAGATTGTGACAACATCCTCCTGAATCAGATGCTGCCTACAGGATTTGACCTCTACACATGCCACAGGTCCACTCAAAAAGGAGGCGGAACACTAATCCTCGCCAAAACAGACCTCAATTTCAAGCTATGCAATTCCTCCAGCTCAACCCACCTCGACTCCCTCTCTATATCTAATGAGCTATGCTCAATCAACCTGCTTTATCGAGCACCCTCCCCATCACCGGACGACCTTCCAACAATAATTGAACTCGCGTGCGCAACATCCACCTCACGCTCTCCAAATTGGGTAGTTGGAGATTTTAACCTCCCATCTCTCCATGACAGCCACTCAGAAGCATTTCTAGACGCACTAAAGGATCTAGGCTACAAACAATACGTTGACTCTCCCACCCACACTAAAGGAGGTAAACTAGACCTCATTTTCGCACCTCATTTCAACACCTTATCACAACAAGCCCTTGAACTGTCAGTTATACCAGTGCCATGGTCCGATCACAACCTTATTCGATTCAATATACCCACCTATACCTCTCACGTGAGCCAAAGACCATCTAACTCACCTGGAACCCACTCGGCCCGTTTTCAACCTCTCAACCGCGACAAGGTCCTAGAGAACCTTCAACCTCTCTTGACTAACACCTCCCTCAACTTAGATGACCTAATATCCAAATGGAACGAGAACCTCAGAGCCGCCTCATGTCCATTGCACAAGGATAAGAAAATAAGAAAGCGAGAACATGCGCCTTGGTTCTCTACTGACCTGCGTACATCTCTCATCCATCTACGCAAACTTGAAAGACAGTGGCGTCGAACCCACTCTCCAGAGGCACTTGAAACATATAACTCACACTTAACTACCCACCGTGAGAAGGTAACACTGAGTAAGAAGCTCTACCACACAAACCTATTGAAACGCGCCATCAATAAACCTCATGCACTATTCAAGTTAGTAAAATCCATAACAAGAGAACCAGTTTCAGATCAACCTGCAATGCCGCAGCCACAGGACTACGCAAATTACCTGCAATCAAAAATGATTACAGCCAACACGAGCATAAATACCAACAACCCATCTGTATCACCTAAGCCATCTCAAATAACTCCATTTTGCAACTTCAATACTATATCAACTAGTGAAATTGAGAAAATTATCGCCTCCATCAATCCTAGCACAGCACCCAATGACCCATGTCCAGCCAGCTGGATCAAAGATTTGCGCCATGATCTAAGCCAAATCCTGTACCTGATACTGAACCAGTCCTTCCTAACAGGCTCATTCCCCCAAAGTCTGAAACACACCTCTATCAAGCCCCTACTCAAAAACAGTAAGCTCGATCCATCCAAAGTTGAATCATTTAGGCCAATCTCGAGCATCCCCCAGCTTGCAAAAATTATCGAGAAAGCTGCCCAACAACAGCTCCAGCATCATATTGACACGGAAGCACCACTGGACAAATCACAACATGGATTCAGAGAAGCACATGGAGTTGACACAATCCTTACAACCTTATTCAATGATCTTATCACAGGAATAAACAGCATCAAACAAGGATTTGTACTCATATTTTTAGACATTTCCGCCGCCTTTGATTCTGTGAACCACAACATACTGCTGCAACGTCTGAGAGAGAAGGGGATTCAAAGCACAGCACTGGAATGGTGTAGATCCTACCTTTCCAATAGGTGGCAACAAGTTAAAACGGGCCAGGAATCATCAGAGCCATTCCTACAGTCTCAAGGTGTACCTCAAGGATCTTCACTATCGGCATTAATGTTCAATATATATATGCAGCCGATATGTGAATTGATCCGATCCTTCAATGTGCAATGCCTGGCATACGCAGATGACATCCTCATATACATGCCGTTTAAAACTGACCAACCAGTGTTTACACCAATAATCAACTGTTTCGGTGCAATAGCTGAATGGCTGCTGACACAAAACTTAAGAATAAATCATAGCAAAACTGATGTACTATTTGTCACAAGGAATCGCAAGTTCATACCTCCTCCGTCACTGCTGGTCAATAACATAGAACTGACGTCCAAACCCACAATCCGATACCTCGGCATCACATTGGATCAACACCTGGATATGACAATGCATGTGAAGAATGTGACAAAGAGGATATATCATAAGATCAGAACGCTACGCCACCTCCGCCCACTACTTGACTATACTGATTACCGATCAACCTTCCAGGCACTAGTCCTCCCACATCTAGATTTTGCGAATATCATCCTCCACGGGCTCTCTCAATCAACCTTAAATCCACTTCGTCTGGCTATGAATGCAGCTGCAAGAGTCCTCTCTGGGTCACCAAGATCTGCTCACATAACGCCTATCATGAAAGACCTACACTGGCTACCTCTACAAGCCAGACTCTCATATAAGTCACTAGTCCTGACCTTCAAGGCCATGAATAACTACCCACCGACACCAATTAGCAAACTAATCCATAACACCCTCGAAAATAGAAACAGAAGGACCACTGCTATGAATACCTTAATAGTTCCCAAGATGATGACATCATGTACCAAAGCTACATCGAACAGAGCTTTCTCAATATTTGCACCCCTGAATTGGAATTTACTTCCCCATGAAATCCGTTGCATCAAAAACCTATTACAATTCCGAAAAGCCGTGAAGCATCACTTATTCACAAAATACTACCCAGACGTGACCTCGGACACTCACACTACCAACAGACCTCCAACTTACACTAAACACCTTAATACCTTAATACAACCAGAAAAAGGTTAAACTCCACGATAGTTCACTTCCCCACTGTTGATCTGTGCCTCCTACATGAATACACATACAATTTCCACTCGAATTTACATATTTATATAGTAAAAGCATATATATAGTATAATGTTGACTGTACATAGTTATCCCTGTTACTCCATGTTATATATTCCTGTGTTCTCTGTAAACTCAATGTTACCTGTTTGCATTGCAGTATATTTGTTCGATGTACACCGCGCTGATTTTAATAGCGCGGTATAGAAGAGATGTTAAATAAATAAATAAATAAATAAATATTATAGGACAATTAGTTAGTCATTCAGAAATAAAGTGCAGGTAATCTTTGATTTGACTAAGGAACATCATCCAAATATATTTGTCCTGAGGGAGATGAGACTGTGAGACGATCATGGTTATCTGTTCACAGTTGTGCTTCTGAAGCCACTCTCGGTTGATTGATAGAGGAGGCAAGCTTTAAATGGTAGTTAAGGACAAGTTGATGATTACACAGGTACACTACCAAAAAACTGCCTCCAGTTTTGCAACTGATTCCTATAGATTTTGGGGTGCTGAATCCAGGAAAAATAGCCAAAATGTTCCATCACGTCACGTTTTCTTGCAAAATTAGATTTCTTACCCATATAAGGAATGTTCACATAATTTCTTTTTAGCCGACTGCAGTTTATTTTCTTGGCCCAAAATAGAGGTTGTAATGGTTAACTAACTAGAAACACTCCCTCGTGATATTTTAGAGTGTTTTGTATTCATTTTATACATTAACAGGACAATTGGGAGGCGGGGGGCTAAATCCAGTACTCGCGCTGGCGCATGTTCTTTCCTGTTCGCCTCGCCTCGTTCGCTCGCTCAAACACGGTGGTTGCGACATGAACGTTCCTGTCAAATTTCAGTTTCTTGCAAGTTCATTATTACCTTTTGTTTGCTCAGTCGTAATCCAGCTTTATTCCGAAGTGGTTCACTACAGTTGTAGTTTGCAGTGCTGTGTATTTGTGATGGCTCACAGAGCCAGAGGTTTGCAGTGCTGTGTATTTGTGATGGCTCACAGAGCCAGAGGTTGCGTCAACTCTCCGGACAGTTTTTGTTTTATTTGTGGGGAATATACCGTGAAAAAGCGGCAGAGGAACATTTCTGCATTTATTAAAAAAGTATATTTCGCCTATTTCGGTTTGAAGTTAGGCGATCAAGACAAACCGTGGGCTCCTCACAAAGTGTGCAAGACATGTGAGGAAGATCTACGCTTATGGATGAAAGGTAAAAAAACAAGCATTTCATTTCGGAATACCTATGATGTGGCGTGAACAAAGAGACCACAGCAGTGACTGCTATTTTTGCTCTTGCATTGTGAAGGGATACAACTTAAAAAATAAGAACGTAATAAGTTACTCCAACCTTCCCTCAGCAATTAGGCCTATGCCTCATAGCAACGAAGTACCTGTGCCTGAACCACCAAAATCTTTGGATCATATTTGTGTGGACGGTTCTGATCATGATGAGACTCATCAGATGGCTTTTCCCGATGAGTCCAGTACTTCCGAGTTTGAAACTGAACCAGATCCGAAACCTGAACTTTTCTCTCAAGCTGAATTGAATGATTTAGTCCGGGATTTAGGACTCCCAAAAGATGCTGCCCAACTGCTAGGTTCTCGGGCTTAAACAGAAAAATCTATTGTCACCAGGAACAACTTTTTATTGGTACCGCAACCGCGAGACACAATTTTTGAAGTATTTCAGCAAAGAGGAAGATTTGGTATTTTGCAACGATATATACGGAGTGATGGAAAAGTTTAAACTCAAGTATGATCCTGCTGAATGGCGGTTGTTCATTGATTCGTCAAAAGACAGCATAAAAGGTGTTCTTCTTCATAATGGCAACACATTCGCTTCAGTTCCTATTGCTCACTCTGTTATTCTCCAAGAAAAATACGAGAATTTGGCCCTGATTCTTCAGAAGATTCGTTATGATGAGCATAAGTGGATGATTTGTGGAGACTTTAAAATTCTATCCATGCTATTAGGGCAGCAATCCGGTTTCACCAAATATCCCTGCTTCCTTTGCTTGTGGGATAGCCGGGCCCGCCACCTACCCTGGAGGAAAAAAGACTGGCCAATTTGGGAGTATTTGAGACCCGGTGAGAAAAATGTTCTTCATGAGAGCTTGGTACCTCGTGATAAAATTCTATTACCACCTCTCCACATTAAGTTGGGTCTCATTAAGCAATTCATCAAGTCCCTTCCAAAAGATGGTGAGTGCTTTCGGTACCTTTGCTCAAAGTTCCCCCGACTTTCTGAAGCAAAGCTAAAGGAAGGAGTGTTTGTTGGCCCTGATATAAGGAAACTCATTTCAGATGGAGCATTCGCTGAAACGATGTCTGAGAAGGAAAAAGAAGCCTGGGATTCCTTCAAGGATGTTGTTCTCAAATTCTTGGGGAACAGGCGGGATGAGAACTATAAGGATATTGTTGCCAGGATGCTCAATGCCTTCAAAGAACAAGGCTGTAACATGAGCCTGAAAGTCCATTTCTTTCACTCCCATGTGAACTACTTTCCCGAAAACGTGGGGGCGTACAGTGAAGAACAAGGTGAAAGGTTTCACCAGGACATCAAGGACGCAGAGAGAAGGTACCAAGGAAGATGGAACACCACTATGATGGCTGATTTCTGCTGGTTGCTGCTGCGGGAAACCCCAGATGAAAAATACGCCAAGTAGCGCACCAAGAGAAGCATTCGGGGGAAGAAAAAACGGGCCCACCAGGAGATTGATTGACCCAAGAATGACTTTAAAATCTAAACTGTGTTGACAAATATCGTGTTTTTACTAAACTTTGAAATAAAAATTTGCTAGTTATTACCACAGTGTCGGATCTCATTTATTAGAATTTTATTTTCACACCATCGGGTGTTTGTCTTCATGTATTGCAATGGTGCGGTTTGCGTTTTCTATTCTTACATACATACCTGTACAACATTTTTTGCACATTTCCTTGCTTTGCTTTGTGTCTAACCTCGCTCTTATATGCTCAATGTTTGTGCACATGTATGTGGCTGTTTTAAGTGCAGACAATTTTGCTACCATCAGAGTGTGTTTTGTTGACATTACTCTATTCTTATGTGCTGCCTTGTTACAATTTTCTTTATTCTTATTTGAATAACTACTAAACAATTAGTATAAAGAATTCATCCAAGAAACTTTTATCTCGATCGCACTCAATCTGAAACGTTCACCTCAAACTGCTAACCCAATGTAGCAAAAAATCTGTACATGATGGAGCAAATTGGTTACCAGATTTGGATTCAGCACACCAAAAAACGTAAAAATCAATCGAAACAGAGGCAGTTTAAAAAAAATTTTTTTTAGTGTACCTGTGTTATTAATTGCTGTCAAGTTTGATGATGACACCTAGGGGCTCTTTTACTAAAGGTTAACGTGCATTAAGTGCCTTTCTGCCCATAGAAATAAAAGGTTGTTTACTTCATTAACGTGCATTAAAACCTTTAGTAAAGGGGCCCTAGTGTCCATATGGATAGACCTTCTCAAATGTTCTGTCTGCTGTTTGCATCTGAAGGCTGTTCATAAATGCATTCAGAGTTGCTGTGATATTGTCAATCCATCTTGTTGTAGGCCGTCCTCAACATCTTCTGTCTTCAACCTTTCCAAGGCTTATAATCCATTTGCATTGATGTTCCTCCTAGTCTACTTCAAGATCCAGCTTTCACATCCATGTAGCATCACAGAACAAAACCATGCTCTGAATAATTTGAATCTTTGTCTGTAAAGACATATCAGTGTTTTTGAAAATTCTTTCTAAACCCTTCACTGCAGCTCTGCCAAGTGCTAGCCTATGTCATATTTCTTGACTGCTGGTGTCCTTTTCATTGATAACTGATCCCAGGAGGCAGAAACCGTCCCCAAATCGCTTCGTTGTCAGCACTTTTGTCTTCTTTAGATTTATTTTTTATTTATTATTTATTACAGTTGCTTATATACCGCACTATTCGGCATCAGCGCGGTTTACAGTATAACAAAATTGACCAAAACACACATTTTGTTTGGTTTTTACATCGAACAGGGGTATAAACTTGGATAACAGGGGTTGAACTATAAACATGAACTATTTACATGAAGTAGGCTATATACATGTGGTAAAATTCTTATAACAGGGTTGAATTGTACAATAAATAATGAATCCGTTTTGAATACTTGAGACATTGTGAGTATGGGTTGCAAAAAGACGTTGTTTCTTAGGTGGTGCTATCTAGATTCATCGCTGGTTGGGTAGTATTGGAGGAAGAGGTGATATTTGATTGCCTTCCTGAATTGGGTCAGGTCTGCAATAGCTCGAATGTCTGGTGGAAGTGCGTTCCAACATTTGGGTGCGTAAAGACTGAAGGCCCTATTTGCTGTTGTGTTATTGCATTTAGATACAATCCCATTCTTTCACTTTCTTTTTTTATTTTGATTAGAAGGACTATTAAATCTTCCTCACTTTCTGTTATAAGTGTGCTGTCATTGGCATGCTGGAGGTTGCCGATGTTTCTTCCTCTGATTTTGAATCCACATTCGTCATCTTGCAATCCAGCTTAGCTCATGATGAATTTGGCATATAAGTTAAACAGATGTCATAATCGTGGGGGCTTTTTTCTTTGCTCCAGTATTAGATACATTTAATGGCTATGGTGACGATGGATCACCAAAATGTATTTATAATGGATGATGTATGTTGATAATTCCTACTGCATTTCAGCAGCTGAATCTCTTATTGGAAAGAAAATGCTGGGTTTGCAACATGAATTGGCTTAGGTGAGGTGCCCACTGCCTACCCCAACGCTGCTCCCGATCTGCCCCTTTACTGCCCCGTTTACCTTCCCCGTACAACAGGCAGGGAAGGTAGTCAGGCCCGGGAAAGGACACGCTATTCGTGGCTCAGAATGACCCACAGTGTGTATAAACGCCTGTAGCATGTGAAATAAAATCCCAGATGTTGAGGCTTTAATGGAAGAGGCTGACTTGGATTTAGTGGTGGTTATGGAGACATGGTTCACGGAAAACCATGACTGGGATGTAATTATACAGGCTATACTTTATTCAGGAAGGACAGGGCAGGAAGGAGAGGTGCAGTGGCACTATATGTCAAAAATAATATTAAGATATATGTGCCACTCTGTTCTGTTGTGCCTTGCCACAGTAAAAAAACATCATCAATATACCTGACCCATAACTTCAAATTACTTTTATATGGTGATGTTTCAATATGACTATGGCAAGGCACAACAGAACATCTGGAGGAATTTTTTAGTTGGGTAAACACCAGAGACCCTAATGTGAAGTTTACGTCTAATTACCACATTAAGAACATTACTTTTTTAGATGTTGTTATTAATAAAAGCAGGGAAGAGTGGAGTACTTCAATCTATAGGAAACAGACTGATCGAAATACGTTTTTACACTATAGCAGTGCCCACCCTGTGCAATTACGTAATAGTTTACCTTTATCACAGTTCGTTCGGTATCGTAGAAATTGTACTGAAACACAAGAATTTAAAAAACATTCTAAGACATTGAAAAGGAACTTTTACGATCGGGGCTACCCATGAGTGGTAGTTGAAAAAGCTTATAAAAGAGCATTGTATAGTAATCGGGATTTGTTAATACATCCACAACCAAACTCGTCCATACCTTTGGATTCGGGTTCATCTATCAACTTGATTACAAAATATTCTCCTTTAAGTTTGGATCTTAATTAATTAATTAATTTATTTAATTTATTTAGCTATATTTATATCCCGCTTTTCATCAGGTCAAAGCGGTCAATTGGGGGATACATTTAACACAAGGGGATATGAAACACATACGCTAATACTTACAGGGAACATGGGCAATGGAGGGTTAAGTGGCTTGCCCAAGACCACAAGGAGTGCCTATAGGACTAGAAATTCCAGTCCCTCTGGCCTGAGATTGCTGTCCCCAGGTGGGACTTGAACTCCCGGCCCTCCGACCTGAAGTACCTTGTCCTAACCACCAGACCACTCCTCCCTCGTGCCGTTTTATAATCGGATTATAAAACGGCACGAGAATGTATTACAGAGTATTCCAGGTCTGGAAGATAAGGCAACGCCACAAGAATTTAAAAGAACTCCTGAGTCCAGCATTACTGCAACCTATACAAAAGCAAGATACTCCTGGATATTTGGGCCACAGAAAATGTGGCGAATGTAACACTTGCTATGTTACATTAGAATTGACAAAATTTAAATATCAAGGCAGGCAGTATTTGTTAAAACATCAGACATTATGTACATCAACCTACGTAGTGTATTGTATTCAATTCCATGTAGCTTACTATATGTAGGTAAAACTATTAGGATGCTGAAGATACGGATGAATGAACACAAAAGTAGGATTAAATGCCTGAAACGAGAAGCTCCCCTAGTAGATCACTGCTTACAACTTCAACACACTTTCGATGAACTACGATGCTTCTGCATAGATCAGATTACCATAGCACGACAAGGGAAGTCGAAAGATCAAACTTTATTATGGCAAGAACAAAGGTGGATTCATAAGTTAAATAAAATATCTCCGAATGGACTGAATTTGAGAGTAGAGTGGGAGGTCTGTGTTTAAATGGTTTACTATTCAGACGTTAACACAGCTGCAATTTATCGTATTCCACTTATTTAAGCTTAAACCGCAAGCGCGGCGTTCAGAGAGCCGGCTGGCTCAAACGGCAGTTACAGCGATTCTAGTAGGTAAATGTGAAATAAGGAATCGCACCACATTAGGTACGTTGCTTTTGTTCCTTATTGATATTTATGGCTAAGAGAAGACAGAACTCAGCTATGACAAATATGGACAAGAAAGTATGTATTTATTGAATCTTTTAATGGTTTGCATTATAGTGCTTTCAAGTTACCCCCGAAGAAACCGAGTAGGTGAAATGCAAATGAAGCGCCATTGATAGCGTTGGGGAAGACAACAACGAAAGCTAAGCACTATTTACTGCCTACTATATATAAAGCGTTATAAAAGAGTTAACATGCCAAATGACTAGACACAAAGGGTCACTGATGCAATAACGGGCTTATTCCAATTGACATTGAGAGTTTTGGTAGCCTAGAGTCTGAGACCCTGCCAGTCATCATAAAATTATTCAAAATCATATGGGATTTATAGTTGAAAAATCTTGTTAGTGAGACATAACATACTTTCAAACACTAAGTTCAGAGTGGCACATATATCTTGACAATTATTACTCTGACAGGATTGACCAAATTTAATTTGTGAGGTACAAACATGGAAGGTCATCAATCAAAAAATAATATTAAAGCTATAGAATTGTAAGGTTTAAAAGGAAGAGAGGATGCAAAGTGGGTTAAACTAGAAAAAGGGAAAGGGAAATCCATTTGCATTGCAGTTATATACAGATCCCCCTCACAGGGAGTAGAAGTGGACAAAGATTTAATAGTAGCATTTTTCCTTTCATGGCAATACTGTGTATGTCTTCTGATAGGTGATTTCAATATGCCAGATGTTGACTGGCAGATCCCTTCTGCGGTGTCATCTAGAAGTAAGGAGATACTGGATTTTCTACCAGGAAAGCTATTCAGGCAACTGGTAACAGAATCCACATGTGATGGGGCCATACTGTACTTAGTGTTTATCAATGGGGAAAGTGTATCTGCTGTTATAGTGAGAGATCATCTCGCATCCAGTGATCACCAGGTGGCATGGTTCAGTGTAGTTACTCACTTGTAACAGGTGTTCTCCAGGGACAGCAGGAATCAGTCCTCACTTATGGGCGATGTCAGCACCGATGGAGCCACATGGAGCAATTCCCCAGCTTTCAAAGAAAGCCTTTGGGATTGCTACCACACATGCGTGGTCCTCTTCCCGCCCAAAGATGCCCTCTAGCTCAGTCAGGTCCCAAAGCTAGAGCCCTAATAAGCAGATGGCAAGGGAAGGATAAAAAAATTGCAACTCTTCAGGGGAGATGGGAGGGTAGTGAGGACTGATTCCTGCTGTCCCTGGAGAACATCCGTTACAGGTGAGTAACTACGCTTTCTCCAGGTACAAGCAGCCTCACTTATGGGACTCCCCAGCTACAGGCTACCGAACCTGTAAGCCAAAAACGCCTACGCGAGGCCGTGAGTAGAAGCCGATGTTCGAAGGAAGCCCAAGTCCTTGGGCCTTTGGGGCAAGCTCTCGGTAGCCACAGAAGAAGGGTTGGAGGGCAGGAGTTGCTTATACCCCGAACAGACTACGGAGTACAAGCCTGGCCGAAGGCACTGTCCCGGCGGGACTCCCTCTCCAGGCAGTAGTGCAAACCAAAGGTATTCGCTGAAGAGGAGGTCGCAGCTCAGCAGATGTCTGTCAGAGACACTGAGCGCAGCGAAGCCACTGACGCCACCTTGGCACAGACGCCGTGAACAGTGACCCGACAATCCAGCGGGGCGTCCTCCTTTGCCTGAGCGAAGGCAATGCAGTCCGCCACCCAGATGGAGAGGGTGTGCTTGGTGACTGCCAGCCCCAGGTGCTTGGGATCGCAGGCGATGAAGAGCCAGTCGGACTTGCGATGACCCTGGATTTGCTGCAGGTAGAAGACGAGAGCCCTCTTGCAGTCGAGTGTATGCAGGACCTCCAATGTCCGGTCGGCATGAGGTCTCGGGAAGAAAGTCGGCAAGACCACCTTCTCATTGAGGTGGAAATCTGAGACAACCTTCGGTAGGAACTTGGGGTGGGTGCGAAGGACCACCCTGTTCCTGTAAAACCTGGTGTGGGGGGCCTCGGCCATGAGGGCTTGAAGTTCGCTGACTCGCCGCGCCGAGGTCAGTGCCACGAGGAAAACCACCTTGCAGGAGACATGCCGGAGCGAACACATCGTCATCAGCTCGAAGGGTGGCCGCGTCAGCTGCATGAGCACGATATTCAGGTCCCATTCCGCCGGTGGAGGCCGGATGGGGGGTTTGGAAAGCAAGAGGCCCCGCATGAAGTGGGAGACCAGAGGTTGGCCCAAGAGGGGTTTACCCTCGATGGGGAAATGATTGGCCGAGATGGCGCTCAGGTGAACCCTGACCAAGTTGGACTGCAGTCCCACCTGCGAGAGGTGGAGAAGGTACTGGAGAACCCAACGGGTGGAGCAGGAGAATGGGTCGATCTGGAGCTCGGAGCACCAAATCAAAAAACGCCTCCACTTTAGGGTGTAGGCTCGCCTTGTCGAGCCCTTCCTTGACGCAGGAAGATATCCTCGATCTCTGCAGGGAAGTGCAGCGAGGCTAAAGAGACCCATTCAGCCGCCAGACTGTCAGGGATAGCGAGAGCAAGTTCGAATGAAGCACCCGTTTTCCTCCTGTGTCAGCAGACCTGGGGCACTGCTCAGGGGGACTGGAGGCTCTGATGAGAGTCGGAGTAGAAGCGACAACCAAGGTGGTCGAGGCCACGAAGGAGCCACGAGAATCACCGAGGCTCGGTCGCACTGGATCTTGTGGAGGGTCCTCGCAAGGAGAGGAGTGGGACGGAATGCATACAGAAGCCTGAAGGTCTAGTTCAGGAGGAACGCATCTGGGGCCACCCTGCTCAGATGCAGTATCAGCCTGCAAAAACGGGGAAGCTGAGCATTCGCCGGGCTAGTGAACAGGTGGCGGAACAGGTGGAAAACCACCTCTGGACTCAGGAGCCACTCGTGAGGGCGATGGAGCCTGCTGAGTCTGTCCACGAGGAGGTTGTCCTGGCCCGGGAGGTAGACCGCTGTCAGTGTCATGCCCCTGTGTATGGCGAAGGAGCAGAGGAGGACTGCCTCCCGACAGAAGAGGCGGGAGCCCGTGCCCCCCTCCTTGTTTATGTAGAACATCGGACTGTTGTCAGTCTGCACGACTTGCCCTTCAGGTGGTACTCGAAGACCTTCAGGACCAACCAGACCGCTCGAAGCTCGAGCAGGTTGATCTGCTGCTGGGACTTTTCAGGTGACCACCATCCCTGGGTGCAGAGATGGCCGCAGTGGGCTCAAGACAAGTTCATGCTGTCGAGTCTGGAAGGGCAAGCACAGAAGGAGGTTCTGGGGGTTCTGACACCAGAATAGGGACCCGAATAGGCTGCAAAAGACTCAGACGGTTGTCCCGGAGACAGCCCGAGGCTTGGGACCATTGCACTCTGAGGCGAGTGTGGGGAACGACATGGACAGATGAGGCCATGTTCCCCAGGAGGCGCAGCATGCCCTGCGCCAAGATCCTGGGATGGCCTTGGGCCTCGGCGGCCAGAGCGCAGAGCCCATCCGCATGTGCTCGAGGGAGAAAGGCGGTCGCACGTTCTGTGTCAAGAAGAGCGCAAATGAACTCCAGGGTCTGCACCAGTTTGAAGTGGGACTTGGAATAGTTGATCAGGAAACCGTGGCGCCCGAGGAGGAGGACCGTGCATGACACCGAGAGGCGAGCCTCCTCTGCCAATGTGCCCGTGACAAGCCAGTCATCTAGGTAAGGGTAGATGGATATGTCCTGCAGCCGGAGGTATGCCGCAGCTGCTGACAGGCACTTGGTGAAGACTCACGGGGCAGACACAAACCCGAAGGGGAGCACTCTGTACTGAAAGTGCTCTCCTTGTACCCTGAAATGCAGGTACATCCAGTTCTTGGGATGGACAGGAATGTGGGCGTAAGCGTCTCTGAGATCCAAGGAGAATAGCCAATTGCCCTGCCAGAGGTAGGGCAGTAGGACACTAAGGGATAGCATATTGAACTTCTCCCGCACCAGAAACTTGTTCAGATTCCTGAGATCGAGGATGAGGCATAGGCCCCCCATCCTCTTCGGAATGAGGAAGTATCGGGAGTAAAACCCCTGATCCCGGAGGGGCGGCGGAACCCTTTCAACTGCCCACTGACCAAGGAGGTTGTTCAATTCTTGCTGTAAGCAAGCCTGGTGCGAGGGAAGCCAAGTAGGCTCCACCGTGGAGAAGGGAGTCTGTCCAGACGAAGACGATACCCATCCCGGATCACCTGTAGGACCCAGGTGGCTGAAGTAATGGCCGCCCATTCGGGGGCTAAAAGAGACAGGCATCCTACCATGGGCGGAAGCATCCCGAAGGGGGCAAGAGGCTATGCTTTCGGCGTCAAAACCCCAGGGCCGGCTGGGGATGCGCCGGTGGTTGGGTCTTGGGACCCTTAGGTTTCCGGTGACCCTGATCTCCTCCCTTGCCCTGAGCGCTGGTTGTCGGCGTAGGTGTAGGCAGGTAGGGTGGGTATCCCCGGAAGGGGAGCCCTTTCCTCTGGAAGAAAGTTTTTTTGCTGTGCTGCTTCTTCCATGGAAGAGAGGAGATTTTGCGAGAAAGACGAGTGTGAGTCACGAACTCCATCTCGATCTCAGCTGCCTTGTCCTCCATGAGCTTGCCGAACAGTTGCTTGCCGAGGCAGGGAACATCCAGGAGCTTCTCCTAGACCCACTGTTCCAAGTCCGAAGACTGGAGCCATGCCTGGCGTCAGGCTCCAATGCCAGCCACTGCCACACAGACGGAAGACTAAAACCCATCATATGCAGTGCGGGAAAGGTATTTTGAGCAGTCTGCGACTGACCTCAGAAGGACCTCAGAAACCACCGACCTCTTTGGCGAAGTCACGAAGAAACATACCCAAATACAGTTGGTACGCCTGGATGCAGCACGCCAGCATGAATCCATGGTAAACCTTGCACCCGAAGGCATCAAGGGCACAGGATTCCCTACCAGGCGGGACCGAAGAGTGCAATTCGGGTTCTTCTGTTTCCGCATTCGACTATCATGGAGGTATGAGGAAACTGGGTCTTCCGAAACCCCGGGCCATGCTGGACCCTATACATGGCATTGAGTCTTTTACTGACAGTAGGGACCGAGACAGGTGCTTCCCACATGCAGAGGAGCAGACGGGATAGGATGGACGGTACCGGAACCGTAAGAGACTCCTATGGTGGAGACTTGTATGGTTATGGTTTATGGTTTAGGTATTTGATATACCGCCCTTTACTTACGCATCAGAGCGGTTTACATATATATACTAACAGGTACTTTTTTATTCCCTTGTCCCCGAAGGGCTCACAATCTAAGTGTACCTGAGGCAATGGAGGGTTAAGTGGCTTGCCCAAGGCCACAAGGAGCAGCCATGGAACTAGAGACATCGATCTGCAAGATGTCAAGAAAGGTGCTCCAGTTCCAGTATACGGGACTCCCACTCGTGAGTTGGTCCCTGCGATGCCGACGCCTGTGTTACCGGGTCTGGCGTGGAGGAGGAGAGGGGGGTCCTCGCCAGGACGACCCTCAGGAGACTTGTCACCATCGTCTGAGTCCTTTGTGTCCGTATGAGATACCTTTCGAGGCCTATCCTTGTCCGACTCTCGGGAACACTGAGAGGGCTAAGGGAATGAGCACGAGACTGCTCGTGCTTGTCCAGAGCCTCCAACAGCGACTTTGAGGTCTTCTTCTTCTTTCGCCGCTCCACCTTGGGCGAACCCTGATCGGAGTGTCGCCTGGGGCTTGGGGTCACTGCGGGGGACCTCGCAAGTGGTGGATCAGCAGGACGTGGTGCCACTGGAGACCCCAGGGCTGCCTTGAGGAAAATGTTGTCGGACTTCTGCTTGCGGCTTAGCAAGGCCTTAGCGGACATTTTCTTACAGAGAGAGCAGAGCTATGGGTTGTGGTTAGACCCTAGACAACAGTCGTGTCTGTGAGCGGCATATTTTCGGAGCATCTGTCACATTTCTTAAAGCCGGTGGCCATGGGGGCAAAAAGGCCCCCTGCGAGTTCAAAAGCCCTCGAGGCCGGCAGTTGGAGAAAAAAAGGGTGCGAAAAGGGCCCGAAAGGGAAGACACTAAAAAGAGTGTGAAAAAAGGGGATCCCCTAGCCCAGGGGTCTGCAACCCGCGGCTCCAGAGCCGCATGCGGCTCTTTTTCACCTTTGCCGCGGCTCCGGAGCACACTGCCCGCCCGGTGACAGGCAATAGCTTATTGGTTGAGACCTCGCGTCAATTAAAAAGACGGGAAGTGAACTGTTCGAGTTGAGGGAGTCACGGTGAAACTCTCGCGATATTTCTTGCGTGTCTACAAATATTACCCGGCATGCAGCGTTCTTTCTTTCTAGTAGAAAAGACGGGCCTACTGCTGATAGAAAACCAGTGAAGGAGGGTGCCAGTCAAGCAAGTGATTTGACTGACTAAGTTGTGGGATTGATCACATGGATTGCAGGTAGAGTAGCCCTTGTGGCAGATTTGCCAGAAGGCTTCATGTCATCATAGATGCGTTGATCATGGCTTTCTTGCTCTATTGCATGTGGAGTTTTCATGTTTCAGTTTGTCCATGGAAAGCAAGGCTACAGGTCCATAGATGTAAAACAAGTAGTGGATCAGTCTGTCGGCGTTTATTGGGTCAGGTGCACTGTTCCCTCGAGTCTAAGCTGTGCGCCTACAGAAAATTAGAGGGAACATTGGTCAGGTGGTAATCCTATAGTTATTTTTTGTATGTTTATAGCTATTATTTCTTAGATGTTATGTAACCCACTGAGTTGAGGAGTAGCCTAGTGGTTAGAGCAGTAGCTTGGTAACTGAGACTAGGGTTTGATTCCCACTAGCACACCTTGAGCAAGTCATTTTACCCTCTGTGGCCTTGGAAGAAAGGCCTAGCAATCTACTTCTGCTCATACCTTGGTAAAAAAATCCAGGGGCTGCTGGGTCTCCAGGAGTCAGTATCAGTGCCACACCGTGAGTGGTGCAGCTGCGCAGGGTGCAAAAAATAGGGGTACATTTGGGGATGCTGGCTTTGGCTTCCCTCCACACTGCCTGCCCTTGCCTCACAGCTGCTTTTAGGATTCTCTTGCTGGTGGCGGGACCTCCAATTGAAAAAAAAAATCACGCGGGTCTCTCAGACTCCACACTTGCATGATCCCTCTCCTTTAACATATGCTTGCATCAGAGGAAGGAGGGACCAGACCAGCCATTCAAATGTGGGTCTTTGCAACTCTGCGTTTGAATGACTGGTTTGGTCCCCTGTCTTCTGTTACAAGCATATGTCAGAGGAGGGAGGGATCAGGCCAACATGCAAGCACGGAGTCAGCGAGACTTGCTTGTTTTTGGTCATTCAGATTGTTAATAAGATAATGGCAAAGGGTTTAAACCACCGCCAGTTCCGTTTGTTATTGGATGAGGTGGAAAGCATATATTCTGACCTCCTGCTCCACAACAAGGTCCGGTGGCTGTCCAGAGGCGAGGTGCTAAAACGCTTTGTCACATGTTTGGAAGAAGTAAAAACCTTCCTGGCCAGCAAAGAGCTCACCTTTGCTGAGCTGGAACAGCCAGAGTGGCTGAAAAAATTACATTTTATGGTAGACATGACAGCACATCTAAACACGCTAAATACAACCCTTCAGGGGAAAGGAGGCACAGCCCTGCACATGCTGGAGGAGGTTTTGGCATTCGAGCGCAAGTTGACAGTGTTTGTCAAAGATTTACAGAGAGGTACACTGTCTCACTTTCCCTCTTTGAGAGAGTTCAAACAAAGTCATGATACGATCAATTTGGAATATTTCAAGTCTGCAATCACCGCAATGCAAAGTTCGTTTGGGAAACGATTCTGTGAGTTCAGAGAGGAAAAAACCACATTATCCTTCTCTGTCATTCCCCTGGCGATCGATTCATCCCTATTGAATATGACTGCATTTGCAGGTGTAAGTCAACCTGATCTTGAGATGGAATTGGCCGATATAGCCGACAAAGATATATGGGTGTCCAAGTTCAAATGCTTGACCGCTACTCTTGAGGATGTTGCCCGTCAGAAGGCCATTCTGGCTCAGAATCATAAATGGAATGATATTGAAAACCTTCCCAAACAGGACAAACTTGTATTCGAAACATGGAATGCCATCCCCAACACTTATATAAACATGAAAAAGTATGCATTTGGAGTGCTGTCGATCTTCGGCTCCACATATGTATGTGAGCAGGTCTTCTCCAACATAAACTATATTAAAAACAAACATCGATCACGCCTCACAGATGACAGCTTGCAAGCCTGTGTGAAAATGAAGGTGACGTCTTACAGCCCTGATGTGCAGACACTGTACACTGAGGTTCAGGAGCAAAAATCCCATTAACCAGGTAAATTAAATATTTTAATTAGCTATTAATGTGCAAAAATATATTTTACATTGTTAAGTGAAAAAGTCCTTTTTGTCTTCAGATTGACAGCTGACTGCACGATCCTGTATATAGCATTAAGGTAAGAAACAATATATGCAGTGTTAGATTTGTTTTAAATGTCACAATGGTTTTGCGGCTCCCAGGTTTTTTTTCCCTTCGGAAACAGGTCCAAGTGGCTCTTTATGTCTTAAAGGTTGCAGACCCCTGCCCTAGCCCATGGCCGGAGCAGGGGTGAAGAGGAGGACAGAAGAGAACCAGTGCTACCGGAAAAGAGGCCAGAAGGCCGAAGACAAAAACACTTTTTCCGCGGGACAAGGACGTGCATCTGAAGGGCTCTGCGGAAAAAGGGAGACTGAGCTAGATGGCACCTTTGGGCGGGAAGAGGACCACACAAGCATGGTAGCAATTCCAAAGGCTATCTTTGAAATCTGGGGAATTGATCCGTGCGGGCTCCGTCGGTGCCAATGTCACCCATTAGTGAGGACTGACTTCCTGCTTGTTCCTGGAGAAAGTATTAGGACTAAGGCTGATAAAATCCATTCAAAAATGAGGGTCCTAGACTTTAGGAAAATTAACTTTGCAAAGATGGGACAATAACTCAGTGAATCGTTAGTGGGATGAGAACAGCTGGGGGATGTAGAAAAACTGGGCAAAACTAAAAGAGGATATTTTAAGAGCAACAAGGCTATTTCTTAGAGAGGTTAATAAATGTAAGAGGAAAAGGAGGCTGCTATGGTTCTCAAAAGAAGTAGCTGAAGAGGTGAAAAAAAAAGACGGTGGCCTTCATGAAATACAAGAGATCACTGAGAGAAGAAGACAGGCATCTATATTTGGAAAAACTTAGGGAAACTACTGTAGCAATGTAGCCAGGAAAGCAAAGATAAAAAAATAAGATGAAATAGCCAATGCACTCAAATGTGGGGAATAAGACATTTTTCAGATATGTTAGTGAGAGGAGGAAGGGCAAAAATGGTATTGTCAGATTTAAGGGTGCAGGGAAGGAATATGCAGAAACTGATTAGGATAAAGCAGAATTGCTAAATATTTCAGTTCTATGTTCACAGATGAAGGGTCAGGAGCAGGACCTCAGCAAACACCCACAAATAGGAACCGAAGCGACGGGGATCTTGAATGATTTTCAAAAGACTGTGTTCATGAGGAACTAGCTAAACTAAAAGTAGACAAAGCCACAGGTCCAGATGAGATACATCCAAGAATGCTGAGGGAACTTGGGGACGTTCTAGCAGCTCCACTGTTTGACCTTTGCAATGCCTCTTTGGAGTTGGGAGTGATGCCAGAGGACTGGAAAAAGGCACATGTGGCCCCTTTACACAAAAGCAGATGTAAGAATAACATTGAGAGCTACAGGCCGGTTAGTCTAAACTCTGTGACTAGAAAATTATTAGAAAGGCTACTAAAGAAGAGAATAGTGAGGTTTCTGGAGTCCAATGGATTGCAGGATCCAAAGCAGCATGGATTCACCAGAGGCAGGTCTTGTCAGACAAATCTGATTGATTTTTTGACTGGGTGACCAGGAATTTGGACAGAGGGAGAGCCCTAGATGTGGTGTATTTAGATTTCAGTAAAGCCTTTGAATTTGGACAGAGGGAGAGCCCTAGATGTGGTGTATTTAGATTTCAGTAAAGCCTTTGACACTGTTCCGCACAGGCGACTTATAAACAAACAGAGCACCCTAGGGATGGACTCAAGTTATTGATTGGATTAGAAATTGGTTGAGTGGGAGGCGACAAAGGGTACAGATAAATGGAGCTCACTCTAAGGAGGAGGTTACCGCAGGGATCTGTCCTTGGTCCGATTCTGCTTAAGATCTTTGTTAGTGATATTGCAGAAGGACTGTCAGGTAAGGTTTGCTTTGTTGCGGATGATACCAAAATCTGCAATAGAGAGACACACAGGAAGGAGTCGAGAACATGAGGAGGGATCTAGCTAAGCTTGAAGAATGGTCGAGAATTTGCTGAAATTTAATGCTAAAAAATGCAGAGTAATGCATTCAGGCTGCAAAAATCACAAGGAGCTGTATAGCGTAGGGGATGAGGTACTTCTATCCATGACAGAAGAGCAGGACCTTGGCGTAATTGTGGCTGATGATCTTAAAATAGCTAAACAAGTAGAAAAGGAGATTGCAAAAGCCAGAAGGATGCTTGGGTATATAGGGAGTGGAATGGCCAGCAGAAAAACGGAGATAATGCCTCTATTTAAGTCTCTGGTGCGACCTCTTTTTTAGTATTGTGTGCAATTCTGGAGACTGCACCTTCAAAAGGATATAAGTAGGTTGGAGTCGGTGCAGAGGGTGGATACTAAAATGGCCACAGGTCTTCGTTATGAAACATATGAAGACAGACTTAAAGATCTTAATATGTATACTTTAGAGGAAAGGTGGGATAGGGGCAATATGATAAAAACCTTTAAATACCTCCGTGGCATAAATGCACAGGAGGGTCTTTTTCAATTGAAGGCAAGCTCTGCTACAAGAGACATAGGTTGAGTGTGAAAGGGTATAGACTCAGGGGTAATATGCGGAAATATTTCTTTATGGAAAAATGCATAGAATAGTCTCCCATTGGAAGTGGTGGACATGAGGACAGTATCTGAATTCAAAAAAGCATGGGACAAACACAGAGGATCTCTTAAGGTAAAAAAGGGACTATTGTAGTTGATATGGAAGAGCAGACTAGATAGGACATGTGGTCTTTTTCTGCCGTCATGTCTATGTTTCTAAGTTGCAGTGTACTTAAGGACATAGTTATACAGCAGGCATACTTACAGGAGGAGTTTGGTGAGTACAAGTTACGCATTAACACTGATGTCTGCTCCTGACAAGACACAAAAGTCCATGCCCACAATCAAGGCACTATTTCTGCAGTTTTTGTACTAGTGTTGTCTAAACATGCATAGGCTTCTATGTTTCTTTACGAAACAGGTGCCTTCTCCACCTCCAAACCTAGGGACCCTGTTATAAAATTACCTTAGTTGAAGCACATTTTAAAGCACTTATGTGAAGCCTATTTTATAAAGAAAAGTTAGCACCCACTATCTTCAGAGAAGCAGGACTATATGAAGACAATCGAAGTGTGAAGATTGGTGGAAGTCTCATCAACAACCTTCGCTATGCTAATGATACCACGTTACTAGCTGAAAGTGATGATGATCTAAAATATCTGCTTATCAAAATCAAGGAACATAAAGGCCCTTTTACTAAACGTTAACATGCATTAATAAAGTTAACATGGGTTAAGTGCCATTGGGCCCATAGAAATAAAAGGGTTATGGGCACTTAATACGCATTAACTTCTTTAACGTGCATTAAAACCTTTAGTAAAATGACCTCAGTCTTAAAAGGTTTCTACATCTTAATTTGAACACAACAAAGATCCTGACAACTGACAAAAAAAAAAAATATCAATCATTTCATCCTTGATGGAGAAGAAATAGAACTGGTAGACAACTTCTTCACAGCAGGGAAAGCCTGCTCATACAGACAATGGCCTATACACCTCAGGAGAGATTCCATTGGGACATCTGGGCAGACTCCATAGGGCAAGGGAACCTCATTGGGCCAGCATCCACATGGCGATCAGCTCCGCCCACGATATACGGATTATCACCCAACACCCCACCACTCCCCCTGCACATAAGGACAGCACTGCAGACGCACCCACGCCTGGCGGGCCCGCACCTAAGGGTCATGCCAAACAGTCCTTAGGCATGGCCCTTAGAATGGCCCCAACAACCAGCAAAGAAGATATTATACCACCACGGTAAGAACAGGAAACTACCACCCTACACTAAGGGAACTAAACATCCACACCGATAACCTCACAGTCCAATGATCCAGCGACAAACACAGAACTCAATCATACCATCATAACACCTCTTCACGTGCATCACCTCTCTAGTGTAAGACATAGCTTTGCTAAAGCAATCCAAATTTTCCTAAGTCTATCAAATCCACAACAAACATAACCCTCTACACACAGTAAGAATGCTCTCCATAGCTACTTTCTGTAAACTCCTATGTCTCCTTCTACTCCTCACACTTGTCGAACCAGCACCAAACCATGCTGGCCTAATCCCTATTATATACGAAGTCCAACGCAATCATCAGTAGTACTCCTTATACAACCCGTGGACTAGAGGAGCTTGCACCCACATCAGAATTTCTACCCAATCAATTGCAACTTGCTGCAACTCACCCAAACATCTAGGCACCGCACTAAAATGTGCTCTAATCTATTCCCGATCTACCTGCAACAAAATCCTCATATTATCTGAATTTCTCAAGGATAATGACCTGGATATAAGGTGCATCACCGAAACCCGATTCACTGAATCTGACAATGTCCTACTTAACCAAATAACCATACCAGGCTACACCCTATATAACGCCCCATGAGCAACAAAAAGGGGCGGTGGAGTCCTCGTACTAGCAAAAAGCAGCTTAAAATTCCTCCAAGTAGCCAAACACTCCTTAAACAGCCTAGACACAATCACCATCTCCAACTAGAGCCTGGCATATAGATCACCCACCACGAATACCGGCGATCAACAAATCTGAAAGCCAAATGCAAACACAGAACTCAGAACAAATGGTTCATCTTATTAGGAGATCTAAACCTTGTATCGGCACCCACAAAGCATGCCAACTCCTTCCAAGAGACCCTGCAGCTCAAACAACCACCTAACCAATCAAAAAAGAGGCATACTCAACATCATCTTCATCCCTTAGAAGATGATAGAAGATAATATAACAAAAAACTCAATCTCCACCACTCAGATAACCAATACCGTGGTCAGACCATAACATGATAGTATTCAACTTTCCAAGAGAGACTATCCTAAACGAAGAGTGTCACACATGTTCCAGCACATGCAGATTCAAGCACTTTGACAAACATTCCTTCTTAAAGGAAACAGTTCCACAGTTTGACCTCAACTCTGATGACAGTGCATCAATTATCACAAACTGGAACCACATAATAACCTCAGCTGCCTTATCACCAGAAACTAAGAAAACCACCAAAAGACTACAATGTGCCCCGTGGTACTCATCTGTCTCAAAAGACCTGAAATGGAAACTTTGACAATTAGACCACAAATGGAGATGCTCAAAGGACCCACAACTACTCCCACAATCCTCCACCCAGTATGCAGCGGTAGCCAAGAAGGCAAATAAAATGCTAGGAATCATAAGGAAAGGAATGGAGAATAAAACAAAAGATATTATAATGCCTCTGTATCGTTCCATGGTGCAACTGCATCTTGAATATTGTGTGCAATTCTGGTCGCCGTATCTTAAAAAGAATATAACGGAATTAGAAAAGGTACAGAGAAGAGCCACCAAAATGGTAAAGAGGATGGAAGGGTACCTCTATGAGGAAAGGATTAAAAGGTTAGGGATTTTCAACCCAGAAAAGAAACGGCTGAGGGGAGATATGATAGAGGTCTATAAATGAATGGAGTGGAACGGGATAATGTAGATCAGTTGTTTATGCCATCAAAAAGTAGAAATACTGGAAGATACACAATGAAGCTACAATGTAACCCGTTTAAGACTAATAAGAGAAAATATTTTTTCACTCAACGTGTAATCAAACTCTGGAATTCATTACCGGAGGATGTAGTAAAAGCCATTAGTGTAGATGGGTTTAAAAAAGGTTTGGACAAGTTCCTGGAGGAAAGGTCCATAAACCATTATTAAACAGGACTCGGGAAATCCATTTCTTACCCCAGGATGAGCATTGTGGAAGCTGTGGACTTTGAGTACCTGCTAGGTACTTGTTATCTGGATTGGCCACTGTTGGAAACGGGATACTGGGCTTGATGGACCTTGTTCTGAACCAGTATGGCATTTCTTATGTTCTAGGCTTCCACAAATGGAGCTGCTAAGAAGCTAACCAACTGAACAGAGCCTGAGGGCTATTTCAGGAGCTGCAGTACATGTCAGTCGACAAGGAGGGCCGCAGGGATCACTGGGCATGTGGCTAGGGCCACTCTACTATATGCTGCCTCTGTCATGCTGAAGCTGCCTTCTGAAGTGGCTGCAGTGCTCACCAGCAGAAAAAGGAAAGTAGCAGCAGGGGTCACAGACACAGCAATGGGTCCTAGGCCCAATATAGGGGGTTCCAGAATGCTGGAAAAAAGGTAGCCCAAGCTTTGCAGTCATAATGGGAGCATAATGCAACAGCCATGGTAAAAAAAAAAACAGCTAGGTGTCACAGGCTGCATCAGGCCACATGACTGAAACTATTAGCAGCAAAGGCAAAAAAAAAATGAAAAACTGGTGCTGAAAAAAAGAAGCAGGGCAACAGTGAAAAGGAGTCCTGAAAAGGGAATTCCAAGGCCTGTTGGGTTGACCAGGGAAATAAGGCTGTCTTGGACACCCACACAAACCTGGGGAGGCCCAGCTGCTGATCAAAGCCTTTTTTTGTTAATTTGAAGCTGCTTTATTCAAAGCAGTAGAGAGTCAAATATTTCTCATTGACTCATTCTCTTCAAATACTAATGAAGTGTTTCTATACATTTACATGCTTTGCATCTCATTAGTACTTAATGCGCGCTGCAGTACAAAATTGTGCATTACAGTAAAATATCACATTTGCCCTTTAACACGCATTAAGGACAAATATTGTGCTTACTCCCATAATGCTTTTTAGTAGCTTTCCCCCTTATTCTACAGAGGCATAAATACGTTCCACATTGCAATTGTGCACATTTTTGTTTAAACAATTTTTTTTTTCTGTATCTTGTTTCCCTTCCATCAACTGCAAGACATTAAGGGCCCGATATTAAGCTATGCGCATTTTGGAAGGACTATGCGCCTCATTGGCGCACAGCCCTCCCCGCCAACCTCTAACCCAGATATTCAATGCCACAGCAATGGCATTGAATAGCAGTGATCACCACAGATCCAGCAAGACACCGAGGCTGACCGCGCAGTAGCGATATTGGATGCTGCCTGCTTAGCTCCTGTGGGTTTTCCTCACCTATCTTTTAGACGCAGGTTGTTAACCGGGCAGCATGCAATATCGCTGCTGCCCGCTTAGCGACAGTCTCTGCCTCTGTTTCGCCCCGGAATGTCCGAACACACACTGATGCTAACCAGATAGTATTGGGGCACGTAGGGACTTAGAAGAGGATATTCAGTGGTACTAACTGTGGAAGTGCCATTGAATATCCCTGTTTAAGACATTTTCATGGCTTACTGGGCTGTAAACTGTATAAATCGGGCCCTAAAACCTTAGCTTCAAAAATGTGTAAACTGACTTATAGGATTTCTATATCTTTTTTACCTTCATTTTGCTTGATCCTTAAATTTGACACTGGATTTTTTAAAATGAAATCCTCTGATAGAAATAAATGTGCCAGGAGATTATGCTAATTAACTAAAGACTTTTTCCTAGAATTTTCTCCTCTTTAATCTTTTGTATATAGAGAAATTATGTTAGATAAAATCCTTAGTGTCAGTTTCTTTATAGCCATACTATTCATCAATTAAATGTGTTTACTGAAGGGTATAATTAACAGTAATAATAGTTACCTCATAAGCACTGTCTGTTTTCCTAGCGTTATATGAAATGTGCCAAGTCAGGGAATTTGAGGGATGAGATTTATCTCTTTGAAAGAAAACAGACCCTGACGTGTAAAATTGCCAGTAGCCTAATCCAAAGTTTTCTGTCTTCATCACTCATGAAACGTGCATCACAGATAAAAACATTTGACCTTTACAGATATCACCAAAGCAAACCAAATCCAGTGCAGGACAAGTAAGCCATCTAAAAACTGATTTGACAGCCTAAGCTTAGAAAGTGTAATATGAGGAAAGAAATCAAACAAGTAAGTGTTAAGCTTCTTGCACCATGACAGTCTAACAATCCCTAGTTCTTATTAGGCTTAATATGTGATACAGGATATCACAGAAGATATAGTGGCATGTTACCAATGGGCCTGAAAGAGTCTTTTGCACTGAGTCTTGCTATAGATGTTCTCGGTCAGCTTGTACAGTACTTGACATTAGTTTGCAGAATGATCTAGCTAAGTAATTGAGCTGTTACCTGGCCAGAACAATGGGGATGGAAATTGTTACCAGCTGAGCAGGCAAAAACAGCCTTCCTGTTTCACCAGGAAGAGTGGAGAAATGAGAATTTGAGAAGGTGCGGTTAAGCCAGTAAAGGGAAATATGTGGGTGTATGTCATTTTCAGATATAGGCGCATACATTGGGCAGAAATAGCAGGTTCAAGGAATATAGACCTACTTCTATCCACATATGTTGAAACTAATTTTCAAAATACCTATGCCTATGTTGAAAACTGCCTATGTTGTTGAAACAGAGAAATTAAAAAGAGAAGTTTGCATACTACATTCTAAAAAAGTTCTTTTGACTTTCTTGATGGTAAACAGAGAATTTGGTATAAGAATGCTGAACATTATTGGGGTGGTTTGTGCAAGACCCCAGTGGGCAGTTCAAATGGGGCTAGCCTGGGAGGTTAGGATCGGAGTCCTAATCCATCAGGTCAGCTAATGACTTGGAGATAAACTAAAGATATGAAGTAAAAGACAGTGCTAAGTAACCCTCAAAGCCACACATCTAGGCATCAGGAAACGCCTGAGGTACCAATAAAAGGAGTTGCTGGAAAGCAGGAAGCTGTTTGCAGCAACCTGAAGGCTAACCAGCCCACTTGCTATTATAGTAACCTAGTAAAGGAAGGCGAATAAAGGCCCAAAATATCACATACACACACTTTGAGAACTAAAAAGCAGTTTACAATATAAAATAAATAAATTGGACCCACTAAATATGCTTCATTATAGATGAGTAACTTTTCACAGAACTTAAGTGTTGTATTACACATATATAAATCACATTCCAAAACGACTTACTGGCATTTAAACTATGCTTGCCGCTAAATTACCATCATCGTTGCCCCATAATACAGCACTGGAAATCCAGTTCAAAAACAAAAACAAGGTCGGACTGCACAATGACACACCATTTGACAGGTATTCATAATTCTTGACAATCTTGGAGAGGTATATATTCTCAGCTCATATGCTTAATAAAAATATGACACTTAAATGCTGTACGCACTTGCAATTTCCTCTCCTGAATGGTGTGCATAACTAACTGCATCCTCCCTTGAATACATCTCAGGCTATCTGTTACCAGCAACAGGCCAACCACGGCCATTGGTTTTGCTGCCTTTCACAGCTTCTTCAAAGCAATTCCACTTCGCTGATAAAACAGAAAACCCACAATTACACCACTAGTTCTTAACAACCCCTATATAAATCCAAATTTCAAAAAGCTCACCTCTCTGGTGCAATGCAATTCATGTAACAGCACCCGGTAAACCATTATATTCAATACCCACAATTTAAACCCCAGCGCTCAAACACCTCAAACCATGGGGACCAATCAAACGCTGTAGGGACTCAACTCTCCAATCACACATGCTCAAATCCCATTTGACAAAACTCATTCGCTACCACTAATCACTGACTCCCCACTCATTACTTCATTTATCAAAGAAATTCACAATCACCCAATCAACATACTACTCAAATGTCCATTTTTAAAAGACAACACACTGTTATGCCCTGATCTAAATAAGAACTAAGATGCCATCCTGACCAATAGAATGGCAATGGTTTTACTAAGACATTTTTTTTAAATAAGAGGGTTGGTTTATTTATTTATTTATTTTTATTAATTTATATACCGCCAAGTGCAAAGCATTCTAGGCAGTATACAATCACCGAATAAAACATAATCAACCCCAGACCCAACCAAGCTCCCAACCCCCCTACAACCCAAATGTTGCCCCACTGCCTCCCCCAATCCTAACAGGAAACACTAGGAAAGAGGAAGGTTTTTAAGCCCTTATGAAATTACAAGTTGGAATTCAAATGTAATGCCGCTGTGAGGGAGTTCCATAACACTGGAACAGCCTCAGAAAACATGCGTGCATGCCACAACTGTAACCGTATCTGATTTGGTCCTGGCGCCTCTAGCAGCCAAGCCCCAGCAGAGTGCAGAGCCCAACTGGGTACATACCACTGTAACAGATCTAGAAGATACCAGGGCCCCAGTCCCCACAGGGCCATAAATGCCAGCACCAAAAGTTTGAAAGTGCATCTCTACTTACCAGCAGCTGGTGCAACTGGTCTAGCAGTCCCGAGACTGAATCTTGTCTGCAAAGGCCAAAAATAACTGAGCTCTCCCTCGGTCCAACTCCCTGGTCACCCAGTCAAAGAAATCAATCAGATTTGTCTGACAAGACCTGCCTCTGGTGAATCCATGCTGCCTCGGATCCTGTAATCCGCTGGACTCCAGAAACCTCACTATTTTCTCTTTCAGCAGCGTTTCCAATAATTTACTCACCACCGAAGTTAAACTAACCTGCCTGTAGTTTTCAACCACATCCTTACTTCCGCTTTTGTGTAAAGGCACCACATGAGCCTCTCTCCAGTCCTTTGGCACCACTCCCGACTCCAACGAGGCATTGAAAAGGTCAGTCAGTGGAGTTGCTAGAACGTCCCCAAGTTCCCTCAGTATTCTAGGGTGTATCCCATCCGGTCCCATCGCTTTGTCTACTTTAAGTTGAGCTAGTTTCTCACGAACACAGTCTTCTGAAAATTGTTCAAGATGTCCCTCGCTTCTGTTCCTATTTGTGGGTGTTTTCTGAGAGCCTGCTCCTGTTTCTTCATCTGTGAACACAGAACAAAAATATTTGTTAAGCAATTCCGCTTTATCCTTATCAGCTTCTATATATTCCCCCCCTGCACCCTTGAGTTATCCTTCCATCCCCTTTACTATTTTGATGGCTCTTCTCTGTACCTTTTCTAATTCCGCTATATACTATATACAGCGACCAGAATTGCACACAGTATTCAAGGTGCAGTCGAACCATGAAAGGTACAGAGGCATTATAATATGCTTGGTTTTATTCTCCATTCCTTTCCTTATGATTCCTAGCATTCTATTAGCTTTCTTGGCCGCTGCTGCACACTGGGCGGAGGGTTTTAATATGTTATCAACGATGATGCCTACATCTTTTTCCTGGGTGGTAGAGGGAGAGCTCTAGATGTGGTGTATTTAGATTTCAGTAAAGCCTTTCACTGTTCCTCACAGGCGACTTATAAACAAACTGAGCACCCTAGGGATGGACCCTAAAGTTACTGCTTGGGTTAGAAATTGGTTGGGTGGGAGGCAACAAAGAGTACAAGTAAATGGAGCTCGGTACCGATGGGCATCATAGGACAGGGTACCGTTGCAGTCGACACCGAGGCCAATGTCGATGCAATCGGTACCGGCACCGGGAACGATGCCGGTGCCGGAGTCGGTACCGACAACGGAGATTGTTGCGGTACCGTAGGTGTCGAAGCCTGCATAAACGCCGTTAGGGTGCGCTGCATGGACAGAATCTTCTGATCCATCGACGCCACCAGAGTCTGGATGTCGGTACCGGTACCCCAGAACACGGCAACAGGTGATCGGTCGAGGCTGAGCCATCGATGTCAACCTGTGACCCCATAGACAATGCTTTGGAAGCCGGAACTTCCCGCCGGGGTAATTTTGCCGGTGCAGAATACTCGAGGACAAGCCCGGAGGCATCTCGATGCTTTGAGGGAGATTTGCCGTTCGAGGACCGGCCAGATTTATGTTTGGTTACCTGAGATCCATGGGAGGAAGAAGAAGCCCTGGAAGACGTCGATGTCACCGAGGCTGCATCAGAGGGAAACAGGGTACTGAGCTTGGCTGCTCGGTTCTTCCGACCTCTTTTAGACATCATGGTACAGGACACACAATCCGTGATGGAATGGTCAGGACCCAAACATTTTAGACACCAATCATGGGTGTCGGTGACAGAAATAGTACCGCCACACTTCGTGCGCTTTTTAAACCCGTAAGCGGGCTTCTCCATGAGGAGAAAAAATGTTCAGGCCTAAGGCCCAAACCAAAAATGCACAATTGAAGAAAGTTTTGTTTTGTTTTGTTTTTTGTAAGAAGAAAAGAAAAGACCGGCGGTACCGGTCTGACGTCGAAGAAGGCAGACGCGACACAGAAAAATAAAGAAAAAAATAAAGAACACGACCTTCTGGCTCCGCGGAAAAGAAGAACTGGAGAGAGGCGGTTGGGAAAGGCGGGAAGGCAGCGCGCAGGCGCTGTGGGATGCTCCCAAAAGCTTTCTTACTGGACGCTGGGGAGCGTTCCTGCGCAGGCTCCGTCGGTACCGACGATACCCATATGCGAAGACTCATTCCTGCTTGTTCCTGGAGATTTCTTATGTTCTTAAACACATGGTTTCCATGCATTGAGGTGTTTGAACGCTGGGCTTTAAATTGTGGGTACTGGATATAGTCGTTTGCCGGGCACTGTTACATGAATTACATTGCACCAGAGAAGTGAGCTTTTTGAAATTTTGATTTGTATAGGGGTTGTTAAGAATTAGTGGTATAATTGTGGGGGTTTTGTTGTTTTACTAACTAAGTGGGATTGCTTTGAAGAAGCCACGAAAGACAACAAAACAGATGGCCATGGTTGGCCTGTTGCTGGTAACAGATAGCCTGAAGATGTATTCAAGGGAGGACACTGTGAGTTATGCACACCACTGAGGAGAATGAACTGCATACAACACTTAAGTTAAGTGCATACAGCATTTAAGTGTAATATGAGGGAAGGGTTAGGATGGCCATTTTATTTAACAGGTTTTTTTTTATATTGCTTTATCATTTAGTCAAAGCGGTTTACATTGTAACTTAAGCTTGGTAATGTATATTAAACAAGGACATTGATAACTTTGAATTTTTCAGGGGCAATAGAGGGTTAAGTGACTTGCCCAAGGCATGCTAGTGGGAATCAAACCCTGGTCTCTTGATTATCAAGCAAGTGCTCTAACCATTAGGCTATTCCTCCACTGCAATATAGTTGGCATAGTTATTCACCTGTAACAGGTGTTCTCTGGGGACAGCAGGAATCAGTCCTCACATATGGGTAACGTCGGCACTGATAAAACCTCGCACGGTAACCTCTACCCAGCTTTCAAAGAAAGCCTTTGGAATATGTACCACGCATGCGTGGTCCCCTTTCCGCCAAAGGGTGCCATCTTGCCTCAGTATGATAATATAGCTCAAGAATGCAAAAAGAAAATCAAATCCAGGGGAAGGAGGGAGGGTTGTGAAGACTGATTTCTGCTGTCTCTGGAGAACACTTCTTACAGGTGAGTAACTACGCTTTCTCTGGGAATAAGAAGGAAATCAGTCCTTGCATATGGGACTCCCTAGCTATAGACTATAAAAAAAAACTGTAAAAAGCCACGGGAGACCAGAAAAAGGTGAATCGTGAGAAGCAGCAACTGAGTCAAGGACATCGGACCCTTGAGCGGTCCCAAGTGTCAAGTGAGGAATCAGTTCTCTGGTAGCCTGAACACACCAAAGAGCCAGAGGGCAGGGGTTGCCTTACACCCCAAACCAATGACGGAGTATTGCCTGGCCGAAGGTGCTGTCCCAGTGGGATTCCCTCTCCAGCAGTAATGAGCTGCAAAGGTGTGGACAGAGGATCAGGTGGCGGCCCAGCAGATCTCCACCAAGGGGACAGAGCACAGGTTTGCCACAGAGCCTGCCATGGCCTGGAGCCTGTGCAACATGACCGGACGCTCCAGTGAGAGACCAGCCTGCTCAAAAGCAAAGGCAATGCAGTCCACCACCCAAGTGGACATGATACATTTAGAGACCATTTTCCCCAGCCGATTTGGGTCATAAGAAACAAAGAGCTGTGAGGAGCGACAGTAGGTGAGTACGCTTCAGGTAGAAGGACAGGGCCCGCTTACAGTCCAGGGTATGGAGAGCCACCTCTGCCTTGCTGGCATGGGGTGTGGAAAGAAAGTAGGAAGTACTACCTTCTGGTTGAGGTGGAACAGGGGACACCACCTTTGGGAGAAACATGACCCTGTTATTGTAGAACCTGGTATAAGATGGGTGAGCCACCAGGGCCTGGAGCTTGCAGACCTTGTGAGCTGAGGTGAGCACCACAAGGAAGACCACCTTCCAGGATAGATACTTAAGGTGGCACGAGCCAAAAGGCTTGAACGGTGGAGCAGTGAACTTTGAGAGAACCACAATGAGGTGCTGCTCTGCCACCAGAGGGTGAACGGGTGGCTTAGAGAGAAGTTGGCCCCACAAGAATCAAATTACGAGGGCTGAGTGGAGAGGAGCTTGCCCTCGACAATATGATGATGTGCCGAAAGTGCACAGAGGTGTACTTTGACAGAGTTGGACTTCAGCCCTGCCCGGGACAATAAAGTAAGTACTGGAGGACCAGCTGGCACAGGGATCCTGGTGCCCCTGCGCCCTGAGTCAGGTGCACTGTGCAGGGAAGTCCTCACTCCGACCGGGACTGGGCCCAAGAGGTGTCTCGAGGCTGATGGCACTCAAAGACCGGCTCCATCTCCGAGGAGTCACTCACTGTGGATGGGCCAGTGGTCAGGATTAATGACCCGGAAGAACCAGGCATCAGAGATCGCTGCTGGGCCATGAAGGCAGACAGATTGCATTCTAAGGCCACCATCCTGGCCTCGATGCTCGATAGCTTCACAGTCACTGGCACAGGTATAGAGGACTTTGGGCCCTGCTGGTGCCATCGAGGGGGTGTCCTCAATGAGAATGGCCTTGGAGGACCAGGACCAAGACCAATCACTGGATGCCGATGGCCCGTTCTCCTGCCAGAGAAGCTTTGAGGGCCGCTCCCGGCTATCGCTCTCGGCTTCAGGTCAACGGCACCGAGGCCAGGTGCCCTGGACTTCCCCACAATCCTAGACTCAACACCCGAGGAGGCCACCGATGATATCAGGCTCTTTGAGGGGCATCCCCTCCTTGAGGGAGCCCCAGCTAGGCACTCCGTGTCCTCGAGACTTCAAGGCAGTGTGGTCACCGTATGAGGAGGGAACCTCCGTGGCTGCTCTTGAGAGCACAAACCACTTAGGTGACTCTGGGCCCAAGCCTGTCTTATGAAAAATTGACTTGTGCTGCTTCTTGTGGCCTCGGAGGCCCTTGGGGATCATCTGCTGGCAGAGACCACGCACCAAAGCATCATGATCTGACCCGAGGCATCGAAGACAACAATCATGCGTTTTTGTGCATGGCATGTTATGAGTGCAGCAGTCGCACAGCTTGAAGTCACTAGGCCTGACCAGAAAGTGTGCAAAAATCCATGTACCGAGGAAAAGGACCCAAAAAAAATGCGACGCTGGAGGCAAGCAGAATCAGGAGATGGGAAGGAACTAGTATGCGAAAGGAGAAAGAGACAAAAATAGCCAAAAAATCAACTTTTTCCGGGAGAGATAGACACACATCCGATGGGATCTGTGCAAAAAAGAAGACTTGAGGCAAGACGGCACCCTTAGATGGGAAGGGAACCACGCATGCATGGTACATCTCCAAAAGGCTTTCTTTGAAAGCTGAAGAGAGGTTACCATACAGGCTCCGTTTTCGCTGATGTCACCCATATGTGAGGACTGCTTCCTGCTTGTTCCCAATCATTAAGCATGTAGATAGATGGGTGGCTGATGGACGTGAGGATCACCTGGTAATATGCCTACCTGGTGCGAAGGTAGTGGACCTCATCTGCCACCTAGACAAGGTTTTAGATAGTGCTGGGGAGGTGTCTGCTGTCTTGGTACATGTTGGTACCAATGACATAGTAAAAAGTGGGAGTGTGGCATTCTCCGAAATGCTTCCCATTCCACTCGTAGGACCCAAAAGGCAGGCAGAGCTCAGGAGTCTAAATGCGTGGATGAAATGTTGGTGCAAAGAGGAGGGTTTTGAAGTCATTAGGAACTGGACAAAATTCTGTGGAAGGGAGGGGGCTTTTCTGAAGGGATGGGTCCACCTTAACTGGGATGGTAAGAGGCTGCTGGCATTAACCTTTAAAAAGGAGATAGAGCACTTTTAAAACTAGATAATAGAGGAAAGCCGACAATCGCCCAAGAGCGCATGATTCAGAATTATGTATCCTTGATTCTAGCAAAAGAGGGAATTTAGGGAATCCCAACAGAGAGGTTCCAATAAAGATAAAAGTAACCCAGATACCCTTAAGTAGAGAGCTGAAAGATTCCAAATTACCACCATCAACTGATAACCAGATTAATATGAATAAAATACAACCTCTAAAATGTCTGTATGCAAATGTTAGAAGTCTAGAAAATAAGATGGGAGAGCTAGAATATATAGCACTAAATGAAAGGTTAGATATGATTGGCATCTCAGAGACCTGGTGGAAGCAATGGATACCTGGGTACAAACTATATCACAATGGATACCTGGGTATTTCACAATGGATACCTGGATACAAACTATATCACAATGATAGGGTAGATCAAATTGGTGGAGGGGTTGTGCTCTATTTTAGAGAGGGCATTGAGTCATACAGGATTAAAGTTTTTCAGGAAACAAAATACACCGTGGAATCTCTATGGATAGAAATCCCATGTAAAAAAGGGAAGGCGATAGCAATGGGAGTTGTACTACCAAATAAACTGCCAGGCCAGAATGAACAGATGGATAATGAAGAAATCAGGGAAGCTAACAAAAGTTACAATACAGTAATAATGGGTGATTTCAATTACCCCGGTATCGACTGGGTCAGTGTCACAGCAGGACATGCTAGGGAGATAGTTTCTAAATGAAATAAATGACTGCTTCTTGGAGCAGTTGCTACACAAACTGACAAGAGGGAAAGTTATTCTGGACTAGTTCTTAATGGAACACAGTATTTGGTACAAGTGATAAGTGTGTTGGGGCCACTTGGAAATACTGATCATAGCATGATCGCATTTGATTTAATAAATGGAAGAAGAAAGGCAAAGAAATCCACAGTACTACCTTTTAACTTTCAAAATGAGAAAAATAGTTAAGAAAAAACTAAGAGGAGCAGCTGCAAAAGTTAAAGATTTACATCAAGCATGGCTGTTATTTAAAAATACTATCTCAGAAACCCAGATCAGATGTATTCCATACTTTAAGAAAAGTGGTAGAAAGGCCAAAAAACTGCAAGCATGGTTTAAAGGCGAAGTCAGAATGGCTGTTGTAACAAAAAAAGCATCTTTCAGGAAATGGAAAAAGGAGCCAAATGACAAAAACAGAAAATAATATAAGCACTGCCAAATTAGATAGAAGGCATTGATAAGGAGGCAAAGAGAGAGTTTGAAAAAAAGCTTGCTATGGAAGCAAAAACAAGGCCATAGCAGAGAGATTGAATGAATTCTTTGCTTCAGTCATTACTGAAGAAGATGTAGGGAGGTTACCCATGTCTGAAATGGTATTTAAAGGTAATACTGTATATCATAAAAATTGAAAGAGATATTGATAAACTGAGAAGATGTATTACAAGTTTGATAAACTGAAGTGTAATAAATCACCTATACTGAATGATATTGATAATATAGATAAAGCGGGAAGATGTATTACAACTATTTGATAAAGAGTAGCAAATCACCTTTACAGGATGGTATACATGAGGGTGTTGAAAGAACTGAAAGATTTGACCTACAGCTATTAGTAATCTGTAAACTATCATCAAAATCATCTGTTGTACCTCAAGACTGGAGAATGGTCAATGTAACACTAATTTTTAAAAAGGGTTCCAGGGGTGATATGGGAAACTACAGACCCGTGAGGCTGACATTGGTACCGGGCAAAATGGTATAAAGAATAAAATTACTGAACATGTAGATAGTCATGGTTTAACGGGAGAAAGCTAACATGGATTTAGCCAAGAATAGTCTTGTCTTACTAATCTGCTATATTTTTTGAAGGAGTGAATAACAGGTAGACAAAGGTAAGCGGGGTGATATAGTGTACCTGGATTATTAGAAAGCCCCTGACAGGGTCCCTAATGAGAGACTCTTGGCCAATTTAAAAAGTCATGGGATTGAAGGCAGTGTACTACTGTGGATCAGGAACTGGTTAAAAGATAGAAAGCAGAGAGTAGGGCTAAATGCCCAATTTTCTCAATGGAGAAAGGTAAATAGTGGAGTACTCCAGGTCATAAATTCTTTAAAATGTAAACTTCATACAATATTCATTCTAATAGGCACTCCCATATATAACTCTTATGGAAATTTATAATTAAAAATTACAAAATATAGTAAAAGGACCAGAAGGATTAAGGGTTTAGCATAGTTGCTGAATGCTATTCAAAAAAGGTCCAACAAAAATATTGTCTTCTGTCAGTAATATATTATGACTGGATTTGCTATGAGTGGGGATTTGTGAGAATAACATTTGATGAAGGGATTATCCCCATGTGGTGATCTATTACTCTTTCAGTCCTGTAATGAGTCTGTAGGATATGGCAGGCTTTGTTTTTAGTGATGTACATCCCATTTCAGGGAAGGCGGCAATGCACACAGGGCCAGTGCAAGGGTTTAGACGCCCTAGGCAAACCTTCAGCCTTGCATCCTCCCTTAGATAACTTTTAGACCCCTCACCTCTCTGTCTGATATTTGGATAGCAATCATGATCACCTCAACACCAACCCCCCCAAAACAATATTGTGAAAATGCACAATTGAACATCAGACATATATACATATATCTACATTTGGGGGGTAATTTTAAAAAAGATTTTTCACATGAAGGGGCCTTTTCACACATGTATAATGGCTTTTATAAAATTTCCCCAGGGGTTACACACGTAAACGTGTGTGCAAACTTGTGTGTGCCCAATGTTGTAGGCATGTTGTGGGGCGCCTTTTTGACATTTACACAGGCATTTTATGCGCTAGTATTTATGCCTGTTTCTGAGCAGACATAGATGTCTATGGCTTCTGTCTAGCTTCTATTTCTGCTAGTTTCCCCAAATGTGTTATAAATACAGATAGATGTTATGTGTCTTTATAAAATAGGCTAGAGATACGTGCCTATGTGGCCTTTACAAATAGGCAACCTGCTATAACATTACCCTCAATGAGAGCAATTTCCAGAAGCAATTCAGCCAGGTAAATGGTCTATTAAAAATACACACTGATAGTTTGAGTGTGTGTGAGTGTCAGGGTCCATTCTTTTTCTTAGCCTGCAGATGCTCTTTACCATCTCCCCCAGATGCTGCCATCCCAGGGGATCGCCTAGTCTGCCTAATCAACCTTCAATACTGTATATATATGCCAAAATGGAAACTGTCTTCAACCCATTCCCCTCCCCCCCAATGCCATCACACTTCTTGCTTGGCCACCATGACAGGGGCTATCGAGGGGGGCAGGGGTGCAAGGCTGGAGGTTTGCCTAGGGCGCCTAAACCTTTGCACTGGCCCTGTGTATTTTGTCTTCTATTTAGAAAACAGAATTCCTAAAATTTTCAAAACAAGAATTTAAATGTTCTTATATTTTATTAAACTGGAACTATGCAAGGTTTGACAAAAACCTTTCATGCAACACTCCTGCTTATTGCAAAAGTTGCTAATTTCTTGTTATACATAATGGGGGTAATTTTCAGATTACCCACACAAGTCCTCATTTACTATCTTGCATTAACAACTTAATTTGCATTAACAACTTAAGTAACATGCATCAATATGAGTTAACGTATATAAACTACTCCCAAAGATAGAACTCTATCTCTGGCAGCCAGTCATTCTACCATGGAAATGCAGAGGGAGTTTGCCCTTAGCAGCAGGTGTCTTTGGCACACAACAATAGCACCAGGAGGGAGAAAAGAGGTCTTTTGCATCTAGCACTCATATTAAAAGGGTGCAACAGGCTTAGAGCAGTATCCTAGGAGAAGAGAGCAGACGGTTGATGTCTGGCAAACTGTGTCAGAACCCTACTGTTTCATAAGGAGAGTAGCTTGGCCTGTGAAAGAAGTTTCAAGAACTATACCAGCAACCAAGCCTTCCACTTCATCGGAGCCAGGAGCCTTGCAGAGCAATTCTGGGGACCTGCGTCTACAGAAGGCACTATCTCTCAGGAAGAGAAGGAACCCAAGCAACCATCTTACACCTGTGGCACCAGATCCAAGTGTGACATCCAGCACAGTATCAAGGAACTCTGTCTGTCTCACATACAGATTCAGGCACACTGGGAAAAGTACCAGAAAGAAGAGAGGGGAATTTCCACTCAGGAAAAAACAGACTAAATTTTAAGATATATATATATGGTGAAGAAACTAGATTAACTAATAAAGGATGCAAGAGTGATGAATAAAGGAGAGCTTATTCAGACTGAGATAAAGAATAACTAAAAGAAGTTTGGTAAAATACCTAAAACTAAGAGAAGAAAGAAGTAATCTGTCTGTAACCATTTTTGATTGAGGAGAAAGGGGTCAACTGCTTGTATCAGTTATTGTTTGCTGTTACTGCCAATTCTTATTGCTGTTTCTCAGGGACTTTAAAGTTCAAGTAAACCCTTGGTTTAGACTACAATTTCTGGTCTGGACTCAGTTTATTTGAGAAGGGAGTGGTGTAAGAGTGCCAAGTAGCAAGGGCTTCCTGGCTTATGCTAGTCCCCACTAAAAGAAACCTGATACTAAAAATCCATGAGCTTCAGACTAAAAGACTGAAAAAAAGGCTCTTAAGATTAGTGTGCTCCCTGGTCTGCCAAGCAGCCGGTGAAGCAGCTGCTAGGACCACATAGAAAATGAGGTTACTCACCTGTAGCATGTGTTCTCCATGGGGCAGCATAAGTTCTCACTTCTGGGTGACATCACCATCGCAGACCATGCAGAACTCACTTAGCTCACATTCTAGAAGCTTTTAGAAAGCTCAACTGTTCATGCATACCTCTTCCCTCCTGCCGTTGCCATGCATGAGAAGCTTAGTCTAGTTTTTTTATTTTTTTTTTATTTATTCACTTTTAAAGTTGCTTTACAACAAAACAACTTATACAGAAATAGAAAAAGACAAGAAAAAAAAACAAACAAAAAAACCCAAATGCGGTAATCAATTATACCCAAGAAAACGAAACAAAAAAAAAGCCCTTTTCTCACTAGCCCAAAACCATAAGAGATCCAAGACAACAAAAGAGTAAAGCAATTTATATAGAGGTCAAAAGGAAAACAATAACCCTACAAAATCAGCAAACTAAACTAATACAGTGCGTTATAATCTCACACCTACGAAACTCAGATAAATGAGAGCTAATAAAGGCTGCTAGCTGACTAGGATCATAAAAGACATAAGATTTAGAATGCAGTTTAACCAAGCACTTACATGGGAATTTAAGGAAAAATACCCCCCCCCCCCCCCAGCTGAGATATCCCCGGCTTCAGGAGGAGAAACTCTTTACGTCTTTTCTGTGTGTCCCGGGCAAAGTCCGGGAACATATGGATCAACAACCCCTTGAAAGAAACAGAACGCTTTTTGAAATATATATAAGAACATAAGAACATAAGATATGCCATACTGGGTCAGACCAAGGTCCATCAAGCCCAGTATTCTGTTTCCAACAGTGGCCAATCTAGGTCATATGTACCTAGCAGTTTCCCCAAGAGACACAAGTTCCACAATGCTTGTACTGGGTCAAGCATTGATATCTTCGGTCACTTCTTAATAATGGTTTATGGACCTTTCCTCCAGGAACTTGTCCAAACCTTTTTTAAACCCAGCTACACTAACAGCCTTTACTACATCCTCCGGTAACAAATTCCATATACTCTAAGCAGCCATTCACGATCATCAGATAATGCAAAGATTACTACTAATGTTGCAAGAACAGTAGTTTCCAGATCAGAGGATTCCAAAACTTCAGTTATATTTAAAATATCCGTATGCTTACTCCTGTTGAAGTCTGCTGAGATGCATCACCCAAAATCTTCTTGCCAGTAGGTAAATAGTATATTTTAGATAAAGGTGGCTGAGACTCCAATGGAATCCCCAAGGCTTCTGCCATATACTTTTTAAACAAATCTCTAGCCAAAATTAGAGAAGAACGGGGGAAATTCAACACATGTAAATTAGCAGAGCAAACCTGGTTTTCGAGAGTCTCAGTTTTAAATTGAATTGACGTCAGATCTTTAACCAAGGCAGAAACAGAATCTTCCTGCCTAGGTTGAAATCCCTTCAAACTCTCAAGTTCTTTCTGCAGAGTAGAAACATCAAACACATTTCTCTGAATGGCAAGAGTGTTATGATGAACCAACCCCAAAATCATATTAGAATTAGAAATCATAGTCTCACCCAACTTGGAAATAGCAGTCCAAATAGATTCCAATGAAAAATAATCAGGGCATTTCAAAACAAACTCAGGGAGAACTGTCTGCTCTGACCACATCTCTCCACCCAGAACACAACTTCCTGCCATCCCAGGTTGTTGAACAGCCAGCTGTAGCTCTCCCGACTTTTTCCCAATGGCAGACGACTTCACCCCTGAAGCCTCCACTGCAGCTAGTCCAGCCAAGTGCGTCGACAACAGGAACAGCCTTGGTGCCTCTCCTCCCAACGGGGCAGCTTCCAGCCCAGAACCTGAATTGGGTGACCCGACCGCACCAAGGCAAAGAAACATGGCAGGGAGCAGAGGGGGCAAATGCAGATCCGGTGAAAGCTCACATCCCGAAGACGATGCCATGCCCCCCGACACCAGGATCGACTCAACTGGGAAACCACTGGATTGTGCTTGCTGATGCTCAGTCCGTGCTACAAAGGAATCCATTTGGACAATCGCAGAATAGAGCTCTGGGGAATCCCCAAAGAATCGGGATGATAATTCTGTGGCTTCCCCTTCCTCTTCAGCATCGCAAGGAACACGTCTGAGATAGCTGCTAGTTAAGTGGCCATCTTGGATACTCAGTCTAGTTTAAGAGCTTAAGAGCCAAATGCAAGGGGAGGTAAAAGGGTAGTGAGGACTTCATGTACTCCTCATGGAGAACACCTACTATAGAGTAACTTCAATTCCATGGACAAACAGGATTAGTGTTCCATTTTGGGAATCCCTAGCTACAGGTTGTCTCAAATAACAGCATAAGGTGCCACAACTAGAAGATATGAACAATAGTATTTTTACTGCCAACAGGGCTTTTATGTTTTGTTTTGTTTTTTTTATGCAACCTGAACAAAAAAGAAAAGGGCCTAGGAGAGAGTAAAGTTGGATTCTAACCCTCAAAAAGATTCTGGAGGACTGACTGACCAAAACTGCTGTCACACCTGGAGTCTCTATCCAAACAGTAGTGAGATGTGAATGTATGGACAGCAATTTAGATCACAAATTTTGCAAATCTCCCCCATGAAGGCTGACCAAGTGGGCCACCAATACAGCCATGACTCAGAAATTATGAGCCATGACTTGGCCCTCAAGTGTTAGTCCTGCCTGGAAATAAAGGAAGAAGATACAATCTGCTAGCCAAATTGAAAGAGTTTGCTTCATATTGGCAGCCCTCAATATACTGGGGTCAGGAGAAAAAGCTGGGTGGACTTTCTAAGGGCTTTAGTCCATTCTTGATAAAAGGCCATGGCTCTCTTGCAGTTTAATGTGTGCAGCACCTTTTCCCCTTTGTGGGAATGAGATCTGGAGGAAAATGTTGGAAGGATGAATTAAAGTGGAAGGATGACATCACTTTAATAAGTAATTTAGGATGAGTATGTAAGACCAGTTAGTATAGGGTGGACTCTCTATTAGAGCATGAAGGTATCTCACGCTGCGTAACAAAGTAACTGCCACCAAAAAGACCACCTTCCAGGTCAGAAACTTCAGTCCACAGGCACTCAGTGGTTCAAAGAGAACGTTCATCAGCTGAGACAAAGCCACATTGAGATCCCATGACACCACAGTGGTTTTAGGGGGAGATTCAATATAAACAAACCACGCAAAAAGTGAATAACTAAAGGCTGTAAAGGGATAGGCTTACCCTTTGCATTATGATGGTAAGCTCCAATTGCACTAAAGTGGGCCCTTACAGAGTTGGTCTTCAGACCAGACTGTGAGAAGTGTAGAAAGTATTCAAACATTGTGTGGAACAGGAGAATGGATCATGGTCTGACCCTCACCAGACAGCAAACCTCTGTCATTTGAAAAAATATAATTTTCTGGTAGAAACTCTTTTGGACGCCAAGATAACACTAGCTACCCCAACTAGCAGGTTAAGGGAGTTGACTTCTAGCTTCTCAACATCCAAGTAGTGAGGGATAGGGACTTAACATTGGGACTGAGAAGCCTGCAAAGTCAAAGTTGGGGATTAGCCCAGAAAGATGGGGTCTCAGATGGAGAGATCATGAAGAACTACTACTATTACTACTAGTTATCATTTGCCTAGTCAAGACAGGCAATACAACATCTGGGGACTATGGCATACTGTTTCTAGGGGAATAATAAGGATACACATAGGAGGTGAACAGGAGACTAAGGAGATCAAGATCCAAAAGTAGCCTTGAAGAGGCGAGTTTTTAGCCCACATTTAAATAGGGCCAGAGATGGAATCTGACGTACTGACTCGGGGAATTTGTTCCAGGGGAGCTTCAGCTGTCTGAGCCAAAAATGGGCAATGAGTGTCATTGCACCTCTGTTCTGTTGATGTTTCAAAATTACCAAATTTTGATAGAGGTAAATGAAAAGTATGACTGCAACTGGACATATCTAAGGCCTAAGTATGACTGCAACTGTACATATCTAAGGATATATCTAAGGGGGTCTAAGTGACACTGAAGATAAGATAAAGGAAACTCTTAAAACAGCCAAAAAATTACTAAAGAGGGCTAAAGGGATAAAGAGCAGCAGCCACAAGGAGAAGAATATACCACATTACCAAGAAAAAAATTCTGTGAACAGGAAAAAAAATCCCGTGGTACAAGTAGACATTTGTCAGGCTCTGCAGAAAAAACAAGACTGGGTTCCTCAGGCATGGTATGCGCTGTTGAGCTTTCTTAAACTTCTAGCATGGGAGCTGAGAGTTCCCGTGCAGGCTCTGGTGATGTCACCCAGAAATGAGCACTTATCCTGCTTGCCCACAGAGAAAGGTGGTTACAAATAGTTAGTATATAGGCCCCATTAAGAATAATGCAGCATACACTATTAAATCTGCATTAAATTGCATTAGTGCACATTAGCCCAGTAAACTATGTAAATGCCTTAAATGGGGATATTCAATGGCACTTACATGGTTAATCTCATTGAATATCCTCTTCTAACTCCCCTACGCGCCACGATGCTATCCAGTTAGTATCAGGGCGTGTTGGGGCGGAGCGGAGGCAGAGACTGTCATTAACCGGGCAGCAACGATATTGATGTTGCCCGGCTAGCAACATGCGCCTAAAAGATAGGCAAGGAAAACCGTCACTTATCTTTGAGACGCAGGAGCTAACCTGGCAACATGCAATATCGCCGCTGCCCGGTTAGCTACTATGGCTTCTGGCGTGTGCGGCAATCCCCAGATATTCAATGCCAAGGCCACATATGACCCTGGCACTGAATATCCAGAGTTAAGGGTCGGTGGGCAGGGCTATGCACCGTAGGGGCGCATAGCCTGCCCAACTCAATATCAGGCCCTTAAAGTCCAGCTAAAAATCTGCACACTATTAAAGATCATACATAGTTTAAAGCAGCCAAAGTGGAGCACTTTTCAGCCAAGCCCTTTTAAGTGGGTAAATAACAAAAGTGCAGTAAATAGTTAATGCACCTGCAATGCAGTGGCTAATTCCTGTGTTAACTGATAAATAATGGAATTGGGGTGAGAAATGGGTGGGGTTTGCACCTAACACGTAACATGCAGTACAGTGCCATATGTTAAATGTTAATGCAGCAGGTAACATTGCAGCTGGTGCTGTGATAACACATTGCGAGCATAATACCATTGTTTAATTGAAACCAGTCCCATTCTTATGCAATAAAAATTGCATAAAATTAAGTAATTCTATGTTTCTTGAGACACATTGTACTATGTAGAAGCAGTAAGACTAATTCAGAGATAGTGCATGAAACAGTAAGTGAATGCTTTGCTTCCTTAGCACAATTATTTGACTATCATCAGGTGCTCAAATATCTGAAGAACTAGTAAATCAGACTTCAAATTAATCTGACATGGCTGGCTTTAGGCATGTTATTCTATAAAAAGCATTGCCATCTTGCCTCAGTCCAAACCCCCCCCCCCCCAAGCCAGGGATGCAACTCTGCCCTTAGCCCTCCTCCCAGAGCTTATCTAGGGCTCCCTAGTGATCCAGTGGTGATTGTGGCAAGGGCAGTCCCCCTCCATTCCTTTCCCCATCTCAGGTGGCATACAAAACGGCATTGTCTCGCTACCACTGGGGATCAGTACTGCAAGACTGTCATAATTTTGAATGCTGCCAGAGAAGGGGCAGGAGTGGAGGGGGACCATCTACTGCCCCGATTACCAGTGAACCACAAGGGAGCCTCCAGTAAGCCCCAAGGGAAAGCAGAGGTGGAGAGGCTGAGGCAATGCTTTGGTTGCTATCTAGGAAAGCTGAGTACTGAAGTTGGGGGGGGGGATCAGTGAGGAGGGGGCTTCACTCAGAGGTCAGACTTTCCTCTGCGGGATGGGGGGGAGGCTGAATTCAGAGGAGGGACGGCCAGACAGGTGGTTGGAGAGAATGCATTGCAGCTCCAGCTGCTGGTCCCTTCCCTGACCTTTCACCCCTGTCTGCATTCCCTGCCTCAGCAAGCACCGGGAGCACCGGTCCTGTGGTAAATGTATGCCCCATGCGGTAAATGCTGGACATGACCCCTGCATTTACTGCACAGGATTTGCACCTACTATGCCAGCATTTCTGCACATGCTGTGGAGTAGGTGCAAAACCTTACCACATCTTAGTAGATATGCTCCTTATTGCTTTATCGTTTTGTTGGATTTAATCATGTTTTGAGAATAAATTGTACTGAAATATAGACTATCTTTGAGATTTCACAATCCTTTTCTCAATATTGTAAATGGTTTTGAAACTTCTCTCTCATTTTCTCATCTATAGTATTTTAACCATAAATAAAGTCTTGACTGTCTTGTTAAGCAGTTAAGCAGGAGAGATCTATGTTTAGAGGAAAAACAAGCATGGTAGTTAGCGCCAACAGATGGTCTTGTCACGGAAACCTAAAACCAGAGTTACCGCTGGTTCTTTCTCTCACACTAGTATAAATTGTTCATGCTCTACAATTTGTTTTGCTCAATGTTGTCACACCTTCCTACTAAATTCAACACTCTGTTCTTATAATACCGACAACCAACCAACCAACACTCAAATGTGGTTTGCAGAAATGTGCCATCCAGAACATTTAGATACAGAACACAGCCCACCGCACTAATGTGCTTTAAAGTGAACCAAGAGATGGCTTTACAAAATGCCACAAGTTATCACATGGATAGAAACAAAATATGCAGATTTTCTGCAGTATTACTGGATTAGCTGTGCATGTCAATTCATGACTCCTCCTGAAACAAAACCAAATAATTAGTAATCAGCTATTAATATTGTGAAGCTGTGACACAGCAGTGTCTGACATTCAGCTATAATTGCCTTAAAGTTTAGAGGGGGCAGGAATGCAGGGAAGGAATATGTATCCCAGAGGCAACACGTGTCTGAGCCAAAAGAGAAAAAAATCTAGCATCCAGTCATTTGCCGTGTAACAGTACCAGGCTGCTATGAAATTTATGAGGCACTACCCACAATGGTGCTTGCTTGCAGAAATGAAAACCTGCAGGGTTGAATTCACAGGGATGTAAGGTGATCTGGCCCTTCTGTCATAAACTACTACTCAAGATCTCTCTGGCAGATTAGATTTAAGCCATGGGCTCAAATACTAATCAAGGCCATTCCATTTTATATCAGGCTATCTGCCTTTAACTAATTTCATTTTCACAATAATTTATAAAACTTACAATTATAACATCTGAAATGCAGCAAACTACTAACCTAGGATCATTTCAATGGTGAATATGGTTTTTAAGTGCCACTGAGCCGGTTGACTTATGGCGACCCTCTGGATAGTTGTCCTAAACTGTGTTCAGTCTTTAGTCAGGCAGCTAGTTGTTGACAGAGTGGCATCCATAGCTGCTGTTAATGTATCGATTCATCGCATTGTTGACCTTTCTCTTTTGTGCTGATCTTCAGCCTTGCCAAGTAGGATGTCTTTCTCTAATGATCTTTCTCTTCGAATGATGTGTCCAAATATGAAAGTCAAAGTCTTGTCATTTGAGTTTCTAAACAAAGCTTAGGTCTGATCTCCTCTCGTACCAATGATTTGTTCTTTGGGCAGTCCATGGTATGCACAGTATTCTTTGCTAGCAACATAATTCAAAAGACACTGATTTTTTTCCTGTCTTTCTTCTTCACTATCCAACTTTTGTATCCATATGACACTACTGAAAATACTATGGCTTGTGCAAGTTGAATCTCTGTATATAGAGCTATGTCTCTGCCCTAGAGAATCTTGTCTAGGTCCGTCCTTGATGCATTGCTCTTAGCAGAATGGCATCAGATTTCTTGACTGCTTGTTTCTTTATTGATTACACTGGTCAACATTAAAATCGTTACTGACTTTAAAAGGCCCTAATCTGTAGTATCTTGGTGAGCTGAACACGAATATAAGATTAAAAATTTTTTATTGGCTCTCGTTTTGAAGAAATTGCATGTAGTTCATTTTTGACGTTTCACCGTGTAAATTTATCCAGTAGGACATCAACAACATCCCAAATAAGCCTTGAATGATGTAATATTGCATCACATTGCATAATACCAGCATGCACACATCATCCAGAATTGATTGCATCATTTTCTGATGCAATGCAATACTACTGCCAGATGGCTGCTGAAGCCATATGACGTCAGCAGTGTACTATACGCAGTCGGAAAGCTTGAGCATTTAAAATATTTCAGACTGTGTGCGAGACAGTTTAAGCTACTGTTACATGTAACTTTTATTAACCATATAGTTTTAGCCATTTAGGTACAACACAGAACAGTAATGCCGCGAAAGTGCGTTAATACCGTTGACAATTTCTGCTACATTTGTGGGGAAGTGACATTTGCCAACCAGAAGAAAAGTATCACTTCTCAACTGAAGAAGGCATATCATCTTTACTTCGGATGCAAGATTGATGACCAAGGCAAGCCTTGGGCCCCGCATATATGCTGCGCTACATGTACAACACAGCTTTCACAGTGGTTGAATTGCAAAAGACCATCAATGCCATTTGCAGTCCCCATGGTTACATGACTGTAACTTCTGCTTGGTTCCTCCTCTTTCCAGCGGAATAACGAAGCAAAAGAAGTCGAGCATAGTCTACCCAAACATTCTGTATGCATTGAGACCAGTTCCACATGGTGAGGGACTTCCTATTCCAGTACCTTCATCAGAATATTCTCTTGATTCATCTGATGAGGACAAGGGTGAGCCGACCTGTTCTTCTCCTGGTCCGTCAGCATGCAGTGACCCAGATTTTCAATGGGATGCATTATCAACTCCAAACAGAATAACACAGGAAGAACTAAATGACCTGGTTCGTGATTTAGACTTATCCAAGAACAAGGCAGAATTGCTAGGATCAAGACTCCAACAATGGAATCTTCTAGAAGAAGATGTCAACATTACTTCATATCGAAAGCGCCACCAGCAGTTGGAGCCTTTCTTCAGAAAGGAAAGTAATCTGGTATTCTGTTCCGATATTGAAAGCCTCATGAATGCCTTAAAAATCACTCATGACCCACAAGACTGGAAACTATTTATAGACTCTTCGAAACGGAGTCTGAAGGCTGTGCTTGTGAATAATGGAAACCGTCTTCTATCTATTCCAGTAGCGCATGCCGTCCATATGAAAGAGACATACGATAATGGAAGTCAGTAGATGCTTTAAGTTAACTATAACAAGTACAGCTGGCACCTCTGTGGTGACTTGAAGGTAGTTGCCCTTTTAATGGGACTGCAGCAGGGATATATAAAATACATGCGTTTCTTATGTGAATGGGATAGCCGAGCAAGGGATTGCCACTACTTGCGGAAGGAATGGAATCACAGACAAAATGTAACAGTTGGAGAGAAGAATATCCAGCACCCAGCTCTGGTTGAGGCTCACAAAATCCTGCTACCACCCCTTCACATCAAACTAGGTTTGATGAAAAACTTTGTGAAAGCCATGGACTGCACTTCGCTAGCTTTCCGATACCTGCATGAAAAATTCCCTCGACTCAGCGAAGCAAAGATTAAAGAGGGAGTTTTTGGGGTCCTCAGATTCGAGAGCTCTTCAAAGACGACCAGTTCAACAACTTGCTGCAGGGTGATGCGAAACAAGCATGGAATGCTTTTCGCCTAGTGTCAACAAACTTTCTCGGGAATGTTAGGGCAGAAAACTACAAGGAACTAGTAGAAGACATGCTGATGCAGTATCAGAAACTTGGTTGCAATATGTCTCTAAAGATCCATTTCCTTGATTCCCATCTCGATTTCTTTCCTGACAACTGTGGTGTGGTTAGTGATGAACAGGGCGAAAGTTTTCACCAGGATATCGCAACGATGGAGCAAAGATACCAGGAAAAATGGTCCACTACAATGCTGGCTGACTACTGCTGGACACTCCCCAGAGAAGCTCCTGAACAGCTGTACAAGAGACAGGCGAAAAAATCTAAGAAGTAGTCTATGACTTGGTTTTTTACAGGTATTAACCAAAGGCCTATTATATTTACTATTGACATGCATTTCGTGATGTAAACATGAATTCTTGTAGATTCCAAAAAACTAGAGCCAACTTTACAATTTCACTGTCATATTTGTGTTCAGCATATAAAAATTGATAAGAAATGACTATTTTTATTTCAGTAACATGACTTTTGTAAAACTTTGTTGACCAGTGTTATTGATGCAAGCAGGTTAAAGTTGTCTACTATTTCTATTTCTTCTCCATCAAGGATAAAATGATTGATTTTGCCAGTTAGCAGGATCTTTGTTTTCTTCATGTTAATGTGCAGGCCCATTTTAAGACTATGTTCCTTCATCTTGATAAGCAGATGTTTCAGATCATCTTCACTTTCGGCCAGTAATGTGGTATCATCAGCTTAGTGGAGGTTGTTGATGAATCTGCCAGCCATCTTCACATATCGGTTGTCTTCATATAATTCTGCTTCTCTGATGATTTGTTCTGCATATAAATTAAACAAGTAGGGGGAAAGCATGCAGCCTGTTGTATACTTTTGCTGATTTTAAACCATTCTGTTTCTCCTTGCTCTGTTTGAACTGCTGCTTCTTGATCAATGTAAAGGTTGTGCATGAGAACTATCAGGTGTTCTCGTATACCCATGCTTCTTAATGTGGCTCAGAATTTTTCATGATTTGCACAAAGACCTTACTGTAGTCAATATAATACATACTACTACAACTACTACTGCTTATTTCTATAGTGCTACAAGGTGTACGCAGTGCTTAAATATCCGTTTGGTATTCATTTCTCTCTTCAAAGATTCATCTCACATCTGTGATGATATCTCTTATCCTTGCTTTCCTGAACCCTGATTGCATTTCAGGCAATTCTTGTTCCAGGTTTGGTTGTAGTCTCCAATGGTTTATGGTTTAGGCATTTGATATACCGCCCTTTACTTACGCATCAGAGCGGTTTTACACGTATATACTAACAGGTACTTTTTTATTCCCTTGTCCCCAAAGGGCTCACAATCTAAGTGTACCTGAGGCAATGGAGGGTTAAGTGGCTTGCCCAAGGCCACAAGGAGCAGCCATGGGACTAGAGACCTCAGTCCCTCCGGCCTGAGGTTACTTGTCCCGATGCGGGAATTGAACCCCTTGGCCTCCGGCCTGAGGTAACCTGTCCCAACCACTGAGCCACTCCTCCCTCTATGACCTTGAGTAGAATCTTGCTGGTGTGTGGGATCAGAGTAATTGTGCGATAAATTCCAGATAACTTTTCTTCGGTATTGGTAAGAACACAGATCTTTTCCAATTAACTGGCCATGATGCTTTCTTCCTAAGTTCCTCGTAGAGCATTGCAAGTATTCTAACAACTGCAACAGATTGTTCTAATACTTCAATGACCATGTCATCAATGCCTGGTGCTTTGTTCTTTGATAATGCTTTCAATGCTGCTTCAATTTTTTCTTTCATCACCACAGTTCCTGATCATAAGATACAGGTTGAAATGGTTGCTGATCCACTTGATCTTATGGTATAATAACTTTATGTATTCTTTCTACCTTTTCTTGATCTTCTCAGCATCATTTAATATGGATCCTTGAGGGTCTTTCAGCATTTCAGTTTCAGACTGCTTTTAACTCGTGTAGCTTTAAGAAAACTGATCTTGTTCTTCCTTTAAGAGTTTCTGATCCCATTTCTTTGCATGCTTCATTACATTACTTCTTTGTCTCACCTTGCTTGTATGTTGGAAACCTCTGCTAAGTTCAGTGATTACATCTCTTTCTGCTGGCTTTAGCTTCTCTGCATCTGAGCAATTTTCAGAGTTCTTTCGATCTATTTTGGCTGTTTTTGCTTTTCACTTTTTGAAGAGGCTTTTCGGCTTCTTCGAGCACAACTTTCTTGATGTCATCCTATAACTCTTCTGGTGGTCTGTTATATCCAAAGCGGCAAAATGATTTTGCAAGGAGTCTTTAAATTCTGGAGGTATATTTTCAAGACCATATTTGGCTACATTCATGAGCAGCTTGCTCTTTTTCAGCTTTAGTTTGAGTTTTCATACTGATAGCTCTAGTAGCTGGTGATCTCTACTATAGTCAACTCCAAGTTTTGTCTTTGTTGATGTTATTGAGCTTTTCTATCGTTGACTTCCAGAGATGTGGTCAATTTTATTTTTGTACAGTCCATTGGGTGAAGTCCATTCAAACAGTCACTGCTTGTGTTGCCAGAAGAAGGTATTTGAGATGAACAGAATTCTTAGTGTTTCTCCAACTTTATGTTGCCAAGCCCATATTTGCCAACCACTTTACTTTCTTCTTTCTTCCCAACGTTTTTGTTTCAGTCGCCCATGACTATCAGTATATCTTGTTAGCATGTTCTATCAATTTCAGCTTGTACCAGTTCATAGAACTGATAGTCTTCCTCTTTAGAAGCTGTTGCTGGTGCATATACTTGAATAATAGTTGGGTTGCTGAGCATTCCTTGTGGACAGATATAAATTAAGTGCCAATTGACTGCATTGTATTTCATTAAAGTTCTTGCAAGTTTCTTAATTATAATTGCAATGCCATTTATTTTTCGTCTTTCATTTCTGGAATACAATACTATGGGGGGGGGGGTCATTCTGTACACAAATAGTGGGGATGGATGTCCCGTTTGGACGTCCCTGCCGGCTCCAGCTAATGCCTCCCAGCACGAACAGTGCGTTTTTACAGGAAGGCCTAGACGGGGGCGAGAGGGGGTGTTTCTGAGGTGGGGCAAGGGCGGGGCATGGGCAGGCCGCGACCTCGGACATACAGAGCTGATTCTGAGGTCAGCCCTGTACGTCCAAGGCCGTGAACATAGAGGGGGGACTTATTCCATCGTAGAGATGGAATAAGTCCCCATGGACATTGGGGGATCAGGCTGCCAGGCCTGATTACTGCAGCTCCATTCAGGAGCCTGGCTGAAGTAGCCAGGCATATGGCTGGGCATGCAGCCTGATAAGAATAAGGGCCTGGCCTGCACGTTCAGGCCATAGATCCGATTCTGATCCCACGGACATGTCTAACCCCCATAGGATCAGAATCGGGTCTACCTCTGGGCGTCCCGATTCCGATCGGCCGCACAGGGGGCTTGACGGACAGATTAGAATGTGCCTCTATGCGATCATCAGATTCAAAGTGCCCAATGCCAGTTCATTTCAGTTCACTGACATCAAACAGATTGAGTTGTATATGTTCCATTTCATTCTTGAGTGCCTCCAGCTTCCCTTGGTTCATGCTTTGAACATTCCATGTCCCAACATTTAAGACATCTTTGCAGCTTCTGACTTTCATTTTATGCACAGCTGCATCAGCAGTCAGATGTTCCAAGGGCTTTGATCCAACCATATATTAAATGCTGACTTTATGCTGAAGTGTCTTCAGCTGTTTTCCAGTAGCCCATTAAGTGCTTTCCAACCTGGGGGTCTCATCTTCCAGTACTATATTGCAATTTGTTTTGTTGTGACTCTCCACTGAGTTTTCATGGCAAGATACGGAAGTAGACTGCCAGGCCCTTCTTCCATGCAGGTTATGCCACTGTTGCTACCACTATCACAGATATGTGATCCTCCGCCACAAACACCGTCTCATATTGCTGCTACTCAGACGTGTGGTTTGTCTTAGTCTGGCACCTCAGTTGAAACCTGTCTATCTTGGGAGACCTTGCCAATAATTAAGCTGTTGATAGCTTAGCCCTCAGCATCACTGATGCACACAAGCCCTCAGAGCATGACAAGCCGCAAAGCAAGCGAAGGTCAATGGTATATAATATAACCAAAAATCAAACTTATTAATGTTTATATATTATGTTTATATATTTTTTTCATTCCTTTGTGAAAAGATGACTGTTCAGCTTCCTCGACTTACAGATGATTCTTATTTGAAATGTCTTTATTCTTAAGCTATATATATCTCAGAAAACTAAAAAAAGATAATTGTTTGATAGATCCTTAATGAACATTGAGGTTATTGCCCTCTTATTTTAACTGCAATTATCTTTAAGAGTTCAAATGTAATGTAACTAATAAAGACAACATAAGCTTGTCGTAATTAGCTTAGCATTTTTTATGTTAGAACAATATTTTTCAAAAACTATCAAATTCAGCTTCTTGTTTTTATCAATGTGCTATAATTAATTTGCATTTTTCCTTGCTGTACCTCATCAGCTTCGTGTGGTCATATCCTTTAGATATGTGTATTTGGTTAATGCTTTCAGTTCAAGAAAATTCTATGCACATAAAACTTACAAGTTACAGAGCTGATTTCTGTGTGTTAAAACATTTTTATGTGCTTTAATAACATGGGATGAGAGTGAAAGTAGATAGATTCAGGAGTGATATGCGGAAATATTTCTTTATGGAAAGAGTGGTGGATCCGTGGAATAGTCTCCCAGTGGAGGTGGTAGAGGACAGTATCTGAATTTAAAAAAGCATGGGACAAACACAGAGGATCTCTAAAGGAAAAAAGGGGACTTTTGTAGTGGTTGAAATGGAAGGACAGACTAGATAGGCCATGTGGTCTTTTTCTGTCATCATATTTCTATGTTTCTAATAACATTTTTCATGCATTAATTTCTGAAATGAACTATGACATGTCTCAAAACCACTCAGAAAACCCGACAATGATTTGAAAAATAAACCAAAAATTTTTTTCCACGTGCATCCTTAATCGAGATGATGGAAGTAAAGGCAGTTGTTTGCACAGTAAGGACGTACACAGAAAAAGTTTGATTCCCTTTTTAGGTCATTTTTGAACTTTTTTCCTGATTTTTGAAGGAGAGGCAGATTGTTTCAAACTATTTTTTTTAATGCACAAACATCAACTTTACGTGTTAAATCGTAGATTAACACACGTTAAATCAATTTTGCATGCATTCATTTTTTTTAAGGTACACTAACTATAGCTTTGCTGCACTGAATGAGCCTCATCCTGGCTGATCTCAGAAATTAAGCAGGATTAGGCCTGGCTAGTAATTGGATGGGTGACCACCTTGGAATGCCAGCTGCTGTACACTTACTGAGTAGAAGAAAGGCTTGGCAATCTACCTCTGGTCACATGTTGCCAAGAAAACACAGGTTGCCAGGAGTCAGCATTGACCTCAAAGGCACACACATGCAACAAAACGTGTGGTAATAAATGCACAATTCTCCAACAGAATGCCTTCAAGAGCATCATTAATCTGAGAATATATATTTATCTATCTCATATCTTATTTATGCACAATACTTTCACAATTAACATTATGAGATTTTGATCCTATCCTACTTCTAAATTCCTAGGGACCTGGGGGGGGCAAGATGGCGGCAGGAAGTTGGCTCTTCGCAGCTGCAACGCAGTAACTCCACGTTCCTGGTTGACGGCACACCTCAGCTTTGTCGGTGATGGGGCGAAGGAAAAGGAAGCAAGCGGGCTTACCCGGAGCTCCACCGCAGGCTTCTGCTGCTGGCCAGAGGACTTTGGAACTGTGTGGGTTTGCGGCAGCGGGGTCCGGAGCAGCGTCTTCGCCAGCACGACGGGAAGAACAGCTGTCTGGGTCGTCTTTGCTGGGCGCATCAGGAGTAAGTCTGTCTCCGGATCAGCGGGCGCCCCCGATGCAACCAGGAAGTGTGACAACAACTCCCGATGGCATCTGCTTTCTTTCTTCGCTGGGTCTTCGGGTGAGTACTCCACAGCCCGGTGGTGAGGAGCAAGTGTCACAAGGGATTGCCTACCTTCCGGAGGGGAGAGGGAGCTTGAGGGCGTCGTCATATCTGAGCCGTTTTCTCATGCAGTAAATCTGCGGCTGCTGGAGCCTAGAGGAGGGCTTCTTCCTGTGGGAAGCCATCACTGCATTGACCACTACTCTATCTACTGTTGTGGGTTCTGTAAATACTGAGATATCAGTTTTAAAATTGGAGGGCTCTAAGACTCAGGAGCTGCAAGCACGTTCTTTGTTAAAGGTGAAGGAGGATGTCAGTCACCTTCAAGAGAAGCATGTGGCTCTGATGAAAGAAAGGGTAGTGCTGACATGAAAAACTGAGCATCTTGAAAATCTGGCACGACGAAATAATCTCCGTCTGCTGAATTTTCCAAAGTCTCCTGTCCCCTTTGGAAATGATGCGGAAGTACTTTGGCGAAGTGCTAATTTTCCAGCTGAGCATCTGCCCCCAGTAACTAGAGCCCAGTATTTGATGATTAACACCTCTGGAGTTCGGGGAAACAACTTGGAGGCATCAGTGAGTGGTATTGGGGACTTGACTGGATTCCTTGAAAGTTCTCTGGATGTGATCACCGAAAGAACCACTATGCCTGTGACTCTTGCTCTAGAAGCTGATAAGTCATTGATTCTTCGGTCTTTCTTCAAAAATATAAATGAGAAGTTCCTTGGTTCAAATGTACGTATATTTCCTGATTTCTCTCGGGTCACCCAATTAAGGTGGAAGGAATTCCTGGCCTATCGTGCTAGGACCAGGGCCGGCCCGTCCATTGAGCAAGAATGTTTTTTGCACAGGGCCTCGCGTTTCGGGGGGCCCCGCGCAAAGAACATTCTGCTTTTTTTTTCTTAATTAAATTTTTAAAAAAAAAGCTGGCCGCGGCGGCATGGAGTGTGCCGCGGGGCTCCCTCTGCCCGGCGGAACTCTCCCGGCGCGGCTGAGCCCCTCTGCGCCGGCTTGCAGATACGCGAAGGGAGAGTGTCTCCCTCGCGTCTCTGTTAAGCCCGCAGGGGCTGATGGGAAGTAGGGGCTGATGGGAAATTTCCCATCTGCCCCTGCGGGCTTAACAGAGACGCGAGGGAGACACTCTCCCTTCGCGTATCTGCAAGCCGGCGCAGAGGGGCTCAGCAGCGCCGGGAGAGTTCCGCCGGGCAGAGGGAGCCCCGCGGCACACTCCATGCCGCCGCGGCGGCAGCGGCCAGCTTTTTTTCTTTTTTTAAATTGCCATGAGCCGGGGGGGAGGGGTTTAACACTGGCAATGGGCTAGGGGGGTTAAGACTGGCAATGGGCTGGGGGGGGTTAAGACTGGCAATGGGCTGGGGGGGGGGTTAAGACTGGCAATGGGCTAGGGGGGGTTTAAGACTGGCAATGGGCTAGGGGTGGGGGGTTAAGACTGGCAATGGGCTAGGGGGAGGGGTTAAGACTGGCAATGGGCTGGGGGGTTAAGACTGACAATGGGCTATGGGGGGGTTAAGACTGGCTGTGGGCTGATGATGGCTGTCTGGAAATGGGGTGATGGGGGTTTAGGACTGGCAATGGGCTATGGGGGGTGGGTTAAGACTGGCTATGGGGGGGTTAAGACTCGCAATGGGCTAGGGGGGGATTAAGACTGGCAATGGGCTAGGGGGAGGGGTTAAGACTGGCAATGGGCTAGGGGGGGTTAAGACTGGCAATGGGCTGGGGGGTTAAGACTGGCAATGGGCTATGGGGGGGTTAAGACTGGCTGTGGGCTGATGAGGGCTGTCTGGAAATGGGGTGATGGGGGTTAGGACTGGCAATGGGCTATGGGGGGGTGGGTTAAGACTGGCAATGGGCTATGGGGGGGTGGGGTTAAGCCTGGCTATGGGGGGTTAAGACTGGCAATGGGCTGTGGGCTGATGGAGGCTGTCTGGAAATGGGGTGATGGGGGTTAAGACTGGCAATGGGCTATGGGGGGGGTTAAGACTGGCAATGGGCTGTGGGCTGATGGGGGCTGTCTGGAAATGGGGTGATGGGGGTTAGGAGTGGTAATGGGCTATGGGGGGGGGTTAAGACTGGTAATGGGCTATGGGGGGGGGTTAAGACTGGTAGTGGGCTGTTGGGGTGGGGGTAGGAATGGTAATGGGCTCTGGGGGGGGGTTAAGACTGGTAAAGGGAGTTGGGCTGACGGGGCCTGTCTGGAAATGTGATGATGGGGGGTTAGGACTGGTAATGGGCTATGGGGGGTTAGGACTGGTAATGGGCTATGGGGGGGGTTAGGACTGGTAATGGGCTATGGGGGGGTTAAGACTGGTAGTCAGCTGATGGGGGGGTTAGGATTGGTAATGGGCTATGGGGGGGTTAGGACTGATAATGGGCTATGGGGGGGGGGCTAGGACAGGAAATGGGCTGATGGGGAGGGGTTAGGACTTGAGGTGGGCTGATGTGGTTAGAACTGGTAATGGGCTGTGGGCTGATTGGGGGGTTTAGGACTGGCAATGGGCTATGGGGGGCTGACTGGAAATGGGCTGATGGGGGGTTAGGACTGGAAGTGGGCTGATGGGGGGTTAGGACTGGTAATGGGTTATAGGGGGGGCTTAAACTGAAAATGGGGTGATGGGGGTTAGGACTGGAAGTTGACGGGGGGCTAGGACTGGTAATGGGTTGGGGGTTGCTAGGACTGGAAATGGGCTGAGTGGAAGGGGAGGCTTGAACTGCAAATAGCTGATGGGGAGGGGGCTTGGAATGGAAATGGGCTGTGAGGGAAGGGAGCTAGGACTGAAAATGGGCTGATGGAACAGCTAGGATAGGACTGGAAATGGGCTGTTGAGGGGAGCTAAGATTGGAAATGGGCTGTGGTGGGGGCTTGAATTGAAATGGGCTCATGGAGGGGCTAGAACTGGAAGTAGGCTCATGGGGGGGCTTGGACTGGAATTGGGCTGAGTGGAGGGGAGCTATGATTTGACATGGGCTGATGGTGGGGCTAGGAAATGACTAGAAATGGGCTGATGGGGGGCTAGGATTGGAAATGAGCTGATGAAGGGACTTGGACTGGAAATGGATGGGGGAGCTAGGACTGGAAATGGGCTGATGGGGGGCTAGGACTGGAAATGGGCTGATGCAGGGGCTAGAAGGGAATGGATGCTTGGTGAGACTGGAACTAGAAGGGAGCTGATGTTGGGGGAGGATTAAAATGGGATGGGGCTGGGAGAGTAAAATGGAGAGGGGAAAAATATTTTGTGTAGGAGGGATGAAAAATCTACAATTGGCCGGGTATTGGGAGATTAAGAGGGGATTGAGGATGGAGGGGTAAAATTTGTGTGGATGAAATAGGAATGAGGAAAGAGCAAAAGGAGAAAGATTAGTATGTTAAAGCAGATGTAGAGAGAGAGAATGGAAAAAAACTAGAAGAGAGAAGAAAGGACAAATGGACAGCAGATGATGGAGTTAGCAGAAAACATGAAGAAACCAGAAGAAAGTGACTGGAGCAATTGCAACTGAAAAAAATGCACAAAAGGTAGAAAGATATCTCTTTATTTTGAATTTATTAACTGGAATATAAAAGCTCTGGGAAATGTGCATCATTAACGTCTGCGCTTTGTTTGGTGCAAGAGGAAATTAATTTATAGTTTTATTTCTACAGTGTTGTTGTACATTCCAAGTTTGGCTTTTGGGGTTCCCAGTTAATTATTGCCTTCCTGTTTCTAAATTGTGATTCCTTGTTTGGTGATGGTCTATGTTCTGCATGTGTAACTGAGCTGAGGTATTCTGTTTATGTAATTCCTATTTGACGTTGCCACTTGTTCTCTTTCCCCAGTATTCTCTGAAATGTATTGGTTTAATATTTGCAGTGTTGCCTTTTGATAGGTAGGGTCTGGTGCTTTGTGAGTCCTGGTAGTGCTGTCAGGATACGGCGGGTTTGCTATGGGTTCTAAATGGGCAGCGTTTGTAGTAGTTCCTAATGTGCCTGGCGGTTGGCACTGGATTATAGTAATGTAGAAATCTTTTAGTCTTTCTTTATCCATACACTCATTAAGAGACATGTTTACTAAAAGTTAGTGTATGGTAACATTATGCAAATATTTATGCAAATAAGGCCACTTATGCAAATGAGGCCCCGCACCGAGTCTCCGCACATGGCCCCGCACCCCCCTTGGGCCGCCCCTGGCTAGGACCACCTCCTTGGGTGCAACCTGTGTATTAAAATATCCCTCTAGATGTTATATTTCTTATTTAGGTAAGAATTACCTGTTTTTTGAACCTCGGCAACTCTCAGATTTTTTAGGGGCAAGGGAAGAGGCCAGGGTGGTGGTTGGTCCCATTACGGCTGACGTGTAAGTCTTTTCCTGCTAATAACAGGTTTTCTTTTTCCTTGTGAGGCTCTGTTTTACTCATGTTGGGATTGTAAATTGGGGTCATTGATTTCTTGTAGCCCCCCCCCCTATCATTTATTGTGGACTAATGTTTGGGATAAAACATGTTTGGTCAATTTCTTTATATGTGTATTTGTATATGCGGTTTCTTGTGAAATTCCCATGTTTTCTGTTATCATTCATTTGAATGCTTGATTGTTATAGTAAATGCCAATAAAGATTATACATCATAAATTTCTAGGGACCTGCTAACTCTATCACTCCCTTTATCCAAAATATTCAGTGACTTTAGTGCTACTGAAAATCTATGGGTGCTGCCGCTGCATGCCCCATTGCTAGCGGATTAGTCTCCGGGTGTTCCAGGGTGGCACCCAGCCATAACTGAGCAGCGGCAATATTTGGTCACTGCCTGGTTATGGCTACATGGTGAAAGTAAGATGCAGCAAAGGCTAGTCTTACTTTCGCTGTGGAAGTTAACTGGGCTGAATATCACTGCTGTCCGGTTAGCTTCTTGCCAATCCAGGCAAACTAGATATTCAATGCCAGGGCCAGATATGACCACGGCATTGAATATCTGGGTTTAAAGTTCAACAGCGGTGGCTACCAGCGTTGGATTGGCTATCCACCACCGCTGAATATCAGGCCCCTAGTTTTTGGAACAAGGACCAGACTATAATGGGATAAATATGTTAGAAAAAACAGTATAATTCACTTTATTTATTTACATTTATTTACATTCTCAGTGCGGTTTACATTGAACAAACTGAAATTACATTGAACAGGGCATTATAACTTGGAGATAACTATTTTACAGGGAACATGGGCTATGGAGGGTTAAGTGGCTTGCCCAAGACCACAAGGAGCACCTGTGGGACTAGAACCCCAGTCCTTCCGGCCCAAGATTGCTGTCCTCTAGTGGGGTTTGAACCCCCAACCTTATGGCCTGAAGTACCTTGTCCCAAACACTAGGCCACTCCTCCACTCCATGATACTCATATCATGGAGGTCTGAAGTTATGATGTCAGAATATAAGTAGCAATTTTTACAAAGTTGCTTAACAGGAAAGTGCACTGATAGTTTTGTTCCCCATGTACTGTTCAATGAAGTTTCAACACACTACCTAAATAAAAGAGAAATTAGACTTACCTGCTATTTGTTGTTCCTTGAGGAACTCCAGTTCAGTCCCACACCTCTGGGTAGTGCACCTCCTCCTGCAGCATGGAGACTGGGCATGTCAAATTCGTGACATCACTGGATATATCCTGCTGGCCTCTCCCACCAGCCCCCAGTGACCTATTAACAAAGCAGACTCAAAGGAGCAACAAATAAGTAGCTATAGTATTAAATCAACCATTTAACTTTCAAACTGCACTAAATCCCCGTTAACCAAGAGGATAACTCCCTCTCTCCCCCCTTTGAAGAAACAGTACAGAAGGGGAAGAGCAGATAGAAAAGCGAGAAACCATAGTCTTAGCACCAAAAGAACGTAATACCTCCCTTGATCCGCTCTCTGCATAGCTGTAGAAGCTCTTCTCACCAAAATAATCCCGCGGAAACTGAAAAAATCCCCGGGCGGGAATCGGGACTGAACTGGAGTTCCTCAAGGAACAACAATTAGCAGGTAAGTCTAATTTTTCTTTCCTTATCGTCTCTCCAGTTCAGTCCCAAACCTCAGGGATGAAGCAGAGCAGTAATTATTGGGAGGGATCTGTCCACACAGACCGCAAAACCGCAGCCCCAAAACAGGCATCCTGCATCGGCTGAACATCTAGACGATAGTGTTTACTGAAAGTATGCAGCGAAGACCAAGTGGCCGCTCGACAAATTTCTACCGGTGGAACCAAGCTATGTTACGCCCACGAAATCACTTGTGCTCTAGTAGAATGTGCCCGCAGCCCCACGGGCACCTGACGCCCCTGCAAAATATACGCCGACGTTATTGCTTCACGGACCCATTTGGAAATTGAAGCTTTGGCCGCCGCTTCCCCTTTATGCGGACCACCAAAGAGAACAAATAAACATTCTGATTTGTGGAAGGACGCCGAGACCTTCAAGTAATATCGCAGAACCCTCTTTATGTCCAATAGACGCAGACTACAATCCGACGCATCCTCCCCCGAAACACCTAATACTGGTAATGAGACAGATTGATTCATATGAAAAGGCGAAATTACCTTTGGCAGAAAGGACAGCACCGGACGTAATACCATCTTTTCCCTAGAAAAGGTCAGAAAAGGCTCATGATAGGACAATGCCTGCAACTCAGAAATTCGACGTGCCGAACAAATGGCTACCAAGAACACTGTCTTTAAGGTCAAATCCTTTAACGAAGCTAGGCACAAAGGTTCAAAAGGCTCCTTATTCAGTGCTCCCAGCACCAAGTTGAGATCCCACGGAGGAGACACATTCCTGCGAGCAGGTCGTAAATGTGAAACCGCCTTCAAAAAGCGTATCACATTGGAATGGGAACCCAAGGAAACTCCCTGTACCTTTCCTCGATAACAAGAAATAGCTGCCAGTTGAACCCTTAAGAAACTGGCTGCCAATCCCTTATCGAAACCGTCCTGCAAGAAACTCAATATCATAGGAACTGATGCTGAGGTTGGACAGACCTGACGTTGCGTACACCAGTCCTCAAAGATACGCCAAGCGCGTATGTATGCCAAAGATGTCAACTTTTTTCTGGCCAATAGCAAGGTAGCAGTTACCACCCCAGAGTAACCCTTCTTCCTCAACCTAGCCCTTTCAATGGCCAAGCCGTAAGAGAGAACCGATCCACCTGAGGCATTTGCAGAAGATCTTGCATCAGAAGATCTGCCCTTGAGAGCATTCGCCACGGCTCCCTGACGAGAAGACGAATCAGATTGGCATACCAGGGGCGTCGTGGCCAATCCAGAGCCACTAACACTACTCTCCCCTGATGAACTTCGATGCGCTGAACTATCCGACATATGAGCGCCCAAGGAGGGGAAACGTAGAGCAGGCCTTGCGTGGGCCATGGTTGCAGTAAGGCATCTAGACCTTATGACATCCTTTCTCTTCTCCTGCTGTAAAAACGAGTTGCCTTGGCCGACCGAAATGTTGCCATGAGATCCATAGTCAGGCACAAGGAGAGCAGAGAGCTCTTGCTGATCCAACAGGAAACAGTGAGGCAAGAGATTGGATGAACACAGGTGCCTTTATTGGTGGTCCCCTACGCGTTACGGCCGAAGCCTTCCTCAGGGGGATATACTTAAAAAACAAACAATATATGTAAAAATAACTATAAACATAGATAAACACATTAAAATAAGAATGAAGCAAACCAGGCATGTAACAAATTAAACATCAATATAAATACCATATTATAAAAAAATAAAAAAATAAATTATAAATAAAATAATTGTACTAATGGAGTGAAATGTAAAAAAGAAATAAAAACCAAATAAATACATACATATATAAATATGAAACAATATAAATAATGATGAATGAAATAAAATAAAATCATAAAATCACCATGGATCAATGAACCACAAACTAAAAAACTAAAAACACAGGGCAGATAGTGGACATCATTTAAAAGACTTCTAATGGAGATAGTGTATGAGAAGTACTCATAAGGCACTGCAGGAGAGAGGGTTCAATTTGGCCTATGAACTGGTACCTGTTGTAATACTAACATTAATAAACAATGGATAAACACAAATGTAAAATTGAGGAATAATAAGGAAAAATAATAACGATAATAATAATGATAATGCTAATAAAATGTAATAATAAAAATGAAAATGAAAATAATAATAATAAATATTATGCATAAAAACAACCTTTAAGGATGAAATAAAGGAAATCTGAAAAAAATATTGCTGACTGAATTATGTTAAAATAGTAGACTTATGTCTAAGAGACCAAAGTGATAAACCGTGTATTATTTAAAAACCATATATTATTTAAAATTGATACCTGCACTTGATCAATTGTGATGAATCAACGCTGTATATTAAAAACAAATTTTTGTTAATAATGTCGTAACAGACTATAAGATGAATAAAACATATTAATCTTATTGTAATAATGGTAAAAATTGTCCATACGTTTATAAAGTAATACTGAATCCAGTAGCGTGCTAGAGTTCTTCCTAAAGGATGACATTCACCAAGAGCTTACTTATATAAAAAATGCGTATAAAAATATATACGTGTAAAATTTAGTATGAACTAATTGTACTAAAATGTTGATACATTAACATGAAATAAGGCAAAAAAGGAATGTACTTGAGATCGGGACAGGATGCCAGTAGAGCCGTGAATACATGGGAATGAGATGTTTCAAAAAAATATAAGAGGAGGACATTTGAAAAAACGCTAAGAATGCGCGTCAAAATATTTGCATGTTATTTCAAATAATAATGGAAAAAATAATATGTATATTATAGTTGTGATGAAAAATAAAAATAACAATAAAAATAAAAATAAACATTAAATAAATAATAAAACTCACTGTGATATGTATATAAAAAAATGTGACTCTACAACGGTCAAATGTTAACCAGCACACACATACTAAAGATGCAAGATAAAAAACAGCTTTGAGGAACTCGCATCAGAACCTCCTCGTCCAAACCTGTTGTATGAGTGAAAGAACTAATTGTACTAAAATGTTGATACATTTGCATCTTCTTCTTCTTGCCATGAGATCCATAATCATAGGTCCCCACCTGCCGACTATCTGAGCAAAAACGTCCAGATGGAGCTCCCACTCTCCGGCATCCACCCGTACTCTGCTGAGAAAATCCGCCGTCACATTCTCCGTTCCTGCAATGTGCGCTGCCGATATCGCTTGAAGGCTCCACCCAAGCAAATAAGCTTTCCGCCTCCTCTTCCAACGCCGTGCTTCCCGTCCCCCCTTGCCGGCTGAGGTACGCTACTGTCGTGGCATTGTCTGACAGCACTCGAATCGCTCAACCCCGCACAGAGGTTTTGAACACCCGCATAGCTCACGCTACCGCTTGCAACTCTAAGCAACTGATCGACCATTTTGCCTCCTGTGCAGTCCAACTTCCTTGCGCAAACTGCTCTCTGCAATGAGCTCCCCAGCCCTTTGAGACTGGCATCTGTTAACAGTGGAAGACACTGCAGTTGCTCGAGGCATACCCGCCGCCAGATTTCGTGGACAAAGCCACCATTGAAGCGACCTCCTGACCTGTAATTTATTTATTTATTTACTTACATTTCTTATATACCGCACTATTTGCGATCAGCGCGGTTTACATAGAACAACAGAATCCGACAATAAACAAGTGTCTGGTCATTACATTGAACAGGAGCTGTAACTTGGAGAACAGGGTAAGCTATATACATATGCAGCTGAATTGAACAGGGTAAACTATATACATATGCAGATGAAATGAGAGCGGATATTGTTGGGTGATGTACATAATTGGGGATGCACTATTCTAGTGTAATGGACAAGGGAGCCATTTGCACAGAGAATCAGTCTGGTGCGACCAGCGATGAAGCAGAGACCCCTGTAACGGACACATGTGCGCTCTGGCCCACAGCACAACTTCCAGTGTCGCCACCATTGTCCCCAGAACACGCAGATAGTCCCAAGCCGGTGGTGCTGGAGTACTCAGAAATTTGTACATCAGGCGCCGCAATGCTTGAGCTTGGAGATCCGGCAGAAATACCGCTCCTACACGAGTGTCGAAGCGCACTCCCAAATACTCCAGAACCTGCGATGGCTTCAAATGGCTTTTGGCCGTATTGACTATCCAACCGAGACTCTGAAGCAGCTGCACCACTTTGGCTGTAATGCGAACACTGTCGGGCTCTGATTTTGCCCATATCAACCAGTCGTCAAGATACGGATGAACTAGTATTCTTTCTCTTTGGAGAGCTGCCGCTACTACCACCATAATCTTGGTGAAGGTGCCCAAAGCTGTTGCTAATCTGAAGGGCACTACCTGGAACTGAAAATGCCCCCACGGCAGTGCAAATCTTAGAAACCTCTGATGTCCCGGCCTGATAAGAATGTGCAAATACGCTTCTGTCAGATCGAGGGACGTCAAAAACTCCCCCTGACGAACCGCTACTATAACGGACCGTAAGGTCTCCATCCGAAAATGAGGCACTTGCAGACAACGATTTACCCCCTTGAGGTCTAGACTTGGACGAAAGGCTCCATCCTTCTTTGGAACTACGAAATAAATTGAGTATCGACCGATACCATAGAGCTCTCGGGGCACAGGAACCACTGCTCCTAGCTGTAACAGCCGATCTAGCGTTTCCCATACAGCAGTCGACTTTACCTGTCCTCTGCAAGGAGACAGGACAAAGGAGTCGAGCACCGGACGAGCAAATTCGAGAGCATACCCTTCGCGAATGACCTCTAAGACCCACTGATCGGATGTTATCTGGACCCAGGCAGGAAGAAAATCTCGAAGCCAACCTCCTACCGGGAGCAAACCTGCCTGAGTCCACCTCGCTTCATTGGGGCTTCCTGAGAGCTGTTGACGAGGGGCTAGAATAACCTCTACCCAACCCTTGGAAACCCTGACCTCGCAAGGGGAATCTTCCTCTTTGAAAACCTCCCAAACTGGAGGTATGAAAATGCCTGAAGTCTCGAAACTGACCCCGCACCGGCTTATCCTCAGGCAAGCGTCCACCTTTCGATTCACCCAAATCTTTGACCAACTTGTCCAGATCCTTTCCAAACAACAAATTTTCCTTAAAAAGAAGTTTGCTGAGACGCGACTTGGAGGAACCGTCAGCTGCCCAATTTCGTAACCAAAGATACCAGTGCATGGCTACCAAGGAAGCCATGCTATTCGCTAATGATCTAATCAGATCATAATGGACATCCGGTAAATAGGCAGCTCCTGACTCGATCCTTGTCACATCCACTAAGTGGTCCTGCGCTTGTTGCGCTGGCTGCTGCAAACGCTGCAACCACCAAAGGCAAGCTCTCGCTACCTAAGCCCCACAAATAGATGCTTGTAGCGAGAGAGCATTAACCTCAAAGGCCTGTTTCAATAAGGTATACACCTTTCTATCCTGTGCTTCCTTCAAAGCCGCACTGCCTTCCACCGGGACAGTCATCTTCTTCGTGATCGCTGACACCGCATCATCTATACGCAGAGAGCGAAATATTTCCCTTTCTTGATCCACCAATGGATAAAGCCGATTCATAGACCGAACTCCACGCAATCCTGCCTCTGGCAAATCCCATTCCTCCTGAATCATTTGTTTAACCACCCGGTGAACAGGAAACACAGCCTGCATCTTACGCACCACCTGAATGAGAGGATCCTCTAGCCCCTCATCTTCTGCTGGATGCCCGGAAGACAGATTAAGAGCCTGCAGTGACTCCGTAATGAGCGCTGTGAGCTCCTCTCTCCGAAAAACTCTGATGATCCGCACCTGGCCCTCAGGTTCCTGAATTTCGCCTTCTTCGAGTTCTTTCACTCTGGATTCTGGTTCCATTTCCAAGTCCCCTTTCCGGCCAATCCGAATCAAGAGGTTGATCTTCCACCGAGCAAGCTGTCTTAGCCGCTCTAGCCAAACCAGTTCCAATCTTGTCCGTGGTCGCTTGATTCCCGGTCGCTCCCAATAGCGAAAGATCTGTGACCGGCACCTGATTGCACAAGCAATATGCTTGATGCATAAAAAGCACAAAATCTGGTGAAAAACCTCCAATTACTGGTCCCACCGCCATCGGCACAATGGAAAGGCTGGGCACAACTGAACTGTCCACCAAAAGAGTAGACGGGGACTCCAGGGGACACTCTCCTTCCCCCGCACTGGGGACCCCCTGACTCCCTTCAGTAGCCTTGTCGTGGAGCTCCTGCTCCATATTGAGTGCTTCAGTAGCGCAGCCCCGACAAACCCCCGCTTCCGAGACTGTGCCCCTACACGACCCACACACCAAACACTGTGGGCGTGACAGCATCAGTGGAATGCAGTTGGAGATCCGAAAAAAATAAATACAGTCGCCCAAGAAATTGACCAAAAAAACAAAACAGCAAAAAAGAAACTGTTCCTCTCTCTCTCTCTCTCTATATATATATATATTTTTTTTTTTTTACAGTGGCCCCTTTAAGGGATGAAACCACTCAAAACAACTCACCTAAACTTGAACTAGATCCAATCAAATTAAACAAAACTAAATAAAATAAATTTAAATTAAACAATTAGAGTCTAAATCCACAAAGGACTGCGCTCCCAAAGCCGTTGACAGCCCCGCAGCCAAAAGCGCAGGAAGGGAAACGGCCCGCGCTTCACGCTACTACTAACTGTGCTTTACATGCGGCCGCAGGCCTGAAAATTGCTCCACGGTCCCAAAATCACTATCGGGAGACTCACCTTTGCCCTGTCAGCTTCACAAACTCATTTTCTGCCCCAGACCGCCAGCCATGATCAGCTTAACTGCTGTTTTGTTTTGTCTCTGCTGCAGCAGAGCCAAAGCCCTGCTGTGAGCAGCACAGTGTGTGAAAACTCGCCAATGCCTGCCGGAGACAGAACAGACCCCGCAGAAGCCTCAGAACAGCTCCCCTCCGTACAATCTAGGAGGGGAGAGTGGGCAGAAGGAAAAGTAGATCCCAGGAGTACAGAGAAGAAATCCTCCAGGTATTCCCCGTTCCCCTTTTTGGCTTACTATTTCTTTTTAACCTTAAAGATACAAACACCCCCAAATGAAATTAACCCTAGGGAAAAGAAATAGCCAAAAAACCCTGTCTATCCTAACTACAAAAAGCTCCTTATCCGCTCCTCAGTGAGCCCAGCATCTAGGCTCACTACCTCCAGCTGCATGGAGACTGGGCACACTGGGGGCTGGTGGGAGAGGCCAGCAGGATATATCCAGTGATGTCACGAATTTGACATGTCCAGTCTCCATGCTGCAGGAGGAAGTGCACTACCCAGAGGTGTGGGACTGAACTGGAGAGACGATAAGGAATTTCCCTTGTACCATCATTACAAAATAAGCAGGCAGAAAAGTACAATGTACTTTGCCTCTATTATTTCTGCAAATGAGGTTAGGTAGGGGAAAACTATGCACATCTACTGGCATATAAAGCAAAAGCTTGAAATTATAACAGGATGCCTATGTGAGAAGTACAAAAAAGGTACTATTTTATAAAGGCAACATAGGAACCTATCTGTCTTTTAAAATAGGCTCCCAGATCCAGTCTCAATAGCACATAAATGTTGATGCATGCATTTACACTTTGCAATGAAGCAAGGGCAGTCTTCAAACAGGGAATCTCAATGGCTAAATTCATAAAAGGTAATTACTCACCTGTAGCAGATGTTCTCCATGGATAGCAGGAAATGTCCTCATGTATGGATGATGTCATCCAACGGAGCCCTGCATGGGAGTACTCCCAGCTCCTTCTAGAAGGTTTTGGAAGCTCCACTGTTAATGCATCTGTCTTCTCAATCACCACTGCAGCACCTACTCAATCAAATACAATAGCTGAGGAAAAGTCAATTCCAAGGAGAGATGGGTGGGTTGTGAGGACTTTTCCTGCTATTCACAGAGAACACCTGCTACAGGTGAGTACCTGTCTTTTCTCTGTGGACAAGCAAGCAAAATGTTCTCACATATGGGACTCCCTAGCTACAGGTTACCTTGAATAAAAAATAGGTGATATTACAGAGCCCAACTGGGATAACATACAAATTGTTTCTGTTGGCAAGAGACTGTTTAATTTTTATAAAAAATTTTTGAAGCAGCCTGAAGTGCAAGAAATGGGCCTAGGGGGGATGCAGTTGGATTCTACTCCCTAAACAGATTATTAGTACTAATTGGCCGAAACTTCTGTCGCATTGGGAAGCCTCCTCCAGGCAATAGTCCATACTGCAGCTTTGCGAATCTCTTCCATGGAGACCAAGTGCAAGTGGGCCACTGATGCAGCCGTGGCTCTGACATTATCAGCCATGACAAGACCCTCAAGGCTTGGGCTTGCCTGAACATAAATGAAATAGCTGCAATCTGCAAGCCAAATTGACAAAGTGTTTTTGGAGACAGCAAGCCCCAGCTTTTTGGGGACAAAAGAAACAAAAAACTGAATGGACCTTTTATGGCTTTTGTTCACTCCAAGCTAAGGCTGTCCTGCAGTCCAACATGTGCAGCATAGCTTCCCCTCTATGATAATGGGGTATTGGGAAGAATGTCGGAAGGATGATTAATTGGTTAAGATGAAAGTCTGTAAGCACTTTAGGAAGAAATTTGGGATGAGTACAGAGGACCACTTTGTTGTGAGGAAATTCTGTATAAAGTGGATGAACCACTTTGCATGATTAAGTGACTACCATCAGAAATAAAGCCTTCCAAGTCAAATATTTCAGAAGACAGGTATTGAGTGGCTCGAAAGGAGCATTCATCAGCTGCATGAGAACCACAATGAGGTCCCAAGACACTGCAGGTAACTTATAGGAAGGTTTGAGAAGAAGGAAGACCTGCATGAAGCGAACAACTAAGGACTGTACAGAGATGGGCTTACGTCTACTCCTCATTAATATGCTGCAATTGCACTGAGATGAACCCTTACAGAGTTAGAATTGAGTACAGACTCAGAGGTGTATAAGGTACTCAAGCAATATTTGTATGGGACAGGTGAAAGGACATAGGGAGCATTCCTCAAACCAAATAGCAAACCTCATCCACTTGCACAAATACTATTTTCTTATTGAGGCCCTCCTGGAGGCCAAAAGGACATCAGTGACACCAGTTGGCAGACTGAGAGCGGACCAGCCTCTCAACATTCAAGCTGTGAGGGCCAGGGACTTAATGTTGAGATGCAGCATTGCTCTGTACTCCTGTGATATCAGATCCAGCGCTTGCCCAATTGAATTGGTTTCTGAATGGAAAGTTCAAGGAGGAGAGGAAACCATGGCTGATAAGATCATTCCTCTATCTGTTTTGAGCTTCAGGAGGGTCTTGGCAATAAGAGGTATTGGAGGATATGCATAAAGAAGACCCTGCCCCTAATGTATATTCATTGGCGTGCATTTGGTTTGTTAGCATATCTTGAAATATGCACTAAGAGGCACATTCCAAAAGGGATGTCCAAGTGCAATCTGGGATGTCAAAGCCAGAACGTCTGAAAAGAAAGGCAGGTACATGAAGTTCAGGCACAATTCTAGAAACATGGACTTGCCCGATATGCACATGTATCAAATGTCTATAAAGACGGCCACAGGAGAGTATTTCTGAACCAGAAAGTCTAATATCATAATGGCTAGAGAAGAGCTGGGTGGGAAGAGTTCAAATCCCAATGTGGGACTTTGTATTTAATTCTCCATCTTCTGTACATTCTCTGGATGTTTTAAGGTGAAAACAAACACTTTCCTGATACCTATTCATGCCTAGAGCAGGAATAAACATGCAAGTGCCTGCAGACAGCTCTGCTGCTTCTGTGATCAAACGGGGACATGTAAGTCCATTGCCCCTTCCCAAACACACCTCAACGCCTACTTGAATGTCCCTGTACTGGAGGTGTCTGCAAAAGGCATTTGTGGAATGGTTACGGAGATGTGTCTGTGATTTTGACGTCCACGTGCATGTCTGCAGAAATCCAAACCACAACTAAACCTTTTAGAATGACTCTGTAAGGGAGGTAGTTACTAAAGTGCATTATGGGAATAATGCATGTTATTTGCCCCTTAATGCATGTTAAAGGGCAAGCAATGTGCATTATTTTACATAATACAGAGGGCGGCTACTAAAATGGTCAGTGGATTTCATCATAAAGCATAAGGGGACAGATGTAAAAATCTTAATATATATAGTTCACAAGAAAGACGGGACAGGAAGATAATCTAGAAACATTTAAATACTATTGTGGCATAAAAGCTCAAGTAGAGACCCTCTTTCAGTTGAAAGAAAGTTCTGGAACAAGGAGACATAGGATGAAGGTGAAAGGGGACAGTCTTAGGAGTAATCTCAGGAAATATTTATTTGTGGAAAGTGTGGAGGATGCATGGAATAGCCTCCCAGTGGAGATGGCAAAGAAAAGGATTGTAGATGAATTCAAGAAATCATGAGACAAGCACAGAGAGAGGAGGGGTATTGCAGAGCTTATTTTTGCTATGGATGGGCAGATTGGAAAGCCTGTATCGTTTTTATTTGCCATCATTTTTTAGGTTTCATTAATTTTGCACTACTACCAAATGACGAAGAAAGTTAATGAAATCACTGATTCAATGACAGAACCTTCTCTCTGCTTCTCATAAATATACAGTTGAAAACAATCAATCCAAAAATAGTAGAAGGAAAAAGACCACAGTGTTTCACCAAGCTGTTACACAACTTAGCATCAGAAGCTTCTATCATACGTCAGAAAAAAACTATTCATTACATAAGATCATATCATAATCTCATCATAAAATATTGCACATCTCTCTCTCAATCTATCTCAATCAATATCGCTATTGAGATTTAGAATGAATTGAGATTTTTCATCTATGCATTTTATCAGTGGCAGAGAGAAGTTCCTTTCATTGGATCATTAACAAAATGTTTTGCTGCATGGTCAAAACAATTTGATTCATTAAACACCACACATTAGACCAATGGCTGCCCTGGTGGCTCGGTGGCAGCTAATTTCCAATGCAGAGGATCCCAGGTTCAATTCCCAGACTGAGTCTTCTGTACCACCCTAGGTTGTCCCGGAGCAAAGAATAATGTAGAAGTGTCTTGAAGGACTAGAAAGGGGGACTGTTACTTCTGGAGAAAAATCTGCAACTGTGAGTATATACTTCTGGTAATTTTCTAAAAAGAATTCTTTGTATTAAAGCTACTTAATCTGTGAACCCACTGTTTTTTGTTGGATCAGTTAGGGCCTAGTAGCAGCAATTAAAGTTTGAATTTAAAACACAGAGGAGAGCTTTCTGGTTACATTTCATACCCAGCAGAGAGCTTGTAGTTTAAATTTAATAGTCACTCAGGGCCAAGTAACAGCAAAGTACTTTTAGTTTAAATTTAACACACAGAAGAGAGCTTTCTGGTTAAATTTAGTACCCAGCAGAGAGCTTGTAGTTTAAATTTCATAAGAAGTTAGAGCCTAGCAGCAGCTAAGAGCTATCATTTAAATCAAATCAGAATTTAGCTTACCTCAGCAGCACAAGACAGGGTACTGTGTAGCAGCCCTCTTTTAATAAGGGTTATTTCCCTCCCTCCCTCCTCACACCCACCCTCCCCTGGGATAATCACAGCTTTATAGGTACTTACACATCTTAAAAGACAGGAGGTGCTTTCAGGTGAAACTCATTACCCAAATCAGTCATACACTAAGGACCTGAGATTAATTAAGCTTCAGGTGAACAAGGTATATTAAACGTATTAGGTACAGTTTTATTGGTATAAATACCCATAGCAACCCCTAGTAAGTAAGAACTTAAAGATCTAGACACAAACTTAAAACTAAGATGCAGACAGCAGTCCAGCAGCGGGATGGGGGCTTTCCAGTCTTTTGCATTGAGTGTCACATGTATGATTTTTCTCCCCAGTTGGTGAGAGGTCTTACATGTGCACTAGGTGCAAGGAGCTCTTTTCTCTCAGGGAACAAGTCCGTTCTCTAGAGGCTAAAGTAGCAGACTTGGAAAACATAAGACAGACAGAGAGGTACATAGACGAGACCTACAGGGATATAGTCCTGAAGTCCCACCTCCAGTCTGGCAGCACCCCTGTTGCCATGGAGGAGAGAGGTCACGTGACAGGAGAGCATCACCCTGGTGTGGCAGGAAGTGATCCTGTAACTAGGACCTGTCCTCCAGGTGATGTAAAACCCTCTCGCACCGAGGATGTTTCTCCAGGGCCATGTGCCCAAGATGGAAGGGTTAGGACAGCCGTTATAGTTGGTGATTCGATCATTAGGCATGTAGATAGCTGGGTGGCTGGTGGACGTGAGGATCGCCTGGTAACATGCCTGCCTGGTGCGAAGGTAGCGGACCTCACGCGCCACCTAGATAAGGTCTTAGATAGTGCTGGGGAGGAGTCTGCTGTCTTGGTACATGTCGGTACCAATGACATAGGAAAATGTGGTAGGGAGGTTCTGGAGGCAAAATTTAGGCTTTTAGGTAGGAAGTTGAAATCCAGAACTTCCAGGGTAGCATTCTCCGAAATGCTTCCTGTTCCACGCGCAGGACCCAAAAGGCAGGCAGAGCTCTGGAGTCTCAATGCGTGGATGAGACAATGGTGCAGAGATGAGGGTTTTGGATTTGTTAGGAACTGGGGAACATTCTGGGGAAAGGAGGGGCTCTTCCGAAGGGATGGGCTTCACCTTAACCGGGATGGAACCAGGCTGCTGGCATTAACCTTTAAAAAGGAGATAGAGCAGCTTTTAAACTAGATATTAGGGGAAAGCCGACAGTCGCCCAAGAGCGGATGGTTCGGAAGAATGTATCCTTGAAGGATACTATCAAAAGCAGAGAGGTTCCACAAAAGAGTAAAGTAGCCCAAATGCCCTCAAGTATGGAGCAGACAGAGCTTAAAGATCCCAATTTACCCATGTCTAACAATAGCCAAATTAACATGAATAAAATACATTCTCTAAAATGCTTGTATGCAAATGCTAGAAGTCTAAAGAATAAGATGGGAGAATTAGAATATATAGCACTAAATGAAAGGTTAGATATGACTGGAATATCAGAGACATGGTGGAAGGAGGACAACCAGTGGGACACTGTGATACCTGGGTACAAACTATATCGTAATGATAGAGCTGATCAAATTGGTGGAGGGGTGGTGCTCTATGTTAGAGAGGGCATTGAGTCAGAAAGGATTAAAGTTTTGCAGGAAACAAAATCTGCTGTATAATCTATATGGATTGAAATTCCATATAAAAGGGGGAAGGCGATGGCAGTGGGGGTGTACTATCGAGCACCTGGTCAGAATGACCAAATGGATGATGAAATGCTCAAAGAAATCAAGGAAGCTAACAAAAGTTACAGCGCAGTAATAATAATAATGGGTGATTTCAATTACCCCGGTATCGACTGGGTCAGTGTCACGTCAGGACATGCTAGGGAGATAAAGTTCCTAGATGAAATAAATGACTGCTTCTTGGAGCAGCTGGTTTATGAACCGACCAGAGGGGAAGCCATATTAGACCTAGTCCTTAGTGGAACACCAGATCTAGTGCAAGAGATAAGGGTGTTGGGGCCACTTGGCAATAGTGATCATAACATGATCGCCTTTGATTTAATTAGTGGAGGAGGGATAGTAAGGAAATCCACAGTACTACCTTTTAACTTTCGAAAAGGAGACTATGATAAAATGAGGAAAACAGTTAAGAAAAAACTAAAAGGAGCAGTTGCGAAGGTTAAAGATGTACATCAAGCTTGGGTATTGTTGAAAAATACTATCTTGGAAGCACAGACCAGCTGTATTCCACGCTTTAAGAAAAGTGGAAGGAAGTCCAAAAAACTGCCAGCATGGTTTAAAGGTGAGGTCAGAGAGGCTGTTGTTGCCAAAAAAGCATCTTTCAGGAAATGGAAAAAAGAGCCAAACGACGAAACCTGGAAACAGCACAAGCACTGGCAAGTCAAATGCAAGGCATTGATAAGGCAGGCAAAGGGAGAATTTGAGAAGAAGCTTGCTGCGGAAGCAAAAACACGAAATAAAGACCTTTTCAAGTACATTCGTAGCAAAAAACCTGTGAGAGAGTCAGTTGGTCCATTAGATGATAAAGGGGTTAAAGGAGCACTAAGAGGCGACAAGGCGATAGCGGAGAGACTGAATGAATTCTTTGCTTCGGTCTTTACTGAGGAAGATGCAGGGATGTTACCCATGACTGAAGTGGTATTTAAAGGTGCGGAAGAATTGAAGGAAATATCGATACATCGGGAAGATGTCTTACAACTATTAGATAAACTGAAGAGTAGCAAATCACCTGGGCCGGATGGTATACATCCAAGGGTGTTGAAAGAACTGAAATATGAGATTGCAGAACTGCTTTCAGTAATCTGTGAACTATCATTAAAATCATCTCTAATACCTGAAGATTGGAGGATCGCCAATGTAACACCAATTTTTAAAAAGGGTTCCCGGGGTCATCCGGGAAAATACAGACCGGTGAGCCTGACGTCAGTACCGGGAAAAATGGTAGAAACCATCATAAAGAATAAAATTACTCAGCATGTAGATAGTCATAACCTAATGGGAGACAGCCAACATGGCTTTAGACAAGGAAGATCTTGTCTTACTAATCTGTTATGTTTTTTTGAAGGAGTGAATAAACAGGTGGACAAAGGTGAGTCGGTTGATATTGTGTATCTGGACTTTCAGAAAGCCTTTGACAGGGTCCCTCATCAGAGACTTTTGGCAAAACTAAAGAGTCATGGGATAGGAGGCAGTGTACTATTGTGGATCAGGAACTGGTTAAAAGATAGAAAGCAGAGGGTAGGGCTAAATGGCCAATTTTCCCAATGGAGAAAGGTGAATAGTGGTGTACCCCAGGGATCTGTGCTGGGTCCGCTGCTTTTTGACATATTCATAAATGACCTGGAAAGTGGAATAACGAGTGAGGTTATCAAATTTGCAGATGACACAAAACTATTTAAAGTTGTTAAAACCCAAGAGGATTGTGAAAAATTGCAAGAGGATCTTGATAAATTGGAAGACTGGGCATCAAAATGGCAGATGAAATTTAATGTGGACAAGTGCAAGGTTATGCACCTAGGGAAGAACAACCCAAACTATGGTTACACGATGCAAGGTTCCACATTAGGAACCACCACCCAGGAAAAAGATTTAGGCGTCATTGTGGATACCATGTTAAAACCCTCGGCCCAGTGTGCAGCGGCGGCCAAGAGAGCAAATAGAATGCTAGGTATGATAAGGAAAGGAATGGAAAATAAAACAAAAGATATTATAATGCCTCTATATCGTTCCATGGTGAGACCGCACCTTGAATATTGTGTGCAATTCTGGTCGCCGTATCTTAAAAAGGATATAGCGATTTTAGAAAAGGTACAGAGAAGAGCCACCAAAATGGTAAAGGGGATGGAAGGATACTCCTATGAAGAAAGGCTAAAAAGTTTAGGGCTCTTTAACCTGGAAAAGAGACGGCTGAGGGGAGATATGATAGAAGCCTATAAATTAATGAACGGAGTGGAACGGGTAAACGTAGATCGATTGTTTACCTTATCAGAATATAGAAAGACTAGGGCACATGCAATGAAGCTACAAGGTAAACTATTTAAGACTAATAAAAGAAAATATTTTTTCACTCAACGTGTAATCAAACTCTGGAATTTGTTACCGGAGGATGTAGTAAAGGCTGTTAGTGTAGCTGGGTTTAAAAAAGGTTTGGACAAGTTCCTGGAGGAAAGGTCCATAAACCATTATTAAGAAGTGACCGAAGATATCAATGCTTGACCCAGTACAAGCATTGTGGAACTTGTGTCTCTTGGGGATACTGCTAGGTACATATGACCTAGATTGGCCACTGTTGGAAACAGAATACTGGGCTTGATGGACCTTGGTCCGACCCAGTATGGCATATCTTATGTTCTTATGCACATCATGGCCAAATGCAGCCTATGCAATCCAGGGCACTAGAAGAAGCCGCAGTACATGACTCCCAGTCTCAGGAACATCACTGCAATGATAATAGTGTAGTGGCCCCTTCAAAGTCTTGGGGTCTGGGACCAGGGGTGGCTCAAGGCAATCTGCTGCCTGAGGAGAAGAACGAGATGGCATCCCCCCCCCCCACCTTAGAGGAGGAGGGGCTTTTTCAGAAATCCAATCAGAGACTGAACCAAACCAAAAAGCAGATTAGATTATATGGAGGAAATGCAAGATGTTTGCACACAGGTCCATGTCGAGCAGCAATCGGACCCTGTGCAACTTGAAGCTCGGGCGCATGCCCCCCCTCTCCCCAATACCTCCGTCCAGCACTGCCTGCTCTTTCCCTGCTGCCGCTGCCCTCTGTTTTTTTCACGGCGGCGCCATCAGCAGGGAAAGAGCAGGCAGCGCTGGACGGAGGTATGGGGAGGGGGAGGAGGAGGGGGGCATGCGCCTGATCTGAAAGGCGCCGGCACTTTAAGCAGATCTGTCCCTCCCTGCTCTGACATCACATCAGAGGAGGGAGGGACCAGACCTGCTTAAAGTGCTGCAAAAAAGGCTTGGGGGTGCATTTTAACTGCCAGTGGCGGCAGGGCAACAGCAGACAGCTGAAATGCGCCCCCCAAGTCTTTGTGCCCTGTGCGGCTGCACTGCTTGCACAGGGCTAGGTACGGTCCTGTTTGCACACCAAGGAACTAAAATACAGCAAGAACCAACAGCACAGTTTATAAAACTAAATTGTAACTCATTTTTATTTTGTTGTTATAAACGGCGTTATGGTTCTTGCTTTTTCTTTTTCAACATATATTTTGCATCCAGAGTAGGTGCAGAGCAGAACCAGGACATTCACCCACAGAACTCAATATTAAAAAAAAAAATCTGATTCTGATTATCTCACTAACAACAACCACTATTCTCCAATACTAGGTATATTGTGAACTAATATAAAACCCTATAACAAAGAGCAAACCTACCATACCATATCAGCACAAACTTCCAAAACTCACATAAGGAGCCCATCCAAAAAAAGTGTCACTGTAAATACTACAGTGGACCCCCTGGAACATCCATACACCTATTTGAAAAGTATAGATCTTTATGTACAAACGCCATGTTAACAGAACACCTGACCTCAGTCACACACTCACAACATCGACCCTCACCAAGTACAGAAGAAGTAACTACAATCTAAAGTAAAAATTAAAATATGTAGACAAATTTTAAACTGAAACCCCAAGAAGCCAGAGTCCATATGCAGTGCAACAACAGATAAATAAGAGATGCAGTTCCCCAATATTCTGTAAAATATAAAAATAGCACAAAGTCCAATCACTAAAATTAAATAAAATTATTTTTTCTACCTTTGTTGTCTGACCATTTTATTCTCTGATCATGCTGATCCCGATCTGAGGCTTCTGCTTTCCTGTCTTCTCTTAGCTCTCTTTCTGTGGTCTAAGGTCCATGGTCCATCTGCCATTTCTTATCTCTTCTTTTGTTTTTGTCACTTCCTTCCATCAGCCCATTTCCAGTTCCAGTAACCCTTCCAAGTATCAGCCCCCTTTCCAATCCTCCCCTCCCAGTACCTTCCAATGCCAACCGCCTTGCATTCCCACGACTGCCACTTGTGTCCATTCCCTTCCAGTCCCCCTCCTTCCCCACTGTCCAGCCCCTTCTAGTCCAAATACCATCCCAGGTATCAGCTCAGATCCACTCTCAGTGCCACTCCCCAGTCAGCTCCCTTCCAGCCTCCTCCCCATTACCCAGCCACTTACCACTCCCATCCCCAAGTGTCAGCTCCCTTACAGTCCCCCTTCAGTACATCCCAGGTGTCAGCTCCTTTCCAGCCCCCTCTTTTCCCTGTGTCATTTCCCTTCCTGCTCCCTCCTTCCCCTGGCAGGCCCTCTCAGTATCCGCTCCCTTCCAGTCCTATTCTACCATCCCCCTACATCAGCCCATTTGTAGCCCTAGTCCCTAGTTTTCTTCCAGGGCCAGAAGCACTCCCCTCCCCTCCCCCATTAGCCCATTTCCTGTCCCAGCCCATTTCCAGTCCTAGCCCCCTTATCAGCCCACTCGTCCTAGCCTCCATCTGCCCATTACAAGTCCTAGCTCCCCCCAATCAGTCCATTTGCTGTCCTAGCCCCCCCAATCAATCCATTTCCAGGCCTAACCCCACCAATCAGCCAATTTCCAGATCTAACCCCCCATCAGCCCATTTCCAGTCCTAGCACCTCCTCATAGCCCATTACCAGTCCTAACCCCCCCATCAGCCCATTTCCAGTCCTAGCACCTCCTCATAGCCCATTACCACTCCTAACCCCCCCCATCAGCCCTTTTCCAGTCCTAACCCCCCCATCAACCCATTTCCAGTTCAAAACCCCCATCAGTCCATTTTCAGTTCTACCCTCCCCCATCAGCCCATTTCCAGTCTTAGCCCCCCCCATCAGCCCATTTCCAGTTCTAACCCCCCCATAGCCATTACCAGTCCTAACTCCCCATCAGCCCATTTCCAGTTCTAACCCCCCCATCAGCCCATTTCCAGTCCTAGCCCCCCTCCCCCCCCCCCTCCAGCCCAGGGAAATTGAAATTTTTTTATAAAACCCTTGGGCTGAAAAAGCAGCTGCTGTTGCTGCTGCAGTGGCGGCAGCGGCAGAATGAAGAGCCCTGCAGCTGCAGCCCCCTCCCCCCGGAGAGCCCAGCGTTTTCTCTCCGTGCCGGCTCAGCTTTGCAGAGCCACGCAAAGGGAGAGTGTTTCCCTTTTGCGCAGTTCTGTTAAAGCTGAGCCCAAGGCGCTGATGGGAAACACTGCGTGAAAGGGAAACTCCCTTTGCATGGCTCTGCAAAAGCTGAGCCGGCACGGAGGGGAAACGGGCATGGCTCTCTGGGGAGGCAGCAGCGCGACCACGGGTTCTTCATTCTGCTGCTACCGCCACTGCAGCAGCAGCGGCAGCTGCTTCTTTAGCCCAAGGGGTTTTTAAAATTTTTTATTTTGAAGGCCGAGTGAGGCGGTCTTTTTGGGGGCAATTTTGCCGCCCCCAAAAAGTTGCTGCCTGAGGCTACCGCCTCACTCAGCCTCATTACAGAGCCGCCCCTGTCTGGGACAGCTCTGAGGATTACAACAAGTTATTTCTTGTGAGTTCTGAAGGGTAAGGGGAGGGAAGAGTCTCTTCAGGCCATAGCTAGATAAACACTCATCTCTTCATCCTCTTCTCTCTCATCACTTACCTCCACAAATAACCAACACCAAAGTGGCTCTAGTCTAAAAATAGATGGCCTGATATTCAGCAGGACTTATCCAGTTAGCAGTACTGCTGGTCATGATATGCAACAGCACAATCCAGATTGCACTGCTGAATATCACAACAGATTTCCTCGGCACTATCCAGATTGTGCTAGGATGGTCCTTGGGAAAAGCTGGGGTGGAGCAGCAAATTATTGCATAGTGGCAACTTCCTGTGCCGCTATCCGGATAGCTATCTGCATAATTTAGGACAGCAAAAAGGGCTATATCTCTAGCCATCCCAACAGCTAGCTGAAAATCACCATTATCTAGATAGCGCTGTGCAGCCAGTGCTGAATCTAGATATTCAGCATTAATCACTACCCAGATACTGTCGCTGAATATCCAGATTTTATTTAAACAATGTGGCGGTGTCAAAAAAATAAAGCTGACTACAGAATTTAAATACTGCCTTGATAAATTATTGGATGAGTAAAAGTCAATGTATCTGTTACTCTGCAGATAATCAAATAGGAGGCCATCAAAACAAAACAAAAATTATTTGAACTCTGCTTCAGGCTTAAACTTCTTCACAGTTCTCCTCTCTCATCAGCTGAGGAGCAGGTAGGGACTTTGTTAGGTTTTTCTCTTTTACTTCAACAGGTAGCAAAGCTCCACCAACTAAGCAATGGATGGGAAAAATTGTATTGCTCAAGCTGCTGCTCCCATTAAAGCTTCTGCCTCTGTCCAGGCAGAGATTCTAATGCCAGTTGAGGAGCCGGTTCTATGTGCAGAATATCTGCATGCTGAGGCTCTCAGGAAGCAAGTGGAAGAGTTCAGGGAAGAGGTGGCAAGACTGGGAAGCATTCGAGGCGGTGAGAAGTACACATTGACAAGATGCTTCTTGAAACATCCAGAGGTGGAGATGGAAGGCTATAGAAGAAAGAAGGTTGGACATGAGGCACTAGAGCTTGCACTATCCACACCAACTCCTTCAGCCCTTGAACTGAAGAACCAGTATGCAGCCTGGAGGTGGAAGCATCTGAGGAAAGGGAAGAACCACAGCTCGAGCACCCCAAAGTTAAAGAATCAGTCACCACAACAAAGCAAAAGGAAGTGGTGGTTGGTGACTCTCTTCTGAGGGGTACTGAGGCATCCATCTGCCAACTAGATTTGATGTCCAGAGAGGTGTGCTGTCTGTCAGGTGGCCAAATCTAAGATGTTATGGAGAGTTTGCCGAGTCTCATCAAACCTACTGACTATTATCCTATGTTGCTCATCCATGTCAGCACAAATGATACTGCTAGGTATCCCGCTGAGCAAATCAAACATGACTTCACAGCTCTGGAACAGAGGGTGGAACAGAAGGTGGAGCAGACAGGTGCGCAGGTGGTGTTCTCTTCAGTCCTCCATGTTGAGAGTAGAGGCCGAGGCAGAGAAGCTCGCACCCTGGAGATTAATGCATGGCTGCGTGGATGGTGTCACTGAAAGCGTTTTGGTTTCCTGGACCATGAGATGATGTTCAAAGGGCTGCAGACTGGAGATGGTGTCCATCTGTCCAAAAAGGGTTGAAGTGTTTTCAGCAGCAGACTGGCTAACCTACTGAAGATGGTTTTAAACTAGATTTGATGGGGATGGGTGAAGAAAGCCCCCAGGTAAATGAAATATTAAATACTTCTGTAGAAATGAATAATAGGGGCAACATCTGGAAAGCAGTGTGTATAAATGCCCGCAGCATGAGAAATAAAATCCCAGAAGTTGAGGCTTTAATGGACTTGAGTTAAGTGGCGGTTATGGAGACATGCTTCATGGAAAATCATGACTGAAATGTAATTATACCGGGCTATACTTTATTCAGGAAGGACAGGGTAGGAAGAAGGTGAGGTGGTGTGGCACTATATGTTAATAATAATATTAAAGCTATAGAATTGCAGAGCTTAAAAGGAAGAATGGAGGCACTGTAGGTTAAACTAGAAAGAGGAAAAGGGAAATCCATTTGCATTGGAGTTATATACAGATCCCCCTCACAGGTCATAGAAGTGGAGAAAGATTTAATAGAAGACATACATAGTATTGCCATGAAAGGAGAAGTGCTACCGATAGGTGATTTCAATTTGTTGATTGGCACATCCCTGCTGCAGTGTTATCTAGAAGTAAGGAGATCCTGGATTCTCTAGAGGGAGAACTATTCAGGCAATTGGTAACAGAACCCTCACGTGATGGGGCCATACTGGACTCGGTGCTTACCAAAGGGAAAAGTGTTTCTGATGTTACAGTGAGAGATCAACTCGCATCCAGTGATTACTAGCTGGTATGATTCAGTATTAGTACCAGGGCTGATAAAAACCATTCAAAAGCGAGGGTCTTAGACTTTAGGAAAACTAACTTTGCAAAGATGGGACATTACCTCAGAGAGAAGTTAGCAGGGTGGGAACAGCTGGGGGATGTAGAAAAACAGTAGGCAAAACTGAAAGGGAATATCTTAAAGGCAACAATCCTTTTCTTAGAAAGATAAATAAATGTAAAAGGAAAAGGAGGCTGCTATGGTTTTCAAAAGAAGTAGCTGAGAAGGTGAAAAAAGAGGGAGGCCTTCATGAAATGCAATAGATCACAGAGAGAGGAAGACAGGCATCTATATTTAGAAAAACTTAGCTAGCAAAATAGTCAGGAAAGCAAAGGTACAAAAGAGGAAGAAACAGCCAATGCAATAAAATGTGGGGGATAAGAAATTTTTCAAATATAATAGTGAGAGGAGGAAGGGCAAAAGTGGTATTGTCAGACTCATGGGTGCAGGGGAGGAATATGCAGAAATCAATGAGGATAAAGCAGAATTGCATAACAAATATTTCTGTTCTGTGTTCAGAGATGAAGGGCCTGGAGCAGGACCTCAGAAAACACCCAAAAATAGCAACAGAAGCGACAGTAATCTTGAACGATTTTCAGAAGACTGTCTGTGAGAGGAACTAGCTAAACGAGAAGTAGACAAAGCCATGGGTCCAGATGGGATACATCCTAGAATACTGAGGGGACTTGAGGACGTTCTAGCAGCTTCACTGTCTGACCTTTTCAATGCTTCTTTGGAGTTGGGAGTGGTGCCAGAGGACTGGAGAGAGACACGTGGTCCCTTTAAACAAAAGTGGACATAAGGATGACATTGAGAACTACAGACTGGTTAGTCTAACCTCTGTGGTTAGTAAAGTATTGGAAAGGCTACTAAAGGAGAGAAAAGTGAGGTTTCTGGAGTCCAATGGGTTGCAGGATCCAAAGCAGCATGGATTCACCAGAGGCAGGTCTTGTCAGACAAACCTGATAGATTTCTTTGACTGGATGACTAGGGAGATGGACCGAGGGAGAGCCCTAGATGTGGTGTATTTAGATTTCAGTAAAGCCTGACACCGTTCCACACAGGTGACCTATAAACAAACTGAGCACCCTAGGGATGGACCATAAAGTTACTGATTGGGTTAGAAATTGGTTGAGTGGGAGGTGACAAAGGGTACAGGTAAATGGAGCTCACTCTGAGAAGAAGGAGGTTACCAGTGGTGTGTCACAGGGATCTATCCTTGGTACAATTCTTTTTAACATCTTTGTTAGTGATATTGCGGAAGGACTGTCAGGTAAGGTTTGCTTGTTCGCAGACGATATCAAAATCTGCAATAGAGTACACACACAGGAAGGAGTCGACAACATGAGGAGGGATGTAGCTAAACTTGAAGAATGGTCTAATATAGCAGATGAAATTTAATGCTAAAAATGCAAGGTCATGCATTTAGACTGCAAAAATCCAAAGGAGCTATACAGTGTAGAGGGTGAGGTACTGCTGTCAACAAAAGAAGAGTGGGACCTGGGCTTACTTGTTCTGACAATCTTAAAGTAGCTAAACACGTAAAAAAGGTGACAGTGAAAGCCAGAAGGATGCTTGGGTGTATAGGAAGAGGAATGGCCAGCAGAAAAAAGGAGATAATGCCTCTGTATAAGTCTCTGGTGCGACCTCATTTGGAATATTATGTGCAATTTTTGAGACTGCATATTCAGAAGGATATAGGCAGGTTGGAGTCGGTGCAGAGAGTAGCTACTAAAATGGTTAGTAGTCTTTGTTATGAAGCATAGGGGGACAGACCTAAAGATCTTAATATATATATTTTAGAGAAAAGGCGGGATGGGGCGATATGATAGAAACATTTAAATACCTCCAAGGCATAAATGCATAGGAGGGTCTCTTTCAATTGAAGGCAAGCTCTGCTACAAGGGAACAGAAGATGAGAGTGAAAGGGGATAGACTCAGGAGTAATATGTGGAAATATTTCTTTACAGAAAGAGTGGTAGATGCATGTAATAGTCTCCCATTGCAGGTGGTGGACACGAGGACAGTATCTGAATTCAAAAAAGCTTAGAAGAAACACAGAGGATCTCTAAAGGTAAAAAGGGGACTATTGTAGTTGATATGGAAGGGCAGGCTGGATAGGCCATGTGGTCTTTTTTGCCGTCATGTTTCTATGTTTCTATCATGATTTGGATTCTGAAACTTTGATTAGTTCTCCCTTTCTGTAATGTTGTTGTTGTTAAGTGCCGTCGAGTCGGAGTCAACTCATGGCGACCCTCTGGATAGCTATCCTAAATTGTGTTCGGTCTTCAGTCAGGCGGCTTATTGTTGACAGACTGGTACCCGTAGCTGCTGTTATTGTATCGATCCATCTCATTGCTGGCCTTCCTCTTTTGCGTTGACCTTCTATCTTGCCAAGCATGATGTCTTTCTCTAATGATCTCTCTCTCCGCATGATGTGTCCAAAGTATGAAAGTCGAAGTCTTGTCATCTGAGCTTCTAAAGAAAGCTTAGGTTTGATCTCCTCTAGTACAGACTGGTTTGTTCTTCGGGCAGTCCATGGTATACACAGTATTCGCTGCCAGCACCATAATTCAAAGGCATCAATTTTCTTCCTGTCTATATTTTTCACTGTCCAGCTTTCACATCCATATGATGTTATTGAAAATACCATGGCTTGAACAAGTCGAATCTTTGTATGGAGAGAGACATCTCTGCTCTTGAGAATCTTATCTAGGTCTTTCATAGTCATTCTGCCAAGAGCAATGCGTCTTCTGATTTCTTGACTGTTTGTTGCTTCTTTATTGATAGTTGATCCCAGTAGGTTAAAGTTATTCACAATTTAAATTTCTTCTCCTTCGACGATAAACCTGTTGATTATGACAGATGTCATGATCTTTGTCTTCTTTACATTAAGGTGCAGGCCCATTTTGAGACTATGTTCTTTGATTGTGAGAAGCAAATGTTTCAGATCATCTTCACTTTCCGCCAGTAATGTGGTATCATCAGCATAGCGAAGGTTGTTGATGAGTCTTCCACCAATCTTCACACCTCTGTTGTCTTCATACAATCCTGCTTCTCTGATGATTTGTTCTGCATATAAATTAAACAGGTAGGGGGAAAGTATGCAGCCTTGTCTTACACCTTTGCTTATTTTAAACCATTCTGTTTCTCCTTGTTCTGTTCGAACTGTTGCTTCTTGATCAATGTACAGATTGTGCAAGAGAACGATCAGGTGTTCTAGTATACCCATGCTTCTTAATGTGGCCCAGAGTTTCTCATGGTTTACACAGTCAAAAGCTTTGCTATAGTCGATAAAGCACAAATAGATATCCTTTTGGTATTCTTTAGTCTTTTCAAGGATCCATCTCACATCCGCAATGATGTCTCTCGTTCCTCGCCCTTTTCTGAACCCTGCTTGCACTTCAGGTAGTTCTTGTTCCAGGTATGATTGTAGTCTCTTTTGAATAATCTTCAGTAGAATCTTGCTGGCATGTGGGATCAGAGCGATTGTGCAATAATTTCCACAGTCGGATCACCTTTCTTTAGTATTGGTATAAACACAGATCTTTTCCAGTCAGTTGGCCATGATGCTGTCTTCCATATTTCTTGGCAGAGCCTTGTAGGTATGGTAACAGCTGCATCAGATTGCTGCAATACTTCTATGGGAATGCAATCAATGCCTGGTGCTTTGTTCTTTGATAAGGCTTTCAATGCTGCTTCAACTTCTTCTTTCATCACCAATGGCTCCAGATCTTAAGGTACAGGTTGAAACGGCTGTTGGTCCACTTGATCTTTATCATATAAAAACTCTGTATATTCCTTCCACCTTTTCTTGATCTTCTCAGCATCATTCAACATAGAACCTTGAGCATCTTGTAACATTCCAATTCGAGGCTGGAACTTTTTCTTTAACTCTCGTAGCTTTAGGAAAGCCGATCTTGTTCCTCCTCTAATAGTTTCTGCTTCTATTTCCTTGCATGCGTCATTGTAGTACTTTTCCTTGTCCTGTCTTGCTGCACGTTGGAAATCTCTGTTGAGTTCTGTGATTGTCTTTCTTTCTCCTCTGGCTTTAGCTTCTCTGCGTTTCTGAGCAATTTTCAGAGTTTCTTCCGTCATCCATTTTGGCCTTTTTTTCTTTTTTACCTTTTGTAGAGACTTCTCGCTTTCTTCCAACACAACCTTCTTGATGTCATTCCATAACTCTTCTGGAACTCTATCATTTGTATCTAAAGCAGCAAATCGATTTTGCAGGCAGTCTTTAAATTCCAGTGGTATATTCTCAAGATCATATTTTGCTGTATTCATGAGTGGTTTGCTCTTTTTCAGCTTTAGCTTGAGTTTGCATACTAGTAGTTGATGATCTGTACCACAATCAGCTCCAGGTTTTGTCTTTGTTGATGTTATAGAGCTTTTCCATCGTTGACTTCCACAGATGTAATCAATTTGATTTTTATACAATCCATTGGGTGAAGTCCATGTGTACAGTCGCCGCTTGTGTTGCTGGAAGAAGGTGTTCGAGATGAATAGATCGTTGGTCTTGCAGAATTCTATCAGTCTTTCTCCAGCTTCATTTCTGTTGCCAAGTCCATATTTTCCAACTACTTCACCTTCTTCTTTGTTGCCAACCTTTGCGTTCCAATCACCCATGACTATCAGGATATCCTGTTTGCATGTTCTGTCAATTTCAGCTTGTACTTGTTCATAGAACTCTTCAATTTCATTCTCTTCTGCAGCTGTTGTTGGGGCATATACTTGAATTATAGTTGTGTTGATAGGCATTCCTCGTAGACGAATAGAGATTAAGCGTTCGCTGACTGCATTGTATTTCATTACAGTTCTTGCAAGTTTCTTCTTTATTATAAATGCAACACCATTTCTTCTTTGTCTTTCATTTCCAGCATAGTAGACCATGTGATCATCTGATGCAAAGTGCCCGATGCCAGTCCATTTCAGTTCGCTGACACCCAACAGATCAAGTTGTACACGTTCCATTTCATTCTTGACCACCTCCAACTTCCCTTGGTTCATGCTTCGTACGTTCCATGTTCCAATGTGTAAGACATCTTTACAGCTTCTGACTCTCATTTCATGCGCAGCTACATCAGCAGTCAGACGTCCCGAGGGCTTTGATCCAACCACATCATAAATGCTGGCTTTACTCTGAAAAGTCTTCAGAAACAACTTTTGCTCTCACACTGTTAGATTCCCTGATGGAATTTATCCTCCTTCTTCTCTCACTCCGAGTGTGTACTCAGTATTACACACACTCACCCATTCTCGCTGGTATGGTGGGCACTGCGCTATTCCTCCCTCCAGTTCACTCAGCTTCTCGCTCTTCTTGTTTGTTGTTGGTCTTGGTCAGAATCGTTATGTCACTGACAAACAGAAATGTTAATCTGCCTCCTGAATATCAACTGGAATGAAGTAGAAAACACAATTCCTCTCCTGAAGATCCCACCTGGATCCTTTTTATCTTTGGTATGGGCCTTGGTGAGCATGCAACCCCGCTGACTATCAGATCTGACTCTCTTTTGTCAGCTTGGAAGAAAGAGTCAAAAAAAAGAAAGACATCTTTTACTCCAAAATTCCCCCTTTATCTATTCTGGAAATCCTCTACCTCTTCCCCTGGCCATCTAGAAAATTCATAACAGGTTATACATTTGTTTTTTTTACTGGGCACACAGTACAAATGCCTGCTAAGAACTGCATAACTGCATTACTCAAAGACTATTTCCATCACAGAACCCTTTAATGTTGGAGCCCTTAGTGAACCTCATGTCACAAAAATGACAGGAGGGGGGTCTATTAGAGCAGAGGAAAAAATACCCAGGTTGTTGCAAATAAAGGCTCATGGTGCCTGGGATGTTTCATCACCAACTTGCAGGTGACTCAAGTCCTAGGAAAATTTTGCCTAGATAGATTTATTTATTTATTTAGCTGGTTTTATATACCGTCTTATATAAGTGTCAAGGCAGTTTACATGTAATGGGTTAAACTTTGCTTACTCTGTTCTATGTACTCTAAATTAACCAGAACACATAAAACAATGTGGAACAGCAAAAACATTGGTAAGGCTGGTATTACATATTTGCATTGAACAGACAGAGGGATTGCAGGTGCGGGTAGGCGGGGGGGGGGGGCTGAGTAGGGTGGAAAGAAGGGTAGGAGGGGAGAGAAAGTGTGTGTGTGGGGGGGGAGAGATCAGTCTTATGCTCTTATGCTTTATATGATAATTCCACCAAAGTGTTCTCTAAAGAGATGTGTTTTCAGTATTTTCCAGAAGTCTTCAAGGTCACTCATGGCTCGGATGTTGTCAGGTAGCTCATTCCAGAGATATGGAACGTAGAGCGAGAAAGCTCTGTTTGATGCCACGTGGCTGCTCTTCCTGTATGATGGCAGGATGGAGAGGATGAATTGTGTGTTGGTTCTTTTTGGCCTGTCAGCTAGTGTCTTCTGAATTAGTGAGAGCAGGTATTCAGACAAAAGATTGTGGAAGGCTTTGAAGGTAGTGATGAGGGCTTTGTATTTGGTGCATGATGTAATGGCGGCCCAGTGGAGATTGTGGATTATTGGTGTTATATGTTCATGGATGGACCTGTGATCTACTAGTAAGTGTCAGGAGGCTTTATTAGACTATCAGGCTGCTTTGATTCACTCCGTGGTTGCTGCTTCCTCACAGGCCATCTTGTTCCTGTTGGATTTATATTTTAACAGAGTCTTGGTTAACATAAGAGCATAAGACATGCCATACTGGGTCAGACCAAAGTCCATCAAGTCCAGTATCCTGTTTTCAACAGTGGCCAATCCAGATCACAAGTACCTGACAGGTTCCCAAAAAGGCATAAAGGTTCCACAATGCTTATTCCGGGGTAAGCAGTGGTTGAGTCCCTTTGCCAGAGATTGGCCACCAACCGTTGCTCTAGTTCTATCAGTGTGCCTGCCTTCCTGTTTTGTGACTTCTCCTGGAAAGTTGTATTCACTTTAGTATCTGTTTTTTTAATCTTGTGCTAGTTTCATTCCAGCTCTGAAATACCTTGGTGAGTACCTGTGCTCCCCACCAGGGCCGCTGTTAGACATGCAGAGGCCCAGGGCAGAAACTGTTGAAGGGGTCCTAAAACCTGCTGGCAGACTATACCTCCTTCAGCTTGGGGCCTCCTGTGGCATGGGGACCCAGAGCAATTGTCCTATTTGACACCCCTTAACAGCAGCCCTCCTCCTCACCCCAAGCCCTGTAGGTGTACACAGTTAAGACCTGCCAGCTGTCAGCACCATAGAGCTCAATCCCAGAGAGAAGGTTTACTATAGGCAGAAGCAATCATGCTGTAAAGAAGCAGGAAGCCATGGTTTTTCCATTGTGGAAGTGGTCATCTTCAACCCCCCTTCTTTTTACTATAGGCAGAAGACCATACCTGCTGCCCCATGTCCAGGGGTGCTACATCCAGCAAATGTTCCACCTGTGAACTCTAGCCTGCTCTCTTTTCCCAGGTCTCTTCTAGCCACAAAAGCCGTCACAGTGCCAGGTCTCAACACTGTTTCTGACTGGAAGAAAAAAGGAAAAAGGAGGTATTACCAATTTCCTGGCTCCCTCCTCTCCCAAAATAAAGCTGTTGTTGTTGTTAAGTGTCATCGAGTCGATGTCGACTCCTGGCGACCCTCTGGATAGTTGACTAAACTTTATTCGCTCTTCAGCCAAGCGACTCATAATAAAAAAAGCTATAATGCAGCGATATTGTGTAATGGGTTGCTTTCGGAGACCTTTTCCCTCAGGAGGGGGACCCGACAAGGTTGTCCTTTGTCCCCTCTCCTCTTTATTCTGTCCTTGGACCCTCTTATACGACGGGTGGAACACTCTCGTGAGATCTCAGGTATAGCAATGGGTAGGCAGGTTTTCAAACTGGCTGCCTTTGCAGACGATCTTCTAGTACATCTGTCCACCCCTCAGGAGTCGTTGCCGGCGCTCTTACAGGAGTTTCAGGCATTTGGTCGGTTTGCGGGTTTTCGCATTAATCGCGAGAAATCGGAAGCGTTGGATGTTTCGGGGGACGTCCGGGCGGCGTGGCAGGGCGTGTTTCCTCTCAGGTGGGCACAGGACTCCTTTATTTACCTGGGGATTATTTTGACGCCTAATGTGGCACAACTCTATCCGATAAACTTGCGTCGGGTTATCAATAAATTACGGGGCCAGTTCCAAACGTGGGGACCCCTCCCTTTGTCTTTATCGGGAAGAATAGCTGCGATAAAACTGGTAATTCTTCCTCAAATTCTCTACTGGTTGCAAACTCTCCCAGTCTGGGTCCTACGGCGGGACTTAGTACGTCTTGAAGGCCTATTGAAAGGTTTCTTATGGAAGGGGGCGAGAGCCCGCATCCCGTATGTGAGGCTGAGGGGGGGATGGCGGCAGGGGGGTATGGGACTCCCGGATTTGGGAGCCTACGCACTGGCCTGTCAGGCGCGGCACCTGGGGGATTGGCTGGGCAGGACTGAGATTTTCACGCCGAGGCAGGTAGAGGAGACCTGTGCTGCCCCGTATTCCTTGTTGGCCATTCTACACCATGAAGACCGTTTGCTACCCCCTTATATTACCGACAGTGTGCTACTGGGAGCGGTTCGGAGGACCTGGCGGCAGCTTAACCGTTACTGGAAGAGGAGTTGGAAAATTTCCAGCTGGCTTCCACTCCAGGGGAATGTTACCTTTACGCCAGGCACGGAGAATGCCGTTTTGCGGGCGTGGGCAGCGCAGGGGATACGAACCATTGGGCATGTGGTGGATATAGGAGGTCGGTGTAAGTCTTTTCCGGCGCTTAAAGCCGAATACGGGCTGACTTTGATGCACCCATTTCCCTATTTGCAACTTTCTCATTACGTGGCTTCATTACCGGCGGACGAGCTCCACGCAGATCGCTCGGCACAGGTAATTGACTTTTTCGATTTGGGAGGAGACTTTGTGCCGTCCATTCGTCGTCTGCGAGTGCGGTTGGATGGCTTTCGGCAGTTGCCAGATTACCGGCTAGTGGAACTCGCGTGGGCCGCAGAGTTGCAGCGAGAGGTTCCCCCGGGCGCTGTTCTCCGAGGTCTTCGGCGTATGGTCTATTTAGCAGAGGGAATGCGCTGGAGGGAAATACATTTTAAATCGCTGACACGGGCACACTTCTCACCACGGAGGGCCTTTCGTAGCCATCTGACAGAGGATGGCAGCTGCCCGAGGTGTTCGACACCGATGGCGACCTTATTACATATGTGGTGGAGCTGTCGGCAACTCCGTTCCTACTGGTCACGGATTTCTGCGTATATGCAAGATTTGTTGGGGCAACGAGTAGGTTGGGATGCCCTCTTTGTTACCTTGGATTGCCTAGGGCTCACCTCCCCCAAAGGCAAATGGGGGAGGCTGTTAGTGCGTAAGGCCTGTTTAGTGGCTAAAGGACCCTTGCTTCGTAGATGGCGAGAACGGGACCCCCCGTCCTACTGGGAATGGCGGAATACTTTCCATCAATTAATGCTGCTTGAGTGTTGGAGTGCTCGGGGTCATCCTGCGAGATGGCTTACTTTCCAGGCGTTGTGGGATCCCTATATTCAGCGGTTGAGCCCCCGTAGTCGTAACGAAGTATTACAATGGGCGATATTGGCGCATGAGAATGTCGATATGGGTGATCAGCCGTTAAGGTGAGTCATACCTTAGCTTGCTTTGCCTGGGGGTGGCTCCTAGTGTGGGTGTTGGCCATGTCTCCCGGGGGGGGGGGGAGGGCGGGGGGGGTGGGAGGAGGTCAAGGGGGGAATGTTCTGTTTCTCTTTATTGTAAAACTGTAACACCACTTCTCTGTTGTTCCCTCCCCCTGATGTGGGGATCAGAGACCCACCCCGCTGGGGGGCTGCTGTGCTGTTTGTGTTTGTTGTGTTGAATTGGTGTTTAAATAAAGTTTTGAAAAAAAAAAAAAAAAGCTATAATGTACTATTTTTACTATAAAATTTTCAAAGGAGTACAAATACGAAAAGAATTGTTGTCTAAGTAAACGTATAACAAACGATTACATGCAAAAAAATAGAAGCTATCTTTCTATTAACAAAGCAAACCATGGGATATTTATTTATTTTTCTCTCAGAACATTTCGTAAAGCAATAATCACTAATCCACTTTCTGGGTACTGAAAGCACTTACCCTAGGGCATGCATCAACATTTTGTTATATTCAGTCTGTCAAGCTATTTCTTATTTAGAAATTAAAGATGTCTAGTGAGGAAATATCTGGGCGACGCAGAATGCAAACACAGGTAGTCTTCACTTTACATTAATAACCACCTAGAAATAAAGTACTTTGTACATTTCAGGCTTCTAGCAATTTTATGTTTATAGGTAATAGAAGAGGGGTGTGCCAAACAACCACAAACAGACTGCTTTTTATATGGTTGGATTTTTCTATAAACTACAGAAAATCATTTTCCAGGCAACACACTGTTTACTAAAAGGGTAGGATTATGTTGTCTAGCAAACACACAATTCACTTTTGCAATCTTCTACACCCACTCACATAATCAATCTTTTCTAATTGCAGCCACTCCCTGGCAAGTCTCCACATTTGGTTTAGCTCAGGATTTTACTTCTAAACATGAAATAAAAAGAACAGCAGAAATATATATCATCCCATACTTATTAAAATGTACATCATAAAACAAGGAAGTCCATTCTATCTTAACAATCACATACAAGAGATTCGCTCGGAAGGCTGGGCTTACGTCTTGGCAATAATGCCGCATGTTGTGATCATAAAGACCTAAGTCTGGTTCTTCTGTATGATAAGAGAACAAGATTGAGCCACATCTAAATAGATGCACTCTGTTTTAAGGAAGCACTAGTAGCAGAAGAGAAGCCTCCCCTCTAGTTTCGCGCTGGCTGTGGAGCTCTAGAATACTTGGTGTAATTTCAAGGAGGGGGGGAGTGGCCTAGTGGTTGGGGCAAGGTACCTCAGGCCAGAAGGTCAGGGTTTCAAATCCCATTAGAGGACAGCAACCTTGGGCCGGAAGGACTGGGGTTTCTAGTCCCACAGGTGCTCCTTGTGGTCTTGGGCAAGCCACTTAACCCTCCATTGCCCATGTTCCCTGTAAAATAGTTATCTCCAATTTATAATGCCCTGTTGATATCATGAAAGGTGGTATATAAGAAATGATAAATAAAAAATAAGGAGAAAAGGCCAGACTGTTTTATTCTCTTGAAACAGCTATTCTAACTCAGAGCTGCAAAATCTGCAAGATAATGGGCACTTCAGTGAAAGCATTGTTACTCACCTGTAACAGGTGCTCTCCAGGAACAGTAGGAGTCAGTCTTCACATCTGGGTATCGTTGGTACCAATGGAGCTCACATGCAGGAACATTCCCCAGCGTCTGATTAGAAAGCTTTTGGAAGCAATCCACTGCACCTGTGTATCTGCCATCCCACCTTTCCAAATCCTCACCTCAGTTGAGCTTGTAGCTGAGAGAAAGAGGTAAAAGAGAATACCCTACAACTCCTAGGGGAGGAGGGTAGGTTGTGAAAACAGATTCCTGTTATTCCCAGAGATCACCTATTACAAGTGAGTAACAATGCTATCTCCAGGAAAAGCAGGAATGCAGTCTTCACATATGGGACTCACTAGTTCCCAGGTATCAGACTGGAGTTTGTAGCAGTGGTATCCCCAAGGCTAAGAATAGGGTCAAGAAGGCGTGAATACAAAGTGGCCCCCATTGGACTCAATTGCAGTTGGCAAGACCATCGCCAGGGAAGTCTGGGTGGCAGGAGAAGTCTGGGACGGAGGGTAGGAGTTGTTAAGTCCCAAAAACGTGCTGGAGGACAACCTGGCCAAAGACAGCATCCCAACGGGAGTCCCTCTCAAGGCAGTAGTGTGCACCGAAGGAATGAATGGAGGACCATTTAGCTACTTGACAGATTTCATCAATGGAGACGGAACAAAGGTTGGCAACTGAGGTTGCCATGGCTTGAACATTGTTAGCGGTGACTTGACCCTCAAGAGAGAGTCCCGCTTGAGCGTAGGCAAAAGAAATGCAGTCTGCAATTCAATTAGATAGGGTGCGCTTCGTCACTGGCAGTCTAAGGTGACTTGAATCAAAGGAAATGAATAATTGAGAGGATTTCCTGTGATTCTTGGTTCTGTCCAAGTAGAAAGCCAGTGCGCGCTTGCAATCTAAAGTGTGTAGTGCTGCTTCAGCCTAGAGGAATGCAGTCTGGGGAAAAAGACCAGTAGGATCACATTTTGGTTAAGGTGGAAAGGTGAGACCAACTTCAGAAGGAAGTGTGGATGAGTACGGAGAACCTGCTTGTCATGGTGGAACCTGGTGTACAGAAAATCCAACACTAAAGCCTGCAGTTTGCTGATGTGGCAAGCAGAGATGAGGGTGATGAGGAAGATTACCTTCCAAAACAAGAATTTTAAAGAAGTGGTGCTAAAGGCTCAAAAGGAGGCTTTAGAAGCTGCGCTATGACCATGTTGAGGTCCCCGGACACCAATGGTGGTTGGATCGGCGGCTTGGATAGCAGAAGCCCCCGCATAAATCTCTGCACCAAGAGGTGCAAAAGAATAGGATGCATGTCCACTGGTCTATGATAAGCTGAGATGGCACTCAAATGAACTCTGACTGAGTTAGTCTTGAGACCTACCAAGGTCAAGTGGAGAAAATATTGCAAAAGGAATTCCACAGGGCAATCAGAGGGGTCAATATGTTTCGGGGCATGCCAGAGAGTGAACCTTCACTATTTGAAGGCATAAGAACGTCTGGTAGATGGCTTGCTAGATGCAAGTAGAATGTCTTTGACCTGTTATGGAAGGTCGAGGTCAGCAAATATTATGCTTTCAGCAGCCATGCTGTGAGATGGAGGGCTTGTGGATTGGTATGAAGAAACATCCCATGATCCTGGGAGAGCAGGATGGGTTCATGTCTCAGGCAGAGAGGTGGAGTCTGCGCTAGACGAATCAGCAGAGGAGACACCATGGCTGACCGAGCCAGTAAGTGGCTATTAGGATCATGAAGCCCCTGTCAGCCTGCAACTTAAATAGGGTCTTGGGTGAGAATACATAAAGTAGGCCCTTTCCCCAATGAAGAAGGAAGGCATCCATTGCCTGGCTGTGCCTGAAGAGAAGCCTCGAGCAAAACAGTGGAAGTTGTGCATTCTCCTGGGTGGTGAATCGATCTATTCTAGGGGTCTCCCACTTGTGGAAGATCCAAGATGCCATTTGCCAATTTAAAGTCCACTTGTGTGGATGTAGGATACGGCTGAGTCTGTCCACAAGGAGACTGAGTTCACCCAGGAGATACATGGCCCTGAGATGGATGCGGTGTGCAATGGAGAAGAACCAGAGACAAAGGGCTTTCTGGCAGAGGGGATAGGAACCTGTTCCCCCCACTTGTTCACATAGAACATGGCCACCTGGTTATCCATTCAGACTAAGACCTGTTTGCTTGAAAGTTGGGGTTGAAAAACCTGAAGGGAATTTGTGAGAGCATATAGCTCCAGAAGGTTCATGTGCAACTGAGATTCCTGTTGTGTCCACTGCCCCTGTATGGTGAGACTGTCTAGATGTGCTCCCCACACACGTTTGGAAGCATCCATTGTCAGGGCGCACTGAGGTGAAGGCATCTGAAAAGGTGACCCTCCGAGTAGGTTTTGAGGGGAACACCACTACTGAAGGAAGGGAGTTGACAAGTGGAGGGGTGATGCAGATCTTGTCTGAGAGATGCCTGGTTGCTTGGGTCCATTGAGACGACAAAGTCCACTGGGCTTGACACATGTGCAGGCAGGCATAGGGGATGACATGGACTGTGGAGGCCATGCACCGCAGAAGGCACAGCAATTCTCAAGCTGTCACAGCATTGTGACCCTTTAACCGACCAAGAAGGGCTCCCCGATCGGGGTTGAGCCAGCCGCATCCAGTCCTATCCGGTCTGCCTCCACTCAGCTGCCCAATTGGGGCCTTCCACCACGTGATATAAGCAGTGCCATCGGGTGCCAGGCCACAACCGACCACCGCTCCAAGAGGGGCTCCCCGATCAGGGTTGAGCCAGCCACCCCTGGTCCTATCCGGCCTGCCTCCACTCGGCTGCCCAATCGGGACCTTCCACCACGGGATATAAGCAGCGCCATCGGGCACTAGCCCGCGCGTGGTGGGCCCGCGCAGGAGGGCCTTGCAAGAGGGCCTTGGCGTGGCCCTTCAGCAGAGCATGAGGTTGAACACGTCTCCACTCATCGCTGAGCCCAGCACCCAGTACCTGCGCTGCTAAACGTCTCCTCCAAGTCTCTCTCTCAACTACACCGTATCAGCGGGGAACCACCCCCATCACCAAATGACAACTAAACCGCCACGCCAACTAGAGCTCCCCGACTGGGTTGAGCTCGCTGCATCCAGCCGCCGCCAGACCCAGCCGGTCTGCCCGCTCCCACATGCCCAATCGAAGCTGCCGCCGAGGGATTGAAAAGGGCGCCATTGGGTGCCAGCTCACGCCTGGCGGGCCCACGGCGGAGGCCAAAAACTTCGAGGTCGTCCCCCACTGGTAAACCCACTCAACCAGACAACAAGGCAGACAACTACAAGCGCCACAAGGACACAGACAAAGTGAGTAGCAGCCACTACCCCATGTAAGGCTAACTAAATACAGTAAAACTTGCCCCGGACGCTGAAGCACTTGTTAAAGCTCCAGCTTATGCGTTCCACCAAGGAGAAATTAGAACAATCAGTCGGCTAAGAAACATCAAACTACCATCTGAATCTGCCCTGGAATTACCTGCTAGAATTGCTAATCTTGAATCCGCCTTTAGAATAACCTGCGAGAATTGCCATTCGTGTAAGCCTTTAGAATAACTTGCTAAAGTTGCTATTCGTGTAAGCCTTTAGAATAACTTGCTAGAGCTGCTATTCTTGTAAGCATTTAGAACAGTGGTTCTCAATCTTTTTTGTACCGTGACCCCTTTTACCATTGGTCAACTTGTGGTGACCCCCAATGTTAAAATCAAATGCGTCTCTCTTCCTTTATCGTTAACGCATTGTCGCTGTAATCATTTGTTGAATTATTAATATATTATAGGTCCTTGCAATATGTTTTTATTTATAAAATTTACTTATTTAAACCACAATAACAAGTGACAATATTTGATTTCAAAATGATGATGATTTTGTAGTCAAATCACTAATATGAAATAAAATTATTTTTTCTACCTTTGTTGTCTGACCAATTTATTCTCTGATCATGCTGGTCCCGATCTGAGGCTTCTGCTTTCCTGTCTTCTCTTAGCTCTCTTTCTGTGGACTATGGTCCATCTGCCATTTCTTATCTCTTCTTTCGTTTTCTTCACTTCTTTCCATCAGCCTATTTCCAGTCCCAGTAACCCTCCCCAGTATTAGCCCCTTTCCAGTCCTCACTTCCAGTACCTTCCAATGTCAACTTGCATTCCCATGACTGCCACTGGTGTCCATTCCCTTCCAGTCCCCCTCCTTCCCCACTGACCAGTCACTTCTAGTACAAATACCATGGCAGCCCCTCTCAGATCCACTCCCTTCCAGTTCCATTCTCCCATCCCCTCATATCAGCCCATTTGTAGCCTTAGCCCCGTTTTCTTCCAGGGCCAGCAGCTCTATCCTCCCCTCCACACAATCAGCCCATTCCCAGTCAAAGCCCCCCAATCAGCTCGCTTCCAGTGCTAGTCACTCCTCAACCCCATTACCAGTGCTAGGCTCCCCTAATCAGTCCATTACCAGTCCTACCCCCCCATCAGTCCATTACCAGTCCTAGCCTCCTCTAATCAGCCCATTTCCAGTCCTAACCTACCCCATCAGCTCATTACCAGTCTTAGCCTCCCCTAATCAGCTCATTTCCAGTGCTAGTCCCTCCTCAACCCCATTACCAGTGCTAGGCTCCCCTAATCAGCCCACTACCAGTCCTACCCCCCCCCCCCATCAGCCCATTACCAGTCCTAACCTCCCTGATCAGCTCATTTCCAATGCTAGCCCCCCATCAGTCCATTACTAGTCCTACCCCCTATCAGCATATCACCAGTCCCAACCCCCCCTTGATCAGTCCATTCCCAGTCCTAGCCTTCCCTAAGCAACCCATTACCAGTCCTAGTCCCCCCATCTGCCCATTATAATCCTAACCCGCACTGTCTCTCCCCTCTGTCCAGCATTTATCCCCCGTCTGTCCAGTATGTCTCCCTGTCTCTTCCCTTTGTCCATGTCAGCCCCCCTCCCTTCCTCCATCCATCCATGTCAGCCCTCCCTCCCTCCATGTCAGCCCCCTGTCCATGTCAGCCCCCCTCCCTCCCTCCATCCATCTCTCCATGTCAGCCCTCCCTCCATGTCAGCCCCCCACCCTCCCTCCATCCGTCTCCCTTCCCAGATGACCTCTCAACAATAATCGACCTTGCCTGCAATACCAAAAACCCGCGCACACCAAGCTGGATCATTAGGTGATTTTAACCTGCCTGCCCTCCCTGACGCCTACTCTACAGCCTTCCTCAACGCGCTTAACGAGCTGGGTTACGAACAAGTAATCAACGCTCCCACTCACTCAAAAGGAAACAAGCTGGACCTGATCTTCGCCCCGCAGTCGGCTACAGGCCTGAACCATGCACTGGCCCTATCCATCACTCCAGTCCCATGGGTCTGACCACAGCCTAATAAGACTCCAAATGCCCATGCATCTGGCCCACACAAGCGCCCATACCACAGCCGAGGCCTCCTCAGCACCAAAAGCACGATTACGGCCCTTCGACAAGGAAGAGATACTCAGCAAAACCCTACCACTCCTCGACATTGCAGAACCCAGCCTCGAGGGAATGCTCTCTGCCTGGAACAATAGTCTTGGCTCCATTGCCCACTGACCAACTGTGGATACTCCACCAAGGAGAAGAAAGACTGCCCCGTGGTACTCTCCCGAGCTACGAACATCACTCCGCCACCTAAGGAAGCTGGAAAGAAGATGGCAATGATCACAGTCTGCCGTTGACCAGAGAAATTACACCTCCCACCTGAAGAAACACCGCGAGGCAGTCACGGAGAGAATGAAACAATACCACGCAAAAATTCTGCAGCGCTCCCTGAACAAACCACAGAACTTATTCAACCTAGTGAGGACCCTCACAAAAGAACCTTCCCCCATCCAACTGAGCATGTCACACTCACAGGCATTCGCGGACTATCTACAGTCGAAAACAATCCAGACTGACAAAACCACACACCCCACCTCCGCGCACGGATTACAACACCCAACACCACTAACCACCTTCTCAACACCATCAGAGAGAGGCATTGAGGACACCATCACTGCTATCAACACCACCACAGCCCCAAACGATCCCTGCCCAGCGTTCTGGATAAAAACACTGCGCAAAGAATTCAGCCCATTCCTGGCCAAGCTCATGGACCTATCACTCTCGACAGGATCATTCCCACGAAGCTTGAAGCAAACATCCATTAGACCACTCCTAAAAAACAGCAAACTCGACCCCCAGAAGGTGGATTCATACAGGCCAATCTCAAGCATCCCACTAATGGCCAAAGTAATTGAAAAATTCGTCCAACGCCAAATCCAACACCATATTCAGACCACCGCTCCCCTCGACCAATGCCAACATGGATTCAGGGAGTCGCACGGAGTCGAGATGCTCTTGACCACTCTCTTCTGCACATTAATTAATGGGTTGGATAACATCAGACAAGGATATGCCCTAATCTTCTTGGATATTGCCGCAGCGTTCGACTCCGTCGACCATGAATTACTCCTGGCGCGCCTCGCAGAAAAAGGGGTCCAGGGCGCAGCCTTAAGCTGGTGCAAATCATACCTGACAGATAGATGGCAACATGTATGGACCGGCCCCGCGACCTCCAAACCGTTCCAACAAGGACAGGACGTACCACAGGGTTCCTCTCTCAGCCCCGTTTTTCAACATATATATGCAGCCAATCTGTGCTCTCACCCGTTCATTCAACATCGCATGCCTGGTATATGCCGAAGACGTACTACTCTACATGCCATTCTCAACTGACCAGCCAGACTTTTCACCACTAACAACCTGCTTCGATGCTGTCACTGAATGGCTCCACACCCAAAACCTCAGAATAAACTTCAATAAAACGGAGGCACTATTCATGACCAGGAACCAAGCTTTCACTCCCCCCGCATCACTAAAAGTAAAAGGCACCGAGCTCCAAAGTAAGTAAGCCCACGATCCGCTACCTAGGGGGGTCACACTAGACCAGTGATGGCTAACCTTTTTGAGCCCGAGTGCCCAAACTGCCGCACAAAACCAAAGAATTTCCTCAAAGTGCCAGCACGTCAATTTGCATAAATATTTGCATAATGCTAACATACACTAACTTTTAGTAAACATGTCTCTTAATGAGTGTATGGATAAAGACAGACTAAAAGATTTCTACATTACTATAATCCAGTGCCAACCGCCAGGCACATTAGGAACTACTACAAACACTGCCCATTTAGAACCAATAGCAAACCCGCCGTATCCTAACAGCACTACCAGGACTCACAAAGCACCACACCATACCTATCAAAAGGCAACACTGCAAATATTAAACCAATACATTTCAGACAATAACAATACATGACCTACTGGGGAAAGAGAACAAGTGGCAATGTCAAAAAGGAATTACATAAACAGAATACCTCAGCTCAGTTACACAGTTGCAATTGCTCCAGCCACTTTCTTCTGGTTTCTTCATGTTTTCTGCTAACTCTCCATCATCTGCTGTCCATTTGTCCTTTCTTCTCTCTTCTAGTTTTTTTTTTCCATTCTCTCTCTACATCCGCTTTAACATACTAATCTTTCTCCTTTTGCTCTTTCCTCATTCCTATTTCATCCACTCAAATTTTACCCCTCCATCCTCAATCCCCACTTACTCTCCCAATACCCGGCCAATTGTAGATTTTTTATCCCTCCCATACAAAATATTTTTCCCCTCTCCATTTTACTCTCCCAGCCCCATCCCATTCTAATCCTCCCCCAACATCAGCTCCCTTCTAGTTCCAGCCTCACCCAGCATCCATTCCCTTCTAGTCCCTGCATCAGCCCATTTCCAGTCCTAGCCCCCCATCAGCCCATTTCCAGTCCTAGCAAACCCCCAACCCAATACCAGTCCTAGCCCCCCCCCATCAACCCACTTCCAGTCCTAAACCCCCATCACCCCATTTTCAGTTTAAGCCCCCCCTATAACCCATTACCAGTCCTAACCCCCATCACCCCCCATTTCCAGACAGCCCCCATCAGCCCACAGCCCATTAGCAGTCCTACCCCCCAGCCCATTAGCAGTCCTACCCCCCCCCCCCGCCGCCCGCCCATTAGCAGTCCTGACCCCCCCCCAGCCCATTATCAGTCCTACCCCGCCCGCCCGCCCCCCATGCCCATTAGCAGTCCTAACCCCCCCCTCCCTCCCTGCCCATTAGCAGTCCTAACCCCCCCCTCCCTCCCTCCCTCCCTGCCCATTAGCAGTCCTAACCCCCCCTCCCTCCCTCCCTCCCTGCCCATTAGCAGTCCTAACCCCCCCTCCCTCCCTGCCCATTAGCAGTCCTAACCCCCCCCCTCCCTCCCTCCCTGCCCATTAGCAGTCCTAACCCCCCCTCCCTCCCTCCCTCCCTGCCCATTAGCAGTCCTAACACCCCCCTCCCTCCCTCCCTGCCCATTAGCAGTCCTAACCCCCCCCTCCCTCCCTCCCTCCCTGCCCATTAGCAGTCCTAACCCCCCCCTCCCTCCCTCCCCATTAGCAGTCCTAACCCCCCCCTCCCTCCCTCCCCATTAGCAGTCCTAACCCCCCCTCCCTCCCTCCCCATTAGCAGTCCTAACCCCCCCCTCCCTCCCTCCCCATTAGCAGTCCTAACCCCCCCCCTCCCTCCCTCCCTCCCTGCCCATTAGCAGTCCTAACCCCCCCTCCCTCCCTCCCTCCCTCCCTGCCCATTAGCAGTCCTAACCCCCCCTCCCTCCCTCCCTCCCTGCCCATTAGCAGTCCTAACCCCCCCTCCCTCCCTCCCTCTCTCCCTGCCCATTAGCAGTCCTAACCCCCCCCCCCCTGCCCATTAGCAGTCCTCACCCCCCCTGGCAAATTTTTTTTTAAAAAAAGCAGGCTCTGGCTGCTGCCGCGGCAGATTGCAATGTCCCGCGGGGCCCCCTCCGCCCGCTAAGCCCCTCTGCAAGGGCTTTCAGATTCGCGAGGGAGAGCATCTCCCTCGCGTCTCTGTTAAGCCCGCAGGGGCTAATGGGAAATTTCCCATCAGTCCCTCGCGTCTAAAGGGGCTGATGGGAAATTTCCCATTAGCCCCTGCGGGCTTAACAGAGACGCGAGGGAGACGCTCTCCCTCGCGAATCTGAAAGCTCTTGCAGAGGGGCTTAGCGGGCGGAGGGGGCCCCGCGGGACGCTGCATTCTGCCCTTGCCGCGTCCGCGGCAGCAGTCAGAGCCAGCTTTTTCTTTTTTTGCGGACCTTCCCGCGTGCCAGCTGCAAGGCCTTCGCGTGCCACAGCTGGCACGCGTGCCATAGGTTCGCCATCGCTGCACTAGACCAACAGTTAGATATGAAGGCCCACATAAACACTGTCAAGGCAGTATACCACTAAATACGGACGATCCGGCATCTACGACCCCTACTGGAGCCAGACGACTTCTGGACAATCTACCAAGCCTTGGTAATCCCCCATTTTGACTATGCCAACTCAATTCTACAGGGACTCCCAAAAAATTCGCTGAACCCACTTCAGCTCGCAATGAATGCAGCTGCCAGAATACTACACGGAGCCGCCAGGAGGGACCATCTGACCCCAATCCTGAAGCACCTCCATTGGCTGCCGGTACACTGCAGACTCTCCTTTAAAATTCTACTGTTGACCTTCAAGGCCATCAACGGCCTCACCGCCTCCTTCATCACAGACCTCGTCCTCTCCACTCCCCCAAACAGAGTCAGAAGGTCAATTGCTGCCAACACACTGAGAATCCTCAGCAAACCTACAAAGTGCTCTCAAGCAACAAGGAACAGAGCCTTCGTGTACTGTGCACCCACATGTTGGCATGCCCTCCCACACACCATCCGATCTATCACTGACCTTACCCAATTCAGGAAGGCCCCCAGAGCACCACCTTTTCCTCCAGCACTACTCTCACAATGGGGACACACCACAGCCAGTCATACTCAACCACCAAGACAGCCCACCCAACGCACCCGCAATACACAGACCCAGCCCGGCACATTAGCACTACTGGACACCCTGGTATGCCTTTGTATATAGTCTCCTAACTTTGTAAATAGTTGCCAAGCAGCCCTTGTTGCCACTACACACCTGCAACCCGACTGCCTGGCCTGTATATAGTTATTTAAACGAGCTGCCAAGATGACCTGGTCAATACATTGTCCCATGGCATGCTGTACAGTCTGTACATAGTTGCCCCTGTAAGCCCAAGTTGCATAACCTGTTCATTGTAAGTACAGTACGGGCCCTGCCTGCACTGTACAAATTTGTTAACTGTAAACCGAGCTGATTTTAAAAAGCGCGGTATAGAAAAGACTTAAAAATAAATAAATAAAATAAAATAAATGCTGTTGGCTAGCTCGATGAGATGGGCAGAAAGAACATGTGAAAGGAAAGTTCGGGCCTGACGAGCGTATAGAAATTCTCCGATGAATTTAAGCCACTGGGATGGGACCAGGTGAAATTTTGGAAAATTTAGGATGAATCCTGGATCTTGGAGCACAGTGATGGTGCGATGAAGAGATAGTTTTATCTCTTGTGGGGATTCTCCGCTGATTAGCCAGTCATCTAAGCAGGGGAAGAAGACGACCCCCAAAGTATGAAGGTAGGTGGCAACCATTGCCATGCATTTTGTGAACCCTCAGGAAAGCATCCGATATTGGTAGTGGGTTTGTTGAAACCGAAAATGCAGATACTGTCTGTATTAAGGGTGGATCAGCAAATGTGTGCATGCCTCCTTGAGGTCTACAGAACATAGCCAGTCATTCCTCTGAAGGTGTGGCAGAAGTGTACAGAGGGAAATCATTTTGAATTTTTCTCGAACAAGGAATTGGTTTAGGTCCCTTAGATCTAGAATGGACCTGAATCCTCCTGTCTTCTTGGGGATGAGTAAGGACAGTAGAAGCCCCTGCCCTCTTGAGTGGGTGAAACTCTTTCTACGGCCCCCTGAGATAACAGGGTGGACACCTCGATTGATAGGAGACTGGTCTGCAAGGGATTTGTGGGATAATCCTTTGCGGAGGTGTTGGGGGGCAAGCTTTCGAAATGAAGCAAATAGCCCCTTTGGACAATGTTGAGAGTTCACTGCTCCAATGTGATGAGGTGCCACCTGGGGCATAGGAACAGAGTCTGCCTGCTATGTGTAGGGGTGGAAGATCCTGCAGAGGCAGAGTAGCTATGCTCTCTAGGAAGGAGTCAAAAACCATACGTTGGCTGTGGCTGTGCAGCTGATTGTGGCTTAGATGTCTTAGGCTTTTTGGGCTAGCGAGGGCCCCATCTGTCACTGCTGAGGTTGGTAAGCAGCTGCAGGTGGATAAGAATGATAATAAATTTTCTTCTTAGGATAGAAAGACTTCTTTGGATTAGTCTTTCTTCTGGAAGGGTCTAACATCTTTCTGGAGAGGCATTTGAGAGTGAGATCATCTGTCTCAATCTCTCTGGCCGTCTCTCTCCAACCTTTTCCAAAGAGGTTCTCTCCAGAGCAGGGGATATTGGCCAATTTATCCTGGACCTACTGCTCAAGATCAGATGTCGCATTCTGCGAGCAATGATGCAGACTGCTGAAACTCTGTTGGATAACTCAAAGGCATCGAAAGATGCACTGGTAAAAAATGTGGATGTATTCTGATTTTACCCAAGGAAAGCTCACAAGGCATCATGTTTGTCATCAGAAAGGATAGGGGCAAAGGTTTTTAGATCCCTGGAAATATCCTTAAGATACATGTCCATATAGAGCATGTAGAAAATAATCCTAGAAGTGAGTATGCATGCCTGAAAACACAGATGGCTAACGATATCGAAAGTTCTGGAGTCCTTGCCAGAAGGCATGGAAGAATGATTCTTAGAACTCTTGATGCGCTACATCACCGATTCCACCATCATGGAGAGGTGCGGTAGTTGAGAGTTTTTGGAAGCCAGGGCATGGTGGAACTCGGTAGATGGTATTGAGTCATTTTCTGATAGACAGAAGTGTTAGTGGGGTCTTCCATATACGTAGCATTAGATCCTGTAGGATGCGATGCACCGATAACGTGGCCGCCTCTTTGGGCACCAAGGGGTACTGGAGGATTTCCAACTCCTCTGCCCTCGGTCCCATCTCCGATGCCATGGTAATCTGCAGGCCTGCTGCCATGTCCCAAATGAAGTCTTGAAAAGACATGTCTTCTGGCGGGGACAGATGCCAGTCATGAGGAGTGGACAGATAGGAAGAAGATCCCCAGTTACCCTGGAGTCCTCCAATGCATCATCTGAATTGGAGGAGGTAGAATCTTTCGATGAATCTAGATGGCGATGAAGGGACTTACCTCGAAAACCGATATTGAGTTTCGATGCCGATGACTTAGAATTAGTCTTATGTTTGGACTTTAAGGAGACCTGAGAACCAAGAGAGGAGGCCAACATCCTTGACAATGTGAAAGCCACTGAAATTCAGTCTGGGGCAAACAGAGAACCATGCTGTCTGACTCTGTTCTTTAAGCCTATTTTTGTTGTTTGTTGGCATAAAAGACAATCAGTCGGTAAATGGTCTGGACCCAAACATTTTAAACATCAATCTACAGCTAGCATAAAACCACTACAACTAGCACAAAACACAGCCGCACGACTCACGACAGATCACACAATTCACGATCACATCACCCCCATACTGTACCACCTACACTGGCTCCCAATCAGCTCTAGAATCCAATTCAAAGTACTTCTACACATATTTAAAATAATACACAAACTATCAGCAGACAGCCTACACCCTCTCATAAAAACCGATGACAACAGGAGACCAAGAAGAAAAGGAACCTCAGACACCATCAGAACACCAAAAGAATTTGCTAAAACAAGGCTGGCCACATCAAGGAGGGCACTCCCCCCTAGGAAAGAAGTGAGCTGCTAGACATGGTAGCACAGGTTGAAGAAAGGAGGAGGAGTAATGCTGACCCTATCCCTATGCCATGAGATTGATGGCAAAGCCTGGTGGAAGTATTAAAGGCAGCAAAGCCTGCAAGGACAGCATGAAAAAGAACCATCCTAGGATCCACAACAATAGGAGCTAAATATAATTTGAAATATCAAGAGGCTCATGTCAGCAGGTACAGAAAACACTAGAAAGCCCTAGAAACAGAGGTAAAATGGAGGACAGACTGGAGAGATGGGACATCAGAAGGACCATTTAAAAAGATGGGGAATGATTGTAACAGGGAAAAACGAAGAGTAAGTTAGAAATGTAGTAGAAATGGAAGATCAGTGATAGAGGTGGGGAAAGAAATGAAGGAGTAGGCAAATGGGAAATGTGGAAAGGAGAAGACAAGACTGTTGAAGGGCTGAAGATGTGGAGGCACAGGTGAGAGAGATGAAGACAGAATGGAAGGAAAGACGTGAAAGACAGTGAAAACAGCAAGCAAAAATAGTAATGATGGTATATAGGTATGACAAAACCTCAATAAAAGCTAAATATTTTGGAATGGAGGTGGGACAAAATATATGGAGTTCAGATGGGCAGGAGGGTAAAGATTTTTCTCTTCCTTCTCCTCTTCAAGACTGCCATGGATTGACTGGGATGTTTTGCTTCCCCCCCCCCCTCCCATGGGCCTGACCCCCGCAGTCTTTTCTTCCCCTTATCTCCCAGAGCTATCTTCTTTTTCCCATTCCCCAAGCCCACCTTGTTCCTTCATCCTTTCTCTCCTTACCACTGTAACACTCTCCAGTCTTCTGCCACTACTCCAGCGTTCAAACCCTTCCCTCTACCATGCCTATGCAATTGATGGAAAGATAAAAATCTTTAAATATAGAAATGCTGTATTTTGAGGCAAGATGGCTGATTTCTTAACTTTCATAGGGCAATGTTTCCAAATAGGTTAGTTTTTCACATTCCACAACAAGAATGAACATCACTCCCATGCCATCTCGTAAATTAACTGCTAATTCTCATTATAACACTTGCATTGTGCCAAAGAAAACCTCCTTTTGTAGTTCATAAGCTATAATATATACAGGCAAAATAGTGCGCTTGAAAATTCCATTTTAATCAGGCAGGTGGGTGCCTAATACAACTGGGCAAATTCTGTATCTTTCTGCTACAATTTTTTAGTCTCGGAATTTGTTGGTACTTGAGAATCTTCTTTCTCCACATGCAGTACAGAACAGTAACTTGCCACCAAGATTTCTTTTAATAATGCCATTTCTATGTTTTTCTCCTTTACTACAATGCCCACTGATTAAAATTCTGGCACAGCACTTTAATCAGCGGGAATGGGAATGTTCCAGGTGATCAACTTCATTCTTCACAATTCTGCCAGGGTCGTAATCCCTGCATTTTTCTGGCACAGAATTATTATAGTATTTACAAAAATTTCCACTGGCTGAGATGTATTACCTTATTTTGCCCTTCTGTGTACAGACCTTCTAACGGAACATTATGCAATGCTTTTTTTTATTGCAATGTTAGCTGAACTTACAATAAGCGAATTCTTAGGAACATACAGGAGAAACAAGGAAATGCAAATCTCCTATAGCAAAATACATCCCAGTTAATAGAAATCAAACACACCCATATCCTAGCCCTCCTCACAGGGAGGAAAAAGAAACAAAATGAGACATCCATAACCAATTCACATAATCCAATATGCAGCCCCAACAATCCTGTGAAATCTTAAATCAGGCATTTTATCTTTAAGGAAACACTCCAATGAATCAAAAAAGATATATCTATTGCCCCCATTGCTAGTTAAGTATTTGCAAGGAAAACTCATTGCTTAAGATAGAAAAAGGATTTTCTCTTAATCTGTATCACTGTAGTCAAATCAGGGTAAAGGTAGTTACTCACCTGTAGCAGGTGTTCTCAGTGGACAGTACGAATAAGTCCTCACGTATGGGCGATGTCCAACAGAGCCCTGCACAGGAATGCTCAACAGCTTCTATTAGAAGTTTTTGGGAGGCTCTATCATGCCTGCGTGACTCCTTCCACCCTGCCACCACGGTGCCATGATGCCTCAGTTTGATAAAGCATAGTTACTCACCTGTAACAGGTGTTCTCCAGGAATAGCAGGAATCAGTCCTCACATATGGGTGATGTCAGCACCGACAGAGCCCTCACGGAAGCATCCCCCCAGCTTTCAAAGAAAGCATGCATGATCCCCTTCCCGCCCAAGGGTGCCATCTTGCTCAGTCAGATGACAGGTAAAAGACAGCAAACAAATAAAAGATGGTAAAGGAGCAAGTCCAAGGGGAGGAGGGAGAGGATGTGATTCCTGCTGTCCCTGGAGAACACCTGTTACAGGTAACTATGCTTTCTCCGGGAACAAGCAGGAAGTCAGTCCTCACATATGGGACTCCCGAGCTACAGGCTACCAAAAGTCCATAGCAAAAATAGGGGCTCCCTCATGAGGAGCCGCAAGCAGCAGCAGCAGCAGCAGCAGCAATGTAATCCATGTACACAGACCGCAGTAGGACATAAGAACGTAAGATATGCCATACTGGGTCAGACCAGGGTCCATCAAGCCCAGTATTCTGTTTCCAACAGTGGCCAATCTAGGTCATATGTACCTAGCAGTATCCCCAAGAGACACAAGTTCCACAATGCTTGTACTGGGTCAAGCATTGATATCTTCGGTCACTTCTTAATAATGGTTTATGGACCTTTCCTCCAGGAACTTGTCCAAACCTTTTTTAAACCCAGCTACACTAACAGCCTTTACTACATCCTCCGGTAACAAATTCCAGAGTTTGATTACACATTGAGTGAAAAAATATTTTCTTTTATTAGTCTTAAATAGTTTACCCTGTAGCTTCATTGCATGTCCCCTAGTCTTTCTATATTCTGATAACGTAAACAATCGATTTACGTTTACTCGTTCCACTCTGTTCATTAATTTATAGACTTCTATCATATCTCCCTTCAGCCGTCTCTTTTCCAGGTTAAAGAGCCCTAACCTTTTTAGCCTTTCTTCATAGGAGTATCCTTCCATCCCCTTTACCATTTTGGTGGCTCTTCTCTGAACCTTTTCTAAAATCGCTATATCCTTTTTAGATACGGCGACCAGAATTGCACACAATATTCAAGGTGCGGTCTCACCATGGAACGATATAGAGGCATTATAATATCTTTTGTTTTATTTTCCATTCCTTTCCTTATCATACCTAGCATTCTATTTGTTCTCTTGGCCGCCGCTGCACACTGGGCCGAGGGTTTTAACATGGTATCCACAATGACGCCTAAATCTTTTTCCTGGGTTCCTAATGTGGAACCTTGCATCGTCTAACCATAGTTTGGGTTGTTCTTCCCTAGGTGCATAACCTTGCACTTGTCCACATTAAATTTCATCTGCCATTTTGATGCCCAGTCTTCCAATTTATCAAGATCCTCTTGCAATTTTTCACAATCCTCTTGGGTTTTAACAACTTTAAATAGTTTTGTGTCATCTGCAAATTTGATAACCTCACTCGTTATTCCACTTTCCAGGTCATTTATGAATATGTCAAAAAGCAGCGGACCCAGCACAGATCCCTGGGGTACACCACTATTCACCTTTCTCCATTGGGAAAATTGGCCATTTAGCCCTACCCTCTGCTTTCTATCTTTCAACCAGTTCCTGATCCACAATAGTACACTGCCTCCTATCCCATGACTCTTTAGTTTTGCCAAATGTCTCTGATGAGGGACCTTGTCAAAGGCTTTCTGAAAGTCCAGATACACAATATCAACCGACTCACCTTTGTCCACCTGTTTATTCACTCCTTCAAAAAAACATAACAGATGAGTAAGACAAGATCATCCTTGTCTAAAGCCATGTTGGCTGTCTCCCATTAGGTCATGACTATCTACATGCTGAGTAATTTTATTCTTTATGATGGTTTCTACCATTTTTCCTGGTACTGACGTCAAGCTCACCGGTCTATAGTTTCCCGGATCACCCCTGGAACCCTTTTTAAAAATTGGTGTTACATTGGCGATCCTCCAATCTTCAGGTATTAGAGATGATTTTAATGATAGTTCACAGATTACTGATAGCAGGTCTGCAATCTCATATTTCAGTTCTTTCAACACCCTTGGATGTATACCATCCAGCCCAGGTGATTTGCTACTCTTCAGTTTATCTAATATTTGTAAGACATCTTCCCGATGTATCGATATTTCCTTCAATTCTTCCGCACCTTTAAATACCACTTCAGTCATGGGTAACATCCCTACATCTTCCTCAGTAAAGACCGAAGCAAAGAATTCATTCAGTCTCTCAGCTATCGCCTTGTCGCCTCTTAGTGCTCCTTTAAACCCCTTTATCATCTAATGGACCAACTGACTCTCTCACAGGTTTTTTGCTACGAATGTACTTGAAAAGGTCTTTATTTCGTGTTTTTGCTTCCGCAGCAAGCTTCTTCTCAAATTCTCTCTTTGCCTGCCTTATCAATGCCTTGCATCTGATTTGCCAGTGCTTGTGCTGTTTCCAGGTTTCGTCGTTTGGCTCTTTTTCCATTTCCTGAAAGATGCTTTTTTGGCAACAACAGCCTCTCTGACCTCACCTTTAAACCAGGCTGGCAGTTTTTTGGACTTCCTTCCACTTTTCTTAAAGCGTGGAATACAGCTGGTCTGGGCTTCCAAGATAGTATTTTTCAACAAAACCCAAGCTTGATGTACGTCTCTAACCTTTGCAACTGCTCCTTTCAGTTTTTTCTTAACTGTTTTCCTCATTTTATCATAGTCTCCCTTTCGAAAGTTAAAAGGTAGTACTGTGGATTTCCTAACTATCCCTCCTCCACTAATTAAATCAAAGGCGATCATGCTATGATCACTATTGCCAAGTGGCCCCAACACCCTTATCTCTTGCACTAGATCTGGTGTTCCACTAAGGACTAGGTCTAATATGGCTTCCCCTCTGGTCGGTTCATGAACCAGCTGCTCCAAGAAGCAGTCATTTATTTCATCTAAGAACTTTATCTCCCTAGCATGTCCTGACGTGACACTGACCCAGTCGATACCGGGGTAATTGAAATCAGCCATTATTATTACTGCGCTGTAACTTTTGTTAGCTTCCTTGATTTCTTTGAGCATTTCATCATCCATTTGGTCATTCTGGCCAGGTGCTCGATAGTACACCCCCACTTCCATTGCCTTCCCCCATTTATATGGAATTTCAATCCATATAGATTCTACAGCAGATTTTGTTTCCTGCAAAACTTTAATCCTTTCTGAGTCAATGTCCTCTCTAACATAGAGCGCAACCCCTCCACTAATTTGATCAGCTCTATCATTACGATATAGTTTGTACCCAGGTATCACAGTGTCCCACTGGTTGTCCTCCTTCCACCATGTCTCTGATATTCCAATCATATCTAATCTTTCATTTAGTGCTATATATTCTAACTCTCCCATCTTATTCTTTAGACTTCTAGCATTTGCATTCAAGTATTTTAGAGAATGTATTTTATTCATGTTAATTTGGCTATTGTTAGACATGGGTAAATTGGGATCTTTAAGCTCTGTCTGCTCCATACTTGAGGGCATTTGGGCTACTTTACTCTTTTGTGGAACCTCTCTGCTTTTGGTAGTATCCTTCAAGGATACATTCTTCCGAACCATCCGCTCTTGGGCGACTGTCGGCTTTCCCCTAATATCTAGTTTAAAAGCTGCTCTATCTCCTTTTTTTTTTTTTTGAAACTTTATTTTTATTAGTCGTGTGCAAGACAGGAAAACAGCATACATATCCAGCTGATACCTTTGCAAACCACCCAACTCCTTCCACCCTCCACATACATCAATAACCTGTCCCCCATCCTTCGTTGAAAACCAAACCATTACCCAAGTTTCAGTCAGAAATTATTAAACTCCAAACCATAGAACATTGAGAACTGCAACCAACTTAACAATACAAACATTTCAAACATTCTGCCCCGTGTGCTGTGTGCCGGGTGCTATTCCGCGACGTCCCGACCCCCAACTCCCTTCTCTCCCACTCCCTCCAAGCCCCCCCTTCCCACCCTCTTCCCCACCTTCAAGTACGGGTCCCAGACCTTATGGAATTCCCACTCCCTACCCCGCAGGCGATAAGTCAATCTATCAAACTGAATCATATCCTCCACTTTCCTCCGCCAATCCGCTACGCTCGGCCCTTCCAGCCCCTTCCATCGCCATGCGATGGCCACCCGCGCAGCTAGCTGGAGCTTCCCTACCAGCTTCTGCTCCCACCGCCCCTTTCCACCCCGGGCCCCTCCCCCCAACACCCATTCCTTCAGCCCATCCGCCCCCCCCTCCGCCCATCCCCTCTTCCCTCCTCCACCCCATTCCCTCCTGCACCTTACCCCAGAACTTCTGAATCACCCTACACCCCCACCACATGTGCAGCAAATCCCCCTTTTCCCCACATCCCCGCCAACACAAACCCCTCTCGGGCCCCCCGGTCCAAGCCATCCGACTAGGCGTTACGTAAGCCCCGTGCACAATCTGCAACTGAGTTTGCCGCCACGAGGTTACCGCCGTGGTCTGATATATACCCCGATATATCGTCTGCCACTGTTCCTCGTCCCACACTTCCCCCACCCATTTATGCCACCGGTCTTTATGACCCTGTCGCCCTGCTTCCTCCAACTCCGCCGCCTCCTCCAACAGGACCCGATAGATTCTAGAGATACTCCCTTTATCCTTATTCCCCCGAAACAACGCTAGCTCCATCTCTGTACTGGGCCTACCTATCCTGCTGCGGACATCCCCCGTAGTAAGAAAATGGCGAACTTGAAAATACTGATAAAAAGGAATTTTGCATTGCACCCTATTCTCCAGCTCACTGAGGGAACACCCCCCCCCCCTCTCCAGCCAATCCCCCAGTTTCTCCACCTTCCCCTGGAGCCACCTGGAGCCGCCGAAGGGGAAAAACTCCCCCACCCTGGTCCATGCCGACACTGGGCTAGGAAACCACCGCTTCCCCTCCCTCCCCTGAGAAAGCTTCCACATAGCCCCCAAAAACGGATGCCCTATCCTCCGACCCCTGAGGGCCGTCCCCCCCTGCCCTTCCAGCCACTGGGTTAAAGACAAAGCCCCCATGAGCGTCCGCTCCAGGTCCACCCATGCCGCCTCCCCCCCGCGACGGTAGTGCGCCCTCCAAGCCTTAAGAACCCCGGCCTGATAATACCACCGTAGGGAGGGCATCCGAACTCCCCCTCTATCCTTAGCCAACCGTAGCTGACTAAACTTAACCTTGGCCTTCTTCCCTCCCCATACAAAGCGCCTCACCTTCTCCTCCCACCGCCGGATGACCCCCCCCCGGAATCGCCACCGGCAGCTGCGTGAATAGATATAAAAACTTGGGCACCACACTCATCTTAACTGCCTCTATCCGTCCCATCCAGCTCAACTGCAGAGATTTCCAACTATCCAACAGTTTCCCAATCTGGTCCCCCAGTTTCTGATAATTAAGTTCATATAATCTCCCAGGATCTTTCGAAATTTGGACCCCTAAATATTTAAAGTGTCCCGGCGCCCATTTAAAGGGAAAGTTCTCCAGATCTTCCTTCCTAAACCCCCCCAGGGCCAACGCCTCCGTTTTTGCCATATTCACCTTAAACCCCGACACCGCAGCAAACACCTCCAACTCTGCCACAAACACTGGAAGGGAATTGACCGGGTCCGCCATAAAGACTAGGGTATCGTCGGCGTACAACAGAATCTTGTGTTCCCCCCGCCCAATTCGAACCGGGTGAATCTCCTTCCTAGACCTTACGCGGATGGCAAGCGCCTCAATCGCGATTGCGAAGAGTAGAGGGGAGAGAGGGCACCCCTGCCGGGTCCCCCTTTGCAGATCAAACCACTCCGAGCACTGCCCATTCACCAAGATCCGGGCCTTCGGGCGATTGTAAAGAGCCCGTACTCCCTGCACAAAGCCGGCCCCTAGCCCCATCTTATCCATCATCGCAAACAAAAACTCCCACTCCACCCTATCGAAAGCTTTCTCAGCATCTAGTGCTACACACACCGCCGGCTGCCGCGCCTCCTTCACTGAGTGGAGTATCCCCACCGCCCTTCGCACATTGTCCGTTATTACCCTGCCCTGAATAAACCCCGTCTGGTCTGGATGAATCAATCCCGGGAGAAGCCCCTCCAACCTCCCCGCCAATATTCTAGCATATAATTTCGCGTCACAATTAAGCAGTGCTATAGGCCTATAGTTCTCGCATCTATCCGGGTCTCTACCTTCCTTGGGGAGAACCACCACATTGGCCTGTGACATCGTCTCTGGCAATGCCTCCCCACTCAGAAACCCTGAGAAGAGCCGGGCCAAGAGGGGCGCCACCTCTTCCCGCATCACATGAAAATACTCCGCTGGGTATCCGTCAGCCCCTGCCGCCTTACCCCTGGGAAGCCGCCGAATTTCCTTCAGCACCTCCCCCACTTCAATAGGCCGTCCCAGCCAGACAGCCTGCTCCTCACTAACCCTCGGTATGGGCAACCCCCCCAGGTAGGCGGCTATCTGCTCCCGAGAAGCCCCCTGCTGTCCCGTGTACAGCTGCTCATAAAACCTCCGAAAGGCTCCACATATGCCCGGGCTATCCGCCACCCTCTCCCCCTGCTCATTTCGAACTTCCGCCACCACCCGGCTCTCCCGCCTCTGCTTGAGCTGCCGTGCCAGCATCTTCCCCGCTTTGTTCCCTCCCTCCATAAAAGAGCGCTTAGATGCCCTCATCAACCTCTCCATCCCCTCCAAATCCAGCCTGTTCACCCGCTCCCGCACCAAAGCTGCCCGCTTGCGCGCGGCCGAGGAGCCGGTCTTACTGTGCTCCCCCTGCGCCTCCTCCAACTCCTGCATCCACTCTCGTCTCTGTGCCTCCCGTTCCCGCTTCCGCTGGCTCCCCATCTGCATCATCACCCCTCTCATATAAGCCTTCCCAGAGTCCCACAGCGTGGCGTCGGAGACCTCCCCATTGTCATTCCACCCCAGAAACTCTTTTCAGGCCTTCTTAAGCCGCGCCTGCCCATCCTGGGACTGAATCAAAGAAACATTCCCCCGCCACCCCCCCGGCTGCCTCTCCGTCCCTCCCCCCCCTGGGGTCCATTCCCCTGTCACCAACCCATGATCCGACAGGAGCACGGGATGCAGTCGTATATTCCCCAGGGCCCCCACCTGTTCCTTCTTCCCCAAGATCATGTCTATCCTAGAGTAGGTCCCCAGTCTGGGAGTATAACAGGTATAGCCTCTCTCCCCAGGATTCTCCCACCGCCAAATATCCAGCAGCCCCCAGTCTGCCATGCATTTCCGCAACTCCCGCCCCTCCCGGCGATGCTTCACCCGCTTGTAATTGGATCTATCCTCCGGACCCACCACACAATTCAGGTCTCCAACCACACTCCTCTCCCCCCGGGCCTTACTTGCAAACTCCCGCATTGCCTTCTGAAAGAAAGTACCCTTCTGCCCATTCGGTGCGTACAGATTTAAAAAGGACACCTCCTGCTGTCCCACCCGCCCCACCACCCACACCACTCTCCCCATCTTATCCCCCCCTGAAGCTAAGGGAACAAATTTCAGCCGCTTGTGCACCAAGATCACCACTCCCCTTTTTTTGGAGTTATACGGCGTTCCGTACAACTGCTCATACCCTTGGGCCTTCAATTTATCCTGCTCCGCTGCTATTAAGTGAGTCTCCTGCAGCATGGCCACTTCAATCTTGTGTTTAGCCAGCTGTGAGAGAATCCGCTTCCGCTTAATAGGGCTATGTATCCCCCGTACATTGTACGTTGCAATATTATGTCCCCCCCATCGTCCCTGTACCGCTCGACCACTCTCCCCTCTCTTCCCCCGCCTTCCCCCCAGGACTGCCACAGCACCCGCACCACCACAGCACACAACTTGTACCCCCCTAAAACTCCCCCCCAAATCAACAAACGCCCCCCGCCCGTCACACTTTTGTAGCTTACAGACCTCCATTAGCCCCTCTCCTGCTAATGCGATCCTCTCCCCGCCCCCCTCCCCACACCCCTTCCCCACATAACCTCCCTTCACCCTCCCGTTCTCCCCACCCCCAACTCTCATCCTCTTCCCCTGCTATCACCTCCACCATCTCCCCCACATTACCCAGATCCTTTCCCCTGAAAGTCCAAGGCCCTTCCAAACATTGCATCACTCTCCCGGGCTCTGCCGCCCGCCGTTCTCTCCGCCCACTCTCTGCTGGCTCTCCGCATCACTCCGACTGGCCGTGTTCTCACGTGGCGAGGGCTTCTGCACCTTCAGATGTTTCTTCAACGCTTCTCTCGAGGCAAAGAACCGCCGTACTCCATTCACCACCATCGTGATCCGCGCCGGGTACCAGATTGCAATCTGCACCCCTTGTTTTGCCAACTGATCTCTCCACCGCAATAGATCTTTCCGCCTCTTCACTGTCTCAGAGGCCAAGTCCGGAAAAACGAATACAGTCCAGTCCTTATACTGCACGCTCTTAGAGCGCCTGGCTGCCCGGATAACATGCTCCCGATCCTGGAAGCGCAGCAGCTTAATTATTAGAGCCCGTGGGTTGGCGCCCCTTTCAGGTCTAGGCCGGAGCTCTCGATGTGCGCGCTCTATCTCGTACGGCGGCGCGGAGGGGGGGTCCGGAAAGCAGGTCACCAACAAGTCCTTAACAAACTCGAGCACATTGTCCCCCTCCCCCCCTCCGGGACGCCAAAAATGCGCAGATTAGACCGCCGATCGCGGTTCTCCATATCCTCCGCTTTGGCGTGCAACCAACTCACTTGCTGCTGCAGCGAGCTCACCACGCGGTCCGTTGCGGCCTGTGCATCCTCCGTCTGGCTCACACGACTCTCCACCTCCTCCAGACGCTGCCCGAGGGTTGCAAACTTCTCCTCCAACCGCCCGCACACACGGTCCACTATCTCTTCCTTCGAGTCTCTAATTTCACGGAGGATCGCTGCTAAATCTGCCGGCTGCAGATCCACTCTCCTCCCCCTCCGCCTCCTCAGAGCCGCTCGGAGATGGCGGTGCCGACTGCGCGCCTGCACTCGCTGCCACTTTCTTCCCTCCGCTTGCCTTGGCTGCATAAAGCTCTTTAATTGTAGAGCCCGGCTTCAGTTTCACTACCTTAGGCATTTTCACCGAGTTGGGGCCAGGAGGGTGCCTCTCCTACCTCCGTTTAGGGGAGCGGGGCCGGGAGCTCGCTTACACGCGTCTCACCTCCTCCGTGGCTAAACCGGAAGTCGCTCTATCTCCTTTTTAAAGGTTAATGCCAGCAGTCAGGTTCCATCCCGGTTAAGGTGAAGCCCATCCCTTCGGAAGAGCCCCTCCTTTCCCCAGAATGTTCCCCAGTTCCTAACAAATCCAAAACCCTCATCTCTGCACCATTGTCTCAACCACGCATTGAGACTCCGGAGCTCTGCCTGCCTTTTGGGTCCTGCGCATGGAACAGGAAGCATTACGGAGAATGCTACCATGGAAGTTCTGGATTTCAACTTCCTACCTAAAAGCCTAAATTTTGCCTCCAGAACCTCCCTACCACATTTTCCTATGTCATTGGTACCGACATGTACCAAGACAGCAGACTCCTCCCCAGCACTATCTAAGACCTTATCTAGGTGGCGCATGAGGTCCGCTACCTTCGCACCAGGCAGGCATGTTACCAGGCGATCCTCACGTCCACCAGCCACCCAGCTATCTACATGCCTAATGATCGAATCACCAACTATAACGGCTGTCCTAACCCTTCCCTCATGGGCACTTGGCCCTGGAGAAACCTCCTCGGTGCGAGAGGGGTTTACATCACCTGGAGGACAGGTCCTAGTTACAGGATCACTTCCTGCCACACCAGGGTGATGCTCTCCTGTCACGTGACCTCTCTCCTCCATGGCAACAGGGGTGCTGCCAGACTGGAGGTGGGACTTCAGGACTATATCCCTGTAGGTCTCGTCTATGTACCTCTCTGTCTGTCTTATGTTTTCCAAGTCTGCTACTTTAGCCTCAAGAGAACGGACTTGTTCCCTGAGAGCAAAGAGCTCCTTGCACCTAGTGCACACGTAAGACCTCTCACCAACTGGGAGAAAATCATACATGTGACACTCAATGCAAAAGACTGGAAAGCCCCCATCCCGCTGCTGGACTGCTGTCTGCATCTTAGTTTTAAGTTTGTATCTAGATCTTTAAGTTCTTACTTACTAGGGGTTGCTATGGGTATTTATACCAATAGAACTGTACCTAATATGTTTAATATACCTTGTTCACCTGAAGCTTAATTAATCTCAGGTCCTTAGTGTATGACTGATTTGGGTAATGAGCGTCACCTGAAAGCACCTCCTGTCTTTTAAGATGTGTAAGTACCTATATAAAGCTATGATTATCCCAGGGGTGGGTGGGTGAGGGGAGGGAAATAACACTTATTAAAAGAGGGCTGCTACACAGTACCCTGTCTTGTGCTGCTGAGGTAAGCTAAATTCTGATTTGATTTAAATTATAGCTCTTAGCTGCTGCTAGGCTCTAACTTCTAATGAAATTTGAACTACAAGCTCTCTGCTGGGGTCTAAATTTAACCAGAAAGCTCTCTTCTGTGTTTTAAAACTAAAAGTACTTTTCTGATGCTAGGCCCTGAGTGACTATTAAATGTACACTACAAGCTCTCTGCTGGGTTCCAAATGTAACCAGAAAGCTCTCTTATGTGTGTTAAATTTAAACTAAAAGTACTTTGCTGTTACTTGGCCCTGAGTGACTATTAAATTTAAACTACAAACCCTCTGCTGGGTATGAAATGTAACCAGAAAGTTCTCCTCTGTGTTTTAAATTCAAACTTTAATTGCTGTTACTAGGCCCTAACTGATCCAACAAAAAACAGTGGGTTCACAGATTAAGTAGCTTTAATACAAAGAATTCTTTTTAGAAAATTACCAGAAGTATATACTCACAGTTGCAGATTTCTCTCCAGAAGTAACAGTCCCCCTTTCTAGTCCTTTCTATGTCCGATGAAACCAGCACTCTGGTAGTCTGATCAGAGAAGGGTCGGAGGGTAGGAGTTGCCTAAACCCCGAAAAGGTTACGGAGCACAGCCTGGCCAAAGGCACTGTCCCATCGGGACTCTCTTTCCAGGCAGTAATGGGCTGCAAAGGTATGAACTGAAGACCAGGTGGCGGCCCAGCACATGTCCACCATCGGGACGGAGCGCAAGTTTACAACTGAAGCTGCCATAGCCTGACATGGTGTCCCGAGATGCAGTCTTCCAGAGGGAGCCTCGCCTGCTCACAAGCGAGGGCGATACAGTCCGCCACCTATGTGGACAGCATACGCTTGGTCACCGCCTCCCCCCAGCCTACTGGGGTCGTAAGAGATGAAAAGTTGAGAAGCTTTGCGATGGCTCTGAGTGCATTGGATATAGAAGGATAAAGCCCTCTTACAGTCCAAGGTGTGAAGGACTGTCTCCACTCGACTGGAGTGGGGTCTTGGAAAGAAGGTAGGGAGCACCACTTTCTGGTTGAGATGGAAGGGCGATACTACCTTCAGCAGGTGGAGGAGGTAACCCTCCCGGACTACCCAAAGTGTCCAGGAGTCGGTGGTGATGGCCAACCACCTATGGGCACAGAGGGTCAGACGTCCCCATGTGGGCTGCTGATCTCCTTGGGGTAGATAGGCTATGCTCAAAGAGTCAAAAACGTCCCCCTGGCTGAGCCAGAGTTGGTGATTGGTTTTGAAGCCTTCTGCTTACGATGGCCATGCCCATGTCCCTTGGCCTGCTGACCCTGTTGGGGAGCTGGGGAGGCCTGAAAAGGTGGGTAGTTTTTGTAAGCAGCTCCCTCCTTGATTAAAAGGACTTTTTATCTGAGCCATTCCGTCGGGAAGGGACAGCGGTCTTTTGGGAGAGCCTGGTCCTCGTCATGAACTCAGTCTCCATCTCTGCAGCCTTGTCGGTCATGGGTTTGCCAAAGAGGTTCTCTCCTTGGCAGGGAACATCGACCAATTTGTCCTGAACCCACTGCTCAAGGTCGGACCACAGTAGCCAATCTTGGTGGTGTGCACTGGTGCCAGCCGCCGCTACTCGAGCCGCCGACTCGAACCCATTGTAGGCCACTCGAGACATGAATTTGGAGCACACAAGGACTGCCTTGGCCAGGTTCTTGAACCCCTGCAAGAGTTCCTCAGAGAGACCAGTAGAGAACCCAGTGAGTTCCTTCGCCAAGTCTCTCAGGTATATGCCCATGTACAACTGGTAGACCTGGATGCGGCCGATGAGCATTGAGCCCTGGTAGCACTTTCTGCTGAGGACGCCGAGGTGCAGGCCTCCTTGCCGGGGGACACACCGAGGAGTGCATCTTCTCGCTTTTCAGCAGACACATGGCCGACTCCACCACCATGGAGTTATGCAGCAGCTGTGACTTTTGGAATCCTGGGCTCTAGCAGACTCGATACATCAAGTGGAGATGTTTGCTAACCACCAGTACCGAAACCGGTGTCTCCCACATTCGGAGCATCAGCTATTCCAGGAGGGAAGGGATGGGCACCCTGAGCGATTCCCATCGAGGAACCTCATACTAGAGGATTTCCAACTCATCTGCCCGAGGGTCCTCTTCCGACTCGGTCGGGAATGCCAGGGCTTTGACATATCCTTGACGAAATCAAGGAATCCCATATCCTCCAGCGGGAACTGCCATCGAGGCTCTGAGATGGGAGAGCCAGATGGGAAGTTGCGGTGGCGATGGGTATCGGGGATCTCTTCGTCCTCCATCTCCCACTTGAAGTAGTCTGATGAGGACTCGTAGAAGGGCTGCTCTGCGGGCCTCGGGGCCCCCGATGCTCTGCGGCCGGTGCCCTGCATACTTGCTGGGGATGACCGCGTTCCGTTGAGTGGGACTCAGAATGTGACCTCGGCCGAGGATTGGCTCGGCCTCCGGGGACGTCTTGGACGTTGAGGGCCCAAAGGTGGGGCAGATGAACCAGTCCTGCAGGACAACAGCGCCAGCAGCTGGTCCATGAAGGCAGACAAACTGCGCTCCAGGGCCACCAATCTGGACTCCAGACCAGAAGGCTCCGCAGCCTTTGGCGTGGGCACCGAGGGACTCTGGCCCAACGCCAGCTCCCCAAAGGAGAATCCTCGACGAGGATGGTTGTCTAGGGACTGAGGCCGGTCCGCAGTCGGATCCTTCCGGGGGACCTTTGCACCTATCTCCAACGCCTCAGATGAACGTCTCGGACTGCAGGAACCGTCCAAGGATGCCACCATCGAGGGTTTCTTTTTCTTCATGGGTTCCCTCGAGGGAGACCCCCTTTCTGAGGACCCACGATGAGGCTCGAGTTCGGGAGGTTCCGCCTGTGACGTCAGGTCCTCAGACAAGGCCCTGGCCTTCAGAGGCAGTGGGGACACAGGGAAAAACTTATCATGCTGCTGCTAGTTGCTCTTGAGGGTCTTACTGGACCATCCTTTTGCAGAGACTGCAGGCTGTCGGGTCATGGTCCGGCCCAAGGCAGCGGAGACAGCAGTCATGTGTGTCAGTCAAAGACATAGTTTTAGAGTACCGATCACACTTCTTAAAGCCACTGATAGCCATGGGGGAAAAAAGTACCCCTGCAAGGTCAAAGCCTCTCTAGGCTGCTAGTGGGAGAAAAAGGCACAAAGATGCCAGGAAAAGAAAAGAATGAAAACTACAAAATTAGACCAAACTCGATGCCGAGGCAACGAGGTCGGTGACGGGAAGAGTACTGGAGCAATACAGGAGATAAGTATGAAAACTCGGAGAGAAAAAAAATCAACTTTTTCCGGGAACTAGCCAAACCAACGTCTGAAGGGCTCCGCGGAAAAAAGGAGAATGAGCAAGATAGCACCCTTGGGTGGGAAGGTGACCACACATGCGTGGTGGCATCTCCCAAAGGCTTTCTTTGAAAGCTGGGAGATGTTTCCGCGAGGGCTATGTTGGTGCCGACGTCACCCATATGTGAGGACTGACTTCCTGCTTGTTCCTGGAGAACATAGCTGTAGCAGAAGACATTTCCTCAGGGAGGTGGGAGAGTTGTGAGGACTTATTCCAGCTGTCTATAGAGAACACTTGCTACAGGTGATTGACTACCATTTTTCAATGAACAAGTAAGAATGAGGACGCCTAAGCTACAGCCTACTGAAAACTGAGGAGGCCACAGAAAAGCCCAACAGGGGCAACTGAACTGTGTCATGAGGTAGCGCTGTCAGAGCCCAGGGAAATAGAGAACTCTGAGCAAAACATAGCTGACAGCTCAGAAATACACGTGGAGAAAGGTTACCACGGGCAACAGATACAAGCTGGGTCACGAGGTGTAAGGGAACGGCCAAACACAAGCCTGGATAGGAACTCATTAGGAAATGAGGGGCAGCTGGGTAGGGGTGGAGCCCAAACAAACACCACGAGAAAGACAGTTAAAAGTCACTCACCTGAAGGTAGTGGCAGAGCTGTAAGAGCCGTGGAAGGAACGTTCAGAGCTGTTAGAGCTGCTGAGGGAACATTCAGGAAGAAAGCTGTTGGAGCTGCTGAGGAGAAAAGCCAAGGGAACATTTGGAGAGAAGCCTCACGAGGGAAACACAGAACTGTGGAATCCAGGAGGGACTGCTTTGAGAAGCAGGGCACAGCTCTCCAAAATCCCCGGGAACCTTGCTATGAAGGGAGCAGAGATGGCAGTCCGGTGGCCAGGCTAAAGGGAGCCAAATTACCCAGCACAAGGTACCAAGCAGGGATAGTTTTTACCCTGAGGAAACTTTTATACCAGAGAAGCAGCTAGCAGAGAAACACAGTAAAAGGTTTTCACACAAATGGAGCTCAGCTCGGCTGAGAGACCAGGAAGAGAGAGTGCCAGAGGGTAGGCATATTAACCCTAATAGAAGAGCTCCAGAATACAGAGAATTACACTGCACTTACCAGGAACTGTGTAGCTCTTTTGACCGTGATTATAGTGAATGTGGTAATTACCCATTTCCCTCTAGTGCAGTGGAGGAGGGGAATGCTGTGAGTTACAGAGAGGAACTTTGCAACGGAAGCTTTACTCCAGGAGAAAGTTATTCCGACAATGAAGAGATGCAATATGAGCCTTATGAGGAATCTTTGAATGGCAGTGATATGGACTGTACGTACACTATGGCAGATGCCATATCATCTCTATGTTAGAGTGCTGTGAAAACTGTTTAAAAGAAAACAGGAAGAAGGTTTTTCATGAGAAAAGGACTGTTTTCTTTTTCCTTCTGTTTGTTGAAAAAGCTGAAGTTAAAGCCAAGTTTTGTTCCTACATTTCTTTATTTTGATGCCAGATGAATGGTCTGTTTTCCTTTGTTTCAAATGCTAAAATATCCAATCCCGGACGGGGAATAAAATCCTGTATTATAACCTTACACTTGGTCTACAACTACAATTTCTTTGACTGGTGTTTAGAACCACAGGTTCCAGAAGGCATTGCAAAGCCTTCCCACAACGACTCTATAGCTACTAGAGTACTACCCCACTGACGTACCCACGCCGCTGGCCTCTGGGGACGCTGGTGGGTGACAAATGTGAAATGGTGAGAGGTCATTAGAACATAAGATATGCCATACTGGATCAGACCAAGGTCCATCAAGCCCAGTATCTTGTTTCCAATAGTGGCCAATCTAGGCCTCAAGAACCTACAGTTTCCCTAAAAGACAAAGGTTCCAAAATGCTTGTATTGGGGAAAGCAGTGGATATCCCAGGTCCCCTTTAATAATGATTTATGGATCATTCCTCCAGTAACTTGCCCAAACCTTTTTTAAACCCGGCTACACTAACAGCTTTTACTACATCCTCCGGTAATGAATTCCAGAGTTTGATTACACGTTGAGAGAAAAAAATATTTTCTCTTATTAGTCTTAAATAGGTTACCCTGTAGCTTCATTGCATGTCCCCTATTCTTTCTATATTTTGATGACGTCAACAATCTATCTACGTTTACCCATTCCACTCCATTCATTAATTTATAGACCTCTATCATATCTCTCCTCAGCCGTCTCTTTTCCAGGTTGAAGAGCCGTAACCTTTTTAGCCTCTCTTCATATGGGTATCCTTCCATCCCTTTACCATTTTGGTGGCTCTTCTCTGTACCTTTTCTAATAACGCTATATCCTTTTTAAGATACGGCGACCAGAATTGCACACAATATTCAAGGTGTGGTTGTACCATGGAACGATAGAGAGGCATTATAATATCCTCTGTTTTATTCTGCATTCCTTTCCTTATGATTCCTAGCATTCTATTTGATTTCTTGGCCGCCGCTGCACACTGGGCAGAGGGTTTCAACATGTTATCCACGATGACGCCTAAATCTTTTTCCTAAGTGGTGGCTCCTAATGTGGAACCTTGCATTGTGTAACTATAGTTTGAGTTGTTCTTTCCTAGGTGTATGACTTTGCACTTGTCCACATTAAATTTATCTGCCATTCGGATGCCCAGTATTCCAATTTATCAAGGTCCTCTTGCAATTTTTCACGATCCTCATGGGTTTTAACCATCATGGAGTGGAGGAGTAGCCTAGTGGTTGGGGCAAGGTACTTCGGGCCGGAAGGTCGGGGGTTCAAATCCCACTAGAGGACAGCAACCTTGGGCCGGAAGGACTGGGGTTTCTAGTCCCACAGGTGCTCCTTGTGGTCTTGGGCAAGCCACTTAACCCTCCATAGCCCATGTTCCCTGTAAAATAGTTCTCTGTGTGCTGTGCTTTCCTGTCTAATCAATGTGTTTATACCTCCAAAATTTCCTGTCATGATTTGACAATTTCCAATCTGTAATCAAAAAACGCTGCTGATCGCTGGAAGTAGCGGTATACAAATGTATACTAAATAAATAAAAATAAAAAAATAACAACTTTGAATAATTTTGTGTCATCTGCAAATTTAATAACCTCACTCGTTTTTCCAGGTCATTTATGAATATGTTAAAAAGCAGCGGACCCTGTGGTACTCCACTATTCACCTTTCTCCATTGGGAAAATTGGCCATTTAGCCTTACCATCTGCTTCCTATCTTTTAACCAGTTCCTGACCCAGAATAGTACACTGCTTCCTATCCCATGACAAAAGTCTCTCATGAGGGATCTTGTCAAAGGCTTTCTGAAAAAACAGATACACTATTTCAAACGACACACCTTTGTCTCCCTGTTTATTCACACCTTAAAAAAAACAGATTAGTAAGATAAAACCTTCCTTGGCTAAAGCCATGTTGGCTGTTTCCCATTAAGCCATGACTATCTATATGTTCAGTAATTTTATTCTGTCATGATAGCGTCCCCTGGTGGCCAGGGCACGCTACACATCACACTTATTTTTCAAGGAGCATGGGGTATTTAAGGCCAAGTGCAGATTGGTCTTAGGGATTTTAGCTCCTTGTGAGCACACAATAATTAAGCCATGAGTGTAGGGAAACAAGGCTTTTATTTCCCCTCTGTGCAAGGGTTCATTAAGACAATGGAAATTAAAGAATGTCCTTCTTTATAAAGGTTCCAGTAATAAACAGGCAAACCAATTGTTGATATCTTCACAATTAGGTGCAAGGGATAAATGGAGGAATTCAATTCATTCCAGGGTAAAACAACTAAACAAGGCTTCCTCTTATTTACAATGTCGCTATGGATTCCAGGCTAGTAGCCATACACAAACTGCAATCCATAGTCTCTTCCTGAGGAATGGGAATAGTATCTGCACCTTCTATCTCCATAGATTCTACTTCACTAGTTTCCCCCTCAGAGCAAACGCTGTCCCTGGATATTACAAGTTTACATGGACTGTCTCTGGTATCTCGCTTCCAATAAGACTGTGCTCTAAAGTCTTTTGGTACTTCTTTAAACAGCTCTGGTTTCTTTCCTCTTCTTATAAACTGTGGTTCAATTTTAGCAGTGTTTTTAGGAGTTAAGCTTTCTTTAACAGGAATAAAGCACAGTTACTTACCTGTAACAGGTGATCTCTGGGAACAGCAGGAATTAGTCCTCACATATGGGTACGTCGGTACCGACGGAGCCCGTGCGGGAAAGCTCCCCAGCTTCTTAGAATAGAAGCTTTTGGGACCTCCCACTGCACATGCGCACTGCCTTCCCGCCTTCCTGAACAGCTCTCCTCAGTTTCGAGTTTATAGCTGAGTCAACAGAGAGAGGACAGGAAGATAGATAGATAAAAGATACAACTCCTAGGGGAGGTGGGTGGGTTGTGAGGACTAATTCCTGCTGTTCCCAGAGATCACCTGTTACAGGTAAGTAACTGTGCTATCTCCAGGAACAAGCAGGAATAAGTCCTCACATATGGGGACTCCCTAGCTTAGATGCATGGGATCCCCTGTAAAGGTTCGCCATCTTCGTATGGATCTCAGGCATCCATTCTGGGAAGGTGGGCAGGAGTTGTTTAGGAATGGAACAGGTGCTTGAGGACAGCCTGGCCAAACAAGGCATCCCGGCGGGAGTCCTTGTCCAAACAGTAATGGGCTGTGAAGGTATGAACCGAGGCCCAGGTAGCGGCTCGACAGATCTGATCTATGGAAACAGAGTGCAGATGAGCCATAGAAGTTGCCATGGCCCTCACATTGTGAGCAGTGACATGGCCTTCCAGAGAAATGTTTTTGCTCTGGTAAGCAAAAGAAATACACTGAGCAATCCAATTGGAAAGTGTACGCTTGGAGACTGGAAGTCCCAAATGGGAAGGATCAAAGGCCACAAAAAGTTGAGAAGACTTTCGATGTGGCTGAGTCCTATTAAGGTAAAAAGCGAGAGCTCTTTTACAATCCAGAGTATGAAGGTTCCTCTCTGCATTGGATGCATGAGGAGCTGGAAAAAAGACAGGTAGATATACCTCTTGATTAAGATGAAAAGGCGAGACCACTTTAGGCATAAAGTGGGGATTCGTCCTAAGGACCACCTTATCATGATGAAATCTTGTGTAAGGTGGATTAGCCACTAAAGCCTGCAGCTCACTGATGCGGCGAGCCGAAGTGACTGCAATGAGGAAGATGACCTTCCAGGAAAGAAATTTCAAGGAGGTGGAAAACATTGGCTCAAAAGGTGGCTTCATAAGTTGACCGAGCACTAGATTCAAATCCCATGCGACCGGGGGTGGTCTGATGGGAGGTTTAGTGAGAGTCAGGCCTCTCATGAATCTTGCAACAAGAGGATGAGAGGAGATAGGTTGTCCATTTATATGTTTCAAGGATGCTGCAATAGCACTTAAATGGACTCTTACCGAATTCGTCTTGAGGCCTGCATTGGAGAGATGCAGGAGATAATCAAGAAGAGAATTCAAAGGAAGTGCCAGAGGGTCAAGACCCTGCTGAGCACACCAAATGGAAAAACGTTTCCATTTGAAAGCATAGGAACGCCTGGTAGAGGGTTTCCTAGAGGCAGAAAGGATATCTTTCACTGGTTGGAAAGATGAAAGTCTTGAAGGTTTAAGCCTTCAGTAACCAAGCACTGAGGTGAAGGGATTTGGGGTTTGGGTGCCACAAAGTCCCCTCCTCCTGAGACAGGAGGTCTGGCGCAGCTCCCAGATCCAAGTAGGATCCCTGGGAGAGCTGTAGAAGTAGAGGGAACCACACTTGGCGTGGCCAGCGTGGAGCTATGAGGATCATAGTTCCATGATCCCTCTGGAGTTTGAACAGAGTCTTGGGGATCAAAGGAATGGGTGGAAAGGCATATAGGAATGCCTGATTCCAATTCAGGAGAAAGGCGTCCGTAGCCTGAGCTCCCTGACACGGAGTTCTGGAACAGAACCGGGGAAGTTTGGCATTCCACGGACTTGCAAAGAGGTCTATGTCCGGGGTCCCCCATTCCTGAAAGATTCGGTTTATTTGGTCCAAATGTAGGGACCATTCGTGTGGCAGCAGAACTCGACTGAGCCTGTCTGCCCGAGAGTTTTGAACTCCTGGGAGATACACTGCTAGCAGGTGAATCTGATGCTCTCTGGCGAAGGCCCATAGTCTTAGAGCTTCGTTGCAAAGCGACAGAGAGCCCGTCCCTCCTTGTTTGTTTATGTAAAACATGGCCACCTGATTGTCCGTCTGAACTAGGACAGTGAGGTTGGTTAGGAGGGAGTGGAAGACCTTGAGGGCAAGGTAAATTGCTCGCAGTTCCAGAAGATTGATATGAAGGGTGGTCTCCTGTAGAGACCAAGTGCCCTGAGTGGAGAGAGTTTGCAGATGGGCTCCCCACCCTGTTTGGGAGGCATCTGTTGTGAGGGTTGCTTGGGGTAGCAATGGTTGAAATGGAGCCCCCAACAACAGATTCTTGGTGGAAGTCCACCAGTGGAGGGACCAAAACAGACGATCGGAGGTTTGTATTTGGTCTGAGAGCGCTCCTGACGCCTGAGTCCACTGAGTGGCCAGGGTCCATTGAGCTGCTCTCATATGAAGACGAGCATAGGGCACCACATGCACTGTGGAGGCCATATGACCCAGTAGGCGTAGCATTTCCCTGGCTGTCAAGTGAGTGCTGGACTGAGCTTGGGAGGCCAAACTCAGGAGGCGCTGGCCTCGAACATGTGGAAGGTAGACCCTTGCAGTGATGGTGTCCAACTGGGCCCCTATGAATTCTAGAGATTGAGTAGGGATGAGTTGGGACTTGGGAAGGTTTACTACCAGTCCCAGATACTGCAAAAGGCTCCTTGTGTGGTCCAGGGAAATCTGGGCCTGTGACTGAGTTGGAGCTCGGATGAGCCAGTCGTCCAGATATGGGAAGACAAAGATTCCCATGCCTCTTAGAAATGCGGCTACGACTGCCATGCATTTTGTGAATACTCTTGGAGCAGAGGCTAGACCGAAGGGGAGTACTCTGTATTGGAAATGTTTTCCCTGAAACAGAAAGCGAAGATACTTTCTGTGGGATGGATGGATGAGTATATGTGTATACGCATCCTGTAGGTCTAGAGAACAAAGCCAGTCCTGACCCTGGAGGTAAGGAAGGAGAATGCCGAGAGACAGCATTTTGAATTTCTCCTTGAAGAGAAATTTGTTCAATTCTCTCAGATCTAGGATTGGTCTGAATCCCCCTGTCTTCTTTGGAATGAGAAAATAAGGGGAGTAGAAACCGGACCCTTGTTGAGGAAGAGGAACCTCTTCTATGGCCCCTTGGGCAAGAAGAGAGGAAACCTCTTGACCCAACAGGGTTAGGAGAGATGGGGGAGAATTGAATGGTCTCACCATATGATGGGGAGGAAGGCTGGAGAAATGAAGTTTGTAACCCTCTCGAATGATAGAGAGGGTCCATTGTTCTGTTGTGATTTGTTCCCATCTGGGAGCAAAGTGAACCAACCTTCCGGGTATGGTGAGAGGTTCTGGTTGTGTTAGAACCAGAAGTGGCAAGTTCCCTAGGAGCAAGTCAAAACCCCTGAGGGGTTGGAGCCTGCTGAGCTACAGTAGCTGCTGCAGGCTTAGCTCGTGCTTGTTTGGATTGCTGACGCTTAGCAGTATAGCGAGGTTGAGAAGACTGCTGGCCAGTATTTGAAGCAACTCTGGCCTTCTTATAGTAAGGCCTTTTAAAAGACTTTTTCTTAGTAGGAATTGAAGTGGACTTTGAAAGTCTTTCCAAGGTGGCATTTTCAGCATCCATCTGGGTGGCTTTGATTTGCCACTCTTCCCCAAATAAGTTCTCACCTGTACAGGGCAGATTCCGTAAGCCATCTAGAACCCAAGGTTCCAGATCAGAGGCCTGGAGCCAAGCAAGACGTCGGGCTGCAATAGCAATGCCCGAAGCCCTACTGGCTCCCTCAAAGGAATCATATGCTGCCCTATTAGAGAACTTAGAAACCTCTAAGAGTTGTTTCACTAGGGAAAGGAATCCCTGCTTTTTATCCTCAGGGATAAAGGGGGCAAAATGCCGCACCTTTTTGGCAAGTTCCTCCAGGAACATGCCCATATAGAGACTGTAGGAATTAATCCTGGCTATAAGCATACTAGCCTGGAAAATTTTCCTACCAAAAGAGTCCAAAGTCTTACATTCCCGTCCTGGAGGGGTGGAAGAGTGCCTTTTGGTACTCCTAATCTTCTTCATTGCAGACTTCACCACAATAGAGTGGTGGGGCAATTGAGTCTTTTGGAAACCAGGAGAAGGAGGGACCCTATACATGGTGTCCAACCTACGGGAATAAGGAGACAAAGTCAAAGGATTTTCCCAGAAATCCATCAGTTGTTCTTGAAGGATTTCATGGATAGGCAGGGTAACTGCCTCCTTAGGGGCCTTTGAGTATCCCAAAATATCCAGTTTTTTGGATCTGGGTTCCTTTTCAGAGGATGTGGTAATAGAAAGGGCTGTAGCCATATCTAAAACAAAGTCCTGGAAGGACAAATCCTCCGGAGGGGACATTCTCCTTTTAGGAGAAGAGGGCTCCTCAGGTAAGTTGAGTGAAAACTCAGCAGAATCATCAGAGGAATGAAAATCCTCCGAGGAATCGGTGCTTTCCTCTAACGCACGATACGCGTACCGATCGGTATCGATATCGGGCGTATCGGGTATGGAACCGGTATGGAGCGAAAGCCCATACGGTACCGACTTGCGTTTAGAGGTGGACGGCCTCGATACCGGCATGGCGGACGATACCGGTATCGGGCCCGGAACCGCTGAAAGCGGAACCGATGGCGTTGCAGCTTTAATGAAAGCCATGACGGCCTGCTGCATGGACTGTACAGTATCGCCCATGGACGCCATAGCTGCCTGGATGTCGGTACCGGAGTGACCCGGTACCCCAGAGCAGGCTAACAGGTGATCTGTCGAGGCCGTAGCATCGATATCAACCTGAGACCCCTGAATTGGCGTTTTTGGAAGTTGGACTTCCCGCCGGGGTTGTTTGGCTGGGGCAGGGTCCTCAAGTTCTAAGCTAAGAGCCTCTCGATGCTTTGAAGGAGATTTGCTCTTTGAGGACTTGCCCACAGAAGGTTTGGTTACCTGAGATCCATCCGGAGAAGAAGACCTGGATGACTGTGATGCTGTATTCTCTGAAGCAAACAGCACATGGAATTTGTTGGCCCGGTTCTGCAGCCCACGTTTAGACATGTGGGAGCAAGATGGGCAGTCCGGTATGGAATGGTCAGGCCCCAAACATTTCAGACACCAGTCATGGGTGTCTGTGACTGAAATAACAGCATTACATTTGGTACACTTCTTAAATCCAGGGGCTGGCTTCTCCATGAGGAGAAATTGAGTAGGCCGAGAGGCCTCTCTGAAGTGACCAAAAAGCTAAAAAATAAGAAAAAAGAATTATAATTTTTTAAAGAAAGAAAGAAAAGACCGGCGATACCGGTATCGGTATGGGGAAGGCAGGTACGCGGTCTAAAGAAACAAATAAAATAACAATTTCTTCAGCGGTGACAGGAACACGACCTGCTGGCTCCGCGGAAAAAGAGAAACTGAGGAGAGCTGTTCAGGAAGGCGGGAAGGCAGTGCGCATGTGCAGTGGGAGGTCCCAAAAGCTTCTATTCTAAGAAGCTGGGGAGCTTTCCCGCACGGGCTCCGTCGGTACCGACGTACCCATATGTGAGGACTTATTCCTGCTTGTTCCTGGAGATAGCCATCATACCTGGAGTTCCTGTAGCTTGAAGCTCTGGAGCCTTCTCTCTCAAGAACGTCTCTCTGACAGCAGGTTTTCTGTCGGTAGCTTCTAGTGAGTGCTGGACTTGCTGAAAGCTTGGGAAAACCTGGCGAGGATTCACCAGCCCTGTGCTTCAGTGAAAAAGTAGCTTTGCTAGAAACTCCTTTCTTTCTGGTACCTGGTGAAGCTTGTTCAGCATACTCCAATGACTGCAGGCTTTCCCCCAAGCCTGGCTCTCTGTATACTCCTCTCGACTGTGGACTCAGGAACATTGTTTAAGCAGGGAGTGGCACACCCTCCAGCCTGACTGCTCTCCTTAGCAGACTCCCTCTGAACAGTGGCTCCCGTAGCTTGGCCCCTCTGAACTCTACCTCTGTGAATTCTGTCCTTCTGGGCTTGCTCAGGGAGGATTCCTTCCTTCAGGACTCTCCTTCCTTCTTCAGCCGAGCTTTCTGTTCCTTCTCTTCCATCTGCTGCTTCTCCCGCTGCTTCAGCTTCTCTCGCTGCTCCTCCTCTCTTGCTAGCATTAAGCTTCTGTTTATAAAGGGATTTTCTCTTTGAATCTCCCGGGCTTATTTCCAGGTGCAACTGGTTAGCTCTCCTACCCTCATTAGCCTCTGTAGGATCACTGCTGCTCCCTCTAGCTGTGCTTTGAGGTAATTGCACATCTAGAGCTCTGTGAGAAACAGGGTTTCTTTTCAACTCTGCATCTTTATTAGCACCAGCCTCATGACAATTCTTTATAATGGTTTCTACCATTTATTCAGGTACTGATGTCAGGATCACCGGTCTGTAGTTTCCTAGATCACCCCTGGAATCCTTTTAAAAAATTGGTGTTACATTGGCCATCCTCCAATCTTCAGGTATTACAGATGATTTTAATGATAGTTCACTAATAATAGGTCTGAAATCTCATATTTCAGTTCTTTCAACACCCTTAGATATATACCATTCAGTCCAAGTGATTTGCTACTGTTCATTTTATCAAATAGTTGTAATACATCTTCCCGGTTTATAGATATTTCTTTCAATTCTTCTGTGACATCACCTTTAAATACCATTTCAGTCATGGGTAAAATCTCTACATCTTCCTCAGTAAAGACCGAAGCAAAGAATTCATTCAGTCTCTCCGCTATGTTGTCCCCTCTTAGTGCCCCTTTTACCCCTGTATCATCTAATGGTCCAACTAATTCTCTCACAGGTTGTTTTTCAATGAATGTACTTAAAAGTGTCTTTATTACGCGTTTTTGCTTCCACAGCAAGCTTCTTCGCAAATTCTCTCTTTGCCTACCTTATCAATGCTTTGCATTAACTTGCCAGTGCTTATGTTGTTTCCAGTTTGTCATTTGGCTCCTATTTCCATTTCCTGAAAGATGCTTTTTTGGCAACAACAGCCTCTCTGTCTTCACCTTTAAACCATGCTGGCAGTTTTTTGGACTTCCTTCCACTTTCCTTAAAGCGTGGAATACAGCTGGTCTGGGCTTCCACAATAGTATTTTTAAACACCACCCATGCTTTAAGTAAATCTTTAACCTTTGCAACTGATCTTTTTAGTTTTTTCTTTTTTTTTTTTTTATATTTTACAATTTCACAATACAAGAAGTAAACAAAATGAAACAGAAAAAAAAGCAAAAATACAGGAAATCATCAATATTGTACAAGTCCCTACATTCAACAACCTATCAAAATCACATCCAGGAGGTGGTAATAAAAGATAATAAATACATAAACCTACTAACAGACCAGTAAATCCTCAAAGACAACCCAAAGGTAATTATAAAATAAGGGTAAATATAGAAGAGATCCCAGAACAAACTAACCCTTCCCTTTCAAAAAGTCTAACAAATGTTCTACCTCCCCAAATATATATCGCTTCCCTTTATAAAGTATATGACAATTACATGGGATTTTCAAGAAAACTTTAGCCCCGAGAGCCACCACACGTGGACGGACCTCCAAAAAGGCTTTCCGATGTCCTTGTGTGGCTCTTGAGACATCAGGAAAAATTGGAATAGATTGTACGCAAAATTTCTCAAACTTTTTCTTAAAGTAAGCCCTAAAACTTTTTTGCCTATCCAAATCAGAAACCAATGAAACCAATAGGGTAGCACGAGTAGGTATCTCATCTGGGGATGATTCCAAAAACGCAGACAGATTTAACGAAGGCGAAGATCCTATTTCCCCCTGTACATCCTCCCCTCTAACATTGTCTCTACTTGAACCCCACGAAGAAAGGTAATATATACGTGATATAACCATTGAATCAGCATCAACTAAAAGCAACACTTCTTTCAAATATTTTTTTAAGAGCATAACAGGATCCAAGTAATGTGTCTGGGGAAAATTTAAGAAACGCAGATTCTTAGCCAGCAAGGAGTTTTCCAAAATTTCGTCTTGACGACGCAATAGGGAAACATCTCTCACCAATGTACCTAAAACCCCTTGCCTAGAAGAATCTTGCGTTTCATAAGAATCAACCCTTTTTTCTAAGGAAATCAATCTGGCCTCCTGATCAGAAAGTTTATTCACAGTTTTTTTTGAAAAAGTCGAGAACTTTTGCAGGGAAGTACCAAAAACCACCTCCATCCGAGAAAGCATGGTCCAGACATCCTTCAGGGAAACGTCCTCCGGAGGAGCCGGAACTTCAGTAACACCAGAAAATACTACCGCCGATGGAAGTGGGGGAGGCAATACAGAAATTTAGTCGTCTAATCGTAAAAAAGATGACAAAACAGGCTTCCCAGCTTTTAATTAACTATTTTCCTCATTTTATCATCGTCTCCCTTTTGAAAGTTAGAAGGTAGTACTGTGGATTTCCTTGTTGTCCTTCCTCCATTTATTAAATCAAACGCGATCATGCTATGATCATTAATGTCAAGTGACCCCAACACCCTTATCTCTTGCACTGGATCTTATGCTCCACTAAGGACTAGGTCCAAAATGGCTTCCCTTCTGGTCAGTTCATGAACCAGCTCCTCCAAGAAGCAGTCATTTATTTCATCTAGAAACTTTATCTCCCTAGAATGTCCTGCCGTGACACTGACCCAGTTGATACCAGGGTAATTGAAATCACCCATTATTACTGTACTGCAACTTTTGCTAGCTTCCCTGACTTCTTTGAACATTTTGTCATCCATTGGTTTGCTCTGGCCAGGCGGTCGATAGTACACTCCCACTGCCATCGCCTTCCCCTCTATGAATTTCAATCCATAGAGATTCTACAGTGAATTTTATTTCCTGCAAAACTTTAGTCCTTTGTGACTCAATGCTCTCTCTAACAGAGTGCAATTCACCACCAATTTGATCTGCTCTATCATTATGATATAGTTTGTACCCAGGTATCACAGTGTCTCACTTGTTGTCCTCCTTCCATCATGTCTCTGAGATAGCGTAGTTACTCACCTGTAACAGGTGTTCTCCAGGAGCAGCAGGAATCAGTCCTCACTTATGGGTGACGTCGGCGCCGACGGAGCCCTCGCGGAGCAATTTTCCCCAGCTTTCAAAGAAAGCCTTTGGGAATTGCAGCGCGCATGCGCGGTAGTCTTCCCGCCCGAAGGTGCCATCTTAGCCAGTCAGATGACATAGCTAAAAAAGACAGCATAAAAATTTGCAAAAAGAACATAAGCAGACGATTGCAACTCCAAGGGGAGGAGGGAGGGTAGTGAGGACTGATTCCTGCTGCTCCTGGAGAACACCTGTTACAGGTGAGTAACTACGCTTTCTCCAGGACCAAGCAGGAAGTCAGTCCTCACTTATGGGACTCCCAAGCTCAAGGCTACCGGAGACCCTAAGCACAAAAATGAGCTCCCTCTAGCTCAGCAGCACAGAAGGAAAGAATCTTCGCTGAATTATCACCCACCGGTAGCCCACATCCGGGATGGAGGGTAGGAGTTGCTCAGACCTCAAAGAGATTACGGAGGACTGCCTGTCCGAAAGCACTGTCCCTACGGGACTCCCTCTCGAGACAGTAATGGACCGCAAAAGTCTGGCTCGAAGACCAAGTAGCGGCCCGGCAGATGTCTGCCAGCGGAACAGAGCGGAGGTAAGCCACTGACGTGGCCTTTGCCCGAACGCAATGAGCCGTGACTCGACTTTCTAAGGCGAGTCCGGCTGCCCCATAAGCCCAAGAGATACAGTCCGCAACCCAGATGGACAGAGTACGCTTGGAGACCGGGAGCCCCAATTTATTGGGGTCAAAGGACACAAAAAGCTGCGCAGCTTTACGGTGCTCCCGCGTACGGTCAAGGTAGAAGTTCAACGCCCTTCTACAGTCCAGGGTATGGAGGACCGTCTCAGCTCGGCTGGAGTGTGGTCTGGGAAAGAAGGTTGGAAGTACCACCTCCTGATTCAAGTGAAAAGGGGAGACCACTTTAGGCAGAAACTTTGGGTGAGTCCGTAGGACTACCCTATTCTTGTAGAACCGAGTGTAGGGGGGATCAGACACGAGGGCCTGTAATTCACTTACGCGCCTAGCGGAAGTGAGGGCTATCAAGAACAGCGTTTTCCAAGACAGAAAACGGAGAGAGCAGGTAGCCATAGGTTCAAAAGGCGGACAGGTGATCCGCTGTAAAACCACATTCAGGTCCCAGTCAGGCGCTGGCGGGCGCAGAGGTGGTTTAAGTAGTAGGAGACCTCGGAGAGAGAAACCTCGCTACGAGAGGGTCGTTGGAGAGAGGTCTGCCGTCCACCGGCACATGATGTGCGGAAAGAGCACTGAGGTGAACTTTGACGGAGTTGGACTTAAGTCCCAGATTAGAGAGGTGTAGCAAGTACTGTAAGATCACCGACACCGGGCAGGAGAAGGGATCCTGAGACTGTTGGGTACACCAGACTGCAAAGCGACGCCATTTAAGGGCGTAGCATTTGCGGGTAGAAGGCCGTCGCGAAGCCAAGACGACCTCCTCCACCTCTGCCGGCAAGAGGAGAGGAGCAAGGACTACCCTCTCAGCAGCCAGGCCATGAGGTTGAGAGACCTGAGGTTGGGGTGCAGTAGGGACCCCTGATCCTGGGTGAGGAGATCCGGTTGCACCCCCAGAGGGATTGGATCCTCCACCGCCAGTTGCAGCAAGAGCGGAAACCACGGCTGCCTGGGCCAGCGAGGGGCCACCAGGATCATGAAAGCTTTGTCTCGGAGAACCTTGAAAAGGGTCCGAGAGACTAACGGGATGGGAGGGAAAGCGTACAGAAGGCTCCCCGACCATGAGATCAGAAAGGCGTCCGCCGCCACCCGAAGGGGGTGAGGCTGACGAGAGCAGAAGCGAGGAAGCTGCCGGTTGTGAGGACTGGCAAAGAGATCCACTGTGGGGAGGCCCCACCTGAGGAAGAGCTTCTGAACAATCAAGGGGTCCAGACGCCACTCGTGCGGCTGGAGGACCCTGCTGAGTTTGTCCGCCAGGCAATTTTCTTGGCCCGGGAGATAAACTGCCTTGAGGAGAATGCCGTGACTGACGGCCCAAGAGCAGAGCTTCTGTGCCTCCCGGCAGAGGAGGAAGGAGCCCGTGCCCCCCTGCTTGTTCACGTAGAACATGGCAACTTGATTGTCCGTCTGGACAAGGACGGACTGTTGGGAGGTCAGGTGGGAGAAGGCCTTGAGAGCTAGGCGGATCGCCCTGAGCTCCAGGAAGTTGATCTGCTGAGCAGACTCCCACTTGGTCCAGAGGCCCTGAGTACGTGCCTCTTGGCAATGGGCTCCCCAGCCCAGGAGGGATGCATCGGTGGTCAGCACCCGGGTCGGCTGAGGTGACTGGAAAGGCATTCCCAATACCAGGTGCGGCTGCCGGAGCCACCACCGGATAGACGAGACCAGCGGCTCGGAGACGCGCACCAGGTCTGCTAGGCCGCCCGTGGCCTGTCGCCACTGCTGGCGGAGACACCACTGAGCAGGCCGCATATTCAGGCGGGCATTGGGGGTCACATGGACGGTGGAAGCCATATGGCCGAGCAGTCTCAGGAAGCGCCTGGCGGAGACCAGGGGCTGGCTGCGAAAGCGGTCGGCTAGGTCCATGAGCCGCTGAGCCCTGTCGAGCGGTAGGTACGCTCGCGCCTGAGGGGTGTGCAGCCTTGCGCCGATGAACTCGAGATCCTGTGAGGGGAGCAAAGTGGACTTTGCGAAGTTGATGACAAAGCCCAAGTGCTGCAGCAGAGTCACCGTGCGGCACGTGGCGGTGGTGACCTCCTGAGCGGACACTGCTCTGATGAGCCAGTCGTCGAGGTACGGAAAAACATAGAGGCCGTGAAGCCGGAGATGGGCCGCCACGACCGCGAGACATTTTGTGAAGACTCGCGGTGCGGAGGACAGGCCGAAGGGCAGTACTCTGTACTGGTAATGATTTCCTGCCACCACAAACCTTAGGTATTGGCGGTGGCTTGGGTGGATGAGGATGTGCGTGTAAGCATCCTTTAGATCCAAGGAGCATAGCCAATCTCCCTGCTGGAGGTAGGGCAGAAGGATTCCAAGGGTAAGCATTTTGAACTTCTCCCGCACAAGGAACTTGTTGAGGTTGCGCAAGTCCAGGATGGGTCGGAGGCCTCCTGTTCTCTTTGGTATCAGAAAATACCTTGAATAGAAGCCCTGACCTCTCAGGTGGTGTGGCACCGGTTCCACCGCCTGATCCTGCAGAAGACCTGCTAACTCCTGAAGGAGCAACTCCCTGTGCAGAGGGGGGCGCGGAGGCTCTCCCGGAAAATAGGAGGGAGGGACCTGATGGAAGTGGAGAAGGTAGCCCTCTCGCACGACCTGAAGCACCCAGGCATCTGCGGTGATGCTGGACCACCTGTCGGCGAAGTGAACCAGCCGGCCTCCGGTGCTGGGGGGAACCAGCGGGGGGGGAGAGGCTATGCTGAGCAAGTCAAAAACCCCCACCCTGCTGAGCAGGGGCTGGTGGCGCAGGCTTGGGGGCTTGCTGCCTACGGGACCCGTTACCCCGTCCCTTGGCCTGCTGGCCCTGTTGGGGAGCTGCAGGGGCCTGATAATGGGGGTATTGTTTGTAGGCAGCCGCCTTCCTCGGGTAAAAGGTCTTTTTTCCCGAGCCCTTCTTTTTCTGGGAAGGGGCGGAGGTCTTCCTAGAAAGCCTGGTCCTGGTGAGAGTCTCAGTCTCAATTTGTGCAGCCTTTTCCGCCATGGGCTTGCCAAAGAGGTTTTCGCCTCGGCAGGGGACATCGACCAACTTGTCCTGTACCCAGGGCTCAAGGTCGGACGACTGAAGCCAAGCCTGTCGGCGGGCACCGATGCCGGCTGCGGCTACTCGAGCCGAGGCTTCAAAGCCATCATAGGCTGCCCGGGACATGAACTTTGAGCATTCCCGAATACCTGTGGACAAGGCTAGGAACCTCCGCAAGGGTTCCTCGGACAAACCAGCGGAGAAGCCGGCTAGCTCTTTAGCCAGATCCCTGAGATACATGCCCATGTAGAGCTGGTAAGTCTGGACACGACAGGCGAGCATAGAGCCCTGGAAGCACTTTTTGCCAAGGCCATCCAGGTTACGGGCCTCCCTTCCAGGAGGCACCGAGGAGTGCATCTTCTGGCTCTTAAGACGATGCATGGCCGATTCCACTACCATGGAATGGTGTGGCAACTGCGCCTTTTGAAAGCCAGGGCTCTTGCGGACTCGATAGATAGAATCGACCCGCTTGCTCAGGACCGGCGAGGAGGCCGGACTCTCCCACATGCGGAAGAGTAGTCGTTCCAGCATAGGAGGAACCGGCACAGTAAAGTGCTCCCTCGCGGGAGAGTCATACTGGAGGGCGTCGAGCTCTTCGGCTCGAGGCTCCTCCTCGGGGTCCGCAGGGAAGGCCAAAGCCTTGGCCATATCCCTAACGAAATCCGAGAACCGGGCATCCTCCGGGGGGGACTGCTTCCGAGGCTCGGACTCCGGAGAGTCCGATGGGACAAACCGAGTCCGGAAAGAATCAGGTGACTCTTCCTCCTCCGACTCCCAGACCGACTCCGACGAGGACTCGGTGGGGTCGGCTCGGGCAGGGTGCGGCGCCAGCCGCCCCGACGCCGAGGGAGTCGGCGTCGGCGACCTCGGTCCCGAACGGGAGGCCGAGGGCGACCTCGACCGAGGATCGACTCGAGTTCTCATCGACTCGAGGATCGGCTCGGTCTCCGGGGTCGACTTGGACGTCGACGTCCCGGCGGTCGGGGCAGCGACGCCAGCGAAGCCAGCGAGCAGTGCCCGCTGCTGGTCCATGAAGGCAGACAATCTGCTCTCCAAGGCCGTCAACCTGAGTCCGAGCTCAGGCGACCCAGCAGCCCCCGACTCGGGCCCCGACGGCGTCGGGCCCGACGTCGGCTGACGCGGAGGCGAGTCCAGAAGGACAACAGGACTTACCCGGGCAGGCATCTCCGACTCCAGGCGAGGTCGCTTCGGGAGGTGATCCTTCTCCAAGGACCCGGGGCGGCTGTCGGGGCTATGCGACCTGGCCCTCGCGGAGCCAGGAGCGTCCACCGACGCCGCCCTCGCGGGTTTTTCCTTCCGTCGATGGTCCCCGGAGGGAGAACCCCGGTCGGAGGAGCTCCGTCGACGGTCCGAACTGGAGCCTTTCGACAGTGAGGCCTCCGACGAGGTCCGGGTACGGCTGGGGTCAGCGAAGATTCTTTCGCGCTGATGCCGCCGACTTCTCAACGCCTTCGAGGACAGTTTGCTGCAGGGCCCACAGATCAGTTCCTCGTGATCTGGGCCCAGGCAGCGGAGGCAAAGGTCGTGTGAGTCGGTGAGTGACATATTTCGGTCACACCGACCACACCGCTTAAAGCCACTGGCAGCCATCGGGGGAAAAAGGGCCCCTGCGAGGTCAAAGGACCGGGCTGCCAGGGAAAAAACGAAAACGAAAACTGACTAAGTCAGAAAAACCGAAAAACCGTTAGAGGACTCGAGACCGGCGTCGCGAGTCCGGGCGGGAAAACGACCGGCGTCGAACCGAAAGAAAAAAGGATAAATACAGAGGAAAATCAACTTTTTCGCGGGGACAAGACGGGGACGTCTGTAGGGCTCCGCGGAAAAAAGAAGACTGGCTAAGATGGCACCTTCGGGCGGGAAGACTACCGCGCATGCGCGCTGCAATTCCCAAAGGCTTTCTTTGAAAGCTGGGGAAAATTGCTCCGCGAGGGCTCCGTCGGCGCCGACGTCACCCATAAGTGAGGACTGACTTCCTGCTTGGTCCTGGAGAAACCAACAATATCTAACCTCTCATTTAGTGTTAAATATAAACTCTCCCATCTTATTTTTTAGACTTCTTGCATTTGCATACAAGCATTTTAGAGGCTGTATTTTATTCATGTTAATCTGGCTATCGGTAGGCAGGGGTAACATGGAATCTTTAAGCTCTGTCTGCTCAGTACTCAAGGGCATTTGGGCTACTTTTGTCTTTACTGGAACCTCTCTGCTGATATGCCCTAACTTCAATCTTTTGCTAGAATCCTTCAAAGACACATTGTTCCAAACTATGCGCTCTTGGGCAACTGTCGGCTCTCCCCTATTGTTGTTGTTGTTGTTAAGTGCCGTCGCGTCGGAGTCTGGACACATCATGCGAAGAGAGAGATCATTAGAGAAAGACATCATGCTTGGCAAGATAGAAGGTCAACGCAAAAGAGGAAGGCCAGCAATGAGATGGATCGATACAATAACAGCAGCTACGGGTATCAGTCTGTCAACAATAAGCCGCCTGACTGAAGACCGAACACAATTTAGGATAGCTATCCAGAGGGTCGCCATGAGTCGACTCCGACTCGACGGCACTTAACAACAACAACAATAGGGGAGAGCCTGTATGAAGACAACAGAGGTGTGAAGATTGGTGGAAGACTCATCAACAACCTTCGCTATGCTGATGTTACCACATTACTGGCGGAAAGTGAAGATGATCTGAAACATTTGCTTCTCACAATCAAAGAACATAGTCTCAAAATGGGCCTGCACCTTAATGTAAAGAAGACAAAGATCATGACAACTGGCATAATCAACAGGTTCATCGTCGAAGGAGAAGAAATTGAAATCGTGAATAACTTTAACCTACTTGGACCAACTATCAATAAAGAAGCAACAAGCAGTCAAGAAATCAGATGACGCATTGCTCTGGGCAGAATGGCTATGAAAGACCTAGATAAGATTCTCAAGAGCAGAGATGTCTCTCTCCATACAAAGATTCGACTTGTTCAAGCCATGGTATTTTCAATAACATCATATGGATGTGAAAGCTGGACAGTAAAAAAGACAGACAGGAAGAAAATTGATGCCTTTGAATTATGGTGCTGGCGGCGAATACTGTGTATACCATGGACTGCCCGAAGAACAAACCAGTCTGTACTAGAGAAGATCAAACCTAAGCTTTCTTTAGAAGCTCAGATGACAAGACTTCGACTTTCATACTTTGGATACATCATGCGAAGACAGAGATCATTAGAGAAAGACATCATGCTTGGCAAGATAGAAGGTCAACGCAAAAGAGGAAGGCCAGCAATGAGATGGATCGATACAATAACAGCAGCTACGGGTATCAGTCTGTCAACAATAAGCCACCTGACTGAAGACCGAACACAATTTAGGATAGCTATCCAGAGGGTCGCCATGAGTCGACTCTGACTCGACGGCACTTAACAACAACAACAACAATAGGGGAGAGCTGTTCTATCTCCTTTTTAAAGGTTAATGCCAGCAGCCTTTTTCCATCCCGGTTAAAAGGTGGAGCCCATCCCTTCGGAAAAAGCCCTTCTTTTCCACTGAATATTTCCCAGTTCCTAACAAATCCAAAAACTCTCTTCCTTGCACCATCATCTCATCCACGCATTGAGACTCTTGGGGTACTGCGTGTAGAATGGGAAGTATTTCAGAGAATGCTACCCTGAAAGTTCTGGATTTCAACTTCCAACCTAAAAGCTTAAATTTAGCTTTCAGAACCTCCCTACTATACTTTCCTATGTCATTGGTACCAACATGTACCAAGACAGCAGACTCATCCCTAGCACTATCTAAGACCTTGTCTAGGTGGCACATGAGGTCTGCTACCTGCGATCCTCATGTCCACCAGCCGCCCAGCTATCTACTTGCCTAATGATCGAATCATCAACTATAATGGCTGTCCTAACCCTTCCCTCGTGGGCACATGGCCATGGAGAAACCTCCTCGGTGCGAAGGGGTTCTACATCTTCTGGAGGACAGATACCAGCTACAGAATCACTTCCTACCACACCAGGGTGATGCTTTCCTGTTACGTGACCTCTCTCCTCCATGGCAACAGGGATGCTGCCAGACTGGAGGTGGGACTTCAGTACTTCATCCCTGTAGGTCTCGTCTATGTACCTCTCTATCTTCCTTATATCTGCCAAGTCCTGTATTTTAGCCTCCAGAGATCGGACTCATTCCCTGAGAGCAAAGAGCTCCTTGCACCTAGTGCACATGAACGACCACTCATCAACTGGGAGAAAATTAAACATGTGACACTCAGTGCAAAAGACTGGAAAGCCCCCATGTCGCTACTGGACTGCTGTCTGCATCTTAGTTTTAGGGTTGTGTTTAGGTATTTAAGTAGTTTACTTACTAAGGTTTACTGAGGATACTTACACTAATAAAACTATACCTAATACGTTTAATGGACTTTGTTCACCTCAAGCTTATCTAATCTCAGGTTCTTAATGTATGCCTGATGAGGATAAACAGCTGCACCTGAAAGTGAATATGGCATCTCCTTTCCTTTAAAAGGTTTAAGCACCTATAAAGCTATGATTATTCCAGGGGTGGGTGGGAGTCGGGGGGGAGGGAGGGAAAGAAGACTTATCAAAAGCTGGCTTCTACACAGTACCCTGTCCTGTGCTTCTAAGGTAATCTATGACCAATTTCCTGGATGAGTCACACAGCTCTTGTTTGGTTAGAGGGAGCCTTTCAAAATGCCTCTTTGATTTATCCCTTGGCTTTAACACCTATTTAATGCAATTTCACAGGTCTCTTGCCCCCTATCTAGAAGGCTTTTTTCTAAAGTTCTCTAGAAACAATTTAATGCTCAAAGAATACTGACCCTGTTTTTCCTTTTATGCTAAGTTATACTCTGAGTTGATTTAAATTAAACTCTTTGCTGATACTAGGCCCTGACTAAGTATTAAATTTAAACTAGAAGATATCTGCTGGGTTTTAAATTTAACCAGAAAGCTCTCTGCTGTGTTCTGATTTTAAACTGAAAGCCCTGTGCTGGGTTTTAAATTTAAACTGAAAGCTACCTGTTGGGTTTTCAATTTAACAGCTCTTTGCTGATACTAGGCCCTGACTGATTTAACAAATACACTGAATTCTAATTTACACAGATTAATCAGATTTAATCTAAATAATTCCTTTTTCCCCAAGATTAAGAAACAAAATTCCCAGAAGTAAATACTTACAATTGCAGATCTCTCTCCAGAAGTAGCAGTCCCTTTTTGTAGTCAATTCAACCACCAACTCCGAGAAAAAATGAGTGAATTTCTATCTTCCCCCTTTTTGTTTGGTAGCTTGGACAGAAGAAAATGGGCCTGGGGGGATGGATTTGGATTCTAATTTCCAAACAGATTCTGGAGTACAGATTGGTCGAAGTTGCTGTCAGGTCAGGAATCCCCATCTAGGCAGTAGTGATATATGAATGTGTGGAGTGAAGAGCATGTTGCAGCCCTGCAGATCTCTTCCATGGAGACCAAGTCTAAGTTGGCCACTGATGCAGCCATGGCTAACACAGTGAGCTGGAATATGACCATCAAGGGTCAGGCCTGCCTGGGCATAAGTGAAAGAGATGCAGTCTACCAGCCAAACTGAAAGAGAGCATTTGGAAAAGGCAGCTCCTAGCTTATTGGAGTCAAAAAAAGCAAAAAAGCCAGATGGACTTTCTATGGACCTCTGTCTACTCCAAGTAGAAGGCTAAGGCTCATTTGCAGTCCAACATGTGCAATGCAGCTTCCCCCTTGTGTTCATGAAGTCTCAGGAAAAATATTAGAACAACTGACTGATTAAGATGGAAATCCGATACTACTTTTGGAAGGAATTCAGGATGAGTAGGAAGGACTACTCTATTATGGTGGAATTTGGTGCAAGGCAGATGAACCACTAGAGCATGGAGCTTGCTCACTCTGTGTGCTGAAGTGACCGCCACCAGAAACAATACTTTCTAGGTCAAGAACTTCAGAGGATAGGAACTGAGTGGCTCAAATGGAGCTTTCATGAGCTGCGTAAGAACCAAACTGATATCCCAAGACACTGCTGGAGGTTTGTAGGAAGGCTTCTAGAGAAGTAAGCCCAAAATGTACCAAAATGGACTTGCCTTCCACACCTCGATGGTAAGCTCCAATTGCACTGAGGTGGACCCTGATGGAGCTGGACTTGTCCAGACTCAGAGAGGTGTAGAAGATATTCAAGTAGTTTTTGTGTGGGACAGACAAAAGGATCTAGGGCCTGGTCCTCACACCAGACAGCAAACCTCTTCAATTTGCAAGAAAGCACACTTACTTACCTGTAACAGGTGATCTCTGGGAACAGCAGGAATAAGTCTTCACATATGGGTATCGTCGGTACCGACGGAGCCTGCGCGGGAACGCTCCCCAGCGTCCAATAAGAAAGCTTTTGGGAGCATCCCACAGCGCCTGCGTGCTACCTTCCCCAACCGCCTCTCTCCAGTTCGAGTTTTAAAGCTGAGACAAAGAGAGAGAGAGAGGGAAGGAAAGATAGATAGAGAGATACAACTCCTAGGGGAGGTGGGTGGGTTGTGAAGACTTATTCCTGCTGTTCCCAGAGATCACCTGTTACAGGTAAGTAACTGTGCTATCTCCAGGAACAAGCAGGAATGAGTCTTCACATATGGGGGACTCCCTAGCTGCAGATGCCAGGGAGAGACCCCAGAGTTGTGTGTCCTTGAAAAGGGCTCCACCTCCCCCCATGGATCTCTGGCATCCAACCAGGGTAGGTGGGTAGAAGTTGATTAGGAATGGGAGAACAGCCTGACCAAACGAGGTATCCCAGCGGGAGTCCTTGTCCAAACAGTAATGGGCTGTGAAGGTATGAACCGAGGCCCAGGTGGCCGCTCGACAGATTTGGTCGATGGACACAGAGTTTAGGTGAGCCATTGAGGCTGCCATGGCCCTCACATTGTGAGCTGTGACATGGCCTTCCAGAGAAAGGTTCCTACTTTGGTAGGCGAAAGAAATACACTGAGCAATCCAGTTGGACAGTGTTTTCTTAGAAACTGGAAGTCCTAAATGAGAAGGATCAAAAGCAACAAAGAGTTGAGAAGACTTTCTATGTTGCTGTGTACTTTGTAAGTAAAAGGCGAGAGCTCTTTTACAATCCAAAGTATGAAGATTCCTCTCTGCACTTGATGCATGAGGTCCTGGAAAAAAGACAGGTAAGTATACCTCTTGGTTCAGATGAAAAGGCGAGACCACTTTGGGCATAAAAGTGTGGATTGGTCCTGAGGACTACCTTATCATGATGGAACCTTGTATAAGGAGGATTAGCCACCAAGGCTTGCAATTCACTGATGCGACGTGCTGAGGTGACTGCAATGAGAAAGATGACCTTCCAAGAAAGAAATTTCAAGGAGGTGGTGGCTAAAGGTTCAAAGGGTGGCTTCATAAGCTGGCCAAGAACCAGATTTAAGTCCCATGCCACTGGAGGTGGTCTAATGGGAGATTTAGTTAAAAGAAGGCCTCTCATGAATCTTGCTATAAGAGGATGAGAGGAAACAGGCTGTCCATTGAGAGGCTTGAGGGACGCTGCAATAGCACTCAAATGGACTCTTACCGAATTCGTTTTGAGGCCTGCATGGGAAAGATGCAGAAGATACTCTAGTAAAGAATTCAAAGGTATTGCAAGAGGGTTAAGACCCTTCTATGAACACCAAATGGTAAATCTTTTCCATTTGAAAGCATAGGAGCGTCTAGTGGAAGGCTTTCTAGAAGCATGAATAATATCTCTGACTTGCTGAGAGAGATGGAAAACTTGAAGGTCTAGGCCTTCAGCAACCAGGCCCTGAGATGGAGAGACTGGGGGTTTGGGTGCCACAACGTTCCGTCTTCCTGGGAAAGAAGATCTGGAGCAGAGCCCAACTCCAGGGACGGAGCTTGAGAGAGATGCAGAAGTAGAGGCTACCACACTTGGCATGGCCAATGTGGTGCTATGAGGATCATAGAACCTCGGTCTCACTGAAGCTTGAACAGTGTTTTGGGAATTAGGGGAATGGGTGGAAAGGCATAAAGGAAGTCTTGACCCCAGTGAAGGAGGAAGGCATCCTTGGCCTGAACTCCCTGACACGGAATCCTGGAACAGAACCAGGGAAGTTTGGCATTCCACGGACTTGCAAATAGGTCTATGTCCGGGGTTCCCCAAATTCGAAAAATCCTGGCTACCTGGTCCCTGTAGAGGGACCATTCATGTGGAAGCAGAACTCGACTGAGTCTGTCTGCCCAAGAGTTTTGAACGCCTGGAAGATATACTGCCATAAGATGAATCTGATGCTCTCTGGCGAAGGCCCACAGTCGCAAAGCTTCGTTGCAAAGCGACAGAGAGCCAGTCCCTCCCTGCTTGTTTACATAGAACATGGCTACTTGATTGTCCGTGTGAATGAGAACTGTCCTGTAGCTGAGCAGGGAGTGGAACACTCTGAGAGCTAAGAAAATTGCTCTGAGTTCCAAGAGATTTATGTGTAGTGAAGGCTCCTGTGGAGACCAGATGCCCTGGGTGGAGAGATCTTGCAGATGGGCTCCCCAACCCATTGGAGAGGCATCTGTTTTAAGGGTTGCTTGGGGAAGTGGCTGTTGAAAAGGGGACCCCAGCAACAGGTTTGGGAGGGCTTCCACCACTGGAGAGACCAAAAAAGGCGACTGGAGTTTGCTATTTTGTCTGACAGGCAACCTGATGCCTGAATCCATTGGGTGGACAAAGTCCATTGAGTTGCTCTCATGTGAAGGCGAGCATATGGAACCACATGCACAGTGGATGCCATGTGGCCTAAGAATTGTATCATTGCTCGAGCAGTTAAAAGGGACTTTAACTGTATTTGGGAGGCTAACTGCACCAAGCGTAGGCAACGGGCCTGAGGAAGATAGGCCCTTGCAGTTGTGGTATCCAACCAAGCCCCTATAAACTCGAGGGACTGAGTAGGGGTGAGACTGGATTTTGGGATGTTTATTACTAATCCCAAATACTGCAGGACACGCATTGTGCAGGTTAGACAAGTCTTGGCCTCTGCTTGAGATGGAGCTCGAATGAGCCAGTCGTGTGTAGAAAAGCAGCTACTACTGCCATGCATTTCGTGAACACCCTTGGTGCAGAGGCCAGACCAAAAGGAAGCACCCTGTATTGGTAGTGCTTTCCTTGAAAAAGGAACCGAAGGAACCTTCTGTGGGTTGGATGGATGAGGACATGGGTATACGCATCCTTGAGATCTAGAGAACAAAGCCAGTCCTGACTCTGAAGGTATGGAAGCAGAGCACCGAGAGAAATCATCTTGAATTTCTCCTTGAATAGAAATTTGTTCAATTCTCTGAGACCTAAGATGGGTCTGTAGCCCCCTGTTTTCTTTGGAATAAGAAAATAAGGGGAGTAGAACCCTGTGCCTTGTTGAAGAAGAGGTACTTCTTTTATTGCCCCTTGGGCAAGAAGGGTAGCAATCTCCTGACCTAGAAGGTTGAGGAGAGATGTTGGAGATTTGAACTGTTTCACAATGGTGTGAGGGGGAAGGCTTAAGAAATGAAGCTTGTACCCTTCCCTTATGATGGAGAGTGTCCATTGCTCTGCTGTGATTTGCTCCCATCTGGGAGCAAAGTAAGTCAACCTTCCTGGGATGGTAAGGGGCTCTGGCCCTTCCAGAGCTAGAAAGGCTAAGTTCTCTAGTTGCAAGTCAAAGGCCCTGAGGAGGCTGAGGCTGCTGGGCCGTTAAGCTGCCTTTGACTTGGCCTGTTTAGGTGGTTGCTGACGCTTTGCAGCAAAACGACCTGCAAAAGATGCCTGCTGACCATAAGCAGGATAATATCTTCCCTTTTTGGAAAAAGATGTATTTTTAAACAATCTTTTCTTAACAGGAGCAGAGGTAGACTTTGAAAGTCGATCCAAAGCAGAATTTTCAGCATCTGAGTGGCCTTTCCTTGCCAATCCTTACCAAAAAGGTTTTCACCTGTACAAGGGAGATTTCCCAATTGATCTTGGTCCCAGAGCTCCAAATCAGAAGCTTGTAGCCAAGCAATTCTGCGTGCCCCTATGGCAATAGCCGAAGCTCTGCTTACACACTCAAAAGAGTCAAAGGCTGCACGGTTGGAAAATTTGGAGAAATCTTGGGCATGTTTGAGCCAAGAGAGAAACTCCTGTCTTTTATCCTCTGAAATGAAAGGGGTTAAAGTCTGCAGATGATCTGTGACATCTTTTAGAAACATTCCTATTTGGAGACTATAGGAATTGATCCTAGCAGCTAGCATAGCAGCTTGGAAAACCCTTCGGCCATCCAGGGTCCTGCATTCACGCCCTGGAGGATTAGATGAGTGTCTTTTTGCACTCTTTGTCTTCTTCACGGCAGACTCCAGCACAATAGAGTGGTGAGGAAGCTGAGTCTTGTGGAAGCCAGGACAAGGAGGGACACGATACATGGTGTCTAATCTGCGAGAATGAGGAGAGGTGGTGAGAGGTGTCTCCCACATCCTCAACATGAGATCATACAGAATCTCATGAACAGGTAAAGTAGCTGCCTCCTTAGGAGCTTTAGGATATTGTAAAATATCCAACTCCTTGGCTCTAGGTTCTGACTCAGGGGCCACTGTGATAGAGAGGCCCCTAGCCACTTCCCTAACAAAGTCTTGAAAAGACAAGTCTTCTGGAGGAGACATTCTTCGTTTAGGTGAAGAAGACTCCTGAAGAAGAAGTATCGATGCTTCTACAGAACCCTCAGACTCATCAGAGTCCTCAGAGGAATCGAAGTATCGCCTGTCTGGATGCTCCTGTAAAGCCTGATAACCGTATCGAGTGGGATCGACATCGGGAGTAATCGGTACCGGTTCGGTACCGATGGACATCATAGGACAGGGTACCGTTGCAGTCGACACCGAAGCCGATGTCGATGCAATCAGTACCGGTACCGGGAGAGATGCCGGTACCAGCAACAGGGATTGTTGCGGTACTGGAGGCGTCGCAGCCTGTATGAAAGCCGTTAAGGTGCGCTGCATGGTCAGAATCTTCTGATCCATCGACGCCACCAGAGTCTGGATGTCGGTACCAGTGGGAGCCACCGGTACCCCAGAACACGGCAACAGGTGATCTGTCGAGGCCGAGTCATCAATGTCAACCTGTGACCTCATAGATAATGCTTTGGAAGCCGGAGCTTCCCGCCAGGGTAATTTTGCCGGTGCGGAATCCTCGAGGGCAAGCCCGGAGGCATCTCGATGTTTGGAGGGAGATCTACCCTTCAAGGATCGGCCACATTTATGCTTGGTTACCTGAGATCCATGGGAGGAAGAAGAGGCCCTGGAAGACGTCGATGCTACCGAAGCTGCATCAGAGGGAAATAGGGTACTGAGCTTGGTTGCTCGGTTCTGCCGACCTCTCTTAGACATCATGGTACAGGACATACAATCCATGATGGAATGGTCAGGTCCCAAACACTTTAGACACCAGTCATGGGTGTCGGTGACAGAAATAGTACCACCACATTTTGTGCATTTTTTAAACCCAGAAGCGGGCTTCTCCATGAGGAAAATATTTTTAGGCCTAGGGCCCAAAAACTGAAAATGCACAGTAAAGATAAAGCGTTTTTTTTTTTTTTTTTAAAGAAAGAAAAGAAAGACCGGCGGTACCGGTCCGACGTCGAAGAAGGCAGACGCGACACAAAAGAATAAAGAAAAAATAAAGAACTTCTTCTGCAGTGACAGGAACACGACTTGCTGGCTCCGCTGAAAAGAAGAACTGGAGAGAGGCAGTTGGGAAAGGCGGGAAGGCAGCACGCAGGCGCTGTGGGATGCTCCCAAAAGCTTTCTTATTGGACGCTGGGGAGCGTTCCCGCGCAGGCTCCGTCGGTACTGACGATATCCATATGTGAAGACTCATTCCTGCTTGTTCCTGGAGATTAAGACTCTCTCATGCAGACTTTTCTAGAGGCCAAAAGGACCTTTGTTACACCATCCAGCAGGTTGAGCTGAGACAACAAAAGCCTCTCAAAATCCACACTGTAAGAGCCAAGGATCATATTTTGAGGTGCAACATCATGGCCAAGTTATAGCGGAACTAGATTGGAGAGCTGCAGCATGAAGAGAAGCCAAGAGTGTCTGGGCTAGTAGGGCACAATGAGAATCATCTTGCCACCATAAGTTCTCAGCTTCAGGAAAGTCTTCACAATGAGGAGTATTGGAGGAAAAGTGTACAGGAGACCCTCCCCCCAATGAAGGAGGAAAGCATCTGATGCTAGTCTGTTGTATGATGTTACTCTAGAGCAGAACTGATCCACTTGGGTAGTCTGTGGGGTGGTAAACAGGTCTATCAAGGGGGTGCCCCGCTCTCAAATGATGTGAGTCGCAAACTCCCTGTCTAGCATCCATTCAGTGGCTGGAGGACTTGATTCAATCTGTATGTCAGAGTGTTTTGCTTGCCTGGCAGGTAAGTGGAAATAAGATTGCTGATGTTGACGCTTTAATGAAAGAGGCTGACTTGGATTTAGTGGTGGTTACAGAGACATGGTTCACAGACAACCATGACTTGGATGTAATTATACTGGGTTATACTTTATTCAGGAAGGGCAGGGCAGGAAGAAGTGGAGGACAAGTAGCATTAAATGTAAAAAAATAATATTAAAGCTATAGAATTACAGGGCTTAAAAAGGGAGCGAGGAGGCACTGTGAGTTAAACTAGAAAGAGGGAACGTGAAATCCATTTGCATTGGTCTGATATACAGATCTCCTTCACAGGGAGAAGTGGACAGAGATTTAATAGAAGACATATGCAGTATTGTCATGAAAGGAGAAGTGCTACTGATAGGTGATTACAATATGCCAGAAGTTGATTGGCACATCCCTACTGTGGTGTCATCTAGAAGTAAGAAGATCCTGAATTTTCTACAAGGAGAACTATTCTGGCAACTAGTAACAGAATCCACACATGAAGGGGCCATACTAGACTTGGTGCTTATCAATGGGGAAAATGTTTCTGATGTTATAGTGGGAGATCATCTTGGATCCAGTGATCACCTCATGGTGTGGTTCAGTATTAGGACTAGGGCTGATAAAGTTCATTCAAAAGTAAGGGTCTTAGACTTTAGGAAAACAGTGCGACAAGGCGGTGGCAAAAGCCAGGAGGATGTTGGGCTGCATTCGAAGAGGAATTACCAGCAGAAGGGAAGGGGTACTAGTGCCACTGTATAAGTCTCTGGTGAGGCCTCACATGGAATACTGTGTTCAGTTTTGGAGACCGTATCTTGCAAAGGATGTAAAAAGAATGGAAGCTGTTCAGAGGAAGGTGACCAAAATGATTTGGAGCCTGCGTCAGAAGCCTTATGAGGAGAGACTTGAAGACCTAAATATGTACACTTTGGAGAAGAGGAGGAATAGGAGAGATATGATTCACACCTTTAAATATTTAAAGAGAAATAATGAACAAACAAACCTCTTCCAGAGAAAGGGAAGCTGTAAAACTAGAGGGCATGACATGAAGCTGCAAGGTGGTAAATTGAAAGGCAATGTCAGGAAATACTTTTTTCTGAAAGGGTGATGGATGCTTGGAATGCCCTCCCGATGGAGGTGGTGGGGGCAAACACAGTGACGGAATTCAAAGTGGCCTGGGACAGACACAGAGGATCACTTTACAGCAACAAGATTAAATCAAAATAAACTGAACCATCTAATTTCTCAACAAATAGGGGTGTCCTACATGGAGCGATGGGGGGAGGAGCGGTGGGTTCACCCCTAAACAAACAAAGAAACAAAGATAAGGGGAGGGGTGAAGACATGGGGAGGGGTGCACCTGCTCCTGGTGGGTGCACCACTAAGCAAAGACATGGGAAGGGGTGCACCTACTCCTGCCATATTGCTGGGCAGACTAGATGGACCATACTGGTCTTTATCTGCCGTCATTTACTATGTTACTATGTAACTTTGCCAAGATGGGCCAATACCTCAAGGAGTCGTTAGCAGGAAGGGAACAGCTGGAGGATATTGAAAAGCAATGGGCAAAAATGAAAGGGAATATTTTAAGGGCAACAAACCTCTATGTTAGAAAGGTAAACAAATGTGAAAGGAAAAGGAGACCACTATGGTTCTCAAAAGAAGTAGCTGAAAAGGTGAAGAAAAAGAGGGTGGCCTTCATAAAATACAAGAAATTGCAGAGAGAGGAAGACAAGCATCTATATTTGGAAAAACTAGAAAAGTATATTTGGAACTAGGAAAATAGTCAGGAAAACAAAGATACAAAAAAAAAGAAGAAATAGCCAATGGAGTAAAATGGAGGGGGGGGGGGGACGACAAGACATTTTTCAGATATGTTAACGAAAGGAGAAAATGCAAAAGCGGTAGTGTCAGACTCAAAGAGGAAAGGGAGGAATATGTAGAAGCTGATGAGGATAAAGCGCAATTGCTTAACAAATATTTTTGCTCTGTGTTCGCAGATGGAGGGCCAGAAGCAGGACCTCAGAAAACACCCACAAATAGGAGCAGAAGTGATGGGGATCTTGAACGATTTTCAGAAGACTGTGTTTGTGAAGAACTAGTTAAACTAAAAATAGACAAAGCAGTGGGGTCGTATGGGATACATCTGAGAATATTGAAGAAACTTGGGGACGTTCTAGTGACGCCACCGACTGATCTTTTCAATGCTTTTTTAGAGTCAGGAGTGGTCCCAAAGGGCTGGAGAAAGGCACATGTGGTCCCTTTACACAAAAGCATTAGTAAGCATGAGGTTGTGAAATATAGGCCAGTTAGTCTGAACTCTGTGGTGAGTAAATTAATGGAAAAGCTGCTAAAACAGAGGATAGTTAGGTTTCTGAAGTCCAATGGATTGCAAGATCTGAGGCAGCATGGGTTTTCTAGCGGCAGTTCTTGTCAGACAAATCTTATTGATTTCCTTAACTGGGCGATCAGAGTTAGATCGAGCGAGAGCCCTAGATGTACTTGGATGTCAGTAAAGCCTTTGACGCCATACCACACAGGCGACTCATAAATAAATTGAGAACCCTGGGGATGGACCTTAAAGTGACCGACTGGCTTAAAAAATGATTGAGTGGGAGGCGACAAAGGGCACAGGTAAATGGAGCTCACTCTGAGGAGAAGGATGTTTCCAATGGTGTACCGCAGGGATCTGTCTTTGGTCCGATTCTTTTTAACATCTTTGTTAGCGATATTGCGGAAGAGCTGTCCGGTAAAGTTTGCCTCTTTGCAGATGATATCAAAATCTGCAATAGAGTAGACATCCAGGAAGGAGTAGATAATATGAGGAGGGATCTAGCTAAGCTTGACGAATGGTCAAGAATTTGGCAGCTGAAATTTAATGCCAGAAAATGCAGGGTCATCCATTTGAGCAGCAAAAATCCAAGGGAACAGTACAGTGTAGGGGGCGAAGTACCTCTGTCCACGAAAGAAGAGTGGGATCTGGGTGTGATTGTTTCTGATGATCTTAAAGTGCCCAACAGGTAGAAAAATAGATGGCAAAAGCCAGAAGGATGCTTAGGTGCATAGCGAGAAGAAAGGCCAGCAGAAAAGAGGAGGTGATGGTGCCTCTGTATAAGTCTTTGGTGAGACCTCATTTGGAGTATTGTGTGAAATTCTGGAGACCAGACCCTCAAAAGGGTATAAACAGGATGGAGTTGGTGCCGAGGGTGACTACTAAAATGGCCAAAACCATATGGGGACAAACTTAAAGATTTTAATATGTATATTGTGGCAGGCGCGCCTCCACTAGGCAGTCGCCTAGCGAAGAGGGGCTCCCATCTTGTATCTTTTAGCTTTAAACGTGTAGTTGTGTATAAAAGCAGTCCAAGTGGTTTTAAAGCAACACAGGAATTTTTATTGATCTTTAACTTGGTGCAGTTTAGTAACAGTCCTTTGTAGAAGATTCCAAACTCAGAAACAGAAAACAAGGATATTTTCTCCCAAATAAAGTTCTTTACAAACAGTGTGTTTCAGTGGTATTATTTACAAGTACATGTCTTTACTTTTTTCATTAGGAAATTTCTCATCTCAGAAATAACAGCTTTATTTGCAGTTAAAGCACACAACAGAACTCGGTAATTCTGTCGGCTCCCTTTAGCTGCTTCAGTTTAAAACACTTCTCAGCTGGTCAGCACAGAACTCAATTGCATCATCTACTTCTCTTCAACAGACAGAGCTTTGCAAGTTTTAGACTAAGAGATTTCCTTTCTCTCTTTTCAAAACTTTCAGCTATCATGAACCTGAGAACTGCTTCATGAGATTCTTCCTAGTATTTTACTTCTTTCAATCAGCAATAACACATAGAGCACATTCCATTTCGGAGCAAGTGGAATCAGGGTCATCTTCCTTATAATCCACCTCCATTTCTTCCTCTGCACTGCCTGATTGTGGAACTTGAATATGTTCAGGTACTTTAAGGTTTATATGCTTTAACAGCTTAAACAGTTTCTCCCATTGAACTGCCTTTCTTTCTCTTGGTAAAACATTAACAGGCTTTGTTTGCTTGGTTTTAGCTACAAAAACCTTCTTCCTGTTCTGCGTGCTAGCAGGTATAACTATCTCCTCAGTATCTGAGTCAGAGTTATAAGCATTAACTCTTTCCAACTTTCCTCTCCTACCTTGGAGCTTAACTGTGGGAGTTTCACAGCTGTGACATCTGTTGGAGGTAGCGTCCTCTGAGTCAGAGCTAATCAGGGAATCACTACAGGATTTTCTTCCAGCTTTCCTGGGCTTTCTCAGCCTGAAGATTTGTCTTTCTTCAGAAGAAGCTGAGCCTTCCTGTTCTAGCTTTCTTACAGCCAGCCTTTTGCCCTTCTCTCTCCTAGAAGTACTCAGCCTGTCCTCTGGCCTTTCCCCAGCTGCTGCTTCTCAAGCTGTTCTCGTGGCTTCCAACACCTCCAAGGCTTCTAACAGTTCTACCGAGTCTATCACTTTCTGCTTGCTTAACCTTAAATGCTGGGCAGTGTGCCTCCCCCTCTGGCTCCATCCACAGGTGTCCCTTATCCTTACCTAGGGTTGCCATGGAGTCTGGGTGTGGCTTCAGCCTAGCTCTGCAAGCGTGGTTTCTTTCACTGCTTTTACTTTTGCACATGTATTTAGGTGAGCCCATCCCCCTTAAAGAAGCAAAAGTTCCTTTTTCCTCTATTTCCCAGGGCTGTGCTACACTCTCCTTACCACAATATGTTAGAGGAAAGGCAGGATATAGTCGATATGATAGAGAAGTTTAAATACCTCCATGGCATAAATGCACAAGAGAGCCTCTTTCGATTGAAAGTAAGCTCTGCAAGAGGGGGCATGGGATGAGGGTGAAAGGGGATAGACTCAGGAGTAATATATGAAAATATTTCTTTACAGAAAGAGTGGTAGATGCGTGAAACAGTCTCCCAGTGGAGATACTAGAGATGAGGACAGTACCTGAATTCAAGAAAACATGGGACAAACATAGATCTCTAAAGGGAAAAAAGGGACTATAGTATTTGATATGGAAGGGCAGACTAGATGGCAATATGTTCTTTTTCTGCTGACATGTTTTTATGCTTGTTGATGTAGAACATGGTGACCTGAACAATTTGGTCAGCCAGTCGATCTTGGAAAGCCCTTAGAGCAGAGGTTCCCAACTCCAGTCCTGGAGGGCCAAACACCATTCAGGTTTTCAGGCTGTCCCTAATGAATATGCATGAGATACATTTGAATACAATGGGGGCAGTGCATGCAAATGCATCTCATGCATATTTATTAGGGACAGGCTGAAAACCTGAATGGTGTTTGGTTCTCCAGAACTGGAGTTGGGAACCTCTGCCTTAGAGCATTTGCCACTGCTCTTAGTTCCAAGGAGCTGATCTGATGAAGACTTTCTTGGATGGACCAATCACCATGAGTGTGCAACCCATCGAGATGAGCTCCCCACCCCAGCTTTCGATGCGTCTGTCGTCTGAACTTTGTGGGGTGGAGCAATTTGGAAAGGAAGACCTTTGAGCAAAAAGTGGTGGACTGTCTACCAATGTAATGACTGAACAAGAGGGCTGGTGACACAAAGACGATCCATGAGTCAACTCATGGCCTGGATCCACTGAATCCTCAGAATCCACTGAGCTTGCCTCATCTGGAGGCATGCTAAGGTGTGACATGTACCGTAGAGGCCATGTAGCCTAGCACAGTCAACATCCTGTAAGCTGTTACCTACTGACTCAATTGAGTCTCCCGCACAAGTGCTGTCAATCTTAGAAGCTGGTGGGGCGGCAGGAAGGCTCTCACCTGAGTCATGTCAAGCAGGGCTCCTATGAACTCCACTTGCTGGGTGGGCTACAGGTGGGACTTTTGGTAATTTATAATGAACCCTAGTAGTTGCAACACCTGACTGGTCAATCATGTTTATTATTGGACTCTTCCTGGAGTGGTACTCTTGATGAGCTAATCGTCTAGATTGGGGGAAACAAACACTCCCAGTGTCCAGAGGTAAGCAGCCATTACCATAAGGCATTTTGTGAAGACGTGAGATGCTGAGGCCAGTCCAAACAGCAACACTCGGTACTGAAAGTGTGGGCCGCCCAGGACAAATCTGAGATGCTTCCTGTGAGCAGGATCTATCTGTATATGGGTATTGTCATGAGGCTGGAGCCACGGAAGGTGCAGGTTTAGAAAAAAAACCCTGTCTTTCATAGAGCTGTGGATGTGCAGAAGATGCAATTACCTCGCAGCACAGCTAGAGGGGGCAGGAGTAATCTTACAGAGGCTGAGTCAGCATGCCCAGCCCCTGACTGTATGAGAGTTAACCAGCTGCACCTGAAGGCAAGCCCGAAGTTTCAAAGGTAAAATGCCTTTATAAAGGAAAGACAGCCAGAAGGAAGGAGTGTGCAGGAGGAATCCAGTCGAGAGGAATCCATTCGGAGGGAACTCAGCCGGCAGCAGTTCAGCCACACAGAAGGAGTGTGGAGAAGGAGTGTGGAGGAGGAGAGAGTCTACACGGAGCAAGCCCAGAGGGACAGAATCCAGACAGAGACTATCCAGAGGGATAGAGTCCAGAGGGGCAGAGCACAGAGAGACGGAGTCCAGAGAGAGGCTGCCAGGAGAAGCAGTTTGGCTGGAAGAAGTGACACTCCCAGCCCTAGTAAAGTAGCTGGATCAAGCAGCACAACAAGAGCAGTAACAGCTGAAAGAGGAGCACAGAAAACCAAGGAGCCATGCTTTAAGAGAAGCCTACATTCACCTGAGTTCGCTGGACCAGGATTACAAGGTACCAGGAGAAGAGGTTCCTATAGCAAAGCTACCTTTACACAGAAGCACAGAGGTTGGGAATCCTCACCAGGTTTTCCTGGGCTTCAGGAAGGCAAAGCACTGCACAAGGAAACCTGTCTCCAGAAAGAAGTACGTGAGAGAGAAAGCTCCAGGTGTAGCAGCTGCAGGAAGCCAAGGTATGATGGCTCTTTACTTTTAAAAGAAAGCCTTGCTCCTAGAAACTCTGATAAAGCAGACGCTCAGTATATGAGAAGAGGGAACAAAGCAGAGCTTTTCAAAACAATACCTAAGGGCTTAACAGAAGAGTCTTACTGGAAGCAAAGAAGCAGAGACAGACCCTCTAAACTTGTAGCCATAAGGGAAAGCACTTATTCAGAGGGAGAAGCCAGTGATGCAGAGTCCATGGAAATAGAGTTTGAGAATACTCTTCCCATTCCTCAGGATGAATCCATGGATTGTACTTTTTGTCTTGAGTCCTTAGTAGAACTGTAAATATAAAAGACACCCTGCAATCAATTGTGAAGCTTACAACAGTTTGTTTGCCTGCTTGTTTAATTTATTTTGGAATGAAAGAATCCTCAGTTAAACCCTGCATTCAATTATGAAGCTTATAACAGTTGTTTGCCTGCTTATTTGGTGGAACCCTTTATAAAGAAGGACTGTCTTTATTTTCTTATGTCTTAGTGAACCCTTGCATTAAAGGGGCAATAAAGCCTTATTACCCTCCACTCTTGGCTTATATAATTTGTTCTTACAAGGAGCTAAAACTCCAAGGACCAAACTGCCCTTGGCCTTAAAGAGCCATTGCTCCTTAAAAATAATAAAAATGCTCAGCATGCCCTTACAGCCACTGGCCACTAGGGGCACCTGACGACATAATGGCGTAGTTGTTCGGATAAAGATACCGCCCTAAGACATACAGGAAAAGAAGAAACCACCAGTACTAAGCTGGGAAAACCCGGACCGGAGGAGGAAAAACCCGGATTGGAAGAGGAAAACCCGGACCGGAAGAAGGAAATCCGGAGAGGAAGGCCGTGGTGTTGCTGGCAACAGTCGCAGAGTGCTACGCCGTAGAACAGCAATGTCCTTTTTCTGAAAGCTAGACTCAACACTTCTACCAGGTAAAAGATAGAAGGGCATGACCTGTTTTGGATGCCGGTTTGAAATTTGAGGAAAAAGAAAAGAAAAGGGGGGCTGATTGTGTTATCAGACCACACTTGGGGGTTTTTTTTTCTGTGTTTCCCTAGGAAATCTCATCAACATGGAGCAGAAAGAGATGTTCGCATGGATGGCTATGCAGTTCGACAAGCAAAGAGAACTGGCTTGTCAAACGCAGCAGCAAGCAGTCTTGGCTCTGCAAGAGCAACAAAAACCCGTCTTGCAGATGATGGAGGCTTGGGTAGCCCATCAACAAAAGGTGCAGAAAGCAGCCTCCAGTCGTCTGGGACAGAGTTCTGGACTGGGCAACTGTCCGGTAGGTCAATGGTCCTGTGATTCTTTAACCGTAGGGAAGTTAGCAGTTACTGATGACATCGATGACTTCCTGGACTCCTTCGAAAGGATAGCAGGTTCGGTAGGCTGGCCGAAAGAACAGTGGGCTATTAGACTGGCAGCTTCTCTCACAGGGGAGGCGCTGTTGGCATATACAGCAATGCCCACTTCATCAGCAAATGATTATACCGAGGTAGCGAAGGCCATCAGGGATCGCTTGGGTCTGACTCCCCTCGCGTATAATCGCATGCTGCGGGCCGCACACCTTAAAAGAGGTGAGACACCAAAAGCATTGGGACACAGGCTGAGAAGCTTAGCCGCAAAGTGGCTAAGGCCTGATGAGAAAACGGTTGAGACATTAATGGATGTGATAGTCCTAGAGCAATTCATGTCTGCAGTACCCAAAAATGTGCAGAGCTTCCTTAACCTGCAGAACTGTCGCACCACCGCAGAAGCCATTATCTTGACAGAGAGATATTTGGAGGCAGAATTGGCCACCCAACAAACTGAGGAAGTTTCAAAGACGGTAGTGGGTGCGTTCAAGCAGTCATCAGGAAGTCTCTCACATTGTAAAACTCGTGATGTGAAAAATGTTAATGCTGTATTAAGGAGTCACGATAAAAGGTGTTTTTACCTGTGGGAAAACGGATCACGTAAGGAGTGAGTGCCAAGCACGTACTGCTCTCATAGGTGAGAACAGAAAAACACTATGTGAAGGGTTTATGTTGGACGTGACTGTACAAGGGGTTGCTGCCAAAGCTCTTCTTGACTCTGGCGCGGATCAAACCATGATTTCTCGCAAGCTATGGTCTGTGATTAAAGAGCGAGCTGAATCCGCACCAGATCAACCAGAGGGCAAAGTGAAGATAAAATGTGTTCATGGTGCTGCCACATTTTATCCTGTATATAACCTGATTGTGAGAGGTTTGGGAATAATGAGGAAAATGTTGGTTGCTGTAGTACCCAGGTTACCTCAGGAGTTAGTCTTGGACAGAGACTGGCCCCAATTTAAAAGAGGCTTAGAAGAAGGCTTAACACCCCGAGAAGCTTTTATGTCCACAGGCACTCCCTCTAAGGGTAAGGTAGTTCCTAGTCCCCTCTTAGGGAAAGCTAAAGGACCCAAACTCAAAGTACAGGAGGAGCCTGTAAAGAAGTTTGCCTTAAAATTTTGTAAGACCTCCAGGCAAGCTCGAAGTCCCTGTCGAGCATCGGCCCAGGCCGCGGGGTATGACTTGTATAGCGCAGTGTCAAATTGTTCCCAGGCACGGCAGAGCCTTAATTAACAACAGTATTCAACTGGAGCTGCCACCAGGATGCTATGGTAGGATTGCGCCCCGCTCGGGGGCTTGGCCTCCAAGCATTTTATTGATGTAGGCGCTGGAGTGGTGGATCCAGACTACAGAGGCGTCATAAAAGTCCTGCTATTTAATTTCGCGGACGAAGATTTTGAGGTGAAAACAGGGGATCGTATCGCCCAGCTAATATGCGAGCGGGCTGGTTTCCCGATCCTGGAGGAAGTGGCTATGGTAACCCCCACGAGCCAAGGGATCGGAGGGTTCGGCTCCACCGGTCAAGGTGAGATGAAAAGTTTTGTAGCAGTAGCGGGAGAGCAACCGGATGAAGATCTGGGCCTTTTGTCCGACTGCAAAACCAATCCTGAGCCACGCATCAGCAATGAACTCTCTACAGTACAGTGGCAGCAATTGTCCAGCATGTTGGGGGAGTTCAAGGATGTACTGACACCCCTTCCAGGGGAAACGAGTTTGGTTGCTCACGAAATAATTACACCTACCGGAAGAATTATTAGGAAAAGGCTTTATCGTTTGCCGGAGGCGAAAAGGCAAGAAGTCATAACCCAGGTACAAGAGATGATACATATGGGCGTCATCGAAGAATCACGAAGTCCGTGGAATAGTCCGATTGTTCTGGTGCCCAAACCAGACGGAACCATGAGATTTTGTATCGATTTCCGCCAGGTCAACGAGATATCTACCTTCGATGCATATCCAATGCCCCGAATAGAAGAGCTGCTAGACAGACTGGGTCAAGCTAAGTTCCTCACGACCTTGGATATGACCAAAGGATATTGGCAGGTGCCCCTGACCAGAGAAGCACGCCCCAAAACAGCTTTTAGTACTCCAGTCGGGCTGTTTCAATTTAGGAGAATGCCCTTTGGGCTACACGGAGCAGCTGCGACCTGCCAGAGATTAATGGACATAGTTTTGCGTCCTCACCAAAATTATGTCACAGCCTATATGGACGAAGTAGTCATCCACAGCGCCAACTGGGATCAACACTTGCTCCAAGTGAGAGTGGTGTTAACAGCGATGAGACAAGCGGGTTTAACCCTAAATCCCGAAAACTTTATGTTTGCCACCCCAGAAGTCAAATATCTAGGACATCTTGTAAGCCGGGGTACGGTCTGTCCCTTATTGAATAAGGTGGAGTGTGTAAGAAATTTTCCCGTCCCCCAAAATAAAAAGCAACTGCGAGGCTTTTTGGGGCTTATTGGGTATTACAGGCGCTTTATTCCCCACTTCACAGAGGAAAGCGCGCTATTCACCAAAATGTTGAAGAAAAACGCCCCGAACGCACTGCACTGGACATCGGATGCGGATGAAGCATTCCAGAAATTAAAAGAGAAGTTGTGCAGGGCACCAATATTGCGAGGTGTCGATTTCCGCCAACAATTTCTGCTTCAGACGGATGCGTCGGAAATCGGCTTAGGGGCCATCCTTTCCCAGGTGCAGGAGGGTGCTGAACATCCCATCATGTTCCTAAGCAGCAAGTTGTCTCAAGCTGAGAAAAAGTACTCAACAATTGAAAGGGAGTGCTTAGCTATAAAATGGGCAGTAGAGTCTTTAAAATTCTACCTAACAGGAAGGAAATTTATTCTTATTACCGATCATGCCCCACTTAAATGGTTAAGCCACATGAGAAACAATAATAGTCGCCTAACCAGATGGTACATGGCATTGCAGCCACACAAATACAAAGTAGAACACAGAGCAGGAAAGCTGCATTATAATGCAGATGCAATGTCAAGGATTACGTGCTGTAGTAAAGATAAAAACTCAGCCCGTAATATTTTAAGACGGGGGATTTGTCATGAGGCTGGAGCCACGGAAGGTGCAGGTTTAGAAAACAACCCTGTCTTTCATAGAGCTGTGGATGTGCAGAAGATGCAATTACCTCGCAGCACAGCTAGAGGGGGCAGGAGTAATCTTACAGAGGCCGAGTCAACATGCCCAGCCCCTGATTGTATGAGAGTTAACCAGCTGCACCTGAAGGCAAGCCTGGGAGTTCCAAAGGTAAAATGCCTTTATAAAGGAAAGACAGCCAGAAGGAAGGAGTGTGCAGGAGGAATCCAGTCGAGAGGAATCCATTCGGAGGGAACTCAGCCGGCAGCAGTTCACCCAGACTGAAGGAGAAGGAGTGTGGAGAAGGAGAGAGTCCACACGGAGCAATCCCAGAGGGACAGAATCCAGACGGAGACTATCCAGAGGGACAGAGTCCAGAGGGGCAGAGCACAGAGAGATGGAGTCCAGAGAGAGGCTGCCAGGAGAAGCAGTTTGGCTGGAAGGAGTGACACTCCCAGCCCAAGTAACGTAGCTGGATCAAGCAGCACAACAAGAGCAGTAACAGCTGAAAGAGGAGCACAGAAAACCAAGGAGCCATGCTTTAAGAGAAGCCTACATTCACCTGAGTTCGCTGGGCCAGGATTACAAGGTACCAGGAGGAGAGGTTCCTATAGCAAAGCTACCTTTACACAGAAGCACAGAGGTTGGGAATCCTCACCAGGTTTTCCTGGGCTTCAGGAAGGCAAAGCACTGCACAAGGAAACCTGTCTCCAGAAAGAAGTACGTGAGAGAGAAAGCTCCAGGTGTAGCAGCTGCAGGAAGCCAAGGTATGATGGCTCTTTACTTTTAAAAGAAAGCCTTGCTCCTAGAAACTCTGATAAAGCAGACGCTCAGTATATGAGAAGAGGGAACAAAGCAGAGCTTTTCAAAACAATACCTAAGGGCTTAACAGAAGAGTCTTACTGGAAGCAAAGAAGCAGAGACAGACCCTCTAAACTTGTAGCCGTAAGGGAAAGCACTTATTCAGAGGGAGAAGCCAGTGACGCAGAGTCCATGGAAATAGAGTTTGAGAATACTATTCCCATTCCTCAGGATGAATCCATGGATTGTACTTTTTGTGCTACTACTAGTCTTGAGTCCTTAGTAGAACTGTAAATATAAAAGAAACCCTGCAATCAATTGTGAAGCTTATAACAGTTTATTTGCCTGCTTGTTTAATTTACTTTGGAATGAAAGAATCCTCAGTTAAACCTTGCATTCAATTGTGAAGCTTATAACAGTTGTTTGCCTGCTTATTTATTTATTTATTTATAGTCTCTTCTATACCGCACTATTCAGCGCGGTTTACAGTGAACAAAGAATTTACACATTTCCGATGGTACTTTGTGTTTACAATTGAACAGGCAAAAGTAACTTGGATAACAGGGGTAACTATTTACAAATTAAAACTGTCTTTATTTTCTTATGTCTTAGTGGACCCTTGCGTTAAAGGGGAAATAAAGCCTTATTACCCTCCACTCTTGGCTTACATAATTTGTTCTTACAAGGAGCTAAAACTCCAAGGACCAAACTGCCCTTGGCCTTAAAGAGCCATTGCTCCTTAAAAATAATAAAAATGCTCAGCATGCCCTTACAGCCACTGGCCACTAGGGGCACCTGACGACAGTATACACATCCTTCAGATCCAGGGAGCACAGTCAAACTCTGCTTTGCAGTTGAGAGAGAAGGGTGCCCAGAAAAATCATTCTGAACTTTTCTCTTGCCAAGGACTTGTTCAGATCTCTGAAGTCTAGGATGGGACAATAACCCCCGTTTTCTTGGGAACCAGGAAGTACTTGAAATAACACCCCTCACCATCTTTGCTGTGGTGGCACGAGCTTGATCACAACATCTGATAAGACGTCAGTGATTTCTCTCCGAAGCAATTCCTGATGCAGAGGGTCAAGGTTATGCACCCTCAGGGGACAATTTGGTGGCAGTTCCAAAAGGTGTAATTTGTAACTGCTCTGGACGATCTGCAGGACCCATAAGTCTTAGGTTATAAGGGGCCAACTATGGGCAAACAGAGTGAGCCATCCTCCAACTGGATGGTTCCCACTTGCGATCGATTGAAGAGTGGCTATATTCTGAAGGAACCAGTCAAAACCCTGTCCCTGGTTTTGGCTGAGAAGCCAGTTGGGCCTTCTGGGGCTTTTATCACCATTTCTCCTGGTATGGGGCCTGCTTGGGCTGACAGGTCTGGGGTGCAGGGAAGTACATTATGCCTATGAGGGTAGCATGACTTCTTCTATGCCCTGTCCTGGTTTCTTCTCCAGCAGGAGGTATGCTCAGATGTATGCCTGGATAGTCTAGTGAGAGCAACATGCTATTTCTCCATTAAGCCAGCTTTCTCCTAAACCTGCTCATCGAAGGCCAAGGACATCCACCAGCTTCTTCTGCATGGATTGCTCTAGGTCCAATGACTGCAGCCAGACTGCTGCCATAGGCATTATGGGCATCAATGCCTATGGCAGCATTTCTAGATGCCATTTCAGAAATGTCATAGGTAACCCGTACCACAAAATTAGAACAATCCTTGCCATGGGCCACCAGGGCACAATATTGGTTCAATTTTCTCTGGGGGCATAAACCGGGCAGGTCAGATAGGTCACATGCCCCATGTAGACCTTGTAAGAGGCCATGCAGGCAACAAGCATGGAACTCTGAAAACATCATCTTCCGAAAGAGTCCAATGCCAGAGCTTCACTCCCTGAGGGTGCCGAGGAATGAGTCTTTGTGCTCTTGATCCTCTTTAGGATGGACTCAACTACCAAATAATGGTGAGAAAGCTGAGGCTTCTCAAACCAGGAGCCTTCTGAACTCTGTACATAGAGTCAAGGCTTCTACTAAGAGGAGGTACAGTGAGGTGGTTCTCCCACATCCTTGTCTGTACTCTCTGCAGGATGTGGTGCACGGGCACTGGCACTGCCTCCTTAGGGGCTGAGGAGTATTGTAGGATCTCCAATTCTTCTGCCTTGGGCTCATCCTCAGTCTCCAAAGAAAATGGAATGGCCTTGGCCATATCCCTCAAGTTCTTGGAAGGTCATGTCCTCAGGAGGAGATTTGCGCCGCTAATGAGGTGGAGGAGGGTCCGACAGGAGCTCAGGGGACCTGCCCTCCGACAAGTTCTCTGTTTCCCCTTGGTGACCCAGTCTTCTGAGTCAGACTCAGAGAGGAAGTTGAAATACTTCTGAGTCTCCGCCTGGATCTCCCTCTTGCTTCGAGGGGATCGAGATCTCCTAGATTTCAGGATGCATCAGACGCCAAGATGCTAGAAAGGGATATTGGCTGAGCATGCACCAGTGTTAGGGTCCTTTGATACACCAATGTTGATGCCTCTCCTGTAGGCAGTGCATGTGTCTCCAGGAACAGCAGCATGGCAGCTGATGTCAATGCAGCCGACATCGAAGCACCAGCATGCTACATTACTAGCAGTAGAGCGATGCATTCCTTGAGTGCCTGCAGAAAGTACTTCTCTATTGCTGCCAATTCCAAAGGCTGTGGGGCCTGAGCAATTTCAACCAATGTACCTGGTATGTGTAAAGGGGTATTGGCAGCTGGATCTTGGATGTCTGTGCTCCTCCGATGTCCTGGAGAATGAACTCTCCTTCCTTAGGGGCACTTTCGAGGGGCACTCACATGGACCCCCATAGCTCTTGATGCCCTACTTGAAGGGCTCAGATGCACCAGTCTTCACCCAATGTTCGGCATGGTCACCCCTTGACATCAAAGAAGATGAGGCCGAATCCTTCCTCATCTTCGGGTGGAGATCAATCGACAGCTGATGCTCCAGGGCACTAAGGGTTCTCGGTTCTGACTGAGCTCAAGAGCTCCTTGATGTCAATGCACCGCCAGCGTCCGATGCAGCCTTGGAAATCATAGAGACTGATGTCATCAATGCTGAAAGTGATGGATCGGACTTTTGAGTGCCAAAAAGTGATTTGTGCTGCTTCACTCAACCCCAAGTCCCCTTCTTGTCATCTGCAAACACAAATGTGCTTCTGAGAGGGATTGACAATCATAAACAAGCATTTATCCTCTTATTTATCGATATATCAGCAGCATTTGATAGTGTACATCACACTATAATGCTTAACAACCTGAGACAAATAGGCATAAATTCCACGGTACACAAATGGTTCACCTCATATTTAAATAACAGAACGCAAAATGTAAGAATAGGCAATCAAACATCCACTATATATAAACAAGAAATTGGACTCCCACAAGGCTCTGCATTATCAGCCCTCCTATTTAATATATACATAAAACCAGTCTGCAATATTTTTAAAAAATTTGGAGTACACTATCATCTATATGCAGACGATATTATGATGTACATCCCATTCACGATCCCTAATTTACCGATACAACTTCTATCAGACTGCTTCAATGAAATCACAACTTGGCTAAAAGCACAAAACCTCCACATAAATCATTCAAAAACTGAAGTACTAATTGTAACAAAAAACCAATCATATATTCCCCCAACCCACATAACAATACAAAACCATGAAATTAAAATAAAAAATGAAATAAGATACTTAGGTATTATTCTAGACACACATCTTACAATGAATACCCACATCAGAAATACCATAAAGAAAATTTACTTCATACTCAAAATCCTTAAACAACTACGCCCTCTAGTACACTTACAAGACTTCATTAATATAATCCAGGCTACTATAACCCCTCACTTCGATTTTGCCAACCTAATTCTATTAGGTACAACGAAACAAAACATTAAAAGAATCCAACTAGCACAAAACGCAGCAGCTAGGATCATAATGAAAGTACACTCATTCCAACACATAACACCAGTTCTAGCATCCCTGCACTGGTTACCAATACAAAGCAGGATAATATATAAAACAACAATAACTTCATTCAAAGCTTTAAATGACATGGCTCCAATCACACTAAGTAAACTAATTAGCAAAGAATCACAAAAAGCTACTCACAGAAAAGGACAATCAAATAAACTAAGGACTCCTAATGATTTCATAAAAGCAAATAAATTAACTAATAACAGAGCCTTTTCACATGCAGCCCCAACCATTTGGAATTCCCTCCCAGAGGACTTACGAACTTTAACCGAGATTATGGAATTCCGTAAAAAACTGAAAACCTATCTATTTTCCATGCACTACAGCAACATAGATAATCCCCCGATCAACTCAGATAAAGGCTAAAAAGATACCTGACCGAGTCAAATTAATTCCAACAACTTAAACAGATAATATACCGAGCTGAAAATGTACCGCGATTCAATTCTAAAGTGCCCACTAACTTGTAATTGTATATAGTTTATGTTTTTTTGCTTTGTTTTGTCTTGTTTTGTATTAACATATGCTATTAGCTGATACATTGTTTACTGTTACAAAATGTTCCATGTAAAACCAAGCTCTTGCTTTGTTGATTGTTGTTTATTGTAAACCGCAACTGATCTCTGGAAGATGCGGTATATAAATGATTGTTAAATAAATAAATAAATAAATAAATAAAATTACAAGAACAGGGCTGATGACTGAGTCCCAGGCATTGTAGGCACCAGTTATGGGTATCCATGGTGGAGATGGTCCTAGAAGCACTTGGAACACTTCTTAAACCTGCTGGTGGGTATAAGGGACATGATGTCGGGAAAAATAGCCATGGCCAAGACAAAGGGCTCAATTTTGGAGAGACACAACCAGGGTACCGGCACTGTGAAGGCAGAGGTGCCATGGCAAGGGAAGAAAAGGATGATAGAGGGAGAAAAAAAACAAGGTACTAGAGAAATCACAGCGGCAGGCAAAAGGCAAAAAGGGTTAATCCCAAACGCAAAAGCACTCCCGCAGAGGGGAAGGAGAGTTTACCAAGTGGAGGATGACTGGAACATGTCCGTGGGGCTCCGTGGAAAATGAAAGACTGAGGCATTATGGTGCCGCACACATTATGGTGCCACAGCACACATGCAGATGCCTCACTAAAGCTTCCAATAGAAGCTGGGGAGCCTTCCCGCGCAGGGCTTAGTCGGGGCTGTCATCCATACACGAGGACTCATTCCTGCTTGTCCACGGAGAAAAGAACCATTCTTTATCCAAAAAAGGCAATTTCCTTATTTGAAAAGAAACATTTAAATATAGGACTCATCTTTCTCAGAACTCAATGAGACCAGCAAGATAGTTCTAGTAGAAATGTTTGGGGGATACTCAAAGGTATTTAGACTGCAGACCTGTACACAGTGTAAATGCCACTGTGCTGGATACCGAGTGACACTAACCTGCCATTGGATATCCGTGGGTACCGCTGCTACATGCTCCAATGCTACATGGTTAGAATCAGGACATTCCAGGGCAGAGCGAAGGCAGCACTGGTCACTATCCAGGCAGTGGTGATACTGAGCTGCTGACCAGTTAGCGGCATGTGGTAAAAGTAAGGCGCGCAAATGCTGGTCTTACTTTACTCATGGATGCTAGTCGGATATTCAATGCCTTATACACCCAAGCATCCTTCTGGCTTTCGCAGTCGCCTTTTCTACCTGTTTAGCTACTTTTAAGATCGTTAGACAACTACGCCCAGGTCCTGCTCTTCTTTAGTTGACAGAAGTACCTCATCCCCTGCACTCTACCACTCCTTTGGATTTTTGCAGCCCGAGTGCACAACCCTGCATTTTTTAGCATTACATTTCAGCTGCCAAATTCTAGACCATTCTTCAAGCTTAGCTACATCCCTCCTCATGTTATCTACTCCTTGCTGGGTGTCTACTCTACTGCAGATTTTGGCATCATCTGCAAACAAACAAACCTTACCCGATAGCTCTTCAGCAATATCACTAACAAAGATGTTAAAAAGAATCGGACCAAGGACAGATTCCTGCGGCAGACCACTGGTAACCTTCTCATCAGAGTGAGCTCTATTTACCTGTACCCTTTGTCACCTCCCACGCAACAAATTTCTAACCCAGTCAGTAACTTTAGGGTCCATAGGTTTATAAGTTGCCTGTGCGCAACAGTGTCAAAGACTTTACTGAAATCTAAATACACCACATTTCTAGATGGCCCAGAATGCACTGATTTAAAGGAGGGCGCATATATTGGTCACTTTGAGTGGGTCATAGAAGGGATGAGTTGTTTTGAATGTCTGTAGTGTATTTATTATCTCTATATAACCCAATGGATGGTCAGAACAAAACAAATTGCAATATAGTGCTGGAAGACAAGACTCCCCAAATGAGAAAGTACTCAATGGACTATTGGGGAAGAGCTAAAGACACTTGAGAAAGCCAGCATTTATGATATGGTTGGATCAAAGCCCTCTGACAGTGTAGCTGAGCATGAAATGAAAGTCAGAAGTTGCAAAGATGTATTATATACTGGGTCATGGACACATCAGGCGAAAAGAAAGATAATTAGAGAAAGACATCAGGCTTCACAAGGTTGAAGGTTAATGCAAAAGAGGAAGGCCAGCACTGTGATGGGTCAATACAACAACAGCAGCTATGGATGCCACTCTATCAATAATTAACTGCCTGATTGAAGACCAAATGCAGTTTAGGACAACTATCCTGCATTAGTCGACATCAACTCAACAGCATTTAAACAATAAGAACATGTTCTCAAGTCTCTTGAGTTCATAGTTTTTGAGGTAGAATTGAGGAGCGGGTTCTTGGAGAGCTGAGGAAGGGTGTTTGGATGAAAATGTAGAAAAAACTAGAAAGTATATTGTGTTTATATTTGAACTCACTGGACTTCTATGTTTACATCAGTATAGTGCTCTATTAAGATATGGTCTTGCTCAATAAACAGATTAACTTAAAAAAATAGGAGAAGCTTTTTTTTTTTAGGTAAGAAGACGACTGAAACTTTTTGGGGAAGATCAAAACGCTCCCACTAACCTGAATGAGAGGATTTGCAGCTGCTGCTGTACTTGGGATCAGAGTTACTCCTGGCTTGTGCCCAGATAAATAAATTTGGTTCAGAGGTCTTCTGGAGACAAGTAAAAGGTGCTTCTATATTTCGATGAATTGTTTGGGTAGGCAGAATGAAAAACATAAATGGAATATCTATGGTGGCTTCTGTGCAATCTGCACATTAAGGCCACTGCAGACATTTTTGTTTGCTAAACGTCTGCTTTTACAAAGCTGCTATTCAACATTTGGTCAGTATTCCCTTTCCAGACACCACATTTATTTTGGGTGAATTGAGCAAAACCTTTTCATTCATGTCATGGAACAGGAGGTGAAAACAAAATGTTTTAGAAACCACCCTAGATTTCTCCTGTTCATAAGTAGGGTTTTCCTTTAAGACCTAGGCTGAAAATTTTGACAAAAATGGACAGCTTTCATGAAACATTTCACAAGAGTGAAAATGCCAGTTCTCACAATTTTTGGATCCAATAGAAAACTAGCATTGCCATATTAAGACCTCCCGATAGGCAGAGTAGGCTACTGAAAACCTGTCCTGTCACTAGAGATGGTGGATCCTACATGGCCCGTCCTTATCTTATGCAGACCAGTCAGAATGAGTCAGTTATCTCAATACATTGGGCAGCTTGAGGGTTAAATCTGCTTCTGAGTGTTGCAAAGTTTTATTTCTTACTGCCAAGAAAGATATTTTTCTTTGTACAACAACCTGAGTAGTGCAGAAAATCAGTTTCATTCTTAATATACTATGCTTCAAAAATGCCGAAACTTTGCAGCTACTAGCTAGGGCACTATGCTAAATGGTAGTAATTGTGAGGGTTTTTTAAGAAATTTTTTAAATCATTGCTTAACCAGAAACAAGTTGTTTTTGCTTCTGAAACACAAACATGCCCAGGCTTACCCCATGAAACAAAGAAGAGAATTTTCACAATAGCCCACCCAAGTTGGTTATAATAAACTAAGATGCTTTTTCATAGATATACAATGTTATTCTAGAAATATAATGCTACAGAAAAATTGATATTTAACATAGATGGATTTTAAAATGTTTACCTTTTAAGAAATCTAGACTCCGTACTCGGCCATGGCGTTCAGCATATTTTATTAAATGCTGGCAGCAGCTTTTAAAAAATACGTATTTTCAGGGCCATTATATGTGTAACGGCACATTTTAGAGAGACCATGTAGGTGAAATTTGGGATGTCAAAGTCAAAACATCCGAAATTCCATGGGAGGCACAGCAGTGAAGGTGGGCACGTCTAAGTGTTTTCTAAAATTGGCCTGTCTCCACCCTAAAAGATAAGAGTCTCCGTCAAAACAAAGAAAACGGGAACGTGCTGAATAATGGGACCAGACACATGTCAGCTGTCAAACTTCAAAATGTGCGTGTCAGATATAGATGGCAGGCAGTCTAAACAACATACAGTAGACATGCCCATGATGGTATTTCACAATGGGCACATGTATGCCATGCCACATTCACATCCCAGCCTGCATTTTGCATGTGCATACATGCAGCAGGGTGGTAACCAGGAAAACGATCTCTTTATTTAGTGAAAAGTAGTGAGGGAATGAAAGGGCTTTCTCCTCTTCTGTCGACAGATACTTTTTTTGGAGCCTGCTATACCCAGAAACAGGTATGGCTTTGGATGTGTTCACCAAGGATTCCAGACGTGTGTGGCTGTTCTAAAATCAGGTGCACATGTTCATATTTGTAGGCACACTTCCACCATGCCCCTGTATGACCTGGCACCTGTAAATTTGGGCCCTTCTAAAAAGGCTCCTGAGAGGTCTATGTGATTAGAATCGCGAACAGTCCTGTATGTGCAGGCTGGGACTGCAATTCAGCCCAGCCTGAACGTACAAAACATGTCAGACTAACTCAGTCAGGGCTTTTAAATGGAGCCATGGCGCCATGGCATCCGGTTGCCATGGCACCACGGCTCCATTTAAAAACTGTGATCCCGGCTGCGAGCTCCTGCAGCTAATTCCCCACAGACCAACCCCCGATCTGGCCACCTACGGCCAGGGTCGGGCTGCGGGGAATGTCCTCAGTCCCCCCTGCCCAATCGGCGCCCTGGCCCTACCGATCCACTATGTAGCATTGTTACTCACCTGTAACAAGTGTTATCCAGAGAAAGCAGTAATCAGTCCTCACTTATGAGTGACGTCGGCACCGACAGAGCCCATGCAGAGCAATTCCCTAGCTTTCAAAGAAAGCCTTTGGGATTGCTGCCATGCATGCGTGGTCCTCTTCCCACCCATCTTGCCATCTTGCTCAGTCAGATCCCAAAGCTAGAGCCCTACTAAGCAGATGGCAAGGGAAGGATAAAAAAATTGCAATTCTTCAGGGGAGCTGGGAGGGTAGTGAGGACTGATTCCTGCTGTCCCTGGAGAATACCTGTTACAGGTGAGTAACTATGCTTTCTCCAGGAACAAGCAGGAAGTCAGTCCTCACTTATGGGACTCCCCAGCTACAGGCTTCTGAACCTGTAAGCCAAAAACACCTCCACGAGGCCGTGAGCAGAAGCCGATATCCAAAGGAAGCCCGAGCCTCAGGCCTTCAGGGCAAGCTCTTGGTAGCCACAGAAGAAGGGTCGGAGGGCAGGAGTTGCTTATACCCTGAACAGACTACGGAATACAGCCTGACCGAAGGCGCTGTCCTGGCGGGACTCCCTCTCCAGGTAGTAGTGCGAAGCGAAGGTATTCGCTGAAGACCAGGTCGCAGCATGGCAGATGTCTGTCAGAAGCACTGAGCGCAGTGAAGCCACCGACACTGCCTTGGCATGGACGCCGTGCATGGTGATCCGACAATCCAGCAGGGTGCTCACCTTTGCCTGGGCGAAGGTGATACAGTCCACCACCCAGATGGAGAGGGTGTGCTTAGTGACTGCCAGCCCCAGGTGGTTGGGATCATAGGCGATGAAGAGCTGGTCAGACTTGCGATGACCCTGGGTGCACTGCAGGTAGAAGTCGCGAGCCCTCTCGCAGTCGAGTATGCAAGACCTCCGAAGCCTGGTTGGCGTGAGGTCTCGGGAAGAAAGTCGGCAAGACTACCTCCTGATTGAGACAACCTTCAGTAGGAACTTGGGGTGGGTGAGAAAGATCACTCTGTTCCTGTAAAACCTGGTGTAGGGGGCCTCAGCTATGAGGGCTTGAAGTTCGCTGACTCGCCATGCCGAGGTCAGTGCCACCAGGAAAACCACCTTCCAGGAGAGGTGCCGGAGCAAGCACGTCACCATCGGCTCAAAGGGCGGCCACGTCAGCTGCATGAGCACAATGTTCAGGTCCCATTCCCCCAGTGGAGGCCGGATGGGGGGTTTGGAAAGCAAGAGGCCATGCATGAAGCGGGAGACCAGAGGCTGGCCCGAGAGAGGATTGGCCAAGATGGCGCTAAGGTGAACCCTGACCGAGTTGGACTTCAGCCCCACCAGTGAGAGGTGGAAAAGATACTGGAGAACTCAATGGGTGGAGCAGGAGAATGGGTCGATCTATGAGCTTGAAGCAACAGGTCGAAAAACGCTGCCACTTCAGAGCATAGGCCCACCTCGTCGAATCCTTCCTCGACACGAGGAGGACGTCGTCAATCTCCACTGGGAGGTGCAGTGAGGCTAAAGAGACCCGTTCAGCCGCCAGGCTGTCAGGGATAGCAAGACCAAGTTCGGGTGAAGCACCCGTCCCTCTTCCTGCGTCAGCAGACCTGGGGCACTGCCCAGGGGGACCGGAGACTCCGATGAGAGCCAGAGTAGAAGCAGGAACCAAGGTTGTCGAGGGCCACTAAGGAGCCACGAGAAAAACCGAGGCTCGGTGGTACTGGATCTTGAGGAGGGTCCTCGCAAGGAGAGGAGTGGGAGGGAATGCATACAGAAGCCTGGAGGTCCAGTTCAGGAGGAACGCATCCAGGGCCACCCTGCTCAGGTGCGGTATCGGCCCACAGAAATGGGGAAGCTGTGCATTTGCCGGGCTGGCGAACAGGTCTATGGACGGAATCCCCCAGCTGCGGAACAGGTGGAGAATCACCTCTGGACTCAGGCACCACTCGTGTGTTCGAAGGAGTCTGCTGAGTCTGTCTGTGAGGAAGTTGTCCTGGCCCGGGAGGTAGACCGTTCTCAGTGTCATGCCCCTGCGTACGGTGAAGGAGCAGAGGAGGACTCCCTCCCGACAGAGGAGGTGAGAGCCTGTGTGCACCTCCTTGATTATGTAGGACATCGTGACTCTGTTATCGGTCTGCATGAGCACTGACTTGCCCTCGAAGACCTTCAGGGCCAACCGCACCACTAGAAGCTTGAGCAGGTTGATCTGCTGCCGGGACTCCTTGGGTGACCATTGCCCCTGGGTGCAGAGGTGGCCGCAGTGGGCTCCACAGCCTAACAGTGAGGCATCCATCTTCAAGACGAGCTCGTGCTGTTGAGTCTGGAAGGGCATGCCCTGAAGGAGGCTCTGGTGGTTCTGCCACCAGACTAGGGACCCAAATGGGCTGCGAAAGACCCGGAGAGGGTCCCAGAGGCGGACTGAGGCTTGGGCCCATTGCACTCTGAGGCACCATTGGGCTGCTCGCATGTGCATGTGAGCATGGGGAACGATGTGGACGGTCGAGGCCATGTGCCCCAGGAGGCGCAGGATGGCCCGCGCGAAGACACTGGGCTGGCCTTGGACCTTGCCAGCCAGGGCATGGAGCCGATTCGTGCTTTTTCGAGGGAGAAAGGTGGTCGCACATTTTGTGTCGAGAAGAGCACCAATGAACTCCAAAGTCTGCACCGGTTTGAGGTGGGATTAGGAGTAGTTGATCAGGAAACCGAGGTGCTCGAGGAGGAGGACCATGTGCGATGCCGAGAGGCGAGCCTCCTCTGCCGATGTGCCCGAGACGAACCAGTTGTCTAGGTAAGGGTAGACGGATATGCCCTGCAGCCGGAGGTGGGCCGCTGTCAGGCACTTGGTGAAGACTCACGGGGCAGACATGAGCCCAAAGGGGAGCACTCTATACTGGAAGTGTGCTCCTTGCACCCTGAAACGTAGGTACTTCCTGTGCTTTGGGTGGACAGGGATGTGGGCGTAAGCATCACTGAGATCTAAGGAGCATAGCCAATCGCCCTGCCGGAGGTAGGGCACAGGATGCCACGCAATAGCATTTTGAACTTCTCCCGCATCAGAAACTTGTTCAGATTCCTGAGATCGAGGATGGGGTGCAGGCTTCCCATCCTCTTCGGAACGAGGAAGTATCGGGAGTAAACTCCCGACCCCGGAGGTGCGGCGGAACCCTTTTGACTGCCCGCTGACCGAGGAGGTTGTTCAGTTTTTGCTGTAAGCAAGCCTGGTGTAAGGGAAGCCGAGTAGGCTCCGCTGGGGAGAAGGAAGGAGGGAGTCTGTCCAGATGAAGACGATACCCATCCCGGATAATCTATAAGACCCAGGTGTCCAATGTAATGGCCGCCCATTTGGGAGCAAAAAGAAACAGGCGTCCTCCCACAGGCGGAAGCATCCCCAGGGGGTGAGAGGCTATACTTTCAGTGTCAAAACCCCGGGGCTGGCTGGGGTGGCGCCGGTGGTTGGGCTTTGAGCCGCTTGGGTATCCGGTTGCCCTAAGTGCTGGTCGTCGGCGCAGGGGTAGGCATGGTGGGTATCCCCGGTAGGGGAGCCCTTTCCTCTGAAAGAAAGGTTTTTTGCTATGCTGCTTCTTCTGTGGAAGAGAGGAGGTTTTGCGAGAGAGACAGGTGCGAGTCATGAACTCCGTCTCGATCTCGGCTGCCTTGTCCTCCATGGGCTTGCCGAACAGTTGCTCGCCAAGGCAGGGGATATCCAGGAGCTTCTCCTGGACCCAGTGTTCCAGGTACAAAGACTGGAGCCCCGCCTGGCATCAGGCTCCGATGCCAGCCGCTGCCACACAGGAAGAAGAATCTAACCAGTCATATGCTGTGCAGGAAAGGTATTTCGAACAGTCTGCGACCGACCTTAGGAGGGTCTGGAACCTGAGAAGGGGCTCCCCACCAAGACTGTGGAAAAAACGCTGAGCTCTTTGGCAAGGTCGAGAAGAAACATACTCATATACAGTTTTTACGCCTCGATGCGGCATGCCAGCATGGATCCCTGGTAAGCCTTGAGCCCGAGGGCATCGAGGGCACGGGATTCCCTACCAGGTGGGACCGAAAAGTGCGACTATGGGCTCTTCTGTTTCTGCATTGCGGATTCGACTACCATGGAGGTATGAGGAAATTGGGTCTTCTGAAACCCCGGGTCGCACTGGACCCTATACATGGCATCGAGCCTTTTACTGGCAATAGGGACAGAGGCGGGTGCTTCCCACATGCAGAGGAGCAGCCGGGATAGGATGGACGGTACCGGAACCGTAAGAGACTCCCTGGGTGGAGCCTCATACTTCAAGATGTCAAGTTCCTCTGCCCTTGGCTCCTCCTCGGTCTGCATCGGCAGATTGAGGGCCTGAGCCATATCCCGCACAAACACCAGGAAAAAAGTGTCCTCAGGAGGCGACCGCCTTTGCGAGGTGGGCGGGGATGGGTCAAAGGGCAGATCCTTATGGGCGCAGGTCTCCAGGGAAGCATCCCCGTCCGATTCCCAGCCCAAGAAGTCTGAGAAGGACTCGGAGTCACGCTGATCCCTGCGCCCAGTTGCCGAGGCCTGCATGGAGCCGGATGCACCAACTCTGGAAGACCTCACCCCCCGAGGAATGGGATGGCAAACAAGACCAGTGCCAAGGACCCTCATGAGGCCTGCGGCTCTCGGGGTTTCCAAGGCATTTCACAGACCCCAGTCAGGGGACCCTCGGTCTCGGGGCGCGAGCCAGACATGCTGGACAAAAGCGCCTACTGGGTAGCTAGAAAGACAGAAACCTCCTCACCGGGACTACCCTCAGGAGACTGGGCGCCATCACCGGAGGCCTCTGTGTCCGTAAGAGGTACCTTTTGAGGCCGCTCCTTGTCCGACTCTCAGGAACGCCAGGGAGGGCTAAGGGAAAAAGCATGAGACCGCTCACGCTTGCCAAGAGCCCCCGACAGCTACTTCAAGGTCTTCTTCTTCTTTCACTGCTCCACCTCGGGCGAATCCTGATCGGAGTGACGCCTGGGGCATGGGGTCACTGCAGGGGATCCCGCAAGCGGTGGATCGGCAGGGTGAGCTGCTACTGGAGACCCCGGGGCTGCCTTGCGGAAAATGTCATTGGACTTATGCTTGCAGCTTAGCAAGGCCTTAGCGGACATTTTCTTACAGAGAGAGCAGAGCTCTGGGTTGTGGTCACCGTAGACAACAGTCGTGGGTGTCTGTGAGCAACATATTTTTGGAGCATCTGTCACATTTCTTGAAGCTGGTGGCTATGGGGGCAAAAAGGGCCCCTGCAAGGTCGAAAACCCTCGAGGCCAGCGGTTGGAGAAAAAAGGGTGCAAAAAGGCCCCTAAAGATAAGACACTAAAAAGAGTGAAAAAAGGGAATCCTCTAGCCCAAAGCCGGAGCAGGGGCGAAGGGGAGGACGGAAGAGGACTGGTGCTACTGGAAAAGAGGCCAAAAGGTCGAAGCAAAAAAAGCTTTCTGATGGACGAGGACGTGCATCCGAAGGGCTCCGCGGAAAAAGGGAGACTGAGCTAGATGGCACCTTTGGGCGGGAAGAGGACCATGCATGCATGGTAGAAATCCCAAAGGCTTTCTTTGAAAGCTGGGGAATTGCTCCGCGCGGACTCCATCGGTGCCGACGTCACCCATTAGTGAGGACTGACTTCCTGCTTGTTCCTGGAGAACCAGGGAAGTTATTCCACACCTTGGAGGTGGAATAACTTCCCTGTACAAGTCGCCGGCCCTGGATGTACAGAGCAGACATTAGAATCGGCCCTGAATGTCCAGGTCTGGCGACCACCCACTGCCCACCCTAACTCCTCCCCCGTATAATTTCCCTATACAACCATACAACCAGCGGAGAGGCCCATGAATAGCGGGAATGGACATCCATCCCCGCTATTCATGGGACAGAATAACCCTCTATATAAACAGTTTTGTGTCCCTGCCCTCACTCCATTCAGGCAATGTACAGATAGCACTGGAACATTTAGATCAATTTTTGCCTGGTGGTTAAAGCAATTTTCACCTGGCACTATCAATGGTTTGAGGAATTAAAAGTTTACTGGCCACCGGTAAACAATTTTATTTATTTATTTACCTACATTTTTATACCGCCTTTCGCTGTACAATGAACATTATAACAGGAAAAATCACATTGAACAACAGAAACAGTAAACTATATACAGTATGCATATGTTATTTAGTTAACTTAACTGTACATATTTTCATTAACGGGGTTTGTGTGGTAGGGTTCATCTATGGGACATGTGGAGCTTGTTTGTTGTCTGTGGGCTTAGTGGTCAGGCTGAAATGTTTGGTAAAGAGGTAGGTCTTCAAGTGTCTTCTGAAGTTTTGATGTTAGTGATATTTCTCAGTGAGGCTGGCAGATTATGGAGCTATGAGCTCAGTGCACATCTACATGGTTGAATTTGGTTCTGGAATGTTCTGGATGGTTTGTGAAGTCATGATGTCAGACCGTCTTGATCTCTTGGGTTGGGGTATTTGAAGCAGAGTGCATAGGTGGGTCAGAGTTTATGGTTTTATGCCTGAGGAGGATGATTTTGTAGTTTATGCGCCTGTGGTAGGGTGTGATGTGGTCTTGTTTTGTTGCACTTTGGAGGATGTGTTCTGTTGTGTGGAGAGCGGTCTGTAATAGGAGTAGAATGGCTTGTGGGAGGCACTGGTATATTGTGTTGCAGTAACCAAGCTGGAGTAGGACTATAGCTTGTGGTTCCAGGAGTGTTTGAAGGCGTAGAAGGGTTTTTGTCTTGAAGTATGTTGTTCTGGTGACATTGCTTATGTGTGCTCTGAAGTTCAGGTGACGGTCTAAAGTGATTCCTAGGTATTTTATTTCTGAGTGTACTTTCACTTGAGTGTTATCTAGTGTTAGGGTGTCTTATGGGGAGAAGGTATTGTCCTTTGTTATAATGAGTGCCTCAGTTTTCTTGTAATTTACTGCAAGCTTCTTTTCTTGAAGCCATCTGGAGACAACTGCGAAGCATTGTTGATGGGTGTGGTTATGATAGCTGTTTCATGTTGAAGGTGGTATAAAGCATGATGTTGTCAGTGTAGATGTGGAAATTAAGGTTGTGTGATTTTATGATGGAGCAGAGGGGTTGGAGATAAATGTTGAATAGGACTGACGAGAGGGTGGATCCCTGGGGGCCTCATTGTGGGTTGGAGAAGGGTTGAGGTAGTTTGTCCGATTTTTATCTATTGTGTTCTGTTGGATAGGTAGGACTTGAACCATCTGAGGACTGTGCCTTGGATTCCATTAGATCGGAGGCGGTGGAGGAGGGTATGGTGGCTGACTGTGTCGAAAGCTAAGGATATATCAAGAAAGATTATCATCAGGAATCCTTGTTTGGAGTTTTGTATTCCTTTTATCAGAGTGTTGACGAGGGTAACCAGTAGTGTTTCAGCTCCATGTAAAAAAAAACGATGTTCTATGTAAAACATGTTCACTAAATGTTACCTGTAAACCGCCTTTGATCTTTGGAAAAAGCGGTATAGAAATAAGCATAAATAAATAAATAAATAAAATAAAAATAAGGGGCGGAATCCATGTTGCTGTGGGATCGAGGTTTGGTTTCTTCATTGTTGTTCGGATGGAGGAGAGTTTCAAACATAGTGGCATTTCTCCTTGTTGTAGCACCGTGTTGGATGATTTTGGTGAGTATGAGGCTGAGTTCCTTCTTGGTGGCTTTGATCCAGCTGACTGGACAGGGGTCGAGGGGAGGAGGTTGTTGTGTTGAGTGATAAGATAATCTGCTCTATGCATTCTATGTTGATATTATCAAAGTCAAACCAAGGATTCGGGTTGATGCTGTCGTCAGTTAGGGAGGGTGGGGATGGAGTCGGCTGTGGATGGAATTGTTTATAGTGTGCTGCTAGTTTTTATGGAGTGATTGTCGCCTCTTGGTGATCAGTTGAGGGAGTCTGCATCAGGGAGATTGATAGAGGTGTTTATTAGTCGATTTGCTTTGTCTGTTGCCTCTCGGTATTCTTTCAGGAGTCTGAGGTAGTTTTGTCTTCACTGTCCTTGTTTTTTTGCCATTTTCTTTCTAGTCTGCGAAGGAGCGTTTTGAAGGTTTGTAGTATTGCGTTGTTCCATGGTGTTTTGGGGTATATTTTATGTTGTTGAGCTGGATTGATTGTTAAGGTGGCTGCTTTTTCAATGGTTTGGTTCCAGATATCCATTAGAAATTTGGGGTCTTTGGAGTCAGTTGTTATCATGGGCAGGATCTCATCTACAAATGCCTCCTTTTCGAATCATTTCAATCACCTTCTTTTTGGTTGATGTCTGGTTGGTGTGTTAGGAGTTTTATGTGGGAGGGAGAAGCTGACAAGTTTGTGGTCAAACCATGGTACTGGGAGTGTCAGAATATCTTGGGGTGGGGCGGTTTGGTTAGTATGTCCACTGAAGAAGATTGGGTCAAGGGTGTTGCCTTATTCATGTGTTGGTGCTAGTACTAGTTGTTTAAGGTCCATCACTTTCATTGCTTCCATAAATGATAAAACATATACTTATTTTTAAAAATTCACTCAGCTATATATTTTACAGTCTGCTTTTCCAGAATACCTAAAAGTGGACTGCAACACATTATAAAGCACTACAAAATGGCTATTTGTCAGGAGAAAGGGGCTTTTGGAAAATTGGTTCACCATGTGTACGGATGACCACATTTTCATGAAGGAGCTACTAGGCAGGGTTAGGATGGGGAGGGGGGGTGGCAACAACATGAATAGTTTTGCATTTTTGCATCTACATGCATTGTTTTGGCAAGAAGAAAAAAGCAGATTCAGATTTCTGTGGGTACCTTTTTCTTGAACAATTTTCAAAGGGAACGCATACTCATGCTTTGCACTTGAGAACTCTTGCTAAATCCTAGGGTAAACAGTAAAAAGCATGAAACTCTCAAGCAACATAGGCTATCATCAACATATATATATTTTTTTAGTTCACATGCTTTTATTGAGTTTTATGAAAAGCAAAAATGAGAAAGCAAGAAAAAAACCAACCAATAAATAATACAAATTACAACTAGGAGTGCCTCACGGATCAAGTACAGTCCAGCGAAGCAGAAGAGATTGGTTCCTGAAGATATATCTCAACAGGCCTCCACATTTTAAGCAAGGATGGAACAATACATAAACGAATGACTAAACATTTGTCATAACGATACACTAGACAGAGTGACACCAAAAATGAAAAAAAATAAGATGCATTCTTCCAGTGTGTCAAGATCACTTGAAGTGCAATAGCTATTAACAGATCAAATAACTTACATTGGGAGGCTGGAATGTAACCGGATGACCAAAGGGACTATTAGAGGACCTTGTCAACCAATAGGGGGGTAGTGATGTGTAAAATATTCTGCAATCTCTCCCAGACTTCCAGCCAAAAATTGTGTAATAGCATACAGCCAAACAGTATATGCCTAAGTGTACCTTGAGCAGATTCACAGTGCCAGCAGCATTTGCTTGACAATAAACTTGCTCACTATTTCTTCCACGTGTCCACACAGCCTAGTGAGCCAAGAAAAAGAGAATCTGCACTAAGCTGGCGGAGCAAGAGGGCAGATTCACAACCGATCAAAAACAGTCCCACTGGGGGTGATCCAGGTGTGTGCCAACATCCAGAGCCCAAACCTCCCTCTAACCAACCCTTATTTTTAGCTTCTCGAAGATGATGGTAGATATGAGACACCACAAAACCCTTCTCTCCCAACCAAGACACAAAATCTATTAAGCCGGGCTGATCTCTCAAAGTACCCAGCTCTATCTGAGAACACAGTATACAATGGCGCAGCTGCTAACACTGAAAGGCCTGCAATGTAGGAAAGTGGAAACGAGTATGAAGGTCCGAGAAGGTAAGTAACTTACCTCTCTCAGTCACCTGATCCAGGGTCCATAATCCACATTTTGCCAACTAGCCCACGAAAAGACCTTCCTATCAATACACGACAGAGTTGTACCAGAGGGAAATCCACCGGGATTTGCCCCAAGGAATCATTTTCACCTCATCCAGAGCATTAGGGACACTTGTGTGGCCCGAATAGGTTCAAACAGGGGACTAGAATCAGTTAAAGTCATATCTATCAATCCATGAAAAGGAAGAGGATGTACCAGAACTCGCTCCAAAGGGAGCCACGTGGAGTATCCCGAGACGGACTCCTCATTACCCAGCCTGAAGAAGCCATATCGGGCCAAGTAAGCTAAGTGATAACGTTTCCCAGGATATTTAGCTGCTTTGAACATCCTAATGCTGATACGAGGATAATGATTCAACCATAAATATTTCAGAAGCAACGACTCCACCCTCCGAAAGAACAATGGAGGGTAGAGACCTGGCATCATATTGAGAATATAATTAATTTGAAGGGTCAATACCATTCGAATGGCCTCCATTCAGCCCAACCAGGAATCCACCAAGGGAGACCAGTGACTGCTGGTGACTTTTATAAGAGAGATGATCCTATCCATACTGACTGATTGGGAGTGCTCTAAGTCCCAGCTATAGTACAAGTGGCGCCCACTTAGAAACACAGAACATAGAAACATGACGGCAGAAAAAGACCACATGGCCTATCTAGTCTGCCCTTCCATATCAATTACTACAATAGTCCCCTTTTTTCCTTTAGAGATCCTCTGTGTTTGTCCCATGTTTTTTTGGATTCAGATACTGTCCTCATCTCTACCACCTCCATAGATGACTATTCCACTTAATTTATTTTATTTATTTATTTATTTATTTTAGTTTCTTATATACCGCACTTTTTGAGATCTTATATACCGCACTTATATACCGCACTTTTTAAGAACACACTCACCCAAATTGCCCCAAGTGGTAGTTATATTAAGGGACATAACTTCAGACTTAACCCATAAGAACATAAGAAATGCCTACTGGGTCAGACCAAGGTCCATCAAGTCCATTGCTGTTTCCAACAGTAGCCAATCCAGGTCACAAGGACCTGGCAGGTTCCCAAAAAGGCACACGGGTTCCACAATTCTCATCTTGGGACAAGCAGTGGATTTCCTGGGTCCTCTTTAATAATGGTTTATGGACCTTTCCTCCAGGGACTTGTCCAACCTTTTTTAAACCAGCTACACTAACAGCTTTTATTACATCCTCCAGTAACAAATTATAGAGTTTGATTACGCACTGAGTGAAAAAATATTTTCTCTTATTAGTCTTAAAAGGGTTACACATTGTAGCTTCATTGCATGTCACCTAGTCTTTCTACTTTTTGATGGCATAAACAACCAATCTACATTTACCCATTCCAATCCATTCATTAATTTATAAACCTCTATCATATCTCCCCTTAACTGTCTCTTTTCCAAGTTGAAAAACCCTAACCTTTTAAGCCTTTCCTCATAGGGATAAGATAAAAGCCTCAAGATCCCACCTCATATCTTTTATTGTTACAATAATCAATGAATCTCTAGCTCACGATTCCTTCCCCCTCAACTCAAACAATCATCTATCAGACCTATTCTAAAAAACTGGAATCTGGACCCAATTTCCCCCACATCATACAGACCGATATTCAGCATCCCATTTATTGCAAAGATCATCGAGAAGGCAGTCCAAACACAACTCCGGGACCATATAAAAAAATATGCCTCACTGAATGAGCACCAACATGGGCTTCGCCCATATCATGGAGTCAAATGCCTATAAATATCCTTTATTAGACACCATCATAACTGGCACAGAGAACATCTCTCAATACCTCATATTTTTAGACATACCAGCAGCCTTCGATTTCATATCCCACCAATTACTCCTAAACAGACTATATGACATCAGACAACGAGGCACAACCATAAATTGGCTCCATTCTTATCTAACAGCAAATTAAAACACAAACCCAGAAATCGCCCCTTTCACATTACACCAAGGAGTACCTCAAGGCTCATCACTCTCTTCCATATTATTCAACTTTTACATACAGCTTCTATGCGCACTCATCCAAAGTTTTCATGTGTACTACCAAATATATGCAGATGATATAATGATTTACTCACCCATCTCAATTGCCACCCTGGATTATTCCAGGATACTCAACTGTTTCTCCGCAATAATGCAATGGCTACAAAACACAGTCTCAAATTTAACTTCAGCAAGACTGAAGCGCTACATATTACAAAGAACCCCCAACTTCAAGCCACCACCCACAATTTTTATGGATAACAGTATTCACAGTAAAAAATTAAGTTAAATACCTAGGAATTATACTCAACCAATATCTAAATCTTTCTAAAATTGTTTCACAGGTCTTTTGAAACAATTTCTTTCTTTCTACTCAAAGAATATTTATTTATTTAACTATTTCTTTTATACCGCCCCTTCCAGAGATCAAGGGCGGTTTACATATAACAGATTAACAGTCTTGTACACAATTTGTATACATTTTACATAGAACAGTAGAAATCAACTATTTACATTGAACAGTAAATATAAACTTTGTAGGTATTGTAACAAAAACAACTAGAAGGTATTAAAGCAAAATCTTTGTAGGTATAAAAGCAAACATATCAAACTTTGTACAAAAGTATATTTACATCGTGTAGTGTGTGTGGTGTATGGGGTAGAAATTGGCGTAGGTGCTGGAATTTAGTTCCTTTTATTTTTGTCATCTTTGGGGCGTGTGTGGGGGGGACAGGCTTGTGGTTACATTGTTGGGGTTAAGGGAGTTTGTGCATGGGTGCCCACATTTGTAGTAGAGCTGGCTTTGGGGGAGTAGGGGATTTCGAAGTGTTCAGTGAACAGGTAGGTCTTTAATTCTTTTCTGAATTGGATGAGGTCTCTTATGGTGCGAAGTTCAATAGGGAGGTCGTTCCAGAGTGTAGGAGCAGTGAATGAGAATGCTCTAGAGCTAGTGGTATTCTTGGTTTTACAGATGGCTTTAGGTATGATGAGGGAGTGGGCTGCGTTTTGTCTGAGGGTCCTTGTCGATGTTGGAGATTGCAGTAATGTGATTAAGTGTGAGGGGGCTATGTCGTTTATGAGTTTATAGGTTGTTAGGATAATTTTGTATTTGATTCGGCTGTTTATAGGAAGCCAGTGGAGTTCCAGCAGTATTGGGGTTACGTGGTCTGTTAGGCGGGCTTTAGCAATTACTTTTGCACAGATGTTTTGTGCTCTTTGTAGAAGGTATGTGCTTTTTTGAGGGAGGCCTATTAGGAGACTATTGCAATAGTCGAAGTGAGGGGTGATCAGTGTACTTACTACGGATCTAAAGTCTTGTGTTTCAAGGAGTGGCCTTAGGTGCTGAATAGTTTTGAGTTTGTAGAAAATGGTTTTTACTGTTGTTTTATGTGTGGCAGCATGGATAGGGTGTGGTCTATTATTACCCCTAAGTATTTTACCTGTTTTCTGACAGGTATTGAAGTTTTGTTGATTGTGATTGTTTCCGGGCAAGTGTTCTCAGTCATAGAAGATCTTGTTACAAACATTGCCTCCGTTTTTTTGAGATTTATGCTGAGGTAGTTCGTTTCCATCCAGGAGGAGGTCTCGGCCATGCATTTGGATAGGGAGTCATATGTATGGTTTTTAGTGGTTATGGGGATAGCTAGCATGATGTCATCAGCATATATAAAATGGTTAATCCTGTGTTTTTTAAATATGTTTGTTATCGGTTGCAGATACAAGTTAAATAGGAGGGCTGAAAGGGCTGATCCTTGGGGTATTCCTTGTCCTTGGGGGAATGTTTCTGATGTTTGTTGATCAATTTGGACGCGTATTAATCTATGTGAGATGTAGGATTTGAACCAGTTAAGGACAATCCCGCCTATTCCTAGGTTTTCTAATCTGTTGATCAGTGTTTGGTGATTAATGTTATCAAAGGCAGCAGAGATATCTATAAATAGGAGTAAGAAGCCTTGGTGTTTGTCATCTGTGCCCTTGATGAGGAAGTCCATAAGGGTGATTAGGAGGGTTTCTACTCCGTGGAAAGGGCGGAAACCAAATTGGTGTGAGTCAAGTGGTTTGTGTTCATCAATGTGTTCCTGTAACTGAATTTGAATTGTTTTCTCTATTATTTTAGCTATGAATGGAATGCTGGCTATGGGTCTGTATGAGTTTGGGTCTTTTGAGTCGAGCTTATTATTCTTTATTATTGGTCGGAGTGTTGTGAGTTTTAGGGCATCAGGCATGATGCCCTGTGAAAGGGATTGGTTAACTATGTGTTGTAGATTTACCGCTAGTTCATCTTTCACACACTTAATCCATGAAACGGGGCATGGGTCGAGTGGGGAGGTGGTGGTGTTTATCATTGTTATGATTTTGAGAAGTTGCTTTTGTTCTACCAACTGGAAGCTTGTCCATTCATGTGTGGTTTTCGTGTTTGATAATAGCGGGGTTGGGGTAGTGGTCTTGTTTTTTAGTTTTTCTGCAAAATGTTTTGCTAGAGTTTGTATGTTTATTGCTTGTTGTTTAGGTTCGGTGTTACTAGTTTTGGTTAATGTTTTTACTATCGCGAATAACTCCCTAGGGCGGTTGATGGATGAGTTTATTACTTTTGAGTGGTAGTCTCTTTTTGATTTGTTAATTGCGTTTTTGTATTCTATGAGTAGGAGCATGTATTGTGATTTGTTTTCATCAGATTTTACCAGATTTACCATATTCTTCTTTCTATGCTAAGCTATACTCTAATTTGATTTAAATTAAAAGCTCTCTGGGGCTACTGACTGAGGTTTAAATCTAAATTAAAAGCTCTCTGGTGCTACTGACTAAGATTTAAATTTAAATTAAAGTTCTCTTGTAGCTAAAAAATGGGGAGAAGGAACCTATGGGGGTCATGTTGTCCCGCGAATAGCGGGAATGGATGTCCCACATCCCTGCTATTTGCCCCCAGCCAGCCCCGGCAAAAGCCTCCGCAAACAAACATGTTTGTATGGGGAGGCTTAGACAGGGGGCAGGAGGGGGCGTTCCAGAGGTGGCACGAGAGCGGTGCATGGGCGGTCCATGACCCCAGACATACAGGACCAATTCTGAGGTCGACCCTGTATGTCCAGGGCCGTGAACTTAGATGAGGTACTTATTATTGTTTATTCGACATTTGATATACCGCCCCCCATTACATCGGGGCGGTTTACAATATAAAATAATAGGTTTGGAGCAGAAAAGAAAAGGAAGTTACAATAATCTGAGAGACAAAGGAGGCGAGGAGTAAGGACAGTTAAACAAGAAAAGAGGAGGGAGGTCATAAGAAACTCATAGAGAAACATTGAAGGCTAAGGAGAAAAGATGGGTTTTGAGGAGAGAACGAAATTTGGGGTAGGATTCTTCCAATCAGAGGGTGGTGGGAAGTGAGTTCCAGAGGGAGGGGCCCAGATAGAAAAAGGATGATTTCCGAGTAGACTATAGATGGGCTTTGGAGGGGGTTGGGAGGTGCAAGCAGTTGATATGAATGGATCGAAGGCTGCGAGTGGAAGTGTGGAAGGTTAATAAATCGGAGAGATATTGAGGTTTGACAAGATAGATGGCTCGATGTACTAATGTAAGGATCCATTGCAGAGGTGGAATAAGTCCCCCTGTACGTCAAGGGATCCTGTAGCTGAACCGCAACAGACAGGTAGGGGGGGTGCAGGAAGTTCCCCATAGCCGGACCCTGGCCATGAAAGGCTGGATTGAGGATCCAGCTGCAGGGAATGAAGAAAATTGGCAGCAGCCATCATTCACGGCTCCTGAATGGAGCTGTGGTGCCATGGCGACGGGACACCATGGCACTGCGGCTCCATTCAGAAGTCTGACTAAGATAGCCGAGCAAAGTGGTTGTGCATGCAGGCCAATCGGATTTGGAGCCTGGTCTGCACATTCAGGCCCTAAACCAGAGTCTGATCCTGCGGACATGTCTAGCCCCCGCGGGATCAGAATCAGGTCTACCTCTGGGCGTCCCAATTCTGATTGGATGCACAGGGGACTGGATGGCCACATTGGAATGTGCCTCTATGAGTAAGTAGAGCAGGAATAGAGGTGGCAGGATCCTGAAGAAATAAAAGGATATCATGGGCATATTTATGGTGTATTTAGATTTCAGTAAAACCTTTGACACTGTTCCACACAGGCAACTTATAAACAAACTGAGCATGCTAGGGATCGACCCTAAAGTTATTGCTTAATTAAGAAATTGGTTGAGTGGGAGGAGATAAAGGGCACTGGTAAATGGAGCTCACTCTGAGGAGGAGGAGGTTTCCAGTGGAGTGCCACAGGGATCCGTCTTTGGTCCAATTCTTTTTAACATCTTTGTTAGAGATACTGCGGGTAAGGTTTGCCTCTTTGATACCAAAATGTGCAATAAAGTAGACACCCAGGAAGGTGTAAATAACATGAGGATGGATCTAGATACGTTTGAAGAATGGTCAAGAATATGGCAAATGAAATTTAATATTAAAAAATGCAGGGTCATGCAGTTGGGTTGCAATAATCCAAGGGAGCAATACAGTATAGGAGGTGAAGTTCTTCTGTCCATAAAAGAAGAGTAGGACCTAGGCATGATTGTGTCCGATGATCTTAAAGTAGCTGAACAGGTAGAAAAAGTGATGGCAAAAGCTAGAAGGATGCTTGGGTGCATAGGGAGAGGAATGGCCAACAGGAGAAAGGAGGTAATAGTGCATATGTATAAGTCCTTTGTGTGACCTCATTTGGAGTATTGTGTGAAATTCTGGAGACGGCATCTTCAAAAGAAGATAAACAGGATGGAATCAGTGCAGAGAGTGGCTACTAAAATGGTTAGTGGTTTCATTATAAAGCATATGAGGACAGACTTAAGGATCTTAATATGTATACTTTAGAGCAGGGGTGAGCAATTCTGGACCTGGAGGGCCGCAGACCAGTCAGGTTTTCAGGTAACCGGGTCGGGCATCGGAGAGGGGGTCCTCGCCGGGACGACCCTCAGGAGACCAGGCGCCATCACCAGAGGCCTCCATATCTGTACGGGGTACTTTTCGAGGCCTCTCCTTCTCCGACTCTTGGGACTGCCGAGAAGAGCTAAGAAACCGAGCACGAGAAGGCGCATGCTTGTCCGGAGCCCCCAACAGGGTCCACGAGGCCTTTTCTTCCGCTCCCTTTCGGGAGACTCCTGCTCAGAGAGGCACAGAGGCCGCGGGGCCCGCAGAAGTGGAAGGTCAGTGGAGCAGAAAGTTACTGGGTACACCGGGGCCGTCTTACAGAAAATATCAACCAGTTTCTGCTTACAGCTCTGGATGGCCTTGAAGGACATCTTTTTACAAAGGAAGCAAAGCTACAGGTTATGGTCTGCTCCCAGATACCTGAGACAACAGTCATGATTGTCCGTGAGCGACATGTTTTTGGAGCATCTGTCACACCTTTTGAAACAGCAGGCCATGGGGGTAAAAAGAATCCCCGCAAGGTCGAAGACCTTCAGTTCAGCCAGCGGTTGAAAAGGGCGCGAAATGCGCTAGACTTGAACTCACAAAGAAAAAAGGGGAAAATTAAAAATAAAGTCCCGGAGTCTGCTGCCGAGCAGGGGCACTGGGGATGGTGGGAAGAGGACCGGGAAAAACAGAATAGAAGACAATATGGAAACCTTTCTCCAAGGTACAGGGAGGTGCGTCTAAAAAGGGCTCCGCGGAAAAAGGGAGACTGTTCAAGATGGCACCCTTGGGCGGAAAGGGGACCACACATGCGTGGTGGCATTCCCAAAGGCTTCTTGAGAGCTGGGGAAAAGCTCCGCGCGGGCTCCGTCGGTGCCAATGTCACCCATATGTGAGGACTGCCTTCCTGCTTGTTCCTGGAGAATGCTAGGTATCAAAAGGAAAAGAATGGAGAATAAAACAAAAGGATATTATAATGCCTCTGTATCGTTCTATGGTGCGAACACACCTTGAATAGTGTGTGAAATTCTGGTCGTCGTAACTTAAAAAGGATATAGCGTTATTAGAAAAGGAGCCCTGGCATGAGTTACAGCTCGTCTTTAAACCCTTGGGCGGAAAGGGGACCACACATGCGTGGTGGCATTCCCAAAGGCTTTCTTGAGAGCTGGGGAAAAGCTTCGCGCGGGCTCCATCGGTGCCAATGTCACCCATATGTGAGAACTGCCTTCCTGCTTGTTCCTGGAGAATGCTAGGTATCATAAGGAAAAGAATGGAGAATAAAACAAAGGATATTATAATGCCTCTGTATCGTTCTATGGTGCGACCACACCTTGAATAGTGTGTGAAATCTGGTCGCTGTATCTTAAAAAGGATATAGCATTATTAGAAAAGGAGCCCTGGCGTGAGTTACAGCTCGTCTTTAAACCCTTGTGTGGCAATCCTTGGAAGCACTGTCAAGATGCCTAGGGAAGACAGGGCTACGTGGAAATCCAACTATTTTCTGAAGATCATACAATTATTGGATGATTATCCAAAATGTTTCATCGTGGGAGCAGATAATGTTGGTTCCAAACAAATGCAGCAGATACTCATGTACCTGCGCGGCAAAGCTGTGGTTCTGATGGGGAAGAACACAATGATGCGGAAAGCTATCCGTGGGCATCTGGAAAACAATCCTGCTCTGGAAAAGCTACTTCCTCATATACGTGGAAATGTGGGATTTGTCTTTACCAAGGAGGATCTGACAGAAATTAGGGACATGTTGCTGGCAAACAAGGTGCCTGCTTCAGCTCGTGCGGGTGCCATTGCCCCTTGTGATGTCACTGTACCTGCCCAGAATACTGGGTTAGGTCCCGAGAAGACCTCCTTTTTCCAGGCTTTGGGCATCACCACCAAGATCTCTCGAAATCTTGAAATCTTGAGTGATGTGCAACTGATCAAAACTGGAGATAAAGTGGGAGCCAGTGAAGCCACCTTACTTAACATGTTGAATATTTCTCCATTCTCATTCGGATTGATCATCCAGCAGGTGTATGATAATGGTAGTATCTACAACCCTGAAGTGTTGGACATCACAGAAGAGACCTTATATCAGCGCTTCCTGGAGGGTGTAAGGAATGTTGCCAGTGTGTGCTTGCAAATTGGGTATCCTACAATTGCATCTGTACCTCACAGTATCATTAACGGTTATAAGAGAGTCCTGGCAGTGGCAGTGGAGACAAACTATAGCTTCCCACTGGCTGAGAAGGTGAAGGCCTTCCTTGCAGACCCCTCTGCTTTTGTCGTTGCTGCTCCTGTGACTGCATCAGCAGCTCCTGCTGTGGCTGCACCTACCAAAGAGGAGGAGAAAGAGTCGGAGGAGTCAGATGAAGACATGGGATTTGGTCTGTTTGACTAATCCTGACAGCTAACAAACCAACTTAAGAAATAAAGTGGAATATATTCCCTCTTGAAAAAAGAAAAGGTACAGAGAAGACCTAGATAAGATTCTCAAGAGCAGAGATGTCTCTCTCCATACAAAGATTCGACTTGTTCAAGCCATGGTATTTTCAATAACATCATATGGATGTGAAAGCTGGACAGTGAAAAAGACAGACAGGACGAAAATTGATGCCTTTGAATTATGGTGCTGGCGGCGAATACTGTGTATACCATGGACTGCCCGAAGAACAAACCAGTCGGTACTAGAAGAGATCAAACCTAAGCTTTCTTTAGAAGCTCCGATGACAAGACTTCGACTTTCATACTTCGGACACATCATGCGAAGAGAGAGATCATTAGAGAAAGACATCATGCTTGGCAAGATAGAAGGTCAACGCAAAAGAGGAAGGCCAGCAATGAGATGGATTGCTCCAATAACAGCAGCTACGGGTACCAGTCTGTCAACAATGAGCCGCCTGACTGAAGACCGAACACAATTTAGGATAGCTATCCAGAGGGTCGCCATGAGTCGACTCCGACTCGACGGCACTTAACAACAACAACAACACAGAGAAGAGCCACCAAAATGGTAAAGGGGATGGCAAGGATACCCCTATGAAGAGAGGCTAAAAGGTTTAGGACTCTTCAACCTGGAAAACAGACGGCTAAGGAGAGATATGATAGAGGTCTATAAATTAATGAATGGAGTAGAACGGGTAAATGGAGATTGATTGTTTACACCATCAGAATATAGAAAGACTAGGGGCATGCATTGAAGCTACAGGGTAACCTATTTGACTAGTAAGAGAAAATATTTTTTCACTCAAAGTGTAATCAAAACTCTGGAATTTGCCACCAGAGGATGTAGTAAAAGCTGTTAATGTAGCTGGGTTTAAAAAAGGTTTGGACAAGTTCCTGGAGGAAAGGTCCATAAACCATTATTAAAAGGGACCCAGAATATCCACTGCTTGACCCAATACAAGCATTGTGGAACCTGTGTCTTTTGGGGAAACCGCTAGGTACTTGTGACCTATGAGATATGAGATTGCAGACCAGCTATTGGTAATCTGTGAACTTTCATTAAAATCATCTGTAATACCTGAAGATTGGAGGGTCGCCAACGTAACACCAATTTTTAAAAAGGGTTCCAGGGGTGACCCGGGAAATTACAGACCGGTGAGCCTGACGTCAGTACCAGGGAAAATGGTAGAAACCATCATAAAGAACAAAATTACACAGCATGTAGATAGTCATGGCCTAATGGGAGACAGCCAGCATGGCTTTAGACAAGGAAGATCTTGTCTTACTAATCTGATCTGTTTTTTTGAAGGTGTGCATAAACAGGTAGACAAAGGTGAGTCGATTGATATAGTGTATCTGGACTTTCAGAAAGCTTTTGACAAGGTCCCCCATCAGAGACTTTTGGCAAAGCTAAAAAGTCATGGGATAGGAGGCAGTGTACTATTGTGGATCGGGAACTGGTTAAAAGATAGAAAGCAGAGGGTAGGGCTAAATGGCCAATATTCCCAATGGAAAAAGGTGAATAGTGGAGTACCCCAGGGATCTGTACTGGGTCCGCTACTTTTTGACATATTCATAAATGACCTGGAAAAAGAAATAACTAGTGAGGTTATCAAATTTGCAGATGACACAAAACTGTTTAAAGTTGTTAAAACCCAAGAGGATTGTAGAAAACTGCAGGAAGATCTGGATAAATTGGAAGACTGGGCATCCAAATGGCAGATGAAATTTAATGTGGACAAGTGCAAAGTTATGCACCTAGGAAAGAACAACCCACACTATAGTTACACGATGCAAGGCTCCACATTAGAAACCACCACCCAGGAAAAAGATTTAGGAGTCATCGTGGATAACATGTTAAAACCCTCCGCCCAGTGTGCAGCGGCGGCCAAGAAAGCAAATAGAATGCTAGGTATCATAAGGAAAGGGATGGAGAATAAAACAAAGGATATTATAATGCCTCTGTATCGCTCCATGGTACGACCGCACCTTGAATATTGTGTGCAATTCTGGTCACCGTATCTTAAAAAGGACAGAGTTATTAGAAAAAGTACAGAGAAGAGCCACCAAATTGGTGAAGGGGATGGAAGGCTACTCCTATGAAGAGAGGCTAAAAAGGTTAGGGCTCTTTAACCTGGAAAAGAGACGGCTGAGGGGAGATATGATAGAGGTCTATAAATTAATGAATGGAGTGGAACGGATAAACGTGGATCAATTGTTTACGCTATCAGAATATAGAAGGACTAGGGGACATGTAATGAAGCTACGGGGTAAACTATTTAAGACAAATAAGAGAAAATATTTCTTCACTCAACGTGTAATCAAACTCTGGAATCTGTTACCGGAGGATGTAGTAAGGGCTGTTAGTATAGCTGGGTTTAAAAAAGGTTTGGACAAGTTCCTGGAGGAAAGGTCCATAAACCACTATTAAAAAGGGACCCAGGATATCAATGCTTGACCTAGTACAAGCACTGCAGAACCTGTGTCTTTTGGGGAAACTGCTAGGTACGTATGACCTAGATTGGCCACTGTTGGAAACAGGATACTGGGCTTGATGGACCTCGGTCTGACCCAGTATGGCATTTCTTATGTTCTTATGTTCTTACCGTCGATTGGCCACTGTTGGAAACAGGATACTGGGCTTGATGGATCTTGGTCTGACCCAGTATGGCATATCTTATGTTCTTATCACCCCCCGACGAGGACTTAGACTAAGTCCATTCCTTCCTTCCGGGGACCACCCTCCACAATTGGTCGCCAGTCCAATGCTCCCAAGAACTGGATTCTTTTTTTCTTCGAAGATAGGCAGCAATAGTCTGACTTACAAAAATGCTGCACTGAATTAAACTCCATTTATCAATCTAGGTCACTGGTTCTCAATCCTGTCTTGGGGGACCCTCTGCCAGTCAGGTTTTCAGGATATCTGCAATAAATATTCATGAAATAGATCTGCATGCACTGCCTCTATTGCATAAAGATTTACCTCATGCATATTCATGGTAGATATCCTGACAACCTGACCAGCTAGGGATCCCCTGGGAGAGGACTGAGAACCCCTGCTTCTCAACCCTCTCCTGGAGGCACACTTAGTCAGTCAGATATTCAGGATTATCACAATGTATATATGTGAAAAATTTGCATACAGTGAGTCTCTAACATATGCAAATGTATCTCATGCATATTTACTGTGGCAATCCCAAAAACATAATAGACTAGGTGTGCCTCCAGGAGAGGGGTTAAAAAATACTGCTCTCCTGTGACACCCTTAGCCTTGTTTCAATATTTTACTACAAATACACAAGTAGGGCGACACCATACCAGTATCAGCACAGTGTCATTATTTAGAAGATATGTAGCATGTGTAAATTTACTTGTAGAGTTATCAAATGCTCTTTCTACAAGGGGTTAATTCATAGGTTGGTCAAGTTCCAGGATAGACAGCCTTTGACAGGTTAATTTGCTTCATGCAAACAAACTTACTTTTCAACAGAAAGAATTTATTCTGTAATCAGCATAATGAATTAAAAAAATACATCAAGGTTGCCTGTGGCAGGAGAAGTGCTGTAATAAGCAAATTAACACTAGAATAGTTTAATGGTGCCCTAGAGACTCATTCAACACCCAGTGGAGACAAGCTGGAGACAAGAATCCTAACTGGTATTTTCACAGCAGTCAGTTTTCCTGCCCTGACATGTCAGGTTGGGACACGGGAAGAAAATGTACTAAGGCACTTAAAGGCATAGTACCTGCAACAATGAGGCCCAATCCAAGGCTTCACTAGTACAGTGGTGCTCAGATTACAGGGGTTATTATGGTGGCAGAAACATCCAATCAGCAGTGGCCGCAATGTGGTTCAGGCTGCATCAGCCACAAGTGGCGCCACCTCTAGAGATGGCATTATCTGCAGTCTCAATCGGGCTGATTTTGACAGCCACTGCAGGACAATTGTTTGCATTATGGTTGCCGAACATCAGCACATCTTCTGCCCATCCCGATCCTGCCTCCCACTGACTCTAACGTGCAAAATGCAGATATCGCAGAAAATTGCCTGCAATATCTGCTTTTCGAACACATTAGCTGTCACCATCACAGCAAACTTTCCAATACTGACAGCTAACGCAATCTAGTAAACATGCCCCTAAATACTGATTTGAGGCCCATCTAAAATTATTAAGGGATTGACATATTTATTTTATTTGAATGTTTTTTCCTTTGGTGGCTTATAGGACAGTAGTATTAGATCAATCATATTTTATAAAAGCAACATATGCCTTTATGTGCCCTTATAAAAACTGTCTCAATAAAGATTGACACACAAGTATAGGTATATTCCAGTAAGAAATGGCTTGTGTGTGCAAATTTTATAAAAAATATGCATAGAAGTGCAAATTTTGCATCTGTTCCACCTATTCTCCACCCCCAGGAACATCTATGCATATATCATGTAAAAGTAGGCACATATGTAAAAGTAGGCACATATCATATCATATATCATGTAAAAGTAGGCACAAAGGAAGTCATTTTATTAAGTCACTTCCAAGTGAAGGCGTCCACATTTGAATGTAAATGACCTCTTATAATATACCAACCTGTGTAAAAGTATGCATTTTGGCAAGAAGGCATATACTGCACCATTTTATAAAAGGCTTCACAACCTTTGCACAATATAGAAAGAATTTTCCACATCCTGATCTGACATATTAATTCCCCTCTCCACAACCTATCTAAAATTTGCATTATAGCATTTAAACAAAAGTGATTTCTTGGACAATGGGGGCCAAGAAACTGGTATCAAAGTCTAGGGAATGATACAGCAAAGTGAGGGAAAAGAAAAAGGAAACATTTTGAGGTGGCTGATAAACTGTAATGGTATACTTATCCAGGCACATTCTTCCCTACTTTTAGCCCATACATTACCATTTTATTTTTACTTTTATACTCAGATTTGTCAACTAGTTTCCACTTGGTTTTTAAACTGTAAAATGAACTGTCAACCACCAAACATTTTCCAGCCTGTTAAGCAAACAAATATATAAGAAAGTTGTGTTTAATCAGAACTACACTATGCAATGTTTATACCAATACTGAAGAAAGGTAATCCGACTGACTATGGAAATTATCGCATAATCGCTCTCATCCCACAAGCAAGATTCTACTCAAGATCATTCGGCAGAGATTGTTAAAATTCTCAGCCCATTAAAATTCTAAAGGATATGGCCCAAACAGAAGATAACATGAAAATCAAGTCTGATTCAAGACAGTCTGAAAAGAATGTGGACTGCCCAATAACCCATCAGTCATTTATTTTTTCTGCCACCTTTCCAAGGTTCATGTCTGGAATGAGTATAAACAGGACTGAAACAAAAACATTATGTGAGGTTCACGCTATAAGAAAAATAAGGTGTTGGGCCAGTGCAGAAATATCTTACTTCAGATTAAACCAATGAGACTGTATTTGTTTATTTTTAGAAATGCAATTCTATGCTAGTTTCCATGCCAAGAAATGGATGGATCTTGTCTAGGGGCTTGACCATGGCAACTATAAAGAAAGCACAGTCTAGTACAATGTTAGCTATGGCTTTGCTGCCCTGAATGAATCAGATCTTGGCTTTTTCAGACATTAAGCAGGGTTGGGCCTGGCTAGTACTTGGATGGGAGACCACCTTGGAATATGAGGTGCTGGAGACCTACTGTGCAGAAAAAAGGCCTGGCAATCTACGTCCAGTCGCACCTTGCCAAGAAAACCCAAAGGCTGGGTTGCAAGGAGTCAGTATTGGCTCGATGGCACACACAGATCCAAGTTCAGCATTTATAGTTTTGACAATGCAAAAGTTTTAACAATGTAATTCAAAAAACATTTCCTTACTATATGTAATGTCCAGCTATGAAACAGCACTACACTAATAGATTTACATAAATTCCCAATCTTATTTTATTTATTTATAAGATTATATATAAACACCTTCCAAATAAAACCAATTAAAGTAGTTTAAAAAATAAAACAAAAAATATAAAAACAACAAAGTAAAATATACATACATAACATTGTAAAATAAAATCACTCACCATATACAGTAGTGGCCAAAAAATTAAGGCAGGTATCTTTTTCTACAATTTATTGTTAAATGTACTGTGGAGATGTCACACATGCTTACTTATTTAATCAGCTTGGCGATTAGTCATACCATGTGTCTGGCATCCATTTTAGTTTACTTACACTCTGTAGTAGGTTTCCTGGATGAAGTTTTGAATTTTTACAACTAGGAAAAGATTTATTTATTTATTTTATTTATTACAATTTCTTATATACCGCGCTATTTAGAATCAGCGCGGTTTACATCATAACATAACAACCATAACGACAATTGTCAGGTTTTACATTGAACAGGAGTACAAACTTGGATAACCGGGTTAACTATATACATAAGCTATCTACACTGCAGATAAAAATTGAACGTTACATGTAAAATATACAATCAAGATGGGTAGAAAGTGCGATATTAATGACTTTGTAAAGGGACAAGTTGTCACACTCCATACTGAAGGATATTCACAATGTGCTATTGCAAAACATTTGCATATATCAAGGTGTGCAGTTCAGAATGTTCTGAAATCAGGCGGCTGTACACGTCGTTTGAAATGTGGGCGCAGACGGATAACTACTGGACGAGATGACCGATTCCTCAAAAGCATTATTACATCTAGTCCACATTTCAACATGTGGCTCAGTTAGCTAATGATCAAGGAATAAAGATAAGTGCCAGATCTGTCTGACGATGGCTTGTGGATGAATTCAAACACGTGGCCAGCAGACCTGCCAAGAAGCCTATGATGACCAGGAAACAAATTGCTGCCCGCATACAGTTTTATAGCAAGATGAAAGACAAATCTGCTGAATGGTGGGAGAGAGTAATGTTCAAAGATGAAAGTACATTTCAACAAGTACGTGGGAGTGTTTACAACTACGTCTGTCGACCAGCAGGCGAGAGACTAAATCCGAAGTACACAATCAAGACTGTTAAACACCCACCATCGGTCATGGTATGGGGTGGTATCTCGCCGAATGGACGATGTGGCCTGCATATTTTTGAGAAAGGTGAAAGAGTAAATGCTGCAAAATACATATCCGTGCTGAATAGTAAAGTTAAAATACACATGAATGTTTCTGGCACAACTATATTTCAGCAGGACTCAGCACCGTGCCACACTGCAAAAACAGTCAAAAAATGGTTCGTGGACAACAAGATCGAACTGCTACCAAGTTGGACATCAAACTCTCCGGATCTCAATGTAATTGAAAACTGTTGGAATCTTATGAAGAAAAAGGTGGCAGCACACCATCCAACTTCAGAAGCAGATTTAAAGGACATACTCAAGCATGTATGGGTCAACCAAATCACTCTGGCATACTGTAAAACGCTAGTTAACAGTATGCCTACAAGAATCCAGGCTGTGCTGAAAAATCATGGCCACCCTATCAAATATTGACACATATATTGTTTCCTGAATAAAACTTTGAAAATGACATATATATCTTTGGTTCTTAAAGCTTTTGACCATGAAAGTGACAATAACACGTACTTTTCTAATAAAATTCTCATATTTTGGACCCTGCCTTAATTTTTTGGCCACTACTGTAATAACAAAAGTGAGCCTGAACTTAAAATACCTACAAATTAGATTTTTACAAAATGCCAACACATTTGAAGTCAACCACAATGCTAGATGAAGCTTATTCCATGACATTGGGATTGTAATGGACAGTGCTCTAGTTCCGAGTACTCTTCTGAATAGTTCTAGTTAAGGACCATTCCAGAATATCCCCTTGAGAGAATTGTAAAGTTCTTAATGGCACGTAACATTTCAATGGATCTTTACTATTTCCAAATAGGATACATATAATTGGCACTTTCAACAGACTCCAAAACTTTGTAGACACAGTGAGATAGCCCCATAGTATTCTGGGATTGCTCATCCTGTACCGAAAATACAAAAACAGAAGATATGAAATCCCAGAATGTTTGATGATGGGAGTTGTAAAACCAGGCCTGGCTCAATATGTCCCTAATGGCTTGGAATTATTTGATCGATAAGAGCACTTTCAGCTTTATATTAACCAAACAGTTGCATGGAACAATCAGCACTATTAACGCTGGATTCAAATATTTATTAGTCAATTTCTTGACTGCATCAAGGGAAACTCCTTGAGAGCTCTGTTTGGAAATGTTATTGTCTAGTGAGTGGCAAGTCTGGAGAGCTAACAGATAAGTTTGGGCAACCTCCAATTGAGCTTTCTTCTGAATTCAAACGAATGTTAATATGAATGACTGCATTTGAATTTCAACTGTTTTGAAAGTCAGGGATTGAGTGGATATTTTAAAGTTCTTTTTGGTAAGCACCAAGTCATACTGGACTTGGTGCTTACCAATGGTGAAAGTGTTTCTGATGTTGTAGTGGGAGATCATTTTGCATCCAGTGATCACCAGATGGTGTGGTTCAGTATTAGGACTAGGGCTGTTAGAATCCATTCGAAGGTGAGGATCTTAGACTTTAGGAAGACTAACTTTGCGAAGATGGGCCAATACCTCAGGGAGTCATTAGTGGGATGGGAACAGCTGGGGGATGTAGAAAAACAGTGGGCAAAACTGAAAGGGGGTATTTTAAAGGCAACCAACCTTTTTGTTAAAATGGTAAATAAAGGCAAAAGGAACAGGAGACCGCTAAGGTTTTCGAAGGAAGTAGCTGAACAAGTGAAGAAAAAGAGGGAGGACTTCATGAAATACAAGAGATCACAGAGAGAGGAAGACAGGCATCTGTATTTGGAAAAACTTAGAGAAGCTAGCAAAGTAGTCAAGAAGGCAAAGATTCAAAAGGAGGAGGAAATAGCCAATGCAATAAAATGGGAGGATAAGCCATTTTTCAGATATATTAGTGAGAAAAGGAAGGGCAAAAGTGGTATTGTCAGACTCAAGGGTGCAGGGGGGGAATATATAGAAGCTGATAAGGATAAAGCAGAATTGCTTAACAAATATTTTTGTTCTGTGTTCACAGATGAAGAACCAGGAGCAGGACCTCAGAAAACACCCACAAAAAAGAACAGAAGCGAGGGACATCTTGAACTATTTTCAGAAGACTGTGTTCGTGAGAAACTAGCTCAACTTAAAGTAGACAAAGCGATGGGACCGGATGGGATACACCCTAGAATACTGAGGGAACTTGGGGACGTTCTAGCAACTCCACTGACTAACCTTTTCAATGCCTCATTGGAGTCGGGAGTGGTGCCAAAGGACTGGAGAGAGGCTCATGTGGTGCCTTTACACAAAAGCGGAAGTAAGGATGTGGTTGAAAACTACAGGCCGGTTAGTTTAACTTCGGTGGTGAGTAAATTATTGGAAACGCTGCTGAAAGAGAAAATAGTGAGGTTTCTGTAGTCCAGCGGATTACAGGATCCGAGGCAGCATGGATTCACCAGAGGCAGGTCTTGTCAGACAAATCTGATTGATTTCTTTGACTGGGTGACCAGGGAGTTGGAACGAGGGAGAGCTCTAGATGTGGTGTATTTAGATTTCCATAAAGCCTTTGACACTGTTCCTCACAGGCGACTTATAAACAAACTGAGCACCCTAGGGATGGACCCTAAAGTTACTGCTTGGGTTAGAAATTGGTTGGGTGGGAGGCGACAAAGAGTACAAGTAAATGGAGCTCACTCTGAGGAGAAGGATGTTACCAGTGGTGTGCCCCAGGGATCTGTCCTTGGTCCGATTCTTTTTAACATCTTTGTTAGTGATACAGCGGAAGGGCTGTCGGGTAAGGTTTGCCTCTTTGCGGATGATACCAAAATCTGCAATAGAGTAGACACCCAGGAAGGGGTAGATAACATGAGGAGGGATCTAGCTAAGCTTGAAGAATGGTCTAGAATTTGGCAGCTGGGATTTAATGTTAAAAAATGTAAGGTCATGCATTTGGGCTGCAGCAATCCAAGGGAGCAATACAGTATAGGAGGTGAAGTACTTTTGTCCACTAAAGAAGAGCGGGACCTAGGCGTGGTTGTGTCTGATGATCTTAAAGTAGCTAAACAGGTAGAAAAGGCGACAGCAAAAGCTAGAAGGATGCTTGGGTGCATACGGAGAGGAATGGCTAGCAGAAAAAAGGAGGTGATAATGCCTCTGTATAAGTCTTTGGTGCGACCTCATTTGGAGTATGGTGTGCAATTCTGGAGACCGCACCTTCAAAAGGATGTGAACAGGATGGAGTCGGTGCAGAGGGTTGCTACTAAAATGATTAATGGGCTTCATTATAAAGCATATGAGGACAGACTTAAGGATCTTAATATGTACACCTTAGAGGAAAGGCGGGATAGAGGTGATATGATTGAGATGTTTAAATACCTCCGTGGCATAAATGTTCAGGGAGAGAGCCTCTTTCAATTGAAAGCAAGTTCTGCTACGAGGAGACATGGGATGAGGGTGAAGGGAGATAGATTCAGGAGTGATATGCGGAAATATTCCTTTACGGAAAGAGTAGTGGATCCATGGAATAGTCTCCCAGTGGAGGTGGTAGAGATGAGGACAGTAACTGAATTCAAAAAAGCATGGGACCAACACAGAGGATCTCTAAAGGTAAAAAGTGGACTGTTGTAGTTGTTGTTATGGAAGGACAGACTAGATAGGCCATGTGGTCTTTTTCTGTCATCATGTTTCTATGTTTCTATGTTTCTAAGTAATTTTTTAAATTAATGGAAACGGTATAACAAATTAAATAAGTAAAAATCAATAAAATGTAGGTGGGGTGCCGATGGCTGAATAGAGTGTAGGCTATAGTAACACTTGGTAGGTGTAAGCAGCCTCAGATTTTAATAGCTGAAAACAACATAACTGTTGCACTAACAGCAACACAAGATAGTATGAGCTATATGCAGTCATTTACTGAGACTCCCTATGTAGACAAAAAAGTTACATGATAATTTTTTGAATTTGGTACACTTGAATGTTATATATAATTTTTGACTAAGCAGAAGTACCATCTGGAGGTTCTTTGAGATATTTGGGTACTTTTTTACCTACAAAAATAACAGGGTTCAAGTTTCTGAATTGGAATTAAATTATTTGAGATTTCTGGCTACATTAAATTCAAAAGTGGGCATGCTATATGTGCCTCATCATTCATCAGCTATAACAGGATTCTCTACTCTTCCAACATAGGAAATGCTGGAAAAAAGTATATAACTCGTATTTAGATTGATGTTTGTCTATCTGTCCATCCACCTGTCCTCCTATCTATTTGTAGGTATAATTACTCTCCAAAGAGGAGTAAATGTTTTCAAATTTGTAATGTATAAAGAAAATGTGACTCTCAGACAAGTTTAAAAACCCAAAGCATCAGGTCAGTATTTTTAGAAAACAAAGACTACAAAAAAAATCCATTGCTTTCTAAAGGAAACTACAGACCACAGATCACTGGGTTCATTTCAAAAGCCTCTCCCCACAACCTCACAGCACTGTGCCATAGAGAAATATGGAAAACTAACTAAAATAGTTGGCAACAGAGGGCACCAAAGGCACTTTCAAAGCCCTTATATTTCTAAATCCATGCAGATGCACACCTCAAACCAGCCATATCCACATACATGATCCCCACACAAAGCAATAACCAACAGACTCCTACATCCACACTCGACACACACATATCCCATACACGCCCATACATACACATCCATATCTCCTCACATACCTATTGTGCACATACCCACACATTCCTACATGCCTATACCTGAACTTATATTCACTCATCTCCAACCAGACATCCATACACCCCGACAGTCTCACACCAAAACACATGCACCCCATACACACGGCCACCACTCACCCCCTACTCTCCATATACCCCCACTCCCCTGCCATCCAAACACACATCCCATAGACCATAAACAGACATTCTTACCTGTCTCCCTATTCCCCATACCCACACATATCTATACCCTCCCATTCCACACATTTCTATACACCTACCATGCACAAACCCAACATACCCAAAACACTCCTACATCCACCTGTGCACACATTGCGCTGTTAGCATGCATAGATTGTATTACTGTTAATACAAAATCTATGCTGAGGTAATAAGATATAAAATCACATGAAATAACTCAATACCCATTAGTATAGAGCAGGCATGTCCAACTTCGAACAGGTCGTGATCTACTTTTTCCGGCCAAAAGTGCCGGTGATCTACCACCATGAAAATTAAGTTTCAAATTAAATTTTAACCCAATAAAGTTGGAGGATCCCCTCTTCCCCATTTTTAATGAACCTTCTGTCATTTACTTGGATGTGATCAGCTGTTAAGCAAATTAAGCAAAAACAAAACAGAGAGACGAAGATCCAGTAAGAACTGTGAGGGGAAATAGAAAGCACGTTTTTTCTTAAAGTTTTATTGAGTAATAACTTTCTTTAATTGTCTTAATAACTTTCTTTAACTTTCATTGAGTAATTTGTGTTAAATATAGGTCGAGTATTGATGCAGGCTGATCTTGCACAATCTTTAATATTTCGCTCTTGCTCATTAGTGAGATGTCTGAGCCTGCATTTCATCCACCAGCTTTTTGAAGTTGTGTGAATATTGCGTGAGGGCCAGTCTCAGGGAATCCTGGAGATGTTCATCTGTCATGTTGGAATGTTGTGTCCTCTTTGTCATTTTCAGATGGGAAAACGCAGATTCACACAAATAAGTTGAACCGAAACAGGAGTGTACAGCTTCACTGCATCTTGTCAAGTTGGGAAATTTGTCTCTAGGCACTAGCTTCCAAAACGATTCTTGCTCAGCACGAGTCTTGAGAAAAATGTCATTTTTAAGGGTTAATATTTCCTTTTAAAGAGATGGCTTGTTCAATGAGTAATTTTTACTGATAGCAGCTGCAGTTTCTTTAATGTCCACATCTACTTTGAATGGGTATGACAAGTACTCCACAACTGTTCCAGTTTTTTGGAAGTCACAGAATCTATTTTTGAATTCCTGGATAACAGAACAGATTTCTGTCACATACTTCTCGTTCTGAAAAACACAATTTGGATATTGTCCCAGATGGTCCTGCATATTAGGAAAATGATCAAAAGTGTTGTTTGCAAGATCAGTCATCATTAGCTCAAATTTGCTCTTGTAGGATGAAACTGTACTCATCATCTCGCCAATGCAATTGTTTTTACCTTGTAGTTCAAGGTTCATATCACTTAGTTCGCCTGTAAAGTCAGCGAGAAATGCCAGATCAGATAACCACTCCTCATCTTCCAACTCTGCTTGGTCATTTCCCCTCTCCTTCAAAAAACTTCTTATTTCATTCAGCAAATCACAAAATCTTTGCAGAAATTTGTGCCTACTTAGCCACCTCAAATCTGTGTGCAAAATGATTTCCGCTGCCCCTTCATCAAGAGTAAGACTGAAAAGCCGTCTTTGAAGTGATCTTCCACAAACTGGATTTACAATTTTGAAAGTGATGTCCATGACAGTCTTTGTATTGAGTCTCTTGCTTGCCAAAACTTGCTGGTGAATGATGCAGTGGTTAGAAAGGAAATCTGGGAAGTCGTCATGCTGTCTACAGAAGGCTATGAAACCGTTAACCTCACCTGTCATTGCTCTTGCTCCATCAGTAGTGATGGAAACAAGTCTATGTAATGGAAGATTACACTTTGTCACAAAAGAATAGAAAGAACTGAATATTTCCTGACCGGTATTTCTCCCTTTTAAAGAAATCTTTCCAAGTAGTTCTTCTTAAACACTGAAGTCTTCAAAAACCATCCGGATAAAGACTAGTAACTGGGCTATGTCTCATATGTCTGTAGATTCATCCAGTTGGAGAAAGCAACACAATTTGAAACATCCTCCAATTGTTCAGTTGTGTCTCCACACATCTTTTCTATTCGCTGCACAACGGTGTTTCTTGACAATTGTACGTCTTGAATAGCAGCTATGATCTCTTTCTTATTTTTAAATCCTTCAAAAAAGATGGTCAGCTGCTTCAAGAAAACACTCTTTTACAAATTCCCCTTCAGTGAAAGGTTTGCATTTCTTTGCGATCAGGTTGCTGACCTTGAAGGATGCTATGGTTGCATTGACCGAATGTGACCTTGGCTTCGCCATCAACTGTTGCTGAGTAGCCAATTTCGATTTAAGTTCTTTGAGCTTCAGTTTACGAATTTCACTTTTGGGTGGAAAATCAGCATCAAACTTATTGCTATGCAGAGCCTTATAATGACGTTCCAGATTACCCTTTTTGGGCAAGGATACTGGGGCGTTACAAATTAGACAACACCACTTGTATTTCACCATAATGAAGTAGTAGTCCATTTCCCATTCATCATGAAAGTGGTAGGTTTTGCTCTTCTTTGGAACACTCATCTTCGTTATACTGGGGAGGCTGTCACTGTCCCAAAGTATTAAAGATCAACAGGAACTGAAGACCTCTGGATGATGTGCACTACAAGGACTTGAGATGCCAAAACCACACATGCAGTTCTAAAAGTAAAAATAAGAATTCATCATACTGGCACCAATAATCAAATACCACCAAACAATCATCAAAAAAACTCAAATACCTGACCAGCAAACCAGATAAAATCAAATACCACCAAACAAGTTCAAATACCACCACACGCGATTTAATAAATTCTGCACAGAGTGTAGAATCAATGCAAAGTCTAGGCAAAATAAAATTGCAGAGGCAAGCAAAAGTCACAGTGGTTTGAACCAATTCGAAGGCATAGGCAAGTTAGAACAAAATTGGAAAAGCCCGCCAAAATCACCAAATTCTTGACAGTTTGTTGTGTCTGCCCGAAAATGTTTAATGAAAGCGAACTATAAAGTGACCAATGACCAGCACACGACATAACTAATACGGTAAGTGTATTCAGGTAAAGCCCGGGCGAATGGATGTCGCCCGGTATATAACACACTTCTAAGGGGTGTTGGGGCGGGGGCAGGAATGAGTGATTCTGAGAGGCAGGAGACCAGGTATGACGCCGGGCCTGTGGCGTCTCATCACGGGGCGCAAGCGACGGCCCCCTGGGGTACCCACAAACTATTGGCACGAAAACAACAAGCGCCCGCAATGCACCCGCAGGCAAGATTGTCGCAGGCAGGGAAAAAAGACAGGCAAAGGATCAGCAGTGGTGGCAAGCCTTCGGCAGACGACCTGCCAGCACGAGCTCTCTCCTAGCGACGGGGCGAGCTGCTGGAGAGATGCAGCCAAGTGGGGCTGGCGATCTACCTCTGACCTCTCCGCGATCTACAGGTAGATCACGATCTACCTGTTGGACATGCCTGGTATAAACATTAAAACATGCAAAATGTAACGCAGATGCACTAATTCCATTAAATACACCTTATGTGCTAGCTATACTGTCTGCAGTAATGTGCGTCTCGCCTGCATCTTGGTTACAGCAGCTATGTATGTGTTACTACTTGATACTAAGGCAGTTAATATTAAGGTAGTTATTACATCAGCACTAAAGCCAGTCAAAATAAGAAGATAATTCTGATGACTTCTATAAGACTCATTCTGGAAAATGCTGAGGAGAGAATAACCAGAGTACATTTTTCTTCCGAAGTCTGACCAAGTATCTTCACATGGTGACCTTCTTGTATAAAACCCAAACAAAATCTCAGCAATCAGATCACTACTGTTAAAGCATAGAAGGAAGTATTAAAAAAAAGTTACACTGGCCACATGCTGACCAGGATAAAATGGTGCCCACTCTCATCCTTGTTATTAGGGCCAATGAAGGTGGAAGAGACCGTGTAGATTTTTCAGTTGCAAACAAAATTCCTGGTGTAGTTATAGACCATAGTGAACCAGTACAGCAGGAGACAGAATACAGTAGTTTATGAAAAAAATGAAGATAGGTAGACTCCTGAAGATAAAAAGGGCATAATATACTGCTATTTTTACACCAAAACCTATACTTAAATCTGGACGGTATGCAAAGAGTCCACCAAAGCCCAGAAGAAAGCAAAACTGCCAAAGGAAAAGATGCAAAAAGCAACTGATGGTAATTTAAGATCTTTAGCTGGATAACTCATAAAACAGAAGTACATAAGTGATGACATCTTAAAACAGCTGAGTGATGAATAGAAATAGAAATAGTAAGAGGATTACTGGAGAGGAGCGCCAGAGGAGGGGTGTCAGAACAGTCAGGCCTATTAGCAGAGATAATGGTTAAGATGCCAGTGAATAACGATAGTGCAATACAAGAGGGAAAAAGCCAATCAGGACTAGTCAAGAACCAGAATTAACAAAAAAGGTAAATAAAAGACATGTAGACTAAAGGAGCTAATAGCTGAGCTCCTGAACAAGATCAAAAAATATAGTCTTAAAATGGGCCTGTATTGTAACATGATGAAGACTAGGATATTGACAAATGACAAATCAATCATTTCATCCTTGATGGAACATAAGATATACCATACTGGGTCAGACCAAGGTCCATCAAGCCCAGTATTCTGTTAAGAAAAGTGGCCAATCCAGGTCACAAGTGCCTAGCAGTTAACCAAAAAGACACACAAATTCCACAATGCTTGCACGGGTTTATGAACCTTTACTCCAGGAACATGTCCATTCCTTTTTTAAACCCAGATACACAAACAGCTTTTACTACATCCTTCGGTAATGAATTCCAGAGTTTGATTACGCGTTTTTTCTTATTAGTCTTAAATGGGTTACATTGTAGCTTCATTACATGTCCCCTAGTCTTTCTACTTTTTGATGATGTAAACCATCGATCTATGTGTACCCGTTCCACTCTGTTTATTAATTTATAGACCTCTATCATATCTCTTTTCCAGGTGGAAGAGCCCTAACCTTTTAAGCCTCTCCTCATAGGGGTATCCTTCCATCCCCTTTACCATTTTTGTGACTCTTCTCTGTACTTTTTCTAATAATGAAATACCCTCTTTAAAATATAGTGGCCAGAATTGTACACAATATTCAAGGTGCGGTAGCACCATGGAACTATACAGAGGCATTATAATAACCTTTGTTTTATTCTCCATCCCTTTCTTTATGATTTCTAGCATTCTATTTGCCTTCTTAGCTACTGCTGCACACTGGAGCAGAGGGTTTCAACGTAGTATCCTTGATAACACCTAAATCTTTTTCCTGGATAGTGGTTCCTAATGTGCAACCTTGCATCATGTAACCATAGTTTGGGTTGTTCTCTTTTTTAGGTGCATAACTTTGCACTTGTCCATGTTAAATTTCATCTTCAATTTGAACATCCAGTCTTCCAATTTATCAAGGTCCTCTTGTAATTTTTCACAATCCTCTTGGGTTTTCACAACTTTGAATAATTTTGGGTCATCTGTAAATTTGATTACCTCATTCGTTATTCCCATTTCCAGGTCATTAAGGAATATGTTAAAAAGCAGTGGACCCAGCACAGATCCTGGGGTACTCCACTATTCACCTTTCTCCATTGGGAAAATTGGCCATTTAGCCCTACCATCTGCTTTCTATCTCTTAACCAGTTCTTGATCCAAAATAATACACTGCCTCCTATCCCATGACATTTTAATTTTGCCAAGAGTCTCTCATGAGGGACCTTGTCAAAGGCTTTCTGAAAATTCAGATACACTATATCGACCGTCTCACCTTTGTCTACCTGGTTATTCACACCTTCAAAAAAATATAACAGAATAATAAGACAAGACCTTCCTTGGCTAAAGCAATGTTGACTTTCTCCAATTAAACCATGACTATCTACATATTCAGTAATTTTGTTCTTTATAATGGTTTCTACTATTTTGCCCAGTACCAACGTCAGACTCACCGGTCTATAGTTTCCCGGATCACCCCTGGAACCTTTTTTAAAAATTGGCGTTACATTGGCCATTCGCCAATCTGCAGGTATTTAGAGATGATTTTAATGAGAGTTGACAGATTACTAATAGTAGGTCTGCAAACTCATATTTCAGTTCTTTCAACACCCTCAGATGTATACCATCCTGTAAAGGTGATTTGCTACTCTTTAGTTTATCAAATAGTTGTAATACATCTTCCCGCTTTATCAATATTTCAATTATTCCGATGCATCACCTTTAAATACCATTTCAGTCATGGGTAAAATCTCTACATCTTCCTCAGTAAAGACCAAAGCAAAGAATTCATTTATTCAGTCTCTCCGCTATGGCCTTGTCCCCTCTTAATGCCCCTTTTACCCCTCTATCATATAATGGCCCTACTGACTCTTTCACAGGCTTTCTGCTACAAATGTACTTAAAGTTTTTATTATGTGTTTTTGCTTCCATGACAAGCTTTTTTTCATATTCTCTCTTTGCCTGCCTTATCAGTGCCTTTCATCTAACTTGCCATTTCTTATGTTGTTTCCAGTTTTCATCATTTGACTCCTTTTTCCATTTCTTGAAAGATGCTTTTTAGCTACAAGAGCTTCTCTGGCCTCACCTTTAAACCATGCTGGCACTTTTTTGGACTTCCTTCCACTTTTCTTAAAATGTGGAATACAGCTGGTCTGGGCTTCCAAGATAGTATTTTTAAACACCCATGCTTGATGTAAATCTTCAATCGTTGCAGCTGCTCCTTTTAGTTTTCTCTTAACTATTTTTCTCATTTTATCATACTCTCCCTTTTGAAAGTTAAAAGGTAGTACTGTGGATTTCCTTGCTGTCCTTCCTCCATTTATTAAAGCAAACGCAATCATGCTACGATCACTATTGACAAGTGGCCCCAACACCCTCATCTCTTGCACCAGATCTTGTGTTCCACTAAGAACTAGGTCCAAAATGGCTTCCCCCTTGTCGGTTCATGAACCAGTAGCTCTAAGTAGTATTAATTTATTTCATCTAGAAACTTTATATCTCCAGGAACAAGCAGGAATGTAGTCTTCACATATGGGTATTGTCGGTATCGACGGAGCCCACGTGGGAACGCTCCCCAGTGTCCAATAGGAAAGCTTTTGGGAGCATCCCACAGCGCATGCGTGCTGCCTTCCCGCCTCTGTACCTCTCTCACTTCAGTTCTTCGTTTTCCGCGTAGCCGACAGGACGTGGTACCCTGTCACCGCAGAAAATTTACCATTATTTCTTGATTTTGTGGTCGCGTCTGCCTTCATTCGATGCCTACCGGTACCGCTGGTTCTCTTCTTCTTTCCTTAAAAAAAAACAAAAATCTTGTATTTCTTCAGGGATCTTTCCCTGCTTCTGGTGCTAGGCGCCATTTTGGGCACTAGGCTCATTTTTCTTCAAGCATTGAGAAACCAGCTAGTGGTTTCAAAAAATGCTCAAAATGTGGCGGTACAATTTCTGTCACTGACACCCATGATTGGTGTCTAAAATGTTTGGGTCCTGAACATTGTCCAACGGAGTGTCTCTCCTGTACGAGGATGACAAAAAGGGGCTTGCAGAATAGAGCTGCAAAACTCGGTACCCTTTTTGCTGCCGACACGATGTCAGTTGCATCGACGCCTTCCAGGGCTTCATCTTCCTCCCATGGATCTCAAGTAACCAAATTTAAGTCTTCTAAGACTAGCCGGTCCTCGAAGGGTAAATCTCCTTCAAAGTATCGAGATGCCACTGGCGTTTCCCTCGAGGATACTTCACTGGCAAAACAGCCCCAGGGGGAGTCTTCGGGCTCCAAAGCATCAACGGGGGTCCAGGATGTTCCAGAGGCCTCCACCTCTGCGGAACTACTGGTGCCATGTTATGGGGTCGTAGCCGCTTCCACTGGTACTGGCACCCAGGCATCGGCAGGAGTGATGGATCACAGAATCCGGTACCGCTAAGACCGCAACAGACGGTTCAACAGGTATCGGTACCGACATCAGTACCAGTACCGACAGTACCTGCTTCAACAGGACTGCTTCCCCCCCATGCCGATCTCTGGTATCGGGGATCAGGAACCGAGACATTTCGGTACCGACTTCGAGCACTACCGATACCATGCATTACAGGAGCACCCGGTGCTTGAGTCTTCCGATTCTGATGACTCTGACGATTCTACCGGTACCAGAGCGAATCTATTAGAAGATTCAGTTCCTTCTCCTCAACGCAGAATGTCTCCTCCAGAGGATATGTCCTTCCAGGATTTCACAGGAACCACAAAAAGGAGCACTGCTCGCAAAGGAGACTGAAGAACCACAGAAGCGAGTAGCGCAAAGGAGACTGAAGAATCGCCGAAACGCGTTGGGGTTTTTTCCAATCAATAAAGCGCATGTGACTTCCATATCTACTCACTTCTGTGGTTCTTCCAGGATTTCATACATGATTTAGCAAAGGGTCTTGCAATCACTGTGACTCCAGAAAAGGAACCTAGAGCAGAAGAATTAAGAATTCTACAATACCCTATGGCTCCCAAGGAAGCAGCTATACTTCCCATTCACAAGATCTTACATGATCTAATGTTGAGAATGTGGGAAACTCCTTTAACAATATCTTCACATTCCCGACGCCTTGACACTATGTACCGAGTGCGAAGTTGTCCTGGTTTTCAAAAAACTCAGTTACCACACCATTCGATGGTAGAGGAATCGGCCATGCGAAGGATCAAGAGTGCTAAAACACGTTCTTCTAATCCTCCAGGCCGTGAATCCAGGACTCTCGATGCCTTTGGCCATCGATGCTTTCAATCCTCCATGCTAGGAGCCAGGATCAGTTCCTACATTCAGCTCAAGTCGGCGGTTAGCACACTGCTAGAAAATTACGGATGGAAACTTTTCTGTTAGTAGCTTTTTCAAACTGCTCTTGCGCCCTAACATGACAGCAGCACCATCACACGTAACACAAACTAGTTTACTCCTCAAGTATTCCTCAGTCATGCCATAAGAACGAAGACAACCCAACAAAGATTCCAGAATTCCTGTTGCACCAACTGTTGAAAGTTCAATCAAGTCAAAAAACAAGTTAACTGTAGAGTGCATCCCAGTATCAGTGGCACAAGTACAAACAAACAATCAGCGCAGAAACATTACTTAATGTAGTTGGCTCGTCAATTATTAAGGAACTTTTACAGTTTGAGGGTACGATTTCCTTAACCAAATTCCCTCTCATTTTGTAACTGATATGATTCACAATGTTGATGCACGCATTGGTTGAATGAAGAATACGACCCATGTTGACACCGTTCAGTTCTTGCAAATCTACTTCAGCTTCGAAATTATGAAAACTTTGATTTTCTTTTGCAACCTTGTATGCTGTATGGAAAACTTTAGCTGTTGTAACTTTTTCTTGAGATAGTGCCCGCAAAATCCCTGTCTCAAGTGCCCCTCTGTCAGCTTCAGCAAGCAGATTAACTGCAGCACTGTGGCTGGCGGTGTCTTTGTGGTCAAAAATTTTCTTTCGTAGAGATGTTAGCTGCTGTTGGTGACTTTCGCCAAAGAAGGTAATATTACAATTGGCCCACGCCTTTGAAATTTTCATTCCAATTTTTGATTCCACACCCAGGAATCCAACTTTCTGGCAAGACGAACACCCAAGCTTCTTTTTGCAAACGTGCAACCAATCATACTTACTACAATATCCATTCTTCTGGTTTACAGTCCAGCACGTAGGCCAGTCAGGAGCCTCTGATTCACCAGATGCCGACTGCGTCATATCGTCAGTATTATTAATACTGGTTGAGGCTGGTTTGATTAGTGAAGAACCTGTAGCTACTGTCTGCTCTGTCAATTGACTTGTTTCTGTCTCTTCATCTGTGCGAGATCTTTTTCTTGCTGGAGGCGCACCACTTGAAAAATAACGCGTTATTTTATCCATGTTTTTGTAAACTGTTAAGAGAGTAGACTCTTGACCAATCAGAACGCTGTGTGGCGACTCTAACTGGCCACACTGAGGTCGCGGCAAGCCTTCTCCGGACTCGCCTTCCCTCAGGCTCGCGTCAGAACAGCTCTTGTCGGGGCAGATCCGACCTTTGCCCTTCGCCTTCGCTCCTCCTTTTTGGCTCAAGATTTTCCGGTACGCCATACCGTCACAAAAAAAGCATTGCACATTAGTGAACTACAGGCGTTAGTAGCTGACCCTCCTTATGCAAGGTTTCACCATGATAAAGTAGTCCTCAGGACTCATCCTCACTTTCTGCTAAAGGTGGTTTCGCCTTTTCATTTAAAACAGTCAGTTTATCTTCCTATATTCTTCCCTAGGCCTCATGCCTCCAGTGCGGAAAGGAATCTTCACACATTGGATTGTAAAAGAGCCTTGGCTTTTTATCGCCAAAGAACTAAGCCACATAGAAAATCTTCTCAGCTTTTTGTGGCTTTTGACTCTAGTCATTTGGGACTTCCAGTTTCTAAAAGAACTCTGTCAAATTGGATTGCAGATTGCATATCCTATACACATCAGAGTAAGGGACTTTCTCTCGAAGGCCATGTCACGGCTCACAATGTGAGAGCAATGGCAGCCTCAATGGCTAACCTTCGTTCTGTCTCTATTGATGACATCTGCAAAGCAGCCACTTGGACTTCGGAACATACCTTCACAGCCCACTATTGCTTAGACAAGGACACCTGTCGGGATGCCTCGTTTGGCCAGGCTGTTCTACAACATCTCTTCCATACTTAATACAACTCCTACCCACCATCCACAGTTTGGATGCCTAAAGTCCATGGGAGGAAACATGACCCATCTCACCTGGGTTCACAGCTAGCTGGGGTCACCCCTTTGCATCTTTCAGCTGGGGAGTCCCCATATGTGAAGACTACATTCCTGCTTGTTCCTGGAGATAGCGTAGTTACTCACCTGTAACAGGTGATCTCCGGGAACAGCAGGAATTTAGTCTTCACAACCCACCCACCTCCCCTAAGAGTTGTCTCCCTCTCTCTCTTTCTCTACTTCTCTCCTTTGGTCTCAGCTATCAACTCAACTGAAGTGAGAGAGGTACAGAGGCGGAAAGGCAGCACGCATGCGCTGTGGTATGCTCCCAAAAGCTTTCCTATTGGACGCTGGGGAGCGTTCCCGCGCGGGCTCCGTCGGTACAGACGATACCCATATGTGAAGACTAAATTCCTGCTGTTCCTGGAGATCACCTGTTACAGGTGAGTAACTACACTTTCCCTAGCATGTCCTGTCATGACACTGACCCAGTCGATACTGGGGTAATTGAAATCACCCATTATTATTACTGTGTTGTAACGTTTGTTAGCTTCCCTGATTTTTTTGAGCATTTGATCATCCAATTTGTTCATTCTGGCCAAGTGGTCAATAGTACATCCCTACTGCTACTGCCTTCCCTTTTACTTGGAATTTCGATCCATAGAGATTCTACAGTGTATTTTGTTTCCTGCAAAACTTTAATCCTGTGTGTCTCAATGGCCTCTCTAACAAAGTGCAACCCTTCCGCCAATTCGATCTACTCTATCATTACGATATAATTTGTACCAATCATATCTAACCTTTCATTTACCGCTATATATTCTAACTCGCCCCTTTATTATTTTTTAGAATTCTAGCATTTGCATACAAGCATTTTAGAGGTTGTATTTTATTCATATTAATCTGCTTATCGGTAGACAGGGGTAATTTGGAAGGTCTGTCTGTTCTGTACTTAAGAGCATTTGGGTTGCTTTTGTCTTTATTGGAACCTCTCTGTCGATATGCCCTAACTTCAATCTTTTGCTAGTATCCTTCAGATACTTCGTTCTGAACTATGCGCTCTTGTGCAGCTGTCGGCTTTCCCCTATTATCTAGTTTAAAAGCTGCTCTATATCCTTTTTCAAAGGTTGATGCCAATAGCCTGGTTCCATCCTGGTTAAGGTGGAGCCCATTCCTTCGGAAAAGTCCCTCTTTCCCCCAGAATGTTCCCCAGTTCCTAACAAACCCCAAACCCTTTTCCTTACACCATCATCTCATCCACACATTGAAACTCCGGAGCTCTACGTGCCTTATAGGTCCTGAGAATGCTACCCTGGAAGTTCTGGATTTCAACTTCCTACCGAAAAGCCTAAATTAGGCATCCAGAATCTCTCCCCCACACTTTCCTATGTCATTAGTACCAACATGTACCAATACAGCAGACTCTTCACCAGTGCTATCTAAAACCTTGTCTAGGTGGTGCGTGAGGTCTGCCACCTTTGCACCAGACAGGCATGTTACCAGGCGATCTTCACGTCTACCAGCCACCCAGCTATCTACATGCCTAATGATCCAATCACCAACTATAACGGCTTTCCTAACCCTTCCCTCATGGGCACCTGGCCCTGGAGAAACCTCATCAGTGTGAGAGGGATTTACATCACCTGAAGGACAGATCCTAGCTACAGGATCACTTCCTGCCATACCAGGGTGATGCTCTCCTGACATGTGACCTCTCTCCTCCATGGCAACAGGGAGGCTGCCAGACTAAAGGTGGTACTTCAGCACTACATCCCTATAGGTCTTGTCTATATAATTCTCTGTCTTCCTTATGTCCTCCAAGTCTGCTACTCTAGCCTCCAGAGATCAGACTCATTCCCTGAGAGCAAAGAGCTCCTTGAAACTAGTGCACACATAAAACCCCTCACCAACTGGGAGAAAATCATACATGTGACACTCAATGCAAAAGAGTGGAAAGCCCCCCCATCACGCTGCTGGACTGCTGTCTGCATCTTAGTTTTAAGATACTGTTTAGGTATTTAAGTAGTTTACTTAAGTTTGCTGGGGATATTCCTACTAATACAACTATACCTAATGGGGGTTATTCTGTCCCACGAATAGTGGGGATGGACGTCGTAATGGGACGTCCATCTCCACTTTTCATGGTCCTCCCCACCGGCATCTAACTTCCCCGTCAGTTGTACAGGGAAGTTAGACGGGGGCGGGGAGGGGGTAGATCGTGGCAGAGTTAGGGCGGGCGATGGGTAGTTGCTGGCCCTGAATGTACAGGGCCAATTCTAATGTCGGTCCTGGACGTCCAGGGCCAGCAACTTGTACAGAGAAGTTATTCCACCTCCAAGGTGAAATAACTTCCCCTGATTTTGTGGATTGGCGGGCCCGGGGCACGGATGGGGCAGGGGGGCCCCGAGGATATTCCCCGCAGCCCGATCCTGGCTGTAGGTGGCCAGATCAGGGGTTGGGCTGTGGGGAATGCTTTGAAGGAGCCAGCAGCCGAGATGGCGGCTTTACAATGGAGCTGCAGTGCCATGGCAACTGGATGCCATGGTGCCACAGCTCCATTGTAAAGCCCTGACTGAGTTAGTGGGGCATGTCCTGTACCTGCAGGCCGGGCTGAATCACAGTCCTGGCCTGCACATACAGGACTGTTGGTGATTCTGATCCCACGGGACTAGACGTGCTTCACAGGATCAGAATCGCAATGCCCTCTCTATGTCCTGTTCAGACCGGATGTACAGAGAGCTTCTACATCCTGGACGGAATCGGGCCCAATATGTTTAATGGACTTTGTTCACCTCAAGATTAATTAATATCAGGTCCTTAATTAATCCATTCCTGATAAGGATAACCAGCCGCACTTGAAAGTGAATATGGGCACCTCCTTCCCTTTAAAGGGTTCAAGAGCCTATAAAGCTAAGGTGTGGGCAGGAGTTGGGATGGGTGATAAAAAGCCCAGAATTCTGCCCATATTGCTTCTGCCTCCCCAAACCCATTCTCCACTAGCAGCTCTTATCTTTGTGACCGCATATTGTGTTTGCTGTGCCTTTAGGCTATGAGCCAGCAGTCTCTCCGGTTTGTTCCCATGCTCATAAAATTTCTGTCGAACACACTGTAGTTGAAAAACCAATGACTTTAGTTGCAGCTCTCTTATCTGTGTTCTAGCCACTTCCAATGCCCTAGCCGAGACCGGGTCTCTTCTTCTGCCATGATTCACCTCGAGTTCCTTGAGATGGGCATATGCTTTTTCTAGCTCCTGTTTTTTATGCGTCTTCTTTTTTGCTCCCCACTTAACCAAACGTCCTCTAAGGAAAGCCTTAAAGCATCCCAGATGACCGGTGGCTCCATTACCCCGTCTGTATTAAGTTCAAAAAAAATTCTTGGATATCCCTTTTTAACTCCTCTACCGCCTTACTATTCTTCATCAGACGAATTCATATGCCAGAACCATATCCCTGGTTCGGGTCCCCAACCGCTCAATATTATCCATGGTCCGACCACATCATCTGCTCATACGCCACTCCTGTCATCGCATGGAGAAGGTGTGGGCTCACCAAAATAAGATCTATTCTTCAGTAAGTTTGATGTGGTGGGGAATGATATAAATATACTCTGCTTTTTGTACTTCTCTCGCACCAAGCATCCAGAATATGCCAGCTGCTCATCAACTCCACCAGATGCCGCCAATTTCCCTTCCCTCCTTGCCCTCCCCCTTGCGAGTAGCCTAACTTAGGGTAAAACATAATATTAAAATCTCCTGCCATCACAATGGCACCTGCTATAAAACCACTTAATTCTTTGTTTAACGTCTCATAATACCGCCCCCCCCCCCCGCTCCACAATGGGGGCATATACGCTGATGTGTCATTAATTTGCCTTGCACTCTCTTTGATCGCTATGTATCTATCCCTTTTAGCTCTTAAAACCCCCTCTTCCTCCCAGGACGTTGTGTTCCGCAGTAGTATGACTGTCCCATCCATTTCCCCCACCCCCACCCCCACCCCATAGCTGAAGCTCAGTATTTGCACACATATTGTGGATGTGATGAAAGTCTCTGGTCCTTTACTTTGAGATGAGTCTCCAGCACACAGACCACATCTAGTTGCAGTTGACCCACCTCTTTAAAAAGCAATTGGCGCATACGAGGTACGTTTAACCCTTTTGCATTAATAGAGCCTATCTTTAGGCTCCACATTTGAACCCATTTCCCTTTTCCCTACTCTTCTCCTGATCATGTTGGGATTCCCTCCTCCCCCTCAGCACATTACCCTTCCATCCTTGGCAGCGCCTTTTGCTGCTATCGAGATGTTAACCAGCTTTTTGTGCCCCCCCCCCCCTTATTCCTTAATATTCCTTAATCCCTTACACTCCATAATGGAACCCTCCCTCCCTTCCAGATGCTTTTAACTATTTCTCTAGGCTCCCATGCCCAATGCCCCCTTTCCACTCCCCTTCTGCATTGCTCACACACTCTCGCACCCCTCTTTTCCCTACATGTGTACTCTTCCACCCCCCCCCCGCATTCATCCTTCTCATCCCTTGCCCCCTCTCATTTATGCATACCCTCCCCCCACCCTGCTTACAGCCCCTACAATTATACCACAGCAGAAATACACTTCTGTACGCCTATGGTTTGATGGTCAGATCCAATCAGCTATTCTCAGTCCAGTCCACATTATAACAATCCATCAGTCATTCTGACCCAGAGACTGGGGCTCTTGAGTAGATTTGTGCTGCCTTTTTAATCTTTTACTGCCTTCCACTCTCTGCCACATGACTTCTCTTCCCTAGGCAACTAGTTGCTCTTTTGGCAAGGCCTCCACTCCCGCAATTCCCAGTTCCAGCAATGCTGACAACGCTGCCGCCCTGGTTCGAGCCCTCGCTGTGCGAAAATCTTTCATTACTGCTAATGCAAATGTAAATAACCAGTTATATTTCAGCCCTGCCTTACGTAGCTGTTGGGTGATATCTCTCATCTCTCTCCGTCATCGTAGTGTAGTGGGTGCTAAATCCTCATAGACCTCAATGGGTGACTGTTCCACTTAATGGAGTCCTGTTTGCGAGCGCAGGCCATTATTATTTTTTTTTATAGGATACTGATGTATGCATACAACAATGTCCCGTGGCAAGTTAGCTCATGCCTGTCCCAATGCTCTATGCACTCTGTCCAACGTGAAAGATAGAAGTGCTTCATCCCACCATATAGTGGAAAAAACTGATCTCACGCAGACTCCTCTGGGACTCCTCTAATTCTTAAATTATTATGTCTGCTCCTGTTTTTGATATCTTCTAGTTTATCTTCCATTACTGCCTTCATTTGTTCCAGCTCTTTAATGAGGCTTTCCAGACTACTACAGGTTGCAGCTTGTGCTTCAACCTGACTTTCAACATCTTCTATTCTACGCCCAAAGTCTGACATCTTGGACCGGAGGTCTGCAGCCAGAGTTGCTAAATCATTTCTTAGATATTGCATTTAGCCTTAATCTCACTTAGCCACTGCTGTAATTCTCCTGGAGGTACTCCTTTCGCTTTTGTATTTTCTTCCTCCAGTCTCATTTCACTTACTTCTAGTGCTCCTTGTCGCCTCATGGTCTCCGTCAGCACTATTTTTGCTTTATCTGCTTTCAATGCTGCTTTGACTTTTTTCATCACCAATAGTACCAGTTGTGAGGTACAGGTTGAAACAGCTGTTGATCCACTTGATCTTTATGGTATAATGAATCTGTGTATTCTTTCCACCTTTCCTTGATCATCTCAGCATCATTCAACATGGATCCTCGAGCATCTTTTAGCATTCCAATTTAAGGCTGGAATTTTCTCATTAACTCTCGTAGCTTTAGGAAAGCCGATCTTGTCCTTTCTCTGATGCAAATGCAATATGTACCACTGAGTCAATACTGACTCCTGGTGACCCAGCAGCTCTTGGGTTTTCTTGGCAAAGTATGATCGGAAGTACATTGCCAGGCCTTTCTTTTGAGGTCATGGAGGGTTAAATGCCTTGCCCATGGCCACAAGGAGTACCGATGGGAATCAAACCTTGGTCTCTTGGTCAGTAGGCTACTCCTCCACTCCACTCTGGTAGTTTCTATTTTTTAGCATGCATCACTTTAGGACTTCTCTTTGTTTCATCTTGCTGCATGTTGGACATTTCTGCTAAGCTCTGCAATTCTCTCTCTTTCTCCTCTAGCTTTGGCTTCTCTGCATTAAACAACTTTCAGAGTTTCTTTGGCCATCTATTTTGGCATTTTTGCATTTTCACCTTTTGCAGAGACTTTTCATTTTCTTGGAGTACAGCTTTCTTGATGTCATCCCATAACTTCTAGTGCTTTTTCAAAGCAGTGAATCAATTTTGCAGGCAGTCTTTACATTCCAGTGGTATATTTACAAGATCATATTTTGCTATATTCATGAATGGTTTGCTCTTTTTCAGTCTTAGCTTGAGTTTCCATACTAGTAGTTGGTGATCTATAATAGCATAGTCAGTTTCAGGTTATGTCTTTTTTATTTAGCTTTTCCATTGATGACTTCCATAGATGCAGACAATTTGATTTTTGTACAATCCAGTATATGAAGCTCATGCATACAGTTGTCGTTCATGTTTCTGAATGGAACGAATAGATTATTGATCCTGCAGAATTTTTTAGTCTTTCTCCAGCTTTGATTCTGTTGCCAAGCTCATATTTTTTAGCCACTTTACCTTCTTTGTTTCCAACTTTTGCGTTCTAGTCACCCATGACTATCAGTATATCTTGTTTGCATTTTCTGGCAATTTCACTTTGTAGTTGTTCATAGAACTTACCAACTTCTTTCTCTTCTCTAGTTGTTGTTGGAGCATACACCTGAATAATAATTGTGTTGATGGGCATTCTTCCTAGACAGAGAAATTAAGTGTTCACTGATTGTATTATATTTTCTTCCTCCTGTCTCATTTCACTTACTTCTAGTGCTCCTTGTCGCCTCATGCAAGTTTTTTCTGAATTATAAATGCAATATTATTTCTTTGTTTTTCATTTCTGGCATAGTATTCCATGTGATTATTAGAGTCAAAGTGCCCAAAGCCAGTCCATTTCAGTTCGCTGACACCCAACAGATCGAGTTGTACATGCTCCATTTCATTCTTGAACACCTCTATCTTCCCTTGGTTCATGCTTCATACATTCTATGTCCCAATGTGTAAAACATCTATGTATCGCCTGACTCATTTAATGTACAGCTACATCAGCACTCAGACATTATGAGGGCTTTGATCAACCAAATCATAAATTCTGGCTTTACTATGAAGAGTCTTCGATCTTCCCTAGTAGCCCATTGAGCACCTTCTGACCTGAGGGTCTCATCTTCCAGCACTATATTGCAATTTGTTTTGCTGTGACTATACACTGGATTTTCAAGGCAAGATATAGAAGTAGATGGCAGGCCTTTCTTCCACGCAAGTAATGCCAGCGTTGTTGCTGTCACAGAAATGTGATCTTATACCGCCAATACCATCCCATACTGCTGCTGCCAGATGAGTAGTTTGTCTTAGTTAGCTGAGACCTATCCATTTTGGGAAAGCCTGCCAGTAGGTTAAGCTACTGATAGCATAGCTCTCAGCATCACTGATGCACACAAGCCCTCATGGCAACCAAACAAGAGTTAAAGGATCCTGGACACCAAATATTTTGAGAAAAATCAAAACAGTAACACAAAGTATGCTGCACTATGAGCAGACCTGAAATTCATGTGCTCTAAGAACAAATTAAATTGTAATACTGGAAGCACAAAGGTTGAGAGGATGCAAAAGAAACAGAAATGAGAAATATCAAAATAAAACATATGGAGACAGCCTTTGACAAGGTCCCTCATCAGAGACTTTTGGCAAAACTACAAAGTCATGGGATAGGAGGCAGTGTACTATTGTGTGTCAGGAACTGGTTAAAAGAGAGAAAGCAGAGGGTAGGGCTAAATGGCCAATTTTCCCAATGGAAAAAGGTGAATAGTGGAGTACCCCAGGGATCTGTGCTGGGTCCGCTGCTTTTTGACATTCATAAATGACCTGGAAAAGGGAATAATGAGTGAGGTTATCAAATTTGCAGATGACACAAAACTATTTAAAGTTGTTAAAACCCAAGAGGATTGTGGAAAATTGCAAGAGGATCTTGATAAATTGGAAGATTGGGCATCCAAATGTCAGATGAAATTTAATGTTGACAAGTTCAAAGTTATGCACCTAGGAAAGAACAACCCAAACTATGGTTACACAATTCAAGGTTCCAAATTGGAAACCACTACCCAGGAAAAAGATTTAGGAATCATCGTGGATAACATGTTGAAACCCTCGGCCCAGTGTGCAGTGGCAGCAAAGAGAGCAAATAAAGTGCTAGGTATCATAAGGAAAGCAATGGAAAATAAAACAAAGGATATTATAATGCCTCTGTATTGTTCCATGGTACGACCGCACCTCGAATATTGTGTGCAATTCTGGCCGCCGTATCTTAAAAAGGATATAGCATTATTAGAAAAGTTGCAGAGAAGAGCCACCAAAATGGTAAAGGGGATGTAAGAATACTCCTATGAAGAGAGGCTAAGAAGGTTGGGGCTCTTCAACTTGGAAAAGAAACGGCTGAGGGGAGATATGATAGAGGTCTATAAATTAATGAATGGAGTGGAACGGGTAAACGTAGATCGATTGTTTACGTCATCAGAATATAAAAAGACTAGGGGACATGCAATGAAGCTACAGGGTAACCTATTTAAGACTGATAAGAGAGGACTTCCGGTGGCATGGTGGGCTAGGGAAGACGTGTTTTTCCTAGCTCCGGAGCCCGCTCCTCCCCCATCAGCCTTTCTTCGTTTTCCCACAGCAAATATTAATCGGGGGAGGTAGCCCAACCTAGTAGCGTGCTTGCAGGTAGCAGGGGCACTGATTTTGGAGTTGGAGAGGCTATGGCCACGAAATCTGCCCGGAAAGAAAAACCCCGTGGTGCGGAAGCAAAGATGGCCGAGAGTGGAGCGGAGGGCCAGATCCTACCTGCACATGGCTTGGTGGTAGCGGAGGTGTCTAAAGCCGTGGTGCTGGCTCTGGAGGATCGTCTTGGAGGACTTGCTGCCCAGATGAGTACGGTGGTGCAAGCCGTCGCGGACTTTAATGGACGTGTGGAGCGGGCTGAACAACGTATAAGTACGTTGGAAGATGGCCACGACCAAGCCTCTGCTCGGATCCAAAAGCTGGAGGAACAGTTGACAAAGCAAGCTGAGAAACTAGAGGATCTAGAAAACAGGAGCCGCCGCAATAACCTGCGGTTTCATCGGCATAGCGGAGTCGGTGAGGGAGGTTGATTTGCGCTGCTACCTGGAAAAATGGATCCCCGATCACCTACCGATAGCCGAAGGACTGGGAGAGATCGTCCTGGAGCGGGCTCATCGGCTGGGTCCGTACCGTGAAGGCGATAATAGACCGAGGGCCGTCATCGCCAGATTCCTCAATGCTGCCCAGAAGGAGGGAGTCCTGCGGGCGGCTCGGCAGCAGCGCCGCGGTGGAAGTGGCGCCAACACTCTCCTCATATTTCAAGATTACTCTGCAGGAGTTTCTATGCGCCGGAGAGCCTATAAGGAGGTTTGCAGCCTGCTCGTGGAGAGGGGCCTTCGTTTCACGCTGGCCTATCCTGCCCGCCTGAAAGTGGACTGTGACGGGGGGCAGCGGCTGTTTCATCTCCCGAGGAAGCCATGGCGTACTGCCAACAGCGTGGTTGATGGCGTCGGCCCTCACCTGGTTTGGAAGTGTTGTGCTCCGGCTGGCTGTGGACTTGATCCGTACTCTGTGAGTGCGAGGACTTTGTCAGACCTGCTCTTGGGACGGCGAACGCTAAACGCGGTGCTTGCCCTTTGGACTGCTTGTGGACCCGGGTCCTGTTCAGACCCAAATGGTTTCCTTGTTTCTGCCTGTTTTGCTTGTTTGCATACTTTGTTTGGCTGTCCTTGTTCGTGTTGGACATTCTCAATGGGGCTGTGGATCCTTGGCTGGGTGGGGGAGGTGGGCAGGAGGGCTATCTACTGGTATGTCAAGGGGTGCTGCATTGGTTTGTGCTTTTAATGGCGGATGTAGGGGCAGAAAGCAAGTTCCCCGGTGCGGCGGGAGGAAATTTCACCCTTGGATGCTTCCCCTGTAGCGGGAGCAAGTCTATACTTGGGCTGCTTGTGGTGGGACACGGCCGAGACGCCCTCTGCCTATTTCATTTTTCATGGCGGGGCGATGCCTGTTTTGTTTGCTTTTCGGGCGCTCCGCTGTTATCTCGGACCGGGTTGCAGTCTACTGCTCTGATGGTTTGTCCCCGGTGGATCTCTCCCTCTGGGGGGAGAATGACGAGTGGGACCTGCAACTGGTGGTTCCCCGTTGAGGAGGCGGCCTGTCTGGTTGTTTCTCACCACTAGCCCTTCCTTTATTTATCAACCTTCTTTTCCTCTAAACCAAAAGGTATGTCAGGGTGTGTGCAATTTCCTGCTTGCTCAGCACAATGTATATTGGCGCTTGATAGTATTTTTTCCAACATCGGGGCCTCCTTTAAGCAGCTAGGCCCCGACCTCACCTTCATCTTCACCTGCCAGTTAATGGTTCCTTTTCGCGTCAAGCAGGCGCCATGCGACTGGGGCCTACCTCTCTGGTTTCCTCACCTTTTGGCCTTCTCCTCTCCTTTCACATGTCCTTTCACACTAACTGGGGCACTTTCCGAATCTCTTAATCCTCAGCTCTGAACTTTCCGTATTCCCTGAGTCTCCGGGTTGGTGGCTTCCCAGATCTCTCGTCCGACATCTCCGCTGCCCGGATTGCGTGCGCCGGCCTTATGTGCTGTTCCTGGGTGAATTTCCCATCGAAGTGACTCTGGGCGGCCACTGGCCCTCTTAGCGTATCTCTCTGAGTATGGTTGTTGCTATTTTTCAGTGATGGGGCCTCCGTGTTGACCGTATGGGGGCCTCCCTAATTTCCTAATTTTTCTACTTTCTGGATTGCCCTTCCCTGTTTTTCCCCGTTCTCATTCACATTCTCATACAGATCCTGTCTCAGTCTCTTTCTGTTTAATTTCCCTTAACTGGGAAGCCTGCTGTGGCTGGGGGAGCGGTATGCATTGGTTGGGGGGACCTTGTACCTTTCCTGGCCATGTGGGAAGCATGCTCCCTCTGATGTCTGTTCTCCAGGGGGGCGTGGGATGTCCTGGGGCCTTTTATTGCTGATGGACATGGCTTGCACAGCTGGACAGACTCCCACTGTGCTTGCGAGCGAGGGGCAAGTTGGCCAATGTTGGACACAGGGGGCCTGTGGCGTGGCCCGTTAGGTCCATAGCACGGCGGGCCAATACCGGGGGGGACGCTCTCTCCGCTAGCGAGGGGATAGCGACCCCTATCTTTCTTTCTTTCCTTTCCTTCTTTAATTTGTGCCTTTGTATTTATTCTCCTGATGGTCTCTTCTCCTCTGAGGGTGCTTATTTGGGGCGATGGGGAAGAATTGATGTAGTTTGTCGGGGAGGAGCGGGTGGGGCTGCATGCCCAAGAAGGGTAGGTGGGGCCAGGATGACTGGCTGTGGATGTGTGGATAGTTTGAATGGGGTTGCTGTTGGGGGAGGGTGGGCGAGGGGGATGGGGATGGGTAGGCAGGGGGGTCTGTTGGGTTTGGGGGGGGATGGGGGGACACTGTAGTATGTCTGAGAGTGCGGGATGGCTGTGTTCTGGAAAATGAGTGGGGGACTGGTTTGAATGTGTTGGATGATTGGTTCCTTGGGTGTATCCCGACTAGGTTGTCTTGGAAAGGGGCCCTTGGCTGGGGGGGCCCTTGTGCATGTACGCAAAAGGTTCTATATCAGTGGTATCCTGGTTTGAGGCGGTGTGGTAGCTAGGAGCACGCGAATAGTTTCTTGGAATGTCTGCGGGCTGGGATCCCCGGTAAAGCGCTACAAGGTTCTACAATATTTGAGACGCCAGAGGGCGGATGTGGTTATGTTGCAGGAGACTCACCAATCGGAGGCGGAACATCAGAAATTGGGCTCGGGCCCTATCGCTCATGTGTATGGTGCTCCTGCGGTGGGGAAGAAGCGGGGCGTAGCCATTCTTATTGGAAAGTCGGTTAGTTGGACCGAGGAGAAAGTAGTGTCGGATGTCGACGGCAGGTATGTGGGCGTCTGGGGGAGACTGGCTGGGAACAAGGTGTTGCTGTGCTCGGTCTATTGTCCGAATATCTATGATGCTCGTTTTTTTCAGAATCTTTCCCAGTTGTTGTCGGCGGCTAGCGGCTATCAGGTAATTATGGGTGGTGACTTTAATGAGGTCTTGGATGTTGGCCTGGACAGGTCTGGCGTGTCGGGGAGTGGGAGTCGCCGGGGGCGACAGCGCTTGAGAGGCCTGTGTGAAGCCTATGGCTTAGTTGATATTTGGAGGGTGTTGCACCCCGGAGACCGCGACTATACTCATATGTCCAGGGCGCATGGTACATGGTCACGTATTGACTACTTTTTAGTTGCGGATTCAGTATTTACCTGGACCTCCCGGGTGGACATAGGATCTCTTGTTATATCTGATCATGCAATAGTGATCCTGGAGCTGAGGGGGCAGGGCCGCTCGGCAGGCCGGTTGTGGAGATATCCCTTGGAGTTGTGTGGGGACGCTTCCTTTGAGGCATTCCTGCGACAGCGATGGAAAGAGTATGAATCCCAGAATGGGATGCCGGATGTGTCTCCGGCTCTCCTTTGGGAGGCGGGGAAGGCTGTACTTCGTGGTGATATTATTAGTTATCTCAGTCAGCGACGTAAACGGATGGCTCAGCAGATACTTCAGCTGGAGCGGGACTTAGGTAAAGCGCGTCGAGCGGTGGCTGGTAACAAAACCGCGGTTGCTCAGCGCAGGCTCCGGGAGTTGCAGGCGGAGTTGGAGATGTTGCTTCATCGACGAGCCCAGAAATCGATGTTATATTACCGGTATCGGCTGTCTCGCTTTGGGAATAAAGCTGGGAAATTGATGTCCTCGTTGCTGCGGCCCGCCGGGGGTTCTCGGCAGATAGGGGCGATAAAGAAAACGGATGGTACTATTACCCGTGATTCAGCTGAAATTGAGAAGGTCTTCACGGCCTTTTATCAGCGTCTTTACGCTAGTGATGGCGATAGGGACGTGGAGGGGCGCCTCCTCCTTGAGCGGTGTGGGTTGCCACGTCTCGCAGCTGAGCATTTGGAGGCCCTCAATCAACCCCTCTCTGGGCAAGAGGTTCAGGCCGCTATCCGGTCTTTGAAGAATGGGAAGGCCCCGGGGGTAGATGGATATCGTAGTGAATTTTACAAAGCACTGGGGGCTGCCGTGGTGCCTCCCTTGATAGGCTACTTTGAGGACCTGATCCAGCGTGGCCATTTTCCGTTTGAAGCCAATAAGGCCTTGATAACTATTCTGCCCAAACCAGGGAGGGATCCCCTTCTGCCGAGTTCTTACCGTCCTATTTCATTACTCAACGTAGACCTTAAGCTCCTTGCTAAAATAATGTCGGACCGGTTGGCGACTTACCTCCCTTTGTTGATCCATGGCGATCAGGTGGGGTTTGTGCGCGGGCGTCAGGTTGCGTACAGCCTGCAGCGGATTTTGTTATCGCTCGGAGCGGGGCGCATATCAGGGGACCCCTCTCTTCTAATCAGTTTTGATGCCGAGAAGGCTTTTGATCGGGTCAACTGGGGGTTTATGTACCAGGTCCTGGACGCAGTGGGGATCGGTGGGTTTTTCGTGGACGTGGTTCGCTTGCTTTATGCGCATCCTACTGGGGCGATCCTGATCAATGGGACTATGTCGGCTGACTTTGCCATTCAGAAGGGCACTCGGCAGGGTTGCCCACTCTCGCCCCTCCTCTTCGTTCTTTCGCTAGAACCCCTTCTGACTCTCATTAGAACCTCTTCTCTAATTCGGGGGGTTCGGATGGGGGGTGAGGAGTTCCGTCTTGCTGCTTTCGCCGATGATCTGTTGGTTCATTTGGGGGATCCGGTGGCGGGTCTGCCTTGCTTAATCAAGCTTATTCAGGAGTATGGGGAACCGTCCGGGCTTCGCCTCAATTTTGACAAATCAGAGGCGCTTTTCTTGGCCCCCGCGACGCATCCCGGGTGGCAGGGGCCCTTCCCTCTGCAGTGGGCGAAAGGACACTTTAAGTACTTGGGCATTTGCCTGCCGGCGCGGTTGGAAGATCTTTACCAGCTTAATATCTCTAAAATTGTACGGGAGGTGAAGGCTTGTGTGGATCGGTGGAGTGACCTGCCACTGTCTCTGGGGGGTCGCGTCGCTCTCTGCAAGATGGCGATCTTTCCGAAGATCCTTTACCCACTACAGACCCTCCCGCTGTTTCTACGACGAGTTGATATTCGGCAACTGGAGCGCCTATTCAGCAGGCTCCTCTGGCGGGGACGGAGACCTCGGGTGCGTCTGGCGATTTTACAGCAACCTTGGGAACTGGGCGGGATGGGCTTTCCCGATATTCGGCGCTATAATGTGGCTTGTTTGCTGCGCTATGTCCGCGATTGGTTATGGGATTTGACCGTCTGCTCCCCATTGGAGCTGTGGGCTGCCGCGCTGGCACCTTTTCACTTGAGGTATTTGTTGCATGCCCCGTCGATTAAGAATGTCCCCTCGGACTTTCGGGAGTATCTTCTTAGGCCTATTCGACAGGCATGGCGCTCTTTTTGTACTGGGCGTAGGCTCTCCGCTTTGCACACTCCCTATCTACCTATTCGGGGTAACGCCGACTTTATCCCAGGCCTGGGGCGCTCTCCTTTTCAGCTCTGGGAGTCCCTTGGGGTAGTGAACTTAGAGCATGTGTTAACCACTGAAGGGGCTATGTTGTCTTTTGCTGAGCTGCGTTGTTCCTATCCGCTGGGGGCTTGGGATGTTTTCCGTTATCATCAACTTCGGAGTTATCTTCGTACGCTCCCTCTGGCGGCCTTACGTGGGGAGGTCTGTTCGACGATCGAGTTGGCGTTGCTGGGGGGAGACAGGGGAGTTCGCGTGTCTGGTCTCCATCGAATGTTGTGGGAAGGTGTGTCTCCTTTGGAGGTGGATGCTTTGGCGGCCGCTTGGTCCAGGGACTTGGGGGAAGCAGTTAGCGCGGAGCAACTGTTGGGAGGGTTGGCAGATATCCCGACTCTCAGTTCTCAAGTGACTCATCGTGATACTCAGTTTCGGATTACGCGTCGTCTCTATTTTGCCCCCCTGAGGGCTTGGCGGGCGGGCATAGGAGTGCGTCATTGTTGTCCCCGTTGCGGGCAGGATCGGGCAACTTTGGGCCACATGTTCTGGACTTGCCCCACGGCTCAGGCTTTCTGGGATAGGGTGGGGGACCATCTTCGTCGCTGCCTTCCAGGGCTGGAGTCTTTGAGTGCACGGAATGCGGTGTTGGATATTTGGGGAGCCGAATGGGGGGACATGCTGGAGCCTGTGCAAGTATGTTGGTTGCGTCTGGCGCTGCTGCTGGCGCGTCTGACGGTGTTGCATCAGTGGTTGGATGTGCGGGGGCCGTTGTACGGACTTTGGCGACTGCGGCTGCATAATGCCCTGCTTATGGACCAGCTGCATGCTGCGGGAGCTGAGCGGCGATGGCGCCGCTTTCTGCGGATGTGGGGACCCCATGTGCAACTGTTACCTGCAGGGGTGCGTCGGCGTATTTCCAGGCGTCCCACATAGAGTGGGTTTGAGAGTGTGATAGGGTACGGATGGTGGGTGTGTGTCTGGTAGATGAGGTGAGTCTTGGATGGATTGGTTGCGGTCCCTTGATCTACTCCATTATCCCGTATCTAGACTTGTTTAGCTGTCCATCTGGGAAGGGGGGGGGTAGGGTGTCGGTCGGGGCCTGGCCCGATGTCCTAGGAGAGCGGGTGGCCTGGGAGAAGAATCCACCCTAGGCCCCCGCTTTGACTTGGACTGGTAGTAGTGCGTGAGATAGTGGCCCATGACCTGGCACTGGGGGGTGGGGGATGGGGAGGCAGTTGGGGGGGCAATGGGGGAGGGGTACCTCTGGGGGGAGCCAGATGCAGGCGGAGAAGGTAGGAAGTTTAAGTTGTGGGGGGGCTTGTATCTCTCCCTCTGTATGCTTTGCAACTGGCTGCTTGTTGTTGTTTTATTTCTCTCAGAGACGGCCTACCCGGTCTATCCGGAATGCATGGCTGCCTTTGGCTTTCCCGCTATACTGCCATCGTGTTAGTAGCATGTTCTTGTGTTAGTAGCATCATATTGTTTCGTCTACAAACTGTTGTATGCTTTACTAAGTTGTTGTATGTGACTTTTTTGTGAATAAAAAAAGATTTAACCATAAGACTGATAAGAGAAAATATCTTTTCACTCAGCGTGTAATCAAACTCTGGAATTTGTTACCGGAGGATATAGTAAAAGCTGTTAGTGTAGTTGGGTTTAAAAAAGGTTTGGACAAGATCCTGGAGGAAAGGTCCATAAACCATTATTAAAAGGGACCCGGGATATCACTGCTTGACCCAATACAAGCATTGAGGAACCTGTGTCTTTTGGGGAGACTGCTAGGTACTTATGACCTAGATTGGCCACTGTTGGAAACAGGATACTGGGCTTGATGGACCTTGCCCAGTATGGCATATTTTATGTTCTTATGAGAGAACTCATAGCAAATCTGTGCAGATTGGTGAAGAGCATTCGCTTAATCAAAAATCACCAAAGTTTAAATAGAAAAAAGAATTAAGATATTTATATGAGGATCCTACAGAGCACAACAGAGAACCAGAATGTCTGTCCAGCATACAGAAGAACACGGGGAAAAGGCATCAAAATTATGGAATGGCTGGAAGTATCAAAATAGCTAGAAAGCAAACACTGATTGTCTCTACACCCAAATATGGCAAATTACAAAAATCAGGTGAACAACATTCAGAACTAACATCATATGATTAACAAGAATCCTTCCTCAAAGAGATGAGCCAAGTAATGTCCACAAAACTACAATAAGTTGCCTACTTAAAAACTACAACTGTTCACGGCAATAGGAGCAAATACAGTAGAATATACAATCACATAATATATATTAACATTGTAATATAGTAAATAATGGCAGATAAAGACTAGCATGGACTATCCAGTCTGCCCAGTAAAGTGCTTTTATGCTGAGTTGAAACTGTTACATTGTGCATGTTACCCCTGCTCTGTGCTTATACTTAGCATTTTAACTGCCACTGCATGCTTAGACTAATCACATGGACCAATATAATGGCAAATTGAACAGAAGGACAAGAACAAAGCATTTGGAAACAAAAAACAGTTAATTCTGAATGAAACCATCATAGCTGGCTGAAAGAAAAACCAAAATCTCTGTAGTAGAGCTTGGCTATAGGAAAGCTCTTAATAGCATTCTATACTTTGAGTAATAAATTGCCGTGAAATGTACAACATAAAAGCTGGATTCATCAAGTACATTCAATTCACCATGAAAATGTTGCAAACTACACTCCATCTGAATTATGAAGAACTATTTTTTCATCCTTAGCATCAATATCTAATGAAAAATATTTTCCAGGTGTTTTCCTGGTACTCAATCTACTTAGTACCATTATTAAATACTTGGACTATGAATTTAACCTTAACCCTAGAATGATCCACACATAATGTTGCACCTACTATTTGTAGAGTTGAAATTCTATAGTTTCTTTAATTGTTATTTAGTGAAACAATTCTGAATAGTACAGAGCTTTTCAGATTATATCAGGCTGCTATTTGGTCTGGATAAATGTGCTAAGGCAAGCTTCTTTAAAGAAAAAAGTGAAGAATCTCTGTGATCAAAGACTGTAAGGAAAAGGAATGTAAGAAGAAAGGCATACATAAATATCTACAAAGAGAAAACACAATTCAGCACAAAACACAGAGAAATGGACAGTAAAAAGCACCATAGGACCGATACTGTAAAATGCTTTAACATCGCAAAATATGATGCAAATCAGTCAGTCAACTTGCTATGTCTAATACAGCTTTAGAATCATACACTGATCCAGAAAGATCTCAACTAATTAGAAGGACGGAAAAAAAAAAAACCTCCGTGGCCACCAGCTAATCTATAAAATCCAGTGTAAGCCAAGATTGTATATCCCAAAATCTGAAGCTGGTATGGATCTTATAAAAATAGATTACACTCAGAGAACTGCTATCTCAGACTTCCAGGCACAGTTAGTGGCATCAACAGATCCAAATACTCAAAAAAAAAAAAAAAAAAAAAAAAGAGTAAATTAGACTTACCTGCTAATTGTTGTTCCTTAAGGAACTCTAGTCCAGTCACGGAACCATAGAGTTGTCAACCTCCACCAGCAGCTTTGGAGACTGAAAGATATCATCGTTCTGATGTCACTGGTACAAATAGGCAAGATCCGCCCCCTTTCACCAGCACCTATTGACAAAGCAGACTCAGCAGAGCAACAAATAAGTAGTTATATGAAAACATCGAACAAGACAGGGAAGCAGTGAAAAAACAAGAACCCCACTGCCCCGCCTCAATATGGCGCATACCTGAACTATGAACATCAGGAATAGAAAAAAATAACCGCCCCGAAAAGGCGGTCCAACTGCACTAAAGCGCCCAGCAGGAACTGCTACGGAAACAAAAATAGAGTCCCCCTGAGACCTAGTCTCATCTCATCTCCGCTCTGTGCTCAACCTAGTCGAAAAAAGGCTACAAAGTCCCCTTTACCTGTGCACCTCCTTGTTCTCCTCTCTCATGAAACTTCAGGCTGTCCGCAATGCCTTACGGGGAGGGATCCGGGACTGGACTAGAGTTCCTTAAGGAACAACAATTAGCAGGTAAGTCTAATTTACTCTTCCTTTGCGTCCCTCTAGTCCAGTCCTGGAACCATAGAGGATGTAACAGAGCAGTGAATATCAACGGGAGGGACCTGTAAACCCAGCCTGAAGAACCACTGAACCAAAACGGCCATCTCCCCGCGCCTGCACATCCAGGCGATAGTGCCAGGCAAAAGAATGCAATGAGGACCAGGTCGCCGCTCTACAAATATCCGCTACCGGCACCAAACTGACTTCCACCCAAGACGCCGCCTGCGCTCTAGTGGAATGCGCCCGCAGGCCCACCGGAACCTCTTTGCCCTTCAAAAGGTAGGCCGAAGCAATAGCCTCCTTCAGCCATCTAGAAATAGAGGACTTCGCTGCCGCCTTTCCTTTCCGCGGACCCCCAAAGGCGATAAAAAGCCTGTCGGACTTTCGGAAAGACGCCGTCTTACGGAGATACTTCTTGAGCACTCGCCGCACATCCAACCGATGCAAGCGTCCACCCGACTGAGACTTCTGTTCAGCGGAAAACACCGGCAGCGATACTACCTGATTCACATGAAAATCCGAAACCACCTTTGGCAAAAAGGCTGGAACCGTACGCAAAACAACCCTGTCCCCGAAAAGGACAAGTAAGGTTCCTGACAAGACAACGCCTGTAACTCCGAAATCCTTCTGGCGGAGCAAATAGCTACCAGGAAAACGGTCTTCAGTGTCAAATCCTTCAGCGAAGCCCTACCTAAGGGCTCGAACGGTTCCCCAACCAATGCTTCCAACACTACATTGAGGTCCCACGGAGGAATAACCGTCCTCCTTGGCGGTCTTAGCAACAGCACCGCTCGCAGGAAACGCCGAATATCACTATGTGCCGCAATCACCTGACCCTGAACCTTCCCACGATAACAGGAAAGAGCCGCCAGCTGCACTCGTAAGGAACTGGCCGCGAGCCCCTTCTCCACCCCCGCCTGCAAAAAGGAAAGGATATGAGGGACGGAGACTTTCAAGGGATTGAGAGCTCGCTCGGAACACCAAGCCTCAAAGACACGCCAGACGCGGATATACGCCAGCGATGTAGACGGCCTGCGTGCGCTTAGGAGGGTAGAGATGACTGCTGCCGAGTATCCCCTGGCCGTCAACCGAGCCCGCTCAATAGCCAAGCCGTAAGCGAGAATCGACCCACCTGCGGCATGCGTAGCGGCTCCTGCAACAACAGATCCTCTCGAAGCGGAAGCCGCCACGGAGCGTCCGCCAACAGCCGAATCAAATCTGCATACCACGGTCTCCTTGGCCAATCCGGGGCCACCAGTACCACCAGGCCCTGATGCCGTTCTATGCGCTGGAGCACCCTGCCTATGAGCGCCCAGGGCAGGAACACATAAAGAAGACCCTCTACCGGCCAACGCTGCGCCAAGGCATCCAGGCCTTCCGCCATCCACTCTCGCCGTCTGCTGAAGAACCGCTCCACCTTCGCAGACTCCAAGGTTGCCATGAGATCCATCACCGGGACCCCCAACGTTTCACAATCAGCGCGAAGACTTCCGGATGCAGGGCCCACTCCCCCGGGTCCACCCTGTGGCGGCTGAGAAAATCCGCCTCGACATTGTTTCTGCCGGCGACGTGTTGGGCTGACAGCGCCTTCAAGTTCTGTTCTGCCCAGGCCAACAGCACACTGGCCTCCTCCTCCAGGGACGCACTCCCCGTGCCGCCCTGCCGATTTATATAGGCCACTGTCGTTGCGTTGTCTGACAGCACGTGTACCGCCTCCTGACGTAAAACCTCCTGGAATTCTAGAAGAGCCCGATACACCGCTCGCATTTCCAACCTGTTGATGGACCAATGGCGCTCCTCCAGCGACCAAGTCCCTTGAGCAAATGAGCCGTCGTGATGCGCCCCCCATCCTGCCAGACTTGCATCGGTCGTGACCAGCCGCCAGGATGGAGGCTCCAGAGGCACGCCTTTTACCAGACTGTCGGGCCTCAACCACCATAGAAGTTCTCGACGCACCTCCGGCGGACAAGGCAGACGTTGCGACAGCGCATCCCGCTGATGAGACCAATGCCGGAGGAGAGCACTCTGCAACGACCTCATATGTGCCCTGGCCCACAGCACCAAGTCGATCGCAGCCGCCATGGTTCCTAGTAACTGCAAATACTGCCAGGCCGTCGGCGCCCTGCGCCCCAGAAACCTTTGCACGAGTTCCCTCAAAGCCTGTGCTCGCTTGCTGGGAAGAAACACCACTCCTTGCTGCGTCTCGAAGCGCGCTCCTAAGTACTCCAGCGTCTGAGAGGGGGTCAGCCTGCTCTTTTCTAGGTTGACCACCCAACCGAGGCTTTCCAACAAACCGACCACTCATGCGGTGGCTGCCGAGCTCTCCTCCCTCGACTTCGCCCGAATCAACCAATCGTCCAAGTAAGGATGCACTAGTATCCCCTCCTTGCGAAGCGCGGCCGCCACCACGACCATGACTTTGGTGAACATCCGAGGAGCCGTCGCCAGACCGAACGGCAACGCCTGGAATTGAAAATGTCCCATCGGCACCGCAAAACGCAGAAATCTTTGATGTTCTTGCCGGACGGGGATATGCAGATAAGTTTCTGTAAGGTCCAAAGACGTCAGAAACTCCCCGGACCGAACCGCCGCAATGACGGAACGCAAGGTTTCCATTCAGAAGTGGGTCACGCGAAGGCAACGATTTACCCGCTTGAGGTCCAGAATCGGCCGAAAAGTACCCTCCTTTTTGAGGACCACGAAATAAATGGAGTATCGACCTGAACCGCACTGTTCCGCCGGAACTGGCACCACCACTCCGAGACGCTGCAGACGCCGCAGGGTGACCGCCACCGCCCGGAGCTTCCGAGGAGCTCTGCACTGGGAAAGAACAAAGGAATCTAAGATGGGATGCTGGAACTCCAGAGCATAACCTTCCCGAATAACCTCCAGCACCCACTGGTCTGAGGTAATTTGGACCCAGGCAGGGTAGAACTCCCGCAATCTTCCTCCCACGGGAACCTCCACCACCTGGGTCCGCCTTATCTCATTGCGGCTTCTTGGCACCCGAGGACTGAAAGGAGCCAAAACCTCTGCCTGTCCCTCTGAAACCCCGAAAGGGCTGGCCACGCACTGGAAACCTGCCCCTTTGCGATTGAGTAAAACGAGAGGACCGAAATCTACGAAAATCCCTCGGGAGACCCCTGGACCCCGAAGCCGCACGACCCTGCTTCGGCTTATCCTCCGGGAGGCGACCCCCCTTGGACTCCCCTAGGTCCTTAACCAACTTCTCCAGATCTTCCCCAAAGAGGAGTTTCCCCCTAAAGGGGAGCTTACTGAGCCTCGCCTTGGAAGACCCATCCGCTGACCAGTTACGAAGCCACAGATAACGGCGAGCCGCCACCACCGAGGCCATACTCTTGGCCAGGTCGCGGATCAGATCGTAGTGAATATCGGACAAGTAGGCCGTGCCCGACTCCAGACGAGCTACATCCTCAGTCTGCTCCTCCACGAGGGTTCCCTGAAGTCGCTGAGACCACCGGAGACAGCCTCTCGCCACCCACGCCCCCGCTATTGAGGCTTGCAGAGACAGGGCACACATATCAAACAACTGCTTCAGCAAGATATCCAACTTCCGGTCCTGACTGTCCTTCAACGCCGCGGCCCCCTCAACCGGAATGGTGGTCTTTTTGGTGACTGCCGACACCGCCGCATCCACCCTGGGAGAACGAAAAATCTCCTTATCCTGTTCGGAAAGTGGGTATAACCAGACTAAAGCCCTGGTCCCCCGCAACGCCGATTCCGGCGAGTCCCATTCCTCCTGAATCATATTTCTAAAGACCCTATGCACTGGAAACACCCTTTGTGACGTTCTCACGGCCTGCAAAAGCAGATCCTCCAACGCCTCCTCAGTGGACGTGGACCCCGCGGGCATGTTCAAAGTCTTTAGTGTCTCAGCAATCAATGCTGGCAGCTCCTCCCTTCTAAACACGCGGACCACTCTGCTCTGCTGCTCCATGTCCAGCAATTCTCCTTCCTCTAACTCTTCCTCGGAGGCATCGTCCCCCTCCAAGTCATGCGCTCCGACTTCCTCATCCAACCCAGCATCCGAGATCGGGTCCAGACTCTCTCTACGCCTCTTAGGCGGAGCCAACTCCCCATCCGGAGGACCTCCCGACCCCGTTCTTTTCCGGCCAGCAGGGCTCTGAGACCGAGCTCCCAACCCGGGCTGCAGCAAGGCAAAGGCCTTCTGCATTAGCGCGAAGAAGTCCAAAGGAATCCCAGACACTCCGGCCCCCTGGGACCCCTCCCCCGACAAAGGAGCGCTCCAAGCCGAGGACGGATCTGCCACCGGCTCCGAAGTATCCAAGGAGGGTGGATCGGATCCCCTGCTGTCGAAGGAAGCTTCGGCCTGATCACCCGAGCCTTCCCCCAAAGATTTCTCCATGCCCACTGCCTCTAAGGAGCAGGCTTTGCACACACCAGCCTCCAAAAGCTCGCCGTGCCTCACGCCACAGACAAGGCAGCGGGGCTTAGCAGGCATATTAGCTATATTATAAGCTATTATATTATATTAGCGCTGTAGCCCAGGAAACCAAGCCTGATAGGGGTCTCTGATTTGTTGGTATATATATATATATATATATATATATATATATATTTTTTTTTTTTTTTTAATGGTAATCCATCAAGGCAGCCCCAACTAGCTGTCCCCTGGCAGTCTGAACCGAAAACGAAGCTCTCAAGCCGTGGAAAGGGCAAAAGAAAACTGGCGCTGAAAAAACGGCACTCAAAATGGCCGCCACAACGTTCGCGCCGCCAAAAATCACACGGTCAGGCTCCCTGCTACACTCAGGAGCCGTCGGAACCCCCCACAGCCAAAGAACTACTCCCCCAGCGAGCCCCGAAGTTCGGGGGTACTCACCACGATGTCGAGAGGAGAGGAAGGAAGGGCAGCGCTAAGCACCTCTGGAACACAGCCTTTCTCACGGGCTTCAGTTCCAGGGACTGACTGACACCCCAGCAGCACTGCTATTCTGTTGCCAGTCTCTTCTGCCTGCTACCTGCTCCTCACCCTTCCAAATCGGGTTCGGGAGCAGGGAGGCTATAGTACACCCCTGTGCTCGTTTTAACACTGGGGCACTCTGAGATCTCTTTAGGGGAAGGGGGGGGGGAGGAGGGGGGGGAGGGAGTTTGGCAAGAGATGAGATAAAACACCCACAGCAGCACAGGATCTCTGTTAGCAGTAGCAGAGTCACACCTAAAGACAAAAAACAAAGCAAAAAACTCAAAAACCAACCCAACCAAGGGCTAACTAAGAGAATTAAGCTCTGCTTATTTGTTCCTCTTGAGCCCAGTCCCGGGCTCAGAACCTCCAAGCTGCTTGGAGACTGAAAGTACTGGTGAAAGGGGGCGGATCTTGCCTATTTGTACCAGTGACATCAGAACGATGATATCTTTCAGTCTCCAAAGCTGCTGGTGGAGGTTGACAACTCTATTGTTCCGGGACTGGACTAGAGGGACGCAAAGGAAGTTAAGTATGAAAGTAAATGGCCAGTGTCAATCTCTGTCCACAAACTTGAACAATCATTCCAAGAAACAGAAGGAATGAATGAGATTTCACTAAGCGCATATGGAGAAAAGCAAAAGTAGTAGTTGCTAACAGAAGCGTCAATACCACATGACTAATGCACACTATACAAGGAGAGAGGGAAGATCCTCAAATACCAAGAGACTAATATGTGGCAGAAAAACACAAAAATAGTCCTAATTCTATTGGATGTCACTGATTTATTTTAAAAGCTTTCAAATGACATTCCCATTAAGCAACTTTCAGCTGCTTTTGAGTCTTCCGCCAGCATTTCTGCAGGTGGGGAGTGATGCAATGCAATTGTGCATTGAATCTCAAGAGACAGGCAGGACACGTGATCATGTTGCACCATTCCTCATTAGCAGGGAACCCCGGTGGAGAACTTCCTACACAGCTCAAACCTTCCTAGCGGGAACATTCCTTCCAAGCATACTTTGTTATGCTGTCTGTACATATTGCATCCTATGAGCTTCAGAAGAAAGCTCTGTTTGGCACAATGAAAATATTAAGACAAGCATTAGCAGCGGATTTGCGTGATTGGGATTATACCAAACATATTCTAATTCTAATCTATACTTCTATACTGCTACTCTCCAAAAAGCCAAGTTTTCAGATTCTTCCTAAAGAGTGAGATAGAAGAATGACCTTTTATCTTCATAGGTAACTCAGCCTACAATTCAGCTGCTTTATACGATAATAAGATGAGATTTACACATACATTAATCATATTTCTACTAGATGGAAATAAGAAAACTCTGAATACCTGCAGCCGCTTAGATTTAGTTGCTAGCATTGGGAGTAGAAGATCAGAAAACCGGGTTGGAAAAGAATCATAAAAATTTATGCAAAACTGTATAGAACGCAAAAAGAATCCGTTGGAGCATCCTAAGCCAGTGTAATTTGTTAAATAACGGAGTAACCGCCATATACCTAAAGATCAATTTGGCTGCAGTATTTTGACATATTGTAACCTTTGTACCTGATGTTTGTAGCAATTAATCAACAATAAATAACTGTAATCCAAAAAAGCTAATGTAGTACTCTCAGTACTTTGCACTAAAATATGAAAAAGATTCAAGAGAAAGGTAGTGCCGAAGTAGTCTCAAATGCCTCATCTTAAAAAAATGATTTAGAAATTACCGCATCTGCCTCAAAGGATAAGTTTTCATCAAACAATACCCCCAGCACCCGAAGAACTGGTTCTGCATTAAGGTTTACCTGGTTATTATTGTTTAAACAAATAACCCTTGTTTTGGCCACATTCAGCTGAAAATGAAGAAGTCTTGCCCATCTACTCAACAAAAGTATGGTGTTGTTTATTATGGAATAATCATCAGTAGTTTGTAAAGGGAATGATAATAAAATGGAAATGTCATCTGCATAAGTATAGTACTTAAAATCTGCTCTATCCAACAGCCAGCCTAATGAAATCATTAACATATTAAAAAAAGGTGAAAGAGGAGATCCCTGCGGAACCCCACACTGACCGCCATGTTCTTGAACAATCTGCCCCAATCTGAACTCTACCCATTCAATTCTTCAAAGCACTCAAAAAACAATCATATACGGTCCCAGAAATACCTAAATGATCCAAAAGAGCCATAAGTATCTCATGATCTGCTACATCAAAGGTAACACTTAAATCAAATTGCAATAAAACTGCTATTTGCCTCTTAGCCAAAATAGCATTACTATCTGAGACTAGAAGGCCTAAAAGCATTTTCGAAGTATGAACTCTATGAAAACCAAATTGAGATTCAATTAGACAATCAAAATGATCTAGATATTGTACAAGTTGCCTGGCAACCAATGCTTCCATCACCTTTGGCGATAGGGTGAAAATTTGAGACCTCAGAGAGACTATCCTTTTTCTCCTTCGGAATCGGAGCGAAAATTATTTCACCTATTTCTTGCAGATAAATACCTTTAGACAATAAAGCTACAATGATCTCATTAAAAGTCAGAGGTGCATGACAAAATAGAAAAGTAGGAGAGGGATCTGTGTATGAAAAATTTTAACACATTTCTTAAAATGACGGCTGCCTAAATGATTACCAGAAACGATCTAAAAGATATGAGAGGTAAGGTTCACTCCTGTCACATTCTGCACAGACCCTTGGAAATGCTATCCCTAAGAAGCAGAAAGAGCCAAAACAAAGATCGGATGAAGCTCTCTAGACAGATAGAGGCCAATTCTATTCATGCATGACCAGCCCCATGTATGGCCAGGCAGAATCGGGCGTGCAAAGTTAGACCCAATTCTGATCCCACAGACCATGCGGGATCAGAATTGGGGCTAGCGCCTGGACGTGCAGGCCTTGACCCCATTCTGTCTGGCTGTACGTCCCAGCAACTAACTCAGTCAGTCCAGTGAACTGAGCCGTGATGCTATGGTGTCCCATCGCCATGGCACCGTGGCTCCATTCACGAGCCACGATCCTGGCCCACCGAACCTGGATACCTGTTCCCCACAGCCTGACCTCCAATCTGGCCTTCCAAGGCCTGGGTCGGGCTGCGGGGAACTCTCTGCGCTCCCTCACCTGTGTCCCTCGGTCTCGTGCCACGATATTCTTCTGTCCAGGGGGACTTATTCCACCTTTGAGGTGGAATAAGTCCCCCGTCTAGATTTGAGGCCCTGGACGTACACGGCCGACCTCTGAATCGGCCCTGTATGTCCAGGGTCATGGCCCACCCATGCCCCGCCATCGCTCCACCTCCGGAACGCCCCGTCTAGGCCTCCCCATACAAACCTGCTAAACATACAGGGAGGGTATTGACGGGGCCAGCACGGGGACAAATCGCGGGACAGAATGACTCCCATAGTGAAATATCATCAGAAAGCCTAAAAAACAAGACAGACTAAATTCCGTTTATGGTATGATATGGTATGGTTTAAAAAAGGTCTATGGGATAGATGTCTGTGACTAGATGAGTGAAAACCCATATATTTACAAATAATTAAAATCAATTCATAACCATTAGCTTGCCTCAGTTAGAAGAATATAAAATCAGACAGAAACTTATGTTTTCAAACATGTTTCTAATCTAGTAGTTTATCTGCAAGTATTACAGATGTATTTCCAGTTGTATTCATACTGGAAGAAGACTGTAAAGTAAGGGGTCCATATTCAAAACACTTTGAACATTAAATTTATTACTCGTATTTTCTAAATTTGATTTCAAGAGGAATTACATATTCAGGTACATGAGCTATTTCTTTGCCTATCCCTGGCCTATGGTATCATGACCCAACAGAGGCTAGCTCAAAGCCAGAAGCCCAAAAAGGGGAAGGAGAAGCCTGTCAGTGCAAACAAAAAAAAGCAGTTATACAATATACAGTTAATGGTCACATTACGGAAAAGTTAATGGCTGCTCCTAATGCATGTTTCTTCCAAAGGCTAGCTAGGTACGCCTTCTTCCTTCACATGTGGTTCCACACTAACAGGATTTTAATAGGAGATAAACTAAAAATAACCACCTGTAGAGGGCAATTACATATCAGGCACAGTGGCTGCAATAACATTCTTTTGGTCCTGCACCTGAAAAGAAGCACTAAGGAGTGTTTAAAATGTAAACTAGTGAACTATGTTGAACTTTGCTCTTCACCATTCATCTCTAATAACAAAAAGGTAATGAGTGAATTGGAAAATAATGGAATATGTTCTGTACTGAGGATAAAAATAAAGAACTTGTTTTAAGCAGAACATGTCAACAAAATGGGAACATACGGTGCTCAGTAGTTTCAGCTAAGGCATTTGAAAGCTACATAATGTTGGTCTTGTCTGAAAATATCCATTTGATAGGACACAGTAATGGAGAATGATATCGTAAAACAAACAGGTTATACTCAAAAGACTCAAAACAAATCAATAGCTAACTCTCAGTGAGTCATGAGGTGGCAGATGGTTCACCAAAATCAAGAAATGACCCAATATAGAAGCAGAAATGCCTATGTTCCTTAGATGTATTCTTTAAAGAACTATGCCCTTGATCTATGATGATTTTTACAGGCGGTTGACAGGTCAACTATTAAAGTATGTTATTTTAAAGGTCACAGAGTTTGCAAAAAGTGATATCGCTGTTGTGGGCAAGGAATGAACTGCCTTTGAAGTCTGAGCTGTTATGAGACTTACGCTTACCAGTTAAAAGGCTCCTCTCTGGATAAAGCAAATACTGTACATTTCAAAAAAGGGCCATGTGTAAGCTGCCTCTGCTTTAAAAGCTTAATGCGTCAAGTTAGTTAACCCTTGCTCTGTTTGCAGCTATGCTGTATTGCCAATGGGAATCAAAGTGTTAGATTTAGTTTGTGGACAGACTGAACCACTAAAATTCACTCAAATAGTCCTAAATGTAAAAATGCAAATCACAGTGCTACAAGCACTTCAATACACATTGTCTTTATATATATGTTTAACTAAAAAAGCTCAACTCAAAAGGGAAAAAACACAGGAAAACTATTGTTATTCCTATATATTGTATTTACAGCACCCTTAAAACTCTAACAAAAGGTGACATTTTACTTACCAGATAATGTCCTTTCCATGAGTCCTGCTAGACCAGTCCAGACAAGTGGGTTGTGTTCCCCTAATAGAAGATTGGCAGAGAAAAGAACCAATGAAAAGCCCAGGTTTCAACGATATCACTCCTAAGCCTCTATCCACCTCAGCCACCAGAGGTCTCTTCAGTATCCGTCCCAAAGCATATGCGAGAACATGGCAAGCCTCCCACACCCTCAATGTGGGCAACAGTGAGTAATCAACAGTAGAGAACTCTGTACAGGAAAGCATAAACAGAAGATTGTCAGTAAAAGATGAACCTGCAGAACCAAGTATAGAGGTCATAGCGGATCCAAAGCTACCACAGCAGAACAACAGAACCTCTTCAAGGGGTGAGCCCTGGACTGATCTAGCAGAATTCAAGGAAAGGACATCATCTGGTAAGTAAAATGTCACCTTCCATATCGTCCTGCTAGACCAGTCCAGACAAGTGGAACGTACTAAAGCTACAACCCCACTTGTGGAAGGAAGACATAGCAGCTCGCAAAACCTTAGAGTTAAAGGCCATGTTCATGGACATCCAAGAAGCTGTGCTTGACAAAAGTGGAAAGGGATGCCCATATCACCGCCCGATAAATATCTGCAGGGGCTACCAAACTCTGCTCCGCTCATTAGGATGCTTGCCCTTGGGTAGAATGGGCACGCAAGCAGATCTGCTGAAGCAATGGCCTCCTTAATCCAGTGCCCCAAGGTAGACTTAGCCGTCGCGTCACCTTTGTATGGCCAGCAAATAGCACAAAAAGATGGTCTGACTTACAAAAAGAATTCATAACTTCCCAGTACTGGGGAAGCACCCTCTAGACATCCACAAGGCGAAGATCCTTATTCTTCCCCTGGCACTTCTCCTGAGAGAAGGAGGGCAGGCAATTCACCTGGTTCATCTGAAAGGGAGAATTCACTTTAGGCAAGAAGGAAGGCACAGGCTTAAAGGAAACTGCCTCCTCAGAAAAGATAGGTAAGGATCTTGGCAAGACAGAGCCTGCAGCTCAGAAATCCACCTTGCGGAACAAATCACAACCAAGACAACCATCAGAGTAGTGTGCTTCAACAGTTCAAAAAGTTCTGACATCGGGGTCCTGAGAACCAGACACAGATCCCAGGGAGGGACCACAGACCGGATAGGAGGACACAGATGCCAAACCTCCCTGAAGAAACATCAGAGTGTAAGATAGAGAGAGACTTACCAGCCACCAGACCTCTGAAACAAGCCAAAGCTGCCACCTGAGTCTTCAAGGAGCTAAGAGAAAAGCCCTTCTCCAGACCGTCCTGTATAAAGGCCAATAGGGATAGCACTTTGGTTGCCTCAGGAGCCAGCTACCATGCACCACACCATCGCCCAAACAGGCACCAGACACGCACATATGCTAGGCTGGCAGACCTCTTCCGGGCTCCAAGCAGAGTGGAAATCACCGCCAGAGAGTAGCCCTTATGCACTAGCCATCTTCTCTCAAGAGCCAAGCTATAAGCAAGAAGGGAACCGGAACCTCCAGGACAATCTGTCCCTGACACGATAGGACCCGAGATGGAGGCAAACGAAGAGGTGGCACTTGCAGGAGCCGCATCAGATCTCTGAACCACACTCTCCTCGGCCAATCTGATGCCGCCAGAATAATCCTTCCCAGATGGCGCTCTATGTGCTGAATCACACACCCCACCAGTGGCCACAGAAGAAACATACAGCGGGCATGAACTTGACCAGGGCCGATCCAGGATATCAACACCCTCAGATCCTGTCTCTGAGTGGTGAAGCGGCACACTTTGGCACTGGAGCGGGTCACCATCATTTCTATTTTGCGGTGACTTCAGCAGCACAGAATCAACTGAAATGCCTCCTGACTCAACTCCCAATCTCCTGGCTCCAGAGAGTGCCAGCTGAGAAAGTCCACTTCCACATTGTCCACCCCGGCTAAGTGCTATGCTGACAAAGCTAGAAGGTAGTTCTCCTCCCAGGCAAACAGGGGAGCTATCTCTAGGGCTACCCGGCACTCTTTGTGCTGCCTTACTGATTGACATAAGCCACAGCCACGGCCTTGTATGAAAACACTCAAACCACCCGGCCCTTGACCAGAGGCCGGAAACGCAGAAGAGCCAACCTGATGGTCCTCACCTCAAAGGAAACAGACACACATATACTCTAGGAGTAATTCTACAATGAGCTACGTAAAGAAGACCCCCTCCTTGCCCCTTTGTCTTCCCCCAGGCTTCTCAGTTGCAGCCACCCTCTGCCTAGGACACACCAGAGGCGGAATGGCCACCCTATTTCGTTCAGCTCTATCCCTCACCAACTCTCATCTGCCACTCTTCACTACCCCAAGTCCCTCCTGCTTTGTTTGCATTCCTCCCCTTCCCATCTTTGGGAAGCCCTCACCCTTACCATTTCTGAAGTTTCTCTCCATTTCCCGCATCTGTTCCTTCTTGGTGACTAATATACACTTTTCTTCCCCCAACTCAGCTCATGATCGTGCCTTCCTTATGCTTCTTCAGGACCTTAGCCTTCACCAATATGTTGCCCTTCCCACCCACATGGCCCAGCGTACCCTTTATCTCCTTATCACTCCTGTAGACTCCCCATACACACCCACTTTTATGCAAGAGGATCTTGATAAATTGGAAGACTGGGCATCAAAATGGCAGATGAAATTTAATGTGGACAAGTGCAAAGTTATGCACCTAGGGAAGAACGACCCAAACTATGGTTACACGATGCAAGGTTCCACATTAGGAACCACCACCCAGGAAAAAGATTTAGGTGTCATTGTGGATAACATGTTAAAACCCTCGGCCCAGTGTACAGCGGCGGCCAAGAGAGCAAACAGAATGCTAGGTATCATAAGGAAAGGAATGGAAAATAAAACAAAAGATATTATAATGCCTCTATATTGTTCCATGGTGAGACCACACCTTGAATATTGTGTGCAATTCTGGTCGCCGTATCTTAAAAAGGATATAGCGTTATTAGAAAAGGTTCAGAGAAGATCCACCAAAATGGTAAAGGGGATGGAAGGATACTCCTATGAAGAAAGGCTAAAAAGGTTAGGGCTCTTTAACCTGGAAAAGAGACGGCTGAGGGGAGATATGATAGAAGTCTATAAATTAATGCAGTGTTTTTCAACCTTTTTTGTGCAAAGGCACACTTTTTTCATGAAAAAAATCACGAGGCACACCACCATTAGAAAATGTTAAAAAAATTTACCTCTGTGCCTATATTGACTATATATAAAGTAATTCTCTTGAATAGGAATCAAACACTCACACCAACCCCCCTCCCCTGCTGGTTCACACCAACCCCCCTCCCCTGCTGGTTCACTCACACCACCACCACCCCCCTCCACTGCTGGTTCACTCACCCACCCCCCTGTCACTTACTCACCCCTCCTGCTGGGTCACTCACTCACTTACCCCCCTCCCCTGCTGGTTAACTAACACCATCTCCCCCCCCCCCCTTGCTGGTTCACTCAAACCATCGCCCCCCCCCTTGCTGGTTCACTCACACCACCCCCCCCCCTCCACTGCTGGTTCACTCACACTCCCCCCCCGATTGCTGGTTCACTCACACTCCCCCCCCCTTGCTGGTTCACTCACACACACACACACCCCTCCTCTGCCCAAGCCGCTGCTTCTGCTTTGTAAAGAGCAGCGGCTGCACTACACTTACATTGAAAAGTAAAGAGAAACTGTGTCAGGAGCCCTCCGGTCATCGCAGAGCCCGAGGAAGTGATGTCATGGGGGCGGGCTCCTCACAGTCTGTCTTTCCTTTTCAAATTAACTTTATTGCAGCTAAAGTTAATTTGAAAAGGAAAGACAGCCTGTGAGGAGCCCACCCCCATGACATCACTTCCTCGGGCTCTGCATGATCGGAGGGCTCCTGACACAGTTTCTCTTTACTTTTCAATGTAAGTGTAGTGCAGCCGCTGCTCTGTACAAAGCAGAACCAGCGGCTGCACTGCTATAGGGAATCGCGATCGCGTTCGCGCCGCGGACTTCGGCACAAAAGCCGGTTTTTTGCTCTGGCCGCTCCCGATCTTGCGGCCAGAACAAAAAAACGGCTTTTCAATGGACGGTTTTACAACTGTGCTGGCAGCCGGCCTGGCCATGGAAAAACCGGCCAGGCCGGCTGAAAACCGGCCGGTTGGCAACCCTAATTTGTGAGCCGAGGCCACATGTTACGGATGAAATTGGAATTTTTCCCACGGCACACCAGACAATATCTCACGGCACACTAGTGTGCCGCAGCACAGTGGTTGAAAAACGCTGAATTAATGAACGAGTGGAATGGGTAAACGTAGATCGATTGTTTACATTATCAGAATATAGAAAGACTAGGGGACATGCAATGAAGCTACAAGGTAAACTATTTAAGACTAATAAAAGAAAATATTTTTTTCACTCAATGTGTAATCAAACTCTGGAATTTGTTACTGGAGGATGTAGTAAAGGCTGTTAGTGTAGCTGGGTTTAAAAAAGGTTTGGACAAGTTCCTGAAGGAAAGGTCTATAAACCATTATTAAGAAGGGACCCAGGATATCAATGCTTGACCCAGTACAAGCATTGCGGAACCTGTGTCTTTTGGGGAAACTGCTAGGTACATATGACCTACATTGGCCACTGTTGGAAACAGGATACTGGGCTTGATGGATCTTGGTCTGACCCAGTATGGCATATCTTATGCTCTAATGTACAAACATTACCACCAACCCTTTGCCCTGGACTGATCATTCTTGCATCACCTTCCTTGCTCAGTCCCCCCCACCCATTCTTCCTCGCAGGAGCATCGGTTCCACGCAACATCCCATGTCCTATGTTGAGCCCTCCCATCAATCCACTGCATCACACCCTCCACCTTTCAACATTTCCCCTCTGCTGATCAGCTCTTCCCCTCAGATTTCCCCAACCTCATTGCCGATGCATAAGCCTCCCTCTGGAATTCGTGCTTTTCATCTGCCCTCAATCGCCTCGCCCCCCTGCGCCCTTTCCCATCCCAGGCCACTTCTCACCACCCACAGTATCACTTTGACCTGTGCCTGCAGCGGCCACAACTTCGCCATGCAGAACGCCTCTGGAGGAAAGACCAGACCCCCGAATCCCTCCAACATTTCAACTCTTGCCACCTGTATTATTGCTTACTCATCATTGAAGCAAAATATTCCTACTATTCCAGTTTATCTCCTCTGCATCTAACTCCACATGTTAACTATACTCATCTCTCAAATCTCTTTCCTCCCTGCATACCACATCAACCTGTAGCCCTCAATCCTCGGTACCAAGTCCCTCCCAGCTAGCTTCCTTCTTCACCTCAAAGATCCAACACCTTCACTCCTCCCTTCCGGTTAGCACCACTCCACTTAGGTCTCCTCCTCCTCCCCTTCACCACTCTCCTCCCCATCTATGTCTCATGCTTGCTCCTTCTTCCAGCCCATCTCCTCCCTGGAACTCTCTAGATCTATTTCCACCACCCAGAAAACAACTTGCTCTCTCGACCCCATCCCCTCAAAATCGATTCTGGAGCCATTCCGTACTCTCCTTCCATTCTTACTTTCCAACTTAACTCCTGCCTAGTTTTTGGTACTTTCCCAACCCCTTGGAAACACGCGTTAATCTGTCCTCTTATTAAGAAGTCTTCTCTTGACCCTAGTGATCCTGCCCACTATCGCCCTGTTTCTAACCTTCCCTTCATTTCCAAGATTCTCGAAAAGGCGATCTTTTCCCAGCCCTCCTCCCATCTGGACTCCACTCATTTCCTGCACCCACATCAATCTGGTTTTTGCCCAGGCCACAGCACAGAGACCATTCTTCTGTCCTTCATTAATGAATTTTACATCTCTCATGATCAGAGTGATCTCTTTAGCTGTCTCCTTGGATCTCTCAGCTGCCTCTGATCTTGTTGACCACTCCATTCTTCTCTCGCGTCTCAGGGATGCTGGTCTTCAGGGCACTGTCTTTCACTGGTTTCATTCCTTCCTGTACTCATGCTTTTTCTCTACTGATTCTGATTCCTGCACCTCTGACCCTCTGCCTCTGTACTGCGGGGTACCTCAGGGATCCGTTCTCCCATTGCTCCTTTTCAACATTTTTTTGGTTCCCTTCACCCTCCTGGTGCAGCAGTCTGACATCTTGGCATATTCTTCTCTACCACATTTCCTCTGTCAGCCCGGATCTCTCTCCCCTCAATATCTGTTTATCACTCATCGCTAACTGGCTGTCCATAAATCTCCTCCATCTTAACCCTTCTAAAACATCCGCAATGTGGTTCACTTTTGGTAACTCCCACCTCACCCTATCCCCCACCTTTCTTAGCATCCCGATCCCACTGGTATCCTTGTTTTGTTACCTGAGGGTGACACTGGATCTGGACGTATCCTTCCATGCCCATAGTTCTGCCCTCACTCGTCGCTTCTATTTCTACCTTCGACAAATTCGAGCTGCCCAGTGCTGTATTGTGGGCCTCTTTTCTCACTATTCTTCGTCTTTCTTTGGTGATCTCACAAATTGACTATTGTAATATAGTCTTTGCCGGCCTCCCCAAATACCAACTTCACCGCCTACAGATGATCCAAAATGCTGCTGCCCAGATTCTTTCCCACACCACACTCTATTCAACTCCACTGGTTACTTGTTTCTTACCGCATCACTTTCAAGCTCCTGATCCTAACCCACAGGCCCTCCACACACACACCCCTCAATACCTGGCTGATTCCTTACAGTTCCGCCTTGTGCCTCACAGTCTCCAACCCATACAAGTCAACCGCTTGGATCTCCCCTCTCCAGCTCATGCCCACCTGGAACAGATCTGCCATTCAGCTTTCTTCTTTTTAGGACTATCCCTATGGAACTCACTTCCTGCTTTCCTCTGCCAAGAACAGTTGCATTCCAAATTCAAGGCTCTCCTTAAGATTCATCTTTTCTGTGCTTCCTATGACCTTCCCCCCGACCACTTCTAACCTTTCTCTCCCTTTCTGACCCCCTTTCTCCTTTCTTTCTCTTCCTATCTTTGATGTGATTGTATGCTTTCCTGTCAGTAAATATAGTTCTTTTCCATTTCTGGCCTTGACTACTGCTGCATTTTGCCTCATTGTAAACCACCCTGATGGTTCCGAAGCTGCAGTAAATCAAATTTTCCAATAAAGATAAAGAAGGATAAAGATAAAGATATGCTATCTACACACTTTTTTTTTTTTAAGTGCCATCATGTCAATGCTGACTCCAGGTGACCCAACAGCCCCTAGATTTTCTTGGCACGGTATGACCCAAAGTAGATTGTCAGGCTTTTTCTTCCAAGGCAATGGAGGGTAAAGTGATTTGCCCAAAGTCACAAAGAGTGCCAGTGGAAATCAAGAGACTGTTTCTCTAACCACTAGGCTACTTCTCCACTCTGCACACTTAAATAACTGTATTTTAATGATTTACATGCGGAAATAGGCCTTTCCACTCAAACTTTAGCCAGTCGCTATTTTTAAGTATGTATGTAGGGCCAATGACATGAAAGTTCAATATGGGCATGTGCATGGGTGGAGTGCACATAAACATGTGTAAATTACACACTATACATTTGCACCCATTCTTGAAAGTCTAGATGCAGGCATTTACAGCAACTATAGGAATGGGGTAGTGATCAGGCCTTAATTTAGGGGCATGTTTACTAAAGGGCATTTGCTGCTAATATGGAAATAGTGCCTGACGGTAACAGCTAACATGGGAAAAATGAGGCCTTTTTCTGCGATGTCTGCATTTCGTGTGGTAGGTGCAAGCTTGGGTGAGATTAGGGTGGAGATTGGATAGAACGTAAGTGTGCCTGCAAGGCACGATTATCATGAATGTTACCATTGTTTGGTAATTAAAAGTTTGCAGACTTCACGATGTAGCTAACACGATAGCTGCATCCGAGTAGCTTGCCCCCCACGATCCCTGTGTCTTCTCCGTGGTATCTGCAGGTGAAACGTTGGGAATGCTCGGGGCACAGATACCATAGGACTTTTTCAGCTGTCACTTGACGTTAGCTGAAAAAGCTTAACACACTAGGTAAACATGCCCCTTAATGTACATTTTCAAGCACTTACACCACTATTTTATAAAACTAAGTATGGTGTACTAAACGTCATAAAAACTGCCATGAAAAACATGCAGGAAATCTATGCGGAGCTTTCTAAAATGGCCCTCTATGTGGGGATAATTGTATAAAGCATTTTCCACATGTAAAGCATGTTTTACACATGGAATATGACTGCTATAAAACTGCATGTGAGCATACAGTCATAAAAGTAGGCACTGCAAGATTGTATCTGCTTTTACATGATCTGTGTATAAACATTTCTGGAAGTGTAATATGGTTGGAGTTGAGATGTATGTGCATATTTTATATAATTCATCCATACATGCACAGAGTACATACACACATTTACACCTATCTCAAAGCAAGTGTAAAACTCTGAGAATTTGTGCTCTACTAGAGGGATCACTGGATAAGCCTATTTAACATGGGCACCTAGGCACTTCGTTGCTTTAATAAAATAGACACCTTTTTGGACATTTAATACAGGCATCCTGTTAGGAAATTTCGCCCCCCCCAAACCAGAAGTACGCGTATGAGTTTGAAAAGCCTAATATCTGAATACAAGATGAAAAAATAAATTGCTTAGATTTATTTAAAAAGTTTTCTATTGTGCACATGCAAATACTATACAAAAACGAGGGAAAAAAACATACAAAAGGACTACAATGTCCACAACAAACAAAAAAATTGCATAAAGAACGGAAAAGACCTTCAGAATCTCAATATTATTACCCTTCCCTTGCAGCATACTTTGTATTCCCTTCAGCCCCTTTCCTCTGACCCCTGCATGTTCCCTGAACCCCTAACATTCACACTTACACACATAATCTGACCCCCAGCTCTCCTCCATTCTCAGCTACCCCCCACTCCTTTCCCTCACCTCCCAGAACCCCAAAATATTGTGCACTTCCCCTCCACTAACGTTTTTTGAGAACTACTATCTGGCAGTCCCTCATAGTAAATATGCCAAGCTGCTATATAATCATCTCCCACTCTGTGTCAATCAAAACTAACACGTGCTCTATCAGCATACATTCAGACATACATAGAAGGTGGGCTCTCGTTCGCGAGGCCAGCAACACAAATTGTCAGGTCAATAGCAGGGATATCTTAGAGAAATCTCTCTGCCCCCACTCACCTTCCCCAGTTCTAAAAGATCCATCAATTCAATAGCCTCAAGAGGTCATCAGGATTCCTGCACATTTACATAACCTCACAAACTCCCTTCCAAAAACCTTCCATTGCTCTGCACTGTAGGAAGATGTTATTTATTTATTTATTTATTTAACAAGAACTTATATAAATTGCTGGAAGTGTAATATGGTTGGTGCACCATTGTACCCCACCCATCCCTACAGAGTAGTTACTCACCTGTAACAGGTGTTCTCCAGGAGCAGCAGGAATCAGTCCTCACATATGGGTGACGTCAGCGCCGACAGAGCCCTCGTGCGGAGCATTTCCCCAGCTTTCAAAGAAAGCCTTTGGGAATTGCAGCGCGCATGCGCGGTCCCCTTCCCGCCCAAGGGTGCCTTCTTGCTCAGTCTGATGACATAGCTAAAAGACAGCAAAAAATTAGCAAAAAAAAATGATATGACTGCAACTCCAAGGGGAGGAGGGAGGGTTGTGAGGACTGATTCCTGTTGCTCCTGGAGAACACCTGTTACAGGTGAGTAACTACTCTTTCTCCAGGACCAAGCAGGAAGTCAGTCCTCACATATGGGACTCCCCAGCTTAAGGCTACCGGAGACCCCAAGCGGAAAATGAGCTCCCTCTAGCTCGTCAGCACAGAAGGAAGGAATCTTCTCTGAGAATGCCCCCGACCGGTAGCCCAACACCAGGGCCGGAGGGTAGGAGTTGCCTAAACCCCAAAGAGATTATGGAGTACTGCCTGTCCGAAAGCACTGTCCCTGCGGGACTCCCTCTCAAGGCAGTAATGGGCCGCAAAAGTCTGGCTTGAAGACCAAGTAGCGGCCCGGCAGATGTCTGCCAACGGAACAGAGCGGAGATGAGCCACTGACGCAGCCTTCGCCCTGACACGATGAGCCGTGACTCAACCCTCCAACGAGAGGCCGGCTGCCCCATAAGCCTAGGCGATACAGTCAGCGACCCATAAGGACAACGTACGCTTGGAGACAGGGAGCCCCAACTTATTGGGGTCAAAAGAAACGAAAAGCTGAACAGCCTTCCGATGCTCCCGCGTACGGTCATGGTAGAAGGATAACGCCCTCCTACAGTCCAGGGTATGCAAGACCATCTCAGCCCGGTTGGCATGCGGCCTGGGAAAGAAGGTCGGAAGAACCACCTCCTGATTGAGGTGAAAAGGAGAGACAACTTTAGGAAGAAACTTCGGGTGAGTCCATAAGACTACCCTATTCCTGTAGAACCTAGTGTAAGGAGGATCAGACACTAGTGCCTGCAGTTCACTCACCTGCCTAGCAGAGGTGAGAGCTACCAGAAACAAAGTTTTCCAGGAGAGAAAACGGAGAGGGCAGGTAGCCATAGGTTCAAAAGGCGGACAAGTAAGTCGCTGTAAGACCACATTCAGATCCCACTCAGGGGCCGGTGGACGCAAAGGAGGCTTAAGCAGAAGAAGGCCTCTGAGGAAACGAGCCACCAAAGGGTGATTGGAAAGAGGCCTGCCGTCCACCGGCGAGTGGTGAGCTGAGAGAGCACTAAGGTGAACTCTGACAGAGTTAGACTTAAGGCCCAGATTGAAAGGTAGAGCAAATATTTCAATACTACCACTACCAAGCACGAGAAGGGATTCTCGCTGTGCTGAGAACACCAGACAGAGAATCTACGCCACTTAAGAGCGTAGGATTTCCTGGTGGATTGACGCCGAGAGGCCAAGACTACATCTTCCACCTCTCGAGGCAGCAGCAGGGGAGCTAGGACTACCCTTTCAGCAGCCAGGCCATCAGATGAAGGGACTGGAGGTTGGGGTGCAAGAGAGACCCCTGATCCTGAGACAGGAGATCGTGTTGAAACCCCAGAGGAATAGATGTGTCCACCGCCAGCTGTAGCAGAAGCGGGAACCACGGTTGCCTCGGCCACCTGGGGGCTATGAGAATCAATGAAGCTCTGTCCTTGAGGACTTTGAACAGCGTTCTGGACACTAGTGGTGTGGGAGGAAACGCATACAGCAGGCCTGTGGACCACGAGATCAGAAACACATCCGCTGCTACTCTGAGAGGATGCGGTTGCCTGGAGCAAAAGCTCGGAAATTGCCGGTTCAGAGGACTGGCGAAAAGATCCATGGTGGGGAGACCCCACTTGAGAAAGACATGCTGAACCACCAATGGGTTCAGTCGCCATTCGTGTGGTTGCAGGATCCTGCTCAGTCTGTCTGCCAGGCAATTTTCCTGACCTGGGAGGTAGACAGCCTTGAGGAGGATTCCGTGATGGACAGCCCAAGAGCACAGTCGTTGTGCCTCCTGACAAAGAAGGAAGGAGCCTGTCCCTCCTTGCTTGTTTACATAGAACATGGCAACTTGATTGTCCGTCTGAACCAGTACAGACTGGTGAAAGGCGAGGTGAGAGAAGGTTCTCAGAGCTAGGCGTATCGCCAGTAGCTCCAGGAAGTTTATCTGTTGAGTAGCCTCCCAAGGGGACCAGAGACCCTGAGTACATGCCCCTTGGCAATGTGCTCCCCAACCGAGAAGAGAAGCATCTGTTGTCAGCACTTGAGTATGCGGAGGGGATTGAAAAACCACTCCGAGCACCAGATTCGGAAGATGAAGCCACCATTGCAGAGAGGAGACTAGGAGGTCGGATATCTTTACTGAGTCCGCTAGGTTCCCTGTGGCTTGATGCCACTGAGTGCGAAGGCTCCACTGAGCAGGTCGCATGTGCAGGCGGGCATTGTGGGTTACATGAACTGTGGAAGCCATATGGCCTAGTAGTCTCAGGATTGCCTGGCAGAGACCAGGGAATTGCTGCGAAACTGGCTGGCCAGATCCATTAGCCTGTGGGCCCTGTCCAGAGGCAGAAAAGCCTTTGCTTGAAGAGTGTCTAGCCTGGCCCCTATGAACTCTAAGTTCTGGGACGGGAGCAAAGTGGACTTTGCGAAGTTTATGACAAACCCCAAGTGCTGAAGCAGAGCCACAGTGCGTAGGGTGGCTTGGTTGGCTTCTTGGGAAGACTGGCCCCTTATGAGCCAGTCGTCCAGGTACGGAAACACAAAGAGACCCTGAAGCCTCAGGTAGGCCGCCACCACCGCCAGGCATTTGGTGAACACCCTGGGAGCGGAGGACAGGCCAAAGAGTAGTACTCTGTACTGATAGTGGTTTCCTCCCACAACAAACCTGAGATATTGTCTGTGGTCTGGATGAATAAGGATGTGAGTATACGCATCCTTGAGATCTAAGGAGCATAGCCAGTCTCCCTGCTGGAGGTAGGGCAGCAGGATTCCAAGGGTAAGCATCTTGAACTTTTCCCTCTCCAGGAACTTGTTGAGGTTGCGCAAGTCTACGATGGGTCTGAGGCCTCCTGTTCTTTTTGGTACCAGAAAGTACCTGGAATAAAAGCCTTGACCTCTCAGGTGGTGGGGCACCGGTTCCACAGCCTGATCCTGTAGCAGACCTGCTAACTCCTGAAGGAGTAGGTCCCTGTGCAGAGGGGGTCTTGGAGGCTCCCCTGGAAAATAGGAGGGAGGTACCTGGTGAAAATGTAGAAGATAGCCCTTTTGGACTATATGAAGAACCCAGGTATCTGATGTGACGACTGACCACCTGTGGGCAAAGTGGGCTAGCCGGCCTCCTGTGCTGAGAGAACCCAGCTGAGGAGAAGAGGCTATGCTGGTTGGAGTCAAAAACCCCCACACTGCTGAGCAGGGGCCAGTGTTGGTGGCTTGGGGGCCTTCTGCCTACGGGGCCCTTGACCCTGCCCCTTGGCCTGCTGACCCTGTTGGGGAGCTGCAGAGGCCTGATAATGAGGGTATTGTTTATAGGCAGATGACTTCCTAGGGTAAAAGGTCTTTTTTCCCGAGCCCTTCTTCTTCTGAGAAGGGGCAGAGGTTTTCCTGGAAAGCCTAGTCCTGGTCAGAGTCTCGGTCTCGAGTTCTGCAGCCTTTTCAGCCATGGGCTTGCCAAAGAGGTTTACACCTAGGCAGGGGACATCAACCAACTTGTCCTGGACCCATGGCTTGAGGTCGGATGACTGTAGCCAAGCCTGTCGGCGGGCACCGATGCCGCCCCGGCTACTCTGGCCGAAGCCTTGAAGCCATCGTAGGCTGCTCGAGAGATAAGCTTCGAGCACTCTCGAATACCGGTGGACAAGGCCTGGAACCTCTGCAAAGGTTCCTCGGAGAGACCAGCAGAGAACCCGGCAATCTCCTTTGCCAGGTCTCGGAGGTACATGCCCATGTAGAGCTGGTATGTCTGGACTCGGCAAGCAAGCATAGAGCCCTGGAAGCACTTCTTACCGAGGGCATCCAGGTTCCGGGCCTCCCGGCCGGGAGGCACCGAGGAGTGCATCTTCTGACTTTTCAGCCGATGCATGGCCGATTCCACAACCATGGAGTGGTGCGGTAATTGTGCCTTTTGGAACCCGGGGCTCTTGCGGACTCGATAAATGGAATCAACCCGCTTGTTCAACACCGGCATTCGGGGGAGAGTCATACTGGAGGGCCTCGAGCTCCTCGGCTCGAGGCTCCTCCTCGGGATCCGCGGGGAAGGCCAAGGCTTTGGCCATATCCCGCACGAAGTCCGAGAACCGGGTATCCTCCGGTGGGGATCGTCTCCGAGGCTCGGACTCGGGCGAGTCCGATGGGACACACCGAGTCCGATGGGTGTCGGGTGACTCTTCGTCCTCCGTCTCCCAGCCCGACTCCTCGGAGGAGGAATCGAGCGGCTCCGGTCAGGCGGGCACCGATGCCCTCCGCCCCGACGCCGAGGGTATCGGCGTTAACGACCTCGGCCCCGAATGGGAGGTCAAGGGAGACCGTGGCTGAGGATCGACTCGAGCCCGCATGGACTCGAGGATCGGCTCGGCCTCCGGGGTCGACTTGGACGTCGAGGTCCCGGTGGTCGGGGCAGATGCACCGGTGAGACCGGCGATCAATGCCCGCTGCTGTTCCATGAAGGCAGCGAAGCTGCTCTCCAAGGCCGTCAACCTGAGTCCGAGCTCAGGAGACCCAGCAGCCCCCGACTCGGGCCCCGATGTCGCCGAGCCCGACGTCGGCTCCCGCGGAGAGTCCACGAGGACAACAGCACTTACGTGTCCAGGAGACTCCATCTCGACATGAGGATGCTTGTCAGGCCTCTCCGACTCCGAAGACCCGGGGATGGCTATTGGGGCTATGCAACCTGGCCCTCGAGGAACCAGGAGCGTCCACCAACGCCGCCCTCGTGGGTTTCTTCTTCCTGCGATGTTCCCGTGAAGGAGACCCCCGCTCAAAGGAACCCCAACGCTGCTTGGGGCCGGAGTCCCGAGACATCGAGGCCTCTGACGAGGTCAGGGCCCGGCCGGACGCGGAGTCACAAAACATTCTATCCTTCTGGTGCTGCCGACTCCTCAACGCCTTTGAGGACATTTTGCCACACGAACCACAGATCATCGGGTCATGATCTGGTCCGAGGCAACAGAGGCAGTAGTCGCGTGTGTCGGTAAGAGACATAAGTTTCTTACACCGATCACACTTCTTAAACCCGCTGGTAGCCATCGGGGGAAAAAGGGTCCCTGCTAGGTCAAAAGACCGGGCTGCCAGGGAAAAAAGAAAAAAGGCGCGAACGCCAGTCACAAAGGACAAAAACCGAAAAATAGACAAAAGGACTCAATACCGGCGTATCGATCCGAGCGGGAAAAGGATCCGGCGTCGAACCGGAGAAAAAAGAGAAAAATTGGGAAAATCAACTTTTTCCTCGGGAAAAAACGAACTACGTCCATCGGGCTCCGCGGAAAAAAGAAGACTGAGCAAGATGGCACCCTTGGGCGGGAAGGGGACCGCGCATGCGCGCTGCAATTCCCAAAGGCTTTCTTTGAAAGCTGGGGAAATGCTCCGCACGAGGGCTCCGTCGGCGCCGACGTCACCCATATGTGAGGACTGACTTCCTGCTTGGTCCTGGAGAAATCATATATACTCCTCAGAAGCAACTATTCTATTTTTTTTTAAGGCTTCACTGTATTGAGTTAGCAATGATGTAATATTTTGTACTGCATTTTCCAAAGCCTCCTCTCTACTGGGCTGGCATGTCCTTCTTCAAACACTTGCTCAACATCCCTTGTCATCTGGCAGCCCAGGTACCAAAGCCGCCTCTATTGCCCCCCTACAGCTCTTTTCAACATATCCAGTACCATTGTGAAATCTAGTTTTCCCCGCTCCCACTACACTCCATAAAGTCCCTTCTTTCTCTCTCCCTCATGCTCTCCCGCGTGGTGTTTCTTTAATACCGCAGCTGTAAGGTGGCAGAGAATTACAGGCATGGGATGCTATGCCTGGCCTGGAGTTATGTAGAGGAACAAATGCTTTGGCTATCCCAACCCACAAGGTCATAAACCTTGGTAATCCCCAGCCTCATCCAGTCTTGGAGTTTATCCCTGGGCCAAAATCTGAATTTCCCCCCAAAGGCAGGCATATAATGGTACCTGCACTCAAGTCACAACTCTTTCTAAGCTGTCTCCATCAGGTTCAATTGCCACTTGCACCAACATGTTATGGCATATGTTTGAAGGGTCCTCAGTTCCCTTGTGATGCAGCACAAACACAGGAGACAGCAGTTGCACCATTTCTCCCAGCAGATCCTGATCATCCAATGCCCTAGCCAACCGAAGTATGGTCAAGTCGTTCTTGAGCAACCATCAGCGTGGCATTTGCAGTTTATATAAGAGCTTGGGAAAAGGGCCCTGCCAGCACTCTTGAAAGGCAGAGTGCAGGGCCATGGCTTCCAACTTACTGAAATTTATCTTCAGCCTCACAAACACCTCAAACAGAGAAGGACCTTATTTTATTAGGTGCTGTTTGCAGGTCATTGTTCATGAACAGTAAATATGATGTCTGCAAAGAGGCAAAGTTTAATTTCCTTACAACCTATCTGAAAGCAGCTGAAAATGCAAGGGAACCACAGTCAGACCATCAGGGGCTCCAGCACAAGTAAGAACAAAAGCGAAGACAGCAGGCATCCCTGCTTGGTTCCACCCCAAGAGTCAAATGCCCAAAAGGCAGCATCATTGGTTAAAATTCTTGCATTGGGTCTGGTATGCAGCACCCTTATCCATCTTAAAAAAATTTCCCTTGAATCCCTCTATTCAAGTACCCAAAACACAATCCCATATCACTTTATCAAAAGCCTTCTCAATATCCAGGCTGAGGACAAGCTCTTGTCTAGCCCCAAAGAGGTCACCCAGACAGTGCTGCTATAAGCTGCTCCACATTTGTCACTCCATGGCAGCCCTTGACGAAACCCATTTGTTCCTTAGCTATCAAATCTGGAATGATCTCTCCCAAGCTTGTCATCAAGATGGCAAGACGCCATGAGTATCTGGGCTTACCATTCAACTGTGTCTCAGTCTGCCATCTCGCTCATAAACTGCTGCCAATAGCTCACCGTTGGGGATTCCTTACACACCCAGAACTGCAATATTACTTGTTTAATCAACAATAGAACAGTGATGACAAATTTCTTCTCTATCTTCTGGAGCTTAGCAGCATGGAGTAGGCTGACATCCCCCAATAGTCAACTGGTGTTACCACTATCTCTCCAATAGCTGTTAAGGCCACACGCCACAACAATCTTAACTCCATATATTCCATAAAGGAGTGCAACAATCTGCCAGTTTGGTGTTTACATTTCCCACAGACACTGCTAGCCCATAATTTCATTCTGGCCCCCTTTTCTTTAGTAATGTTACTCCAATGTAATAATTTAAACTGAATTTCCTGAAGGCCCACATTCACCATCTTCTGATATATAGTCTCTTACACTCCTATGTATTTCAAACTCCCCTTTGCTCACATCAGTGGAAAGTTAGTCAACTACAGACTGCAACAGAATTACTTTACTGCCTGGACCTCAGATTTGTCAAAGTTAAATTTGCAGAACTGAAAAAGAACTGAAGTGCTGTATAATCTGAATGATTTTCCCCAAATATTCACTAGCATGGTCGCACAAAGAAGCATGTCATTGGCAAGTAAGTTCAAATAGTGTTCGTGCTTGCCAACTTGCAGCCCCATCAACTCTGCAGATTATCTCTGTTTGCATGCCAAGAGTTCCAAAGATAAAATAAACAAAAGCAGAGAAGGGGGGACACCCCACTCTAATCCCTCTATAAAGCCGAAAAGATTCAGTAAGGTTATCATTGACCACCAGCTGTGCAGTAGATGCCACATACAGTATTTTTGCCCAATTAAATTTTTACCAATTCAGGCATGATATGACCCAATAATGTAGCTAACATTAACGCTTGACTGACTCTTCGGCATTATTTTTGGAAGGCGATGGAGAGCATGTATTTTTGTGAATACACTATCAAATTTAATTCTGGGCTGGTTCATATTGCTATTTCGAGTTTGCCACTGTATTAGCTGTGTTACTAGGGTTTAACAATGATGTGTGATATGAGGAGATTGGTGGGAGGGAGTCATCAACATAAGAAAGAGCTGAAGGGATGAGGGGGGAAGAGGGGCAAAATGAAAGAGTATTATTGTGGTAGAGGCTGGTGTGGCTCACTATTTGTACGATTGCTGTGAGTGGATTATGTTGGGAGATACTGTATGAGTGAGGTAGGATCTGTGTGAATTGTTGGGGTGACATATACATAAGGTGTGGCAAGACTACGAGCAAGATAATAACAGTGGTACAGTTAACAAGGTAGTCTATTGGGAGGCAACGAAGGCTGGTATATTTGAAAAGATCATGGCCTATATGACAGGGGTGGAGAGGAGAAGTTGAGAGCCTTATTGAGAGAACTCAAGCAGCTCCACCTGGCTCATTTTGGGACTATAAAGGATGATGCTAGACAAGCATATTTGGTGTTGTGAAGGAAGATTGACTTGCTGACTGAAAAGACCAAATACAACATACAAATATATAGGTATAAATTATGTAGGTGAAGCAACAAGACAGGGAAAATGCTTGCCAATTAAATCAGGCACTATGGTTCCAAAGTCGTTTTAGTGATTAGGGGACTAGAGAGAGAGGTTTATAGGACGGAGAATGAAGTGCAGGAACAATTTGTTCATTACTATAGGGATTTGTATGTGCTGGGACTCAAGCATGGAAAAAATAAACTGTAAGTTTTTTTCATGGCATGGTGCTACCCCAGGTAAATGCAGAGCAACTTCACTATTTGAATGCCCTTGCATAGAAGAAGCTATCAAACAATTGATAAGACACTGGGGCCTGATGGATTGGGCCTGGAATTCTACCAAATTTTGGGAGACTTAGTGGCAGAACGTTTGAGGAGGATGGGTGAGGCAATGCAAGTAAGGGACCATCTAGGACATATTAGGTATTAACATATTGTGTTGATATCTAAGCTGGGCACAGACCATATATTATTGAGCTCATATCTACCCATCTCATTGTTAAATCAAGATATCAAGATTATAGCTACCGAAGAGTCAATCAAGCGTTAATCTGTCATAACATAACTGCCCACCCTCACAGTTGCAAATAAAGAAAAGCAAATGAAACAAAGTACTGAGTGAAGCTCATAAACCTCCAATTTGGAGCACTGTCACTATGTCCTGCTCCATTACGGCATCCAAGAAAAACATCTGAAGAGCAATGAAAAACCACAAGGCTTAATTATTTAAGTACACCAATATGTGTCACCATCTCCCTCTGGAGTCAAGCAGCCAAATGCAAGCACTGCAACAAGTTTGGAAGCATTACTTCCATCCAACCAATAAGTAACTTGGTGACCACTACCTGCTGCAAATAAGTGACACATACTACTCTGGCCTCTCATTGCATAGCGCATTCGCATGTCACTCTTCCAATACTAAACTCCCAAAACTGGACTCCCAAAAGAGTATGGCGGGCAGTACGTCCTTGTAAGAAGTAATTAGTAGCCAGTGCAGCCCACCATGTGACATGTTGTTTCCAAGTGGTGGCACAGAGACGTACAAAATACAACATGCAGTCCAACCACAAGTCACAACAAGTTCCAAATCGGGTGTGAAGATTCTCTTTAGCACTACATCTAGTAAGCATCTAATTCACCATGAATTATTCAGAATGGCTGCACACGTCCCTTGTTGTTTACCTAAACATTCCAAAGGCCAACCAGTAGGTCCTATTTTTGTTCCTGTGGCAGCTGGTCCATAAAATGTTTAAGCTCCTCTGAGGTCAAAAAAGTTTGCATGTGAATTTCAAAAAGTGACTTGCACTTTCACTAGGAACTGCATAGCAAAGTGCATGCCCATCTGACATAGTTCCGAGCAATAAGGGGCCATCCTATGCCCATCTTCCATCAGTTTGGCCAATTCCCTTTGTATGTTAAAAGGCGTATTTTAGAAAGGTGGTATAGGTGCAATCTGGGACATCCAAGTCAAAATGTCTGAAATTCCATGGAAGGGAAAGAGTGAAGGTGGGCACCTGCAAGTGTTTTCTAAAATTGGCCCTCTTCAACCTAAAAGATAAACATCTCCGTCAAACAGAAATGGCACGGGATCATGCAGAATTATACCCCAGACACATGCAAGTTTCGAGGCAATTTTAGAAACTTGGACATGTCCAATATGGATGGACATCAGCCCAGCAACACAGACATGTCTGTCATGGTATGTGAATCTCTCAGCACATACGCATTCCGGCCTACCATATTGCATGTGGAGATTTGCAGCTCGCGGCAGCCAAGAAAAACATCTGTTTATTCACCTGTATGCTTTTTTTTTTTTTTTTTATAAGAGTAGTGAAAATTACTGGGGGAAAGGGCTTTCTCCTCTTCTCTGTACAAGCCTTCAGTTGCCGAAATGAACATTTTTCAGATGCCTATGTGTGACCAAAGATGGGCATAGGTATAGACATATCTGCCGTCGAGGCCAAATGTGCAGCGCTGTTCTACAATTGGGTGCACATGTGTATTTTTCTGGAACACCCTTAACACGTCTCTGGCACAACCCCATGAGACACAGATGTATTACGCAGGGTATGTGTAAATTTGGGGCATTCTAAAATGGTTCTTGGGACGTCAATGTGATTTTCACATGTGAATGAGTGTTTTTAGAAGTGGGAATCACAATAGCATTTCTAAAATGACCTCCTATGTCTCTCTGTTCTTTATATTTTTGCAAAAGCTTTGCTTTGCCGGCACACTTAAGAATGCAGGCAATAAACAGGCCTCAGTCTGCCTTCACCTTCTTTTCTGACTTCAACCCAATGTACTCACTCTATATGAACTGGGAAATGCTCCTTGTCCAGCCCTACTGCTTCTGGCAGCCATAACTCCACCAAGGCCCATACTTCCTGATTTTTCAGTCTCTCAGGGAAACTGATGATTTGAATATCATTTCTGCAGCCTCTATTCTCTTGATCTTACTATACACTCTAACAGCTGTTTATTAATCATCTGCATGTGTGAACTCTCGCCTCCACAGCCTAAGAACTTTCCTCTTGGCACACTATTCTGATTTTGGCCTGTTCCATCCATACAGGAATTAAATGAAAGCTTTGATTCGCATTCGGTGAGAATGCATGTATTATTGAGAACTTGTCCTCCATGATCTATTAAGTTTCTAGTCAGTTCACATACTACCTCCTCCTCCAATGTAATAATCAGTTAGCATCTCTGCTGCTATTTTGTGTTCCAAATCTTTGTTCTTATGGCTGCTCTTCATCGATTTTACTGGCAAATCTGTTGCTCAGGGCAGCACACACTGCCACCTGTGTGTCACAAGTTAAGGTCACACACTCACAAGGTTGTTTTTTTGTTTTTTTGGGGGGTTTTATATTTAACTATTTCTTCAACCTTATCATCAACATCAACAGCATTCTTTACATCACTATTAGAGTAATGTACATTTTCTCTGTTTCATAACCCTCGTCTCAGACTTAACCAAATTCACTCTTGAACAATGTATAAACTCTGTCTCATATTAATTATCTCCCATTCCTTACTATTGATCATGTTATCATTCACTACTCACTCCTCCTAATCTTTAATTTCTCCCCCCCCCCCCCGCCCCCCAGGTCTTAAGCCTCCCTTCATTCCCACAGAATTTTATATCCCCCATCCCCCCTCCCTTCCCCTACTCTCCCCACCCCCCCTCCCTTACCTACCCCCCCCCCCCCATCCCTGCAGGGCAAGCCTCAGTTCCACCCACTCCTCCTCAAATCAATCCATTCTTTGAAGTTGGCATGTTGTTAATCTTCCATCACCACAATATGTCGTACTCTCTCTTCTCCATGCTAGGCACCTCCACTTGTTTCTATGCAGCTTATTTATCTCATACCTGGCTGCACTTAAACATGCTATGAGGGCCCTACTCTTCTCCCTTCTACTCTCCCCCTCCACCATGAGAGTAGGTATATACCAGGGTCTATTTCCACTATCACCCCTGTAAGACCTGCCATCCATCCCTACATCTCCTTCCAGTACCTCTCTATCTTCGTGCATGTCCACCATATGTGTCAGAAGGTCCCCTTTTCACCACACCTCTGCCAGCAGCTCGGGGAGGCCCCAGGGAACATCTTGCGCAATCTAGTGGGTATGTAATACCATCTCAACATGATTTTATAGCTATTTTCCCTGTTACTACTGGATCAGGGGGCCTGACGAATTTGATCAGCTATCTGCCTCCACTTCTTACCTGTGATCTCCCTGCCCTAATCCTCTTCCCAGTCCTTCATATATTTAAACTTCTTATTTCACCCTCCCCCCACCCTGGCCGCCTTTATATAAGGCTGTAATCATCCCCTTGGAACTATGTTTCCCATACCATATTACCTCCATATCTTGAAGCTCCCTCAGCATTGCCTGTTCCCCCCTCCCCCACCATAGTTCTTAAAAAATGACAAACCTGATCATAGTGAAACCTATCCCCATCCCTCAGGTCATATTCCTCTTTTAGTTCTCCAAATGGTATAGGTTCTCCCTGTTCCACCAGCTGGTGGAAACATGTGAGCCCCTTGGCTCTCCACCCCTCATACGCCCCTCCCTCCCACCCTGGTTGAAAAGCCCACCACCCCCTTAATGGTGTCATTAAGGAGAAGGTATCTCGGGATCTGGCATTTTCTCTTTTCCTTACCTGATCCCAGATTCGAAACACCTGCCTCATGCTGGGTGTGCCCTCCCCTAGCCATTGTCTGTCCCCCTGACTCATCCACGGCTAGGCCTCTATCCTGCCCCCTGTAAATAACTTTTCTCCACTTCCATAAACTGATTACACTCCCCCACCTGTCGACACTCCATTATATGTCTGATTTGGGCCGCTCGATAATAATTTATTTTATTTATTTTTTTGAACTTTTTTTTTAAACCGCCCCTTCCAGCGATCAGGGGCAATTTACATGGAACTACAACACAGTGGTACATGGAACATATTTAATGATTACATAATTTAAACAAGGAACTTAGAACAATAACTATATACTGTAACACGCTAGATACCCCACAGCCTGGGCATGCAGGATTAAGCGGCCTGATATTCTTTCTTCAGATAGTATAGTAGTGTTTGAGGAGGCATTGCCTCATGGGAGTTGTAGTACTTTTTAGTATCCAAATAAAGAATAGTTGAGCACGAATGGTTTCAGGCAAAAATAACAGGATTTTAATTCCCCTCCGGGCGGATTCAAACAAAGGAAACAAAAGACATTTTGCCATACATCTCTGGCAGGAAAACACCATAAGAATTCAACAAAAATAGCTTCTTATATCAGCATGAACATTTGCCTTGGAGCAATCAAACTTTAACACTTCTCAGCTCAAAATGTTTGTGCTTCCTTCCTGCTGACTCATGTAACTCTCTGGACAGCCTGGCTTTAGCACAAAGATATTATGTTATCTGAAATAGACAATGTACAGTCCATTTGTTCTTCTGGCATACACTCTACAACCGGTTCTGTCTCCATTGCTTCATAATGGCTATCAGCTGGGAATGTTTGAAACTTGCTACACGGCGTTTCTAAACCCACACCCAGTTTCTCTGCTCGAGGCTTCTCTTTGTAGCACTCTATCAGACACAGTTGAGAATTATCATATATATTGTATTTACTGTGAGGAGAGTCCCACCCTTCTGGGTCAGCACAAGACCAATTCTTAAAAACAGTTTTGTCCTTGAGCCGATCCCTCAGCCTACCTTTTGGCTTTCTTACAGGAGGATTCCTTTGTACTTCAGGGTCAGCTAAAGATCCAAACCTTGGAGTTTGTGAGAGCTCCCAAGTTAGCCTTCCTGGTATTCTTTCCTTTTGGCTGCCTTTCAGACACGGCACCAAACCTGGGCTGTTTCTACCTGGCTTCTTGGCACTGGTTTTCCAATTGTTTCTCTTGCTGGTTTCCCTCTCAGAATTAAACCTCAGAGAATCCTCTCTCAACGTCAGCTCCTCTGAGTTCTCACTCCCAAGCAGTTCTTCTTCTGAACTTGACTCCTGTTCTGGCTCTGGTCTTCCTCTCCGTTCCAATCTTTGTTCTGCTTGTTCTCCTTCCTTCTCTCCTTTCCCTCCTTCCTTTCTCTCTAATGAGCATTTTTTATACCCCTGCCTTCTAGAGTTTAACATAACCCCTCCTCCCAGCAGGTGTTCTGCCTCAACTCCTGACTGTGGAGATAAACTGCAGCAGGGGCGTGTTTTCCTCTCCCGTGACTCATTCTGCTTGTGGTTTCCCTGGAAACCATGAGCCATGTGCTTTTGTTGTCTGTCAGCTACTGAAGCCAACTCTTCCGTTTCGGCTATCTCTAAGGGATCAGAGGGACTTTCTACACCACAATACATACCAGGGCACACTAATTACAGAGGCATAGTAATGACTGGATTTTCTTATCTATATACAATGAGTTATGGTAGGGAAATAAGACGTGTTCAATTGTTGGGGTAGAAGGGAGGGTGGAGTTATTGGAAGTATTGTTTATTAGCTGAGCATTATAATATTCTGAGAAAAGATGTGTTCCCTTATGTTTGGTACCCCCAGCCCGTCCTCTCCCCTGAAAGCATGCATCACTTCCCTCGCCACTCGGGGTGGTTTATGCCTCCAGATGTACCTAAAGACTTTCCTCTGCAACGGGGAAAGCCGACAGTCGCCCAAGAGCGGATGGTTCGGAAGAATGTATCCTTGAAGGATACTACCAAAAGCAGAGAGGTTCCACAAAAGAGTAAAGTAGCCCAAATGCCCTCAAGTATGGAGCAGACAGAGCTTAAAAATCCCAATTTACCCGTCTAAAAATAACCAAATTAACATGAATAAAATACATTCTCTAAAATGCTTGTAAGCAAATGCTAGATGTCTAAAGAATAAGATGGGAGAGTTAGAATATATAGCACTTAATGAAAGGTTAGATATGATTGGAATATCAGAGACATGGTGGAAGGAGGACAACCAGTGGGACACTGTGATACCTGGGTACAAACTATATCGTAATGATAGAGCTGATAAAATTGGTGGAGGGGCTGCGCTCTATGTTAGAGAGGGCATTGACTCAGAAAGGATTAAAGATTTGCAGGAAACAAAATCTGCTGTAGAATCTATATGGATTGAAATTCCATATAAAAGGGGGAAGGCAATGGCAGTGGGGGTGTACTATCGAGCCCCTGGCCAGAATGACCAAATGGATGATGAAATGCTCAAAGAAATCAAGGAAGCTAATAAAAGTTACAGCGCAGTAATAATAATGGGTGATTTCAATTACCCCGGTATCGACTGGGTCAGTGTCACGTCAGGACATGCTAGGGAGATAAAGTTCCTAGATGAAATAAATGACTGCTTCTTGGAGCAGCTGGTTCATGAACCGACCAGAGGGGAAGCCATATTAGACCTAGTCCTTAGTGGAACACCAGATCTAGTGCAAGAGATAAGGGTGTTGGGGCCACTTGGCAATAGTGATCATAGCATGATCTCCTTTGATTTAATTAGTGGAGGAGGGATAGTAAGGAAATCCACAGTACTACCTTTTAACTTTCAAAAGGGAGACTATGATAAAATGAGGAAAACAGTTAAGAAAAAACTAAAAGGAGCAGTTGCACAGGTTAAAGACGTACATCAAGCTTGGGTGTTGTTGAAAAATACTATCTTGGAAGCCCAGACCAGCTGTATTCCACGCTTTAAGAAAAGTGGAATGAAGTCCAAAAAACTGCCAGCTTGGTTTAAAGGTGAGGTCAGAGAGGCTGTTGTTGCCTAAAAAGCATCTTTCAGGAAATGGAAATAAGAGCCAAACGATGAAACCTGGAAACAGCACAAGCACTGGCAAGTCAAATGCAAGGCATTGATAAGGCAGGCAAAGAGAGAATTTGAGAAGAAGCTTGCTGCGGAAGCAAAAACGCAAAATAAAGACCTTTTCAAGTACATTCGTAGCAAAAAACCTGTGAGAGAGTCAGTTGGTCCATTAGATGATAAAGGGGTTAAAGGAGCACTAAGAGGCGACAAGGCGATAGCGGAGAGACTGAATAAATTCTTTGCTTCGGTCTTTACTGAGGAAGATGTAGGGATGTTACCCATGATTGAAGTGGTATTTAAAGGTGCGGAAGAATTGAAGGAAATATCGATACATCGGGAAGATGTCTTACAACTATTAGATAAACTGAAGAGTAGCAAATCACCTGGGCTGGATGGTATACATCCAAGGGTGTTGAAAGAACTGAAATATGAGATTGCAGACCTGCTATCAGTAATCTGTGAACTATCATTAAAATCATCTCTAATACCTGAAGATTGGAGGATCACCAATGTAACACCAATTTTTAAAAAGGGTTCCAGGGGTGATCCGGGAAACTACAGACCGGTGAACCTGACGTCAGTACCAGGAAAAATGGTAGAAACCATCATAAAGAATAAAATTACTCAGCATGTAGATAGTCACAACCTAATGGGAGACAGCCAACATTGCTTTAGACAAGGAAGATCTTGTCTTACTAATCTGTTATGTTTTTTTGAAGGAGTGAATAAACAGGTGGACAAAGGTGAGTCGGTTGATATTGTGTATCTGGACTTTCAGAAAGCCTTTGACAAGGTCCCTCATCAGAGACCTTCGGCAAAACTAAAGAGTCATGGGATAGGAGGCAGTGTACTATTGTGGATCGGGAACTGGTTAAAAGATAGAAAGCAGAGGGTAGAGCTAAATGGCCAATTTTCCCAATGGAGAAAGGTGAATAGTGGTGTACCCCAGGGATCTGTGCTGGGTCCGCTGCTTTTTGACATATTCATAAATGAGCTGGAAAGTGGAATAATGAGTGAGGTTATCAAATTTGCAGATGACACAAAACTATTTAAAGCTGTTAAAACCCAAGAGGATTGTGAAAAATTGCAAGAGGATCTTGATAAATTGGAAGACTGGGCATCAAAATGGCAGATGAAATTTAATGTGGACAAGTGCAAGGTTATGCACCTAGGGAAGAACAACCCAAACTATGGTTACACGATGCAAGGTTCCACATTAGGAACCACCACCCAGGAAAAAGATTTAGACGTCATTGTGTGCAGCGGCGGCCAAGAGAGCAAATAGAATGCTAGGTATGATAAGGAAAGGAATGGAAAATAAAACAAAAGATATTATAATGCCTCTATATCGTTCCATGGTGAGACCGCACCTTGAATATTGTGTGCAATTCTGGTTGCCGTATCTTAAAAAGGATATAGCGATTTTAGAAAAGGTTCAGAGAAGAGCCACCAAAATGGTAAAGGGGATGGAAGGATACTCCTATGAAGAAAGGCTAAAAAGGTTAGGGCTCTTTAACCTGGAAAAGAGATGGCTGAGGGGAGATATGATAGAAGTCTATAAATTAATGAACAGAGTGGAACGGGTAAACGTAGATCGATTGTTTACCTTATCAGAATATAGAAAGACTAGGGGACATGCAATGAAGCTACAGGGTAAACTATTTAAGACTAATAAAAGAAATATTTATTTCACTCAACGTGTAATCAAACTCTGGAATTTGTTAGCGGAGGATGTAGTAAAGGCTGTTAGTGTAGCTGGGTTTAAAAAAGGTTTGGACAAGTTCCTGGAGGAAAGGTCCAAAAACCATTATTAAGAAGTGACCGAAGATATCAATGCTTGACCCAGTACAAGCATTGTGGAACTTGTGTCTCTTGGGGAAACTGCTAGGTACATATGACCTAGATTGGCCACTGTTGGAAACAGAATACTGGGCTTGATGGACCTTGGTCTGACCCAGTATGGCATATCTTATATTCTTATGTCTGAAGTGTCGCATCCGGCACTGGCACCGGCACCGCGAGAGCCTGAAACAAATATAAGAGTCTAGGAAGGATGTTCATCTTAACTGCTGCTATTCTGCCCAATCAAGAGGTCTCGAATTTCATCCACCCCTCCAAATCTTTTCTTATCGTTGTGAACAATGGTGGGTAGTTGGCCCTGTATAACTCTTCATATTTAGTTGGTATTTGTACACCTAAGTAGGTAATTGATTTGGCAACCCATCTAATAGGGAATTGTTTCTTTAACACTGTGATTACTCCCAGAGTGAGCATAAGATTGAGTGCTTCCGTTATTTCCAGGTTCATTTTAAATCCGGATACCCCACCATACCGATTCATCTCTTCCACCACCACTGGTAATGATTGCTTCAGCTGCTTCAGATATAGTAATATATCATCAGCAAATAATGAAATAGTATGCTATTTCCCTCCCCTCCCCCTGCTCAGCCCCTTTATCAGCCCATTAGCCCTCACCCTCTGTGCTAATGGTTCCACTGCTAATGCAAATAATAACGGTGACATTGGACACCCCTGTCTCGTACCTCTCCCCAATTCAAATCCCACACAGTACCTTCCATTTACCTTTACTTTGGCCTGTGGACCCCTGTATAATCCCCTCACCCACGACCCAAAATTGGGTACAAAGCCCATCTTTTCCATGACGGCATTCAAAACCCCCCAGTGTACCCTATCAAATGCTTTCTCAGCATCTATGAATAAAAGCATCATTTCCTCTTGCTCCTGTTGGACTGCCCACACTACTTCCGCTGTCTGCTTTATGTTATCAGTTGTTTGATGCCCCCTTATGAACCCTGTTTGGTCCCTATGCACCAACCCCCCCCCCCCCTTCAATGGAGCCAATCTCATAGCTAACACCTTCACTAATATTTTAACATCTACATTTATGAGTGATATGGGCCTGTATGATCCGCATTGTGTTCAGTCTTTCCCTGGTTTCGATATAAGTATAATCCCTGCCATAAGCATCTCCCCAGACAATGCCCTCTCTTTACCCTGGAGTCCATTGAACACCCTGGTTAACAAGCCCCCACTTCCCCCAGAAAATTTTTATAAAAGCTCCCCAATATTCCATCCAATCCTGGGGCTTTCCCGGCTACTAACCCCTTTACCACTCTCTCCACCTCGTCCCCCAATATTTCCCCATCCAAGATGTCACATGTCTCCTCCTGTAGAGTTAGAAAATTTTGTTGCTGTTGTTGTTAAGTGCCGTCGAGTCGGAGTTGACTCATGGCGACCCTCTGGATAGCTATCCTAAATTGTGTTCGGTCTTCAGTAAGGCGGCTCATTGTTGACAGACTGGTACCCATAGCTGCTGTTATTGTATCGATCCATCTCATTGCTGGCCTTCCTCTTTTACGTTGACCTTCTATCTTGCCAAGCATGATGTCTTTCTCTAATGATCTCTCTCTTCGCATGATGTGTCCAAAGTATGAAAGTCGAAGTCTTGTCATCTGAGCTTCTAAAGAAAGCTTAGGTTTGATCTCCTCTAGTACCGACTGGTTTGTTCTTCGGGCAGTCCATGGTATACACAGTATTCGCCGCCAGCACCATAATTCAAAGGCATCAATGTTCTTCCTGTCTGTCTTTTTCACTGTCCAGCTTTCACATCCATATGATGTTATTGAAAATACCATGGCTTGAACAAGTTGAATCTTTGTATGGAGAGAGACATCTCTGCTCTTGAGAATCTTATCTAGGTCTTTCATAGCCATTCTGCCAAGAGTAATAAGTCGTTTGATTTCTTGACTGCTTGCTGCTTCTTTATTGATAGTTGATCCAAGTAGGTTAAAGTTGTTCACAATTTCAATTTCTTCTCCTTCAACGATGAACCTGTTGATTATGCCAGTTGTCATGATCTTTGTCTTCTTTACATTAAGGTGCAGGCCCATTTTGAGACTATGTTCTTTGATTGTGAGAAGCAAATGTTTCAGATCGGAGTGGAGGAGTGGCCTAGTGGTTGGGGCAAGGTACTTCGGGCCGGAAGGTCGGGGGTTCAAATCCCACTGGAGGACAGCAACCTTGGGCCGGAAGGACTGGGGTTTCTAGTCCCACAGGTGCTCCTTGTGGTCTTGGGCAAGCCACTTAACCCTCCATAGCCCATGTTCCCTGTAAAATAGTTCTCTGTGTGCTGTGCTTTCCTGTCTAATCAATGTGTTTATACCTCAAAAAAAAAAAATTTCCTGTCATGATTTGACAATTTCCAATTTGTAATCAAACCGCTGCTGATCGCTGGAAGTAGCGGTATACAAATGTATACTAAATAAAATAAAAATAAATCTTCACTTTCAGCCAGTAATGTAGTATCATCAGCAAAGCGAAGGTTGTTGATAAGTCTTCCACCAATCTTCACACCTCTGTTGTCTTCATACAATCCTGCTTCTCTGATGATTTGTTCTGCATATAAATTAAACAGGTAGGGGGAAAGCATGCAGCCTTGTCTTACACCTTTGCTTATTTTAAACCATTCTGTTTCTCCTTGTTCCGTTCGAACTGTTGCTTCTTGATCAATGTACAGATTGCGCAAGAGAAGCTCTGGTATACCCATGCTTCTTAATGTGGCCCAGAGTTTCTCATGGTTTACACAGTCAAAAGCCTTGCTATAGTCGATAAAGCACAAATAGATATCCTTTTGGTATTCTTTAGTCTTTTCAAGGATCCATCTCACATCCGCAATGATGTCTCTCGTTCCTCACCCTTTCCTGAACCCTGCTTGCACTTCAGGTAGTTCTTGTTCCAGGTATGGTTGTAGTCTCTTTTGAATAATCTTCAGTAGAATCTTGCTGGCATGTGGGATCAGAGCGATTGTTTGATAATTTCCACAGTCAGTTGGATCACCTTTCTTTAGTATTGGTAAATTTTACGCCCTCCGAATACTGCCCTAACTGTTCCTCTGTTATTTCCCCTTGGTAGAATTTTACAAATTGTGCTCTAATTACTTCGTCTGAGTGGCATATTTCCCCATTTTCCCCTTGTACCTTCAAGATCATGGTTTGGGCCATCCTCTTCTTTAATTTACTTGCTAATAGCGGGAAAAGTAATGGAGGCACTCCTGAAAGAGCGAATAGTGGACTTTCTTAAAACCAACAGGTTGCATGATCCGAGGCAACATGGTTTTACCGAAGGACAATCTTGCCAAACAAATCTGATTGAGTTCTTTGAATAGGTGACCAAAGAACTAGATCAGGGGGTTACGATGGATGTCATCAACCTGGATTTCAGCAAAGCCTTTGATACTGTTTGATACAAAGGTTAAAAAATATCTGAAAGACCCAGTTATTTCATTAGGAGATTAAACCCAGTATCTGCTTCCCGAACTCCCCTTAATTTTGCCATAGCCCGCTGCCCTGTCTGCCACTAAAATCCCTCACTACCACCAACTGGTGGTCTGGGTAAGCCAGCAGCCTGTTTGTGATGTCAGCAAAAAAGGTCCTTGAATAGATGTTTGAGGGGACACAGAAACAGAAAAACAATGGCAGATAAAGACTATAACAACCTTTCCAATCTGTTTGCCCATAAGAACTATTATGTTTTAGAATCCCTTCCTCGCCATCAGAGATCCTCTCTATTTGTTCCATGTTTTCTTGAATTCAGATACAGTTGTCATCCCCACTACTTCCACTGGGAGGCTATTCCACGCATCCACCACTCTTACCGTAAGCAATATTTCCTCTGATTACTCATGAACCTATCTCCTTTCATCTTCATCACATGATCCATCATTACAGAGTTTTCTTTCAATTGGAAGAGGGTCATCTCCTGTGCAATTATACCATGGAGGGATTTAAATGTTTGTCATATCACCCCTCTCCTATCTTTCCTCCAAGGTATACATATTGGGCCCGATATTAGAAGGGCAGTTACATGGTTTACAGCTCTGTAAACCACGTAACTGAACATAAGAACATAAGATATGCCATAATGGGTCAGACCAAGGTCCATCTAGCCCAGTATCCTGTTTCCAACAGTGGCCAATCTAGGTCATACGTACCTAGCAGTTTCCCCAAAAGACACAGGTTCCACAATGCTTGTACTGGGTCAAGCATTGATATCCTGGGTCCCTTCTTAAGGATATTCAACATGGTTAGTGCTGCTGAATATCCCCGATTATGGCCCTTACGCACCCCAATGCTAACTGTTTAGCATGAGGGCATGTCAGGGGCATTCCAGGGAGGAGTGCAGGCGGAGATGATCGATAACCAGGCAGCAGCAATATTGCATGCTGCCTGGTTAGCGACCTGTGCCTAAAAGATAGGCGAGGAAAAACCTTGCCTATCCTTTAACTGCAGGGGCTAAGCGGGCGGCATGCAATATCGCTGCTGCCCAGTTAGCTACTGTGGCTTCTAGTGTGTGCAGTGATCCCCAGATATTCAATACTGGGACTACTTATGACCCCAGCAATGAATATCCAGAGTTAGAGTCAGTGGGCACGGCTATGCGCGTATAGCCTGTCCAAATGAATATCGGACCCATTGAAATTTTTAAATCTATCCCCACATGCCTTTGTACCAGGATCACTGACCATCTAGGCAGCCACCCTATAGATCGACTCTAGCCTGCTTATATCCTTTTGAAGGTGTGGTCTCCAGAATTGTACGTAGTACTCCAAATGAGGTCTCACTAGAGACTTATACAAAGGCACAATCACCTCCTTTTTCCTGCTGGTCATGCCTAGGCACCCACGTATCCTTCTGGATTTTGCCATTGCTTTTTCTATTGGTTTGGCTACTTTAAGATCATTTGATACAATCGTCCTGAGGTCTTGCTCTTCTTTTGTGAATTGTAGTACTTCACTCTTCACCCCCTATAATATACTGCTTCCTTGGGTTTTGCAGCCCAAATGCAGGAGGAGTTCACAACTATACAAGGACCCTACCACAGTTATAAAGTACCTATTTGGATCTTGGATAAAGCGTAGTTACTCACCTGTAACAGGTGTTCTCCAGGGACAGCAGGAATCAGTCCTCACTTATGGGTGACGTCAGCACTGACGGAGCCCGCGCAGAGCAATTCCCCAGCTTTCAAAGAAAGTTTTTGGAATTGCTACCACACATGCGTGATCCTCTTCCTGCCCAAGGGTGCCATCTTGCTCAGTCAGGTCCCTTAGCTCGAACCCTACCAAGCAGATGGCAAGGGAAGGACAAAAATTCAGTAACTCATCAGGGGAGGCAGGAGGGTAGTGAGGACTGATTCCTGGTGTCCCTGGAGAACACTTGTTACAACTGAGTAACTACACTTTCTCCAGGAACAAGCAGGAAGTCAGTCCTCACTTATGGGACTCCCTAGCTACAGGCTACCGAACCTGTAACCAAAAAACACCTCCGCAAGGCTGTAAGCAGAAGATGAAGCCGAAGCCTGAAGGAGCCCGAGTCCTCAGGTCGAAGCTCTCGGTAGCCGTAAAAAGGGTCGGAGGGCAGGAGTTGCTTATACCCCGAACAGATCACGGAGTACAGCCTGGCCGAAGGTGCTGTCCCGGCGGGACTCCCTTTCCAGGCAGTAGTGGGCGGCAAAGGTATTCATAGACGACCAGGTTGCTGCTCAGCAGATGTCCATCATGGGTACGGAGCGCAGCCAGGCCACCGAGGGCTGCCCACCTTTGCATGGGCGAACGCAATGCAGTCCGCCACCCAAACAGAGAGGGTGCGCTTAGTGACTGTTTGCCCCTGCCTATTGGGATCGTAGGTCACGAAGAGCCGGTCAGACTTGCGATGACTCTGGGTATGCTGCAAGTAGAAGGCGAGTGCCCGCTTGCAGTTGAGGGGGTGGAGAGCCGCCGACACCTGATTGGCGTGGGGCCTCGGGAAGAAGGTCGGGAGCACTATCTCTTGGTTGAGATGAAAAGCTGACACGACCTTGGTTAGGGTGCATCCGGAGGACTACCCTGTTCCGATAAAATCTGCTGTAAGGGGCGCCAGCAATGAGCGCTTGAAGCTCACTGACACGGCGAGCCGAGGTCAGCGCTACCAGGAAGGCCACCTTCCAGGACAAATGCCGGAGCGAACATGTCGCCATCGGCTCAAAGGGTGGACGAGTGAGCTGCGTGAGCACCACTTTCAAGTCCCATTCTGCCGGAGGGCGACGGATGGGCGGCTTGGATAACAGAAGGCCCCGCATAAAGCGTGAGACTAGTGGTTGCCCCGAGAGAGGCTTCCCCACAATAGGGAGATGATTAGCCGATATGGCGCTCAAATGAACCCTAACAGAGTTTGACTTCAGCCCTTCCCTCGAGAGGTGGAGAAGGTACTGGAGAACCCACCAAATTGGGCATGAGAAGGGGTTGATCTGGAGCTCCAAGCACCAGTCTGAGAAGCGTTTCCACTTGAAGGCGTAAGCCCGCCTACTCGAGTCCTTCCTTGAGGACAGGAGGATTTCCTCGACCTCCTCAGGAAGGCCCAGAGAAGCTAGAGAAACCTGTTCAGTACCCAACCCTACTCCTGCATCAACAAGTCCCTGGCAGAGCCCAGAGGAATCGGAGGCTCCGACGATAGTCGGAGCAGGAGTGGGAGCCAAGGCTGCCGAGGCCACGAGAATCAAGGATGCCCTGTCCCGTTGAGTCTTGCAGAGAGTCCTCACAATGAGGGGGAAAGGAGGGAATACATATAGGAGACTGGAGGACCAGTCTAGGAGAAATGCATCGGGGCCCTCCCTGTCCGGGTGCAGTACTGGGCCGCAGAAGCAAGGGAGTTGTATGTTCTGGGGGCTGGCGAAGAGATCTATCACTGAAGTGCCCCAGCGTAGAAACAGCCAGCCTGCCACACTGGGATCGAGGCGCCACTCGTGGGGGCGATGGATTCTGCTGAGCCTGTCTACCAGGCCATTCTCTTGATGCGGGAGGTACGTCGCCTTGAGGGACATCTTCCGCCAGGCGGAAAAGGAGCAGATAAGGACTGCTTCTCTGCAGAGGGAGAATGGCCCCGTGTCCCCCTCCTTGTTGATGCAGAACATCGCTACCCGGTTGTTTGTCTGCACCAGAACCGACTTCCCACTGAGGACATTCTCGAAGGCCCTCAGGGCCCACCAGATGGCCCAGAGCTCAAGCAGGTTTATCTGCTGCTGAGCCTCCACAGGCGACCACTGCCTTTGTGTGCAGAGAGGCCTGCAATGGGCTACCCACCCTAACAGGGAAGCATCCGTGATCAGTACCACCTTGTGCTGTGGGGCCTGGAAGGGCGATCCCTGCAGGAAGTTGCGGGGGTTTTCCACCAGTTCAGGGACAAACGGTCGGGAAGAATCCTGAAGGGGTCCCTGAGGTGTCCGAGGGATTGACTCCATTGGGAGCTGAGACACCACTGGGTCGTCCACATGTGCAGGCGGGAGTGAGGAACTGCATGCACAGTCGAGGTCATGTGGCTCAAGAGACATAGCATGGACCGAGCGATGACCTGATGGGCACCTTGGGCACGAGCCGCCAGAGCTCAGAGGTGGGTGGAGTGATCCACCGGCAAGAAGGCCATGGCCTGCCAAGTATCGAGGCATGCCCCGATGAACTTGAGAGCCTGCGTCGGCTCAAGGTGCAAGCTCTCCAAGAGGAGGATGGTGTGCAACATCGCTTGCCAGGCCTCCTCGATAAAGGAGCCCGTAACAAGCCAGTCGTCAAGGTAGGGAAACACCGGCAAGCCCCTGCGCCAAAAGTGAGCAATGGCCATGACGAGGGACTTCATGAAGACCCAAGGAGCGGATGCAAGGCCGAAGGGAAGCACCCTGTACTGGAAGTGCTCTCCCTGCACCCTGAAATGCAGATACTGCCTGTGTTGGAGGTGGATCAAAATATGGGCGTAAGCATCCTTTAGATCCAAGGAGCATAGCCAGTCACCCTGCCAGAGGAAGGGCAGCAGCACGCCAAGAGATAACATCTTGAATTTCTCCCGCACCAGGAACTTGTTTAGCCTGCAGAGGTCGAGGATGGGCTGCAAACCCCCTGTCTTTTTTAGGATGAGGAAGTACCGGAAATAAAAGCCCCAACCTCGAAGGTGGGCAGGACCTTCTCGACTGCCCGTTGGGCAAGGAGGAAGTGTAATTCCCGCTGCAGCAAAAGCTGGTTTGCAGGAAGTCAAGGATGCTCCACCGGGTTATGCCGCTGGCGTCAAAACCCCTGAGGGGTTTGTGGGGGAGCCAGCATTTGGGCCTTCGGGCCCTTTGGTTTTCGGTAACTTGGACCGGGCTTTCCCTGCGCAGGAATGGTCGGCGCAGTAGCTGGGTACGGCGGGTAGCCACAGTACTGGAGGCCTTTCCTGGGGAAGAAGGGCTTCTTGGCAGGCTGCTTCTTCCGAGGCAGCGTAGAGGTCTTGCGGGAGAGAAGGGTCCTAGTGACATACTCTGTCTCGATCTCCACAGCCTTCTCCTCTATCGGCTTACCAAAACGTTGTTCGCCGAGGCAGGGTACATCCAGGAGCTTCTCTTGCACCCACTGCTCCAAATCCGAAGATTGGAGCCAAGCCTGGCGGCGGGCTCCAATGCCCGCAGCCCCCACCCGAGCCGATGTCTTGAAGCCATCATAGGAGGCTCGAGAAATATACTTGGAGCAATCCGCCACTGCTTTCAACAGGGTGCAGAACCTGTCGAGGGGCTCGCCCTCGAGGCCCGCGGAGAAGCCTCCAAATTCTTTTGCCAAGTCGCAGAGGAACATACGCATATATAATTGGTATGCCTGGATGTGACAAGAGAGCATGGAACCTTGATAGGTCTTGCGGCCTAGGGCATCGAGGGCTCTCGATTCTCGGCCCGGTGAGACCGATGAGTGGGACTTCGTGCTTTTTTGCTTCTTCATGGCTGATTCCACCACCATCGAGGTGTGTGGGAGTTGAGTCTTTTGGAAGCCTGGCCCTCACTGCACCTTGACCCAGTCCAAAACGTGGATAGCAGAGGAAGAATATTTTTATTGAATACCTTTAGCCAATGACCCGACACAGGCCGTGTTTCGTTATGCCTTCATCAGGGGCTTACTTGGCTAGGCTACAACACATAAAAACATGTAATAAATAATAAAATACACAAATGGACTGGGTCATTTAGTTGCACGTGGATTCGTGCTTTCATGTTGGATGACCTCGCTGCACCTTGTACATTGTGTCAAGGTGCTTGCTCACAGTGGCAACCGAGGCCGGGGCCTCCCACATGCAGAGCAATAGCCAGGAGAGGATCGGCGGCACCAGCACGGTGAGGGATTCCCTGGGTGGGGCCTCGTACTGAAGCATATCGAGTTCTTCAACGTGAGGGTCTTCCTCGGCCTGGGTGACAAGGTTGAGGGCCCGAGCCATCTCCCAAATAAACACCAAAAAGGAGGTTCCTCGGGTGGTGAATGCCGCTGGAGACCAGGTGGCAAGGGGTCCGACAGAAGATCCCAATGGGTGCAGGTCTCCGGGGTTGTGTCCCCATTGGATTCCCAGTCCGAGAAATCGGTCGAGGGATCTGAGCCAGGCGGTTCGCCCTGTCCGATGGCCGGCAGCATGGAGCCGGAGGCCCTGGATGATCTCGCCCCCAAAGAATGGGAGTGCGAGTGAGACCGACGTCAAGGATCCTCACGAGGCTCGTGGCTCTCGGGGGTTTCCTGGATGGATTTGGTTGTCCCATGCGAGGGACCTGCGGTCTCCGAGTGCAAGTCAGCGAAGCTGGCCATGAGTGCCTGCTGGGAAGCAATGAATGCAGAAACGCTGTATTGTAGCACCAGCATAAGGGACTCCCATGCAGGCATGGGGCCCTGTGATGCCGTTACCGGGGTCACCGGATCAGGCGTCGAGGAGGAGAGGGGGTCCTCACCGGGACAGCCCTCAGGAGACTGGGCACCTTCACCGGAGGCCTCCATTTCTCTGCGAGGTACCTTGCGGGGCCGCTCCTTGTCTGACTCTCCGGAACGCCAAAGAGGGGTAAGCGACCGGACCTGGGAGCGTTCGCGCTTGTTGGGGGCCCCAGACAGCAACTTCGAGGCATTCTTTTTGCGCAGTTGCACCTTGGGGGACCCCTGGTCAGAATGCCGCCTGGAACGCGGTGCCGCAGGGGGAGACCCCACCGGAGGGGAGACGACTGAGGGTGCCACTGGGTACTCTAAGGCAGCCTTTCGAAAAATGTCTTCAGACTTCTGCTTACGGCTGAGCAGGGCCTTAGAGGACATTTTCTTACAGAGCGAACAGAGCTCTGGGTCATGGTCGGCTCCCAGATACCTTAGACAGCAGTCATGAGTGTCCGTAAGCAACATATTCCTAGAGCATCTATCGCATTTTTTAAGCCCGGTGGCCATGGGGGCAAAAACAGCCCCTGCGAGGTCAAAGACCCATGTGGCCAGCAGTTGGGAGGGAAAAAAAGGCACGAAGCCCGAAAAGAAAATTTTAGAAAAGGTATCCCCGTAAGCTCCAAAAGAGAGCAAGGGGAGGATGGGTAGAGGACCGGTGCAACCGGGAAAAAGAGAGATAGCCTGTTAAGACGAGGAAAATGAGAACTTTTTCCGAGGGACGAGGACGTGTGTCTGAAGGGCTCCACGGAAAAAGGGAGACTGAGTAAGATGGCACCCTTGGGCAGGAAGAGGACCACGCACATGTGGTAGTAATCCCAAAAGCTTTCTTTGAAAGCTGGGGAATTGCTCCGCATGGGCTCCGTCGGTGCCGATGTCACCCATAAGTGAGGACTGACTTCCTGCTTGTTCCTGGAGAACATTCTCTATGTCAAAGGTCAGGTTTCTATAAATAAGGATAGCCACCAAGACTTTTTTTGAGGAGGTACATGGTGGTACAGAGTACTGGGCATCTTTTTCATTGCTTGCTAAAATGGACTCATGGTTCTAATATATTAATGAAAGAGCCCTGCATAAGAATACTGGTAATTCTTTTTGCTACTCCGCAGTGTCTGCTTGAAAAAGATGAGTAACTACACTGTCTACCCACTCCCTGGTCAGCTTAGCATTACCCTTGTTTGTCAAATGTATCTCCTGCAAGAATGAAATTTGTACTATGAGTTGCTTTTGCACATTCAGAATTTTTTTCTGTTTAACAGGTGAATACAGACCATCAACACAGAGCGTGGTTATATGCACCCTACCCATGCTCACAGTCACTAGCAATGCACCCCAGCTTTCCTACCGCTTTTCACTGGGTCAAAGAGGTATAAATAGAACAATCAACTATGTACAGTAATATATTGCAGGCAAGCAAGATTATTGCAGACGTATGGCGTGCAATGCCCTCCCAGCCTCCAAGAAAAAAATAATATCCCCTCCTCAATCAATAAGGCCTGCCTGCTTACCCTCCAGCAACACACACCAACACAGTTGCCTAATCCCTCCACCCCCCCACTCAACTTTTCCATTGATTTCAAAAAGTCTCGTAACAAAAGGAAGAAGACTTTGGGTGACATTTAAGAGAGCTTAACTTGTTTGCATCTTTAGCTCTCCATGCTCTCTCACTAGCTGTGTCAGCACATCTTATCAAACCAGCTACTAGCACAGTTTTTAGAGCATGTCCCCGCCAACCTACACTGGGGCAACCCCCCAACTTGTCCATTTCATCATTGGAACTATGCACATTCCATGTCCTGCCACAGTGATCCATTCATGCCTCTGCCTAGAGCTAAGAATTAGGAAAGAACAGAAAAATCAGTTCTTTTGAAAGTTTGGAATTAGAATGTTTGGAAAAATCAAATCGAGAACATATCGTGCTTGAGCCAGACCGAGACAGGTGAATGAAGGTACCTTTATGGATTGTCATAAAACCTTTTCCTGACGTTACCAAATCTACCCAGTAGCAGAGGAAGAAATTCTTCCTATTAAGGCTGAAGGTGCTCCAACTTGGAGGGGTTTATTTCTTATTTTTCCCTGCAAATTTTTAATCAAATTACAGAGTATCTTTTTTGAACCACGGCAGTTTCCTGCTTTTCTTTCTACTAGGCTAAGGGTGTTGTAGCTAGTGATAGAAGCCTGTGCTGGTTTAAGGATAGTAGACAGTAAGTTCATATTGACTTTGTAATCCTGCACCTCCAAGTCTTCTGTTTCTTCATATGGAGTGTATCTCCCTTTTTACTTGGATTGGTGTTTTGGCTCCCCTCTTTTTGGTGGACTTTGTATACGAAAAGGGGGAAAAACTCCCATAACTTACTTTTGTAACATTCTAGTCTTTATTTTTCCCTATTTTCTGCAGCAAGATTTCATTGCTTGTGGCATTATTGTTTTGAAATCTGATTTTTGAAAAAAGCCATGCTATTGGTGACCACTTGACTCACTTGCTCTGCCCGGTTACCTCTGCTTTCACTACTCCAGCTGGGGGATATCCCTCAGCTGCCAGCCATACAAGCTTGGTCATTATTTATTTATTTAAAAACATTTTTATATGGCCATATGCCAAATGCATTTGAGGCCGTGTACAATCCATAAAAACGCTGGTCATCCAAGACCGTCAGCAAGCTTTGTCATCCTTCTGTTTTTGCCATCGACAGCTCAATGCGATTAAATATATAGGTTTCTGTAATTAGTTCAAAAGCCCGGCTGACAGAACCTGGTATTGCCCTGCTGCATATTCTGAAAGCTGCTGTTGGTTCTACCCCACCAGTTTTGCTGTGGGATAACACGCAGGCCTGCTGAGGCAGCTGAAGTAATCTGCTGCTCATCTGCACGCCATGCCATCAATATGAGGAGAAGCGGCCGGCAGCGTTTATGTTTATGTTTATTGGATTTGATATACCGCTGAGGAAAATACATCACAGCGGTTTACAAAGTAAAAATAGGCTTGGAAAGGAAAGGAAGTTACAATATGAGACAGGAAAGCGAAAGAGCAGAGTCATACAAGAAGACAGGACATAAAGAAGGGGAGGGGAGTGGGTCACACAGAGGGATCTGGTAGGTCGAAGACACGGGCAAAGAGGTGGGTCTTGAGGTTTTTCTTAAAAGTAGGGTGGTCAGATTCAAGACGGATAGAGGTAGGCAGGGAATTCCACAGGGCGGGGGCCAGGAAGAAAAATGCAGATGAGCGGGTGGACTGAAGTCGAGCAGAGGAGGGGGAGGGAAGGTGAAGGCGGTTGAGGTGGAAAGAACGGAGAGAGCGAGCAGGGGCATGTAAATGGACCAGATTGGACAAGTACAGAGGTGTGCGGGTGTGAATGACTCGATGGAGAAGTACCAGGATTTTATAGTGGATACGGAATTTGATAGGTAACCAATGCAGATGGATAAGGAGAGGAGTAACGTGATCGCGGATGGAGGAGTGTGAGATTAAACGGGCTGCGGTGTTTTGAATAAGTTGGAGACGACGAAGGTGGACATTAGGGAGACCGGCTAGAACTGAGTTACAGAAGTCAAGACGGGACATAACGAGTGAGAGGAGGAGAGTGGTGAGGGCTGAAGTAGAGAGGAAAGGTCTGATGGCCCGAATTTGGCGAAGATGAAAGAAGGAGAGTCGAGAGACGTGTGCAACATGATCACGGAAAGTTAAAGCAGGGTCAAAGAGGACGCCGAGGTAGCGAAGGAAGGGGATTATGGGAACTGGTGAACCGGAGAAAGAGGGGGAAAGTGTGGGCGGGGAGGCATCCCGGGTGAACCACATGGCAAGGGTTTTGGTAAGCTTGAGGTGTAAACAGTGGGTAGTTAGCCAGTTGGCGACAGCGGTAAGACAGGTGTTGAGAGGAGAGAGGTCAGGTGAGAGGGGGGAGGTGTGATAGAGAAGGAGTAGATCATCAGCATAATAGAAGGCAGATATCCCATGTTGTTGGACTAGGAGGGCAAGAGGTGTGAGATAGATATTGAAGAGAAGAGGTGCTAGAACTGAGCCTTGGGGGACCCCACAGAGAAGAGGAATAGACTCAGAAGCAGTACAGGAGGAGGAGGGGGGAAAAGAGAGGACAGAGAAGGACCGGGAGTGAAGAAAGGAGTGAAACCAGTGAAGGACTGTGCTGCAAAGACCTGCTTCACAGAGGCGGACAAGGAGAAGGGAGTGATCAACAAGATCGAAAGCGGCTGATAGATCAAGGGAAACCGCCACCAAGAGGTCACCCCGATCGTGAGCAGAGTGGAGTTCATTTAGAAAGCCCAGGAGAACGGTTTCAACACTGTGACTGGGTCTGAAGCCGGATTGACGGGGGTGTAGAAAGTGTGTAGAATCGAGATAGGAGGATAGTTGGGAGAAGACAACTTTCTCGAGGATCTTGGATAGAAAAGGAAGATTAGAGACGGGGCGATAATGTGCAGGGACAAGCGGATCAAGTGAGGGCTTTTTTAGGATAGGGCGTACCAGGGCATGCTTCCATGGTTGGGGGAAAACACCGGAGGAAAGGCTAGTGTTGATCAGAGTGAGAGCGGGGGGGAGGAGGGCCAGGGAGGGAATGAGGAGCCAGGAGGATGGGACAGGGTCGAGGGCACAGGAGGTTTTCTTAGAGGAGGACAGGACTGCAAGGAGCTCGGAGGAAGTGAGTGGATGAAAAGAATGCCAGGTGTGAGATAATTGGGAGAGAGGGGGAGGAGAGCAGGGAGGGGGACTGGAAATAGGTGGAGGGCAAAAGGGGAGAGAATGTCTCTCTGGAATGCCCTTCAACCCGAAATTAGAGCCATCACTAGTCTCATGACATTCAGAAAAGTCTTAAAACATCATTTGTTCCTAATGTACTACCCTGAAGCAACTCCGATTGAACATAATCTGCATGTTGATCTTTCCCACTTGACACCGGGGGAAAATGGCTAATCATGATATACATACTTGCACACTCTACTCTTACCGTATTATACTGTACTATAATTTTATCTAATTACCTCCTCCATTTAATTAACCAAAATGCCATGTACATAGTTAACCATATTTACCGCTTCATTTTTATTTGTATATAGTTAAACCCTGTTTACCCCAAGTTTTTTGTACCCTGTTCTTTGTAAAAAACCAATGCTGATTGTATCATTGTGTTTAAATTTGTTCATTTGTAAACCGTACTGATTAAAAGCGCGGTATATAAGAAATAAAAATAAAAATAAATAAAAAATAAAATGTCGGAAGTCAGTTGCTTTGGTGCTAAAGTAAGTCGCCAGTTGAGAGGGGGTAGGTGAAGGAGCAGGGGGGGGAGGAGAGGTATGAGACTGGAGGGAGGTGAGAGAACGAAGGACGGAATAAAGATGACGGGACTGGTTTGGTGCGGAAGAGATTGCGGTAGAGTAATAAGTCTGTTTGGCTTTGTGTACTTGGGCCCTGTAGTAGGAGTGAGCAGAGCGGAAGTGGGAGAGAGAGAGTGAGGAGGGATCCTTGCGCCATCGGTGTTCCGCACGACGGAGCTGAGATCGGAGAAGGAGGAGACCAGGGTGAAACCAAGGCTGAGAGGGACGGGAAGTAGAGGACCGGGGACGGAGAGGTGCGATAAGATCTAAGGCGGAAGAGAGGGAGGAGGACCAAATGGAAGCCTGAGAGGAAGGGGAGAGGAGGGGGAAATCGCTCGGGAGGAGATCAGAGGCGGGGGGGAAGTGTTGGGGGGTCTCTGACGAGATATGGCGAGCATAGGAAACTGTAGTAGAAGGAGGAAGAGAGGAACTGGGGAAGGGGAGGCTGATGGGTGAGATGGGGGAGGAGAGATCGCATTGAAACGTAATACAGAGGTGATCGGTCCAAGGGAGGGGAAAAGCATGGAAGGACCGCAAAAGATAAAAGGAGGTAGAGGGAGAAAGAAGGAGGTCAAGGGTATAACCAGCAGAATGAGTTGGAAAGGAGATATGCTGGAGAAGGGACAGGTCATGAAGGAGAGTAGCGAAGGAGTGGTCCCTAGCAGAGACAGGGGGATCAAGGTGCAGGTTGAAGTCTCCAGCTATAAGCAGGTGAGGAAAGGCCAGGGACAGATCAGTGATAGAAGAGAGGAGTAAATCCCACAGATCAGGGCGCAAAGCTGGAGGAGCATAGAGAACAAGTAGGTGCAAGGGGGGGGGGGGTACAGTGGAGTTTCAGGAGCAGAGCCTCTGGGTAACGTAATAAGGGAGAGGTGAGGGAGGTAAAGGAGATAGTAGAGCGGAGGAGAGCCGCTACACCACCGCCTGAGCGGCCGAGACGAGGAATGGAAACACCAGTGTTTGTGTGTGTGTGTTTGAGGTGGTACAGTTGCACACAATCTCCTGGATCTGCATGAAGCATAGGCAGCATCAGCAGGAGGCACTGCAGGGAGAACACCCTGCTGCCACAGTGTGCTATTCTTTCAGCAGTGGCAAAACAGCCCAAGGCATAGCTCCGTAAAAAGAGAAACAGTGGCTGCAAGTAGCTCTTCCCAAGCCACAAAAATGAATAGGGAGGTACTAAGAGAGCCTTGAATGCCTGAGGTTTACAGAACAGTGACAAATGGACCAATCCAACCAATATCCTGTCTCTGTGCACCAAAGATTCCTGCCCTCTCTCCGCAGGCTTCCTATGGCAGCACCAGAAGTATTCCAATGGGAAAGGAGGAGGGGCAGCTGCAGAACAGAGCATAGTTCTCAGCTATTCTGCTCGACCTGCTGCTCCTGGGCACTGACCCAGCCGCTGGTAACCTGAAGCCTCGATCAGAGGCTTGGGCTGTTTTGAGTTTCTCAGTTGAACACTGTACCTTAGGAAAATAAAGCCACAAACAAGAGCAGTTCAAAGACATCTCTCCCCTTCTCCTTTTCTTCACAAAGGAGAGGAAAAGAACTAAACAAACTAATGAATGTTATAAGTACATGATAAGAAAATTAAGCTAGACATTTTATCGTGACCTAATACTAGTTATAAAAGTCAAAAGATGGTGAAATGTTGACAAAGGCCTAGATTTTGGGTCAGAGCAGCCATGGCCACAGAAGGTGCCCCGAATTGAATAAGGCACTGTGGAGAAAAAAACCTATTCACAATCTACGGTATATAAGGAGCAAATTTGTAAAGGATTTGCCTAGACAATGGCTATTCAATGCAAGCAAATTGGCTGTGTGAAAACTGCCCAGTCTTTCTCCAGGTAATGTATGTACAGGAATGAACAATGCACATACTTTTACTCATGGGGAAAATAGGGTTTAGAGGTGCTGTTAGCATGGGTGAAAGGCGCAAAAGCACAGATAGTTTTGCTTTATTTTTTTCAGGGAAATGTATCTACAGAAAAAAAAGAATGCAAATATGTGTGGGTTCTTTGTCCCTAGCAATTTTTCAATGAGCATATACTATGCATGTTATTTGAAAAGTGCATGTGTAACATAGTGAATGGTGGAAGATAAAGACCACCATGGCTCATCTAATCTGCCCAGTAAGATGGCTAGAATTACAGAGCTGCACCTGCCACTCCGTGCTGGTTACTGCCCCCCCCCCATACCTTTGCTTAAGGTTGTACCTGCCGCTCTGGGCAGTTTATTCCTCTCTATGACGTTATTTACATTGCAGTTGATTCTGTCCTCTTGCTATGTAGTGATAATCTGCGACTGTCCCATGACTTTTTAAATCTCATCACTGTTTTTGCCCCTACCACCTCCCCCACACTCTCACCCTTTCCTTTCCTTTCTCCTGGCTTTATGCCTCTACTGTACTTTATAATTTGTAAACCGCCTTGTTTTATCACAGAAGGGCGGTATATCAAATGAAATAAACATAAACATCAGGAGGGCATTACAGGCATCCACAACCCTTTCTGGGAAAAAGCATTTCCTGATACTGCTTTTAAGTTTACCTGCTTGCAGCTTCATTTCAAGTTCTCTTGTTCTACAGCTTCCCTGTCTTTGAAAAATGTTTGTTTACTAATACCTTTTAAATATTTAAACATCTGTATTTATCTACATTCTCTTATATACCACGCTATTCTGCATCAGTGCGGTTCACATTGAACAAACTGAAATTACATTAAACAGGGCATTATAACTTGGAGATAACTATTTTACAGGGAACATGGGCTATGGAGGGATAAGTGTCTTGCCCAAGACCACAAGGAGCACCTGTGGGACTAGAAACCCCAGTCCTTCCGGCCCAAGGTTGCTGTCCTCTAGTGGGATTTGAACCCCCGACCTCCGGCCTGAAGTACCTTGCCCCAACCACTAGGCTACTCCTCCACTCCATATCATGTATCATATCTCCCCCCCCCCCCAATAATTTCAATTGTAATTTCATTTCTTTGTGTGTATTTAGTTCATGTCTTTCAAGTCATAGTTTAAGGTCCGTTTTGTAAAAATCATATTTCTCTGCCCCGGAAGGCTTTCAATCTATACGTGCTTGGTCTGTTGCCCTGAAAATCTTAATGTCTTTCTTTATGTATAAAACACTCTTATTAGCAAACCAAAAATACAACTTATTCCAGTATGTGTGGTTTCTTTAAACAACTAGGAAACACTATCATTTTAACAGTCTCATATATCCCCACCCTCCACCCCTCTATCCCCCATCAGCTTCACAACCGTCCCATCATATGCAAAATAATATCAGCTTTACGTATCACTGAATCCATAACACCGGTCTACAATTTTTTAAAAGTTGTCTGCTTCAGAGACAAAATCCGCCAATTTTTATGAATTTTGATGTACTCAATTCAAAAAGGACAATTAAAACCATTGATTATTAGCTATTGTTTCCAAGATATCTAAGCTTTTCCATTTTATATGCATATTTAGCGTGTTGGTAGTAGAGTTTTAATCACAAATAATATCAATAATACAAAACATTCTACACAAATACCAACCCCCCCACACACACACATTCCCTCCACCTAATCCCCACCCCCACCTTGAGGAGGGAGGGACAACCCTAATCTCCATAGCTTCTGTTCCCAGGCCAGGACCTTAGTAATGCTCCCACACACTCACCCCACTCACCACCAAACCCCAGCATCCCCCATCCACATACATATGCTCTCCTCCCAGTTCCACAGAATAAAGATCTTGTTGTGCACTCTAGATGATAAGGTGGCAATGTAGTCATCTCAGAGCTTTAAAATCCATACTAATCTAGGAGCTGGTCCTGCCCTTTACTAAAATGAGCTCATGAAGCAAATTTCTTCATCCAAAAGGAGAGAGGCGATGGCTCTCTCTGAAGTTTTAGAATTGCTTGCTTACTCACAAGGCACACTTTCTGAAGAAAAAAAAAACAGCCTTTGGGCCTTTTCCTTGGCCTTAATATCACCAAGATGGTCGAGTAGTCCCAAGGCCCAGCAATGCAATAGCTGACCCCAAAGACTCCCAAATAAGAATGGATGCTACGCCCAAACCTCTGCACTGCTGAACAAGTCCAGAGCATATTGCTACTACTACTACTGATCATTTGTATAGCACTACAAGGCGTATGCAGCGCTGTACAGACACATGTAAAGCACAGTTACTTACCTGTAACAGGTGATCTCTGGGAACAGCAGGAATAAGTCTTCACATATGGGTACATCGGTACCGACGGAGCCTGCGCGGGAACGCTCCCCAGCTTCCCAAAAAGGAAAGCCTTTGGGAGCATCCCACAGCGCCTGCACGCTGCCTTCCCGCCTTTCCTAACCGCCTCTCCTCAGTTCGAGTTTTAAAGCTGAGACAAAAGAGAGAGAGAGGAAAGGAAAGACAGATAGAGAGATACAACTCCTAGGGGAGGTGGGAGGGTTGTGAAGACTTATTCCTGCTGTTCCCAGAGATCACCTGTTACAGGTAAGTAACTGTGCTATCTCCAGGAACAAGCAGGAATGAGTCTTCACATATGGGGACTCCCTAGCTAAAGATGCCTGGGAGATCCCCAAGGATATGAGACCCTGAGAAGGGTTCTACCTCCTCCTATGGATCTCAGGCATCCATCCAGGGAAGGAGGGTAGGAGCTGATTAAGAATGGAACAGGTGTTTGAGAACAGCCTGACCAAACAAGGCATCCCGGCGGGAGTCCTTGTCCAAGCAGTAATGGGCTGTGAAGGTATGAACCGAGGCCCATGTGGCTGCTCGACAGATCTGGTCGATGGACACAGAATTTAGATGAGCCATAGAGGTGGCCATGGCCCTCACATTATGAGCTGTGACATGGTTCTCCAGAGAAAGGTTCTTACTCTGGTAGGCGAAAGAAATACACTGAGCAATCCAATTGGACAGTGTCCTTTTAGAGACTGGAAGTCCCAAATGAGAGGGATCAAAAACAACAAAGAGCTGGGAAGACTTTCTATGTTGCTGTGTCCTTTGTAAGTAAAAGGCAAGAGCTCTTTTACAATCCAGAGTATGAAGACTCTTCTCTGCACTTGATGCACGAGGAGCTGGAAAAAAGACAGGTAAATATACCTCTTGATTAAGATGAAAAGGTGAGACCACTTTAGGCATAAAGTGTGGATTGGTCCTAAGGACTACCTTATCATGATGGAACCTTGTATAAGGTGGATTAGCCACTAAGGCCTGCAGCTCACTGATGCGGCGAGCTAAGGTGACTGCAATGAGGAAAATTTATTTATTTATTTTTTTATTTTTATTTATCTATTTCTTCTATACCGCCCCTTCCAGAGATCAGGGGCGGTTTACATGGAACAATTGCATACATTTGCATAACATTACATAGAACAAGAACTTCTTAACTTTTTACATATAACATAACAGTAAATTGTCAGAACTATTTACAGGGTGTATACTTTTGTATACTGCTGAATTTACAGAGGAAATGTCAGCGAGCTGGCATTGCTATTTATAGAAATTATTTACAAGAATACATGATTCGCTATTCAGGTGTGTGTGTGTGTGTATGTATGTGTGAGTGTGTGTGTGTATAGGTGTGCGTGTGTTTGTGTGTGTATGTGAGTGGGTTTGTGTGTGATGGAATTTATTTCCATTTTTTCGTGGGTTGTTTTGGGTGTCTTTGGGGGCTGTTAGAAGAGGAGTTGTGTGTTCAGTTAATTGTGTTTCTGCGGGTTTTTTTGTTTGTGTGTCTGTGGACGCTGTGTGTCTGGACTTGGAGGGTAGGGGATTCCGAAGTGCTCAGAGAATAGGTATGTCTTGAGTTCTTTTCTGAATTGGGAGAGGTCCTTTATGATTCGGATGTCTATTGGGAGGTCATTCCAAAGTGTGGGAGCGGTGAATGAGAAGGCTCTGGCACTGGTGGAGTTTTTGGTCCTCGTGAATGTTTTTGGCAGTTCTAGTGAGAGGGTTGCATTTAGTCTGCGGGCTCTTAATTCATTTGGGACGTGAAGGAGTGTGGTTAGATGTGAGGGGGCAATATCGTTTAGTAGTTTGAAGGTTGTTAGTAGTATTTTGTATTTGATTCGATAATTTATGGGGAGCCAGTGTAGATCTAGCAGTATAGGGGTTACATGGTCTGTTAGGTGGGCTTTAGTGACTACTTTTGCACAAATGTTCTGTGCTCTTTGTAATAAGTAGATATTATTTTGTGGGAGGCCGGTTAGGAGACTATTACAATAGTCAAAGTGAGGGGTTATGAGGGCACTAACGACTGATCTAAAGTCATGCGTGTCAAGGAGGAGCCTTAAGTGTTGAATAGTTTTGAGTTTGTAGAATATAGGCATAACCGTCCATGAAAGGAATTTCAAGGAGGTGGTGGCTAAGGGTTCAAAAGGAGGCTTCATAAGCTGACCAAGAAACAGATTTAAATCCCATGCCACCGGAGGAGGCCGAATGGGAGGTTTAGTTAAAGTTAGGCCTCTCATGAATCTTGCAATAAGAGGATGAGAGGAAATAGGCTGTCCATTGATATGCTTAAAGGATGCTGCAATAGCACTCAAATGGACCCTTACTGAATTCGTCTTAAGGCCTGCATTGGAAAGATGCAGGAGGTATTCCAATAGAGAATTCAAAGGTAGTGCTAGAGGGTTGAAACCCTTTTGAGCACACCAAATGGAGAATCTTTTCCATTTGAAAGCATAGGAACGCCTAGTGGAAGGTTTTCTGGAAGCATGTAGGATATCTTTCACTTGTTGAGAAAGATTCAAGCCTTGAAGGTCTAGGCCTTCAGTAACCAAGCTCTGAGGTGAAGGGACTTGGGGTTTGGGTGCCACAAAGTCCCCTCCTCCTGGGATAGAAGGTCTGGAGCAGCTCCCAAGTCCAGGGAGGGGGCTTGGGAGAGATGCAGAGGTAGAGGGTACCACACTTGGCGTGGCCAGCGTGGAGCTATGAGGATCATAGATCCTTGATCCCTCTGGAGTTTGAACAGTCTTGGGAATCAAGGGAATGGGTGGAAAGGCATACAGGAAGCCCTGACCCCAATGAAGGAGGAAGGCATCCTTGGCCTGAACTCCCTAAGATGGAATTCTGGAACAGAACCGGGGAAGTTTGGCATTCCACGGACTTGCAAAGAGGTCTATGTCCGGGGTTCCCCTCTCTTGGAAGATTCTGAGTACCTGATCCATGTGCAGGGACCATTCGTGTGGGAGCAGAACTCGACTGAGTCTGTCTGCCCAAGAGTTTTGGATTCCTGGGAGGTATACTGCCAGGAGATGGATCTGATGCTCTCTGGCGAAGGCCCACAATCTTAAAGCTTTGTTGCAAAGTGACAGAGAGCCAGTTCCTCCTTGCTTGTTTATGTAAAACATGGCTACTTGATTGTCCGTATGAATGAGGACTGTCTTGTAGCTGAGCAGGGAATGAAAGACCTTGAGAGCTAGAAAGACTGCTCGAAGCTCCAAGTGGTTTATATGAAGAAAGGTCTCCTGTGGGGACCAAGTGCCTTGGGTGGAGAGGTCTTGTAGATGAGCTCCCCAACCTGTTTGGGAGGCATCTGTTGTGAGGTTTGCTTGGGGCAACAACTGTTGGAAGGGGGACCCCAGCAACAGATTTTGAGTGGACATCCACCATTGGAGATACCAAAAGAGACGTTTGGAGGTTGCTATTTGGTCAGAGAGCTCCTGATGCTTGAGTCCACTGGGTGAACAAAGTCCATTGGACTGCTCTCATGTGTAGGCGAGCACAGGGTACCACATGCACTGTGGAAGCCATGTGGCCTAGCAGTTGTAGCATCTCCCGGGCAGTTAAGTGGCTCTTTGACTGAATCTGGGAGGCTAACTGCACTAGACATTGGCAACGGGCCTGAGGAAGGTAGGCCCTTGCAGTGGTAGTATCCAACCAGGCCCCTATGAATTCTAGGGACTGAGTAGGGGTGAGCTGAGACTTTGGGAGGTTTAGCACAAGTCCCAGATACTGCAGAATGCGTCATGTGCGGTCCAGGGAAATCTGGGCCTTTGACTGAGATGGAGCTCGGATGAGCCAGTCGTCCAGGTATGGGAATACAAATATTCCCAGAGTGCGTAGAAATGCAGCTACTGTTGCCATGCATTTGGTGAACACTCTTGGAGCAGAGGCCAGACCAAAAGGAAGCACCCTGTATTGATAATGTTTTCCTTGGAAAAGAAAACGGAGGAATCTTCTGTGAGATGGCTGGATGAGGACATGTGTGTACGCATCCTTGAGATCTAGAGAACAAAGCCAATCCTGACTTTGAAGGTATGGAAGGAGAGTGCCCAGAGAAAGCATCTTGAACTTCTCCTTGCATAGAAATTTGTTCAATTCTCTGAGATCTAATATGGGTCTGTATCCCCCTGTCTTCTTTGGAATGAGAAAATAGGGGGAGTAAAACCCTGACCCTTGTTGAAGAAGGGGAACTTCTTCTATTGCCCCTTGGGCAAGAAGGGTAGCCACCTCTTGACCTAGAAGGTCGAGAAGAGATGTGGGGAGAATTGAAGTGTCTCACCATGGTGTGGGGAGGAAGGTCTGAGAAATGAAGTTTGTAGCCCTCTCTTATGATGGAGAGGGTCCACTGCTCTGATGTAATCTGCTCCCATCTGGGAGCAAAATGAGCTAACCTTCCTGGAATGGAATCTACACGTAACTTATCCAACCTTATCCATATCCCTCTCCTCCCCCGCTCCACTCTCCCGTTTTCATGCGCCCTATGGAACGCATGCTCAGTCATTAAAAAAAAACCATTTTATTCATGACCTTTTTATCTCCAATGCCCTACACCTTCTTGCCTTGACCGAGACCTGGCTCCCCCCAGATGACATTGATCCATTGCCTCTCTCTGCTATGGGGGCTACCAGTTCTCCCATACACCTCGATCTACTGGTCGCGGTGGTGGTGTTGGCCTCCTACTCTCTCCCTCCTGCCAATTCCAACCCCTCCTGCCACCCCAATCACACTCCCCCTTCTCCTTCAAAGTCCACTCCATTCGCCTCCTCTCACCACTTCCCCTCCGAATAGCTGTTATTTATCACCCCCCCCCCCCGGACAAATCCAAATCAACCTTCCTCACCAACTTCGACTCCTGGCTCTCTGCCTTTATGGATCCCTCCTCCCCCACTCTTATTCTTGGCGATTTCAACATTCACATCGATAACCCCTCCGACACCCATGCCTCAAAGTTCCTCGCTCTTACCTCCTCGTTCAACCTCCAACTTTGCTCCACTGCCCCCTCACATCTACACGGCCACTGCCTTGACCTAATACTCTTCTCCAACTCCTCTCCTTCAGACTTCCGCAAATCAATCCTTCCCTCATCTTACCATCACCTCTTAACATTTACTCTTCAGCTTCCGCCATGCCAACCTCGTCCTGTCTCCTCCGACCTATTTAGAAACCTTCATAATATTGATCCCCTGACTCTCTCCCTCCACCATCTCTCCATATTTTTCCTCCATTTTATCCTCCAAGTCCGTTGATGAGGCATTATCTTCATACAATGCTACATTATCCTCAGCCCTTGACACTCTTGCCCCTCCCACCCCATGTCCTGTCAAACGATCTACTCCCCAACCCTGGCTTTCACACACAATCTGTTACCTCTATGCATCTGCGCCCGTTCTGCCGAACGAGCTTGGTCCAAATCCCGCTCCCCGGAAGACCTTCTACACTTCAAATTCATGCTTGGCTCCTTCCAGTCAGCCTTGGCACTTGCCAAACAAGATTACTACATCCATCTGACCCACTCCCTTGCCTCTGATCCTCGCCGTCTCTTTAATAGCCTCAACTCTCTCCTCAAGGTCCCCCCGCCCCCGATCCCGCCCTCTCTTTCTGCCCAAACCCTAGCCGACTACTTCCACAACAAACTCCACAAGATTACCCTCCAATTCCCTACCCCCCATCTCCTCCCCAACTCCCTCTGCCACCCTCTCCTCTTTCCCCCAATCTCTGAGGAAGAAACCACACTCCTTCTGTCCTCCTCCAAACCCACTACCTGTTCATCTGACCCTATCCCCACCCATCTCCTACATTCCATCCCCCTCAACATTGCCCCCTCCATCACTCATATCCTCAACCTTTCACTCTCCACTGCAACTGTCCCCGCTGACTTCAAACATGCTGTTGTCACACCCCTCCCTCAAGAAACCCTCACTTGATCCCACATGCCCCTCTAACTATCGACCCATCTCTCTCCTTCCCTTCATATCCAAACTATTAGAACGAACAGTCCACTGTCGCTGCCTCGACTTCCTCACCTCCCAGGCCCTCCTGGACCCACTTCAATCTGGCTTCCGTCCCCTACATTCCACTGAAACGGCACTCACAAAAGTCACAAATGACCTGTTCCTGGCTAAATCCAAGGGCCTCTATTCTATCCTCATCCTTCTTGACCTTTCTGCTGCCTTTGACACTGTTGACCACGACCTTCTCCTCATCACCCTCTCCTCGCTTGGCTTCTAGGACTCCATACTATCCTGGTTCTCCTCCTACCTTTCCCATCGCTCATTCAGTGTATGCTCTGGTGGCTCCTCCTCCTCCCCTATCCCGCTCCATGTAGGTGTACCCCAAGGATCTGTCTTGGGCCCCCTCCTCTTCTCTCTCTATACCCAAGGCCTTGGTGTGCTTATCTCCTCCCATGGCTTTCAGTACCATCTCTATGCTGATGACTCCCAAATCTACCTCTCTACACCTAATATTTCTCCGGCAACCCAGTCCAAGATCTCTGCCTGTCTTTCTGACATCACTGCCTGGATGTCTCATCACCGATTAAAATTGAACATGGCCAAGACTGAACTCCTTGTCTTTCCACCTAACTCCTCCCCCCTACTTCCCCCCCTCTCAATCCACATGGATGGATCTACTATCCTTCCTGCCCCTCAGCCCATAATCTGGAGTGGCCTAGTGGTTGAGGCAAGGAACTTCAGGCCGGAAGGTCGGGGGTTCAAATCCCACTAGAGGACAGCAACCTTGGGCCGGAAGGACTGGGGTTTCTAGTCCCACAGGTGCTCCTTGTGGTCTTGGGCAAGCCACTTAACCCTCCATAGCCCATGTTCCCTGTAAAATAGTTATTTTTTTATTTTATTTACATTCTCTTATATACCGCGCTATTCTGCATCAGTGCGGTTTACATTGAACAAACTGAAATTACATTGAACAGGGCATTATAACTTGGAGATAACTATTTTACAGGGAACATGGGCTATGGAGGGTTAAGTGGCTTGCCCAAGACCACAAGGAGCACCTGTAGGACTAGAAACCCCAGTCCTTCCGGCCCAAGGCTGCTGTCCTCTAGTGGGATTTGAACCACCGACCTTCCGGCCTGAAGTACCTTGCCCCAACCACTAGGCTACTCCTCCAAGTTATAATGCCCTGTTCAATGTAATTTCAGTTTGTTCAATGTAAACCGCACTGATGCAGAATAGCGCGGTATATAAGAGAATGTAAATAAATAAATAATCTTTGACGCCTCTCTCTCCTTCTCCGCTCATATCCAGCTTGTAGCCAAGACCTGCCGCTTCTTTCTCTACAACATCAGCAAAATCCGCCCCTTCCTCTCTGAACATACTGCCAAAACGCTTAGCCACTCCTTAATCTCCTCTTGCCTCGATAACTGCAACCTACTTCTCGCTGGTCTTCCCGTGAGCCACCTCCTTCCCCTCCAATCTATACAAAATCACGCTGCTCGACTAATCTTCTGCCAGCCTCGCCATGCCCACATTACTCCTCTTCTCAAGTCGCTTCACTGGCTCCCTGTCCAGTTCCACATCCAATTCAAGCTTCTCCTGCTGACCTATAAATGCATTCACTCTATGGCCCCTCACTACCTCTTATCCCTTATCTCTCCCTACGTCCCCTCTCGAAATTTGCGCTCCGCTAACAAATTACTCCTATCAATGCCTTTCACCCGCACCGCGAACTCCCGACTGTGCTCCTTTCACCTTGCTGCACCTTACGCCTGGAACAGCCTACCTGCGTCTGTGCGCCAGGCATCCTCCCTGGTCCTCTTCAAATCCAGGTTGACGACCCACCTCTTCACCGTTGCATTCAGATCCTGACTCCTTCCTCATCTTACCCTAACCCCCATCAACGTTTATGACCTAACTACAGACCAAACTGCACCACACCGTACCTTGCGCAGTACTGATTAATGCTCTGTACTGTTCAAGCTAATGTACTGTTCTAACTAGATTGTAAACTCCGATGAGCATGACTCTGGGCAGGGACTGTCTCTTGTAGAATGGCTACATCTTGTAGGTTAACTATGCAGTGCTGCGTGTGTGGCGCTTTATAAGTGCTGAATAGTAGTAGTAGTAGTAGGGAGACCAAGGCTGGGGGCCTGGCAGGACCCTCAAGAAAGAGGGAGAGGGCTGACAATCCCTGGAAGAGAAAGGCCCCAGGAAGAGGAAGCAGCTGGAAGCTGGGAAGTCCTGTCAGGTTTGGGACAGGCAGAGCCACAAGGTGAGCAGGAGAGAAACCTCCAGGCAGGGGCCAAAGGGAGGGTGTGTCTCTCATCCTTGGCAGGGGCAGAGCCGATGTAAGCCTGCTCTGTAATGTTTAAAGTGTATGGAAGCACAGGAATAGGAAGAGGACTGTTCCCTTGATCCCAAGGAGGTACCTTTTCTGGAACAGTGAATGCTTTAGCCCTGGGGCAGGTTCAACAAGCTGATACAGAACCTGAAGGGCGGATGGGAAGGGTGGCTGCACAGCTGGTTAAACTGTGTAGCTGAGCAATACTGTAAATTGTAAAGGAAAAGACTGTGAGGTTGGGATCATTGTGTTCATGGGACTGCCTATGACTGTTGTGCATTGATTCTCTGTTTGTGTTCTAGAGAAGGGGAGGCCACGCCCATCACTGCTGCTGCCAGAGGCACAGTCTTTTGGGGCTAACCTCCAATCGGAAGTAGGGGTAACTGAACTGCTCCTTGAACTGCTGTAACTTTAGGAAGACAATTCTTTGTGTTTTCTATAAACCTGGACTGGAATTGGCACCTGGAATGTCATGTTATTTGATGCGCTCGAGGCTGCAGGAGGAGGTCCAAGGAGTCCTACACCGTGCACCACGTCCCTCTAGTCAAGACAGACAGCACAACAGCTGAGGACAAGGATACATCTAGGGGAATGGTAAGGAAACACATAGGAGACTATGTGGATCAGGATCCAAAAGAGGCCTAAAAGAGGTTCCCTGTTCCATGTAAAAGCTTGATGCTATGTTTGTTCCATGTGAACTGCCATGAATTAATGATAAGGCGGTATACAAAACCTGTTAAATAAATAAATAAATGTCCCATCTCCCGCTGACAGACATTTTAGGTATAAAATCAATAGACTCACATCATACTGTGAGCACTCTTATCTGGGGGATAAGAGCACAAAGTAAAATCTTAAATAGCAACTTATTTAATTTTAGCACACTTTACCAACTAGAAAATCCTGGGCATCAACCGCTTAAGCTCTGAATGCTAATGTACAGCAGACTCGGGTTTTAGAGCTATTTTGGGAATAGCAGGCCTAGCACACAGTGCTTATGAGCAAGACCCTCAGCTTCTGAAATGACATTTTGTTGTATCACTACCCAGAAGGAAGAGAGGAATAAAGTATGATAACATTGGTTTGGAGTTGCCAAGTCACCCAGTTTCAGGAGGCAGACTTTTAAATCAGCCCTGGTTTTGAACTTACATCCCAAAAGCAGCTTGGCATTTGTAATCCTTGATTCTACTCATTGAAATCAATGCTGCAGGTCCTATAATGCATTAGCATAGAATTGCCTGAAATCCCAGACTGGCCCAAGATCCCATTCTTGGGAATGGGTAACTTGGCAGCTCTGCAGATTTTGTCCAAAGGCACAAGTTACTTACACAAAAACAAAGAGGTTTCTGCAGCAAATGCAAACACAGATCCAACTAAAAGATATTCGGCTGCTGCCTAGCAGCTGATGCTACCATTTACACTCACAACTAAGTATCTAATAATCCCAATCAGAAACTGAAACTGGAGAACAATATGGAAGCAATAGCTGTATTCTTTTCTTGCACTTTTAAGTCAACACCCATAGTTTGCAGCTAGTCCATTAGATGACTCCTCTTCTTAAGTCACTTCATTGGCCTCCCTTCCTTTTCCCTTTCCATATCCAGTTCAAACTTCTCCTTCTCACCTATGCATTCATTCTGCTGCTCCTCACTACCCTCTCTCATGTCTCCCTACACCCCTCCTCTTGAACTCTGCTCTTCTGGTGGATTGCTTCTCTCTGTCCCCTTTTCTTCCACTGCGAACTCCAGACTCTGTTCCAGGCATAAGGAGCATCAAGGTGAAAGGATTGAACTACCCGAGTCTGTACATCAGGCTTCATCTCTGCCCCTTTTCAAATCCATGCCAAAAGTTCACCTCTTTGAGGTTGCTTTTGGATCCTAATTTGCTTAGTCTCCAATGTGTCTTCTTACTTTTCCCTAGTTGTATCCTTGTCCTCAGGTGTTGTATTGTCTTAAGTAGACTGTAAGCTCTGATGAGCAGAGACCGTCTTTTAGATGCATCTGTGCAGCACTGCATACGGCTTGTAACGCTATATAAAATGTTCAATAGTAGTAGTAGATGAATACCGATTCTCTAACAGCCACAAAGCTGCAAGGGGCAATGTGTGGAAGAACAGAGAGAGATGCAACTTACTCAAAACCATGGTTTAATAGCATATGGACTGAGAACATGGCGGCCAATATTCAAAGGACTTACTTATGCTCCTAGTATTAAGAGTAATGCTCCTAAATTGGCAAACCTCTGAAAGTTTACTGGGACCGAGGGCCTACATTTTAGTAAAAATTTCACTAAACTCCTAAATTTAGGACATAAAAAGTAGGTGGCAACAGGGGTGAATTTAGAAGCTTAGTGTTGATTTTCAGCACCAGAGTTATAATTCTAGTTAAACGAATGGCAGTCCTAAATGTATAAGCATAGTTTTAAGCTCCTAAATTAAGATAATTTTTCAGCTTAAAATTTAGAGACCAATATTCAAAAGGGTTTATTTAATTATCAGGACCCGCAAACCAGATAAACCCTGCATCGAGGGATATTCAGCAGCACTTACAGGACAATGCCCCTGAATAATCCCTTCGATGCTATCTGGAAAGTGCCAGAGAGGCCCATGAGTAGGGCAAAGGGGTACCAGCATTTTATCCAGAGACAACAGCGCGTTTCATTCTGCTAACCAGACAAGTGGCCCTATAAAGTTAGGGCAGAAAAAAAGCAGTCATAACTTTATGCGGTTTGGTTATCTGGAGAGCGGCTGAATACCACCACTGATCAGTGTCGACAATGGATTTTCAGCGTGTAGAATATATAGTAATTACACTTACCTGGTAATTGTAGTTCCTTGAGTGACGACAGCTTAGTCCTCCACTTCTGGGTAGTGCACCTCCTCCTGCAGCTTGGAGACTGGGACCAATCAAAACCTGGCATCACTGGAAGTAGCCTGCTGGCATTCCCTTACAGCTCCAGTGAACTATTGACAAAGCAGACTCAAAAGAGCAACAAACAAGTAGCTAAACACTTAGAACTATGATCAAAGTTTAACAAATTTGAAGCCTCCCCCAAACGCAATGGAATTAGCCATAGGGGAAGTCCGCCCACCCCTCCGCCGAGCCACAGACAGCCAGCAAAAGAAAAGAGCAGACAACATAGCCCGACTGAACTTAACAGTTGGTTACCAATCAGAGATACTCACCTGTAAAGGCACCTCTGAGAATGAACCGCGTGCCGTGATAAGCTATAAACCTGAGGGCGGGCATGAGGACTAAGCTGTCGTCACTCAAGGAACTACAGTTACCAGGTAAGTGTAATTACTATTTCCTTATCATTCCTCCAGCTTAGTCCTCCACTTCTGGGATGTAACAGAGCAGTAGTAATGGGAGGGATCCTGCCAGCCGGCACGCAACACCGCCGAACCAAAACAGGCATTCCTAGCCGCCAGAACGTCCAGCCGATAGTGCTTACTGAACGTATGCAGGGACGACCACGTTGCCGCCTTACAAATCTCCACCGGAGGAACTAGATCGTGCTCCACCCAGGACGCCGCCTGCACTCTAGTCGAATGAGCTCTCAAACCCATCGGAGCAGAACGCCCTTGCAGCATGTACGCTGAAACAATTGCCTCCTTGATCCACCTGGAAATAGAAGCTTTCGCCGCAGCCTCTCCTTTCCTGGGGCCCCCAAACAGTACAAATAACCAATCCGATTTGCGGAAGGACTCGGTGATGGACAAATAATGGCGCAACACTCTCTTGATGTCCAAGCGACTAAGGCCCCGATCCGAAGCCTGCTCCCCTGCCATCCGCAGGATGGGAAGCGAAACCACCTGATTGACATGAAAGGAAGATGATACCTTAGGAAGAAAAGAAGGCACCGGCCTGAGCACCACCTTTTGCAAAGAAAAGGACAGAAAAGGTTCCCGGCAGGAAAGTGCCTGAAGCTCCGAAATACGCCTAGCTGAACAAATAGCCACCAAAAACACCACCTTCAGAGTCAAATCTTTCACCGAGACTTGCGATAAAGGCTCAAACGGCGCTCCAGACAGCGCCCGCAGCACCAAGTTGAGATCCCATGGAGGGACAGCAATCCGACGAGCCGGCCGCAACCTGGAAACGGCTTTAAGAAAACGCCCAACATCGACGTGAGCCCCCAGAGCAACGCCTTGCACCTTACCTCTGTAACAGGCTAGGGCAGCTAACTGCACTCTTAAAGAACTGGCGGCCAAGCCCTTATCGAAGCCATCCTGTAAAAAATCCAACACCAGCGGAACCAAAGCCGTGGCAGCGCGGACTTTACGCCTCGAACACCAGTCCTCGAAAATTCGCCAGACGCGCACATACGCGAGCGAAGTTGAACGTTTACGCGCCTGAAGCAAAGTCGCCACAACGGACTTGGATTAACCTTTCTTCTTTAACCGCGCCCTTTCAATGTCCAAGCCGTAAGCGAGAATCTCTCCACGCACGGCATCAGGAGCAGACCCTGAACCAACAGCTCCGGAGACATGGGAAGGCGCCACGGAGTTCCATCTAGCAATCTCACCAGGTCAGCATACCACGGACGTCTGGGCCAATCCGGCACTATCAACAGCACTCTTCTGTGATGCGCTTCGATGCGCTGGATCACCCGACCAAGAAGCGCCCACGGAGGAAATACGTAGAGAAGACCTATCGAGGGCCACGGTCGCATGAGGGCGTCGAGTCCTTCCGACATGGGCTCCCGTCTTCTGCTGAAGAAGCGACCTACTTTTGCTGAATGGAATGTGGCCATGAGGTCCATGGCTGGCATCTCCCAGCGACGCACCAACTGCGCGAAGACTTCAGGATGCAGCTCCCACTCCCCTGCATCCACCCGCACCCTGCTGAGAAAATCCGCCATCACGTTGTCTTTTCCAGCGATGTGCGCCGCCGATATCGCCTGTAAGCGCAGTTCTATCCATGCAAACAGCCTCTGGGACTCTTCCTCCATGGGTGAGCTCCCAGTGCCGCCCTGTCGATTTATGTAAGCTACCGTTGCCACATTGTTGGAAAGATCCCGTACTGCTCGCCATGTTACTTGGGCCTCGAAGCTCTGCAGGGTGTAAGACCTCATGTGAAACCTGGCCCAAGGCACGACTTCCAAAGTCGCCGCCATCGTGCGCAGCACCTACAGGTACTTCCAGGCCGACGGCGCTGCGAGCTTGTGGAAGCTCCGCACCAGGCTCCGTAAGGCCAGAGCCCTGCGCTCTGTCAGGAACTCCGAGCCCCTCTGAGTATCGAACTGCACTCCCAAGTACTCGAGAACCTGTGTCAGAATTAGATGGCTCTTGGCTACATTGATCACCCAAACCAGAGACTGAAGAAGAGCTACCACATTCTCGGTGGCTGCCAGACTCTCGGTTCGGGACTTCGCTCGAATCAACCAATCGTCCAGGTAGGAATGTACCAATATTCCTTCTTTCCGTAACGCTGCCGCCACGACCACCATTATCTTGGTGAACACCCGCGGTGCCATCGCCAACCCGAAAAGCAGAGCCTGAAATTGGAAATGCCCCCAAGGAAGAGCGAAACGCAGAAATCTCTGATGGGCCGCTCTGATGGGAATATGGAGATAAGCCTTGATTAGGTCGAGAGACGTCAAAAACTCCCCGCACCGAACCGCGACAATAACCGACCGTAGCGTTTCCATGCGAAAATTCGGCACCCGAAGGAAGTGATTCACTCCCTTGAGAACTAGAATGGGGCAAAGAGAACCATCCTTCTTTAGCACCACGAAATAGATAGAATAGCGACCCATGCCGTATTCTGCTGGCGGGACAGGAACGACTGCTCCCAGCTGAAGAAGATGGTCCAAGGTTAGACGCACCTGTAACGCCTTTTGGGGACTCCTGCAGGGAGAGAGCATGAATGAGTCCAACACCGGCCTCACGAGGTCTAAGGCATAACCGTCGCGGATGATCTCTAGGACCCACTGGTTGGACGTAATGTGGGTCCAGGCAGAAAGAAACCCCCGAAGACGACCCCCGATCGGCTGAATTTCTGCCTGGACCTGCCGCCCTTCATTGCGGCTTCCGAGAAACTGCAGAGGCCGTCGTAGCGTATCCTCTACTTGCACCTCGAAATCCCCGAAATGCCTGTGCTCTAGACACAAATCTTCCTCTTTGAGACCCTGCAAAGCGGGGCGACCAAAACCTTCGAAAATCTCGAAACTGCCCCCGAAAGGCCACCGCCGATTTTCCCCGCCTGGGCTCATCTTCCGGCAGTCGGCCCCCCTTGGACTCGCCCAACTCCTTAACTAACTTATCCAAATCTATCTTGCTCCTTATCTGTTTCTCTAGTGAGCCCAGCACCTAGGCTCACTAAGTCCTCCTGCTGCTTGGAGACTAGACACACTGGAGCTGTAAGGGAATGCCAGCAGGCTACTTCCAGTGATGCCAGGTTTTGATTGGTCCAGTCTCCAAGCTGCAGGAGGACGTGCACTACCCAGAAGTGGAGGACTAAGCTGGAGGAACGATAAGGAACTAGATTCTAGAGCTGAATATCCATTTCAGATTTGACTGCGGCAGCCAGGCACTTTGAAAACACCGACAACTGCAGGCTGAATATTAAGCCCTTAGACTTCTAAATTTGGCTGAAAATAGGGCACAAATTTGGGAGCTCAGCTTTTTTTGCATATTGGGTCCACTGTTTTCATTAACACAGCTTTCCACAACATCCACTTATTATTCTTCATTGGAATTTAGCTGACGCCTTTCCAGTGGTAGTTCAAGGTGAGTTACCTTTGTGCTTGAATGTATTTCCCTAGCCCCAGAGGGCTTACAATCTAGGTTTGCACCTGAGGTAATGGAGGGTTAAGTGACTTGCCCAAGGCCACAAGGAGTGCCAGTGGGATTTGAACCTGGTCTCTTGGTTTCCAGGCAGCTGCTGCTCTAATCACTAGGCTACTCCTCCACTCCAGTTCTATTTAGGAATTAAAAGTAATATCTGTAAACAGCCGCTCAGGATCATAAGCATACAAAAATGAGTGATAAGAATTCTTCCTTATATTATTCTGTAAAGGTGACTTCAAAAAATTAAGTCACTATATAAAACTTATTTTGAGGACAGCAGCAGTGAAGGACATTAATAAAAGTTCATCAATACGTGTTTTATTACAATTTCTTCTAAAACATGAATACTGCATTTTCTTTTAAGAAGTTGAGTAATGAGTTTCTTAAAGAATTTCTGATCAAAAGCACTTTCTACCCTCTTTCCCATCATCCTAAACCACAGTGGGCAAGATCAGAGCATAACAGCCAACAACAACAAAAAAAGCACACTCAATCCCTGAGATCATTTTCTAGAAATAGAAAACTACATACATGTCTCAAATTTCAAGTCACTGCATAACCCAAACTGCAGAGCTGGGCTGAGCCAAGCTTCTCAACGGGCTCGGAGAGGAAGCTTGACAAATGAGAAGACTTTTATATCATCATGTTTCTTGTATACAATCTACACTTTCAAACACCCCTATTTAATGGCGTTTGTACGTTAGCTTATAAAGCAACCCTCACTTTATCAAATTAAGACGCATTGCTTGGATTAGTGGGACCACTCCAACTTTCAATGACTTCATGCTGGTCTCAGAATTCAATGTTTTTGTGGCTGACTGCCAATAGTACATCTGCTACTCTTCCCCCCTTTCTACACTACTCTGGACTGGCTTTATTCTGAATGCAAAACAGGACGCTACCAAATAGATATAATGCTGATGTTTATTAAAAGCAAAATCCCTGAAGCATTTTAAATACTTTATACTTATATTTCTGTACACCAAGGGAATGCATGTTCTAAGCACCAGCCCTTTTAAAAAATAAAATGTCCAGCTGCTGCAATAGATAGCAAGATTAGAGATCTGAAGACCATTTGGGAAACATATGGACAGCACAGCTTTTCTTCTGTAATATTTTATAAGGAGCCTTTTAGAATAACGAGAAGAGCAATTTTGAAGGCTATCATTTTTCATTTGCTTGCATTTCTTGGCATATACTAACAATTCATCTTTCCAAGTCTTCATAATCAATGCAATGGCTATAAATTGTCCTTTCAGCTCCTTGGTAAGTTAAGGGCTTGTAGGAGAGCGCCCCAGCACTTTTGCTCATAAAGTGTATGAGTCGAAGCAGGGCTGATTACAGCTGCCCAGGGAAGCCTGCAATTTAAGAGACCAGCACTGGATACTACTCTATTTAAAATACAAGATCAATTCTGTATTTATTTATGCATTCATTCATATCCATGAGACACCTGTCCAAAATGCCACAGCAACTTACACTTTAGACATACATAATTTAAAACGGATATACACAGCAATAATATCTATATACTTTTAAATTAAGCCCAAACCCCACCCAGAACATTCCCCCTTAATATCCCTATGTGCAGGTATACACATGTACTTAGCAGATTTCTAAAATTGTTACACATGGTTAAGTGCCACAACCCTTACAAAGGTGGCCCCCTTAATATCCCGACATGTGCCTAGGAATGAAAATCAGTGCTAGGTGCCTAAGATTTTCCCTGCCCTTACTCTGGCTCCATTGCTGCCCTCTTTTTGAGCATTTCTTAAATTTGCATATGCCAGTTAGTTTTCAAAAGGACTGATTTAGCAGACAAAGTTTGAAAGCTAGGATCCTGATCACTTTGAAAACTGACACTTTTGTAGTGTCCCTGCTAAATATTTATTTTGGAATTTTTACTCACCAATACTACATTTTCATCAATATTTTATAATATTTACAGTTATAACATAAAACATACCTTCAAAAAAATGCCACCTGCTGTAACAAGGCAACCTAGCTGTACATAATACAAGAACAGTATTAAAATAGCCAAAAGTTATACCCCCAATGTTAAAAGAAAAAAAAGATTTATGTTGTTAACTCTGAAATTAACCACATAAACCCCTTTGAATATCGAGTTTAGTACGTTTCAAGTAATAAAATAGAAATTTAAAAAATAAAAAACAACCACCCATACAATGCTTGACCAAGCCCACAAATGAGGGGAAAACAGATATAAATTAATGTAAATCAAGTCTTCATTTAGAAGATTAATTAATTATCCATGATAATAAAACTACAAACCCTGGAGCTGATTGTGGTACTGATCACCAGCTACAAGTATGCAAAATCAAACTAAAGTTGAAAAAGAACAAGCCACTCGTGAATACAGCAAAATATGATCTTGAAAATATACAACTGGAATTTAAAGATTACCTGCAAAATCTATTCCCCACTTTGGATACAAATTACAGAGCACCAGAAGAGCTATGGGATGACAAAAGGAGAAAAAGCAAAAACAGCTAAAATAATTGACCAAAGAAACTTGGAAAAATGCCCAGAAACACAGAAAAGAAAGCCAAAGGAGAAAGAGAGGTAAAGAGAAGAACTTAACAGAGATTTCCAATGTGCAACAAGGTGAGACAAAGTAGTACTACAATGACACATGAAAGGAAATAAATTCTGAAACTATTAGAGGAAGAACAAAATAGGCATTCCTAAAGTTACGAATGTTACAGAAAAATTTCATCCTTGAACTGGAATGCCACAAGATGCTCTAGGATCTATTATGAATGATGCTAAGAAAATCAAGAAAAAGTGGAAAAAATACCAAGTCATGATATCATAAAGATCAAGTAGACCAACAGTCATTTCAACATGTACCGGTACCTTAAGATCTGGAAGCAATGGTGATAAAAGAAGTTGAAGCAGCATTGCAAGCATTAACAAAGAACAAAGCTCCGGGCACTGACGACATTCCCACTGAATTATTACAGCAAGCAGATTCAGCTGTTGCAATACTTACATGACTCTGCCAACAAATTTGGAAGACAACACCATGGCCAACTGGAAAAGATCTGTGTTCATATCAATACTAAAGAAAATTTCAGGCGGATCACATTGTGCATAATCGCTCTGATCCCACATGCCATCAAGATTTTACTCAAGATCATTCAATGGAGACTACAACCATATCTGGAATGAAAATTGCCCAAAATGCAAGCAAAATTCAGTAAAGGATGAGGAACAAGAGAATCATTGTGGATATGAGATAGATTCTTGAAAATACAAAAGAATACCAAAAGGATATATATGTGTTTTATTGACCTCAACAAGACCTTTGTTTGTGTAAATCATGAGAAACTCTGGGCCACATTAAGAAGGATAGGGATACCAAAACACCTGATAGCTCTCATACACATTCTTTACATTGATCGAGAAGCTACAGTTTGAATGGAACAAGGTAAAACAGAATGGTTTAAAATCAGCAAAGGTGTAGGACAAGGCTGCATACTTTCCCTGTACCTGTTCAATTTATATGCAGAACAAATCATTAGAGAAGTTGGACTGTATGAACACAACAGAGGTCTGAAGACTAGTGGAAGACTCCTCAACAACCTTCCCTATGCTGACAATACCACATTACTGGCTAAAAGTGAAGACAATCTGAAATATCTGCTTATCAAGATCAAAGAATGTAGTCTTTAAAAAAGACCTGTACCTTAACATGAAGAAAAGACCCTGACGACTGGCAAAATCAATCATTTCATCCTTGATAGAGAGGAAATACAAATAGTAGACAACTTTAGCCTGCTTGGATCAATAATCAAAGAAACAATAAGCAGTCAAGAAATCTGACTCTTGGCAGAATGGCTATGAAGAATCTAGACATGATTGTCAAGTGCAGAGATGTATCTCTGCATACAAAGTTTTGACTTGTCCATGCTATGAGATTTTTAATAACGGCACATGGATGCAAAAGACCTTAACCTTGCATCTACAGCTCCAAACAATGCAAAAGCCTTTCTTGAAGCTATGGAAGCCCTTGACTATACACAACTCATCACTCAGCCAACCCAGAACAAAGGAGACACTCTCAACATGATCTTCCTATCACAAACCATCCTCAGAAACCACTCCATCTTGCCTCCCACAGTCTCCTGGTCTGAAAATAAAATAGTCTTCATCCTTATTCCGCACAATACACAGACCCAGAAAGCACCCTGCACAAAACCCACATCATGCAGGTTTCAAAACCTAGAAAAGAAGGACTTTCTAGAAAGGATCCTACTACAACTGCAAACACTCCTGAGAATCTCAATGCCCTCATTCAAACCCGGAACAAAACGATAACCGATTCAGCAACAAAACCACGCACACTCAGCACTACCAAAGACACAAAGCAGCAATATGGTACCGTTCACACTTAGACATGAAGCACGCTCCCAGAGCCATAGAGAAAGTGGAGAAACACCAGATCACCTGACAGCCTAAACATCTACATGCTCAAGCTACATGAATACCAAACAGCCACATAGAGTGCAAAGAAAGAATATTAGCAAAACTGATTCAGAGCTCATTAAATCGCCCTCAAGAACTTTTCAAAGTGGTTAAATCCCTAACAAAGGACAACTTAACTAAGAGAAGAAACAAGCCTAACCCCTCAAATAATGGCTGACTACTTCTAGTGCCTAGCCTCACAACAACACCACAAACATCCTCACGGATCCAACAAATAAACAATGGACAAAACCTAACATCATCTGGAACTTTTTTGCAACAATTACAGCTGAACACCTAGAAAAAGTAATTACAAGCATCAATACAACTACTTCCTCATTCAACTCTTGCCCAGTCAGCTGGATCAAGGTTGTTAGACAAGAATCAACACCAACAATACTCAAAATCACCCAGCTATCACTGCAGCAAGGATACGTCCATTCGCCCAATCAAGGCCTACTTTAAATTTTTAATCCACATTCTGCAGCCTGGTTAATTTTTGCATATTTCAGGAAAATTGTACCAGTCTTATTCAATATGTTCTAATAGTGATTTTCCTTCTGCTATGGTCATGTCTTATATACCATTTGATAGGAATATTTAGTCAGAATTTTGGATCCCAAGAGTTTTGGGCTCGGCCTGGAAAGGGTTAAGAAATGGACAGCAAATGACATAAACCAGTCAACCTCCTACAGACCCATAGCCAGCCTGCCATTCATTGCTAAGGTAATAGAAAAGATTATACTACAACAGCTCCAGGATCAAGTAGACTCACAATTCCCACTCGATCCCCAGCAATATGGATTTAGACCCCATCATAGAGTTGAATCCCTCATGACTTCATTAATGGACAACCTAACAAAGGGCACTGACAAAGGAGATAATTCTGTCCCGTGAATAGCGGGGATGGACGTCCCGAAGGGAAATCCATCCCCCTGCCAGCCCCGGCAAAAGCCTCCCTGTACAAAAAATGTGTTTGTACAGGGAGTCTTAGATGGGGGCGGAAGGGAGCATTCCAGAGGCAGAGCGAGGGCGGGGCATGGGCAGTCTGTGACCCTGGACATACAGAGCTGATTCTGAGGTCAGAAACAGACGAACTGGTTCCTTCAACACACTATGCATACCAGCGCTTTACACCAGAACAAGCTCCACCACATCAAAGTGAGCCTTCTCCACATTCAAACTGTCCCTATGGAACTCAATCCCTGACAATTTACATGCTACAAATGACTTAACAGCCTTCAGAAAGCGCCTCAAAACATTCCTGTTTATAGACTGCTTCTCTGAGGACATAACATAACCACCTAACATGCAATTCCACGGCCACTCTCCCCTCTCTTCTCCTATTCCCATCATGTTCAACCCTCTTATGTTATGAATACACCAAGTTATTTCCCTTTTGTGATGTATCATCATGTTGTTTCTCTTCCCCCTATTACCATGACGTTGAAACCCCTCATGTTCTGAATACTCAAAGTTGATTACCCTGTTGTAATGTATCATCATGTTGATAAATAAAGGAAAACAAATCGATACCTTCGAATTACGGTACTGGCAAAAAATACTATGCATATCATGGATTAACTGAAGAACAAATCCGTCAGTACTAGAGGAGAACAAACCTAAGCTTTCTTTAGAAGCTCAGATGATAAGATTTCAGCTTTCATACTTTGGATACATCATGCACAAAGAGAGATCATTTAAGACAGACACCATGCATGGCAAGGTTGAAGGTCAACACAGAAGAGGAAGGCCAGCAATGGATCCATACAATAATAGCAGCTATGGATGCCACTCTTATCAACAATTAGCTACCTGACTGAAGAGCGAACAGAGTTTAGAAGTATTCAGAGGGCCATCATGATTCAGCACCGATTTGACGACACTTAATAACAATAAAACTAGAAAATGAAACTTCAATCTTAACAGCTCCTTCAATATACCTATAAAACAGTTATTCAAAGAAAAGTTATCTCTGAGTGGAACAGTATGACTTCCTACAGGTACATCTCTAAGAAAACTTCTAAATGACAAAAGATCGATTTCCTTAAAAAGATAAGTAAGTAAGGTCTAAGTTCATTGTATAAAGTTCACAGATGTTCCATGTAAGATGAATAGGTATCTATAACCGTTTCACATGTTCATACCATTGTTCTTTGTAAACAGCACCTGATCCATGGGAAAGTGCGGTATATAAGGGTTTGTTACATAAATAAATAAATAAATAAAAATTAAGTATTGCCATACTGGGTCTGACCAGATTATCCATCTAAAGCCCAGTATTTGGTTTCCAACAGTGTCCAATCCAGGATATAATTATCTGGTAGGATCCTAGGGATAAGCAGTGGATTTCCCCACTTAACATTTTAATGGCTACTTCAAGAACTAATCAGCCCCAACAGAAATCATTTGGCTTAATGCCAAAAAATCTCCTATTATCTGAAGTAACTTCTGAAACATCAGGTGAGATTCTAATTTTCTGTCCACAAACTATCTCTGATCCAAAAGAATAAATCACAGCAACTAGTCCTGATCACTATAGAGTGCAAATGGTCCTGAGAGCTTGGCATGACACCAACACCTCCTGAGAAATCTCCATTGTCATTGGGGTATCATCACCACCCTTTGCCTGATAGATCCTAAATGTAGGAAACATCAAATCAGGAGGAGCTTTCCACATATTGACTAAGTATTTTTAGGCATAGCTGTCAATGCAGTAACTCTTGATTTGGGAAAATGTACATGATATGAAGAGAAACAAGAGATTATATTGGGAATTCTTTTAAAAACCTCCAGTTCTTTCTTCTAGTGAAATTGTCCACTATCTCCATTTTGTTGTGCAAGATTAAGCTGTCCTTGCCTAAGGCCCCAAAAGAGGCTTGGACCATTAAGATTTTCCCAACCCTACCTCACTGCACACAATTTGACATTATATTCCTTGAGCAATGAGTTTTGCACTTGGAATTTATTAAGATTTACGTACCACCTTTATGAAGGGTTTCATCCATGTAATATAAGCACAGAACTGTGTGATACAACCTAAAATGGCTGTTTCAAAACTCAAGGCTGCTAGCTCTATCTCCTCAAGAGAAATGTTTCTGGCAGTGCACCAGTATTCTCCCTGTGAATCCATGGGTAGAAGCTAGAGCTAGAAGCAACACCAAAATACCTGAACACAGTCAGTCCACAGCTCAGTTTGGTGGCACAGGGTTCCTCAGTTAAAGCACTCAACCCTGCTTTAGTCACTATCACAGTGCTTCCGTCTTCAACCATGCCATGAGCATGATTCTTGAGGTCTAGAGGCAGTGTACAAGAATCAGCCAGGCATAGTACAGTGTACTGCATGCTGAACCATATCAACATTTGACATCATTTACCTTTGCCAGATGTAGGCACTAAGGCTGAGAGAGGAGGGAGAAACATCTAGAAGTGCATTTGTATCCCAGAGACTTCATCCCGTGTACTCAATAATTTAGTTGAATCCCTAAGAGGTTTAAAGCTGTTTAAATTGTAAGCGATGATCACTATTTTGTTTTAGAAGGAGTTTGCACATGTTACAATAACTAACAGAAATTATCCTTGATTTCCTAAGCATATAACTTCCATTTCCACATACCTCTATGCAACCCCTTGATAGGATTCATTGACTGAATACGTTATCATGGCAGGAGGGAACTGTAGAGTGCAACTTGTAAATTGTGATGGTTATGATGCTACTGTTGTTAAGTGCCGTCGAGTCGGTGTCGACTCATGGAGACCCTCTGGATAGTTGTCCTAAATTGTGTTCGGTCTTCAGTCAGGCGGCTCATTGTTGACAGACTGCTAACCATAGCTGCTGTTATTATATTGATCCATCTCAATGCTGGCCTTCCTCTTTTGCGCTGACCTATCTTGCCACGCATGATGTCTTTCTCTAATGATCTCTCTCTTCGCATGATGTGTCCAAAGTATGAAAGTCGAAGTCTTGTCATCTGAGCTTCTAAAGAACATTTAGGTTTGATCTCCTCTAGTACTGATTGGTTTGTTCTTCAGGCAGTCCATGGTATATGCAGTATTCGCCGCCAGCACCATAATTCAAAAGCATCAATTTTCTTCCTGTCTATCTTTTTCACTGTCCAACTTTCGCATCCATATGACGTTATTGAAAATACCATGGCTTGAACGAGTCAAATTTTTGTATAGAGAGAGACATCTCTGCTCTTGAGAATCTTGTCTAGGTCCTTCATAGCCATTTTGCATCGTTTGATTTCTTGATTGCTTGTTGCTTCTTTATTGATAGTTGATCCAAGTTGGTTAAAGTTGTCCACTATTTCAATTTCTTCTCCATCAACGATGAGCTTATTGATTTTGCCAGTTGTCATGATCTTTGTCTTCTTTACATTAAGGTGCAGGCCCATTTTAAGACTATGTTCCTTGATCACGAGAAGCAAATCTTTCAGATCATCTTCACTTTCAGCCAGTAATGTGGTATCATCAGCATAGCGAAGGTTGTTGATGAGTCTTCCACCAGTCTTCACACCTCTGTTGTCTTCATACAATCCTGCTTCTCTGATGATTTGTTCTGCATATGCTTTCCTCTTTAGAAATAAACAAAGGCAAAGCAAAGTCTGAAAATAAAGCACTAAGAATTTTCTTTTTACTTCATTCCTAAAAAGATAACATAGTAACATGACCCTAGGCCATGCTTTATAATGCAACATTTCTACATATATGATTTCCAGTGTGAATTTTAAAATTCTAGTCTCTCACTGATCCTTATAGACTAATCAGGTCAAAACAGCATTTGGCAGAGAGAAAAGGGATGCGTTTGGCACTGAAATCTGGGCATACGTTCCTGACTTCATGCTTCTTCTCAGTGCTAACTTCAGAAGGTAAGCATGCTCAGTAGCCCCGTTGCTTTCTATTCTAGGTGTGCAGGTCATTTGGTCGAGGAATTTGTGAGGGCTCATCATTGTTAAAATGAGGCACGGAATGCCTCCCTTTCTAAACTGAACTATAGTTAGTTGCAATTAAAATCAAATTGCCTGGGGGCTTGGGTAGTCTTTGTCCTTTTTTAGAATTAGTTTTCCTGTTCTTCCTAAAAGATAATTGATGACTCAGCTTTAAGCATCTTTAATTTCAAGTGTTTGCTTCAAACTTTTGTTGTTCTAGTTATAATAATTTAGTGTTTCTCCCTGTCTTTGCTGGAGGCCCAGAGTTATTTATATGGCAGCCTTGTAAATCATACTAAAAGATGACAAATTGCATGACCTGCTCAAATGGCACCAACATCAAATTTCAGTGTTCCACAAGTTATAGCATACAGATAAATGTAGACTTCAATAAATATCTCTAACTATTAACAGTTTCAAATATTTCAGCAGATTACACTGTGATCCTTAAACTGAGTTATGCACAATGCTTGTTTAGTGCTAAAACTAATATGCACCAAGTGCACAGCCTCCATGTTAACTGTTGGGGGTGTAGCAAGCATGTTCCTGGGAGTTAAAGCACAGATCCATACTCTAACATATGGCACAATTACCGTGGGCGTGCCTAACTGTAGCTATTAGCACCCATGCTCATCATTGCAATACTGACAGCGCCCGATATGTGCCCCCACCTTAACTGCAATGTGCGCTCCACGTCCACTCTTTGCTCCTAGCCCACCCACTATTCACCACCCCACCGCACAATTGGCAGTGCACAGTAACTGTCATGCCCCCATGACAGCAACAGTCATCATAGAGCCTGGAATACAGTTAATGCATGCAAAAATGTGCATTGACTACAGTACCTAGGGGCTCTTTTACTAAAGTGCCCTATTTGTAAGAGTAGCTGCTTTCCTCCACTGTACTCCAAATATTAAGCAAATGAACACTTAACATGCCAAGGCCTACCAGCCACACACAGCAGTATCAGAGCATGCATCAAAACCTGAGCGCCAACTCAAATGTCTACTCTTGGGTTTATAAACAGTTCATAAATGAATGAAAAAATATATTAAATTCCCTTATACATTTCTGCCTTATGTTCATACTTTTCATCTCTGTTACTGTAACAAGAATCTATGGAATGGTATGCAAACAAGCCCAGATCCCCCTTTTTTTTAAATTATGAAGGAAGCCTATATATTCAATTATCCCATAGGCCTATAGAACCCAGCATAGACTCTGCCAGGCCCAGAGACTCTAAACAAAAACAGCTTCAAAATTTGACTTGTCTTTTGCAAAAGTGTTTTCTAGTCTGGCTTCCTGAAATTTGTATCTTTCTTGTACCTGATTCAACCTTCTAGTAGTTATGTAGTATACCTTTTATCTCTGACAATGGGTTCAAACCAACTCCAAGTTCAGGCTCACACTGAACACAGCAAAAATAATATTCAGAAAAAAATGGAATAAAAATTAAAAAATAGCTACTTTAAAAAAACGCATACGTGTCTTATACAGCAAATTTTACATACACCCCCAGTACATGCAATTTTAAGACATGCAGATTGTGTGCATCATGAAGAGGGCTCATTACTGCTGCATGCATCCATTTTAGGTGTATTTTATTAAACAGTAAGAATCAGTCCATCTGTTTGCCCACCCATCTGTACACTTAGGGGTATGCTTACTAAAGTGTGCTAAGGGTTTGCACTTAATGCCCTTTTAGAGCAAAAACTAATGCATGGTGAGATAACCTCACACTGTTTGGGAATGTGCCAGCATGTTCCTGAAAGTTACTGCACTGAACAGTTCCCTAAGGTACAGCAGTGGCATTTGCAATTAATGTGGGTACACGTAATGCTAACCACAATATGCAGTCAATGCCCACTCTCTGCCCCAACCCACCCATTTCCTGCACCGTCGCATGCTAAGCAATTAGCATGGGATTTTTAGCATGCTGAATGTTTACGCTTGTGCCAACAAACATTTTTGGAGAAAGGCCGGGGAGAGCAGGAGCAGTGACAAAGTGAGTGGTGAATTAAGCTGCCTTGGAAGGTGGGGGTCAGGCCCAACTATCCAAAGTGGAGACGTCAGAAGAAACCTCCAATGGATCAACTGGGTAAAGACCAGAATGTGCTGGTCTGCAGGTCAGGTAATTGGGGAGAGAAAGGAAAGCAGAAAATGCAATGGAAAGATAAAGGGTTGGGTGAGGGGAAAGAGTGAGCCTCCTTACATTATCATCCCCCCTTGCATACAACTCCCAACATGTGCAGACACCACCACACCCCCTAGCACTTCCCCACACATATATACGCACATCTTCCCCACAGACAAACATATACACTTGCACATTGCAGACATTTTCACCTGGGATAGATTACAGTTATGCCCTTCCTGCAGGGGCAGAGCTGCATTAATAAAAAAAATATTATAAGCCATGCAAAACACTACAGTTCAGCTGCTACATGGTGTAGATCAGTGTTTTTCAAACTTTTATTCTGTATGACCTCATTTTAACAACTGCAAATTCACATGACCCCAGATGAAATCAAAACAGCAGGCCTCCAGCCTTCTTACCCTCCCTCCACTCATCTCAAGCAGGAAGGAAGTAGCGACAGTAGTGGTAACTTTAGCAACAGTCAGCACAGTGTCCTTTGTGTCAGTGGGCGCTTACAGACCCCAGTACTCGGCATGGGTTTCCAGTCCAACAGGAAGCTTACACAGGACGGGGCAAGGACCAATGAATGTTCACTGGTTCACAGGCCGCATGCTGACTGTTGACTGCCACTACTTGGCATAAGTCACAGTGAAAGCCCAGAGAAAAGGGGAAATGGCCACTGATGAAGTGACCCCATGTGTGGTCCCAACACCAAGTTTGGGAACCACTGATGTATATAGATTTCTTCATATCACACTGACGTTATTTGAGCAGTGCTGGTTTGTCAATTAGTGCAAGAATAGATTTTAAAATGCTTATTCTCATCGAGCCCTTTATTCAGGAAAGCCATACTATTTCACCTTTTTATTGACACCTCATACGTCCTCAGTTCAATACATGTCAGACTGTTACATCTTCTCTCTGAGGGAGATTTGCCATGGAACAACTCTTCTTTCGTTTTTTGTCCCTTTATGAAGGAATGAGGCAAAATAAAGCAGCTACTGAAAAGTTTAAATTAGCGCTAAAGTGTAGTTACTCACCTGTAACAGGTGATCTCCGGGAACAGGAGGAATTTAGTCCTCGTGTATGGGTGACATTAGGTACCGATGGAGCCTGCACGGGAAGCTCCCCAGCTACCAATAGGAAAGCCTTTGGGGGCTGTGCACTGCGCCTGTGCTGCTGCCTTCCCGCTCTTGTAACGGACTCTCCTCAGTTGAGTGTATAGCTGAAGAAAGGAGAGCAAAGAGAGAGAGAGAATCCTACTACTCCATGGAAAGGTGAGCCGGTTGTGAGGACTAAATTCCCACTGTTCCCGGAGATCACCTGTAACTACGCTATCTCCAGGAACAAGCAAGAATATAGTCCTTACGTATGGGACTCCCTAGCTCAGAGATCTCGAGAAGGTGGACCTGAGTTAGGGTCATTGACCTAGACTTCCCATCACCAAGATCTGGATTGAAATGGGCGGGGGGCAGGAGTTGTCTTAAGTCCCAAAGAGATGTTGAAGGACGGCTTGGCCAAAGGCTGCATCCAAGTGGGAGTCCTTGTCCAAGTAGTAGTGGGCCGCAAAGGTATGGATGGAGAACCATGTAGCAGCTCGGCATATTTCAGAGATGGGCACTGCTTGTAGGTTTGCTATTGAGGCAGACATTGCCCGGATGTTATGAGCAGTGACATGCCCTGTCAAGGACAGTCCTGCTTTGTTGTAACAGAAAGAGATGCAATCCGCTATCCAACGTGATAGGGAACGTTTAGAGACTGGTAGGCCCAGGTGAGATGGGTCAAAGGATACAAAAAGCTGAGAGGACTTTCTGAGGCTCTCTGTTCTTTGTATATAGAAAGTTAAAGTTCTTTTGTAGTCGAGGGTGTGCAAAATTGCTTCTTCTCGGGAGGCATGTGGTTTTGGAAAAAAGACAGGCAGGATGATTGATTGATATGGAAAGGGGAGACCACTTTCGGGAGAAAGTGTGGGTGTGTTTGTAGAACCACCTTGTCGTGGTGGAAGCGTGTGTATGGAGCTTGAGCCACCAAGGCATGTAGCTCACTGACACATCTCGCGGAAGTTAGGGCTATGAGAAATAACACCTTCCAAGATATGTAACAGAGTTGTGTGGTTGCCAGCGGTTCAAAGGGTGGTTTGAGCAGTTGGGCTAGAACCACATTGAGATCCCACGCCACTGGGGGTGGACAGATGGGTGATTTGGTGAAGAGGAGGCCCCTCATAAATTGTGCTATTAAAGGAATCATGGAGATGGGTTTACCATTCACGGGAATTGGCCTTGAGGGACAGTCCCCTCTCATAGCCCCTCTTCCGTTTTAATCAAGGATAGGCTATTTATATACAAAGCCTATAGTTCAATCATGAGAAAAAAGCACACCAATTTGTGCCCCTACACAATTAAAATATTCAAAACCCTTGTGAGACTAAGTGTGAGACTTTTATTGCAGTGGACTCCACAATCAGCTGGTTTTGCCGCAAAGTTTTGGAAGGTGTTCTTGACGCCGTGAGATTTGTCCAGGAAAGTTCCTCCACACGGAAGGTTGTTTGTGGGGGTCATCTTCTCAAGATAAGTGCATGGAAGTCTCTGAACTTTCTTTTCTTTGATAGTGGACCACATAAATGACCGCTTATGAAATACTGACCAGCATAAAAGCATGTGCTTTAGCATGATGTTGCATACTTTGCTGGTAGGCACAGCTGGGGGTACTGTTTGGGCAGAGCATGACAGTTTTCACGTGCACATATTGATTTATAAAATACTTTAAACTACATGCATTAGGTAACATGCAAACATTTTCACCTGCTCATGAGCAGGTGTACGTTATTGCGCTCACATTCAATGCAACATACTGTGCCCACTTGTCTTTATAAAATAGCACCTATGTAGACATTTGCCCATAGCACCCTGTTAAAAAATTACCCTCTAGGTATGAACTTCTCAACTTGCTATTTCTGCTGCATAGCAGTCAGTGATATGAGAAAGCTCTCCCCCACATTGAGAAAAATTAAGTAATAGCACCACTATGGTTCTGCAAGCTCAAAGGGTGCAACAGAGAACCCTGTTTATGCAAGATAAGGTACTGAAGTAACTGAACACAATCCACTTGATTCTAAAACTTAAACAATTGGTGATATTTTTATTCAATTGTAAAAATCTGTTACTTGTAAATCTGAGCACCAAACCTTTCTTTAACATAATTGACATACACAATGTTTTAAATCACTTTAATCAAAGGATATTTCAAAATATCAGAAGATATCTCAGTATGCAAATGCAATGTGTGCCTTCGAGTCAGTCCTGACTCCTGGCGACCCAGAGGCTCCTGGGTTTTCTTGGCAGTGTCACCGGAAGTAGATTGCCAGGCCTTTCTTCCGAGGCAATGGAGGGTTAAGTGACTTGCCCAAGGCCACAAGGAGTACTAGTGGGAATCGAACCTTGGTTGCTTGATTACCAAGCCAGTGTTCTAACCACTAGGGTACTCAGTATAGATCCTGCTATAAACAGCGCGTTTCCATTATGGCAGATGGTTTTGGTTTTGCAAATTATCCCACTGCATTTATTATAATTCTATAGGCTGAAGACAAGGCATGTTAAGTTTTGTGAATAAAGAAGGAAGACTACAAAATTCTGAGTGCTGACAAACAGCAAGAAGGAAACTGCTGATATCCGACCACAGCACTTCTATGTGTGCAGCCATTGCAAGGACTTTCTGCTACTCTACCAAACTAACTGGAGACACATCTCCTTTAGGGTTGCCAACTGGACGGTTTTCAGGCCGGCTGCTGGCAGAGATGTAAGACCGGCCCTTGAAAGGTTGTTTTTTTGCTCTGGCCATGGGACTGGGAGCAGCCAGAGCAGAAAACTGGTTTTTCATCTGGGGTCCTTGTCCCCACCACCAGCGCAGCCTCTCCTTCCCCTTGCAGCTGCTGCTCCTTTTTAAAGAGCAGCAGTTGTAATAAAGCTAATTTAAAAACAAAATGAAACCTGTGTGGAGCCCTCTGGCTCTAAGGAACTCCTGCTGAAGCACCCCGCCCCCTGAAGCATCACTTCCTTTTGAGCACAGCACGCTGCTGCAGGGGTTCCATAGGGCCGGAGGGCTCCACATAGGTTTCATTTTGTTTTTAGATTAGCTTTATTGCAACCACTGCTCTGTATAAGCAGGAGCCGTGGCTGCAAGCGGAAGGAGAAAGCAGAAGCAACTGATATGGGGGGGGGGGGGGGAGAGGGAGAAGGTGGAGGCAAGAAGATGAAAGAGCGGGGAAGAAGGTGGCTGGAAGGGACCTGAAAGAGGGAAGGTGAGGGCTGGAAGGCAGCTGAAAGAAGGGGGAAGGAGGTGGCTGGAAGGGAGCAGACATGGGGGGAAGGTGGGGGCTGGATGGGAGCTGACATGGAGGGAAGGTGGGGGCTGGATGGGAGCTGACATGGGAGGAAGGTGGGGGCTGGGAGGAAGCTGATGCAGCGGGAAGAAAGGAGGTGACAGGAAAGGAGCTGCAGAGGGGGGAAGGAGGAGGGGAAGGAGGGGGCTAGAAGGGAGCTGACACGTGGGGATGGAACTGGTAGGTGGCTGGGTAATGGGGGGAGGGTTTGTAAAGGAGAGGGCACATGGGGATGGCAATGGAAGGGGGATGGACAGAGGGTAGGGTGATTGGAAGGGAGCTGACATAGGGGTGGCACTAGGAGTGATGATACCTGGGATGATATTTGGACTAGAAGGGGCTGGACAATGGGGAAGGAGAGGGATTGGAAGGGAATGGACACCATTGGCAGTCCTGGGAATGCAAGGAGTTTGACATTGGAAGGTCATGGGAGGGGAGGACTGGAAAGCTGGCTGATACTGGGAAGGGTTACTGGGACTGGAAATAGGCCGATGGAAGGAAGTGAAGAAATCAAAAGAAGAGACAAGAAATGGCAGATGGACTATAGACCATAGAAAGAGAGCTAAGAGAAGACAGGAAAGCAGAAGCCTCAGATCGGGATCAGCATGATCAGAGAATAAAATGGACAGACAACAAAGGTAGAAAACAATTTTATTTTCAATTTAGTGAATGGACTTTGTGCTATCTTTATATTTTAAACAGTATGGGGAACTGCATCTCTTATTTATCTGATGTTGCACTGCAGGCAGAGTTTAGCTTCTTGGGGTTTCAGTTTAACTTTTGTCTATTTATTTCTCTTTTCATTTTGTGCTCATCTATTAATGAAGGCCTGTCTGTACTGTGAGTGTATTGCTGGGTATTCTGTTAGTATGGAATTTCTGTTGCTTGTTCAGTTTGCACATTGCCCTCTCTGCAATTAGTTTTTGGGGGCAAGGGGTGGGGTGGAGGCATGGCAGGGGCAGGGGAAGGGAGGGGCAGGGCTGGGCATGGGCGGAGCATGACTAGCCACAGGTGGTGGGTTTTTCTCTTTCAAAAAATTGGCAACCCTAATCTCCTTACATAGTCAAAACAAATCCTGAGAGGAAAGTTACGGTGACCATCCAAAATACAAAATTACCCTCATTATGTGCATACTCCCACGCACTTAACAAGCATTGCCACGCATGTATTTGGGGCCTATTTTATAAAGTGAAATATATGCGTACTTTCATTTATAAAAATGGGCGCATAAAGACCTGCTTCTATCTAGGCATGGCAATTATGTCTGCTCTAGAGCAGGCATAAATGTCCATCCCTAGATCTGTCAGAAATGCATGTAAATTATATTCCTTTATAACTTAATGCATGTAAATTTAACCCCTGCCTAAGCTCTTCCTCTGTGCACACCCAAACTGAAAGTATGCGCTACGGGACTTACGCACATGCTTGCTGAATAGCAACCCCCTAAAGCGCACGTTAAGTGCCCATTCACATACTTACGTCCTTTAAAATAAGGATTTATGCATCTAACTAGAGAGTAGCTTTCCACGTATCCCTTATAAAATCAGTCCCAATATAACCAATGGTTGAGAGAAACATGTTGCTGAAAGGATATAAGACAACGGAACTTCAGCACCATCATCATCATGATTACTATCATGAAGCAAGTGTGGGTGCAGACAAGCTAACTGGTTTGCCTGCTCTCATGATGTCCAACTAGCAGTTTAGCCAACTACCAGTAAGTATTACTCAAAAAGATAATTAGGAGAACCTTAGTTTTTGGTTAGTTTCCTCCTGACATCCCCAGAGATTGCAAATAATTAAATTTCATAACAAACATATGATATAGAGACTGTAGACTCAGAATAAATTCTTATTTAGATGAATTTCTTTTCTCCAAAAATGAATGGATTTTGCTTATAGGCATTGTGTATTTTGGCATTTTTACCATTCAAATGGCTAATTCTGCTCACAAATTTCATTAATACCATGGGACGTACTGAATCATCCTTTGACAATTCCAAGACTCTTGTTATGCCTATAACTTTATTAAAAAAAATAGATATAGCAAATTTTCGCTAACAGTTCTGTTCATCAATGCAACATCCTTAGTTCTCTACAATTCATAGAAACTCCTCATTCACTTTCGCACTAGCAATCTTACCAATTCCCAGGAAAGACAAGCCTATCTTGAGTCGTATTTTATCTTTCAACAAAAGCATGTTTGGTTCTCAAGAGAGGAAAACTTGCTTGTCTCAAATTTTCTCTCTTGATGCAGCAACATAACCACATTGCATAGGCCTGCTCTGGGTATTGGAATCAGGACAGCCACAAACACAGTCTTACCCTGCCAGTTTAATCTGATCATTTGTTCCATATTAGTCAGCATGACCAGGGAGATTTTTTTGTTGAAACCAAAGGATGATTCTAGTCTTCCTTTATAATTATGTGGAATGCTGCCAATTAAAATTATCAGCACTGGGGCTGCGAAAAAAAGAGTATACAAAAACTGTAGGCCCAATAGAAAAAAAAAGATAAACATGACTTCCTAAATTTAGACTCTAAAGTTAAACTTATAAATCTGTGCCCTATTTTCAGGCAAACTATGTGTATCTTTTATAGGTACTCTACATAAATAGAATAAATAACTTAAACCAAATAGAAATAAATAAATAAATAAATAATTTCTATTAAAACGCATAAAAGCAACATACAACACATTAAAAGAATTGAATGCCATCCTGAATATATTAAAAACATGAGCATATAAATAAGGCACTGTCGAAATACAGTTGTGTCGGGTTAGGTGTTGTGTACCCCAGGATTAATACATTCAATAAATAAATTCCTTTGTTTTTATACCATGTTCTGAACTGGTTTGGTGTTTTCTTCACGTACTTTCTTTGCTTCATTGTTGGACTAGCTGGTAGTAATATCCAGCTGCTATCTGGATAGCAAAAACCACAAAGTCAAACAAGGTTTTTCGGCCTAACTTTATGCGGTTAGCATTCTCAATATTGCCGTTAACTGGATAACTCAAAACTCTATCCCGGTTCCGTTGATGGACTGCCCAGTATTATCCAGATAGTGCTGCAGTAGTCAGAGGGAATATTCAGTGGCACTATCAGGATTGTGCCTCTGAATACAGCACTGGCTGGTACTTTTCCGGTTAACAGATGTCTCCAAGTGACTCTGCAAACTCTTATCCAGAATCTCTAGCACCCACTGGTGTGAAGTGATCTGGATCTATTCTGAGAGAAAAAGCCAGAGCCTTCCTCCCATTGGCAGTCCCTCAGAAGGGACCAGCCTGATCTCATTGTGAGGATTTTCTGACTCCAAAAGCAGCCGAGGACGAATCCTCTGAAGAAATGGCCCAGAGTGGAACCCTTGGAGCTCCATGGGCGCTTCCATGTCCCCTAAGAATTCCTCTGCACTGCCAAATGAGCTCCCTTCTTTTGCTCTTCCAGCAGCCTCTGTGGACAGGGCTTCGCCCTGGTCCTTTACCAGCTTCTCCAGATATTCACCAAACAGCAGACCTCCAAAAGGACAGGCTGCTGAGCCATGACTTAGAGGCCAAATCTGCCAACCAGTTACACAGCCAAAGCCAATGCCTAAGCATAACCACTGCTACCATAAATTTGGAGGTTTCCCTGATCAAATCACATAAGGCATCTGCCAGAAATGTGGCCCACAACTCCAGGTGGGCCATCTCTGGGCTAACTGGTAGCTGCTGTACCGAAAGCAAAAGTGCCCCAGCCACGAGACCGGCACATAATACTGTCTGGGAACCCAAGGCTGAAGTTTCAAAAGTGTTTACGAGAGTTTTTCCATCTTCCTATCGTGAGCCTCCTTTAGCACCGCACCACCTTCCACTGGAATAGTGGTGTACTTCATTACCACCAAGAATAGGCTATCCACTTGTGGTAGCCCAAAAAGCTGACCTACCTTGCCCTGAAGCAGCAGATCTTAATGAGCCACCTTTGAGGGCCAACTACAGATGTTCCCTCTGAGAGGTATGGAATTTTTCCAACACCTCAAGCATTGGTAAAAACTCTGAAGGGATGGGTGGCAGGGTGGAGCAGGATAGTCTAGCTCCAATACTGATATGGCATCCCGAATCAACACCAGGAGAGCCTCTCAGTGAAAAAGACGGACCACTGATGGTGCTTACCCTCCAGAAGGGAGAAGCTTCCGTTCTTTCTCTGATTCACATCCCAAACTAAGGGAAATCTTTATCTTTATCTTTATTGACAACATTTGATATACCGCCTAGGCGTGAGGCATTAAAGCGGTGAACAATGAAAAATTACGGGCTGCAGGAAGATACAGGGAGAAAGGAACGCCATTAACTTGATAGGAAAGCGATAGAAAAAGCAGGGAGAAAATTAGTGTAGGACAGAGGAGAAGGTTCAGACAGACACTACAGGAAGAAACACAAGGAAGGGAGTGGGTGAGTGGGAAAAGCCATGATGATGGATGATAGAAATGGGCAAGTTATGAATGGCTGGAGGAAGGAGGAGGAAGATCAAAGGCTTGGCAGAAAAAGTGTGTTTTGAGGAGAGCTTTAAACCAGGGAAAGGATGCTTCAGTGTGAATAGAGTACGGGAGAGAATTCCAAAGGGCAGGACTTATAAAGAAAAAGGCAGCGTGTCGTGTCGATTCGAGGCAGGCCTGGGTGGGTGAGGGAAGGAAGAGGCGGTTGCCATATGACGAGCGGAGAATGCGAGGAGTGGGTTGAAGAAAGATGAGGTCAGCTAAATACTGGGGAGTGTTGGTATAGAGAGCCTTATGGGTGATAGTGAGCAACTTGTACACAGAGCGGACCTTAACGGGAAGCCAGTGGAGGGAGAGAAGGCGTGGAGTGATGTGGTCCCGATGTGAAGAGAAAGTAAGGAGGCGTGCAGCTGTGTTCTGAATTAATTGTAATCTTCGAATTTGATATTGGGGGAGACTGGAGAGTAGAGAATTACAATAATCGAGCCGAGTGATCACTAAAGAGAGAACAAGAGTGACAAGGGACGTGGGTGGGAGAAGAGAGCGAACAGACCTAATCTTGCGGAGATGGAAAAAGGAACTACGCACCACCCCCGAGATGTGCTGGTGAAACGAGAGTGAAGAATCCAAGGTAACACCAAGATAGCGAAGGGTTGAGACCAGGGGAATAGGCAGCAGAATCTCTTCTGCTGCCAGCTGATCCTCTCAGGGGACAAGACCAGGCTCTTAGAGAAGTGCCTAGATGAATAGGCGAGGCAGGGGTGTTCAGCCCCAGATACATCTGTGGCAGCACCACCCAAGGACCTGGATTCTGCCATGGGGAAGGCCAGGATCCTGAACCCCTCTGAAGGACATTGCCAAATAGTTAAACAAGACTGAAGATAGCCCAAGAGCTGTTTTAGCAGCTGTTGGTCTCCACCAAGTAAGAAGATCTCCTGTGGAGCCAAAAGGCCCACAAGTCTCTCTGACTGGAGACCAGGGTATCCTCGTGGAGCCCCTTATGGATCCCTAATGAGCAATGCCTGCTCCATGGTGGCTGCGGGCACAGAAGGCAAAGATGAGAAGGACCCTGATACTGGAACTGGGCCTGGGCCCCCCAATGCCAAAACCCAGGGCCCTTACATCCCTATCACACTGGGGAATAAAAAAGTCTGCTGCAGAGGGCACCCAGTAGGTGCCACACTGGGCACAGGTCTAGACATGTGATATGCATGCTCCATGTAGCAGAGGTAAAAATACACGACAAAAACCCCACAAAACAAACTGCAAAAAGAGCATGACCACGACAAAAATCACTGAACTGGAAAAAATGACCCAAAAAGAGTCCACGGGATCAGGCCAGTCAGGAAAACCCAAATTGTTGTTGTTATTGTTAATTGCCGTCGAGTCGGTGTCGACTCATGGCGAACCTCTGAATAGTTATCCTAAATTGTGTTCAGTCTTCAGTTAGGTGGCTCATTGTTGACAGACTGGTATCCGTAGTTGCTGTTATTGTATTGATCCATCTCATTGCTGGCCTTCCTCTTTTGCGTTGACCTTCCATCTTGTCAAGCATGATGTCTTTCTCTAAAGATCTCTCTCTTTGCATGATGTGTCCAATGTAAGAAAGTCAGTCTTGTCATCTGAGCTTCTAAAGAAAGTTTAGGTTTGATCTCTTCTAGTACTGACTGGTTTGTTCTTCGGGCAGTCCATGGTATACGCAGAATTCGCCGCCAGCACCATAATTCAAAGGCATCAATTTTCTTCCTGTCTTTTTCACTGTCCAGCTTTCGCATCCATATGATGTTATTGAAAATGCCATGGCTTGAACAAGTTGAATCTTTGTATGAAGAGAGACATCTCTGCTCTTTAGAATCTTGTCTAGATCTTTCATAGACATTCTGCCAAGAGCAATACGTCATCGGATTTCTTGACTGCTTGATGCTTCTTTATTGATAGTTGATCCAAGTAGGATAAAGTTGTCCATGATTTCAATTTCTTCTCCTTCAATGATGAACTTGTTGATTTTGCCAGTTGTCATGATCTTTGTCTTCTTTACATCAAGGTGCAGGCCCATTTTAAGACTATGCTCTTTGATTGTGAGAAGCAAATGTTTTAGATCATCTTCACTTTCAGTCAGTAATGTGGTATCATCAGCATAGCGAAGGTTGTTGAGTTTTCCACCAATCTTCACACCTCTGTTGTCTTCATACAATCCTGCTTCTCTGATAATTTGTTCTGCATATAAATTAAACAGGTAGGGGGGAAGTATGCAGCCTTGTCTTACACCTTTGCTTATTTTAAACCATTCTGTTTCTCCTTGCTCCATTCAAACTGTTGCTTCTTGATCAATGTACAGATTGTGCAAGAGAACGATCAGGTGTTCTGGTATACCCATGCTTCTTAATGTGGCCCAGAGTTTCTCATGGTTTACACAGTCAAAAGCTTTGCTATAGTCAATAAAGCAGAAATAGATATCCTTTTGATATTCTTTAGTCTTTTCAAGAATCCATTTCATATCCGCGATGATGTCTCTCGTTCCTCGCCCTTTCCTGAACCCTGCTTGCACTTCAGGTAGTTCTTGTTCCAGGTATGGTTGTAGTCTCTGTTGAATAATCTTCATAGAATCTTGCTGGCATGTGGGATCAGAGCGATTGTGCGATAATTTCCACAGTCATTTGGATCACCTTTCTTTAGTATTGGTGTAAACACAGATCTTTTCCAGTCAGTTGGCCATGATGTTGTCCTCCAAATTTCTTGGCAGAGCCTTGTAAGTACGGTAACAACTGCATCAGATTTCTGTAATATGTCTATGGGAATGCCATCAATGCCTGGTGCTTTTGATAAGGCTTTCAATGCTACTTCAGCTTCTTCTTTCATCACCAATGGTTCCGGATCATAAGGTACAGGTTGAAACAGCTGTTGATCCACTTGATCTTTATCATATAAAAGCTCTGTATATTCTTTCCATCTTTTCTTGATCTTCTCAGCATTCTTCCCAAATTGGACCTCCCCAAATACCTACACAGGCCAATTGGCTTTTTCTTAAGCTCCTTTATGCAGCATATCAGCTAATTAGGCCCATAGAAGACACTGGGCAAAAAGAAAATACAAAAAATGAAGAAATAACCTGGACCCAAAGGGATCCAAGGATACCAAGGAGGAGCAGAAGAGAAGAGGGACCTGGGCCCAACTTACTGGTCCCCCTCAGGGGCCCCACAAGATTCAGCTGCTTCTGCTCAGCCCACCAAACACTAGTAACCCGTGGGAAACTGTGCTAGAACCCAGGCAGCTGTCAGCTAGAGTCATATGGGTACCTTTGCTCGAAGGCCTCTCCAGGATCAATCCAAGACCTCTGCAGTGTGACATGGGGAGAAGAGGCAGGCCTATCACACTGCTGCACCTGTTCACACACACACCTTGCTACATGCAGGAGGAAGACAATACTGTCTTCTCAGTGTTGCCGTAGTGGTTATATCTCCTGATGACATCAGTGAATGTTGCTCAAATCTAAGCACACTCACCTGGACTGGTCTAGCAAGATAAGGAAGGAGGAGATTTATGATATAACTAAATCTACCGTTTGTACATAGTTTTATACAATTTTAAGGTCTATATAGTTTCATATAAGTTTTTAAAGTTTAAAATATGTTAACGTTACACCTATGTTTAATGTAGCAGCCAATTGTGATCTCTCAGATGTTCTGCGTAAGTTTAATGTTGTCATGTAAACCACTCTGAGCGAAGAATAGCAGTATATAAAAACTGTTAAATAAATAAATCTAGCTGTATCCATTAATTGGGCCTGAAAAATGTCAGAGACATGAAGCAGTGGTTCAGACTAAAAGCTAGTGACTTGATCCTCCTATACTTAAAGCTGTTAATTTGTATCCCAGAGAGATCAAGTTAAGATGAAATTACAGCACAAGCAGTTAATTTCTGAGTCTCAAAGTGCCAGACAGGGAGGCCACTGTTGCAGTTGCTCTACAGTAGAAAAGATGGAAGGATGGCGGTTAAGAAAAAGGATATTGTACACTACTACTGCCAAAAAGAAATTGCTTACACGATCCTTACTGCCTGGTCTCTTTTTAGCACTGCCTCCTGTTTTCTCTGACAAATGAAAATACCTCAGTGCGTGCTCTTTTTATTTCTACTTCTCTTCTTTAGAAAGGATCTTGGTAGCTGAGCTTGAATCATAGAGTTTAACCTTCCAAATGCAAAACAAAAGGATGCTCCATCAAACTGACAAGTGGCAGACTGAAAAATCGTATAAAGTTTTTTTTTTCAAGCAGCGTATAATTAAGTTGTGGAATCTGTTGCTGGAGCATGTAGTCAAGGCAACAAACAATGCAGGGTTCAAGAGAAGTTTGGACAAGTTCCTGGAGGAAAAGGCCATACAAAATTATTAGGCAGATTTGGAAGAGCAATTGTGCATCCCTGGAAACGAGCTATGAGAAACTGATCTATTTTTGAGATCTGCTGGGGTTCTTGCAACAAGGACTGGCCACTGTTGGAAGCAGAATGCTGGGCTTGATGGACCTTGGTCTCACTCAGCATGGCTTTTATGTTTAACAGCTGTTGCTCATTATAACCCATATACAACATTTAGAAAAATCTCTTTGAAATTAAAGTTAGTGATACACTAACATTTGAAGAAGGGATCAATATGATTTTAACAGTTCCTGTGCATCATCTCTGGACAAAAACTCTTATGTTCGCCTAATAAAGGTATCACAATATGGAAAAAAAACCTTAGCATTAGTGTCTAGTGTTAGATGCATAGGACATTGTTTTCAGCTTTCTCACTTTCCTACACAGAGAGGAACAGTTTCTTATTAATTTAAAGGAAAGGATTTTTAGGAGCTTGCTGGTTAAATGTATAAGTTGGTGCCCTTTGCTACAGAGGCTTTGCTGAAGCAGAAGCTGTACAAAAGAAAAATAAACTGGACCATGTGCTAGATTTCAGGAGTGCTTGAAGCTGGGTATCTGTCTGTAGAGGCAGCAATGAAAATATTATGTACTCCCACACAATCCTAGAAATACAACTGATGAAAAGAAGTTAAATTTAATTTTTCATTAGTATATAGCAGATTCAACTGCAAATGTCACATTTACTTGGAAAAGACATCCTATTAACAGTAGAGCTGGCCAAAATTTCAGATAAAGATGTGATATAGGGTTGATTACTCCAGCATGAAGTCTCTAATAAACAAATCTGTGCTATGAAAATTTCATCCTCCAAGATCCTTGTTTTAGAGTCTATATGCAGGAAAGAAAGCTTTCAACATTTTTCCACAAAAATTAAGAGACAGTATTAGTTCATCAAGCTATATCAATCTTTCCTTTTCCCATGCTTTTCTGACATTTCTTTGATAAAGACTTTGTAATAAAACATCAGGACAATTATAAATGTAATTATAATTACATTACATTATATAGTTTCAATATTAAATCGCTATTGTTTTAAAATAATAAACAACTCTTTCACAGGCACGAAGGACAAAAAACTAAAATCAAAATTCCAGACTCGATACCGGTGTACCGAGCCCAGGCGGGAAGGGGAACCGGCGTTGAACCGGATCAGAAAAAGCCAAAATAGCCGAAAAAAATCTACTTTTCCAGGGTGACACGAACTCACATCCGTTGGGCTACACGGAAAAAGAAAGACTGAGCAAGATGGCACCCTTGGGCGGGAAGGGGACTGCGCATGCATACTGCATTCCCAAAGGCTTTCTTTGAAAGCTGGGGAAATGCTCCGCACGAGGGCTCTGTCGGCGCCGATGTCACCCATATGTGAGGACTAACTTCCTGCTTGGTCCTGGAGAAGAAGCTGCCGCGGCTCCACGGGGAAATACTATGGGGAGAGCTGGTCCAGACTGAGTTGATAGCCCTCCTGTACGACCTCGAAACCTGGGCGTCGGTGGTGATGGATTCCCACCTGAGGACGAAGTGGACCAGACGCCCCCCGACCGGCAGCTGATTTGCAAGTGAACGAGAGGCTATGCCGATGGCGTCAAAACCCCGAGGCTGGCTGAGCCGGCACCGGTGGTTGGGTCTTGGGACCCTTCAGCTTGCAAGGGCCATGGGCTGCACCTTTTCCCTGGCCGCCCTGGGCGAGGGTCGATACCGGCAGGTAGTGTGGGTAACCCCTGTGATATACTTGCTATATTCTGCTTGTTACCTGCTGTTACCTTGTGTTTTTTCCTTCAGGTTCCTGGGTCCCGTTAAACGCACCTCTATTACCCATCTGAGGCTGTCCCTGAGGCCGGAAGTGACGCGATCGCGTTTCCCGCGGTCGCGGCCTCTCCAGGTTCCTGGGTCCCGTTAAACGCACCTCTATTACCCATCTGAGGCTGTCCCTGAGGCCGGAAGTGACGCGATCGCGTTTCCCGCGGTCGCGGCCTCTCCAGGTACCCGGATACAGTATTCCCCATATAAAGACGCTGCCTGCGGCGGTCAAGCTGTTGCTGTGATATACTTGCTATATTCTGCTTGTTACCTGCTGTTACCTTGTGTTTTTTCCTTCAGGTTCCTGGGTCCCGTTAAACGCACCTCTATTACCCATCTGAGGCTGTCCCTGAGGCCGGAAGTGACGCGATCGCGTTTCCCGCGGTCGCGGCCTCTCCAGGTACCCGGATACAGTATTCCCCATATAAAGACGCTGCCTGTGGTCAGCGCCGCAGGAGCGCGCCCAAGGAGCAGGTCCTGCTCCTTGGACGAGCTCCTTGGGGCGAGCGGAAGGCGAGGCCCGAATTAGCTTCTTTATTTTTATCCTCAAACTGCAATAACACTTCTGACTTGTCTTTCCCTTGGAATCATCTGCCGTGTTTTAACAGGTTAGTCTCATATTTGCACCCTGTTGTCCTTTATTCTTGTGTATGGTTGCTCTTCTTTTTTTGCTTGTTTTTCATGCTCCAGTCTTCTCAGAATATGTCCGCTATCCCAGTATTTTGGGGTCGTCGCTTTGTCCCTCCGTTATTAGTTCCCTCTGGTTCTTTGTCACGCTGTCCTTCTAATCTGGTCCCCTGCGTTCCTTCTGTTTCCTGCTCCATGTACTGCCAATCCCCCAGATCAATTCCTGTATCCTCTGCAAAGACCTTTAGCCTTGCCTTGCTAAATTGTCGATCCCTTCGGTCCAAAGCTTTGCTCATACATGATCTTATTTCTTCACAATCTCTTGATCTCTGCTTTCTTACAGAGACTTGGTTAAAGGAAGGTGATAATCCAGTTCTTTCCAGTTCCCTTCCCTCTGGGTTTGCTGCACTGTCCACTCCTAGATTGGGGAGAAGTGGGGGTGGGCTAGCTGTACTTTACCGTTCATCCATTGACCTGGAGGAAGTTTCTTCTCCTTCTGTCCTGTATTCTGAATCCCTCCTTCTTCGCCTTCGTTCCTCCCCCCCTCTTTACTTTCTTCTTCTCTACCTTCCCCCTTCTTTGACCACCTCACGCTGGGATATGGCCCTCCAAACTATCTCCGATGTCACAATTCAATTCTCTACCCTAATTATATTAGGCGATTTTAACGTCCATATTGATCAGCCCAGTCGGCACAAAGACCGGGCCTTTCTCGATCTAGTGCGTGATATCCCTCTGCAACAACACGTATCTGGCCCTACCCACATAGCTGGTCACACATTAGATCTAATTCTTTCTCCCAATACATTGGTACCTGTAATTTCCCCCCCTACAACGGTCGGTGTCCCCTGGTCGGACCATCTTTGTATCCTTTTTTCTGTTACTACCCCTCTCTTAGCTTCTACTGATCCTACCCCGTCCTCGACTTCAGTTTCTTCTCGGCGTCGTATCACTGCTGATACCCTTAGGGCCTTTCCTCCTGCTTCTTCTTTCTTCCCATCTGACTTTGCTGCACTTTCCTCTGACGAACAGGTTTCCCTTTGGAATTCTCTTCTTTCAGACACTTTGGATGACCTGGCCCCGCCCCAGCCAGTCCCTCGCCAGCCTGGACCTTCTCGCTCCCCTTGGTATACTCCTGCTCTACGTCTTCAGAGAGCCCAGCTCCGTCACGTCCAACGTCAGTGGACCCATCATCCCTCTCCGGAACTGCGCCTTCACTTTAAACAACTTTTCTCTGAATATCGCCTAGCAATTCATTCTGCTAAAATGAACTTCCATGCAACTGAGATCTCTTCCGCTGCAAGTTCCTCTAAACAACTTTTCTCCATTTTACGTAGACTTTCCTCTGTTAATCCTAACCAACATAATACCACTACAGTCCCTAATCCTCAATCTCTTGCTACCTTTTTTTCTGAGAAAATTTCTCATCTGCGTGCCTCCTTTTCCCATCCTTCCCCCCCACCACCCCTGTCCCTACCCTGTCCTGTCGTGTCATCCTCTCCTCCTAATCTTGCCTTAGCTCATTCCTGGTCTTCTTTCCACTCTGTTACCTCTGCAGAAGTCCTACAAGCTCTAACCAAATCTAACAAGACCACCTGTAAATTAGACCCAATCCCCTCTCATTGGCTGTCAGAACCCTCCCTACAGCTCATACCTATCATTACTAATATTATTAACACTAGCCTTTCTACCGGTCATTTTCCCTCACCCTGGAAATCAGCTATCGTCCGTCCCATCCTCAAACAGCCTTCTCTTGATCCTTCTATCCTTTCTCACTGGCGGCCTGTCTCAAATCTTCCTTTCTTAGCTAAACTTCTAGAACGTCTTGTCTTTGATCAGCTAAATTCTCACACCGAAGCTACTAATGCTCTACACCCTCGCCAAGCCGGTTTTCGTCACGGACACAGCACGGAAACGGTTCTTCTGGCACTTCTCAATGACTTGCATGTTGCTCACGATCGTGGTGATGTCTCCCTCTTAGTTTCTCTCGATCTTTCTGCGGCTTTTGACTTAATCGACCACCATACTCTACTCTCTCGCCTATCGGATGTGGGTCTGCAGGGCACAGTCTGGCAATGGTTCTGTTCTTTCTCACAGCCCGCTCTTTTTCAGTTCACTCTGGTGATCAGTCTTCCACACTGTCCCCTCTCTCCTGTGGTGTACCGCAAGGTTCTGTCCTCTCTCCACTTCTATTTAATATCTTTCTGGCTCCCTTATCACTGGTAATCCAACAATTCCCCGTTTCATTTTACATGTACGCTGATGATATTATTCTACTTTTTCATACTTCTCCCTTAACCTTAGACATTACTCATTTGAATCTCTGTCTTTCTCGGATCTCTTCTTGGCTATCTCACAACTTCCTACATCTGAACCCATCCAAATCCACTGCCATGTGGGTTTCCCTAACCGGCTCCTGTCCTTCTTTGGCTCCTATGATTGACTCTGTTTCCCTTCCTCTTGTCTCATCTTTTCGTTACTTGGGTGTCATTCTGGATTCTACGCTTTCTTTTCATCAGCACCTTTCCTCACTCATACGTCGTTCCTTTGTTACCCTAAGACAGATTAGAGCTGTCCGTTCCCTTCTCCCCTTCTCTTCCCTAGTTACTCTCGTCCTGGCCCTAGTAATAAGTCGTCTGGACTACTGTAATGTTTTCCTTGCTAACCTTCCTAAATATCAACTTTCTCGTCTTCAGCGCATTCAAAATGCTGCCGCCCGTCTCATCACATTTGCACACCGTTTTGACCATATCACACCCATTCTTCTCCGTTTACACTGGTTGCCACTTTCCTCTCGCTTTCATTATAAGTTTCTTATCCTGATTCACCGCGCTCTTTATACTAATACTCCTTTATACCTTGCAGATCGGATTTCCCTTCATACTCCCTACCGTCAGCTTCGCTCTCTACATGCTAACCGTCTGTCCCTTCCTTCCCCGTCACAAGCACACCTTGAGAAGACCCGTCACGCAGCTTTCTTCTTTCTAGGTCCAATGTTGTGGAATGCACTACCCACATCCCTCCGTTTAGAACCCTCCTACCCTCATTTTAAGTCATTACTCAAAACCCATCTGTTTCAGCAAGCTTTTCATCTCCCCCCTGATGGTCCTTCCTAACGTCCCCTCAGTTTCCTGTGTCTAGTACTGTTTGCTTGTATATTAGTTGTGTTGTGTAACTTGTCTACCCATAGTCTGTCTTGTCTTCCCTGTTTTGGGCCTTTTATTATCGTTTGTATTCTTTTTAGACAACCTTTGTTTTAAATATTAAGTTAATCTATGTTATAGTTTTATTGGCCCTTTGTCTGGTTTTGTTTAGCTTTTGTCTTATATTTATCTTGGCTTTTATTCTTTCCTTTCCTATCTTATTTTTTGGCGTTCCTTTCTTTGTCTTGCACTGCCAACCTTTTATTGTACACCGCTTTATGTTCTCCACGAAAAGCGGTTTATCACGTTTTTAATAAAGATAAAGATAAAGATACAGGAGCCCCTTCCAGTGGAAAAAAGGCTTCTTGCCCTGCTGTTTCTTCTTGGGGAGGGAAGAGATCTTTCGGGAGAGGCGAGTAAGGGTCATGTACTCCGTCTCAATCTCCGCTGCCTTATCTTCCATGAGCTTGCCAAACAGTTGCTCCCCCAGGCAAGGGACATCTAGCAGTTTCTCCTGGACCCACTATTCCAGGTCTGAGGATTGGAGCCAGGTCTGTCGGCGGGCTCCGATGCCAGCAGCTGCCACCTGGATGGAGGACTCGAAGAAGTCGTATGCTGCCCATGAGAGGTACTTAGAACACTCTCTGACGGACTTCAAGAGGACCTGGAAAAGGCAGAGGTGGCCTCAGAGCACCTTAGTGAGCTACAATTGGTAAACCTGAATGCAGCATGCCAGTATGGAGCCCTGGTTAGCCTTGCGCCCGATGGCTTCGAGGGTACGAGACTCTCTGCCTGGTGGGACCGAGGATGAGTCTTCGGGCTCTTCTGCTTCCGCATGTCCGATTCGACCACCATCGAGGTGTGGGGAAGCTGGGCTTTCCAAAACTCCAGTCCCCACTGGACTCTACATAGTGTTCAGGCGCTTGCTAACAATGGGGACGGAAGCTGGGGTCTCCCACATGTGGAGGGGGAGCCGATTGAGGATGGAGGGAACCAGGACTATGAGGATCTCCACAGGGGGAGCCTCATATTGAAGGATATCAAGCTCCTCTGTGCAGGGCTCTTCCTCCGACTCCGTGGCAAGTGCCAGGGCCCACGCCATATCCCGGATGAACTCCAAGAAAGAGGTGTCCTCAGGAGGGGATCGCTGCCTCTGGGCCAGCGGAGAGGGATCCGAGGGAAGATCCTGTGGGACCGGGTTTCCGGGGAGATGTCCCTGTCGGATTCCCAGTCTGAGCAGTCCGTGGAGGGCTCGAGGGTTGGGCGGACCGAGAAGGGTCGGTGACCAGTACCGGGCGGCCAAGGCTGAAGTTGGCCCAGAGCCAGAGGCACTCACCCACAAATATCTCATGCCCGAGGACTGGAACAGAGATCAGGACCCTGCAACCCAGGGAGTCCTTGAGGTCAAGGTCCCTGCGGTCTCAAGATGTGTGCCAGTGGGGCCTGGCACCAACACCTTCTGAGCAGCGAGGAACGCAGAAAGCTGCGTTCCAAAGCCAGTATTCAGGTCTCCCCCTTGTGAGTGGGACCCTGCAACACTGATGCCGGAATGACCAGGTCAGGTATCAAGGAGGAGAGGGGGTACTCGCCAAGACAACCCTCGGAAGACCGGGCGCCATTGCCGAAGGCCTCTGTATCGGTTTGAGGTACCTTTCTGGGCTGCTCCCTCTCAGACTCTGGGATCTGCCAAGAGGGACTGAGAGACCAGGCGCGTGACCACTCACACTTGTCTGGCGCCCCCCACAGTATCCTCATGGTCGTCTTCTTCCGCTCATGCTCAGGCGACTGCTGGTTGAAGTGTTGCCGAGCCCGAGGAGGAACCTTACGAGACTCCAGAGGTTGCGGGACCGTGGAGCGGAAGGATACCGGGGCTGCCTTATGGAAGAGATCATCCAGCTTCTGCTTATGACTCTGGATGGCCTTGGAGGACATCTTCTTACAGAGGGAGCATTTTTCTGGATGATAGTCAGCTCCCAGGCACCTGAGACAACAGTCATGGGTGTCCGTGAGCGACATGTTTTTAGAACATCTATCACATTTTTTGAAACCGGAGGCCATCAGTGCAAAAGGGACCCCGGCGAGTTCGAAGATCCTTGATGCAGCCAGCGGTTAAAAAGGGCGCAACAGCACAGGGAGAAAACGAAGGGCAAAAAAAGAATCCCAAGACTGAGAGCCTAAGCAGTAGAGCTCGGGATGGCGGGAATAGGACCGGCGAAGGCTGGAAAAAGAAAAAGTTAGAATTTGAAAACTTTTTCTGGGGACGAGACGCACGTTCGAAGGGCTCCGTAAGATGGCACCCTTGGGTGGGAAGAGGACCAGACATGTGTGCTGGCATTCCCAAAGGCTTTCTTTGCTTGTTCCTGGAGAAAATTGATGCTTTGCTTATTTCTTTGCTGACTTCCTACTTGTTCCTGGAGAAAATCAATGTTTTTGATATATGGTAAAGAATACTGGTAAAGAATACTGTGTATACCATGGATTGCCCGAAGAACAAATCAAACTAGAGGAGATCAAACCTAAGCTTTCCTTAAAAGCTCAACATAGTAACATAGCATATGTATGACGGTAGATAAAGACCAGTATGGTCCATCTAGTCTGCCCAGCAAGGCGGCAAGAGTAGGTGCACTTGCCGCTCCATGCAAGTTACCCTTCCCCATGCCTTTGTTTAGGGATGCACTCACCTCTCCGTGTAGGACACCCCTATTTGTTCAGATATAAGAGATAGTTATGCTTATTTTGATTTTATCCTGCTGCTATAAAGGGATCCACTGAGTCTGTCCCATGCCATTTTGAATTCTGTCACTGCGTTTGCCCCCACCACTTGCATTGGGAGGGCATTCCTAACATCCACCACCTTTTCAGTGAAAAAGTATTTCCTGACATTGCCTTTCAGTTTACTTCCTTGCAGCTTCATGTTATGCCCTCTAGTTTTACATCTTCCCCGTCTTTGGAAGAGGTTTGTTTGTCCATTAATACTGATTAAGTATTTAAAGATCTGAATCATATCTCCGCTGTCCCTCCTCTCCTCCAGAGTGTACATATTTAGGTCTTCAAATCTCTTCTCATAAGCCTTCTGACGCAGGCTCCAAATCATTTTGGTTGCTTTCCTCTGAACCGCTTGCAGCCTTTTTATATCTTTTGTGAGATACGGTCTCCAAAACTGAACACAATATTCCAAGTGAGGCCTCACCAGTGACTTATACAGTGGCATTAGTACCTCTTCCTTTCTGCTGGTAATTCCTCTCTGTATGCAACCCAGCATCCTTCTGGCTTTTGCTACTGCCCTGTCACAGTGTTTCACCACCTTGAGATCATCAGAAAATCATTCCGAGGTCCTTCTCCTGGTCCATGCACACAAATGAGAAGACGCTGACTTTCATATTTGGACACATCATACAAAAAGAAAGGTCATTAGAGAAAGACACCATGCTTGACGACATTGAAAGTCAGCACAAAAGAGGAAGACAGACAATGTGATGGATCGATACAAAAGCAGCTATGGATACCACTCCATCAATAATTCACCACCTGACTGAAGACTGAACAGAATTTATGATAAACTATAATTTAGGAGCAAAAAAAGGAGCAGAGGTTTTGTAAAAGAAAGAAAGTCCTTTGTTGTGCCCAACACGGCCATATTTCGGCAAAGAATGCCTTAGAAGAAGATGTATCTAGGCACCAATAAATATCAAAAGCAACCTCTAAAGTGATCTCTGTTGTCTCAACAAGCTTGCGTAATTTAGGACAACTATCCACAGGGTCACTATGGGCCCCATTCACGAACGCGGGTTGTGGGACTGCACGTTCAGGTGGGACGTGCAGCCCAGAAGCCGCCTGGATCCTATTCCCCCTTCTGCCCTCCCTACACGTCTTGTGCTGTAAGATGGGGAGAGCCGGGGGGGGGGGGGCAGGAGGGGTGGGGTCTGGGCGGAGCAGGGCAAGCCAGCCCGGCAGCACGTACAGGGCTGATTCAGGTCATGGCCCTGTATGTACTGCTGGGCCCGTAGGGACACACTGCTTACACCACCTCAGAGGTGGCATAAGCAGCGAAAACCCTGTGATCGGGCCCGGGAATAAGGGGGGCTGGAGCTGCGGATGTCAGGGGTGCCTGCGGAGAAGACGTCCCCATAGGTGGCAGAGGCACACCAGGCCATCCACGGGCACACCAGGCCATCCTTGGGCCCGATTCTGGCTGCCACGGGAGCGTTTTGCTCCCATGGACCAGAATCGGGTCCAAACGGGCGTGTCTTGCCTGGAGCCATCCGGATGGCCCAGATGTGCCCCTACAAGAATCAGGCTCGACAAGTCTACGTTGACTTGATTGCACGTAACACACCTCACTGACAGCAGTATGGATAAAGGGCTCCCACGCAGCTTGGTAGGAGCACTGCCTGTCACTTCTCTGCTGCTCTCTGGGTACTCATATTCCCCAACGTTTCTCTTTCTAGCTTCCCCTTCCTCCCAACCTCTAACTTCGCCATCCCCATCACTATCTACCCCTCCCCCATTTGTCTTAGCTAGATTGTAAGCTCTTTGAGCAGGGACTGTCTCTTACATATATCTGTACAGCACTGTGTACACCTTGTAACGCTATACAAATATCCCCTTCCACTTTTGTGTCACTCCCTCCGCCTCTTCCTCTTCTCCCACACAGCCAGAAACACAGGGATGCACTGGAGTTTATAAAGTTACCCTCCTAATTCAAATTAGACAGGTAGTTAATCTTTTTACAATTTATCTTCGCAACTCTCACCTACCTCAGGCACAGCCCTTAATTTATAGTCAGTTTCTCAAGTGAAATTTACCTTCCCAGGATATTTTCATCAGCAAGCGATGAACCCTACATAGATTACTGGCAGTTCAATGGGAAGCACAAACAAAATACTAGCAAATATACAAAAGAATTCTGAAGGCCTTCATTTTAATTAGTTATCCCTACTATCTTAGCAACTCTAAATAACTCATCAATACAAAGATGCAGACAGCAGTCTATCAGCAAGATGGGGGCTATCCAGTTTTCTGCACTGAGCACCCTATGTATGATTATCTTCCAGTTAGTGAGAGGTCATATGTGTGCATTCAGTGCAAAGAGTCCCTGGCTCAGAGAAAGAGTCCAATCTCTAGAAGCTAGAGTGGCAGCTATGAAGAAGTTGAGGCAGACAGAAAGGTCTATAGAGGAGACTTACAGGGACATAGTAGACAGGTTACACTTCCATTCTGGCAGCCTTTATGCTGTCTTGGAATTGAGATATCACCTGGAAGGATAGCATCACCTGGGTGTTGCAGGAAACAATCCTGCAGTTAGGAACTTGCATCCAGGGGATTCAATATCTTCTCATACTCAGAAAGAACCTCCAGGGGCTTCTGCCCAGGAGGGAAGGATTAGCAATCTGACCATGTAGATAGCTGAGTGACTGGTGTGGTGGAAGATCACTTAACTACCCTGATGCAAAGATGGCGGTCCTCACGAGTAACACAGGATTTTAGAGTGTGCTGGGGAGAAGATGGCTGCCCAGGTACATGTTGGTATCAATGATATACCAAAACTTGAGAGGGAGGTTCTAGAAGCCAAACATAAGCCTTTATGGAGAAAGCTGAAATATAGGACCTTCAGGATAACATTTTCAGAAAAGTTTCATGTTCCACAAGCATGATCCAAGAAACACTCTAAAAATATCTCAAAATACACTAGAGGAAAAAAAAACCAATATGCACACACAAAAATCACTCAAGGGAGTGGATAGTCGCTAGAGGTGTTTTGTTCTGATCCAAGAGAGACACAGAATTCCAGAGTCTCAATGCATGGAAGAGATGATGGTGCAGGGAGAAAAAAGATTTAGATCTGTTAGGAACTGGGCAACATTTTTGGAAAGGAGGAGCCTATTCTGCAAAGATGGGTTTCACTTTAACATGGGTGGTACCAGGCTGCTGGCGCTAACATTTAAAAAGAAGATAAAGCAGCTTTTAAACAGGGGGAAAGCTGTCAGTCGCTCAGAAACACATTATTCAGAGTAAGGCATCTTTTAAGGAAACCATCAAAACAAGGAGGTTAGGGCATCCCAAAAGGGAGGTTGTAAGAAATGCTGAAGTAGCCCAGGTGCCTTTAAACAAAGAGCAGAAATAGTTGAAAAATTGCAAATTATCTCCTGTCAATTACTTTTAAATTCAAACAAATATATCTCAAAACATCTCTATACAGATGCTAGAAGCTAAAAAATAAGATCAGCGAGTTAGAATATATATCACTAAATGGAGAGACAAAAATAACAGGCATCTTGGAGGATAACCAATGAGACGCAGTAATACCAGGATACAAATTATATCACAATGAAAGACCAGATAAAATTAGTGCAGGGATGGTGCTCTATTAACAAGAGCATTGAGTCAAATAGAATAAAAGTTCTTCAGGAAACAAAATGTACCACCGATTCTTTACGGACAGAAATTTCATGTGTGAAGGGGAAGAAAATAGCGGTAGGAGTACACTACCATCTGCATGGAAAGAATGAGCAGACATTTGATGAAATGTTATCAGAAATTAGGGAATCTAATAAATTTGACAACAAACAATAATAGGTGATTTCAATTAAAAACATAAGATATGCCATACTGGGTCAGACCAAGGTCCATCAAGCCCAGTATCCTGTTTCCAACAGTGGCCAATCTAGGTCATAAGTACCTAGCAGTTTCCCCAAAAGACACAAGTTCCACAATAATTGTATTTGGTCAAGCAGTGATATCTTGGGCCCCTTTTAATAATGGTTTATGGACCTTTCCTCCAGGAACTTGTCCAAACCTTTTTTAAACCCTGCTACACTAACAGCTTTTACTACATCTTCCAGTAACAAATTTCAGAGTTTGATTACACGTTGAGTGAAAAAATATTTTCTCCTATTAGTCTTAAATAGGTTACCCTGTAGCTTCATTGCATGTCCCCTAGTCTTTCTATATTCTGATGATGTAAACAATTTACCTTTACCGGTTCCACTCCATTCATTAATTTATAGACCTCTATCATATCTCCCCTCAGCTGTCTCTTTTCCAGGTTGAAGAGTCCTAACCTTTTTAGCCTCTCTTCACAGGGGTATTCTTCCATCCCCTTTACCATTTTGGTGGCTCTTCTCTGTACCTTTTCTAATAATGTTATATCCCTTTTAAGATACGGCAACCAGAATTGCACATAATATTCAAGGTGCGGTCATACCATGAAACGATACAGAGGCATTATTAAATCCTTTGTTTTATTTTCCATTCCTTTCCTTATGATACCTAGCATTCTATTTGCTCTCTTGGCCGCCGCTGCACACTGAGCGGAGGGTTTTAACATGTTATCCATGATGACGCCTAAATCTTTTTCATGGGTGGTGGTTCCTAATGTGGAACCTTGCATCCATAGTCTGTGGTGTTCTTTCCTAGGTGCATAACTTTGTACTCGTCCACATTAAATTTCATCTGCCATTTGGATGCCCAGTCTTCAAATTTATCAAGACTTTAAATAGTTTTGTGTCAGCTGCAAATTTGATAACTACACTCATTATTCCCATTTCCAGGTCATTTATGAATATCTTAAAACGCAGCGGACCCAGCACAGATCCCTGGGGTACTCCACTATTCACCTTTCTCCATTGGGAAAATTGGCCATTTAGCCCTACCCTCTGCTTTCTATCTTTTAACCAGTTCCTGATCCACAATAGTACACTCCCCTTTTATCCCATGACTTTTTAATTTTGCCAAAAGTCTCTGATGAGGGACCTTGTCAAAGGCTTTCTGAAAATCCAGACTCACTATATCAACTGACTCACCTTTGTCTACTTCTTTATTCACACCTTCAATAAAACATAGGTTAGTAAGACAAGATCTTCCTTGTCTAAAGCTATATTAAGCCATGACTATCTACATGTTCAGTAATTTTATTCTTTATGATGATTTCTAACATTTTTCCCAGTACTGATGTCAGGCTCACCCGTCTGTAGTTTCCCGGATCACCCCTGGAACCCTTTATAAAAATTGGTGTTACACTGGCCATCCTCTATTCTTAAGGTATTACAGATGAATTTAATTATTAACCTCAACAAACAGTATCATTCACCCTGTTCTCCCCCACGGGTATTATTGAGATCCTGCTGTCACTGCTGAGGGTCATAGTCAGTTTCCATGGGTTGCTGCAACTTATGAATAATGTTAATCTATAGGATTTGGAGCAGTAATAAAATCCAAGTTGCATGGACTGTTTGGCTTTCTTTATTTCTAAGTAAATATTACCAGTCGAATGTTCACCTTCTTTCACTGCAAGTAATTTTTCTGTTAGAAACAATACGAGTAGTTTTGAAAAATCAAAATTTAAATGCAATGTTCCAGTCTCCATCCTCTCTCAGTGCTGTCTGAGGCATTTCCTTTTTTAATTTAAATCAGTGCTGCCAGCAAAAACACCCTCACAGTACCGTAACCTAAGGTGCCTCATAAGGCGCCCTATAGGGTGTCCTATAGGGCACATTATAAGGTGCCTTGGCAGACAGGGCACTTTATAATGTGCCCTATGGAGTGCCTTATAGGGCGCCTTATGCTGCACCTTAGGTTACGGCACTGTGAGGGTGTTTTTGCTGGCAGCACTGATTTAAATTAAAAAAAGGAAATGCCTCAGACAGCACTGATTTAAATAGGAAATGCCGCAGACAGCCTTCTTACATAACACCACTGCAGGATCAAACCCATGACCTCTGCCTCCACAGTCACTGCAGCAAGCAGTGGGCTACATCTTTATAGCTTATAACACTCCGCTGGCATGAACTTAGGGTTAACACGGTATATTCCCCACAAATAAAACAAAAACTGTCCGGAGAGTTGACGCAACCTCTGGCTCTGTGAGCCATCACAAATACACAGCACTGCAAACTACAACTGTAGTGAACCACTTCGGAATAAAGCTGGATTACGACTGAGCAAACAAAAGGTAATAATGAACTTGCAAGAAACTGAAATTTGACAGGAACGTTCATGTCGCAACCACCGTGTTTGAGCGAGCGAACGAGGCGAGGCGAACAGGAAAGAACATGCGCCAGCGCGAGTACTGGATTTAGCCCCCCGCCTCCCAATTGTCCTGTTAATGTATAAAATGAATACAAAACACTCTAAAATATAATGAGGGAGTGTTTCTAGTTAGTTAACCATTACAACCTCTATTTTGGGCCAAGAAAATAAACTGCAGTCGGCTAAAAAGAAATTATGTGAACATTCCTTATATGGGTAAGAAATCTAATTTTGCAAGAAAACGTGACGTGATGGAACATTTTGGCTATTTTTCCTGGATTCAGCACCCCAAAATCTATAGGAATCAGTTGCAAAACTGGAGGCAGTTTTTTGGTAGTGTACCTGTGTAATAGTTCACAAATTACTAATAGCAGGTCTGCAATCTCATATTTCATTTCTTTCAAAGCCCTTGGATGTATACCATATGGTCCAGGTGATTTGCTACTCTTCAGTTTATCAAATAGTTGTAATACATCTTCCCGGTGTATTGATATTTCTTTCAATTCTTCCACAGTATCACCTTTAAATACCACATCCATCATGGGTAACATCCCTACATCTTCCTCAGTAAAGACCGAAGCAAAGAATTCATTCAGTCTCTCCACTATGGCCTTATCCCCTCTTAGTGCCCTTTTTAACCCTTTATCATCTAATGGTCCAACTGACTCTCTCACAGGTTTATTGCTACAAATGTACTTGAAAAAGTCTTTTTTTAAGTGTTTTTGCTTCCACGGCAAGCTTTTTCTCAAATTCTCTCTTTGCCTGCCTTATCAATGCCTTGCATTTAACTTGCCAGTGCTTGTGCCGTTTCCAGTTTTTGTCATTTGGCTCTTTTTTCCATTTCCTGAAAAATGCTTTTTTTGGAAACAGCCGCCTCTCTGACCTCACCTTTAAATCATGCAGGTAGTTTTTTGGACTTCCTTCCACTTTTCTTAAAGCGTGGAATACAGCTGGTCTGGGCTTCCAAGATAGTATTTTTAAACACAATCAATGCTTGATGTAAATCTTTAACCTTTGCAACTGCTCCTTTTAATTTTTTCTTAACTATTTTCCTCATTTTATCATAGTCTCCCTTTCAAAAGTTAAAATGTAGTACTGTGGATTTCCTTACCATCCCTCCTATATTAATTAAATCAAATGCGATCATGCTATGATCACTATTGCCAAATGGCCCCAAGACCCTTATCTCTTGCACCAGATCTGGTGTTCCACTAAAGACTAGGTCCAAAATATCTTCCCCTCTGGTCGGTTCATGAACCAGCTGCTCCAAGAAGCAGTCATTTATTTCATCTAGAAACTTTATCTCCCTAGCATGCCCTGCCATGACACTGACCTAGTCAATACCGGTGTAATTGAAATCACCCATTATTATTACTCTGCTGTAAATTTTGTTAGCTTCCCTTATTTGTTCGACCATTTCATCATCCATTTGTTCATTCTGGCCAGACGGTCGATAGTAAACCCCCACTGCCATGGCCTTCCCCTTTTTACATGGAATTTCAATCCACAGAGATTCTATAGCAAATTTTGTTTCCTGCAAAATTTTAATCCTTTGTGACTCAATGTCCTCTCTAACATAGAGCGCAACCCCTCCACCAATTTGATCAGTTCTATCATTGCAATATAGTTTGTACCCAGGTATCACAGTGTCCCACTGGGTGTCCTCCTTCCACCATGTCTCTGAGATATCAATCATATCTAACCTCTCATTTAGTGCTATATATTCTAACTCTCCCATCTTATTTTTTAGACTTCTAGCATTTGCATACAAGCATTTTAGAGACTGTATTTTATTCATATTAATCTAGCTATCGGTAGGCAGGGGTAATTTGGAATCTTTAAGCTCTGTCTGCTCCGTACTCAAGGGCATTTGAGCTACTTTTGTCTTTATTGGAACCTTTCTGTTGATATGCCCTAACTTCATACTTTGGGTAATATCCTTCAAGGATACACTGTTCTGAACCATGTGCTCTTGGGCGACTGTCAGCTCTCCCATATTATCTAGTTTAAAAGCTGCTCTCTCTCATTTTTTAAAGGTTAATGCCAGCAGCCTGGTTCCATCCCAGTTAAGGTGAAGCCCATACCTTCAGAAGAGCCCCTTCTTTCCCCAGAATGTTCCCCAGTTCCTAACAAATCCAAGCCCCTCATCCTTGCACCACCATCTCATCCACGCATTGAGACTCTGGAGCTCTGCCTGCCTTTTGGGTCCTGTGCATGGAATGGGAAGCATTTCAGAGAATGCTACCCTGGAAGTTCTGAATTTCAACTTCCTACCTAAAAGCTTTAATTTAGCCTCCAGAGCCTCCCTACCACATTTTCCTATGTCACTGGTACCGACATGTACCAAGACAGCAAACTCCTCCCTAGCACTATCTAAGACCTTGTCTAAGTGGCACGTGAGGTCCACTACCTTTGCACCAGGCAGGCATGCTACCAGGTGATCCTCACGTCCACCAGCCACCCAGCTATCTACATGCCTAATGATTGAATCACCAACTATAATGGCTATCCTAACCCTTCCCTCATGGGCGCATGGCCCTGGAGAAACTTCCTCGGTACGAAAGGGTTTTACATCACGTGGAGGACAGGTCCTAGCTACAGGATGACTTTCTGATGCACCAGGGTGATGCTCTCCTGTCACATGACCTCTCTCCTCCATGGCAATAGGGATGCTGACAGACTGGAGTTGGGACTTCAGTATCCCTGTAGGTCTTGTCTATATATCTCTCTGTCTTCCTTAAGTCCTCCAAGTCTGCTACTCTAGCCTCCAGAGATCGTACTCGTTCCCTGAGAGCAAAGAGCTCCTTGCAGCTAGTGCACACGTAAGACCCACCAACTGGGAGAAGAAAATCATACATTTGCACTCGATGCAAAAGACTGGAAAACCCCTATCTTGCTGCTGTACTGCTGTCTACATCTTAGTTTTAAGGTTGTGTTTAGATATTTAAGTTCTTTACCTACTAAGGGTTGGTGGGGATACTAATAAAACTACACCTAATACGTTTAATGGACTTTGTTCACCTCAAACGTAATTAATATCAGGTCCTTAATGTATGCCTGATGAGGACAAACAACTGCACCTGAGAGTGAATATGGCACCTCCTTTCCTTTGAGAGGTTTATGCACCTATAAAGCTACAATTATCCCCTGGGTGGGTGGGTGGATGTTGGGGAGGGAGAGAGGGAGGGAAAAAGACATATTAAAAGCTGGTTACTACACAGTACCCTGTCCTGTGCTTCTAAGGTAATATGTGACCAATTTCCAGGGGGAGTCCTACAGCCCTTGCTTGGACAAAGGGAATCTTGGAGTCTAAATTTAACCAGAAAGTTCTCTGCTGTGTTTTAAATGTAAACTGAAAGCTCTTTGCTGCTACTAGGCCTTGACTGATTTAACAAATACACTGGGTTGACAGATTAATCAGCTTTAATCTAAAGAATTCCTTTTCCCCAAGATTTAGAAAAATTCCCAGAAGTAAATACTTACAATTGCAGATCTCTCCCCAGTGTAGCAGACCCCTTTTGCAGTCCTTCAATTACCACATTACTGATTGGATATATATATCACGTCAAGATATGTTAGAGAGGTAAAGTTCCTAGATGAAATAAATGATTGCTTCAAGGAGCAGCTGGTTTGGAAACCAACTAGAGAAGGAGCTAATTAAGACTTAATCTTTTGTGGAACACTGAATTCGGTACAGAGAGTAACTGTGTTGGGACCACTTGGCACTTTTGATCATGCAAATGCAATGTGTGTCTCCGAGTCAATGCTGACTTCTGGCGACCCAGCAACTCCTGGGCTTTCCTGGCAGTGCGACCGGAAGTAGATTGCCAGGCCTTTCTTCCGAGGCAATGGAGGGTTAAGTGACTTGTCCAAGAACACAAGGAGTGCTAGTGGGAATCAAATAATATGACTAAATTTGACTTAATAAATAGAGTGATCACATATAGGAAATCTATTGTGTCAGCGTTTAATTTAAAAAAGAAGGCTATGATAAAATAAGAGAAATGGTTAGATAAAACCTAAAAGGAGCAGCTGCAAAGGTCAAGAAGTTACGTTAGGCATTGACGTTTTTTAGAAATACAATCTTGGAAGCCCATATTGCGCATAAAGAAAGAAGGAATGAAGACCAAAAGACAACCAACATGGTTATAAGGATAGATGAAAGAGACAGAGATTGTCTTTTGCATGAGTCTGTACAGCGCTGTGTAAGCCTTGAAGTGCTATATAAATGCTTAATAGTAGTAGTAGTAGGCTATTATCAAAAAATGGAAAAAGGAATGAAATGAAGAGAATATGGCAAGTCAAATGCAAAGCATTGATAAGAAAGGCAAAAAGAATTTGAAATGAAGATTGCCATAGAGACAAAAATCTCACAAAAAACAACTTTCAGGCACATTCGAAGCCAGAAGGCAGTAAAGCAATCAGTTGGATCATTAGAAGATCAAGCAGTAAAAGAGGCGCTCGGGAAAGATAAAGCATTGCTCAGAGGCTAAGGGGGTTATTTTAGAAACATTATTCACGATTTACAAGTGTAAATAAAACCACTTACATGTATACATCACATCCACATGTAAAAGTCCATTTTAGAAAGGGCCCATTTTAACCACGGATGTCCATATCACATCTATGTTGCACAGTGGCATGTTGAAGGCATGTCAGGGACATGGCCAGGGCAACAACAAACTCTACACACATCTTCTATTTCATACAGGGGATGCAAGTGTAAGACTAAAATTGTCCACGCCTGATTTACACCTGCTCCTCAGTAAAAATAGGGAAAACAAAGTGCTCCTTTAGCCCTTCTATTTACAAGCGGTATTAAGGAGAATATCCTCCTTCCTCCCCAATGTTTACTTCCCTCTCTTAATCATGAGGGAGAGCTTGAGGCCTCTGCTGTTAAATAGCATTATGTATACATCACATTTGCAAAATAGCAAAGATACACATATAAGTACTGACATTCATAAGTGCCAGTTGTAAAATGCCAGCACATACACATGTAAGTTCCTGGGTTTCTGACATCAATTTTTCCCACATGCATTTTTGTAGAATGGCTCCAACCACTGCATGCGGATACCTATCCCAGTGTGCTCCTGTGCTTCCTTCTTTAATATAAGGCGCATATCTACGGTGAGCGGCAGAGATATGTTGAATTTACATCAGATTTACACATGCCCACCTTCTCCTCTAAAATTGACATAGATTTACAGACAATTTCACTTGGACATTTCTGCAAACACAAACGGATTTTTTTCAGTGTGCCTTCACATGAATTCTTTCCTTCAGTCTACTGAGGAAAAGGTGAGGAAGATAATCATGCTACAAAAGGTATTTAACAGTATGAGTCAGAAGGGCTGAATCAAGTCTCAGTGAATCTGGAAGATGTAGTAGAATAAACTGACAAACTAAAGTGCAGCAAATCACTGGACAGGATGCCAAAAAACTCAATAATGAAACTCCAGAGTTACTATTAATACTGCTATTAATAAATTCTAAACATATCATTAAAATCATCTATGGTTCCAGAAGCTGGGAGGATGGCCACGCAACACCAATTTTTAAAAAGGGCTCTCTAGTGGATTTGGGAAACTACAGGCCGGTGAGCCTAACGTTTGTGTCTGCTAAAATGGTGCAAACCATTATAAAGAACAAAATAATCGAACACATGGACAGACATAGTTTAAATGCACAAAATCAACCTGGATTTAGCCAAGGGAAGTCTTGCCTCAGCAATCTGGTCCACTTCTTTGAAGGCATAAATACGTATGTGGATAAGGAAAGCCAACTGATGTTTAGTTCAGGGCTTCACACATGCCAGGTCACCATGGTGACTATAAATTGCACTCTGGCGCACATGATTTCATTGTGTCCCTCCCCCAGCCATCATCCGACGTTTCATTGTGATCAGCTCTACATGTAGTTCAAGCCGGGTGGTGAAGGAAGCTTGCTAACCTCACTCTTTGCTGATCTTGCTGAGATTTGAAAAAGCGAGATTATCAAACTTCCTGCACCACAATCAGCTCTGCATGTAATTTGAACCGCAAGGTGCAGGAAGTTTACTAATCTCGCGGTTTCAAGTCTCAGCGAGATCAGCAAGCTTCTTTCACCACATTCCTCAAACTACATACAGATCTGATCGTGATGAAAGAGTGAACAATGGTAAGACATCGGGTGATGAATTGTAGGGGCAAGAGAGAGAGACATTATGGGTGATCGCTGGGGGGCTATGAGAGAGAGATACTGGGTGATGGCTGGGAGGGGCTATGAAAGATTTTTTTTTTTTGCTTCACATATTACCAGGCAATGGTGAAATGCAACGCAAAAAAGGAAGTTCTCTCATGTGCAGCTATAAAGAGTCACCAATATGCTGCTGACAAAATACTCATTGGGGTGGTAAGGGAGGTAAGGGAGAAGGGTCATTGTCTTCTGTTGGCACAGTGTAATTGCACATTAAGAGCTTACTTTATTAAGCTCTCTTTTCCCATAGAAAGTGAGAAAACAGTAAAATCAGACCCTTAAAAACAGAGCTGCAATACACCTTTTGAGGGGTGGGGGAGGGGCACTGTGACAGAGGTCTCGGTGGCTCCTAAATGTTTAAGCTATCTCCTAGATTACAAGAGAATTTGTCAAGGCCTGATTTAGCGTCTTTAGACATTAAGAAAGCATTTCACAAAGTTGCCCATGAGAGATTCCTGAGGAAATCAAAAAGTCAAAGCGTAGGAACATCCTGTCATGGATTTGAAAATGGTTGCAAGATAAACAACAGAAAGTAGAGCTAATCAATTTTATCAATGGAGCAAGATGAATAATGAAGTATCCCAGGGATCTGTAATGGAACCAGTACTTTATAATATGTATAAATGTTGAATTTTCCTTCCACTCATCTTTCCTATACAATTTTCTTTCAAAAATATTTAAAGGAAATTTTGTGTACAACACATACTAATAGTGTTAAGATTTCTAGAATATATTATATTTCTAAAGTGAAAATATCCATGGAGCAATGAGGGGAAGGGATGAAATAGCTCTTTACTGTGGATAATATTGCTGTGTCTGTTTTTCTGGACAACTCAAAGGATGACATGCTACTTCATCAGTTTCCTTTTGTTCTAAAGTAGATTGGAATAACATTTTGAGATTATATTTTAATATGTTTATCTCTTTCTGTGGCCAGTTGGTTAATGTGTTCCCAGATGTTTCCAAAGGTATTCAACTGAGGCGGAAGGCATTCCTGGTGCTGAGACCTAGAGTCATGGCACTAGGAGCTACCTTCTTCCTTAAATTTCCTTGTAAATGGCTGATCACATATCAGGGGACTCCATATGTCTTCTACAGTTATGGTCAACATTACTGGCACATTTTAGATATGTTGTGTACAATATCTTGAGAAATAATTGGAAAATTCCAACTGTTATGTCATCATAATATTTTAACAGTATGTTCAAAGGTATTTAAGAAAAAAAGATGTATGAGCAATTTATTCATAGTGATTTCTCAGGAAAAAAAACAAAACTATGACCTGGACCAGGATTAATGGCACCCTTTGCTAATATTTGGTTGCACAATCCTTGGCAGTGATGATAATCTCCAAACATTTCTTGTAGTCATCTATAAGTTTCGTACATCTGTCTGCTAGTAGTTTCTCCCACTCTTCAACTGCAATTTTTTTTCCAGCTCATGAATGTTTCTAGGATTCCTTTTACCAATGGCAGATTTCAGCTGTTTCCAAAGGTTCTCGATTGGACTGAGATCAGGACTCACTGCTGGCCAGTTTAAAACAGTCCATTTTTTCCTTTTTAACCATTCTTTTGAACTTTTGGATGTATGTTTTGGGACCCATGACCTTCGACCCAGCCCTAGCTTTCTGACACTAGGTAGCACATTTCACTCCAAAATACCTTGATAGTCCTCTGACTTCATGATTCCTTTAATACAATCCAGGTCTCCAGTTCCAGAGGCAGCAAAACAGCCCCACAACATTATGGAACCTTCACCATATTTAACTGTAAGGAAGGGTGTTTTTTCCCCCCTTATAAGCTTCATTTCTTCACCTATAAATGTATCATTGGTCTGCATTACCAAAGAGCTCAAATTTGATTTCATCTGTCCACAGAATATTTCCCAGAAGGATTTGGTTTCTCAAGGTGGGTTTGGGCAAACATCAGGTGTGCCTTTTTTAATTATGTCTGTCTTTGAGCATTGCAGTTCTCCTTGGCCTTTACCCATGAAGTCCTTCTTTGCTTAGTGCTCGGCATGTGGTGCAAGTTGAAACCACCAGGTTGCTCCAAGTCAGCCTTAAGCTCTTTGGATGTTGTACATGGTGTTTGTATATGGTGTTTTTCCAACAGTTCACACTAACCTTCGAAGACTTCTTGGATTAATTTTCCTCTTCCCACCACATCCTGCGAGATTCTTGACAGTTCCATGAGCATAAAATGTCTTACTGACATTGCAAATTGTATACATAGGAATCCCAACGTCTTTGGAGATGGCCTTGTACCCCTTTGAAGTTTGATGTTTGGTGATAATGGCTTTTCTGACCGTCTAGAGCAGTTCTCTTATCTTTACCATTGTAAAAATTGAACAGGGAGCAAATGTGGCCATTTTAAACATTACAGCCATCATTCATTGGTTGATTCAAGTCATGTGAGTACTGACAGCTGATCACAGGTGCATCTAATTTTACTGCAATGGGAATGTAATTCTGTTCAAATTGATTTGAATTGTTTATAAGGGTGCCAATAACCATGTCCTATATCAAAAAGACTAAAAAGGTCTACTCCAAATTATCCCAATCTATCAAGTAAAACCCAACTACCTACACCTTATAATTTGACTTAGAATCTTCAAACATCAACTCCCAAACTTTTTTTGTTCGATTGTTTTCCATGAAAGGGAAACCCTCTCTCATGGCAAACCCTCCTGTTTTCTCTATTTTAAAAGGCATCCTTTGCCCAGAGGTTTAGAAATAAACCGAGCGACAACGCATTCAGCAAGCCCCCAGTTACACTTATCTTTTGTAGTAAACTTCAGATGAAGAAAATTGATGCTTTTAGGAACACCACTATAGCTGTTTCCTTTCCAATGATCTTACAGCTTTCAGAATTCAGGACACAAGGGATAGTCCATCCTTTCTTGCATATGGCTGCAGTTTGATCAAAAAGATCATTCATATCCTTGCATCAATGCTGTAAGTCCAAACGCAACACAGTGCCGTGTTTCAAGCCTTTGCTAGTTCCTGTTTCTTCCTCAAGCGGATTCACTATTCCATGATCTCTACCGAAAAGGTTTGTCCCAAAGACTGTGGAAAGTCAAAAACTGAGCAAGCTCTATTATAGCGTCAGATGCTTTCAATCATTAATTAATTCCACGCCCATCAATTGATTAAAATACCTTTGATGTTTCACAATGTTTATATATTGCCCCAACTATATTAAAATAAACTCCACCAATCTATATCTAAATTTAACCCCTGAGGTGTCATCTTGTGGAGTTTAAAAATCCACGATTGCTCAAGATATTGTAATTTTGAAATCCGGTCACCCCCTCTCGTGGAAGGAGTGACCCAATTGCACACAATGAGTTACCATGGGAGCTGATAAAAAAATTTTGTATTTATCCTGGAGCGATGTTCCTGAAGATGCAAATTAATTGGTCTGGTAGTTCTCCCCACATATTTAATCTGACAAGGACAAATGAATAAGTATACTACAAATGCAGTTGAACAAGATGTTCTATAGCGTGCTTTGTAAATAATATCAATAGATGTATCTTTACACACTGATCCTGTCAGTGTGTTCTGACAAAAATCGCAGTTAGAACATGAAAGATGACCCAAGTCCTGATTTTAGTTACTAATACCATCTGCTGGTGCTGTTGTATGAACTACAAAATCACTAATGTTGCGTCCCCATTAATAAGCAATCATTAATGGTGATTGAAAAGAAGAGTACAATGATAAAATATGCCAGTGCTTTTTTTTTTTAATATAGTTGTGACTTTTGCCGAGTTTTTCATAATTGGCAGAATTCCCACAAAATTATTGGGAACTTCTGATGGTCCACTGATAGTCATGTGAATGTTATCATTCAGGGAAATTATATTGTGCTCTCTTATATACTTGATGCTAAAGATATCCTCTATCCAACAATCATTGAACTAAATCTGTGACATGCTTATGAAACTGTTACTGATGTACAAAGCCGCCTGAGTCTTAAAAATTGGCCTAAAGATAAACCTCTTCGTAATGGGCCTGGATGATTTATTTATTTAAAAGGATTTATATCACACTTTATCCTAAAATCAAAGCGGTTTCCACTTCAAAATAATCAAGTTGCATAGTGCTGAGGTGTAGGCATGCAGTGGGCCTATAGTATCGCTAGTGTATGTGAACTATATGTGTATCTTGATTATGAGATTTACTATATACAGAAGGGCGTATAGAGGGTGGCACTGGGGGCAGTGGTGAGCGTTGGCAGATGCAAATAACTTGGAGGGGGCTTTGGGTAGGTCATGTGATCTTGCCGTAATGCTCTGTGTAGAGCGTGGTCTTGAGTAGTTTTCTGAAGTCTTTAATGTCCACGGTTGATAGCTCTGATATCTTGATAAAGTATTTCTTTGAACAGCCTTTCAATATAGAGTAGTGAATAAACGATCCCTTTGTTTATATAACCACAAATCTAAAAATTCCTGTGTGTGTAGAATAATATTTTGGTGTGAACTGAATATTTGTCTTTATGGAATTTATCCATCCAAAAAATTCTTGAAGGTCTCCTTCAGTCTCTGTCCAAAGAAAAAATACATCATCTAAAAAAACGAGTCCAAAGGGGATATGAGAAAACCAAACTGATGTGTAAATATAAGACTCCTCGAAATGGGCCATGTAGCCACCGATGGTGCTACCGTTGCCCCCATGGCTACCCTAAAAATATGAAGATAGAATATAGAATCATATAAGAAATAATTCTTGCACAAAACCATCTGTAATAACTGTAAAACAAAATGTCCTGAAAATCTAGATGGAGGTGAAAGCTGAACATGGGCAATAACATCCAAAGCTTCTTGCTGATCTATATTTGTGTACAATGAAAACTTTATTGAGATATCAGAGCTATCATCCAGGCCGCGAGAGAGGGTTTCCCTTTCATGGCAAACAATCCAACAAAAAAAGTTTGGGAGTTAATTTTTGAAGGTTCTAAGTCAAATTATAAGGTGAAGGTTAGTTGGGTTTTACTTGATAGATTGGAATAATCATGTCCTGACAATGTCCCAGTTTTTATATTATTTCCTATTTTAATTGGTCTTGTTTTATTTGATTCTTTTATGTGTGTGCATATAAAATCCAAAGCCATTTCACAGACCAATTTTATTTAGAAGATATTGGACATTATTAAATAAATAAATAAATTAAGGGGTTAAAATGCAAGGGTGCCAATGTTGACCACAACTGTATGAGTCCTCACAATTGGGAACTTTCTTCCTGGGGAAATAATTGTAGTTTAGTCTGATTTCTTTATGATGGCTTGTATTTAGGGCTCTGTATTCTGTATTTTTATTGCAGGGACCCTATGGGGTTGATTCTGAGCAGCATTTAGAGGGGATGTACATCTGGTTTGGACGTACATCCCTGCTAAACGCCTGTGCCGGATTCCGTGCCCAAAGCTCTCCGCACATACAGGGGAGATGTGCAGGGAATTCTGGACAAGGGCGGGAGGGGGCAGACAGGAGGTAGCGCATGGACAGTGCGGAGGCGACACCCTGACTGTGGACATACAGAGCCGATTCTGGTCATGGCCCTGTACGTCCAGGGTTGCTAACTTAGACGGGGAACTTATTCCACCTCAGAGGTGAAATAAGTCCCTCGAAGTTGGAGGACAGCACAGCAGGGCAACACCAATGAGGCAAGGTGCAGGAGGGGGATCCCCGCAGCTCGATCCCAACCGTGGCAAGCCCGATCAGAGGTTGGGTGGCAGGGAAAGGGATCGTTCAGAGGCATGCGGCAGATCGGGGCTCCTACATGTCGATGGGCTCCATGCAGGAGCACAGCGCGGCCTAGCTGGGGGGTTTCCTGGGCATTCAGCGCAGAAAATCAGGGCACAGCCAGCACGTCCAGGCCCTCTGCACCCGATTCTGCTCCTGCGGGAACATCTAGCCCCGCAGGTTCAGATTTTGGACGTCTGGACAGGCCCCGCTCTGAATTGGCCTCCACCTGTTATTAATTTACTTATTGTATGATTTTTTTTATTCATTATGACTGGCACCAGGTACTCCATGATGTGAGCTAGAATTAATGATTTTTCCTTATATGTCTTCCTAGGTAAAACTATGGATTTTTTTCTGTGTCTTATGTGCATTTATACGATTTAAAAATTCAATTAAAAAAAATTTAAACACAGAATTTATAAATGATCTGGAAATGGGAACAATGAGCAAAATCATTAATTCTGTTGTTAAACCATATTACAGGAGAACCTTGTGAGACTGGGTGTCTAGGCATCCAAACGGCAGATGAAATTTAATGTGGGCAAGTACAAAGTTACGCGCTTAGGGAAGAACAACCCACACTATAGCTACATGATACTAGGTTCCACATTAGGAGTCACTATCCAGGAAAATAATCAAGGAGTCATTGTGGATAATACATTGAAACCCTCGGCCAGTGTGCAGTGACAGCAAAGAAAGCTAACAGAATGTTAGGAATTAAAAGGAAAGGAATAGAGAATAAAGCAGAGGAAATCATAATGCCTCTGTATTGATCAAAGGTGTGAGCACATCTTGAGTATCATGTGCTATTCTGTTCTCCGCATCTCAAAAAGGATATAGTGGTATAAGGGCAACCAAAATGACAAAAGAGAATGGAACAACTCTCCTATGAGGAAAGGCTAAAGAGGATAGGGCTCTTCAGCTTGGAGGTCTATAAAATCCTGAGTGGAGTGAAACAGGTAAACACAAATCAGTTGTTTACTTTTTCAAAAAGTACAAAGACTAGGGGATATGCCATGGAAGTTTCAAAGTAGTATATTTAAAACAATTAGGAGAAAAATTTTCTCTCAGTGTATAAGGTGACATTTTACTTACCAGATAATATCTTCTCCTTGAGTCCTGCTACAACCATCCAGACAAGTGGGTTGCATTCCCCTACCAGCAGATTGGTGGAGACAAAAAAACAATGAAAAGCTCAGGTTCAATGACATCATTCCCATGCCTTTATCTGCCTCAACCACCAGAGGTCTCTTCAGTATCCATCCCAAAGCATATGGGAGAACATGGCAAGTCTCACACAACCTCAATTGTGGGCAACAATGGGTCACTATCTAAAGGAATGCATAAAAAGAAGGCTGTCAATAAAAATGGACCTGCAGAGCCAAGTATATAAATCATAGCGGACCCAAGGGTACCATTGCAGAAGAACAGAGCAAACACAGTTCCAGAGGGTAGGCCCTGGACTGGTCTAGCAGGACTCAAGGAAAGGTCATTAACTGGTAAGTAAAATGTCACCTTCCATATTTCCATATAGTCTTGCTAGACCAGTCCAGACAACTGGGATGTAAGAAAGCTACGCCTCCACTGGTTAGGAATAAGACACAGCAAAAAAACATTAGAGACAAAGTCCATGTTCGCCTGAGCGTGGACATCCAAGCAGTAATGCTTGATAAAAGTGGAAGGTGTTGCTCCAGTCGCCATCCAACAAATATCTGCAGGGGCTACTGAGCTCCACTCCCCTCACATGGATGCTTACACTCAGGTAGAATGGGTATGCAAACCCTCCAGAACCAGCCAGTTCCACAACAGAAATGCCAAGGCAATGGCCTCTTTAATCTAGTCCCAAATGTAGACTTAGCCACCGTGTCACCATTGCGTGGGCCAGCAAACAGCACAAAAAGATGGTCTGACTTACAAAAAGAACTCCTAAACTCCAAGGACCGGAGAAGCAACCTCCGGACATCCATAAGGTGAAGATTCTTATCCTTCCCATGACACTGTTCCTTAGAGAAACAGGGCAGGTTCACATAAAAGAGAGAAATCACCTTAGGTAAGAAGGAAGGCATAGGCTGAATGGAAACGATGGTGAAAAGAAGAGGGTTTTGGATTTGTTAGGAACTGGACAACATTCCAGGGAAGAGAGGGGCTCCACCTTAACCAGAATGGAACTCGGCGGCTGACAGTAAACTTTAAAAAGGAGATAAAGCAGCTTTGAAACTAGATTGTAGGGGAAAGCCAACAGTCACCCAGGAGCGCAAGATTCGGAAGGATGTATCCTTGAAGGATACTAGCAAAAGAGGAAAGTTAGGGCATTCCAATAGAGAGGTTCCAACAAAGATAAAAGTAACCTAGATGACCTTCAGTACAAAGCCGAAGACGCCAAATTACACCTATCAACTGATAACCAAATTAATATGAATAAAATACAACTTCTAAAATGCCTCTATGCAAATGCAACGTCTAAAAAATAAGATGGGAGAACTAGAATATATAGCACTAAATGAAAAGTTAGATATGATTGGCATCCATCTGGATGGAAGGAGGACAACCAATGGGACACTGTGATTTCTGGGTACAAACTATATTGCAATGACAAAGTAGATCAAATTGGTGGAGGGGTTGTGCTCTGTGTTAGAGAGGGCATCGAGTCACATTTTGCAGGAAACAAAATACACTGTGTAGAATCACTATGAATAGATGTTTCATGTAAAAAGCAGAAGGTGACAGCAGTGGGGGTGGTACTACCGATCACCTGGCCTAAATGAACAGATGGATAATGAAATGCTAAAAAATATCAGGGAAGCTAACAAAAGTTACAACTCAGTAATAATGGGTGATTTCAATTACCCCAGTATCAACTGAATCAATGTCACAGCAGGACATGCTAGAAAGATAAAGTTTCTATATGAAATAAATGACTGCTTCTTGGAGCAGCTGGTACATGAACCAAGAGAGGAAGCTATTCTGGACCTAGTCCTTAGTAGAACACAGGATCTGGTGCAAGAGATAGGGGTTTTGGGGCCACTTGGCAATAGTGATGATAGCATGATCACGTTTGATTTAATAAATGGAAGAAATATGGCAAAGAAATCCACAGTACTACCTTTTAACTTTCAAAAGGGAGACTACTATTTTCCTCATTTTATCATAAAGAAAAAGCTAAAAGGAACAGCTGCAAAAGTTAAAGATTAACAAGCAGGGAGTTATTTAAATGTACTATCTTGGAAGCCAAGACCAGATGTATTCCATGCTTTAAGAAAAGTGGAAGAGAGGCCAAAAAACTATCAGTATGGTAGGTCAGAGAGGCTGTTGTTGCCAAAAAAGCATCTTTCAGGAAATGGAAAAAGGAGCCTAATGATGAACACCGGAAACATCATAAGCACTGGCAAATTAGATGCAAGGCACTGATAAGGCAGGCAAAGACAGAATTTGAAAAGAAGCTTGCTGTGGAAGCAAAAACGCATAAAAAAAACTTGTTCAAGGACATTCATAGCAAAAAACCTGTGAGTCAGTTGGACAATTGGATGATAGATGGGTAAAAGTGGCACAGAGGAGGATAAGGCCATAGCAGAGAGACCAAATTAATTCTTTGCTTCAGTCTTTACTGAAGATGATGTGGGAAGTTACCCGTGCCTGAAATGGTATACAAAGGTGATGTACCGGAAGAATTGAAGGAAAGCGTAGTTACTCACCTGTACCTGGTGATCTCCAGGAACAGCAGGAATTGAGTCTTCACATATGGGTATCATTGGCACCGACGGAGCCCACACAGGCATGCTCCCCAGTGTCCTATAGAAAAGCTTTTGGGAGCATCCCACTGCGCCTGCACTGCTGCCTTCCCGCCTTTCCAACGCTTCCTCTTCAGTTGGGTTTGTAGCTGAGACAAAAGGAGAGAAGGAAAGAAAAAAATAGAGAGAAAGAGATAGATATACAACTCCTAGGGGAGGTGGGTGGGTTGTGAAGACTCAATTTCTGCTGTTCCCGGAGATCATCTGTTACAGGTGAGTAACTACGCTATCTCCAGGAACAAGCAGGATTGTAGTCTTCGCATATCGGACTCCCAAGCTTAGAGATGCCAGGGAGATGACCCCAGAAAGCAGTGAAACCCAGGTTGAGGTGGGTCATGCTTCCTCCCAAGGATCTCTGGTATCGAAACCTGGGAAGGGGGGGGGAAGGAGTTGTTCTAAGTCTGAAAGAGATGCTGAAGAACAGCCTGGCCAAACGAGGCATCCCGAATGGAGTCCTTGTCCAAGTAGTAATGGACCGCAAAAGTGTGGACAGAGGACCAAGTGGCTGCTTTGCAGATGTCGTCAATTGATACAGAGCGAAGGTTGGCCATAGAGGCAGCCATTGCTCTCACATTGTGAGCTCTGACATGACCTTTGAGAGAAAGTCCCTTACTCTCATAGGTAAAGGATATGCAGTCTGAAATCCAATTGGAGAGTGTTCTCTTGGAAACTGGTAAACCCAGGTGACTGGAATCAAAGGCAACAAAAAGCTGTGAAGCTTTTCTATGCTGCCTAGTCCTCTGAAGGTAAAAGGCTAAAGCCCGTTTACAATCTAGAGTATGAAGATTCCTTTCAGCACTAGAGGCAAGAGGCCTAGGGAAGAAGACAGGAAGGTAAACCGACTGGTTCAAATGAAAAGGCAAAACCACCTTTGGTATAAAGTGAGGATGAGTCCTAAGGATTACCTTATCATGGTGGAACCTTGTGTAAGGAGGGTCAGCTACTAAAGCTTGGAGCTCACTGATGCGTCTTGAAGAAGTGAGGGCAATTAGGAAGATCACCTTCCAAGAAAGAAACTTCAGGGATGTAGTGGCTAAGGATTTGGAGGGCAGCTTCATGAGCTGTCCAAGGACAAGACTTAAATCCCATGCCATGGGTGGTGGCTTAATGGGAGGCTTATTTAAGAGTAGACCTCTCATAAAACGCGCTACAAGCGGCTGAGAGGAGACAGGTTGTCCATCAAAGGGCATGTGGAAAGCCACAATGGCACTAAGGTGGACCCTTACTGAATTAGTTTTAAATCCAAAGGATGAAAGGTGAAGGAGATACTCCAGTAACACCTCTACTGGAACTGAACCCCTGCCACCATCAGCAGCTCTCCCCAGTCGGGGGATAGAGCCTCCGGCGGCAGGGAACAGCTCCAGCCAATCGGGACTGCCCGCACGGGCATAAAGGTTCGCGCCATCGGGCGCGTGGTCCAGTGAACCCCTGCCACCATCAGCAGCTCTCCCCAGTCGGGGGATAGAGCCTCCGGCGGCAGGGAACAGCTCCAGCCAATCGGGACTGCCCGCACGGGCATAAAGGTTCGCGCCATCGGGCGCATGGTCCAGTGAACCCCTGCCACCATCTGCTGCCCTCCCCCGCCGGGGATAGAGCCTCCGGCGGCAGGGAACAGCTCCAGCCAATCGGGACTGCCCGCACGGGCATAAAGGTTCGCGCCATCGGGCGCGTGGTCCAGTGAACCCCTGCCACCATCAGCAGCTCTCCCCAGTCGGGGGATAGAGCCTCCGGCGGCAGGGAACAGCTCCAGCCAATCGGGACTGCCCGCACGGGCATAAAGGTTCGCGCCATCGGGCGCATGGTCCAGTGAACCCCTGCCACCATCAGCAGCTCTCCCCAGTCGGGGGATAGAGCCTCCGGCGGCAGGGAACAGCTCCAGCCAATCGGGACTGCCCGCACGGGCATAAAGGTTCGCGCCATCGGGCGCGTGGTCCAGTGAACCCCTGCCACCATCAGCAGCTCTCCCCAGTCGGGGGATAGAGCCTCCGGCGGCAGGGAACAGCTCCAGCCAATCGGGACTGCCCGCACGGGCATAAAGGTTCGCGCCATCGGGCGCGTGGTCCAGTGAACCCCTGCCATCATCAGCAGCTCTCCCCAGTCGGGGATAGAGCCTCCGGCGGCAGGGAACAGCTCCAGCCAATCGGGACTGCCCGCACGGGCATAAAGGTTCGCGCCATCGGGCGCGTGGTCCAGTGAACCCCTGCCACCATCAGCAGCTCTCCCCAGTCGGGGGATAGAGCCTCCGGCGGCAGGGAACAGCTCCAGCCAATCGGGACTGCCCGCACGGGCATAAAGGTTCGCGCCATCGGGCGCGTGGTCCAGTGAACCCCTGCCACCATCAGCAGCTCTCCCCAGTCGGGGGATAGAGCCTCCGGCGGCAGGGAACAGCTCCAGCCAATCGGGACTGCCCGCACGGGCATAAAGGTTCGCGCCTGACGGGCCCGCGCCTGAGGGCCTCGCCAGAGGGCCCTTTGGCGTGGCCCTTAGGCGGAGGCCCTGGTGGAGGCCTATAGTTAATACAGACCTGACAACCGGGTAACCATCCCAATGCAGAAAACGCTGTGAGTATGAATAGCCATATACACCTTATAGCACGGATGGTAAGACTATGCTTGTAACAAAGTAACCTTGTTATTTAACAGTGTAACCAGTGTTGTTGTTGTAACAAAGTAACCTTGTTGTGACTGACTTTAGTGCAGTGAAACATATCCGATGAGGCCACATTATTTAACAGTGTAACCAGTATTGCTGAGTCTCATGATATAGTGAACAAATACTATCTTGACTTATGTATGCAATTTAGTAATGCTGCAGTGAGTAAAATACACTGTTAAGCACTTTTAGTACCTCACTCATAACCTCTTCAGTAACGCTAAGTAGATTGAATCGGGTAGCACGGAATATCAGTAAAAAGTGTTGCTATCCTCCCTGTAGCGTACACTACCATTCTAAAACTAGCTCACCCACATAGCAGCATATCATACCTCTAGTCTCTCCTAACAGCTTTCTACACCTCACATTAACACGCACTCACCCACCAATACCCACCATGATGGCCATATTCATACCACTGACCATTCTATTTCTCACTTCTGGATTCCCCAGTCATGCACTCAATACATATGCCACACATATCCCAATCCTCACTAGTCATAGTAGGAGATGGTCAGAGAATCACTACCAAACTGATCATAACACCCCCAGGATAATCTACCAACACCTATTATACATTCCTTTACAAAATATTAAAAAAACCCAACTGTGCAAGAATCACCAACAACAGTTATTGAAATGTGCACTCATAAATACTAGATCTACACGCCAAAAATGGCCAGCAATCACCGACCTTATAACATCCTATAACCTTGATGTGCTAATTATCACTGAGACTTGGCTATCAGACTGTGACAATGTGATCATCAACCAAATGACACCAACAGGATTTTCGCCATACACTTGCCACAGAGCCAAACAAAAAGGAGGAGGGGTCCTCATCCTTGCAAAAACAGAACTCAAATTTAAATTAGTTGATGCATCCACCTCAGAGCACCTTGACATTATCACTGTATCAAACAACCAATGTACAATCAATGCACTATACAGAGCCCCAACACCTTCCTCCGATGACCTACCAACAATCATCAATCTTGCATGCAACTCAAATAACTCACGATCCTCAAACTGGCTAATGGGGGACTTCAATCTCCCCTCACTGCCTGAAGCACAAGCACGAACCTTCCTCGAAGCACTCTATGACCTTGACTACAAGCAACTAGTGAACTCCCCAACGCATGAAAAAGGCGGTACCCTCGACCTTATTTTTGCGCCCCAGTCTATAGTCAACACCTCTCCTCCGCTGTTGACCTCCATATCTCCAGTACCGTGGTCTGATCACAAACTCCTAAAATTCCAAATACCTAGCACCCGCTTACCCAATAACAAGGCCAGGACTAATATCCCAGATCACGGAACACCAACGACACGATTCTGCACACTCAACAAGGAGGATGTTCTTATCAAGCTTCTTCCACAACTGGATGTACCAACCCTTGACCCTGACGAACTTGTAGCAAATTGGAATAATAGCATCAGAACCTTAGCCTGTATCTCATCTGCCAACAAGTTACCCACAAAACGCAGACATGCACCCTGGTACTCATCTGACCTTCGATCATCCCTTTTACAACTACGTAAACTAGAAAGACGATGGCGAAAAAAGCAAACTACCATAGCCCACCAAAACTACAACTCATACCTAGCATTACACAGAGAGAAGATAAGTGAAAAAAGGAAACAATATCATTCAATGATCCTAAAAAGATCACTGAATAAAACACACGACCTATTTAATATAGTAAAATCACTAACAGGTGACCCTTCACCAGCAAGCCCACACATGCCTCAACCACAGGATTATTCGGACTACTTACAATCCAAAATGATACAATCCAACATGACCTCATCTAACGGCAGCTTGTCCAATATACTTAGTACACCAAAACCTACAACACTACTTAAATTTTCTACAGTATCTACTAAAGAAATTGAAAACACTATTGCCTCCATCAATCTCACCACAGCTCCCAATGACCCCTGTCCAGCAAGTTGGATAAAGGAACTTCGACATGAACTAAGTCATGCATTATGTAAAATAACTAACCAATCACTATCAAGGGGCATCTTCCCCCAAAGTTTAAAACATACATCGATCAGACCCCTGCTAAAGAATAGTCGCCTTGATACATCCAAAGTTGAATCGTACAGACCCATATCAAGCATTCCACTGCTTGCTAAGATCATCGAGAAAATAGTCCAGCGTCAGATCCATCAGCACATCGATGACGAGGCACCCCTCGATCCAGCCCAACATGGCTTCAGGGAATCGCATGGAGTAGATACCATCTTAACTACCCTATTCAACAAGCTAATCACAGGAATTGACAACATACACCAAGGTTTCGTCCTCATCTTTCTTGACATTGCTGCCGCATTTGACTCTGTGAATCATAATATACTATTACAACGCCTCCAAGAAAAAGGATTACTGGGAACTGCATTACAATGGTGTGAATCATACTTAACTAACAGATGGCAGCAAGTAAAAGCAGGTAACACGTCCTCTGAACCATTCTTACAGAAGCAGGGAGTGCCACAGGGATCATCCCTGTCTGCTCTATTATTTAACATCTATATGCAGCCTATCTGCTCCCTGATACGCTCATTAAATGTAGAATGTCTCGTGTATGCTGACGACATACTACTATACATTCCATTTACCATAGAACAACCTGATTTTTCCCCTATCATCAGATGCTTTGATGCAGTGGCTGAATGGCTTCTCACACAAAACCTGAGGATTAATCATAGCAAAACCGATGTCCTATTTGTCACAAGGAATCAGAAATTCACCCCACCACCCAACCTGCAAGTTAAAAACGCTGAACTAAAGACAAAAGACACAATTCGCTACCTAGGCATCACCCTAGATCAGCGATTGGCTATGACAAGTACCGTAAAGACCGTTAACAAAGCAATATACCACAAAATACGAACCCTTCGCCACCTCCGCCCACTACTGGACTTTTCAGACTATCGAACCATATTTCAAGCCCTAGTGATCCCACACATAGACTTCGCGAACACCATCCTCCATGGTCTTCCACAAGCAACCCTCAACCCACTTCGGCTGGCCATGAACTCAGCTGCTAGGGTTCTCACAGGGACATCAAGATTAGAACATATAACCCCAGTAATGAAAAACCTACATTGGCTGCCACTACAAGCCCGAACTCAATACAAGGTACTGGTCATGACCTTCAAGGCACTGAATAATCAATCTCCCACACCAATTAGTAAAATGCTCAACAACATACCCAATACTAGAGTCAGAAGACCTACACTACTGAACATGCTAACTGTACCTAAGCTCACCACAAGATGTACAAAGGCAACTACCAATAGAGCTTTCTCAATTTATGCCCCAACAGCCTGGAATGAACTCCCCGCTAGTATAAGATCCATAACCAACCTCACCTCCTTCAGAAAGGCAATAAAACACCACCTTTTTCTAATTCCCTATCCTGAAACCATGCCCGAAAAACATAAGTCATTTGCACTCACACCACACACTAACTGCCCTATCACCCAACATGAAAATGGCTAGATGCTCCTCTCCTTTAGATATACACATCATAAATCTACCACCTGACCTATAAATACCTACGGTTTACGAGAATAGATAACTCTATGTAAATACTTGTATATACCATGTGAATAGTTTTCCCTGTTATCCCAGTTTGATTATGCCATTGTTCTATGTAAGCACATGTTCCATGTAAGCCATGTTCTATGTAAGCACATTGTGATATCTATGCATTGTTGCTTGTTCAGTTTTAATGTAAACCGAGCTGATTTCAATAGCGCGGTATATAAAAAATAAAAATAAATAAATAAATAAATAAATAAATTAAGTTCCCTTTTTGAACACCAGATAGAGAACCTTCTCCACACGAAAGTGTAAGCACGCCTTGTGGAAGGTTTCCTGGAGGCCAAAAGGATATCTTTAACCTTTTGAGGGAGGTTCATATCGTGGAGTTCTAAGCTCTCAGCAGCCACACCATCAGGTGCAAGGACTGAGGGTCGGGGTGCAGAAGCGTCACGTTCTCCTGGGATAGAAGATCTGGAGCCCCTCCCAACTCCAGAGGTTTGGCTTGGGAGAGACATAGAAGCAGTGGATACCATGTCTGTCGTGGTCAGCATGGGGCTATGAGGATCATATGGCCCGTCTCTCTGAAGCTTGAACAGAGTCTTGGGAAAGAGGGGAATGGGTGGGTAGGCATATAGGAAGTCCTGACCCCAGTGGAGGTGGAAAGCATCCATTGCCTGACTGTTCCAAGAAGGAATTCTGGAACAGAAGCGGGGAAATTTGGCATTTTGAGGACTTCCAAATAGATCTATATCTGGGATTCCCCAGATTTGAAAGATTCGATCAATTTGCTCTGAATGAAGAGACCACGCGTGTGGCAGTAGCACTCGACTGAGTTTGTCTGCTAGGAGATTCTGTTTGCCTGGGAGATACACCACTTGTAGGTGAATCTGAAGGCCTCTTGCAAAGGACCATAGGTGTAGAGCTTTGTTGCACAACGCCCGAGAACCTGTTCCACCCTGCTTGTTCACAAAGAACATGGCTACCTGATTGTCCATCTGGACAAGAACTGTCTTGTAGCGCAGATGGTCCTGAAATACCCGAAGAGCGTAGAAGATGGCTCTGAGCTCCAGCAGGGTTATGTGAAGACCAGCCTCCTGCTGGGTCCAAAGACACTGAGTGGAGAGATTGTCCAGATAAACTCTCCAACCCAACTTGGACGCATCCATCATCAAGGTAGCTTGGTGCAGTAGCTGCTGAAAAGATGACCCTACGAGTAGGTTTTCTAGCGATTGCCACCACTGGACGAAATGAGGTATGCAGAGTTTCTGACTTTGTCCCCAAGACGACCCGACGCCCGAGTCCATTGAGAGGCTAGGGTCCACTGAGCTGCACGCATATGTAGGCGAGCATAGGGGACCACATGTACAGTGGAAGTCATATGACCGAGCAACTGAAGCATTTCTCGAGCAGTTAGGAAAGTTTTCATAGCTGCTTGAGAAGCCAGTTGAACTATTCGAGTACAGCGGAGCTGTGGCAGGAAAGCCCTTGACTGCCGCATGTCTAGAAGAGCTCCTATGAACTCTAGGGATTGAGAAGGGGTAAGATGGGATTTTGGGAGACTTATGACCAATCCCAGATATTGAAGAACTTGCATTGTGCAGGAAAGAGCAGAGCTGGCTTCTGGAGCTGTTGATACTCGGATCAGCCAGTCGTCTAAGTAGAGGAAGACAAATATCCCTAGAGTCCTTAGAAATGCTGCTACTACTGCCATGTATATGGTGAAAACTCTTGGGGCGGAACCCAGGCCGAAGGGTAGAACCCTGTACTGGTAATGTCTTCCCTGAAAGAGGTATCGAAGAAACCTCCTGTGTTCTGTATGAATAAGGATATGTGTATATGCGTCCTTTAGATCTAGAGAACATAGCCAATCCTGACTCTGGATGTAAGGGAGAAGTGTTCCGAGAGAGATCATTTTGAATTTCTCTCGGAACAGATACTTGTTTAACTCACTGGAGGTCCAGTATGGGCCTGTACCCTCCTGTTTTCTTTGGTATAAGGAAGTAGGAGGAGTAAAAGCCCAGGCCTTGTTGAGAAAGAGGTACCTCCTCTATCGCACCCTGAGCAAGGAGTGAGGTAACTTCTTGACACAAGAGAGTGGTGAGGGGGGCTGAGAACTGAACTCTCTTGGAGTGGAGGGAGGGGGCATACTGTGGAAATGAAGTTTGTACCCTTTTGTCACTATGGAGAGAGTCCAATGCTCTGATGTTATCTGCTGCCACCTCTTGGCAAAGTAACACAGTCGGCTTGGAATGTTGAGTGGCTCTGGAATTTTTAGAGGTAGGATGACTAGTTCTCTAGGAAGGAGTCAAAGACCTTGTGGAGGCTGTGTCTGCTGAGCTGATTGAGCTCTGGGGACTTGAGCCTTTCTCTGTTGTTTCAGCTGCTTTTGTCCCTTCTGGGAAGCATGGACTGGGCAGTGGACAGTATGGGTGTAAGAAGGATAGAATTTCTTTTTCTTGTTGAAAAGGGTTTCTTAGCTGGGTTGGCAGTGGTCCTTGAGAGCCTATTTAAGGTAGTGTTCTTGGATTCAAGTTGAGAAGCTTTGTCCTGCCAATCCTTGCCAAAGAGGTTTTCTCCCGTGCAAGGTATATTCCCCAGCTTATCTTGCACCCACTGCTCTAAATCAGATGCTTGTAACCAAGCAATCCGACATGCACTGATGAAAATAGCAGATGTCCTGCTAATACATTCGAAACAATCAAAGGTTGCCTTGTTCATGAACTTAGAAACATTTTGGTCATGTTTAACAAGTGTAAGGAAATCGGCCCTCTTGTCATCAGGGAAAAGAGGAGCCATTAGTTCAAAATCTTTAGTAACCTCCAGAAGAAACATACCCATGTAGAGTATGTATGAACTTATTCTGGCCAATAACATAGAGGCCTGAAAACAAACATCGATGGCCAAAGGCAGCAAGAGTTCTCGCCTCACGGCCTGGATGATTAGATGAATGCGCCTTGGCACTTTTGATTAGGCGCACTGCCAATTCCACAACTATGGAATGGTGTGGTAACTGAGTTTTTTGGAACCCAGGACACTGTGGTACCCGGTACAATGTATCAAGTCTTCGAGAATATGGAGACACCATGAAAGCCTTTGACAAGGTACCTCAGGAAAGACTCTTGGCGAAATTTTAAAAAGTCATGGGATTGGAGGCAGTGTACTATTGTGGATCAGGAACTGTTTAAAAGATAGAAAGCAGAGAGTAGGGCTAAATGGCCAATTTTCTCAATGGAGAAAGATGAATAGTGGCGTACCCAAGGATCTGTGCTGGGTCTGCTGCTTTTTAACATATTTATAAATGACCTGGAAATAGGAATGAGGTGATCAAATTTGCAGACGACACAAAATTATTCAAAGTTGTCAAAACACATGAGGACTGTGAAAAGTTGAAAGACTGGACATCCAAATGGCAGATAAAATTTAATGTGGACAAGTGCAAAGTTATGCACCTAGGAAAGAACAACCCAAACTATGGTTATACAATGCAAAATACCACCTTAGAAACCACCACCCAGGAAAAAGATTTAGGAGTCATTGTGGATGATATGTTGAAACCCTCCACCCAGTGTGCAGTGGCAGCCATGAAAGCAAATAAAATGCTAGGAATCATAAGGAAATGAATGGAAATAAAACAAAGGATATTATAATACCTCTGTAGCATTCTATGGTGCGACTGCACCTTGAATACTGTGTGCGGTTCTGGTCACCATATCTTAAAAAGGATATAGCTGAATTAGAAAAGGTACAAAGAAAAGCGACAAAAATGGTAAAGGGAATGGAAGGATACCCCTATGAGGAGAGGCTTAAAAGGTTGGAGCTCTTCAACTTGGAAAAGAGACAGCTGAGATGGGATATGATAGAGGTCGATAAATTAATGAATGAAGTGGAACGGGTAAACATAGATCGGTTGTTTACACCATCAAAAAGTAGAAAGACTAGAGGACACACAATGAAGCTACAATGCAATCCATTGAAGACTAATAAGAGAAAATATTTTTGTACTCAACACGTAATCAAACTCTGGAATTCATTACTGGAAATGTAGTAAAAACTGTTAATGTAGCTGGGTTTAAAAAAAGGCTTGGACAAGTTCCTGGATGAAAGGTCCATAAACCATTATTAAAGAGGACCCAGGAAATCCACTGCTTGCCCTCGAACAAGCATTGTGGAATGTGTGCCTCTTTGGAAACCTGCCAGGTACTTGTAGCCTGGATTGGCCACTGTTGGAAACAAGATACTGGGCTTGATGGACCTTACTTTGACCCAATAAGATGTTTCTTATGTTCTTATGCTCTGTTCTAAATGGCTTCCTCAGAAATACATAGGTAAAGATCTCTGCAAGACAGAACCCACAGCTCAGAAATCCACCTTGAGGAACAAATTGCGACCGAGAAGACCATCCTGAGTGTCAAATCCTTCAGAGTAGCGTGCTTCAACAGCTCAAAGGGCTCTAACATCAGGGCCCTGAGCACCAGATTCAGATCCTAGGAAGAAACCACAGACCAGATGGGAGGGGAGGACACAGATGCCGAACCCCTTGAATAAAATGCAAAACATACGGGTGTAAGACTAAAGATTTACCAGCCACCAGACCTTTGAAACAAGCCAAAACTGCCACCTGAACCTTAAGGGAGCTAAGAGAAAGGCCCTTTTCCAGGTAATCCTGCAGAAAGGCCAAGAGATGGCACCTTGGCCACCTCAGGAGTCAGTTGCTGAGTGCTGCACCATCGCTCAAAGTGGCACCAGACCCACACATATGCCAGTTTGGTAGACCTTCTCCAGGCTCTGAGCAGAGTGGAATCCACCACCAGAAAGTAGCCCTTATACGCTAATCATCTTCTTTCAAGAGCCAAGCAGTAAGTGAGAAGGGAGCCGGGTCTTCCAGGATGATCGGTCCCTGACACAATAGTCCCCAAGATGGAGGCAAATGAAGAAGTGGTGCTTGCAGGAGCTGCATCAGATCTTCAAACCACGCTCTTCTCGGCCAAACCAGCGCCGCCAGAAAGTGTAGTTACTCACCTGTAAAAGATAATCTCCAGAAAAGCAGTAATTTAGTCTTCACATATGGGTGACATCGGTACTGACGGAACCCACACAGGAACGCTCCCCAGTGTCTAATTGGAAAACTTTTAGGAGCACTCCAGTGCGCCTGCGCGAACGCCTTCCTGCCTTCCGAACTCCCTCTCTTCAGTTGAGTTTGTAGCTGAGAAAGGAAAGTAAATGAAACCTAGAGGAGGAGGGTGGGTTGTGAAGACTAAATTCATGCTGTTCCCGGAGATTAGCTGTTACAGGTGAGGAACTACGCTATCTCCAGGAACAAGCAAGAATGTAGCCTTCACATATAGCATAGTTACTCACCTGTAACAGGTGATCTCCGGGAACAGCAGGAATTTAGTCTTCACATATGGGTATCGTCGGTACCGATGGAGCCTGCGTGGGAACGCTCCCCGGCGTCCAATAGGAAAGCTTTTAGGAGCATCCCACAGTGTCTGCGTGCTGCCTTCCCGTCTTTCCCAACTGTCCCTCTCCAGTTGAGTTTAAAGTTGAGACAAAGAGAGAGGGAAAGAGAGAAAGAGAGAGAGATACAACTCCTAGGGGAGGTGGGTGGGTTGTCAAGACTAAATTCCTGCTGTTCCCGGAGATCACCTGTTACAGGTGAGTAACTATGCTATCTCCAGGAACAAGCAGGAATGTAGTCATCACATATGGGGACTCCCTAGCTGCAGATGCCAGGGAGAAGGCCCTAGACGTTATGTGCCCTTGTGAAAAGGCTCCACTCCCCCCCCCCCCCCATGGATCTCTGGCATCCTACCAGGGATGGTAGGTAGGAGTTGATTAAGTATGGAACAGGTGTTGAAGAACAGCCTGACCAAACAAGGCATCCCGGCAGGAGTCCTTATCTAAGCAGTAATGGGCTGTGAAGGTATGAACCGAAGCCCAAGTAGCTGCTCGACAGATGTCGTCGATAGACACAGAGTGAAGATGAGCCATAGAGGCTGCCATGGCTCTCACATTGTGAACTGTGACATGGCCTTCAAGAGGAAGGTTTTTACTCTCATAGGCAAAAGATATACACTGTGCAATCCAGCTAGACAGTGTTCTTTTGGAGACTGGAAGTCCCAAATGACTAGGATCAAAGGCAACAAAGAGTTGAGAGGACTTTCTATGTTGCTGTGTCCTTTGCAAGTAAAAGGCCAAAGCCCTTTTGCAGTCCAAAGTATAAAGATTCCTTTCTGCATTTGAGGCATGAGGCCTTGGGAAGAATACAGGAAGATAAACCGCTTGGTTTAAAAGAAAAGGTGACACCACCTTTGGCATAAAGTGTGGATGAGTCCTAAGGACTACCTTATCATGATGGAACCTTGTATAAGGAGGATCAGCCACCAACGCTTGCAATTCACTGATGCGACGTGCTGATGTGATTGCAATAAGAAAGATGACCTTCCAGGAAAGGAATTTCAAAGAGATAGTGGCTAATGGTTCAAAAGGCGGTTTCATGAGCTGCCCAAGAACCAGATTTAAGTCCCATGCCACTGGTGGTGGCTTAATGGGAGGCTTAGTTAAAAGAAGGCCTCTCATAAATCTCGCTATGAAAGGATGAGAGGAAATAGGTTGTCCATTTAGAGGCCTGAAAGAAGCTGCAATAGCACTCAAATGAACTCTCACTGAATTAGTCTTAAGCCCTGCATTTGATAAATGAAGGAGATACTCCAGTAATGATTCCAGAGGTATCGCAAGAGGGTTAAGACCCTTCTGCGAGCACCGTATGGTAAACCTTTTCCACTTAAATGCATAAGAGCATCTTGTGGAAGGCTTCCTGGAAGCATAAAGGATATCCTTTACTTGCTGGGAAAAGTTAAGACCGTGAAGTTCTAGGCTTTCAGCAACCAGGCCCTGAGATGCATAGACTGGGGATTGGGATGCCACAGCATCCCGTCCTCTTGAGAAAGGAGATTTGGAGCAGAACCTAACTCCAGAGGCGGAGCTTGAGAGAGATGTAGGAGCAGAGGGTACCACATTTGCCGTGGCCAACGTGGAGCTATGAGGATCAGATGACCTCTGTCTCTCTGAAGCTTGAACAGGGTTTTGGGAATTAGGGGAATGGGTGGAAAGGCATACAGGAAGTCCTGACCCCAATGGAGGAGGAAAGCATCCCTGGCTTGACAACCCTGAGCCGGAATTCTGGAACAGAACCGGGGAAGTCTGGCATACAGCAGACTTGCAAAGAGGTCTATGTCTGGGGTTCCCCAAATTTGAAAACTTTTGGCCACCTGGTCTGCATGGAGAGACCATTCATGTGGAAGCAGAACTCGACTGAGTCTGTCTGCCCAAGCGTTTTGAATGCCTGGAAGATACACCGCAAGGAGATGAATCTGATGCTCTCTGGCGAGGGCCCATAGTCGCAAAGCTTTGTTGCAAAGCGACAGCGAGCCTGTTCCACCCTGCTTGTTCACATAGAACATGGCTACTTGATTTCCGTTTGAATTAGGACTGTCTTGTAGCTGAGCTGGGTGTGGAATACTTGAAGAGCAAGGAAAGTTGCTCCGAGTTCTAGGAGACTGATGTGTAAATAGGCCTCCTGTGGAGTCCAGGTACCCTGGGTACAGAGGCCTTGCAGGTGGGCTCCCCAACCCACCTGTGAAGCATCTGTTGTTAGAGTGGCTTGGGTGGGGGTTGCTGAAAAGGAGACCCCACCAAAAGGTTTTGGGGTGATTGCCACCATTGGAGGGACAAAATAAGGCGATCTGAGTTTGTTATTTTGTCTGACAGGCAACCTGACGCCTGAGTCCACTGAGTGGATAACGTCCACTGGGCTGCCCTCATATGGAGGCGAGCATAAGGAACCACATGCACGGTGGATGCCATGTGGCCTAGCAACTGTAACATTTCCCGAGCAGTGAGGTGAGGTTTTAGCACTGCTTGGGAAGCTAACTGCACAATGCGAAGGCAGCGGGGCTGTGGAAGGTAGGCCCTTGTCTGTCTGGTATCCAGCAGAGCTCCTATAAACTCTAGGGACTGAGTGGGAGCAAGGTTGGATTTTGGGAAGTTTATGACAAGTCCCAAATACTGAAGGATGCACATTGTGCGAGAGAGGGCAAACCTGGCCTCTGGCTCTGAAGGGGCTCAAATGAGCCAGTCGTCTAAGTAAGGGAAGACAAATATTCCCAGGGTGCGGAGAAATGCTGCCACCACAGCCATGCATTTTGTGAACACCTTTGGTGCAGAGGCCAGGCCAAAGGGAAGAACCCTGTATTGGTAGTGCTTCCCTTGAAACAGAAAGCGAAGGAACTTTCGGTGAGTTGGATGGATGAGAACATGAGTGTACGCATCCTTGAGATCTAGAGAACAAAGCCAATCCTGACTCTGAAGGTATGGCAGCAGAGTTCCTAGAGAAATCATTTTGAACTTCTCTTTGAACAGGAATTTGTTCAATTCTCTGAGGTCTAAAATGGGTCTGTGTCCTCCTGTTTTCTTTGGAATTAGGAAATAGGGGGAGTAAAACCCTGTACCCCGTTGGGGAATGGGTACCTCTTCTATTGCCCCTTGAGCAAGGAGCACAGTGACCTCTTGACCTAACAGGTCGTTGAGAGAGGTTTGAGAATTGAACTGTCTTACCATTATAGGAGGGGGCATGCTGAGGAAATGAAGCTTGTACCCCTCTCTTACAATAGACAGAGTCCAATTTTCTGCTGTTATCTGACCCCATCTGGGGGCAAAATGACATAGCCTTCCCGGGATGGTGGAGGGTTCTTGGCCGTTCAGGGCCAGGAAGGCAAAGTTCTCTAGATAGAAGTCAAAGCCCCTGTGGAGGCTGAGTTTGCTGAGCCGGTTGAGGCTTAGCTGCTTTTGTCTTTCTTTGTCTAGGTTGTTGCTGCTGTCCCTTTTGGGCAGACTTGACCTAAACAATGCCCCTGCTGGGTATAGGAGGGATAAAACTTCTTCTTACTGAAGAATGGTTTCTTATAGGATTTTTTCCTCGCAGGATCAGCTGTAGATTTAGACAATCTATCCAAAGTGATATTGTCAGCATCTATCTCATTAGCTTTTTCCTGCCAATTCTTGCATAAGAGATTCTCTCCTGTGCAAGGAATATTCCCTAGTTTATCCTGTACCCAAATTTCCAAGTCAGATGCCTGGAGCCAGGCAATCCTACGTGCACCTATGGCAATGGCCGAGGTCCTGCTTATGCACTCAAAGCAGTCAAAGGCTGCACGATTCACAAACTTGGAAACATCCTGGGCATGTTTGACAAGGGCGAGGTAATCTTGCCTCTTATCATCAGGAAGGAGAGAGCTCATAAGCTCTAAATCTCCTGTGACCTCCTTAAGGAACATTCCCATATATAAGAGAGAGGAACTGATCCTAGCAGAAAGCATGGAAGCCTGGAAGGTTCGACGTCCAAAGGCATCAAGAGTCTTACACTCACGTCCTGGAGGATCAGATGCATGGCTTTTTGCACGTTTTATCCTTCTCATAGCTGATTCAACCACCATGGAATGGTGTGGTAATTGAGTCTTCTGAAACCCAGGACAAGGAGGAACTCGATACATGGTGTCGAGTCTTCGAGAGTGAGGAGATGTGGTTAGAGGTGTTTCCCACATCCTTAACATGAGATCACGCAAGATCTCATGAATAGGTAAGGTAGCCGCCTCCTTGGGAGCTTTAGGGTATTGCAGGATTTCTAATTCCTTTGCCCTAGGTTCTTTTTCAGGAGCCACTGTGATGGAAAGACCTCGGGCCACATCTCGGATAAAATCCTGAAAGGACATATCCTCTGGTGGAGACGTCCTACGCTGAGGAGGAGGAATCCTCAGGAAGAAGTACTCTGGTATCAGCAGAGCTTTCATAGTCTTCAGACTCATCCGAGGATTCGAAGTATCTCCGATCAAGGTGATCGTGCAAGGCATGGTACCGGTACCGATCGAAGTTGGCATCGGAGTGGTCCGGTACCAACTTGTTGATGCCAGATAGACATGCATGACTCGGTCCCGGAAGAATACCTGCCGATGTTGATGCAGTCGGTGCTGGCAACGGAGTCGGAGCCGGTACCGGTTGAATTGTCTGAAGCGGTTTTAGGGGCATCGAGGCCGTGAGAAGAGCCGCAGACTGCATTCAATAGCCAAGAATCTCTGGTCTATCGACGCTGCCAATGCTTGGATATCGGTACCGGATGAAGCAGCTGGTACCCCAGAGCATGGCACCAGTAGTTCTGCTGAGGTTGAAGCCTCGAGAACATCTTTGGAAGCCGAAGCCTCCTGCTGGGGCAATTTTGCCGGTGAAAGTCCCTCAAGGGAAACGCCAGAGGCATCTCGATGTCTAGAAGGAGATCTACCCTTTGAGGACCGGCTAGATTTATGTTTAGTTACCTGAGATCCATGGGAGGAAGACGAAGCCCTGGAAGACGTTGATGCCACGGAAGCTGCATCAGAGGGAAAAAGGGTGCTAAGTTTAGCATCTCGGTTTTGCCAGCCCCTTTTCGACATCTTCCCACAGGCAACACACTCAGAAAGAGTGGTCAGAACCTAAACATTTGAGACACAACTCATGGGTGTCGGTGACGGATATGGTACCACTACACTTAGAACACTTTTTAAAACCCAAAGCGGGTTTTTCCATTTTGAAGGAAAATGTTGGGCCTAGTGCCCAAAATGGCGAGTGGCACCTGAAGAAAAAATTACTGGAAAGACTCCAGAAGAAAGGGGGGTTTTATTAGAAGAAAAGAAGGAAGAACCGGCGAAACCGGTGTAGCGTTGAGGGAAGGCAGACGCGACCACAAAAAAGAAGAATAGAAGGGATTTTTTTCTGCGGTGACAGGATGTGCGATCTCTCGGCTCCGCGGAAAACGAAGAACCGGAGAGGGACAGTTGGGAAAGGCGGGAAGGCAGCACGCAGGCGCTGTGGGATGCTCCCAAAAGCTTTCCTATTGGACTCTGGGGAGCGTTCCCGCGCAGGCTCCATCAGTACTGACGATACCCATATGTGAAGACTACATTCCTGCTTGTTCCTGGAGATAGGACTCTCTAGCTCTAGATGCCAGATGACGTGATCTCAGAATCGGTGGCAGTTCGCCTCAGAGTAGGCTTGAAATGTTCATGGATCCTACATGGATTTTTGGTATCATCAAAGTCCGGGATGGAGAGTAGGAATCGCATCTAAGTCTGAAAGAGGAGCTGGAGTGCAGCCTGACCAAACATGGCATCCCGATGGAAGATATGGATGGAACACCAATTTGCTACCTTGCAAATTTTGTCAATGGCTACCGAGCGTAGCTTTGCCATAGAGGTTGTCAAGGCGCAAACATTGTGAGCAGTGACATGCCCTTCCAGGGAGAGTCCTGCTTTGTCATAGACAAATGAAATGCAGTCTGCTATCCATCTGGAGAGCATATGTTTAGAAACAGGAAACCCATGTGACTAGGGTCAAATGAAACAACTGCGAGGCTTTACGAATACCTTTTGTCCTTTGGAGATAAAAAGCTAACGCACGCTTGCAGTCAAGAGTGTGTAGTGCGGCTTCTGCTTGAGACGCATGCAGTTTAAGAAAGAAGACTGGAAGGTAAATTGACAGGTTTAAATGAAAAGGAGACACCACACCTTTCGCATGAAGTGCGTGTGAGGACAACTTTGTCATGGTGGAACCGTGATGGTGGAATAGGTCCACCACTATAGCCTGAAGTTCACTAATGCGTCTGGCAAAAGTGAGGGTAATTAGGAAGATTACCTTCCAGGACAGAAACTTTAAGAATGTCATGCCAATGGTTCAAAGGGTGATTTGAGAAGCTGCACTAGTACAACGTTGAGGTCCCAAGCCACCAGAAGTGGCTTGACAGGCAGTTTGGACAGCAGGAGACGCATGATACTTGCTACTAGCAGATGCGAGGAGATGGGCTATCCAGGGGTTGGTGATAGGCCGCAATGGCACCGAGGTGGACTCTCACCGAGTTGGTCTTTAGATCTTGGAGGACAAGTGGAGGAGATACTGGGGTAGGGACTCTACTGGGGCCGAAAAGGGATTGAAATCCTTCTGGAAACACCAGACAAGAGTATCTACACCACTTGAAAATGTATGAGCATTTGGTGGAGGGCTTTCTAGAAGCCAATAGGATATCCTTAACCTCTTGTGGAAGGTAAATGTCTTGCAATACTATGCTCTCAGCAGCCAAGCTGTGAGGTGGAGAGACTGTGGATTGGGATGGAGTAGTGAGCTGTCTTCCTGGGAGAGGAGATTGGGTGCAGATCCCAATCGCAGAGGCTGAGTCTGAGTAGAGGTAGTAGCAGTAGAAACCATGGTTGCCTCGGCAAGTGGGGGGCTGTGAGAATCATGGAGCCCTTGTCGGACTTAAGCTTGAAAAGTGCCTTGGGAATGAGGGGTATAGGAGGGAAAGTGTAATGCAGACCCTGACCCCAGTGTAGGTGGAAGGCATCCACCTGTTGGTTGCTGGATGTCAGAGTTCATGTGCAGAAGCAAGGAAACTTGGCATTCTGTGGTATCACAAACAGATCTGCCTAGAATTCCCCAGGTCTGGAAGATGCAGGACGTTGTGTCTGGATGAAGAGACCATTCATGGGGAAGAAGGATCCGACTCAGCTTGGTCTGCCAAAACATTGAGCTCCCCAGGGAGGTACACCACTTGGAAGTGTATTTGATAAGAAATGGCAAAAGATCACAGCTGGAGAGCCTCCTCGCAGAGGGCACATGAGCCTGTTCTCCTTGCTTGTTCAAATAGAACATGGCAACCTGATTGTCTGTCCTGACTAGGACCTGTTGTGCCCTGAGGTGGTGCTGAAACAACAGGAGGGCATTTGAGAGAGCACGAAGTTCTAGTAGACTGATCTGTAGTTGTGACTCTTATGCTGTCCAGAGTCCCTGTGTAGACAGGTTGCCCAGGTGTGCTCCCCAATCCAGTTTGGAGGCATCCAAAAAGGTGACCCTACGAGCAAATGTTCTGGAGAGCACCACCACTGAAGGGATGTGGTTAAAGGGACAGTGATCTGGATCCTGTCCCGGAGATGACCCAAGGCTTGTGTCCATTGGGAGGCTAGAGTCCATTGGGCTGTCCTCATATGTAGGCGAGCATATGGGATAACATGTACTATAGAGGCCATGTGCCCGAGGAGTTCCAGGCATTTTGGAAAGACCTACAGGGTGAACACGAGGCCAAAGGGGAGCACCCTTTACTGGTAGTGGTTCCCCCTATACCTTGAAACGGAGGTACCTTCTGTGCTTGGGATGGACAAGGATGTGACTATAAGCATCCTTTAGGCCCAAGAAGCATAGCCTAGCAACCTGCTGGAGGTAGGGCAGTAGTGTTCCAAGGGAGAGCATCTTGAACTTCTCCCACACCAGGAACTTGTTTAAGTTCCGCAGGTCGAGGATGGGTCGGAGATACTCTGTTCTCTTCGGGACGAGGAAGTATCGGGAATAAAATGCCTGTCTTCTGAGGTGCAGTGGGACTGGTTCCACTGCCCCATCCTTGAGGAGGCCTACTAGCTCCTGAGTCAGGAGGGCCTGGTGCAGAGAAAGCCGCCTTGGCTCCCCGGGGAAGTACTGAAGGGGGAGCTGGTCCAGATTGAGGAGACAGCCCTCCCGTACGACCTGGAGAACCCAGGCATCTGTGGTGATGGATTCCCACCTGAGAGCAAAGTGGACCAGACGCCCCTCCGACTGCTAGCTGATTTACCAGTGAATGAGAGGCTATGCCGATGGCGCCAAAACCCCGAGATAGGCTGAGCCAGCGCCTATGGTTGGATCTTGGGACTCTTCGGCTTGTGAGGGCCGCGGGCCGCTCCTTTACCCTAGCCGCAATGGGCGGGGGTCAACGCCGGCGGATAGGGTGAGTAAGCCCTACACGGGAGCCCCTTCTGGTGGAAAAAAGGCTTCTTGCCCTGCTGTTTCTTCTTGGGAGGGAGGAGGTCTTTCGGGAGTGGTGAGTATGGTTCACGTACTCACTCTCAATCTCTGCTGCCTTTCCTCCATGGGCTTGCCAAACAGTTGCTCCTCAAGGCAAGGGACACCTAGCAGTTTCACCTGGACTCACTGTTCCAGGTCTGAGGATTGGAGCCAGCCCTGTCGGCAGGCTCCAATGCCAGCAGCTGCCACTTGGGCGGAGGAGTCGAAGCCATCATATGCTGCCTGTGAGAGGTACTTAGAACACTCTCCGATAAACTTTGAGAGGGCCTGGAAATGGCAGAGATGGTCTGAATGTGGCATGCCAGCATGGAGCCCTAGTAAGCCTTGCACCCAAGGGCATTGAGGGTACGAGACTCTGCCCAGTGGGACCGAAGAATGAGTCTTCAGGCTCTTCTGCTTCCACATGGCCGATTCGACCACTATCGAGGTGTGGGGAAGCTGGGCTTTTCAAAAACCCCAGTCCAGGCGCTTGATAACAGGGACGGAAGCCGGGGTCTCCCACATGTGGAGGAGGAGGAGGAGCCAGTTGAGGATGGAGGGAACCGGGACCGTGAGGGTCTCCTTCAGGGGAGCCTCATATTGAATGATATCGAGCTCCTCTGCGCGGGGCTCTTCTGACTCAGTGGTGAGCACCAGGGCCTGCACCATATCCCAGACAAACTCCAAGAAGGCAGTGTCCTTGGAGGGGGCCGCCACTTCTGGGCCGGCAGAGAGGGATCCGAGGGAAGGTCCCGGTGGGACTGGGTTTCCAGGGTGGTGTCCCCATCAGATTCCCAGTCCAAGTAGTCCATGGAGGACTCGGGGTCGGGCGGACCGAGAAGGGTTGGTGGCCCTCATCGGGCTCCCGAGGTCGAAGCCCGCCTGGACCCAGAGGCACTCGCCCACGAAGATCTCATGCCCGAGGACCAGGACGGAGATCAAGACCCCCGCTGAGGACCCTCACGAGGCCTTTGGCTCTCAGGGGTCACTGTGGCAGCCCGGGGAGTCCTCAAGGTCGAGATCCCTATGGTCTCGAGGCACGTGCCGGCAGGGCCTGCACCAGCACCTGCTGAGCAGCGAGGAACGCAGAAACGCTGCGTTCCAAGGCTAGCATTTGGGCCTCCCACTCGAGAGTGGGACCCTGCGACACCGACACCGGGGTAACCTGGTCAGGTGTCGAGGAGGAGAGGGAGTCCTTGCCAGGACAACTCTTGGGAGACTGGGCACCATTGTTGGAACCCTCCGTATCGGTTTGAGGTACCTTTCTGGCCGCTCCCTCTCCGGGATCTTCCAAGGGAGGCTGAGAGACTGGGTGCATGACCTTTCACGCTTGTTTGGTGCCCCTGACAGTGTCCTCACGGCCTTCTTCTTCTTCTTCCACTTGCGCTCAGGCAACCCCTGGTCGGAGTGCTGCCGGGCCCAAGGAAGAGCCTTAGGAGACTTCAGGGGTTGCGGAACCGCAGAGCGAGAGGCTACCGGGGAGACCCGGGCTGCCTAACGAAAGAGATCATCCAGCTTCTGCTTACGACTCTGGATGGCTTTGGAGGACATCTTCTTGCAGAGGGAGCATTGCTCCGGATCATGGTCAGCTCCCAGGCACCTTAGACAACAGTCTTGGATGTCCGTGAGCGACATGTTCTTAGAACACCTATCACATTTTTTGAAATTGGAGGCCATCGGGGCAAAAAGGACCCCAACAAGGTCAAAGATCTTTGAAGCAGCCAGAGGTTAAAAAGGGCGCAAAAGCATGGGGAGAAAAAGAAGGGCAAAACAAGAATCCCAAGACAGAGAGCCTATGCAGTGAAACTTGGGATGGCGGGAAGAGGACCAGCAAAGGCCGGAAAGGCAAAAACAGAGTTAGAATTTGAAAAATGTTTTCCGGGAATGAGACGCACGTCCAAAGGGCTTTGCGGAAAAAGGGAGACTGAGTAAAATGGCACCCTTGGCAGGAAGGGGATCACACATGAGTGGTGACATTCTCAAAGGCTTTCTTTGAAAGCTGGGGAAATGCTCCGCGCGGGCTCTGACAGTCCCAGCGTCACCCAAATGTGAGAAATGACTTCCTGCTTGTTCCTGGAGAGTATAGGAATTAATCCTAGCTGAGAGCACAGATGCCTGGAAACACCAACACCCAAAGGCATCAAGAGTTCTTGATTCTCTACCTGGAAGGATAGAGGAATGAGTCTTCAAGCTTTTGATTCGGCGCATCACCAATTCAACCACCATGGAATGGTGGGGAAGCTGTGGCTTCTGTAAGCCGAATCGAGCTGACGCTCTGAGGTACCAGTATCGGTGAGCCGTTTGGGTTGCGTACCGATATCGGTGACAATTTCAAACAAGGGCATGGGTGGCCACTATGTTGATGCGATGTGCAACACCCCAATGCTGACCCTGCAATCAGGGTTGATGACGGTACCGGTATTGACAGGGCGGTGCCTGGAGCCAAGGACCTTACCAGGCTGCCAGCAGGGCAGCTAAGCTCCGCTCGATGGCCAGAATGTGTTGGTCCATTGAGGTTGCCGATGTCTGGGTATCAGTTGCAGGTGATTGTGCTACCATTCCAGAACATGTCAACAGAAGCTCTCCGGCGGTCAAGGCCTTGGGAGCATCTTGGAGCCCCTCTGTGGCTCTGGAGGACAGAGCCTCCCACTGGGACTATTTGGCAGGCCGATCTACTTTCGATGCCATGCCTGGGGGATCTCGATGCTTCGAGCGAGATCTTCCCCTGGAGGTTTTGTCCGACTTTGATGCGGCCTTATTCGAAGATACCTGAGATCCATGGAAGAAAGATGAGGTCCTCGACAAAATGAATGCCAGAATTACCACATCCGAGACGAAGAGTGCCCCAAATTTAGAAGCCCGTTTCTGTATGTCTCGCTGTGTCATTTTCTGACAGAGGGAGCAGTCTTTTGGCTGGTGGTCTGGGCCAAGGCATTTTAAACACCAGTCATGTGTGTCAGTCGCAGAGATGGTGATGGCACAATTAGAGCATCTCTTGAAACCACTAGTTGGTTTCTCCATGCCTTCGACGGATGTGAAGGCTACAGTAGGCTTAAGGCCTAAAAAGTGTGTCTATGCCCAAGGTTTTTTGTTGTTGTTTTTTTAAAGAAAGGTAAAGAAAGAATTAAAAGAATAAGGGAACCAGCAATTGTCTTTGACATTGCCGGTGTCGACAGGAAGGCAGAGATGCTATCCACAAAAAGAGTTTTTCTGCGGGTGACAGGATTTGCTTCATGCTGGATCCACAGAAAACAAAGAACTGAAGAGAGGGAGTTGGGAAGGTGGGAAGGCAGCCACACAAGCACAGTGTAGTGCTCTCAAAAGCTTTCCAATTGGATACTGGGGAGCATTCCCGGGTGGGTTCTAGCAGTATAGACATCACCCATATGTGAAGACTATATTCCTGCTTGTTTCTGGAGATTAATTCTTCCCAAATGGTGCTCTATAAGCCTAATAGCATGCCCCACCAGGGGCCACAGAGGAAACACATACAGCAGGTATTGACTTTGAAAAGGCTGAGCCAGGGTATCAACGACCTTGGATCCAGTCTCTGTGCGGAGATTGAAGAAGCAGCACACTTTGGCAGTGTAGCAGGTCACCATCGGATCCATCTCAGTTTTGCCCAAGTTATAGATCCTGTTTATTGTAAATACAATGCAGTCCCGTCTGCATTGTATAAGGTTCTGTTAAATATACACCGCACTGATGTGAATAGCGCGGTATAGAAGAGACAATAAATAAATAAATAAATCTCAGGGTGACCCCAGCAGAGCAGAATCAACAGAAATGCCTCCTGACTCAACTCCCACTCTCATGGATCCAAAGAGTGCTGACTGAGAAAGTCCACTTCCACATTGTCCACCCTGGTAATGTGCTGAGCTGTCAAAGCTAGGAGGTGGTTCTTTGCCCAATCAAACAGGAGAGCATCTCCAGAACTACCCCAGCACTCCTCATGCCACCTTGCCGAATGACATAAGCCACCGCCGTGGCATTGTCTGAAAACACTCACACTGCTCAGTCCTCAACCAGGGGCTGGAAACACAGAAGAGCTAACCTGATGGTTCTCGCCTAGAGGCGGTTGATGGACCACACTGTCTCCCTGTGGCCCTGGGTCATTTGGTCTTGGCAATGGGCTTCCCAGCCTGAGAAATTGGCATCCTTTGTCGGAAGGTTCCATGAGCAATTGTCCAACAGCATGCCCTTCCTTAGATGACTAGGTTGCCACCCCCACCCGTAGAATGGCCTTCATCATCACTGGGAGCGGGAGCAGGAGCTCGAACTCCTGAGAACTCGGGAACCACAAAGTCAACAAGGACCGTTGTAGCAGCTGCATATGAGCACACATCCACGGCACCACCATCAATCCAAAGGGCTGAAGATACTCTCGGACTATGGGGGCCTGCTGCGAACAGTACAGTGCCAGACAATCTAACAACCTTTTGACTTTCTCCTCTGACAGGAAGACTCTGCCCACTTGAGTTTTGAAACATACTCCCAGGAAGTACAGGGACTGGAAAGGCATCAACTGGCTCTTTCCCTGATTTATCACTCTGCCGAAGCTTTCCAAAAAGGACACCAACTGGGTCACTACCCGAGATATGTCTGAAGAAAAATGGGCCCAGATGAGCCAGTCATAGATACAGGTGCACCCAAATCCCTTGGCACTGTAGCGCTGCTGCCATCACCATCACCGTGACCTTGGAAAATGTTCTTGTGGCAGTGGAGAGTCCGAATGGGAGGGCAGCGAACTGAAAGTGAGAGCCAAGCACAGCATAACGCAGATACTTTTGCTGATCCTCCCAGATAGGGATATGAAAATACACCTTGGTCAAATCCAGAGATGCCAGGAACTCCTCTTGTTGCACTGCTTGAATCATGCATCACAAAGTTTCCATCCATAAGCGCAGGACATGCAAGTGCTTGTTGACACCCAAAGTCCAGAATGAGCCGGAATAATCCATCCTTTTTCAGCACCATGAAACAGATGGAATACCTTGGCTTTTTCCCCGATCATCCAGGGGAACAGGCACCACTGCCTTCAGGAGTAGCAACTTGTCCAATGTGATACACACAGCACCCTTTTTGCTCACAGACCCACAAAGAGAGATGACAAAAACATCCAGAATTGGCTCTTTGCATTCCAGGACATAGATGTACTGAATGGCATCTAGCACCTAGTGATCTTTGGTGACCCAGGCCCATTCCTGAAAGAAGAGGAGACGCCTGTCCCCAACCAGAGGAACCAGGGAATGGGCCCCCCAAAACCTTTATTACACAGCCTGGGAGAGTCATCCTCTGGAGGGGGCCAAGACCCTGAGTCCATATGCTCCACGGAAGAACCTAGAACAAGCCCGCAGTCCAGAAGCAGAGGGGAACAAAGGCTTTCCAGGCTGGTAGCAACAGGAATCCTGAGACCCCCAGGAGTCCAACCAGCATGCCTTCGAGGAGCAGGCAGAGGCTGATGAGAAAGGGGCTCCAGAAGGCGGTACGATTTCATCTCGCCCAGGTCCTTCATCAGCTTCTCTAAAATTGGCCCCAAAAAGAAGCTCCCCTTTAAGGGCCAGTTGGGTCATCCAGACTTTGGAAGATGTGTCAGCTGCTCAGTGTCGGAGCCAAATTCAATGTTTTGTCACTGTCCATAGGGCACTGTCCCTGGTCACTAGATGTACCAGGTCTTACATGGATTAGAAAGGATGGCCATAGCTGACTACAAATAAGAGGCAGTATCATCTAGCATTTTCTATGTTATACTGTAACCCGCCCTCGATTTTGGAAGGGGCGGTATAGAAAAAGCGTATAAATAAATAAATAAATAAATCTAGTGGAATAGACTGAATCCAGGACTTAAGGTGTCAGGACTGCACGTACCACCAACTGAAGCATAGCAGTCGTTGCAACAAACTGGTTCTTCAACAACGAATCCACCTTTCGGTCCAGAGTATCCTTTAAGGCCGATCCGCCTTCCACAGGAATGGTGGTCCATCTGGTAACCGACACGACCTGCACATCTACCTTGGGAATATCAAACCACACAACACACTCCTTCTCCAGGAGAGTGTACATCTTCTTATACACACTTAGCCTCATAGGCAGGGAGTCGGGGGGAATCCCACTTTGACCGGATTATGTCCTTGATCATCTCTGGGAAAGAGAAGATGGTAGCGGATTTCCATACCCCTTGCAAGAGTGGATACACTTTTGGCTCCTGCTCTGTGCTTAGAGCATCCACCAAGCTCAAGGTGGATGAGACCCTGGCAATCAACGCTACCAATTCCTTCTTCAAAAAAAAGTCAGATAACACCAGTCTCTTCACAGTCCTCCAAAGATGAGAGTACTTCTTCATCCATATGAGACCCCAGAACCAAGACACCTAAATCCAAGTCACAGTCGAAATCTTAGACAAATCTCAGCTGATCCCCATCTCCAAGGGGCACTCTTTGCCGGGGATGCTTAGCCATAGGCAATCAAACAGGGCTTCTGCTCTCAGCCTGCCCCTCACAAGACTGCACTCGGGGAACCCAGAGGCTGTTGGATCTGAATTTCCATGCCAGAATGACCAGGCCTGATGGAAAAGAATTCTAGGGAGTACAATCCGGACTCCAGAAGATCTCCTCAGGGAAAGGTTCCCCCTACACCAGGGGACAAAGCTGCCACCGATCCCCTAAAGGATGGGGAGCGGCCCACAGCAGGCTGGTTATCTTACTCACAGCACCATCCGCCATCTCCTGCCCTAAGGCAGGCAAGGCTGTGCTAACTGCATCCTCTGGCTAAGAGAGGGGGAGAAACCCTCCAAGGATGACTCAGAAGCTGCTATACAAGAACAGCAGAGTCCAGAAGCTGAAGATGAGGTACCTTGCTTGCCACAGGCCAAACAATGTTTCCTGGAAAAAGACAGAGAGACTAGTCTACCTGCGATTATTAGGATCGAACATGACTTTAAAGCCTTAAAGAAGGCACTTAAAACATTTCTTTTTGAATCAGCCTTTGGCCTAAGTCCTTCTATTTTATAAAAAAAATAGGAGTACTTTGAATGTGACACTGAGCAGCATGAAAAGCCTAAGTCTAGACACCCCTTCCCTTCTGTATCACCATACCCCTCTTACCTTTTGGGTCACGTATTTGACTTTTTAAGTTTTACTTATGTTCTTTCCTATCCACAATGGAGTTCTTTTATGGTTATTATATGTTCATTTTATACTTTGTAAACTACATAGCCTGTTTTTACAGTTTTTGCGGTATATCAAATAAAATTAACCATAACCATTAAGGCAAGTATCATACTAGCGCGTGCTAAGGCCGCAGCAGCCAGGAAGGTGTGTATTAACAGCACTTACACAGCAACATGCATTGCGAGTGCTTGTGAAGAAATGCGCGTTGGATCTCCTTGAGCAGAACGCATGCATGGACTGAACAACCGTGAGGCACATGATAATAAAGATGCTACTAACACGTGCAGGAAAAAGGCGGAAATACCCCACACCGCACCAACGGTCACCAGTGGCCCACCCTGAATTGCACCCCAGATGGATGGAATCAGGAGCCCTCAACAAGGACAAAGATGAGGTCAAGCCTTGGTACTCATCACCCGAGAGCCTAGGCAGAAAATCCATGTCAGGGTCAGCTCTACTTCCCTAAAACTGTTTCTTTTGCTTTGCAGGCACTGCGTTTAAGGTGTCTGGCAGGCAGATTCCTCTGAGAGCCTTCTGCAATCTTCGGAAGAGAGCAGGTGGGGACGGAGGAAGAGGGAGGGGATATTGAGAATGTGCGAGGCTTCAAACTTCTCCTACTGACCTATGAATGCATTCATTATGCTGCTCCTCACTACCTTTCCTCTCTTATCTCTCCTTCCACCCCTCCTTGGGAACTCCACTCTTCTGGCAGATTGCTTCTATCTGTGCCCTTCCAGACTTCGATCCTTCCACCTTGCTGCTCCTTATGCCTGGAACAAACTACCTGTGTTAGTATGTCAGGCTTCATCTCTGGCCCTTTTCAAATCCAGGCTGAAAACTCATCTCTTTGAGGCCACTTTTAGATCCTGATCCACGTAGTCTCCTGCTCTCCAACTATGTGTTTTCCTACCACTCGCCTAGACATATCCTTGTTCTCGGCTGTTATGTTGTCTGTCTTGGCTAAGTTGTAGGCTCTGGTTGGTGGGGGCTGTCTTTTGCATGTGTCTGTACAGCGCTGTGTACACCTTGTAGTGCTATACAAACGATTAGTAGTAGTAGGCTGCTGAACCTTTCCAATTTTCTGGGTGCTCAACAGGCTCTTATCATGATAAGAGTGCAGAGATGAACCGATTTTCCCTCCTCTTATGGCTACCGAAAAGACCACAGTCGCACTCAAGTGAGAGAGCCACTCTCAAGATGGTCGTTCATGTATATTTAAATCAATCTTTTCCTCTCAATTATTCAGATTTTCTTCAGAGTAGAGAAAATCCATCCATCTGTTGGAGACAAAAGAATACTGAAGAGACCTCTGGTAGTTCTTTGTCTCCACCAGTCTGCTGGTAGGGAAACACAACCCACTTGTCTGGACTGTTCTAGCAGGATATGGAATTAAACTTTGTTACTCGTTGCTGCAGGGATTTGGTACAAAGCAGATAGTGAAGCTAGTTTTAAAAAAGGTTTGGACAAGTTCCTAGAGGAAAAATCAATAAACCATTATTAAGATAGATGTAAAGAAAAGAAGAAATTAGACCTTACCTGCTAATTGATGTTCCTTGAGTGACTCCAGTCCAGTCCTGGCACCTTTGGGTAATTCACACCCTTCCAGCAGCTTGAAGACTGAGCATGTCATGATCTTCATGACCTTCCCTTAGATATACAGCTGGCTCCACCCCTAGCATTCAATATCCTACTAACAAAGCAGACTCATGGAAACAACCATTGTAACCAGATGATTAAAACGAACTTGTTCAACCAAAAAAGGACGCTCCTCCCCACCAGGGAAGGAGAGTCAAACACGCTCACCTGTTATGGGCGCCAGTCCTCTTCAGATCCCGATCCCCTGTTCTCTGCTCTTTTTCCGCCTAACTCTTTCCTCTTTTTTTTTTTTTATCTTTTTCCTGTCCCCAGTCCTATGAAAGCTAAAGTAGGTGCAATTCTTACATCCAGGGAACCATGAATTATGGGTTAGCCTCAGGGAGGGAAACGGGACTGAACTGGAGTCACTCAAGGAACATCAATTAGCATGTAAGGTCTAACCTTCTTCTTCCATTTCGTTCCTCCAGTCCAGTCCTGGCACCATTAGGATGTACCAAAGCAGTACTAACTAAGGGAGGGACCCGCTAACCCGGACTTCAGTACCACTGAGCCAAAACAAGCCTCCTCTGGCACCTGTACGTCTAACCGGTAATGTTTCACAAAGGAAGACAAAGACGCCCAAGTAGTCACTCTACAAATGTCGACCGGCGGCACCAGGCCAAACTCCACCCACACTGCCACCTGGGCTCGCATTGAATGCACTTTCAAACCGACAGGTACCGGTTTCCGTCTCAGGAGGTAAGTCGAAGAAATGGCTTCCCTAATCCATCTGGAAATGGATGCTTTGGACGCCGCCTCTCCCTTGTGTGGTCCTCCAAATAAGACAAACAGACGCTCAATCTTGCGAAAGGCCCTGGTGACCCTCAAGTATCTCTTTAAGACCTGATGCACATCCAAGCTTCGCAACAAAGGATCTGACACCAGATCTCCTTCCGCCCTCGGGAAGACCAACAGTGAAACCGATTGGTTCAGATGGAAAGTTGAGCTGACCTTCGGTACAAAGGCACCGTCCTCACACCACCTTATCTCTCAACATCACGGGATACGGCTCCCTACACGACAATGCTCAGAGCTCAGAGACCCTTTTGGCCAAACAGATGGCTACCAAAAAGACAGTCTTCAATGTCAAGTCCTTCAAAGTGCACTCTCCTAACGGCTTGAAAGGTGACTCTGTCAGGGCCGATAATACCAATTCAAATCCCAAGGTGGAACGATCGACTGCAGTGGCAGCCACAACTGCTTCACTGCTCTAAGAAAATGCCCTACATTCGGGTGCGAGGCTAGAGACACTGCACCCACATGACCTATATAGCACGAGACGGCTGCCACCTTTACTGTCAGTGAGCTTCGGGTTTATATCCACACCTGCCTGAAGAAAGGACAGCATGTCCGGCACCCCTTCAAGTCCGTGTACCACGGCCACCTCTGCCAATCTGGGGTGATCAGTAGCACTTGACCCGGATGGGCCTCTATCCTTTGCACTGCTCTTCCGATGAGTGGCCGGGGGGGAACGACATACAGCAACTCATCCATGGGCCATGGTTGCTCTAGCACATCGAGGCCTTCTGACATAGGTTCCCTCTTTCTGCTGAAGAACCTTGTCGCCTCGGTCAATTCACAGATCTCCATCAGATCCATGATTGGCTGCCCCCACCGACTCACCACTTGAGAGGAAAAATCAATAAATCATTATTAAGGTAGATGTAAAGAAAACTACTGTTTATTCCTGGAGATAAGTAGCATAAAACTACCTACTTCTGGGATTTGTCAGGTATTTGTGACCTGAACTGGTCACTGCTGAAGACAGGACACTGGGCTTGATGGACCTTTGTCCTGAGTCAGTGTGGCAATTCATATATTCAGTTCCTCTGTCTTCAACCTGTACCTACTGAATTTGGAGGGATATTGCTCACTCTCAAACACCATCTATGAGCACCATGAGCCTTCGTTCACAACCACCAGGGGCTTTTCTCCTATTTTCTATCCCAGTTAGCCCAGTTATTTCAGTGATCAAGCATGCCATGGGCCACATACCACACCTCCCTCTAGAATGTCTTGCATGCATCCTAAGTTCAACCAATAAGTGTAATTGTTTATCAGTGGCAGAGATTTCACTCCCATTGGGACTGTTAACTCTGACCTTTATTTCTAAGTGGCAAAAAAAAAGTGCATGAGGAGAAGAGAAAAAAGTAGAAGCATCGAGAAGTAACAGATTTTATGAGGACTCTCTGAAGCATACAGTTATGTATCAGTGAATTTTCTTTATCCAGTAATAACATATGAAAGGTTCACAGCAATACTATGCATCAAACATGACTGTGCTAGATCAAATCAAGAGCAACAATTCTCACAAGCACAATCAGTATCAATAAAAGTCAATATTTAAACCCTGCTGTCAGTGATTCTTTTAAACACCACCCACAGCATGCAAATATTTGGCATATATTCAGCGCCACTATCCATAGAAGCAACAGCATTGAATATTTATTTATTTTTATTTATTTATTTGGTTTTATATACCGCGCTATTTAGCAATCATTGCGGTTTAAAAGGAACAAGATTAGTTATTACATAGAACAAGTTTGGAGAACAACCAACATCAGTGGTAATAATATAAACTGGTAGGTTAGGCAGGGGAGTCAACTTGGGTCAAACTCAAGTCAACTATATACATTGTGAGAGATGGGAAAACTATGTACACTGTACTTAATAAGATAAGCGGATAGGTCTGGCTAAGGGGCTTGGTTCAAGGCAGCTTAAGAGTCTAGGGGGAATTGGTACATGAACTATTTTACTTGTTCATAATATAATAGAAAAAGGTGTATCTTTAGAACTTTTTGGAAAGTAGTCAGGTCAGAGATGGCACGGATTGTATGGGGGAGGGAGTTCCAGAGCAGTGGTGCAAATAGTTTAAATGCTCAGTTATTTGCAAATTGAGAACGTTTCCTGCATATGGAAGGAACTGAGAGGGTGTTTGTCATGGTAGACCTTCTGACTCTATTGTCCGGTGTCCACTGTAAGAGCTCATTGAGAGCAGTTGCAGAGAAGTTGTGTAGGATTTTGAATGTTATGATGAGGGCTTATACTTGAGACGGCTAAAAATGGGGAGCCAATGTAGTTGTCTCAAGATAGGAGTTACATGTTCAAATCTTGAGGCTTCAACCAGGGTTCGTGCTGCTGTATTCATAGCCATTTGTAGGAGGTGAATTGTGTAGTTCAGAATACCATGAAGAATGATATTTGCATAATCAAAATGAGGAGTGATCAGGTCTTGGAATACAGCTTGGAAGTCAGCAGCTTCTAGTAAGGGACGTAGTTGACGAAGGGTCCATAATTTTAGGTATATTGCTTTAGTAATGTTATTTATGTGCGGCTCCATTGTGAGATGTTCATCTAAGGTGATCCCCAGGTATTAGACCTCTTGTTTAGTGTTCAGCTATACCTAGAGAGCGGCAATATGCAGATGCTATCTATATAGCTAGGCGATTTATTTTAAGCAACCTTTTTGCAGACCTAAATTAAACCATTTAGTTATATCGAAAGAGATTGAATATCACCAGCGATCCACATAATTAGGCCAAATGCCCATGCTCTGCCCTCGCTGTGTCAAAACACTAATCAGATATGAAATTCCTACCCCCACCCCAGCATCTCCTAACAGGCCACCTAGGTTGGGAGGGCACGTTGGTGCCTACTTTGAAGCTATTTTTAAAGACAATTAGGCGCCTATGTGTCTGTATAAAATACTAGTGATAAGCCAGAGAAATTGTGACTAGACTGAAGATGTGAAAATTGATACCTACTTGGAAGCAAGTGCAGACTACTATTACTACTTATCATTAGTGTAGCTCCTCCTGTGCTCTGCTCCAGAATACACTGGCATGTTTGACCAATGAGAAGCTGCAGTGTATTTTGACAATGTTGATAAGTCAAAGACAACTTTACAACATAATGCTATAGAATTCAAGGAACAATAGTTTATTTGTTCAGTTACAGCAAGAGAACGAGCTATTCCCAGAACGGCTAGACCAGCGATGGCGAACCTATGGCACGCGTGCCAGCTGTGGCACGCGAAGGCCTTGCAGCTGGCACGCGGGAAGGTCCGCTAGGACAGGTGTCTGCCTCCCTTCGTCTGCAGCCGCGGCTCCCTGCCTGTTAGGGAACCGCGGCTGTGCTTGTAAAATCGTTGCGGAGCCCTTCCTGTCTTGACGGGCTCCGTGCAGCATTGTCCCGCCTCTAAAGGAAGTTGTAAGTACAACTTCCTTTAGAGGCGGGACAATGCTGCACGGAGCCCGTCAAGACAGGAAGGGCTCCGCAACGATTTTACAAGCACAGCCGCGGTTCCCTAACAGGCAGGGAGCCGCGGCTGCAGACGAAGGGAGGAAGACATGGGGAGAGGGGGGGGCTACCATCGACATGGGGAGAGGGGGGGGCTACCATCGACATGGGGAGAGGGGGGGCTACCATCGACATGGGGAGAGGGGGGGGGCTACCATCGACATGGGGAGAGGGGGGGGGCTACCATCGACATGGGGGGGAGGGGGGCTTACATAGAGGGAGGGAGCTGATATGGATGGATGGAAGGAGGGGGGCTTACATGGAGGGAGGGAGCTGATATGGATGGATGGATGGAGGGGGGCTTACATGGAGGGAGGGAGCTGATCTGGATGGATGGAGGGAGGGAGCTGACATGGACAGATGGAAGGAGGGGGGCTCACATGGACGGAGGGATAGATGGAGGGAGGGGGCTGACATGGACAGAGGGGGGACTGACATGGAGGGAGGCTGACATGGACAGTGGGGCTGACAGGGAGGGAGGGAGGGAGCTGACATGGACAGATGGAAGGACGGGGGCTGACATGGCGGGAGGGGGGCTGGCATGCACAAAGGGGAGAGACAGGGACATACTGGACAGACGGGATAAATGCTGGAGAGAGGCGAGAGACATTGCGGCTTAGGATTATAATGGGCTGATGGGGGAGCTAGCACTGGTAATGGGCAGATGGGAGGGGACTAGGACTGGTAATGGGTTGAAGGCTAGGACTGGGAATGGACTGATCAAGGGGGGGGGGTTGGGCCTGGTAATGGGCTGATAGGGGGGTATGACTGATAATGGACTGATGGGGGGCTAGCATTGGAAATGAGCTGATCGGTGAGGTTAGGACTGGAAATGGACTGATGGGGGGATAGGACTGGTGATGGGGGGGGGTAGGACTGGTGGTATTGGGCTGATTAGGGGAGGCTAGCACTGGTAATGGGGTTGAGGGGGGATTAGCACTGGAAGTGAGCTGATTGGGGGGCTTTGACTGAGAATGGGCTGATTGTGGGGAGGGGAGGATAGAGCTGCTGGCCCTGGAAGAAAACTGGGGGCTAAGGCTACAAATGGGCTGATGCGAGGGGATGGGAGAATGGAACTGGAAGGGAGTGGATCTGAGAGGGGCTGCCATGGTATTTGTACTAGAAGGGACTGGTCAGTGGGGAAGGAGGGGGACTGGAAGGGAATGGACACCAGTGGCAATCATGGGAATGCAAGTTGACATTGGAAGGTACTGGGAGTGAGGACTGGAAAGGGGCTGATACTGGGGAGGGTTACTGGGACTGGAAATAGGCTGATGGAAAGAAGTGAAGAAAACGAAAGAAGAGATAAGAAATGGCAGATGGACCATAGACCACAGAAACAGAGCTAAGAGAAGACAGGAAAGCAGAAGCCTCAGATCGGGACCAGCATGATCAGAGAATAAATTGGTCAGACAACAAAGGTAGAAAAAATAATTTTATTTCATATTAGTGATTTGACTACAAAATCATCATAATTTTGAAATCAAATATTGTTACTTGTTGTGATTAATTAACCGTATTTTCCGGCGTATTTTTTTTGGTGTGCGCTGGAAGAGGGGTAGTCTTATACGGTGAGTATAGGCCAAACACCTATATTTTAACAGGAAAAGTAGGGGGTCGTCTTATACGCCCAGTCGTCTTATACGCCGGAAAATACGGTAAGTAAATTTAACGTTTTCTATGAAAAGTAGTTCTGAGGGGGGTCAAAAAAATATTAAAAGAAAAGTGACAATAATATAATAATATATTTATAATGTGGATTACATTTGGGCCCTCATATTTACCTCAGGCTATGATTGTGATTGTGATTATGATGGTACACTGTAAGAAACAATATATGCAGTGTTAGATTTGTTTTAAATGTCGCAATGGTTTTGCGGCTCCCAGTTTTTTTTTTCCCTTCGGAAACGGGTCCAAGTGGCTCTTTATGTCTTAAAGGTTGCAGACCCCTGTGCTAGGAGAAAGGCCCCAGCCCGGCCCCGCACTTCCCCTTCCGGTCGGAGCTTCTGCGCGCCTCTCGCCGAGAAGCTGCACGCTAGGGCTCGTGCGCCGTCCTCTCGCGAGATTATAGGACCCGCGCGGGAGCTGGGTTCCAAAGAAGAGCAAAACCTACCACTTTCATGATGAATGGGAAATGGACTACTTCTTCATCATGGTTAAAGACAAGTGTTGTGTAATTTGTAATGCCCCAGTATCCTTGCCCAAAATGGGTGATCTGGAACATCATTATAAGGCTCTAAAATATTGTTGTTAAGGTTTAATTGACGTGCTGGCACTTTGAGGAAATTCTTTGGTTTTGTGCGGCAGTTTGGGCACTCGGGCTCAAAAAGGTTAGCCATCACTGGGCTAGACAGTTACACCAGGCGAGGTTAAAAAGAAAGTCAACCCAGGAACAACTGAAATAAGGGACATTCAAGACACTGTAAAATGGATTTTCAGTGGCAGGCTAATGCAAGATTATGATACCAATGGTTTTAATTTTAAGTTCAATGCATGCCCTTTCCTTAGTGGGTCAAAGGTCAAGGTTTAATTTGTATACCAAAAGGAAATGGAACTGGGCAAATGAACCAGAAGCAACACTAGAGTGGCTGTTATCTACTCTGCTCCAAACTTACTCCTCCCTTCCCTTTCCCTGCAGCCTCTACCAGACATTAAGTTATATTTAGAAGCAACAGAAGGTAGACTGATTTGCCTAACATCATAAGAAATATCAGTTCTCAGCCTGCTGCTCTAACCACTGTATTATGCCTCTACTCTTAGGTATATGTAAAGGCCATTTCTTTATACTATGCCTTCTACTAGTGAATATATTAATTTGGCTTAGATCTCTAATGCCTTAAGTAAAAGCTTTGCATGAGAGCAATTTTCAAATATATTTAGGTGCATATAAATTGGCTGTCTGAAATCGACCTACTCTTGCCATCTTACTGGGCAGACTAGATGGACCATACTGGTCTTTATCTGCCGTCGTTTACTATGTTACCCTCCCTCAACATGAGCAGAACTACACATATCTCATAATGCACATAATTCCAGTTACCTTCGGGGGAGATATTGCCAGGCAAATGTTTGGGTCAAAAAAGGAAAATAATGCATGCAGATCACATTTTCACATGTATGCATACAAATTTTATCCACGAAAAAAGGTGCCTGAACCAAACGCAATTGCAAATGGTCGGGGTATTTGACCCTGGCCAGCTTTGAAGTGAAATGGCCTGGATACTCTCTAAAAAATGGAGCAAAGTTCACTAGTAGTGCACACACTTCAAAACTTGGCTCTCATATTACTAAATGCATGTAGAAACACAAATGTTTTAAGCATCTATTCAACAATTTGGCATTCTTGTTTTCTCATACATTCCAATGCATGGAAAAGAACCCCCAAGGTCATCAGTCAGTTCCATAAATAAAAGCAGAATTCAGATTCTTAAATAGGTCTTGTCCATGCTCTATGTAAAGGGTAGAGTTTATTTTAGTCATCTTGAATTAATATGGCCATGTAATAAACTGGCGAATACAAGTTATTTGCAAGTACTGCAATGCAATGTGTGCTTTCAAGTCAATGCTGACTCCTGGTGACCCAGCAGGTCCTGGGTTTTCTTGGCAGTGTGACCGGAAGTAGATTGTCAGGCATTTCTTCCGAGGCAATGGAGGGTTAAGTGACTTGCCCAAGGCCACAAGGAGTGCTAGTGAGAATTGGACTCTGGTCTCTTGATTACCAAGCCAGTGCTCTAACCATTAGGCTACTCCTCCACTCTAAGACTGGCCAATACTACTATATAGTAGTCAATTTCCAAAAAAACACTCAGTACTTCACTTAGGAACCAAAGGACTTAATATTCAGTGAGGTTTATCTGGTTAACAGCATGCTCTAACTGGATAAACCCTGCTGGTCATGATATTTAATGGCACTATCCAGACAATACCGCTGAGTATCACTGATAGTGCCAATATTTAAAGCCACTATCTGATAACTAGCCACATAACTTAAGACAGCAGAAGAGCTGTCCTAAGTGCCAAGATAGCAGGCTGAAAATCGTCACTACCCAGATAGCATCAGGTGGCCAGTGTTAAATTACGCTATTCACTGCAGGTCACCATCCGGATACTAGTGCTGAACATTTAGGCAAGTCACTTAACCCTCCATTGCCTCAGAAAAATCAAAGTTATCAATGTTCCTGTTTAATGTACATTACCAAGTTCAAGTTACAACGTAAACCGCTTTGACTGAAATGATAAAGCGGTATAAAAAAACCTGTGAAATAAAGTGATTTTATTTAAATTCCATAGCCAGCATTTAAAAAAACTGGGGGATTTAAATATTACCCCTTAAGGTTTCAGCTGAAAATTCATTTCAATCTACGTAGCTAATACATGGCCATTCAGATCAACCATGCATCTACCAAAATTTAGGGACCTAATTGAAAATCTGTGTTAAACACCTCACTTGCTTCCCCAGTCCAAACCCACCCTGGCCCTATCAACGTTTTGCCATCTAAATTTAGGAACTCTGCCCAGCTCAATTTTAAAATAGACTAATTTGGCTGCCAAGGTACGGAGGCTAAAATCTTTGGAAATTGATCCCAAAGCTAATTAATAACTGTAGCTGCATTAATCAACTTAGGCCAATTAACTATTCTTTAAAGCATCTACTTGAGGAAGCAAGAGACACTGGGGAGTGCTGGCAATAAAATCCATTGGATGCAACCCATGTAGCATGTCAGGACTGCCACTGAACCTTGAGTGTTCAGGGCCAAGCCCTGGCCCAGGCTGGATTGCAAGGAGGACAAAACAGCAATCCTGCCCACCTGCTTGATAAAGACCATCTCTCGAAAAGTCTCCAAACTCGCACATAAGTTAAGAATGTAGATGAGCACCCGGGCTTTAAGCAGGTGTTTAATATTGTTCCAGAGTAGCACCTTTTGGAGAGTCTATGCCTCTCAAAGACCAGACCATAAGTGAGAAGGGACCAGGATCCTCTATTACAAGAAGCTCTTGCCACAGGAGATCCTTATCATGAAGTAGCAAGAGAGGGGGGTGGCAGCAACAGGTTCAAGAGATACACATAACATGGCCTGTGCATCTAATCCAAGTCCGAATGAGCCCGAATCCTGTGCTGAACATGGCTCACCAGGGGCCAGGGAAGGATAAATACAGTATTCCCTCCTGAGGCCACTCTTGAAGCAGAGCATCCAAGACCACCAATTACAGATACTTCCCCAACTGAAAAAGTTCACTAAAGCGGCCATCAAGTCAAAACACTGAAACACCCTGTCTCTGCACTATGAGGTTGAATGCATGAGGGCTAAGCTCCAACTCGCCCTCAGCCACAGACTTCTGACTCAGGAAGCTGGCCTGCATGTGGTCTACGCCTGCAGTGTGTGCTGTGGACAGGACAATTAGATGCTCCTCCACCAAACACCACAGTTCGCCACTCCGGCACTGCGAGTTCTGCCTTGTTTGTGAACATATGCTACTGCCTTGGCATTGTCCGAGAAAATCCAGATGTTTTGCCAACTAAGGGAGACCTGGACCTCTCCAGGGACAGATAGATCACTCTTGCCTCTAGGCAAATAGCACAGGCCTCTTGAATTGACCAGAGATCCTTAGCCCAGGAAATGCGCACCCAAGCCCTTCAGGCTGGCATCCAAGGGGACAAGCACCCAATCTTGTCCTTTCAATGGCATTCTGGCCATCAGGTGGTGGGACTGAAACCACCACCTCAACTGATCTCCCGGAAGAGAGGAAAGGTTTGGTCAAACAACCGGGAATAGGGAGACCAGGAGGTTAACAGGTGCCTCCACAACAGGTGCACGAGTAACCGGGCCCAAGGAACCAGCGCCAAGGTCAATGCTATGGGCCTGAGAAACTGGAGCTCCTAGGCCTGTGGAGCTGACTAAGCACAAAATGTCCTGAGGTAGCTCTAGAGCATGAAAGACCTCTCCATCGGGAGGAGAGTTCAACCCAGTAGAGAGTGGAACCAAGCTCACAGGTTCTCCAAATCCCGAGACAGAAGGCGGCTGCTTTTGGGATAATTGAGCACCAACACCAGCTTTTCCAGCAAGTAAATTAGCAGGTCCGTATCATCTCTGAACTTCTGTAGAGAGTCCAACCAAATCAGCCAGATGTCCAGATTCCCTGCTTGCACTGTAAGAATTCTACCACCACCATTACCTTGGAAAAGGTATGGGGGAGCCTTGGCTAGGACGAAAGGCAGTGCCGGGAACTGAAACGGCTGCCTAGAAGTGGAGAAACCGCTGAACCTGCTCTTGCATAGGAATGTGAAAATACACCTTGTCAAGTTTTAGAAGTAACTCCCCCTGCTTCTGAATGATGCAATGACAGACCCAATGGTCCTCATATGGAAGAGAAGGGACTCTGAGTTTGCCTACAACGGCCCTTAAGTACAGGATATGCCAGAAGGAACCTCCCACTCCTAAGTAGCTGAAGAACATTCCTGACCCTGCTCTGCAGAGGGCATGGCTAAAATAGACTGCAACTGCAGAAGGCACTGAGATGTTTCCTTGAATGTCACATCAGCAAGGAATCACAGGGAGATTTTACAAGGGCATACTGTAGAATCACTTATGTAATTCAGATATTTAACATCTTATTTCTCAAGCTGGCCTGAACCAATGACCTTAGGATTAGAAGACAAGCATCCTGCTGGAGGAACTAATATACCTCCAATCTTGACTGAAGACGTCAAGGACCCACTTGTTGGATGTGATATGGGTCCCCTCAGAGAGAAACTGTCAAAGCCACACCCCAACCGGCTGCACCTCAGGAGGGACCGCTGGAACTCATTGCAGGGAAAGCATAGTTACTCATCTGTAGCAGGTGTTCTCCTTGAATAACAGGAATAAGTCCTCACATATGAGTGATGTCACTTGCAGAACCCCGCACAGAATAATTTGGGAGGTGTGCCACGCATGCGCGTTTGCCTTCCCTGCCTGCCGTGGCATCATATTCTCCAGTATGATAACTGCAGGAGCCAAAAGGCAACTCCCCAGGGAGGTAGGAGGGCTGTGAGGACTTATTCCAGTTATTTACAGAGAACACCTGCTACAGGTGAGTAACTACGCTTTCACTATGAACAAGCAGGAAATAAAGTTCTCATGTATGGGACTTCCAAGCTCCAGGCTACCGGAACCCAAGAAGAAAGAATAGCCCAACCGGGCATTGAGAACTGGAGAAGCCAGGAAGGCCAGAAAGGCAGTTCTGTTGACAGACTCATCTGATGCACTATCCACAGTCGACATCGAACAAGGGAATTTTGAGCAGGTAGGCTGGATGGAGAGCAGGGCCAGTGGGCAGGAGTTGACCCTCAAGACTCAAAGAGATGCCAGAGTATGGCCTGGCCAAAATTGCTATCCCATCAGGAATCCCCACCCAGATAGTAATGGGCTGCGAATGTATGAACCGAAGACCATGTCACAGTCCTACAGATCTCTTCTGCAGAGACAGAATGGAGGTTGGCTACCGATGTAGCCATTGCACAGACACTGTGAGCTGTGACATGACCCTCAAAGGCACAGACCAGCCAAGGAATACGCATGACAGATGCAATCATTGAGCCAGAGGGATAGCATACAATTTGAAACACTGACCCCCAGCCAATTGGGGTCAAAGGAGATGAACAACTGAGAGGATTGACAGCGCGCCTTCATGCACTCAAAGCAGAAGGCCAATGTACGCTTGCAATCCAGCATGTGCAATGTTGCCTCACCACGATTGGCAAGAGGCTGGGGAAGAACAACAGATTGGTTAAGCTGGAAAGCCGAGACCACCTTTGACAGAAAATGTGTGTGTGTGCGGAGCACCACCCGGTTCTGATGGAACCTGGTTTATGGAGGGTGTGCAACCACAGCCTGGAGCTTGCTCACTCGCTGGGCTGACGTGACAGTCACCAGGAAGAGGACCTTCCAGGTCAAGAAACTTCACTGGACAGGTATCAAGTGGCTCAAAAGGAGCCCACATGAGCTGGCCGTTGATCACGTTCAGATCCCAAGCAACCACAGGAAGCTTAACTGAAGGCTTTGAAAGAAGCAAGCCCCGCATGAATCGGCGTACCAGAGGCTGAGCCAAGAAGGGCTTCCCATCACAGCCATGTTGGAACGCTCCTATCACACTGAGATGAACACGCACAGAGTTGGACATGAGCCCAGAATTGGAAAGGGTCAAGAGATACTCCAACAGCTGGTTCACTGGGCAGACAAAGGGGTCCAATGCCAAACCAGCGCACCAGACGGCAAACCATTGCCATTTGAACATGTAAGTTTTACGTGTTGACTCCTTGCGAGATGCTAGCAGGATCTTGGTGACACCCTCGGGGACGGCAAGCTCCGCGAGGGCTACCCCCTCAGCATCCATGCTGTGAGTGCTAGGAAGCAGATGATGGGATGGCAACAAGGAGCCGCCCTCCTGCGAGATGAGGTCTGGGTTGGGGCCGTACCTTCTGTGAGAGCTGCAGCAGTAGCGGGAACCATGGCTGGTAAGGCCAGTAAGGAGAGATGAGAATCATGGATCCCCTCTCAGCCTGGAGCTTCAGGAACATCTTCTGTGATGAGCAGAATCAGGGGTAGGCAAAGAGTAGACCTCTCCCCCAGTGGATAAGGAAAACGTCCGGAGCCAGATGATCGCTGGCTGGCTTCCGGAAGCAGAACCAAGCTACCTGGGCATTCTGTGCCATAGCAAAGATGTCCATGTCGGGAGTGCCCCACTCCCAAAAGATCCGGTCCACCTCCTCCCTCTTAAGGGACCACTCATGTAGCTGAAGAACCCAGCTGAGGCGATCCACTAAGCCATTGTTCTCGCTGGGCAAATACATCACCCTGAGATCCATGCCAAGGAGCAAGGCAAACTTCCAGAGGCGAACAGCCTCCCAACACAGGAGGTATGAGCCCCTGCCCCTGCCCCCTGCTTGTTCACATAGAACATGGTGACCTGGTCGTCCGTCTGGATCAGGATCACTGAATTCGTCAGGTGTGCCCAAAAGGCATGGAGAGTATTCGCGATGGCCTGGAGCTCAAGGAAGTTGATCTGATGGAGACTCTCACTCTCGGACCACAGGTCCTGGGTGCGGAGACCGTTCATGTGCGTGTCCCAGCCGAGCTTGCAGGCATCCATTGTGAGCAGCCTGCAGGATAGTGCTGATTGGAATAGGAGGCCACAGCGCAAGTTTGCAGGCACAAACCACCACCACATCAGGGACTGTGCTAGTGGTGCAGTGACCTCCAACCTGTCCTGCAGGTGGCCTGAGGCTTGCTGCCATTGCATTCACAAGGTCCATTGAGCCTGCCAAATGCAGAGGCGGGCCTGAAGGATAACATGCACCATGTCCCCATATGTCTGAAGGCTGTGTGGCGCTGGCACTGCAATATGCCCACCACCTCGATGAGATGGTGCAGGCCGTCAGCTAGTAGGAAAACTGTCGCCTGAGTGATATCAAGGAGGGCCCCGATGAACTCAGTTGTTGTACCAGCTGGAGGCGAGACTTCGGATAGTTGATCACAAAGCAGAGACCTTCAAGCACCTCAATGGCGAGCTCGATGGACTGCCGTGGGCCAGCATGGGACCTTTTATTAGGCAGCCATCCAGATACGGGAAGACAAAAAAACCCGGGTTCAAAGGAAGGCAGCCACGACTGCCAGGCAATTTGTGAAGACCCTGGGGACTGCGGCCAGCCCGAAAAGAAGCACCTGGTGCTCATAGTGCTGGCTGCCCAGCACGAAACCAAGGTACTGTCTATGATGCAAGTGATCGGAATATGCGTGTATGCATCCTCCAGATCCAAGAAGCATAGCCACTCATCTTGTAGGAGAAATGGGAGCAGCATCTCCAATGAGACCATTTAGAACTTTTCATGCTTCACGAACCGGGGTCATAAGACACAAAAAACTGAGGAGCTTTTCGATGGACCTGAATCTCCTGTAAATAGAAGGACAGGGCCCATTTGCAATCTAGTGTATGAAGCACTATTTCCTCCTTGCCGGTGTGAGACTGCGAAAAGAAGATGGGGAGGACCACCTCTTGGTTGAGGTGGAAAGGAAACACCACCTTCGAGAGGAATTTGGGGTGCGTGCGGAGCACTACCCTGTTCTTGTAGAACTTTGTATATAGTGGATCTGCCACCAGAACCTGGAGTTTGCTCACCCTTCAAGTGGACGTGAGGGCCACCAGAAAAGCCACTTTCCATGACAGGTACCGCAGGTGGCAAGTGGCCAGGGGCTGGAACGGTGGTTTGGTGAGCTGAGAGAGCACCACATTGGAGGTCCTACTCTGCAGCTGGAGGGCAGAGAGGGAGCTTGGATAATAGGAGGCACCGGAGGAACCTGAAGACCAGAGGTTGGCTTGACAGGGGTTTCCCCTCAACAGGGTGGTGGTGAGCAGCCATAGCGCTCAGATATACCATCACCAAGTTAGATTTCAGTCCGGTACATGACAGGTGCAGTAGGTACTGCAATACTAGCTGCACCTGACAGGAGAAGGGATTCTCCTCCTCTTCCATACATCAGGCGGAGAACCTTCTCCACTTAAAGGCATAAGCCCGTATGGTGGAGGATTTATGCAAAGCCAGTAGGATCTCCTTGACTTCTCCTGGAAGATTGAAAGGGGCCAATGCTACCCTTTCAGTAGCGATGCTGTTAGCATTAGCAACCCCAGATTGGGGTACAAGAGAGAGCCCTACTCCTGGGACAGGAGGTCCAGGGCTTGGCCCAGAGGGACTGGGAGTGCCACAGACAAGGAAAGCAGGAGAGGGAACCAAGGTTGCCAGGGCCACCTGGGGGCAATCAGTATAACTGAGGCCCTTTCACTCTGAACCTTGAAGAGGGTCTTGGTGACCAGGAGGGTTGGAGGAATGCATACAGTAGGCCCTCGGACCACAAGATCAGGAAGGCATTTGCCACCACTTTCTCTGGGTGCAGCCGACGGGAGCAGAAGCGGGGTAGCTGCGTGTTGTCTGGAGAGGCGGAAAGGTTCATCACAGGCCTGCCCCAGAGGTGGAAGAGCTGCTTCGTCACTCTGGGGTTTAAGCGCCACTTGTGTGGACGAAGGTCTCTGATTAGCTAAGCAGTTGTCCTAGCACGGGAGGCACACCACTCGCAGAAGCATGTTGTTGCATGCTGCGAAGGAGAGGAAGGCCATCGTCTCCTAGCAGAGGGAGTACGAACCCGTACCCCCCTGCTTGTTGATATAAAACATGGTGACCTGATTGTCTGTCTGGATCAGTACAGGCCAGTGCCGTAGGTGGTGGCAGAATGCTCGTAGGGCCAAAAAGATTGCCCTGAGCTCCAGATTGATCTATAAGAGTGACTCTCCTGAGACCAGCTTCCCTGTGTGCGGCACTCTCCAAAATGAGCTCCCCAACCCAGGAGGGAAGCATCTGTGGTCAGGGTCCTCTGCGGCCTGAGTACCTGGAAGGGCATTCTTGCCTGGAGGTGGCACAGGTTCTGTCACCAGTTGAGGGACTCCGCCAGTTGGCGGGTAACCCTGACCCTGTCCTGTCTTTGGCCTGCATCCACTGAAAGCGTAGGTACCACTAGGCTGTCCGCATGTGTAAGCGGGCTGAAGGCGTGATGTGGACCGTCGAGGCCATATGGCCCAGTAGGTGGCACTGACCAGCAGTGTTGTACCTCTGCTGCCAGTTGCCTGAGGCTTTCGGCCCTTTCTTTCAGGACAGCCTTGGCCTGCAACGTCTCCAACTGGGCACCTATGAACTTCAGACTTTGGGCTGGAGAGAGATGGGATTTGGATAGTTGATGACGAACCACAGGTGCTGCAGCAGAAGGGTTGCATGTTCTGCGGACTGACTGACCTCTGAGGCCGTACCACCCCTGATGAGCCAGTTGTCCAGGTAGGGGAAGACGAAAGCCCCTTGTAGGTGCAGGTAGGCGGCTACCACCACCAGGCATTTGGTAAAGACCCTTGGTGAAGAGGCCAAGCCGAAGGGTAGCACCTTGTACTGGTAGTGTCCTCCTCCCATCACAAACGTAGCTACTGCCTGTGGGAGGGATGGTTCAGGATATGCGTGTATGCATCCTTTAGGTCCAAGGAGCACATCCAATCTCCCTGGTGGAGGTAAGGCAGCAGTGTTCCAAAGGAGATCACCTTGAACTTCTCCCTCACCAGAAACTTGCTTAAGTTTCTCAGGTCTAGGATGGGCCTGAGGCCCCCAGTTCTTTTTGGGACAAGGAAGTATCTGGAGTAGAAGCCTTTTCCCCATAGATGTTTGGTACAGGCTCTACTGCATTGTCCATGAGCAGACCTGTGAGCTCTGAGAGCAGAAGGGTCCGGTGAAGGAGAGGTCGAACTGGCTCTCCTGGAAAGAACCTGGGTTGTACCTGCTGTAGATGGTGAAGTTATCCCTCCCTTACCACCTCCAGTACCCACTGGTCCGAGTTGACACTGGCCCACCTGTGGGCAAAGAGTGCCAGGCGGCCCCCTGTGGGATGGTGAAGGTCTCCCGGGGGAGGGGACGCCCTGCCCTAGCTCCCCCCAGGCTGGGTGAGAGCTGGGGCTTTGGGCTTCTGGGCCTTTGGCTTCTGGGCCCCATGGTTTTGTCTTTTGGGGAGAGAACCCTGCTGCTGGCCCGAGAAGGGCTGCTAGTGGTGACTATGGTGAAAGAGCCCCTTTTTTCCTTGGGAACAGGGGTCTTTTTCTTGGTGGTTTCTTATAGGGGAAGGATGAGGTCTTCTTGGAGAGCCTCTGTTGAGTCAACACGTCAGCCTCTATCTTGGCCACCTTGGCGCCAGGGCAGACGGGCCCAAGAGGATGTCTCAGCGCCGTCTGTTTTCTGTGGATGCCTCGTTATCTCTCTCCCACTCGGAGTTGAGGGGTGATGCCGAATCCAAGGCCCCGAGACGCCTTGCCTCGAGGCCAGTGCCCAGGGGCCTGGGGCCTCCAGAGGACCTGGGGTCCAAATTGCGGAAACTTGCTGGGGAGGATTGGATTCCTGAGGAACGGGACCGGGACCTTGACCAGTGCCGGGAACTTACCCAAGGCCAGTGGCGATCGGAGCTCGGCTCGATGACCGGGGTTCCCCCTGCAGTCGGGGGGCCGGTTGTCAGGGCAGATGATGCAGACAAACCAGCCATCATTGCCTGCTGCAGGGCTAGGATAGCAGTGATGTTCTGCTCCAGGGCCACCATTCTGGTTTCCAAGCCAGAAAGCTCCACAGCTTTTGGTGCAGCAACAGATGATCTCAGGCACAGTGCCAGCAGTCTCGTGAGTGTGTCCTAGACGAGGACTATGGTCTCGAGGAACCTCGCACAGTCTCCGTCAGCTGAGGAATCCTTTTTGAGGACGGTCTCCGCTGGCTGAGTAATCCTTTTTGAGGACCTTAGTAGGGTGCTTCTCGGAGCCACCCAAATCCCTCTGATGGGTTTTACCGGATTTCTCCAGTGGAAACTTGACGGACTTCGAGGGTTTTTTCTTCTTTCTCTCGGGTCTGAGGTCTTCTCGGAGGAGCCACCTCTGTGGGACTCCGAGGATGTTCAGGACTCCGAGGATGCTCGGGCCTCACGGGAAGTGCTGGGCTTGGAGCTCAGTGTCGGGGGAAGCCGGTGCCGAGTTGGACCTTGGGAACAGTTTTTCCTGCAACTCTGACCTCCTTTATTGGTCTTAGGCATCATGGCCTGGCTCAGGTCACAGGAGGTGCTGGCATAGTCCGGTCACAGGTGCTGAAGGCAGCAGTCATGGGTATCGGTTACTGACATGTTTTGACTGCAGCGATCACATTTCTTGAACTCACCAGGAGACATAGTGGGAAACACCCGGCCGGGGTTGACGACCACCAGGCAAAAAAAGACACAAATGCCAGTCGAGGCAAGCCTCGATTGAAAAAAAATGGGGAAAAGAGCTGAGAGCAGCGCCGAGCCCTGCGCTGGCTCGAGGCAGGAAGACAAAAAGGTATGCAAACCGGGAAAAGCTAACTTTTAAGGATTTAGCAAGGATTTTTTTACAGGGAAATGGGACAGACGTCCGTTGGGCTCCGTGGAAAAAAGGAGACTGAGAAAGATGGCACCCTTAGGCGGGAAGGAGACCATGCATGCACAGCAGCATTCCCAAAGGCTTTCTTTGAAAGCTGGGGAAATGCTCCATGCAGACTCCATCGGCGCCGACGCCATCAATATATGAGGGCTGATTTTCTGCTTGTTCCTGGAGAATTCCAGGTCCCCTGTGAGGCAGGTATGGACCTCAGACCCCTCAAAGGAGGCTACCAGGCAGCTAATAAGATGGAAAACAGCCCATGAGCTCTTTCAGGCACTACGGCTCAAGCTGATTGAAAAGAGGACTCCCCAGGAGCCAACAGGATTGCGGCAAAGACAACACTGCCAGGCTCCATTTCCACTAGGACCAAGATGCCAATGCACATGGCACAGTGCTCAACAGCAGGACAAAAAGAAAAGGCAGCAAAGAGGCGGCAGGGGCCACAGAATTGACATCAGGCCCCTGGTTTCCCCTTGGGAGCTCCCAAAATGACACAAAGAGATGCCCCGGGCTTTTCACCACAATCGGGATAAAAACAGCAGCTGCGGAAAAATAACATTGGAGTCACAAGCTGAATCAGGTCACATGGCTGAACACTGCAGCGGGAAAAGGAAAATAAGATCAAGAAAAAAATCCACTGGAAAAAAAAGAAGCCAGGACCACAGCAGAGCAGGGAAGTCCCAGATGGTCACATAGGCCCTGTGTGGTCCAGCTGCTGAGAAAAACAAATGCTTTTGTTTTTGTTTTTTTAAATATGCAAATGCAATGTGTGCCTTCGAGTCAGTCCTGACTCCTGGTGACCCAGAAGCTCCTGGGTTTTCTTGGCAGTAGATTAACAGGCCTTTCTTCCAAGGCAATGGAGGGTTAAGTGACTTGCCCAAGGCCACAAGGAGTGCTAGTGGAAATTGAACCCTGGTTGCTTCGTTACCAAGCCAGTGTTCTAACCACTAGGCTACTCCTCCACTCCTTTTTAAATATAAAGGTACTTTATTGAAAGAAGCAAGAGAGCCAAATACAATCCACTGTAACCAATGGTAGGAAAAACAGAATCATAAAAAAAGACGACAAAAAGAGCATACAGATAGAGGGAAGGGGACCTAGGCCCAACTTACCAACCCCCCTCATGGACCCCATGGGTCCTCCTGTCTGCTCTTTGGCCCATCAAGCACTAGGAACCCATAGATTGTAATACTGGGCTCAGGACAAGCTGCTGTTTCAAGGAGATAGGGGCATACCTAAGCTCTGAGAAGTCTGCTCTCAATGGAGAAAGGTGAATAGAGGACTACCCCAGGGATCTGTGCTGGTCCTGCTGCTTTTTAACATTCATACATGTCCTGGAAATGAGAACAACGAACAAGGTGATCAGATTTACAGATGAGACAAAATTATTTAAAGCTGTTAAAACACAAGGGGGTTGTGAAAATTGCAAGAGGACCTTGAGAATTTGTGAGACTGGGCATCCAAATGATAGATGGATTTGGACAAGTGCAAAGTTATGCACTTAGGGAAGAACAAACCGAATTATGATTAAATGATACAAGGTTCCACATTAGGAATCACCACCCAGGAAAAGGATCTGGGTGTCATCGTGGATAATACATTGAAACCCTCTGTCCAGTGGGCAGTGGCAGCGGCGGCCAAGAAAGCAAATGGAATACTAGGAATCATAAGGAAAGGAAGAGAGAATAAAATTAAGGATATTATAATGCCTCTATATCGCACCGTGGTGTGACTACACCTTGAATAATATGTGCAATTCTGGTTGCCATATCTAAAAAAGAATATAGTGGAAGGTACATAGAAGGGCGACCAAAATGATAAAAAGAATGGAAGGATACCCCTACGAGGAAAGGCTTAAAAAGTTAGAGCTCTTCAGCTTAGAGATGGCTGAAAGGAGACATGATAAAAATAATGTGTGGAATGGAATGTAGGTCAGTTGTTTACTCCTTCATAAAAGTAGAAAGGATAGGGGATACTCAGTGAAGCTACAGTGAAGCTAATCTGAGACATTTTTTTTTCACTCATCGTGTAATCAAACTCTGCAATTTGTTGCCAGAGGATGTAGAAAAAGCTATTAGTGTGGCTGCATTTAAAAGAGGCTTGGACAAGTTCCTGGAGGAAAAGTCCATAAACCATTATTAATGTGGACTGGGAAAATCCACTGCTTACCCCGGCAATAAGCAGCATGGAATCTGTCTACCTTTTGGGAACCTGACAGGTACTTGGCAACCTGAATTGGCCATTGTTGGAAATGGGATATTGGGTTTGATGGACCTTTGCTCTGACCCAGTATGGCATATCTTATGTTCTTATGCTCTCTGTCACACTGTCTTCTGGACTATAGTCTGGGACAGGGGAGACAGCCCTATCTGCACTGCTGCAGAAGTCCAAACATCTTGTCACTTCATGGAGGCAGATAAATACTGGCTTTTCAGTGCTACACCAGCAGATATACCTAGTGATGATATCACTGAAAGTTGCTCCAGTCTGCCTCCACCAGCTGGCAAGGGAGCATAACCTACACATCTGGAATGGTCAAGCAGGATGATAAGGAAAGCATTGATATATCATTGTGAAAATAGAGAAAACATCATTAAATGAATGGACAAATACATCTGGAAATTATTCTAAATTTCAAGTACCTTATAGGGACACTTGTTGCTTTCCAAGATAAGAAGTCTGGAAGATCAAAGAAGTAGCCTGCCTTATCCCAGCAAGACTCTCGCAAGTTCTGTGGAAGTGAATCAGCATGTTAGATGTATTTGCTAAACCTTATTTTTAACTCCGATTCAAGTACAGCTTCAAATGATACACACGTCTACTATTTGTATAGGACAGCCCAGGATCTTGGCGTCAATACACAAGAATACATTTTCAGCTTTTGGATGCTTGCCTGAAAACATCCACCTGGATTTGGCAGCAACAGCAATGCTGAATTTACTATCCACGGTGAAATTCGTAGCTTGCCACTAATTCTTGGATGAATTTTAGTTGTATCGGCTAACAGGCTGGCAAAAGAAAAAAGTGGGATAATCTTACATCCTTTCTCCCTTTCCTCCTTCAACAATAAGTAGAATGATTTGGCCCATGATCAATAAGGAGGCAGTGCTTTCCCTTCCCTGTTCTTCATCTGCAGTCATGGAGGCATAACAGGCTATTATATCAGAAAATTCAGAGGTCAGTAACAGGGCAGGTCAGGATATCCAGACTCTATGCCAAACTAGAAAAGGCTTTGAATGCCACAGCCCTGATACCATACAGCTTGATTATTAATTCTAGTAATGCTGTATCTTGGCCTGCCTGTCAGACAAGTGCTATCACCAACAGGGGGGGAATAACTATTCCCCATATCACTCATTTAATGGATGATGTGTGAAAGGAGTACCTGTACTTCAAAAGATATATTTTGTTTTGGCCCATTTTCAAAGAACCCACTGTCTTAACAAAGGCCACTGCTTAGTCTATTTAATGAAGCAAGCACTTTTCAGAAATTGCTTAACTTGGCATTCCGTTATACCAGAATATAAAAATAACTAACTTAATGTGTCACAATCAAAAGTGCGGAAGCAAAAATAGCACCGTTAGGGAATTAATAAGTTAATTTGGGTTTGCAACTGAACATGGAAGCCACAAAAACTGAATGAAACTGAAAAAGCAAGATCTGTCTTCTCCAGCAATACAAAAAGTCACAAAGAGGGAAGTTTTCAAAGGCATTTCTGCATATAAAACAGAGTATTATGCACAGATATGGATCTTTTGAAAACTGTCCAACACAAAATCATGTATGTGCCTTTCAAGCAGGCCTGCTTGAGGAAGGAGATGGGCTGGAGGGTGCACTTAACATGCATGTAAGCATGTATGAAAAAAATATATGCACAAATCGTCCAAATATATCCATGTGCTTACTTTTTCCTAATCTATTTTCAGAATGAAATATTTTCCCTTTTGAAAACGGATATGAAGTCTGAGGATGTAGAGCTCTGCAAGCTTTACATTTATGTGCTTGTTTGAAAGCTCTCCCATATTCATAACATCAGCCACAATGCTTAACTGTAATAACTGACTTATACCCCAATTTAGTCACAGAGGCGGAAAGTCTATAAGAGACTTGAGCGTGAAGAACGGTAGTTTGCGTATTCAAGTGAGCATGTATAAACTGCCCCTTTCTCCCAAGGACATGGCCCTAGTGACCCAAAATGTTCCGCTTGTTATGCTTTATAAAATAAATGCATATGTGCCGATTTCTACTGGCATATGTGTGCACAAATTTACTCCTATCTCAGAGCAGGTATAACTTTATGTAAGAGCTTTTCAAGTATATATGTATGGTGCCTCTCGGTACCTTTCATGCCTAAATGCCCTTTATAAAATTACCATCCCTAGTTGCCAGCATTTCAAGCCTCTTACGTATTCTGATGATTTATGTTGTATATGTGATGAAATTGTAATAAAGTGTTGTGTGGGTTAAAATTAAATTAGATACAGTTATGTAAGCAATATGTGCTTTAAGATCATTTTTTGTATTTTAATATTACAAAAAAACCATTTTCCCTCAGTTTATTTTAACTGTATTAATTACTTTGAATATGCCCCCTTTACCGTCCTGTTTGTACCCACGTTTTTAAACATTTTTCATAATAAATGAAACTTTCTAATCTTTTATTTGTCCGCTTTTTCTTGAATAGACTCTAAGCTCTGTGAGCAGAGATGTTCTATTAAGCGCATGTATACAGCATTGCATATACCTAGTAGGAGTATAAAAATGGTAAGTAATTGCAGTAGTAGTACCACCAGTAAAAGGAGGTAAGGACCTAAATCAAACTATCACAACAGAATAGGAATGGATGGATTTCTGCATGACTGGCTACTTACCGAAACACAGTATACATCTGTCTGAAAACGTGAAACAAAGCAAACTTCAAAGGGGGAAGATGGTTTTTATGTGGAACTTTCTTTTATCTAGAAGCAGGTCAATGAAACACCATCATGTTCTCAGAACTGAAGCAATCAGGCAATTTCAGTTTACTCACACGTTTCTAAGGCAAACCCTGACGTAACAATTAAAGTTGTCCGATAGGTTGACAGCTAGGGTTCTCAACCTTTACTGCACTGAATGTTACCCTCTGAAAGAAATACAGCATGCATAGATAGATATAAAAAAATGTCTCTGGCTAACCTCTTCTTCAGTGGTGGTGGGGACAAGTTGCTCCTCTCCACCTCTTGGGTGGAGGAGGTGGTGAAGAGGCATACAGCCTTGCTCAGTCCTAACTCTTAACCGGGTCAGCAGCTGCAGTGACCAATGATGAAATGATGCCTGGGCAGTGCTGACTATTTGCGCTCTCTTCTTCTGTAATGTTTTTGCGCTGACCTGAGGATCATCACCTTCCCTTCCCCTACCCCCAAGCTGAGAACCATTGGTATATAGAGAGAACTGTTAAATAAGAGTCACATCTAAACAGTGGTTTTTGGTAGTCCAGGCCCTATGTACACCTAGACCATGACTTAACTACAGACTTGCCTGCATAGGATGCCCCTGCAAAAGCCTGGAACAGGCCAAAGTTTTATTGTGGCACACAAGCATACCCTACCTTTACTGCTTCTAGAGTGTGACAGTAAAGAATGTCACATTACACTTACCTTAGAAAGAAATCATTTTGCACTCCCTTACAATGGCATCAACTTAACATGGCCAAAACAGAGCTTCTTATATTTCCCCCTATTACCACCTCTCCCCTTCCCTCTTTTTTCTAGTTCTGTAGATAACATGTTCATCCTCCCGATCCCCTCAGCTCATAACCTTGGGGTCATCTTTGACTCCTCTCTCTCTCTGCACATATCCAACAGACTGCTAAACTTGTTTCTCTCTCTATCACCACCAAAATACATCCATTTCTTTCTGAACACACTAAAAAAAACCCGAGCTAAACTCTCCTCACCTCCCACTCAAACTACAGCAACCTGCTCTTCACAGGTCTCCCATCTTCTCTTCAATTTGTTCAGAATTCTGCTGCATATTTATATTCTGCCAGTGTTGCTGCACTCACATAATCCCTCTTCTCAAGTCACTTAGACTCCCTGTCCATTTCTGTGTATAGTTTAAACTTCTCTTTCTGATCTACAAGTGCATTCATTCTGCAGCTCCTCATTATCTCTCGACACTTCTCTCCCTACAGCTATCCTCGTGAACTCTGCTCCTCGGGCAAATCACTTTTATCTGTGCCCTTCTCTTCCACTGCCAACACCAGACTTCCTTCAATCTAACTGTTGCACCGTATGACTGGAACAGAATACTTGGTATGTCAGGCTCCATCTCTGACCCTATTCAAATCAATGCTAAAAAATAAATATATTTCATCAAGGCTGCTTTTGGATCCTGACCCCCTTATTCTCCTGTTTGCCACCCATGCACATTATAGCCTGCCCTAGCCCCTGTTTGTTATTTGTCTGTCTTGCATAGATTGTAAGCAATATTGAGCACGGACTGTCTCTCTCATCCGTGCTAAATACTCATTTGCATAACGCTGCATATGCCTTCTAGCGCTATAAAAATGAGTAGGAGTAGGAGTAGTAGAAAAGGTCTACCTTATTTTAGGCCACTTTTAAATCTTAATCCTTTCAGGGTTGATATTTAGTGATGGCAGCCAGTGCTGATAAAGTGGCTGACCGTTGCCTCTTTTAACTTAGACACAGATATTCAATGCCAGGTCATATTTGTTTACCATCATTGAATATCCAGGCAGGAAAGACAGTGCTGCAGCTAACTGGGTAACAGCGATATTCAGCCACTGCCCAGTTAAAGCAGCTCAAGTTAGGGCAAGCTTTATTTTGCCTAGCTTTAGCCACTTTAAGATAACTGGTTCACAAGTAATCACCTCCCCATTAACCACAAGAAAACCGAAGCCCTCTTCATCATTAAGGACGATACATTCAGTCCCCCTGCAACCATAATTCTAAACACTCATATCAAGGTACAGCAAGAAATAAAATACCTTGGTATTATTATTGATCACAACCTCACCTTCAAACAACAAGTGAAGAAAAAGGCGATCTCAATCTACTACAAGATCTGCACTCTCGAACACCTCTGACCAATCCTGGACCCCCCCTCCCCGACCAGATCAGCACTCCAAACAGCAATCCTTCCAATCCTCGACTACTGCAACTACTTATCAAGGACTCCCACAATCATCCATTCTCCCATTATGTAATATTCTCCATACCACTGCACATACCCTTCTGGCAGCCTCTAAACAAAAGCACATTACCCCCATCCTCAAGCAACTCCACTGTCTTCCCCTTAAACAGTCACATAAAATACAAAACATTGACAACCCACAAAAGTACTATCTGGCCACTCCTCCTCACACCCCCTCAACCTTCTCCATCCCTTCCAGCCAAACAGAGCCAGCCGCCAATCCAACAACAACACCCTAATCATCCCCCACTTAAAAACTAAGAGCACCCAGCAGACTTGCTCAAGGGCATTTGAACTGTATGTACCTACCCTATGGAACTCTCCCCACCACCATCAGATGCACCAAAGACCTTTCCTCATTCAGGAAGCTTCTGAAGACCCATCTGTTCATCGAACACAATGGTCCAGTAACATAATCCCACTCACCCATGCACCCTAACAAATACAAACCATTGTAACTAGTTAAGTTATTTGTACATAGTTAATGTATACACTCCATTTTTTATTGTAACATGGAGTTGTTTGTAAACCGCCTTGACCTGGTGAAAGGTAGTATAAAAGCAAAACTAAATAAATAAACTGGTCAGTGGCAATATTCAGCCACTGCCCAGTTATCTGCTCGGACACTCCAACTCCACCACTCCTGCCCAATCGGGGCAGTGGGAGCTCAGGCAGCAGCAGCCGGCACACAATAAAAGCGGCGTCCCTGCTCAGGGAAGCCGCTGCTCGGACACTCCACCTCCACCGCTCCTGCCCAATCGGGGCAGTGGGAGCTCAGGCAGCAGCAGCCGGCACACAATAAAAGTGGCGTCCCTGCTCAGGGAAGCCGCTGCTCGGACACTCCACCTCCACCGCTCCTGCCCAATCGGGGCGGTGGGAGCTCAAGCAGCAGCAGCCGGCACACAATAAAAGCGGCGTCCCTGCTCAGGGAAGCCGCTGCTCGGACACTCCACCTCCACCGCTCCTGCCCAATCGGGGCAGTGGGAGCTCAAGCAGCAGCAGCCGGCACATAATAAAAGCGGCGTCCCTGCTCAGGGAAGCCGCTGCTCGGACACTCCACCTCCACCGCTCCTGCCCAATCGGGGCAGTGGGAGCTCAGGCAGCAGCAGCCGGCACACAATAAAAGCGGCGTCCCTGCTCAGGGAAGCTGCTGCTCGGATACTCCACCTCCACCGCTCCTGCCCAATCGGGGCAGTGGGAGCTCAGGCAGCAGCAGCCGGCAAACAATAAAAGCGGCGTCCCTGCTCAGGGAAGCTGCTGCTCGGATACTCCACCTCCACCGCTCCTGCCCAATCGGGGCAGTGGGAGCTCAGGCAGCAGCAGCCGGCACACAATAAAAGCGGCGTCCCTGCAGGGCGGGCCCGCGCCTGAGGGCCTCGCCAGAGGGCCCTTTGGCGTGGCCCTTAGGTGCGGCACGAAGGCGAGCAGAAGGAATCCAAACAAAAAGACACAGCACCGCCGACAGTACCACAGAAGAAAAACAACAAAGAGCAGACAGAAGCGAAGGACATCAGAAACGCAAGTAAAGCAACATGCACGCGACATTGTTTCTCCCACTCAGCCTCCTCATCACACAACTCCTGCCACCAACCACACACCTCCTCTACCCACACTTAAGCTCACCATGGCACCCACCAACCACCTGGACATACATAGAACCACAGTACACGCATAATGATACAAACAGAACATCATGGACAAAAAGACAAACCAAACACAAATCAAACTCCCACACTAGCGCAAAGGAAGCACAAGAAACAACAAACTCCTCAAAGCAGACAACAATTGAGCTCATAAACGCCAGTTCCATATGCAACAAGATACACACAATTGCAGACCACATAGAAGACCAGCAGCCCGACATACTTTGCATCACAGAGACATGGCTCAATCCCACCGACAATGTACTACTCAATCAACTGGTACCAGACAAATACACAGCATTCAACTGCCCATGCACCCACAAGCGTGGAGGAGTCGTCTTGATAATTGCAAAAACAAGCCTAAAGTTCAAAGCTCAAGGTTTCACTAACACACAACAATGTAACACAATCAGCATTGAGAACAAACACATTGCAATTTGCCTAACCTACAGAGCACCCAGAGCCTCACCCGACGAACTAGCATCAACGCTCGAAGCAGTCTGCGCTATCACCGCATCTAACAAACCCACGCTGCTGCTAGGAGACTTCAACCTCAAGTCCACCAACGCCAAAGATGCAGAAGCTTTTCTTCAGGCAATGACTTCACTTCAGTTCACACAAATAGTCGATGCCCCAACGCACAGACACGGATCATCCCCAGACCTCATCTTTGCATCCAATCACCTAACCTCGAGAGATCTAATATCAACACCTACCATCACCCCAGTTCCATGGTCAGACCACTACATAATTGAGATAAAGATACAACTACAAAAAGACAAGCTAAACGAACGCTCAGACAACACACCCTCACAAAGACGATTCAAGAGTTTCGACAGGGACACGTTCCTACAGGACACGATACAACATCTGAACATAGAAACAGATGACCTAGAGACTCAAATCACCAACTGAAACAGTACTCTATCTAACGCCGCCAAAGCAACGGATGATGGACCCAAGAAACATCGTCACAACAAGATACAACACAAACCGTGGTACTCAAAAACCATACGACAAGAAAAGAGGGAACTCAGAAAAATAGAACGGAGATGGAGAAAGACCAAGACATCGGAAAACCAGCAACTATACCTAACAAAGCAAAAACAATACAATGAACACATCAACCAATCAAAGAGTGAATACCATACAAACATGATAAATTCCTCCATCAACAAACCCAGAGAGCTATTCGAAATCGTGAAAATCCTCACAAAAGAGCAAAGGACAGAAGACGAGGTACAAATAGACCCACAAAAAGTTTCCGGCCACATCAAGGAAAAATTTCACTCAGCAGAGCGAACAAGACCCAGCGCACCCACCAGGGCTAACTCACACCCCAAGACCTGGGACACATTCTCCTCACCTTCAACGGAGCAGCTATCCCTCCTCATCTCCACAATCAATACAAGCACCGCCTCTACAGACCCTTGCCCAGTGTCATGGATCAAAGCCACCAAATCAAGCTTCATCCACATCATACACAACATGGTGCACAACTCCCTCACTCAAGGATTCATGGTAAATCAACTAAAGCTCGCCACAGTAAGACCGATTCCAAAGAAAACAACTCTCAACAAGCACAACCCAGCAGCATACCTACCAATATCCAGCATACCCTTTCTGGCAAAAATCATCGAAAAAACAGTACAACAACAAATAGAAGAACACATCGACAACCATGCACCACTGGATGACAACCAACACGGCTTTCGCCCCAACCATGGAGTAGAAACATTACTGATTTACCTCTTCGACAGCATTCTCCGAATCATAGACAACATCAATAATGGAATCATAATGATCTTCATTGACATCTCTTCAGCATTCGACACAGTAGACCACAAAACTCTCCTGGAAAGACTAAAAAGCATTGGGCTACATGGAACCACCTTAAAATGGTTCCACTCATACCTATCCGACAGGCGGATTTAGGTAAAGGTAGGCCACAACACCTCTCAACCCATAACAGCCCTCCAAAGAGTACCACAAGGATCGGCACTCTCAGCACTACTGTTTAACATCTACATCCAGCCAATATGTGACATCCTGAAAGAGAACAGCATTCAATATACAATCTATGCAGATGACATCATGATATACACACCTATCTCAGTTCACAACCCGGACTACTCTAAAATAACAAACTGCCTCACACAAATGACAAGATGGTGTCAAAACAACAACCTCGCAATCAACTACAGCAAGACTGAGGCACTAATAATCACTCGTAACCCAGACTTCATCCACCCACCGGACATCAAGATACAAAATACAACCATACCAATAAAATCGGAAGTAAAATACCTCGGAGTGACTCTGGACAATGAACTGAACTTCAAGACACACGTAAGCAAAACAATCAAAAATGCATACTACAAGATGAGAATCATCAGAAGACTGAAACCCCTCCTCGCCACTGAGCACTTCCGTACCGTATGCCAAGCACTAATAACCCCCTTACTGGACTTCTGCAACCCAATCTACCTTGGTCTGGCAAAACAAACACTCAAACCACTACTAGCACAAAACACGGCGGCCCGCATAATATCTGGATCAACAAGACATGAATACATCACACCTATTCTGAAAGACTTACACTGTCTCCCAATCAATTCACGCATCAAATACAAAACAATCATAAACATATTTAAGATCAAGCAACACACCTCAGCTAACAGCCTGCACACCCTCATACAACCAGACACCAGCAAACGCCCAAGAAGAAAAGGTACCTCCAACCGAGTCAGCACCCCAAGAGACTTCAGAAACACACGCAAGGACACCACAGAAAGAGCACTCTCCCTGGCTGCACCAACAATCTGGAACTCACTCCCAGACGATCTGAGATCAACGACGGACCTCAAAGACTTTCGCAAACAGCTGAAGACAATGCTGTTCATAGAACATTATGGACACGTCACATAATCTAACTACCAGGAACACCCTACATACCTCCCTCCGATGCACTGATAAGAGAATGTATAAAGGCACATGATGTTTTTTAACACTAAATGTATAAAAGATTGTATTATAGAACACGATGTATTATAGCGCACAATGTACATAGCTCAACATAATCAAACACACAACACAACACACACACAAGTCACGATATATCCTTCACTGCATGAAAAACACTATCACTCCTTTTGATTGATTGCTGTGATACCGCCTTGATTGTAAGATAAAGCAGTATAGAAATACTATTAAATAAATAAATAAATAAAATAAATCTTCGGCACATTGGGGCATCTAGTAGCATTAGAGGGGGATATTCAGCAGCACAAACCACCTGTGTACTGCTGAATATCTGCTCAGTGCAATTAACGCCGTTAGCAGGAGTGCTAACTGTATTAATTACTTTGAATATGCCCCCTTTACCGTCCTGTTTGTACCCACGTTTTTAAACATTTTTCATAATAAATGAAACTTCCTAATCTTTTATTTGTCCTCTTTGTCTTGAATAGACTCTAAGCTCTGTGAGCAGAGATGTTCTATTAAGCGCATGTATACAGCATTGCATATGCCTAGTAGGAGTATAAAAATGGTAAATAATAGCAGTAGTAGTACCACCAGTAACTAGCAGTCTTTCTAATCAAGGTAGGCTGCCCTTCTCCAGCCTTTTCATCTGCGGTTCATGGACTTCTGAAACATTCGCTCATATGTGAATGGATAGGTTGGATACAACATACTGTAATAACATAGAATATGACGGCAGATAAAGACCAGTATGGTCCACTTGGTCTGCTCAGTAAGGTGGCTAAAGTGGTTGTAATTGCAGCTCTCTGCAGGTCACCCCCTTTATGCCTGTTGTTAGGGTTGTACCTGCTGTTCTATGCAGGTCAGCATTCCTCTATTTAGTGAAGTATAAAAGATATTAAAGTTTTATTTGATTTCATCCTCTTGCTATAAAGGGATCTACTGTCTATCCCATGCCGTCTTGAATTCCATTACTGTATTTGCCCCCACCATCTCCATCGGGAGGGCATTCCAAGCATCCACTGCCCTTTCACTGAAAACGTATTTCCTGATGTGGCTTTTAAGTTCATCGCCTTGCAGCTTCATCGTATGCCCTCTAGTTTTACAGCTTCCCCTGCTTTGAAAAAGGTTTGTTTGTTCACTGATACCCTTTAAGTATTTAAAAGTCTGTATCATATCTCCCCTCTCCCACCTCTCATACATCTTCTGGAACAGGCTCCAAATCATTTTGGTTACCTTCCTCTGAACCATTTCAAGTCTTTTTATATACTTTGTGATATGGCCTCCAAAACTGAACACAATACTCCAAGTGAAGCCTCACCAACAACTTGTACAGGAGCATTAATACCTCCTCCTTTCTGCTGGTTATTCCTCTCTGTATGCAGCCCAGCATCCTTCTGCCATTGGCTACCGCCTTATCGCATTGTTTTGCCACCTTGAGATCCTCTCACTAACACTCTGAGGTCCCTCTCCTGGTCTGTGCACACCAAGCTCTCTCCCCCTATCGCATATGATTCCTTTGGATTTCTGCATCCCAAGTGCATGACTCTGCACGTCTTTGCATTAAATCTTAACTGCCCACAGAAGTAGAACATAAGAACATAAGATATGCCATACTAGGTCAGACCAACGGTCCATCAAAGCCAGTATCCTGTTTCTAACAGTGGCCATTCAGGTCTCAAGTACCTGTCGGGTTCCCAAAGGTATGCACATTCCCTGCTGTTTGTCTCAAGGGTAAGCAGTGAATTTTCCCAGTCTTGTTTAAGGTGACATTTTACTTACGAGTTAATGTCCTTTCCTTGAGCCCTGCTAGACCAGTCCAGACAAGTAGGTTGTGTTCCCCTACCAACAGGTTAGTGGAGACAAAGAACCAATGAAAAGCACATATTTCAATGACATCACTCCTATGCTTCTATTCGCCTCAGCCCCCAGAGGTCTCTTCAATATTTGTCCCAAAGCATATGGGAGAAACATAGCAAGTCTCACACAACTTCAATCATGGACAACAATGAGTAATCAACAGTAAAGAACTATGTACAGGAAAGCATAAACAGAAAGCTGTCCGAATAAGATGAACCTGCAGAGGCAATGGAAAATTAAAATCATAGCGGACCCAAGGGTGCCGCAGCAGAAGAACAGAGCAAATACAGTTTAAGGGGCAGGCCCTGGATTGGTCTAGCAGGACTCAAAGAAAGATCATTAACTGGTAAGTAAAATGTCACTTTCCATATCGTCCTGCTAGACCAGTCCAGACAAGTGAGATGTACCAAAGCTATAACTCCACTGGGCAGGAAGACACAGCAGCTTGCAAAACCCTTCAGCCAAAGGCCGTGTCCTCCTGCATGTGCACATCCAAGCCGTAATGTTTGACAAAAGTGGTAAGTGATGCCCACATTGCTGCCCGACAAAATGTCTGCAGGGGCTACCGAGCTCCACTCAGCCCACTAGGATGCCTGTGCTCGGGTAGAATGGGCGCGCAAACCCTCCCAAACTGGCCGGTTCCACAACAGATATGCTGAGGCAATGGCCTCCTTAATCCAACACCCCAAAGTCGACTTTGCTGCCACGTCACCTTTGTGTGGCCCAGCAAACAGAACAAAAAGATGGTCAGACTTATGAAAGGAATTCGTAACCTCCAAGTACCAAAGAAACACCCTCCGGACATCCACAAGGCGCTGATCCTTATTCTTCCCCGATACTGCTTCTTCAAGAGGGAGGGCAGGCAGACCACACGGTTCATGTGAAAGGGAGAAAGCACCTTAGGCAAGAATAAAGACACAGGCCAAATGGAAACAGCCTCCTTTGAAAAAGACAAATAAGGATCTGAGAAAGACAGTGCCTACATCTCGGATATTCACCTTGCGGAACAAATTGCAACCACGAAGACGGTCTTGAGTTCCAAATCCTTCAAAGTAGCACACTTTAATGGCTCAGAGGGCGCTGACATCGGGGCCCTGAACACCAGGGATCACAGACCAAAGGGGAGGACACAGACGTTGAATCTCCTGGAGAAAGCACGAGACGGCCAGGTGCAAGACCAGAGACTTACCAGCTATTGGACCTTGGGAACAGGACAATGCTGCCACCTGAACTTTCAGGGAGATAAGGGAAAGGCCTTTCTCCATGCCATCCTGTAGAAAGCCAACCGAGATGACCCCTTAGCCGCCTCAGAAACCAACTGCCGAGTGGCGCACCATCACTCAAAGAGGCACCAGATACGCATATACGCCAACATGGTAGACCTTCAGGCTCCGAGCAGAGTAGAGACCACCTCTGGAGAATAGCCTTTACATGCTAGCCGTCTCCTTTCAAGAGCCAAGTCCTCCAGAATGACTGGTCCCTCCTGCAATAGGCCCCAAGACAGAGGCAACTGAAGAGGAGGTGCCTGCAGGAGCCGCATCACGTCTCCAAACCATGCTCTCCTCAGCCAATCTGGCGCCACTAGAACAATCCTGCCTGGGTGGAGTTCTATACGTTGAAACACATGCCCCACCAAGAGCCATGGATAAAACATGTACAGCAGGTGCTGATTTGGCCAAGGCTGGTTCAGGGCAACGACACCCTTGGACCCTGTCTCAGTGTGGCAACTGAAGAAGCGGCAAACTTTGGCAATGGAATGAGTTGCCATCAGATCCATTTCGGGGCAACCCCAGTGGCGCTGAATCAAACAAACACCTCCTGACTCATCTCCTACTCTCCAGAAACCAGAGAGTGCCAGCTCAGGAAGTCTGCTTCCACACTGCCCACCCTAGCAATGTGCCGAGCCAACAAGGCTAGGAAGTTCTTCACCAGGCAAACAGGAGAGCCATCTCGAGCTACTCCAGCACTCCTCATCCTGCCTTGCCGATTGATAGAAGCCACCGCCGTGGTATCGTCTGAAAACATTCAAACCGCCCAGCCCTTGAACAGGGGTCGGAAATGCAAAAAGGTCAACCTTATGGTCCTCACCTCAAGGCAGATGATGGACCACACAGCTTCCCTGTGGTTTCAATAGCCCTAGGCTGTATAGTCTTGGCAATGTACTCCCCAGCCCAAGAGACTGGCATCTGTCACCAGGAAGATTCAGGAGAAATTGTCCATTGACACGCCCTTCCTCAGATAACCAAGCTACTGTCACCACTGCAGGCTACACTTCACCATCAATGGGACTGGGAGCCTACGCTCAAACTCCTGAGAACTCAGGGACCACAGAGTCAGCAGGGACTGCAGGAGCAGTTGCATGTGAGCATGTACCCAAGGTATCATCTCTATAGTCACCACCATCACTCCGAGGAGCTGAAGATGATCCCAGACTCTGGGATTCTGTTGCACACAGAACAGTACCAGGCAATCCAACAATCTTTGGACTTTCTCTGCAGGAAAACATTTTAGTGTTGAAACATGCTCTCAAAAACTCCAGGGACTGGGAAGGCAACTGTTGGCTCTTTCCCCGATTAATCACCCAGCCGAGGCTCAACAAAAAGGACACCACACAGAACACCACCCAAAACGCCTCTGAAAGGAATGGGTCCGGATGAGCCAGTCATCCAGATATTGATGGACACAGATCCCTTGGCGCCGCAGCCACTATCACCATGATCTTGGAGAGCATCCTCATGGTTGTGAATAGCCCGAAAGGGAGGGCAGCGAACTGAAAGTGAGAGCCAAGCATGGCAAAATGCAGATACTGCTGCTCATCCACCCAAATCGAGATATAAAAATATGCCTCAGCCAGATCCTGAGAAGCCAAGAACTCCCCTCAGTGCACTGCAGGAATCACAGAGCGCAAGGTTTCCATTCAGAAGTGCATAGAGGTCCAGATGGGTTTGGGCACACAAAATAGATGCAGTATCTGCCCTTGCCCAACTCATCTGGCAGGGATGGGCACCACTGTCTTTAGGCGCAGCAATTTGTCCAAGGTGACCCGCACAGAAGCATTTTCATAGCAGACCCACAACGATGAAGACATCTGGAATTGGCTCTTTGCACTCTAGGACATGACCAAAATGAATGGTGTCAAGCAAACAGCAATCCTTGGTAACCCGGGCCCATTCCTGAAAGAAAAGGTGAAGCCTGCCGCCAACTGGAAGAACTAGGGAAAGGTCCCCAAACGTTCACTGCACAGCCTGGAAGGGTACTTCCTTGGAAGGGACAGAGTCCCTGGGCCCAAGCACTCTACGAAAGGAGAAAGCTGGAGGGACAGAAGAGGTGGGAAGGGGCATTGATATTGTGTGAGGCTGCTGAATTCTTCCAACCTTCCAGTTTTCTGGCTGCTCAACAGGATCTAATATCCAAGGTAAGAGCAAGGATATAAGATCCTGTGGCTACCGAAAAGACCGCAGTCTAGTGCAACCTACCACATCACGCCCGAGTGAGAGAATTACCCTCAAGGTCATCGTTCATGGGCATTTAAATCAATTTATTGCCCTCAGTTTTCTTCAGAGTGAAGAAAATCAATCCACCATCTGCTGAAGACAAAAATACTGAAGAGACCTCTGGTGATTGAGACGGATAGAGGCATGGGAATGATGTCATTGAAACCTGGGCTTTTCATTGGTTCTTTGTCTCCACCAATCTGCTGGTAGGAGAACACAACCCACTTGTCTGGACTGGTCTAGCAGGACGATATGGAATGAGACAGTCTCATGTTGGTAATGCTTAGAAGGTTACACCTGTGAGCCTTCAGCACTCAGTATCGCACTCCGATGATCCTCAGCGCAGATGCACTATAACCTCTGCCCAATGCTCTGTGTCCTTGGTCCTTGATGCTGATGAAGACAAGGACTAATCCTTCCTAGCCTTCAGGGAAGAATTGTTGGATGACTGATGCTTAAGCAACCAATGGATGCTCAGTTCCGATTAGGCTCGAGAGCCCAATCGATACCGATGCATTGTCAGCATCCGATGCAATCTGTGAAGTCATTGAAACCAATGCCACTAATGCCAATGACGACAGATTGGTCTTCGGGGCACCAAAAATCCTTTTGTGCTGTTTCTCTCAATCCTGAAGGCCACCTCTTGTCATCTGCAAAAACACATCACAAGAAGGCAGCTTATGGCTGAGCACCAAGCACATTAGGCACCATTTATGAGTATCCATGAAGGATATGGTCCTAGAGCACTTGGAGCACTTTAACCCACTCTCATGTTTCTAAGAGGATCACCTGTAGTCAAACTGGGCTAGCAGTGACATAGTAAAAAGACAGGAGATCTAAGAAAGGAAATTAACTCGGGAAGCTAGAATGAAAAAGGTATACGATGGCAGGCAGGAGAGAAAGCGCTCTTATAAAGCAAGAAATTTAGAAAGGAGAACTCACGCATTTGAAAGAACGATGCAGACTTGAACAAACACCTGTTGTTCTCCATGGCAAAAAAGGACTGAGGAGAACTGGCATCACCATGGCAGGTTAGAAGGTATGCACATGCATAGTGAAGCTTTCTAAAAGATTCTAGAAAGATTTAGGAAATGGTCCAGCATGAAGGTTTAGTTGGTGATGTCACCCATATGTAAGCATTTTATCCTGCTTGTCCATGTAGAGGAATAATTTCAACCTTGATGGAGAAGAAATATAAACAGTAAACAACTTTAACCTGCTTGGATATAATCAATAACGAAATGATAAGCAGTCAAGAATTCCAATGACACACTGCTCTTGAAGGATCTAGATTCCTATAAGGACCTAGACAAAATTTTCAAGTGCAGAAATCTAACTCTAAGATTCAACTTGTCAAAACCATGGTATTTTCAATAACATCACATGGATGTGAAAGTTGAACAGCGAAAAAGAAAAACAGGAAGAAAATCTATGCCTTTGAATTATGGTTCTGGCGAAGAATAGTGTGTTTAGCATGGACGTCACAAAGAACATTAGTATCAGCAAAGAGCTTTTTGGTCAAATTTAAAACCCAGCAGAGAGCTGATAGTTTAAATTTAATACTCAGTCAGGACCTAGTATTAGCAAAGAGCTTTAATTTAAATCAAATCGGAGTATAACCTAGCATAAAAGGAAAAACAGTATTCTTTAAGCAATAAATTGTTTCTACAGACCTATACAAAGAGGCCTTCTAGATAGGGGGCAAGAGACCTATGAAATGGTTTTAAAAAGGTGTTAAAGCCAAGTGACAGATCAAAGGGGCATTTTGAAAGACTCCCTCTATCAAAGCAAGGACTGTGTGAATCACCCAGGAAATTGGTCACAGATTACTTTAGAAGCACAGGACAGGGTACTGTGTAGCAGCCAGCTTTTAATAGGTCTTCTTTCCATGTAAAAAGTGGAAGGGGAAGGCAATGGCAGTCGAGCTGTATATCGACCGCCGGGCCAGAATGAACAAATGGATGATGAAATGCTCAAAGAAATCAGGGAAGCTAACAAAAGTTACAGCACAGTAATAATGGGTGATTTCAATAACCCCGGTATCAACCGAATCAAGACAGGACATGCTAGGGACATAAAGTTTCTAGATAAAATAAATGACTGCTTCTTGGAGCAGCTTGTTCTTGAACCGACCAGAGGGGAAGCCATTTTGGACCTAGTCCTTAGTTGAACACATGATCTGGTGCAAGAGTTGAGGGTGGCAATAGTGATCATAGCATAATCGCATTTGATTTAATAAATGGAGGAAGGACGGCAAGGAAATCCGCAATACTACCTTTTAACCTTCAAAAGAGAGACTATGATAAAATTAGGAAAATAATTAAGAAAAAAACAAAAGGAGCAGTTGCAAAGGTTAAAGATTTACATCAAGCATGGGTGGTGTTTAAAAATACTATCTTGGAAGCTCAGACCAGCTTTATGCCACGCTTTAAGAAAAGTGGAAGGAAGTCCAAAAAACTGCCAGTATGTTTAAAGGTGAGGTCAGAGAGGCTGTTGTGGCCGAAAAAGCATCTTTCCAAAAATGGAAAAAAGGAGGCAAATGACAAAAACTGGAAACGACATAAGCAACGGCAAGTTAGATGCAAGTTAGATAAGGCAGGCAAAGAGAATTTGAGAAGAAACTTGTTGTCAAAGCAAAAAGACATAATAAAGTATTTTTCAAGTACATTCATAGCAAAAAACCTGTGAGTCAGTTGAACCATTAGATGATAGAAGGGTAAAAGGGTCACTAAGAGGGGACAAGGCCATAGCGGGGAGACCGCTTCAGATTTTACTGAGGGAGATATTGCCCATGACTGAAATGATATTTAAAAGTGATACCACAGAAGAATTGAAATTAAAATCGATACACGGAGAAGATGAGTTACAACTATTTGATAAACTGAAGAGTAGCAAATCACCTGGACCAGATGGTATCCATCCAAGGGTGTTGAAAGAACTTAAATATGAGATTGCAGACCTGCTATTAGTAATCTGTGGAACTATCACAAAAATCATCTGTAATACCTGAAGATTGGAGGATGGCCAGTGTAACACCAATTTTTTTTTAAAGGGTTCCAGGGGTGATCCAGGAAACTGCAGACCGGTGAGCCTGACGTCAGTACCGGGAAAAATGGTAGAAACCATCATAAAGAACAAAATCACTGAATATGTAGATAGTCATGGCTTAATGGGAGATAGCCAACATGACTTTAGACAAGGAAGATCCTGTCTTATTAATCTGTTATGTTTTTTTGAAGGTGTGAATAAAGAGGTAGACAAAGGTGAGCCGGTTGATATAGTGAATCTGGACTTTCAGAAAGCCTTTGACAAGGTCCCTCATCAGAGACTTTTGGCAAAACTAAAAAATCCACTGCTTGTCCCAATACAAGCATTGTGGAACCTTGTCTTTTGGGAAAACGGCTAGGTACTTGTGACCTAGATTGGCCACTGTTGGAAAACAGGATACTGGGCTTGATGGACCTCAGTCTGACCCAGTATGGCATATCTTATGTTCTTATTTTCTTAACAAATTAATCAGTACCAGAGGAGATCAAACCTAAGCTTTCCTTGAAAGCTCAAATGATAAGACTACTTTCATACTTTGGACATATCATCATGCAAAGAGGAAATTAGACCTTACCTGCTAATTGAGTAACTCCAGTCCAGTCCCAGAACCTTTGGGTATTCACGCCTTGCCAGCATGTTATGATTTCAGACACCTGGCTCCTCCCCTAGGCTTCAGTATCCTATTGACAAAGCAGACTCACAGAACAAGTATAAACATCAAACCAATTAGAAATTTAAAAAAAGCAAAAATTCAAAAATTTAGAACAATAAACAATGCAGTCTTCAGAACCACCTCCCCACCAGGGAGGAAGGCAGTACCTTGCTCAATTGTCACATGCGCAGGCCCTCCATGGGAGACCAGTTCCTCATTGCCGATCCTCCCTCCAGAAGCCACTCCGCCTGTCCTCTTTCCTTCATCATTCTTTCTATTCTTTCTTTCTTTCTTTCTTTTTTTTTTTTGGTTGATTCCTCTAGGACTATTCCCCGACTTAAGTCCAAATTGGATTCGATCTATTTCTTGCAGCAGGGAAGCCCTTTGCTAAATGTTAGCCGCAGGAACCAGAAAGTCAAGAACCAGGAGGGATGCAGGACTGGACTGGAGTTATTCAAGGAACATCAATTGGCAGGTAAGATCTAATTTTCTCTTCCTTTTCGTCCCTCCAGTCCAGTCCTGGAACCTATGGGATGTACCATAGCAGTACTATCCATGGGAGAGACCTGCTATCCTGGCCTGCAACACCGCCAAACCAAGATGAGCCTCCTCTGTCACCTACACATCCAACCGGTAATGTTTCACAAAGGAAGACAGAGAGGACCAGGTAGCCGCTCTACAAATGTCTAGCGGCAGCACCAGGCTAAACTCTGCCCATGATGCCACCTGAGTCGGAGTAGAATGCACCCGCAAGCCTACGGGAACCTGACAACCCCTAGCCCGATAGGCAACGAAGATAGCCTCTTTAATCCACCTGGAGATAGACACCTTGGATGCCACCTCCCCCGTATGCGGCCCTCCAAATAAGACAAATAGATATTCAGATTTACGGAACGGCCGTGTACTTTTCAAGTACCTTTTCAATACGTGACAGACATCCAACTTTCTTAACAGGGAATCCAGCACCGCTGCACCAACCATTCCCAAGAATCCTGGAAGGGACACTACCTGATTCATGTGAAAAACCGACAACACCTTTGGCACAAATGATGGCACCGGCCTTAAGACCACCCTGTCCTTTGAAATCACCAGATATGGCTCCCTACAGAACAAAGCCTGAAGCTCCGAGATCCTCCTGGCCGAGCAGATGGCTACCAAAAACACCACTTTGAGCGTTAAGTCCCTCAAAGTGCAACTCTCCAGAGGCTCAAAGGGCGGTTCCGCTAAAATGGAAACACCATATTGAGGTTCCACGGAAGTTCGACCGCCCACATCGGTGGTCTCACCTGCTTTACCGCTCTTAAAAAGCGCTCACATCTGGGTGCGAAGCTAGAGGCACCCTTTTAATCCTTCCTCTATAACACGACAGGGATGCCACCTGCACCCATTAGGAAATGCAAGACAACCCTTTGTCCATTCTGCTTACAGAAACGCTAGCACTTTCGACACTAAACACCGCATAGTGGAACACCCTTACGTCTCAAACAACTGTTCAAAGACCCTCCACACAGAGATGTAGGCAAGCGACGTGGAGCGTCTATGGACCCTCAGCAGCATCATAATCACTGCTGGCATGTAACCTCTCTTTCTCAACCGCGCCCTTTCAAGAGCCGTGCTGTAAGTGAGAACCGATCCACCTGCAGCATCCAAATGGGCCCCTGAATCAGTAAGTCCTCAGTGGGAAAAGTAATGGAGGCGCTCCTGAAAGAGCGAATAGTGAACTTTCTCAAAACCAACAGGTTGCAAGACCCGAGGCAACATGGTTTTACCGAAGGACGATCTTGCCAAACAAATCTGATTGAGTTCTTTGACCGGGTGACCAGGGAGCTAGATCAGGGACATGCGATGGATGTCATCTACCTGGATTTCAGCAAAGCCTTTGATACTGTTCCTCATAGGAGGCTTATCAATAAACTCAGTAGCTTGGGGATGGATCCTAAGATGGTAAATTGAATCAGAAATTGGTTGACTGACAGACGACAAAGGGTGATGGTAAATGGAGCTCACTCGGATGAAGGGAAGGTGATTAGCGGGGTGCCCCAGAGGTCGGTCCTGGGCCCGGCACTGTTCAATGTATTTGTGAGTGATATTGCTGAAGAACTGAATGGAAAAGTATGTCTTTTTGCAGATGACATGAAAATTTGCAACAGAGTTGACTCCCCCGAGGGAGTGGTTAACATGAGGAAAGATCTACAAAAGCTGGAAGAATGGTCTAATGCTAGGCAATTAAGATTTAATGCAAAGAAGTGCAGAGTCATGCACTTGGGTAGCAGAAATCCAAGGGAAATGTATGTGATAGGGGGCGAGAGGTTAGTATGCAGGGATCAGGAGAAAGACCTTGGTGTGATTATTTCTGAAGATCTCAAGGTGGCAAAACAGTGCGACAAGGCGGTGGCAAAAGCCAGGAGGATGTTGGGCTGCATACAAAGAGGAATCACCAGCAGAAGGGAAGAGGTACTTATGCCACTGTACAAGTCACTGGTGAGGCCTCACTTGGAATACTGTGTTCAGTTTTGGAGACCGTATCTTGCAAAGGATGTAAAAAGACTAGAAACTGTTCAGAGGAAGGTGACCAAAATGATTTGGAGCCTGCGTCAGAAGCCTTATGATAAGAGACTTGAAGACCTAAACATGTACACTTTGGAGGAGAGGAGGGACAGGGGAGATATGAGTCAGACTTTTAAATACTTAAAGGGAAATAATGAACAAACAAACCTCTTCCAAAGACAGGGAAGCTGTAAAACAAGAGGGCATAACATGAAGCTGTGATGTGGTAAATTGAAAGGCAATGTCAGGAAATACTTTTTCACAGAAAGGGTGGTGGATGCTTGGAATGCCCTCCCGATGGAAGTGGTGGGGGCAAACACGGTGACGGAATTCAAAATGGCATGGGACAGACACAGTGGATCCCTTTACAGCAACAGGATAAAATCAAAATAAACTGAACCATCTAATTTCTCAACAAATAGGGGTGTCCTACATGGAGTGGTGGGTTCACCCCTAAACAGGGACGTGGGGAGGGGTGGCCTGCACAGAGCGGCAAGTGCACCTACTCTTGTCATCGTGCTGGGCAGACTAGATGGACCATGCTGGTCTTTATCTGCTGTCATTTACTATGTTACTATGTACTACACGGCCTATCAGACACCAAAGGGGAAAACAAACAAAAGGTCCTCCCTAAGCCATGGCTGTACCAGCACATCGAGCCCCTCTGACATGCGCTCTCTCTCCTCCTGCTGTAGAACCGCGGCACCTTGGCAGAATTGCAGGTCACCATTAAATCCATTATCAGCTGCCCCCACTGGCGCACCACCTGCGCAAACACGGTCTGATTGAGCGTCCACTCCACAGGACTGATCCGCACTCTGCTGAGATAGTTTGCCTCTATGTTCTCTCGCCCGGCCACATGCGCTGCTGACAGTGCCAACAGGTTAACCTCCGCCCAAGACATCAGTGACCTGGCTTCCTCTTCCAGCTGTATACTGCCCGTACCGCCCTGCCGGTTGATATATGCCACTGTCACTGCATTGTCCGAGAACACTCACACTGCTTTCCCTCGCACTGGGTTTTAAAAGCTTTGCAGAGCCAGAAAGACTGCTCTCAACGCCAGCCAGTTTATGGGCCAAATTGCCTCCTCCGATTTCCAGAGACCCTGCGCAAAGTAGGTTTGCAATGTGCTCCCCAGCACCCCAGGCCGGCATCGGTTGTGAGCTGTACCCAGTGCGGTATCTCTAGAGGCATACCTCTCCAAAGTGTGTCTTTCCATAGCCACCACTGGAGTGCACTGTGTACTTCTTCGGGATACCGCAACCTGCAGGACTGAAGATGCACCTGCGCTGACCACCTGGGCAGCAATGCCCACTACAATGGTTGCATGTATCCTTGCGCCCAAGGAAGATGCCACCATGGAGCCCAGCACTTGTAAGTAATGCCATGCTGTTGGTTTTGACAATCTTAGAAAGTGTCAGATCTGTTGCTGTAGTTTGATTATCCCTGCCCCTGGCAGAGACACTCCGCTGACGTCCATCTGAAATTATGCTCCAAGATACTCCAAATCCTGCGATGGAGTGATACGACTCTTGGCGAAATTGACCACCCAACCGAGACTCTGTAGGAACACAATGACCCATTCCATTACTGCCAAGCTCTCCTCTCAGGACTTTGCTTTGATGAGTCAATCATCGAGATATGGGTGGATGAGAATACCTTCCTTCCTTCCACAGCCAGGCGGCAACCACCACCATCACCTTGGTGAAAGTTCGCAGAGCGGTTGCCAGGTCGAAGGGTAATGCCTGAAATTGAAAATGACCCTCCATCACCGTGAACCGAAGGAACCTCTGGTACTCTGATCACACCAGAATATGAAGATAAGCCTCCATGAGGTCGAGCAACATTAACAATTCTCCTTTTTGAACAGCCACTATTACCGACCGCAACATTTCCATATAAAAGTGTGGTACCCGTAGGGTTCAATTTACATGCTTGAGGTCTAGAATGGGTTGAAAAGTACCATCTTTCTTCGGCACCATGAAATAGATGGTGTATCAACCATACCCTCATTGGTCTTGCGGAACCTCCACCACAGCATGTGTTTCCTTCACTGCCTGTCACTTCACTAGACCCTGCATGAAGAATTAACAAAGGCGTCCTGAAGTGGCTATGGAAATTCCAAAGCATAGTCCTTTTGGATAACCTCTAGTACCCTCCTGTTGGTCGTAATTTGGGTCGAGGCTTCATAAAACTCTCATAGACGAACCCCCACGGGAACTAAGTTCGCTTGGCCCGACCGCATTTCATTGTGCTTTCTTGGGGGCTGTTGAGGCAGAAGAGTAGAACCCACTTTCTGCGCCTCTGAAGCCTCAAAAGGAAGGCCCTCCCGAAAGAAAATGCCCCCGTTGATAAGGGGTGAATCTCACTAACTGAAAGCTTCAAAAGTCTCTGGGTTGCTCTCTACCTGGAGTGGAAGACCGTCCCACCTTCTGCTTGTCCTCCGGCAACTGTCCTCCCTTAGTCTCTCCCAGATCTTTTACCAGCTTTTCCAGGTCCTCTCCAAAAAGCAGCTTATCCCGGGAACAGAAGCTTGCTCAACCTTGACTTAGAGGATACATCTGCCGACCAATTACGGAGCCACAAATACCACCTTGCCACCATCACCAAGGCCATACCGTTGGACAAGCATCTAATCAGGTCATAGAAGTCCGGATTCCAACTTTGCCACTTCTGGCACTTGCTCCTGCTCTGCTTCTGACCCCCCTGGGATTCACTGCACCCAACGGAGATAGGCTGTGGCTACAAATGCCCCACATACCGAAGTCTGCAATGACAAGGCACAGGCGTCAAAAGCTTGCTTCAGAAGTGTTTCCAACTTGCAATCCTGTACATCCTTGAGGGTCGCACCCCCTTTGACCGGGGTTATTGTCGTCACTGCTGCGTCCACCCTAGGGGCACGAAATAGCTCCTTGTCTCGATCCAGTGTGGGGTAAAGCCTAGACATCATTTGCGTGCCTCTAAGTGGTCCTTCCAGCATCTCCCGTTCCTCCTGAATCATACGATGCACCAGTCTGTGCACCGAGAATACCTTCTGTGATGCCCTCACTGCTTGAAACAGGGAGTCCTCTAGTGGCTCTTCCTTCTCTGGCGCCTACGTGCAGACGTTCAATATTTTTGCCGATTGTGCTATCAATGCTGCTAATATCTCTCTGCAGAAAAGACGGATAATACGGGAATTCTCCACCTGTGGTATTTCACCTTCTTCCAAGTCTGAGTCCAGTATCTCCTCTTCGTCGGGCTCCTCCTCCATAGGGGCATCTGTCCAGAAGTCTCCTTCCATTAGTTGCTTGCTGGGACCCAGTTCTTCTTCATCTCCCTCGAGCGACATATTCGTGACCACAGGCTGCTTCTCTGCTCTCAGAGGAGCCTTAGGTTCCTCCCCCGCTTTTCGTTTGAAACAAAATGGCTTGTGCAGCAGCAGCACAAATTCTGGCAAGAAGCCCCCTAGAGAGCTACTTGTTTGCTCCTCTCTGGGACATCCCCCTTTAGCCACCTTCTTTCCCTTGCCCTTGTGGCCCTTGGTAGTGGTGGCACCACCCCCTTCCCCACTCACCAGCACTGTTCCCTCTAAGCTGTGCGCGTGTGCGCGCGCACACACCTCTCCGAGCGAGCGCACACAAATTAAAACAGAGCGCACAAGGATCTGCTTTGGCTTTTTTCACTTCATTCATTTCATTTCAAATCTTGGATGTTTTTAAGACTATGCGGCGCCGCAGCCGTGCCAGCGATCTACATGCCATTTTTCATGTCACATGACAACGTCACTTCTGAGTCCTCTTCTCCTCTCACACGTGACACGTCATGAATCCGACCTCGACCAATAGGAGAACAGGAAGGAGCCTAGGACTAGGAGGCGGGGCAGAGGAGGCTGTCTGAGGCACCGCCAGCCAGCCATGCGGTTTCACATTCCCTGCCCTGGTCGTCCGCGTGGTCTACATTGAGCCGGAGGAAGCGATTCCAGGCCCTCTCCTTGTCGCTGAAGCTAGGGAGCACGGCTGAGCACAGGGCAGACAGGCAGCATCAGAGCCCCTTTTGCAGAACGGAGGCAATGGCAGAGACAGTGCAGGTAGGGTTGTCGGTCTGGATCGCTAATTTCGGGAGCTGGGAGGCACCATGTTAGGCAGAAGGCCTCTGTAGGTGTTTTTGAGTGCACAGCTGCGGGCTGCATGGTTGAGGAAGGCATAGCAGCTGTGTGGGAGATTCATGGCTGTTTCCTGAAGACTTCGGTACTGAGCAGGAAGGGGGCTCGAGGGGGGACTCTCCTTCGCGGTCTTTTCAGGATTTCTGCTGAGAACCTTCATTTGCTTAGTTTACTTAGTTTGATTAGGGTAAGTTAGTTTTCATCAGGGGGTTGGGGGGGGAGGAAGGAAAAAAGAGTAGTTTAAAGAGAGAAGGTAGCAGGGTTTTTTTGGTAGTTTGAGTTTCAATTCTCTTGATCTTTTTCAACTTATAGTTGATAATCTCAAATTATATTATATTTATTTTTTAAATACACCTAATAGTTCTTTTTATATATATGCAATTGGTTCCTTGGTTCTGCTGACTCCTTCTACTGCTGCAGTTTTAACATTTTTGATCATGGTTTTACATAGTTTATCCATTTTCTTTAGTGACACGGATTGGTTTCAATTGCATATTGGAACACAGAGGTGCGCTTCCATTTTGTCATTAATCACACCCTTGTCTTCGCTTGTTTTCTCATTTATTTATTGATTATGTTTATATTAGTATTAACTACTTGAGGGTTTATATGTTCTCAAGATATTTTAATCATTTATTTGACCTTTATATGTATTCTTAATGCCGACTTTTTCTTATATTATAACATGAATATGGTGCAGGAACAGGAAAACGTCGATCACTCTGCTTAAAGTATAAACAATTTCTTATGGAGGAACATATTGTTATTCAGCAGTTCAATGACTTCAAGTTTTTCGTCTCAGAAAAGATCAAAGCAAACTGATAAACAGTTTTCCGGATATGGTGACTTTGGCGTTTCAGAATGCTCACTTTGCAGATTTAGCGAAATTGATGGATATTGGTGGAACATTTTTGGCTTCTAGTGCAGATTGTGAGAGTGGTTTCAGCTTGATGAACAGTTTAAAAACCAAAATAAGGAATCGCTTACATTTAGAGCATTTGGAAATGCTGATGCGTGTTAAGTCATCTTCAAGATGGCGGATCGGTAGACCTTGATAAAATTTATTCAGACTGGGTACATTTGAAAGATCGAAGAGAGAAATTTTGAGAATGAACTCTTCTTCCATACATAAATTATTTACATGAAATAACTATGGCTTTCAATAAAAATTAACTGAAATAATACCACATTTGTGATTGTAATTACTAGAAATTTTCCGCTTCATTTAGTAATTCTCTATTTTCATTTAATTTGATTAAAATCAATGTGGTGTACATACTGTATTCTGACGTGTAGTCAAATTTTAAAGTATATAACTCTGAGTGTCATTATGTGGCGCGCACACAAAATTGAACCTTCCTTCAAAAGCTGCACAGCTGATATTTTATGCGCACACAGCCTACAGAAAATTAGAGGGAACATTGCTCACCAGTACTACTGAGGCTGAGATGGTCATTGTCGAGACCCCTGCGCCTTCACGCTTTTCCATGTGTGCGGCGGACTTTTCTGGACTGCTCTCTCGCAGGCCTGCCTGTGCAATCCGTGACTTTATCTTGACACCTGACAGAATCTGGTTGGTGTGACACAGCTCCTCTGCGTGACCCACGCCACACAGGTCAGCTTTGCTGGTATTAGTCTTTGATCTTTTTTTTTTTAAATCTGTTCTAGCTTCACAGCAGCCTCTCAAGGCCCCCCCCCCCCGGCCCCCCCCCGCAGCACCAATTTGCCGGGTTTAGCTGAAACGACGGCCCTCAATCCTCCAATGACTTATTGCACTTCACTAGGTTTTTCTGTGATGCTTTAAAATGGCTGCTGCTGCCACACAGCTTCCTCCGGCTGCCGGCCCTGCACTGCTGACTCTAACCTGCTGCCAATGTTCCCTCTAATTTTCTGTAGACTGTGTGCGCATAAAATATCAGCTGTGCAGCTTTTGAAGGAAGGTTAAATTTTTGTGCACCACATAATGACACTCGGAGTTATATACTTTAAAATTTGACTACACGTCAGAATACAGTATGTACACCACATTGATTGCACTAGAAAATATTGTAGAACTTGTGAAAACCGTAAATACACAACAACTTTTAAATTTTAAGATGCCTGTGTTGTTTTCTATCAGAATCAGAACTGTAATTTGTGCACTCTGTTATAAAGTATGTGCGCTCGCTCAGCGAGGTGTGTGCGCGCGCACACGCGCACAGCTTAGAGGGAACAGTGCCTGCTGCCCTTCCTTTGTGTGGTTAGATAAAGGCCTCCCCGCTACTCAGCCCGCTCCTGTGACTCCGAGTGGCGGATGAAAACACTAAAATGAAACTCTGGTCTCCCTGTGGCACGACGATTCCTCACCTGCTTACACATGCGGCTCCAGAGTTGCTGCGCATGCATTGCCTGTGACGGACTAGCAGAGTGGCCTTTCTCCTGCTTTACTCAGCTGCACTGTTTGCCACTCTGTGCTCTACAGCCTCCCCCACAGCGGAGATGTGCACTTCCCCTGGATCACTCCGTGCCTAGTAAACTCCGGCACTGCTGCTGAACCAAGCCCCTTACTTAGTTTCAGCAGATTGTGTGTGATCCCGCAGTGCTCCTGCTTCTTTTTAAAAATAAAACTATACCAATTTAAGTAATAATACTGTCTCAGTGAGTCCTAACCCAGGAAGTCACGTCTCACCAGTTACTTGGAGACTGAGATACTGAAGCCTAGGGGAGGAGCCAGGTGTCTTTCTAGGAGAATGTCATGAAATCATGACCTGCTCAGTCTCCAAGGTGCTGGCAAGGCGTGAATATCCAAAAGTTCCGGGACTGGACTGCAGGGACAAAAAGGAAGAGAAAGATCTTTAGAGAAAGACATGTGATGAATGGATACAAACAGCAGCAGCAGCAGCTATTAACACTGCTGCATGACTGAAGACCGAACACAGATAAGGACAACGATCCACAGGGTCACCATGAGTCCACATCGACTCAACGGCACTCATCATGAATGAAGTGGAACAGATAAATAAGGAATGATTTTTTACCCTTTTGGATAGTAATAAGATTAAGGAACATTGCATGAAACTAATAGGTAGAACATATTTAAACAAAATAGGCAAACACATTTTTTTCACTTGGTGCACAATTACGTTATGGAATCTGTTGCTAGAAGAGGTGGTCAAGGCAGTTTGCATAATTCAGTTTAAAAAGAGTTCAGATAAGTTCATAAACCATTACTAACCCTGTAGATCTGAGAAAGTGCAAGGCACCACTCATCTCAGTGTAAGAAACAAGGAATGGATCTATTCTTTGGATACTGTTTGGCCACTGTTGGAGACAAGATGCTGGGCTCGGTGACTATTAAATATCCTAAAGGAATCATAGCAGCTGCTGCAGCAGAATTATAGGAACTCTGTCCCAGTATCCACAAAGTATTACCACTTGTTTATAAAGCACAGCTGCTTGAATAACGAATATATCACAGCTGACTGAAGAACAAAACAAAAAGCTCCTTCCCCCTTCGCAGTGATTTGTAACAAGGAAAATCCCCTAGGATTAACTGGTTCAAGATGAGTTCAGTTGTCTGTTTTTGTTTTTTTTTAATGAAAGTCAGCCAAGGGCAGTATTCAAAATGCAATTATGGATTCTGTAACGATCTTATGTCTAAGTAACATACCATTTAACGCTATCATAATTGGTGTTGTAATCTGGGACCTAGTTCTATACAATGAGATTGTTGGCAACACGTTCTCAAGTTAAATGTTTCTACCAGAAACAATAGGTCTGGGCCAGCCTGGTGGCTCTTTGCAAGTATTGTGCACTTCAAGGAAGAAGAACCCCAGTTCATTTCCCAGATTAGGCCTTCTGCAAAATCAACCTCACTGACTGTATAATGGACATAACTTGTAAGACCGAAAAAAGAGGTTAATGGGATCTAATCCTACACAGCCTCATTCCTCTGTATGTCTTTGCTATAGAGGTTAATGTGGATTTCACATTTGCTAGATACCTAAAACACTTTGCATCTGAAATGTAAAAAAAAAAAAAAAAAAGGTTTCTCAGTGCAACACTAACCCTGTGCTATATTGCTGTGTGACTGACTCAGGTTTAGCCAATTCGTAAATCAAGTCTCAAGCTATGATGACCATTAGATTTATGGAATGGAAGAAAAGGACCATGAAAAAGCATTTCTACTGTAAGGGCACTGTTAATTATCCCCCATTAACTTGAAGTTGTCAGGATCTGCTTTAGTCTTTCTGCTTTCTTGACCTTTCTGTCTGCATGCACCTTGTTGCTGTCCCAGGATTTTGCATTTATAAGGTTAGGAGGGCTCCAGTTGTTCAAAGTCAACAGAACTTTGTGGGCATTTGGCCTTTATTAAGATGACAGCATCACTGAAGCCAAATGTAAAAGCCAGATTGGTGGAGGTTATTAAAAAAAATCCCAAAAGGCAAGCATCTTTCCTTTTATCTGACAATTTTTAAGAGGCAATACATCAGTCTAAACTACATAAATCTTAAACAAAGGAGACAAAATTAAAGCTATGCATTATGACCAATAGAACTGTCTCATAATTGATAATCACTCTTATATAGGAGCCAAGCTGCATACACTCCTTTGCTTATGATTAATGAAACATTTTAATTTCTGAGATTTTTTTTAATGTTTCAGAAGGAAAAAATAAATAATGCTGTAATTAAAAAAACATAGACGTGGGATCTAAACTTAAGTACTCTTGTAAAGAAGTAGTACTTGTTAGCACAAACCAGGCACTTTTTTCCCCTAAGTCTAGGAGAAAGAAGTGAGGAATCAGATACGTGGCCCATTTTGCTTAAAATTCTCTTAACATTGTAAGGGGGCATTTTCAAAAGCATTTACATGGTTTGCAGACCCTCTGAACGGGGGCATCTGAAAAATGCTCGGTTTGGCTGAAAAATAGCCAGAGTGTGTAGCAAAGAAAGCGCTCCATTATCCCCAGTATGCAGCACAATTTTAATAATAGTAGCAGTGGGATTTGAACCCTGGCTTCCCTGTTCAAGCCCATTATTCTAACCATTAGGCTATTCCTAAATGTCCATGTTTGTGACATCATATCTGCACCTTGACATGCCTGCTTATTTTTCAGGCATTTTGGCTTAGGATGTCCCAAATTGCACTTAAACATCCCTTCTATATCGCCCTCCACGTTACTATGTATGTCTACTGATTTTTCCCTGGCAGATAAGTGATTTTCAAGAATATCTCTGTTGCTATTGCTTGACTGCTAATTCTGGTTTTCTCCCCGCTGCACAACAAAGAGCAACACCTAGTCCTCCTTGCATGTTCACAGAGTTCGTAGCAACTTGATTGTCTCTATACTAGAACAGTCCTGTTTTGAAGTTGGCATTCAATTTTAATGCATTGCATATCATTCTTAAATCTTATGGGGGGATATTCCAAGGCATTTACACAGTTTGCAGACCTGCAAAACGTGTAAATGTCGCTCAGAAGAATATTCGTGGATGCTGCCGCTACACACCCAGATGCTTACCGGTTAGCATCGGGGCATGTCGGGGGCATTCTGGGGCGGCACCTGTTGCTAACCAGGTAGCGGCGATATTCATCCGCTGTCCAGTTAGCAACTCAAGGCTAAAGTAGGGCACAGCAAGTGCTGGTCTTACTTTAGACGTAGAAGCAAACCAGGCAGTGACTGAGTATCGCCGCTGCCCGGTTAGCTTCCAGGTTCTGCAGCCAAACCGGATATTCAATGGCAGTGGCCATTTATGGCTCCATCCTTGAATATCTGGGGTTAAAGTTCAGCACTAGTAGCTGGCACTGAATATCAGACCCTATGTTCTTTTGGAGTAAACATTTATTTATTTATTTAAAAGTATTTATATCCCGCCTTATCCTTCAATCAAGGCGGTGTACACAGCAACCAATCTAATTATATTGTGTTATCATGCAGTGTTATACAGTGAATGTGTGTGTGTGTAAGTTGGCGTTGATTCGAGGTGGGCTATTTACAGCATGAGCTTTCATACAATGTTCTGTACAAGGCAAAAGGGTGGGGGGAGGGGGCTGGTGTTCATCCAGGAGCTGTCGGGCACCATTATGTGCTCTCGCCGTAGTGCTCAATAAAGAGCGTTGTCCTGAGTTGTTTTTGAAAGTCCTTAATGTTTTCTGTCGATCGTAGTTTGTCAGGGAGGGTGTTCCATATTGCAGGTGCCGCCATCGATAGTGCTCTTCTTTCGGTGTTCTGGCAAACCTTGGTGAAGTCTTTTGGTGTGTTGATAGTATCAGAGGTGCCTCTCCTCCTGGGTCTTGTGCTGATGTCGGGTTGTATGAGTATAGGTGCATAGTTACTCACCTATAACAGGTGTTCTCCAGGGACAGAAGGAATCAGTCCTCACATATGGGTAATGTTGGCGTCAATGGAACTCACGCATAGCATTTCCCCAGCCATCAAAGAAAGCCCTTGGACATGCTGCCACACATGCGTGGTACATAGTACATTAAGTTAATCTGTACATAGTTCCCCCGGTTGTCCTATTGTTGAAGTTCCCTGTTTAATGTAAAACTCAATGTTACTTGTATGCATTGTAGTATGTTCTTGTTCATTGTACACCGCACTGATTGTAATAGCGCGGTATAAAAGAATTGTTAAATAAAAAATAAATAAATAAATAAGGGTGCCATTTTGCTCACTCAGATGACATAGCTAGGTCGGCAATAAAAACTAAAACAAGGTAGAGAGGCAATTCCCAGGGAAGAGGGAGGATTGCGAGGACTGATTTCTGCTGTTCCTGGAGAACACTTGTTACAGATTAGTAACTATACTTTCTCCAGGAACAAGTAGGAAGTCAGTCCTCACATGAGAACATAAAAGATATACCATACTGGGTCAGACCAAGGTCCATCAAGCCCAGTATCCTGTTTCCAACAGTAGCTAATCCAGGTCACAAGTACCTAGCAGTTTTCCCAAAAGACAGATTCCTCAATGCTTGTATTGGGTCAAGCAGTGATATCCCGGGTCCCTTTTAATAATGGTTTATGAACCTTTCCTCCAGGAACTTGTCCAAACCTTTTTTAAACCCAGCTACACTAACAGCTTTTACTACATCCTCCGGTAACAAATTTCAGAGTTTGATTACACACTGAGAGAAAAAATATTTTCTCTTATTAGTTTTAAATATGTTATCCTGTAGCTTTTTTTATATTCTGATGACGTAAACAATTGATCTACGTTTACCCGTTCCACTCCATTCATTAATTTATAGACCTCTATCATATCTCCCCTCAGCCGTCTCTTTTCCAGGTTGAAGAGCCCTAACCATTTTAGCCTCTCTTCATAGGAGTAGCCTTCCATCCCCTTTACCATTTTGGTGGCTCTTCTCTGTACCTTTTCTAATAACGCTATATCCTTTTTAAGATACGGCGACCAGAATTGCACACAGTATTCAAGGTGCGGTCGCACCATGGAACGATACAGAGGCATTATAATATCCTTTGTTTTATTTTCCATTCCTTTCCTTATGATACCTAGCATTATATTTGCTCTCTTGGCCGCCACTGCACACTGGGCGAAGGGTTTTAACTGAATTGCAGAAGGTGAGTCCCCACTGAGAAACTCTGCAAGACCCTAGCGTCCAGCGACACTATCACTCCGGTAGCCTGAACAGAGAAGGGTCAGAGGGCAGGAGTTGCCTACACCTCGAGAATATTATGGAGTACTGCCTGGCCAAAGGCACTGTCCCTGCGGGTCTTGCTCTCCAGGCAATAGTGAGCTGCAAATGTATGAACTGAAGACCATGTGGCAGCCTTGCAGATTCCCATCACTGGCACTAAGCGGAGATCGGCCACCGATGCGGCGACTGCCCTCATGCAATGCGCTGTGATCTGGTGCTCGAGGGAGAGGCCAGCTCGCTCACTGGTGAGGACAATACAGTCCGCCACGCGTGGACAGAGTTCGCTTAGTCATGGGGAGTTCCAGTCTGTTGGTTTCATAAGGCATGAAAAGCTGAGGAGCTCTTCAATGTGCTTGAATCCGCTGTAAATAGGACAGGGCCTGTTTGCAGTCTAGTGTATGAAGTACGAGTTCCACTTTGCCAATGTGAGGCTGTGGGAAGAAGGTGGGGAGGACCACCTTTTGATTGAGGTGGAAAGGAGCACCACCTTCGGGAGGAATATGGGGTGTGTGCACTGTTCTTGTAGAACCTTGTATAAGGTGGATCCGCCACCAGGGCCTGACATTCGCTCACCCTTCGAACAGATGTGAGAGCCACCAGAAAAGTCACTTACCATGACAGGTACTGCAGATGGCAAGTGGCCAGGAGTTTGAACTATGGTTTGGTGAGCTGAGAGAGCACCACGATGAGGTCTCACTCTGCCGCTGGGGTCGGAGGGGGGCTTGGATAACAGGAGGCTCCGGAAGAACCTGGAGACCAGGGGCTAGCTTGAGAGGGGTTTTCCCTCGACATGGTGGAGGTGAGTGGCTATGGCGCTCAGATGTACCCTCACCAAGTTAGATTTCAGCCCGGTGTGTGACAGGTGCAGTAAGTACTGCAGTACTAGATGCACCTGGCAGAAGAAGGGATTATCCTCTTTTTCCGCACACCATTGTTATACCGCTCAATACCAAAGGCATCTGAGCGGTTTACAATAATTAAAATACAGGCTGCAAGAAAGGAAGAAAAGAACGACATTTAAAATAGAAATAGGAGAGAAAGAACAGAAAAAGGCAACATATTAAAAATACATCAGCAGGGGAAGGCAATTAGTTATAAAGTACATCAGCGGGGAGGAGGGAGGGAAGACGAAGACGGGGGGGAAGGTTAAATGCCAAGCTAAAGAGGTAAGTTTTGAGTTGCGCTTTAAAAGACTGATAGGACTCCTCTGCACGGAGGGAAGGGGGAAGCGAGTTCCAGAGTTTAGGACCCAGGAAATAAAAGGCTGAGGAGTGGATAGATTCGAGATGGGCTTGTGAGGGAGAGGGAAGAGACATACGGTTTGTGTGAATGGAGCAAAGCAGATGAGAAGTGCGGAAGTGTATCTGGTCTGCGAGATAAAGGGGGGTACCTGTGCGAACTACCCTGTGTGCGAAAGTGAGGACCTTAAACTGAATACGAAATGAGATGGGTAACCAATGCTGTTGAAAAAGAAGAGGAGTGACATGATCGTAACGAGAAGCGTAGGTTAGAAGATGGACGGCAGTGTTCTTAATACGCTGGAGACGGGAAAGTTGGGATTGTGGGAGACCTGCTAGGGAGACATTACAATAATCGAGACGGGACATTACAAGGGAAAGAAGAAGTGTAGCCAAAGCAGAAGAAGAGAGAAAGGGGCGTACAGCCCGGAGCTGCTTAAGTGAAAAAAAAGAGCACTGGACAACTGAGGAGAGAGAGGAATCAAGAATAACACCTAAATACCGGAGGGAAGAGACAAGAGGAATAGATTGTGAAGAGAACGAGGGAGCACAAGTGGGGGAAGGGCTCCCGAGCGTGAACCAGATAGCAAAGGACTTAGCCGGGTTCACATGAAGGAAATTAGAGGGTACAGGCTCTACTGCGTTGTCCATGAGCAGACCTGCGAGCTCTGAGAGCAGAAGGGTCTGGTGAAGGAGAGGTCGCACTGGCTCTCCTGGAAAAAACCTGCGTGATACCTATTGTAGGTGGAGGAGGTATCCCTCCCTTACCAACTACAGAACTCACTGGTCCAAGGTGACACTGGCTCACCTGTGGGCGAAGACTGCCAGGCAGCCCCCTGTAAGCTGGTGAAGGTCTCCTGGAGGGAGTGGAGGCCCTGTCCTGGGAGTCAAAAGCTCTCCCCGGGCTGGGTGGGAGCTGGGGCCTGGGGCTTCTGTGCCTTTGGCTTCTAGCTCCATGGTTTTGTCTTTTAGGGTGAGAACCCTGCTGCTGGCCCAAAATGGGCTGGTAGTGGTGACTTTAATGAAAGGGTCCTTTTTTCCTCAGGAACAGGGGTCTTTTCCCTGATAGTTTCTTTTGGGGGAAGGACGAGGTCTTCTTGGACAGCTTCTGTCGAGTCATTATGTCGGCCTCTATCTCGGCCGCCTTGTTGGCCATAGGCTTGTCGAACATGTTCTCCCCGGTACAGGGGACGTAGAGCAGCTTGTCTTGGACTGACTGCTCGAGGTCCAAACACTGCAGCCAGGCTTGGCGTCTGGCACAGATGCTGACCGCTGCTACCCGAGCCACTGACTTAAAGCCATAATAGGCCATCCGGGAAAGGAACTTAGAGCAGTCCTTGATGCCGGGGGTCAAGGACTGGAACTGTTGAAGGGGTTTCTCAATGAGTCCTGCGGAAAACCCAGACAACTCCTGGGTTAGGGCCTTGAGATACATTGCTATATATAACTCATAGGCCTGGATCAGACACCTCAGCATCGAGCCCTGATAGCACTTGTACCAAGGGCTTTGAGGGCTCTAGCATCCCTAACAGAGGGAACAGAAGAATGAGTCTTCTGGCTTTTGAGTTTTTGTATGGTTGACTCGACAAACATGGAGTTGTGTGGGAGTTGGTGTTTGTGGAACCCTGGCCCTTTCCTAACACGGTACATGGGGTTGAGGAACCAGCTGACCACCGGTACCAACGCCGGGGTCTCCCACATTCTCAACAGGAGCCTCTTAAGGATCGGCTGCACAGGCACAGTGAGAGTTTCCTTGGATGTAGACTCCTACTGGAGAATCTCCAGCTCTTCGGTGTGTGGGTCATCCTCTGACTCGATTTGCACCAAGAGGGCTCTAGCCATATCCCCAACAAAGTTGTGGAAGACCATGTCCTCTGAAGGAGAATGGCCTTGGAGCACTGGGGGAGACGGGTCCGAGAGGATGTCTCAGTGCCGTCTGGTTTCTGGGGATGCCTTGTCATCAGTTTCCCACTCAGAGTCTAGGGGTGCCGACGAATCAGAGGCTCTGCTTGCCTAGAGGCCAGCGTTGAGGGGCCTGAGGCCTCCCAAGGACCTGGGGTTCGAGTTGAGGAAACTGGCCGGGGAGGAACGGATTCCCAAGAAACTAAAACAGGACCTCGACGGGTGCTGAGGGCTTCCGAGGCCGGTGGTGCTCGGAGCTTGGTTTGACGACCGGGAAACCCCCACAGTCGGGGGACCGGTTGCCAGGGCAGTTGATGCAGATGAACCAGCCATCTTTGCCTGCTGCAGGGCCAGGATAGCAGTGATGTTCTGCTCCAGGGCCACCATTCTGGTTTCCAAGCCAGAAGGCTCTGCAGCTTTTGGCACGGGCACAGAGAATCTTGAGCCTGGCGCCGGCACTCTCTTGAGTGCGTCCTTGATGAGGACTACAGTCTCAAGAAACTTTGCAGAGTCTCTGCTGGCTGAAAAATCCTTTTTGAGGACCTTAGTAGGGCACTTCTTGGAGCCGCCCGATTCCCCCCGAGGGGTTTTATCAGGTTTCTCTGGTGGAACCTCGACAGACTTTGAGGATTTTTTCTTCTTTCTTTCGGGATCCGAGTCTTCTCAGAGAAGCTGCCACCGCGGGACTCCGAGGACGCTCGGACCTCACGGGAAGTGGAGGTCTTGGAGCTCAGCATCAGGAAAGCTGGTGCTGAATCGGACTTTGGGAACAGTTTTTCCTGCAACTCCAACCTCTTTTATTGGTCATGATCTGGCACAGATCACAGAAGGTACTGTCATGGTCCGGTCCCAGGCAGTGTAGGCAGCAGTCATGGGTGTCTGTTACAGAAATGGTTTGACTGCAGCAGTCACATTTCTTGAACCTACCAGGAGACATGGTGGGAGACACCCGACCAGGGTCGACGAACCCTGGACGAAAAAAGGAGCAAACGCTGAACAAGGCAAGTCTCGATCAAAACAATGAGAAAAAAAGCCGAGAACAGCGCTGGCTCAAGACGGGAAGAGGAACCGGTACACAAACCAGGAAAGGCTAGTTTTTAAGGATATAGCAAGGATTTTTTTCCAGGGAATTGGGACAGACATCTGTTGGGGTCCATAGAAAAAAGGAGACTGAGCAAAATGGTACCCTTGAGCAGGAAGGGGATCACGCATGTATGGTAGCATGTCCCAAAGGCTTTCTTGAAAGCTGGGGAAATGCTCCACGTGGGCTTCATCGGCGCCGACATCACCCATATGTGAGGATCGACTTCCTGCTTGTTCCTGTACTGATGTCAGGCTCATCGGTCTGTAATTTCCTGGATCACCCTTGGAGCCCTTTTTAAAAATTGGTGTTACACTGGCCATCCTCCAATCTTCAGGTATTACAGATGATTTAAATGATAGTTCACAGATTGTAGGTCTGCAATCTCATATTTCAGTTCTTTCAACATCCTTGGATGTATACTATCCAGTCCAGGTGATTTGCTACTCTTCAGTTTATGAAATAGTTGTAATACATCTTCCCAGTGTATCGATATTTCTTTCAATTCTTCCACAGCATCTCCTTTAAATATCATTTCAGTAAAGACCGAAGTAAAGAATTCATTCAGTCTCTCCACTATGGCCTTGTTCCCTCTTAGTGCCCCTTTTACCCCTCTATCATCTAATGGTCCAATTGACTCTCTCAGATGTTTTTTCTACGAATGTACTTGAAAAGTCTTTATTATGCGTTTTTGCTTCCACAGCAAGCTTCTTCTCAAATTATCTCTTTGTCTGCCTTATCAAAGCCTTGCATCTAACTTGCCAGTGCTTGTGTTGTTTCCAGTTTTCGTCATTTGGCTCCTTTTTCCATTTCCTGAAAGATGCTTTTTTGGCAACAATAGCCTCTCTGACCTCACCTTTAAACCTTGCTGGCAGTTTTTTGGACTTCCTTTCACTTTTCTTAAAGCGTGGAATACAGCTTGTCGGCGCTTCCAAGATAGTATTTTTAAACACCCAAGCTTGATGTAAATCTTTAAACTTTGCAACAGTTCCTTTTAGATTTTTCTTAACTATTTTCTTCATTTTATCATAGTCTTCCTTTTGAAAATTAAAAGGTAGTACTGTGGATTTCCTTACCCTCCCTCCTCCATTTATTAAATCAAATGCGATCATGCTATGATCACTATTGCCAAGTGGCCCCAACACCCTTCTCTCTTGCACAAGACCTTGTGTTCCACTAAGGACTAGGTCCAAACTGGTTTCCACTCTGGTCGGTTCATGAACCAGTTGCTCCAAGCAGCAGTCATTCATTTCATCTAGAAACTTTATCTCCCTAGCATATCCTGCCATGACACTGACCCAAAAAATACCAGGATAATTGAAATCACCCATTATTATTACTGTGCTGTATCTTTTGTTAGTTTCCCTGATTTCTTTGAACATTTCATCATCCATTTGTTCATTCTGGCCAGGCGGTTGATAGTACACCCCCACTGCCATTGCCTTCCCCTTTTTACATGGAATTTCAATCCATAGAGATTCTAGAGTAAATTTTAATCTCCAGGAACAAGCAGGAATAAGTCCTCACATATGGGTACGTCGGTACCGACGGAGCCTGCGCGGGAAAGCTCCCCAGCTTCCCAGAAGGAAAGCTTTTGGGGCCTCCCACTGCGCATGCGCGCTGCCTTCCCGCCTTCCTGACCAACTCTCCTCAGTTCTTCTTTTTCCACGGAGCCAGCAGGTCGTGTTCCTGTCACCGCTGAAGAAGTTGTTATTTTAATTTATTTCTTTGGCCGCGTGTCTGCCTTCCCCGATTCCAGACCGGTACCGCCGGTCTTTTTTTTTCCTTTATTTCTTAAAAAAAAAAAAAAAAAAAAAAATCTTCTTTTTTCCTCACTTGGTGTGTTTGTTCTGTGAGGCCTTTAGGCCTTCACAAATTCTCCCTCATGGAGAAACAAGCCTCTGGGTTTAAAAAATGCACCAAGTGCAGCGGTACTATTTCAGTCACAGACACCCATGAATGGTGTCTTAAATGTTTGGGGCCTGACCATTCCATTCCGGATTGCCCATCCTGTTCTTTGATGTCTAAACGTGGCTTAAAGAACCGGGCAGCCAAGTTTCACATGCTGTTTTCTACAGATACTCCAGCATCGACATCTTCCAGGTCTTCCTCTCCTGAGGGTCTCAGGTAACCAAACATTCCTCTGGCAGGTCCTCAAAGGGCAAATCTCCCTCTAAGTATCGAGATACCCCTGGGCTTGACCCTGAGGACCCTGCCCCAGCCAAACAACCCCGGCGGGAAGCTCCGGCTTCCAAAGCTCCTCCTATGGGGTTATAGGTTGACATTGATGGCACGGCCTCGACCGATCACCTGTTAGACTGTTCTGGGGTACCGGCTCATTCATCCGGTACAGACATCCAGACAGTCGTGGCGTCCATGGATCATACAGTTCAATCCATGCAGCAGGCCATTTTTGCTTTCATTAAGGCTGCGACGCCCTCGGTACCGCACCCTGCGGTACCGACCCTGGTTCCGGTTCCACAACCGATACCGGTACCCAGGCCATCCACATCGACCAGGATACCGATTCCGGTTCCCAGTTCCGGGGTTTTTCCTGATACCGATCCGGTTCCGGGTACCCCCGATGTCGATACCGGTCGATACGCTTATCGATCCCTGGAAGCAAACAGACGATACTTTGAGTCTTCTGATGATTCTGATTCATCAGATGACTCTGCTGAAGTATCCCTTACTCTACCTGAGGAGCCCTCTTCTCCAAAGAGGAGAATGTCTCCTCCAGAGGATTTATCCTTTCAAGACTTCATCATTGAAGTAGCTAAAGGTCTTTCTATTTCTGTATCCTCTAAAAAAGAACCTAGAGCAAAAAAGTTAGACATTTTAGGATACTCTAAGGTTCCCAAAGAGGCAGTCACCTTGCCCATCCATGAAATTCTTCAAGAACACATGATGGACTTATGGGAGACTCCTCTCACCCTATCTCCACATTCTCGTCGTCTGGACACCATGTATTGTGTCCCCCCTTCTCCTGGGTTTCAAAAACTCAGCTCCCTCACCACTCCATCGTGGTGCAGTCAGCTATGAAAAGGATAAAGAGTACTAAAAGACACTCTTCTACTCCCCCAGGAAGAGAATGTAGGACTCTGGATGCTTTTGGAAGAAAAATCTTCCAAGCAAGTATGTTTATTGGCAGAATCAACTCATACAGCCTCTATATGGGCATGTTTCTGAAGGAAATTGCATTAAAGATACGCCATTTTCTCCCCTTTATCCCAGAGGATAGAAAGGAGGAGTTCCTTCTTTTGCTGAAGCATACCCAAGATATTTCAAAGTTCTCCAACAGAGCAGCCTTTGACTCCTTTGAGGGTGCTAGCAGAGCCTCAGGTATTGCCATAGCGGCTCGCAGAATTGCTTGGCTCCAGGCCTCTGACCTAGAACCCTGGGTCCAGGATGGATTGGGAAATTTGCCCTGTACAGGTGAGAATCTGTTTGGTAAGGAGTAGCAAATCAAAGCCACTCAAATGGATGCAGAAAATGCTGCTTTGGATAGACTTTCTAAGTCTACCTCTACCCCTGTCAAGAAGAAATCTTTCAAAAAGCCTTTCTACAAGAAGACCAGATTTGCCACAAATACTGGCCAACAATCTTCTGCAGCTCGCTTTGCTCCCAAGCGTCAGCAGCCTAAACAGGCCAGGGCAAAACCTGCAGGGGCTGCTACAGCCCAACAGTCCCAACCCCCTCAGGGTTTTTGACTTAAACCTAGAGAACTTAACCTTTCTGGCTCTAAAACATCCAGAACCTCTCACCATTCCAGGAAGGTTAACTCGTTTTGCTCCCAGATGGGAGCAAATTACATCAGAACAATGGACCCTCTCTATCATCAGAGAGGGTTACAAACTACATTTCTCCAACCTTCCTCCCCATACCATGGTGAGAAGTTTCAATTCTCCCCCATCTCTCCTAGACCTGTTGGGTCAGGAGGTGACCACTCTTCTCGCCCAAAAGGCAATAGAAGAGGTTCCTCTTCCTCAACAGGGGTCAGGTTTTTACTCCCCTTATTTTCTCATTCCCAAGAAAACAGGGGGGTACAGACCCATTCTGGATCTCAGAGAATTGAACAAATTTCTATACAAGGAGAAATTCAAGATGCTTTCTCTAGGTACTCTCCTTCCATACCTACAGAGTCAGGATTGGCTTTGTTCTCTAGATCTCAAGGATGCGTACACACATATACTCATCCATCCATCCCACAGAAAATTCCTACGGTTTCTGTTCCAGGGAAAACATTTCCAATACAGAGTACTTCCCTTCGGTCTAGCCTCTGCTCCAAGGGTATTTACCAAATGCATGGCAATAGTAGCTGCATTTCTACGTGCCCTGGGAATTTTTGTCTTCCCATACCTGGACGACTGGCTCATCCGAGCTCCATCTCAGTCCGAGGCTCAGACTTCCCTGGATCGCACCAGGCAACTTCTACAATATCTGGGACTTGTGATCAATCTGCCAAAGTCCCAACTCACCCCTACTCAATCCCTAGAATTCATAGGGGCCTGGTTGGATACCACCACTGCAAGGGCCTATCTGCCTCAGGCCCGTTGCCAACGTCTAGTGCACTTAGCCTCTCAGACTCAGTCCAGAAGCCACTTGACTGCCAGAGAGATGCTACAACTATTAGGCCACATGGCCTCCACAGTGCATGTGGTGCCTTATGCCCACCTACATATGAGAGCAGCTCAATGGACTTTATCCACCCAGTGGACTCAAGCATCAGGAGCTCTCTCAGACCAAATAGCAAACTCCAATCGTCTCTTTTGGTCTCTCCAATGGTGGATATCCACTCAAAATCTGTTGTTGGGGGCTCCCTTTCAACCATTGTTGCCCCAAGCAACCCTCACAACAGATGCCTCCCAAACAGGTTGGGGGGCTCATCTCCAAGATCTCTCCACTCAGGGCACTTGGTCTCGACAGGAGACCACCCTTCATATCAACCACTTGGAACTTCGAGCAATCTTTCTGGCTCTCAAAGTTTTTCATACCCTCCTCAGCAACATGACAGTCCTTATTCACACGGACAATCAAGTAGCCATGTTTTACATAAACAAACAAGGAGGGACTGGCTGTCTGTCGCTTTGCAACGAAGCTCTAAGATTATGGGCCTTCGCCAGAGAGCATCAAATCCATCTCCTGGCAGTATATCTTCCAGGAATCCAAAACTCTTGGGCAGACAGACTCAGTCGAGTTCTGCTTCCACACCAACGGTCCCTGCACATGGATCAGGTACTCAGGATCTTCCAGAAATGGGGAACTCCGGACACAGACCTCTTTGCAAGTCCGTGGAATGCCAAACTTCCCCGGTTCTGTTCCAGAATTCCGTGTCAGGGAGTTCAGACCAGGGATGCCTTCCTCCTGCAATGGGGTCAGGGCTTCCTTTATGCCTTTCCACCCATTCCTTTGATTCCCAAGACTCTGTTCAAACTTCAAAGGGATCAAGGGTCCATGATCCTCATAGCTCCACGCTGGCCACGCCAAGTGTGGTACCCTCTACTTCTGCATCTCTCCCAAGCCCCCTCCCTGGACTTGGGAGCGGCTCCAGACCTTCTGTCTCAGGAGGAGGGAACTTTGTGGCACCCAAACCCCAAGTCCCTTCACCTCAGAGCTTGGTTACTGAAGGCCTAGACCTTCAACACTTCAATCTTTCGCAGCAAGTGAAGGATATCCTACATGCCTCTAGGAAACCTTCCACTAGGCGTTCTTACGCTTTTAAATGGAAAAGATTTTCCATTTGGTGTGCTCAAAAGGGTCTTAACCCTCTAGCACTCCCACTGAATTCTCTTTTGGAATATCTCCTGCATCTCTCCAATGCAGGACTCAAAACGAATTCAGTAAGAGTCCATTTGAGTGCTATTGCGGCATCACTTAAGCCCATCAATGGACAACCTGTTTCCTCTCATCCTCTTATTGCAAGATTCATGAGAGGCCTAATCTTAACTAAACCTCCCATTCGACCTCCTCCGGTGGCATGGGACTTAAACTTGGTTCTTGGTCAGCTTATGAAGCCACCTTTTGAACCCTTAGCCACTACCTCCTTGAAATTTCTTTCCTGGAAGGTTATTTTTCTTATTGCAGTCACCTCAGCTCACCGTATCAGTGAACTGCAAGCTCTAGTGGCTAATCCACCTTATACAAGGTTCCATCATGATAAGGTGGTCCTTCGGACCAATCCCCACTTTATGCCTAAAGTGGTCTCCCCTTTTCATCTTAATCAAGAGGTATATTTACCTGTCTTTTTTCCAGCTCCTCATGCATCCAGTGCAGAGAGGAACCTTCATACACTAGACTGTAAAAGAGCTCTTGCCTTTTACCTCCACAGGACACAGCAACATTGAAAGTCTTCTCAGCTTTTTGTTGCTTTCGATCCTTCTCATTTAGGACTTCCAGTCTCCAAAAGAACACTCTCCAATTGGATTGCTCAGTGTATCTCTTTTGCTTACCAGAGTAAGAACCTTTCTCTGGAGGGCCATGTCACCGCTCACAATGTGAGGGCCATGGCCACCTCTATGGCTCATCTAAACTCTGTATCCATTGACCAGATCTGTCGAGCAGCCACCTGGGCCTCGGTTCATACCTTTACAGCCCATTACTGTTTGGACAAGGACTCCCGCCGGGATGCCTTGTTTGGTCAGGCTGTCCTCAGACACCTGTTCCATTCTTGAACAACTCCAGCCCACCTTCCCTGAATGGATGCCTGAGATCCATAGGAAGATGAGGAACCTTTCAGGGTCTCATACCCTTCAGGGGATCTCCCGGGCATCTTAGCTAGGGAGTCCCCATATGTGAGGACTTATTCCTGCTTGTTCCTGGAGATAGCACAGTTACTTACCTGTAACAGGTGATCTCTGGGAACAGCAGGAATTAGTCCTCACAACCCACCCGCCTCCCCTAGGAGTTGTATCTATCTCTCTCTTTCCTTTCCTCTCTCTATTGTCTCAGCTTTAAACTCGAACTGAGGAGAGTTGGTCAGGAAGGCGGGAAGGCAGCGCGTATGCGCAGTGGGAGGCCCCAAAAGCTTTCCTTCTGGGAAGCTGGGGAGCTTTCCCGCGCAGGCTCCGTCGGTACCGACGTACCCATATGTGAGGACTAATTCCTGCTGTTCCCAGAGTTCACCTGTTACAGGTAAGTAACTGTGCTTTTCCCGCAAAACTTGAATCCTTTGTCACTCAATGCCCTCTCTAACAGAGTGCAACCCCTCCACCAATTCGATCTGCTCTATCATCATGATATAATTTGTACCCAGGTATCACAGTGTCCCATTGGTTGTCCTCCTTCCACCATGTCTCTGAGATACCAATCATATCTAGCCTCTCATTCAGTGCTATATATTCTAATTCTCCCATCTTATTTTTTTTAGACTTCTAGCATTTGCATACAAACATTTTGGAGGCTGTATTTTGTTCATATTAATCTGACAGTTGGTAGGCAGGGGTAATTTGGAATCTTTAAGCTCTTTCTCCTCTGTACTCAAGGGCATTTGGACTACTTTTGTCTTTATTGGAACCCCTCTACTAATCTGCCCTAACTTCAATCTTTTGCTAGTATCCTTAAAGGATACATTGTTCTGAACCATGTGCTCTTGGGCGACTGTCGGCTTTCCTCTATTATCTAGTTTAAAAGCTGCTCCATCTCCTTTTTAAAAGTTAACGCCAGCAGTCTGGTTCCATCCCAGTTAAGGTAGAGCCCCATCCCTTCGATAGTGCCCCTCCTTTCCCCAGAATGTTCCCCATTTCCTAACAAATCCAAAACCCTAATCCTTGCACCATCGTCTCATCCAAGCAAATCTGCTGGCAACTCCCAACGTTCCATAAAATGGGCCGCTATTGCCTCCTTCACCCATCACGCAATTGAGGCCTTAGACATGGCTTCGCCCTTCCATGATCCTCCAAAAAGGATGAACAACTGAAAAGAGTCTGTCCACGCCAAGTACTTCTTCAGTACCCTGCACACATCCAACAAGTGAAGTTGCCTTCTGCCTCTCCTGCACCGCTGCCCAGAAACATGGACAGCATCACTGGCTGGCTGACTGAGATGAAAAACCAAGACTACCTTGGCCAGAAAGGATAGCACTGGTTATAACACCATTCTTTCCTCAGACATCGTGAGGAACGGTTCCCAGCACAAGGCCTGGAGTTCTGAAATCCTTCTTGGCGAACAAATGCCCACCAAAAACACCATCTTCAAAGTCAGATCCATCAAGGAGGACGACCCCAGAGGCTCGAATGGGTTCTATGTCAGTGTAAACACCAGATTCAGATCCCATGGTGGAACCACGAACCATACAAAGAAACCGAACCACATCCCGGTGAGCTCCCAGTGACTTGCCCTGAACGTGTTCCCAGTAACAGGCCAGTGCCACCACTTGCACCCATAATGAACTACCGGTCAACTCTTTTTCCAGGTTGGCCTGTAAAAACACCTGAATGTCTGGCAGAGTTGCCCCTAGTGAACGACATCTGTGTTCCACACACCAATCCTCAAAGACTCTCCACACTCTGATATAGGCTAGAGACGTGGAGCGCTTCCTTGTTCTCAGCATCGTTGAAGTCACAGGAGCAGAGTATCATTGTTTCCTTAGCCGTACCCTTTCAAGAACCAGGCCATAAGCAAGAATCGATCCACCTGCGGCATCCAAATGGGACCCTGCACAAGAAGGTCCACCCAAACAGGAAGCTGCCATGGGCTATCAGTCCTCAACCACTACAGGTCCACGTACCAAGGCCGACACAGCCAATCCAGGGCTATCAAGACCACACAACCGCAATGAGCTTCAATCTTTTGCACTAGCCACCCTATCAATGCCCAGGGTGGAAATGCATAAAGTAGGCCCGCTGCCAGCCACGCCTGGGTCAGCGCATCCAGGCCCTCTGACATACGTTCTCTCCTTCTACTGAAGAACCGGCCCACCTTCGTGTTGTCGAAGGTCACCATGAGGTCTGTGCCCAAATGACCCCAGTATCGCATGATCCGGGCAAACACTGTGCTGTCGAGGGACCACTCGGCCGTGGTCCATCTGATACTGGCTGAGATAATTGGCCTGCACATTCTCCCTTCCAGCCACGTGTGCCACAGAGATGGCCTGCAGATTTGTCTCTGCCCACACCAGCAGCGATTCCACCTCATCCAACCGGAAATACTGCCATCCGTGGTTAGCGGGATCCAGACCGGAGACTCTAGCAGCATGCCAACCAAGATCTTGTTCACTTGCAACCAACCAGAGGAGTGCGATGCGTTTGTACAAAGGGCAGGGCAACTGCTTGGATAGTGCCTGCCTCTGTGGAGACCACCACCTTAGGAGAATCTGCTGAGCAGCCGCATATGAGCTCGTGCCCAGGGAACCAGATTGATCGCCGCCACTATCAATCCCAGCAGCTGTAGGTAATTCCATGCCGATGAGGTTGCCATCTGCAGAAACCTCCGGACCTGGCTCTGAATCTTCTGCACTCTCTCCGTGGGCAGGAGACCCCCCCCTCCGTTGGTCTGAAACTGTGCACTGAGGTACACCAGGTCCTGGCTCGGCTGCACAGAGCTCTTGGCAAAGTTCACCACCCAACCTAATTGTTGCAGGCAATCGATCACGTGAGCCATGACTCATCTGCTCTCCTCTGGAGACTTCACCTGAATCAGCCAATCATCCAAGCATCCAGCATCATCCGCTACCAGCATCATCACCTTGGAGAAAGTGCGCAGCATGGTTGCCAGGCCAAACGGCAATGCTCGGAATTGAAAATGGCTGAAAGGTAGTGCAAAGCATAGAAAATGCTGCTGCTCTGGTTGGATAAGGATGTGCAGAAATGCTGCCATCAAATCAAGAGCTGTGAGGAACTCCCCTTCTTGACGGCCGCCACCACCGACCGGAAGGTTTCCATTCGAAAGTGGGGGGACGGACAATGCCCGGTTCATGGCCTTGAGATCCAAAATGAGCCAAAAAGTTCAGTCTTTCTTGAGAACAACAAAATATACTGAGAACTAACCGCAGCCTCACTGTTCTGGAAGCACTGCCACCACCGCCTTGAACTGCTGCAGGTGCCCCAGAGTGCCCTGAATGGCCTCCATCTTCCAAGGTCACCATCAGGGTGAAGGCATCCAGAAGGTTCTGTGCAAACTTGAGTGAATATCCCTCACCGATGACCTACAGCACCCACTGGTAGGCAGTGATCTGGGCCTAGGCGGAATAAAACCCCCGAAGGTGGCCACCCACCGGGATCACTCCCACCCAGGACCCTCTCACTTCATTGTGGCTTCCTGTTTGCCACGGTGGGCTCCATCCTGCCTCTTGTAACCCACAAAAGGCTGGGCTCGGCTCAGTTAACATCCTCTCTGGAACGGGGCAAAATGTACCACCCAGAACCAATGAAAATCTCAAGGCTGCCCCCCACACCAGCCCCACCGGACCAACTTGGGCTTGTCCTACAGAGGTCCACCTTTCTAAGATCCAGAATGGGTTGCAAGCTTCCTGATTTCGTTGGGATGAGGAAAAAGCTTGAGAACGGGGACATAATCTCTATATTGCTCTTTACTTGAGAAGGGACTGTGCATCTTCTTATGGGAGGTCTGTTTGCCAAAATTGAGTGTCGGAAAATAATAGAGATGAATCTCAAAGTAGTGAGAAATCTCAAACAGTAGCTATATTTTATTATGTCAGTATCAAGTTGTCCATGGTGATTTGGGTTCATTTCTTGTAGTAAAATATTAAACAATCACTCTATAGGCATGACAGACTGTTGCTGGATTCTAGTATTGGCAATGCCTGGGCTCTGCAAACTGTTTGGCCTGGTTCGCTATTTGAGGCTTTTGTTGTCTTCTGTCCTGTTTCAGCTGTTGTGGCATTTGCTGCCTTTGTCTGGGAAACTGTTGGTGTTGTCCCCTCTGATCAGAATACTGTTGCCTTTTGAAGACAGTAGCGGGTTCAACTGTGGCCACCATTAATTTCTGTACAGTTGCACAACAGTTTTTAATGATGTTCATCATTTCTTTACATTTTCTCCAAAAAGGCTATCTATTGTACACAGACATCCAATGATCTCGGGTGAATACCCTTCCTGAAGCCAGAAGATATGACCCAGGTTAGTCTATGAGTTGTATATGTGTGTGCATGTATGAGAGGATGAAGGGCTCTGCATGAGTCAGAAGATGGAGGGTGAAGTGTTAGGATAGGGATGTGTGTATGAAGTGGTGGGATTGGTGGGGAGGGTGTGCATGTGCATGTATAGTGTGATGAGGAAGGCACTGGTGAGCCTGCAGAGTTAGAAAAAAATCAGTGATTGTACCTTTAAAAACATTCCAGCAGTGCACAGGCTTCAGAGCAAGCTTAGAGTTTCTGAGGCTAGGCTGCCACACCCAAGCTCTGCTGACGGAGTAGCAGGCTTGGAGCATGATTACGAACACCTGTTAAGGCAGAGAGAAACGCTACCCAGGAAGCACCTTTATAAACCCTGCTTAGGGAAAAGCAGAGGGGAGAAGAGATTCTCAGGAGGAAAAGGTTGCTCAGAAGGGAAGAGCAGAGCAAGCAAACACTCAAGAAGAGAGTCCAGGAAGACAGAGTCAGAGACGGACTCAGAGCAGGACTGGAAATTGAGCTGGAAGTTCCCAGAAAAAAAAGTTCCAAGCAGAGGAAAAAAGAAGGACCTGGAAAGAGTCTGGCACAAGGGAAACCAGGCAAGAGCTGCTCAGACGGAGAGAGCAGGGCAGGTTCCAAACTTCTGTTCCTGACCAAGAGGTTCACAACACTCAGAGGTGGGTGCCTAGGTTTCAAACCAGGAGGCAGAAGAACCCAGCCTCCAACAGAAAGCCATGGTTAAACCTCAGAGAGGAACTGGGGCAAGAGAACCAAAGAAAGATATCCAGTAATACAGTTCTCCATATTCCTTACCGGGTAGAGAAGTCCTGGAGGGAGTTACAGGAATCCTCAGCAAGAATTCCACCAGAGGCAGGTCAAGAGGGCTCAGTGCAGAATATTATAATTCCAGAGCAGGAGGAAATGCAAGTGGAGTATAATGAACCAGACCCCTTGATTACTGAACTGCCAATGAACTGTTCTTTGTGTCGTGCAGAGGCTACAGAATCCTTGGTTAAGGAGTAGCAGCCTGAGTAAATGCTTTTGGGAAAAGCACTACCAAGAAAACTTAACCTTGCTAAGGTAGGAACCAGGTTAAGTAAGACAAGCTTGCACAGCACTGTATATTATCTCACTAAGGAAGCAGAAAGACATTCTTTACTTTGCTGAACCTAAGAAGCTGTACTTTTGATTTGCCTGTTTTGATTGACAAAACGTCTGCGTCTGTTTAATGCCTTTGAGAAGTTACTCAGCTTAAGGATATAAATATTTTCTGTGCTTTTTGTCCTGGAGGAAATATCCAGATACTTTGCGTTTGAACCTTATTTGTGCATATTTTGGGGAAATAAACTGTGTCATGTTTGCCTTCCACTCGATGTCTCCACAACTATCCTTTTTAAGAGGGAAACTACAACTCCCAGAGGGCACTGCTCCTGAAGGAAATAGTTTTCAAACCCTTTAAAGAGGACTAAAATGTCAACCCTAATCCCCTAAGCACGTGGCTGGGGATAGGGACACATGACAATAGGTGTAGATGTAGCTGTGTGGGTATGGATTCACATACGTGAGAGTATGGTGTGAGGTGGGATAGGGTGCTCTGTGTGTTTGTGTGTGTGTGTGCGCACGTGCATATATGTGTGAGAAAGAGTGGAATAGGATGGGATGAGGGGCTGTGGTGCATGAAAGGTTGGCAAGTGGAATGAGGGACTGTGTATTTATGTGCATGCACGAGTGTGTGTGTGAGAGGATGCATGAAGAGTAGGACATGTGTAGTCTTCTCTCCCTTCCACTCCCTCTCCACATTATCTCCCTCTCTCCTCAAGCCCCTGGCATCTGCTTCCCTTCCCCATCCATCCTCCTCAGCTCCCCGTCTCTGGCCTCCTACCCTTCCCCCTTTCATTTTGGGCCTCCTGCACATCTTCCCTTCCCCCTCTACTCTGAGCTCCCTTCCCTCCACCCTTCTCCATCTAACTGAAAAAAACCCATACTCCATTTACATAGCAATCGATTCCAGGCCTTTTTCACCACAGCTTCAACCTAACAGTCTTCATTTGGCAGCGGGGGATGACATATTCCCCCCCCAAACCCCCGACAGCCACATTTTGGGCTGGAGCCATGATCCTGCACACTGTTCTGCCAGCAGGAGACGGGCTCTCTGCTGGCAGCCATGAACATTTTTTATTACAGTCCCCCCTGGGGGATGGGTCCCCATAGCAAGCACTGCTATTCATTGCAACCTGTTGTGCAGAGGGTTGTATGTACAGACAGAGATATGAAGGATGGGGCCTTGCTAATACGTGTTCTCGCATTAGTGAAATGTGCTTAAAAATGTTTAACGCAAACTGAATTCTCCATAATTTTGAATTTAGCATGTGCCAGACATTCTATTGCTTCCTAGGCAGTGTCCCAGCTGCTTGCTGAATTCATCAGATGAGCTCAGACTAACTTGCTGATACGCCCGGGAAGGAATCAGAGTACATCCAATAGTAACACACATATGAAGGACAAGAAATTACAGAGGCGGCATCTTTTTATTAAAAAGTTGGTTTCTGCTACCATGGGTGCATAGAATTAACTGTAATACAAATTACATAAGCATTCCGAGTATATAGTAAGTTTAATGTTCACTTCAAGGCCAGCTAACAATGGAAAAAGGTTTCAACTTTAGAGCATAAATCAATTATAAAATTACTGCAATGTACTTACTTCTTTTAACCACAGGAGTTTAGGAGGCTGCATTTCTACAGACATAACGCCACCAACAGAACCTAACACACTGTGTTCTGTCCTGTTGATTCGATCTACTTGTCTGGATGCCCGGTGATCCATCCACATAATAACATTTCTGTGACTTTCTCCTTTGAGAAAAGTGAAGGGGGAGAAATGTTTACCTAGGTGTTAAGTACAGTATTCCTCCATAAATTTCATATACAGACATTTACACTCTCTCATACCAATGTGAACCCATAGGATCACAGGGATAAGCTGTCAAATAGACAACAGTAAAAATGAATGAAAAGTATATTTACTTTTTGGCAAAATACTTCAGGATGGGATTTTAATGCAAACATTTTCATACATAATTACAAATCATTTCATGAAAACCTGACAGTTAGCCATCACTATCTTGAAGCAACCTGCGTGCATCACAGGGAGGGGTTTACTAAGTGTTCTGTTCATTGACATTGATTAGAAACTTAAACGTGGGAGTTTAGGTGTTCTGGAGGGGCAGTCGAGTACACTATGCAGAGCAATTGAAGATCAGGACAAAAACTGCTTGAGGAAAAGAGAGGGAGGAGAGGACAAACAGTACTTTGGGTTACTGTACATACTAGAATGCAAGTCAATCTAGCCTGCTTCTCTCTCTTATCGTGCTCTAGCAGAATTCACAAACTCAGAGAACGAGTGACTTGGGTGCCTAACTTACAGAGTTAAGTGTCTAGCAAATAGAAATATTTCCCTATTTGAACGCTTAATTTGCACTAATGTTTACTAGGCACCTGTGGTGGTGTGAGGGAGGGGGATGTTCAGTGGCTAGCTATCGCCACTGAACTTTTCACCCAGATATTCAAAGCTGGGGCCATATACAGTCATTGGCATGGAAGGCATAGTTAATCACCTGTAATAGGTGTTCTCCAGAGACAACAGGAATCAGTCCTCACATATGGTGACACTGGCACCGATGGAGCCCACACAGAAGCATCTCCCCAGCTTTCAAGGAAAGCCTTTAAGAGATGCACCACATATGTGTGGTCCACTTCCCGCCCAAGGGTGCCATCTTGCTTCAGTCTATGACATAGCTAAGATGGCAAAAATATCAGATGGTAAAGAAGAAACTCCAAGGGGAGGAGGGATGGTTGTGAGGACTGATTCCTGATGACCCCGGAGAACACCTGTTACAGTTGAGTAACTATGCTTTCTCCAAGAACAAGCAGAAAGTCAGTCCTCACATATGGTCCAACAGAAAGCGCTGTACCGCATGAAACAAACACACAACCCAGTCTATCCGTGGTAAGTATGAGACTTCCCAGCTACAGGCTATCGAGAATCTGTAATCAAAATAAAAACACCATAGCAACTTGCAAAGGGAGAGCGGTGACCAGCAGCAGTCGAGACCCAAGGGAGAGACTCTCACAAAAACCAAGCTTCCAGTGAACACCAGCACTCCGGTAGCCTGAACACAGAAGGGTTGGAGGGCAGGAGATGCCTACACCCCAAAAAAGATTATGGAGTACAGCCTGGCTGAAGGCGCTGTCCCGTTGGGACTCCATCTTCAGACAGTAGTGAGCTGCGAAGATATGGACCGAAAACCAGGTGGCGGTTCCGTTATGGGGACAGAACGCAGATTGGCCATGGAAGTAGCCATGGCTCTGATGCGGTGTGCCATGACTCTGGTCCAGTGAGAATCCCGCTTGCTCATAGGCAAGGGTAATGCAGTCCGCCACCCAGGTGGACAGAGTTAGCTTAGTTACTGCAAGCCCCAGATAGCTGGGGTAATAGGATATGAAAAGCTGTTGAGCTTTACTGTGGCTCTGAGTCCATTGCAGGTAGAAGGACAAGGCATGAGGCCTGGGAAAGAAGGTGGGGAGAACCACCTCCTGATTGAGCTGGAATGAGGACACCACCTTCGGCAGAAACTTAGAACATAAGAACATAAGATATGCCATACTGGGTCAGACCGAGGTCCATCCAGCCCAGTATCCTGTTTCCAACAGTGGCCAATCTAGGTCATAAGTACCTAGCAGGTTCCCCAAAAGACACAAGTTCCGCAGCGCTTGTACTGGGTCAAGCATTGATATCCTGGGTCCCTTCTTAATAATGGTATATGGACCTTTCCTCCAGGAACTTGTCCAAACCTTTTTTAAACCCAGCTACACTAACAGCCTTTACTACATCCTCCGGTAACAAATTCCAGAGTTTGATTACATGTTGAGTGAAAAAATATTTTCTTTTATTAGTCTTAAATAGTTTACCCTGTAGCTTCATTGCATGTCCCCTAGTCTTTCTATATTCTGATAAGGTAAACAATCGATCTACGTTTACCCGTTCCACTACGTTCATTAATTTATAGACTTCTATCATATCTCCCCTCAGCCGTCTATTTTCCAGGTTAAAGAGCCCTAACCTTTTTAGCCTTTCTTCATAGGATTATACTTCCATCCCCTTTACCATTTTGGTGGCTCTTCTCTGAACCTTTTCTAAAATCGCTATATCCTTTTTAAGATACGGCGACCAGAATTGCACACAATATTCAAGGTGCGGTCTCACCATGGAACGATATAGAGGCATTCTAATATCTTTTGTTTTATTTTCCATTCCTTTCCTTATCATACCTAGCATTCTATTTGCTCTCTTGGCCGCCGCTGCACACTGGGCCAAGGGTTTTAACATGGTATCCACAATGACGCCTAAATCTTTTTCCTGAGTGGTGGTTCCTAATGTGGAACCTTGCATCGTGTAACCATAGCTTGGGTTGTTCTTCCCTAGGTGCATAACCTTGCACTTGTTCACATTAAATTTCATCTGCCATTTTGATGCCCAGTCTTCCAATTTATCAATATCCTCTTGCAATTTTCCACAATCCTCCTGGGTTTTAACAACTTTAAATAGTTTTGTGTCATCTGCAAATTTGATAACCTCACTTGTTATTCCACTTTCCAGGTCATTTATGAATATGTCAAAAAGCAGTGGACCCAGCACAGATCCCTGGGGTACACCACTATTCACCTTTCTCCATTGGGAAAATTGGCCATTTAGCCCTACCCTCTGCTTTCTATCTTTTAACCAGTTCCTGATCCACAATAGTACACTGCCTCCTATCCCATGACTCTTTAGTTTTGCCAAAAGTCTCAGATGAGGGACCTTGTCAAAGGCTTTCTGAAAGTCCAGATACACAATATCAACCGACTCACCTTTGTCCACCTGTTTATTCACTCCTTTAAAAAAACATAACAGATTAGTAAAACAAGATCTTCCTTGTCTAAAGCCATGTTGGCTGTCTCCCATTAGTTCATGACTATCTACATGCTGAGTAATTTTATTCTTTATGATGGTTTCTACCATTTTTCCCGGTACTAATGTCAGGTTCACCGGTCTGTAGTTTCCCGGATCACCCCTGGAACCCTTTTTAAAAATTGGTGTTACATTGGCGATCCTCCAATCTTCAGGTATTAGAGATAATTTTAATGATAGTTCACAGATTACTAATAGCAGGTCTGCAATCTCATATTTCAGTTCTTTCAACACCCTTGGATGTATACCATCCGGCCCAGGTGATTTCCTACTCTTCAGTTTATCTAATCGTTGTAATACATCTTCCCGATGTATCGATATTTCCTTCAATTCTTCCGCACCTTTAAATACCACTTCAGTCATGGGTAACATCCCTACATCTTCCTCAGTAAAGACCGAAGCAAAGAATTCATTCAGTCTCTCCGCTATCGCCTTATCGCCTCTTAGTCCTCCTTTAACCCCTTTATCATCTAATGGACCAACTGACTCTCTCACAGGTTTTTTGCTATGAATGTACTTGAAAAGGTCTTTATTTTGCGTTTTTGCTTCCGCAGCAAGCTTCTTCTCAAATTCTCCCTTTGCCTGACTTATCAATGCCTTGCATTTGACTTGCCAATGCTTGTGCTGTTTCCAGGTTTCGTCGTTTGGCTCTTTTTTCCATTTCCTGAACGATGCTTTTTTGGCAACAGCAGCCTCTCTGACCTCAGCTTTAAACCATGCTGGCAGTTTTTTAGACTTCCTTCCACTTTTCTTAAAGCGTGGAATACAGCTGGTCTGGGCTTTCAAGATAGTATTTTTCAACAACACCCAAGCTTGATGTACGTCTTTAACCTTTGCAACTGCTCCTTTTAGTTTTTTCTTAAATGTTTTCCTCATTTTATCATAGTCTCCCTTTCGAAAGTTAAAAGGTAGTACTGTGGATTTCCTTACTATCCCTCCTCCACTAATTAAATCAAAGGCGATCATGCTATGATCACTATTGCCAAGTGGCCCCAACAACCTTATCTCTTGCACTAGATCTGGTGTTCCACTAAGGACTAGGTCTAATATGGCTTCCCCTCTGGTCGGTTCATAAACCAGCTGCTCCAAGAAGCAGTCATTTATTTCATCTAGGAACTTTATCTCCCTAGCATGTCCTGACGTGACACTGACCCAGTCGATACCGGGGTAATTGAAATCACACATTATTATTACTGCACTGTAACTTTTGTTAGCTTCCTTGATTTCTTTGAGCATTTCATCATCCATTTGGTCATTCTGGCAAGGCGCTCGATAGTACACCCCCACTGCCATTGCCTTCCCCCTTTTACATGGGATTTCAATCCATATAGATTCTACAGCAAATTTTGTTTCCTGCAAAACTTTAATCCTTTCTGACTCAATGCCCTCTCTAACATAGAGAGCAACCCCTCCACCAATTTGATCAGCTCTATCATTACGATATAGTGTTTGTACCCAGGTATCACAGTGTCCCACTGGTTGTCCTCCTTCCACCATGTCTCTGATATTCCAATCATATCTAACCTTTCATTTAGTGCTATATATTCTAACTCTCCCATCTTATTTTTTAGACTTCTAGCATTTGCATACAAGCATTTTAGAGAATGTATTTTATTCATATTAAATTGGCTATTGGTAGACATGGGTAATTTGGGACCTTTAAGCTCTGTCTGCTCCATACTCGAGGACATTTGGGCTACTTTATTCTTTTGTGGAACCTCTCTGCTTTTGGTAGTATCCTTCAAAGATACATTCTTCCGAACCATCTGCTCTTGGGTGACTGTCGGCTTTCCCCTAATATCTAGTTTAAAAGCTGCTCTGTCTCCTTTTTAAAGGTTAATGCCAGCAGCCTGGTTCCATCCCGATTAAGGTGAAGCCCATCCCCTCGGAAGAGCCCCTCCTTTCCCCAGAATGTTCCCCAGTTCCTAACAAATCCAAAACCCTCATCTCTGCACCATTGTCTCATCCACGCATTGAGACTCCGGAGCTCTGCCTGCCTTTTGGGTCCTACGCGTGGAACAGGAAGCATTTCGGAGAATGCTACCCTGGAAGTTCTGGATTTCAACTTCCTACCTAAAAACCTAAATTTTGCCTCCAGAACCTCCCTACCACATTTTCCTATGTCATTGGTACCGACATGTACCAAGACAGCAGACTCCTCCCCAGCACTATCTAAAACCTTATCTAGGTGGCGCGTGAGGCCCGCTACCTTCGCACCAGGCAGGCATGTTACCAGGTGATCCTCACGTCCACCCAGCTATCTACATGCCTAATGATCGAATCACCAACTATAACGGCTGTCCTAACCCTTCCCTCATAGGCACATGGCCCTGGAGAAACTTCCTCGGTGCGAGAGGGTTTTACATCACCTGGAGGACAGGTCCTAGTTACAGGATCACTTCCTGCCACACCAGGGTGATGCTCTCCTGTCACGTGACCTCTCTCCTCCATGGCAACAGGGATGCTGCCAGACTGGAGGTGGGACTTCAGGACTATATCCCTGTAGGTCTCGTCTATGTACCTCTCTGTCTTATGCTTTCCAAGTCTGCTACTCTAGCCTCTAGAGAACGGACTCGTTCCCTGAGAGCAAAGAGCTCTTTGCACCTAACGCACACGTAAGACCTCTCACCAACTGAGAGAAAATCATACATGTGACACTCAATGCAAAAGACTGGAAAGCCCCCATCCCGCTGCTGGACTGCTGTCTGCATCTTAGTTTTAAGTTTGTGTTTAGATCTAAGTTCTTTACTTACTAAGGGTTGCTATGGATATTTATACTAATAAAACTGTACCTAGGGTGTGCGTGGAGCACTACCCTGTTCTTGCAGAACCTTGTGTAAAGAGACTCTGCTATCAGAGCCTGGAGCTCTCTAATCCTGCGAGCTGATGTTGGTGTTACCAGGAAGGTGACCTTCCAGGAGAGGTACTGCAGGTGGCAGATAGCTAAAGGCTCAAACAGAGGCTTAGTGAGTTGCAAGAGCACCACATTAAGGTCCCATTCTGCCACCGGGGGGCAGATAGGGGGTTTGGACAACATGAGGCCCCATAGGAACTGAGACACAAGGAGCTGAGCCGAGAGGGGCTTCCCCTCGATGGAGTGGTGATGCGCCGCCATGGCGCTTAGGTGTATTCTGACTGAGATGGACTTCAGTCTCACCTGTGATAGGTGGAGCAGGTATTGGAGCACTACATGCACTGAGCAGGAGAACGGGTTCATCCGTTTCTCTGGGCACCACAGTGAGAAACATCGCCACTTGACGGCATATGTCTTTCTTGTGGAGGCCTCTCAGGAGGCCAAGAGGATGTCTTCCACATCCCATGTAAGGTTGAAGAGGGCTAGTACTACCCTTTCAGCAGCCAAGCCAAGAGCGAGAGGGACCCAGATTGGGTTGTAGGAGAGTGATCCTGCGAGAGTAGTCCTGGGGCTTGGCCCAGGGGAATGGGCGGTACTGTCAATAAGAGGAGCAGTGGGGACCAGGGCTGTCTGGGCCACCAGGGGCTATCAGAAGTAGCGAAGCTCTGTCACATTGAGCCTTGAACAGGATCTTGGCTATCAGCGGTGTTGGGGGGAAGCGTACAGGAGGCCTTCCGACCATGGGATGGGGAATGCATCCGCCGCTACCCGAGATGGGTGCAGTCAGCGGGAGCAACTGCGTGTTGTCCAGGCTGGTGAACAGGTCCATCACTGGGATGCCCCAGAATCAGAACAGCCATGAGGCTACTGCTGGATCCAGGCACCACTCGTGTGGCTGGAGTACCCTGCTCAGCTTATCCGCCAAGATATTGTCCTGGCCCAGGAGACAGACCCCTCTCAGGAGCATATCGCTGCTTGTGGCATAAGAGCAGAGGGCTACCGTCTCCTGGCAGAGGGGGTACAATCCCGTTGCCCCCTGTTTGTTTCATGGAGAACATCGCGATCTGGATCAGCACTGCGTGATGCTGTAGCTAGTGGCAGAAGGCTTTGAGGGCCAGGAATATGGCCCTGATTTACAGCAGGTTGATCTGCATTTCAGATTCCCTCTGGGACCAGCAGCTTTGTGTCTGGAGGCTGTCGCAATGCATTCCCCAGCCCATTAGAGAGGCATCCATGGTGAGGACTTTCTGAGGGGTGGGTGCCTGGAAGGGCATCCTGGCCTGAAGGTGACCTGGATTCTGCCACTGTCCAAGGAAGTTCCCTAGCTGGCAGGTCACATACACCCTGTCCCTGATCCTGTCTGTAGCTTGGGTCCACTGAGAGTGGAGGCACCACCGGGCTGCTCTCATGTGTAGGCGGGCATCTGGGGTCACGTGGACTGTGGAGGCCATGTGTCCCAGCAAGTGGAGGAGAAGCCAGACAGGCAGTGCCCTGTGCTGTTGCACCTCTGTGGCTATTTTCCTGAGGCGTGCTGACTTCTCCAGAGGGAGGAAGGCTTTTACCTGAAGGGTGTCCAGCTGCACCCCTATGAACACTAGGTTCTGAGCAGGAGTGAGGTGGGACTTGATCTAGTTTATGACAAACCCCAGGTGCTGCAGGGCGTTTATGGTGCATCCAGTGGTGCATTGTGCCTCTGCAGCTGTGGCCCCCTTTTTGAGCCATTCATCCAGGTAGAGGAAGAGGAAGAGGAAGCCCTTGAAGCCTGAGGTGGGCCGCGACCACTGCAAGGCACATTGTAAATACCCTTGGAGATGGGGCTAGCCCAAAGGGCAGTACCCTTTATTGGTAGTGTTGTTCCCCCCCCCCCCCCCCACACCACAAACCGGAGGTATTTTCTGTGGCTGGTGTGGATTAGGATGCAAATGTAAGCATCCTTTAGGTCTAAGGAGCAAAGCCAGTCTTCCAAGGAAGAGCATCAGGAACTTCTCCCTGACCAGAAACCTGTTGAGCTCTCACAGGTCTAGGATGGACCTGAGGCTCCCAATCCTCTTGGGGACGAGGAAGTACCTGGAGTAGAAGCCGGTTCTCCAGAGGTGTTTTGGGACTGGCTCCACAGCTTTGACCCAGAATAGTCCTGCTAGTTCGGTGAGGAGCAGGATCTGGTGAAGGAGAAGCCGGGTGGACTCTCCTGGGAAGAATAGGGACTGTGTCTGATATAGGTGGTGATGGCTGTCCACCTGTGGGCAAACAGGGCTAGGCGCCTCCCTGTGGGCAGCAAAGGACCCCCTGGGAATGTGGGGGTTGCACCCAGGCCATCAAAAGCCTCCCCCAAGCTTGGCCTGAGCTGCTGCCGGGGGCTTCGGGACTTTATGCTTTCTGGGACCATGTCCCTGGCCTTTTTGTTGCTGGGCCTGGAGAGCATGAGAAGGCTTGGATGTGTGGAGTAGTACTGAAGCCCCCTTTCTTACTTGGGAAAAAGGACTTTTTCCCCAGGGTTCTCTTTTGGGGTTGCACCGAGGTCTTTTTCGAGAGCCTGGTTCTCGTCACATACTCGGTCTCTATCTCCGCTGCTTTGTCTACCATGGGTTTCCTGAACAGGTTTTGACATCGATCAGTTTGTCCTGTACCTATTGTTCCAGGTCAAATGACTGTAGCCATGCTTGGCGTCTTGCCCTGATGCCTGCAGTGGCCTCCCTAACCAATGACTCAAAGCCATCATAGGCTACTCGGTGCCACCTTGTGTCTGGGGACTTCGTCCTCGGTCTCCCATTCAGACTCGAAGTCAGAGTATGAGTCTGACGCCGCACAATCACCTCAGTCGAGGACCACTCTCCGCGGTACAGGACCTCCGGAGGATTGTTGCTCCGAGCCGTGGGCACTCGCCAGGAAGGACCAGTGTCCTGAAGAATGGGACAAGGACTTCAACTGGGGCCGATGGCGCTCGAGGACTACTTCTGGGGAAGCCCTCGATGTCGAGCATCTTGTCATCGGGGCGGATGAACTGGAAGAGCCAAACGCCCACCGCATGGCCACTAGTGCAGATATACTGCTCTCTAGGGCTGCCATTCTGGTCTCCATGCCAGTTGGCTCCCCAGCCTTCGACGCAGGCACTGAGGAGTCAGTACTGTCGAGGGGGAGACCTCAATGAGGATAGACTCGGAGGCCCGAGGCCAGTCAGCAGGAGCCGACGACTCCTTGCGGGGCAACTTGGAGGGCCGCTCCTGCCCTGACTCCTCATGCTTGGGGCTGCGGGACCTGGGGTGGGATTTCACCTTCTTTCCTGATCCGTCCTCCAAGACGGTCTTCAAGGATTTCTTCTTCTTATGCTCCACCTCTGGGAACTTCCGCTCGGAGGAATCGTGGCTGCAGGTCTCCAAGGCGGCTCTGCTTTGCAAGGCACCAAGGTATAGGAGGGGTCCCTGTAGTGTGGTGTTACTGGAAATTCTGAGGCGGAGTCAGACTTATGAAAAAAATGTTCCTGCTGCTGATGGCGACTCTTAAGGTCGCAGAGTTCGCAGTCGGAGTCATTGTGCTCCAGACCAAGGCATCAGAGGCAGCAGTCGTCTGGATTGGTAAGTGACATAACTTTGCCACACCGGTCATACTTTTTGAAGCTATTTAAGGCCATCGGAAAAATGGGGTCCCTGCCTCCTGGCAGGGGTCTGAGGCCTTGGGCTGAAAAAGGACAAGAATGCAGGTTGAGGTAGACCTTGATGAAAAAAGTGGAAAATGGATAGACGAACCCAAGGAGCAACACAGAGGTGAGTTGGCTCAGGGGCGGGAAGGAACCAGTATGCAAACCAGACAAAATTTAACTATAAAAAAAAAAAATCTGACTTTTTCAGGGGAAAAAAGAATGTCTGAAGGGCTCCACTGAGAAAAGGAGACTGAGGCAAGATGGCACCCTTGGGCAGGAAGCGGACCATGCATGCATTGTGTAGCTTCCAAAGGCTTTCTTTGTAAGCTGGGGAGATGTTTCCACGTGGGATCCGTCGGCACCATCACCATATGTGAGGACCGACTTCCTGCTTGTTCCTGCAGAATATCCGGATAGCGCTGAAACTAACCAGGCAGCGGCGATATTCAGCTGCTGCCCAGTTAGCTTCAGCAGATGAAATGCTTGCGTAACTTTAGGTTCCTAACTCTCACCTCTTTGGGATAACCGGCTAGTGGCTGAATTTCATACTAGCCAGTTATCCCTGAGTGCCACCTCTGATCTGTCCCCAGAATACTCAGTCACTAACCAGCTAGCATCGAGGCATTCAGTGGCAGTACTACAGGATATTCAGCGGCACAAACTGCATTAGTGCCTCCGAATATCCTGCAGAGCACCATTTAGGTTGTTTGCAGGTCTGTAAACTGTCTAAATAGCTTTGAAAATGCTCTCCTCCTTAAATTTACCTTCCTATAAAAAGTGGGTGGGACAAAGGGAAGGACTGAGACAGACAGACAAGTTAGGTATCCAGAGCTAGGCGCCTAGCTTAGGTTCCTAAATTTAAGAGCTCAGCATTTTTTTTTTTTGTAAAATATAAGCTTCATGAGACTCTGAGAGGAGCTGTGGTTTGAATGTTTCTGGAACAGCCCTTAGAAATGGATTGAGACAAGCATTTCCTTTTACATACGCCACCCTGGCTGGGCTTCTAACAAAACCTTGAGATGGTTTAAATATCATAATTAAAATCGCAGGAGGACTGGCATATAATCCATGAGCTTACTGCTAAAATCATATAAAGCACATATTTTAAAAAAAAAAAACCTAAAAACTTTTACTATAAACTTGGATTCAACGAAAGCAATAGGACTGAGGAAGAGATCTTCAGAGTACTACCTCACCCTATAAGATTTTAAAGGGTTGTGAAATCCAGAGGAAGATTTCTTAGCTTAGCACTCACCACCAAATAAGAACCTGAACAATCTCATCTCTATGGTATATCGACACTATGAATCAATGCACTAAAGTCCATTAAGAGTATGCATGCTTATAATTTAGCACCTCCAAGCTGAAAAAAAAATGTGTTTAGTCAATTTTTCTTTGCACAGTAGTTCTCGATTTCATTCCTTATGGCCCTCAAAATGACGTGTATTCATATAAATGCAAAGCGTATTCATTGGGAGTATCTTGAAAATCAGGTCTGGTTGGAGACCACAAAGACAAGTGCTGACCACTAATGTGTGACAATATCACTAATAATGCAGACATGGTCTTGGAGTCTGGTATCTTTTGCTGACCAAATCTCAATATAAAACAATATTTTATTACTTAGATTGTTTATGCCATCAAAATATAGAAAGACTAGGGGGCATTCAATGAAGCTACAGGGTAACCTATTTAAGACTAATAAGAGAAAATATTTTTTCACTCAACGTGTAATCAAACTCTGGAATTTGCTATTGGAGGATGTAGTAAAAGCTGTTAGTGTAGCCGGGTTAAAAAAAAAGGTTTGGACAAGTTCCAGGAGGAAAGATCCATAAACCATTATTAAAGGGGACCCAGAATATCCACTGCTTGACCCAATACAAGCATTGTGGAACCTTTGTCTTTTGGGGAAACTGCTAGGTACTTGTGACCTAGATTGGCCACTGTTGGAAACAGGATACTGGGCTTGATGGACCTTGGTCTGACCCAGTATGGCATATCTTATGTTCTTACTTTATAAGGGTTAATTTCCATTTATCCCAAGTTAGGGAGGATAAGTTACTAGGAGTTAGTATCCTTATGGGGAGCATTAAAGGCCCAAGGCAAAGCTGGGAACCAATCTAAGAAGGGCACCAATAATAGCAAATACTTGAGCCCGGAGGTCATCAGAACTCTTATAGGTTTGACCCAAGTCTTTTACATTAAAATATTTTTTTTAAAGAACATATATTGAAGCCATTTTAACAGACTTGATAAACTCTGTCTTTACTTGCTATGTACCAGCCAATCAGAATGCAAGATTACCCGCCAAATCCCATGTGCCATGCCCATGAGATTATAATACAGAATAATGTACAGGCACGACAGAATTGCATGGTTTTCTTACTTCTGAACATTTGGGCCTCCATGCTTGTTTAATGATTGATTTGTTGCATTTGGAAATTATGAACTGGTGTAATTTTACCTTCATAGTTCACTGGCAAAGGGCGGAACTGCTTATCCAGAACAACTAGTGAGCAGGTGGCATCAAAGCCGAGTCCTCGAATGCATTTTCCATTTACTCGTCCCACTTTCTGTGAAATAAAAACAAGGATGGCAAGCGAGTACGGAATATAGCAAATTTAATATGTTCCATCACGTAACTACGCACATTATGACGCTATTTAATGACAGTAGAAGGCCATAAAGAGACTACACTTCTACCGTGATATTCATTTTTGGTTTCCCTATCTTAAGATATCAGGAGGTGCCTTTGTGGAAAGTCCAAAGCACCCTCCTGTGTGTAAAACAGGCTTTACTCATGGAAAAGGCTTTGTAAATTACCTCATACAGTGTCATTTTTAAAAGCCTTTCCTGTGTGTAACACCTGTTTTACACATGGAAAAGAGCTTTTGTAAAATTGCACAGTGGTATACGCACGTATCAAGTGCACATGGTGACATCACAGCATGTACTAATAGGCAAACCATGTGTTGTGTGTTCTCAGATGCATAGTTTGGGCGTACCTGGATCATAGTTATGAAGCATGTGTGTAATTAATAAACTATGCGGCTATGCATGTAGTGTACACGCACATATTTATATACTGTATACTTACTGGGGAGTGTTCTGTGAGCCTATTTGATAGAAGGCACATGTGCACCTATGTTGCCTTTATAAAATAAGCATCGGCATATATCCCTCATAATGAATCTAATTTCAACAACAACTAGATTTCTCACAAACTACTTTTCTACATTCAAAGAAGCCATTTCAAATGTGATTGTTTTAAATATTATTGTTAGCAATATCAAAATCAAAATGTGGCAGCAAAGAGGCTCTCACGTCTCTCAGGAAGCAAGGAAGTGTTCTGCCGCCAAAGAAAAGAAACTAAAGCACCTCTTGAAAAGTGAATTTAAGTTATCATGTGTTAGGATAATAAATAAGGAAGACAATTTTATAACAGGGCTCCTACGTTTGGAGGTGTAGAAGGTGCCTTATTTTAGCCTCTTTTATAAAAGGAACATAAGTGCCTATATGTCTTTATATAATTCTAGCACAAATCCTACAGAAATAGTGCCTACATTGTAAGCACAGACATTTACACCTGCTCAGAAGCAAGCACATATGTTAGCGTGTAAAGTATATGCATAAATGCATATTTTATAAAATGCATATGTAAATCATGACTTCATTCACGCTCCACTCAAACTCCTCTTTTGATCATGCCTACTTTATAAGGACACTCCTAAGTGCATAGTGCATACTTTTAATCGTGACCTAATTTTATAAGAGACCATTAATGCGTGGAAAATGTTTATAAAATTACCTGCCAGAAGTCTCTTTTCTTCCCAGAGATCATATAGATTGTATTGTAATAAAAAAAAGAATGTGAGAGGCCAACCAGAAAACAATCGTTAAAGGGGAAAGGAAATGGAACAGGCAAGAAGACCATTGCTACAATCCTTTTTCATAGGACATTCAACCATACCTATATCATCACACTCCCTTACCCCCCCCCCCCTTCCTTGGACAGTGTAAGACTGGCTTCATGAATATTTTAGAGCGACTGATCAATAGCTAGAGAACAGTGAACTGTCCATCTGCAAATTACTGAGCATGCCATGAATATTTAAAGAGGTAACCACAGAACAAAGACGCAATGAAAAGATGGTACTTTATTTTTTCATAAAGACAAGACAAACAAGTTCTTCAGCCCTGCTGTAAATTCACTTTTTTTTAAATCCTATAATGTCTGAGTAAAGAAATCCCTGCCTAAATGATACTGAAACATTAGCCAGCTTGGAAAGACAATGCAACTTTAAATAAAAAGCTTTATAGGAATGTTTAATTTAGGCTGGCACCTCAATATATTTTCAAGCATGCAAGAGAGGTTATTTTAGAAGCATCCCCACATCTAAATAAAGCACAGTTACTTACCTGTAACAGGTGATCTCTGGGAACAGCAGGAATAAGTCTTCACATATGGGTACATCGGTACCAATGGAGCCTGCATGGGAATGCTCCCCAGCATTCAATCAGAAAGCTTTTGGGAGCATCCCTCACGCCTGCGCACTGCCTTCCCGCCCTTTCCACTGCCTCTCCTCAGTTGAGTTTCATAGTTGAGACAAAAGGAGAGAAAGAGGAAAGGAAGCTAGAAAGATAGATACAACTCCTAGGGGAGGTAGGTGGGTTGTGAAGACTTATTCCTGCTGTTCCCAGAGATCACCTGTTACAGGTAAGTATCTGTGCTATCTCCAGGAACAAGCAGGAATGAGTCTTCACATATGGGGACTCCCAAGCTAAAATGCCTGGAGCCCTAACATGTTGAAGATTGAAAACATGTTACCCCTCATATGGCCAGGCATCCTGAGGGCGGAGGGCAGGAGTTGAAAAGAGAGGAGCTGCTGAAAAAACAGCTAACTTAAGAAAGGACTACCCGGAAGGAGTCCATGTATGTATGATCATTCTCAAAAGATATATTGAAATGAACAATCACCATAATATTGGATTGAACAATCACCATATGATGCTCACCTACTGGATTGCAGGAAGTAGAGAGGCTGATGGAGTCTACTGGGGATCCAGTAGAATAATGTTCAAGGTGATCTCACTGGAGTGAAGGTGGAGGTCCACATCTGGAAGTGAGAGGTGACCCCAGGATTTAATTGGGGTAACACAAACACGGCAGGTCTTCAGTGGGAAGCTTCATGGAAAGCTGAAAACTCTTTTGGCTACAGAAGTATTCAGAGGTAGGAGCAAAAGAGGAAGACTGACCGATCGGGACAAACAGATCTAGTCCTTGAGGGAGGAATTGAATCTGAAATCCACTGAAGATCCACCATGTCTTTCCTAACTGGTGAGAGGTAGGAAGACATTGGGGCATGGAGCTTCAGGGATACGTAAACCTAGGATACGGTAGGGCTGTCAGTTCCACAGCAGTGGTTGTGTGCAAAATATCCGAAACATACTGTGGAACAGTATGAAGCTGTGCAAGCCCACTGTCAGAAACATACAGGAAGGTAAAAACCTTTATGAGCATAGACAGTCAGGAGATAAGTATGGAAATACATATCTACCTATAATAAGTATCTGGACAGATACACACATATATGTAGAGATATGTGTATATAAATATAAATATAGATAGATAGATAGATATGTATGTATATATATATATATATATATATATATATATAGATCTATAATAAGATCTAAAGGGCATAGCATATGCACTCTTAGCTGACAGACAGAAACATCTATAGAGATGTATATAGATATATATAGATATAGATATATATACCTGAATATATAGGTCTAAAGATAGATGCCTGCAATAAGCAGACAGAGTTATGTATATCAGGACATTCACATGGAGATGTGAAGGGAAAAGATTCATTCAAAAACAAGGAGGTGAAAACTACTTGAGAGATATATAGAGAATCTATTCCCCCAGGAATGATGATAAAGGAATGCTATCCAGTGAATTACCAGGATGGTTATGTGAAAAAACAGAGGATGATATTAGTCTGTAAACAGCAAGTCCGGAGTCCTGTGGAACTCCAGCATGGTAAAAGGACAGAAACGCATAGAATGAGATACCAGGTTGACCTACGTGAGGGACAAAGGAGGTATCAGGCGTTTTTCAGAGTAATATGTGCTGTCCTTGAAGTATTAGGATACCATGAGGACAAGCTGCAAGAAAAAAAAGAGTATATTCCCTAAGGAATGGGATAACTCTCAGACTTTCATGTGGAGAAGGCTTATGTCCTTCTCCCTCTTTTTTTTTTTTTTTTTTTTTAAAAAAAGAAGATAGCAGGGTATGAAGAACCCTCACAGTCATAGGGGAGGACTGAGGAAGCATTTTTCAACCATGATGGATAGACATTCGAGAAACTCTATGCTCTCTAGCAAGGGCCCATAGTGGAAAGCTTCTCAGTAGGATTGCAGAGAGCATTATGCAGGAGGACTGGGATGTAGAACTGGCTGATGGAGAAAAAACTGACAGCCACATCCATTACGTGCCAAACCCAGAGATTGGAGATGGCAAGGGTAAAAGATAGTGTAAGGAGCCTGTAGTGAAAAAGATTATCCAAGAAAGATGTAGAAAACTGTCTTGGAATCACTACTAAGGCCAGACAGGAGTGGTGGAAGACAGACTGGGACTTGTGGAAAAGTACCAGTAGTCAAGCACTGGACTCCTGCATGGGCAGCTACTGAATAGGACAACAGAGAGAGTCGGTCTGTGTCAAACAGAGAGAACAGACTGAACAAAGAGAGCAAGCTGTCTCTGTCTGCAGAGCTGCCCAGATAAAGAAAGGAGTTTATTCAGGAGAAGAAACTCTACAGTGAAAAGAAAAACAAGAAAAGTCTTTCAATGGTAAGGTACCACTCTTACAGAGGAAACCCTAGCGAAGAGGGTAGAGACAGAAGCTGAAGAAGGACTTACCACATGGTAAGTCCATGGAAGGAAAAAATTCATGCTGGTACAGAGAAACTATCATGTGATAGTTGCTAAACCCCTCTTCTAGTCAGGAAGAGGTGGAAAACTCTGTAACTTATAGACATGAATAACCTGACAGTTCAGCATAGTGAAGATTAAATGGATTTCCTGAGAATAGGAATCTATGAGCAGAGTTTTGAATGGAAAAACAGTGAAAAACTTCTGCTGAAAAGAAATTAACTGTAGTTATAAAAAGATTAATCAGAAACCTATGGTTACTGTGTTTATTCAGCCTGGCTAGAGTTTGGATTCTTCAGACCAGGTTGAGACTTCCCCTGCTTGGGAACATCCGAATGATGGGCAGGTGAAGAGGAAAACCTCTTTCTTTTAGGGAAAGAAGGTCTGGTAGGGCATTTTCTACCTGCTGAGGAAGGAGAGGGCTTAGGATGGCCCTCAGAAACAGGAAAGTCAGTGGAGCAATGAGCAACCTGACGTAAGGACTCCTTATTGAAGAGATTGTCTCCAGTACAAGGAGTATTACCCAGCCTTTGTTGTGCCCATCTATTCAAGTCAAATGCTTGGAGCCAGGCCTTACGACGTGCTCCTATGGCTATAGCAGAAATTCTGCTAACAGACTCAAAAGAGTCTAGGGAAGCACGAGAAAGAAACCAAGAGATATTTTGGCTATGACTAAGAAGTAAGGAATAGTCTGCAGCCTTGGGCTCTGATAGAAAAGGAGTCAAAAGAGATAATTTCTTTGTGACCTCCTGAAGGGATAGACTCATATAGAAAATATATGAGAGAATCCTTGTTGCCAGCATAGATGTTTGGAAGGTTTGACGTCCAAAGGCATCCAGTGTTCTAGATGCACGCCCTGGCGGGAAAGAAGAATGTTTTTTCTTGCTTTTTACCTTCCTCATTGCTGATTCCACTACAATGGAATGATGGGGAAGTTGAGGCTTTTGAAATCCTGGAGAGGGGGGCACCTGATACAGAAGATCAGTTGCTGTAGGAGGTGAAGAAACCCTTAAAGGTTTTTCCCATACCCTCAGAAGAAGATTCTGCAAAGAGTGATGTAAAGGAAGCATTATATTTTCCTTTCCTGCAGAAAAACCCTGAGAAGACTCATAGCCAGGGATAGGAATATTAAGGAAGGTTGCCATGTCAAGGAGAAATTTCTGAAAAGAAGGATCTCCGATGGGAACCATCCCTGGACAGGCCAAATTTGAAAAGGTAGCCTGGGCACCGGAGGAAGTACCCGTCCGGTGCAGCACAGGATTTGTAATGGATGGACACTGGCAGTTATGAGTTGAGACAGTCAGTAGTGCATCATCCATGCCAGGGATCGACTCCAAACTAGGTATAGAGAGGAGCGATCCAGATGAAAAAAGCATGGAAGGAGCTGGTTCCAATGATACTGTAGGTACCGGCATCGATACCGATACCGGTAGTTGCGCCGGCATCAAAGGTGAAACCGACACCGAAGCAGTCATCGGAAGCAGCTCAAGCGGTACCGAGGTAAGTAAAACCCCTTGGTGATTATCCTCGGTACCGTGCATGCGGAATCGATAAACATCGGTTCTGAGACGTCCGGTTTGGGCAATGAGCTGATCGGACGGCTCACGATCAGCTCCGGGCAATCGCCCCCACAAAACTGCTACAAAACATTTTAAAACATTCCTCTATATCACCTGTATTGACTCTCCCCTGACGGGGCTTTGAACCTCTGCCGCTGAAGCGATTCGCGGCCATCCTTGCCTAACTGGGGCAGATAATTCAGCGAAACAGAGAACGTGCAGAGGCCATTCGGGCACTTCCCCCACCGCCATCATCAGTTCTCCTTTTGCGGGATACGGTGCTTGAAGTCACGAAGGGACCTGCGGCCATTCCTACCCGAACGGAGAGGATCGCTGGCTATTAACCAAGTAAGCCGGGGGCACGATCGGGCATTTCTGCCATTGTCAGCCTCCGTTTTATTATCACGTGGTGGCTTAGCTCCGGCGGGAAAAGGCTTGCGGCCCCCTCACACGAGCTGGGCAGGCAACTTCCTTTAATAAGAAGCGGGACGAGGTGCGCCCGGACAGTCCCCCGCCACTAATAGCAGCGTTACACTCACGGAGGGCTGAACTCCCAGAAGCGGAGAGACCGGTGACTGTTTTGTCCGGCTAGGACTGGGAAGGAAGAGCACCGGGACGCGTTCGAGCACCCCCATCCTCTCCCCCGCTGCCGCGGCTGGTTGCTCCTTCGGGGGGTACGGTTTCTCCAGCGGAGCGGGGGCTTGAGATTATTTCTGCCCGTTCGGGGGAGAGCAGCTGCCGACATAAGCAAAAGAGATCGGGCACTTCTTTCGTCGCGGCAACAGCGCTCTCCGCATTTGTTGAAGTCCCTCAGGCGGCGAGGAGATCTGCGGCCATCCCTGCCTAACAACAGCGGGCACTGGTGTGCCAAAGAAAGCGCGCCAAGGTGTGATTGGACATTCCTTCTATTGTCCCAACTATCAGTTTCCTCCTGGGGTATTGAGTCCATAGCCCCGCGGCCGTCCCTGCCTGGTCTGGGCTGATAACCCCTATACAGAAGCTTAAAATCCTTGCAGCAGTGGTTTTTAACTGCACAATTCTACCTCTGCTATCCCACGAGAATAGTGTCCTGCGTGGGACGTGGTGTATATAACACTGCTAACCCGATGGCATCTAAAGCTCCGCGAAAAGAGAGATCCCGCGCTACGGAGGGAAAAACGGCGGAAGGCTCACCATCTAGCCCGAAACCGGACAGCCCGCCAGATTTAGTGGCCGAGGTCAGTGCCGCAGTGGTGCAGGCGCTCAGCACACGTTTCCAAGACCTGGTGGAGCAGATTCAATCGCTTGGACAACGTTTCACGGCGGTGGAGGAGCGACTGGAGCAAGTTGAGACAAGGGTGTCCGATGTGGAAGACACGCAACAATCGGTAGTGGCCAAAGTGGCCGCTTTAGAGACTTTGGTGAAACAGCAAGGGGATAAACTCGATGAACTGGAGAACCGAGGTCGGCGAAAAAACCTGCGATTCATCGGCATTCCTGAGAGTGTCGCTGATAGTGCCCTACTTGAATATTTACAATCTTAGATTGGGAGCCTCCTGCCAAACCTGAGAGGAGAATCTCTCAAAATAGAGCGGGTACATCGGCTGGGCCAAAGAGGAGAACAGGCCAGGAAACCACGTGCAGTAATTGCCCGCTTTCTCGATTACAGACAGAAAGAGGAGGTGCTGAAAGCGGCAAGGGGCCGATGGCGACATCAACAGGACACCGAGCCGATCTTAGTATTCCAGGACTACTCGGTGATCGTCAGCCAACAGCGCAGGGCTTTTTCGGGGATTTGTACCCAGCTGTTTAACCGCGGCATTCGCTTCTCACTCCTCTACCCGGCCCGGCTGCGGATCGATCATCAAGGCCACACTCGCATACTAGCGACCCTGGAAGAGGCGGCTACCTTTCTGGACTCTCTGCCTGCTCAACCGGCCTCCTAACAGCTAAATGACTGACTGGGAGTGGGGTACGCCTCTCCATGTGTAGTACGGAGACCTGGAGCCCCCAGGGGCCGAACGGTTCCTGACAGCCTCCCAGCAGCTTCCACTGTCATGGGAGAACTCTTGGTTTTGCCTCTCATGTGGTGTACTAGGCTGAGATACAACGTCTCATTGACTTGGTAACATTTATTATGCCAAGGGAGACATTGTATCCTTGTTATTTTGTTACAATGGTTATTTTGTTATAATTGCGGCTGCTTTGCTGGTTCCCTGATTATTTTCCTTCCTGCCTTGTTTCTGCCCCTGTGTTCCTGCTTGACCCTCTCCCTTCCCTCCCCTTTTTTTATCCCTTTACAGGTGGGGGCTTCGACTTGAGGCATAGGGGGTAGGCGGCGATTAATTTGGGGGAATGTTGGGGTATAGAGGCTAGGGATACATGGCTAGCCTTGTTAAAACATCATTAACAATTTCTATTTCGGGTTTAGTGCCTTGTCTTCCCCCTCTTTATCTCTGAGGGGGGAGAGAGGTCAGGCCTCGATAAAGCAGATGTGCCTGTATTTGACGAGGGGGGAGGGCAGAGGAGATGGGAGGTAATATGGGTGGATGTGGGTAGGGACAACATGAGAGCAGACGCGTGGAGGGCGATAGCGCCGACTGTGGGAGACTCACCACATCGGTTTGTAACAGAGACTTTGTGTTTCTTTTCCTTTCTTTAATTTACTTGCTAGGGAGGGTGAAGTGTAGGAGGGGTGAGCCCGTCTGCCATAGGAAGTAGTCCAGGCTATGGCTGGACGGGAGAGCTTGGAGGAGAGGGGAGATGGGGGGGAGGGGAGGGGAGGGATAAGAGGGGGGAGGAGGAGGGAGGGGCAGGGGGAGGGGGTACACTCCATTGAATGTTAATAGATGGGATAATTGCCTACCTATAGATGGGGGGGGGTGCCAGACTGGGGGTGTCCCTCTGAAGTACTTGGTAGTGACTCTGTGGTGGCATCTTGGCACTGCCCCGGCGCTTTGAAAATAATCACTTGGAATGTCTGTGGGCTGGGAAACCCTATTAAGAGGCATAAGGTATTGCAAGCACTGGCTCGACATAAGTGTGACATTGCGCTTCTCCAAGAAACCCACCAGACGGCCGTTGAGCATAGCAAACTCTGTCGGAACTGGGTGGGCCAAGTGTGGGGATCCCCCGCCCAGGGGCATAAGGGAGGAGTAGCGATGCTAATTCATAAACGTATACGATTCGTGGAGGAGACGGTCCTTGCTGATAATATTGGTAGATCCCTGTTGTTATATGGTCACTTAGACGGTAAACCGGTGATTCTGGGAAATCTCTAAGGCCCCAACGTGGTTTACAATGGTCTGGCATCAAGGGTGGAACAGCTTCCGGAGTGCCCAGTGATTTTGGGCGGGGACTTTAATGGAGTCCTGGATGTGGATCTGGATACCTCTAGGAGAGGAGGTGGACGGGAGAGGGTAGCGCCTTCCCAGATGTTGTTGCGGTTCTGTCGGAGATTAGGTATAATTGATCCTTGGCGGGTACTACACCCCTCTGAAAGAGACTATACCCATCAATCTCGAGCACACGGTACTAGTGCCCGTATTGACTACGTTATGATCTCGGGGACTTTGTTTACGCACACCGAGGATGCACAGATTGATCCTTCCGAAATTTCAGACCATGCGATGGTGTGGCTTGACTTACATTGGGGGCGGGACACGAATCGGTCACGCCTGTGGAGATTTCCCCTAGAGCTTTACTCGGATGGGCAATTGCGCCAGTTTATACGCCAGAGATGGGCGGAATTTCTTGGCAATCACCAGGTTCATACAGACGACCCCGAATTAGTCTGGGAAACGGCAAAGGTGGTTCTTCGAGGGGACATCATAGGATACGCCGCGAGAAGGCGCCGGCTGATGGCAGAACGAATTGTACTACTTGAGCGTTGAGTCACTACTCTACGGCGGAGATGTGCCCACACGTCAACGCTGTCCAATAAGAAGTTGCTATGGGAAACTCAGACCGAGCTTAACGAGCTATTACATCAGCGAGCAAAGAAATCGGTTCTGTTTTATCGGTTTCGTTTGCACTGCTATGGTGACAAACCTGGCAAGTTGCTGGCACGCTGCCTGCAGGCCCGACGGAGTCCTGCCCACGTAGCGGCATTAAAAGAAGGCCAGGGACGTGTGCATAAAGAGAACAAGGAAATTGCAGAGATTTTTCGTACCTTCTTTCAAAACTTATACAAAACCACAGCTGGTTCCCCTGAGGGGCTGCAGGACTACCTTGCGGACTTGGAGTTGCCTCAACTCACTTCGGCCCAGAGGGAGGTTCTAGATTTACCCATTACTATGCAGGAAATACAATCCGCAATATCTGCGGCCCAGTGTTATAAAACGCCAGGGCCAGATGGATTCGGGGCCGAAGTTTACAAGATCTTAGGGGACGGGGTGAGTCCACTACTGCGAGAGGTCTTTGTCACCAGAACAGAGCAAGGGGCGTTCCGCTGGGGGCGTAATCATGCATATATCACCCTGATCCCGAAGCCGGGTAAAGACCCGATGCAGGCAGCTTCATATCGACCTATCTCCCTACTAAACTTCGATCTTAAACTTTTGGCGAAAGTTCTAGCTGACCGCCTGGCAGGGGTATTAGGCTACTTAATCCATGACGCACAAGTGGGCTTTGTGAAAGGCCGCCACGCCGTACGAAACCTTCGGAAGATTCTGGCCTCCTTGGAGTGGGTGCATGCTCACAATATTCCGTCGTTATTGATTAGCTTCGATGCGGAGAAGGCCTTTGATAGGGTGGACTGGCACTATCTTTGGAGGCTGCTACCGCGCTACGGCATCCGGGAGGATTTTTGTAAAATGGTGCAAAGTTTGTACATTTCACCGACTGCGGGCATACTGTGCAATGGCCTTATCTCAGACGACTTCACGTTGGGAAGAGGTACAAGGCAGGGCTGTCCTTTATCGCCCTTGCTCTTTGTTCTTTCCTTGGACCCGCTGATTCGCACCATCGTAAACTCGGGGGGGGATACAGGGAGTGCGGCTACGGTCGCAAACTTTCCTTATCTCGGCCTTCGCTGACGACTTGTTGGTCCATCTGACGTCTCCGGCCACCTCCTTACAACCGCTTTTAGACGAGTTCCAGCGGTTCGGAGCAATTGCAGGCTTGCGCATTAATAAAGATAAGTCTGAAGTAGTGGATGTCTTAGGGCACTTCCGCAGTTCTTGGAGGGGACCCTTCCCTTTACGGTGGGCAGACAAAGAATTCATCTATTTGGGTATAACATTGACCGGAAATCCCCAGGATTTATACCGGCGTAACCTAGACCGGATACTGCGGCATTTGGCAGTGCAGTTAAGTGCATGGGCGCCTCTCCCGCTGTCTCTGGCAGGGAGGATAGCGGCAGTACAGATGATAGTCTTACCCAGAATCTTGTACTGGCTGCAGACCCTACCAGTCTGGTTGCTTCGACGTGACCTGAGTAGAATGGAGGTTTTGCTTAAGCGCTTTCTTTGGCGGGGGCAGCGGGCGCGGGTCCCGTGGAATCGCCTGCTTGGAAAATGGCGAGAGGGAGGTATGGGCCTACCAGACTTGAGGACTTACGCATTGGCTTGTCAAGCCCGACACCTGGGAGATTGGCTAGGGGGGACGGAAGTATATACACCTAGGTCTTTAGAGGAGTGTTTGGTGGCTCCTGCGACTCTCCTGGCGACTTTGCACGGCACAGGTACGGTCCTCACAGATTCTAGTCGGCAGAGTCCGTTAGTGGACTCGGCCCGACGCACATGGCAACAACTTAAATATTGGCAGGAAACGTGGAAGGTGTCTTGTTGGTTGCCACTGCAGGGCAATGCCCAATTCACTCCAGGGTCCGAGACTGCGGTGTTTCGGGACTGGTGGCTACGTGGCATCCGGATGGTAGGGCACTTGGTAGACCAAGCGGGAAGCTGTAAATCATTCCGAACGCTCAGTCGGGAATACGATCTCCCCAACACGCATTGTTTTGCCTATATACAAACCTCCCACTATGTGGCCGCACTGCCGCGCGATGTGCTGCAGGCTGAGCGCTCAGCCCGTATTTTGGAATTTTTTCAGCTGGGAGAGGAGCGCCCGCCATCGATTTCCAATTTGAAACGTAGTTTGGAGTGCTACCGCCCCCTCCCTGATTATAGTGGAGTCGAAAGAGCTTGGGCGACCGAATTGGGAGAAGACGTACAGCCGGGATTGGTACTGACGGCATTGAAACGGATTAGACGACTGGTACAAGGAGTGCGCTGGCGTGAGATCCAATTTAAGTGCGTGACTAGGGCTCATTTTTCGCCAAGGCGGGCACTGCGCAGTCGTCTGGACACTGATGGCTCCTGCCCACGCTGTTCGGAGTCCTTGGCTACTCTCCTTCATATGTGGTGGGGTTGTCGGGGAATACGGGCATATTGGGCACGGATATGCAGCTTCCTCTGCACACTGCTTCAGCGAAGGCTCCATTGGACGGGCCTATTTGTAGCACTTGACCAGTTGCCGACCCCTGGACCTGTGAAAGCTGGTGAGAGTTTGCTTGTGCGGAAGGCCTGTCTGGTGGGTAAAGGGCCGATTCTTCGATTATGGAGGGAACGCCAACTGCCCACTTTCAGTGAATGGCGAAATAACTTTCATCAATTAATGCTAACGGAGCGTTGGATGGCGCGGGGCAGTGCCAAGCGTTGGACAGTTTTTCTGTCGGTCTGGGAGCCATATATTCAGCAGTTGGGGCCCCACAGCCGTAATGCAACCCTCCAAGGGGGGAGTTGAATGATTGTGGGCTTGAGGAGTGGGTAGGAGGTAGCTGCTTTACAGTTCTAGATGATATTTGGTTTACGAAGCTGGTAATGGAGTGAGGGTGGGCTGGTGGGTGAGGGGAGAGGGGTGGGAGAAGGGGGGTTGGGATATAATGTAAAATGACCACCTATTGTATTATCTTTCTGTTGGCTCCCGGGGGGGAGAAGAACAAACCCTCCCCGTGGCGCCGTCTGGTGATGTGTTGTTTGGATTTTATGGTGGACTTAAATAAAGTTTTAAAAAAAAAAAACATCGGTTCTGAGACGCGTCGGTACCCAGTCATCTAGACTAGATATCGATTCCAGACTCGGCATCGAAGGGAGCGAGTCTATCGATGCATGTCTCGAGGGTACCGACGTCGGTGATGGTATCGGCGATATTGCCGATACAGGAAAGTCAATCTGGGTCGTATCATTCGGTCCCGAAGGTACCGAGGATGCCAGATGACGATTCCTGCTGAAGAGTAGATCACTCAACACCGGAGCCGATGCCGGGGTATCGGTACCGCTGAAAGCGGATGCCACCACCGAGCATGGCTCTGATACAGGAAAGTCAATCTGGGTCTTATCGATCGGTCCCGAAGGTACTGAGGATGCCCGATGACGATCCCTGGTGAAGAGTGAATCACTCAACACCGGTGCTGATGCCGGGGTATCGGTACCGCTCGAAGCGGATGCCACCACCGAGCATGGCTCAGGTATGTTCTGTGAGGGGTGAGCCCCAGGAACAACCTGAAACCCCTGAAATGCTTTGGAGCCCGGAGACTCCCGCCGGGGTTTTAATGCCAATGGGGTCTTGAGGGCAAGGCCGGAGCCGTCATCATGCTTGGCATGAGACCTACCACTCAAGAATTGGCTAGTCTTAACAGACTGTTTGTGGGTTACCTGATCCTGTAGAGAAGAAAAAGCCGGTGCCCGCACTTCGAGAGGGAAAACGGTATTGAGGGAAACTTGAAAGAGGGAAGTTCTTCTCACAGTTTTGCAGCCTGATTGTTCAGGGGAAAAAGGGTCAGGACCCAAACAGGTTAGACACCAGGCATTGGAGTCTAAAAAGAAAACTGTGTTCCCACAGTGAAGGCACTTCTTAGGAGAAGAAGGCTCCATGATGGAGAGGCCTTGCAGGCCCAAAAAATCAAGACAGAAACTGGAGGGAAAAAAATTCCCTGAATTTAAGAAAAAACCCACCGGCGGTACCGGTGGCGGTGCGAAAACCAGCCGCGACCACAAGAAAACAAGAAATAAAGGATTTGAAGAAAAAAGTTTCTGCGGTGACAGGAGGACGTCCTGCCGGCTCCGCGGAAAAACGAAAACTGAGGAGAGGCAGTGGAAAGGGCGAGAAGGCAGTGCGCAGGTGCGAGGGATGCTCCCAAAAGCTTTCTGATTGGATGCTGGGGAGCATTCCCGTGCAGGCTCCGTCGGTACCGACGTACCCATATGTGAAGACTCATTCCTGCTTGTTCCTGGAGATTAGCATTTACAAGTGAAGATTGGCACACACATGTAAATGCAATTCGAGGACAAGGGCTTTTTTCAACATAGACATACTCCCCATGTTTAAAAAATTCTGGTGGCACTGTGAGGTATGGAGAAAGGGAATAGTTTGGACAGGCCTACAACATGGATTCCCCCTTTCACATAGAGAATCCATGTCTGTAAGGGAAATCCTAAAACATTGGCATCTACAGCTGCCCCGGGAACGTATAAGTGCCTACTGGAAGGGGCAAGTGTCAATGCTGAAATCTGCTGCCCCCCCCCCCCCCGCGCTCCCATCAATCCCCTGACCCCAATTCCTCCCCGTTTTCACTTTTAACATCGTATCTCCTCCCAACCTCGCACCATATATCCGATCACCTCTAACCCCATCTCCCTCTGGCCTCTTCAAATGATCCCCCAGAACAAAGACCCCCCCGCCACCTAACTTCCCACAGCAACAAGCCCACCGCACTCCAAGATCCATTACTCTGGAGACTCCCAATGAGCTTGGGAGGAGCATCAATGCTCAGTCACTCCTGCTCAGCTGGTCACAGGCATCATAATGGAAGCCAAGATGCAAAGTGACTTCTAGCAAAATTACTACTAAGGAGTCAGGCTGTAGATTGGGAGCATGGAGTTTAGAATGCTGCTCCCGCTGCCTATGTGAGGGGTATTTCAACCTTTCCCCCCCCCCCCCCCCCATGTTTAGCTTTCTAAAATCCCTGCTCCTGCTGTATGTGAAGAGTCATACATTTGCCTTTCTGCATTAATTTTACAAGAGGATCAGTTTGGCAAAGCCTTTTGTAAAATATCATGAAAATTCTCCATGTCCTGATGTGGACATGTGAATTCCCCTCCCCACATCCTATTTAAAATCGTCCTTCACATCTTTTTCTTTCTTGGCCCAGCAATTTCCTTCTGCTCCTTTGGACTTCCAGTTCTTCCACTTTAGCTGAAAAAGCCTCTAATGGGGTTACTGCACCATGAGCATTCATTCGCATCATCACAGGATATGCCCCATATTTTGCCCTCACCTCCTTCTACGCACACAAACAGTCCTCATCGAGGATCCACATTTCATTACTCCTTCCAGAATCTGGTAAAAATACATCTGAACTTGTCCTGCGGGGAGCGCTGCTGAACGATGGTTGGGAATCTCTCTCCACATCCAACTCCCCAGGCAAGAGCATGCCCACCCCCCAGCTGGCCTGAAGAGTACAAACCAGGCTCAAGAATTCAACCCAGGCATGCAGCACTGCCAGCTACTTACTGACCAGTTTCAAACAAACAGTATGTTTGAATTACAAATAGGCATCATCAGATCTGACGTTTAATAGAATGCATTCATTGAGGTGCCAGTTTTATAAAGGATTTTTCATGCATAATGTCATTTTTATATACATAAAAGGGCTTATATAAAAAATTACACCAGGGGTTACGCATGTAGAAGTATGCATGGTATCAAGAAGGCATGTACTTTTACACAGCTTGCATGCAGAGGTGCTCTGAGGCAGGGTTTGAGCAGAGCATAGGTGAAGTCACAATTTACGCATCTTGTTTATAAAATAAAAACAAACGTGCATTTCAGCTGCATACATTTATTCCTGCTCCCGATCAGATGTAAATGTCCGTGATTTAAATCTAAGCACGATTTCTGCATCTTTGCCTCTAGTATTTTATAAAGGCACATAGGCATCAACAAAATAGCTTCACAACAGGCTCCTTCTTCACACAAAGATGACCTCTTCCCCATGCTACCAAGTGCAAGCCTGCTTTGCCACTGGCATTCCACAATATGCATATACAGATGATATGTTCTCTAAAATTCCCCCAGTCTACTAGGCTTTCTTAAATATTCATACCATTCCCACCATCCTTTCCAAAAACCATAGTTACTCACCTGTAGCAGGAATAAGTCCTCACATATGGATAACATCATTGACGGAGCCCAAAGCAGGAACACTCCCCAGCTTCTTACAGAAGCTTTGGGGAGGCTCCACTGTGCATGCACGTCTGCCTTCCGCCTGCCGCAACGCCATCTTCTCCAGTAGAATATCAAGTTGTAGCCAGCAAAACCTCCTCCTCGGAGTGGTGGGAGGGTTGTGAGGACTTATTTCTGCTGTCCACAGAGAACACCTGCCACAGGTGAGTAACTGTGCTTTCTCCGTGGACAAGCAGGAAGTCAGTCCTCACGTATGAGACTCCCAAGTTATAGGCTACCGAAACCCAAGGAGGCCAAAGCCTAACAGGAGCAACAAAACTGGAGAAACAAGAACAGTGTGGTAGTCCCTCTAGGGGACTCAACTGATTCTGCATCTTCAGCATACAGCATCACTGAGAAAATACTTTCTGGTAGCCTGGATGGACAGAAGGGCCAATGGGAAAGAGTTGGAACCTAATTGCCAAAGAAATGCCAGAGCATGGCTTGGCTGAAGTTGTTGTCACATCAAGAATCTCCATCGAGACAGTAATGAGCTGTGAAGGTGTGGACTGAAGATTACGTTGCAACTCTGCAGATCTCCTCCATGGAGACCAAGTGCAAGATGGCCACCAACGCAGCCGTGGCTCTGACATTGTGAGCCATGAAATGGCCATCAAAGGCGCAAGCCAGTCTGGGCATAAGCAAGAGAGATGCAGTTTGCTAGCCAAATCAACAGAATGTGCTTGAGGGCAGCAGCCCCCAGCTTGCTAAGGTCAAAAGAGACAAAAAACAGTTTGGTGGATTTATGGTGTGCCTTCGTCCGCTCAAGTTAAAAGGCCATGGCGCGTTTGCAGTTTGACATGTGCAGTGCTGCTTCCCCCCCTATTGGTGTGAGGCCTGGGGTAGAAAGTTGGCAGAATAACCGACTAGTTGAGGTAGAACGCAGACATCACCTTCGGCAGGAAACGTAAATGTGCGCGCACCACCCTATTATGGTGGAACTTAGTGTAGGGCCTGTAGCTCACTCAGATGGCGTGCTGAAGTGACCGCCACCAAGAACAAGACCTTCCAGATCAGGAATGTCAGAGGGCAGGAAGTGAACAGCTCAAAGGGCGCCAACAAGAGCTGTTCCAGAACCACATTAAGGTCCCATGCCAACGGCAAGGGCCTAACCAAAGTTTTAGAAAGGGGCAAGCCCTGCATGAAGCGAGCCACCAGGGGCTGAGTCGCGATGGACTTCCCCTCCGAGCCACGATGGTAGGCCCCAATCGCACTCAGGTGGACTCTGATCTAATTGGACTTGGGGCCGGAGTCTGAGAGGGGCAGAAGGTAGTTCGCAACCAGTCCACAGCTCAGGAGAAGGAATCCAGAGCCTGGTCAGTGCACCAGGAGGAGAACCTTCACCACCTGAATGCATAGAACCTGCATGTAGAAGTTCTGCAGGAGGCCAGGAGAACCTCATGAACAATCTTGGGAGGTTGAGCTCCAAGAGGACTATCCAATCAATATCCATGCCATGAAGGCCAAGGACCAGATGCTGGGATGCAGCAAGGTCCCGTCATCCTGAGATCTGGGGCAGAGCCCAGTCTCCAGAGGCTCCCTCTAAGAAAGCTGGAGCAGCAGGGGGAACCATGGCTGCAGAGGCCAATATGAGGTGATGAGAATCATCATGCTCCTGTCGGCCTGCAGCTTCAGCAAGGTCTTTGCCATAAGCAGAATGAGAAGATAGGTGTCTAGTAGGCCCACGTCCCAGTGAATGAGGGAGGCATCCAATACTAGCCGATCGCGGGACATGACCATGGAGCAGAACAGATCCATCTGGGTGCTGCATGGATTGGCAAAGAGATCTATCGCAGGAGAACCCCATTCCCGAAAGATCCGCTCCACAACTCCATTGTCAAGGGTCCTTTCGTGTAGCTGAAGGACACTGCTCAGCTGGTCCACCAGAGAGTTGAGGTCCCCAGGCAGATAAGTCGCTCTCCACTCCATTCTGTGAGCAATGGCAAACTTTCACAAGCGGACTGCCTCCCAGCACAGGAGGTATGATCCCGTGCCGCCCTGCTTGTTGATGTAATACATTGCCACCTGGATCAGCACAGATTGGTTGACCAATTGAACCTAGAAGCCATGGAGGGCATTTGCTATGGCCCAGAATTCCAAGAAATTGATCTGGTGCAGGCTCTCTTGCTCGGACCACAGGCCCTGTATGCCCAGGCCATCCAGATGAGCCCCCCCCCCCCAGCTCTGCTTGGACGCATCTGTCATCAGTATCTGCGGGGGGGGGGGGGAGCGATGTCTGAAATTGGAGAACTCAGAGCAAGTTCTGTGGCTCCAGCCACCAGCATAGGGACTGCACAAGAGGTCCAGTAACTGCCACTCTGTCCCGGAGGCAGCATGTAGCTTGTTTCCACTGTGTACTCAGTGCCCACTGAGCTTGTCTCATTGCCAGATGACTCAGGGGAGTGACAACAGTCACGGCCATATTGCCAAGCACTTTCAGCATCCTCCGAGCTGTCACCTAATGTCTCTGTTAGGTATCGTGGACCAAGGCCATCAGCCTCTGCAGGTGATCCACTGGGAGAAAGGCCCGAGCAGTGTCGAGGAGGGCTCTGATGAACTCAATCTGTTGGGAGGGCTGGAGGTGAGATTTGGGGTAGCTGTCCATGAACCCTAACCATTCGAACACTTGGATGGTGAGTTGTGCCGACTGACAATCCCCATCCGGAGTGGAGCTCTTTATGAGTCAGTCGTCCAAGTATGGGAAGACGAACACCTCCAGAGTCCACAGGTAAGCGGCCACCACCACCAGACACTTCCTGAAGGGCAGAACCTGGTACTGGAAGTGCCGGACTTCCAAGACGAATCAGAGGTATTTCCTGTGAGCAGGGTGGATCAGTATGTGTGTATACGCATCCTTTAGATCCAGGGAGCATAGTGAACAGTCTTTTAGGAGGAACAGGAGGAGGGTCCTCAGCAAGACCATCTTGAACATTTCTCGCACAAGATAGGTGTTGAGGTCTCAGATGTCCAGGATGGGCTGAAAACCTCTCCCATTTTCTTGGGGACCAGGAAGTACCTGGAGAAAAACCCTGCCTAATCTGAGCTGGAGGCACCGGCTCGATGGCGAGATTTACAAGAGGGTGAAGACCTCTCCCTGCAGCAGGTTGAAACGCAGGGCATCCGGGGGAACTCCCTCAGGGGTAAAAGGGGCAGCAGCTTGGCAAAGTGCAGCATGAAGCCGCTTCCGACTATCTGCAGCACCCATGTATCCAAGGGTGATGAGAGGCCATCTGTATGCAAACCGGACAAGCCATCCCCCCAATGGAGGGCTGCCCCCTATGGAGACTGGCAGATTGGCTATGTTCCGGAGTCAAAAACCACGCCCCCTTTTTGGGTTGCAGGCCAGCTGGATTTTGTGTGGCTTCTCACAACGCTGCTGATGAGGAGCCTGTGGGCTCGGAAGGTACCAGTGCTTGTGCTGGAAGGTGGTCTTCTTGACCTGGTACTTCTTATGAGATGGCCCAGCCTGTCTTCCTCTAAAGCCTGGTGAGGGTGACATGCTGCATCTGAATCTTGCCATCTTTAGCCTCCACCTACTTCCCAAAGAGGTTCTCGCCCCAGCATGGCATGTCGGCCAGCTTTTCCTGGACCCAATGCTCCAGGTCAGAGAACTGAAGCCAGGCGAGGCGACAGGCCCTGATGCCCACTGCAGCGGCCCTGCAGGCTAACTCAAAAGTGTCATAAGTTGCCCAAACCATGAGTTTGGAACTGTCCTTGCCGTGGTCCACCAGGGTGCAGAAGGCATCCAGGTGCTCAGGGGGGAAGGAGTGGCCTAAACTCAGTCATATCTTGTATGATATCCTTGAGGCACATGCCCATGTGCAGCTGGTATGAAAGGACCCTGACCACCAGCATGGTGCTCTGGAAGCACCACCTGTCAAAGTCATCCAAGTTTCTCGCCTCTCTACCCAGGGCATCGAGGAGTGCGTCTTGCTGCTCTTTATCCTTTTCATGGCCGACTCCACCACCAGAGAGTGGTGAGGGAACAGAGGCTTCTCAAACCTTGAGGCCTTCTGGGCCCAGTAAATTGAGTCCAGCTGTCTGCTGACTGCTGGTAGTTCTCCCACATCCTCATTTACAGCCTCTGCAGGATGTGGTGCATTGTCACCATCTACGCCTCCTTGGGGGCCAAAGGATACTGGAGTGTCTCCAGTTTTTCTGTCCTGAGCTCATCCTCCGTCTCAGGGAGAAGGGAATTACTTTGGCCATATCTGACACGAAGTCCTAGGGGCTCCATAGAAAAAGAAGACTGGAGAAGATGGCACCGTGGCAGGCAGGAAAGCAAGTGTGCATGCATGGTGGAGCCTCCCAATAAGCTTCTAAAAGAAACTAGGAAGTGTTCCTGCGTGGGGCTCCATTGGTAACATTACCCGTACGTGAGGACTTAACTTCCTGCTTTCTCACAGAGAATTGCTTTCTGCAATAACCATGATACCCTTTTCTTTCCATACTAGTACATGAAATACCTTTGCAACTTTGCAACAGGCAGCCCAGATATTGTCAGAGGACTGCTCATAGCAGTCTGGTAAAGGTTCCCAGATTTGAATTAGCTCATCTGCCTGTGCCATCACTGTTCCAAACTGGTCTATCACAGCAGCACGTACACTTGCCGTTCCCACATCTATTCCCATGTAGTAGTTGGCTGCCTCCTGCATCATCAGGTTATCTACAAAGACAAAATGGAAATGTTCATGTTTACATCACATACAGAGAAAGAATGTGAAAACAGCACTTCAGTATAGTCAATCCAAACAACAGTCTGAACTGAAATGTACCCATAGATCCTTAGTACTGTATATGCCAAGATAGGCCAAAGAAGGGCAAAATAATTAAACCTCCTACAAGTCAGCATCCCTGCATGGTTTTTACAACGCACATCTTTATCCACTCTCTTATTTCCCGAAACCTCTTTTTTCCTTCTGTCTATAATTTCAGATAGAAAATAAATTCAAAATAGGCATAGTAATCTCGGCACTGCTCCACAAGTCCCCCAAAAATGAAAAAAAGGACTTAAAAGAATTAAATAAAAACAGAGATCCATCACATACAGTGGATCCCAAAATACATGGTCCAATAAATGTACAGCCACCCTTTAATGCCAGTCAACTATACTATGGAAAAGACCTTCAGCCCAACTCCATGGTGTTACTCCTGGCTTTGAAAAAATTCCTTTAATTGTATGAGTTGAAAAACTGGGGCACAAGCCAATATTAAATTTAAGAATCCAACAACATTGTATATGCAAAACTTTCTTCCAAAAGCATTGCAAACTTTTTTTCTGGAGATTTAATTCTCTCTTTTTGAAGTTGTAGGAATTTACATAAGATTTGCCATATTGGGTCAGACCAATGGCCCATCAAGCTCAGTATCCTGTTTCTAAACAGTGGCCAATCCAAGTTACAAGTACCTGGCAGGATCCCGAAAGGCATACACATTCCATACAGCTTATCCCAGGGGTAAGCAGCGGATTTCCCCAGTCCACTTTAAACATGGTTGATAGACTTTTCCTCCAGGAACTTGTCCAAACCTTTTTTAAACCCAGCTACACTAACAGCTTTTACTACATCCTCTGGCTAATGGATTCCAATGCTTACTCACTCATGGAGTAAAAAAGTATTTTCACCAATTAGACTTATATGTACTGCTTCGTAGCTTCATTGCATGTCCCCTAGTCTTCATCCTTTTTGAAAGAGTAAACAACTGAGTCATATTTACTCGTTATGCTCGAAGTCTATTAAATAATGAGCAGAGCAGATCTCTACTCAGCAGTCTCTTCACAAAACTGAAGCCTTTCCTCATAGTGGTATCCTTCCATTCGTTTTATCACTTTGGTGGCCCCTTTTCTAATTCTGCTATATCTTTCTCTAGATGCAGCGACCAGAACTGCCTGCAATACTCAAGGCAACTAAGTCAGGCTTTAGAGCACCTAAAGTGAAGCAGAAACATTTTTTGTCAGATAATTATTTGTATGTTTGTTTGGATTTGTGAATTGTCAAAGCTTTTTACTTTGGGTTTTGTTTGTTGCAATACTCAAGGTGCAGTCCCATCATGGAACTATACAGAGGCATTATGATATTCTTTGTTTTATTCTCCTTTCTTTTCCTATAATTCCTAGCATTCTTTCTTGGCTGCTGTTGCTCGCTAAGAAAAGAGTTCAACGTATTATCCACGATGACACCTTTTTTCCTGGGTGATGGCTTATGTGGAATCTTGCATCATATAGCTATAGTTTGGGTTGTTCTTCCCTAAGTGCATAACTTTGCACTTGTCCACCTTAAGGGGCATATTTACTAAAGCTGCTACCATGGGGCCAACGTGGAATTAACGCCCAGCAGTAGCAGCTAATGCGTGAGAAATGCAGCTACTGTGTGGCCTATAAAAGTGGGCAGAAGTTGTCAGAGAGTGGGTGTTCCAATTTGGAGCAGCTATCGCAGGCGCTTGCATCACATGGTAGCTGCTCTTTTTGCAGGTTTCGTGGATTCAGCTACCACCACCTCAATGGGTGGCAATACCTGCATCTGCGAAACTGTCCTCCCGCGAAGCCCAAGTTTCTCCACAGTATCCGGAGGTGAAACAATGGGAATGCCCCTGCAGATACTGTGGAACTTTTGCAGTTTCATAAACATACCCCTAAATTTCATCTATCATTTGGATGCCCAATCTCCCAATTTCTCAAGGTCTTCTTGATATTTCTCACATCTTCTGGCGCTTTAACAACTGAATAATTTTTTGTCGTCTGCAAATTTGATCACCTCACTTCTTGTTCCCATTTTCAGGTTATTTATAAATAAGTTAAAAAAGTAGTGGGCCCAACATAGATCCCAGAGGAGCTCCAACATTTACATTTCTCCATTGAGAAAATTGACAGTTTAGCCCTACTCTGTTTTCTATCTTTTAAACAATTCCCAGCCAACAATAGTGCACTGCCTCCTATCCCATAACTTTTTACATTTCGCCAAGAGTCTCTCATGAGGCTTTCTGAAAATCCAGAGACACTATACCGACTAGCTCACCTTTATCTACCTGTTTATTCACACCTTCAAAAAAAAATTAGCAGACTGGTGAGGCAAGACTTTGCTAAATCCATTTTAGTTTGTCTCATTAAACCACTACTATATGTTCAGTAATTTTGTGCTTTATAATGGTTTCTACCATTTTGCCCAACATTGACATCAAGCTCACCAGTCTGTAGTTTCCTAGATTACCCTTGGAACCCTTTTTAAAAACTGTTATGCTGAACACTCTCCAATCTTCAGATATTATAGATGCTTTTAATGATGGTATACAAGTTACTAATAGTAAGCCTGCAAATTCATTTTTGATTTCTTTCAGCACCCTGGGATGTATACCATCCAGCCCAGGTGATTTGCTACTCTTTAGTTTATCAAATTGCTGTATCACATTACTACTACTACAAGTTATCATTTGTATAGAGCTACAAGGCGTATGCAGCACTGTGCATTCGCAAGAGACAGTCATTCTCATCAGAGCTTACAATCTAATTAAGACAGACCACTCAATAACTAAGGGCTAAGGTAAATCTAGGGGAATGTAAAGATACAGACAGGTGATGAGCAGGATAACAAGGGGATCAGGATCCAAAAGCAGCCTTGAAGACATGGATTTTAGCATGGATTTGAATAGGGCCAGAGATGGAGCCTGACATACTAACTCAGGTAGTTTGTTCCATGCATATGGAGCAGCAAGGTAGAATAATTTTATTTAGGCTGTTTTTTTATACCGCTTTGTCCTTCAATCAGAGCAATTTACATTTCAACTCAAAGCATTTACATTAGAACATTAGTAGATGGGAGGGGGATATTGCATGCGGGGCCGTTTTAAACAGGAGAAAGTAACTATATACATGAGCCCATGGTAGATATTGTTATCTTTTTGTCTCTGCCCTGGGTTGGTCAGTCAGGTCAGGGAGCCCAATCCCATGCAGGAGTGTTCATCTAGTGAGGCCTAAGTGATGCTCCCAAAGTGTTCTTTGTAAAGAAATATTTTAGTTTTTTTCTGAAATCCTTGCTGTCTCTATTGTGGCTTTTATGTCGTCCAGGAGCGAGTTCCATAGGGCTAAGGTGGAAAGTGAAAAAGCGCTTCTGGAAGTGATCTGCTTAAATTTCTGGTATGCGTTGGGTGTGATGATCAGATTTTTGTTGTTGCTTCTTTTGGGTCGAGTGTTTGGATCATCTTTTCTTATCAGGTCCTACAGGATGTCCAAGGAATGCTATAGGACTCTGAATATGTTGAGCATTGCTTTGAATTTTGTGCGTGAATGCACTGGGTACCAGTATAGTTTGTTCAAGATGGGTGTGACATGATCTTGCTTTGATGCCCTGGTGATGATGCGGGCTGCTTTGTTCTGTGCCAGCAGGAATAGATGAGTGGAGTGCTTAGTGAAGCCCTGATATACAGGCTAATGCAGAAAGCTTGCACGGGCTTTAAGAGCCCATAATGCCACATTTAAGCATATTTTAATGATCATTTATATGCAGGAAATAGATGTAAATGCTGGCGGAAAAACTAGCACCCAATTAACGCCACATGTATTTAAATGAATCTTTAAGTATTTAAATGTATTTTAATCTGCTGGGCTGGTATGCAAATCATGGCTACACCCAATGCAGAGACAGGTGTAGATGATTTTGCAACCAGCCATAGCACCAAATGTTTTACTGCAGGGTCTGAGTGGAAGCAAACCTCTAACGTGTGTCCCCGACAGTATTTTGATGGCACTGGGAAATGATGGCACTGGGAAAGGCCCCCATACCATCAAAATACTGCCAGGAGCCGTGCCCAACAATAAAATGATCCCTGATGGTCTAGTGGTCCCTTCTCCCCCAAAAAGAACCTGGTGGTCTAGTGGTCCCCCACTAAATAAAAAAAGACCCTGGTGATCTAGTGGCCCCTTTCCCCCAACATCCCATATTAAATAAAAAACAAAACCTGTGGTTTAGAGGCCCCTACTTGGTGGTCTGGTGGCTCCCAAATGCACCTAAGCAGGAGCGCTGCCTACGTGCTCCCGCTCTGCGTCGGTCATCATGCAAAATGACTGTGTTTGGCCCTGCGCAGTACATCCTGGGATGCACCGGTTGAGGTCAGACTACCATATAAGGTAGACACTGCCATTTTATGTAGGCAGTGCTCCCACTTAGGTGCATTTGGGGGCCACCATTACTGCTCCAGAGAAACCCTTCATGAACTGCCTACACCTTCTTAGGACCAGGCCATAAGCAAGAAGGGACTGGGACCCTCCATTATCAGGGGCTTCTGATACAGGAGGCTTTTCTCTTAAGGCAACAAAGGGGAGGAGGGGTCCCCGCTAACAGATTCAAGGCAACCATGTACCACAAGCCTGCAAGACCTGACTGAGGCCACTAGAAGCAACAGGCCTGGATGAGCTTGAATTCTGCACAAAAGGTGGCTCAGTAAGGGCCACAGAAGGAAGACATACAACACCCCCTCCTGGAACCATTCCTGAAGACATGTAACTTGTGGATGCTTCCTGCTGGCTGAAAAAAAGCTCTCCACCCTGGCATTCTCCTGAGTGGCCATCAAGTCAACCACTGGAAGGATCCACCTCTATATTATGAGGTTGTACACAAGGGCTGACTTCCCACTCACATGGATCTATAGTGTTCCAAATCAGGAAGTCAGCATGCACATTATTGCAGCCTGCAGTATGCACTGCAGGCAGGGCAATCAGATGTTCCTTCGCCTAACAGCACAGATCCACCATCTCGAGAGCCAGTCCAGCACTGCGTTGATTGATATATTTATTTATTTATTTAATTAATTTTCTTATATACCGCGCTATTTGTCATCAGTGCGGTTTACATTGAAACAATACAACAATTGGTCAGATATAACAGACCTATTACAAGTAACAGGAAAATTAACATGGAAGTAAACAGGGAAATCATTTATATTTCTAGAAATTATATGTTGGAGATATATAAAATCTATACAGTTAGTTAGGGTAGGTATGAGGTTAAAAGGATGGGGGAGGGGAAGGGGTGTTTAGGTGTTTGATGTGTGCGATGAAAAGGTGGTGTTTAAGGGCTTTTTTGAATTGTTTGATATCTTTAATTGCTCTGATATTGGGAGGGAGTTTGTTCCAACATCTAGGAGCATAATTCGAAAAAGCCCTATTGACAGATGATTGATTAGCTTTTAAGGAAACTTTTGGTATAAGTAGTGTGTCAACAGCTGGAGATCTCCTGGACCTGTTATTTGTTGTGTGTATGATGAGATCAGAGATGGAATCTGGAGAAAAATTATTGAAGGCCCTAAAGGTGGTAAGGATGGCCTTATATTGGATTCTACAGTTTATTGGTAACCAATGAAGCTTCTCTAGAATGGGGGAAATATGCTCACACTTTGATGATCCGCAGAGGACACGAGCAGCTGCGTTCATGGCTAATTGTAGAGGATTAATAGTTATATTTGGTAAGCCATGGAGTATTATGTTAGCATAATCAAAGTGCGGCGTGACTAGAGCTTGAAAGATGGTGCGGAAGTCATCAGACTTCATCATAGGTCTTCTTATATATATGCTTCTTATATATATATATATATATATATATATATATATGTCACCTCTGTAGCACTGTATGAAAAAACCCAGACCACTTTGCCCATCAGGAGAGGTCAGAACCTCTCCAGCACCAGGTGGATAGCTTTTGCCTCCAAGTGGCTGATCACTCAGGAAGCCTCCTGGTGGGCCAAAGATCCTGGACCAATTGGCCTAGTCTACTCATCCCAGCCTTTCAGGCTGGCATCCAAGATGACAATTTCCCAATTTGGCACTTCCAACAGCATCTTTGCCATCAGATGGCAGGACTGCAGCCAGAAGTTCAAATGGTAACAGAGAGACCAGAGAACCAGCAGGTGCCTCTGCAGAGGGTACAGGTGTGTCCAGGCCCAAAGAACCAGCTCTAAGGTCCAAGGTCGACGCTATGGACCAGAGGAGCTGGAGGTAGTCCCAGACTGTAGAGCTGATTGGTCACAAAATGCTCAAGAGTTGGCTCTGAAACTTGAGGGACCTCTCTGTCATGAGGAAAACTCTACTCAGGAGAGAATGAACTGAACTCCAAGTCCTGGGAGGGAAGAAGGCTGCTCTTGGGATAATTGGCCATTAACCCCAGCCTTTCCCACCAGTAAATCACCAGGGCTGCATCATCCCTGGACTCCTTCAGAGAGACTAACCAGTCAGCTAATTGTTTAGGTACAGGAGAACCCGGATTCCCTGCTGTGCAAAAATGATGCCATCCGCATCACCTTGGAAAAAGGTATGAAGAACTGTAGCTAGGCCAAAGGGCAGAGCCCAAAAATGGAAATGGTAGCCCAGAACACAGAAGCAGAGAAACTGCTGTGCTGCTCCCAAATGAGAATGTGAAAATATGCTTTGGGAAGGTGAGAAACGTCCCCTGCCTGACCGATGCAATGACATACCCTGATGATGTTCATGCAGAAATGAGGGACTTAAAAGAGTTTGGAACTGATTGCCTTTGGATCCAGGATAGGCCAGAAGGAAATCTCCTTTCTTGGACACCAGGAAGTAAAAAGAATAACATCCTGGCCCTCCTCTGCAGAAGGCACAAGTAGAATAACCTGCAACTGCAGAAGGTTCTGAAGAGTTTTCTCGATTGCCACCTGCTTGAATGGAGAACTGCAAGGAGACTCCAAAAGTTGTTCTGTGGATGATCTGTAAACTCTAGCACATAATCCAATTCTTATTTCCTCAGGCTGGCCTGGAACCATTGACCTCTGGGCTGGAAAGTAGACATCTTGTGGGAGAACAGAGGAACTCTGACATGACATGGCTGCATTCCAAGAAGAAAACAGTCAGGGTTACCCTCCCAACTGGCTGCATCTCGGAAGGGACCGACTGGAACTCTTTGAGGGGGATACTGACTCCAGATGGAGTCATGGTGGTGTCTCAAACATGATGAAGGCTCTGGAAGGACTGCTAAGCCCAAAGGATGACCAGGCCCCATCTGGGCTTAACAGTCTGAGGCAGTCTCCAGGTTCTATACATGACCCTACAAGAGGTACTCCTGGCACCTCTAGACTTATCTTCCAGAAGACTCTGTGGGTGAACCTCCCCAAGGACTTTCATAGTAAAACGTTTCACCACTTCTCCAAGCCCACCCTAAAGAGTAACTGACCCTTAAGGGGGGAGGAGATGGTTTGCTCGAGGCAGTTTGGAAGCAGCTTCTGCCAACCAAGCGCAGCATTAAAGCTATCATCTGACTGCTACCATCATTGCCATGGGCTTGGAAAGGATTCTGAACAAGTCCTAGAAGGCACCGGCCACCTAGGCGGTCCACTACTCCCAACCTCATATCCTCCAGGCAGTCCGGCAGCTGGTAGATCCAGCATTGGAAAGCTTGGGCCACCATACCTGCACAAAGCACTGCTTGAGAGACTAAGGCAGTAACTGCAAAGGCATTCTTAAGGAAGGCCTCGACCCTCCTATTATGAGACTCCTTCAGCCATAGCTCAGACACTATGAGTTATGATATGACTCTCAAGCACCATACCTGCCTGGGCATAAGCGAAAGAGATGCAGCCTGCTAGTCAAATTGAAAGTGTGTGTTTGTTCAGGGTAGAAACCAAAGCAGGGTAGACGCCAGATGAAAGGCCAAGGCCCTCTTGCAGTTCAATATGTGCAGCACACTTTCCCATTTGTGAGCGGAAAACCATTAAGAGTAGCCTAATGGTTAGATCACTGGCTTGGGAACCAACAGACCAGGATTTGATTCCCACTAGCATTCCTTGTGGCCTTGGATAAGTCACTTAACTCTCCATTGCCTCAGAATAAGTTAAAATGTAAACTGCTTTGACTTGAAATGATAAATAGAAATTACACTTACCTGGTAATTGTAGTTCCTTGAGAGACGACAGCTTAGTCCTCTACGCATGGGTTGTGCACCTCCTCCTGCAGCATGAAGACTGGACCAATCAAATTTCAGCATCACTGGATACAGCATCTCTGTTATCTTCTCCATCCCAGTGAACTACTGTCAAAGCAAACTCAGAAAAAAATAGCTAACCTTTAAGCAGACAAACCAACTGCAGAATGCAAAGCTGTGTATGAATTTTTTTTTTTTTTTTTTTTTTTTAAACAATTGAAAAGAGACCCAAAGAAGAGGTCTCACCACTGTCTCCGCAGAAGCAGCCAGAGAGAGAAAAGAAAGAAAAAGAAAAACACACTCACCTGTGAAAACCAACTCTGAATCAAATGCGTGCCGATCCAAAATAGGTGTACAGGGGAGGGCAGGAGGACTAAGCTGTCGTCTCTCAAGGAACTACAATTACCAGGTAAGTGTAATTTCTATTTCCTTATCGTTCCTCCAGCTTAGTCCTCTACGCATGGGATGTAACAAAGCAGACTAACGGGCGGGATTACGCCAGCCGGCACGCAACACAGCGGAACCAAAACTGGCATCGGCCGCCGCCAAGACGTCAAGACGATAGTGCTTACTGAAAGTGTGGAGAGAAGACCATGTGGCCGCCTTACATATCTCCACCGGCGAGACCAAACTAAACTCCGCCCAAGACGCCGCCTGCGCCCTGGTAGAGTGAGCCCGCAGACCGACCGGCGGAACCCGACCTCGCAACAAATAGGCCGAGCCAATCGCTTCCTTAATCCAGCGGGCAATGGAAGCTTTCGCCGCCGCCTCACCTTTGCGAGCTCCGCCAAAGAGAATGAACAAACGATCGGATTTGCGGAAAACGCTAGTAACTTTCAAATATCGACGCAAAATTCTCTTAAGATCCAATCGATTGAGCCCCCGATCGGAACCCTGTTCTTCCGACGCGGGAAAGACTGGAAGCGAGACTACGTGATTCAAATGAAATGCAGAAGACACCTTAGGCAAAAAAGAAGGTACTGGAAATAACACAAAATAAAATAAAATAAAATAAACTAAAAGGAACTCTCCAGGCGCTGTTCCATAGTGCGAGAGACAGAGGCACAGCGGTGACAAACGCCCGTCTCTGGAACCGCTCCCCTGCGGGATCCTCAAATGACGCAGCAAGAGCCCGCTGGCATGGACCTCACCCTTCGTCGCACCCCAAGTGCAGACAAGGTTCGGCCTGAAGCCGCAGGGTCAACCCTGGCTCTATACCAAAAATCCCAAAATGCAAGGATGGAAAACAATGCCGCAGGTCACGGCAAGAAAAAGAAACTGCACCCCAGACTCCAGACGCCTAGGGCAGTCTGAAGAAGGGCGTAATGGCACGTGGCCCGCCTTTTGATATCAAAATTTTTGAGGTCTGAGCTAAAAAGGGTGCACACATTTGCTGCTGATGCTTCAAAACAGCAGCGAAATGAAAGCCAGCTCTGTGCTCCCGAAGGATAATGGCCCCAGAACAAACTAAAAGGAAATAACACAAAATAAAATAAAATAAACTAGCAATACAAAAGGGAGAATTCAAACAGCCTGGAGAAAAAATCCCCTACGGCGCCCACAAGGACCGAGAAAAAGTAAAAACCCAGCCGCGTGTGTCACACACGGAGATGAAACCGCGGCTCACAAAATGGCCGCGGCAAAGAAGAAAAGCATTTTGGCGCGCTTTCTCCCCGGCATCGGGTAAACCTACGCGGCTGAGCAACCGACGCCGGAGGCAGTCTGTCCCACTTCTGCTGCTCAAAAAACAAAAACTGGGGCGCCGCAAGCACAGAAAAAATAAAAGCAGACCTAAACGCCGGCGATCAGCGGAGAGGCAGCCTCCCAGCGAGTGCCCTGCGCCTTGCCGCCAAAATCCACGACAGTCCCCCAGCGCACACCTTACCTCTTTCAGAGGAGTGCTGCAGTGTAATTGCCGCCGGAGCTCTGCCCGAATATCCCTGGGGCAGAGATCCTTAAAGTAAGAAAAATAGAACAGGCAAACGAAACCGCTGAGGCAGGACAGAGGAGAGACCACCCCCGGTGCCCCCCCCCCCCAAGGAAAGCCGAAGAGATTAAAAAATTTAAAGGTACAAGAACCCCATAAACTAATAAAGGAATAGAAGCTCTAATAGAGCCCAAAATCAAACCACCAAAAGGTTAGCTACCATCTAACAACCTAACTGACAACTAGTGAGCCCAGCCAGGCTCACTCACGTCTTCCTGCTGCATGAAGACTGGACACACTGGGATGGAGAAGATAACAGAGATGCTGTATCCAGTGATGCTGAAATTTGATTGGTCCAGTCTTCATGCTGCAGGAGGAGGTGCACAACCCATGCGTAGAGGACTAAGCTGGAGGAACGATAAGGAAAGCCGTATTAAAAAAACTGTTAAATACATTTTAAAAAATGTTGTCAGGACAACTGACTAGATAAGATGGAAGACAATATATTTTCAGAAATTTAAATGAAAAACAAACAAAAAAAAAAAACTTAAGCGAAGGGTGGATCTGCTATTAGAGTACAGAGCTTAACTGCCATAAAATGAATAGGCCCTTCCAGGTCAGGAACTTCAGTCCACAGGAATCAAGAGGCTCAAAGGGGAGTTTTCATTAGCAGAGTTAAAACCACATTGAGACTCCAAGACACTGTATACTGCTTTAGGGGATGCTTCAATAGAAGCAAGTCACCCATATAGCAAACAACTAAAAGCTATAGAATAAAGGTTCTCAAACCAGTCCTCAGGGCACACCTAGCCACTCAGGGTTTCAGGATAACCACAATTAATATGCATGAGAGAGATTTGTATACAGTGGAGGCAGTATATGCAAATCTCTCATGCATATTCATTATGTTTACCCTGGAAATCTGACTGGCTAGTGTGCTCTGAGGAATGGGTTGAGAACCCCTGCTGTAGACAGATGCATTTTCCTTCTAGACTCACTGCCTCTCAACTAGCTAAAGGATTTGTGCAGAAGATTAAGGAACTTCAGCCTTCCTTGCCTTATCAACCTTATCACCTATTTCAGTTGCAGTTCCTGCTCTCTCATATCCCTCACTCCCAGGCAGGGCTGGTCCAACCATCTGGCAAACTAGGCAGTTGCCTAGGATGGCAGCTGGGGGGGGGGGTCATAGAGCAGGGCATTCAAAGCCAAACAAATAGATCCCGACAGCAGGGAAGGCATAAGGCTTAAGGTTTGCCTAGGGCGCAAACAGCTTGAATTAACTCTGGGGCCGGCCTGCTCCGAAGCAATTAATGGCTTGGGATCATGCCGCCTATTCCCCTCATCTCGACTGCAGCTGCCAGAGGAACAGCACATTTCCTACATTCCCACCTATATATTCCGAGATTATTTGCAAAGGTGAAAAACAGTCTAAATCAGTTTTCACCTAAGATTAGGCCATCTGAAGCAATAGTTCCCAACTGGTACGCAACAATTATTTATTTATTTAACATTTCTTATATACCGCCTTTCATGATTTCAAGGCGGTTTACATTGAACAAACTGAAATGAGATTGAACAGGGCATTATAACTTGGAGATAACTGTTTTACAGGGAACATGGGCAATGGAGAGTTAAGTGGCTTGCCGAAGACCACAAGGAGCACCCGTGGGACTAGAAACCCCAGTCCTTCCAGCCCAAGGTTGCTGTCCTCTAGTGGGATTTGAACCCCCGACCTTCCGGCCCGAGGTACCTTGCCCCAACCACTAGGCCACTCCTCCACTGAAGTCATCACAAACAGAGTAGGGCAGTACTGCCACTGCCTATGGCAATTGTCCTTTGTCTCATTCCTTACCCCTTACTTTAGTCCATCAAGACAGTTGGAGGAGGAGTCAGTGACCGGCGTTGCTTACTCTCTGTTGCTTTCTCTTCTGTGGGCTTCCCTCTGCAGTTCGAACCGCAGAGACCCATGTGGTGCTGACTAGCTGTTTCATGGGTAAGAACCTCTACTTGCTGCATGCTGGAAGAATAACATGGATTGGGGGAAAGGTACTGTATGGCATGAGGATCACATAGAGGGCCAATGTAATAAAGTGTGCTATTCTTTAGCGTGGCAGTATATTTTCAATTTTCCCATGCTATCATTACTCCCAATGTAGTAAGAGTTTCAGCACGGAAAAATCCAGTTAAACCACTGCCCTAAAGCAAGATGTGACAAATCCTAGGTGCCACGTTGCCATGGCACCTAGAAATGGAACCCTGGCACCTGGGATTTCACGTCCACAAATGTTTGTTTCTTCTGTGGTACTGCCAAAGGAACAGAGCGTTTCCTACTTCCCTACCATGATTTGTCTGGAGTCATGCAGTGCAGAAAGTCTGGGCTGGTCTCACAAGTCTTCCCGAAGTTCCTGCACCACATGCTTCAAGCTGCCAATAGGTTCAGTGCTACCCCTGCAAATCAATAAACAATCAAATTACAAAGAGTAACATGCTGAGGCTTCCTCTGTGAACACACCTTCTGATTTAAACACACACACACCTCACTACCTTTCCTCTCTTATCTCTCCCTACACCCCTCCTCAGGAACCCCATTCTTCTAGCAGATCACTTCTAATCTGTGCCCTTCTCTTCTACTGCCAACTCCAGACTTCGATCCTTCCACCTTGTTGTTCCTTATGCCTGGAACAAACTACCTGAATCTATACATCAGGCTTCTTCTCTAGCCCTTTTCAAATCCAGGCTGAAAACTCATCTCTTTGAGTCTGCTTTTGGATACTGATCTGCGTAGTTTCCTGCTCTCCAACCATGTGTTTCCTTACCATTTCCTATACACATCCTTGTCCCCAGCTGTTGCACTGTCTTGGCTAGACTGTAAACTCTGATGAGCAGGGACTGTCTTTTACATGTGTCTGTACAGCGCTGTGTACGCCTTGTAGCGCTATACAAATGATCAGTAGTAGCACTATACACACACACTGCAGATATATTTTCATAATATTCTAGTTTATTTCCATTTCTGGGATGCAATCGTATCCCTGATTTCAGTTCACTGACCCCGTTTTGTTTGCTTTTTAATTTTTTCTTCAACTAATGTTTATTTTTTTTTAACCCAAAAAGTGTTGAACAGGCTGCATAGACTGTTCCTTGCTTGCATTTTACAGAAGTGCTAGCACATCATAGTTTCACATCACATGATGCACTCATTTGGAAACTGGAACCCATAAGAATCTGGCTTCTTTCTATTTTCTTTCCTCTGCTGGGAAGCAATAGTAATTTATAAAACACCAACAACAACAAAGAACGATCACTCCGGGAAAGTTCACGCTCTGGCTTCCAGAGTTTGAGCGAATGCCAGCAGAAATCGCAGACTCCAAAACAACCATGCCTGACCTTCAGTTCGCCCATTTCTGAGTAATGGATCTCAGTTAGACCTTCTAGAGTAGCAATATTTAATACATTACAAAGAGCATTACTAGACATTACTATTAACGCTTTTCAATTCCACCCACTACGTGTAATCACTGAGGTTGTTTAAAGGACAGCTCCTTTGGAATGGGAGATCTGGTCTGCATGCAAATCACTGCCTGATGCCAAAGAGGTTTTTTTGAATACAGAATCATTTAAAGTAGCAGTGCAACCCAATATCACCCATCTATCCATTCTCCTCGCTAGACACAGACCTTGGCTAAAACGCATGTATGTTTGCTTTGCAGATTTTGAGTGTAATTTTTCCCTCAGCAAGAAAGACGGCTCCTTGCATTACTGGGTACTGCTGTTTGCACTATCACGATTACTTTATGCTTCTCCATGAGAACTGATATATAGAAAAGAGAATTATACAATAAAATTATACAATACAATCCATCAATTGCTAGAAAGAAGAGAGAATAGCAGCTTCTTCTACTTTTGTCTACTGTAAAACTCCATAAAATCAGAGTACCTTGTTTTTATTGAATATGTTTTTAATACATAGACTTCACATACAAACTGTTTGTATGCTAGTTAATAACTTGGGATTTTATTCATCCAACAAACATTTGGCCTCTGGAAGAGTAACTCCCTCCTCCCCTCCCCAATAGAATAAATACACACGTTTAATTCACCTCGACAGACCCACATATTTATTCTAGGATTGTGCACAAGGCAAAAGGTTTTGCTTCATTTTCAATTCGTTTGGCCCTTTTTTCCCCTGATTTACAGACATTCTTCTATTTGTTTCACATATTTGTTTTAATAAAGATTTTTAATGCATGCTAAAATATTTAAACACATTAATCAATTTAACATGCTAATTTTTTAACACACATTAACCTAGGAATTAATGCATGTGCTAAATTGGATTTCAAGGCACATTAGCAAATTGAATGCACACTAACCAATTCACTATGTATAAGTCTCAGATCGAATGCTGCTATATTCATGCGGACACAGTCTTACTATGGGAGGGATTTTGACACAAGCAACAACAATCTGTCTCTTGTGTGCAGATGTACAGACTCTTTTTCAGATATATCTACTCATTAGGGAGAAAACCACTAGATAAGGTATATTACATTTTAATTATTTGCAATCAATAGGCATGCCTGGATTAATTTTGTTCTTACTCCTTTCTAGATGCCAAGATTTCCTACAGAATAACTCTACAGTCAGTAGGGAAAAAGAAGCGCCATTGCACTGTACTTCTGTGATACAATCCTTTACCCTAATGAAATGTGAGCCTAATGGTATTCCTCATTCCCCTATCTCCACCAGATAGGGAGAAAACTATTATGTAGTTTATAGGTGCGGGCATACAACATCCTAGTTGGCGTATTGTGCATAATCAAGTCTCAGAGTCAAAGAGATCTGCAATGTGTATTTGACAAATTAATCAACAGTGCTGCTGGTAAGAGAGCAAAAGTAGGGCAAAGTAAGTGTAAGAAGTGTGCAAAGAGGATACTAATTTTATTTTATACTTCTATATAGATATGAACCTTCCCTATTCTTTGTAGCATGAGTACGTTACAAATGTAAAAGTATATACTTCTATGTGTTTATTGATCACTTTTACTCATTGGAGTATGTTTACTAAATCAAGCCAACGGTCAACCCGGGCAATCTGCAACTAGGTCCCATGTTATCCAATATACTCCATTGATTCCTATGGAGTTCCGTGACATAAGTGTGTTGATCATATTTAACAAAGGTCTCACTATTGGGGTGGAGGCCTATTCCAATATGTACAGTGGTGTGCAAAAGTCTGGAATCACTTGTAAATTTAACATTTTTTCAACTTCGCGACCTTATAGCTTAATTTCTTTTTCCTCCCAGTGGCTTTTTCTGTGTATTTCATGATAAGTGATAGATTTGGCTATTAGGGCCAACGTTTAGTATTATTTTCTGAGTTTGTTCCCCATAGTTGTCCTGTTGATAGATTTTCTGTGAAAATCACGTGATGTACATCATTGGCCAACAATATATTATTTTAAGTATGCTTTAAAATATTATGGATGCATGCCAGGTTTCCTTCAAATTAATGTATGTGGCCTTGAAAAAGGCTGTTTTTGTGTGTCAGTGATGGCTCAGTATTTGATGGGCCACCCTTTGTTCTTGATCACCTGACTGCACCTTGTCGGCATTAAAATGAACCAGTCTGACAAGGTGATCGTTGGTGACAACATGGTTCCAAGCTGCAATGAGTGACTCAATCAACTCACGCTTTGATGTCGGATGCCTCTTGGATATTTCCAAGGCCACCTTGTGCCACAGGTTCTCAACTGGATTCAGATCTGGAGACTGGGCAGGTCAGTCCATTGACTTGATGTTGTTCCACTGCTTCCAGCTGATCACCTGTCTGGAGCGATGGCAGGGTGCATTGTCATCTTGGAACAGGAACTGGCCAGAAAACAGCTGGTGTGCTGATGGCACCATGCACTTTTGCAGTATGGTGATGTACTTGGCCCCGTTGACCATTCCATCGACGATGTGAAGACGTCCAATGCCACTGGCAGCCATGCAGCCCCAGACCATGACCTTCAAAGGATGCTTCACAGTGAGGCTGAGACACTCAGGCTTGAATTCCTCTCCAAGAAATCTCCTCACATAGGTGTGGGCCTGGTTACCAAACAGGCAAAAGGTGCTTTCATCGCTGAATAGCACTTTTTCCCACATTTCAGTCGACCAGGTTGAGTGCTTTCTCGCCCACACAATCCAGTTGCGCCTTTGTATGTCAGTCATCAGTGGCTTATTCCGTGCTTTGCAGCTCCAAACTGCAGGCACCGGCGACGAACTGTTGATGAGCTGACACTGACCTCACTCTGGACTGACCACTCTCAAAGTAGCTGAGGAGAGGTCAACTTGTGATTAGTCAGTGAAATGCGTCGTCGTGCGCGGTCCTGGCATGATGTTGATGCACGTGGACAACCTGAACGAGGCTTGTCCACCACTGAACCCGTTTCTTTCTTCTGTGCAATCTTAACAACAGCACTCTGACTGCAGCCAACTTTCCTGGCTATCTGATGGCTTGAAAATCCTTCCTTGCTCATAAAGAACGCACGAACACGCTCCTCCAATGTCAGGGTCCGAGTCATCTTCATGGTCGATCCAGAAAGCGTATGAAATTCAAAAATTCTGTGCGTTTTTATAGCTACACTGTTGGCTAGATATCTGCATTGTGATTGGTTAGTGAAACCAGCCTCCTGATTGGTTAGAAATAACGTGTGCATATTGGATAATCTCGATCCAGTTTTGACGCAGAATCCACAAAAATCGCAGTAGCTATCTCCCAGTGTCAGTAAAGTATTTAAATTGGAAGCAAGGAATGCAAAAAAGTCAACTCTAATAGTCAAATGTATCCCTTTTAACGTGGTAGAAAGATGAATATGCTGGGCTAACACAAAATTTAAAAAAAAAAAAAAAGTTAAAAAGTACGAAAAACACAAAACTCACAAGTGATTCCAGACTTTTGCACACCACTGTACATCCCAGGCCTCTGTGCATGCGGTCGGAACCGGACACACAGAGGTAGATGCGGCGGATCAGAATTGCGTCTAAGCCTGTAAGTGCAGGCCAGGACCAGATTCCAGTCGGCCTGCATGTACAGGCTCCTGCCCAACTATCTTAGTCAGGCTTCTGAATGAAGCCGCGGTGCCATGGCATCCGGTTGCCATGGCACCACAGCTCCATTCAGGAGCCGCGATACCCTGACGCTGATGACTTTCTTCATTTCCCGAAGCCCGACCCCTGATCTGGCCTCCCATGGCCTGGGTCGGGCTGCGGGGAATCTCCTGCACCTCTCTCCACCTTTTGCCACTGCCTGGGCCTGCCGTTCACGATGCCTAGGGGAACTTATTCCACCTCAGAGGTGCTGGCCCCAGACATACAGGGCTAACATCAGAATCAGCCCTGTATGTCCGGGGCCACAGTCTGCCCACTGCCCGCTCTAACTCTGCCTCCGTACTGCCCACTTCCCTCCCCCGTCTAACCTCCCCGTACAAACTCCTTGTTCGTACGGGGAGCCTTTGGACAGGAATGGCAAGGGGGCAAATAGCAGGGATTGACGTCCATCCCTGCTATTCGTGGCTCAAAATAGACCCCATAGTGTCATAGTTCATTTTGCGCATAGCATCATAGGAGTGAACCCATCATATAAGAAAAGATTTTTTTGGTATAATGCCAATCCCTCAAAATTTACTACTAATGATCTCCTTGCACTGTGCCAAAGAGAGCTTCTTTCTGAACCTCATACAGTGTTACATATATAGGGATTTTATTTTTAGGCATCTGTAAATTTGTGTGTTTATTCTCCAGCTAATTAGTGGTTCTTTCAGGGTACAAAAATCAGCATTTGTTGGCATTGTGCAGCATAGGCACTGCTTACACATCTTTAGCATGCATTAGCAGAAAAAGTATTTGTTAACATGCATTCAGTTCATTAGTGCTTCTTAAAATTGTAGGGGGACATTTTAGAAAGGACATCCAAGCCAGAACATCTGAAGAACAAAAAAAAAAAGCAAGCATGTCAAGATACAGACACGATTTCATAAATATGGACATACCTAGTATGGACATCTGTAGGGGGTGTCTATGAAGACACCCCCAGAATAGTATTTCAGAACCTGGACATCTAAGAATAGCCTAATGGTTAGAGTAGTGGGCTAGGACCAGGGAAGCCAGAGTTCAAATCCCACTGCTGACCTCCAGATCAAATCCGCGATCAGATACCTTGGCGTCACACTAGACCAGAACCTAAATATGCAGGCGCATATAAGTAACACTGTAAGGGCAGTATACCATAAAATCAGATCCCTCAGATACCTACGATCGCTGCTGCAGCCTGACGATTTCAGGACCATCTTTCAAGCACTAATAATTCCGCATTTCGATTATGCGAATGCAATACTGCAAGGACTCCCCCAAACCACTCTGAACCCACTGCAAATGGCAATGAACACCGCAGCAAGAGTACTACACGGAGCATCCAGGAAAGACCATGTCACACCCATTATGAAACAGCTCCACTGGCTCCCGATTCAAGGTAGGATTACATTCAAGACCTTGCTACTCACCTTCAAAGCCACCAACGGTCTCTCGTCAACATCACTATCAGAGATAGTCCAGAAGACACCCCACAATAGGGACAGAAGGTCAGTAGCACAAAACACCTTGATAGTCCCAAGATCAATGACTCAATGCACCAAGTCAACATCCAGCAGGGCATTCAAACTTTATGCACCAATGATCTGGAACAGCCTCCCTCACAACATCCGAACAATCCCAGACATATTCCAATTCAGGAAGGCTGTGAAACACTACCTCTTCCTCCTACATTACCCAGAAACCAATGAAAGCTCAACACCAATTACCGAGACCTCACAAATCTCCTCTGTCTGAAACCATAAGAACACATGACCAGCCTGTAAATTGTATATATTGTTATTGTATATAGTTACCCTGTTAGCCAAGTTGTTCTCCTGTTCATATGTAAACACAAAGTACTATTGGAAATGTGTATGTTCGTTGTTTATTGTAAACCGCACTGATGCTGAATAGCGCGGTATAAAAGAGACTTTAAATAAATAAATAAATAAATAAATAAATTGTGATAGAATTCCATAATCCCTAGTATTCACAATCTTCTCTACACCCTCTTGATGTTTTTCAATCAAAAAGAGCACTTTCCCAATGCTTATTCATGCCTAGAGAGCAGGTTTATACTTAAACGTGACTCTGGACATCCAGGACATTTCTGAGATTAGGCAGTGAGGTCTAGATTCCTTGAAACGTCCCACCCATGCCTCCAATCAGATTTGAACACACCAAGCTTCTAAAATGGCTCTCGAGATATATCTGTGCTTTGGACATCTCTATGCCCGCTTTCAAATTTACAAAGCACAAATACGGCTTCCATAATAAAACTGCCTTAATGCATACTTAATCAAATTAACTTATAAAATTAATGCACATTAAGGGGCTTGTTTACAAAGCCGCGGTAGCAGTTTCCAATCGTTATTGGAGCCGCAGCCCCACTGATTTCAATGGGGCCACGGCTCCGATAACGATTGGAAACCACTACTGCGGCTTTGTAAACAAGCCCCTAAGTCAATTAGTGCACCTTAAATAGTTCTAAGATACATTAAAAAAATTTAATGAAAAAAGGATATGTGAAAACAAACCAAAAAGTCTGAAAATTTGAAAAAAAAAAGCCCAAACTGAAAGAGAACCAAAACTTTTGCCCCGTGTATATCCCTAACAAACACATTCCTATGACAAAATGATAGTCACCTTACCCCTAGAAATCAACACCAGCACTCACATTCCTCAAGCCACATAGCTCTCTCCGCCTACAAATCTTTCCTCAACTTTCAGCCCATCTTTGACTCTGCCACTCTCAAACTCCTCCTTCTTACTCATTTTGTCCTCCTGCCACCAGGTTCAATGCTTACTGCTGAAAATAGCTACACAGCTGAGCTGGTAGGAAGAGGAGAAGAGAGAGAATGCCCATCAGCTGCCAAAAAGGTTGTGCAGTTGAGCCATCAGCATGGAAAGCACAAATACAGAGTAAAGCATCAAAGCAGTCAGACTGTAATACAGGCATGGGTGTTTTTCTTAAGTGTATCTAGTGAACTCTTTTTGGGTATTTTTTTCCATCAGGATACATTTACTGGTTAAAAACATTCCCTGGACCACTTGTCTGGGATTCAGGCACTACTGCTTTTAGATGCAGCAACTTGTCCAAGGTGGTCCACACAACAGCACTTTTGATCGCAGATCCATAAGAGATGACGAAAGAGAGTAGTTACTCATCTGTAACAGGTGTTCTCCAGGAGCAGCAGGAATCAGTCCTCACATATGGGTGACGTCGGCGCCGACGGAGCCCTCACAGAGCAATTTTCCCCAGCTTTCAAAGAAAGCCTTTGGGAATTGCAGCGCGCATGCGCGGTCCCCTTCCCGCCCAAGGGTGCCATCTTGCTCAGTCTGATGACATAGCTAAAAGACAGCAAAAAATTAGCAAAAACGAAATCATAGGATTGCAACTCCAAGGGGAGGAGGGAGGGTTGTGAGGACTGATTCCTGCTGCTCCTGGAGGACACCTGTTACAGGTGAGTAACTACTCTTTCTCCAGGACCAAGCAGGAAGTCAGTCCTCACATATGGGACTCCCAAGCTTAAGGCTACCGGAGACCCTAAGCCCAAAAAGGAGCTCCCTCAAGCTCAGTAGCACAGAAGGAAGGAATCTTCTCTGAATACACCTCCAACCGGTAGCCCAACATCCGGGACGGAGGTAGGAGTTGCCTATACCTCAAAGAGATTACGGAGGACTGCCTGTCCGAAAGCACTGTCCCTGCGGGACTCCCTCTCCAGGCAGTAATGGGCCGCAAAAGTCTGGCTTGAAGACCAAGTAGCGGCCCGGCAGATGTCTGCCAATGGAACAGAGCGGAGGTGAGCCACTGACGCAGCCTTTGCCCTAACACGATGAGCCGTGACTCGACTTTCGAACGAGAGGCCGGCTGCCCCATAAGTCCAAGCGATACAGTCAGCAACCCAGATGGACAGAGTACGCTTGGAGACAGGGAGCCCCAACTTATTGGGGTCATAAGACACGAAGAGCTGAACAGCTCGTCGGTGCTCCCGCGTACGGTCAAGGTAGAAGGTTAACGCCCTCCTACAGTCCAGGGTATGGAGGACCATCTCAGCTCGGCTGGAGTGTGGCCTGGGAAAGAAGGTTGGAAGTACCACCTCCTGGTTGATGTGAAAAGGGGAAACCACTTTAGGAAGAAACTTAGGGCGAGTCCGTAGGACTACCCTATTCCTGTAGAACCTAGTGTAAGGGGGATCAGACACTAGGGCCTGCAGTTCACTAACGCGTCTAGCAGAAGTGAGGGCTACCAAGAATAAGGTTTTCCAAGAAAGAAAACGAAGAGGACAGGTAGCCATAGGTTCAAAAGGCGGACAGGTAATCCGCTGTAAAACCACGTTCAGATCCCAGTCCGGGGCTGGCGGTCGCAAAGGTGGCTTAAGGAGAAGGAGGCCTCTGAGAAAACGAGCCACGAGAGGGTGGCTGGAAAGAGGCCTGCCATCCACCGGCATGTGATGCGCAGAGAGAGCACTGAGGTGGACTCTGACAGAGTTGGACTTAAGTCCAAGATTGGAGAGGTAAAGCAAGTATTGCAGGACCACTGTCACCAAGCAGGAGAAGGGATCCTGAGACTGCTGAGCACACCAGACGGAGAACCGACGCCACTTAAGAGCGTAGGACTTCCGGGTGGAGGGTCGCCTGGAGGCCAAGACGACTTCTTCCACATCTCGAGGAAGCAGGAGGGGAGCAAGGACTACCCTTTCAGCAGCCAGGCCATCAGATGAAGGGACTGGAGGTTGGGGTGTAGGAGAGTCCCCTGATCCTGTGTCAGGAGATCGGGCTGAAACCCCAGAGGAAGAGGAGTGTCCACCGCCAGCTGCAGCAGAAGCGGGAACCAGGGCTGTCTCGGCCACCGGGAAGCCACGAGGATTAGCGAGGCTTTGTCCCGGAGAACCTTGAAGAGCGTCCGAGACACCAGCGGCATGGGGGGAAAGGCATACAATAGGCCTGTGGACCATGAGAGTAGGAAAGCATCTGCCGCTACTCGGAGAGGATGCGGTTCTCGGGAGCAGAATCGGGGAAGTTGTCGGTTTAGAGGACTGGCAAAAAGATCCAGGGTGGGTAGGCCCCACTTGAGAAAAATCCGTTGAACCACTAACGGATCCAAGCGCCACTCGTGTGGCTGGAGGATTCTGCTCAGTTTGTCTGCTAGGCAGTTTTCTTGACCCGGGAGATAAACAGCCTTGAGGAGGATGCCACGGCTGATGGCCCAAGAGCACAGTCCTTTGTGCTTCCCGACAGAGAAGGAAGGAGCCTGTGCCCCCTTGTTTGTTTACGTAGAACATTGCAACTTGATTGTCCGTCTGGACGAGCACAGACTGGTGCGAAGTGAGGTGGGAGAAGGCCCTCAGAGCCAGGCGGATTGCTCTGAGCTCCAGGAAGTTGATCTGTTGGGCAGACTCCCAAGGAGTCCAGAGGCCTTGAGTACATGTCCCTTGGCAATGTGCTCCCCAACCCAGGAGAGAAGCATCGGTCGTCAGGACCAGAGAAGGCGGAGGAGACTGAAAAGGCATTCCGAGCACCAGGTTCGGCAGATGAAGCCACCATTGCAGAGAGGAGACCAGCGGGTCGGATATCTGTACTGAGTCCGCTAGGCTTCCCGTGGCTTGATGCCATTGTGTGCGAAGGTTCCACTGAGCAGGCCACATGTGCAGGCGGGCATTGGGGGTCACATGGACTGTGGAAGCCATATGGCCGAGCAGTCTGAGAAATTGCCTGGCAGAGACCAGGGAGTTGCTGCGAAAGAGGTTGGCAAGCTGCATAAGTCTGGTTGCCCTGTCGAGAGGCAGAAAGGCTCTTGCCTGAAGTGTGGTTTAACCTCGCGCCGATGAACTCGAGGTCCTGAGAGGGGAGCAAAGTGGATTTTGCGAAGTTTATGACAAAGCCCAAGTGCTGGAGCAGAGTCACAGTGCGGTGGGTAGCGTGAGTGGCCTCCTGGGAAGATTGTGCTCTGATCAGCCAGTCGTCCAGGTACGGAAACACAAAGAGGCCTTGAAGTCTTAGATAGCCGCTACCACTGCTAGGCATTTGGTGAACACCCTTGGGGCGGAGGATAGGCCAAAGAGTAGTACTCTGTACTGGTAATGATTTCCTCCCACAACAAACCTTAGATATTGTCTGTGGCTTGGGTGGATGAGGATGTGAGTGTAGGCATCCTTTAGATCCAAGGAGCATAGCAGCAGGATTCCAAGGGTAAGCATCTTGAACTTTTCCCTTGCGAGGAACTTGTTGAGGTTCCGCAAGTCCAGGATGGGTCTGAGGCCTCCTGTTCTTTTTGGTATCAGAAAATACCTGGAATAAAAGCCTTGACCTTTCAGGTGGTGGGGCACCGATTCCACAGCCTGTTCCTGAAGAAGACTTGCTAACTCCTGAAGGAGTAAGTCCCTGTGCAGAGGGAGTCTGAGAGGCTCCCCTGGAAAGTAGGAGGGAGGTACCTGGTGGAAGTGCAGAAGATAGCCTTCTTGGACTATGTGAAGCACCCAGGTATCTGATGTGATGGCGGGCCACCTGTGGGCAAAGTGGACCAGCCGACCTCCTGTGCCGAGAGAAACTAGCTGAGGGGGAGAGGCTATGCTGAGAAAGTCAAAAACCCCCACCCTGCTGAGCAGGGGCCGGTGGCGCAGGCTTGGGGGTTTGCTGCCTACGGGACCCATGACCCCGTCCCTTGGCCTGCTGACCCAGTTGGGGAGCTGCTGAGGCCTGAAAATGAGGGTATTGTTTATAGGCAGCCGCCTTCCTCAGGTAAAAGGGTTTTTTACCCGAGCCCTTCTTTTTCTGAGAAGGGGCAGAGGTCTTCCTGGAGAGTCGAGTCCTGGTGAGAGTCTCGGTCTCGATCTGTGCAGCCTTTTCAGCCATGGGTTTGCCGAAGAGGTTTTCACCTCTGCAGGGGACATCGACCAACTTGTCCTGGAACCATGGCTCGAGGTCGGATGACTGAAGCCAAGCCTGTCGGCGGGCACCGATGCCGGCTCCGGCTACTCGAGCAGATGCTTCGAAGCCATCGTAGGCTGCTCGAGAGATAAACTTCGAGCACTCACGAATACCAGTAGACAAGGCCTGGAACCTCTGCAAAGGTTCCTTGGAGAGACCAGCAGAGAACCCGGCTATTTCTTTAGCCAGGTCTCGGAGATACATGCCCATATAGAGCTGGTAAGTCTGGACTCGACAAGCAAGCATAGAGCCCTGGAAACCCTTTCTACCGAGGGCATCCAGGTTCCAAGCCTCCCGACCGGGGGGCACCGAGGAGTGCATCTTCTGACTCTTGAGTCTATGCATGGCCGATTCCACCACCATGGAATGGTGCGGTAGTTGTGCTTTTTGGAACCCGGGGCTCTTGCGGGCTTAACACCGGCGACGACGCCGGGCTCTCCCACATGCGGAAGAGAAGTCGCTCCAGCATCGGAGGAACCGGTACAGTAAAGGCCTCCTTTGGGGGAGAGTCTTACTGGAGGGCATCGAGCTCTTCGGCTCCTCCTCGGGATCCGCGGGGAAGGCCAAGGCCTTGGCCATATCCCGCACGAAGTCCGAGAACCGGGTGTCCTCCGGGGGGGGACCGTCTCCGAGGTTCGGACTCGGGCAAGTCCGACGGGACACACTGAGTCCGAAAAGAACCAGGTGACTCTTCGTCCTCGGTTTCCCAGGCTGACTCCTCGGAGGAGGAGTTGAGCGGCTCCGGTCGGGCGGGCATCGATGTCGTCCGCCCCGACGCCGAGGGAGTCGGCGTCGACGACCTCGGCCCCGAACAGGAGGCCGAAGGTGACCGCGACCGAGGATCGACTCAAGCCCTCATGGACTCGAGGATCGGCTCGGTCTCCAGGGTCGACTTGGACGTCGACATCCCGGCAGTCAGGGCAGAAGCACCGGCGAGGCCAGCGATCAATGCCCGCTGCTGGTCCATGAAGGCAGTCAGACTGCTCTCCAAGGCCGTCAACCTGAGTCCGAGCTCAGGAGACCCAGCAGCCTCCGACTTGGGCCCCGACGGCGTCGGGCCCGACGTCGGCTCCTTCGGAGGCGAGTCCAGGAGGACTACAGCACTTACGTGAGCAGGGGACTCCAACTCGAGACGAGGATGTTTTGAAGGCCTCTCCATCTCCGAGGACCCGGGACGGCTATCGGGGCTATGCGACCTGGCCCTCAAGGAACCAGGAGCGTCCACCGACGCTGCCCTCGTGGGTTTCTTCTTCCGATGATGTTCCCGGGTAGGAGACCCCCGCTCAGAGGAACTCCGACGATGCTCAGGACCAGAGTCCCGAGACATCGAAGCCTCCGACGAGGTCCGGGCACGGCCGGAGTCAGAGAAGATACGTTCCCTCTGATGCTGCCAACTCAACGCTTTTGAGGACATTTTGCCACACGGACCACAGATCATCGGGTCATGATTGGGTCCGAGGCAGCGGAGCAGCAATCGTGTGTGTCGGTAAGAGACATGAGTTTCTTACACCGATCACACTTCTTAATGTCGAACCGAGAAAAACAACAAAGAAAATCAACTTTTCCGGCGGTGAATACAAACAACGTCTGTGGGGCTCCGCAGAAAAAAGAAGACTGAGCAAGATGGCACCCTTGGGCGGGAAGGGGACCGCGCATGCGGGCTGCAATTCCCAAAGGCTTTCTTTGAAAGCTGGGGAAAATTGCTCCGCGAGGGCTCCGTCGGCGCCGACGTCACCCATATGTGAGGACTGACTTCCTGCTTGGTCCTGAAGAACATCCGGAATCAGCTGTTTGCATTCCAGGACATAGCTGAACTGAAAAGTGTCTAGCGCTCAACAATCCTTGGTAACCCGGACCCATTCAAGCCAAATAAACTATAAACTATTCCTGAAAAAAAAAAAAAAGCAAACCTGCCTCCAACAGGAGGAACTAGGGAATGGGCCTCCAAACCTTCAATGCACAGCCCAGGAAGGTCCATCTCTGGAGGGGACCCTGGGCCCATGCACGTCACGAAAGGACTGAGAATGAGCCCAAAGTCTATAATGGGAAGAAAGGCCATCTAGGCTAGTAGTGATGGAATTCCCCAAGACCCATGGGAGTACAACCAGCACTTCCACAAGGAGCAAGCAGAGGTTGATGGAAAAGGAGCTCCTACTTGCTACATAGGCCCCTTGAACCTGTTCCCCAGAAGGCAGAAGATTTTCTCTCACCCAGATCCATCATCTGCTTTTCCGAATCAAACCCAACAGAAGTGCCCCTCTAACGCTAGATGGGCAATCAGGCTTTGGAAAAGGAGTCGTCCGCAGCCCCATGTCAAAGCCAAGCCAATGCCATGTCACTGTAGACAGGGCATAATCTCTGGCCACTGGACATACCAGGTCATACACAGCATCAGAAAGGTAGACCTTAGCAGACTCCAAAAGAGGGGTTGAATCATCCGGTGGAAGAGACTTAAACCACTGGGGGAGAGCTCGAAATGTCAGGTCTGCACATACCGCTGAAGAAAAGCAGTTGCCGCAGGAAACTGGTTCTTTAACCCAAATCCACCTTACAGTCCGGAGCAGCGGTTCTCAACCTGTGGGTCGCGACCCCCACGGGGGTCGCCTCGTCTCCGCCAAGTTAAAAAATTTTTTTAAATGCACACAAGTTGCTGCCGCTGCCGAGTCTGCTTCTCGGCAGCGGCAAACTCACCCCCTTCCTTCTAATGCAGCCACGGCTCCCTGCCTCTTAGGGAACCGCGACTGTGCCTGTAAAACCATTGCGGAGCCTTCTTGTCTCTCAACGGGCTCCGTGCAGCATTGTTCCGCCTCCAAAGAAAGTGGTAAAGAACTTCCTTTGGAGGCGGGACAATGCTGCACGGAGCCCGTCAAGAGACAGAGAGGCTCCGCAACGATTTTACAGGCACAGCCGCAGGTCCCTAAGAGGCAGGGAGCCGCGGCTGCATTAGAAGGGAGGCAGACATAGGGAGAGGGGATAAGGGGGCAGGGAACCTGCAACACGGCTGACATGGACAGAGGGGGGGCTGACATCGACAGGGGGGGCTGACATGGACGGAGGGAGCTGATATGGATGGATGGAAGGGGCTGACATGGACAGAGGGAGGAAGAGGGGGGCTGACATGGAGGGAGGGAGGGAGGGAGGGGGCTCACATGGACAGAGGGGGCTGACATGGAGGAATGGAGGGAGGAGGGGCTGACATGGACGGAAGGGGGCTGACATGGAGGGAGGGAGATGGATGGATGGAGGGAGGGGGGCTGACATGGAGGGAGGGATAGAGGGGAGGGGGCTGACATGGATGGATGGAGGGAGGGAGGGGGCTGACATGGACAGAGGGGGGCTGACATGGAGGGAGGGAGCTGACATGGATGGATGGAGGGAGGGAGGGACAGATATGGATGGATAGAGGGAGGGGCTGACATGGAGGGAGGGAGGGATGGGGGCTGACATGGACGGAGGGAGGGAGGGAGGGGGCTGACATGGACAGAGGGAGGGAGGAGGGGGGCTGATGGATGGATGGAGGGAGGGGTCTGACATGGAGGGATGGATGGAGGGGGCTGACATGGATGGAGGGAGGGAGGGGTCTGACATGGAGGGATGGATGGAGGGGGCTGATATGGATGGATGGAGGGATGGAGGGAGGGGGCTGACATGGACAGAGGGAGGGGGCTGACATGGACAGAGGGGGGCTGATATGGAGGAATGGAGGGAGGGGCTGACATGGACGGAAGGGGGCTGACATGGAGGGAGGGAGCTGATATGGATGGATGGAGGGAGGGGGCTGACATGGAGGGAGGGATAGAGGGGAGGGGGCTGACATGGATGGATGGAGGGAGGGAGGGGAGGGGGCTGACATGGACAGAGGGGGGCTGACATGGCTGGATGGAGGGAGGGAGGGACAGATATGGATGGATGGATGGAGGGAGGGACAGATATGGATGGATGGATGGAGGGAGGGAGGGGCTGACATGGAGGGAGGGATGGGGGCTGACATGGATGGAGGGAGGGGGCTGACATGGACGGAAGGGGGCTGACATGGACGGAGGGGGGGAGGGAGGGAGGGGGCTGATATGGATGGATGGAGGGAGGGGTCTGACATGGAGGGATGGAGGGGGCTGATATGGATGGATAGAGGGAGGGGGTGACATGGAGAGAGGGAGGGGGCGGCTGATATGGATGGGGGCTGACATGGAGGGAGGAAGGGATGGGAGCTGTCATGGAGGGAGGGGGGCTGATATGGAGAGATGGAGGGAGGAGGGGCTGACATGGACGGAGGGGGGCTGACATGGATGGATGGAGGGAGGGGGGCTGACATGGACAAAGGGGAGAGACAGGGGGACATACTGGACAGACAGGATAAATGCTGGACAGAGGCGAGAGACAGTGCGGGTGAGGATTCGACTGGGCTGCTGGGCGCGCTAGCACTGGTAAGGGGCAGATGGAGGGGGCTAGGACTGGTCATGGGTTGATTAGGGAAGGCTAGGACTGGGAATGGACTGATCAAGGGGGGGTTGGGACTGGTAATGGACTGATGGGGGGCTAGCATTGGAAATGAGCTGATCGGTGAGGTTAGGACTGGTAATGGGTTGATGGGGGGGTAGGACTGGTAATGGGCTGATTAGGGGAGCCTAGCACTGGTAATGGGGTTGAGGGGGGGACTAGCACTGGAAATGAGCTGATTAGGGGAGGCTAGGACTGGTAATGGGCTGATGGGGTGGGGTAGGACTGGTAATGGACTGATGGGAGGCTAGCATTGGAAATGAGCTGATTGTGGGGGGGGCTATGACTGGAAATGAGCTGATTAGTGGAGGCTAGGCCTGGTAATGAGCTGATGGGGGGTAGGGCTGGTATTGGCCTGATTAGGGGAGGCTAGCACTGGTAATGGGGTTGAGGGGGGATTAGCACTAGAAGTGAGCTGATTGGGGGGCTTTGACTGGGAATGGGCTGATTGTGGGGAGGGGAGGATAGAGCTGCTGGCCCTGGAAGAAAACTGGGTGCTAAGGCTACAAATGGGCTGATACGAGGGGATGGGAGAATGGAACTGGAAGGGAGTGGATCTGAGAGGGGCTACCATGGTATTTGTACTAGAAGGGACTGGACACCAGTGGCAGTCATGGGAATGCAAGTTGACATTGGAAGGTACTGAGAGTGAGGACTGGAAAGGGGCTGATACCGGGGAGGGTTACTGGGACTGGAAATAGGCTGATGGAAAGAAGTGAAGAAAACGAAAGAAAAGATAAGAAATGGCAGATGGACCATCGACCACAGAAAGAGAGCTAAGAGAAGACAGGAAAGCAGAAGCCTCAGATTGGTACCAGCATGATCAGAGAATAAATTGGTCAGACAACAAAGGTAGAAAAAATAATTTTATTTCATATTAGTGATTTGACTACAAAATCATAATAATTTGGAAATCAAATATTGTTACTTGTTATTGTGATTAATTATTGTGGTTTAAATAATTAAATTTTATAAATAAAAACATATTGCAAAGGCCTATAATATATTAATAATTCAACAAATGATTACAGCGACAATGTGTTAACGGTAAAGGAAGAGAGACGCATTTGATTTTATCATTGGGGGTCACCACAAGCTGACCAATGGTAAAAGGGGTCACGGTACAAAAAAGGTTGAGAACCACTGGTCCAGGGTATCTTTCAAGGCCAATCTGCCTTCCACAGGAATGGTGGTCTGTCTGGCAACCACTGTGACCTGCACATCCACCTTGGACATATCAAATCACACAACGCACTCCCTCTCCGGGCGGGCATGCATCTTTTTATACACCTTTAGCCCCTTAGGCGGGGAGTTGGGGGAATCCTACTCCAACCAGAACAGGCCCTTGAGCACCTCCAGGAAAAAGGAGACAGTTGTGGATTTCCACACCCCTTGCAGGAATGGATATCTCTCAAGCTCCAGGTGGATAAGACCCTAGGATCAACACTTCCAGTTCCTACTCCCGGAACAAGCAGATAACATCAGCCTCCTCACAAGCCTTGAAGGCAAGAATATGTCTTCATCCACATCAAACATCTTAATCCAAGTCACAGTCCAAATCTCAGGCAGATCCCAGCTGATCCCCATCTCCAGGGGTCATGTTTTGCCGAGGACGCTTAGCTATCAATTGAATAGGGCTTTCACTCTCAGTCTGCCCCTCATGAGACTGCACTTGGGGGAAACCAGAGGCCACAGGGTCTGAATTTCCATGCAAGAATGACCAGGCCTGCTGTAAAAAATAAAGAATCCCAGGAGGACAATCTGGATTCCAGAAGCTCTCCTTGTGGAAATGACCCCCCACACTAGGCAGCATTGTCGCCAGCAGTCCCCTTAAGGATGGGGAAAGACCTACAGCATGGTCACCGAAGTCTCCAGCTAGATGAATGTCCTTACTCATAGTGCCATCCACCACCTCCTGACCTGAGGCAGGCAAGGTCCGATTAACAGCCTCCAGGTATGACTCAGAAGCAGCCATGCAAGAAAGGCAGGGTCCAGAAGCCAGAGATGAGGCACCTCAGTTGCCACAGGTCAAACAACGTTTCTTGGAAGAAGACAGAGAGTTAAGGCAAGTATCACAACAGCAGGCGCTAAGCCCATGGCAGCCCAAAGGCACGTGTTAACTGTACTTTTATTACAACACACATTACAGGTGCTAGAGTAGGAAAACGCATTGGAGCCGCTCAGGCAAACATGCGCAAGGACTGCCTGGTGCACAATATTTAAAACATTACTAGCACATGCAGAAAACAGTGGGACACCCCCACACAGTGCCAACGTTCACCAGCAGTCCACCCAAAATTGCATCCCACACAGACAGAATCGGGAGCCCCCCTAACAAGGACAATGCTGAGGTCAAGCCTTGGTACTCACCCCTTGAGAACTACAGGCTGAGGATCCATGCCGAGTTCAGCTCTACTCCCCCAAAACCGATTCTTTGGCTTGGCAACACTACCTTTAAGGTGGCTGGCAGGCAGATTTCTCCGAGAGCATTCTGATATCTTCAGGAGACAGCAGGGAGGACAGAGGAGAAGGGAGGGGCGTTACGTTTGTGTGAGGCTGCTTAATTCTTCCATCCTTCCAATTTTCTGGCTGTTCAATGGGCCCTTATCCAGGGTAAGAGCATGGAGCTGAACCAATTTTCCCTTCTCCTATGGCTACCGAAAAGACTGTAGTCTAGTGTAGTCTCCCACGTCGTGCTCAATTGAGAGAGTCACCCTCAAAGTAGTGTGTCATGAGCATTTTTTATCAATCTTTTCCTCTCAATTCTTCAGAGAAGAGAAAATCCATCCACCATCTGCTGAAGACAAAGAAATACTGGTAGGACTTCTAGTGGCTGAGGCAAGTAGAGGCATGGGAGTGATGTCATTGAAATCTGGGTTTTTCATTGGTCCTTTGCCGCCATCAATCTACTAGAACACCTGTCTGGACTGGTCTAGCAAGACGATATAGAACTGGGATTATTCTGTATCTCTCTGCCATATTTTCTCTTCTCCATTTGAATCTTTTAGCACTTGATGAACTAACTGCCTCTCTATACATTGCACGGATTATTTACTTGGTATTGACATTTCTAGAAGTAATGCTGTTCTGGAGTTTTTCTCCTTTACCACAATGTCCGGTTTTAGCATCAAGCTTTCTTATCAGTTAGAATGGAAATGTTCCCTATGATCACAACTTCTTCGTTCTGAAATTTTGTCAGAGTCATGATCCTAGTGCTTTTCTGGTACAACTATGTTCCAGCATTTCCACAGTTTACACTATATACACACACACCTTCCAATATTAGTGCATTGCACCCAGCACCATAATGTGCAACTCTATCAAATTCTGTGTTAAAGAATCTATATTTGCCCATTTTGACAGGTTTTTCTATGCATGCTGTAAACCGCCTGTGTGGTGAGTGAAGTATGGCCAAATACGACAGCTTCTTGTCCTTAGTTTAACCTGACATCAGGTCAAGGCATGTTCAGATGGCTTTTTCTGCCCAATTCCAGATGCCGGAGAGCAACCCTGCATTTCAGGAAGGTAATAATGAAGGCCAAGCATATTGTAATGAAGCTGATAACATACTGAGTAATTTGGAGCAGATGCCAGTTTGAAAGTCTCTAAATAGGGGGTTCAACTGTTTGCCGATATCTGCAGTGGCTCCGAGCTGCATGTTTTTCAGGGTTTTTTTTAAACCTAGAATGTGTTTATTTTTATTTACCCAGATTTGGAATGTTACAAAGATTGACAAGGTCAAGTCTGTCATGAAGTAGTCTTAGTAGCTAGACAACCTTTCATACACACACCATTGGTGTGTATTGAATGTATGAAAAATACCAGCAAGTTGCCTATTTAGGGCTAAATTTACTAAAACGTACTATAGCAAAACATGAGCTATTTACTGCAAGTCCCATTTTATGCAATGGGACTTATTTACTAATAATAGGCTCTAATGCGGTAGCAAACTTAAATCTAGTCTTTAGCTTAATAAAAACTATTTTTGCTAGGACACAATATATAGTGCAAGACACTATGGTGCAGATTAGAGTTTATGATCTTGTCTCCTACATAGGCATTTTTACTTCCCTCCTAAAGAAAATAAAAGGATGATAACATGGCTCTGTTTAGTGGCTTTAACTCCCTCAGGCACAGTTCTCAATTTGAAACCAGTCTGATCAAACAGCTGCCACGTACAATAAATATTTGAATGAGATGTAAATATATCCCTCTTAATAAATAGTATTATATATGTATACATTTGACACAGTAGAGTACACGGATACGTCTTAAATGAACTTGCCGATTGTCCTCAGAACAGACAAAATGTTCACATTAGTTTTAGCAAAACTCAAAATACAGTAATTTTGGAGGGATGACAAATTATAAATCCTTCACAGAGCTGTTCCATGATATACATAGATTAGGTTCCTTTACTTTGCTTTGTCTTTAAACTGCCTGAAACAGTACGTGTGGTACAGTGTATTATAAGCTTATTAAAAGATGTGGCACACACTGAGCTCTCAGTTAATATGCAAGGGTTACGAAGGTGTGTGGCTTCTTTCTTAAGACATGATCTTTTGTGTATTGAAACAGATAATTTTAGTAAACCTGCTTTGTTCTCTAAAGGATTACAGTGGAAGACCTTAAAAATGCATGAGTGCTAAGTTTATAAATTTTAACACTGTGGGCCAAATCACTAACTGTACCTGAATGGTATCAATGTCGCATTTGAATAAAGGTATGCAGCAATTAAAAAAGCATCGTTATTTATCAGTAGAGTTGTGTAAAAGGATTAGCAGGTGTACCACTATATAACAGTATAAGATGGTGGCAGAAGTTCATCAAGACTCGCAGGGGCATGTTTTCTAAAGAAATGTAAGTACTGTGGGACTAACGCAAGGTTAACGTGTGATTCTAACACGGCAGGAACATTACAATCATAGCAAATGCAGGGGGCGTGTCAGGGCAGTAATGCCATTCTAGGTGCATCAGTCACACGTTAATTGTGACTGCACGCCTGGTGCACATACACGCTGTGAAGGCACACGATATATGCATGCTAACACCAATGTGCCCCCCACTCCTAGACAAATGTATGTCACCGAAGTCACATATCTGTGTTGTGTGGAGGGTTGAGAGCACCATGCAGGTGCCTGCTGGATGAAAGATACATGCAGGTAGTTGCAACATGCCAAGGAACCAGAGGGCCATGACAGCAGATAGGTTATACAGATGATCCCAGGGCATAGCTACAGTACAAAGATGTGTCAATGCAAATGCAATCTGTTCCGTGAGAGAGTAGCAGAACAATATACTGGGTGGATACAGCCCACCACACCCTTACATAGAAAACAGCCAATGAGGCCTGGTCTCCAACCCCACCAACAGAGCGCAGTACAAGTGGCCAGTGAAGAATAGAGAAGGCTGACTGGGGAAGATGTGCACCCTACTGCACAGCTCAAAGATATGGGCTAAAGCACAAGGGGGTGCAGTGGGGCATGCCTTCAGCCAAACTGCATCTGTGTCTGTGGGAGGTAGGGCATAAATGCTGCAGCCACATCTGCAGGGGCCCTGTTCTGGTAAAGGCATAATGTCAGCATCACCCAGAATGTGGGCTCCAGAGTACAGTACCCTCACTGAGTCACTCAGGGTGCCTGACAACCCACAGTGCAATAGACAGGGCCTTCTTTCTACACCATTGTCTCAGTCATATGTTGAGATTCCAGAGCTCTGCCTGCCTGTGAAGTCCTGTGTCTGGAATGGGGACATTTCTGAGAATGTTGCTTTGGAGATTCTTGATTTCAGTTTTCTCCTCCAAACCTCCATCCTGCACCTTCCTGTGCTATTGGTACCCCCCAAAATACTCCCTGAACTGCCCCATCATCATGAAAACGTCCCCCAATCTACTCCACAACTGCCCCACCACTCTGCAAACTTCCCCACAATTGCTCAATCCCAAAAATGCCCTGCAACTGCCACAACATTCTCCAAAACTACTGCCATGCAACTGCACCCCCCAAACTGCCCCAACCTCCAAAATGATCAGCCAAAAAATACCTCCCGCATACACAACACATGCATACAAATTCTTTCACAGAGCACAAAATATGCAAAGAGGGATTATAAAGTTCCTAGCTCTGATCTGCTGCATTTTAAGTTATTCCTTTTCTTTCTCGTTCTTCTACTGTGAAAACTAGTGACTGACTCATAGGGTTTTCTTATTGGTTGCTATGTGTACTGGCAACTAATATCTGTTGCCAGGGAAAGGGCGCTAGATTAAAGCATCGCAAAGCAAGGCACATACCTAGGGTCCAAATTTAGGGGGGCCCTATCAATTGTGATCTGGACTCAGCATGTCTGGTTTCTTTCAGGACTGTACAGATTTTTACATTAATGCCCAGATGCTAGAACAGTGCTTTTCAAACTTGTATCCCATAGATCCCATTTTAAACAACTGACAATTCACATGACCCCAGATGATGATGATCAAATCAAAATAGCAGGTCTCCAGCGTCCTTCCTCGCCCCCCTCATCTAAAGCAGAAAGCAGCAGCAACAGTAGTGGCAACAGCAGCAGAAGTCAGAACAGGGTCCCTTGTGTCAGTGTGCAGTGTGTGCTTATAGACACCAATACTCAACATGGGTTTCCAGTATAACAGGAAGCTTGCCCTGGAGGGGGTAAGGGCCTATGAATGTTCACTGTCTCTCAGGCCATTTGCTAACTAGTGATTGCCACTACTTGGCAAAGGTCACAGTGAAATCCAGAGAGATGAGGAAATGGTCATGTTTCTGTGACCCCATCCATTAATAATGTGACCACATTTGGGGTCCAGACCCCAAGTTTGAGAACCACTGTGCTAGAAGCTCTATCTGTAGATCTTTAATCCTCTCCCTGTGTGAGAAAGTCTGCTCATCCTGCTTCTAGTGTAACTAGCAGCAGAAACTGGGGGTAGGATCCGGCCAACGAGAAGACACTGGAGGCAGAATAGTGGATGGCAACACTAGTCAGAGACTGTGGATAGGATCCAGGCAATATGAAGACTCTGGGGGTGGAACACAAAGGGAGGAGATGAGCTGGGGGAAGTTTCTGTGCTGTACAACTGAACTTTCTGCAAATGGTAGGAGATGGAAAAGAAAGTCCCTCTTCCCCAAAAAACGCCTCAATGCATTTCTATGGGAAAAGTCGCCACAACACCTGCAACAAAGTAATAGAGTCATAGTAACATAGCAATTGCACTTTTCAATTGGCCTTCCCTTTTCATGATTATAGACAGACAGATAACACACTCACACAGATATAAATGAATACGGTGAAATTAGGCCTTACCTGCTAATTGGCTTTCCTTAAGGGACTCCAGTCTAGTCCCGTACGATAGGGTTGTGCACCTCTTCCAGCAGCTTGGGAGACTGAGCATGTCACAACTTTGATGAAATCAGGGAATATAGGCAGGTGGCACCACCCCCAACCTTCCAGTAACCTACTGACAAAGCAGACTCACAGGAGCAACAAATAAATACCCCTCAGTATAAACATACTCTAAACTATTGAATTTCTGTTATCTTGTTCTAAATCGGAACCGAAGCGTATCTATCTATGAATACGTCTAACTTATTTCCTTCCTTATTTATGTATTTATGTTTTTCTGTTTCTTTAATAGTAGACAAGTGTGCAATGAAAAAGACAACTGTCGAACCGCGCAACCAAAAGAGATCCCGCTCCTCTCACACGAATACTCTTCTTCATCACCGGGATCGCCAACTTGAAAAAACTACAGACGTACTGACGGGAGGGTTCCAGGACTAGACTGGAGTCCCTTAAGGAAAGCCAATTAGCAGGTAAGGCCTAATTTCACCTTCCTTAGCATTCCTCCAGTCTAGTCCCGTACGATAGGGATGTAACAGAGCCCCCTAACCACAGGAGGGACCTGCGAGCCCGGCCTGAATAACCATTGAGCCAAACTTCGCGTCCTGCCTTGCCTGTACATCCAACCGATAATGCTTCGCAAAGGTATGCAAAGACGGCCAGGTAGCCGCTTCACAAATATCTACCGGCGCCACTAAACTGCACTCCGCCCAAGAAGCCGCTTGAGCCCTAGTGGAATGTGCCCTCCGGAACCGGCTTCCTTTTCAAGAGATACGCTGACGAGATTGCCTCCTTAATCCACCTGGAAATTGACGACTTAGCCGCTGCTTCGCCTTTGCGGGGACCCCAAACAAAATGAACAAATGCTCTGACTTGCGAAACGAAGCTGTTCTCTTCAGATAGCGCTTCAGCTGCCGCTTGAGATCTAGCGGGCGAAGCTGTGGATCCGCCGCCGAACCAGACAGTACCGGCAACACGACGGGCTTCCCCACATGAAACAGAGAGAGCACCTTAGGCAAAAAGGATGGCACTGTCCGCAAAACCACTTTTTCTTTAGAAAAAAACAAAAAGGGTTCCTGACACGACAAAGCTTGAAGCTCCGAAATTCTCCTGGCCGAACAAATCGCCACTAGAAACACCGTCTTCAACGTCAAATCCTTTAATGAACAAGAAGCCAACGGCTCAAAAGGATCTCCCACGAGCGCCGACAGGACAACATTAAGATCCCACGGGGGCACGTAATGCCTTCCAGGAGGGCGCAACTGCTTCACCGCCCTCAGAAAGCGCAACACATCTGGATGCGTTCCTAAGGATTCTCCCTGAACTCTGCCCCGATAACAGGCTAAGGCTGCCACCTGAACCCTCAGGGAATTCCACGCCAAACCTTTTTCCAGCCCTGCCTGCAAAAAATCTAGCATAACCGGAACCGAAGCTGCAAATGGACTACACGCCTTCTGACTACACCAGTTCTCAAAAATTCGCCACACGCGAACATACGCTAGAGAGGCAGACCTTCTACGTGCCCTTAGGAGCGTGGCAATCACCTGCGCAGAGAAACCACGCTTTCTCAACCGTGCCCTCTCAATAGCCATGCCGTAAGCGAGAACCAATCCACCTGCGGCATGAGAAATGGTCCCTGCATCAACAGATCGGGACGAACGGGCAGTCTCCAGGGCTCGGCCACTTGTAGCCGCACTAGGTCCACGTACCATGGCCTCCGAGGCCAATCCGGGGCAATGAGAATCACCAGTCCGTTGTGTGCCGCCAGCCACTGAATCACTCGACCGATGAGCGCCCACGGGGGATAGATATACAGAAGACCGCACTGAGGCCACTGCTGAACCAGCGCGTCCAGACCCTCTTGACATCCTCTCTCTCTGACGACTGAAGAAACGACTGGCCTTCGCTGACCGAAAAGTCGCCATCAGATCCATGATTGGCTCCCCCCAGAGACTTACAATCTGAGCGAACACCTCAGCGTTTAACTGCCACTCGCCCGGGTCTAGTCGCACCCGACTGAGAAAATCTGCTGCGACATTCTCTTTTCCGGCTACATGCGCTGCCGAGATTGCCGGGAGATGCAGCTCGGCCCAAGCCATTAGCAGCTCCGCCTCCAAACTGGCACTTCCTGTGCCCCCTTGCCTGTTGATATACGCCACCGTGGAGGCATTGTCCGACAAAACTCGCACTGCACGACCCTGCAGCCGCGGCGAAAATTCCTGCAGAGCTCTCTGAACCGCCCGCATCTCCAGACAACTGATGGACCACTGCTGCTCCTCCGCTGTCCAGAAACCCTGCGCTACTTGCCCCTCGCAGTGGGCCCCCCAGCCAGAAAGGCTGGCGTCCGTCATCAGAAGCACCCAGCTTGGAGCTTCTAGGGGAACTCCGACCGACAGGTTCGCAGCGTCCAACCACCAGCGGAGCGCCTGCCGAACTTCCTTGGGGCAGATCAACCGGTGGTCTAGCGACTGATGTTGATGCGATCATCTGCGTAACAGCGACTTCTGCAAGGGTCTCATGTGCGCCCTTGCCCAAAGGCACCAGATCGATCGTCGCCGCCATCGTGCCCAAGAGCTGCAGATAATGCCAAGCCGACGGCTTTGACATCCGTAAGAAACAGCGCACCAACCGCCGAAGAGCCACGATCCTCCTGTGCGGAAGGAACACTCAAGCCGCCGCGGTGTCGAATCTGGCCCCCAGGTGCTCGAGAGTCTGAGATGGAATCAAATGACTCTTGCCTGCATTGATCACCCAACCCAACTCGGACAGAAAGGCGACCACCTGCTTCGTTACTTGGATACTTTCTGCCTCTGACTTTGCATGGATAAGCCAATCGACCAGGTACGGGTGAACAAGGATTCCCTCGCGTCTTAAGGCGGCTGCCACCACCACCATGACCTTGGTGAAAACCCGCGGGGCCGTTGCGAGTCCGAAAGGGAGCGCTCGAAACTGAAAATGGCCCATCGGGACCGCAAAACGGAGAAACTGATGATAATCCGGGTGAATGGGAATGTGCAGATAAGCCTCCATGAGATCCAGGGAGGTCAAGAACTCTCCTGCTCTGACCGCCACCATCACCGACCGTAGTGTCTCCATATGAAAATGAGGAACGCGCAGACACCTGTTTACTCTTTTGAGATCGAGAATAAGCCGAAAGGACCCTTCCTTCTTTGGCACGATGAAGTAGATGGAGTATCGACCTGCACCCCACTGGTCGGCGGGCACCGGTACTACGGCCCGCAACCGCAAAAGGCGTTGTAGCGTTGATTGCACTGCTTCCCGCTTGACTTTTGCCCGACAGGGGGATCACACAAAACACGGCGCCAGAGGCTTGGCGAACTCGAGCGTGTAGCCCTGTCGAATCACCTGGAGAACCCACTGATCCGTTGTGACCCGGACCCAAGCCTGGTAAAATTCCTGTAACAAATCTCCTACAGGAGAAATCCCCGCTTGGGTCCCCCTCACTTCATTGTTGCTTACGCTGATTGGGGGCAGAGGCCGCGGTACCATAAAACCCCCTGGTTGTACCGCAAACCCCCCGAAAGGGCTGATAACGAGAAGTAAAACGGCCCCTCTGGCCTGGAGAAAACCTTACAGACCGAAAACGCCTGAACTCCCGAGATTGACCCCTCATCGGCCCAGGGACTCTACTCAGTTTCGGTTTATCCTCTGGGAGACGACCCCCTTTGGTCTCCCCCAACTCCTTAACCAGCTTATCTAAGTCCTCCCTGAACAACTGTTTTCCTTTGAAGGGCAGCTTACTTAACCGGGTCTTAGAAGATACATCCGCCGCCCAATTCCGGAGCCACAGATACCGCCGCGCCGCCACAATCGACCCCATGGCATTGGAAAGTGTCCGTATCAAATCATAAAAGGTGTCCGCCAGGTAAGCTGTGCCCGATTCCAGCCTAGCCACTGCTTCCACCACGTTTTCCGGCTCCCCTGCCTCTGGAAGCCCCTGCACCCAGCGCAAGGAAGCACGGGCTACTAAGGCTGCACAGGCTGAAGCCTGAAGAGATAATGCCCCGACATCAAAGGCCTGCTTCAACAGAGTGTCCAGTTTCCTATCCTGGACGTCCTTTAGAGCAGCACTACCCTCCACCGGGATAGTGGTCTTCTTAGCTACCGCCGACACCACCGCATCCACTCTCAGCGCCTGAAACATGTCCTTGTCCTGCTCCCCCAACGGATACAACCGAGAGAGGATACGAGAACCCCGGAGCCCCGACTCCGGCGTTTCCCACTCGTCCAGGATCATCTGCTTAATGACTCTATGTAAAGGGAAAACTTTCTGGGGCTTCCGGACCGCCTGAAGAATAGGATCCTCTAACGCCTCTTCTTCCACTGCCCCTGCCGGAGCCATATGAAGCACCTTAAGAGACTCCGCTATGAGAGATGCCAATTCCTCCTTAGGGAAAACCCTAACAATTCTGGAGTCTTCCTCTGGAGGGAGAGCATCTTCCTCCCCCTCCAGTACATCCAGCTCCTATGCTTCATCTGAGGACATGGAATCCCCCCCAGCCACACCCTGATCACGCCTACGAGCCTTAGGGGCCGGCTGAGAGGGACCCGGTTGGTCCTCCAAAAAATCTTCTAGCGCTCTTTTCCTGGCAGGGGCAGGAGCCTTGGTCTTCCCTTGCTTCAGACAAAAGGCTCTATGCAATAATAAAACAAACTCCAGAGAAAAAGTGTCTGGAACCGGCTGCGCAGCTGTCTGTTCCCCGGAGGCCTCTGGCTGAGTCTCATGAAGAGCCAAGGGACCGCCTGGATCTGCCTGTGAGGAAATCCCCGGCCCTTGCTCCCTCAAGGAGGCCTCAGCAACCGCCTCTGCTAAAACACTCTGCTCTGCAGCACGAGATTCCAGGTAACATCCCTTACAGAACCCCTCCGCTGACAGAGAACTCAATCTCTGCCCACAAGCCCCACATTGCGGCTTTGAAGGCATAGTCAGCCCAAGGCAAATCTCCACGTGCAAGTCGGGTTTTCCTTCTTTTTATTTATTATTTGTTTTTCACAATCCCCTTCAAAAACGGAGATCAGAGAGAAAAAGTTCAGGCAATCAAACTGGCACAACAACTTAAACCAGTGCTGTCACCGCCAAAGAGAGCTGCCGAAAAAGGACTGTGCCGCCACGGCTCCCTTCCCGCGCTAACACAAAATGGTGGCAATCCCCCGAAGGAAACCCCTCCGAGCCTCACAAGACGCGCGGCCTCAGAAACACCCCGCAAATCTCAAGACAGCCAACACTGACCCGAAAATAAAGAAAAACAAGAGAAAAAAGCTCCGACGCCGTTCTGTGCCGCCGAAGACTCGACCCAGGGAGCACGGTACCACCGCCGAAACACTCTGGGAACACACTCTGCCGTTTGCTCGACACTCCTCACCCCACAGGAGAGGTTCAGGAGTGGAGCCAGACTCTAATTGCTTAGCCGGTAGCACCTCGGCTACTGCAATCCGGTCTGCCTGCACCGTTGCTCTGACCTCGGTCCTCCTAGTGCTTTTTTTTTTTTTTAACTTTATCGATAAGAGCACACTGTATCCAAATTAAAGGGACAAACCCCCCAAATCTAACAACCCAAAATCCAAAACTAAACTGTTCCTAGTTGTTCTTTCAGTGAGTCCTACTGAAAACAAACACCTGCTCCAGCTGCTGGGAGACTGAGCTTACTGGAAGATTGGGGGTGGTGCCACCTGCCTATATTCCCTGATGTCATCAAAGTTGTGACATGCTCAGTCTCCCAAGCTGCTGGAAGAGGTGCACAACCCTATCGTACGGGACTAGACTGGAGGAACGCTAAGGAAACACACATTAAAACACCCACACATGCAAGCATTCATGCGCAACCCAAAAGCATGCACAGGCACACAAACACATGTACATACATATAAAACAGACACACCAGCCCACAAAGATTAAAAAAAGACAAAACAGATACATACAAACCAGAGATATACACACACAGAGAAAACAGACACAAACCACACACACAGGCAATGCAGATACAAACCAGTAAGTGTGCATGTCCACACACACATGCAGAAGCAGTAGGGCTGAAAAGAATTCCATGAGCCATGTTCTACATGCTTTCCCCACTTGTGGGCAGATTGAAACTGTTGTTAGACCCAGCTGATCTCCGACAGCTGTCCAAGCAACAATGTTGCTGGTTTTAGATTACTGCAATACATCTTCTTGGATTAATTTATACATTGATCAGAGCCTTGCAGTTGGCTCAGAATGTGGCTGCTTGTTCGGTCACAGCACATTTATGTTATGAACATATTACATTGAGCTTTCAAGAGTTGCAGGAGTTCCAATTAGTTTTTTGGATACATTTTAAGTTTTTATTATTGCTTTTTAAAGTTTTGAAGAATGGATGCCAAAGTAGCTTTATTCTAATCTGGTTTCTACAAAGCAATATATTTAAGACTAATAGAAAATACTAGTTCACTCAAAACAAATTAAGCTTTGGAATTCATTGCTGGAAGATGTAGTAAAAGCTGTTAAAGTAGCTAGGTTTTAAAAAAAAAGGTTTGGACAAGTTCTGGGAGGAAAAGTCCATAAATCATTATTAAAGTGGCCTGGGGAAAAAATCTCTGCTTACACCTGCGATAAGCAGTATGGAATCTGTGTACCTTTAGGGAACATGATTGACCACTGTTGAACACAGGATACTGGGCTTGCCTGACCTTTGGAATGAACCAGTATGGCAAATGTTATGTTCTTAATGCTCCTTACATTCCAAGAAAAGCTTGTGATCATCTCAATAATTATATTTCAGCAAGATATCATTAATTCATGTGTGTTCACGTATGCTTTCAATGGCTGGACCCCAGCTGCGGAAAGCCTTGAAGATTTCTCTGCATACTGAGCTGGATTTGATGAAATTTAGGAAAATTTGAAGAATATTTTATTTCTGGAGGTTTTTATTGCAATAGGTTAGGGCACCCTCTGTGCAATTTCAGTCTTATTTTTTATGAGATTACGTTTAATACAAGAGGGGGGGGCCTAAATCTCTGGCCTTGTAACGCAACAGAAAGCTACGGCCACACTTCAGTTCTGGAGGTTCGAAAATAAAAGGAAACTGCAGAGAGATCATTCAGACCTCCAGAACTTAAGTGTGCACGTAGCTTTCTGTTGCGTTACAAGGCCAGAGACTTATCAGCCCCACTTTGTATGCTTTGAACTTGTTCAATTTTAGAAATATGTATTTTGCATTAATAATATATTACTGTGTTTTGTAAAGGATTTTTGTGCAGTTGATTTCAGATATTTTTAACCTATCTAGAATGTTAAAAAAAAATCTAAGTACTGTCAAGTCAATACTGACTTCTTGCAACCCCTCCCTGGATTTTCTTGGCAAGGTATGACCGGAAGAAGGATTGCCAGGCCTTTTCTTCGGAGACAGTGGAGGGTAAAGTGACTTGCCCAAGGCCACAAGCAGGGCCAGTGAGAATAGAATCCAGATCTCCTGGGTACGAATAAATTAGACTTACCTGCTAATTGTCTTTCCTTGAGTATTCTCCGGGCCAGTCCAGGAACAGTAGGGTTGTCAATCTCCTTCAGCAACTGAGGACTGAAACTTCAAAGCTTTGCTGACAGCCTCCTAGCCCCCCCTGGTGTCAGAGAGCCAGTCTACAAATGTCCAAGCAGTATATCAAAAAACAAGAAACAGTAAACTAATCGCCAGGAAACTCCCAAATTTGCAATAGCCCACAGCTAAAACCTCCCTAATGTCGAACAAGGACCTGAAAGGGAGCCCCCTAAGCAAACCTGCACGTCCACAAGAGACTCCCCAACGAAGAGGGAAACCCCCCCGCCATAACTGAAAGAATATGGCGGGCAGACGTCGCTGCGCGGTCCACTCCCGCACCTGGGAGCACAAACATACCCTGGGAGGGCCCTGGACTGGCCCGGAGAATACTCAAGGAAAGACAATTAGCAGGTAAGTCTAATTTATTCTTCCTTTTCGTCTCTCCGGGCCAGTCCAGGAACAGTAGGGCAGTACCAAAGCAGTACCTACTCTCGGGAGGGTCCCACTAAGCCACCCAAAACCACAGACGCCCCGACACTAGCGTCCGAAGCCGCTTGTACATCCAAGCGATAGTGCTTCGCAAAAGTATGCAAGGACGACCAGGTCGCCGCCCTACAAATGTCGACCGGAGGAACCAGAGTACTCTCGGCCCAAGAGGCCGCTTGCCCCCTCGTCGAATGAGCCCGCAAACCCTCCGGCGGAACTTTCCCGCTCACGTGATACGCTGTCGTAATCGCCTGCTTGATCCAGCGAGAAATGGAGGCCTTGGAAGCTGCGGCCCCCTTGCGGGCTCCGCCAAACAAAACAAACAAACAAACAAACAATCTATCAGACTTCCGAAAAGACTGAGTACGTCGGAGATACCGATGCAACACCTTACCAAGATCCAAGCGATGAAGCGAACAGTCCCCCGCAATCGCCGGTGTCGACCGAAAGGTAGGCAGCGAAAAGGACTGATTCATGTGAAAAGCGGACACCACCTTCGGGAGAAAGGAGGGCACCGGTCATAAAACCACCTTTTCCGCTGAAAACTGCAGGAAGGGCTCCCTGCAAGAAAGAGCCTGTAAATCCGAAATACGTCTAGCCGAACACAAGGCGACCAAAAAGGCAGTCTTCAAAGTAAGCTCCCTTAGAGCTATCCTCTTACCCGGCTCAAACGGAGCGTGCATCAAGGCCCGAAGAACCAAATTCAAGTCCCAGGGCGGAACAACCGCTCTCCGAGGTGGACGAACGTTCCTAACCGCCCGAAGGAACCGACGCACATCCGGATGAACCGACAAGCGCCGACCCTGCACCTTGCCACGATAGCAAGCCAGAGCCGCCAGGTGAACACTTAGAGTACTGAACGCCAAACCTTTGTCCAATCCGTCCTGGAGGAACGACAGGACTTCCGACACCCCACAGGAATGCGGAAGCACCCCGCGCCTAACGCACCATCCTTCAAAAATCTTCCAAACGCGGATATAAGCCAACGTCGACGACGTTAGTCTCGCCTGCAACATGGTGACCACCACCGCCGCGGAATAGCCCCTCCGCTTCAACCGCTGCCTTTCAAGAGCCAAGCCGTAAGCAAGAAGCGATCCACCTGTGGCATGAGAATAGGCCCTTGGAACAACAAGTTCATCCGACAGGGCAACCTCCACGGATGGTCGGCCAACAGACGTATGAGATCCGCATACCACGCCCGTCGGGGCCAATCTGGCGCAATGAGAATCACGCGCCCCTGGTGCTGGGCAACTCTGCGAATGACTCGCCCGATCATCGGCCACGGAGGGAAGACATACAGAAGCTCCCCCACTGGCCAGTGTTGAACTAGGCCATTGAGGCCCTCGGCCATGGGTTCCCTGCGCCGGCTGAAAAACCGGCAGGCCTTGGCATTGGCGTAGGTTGCCATCAGATCCATCACCGGCTGGCCCCAACGCCGCATAAGGTCGTGAAAGATAGCATCGTTCAGACACCACTCTCCGGGGTCTCGGCTTGCACATTGTCCTTTCCTGCCACATGCGCCGCCGACAGGGCCAAGAGATGATCCTCCGCCCAACCTAGCAGCATCTGACTCTCTTGCAACAGGCTCGCACTGCCCGTGCCCCCCTGCCGATTTATATAAGTCACAGTGACCGCATTGTCCGAGAACACCCTCACAGCTCTGCCGCTGACCAGGGGAACGAACTCCTGCAACGCTAACGACACCGCTCGCATTTCCAGTTGATTGATGGACCAGGAGGCCATCTCCTCTGTCCAAACCCCTTGAGCTACGTGAGACAGACAATGAGCCCCCCAACCGGAGAGGCTGGCATCCGTGGTGACTAACACCCATTCCGGGGGGTCCAGCAGCAGTCCGGCCCGAAGATGCGCAGGATCGCTCCACCACCGGAGACTCTCCAGAACCGGAACCGGACAACTCAACCGCTGGCTGAGAGGATGCCGTTGCGGCGACCACCGAGACAGCAAGGAGTGCTGGAGCGGACGCATATGCGCCCTGGCCCACGGCACTACGTCCAGGGTAGCTGCCATGGAACCGAGAAGCTGCAAGTAGCACCACGCCGTGGGAGCCTTGAGGCGCAAAAAGGCGGCCACCTGCCGCAAAATCTTTTGAATTCTGCTTTCCGGCAAAAACACCGCTCCCCGCTTCATATCGAACACTACCCCCAAATACACCAGGGATTGCACGGGCGTCAACTGACTCTTGGACAGATTGACCACCCATCCTAAGCTTTCTAGAAAGGATACCACCCTGGAGGTGGCTTCTGCCGATTCTGGAACCGAGCGAGCCTGGATGAGCCAATCGTCCAGATAGGGATGCACGAGAATACCCTCTTGGTGCAACGCCACTGCCACTACTACCATGACCTTCGTGAATGTGCGAGGAGCCGTGGCCAGCCCAAACGGCAGCGCTCGGAATTGAAAATGTCCCATGGGAACTGCAAAGGGCAGAAACCGTTGGTGCTGGGGATGAATGGGAATGTGCAAGTACGCCTCCGTAAGATCTATGGAGGACAGCACCTCGCCCGGCCTCACGGACCTGATTACAGACTGCAGCGTTTCCATGCGAAAATGCGGCACCCTTAAACAGCGGTTCACATGCTTTAGATCCAGAATGGGCCGAAAGGAACTCTCCTTTTTGGGCACCACAAAATAAATGGAGTATCGACCGAAGCCGCACTGGTCTGGAGGCACCGGGACCACCGCCTGGATCTGCAGCAACCGCTGCAGGGTCTGCTGCACCGCCAAAGTTTTCGCAGGAGACCCGCACGGCGACTGCACAAACCCCTCCGGGAGCGACTGCTCGAATTCCAGCGAATAACCGTCCCAAATGATCTCCAAGACCCAGCGGTCCGTAGTGATGGCGGTCCAGGCGGAAAGGAAGCGCTGCAAACGGCCGCCAATGTGACTTTCCCCCTGGACCTGCCTCACTTCATTGCAGCTTCTTCAGGGCATTGGACTGGGAACCGCCAAACCCTCGTCCAAATCCCCGAGCCTCACGAAAGGACTGACCCCTGGGGACAAACCGCCCCCTCTGATAAGGGGTAAACCGAGATCCTCGGAATTTGCGAAACTCTCGAAGCGGCCCTCTGCGCCGAGACCTGCCTGGGCCCCTTCGGCCTGTCCTCCGGCAACCATCCGCCTTTGGAGTCCCCCAGATCCTTGACAATCTTTTCCAGTGCCTCCCCAAAGAGCAGCTTGCCCTTATAAGGCAACTTACTAAGACGAGCTTTCGAAGAAGCGTCTGCCGCCCAATTCCTCAGCCAGAGGAACCTGCGAGCGGCAATGATAGAAGCCATGGACTTGGCGGACATGCGAACGAGATCATAGAAGGTGTCGGAGAGATACGCCGCGGCCGATTCCAACTTCGCGCCCTCGGGCGCCGACGAGCCGTCCAAAACCGGCGGAGCCTCAGCCTGAAGCCACCTAATCGAAGCTCTGGACACATAAGCCCCACAGATGGAAGCCTGCAACGCCAGGGCACTGGTGTCAAAAGCCTGTTTAAGCAGGGCCTCCAGCTTCCTATCCTGCAGATCCTTAAGAGCCGCTCCGCCTTCCACCGGAATAGTAGTCTTTTTAGTCACCGCGGAAACTAACGCGTCAACCTTCGGCATGCGTAACAATTCTCTCTCGTCCTGAGGAACCGGATACAATCGGCCCAAGGTCCGTGCCCCTCTTAAGGTGGCTTCAGGATACTCCCACTCGGACTCAACCATCTGCTTAATCACTCTATGGACCGGAAAGCACTTTTGTTCTGCCTTAAATCCCTGCAACAAGGGATCCTCCAAGGGCTCAGCCGTGGCTGCCGGCAAGGCAATATTCAAAGCAGCCAGAGAATGGGAAATAAGAGCCCCTAGCTCCTCCTTCCGAAACACCCGAAAGAGATTAGGATCAACTCCAGGGGCAATCTCGCCGTCTTCGAGATCCTCCGGCCATAAATCCAGGCCAGCCTCTGAAGGAAGCTCCCCTTCTTCTGGACCTGAGAATCCCATAGCCTGTTGGTCCAAAACCCCCGGAGCCACCCCAACGGACAAGCCCGCATGAGAAGGCCCTTCTCCGGGGTCCACTGCCATGCCCTGAACCGTGGGCAAGGCAGGAGGGCTGGGCGCAGCTGCTGCCTCAGGACCCTGCTCCAATTTGAGGCAGTAAGCCTTGTGGAGCGATAAAATAAAGTCGGGAGAAAAAATTGAAGAAAACCCCTCAGGCACCTGAGCAACAGGTGCAGGGTCCACTCCCAACTCGGGAACTGAGCGTTTAGACTTCGATTTTCTTTTTCCCGAGGTTTGAGGCAGCGCGGCAGAAACTGCAGCAGCCTTCAAAATGGCCGCCCCTCCCGCCTTGTCACTGGCGGTGGGAAGCTTTCCCGCCACATTCTGCACCCCCGCAGGCTCCTCCATGAGCCGAAAATTGAGAACCGGGATTCCCCGAGGCCCCCCGAAGAACCCGATCCGCCCGAAAAACCGCCGACTGGACTTACAGACAGCGCCGCTGCTCCCCCGGCGCTTAGCGATCACGGCCCGTCGGAAGAAGAGGAACCCTGCAAGAAACGCACCTGATCACACAGTGAGCCTTCAAGCGCCGCTTCTCGCGGCAGAGAAGGGGAGAGGTGGATGCAGAGACTTGATTCTGGGGCTCCCAGGATCCTGCTCTTCTCTCAAGCACGGCTCAGGTCGTCGAGGCAGGCTCTGCCTCTACTGCTCTAACAGGCAGTGAACCGCCGGCTGCTCAGCAGAACCCAATGAGGGTAATAGTACTGCGGCTGCATGAGCTAAGGAAACGTGATCTTAAATTTTTTTTTTTTTTTTTTTTCTATCTAAATGCACAAACTATGCACTCCTAGCCCTCCTAACACCAACCCAGCTAGGGCCAGGCAGGAGAACCGGATAAAAACAACAAACAGTGTTCGTCTCTCGGAGCCTGTCAGAACACCTCCTTCAGCTGCTGAGGACTGAAAAGACTGGCTCTCTGACACCAGGGGGGGGCTAGGAGGCTGTCAGCAAAGCTCTGAAGTTTCAGTCCTCAGTTGCTGAAGGAGATTGACAACCCTACTGTTCCTGGACTGGCCCGGAGAGACGAAAAGGAATAGGCTGTTGCTCTAACCACTAGGCAGGATATAAATGTGTTATAAATAATAAACAAAAGATTACGGCTTAACCCTTTCAGACCATATGTCCACTGTAATGGACGTCATTTTATCCATTGAATTCCATGTATATATATATATGGTGTCTGTGAAAACATTCAGGTCTGAAAGGGAAACATTTCATCAGTACTGCATACCCCTCCTGTATCTTGCTTGAAATAAGGATATCCCTTCTTTAGGGCACATTCAGCTCACCAGTTTGACTTGTGCAAGCAAATTTCATTCAGCACATGTCAACCTATGAATGAACTCACATAACGTGCACACATCCACTTTAAGTTCTAATGCATGTTACAAAAATCTTTAACTCAAATGTGTGAAACAAACTGAAAAAAAAAAAAAAAAAAAAGGCCAGAAACCTGAAAACTCTTCCCCATGTAGATCCCTAGAGGGCAATGCTTTTCCTTTTAATTGTTCTCTCTTATGCTGTAACATACATCACTCCTAGCATCTTATATAATATATTGCATATTATAGGTCACTGTGTTCTCACTGTGCACTTAGTTGAGATGAGAAATTTATAATTGTGTGAGGGCAGCAGGAAGACTTCCAGAGATAAGAACTGAACAACATGTACATTGTTGATCAACCCAATGTGTTCCAGAGACAATGAAAAAGATCCAGAACTGGCTAATTTCCAAACTCCAATAACTGTGGTTGAAACATTTTAGTCTAACATCTGAGGAACATCATGACAGAGGTCAAAAACATAAAAACTTGTTAATTACACGACAGCTATGTTTTTTTAATAATTAAGTTAAGCATAGGGCACAGGGAAAACAAAAGAATTATCATCACTTATTCCTCACAGCAATTGGAGCTACAATTACACTCCCATTGGTTCATATGCAGAGGAGGGGAAAGGGGAGGGGTTGAATTTAGCTCACACTTTTCAGTAATAGTTTTAGGCAAGCTGCATTTAGTAGATATTTCCCTATTCTTAGAAGGCTCACATTCTAAACTTGTACCTGAGACAAAGGAGAGTTAAGTGATTTGCCCAAGATCTCAAACAGCATCAGTAGGATTTCGACCCTACCTTCCCTGATGGTAAAAAAAAAATAAATTAAAAATATTCAGCACTCTTTTCTGGATAATACGGTGACCAGCGGCATTCTCCCAACAGCAGTAATATTCAGTCACTATCCGAAGAGCTAGCTAAAAGTTAGGAAACCCTTTTTGCTGTCCTAAGTTTACAGATAGCTATCCAAATAGCAGACTGAATATCGCCACTATCTAAATAATTCATAGCTCTGACCTTGACCCATCCAAGGCTGTCTCTGAGATATTCAGCAGTACTATCCAAATAGTGCTGCTGAACATTACCAGATAGTCCTGGCCCGTGCCACTTATCCAAGCAGCAGATGCTGCTATTTAAAAAAGTGCCTCTGAATACTGACTCCTATACTTTCAACGTTTTCATCAGGGCAACAGATTTTTTGTAGAAGCGGACTGTGATGAGTGAGCCTGAAGATGCAGCAGAGAGATAAAATTCTAATTTGATACCATGCTCGTTTCATAAGCAAATTAGAGCAGTCTACAATAAAAGCATAAAAGGAATTTAGTAATAAAACAAACATTAAAACGCTAATATATATTTAAACATTTACTTACATGTATACAGCCTTGAGAGGTATTTTTCCCCCTGTCCCTCAGGACCCAAATCTTAAACATCTGTAGCCCTCAGGAGCTATGCCAAACCTTATCCCGAGGGTCCAACTGGGAAACTGCACCCAAACAGGGACTGTACTAGCGAGGGACTGAGACACAGTGATCCTAGGAAGGCCAGGTGTACCCACCCATCCCTAGGCCAGGCCACCGATACACAAATGTGGCCTGATTTTATAAGAAGATACCTACAGAGTGGAAGAGTAGCCCAGTGGTTATAACAGCAGCCTGGTGACCAAGATACCAGGGTTCAATTCCCACTGCCAATCCTTGTGGCCATGGGCAAGTCACTTTACCTTCCCATGCCTGGGAAGAAAGGCCTAGCAATTTACTTCTGGTCACACCTTGCCAAAAAACTCCAGGGGCTGCTGGGTTGCCCGGAATCAGCATCAACGTCAGGGCACACATTAGAAATCTAAAAAAGGTGGCTATTTTATACAGGCAACATAGATTCCTGTGTGTTTTTCTAAAATAGATTAACCGATCCTCCCTCAACAGTGTGCAAATATGTGTGTGTATTCTAGACATACGCTTGCATATTATCTAAAATACCTAACTCCACTCCTGCTGCACCCAAATGATGCCCCTGGGAATGCATGCATAGACCATGCATGTACTCATATGCACCTAAACAGCCAAGTAGTTTTCAGAAAGGCTTTTTCCATGTGTAAAACAGGCTTTATATATGAAAAACCTTTTATAGGTTTATCTCCCCCCCCCCCCCCCCCGACTATACAGGTTGCCAGTGCATGTAGAACAGATTGTATTATGCATTACTCTAGTTTTGGATGCACTAGAACAGGATGCATGGCCCACTTTTGAGTTTGCAGGGATAGAACAGAAAATGAGAAAGATCACACAGCTTAAAATCTAGAACATGAAGAACAAAAGATAGTATGGTAGCTGTGGAGGGTCTGACTACAAGAGTAGTACCCATTCACTCTGAAGATGCCTGCAAAGATATGTATATGCATCCTTTTTTTTGTCTCATCAGGATGATCTTATTTAGATTCCTAAATGAAGTTAGTAGGAAAAACTAAAACTCTTTGTGTTCTGTTTTCTGCAAAACAAAAACTACTCACTATGCACCAATGAGTCCTGATGGACTAGGGAGAAAAACACAGCAGAAAGGCAGTTTGTTTAAAAGCATAAACCTCAAATACTGCATGGATTAAATTTCAAAAGGAAGAAAGAACTAATTATTTGACTTGGAGAACAGGCAGTCACTTACTTGCTGACAGTGAAATATTATGTTACCTAGCAGTGGGCAGGCAGAAAGCAAAAGAAGGCAGCACACAAACCTCTAAGAGAGCAATGTCCTGGCTGCGACCCCGGGCTGCAGCACTTCAGGTTTAGAAACTTTGTAAGGCTGCCTCTGGTTGGCTGTTTGTAGCTAAGCTGTAATAGGTCTGAAGTTCACTTCCTGCTAATCCTGGCTGGGGTGGGCCACCATGGGTGATTTGTAACTCACAGCTGAGCAGCTGTAATTCCTACCATAGTCATGTTTAGACAAAGTAGTCTGGTAGTGTTATTAGTCCACTTAAATGCAGGGAAATAAAGGTTAACAAACAAAACATATATATATTTCAAAGTGGCACCTTTCTATTGGAATTAACATAATATATTTCTTGACTGGCTTTTAGGAGGTTATACTCTCTTCCTTAGATCCAAATTGTATAAGGTCCCAAAGGATATTCAAGAAATGCATTATGTTAGTCTAATAACAAGGAATCATCTCACTGTATTTTTAAATGTGATTATTTTAAGTTAAACCATGGAATGCATCAAATCCTCTTATTACAAACCGTAAACATCAAAACATAACTTTACCATTTCCAGCCCTCCTATGGTGGCATTTATATATACTCTTAGAGTATAATCCCCTTTTATAGCACAGTACTACTCTTTCCTTCCAGTGCTCATAGGGAGTCCAAATCTTCATAAATTTGTCCATCGTCAACCATTTCATCACTGTCATTTTGCTTAACACATATACTGTTCCATCCCAGTCTGTTTTAGGGATGCCTTCTGCATTGGACTGAAGGGTTACTTCCAGGCACGAGCAATCTCACATCCCACATCCATGAATCAACAAACTATAAAACTTTTTTTAATATTGTCCACATCATCAGGGAGTAACAGTAACAAAAACATAGTTGGGTTTTCTAGCAAATGGCTATTCCATATTGCCCTGCTAGACCAATCCAGACAAGTGGGTTGTGTTCCCCTAACAGCAAATTGGTGGAGACAAAAAAACAATGAAAAGCCCAGGTTTCAATGACATCACTCCCATGCCTCTATTTGCCTCAGCCACCAGATGTCTATTCAGTATTTCTTTGTCTCCAGCAGATGGTGGATGGATTTTCTCCTCTCTGAAGAAAGTCTGATGATTGAGAGGAAAAGATTGATTAAACGCTCGTGAACGACCACCTTGAGGATGTCTCTCTCACTTGAGCATAAAATGGGAGGCTCCACTAGACTGCAGACTTTTCAGTAGCCATAGGAGAAGGGAAAATTGGTTCAGCTTCATGCTCTTCTCATGATAAGAGCCTGTTGAGCAGCCAGAAATTGGAAGGATCTGGAAGTGAGGTTGCAGCCTCACACAACCTCAGCACCCCCTCTCTCCTCCTCTGTCCCCCCATTCTCTCCTGAAGATTGCAGAAGGCTCTCAGAGGAATCTGCCTGCCAGTCACCTTAAACGCAGTGCTGCAAAGTCAATGAGGTGGAATCCAGACAGGTAAGAGTTAACTTGGTGATATTGTGTGAAAAAGGATACACCCCTTTGGTGAAGTCATACCCTGATACATACTTATCCCTCCCCTATTCCTTTGTCCTGCGTTTCTCTCTGCTTCGCTAGAGATAAGAGCATAGTAGAATTTCCCCAATCAGGACTACACTGTAATAAAGTAGGACCAATCATGAAGAAATGCTGTGATGAATTGATAAGATGTCTATATAGTCTCTATGAGCCCTCAGAGCGGGGCTCAGAATTTATGAAACTTATTTTCTCTGAGCCTGTGTGTGCACATTAAACTCAGCTTGTTTCCTGAAAAGTGACTCCTGAGTATCCTTTCCTTCCTTGTTAACTGTTACATTTGGTGCGTTGGCCGGGAAGGACAGGAACGGAAAAAGGTTTTTGCCTCTGGGTTCGATCGGTTTGAGCTGGAGGGTGGTGAATGCAGGAGGAAATACCAGGCACCCCCAGACCAATTGTTCTGGAGAGTATTGCTTCCTGATTCGCCACGGCTGCTGTTATTTTTCCTATCGACACCTATGAACCCTGGAGTCCAGGAACCAACCCATTAGTCTCCGGAAGACATCTGAATGGGGTAAGTGACAAAAGGGTCTGTCTCTGAATCTGCAGTTCAGAAAAATCTGTCCTTCCTATGGGGAGAAGGAGAGCTTGATCCCCTCTCGGGAATGCCTTAATAGCCCAACGCTTGGGTGAAACCGCATTCCTGTATAGTCAGACTGTTTTCTGGGGGACTGGGATAGTGTTTGTGTGTTGGTGTGTGATTGATTTAGGTGTTTGAAACAAGCAGAGGCTTGTGGAGTGAGAGTGCATTCCTGAGTAGCACTGTTCCGGGCGACCGCGCCCAAGTCCAGAAAAGGAGGAAGCGCCATTTTGTTAGTCACCCATTTTGTGTCTAGGGCAGCAGGATCCCTTATTTCTTTGATCTGTGTTTTCAGAGACTGGAAGAAAGATATGGGAGGATCAGAGACGAAATGCAGCCCCTTAGAGTATATAGTAAAGCATTTCAGGAAGGGATTCTCTGCAGATTATGGGGTTCGTATGACTCCATCCTTGTTAAAGAAATATTGTGAGAATGAATAGCCAAACTTAAATACTGATTGGCCCCGAGAAGGAACCGTTGATTATGACTTGGTTAGCAGAGTGCACCAAGTTGTGGTAGCTAAACATCCTGATCAATTCCCTTATATTGATTCCTGGCTGGATGTCTGTAGGCAGAAACCTAAATGGCTAAGGAGATGCAATGAGGAATACTGTCGCATATTTCTGTCTCGTAGTCCACAGAAAATGCAGCCTAAAGCAAAAATAAAACTACCAGTTTTAGTACAGGAGCCAGAGACAGAAGAATTTCCTCCCCCCTATGTTCCCCGGCAGATGACTCCGGCTAGGTTAGGTCAACTTCTCCCCCGCTCTTTTCGACAGCTACTACTTTTTCTGATAGTCAGAAGAGCACTGCCAGTGAGGCAAGAATGCCATTTTCAGATACAAACCTTCCCAGCACTTCAGAAAGTTCCCTGGGTCCCAGATCTGAGGGAAGTCAGTCTCAGATTAATACGCCACCTCCCCCAGTACTGGAGCATCACGACCTCAGGAGAGACCCCCACACAGTACGTGCTAGCAAACAGTCTCCAGAAGTTAGTTTCCACCTACCCCTCCAAGAAGCTCGAGGACCGGCTGCCTTTAATGCCCAGGGAGAACTCGTTGAAGGCTCTCGAACCTTTGTATATGTACCCTTTTCTACCACAGACTTGTTGGAAAACTCAGCTATGATAGATTTGTTTTTGTCTATTATTCAAACCCATCGTCCAACTTGGGCAGACTGTCGTCAGCTCCTTTTAACCTTACTCAGTACTGAAGAGAGATACCGAGTGACTAGGTCAGCCATGAAATGGTTGGAAGAGAACCCTCCAGTTGAACAGGATCCCCAGCAATCAGCTCTGAGGGACTTTCCTGACCTAGAACCTAATTGGGATGCAAACAGTGATGCAGGCCACCTTGCTCTGAATTGTTATCATCGGGCTCTCCTTGAAGGCTTTAAAGAAGGGGGGCCAGAAAGTGATGAATGTAGGGAAAAATATCTGAGTTACTGCAAACCCCCGATGAGAGCCCTGGCCAGTTTTATGAAAGACTCTACATTCGAAGGAAACTTCAGAAGCTTGAGGGCTTTACTAGAATGAGTATAACCCAGCTGATGGAAGTTGCTATGAAAGCATTTGTGAACAGAGATCAGGAGATGAAGCGTGAGTGTGAACGAAAGATGAAAAAGAAAGCTGATAAGTTAGCAGCAGCGCTAGTCGAGAAAGGACAAGGAAAGTCGACGTGGGAACCGAGGCCGGGGTAGAGGAACCCGGTGAGGATCATTGGAGCGAAGACCATTGGAATGAGATCAATGTGCCTATTGTAGAGAAATGGGCCACCGAAAAAGAAAAAAAACGAATGTCCCAATTGTGTCAGGCAATATTCCCTGCCCCGAAGAGATGTTGAGGGCAATCACAAACATCTCCAGCGATTACTCAAGTTTGGACTCCTGAAACCATGCCAGTCACCTTTGAATACCCCTTTGCTGCCTGTTCAAAAACCAGGTACTAATGAGTACCGACCTGTACAGGACCTACGGAAGGTCAATGAAGCTGTTGTTACCATCCATCCTGTTGTGCCAAACCCTTACAATTTACTGAGTTTGATTCCTGCACAAGCAACCTGCTTCACTGTTCTGGACTTAAAGGGTGCTTTTTTTTGCTTGAGACTGGCCACTCCAAGCCAGCCACTGTTTGCATTTGAATGGAGTGGAGGAGTGGCCTAGTGGTTGGGGCAAGGTACTTCAGGCCGGAAGGTCAGGGGTTCAAATCCCACTAGAGGACAGCAACCTTGGGCCGGAAGGACTGGGGTTTCTAGTCCCACAGGTGCTCCTTGTGGTCTTGGTCTTTGTGTTTGTATTCACAGAGGTTCCAAAGATGTCTCTGGATCCACAGGAAGTGTTTAAGTGGATGGCCATGCAGCTGGAGAGACAGAGAGACTTGACCTTGGAAACCCAAGAAAGAAATGCTGCCAGCCTTCAAGCTCAGCAGAAACCATTATTGGACATATTACAAGCATGGGTAGCCGAGCAGAAGAAACCATCGGAGATACCAACCGCTACCCCAGGTTTTTCCGCAGCAGCTGCGCTTAGCTTAAACGCAGGGACTATGTTCAATTTTGGGCAATTGAAGGACACAGATGATGTAGATGATTACATTGAATGTTTTGAGAGAGTGGCACAGTTAAGCGCTTGGCCAAAAGAACATTGGGCCATTCGCTTTGCGGCGTCCCTTACAGCGGAGGCTATGGCCGCATATAGAAGCATGCCACCTGAGCTAGCTGGAAATTATGATGAAGTTAAGAGAGCGGTCAGGGAGAGGCTTGGCCTTACACCATTAGTTTATCACAATCTCCTGCGAGCAGTAAAATTAAAACAGAATGAAACCCCAAAAGCCTTGTGTTATAGGATTCGTATGCTGATAAACAAATGGCTTGATCCAGGGGGTAGATCTAAAGAGTCCATCATAGATAGTCTCATTGTAGAACAGTATTTGAGTGCTGTACCTGCCGAAATACGGACCTTCCTGATTTTGCAGAGCTGTAAAACCCCGCAAGAGGCTATTGACCTCACAGAGCGCTTCTTGGAAGCCACGTTAATGGCCCATGAAGGCGGCAGGGCTTCTACGGGGACAGCGACACGCAAATCAGAAAGGAGGTGTAGGTTAAGTGATGAGACAGGAAGAATGTGTATGCCAACTATGAAGGGTACAATTTCGCCTAGGAAATGTTTTAAATGTGGGCGAGAGGGTCATGTGCAGAAAAATTGCTGTTTTAAGACTGCTTTAGTAGCAGTAAATGCACAGAAGGCCAGAGAAGGATTTCTCATTGAAGTAGAGGTGCAGGGAATTGCCACCACCGCGTTACTTGACTCCGGCGCGGAGCAGACAATGCTGTCTAAGGCGCTGTGGCAGCAAATCGAAGCATCGGGGGTAGCAATTCAGCCTGTGCACAATGTAAGAATCCACTGTGTTCACGGAGGCACTTCATTATACCCTGTGTACAACCTCCAGGTGAAAGCACTAGGAGCTATTAGGAAAGTCCCCATTGCAGTAGTGCCCCAGCTACCGAACCATATGATTTTAGGAAGGGACTGGCCCCATTTTTATAAGGAGATGAAACAGGGCCTAACCTTTAAGGACGCCATGGTTGCTACAAGAGCCCAGGTTAAGGACTCAGAAAATGGAGGAGACCCTACAGAGGAAGCTTTAGGAAGTCTTCCCTCACATGAGGATCTAATAGCCACATCAGGAGGAAAAGTTAAGAAAACAAAACCAGAAAAGCTTAATGAGAGACATGATCGCTCTCGGCATAGGGCAGAAACTCAAGCTGGCCAAGAATTACCCTGGGTGCCAGAAGAATTAGTGGGGAAATTTCCGACATTCCCCCACGAGCAACTAGCGGACCCTGCTCTGAGTCAGGCATTCAAATGGGACCAGAGCGATAGGGATACCCTACCCAGATTTTTTCTTGATACTGGAATACTTTACAGAGAGAGCAAGGATCCCTATTCTGGCAGTATACGCAAACAGGTGGTGGTACCTGCAACTTTTAAAAAACTAGTTTTGAGGCTGGCCCACGACCACCCGGTCGGAGGACACAAGGGCATCCGGAGCACTTTAGACCAGATCTTGGCAAGGTTCTATTGGCCGGGTGTTTTTAAGGAAACCACAAGGTTTTGCGAAGCATGCCCAACATGTCAACAAGTTTCTGCAATCCATCCAAAAGAGGTCCCGATGATATCATCCCCGGTTATTACTGAACCAATCCACAGAATGGCTATGAACATTGTTGGTCCTTTAATCAAAACTCCCCGGGGGTTTCAGTATATTTTAGTGGTCATTGACCAAGCAACAAGGTTTCCTTGGGCCATGCCACTGCGCAGTATATCAGCTAAGGTCGTGGCGGCTGAACTTATAAAGCTGTTTTGCGAAGTTGGGTTCCCGCGCGAAGTCCTCACGGATCGAGGAAGCAACTTCCTATCTAAATATTTAGCCCAAGTTTGGGAGGCGTTTGACATCCGCCATATTAAGACCTCAGCCTATCATTCACAAACCAATGGTCTCGTAGAAAGACAGAACCAGACTATAAAGAGAATATTACGCCACAGTCTGGAAGGAGATATGGCCAATTGGGATACCATGCTCCCGTTTATCCTCTATGCCTGTAGGGAGAGGAAACAATCATCCCTAGGGACAGCACTATATGAGCTAATGTACGGTCGATCACCCCGTGGGGTATTAGATATCCTAAAAGAGCAGTGGGTAGAACCCGACATACATGAGGTAGGAGTACCCGAGTTCCTAAAGGACTTAAAAGGTCGCTTACGCCGCACCACACAGGTTGCGGAGGTCAATTTAAGGAGCAATCAGAAAAAGCAGAAGTCCTATTATGACCATGGCACACGGCCGCGCCAGTTGGCCGTGGGAGACAAAGTTATAGTGATGGTGGCAGGGCCAGACCCGAAGTTTGAGAGCCAATGGAAAGGGCCATGTAGGATAGTCCGGCCGGTGGGTCCAGTCTCTTATCCTGTGGAAAATAGGAAAGGACGCCAACAAGTATACCACATCAACCTCTTGAAGCCTTGGCATGATAGGGCAGCCTTAGCTCAGGTAGCCACCATTGTCCCCAGCGTAAAGGTTGTGGAAGAGACACAGAACATCTCCGAATCCGCAAGTAGAATCACGTGCTGTGCCCCTGGTCAGAAGCCAGCCCGTGATATCTTAAGGGGGGGATCTGTGGTGAAGAGCGCCCTCCTGAGGAAATGGAGACTGAAGGAAATCCTGAAAAGCAGCAGGATTTACACAGGATTTTCAATCTTAGAAGAAAAAAACCCTCTTCTGTTGAGCTGAGAATGGAGACCAGCCCAGGGGAGGAGTTGAGCAGTGCTGATTGGGCACACCCAGGGGTTGGACGGGGTATGGCTGGAAAAGAATCCCTTTTTGAAGTGGTGAATGACGCTGCTAAAGGGAACCAGAGAGAGAAACAGAGACAGAAAAAGAAAAGCCATGAGCAGATGACCTGTGAGCAGAGGGCCTGTGAACAGACGAGCTGTGAGAGGATGTTTGGGACGTCAGATGAGATCGAGTCAAGCAGTGAGTGCAAGACCAGGAAGCAGTTTGGATGCACATCTGAGCCTGGTAGCAACAGAGGACCTGCAAGGATTTTTACAGGTGCTGTGAAAGGAAGTCCTGTGAGAAGTGGACGGAGCCCTGGTTTAGAGTCCTGGGAAAAGGCAGAGCCCTCAAATAGAAAGCCTCCAAGGCAGACACCTGCAAAAGGTAACTCATTCTATGGGATACAATTTGTACCGGAGAGACCCGGAAGCACTCACAGCTGGAAAGCTTTTGAGCTACCTAAGAGGAGAGGAGCCTGGCAGAGAGAAAGCAGTTCCAATAGGAGTCATGATAGAGAAGGTAAAATTCAATCTCCTATGTTTGGGGCTTTGTTAAAGGATCCCAATTGTTACCCTGATTTATTTAAGCCAAGAGCTGAAGGGGGAAGCATTACTGACTGGGAGAGAAACCCAGTATTTGCTGACAACTGCTTGTCAGGAAATGAACAGGCTGAATTGCTCCTCCAGGAGTTTAAACAGTTCTTAGAGTTGAAAGCAGGCAGACAGCCAAAGCTGAATGAGGACACTAGTTCTGTGCAGTCAGAAGATTTAATGCAGATAGATTATGCCTTACCTTCTACAAACTCTGAGAATTGTAGCATGGACTGTTCAATATGCTGTAAGGAAATAACAGTATAAAGCAGCTTGCTATACCTTGTATGGAAAGAATACAACGTGGTAGTTTCTGCTGCCGTGCTTGGAAACTTGATTGTTTTCACCTGAGTTTGAGCTCACACTGTGAAAGGAACAGTGACTGTTATGAGGCTGCAATGTATGTGAGTCACCTCTTGAGGCAGAGCTGAGTTAAGCTCCATAAGAAGGAAAGCTGATCCTATTTTTGGTTGTCTTATATTCCTGAGTTTCTTCTGTTCCTATTTAAAAGCACCATTTATGTTCATGTATTTGAATTTTGATGCGCTGGAGGAATTTCCCCAACACGAATAAATATTCTTGCAAAAGCCTTACCGTCTCTGGCACAACTACATTTATTCCTGAGAGAAGGGAGAACAAACTACATTACCCATCATTCCAAGGGAACAGTTTACCTCCATTCCTCACGGGACAATAGGCCACTCCTGTCCGTTAGCCCTAGGGCGGGGGCAGGAGCGTCGCAAATGCTGTTCAGGGATGCAATTAGTCAAGATTTGCATCAGTTCCAGTCTTGCCCTTCTCAACACGTATTGTTACAATATGTGGATGATTTACTCATTGCTGCTGTTTCCCGGCAAGAATATTTAACCGCTACTTCAGAACTTCTACACCTACTTTGGATATCTGGCTATCGGGTGTCCCGAAGTAAGGCCCAATTGTGCCAGACTGAAGTCAGATACTTGGGATCAGGGCCGGCCTGTCCATTGAGCAAGAATGTTTTTTGCACAGGGCCCCGTGTTTCAGGGGGCCCCGCGCAAAGAACATTCTGCTTTTTTTAAAAATGAAATTAAAATTTAAAAAAAGCTGGCCCCTGCCGCCGTGGCAGCATGGAGTGTCCCGCGGGGCCCCCTCTGCCCGGCTGAACTCTCCCGGCGCGGCTGAAGCCCTCTGCTCCGGCTTGCAGATACGCGAAGGGAGAATGTCTCCCTCGCATTTCTGTTAAGCCCGCAGGGGTAGATGGGAAATTTCCCATCAGCCCCTGCTTCCCATCAGCCCCTGCGGGCTTAACAGAGACGCGAGGGAGACACTCTCCCTTCGCGTATCTGCAAGCCGGAGCAGAGGGCTTCAGCCGCGCCGGGAGAGTTCAGCCGGGCAGAGGGGGCCCCGCGGAACACTCCATGCTGCCGCGGCCAGCTTTTTTTTAAATTTTAATTTCCATGAGCCGATGGGGGGGTGGGTTAGGACTGGCAATGGGCTGTGGGCTGATGGGGGGGTTAGGACTGGTAATGGGCTATGGGGGGGGGTTAAGACTGGCAATGGGCTGTGGGCTGATGGGGGCGGTCTGGAAATGGGGTGATGGGGGGTTAGGACTGGTAATGGGCTATGGGGGGGGTTAAGACTGGCAATGGGCTGTGGGCTAATGGGGGCTGTCTGGAAATGGGGTGATGGGGGGTTAGGACTGATAATGGGCTATGGGGGGTTAAGGCTGGTAATGGGCTGTGGGCTGATGGGGGGTTTAGGACTGGTAATGGGCTATGGGGGGGTTAAGACTGGCAATGGGCTGTGGGCTGATGGGGGCTGTCTGGAAATGGGGTGATGGGGGTTAGGACTGGAAGTTGGCTGACGGGGGGCTAGGACTGGTAATGGGTTGGGAGGTTGCTAGGACTGGAAATGGGCTGAGCGGAAGGGGAGGCTTGAACTGCAAATAGCTGATGGGGAGGGGGCTTGGAATGGAAATGGGCTGTGAGGGAAGGGAGCTAGGACTGAAAATGGGCTGATGGAGCAGCTAGGATAGGACTGGAAATGGGCTGTTGGGGGGAGGTAAGATTGGAAATGGGCTGTGGTGGGGGCTTGAATTGAAATGGACTCATGGAGGGGCTTGGACTGGAATTGGGCTGAGTGGAGGGGAGCTATGATTTGACATGGGCTGATGATGGGGCTAGGAAATGACTAGAAATGGGCTGATGGAGGGGCTAGGATTGGAAATGAGCTGATGAAGGGACTCAGACTGGAAATGGATGGGGGAGCTAGGACTGGAAATGGGCTGATGGGGAGCTAGGACTGGAAATGGGCTGATGCAGGGACTAGAAGGGAATGGATGCTGGGTGAGACTGGAACTAGAAGGGAGCTGATGTTGGGGGAGGATTAGAATGGGATGGGGCTGGGAGAGTAAAATGGAGAGGGGAAAAATATTTTGTGTGGGAGGGATGAAAAATCTATAATTGGCCGGGTATTGGGAGAGTAAGTGGGGATTGAGGATGGAGGGGTAAAATTTGTGAGGATGAAATAGGAATGAGGAAAGAGCAAAAGGAGAAAGATTAGTATGTTAAAGCAGATGTAGAGAGAGAGAATGGAAAAAAAACTAGAAGAGAGAAGAAAGGACAAATGGACAGCAGATGATGGAGAGTTAGCAGAAAACATGAAGAAACCAGAAGAAAGTGGCTGGACCAATTGCAACTGAAAAAAAATGCACAAAAGGTAGAAAGATATCTCTTTATTTTGAATTTATTAACTGGAATATGAAAGCTCTGGGAAATGTGCATCATTAATGTCTGTGCTTTGTTTGGTACAAGAGGAAATTAATTTATAGTTTTATTTCTACAGTGTTGTTGTACATTCCAAGTTTGGCTTTTGGGGTTCCCAGTTTAATTATTGCCTTCCTGTTTCTAAATTGTGATTCCTTGTTTGGTGATGGTCTATGTTCTGCATGTGTAACTGAGCTGAGGTATTCTGTTTATGTAATTCCTATTTGACATTGCCACTTGTTCTCTTTCCCCAGTATTCTCTGAAATGTATTGGTTTAATATTTGCAGTGTTGCCTTTTGATAGGTAGGGTATGGTGCTTTGTGAGTCCTGGTAATGCTGTCAGGATACGGCGGGATTGCTATGGGTTCTAAATGGGCAGCGTTTGTAGTAGTTCCTAATGTGCCTGGCGGTTGGCACTGGATTATAGTAATGTAGAAATCTTTTAGTCTTTCTTTATCCATACACTCATTAAGAGACATGTTTACTAAAAGTTAGTGTATGGTAACATTATGCAAATATTTATGCAAATAAGGCCACTTATGCAAATGAGGCCCCGCACCGAGTCTCCGCACATGACCCCGCACCCCCCTTGGGCCGCCCCTGCTTGGGATTCCATGTTGCCCAAGACCTTTGAAGATTGGGCTCTGAGCGGAGGGAGGCTGTTTGTTCTATTCCTGAGCCACAAAGTCGTAGGCAGTCGAGAGCCTTCTTAGGTGCTGCTGTTTTTTGTCAAATTTGGATACCCAACTATGCAGTGTTGGCAAAGCCCCTGTATGCAGCTACAACAGGGGGAGAACGAGAACTTTTCAACTGGGGTGCGGACCAAAAGAAGGCCTTTCAGGATATGAACTAGGACTAGTCTAGGACTAGTCTAGGACTGCCCGATGTGGAAAAACCATTCCACCTGTATATCCATGAAGAGAGGGGGATGGCAGTTGGTGTCCTCACTCAGAGCCTAGGCTCCTGGCAATGACCGGTGGCTTATCTGTCCAAACAGTTGGATCCAGTGGCAAGGGGTTGGCCTCCCTGTCTTCGCGCAGTAGCAGCGACAGCTCTTCTAGCAACAGAGGCTGATAAATTGTCCCTTGGGCAAGAACTGTATGTTAAAGTGCCGCGTGCAGTACTGACCCTGATGGAGTACTAAGGCAATTATTGGTTTACCAACGAGCGGATGACAAAGTACCAGAGTATGCTGTGTGCGAATCCTCAGATTCACTTGGAGATAGTGAAAACACTCAATCCTGCTACTCTACTCCCTGTAGCACCTGGGCTATCTGAACATGATTGTATCCAGGTTATGGATGAAGTGTATTCCAGCCGCCCAGATCTGAAGGATGTACCGCTGGCCTCTCCTGATGTTCAGTACTTTACCGATGGCAGCAGTTTTGTTGAAGATGGACAACGGAAGGCTGGATATGCTGTGGTCACTCCGGGAGTTGTTGAGGAGGCTGAGCCCTTACCCCTGGGGACTTCTGCCCTGAGAGCTGAACCCATTGCCCTTACTTGAGCCCTCCAGTTAGCTGCAGGTCTGAAGGCAAACATTTTCACTGATTCTAAGTATGCATTCACTACACTCCATGCCCATGGTGCCCTCTATAGAGAAAAGGGACTCATAAATTCAAGCGGGAAATCTATAAAGTATGGGAGGGAGATTTTGGAGTTACTAGAGTCTGTGTGGGCACCAGAAGCGGTGGCGGTTGTTCACTGCAAGGCACACCAGCGAGAAGACACTCTGGTCATCCAGGGTAACTGCAGGACTGATAGGGAGGCCAAGCTAGCAGCCCAACGAGGAACAGTCCCAGTAAGTGTTCAAGCCCCCCTGTTTCCCATTCACTCGTTATTTCACTTTCCACTTTCCAGGTCATTTATGAATATGTAAAAAAGCAGCGGACCCAGCACAGATCCCTGGGGTACACCACTATTCACCTTTCTCTATTGGGAAAATTGGCCATTTAGCCCAACTCTCTGCTTTCTATCTTTTAACCAGTTCCTGATCCACAGTAGTACACTGCCTCCTATCCCATGACTCTTTAGTTTTGCCAAAAGTCTCTGATGAGGGACCTTGTCAAAGGCTTTCTGAAAGTCTAGATACACTATATCAACTGACTCACCTTTGTCCACCTGTTTATTCACACCTTCAAAAAAACATAACAGATTAGTAAGACAAGATCTTCCTTGCCTAAAGCCATGTTAGCTGTCTCCCATTAGGCCATGACTATCTACATGCTGAGTAATTTTATTCTTTATGATGGTTTCTACCATTTTTCCCAACACTGACGTCAGGCTCACTGGTCTGTAGTTTCCCGGATCACCCCTGGAACCCTTTTTAAAAATTGGTGTTACATTGGCGATCCTCCACTCTTCAGGTATTAGAGATGATTTTAATGATAGTTCACAGATTACTAATAGCAGGTCTGCAATCTCATATTTCAGTTCTTTCTACACCCTTGGATGTATACCATCGGGCCCAGGTGGTGGTCGATCATACAGTACTTCATAAGGGGACAAAAGCAGGCGCTAGACTCTCAAGGATAACATATCGGGGTGGGTCTTCCATTAACCGCAACCACCCAGCAGTGGTGAGAGTAGCCCCTTCCTGAGTGAAGAAATCCATCTCTTTCCTGGTATAACATGGGTCCCACTCTGACATAGGAATGGGGGATGATGAGACAGGGGTATGGGGAGGCTGGTGAGTAGGCTAAGGGGGGGGGGGTAGATGAGGTGGGGTAGGGGAAGGTGTGGGCTAGAAGAAAGGCAGGGTTGAAGAGGGGTGCAGGGTAAAGGGGATAGTGCAGTTGCTGAAAGAGGTGCTTGGTAGGCATAGTTAGTCATGAACTAAGGATAAGTACTCGAGGTGCTAGGTAGGCATGGTTAAGTTTGGAGCCATGGAGAAATGCTCGAGGAATAGGTAAGTTTTTGTTTTCTTTAAGAAGTCTTTGAGATCCTTTAGTGTGCAAATGTCATCTGGTAAGGTGTTCCAGAGTCTCAGGGCGAACAGGGAGAAAGCCCTGCTTGAGGTTCGAGCATTGTATTTCCTCTTGTCGGCAGGGATAGCAAGAGTGGTTCGTGGGATGGTCCTTCTGGGTTGATTGTCAGCTGGTCTTTTTATAAAGGTTTCTAGATAATCTGATGAAAGATGGTGAAGCACCTTGAAGATAGTGACCAATGCTTTGTATTTGACATGAGCTCTTATAGGAAGCCAATGTAGGTTACTGAGTATAGGGATAATATGCTCTCATTTGGGGGTGTCAGTTAGTACTCTTGCGGCTGTATTCATGGCCATCTGCAGTGCGTGGATTGATGAGGCTGGTAGACCATGGAGGAGTATGTTACAAAAGTCAAGATGAAGTAGAGTCAAGGCTTGAAAAACTGTCCGGAAGTGGGTTTCGTTGAGGAGTGGTCTGAGAGATTTTACTGTTCTCATTTTCTGGTAGAAGAGACTTATATGGTGTCTATGTATTGAGTTAGTGTAAGATCCTGGTCCAGGGTGACGCCGAGGTATCTTACATTAGATTTAATGTGGATCTTTTCTCCACCTGTAACTACTGTCACACCGCCCCCCTGGTAGCACTGGGATGTCACAGCAGGGAGGGTGGACACAAAAATATTTTATGGTGGAGTTTAGCTCAAAGACAGGGCCCAGGTTTTTATAGTCCTGGTAGCCTTCTGGGTAACGAAAGCTCCAAAGAATATAACAGTCCGAGTGTAGGGAGAATAAAGACTTTTATTTCCCGTATTGCAAATAGGTTCAATAGCTCAGAATTTACATCAACACAAAAATGTCTTTGCTTCAGGTTGAAAGAAAAAGAAACATGAACTGAGTTAGACCTGTTAACTTCACAGCAGTACTATAAGAAACACAGATTCAAACCTTCCCCCAGACCACAGCTCTACTCCTCGGCTAAGGGCTCAAAGCTTTCTGCCAGGCAATAGCTGCAATCCATCTCGGGGTCCGAAAGGTCATCCGGGAATTCCACCTGCATCGGTTCACAGTCAGGAATATCTAGTGGCTCGCATTCAGGCTTTTTATATAATGTTTGTACAATGTCCCAATGCGCTGCATCCAAAGGTAAGCCTTGGTTTTGTACACCTCTAGAGTGAGGACAGTTTCTCTCGCCTACTGCTCTTTTACTAGAGAGTTTCTTGTTTGGCACAGGTTTGTATTTTGTAGCACAAATAGTTCTAGAAGGACAGCATTCCTCTAGGCCCTGCTCCTCCTGCGTCACAGCATTCATAAAATCACTATCTGTAAAATAGTGATTACCTTTCCTTTTGGGTTTATCACGGGCAAGTGAGGGTTGATGCTTGTTCCTGCTGTGGTTTGGCTTCTCTGACACTAAGGTAGGCCTCCAGTTCTCCGGCCGGCCTCCTGCTGGGGTTAAGCCACACTCGCACCACAGCTTCTTTCTCTCCGTGCCAAGAATGTTACCTTTCAAAGTAACTCTTTCACCTCCTTCTTGGTTACTCCTCGTTGTGTCTTTCAAAGGTTGCCGGCCTCTGCCAGACTCAGGTCCAGGACTCTCTGGCACAGTCCTTCTCCTTCCAGGGTTAGCTTCTTCTTTGTATCTTTCCCACTTGGAAAGCGTATCCTCTCCCCTCTTGGGATATTTGAAGCGGATTCCTTCACCTGGTTCTGCTGAGTCTGCTGGGCAGGTTCCTTCTGTCAGGACTCCTATTCCCTGGTCCTTCTCTCCTTCCAGGAAAGCTCTCCTTTCTCCTTCCAGGGTTAGCTTCCTTCCTGTGTCTCTTGTGTCTCCTGTGTCTGGGCTTTTAAAAGGAATTCTTCCCTTTCTGGATTGGGTGCAGGCCGGTATTGCATCATTGGCTCTGGGGTGTGGCTCCTCAGTCCTCCAGAGGTCCCTCTTGCTCCCCCTATATGGCTCCTCGCGATGCTGCAGCCGGTGTTTGCCTCTTTTTTCTAAGTTAAAAGCATTTTCTTCTGTCTGCAGAGGGTCTGCAGTACCACACTACATACGGTGGGGGTGTGAAGCAGGAATCTTTAGCAGCATATAGTAACTCCGTCTTTTGTAGTTTTAAGTTAAAGTTGTGTGCTTTAAGCCACTGTGAAACAGCATCAAAGCAGTCTATCAGAGAAGTATATACCTGGTTACGGGTGGAGAGAGGGATATACAACATTATGCCATCAGCATATAGGTCATACAAGACATTGTGGGAACAGATGATACTGCAGATGGGTTAAATGAATAGGTAAAACAGAAGCGTGGACAATGTTGATCCTTGTGGTATCCCTTGGTTATGTCAGAAGGAGTGGCAGCTATTCCATTTATGCGTACTTCTTGTCTCGAAGTTAGATATAAGGCGAACCATCTGAGAGTAGTGTTGCATAGGCCAATCGTTTGAAGCTGGAGTAGTAATTCTTTATGTGGCACCGAGTCAAAGGCTACTTTTACATCAAGGAAAATGAAGGCAAATCTTTGATTGGGCTTCCCTCTGCCCAGCGTTTGTCTGGACTGGTCTAGTAGGGCAATATGGAAGGTGACATTTTACTTACCAGTTAATGTCCTTTCCTTGAGTCCTGCTAGACCAGTCCAGGGCCCACCTCTGAAACTGTATTTGCTCTGCTCTTCTGCTGCAGTACCTTGGGTCTGCTATGATGCTTATACTTGGCTCTGTAGGTTCATCTTCTACTGACAGTCTTCTATTTATACTTTCCTGTAACATAGTTCTCGACTGTTGGTTAGCCCTTGTTGCCCACGATTGAAGTTATGTGTGGTTTGCCATGTTTTCCCCATATTCTTTGGGATGAATACTGAAAGTACTTCTGGTGGCTGAGGTGAATAGAGGCACAGGAATGATGTCATTGAAACCTGGGCTTTTCATTGGTTCTTTGTCTCCACCAGTCTGCTGGTAGGGGAACACAACCCACTTGTCTAGCAAAACTCAAGGAAAAGACTTTAACTGGCAAGTAAAATGTTACCTTGTATTCTACCCTCTCTTTTATCCAAATAGTGATTTGCCAGCAGAAGCACATGATCACAGGATGCTGCCACCACATATGTATCATAATATCCTCATGTCCACAGCTCTGCCAGCACCAAGAGGTGGAGGAAGGGTGCATCCTGCTCAATCTGCTTTATGTAAGATATCAGTAGTATAAATCTTTGAATCCATTCTCCAACACATTAGCCAAAATGGTGACTTTGGACAGGTTTTAACAATTTTATCCCAGTCCTTCTCGAACAGATGCACACTATGGGAGGTTATTTTAGAAATGCCAAAAATACGATATCCTAAGGACCCAATAATACAAAAATCCCAACTAAAAAAGAATCCTTAGAGAAAGACAATATCTTGCCTCCAACGGATCTTATAAGGAAAAAATACTACTCTTATAAAGAGGAGAAAAAGACCCCATTGCTAGTACCTGTCCCTCTATAAGGCACAGTCTACTGCCTTAGCCACTGAGGATAAGGTATATTCACATACATCATTGGTCTAAAAAAAACTTCTCCAAAACTCTATTCTTTATTATTCATTTTTCTAAAATTTACTCATCTCTTGAAAAACTGAATTAGAATCTTCTAATAATCCTCTTGATATTAGATCAAAAGGAGCAAAACACTCCTCAGTATAATGTTCTTTTACAAGCTGCATACATACATATATGCTTAAACTGCACCATATTTGCTGGCTTAATGACTACTGGAGTTTTGTTGATTGGTTCTCCATATCAAGAAATCACTTCCTGATGAAGCCATCGGTGAAACTCTAATAGCATCACTGAGAGTGTTGGAGTGACGAGGCAACATGATCTAAGATGAAAAATAATTAAAATGGAAGATGTAGAGCTATTAGTCTATCTCTATGAGAGAAATCTATATATACAGGAGGTTTTTTCTTGATCCATGATTACTGTACTTCAGCCATGGTATCGGCAGAAATTTATAAGAAGCCTGAAATTCGCTGATGTCTTTTTCCTCCTGTTAATTTTTGTTAGCTCCATATTATGAAAAAGTAAATAGCGCATGTATAAAAAAGTTAAAACAAATGAGTAAGAAAAAACACAAACAAGTGAATAACAAAGAACTCCACTGTGTTGAATATGAGTGTAAGCATTGTCTATAGATAGTGTGGTTGTGAACTTGATGTTATATATGTAGAGGCACAATCCATAGAGTACATCCAGGCCCCTGTGCGTCCAATCAGAATGGGACACACAGAGGCAGAACCGATTCTGATCCCACAGGGACTAGATGTGCCCTGCAGGATCAGAATCGGGTCTAGGGTCTGTACATGCAGGCCAGGACCCGATTCCGATTGGCCTGCGCGTACAGACTCCTGCCTGGCTAACTCAGTCAGGCACCTGAATGGAGCCATGGTGCCCCATTGCCATGGCACCGTGGCTCTATTCAGGAGCCATGATCCAAGGCCGCTGATCACATTCTTCTTTCCCTGCAGCCCGACCCCCGATCTGGCTTTCCATGGCCAAGGTCGGGCTGCAGGGAATCCCTTGCACCCCTCACCTTTTTGATGCCGTCCAGGCCTGCCATCCCCCGACTTCCAGAGGTACGTATTCCATCTCCGAGGTGGAATGAATTCCCCGTCCAGTTTGCCAATCCCGGACATACAGGGCTGACCTCAGAATCGGCTCTGTACATTCGGGGTCGCAGATCGCCCATGCCCCGCCCTCACTCCGCCTCTGCAACGCCCCTTCCTGCTCCCGACTAAGTCTCCCCATACAGACTCCTTGTTTGTACGGGGAGCCTTCTGCTGGAAATGGAAGGGGGGGGGCGAATAGACCCCATAGTAAATATTCTATATATTTCTAAAATTCCTCCTCTTTTTTCAGAAAATAAATTAATTTTACATAATCTCCTGTCAGGACTGAGAAGACTGTATCAGAGGGGTATGCAGGAGAAACAATGTCCTTTGCCTCTGTCCCCAATGAATTCGGGGACAATCCCCAAAAATCAGGGGCATCTTACATCATATTGCCTCGTCACTACTGTAGCAGAGTTGCCAAGTTCCAGGAGTGAGACTTTTTGGCCAGTTCTGTTTTTAAATTTGCATTTCAATGCAGTAAGATATTTGTAGTCCCTAATTTTATCCATTGGAATAAGAATTGTAGGTTCCTAATGCATCATAATGAGATTGTCAGAAATCCAGGACTGGCTTAAACCTGGAATTGGATAACTTGACAACTCTGCTCAAGCAGGGCTGGCAGCCCAGAGTAATATTTGAGCTGCAGTAATGAGAGAGAACCAGCATGGGTCTGTGATAGGTGCACACTCATAGGATCTGGATCGTTAATGTGGGAATTTGGTCTTCTGGGGACAATAATTCTGACTGAGGGGCTGGGGAATGAAATGCTCCATGCTAAATCTACCCTTTCACTTTGTATCAGTTAGCATAAGAAATTTTGAAAGGTAGTTAGGGTGCATACTATACTCCTATGAAGAAAGGCTAAAAAGGTTAGGGCTCTTTAACCTGGAAAAGAGACGGCTGAGGGGAGATATGATAGAGGTCTATAAATTAATGAACAGAGTGGAACGGGTAAACGTAGATCGATTGTTTACGTTATCAGAATATAGAAAGACTAGGGGACATGCAATGAAGCTACAGGGTAAATTATTTAAGACTAATAAAAGAAAATATTTTTTCACTCAACGTGTAATCAAACTCTGGAATTTGTTACCGGAGGATGTAGTAAAGGCTGTTAGTGTAGCTGGGTTTAAAAAAGGTTTGGACAAGTTCCTGGAGGAAAGGTCCATAAACCATTATTAAGAAGGGACCCAGGATATCAATGCTTGACCCAGTACAAGCATTGCGGAACCTGTGTCTTTTGGGGAAACTGCTAGGTACGTATGACCTAGATTGGCCACTGTTGGAAACAGGATACTGAGCTTGATGGACCTTGGTCTGACCCAGTATGGCATGTTCTTATGTTGAGTTAATGATCATGCTACTACTGTCTACATCAGTGGTTCCTAACCAGTGGTGTGTGGACCCCTGGGAGTTTGTCAGACCATTACAGGGGTCTACAGTACAAAGAAGAGGTTAAAAGGATTTTCGTGCTGCTATAAACCAAGCAAGCAGAATATGGAGGCCAGAGCCAGAGCCAGCACTACCATTAGGTGAACTAGGCAATCGCCTACAGCACTGGACCTTCAGGGGCACCCATTGCCACCATTCTCACCCCTCTCCAGGACGTACAATATTGGAAATGGTCACAAACAGCCCCACTGCGCTTACCTTTAATCTTTGGCGCAACGGGGATGGTTTGCTTCTTCCCCATCTCCAATGCCTGATGCCGAAACAGGAATATGCTAAGATTTAGTCAGAGAGGAGGCTCCTCCCATGACCTTTCCCAATTTGCATTTACAGCATGCACATCTTGTTCCTGATCTCACGGGATGCGCTGCCCACGAGGTAGCAATGTGCGCACGGCTGCTGCAAATCACGGAAGGAAGATCTGATAGGTTTCCATCGCGGAATGGGTGAATATTATGCGAGGGGGAGGAGGGGGACTTATACCTAGTGCCACCCATGTTAACCCTTGGTCCCCCAAAATTGCATTTAGGCTATGCCCCTGACCTGTTCCATCTCTCACTTATAAATTGCTCCTTTAGTGGCTTTTTAGCATGCATGTTTAGTGAATAGATGCAAGAAAACAAATTAGCACAAATTTTAGTGTCTAGCCCTCTTTCAGATCAAAATTCAAATGTCCTAGTTACTTTTATAACACTTGGAAATTTTGATAAGCAGAAAGTATGAAGAGTTTGCTCTGGCTTGGGAGGAACAGTATGAACAAATTAAACTTTAAATTTCTTTATACATAGCAAAGAATTTTACTAACGTGGCTACAGTTATCATCCACTTTTCCATTTGTTCGACCTATTAACTATTTCACTCTTGCACTCTGTCTCTTTCCATTTCCTTTTTCATGTTTGGGGGGTGATAAACAGCTCTGTATTTAAACAATAGGGTAAAAAAAGGCTGCATATTAATGGAGGATTTTGACATACTTTAGCAGTGTTTCAACTGCACAAAAAAAAGTTAAGATCTCACTACAACATATATGTGGCATGACTTATTACATACGTGTCTTTTTCAAGTTCTTTAGCAGTTTCCTTCTAAGCGTTATGGTTACACTGGCATTTCAGTACACTTGAGAACATTCTGAAATCAAGCACAGAGCAGAGGATCGTAATATTTATTATTTTGGACAAATTAGCTTTTCCTATTCATAGGAACTCGTGGGTACCTGGCAAAACCTTCAGTTGTTTTTTGGATTTTTCTTTTTCAAATTGTTTCAGATGTTCATTTTGGCAAAATATATGTTAATGTGCATTAGAACTTTTTAATGCATGCAAATTGTGCATGTGTTTATTCATATATTAACACGTTAAATCAATTTTGTATGCACTACATTTTTCAAGGAATGCTAATGAATGCACATTTCTCATAGACAAAATGCCTTCTAAATCAAAGGAGTTTCATACAAATGCTTAAGACCTATCAACAAGTTTTTCTTTTCAAAGCAGTAACATCAAATATTCTCTGGCTCAAGCCTCAGTGTTCATTATACTGTTAGTAGGTACTGTAGGTAGGTCCTGAAGAACACAACTCTACGGAACTCTATCCAAAATGATCCTGTTTATCAACTGTACTTCATTAGCAATGATACCTTTCAGAGGGAAAAGTCCAGACAGGTTGAGAAATGGAACAGACGTGCAAAGGGAGGACAGCTCCATTAACTGCAGTCAAAGAAAGGAGAGTGACAGAAACAGAAAGACATAAATAGCAGTGTACAAGCAAACCATAGATGAAACATATAGCATTTACAGAATTGCTATTCATTTTTGGCAAAGCCTGTCACAGCTCTAATGATAGGTTTGGTGAACTTCTGGCTCAGTTGGCATTTGAATTCAAAGCATACTAATAACATTCAGGATTGAATTTAACACAGAATCGTCTTTAATCTGTGTTTTCATAAGAACATAAGATATGCCATATTGGGTCAGACCAAGGTCCATCAAGCCCAGTATCCTGGTTCCAACAGTGGCCAATCTAGGTCATACGTACCTAGCAGTTTCCCCAAAAGACACAGGTTCCACAATGCTTGTACTGGGGCAAGCAGTGGATATCCCAGAGTCTCTTTTAATAATGGTTTATGGACCTTTCCTCCAGGAACTTGTCCAAACCTTTTTTAAAACCGGCTACACTAAGAGCTTTTACTACATCCTCCAGTAGCAAATTCCAGAGTTTGATTACTCGTTGAGTGAAAAAATATTTTCTCTTATTTGTCTTAAATAGGTTACATTGTGGCTTCATTGCATGTCCCCTAGTCTTTCTATATTTTGATGGTATAAAAATCTATGTTTACCCGTTCCACTCCACTCATTAATTTATAGACCTATCATATCTCCTCCTCAGCTGCCTCTTTTCCAGGGTGAAGAGCCCTAACCTTTCTAGCCTCTCTTCATAGGGGTATTTTGGTGACTTTTCTCTGTACCATTTCTAATAAAACTATATCCTTTTTAAGAAATGGCAACCAGAATTGCACAGGTCGGGTTTCCCACCATTGTCTCAGGTTGGGCTGCCCCATCGCCCCCCCCCCAATCAGTCCTATATTCTATCATACCTACATCCTGTATCATGCATACCAACTCCAAGCACGCCTCTTCCATGATTCCTGCAGGTTCAGAGTTTATATATGTTTGTCTATTATGTCAAGAATTCAGCAGATAATAGTCCCATGTCAATCCGTTCCTTCTGGCATGGGTTTTAATTTTGACAGCACGAGGACATGGGGCAGGAGTCACTGCAGCTTTTGTCCCGTTGCCTGCAATGTGCTCTCTCAATGTGGCCCCTCACATACTGGATAGTTATGGGTCTCCTTCCTGCCTCCGACCACTCCAGTAAACACTGATATGATAGGGTTTTTTGTCTCTGTCCATTAAAGTCCATACAAGTCATTTTATGTTGATGGAAGACGCTCCACAAAGGCTTTGAGATTCTCAAGTGTCCAGATGTAGTTATCGATTCTCTTGAGTCAGACTTCCCCTCACGGGGAACTTGAGCACAAAACGAATTCCAACCTTCACCAGCTTGGAGCAGTAGGGAGCCATAGCTCTGCGGCTATTGGCTACCCTTGCTGAATCGTCATTGAAGAGGAGCACTTTATGTCCTTTGTATTACAAGGTGCGCTATGTGCAATATTATTCCATCACTTTATGCTTGTCTGCAAAGTTCAGGATTCACGCGATTGCAGGCCTTGGGTGCCCATTTCTCTCTTGCTTTTGGTCCAGCCGGTGAACCTTTTTCTACCACCATGTGCTCCCCCGGCAGCTCAAGGCCCAGTTGTTTTGGAATCCACTGCACAACCTGCTCCCACAATTCTTTTCTGCACACGTGTTTTTCAAGAATATACTTCCATTGTGTTGGGCGCGGGGAGGTGCCGCCTGTTTCTTCTTCAGGCTCTCATTAGATCTCTACATGGAGAGGAACGCTACCTATTCATTATTAAATAGAGAGCTCCTGGCATCCATGCCAGTGCATCAAATATTGTTCTGCCCATATCCGAGAAATCCACACAGTCAGAAGACAGAGGTCTTTAGCAGTTGGCCAACCCGTGTCAAGTGAAAGGCGTAAAATAGCGTGACAGCGGGCAGTTTGTGGCATTATTCATCTTAGATAAAGTAGTGTAAAAGATTTGTCTGATATTCTCTGGAACTTACATGAACCTAAGTACACATGGAAATGGATATGACTAAAAATTCATGAGGGGATATTCAGTGGTGCTTATTTAGTTAACAGCACCTAATAACCAGATAAGTGCCACTGACTGTGAAATTCAGTAGCACTCTCTGGATAGTGTTGCTGAATATCATTAAAGACCACCTCAGTGCTATCCAGATATTCCAGGGCGATCTATGGGCAGAGTGGTGAATTAACTAGATAGCAGCAATATTCATCATCGTTATCCAGGTAGCTCTTGGCATAATTTAGCACAGATAAAAGGTTGTCCTAAGCTATCTGGATAGTGCTGGCACTGACTGCACTGTGCAGATATTCAGCACCAGCCACTGTCCAGATACTGGCACTGAATAACCAGAGTTTTTAGCTGTAGTAACCGGCATAGAAAAAGAACACTGACCGCTATGCTGAATGTGGACTCGCTAATAATTTTTAGTATAAAATATATTTCTTGCCAAGCTGGTAATAGGTTGCCAACAGACTGAATGCAAACAAGCTCATTAATCTGTAGCAGCATGATAATGAACATATTGGCATGATAATGCAACATCATGTGCTTAATATGTTTATGATTTTATGTTTGTTTTTATGGTTTTTTTCAAAAACCTTTTCTTATTACTTCAAAGAAATAACAAGTAACAAAAAACAGAAAAAAGAAAGGAAAAACAAGGAAAGCTCCACAATACTAGCTGACATTAATGGAGGGAGCAAAACAATAAAAGGCAAAGGAAACATAAATCAAGAAATAAGTGTTTTATGTTTTATAGTATTTATTATGTTTTATAGTTGTATGTTTTTTGTTTTAAGCTCTATTTATGTTATGGGGACAACTTTCAAACAAAGATCATATGTGTAAAGTCTGGTGGTACTATTTACTTGCAGACCTTATATCAGTATTCAAAGGGAAAGATTTCCTTTTGAAAACCAACTCAGGAAAATGTGCACAGAAATCTGCACCTACTATTCAGACAGGTACTATTCCCATTAAAACTTATGCACCCACATCTGGGCACCCAAAAGCATGCATGAAAGTGAACTATTTCTGCCAGCCCCATTCCACAGAACACTTATCATATGGCCATTCGCATCTATGGGTACTCGTGTATTTTATATATATATATATATCTTAGGGAAACGCTGTTGAACATTGTCCTCTGTGGAGGTAATTTTCTAACAGGGCATCTATGAGACATGTCCAGAAAAGCACTTTGCAACACAGATTTGTATATGCCTTTATAAAATAATAGACTAAAACCAGCTTCGAGTGCACAAATCCTCAAACACTAATTTACACCTGCTCTGAAGAAGGTATTAAATGCACGCACTTGTCTATTTTTTAAAATATTTATAAAAATCGTAATTCTGTCCCATCTTCACCCAAATTTTGTCTCTGGGAAGACCTACACATAGGCCATATAAAAGTAGGTGCTGTCTCTCTGTGTGCCTGCTGTTAAAGCACACATAGCCTTGTGCATTTTATAAGCCCTTTTGCATGCTTACACACAGAAAATACTTTAGAAAATTACCCACTTATGTATTATAACATTTGCCTTTGTCTTTTGAGGATTAACGAATAACAATGCTCAACCCAAGCTATCCCAGGCCACAAATGGTGAAAGCATAGGTAGTGGAATGTGATAGGCCACAGGTAGGGTGATCAACTCTCGATCAGCTAATTTCAGGCTATCGACCTTAAAAAGTCAGGACACAATCCCCCCAAAAAAATAAATCTGGATTTTTTTCATTTAAAAGTCTTTCAATTGCTGGATGTAAAGAAAGTCAATATATAGTAACATGTCTAAGCAGGGCCGTAACAAGCCATAATTTCGCCTTGTACGACTTGCACATGTGGTGCGCCCCTCCATCCCCTCATTTGCCCCATGCTCAGCATCTTACCTACACCTCTGTGTCCAGCTGGTTGCCTGCCCTTGCCTTGCCACCGCCACCTTTTGTGTTTTCTCGCCGTCGTCGGTGCTAGCAGCAGCGGAGCAGACCCGACCTCTGATTGGAAAAAAAACACGCAAGTCTTTCCGACTCTGCACTTGCACGCATGTCTGGTCCCTCCCTCTTCTGATGTAGGTTCGTGTCAGAGGAGGGAGGGACCAGACCAGCCATTCAATGTGGGTCTTTGCAACTCTGCACTTGAATGGCTGGTCTGGTCCTTCTCTGACACAAACCTATGTCAGGAGGGAGGGACAAGAGATGTGTGTAAGCACGGAGTCGGAAAGACCCACATGTTGTTTTGTTTTTTTAAAATTTGAGGTCAGGTCTGCTCCACTGCTGCTGCCGCAGAGAAAACACAAAAAGTGGCAACAGCAGGCAGCGTGGGGGATTTACGTGATAAATCGGGACAAATGGCATCCCACCCAGGGTTCTTTCGGGATGCCTCTAATGAGAGCTGAAAATTGGGATGCAAAATTCAGGATGGTTGGTCACCCTAGCCACAGGGGCCATGGCCCCACTTATATTTTGCCTAACACAGCATCAGCAACTAGAGAGCTTGGAGCAGGCCTGGGGATTGATCCGTTTGGCCCCTCCAACCAAAACAATGCCTTGCTGCCCTTGGGTAAAAGAGTAGCTAGTGCTGAGTTTGGCCTACTTCTTAACTTGTTCACCAAAACATACATCACAACCTCCCCCCCCCCCCCCTTCCAGCCTTCCTTACTAGTACAACACACCACCCTTGGTATCCCTTCTTTCATCTCCAAATCCTACTTCCTACCTGACCATCAAAACAGTACCTTCCTTATGACACCTTCCTGTCCCCCTTTTGACAGCATGGATCCCCTTCCCCTCATGCTCTAAGAAGCTTCCAGTTCTATAAAAGCAGCCTTTATTTTGTTTTGTAAACTGCTCTGATGTTCACATATGGGCGGTATATTAAATGGTGAATAAAGATAAAGATAAAAGGACAGAAGCAAGCAACAGTTGCTGTGTCTACACCAGCCATGCAATTCAAAGTGTTGCCATCCTACTTGAGGAGCATAAGGTTGCTTCAGATCAACCAATATCATTTTGAATTTTGGCACAAGGTGGGGAGGGAGTGATTGGGCAGGTGCATGCAGCGCTGTTCAGACACATGTAAAAGACGATACCCGCTCATCAGAGCTTAGAATCTAGTCAAGACAGACAACAAAACAATTGGGAACTATCTCATATTTCAGTTCTTTCAGCACTCTGGGATACCATCTGGTCCAGGTGATTTGCTACTCTTTAGTTTATCAAATAGTTGTAATACATCTTCCTGGTTTATCAAGATTTGCTTCAGTTCTTCCGATACATCACCCTTAAATACCATTTCAGGCATGGGCAACTTCCCTACATCATCTTCAGTAAAGACCAAAGCAAATAATTCATTTAGTCTCCCCGTTATGGCCTTGTCCTCGCTTAGTGCCCCTTTTACCCCTCTATCATCTAATGATTCAACTGACTCCTTCACAGGTTTTTTGCTATGATATACTTGAAAAAGATTTATTATATGCTTTTGCTTCCATGACAATCTTCTTGTCAAATTCTCTCTTTGCCTGCCTTATCAATGCCTTGCATCTAACTTGCTAGTGCTTATGTCATTTCCTGTTTTCATCATTTGGCTCCTTTTTCCATTTTCTGAAAAGATGCTTTTTTGGCTATGACTTCACCTTTAAACCATTCTATCCGTCATTTGTCCTTCCTTCTACCTTTCTTAAATCGTAGAATACATCTGGTTCTGGGCTTCCAAGATAGTATTTTTAAACAACTAAAAGGAGCAGCTGCAAAGGTTAAAGGTTTACAACACCCATGCTTGATGTAAACCTTTAACCTTTGCAGCTGCTCTGTTTAGTTTTGCTTAACTGTTTTCCTCATTTTATCATTGTCTCCCTTTTGAAAGTTAAAAGCTAGTGTGTGGATTTCCTTGCTGTCCTCCCTCATTTTATTAAATCAAATGCCATTATGTTATGATCTTTATTGCCAAGTGGCCCCAAGACCATTATCTCTTGTACCAGATCCTGTGTTCCACTAAGGACTAAGTCTAAAATAGCTTCCCCTCATCTTGGTTCATGAACCAGCTGCTCCACGAAGCAGTGATTTATTTCATCTAGAAACTTTATCTCCTGTGCATATCCTGCTGTGACATTGACCTAGTCCAGGGGTGGGCAAGTCCGGTCTTGAAGAGCCGCAGACCAGTCAGGTTTTCATGATGTCCCTAATGAATATTCATGGACCTATTTCTATACAATGGAAGGCAGTGGATGCAAATAGATCTCATGAATATTCATTAGGGACATCATGAAAACCTGACTGGTCTGCGGCTCTCCAGGACCAGACTTGCCCACCCCTGACCTAGTCGATACTGGATTAATTGAAATCACCCATTATTACCATGTTGTAACTTTTGTTAGCTTCCCTGCTTTCTTTTAGCATTTCATCATCCATCTGTTCATTCTTTCCAGGCACATAGTAGTATACCCCCCACTGCCATCGTAGACAAATAGAAATTAAACGTTCACTGATTGCATTATATTTCATTACAGTCCTTGCAAGTTTCTTCTTAATTATAAATGTAACACCATTTGTTCTTTGTCTTTCATTTCTAGCATAGTAGACCATGTGATCATTGGATGCAAAGTGCCCGATGTCAGTCCATTTCAGTTCGATGACACCCAACAGATCGAGTTGTACACATTCTATTTCATTCTTGACTACCTCCAACTTCCCTTCGTTCATGCTTCGTACGTTCCATGTCCCAATATGTAAGACATTTTTGCAGCTTCTGACTCTCATTTCATGTGCAGCTATATCAGCAGTCAGATGTCCTGAGGGCTTTGATCCAGCCACATCATAAATGCTGGCTTTACTCTGAAAAGTCTTCAGTTCCTCCCCAGTAGCCAGTTGAGTGCCTTCCAACCTGGGGGGTCTCATCTTCCAGCAGTATAGTTCAATTTGTTTTGTTGTGTATTTTCTAAGAGGCTCTGCATTTAGTAGAGCCTTTTATAAAATAAAGGGGGAATTGAGCACAGTCCAACCTGGACATCTCAATTCTAACCTCAATGACTTATCTAAAATGGGCCTTCATGTGTGCAAGAGATGTACTCAAGGTTATGAGGGTACTGATATAGATCCGTACAATAATATCATTAATCATTCTTAGCGTGTCATTTTTGTATATGCCTCATATAAATTGGATTGATCAGTTTACTTAAACTTCATCTACTTACTATAGGGCATGTTTACTAAGCTGTGCTAACGCTTAAGACGCACTTGAATGCATGCTAACCAGTATGCACAAACCTACATTAACATCACAACTGCAGTAGGGAGGTAAATGGGCATGGTAGGGGTGGAAAGTGAATATGACTGCAGATTGCAGTTAGCACAGGGGTTGGCAACATGTGTTCCTTGTCAATGTTGCAGTTAATGCAGGTGCAATTGTAGTGGTAAATGCATTTGCGTTAAGTGTGAACGCCGCTAGCACATGTTAGGGTTTGAATCAGTGCAATATCTGTTGGAGACATACTGTACATGCACCCAACTGGTAGCACATGACTGTTGCACATACTGCACATTGATTTCTACTCTCAACACGCGATACCTGCAGAACAGCGCAGCTTAGGAAACATGCCCCATCAGTCTGATTTATGATACTGACCATACTTTAGTAGGGGTATCTGTAATTCATTGTTTTTCAGAATAAATAAAACTCCTCTTTGGATAACCAAGGGTCTCAATTTCTATTCTGCACAACTACAAAATACGCATAGTTATTTTTGACAGCAACCAAAAATTGCAGTTACTGGTTAAGACTGATCGTTATTTGCAATGATTATGTTGTGCTCCACTCTGTACTATCTATGACTGAAAGAGTGGACTTTAAGCACCGATATTAAATGTAACGAATGAAAATTAAATGGCCACTTTTCCTTTCTGTATGTCCTACTAAAATTATTTCTTGATGTCATCTTGCACTCACCTTTATGATGGCAGAATTACTGCTACAGACGCTAAGGAAAGGCCTCTACCAGCATTTATCACTGAGGAATGAGTGGAGAATTCAGTGCCTTCAGGGACAAAATGTCAAAGCACGTGATCTTGTAAATGAGAGATGAAGTGGTCAGACTTTTCAGATCTTTAGGAATAAATTATTAACGTGTAATGGCTGACTAGATAAAGAATAATGATTGCACTCTCCTGCAGTGAGTTTAGAACTAGTGTGGTTGCCATATTAGTGCACTTAGCTGCGTAAAAATAAAGGGGAACTTTTACTGAAGGGCAGTAAAGTTTTGCACTCGCTGTTCAGTAAGTACCCAAATTAATGTCCACTAATGGAGTTATTTTAGAAGCCTTATTCGTGCTTTACATGTATATATTCAGGCATTTTTTAGGCATGTTTACTAAAGTGCCACAAATAGCATAGGGCAAATGTGTGGTTAGCGAGCGCTTTTACTGCAGTGGGACCTAGCAGCCATGGTAGATGGAGGGGGTGTGGCTGTGGTAGGGATGTACCACCACAATAGGCTCGTCACCTCTATGGTAGTTGTGAACACGGTGAATGCGCTGTCAATGTGATCCCTGCACTGCTGCAACTATGAACACGCAACACTGCAATACTATCACTATACAGAACAAGTACCTGGCCATTTGCCTCAACTGCAGGGCCCCCGACGGCTCTCCAGATGACCTCGCTTCTACTCTGGAAACAATATGCGCAATAAACACCCCCCACAAACCACTTCTCATCCTAGGGGACTTCAATCTCAAATCCATGCCATACCGAGATGCAGACTCATTCCTCAACGCCATGAAAGACCTCGACTACTCTCAACTAATTACTGCACCTACCCACCAGCGGGGCTCCACACCTGACTTAGTCTTTGTCCCTAGTTACACTCTATGCAGGAACGCAATAACCACCCGCCTGATCACTCCGATACCATGGTCAGACCACCATACCGTACAATTCAAGGTGGTCCTTCCCAGCACCTCCACACTGCAAGCTCAACAAGAGCACACAAGGAGAATCAAACCATTCAAGGAGCAATTCCTGCTCGAAATCCTCCCAGAACTAGAAAATAATGTAACTGACCTGGACGCTGCCGTAAACCACTGGAACTCCACCCTATCAGCAGCATCAGAGATTCCAGCCAACAACCGTAGACAGAGTATCAAACCCAGAAGATACTCCCCCTGTACTGATCAAGCACAAGATGTAAACCACACACTTGCTGCTACAATCCCCAATACTATTTGGAACGAATTTCACATACCCACAAAGAAAGAAATCGCCCATACCATATCTAGTCTCAACACCAGCACAGCACCTACGGATCCCTGCCAGGTCACATGGGTTAAGTCATCAAATGAAGATCTGGCAACCCACATCCAGAAAATAACCCACGCTTCACTAACCCAGGGCTACATGCCCCCACCTCTCAAGCTTGCCACCATACGCCCTGTCTCCAAACTCACCACTCCCTCTCCTACTGACCCACCAACCTATCGTCCAATTTCCAGCCTCCCCTTCCTTGCCAAGATCCTGGAGAAGATGGTATACCGACAACTTCAAGACCACGTAGACACCCATGCACCTCTTGACTCCCACCAATACGGCTTCCGACCTCTTCACCACGTTGAATACCTACTCACACTGCTCCTAGACAATCTCATCAAAGGACTAAACAATATCAAGACGGGCTTCCTCCTCATCTTTGTCGATATAGCTGCTGCTTTTGAAACCGTGTCCCACCCTGTCCTCCTCAAAAGACTAGAGGCCATCGGACTTCGTAACACCACGCTCAAATGGTCTAACTCATACCTCGACGGAAGACAGAAATAAGTCAAGATAGGAGCTACCTCTTCACCTCCATTTCCATTAAAACAAAGAGTACCTCAAGGATCCTCCTTATCCGTCCTACTCTTTAACCTCTATGTCCAACACATCTGCGAAGTCATAGCGCAACATGGCATCCAATATGCACTATATGCCGACGACATCATGATCTACACCCAAATTAAACAGGTATCTGTCTGCCTCATGCAAAAACCCTTTAACCCACACAGATAGCACACACTCATGATGACCTCACAGCTTATGTCCTTTCACTTCCATGTATATATATACATATATAAAATTGTATATAGTTTATTCGGTTCTGTATTATCTCACATTGTTTAGACTGTATATTCTATATATAATATGATGTTCCTTGTAAATATGTTCTGTTATAATATGACGTTCCCTGTAAAACAAACTTGCTTTGTTAATTATTGTTTACTGTGAACCGCAACTGAACTTTGGAAGATGCGGTATATAAATGTGTATAAAATAAATAAAATAAATAAATAAATTGACTTAGACAAGCCTGACTATGCACCTATAACTAGCTGCCTCCATGATTTATCCCAATGACTAGCCAACAACCTCCTCAAGATCAATTACAAGAAAACAGAAGCTCTGTTCGTCACACACAACAACTTCTTCTCTCCTCCTCAGCACATTGACCTTATCAACGAAGCCATTCCTGTCAAAGAGGAGATAAGGTATCTGGGTATAATTCTAGATAAGAACCTGAACTTCCACTCCCACATCGCCAAAACTACAAAGAATGCATACCATAAACTGGCAATCATTTGACGGTTAAAGCCCATACTAAGCCAAGACCATTTCAGGACAGTCTGTCAAGCAATAATAACACCCATACTGGATTACTGCAACTCCATTTTCCTTGGATTACCTGCGTCAACCATTCACCCCCTACAGATGGTACAAGATACGGCTGCACGTATCCTCACAGGATCTGTAAGACACCTACACATCACCCCTGTCCTGAGCCAACTACACTGGCTACCTATCACGCTCAGAATCAAATTCAAAACAGCCCTCATCCTTTTCAAAATCCAGCGCAATCTGTCACCGAACACCCTCAAGGACTTGATCAAGCAAAAGTTGATACTAGGCCCAGAAGTAGACCAATGACGGACATCATCCAGACACCGGCCTCATACTGCAAATCATTGAACTCGACATCCAGGAGGGCACTGTCTCTTGCAGCACCCTCCCTTTGGAACTCACTCCCCCAGGACATCAGGACTACTACAGATGCGAAGGACTTCAAGACAAAACTGAAGACCTTCCTATTTGCTGATTACTATGGGGCCATCACATAGTCCACTTTTCTTCAGTAAAGCCCTTACAGCTTTCTCCCATTGCTGTATATAACTCTCTCATTTGTAAATATGCTCCCTTGAACCCCTTCTCCCCCCCCTACATTCCCCCCCCTTTGCAAAGACCTTTCACTGTAAATAGCTCCCTTATCCCCTCCCTTTATGCGTCCCTCTCCAGTGACCCCCTCTTTCCTCCCTTCTAGTACACCTTCATATCACCTTACAATCCAATGTTCACTGAAATTAAGTGTTAGTTATACTGTTGTTTAGATATAAGACTACTTATTTTATTTTGTAAACCGCTCTGATTGAAGGATATAAAACCTGATAAATAAATAAATAAGTGTTAGTAGAGTGACAGTGGGTTACATAACCACTGCAGACAGTAAGAAATGTGCTCCAACCCCAGCTTTAGGACAGTAGTAACTGGCCACTTCAGAACAGAGATGTATGACTGAGAATAGGCATAATTGGCTGCACAGCTCAGAGCAATGGGGCTAAGTACAAGAGGGCAAATCAGGAAAGCAAACATATGCAGTAAGTCTAAGCTGAGCTCCTAACGGTGGGAGATAAGGTGCAAATGTGGCATCTGAAGACGTAGGGGGCCTTGTATGAGATGAGGAAGGGGGTCCACAAAGTGTCCATCATCTGGGACAGGTATAGGAATCTCCATCATCCTGAGGCACTAGGGCTCCTGTTCACCTAAGCTGCAGGGAGCACAGAAAAAGGCTTCTAGTGTGTAGGGAAGGAATCCTTTTCTCAGTCCTTCCTCTCAGATGGCTTGGACAGTATCATAGTCATTGTGCAGTGTGTCCTCCATGTGGGGGAAGGGAGGGAGTGCAATAACCAGGGTCTGGAAGCCAAACACAATCAGCACACATGCTCTGGGTGGCCTGCCAGCCAGCATCTCTACTACATGGGGTCCATAGTGTCAAGAATTACCCCCGTGGTCCACCATATAGGGCATCTACCCCTGTGGCCTGATATCTACTATGGGAGGTGTAAGGCAGTCCACCTACATAGGGCACCCATACTACTTCTTCACTGGGAGAACTCCGCAATGCAAGCGACATATCCAAACCCAAGCAGCTACCAGGCTCAACCCCCAGCTGTCAGGGACCCAAAAAGCTCCCCAAGTCCATAGAATGTCTCATCTCCTGGGTATGAGGGCCAGGGAGGAGACACTGATCAGTGAGCTCTTATAAAGAAAGCCCATATTCAGTGCTAGAAATGTTATATAGTTGCTCAGAGCTGGTAGGCCTCAACCATATCCTACCTTAGTCAGGGTGAGAGGCCATCTGCACAAAGGAACATGGCCTATGGCAATGGCATGGCCCCCCAGGAGCATGCACTGCTACATCCACCCCCCCATGCAGGGAAGGTAAGGGTCAGATGGGAGCTTTTGATGTCGCACAGTTATGTTGCCAGTATGTGAAACACCTAATTTGCATGCCCTATCTCCTCCCACTGTACTCTCTTGGCTTCAACTCTAGCTATGTGGCCAGTACTGGCTGAAGCACACAGGCCTATGTCCTCCACAGCATACAACACCAACAGTCCTCTGACAACTATCCAGTTCATATGCATACATGAACAGCAACCAGTCCAGACAGCTGCTGATGTTTCTGTGGTTGTTTGCTCGTTGCCCCAGCAGAGTCACTCCTGACCTGTAGGCCCCAGTTTTGTGGCTGTCAGGCTGTTGTAGTAAAAAAGAATGAGGATTGAATAAAAGCCCTTGGATTTGACCAGGAACAGGTCATTGGAAACTTTGGCAAGAGCTGTTTCTGTAGAATATAAAGAATGAAAGCCAGCTTGGAGTAGATCAAGAATGGCTTGAGATAAAAGAAAGTCAATACAACAGTGGTGAACAGCACATTTGAGTGACTTGGATGCAAAAGGGAGGAATGAGATGAGACAATAATTGGAAGGGCATGTAGTATCTGGTGAAAGCTTGTTGAGGAGTGGTATAACCACAGCATTTCTGAAGGCACCAGGAACAGTTGTAGTGGTGAGTGATAGGTTGAGGATATGACAGATGGAATGGATGACAGCAGGGAAGACAGAGCTGAATAGTTGAGTAGAAATGGAATCAGACGAAGAGGCAATGAATTTGGAAGATGTGATAAGTGTAGAAAACAGCTAAAGAGGGTGCTGGGGTCCTCTGGAGAAAGGTTTAGAAATATGGAGAGTGAGAACAGTCTGGAAATTTGCTGATAGCCTGGCAGTGTATGTGTGAGAGAAGCCAAGGTTGTATTTGCAGAAAGAGCTAGACAGAAAAGCAGATGTTTATGAGAATGAGACAGAATGTTTTTGCTTGCAGGATGCTTGTCATGGCTAGAAGTGGTCAATATGTAAGTGCCCAGCCTGACCTGTAACAGCAAGGCTTGACCTGAAAAATATAGATGTAAACAACAGATATGAATTAGAGAAATGCAACGCAACACTTGACGTAAGCAGATAAGGTAAAATTGTACAATGTGAGAGTTTTTGCTAATAAAAAGAAGTGCTGCACACATTGGGAGAAGGGTGTTATAGTATAAGTGACCACTCTAGTTTGTGGATCTGTAATCTCCTTCCTAAAGCTTTAACAGAACTTTGTTATTGTTATGATATAACTCTGTGTGGTGTTTTCATTTCTTTTCTCACTTGCTTCTAAGTCCAGAGATAGGAATCAAGAACCAAGGAAGGATTCCTATGCTTGTTGCCCCTGTTTAGGATTTAGAACACGCGTACAATAAGATGTGCAGTTTCCTCCTCTGTGATGTTAGAAAAAGGAAACAAAGGGTGGTAAGGGTTGAAAAAAGGATGTGAGAATGAAGTAGGAAAGGGGAGATGGAGGAACCCATTGAAGAATGCAAGATGAATCTTGGGAACCTTGTCATGGAAGAGTCAGCCATAATCTGAGCAGAAAGTGGAGAGAGGTTTGTTTTTTTTTTTTGAAAGTGGAGAGAGGTTTGAGTAGAGGCACTTTGAGGAGCATAATATTCTTATTTGGCAAATGCAATAGGAACGTGGAAGGAGGTAATCAAGAATTTGAAATATATAAAGTCAGCGTAGGCATGAGATTTTAGCCAGAGATGCTCTCCCTTCTCCCATTCCATATTCTATAAGGCAGGCAAAGGAATGCCTTATAGGATGTGGAATGGGAGAAATGAAAATATTCAAAGCAGAAGAGAATATAGCAGGCCTCGACAAATTTTGTGTGGATTTAGGAGCCAGGCCAAAATCTTAGTGCTTGTGACCTCCTCGCCCCCCCCCCCCCCAATTGTCTCTCATGCTGGTCTCATGTTCTCAAGTCTCACGAGACCAGCACCAGAGTCCCTATACTATCCAACATCTTTAGACAGAAATAAAGTTAACGGGGAGGAAATTACATCACTAGTGGGGATGGCAGCCTAGAGACTAGGCTCCCATCGAAGTGCAGATAGAGGGAATTTTAGCATACCCCCTACGAGATTTAAGAGGTGAATCTCAGCCTGAGTGGTGAACAGGTTGATATAATATCGGCACAAAAGAGACTTAAAAAAATGTAAGTCTCCATATGTCGGCAAGATGCAAATGAACTTGCAGGAAGAGTGGGGCAGCATGGTGTCTGACACAAACTCAGAGGATGAAATTGAATGTGCCATTTATTTATTTATTAGTTTTATATACCGCTTTATCACATAATCAAGGTGGTTTACGGAGAATACAATTCACACTGTGCTGAGTAGTTTACAGTGAACAAGGAGCATATTGACAAGAACAATGAACATCGTAATCACCTTTCCCCTCTGCTTTTTGCACTGATAGTGGAGCCATTGGTGAGAAGACTGAGAGAATACCATGATATTTTTGGGGTCATGGTGGGACAGGATCCCTATAGGAGCCTTATTCGCAGATAATGGTTGCTCTTTGTAACACACCCTCTGATTTCTTTGCTTGTTCTTCTCTGAGAGTTTAAGAGGTTTGGGATGGTTTCTGGATTTAAGATTAATTTCGATAAAACCAGGCTCTGGATGTTAATTTGGAGGGGGAATTAGACCAGAGGCTCAAAGACCATTACCCCGTTACGTGGGGGTTCAGATTACCCGGGTGCCTGAGGGCATGTATGTAACTAACTACCCGTCATTATGAGGCAACTGGGAAGAGATCTTGAAACATGGGGGAAAGGGGAATTTTCTTGGCTTGGGAGAGTAGCTGCTGTAAAAATGAATGCTCTCCCTAGATTCTTGTATTTGTTCCAGACCTTGCCATTAAAGGTTCCACAGTTGGAATTAAGGAGGTTGCAAAGGAAACTAGTTGACTTTATTTGGAAACATAGGCTTCCCAGGATAGCATTGGGGGGGGGGGAGGGGGGGAGATGCTTTCCCAGATATTATGCAATATTGCTTGGTGGCCCAAATGAGACAGGTTATATACTGGAGGGAGGAGGGGGAGAGTAAATGCTTCTGGCCTATTAAGCAGTATTGGTCCCTCTGATAAAAGTTAGCCAACCTGCCCTAGATGGCTAAACCCCTATTGGAAGAATGGTGGACTGGGAACCCTTACTTACAATTGTAGGGTCAATGGAGGAGGGGGTGGAAAAAGGTGGCCCTGAAGGCGGGGTTCTCAGCACTTGTCCCTATTGGTGCAACTCTGGATTTTGGGTCGGGGGGGGGGGAAGGATATTTTGGTGCTGGGAGAGGTTAGGTATCGATACATTTTCCAAGTTAATAGACTGCGGGGAGGTGCAATCCTTTACTGAACTGAGAGACAAATACACCAACCCAATAGCAAGGATGCGAACATCACTAGAGGTGGCAACCCTCACCCACTTGCATGGGACTAAAAGAGTAGCCTAAAAGAGAAAAAAGGAAAAATACATTATATTAACTTCTATAAATAATGTCAAAGGCCCACAGATTACCCAACAAAAGTACTTTCTTCAATAAAACAAACCACAGACTTCAAGGGGAACCATTCCCAAAAGACTGACCCAGCTGCAATCGCAATTGTATCTTCAGCACCGTAGAATGTCCCACTGAGTAGCAGCGTTCCCACCAAAGCCAGCTGAGTGACAGAACTACCGAAACAAGGCTCCCTGACTGAAAACTGTTTGAAAAATTTAAAAGACCCAAAACCACAAAGGTTTTTTTTTTTTTTTAAGGGCGATCGCAGCTGGGTAAGTCTTTTGAAAATGGTTTTGGCTTCATTTGTTGGCCGCATGCATATGTTGCTGTAGCTTTGTTTTAGCATTTTTTAGGGTTGTCTGCCCTTGGGAAAACGCTTTTGAGCATCAGAGGATGCTACAGGGTTAGGCTAGTGTGCTTCCTATAATTTGCCTGTCGGTGGGCTGTTTTAGTGGTGATGTGTATAGAGGTCATGTATATATACATTTCCAACCTTGTGGACAGTGTTTTCTTTGTTCTAAAGTTGTTATAGAGCCCTTTTTTCTAAGAAAAGTTTCCTTTTAGAAAAGGTTCACTGCCCCAGTTTAGACACCCTTCAGAGAGGATGCGGCAATGTTCGTATTAAGGTTTTTTGCATTCTGACTCTTTTCTTATCCGTTGTTTTATGAGCTTTTTTTGCCATGCTGTGATTTTATTTATTTATTTATTTTATTTACATTCTCTTATATACCGCGCTATTCTGCATCAGTGCGGTTTACATTGAACAAACTGAAATTACATTGAACAGGGCATTATAACTGATGGTTAGTGCGATGCCTGATGACCAAGAGATCAGGGTTCTATTCCCAAGAGATCAGGGTTCTATTCCCACTAGCACACCTTGTGGCCTTGGGCAAGTCACTTAACCCTCCCTTGCCTTGGAAGAAAAGACCTGGCAATCTACCTCCAGTCACACTACCAAGAAAAGTGGAGCTGCTGTCTCACCAGGAATCAGCATTGACTTGAAGGCACACATTGTGTTGCAGTTGTGAGCTGGTACTCTGTCTTGGGAGTTCCCTTTGAAGTCTGTGGCTTGATTTATTAAAGTAAGTACTTTTGCTGAGTAACCTTTGGGCCTTTGACATTATTTGTAGAGGCTAATAGAGTGTACTTTTAATTTACATAGTAACATAGTATATGACGGCAGATAAAGACCACTATGGTCCATCTAGTCTGTCCAGCAAAGTGGCAAGAGTAGGTGCACTTGCCGTTCCATGCAGGTCACCTCTCCCTATGCCTTTATTTAAGGGTGTACCCAACGCTCCGTGCAGGTCATCCCTATTTGTTCAGATATAAAAGATAGTTATACTTATTTTGATTTTATCCTGTTGCTATAAAGAGATCCACTGTGTCTGTCCCATGCCATTTTAAATTCTGTCACTGTATTTGCCCCCATCACTTCCATCGGGAGGGCATTTCCAGCATCCACCACCTTTTCAGTGAAAAAGTATTTCCTGACATTGCCTTTCAGTTTACCCCCCTGCAGCTTCATGTTATGCCCTCTAGTTTTACAGCTTCCCCATCTTTAGAAGAGATTTGCTTGTCCATTAATATTCTTTAAGTATTTAAAGGTCTGAATCATATCTCCCCTGTCCCTCCTCTCCTCCAGTGTACGTATTTAAGTCTTCTTTTTTATCTTTTAGGCTGTTCTTTTAGTCCTGTGCAAGTGAGTGAGGGATGCTACCTCTAGTGATGTTCACATCCTTGCTATTAGGTTATTTATATGTATTTCTATGGTCAATATATGTGCTATTAATTTATTTATATACCTTTTTACAAAATTGTTTATGTGTATTTTACTGTGTGTTTTTATGAGTTCTCAGAATAATTGTATCTTTTGTTTTTGCTTATGTTTAGTAGACTGTTCCATCAGACTTTTTTAAATACAAGATATGAATGTTTTACCATACATTTTATGCAGAATATTTGTATGCCCCTGATGCAGGTGGTTGCCAAAACATGTGCTAAAAATGATTGAATCTTGCTATATGGTTTATGTTTTCATATGTGTGTTTTAATGTATTTATTTATTGAATTATTTATTGTTGTATTTGTTTGATTATTTTGAGACTGCCATTATTTGTGTTGTCAAGAAAGAAGGAAACCAGGAGTCAAAGCTGGTTAGAAAGGAAGAGGGGAACTTGTCAGAAGGTCAATAAATGACAGCTACCCGGAGAGGTAAGTGGAGGGAATAGGTGGATGGAAGGATTTCAAAGAAAGAAAAGGACTGATACTGAGGTGGAATGGGCGGGTTGAAACCTACAAGAAGTAGAGAGTAGTATCCCAACACCATCACCACCTCCAATGGAAGAAAAGATAACCTCCATTATAGAGGACAGCAAATGAAATAGAGTCTTGATAGAAAAGTCAAGTCTCAGTTTGAATAAGAAGATGCAGAGTATGAGGGATAAAGTGGTTGTGGATGTAGGTAGATTTGTTGGAGACAGAATGGATATTCCACAGGACACATGAGAAAGGGAGAGCAGAGGAAGGAAGGAGAGGAATGTGAATAAGATTGGAGGGGTTGTGGTCTGATCTGCACAGGTACAGTGAAGTTAACCTTGAGGGCCAAGATTGTGATTGATATCTCTAGCTGAGAGAGAAGGAGCAGGAGAGTACAGAAGAGAAGAGGAGGCATGACAGTGACATAAGAACATAAGAACATAAGATATGCCATACTGGGTCAGACCAGGGTCCATCAAGCCCAGTATTCTGTTTCCAACAGTGGCCAATCTAGGTCATATGTACCTAGCAGTATCCCCAAGAGACACAAGTTCCACAATGCTTGTACTGGGTCAAGCATTGATATCTTCGGTCACTTCTTAATAATGGTTTATGGACCTTTCCTCCAGGAACATGTCCAAACCTTTTTTAAACCCAGCTACACTAACAGCCTTTACTACATCCTCCGGTAACAAATTCCAGAGTTTGATTACACGTTGAGTGAAAAAATATTTTCTTTTATTAGTCTTAAATAGTTTACCCTGTAGCTTCTTTGCATGTCCCCTAGTCTTTCTATATTCTGATAAGATAAACAATCGATCTACGTTTACCCGTTCCACTCCATTCATTAATTTATAGACTTCTATCATATCTCCCCTCAGCCGTCTCTTTTCCAGGTTAAAGAGCCCTAACCTTTTTAGCCTTTCTTCATAGGAGTATCCTTTCATCCCCTTTACCATTTTGGTGGCTCTTCTCTGAACCTTTTCTAAAATCGCTATATCCTTTTTAAGATACTGCGACCAGAATAGCACACAATATTCAAGGTGCGGTCTCACCATGGAACGATATAGAGGCATGGAACGATATAGAGGCATTTTGTTTTATTTTCCATTCCTTTCCTTATCATACCTAGCATTCTATTTGCTCTCTTGGCCGCCGCTGCACACTGGGCCGAGGGTTTTAACATGGTATCCACAATGACGCCTAAATCTTTTTCCTGGGTGGTGGTTCCTAATGTGGAACCTTGCATCGTGTAACCATAGTTTGGGTTGTTCTTCCCTAGGTGCATAACCTTGCACTTGTCCACATTAAATTTCATCTGCCATTTTGATGCCCAGTCTTCCAATTTATCAAGATCCTCTTGCAATTTTTCACAATCCTCTTGGGTTTTAACAACTTTAAATAGTTTTGTGTCATCTGCAAATTTGATAACCTCACTCGTTATCCCACTTTCCAGGTCATTTATGAATATGTCAAAAAGCAGCGGACCCAGCACAGATTCCTGGGGTACACCACTATTCACCTTTCTCCATTGGGAAAATTGGCCATTTAGCCCTACCCTCTGCTTTCTTTTAACCAGTTCCTGATCCACAATAGTACACTGCCTCCTATCCCATGACTTTAGTTTTGCCAAAAGTCTCTGATGATGGACCTTGTCAAAGGCTTTCTGAAAGTCCAGATACACAATATCAACCGACTCACCTTTGTCCACCTGTGACGAGGATGAAATGATCTCAGAGAGAAAGGAGATGGCTGAACAAGAGGAAGAACACATTGAATTTATTTATTTTATTTTATTTATTTATTTATATTCTCTTATATACCGCGCTATTCTGCATCTGTGTGGTTTACATTGAACAAACTGAAATTACATTGAACAGGGCATTATAACTTGGAGATAACTATTTTATAGGGAACATGGGCTATGGAGGGTTAAGTGGCTTGCCCAAGACCACAAGGAGCACCTGTGGGACTAGAAACCCCAGTCCTTCCAGCCCAAGGTTGCTGTCCTCTAGTGGGATTTGAACCCCCGACCTTCCGGCCTGCTATTGAAGCTCAATAGCAGAGGACAAAGTAAAAAACAAAATAGCTGGAGAGGTTAGGAAAGTAAAGAATGTGTAGTGTGGTCTTGAGGACTGAAGTGGTTTGAAGGAGGGAAAAAGATTGAGAAGAGTTAGCATCAGGAAGAAAAAGTACAGTGGAGCCATAGGAAATAGAGAAGAGAAAATACAGATCTGAAGAGATATGATATGATGCACACCTTCTGGAAGGAGCCTGGGCTAACAGGAGCAGAAGCCTGAGTGGGTCAAGGTAGACCTAGGAGGCAGCACAGAGGATACTGGGAGGAATATGAGAATGGGCTGCAAACCTCCTCAGAACTTGGCAAGTGGCTGGATAGAACCCAGGGTCGATGGAATGGAAGCCCAAGTGTGCTGGGGTGGACCTGGGAGTAACCCTGGAGAATGCTGGGAGGAATAGGTAGATGGATGCAATGTTCCCCAACACCAGGAAAGCCACTGGAAGGTACCCAGGGTAGCAGGAGCGGAAATCCATGTGTGTCATGGTGGACAGGACTCATCCTAGAGGATGCTGGGAGGAATACAGAGATGAACTGTGAACCTACTCAACACCTGGAAAGCTGCTGGAAGCAGCCTGGAGTAGCTGGAGCAGAAGCCCCAGTTGATCAGAATGGACCTGGGAGTCACACTGGAGGATATTGGGAGGAATATGAAAACCTCGCCAGTCTAGCCTCCTCCATATTACAGCCTCTCCCCTTCCCTACTGCCCAAGAGCGATTCCATAATGTACACGTCTGACCCATGGACACGTCTAAATGAAAAATTGGCCCTCTTTAACCCTAATTCTGCATGCGCGGACATGCCTGTGGGTGCAGAATTAGGGACATAGATATGTTTGGCGCGGCACACCCCTGCCGTCAGTGAATTCCGAAAAGATGTACAGCTCCGCTGCTGCCTGTCTCTGTGTGGCCATGCCCTCTCAGTTAAAAAAGTGTATCCCTGAAGTTGCTGCTCACATTGACGGTGTGGTTCCCATTCCAACTACCCATGAAAATGGATGATACAGATGTGCTGATGCAAAGCAGACCATATAAGCTAGTCCTTTCCATGACCAGAACACTGCAAAGTGATCTCTGTGCATTCAGAGATGTTACAACAGCAAGTAGAAAGTGATATGGTTGCCGTGACATACCTTGCAGCACAACATATATGGCAGTAGGTGAACATTTTAGTTGGGCTTGCATTGGTCATCTCTGACAACAGTCTGTACAATGCTATGTATGGACCATTAGAAATCAGAAAAGGTCCTCTACAGCTAAATGTCAGAGCATATCCCTGACATTAAACAGGGACCCTCAGATTGAGCGCATGCACCAGTGCAAACAACATCACTAGTTGCCGAAGAGCACTAGCATCTGTCTATACAAATATGTACATTTGTGAGACTGCTGATGCCCTGTTGCATGCACTCATTCTGAGGGTCACTTATCGCTGACAGGGATATGCTGTGACATTTAGCCATAGAGACCCCATTCTGCTGTATCCTGGCTGATCACACTGGCACTTGGTCACACTGCAGTCATCCCTATGGACCAGGTACTGGCTAGACACTGATGTCCCCCCAAAATTGCAGTTGTGCACACTAGGTCTCCCCATACCTCCCTCTAACCACATACACACACACTCTCTCACTTGCAGGCACACAAAACATACATCTGCAGTACAGATGCCCTGCACCTCTAGAAAACAGCTGGTATAACATGTTGGCATGGAGTCCCGGGACTACTAATCTGATCTGCGTTTCTCACCCACATAAGCATCCATCCTATACTCACTGACATACAATCCCTACATCAACAGTTCCACTTCTCAGATAACAGGAATTGTTAGGGTGCCCTAGCTCATCTCCTCTAGCTCACACAGAAATTGTCAGCATAGCCGGAATAATTACCATTGCACCTCTGAATATTTCAGTAGGGGATTTAGTAATGTGTCTTTACCTTCTAACTCCCCCCCCCCCACCACTACATTCTGTTCTTAAAAACTGCATCTTGTGGTCTTCCAGACTGCAGACACAGTAATTCAAAACATCTTTGTCACAGCTATTCATCTATATGGGACGCATTGTAGAGCAGAGCAGAAAAGTTTCTAAGTCCTGGACTTATTCCACGTTTCCATTGGTATAACGTGGACGTCCACAGGAAGCACGTAGAATGTACATGGGCCTTTCCTGAATATGCATTGCATGTCTCCGCTGCTGACCATGCCCCCCGTTCTGCCCCTTCCAGCCCACATTCTGTGATCCCTGTGCTAGCGCTGTGTATGTGCAGGGCGACGGGAGTTGAAGAATATGGTCTTAGATGTGTTCGCTAGAAAAACATCTATGCTGCACATCCAAAGGTCTTATTCCTTTTCTGGAATGTCTCCCCAAGGGTCTAGCCTCTCAACTTCTCTACCTACGTACCCCAAGTGTCCAGAGTCACCCCTTATATTGCCTTTCCCTACGTATCCAACATCTCCCATCTTTCATTCCTACCTTCTGCTGCTGTTGCTGCATTGCGGCTACCCTCCACAAAGCTAGCACTAAAAGCAGAGTGAGAGCAGATGATGCAAGACCTTGAGCAGATGCAATCGCTCAAGGCCTGCTGCATTCTGTCTCCTCCAAACGTCCTGTATTGATGTGGCAGGCCTTGAGTATATGTCTCTGCTTAAAGCACTGCACAGCCGCTCTCACTTAGCTTTAGGCCGGGCTGCTGATATCTACCATGTTGCCCTCGTTCCCAGATTTGTGCTGCCCTAGGTAGATGCCTAATCCACCTAGTGGTTGGGCTGACTGAATTGTTGAGAGTTATGCGTTACTGAAAGCGGGTGTAAATACCAAGAAAAACATTTTCCAAGGTATACATATCTTCCAGTTCTGAAGTACGGTATACACTTATACTTTAAAGGACATGCCTCCTTTAAACTTTCGTGTACCTCAACATATATCTATAAATTGTACCTTTTCTAAAATCACTATTTAATATGTGCATGCCAATTTATATGCGCATATACAGTATGTTTTTGCACACGTCAATGGCACACAACGCTTCTAAAATCACCCCTCCCCCGTATCTTTCTTCACTGTGTGCTCGGTAGAGTTAAGGGGAGTCTTTGTTGTTCTTTCAAAACTTGTCCATTTTTTTGCAGCCTGTTGCTACTTCTGTTTATTTCTTGTAAAGGCTGATAGAAGTTATGCAAGTTAAAGGCTTTGGCAAAATATCATAATCTACACAGAAGCTTAAGGCCTTACAGTGAGCTTTAGAGTCGAAAGCAACTTCTAGCAAGCATCGGGAACTATCTAGACTTGGCAAGTTCAGGCAAAGTATTTGATGGGTCAGAAGTTCAGTATGGTTCTGCATAACCTCCTCCCCCACCCACCCTCCCCAAATTATGGGCTTGCTTCACTTGGAGAATGAGTCATTTTCATCCGAGTGTGTTGTTTCCTTACTTTTTCTTTTCTTTTTGTTTGTAAATAATAAGAGATGCATTTCTAGACTCAATAAATGTCACAGAGCACATTGTGGCTGATGCGATTTTATGGATCAATAGTTAGGGAACATTAATACTGACACAAAAAATCATGGGGTGGGGCTAAGGGTTAGTCTCTTTTTGTGTTTTGTTTTGTTTTAGAGAGAAGAAATGTTGTCAGGTTTGCATTGGTCCATTAGTCCAGAATTCTTTCCTGGCACTGGTGTTTGACTAAGAAAATACTTTGGGACTGAAGATTCTACTATTTGAAAATAAACCGGTTCTAGCCCCTGTTGCTTTTTTTAAAGTTGAAAAAAGTTCCTCAGGCCACTCACCCTGGCTGATACCCTAGCCGCAGAGTCTTCCCAAGGCAGGCATGATCCTTAGTTAGTGGATGGGGAAGAGGCGAGATGGGGGATTTTTTTCCCTTTAACACAGGAGCCCTTACTCAACAAATCTTTCTTTTATTGTCCGTTTCTTTTTTATTCTGTTTTGTTTGTCTTTTGGAATTTTAGGGCCTGTTTGCTAGTGTGTGATTTAGTAGCATGGACTTGTGCTAGTAGCTACCGGGCGCTAAAATGGGGTGGTAAAAATACCATGCTAACTGCTGAGTGTCTTGGGCGGGATACGGGCAGAGAAGGGCAGGGAGCGCACACAGTACGCAGCACATTACCACATAACTGTCAAGGTTGCCAATAACACAGGTGCACTTGACCCTACTGCAAGAGGTGACGCAGCACCCGGTCCCTATCATAGTTTCCAGATCATATCTCCCCATCCCAACAATTTCCCGCCCCAATGCATATCCCAGAACCCCTGCCATTGGCATACTCCATCCAATACGCACCCCTCCATGACAGACCCCTCTTTGATAGACACCACCCATAAGCAGAACCCCCCTCCTCTGACAGACATCATCTTGTAAGCAGATCTCCCCTGATAGACACACCCACATAAGCAGGCACCCCCCTCCACATCAGCATTCCTACTCACCCTCCATCATCATCTGCAAACTGCTCACAGGGTGGTGCTAATTAAATTATCTTACAGCCTTTCCACAAGTACCTGGTCAAGCCTAGTCTTCACAGCTTCCAGAGCCTGCACACAGCTAAGCTTTCAGTCTCGTATCTTTTTTGCCTGTCTTGTTGTTGTTGCTGCTGCTGATATAAAATTTAACTGTTGGTTTTACATTCACTTTTGGGGATATTCTGACTGCCTACATTCCTTGTGTAGCCCTTAAATCAGATATCTAAGTGTGCCCTCAGTTCATGTAAGGCCTACTGGCCAAGGACACTTGGGATATAAAGCTACTTGAAATAGAAATACTTTGATTTGCAGGGACCTGGTCATACTTGAGTCTCCTACTTTAGAGGCAAAGGTATCATTTAAAGTTACAGGGACCTTTGCACAGTAGGCGGATACAAAGAAGTTAAAAGTTCAGTTTGACTATTTCTGCTTCCATTATTTGAATTGTCTGCAAACCTGCTCACAGGGCGGGGCTAATTAAATTATCTTACAGCCCTTCCACAAGTACCTGGTCAACCCTAGTCTTCACAGCTTCCAGAGCCTGCACACAGCTAAGCTTTCAGCCTTGTATCTTTTTTGCCTGTCTTGTTGTTGCTGCTGCTGATATAAAATTTAACTGTTGGTTTTACATTCACTTTTGGGAATATTCTGACTGCCTACATTCCTTGTGTAGCCCTTAAATCAGATATCTAAGTGTGCCCTCAGTTCATGTAAGGCCTACTGACCAAGGACACTTAGGATCCTGCCCACTCTACCCCTCACCCCACCCACCCCAGGGCTGCATTGCCTATATAGCAGTCACATACATTGACATCAATCCTCTTAATTTGGTGTTAAGTCCACCTTCTCTTCTTCTCCTTCTAGGACCAAGCATGTCTTGTATTCAGTGCAATAACTGTGGTGTCTTCATTCTGAGAAGAATCATCTGGAACCTAAGAGCTTGTCCTATATGCCTCAAGTTAGCTGCCATGCATAAAGAATTGACTCTATTAAGGGAAGAACTAGCTGCAATGAAACACACCTCTTCTAGGATACAAACCAAACAAAGTCCACCACCGCTCCTACAAAGAATCAAACATCACAGGAATAAATGGATCACAGTGGGCTCTGGTAGATTGCGACCTGTAATGCAGAGACACCCTATACATCATGAGATATCACTGCATAATGCCTTCTCTGCTTTGGTTAATTAGGATGCCCAATCCATGGAAACTGAAGGGCTCTTAAATGAGACAGTCAATACCCAATCTCCTGATAAAGCACCAAATATGAAGAAAAACTCACGGAACAGAAAACTACTACTACTTGGTGATTCCATCATCAGAGGCACCAACTTGGGAACACAGTTCAAAGGAGAGAAGTTAGTCAAATGCCTCCCAGGCTTTTCAACTAGCAGGAATACAAACCAAATTGTTGATGTACTTAGCGCTGAAAGTGAGCACTCCAAAAATGATATTGTCATCCACTTGGGTACAAATGACCTGGCTAGAAACAGTGCCACTACAGTTCAAAGGGACTTCCAAACTCTGGGAGAGAAACTGAAGTCCATTGTTAACTGTAGCATTCTCAGAAGTTCTACCTGTTCTTGGTAAGGGGGCAGAAAGGCTGCATCGCATAAACAGCTTTAATACATGGCTCCAGACCTGGTGCAAACAAGAAGGATTCAGATTTATAGGCGACTGGGGAAACAGATGGACCAACAAGAAACTATACTGTGCTGATGGACTACATCTCTCTGTTGCAGGGAAAAGAATCCTAAGTGAAAAAGTCAGGCAGTATGTGGATTTGCATTTAAACTAGAAAAAGGGGGTGACGAATGGGGAAGGACAAGTTCAGGACGTCACTCCCAGCAAAAGCAGAACAACATCAGAAACAGCCACACTTTTAAAACACACATCAAAAGCAAGGGAAGAAGTGGTCAGAACAAAATCAATGCAAAATACATGCAAGCCAGTTAAATGCTGGAAGCTTAGCCAACAAAGTTACGGACCTGGAAGCCCTAATGGTGGAAATGGATTTGGACATTGTGGCCATAACAGAAACATGGTTTAATGAATCGCATGATTGGGATATAGCCCTAGCTGGCTATAATCTATTCAGAAGAGACAGAGAAAGTGGAAAAGGAGGAGGAGCAGCCTTGTATGTCAAAAGCAATATTAAAGCTACTGAAATGCAGGGGGCATGGGGAAAAGAAGAAGCGCTCTGGATTGTGTTGGAAAGAGGAGATGGCACTGTCATCTATACTGCTGTAGTTTATAGACTTCCAACTCAAATTGAAGAGATAGATAATGAATTTATTATAGATATTGCCAAGATAGCCACAGAGGGGGAAGTGATCATATTGGGTGACTTTAATCTACCCGATGTGGATTGAATTACTCCTTCTGCAAATCTGGGAAGAAGCAAAAAAATTGTGGATGCTTTCCAAAATGCATTACTTAGACAAATGGTGATGGAACCAACCAGGGAAAGCTCAACGCTGGATTTAGGGCTCACCAACGGTGATAGCGTGTTGAATGTCTGGGTGGGTGCCCCTGTGAGCAGCAGCGATCATCACATGGTGTGGTTTGAGATAAAAGCCAAGGTGCAGTCCAATCATAGCAAGCTCAAAGTCCTAAACTTCAAAAACACTGACTTCAGGAAAAAGGTCAAGTACCTAAAGGAGGAGTTGGCAGGGTGGAAGGGGATAAGGGATGTGGAATTGCAATGGGCTAAACTAAAGGTGGCAATAAAAGGGGCAACAGATAAATATGTAAGAAAAGTAAATAAAAACAAGAGGAGAAGGAAATCTATTTGGTTTTCCAAAGAAGTGGCTGCTCAAATAAAGGCAAAAAATACAGCTTTCGCAAAATTCAAAAGCTTGCAAACAGAGGAACACAGAAATGAATACAGGATCAAACTCCAAAGAGACAAAAAGAGAAATAAGGAAAGCAAAATCAAAGGCAGAGGAAAAGATGGCTAAAAATGTGAAGTGTGGTGACAAAACTTTCTTCAGGTATATTCGGGAAAGGAAGAAGTTCAGAGGTAGAATTGCAGGACTCAGAAGTTCTGGGAACGGACTCGTGGAAAGTGACATTGAAAAAGCGAAATTGCTAAACAAATACTTTTGCTCTGTTTTTACTAAAAAAATTCCTGGAGAAGGACCACCTGTGACTCCCAAATATAAAAATGGGAATGAAGTAGATACCAAACTATTCACAGAAGATGATGTGTTAGAACAACTTGCAAAACTGAAAGAGGACAAGGCCATGGGACCGGATGGGATACATCCCAGGATACTGAAAGCGCTCAGAGAGGTTCTTGCAGTACCGTTAAAGGATGTTTTCAACAGATCCTTGGAAACAGGAGAAGTTCCTCAGGACTGGAGAATGGCTGATGTGGTACCTCTTCACAAAAGTGATGACAGGGAAGAAGTGACAAATTAGAGGCCCGTGAGCCTTACCTCAGTGGCAGGAAAAGTAATGGAGGCGCTCCTGAAAGAGCGAATAGTGGACTTTCTCAAAACCAACAGGTTGCAAGATCCAAGGCAACATGGTTTTACTGAAGGACGAACTTGCCAAACAAATCTGATTGAGATTTTTGACTGGGTGACCAGAGAACTAGATCAGGGGCATGCGATGGATGTCATCTGCCTGGATTTCAGCAAAGTCTTTGATACTGTTCCTCATAGGAGGCTTATCAATAAACTCAGTAGTTTGGGGATGGGTCCCAAGGTGGTAAACTGGATCAGAAATTGGTTGACTGACAGACGACAGAAGGTGATGGTAAATGGAGCTCACTCGGATGAAAGGAAGGTGATTAGCGGGGTGCCCCAGGGTTCGGTCCTGGGTCCGGCACTGTTCAATGTATTTGTGAGTGATGTTGCTGAAGGACTGAATGGAAAAGTCTGTCTTTTTGCAGATGACACGAAAATTTGCAACAGAGTGGACTCCCCTGAGGGAGCGGTTAACATGAGGAAAGATCTAAAAAAGCTGGAAGAATGGTCTAATGCTTGGCAATTAAGATTTAATGCGAAGAAGTGCAGTGTCATGCACTTGGGTAGCAGAAATCCAAGGGGGATGTACACAATAGGGGGAGAAAGGTTGGTGTGCATGGATCAGGAGAAGACCTAGGTGTGATTATTTCTGAAGATCTCAGTGCAACAAGGCGGTGGCAAAAGCCAGGAGGATGTTGGACTGCATACAAAGAGGAATTACCAGCAGAAAGGAAGAGGTACTAATGCCACTGTATAAGTCACTGGTGAGGCCTCACTTGGAATACTGTGTTCAGTTTTGCAGACCATATCTTGCAAAGGATGTAAACAGACTGGAAACTGTTCAGAGGAAGGCAACCAAAATGATTTGGAGCCTGCGTCAGAAGCCTTATGAGAAGAGACTTGAAGACCTAAATATGAACACTCTGGAGGACAGAAGGGACAGGGGAGATATGATTCAGACCTTTAAATACTTAAAGAGAAATAATGAACAAACAAACCTCTTCCAAAGACCGGGAAGCTGTAAAACTAGAGAGCATAACATGAAACTGCAAGGGGGTAAATTGAAAGGCAATGTCAGGAAATACTTTTTCACTGAAAGGGTGGTGGATGCTTGGAATGCCCTCCCGATGGAAGTGGTGGGGGCAAACACAGTGACAGAATTCAAAATGGCATGGGACAGACATAGTGAATCCCTTTATAGCAACAGGATAAAATCAAAATAACTATCTCTTAAGTCTTAGCAAATAGAGGTGACCTACACAGAGTGGTGGGTACACCCCTAAACAAAGACATGGGGAGGGGCGACCTGCATGGAGTGGTGGGCGCACCTACTCTTGCCATCTTACTGGGCAGACTAGATGGACCATACTGGTCTTTATCTGCTGTCATTTACTGTTACTATGTTACTATCTCCAGCCCCTGTTTCCCCCCCCCCCCCAGCACTTAGCCCTGATATCCCTGGAACTTTAGTGGCATAGATTAGCAGGTTAGTGGTTCGAGCAGTGTGCTGGTAACCTGGAAGACCAGGCTTCAAATCCCATTGATGCTCCTTGTGACCTTGGGCTTTGGCTCTGGCACTAAACTACAAGGGGTATCAAAGGGTAAGTACTCAGGGGGAATTAAGGAGTGGGGGACGGGTAGAGATGTTGATGTAGGGGCCTGTTAATAGAGGGGGGATCTATTAGAGGGGGATCTGCTTATCAAGGGTGTCTCAAGCAGGCCATGCTGATGATGGAGGTTCTGAGCTGTGCAACGAGGGGAGGGCATAATGATGGGGGATTACAGATGTGATCAGGAGAGTGGAGATGGTATCGAGAAGCTGTGCCGGAGATCAGGATTTTGTCATTATTTTGGCACAGGGACCTTTGCTAGGTGCATCAGCAGAGAGTAAGGATGCACCTGTGTTATCTGCTGAAGCATTTAATGCGGGCCCTTGCTCTAAGGGGCATGTTTATTAAAAAGCCAGAGCTCACCACACATTCAGCCCCAAATATTAGCGCTGGGCTGGCTCTGGACACACCAAAAAATGGAGGCATGCTCAGCGTGTACTCATGCAGCTCGTGTGGTTCTTACAACCCTCATGCTAAGCAGTTTGCTGTGATTGAAGCCACATTTTGAGATGATGGTGGGTGTACCCACGCTAAGTGCAACATTGCTGGTTAGTATGTGTTAGAGATGCCCATGCTAACAGCAGTGTGCACACACCACCCCTGAACTGCCCAATCTCCGCCTTAACCCATACTAAGTGGTTAGTGCGGGATTGTTAGTGCAGCTGCATTTTTGGAGTGTGGTAATGGTTACCACTGCGCGCTTGGCGCTTGGCACTTGCTAACCCCACACTGTTGGCGGAGGTTAGTAAAGATGCCCCAAAGTGTGTGCTCTATGCAGTAAATCCTGGGCAGGTGCTAACTATGTCCCCAGCATTTACCACATTGACTTTGCCCTTACTGCACGTTAATTTTTGTTCCTAATACACGGCAAGCACAAAAAATGACTACATTTTAATTTCAAATGTGGGGGGGAAAAAGCAATAATTAAATCAATAAAATCAAGAGCTAGACAAAAGAACCTGCTGCTTGTCTTCTGCCAATTGGAGTGGGAGAGGGGGGAAAGGTCTTTGCCCCCTGCCCCCCTTACCAGAGCCTGCTGTCTCACCTGCATTTGGTTCGGGGGCAGCAGCAAATTGATTTTAAAGATTCAGCATGGACTGGCGCATGCAAGCCCCCGTGCTCTGGACAGGTCCCTATAATGCTCCATCCCCTCCTCTTGCACATGTGGGAGAAGGAGGCGGGTGACATATGCCCTATGCAGAGCGTGAGGGCTTGTGCTGAACTTTACAATCTATTTGCTGCCACTGCTGCTCTGACAGACTAGCAGCAATGGAAAGGCTTCAGTGCCTATCTGAAGTTGGCACTGGAAGAAATTGCCTATGTTGCCTATGTCTAAATCCAGGCCGGGCTATTCAACCTGTTTCCGTCTGCTGCGGAGAACAAAATGCATATTCAATGGCAGTATCTTGATATTGCCTGTTGTTGAATATCTGGCTTCAGTGGTGACCATCGATGGCTATCTAGATAGTAGTGATATTCATCTGTTATCCAGAGAGTCATCTGCATAAAACTAGGCCCTGCCTTTTTGTGGTCTAACTTTAAGTGGTTCGCTTTTCGGTTGGCGGACTGAACTTTGCTGCTAACCAGATACGTGCTTTTGAATACTGAGCCCTAAGGTTTTCAAGATCCAGAGGGATCACTAAGGGTCTGCTGACTAAAACATTGTAGGTTTTGCAGCTCAGGCTGGGCGTTAGTTGTACCGCGATAACTGCAAAAGTTGTGCATTATCTGTTGGGGGCATGCCCAACATTTCCCCAGCAGATAACATTGTGGAAATGTAGGGATCGTGGCGAGCTAGCTGATGCAGCTAACGCCACCCATAGAGGTGACATTAGCTACAACCGCAATATCTGCAAAAAGTGCAGCTACCACATGCTGTCAATGCCTGCGGTAACTGCATGGTCCGGGCATGCCCACACCTCGCCCAGTTACCCTGCTAATGCACGAAATGCAGCGATCACAGAAAATTGCCTGAGGTAGCTGCTATCGCTCTTTAGTAGACCAAACAACATGTAACTTATGTTTGTGTGGCCATAAAGGTCCTAGAGAAAATAGGGTTCTTTATAGCTTATGACTGCTTTGAAGAAGATACCTGCATAGTCTAGGTTACTCTTAACAGGAGTGGAGGAGTGGCCTAGTGGTTGGGGCAAGGTACTTCAGGCCGGAAGGTTGGGGGTTCAAATCCCACTAGAGGATAGCAACCTTGGGCCGGAAGGACTGGGGTTTCTAGTCCCACAGGTGCTCCTTGTGGTCTTGGGCAAGCCACTTAACCCTCCATAGCCCATGTTCCCTGTAAAATAGTTATATCCAAGTTATAATGTCCTGTTCGATGTAATTTCAGTTTGTTCAATGTAAACTGCACTGATGCAGAATAGCACAGTATATAAGAGAATATAAATAAATAAAACAGTAATTCAATATAAGTGATCATCACCTACAAAGAATCTCTGTACTGGTTAACAAATCCAAAAGTATATGTTTGACTTTAAAATTAAATATATGGCAAGGACAGTTCTGGATTTGTTATTCTGGATGAGGGTGGAAAACTACTTTAGGGTTTAGAGATGATGAGTTTGAAACTCATTTTGGGGTTGTGCATATGCTCTGTTTAATACTGCCTAATTCTCTGGATCCTCTGAGCCTGTGTTTAACTTGCAGTACAAGTGCTTACAAGTCAAAAAAAAGAAAAACATAAGCCATAGCAAAAGAAAAATCTGTTGCTGATTACTGCACGGTAATTTTCAAGGTTTTGTATGAAGGTAAATTGCTGTTTATCTATAGACAAAGCCCTGCTGAAAGTTCAACCCCTCCCTTCCACATGGGTAGTTTTATCTGGGTCAAAAAAGGAGCAGCGAAGGGGCGGGTTAGGTCAGGGGAGAGCAAAGTCTGTACAGAGTTCTCATTGTGAAAGTTCTACATGTACTTTGGGAATGTGCGCGGGGACAATTTTTTGGTTCATTTCTGTTTGCTTAAGCTTTTTCCCACTTTGTGAACTTTTTGCTTCATTTCACACTTTTCTTTTAATAAAATATTTTTAACATACATTAGAACTTTTTAACATGTGCTAATGGACTAAATGTGCGTTAACGTGTAGGTTATTGAATGTTAAATTAAGCACATACCACATTTCTTAAGGCATGCTAACAAGCCAAAGGCACGCTAAAAAATCCAAAGCCCTGGTACACATGCTCTCGCCTGAAAAGAGTTGCAAAGGAACTTACCAGCCAGATTTTCAAATGAAAGCCCTCAGTGGGGTTTCCTTTTAAAAATGTGCTTGCAGGACCTGGGGTACAATGTACTGGTGACTGCAAACGCTGAATAAGATTAATCTTTGCAAGATGTAAATGCACGTTAACAGCTCATTCTCAGGTTAAACCTGGAAGCTTTATAATATTCTAAACAAACTTTAATAATGATTCGGTATTTTCAAGCCTTTTTAGATCTACTATTAGTTTCTAGCAATAAGATAATTGCTTTAGCTTTTTAACAGTACTAGTACATAAGAAATGCGATAGTGGGTCAGACCAAAGGTCCATCGAGCCCAGCATCGTGTTTCCAGGGCCAGTGCTACCATTAGGTAAACCTGGCGATCACCTACAGTGCCAGCCCCCCCCCCTCCCGGGGCACCCATTGCTGCTGCTGCTACTGCCCCTCTCAGAAAACACAGGGCAGCACTTACATCAGCTTACTGGCGCTGCGCCGCGGTTTCTGCGTTTTATTACGTCTCTTCCAGCCCCCTCCAATGCAGACTTCAAATCCGGAAGTTGCATTGGGGGGAGGGGGGGCGGAAGAGACTGCTAGTTGAAGGCAGACGCTGCAGTGCTGCGCTGGTGACTTCAGGAAAGCATCGCCCTATGGCTTCTGAGCCATTGCAACTGCTGCAGGCCCTGGAGAGGGGTGGCGGGAGAGACACTGGGGGGCAGGGCGGTACAGCTGGATAGAGGGACCCGCCAATCTTGAAGCGGCCCTGCCTGTTTTGAACAGTGGCCAATTCAGGTCACAAGGACTTGGCATATCCCAGGAGTAGCCAGATTCTTTGCTACTTATCCCAAGTGATAAGTGATGGCTTTCCCCGGGTCTAGCTTAACGATTTATGGACTTTTGCTCAAGGAATTTCTACAAAACGTTTTTAAACCAAGCTAAGCTAACAGCTTTTACCACATCCTTTTTCAATGAGTTCCAAAGCTTAACTATGCATTGAGAGAAAAAATATTTTCCCATTTGTTTGATACTACTTTGTAAGTTCATGATGTATCTCCTAATCTTTGAACCTTTTGAAAGAGTAAACAACCAGTTTGCAATTACCCATTCCACTGCACTCAGGATTTTATAGATTTCTATCATACTTCTCCTCTGCTGTCTTTGCTCCAAGCTGAAGAGCCCTAACCTCTTTAGCCATTCCTTATAGGAAAGTCATTCCATCCCCCCCCTCTCTCTCTCTCTCTCATAACCCCTCCCAGCCTCCACCCAGTTTCTCCCTTTCTTTCATACCCCCTCCCAGCTTCTGCCCAATTCCTCTCTCTCTCACACATACCCCCAGCCAGCCTTTATACAATTTCTCTCTCTCGTACCCCCTCCCCAATCTTTACACAGACGCTCTTCCTCTCTTGTTCTTTCATACCCCCAGTCTTCACCCAGTCTATTTCTATATTATGCCCTGCCCCAAGGCATCTAGTGGGGTTGGGAGCCTGACGCCTATTCCCCTCATCTTGCTGTCTGCTGCTGCCTGAGAAATAGCTTGGCATGGAAGATAATTTTAGAAAGGACAACCAAGTGCAATCTGGAATGTCTGAAAAAAGCAGGCACGTCCATTTGCAGACACAATTTCACAAAAGTGGACGTTCCTGATATGGATGTCTGTGGGGTCATCTACACAGACATCCCCAGAACCTGGATATCTAGGAGTAGCCTAATGGTTAGCAGAGTGGATTACAAGCCAGGCAGCCAGGTTTCAAATCCCACTGCTGCTATCATTGGCATTGTACCGGGGATGATGGAGGGCTATCTTCTCTACAACCTCTGGATGTTTTTCAGCCAAAACAAGCACTTTTCAGATGCCTGCTCCTGCCTGGAGTTGGTCTAAACTTAGAAGTGATGCCAGAAACCCAGAAACAAATAAACGGGTATAAAAACCCCAAAGTGCTAAAACATCAACATTTTAAATTTAATCCTACTACGATTAGAAAGCTAATGCTGTTCAATCGAGGGTGGAGTCACATCAGTGAAGCACCTAGCATTATAGAGCAATCTGACAACTATATTTTGCAAAATTTAAATATAATTTAAATTGATCAAAGTAGCATCAGACAATCAATCCTATGTATCACTAATACTTAAGGGTATGTTTACTAAACCGTCTTAACGTCGCAGCGGTGGTGTTAGAAACATAGAAACATGATGACAGAAAAAGACCACATGGCCTATCTAGTCTGTCCTTCCATATCAACAACTACAACAGTCCACTTTTTACCTTTAGAGATCCTCTGTGTTTGTCCCATGCTTTTTTGAATTCAGTTACTGTCCTCAGCTCTACCACCTTCACTGGGAGACTATGCCATTGGATCCACTACTCTTTCCGTAAAGAAATATTTCCGCATATCACTCCTGAATATATCTCCCTTCACCCTCATCCAATGTCCCCTCGTAGCAGAACTTGCTTTCAATTGAAAGAGGCTCTCTCCCTGAACATTTATGCCATGGAGGTATTTAAACATCTCAATCATATCACCTCTATCCCGCCTTTCCTCTAAGGTGTACATATTAAGATCCTTCAGTCTGTCCTCATATGCTTTATAATGAAGATCACTAATCATTTTCATAGCCACCCTCTGCACTAACTCCATCCTGTTCACATCCCTCTAAAGGTGCAGTCTCCAGAATTGCACACTATACTCCAAATGAGGTCGCACCAAAGACTTATAGAGAGGCATTATCACCTCCTTTTTTCTGCTAGCCATTCCTCTCCGTATGCACCCAAGCATCCTTCTAGCCTTTGCCGTTGCCTTTTCTACCTGTTTAGCTACTTTAAGATCATCAGACACATCCATGCCTAGGTCCCGCTCTTCTTTAGTGGACAAAAGTACTTCACCCCCTATACTATATTGCTCCCTTGGATTGCTGCAGCCCAAATGCATGACCTTACATTTTTTAACATTAAATCCCAGCTGCCAAATTCTAGACCATTCTTCAAGCTTAGCTAGATCTCTCCTCATGTTATCTACACCTTCCTGGGTGTCTACTCTATTGCAGATTTTGGTATCATCCGCAGAGAGGCAAACCTTACCCGACAGCCCTTCCGCTATATCACTAACAAAGATGTTAAAAAGAATCGGACCAAGGACAGATCCCTGGGGCACACCATTGGCAACATCCTTCTCCTCAGAGTGAGCTCCATTTACTTGTACTCTTTGTCGCCTCCCACCCAACTAATTTCTAACCCAAGCAGTAACTTTAGGGTCCATCCCTAGGGTGCTCAGTTTGTTTATAAGTCGCCTGTGAGGAACAGTGTCAAAGGCTTTACTGAAATCTAAATACACCTCATCTAGAGCTCTCCCTCGGTCCAACTTCCTGGTCAAAGAAATCAATCAGATTTGTCTGACAAGACCTGCCTCTGGTGAATCCATGCTGCCTCGGATCCTGTAATCCTCTGGACTCCAGAAACCTCACTATTTTCTCTTTCAGCAGCGTTTCCAATAATTTACTCACCACCGAAGTTAAACTAACCAGCCTGTAGTTTTCAACCACATCCTTACTTCCGCTTTTGTGTAAAGGCACCACATGAGCCTCTCTCCAGTCCTTTGGCACCACTCCCGACTCCAACGAGGCATTGAAAAGGTCAGTCAGTGGAGTTGCTAGAATGTCCCCAAGTTCCCTCAGTATTCTAGGGTGTATCCCATCCGGTCCCATCGCTCTGTCTACTTTAAGTTGAGAGAGTTTCTCACGAACACAGTCTTCTGAAAATTGTTTAAGATGTCCCTCGCTTCTGTTCCTATTTGTGGGTGTTTTCTGAGGTCCTGCTCCTGGTTCTTCATCTGTGAACACAGAACAAAAATATTTGTTAAGCAATTCTGCTTTATCCTTATCAGCTTCTACATATTCTTCCCCTTCACCCTTGAGTCTGACTTTTGCCCTTCCTCTTCTCACTAATATATCTGAAAAATGTCTTATCCCCCCATTTTATTGCATTGGCTATTTCCTCCTCCTTTTGAATCTTTGCCTTCTTGACTACTTTGCTAGCTTCTCTAAGTTTTTCCAAATACAGATGCCTGTCTTCCTCTCTCTGTGATCTCTTGTATTTCATGAAGGCCTCCCTCTTTTTCTTCACTTTTTCAGCTACTTCTTTCAAAAACCATAGCGGTCTCCTTTTCCTTTTACCTTTATTTACCATTTTAACAAAAAGGTTGGTTGCCCTTAAAATATCCCCTTTCAGTTTTGCCCACTGTTTTTCTACATCCCCCAGCTGTTCCCATCCCACTAACGACTCCCTGAGGTATTGACCCATCTTCGCAAAGTTAGTCTTCCTAAAGTCTAAGATCCTCACCTTTGAATGGATTCTAATAGCCCTAGTCCTAATACTGAACCACACCATCTGGTGATCACTGGATGCAAAATGATCTCCCACTACAACATCAGAAACACTTTCACCATTGGTAAGCACCAAGTCCAGTATGGCCCCTTCACGTGTGGGGTCTCTTACCAATTGCCTGAATAGTTCTCCCTGTAGAGAATCCAGGATCTCCTTACTTCTAGATGATACTGCAGCAGGAATGTGCCAATCAACATCTGGCATATTGAAATCTCCTATCAGTAGCACTTCCCCTTTCCTAGCAATGCTGCGTATGTCTTCAATTAACTCTCTGTCCACCTCTTCCTCTTGTGAGGGAGGTCTGTATATCACACCAATGCAAATAGATTTCTCTTTCCCTCTTTCTAGTTTAACCCACAATGCCTCCTCTCTCCCTTTTAGGCTCTGTAGTTCCAAAGCTTTAATAGTAGTTTTTACATATAGTGCCACTCCTCCTCCCCTTCTTCCTACCCTGTCCTTTCTGAATAAAGTATAGCCAGGTATAGTTACATCCCAGTCATGGTTTTCTGTGAACCATGTTTCTGTAACTGCCACTAAATCCAAGTCAGCCACTCCCACCAAAGCTTTAACATCAGGGATCTTATTTCCCATGCTACGGGCATTTATACACACTGCTTTCCATATGTTACCCCTGTTACCCATTTCCATAAAGGTATTTAATGTATCATCTACCTGGGGGCTTTCACTTACCTGGGGGCTTTCTTCACCCATCCCCAATGAATCCAGTTTAAAGCCCTCTTCAGTAGATTAGCCAGTCTACTACTGAAGATGCGTTGACCTTTCTTGGACAGATGGATGCCATCTCTGCTCTGCAACCCTTGGAACAGCATCCCATGGTCCATGAAACCAAAACCCTCTTGATGACACCATCCACGCAGCCATGCATTCATCTCCAGGATGCAAGCCTCTCTACCTTGGCCTTTACCCTCAACAGGGAGGATTGAAGAGAACACCACCTGTGCACCTAACTGCTTCATCCTCTGTCCCAGAGCCATAAAGCGGCGACGTTAAGGCACACTAACGCTGTGAAATCCGGGTCTGAAGGGTGGAGTAAGGCTTCCCAGAGGGTGGAGAGAAGGGGTCGATGGGTGGAGAGTGGGAGGGGAGAGGCTCCAGGCACACTAATGCTGTGAAATCTGGGTCTGAACACTAACGCCAGTGAAACCTTCGCGTTAAGGCACCTTTGTAGGAAAGAGAAACCATTTCAGACAGCAATGTGCAGCAAAGGCAGGGAAACCCAGAAAAGTGATAGTTGTGATACATGTGCAGGGACCAAAAAGGCAAATAAACATATAAAAGGACCAGAACCACATCTAAAATCCCAATAACCAAGCTGGCAAATAGTGATATTAATGATAAACATAAAGCAACACTAAAGACAAAGCGTATAAATTAAGATATCATGTTTGGAAGGGTCTATGCTCTGTCCCCCTACAAAGTGAATGATCTCACATTGAAATAGTGCTGATCAGGGTTTTTTCTCGTTTATATTGGGCAGGTTTGTTAGGGCGTGCACATGTGCAGTAACAGAAGAGTGGGCACGTAGGAAAGGGCAACTGTACTGATGCTGTAAATGGGATATAGAGAACTGCAGGCGGCACATGCTGTGGTCCAGCTGGGGCACAGTGCGGCCTAGGCAGATGCCTAGGTGGCACGTAGGAATGCCGAAACTGTAAAGCAGCAAGACAGCAACTGATGAGGGTCCAACATGGGCATGAGTGTGTGTCCCACAGTGTCACAGGGGATATTACCCAGGAGGCACCCCCAAAGGCACATAACATTGACAGGTTGTGCCGGGGGAAAGCGCGCATGTCCATGGAGGCACCCCTACCAAAGAACCCACACCATAGGCAGCTGCCTACCGGAACACTGGATGGCCTGGGACTGCACACCACCAGCACCACTGGCATAAGGGCATGTCAGCATGGTGGCGGAGGGGTGCTGGTGGTGGAGGCGGTAGTGGCATCTGCCCACAGCAGACTAAGGCCAAGCCCTGTTTAGTTGGGTGACGTGCGGTGCAACAGACAAGGCCTGTCAAATGAACACTAATGGCAGCCCCAGGGAATGATCTGCCTCTGTGACAACAGTTTGGTGCAGTACACACAGCCAGTGTGTTGAGGGTCACAATGTTACAGGTTCAAGCCCCAGCTGTGGCTCCTGTAAAAAATGTCCCTATATTTTACCTAGTACTATACTGTGGTAATAAAGATGAAACTGTTATTGCTGATTAAATAAACAATCCATAAAAGCCTATATTTTACCCTACAGGGCACAGACACCATAAACATGTGCAATCCCTAAAGCAGAGTTTCTTAAATGCAGTCCTGGAGGGCCAAACACCATTCAGGTGTCATGCTGTCTGTAATAGATATGCCTGTGCTGCAAATGTATGCCACGCCCCCATTGTCTGCAAATGTATCTCATGCATATTCATTAGGGATAGCATGAAAACCTAACCGTGTTTGGCCCACCAGGACTGGAGTTGGGGAACTCAGCCCTAGAGCAGTAGCCAACAGGGGCATAAACACCCACACCCACAGGCTCCACTATCCAAAGCCTCATGGAGAGTCAGGCTGTTAGGCCCTGCGCGGAGCAGCATCTCCCAATACATTCCCACCTGCATACCTTAGCAATGCCGCCCTAAACCTGGGAACACGTTACACATATATCAAAATGTTGCTATAATTAATGGCAGATAACAAATCATAAGTTAAACACATTTTGTTCACAAAGCTGCATCATAGCAACCTTTCTGATATCTGTGGAGTGTGTTTCAGTTTTGGTTTCTGACAGTGTTTACCATCCCGGGGAGTGACCCCAACAGTATTGCGTAGCATAGCCATGCCTGCACTGTGCCTAGGACTGATGTGGTGGCCAGGGCTGCCAAAAACCTCTATATTTGCACAATGCTGGCATCGGTGTGGGAGTGTGTGTCTGTCTATCCAGTGTGTTGTGGCTGCCTACACCTTACTGAGCCCACACTACTTGCACTGTCTCCAGTGTAAGCCTGCCAATGTGCATAATGAGAAGCAAGGTACTGTGGGTATGGGCTGGACAGGGCGCCCTGGGCAGGATGCATCTGCACAGGGCATAGGGCAATGGCTGGGACATTGTAGTGGTCGACCACCACCTGCACGGACAGGGTGGCCACAGCGTGTCATGCTGGAAGGTCACTCTCACCCTGACTGAGCAGTGACCACGGCAGGGCTAGGTTCCCCCATAGTACCATATATTATTTCTCTCAAGTAATATTTATGGGTTTCCTTTTTTGGGGCCCAATCACTGACATAGCTCCTTGGTGTGTGCGCCAGATCCCACACCAGGGTGCACAGTGTTCCTTTTGGAACATGCACAATGTATGTGCCAGCAGACTGTCTGTAGCTAGCATGTGTATGGCTGCAACACCCTGGAGGATGCAGCAGGTGCACATTGACTGCCCTCTGCTGTTGAATGGCAGAATGTAGTGGGGGGCAGCTTAGCTGACAAGTCGCATTGCCAATGGTCCAGTTCCATGTTCAGATCTGCATCAGCTCTCTGTTCCTTAGTTGGCCGAGGGTTGCTGATCCCATAGTCTGTCATCATTTAGCTCAACTGGCCCTATTGAAAACAATGATAGTGTGTGTCTGTTGTTTCCAGATCATGTAACCTGCCCTGACCCACAGAGGGTGAGCTTGCTCCGTATATCATTCTCATGTGAGTCCAGACACACCCCTGCTCCAAAAACAGGTGTCCAAGGCAACCTCACTCAATATTCATTATGTTGCGAGCATCATGGTCCACACGGGCTACGCATCAATGGCATATAGAAATGTACATAGAAAACTTCCAAGGCTGTCTGCAAAGAATACCCCATACACTGGCAGTGATGGTGAACTGTAGCAAAACCTACTGCAAACGTCCTGGGTACTGTGGACCTGGTGCTGCCCCACGACTTTTCTCTTAGGGTGATCACAGAACACACACAATGGCATGGTCAGTAGGCACACTGTAACAGTAACACGCATGCTTGGTCCCCCTGCCCAGTTGATGTGCTGCAGAGTTGCAAACCCTTATCTGGTGAGCAGATGTAGACTGCTGATCTGCATGTGAATTGCATCATGGGTACCCTTGGTGCTAACCTATCCTGGTAGCCACACCAGTAAGTGTGTCTGGTGACTTGCACTGGTTGAGTAGCTAGCCATAGTTTAGCTAAACCAATATTGTTGCAGGACAATGGTGAACATACTGACCTCAGTGGGAGAGATCATGGGTTCAATACCCCAGTGGGCCTGTACATTGATGTATCTGGATGGATAGGATATAGTGTACTATCAATACATCAGAGTGTGTTACCACATGACAATATGTTCAAAAGTGTGGCCAGTTGCATGCAGTGGGTATGTTGGAAGAGTGGCGTGGGCTGCAGGTTGCTAGATTAGCTGGTGAACTGTATACAAAGTGCGTCTGTCAGTATAACTGTCAGAGGATACGGCCGTCTATGCATGTAGCAGTCTGACATAGATCTGAAATCTGTGTGCACATCCCAAAACACCCTCAGCTCAGCTGGCCAAATCAAGGTGCACTGTAAAGTGCCCTAGCTGTGTCCGTACACTAGCCTGGTAAGCAGAGTAGAAAGTGTATGTAGATGACCTGGTGTAACTGTGTAGCCAGCCATTGCTATGTGAAAAGGTATAGCACACCAGTTAATACAATGCCCTCACAGCCAGTGGTGATGGGTTCGAGACCCCAGTGTGCCAACACCAAGATAAAGATACCGTTGAAATCCCCAAAGCAATTTTTATTTATTTTTGTTGGACATAAATCACAAGGAGAAGGCACTTCAAACCTAACCCCAAACGTGATACATCTCCCTTTTATTCAACCACGTAGGTTCAAGCAACTTAGCTTTAAATAGTCAATGCTTCTCAGCTAATAAAAGCATACAGTACTTATCTTGTGAGCACACGCGACGTGCACGTTTCGGGGGGTGAGACCCCTGTGTCAAGCGCTCCAAAACATAACTCTAAGAGAACTCGATCCACCAAAACGTTTTGGTGGATCGAGTTCTCTTAGAGTTATGTTTTGGAGCACTTGACACAGGGGTCTCACCCCCCGAAACGTGCACGTCGCGTGTGCTCACAAGATAAGTACTGTATGCTTTTATTAGCTGAGAAGCATTGACTATTTAAAGCTAAGTTGCTTGAACCTACGTGGTTGAATAAAAGGGAGATGTATCACGTTTGGGGTTAGGTTTGAAGTGCCTTCTCCTTGTGATTTATGTCCAACAAAAATAAATAAAAATTGCTTTGGGGATTTCAACGGTATCTTTGTTTAGTGACATCTATTTTGATCACCGTTTGGGGGTAATATTTTGGATTGAACACCAAGATAAATGCATAATAAACAAATTGTAGTAAGAAACGTCAGACACATCACTGCAATGTGTGTCTGCAGCATAAATCTTTATATATATTGATGGCGCCACCGTTCGCTGTGTACCGGCCGTGGCACGGGCATGGGCACGTAGCTAGTGTGCCTTAATGATGCACGGCGGCACGTGTTGAGGCACGCATGCGCATATATGCAACATGCATGCGTGCATGAGCAAGGCATTGGTGAAAATGGCGACTCGATTGAGAAAGCCTGCTTTCACCCGCAGGGTGCTGCGCCACCTTGAAGGGCTGATCTGCACTAGGCAGCAGAAGCGGCAGGACCTTGAGTGCGTAAGGAGGGCCTGGGACCGTGTCATGAGGCAGTATAATCGTCTTGCTGACTACCCACGTGAGGTAAGTGTATGGGGACAGGTCAGTATATCCATATACATATCCAGTGTTGATTGTAGCTGTGTATGCTGCTGTGTGTAGGCATTCTATCTCATTTATGTTTTTTAGTTAAACTCATGTGATATACCGCCTATTTATCACATCAAAGCGGTTTGCCCTATCCCAGGAGGCTAAAGACCTGATCACAGAGGTCCAGTTGTCAGCCTGGTGTTATGGCAGCTGCTGCTGTGGATGTGTTAAAATCCACCCTAACACAAGGAGCACCTAGATCTGCCTAAAGAGGTCTGGTAAACAGCATGCTGATATGGTAGGTTCTGCAGTTGCATGGTCACACATCTGCCCTACCCCTAGGGGTCCTGAGACCTGTTCAAAATGGTTTGTCAATCACCCTGGTGGTATGGTTGTGTGTGCATTTGCAGGTTAAAACATCTGCCCTACCCCCAGGAGTCCTGAGACCTGCTCAAAGTGGTCTGTCAGTCACCCTGGTGGTATGGTTGTGTGTGCATTTGCAGGTTAAAACATCTGCCCTACCCCCAGGAGTCCTGAGACCTGCTCAAAATGGTCTGTCAGTCACCCTGGTGGTATGGTTTATGTTGTTGTTGATGTGTTATAATCCACCCTACCTCCAGGAGTCCTGAGACCTGATCAAAGTGGTCTGTCAGTCACCCTGGTGATATGGTTGTGTGTGCATTTGCCGTGATTTTGAAAATGAAGAAAAAGAGTAAAAAAGAAGAAAGTGAAATTTTGAGGCGACATTAAGAGGTCATTGATGCAAAAGGGTGCATTGTGATTAGGCATGATAAGACCTATTGCATAGCCCCACTTCAGTCTGAGACCTCGTTGCTCATGAATATCGTACTCTCTGAGTTTAGTGTTGGGGCATTTTCTGTAAGTTGTTGACATTTCATTTGCTCTAATAAGGGACCACAATAATAGGGTTTGTCTTTCATGTGGACGGCATGTGCTACTGGAATAGATGGAAGACAGTTTCCATTGTTCAAAAGCACAGCCTTCAGACTCAGTTCCAAAGAATCTATAAATAGTCTCCAATCTTGTGGGTCATGAGTGACTTTTAAGGCATTCATGAGGCTTTCAATATCGGAACAGAATCTTAGATTACTTTCCTTTCCGACTGCGTATAATACACTGCTGACGTTAGATGGCTTCAGCAGCCTTCTGGCAGTAGTATTGCATTACAGCAGAAAATGATGCAGTCAACTCTGGATGATGTGTGCATGCTGATATTATGCAATGTGATGCAATATTACATCATTCACGGCATATTTGGGATGTTGTTGATGCCCTACTGGATAAATTTACACGGTGAAACGTCACAAATGAGCTACGTGCAATATCTTCAGAATGACAGCCAATACAATTCCTTTAATGTTATAATTGTGTTCAGCTCACCAAGATACTACAGATTAGGGCCTTTTTAAGTCAGTAATGATTTCAATGTTGACCAGTGTTATTTACCATTGTATAGACACTACAATGGAGGTAACATGTAACATAAAGGTATTTTGGAACGTCGTATGCTAGATATGTGTGTGTGGATGTGATGGGTGTGTGTTCTGTTGGCGTAGGTAGTACTGTTAATGTTTGTGTAGAGGATGTTGCCTGACTGCTCCTATGTTACTGCAATTAACAATGTCCTGAGGTCTCTGAGGATGCGTGTGAGGCCATCCAACGCCCTCAATCTCGGTGGTACATCTCTATGTATGTACAAATGTATATATGTAAATAAAAAGGTTTGTACGTATGGCACAATGGTCACATGTCTCCCCCACAGACTGAGTGTGTACGTGAACATGGGACATGTGTGTAGATCCCTATGTGCATGCATGGTAGACATAAGTAACATACATAGACCGTCTCCACACACAGGTGTGGGGGCTGCCCATGTGCGTAGGCATCTGTGTCCCATGATGTCCCTGTGATAAGCCAATGTGGAGCGTGTCCCAAAAGCTATGGTCACATGCATGCTGTGTGCAATGTGTGGGCACCATATCTAATGCACCATGCTTGTGGGGCAATAGGGGAAAAGGCTAGCAGCAGGTATGTGGCATGGAGGGTAAGATGGCATGCTGTACCCAGGAGCTGCACAGGGGGATAGCTGTTGAGGGCGACACAGGTCAATGCATGTCACGATGATGAGCGGTGGGGGACTACAAGCGCTAGTGAACAGTGATCAGCTGACTGAAGCAAGCCACCTTTGTCTGCCTGTGCCGCATGCAAGCCTATGTGGGAAGACAGCCATGTAGGCCCTGGTGTGGGCAAGGAGAATGGTCACACATGTGTGTCCAATGATGGAGAGTATATGGGGTGGGAGAGGGTGACAGATCCCTACAACAGACATGTACCACCGTGAACATCTTCCTGGGCAATGGGAGAGGTTGGGTATACCCCCACGCATAGGTAGGGGGGTGACCACATGCCGCAGTCCATGGCACACAGGGCATGGTATGACTTATGTGCGATGATAGGTGGCAGTACAGACACCCCACCCCTGAGGGGCATGGGTAGGCACATGTGGGCAGGGAGACAACATGAGGTGCAGGGTACGTAGGAGACCACAGTGCCACACATTGGAAACAAACACATAGGTTGTAATAGTTTGTGATGGTTTTATTTGTAATGCTCACATCCTCCGTGACTGGCCACAGCCCAACCCACCCCTCTGTTGTGGGACTGCTGGTGCAGCCTCTGGTGTCGTTGCTGGCTGCTGTATACGGGCTGCTATGGCCTCCTGGGCATCCGCAATAGGGAGGAGCGCCCCTGCTATTGTGTCTGCTGTGGCCCGCAGCTGGTGGACCTCTTGGCGAATGGTGTCGCACCCCCAGGTGCCCTACCGGTGAGGCCTTGGTACTGCCTGAGGACTCCCCTGAGGGTGGTAGTTGTACCTTCTCTATAAACCACAAAAGACACTTGTGTTCCAAACTCAGGGTTTTATTCCCCGTCCGTGAGGTATTTTCTCCTTGGCAAAACAAAGCAAACAACCCACTTCGGGCATATAACAGAAATCAAAAGGTTAAACAAAAATAGCTTACTTCAGCTTAAATGCAAAAAGAAAAGAATTAAACATTCTCAATGTTTTTCACAGGCTTTCCTTTTTGCTGCTACAGCACAGCTCATTCACATGGTTTTCTGTGAGACACGTTTTCCAGCCCACAACTTGTGACTCTTACTCAGGTTATCTTCAACCCTTTTCACCTTAAGGAAAACTCTGGGTCAATTACCGAGACTGAGCATTCCATGGGCTCAGGAACTGTTGCTAACTCTGCATTCTCATATTCCATAGATTCTGGTTCATTAACACTCACGTTTTCAAGGTCAGCTGTTTCAAAAGGATAATGTAGGTTTTCCTCGTCAAGCAGGAAGTTATGCTGTCTTTCTGACTCAAAGCCTCCCTGGGAACTACCATATACTTTTGCATGAGGCTTATGAGAATTCAGCCCCTGCTGGTAAGCATAAGGACATTCAGGAACTTCCCTGGCTCTGCTGTTAGAGTGATTACGGTAGACTCTGAGCGTGCTCGGGTCTAGCCTTTTCCTCACAGCTGCCCTGGATTGCACTGCTCTATACGGAGGTTGCTCAAACTCTGGGAGTTTAAAGTTGATACTGGAATCACCAGCTTCTCCAAGTAAGTGAGCTTCTCTTCTCCTGGGTTTTCTAGCACAAGGGAAGGGATTATTTCTAAAGCTTATTTCTGGGTGGCTTTTTCTATTGCTGCAGGGTTTTACCCACTCGGGTAGAAAACAGCCACTATCAACACTTCTGGCTTTGTTACCTTGTACTGCAACTCTCCCACGTCTCTCGTGCTCTTCACACATGCATTCAATATCTGACTTCTGCCTTCCAAATGTTTCACTCTGGGTTTGAGACTAACTCAGACCTTTGTGTAGGCTTGCATGCTGTCCCAGTAATTCAGACTCTCTTTCATTCCACTTCCATACTTTTCTCAGCTTCTGCTGCGCTGACCGCTGTCTCCCTTGCTGTGAGACTTGCTGGTTCACCTCCTCTCCCTCTCTAACTATTTGGGAGCGTATTATATCTCTGTGTTTCTGGGCTCCACCTCTACCCAGCTGATTCCTATCAGGCAAAGCAAACTCCCTTTGCTTGCTATCTGGGTGTGTCTTCTCAGCCCTTACCCACGTGTGCCTAGGTTGTCTGTAGCAACCATCTGACAGTTTTTTGTTTATATTGTCATCTCTCCCCTGATCACTGCTGCTGATTTCCATTTTCTCAGGCTCCAATAGGTCCACCTTGTGACACATTCCCCCCCTTAAAATATTACTTGCTGCCGCAATTTCTGGCGGACAGCATGTAATCCTGGAGAGCGCATCTGTGGTCCCGTGCATTTTTCCTGCTCGGTGCTGAACTACAAAATTAAAAGCCTGGAGCGCTAGATGCCACCTGGTTAAGCGGGCGTTATTATTTTTCATGAAATGAAGCCACTTCAATGGAGCATGATCAGTTATTAATAAAAACTTTCTTCCTGTAAGATAAAAACGTAGAGCCTCGATGGCCCATTTTATGGCCAAACACTCTCTCTCTATAGTGGCATAATTTTTCTCTGCTGGGGAGAGTTTCCGGCTTAGATAGGCTACGGGATGCTCTCTACCCTTGAATACCTGGGATATCACCGCCCCCAACCCTGTATCCGATGCATCCGTTTGTACAATGAACGGTAAGTTAAAATCTATGCCTCTTAATACTGGGGCACTACATAACTTCTTAAGGGTCTTGAAAGCTATTTCTGCTTCAGGGGTCCATCTAATATGGTTTGGAGCATTCTTTCTCAACATTTCCGTGAAGAGAAAGCTTTCCTCCGCGGAGCGGGGTATGAAACGGCGATAATAGCCTAGTAGTCCTAAGAAACTCCTCACCTGTTTCTTTGTTATGGGCCTGGGGAATTCTCTTACACTTTCCACCTTGCTAGCCAATGGTTTTACCAGGCCCCTTCCTACCATATGGCCTAGGTATTTGGCTTCCTCTGTCGCAAACAAGCACTTTTCAGGGTTAAGTGTAAGGCCTGCCCTCCGTAGTGCCCTAAGGACTGCTTCCACCCTTATAAGATGTTGTGACCAGGTTGTGCTGTGTATTACTATAACGTCCATGTACGCGAGGGCGTACTCGTGGTGGGGCCTCAAAACCTGGTCTACAAGACGTTGGCACGTAGCCGCTGCCCCATGCAACCCAAACGGCATCCGCCTGAATTGGTAGAGTCCAATTGGCGTGGAGAAGGCCGTTTTGGGCTTTGAATCCTTGGTTAAAGGAATCTGCCAGTATCCTTTACTTAAGTCCAATGTAGTTAGATATTTCGCTTGTCCCAAACAGTCTAAAAGGTCATCTATGCGAGGCATAGGATATGCGTCAAACTGCGAAATATCGTTGACCTGGCGAAAATCTATACAGAAACTTAAGGTTCCATTGGGCTTCGGTACTAACACTATGGGACTGGACCACGGGCTCCGAGATTCCTCTATGATGCCCGTGGCCAGCATTTCTTTTACTTGGGTAATAACTTCCTGTTTCCTAGACTCGGGCATCCTATATGGACGTTGTCGTATGATTCGTCCCGGTACAGTGATAATTTCGTGTGCCACAAGATGGGTTTCGCCTGGTAAAGTGGTCAGCACGTCTGAAAATTTTACCAATAGGCGCATTAACTCCTTTTGCTGTTGAGGAGTTAGCTCAGAACCTATCCTAGGGGAAGTTTGTTTTGCCCAATCCTCTACCTGGGGCCCTAGATCCTCTTCGGTCCTTTCCTCACCAAGGGCCGTTAAACTTTTTACTTCTCTTGCCCCTGTAGATCCAAACCCGCTTTTCCCCCTCTCAGTGGATGGTAATGTGGGTACTTCCTCAACAGTTGGGAACCCTACTCGTTCACAGATTAACTGTGCAATCCGATCACCCGTTCTTACTTTAAAATCTTTGTCCCCAAAATTAAATAATAGGACTTTTACTGGTCCTCGATAATCGGGGTCAATAACCCCGGCACCCACATCTATTGAGTACTTTACTGCCAACCCTGACCTCGGCGCTATTCGCCCATAGCATCCATCTGGGACTTTAATCTGGATGCCTGTATTTATTAGCGCTTTCCCACCTTTTTCCACGACAGCGTCCTCCCCACTAAAGAGGTCGTATCCCGCGGCCATTGCCGAGGCTCTTTTTGGGCCTTTAGCCTGGTCGGTATCCCTACAAAACTGTAAGACAAACTTTTGTTTCCCAGCTGGAGGTGGCTCCTGAGCCTGGGGTCTCTTTTTTGGGGGTTTCCCAAATAATGGACTGGGGATAGCGGCTGCTATGGCTTCTATCTTTTCCTCCTCAGGTACCGTTGGAGCTGGTGTGGGGGCAGGGACTAGTACCTCTTGGAGACCTTTCTCCATCTCTTGGCAGAAAGGAATCCAGTCTCGTCCAAGAACAACTGCATAAGGCAATTTAGGTACCACCGCAACTAGTATTTTACGGATGGACCCTAACCCTTGTATGCCTACTTCATATAACGGATAATGGGAAGCCTCCCCGTGTACGCACCTTATGCGAACTTGGCCTTCTACTGGATTCGAGGGAGACGACCGATATTTCTCTATGGTTTTCCAGAAATCCTGAGAAACCATACTTTGATCGGCCCCCGAATCCAGTAGCGCTAGGACCTGTATCCCATCTACCCGGATCATTTGTAAAAATCCCTCTGGTACTATTTCTTCTGTCCCTGTTATGAGGGCTGTCCTACCCCTACATTCCTTCATGAGGTGTCCAGGTCAACCACATTCATAACATTTCTTCGTGTTTCCAGTCATCACATTCTTATCAGAATCATACTTATATGCCTTAACCCTTTCATCCTTCTTACACTCATCCATCTCTTTCACACCTGCCACTTTTAAGAGGCTTATTTTGGAGGTATCCGCTTGTTTGGCTTCCTTATATACTTCGGCCAATTTAGCTGCCTCCTCCGTGCTAGAGCAGTTTTGCAGTGTTAGAAAGGTTTTCATTTCTGAGGGTATTGCTATCAGGAATTGCTCTAGAATAATCTCATCTATGAGAGATTCTAGTGTTCTACCATCTGGGTCTAGCCACTTATACGCCAGACTTTTAAGTCTTTGGCATAAGGCTCTTGGTGTTTCATTCTCTAGCATTTGTGCTTCCCTGAACAACCTCTTATAATGTCTAGGAGTAAGACCAAGCCGATCCTTCACAGCTTTTTTGATCTCATGATAATCATTAGCAAGGCTAGCGGGCATGGCCTTAAAAGCAGACAGAGCTTCACCACTTAAAGTCATGGCAAATCTCATTGCCCACTGCTCTGCAGGCCATTTCAGATTTCCGGCTATACGTTCAAATGTTTCTATGAAATCATCAGGATTGTCCTCCTGTTTCAAATGTCTTAATGACAAAGCAAAACCAGTGTTCAGTTCTACTTGCGGTGTGGTAGTAGATGCTGCTTCTTCTCCACGAGACTTGTTCACTAGTGCGCTGACTGCCTCCATGGCTGTCATATACTGCTCCTGCAGATGTTGCACCATCCTTGCTTGTTTCTCCCATTGGGCATTCATCCAGGATAGCATGTCCTGTGGATCCATCCTCCTCTTCTGTGGATTCTGCACCTGCAATGGAAAAGAAAAGAAAGACCCACCAAGTGCGGTACTTTCTACAGGAAATTTTATCCCAGCTATAGCGTCCTCTTTCTCTCACTGGTATCCCGTACCCGTCTACCCAGGCTACTAGTACCTTAGTCTCCTGGTAGAATTCAGCATGTGAGAAAAAGCCTTTTGTCCGTCCTCTGGCCGATCTGCCAGTCGAATTTTTCCTCCAACGGTGCTTTGTATCCACCTTTTTTTTCTCTCAGAAATGTCCTTTTTCCTCTTGTCCAGGAAAATTGGCTTGTGCCACAGGAAAAAAAAAAAATCCTCAATACTACGCCATTTTGTCGCACCCCCAGGTGCCCTACCGGTGAGGCCTTGGTACTGCCTGAGGACTCCCCTGAGGGTGGTAGTTGTACCTTCTCTATAAACCACAAAAGACACTTGTGTTCCAAACTCAGGGTTTTATTCCCCGTCCGTGAGGTATTTTCTCCTTGGCAAAACAAAGCAAACAACCCACTTCGGGCATATAACAGAAATCAAAAGGTTAAACAAAAATAGCTTACTTCAGCTTAAATGCAAAAAGAAAAGAATTAAACATTCTCAATGTTTTTCACAGGCTTTCCTTTTTGCTGCTACAGCACAGCTCATTCACATGGTTTTCTGTGAGACACGTTTTCCAGCCCACAACTTGTGACTCTTACTCAGGTTATCTTCAACCCTTTTCACCTTAAGGAAAACTCTGGGTCAATTACCGAGACTGAGCATTCCATGGGCTCAGGAACTGTTGCTAACTCTGCATTCTCATATTCCATAGATTCTGGTTCATTAACACTCACGTTTTCAAGGTCAGCTGTTTCAAAAGGATAATGTAGGTTTTCCTCGTCAAGCAGGAAGTTATACTGTCTTTCTGACTCAAAGCCTCCCTGGGAACTACCATATACTTTTGCATGAGGCTTATGAGAATTCAGCCCCTGCTGGTAAGCATAAGGACATTCAGGAACTTCCCTGGCTCTGCTGTTAGAGTGATTACGGTAGACTCTGAGCGTGCTCGGGTCTAGCCTTTTCCTCACAGCTGCCCTGGATTGCACTGCTCTATACGGAGGTTGCTCAAACTCTGGGAGTTTAAAGTTGATACTGGAATCACCAGCTTCTCCAAGTAAGTGAGCTTCTCTTCTCCTGGGTTTTCTAGCACAAGGGAAGGGATTATTTCTAAAGCTTATTTCTGGGTGGCTTTTTCTATTGCTGCAGGGTTTTATCCACTCGGGTAGAAAACAGCCACTATCAACACTTCTGGCTTTGTTACCTTGTACTGCAACTCTCCCACGTTTCTCGTGCTCTTCACACATGCATTCAATATCTGGCTTCTGCCTTCCAAATGTTTCACTCTGGGTTTGAGACTCACTCAGACCTTCGTGTAGGCTTGCATGCTGTCCCAGTAATTCAGACTCTCTTTCATTCCACTTCCATACTTTTCCCAGCTTCTGCTGCGCTGACCGCTGTCTCCCTTGCTGTGAGACTTGCTGGTTCACCTCCTCTCCCTCTCTAACTATTTGGGAGCGTATTATATCTCTGTGTTTCTGGGCTCCACCTCTACCCAGCTGATTCCTATCAGGCAAAGCAAACTCCCTTTGCTTGCTATCTGCGTGTGTCTTCTCAGCCCTTACCCACGTGTGCCTAGGTTGTCTGTAGCAACCATCTGACAGTTTTTTGTTTATATTGTCATCTCTCCCCTGATCACTGCTGCTGATTTCCATTTTCTCAGGCTCCAATAGGTCCACCTTGTGACAATGGCCAACAGAGCCTGACGAGTGCCTGTGGGTGGGACACAAGGTGATATGCGAGATACCTGTTCCAACCCCCACTGTAACACATGCACATGTCAGGCATATCCCACCAGATCAGTCTGCAGAACAATCATGCATGCAACAACTAGCAACACATGACCATGTTTAGATCTGTGTGTCCCAAGAGCCATTCTCATGCCTGGAAGGGGTCTTGATGAGGGGTCATGTGAATCACAGATCTCACACATGGCACAGTGTCGCAGTTCAATCTGTTAATGCTTGATCTGCACACTGGTCATCTGAGATAGGTCAGATGATGTGAGGGGTCATGGCACACACATACATATATCTGGGGGGCCCTCTTTTCTATAATGCTGGCACATAGTACAGATTATGCTGACAAACTATGCTGCAGAACAATACCCACGGGGAGGTGCCAGTCAAGTATGGTGTCTGGGTGACCTGGGATAGGTTTTTTCTGCTGTGCGCTTTCTTGGGGTATATGGTCATGAACAGTGTGCATGTGTCTGAGCCCCTCACACATGCTGACACCTGACAAGCCATGCTACAGGAGGGTGGAATTCACATGGCACAGAACACCCCCCCCCCACATAAGAAGCGATCTTCTATGTTGCCAACATATTGTGGTGCACATGCAATCTCCCTGTGGATGTTACGTCAACCCCCATGGCTCCGCCAAGATTGTAGCCATGCTTGTAGGAGGGGTGGCTGATAACCCTGGCGCCTACATGGGGTGGTGGTTCCCCTCCATCTCAGCACCCTCTAGAGCCTGTGAGTGGCTGCCAGTGGCCCCCACTGTAGCAGTGACATCCAGGGGCGTGTCCTCTGCCTCGACCAGCACATTGGTTCCTGTTGTGCCTTCGCCATTGCTGGCGGTGTCCCCGGACATTGTGGCCTCTGGCCCCTCCGCATCCTGAGGCCCTGCCACATCCTCCTCCTCATGTGCCTCCATGGTCCTGCAGTCACCTGAGTTGTGGAAAAGGGTACTGTGATGATGAGAGCTGTGCTGAGCCGATGGAAACAGAAGAAAACAGTGAATATGCCTTTAAGGTGAGAGACAGGCAAGGTATTCACAGGGTTCAGACTGCAGGCAAAGGAAAGAAGCACGTAGTTGCTGAAGCCAAGCCACACCCAAGCTCTAACGTAAGTGCAGGATTGGAGGGTAATGATAATCAACAGCTTTATAAGCCCGGTTCAGAGGAGAGGACAAGGAGAAGTGGGAAGTTTGACTTCAGAGAACGCTCCAGCAAGAAAGGAAGCAGCAACAGAGGAAGCAGTCCTTGTAAGAGAGGTACTCTTAATTCAGAAACCAGCAGATGGGTGGCTGGGAGAGTTGCTGACAATGAGGAACAGATTGCAGTGCAGAGTGTTCATGAACCAGCTCAGAGAATTCAAGCTGCCAGAAGGTGGGTGAATACGGTTACAAGTGGAAGTGACCAGAACCCAGCCGAGGGCAGAGAACCAGAATTGAGCACGATTGAAGCATTGAGGCAATTGATCCAGGGAAAGAAACCCCACTCTCAAGGTACAAATATTCCATATCAGGGAGAGCAGCTGTGGAAGGAAATTCAGAAGTTCCTACAGAACAGTAAGTTTGAAGGGGTTAATGAAAACCCAGAGACAGACAAGCATTTCGTAGCACAGGAAGAAATGAAAATTGACTCTTTTGGGCAGGATTCTGTTACTGAGGAGTCTCCCATGGACTGTTCTTTGTGTAAGAAGGAAGTTTGAAAGTTGGTGATAAAAAGTGTTAAGAGAAGAAGCTTTTGAGAAGCAGGGTTTTACCTAGCCATGTGAATGCCAGGAACTTCTTCTAAGGTAAAGAACCCTTGCTTAACCTAGAGTTTGATAACCAAAGCAGCACATGATAAATGAAGAAATTTAGCTGTGCTGGACGAACAAAGGAAGCTGTGATTTACTTGCTGAAATGTTTTTGCTGAAAACAGCTGCACATGTTTAAAGGTTCTTTCAGTTTCTTCAGTTCCAGTTCATATGTTTCCTGTTATTATTTACTTGGAGAATAATCCTTATGTCTGCGTTGAACCTTAGTGCTTATGGGAACCTAAATAAAAATTCTTGTTTTGCCTTAAAAACCAACGGTCTCACACTACTTTGTCTTTGAGTAAAAGAATCAACTACAAGTCCCAGAGTTCCCTGCTGGAGACAAGGATAGTAACTCTTTATTTAAGGACAAACATTGGCAGACCTATGCCTGTAAACCTTTGGCCCAGGCGAGGGTCACGACAGTACACAGCACAGATACGTTTGCACAGTGCACCTATGTACACCTGTGTAGTACATCCACCCCACAATCAATGTGTTGTCCGCCTGTGCCTGCTGTTGTTGTGCCTACAATAGGGACAGCACAGGTGCCTACAGTGTGCTGTGCCTGGCAGGGGGTGGGGGCGTAGCAGGCTCATTCCCTGGTGTAGCTGTGACACATGTGATGCAGTGTGTGGGGGATGGTGTGTTGAGTGCCGTGCCCCCTATCTGCAGTATCGGATATGGACTGTCCACCTGACCTTGTCTGTGGCCTCATCAATACATGTGCCAACAAACAAGCACAATCCACGTGCCACTCAACAGACCCAGTCAGAAACGTGGATGGCAAGGAAGGAACTATTTATTAACCACTCTTATACCTTAAAGCCAGGCCCGACATAGGCCGTGTTTCGCTTATGCCTTCATCAGGGGCTTTGGCTACAACAACATATAAAAACAACGTTAAAAACATTCATAATCTGTAAAACAAATCATAAACGTGAACATAACAAAGTCATAAAAGCACCTATTAACTACATAATACATCAATAAATAATTAAAACATCAATAAATAAATAAATGCTAAAGTACAGCTAAACATCTTCTTTAAAAACATAAATAGATGATTGTACACACCTAAAACATACCGGCAATTCATAATTATAAATAAATACGAAATCATATATATATAAAAAACTAAAACGTGACATTATGATGCTCAAACATAGAAAAATCACTTGAATGACAAACAATATAACCTATATTCATTCAAAATTCCAATGTGATGAAAGATACTCTCATTGCCCTTACCTGTATGATTTTTGTACCTTGCCATACTGTAATTACTACAATGGAAGAAAAGAAAAGAGAAAGGGACCATTCTAAATGGGTACACCCAACGGAGTCCACTACTATACAACAGGTAAATACTAAATAAAAACCAAAATGGGATAAAATTAAATTAAATTAAACACTTGAACAAAAAAGCTACACAGAAAAAACCCAAGGAAAGCGCAACAGGATCATCTTGAGACCCTACCAACCATCTTCACCACCCTACTATCCTACTGTGATCTTTAGGTATGCATACTCTTACCTCTGCAACTGATCTCTCAACTAGTATTATTGTCAGTATTCCAGCACTACACCACTCATAACACTCTTGAACCACTGCCAGCTGCAATATAAACAACATAACTCCATTAATACCACCAGACGTCCTAATTTTTAAAAATTAATCTCCCAATTCGGAATCCAAGAGGACTAATTCTATTACTAACATGTAGTCACTCACTACCGAGAGACCCATATCATCCTTTAAAACCAACAACTAAAAACAATTATTAGAACCCTTCTTTTAATACATTACGATCCTTATACAAACAACCCTTAAAACTCTCCTTTTAATACACTGCGATTCTTATACATATAGTAAATACAGACCACCTTCCAGATGACAAGAGTATTTAACTGAATGATATAGTCAGATTCAGACAATCACTATCCCGAGCATTGCTTCTAACGTATGATCACTCTTTTTATTATTTCATATTCGGAGCTTTGATACCACTCAAGCACATACATCAAAAATTAGAACCATTACAGCTCATCAAAACCACTCTCCATGCCACAAATTTTATAATTTGTCAAAAACAGAGAAAACTTACTGGCCACTATTCTCTTCCTGCAGATCATTCATTCCATTATTTTATACTCAGAACCCTAAATAACACTCAAGCACATGCATCAAAATTTATTAAAACCGTTACGGCTTACCAAAATCACTATCCGTTCTACAGATTCTGTAATTCGTTAAAGGCGGAGAGAACTTGCTGGCCGCTACTCTCTTCCTTCAGACTTCTAAAACCGCTCGCGGCTGCGCATTGATTAAAAACTACAGAAGCGCGGGAGAAAGCAGTGACGTCATAGCATACATTCGTCAGCACTCTTCAACCCTTTCCAAAAACGCTTCCGATACCTTAAAGCTCATAAATTATACTTCATAGGGGGCGGAAGGCCTAAATTCTTTTCTTACAGATTTGTGAACCGTCCACTACTGCATATTACTCAAACCCTCATGGCCGCGGGGGAGGGGGGGGAGGGGGTTAAGGGGGTAAGGTTGACGTCACAGGTTATGCTCAGTACTCTCATACTTATGTCAATGGCCATCAGACTATGTGATTTCCAAGACCGTCCATTCAAATTATCACCATGAAACATGAATATGGACCAATGGCTGAATCATAAATCTATATTGATCTATTCTTGCCATTCTTAACTCAAAAATCGGGGAATGCCATACATCTCCATAAGGACTCATTTCCCACTAATATAGCCATAAACAGATCCACCAATATGACAGGGCAAAGACCTATCTAATCAATTATGGCATCAGGCCATCATAATAGAACGTATGACCACTCATTCTATTATTTCATATTCAAAGCTTTGATATCACTCAATCATATACATCAGAAGACTTGCTACTCTCTTCCTGTAGATATCTAAAACCGCCCGTGGCTGCACGTTGATTAAAACCCCAAAAGCGCGGAAGAAAGCAGTAACGTCATTAACATACATTCGTCAATAATATTCAACCCTTGTCAAACACCCTTCCGATACCTTAAACCTTGTGAATTCTACTTTATTGGGAACAGAATTCCTAGCTCCTTCTTCTTACTTGAACCCTCATAGCCGCGGGGGGAGGGGAAGGGGGGGAAAGGGAGGAGGGAAAAGGGGGAGGGAGGGGGGGAAGGGAGGGAAGGGAAAGGGGGGAAGGGGGGAGGGAGAGGGAGGGGAAGGGGGAGAAGAGGAAGAAAAGGGAAAGAATAAACGGATTAATTCTGGCACCAAGCCATCATTCTACTAGAGAAGCAATGTGTGAGTCCTGAGTGGGACTGTATGCCGTCATTGTGTGTGTGAGCGATGTGCTTGTATTGCCCTGAGTGGCATGCATGTTAGGAGTTGCAGGATGTGTCCATGTCAGCCAGACGTGTGTGGGGGCCCTCCGCTTTGTAAGACACTGTGCGGTGTGGGTAGACAGCTATCACATACTCCATGGGTGTGGTGGGATGTCTGGGGGGATGGGTGGAGCACTGCTGGGTATGGGGTTGCACAGTGTGTGGGGGTATGGGAATGCGTGTGTGGCACTGCGGGACGTATATATGGGCTGATCCCAGGTGTTGTGGGGGTTGTGCTATGTGCATTTTGTGTGGCGATGTACCGTCCAAGGTCTGATAAGGGTGGGCCCCGACAGAGTGTTAAGTGTGTGACGTGTATTATGTTTCTGCTGCCGTTTCTTTGCGTCTACGTCATCAACCCCGTGTGTTAGGCCCTTCCCTGTCAGTGGTTACTGTAACATGTTTGACCAAATCTCTACAGGTTATTGTGTCTGTTTACTGTACAGACGTGACTGTACAGACGTGACGCTCTGCATTGATTTACAAACCTAGCATTGCACGTCTGTACAGTCCTATTTATCCCCTGAGGTAACGACACTCACATTGCCCCGTTATATTTGGAGTGTGGCAGTGTGAGTGTCCATTTTCTTCCTTCATTTGTGCATTCCATGTACTGGGATATATGTGTAAGGACACTGTATCCACACCAACCAGTGCAGGGGGCCCTTCTGCATAGTGTTATCTCTGCATGTTTCTGAAGATGGTTTCATTTGAAGTCTCTGTGTTCATGTGCCTCTGCTACCTGTTAGCATATCCTCATTTTGCATTTGACGATTGTTTAGGGTTACATTGTTGCAGCTTTGATTCCTATATCAGGCATTATGTGACAGCTGTAACATAAATTTTGATGTGTATGTTTACACTTTCTTACTTTTAACAAATATGCTGTTTCATTTGTGTGCCTCCTGTGTTGGCAGACAGATATGTTTTAAGGAACAGATCATGATTCCTCTCTCTCCTCACTGTCTCTCCCATGGTCTGACCATTTGTGTCTTCTTTTTACTATCCCTACTCAGTCCTCTTTGTCAGGTTCTTTTGACTCCACATTATCATCTTCTCACTGTGCTTCTGGTTCTCGTTCTCTCCCTATTCCACCAACCCGTAAGCTTACTGCTGACACACTTCATCAGTTTCCTTCCCCAGCGTCTTTATTCCCTAGTGATTTTGCGTCTCTTCCTGTTGATACCCAAGCCCATCTTTGGCATTCTTCTCTGTCTACTGCTCTTAATGATATCGCCCCTCCTCGTTCTCACCAACCTTCTCATCACTACCCTCAGCACCCTTGGTTTCATTCTGGTCTTTTCCTGCACCGAAAGTATCTTCGTAGGGCGGAACGCCTTTGGCGCAAGCACCCCTCCTCTTCCTCTCTTCACAATTTTCGTTCCTGTCATGATCATTACCGCACTCTCCTCCACTCTGCAAAGCGAGATTACTATTCTAAGCTTATTTCTTCTTCCTCTAACTCTTCTCGGAGACTCTATACCATCTTTCGTTCTCTTACAGCATCTCACTCTGCTTTTCCTCCCCTTCCTCCTTCTTCCTCGGCCTCCCCTGATCCCTCCTCCCTTGCTTCCTTCTTTGCTTCTAAAGTAAAGACCCTTCGTCAGTCTTTCCCCTCCTGTCCTCCCCCTCTTTCCCCTGTAGTAGGGCCCTTTCTGCTCGCTCCACTGTCTCCTTTATCCTCTCTATCCTCCACTCCTACCTTATCCCACTCTTGGTCTTCATTCGAGATGATTTCCCCAGCTGTCCTTCAATCTACTTTCCTTTCTATCCGAAAGACTACATGTCCTGCCGATCCTATTCCCTCTCATTGGCTTCTGGAATCCTCCCTGTCTCTTTCCCCCTATATTCTCTCTCTCTTTAATGCTAGCTTATCTTCTGGTTTCTTTCCTACATCTTGGAAACACGCTATTGTTCGTCCTATTCTGAAATCCCGCACATCTGACCCCACAGCTCTTTCAAACTGGCGTCCTGTTTCTAATCTCCCTTTTCTTTCTAAATTTCTTGAGAAACTTGTCTTCCTTCAGCTATCTGCTCACCTTGAGGTTTCTCTTGTTCTTCACCCTCGACAGTCTGGTTTTCGTCCTGGTCACAGTACTGAATCTATCCTTCTTTTCCCTTCTTAATGAGGTGCATGCTGCTCACGATCACGGTCTTTTTACTCTTGCTGTTTCTCTTGATCTCTCTGCAGCTTTCGATCTGGTGGATCACAGCACCCTTCTCACTCGTCTTCAAAATGCTGGTCTCTCTGGGACTGTCCTTCACTGGTTTCGTTCTTTTCTTTCTTGTCGTTCGTTCTCAGTGGTTGCTGGGTCCGCTTCTTCACCCTCCACCCCTCTTACTTGTGGTGTGCCACAGGGTTTCTGTCCTTGCCCCTCTCCTTTTCAATGTCTTCTTGGCTCCCCTTGCACTTGTGGTTCAGCAGTTTGGTATCTCCGCGTACTATTACGCGGATGATATCATTCTGCTGCACCACACTGATTCACATACCCCTGATATCTCTCCTCTTAATCTCTGTCTTTCTGCTGTAGCTTCTTGGTTCACTTCTAATTTTCTTCAGGTTAATCCCACTAAATCATTTGCCATTTGGTTTACCCTTGGAAGCCCTTCCCCCACCTGCGCCCCTTCCCTCTCTTCCCAGCCCATTCCTCTCGTCTCATCCCTCAAGTATCTTGGCGTTATTCTTGATTCCTCTCTTTCTTTTAAAGAACACATCACTTCTATAGTTCAACGTTCTTTTCTATCCCTCAAACAACTTCGACCTGTGCGTCCTTTTCTTTCACCCTCTGCTTTTGCTACTCTTATTCTCTCCTTTGCAATTTCCCGTCTCGACTATTGTAATGTTTCTCTCGCTGGTCTACCCCAATCTCAACTCTCCCGTCTACAACGTGTTCAGAATGCAGCTGTCCGTCTCCTTTCCTGTGCTTCTCGTTATGACCATGTCACTCCCTTACTTCTGCATCATCACTGGTTACCGGTTTCTTTTCGTATACAATATAAGGTCCTCACTTTTGTGCACAGGGTGACTCACACTGGTACCCCTCTCTATCTTGCAGATCTTCTTCAATTTCGTACTTCCCATCGTCTGCTCCGTTCTATCCACGTTAATCGGTTGGCCCTTCCTTCTCCTTCTCAAGCTCACTTGGAGTCTACACGTTCTTCGGCTTTTTACTTCTTGGGTCCTAGGCTCTGGAACTCACTTCCCCCCCTCTTCGTGCAGAGCAATCATATCAAGCCTTCAAACGACAGCTAAAAACCCACTTGTTTTGTTTGGCGTTTGACCTCCCTCCCTCGTCCGTGTCTCCCTCCCCCTCCCCTTGTTGATGTTTCCTCTTATACTTTGCTGTCTCTATTATCTGTCTCTCTGCTGTCCTTTTTAAGATTTTAACTGGCGTTCTTTTTAACTTTTCTGACAGCCTATGTTGTAACTGTTTTTAATTTTGTTTGTAAACCGCCCAGACGCCACTGGTATGGGGCGGTATAGAAAGCATTTTAAATAAACATAAACATAAACAATGTGTGTTGGGCCCTCATCATGCACCACCTACTGTCTACATGCACATATATGTAACACATTTGGGGCATGCAGCAGCATGTGGGGGGTGGGGGCCTAATGCATACTGCACACCATGCACCTGATGCACATTATCTCTCCTGCCCATCATCTGTAGACGGGCCAGTGACTTTTCTGTAACATGTGGGTTGCTGCCCTGCAAAATGTGTTTTCCCGATTTTCACCCGGGATCCACTCACCTTGATATTATGATAGGCGGTATCTACACTATCTGTGATGATTAACCAAAATAAAAATATGTGTTTGACGTACATTTGTCTCTGCTGCTGCTTGATCACACTGACACTTGTATTTAGTGATTTCCTGGTCATGTACATGGCCCACCTGTGCTCACATCCTTGTACAGTGCCAGCTGTCTATCTGCCAGCCGTTTGCCACATCACTGGGTGTTACAGGTTCCCATACACACCTTCCCTTTGAGGTACTATTATTGCATTGTGCTCGTTGTGGTTATTTGGGATAGTGGTTACAGACGTGTTATAACACCATAGGTTGCAGGTTTGATCCCCACATGGGGTTTACTTTTTTTTTTCTGTTGTGCTAACCTGACCATTAGGTACCTGCAGGTTCATCACCTATGCACACACCCTTCCATCTCTTCACTGTACACCAAAGTGTGCCCTCTGTGCTGCCTATCCATCACATATTAGCTGTTACATATGTCTCTTTCTTTATAGTGTTTACATGGCAGTCCGCTTGGGGGATTGGCATTGCTGTGGTTCAGCTGGTCTGTGGCACACCTGCTTGCAGGTTCAATTCTCTCCTGTTCTGTTCCATATTTTGCCCTGCTCCACAGAGCATCCCCTGCCACCCTTTGGGTTTAGGTTCTTTCCTCTTTTGCATGCTGTATCCACTGCATAACATTTCATTGTGTGTGTGCATGTAGTTATATGTGGCTCTGGTCCCAATTACAGACTGTGATCTGATCTGTACACACCAGATCTGCATGTGCATTTCATCATGGTTACTGTTGGAGGTTTGCCTATCTTAGCAGACAGCAGGCTTCTTGTGTGATGCCCTGCAGTATTCTTGTATGCAGCCTTTACTAATGACCTCACATTGGTGGTGTGGCCTACCGGTTTGTGCATTGACATTTGTGCTAATGGTCATAGGTTTGATTCCTCTCTGTTCTCTTTCATTTGTATGCCTGTCCTGCACAGCTACTTTTCATTCCTGACACAGTCATATCTGTGCAGATCTGTGCTGTTAGCACATTGTACCCTTATCACCGTTGCCAACCATCCTTCTGTCCATCTATGTGTGTCTGCCAGCTGTGTGCCGTCCTACCCTGATGTGCATGCTGCTACCCCATGTCCTGCACTGCTACACATTTCTGCATTGCAGCTCTCCCTGATTGCCTCTCCTGTGTGTGCTCTGCATGGCACTGCTACTCCTCTGTCCTCCTGTCATTACACCTATCCTGCCACTTCTACCTCCTCTGCCATACACTGTCATTGTTGCATGGTACATTACCATCACCCTGTGCATCGCTACAGCTGCCCCCAATATGTTTGTCCATTTTTTCCAGCTGCCACATGGGCTGGACGCAGATATGTCTGGTCCATCAGCTCAGATCTACTTCCTTCCATTACTTGTGCATTGTCTTTCCTTGTTGCTCTGTGCAGTGTTAGGGTTACATCTGTGTTTGGCCCATACCTTTCTTGCTTTTCAACTTGGCCAACATTTTTTGAGTCACCTATACATCCTTGGGGCATCTTAAGCCATACCTTAGATTCAGCCAGCTTATGGGGTGCCTACTATGGCGCCTTGGGAGTTGACAACCTTTCGACATGGCCTCTGAGGCACATTATAACCCGCCTTGGCTGACGTGGTGGTTTAGGATGTGCCTTTTGGTGCGCCCTAAAAGGTGCATTAGTTTATGGCACTGGGGTGCGGGTATTTTTAGCTGGCAGCACAGATTGTTGGACTGTTTCTGACTGTTACAAGCAGGAAAAGGAATTGCCTCGGCCAACCTTATTCATTAAGCCCACTGGGGGATTGAACTCATGACCCCTGTTTCAGCAGTCATTGTATTAACCAGTGTGCTACACCTCTATTGCTGTGATTACAGGTCAGCACACGAAGTTAAGGTTAACGCGCGGTAACGTGCGCAGCTCCCTCCATCATGCGATAATATACATGGCCCACTTTATCGCGCGATAACCCGCGATTGCTACCTTAAGACTGGAACGCCCACTCCTTATATGGCATCCTTCACATTATCGCTGCAACTAGCGCCGGGAACATTAAGATGGTTTAGTAAACATACCCCTTAGAGTAGTCTGCAACACTCACTGGTCAAATAAGGGCCTGAGTGATCTTATCTTTCTAAGTGCATAAAAGAATTTCTGAACAACAGAGGAAATATGAAGGGAAAAATAAAGGTTTTTGTCAAAAATAACTCCCAGGGAGAAGATAGAAACCATCAAAGGAATGAGAGAGCTGAATATGTAGGGTTAAATCAATTCAGAAAGCTCCATCTTCGAAAACCGCACAAACTCAAGGAACCATTGTGTCTGTTTTTTCCACAGAGAGGATGAGTAAGAGGTATTCTACTAAAGGGCATTAGCTGTCATTGCTGCGCTAACGTGGGAAAATTGCACCATAGTGACAGCTATCATGGGACAAATGCAACTACTACAAGCAATGTTTCGCGGGAGTAGCATGTTGCACATTAGCAATGCAAGTAGGCGGGATGTGGGTGGAGAGTGGGCGTGCCAGTATCATACAATTACCATGGTCATTGATAATGCACAGTAGCCTCACGCTTTGGCAGACATCATGGATGCAGCTAACGCCACCTCTATGGGTGGCAATAGGTGCATCAGCGATGCTGTCTTGCCGCGATCCCTGCATTTTCTTGCTATTATCTGCTGGGGAAAGGTGGGGTATGCCCTCAAGAAATAATGTGCAACTTTGGAGCTCCTGCAGTGCTTTGCAACTTAACGCCCGCCGATAGCTGCAAAAGTGGATCATGCTTTAGTAAACATACCCCTAAGTTTCCAGTAACTGATTGACCCGAGTAAGTTGTCATGTGCGTGCGCGCGCGCAGCTGCTTGTATGTGCTCGGGCTTGGGATGGCGGAACTGGGATTAATTCTCTGGAGTTCAAAATCACCTTGCATTTCCCAGAATTAGAGCTTTGGTGCGTGGCTCAGTTCCCTGCAGACTTGCAGGTTGACAAAATTCACCAATTACATGTGTAAGTACTGTCTTTTTTGGGGTCTTAATGTGACCTGACTAGTGGTCTGAATATTGCTGTAGGCGCTGCTGCCAGATAAGTGCTTTTAAATATCCATCCCTTAGTTCTGACCACAATCAGGAAGTCTTAACGCTAAAGGAAAGAAGAGTTTTGATGGGAAAAGTAATAAGTGAAATTACTTTGGAGGAGACTAAACTGTGATGTTTGTTCATGTGGGAGAGAGGACGGCTGGGAACGTTGGTTATCTGATCTTACTACTTGGGGGATTTTCTGCATGAAGTTATAAAGTAATGGATTGTTTATTTCGTGACTGAAGTACAAGGGGGAAATGATATATTTATACAGCCCTTAATTATAAATAGTTCAAATAGCCCAGCCTGGAGTATACATTATTTTCGTCTCAGCCACATGAGTGTGCCATGGTTATTTTATGTACTCATAAATCTTTACAGAAAACAATTGGGGTCCATTTAGCGTGCACGTGAGAATTCTTGGCTGTATGTTTTCAATGGGTTACAATGGCCTCGAGAAATACTGCTGCAACCTTTTTCTCAGATATTATCTTACAGTTAGCTTGATTGCACAGGGCTATAAGAGAGTTCTGCAGGATACAGTCAGATACATTCTTAAAACCACCATTAGAAAAAAGGGCAGCCTCCTAAATAAATTTTATATTTCCCATTTTCTCCTTGAAAATGTAGCGTGGTTGGTGTGCTTAGGTATATAGAAACAGAGGTCAGGCCAGCAAACAAATTACAGGTCAAACGTTATCAGTCATACATGCATCTCCGAGGCCAACCATATTCCTACTGAAATACTGGAACATACTAAAACACACATGCTGTGGTTTCCCAGTGGCACTGGTTGATCCCTGATGACCCATTCCGTAGTGTCAGCGGGTCCTCTCTTCTCACATACTGTATCTGTTCAAGCACTGAAGCAGATTCGTAGGCCCTTCACCCCTAGAAGCTCTTGATATACGGAATCATATTTGCAAAGGATGTTGGGATTTTGTTTTTAATACGTAAAACCAAATTCTTTGCAGGTGATTCAGAAACATAATGTTAACTCGACTTTTAACACTGGTTGGGTGATGGCACCAATGGGTAAATTTATAAAGTCATTTTTGTGCATATACGGCAATATATGCATGTAAAATTGTTCTTATAAAATTGTGCCAAGTGCAAAAGAATGCGGATGGCATGCATGTGCATACTTTTACATAGAAACATAGAAACATGATGACAGAAAAAGACCGCATGGCCTATCTAGTCTGTCCTTCCATAACAACAACTACAACAGTCCACTTTTTACCTTTAGAGATCCTCTGTGTTGGTCCCATGCTTTTTTTGAATTCAGTTACTGTCCTCATCTCTACCACCACCACTGGGAGACTATTCCATGGATCCACTACTCTTTCTGTAAAGAAATATTTCCGCATATCACTCCTAAATCTATTTTCCTTCACCCTCATCCCATGTCCCCTCGTAGCAGAACTTCCTTTCAATTGAAAGAGGCTCTCTCCCTGAACATTTATGCCACGGAGGTATTTAAACATCTCAATCATATCACCTCTATCCCGCCTTTCCTCTAAGGTGTACATATTAAGATCCTTAAGTCTATCCTCATATGCTTTATAATGAAGCCCACTAATCATTTTAGTAGCCATCCTCTGCACCGACTCCATCCTGTTCACATCCTTTTGAAGGTGCGGTCTCCAGAATTGCACACCATACTCCAAATGAGGTCGCACCAAAGACTTATACAGAGGCATTATCACCTCCTTTTTTCTGCTAGCCATTCCTCTCCGTGTGCACCCAAGCATCCTTCTAGCTTTTGCCGTCGCCTTTTCTACCTGTTTAGCTACTTTAAGATCATCAGACACAACCACGCCTAGGTCCCGCTCTTCCTTAGTGGACAAATTACTTTACCTCCTATAATGTATTGCTCCCTTGGATTGCTGCAGCCCAAATGCATGACCTTACATTTTTTAACATTAAATCCCAGCTGCCAAATTCTAGACCATTCTTCAAGCTTAGCTAGATCCCTCCTCATGTTATCTACACCTTCCTGGGTGTCTACTCTATTGCAGATTTTGGTATCATCTGCAAAGAGGCAAACCTTACCCGACAGCCCTTCCGCTATATCACTAACAAAGATGTTAAAAAGAATCGGACCAAGGACAGATCCCTGGGGCACACCACTGGTAACATCCTTCTCTTCAGAGTGAGCTCCATTTACTTGTACTCTTTGTCGCCTCCCACCCAACCAATTTCTAACCCAAGCAGTAACTTTAGGGTCCATCCCTAGGGTGCTCAGTTTGTCTATAACTCGCCTGTGAGGAACAGTGTCAAAGGCTTTACTGAAATCTAAATACACCACATCTAGAACTCTCCCTCGGTCCAACTCCCTGGTCACCCAGTCAAAGAAATCAATCAGATTTGTCTGACAAGACCTGCCTCTGGTGAATCCATGCTGCCTCGGATCCTGTAATCCGCTGGACTCCAGAAACCTCACTATTTTCTCTTTCAGCAGCGTTTCCAACAATTTACTCACCACCGAAGTTAAACTAACTGGCCTGTAGTTTTCAACCACACACTTACTTCCACTTTTGTGTAAAGGTACCACATGAGCCTCTCTCCAGTCCTTTGGCACCACTCCCGACTCCAACGAGGCATTGAAAAGGTCAGTCAGTGGAGTTGCTAGAACGTCCCCAAGTTCCTTCAGTATTCTAGAGTGTATCCCATCCGGTCCCATCGCTTTGTCTACTTTAAGTTGAGCTAGTTTCTCACGAACACAGTCTTCTGAAAATTGTTCGAGGTGTCCCTCGCGTCTGTTCTTATTTGTGGGTGTTTTCTGAGGTCCTGCTCCTGGTTCTTCATCTGTGAACACAGAACAAAAATATTTGTTAAGCAATTCCGCTTTATCCTTATCAGCTTCTACATATTCCCCCCCTGCACCCTTGAGTCTGACAATACCACTTTTGCCCTTCCTCTTCTCACTAATATATCTGAAAAATGTCTTATCCCCCCATTTTATTGCATTGGCTACTTCCTCCTCCTTTTGAATCTTTGCCTTCTTGACTACTTTGCTAGCTTCTCTAAGTTTTTCCAAATACAGATGCCTGTCTTCCTCTCTCTGTGATCTCTTGTATTTCATGAAGGCCTCCCTCTTTTTCTTTACTTTTTCAGCCACTTCCTTTGAAAACCATAGCGGTCTCCTTTTCCTTTTGCCTTTATTTACCATTTTAACAAAAAGGTTGGTTGCCCTTAAAATACCCCCTTTCAGTTTTGCCCACTGTTTTTCTACATCCCCCAGCTGTTCCCATCCCACTAACGACTCCCTGAGGTATTGGCCCATCTTCGCAAAGTTAGTCTTCCTAAAGTCTAAGATCCTCACCTTGGAATGGATTCTAACAGCCCTAGTCCTAATACTGAACCACACCATCTGGTGATCACTGGATGCAAAATGATCTCCCACTACAACATCAGAAACACTTTCACCATTGGTAAGCACCAAATCCAGTATGGCCCCTTCACATGTGGGGTCTGTTACCAATTGCCTGAATAGTTCTCCCTGTAGAGAATCCAGGATCTCCTTACTTCTAGATGATACTGCTGCAGGAATGTGCCAATCAACATCTGGCATATTGAAATCTCCTATCAGTAGCACTTCCCCTTTCCTAGCAATGCTGCGTATGTCTTCAATTAACTCTCTGTCCACCTCTTCCTCTTGTGAGGGAGGTCTGTATATCACACCAATGCAAATAGATTTCTCTTTCCCTCTTTCTAGTTTAACCCACAATGCCTCCTCTCTCTCTTTTAAGTTCTGTAATTCCAAAGCTTTAATAGTAGTTTTTACATATAGTGCCACTCCTCCTCCCCTTCTTCCTACCCTGTCCTTTCTGAATAAAGTATAGCCAGGTATAGTTACATCCCAGTCATGGTTTTCTGTGAACCATGTTTCTGTAACTGCCACTAAATCCAAGTCAGCCACTCCCACCAAAGCTTCAACTTCAGGGATCTTATTTCCCATGCTACAGGCATTAATACACACTGCTTTCCATACGTTACCCCTGTTACCCATTTCCATAAAGGTATTTAATGTATCACCTACCTGGGGGCTTTCACTTACCTGGGGGCTTTCTTCACCCATCCCCAATGAATCTAGTTTAAAGCCCTCTTCAGTAGATTAGCCAGTCTACTACCGAAGATGCGTTGACCTTTCTTGGACAGATGGATGCCATCTCTGCTCTGCAACCCTTGGAACAGCATCCCATGGTCTATGAAACCAAAACGCTCTCGATGACACCATTCATGCAGCCATGCATTCATCTCCAGGATGCGAGCCTCTCTGCCTTGGCCTTTACCCTCAACAGGGAGGATTGAAGAGAACAACACCTGTGCACTTAACTGCTTCACCCTCTGTCCCAGAGCCAAGAAGTCACTTTTGATACGTTCCGAGGTATACCTGGCAGTATCATTTGTTCCAACATGGATTAGCAACATTGGGTAATAGTCAGTGGGCTTGATGAGTCTCGGCAAACTCTCCGTAACATCTTGGATTTTGGCACCAGGCAGACAGCATACCTCTCTGGACATCAAGTCTGGTCAGCAGATGGATGCCTCAGTACCCCTCAGAAGAGAGTCTCCAACCACCACTACCCTTCGTTTCCTTCTGGTCACTGATTCTGCAACTTTGGGGTACTTGAACTCTGGTTCTTCCCTTTCCAGGGATGCTTTCACCTCCTCTTCTTCCAGGGCTGCATAATGGTTCTTCAATTCAAGGGCTGGAGAAGTTGGATTGGTGATTTTGCAGGCCCTGGTGACTTGTGTCCAACCATCGACATTCTGTTGGCACCCATCTTCTCCTGTGCTGGAGAGCTTGGTTGCTGCAAGAAGCATCTCATCAATGTACTTCTCACTGTCTTGAATGCTCCTCAGCCTCACCACCTCCTCTCTGAGTTCCTCACTTGTTTCCTCAGAGCTTCAGCATGCAGGCACCCTGCACATGGAACCGGTCCTTCAACTGGCATTAGGACCTCTGTCTGGACTGAGGCAGAAGTTGTAACGGGGGCAACAGCTTTAGCAATACGATTTTTCCCAGCCGTTGTTCTGTTCGTGGAGCTTAGGTATCTGTTAAAGCAAAAGAGAGAGAGATCTACCAAGTACTAGCCGGTTTTGCAGCTGTCCTTTCAGAGAAAAAGCAGTTAAATATCTTTAATTATATTCAAAATGTGCTGGTCCAATTCTCTGTGATTTGTTAAAGGGGGAGGTGCCCTATAAAGCAAGACTGCTCACTAGGGGTGGGTGGGAGTCGGAGTGGGTAGGGAGGGAACTAACACCTGATTAGGTGTTTAGCAATTTCTAAACCTGAGGAGGTTACTGGAGTTCAGCAACCTACTGTGCTCATGGAAAGTTCCCCTAAAGCATCAAAAAGAAAGTAACCTTGCTTTAAAAAATATACAAAAAACCCTTTTAAGAGCTCCCAGTCAGAGAGCTAGCAATGTAATATAATAAAACAAACAAACAAACAAACCCTCAAATCCTTACTGTTTGTTGATCTGTGGCGCCCTGGTTAGGAAAGCCTCAACAGGTCAGGGCACTGGAGCCTTTTATGCAGGTTTCAACTGCACTCAGGAAACAGGCCCACTAACTCCTGATTAGGTGTTAGCAGTTTCTAAACCTGAGGAGGTTACTGGAGTTCAGCAACCTACTGTGCTGAAGGAAAGTTCCCCTAAAGCACCAAAAAGAAAGTAACCTTGCTTTAAAAAATATACAAAAAATCCTTTTAAGAGCTCCCAGTCAGAGAGCTAGCAATGTAATATAATAAAACAAACAAACAAACAAACCCTCAAATCCTTACTGTTTGTTGATCTGTGGCACCCTGGATAGGAAAGCCTCAGCAGGGCAGGGCACTGGAGCCTTTTATGCAGGCTTCAACTGCACTCAGGAAACAGGCCCACTAACTCCTGATTAGGTGTTAGCAGTTTCTAAACCTGAGGAGGTTACTGGAGTTTAGCAACCTACCGTGCTCAAGGAAAGTTCCCCTAAAGCACCAAAAAGAAAGTAACCTTGCTTTAAAAAATATACAAAAAACCATTTTAAGAGCTCCCAGTCAGAGAGCTAGCAATGTAATATAATAAAACAAACAAACAAACCCGGAAATCCTTACTGTTTGTTGATCTGTGGCGCCCTGGTTAGGAAAGCCTCAACAGGGCAGGGCACTGGAGCCTTTTATGCAGGCTTCAACTGCACTCAGGAAACAGGCCCACTAACTCCTGATTAGGTGTTAGCAGTTTCTAAACCTGAGGAGGTTACTGGAGTTCAGCAACCTACTGTGCTCAAGGAAAGTTCCCCTAAAGCACCAAAAGAAAGTAACCTTGCTTTAAAAAATATACAAAAAACCCTTTTAAGAGCTCCCAGTCAGAGAGCTAGCAATGTAATATAATAAAACAAACAAACAAACAAACAAACAAACCCTCAAATCCTTACTGTTTGTTGATCTGTGGAGCCCTGGTTAGGAAAGCCTCAACAGGGCAGGGCACTGCAGCCTTTTATGCAGGCTTCAACTGCACTCAGGAAACAGACCCACTAACTCCTGATTAAGTGTTAGCAGTTTCTAAACCTGAGGAGGTTACTGGAGTTCAGCAACCTACTGTGCTGAAGGAAAGTTCCCCTAAAGCACCAAAAAGAAAGTAACCTTGCTTTAAAAAATATACAAAAAACCCTTTTAAGAGCTCCCAGTCAGAGAGCTAGCAATGTAATATAATAAAACAAACAAACAAACCCTCAAATCCTTACTGTTTGTTGATCTGTGGAGCCCTGGTTAGGAAGGGGTTCCTTATCAAGGGGAAGTCCATTAAATCATTCACACCCCAAGGGCATTCAGTACAGCTATTTGACTTCTGAAACCTCTTCTCCATGGTGGATGGTTCTCTCCTGGGCTACAGGATCTCCCTTCGAAGCCCAGGCATAGATTCCACTCTACACTACCAATACTGGGAAACAGATAGGGGATGCTTCAACGCAATCTACTGTCTGGAAATAGAGGGGTTTTTCCTCTCAAAAAATGGTACAGCATGCAAACACTGTTCTGTGCAATGTTCTGTGGCACATCTACTTTATCAGTGTCTGTGATCCCTTTCATTGTTTGCCAGCTACTGCTTGGGGTCAGGGATTTCTCAGTAAATGAGCAAATCTACTCCCTTGTTTGACTGAACAAAACAGGCTTTTCCTTCCTCTGTGCAACAGGGCTGGTGCAGGGGTGTAGGCAAAACCTCAACCTTATGCCTGCTCCAGGTCATTGCAACATCATCCCTCCCACAACAACCCATTTGGAGAACTTGCCAAATCCTGTAAAACTGCACAACTGACTACCATACCTTTAAATATTAAACTTTGCTTTGTATGTATGTATGGCCCCCCTCTCCTTGCAGGTAAAAGAATGTGCTGTTGGCTCTTTGTGCGGCTGCCAGGATATATTGTTTTGCTTTGACTGCTGCTGCTTCTCTTTGCCGCCCCTCAGAAGCTGCTGCCGTAGGTGACAATCTAGTCTTGCCTAATGGTTGGGCCAGCCGTGCCTTCCACCCAGAATCTCTCCACAATATCTTCTCCTTCAGTCAAGCTCCAGGTCAGTGTCTTTTCCTCCTTTTTGGGCAGGTAACTCAGGCCTTCTTTGTCTCCACTCTTCAACATGTACAGACTGTAAATTAAGACTCAAGGGAGACTCTGCGTGCCACATTATTGGTTACTTTTTCCTCTATTGAGGTTAAGCAGCGTATCCTTAAAGCGTTTTTTAAGGTTAAGCTAGCTAAATTTTGTGGTCAACCAGTCAATATTTTCCCAGACGTCTCTCGCAGCACCCAACTGCGTAGGCGGCAATTTTTGAATGTAAAGCCCTGTGTTTTAGCGTTGGGTGCTACTTTCTTTCTCCGGTTTCCATGTAAATGCATCATCACTTATGATGGTGCTTCTTACATTTTTGTAGAAGTTAGTCATCTGGAGAAATTTTTGGCCGGGAAGCAGGGATTGGATAAGGCTGAGACTTAGATAAGTAGATATTTGCCTCCAAATGTGGGTTAATTTTGCCCAGTTTTCTTTGCAGTTTTTCCGCTTTTAAGTCTTCAACTGACTCCAATGATGTGGGCTTTATTAGTTAGTTTTGTTTCCTATGCTGTATTTGGTAGCATTGTTAATTTTCCTTACTATCTTTTTGTCCTATCTCTAATTTGGTTATTGTAATAACTAAAAACCTTAATAAAAAAAAAAAAGACTCAAGGGAGACTTCACACAAGACGCAAAAAGGAAATTAAACCCAAAGGATAAGCCAACAGCAAACACTGTTGTATAAAACGCTCTTCCAGTTCACCGCACACATGGGTCTTTGGTTTATATAAGGGCAGGAGGAACCATTATCGCCATCACAGAAGGGGATGCTACAGAAGATGGCAAACACCTCTTCACTACTCTGATGGTAGGGTCTTGGAGACAGAAACACATTGGGGGTTATTCTGAGACAAGAATAGTGGGGATGGACATCCCATCCCCGCTATTCATGCTGGCGGCAGTCGAGCTGCAAGGAATAAACTTTCACAGCCGGCATCACAGCATTTAAATGGATCCGTGTTGCCATGGCAACATGATGCCACGGCTCCATTTAAATGCCTGAGTTATCCGGGCAGTGTTTGTACATACGTACATACAGGCCTGTTTGCGATTCTGTTTGCGGCTCACACCGGACGTACAAAGGGGATGTGCGTGTGAGAGAGAATCAGACCCACTGGATTAATGAGATTCCTGGAAAAATTCTTACACTTTTACTGTAGGTGTTGCCAGGGGCACGGTCTGGGTGGAGTTACGAAATATCCACGTAGGGGAGATATTCAAATGGCAGCGGCTAGCCGTTCTAACATAGCTAGCTGCCACTGCTGAAACTTAAATCTGGATATTCAATGCCAGGGTCATATCCGGCCCTGGCACTGAATATCCGGGTTGCTGGATTGGCAGGAAGCTTACCGGGCAGCAGCAATATTCATCCTGGTCAAACGAGCATTTTTCCAATGCTTATTTGTGCCTAGACCAGGTACAACCCTTCACATGGCTTGGGAAGTGCAGGATGTTTCTGAAATTGGGTGAGGACGTCCAAATTCTTGGGAAAGCCCTGCCTATGCCTCATACACGCCTCCTTCATGGCATGGACGCCTTTGCACCGGGGATGTCTCTTGAGCCGACTTTTAAAATGACTCCGGAGCCATCTCTGTGATTCGGATATCTGCTTGCCTATTTACAGATGTCCAAAGCACGAATAGCGCTTTAAAAATAACTGAAGCCTTCCTTAATATAGCAGTTCTCTGTTGTGTGCAAGTCTGTCTAATGATGATTTGATTTTGCTCTGCTAGACTCAGTTATACATTAGAAGGTCACAACCTCATAGTTTAATATTTTAAAGTAACTATATTTTGTAGCTTCCATCAGGTTAAACAGTTAGCAATTTTTTCTCCTTGAAGTGCCCGTTCGGTGTGGTCAAGATGTATAACAAATCAGCGCAGCCAGGACTACATTACAGCATCCGCAATCAATTAGTTTTAAGGCGCTCCTGCAATACATCATTTGTCTAGTCTGCTAAAGCAATGTGAATATTTCAGTTTTTAAGACGTCTTTATATTTTTTTAAACCTGCCTTTGCTCTATCTCTCTCTTGTCTCCTACGCAGACATCTCCTTAAGGAACAATAAAAATTTAATTTGTTTGACCTCCAATCGAGATTAGTTCAGGATAGATGGATTTTAATTGTCCTTCCTGGTCTAGACATTTACGCACTGTCTTTATCCTTGCCATAAGCAGGTGTGTGTGTGTGTGTGTGGTGTGTGAGACTGCTGGCAAGGGAGTTCTTAGGATACAGTTTACATCTGTTAAATAATCTCCTGAGAAAATGCTTATGCTGGGGTGCCAGTACCATCTAATTAAAGGCTTATTGATACTCTTGGCCCTTATAAGAATGTGCTGGGTTTTTTTTATTATCTATATTCAACTGCTGTTAATAGCATAAGCCCTGAAATGTGATTATGGCAATCCTGATCCTCTCACTGAAATAATGTTATTGCTCCCCCCCCCCATCAAGATCCAATGATATTAACTAGAGATGGGCCAAAGGTTTCGTGTGAATCAAAATCCTTTTTGCAACACAATCTGGAAATCATGTTGCATGATCCATAAATCCCCAGGAAGAACTAAAGAAGTGCAAGAAGAGTCAAAAAGAGGATATTTTAATACTTCCTCAAGATGTGCACACCCACACCCCCCCCCACACCCACATCCCCCTACACCCACCCTACATTACCCCTGCTCATATTCCCCCCCACACACCACCATATCCCCCTCCACCCATCCCACATCTCCACCCACCCACCTACACACACACGCCCACATCCCCCTACACCCACCCTATATTACCCCTGCTCATATTCCCCTCCACCCACCACCATATCCCCCTCCACCCATCCCCACATCTCCACCCTCATCCCATTGCTTTTTGCTTTCTGGGTATCTGCTTTAAATCGTTCTAAAATCCCTGGTACTCATTAACTTGCTAGAAGACAGGCTCCATGACCTAACAAATTATAATTAATCATCACAGGCTGGGATTATAGAAATTTAAATTAATCATAGATCACTAGCTGGGGGATTCACTGGTCACAGTTTGGCACTGTTTCTATTAATCATTTGATGCCATGCTTTATTTATTTATTTATTTATAAAAGATTCATAGATCATGTTTCTGAAACAAGCTTCATGCAAAATTGTTTACATCATGTTCATAAAATACATCAAAGAGCAAAAGATAATATCAAATGACGATTTCTTCCTAAAAGAGGGCCATTTCATATATCCTTCTCAACCATAACACTATCCTTCTAATCAAAGATTAATATTCAAATAAAACGTCAGCTCCTTTCTCTATTCTGCCTCCACCATCTCCTGATCTAGGAACCTCTCCTGGGGAAACAAGTAATATTTCAACCCCTTCCTAAAATTAATTTTGAGCTGAGTCTCTCCTCTTGCTCCCTTGTTCTGGTGCCACAGTTCTGCTTCTTCATTTCTCGTTCCTCCCTGTTGCCTCTGTAGAGGTTGGTGGTGGTCTAATGGGAACAGCGAACCTATTAAATATTCATAGGTAGCCAGTGCAGGTGTGCAAGTAATAATTTAACACTTTCCCTCTTACCGGCTCCCATGATTATCCTAATGGCCATATTCCATACCACCCATAATTTCCTCAACCTACTCGGCAGGCCCACATGCAATATGCTACAGTAATCTAGCATACCTCCGATTACTGCCTGCACCACTGCTTTTAACGCCGATTCCTCCAAATAAAGCTTTAAAGCTATGTATTGGTCTCAACTTACCCACTACCCTTCTCACAACCCCTTTTACTTGCTACTGACCAACCTCTTCCTTCTCCAATATCACTCTTAAGGATCTGACAGACTCTTCCCACGACATTTACATAGTACCTACTTCTGACCTTTCTATTAGCGCTTCTTTTCTTAACTCCTTAAACCTTAAACAGGAAGTTTCTTTCGCATTCCAAACCAAACCACACTCCTTCATCACAACCATGCACTTATTCAACAACTTGCCTTTTGATGCCAAGTCACCCACTATAGGTAATAATTGCACATTGCATAAGCATAAAATGACGTATCACACATCCTTGCAATTTACCTCACAGGGTGCATAGAGATGTTAAAATAAACAGTGGAGATAGGGGATGACAAACCATCTCCACTGATGCACATCTATTCAGCCCTTATCAAATTGGGCCCTAGAACTCTGATCTACCAAAACAGATTGAATCTATTTCAGTTCAACTCCTCCAATTCCCAAAGGGGGTCATTTTAAATTGCTTAGATGTGATTTCTATGTCCAAAACTGACCATATGGATGTCCACAAAGATGCCCCTGGAGCAATTTTGGAAACAGGATTTTCAGACATCTCCATTGTGGGAACATCTAAATAAGAACATAAGAACATAAGATATGCCATACTGGGTCAGACCGAGGTCCATCAAGCCCAGTATCCTGTCTCCAACAGTGGCCAATCCAGGTCACACGCAACTAGCAATATCCCCAAAAGACACAGGTTCCACAATGCTTGTACTGGGTCAAGCATTGATTATCCTGGGTCCCTTTTTAATAGTGGTTTATGGACCTTTCCTCCAGGAACTTGTCCAAACCTTTTTTAAACCCAGCTACACTAACAGCCCTTACTACATCCTCCGGTAACAAATTCCAGAGTTTGATTACACATTGAGTGAAAAAATGTTTTCTCTTATTTGTCTTAAATAGTTTACCCTGTAGCTTCATCACATGTCCCCTAGTCTTTCTATATTCTGATAGCGTAAACAATTGATCCACGTTTACCCGTTCCACTCCATTCATTAATTTATAGACCTCTATCATATCTCCCCTCAGCCGTCTCTTTTCCAGGCTGAAGAGCCCCAACCTTTGTAGCCTCTCTTCATAGGAGTAGCCTTCCATCCCCTTCACCATTTTGGTGGCTCTTCTCTGTACTTTTTCTAATAACGCTATGTCCTTTTTAAGATATGGTGACCAGAATTGCACACAATATTCGAGGTGCAGTTGTACCATGGAACGATACAGAGGCATTATAATATCCTTTGTTTTATTTTCCATCCCTTTCCTTATGATACCTAGCAGTCTATTTGCTTTCTTGGCCGCTGCTGCACACTGGGCGGAGGGTTTTAACATGTTATCCACGATGACTCCTAAATCTTTTTCCTGGTTGGTGGTTCCCAATGTGGAACCTTGCATCGTGTAACTAGAGTGTGGGTTGTTCTTTCCTAGGTGCATAACTTTGCACTTGTCCACATTAAATTTCATCTGCCATTTGGATGCCCAGTCTTCCAATTTATCCAGATCCTCCTGCAGTTTTCCACAATCCTCTTGGGTTTTAACAACTTTAAACAGTTTTGTATCATCTGCAAATTTGATAACCTCACTCGTTGTTCCCTTTTCCAGGTCATTTATGAATATGTCAAAAAGTAGCGGACCCAGTACAGATCCCTGGGGTACTCCACTATTCACCTTTTTCCATTGGGAATATTGGCCATTTAGCCCTACCCTCTGCTTTCTATCTTTTAACCAGTTCCTGATCCACAATAGTACACTTCCTCCTATCCCATGACTTTTTAGTTTCGCCAAAAGTCTCTGATGAGGGACCTTGTCAAAAGCTTTCTGAAAGTCCAGATACACTATATCAACCGACTCACCTTTGTCTACCTGTTTATGCACACCTTCAAAAAAACATATCAGATTAGTAAGACAAGATCTTCCTTGTCTAAAGCCATGTTGGCTGTCTCCCATTAGGTCATGACTATCTACATGCTGTGTAATTTTGTTCTTTATGATGGTTTCTACCATTTTCCCTGGTATTGACGTCAGGCTCACCAGTCTGTAATTTCCCGGGTCACCCCTGGAACCCTTTTTAAAAATTGGTGTTACGTTGGCGACCCTCCAATCTTCAGGTATTACAGATGATTTTAATGAAAGTTCACAAATAGGCATGGGGTGTGATGGAGGCATGTTCGGGGTAGAGCTATGAAACAACCCAGTCAGAGCATGGTATGAAAAAACACTCTTTATTGTAGTAACATTAACAGGGGTATCTGTAACAAACCCTACCAGGGATAACTGTAGCCAAAACGTGACACGGCTGTGTTTCGGAGATGCCTTCCTTAGGGATTTTCTGGTTAAGAACATAAATATTAATAAAATAAATTAAGCACATATAATGAAACAGAGATTTCAAGCACAGGATTATTCAGACCAATATATAGATAGCGCCTATAGAAGATCCCCTACCCTTCAGTAGGGGATCTTCTATAGGCGCTATCTAAAGGGGATCTTCAACATCCCCTACCCAAACAATAACACTACTACCTCCGCCAACTAAACACACACCCATCCGACACACACACACAAACCTATCATATCACATTATTGAATACCTTTTTGTTAAATGTTACCTCATTTGCACTGTCTAAATACTGTTAAGTAACTGTACTGTCTAAATGTTTACACATACCCTAATGTTAAATGTAACCCTCCAATTGTGATGTGACGTGAACACCTTGATTGAAGGAAAAGGTGGCATACAAATCTGTCTAAATAAATAAATAAATAAGATAGGGGATTTCAATATCCCAGATGTTGATTGGCACATTCCTGCTGCAGTATCATCTGGAAGTAAAGAGATCCTGGATTCTCTACAGGATGAAGAACCAGGAGCAGGACCTCAGAAAACACCCACAAACAGGAACAGAAGCAAGGGGCATCTTGAACAATTTTCAGAAGACTGTGTTCATGAAAAACTAGCAACTTAAAGTAAACAAAGCGATGGGACCAGATGGGATACACCCTAGAATACTGAGGGAACTTGGGGACGTTCTAGCAGCTCCACTGACTGACCTTTTCAATGCCTCATTTATTTATTTATTTATTTATCTAATTCTTCTATACCGCCCCTTCCAGAGATCAGGGGCGGTTTACATGGAACAAAGTAAACAAATTTGTACACTAATGTATACATTACATGGAACATAGTTTTTTAACTTTATACAGATAATATTTAGTAACTTTATACAGATAATATTTAGTAACTTTATAACTTTCTAACTTTATACAGATAACTGTGCATTAATTGTTGTAACTATTTACATTTTGTATATAATTATAAATTTCTGTATCGTAGTGTCAATCAGAGTATTCTACCTTGTTTACCGGTAGTCAGGGTCATATATGTGTGCGGAGGAATTTATTTCCTTTTTCTCTTGAGAGTGTTTTGGGGTGTCTGTGATGGGTGTAAGTGGTGGGTGTATGTGTGTGGGTAGTTGAGTGTAATTTTAGGGCTTTGTGTTTGAGTGTCTTGGGATGGTATGTGGTTGGACTTGGGGGTAAGGGATTTCAAAGTGTTCGGAGAAAAGGTATGTCTTGAGTTCCTTTCTAAATTGGGTGAGGTCTTTTATGATCCGAAGGTTTATTGGGAGATCATTCCAGAGCATGGGGGCAGTGAATGTGAAGGCTCTGGTGCTGGTGGATTTTTTAGTTCTTTTGAATGATTTTGGTATTTCAAGTGAGTGTGTTGCGTTTAGTCTGCGGGTTCTTGATTCAGATGGGGCATGTAATAGTGTGGTTAGATATGAAGGGGCGATGTTGTTCAGGAGCTTGAATGTGGTTAGGAGGATTTTATATCTGATTCTGCTATTTATAGGGAGCCAATGAAGTTCTAGCATTATTGGGGTTACATGATCTGCTAGGCTGGCTTTAGTGACTACTTTCACACAGATGTTCTGAGCTCTTTGAAGCAGGTATGTACTTTTTTGTGGTAGGCCAATTAAGAGACTATTACAATTGGAGTCAGGAGTGGTGCCAAAGGACTGGAGAGAGGCTCATGTGGTGCCTTTATACAAAAGCGGAAGTAAGGATATGGTTGAAAACTACAGGCCGGTTAGTTTAACTTCAGTGGTGAGTAAATTATTGGAAACACTGCTGAAAGATATAAAATAGTGATGTTTCTGGAGTCCAGCGGATTACAGGATCCAAGGCAGCATGGATTTACCAGAGGCAGGTCTTGTCAGACAAATCTGATTGATTTCTTTGACTGGGTGACCAGGGATTTGGACCGAGGGAGAGCCCTAGATGTGGTGTATTTAGATTTCAGTAAAGCCTTTGACACTGTTCCTCACAGGTGACTTATAAACAAACTGAGCACCCTAGGGATGGACCCTAAAGTTAATGCTTGGGTTAGAAATTGGTTGAGTGGGAGGCGACAAAGGGTACAGGTAAATGGAGCTCACTCTGAGGAGAAGGTGGTATGCCCCAGGGATCTGTCCTTGGTCCGATTCTTTTTAACATCTTTGTTAGTGATATAGTGGAAGAGCTGTCGGGTAAGGTTTGCCTCTTTGCGGATGATACCAAAATTGCGTAATAGGGTAGACACCCAAGAAGGTGTAGATAGCATGAGGAGGGATCTAGCTAAGCTTGAAGAATGGTCTAGAATTTGGCAGCTGGGATTTAATGTTAAAAAATGCAAGGTCATGCATTTGGGCTACAGCAATCTAAGGGAGCAATATAGTATAGGGGGTGAAGTACTTTTGTCCACTAAAGAAGAGCAGGACCTAAGCGTGGTTGTGTCTGATGATCTTAAAGTAGTTAAACAGATAGAAAAGGCAACAGCAAAAGCTAGAAGGATGCTTGGATGCATAGGGAGAGGAATGGCTAGCAGAAAAAAGGAGGTGATAGTGCCTCTGTATAAGTCTTTGGTGCGACCTCATTTGGATATTGTGTACAATTCTGGAGACCGCACCTTCAAAAGGATATAAACAAGATGGAGTCAGTACAGAGGGTGGCTACTAAAATGGTTAGTGGTCTTCATTATAAAGCATATGAGGACACACTTAAGGATCTTAATATGTACACCTTAGAGGAAAGATGGAATAGAGGTGATATGATTGAGACGTTTAAATACCTCTGTAGCATAAATGCACAGGGGTAGAGCCTCTTTTATTTGAAAGCAAGTTCTACTATGAGGGGACATGGGATGAGGGTGAAAGGGGATAGGATTCAGGAGTGATATGCGGAAATATTTTTTACAGAAAGAGTGGTGGATCCGTGAAATAGTCTCTCAGTGGAGGTGGTAGAGATGAGGACAGTATCTGAAATCAAAAGGCATGGGATTTTTCTTTGCAAAAGGATCCTTTTATTATTCCCTATCTTACAAAAAAGATTAAGAACAAAGAAAAAGGCAGTCCAGTGGAACTACAGATCTTGTCACCTCTCACAGCAAACAGACAGGGTCATTCTGTACTTATCTGGGTGCAGATCTCTAAACAGTTACAAGCAAGAATGTTTGCTCTTCCCTGCTTGATTCGGTCTTACTTCCTGTCTCTGAAATAACAAACAAAAGTACATTCTTCTGTACTGTCTATAATAGCGAGAGAGAATGTGTGACAGGTATTCAGACAAAAGAGATCGGTGTTAGACACACATGAGACAAACTAGCACACACACAAAACTCTCAGACACGACAATAGGGATACTGGGGCCATAGGGAACCCAGGGAATCCATATCCCACATAGCCTTCACTGTGCAGGAGACAAATTCATCACATATTTGGTCCTGCAATATTATATTTATTTATTTACATTCTCTTATATACCGTGCTATTCTGCATCAGTGTGGTTTACATTGAACAACTGAAATTACATTAAACAGGGCATTATAACTTGGAGATAACTATTTTACAGGGAACATGGGCTATGGAGGGTTAAGTGGCTTGCCCAAGACCACAAGGAGCACCTGTGGGACTAGAAACCCCATTCTTTCCTGCCCAAGGTTGCTGTCCTCTAGTGGGATTTGAACCCCCGACCTTCTGGCCTGAAGTACCTTGCCCCAACCACTAGGCCACTCCTCCACTCCCTTGTTCCCTTGTTCAGGACCATACTTGCTATTCGGGGCATTTTTCTCTAATTAGCTAATTCTTGTTCCATTTGTCTATGGCTCCACTTGTGTGATTTGCCATGCTATTCTACTCATGTCTATACCCTTTCTCCATTGACCTTTCTTGGGCCTATGTCTGCAATTATCAGCCTGGGCCTTGTCAGATTTATATTACTATGACCTTTGCCCCACTCACTCAGTTCTTTTTGCTTGGTTCTTTTCCACCCCTCAGTTCCCAAGAAATATATTTCTGTAACACTCTTTGATCTGACAACTATGCTGGGGGCCATTTGTTGTCTTCATACTAAACTGGATTGTTTATATCTCATGGTTGTGATTTTCACAATTTTTCCATATGATGTCACATACCTCTGAAAGCTTCACGTACGCACCTCAGTTTTGTGTTACTGTGTTAACCCTTTCTCCTCTGGCTCTCACAACATGCCATACCAATAAGGAATGTTTTTATCCATCTCATAACTAATCAAAAATTTTATTTAGTTAACTTCTCGAATTGTGAGGCTACCAATATCATTTATGTCATTCAGTGCCCATGTGTGAAGTTATATGTTGGAAAAATGACACAGATTATATATGTTTGAATTACAGAGCATAGGAGTTGTATCAAAAGGGGTTTGACGGATAAACCATTAGTCCTCCATTGGTAAGAGCAGCAACATAAGATCTCAGATCTATGGTTTTTTTTGTATTGAAAAAGGTGAAAAACAATTGGAGAGGAGGTGATTTGAATAAGGTCATCTTGCGTTCAGAACAATGGTACATTTTGCATTGGATACTATGACACCTAAAGGCCTCAACCTTGAAACAGAATTGTCAGTTTTTCTATAGTGCATAGGTTTCTGGTAAGATTATCTTTTGTTCCCATTTCTATCTCCTTCCTTCCTCCCCTCTCCCCTTCCCTCTTCCCCTCCCCCTCCTTCCCCTTCCCTTTTTCCCTCCCCTTCCTCCCCCCCTCTCCTTCTCTTCCTTCCCCCCTCCTCCCCCTCTCTCTTCCCCCTTTCCCCTCCCCCTTCCCCCTTCCTCTCCCTTTCCCCCTCTCCTCCTCCCTCCCCCCTCCTTCCCTTTCCCCATCCTTTTCTTCCTCCCCTTCTTCCCTCCCCCTCTCCCCCCTCCTTTCTTTTCTCATGTACAACTGATGGTTGTACTTATAAAAATGGTCAGTTTTCAAGGGAGTATCAGGCTTGTAAGGAATGGAATTGAATAATCTTGTTTTTGAGCCCACTTTTGTTTTGCTTGGTTTTAGGTGCAATGACAATATTGGTTTTACTATACTTTTATGTTCTAGTGTGGTTTTTATTTGATTTTTAATATTTTTATATGGGCTTGTTTTATTGGTCCCTTTAGGATGGTCCTTATAAAGATATTATCATAATGCCCTCATCTATCACTATTTATGTATTTATTTTTAACAATGCAAGTTATATAATGGCAGAGCTAATTGCCTTAAGCTTAAATGGGGTTAGTGTGAATTAAGAGGAATAATTTAGAGTATTCTTGAGATACTGCTGTTCATATTTTGATTTTATATCCACGTTCAACACTTGTATTTAGAACGGGCGTTATGATGACATTGTTTTATTACAGTAATTTTTAGTTGTTTGGTTTACGTTTTTAGATATGATCTTATATTTTTACTTGGGTTGGTCCCTTATTTTCTATTTACTTGTTCTTAAGGTTTTTTCATTTCGGATCCATATTTTATTGAGCACGGATGGTTTTTATAACGGCATGGTTTAAAAACAAGGAAGCACAATGTTTTAGTATTATAGCTCTTTTTAATATGACAGCTCTTTCAGTTTATCTGCCAGTTCTTTTATTTGTCGATATTGAATCATATGCACTTTGTTTTTTAAGTTTTAATGCATTTTTAAGAGAAACAGCAGACATATGGCTCGCTACACTGAACTAATAGCTGGGTTCACAATATAGCAGCGGGTATTTACATGTTTGTTTATACAAGTAGATTGTCTAGAAGTATCATTTTCACTATTGGTTATATATAAATTATGCATTGCCAGTCACAGAAAACTTTTTAGAGTTCTACACTAGATGGAAAAATTGTTAAAGCTTTAGGGAATCCTGGTTGGTGTGCGCAGGTATGTTCACGCCAATAAAAGGACTTCATGGTGCAGCTGCCGGCGTTTTTCTTTCTTTGTCTCTCTATTGAGTTGGAGACAGTGTGTCGGGGAAAGGTATTCTGGCTACATGTCCTATATTGTAGTATGTTGGTTTTTTTAGTTTACGTTAGAAGGTCCAGTGGTAATTTGATTTTCAATCCATGAGTAATGATTGGATTTGCATGTCATAACTGTATTAGTTTGTTGGAATCTGGTTTAGATTCTGAATCAGGTACATTTAGCCAGATCAATAGATGGTTGGTATTCAGAGGTCATGAATACTGGTTTGGAGATTGGGTGCCTGACTGATGCATAGGTCACTCCTGCTCCTGCTCCTTCAAATATAGTTTTATCAGGCATGGAGGTTAACAATTGTTCAGACATGAAATGAGTTTTAACTAATAGATGCTCTTTCCTTTAGTTTAGCTCCAATATATGAAAAAGGGGGGATTCCCAAGTGGATAATTATCAATAACGGTCTGTTCTTGACTGTTAATTTTATTTATTTAGAATTTCAGTGTACATGTCACATTCTTATAAGTTTATTTTGACATTATTTATTAATCTTATCAGTTCATTATTTATTTATTCGTTCATCCATTTTTTAACTTTTATTCATGGATAGCATGTTATTTTACATTTATATGTATGTTGTTTGTAAAGATTTTATTAGCATAGCACATTTAATATTGTTTTAATTGTAATTAATTTATTTTATTAATATTTATGTTCTTAGAAAGCCAGAAAACCCCTGAGGAAGGCATCGCCGAAACACAGCCGTGTCGGGTTTTGGCTACAATTACCCCTGGTGGGGCTTGTTACAGATACCCCTGTTGATGTTGCTACAATAAAAAGTGTTTTTTCATACCACGTGCTGACTAGGTTGTTTCGCTACACGTGCTTTGGTGTTTTTTGGTTGGATGGGGCGGAGCTATGGACATAGATGACCCTGATCAATCTTAGAACTCTTGGAGACATCTGTGCCTGCGTCCAAACTTAAACCTGTTCCAGGCATGAATGGGCATTGGAAAGGTATTGTTTTGGCATTAAAACCTCTGGAGTATGTCCAGAAGTTGGCACTACACTATCCTTATTACTCTTCAAAATGACAATGCTATATTGTGTGTGTTTGGGAAACTTGTTTTGGGTTTACACCATCACTGCATATCTCATAGATGTCCCTGGTATTAATTACTGTACTGGGGATATCTATGTAGGTGCCCCTGCAGATGCCCTTATTAGGCATGTCCGCGTTTGTGAATTTGTGCCTGAACCTGGATGTGCTTGCCGATTTTAGGGACATTCAGGCTTGGACATCCCAGTTTGCATTTGGACGTCCTTTGTAAAATGTGCCTTTAACTTGACCAAATCAAAGCTGCAGTTAAATGCAGTGATACCAAAAACACCGATACATCTCATCTAACATAACAGTCAACATAGTTTCTGTACTACTACCCCCCCAAATCTGCTTCACTCAAATCCAAAAGCTTATGGTCCTCTAAAGATCCGCATGCATAACAACTTCCTTTTCAATTAATTTAGCCAACATTGATAAATTTGCTATCGGTCAAAAAATTTCACAATTCGTTTCTTTCTTTTAGAATAGGAGTGACCACTGCTTCTTTCAAATACTTCAGTACCAATCCCTTTTCTAAAGACTCATTCACAAGTAGGCCAACCACTCCATCATCTCATTAGGACAATTCTTAAACAATGCAGTTGGGGTGGGATCTAATAATGAATACGTATTATTCAAAGATCCCAATAGAGTTTTCATTTCATCATTTAGTATTGTGATCCTCCTCCCTTGCTGATACCCGTAGGTATGTAGGGTTTAAGGAGGTTAAGTTCCTTCCTGAACCAAAGTTTCACTATTTCCTGAAGCAGTGCTTGTAGGGAAATGTAGTTTCCTTAAGAGTTCAATGAAGGGTAGTGTGACTCAAGTGTTTCAAGCAAAAGGATATATTTCCCCTCCCGGGGTGGATTTCATAAGGAATAAAGGTAACACAAATATCTTGCACTTTGGCAGAAAAAGGACAAAATAAGATATCCAACTTAAATAGTTTCAGTCAGCGTTAAACATTTTTCTTCCAGCAGATTAAACACCACAGTACTGTTTCCTACAGCTCTGTTCCCTTCTCACAGTAAGTCTGTATTTTCTTCACAGCACAATTTTAACATAGAGATATTATCTCCTCAGCCAGTGAAATCGTACAGTCCATTTCTTCCATAGGAGTATTTACACAGGATGGCTCTGTTTCCATAAATTCTACCTCTGGGGTAGGAATTGTTTGCCACGTTCCCTCTGGAGCCGCACCCTTTTCTCCAACCCTAGGCTTTGTGGTAAACTCGGGGTTTAAGTACTGTTTGAAACAAGCACTCCCATTATAGTCCTTTCCACCATAGTCCCAACCTTCCAGGTCAATAAACTCACAATTATTATTATGATTCCAGCCCTTAGGCTTACCTTGGAACCTGGCTGTGGAAGGTTTTCTCCGTGGCTTACAGATAGCTGTTGGTTCCCAACCTGACTTGTGCAAAACAGAGTTCAACTGCCTTCCTGGCTTTTCCTTCTGTTTATAATCCAGAGAGTATTTCAGCTGCCTTGGCCTGCTCCTGCTGTATCTTTGACTCAGAGCCTCTGACCTTTCCTCAGCTAGAGACTCAGTCCACCTCCTTACTGGAAGCTGGCTTTTCTTCCTCCAAGGGGACTCTGCTCGTCTCTCTCCTCTTGTTCACTCTCTCTTTCACTCTGGCTTTCCTCCTCTCTCTCCTCTCTACCTACTGGGACCTCTTTATGAGTCAGCTTTCTCGGGTAGGGCCTGACTCCGCCTCCTAGCAGGTGTTCTGAATTACTTTGTAACTCTCTGTTAAACTGGTAGCAGGGGCGTGTTTCTTTCTCTCGGGCTTGGTTTCCCTGACAACCAGTAGCCATGTGCTTTTGTTTATATTGCAGCCCTGCACTTTTTACCTGGTTTTTGGGAGTTTCTACAGGGCTAGAAGGACTCACTATGACACAGTATTCCATAACACCTCTCCAATCTCTCTTCTCCGTATTGACAGATGATCTTCCTAACTTCTTCTATACTTTTTCCTTGCACAACTACTTTTAACTCCCCTATCCCCACCTTCTTCTCAATTCCAAACCTTTCCTCCAACCCCTGACCATCTTAAAGTCACATGGAGCCCGATTCCAGATGGGGCACATCTGGACCGTCTGGATGGCTCTGAACTTGATGGGCCCGTCAGCACCCCATTCTGCACCGCAGGAGCCAGACGTTCCTGTGGGTACAGGATTGGGCACTGAGACGGCCCGTTGTGCCCCTGCATACCTATGGGAGACATCTTCCCCGATGCAGGCCAGCCCCCAAAGCTCTGACCCCGGTTTTCCCTGCCACATGACCCTCAGCAGGGTCTGCTAGGGCTGAGATTGGGCATCAGGGCCTCATCTTCTGCCGCTGCTGGAGGGCTGCTAGGCCGCTCCATCTTCATTGCTGCTGCTTTACCACCTCTGAGGTGGTATAAGCAGCACAGACATCTTCTATCCACCGGACGTACAGGGCGATGACCTGAATCAGCCCTATACATCTGGATGCATGCCCCATCCTGATCTCCCCGCACTGCTGCTGTGTGCGTGCGGGGAGATCGTGTACCGGCATACAGGCAGGACGGATAGCGGGGTTGTGCGTCCTCCTGGGACATATAGCCCTGCCATCCGCCTCTCAGAATCGGGCCCATGGGGGGTTATTCCATGAACTGAATAAGCCATTTGCACGTACACTGGAGACAGGTATCTCCCGAAAATGTTTACTGCGATATTCTGAAATATGGCTCCCATGCACATCCATGGTGCAAAGGCGAGGACCTCAGAACATGCCCGGGAAGGGCTGAAGAGTGGCATGGTTTGCCATGGAGATGTATATAGTATATTCAGGAAAGGCATGTGTACATTTTATGTGTTTTGTGTAGATGTGTCTGGTATTCCTGCCGTAGACATGGAATAAGGTCAGTACTTATTATTCTGCTGTGTTTGTATAGAGGTTGTGACAAGTATACTGCAAACTGGTATGACTGCATTTATAATGAACAGCAAATGCATTTATAACACAAGATGCATTTATAATGAACAGAAAGCAGGTGTGAGGGAATCTTGTAAACTAAGGGGCATTAATAACTACCCTTAAAGACATTTTAAGAAGAATTGTGATTATTCTGGCTATTCTGACATCTGCCGTTTGTGCTAAAGGAGCTAATCTTGGAGACCCTAACAATTCCTGTGTTATGTAAAATATGAATATTGATGTAAGAACTGATGTGAGTGAGTCTGCAACAAGATCTTGTTTGAGTGAGAAATGGGGATCATATATGTAGGTCTGGGACTCCATGGTATACCAGTTTTTAGTTATAGGTGCTGAACATCTTTTTTCCCTGAATTATGTCTTTTGTGACTGCGAGTGTGTGTGTGTATGTGTGTGTGAGAGTGTGTGTGTGTGTGTTTGTGTGAGAGAGTGTGTGAGAGTGTGTGTGTGTGTGTGTGTGAGTGTGTGAGTGAGAGTGTGTGTGTGAGAGTGTGAGTATGTGTGTGTGTGTGAGTGTGTGAGTGAGAGTGAGAGTGAGAGTGTGAGTGTGAGTATGTGTGTGTGTGTGTGTGGTTTGAGGGTTGCACAGGAGGAACTGGTGTGCTGATCTGCAAGTCAGAGAGGGCATGAATGCCTGGCCACTACCTGGACCGTATGGATGATTGCAATGTCACCAGGTGCCAGTGTGACAGGGCAGCCATATATCAGCTGGGCCAGGCACTGGGAGACATGACTAATGTTGTGCCAATAGTCCCAGATTATGCCATGTGGCCTACATACTTAACCCAATCCACGAGCCATGTAAGCTGTGAAAATGATGATATATCTGGAGGTTGGCTACTTGTTATGATGACACAGAGATCCCCCCTCCTATGCTCACACAGGCCTGATCAAGGGAGCATTGCAACACAGCAGACAAGGTTGCCCCACAGATAGCAAATGTATACAGACGAACATAAGCCAGGACATGGGACATGTAGGAAGCTGCTGTGAGAAATACCAGTATCTAGATATGTGGAAAACAGATGTCATAGCCAGACAGCCATAGGCATTAGAAGAGCATAATCATGTTGCTCAGCAATACAATGCATCTTTTGGGGAATTACAAAGTTAGTTTAGGTTTCTGTGAGGTTGGTAAAGGTCCATATTTAACATTTGAAAGAGTGTTTTTAGAAATCACCAATGCATGAATAACTGAGGAGTTGTTATACTGCCATGTATGTTTTAATGCAATGTATGTCATGACAAGCATGTTAATATCTACTTTATCTCTTTCTATCTTAGAGTACACTGAGATTACTTTGCAGTGCTCTGGACATGAAGCAGACAAGAATATATAGTCTAGTTTTTATCAGCATGTATGTATTATGTCACGGGCCTCGTGGTAAGAGACTCCGTAGTCCCTCTAGGCGACTGCCTAGGGGTATTGTGGTTATGATTGATCTGCCTTTTCTTCTGTACACAGAGTCAGTCAGTCAAAGTGGTAAAGCAAAATAGGGTTTTATTCCCGTTCCCTGGCGGATATCATTTCTTTGCAAAAGCACACAGAACAATAAACAAAACTAAACGAAAAAACAGCTGGAATGTTATTTCTTTCTTCCTTGTTCCTTTCACAAGTTACATCAGCATAAAGATGTTATTTCATCTGATAAACAGATTGTACAATCCATCGGCTCCGGCTCTGAGTAAGTGTTACTGCTTTCCCACTGTGTTAAGCCTGGATTGCATCTATCACTCCCCGGGTCACATTCACTGCATGTACTGGAACTGGGTTCATTTGCTGGGGGAAGATAAGCTCTCTTCTCTCCCAGACACTTGTCTAAATCAGGATTATAAAAACCTGCTGTAGAGAAAGTCTCTTTATGGCAAGCCTCCCTTGGCTCCCTTACTTGGAAGTCTGCATACCTTCCTATATTAAAATTCTGCCCAGAGCAATGCTTGTTAAAACTCCCAGCTTCTCTTCTCTCCCAAACACAAGGCTTTAAACTTGTTACCTTACAGGAGGTTCTGTAGTTAGCTGTGAGGTTTCTTTCTCCTGGCAAAGCTTTACTGGCTTGAAGAAAGTTTCTCCGTGACTTGGGTAATTCCCCCAAGGTAGTGTCCCACTTCCTGTTTGAGTGGAAAACCTCTCCGGTACTATCTCTCCAGAGATCAGTTTCTCTACTGCTCCACTGCCCTTTCCTGGAGCTTCCCTTGAGAGCTCTTGGTCCTCCAAGACCTCCAACGTCTCTCCTGGAATTGGAACGTCTCCTGGGACTCTGGGTCTCTCTCTGTCTCTGAGTCTGGCTTGTCTGATGCTGGATCTCCACCTGCATCTGACTGCCACTCTCCTCCTCAGAGTCAGTCTGGCTCTCTCTCTTGCTTCCTTTCTTGCTTCCCCTCTTGCTTCCCTCCTTGCTTCCTCTTCCTGGTTCTAACCAGGGCTTTTTGTACCTCCCCCCTCTGCACATTACGTCAGCTTCTGGGGACAGGTGTTTCTGATGAGATTCCTCAATTCTATCTGCGTCACTGCTAAGGAAAGGAAACCTCATTTTAGACCTCTTCTGTTCTACTTGTGCTGACGGCACCGGCTGCTCAGCCATTCTTAGACATGCTGAATCCTCCTGCCCAGCCAAGTTTGCGGTGAGTTCTTCACTCCCACTAACCTCCATTGGTTCCACTGTATTACAATTATCAGTATATATGTCTAATTTGCATCAGCACAACACTGTCAGTAGGAGGAGCAGCTTAGGAGATGCATATTTTAACAGAGGAGACGTGGCCATTGGAGGTATCCACGGGTATATTGTGGAGATGTGCAGGATCGGAAATGTGCAACTTTCCAGAATATGGTGAGCACGGGGATGTCCAAAACAACTGCAGCATTTACCTGTATGTAATATTAGTGGGGATGGGTTTCTCCGTTTCAATCTATGGCCCTTGCCTACACACGTGTGCATGCCTCGCGCTGGATACATACATGGGCTGGCTGAACAGCATGTTGGATGTGCCGCGTCGGACCTGTCTATGTGCCAATTCCATAGACGCGGGCATATCTATACTCGTGGATGCAGAATTGGGATGGAATCCTGCCTTTTTCCAATTTAAATGTGTCTGTGGGCCAGACATGGATTTTGTGGAATCTGCCTCATGGTCTACTACTTGCCTTCTCAATTTGCTGTGAAAACAACTTTTTTGTCCGGGTAATTTGCAGGACTACAGATACTTCCTACTCTTAGACCTCCAAGTTAATTTTCAAAGGGAAACTCCCCATTTGAAAATTCAGCACAGCAAAGACTGCAAGCACAAAATATTTTCCCTCCCCTAGTCCTGATCCTTTCACCATGGCAAAAGTTGCCTTCTAGCTGGATTTAGCTATTGGAGAGAGGCCAGTTTTCAGCCCAAGAAATTTACCTGAGTAACTGCTCTGAAAATTCAGGGTTATTAATTTATTTATTAAATTTATGCCCACACATTGTTACACCTCTGGAAGGTTCACAATCCATATATATTCAATAACAATATATATTCAATAACAAGCAACAGAGCAGAAATCAATAAAAATAAAACAATAACATAAATTGACTTAAATGTTATCCAGCGTTATTAAAAGCCACTGCAAATAAATGAGCTTTGAATAACTTCCAAATTCTTTAAAAAATCACATTCTTGACATACCGTATATTTGGAGGCAAGGAGCTCTAGCTTCAGGGTTTTTGAACAGAAAATACCTTTGCATATGTCTCAACTCTAGATATATCTCATTGGTGGAACTGCTAATAAATCCTATTGGGATGAGCATAAAAGACAATTTGCTTGGTACCTGTTTATAAGAACACTGAGTTCAGAATCAGAAAGTTGATGGAAAGTTTTTTAGAAACTATGTACAAGTACTTAAAAACAATCTGATACTTAATTGGCAACAGTGAAATTTATTTAATATAGGTGTAACAAGATCAAAACACCAGAGATTACCAATTATGCGGGCTAAGGCAATTTGCACCAGTTATAGTGATTTAATTTGTGTTTGCAGCAATCTCATGTTGTTGTTGTTGTTAAGTGCCGTCGAGTCGGAGTCGACTCATGGCGACCCTCTGGATAGCTATCCTAAATTGTGTTCGGTCTTCAGTCAGGCGGCTCATTGACGACAGACTGGTACCCGTAGCTGCTGTTATTGTAGCGATCCATCTCATTGCTGGCCTTCCTCTTTTGCGTTGACCTTCTATCTTGCCAAGCATGATGTCTTTCTCTAATGATCTCTCTCTTCGCATGATGTGTCCGAAGTATGAAAGCCGAAGTCTTGTCATCTGAACTTCTAAAGAAAGCTTAGGTTTGATCTCCTCTAGTACCGACTGGTTTGTTCTTCGGGCAGTCCATGGTATACACAGTATTCGCCGCCAGCACCATAATTCAAAGGCATCAATTTTCTTCCTGTCTGTCTTTTTCACTGTCCAGCTTTCACATCCATATGATGTTATTGAAAATACCATGGCTTGAACAAGTCGAATCTTTGTATGGAGAGACACATCTCTGCTCTTGAGAATCTTATCTAGGTCTTTCATAGCCATTCTGCCAAGAGCAATGCGTCGTCTGATTTCTTGACTGCTTGTTGCTTCTTTATTGATAGTTGATCCAAGTAGGTTAAAGTTGTTCACAATTTCAATTTCTTCTCCTTCAACGATGAACCTGTTGATTATGCCAGTTGTCATGATCTTTGTCTTCTTTACATTAAGGTGCAGGCCCATTTTGAGACTATGTTCTTTGATTGTGAGAAGCAAATGTTTCAGATCATCTTCGCTTTCAGCCAGTAATGTGGTATCATCAGCATAGCGAAGGTTGTTGATGAGTCTTCCACCAATCTTCACACCTCTGTTGTCTTCATACAGTCCTGCTTCTCTGATGATTCGTTCTGCATATAAATTAAACAGGTAGGGGGAAAGTATGCAGCCTTGTCTTACACCTTTGCTTATTTTAAACCATTCTGTTTCTCCTTGTTCCGTTCGAACTGTTGCTTCTTGATCAATGTACAGATTACGCAAGAGAACGATCAGTTGTTCTGGTATACCCATGCTTCTTAATGTGGCCCAGAGTTTCTCATGGTTTACACAGTCAAAAGCCTTGCTATAGTCGATAAAGCACAAATATATATCCTTTTGGTATTCTTTAGTCTTTTCAAGGATCCATCTCACATCCGCAATGATGTCTCTCGTTCCTCGCCCTTTCCTGAACCCTGCTTGCACTTCAGGTAGTTCTTGTTCTAGGTATGGCTGTAGTCTCTTTTGAATAATCTTCAGTAGAATCTTGCTGGCATGTGGGATCAGAGCGATTGTGCGATAATTTCCACAGTCAGTTGGATCACCTTTCTTTAGTATTGGTATAAACACAGATCTTTTCCAGTCAGTTGGCCATGATGTTGTCTTCCATATTTCTTGGCAGAGCCTTGTAAGTACGGTAACAGCTGCATCAGATTGCTGCAATACTTCTATGGGAATGCTATCAATGCCTGGTGCTTTGTTCTTTGATAAGGCTTTCAATGCTGCTTCAACTTCTTCTTTCATCACCAATGGTTCCTGATCATAAGGTATAGGTTGAAACGGCTGTTGGTCCACTTGATCTTTATCATATAAAAACTCTGTATATTCCTTCCACCTTTTCTTGATCTTCTCAGCATCATTCAACATAGAACCTTGAGCATCTTGTAACATTCCAATTCGGGGCTGGAACTTTTTCTTTAACTCTCGCAGCTTTAGGAAAGCCGATCTTGTTCTTCCTCTAATAGTTTCTGCTTCTATTTCCTTGCAAGTGTCATTGTAGTACTTTTCCTTGTCCTGTCTTGCTGCACGTTGGAAATCTCTGTTGAGTTCTGCGATTGTCTTTCTTTCTCCTTTGGCTTTAGCTTCTCTGCGTTTCTGGGCAATTTTCAGAGTTTCTTCCGTCATCCATTTTGGCCGTTTTTGCTTTTTCACCTTTTGTAGAGACTTCTCGCTTTCTTCCAGCACAACCTTCTTGATGTCATTCCATAACTCTTCCGGAGCTCTGTCATTTGTATCTAAAGCAGCAAATCGATTTTGCAGGCAGTCTTTAAATTCCAGTGGTATATTCTCAAGGTCATATTTTGGTGCATTCATGAGTGGTTTGCTCTTTTTCAACTTTAGCTTGAGTTTGCATACTAGTATATGATATTATAGCCATACAGTATACAGTATGGACAGACTATAGATTTTACAATCAATCTGAAAAAATCAATATCCCTATTTGATATCCCAAATGATTCATGCAATTAATATTTGAGTTAACCGCATAAATTGTTGATTTTTAAAATTCATGGCTCCTATTTATTTATTTTATTTTATTTACATTTTTATACCGCAATTTCCTGCAGATCAGTTGCGGTTTACAATGAACAATATGAATTGTACGAAACAATACGTATTCAATTACATGGAACGGTTTCAACTATGTACATTAACATTATAACAAATTATATAATATAATTGTTAACTATATACAGACGTGAACAGATATGTTTTTTTATAATTTTATTGTTTTTATTAGCCAAGATGTCCAATATACAAACCTTTACATGTGTCATACATACAAATACATCTAATCCGACTGGTACATCTTAGCCCTTATATAAAAAGACCGCACACTTATTAAATGTTCTGCTCTATAGTACCAACAGTCTTTAGCATCATAACTTATCCCTAACACACAGTATATCTACACTCATCCATTTCCTTTTCGTTCCATTTACTCTAGTGTGATCTAATCCTCTTAAATATTTCTTCAGATATCATGAAAACAATGTTGATAAAACACAACAAACATGGATGTAGTGCCCATTACATACTGCACTATTGTTCCATTAATAAGCATTCCCCATCTGTATGCTACCTTTCTCCTCCTCCCTTGATCCTTTTAGATTGAAAACACATTTATCCAGGCTTTAAACGGGAACATTACATCACAGTCCCTTTAACCATGAACATCAATTAAAATCCTCCAACATGAGCCCCACAACGTGCCCAATTCAACCTCACCCTGTTAACCCCCACCATCCTACTCCCCCTTCCCCACCCTCCTCCTCCATCCCCTCCCCCACCTCTTACCCCCACCTATCCTATCCCCCCTCCCTCTGTTCCTCAAAATGCCTACTGCTATCCTAAAGCTAAACCTCACCTCCCCCGCCCCCTCCTACCGCAACTACCCCATCCTCCCACCCTCTCACTCTTAGCCATTTCCACACCCCCTCCCACCGCCTCTCTGTTTTTTCCTCCTTGCCCCGTTTTCCCCCCGTGATTTTGTACATAAGATAAATGTTTGACAGCCGCCTCGCATAACTGCTCATAGGTGGTAGAGCCGGCCTATTCCAGTGCCCTGCAATTTCACATCTAGCTGCCGTGACACAAATGTGTTTTAAGTTCACCACACTACCATTGGCCCTCAGCCAAAAGCTAAGGGGGCCATTCTGAGCCGTGGATAGTGGGAATAGACAGGCCGTTGCAACGTCCATCCCCGCTATTTGGCCCCCTCTGCATCCCCGGCTAACTTCCCCATACAAACAAGGTGTTTATACGGGAGGCTAGATGGGGGCGGGAAGGGGTGGAGTTAGGGGGCAGTGGGCGGTCCATGGTCCCAGATGTACAGGGCCAATTGTAATGTCGGCCCTGTACGTCCAAGGCCAGTAGACTGAATGGGGAACTTATTCCACCTCTGAAGTGAAATAAGTTCCCCTAGACGGCGGGGGACAGCTGGCCTGGGCAGCGGAAGGGGAAGGAGGGGGTGCAAGTGATTCCCTGCAGCCCGACCCTGGCCTTGGGAGGCCAGATCAGGGGTCAGACTGCGGGGAATTGAAGAACAGGTTGGTGACTGGGGATTGTGGCTCCTGAATGGAGCCATGGGGCCATGGCAACCAGATGCCATGGCGCTGCGGCTCCATTCAGGGGCCTTGAATGGGTAGAGGCTTGAATGGGTAGCCGGGTAGAGGCCTGTATGTGCAGGCTGGATGGAATCAGGTCCCAGCCTGCATGTACAGGCTAGTTGTGATTCTGATCCCGCAGGACTAGACGTGCCCCATGGAAACAGAATCGTGTCTGACACTGTGTGTTCGATTCCGATCGGGCACACAGGGGCATGGACATTCTGAACAGAATGAGGCCCTATGCATTTAAGAGTATAAGCTCCAGAAGGTGTATGACAGAGCAGGGGTCAAAGTTGTCTGGATAATGCCAATCAGTGCTATCCAGATTTGTCCATTTCAATTTAGGACATCATATTCAGAGGTCCAATTTAAGTGGATAAGCAGACTGAAAATCTGCTTAAACGGTAAATAAGTCATTTTATTTTAAGAGGATTTTTTCCTTATAAATATTGGCTTTAGTATTCTTAATATTGATAGACTGCTGCAGAAACAGCTATTGCACCCTTGTAGGACAGCCAGGAAACTGGGGAAGGATGCAAGGGTGCATAAACCCAGTCACTGAGCAACAAAAGCAGCTGTTGGCCAGTCTCATACAGTATGTAAATTCAAAGGGAATTGCACTTTATGGTTTCTGACAATAAGACTGTTACTACTAAAATTTTGGGGCAGGGGGGAGGGAACAGGGGAAGAAATGAATTTAAGTTATAGTAAAAACTGAATTTTGCCATTTCAACTAATATTTTTCTCCTGCTGAGAGGGCCGGTGTAAGGGTATTAGGTGCTCTAGGTGAACCTTCAGCGTTACGCCCCCTTCCAGTGCCTAATTGGGCATCATACATACAATGCAAAGTTTAAAATGTAAAAACATGTGTCTGCCCAGCCTCCCTGCAGGTTACAGAACGTGCTGATGATTCTGAATTTGTGTGGCTGTCAGGATCTATTGGTTTACTTTGACTGCTGCTGCTGCTCGTTGCAAACTGCTGCCCTTTTGACTAGTGGTGGTCCGGCCCTGCCTGCTAAAGAGGTGTGTAACCTGCAATAGACTTTATCGTTGTTTTAGGTGAACAGTCTACATCTAAGAATTACTCTGACTGGTGGTTTCCCTAAACTGGAGCATTTGAGCCCTAGCCCAATATATCCCAATTCTATTGGTAGGAATAGTGGCAGAAATAGGAATGCTAAGTGGTCACATACCTTTGTGTCTGTGCAGAGTGCACTACAGTGTCTTGTAAAAGGACAAAACTCCGATAAATTAATTTTCAGAACTTCTGTGCAAAGACATCATCCCCGTTCATGACTCATGCTGGGCTAAAGTCATCATGAAGTCACTCTCCTGTTGTGATGTCACTGAAAAGCAAACTTCCTGGAATCGTAGCACAGAGAGAGCCCAGTAAATAGTGTTCTGAATGCAATTGCTATAGGAAACATCGTTCTTAGCTTCAGGTCTTGGATGACAACTCAGACAAATAATTACATATTATTATTACATTACTCTGGCAGTGTCATGTAATAGTTTGAGGTAAGAGCGAATAGCGATGCTAATAAAGAGAGCTCCTGCTGACCCAGTGTAGGGAACAGTTTTTTAAAATATAATACTTTGTTCAATGTAATGCCAATTTTGAAAAAGGGTTCCAGAGGTGATCTGGCAAATTGCAGACTGGTGAACCTCATGTCAGCACCGGGCAAAATGGTAGATAGAAACCATTATAAAGAACAAAATTACTGACTACATAGATAGTCATGGTTTAAAGAGAGACAGCCAACATGGATTTAGCCAATAGCAAAGTGCAGTCAATGAATAAATCCAGGAGTCAATTGACAGGGTCCAAGCCAGTTTATTGTGCACAGACCCAATCAGTCAAAGCTTCAAAAGGAACTGAGCAAAAGTTTTTACAGAGACATAACCATTTATACCTCTTTTTCAGTTTGATACATGAGAACTTTCTATTGGTTCTAACTCGATACATACAAACTTCTCATTGGTTCTACGCTCCCTGCACCTGTCTAATTAGAAATCCCTCCGGGGCCTAGCAACCAGCCCCCTCCCTTAGGATTGCTCTAACAATGGTGCAGTTCTTGATTTTGTTACTTCTCTACTGCAAGGTTATCCCTAGCTCCAGGAATGCATGTATTTAAACATTTCTTTTCTTTCACACACAAGAGAATAATGAAAGACTTATGAATTCATAAAAACTTCTTATTAAGCACTTTAAAACAGTTTTCTCATTTCTCACAGATTTTTGGTTCTTTTCTAGCTATAATGGGAGTTAGGATCCAGGCCTAACTTACAGGCCTTTCATAATAGCAGGCCATGCTAGGCCATAGCCTACCACATTCCCCTCTTTGATTATTCTCACCCGCAAGTGAGAAAGGGTGAGAATTAAATCACTCATTAGTCAATTAACACATTATACAGGTGTAATAGCATCATCGTGTGGTATAGGGTAATATTGCCACATAGCTAATATCTTTGTAGCTGCCTTCCTTTCTACATTGCTATCAATGGCTGCTGACTTTATTCAACTGTGATGAATCCAGGGTTCGAGTTTTGCAACTTTAACTGCTGTTGGGGTTAACAAGATGACAACATAAGGTCCCTTCCAATGCGGTGTCAACGGTGTCTTTCTCCACTCTTTGATCCACACCGAGGCTCCAGGCTTGAGAGGATGCAGGGGTTCTGTTTGATGGATGAGCAGCTGGTCTTGTACCCACGTATGAAGACTCTGCAAAACAGAACTTAAAACCAATAGTTCTTGTCTAGTAACTTCAGATCTAATCTGTTCCATATCTCCCTTTATTTCCTATACAATAGGCGGGGGTCACCCATACAGAATCTCAAAAGGGGAAACTCCTAAAGACTTAGCAGGGGCTAAGTATATCCTAAGAAGGGCTATAGTGTGGCAGGTGTAGGCCTGTGATCCACAGTGTCTGACATAAGCAAGCCTAACTAGCTTGACCTGTAAATGAAGCTTGTGAAGAGGCCCATAGGAATTGCACATCCCCCAATATGCTGCTATAGAACTAAGAATTTAGTAAAAGTATTGAATTAGCTTAGACAAGCAGAACGAATGGAAAAATACAGAAATTCATGTTTAAAACTGCTGACAGAGAAGTTATAGAGCCCTGCTTCCCTGCACGTAGCAACTAGCCCAGTAGCCTTGAAAGTAGGAAAGTAACAAGTTAGTGAACTGACCATTGTAACAGGGACTAGAAGGGGGGTAAGCAGGTGCTGAGCCCACTGAAAGAATATAATTGGATAATCATATCAGTACCGGGACCAATAGAAGGGGTACGGGAGGTACGGGAGGTTACCGGGACCAATGAAATGTTTTTCTATACCTATAATGAAGCTAAAGTCTATAAAAGTTGTTGTATTGCCAGAGAACTTTGCTCAGCCATTTTGAATTTGATTCTGCTTGAGACTTGTGCACAAATAAATGATTTGGACCTTCTGAACAGACTCCTGGTATCATTGGTTTGTCTGCGCTCTGCTGCTACATATTCTTGGTACGTTGGCCGGGAAGTTGTGGAATCAGAGTGTATATAGGGCAATATACCACGACATTCCGCCTCTATAGGCTTGGTCCTGCCGGGATCGCGCCCTTCCGACGGGGGCTGCTTCCTGGCGCCGCCGGTCCATTGCATCGGAGGAAGTTGGTCGGACCTCGGCGGGTGCCGGGCCCGGTTGGAGCCAACGCCTCGAACCCGAGTGAGGGGAGTCCAAGGTCCAACTCATGCGCCTGCTTGGGGAATTTGAGGACCGGATCCGGTGAGTATAGTTTTGATTTGTTGTCTAGACAGATAAGAAAGAGCAGTGCTGCCATTTGAACTTGGAACTTGGAAATTGGTAAGAGAGCTTGATCACCTCTCAAAGACGGACCGAGTACCCCCGCATGAGTATTCGCAGGGCGAAACTCCCGTCTTCTTGTATTTTGGTAATTGAACAAGACTAGTCAGAATAGATAGAAATAAATGCATTCTGGGATATGTTGCTAGCATGATTGTGTGAATGAAGTGTGTATGAGAGGTCTGGCAGCACAGACCAAGCGAAGGCGGACCCCTGAGTAGCGCATTTCCTGACCGGGCGACCGCGTTCAGGTCGCAAAAAGGGGGAAGCGATCGTCGTCTTGTCTTGTTATTTGTTTCCCTTATACGTTTCTAGGGCCGTGAGGACCCCTTACCCACGGTCCGCCCTCCTTTTCCCTTCTGTCTGTTGTTGCGCGCACACATCGAAATGGGAGGGGCGGGGTCTACTAGGAACACTCCATTAGAATGTATGATCGCACATTTTAAAGAGGGATATTCCGGAGATTATAGTATTAAAATGACTGCAGCCCGTTTACAGATTTTGTGTACTAGGGAGTGGCCTGATCTAGACCCTACCTGGCCTCGAGAGGGAACCTTAAATGTAGGAATTATCCAGTTAGTTCATCATAGAGTGCGGATAGCGCACCCCGATCAGTACCCCTATATAGATTCTTGGTTAAGTATTTGTGAAGATCCGCCCCCTTGGGCGCAGCGCTGCTATGAAGAGCAGTGCAGAATAATGTTAGCGAAAACAGATTATAGTCAGAAAACAGAAAATAAACAGCCTAGTAAGAAAGGGAAAGATGAGAAATCCAGGAAGAAACCCATCCTGGTCGATCCTGATTCCCCAGAAGTAATTCCCCGACAGCCTAGAACCCCGGGCCCAGTAAGAGTAGCCCGGCATCCTGCCCCAGAGCCCCGGAGACAGCGGGTGCGGGACCCAACCCCTGAGCCACCTCCTGAAGAGCAGGAAGATGAGCTCCCTTTAGTTGAAGAAGATGATTCTACTGAGACAGAGACAGAGAAAGGCGAGTCAGATTCAGAAACAGAGAAGGAAGAAATTGAGAATTCCCCGAGTGAGACTGACAGTGTAGAAGCGACTGCCAGTGTTAGCCTGCCAGTAAAGAGTAAATCCAAGACAAAGCATATAGAAAAGAAAGTAACCCGTGATAAGCCTGTAGAAAAGAAAAAGAGCCCTGATAGGAGAAGTACGAAAATATCACTTAGATCCCAAAAGACCTCTACTGCTAAGATGATGCCTTTACGGCAAGTCCCAGGAGTGCCTATAAGAAATGATGATAATGAGGTGGTAGCGGGACCCCCAAGCTATGTGTATGTCCCTTTCTCTACAACTGATTTGTTAAATTGGAGGACGCATTATGCCTCCTATACCAATAAACCCCAAGAGCTTACAGAATTAGTGAATACTATTATGGAAACCCATCAACCCACATGGGCAGATTGCCGTCAGCTCCTGTCCACCTTATTTACTACGGAGGAGCGGACACGAATTAGAAAAGCAGCTATAGACTGGCTGGCAGATAACCCTGTAGCTCCAGAACGAGGAGAAGAAAGAATAGACTATCGGGAAGCGGCCCAGAGGCAATTCCCGAATGAAGACCCCCGATGGGATCCGAATACTGAAAGAGGATCCAGAGCCCTAGCCCGTTTTCGCCAAGGCTTGTTACAAGGCCTGAAAAGGGGGGGCCAGAAAGCTATGAACCTTTCCAAAGTTACTGAAGTTAACCAAGGCATAGATGAGAGTCCAGCAGTGTTTTATGAAAGGTTAACTGAAGCATACAGAATGTATACTCCCTATGATCCCGATGCACCAGGAAGTTTATGCATGGTGAATTCTGCTTTTGTAAATCAGTCTCAACCAGACATTAGACGTAAATTACAGAAATTAGAGGGGTTTGCGGGCATGAATGCAACACAGTTATTGGAAGTCGCTCATAAAGTGTATGTGAATCGTGATAATGAAAGACAGAAAGAATGTGATCGAAAGATGAAGAAGAAAGCTGATTTTTTGGCTGCGGCCATAGTTGAACAGAAAAGGGGAGGTGTCCCTAGTCGAAGGAGCAGAGGAAGGGGGCGGGGCCGAGGTGGAAGCCGGCCCCAGCAGCTAGGCGTGAACCAATGCGCCTATTGCAGAGAGGAAGGACATTGGAGAGATGCATGCCCGCAACTCGAAGACGCCCACGAAGATGACGAAAACAACCATCAATGGAAAGGAGAAAAACGAGGCCGTCCCCGACATCGCGGAGGAGCCAATCGAGAGCAATATCAGCGTGAAAGAGGAGAAGCCGTGCAAGCATTGGCGGCAACAGCCTATGATGAAGATGACGTGGATTAGGACAGACAGGGCTCCGAATTTGCTTTAGGTCTCCAGGAGCCTATGGTCGGAATACAAATAGGAGACCAAGTTATGAACTTTATGGTTGATACTGGAGCAGAACATTCAGTAGTAGACAAAAAGATAGCCCCATTTTCTACAAAAGCAGTCACCATTGTAGGAGCAACTGGCGCCAAAGCTACAAAACCTTTTCTTCAGAATCGCATATGCAGTCTAGGAGGACAGCAAATAACTCATCAATTCCTTTACATGCCAGAATGTCCAGTGCCACTACTGGGACGAGATATGTTAGCTAAGCTACAGGCCCAAATATCCTTCACTGAAAGAGGAGAAATGCAAATGACAGTTAATTCACAAGCCAAACCAGCAGGAATAATGCTGCTCACAGTTCCCCGAGAAGAAGAATGGAGATATTACAGTGATGATTCTGTCCAAGACACCTATTTCGAACAAACCTTGAAAAGTATTGATGCCCCACCTGGAGTATGGGCAGAAGGCAGTCCTCCAGGCCTAGCCAAACATATAGCTCCAGTAATTGTGATTCTCAAGCCTAGTGCTACACCAGTACATGTCAAACAATACCCTCTCCCTAGAGCTGCAATTGAAGGCATCCACCGCCACTTGCAAAGATTACTGGAACATGGGCTACTGAAAGTATGTCAATCCCCATGGAACACCCCACTCCTGCCAGTGAAAAAGCCTGGAACAGATGACTACCGCCCAGTGCAAGATCTAAGAAGAGTGAATGAAGCAGTTGAAACTATACATCCAGTTGTACCCAATCCTTACACTCTTCTAGGACTGATTCCTGCTGAAGCCACCCACTTTACTGTTCTAGATTTGAAAGATGCATTCTTTTGCATAAGATTAGCCCCTGTGAGTCAGATATTATTTGCATTTGAATGGCAGGACCCCATCTCTGGAAGAGGGGGAAAACTTACCTGGACACGATTACCCCAAGGATTCAAAAATTCGCCTACCATCTTTAGTGCTGCACTGAATCAAGATCTTTCCAGCTATCCAGTGGCCCCGGGGAAGAGAGTGCTTCTCCAATACGTGGACGATCTGCTGATAGCTGCTGTATCAGAAAGTGAATGCATACAAGCCACCAAAGACCTCTTGCAGTTATTAGATGAAGCTGGATATAAAGTTTCCAGAGCAAAAGCACAATTATGTCAAAAAGAAGTGAAATACTTGGGCTTTCGTATAACCCAAGGAAGTCGAAAATTAGGCAGAGAAAGAAAAGAAGCAGTATGTAGAATTCCAACCCCAACAACCAGAAAGCAAGTCAGAGCCTTTCTGGGAGCAGCAGGATATTGCCGAATCTGGATTCCCAACTTTGCCCAAATTGCTAAGCCACTGTATGAAGCCACAAAAGGAGAAGAAAGGTCGCCACTGGAGTGGGGACCTGAGCAGGATACAGCCTTCAAGACGCTGAAGGAAGAATTGATGTCATCACCAGCCCTTGGACTACCAGATGTTCACAAACCTTTCCACTTGTTTGTACATGAAGCACAAGGAAATGCCTTAGGCATGTTGACTCAGAAATTGGGAAATTGGGAATGACCTGTAGCATACCTATCGAAACAGTTGGACACCGTGGCCAAAGGATGGCCACCCTGCCTGAGAGCAGTTGCAGCTACAGCATTGTTGGTGAGCGAAGCAGACAAGCTCACACTAGGACAGAATATACGAGTCACTGTGCCACATGCAGTCCTTGCCCTTATGGAACAGAAAGCAAATCATTGGCTCACCAATTCCCGAATGATTGAAATATCAGAGCATGCTATGTGAAAACCCACAGATACAACTGGAAGTGAGCCATGCCTTGAATCCAGCCACATGGATACCCATTAGTGAAGAACTTCCAGAGCATGACTGTATAGAAGTCATGGACACTGTATTCTCAAGCCGACCTGATCTGACAGATGTGCCCATAGACAATCCTGACCAAATCTATTATGTTGATGGAAGCAGTCTCATCATCAATGGACGACGCTGTGCCGGATATGCAGTAGTCACTCAACATGAAGTTGTTGAATCATCAGCCCTAGCCTCAGGCACATCAGCCCAGAAAGCAGAATTGATTGCACTTACCCGAGCACTACTACTAGGAGAAAAACTTGTGTTGAATGTATATACAGACTCTAAATATGCCTTCACCACCCTACATGCCCATGGAGCTCTCTACAAAGAAAGAGGACTCATCACATCCGGAGGAAAATCAGTTAAGTATGGCCCCGAGATACTGATGCTACTTGATGCAGTATGGGCCCCAACTCGTGTAGCTGTCATGCATTGCAGAGGACATCAAGCAGGAAAAGGAGAAGTTGCCCGAGGAAACAGATTTGCAGATGCCTCAGCACGACAAGCAGCTATGACAGGACAAATTTTGCCACAAGCCACGCTGATGCAGGCAGCATTGTTTCCAGTACCCTTGAACTCATGGACACCACGATATACCACCAAAGAATTAAACTATTACTGTGACAGAGAAGATGGAGTACTGAAAGATGGGTGGATTGAACTGCCACCAGCAGAGGGCAGTCAACCCCCAGGACAAATAGTAATTCCTGAATTGTTAGGACCAGCCTTTGTTAAAGCTTTCCATGAAGCCACACATTATGGGAAGACCGCCATGGAAAAAGCACTTAGACCACATTTCTACATTGCCATGTTACCAGCCCTATCAGCCCCAGTAGCACGCCAGTGTCAAATTTGCACCAAAAACAATGCCAAGCAAGGTCCCACACCACCACCTCGAGTTCAGTCAGGAGGTGTAACCCCCATGCACCACCTGCAGATTGATTTTACTGAAATGCCAAAAGCCAGTGGATACCACTACCTATTAGTACTAGTTTGTACTTTCTCTGGGTGGGTAGAAGCCTTCCCAACCAGAACCGAAAAAGCTAGAGAAGTCACCAAAGTTTTATTGAGAGAGATTGTTCCTAGATTTGGAATTCCAGCAGTAATAGGGTCAGACAATGGACCCTCATTTGTTTCCCAGGTTACTCAACAGTTAGCAAAAGCCCTACAGATACAATGGAAACTCCACGCTGCATACAGACCCCAGAGTTCAGGGAAAGTTGAGCGAATGAATCGTACCTTGAAAGCCCAAATGTCTAAGCTTTGCCAGGAGACACACTTGAAGTGGCCCCAAGTGCTCCCAATAGCTTTACTCAGAATACGCTCAGCTCCTGTGAAGTCAACAGGTTTTTCCCCTTTTGAAGTTCTATATGGTAAACCCCCACCAATAGTGCAAGGAATTAAAGGAAGTCTAGCCCAGATTGGTTCAGAAATAACCAGGCAAGAACTCCTAGCTCTTAGTTTTGTTCTGCAGACTCTCCATGCGTGGATCCAAGACCAGTTGCCTATCAACTTGACTGAACCCCTGCATCCCTACCAGCCTGGTACCTCGGTGTGGATCAAAGATTGGAAGAAGAAGACACCGCTGGAACCCCATTGGAAGGGACCATACATCGTCATCCTGTCTACCCCAACTGCAGTAAAGGTAGCGGAGATCGACGCCTGGATCCACCACAGCAGAGTCAAGCCCGCAGCAGCTCCAGAACCTGAGCAGTGGACCGCGGAGCAGCATCACGATGCACCTTTACGAGTTACTCTGAGACGGCAACCAGCAGCGTAGACACTTTGTCACAGTGCCTTGCAGTAGCCAAGTCTTTCGAAGAGGATTGCTGTTTTCCATGCAGCAACAGTTTTGTTTCAACGAACCCAATCTGCGTGTGATTTTGCACACTACTTTGATACTACATTGATTAACCACACTTCAAAAGCCAACTGAAATTGCTAAGTTGGTTACTGTGTGATGAACAATTTGAGGATCTTCAATCAACACTCAGCACCCGTTGAAATTGCTTTATTAGCGCACGGGACGAAGAAAAGATCGTCGTGGTCAAGATTTGCAAGCTGAGGATTCAGAAGAACTCCAATCAACATGTATCTCTATTTTTGCTTGGCCCTGGTTGCCTGTTTTGGAGGTTTTGAATTGACTCATGCTTTAACTCCATGCACTGCTTGCATTACTTCTACTCGAACGGGACTGAAAGTAACTCAGACTTTGATTTATCATTCTCACTATAAATGCACTGGTAAAGTGACTCGGTGTATTTATAACACCACTGAACTAAATGTTTGCATTAAAGGTAACTCCAGAGTATGCTATAACCCGCATCAGAATCCATCATATTATACGTTGGAAATAAGATGGAAGGATGCAGACGGACCTATAATTAATGCTACACGACCACTTAAAGATGCTAGTATACCTGCTGTTTTATATTTTGATGCATGTGATGTTATAAACAGAGATAGTCGTTCCAGATGTGGTACCTGGGAAAAAGCCTATCGCAATGATCATAAGTATATGTGCCCAGAATGTGCCACGGGATGGAGAAAGTGTACTGGTAAGAAAGAGTCATATAGTACTGCCCCAGCTGCAGATTACTATTGCCCAAACTGGGAGTGTGTTTTTTATGCTACATGGAATGCTGGTATTACAGATGTACAGAGAGATAATCGAGTTGCCACTTTGACTAAGTCAAAAACAGATGACAAATGTAAGAAAGGTGCTTGTAACCCTTTGCAATTACGGATTCGTAATCCTAATGCATGGAAACAAGGATACAAGTTTGGTTTACGTATTGCAGGTGGAGCAGTAGATCCAGGAACCATTGTGTATATAAGATTGAATACCCAAGCCTACAAGTCATCTAAATATCACATCCATAACACTTTCTATGAAGCTATGCATGTAAATAAGTTCGAAATTCCACATCCATCCCAGAATTTGTTTTTAGAATTAGCTGGAGCAGTAGTATCCAGTCTAAAGATCTCAGATTGTTATTTCTGTGGCGGAACCCAGATGGGTGACCAATGGCCATGGGAGGCCCAAGAATTTAATTATTCTCTGACCTACAATCAGACTGAATTACACAAGACTACTAGTGAATGGGTGTTAGCGCACCCAATTGTTGGACGTCTTTGCTATGCCAGAACTGGACCCCAGTTCACCCAACAGGTAGGACAGCTGGTCTGTCTTGGCCAGAAGTTTTATAATGCCACTACCAAGAAGACGTCATGGTGGTCAGGAAGTAAAGAACCTGAACCTCCTAACCCATTAGCCAGATTTCCTGAACTTGCTAGTTTATGGACTAATCTTGCCAAAACTCATGCTTGGCAAGCCCCACCTGGTCTGTATTGGATCTGTGGAAACCGAGCGTATGCTCAACTCCCATCACATTGGGGAGGAGCATGTGTCTTAGGGACCATCAGACCTTCTTTCTTTCTCCTACCCACAGAACATGGAGAACAATTAGGATACCCAGTGTACACTACTCACAGACACAAAAGAGCATTGCGACAGAAAAGATCACCCCTTCAAGTAGGTAAATGGGAGAAGTGGAAGGGTGATGATTGGCCACCAGAAAGAATTATTGAGCATTATGGGCCTGCCACTTGGAATGATGATGGTATGTATGGTTATCGAACACCAATCTATATGATTAATCGTATTATTCGCTTACAAGCAGTAGTTGAAATAATAACTAATGAAACTAGTCACGCTCTCACACTTTTAGCTAGACAAAGCACCCAAATGCGCACTGCCATATACCAGAATCGTCTAGCACTTGATTATTTGTTAGCAGCTGAAGGAGGAGTATGTGGTAAACTGAATCTAACCAATTGCTGTTTGAAAATAGATGACAAAGGTCAAGTAGTTGAAGAAATTGCTGAAGATATGCGCAAACATGCTTATGTGCCAGTTCAGACTTGGCACCCACTAAGATTACCTAACTGGTTTGCTAACCTTTTCTCATGGCTAGGAGGACTGAAGACTTTTCTCATACTAGTATTACTGATTGTTGTTGTTATTTTCCTATTGCCATGTATAATCCCATGCTGTATGCGTTCCATACACAGTGCTATTGATAGTACAGTAGAGCGGAAGACCGCAACTAAGATAATGGCTCTATACCAACCTCGTCCTCCTGGATATAGCAGGACTCCTCTAACTGTAGTATAATTACTTTGAAGTGATTTAATTCTCACACCTTATTAACTAATAGGGTGAGATTAATCAAAGGGGGGAATGTGGCAGGTGTAGGCCTGTGATCCACAGTGTCTGACATAAGCAAGCCTAACTAGCTTGACCTGTAAATGAAGCTTGTGAAGAGGCCCATAGGAATTGCACATCCCCCAATATGCTGCTATAGAACTAAGAATTTAGTAAAAGTATTGAATTAGCTTAGACAAGCAGAACGAATGGAAAAATACAGAAATTCATGTTTAAAACTGCTGACAGAGAAGTTATAGAGCTCTGCTTCCCTGCACGTAGCAACTAGCCCAGTAGCCTTGAAAGTAGGAAAGTAACAAGTTAGTGAACTGACCATTGTAACTGGGACTAGAAGGGGGGTAAGCAGGTGCTGAGCCCACTGAAAGAATATAATTGGATAATCATATCAGTACCGGGACCAATAGAAGGGGTACGGGAGGTACGGGAGGTTACCGGGACCAATGAAATGTTTTTCTATACCTATAATGAAGCTAAAGTCTATAAAAGTTGTTGTATTGCCAGAGAACTTTGCTCAGCCATTTTGAATTTGATTCTGCTTGAGACTTGTGCACAAATAAATGATTTGGACCTTCTGAACAGACTCCTGGTATCATTGGTTTGTCTGCGCTCTGCTGCTACAATAGGAAGAACCTGGGGCCACTTCAGGTGAACGTCTTGGCAAAGTTTGGACAACTGAGATTTCAGGGTTCTATTCATACATTCTACTTTTCCTAAATTCTGAAATCTGTAGGCAGTATGCATCTGATAATATCAATATCTCGGGCCATACTTAATGGACTTGCTTCCTGAGGTTATCCACCCTCATTCTTTGTACAGGGCCCCATGTGCATGCAAAGTTGTAAGGGCATACTTGGAATCTGGGTACACATTTAGACAGAGCCCCTTTTCCTATTGTCAGTGCTCTAGTAAGAGCTATCAGTTCAGCTTTCTGTGCTGAAGTTTCTGGGGCCAGGGCTGAGGACTCAACTACCAGATCAAGGGTCACTACTGCATATCTGGCACAACAATGTCCATTAATGATGACAAGACTGCTTCCATCTACAAAGAAAGTCCGTCCAGGGTTCTCCAAAGGAACATCAGTCGAATCAGGTTGACTTGAGAAGATAGTGTCCATAGTTTCTAAACAGTCATGATCAGGGGGGTCAAGACCAACTGGTAACAACGTAGCAGGATTCAGAGCTTGACTGACCTTCAATTGTATCTGGGGGTTTTCACACAGCATACTCTGATACCTCAACATTCGTGAATTAGCTAGAAGTTTCCTTTGTGTTTCATAATGGTTAGAACAGAGTGTGGTACAGTAACTTGAAGATTGCTCACTAGGAGGGCTGTAGCTGCAACAGCTCTCAAACAAGGGGCCAGCCTTTTGCAATTACATCTGATTGTTTTGAAAAATAGGCTACTGGTCGTTGCCAAGATCCAATGAGATTGAGTCAACACTCCTAGAACATTTCCTTGTGACTCATGAACATAGAGATTGAAAGGTTTTCTGGACATCTGGTAGACCCAGAGCTGGTGATAACATCAGAGCGGTTTTCAAAGATCAAAAGGCTGCATCCTGTTCAAGTCCCTATTCCAATGGAGACTTTTCCATTCCTTTGGTAGCTTGATACAATGGTTTTGCTAGCAGCGCAAAATTGGGGATCCATATACGACAGTACTCTGCGGCACCCAAGAAGGCTCTCACTTGCCTCCTGGTGGTTGGAGTAGGAATACTGCATACAGCTTCTTTGCGTTCTGGTCCCAGGCGTCTAATTCTGCTGGACAACTGAAATCCTAGGTATTTAACTTGTTTGACATAATTATGCCTTGGCTCTTGAGACTTTGTATCCAGCCTCATTAAAAAGGTGCAAGAGTTCACTAGTGGCTTATAGACATTCACTTTCTGAGTTGGTGGCTATAAGCAAGTTGTCCACATACTGGAGAAAAACCCTTTCTCCTGGGTTCACATAGTAGCTTGAAAGATCTTGATTTAAAATAGCACTGAAGAGAGTAGGTGAATTCTTGAATCCTTGAAGTAATCTAGTCCAGGTGAGTTGGCCCCGCCTTCCTGTTGTGGGGTCCTGCCATTCAAAAACAAACAAAAGTTGACTGGTGGGGGCTAGGCGCACACAGAAAAAGGCTCCCTATTTTCAGACTGACCATAGGCTCCTGGGGAACCAGGGAAACTTGGAGTCCGGTCTGGCCTAGTCTTCATCCATGCTGTAGCCCTCTTCAGCTGCCACTCACTCTATAGCTACTTCCCTTTCTTGCTGGAACACTGTGCTTGGTTTATTCTTTCTAAAATCAAGTACTCCCTCCTTCCCTCCTGGGGGTGGAGTCAAGATATGGGCAATCATATTTTAACAAGAAATCATTTTTCAAGTGCCCAGGTTTTTCTGACTAACTGACTATTTCAAACAAGAAGGGTCGATGGCTTCGGCTTCCGCTTCCGCTTTCACTTACGCGGAGCTTACTAGGACCGCCCTTATGGGAGGTGATCAGACTCCCTTGTCTCGCACACACTCATGTGAGATTTTTCCCAGTTAGTCTATACCAAATATACCAAATCAGTCTTGCGCATACTCATGCAAGACTTTTTCCCCAGGCTGCATTGACTTTTAAACAAGAAAATATCTACTCACCGGATCCAGTCCCTGATACCAAACCAGTTCGTGGGTTGGACCCTGGATTCCCCCGGGTCGGAGGTGTTGGCCAGCTGGACCCGATGGCCCGCCGAGGCAGGCGGAACCCTCTCCGATACAAAGGGATCGGCGGTGCCTGAGAAGTTCCCCTGCGGTCGGACAGACATGGTTCCAACCGGACCAAACCTCGAGGCGAAATTCGTAGATTATTCACTTGAATACCATTTACTACTCGCACTTCCCGTCCCAACGCACCAAGAATATGTTGTAGCAAAGTGCAGTCAATGAATAAATCCAGGAGTCAATTGACAGGGTCCAAGCCAGTTTATTGTGCACAGGCCCAGTCAGTCAACGCTTCAAAAGGAACTGAGCAAAGGTTTTTACAGAGACATAACCATTTATACCTCTTTTTCAGTTTGATACATGAGAACTTTCTATTGGTTCTAACTCGATACATACAAACTTCTCATTGGTTCTACGCTCCCTGCACCTGTCCAATTAGAAATCCCTCCGGGGCCTAGCAACCAGCCCCCTCCCTTAGGATTGCTCTAACAATGGTGCAGTTCTTGATTTTGTTACTTCTCTACTGCAAGGTTATCCCTAGCTCCAGAATGCATGTATTGAAACATTTCTTTTCTTTCACACACAAGAGAATAATGAAAGACTTATGAATTCATAAAAACTTCTTATTAAGCACTTTAAAACAGTTTTCTCATTTCTCACAGATTTTTGGTTCTTTTTTAGCTATAATGGGAGTTAGGATCCAGGCCTAACTTACAGGCCTTTCATAATAGCAGGCCATGCTAGGCCATAGCCTACCACAAAGGAAGGTCTTGTCTTACTAATCTGTTATATTTTTTGAAGGTGTGATTAAACAGGTAGACAAAGGTGAGTCGGTTGATATAGTGTATCTGGATTTTCAGAAAGCCTTTGACAAGGTCCCTCATGAGAGACTCTTGGCAAAATTAAAAAGTAATGGGATAGGAGGCAGTGTACGATTGTGGATCAGGAACTGGTTAAAAGATAGAAAGCAGAGGGTAGGGCTAAATGGCCAATTTTCCCAATGGAGAAAGGTGAGTAGTGGTGTACCCCAGGGATCTGTGCTGGGTCCGCTGCTTTTTAACATATTCATAAATGATCTGGAAATGGGAATAACAAGTGAGATGATCAAATTTGCAGATGACACAAAATTATTAAAGTTGTTAAAACACAAGAGGATTGTGAAAAATTGCAAGACGACCTTGATAAATTGGAAGACTGGGCATCCAAATGGCAGATGAAATTTAATGTGGACAAGTGCAAAGTAATGCAACTAGGAAAAAATGGTTACACGATGCAAGGTTCCAAATTAGGAACCACCACCCAGAAAAAAGATTTAAACATCATTGTGGATAAACTGTTGAAACCCTCCGCCCTTTGTGCAGTGGCAGCCAAGAAAGCGAATAGAATGCTAGGTATCATAAGGAATAGAATGGAGAATAAAACAAAGGATTATATAATGCCTCTGTATCGTTTCATGGTGCAACCGCACCTTGAATATTGTGTGCAATTCTGGTTGCCGTACCTTAGAAAGGATATAGCAGAATTAGAAAAGGTACAGAGAAGAGCTACTAAAATTGTAAAGGGGATGGAAGGATACCCCTATGAGGAAAGGCTAAAAAGGTTAGGGCTCTTCAACCTGAAAAACAGATGACTGAGAGATATGATAGAGGTATATAAATTAATGAATGGAGTGGAGCAGACAAACGTAGATTGATTGTTTACGCCATCACAAAGTAGAAAGACTAGGGGGACACACAATGAAGCTTCAATGTAACCCATTTAAAACTAAGAGAATTTTTTTTTCACTAAACACGTAATCAAACTCTGGAATTCGTTACTGGAGGATGTACTAAAAGATGTTAGTGTAGCTGGGTTTAAAAAAGGTTTGGACAAGTTCCTGGAGAAAAGGTCCATAAACCATTATTAAAGAGGACCCAGGAAATCCACTGCTTACTCCAGAACAAACATTGTAGAAACTGCATGCCCTTTTGGGAACCTGCTAGGTACTTGTGATCTGGATTGGCCACTGTTGGAAATAAAATACTATGCTTGATGGACCTTGGTCTGACTCAGTATGGCATATCTTAGGTTTCCAAAGGTTTCCAGATTCAAATGTGATTATTATTTTTATTATTTGTATAGTGCAAACCAGATCTATGTAGTGCTCTACAGAGACACAGTATAGACCAGTGGTTCTCAACTTTTTTTGTACCGCGACCCCTTTTACCATTGGTCAACTTGTGATGACCCCCAATGATAAAATCAAATGCATCTCTCTTCCTTTTCCATTAACGCATTGTCGCTGTAATCATTTGTTGCATTATAAATAAATTATAGGCCTTTGCAATATGTTTTTATTTATAAAATGTACTTATTTAAACCACAATAATTAATCACAATAACAAGTAACAATATTTGATTTCGAAATTATGATTTTGTAGTCAACGGTTTTAGTATGCTTTATTCAAAAAGACTGATGAAGGGCAAAAATGTTAGCGGACTTGGCAGCGGAAGCAACGTGCGCTTTAAAATTTTTTATTTTTTTTACATTTTGAAGGCGGTGTGAGGCGGCATATCCCGGGATTTGTCAGGCGACCCATAGGTTGAGAGCCGCTGGTATAGATCTTTATGTACAAACTCCATGTTATCAGAACACCTGGCCTCAGTCACACACTCACAACATCGACCCTCACCAAGTACAGAATAAGTAACCATAATCTAAAGTAAAAATAAAAATATGTAGACAAAATTTAAACTGAAACCCCAAGAAGCCAGAGTCCACATGCAGTGCAATATCAGATAAATAAGAGATGCAGTACCCCAATACTGTGTAAAATATAAAGATAGTAAAAAGTCCAATCACTAATATGAAATAAAATTATTTTTTCTACCTTTGTTGTCTGACCAACTTATTCTCTGATCATGCTGGTCCCAATCTGAGGCTTCTGCTTTTCTGTCTTCTCTTAGCTCTCTTTCTGTGGCCTATGGTCCATCTGCCATTTCTTATCTCTTCTTTTGTTTTCTTCACTTCTTTCCATCGGCCTATTTCCAATCCCCGTAACCCTTCCCAGTATCAGCCCCTTTCCAGTCCTCCCTCCCAGTACCTTTAAATGTCAACTTGCATTCCCATGACTGCCACTGGTGTCCATTCCCTTCCAGTCCCCCTCCTTTCCCACTATCCAGCTCCTTCTAGTCCAAATACCATGGCAGCCCCTCTCAGCATCCACTCCCTTCCAGTCCCATTCTCCCATCCCCTCGCATCAGCCCATTTGTAGCCCTAGCCCCCAGTTTTCTTCCAAGGCCAGCAGCTCTATCCTCATAAGAACATAAGATATGCCATACTGGGTCAGACCAAGGTCCATCAAGCCCAGTATCCTGTTTCCAACAGTGGCCAATCTAAGTCATACATACCTAGCAGATCCCCAAAAGACACAGGTTCCACAATGCTTGTATTGGGTCAAGCATTGATATCCTGGGTCCCTTTTTAATAATGGTTTATGGACCTTTCCTCCAGGAACTTGTCCAAACCTTTTTTAAACCCAGCTACACTAACAGCCTTTAGTACATTCTCCGGTAACAAATTCCAGAGTTTGATAACACGTTGAGTGAAAAAAATATTTTATCTTATTTGTCTTAAATAGTTTACCCTGTAGCTTCATTATTCCTCCCCCTCCCTACCATCAGCCCATTTCCAGTTGAAGCCCCCCCCAATCAGCTCACTTCTAGTGCTAGTTCCCCCTCAACCCCATTACCAGTGCTAGGCTCCCCTAATCAGCCCATTACCAGTCCTACACCCCCCCCCCCATCAGCTCATTTCCAATGCTAGCCGCCCTCAGTCCATTACCAGTCCTATCCCTCTCAGTCCGTTACCAGTCCTGCTCCCCCCATCAGCTCATTAGCAGTGCTAGCCTCCCCTAATCAGCCCATTACTAGTCCTTCCCCCATCAGTCCATCAGCCCCCTCCCTCCATCCATCCATCCATCCATGTCAGCCCCCTACCTCCCTCCCACCCTCCATTCATGTCAGCCTGCCTCTGTCCATGTCAGCCCCCCCTCTGTCCACGTCAGCCCTCCTCCCTCCCTCCCCCTTCCTTCCTCCATGTCAGCCCCCCTCTGTCCACGTCAGCCCCCCTCTGTCCATGTCAGCCCCCCTCCCTCTCTCCCTCCATGTCAGCCCCCTCTGTCCATGTCAGCCCCCCTTCCTCCATCCATCCATGTCAACCCCCCCTGTCCATATCAGCCCCTCCCTCCTTCCATGTCAGCCCCTCCCTCCCCCATGCCAGCCCCGTTGCAGGTTCCCTGCCCTCTCCTCCCCTCCTTATGTCTGCCTGCTACTACCCTGTTCTTCTGCAGACACGGTTCCATGTTTCTTAGGGAACCGTGGCTGTGCCTATGAAGCCATTGTGGAGCCCTTCTGTCTCTCGACGGGCTCCGTGCAGCATTGTCCCGCCTCCAAAGGAAGTTGTTTACCACTTCCTTTGGAGGGAGGACAATGCTGCATGGAGTCCGTCGAGAGACGGGAAGGCTCCGCAACATTTTCACAGGCACAGCCGCGGTTCCCTAAGAGGCAGGGAGCCGCGGCTGCAGAAGAAGGGAGGTGGTGAGTTTGCTGCTGCCGAGAAGTGAACTCAGCAGTGGCAGCAACTTGTGCGCTTTTTTTTAATTTTTATTTTTTTAAACTTGAAGGTGGAGTGAGGCTGCATATCCTGGGATTTGTCAGGCGACCACTGGTAAATCCTGAGGCGACCCCCATGGGGGTCGCGACCCACAGGTTGAGAACCACTGGTATATACAGTCTCTACTTCTAATGGGCAGTAGTGTGGCAGGTGCAGGCCTGTGACCCACGGTTTCTGACATAGGCAGGCCAGCATGGCTAGCTTGACCTGTAAATGAGGCCTGTGGAGAGGCATATAGGATTGCACATCCCCCAATATGCTGCTATTGTAAGAAAGAACTCAGTAGAAGTATTGAATTAGCTTAGGTAAGCAGAACTGCAGAACTAAGAAATGGAAAAATACAGAAAAGACATGTTTAAAAGTTACTGATAAGAAAAAGTACATTTGCAGAGAAATAATGAGGAGTGCTGACAGATGAGTTACAGAACCTTGCTCTTCTGCACGCACAAATTGGTCCCATAACCTTGAGAGTGTGAAAGTAACAAGTTGATGAACTGACCATTGTAATTGGGACTAGAAGGGGGGCAGGCAGGTGTCATGCCCACAGAAGCCCACAGAAGGGACATAATTGGAGAAACTTATCAGTACCGGGACCAATGGAAGAGGTACGGGAGGTACGGGAGAGTACCGGGACCAATGAAATGTTTTTCTATACCTAGAATGGAACAGAAGTCTATAAAAGTTGTTGTAATGCTTGAAAACTTTGCTCAGCCATTTTGAAATTGCCTTGCTTGAGACTTGTGCACAAATAAATGATTTGGACCTTCTGAACAGACTCCTGGTATCATTGGTTTGTCTGCGCTTTGCTGCTACATATTCCTTGGTGCATTGGCCGGGAAGTTGTGGAATCAAAGTGTATATAGGGCAATGTACCACGACTTTCCGCCTCTATAGGCTTGGTCCTGCCGGGATCGCGCCCTTCCGACGAGGGCCGCTCCCTGGCGCCACCGGTCCCTTGTATCGGAGGGAGCTGGTCGGACCTCGGCGGGTGCCGGGCCCGGTTGGAGCCAACGCCTCGAACCCGAGTGAGGGGAGTCCGAGGTCCAACTCATGCGCCTGCTTGGGAAGTTTGAGGACCGGATCCGGTGAGTATAGTTTTGATTTTGGGTCTAGACAGAAATAGAAAGAGCAGTACTGCCATTGGAATTTGGAATTTGTAATCTCGAGATATTGGGAATTGGTAAGAGAGCATGATCAACTCTCAAGGAAGAGCCGAGTAGCCTGGCATGGGAATTCGCTAGGTGAAACCCTCATCCTTTTTGTAATTGGGAAAAAGACTAGTCAGAACAGATAGAAACGAATGCATTCTGGGATACGTTGCTAGCATGATTGTGTGAACGAAGTGTGAATGAGAGGTCTGGCAGCACGGACCAAGTGAAGGCGGACCCCTGATTAGCGCATTTCCTGACCGGGCGACTGCGTTCAGGTCGCGAAAAGGGGGAAGCGATTGTCGTCTTGTCTTGTTATTTGTATTCCCTATACGTTTCCAGGGCCGTGAGGACCCCTTACCCACGGTCCGCCCTCCTTTTCCCTTCTGTCTGTTGTTGCGCGCACACATCGAAATGGGAGGGGCGGGGTCTACTAGAAACACTCCATTAGAATGTATGATCGCACATTTTAAAGAGGGATATTCAGGAGATTATGGTATTAAAATGACAGCAGCCCGTTTGCAGATTTTGTGTACTAGGGAGTGGCCCGATATAGACCCCATCTGGCCCCGAGAGGGAACGTTCACCGTAGAGATTATTCAGTCAATACATCGTAGAGTGCGGGTAGCGCACCCCGATCAGTACCCCTATATAGATTCTTGGTTAAGTATTTGTGAAGATCCGCCCCCCTGGGCGCAGCGCTGTTATGAGGAACAGTGCAGAATAATGTTAGCTAAAACAGATTCTAGACAGAAAACGGAACAGCCTAGAATGAAAGAGCAGGATAAGAAAGCCACGAAGAAACCCATCCTGGCAGATCCTGATTCCCCAGAAGTAGTCCTTAGGCAGCCCCGAACCCCAGGTCCAGTAAGGGTAGCCCGGCGTCGTCCTGCCCCAGAACCCCAGAGACGGCGAGAGCCGAGGCGAGACCCAACCCCTGGCCCCCCTCCTCCTGGAGAAGAGAAAGGGGAAGAATTAGTGGAAAGAGAAGTGGAAGACGTAAAAAGTGAGTCAGAAGCGGAGATAGAAGAAGGAGAAAGAGAGAATTCCCCAGAGGAGGAGGAGGAGGACAGTGTACAAATAATCGAGAAAGCCAGCGCTAGCACTAGCACGCCAGTGAAAGAGAAACCCAAAGCAAAACCAGTTGAGAAAAAGAAAGCGACTCCTGCAAAGGCAACGACAATAACCCTTAGATCCCAAGCAACGCCTGGAACAGCCAAACTGTTTCCCTTAAGGCAAGTCCCGGGAGTGCCCGTAAAGAATGATAATGATGAAGTGGTAGCAGGACCCTTAACTTATGTGTATATCCCTTTCTCTACAACTGATTTATTAAATTGGAGGTCGCATTATGCCTCCTATACCAGTAAGCCCCAGGAGCTGACAGAATTAGTAACTAGTATTATGGAAACTCACCAACCCACTTGGCCAGATTGCCGTCAGCTCCTGACCACCCTATTCACTACAGAAGAACGAGCGAGAATTAGGAAAGCAGCTATTGAATGGATGGCAGAAAACCCTGCAGCTCCGGCGCAGGGGCAGAATATAATAGACCGTAGAGAAGCAGCTCAGAGAGAATTCCCAAATGAAGACCCCCAATGGGATCCAAATACAGATGAAGGATCCACAGCCCTGGCCCGCTTTCGCCAAGGCTTTTTACAAGGCCTGAGAAGGGGGGGCCAAAAAGCTATGAACCTTTCCAAAGTCGCAGGAGTTATCCAAGGAATAGATGAGAGCCCAGCAGATTATTATGAAAGATTAACTGAAGCCTACAGAATGTATACTCCCTATGATCCCGAGGCACCAGGAAGTTTATGTATGGTGAATTCTGCTTTTGTAAACCAGTCTCAACCAGACATTAGACGTAAATTACAGAAATTAGAAGGGTTTGCGGGCATGAATGCAACACAGTTATTGGAAGTCGCTCATAAAGTGTATGTGAATCGTGATACTGAAAGACAGAGAGAATGTGATAGAAAGATGAAGAAGAAAGCTGATTTTTTGGCTGCGGCCATAGTTGAAAAGAAAAGGGGAGGTGTCCCTAGTCGAAGGAGCAGAGGAAGAGGGCGGGGTCAAGGCGGAGGCCGGACCCAGAGACTAGGCGTGAACCAATGCGCCTATTGCAGAGAGGAAGGACATTGGAGAGATACGTGCCCGCAACTCGAAGACGCCCAGCAAGATGACGACAACGATCATCAGTGGCGAGAAGAAAGACGAGGCCGTCCCCGAGGCCGAGGAGGAGCCAATCGAGAACAATTCCAGCGAGAGAGAGGAGGAGGAGGAGCCATTCAAGCATTGGCCACACAAGCCCATGATGAGGATGACATGGATTAGGACAGACCGGGCTCCAAGTTTGCTTTAGGTCTCCAGGAGCCTATGGTCGGAATACAAATAGGAGACCAAATTATGAACTTTATGGTTGATACTGGAGCAGAGCATTCAGTAATAGACAAGAAGATAGCCCCATTCACTAAAAAGCAGTCACCATTATAGGAGCAACTGGTGCCAAAGCCACAAAGTCTTTTCTTCAAAACCGAATATGCAGTCTAGGAGGACAGCAAGTAACTCATCAATTCCTTTACATGCCCGAATGTCCAGTACCACTACTGGGACGAGATATGCTAGCCAAGCTTCAAGCACAAATATCTTTCTCTGAACAAGGAGAAATGCAAATGACAGTAAATTCCCAAGCCAAACCAGCAGGAGTAATGCTGCTGACAGTTCCCCGAGAAGAAGAATGGAGATACTACATTGATGATTCGATTCAAGATACCTATTTGAACAAACTTTAAAGAACATTCATGCACCACCTGGAGTATGGGCAGAAGGCAGTCCCCCAGGCCTAGCCAAGCATATAGCTCCAGTGATTGTAACCCTCAAGCCTAGTGCTACACCAGTGCACGTTAAACAGTACCCTCTCCCAAGAGCCGCAATTGAAGGCATTCATCGCCACCTACAGAGATTGCTCGAATATGGCCTACTAAAAGTATGTCAATCCCCATGGAACACTCCACTTTTGCCAGTAAAGAAACCTGGGACAGATGATTATCGCCCAGTGCAAGATTTGAGAAGAGTAAATGATGCAGTTGAAACTATACATCCAGTTGTGCCCAATCCTTACACTCTTCTAGGACTGATACCTGCTGAAGCTACCCATTTCACTGTACTGGATTTAAAAGATGCATTCTTTTGCATAAGATTAGCCCCTGTAAGCCAAATATTGTTTGCATTCGAATGGCAGGACCCCATCTCTGGAAGAGGGGGCCAACTCACCTGGACAAGATTACCCCAAGGATTCAAGAATTCACCTACCATCTTTAGTGCTGCACTAAATCAAGACCTTTCAAGCTATCCAGTAGCCCCGGGGAAGAGAGTGCTTCTCCAGTACGTGGATGATCTGTTGATAGCTGCCGTATCAGAAAGTGAATGTATACTAGCCACCAAAGATCTCTTGCAGTTACTAGATGAAGCTGGATACAAAGTTTCCAGAGCCAAAGCACAGCTATGTCAAAAAGAAGTGAAATACTTGGGTTTTCGTATTACCCAAGGAAGCAGAAGATTAGGCAGAGAAAGAAAGGAAGCAGTATGCAGAATTCCAACTCCAACAACCAGAAAGCAGATCAGAGCCTTTCTGGGAGCGGCAGGATATTGCCGAATCTGGATACCCAACTTTGCCCAAATTGCCAAGCCACTGTATGAAGCCACAAAAGGAGAAGAGAAGTCACCACTGGAGTGGGGACTTGAGCAGGATACAGCCTTCCAGAAGTTAAAAGAAGAATTGATGTCATCACCAGCACTTGGACTACCAGATGTCCACAAGCCTTTCCACTTGTTTGTACATGAAGCACAGGGAAATGCCCTAGGCATGTTGACTCAGAAATTGGGAAATTGGGAGCGACCTGTAGCATACTTATCGAAACAATTGGACCCTGTGGCCAAAGGATGGCCACCTTGCTTGAGAGCAGTTGCAGCTACAGCGCTACTAGTGAGTGAAGCAGACAAACTCACACTAGGACAGAACATACGAGTCACTGTGCCACATGCAGTCCTTGCCCTTATGGAACAAAAAGCAAATTATTGGCTCACCAATTCCCGAATGTTGAAGTACCAGAGCATGTTATGTGAAAACCCACAAATACAACTTGAAGTGAGCCATGCCTTGAATCCAGCTACCTTGATACCCATCAGTGAAGAACTCCCAGAACATGACTGTATCGAAGTCATGGAAACTGTGTTCTCTAGTCGACCTGACTTAACAGATGTGCCCATAGACAATCCCGACCAGATCTATTATGTTGATGGGAGCAGTCTCATCCTTGATGGACGACGCTGTGCCGGATATGCAGTCGTCACTCAACACGAAGTAGTTGAATCATCAGCTCTAGCCTCAGGCACATCAGCCCATAAAGCCGAATTGATAGCACTCACCAGAGCATTGTTGTTAGGAGAAAAACTTGTGCTAAATGTATATACAGATTCCAAATATGCCTTCACTACCTTGCATGCCCATGGAGCTCTCTACAAAGAAAGAGGACTCATCACATCCGGAGGAAAATCAGTCAAATATGGTCCCGAGATATTGATGTTACTTGATGCAGTCTGGGCCCCAACACGTGTAGCTGTCATGCATTGTAGAGGACATCAAGCAGGAAAAGGAGAAGTTGCCCGAGGAAATAGATTTGCAGATGCCTCAGCACGACAAGCAGCTATGACAGGACAAATTGCCCCACAAGCTATGCCAATGCAAGCAGCATTGTTTCCAGTACCCTTGAATCTATGGACCCCACGATATACCACCAAAGAATTGGATTACTATTGTGACAAAGAAAATGGAGTATTGAAAGATGGATGGATTGAGCTGCCTCCAGAAGAGGGCAGTCAACCTCCCGGACGAATAGTAATTCCTGAACTGTTAGGACCATCCTTTGTCAAAGCTTTCCACGAAGCTACCCACTATGGGAAGAGTGCTATGGAGAAAGCGCTCAGACCACACTCCCCATAGCTTTACTCAGAATACGCTCAGCCCCTGTAAAGTCAACAGGATTTTCCCCTTTTGAAGTTTTGTATGGTAAACCCCCACCAATAGTACAGGGAGTCAAAGGAAGTTTAGCCCAGATTGGTTCAGAAGTAACCAGGCAAGAACTCCTAGCTCTTAGTTTTGTTCTGCAGACTCTCCATACGTGGATCCAAGATCAGTTGCCTATCAACTTGACGGAACCCTTGCATCCCTACCAGCCTGGAACTTCGGTGTGGATCAAAGATTGGAAGAAGATACCGTTGGAACCCCATTGGAAGGGACCGTACACCGTCATCCTGTCTACCCCAACTGCAGTAAAGGTAGCCGAGATCGACGCCTGGATCCACCACAGCAGAGTCAAGCCCGCCGCCGATCCTGAACCAGAGCGGTGGACAGCAGAGCAGCACCCTGATGTACCCTTGCGAGTTACTTTGAGACGGCAACCAGCAGCATAGACACTTCATCACAAGTGCTTTGCAGTAGCCAAGTCTTTCGAAGAGGATTGCTGTTTTTCCATGCAGCAACAGTTTTGTTTCAACGAACCCGATTTGTGTGTGATTTGACACACTACTACTTTGAGACTACATTGACTAAGCCAGACTTCACAAGCCAACTGAATTGCTACGTTGGTTAATGTGTGCTGGACATCTTGAGGATCTTCAATCAACACTCAGCAACCGTTAAATTGCTTCATTAGCAAACGGGACGAAGAATAATAGACCGTCATGATCAAGATCAGCAAGCTGAGGATTCAGAAGAACTCCAATCAACATCAACATGTATCTTTGTTTTTGCTTTGCCTTGGTTGCCTTCTTTGGAGGTTTTGAACAGACTTATGCTCTACCTCCATGCACTGCTTGCATTACTTCTACTAGAACTGGACTGAAAGTAACTCAGACTTTGCTTTACCATTCTTACTATACCTGCAAGGGAACAATAACTCGGTGTGTCTATAACACCACGGAACTAAATGTTTGCACTCATGGCAAAATTAAAGCATGCTATAATCCGCATCAGAATCCATCCTATTACACATTGGAAATAAGATGGAAGGATGCAGATGGACCTATATTAGCTGCTACACCACCACTTAAGGACATTACTAAACCTGCTGTTTTGAATTTTGATGCATGTAATGCTATTAATAGAGATAGTTATTCCACCTGTGGTACATGGGAGAAAGCGTATCGAAATGACCATAAGTATATGTGTCCAGAAGGTGCCACAAATTGGTGGAAGTGTACAGGTAAAACAGGATCAGGGTATAGTACTGCTACAGCGGCAGATTACTATTGCCCGTATTGGGGATGCGTTTTTTATGCTACCTGGAACACTGGTATAACTGATGAGAAAATAGATAAGCGGATGGCTACTCTAACCAAGCCAACCACAAATGATAAATGTCAGAAAGATGCTTGCAACCCCTTACATTTGCGTGTACATAATCCCCATGCATGGAAACAAGGATATAAGTTTGGTTTACGTATTGCTGGAGGAGCAACAGATCCAGGGACCATTGTGTATATCAGATTGAATACTCAAGCCCACAAGTCATCTAAATATCATATTCATAATACCTTTTATGAAGCTATGCATATAAATAAGTTTGAGATCCCTCACCCTTCACAGAATTTGTTTCTAGAATTAGCCGGAGCAGTAGTATCTAGTCTTAAGATCACAGATTGTTATTTCTGTGGCGGAACCCAAATGGGAGACCAATGGCCCTGGGAAGCCCAAGAATTGAATTATTCCATGATTTACAACCAGACTGAATTACACAAGACTACCAGTGAATGGGTGTTAGCGCACTCAATCGTTGGACGTCTTTGCTTTGCCAGAACTGGACCCCAGTTCACCCAAAAGGTAGGACAGCTGGTCTGTCTTAGCCAGAAATATTATAATGCCACGACCAAAAAGACAGCATGGTGGTCAGGAATCAGACATCCTGAACCTCCTAACCCATTAGCTAGATTTCCTGAACTTGCAGGTCTATGGACTAACCTTGCCAAAGTCCAAGCCTGGCAAGCCCCACCTGGCCTATATTGGATCTGTGGAAACCGAGCATATGCGCAACTCCCGCCACAATGGGGAGGAGCATGTGTCTTAGGAACCATCAGACCTTCTTTCTTCCTGTTAAACACTGAACATGGAGAACAATTAGGATACCCTGTATACACAACCCACAGACACAAAGGAGCATCAAGACAGAAAAGAGAAGCCTTACAGATAGGCAAGTGGGAGAAGTGGCGAGGTGATGATTGGCCACCAGAAAGAATTATTGAGTATTATGGACCTGCCACTTGGAATGATGATGGTATGTATGGTTATCGTACCCCAATCTATATGATCAATCGTATTATTCGCTTACAAGCAGTAGTTGAAATAATAACCAATGAAACTAGTCATGCTCTCACGCTCTTAGCTAGACAAAGTACTCAGATGCGCACTGCCATATACCAGAATCGCTTAGCACTTGATTATTTGCTAGCAGCTGAAGGAGGAGTATGTGGTAAACTGAATTTAACTAATTGCTGTTTGAAAATAGATGATAAAGGTCAAGTAGTTGAAGAAATTGCTAAAGATATGCAAAGACATGCTTATGTGCCAGTACAGACATGGCACGCATTGAAATTTCCTAACTGGTTTGCTAACCTTTTCTCTTGGCTAGGAGGATTTAAGACTTTCATTATCTTAGTACTAATCCTTGTTGCTGTTATCCTCTGCTTACCATGTTTAATCCCATGTTGTATGCGTTCCATTCATAGTGCTATTGATAGTACAGTAGAGCGGAAGACCGCGACTAAAATAATGGCTTTATACAAAGCTAGCCCTAGTAAGAATCCTTTAATCAGGATGTGATTCTTCTAAAAGTGATTTAATTCTCACACCTTATTGAGTAATAGGGTGACATTAATCAAAGGGGGGAATGTGGCAGGTGCAGGCCTGTGACCCACGGTTTCTGACATAGGCAGGCCAGCATGGCTAGCTTGACCTGTAAATGAGGCCTGTGGAGAGGCATATAGGATTGCACATCCCCCAATATGCTGCTATTGTAAGAAAGAACTTAGTAGAAGTATTGAATTAGCTTAGGTAAGCAGAACTGCAGAACTAAGAAATGGAAAAATACAGAAAAGACATGTTTAAAAGTTACTGATAAGAAAAAGTACATTTGCAGAGAAATAATGAGGAGTGCTGACAGATGAGTTACAGAACCTTGCTCTTCTGCACGCACAAATTGGTCCCATAACCTTGAGAGTGTGAAAGTAACAAGTTGATGAACTGACCATTGTAATTGGGACTAGAAGGGGGGCAGGCAGGTGTCATGCCCACAGAAGCCCACAGAAGGGACATAATTGGAGAAACTTATCAGTACCGGGACCAATGGAAGAGGTACGGGAGGTACGGGAGAGTACCGGGACCAATGAAATGTTTTTCTATACCTAGAATGGAACAGAAGTCTATAAAAGTTGTTGTAATGCTTGAAAACTTTGCTCAGCCATTTTGAAATTGCCTTGCTTGAGACTTGTGCACAAATAAATGATTTGGACCTTCTGAACAGACTCCTGGTATCATTGGTTTGTCTGCGCTTTGCTGCTACAGTAGCAGTAAAGGATGCTGTAGAGAGCTTGGAGTCTTCATACTTGCACAAATTCACAGTTACCAGGCTGGGAAAACAAAGGAGTATCATTCTGTTTTGAGTGAAAGGTCATCAGTGGTCTTCCACTCTTTGGCATTTAAAATCTGGAAGCTCTAAACCTGAGCTGTGAACTCTCCCCCATTCAGGAAAGAGAACTCCCCTAAACTGGCCAAATAAATGCTCACTTTTCCACTTTCTTTCTTCAGAATAAGGGACATGTTGCATCCGATCAATGGTCTTGCAAGAGTAGCTGATCCAGATCCTTTGAAAGTCCTCAGCAGACCTTAGTGGGAAGATCTCTGTCTTACTGCTCATTCACAGAAGTCCGAGGTAGTGATTCACATTTACCTGGCTGATAATTGCTAATGGGCCAGGCCTCCAGAACTTGCCCAAACTTTGTTTAAACTCATCCATACTATTAACCTTGACCATATCCTCAAGAATCAAGTATTCTTTCACTTAATTTCAGTAAAAGGTTATACCCAACAATAATTAAAGTTAGTCAAGTGCCATAAAGCCTATCGCATAAGCTTTCCAATCTTGGTGTGGATACCAAAAGGGAAGCAAGCAACTTAACAACTGTGGCACCTTATTTTATGCTAAAAACTATCTTTTTTTCTTTTTTGATTTTGAGATGTAGGAGTGAAGAGGGAGAGGTCTAGATTCGTCTATCATTTTTTTTCAGATATGTCATTTAGAATAGCTTCCAGATATGCATTTAATCAGCTCTTTAGTCAGCAATGACAAATTGAACCCACCTCCTACCAGGATAAATTTACTTCCACAAGTTGGAAAACTGACTAATGCTCCTCTTCATTAATAGCTCCATAGTGCAGCCAATAATATTCCTCACATGAACATTTCTCTTATCAAGCATATTAAAAAAAAAGCTCAAAAAAATATGGTATTGACACAGTTTTGGGCCTTAATATACTCTTTCAGCAAAACAGGTTGTAATTTTATAATTTAGATCATACACACAGCCTTTACAAAGTGTGTCTGAAACTAGGTAGCTGATGCACAGTTGAAATCTCCCCAAAATAATCCTTGCGATAAGGCTTCAAGGGGGCATATTCAAAGTGATTAACGCAGTTAGCAGACCTGCAGCAGCACTCAGCCACTTTATGCCACTGAATATTCCCTCCTAAACCTGCTAAACGCCCTAATGCTAATCGTATAGACCCAGAGGGTTCCAGGGTCAGCACCGAAGATAACTGGTCAGTGGCAATATTCAGCCACTGGCTGGTTAGATTCAAGTGGCAAAAGTTGGGCACTTGAAAGACTCACTTAAATTTAGCCGCTTTAGCTAACTAGGCAGTGCCTGGCCCAATCATTAGGCAATCTAGGTGGTTGCCTAGGGTGGCAGCTTCTAGGGGTTGGTGAAGAGCAAGGCATTCAAAGCTAAACAATAGATTCTGACAGCCAGAATGGGCATAAGGCTTAAGGTTTGCTTAGTGTGCCTTCAACCAACTCTGGAGCCAGCCCTGAATGCCGGTGGCTGGATATGATCCCAACATTGAATACCTGATCTTAATTGAAGCAGTAACAGCAAGATGCTTTAACAGCGTTGGTCGCCGTTGCTAAAGATCGGCCCCTAACATTTTATAGCTGTTGGTTCGTTTGATTTGGGATGATCAATTTTAGCACCTCTTCTTTCATGTGCACTCTTTGGTTTCACACGGGAACATTTTCTATTGTATGGTTCATTGTTTCCCCACATAAACTATGCAGCATTGTTGGTTGTCATAATACTTTAATTTTGGCAAATTCCATTTACATCTTCCCTTTTGGAGGATTGTGTTTATATTTCATGGAAAGTGATAGATGCGTAAATGGATGTTACATCATTATTCACATCAGCTTCAGAATGGCATATTTTCTGGAAGGACTGGGTGTGTTTCACTCAGAGAACTGACTCTTACATGCATCAGCTGTTAAAATCATCCATCGGCCAGAAACGAAATCCCAAGTTGAGTCCCAACCTTCTGTCTCTGATATGGCCAGTGATGTTGCCAATGCTTTCATGAACAAGGCTATGTGCAATATGTTTTTGCAACTGCTAAAACCCTAGCTACCAAAGAATCTTGAAGGAAATAAAAATAAATCAACTATCGAGGGAATCCTAACCTAATCATTGCCCTAGGAATAGGTGGACCAATGGAAAGGTGACCTGCTGGCTCCATGGTAGAGCATAGAACTTCCATAAAGGAGACCTGTGTTTGACTTCCAAGTCCAGCTTTGACTCTGACCCCCATAGGCCCCCTGGGAAAAGAATCTCAGCGATCATGCAGCAGCAACAGCCTAGTAACTGGAATAAAGGTACATGCACACTGAGCGCATGGGGAAGCAGCAGTCTTTGGCCCCTGGCCAAGGACTATCACTGCGATGGCTAGGCTAGATGAAATGTGAAGAATCCCCTCTTGTTGCAAATGAAAACTCATGGCATTTTTTCCCCAGAATAGGATGTTTCCAGTTGAGCCTGAAGGAGCCAAAGGAAACAGTCAGGTCAAAAAAATAAACTTGGAATGGGTTCTAAATCTGAGTTTGCAAAATAATTTGGAGTTTATACTGTTCAACACTAATGTGTAGTACACGGTGCAGGTAGCTGGGAGTTGTTAACAGGTGTCAAATTTCCTTATACAGGACAATCCCTGTGCCAGAAAGCAGCTGATCCAGCTTGTCTTGCAAAACATAGGGTTAGATTTACTCAAAAGGGCTACCATGATAGCAAGAGCTAATATCATAAATATGTGCTAAATAGATATCATTGCATGAAATGGGTCTTGCGGTAAATAACATGCATTAATGAATGTTATCATGCACTTTATTACATCAGTACTAGCAAACTTTATATCTGGTCCCATTTTCTTCCAAGCTGCTTAAACATGATCACTGTGATTTAAGCCTGGAAAATATCGTTTCAGTCTTCATGAGAAATAAAAAGTAAAGCTTTTTTGAGTTGATGTCAATGCTATTTTAGTTCTTGGTCTACACGGTACCCTCAGATGCACAGCCTCGTTACAGGCAGCACTTAAATTATTGGTCCCATATTCAGTTAGCTTTCCAACATAGACATTCTCAGCATCTGGACATGAAACGGGATAAGCAATTAATGATATATAATGATAAGGACTGTTTATGCTATTTGAGAATGCAGATGGTTTCTGAGTGGGAACGATGATACTGGCAGCAGGCCTGATTCTTGTCAATCTGCATAAAAAAGCCAGCTGGTTTCCTTTCTTTTCTCTTGTGCTTTGCTTTTCTTCTTTTGTTCTAATAACCTACAGTCTCTGCTGATTCTATACGATTTCTTAGTTCTATTCACATATCATGTGTCGCGCTCATGAAAGGTTATGACTATGCTACGTTAACGAGATGTGAAAGACCTTTATTCACAAGTATCTTGGTCTCATTGTGGGGCATGAACTGAGCCTGCGTTTCTGTAAACGGTGCCTTCGCCTTCACATAACGCATTTACGTGAACCTTGCGTCTAGAAGCATACTAACCTTATCAGAAATTTAGACGCATTGAGCGTATGTGGTTCTGAATGAATGCAAATCTGCAGAGAAAATTGTGAACATTTGCAAACTTACTTCATGGAAATCTGTGAAAAGCCCTTTGAAAAAAGTGGCAACTCATGCGCAGAAGTTGAAATCGCGTGTTGGCATAGCACCTTAACTGGAATGGCTTGAAAGTGGGCTTTGGAAATGCTCTCTCTGGGCCTAGAATTATAAACTATGGGTCCAATATTCAAAAGGATTAACACGGTTAGCAGACCTGCTAACCGTGTTAATCCCTCTATCCGGGATATTCAGTGGCATTAACTTGGTTAGTGTGGCTGAATATCCCCGGGTGCTGCTGCTGCATGCCTCATTGCTAACCGGTTAGCTTAGGGGTGTTCTGGGTATGGCACTAGGCTATAACCGGGCAGCGGTGATATTGAGCCACTGACCAGTAATGGCAAAGAAGTAAAAGTAAGGTGCAGCAAAGGCAGGCCTAACTTTTGCCGCAGAAGCTAAGTGAGCAGCAGCTGAATATTGCTGGTTAGCTTTCTGCTAATCCAGACAACCCGGATATTCAATGCTGGGGCCAGGTATGATCCTGGCATTGAATATCCAGGTTTAAATTTCAGCTGCGGCAGCTAGTCGCATTAGAATGACTGAAAAACCTCTCCTATGGCATTATAATTCTTTTCCAGGGGGAAATTAATACTTTTTGAATATTTTTCAGGGTCATTGGACCTTTAAGTGAATTACATATATATGCTGAATTAATATGTCAAGAATAGCCCCTACTAAACAAGTTCTGGCTGGAAAAAGACCACCGTGAAGCCAATTTTCACTGCTGGAACCTCAGAACCAACTAATTGTGCACTTTTATGGAGAGACAGAGTGGTGGAGTAGCCTAGTGGTTAGAGCAACTGCCTAGTACCCAGAAGATCAAGGGTTTGATTCCCACTGGCACTCCTTTGAACTCTGGGCAAGTGACTTCATCCTCCATTGCCTCGGAAGAAAAGGCTGGCAATCTACCTCCAGTGATACATTGCCAAGAAAACCCAGAGGCAGCTGGGTTGCTATGAGTCAACACTGACTTGATGGCGCTAAAAAAACGAGACAAAAACAAAGTCACATATTATTGAGGGGTGTCCCACTACTACTATTAAACACTTGTAAAGCACCACGCACGCAGCGCTGTACAACCAAAAGTACCAGAGAAAGTCCCTGCTCGTCTGAGCTTACAATCTACCAACTAAGAGGTAGATGAGAACGCTGAATTCTGTCCATTAGGAGGGACTGAATAGCTTCACTGATTTGCATATAAGTGAGCAGCTCTTGGCACTGTGGATTACTTGAAAGGCTCAACAGGTGGTTATAAAGTCATCAGACAGGAAACAGAGTTGCTGGCTTATTGTCATCACTCAACACACATAAGTCATTGAGGGGTAGTTTTAAGAATGGCCAGCTAGCTGCAGTCTGGGGATACTGTTTACCTGCGCTCTTTGCACCAGTTTTCTAAGTGGAAAACTTTGCTTGAGAAGGAGTAGCTGAAAATAACAGTAAAAATGCTGTTTACAAAAATGTGGAGAATATTTGTACTTACTATGCATTAGGAGCAAAGGTAACGTATGATAGGTGTAATGCCTATATAGTAATTGTTGGGTGGGACCAGCATCTGTACTGCAGTTACCACACCAGATAGCAGATAAAGACGAGCATGCCATCTAGTCTGACCAGTAAGGCAGCTAGGGTTGTACCTGCTGCTTTATGCAGGTTACTCCCCCATCCCCATACCATTTTTAAAGTCTGAAAACTATATGAGTTTTGCTTTTAGTGGAAATGCTCTATTGCTTTGATTCCTGTGTATCCCATACATTTTTGAATTCCATCATAGTTTTGAGTTCTAAGCATCCACCACCTTTTCCATGAAAAGGGATTTCCTAATATTGCTTTTGTTTATCTCCTTGCAGCTTCACTTCATAGGAACAGTCTTAAAATGGGCCTGCACCTTAATGTAAAGAAGACTAAGATCCTGACAACTGGCAAAACTAATAAGTTCACCATTGATGGAGAAGAAATTGAAATAGTTGACAACGTTAACCTACTTGGATCAACAATCAATAAAGAAACGACAAGCAGTCAAGAAATCCAATGATGCATTGCTCTTGGCAGAATGGCTATGAAGGACCTAGAAAAGATTCTCAAGAGCAGAGATGTCTCGTTCCATACAAAGATTCAACTTGTTCAAAAGCCATGGTATTTTCATTAATGTCATATGGATGTGAATGTTGGACAGTGAAAAAGATAGACAAGAAGAAAATTGATGCCTTTGAATTATGGTGCTGGTGACGAATACTGTGTATACCATGGACTGCCTGAAGAACAAACCAATCAGTACTAGAGGAGATCAAACCTAAGCTTTCCTTAGAAGTTCAGACTTTCATATTTTACACATCATGCAAAGAGAAAGATCACCTTGGCAAGGTAGAAAGTCAACGCAAGAGAGGAAGGCCAGCAATGAGATGGATCAATGCAATAACAGCAGATATGGGCACCACTCTATCAACAATGAGCCGCCTGACTGAAGACCAAACAAAGTTTAGGACAACTATCCAGAGGGTCGTCTTGAGTCCACACCGACTCGATGGCTCTTAACAACAACAAAGTTCTATAACTTTTCTGTCTTTGAAAGAGGTTGGTTTGTTATTATTTATTTATTTAGCTAGGCTTATATACTGCTTAGTCTAAAAGTCAAAGGGTTTACAATGAAAAAAGGAGCCAACATGGCTTTACATGGAACTAGGGCTTGAATAAAGGGAGAACAAATCATTTAAAAACGGAGAATAAAAGATTAAACAGTATGAGAGCATGAAAAGTTCTTCTAGGTCAAGGTTTAGTAATATGTTTGAGTATATTCATCAGCCTCAAAGCAACTGATGAAAAGGAGTGTCTTTAGCTGCTAAAAGTCAGCAAGTCAGAGGAACGAAGGATGTGAGGTATTGTGTTCCATAAGGTTGGAGCAAAGAGGGAGAAAGCCCTCTTTGAAGTTGAAACAGTGGTCTTGACGTTTAATGTGGGTATGCATAATGTGTTGGCAGAGTTAGATCTTCCGTTTCTGTTAGGTGTCTTTTGAGGTGAACAGCTGAGAGGTTGTGAAGCACTTTAAATATTTTTAGCAGAGATTTGAAGTAACCCTTTCTTGGATTGGAAGCCAATACAGTTTCTTGAGAATGGGTGATATGTGATCAGCTTTTGATTTGTCACAGAGGATACAGGCAGCTGTGTTTAAAGCTAGCTGTAATGGGTAAGTTGTGGATGCTGGGAGGCCTTGCAAAACAATGTTGCAGTAATCGATAAAAGGAAGTGTAAGAGCCTGTAATACAGTATGAAAATCATTATAATCCAGAAGATCTTTGAGATGAGAAACAGTCCTGAGATTGTAATACAAGTTCTTAGCAATATTGACATGGGTGGAGAGTGAAAAGTGCTAGACAAAAATAACTCCCAGGTAACGAACTTGATGCTTGACCTGTAGCTTGGATCCAGCAATGGTTATGAATTCTGGGGGAGTGAAGTTAGGATTCCTAGAGACAAAAAGTACATCTGTCTTGTTCTGATTTATATTTACCTTTCAATTATTAAAAACATCTGCATATTATCTCCCCTGTCATGAGAACATAAGATGTGCCATACTGGGTCAGACCAAGGTCCATCAAGCCCAGTATCCTGTTTGCCAAAAGAGTGAGTTTCCCAAAAAGGTACACAGATTCCATGTTGCTTATTCCGGGGTAAGCAGTGGATTTTCCTGGTCCTCTTTAATATTGATTTATAGACTTTTCCTCCAGGGACTTGTCCAAACCTTTTTTAAACCCAGCTACACTAATAGCTTTTACTACATCCTCTGGTAATGAATTCCAGAGTTTGATTACGTGTTGAGTGAAAAAATATGTTCTCCTATTAGTCTTAAATGGGCTACATTGTAGCTTCATTATGTGCTCCCTAATCTTTCTACCTTTTGAAGGAGTAAACAACTGATCTACGCTTACTCGTTCCACCCCATTCATTATTTTATAGACCTATAACATATCTTCCCTCAGGCATCTTTTTTCCCAAGTTGAAGAGCCCTGACCTTTTAAGCCTTTTGTCATAGGGGTATTCTTCCACCCCCTTTAGCATTTTGATTGCTCGTCTCTGTACCTATTCTAATTCTGCTAGATCCTTTCTAAGATATGGCAACCAGAATTGCACACAATATTCAAGGTACAGTTGCACCATAGAAAAATACAGAGGCATTATAATATTTTTGTTTTGGTCTCCATATCTTTCCTTATGATTTCTAGCATTCTATTTGCTTTCTTGGCCACCGCTGCATACTAGGCAGAGGGTTTCAACTAAGTCCTTTTCCTGAGTGGTGGTCCCTAATGTGGAACTGTGCATCATGTAAGCATAGTTTGGGTTGTTCTTCCCTAAGGAGGTCATCCCAGAAACCAACTAAGGGTTTGTACATGTGCCGGGGATGTTTATCTGCCAAAAACATTTACAAGTGTATTCCAGTACATAGTGCTCGCAGACATTTATCTCATTAATACAGGGATCTCATAACATTGTCTGGGAGGCATGGTTTGCCACAGAGATGTATAAAGCGTATTCAGGAAAGACTTGTGTTCATTTTTGGAGGTCTCCACAGAAGTGCTCATTGTCCCTGCCGGAGAAATGGAATAAGGCCAGTTGCTGTTGTTGTTAAGTGCTGCCGAGTCGGTATCGACTCCTGGCAACCTTCTGGATAGTTGACCTAAACTTTGTTTGGTCTTCAGTCAAGCGATTCCTTGTTGATAGAGTGGTATCCATAGCTGCTTCCTCTTTTACAGTGAACTTCTACCTTGCCAAGCATTATGTCTTTCGCCAATGATCTCTTTCTTTGCATGATGTGTCCAAAGTATGAAAGTCAAAGTCTTGTCATCTGAGCTTCTAAGGAAAGCTTAGGTTTGATCTCCTCTAGTACTGACTGGTTTGTTCTTCGGGCAGTCCATGATATACACAGTATTCGTCGCCAGCACCATAATTCAAAGGCATCAATTTTCTTCCTGTCTATCTTTTTCACTGTCCAACTTTCGTATCCATATGAAGTTATTAAAAAAGCCATGGCCTGGACAACTCAAATCTTTGTATGGAAAGAGACATCTCTGCTCTTGAGAATCTTGTCAAGGTCCAAGAACAATACGTCATCAGATTTCTTGACTGCTAGTCCTTTCTTTATTGATTGTTGATCCAAGTAAGTTAAAGGTGTCAACTATTTCAATTTCTTCTCCATCAGTAATGAACTTACTGATTTTGCCAGTTATCAGGATCTTTGTCTTCTTAACGTTAAGGTGCAGACCCACTTTAAGATTATATTCCTTGATCTTGAGAAGCGAATGTTTCAAATAGTCTTCACTTTCAGCCAGTAATGTACCTTCACTTTCAGCTTAGCGAAGGTTGTTGAGTCTTCCATCAACCTCCACACCTCTGTTGTCTTCATATATTCCTGCTTCTCTGATGATTTGTTCTGCATATAAATTAAAGAGGTAGGGGGAAGTATGCAGCCTTGTCCTACATCTTTCTGATTTTAAACCATTCTTTTTCTCCTAGTTCCGTTTGAATTGTTGCTTCTTGATGAATGTAAAGGTTGTGCAAAAGAACTATCAGATGTGCTGGTATATCCATGCTTCTTAATGTGGCTCAGAGTTTCTCATGGTTTACACAGTCAAAAGCCTTGCTGTAGTCAATAAAACACATATGGATATTCTTTTGGTATTCTTTTGTCTTTTCAATGATCCATCTCACATCCATGATAATGTCTCTTGTTCCTCGCCCTTTCCTGAACCCTGCTTGCACTTCAGGCAGTTCTCGTTCCATGTTTGGTTGTAGTCTTTGCTAAATAATCTTGAGTAGAATCTTGCTGGCATGTGGGATCAGATGACTGTGCGATAATTTCCACAGACAGTTCGGCCACCTTTCTTCAGTATTGGTGTAAACATAGATCTTTTCCAGTCAGTTGGCCATTAATTTGTCTTCCAAATTTCCTGTCAGAGCCTTGTAAGTATGGTAACAGCTGCATCTGATTGTTGTAATACTTTAATGAGAATGCTATCAATGCCCGGTGATCTGTTCTTTGATAAGGCTTTCAATGCTGCTTCGACTTCTTTCATCATCAATGGTTCCTGATCATAAGGTACAGGTTGAAATGGCTGTTGGTCCACTTGATCGTTATGGTATAATGACTCTGTACTTTCTTTCCACTTTTTCTTGATCTTCTCAGCATCATTCATCATGGATCCTTGAGCATCTTGTAGCATTCCAATTCAAGGCTGGAATTTTTTCTTTAACTCTCGTAGCTTTAGAAAAGCCAATCTTGTTATTCCTCTAATAGTTTCTGATTCTATTTCTATTTTCTTGCATGTGTCATTGTAGTACTTCTCCTTGTCTTGTCTTGCTGCACTTTGGAAATCTCTGTTGAGTTCTGTGATTGCCTCTATTTCTCCTCTGATTTTAGCTTCTCCTCATTTCTGGACAATTTTCAGAGTTTCTTCCATCATCCATTTTGGCAGTTTTTGCTTTTTCACCTTGGGGGTCATTCTGAAGCATGAATAGCGGGGATGGACGTCTCAATGGGATGTCCATCCCCGCTATTCATGCTGACTCCTGCCCCTGTATAACTTCTCAGCCGGTTGTGTGGGGAAGTTATACTGGGGTGGGGAAGGGGTGGCACGGAGGCAGAGAGTGTGTGGTCGCTGGCCCTGGAAATCCAGGGCCGATTCTGATGTCAGCCCTATACGTCCAGGGCAGGCAAAATGTCTGAGGAAGTTATTCCACGCCTGGGGTAGGATAACTTCCTTGGACGTTCTTTTGGTCGGAATCGGGGCACAGAAGGGGCTGGCGGGAGGGGTCAAAGTTAATTCCCGCAGCCTGACCCTGGCCTTAGGGGGCTGGATCGGGGGTCGGGCTGTGGGGAATTAACGTTTGTAGCAGGTGGCCGGCATCATGGCTTTTAAATGGAGCTGCGGTGTCATGGCAACATGACGCCATGGCACTGTGGCTCCATTTAAAAGCCCTGGCTGAGTTAGCCAGGCAGTGCCTTTACGTACAGGCCGGGACTGAATCACAGTCCTGGCCTGCATGTACAGGCTTGTTCATGATTCTGACCCTGTGGGACTAGTAGTGCCTCATGGGATCAGAATTGCGATCTCCTTTGCATGTCCGGGTCAGCCCGGACATACAAAGGTGATGTACATCGGGATCGGAATCGGGCCCCTTATGTAGAGACTTCTCGCTTTCTTCCAAAACAACCTTCTTGATGTCATCCCATAACTCTTCTGGAACTCTGTCATTTGTATCTAAAGCAGCAAATCGATTTTTCAGGCAATTTTTAAATTCCAGTGGTATATTCTCAAGGTCATATTTTGCTACATTCATGAGTGGCTTGCTCTTTTTCAACTTTAGCTTGAATTTGCATACTAGTATTTAGTGATCTGTACCACAGTCAGCTCCAGGTTTTGTCTTTGTTAATGTTATAGTGCTTTTCCATTATTGTCTTCCACAGATGTAGTCAATTTGATTTCTGTACAATCCACTGGGTGAAATCCATGTGTATAGACAGCGCTTGTGTTGCTGGAAGAAGGTATTTGAGATGAATAGATCATTGGTCTTGCAGAATTCTATCAGTCTTTCTCCAGCTTCGTTTCTGTTGCCAAGTCCATATTTTCCACCACTTTGCCTTCTTCTTTGTTGCTACCTTTTGTATTCCAGTCAACTATGACTAACAGGATATCCTGTTTGCATATTCTGTTAGTTTCAGCTTGTAGTTGTTTATAGAATTCATTAACATCTTCCTCTTCTGCAGCTGTTGTTGAGGCATACACCTGAATTATAGTTGTGTTGATTGGCTTTCCTCATAAACGAAAAGAAATTAAGCATAAATGCAACACCATTTCTTCTTTGTCTTTCATTTCCAGCATAGTAGACCATATGATCATATATTTCTTTATATCAGGGTCTGCCCATAAAATCTATACATCCTCTTCAGTTAGTGCAGAACACCACAGCATTATGAATCTATTCTTTGCAGATGTTCTTCATGGATTGACCAAGGACTCGACTAATAGGCCCAAACGATCTAACAATATTAATAAACTGTGCTTACCTACAGGGCACCACAAAACTAAGCAATCTACCTCCAACAGAGCATTATCACTCTTAGCGCCAGCCCTCTGGAACTCCCTCCCGGATGATTTAAGAGATATGAATGACATCAAGGATTTCCGCAAATCACTTAAGACACTCTTATTCACGGATGTTTATGGTCAAGTTACATAAGAATCCCTGCTCCTTTGACATTTGAGAAAGATTGATGAACTGATTAACTTATGCAATATGTATGTCTTGTCTCCCCTTCCCTTAAGTTCCATGTAAACCTTCAATTATATTGTAACCTTTAGTTGTATTGTTGACCACTTTGATTGAAGGATAAAGTGGTATACAAATCTGGTTAAATAAATAAATACGATGCAAAGTGCCCAAAGCAAGTCCATTTCAGTTCACTGACTCCCAACAGAACAAGTTCTACACGTTCCATTTCATTCTTGACTACCTCTAACTTCCCTTGGCTCATGCTTCGTATGTTCCATGTCCCAACATGTAAGACATCTTTGCAACTTCTGACTCTCATTTCATTTGCAGCTACATCAGCAGATCCAACCACTTCATAAATGTTGGCTTTACTCTGAGAAGTCTTCAGCTCATTCCCAGTAGACCTGTGGGTCTCATCTTCCAGCAATATAGTGCAATTTGTTTTGTGACTCTCCATTGGGTTTTTGTGGTAAGATACAGAAGTAGATTTGCCAGGCCTTCTTCTGCACAGTTAATTCCAGTGTTGTTGCATTTGTCATAGAAATGTGATCCTCCGCTTACAACACCGTCCCATTCTGCTGCTGCCCAGATGGGTGGTTTTCTTAGTCTGGCACCTCAGCTGAGATCTGTCTATCTTGGGAGACCCTGACAGTAACTAAGCTACTAATAGATTAGCTCTCATCATCACTGATGCACACAACCCCTCGCAGCATGACAAGCTGCAAACCAAGTAAGGGATAAGGCCAGTACTTAGAAAATATTCTGCTGTGTTCATATAAAGGTGCTCTATGAGTATTAAGAATCTGTTGGTGAACCTTGCACTTGGCTGAGATCCAATCGGAATCAGTTTAACTATGACGTCAGGCCGTTAGCTCCTTTTATAGGTAGGAGTGTATTGCATTGTCCGCATGCGCGGCGTTTTTATGCCACACTAATGACGTCTGTTTAACTTGATGGTCTGCTGTGGGCGAATTTAGAAAGCTCCGCGGTGAGAACAAAGGTGGGCGAAGAAACCAACTCGGTTTACTTCCTTTGTATTGTCTTTTTGATGTGATGTATTCTTGTTCTAATGAACTTTCTGGCTGTTTTGTAGAATGTGCTGGGGTATGAAAATTTCCCCCTGATGAAGAATTTGAAACGCGAGAGCGGTACCCTTTTTGGTAGCGTCGGGGAAACTTGCCAGCGATTTTCAGCGATTTTCAGATAAGCGCATTCTCTTTTTTATAAAAAATGCTTGAAAAAATGAAAAATTTGAACGATTTAAGAACATTTTGGTGAACGTATAAAGCACAATATGTTCAATAACGGTGAACGCTAAATGGTCGTTGATGCGAGAAGGCACTTTGCTTTTGAAAGAATTTAAAGCAGTGCTTATGTGAGTCTGAGACCATAGTTCACGTAGTTTGCTGATCTTGTTTATGGTGAATTCAGCCAAGTGCAAGGTTCACCAACAGATTCTTAATACTCATAGAGGGTCTTTCATCTTCAATATTATTGGCTAAAACCCTCTGCTAATAGACCAACACAATAGTGTTCATATAAAGGTGCTGACTAGTCTGTTCTAAACTGGTGGACCACAGTATGGGAAACATCAGAAGATACATTTATAAAGAACATAAATCAGAGGTGTGGGCATCTTGTAAGCTAAAGAGGCATTGATAACTACTCTGAAAGAAATATTAAGAAGAGCAATGGTGATTATTCTGGCCATGCTGACATTTGCTGTTTGTACTAAAGGAGCTAATCTAGGTGACCCTAACAATTCCTGTGTCCTGAAAAGCGGGACTGTTGATGTAGGAATAGTATGTGAGTGAGTATGGAAAGGATTCTTGTTTGGGTGAGAAACAGATCATATTTTTAGTCTTTGGACTCCATGCTATTATATCATACCAGCTGTTACAGATAGGTTCAGGGAGATCTTTTTGGCAGAAATGTTTTTTGTGACTGAAAGTGAGAATATGTGTGTGTGTGTGGTTTGAGGATTGCACGGGAGGATCTGGTGTGCTCATCTGCAATTCAGGGGGTAATGAATGCCTGGCCAGTACCTGGACCGAATGGATGACTGCAGCGTCACCAGATGCCAGTGTGATAGGGCAGAAAAAAAATATCACAAAAGGTTCTCCATAGCTAAATGTCAAAACAGATCCCTTTCAATAATAAGAGAGTCCATGTACCTTTTGAGTTATAGTTCCATGTAAACTGTCCATGATCGCTGGAAGGGGCTCTACAGGTCAAACAATGGTAAGGATTTGAGGGTTTATTTTTATTAAATTGCTAGCTCTCTGACTGGGAGCTCTTAAAAGAGTTCTGGTATATTTTTAAAGCAAAGTTACATTCTTTTTGGTGGTTTAGTGGCAATATTTTCTTTAGCAGAGTAGGTTCTAAACTCTAGTAACCTTCTCAGCTTTTGGGAACTACTGACACCTAATCAGGTGTTAGTTCCCTCCCTACCCATCCCAACTCCCACCTACCCCTAGTGAGCAGTTTTGCTTTATAGGGCACCTCCCCATTTAACAAAGCACAGGGACTTGGAACAAGCACATTTTGAATATAATTAAAGTGATTTAACTGCTTTTTCTCTGAAAGGACAGCTGGGAAACTGGCTGGTACTTTGGTAGAGCTCTCTCTTTTGCTTTAACAGATACCTAAGCTCCATGAACAGAACAATGGCTGGGAAAAATCGTATTGCTAAAGCTGTTGCCCCGTTACAGCTTCTGCCTCTGTCCAGACAGAGGTCCCAATGCCAGTTGAAGGACCGTTTCCATGTGCAGGGTGCCTACATGCTGAAGCTCTGAGGAAACAAGTGGAGGAACTCAGAGAGGAGGTGGCGAGGCTGAAGAGCATTCAAGACAGTGAGAAGTACGTTGATGACATGCTTCTTGAAACATCTAAGCTCTCTAGCAGAGGAGAAGATGGGTGCCAACAGAATGATGAAGGTTGGACACAAGTCACCAGGGTCTGCAGAATCACCCATCCAACTTCTTCAGCCCTTGAATTGGAGAACCATTATGCAGCCTGTCAGACGGCTGCCTAGGGTGAGAACTTACACAATCTTGACGATGCATATATTCATATGATTCTTGCAAGGTATTGTGGGTAATGTAGTTCTTTCACTCCCAAACACAGCTGAAGACAATAATTGAGTTGTGATACCAGTGGTAAGGCCAATAAAATACTTCTTTTATTGATGGGGTTTAATTCACCCAGCACAAATATGCTTGGTAGCAATATAAATGAGGTTACTTGCTTGCAGTGTTTAAATGGATAACATAAAGTCACAAAGCAAATCAGAAAAAAACCTTCAGCTTGTCAGGCAATTAGCTAATGTTTTCTTAGCAAATAATTACCAAATAAAAAGGCACAAAGAAATGAATGAACTTTGCTTGTTAGGTTAACTTCTGCTTATTTTCCACGCAGATCCAAGCAGTGATTCTCCCTTGCTCACACACACAATCAGGTGCAGCTTTAATTACTATCAATTGACCAGCTGAAAGCCTTTAGCTGGCTGGCTGCTACTGTGTGAACCCAAATCCTGCTTTAAGAGCTGTTTGCAGTGAAAATAAAGAACAAAGTTAGGTTTCTTTGTGATGGCTGAGGTGTTTGCTCACAGAAAGCTAGCAATAGCATTTAGATAGAGAACAGTCCATGTAATGAATAGTTTCATCTGCTGTATCTCCCCCTTCATCAATCAGCATAGGGTCACTATCATACATTGGCACAGACGAGTCTTTCATTAAGGCACTATCATGAGAATGCTTATTCCCTTGCTGCCATTCACTATTATGGATAGGGTCTGGATCAGTGTTCATACCTGAGCCTCTCCTGCTATCATAATTCCTCTCTGTATAGCCTGGCCAGTATGTAATCCAATTCTGATGTCCAGCCTTCCAATCTTGATCCCTGGACACTGGATCTCCTCTCACATACCTTCTGGCCTTGGTCTGAAAGTCCCTTCCACGTGCAGTCTTCTCTCTTCCAGGTAGCCACTGGTGATTCCTATCTCTGCCATTCCATTCCTCTGGCTGACTCCAGTCCAATGGACTCTGCTGGCATTTGGAATACCTCCCAGTATAGGTACTGCCTTGGGTTCTCCCAGACCTTCCAATGGCCTTTCTTCTCTTCCTTCCAGAGAGTTTCCTTCTTTCTCTATCCGCTTGGCTTGGCTTCTGTTTCTCCAGGTGATGCTTAAACCTGTAGCTGGGCTGGAGCTTGTAGCCGTTGCTGAAGCTCTCCCTGAAGCTCTTTCTGTAGCTGTTATCTGAAGAATAAGCTCTATTCTTATTCTGTCCTAATGTGTGCTCCTCCCTAACACAGCACAGCTGTGTTGAATCAGGCTCTGCCCTTTTAGATGAGTGCTTAGGGATTACCTCATAGCTCTCTTGATTGCACACACGTTTTCTCACTTCAGCCCCTCTCATGGCTGCTGGAAACCTGGTGCATTCTGGGACTGGTAGTCTTTTATGTGAAAACTCTGTTTTCTTACTTCTACCAGAACTGACAGGTTGCTTGTTCAGAGTCACATCATCTTTTCTATAGCTCCTACCTGAGCTATGATAAGCTTCCTTATCACATACCCCCCTGCTTAAGTTATTACGGACTGGTTTTACTGGTGAAACTGCTTCTCTACAGTCCGTAATACCTATGAGAGTGTTATCTTCTTGAAGCTCACTTACTTCCTGACTGGGTTCAAGTCATTATTTACAGGCCTCTCCTTCCAAGACTTAAGTACATTAATATGGTAGGTCTGCCTACGCCCTCTTGCATTTTCTACCATATAAGACACGGGGCTCACTTGTTCAACAACCTCCCATGGCCCTTTCCACTGTATCTCAAATTTTGGAGCAGTTCCTGCTACTTGAACCAAAACCTTTTCACCAATGCTTAATTGGCGGCTTTTGGCCTTTCTATCATACCACCCTTTCTGGCGAACTTGACTGTCCTGCAGGTTCCTCTCAGCAACCTGCGACGTCCTTTTCAAACGTGCTCTCAAGTCACGTAGAAACAGTGGCACCTCCTGACTTCCTGGTTCAGGATCAATCCATTGTTCCCCTTAAAATATCCAACAAACCCCGTGGAGCCCTACCATACATCAACTCATATGGAGTTACACCTAGGGACACTTGAATTCTTTCCCTGCAGGCATATAAGGCAAAGGGTAATAAGATATCCCATTCTTTTACCTCTCCTGCTAACCCCCTTCTCAACATTTGTTTGAGAGTTTGGTTGAATCTCTCCACCAAACCATTTGATTGTGGATGGTAGGCTGAGGTTTTCACGTGACGAATGCCAAAGGCATCCCAGACCTGGGCCAAATATTTGGATACAAAATTGGACCCTCGGTCAGTCAACACCTCTCTTGGGAATCCCACTTCACAAAACAATTTTACTAGCTCTAAAGCTATTGTTTTTGCAGAAACATTCCTCAATGGTATGGCCCAGGGAAACCTTGTTGCCTGATCTACCATAACTAGGATGTATTGGAAACCTCGGGGCGTTTTGACTAATGGGCCTACAATATCCATGGCAATGCGACCAATTGGGTCTGTGATAATTGGCATGGGGATCAATGGCACCACCGGTGGGTGTGCCGCTGTAACTCGCTGACACGCTGGACATGCAGCACAAAACTGGGCAGTTTCTTTGAAGATACCTGGCCAGTAAAAATGCACAAGAATTTGATCCAGCGTTCCTTGCATACCTTTATGACCTCCCACTGGATGATCATGTGCTAGTCTAAGTACTAGCCCTTTGAAAGTTGTGGGTACCACCAATTGTTTACGTATGGCACCATTTCTGGGGTCCTGACTCTCTCTATATAATATGTCATTATCTTGTTTGAATCTGGGCAATTCCTCCCTGACCTCCTGAGCATACTTAAAAGCTCGGGTGAGAGCTTGATCAGCTCGTTGCTCTTGTGGAAAGTTAGGAAACTTTGCCACCAACTCAGCTGGCACCCAGGGTAAACTTTGACCAGTTAACATCTCAGCCCTATCCTGTGCTCTACAAAGTCTCTCACGCCTCTTTTGTGCTTTCAACTTTCTTACTTTACCAGATGATGGGGTTATTAAATCATCATGAGAGGGTAAGTCTCCTAATAACTCTGCCTGCTCCCCCTCCTCCTTCTGCTGGCTCTCTAACTTAGCCTGCGAGCGGGTGGATACAAGGCCCCTCTTATTACCTATGGTTTGGCCTTCTGGAAGCTGAACCATCTTTTTAGCTAGGGACTGAGGACTTCCAAAGAAAGGCCCGGGAGCTGTTTCCATTATTAAACCTTCTCCCTCCTTCTTTCCTAGCCCTTTCACTAGTTCCTGCTTAAATCTTGGCCAGTCCTTTCCTAGAACCAAATCAAAGGGTAGCCTAGGCACTACTGCTAATAGGACTTCCTCTTGTTCCCCTAGGCACTTAACCTTTAGCCTATAGGTGGGATATGATGATGCAGCACCATGAATGCATCTGATGTGAACTTGGCTTTCAGGGGTTCTAGGCACAAATCTTTCTTGGGCCTCTATCCTCTTCCAAAGCCTTTTTGACATCATACTCTGGTCTGCCCCAGAGTCTAATAATGCATTTGTGGTAATTCCCTGCACATCAACCATCAAAAGAAATCCTTCCTTGGGCTGTTTTAAATCCAGACCCATTAAACTAGTGTTGTCTGGCATCTCTTCTCTAAATGTCCCACTTTTCCACACTTGAAACATTTCTTTCTATTCCACTGTGTCATCTGGTTTGATACAGTACATTCATTTTCAGAAACATTCTTAATTATTCCCTTTTCTGATACAGCACATCTAGCCTCAGCATCCATCTTTAGAGGGCCACCCATTCTATGGCAAGCCTGCGTGGCTTCCAAGAATCTCTCTGCTAGCATGGTTGCCTCTCCAAGATTTTGGCAATTTTGCTGTATAAGAAAAACATTCAAATCTTTAGGTACCCCAAGCATAAATTGTTCCAGCATTATAATATCTAATAACATTTCTACTGTCTTTTGCTCAGGCTCCAACCATTTTACAGCTAAACTTCTGATTCTCTGACTCAGAGCCCTGGGTGTCTCACCCACTTTCAATGTAACAGCTCTAAACATTCGCCTATACTCTGAAATAGACAACCCTAGGCGATCTCTAATAGCTGCCTTTACATCCTTATAATTCAAAGCCTGGGCTGCTGGCATTGCTCTGTAAGCTGCTAGTGCCTCACCAGTTAATGAGGCTGCCAGCCTTACTGCCCACTGGGTCTCTGGCCATGCTAAAGCCTGTGCCACTCTTTCAAAAGACTCTAGAAAATCATCAACATTATCATCTGGAGTTAATTTCCCAAAATTAAATGCCCCAATCCCTTGATTGAGTCCCACACTGTCCACATGTGGTGTACCAGTACTAACTGCTGGTCTTGCATCTGTTCCACTTTGGCTCTGCAGCTGAACTAGAGCTTGCACCAGATCAAGCACTGGTTTCTGCTGTTCCATTAAGGCCTTCATAGCAGTGTCCTGGGCCTGCTGTGATAGCTCCTGCTGCTTGCTGAATTGGGCTGCCATCCACTGAGCCATCTCCCTCGGATCCATCTTGACCCCTGCAAGAAATAAAGAAAAAAAAAAAACCCAAAGTGCAGCACCTTCCAACCAGGTGTGTTTTTTTCAACTTTTTTTTTTTTTTTTTTTAATTACCCCCTGTGCTTACACACATCCACCACTAGACATGCCCAGGTACATATTACCTTGTCTCAGTGATGAATCCAGCTTTGCACAGGGTCTTTTCCTCTGGGACAGCTTCCTGGAACAACCGCTTCTCCTCCAAAGGGCAGATGAGGGAAAAAATCTTCTTTCAGCTTCAAACTTGAATTTTATTTGTAATCCACAGCAAATAAATCCTCTTGGTGCAAAAGCAATCCGAAAAACTACGCCATTTGTCAGACGGCTGCCTAGGGTGAGAACTTACACAATCTTGACGATGCATATATTCATATGATTCTTGCAAGGTATTGTGGGTAATGTAGTTCTTTCACTCCCAAACACAGCTGAAGACAATAATTGAGTTGTGATACCAGTGGTAAGGCCAATAAAATACTTCTTTTATTGATGGGGTTTAATTCACCCAGCACAAATATGCTTGGTAGCAATATAAATGAGGTTACTTGCTTGCAGTGTTTAAATGGATAACATAAAGTCACAAAGCAAATCAGAAAAAACCTTCAGCTTGTCAGGCAATTAGCTAATGTTTTCTTAGCAAATAATTACCAAATAAAAAGGCACAAAGAAATGAATGAACTTTGCTTGTTAGGTTAACTTCTGCTTATTTTCCACGCAGATCCAAGCAGTGATTCTCCCTTGCTCACACACACAATCAGGTGCAGCTTTAATTACTATCAATTGACCAGCTGAAAGCCTTTAGCTGGCTGGCTGCTACTGTGTGAACCCAAATCCTGCTTTAAGAGCTGTTTGCAGTGAAAATAAAGAACAAAGTTAGGTTTCTTTGTGATGGCTGAGGTGTTTGCTCACAGAAAGCTAGCAATAGCATTTAGATCAGGGGTCTCAAACACGCGGCCCGCGAGAGACCTTTGTGCGGCCCGCGATACACAGGGGAAAAAAAAAAACCCGGCTTCTGCTGCCGCTGCTGTGGCAGCGGCAGAATCAACTGTCCCGTGGCCCCTTCCCATCTGCCCGGCAATAGCAGCAATACCGCATGTCCCGCGGCCCCCCCCCCCCGAATCCCTTCCTGCTTGCCTGTCAGTTCTTCTCTGCTTCGGCTGTCAGAGCCGCGAAGGGAGAGCTTCTCCCTTGCGACTCTGTTAAGCTCGCCGGGGCAGATGGGAAATTTCCCATAAGCCCCAGCGGGCTTAACAGAGTCACGAGGGAGAAGCTCTCCCTTCGCGGCTCTGAAAGCCGAAGCAGAGAAGAACTGACAGGCAAGGGGGGGGGGGCCGGGGACATGCGGTATTGCTGCTACCGCCGCCGCGGCAGCGGCAGGAGCAGCAGCCAGCTGTTTTCTAAAGTTTAAGTTTCCCGGGTGGGGGGGGGAGCAGGATTGATGTGGGCTGCTGGGGGGGGAGCAGGATTGATGTGGGCTGCTGGAGGGGGGAGCAGGACTTGATGTAGGCTGCTGGGGGGGGAGCAGGACTTTATTTGGGCTGCTGGGGGGGAGCAGGATTGATGTGGGCTGCTGGGGGGGGGGAGCAGGACTTGATGTGGGCTGCTGGGGGGGAGCAGGATTGATGTGGGCTGCTGGGGGGGGGAGCAGGACTTGATGTGGGCTGCTGGGGGGGTAGGACTTGAAATGGGGTGGTGGGGGGGATATTACTGTTAAATGACAGTTGGGGGTTAGGACAGGAGGTGGTCTGATTGGGGGCTAAGAATGAAGAGGGGGCGATGGAAGGGTTAGGCCTGGAAGTGGGCTGTTGGAGGGCTTAGGACCGATAATGGGCTATGGGGGGGTGGGGCTAGAACTGGTAATGGACTGGGGGGGGGTGCTATGACTGGAAATGGGCCGAGTAGAAGGGGGAGCTTGAACTGCAAATAGCTGATGGGGACAGGGTCTTGGAATGGTAATGGGCTGAGTGGAAGGGGGCTTGGAATGGAAATGGGCTGATGGGGAGGGGGCTTGGAAAGGAAATGAGCTGTGAGGGGAGGGAGCTAGGACTGGAAATGGGCTGATGATGCGGGGACTAGAAGGGAGCGGATGCTGGGTGGGGCAGGAGCTAGAAGGGAGTTGATGTTGGGGGACGATTAGAATGGGATGGGGCTGGGAGAGTGAAATGGAGAGGGGAAATATATTTTGTGTGGGAGGGAAGAAAAATCTACAATTGGCCGGGTATTGGGAGAGTAAGTGGGGATTGAGGATGGAGGGGTAAAATTTGAGTGGATGAAATAGGAATGAGGAAAGAGCAAAAGGAGAATGATTAGTATGTTAAAGCAGATGTAGAGAGAATGGAAAAAACTGGGAAAGAAGAAAGGACAAATGGACAGCAGACGATGGAGAGTTAGCAGAAGACACAAAGAAACCAGAAGAAAGTGGCTGGAACAATTGCAACTGAAAAAAAATGCACAAAAGGTAGAAAAATATCTCTTTATTTTGAATTTATTAACTGAAATATGTCAGCTCTTGGAAATGTGCATCTTTAACGTCTGCACTTTATTTAATACAAGAGGAAATCAATGTATAGTTTTATTTCTACAGTGTTGTACATTCTAAGTTTGGCTTTTGGGGTTCCCAGTTTAATTGTCTTCCTGTTTCTAAATTGTGATTCCTTGTTTGGTGATGGTGTATGTTCTGCATGTGTAACTGAGCTGAGGTATTCTGTTTATGTAATTCCTATTTGACATTGCCACTTGTTCTCTTTCCCGAGTAGGTCATGTATTGTTATTCTCTGAAATGTGTTGATTTAATATTTGCAGTGTTGCCTTTTGATAGTTAGGGTATGGTGCTTTGTGAGTCCTGGTAGTGCTGTTAGGACATGGCAGGTTTGCTATGGGTTCTAAATGAGCAGTGTTTCTAGTAGTTCCTAATGTGCCTGGCGGTTGGCACTGGTTTATAGTAATGTAGAAATCTTTTAGTCTTTCTTTATCCATACACTCATTAAGAGGCATGTTTACTCAAAGTTAGTGTATGGTAACATTATGCAAATATTTATGCAAATGATGCCCTTATGCAAATGATGCCCTTATGCAAATGAGGCCTGCGTCTTGTGCGGCCCCCGGGTTACTCTACAAGTCCTCATTTGGCCCTCAAAGCAATTTGAGTTTGAGACCCCTGATTTAGATAGAGAACAGTCCATGTAATGAATAGTTTCATCTGCTGTATCTCCCCCTTCATCAATCAGCATAGGGTCACTATCATACATTGGCACAGACGAGTCTTTCATTAAGGCACTATCATGAGAATGCTTATTCCCTTGCTGCCATTCACTATTATGGATAGGGTCTGGATCAGTGTTCATACCTGAGCCTCTCCTGCTATCATAATTCCTCTCTGTATAGCCTGGCCAGTATGTAATCCAATTCTGATGTCCAGCCTTCCAATCTTGATCCCTGGACACTGGATCTCCTCTCACATACCTTCTGGCCTTGGTCTGAAAGTCCCTTCCACATGCAGTCTTCTCTCTTCCAGGTAGCCACTGGTGATTCCTATCTCTGCCATTCCATTCCTCTGGCTGACTCCAGTCCAATGGACTCTGCTGGCATTTGGAATACCTCCCAGTATAGGTACTGCCTTGGGTTCTCCCAGACCTTCCAATGGCCTTTCTTCTCTTCCTTCCAGAGAGTTTCCTTCTTTCTCTATCCGCTTGGCTTGGCTTCTGTTTCTCCAGGTGATGCTTAAACCTGTAGCTGGGCTGGAGCTTGTAGCCGTTGCTGAAGCTCTCCCTGAAGCTCTTTCTGTAGCTGTTATCTGAAGAATAAGCTCTATTCTTATTCTGTCCTAATGTGTGCTCCTCCCTAACACAGCGCAGCTGTGTTGAATCAGGCTCTGCCCTTTTAGATGAGTGCTTAGGGATTACCTCATAGCTCTCTTGATTGCACACACGTTTTCTCACTTCAGCCCCTCTCATGGCTGCTGGAAACCTGGTGCATTCTGGGACTGGTAGTCTTTTATGTGAAAACTCTGTTTTCTTACTTCTACCAGAACTGACAGGTTGCTTGTTCAGAGTCACATCATCTTTTCTATAGCTCCTACCTGAGCTATGATAAGCTTCCTTATCACAAGCCCTGGAAGTGGAGGAGGTGAAAGTATCCCTGGAAAGGGAAGAACGAGAGCTCAAGTACCCCAAAGTTGCAGAATCAGTGACCACAAGGAAGCGAAGGGTAGTGGTGGTTGGTGACTCTCTTCTGAGGGGTACTGAGATGTCCATCTGCCAACCAGACTTGATGTCCAGAGAGGTATGCTGCCTGGCTGTTGCCAAAATCCAAGATGTTATGGAGAAATTGCCGAGACTCATCAAGCCCACTGACTATTACCCAATGTTGTTAATCCATGTCGGAACAAATGATACTGCCAGGTATCCCTCTGAGCATATCAAAAGTGACTTCATAGCTCTGGGACAGAGGGTGAAGCAGTTAGGTGCACAGGTGGTGTTCTCTTCAGTCCTCCCTGTTGAGGGTAAAGGCCAAGGCAGAGAGGCTCGCATCCTGGAGATGAATGCATGGCTGCGTGGATGGTGTCATTGAGAGCGTTTTGGTTTCCTAGACCATGGGATGCTGTTACAAGCTGGATATGAGCGGAAAAGGAGAGAGAGGTGTCAAAGATAACCCCTAGATTGCGGGCCGAGGGAACAGGAAGGATAGTAGATCCATCCACATGGATTGAGAGAGGGGGAAGTGGGGGGGGGGGGGGAGTTAGGTGGAAAGACAAGGAGTTCAGTCTTTGCCATGTTCAGTTTCAGTCATCGATGAGACATCCAGGCAGCGATGTCTGAAAGACAGGCAGAGATCTTGGACTGGGTTGCTGGAGAAATATTAGGTGTAGAGAGGTAAATTTGTGAGTCATCAGCATAGAGATGGTACTGAAAGCCATGGGAGGAGATAAGCGCACCAAGGCCTTGGGTATAGAGAGAGAAAAGGAGGGGCCCTAAGACAGATCCCTGGGGTACACCTACATGGAGCCGGGTAGGGGAGGAGGAGGAGCCACCAGAGCATATGCTGAATGAGCTGAATGATACCAAAATCTGCAATAGAGTAGACACCCAGGAAGGTGTAGATAACATGAGGAGGGATCTAGCTAAGCTTGAAGAATAGTCTAGAATCTGGCAGCTGGGATTTAATGTTAAAAAATGTAAGGTCATGCTTTTGGGCTGCAGCAATCCAAGGGAGCAATATAGTATTGGGGGTGAAGTACTTTTGTCCACTAAAGAAGAGCGGGACCTAGGCGTGGTTGTGTCTGATGATCTTAAAGTAGCTAAACAGGTAGAAAAGGTGACGGCAAAAGCTAGAAGGATGCTTGGGTGCATACGGAGAGGAATGGCTAGCAGAAAAAAGGAGGTGATAGTGCCTCTGTATAAGTCTTTGGTGCGATCTCATTTGGAGTATAGTGTGCAATTCTGGAGACCGCATCTTCAAAAGGATGTGAACAGGATGGAGTCGGTGCAGAGGGTTGCTACTAAAATGATTAATGGGCTTCATTATAAAGCATATGAGGACAGACTTAAGGATCTTAATATGTACACCTTAGAGGAAAGGCAGGATAGAGGTGATATGATTGAGATGTTTAAATACCTTCGTGGCATAAATGTTCAGGGGGAGAGCCTCTTTCAATTGAAAGCAAGTTCTGCTAGGAGGGGACATGGGATGAGGGTGAAGGGAGATAGATTCAGGAGTGATATGTGGAAATATTTCTTTACGGAAAGAGTGGTGAATCCGTGGAATAGTCTCCCAGTGGAGGTGGTAGAGATGAGGACAGTAACTGAATTCAAAAAAGCATGGGACAAACACAGAGGATCTCTAAACGAAAAAAGGGGACTGTTGTAGTTGTATGGAAGGACAGACTAGATAGAAATATGACGACAGAAAAAGACCACATGGCCTATGTTTCTAAGGGGCGGTATGAAAAAAAAATTGTTCACATAAATAAATAAAGAGACCCTCAGAATAAGAGCATTCAACAGTGCAAACAGCATTAAAACATGCCCAAAAGCACCATCATCGGTTTCTAAAAATGTGCACATTTACCGCAGATGTGAGAGGAGCACCCATGGGAATCAGACCCTGACTGCTTGGATACTAGGCTGTTGCTCTAACCACAAGGCTACTCTTGCTACATTTATGTATATATGACTGCTTATAACTACTGGGTTTTTTGAACTTGAAATTTCTGAATGTTACCTAGACAGGTCATTTAAAAATACATGGGGAAACGATGCCTGAGGAGGGAGGACCCCAGCCCTTCCTAGCCCAGTTCAGCCCTGTCCAGATATCCCAGATTTGCTCTCCTAAAATCTGATATCACTACAATAGCAATAGCACACTCAAGTGAATTAAAAAAAAGTAGTACAACATAAAATCACTTCATGTATATATGAAGGCTTTGGATAGGTTTTGCAGCGTTTCTATGTTCTTTTAGAGAACTATTCTAGTTTTTTAAACAAAATACTAGCAAATAGTCTACATAAAGCAAAACGTCTAACAAATATCAGGCCCGATATGCAAATATAGCTGAGCTCCGAAATTTAGGTGCTTAAGTTCAGCTACTAAATTTGTGTCCTATTTTCAGGCAAACCTACCTCAAATTCACCTTAATTTAAGGTTTAAGTTATGCTTATAAATTCATTTGCCTAATTTATGACCTTAGTGCTAAGGTCCTAATTTATGACCTTAGTGCTAAGGTCCTAATTTCATTTCCCTGTCCTTAAGATTTTAGTGAACTTTTGAGTGTAAATTTAGGTGCTCAGCTCTAATAAATTGTCTAAAAGGCCAGTTTAGGGGCATAACTCTCAGGTAGGCCCGCTATTCAAAGGACTTATGCTTCTATCATTTAAAGTCATGTGTGGCTTTGAACAAAGACCTCTGATATGCATATTATAGTTTTCAGTATTTTGGATGCTAAGAATCTACAGCATTAAATGAGGGCTAAAAACATCTTTATGCAGTATTTAAGTAAAGATATGACTTTCTGTTAGCCAACATCATTTTGGGGAACATTAATCTATGCGGACTGACATCTTTCTTCCTGCAGTGATGCCATGTTTCCTGACCTTTTTTGCAACCATCCATCAAAAATGATCGTGATTATATGGCAGCTATTCTGATAGCTGATTGCAACACTTTCTCCTGTGGCAACATAGTAAAATATTTAATTTGCAAGCCCTTCCTCAAGATCATTAAATGAAGCAGGGAGGCCATGGTCACTGTGGGATGCTGTTGAGATGAGGAAATTTACCAATGATGACCTTGGATGCAATCAAAATTCACATAACTTTATGCCTATTATGTAATGAACCAGAAACTAATAGAAAATATGACCTCAGATCTGACACCTGCAACTTATTTGGATATTAGGAGTCCAATTTGTCACTGTGATTAGAAGCAGATTTAATAGGTAGGTAATTATGATGTCCACAGACAGCAAAAAAACCTCATGGCCTGTAGAATTATCACATTGCCACATTTCAGCCTGCAAATTCATGTAGAGAACATGTGATGTACAGGAAAGGTATGTTTTTGGTTAGCGTAGTCCTTGACAAAGGGGTTCTCTCAGCAGGGTTGGGAAACATAATCACTATGGAAAATATCATATGAATTACAGAACATGGTCTGTTCAAGACATGGTGTAACAAGTTGTTAGGTAAGTAGTGCCATCTATATGCTGAAAAACTAACCATAAAATTATGGATCAGAAGTCAACTGATCAGAGTCTGAAGGTAAAACGATATAGACAATAGAAACACCTTATATCTGACATTTCTTTCTCCAAAAGCTCCCAGTGAAAAAAAAATCCCAGTCCTTGGCCCAAGTTCTGATATCTGTAAATATGTTTATTATTCAAAGCTTGGGTCCATATCACCTCAGTTCCATTTTTCCCTGCTTACAAGATATTGATTTGTAGGCACAGCCATGGCTGGTCAACATTTATCCTCTTCTTTTCTGTTAAGCGACTCTGGAAGAGGTGAAAACTACCAGAAGACAAGATTTGATCATTTTATGCTGAAATGAGAATGGCTAAACGCCAAGCAACACATTACCCTCAGAATTCATATCTGAACAGCACACCGTAGGGGTAGTTCTGCCAGTGTGGCTTTGAGGGTGTGACCTTTGTTAACAGAGAAGGTCAAGTGTTTTCATAAGGAAATGAGCAAAAGTGAACGTGACTGTTCAGCTGGTTGGCTTCATAAGTTTAAGTTGCCATATTCATCACCTCAAGAGCGGCTGGTGAAATGCTGTCTGCACATCATGCCAATGTAGAAAAGAATGTGGAAGATGTTTCTTGGTTGAGCTCTGAAAATAATGACCAAACCAATCTATGATGCAGATGAAACAGGATTATTCTGGAGATGTTTGCAATGCAATCTTGGGTGAGGAAAAACAGGAGAGGCTAACTATCTTGACATATAGTAATGCCACTGGTGCATACAAACAGAAACTGCTTGTCACTGGTAAAAATGAACACTTATGAGTAGGGATGTGCATTCATTTGAAATAACCCAGGAAATGTTATCGACATAGCCTATGTTCTTTCATATCATTTTTATAAAGGAAAGCTTGGAAAACTCTAAGAGCCTGATATTTAAAGGGCCTAAGTGTCATCATTAACAATATGTTGAAATCCTTGGCTCAGTTTGTGTTATCAGCCAAAAACGCAAACAGAATCTCAGGAATTATTAGGAAAGGGATGGAAAATAAAACAGAAAATATAATGCTTCGGAACTGATCTATGGTGCAACCGCTCCTTGATTATTGTGTGCAGTTCTAGTTGTTGCATCTCAAATACAGTAAAGTTACAGTGGAATTAGAAAAAGTACAGAGAAGGAAACCAAAATGATAAAGGGAATAGAACAATTCCACTGTGAAGAAAAGTTAGAGAGATTAGTTCTCTTCAGCCTAGAGAAGAGACAGCCGAGGAAAGATGAGATAGAAATCTATAAAATCACAAGTACAGTGGAGCAGAAAAATGTGATTTGGTTGTTTACTCTTTTTACAAATGTATTTATATGTGTGTGTATTTATTTTTAGCTTACGCCTTTTCAGTAGTAATTCAAGATGTTGCAGTCAGGTACAGTGGGTATTTGCCTGTCCCCAGAGGGCTTACAATCTAAGTTTGTACCTGAGGCAATAGAGGGTTAAATGACTTGCCCAACACTACAAGGAGCATTAGTGAGATTTGATCTCTGGTTTCCCTAGTTCCCAGTGTGTTGCTCTGTTATGCTACTCCTCCATAAAGCCCAGGGGGTGCGCAATGAAGTTACTAAGTAGTACATTTAAGACAAAGCAAAGAAAACATATTTTCACTCAATGCATATCTGGAATTCGTGGCCAGAGGATGTGGTAAAGGCTGTTAGTGGAGCTGGGTTTTAAAAAGCAGATTGGCCAAGCTTCTGAAGAAAAAGTCCTTAAACTGTTAAATTTGAGGAAAGCTACTGCTTATCCTTGGGGGTAGGCATCATGGAATCTCTCTACTTTTTGGGGTCCTGCCAGGTACTTGTAACCCGGATTGGCCTTGCTAGAAACAGAATACCAGGCTTGACGGACCATTGGACTGACCACATATGGCAATTCTTATGTTCTTTTGTATCTAAGTCTTAACTGTATTTTCTTACTTTCAGTTAATATATTATGCATAAGGTTATTGTGGGCTTCTTTTACTTATTACTTTCCACTACACTGCAGTCAAGCAACTATCGACTTGCAACCTTCCTTTTATTTCAAGTCCAAAAAAACCACTGAAACTACCACAGTGGTGATTTCATGCTGCGTCTGTGAAATCACAATGCAAGAAATGCATGTTCCACTGACCAGTTTATAAACTGGAGTGCCAGTGTTAAATAACAGGACTTGATTTCTACCGCAAGTGGTGATCACTGGCGCATCCGTTCTCGTCTTTTATTGGGGCAACTGCAAAGAATCACATGGGAGATATCAAATCTTGCATTTTGGCAATCTATGGAGATCGTTACCTTTTCTCTTTACATTTCATGCATAAATATTTACAATTTAGAAGCTGATGCACTAAGGTGCGATCGAAAGCCCATTTTGAGTGTCAACCACTGTGTGATGATGACCCGTGTTAATTGCATGCAGACCACTTTAGTGATAAAATAGAGTGCTTTAAAATTCTTATAAGGCAGGAAAAAAAAACCTTAGCTATCCATAAGGTATAATTATGTTTCTCCTTAAAATTGCTTGCTTTCAACACTGGCTTCCCCTTGTGTTGCTCATGTCACCATTGAGAAGCAGAGATAAATGACATTTCTAGTATCCTAAAGTGTTTACTGTATCAGTCTACAAAGGAATTCTTCTCTGGCTCCTCCCCCTGCGCACACATACGCCTCCCTCCAACTCTAACACCAGACACTGGGACTCAGAATAAGAGCACTTCCACTCTGTAAAGAAAGGGGAGCTGCATCAGTGGCAAAGGGGGTGTCAGGAAGAGCCGTCATTCAAAAATACTGCAATACTCCTAACTGCCTTCCTCATAGTTTAGTATGTGCAATATTAGGTTGCACGTCTCTTTCAAAAAAAAAAGTCTTCCTCCTTTACCTAATTACCATTCTTCTTCCTTCTCTCTCTCCCCCCCCCCCACCAACTACTACGACTACCAGTACTTAACATTTGAATAGCTCTACAAGGCGAATACAAAGCGCTGTACATGAACACATAAGAGACAGTCACTGCTCACAATCTATCCAAGACAGATGCATACAAATAACAGGGGCTGGTCGATTTTAGAGAGGACAAGGAAAGGGGAATTCCCATGTCTAGATCAGAATGTGGAAAATCACCATAGAATTTACAAGAGGCTCTGCCAAACATAGAGCTTCTTGTAACATAGGTTCAGGATCGCACGTGCATGTCTCTCCTCATCCAGTGAGAACAGTGATTTTAAAAAGTTGCATGTGGGCGAAAAAATCCTACAAATACTCCCTACATACGCATGGAGGCACCATTTTAAAAATCACTGCTCCTGCTGTACTGGAACACTCCAAGCCCCCCATGACCAATCTCTGACTTCAATCCCCTAATCTAGGGCTGGTCCATCCACTAGGCAAACTAGGTGGTCACCTAAGGCAGCAGGCCTTGGTTCGCGGTGGGCGGCAGGCGGTGGCCGGCCGCCCCCTCCCCCCCCCCACTGAAGCGGCAGTTCAGCAAAGACCAGCCCAAGCTTCCATGCCACCCTCCTCCGGCATCCATCTTCTCACCTGGAGGAGGGAGGGCGGCACAACAATCCTTCCGCTCCTACTCCTCCACAAGGAAGCTGCATTAGAGGAGGGGCAGGAGTGGCAGGCTGTGAGCATGTCAGCGCAGGCATTTTAAAGCCCAATACAGCAGAGGGATTGACGTGCCGCCCTCCCTCCACCATGCAAAAAGATGAATGCCGGGGATGTGGGGGGGGGGGGGGTGAGGGCGGCATGGCAGGCGAGGCAGCTCTGCAAACCTTAGGAGGCAACATGGAGGGTCTGCCTAGGGTGCCAGAAACCCTTGGGCTGGCCCTGCCCTGATCACCCCTGACCGTGATTCCTCCTCTGATGACATGCCCCCTCCCCAATCCCTGTTACAGTCAATCCCTCAATGCATCCAATCCCCCCCTATTCCCTCAAAGCATCCAATCCTCCACCCGTACCCCCTCCCCAGTATGAAGACCACCCACCTGACTCCCCATAACAAGGAACCCGCTGAGGTCCCCCCACCAGCCCCCCCAGCCTCCAACCTCCAGTTCCCTTCCCTGGTTTTACTGGGGTCTAGTGGGAACAGGAGCAATCCCCAGTCGCTCCTGATCTTATGGCACTAGATTCCAAAATGATATCCGTGATCCTAGCAATTATCTCACAGTCAAACCTTTGCACTGACAGCTGCCCCTTCAAGCTGTCACTTATTAGTGCCTGGATCTGCATTCTTTATTTATTTTATTTAGAAATACTTCTGTATTGCCCTTCCCAATTCTAAGTGAGTTGTACTCTCCCTAGTCAGTACCAATGTCTTTGTGGAGTGGTCCAGGGCCCTGATAGAGAATGTATGGGGTATGTTTACTAAACCGTCTTAATGTTACCGGCGCTAGTTGCAGCGATAATATGAAGAATGCCATATAAAGAGTGGGCATTCCAGTCCTAAGGTAGCAAGAATCTGTATTGCACGATAGTGGGTGTCGTGGCACGTTAACGCGCGTTAACTCTAAGTTCATATCAGCGCAGTGTTAGAAGCCACTGGTTACTGCAATGACTGTGGAGGCAGAGGTCATGGGTTTGATCCTGCAGTGGTGTAATCTAAAAAGGCTGTCTGAGGCATTTTCTTTTAATTTAAATCAGTGCTGCCAGCAAAAACACCCTCACAGTGCCATAACCTAAGGTGCCTCATAAGGTGCCCTATAAGGCGCCCCATAGGTCACATTATAAAGTGCCCTGTCTGCCAATGTGGCACTGTGCGGGTGTTTCTGCTGGCAGCACTGAATGAAATGAAAAGGAAAAGCCTCAGACAGCATTCCTAAATAACACCACTGTGGGATCAAACCCATGACCTCTGCCTCCACAGTCATTGAAGTAACCAGTAGGCTACATCTCTATAGCTACTACCACACTGCTGGCTGGCTACTGAAAGACTGCAGATCACCATACAAACTGTCTGCTGTGGTTACCAGGATAGGGTAAACCCACCCGTACCCATGATGCACTGCACATGCAGATCAGCAGCCTACAGCTGATCACATAATGGGGTATGCACCCCCACAGCACCTAGGCCTGGTAAGGGGAACTGACCATGTGTGTTACTGGCACAGAGTAGCTACAGACCGTGACATTGTGCGGGTCCTGTGCTCACCCTGAGGGTGAGGTGGGGCACCCAGCACCAGGTCTGCGGCACCTGGCTTGGCTGAGATAGGCTATGCTGCAGGACCCCATCAGTGCCAGTGTGTGATAGATAGTCCTTGCAGACACACCTAGGATACACCTGTGTCCATCTGTATTTCCCAGTCACGTCTAGCCCTTGTGGACTATGATGCACCCAGAATAGTGCATATCCTGTGTGGGTGCCATGGTCACATGTTATAGGTGAAGGGGGGTGTTTGGACCCAAAAGCTGATTGTGTAGCACCACCCAACCCGCCCTCTGTGGCTCAGGGTGGGGGGACAGGATCTCCCACCAACAGATCCACATTGTACATCTCTGCAATGGTGGCAGTAGAGAGAACCATCAACCCCAGTCCTGCTGGGGAACAGGCACCCTACAGGGAAGTCGATGCAGATCTGTATGCATCACATAAGGCAATGGCAGACAGGCAAAATGCTGGAGAAGCTCAGCTGCCCCCCACCACTATCTGACATTCATCAGCAGAGGGCACAGTCAGTCTCCACCCGCTGCACCCTGCAAGGTGTTCCAGCCATACACATGCTAACTGCAGACAGTCTGCTAGCTAGTACATAGTGCATGTTCCTGGAGGAACTGTGTGCACCCAAAAATGGGATGTGAGCACACACACCAAGCAGGTATGTCAGTGATTGGGCCCCAGAAAAGAGAACCCATAAATATCACTTGAGAGAAATGCTGCATAGCACTATGGGGGAACCTAGCCATGCCGTGGTCACTGCTCAGTCAGGATGAGAGTGACCTCCCAGCATGACATGCTGTGGCCACCCTGTCTGTGCAGGTTTTGGTCAGGCACTACAATGTTCCAGCCATTGCCCTATACCCTATGCAGATGCATCCTGCCCAGACCACCCTGTCCGGGCCATACTCACAGTACCTTTCTCCTCATTATGCACATTGGCAGGCTAAAACTGGAAACAGTGCAAGCGGTGTGGGCTCAGTAAGGTGTAGGCAGCCACAACACACTGGATAGACATACACACACTCCCACACCTATGCCAGCATTGTGCAAATATGGAGGTTTGTGGTAGCCCTGGCCGCCACACCAGTCCTGGGCACAGTACGGGCATTGCTATGGTACGCAATACTGTTGGGGTTACTCCCCGGGGTGGTAAACACTGTCAGAAGCAATAACTGAAACATACTCCACAGATATCAGAAAGGTTGCTATAATGAATCTCTATCAACAAATCGTGTTTACCTTAGGATTTGTTAGCTGACATTAATCATAGCAACCTTTTGATATATATGAAACGTGTTCCCAAGTTTAGGATGGCATTGCTAAGGTATGCAGGTGCCAGTATTGGGAGATGCTGCTCCGCGCAGGGCCCAGCAGCCTGACTCTCCATGAGGCTTTGGATAGTGGAGCCTGTGGGTGTGGGTGTTTCTGCCCCTGTTGGCTGCTGCTCTAGGGCAGAGGTTCCCAACTCCGGTCCTGGTGGGCCAAACACTGTTCAGGTTTTCATGCTGTCCCTAATGAATATGCATGAGATACATTTGCATACAATGGGGGTGATGCATACAAATGCAGCACAGGCATATTTATTAGGGACAGCATGAAACCTGAATGGTGTTTGGCCCTCCAGGACTGCAGTTGGGAAAACTCTGCTCTAGGGATTGCACATGTTTATGGTATCTGTGCTCTGCAGGGTAAAATATAGGCATTTCAGGCATGTTTAATTTATCTGCAATAAAGGTTCTGTCTTTATTACCATGGTATAGTACTGGGTAAAATATGGGGACAAGGTTGGCAGGAGCCACAGCTGGGACTTGAACTTGTGACCTTCTGCCCCTGAACACACTGGCTGTGTGTACTGCACCAAACTGTTGCCACAGGGGTAGATCATTCCCTGGTGATACCATGACTGTTCGTCAGACAGACCTTGTCTGTTGCAGTGCATGGCACCCACCTAAAGGGGCTTGGCCGTGGTCTGCTGTGGGCAGATACCACTGCCCCCTCCGCTACCAGCACCTCTCCACCACCATGCTGACATGCCCTTATGCCAGTGGTGCTGCTGGTGCCCAGTCCCAGGCCATCCAGTGTGCCGGTAGGCATCTGCCTATGGTGTGGGTTCTCGGGTAGGGGTGCCTACATGGACATGCGCGCTCCACCCCGGCACTGCCTGCCAATGTTATGTGCCCTTGGGGGTACCTGCTGGGTAATATCCCCTCTGACACTGTGGGACACACGCTCATGCCCATGTTGGTCCCTCGTCAGTTGCTGTCTTGCTGCTTTACAGTTTTGGCATTCCTATGTGCCACCTAGGCATCTGCCTAGTCCACATTGTGCCCCAGCTGGACCAGAGCATGTGCTGCCTGCAGCCCCCTGTATCCCATTTACAGCATCAGTACAGTTGCCCTTTCCTACGTGCCCACTCTGCTGTTGCTGCACATGTGCACTCCCTAACAAACCTGCCCAATATAAACGACAAAAACCCTGATCACTGCTATTTCAATGTGGGATCATTCACTTTGTAGGGGGACAGAGCATTGACCCTTCCAAACATGATATCTTCCTTTTTACGCTTTGTCAGTAGTGTTGCTTTATGTTTATCATTAATATCACTATTGGCCAGCTTGGTTATTGGGATTTCAAATGTGGTTCTGGTCATTTTATATGTTTATTTGCCTTTTTGGTTCCTGCACATGTATCACTACTATCACTTTTCTGGGTTTCCCTGCCTTTGCTGTACATTGCTGACTGAAATGGTTTCTCTCTCCTGCAAATGTGCCTCTAACGCGAAGGTTTCACTGGCGTTAGTGTTCAGACCCGGATTTCACAACGTTAGTGTGCCTGGAGCCTCTCCCCGCCCACTCTCCGCCCATTGACCCCTATCTCCGCCCTCTGGGAGGCCTTAGTCCACCCTTCAGACCCGGATTTCACAGTGTTAGTGTGCCTTAATGCCGCTGCCAACGTTATCACGCGATAACGTCGCCGCTGCTACGTTAAGACGGTTTAGTAAACATACCCCTATGTGTATATAGTTATTTATGTTATGTTCCATGTAACTAAATAAGACTATGTTTAGTGTACTTTTCAGAACATTGTTACTTGTAAACCGCGCTTGATCACGTGGAAAGCGCAGTATAAAAATGTTTGTTAAATAAATAAAATATGTGTGATAAAGACACATGGGGACATTTTGAGGAGAACAGAGCTCCTGGAAAGTCAAGTCAGAGAAAAAGGTGAACAGTACTACAGTATAAGAAGGGATAGGTGAGTTGGTGATCCTCGAGGTGTTAATCGGTTGGAGCATTGAAGAGTAGCCATGGGGAGGAGGAGGGAGGGCTATGCTCTCATCTGTTCCTCAGGAAGGGAAGAGACTGAGCTATTTCTTTCCACCTAGAGCAAGGGTGTCTCTCTAACAATCTTCAGAAACAGTTTCAAAGAGAATCATCAGAGGAGCCATGACCCAGAGGGTGACAATCTCCAGACTACCATGAGAGAAGCCAGGATCCTGGGACTGCATCTTCCTCAAAGACATTGAAGTGTCTTGTTGTATTTGAAGGGGGAAATAGGACTTCCTTTAAGATTTCTTGGAGTCTAGAGGAAAAGAACACCAGAAGGAACAGTGGGAGGCCAAAGTTCTGTCTACCCAATGGCTAAGCCACTAAATAAATCCCATGAGGGCTAGGAAAAAAGTGTACCCAAAACAAGAAATACAGAAACCCCAATTCTCACAAAACATCACCCTAGTAACAAACTGCAAAAACATCAAAATAAAAAATTTCAATAATTAACTGGTTAATGTCAGACTGCGGTCCAAATGGGGAAAATACTCCTACCTAGATCATGTCCCTTCTAATCAGCAAAGCAGTATCCGTTTTTATCAGTAGAGCAATAAAGCAGTAAAAATACAATTAATCACTTAACTTGTGCTCAGTCCCTCCAAAGGCACATGTCCAGGGAAAACCACACTGAGAAGCACGATCCTTGGAATCTAGTGTGGGGATGTTTTGGCCTGACGCAGGGTCTTTTGAGTGGACGGAGACCCGAAACGCAGTGCTGTGTTGCATTTTTTTCCCCTTCTCAGTGTGTTTTCCCCTGGACATGAGCCTTTGGAGGTACTGAGCACAAGTTAAGTGATTAATTGTATTTTTACTGCTCTACTGATGAAAACGGATACGGCTTTGCTGATTAAAAGGGACATGATCTAGGTAGGGTGTTTTCCTCACCTGGACCGCAGTCCAACATTAACCAGTTAATTATTGAAATTTTTTATTTTGACGTTTTTGCAGTATATGTTACCAGTGTGATGTTTTGTGGGAACTGGGGTTACTTATTGCTAAAAACAGATTGTAAAGTGGATTTCAAGTAAATCTGTGTTTTTTTTTCTTAAGCCTGCATATTCCATGAGGATTAGAAATGGATTTTTTTTACTATTGAGCTACCTATATTTTTAGATGCTTTTCACTCAACCAATATTGAACAAAAGAGCTTAAGAATAAAAGAAATGCCATACTGGATCAGACCAAAGGTCCATCGAGCCTGGTGTCCTTTTTCCAACACTGGCCAATCCAGGTCTCAGGTACCTGTCAGCAGGGGTGGTGATAGAAATGCAGGGGCTCAGGACAGAAACTGGTGAGGGGGCCCCAAAGTATGCCTCCAGGCTATGCCTCCTTCAGTTTGAGGCCCTTTGTAGCAAGGGGGCCCAGGGAAATTGCTCTGTTTGCCACCCCCTAAAGCCAGCCCTGCCTGTCAGGTTCCCAAACGTTAGACAGATTCCATGCTGCTATCCCAGAGATAAGCAGTGGATTTCCCCAGTACACTTTAATAATGGTTTATAGACTTTTTTTCCAGGAACTTGTCCAAACCTCGTTAGGGAGGGTCCATCCATTTGCCTGTCTGTTTGTCCGTCCACCTGTATGCCTAGATTTGTTGGCACTTGCTCAAACAAATCTATGCATAACAGGAGAGTCAGGAGGAGTGCAAAGCAGACAGTGGGGTACTGGGGAAGTCAGGCCCCGCCACTAGAAGAGGGGCAGCCTAAAGAACTAAGGAGCTCGTTTACTAAAGCCCGGTAACTAGTTAACATGCGTTTTAATGCACAGCAACTGGCAACTGGGAATGTTAACGTGGGGGCATGCCAGCGACTATGTGTTAAAGTACATGCTAATTGGCCATGGCGCAGATGGTCAGGAAATGGGTGGAGTGTGGGCGCGAGTGCGCATTGCTGCTAACACAAGGGCAATTGCTGCATGCCCAGTGGCAATGGGCAATTAGCATGCATGCACCTATGACACCTCTGTGGGTGTCGTTAGGTTCACCCGCATTAATTTTGCATTAGGTACAGCCGCATTCAGGTACTTGGTCGCCTGTTAGCTGCCAAGAACATACTGGCCACACAGCTTTGTATTTAACGTGTGTTTGCAATGAATGTTAAGTGCAAAACCTTAGAAACCTTTAATAAAAGGGTGCTTAAGTGTCACAGGGACCCCAACCTCCACGGCGCAAGAAAAGGAAAGTCCAACGATCTTGAATGTGCCGAGACGGACCCAAACCCCTGTTACCAGAAGAAAACTTGTGACTGTGGTGAGAAACTTTGGTGTCTGCCAATAAGGATTTAACCCTCACCAGAAGAAGAAGATGGGGAAACTGTAGCCACAGCAAAATATCTACAGTCTGCCAGCAGTGACCCAAACCACCAACATACACCCACTGTACACACCAACACACACACACATACACTCCCACACATAGCCCTCACATACACTCTATACCATTTACATACACAAACTCCTACACATATGCATCCCCCACACACATAGCCCTCACATACACTCTATACAACCTACAAACACCTTAAACACCTATACATACTGTATGAATCCCACACTCATGCCACAGCCGCTAAACACATCCCCACCTACACACTGAAGATAGACACAAATAAATTCAAGATACCATTCACCCCCCCCCCAATGTAACCGCCCACCCACCCAAACAGCCATATATATCCTATCACCATACCGAGATACACTTTAGTATCTTATAGAGTTTCCCACATAGATGTGCATGAGTTTGCGAAAGAAGGAAAGAGAAATGTACCAACATGTCGCGCTATAGGTGTGCACTTTTCAACTTGTTTTCTTTTGATCTAGTCAGTAAAATCTCTCTGATCTGGAACAAAACCTAGACTGACTATTTTCGGAGCAGAGTGAACCATGTAAGTGATCTCCCAGACCTAAGGCCTCCCCAGCTGTTGCTGGTCCCAGTCCAAGAACTTGCTTCAAGACACTGCAATGGCTGCAGCCTCTGAAGGTAAACTCCTAAAGGGGGCTACATCTTTATCCTTTATTAACATGGCAAGATTAAAGAAGGAAGGCCTTCTTATTTGTTTCTATCTACCCTTTTGAGCTTCTGGCTCGACCATAACCTGTCTCTTGGATTATAGCATTCATTCACTACTTCCTGGCATCTTCCCTTACTTTGGGAGACTTTCCATCCAACCTACCACCTTGCCCAGTTCTTTCAGTGACAGCCCTTGTCAAACTTTACAAGCAGTGACTCCATCTGGAACTTGGCATACATGTGCATGGAATCTGGACAGTAAGAAGGTAAATTTATTAGGAGATGCCTACTTTTAGTGTGAAAGGAGGTGCCTATTTTTCTTTATAAAGTACTAACGTGGCAGACAGCATGTAAATAGTGCAAATTATAGTATTTTAAAATCTACATGTGTACTTGCATGCTCCGCCCAAACACCACCTATATGCATGCATCAAATCAACATGTATATGTTACCCTGGGTGCTCTTTTATAAGGGGTCATTTACATGCATATGTACTTTACCTCCTTATAAAATTATCCCCAGCACCATTTTACATTGGCCTAGACTCCCTCCCCCCTTAAGGGCTTGCTGTGCAACATTCTCAGCCTTGGCCAGTCATGGAGCAGATGCTGGCCTGGGAATCAAACCCAAGTATACTGCATGGTAGGGTACAACATAGTCATTGAGCCATTGGGCTCAAGTCACCAGAAATCATTTCTAAATCACTCCAGCAAGCCGTGATATTTTAGCAAGATTTCATGGCTTTCATTTACTGATAAGTGGTATAAAAAACACAAATAAATTAAAAAAAAAAAAAAAAGAACCTAAGACTCGCCATGCTGGGTCACACCAAAGGTTCACTGAGCCCAGAATCCTGTCTCCAAAAGTGGCCAATAAATGTCATCAAAAGTCTATCTTCAACAGATCCTAAAAAACTAAAACCATTCCTTTCTGTTCACTCCAGGAGATAGGGTCAGTGCAAGCATATTACGTGCTCCAGGAAGAGCATTCATGTGCGCCCTCTGCCCTCCAAGCCTCCTGCCACATGCACGTAAAATTAACTTTCTAATATTTATATTGTGCAGTAGTGTGATTTACAAATCTTCATTCACACTAATAGCAGGAGAGCTGTTCCTCCTAACCCTGCTGCTCCTCTGGCCACCAGTGTCTCTTGTCTCTCTCACGCAGTTCAGTTTTAAATTTGCAGATTAACCAGAAATCTCCAGCCACAAATCTTAGCTTCTTTAGCCTCCTGCTCTTGCAAACCCTCAGCTCCTCCCTCACTGCAAGAGAAAGAGTCCCTAATTCATTTGTAATCCTGCAAACAACAAAAGCAGAGAGGAAAATGCCTGCAGGAGCTTCTGCTCAGGTCCTGGTTAAATTTGAGGATATAGCTGTCTCTTTAAGGTTTAAGGTTTAATAATTTGATAAAAACCGCCTTTCAAAAACAGTCAAGGCAGTGTACAATAATAAAATACATAAGTCATAAAATACATAAATCACACGATGCATAAAACAATACATAAAAACTGTGGCCAAGGCCAGAAAAGAAAAAGAAATGTACATATTTTAAAAAGGACAGAAGGATAAGTGCAGGGAACACAGGACAAGATACAAAAGGCAAATAGATACAATAGAAAAGGACTCATACAAATGGGGAGGGAACATTAAAGGCTATGGAGAACAGGTGGGTTTTGAGATTTTGTTTGAAGACAGTGAACTGTGATTCCAGACGGAGAGAAGAAGGGAGGGAATTCCAGTGAGCGGGGCCAGCAAAGTAGAATGCAGAGAGGCGTGTGAATTGGAGGTGGGCATAAGAGGGGGAGGGAAGGGCAAGACGGTTGAGGTGGAAGGAACGGGGTGTGTATCGGGGAGAATGGAAAGATAGAAGGTCAGACAAGTAGGATGGAGTACCAGTGTGATAAACCTTGTGAAGAAGGGTCAATAGCTTAAACTGTGAACGAAAAGAAACAGGCAACCAGTGAAGATCGAAAAGCAAGGGGGTAACGTGATCTCGAAGAGCAGAGTAAGTGACAAGATGTGCAGCAAGAAAGAATGGGAATATTTAGATGAGGAACAGAAGGAGCTTTACAGGGAAGTGATGAAGGAGAACTATGAGACTCTGATCTCCCTAGGCATCATCACTCACCAACAACTCATATAAAGGGCCAGAACATCGCGCTGCCTGCCTCTCTCCCGATCGCCCGACCATCGCACCGACCTGCAATGCTTTGGAATCCTGCCTGCCTGACTCAGGAAATCACACACAGCAGTGCCTGTGACAATCTGACCTGCAGCCTCCACTCGTACAGATTGCGCAATTTCCAACAGCGCAGCTTTCTCCAGCAGTGCCTGCCCCGAATGGTAGGCCGAATCTGAAAGCCAGCAAAGTAGAAGCACAATACAAGCTCCGCGCTGACGGTAAGCTCCGCTCACGCAACAGGCATCATCATCCGCCGTCAATTCCTATAAAACCACATCACACTCAGACGGGCCCTTGCCTAAGGGTCAAACGCAAAACTCACCAGTTCACAGAACATTTTGGACCCACCTAAGATCCCCCTCCCCACCCCTGACTCTCCTCCTCCTCTTACATTCCTCCCTCCCAAACATAAATTCTTCCAAATAACCATCCCTTCTCCTTCTTTTCACCCACCTCACTCCACTAACCCCTAGTCCCCCTCCTCCTCATCCTCAGAACTGTACCAAGCTAGAAATGCGCCCTATGCGACAAATGAATCTGGTGCCCACTTCCGCCCCAGCCACGTGCAGTAACTCTCTCTTTTTAAGCTTCCTGGAATCCCAGTGATGTTATTGGTGCCCCTTCTGTACTTGCACGCTGTGTGGCCGCACCACTCACACAGCACTTAGTACAGCCCTGCTCACCGCTTCCCATTACCCTAATTCTACCTATCAGTCCATAGCCCGGACTTATTACTTGGTTCTCTTCTGTGCTTAAGCCCAGGCACACTCCATTGATTCCAGCTGAACATGAGTTCTATTCCCTTAGTATCAAAGAGTATCCCCCTGTAAAATGTACATAAGTTCTCTTAACCGTTCAATGTATCAACTTGTAACCACTGTTATATGTATACCGCTTTGACCCGATGAAAAGCAGTATAAAAAAAACCAGTTAAATAAATAAAATAAATAAGCCAAAGGGCCTTTAGGCATGGCCCTTAGCGTGAACCACAACACTCACAAGCGCACTCTAGGATATCATCCGAATACAGCTACATCACATAATCCTAGCTATTTCTTACAAAGAGGTAAGAACTTTGGATCTTAATGTGTTAGCTGATCATTGCCATCTAAGCATGTGTCCACTGCAGCAGATCACATACACACTCAATTATTCCAAACCAGCTCTTGACCATGCTAAATCCATGAAACCATCACCTACTCCAGCAATCTAAATAAGAGCACCTCCATAAGCTCACCAAGTCAGCACAATCATGACATATCTGGCTATCTTCCTCAGCCTGCTTTACCTCTCATCACTTGTCATCATGGAAGAGCATTCAACCTCACAAGCGCCCTTCTTTTTGCATATACCAATTGTCCATACCTATCCTCGTCATGGAGCAATCTCCTCAGTGATGAAGCCAAGACTCAGAGGTCCATGTGCCCTCATCAAAATTAAACCCCAGCCTTTACCAGTACGAAAGCAAGATGAAACCACAAACAACCCACAATATCTCAAATGCATACTCCTCAAAGCACGATCAGCCTGAAACAAAATCCAGTTCCTATCTGATTATCTCAATGGCCATCAAATAGACATCATGCGCATAACCGAATCATTGTTCAATAACTCTGAAAATATTCTGATTAATCAGCTTATAACACTCAGCTACTGTACAACCTATTCAGTTGCCCAGGAACTAAACGTAGAGGTGGAGAAGTCTTCATTCTAGCCAGAAATCACTTGGATTTCTGCACAATTACCACTAACACGGGGGAGGTTTAGATATAATAACTATTTCAAATAAATATCTAACACTTTGCCTAGTCTACAAATCCCGCAGTGCAAGCTTGGAGGAGCTCACAATTCTATTGGAAACAATATGTAACCACAACCTGCGGGAGAATCAACTCCTGTTCCTAGGTGAACTAAACCTTGCATCAGCAACCCCGAGGATGGCAAAATCCTTCCTAGAAGCTATGGAGGCACTTGAATACACTCAGATTATCAATGAGCCAACACATAACAAAGGAAACATTCTCAACCTCATCTTTGCTCCACAGCAAATGCTTAAGGACAACTACCTCCCTCCTCCCACATTGTCTACTGTACCTTGGTCCGATCACAAAGCAATCACATTTTACCTCCCACAGAGCCTACATGACCACAAAAACTCACCTACATAAGCCTCAACCCATAGATTCTGGCACTTGGACAAAAAAGAATTCATAGACAAGATTCTACTACATTCTGAAAATAATTCAGAGAACACTGACATGTTAGTACAAAACTGGAACCAAATAATTGCGAAGTAGCCATAAAGCCACAAACCACCACAACCTGCAGAGCACATACCACAGCAATCTGGTACACTACAGAACTAAAAAACACTGAATGTCTGGCTCAGACAACTGGAAAGGAAATAGAGACTATCTAGAACCACTGATGACCCTGATAAATACATGGCCAAGCTAAACAAATATCAGATATAGAAACATAGAAACATGATGGCAGAAAAATACTACATTGCCTATCTAGTTTGCCCTTCTTTTCCTGGGGGCTTTCTTCAGCTGCCTCTACCTGGCTCAGTTATTCTTCCGCCTTGCCACACAGATGGAATTCCTAGCTCTCCTACATTCCATTTCATCATGGATAAAGAAAAATCCATCAAGAACAACAAAGACAAGCAAGAGAAATTCAGCAAACCCATCTGTGTGGCAAAGCGGAAGAATAAGAACTGAGCCAGGTAGAGGCAGGCCCAGGGGTGGGGACTTTCAGCACATGCTCAGAAAGGCTCACCTTTCTGAGCTCTGAGCACTTCCGTATCCATGGCGCCATTGGATGACCTCACCAGGTGTGGCTGATTAATCCTGCTGTCCATGGAGAACTCCTGTTACAGGTAACCCACCCTGGTTTTTGGCTGCATTACTAGCGTGGGGCTTCACGCTAACTGCAGCGGGGCGGTTACAGCTGTTCCCCTGCAGTCACCATAGTAAACCCATCACGGGAGCTACTAATGCCACCTAACTGAGGTGCCATTAGTTGCAACCATAATACCTTTACCAAGCATAGGTAGCATAAGCTTCAAACACCTGTGCTAGCAGCACTGTGGTGGGAATGTCCTGCCCTACCCAGTTGCCAGCCAGACGCATGCTACCCAGGTAGCACGGAGCCCTGTACTACTTTTTCAGTATGAACTGATACCGCATACTACCCTGTGTTATCTGGGTAGTACACATTAGTAAATATGCTCCCAAGATTTTTTTCCAGAGTGAAAACTTCTAATATGGCACCCAGTGGTGTGTACCTATAGTTTAGATGGTTTCCCCTATGGACATTGCTTTGCACTTGTCCACATTAAATTTCATTTGCCATTTAGATGCCCTCTTCTCCAGTTTGGTAAGGTCCTTCTGCAGTTCCTCACAGCCTGCTTGTGCATTAACTACTTTGAATATTTTTGTGTCTTTTGCAAACTTAATTCACTCATTGCTCCCTTTACCAGATTATTATTGAATAAGTTAAACAACACTGGTTTTATTACAGATACCAAGACAACTATTTATATTTTTCCACTAGGAAAACTGACCATTTAATCCTACGAGTTTAAGATGTCAAAGGTCATGATAGGGCAGATCTATTGTAGGATTCATAGCAAGGATTAATGAGGAAGGGGGAACGTGTCACTGAATAAATCTGCCAAGAACATGGTATCCTAGGAGTTATGTTTGTAAAACAGCCAGTTGAGTAGGTAAGAGATTTTTGTATTTAATTGAGACTGTGCTTCAGTAGCTAACTTCTGTGGAAAGATATAATACAGTCTTGAGCTTCTCATGAAATCACTGCAACTTCTGAGTCATGATGCGGCTGGAAAGAAACCAGTCTTAATGACCTCTACTCACTCCATCTTATCTTTCTTAAAAACAAGGAAGTGTCAATGCATATGTTCCTCTAAGCTAGGATTGAGAGTGTATTGCTTATAATCAAAATTCAAGACACGGTGTTGTTTCAGAAGGCTGCGAAGTAATGTTTATGGTAGAGCATGTGCCTGCCAGTATGCCTGAAGAGGTTCTGGGAATTAATTCTGGTATAAAGAACAATTCCAGTTATTCATGTGACTCAGCGGCTGAAGCCGGAATCGTCCTGTGGTCACATGACCGTGTGCTGATTCAGACAGATGCCGCAGTGGTTCTGTATAAGCAACCCGATGTCAAAAGGAGAATCCTATTAAGTGAAAACTTTTAACAGCTGATGCCTCAGAGAAAATGGCCTTTTAGCAGTTTGGTCTCCCTGCTTTGATGAAAATATCTAGTTACTAGGGAAATATTCCTTCAAAAATCAGAGAACTCTAGGGCAGGGGTTCACAACCCAGTCTGAAGGAGACACCTAGCCAGACAGGTTTTCAGGATAACCACAATGAATATGCATGAGAGAGATTTGCATACAATGAAGGCAGTGCATGCAAATCTCTCATATGCATATTCATTGTGGTTATCTTGAAAACTCGACTGACTTGGTGTGTCCCAAGGACTGGGTTGAGACCCACTACTCTAAAGTCTAAATAAGGAAAGAAGATACGAACTAAAATATGGTGAACTCCAGTGATTCCTTTTTTCCTTAACAGCATATGTATATATATGCAATATCCTTCCATCTTTATTTATTCCCATTCTCTTGGTTAGAAGCACCTGCTAACCGGATAGGTGATGTAGATTGAGCAGCCTTACAGACCACCTTGGTCCTATCTGGATAGTGCTGAGAATGGTCTACGGGTGCAGCTGGACATTATTGGTTGAGCAGCCAGCAGATAACTTAGAACAGCAAAAAAGCTATCTGGATGTTCAGCTCTGGTCGCTCTCTGGATACTGGCACCGAATATCCAGATTATTTTTAGGAGTGGCGACTGGTGTTTAGAAATAGTGTCGACTGCTGCAGCTGACCCTTTCCTTTTTCATTTTTAAGCCGCAGCTTCCTGCTCTTCCTTAGCGCTTTTGGTTCAGTTAGAACTAATTCCAGATGTGGAGGAGTAGCCTAGTGGTTAGAGCAACTGCCTAGTACCCAGAAGATCAAGGGTTCAATTCCCACTAGTACTCCTTGTGACCTTGGGCAAGTCACTTAACCCTCCATTGCCTTGGAAGAAAAGGCTGGCAATCTACTTCCAGTGATACTTTGCCAAGAAAACCCAGAGGTAGCTGGGTCGCTATGAGTCAACACTGACTTGATGGCACTAAAAAAAAAAAATGATATAGCACCATGAGTGGCATCAGACTCACCTGGCTTTCCTGCCCCCCCCCATTCTCTATGCTCATAACTAGCTCAGTCACTAAAGCAACAGTCCTCAGCCAGAGGTCACCTACTATAACTCCCTGTGAATGCTGGCAGGCACAACTCTAAACCTGACCAGTAGGTGCCACTGCTGCACAATGGCTGGTTCTCTTTATCCCACAGGGGTTTGAGAATACTGCCTACCTAGGATCCCACATCCTGCATGGTCCAAGGAGCAGAAGCTAGGCTCAGACCTCCACTGCTATGGAATAACTTTCTTTTTTCAAATGGAGAAACACAAATTAAGGATTTTGCACTCAACTGGAATAAAGTGTTCTAGTGACACAATATAGCAATGAACAAGAATAAACTAAGAGGGCTAGTTACTAAGGTATGCAAACATTCACGCATGTTAATTCACCGTTAATTTGTGTTATTGGTAATTAGGTCCCATTAAATAACATAGGACCTACAGTATGCTAAAATAACACGTATTATGGTGAATTAATGCACATTAACATTAGCGCTACCTTAGTATATGGCCTCCGAGGTATATTCTGTTCTTGTCTGATGGCTTCACTTTATTCTAATTATTCATATTCCTCTCTTTGACAGTCTGATGGCAGAGTTACTAGCCGAGGAAGGGTGTGCTTGACCACTGTTTGATATCATAGTTTTACTCATGACAGAGGACAGGGTCACGACAGTGCAAGTATGCCCGAGTCATCACGCAATGCATTTTTAAACAAACTTCAAAAGGGATCTTTTTCCCTCCAATTTTATAAGGAAACAATTACATTTTCTTTTATAATATAGACTATAATATTTGTATCATATTTCATTGATATACACTGCTAATGTGTTTTACTGCTTTTGTATGTAAATCACTTTAGGTTCCTAGGGAGAGGAAGGCCGTCTGTAAGTTGAAAAAGAAATAGAAATATATTGAAAAATAACAAGAACTCAGAAACAATGAATGTGAATTGGAAAAAGGACAAAAATGAAGTTTAGATGTAAGTCTTCAAATATCTGGGAAAATACATTATTTTGTTATCCATCACTGACCAGGGCAGAGTTAAAGCACAGGCAAACTAAACACATGTCCAGGGCCCCAATGTTTAGAAAGACCCATCTCAGATGTGTAATTTGATGGATCACTGGTAAGCCAGCTGTTTTTAGAAAGATCTGTGTGTATGGGGGGGGGGGGGGGGAGAGAAAAGAGCTTAGCAGATCCCGAATCACTTCATGCTGGTCCCGCCCCTCTGACGCAGGCTTCCGGTTTGCATGGGGGATGGAACTGTCTGCCCTTTCAGAATGCAGCATCAGCATGCAGCGGTTCAGGCTCTGCTAAGCACTTTGTTGTTAATTGTTATTGCGGCTGCTGCAGGCCCCAGAGAGATATAGCAGTGGCAGAGGTGGTTAAAGGTGGTGGTAAGAACGGGGATAGAAACGGGGGAGTGACAAGACTTTCATGCTTGTATGTCACTATCCCCAGAGGAATGAAAACCCCCCTGAATGATGACACCATAGAATTGAAACTTAACTCAGTTTAACTGAACATAGCTAAGCAGAAACGAAACTTATAAAAGACAGAAAACAGCTCTAATTGGTACTGATAAGAGAGCACAGCTTCTATGGAATTAATTAACTCTGCAAAAAGCAAGGTTACAGTGCCCTGCTTCCCATATGTTTTAACAAGCTCAGCGACCTTGGAGGAGAGAAGTAACAAGTTAGAGACACTGACCATTGTAATTGGGACTAGAAGGGGGGCAACCAGGTGCTGGGCCCAGACCAGAGTCCCGATTGGGTAGCCATATCAGTACCGGGACCAATAGATGGGTGAGAGGGGTACTGGGACCAATGAAAAGTTTGCCTATGCTTAGAATGGACAAGAAAGCTATAAAAGTTGTTGTTTTACTAGAAGCCATTGCTCAGCCATTTTGAAATTGCTTATTGCTTGAGCCATGTGCACATTAAACTGGCTTGGATCCTTGAAAAGACTCCTGGATTTATTTATTGCATGCTTATCTGCTGCTACAACTACACAAGTGCTTGCATGTGCGTGTGAATGTTTGTTGTCTGTGTATCTGGGATCGGGACAGGAGATGAGGGCTGTTTGTCAGATACAATTGTGCAATTGCTATGTTACTGTGAATCAGTGTTAGTATGCTGTACCTGTTGCAACTGCTTTCCTAGAGAAATACATAGAAGATATTTTTTGGGAGGTGGGAGCTTTCATCTCCCATCACATGCAGAAACTAAATTTGTACAGTGCAGGAACTTCCCTTTCCTTGTGCTCACCTCCTTCCTTTCTCAGCATTCCAGTGCTCCGCCCCCACAACTTTCTCATTGGCTGGATCCTAACCACAGTCTCTGCTGCTAGTTACACTGGAAGCAGGAAGGGCAGCTCACTCAGGGAGGAGGATTAGAAAACTAGAGATAGAGATTTTACACTCTGAAAAATGTGCACACGTTAGCCTTCCTTCTAGCTTCCTGACATTAAACTAAAAATCAGTACAACTATGAAAAAACCCAGACAGTTGTCAGTCCTAATCTCCTGAGTGCTGAGTAGATCTGACAGCACCCCCTAAACTTTTTACCCTAGGTATGTTCCTAGTTTGTCAGTTCCTTAATCTAGCCCTGGCCATGGCAACAGATAGCAATCAGTAAGAAAGCAATACATTTCAGTCAGTAGCTTTCATGGTACAAATAACAGCAAAGAAAATGAAATATGTGAATAATTTAAAATGCAGCAAATCCCAACTAGGGACTTATTTGTAATCCCTGTATGTGTGTGTGTGGTGTTCATGTGTGTGTATGTTTGTATCTCTCTTGTATGTATGTATGCTGTGCAAGCACTTTGTGTTGTGTCTGTGGTGGGTTAACTGAGGGTGGTGGGGCATTTATGGAGGACTTTTGGGAGTTGGTGACAGTTGTGGGGAGGTAGCTTTGGAGGTGGGGTCATTTGCAGGATGGTGGGGCAGTTACAGTGGGAGTTTTTGCGGGTGTGTGGCAGGTGAAGGCCTGTGATCCACGGTGTCTGACATAAGCAGGCCAGCATAACTAGCTTGACCTATAAATGAAGCCTGTGGAGAGGCACATAGGAATTGCACATCCCCCAACATGCTGCTATTGTAGGATAGAACTCTGTAAGAGAACTAAACTAACTTAGGTAAGCAGAACTGAGAGATGGAAAAATACTGAAAAATGTGTTTAAAAGTTACTGATAAGAAAAAGTACATCTGCAAGGAATATAATTGGGAGTGCTGACAGATGAGTTGCAGAGCCCTGCTCCCCTGCATGCACAAATTGGCTCTATGGCCTTGAGAGTGTGAAAGTAACAAGTTGATGAACTGACCATTGTAATTGGGACTAGAAGGGGGGTATGCAGGTGCCATGCCCACTGAAGGGACATAATTGGATAAACTTATCAGTACCGGGACCAATGGAAGGGGTACGGGAGGTACGGGAGAGTACCGGGACCAATGAAATGTTTTTCTATACCTAGAATGGAACAGAAGTCTATAAAAGTTGTTGTAATGCTTGAAAACTTTGCTCAGCCATTTTGAAATTGACTGGTTCGAGACTTGTGCACAAATAAATGATTTGGACCTTCTGAACAGACTCCTGGTATCATTGGTTTGTCTGCGCTTTGCTGCTACATATTCTTGGTGCGTTGGCCGGGAAGTTGTGGAATCAAAGTGTATATAGGGCAATATACCACGACTTTCCGCCTCTATAGGCTTGGTCCTGCCAGGATCGCGCCCTTCCGACGAGGGCTGCTCCCTGGCGCCACCGGTCCTTTGTATCGGAGGGAGCTGGTCGGACCTCGGCGGGTGCCGGGCCCGGCTGGAGCCAACGCCTCGAACCCGAGTGAGGGGAGTCCGAGGTCCAACTCATGCGCCTGCTTGGGAAGTTTGAGGACCGGATCCGGTGAGTATAGTTTTGATTTGGTGTCTAGACAGAAATAGAAAGAGCAGTACTGCCATTGGAACTTGGAATTTGGAATTTGTAATCTCGAGATATTGGGAATTGGTAAGAGAGCATGATCACCTCTCAAGGAAGGGCCGAGTAACCCCGCATGGGAATTCGCCGGGTGAAACCCTCATCCTTATTGTAATTGGGAAAAGACTAGTCAGAATAGATAGAAACGAATGCATTCTGGGATACGTTGCTAGCATGATTGTGTGAACGAAGTGTGAATGAGAGGTCTGGCAGCACGGACCAAGTGAAGGCGGACCCCTGAGTAGCGCATTTCCTGACCGGGCGACCGCGTTCAGGTCGCGAAAAGGGGGAAGCGATTGTCGTCTTGTCTTGTTATTTGTACTCCTTATACGTTTCCAGGGCCGTGAGGACCCCTTACCCACGGTCCGCCCTCCTTTTCCCTTCTGTCTGTTGTTGCGCGCACACATCGAAATGGGAGGGGCGGGGTCTACTAGAAACACTCCATTAGAATGTATGATCGCACATTTTAAAGAGGGATATTCAGGAGATTATGGTATTAAAATGACAGCAGCCCGTTTGCAGATTTTGTGTACTAGGGAGTGGCCCGATCTAGACCCCATCTGGCCCAGAGAGGGAACGTTCAATGTAGAGATTATTCAGTCAGTACATCGTCGAGTGCGGATAGCGCACCCCGATCAGTACCCCTATATAGATTCCTGGTTAAGTATTTGTGAAGATCCGCCCTCCTGGGCGCAGCGCTGTTATGAGGAACAGTGCAGAATAATTTTAGCTAAGACAGATTCTAGTCAGAAAACAGAACAGCCCAAAATGAAAGAGCAGGATAAGAAATCCAGAAAGAAGCCCATCCTGGTAGATCCTGATTCCCCAGAGATAATTCCCAGACAGCCCCGAACCCCAGGTCCGGTAAGAGTAGCCCGGCGTCCTGCCCCAGAACCCCAGCGACGGCCGGAGCAGGACCCAGCTCCTGACCCACCTTCAGAAGGAGAGAGAGAGGGATCAGCTGAAGAAGAAGATGCCATAAAAAGCGAGTCAGAAGCAGAGGTAGAAGAGGAAGAGAAAGAGAATGCCCCAGGCGAGGAGGACAGTGTACAAGTGAATGCTAGCACTAGCAAACCAGCAAAAGATATACCCAAAGTGAAACCTGTCGAGAAAAAGAAAGTGACCCCTTCGAAGACAATTACAAAAATAACCCTTAGATCCCAAAAGACACCTACTGCCAAAATGCTGCCTTTACGGCAAGTCCCGGGAGTGCCCGTAAAGAATGATAATGATGAGGTGGTAGCGGGACCCCTAACTTATGTGTATATCCCTTTCTCTACAACTGATTTGTTAAATTGGAGGTCGCATTATGCCTCCTATACTAGCAAGCCCCAGGAGCTGACAGAATTAGTAACTACTATTATGGAAACCCACCAACCCACCTGGCCAGATTGCCGTCAGCTCCTGACCACCCTATTCATGACAGAGGAGCGAGCACGAATTAGAAAAGCAGCTATTGAGTGGATGTCAGATAACCCTGTAGCTCCGGGGCAGGGACTGAGCAGAATAGACTATCGGGAAGCAACCCAGAAAGAATTCCCGAATGAAGACCCCCATTGGGATCCAAATACCGAAGAAGGAACCACAGCCCTAGCCCGTTTTCACCAAGGCTTTTTACAAGGCCTGAAAAGGGGGGGCCAAAAAGCTATGAACCTTTCCAAAGTTGCAGGAGTTATCCAAGGTATAGATGAGAGCCCAGCAGATTTTTATGAAAGACTAACTGAAGCATACAGGATGTATACCCCCTATGATCCCGAGGCACCAGGAAGTTTATGTATGGTGAATTCTGCTTTTGTAAACCAGTCTCAACCAGACATTAGACGTAAGTTACAGAAGTTAGAAGGGTTTGCGGGCATGAATGCAACACAGTTACTGGAAGTCGCTCATAAAGTGTATGTGAATCGTGATACTGAAAGACAGAGAGAATGTGATAGAAAGATGAAGAAGAAAGCTGATTTTTTGGCTGCGGCCATAGTTGAACAGAAAAGGGGAGGTGTCCCTAATCGACGGAGCAGAGGAAGAGGGCGGGGTCAAGGCGGAGGCCGGACCCAGAAGCTAGGCGTGAACCAATGCGCCTACTGCAGAGAAGAAGGACATTGGAGAGATACGTGCCCGCAACTCGAAGACGCCCAGCAAGATGACGACAGCAGTCATCAGTGGCGAGAAGAAAGACGAGGCTATCCCCGAAACCGAGGAGGAGCCAATCGAGAACAATTCCAGCGAGAAAGAGGAGGAGGAGCCATTCAAGCATTGGCCACACCGATCCATGATGAAAATGACGTGGATTAGGACAGACCGGGCTCCAAGTTTGCTTTAGGTCTCCAGGAGCCTATGGTCGGAATACAAATAGGAGACCAAATTATGGACTTTATGGTTGATACTGGAGCACAACATTCAGTAATAGACAAAAAGATAGCCCCATTCTCTACAAAAGCAGTCACCATTATAGGAGCAACTGGTGCCAAAGCCACAAAGTCTTTTCTTCAGAATCGTATATGCAGTCTAGGAGGACAGCAAATAACTCATCAATTCCTTTACATGCCCGAATGTCCAGTGCCACTACTGGGACGAGATATGTTAGCCAAACTTCAAGCACAAATATCCTTCTCTGAACAAGGAGAAATGCAAATGACAGTAAATTCCCAAGCCAAACCAGCAGGAATAATGCTGCTGACGGTTCCCCGAGAAGAAGAATGGAGGTATTACATCGATGATTCTATCCAAGACACTTATTTTGAACAAACTTTAAAGAACATCCATGCACCACCTGGAGTATGGGCAGAAGGCAGTCCCCCAGGCCTAGCCAAGCACATAGCTCCAGTGATTGTAACCCTCAAGCCTAGTGCTACACCAGTACATGTCAAACAGTACCCTCTCCCAAGAGCCGCAATTGAAGGCATTCATCGCCACCTACAAAGATTGCTCGAGTATGGCCTACTAAAAGTATGCCAATCCCCATGGAACACTCCACTTTTGCCAGTAAAGAAACCTGGGACAGATGATTATCGCCCAGTACAAGACTTAAGGAGAGTAAATGATGCAGTTGAAACCATACATCCAGTTGTACCCAATCCTTACACTCTTCTAGGACTGATACCTGCTGAAGCTACCCATTTCACTGTACTGGATTTGAAAGATGCATTCTTTTGCATAAGATTAGCCCCTATAAGTCAAATATTGTTTGCCTTTGAATGGCAGGACCCCATCTCTGGAAGAGGGGGCCAACTTACCTGGACAAGATTACCCCAAGGATTCAAGAATTCGCCTACCATCTTTAGTGCTGCACTGAATCAAGACCTATCAAGCTATCCAGTGGCCCCGGGGAAGAGAGTGCTTCTCCAATACGTGGACGATCTACTGATAGCTGCCATCTCAGAAAGTGAATGTATACTAGCCACCAAAGATCTCTTGCAGTTACTAGATGAAGCTGGATACAAAGTTTCCAGAGCCAAAGCACAGCTATGCCAAAAAGAAGTGAAATACTTGGGTTTTCGTATAACCCAAGGAAGCCGAAGATTAGGCAGAGAAAGAAAAGAAGCAGTATGCAGAATTCCAACCCCAACAACCAGAAAGCAAGTCAGAGCCTTTCTGGGAGCGGCAGGATATTGCCGAATCTGGATACCCAACTTTGCCCAAATTGCCAAACCACTGTATGAAGCCACAAAAGGAGAAGAGAAGTCGCCACTGGAGTTGGGACTTGAGCAGGATACAGCCTTCAAGAAGTTAAAGGAAGAATTGATGTCATCACCAGCACTTGGACTACCAGATGTCCACAAGCCTTTCCACTTGTTTGTACATGAAGCACAGGGAAATGCCTTAGGCATGTTGACTCAGAAATTGGGAAATTGGGAGCGACCTGTAGCATACCTATCGAAACAATTGGACCCTGTGGCGAAAGGATGGCCACCATGCCTGAGAGCAGTTGCAGCTACAGCGCTACTAGTGAGTGAAGCAGACAAACTCACACTAGGACAGAACATACGAGTCACTGTGCCACATGCAGTCCTTGCTCTCATGGAACAAAAAGCAAATTATTGGCTCACCAATTCCCGAATGTTGAAGTACCAGAGCATGTTATGTGAAAATCCACAGATACAACTCGAAGTGAGCCATGCCTTGAACCCAGCTACCTTGATACCTATCAGTGAAGAACTCCCAGAACATGACTGTATCGAAGTCATGGAAACTGTGTTCTCCAGTCGACCCGACTTGACAGATGTGCCCATAGACAATCCTGACCAAATCTATTATGTTGATGGGAGCAGTCTCATCCTTGATGGACGACGCTGCGCCGGATATGCAGTCGTCACTCAACACGAAGTAGTTGAATCATCAGCTCTAGCCTCAGGCACATCAGCCCAAAAAGCCGAATTGATAGCACTCACCAGAGCATTATTGTTAGGAGAAACACTTGTGCTAAATGTATATACGGATTCCAAATATGCCTTCACCACTCTGCATGCCCATGGAGCTCTCTATAAAGAAAGAGGACTCATCACGTCCGGAGGAAAATCAGTCAAATATGGTCCCGAGATATTGATGTTACTTGATGCAGTTTGGGCCCCAACACGTGTAGCTGTCATGCACTGTAGAGGACATCAAGCTGGAAAAGGAGAAGTTGCCCGAGGAAATAGATTTGCAGATACCTCAGCACGACAAGCGGCTATGACAGGACAGATTGCCCCACAAGCTATGCCAATGCAAGCAGCATTGTTTCCAGTACCTTTGAATCTATGGACACCACGATATACCACCAAAGAATTGGATTACTACTGTAACAAAGAAGATGGAGTACTGAAAGGTGGATGGATTGAGCTGCCACCAGAAGAGGGCAGTCAACCCCCTGGACGAATAGTAATTCCTGAACTGTTAGGACCATCTTTTGTCAAAGCTTTCCACGAAGCCACCCACTATGGGAAGAGTGCTATGGAAAAAGCACTCAGACCACATTTCTACATCCCTCTGATGACAACCATATCAGCCTCAGTAGCACGTCAATGTCTAACCTGTGCCAAAAATAATGCCAAGCAAGGCCTTATAACGGCACCCCGAGTTCAGTCAGGAGGTGTAACCCCCATGCACAACCTCCAAGTTGATTTTACCGAAATGCCAAGAGCCAATGGATACCATTACCTATTAGTGTTAGTTTGTACTTTCTCTGGGTGGGTAGAAGCCTTCCCAACCAGAACTGAGAAAGCCCGAGAAGTTACCAAAGTTTTAATGAGAGAGATTGTCCCTAGGTTCGGAATTCCAGCAGTAATAGGGTCAGACAATGGACCCTCATTTGTCTCCCAAGTTACTCAACAGTTAGCAAAAGCTTTGCAGATACAATGGAAACTCCACACTGCATACAGACCCCAGAGTTCAGGGAAAGTTGAGCGAATGAATCGTACCCTAAAAGCCCAAATGTCCAAGCTTTGTCAGGAGACACACTTGAAGTGGCCCCAAGTGCTCCCAATAGCTTTACTCAGAATACGCTCAGCTCCTGTAAAGTCAACAGGATTTTCCCCTTTTGAAGTTTTGTATGGTAAACCCCCACCAATAGTGCAGGGAGTCAAAGGAAGTTTAGCCCAAATTGGTTCAGAAGTAACCAGACAAGAACTCCTAGCTCTTAGTTTTGTTCTGCAGACTCTCCATGCGTGGATCCAAGACCAGTTGCCTATCAACTTGACGGAACCCTTGCATCCCTATCAGCCTGGTACCTCGGTGTGGATCAAAGATTGGAAGAAGACACCGTTGGAACCCCATTGGAAGGGACCGTACACCGTCATCCTGTCTACCCCAACTGCAGTAAAGGTAGCCGAGATCGACGCCTGGATCCACCACAGCAGAGTCAAGCCCGCCGCTGATCCTGAACCTGAGCAGTGGACAGCAGAGCAGCATCTTGATGCACCCTTGCGAGTTACTCTGAGACGGCAACCAGCAGCTTAGACACTTCATCACAAGTGCTTTGCAGTAGCCAAGTCTTTCGAAGAGGATTGCTGTTTTCCATGCAGCAACAGTTTTGTTTCAACGAACCCAATTTGCGTGTGATTTGACACACTACTTTGATACTATATTGAACCATACTTCAACACCAACTGAATTGCTAAGTTGGTTAATGTGTACTGGACAGCTTGAGGATCTTCAATCAACACTCAGCACCCGTTAAATTGCTTCATTAGCAAACGGGACGAAGAATAAAAGACCGTCGTGATCAAGATCAGCAAGCTGAGGATTCAGAAGAACTCCAATCAACATCAACATGCATCTTTACTTTTGCTTTGCCTTGGTTGCCTTATTTGGAGGTTTTGAACAGACTTATGCTTTACCTCCATGTACTGCTTGCATTACCTCTACTCGAACTGGACTGAAAGTAACTCAGACTTTGCTTTATCATTCTTACTATACCTGCAAGGGAACAGTGACTCGGTGTATCTATAACACCACTGAACTAAATGTTTGCACTCATGGCAAAATCAAAGCATGCTATAATCCGCATCAGAATCCATCCTATTACACGTTGGAAATAAGATGGAAGGATGCAGATGGACCTATACTAGCTGCTACACCACCACTTAAAGACATTACTAAACCTGCTGTTTTGAATTTTGATGCATGTAATGCCATTAATAGAGATAGTTATTCCACCTGTGGTACATGGGAGAAAGCGTATCGGAATGACCATAAGTACATGTGTCCAGAAGGTGCCACAAATTGGTGGAAGTGTACAGGTAAAACGGGATCAGGCTATAGTACTGCACCAGCAGCAGACTACTATTGCCCGTATTGGGGATGTGTTTTTTATGCTACCTGGAATACTGGTATAACTGATGAGAAAATAGATAAACGAATGGCTACCTTAACCAAGCCAACCACAAATGATAAATGTCAGAAAGATGCTTGCAACCCCTTACACTTACGTATACACAACCCCCATGCATGGAAACAAGGATACAAGTTTGGTTTGCGTATTGCTGGAGGGGCAATAGATCCAGGAACTATTGTGTATATCAGATTGAATACCCAAGCCCACAAGTCATCCAAATACCATATTCATAATACCTTTTATGAAGCCATGCATGTAAATAAGTTTGAGATCCCTCATCCCTCACAGAATTTATTTTTAGAATTAGCCGGAGCAGTAGTATCTAGTCTTAAGATTTCAGATTGCTATTTCTGTGGCGGAACCCAAATGGGAGACCAGTGGCCATGGGAAGCCCAAGAATTGAATTATTCTTTAGTTTACAATCAGACAGAATTACACAAGACTACCAGTGAGTGGGTGTTAGCGCACTCAATCGTTGGACGTTTTTGCTATGCCAGAACTGGACCCCAGTTCACCCAGAAGGTAGGACAGCTGGTCTGTCTTAGCCAGAAGTACTATAATGCCACGACCAAAAAGACAGCATGATGGTCAGGACTCAAACACCCTGAACCTCCTAACCCATTAGCTAGATTTCCTGAACTTGCTGGTTTATGAACTAACCTTGCCAAAGTCCAAGCCTGGCAAGCCCCACCTGGCCTATATTGGATCTGTGGAAACCGAGCATATGCACAACTCCCGCCACACTGGGGAGGAGCATGTGTCTTAGGAACCATCAGACCTTCCTTCTTTCTTTTAAACACTGAACATGGAGAACAACTAGGATACCCTGTATACACTACCCACCGACACAAGAGAACATTAAGACAGAAAAGAGAAGCCTTACAGATAGGCAAGTGGGAAAAGTGGCAAGGAGATGATTGGCCACCAGAAAGAATCATTGAGTATTATGGGCCTGCCACTTGGAATGATGATGGTATGTGGGGATACCGAACCCCAGTCTACATGATTAATCGTATTATCCGCTTACAAGCAGTAGTTGAAATAATAACTAATGAAACTAGTCATGCTCTTACGCTCTTAGCTAGACAAAGTACTCAGATGCGCACTGCTATATATCAGAACCGCTTAGCACTTGATTATTTGTTAGCAGCTGAAGGAGGAGTATGTGGTAAATTGAATTTAACTAATTGCTGTCTGAAAATAGATGATAAAGGTCAAGTAGTTGAAGAAATTGCTAAAGATATGCAAAGACATGCTTATGTGCCAGTACAGACTTGGCACTCATTGAAATTTCCTAACTGGTTTGCTAATCTTTTCTCTTGGCTGGGAGGATTTAAGACTTTCATTGTCTTAGTACTAATTCTTGTTGCTGTTATTCTCTTATTACCATGTTTAATCCCATGTTGTATGCGTTCCATTCATAATGCTATTGATAGTACAGTAGAGCGGAAGACCGCAACTAAAATAATGGCTTTATACAAAGCCAGCCCTAGTCGAAATCCTTCAATCATGATGTGATTCTTCTAAAGGTGATTTAATTCTCACACCTTATTAAGTAATAGGGTGAGATTAATCAAAGGGGGGAATGTGGCAGGTGAAGGCCTGTGATCCACGGTGTCTGACATAAGCAGGCCAGCATAACTAGCTTGACCTGTAAATGAAGCCTGTGGAGAGGCACATAGGAATTGCACATCCCCCAACATGCTGCTATTGTAGGATAGAACTCTGTAAGAGAACTAAACTAACTTAGGTAAGCAGAACTGAGAGATGGAAAAATACTGAAAAATGTGTTTAAAAGTTACTGATAAGAAAAAGTACATCTGCAAGGAATATAATTGGGAGTGCTGACAGATGAGTTGCAGAGCCCTGCTCCCCTGCATGCACAAATTGGCTCTATGGCCTTGAGAGTGTGAAAGTAACAAGTTGATGAACTGACCATTGTAATTGGGACTAGAAGGGGGGTATGCAGGTGCCATGCCCACTGAAGGGACATAATTGGATAAACTTATCAGTACCGGGACCAATGGAAGGGGTACGGGAGGTACGGGAGAGTACCGGGACCAATGAAATGTTTTTCTATACCTAGAATGGAACAGAAGTCTATAAAAGTTGTTGTAATGCTTGAAAACTTTGCTCAGCCATTTTGAAATTGACTGGTTCGAGATTTGTGCACAAATAAATGATTTGGACCTTCTGAACAGACTCCTGGTATCATTGGTTTGTCTGCGCTTTGCTGCTACAGGTGGGGTATTTGCATGGGAGTTTTTGTGGGAGTGAAGCAGTCATGGAGATATTTTTGGTATGTGGGACAGTTTGCAGGATGTTGGGATAGTTGTGGGGGAATAGTTTTTGGGTGCAGAGCAGTTGTGGGGTGGTAGTTTTTGGGAATGTAGACAGTTTTCAGGATGACATTCCTAACAGGGACTCGGCTGCAAACAAGAACAGCTGAGGAACAGGCAGGGACTTTGGTAGGTCTCTCTCCCTTACTTCAACAGATAGAAAAGCTCCACTAACTGAACATTGGCTGGGAAAAATCGTATTGCCAAAGTGGTTGCCTCCGTTACAGCTTCTGCCTCTGTCCAAACAGAGATCTCAATGCCATTTGAAGGACCAGTTCCATATGCATGATGAATCTCTCAGAAAACAAATGGAGGAGCTCAGAGAAGAGATGGCAAGGCTGAGGAACATTCAAAACAGTGAGAAGTACATTGATGAGATGCATCTTGAAACATCCAAGCTCTCCAACAGAGATGAAGATGGGAACCTAAAGAATGACTAAAGTTGGATACAAGACACCAAGGACTGCAGAATCACCAATGCAACTCCTCCAGCCCTTGAAATGAAGAACCATTATGCAGCCCTGGAAGTGGAGGAGGTGAAAACATCCCAGGAAAGGGAAGAACCAGAGTTCAGGCACTCCAAAGTTATAGAATAAGTGACCACAAGAAAGTGAAGGGTAGGTGTGGTTCGTGACTCTCTTTTCCGAGGGGTTCTGAGGCATCCATCTGCCAACCAGATTTCATGTCCAGAGACATATGCTGTCTGCCAGGTGCCAAAATCTGAGATGTTACGGAGAGTTTGCCGAGACTCATCAAACCTATTGACTATTACCCGATGTTGCTCATCCATGTCGACACAATGATACTGCCAGGTATCCCTTTGAGCATATCAAAAGTGACTTCATGGCTCTGGGACAGAGGGTGAAGCAGATAGGTGTGCAGGTGGTATTCTCTTCAATCCTCCCTGTTGAGGGTAAAGGCCAAGGCAGAGAAGCTCGCATCCTGGATATACTGTAAATGCATGGCTGCATGGATGATGTCATTGACAGCGTTTTGGTTTCCTGGACCATGCAATGATGTTCCAAGGGCTGCAGAGCAGATATGGCATCCATCTGTCCAAGAAGGGTCGACGTGTCTTCAGTAGCAGACTGACTAACCTGCTGAAGAGGGCTTTCAACTAGATTCATTGGAGATGGGTGAAGAAAGCCCCAGGTAAGTGAAACATTAAATACCTCTATAGAAATGGGTAAAGGGGGAAACATCTGGAAAGCGGTGTATATAAATGTCCATAGCATGGGAAATAACATCTCAAATTTTGAGGCTTTAATGGAAGAGGCTGATTTGGATTTAGTGGCAGTTACGGAAACATGGTTCATGGACAACCATGACTGGGATGTAATTATACCAGGTTATACCTTATTCGGGAAGGATAGGGTGGGAAGAAGGGGAAGCGGAGTGGCACTCTATGTAAAAAAATAATATTAAAGCTATAGAATTACAGGACTTAAAAGGGAGAGAGGAGGCACTGTGGGTTAAACTAGAAAGAGAAATCCATTTGCCTTGGTGTGATATACAGACCCCACTCACAGGGAGAAGAAGTGGATGGAGATTTAATAGAAGACATGCGCAGCATTGCCAGGAAAGGAGAAGTGCTACTGATAGGTAATTTCAATATGTAGGATGTTGATTGGCCCATCCCTGCAGCGGTGTCATCTAGAAATAAGGAGATCCTGGACTTTCTACAAGGAGAACTATTCAGACTAGTAACAGAACCCACATGTGATGGAGCAATACTGGACTTGTTGCTTACCAATGGGGAAAGTGTTTCTGATGTTATAGTGGGAGATCATCTCGCATAAAAACATAAGAACATAAGATATGCCTTACTGGGTCAGACCAAGGTCCATCAAGACCAGTATACTGTTTCTAACAGTGGCCAATCTAGGTCACAAGTACCTAGCAGTTTCTCCAAAGGACACAGGTTCCACAATGCTTGTATTGGGGCAAGCAGTAGATTTGCCTGGTCCCCTTTATTAATGGTATATTGTCCTTTCCTCCAGGAACTAGTCCAAATCTTTTTTTAAACTCAGCTACACTAACAGCTTTTACTACATCCTCTGGTAACGAATTCCAAAATTTGATTACATGTTGAGTGAAAAAATATTTTCTCTTATTAGTCTTAGATAGGTTACACTGTAGCTTCATTGCATGTCCCCTAGTCTTTCTTTATTTTGATAGTGTAAACAATTGATCTAAATTTACCCATTCTACTCCATTCATTAATTTATAGACCTCTATGAAGTCTCCCTTCAGCCGTCTCTTTTCTAGGTTGAAGAGCCCTAACCTTTTTTGCCTCTCCTCATAAGGATATCCTTCCATTCCCTTTACCAGTTTGGTGGCTCTTTTCTGTACCTTTTCTAATAACACTATATCCTTTTTAAGATATGGTGAACAGAATTGCACACAATATTCAAGGTGCAGTCGCACCATGGAACGATACAGAGGCATTATAATAGAAACATAATGACAAAAAAAGACCACATGGCCTATCTAGTCTGTCCTTCGATATCAACCACTACAACAGTCCCCTTTTTTCCTTTAAAGATCCTCTGTGTTTGTCCCATGCTTCTTTGAATTCAGATACTGTTCTCATCTCTACCACCTCCACTGGAAGGCTATTCCACGATTCCACCACTCTTTCTATAAAGAAATATTTCTGCATATCACTCCTGTGTTTTATTCTCCATTCCTTTCCTTATGATTTCTAGCATAATACTTGCTTTCTTGGCCGCTGCTGCGCACAAGGCGGAGGGTTCCAACATGTTATCCACGATGACGCCTAAATCTTTTTCCTGGGTGATGGTTCTTAATATGAAACATTGCATCGTTAACCATAGTTTGGGTTGTTCTTTCCTAGGTGCATAACTTTGCACTTGTCCATATTAAATTTCATCTGCCATTTGAACATCCAGTCTTCCAATTTATCAAGGTCCTTTTGCAATTTTTCACAATCCTCTTAGGTTTTAACAACTCTGAAAAATTTTGTGTCATCTGCAAATTTGATTACTTGTTATTCCCATTCCAGGTCACTTACAAATATGTCAAAAAGCAGCGGACCAAGCACAGATCCCTGGGGTACTCCACTATTCACCTTACTTCATTGGGAAAATTGGCCATTTAGCCCTACCCTCTGCGTTCTGTCTTTTAACCAGTTCCTGATCCAGAATAGTACATGCCTCCTATGCCATGACTTTTTATTTCGCGAAGTCTCTCTCATGAGGGACCTTGTCAAAGACTTTCTGAGAATCCAGATACACTATATCATACCGACTCATCTTTGTCTACCTGTTTATTCACATCTTCAAAAAAACATAACAGATTAAGACAAGACCTTCCTTGACTAAAGCCCGGTGGCTGTCTCCCATTAAGACATGACTAACTACATGTTCAGTCATTTTGTTCTTTATAATGGTTTCTACCATTTTTCCTGGTACTGACATCAGGCTCACTGGTCTGTACTTTCCCGGATCACCCCTGGAATCCTTTTTAAAAATTGGCGTTACATTGGCCATCCTCCAGTCTTCAGGCAGCACAGATGATTTTAATGATAGTTCACAAATTACTAATAGTAGGTCTGCAATCTCATATTTCAGTTCTTTCAACATCCTTGGATGTATACCATCCGGTCCAGATGATTTGCTACTCTTCAGTTTATCAAATAGGTGTAATACATCTTCCTGGTGTATCAATATTTCTTTCAGTTCTTCTACAGCATCATCTTTAAATTCCATTTCAGGCATGGGTACCATCCCTACATCTTCCTCAATAAAAACTGAAGCAAAGAATTCATTCAGTCTCTCTGCTATGGCCTTGTCCCCTCTTAGTGCCCCCTTTTACCCCTCTATCATCTATTGGTCCAACTGACTCTCTCACGGGTTTTTGCTATGAATGTACTTGAAAGTGTCTTTATTATGTGTTTTTGCTTCCACAGCAAGCTTCTTCTCAAATTCTGTCTGCCTGCCTTATCAATGCTTTGCATCTAACCTGACAGTGCTTATTTTGTTTCCAGTTTTCATTATTTGGCACCTTTTTCCATTTCCTGAAAGATGCTTTTATGGTGATAACAGCCTCTCTGACCTCACCGTTACACCATGCTGGCATTAACCTTTAAAAAGGAGATAGAGCAGCTTTTAAACTAGATAATAGGGGAAAGCCGACAGTCGCCCAAGAGCGCATGGTTCGGAAGAATGTATCCTTGAAGGATACTACAAAAAGCAGAGTGGTTCCAAAAAAGAATAAAGTAGCCCAAATGCCCTCGAGTATGGAGCAGACAGAACTTAAAGATCCCAAATTACCCATGTCTACCAATAGCCAAATTAATATGAATAAAATACAGTCTCTAAAATGCTTGTATGCAAATGCTAGAAGTCTACAAAACAAGATGGGAGAGTTAGAATATATAGCACTAAACGAGAGGTTAGATATGATTGGAATATCAGAGACATGGTGGAAGGAGGACAACCAGTGGGACACTGTGATACCTGGGTACAAACTATATCGAAATGATAGAGCTGATCAAATTGGTGGAGGGGTTGCGCTCTATGTTAGAGAGGGCATTGAGTCAGAAAGGATTAAAGTTTTGCAAGAAACAAAATTTGCTGTAGAATCTCTATGGATTGAAATTCCATGTAAAAAGGGGAAGGCGATGGCAGTGGGGGTGTACTATCGTCCGCCTGGCCAGAATGAACAAATGGATGATGAAATGCTCAAAGAAATCAAGGAAGCTAGCAAAAGTTACAGTGCAGTAATAATAATGGGTGATTTCAATTACCCCGGCATCGACTGGGTCAGTGTCACAACAGGACATGCTAGGGAGATAAAGTTCCTAGATGAAATAAATGACTGCTTCTTGGAGCAGCTGGTTCATGAACCGACCAGAGGGGAAGCAATATTAGACCTAGTCCTTAGTGGAACACCAGATGTAGTGCAAGAGATAAGGGTGTTGGGGCCACTTGGCAATAGTGATCATAGCATGATCGCCTTTGATTTAATTAGTGGAGGAGGGATAGTAAGGAAATCCACAGTACTACCCTTTAACTTTCGAAAGGGAGACTATGATAGAATGAGGAAAACAGTTAAGAAAAAACTAAAAGGAGCAGTTGCAAAGGTTAAAGACGTACATCAAGCTTGGGTGTTGTTGAAAAATACTATCTTGGAAGCCCAGACCAGCTGTATTCCACGCTTTAAGAAAAGTGGAAGGAAGTCCAAAAAATTGCCAGCATGGTTTAAAGCTGAGGTCAGAGAGGCTGTTGTTGCCAAAAAAGCATCTTTCAAGAAATGGAAAAAAGAGCCAAATGATGAAACCTGGAAACAGCACAAGCACTGGCAAGTCAAATGCAAGGCATTGATAAGGCAGGCAAAGAGAGAATTTGAGAAGAAGCTTGCTGCGGAAGCAAAAACGCGAAATAAAGACCTTTTCAAGTACATTCGTAGCAAAAAACCCGTGAGAGAGTCAGTTGGTCCATTAGATGATAAAGGGGTTAAAGGAGCACTAAGAGGCGACAAGGCGATAGCGGAGAGACTGAATGAATTCTTTGCTTCGGTCTTTACTGAGGAAGATGTAGGGATGTTACCCACGACTGAAGTGGTATTTAAAGGTGTGGAAGAATTGAAGGAAATATCAATACATCGGGAAGATGTCCTACAACTATTAGATAAACTGAAGAGTAGCAAATCACCTGGGCCGGATGGTATACATCCAAGGGTGTTGAAAGAACTGAAATTTGAGATTGCAGACCTGCTATCAGTAATCTGTGAATTATCATTAAAATCATCTCTAATACCTGAGGATTGGAGGATCGCCAATGTAACACCAATTTTTAAAAAGGGTTCGAGGGGTGATCCGGGAAACTACAGACCGGTGAGCCTGACATCAGTACCGGGAAAAATGGTAGAAACCATCATAAAGAATAAAATTACTCAGCATATAGATAGTCATGACCTAATGGGAGACAGCCAACATGGCTTTAGACAAGGAAGATCTTGTCTTACTAATCTGTTATGTTTTTTTGAAGGAGTGAATAAACAGGTGGACAAAGGTGAGTCGGTTGATATTGTGTATCTGGACTTCCAGAAAGCCTTTGACAAGGTCCCTCATGAGAGACTTTTGGCAAAACTAAAGAGTCATGGGATAGGAGGCAGTGTACTACTGTGGATCAGGAACTGGTTAAAAGATAGAAAGCAGAGGGTAGGGCTAAATGGCCAATTTTCCCAATGGAGAAAGGTGAATAGTGGTGTACCCCAGGGATCTGTGCTGGGTCCGCTGCTTTTTGACATATTCATAAATGACCTGGAAAGTGGAATAACGAGTGAGGTTATCAAATTTGCTGATGACACAAAACTATTTAAAGTTGTTAAAACCCAGGAGGATTGTGGAAAATTGCAAGAGGATCTTGATAAATTGGAAGACTGGGCATCAAAATGGCAGATGAAATTTAATGTGGAGAAGTGCAAGGTTATGCACCTAGGGAAGAACAACCCAAACTATGGTTACACGATGCAAGGTTCCACATTAGGAACCACCACCCAAGAAAAAGATTTAGGCGTCCTTGTGGATACCATGTTAAAACCCTCGGCCCAGTGTGCAGCGGCGGCCAAGAGAGCAAATAGAATGCTAGGTATGATAAGGAAAGGAATGGAAAATAAAACAAAAGATATTATAATGCCTCTATATCGTTCCATGGTGAGACCGCACCTTGAATATTGTGTGCAAATCTGGTCGCCATATCTTAAAAAGGATATAGCAATTTTAGAAAAGGTTCAGAGAAGAGCCACCAAAATGGTAAAGGGGATGGAAGGCTACTCCTATGAAGAAAGGCTAAAAAGGTTGGGGCTCTTTAACCTGGAAAAGAGACGGCTGAGGGGAGATATGATAGAAGTCTATAAATTAATGAACGGAGTGGAACGGGTAAACGTAGATCGATTGTTTACCTTATCAGAATATAGAAAGACTAGGGGACATGCAATGAAGCTACAGGGTAAACTATTTAAGACTAATAAAAGAAAATATTTTTTCACTCAACGTGTAATCAAACTCTGGAATTTGTTACCGGAGGATGTAGTAAAGGCTGTTAGTGTAGCTGGGTTTAAAAAAGGTTTGGACAAGTTCCTGGAGGAAAGGTCCATAAACCATTATTAAGAAGGGACCCAGGATATCAATGCTTGAACCAATACAAGCATTGTGGAACCTGTGTCCCTTGGGGAAACTGCTAGGTACGTATGACCTAGATTGGCCACTGTTGGAAACAGAATACTGGGCTTGATGGACCTTGGTCTGACCCAGTATGGCATATCTTATGTTCTTATGTTCTTATGTCTGGGCTGCCAAGATCGTATTTTTAAACACCACCCATGCTTGATGTAAATCTTTAACCTTTGCAACTGCTCTTTTTAGTTTTTTCTTAACTATTTTCCTCATTTTATCATAGTCTCCCTTTTGAAAGTTAAAAGGTAGTACTATGGATTTCCTTGCCATCCTTCCTCCATTTATTAAATCAAATGCGATCATGCTATGATCACTATTGCCAAGTAGCCCCTTACCTTTTGAACCAAATCTTGTGTTCCACTAAGGACTATATTCAAAATGGCTTCCCCTCTTGTCGGTTCATGAATCAGCTGCTCCAAGCAGCAGTCATTTATTTCATCTAGAAACTTTATCTTCCCAGCATGTCCAGCTGTGACACTGACCCAGTTGATACCGGGGTAATTGAAATTACTCATTATTATTACTGTGCTGTAAGTTTTGTTAGCTTCCCTGATTTCTTTGAGCATTTCATCATCCATTTGTTCATTCTGGCCAGGCGGTCGATAACACCCCCCCCCCCCCAACCCACTGCCATCACTTTCCCCTTTCACATGGAATTTCAATCCATAGAGATTCTACAGTGTATTTTGTTTCCTGCAAAACTTTAATCCTTGTGATTTAAAGCCCTCTCTAACAGAGTGCAACCCCTCCACTAATTTGATCTGCTCTATCATTACAAAATAGTTTGTACCCAGGTATCAGCGTTTTCCACTGGTTGTCCTCCTTCCACCATATCTCTGAGATACCAATCATATCTAATTTCTCATTTAGTGCTATATATTCTAACTCTCCCATCTTATTTTTTAGACTTCCAGCATTTGCATACAAGCATTTTAGAGACTGTATTTTATTCATATTAATCTGGTTATCGATAGGCAGGGATAATTTGGAATCTTTAAGCTCTGTCTACTCTGTACTCAAGGGCGTTTGGGCTACCTTTGTCTTTATTGGAACCTCTCTGTCAATATGCCCTAACTTCAGTCTTTCGCTAGTATCCTTCAAGGATACATTGCTCTGAACCATGCGCTCTTGGGCGACCTTTGGCTTTCTCCCATTATCTAATTTAAAAGCTGCTCTATCTCCCTTTTAAAGGTTAATGCCAGCAGCCTGGTTCAATCCTGGTTAAGGTGGAGCCCATCCCTTCGGAAAAGCTCCTCTGTTCCCCAGAATGTTGCCCAGTTTCTAACAAATCCAAAACCCTTTTCCCCACATTGAGACTCTGGAGCTTTGCCTGCCTTTTGGGTCCTGTGCATGGAATGGGAAGCATTTCAGAAAATGCTACCATGGAAGTTCTGAATTTTAACTTCCTACCTAAAACCTAAATTTGGACTCCAGAACCTCCCTACAAAGCTTTCCTATGTCAATGGTACCAACATTTACCAAGACAGCAGACTCCTCCCCAGCACTATCTAAGACCCTGTCTGTGGCGCGTGAGGTCCGCTACCTTCACACCAAGCAGGTATGTTACCAGGTGATCCTCACGTTCACCAGCCACTCAGCTATCTACATGTCTAATGATCGAATCACCAGCTATAACGGCTCTCCTAACCCTTCCCTCATGGGCACATGGCCTTGGAGAAACCTCCTCAGTTCGAGAGGGTTTTACAACACCTGGAGAACTGGTCCTAGCTACAGAATCACTTCCTGCCACACCATGGTGATGCTCTCCTGTCTCGTGACCTCTCTCGTCCATGGCAACAGGAATACTACCAGACTGGAGGTAGGAAGTCAGTGGTATGGTTCAGTATTAGGACTAGGGCTGATAAAATCCATTCAAAAGTGAGGGTCTTAGACTTTAGGAACACTAACTTTGCCAAGATGGGCCTTAGCGGGTTGGGAACAGCTGGGGGATGTAGAAAAACAGTGGGCAAAACAGAAAGGGGATATTTTAAGGGCAACCAACCTTTTTTGTTAGAAAGATAAATAAAGGTAAAAGGGAAAGGAAGCTCCTATGGTTCTCAAAAGAAATAACTGAAAAGGTGAAGAAAAAGAGGGAGGCTTTCATGAAATACAAGAGATCATAGAGAGAGGAAGACAGGCTCTATATTTGGAAAAACTTAGAGAAGCTAGCAAAGTGGTCAGTAAAGCAAAGATTCAAAAAGAGGAGGAAATAGCCAATGCAATAAAATGGGGGGATAAGGCATTTTTCAGATATGTTAGTGAGAGGAGGAAGGGCAAAAATGGTATTGTCTGACTCAAGGGTGAAAGGGGGGAATATATAGAAACTGATGAGGATAAAGCGGAATTGCTTAACAAATATTTCTGTTCTGTGTTCACAGTTGAAGGACCAGAAGCAGGACCTCAGAAAACACCCTCAAATAGGAACAGAAGCATTGGGGATCTCGAACCATTTTCAGAAGACTGTGTTCGAGAGGAACTAGCTAAACTAAAAGTAGACAAACCAATGGGACCGGATGAGATACATCCGAGAATATTGAAGGAACTTGGGGACATTCTAGCAGCTCCACTGACTGACCTTTTCAATGCCTTTTTGGAGTCGGGAGTGGTGCCAGAAAACTGGAGGAAGGCACATGTGGTCCCTTTACATAAAAGTGAAAGTAAGGATGTGGTTGAAAACTACAGGCCAGTTAGTCTAACCTCTGTGGTGAGTAAATTATTGGAAATGCTGCTGAAAGAGAAAATAGTGAGGTTTCTTGAATCCAATGGATTACAGGATCAGAGGCAGAATGGATTCACCAGAGGCAGGTCTTGTCAGACAAATCTGATTGATTTCTTTGATTCAGTGAGCAGGGAGTTGGACCAAGGGAGAGCCCTAGCTGTGATATACTTAGATTTCAGTGAATTCTTTAAAACCGTTCCACACAAGTGACTTATAGACAAACTGAGCACCCTAGGGATGGACCCTAAAGTTACTGATTGGGTTAGAAATTGGTTGAGTGGGATGCGACAAAAGGTACAGGTAAATGGAGCTCACTCTGAGTAGAAGGACGTTACCAGTGGTGTGCCGCAGGGTTCTGTCCTTGGTCAAATTCTTTTTAACATGTTTTTTTTTTTAATTTATTTATTTATGAAATTTTTCGAATAAATCAAGCAAAAAAACCTGTACAGAACATAATACTTGCAGTCAAACTTATCCAAAGAAATATTAAGCAAAAGAAATAATGCAAGAATTATACAATTAGTCCCCAAAATAAAAGGGGGAGTTAACCAAAGAAAAAGGAGAAATACTCCACTTGGCATTTATAAAAAGAAAATAAGAGGAGACAGTGGCCCAAGAAGACCTTAATTAAATGGATGGAGTCAATACACCAGGAGAGGAAGTGATCGGCAAATGCAAACTTAGGAAAGCAGAAAGATCCTCAGGAGAAAAAAAAAACATATTTCTGTGCTTTAAAGTTAGACATTTACAAGGAAATCTTAGCATAAACGTAGCACCTATATGCAACAACCCTGGTTTCAATAAGAGAAAAGATATTCTACGTTTCTGTGTTTCTCGTGCTACATCAGGAAAACATTATGATTTAACATGTTTGTTAATGATATTGCGGAAGGGCTTTTGGGTAAGGTTTGCCTCTTTGCAGATGATACCAAACTCTGCAATAGAATAGTCACCCAGGAAGGAGTAGATAACATGAGTAGAGATCTAGCTAAGCTTGAAGAATGGTCTAGATTTTGGCAGCTAAGATTTAATGCTAAAAAAATGCAGGGTCGTGCATTTAGGATGCAACAATCCAAGGGAGCAGCACAGTGTAGGGGCTGAACTACTTCTGTCCACGAAAGAAATGTGGGACCTGGGCGTGATTGTGTCTGATGATCTTAAAGTAGCTAAACAGGTAGAAAAGGCGACGGCGAAAACTAGAAGGATGCTTTGGTGCATAGGGAGAGGAATGGCCAGCAGAAAAAAGGAGGTGATAGTGCCTCTGTATAAGTCTTTGGTGTGACCGATTTTCGGAGTATTGTGTGCAATTCTGAAGACCACACCTGCAAAAGAATATAAACATGTTGGAGTCAGTAGAGAGGGTGGTTACTAAAATGGTTAGTGGTCTTTGTTATAAAGTATATGAGGACAGTCTTAAGTATCTTAATATGTATACTTTAGAAAAAAGATTGGATAGAGTGATATGATTGAGACATTTAATTACCCCCGTGGCATAAATGCACAGGGGTAGAGCCTCTTTCAATTGAAAGCAAGCTCTGTTACGAGGGTCATAGGATGAAGGTGAAAGGGGATAGACTCAGGAGTAATATGTGGAAATATTTCTTTACGGAAAGTGTGGTAGATGCGTGGAATAGTCTCCCATTGGAGGTGGTAGAGATGAAGATAGTATCTGAATTCAAAAAAACATGGTACAATCACAGAGGATCTCTAAAAGAAGCAAGGGAACTATTGTAGTAGTTAATATGGAGGGCCAGACTCGATAGGCCATATGGTCTTTTTTTGACGTCATGCTTCTATGTTTCTATATGCAGGGGCATGTGGTGAGGTCATGCAGCTATTGCAAGGGTCAGTTCTTTGGTGTGAGGCATTTTGTGAGGTGGTGGGGCAGTTGTGGGAGTGTTGTTAAGGGGTGGGGCAGCTTGAGGGGTGGGAAGGCAATTGTGAGAGAGTGTGTTTTAGGGGGGGTACAGCCTGCAGGTTGGTCGGGCAGTCGTGATGTAGTTTTTAGGTGTGACGCAGATGTGGGGGTAATTTAAGGGAGTAGGGTGTCAGAAGGGTGGTGAGGAAGTTGAGAAGGATATTTTTTAGGGATGGGGAAGTTTGTGGATTGGTAGAGCGTTTGAGTGGATATGTTTTGGCAGTGTGGTAATTTCCAAAGTGGTGGGGCAGTTGAAGAGGCATAGTTTTTGGGATGGGGACAGTTATCGGTGTGATAGGGCTTGTGGGAGTATAGTTTTTGGGGGTGGGGCAGTTTGCAGGGTGGTTAGGCAGTTGTGGGGGGTATTTTTTTCACAGTATGTGGTGGGTTGATAGGGCAATTGCAAGGGAGTATTTTTTGCAGTGGGGGAGCATATGGGGTGGTGAGGCAAATGTGTGGAATTGTAGGGGGGTTATTTTTTTTGTGGAGGGGCCTTTTGGGGAGTTGGGAGAGTAGAATTAGCGAGAGGGAATTTGAAAGAGGCATCCCCTAACTGTTATACTGCAGTGTATGTAAGTGTCTATGCTACAGAAGCTGGAACTCCTTCTCCCACAGAAATGCATTGGGCTATTTTATTTTGGGAGGGGGGAGAGGGGGGCTGATTTCTCAGGAACGTCTTGTCCGATTTGGCTCCTTTTTGAATTTGCTGTGTGTTTTTAACCCAGAGCTGGATTTATTTGCTGAGTGCCCACAGGCAATGTGGGGAGGGGAAGGGAATCTGCTCCTCCGCCGCCTGTCCTCTGCTAATAGCGGGGGAGGGGGAAGGTTCTCCACTCCCTTCTTCCCAGAGCTTGCTCTCTCACATGAATTTGGACCTGGAGCAGTAGCAATTTGATTTTAAAGGTTCAGCGTGGGCCAGTGGGCTAGCGCCTGCAAGTACTCACGTCCTAGATAGGCCCTATGCTACTCCGCCCCTTCCTCTTACACACGTGGGAGGAGGAGGCGGCGGCGGGCACCGTAGGATTCGAGGGCTTGCATGCTCCAGCCTGTGCTGCACCTTTAAATCTATTTGCTGCTGCCACTGCTCTGACTGTGGCCCAGGCTGAAACACTGCAGCAACGGCAGTACTCCAGTGCCCATCTGAAGTTGGCACCAGAGGCAGTTACCTACATTTACCAGTCTTTCCCACATGCCAAGCTTCATCCTATTTTGTTACACTTTTGGAGATTTATTTTGCCCCCAGACAGACAGAGAAACAGGCAGAGACAGACAGATCCCTTTCTTATAATTCTTTTTGACTTCCGTTGGGTTGTAAAGAATAAATATTGTATTCATATTACAATGGGGGGGGGGGGGGGGTTGAAGGGCTGGTTTGCTAGGGCTCACCAAAGCGTTAATCCTGCCTGTCTCTGACAAGTAAAAGGGGTCAGGACACCTAAATGCACAGCATCCTGAGATGGTCCGATTGACGATCCGGAAAACAAGAGACCTGAGTTTAAATCCTGCCCTGTCACAGAAACGCAATGTGACCATGGACGATATACTTTCTCTCTAATTCTCTCAGGTATCCACTTAGCTTGTAAGTTCTTTGGGAAAGGGACTTATTAATAATGCAGTAAGCCACCTTCAGCAGTATTTGGAAAGACGGACTAAAAATCCAAAACATTATTATAGGCCATATGATACCTCATGCTTAGGTGCCATAATACATTTAAAAAATGGCATGAAGAGGCTAACAGGATCCTATGTCTGCTACTTAAAATGAGGAACAAAGTTATTTATAACAGAACTGAAACAAGAAAAGAAGATTAAAGGGATCTTAAACTGTGCTGCCACTACCCTCTCTTCTCTTTGTTATCAGTCCCTAACCCACAGACTGTGAAACTCTTTCAGTTTATGCCCCAGTTCCAGGGCTTAATTTGTAGACAAAAAGGAAGTGGAGCTGGCAGGCAGGAACAACAGGAGAAGAAGGGCTGGATTAGCGAGTAAAGTGACTGTTCTCTGATCTGCTCCAGGCTCACCCCTTCCCTTCCTCTCCTCTTCCCTGCAGGCTGCCTGGAAGAGAGGGCCTGGAGTCGGAAAAGAAGCGTCAGGGCTGCGTTTCAGATCATTCCCTACTACAAATTAAATCTTGCGCGGCCCCAACCCTCACCTGCAAAACAGAGTGACCTGACAGGTCTGCAATGCTTCTCTATGAAATATACCAGTATGTCAGAGTAGAATGGTTTCACATTAATTCTGTCCTCAGCATTGTCTCTGTTCTTTAGCTCACATCTTGTAAGCATTAATCAGGCTGGGGAAGTTAATGCAGGGCTGATCTTCGTTCCGCTCTGATTTTGGCATTATAGTGAAAGACCGAAAACATCAGAAGAACCATGGAAATTTGTTTCAAAGGCATTCTGGGGTTAGAAATCTGAGGAAAATTACAATCTGAGGAATGCAGGGGGTTTTCCATTCCAGCAGAACTGCCACAGCCAGAGATTTAATCTGAGATTGGAAAGTCCCTTAGAAGGAATTATATTTCCACCTTCCTGAACAGACTGGAGAGATTTTTTTTCAAGACTACTACTAATTCTATTAACATTTGTGAGGGTGGGAAGATAAAACAAATCCGCAGCTTTAACTGACAGATAAGAAATTTAAAGAGTACCTTCCCTAAATTCTTTCTTAGAAAGGAAAGTCCCTGAAGGCACAAGAGTAACTTGGTTCTGACTGTCTGCTACTAAGGAGCCATTAGTAAAAGCTAGATGTAAACAGCCCGAGAGCAGCGCCCTGTCAACCCCTTGGGCAAATGTTTGAGAATGCCCCTCCCCCCCTCGGAGTAGATAGTCAACAGCCTTGTTCCTTCCTTCTGCTCCCTCAAGCTGCTTGCAAGTGAAGCGAGGGGAACTTTAGTGACAAATCGAAAGCAAAAAGTCATTGGTCTGTTCACTAGAGCACCGCCCACTTCGCTTGGATGCGGCTTGAGGGAACAGAGTTGCTTTTACCTATGGTCAGCTAGGCCCCCATTGTGCAGGGGCCCGGGGCAATTGCCCCTTTTGCCCATAGAGAAAACCAGCCCTGCCTGAGAGGTTCATTCTAATTCAGAAAGAGGAGGAAATCTGATAAATTCCTTTTCTGTTTATGATCCCAGACCCACTCTCATTTCACTGGAATCCTTTTCAGGGCGGCAGATGCCTTATTTTTATTTATTTTTATTTAAAAGTATTTCTAAACCGTCTTATCATAAAATCAAGGCGGTATCACAACAATACAATCAATGTATGTGGGGGAATTTCATGCAGTGAAGGAGGGGTATAATGTGCGTGTAGGGGGAAGATCATGCAGTGGCTGTATTGTTTAAAATGTGCGTGGGTGTGAGGGGTATTGATTAGGGTGGGCTATGTACAGTGTGCGCTATGATACAGCATGTTCTATATTACAAGGTACAGTCCAGATAGGGCTTGAGTTAAATCCTGGGCCGTTATGCAATCTCTCGTCAGGGTTGGGGGGGCCTTAGTCCTCCGCGGGGGAGGGAGAGGTGCTGCAATATCGCTTTGCTAGCACTGCCTGCTCCTTGCGACTAAAAAAGCAATACTGAAGCAACTCCCCCCTCCCCCCCTTCACGCAGCCTCATGGGAACATTGGCTGCAGTTAGCATAAGGTTACCAGATACCCAATTTTAGAGCTGTGTCCCCGACTCCCACCTTTTTGGCACCTTCCTATCCCTGATTCCAACTATGGGGACAGAGGTGATAGAAAAAAATGTATTTTCAATTTAGTAATGTGAATATGTCAATTTTTAGAATTTACATCCATTTTCTTTGTTGAATTGATTGCTTGGAGGTGATGCTGTCATGGGATGGGATGTTGGATGGGGTAGGGTAATGACTCCTCTTCCCTCTTCAATACCTTGTTGCTCAAACATGGAACTAAGGTGTCCGTTACTCTCCCCCATTTTCGATGTGTCACAGATTTGCTTGCAAAAAATCTGGTAACGTTGAGTTAGCAGAACCTGCTAGCCTCATAAACCCTGCTGAGCCCAGTATTCAGTGGTCCTAACTGGCCAGTGCCGCTGAATACGGTGGGTGGGGCGCTGGAGCAGTCCTAGCATCTATCAGGGCAGTGACAATTTTCAGCCCGTTAACCAGATAGCAAAGCCACATAAAGTTAGGACAGGTCAAAGGCTGTCCTAACTTTATGTGGATTTGCTATCCAGTTAGCAGCCAAATAGCACCACTGACTAGAGAGCAATGGAGGTTGGCCACGAAACCGGATATTCATTATCTGTGGATATCCGGCATCCAGTGCTGAATATCCAATTTCACTTTTGCTTGTGGCGGCTGGTGCCACAGACTGAATATCAAGTCCACTGCTTATAATATTTCTCACAAGTAGCTTCAGAGTCACATTTCCTGTGCAAGAACAATAAAATGAAAACCACTAGGAAACATGATGATTTTCCAGGACCAAGCAGGAAGTCAGTCCTCACATATGGGTGACATCGACGTTGATGGAGCCCCTGCGGAGCATTTCCCCAGCTTTCTATGAAAGCCTTTGGGAATACTGCATGCATGCGCAGTCCCCTTCCCGCCTAAAGGTGCCATCTTGCTCAGTCTCTCTTTTTCCGTGGAGCCCGTCGGACGCTTGTCCAAGTTCACCCGGAAAACAGTTAGATTTTTCTCACTATTTCCTGCAATTCCATCGTGGTTTTTTGCTCGGTTCGACGCCGGTTCCCCTTCCCGCCGGGTTTGGTACACCGGTATCGAGCCCGTTCTCATTTTTTCGGTTTTTGCCCTTCGTGGCTGGCGTTCGCGCCCTTTTTTCTTTTTCCCTGGAAGGCCGGTCCTTTGACCTCGAGGGGGCTCTTTTTTCCCCGATGGCTTTCAGTGGTTTTAAAAAGTGTGATCGGTGCAAGAAACTAATGTCTCTCACCGACACACACGCCTGCTGCCTTCGGTGCCTCGGTCCGGATCATGATCCTAAGATCTGTGTACCGTGTGGAAAAATGTCCACTAAGGCACTTCGAAGTTGCCAGCATCAAAAGGAAAGGCTTTTCTCTGATTCGGCCTCCGGCCGGGCCCAGACCTCGTCTCAGGCCTCGACGTCTCGGGAGTCTGACCCTGAGCATCATCGGGGTTCCTTGGACAGGGGGTCCCCCGAGCGGGAGCGAAAGAGGAAGAAGCGGCTCATGAGGGCAGCGTTGGAGGAGGTCCCTGGCACCTCGAGGGCCAGGTCTCGGACCCCTGACCGCCGTCCCGGGCCCCTTGAACAGGAGAAGCCATCAAAAGTGCCTTGTGTGGAGCCGGAGTCTGCTGGACACGTAAGTCCTGTTGTCCTCAAGGACTCTCCTCCCAGGGAGCCGCTGCCGGGGCCCGAGTCGGTGGCTGCTGAGTCTCCTGAGCTGGGTTTCAGGCTGACAGCCTTGGAGTGCAGACTGTCTGCCTTCATGGATCAGCAGCGGGTGCTGATGGCCAGACTTGCTGGCGCATCTGCCCCGACCACCGGGACATCGACGTCAAAGTCGACCCCAGAGACCGAGCTGATACTCGAGGTCGTCTTCGGTCGCAGTCTGAACCCCGGAGTAGATCCCCTCCGGAGGATACCCGGTTCTCGGAGTTCGTTCGGGATATGGCCACTGCTTTGGCGATCCCCGCGGACCCCGAGGAGGAGCCTCGAGCCGAAGAGCTCGAGGCCCTCCAGTATAACTCTCCTCCGAAGGAGGCCATTACTGTGCCGGTTCCTCCGATGCTGGAACGGCTCCTCTTCCGGATGTGGGAGGCACCGGCCTCAGCGCCGGTTCTGAGCAAGCGGGTCAATTCCATTTATCGACTCCGTAAGAGCCCTGGTTTTCAAAAGGCACAGCTACCACACCATTCCATGGTGGTGGAATCAGCCATGCATCGTCTGAAAAGTCAGAAGATGCACTCCGCGGTGCCCCCTGGCAGGGAGGCCCGGAATCCGGATGCGTTTGGTAGAAAGTGCTTCCAGGGCTCGATGCTTAAGAACATAAGAACATAAGATATGCCATACTGGGTCAGACCAAGGTCCATCAAGCCCAGTATCCTGTTTCCAACAGTTGTCAATCTAGGTCATACGTACCTAGCAGTTTCCCCAAAAGACACAGGTTCTGCAATGCTTGTACTAGGTCAAGCATTGATATCCTAGGTCCCTTCTTAATAATAGTTTATGGACCTTTCCTCCAGGAACTTGTCCAAACCTTTTTTAAACCCAGCTACACTAACAGCCTTTAAGACATCCTCCGGTAAAAAATTCCAGAGTTTGATTACACGTTGAGTGAAAAAATATTTTCTTTTATTAGTCTTAAATAGTTTACCCTGTAGCTTCATTGCATGTCCCCTAGTCTTCCTATATTCTGATAACGTAAACAGTCGATCTACGTTTACCCGTTCCACGCCGTTCATTAATTTATAGACTTCTATCATATCTCCCCTCAGCCATCTCTTTTCCAGGTTAAAGAGCCCTAAACTTTTTAGCCTTTCTTCATAGGAGTATCCTTCCATCCCCTTTACCATTTTGGTGGCTCTTCTCTTTACCTTTTCTAATAACGCTATATCCTTTTTAAGATACGGTGACCAGAATTGCACACAATATTCAAGGTGCGGTCTCACCATGGAAAGCTACAGAGGCATTATAATATCTTTTGTTTTATTTTCCATTCCTTTCCTTATGATACCTAGCATTCTATTTGCTCTCTTGGTTGCCGCTGCACACTGGGCCGAGGGTTTTAACATGTTATCCACAATGACGCCTAAATCTTTTTCCTGGGTGGTGGTTCCTAATGTGGAACCTTGCATCGTGTAACCATAGTTTGGGTTGTTCTTCCCTAGGTGCATAGCTTTGCACTTGTCCACATTAAATTTCATCTGCCATTTTGATGCCCAGTCTTCCAATTTTTCAAGATCCTCTTGCAATTTTCCACAATCCTCTTGGGTTTTAACAACTTTAAATAGTTTTGTGTCATCTGCAAATTTGATAACCTCACTCGTTATTCCACCTTCCAGGTCATTTATGAATATGTCAAAAAGCAGCGGACCCGGCACAGATCCCTGGGGTACACCACGATTCACCTTTCTCCATTGGGAAAATTGGCCATTTAGCCCAACCCTCTGTTTTCTATCTTTTAACCAGTTCCTGATCCACAGTAGTACACTGCCTCCTATCCCATGACTCTTTAGTTTTACCAAAAGTCTCTGATGAGGGACCTTGTCAAAGGCTTTCTGAAAGTCCAGATACACTATATCAACCGACTCACCTTTGTCCACCTGTTTATTCACACTTTCAAAAAAAAACATAACAGATTAGTAAGACAAGATCTTCCTTGTCTAAAGCCATGTTGGCTGTCTCCCATTAGGCCATGACTATCTACATGCTGAGTAATTATATTCTTTATGATGGTTTCTACCATTTTTCCCAGTACTGACGTGAGGCTCACCGGTCTGTAGTTTCCCGGATCACCCCTCGAACCCTTTTTAAAAATTGGTGTTACATTGGCGATCCTCCAATCTTCAGGTATTAGAGATGATTTTAATGATAGTTCACAGATTACTAATAGCAGTCTGCAATCTCATATTTCAGTTCTTTCAACACCCTTGGATGTATACCATCCGGCCCAGGTGATTTGCTACTCTTCAGTTTATCTAATAGTTGTAAGACATTTTCCCGATGTATCGATATTTCCTTCAATTCTTCCGCACCTTTAAATACCACTTCAGTCATGGGTAACATCCCTACATCTTCCTCAGTAAAGACCGAAGCAAAGAATCCATTCAGTCTCTCCGCTATCGCCTTGTTGCCTCTTAGTGCCCCTTTAACTTTTGGACCCCTGTAGTTTAAACCTAGAGGTCATTGGCATGTAGGTAGAGATTAGTTTCTTAGAACGGAGCTCGCAAGCCTGTCATGGGGTCCCCACAATCAATCGGGTTCCACAAAATTCACAAGAAGTTGCTTGAGCTACATTCCTCATGCATCTTCATCATGGATATCCTGAAAATCCAACTGCTCTGGGGTCACTAGGATAGGTTTGGTAAGACTGTTATAAGGCATCTGTAGGATAAAGCCAAAGAGTCAGTACAAGGGTATCTGGCTTTCCAGTATGGAGAGATTTGATCTACATTCCAGCTTCTAGCACCCTGGCGCACAACAAAAGCTGCTAGGAGTGAGGATATAGAACTACTTCTGATTTTCTGATTCTTTGGACAGATTCACAAACCATCTTACACGAAGGACTGAATGGGTCACTAACACCTTACCTGTCTATGTCAACTATGTTGAGACACTAATGGAAAGGGTCAGTGGGGGGATATTCAGTGAAGGCTAGCCTTCATTGCTATAAACTGAACTCGGATATTCAATGCTGGGGTCATATCCACCCACAGGTACTGAATATATGGGTTGGCTGGATAACAATTTTGCAATCCGGTCAGCAGCGATATTCAGCTGCTGGCCAGATTGGCAGTTAAGACAACAGCACCATTTTAATCTGTAGTTCCTTTCGTTTTCTTCCTTTTTTAATTGTAAACCACTTCAATATATTATTGAGAGGCGCTATATCAAGTTTTTAATAAACCATAAACCATTGCAAAAGGGGCTAAGTTAGGAAAGCTGTGTAGCCGCTTTAGGATAACCAGCTAGTGGCTAGCCACTATCCGATTTTCCTTGGGTGCTGTCTCTGCTCTGCTCCTGGATGGTCCAATGCTAGCCATCTAGAGTTGGGGCACTGAGAGGTGGGATATTCAGCAGCACTAGCCACTGAATTTATTTTATTTTATTTTTTTTATTTTATATTTTCAACATTTTTACAATATAACAAGAAGTTACAAACATTCTTGAAGAAACGGGAAAACATCAAAGAAAGAAATAAAAAGAGACTGGAACAAAACCAGAAAGAAGAAAATAATTTCAAACATTTTCCACCCTAGCCCACCACTGGAGGAGCCATGAAAAAAGAGATACCAAAAATTGATAAGAAAACATAAGGCAGTTGCCCCACTAAGTCACACTTTTATGAGAGTACCAGGGAGTCATGCCGAGGTCTCCAAACATTTAGCATTAATGAAAGCTACTAGTTGGGCTGGTTCGTAAAAAACATAAGAAACTGAGTCTAATTTGACTAAACACTTACAAGGATGTTTAAGAAAAAACAAACCACCCAACTGCAAAATACCTGGGCGCAATAACAAAAATTCCTTCCTACGCTTCTGAGTGGTCCTAGCTAAATCAGGAAAAATCCTAACTAACAACCCTTTAAACGGTATATTCCTTTTCTTAAAAAAAAGCTTCAACAGCCACTCCCTATCCGAAAGGAGAGCAAACGTTACCAGCAACGTAGAGGGTACCGGGTCTTCACTTTGAGAACTCTCAAGCATTTCAGTAACATTCAAAAGGTTAACTTGTTCCAAACCATTCCTAACATTAGACTCAGCCATAGTAATCTTAGCCTTAGGGAGGTAATACACTCTAACCAAGGGTGGAATTAATTCAGATGATACCCCCAACACTTCCATTAAATATAAACGAAACATTTCTACTGGAGAAATAGATAGCATTCTAGGGAAATTAATTAACCTAAGGTTATTCAACCTAAGAGCATTATCCAATTGTTCCAACTTAGTCTGTGTAGTAAGAAAAGATTTCTTATACATGTCCACTTGTTCTTCAAGGACTTCCACCTTCTGTTGTACTGTAGTAATGTCAAGTTGCAAACCAGAAACTCTTTGTTGGACAACTTCCACCGTTGAACCCTGTTCCTCCACTTTTCTTTCCAGAGAAGCTACCGTAGGCACTATCGCTTCCCCTAAGGAGAGAATGGCTTGCCAAATCGTCTCTAACGTAAACATCTCAGGACGCTGTAGGGTGAAATGTTGTTGCACCGAGGTGCTCTTTAAATTCACTTCCACGCCTGCTATCCGCTGCTGACCTCGATTAACAGCTAAGCGCTGATCTTTAGACTCTCCTGCACACGGCAACGAAGCTGTCACCGACTCGACCAGCCTAGCAGCAGTCTGCAAAACGACTGTCTGCCCCACAGATCCTGGACCGTCCGAGCCACTAGCGAGCGCCGATTTCGGAAGGACGCCAAGCTCCAGGAACCCTTCTGGCAAAGGCAACCCTCGAGTCACCTTCGATGCCGGACTCTCGGGGGAGAGAGATATGCCGGAGATAGACGCCGAGCCACCCGACTCCGGCGCCGTATCAGCCCGAGACTCATCCCCTTCACCAACTTGTGCACGCTGAGAACGAATAACAAAGGAGTCCATCGGACCCGTAGAAATCGGCGTCGAGGTTGGGGGAAGCTGGACAGACTCCGCAGGCCCCTTCCCCTTACGTTTCTTGCCCATATCGATAAGAAACACGCTCAGAGCGAAACAGCAACCGCCGCCATCTTGGACAAAGCTCCTCCGCCACTGAATTTATTTAACAAATTTTGCTATACCGTTTTTCTACAAGTCAAAATGGTTTACATAGAATTGGTTTTTTACAATGAACAGGTTGCAAAGTGCATCAAGAACCTTTTAGAATAAATATAAAAAAGCTTTATGGGAACAATGAACAATATCTAAAGCTCACTGCATTCAAAAATTATGTACAGAGGGGAGTGGAGTTGGTGAGGAATTATAGGATTTCTTGGGGATGGGAGGGGGGAAGATGTGTTTGTTAGTGTGAGGTTGTCCTGATTTGTAATTGTTGGATGTCCGTTGCCGAAATGCTTCAGGAAGAGAGATGGGCTTTGAGTTGCTTTTGAAAGTCCTGTGGATGACTTGATACCTCAAATTGTGGGGGGTAGTGAATTCCAGGGGGTGGGGGGCGTACAGAGTGAATGCTCTCAGCCTTGTTGCTTGCTTGCAATTGTGAGTCTGTCATGGGAGACTGAGGTGGTTTTGGGTGCTTTTTCTTCTCGGTCTGTCTGAGTTTGAGGTGTGAATGAATGCATGGAGCTGCTCCGAGGATTGGTTGTCTAGGATTTTGTGGATAAGGGTTAGGACTTTGTACTGTATTCTTCAGCTGATGGGAAGCCAGTGGAGGTGTTTGAGGATAGGAATGAGGTGGATTTGCCTTGAGGCTTGGAAGATGGTTCTAGTAACAGTATTTTGGGTGAATTGTGGTGGTAGGAGTGTGTACTTAGGTAGTCTTTGATAAATGGAATTACAGTAGTCGAATAGGGGAGTGATGGTAGTCTGGCAGACTGAGCGGAATATATCGGTGGATAGGAGGGGGGGGGGGTGTAGGTTTTGGAGAGTTGTAAGTTTGTAGTATACTGCTTTGGTGATGCTGTGAATTTGTGCCTTGAAGGTCAGTTGCTGATCAAGTATGATTCCAGGGTACTTTATTTGTGAGCTGACTTGGATATCATTGTTGCAGAGTCTGATAGAAATGGGGGGGGGGGGGGGGGGTGAAGTTAGGATCCTTTGTGATGTAGAGGAGCTCTGTGTTATTGAGATTGATGGATAGATTATGAAGGTGAAGGTGAACTCAGTTAATTACTTCAGTGAGGCAACTTGAGAGCATGGAATAGTCTGGAGCAGAAGTGGAGAATAGTATGAAGATCTTTATATCATCAGTATATATCAAGATCTCTACTCAGAACCATTGGAGGATATCACGTAGCGGTTGAATATATATGTTGAATAACAGAGAGGAGAAAGATGATCCTTGTGGCAAGGGAGGAGTAGCCTAGTGGTTGGGGCAAGGTACTTCAGGCCGGAAGGTCGGTGGTTCAAATCCCACTAGAGGACAGCAACCTTGGGCCGGAAGGACTGGGGTTTCTAGTCCCACAGATGCTCCTTGTGGTCTTGGGCAAGCCACTTAACCCTCCATTGCCCATGTTCCCTGTAAGTATTAGTGTATGTGTCTCATATCCCCATGTGTTAAATGTATCCCCCAATTGTGTTGTGACCGCTTTGATTGAAGGATAAGGCGGTATACAAAACTGTCTAAATAAATAAATAAATAAATAAAATACCCTGGTTGAGGGTGTAAGGTGTTGAGGTTTGTGTCTGGATCCTTATTTATTGGTTTTGGTTGGAGAGAGATGAATGGAACCACTTAAGGGGGGGGGGGGGTGCCATGGACTCCAATGTGGTGGAGTTTGTTGAGGAGAAGCTGGTGGGATATGTTGTCAAAAGCGACAGTGATGTCTAGAATGAGCAGGATGAAGCCTTGGGTGAGTGTTTCAATACCTGTAATGAGTGAATTCAGGAGTGATGTCATAAGGGTTTCCATGCAGTTGTTGAGCATGAATCCATGTTGACGTATAGTTAGAGAGATGCATGGTGGTCTATGTGATCTTGGAGTTGGGATTGCACAGCTTTTTCAATGATTTAGAAGATAAATAGTATACTGGTTAGGAGTCTATAAGAGGATAGAGAGTATGGGTCAAGGTTTGGTTACTTTAGGAGCAGTCTTATTGATGCATGTTTAAGGGAGGGAGGGAGGAAGGAGTGCTTGAGAGAGGGAGGTGTGGACAGTGTCAGAAATGAATGGTAGGAAATGTTTCTTTGTGATTTTTAGCCAAGACACTGGACAGAGGTCGAGTGAAGAGGATGTTGTGTTGATGTTGCTGGCTATGCTGTTGAGTTCCTCAGGTGATAAGGTATTGAAGGTAGTCTAGTGGTGGACTTAGAAGTTAGGATGTTAAATCTTCTGGATGGTGTAGATTTGTGATTGGCCTGCACATATGATGCCATGTCCTGTAGATTAAGAGCATGGTCCCAGATTAAGAGTGTGAATATCCCAGCAACCACCTAAATGCTATTGAATTTATCACCCCCAGTGAAATCTTTGGGTGACCTTTATATTATGGAATTTCCTGCCCTATCATAAGTATAAATTACCTTTTTATTGTTATTTAGAAAAATATATGTTGCTGCTATCACTTTTTTCACTGTTAGATTCTTGTGGGAATACACTCTGTAATCCAACCAGAGAGTGAAGGAAGAGGAAACATGGCACCTGGATCCTAACCAGTGTCAAAGAGGATGAAGGCGTGGACAGCACAAATAACACAGATTTTGCAAGTACCCCAAGCGGTTTAACTTTATTAATCACAAACAAGTGGTATAAAAATATTTGGGTCTGATATTTAAAAGAACTTACCAGGTTAGTAACACCTGCTAACCAGATAAGACCCACTGAGAGGGATTTTCCATGGCACTAGACAGATAGTGCTGCTGAATGTTCTCACAGACTGTCTCAGTACAATCTGGATAGAGACATGTGGCCAATGAATGGAGTTGTATGGAGAATGGTGATTTTATGTGGAAATGCATACTGTGCCTGAATATAGCTTGCCTTGATCTTCTCCTGGGAAGGCATGAGCTAAATACTAAGAATAACATTCCGCATAACTTAGGATGTCATTTTGCCTGTGAGGAAAGTTAGTAGTTTTTGAGTGTGTTGTGGTTGAGAGTTTATTAGTGGAGATTTTTGCTTAAGAGCTATTATCTATTGATATCCTTTTGATCATTAAACGAAAACCATGCAAGGACCACAAAGCTCTAGACGATAGATAATCTAGAGCTAAGTTATGAATTGCTTTAAATGTAAAGAGTAGCAGCTTATAAAGCATATGAGGATAGACTTAAGGATCTTAATATGTATACGTTTGAGGAAAGGTAGGATAGAGGAGAGATGACAGAGACATTTAAATACCTTTGTGGCATAAATGCACAGGAGGAGAACCTCTTTCGATTGAAAGCAAGCTCTGCTATGAGGAGACATAGGCCGCGTGTTAGAGGGGATAGACTCAGGAGTAATATGCAGAAATATTTCTTTACAGAAAAAGTGGTAGATAGTCTCCCAGTGGAGATGGTAGAGATGAGGATAGTATCTGAATTCAAAACACAGAGTATCTCAAAAGGGAAATAGGGGACTGTTGTAGTAGTTGATATGGAAGGGCAGACTCAATAGGCCATGTGGTCATTTTCTGCCCTCATGTTTCTGTTTCTGTGTTTCTAAGTGCTATGTGGATTACTTGCCTCGACAGTCCTGAATATTGCTGCTATGGATAATGCTGGCACTGATCACTGAATCTGGATATTCCACACCGGCCAGCGCTAAATAACTCGTTTATATTTAACCACATGGCTGGTGTTTAAAAAAATGCTGACCATCGTGGTTAAATATCAGTCAATTTAAAAATGAAATCTAAATAGATTTAGAGTCCTTTTTACTAAAATGTGGTAATCAGTTCACTTGGGAATTCGTGTATGGTCTTAGCGCGTGCCTGTGTCTTCCACCTAGCATGCACTATTTCCCAAGTTAACTGCATGACGTGGAATAGCATGGGCAGGGAAGGGGTATAGGCTGTGCTTGCAGTTAAATGCATAGTAAAATGAAAATGCAGATTGCTTAATGCCACCTTAATATGGATGCATGTAACACAGATTGTTTAATGCCACCTTAATATCGATGCATGTAACACCACCTATTATCTGCAATGCAGTTAATGTGCAATTAGTACATTGTCTCTGTGTTAACTTTATGGAAAGATGCCGGGCACACACTTAACATTTACTGCAGAGGCTTTGCAGTTACAGTGTATTCATTTTTGTAACTAACATGTGGTATTGCCATTGCCTTGATCTTATTTTCTTCTCCAATTCTTCACTCTCTAATTTCCATATCACAGTTCTTCCCTTATCTGCGCATTACCTTCTTAGCTTCACTCTTCATCACTCCCCACCTCATTCTCGCCCTGTCTCTCCTACCTTTTTAGGAATCTTGATGCTATCGATCCCTTGGCTCTCTCCACCATAGTCTCATCACCTCTCTTTTCCTCTGTCTTCTAACTCTGTTGATGAAGCTATACTTTCCTATAATACTGCTCTCTCTTCTGCTCTGGATACTTTTGCTCCATCTATCCTTCATCCTGTGAGGTGCATTATACCTCAGCCCTGGCTGTCTTCAACTACCCACTACTTTTTCTCCTGTGCTCGCTCAGCTGAGCGCTTTTGGTTCAAATCCCACTCCCTGACTTTCTTCACTTCATATTCATGCTTGCTTTCGTCCAATCCACAATAGCTCTCGCCAAGCAAAACTACTATGTTCATCTGACTAATTCTCTTGCCTCTGATCCCCGTTGTTTCTTCTCTATTTTCAACTCTCTCCTCAAAGCACTTCTACCTCCGACCCCTCCTTCTCTTTCTGCCCAAACCCTTGCTGACTATTTCCATGACAAAGTCCACAAGATTACACTCCAATTCCCCTAAGATCAGCTTCAGCTTCAGCTCCTCTTCCCCCTCTTCAATACCAACTTTTCCCTTCAATCTCTGTTACCCTTTTTATCTTGTCTAAGATCTCTGATGAGGAAACCTCTCATCTTGTTTATGTTTATGTTTCACTTTCTTTGATATGCCGCATATCTGAAACAACCTACGCGGTTTACAATAAAAAAGCAACACACACAAGAAAGTAGCGCCAATTTGCTCACAGGAAAGTATAGCGAGAAAGAATAGCACTGCAAAACATAAAACAGACAAACAAAAAGGCTGTAATATCCTCAGCGACCAAGAAACAATTCATGTGGGTTCGGAGCTCATTCCTTAGGTGGACGCAAAAAGATGAGTCATCTTCTTTCCTCCTCTAAACTTAGTACCTGTTCCTCTGATCTTATCCTCTCCCATCTCCTTAATTCCATCACACACATTCTCAACCTATTGTTCTCCACTGCTACTTTCCCTGCAGCTTTCAAGTAAGCTCTGGTCATACCTCTCCTCAAGAAACCTTCACTTGACCCTACTTGTCCCTCTAATTATCGACCCATTTCCCTTCTTCCCTTCATTGCCAAAATTCTTGAACATGCCATTTTCCGTTTGTGCCTTGAATTTTTCTTCTCTCAAGCCCTCATTGACTCACTTCAGTCTGGCTTTCTTTTCTTGCATTCTACTGAAACGGCCCTTGTCAAAGTCTCCAGTGACTTGTTCCTGGCTAAATCCAAAGGCCTTTACTCAGTCCTCATTCTTCTTGACCTTTCTGCTGCTTTTGACACTGTCGACCACCACCTTCTCCTTGATACATTGTCCTCTCTTGGTTTCAGGGGTTCTGTACTGTCCTGGTTCTCCTCTTATCTCTCCCAGCACTCTTTTAGTGTCCGTTCTGGTCGGTTCTCTACTGCTATCCCTCTCTCAGTTGGTGTATCTCAAGCGTCTGTTCTAGATCCTCTTCTTTACTCTCTCTCTATCCAGTCCCTTGGTGCTCTCAGCTCCTCCCATAACTTTTAATATAATTTTTATACTGATGACTCTCAAATCTATCTATCTACACCTTATATTTCTTCTACACTCCAGGCCTGCATATCTGCCTGCCTGTCTGACATCACTACCTAGATATCTCACTGCCATTTGAAATGGAACATGGCTAAAACTGAACTTATTTTCCCCCCTAAACCCTCTTTCGCTCTTCCTCCTTTCTCTGTCTCTGTTGATAACACTCTTCTGCTTCCTGATTCCTCAGCCCATAATCTTGGAGTCATCTTTGACTCCTCCCTCTCTTTCTCCACTCATATCCAACACATAGCAAAAACTTGTCATTTCTTTCTCTATAACATTAACAAAATTTGCCCTTTCCTTTCTGAGCACACTACCAAAACACTTATCCACTCTTTAATCATTTCTCGCTTAGATTATTGCAACCTCCTCCTTGCTGGTCTCCCTCTGAGACAGCTTACTCCCCTTCAGTCTGTTCAAAACTCTGCAATGCGGCTAATCTTCTGCCAGTCCCATTGTACTCATACAAGCCGCCTTCTTAAATCACTTCATTGGCTGCCCTTTTGTTTCCATATCCAATACAAACTTCTCCTTCTGACCTCTAAATGCATTCATTCTGTTGCTCCTCACTACCTTTCCTCCCTCCTCTCTCCCTACACCCCTCCTCGCGAACTCTGCTCTTCCTCTGGCTTTCTCCCCTCTATGTCCTTCTCTTCCACTGCCAAGTCCAAATCCTTTCACCTTGCTGCTCCTTATGCCTGGAACAAATTACCTGTATTTTTACGTGAGGTTTCATCTCTTCCCCTTCTCAAATCCATGCTAAGGGCTCTCCTCTTTCAGGCTGCTTTTGGATCTTAATCCTTCGTTATCTATCTGTCTCCCCACCCTTCCCTATTGTACCCTCATTCTCATCTGTTATACTGTCTGTTTGATTAGATTGTAAGCTCTGATGAGCAGGGACTGTCTTATTGTATGTGTCTGTACAGCGCTGCATATGCTCCTGGGTTTTCTTGGCAGTGTCACCGGAATCGTAATAGTATCTATAAACTTCCATGCACTTTAGTAAAAGAGCCACTTGATTTTTAATGTAGAGTTTTAGAGAGATTCAGGGGCTAATAAGCTGCGGTAACGTTTCTCATTTTACTGCAGCTTAATTAATCGTGGGAGTCACTAACCTGCAGTAACCCAGTACTACAGGTTAGCGACTCTCGTGGTAAAGGAATAACATAGCTTGCAATGAACTATGTAAGCTGCGTTATTCTGAGAGAAAAATAATGCCAGCTCAAAGCTGATGTCATTTTTCCTGGTAGAGAGCATCGGGCTGCTAACATGCAGCCCGATGCTTCTAGTGGCTATCTTAAAAGGGGCCAGTGTGGTCTTAACATTGCGAAGACCATCCACCCCCTCAGTCCAAACCCTCAAACTTCTGAAGTCACCACTCAGACCCCTCTTCCTCCTCAAAGAAGATCCCCCAACCCTGACCCCTGTGGAGAAGACATCCCTCCCCATAGGCCTTCCTGGGTCTACCTTGTAAAATACCCGGTGATCTAGGGTTTTTAGGATAGAAGTGATCACCAGTTGCTCTGCCCCCTGCGGTGCCAGGTTCAAAATGACACCATCTGAACCCTAGTAGCAGTAGTACCATGAGACTATTGCTAGGGTTCAAGCAGGACCATTTTGAAGCAGACACCAGAGGGGGCAGGAACAACTGGGGATCACTCCTACCAATGTTCCCTCTAATTTTCTGTAGGCTGTGTGCGCATAAAATATCAGCTGTGCAGCTTTTGAAGGAAGGTTAAATTTTTGTGCGCCACGTAACGACACTCGGAGTTATATACTATAAAATTTGACTACACATCAGAATACAGTATGTACACCACATTGATTGCACTAGAAAACATTGTAGAACTTGTGAAAACCGTAAATACATAACAACTGTTAAATTTTAAGATGTCTGTGTTGTTTTCTATCAGAATCAGAACCCTAATTTTTGTGCGCTCTGTTGTAAAGTATGTGCGCTCGCTCGGCGAGGTGTGTGCGCGCGCACACGTGCACAGCTTAGAGGGAACAGTGACTCCTACCCTAAAACCCTAAACCACCAGGCATTTTACAAGGTAGACCTACGGAGGCCCATGGGGTGTGAGGGTCTTCTTTAAGAGGGTCAGGGTTAAGGGGGAGGGGGAGGTCTTGCAATATTTTCATCCATCTTTGGAACAAAGAGCAATTTATGTGTGGACTTTTCTACTGAAAATTGCTTCTGTGTCCATGTCCATGTCCATGTCCATAGAAACACTGCAAGCTCATACAGGTGCTAGGGGAGTGCATTCGTTGGTGCGTATTTGGTTTGTTTGGGTGCCTAAAAAATGTTTGTGCATGCAAATTGCTTGTACATGTGTATAACTATGAGTTAATGCCTGCACAATTGATTTGCCTGTGCAAAACAGTTTTGGTATGCAGCTTGTAAGATGAACATGCGCAACCTCCCACACAAAATCACCATAAAAATCATAAACTTTATTTAAAACAAAAACTTAATGAACTCTTTTTTTGGCCGTGTACATCCCTGAAAGGTGCCTAAATGCATCTCATTCATGTTAACTGTTAGTGCTCTGTCTTTCATCTTGTCCAGACCGACTCGCTATCACTTCCGACAGCTTCTTTCAGCCCAGTTAGACAACAGTATTATTAGCCTGATCAGGGACAGGAGAACACCTTTTTGGTTAGAGGGGCCAAACAAACCAATCTTTGGACTCACTCAAGCTCTCTAGCTGCTGGTGCTGTGTTGTGCAAAATATTGTTTGGGCCATGGCTCCAGTGGCCCACCCCATTCTGCTGCCTATGAGCCTGACTACATTTCATAATGAGATTTTAGTCTGTTCTTGGCTTCTGTAGGGAAGTAACGCTACAAAGAATTGAGAGCTTGGGAATGAGATGCTGGAACCCAAACCTTGACCAAAATATTGTGATGCTGACAACACCAGATTAATCTAGGAACTTTCAAACTTTCCAAAGTACCAGAAAATAATTAATGTTCTCCTCATACACAAATAAGGAATGAGTGTGGCATAGCAGATGTTTCTTTAAAAAGTGAATAATAGTGCTGTACATCTCACCAGGACAACCATAAACAGGGTAGAAAATGAGCCATCTACCCACGCCTACTTAGCCTGGGTAGATGTACTCCAATGAGAATGAAAGAGAGTAGACCCTCACTTGCTCGTGCACACACACATACACACACTAGAAAATGAAGGAAAAGGAGCCAGTTATGATTCTTTCAGTTCTCCACAGAAATCTCACTCATGTAATCTGAAGGTGTGACTCATGACTATTGATGATCTGACAGCATTACATGAGAGATTAGAATTTTAATTATACTATACATTTTACACAGAGAAATTTTGTAAGAAATATTCTTCTTAGCATAATGCCTTTTTGAAGCCAAAATAGTTGTGAATAGCAGTATGTTTCTCTTTGTAACTGAATGTATTCTTTTAAAATATTACCCCTTTTTAGAACTCTACTAGTATTCCTACAGTAGTTACAGATCTCAATGATGTGATATGATATTGCATTAGTATAACTAAAAGTCTTTGGAAAGATTCTATTAATCTATGATCAGTTGCTTCTGTGGCTTCTATTCTTTTGTTACAGGTAGAGGTTTACCCTCATACAGATCATATTGCCACTGTATTATCAATGCATTGGAAAGATGACATCCATTGATTGAGTTCAGATATTGTTAAATTGCTCAAGTGTGAGCAAAAATGGATTTGTGGTTACCTAGAGGAATGAAGAATCATTGCAAAATAATTGTGGTCAGATTTTTCCCATGGTTTAAAACCAATTCCTTCCTCTCTTCCCCCTTTCCTATTCCATTAAGATAACCGGAATCTGTCGTTGAACCAACATCTGTGAGCTGGAATCTGAATAAATTGGAATGCCCAATAATACCATTACTTTCTAGACATCCATTCCACTTAAGTTTAAAAGAGTTTATAGAAGTGAGTGGAATTATCTGCATTTTATTTCATTTTTTATTTTGGATCCATGACTTCATTGATCACAATTCCAAAAAAAAATAAAATAGGGCACATAAATTATAATAACGTCCCCTAAACTCTCACCCACCTCCTTCCTAATGCACATCCCCCCCAAACCCAGGGCCAGATTTTTCCAACTGCAGGTGGTTCCAGACTCTCCCTCTAGGAAATTCAAGATTTCCCTCTCCTTGCCCATCCATCACCCTGGACCCAACCATATGGAGGTTTTACTTCAAGGATGCTCTTGGAGCAAACCACTACCTAGTCATAGGGTTACATATTATTACATATTGTAAGCCATTTTAGAAATATTAGGTGGCATTTACACTTGTCTAGAAGAAGTCTAGCAGTATAAGAAGCAAGTGCATGTTTGTAAATGGGCATACGTGTGTAAATTGCCATTTTTGAAAAGGTTACAGCTTCTGTGCATGGTGTGAGTGGACTGTTAACATATGCAAGAACATCACATTTTACAAGGGGAATACATGTATATTTAAAAAAAAATGTCCTTGCCAGCAGTTGCATCTCCTCTGAATCATGCATCGGTGTCAGCAGACTGCTCGTTCGGGCCTGATGTTTTGTGGAGTAAGTGACGGAGCATGTCTATCCCTCTGGCTTTAGAAACCATCCATAAAGGCCAAAACATTTAAGCAGGCCTCAGCTCCTTAAATGGCTCTTCTTGCATATGTAGTTTTACAGAAGCTACTAGCACTTAACATGTGTATTTGCTGACAACTATATGTGCAGCATCCCAAATGAAGCTGCTGTTTCTTTGCATTTTTTGAGGGTAAAATGGCTATGCTGCTTTATGGACTGGCAAGTTACGCATGTGCTCTTGCACATTCTTATGCATATTTTATAAAAGATGCCAGGTTGACATGGGAAGTCTTGAATATGCCAGCATGGCCATCCCTTTTCCACCCAAGACATCCCATGCAAAATGGGGCTTTAAAACAATAAAAAAGAGGAGGAAGAGAAATAAAAGAACAATATTTGTGAGCATTGTTAATCTAGTGATTCTTGCTCTACTACTCAGTTGTTCTCCAGGTTGTAAGGCAATGAACTATTGACAAAGCAGAGAGAGTGTCCGAATGAGAAAGAGTCGTTCACCCCGGCAATGTGGGTCAGCAGTCAGTCTTACTCAGTAAAGTCTTTCTATAGGCACTGAATGGTTAAAAATCTTTTTTAGGATAGGAGCTAGTAGGAGTGTTATTATTCAGGGAATGAAAGACATTTTAGGGAGAAGAGAGAATATGAGGGCAGGCAATATGTTTCTCATTACAATTGGCTGCTACCTGTGTGGGAGTTAGCATGGATATCGTAGTAGAAATTCAGATTTTGAAATATAATTTTTTCTACAACCTAGATTTAAAAAAACCCTAAAGAAAAGAAATACAGATTCAATGATTTATATCTGACAAAAAAAAGGAATTATGACTACCTGAGCTAAGCTATTATAGTAGTCTCTGAAGCATTCAAGTTGCTATTTCTTCCAAGAAGCTGAAGGCAATCCTAATATAATTATCTTGTGCATCCAAAGCAGGGAGAGGAAACACATGCTTGAGTTACTGTTGGCTAGCGATTAAATGGGTTAATATTAACATTTAATAGTTCCCACCTGTAATGAATACGATGTGCCTTCAGTACTGTTTACATTGGTTGGCTCAAAATGCTTTTCTCAAAAGCATTTTCATTCTGGTTAATGAAAACAACATAGGCGTTAGGAGCTATGAAAGTCCTTTGTTCTGAAAAAGAAAGTGCCATCATAAGAAACTTCATACGGAATAAGTTCCACTCTCTTCGTGAATGAATGGAACATTTTATTACCCCTTATGCAGCAGAGATATGCGCTTGTTTGCACATATTTGGTTCGCTCACACGCCTTAAGAAATATGAAGTGGCATTTTAGAAGGGATGTCTAGGAAAGATTTGGGACATCCAGAGCAGAATGTCCAAAAACTGGGGGGAGGAGAGGGCAGTCATACCTTCAGGAATCACTCCATCTCCACCCTGAAAAATAAATATAAATGTCCCAATAACCGCATCTGGAGATGGGCCCCAGGCCGATAGCAAGGCTGGGTGCATGCACAGGTGTAGGTCTTTATAAATACAGCCGTCCGCAAAGTGAAGGCCTGCAGAGTTGAATCTTTGAATGCTCCAGCCTGGGTAGAGGAGGAGGGCATCTATGTTATGAGACTAGCATGCCCTGCTCTGCCATTTCAGATACTCAGACATACAACGGTGGGCCACTAATATGTATTTATGGGCAGGTTTTGTCAGCCAGGAAATATTAGCTGCCGCAATGTAAGTGCATTTTGATCTTCCCTTTGGAAGTGTCGCAGCCACGTAATGAGCACTTTTTTGCATCTTATTCATGGTCAGGAGCAGGTATATAGGAACATTTTACAAAGGATGTCCAAGTGCAATCTAGGGACAACATCCTATCACCACAGATTCTGCTCAACCTTTATGGCGAGATACATTCTTGTATTGTGATGAATATGTACAGCAGCTGTTAAAAGAACCTAGCCTTTTTGATAATGCTAAGATGGAAGGAGAGCTTACATCATTGTCAAGCCTTACCCAAACATGGAAGCATTTGATTCGATCAGAGCTACTTAGGGTCTCATTGATCGAATACATTCAAAGACAACAGATCCCTCGTGGACTGAGGTTTATTAAGGAACCACGGTTGTTTACGGACAACACAGAATTTATGGAGAGCTGGCATAAAACTTTGAACAAATACACTGTGACTTAATGGTGCTGATTGTGCACACTACTTAGGGTTTTGTGGCCTCGATGCAGCATGAGATTAAACAGTCAAATAGTGCTGAAGGCCACTATGGTTGATGAAGCATATTCTATACAGCTATCCAGAGTTCAACAACAAAAGGAAAAATTTAGAGCTGATATTAGGAAGATGAAGTTGGAAAAACCGACCAGGGATGGTTCAGATTATGACATTGGGTATGTTTACCCTTGGCAGAATCTGTAACATAGAACTCCCAAACAAGTCACATATGATTTTACTTCAGAAGATTCAGATGCCCCTGAAAAAGATTGAATAATGAGAATTTTTTAGAGAAAGGCAAAGGGCGCCCTCACAGAGTTCGGGGTCACGGCTGCTGGAGAGGGGGCAAACAGCAATCCACACATCGGCCATGGAACAGTCCCAACCACTGTAGGAGACCTAGTGGTTAACATTTCATCAGTCCATCTTTCAGATGACCAGTTGTCAGTTTTAGGGCATGGACTGTCTTTTGTACCTCATATACAACATGATGAGTTTGCCTTTAGGGTCAATTTGGACAAAGTTTTACGCAAATTACATCTGCAAGCATTTTTTGGGGGGGCTTCGGGTTTGGCTGGTGAGAACACCCCACAACCTTTTGAATATGATCAACTAGTCGAGGGAACATTACAGCAGAATCAGACTGTCCTCCCCCTATGCTCCACTTGGGTTCCCCCTACATCAACCCCTCCTGCAGTGCAAGTTTTCAAAGATTTGGTGTTACTTGATATACATACTCTTAAATTGGTGGAAGTAAAGTGTATTTACAATTTGTCCTCTGGGGAACGGACAGCACTTAGACAGCTATGTGATGATCAGAATATTGTTATCAAATAGGCAGATAAGGGTTGAGCGGTGTTAGTTCTTGATGCTACGTACTATCATCGGGAAATATGACACCAACTTTCAGATACTGCTACTTACTGCGTCCTTGTTACAGATCCCACCAAACGCCTTATGGCAGAAATTGACCAATTGACAACTGAGGCTTTATGCCTGAAATTAATAAATCAGAAAGAATTTCATTTTTTGAACCCTAAGATGCCTAAGGTCCCTAGATTTTATATCCTCCCTAAAATACAAAAGAATTTACAAACACCCTCAGGGCGTCCCATAGTCTCCTCTCATGGGCATTGTTAGAACCTTTGTCTATTTATTTAGACTCATATTTGTGCCCTCTGAAGTCTTCTATTCCATTGTATGTGAGGGTTACCACACATTTTTTGAATTTATTACATGCTTTTAATGTACAGGATTTTTCATAGGATGGGTGGTTAGTTACGCTTGTATATGAGGATACCACAAGAAGGGCTACTTGAGGTATTGGTTAAAAGAGAGTATTATCGCCTTCCCATTTGGAATTTCTTATGCAAATAGCCTGGATGGCCCTATGTGAAACATTTTTTTGTTATAGTAGTCAACTGTATCAACAACAGTCGGACATTGCAATGGGCGTTATGATGGCCCCCTCGATTGCAAACTTATATATGGCCCATTTTAAGGAGGTATGATTAGCCAAGTGTTGATATTGACCGTTTATGTATTTGTGGGTCTGATACATTGACAATATATTTATTCTGTGGGGAGGATCTGAATGTGACCTGTTGGAATTTTATAATTGACATGGACCCTGATTCCCTAAGGGGTACGTCCAGGCTTTCTGGACAGCCCCGAGCAGGATGCGCCTATTTGGACCCGATTCTGCACCATGGGAACCAGACATTCCCATGGGTGTAGAATCGGGCCATGAAATGGCCCAGCGTGCTCCTGCATACCCACAAGGACGTCATCACCACAATCCCCCCTGACCCTCGTGGTGCCGACCCTCTGTTTCCCTGCTGCCTGACCCAAGGCTGTGCAGCTGGGGCCAGGATTGGGCGGCGGGGACCTACCTACCCCCAGCCCCGATCGCCAGGTCAAAGTTGCCCAGCCCAGATCACCAGGTGGAATAAGCAGCACGGTCCCCCTGACCCCGCAGGACATACAGGGCCGTGACCTGAATCGGCCCTCTGCGTCCTGTCACTTTGGCCCGCCCCCGCTCTGCCCTCACTCCGCCCCCTCGTGCCCCCCGCTGGCTCTCCCTCTATTGCTGCTCTGGCCATGCAGGAGAGAATCGGAGGAGGAATATGGTCAGGACAGTTTGCAGGGCTGCAAGTCCCACCGGGATGTGCAGTCCCACAAGTCACCTCTGAGAATCAGGCCCTTAATCAACTGGATCCCTGTATACATGATGGTACATGAGAAAAACTTCAATTTCTTTTTTGGATGTCCATATTTGTTGGATACCAAATGGCCAAATGGATTTGAGACTTCTGTATTCAAGAAAGAGATGGATAGGTGTGCCCTTCTTCATTATGCGAGTGCACATCCAGTTAAGTTGAAGAATAGGCTTCCACTCTCTCAGTTTTTGAAGTATTGTCGGAACTGTAGTTCAGTGGATAGATATAAAACAGCAGTCCCAAGGGTTAGCCCGAGCTTTTTGTGAGAGAAGTTATCCCCCCGAGATTATTGAATGTGCTTGAACCTGAGATTTGTATAATGATAGGGAATGGTTGCTATCTTTAAGACCACAATGCAATTTGAGGGAAGATTCTAAATTTATCCATCTAGTGAACCAATATTTGCCTCTGACTGATCAATTATGAAAGATTACTAGTGCCCATTTCTCTGTTCTTTCTACAATACTGGAGTTTTCAGGCTTGAGACCTAGGATGGTGTATACGTGGGAGCAAAATTTGCAGGACATTTTGAGCCAGTTGATGCTTGGTGGGCAGGATAGGTCTGTCATACAGCCATGGCATAGTGCACGTGGCTCTTGCTCTTTGCGCCCACTGATGTTAGTGACAACTCTTTTTGAACATCATCAGGTGCGATGGCAACTGCGGTGGCAGATGATGTCTCAAACTGAGTTTGTAGTGTATGCATTGTTATATCTGTGTGGGCTCTTGTATATTGGAAAATTACACAACAGCTGCGTATTCGTCTAGTTGAATATTGGAGTAAGATTAATTGTAAAACAGAGGGGGCCCCGCTTGTATTCTACAGTCTCGAGGCAAATCACTTTTTTCAGGATTAAAAATGTGTGGTTATAGATCATATATCCTCACCTTGTATGGGTGGTGATTGGGCCCTAAAATTATTGCATAAAAAACAATTTTGTATTTTCCATTTTGATACAGTTACTCCGAATGGATTGAATGAGTCAATTGATTGGAAAGCGTGTTGGCGATTGATTAGATGTATGAGCTAGGTGGGAGGGTTCTTCCAATTTCTCAGACATGGAATGCTACATTGTGATATGAGGATGGGAAGACAGTGAGTCTGCTTTTGCTTTTTTAGTGATTGGTTTGGAAGCTGGGAGTTTGTAAGTAGTATATGCTTGGGTCAGGCATCTAATTAGATATGTGTTGGAAACATTAGATTCAAACCCTTATAGTGTGTGTGTCAATTTGGCTATGGGTTTTGGATTGGTGTAGCTTCCATGGGTAAGTAGGTGTTTGGGTAATGTATATGGTGACACAATTGGTCCTGATGAGACTCTTAACCACATGACTATTTGGGTTGAAAGTTCTTAGATGTGTGCTTAGAGCCCATGTAATGTGTAATATGCATTGTGATAGTTTTGAGTGCGTGCTGCTCTCACGGGTGAGTAGCTGCTGGGTAGTATGTAGGATGAGCTAATCGATCTCTGAGAGGTCTGGTATTACATGTGCCTTTGGGTTGAAAGATTCTAGAGTCCTTGCAGCATGTGCTTTGCTATTTGTTTTTGAATTGGCACTGCTTTCACAGGTTGGTTTTGATTGGAGAATGTATATGTTGACGTAATTGGTCCCTGCGTGGCTTTATAATGCTCAAGCGTGGTGGTTTTTGTTGTCTCGAGATGCGGTTCATATGAGAGTGCTCTGAAGTATGCTTTGCTTAGTTTCTTTGACACCTTTAACGTGAGTATGACAATGGTTATGGTTCTTGCAGCATCAAGTGCTGGTATTGTGGGTGGTGTAATAAGCCTGTGTAGTGGAATGATTCTTATATGTTTTAATAGGCTTGACTCTATGAAGGATTCCTGATGCTTTGACAGCTTGATTCTATGGACATGTGGGTTTGGCTCCCTGAAGCAACCTCGGAGAAATGTCTGGCACTGGAGTTGGACCAGCTGTTGATTTTGTGCTGAAAGCTAACCAGGATCTCTTGTTTATTTTGCTTATATGCTACAGAGATCTAGTGATTAAGTCATCACTACATTTTAGTAGTCTAATGAGTGCCTGAGAATATATGATTTTGACTGCTATAATGCTAGAGGTTTTTTATGACCTATGATGTTGAGGAGCCCCACTGCGTTATGCCAATGATAGCTGTTGCAGATGAATTATGTTTTTACACTGTTAGTGCCATTGCATTGGCGATGAAACCCTGAGGTCTTTTACCTCCAGCATTTAAATTTGACTGTGTTTTGTTTTCCATCGACTGACAGGCTCTTTTTGGAATGTTTTGAGTTTGTGGTCCTGTGTTTTTTGGGACAAGTGCAATCTAGGACATCAAAATCATAATGACTGAAAAAAAAGAAGACATGTGTAAGTTCAGGAACGAGATTCCAAAAACGTGGACGTTTCTAATATAGATATCTATGGTGATGTCTACATAGATGTCCCCAAAATAGCATTTCACAATGGGGACATCTAAAAGCATAATGGTAAGAGTAGTGGGTTAGGAACAGGGTAGCCAGGGTTCTAAATGTAGAAATGCCTGCAGCCGTCCCCGGTCTTTCTGAAAGCAAACGGGGATTAAATTCATTGCACCTCCACGGACGTGCCTTCACCACATCCCGTCTACTTGGACATCTCCAGTGGGGGATCTCTCTAAATGACTCCAGAGACATCTCTGTGATTTCATGTCTTCAGATGTCCAAAAATCATAACTAACACTTTTAAAATGACCCCCCATAGCCACAGACACCTCAACAACCTGACTTGCTGGTGGTGTTTTGAAATGACATCATAATGTGCAACTCCCTAGCTCCACCCAGGGCATGCATGTACCGTGCTCCCAAGCTACCTAGACATTCTCGTGCCGGAATGTCTGTATACCAGGCTTTCTAAAATGGACATCTCCATGATTTGACATCTCTGTGCCCGTTTTCAGATGTCCATCTCATGAAGAGAGCTTCTTAAATACCCCCCGTGGAGGCCAATTTTGCTAATGCACGTCTGGATGGCCCGGAGATACACCTGACTCTGCTCCCATGGGGGCTAGACAGCCCTGTGGGAGCAGAATCACAGCATTGGGCCTGGACGTCCAGCACGTGCCCTGATTTCGGCATAAAGGCACTTCCCAGGCTAGCTCAAGCTTGGCTCCTGCATGGAGCCACGGTGCCATGGCATCCTGTTGCCATGGCACTGTGGCTCCATGCATGAGCTGTGATCCCCGGCTGACCCTGAAATGCTCCTTTCCCTGCTGCCCAAACCCCGATTGGGCCTACTTGGCTGAGGTAAGGCTGTGGAGAACCCACCTCACCTCACCTCACTTTCCATGCCCGGCTGCTGCAAGTGCCTCCGTCTAGGGGGGGACTTATTCTATCTCTGAGGTGGAATGCATCCCCTGTCCAAATGGCCAACCCTGGATGTACAGGGCCGACCCCTCCCACCCACGAACAGAGCTCCCTGCACATCTCGGATCTATGTGTGGGGAACTCTGCAACCTGAATTGGCACCCTGACGTTTAGCAGGGCTGGACGTCCAGATCGGATGTCCAGCCTCGCTAACTCAGGTTGGAATCTACCCCTTTGTGTAGACTAAATTAATATAAGGCACATTAACATGAATTAATGCATATTAACTGATTATGGCATGTTAAAGTTTTAATGTGTGTTAAAAAATTTTTATTAAAACAAATATGTGAAACAAACCCCCAAAATGTCTGAAAATTGGGAGAAAAGGCCAAACAAACTGAAAATGTATGCCCTGTTCATACCCCTATTTAGCACAAACAGTTTCACTATATCTTTTTAGATCATCTTTGAAAAAACGCATATCACTGTAAAGACAGACAGTCCTTCAGCATTTATATGCAGTGGTTATTGCTATGTTTGCTCGTTTTGGGAATCTAAAAGGTTCCCATTTGCCTGGTTTTAAAATTCCAAGAACCAGCACCTTTGTCTGTTCTGCTGTTTGTTGTGATATGAAGTTTTGCTAAATTGTGGTTGTGGTTCCTCTGATGGAATGTAACTGGGTCACATTGCAGGATAATAACTTGAAATACTTTCATAAGGTCTGGATAATTGTACCTTTGTCTGTGCTGTTCCTGTGCAATTTCTGTAACTGGATCTCTGTTTTTGCAAAAGTATAAATGAAATATTGAAGAAAAAAAACCCTGTGATCATGATTTTTAGTGTTACTTCACAGTGAATGCACATGAAGAATTTGAAGGCCTGTAAACAGCTGCTAAGCTGGTACAATAAATACATGTGAAGCAGTAACTGTGCAGGTCTCCACCAAACATTTTAAAATTTATACCAGATATATCAATTAGGTACTTGTAACATGCTGATACTAATCCCTTTATGCATAAAGTCCCTGGTGGGGATGTCCAGGAAATAATTTAACACATCTAATTTAGGCATTTTCAATTATACTATACCTACATTCAGCTGCTCTATATCTTTCATCAGTGTCACTGAATAGAGAAGTATGCTTAGATGTTTTCACCCACACATATGAAGGCACATTTTAGATAGCACATAGAGATCAGAATTAAGATAGCAAACTTGCATTGCACAAAATTTTGGCTGCATTTTAGAAAAGGCTTTTTCAAAGGTAGAGCCTTTTGTAAAATGTGAATAAGGGCGTGCAGGAATGCAGGCATATGTGCCGATATCTGGACCAAAGAGCTGAGTCGCCACCACAAGGCCCAGGAACAGCAACCACACCCCAGCAACCCTCAGGGAAACCAACCAATCAATCCCTGTGAACCAAAGTGCTGAACCCCGCACTGATGATGTCCCCTTGAATAGTGATGAAATATCTGCAATCAAACTATCAAGCTAGGAGAGCAATTCAACATCACGTTTACCATTAAAATGCTTAAAACCAATTAATTTTTTATATGTTCGGCACTAGCACTGAACATATAAGCACTTTGGAATATCAGCTCAGCTCTCTTTAAATTTATAGATACTCCTGTGCATATTTGGGGTCTATTTTATAACGTGAAGTATGCACATGCTATACTTTATCAAATAGGTGTGAAAATGCACTTCAAGCTAGTCGCAACAGTTATGCCTGCTCTATGGCAGGCATAAATGCCTGTACCTTGATTTTTCAGAAACGCATGCAAGTTCTAGTATTTTATAACTTATGCATGCAAATTTGTGCTCTACCTACCCTCTGCCCAAACATTCCCCCTGTGATTGGTGCTACTGTTGATCACAGAACACATCCGCCCTGTCTTTGCTCTGGCAAATTCTCAGGTTTCTATTATGTCCACCAGGAAGGTTTAGTAGGATTTGCAATTAACATCTGGGTTGTCTCACATGGTTCTTTCATAGGCCTCATGGTTTGTCTGACCACACCCTCATTTACATACTGGCCAAGGAATCCTTAGCCTTGGCTCGTCAATCAGTCAAGACCATGCTGGGGCACCTTCTAAAATGGTAGTAAATAGTAACAGATATCAAGCGATCAGATCTAGAGATTAAACATCTTCTGACTCACTAAAGGCTCTCTGGGAACACATACATTTCCTCTGGGCAATGGGTGAGCTCAGTTTAGGTTCATGACAACTTCCAATTAGGGCTCCACTCACAGCTCCTCTCTCCTTTTGTAGTGGAGATTTAGTCTTGCAAAGGACAATGGGACTAGGATAGTGGTAGCCAGACTCCTGAGTAGTTTCATGCTTGTGTGTCCCCTTCAAATTTCTTTGTAGGAGTATGGCAATGTATGGTGTTTTCCAATTCAAAAAATAAATGCAACAGATTAACAGAAGGCAACAGATTCATCAATTTAGGACTGTTCTTTCAAATTTCCTTTGGTCTTGAGGGAAAACAGAGAAATCCTGAATGGAAGCTCTCATAAAATCAGATATTTGGTAAAACTAAAAGAGAAAATATTAGTCATAGTATGAAGAAAGATTACCAAATCAGCCAGGGAGAGGAATATTCTATTTGTACTCTCCAGACTGTCCACAAGCAGCAATTCTCCAAAATACATGCGAGTCTTGGAGTCAGCATTGACTCAAAGACTCTCTCTCTCTGTTTTCTTATAAGCAATTACTGATTTACTTGTTTCAATCTGGCTATGTTTATGTTTGTTTTACTCTTGCTATACCACAATTCGTAGAAACATCAATGTGGTTTACAATTTGAAACAAAACAAGAAAAATAAAATGTGGAAAAAAATTTAAGGAAAAAAGTAGTGAATGAAAATAGAGAAACCAATGCATCAAAAAATCACCTAACCTAGTCGGATAGAACAGAAGAGGGAACAGTGATTACCAGAATGACGAACTACCTCTGCTGAGGGCCCTATAATACCCCCTAAAGCAGACTATCACATGGGTAGGCTTGGGTGACAAAAATAAGCCTTTAATGAGGCCTTCAATTTCTTCAAAGTTGGTTCAACGCTACAGTATATGACGAGGAATGTTCTTCCACAAATAGGAAGCCAGCCTGGTGGGTGGATTCCCAATTAGCTCGTCCAGGTGAAGGGAGAGCAAGAAAGGTTTCAGTCTGTGATCTAAGTGAAAATGCAGGTGTAAAGGGCAGCAAAAGATCAGAGAGGCAGTAAAATAACCAAGTAATGAATCGGATCGGGACATTCACAGTTCCCTCACTATTTTACAAAAGACTGCTGAACGTAGCATTTTGCAAAATATGTATAAGGGCGTTGTGCATCTGCCGGCATGTACAGTGGGAGCAGCCATTTCAGAAAGAAAACACATTACAAACTGCTCTAGGTTTCCCATGTGTAAGCTCTAGTAAATACACATGTAAGTTTTGATCTCGCAACATACAGGTGGATTTGTGCTTACACATGGATGTACTGGATTTTACAAAGCCCCACACAAGAGGGGCCAAGCCTTTTCTCGTTAATGAATATTTGAGATACTATTAGACACTACAGAGTTAAGCACAGGGGCCCCCTGAATCTCTGATGGAGATCTGAGGTTTAGATGATCAGGTAGTTGGCACTTGCGTGTGCCTCAGAGCAGGTGCAAAAGCTGACATGGAAATTTTTTAAGATATGTGTGCATTCCCATTGTAAAACAGAAACTTATGGGGGGACATTTAGATAAGATATGCCATACTGAACCAGATCAAGGTCCATCAAGTCCAATATCCTGTTTCCAACAGTGGCTAATCCAGGTCACAAGTACCTGTCAGGTTCCTAAAAGGAACACAGATTCCATGCCGCTTGCCCAATGGGTAAGCAGTGGATTTCCCCAGTCCAATTTAATAATGGTTTATGGACTTTTCCTCCAGGAACTTGTCCAAACCTTTTTTTCAAACCCAGCTACCCTGGAATTAGGAGTATCATTTCATTTCTATTCGTCAGAGCACTGAGGAAGGAGGACGTTTGACCGCACTGATTACAGCTGAAACAAAATAACAAAACAAAAACAAAAGGGAAATGGAATAAAGAACAAACACACAACCAAAAAAATCCCCACACCTTTTTTTTTAAATCTCTTACACACTTCTGCCTTTTTAACAGAAGCATGTGAGAAGGGATTCAGTCAGTCAAGCAGATTGACTGGTTTAGCTTTTATGGACACTAGGATAAGGCAACATAAGCCCAATCATAAACTGGTCTCATTTTCAGGATAACAAAATTAATCAACTTAACTGGATTCTCAGGGGCCAATATTCAGCAGTGACTAGGCTTTTAAAAATGCCTAGCTGCCGCTGCTTTAAAAAAAAAACAAACTCTGAGATTCAGCAGCAGAACTTATCCAGCTTCTGGTGCTGAATATCTGGGTTTGCCAGTCAATGCATCACTATTGGTGATGATATTCAGCCATTAAATGGATAGCGATAACCGGTTAAAGCAGGGCCAGCCCATCCACTAGGTAGACTTAGTGGCCACTTAGGGTGGCAGATCTCTATGGACGACAGGTCATGTGCTTCGGCACACAACACCTGCTGTCTGTCGAGTCACGCTGCCTTTTCCTCCATGCTGACCTGCGTGGCGCTGCCGCCCCTCCCGCTGCCACTGATTCTAGCGGCAGGAAGGGATGGAATCAGTGGCGGGGGGGGGGAGGTGGGGGACACGTCATGAGGGGGGTGGCAGAAACCCTTGGGCCGGCCCTGGGTTAAAGTTAGGACAGTTGAATGGCTATTGGGATAGTACCAGTAAATATTGGGTTCGTCATGCTTTAACTGGTTAGCAGCACCACTCCCAATGACAATCCCCATCCACAGCGGCTCTTAGTATCATCTCCTCTCTTCTGCTAATGGTGGGATGGGCTCATCTAGCCAGTTAGCTGCTCCGTGCATGCTCCGTGAGCATTTTTGAAATTCACAGACCTCACATCCAAAGTTTTGATTGCAGAACCTCACGATGCTTTAGATTGGCATTCAGGAAGCACCAAACCACAAGTTTTCAACATGCTTGTCGTGTATCCCAATGAGACAGAAAACATCAGCGATATCTTAGTTTGGTTTCATGTCAAATGGGAAGTCTCACAAAGCAAAGAAAAAGTTGGTGTGTGTTTTCCATATTGTTAAAAATAAATTCATGTTCATATTTCTAGGTGGATCGTGGTTTTAAATGCCAGGCCATAAGCGCTTGCCTCTGGTCTTTCGCATGTACAGTATGTTTTAGGAATTCAGGCATATATATTTAGTGTTATGCAAAAGGAGCCTGAAGCTCTGTCAAAATGAGGGATGGGAAAAATAAAACCATGGTGAGTGATTGTGGTTGCTTATGTTGCCTTTTCTTATCTCCACAAAGAAATGTTCAGGGTTACATGGAACAGACTTCATTACCTGGGCTGCAGTATAAGAGAAGGGATGGTTCTGCTCAGTGAAATTGAATCACTGCACCTCTAAGCAGAATGGAAAGACCAGTGCAACAAACTGTACAGAACAGGACAAACTGTCAAGAGGCTTTACCCTGTAGAAGTTTTCCTTCTGTCAGACTTGTTCAGACCTATCTTCTAGCATGTAGTCTGCAGAACAGCCTACGTGCTGATGGAGCATCACGGCTGTTTGTTTTGCATGCCTTTTATGGGAGGCATTTAACATGTTCCGTCAAGGCTAAGTTCTATAAATAGCTGTACACAATGGAATAAGGAGGAGCTGGAAGTCGGTCTATAAAAAATCACAGTATCAAAACGAAAATAAAATCGAAAACTAGGTTTTCCCAGCAACTTTGTCCACATGAAAAAAATTCCTTACATGACTTGTGATACTCAGTGAAATCATATATTTTGGAATATTTTGTAGGGAATGTTTAAATGATTTCTAAAAAATATCATAATTAAAACAGATTTTTCTAAGTCATGGGGCCCATATTCCAAGGGCCTAATTTTCGAAGGCAGTTACACGGGTAACAGCGCGTGTTACCCATGTAAATGCCTTAACTGAGATTTTACAAAGGCACCTACATGGGTAGTGCCTTTGGAAAACCCCGGTTAAGTCCCTAACGCACCCAGATTCTATCCGTTTAGCATCGGGGCGTGTTTGGGGGCGTTCCGGGGCAGAGTGGAGACGAGGAATGGCACTAAGCGGGCAGCAGCGATTTTTGATGCTGTCTGCTTAATGCTCTGAGCCGTAAAGATAGGCAAGGAAAACGCTCGCCTATCTTTAAGGTGCTGGGGCTAAACGGGCAGCATCGAAAATTGCTGCTACCCACTTAATCTCAGCAGCTGCTGGCCTGTGCGGCATGACCTGGATTTTCATTTCCAACACCGCAGAAATGAAAATCCAGGTAAGGGGGTTGGCATAGCTGGCCTAAATGAAAATCGGGCCCCAAGTGATTAACATGCTTAGCCAACCTGCTAACTACGTTACTTGTGGTGACTGGGGTATTCAGCAGTACTAACGTGATTAGTGCAGCTGAATATCCTCGAGTGCCACCCCTGGTTGCTATCCAGCCCACTGGATATTCAATGCCGGTGACCTGATATGGCCCCAGAATTGAATATCTGAGTCTAAAGTTCAGCGGTGATGGCGAGCCGTTGTACAAGGGCTAGCCACTACCCCGGAATATTCACCTCCATGTGTGTTGAACTGGCTCAGTATCTCTGTGCACGGCCATGCAGAATAGTGTTTAATTCATAAGCTTAACAATTCCTCACTAATTCAGGAGTCCTTGGTGCAAGGGTCGCTCAGAATAATTTATTTATATTTAATGAATCACCTGGGAATGCCCAAAATAGTGAACGATAAAACCAATAAAAATACATACAGCTGAATAAGCAGTTATTTGCTATTTTCCATGGGGTGTTCCTTAGAGGGGGGAAGACAGAGCCCTAGTGAATTTAATAGGAGGTGTAAAGATATTCCACTAGGGTACAGGACACAGCAGGACCTTTCCCAAAGAGGGGTTGTGGGATCCAAATAAGAAAAAAGTGTTGAAATCTGAAAGCAAATATCCAGGATCAGTTTCCATCATCAAACTTAGACAAGCATTCCAACAAGTAAAAGAAATGGGTGAGAATCCACCTCTACACTAAGGGGTGTGTTAGCTAACGTGCGGTAATTGTTTCTGCACTTACTGCACGGCATATGTAAAAATGCCAGGTGGTAGGTGAAAAACCTTTGTGGTATCTGCAGGAGCAAATGGCTAGAATCAGCCTTGCAGGGACTGTGTAGAGCTTGTGATTACTGCACTGGCCCACGTTCCTTGGATCGGCAGGAAATGTGACTACTCCCGTGCTGACTGCCGATGCAGGGAACGTGGACTAAAGGGCAGGACCAAGGGGAGGACAAGCAAGTAGTTCCGATCCCCTCTATGGCCCCTTCAGGACCCCCTTTGCTAAAGGGCGCCAGTGCCTCAGATCTGCTGATCCGGGGCACTGGCACAGTGAAGGACAACCTTCCCCCCTTCAGCACTATCTCTGCTTGGACAGCACCCAACCTCTATGAGATGCTGTCTGGGGGTGGCGGGGGCCTTCTGGGCACCCCCTTTCCTCCTCCGACAAAACAAATCCTGGAGTTGGAATGATCCCCCCACCCTCCCCAGCCTTTACCTCAAAGTTCTCTGATGGTCCAGCAGAAAGGGGGCAGGAAGAATTCCCTCCTGCCCCCGTCTCCAGCACTACAGAATATGGTGCCAGTCTCACAGTGCTGCCCTCTAACAAGAAGTCGTCCATGCCTTTTCCTTGGCCTGTGATGGCTGCATTTCAGCAGTGGTATCTGTCACCATTGCTCACCTTTTCCCATGTTAGCACCGCAATAACAGCTAGTAAACATCACCCTTAGGGAAGGAAGTAACAAAATTTGCCAAACAAGAGAAAAGACTCTTCAGAGAACTGGATCAGCAATTAGATCAACAAGTGGCAAATGTGTAAACACAGTGGAAAATACAAATATTACTCAAGGAACCATTTGTCAATCAAAAACAGATACATGTGGTGAACTGATAGCTGCAGCCCAGGACAGTGGATTATGGAAGAGATAGTTTACAGCATGCCAAAAAAAACTGGGAAGAGTGGCATTTGTAGAAAAAGCACTATAAGAAAGAGCTAGAAATGGTTACTCATCTCAGAGCTTACTGCAAAATCTGATGTGAGAAAACGTTTAGATGGAAAGGCAACATAAAGTGATATGTCTCTACATAATGGAACTCCCCCCCCCCTCCCAGGAAACCCCATGGAACAATTACTGGCCTAATACCATCCAAAGTCTTAGCCTTAGTCTGAAGGACTTGGCCTGGACCTGAACTGCACTGAGGAGACAACGTTTGCTGCACCCACCAGAGGGTAAGGAATTGATGCCAGACTCTCTTAATTCTTTTTTTTGTAACACATCTTTATTCTTTTCAACATATCCAACCAACCATCCCCTCGCCAATGGCTATGAGTATCCAAACAATATAAGTATCAACCTCAACATACAAAAGCCTGAATCCAACATAGTTCCAACACGTGCCACAGTTTACAAGCTCTGGTATCCCCCTGCCATGCGTCACAACTTTCCTGAAAGTTATACACGTCTTATATCCATCAATACAGATTCTCTCTCAGCTTGTGCTGTATTTCAACCTTACACTTAACCCCCTTCCCCTCCCCCTCTTTGGCTGCTTTGGAATAATGGGATTGGAACTTGATCCATAGCCATCTATATCGCACTCACTGAGGCCAGGCACAGCCAGCCGGCTTGGCATAATTGTACAACGCTGCCAGTTGATACACAACATGTATCCAATGCTGAAAGGACAAAGCTTCCTCCCCCACCCAGTGTTGCACGATGAGTTTCTTTACCGCCCAGACACCAATCATGAGAAACTTTCCCTCCACCTTCTGAACCTTCTGCTCCCTCAATGGTCCTTCATCTCCCAAGAGCAACAAACTATACATCCAATTTATGGGTTTCCTGAGCACTTGCTCCAGGCTTTGCAGGGCTTTCCCCCACATTGCTGTCAATTTAGGGAGCTCCAAGAAGGCATGGCGAAATGTGTTCACATGCCTTTAGCACTTGGCCTAATTTAGACCTTTGCTCTTCATGAGATACCCCCTCTGCAAAATTAGAAATTGCATAGCTCAATAACGTACTGATGTGCTGACTGTCGGACTCTGTTGAAAACAGCACTCCAAGTATTACTCTTCTAAGAGCTCCCCCAATTCTTCCATCCATTGTGCTAGTATGGTGAGGTATGGTGCGGATAGTGTATCCAGAAGAATCTGGTACCAGTTCTCCATCCTATTCGAATAGAGAGTCAACTTACAGAAATCCCTATCACTATCCTGGATCTTCACTGCCCTTGGCTAGGCCTCTACCAATAACTGCCAGTAGTGTCGAACCTGAAGGTATGGAAAAATGTGTATTCTTGGGATCCCTAGCTTTTGCAGTAAGCACTTGAATGTTGGCATATTACCCTCCCCCCCAGCACAACAAGTGTCCCAGATCAAGTTGGGAGGTTGTGTTCTAGTGCTGGAACGGGGTCTTACCTTGCCTAAGTTTAAAACCCGGGTTCCCTGTCACGTACAGGAAAGAAGTCACCTTCCAACTACAGCTATTTCTCCCTGCCTACCATCTCCTCGCCTTTGTGATAGGGTCCAGCAGTGCCCCGAACTTGGGATAAGCTATGTCCACTTTATTGTAATGCAGAGCACTCAGTAGCCCATACAGATTGCTCAAGGTCTCCAACAAACCACCCAGTGCATAATGCGTCGCCTCAGAAAAGACTTCGTGGACCCAGCATATAAGGGCTGCTACATTATATACCCACAGGTCTGGTAGCCCAACCCCCCCTCCCTTCCCTTGCCAGAATTAATTTTATGTAACTAACCTGGACCCGTTTCCCTCTCCCCTCTCCAAAAAAAACCCACAGAACTCCCCTGAGAAACATTTTATCCACCCAACGCACCCAAAGCGGCAGCATTTGTAGCTGATAAAAAGTTTTTGGAATCATTCTTACCAGGGCCACTCTCCCATGGGGTAGCTTCAACCATCGCAAAAACAGGTTTTTAATTTGTCAAAATTTATCCTGAATATTAAGCTGATAAACCTTCTCCAGGTCCTGGTGAAGGTAGATTCCCAGATACTTGAGGGGTCCATCTGACCACCGATATTCCGCACCACCAGTCCTCCTTCCCCCAACACATGTACTTCTGACTTCTGTATTGATTTTCAGCCCCGAACACCAGCCACAGTGCTGCAGTATGCGGCCCAATGTCTCCCAACCTTCCGCTGTATGCTGCATGCTAATTCAGCATGTTCGCCGATGACATGCTAATTTGTATTCCTGCTTGATATAGAACCTGGAAGAAGGCCGTGAACCGGTATGCTATTTCTTGGTCGTGCACCATGTAAGAACATAAGAACATAAGATATGTCATACTGGATTAGACAAAGGTCCATCAAGCCCAGTATCCTGTTTCAACAGTGGACAATCTAGGTCACAACTCCTAGCAGTTTCCCCAAAAGACACAGGTTCCACAATGCTTATATTGGGGCAAGCAGTGGATTTCCTGGGTCCCCTTTAATAATGGTTTATAGACCTTCCCTCCAGAAACTTGTCCAAAGCTTTTTAAACCCAACTACACTAACAACTTTTACTATATCCTCTGGTAACGAATTCCAGAGTTTGATTACACGTTGAGTGAAAAAATATTTTCTCTATTAGTCTTAAATAGGTTACACTGTAGCTTCATTGCAAGTTCCCTAGTGTTCCTGTATTTTGATGGTGTAAACAATTGATCTATGTCTACCCATTCCATTCTATTCATCAATTTATAGACTTCTATCATATTTCCCCTCAGCCATCTCTTTTCCAGGTTGAAGAGCCCTAACCTTTTTAGCCTCTCCTCATAGGAGTATCCTTCCATCCCCTTTACCATTTTGGTGACTCTTCTCTGTACCTTTTCTAATGACACTATATCCTTTTTAAGAAAGGGCAACCAGAATTGCAGACAATATTCAAGGTGCGGTCGCACCATGGAACAATACAGACCACCACCGTCCCATCCTCTCTCTGAATGCGGGTGACAGTGGTCTTAACTTTAGAGAGTCTGATTAGATTAGCCAGTACTTTCCCTGTCTTATCTCCCCATTATGTAGTTTATATTTATAGATCTGTATACCACGCATGGCTCTTTGCTGTTGGATTGCCTGTACTTTGTTCCTACCCTCCTGAAGCTGCGTCCTCGCTTGTTCTGTCCCCCCCCTGTATGTAAGCAGTGTGGAGCACCTGCAAGTCTCTAAGGCCTTGCTGCAGCGCCTAGTTTTGTCTGCATTGTTGCAGCTTAATATATCCTATAATCTTACCTTGAAGCACATCCTTGGCCACCTTCCAGTAGATGACTGGTCCTACATCCTCTACCTGGTTTTCCTCCTTATATTCCTTCCAAGCTTTCCTAAGGAACTGTTGAAAATCGAGGATCTGGGTCCAAACTGGGTTAAGCTGCCATAGTCTGTCACCCACTTGTGCTCCTATCCACAACTGCACTTGCACTGCCGCATGCTCAGAGACCACTTGGGGATGCACTTCCGAGTCACCCAGCTTGCCAAATAAGCTCTCTGACAGGAGCAAATAATCAATGCGCAGGTGCACCTTATGGGGTCCCAAGTAGTGTGAATTCCTTGTACAAGGGATACAATGTGCGCCACCTGTCAATCAACTAAGTCGTTGCAGAGAAGATTGATTCCCCTGTGTTTGTCCCTCAAAGAGCCGCCTGAGATGGCTGGCAGTCAACCGAAGCATCTGCCACCATATTAAAGCCTCCTTTCAACACTAACTGATAGTCAGTTTGATCTGCCAGATGTGCTAAAAGATTCAGGAAAAACCCATGCTGGTAGGTGTTGGGCACATAGATACTACCTAGAAGCACTTTCCATCCATGCAGCTCTCTCCACACCAGCATATGCATCCCTTCTAGGTCCTTCACCACCCAATGTACCTCAAACATTATCCGTTTCTCCACCAATATGGCCACCCCTCATTGCTGGAAATTATAAGGGACTGATATCACCTCCCCTACCCAACGCCTTCTGAGTTTAAGATGTTCTGCTGCAGTCAAATGGGTCTCTTGCAGAAAGGCGACATTTGTCCCCGGGATACGCAAATATGTAAGAATTTTCTCCCTCTTAACATGAGAATGGACTCCCTCCACGTTTAAAGTTACAATATGTACCTCTGCCAGCAGCTCACAAAAACGGAATCTTATCTTGAAAGCTCATTGCTATCCAAATACTCAAGAGGCTGCCCAGCCCAGCTCCTGCAGGAAGTACACATCCCACAAGCGGTCTCCTTGAACTTGGCGACCCCAACCAAACTCTTTATTTCATCCCTTGCAGCCCGAAGCCCAGCCCTGCACCCACTATTTCCCTCTCCCCTGTCTCGCCTGCCCCTTCCCCCTTTCCTCCCTCCCCCTTTTATCCAGTCACACAATCCCACCTTCCACTCTCAGCCCACCTGTCTACCCGTGCTCCCATGCAGGTTACCCTTGCTTGCCTCGAGCCTCTCATCTTCCTCTTCCATTTCCCTACCTCACACCATAATCAAGCCAATCTTTCCTCACATTCAAGCCAGTCATCGCTGCATCCTCACAACATCAAAAGAAACCTTTTTCCTCCCTCCCCTCCACTATGAAATCCATCCCAGTGTTTAAGCGGCATTCCCCCAGCTCCTCCTCAAGCCATTGCCCCTCCCCCCTAGCCCCTGAGGAATGATACCATCCACCGGGCCAGTCCATAGCCAGTGCACATTGTACAAATCCACTCTTTGCTTCGTCATAGTCGCAGGTAGTTGCTGGCGGGAAATGAGGGGGGGGGGGGGATGCCCCAGGAGCTACACACTGAAGCAAGTCCCGGGCCTCCAGGTCGTTACCAAAACAAACCAAAATCTCCACTGTATGCAGCGCTGTGGCCAGAGTCCGTCAAGTCTTTAGCTTCCCCAATGTTTGCCGCCTTCAGCACCCATCAGGTTCCCTCGTGGTTGCTATCCGTTCTGCAAACTTGGGCCCCTCCTCTGTTGTGCTAAGGAACAAACTCTTCCCCTTGTGCATGGCTTTTAATTTATGTGGGAAAAACAGACCAAAACATATTCCCTGCTTAAACAAGGAGGTGCAAACTGGTACAAACTCCTGCTGCTTTGTTGTCACATAGCTTGAGAAGTCATTGAAAAGTAGTATGCTCTGGTTGTTGTAATCCACTGTTCTTAGCCTACGGTATTCCTTTAATAGCTGCTCTTTCTCTGAACAAATCAGGTAATGTCCAATTGCAGCATGGGGGCGCCACCAAATTATTCAATAAAAAACTATATATCTGGGCTTCCTAGCATCATTTAATACCTCAGGCAAATTTTCATCAGCCTTATCCATATCTCTTATTTCCTGAGTATTCTCTTTTACTTCCCATGGGATCAACCTAAGCTGGTCTTGGTGCAACATCCTAATAACTCTGGCTTTATTTTTTTGTACCTTGTACACATTTTGGCAAATACCAAAAATTTCTAACACCCGATAAGGTTCTTCTTCCTACATTTGTAACTTGTGTCTTCCCCAGAACCCCTGTCATAAGAACATAAGATATGCTTACTGGGTCAGACCAAGGTCCATCAAGCCCAGTATCCTATTCCCAAAAGTGGCCAATCAAGAGCAAAAGTGCCTGTCAGATTCCCAAAGAGGCACACTGGTTCCACAATACTTGTCCCGGGGCAAGCAGTGGATTTCCCAGATCCTCTTTAATAATGGTTTATGGACCTTTCCTCCAGGAACTTGTCCAAACCTTTTTTAAACCCAGCTACACTAACAGCTTTTACTAGATCCTCCGGTAACGAATTCCAGAGTTTGATTACATGTTGAGTAAAAATATATTTTCTCTTATTAGTCTTAAATGGGTTGCATTGTAGCTTCATTGCATGTCCTCTAGTCTTTCTACTTTTTTGATGGCATAAACAATCTATGTTTACCCGTTCCACTCCATTCATTAATTTATAGACCTCTATCACTGCGCATGAAATGAGAGTCAGAAGCTGTAAAGATGTCTTACACATTGGAACATGGAACGTACGAAGCATGAACCAAGGGAAGTTGGAGGTGGTCAAGAATGAAATGGAACGTGTACAACTTGATCTGTTGGGTGTCAGCGAACTGAAATGGACTGGCATCGGGCACTTTGCATCAGATGATCACATGGTCTACTTTGCTGGAAATGAAAGACAAAGAAGAAATGGTGTTGCATTTATAATAAAGAAGAAACTTCCAAGAACTGTAATGAAATACAATGCAGTCAGCGAACGCTTAATCTCTATTCGTCTACGAGGATTGCCTATCAACACAACTATAATTCAAGTATATGCCCCAACAACAGCTGCAGAAGAGAATGAAATTGAAGAGTTCTATGAACAAGTACAAGCTGAAATTGACAGAACATGCAAACAGGATATCCTGATAGTCATGGGTGACTGGAACGCAAAAGTTGGCAACAAAGAAGAAGGCAAAGTAGTTGGAAAATATGGACTTGGCAACAGAAATGAAGCTGGAGAAAGATTGATAGAATTCTGCAAGACCAATGATCTATTCATCTCAAACACCTTCTTCCAGCAACACAAGCGACGACTGTACACATGGACTTCACCCAATGGATTGTATAAAAATCAAATTGACTACATCTGTGGAAGTCAACGATGGAAAAGCTCTGTAACATCAACAAAGACAAAACCTGGAGCTGACTGTGGTACAGATCATCAACTACTAGTATGCAAACTCAAGCTAAAGTTGAAAAAGAGCAAACCACTCATGAATGCACCAAAATATGACCTTGAGAATATACCACTGGAATTTAAAGACTGCCTGCAAAATCGATTTGCTGCTTTAGATACAAATGACAGAGCTCCGGAAGAGTTATGGAATGACATCAAGAAGGTTGTGCTGGAAGAAAGCGAGAAGTCTCTACAAAAGGTGAAAAAGCAAAAACGGCCAAAATGGATGACGGAAGAAGAAACTCTGAAAATTGCCCAGAAACGCAGAGAAGCTAAAGCCAAAGGAGAAAGAAAGACAATCGCAGAACTCAACAGAGATTTCCAACGTGCAGCAAGACAGGACAAGGAAAAGTACTACAATGACACTTGCAAGGAAATAGAAGCAGAAACTATTAGAGGAAGAACAAGATCGGCTTTCCTAAAGCTGCGAGAGTTAAAGAAAAAGTTCCAGCCTCAAATTGGAATGTTACAAGATGCTCAAGGTTCTATGTTGAATGATGCTGAGAAGATCAAGAAAAGGTGGAAGGAATATACAGAGTTTTTATATGATAAAGATCAAGTGGACCAACAGCCGTTTCAACCTATACCTTATGATCAGGAACCATTGGTGATGAAAGAAGAAGTTGAAGCAGCATTGAAAGCCTTATCAAAGAACAAAGCACCAGGCATTGATAGCATTCCCATAGAAGTATTGCAGCAATCTGATGCAGCTGTTACCGTACTTACAAGGCTCTGCCAAGAAATATGGAAGACAACATCATGGCCAACTGACTGGAAAAGATCTGTGTTTATACCAATACTAAAGAAAGGTGATCCAACTGACTGTGGAAATTATCGCACAATCGCTGTGATCCCACATGCCAGCAAGATTCTACTGAAGATTATTCAAAAGAGACTACAGCCATACCTAGAACAAGAACTACCTGAAGTGCAAGCAGGGTTCAGGAAAGGGCGAGGAACGAGAGACATCATTGCGGATGTGAGATGGATCCTTGAAAAGACTAAAGAATACCAAAAGGATATCTATTTGTGCTTTATCGACTATAGCAAGGCTTTTGACTGTGTAAACCATGAGAAACTCTGGGCCACATTAAGAAGCATGGGTATACCAGAACACCTGATCGTTCTCTTGCGTAATCTGTACATTGATCAAGAAGCAACAGTTCGAACGGAACAAGGAGAAACAGAATGGTTTAAAATAAGCAAAGGTGTAAGACAAGGCTGCATACTTTCCCCCTACCTGTTTAATTTATATGCAGAACAAATCATCAGAGAAGCAGGACTGTATGAAGACAACAGAGGTGTGAAGATTGGTGGAAGACTCATCAACAACCTTCGCTATGCTGATGATACCACATTACTGGCTGAAAGTGAAGATGATCTGAAACATTTGCTTCTCACAATCAAAGAACATAGTCTCAAAATGGGCCTGCACCTTAATGTAAAGAAGACAAAGATCATGACAACTGGCATAATCAACAGGTTCATCGTTGAAGGAGAAGAAATTGAAATTGTGAACAACTTTAACCTACTTGGATCAACTATCAATAAAGAAGCAACAAGCAGTCAAGAAATCAGACGACGCATTGCTCTTGGCAGAATGGCTATGAAAGACCTAGATAAGATTCTCAAGAGCAGAGATGTCTCTCTCCATACAAAAATTCGACTTGTTCAAGCCATGGTATTTTCAATAACATCATATGGATGTGAAAGCTGGACAGTGAAAAAGACAGACAGGAAGAAAATTGATGCCTTTGAATTATGGTGCTGGCGGCGAATACTGTGTATACCATGGACTGCCCGAAGAACAAACAAGTCGGTACTAGAGGAGATCAAACCTAAGCTTTCTTTAGAAGCTCAGATGACAAGACTTCGACTTTCATACTTCGGACACATCATGCGAAGAGAGAGATCATTAGAGAAAGACATCATGCTTGGCAAGATAGAAGGTCAACGCAAAAGAGGAAGGCCAGCAATGAGATGGATTGCTACAATAACAGCAGCTACGGGTACCAGTCTGTCGTCAATGAGCCGCCTGACTGAAGACCGAACACAATTTAGGATAGCTATCCAGAGGGTCGCCATGAGTCGACTCCGACTCGACGGCACTTAACAACAACATCACTTAACTCTATTGCCTCAGAAAAATCCAAGTTATCAATGTCCCTCTTTAATTTACAGTACAAGTTTAAGTTACAATGTAAACCACTTTGACAAGTGATAAAGCAGTATAAAAAACCTGATTAAAAAAATCATATCCCCCCTCAGCCGTCTCTTTTCCAAATTGGAGTCCTACCCTTTTAAGTCTCTCCTCATAGGGGTATCTTTCCATCCCCTTTACCATTTTGGTGGCTCTTCTCTGTTCCTTTTCTAATTCAGCTATATCCTTTTTAAGATATGGCGACCAGAATTGCATACAATATTTAAGGTGTGGATGCACCATGGAACGAAACAGAAGCATAATAATATCCTTTGTTTTATTCTCCATTCCTTTCCTTATGATTCCTAGCATTCTATTTGCTTTCTTGGCTGCTGCTGCACACTGGGCAGAGGGTTCAACTTATTATCCACAATGATGCCTAAATATTTTTCCTGGGTGGTGGTTTCTAAGGTAGTACCTTGCATCATGTAACCATAGTTTGGGTTTTTCTTTCCTAGGTTGTTCTTTCTCGTTTTTGTACAAGCACCCAGGCACCAACCCAAAAAAAGAGATTCACATCTTTGGCAATCAAAAGCCTTCTTAATTTTCATTCTGGCAGAAGCTGAAACTTTTCTAGCCACATCTCTTATATTCTGAAGTTTCTCTTGGTGACCTTGAAGCCACTCAGCCGCAGTCTGCAATTCAGAAGACTTTTCCCAATGTGACGGAAACACAGTTGGCAACAACATCTCTCTTCCAAGAAGCAAGTGAGCAGGAGTTTAACTAGTGGAACTATGAAATGAGCTGTTATATATCTGACAGACCTCAGATAAATGTTCTGAACAATTACTTTTCCTTCTCTCATCAAAGGTCTTCAAAATTTGATGCAACGTTCTTTTGAACCTTTCACAATGGCTATTTTCTCTAGGATGGTATGGGGTAGTCTGACTCCTGCTGATGCCATACCAGCTACAGAGATTCTTCACCACAGCTGCTTCAAAGACTATTCCTTGGTCAGAATGTAGACACTTAGTAACTGCATATACACCAAATCATTTCTTAATTAGGGCTCGGGCAGTAGTATGCGCAGACTGATTTTTAATAAGTATCACCACCATAAAACTAGAAACGATATCAGTCAGGACTAGCACATTATCATATCCTTGCTGAGCTCTTTTCAGGATGTTATAATCCATCACCAGTATTTCCAGTGGTTCAGTAACCTCAAAACATGGCATTGTTGCTCTTTCCTGAGGAGCCACTTCCTTGGTAAAAGTAGATCTCTGATATTTTCTTATCCAAGTTTTAACATCTTCGAGCAGATTCACCCAATAATTCTTCCATCTGATATTTCGGTCCATAATTTCAGAAGCGAAATGTCCTCATTGATCATTATCTCTCGAAGATCATAACTTGACAGTTCTTTGGAACCACCAATTGCACAATCTGCATCCCATCTCTGGGACTAACAAAAGCCCTCCTGTAGACAACATCTTTTTGCTTCCACAATTTTCTTATCACCAGGGAATGATTTTTCACATCCAGTGATTGCTTAGTCTCCAGTGCCTCTAGATCAGGATCATTCCTCTGATTACTTTTCCATTCCTCCTCCTCTGTATCTTCATCCAACAAAAATGACATTTGTACTCCCACGCATCCTTGCATTCTTTTTGAATCCATTTTCTTTTCCATATAGGCCTTATCTTCAGAACTTGTTAACACAAGGAAATACTTTGTGTCTTCAGTTTCAGTTTCAGTCTCATCTCGGTTCGTTAACCAAGATAATATATCTGCATTTCTATTCAGGCATCCTGGTTTATATACTACTGTACATCAAAGTTGAGCTCCGCTAACTGTGCCAACTAGCATTGCTCCACAGCCTGTAGATTTGTAGACTTTATGTATTTCAATGGATTATGATCCGTTCAAACCACAAACCTTTTATACAAGAGGTACTCACAAAATGTTTCTGTGGCAGCCCTCTTCAAAGCCAACAATTCCAGTTTGAACGCACTGGAATTTTGGTCATTCCGTTCAGATCTTTTAAAACCACAACTGGGCTTTGCTATTACAGATTCTTGTCCATTTTGTATTTGACTCAAGATTGCTCCCAACCCCCGATAACTTGCATCTGTAGTCAGTAAAATGGTAAACCAAAATCTGGAAAAACTAGGATAAAAGATGATATCAATTTTTTCTTCAATGCCTCTTGACACTTCAATCCATTTCTTTTTTAGGCTTTCCTGTCAATTTGTGAAGTGGAGCTGCAATCTCTACAAAACCTGGAACAAAACCATCTATAGAAACTTGCAAATCTCAGAAAATCTCTGGTCTGCGTTACATTTACTGGTGGTTTCCATTCACTTACGGTCTTAATTTTCTCTGAGTCTGCACTAATGCCTTCACTTGATATAATATATCCCAAAATTTTACTTGACAACACAAGAATTTACACTTTGATGGTTTCAATTTTAATCCAGTCTCTTTCAGGTGAGTGAATACCATTTCTAGTCTTTCCAGGTGCTTTTCAAAAGTTGGGGCATAAACCACTATATCAACCAGGTACAGCAGAACGTAGTCTCCTAAGACAGACTCCAATAATTGGGAAAAACTAGCTGGAGCATTACAAAGCCCAAAGAGCATTCAGGTCCATTCAAAGCAACCAAATGGTGTAGCCGCTGCCATCTTACACACGTCTTCTTCCTTCATAACCGTTTGAAAGTATCCAGCAATTAAATCCAGAGATGTAAACCAAAGTGTTTCCCACAACTTCCCCAAGCTCCGGTTTACTTTTTAAACCCATGGGTATTGTGGTACCGAAAGCATTCCTGAGCAGACAGAAGGGGAAAAGGGCGAGCACTGCACCTTTAAAAGCCAGAGCAAGCCAGGTTTCCATGACAGCAGGAAGCTTTCAGAAAGAATGCAGCTCAGTCAGATAAGAGCTGGAAGCAGCCCTAACGAGGTGCACCTGGCTAGTCAGAAGGGCGTGCCTGAACAAGGAAGCCGTTTTAAACCAGCTTCAGGGCTAGTCTTGCAGAGCAGCACTGAGAATCAGGACGCACAAGAAGGCAGGGAAAAGCCTTTACAAGTGTCTATTCCACTTCAGCAAGGAAGGCAGCAACTGAGGGAGTCTTGGAACCCAGCCCCAGGCAAGAAGGATTCTGGTGGGTCCATTACTGGTTACCTTGAAGCTAAACATAAGCCGTTGTGGGAGCTTCCTGAAGACAGGGCAAAGCCATTTCCCTGTAGAGAGGAAGAGAGCTCTGAGCACAGACAAAGCAAGGTCAGCAGAAAAGGTATGTCAGGGTTACTGCCAAGCCAGTGTTTTGTGGAAGACGTTGTGAAACAGTTAAGAGCAAGTGCTAATAGGTGCCAGGGTAGCACGGCTGTGAAAGCACCTAGCAGATACTCTTTTGACAAATGGTTTAAAGCTATTGTGACAACCATAAGGAAGAGCTTACATTCTGACCCATTTCCTGAACTAGAAGAAGTCACGGTCAGTGAGAGTGGAGTCTTCTTAGAACAGCTGCAAATAGCTATCCCAGGATTGCAGCCAAGAAGTTCTCCTAAACAGATCCGTGAGAATGCAAGCAAGGAGATGTTTAATGACGTAGCTGATATTCCTGACTCACCTGATTACTATAAGAGAGACTGTTCCATGTATAATGTAGAAAGACTGCTCCTAAGATAAACAAACTTTGGTAAGAAGAATTACAAAGTTGTTTGGAAGTTTTGTGCTGCTGTGAAGAAACAGTTTTTTCCACTTTTATTTGATGCTTTTCATTTGCTCCTGTTTTTCTGTTTATTCTGGAAAAGAATTATATTGCTTTGCTTATTTGCCTGAGAACCTCTGTGAGGGGAAAACCCCAACAATAATAATAAATTTATCTGTTCCAAAAGACCCTTGTGCCACAACACATTTTTGTGAGAGTGAAACCAAAAACTACATATCCCAGCAACCCTTGCTGCTAGATAGTATAAAGGACACTCAGAAGCAAAACAGCTGTCACCCCTACTATAAAGCCTTCGGCCAGTAGCAGGGGAGTGTGACAGTATACAGCACTCCCCCACGAAACACAGGATGATCTGTGGCTAAATGGGACCTCCAAAAATAATAAAAACTCAACAGCCATGCTTTTATTTTCATTGGGGCCACTCCCCGCTCACAAAACGGGATAAATTACAGGCCAACAACACCAATTTAATCAACAAAAAACCTACATATTTGGGCTTCCTAGCATCCCTCCATCACTTCCCATACTTCAAAGTTTTACAATTTAAACTTAAATGTGCCAATTTTTTGCTGTTGAAAATGAATGTGGACCCTTTAAGCTAAGCTCCACCCATATCATGAGGCTTTTTTCAGGCCTATCATGATCACGGCCTCACTCTTCCTGCCCCCTCAGGCACCAGCAAGCACCAGTGCCCCTCAGCACAGTCTCGAAGTGCAAAACCCCCCACAACAGCTACCAACAGAGATCAGAGGCAGCCCTGATATTGCAGCTGCTCTCTGATTTCCCCTGTAACCATTTTTTTCATGCTTGATGCCACTCAGAAGCCCGCACAGCCCGCAGAACACTCCTGGAGCCTGTACAACAAGGGAAAAACTCCAATTCCTTTTTAAAAAAAAAAAACATGCCACTGCTTCTGCCTCCTCCTGCAGCTTCCCGGAGCCCCAAAGCACCATTTTTTTTTTCATTTTTAAGATCTGACCAATGGTTTTTCCATTGGGCAGATCTTCCAAGGTATTTTATTTATTTAATTTATTTCTTTCATATGGTTACATTCGTCCCTACTAAAAAAAATGCCGACGCCGGCATTCCCCAACAAAAATGTCATCTCTTCAAAAAGGTTTCATTTTATCTTTCCATACTTTACACCAATCACCCTACAGTGACATCTCTTCACTCTAACTAAAATGTACCATTATCTAAATTTAACAAATTTATTTTTATTTATTTATAAATAATTTTGTTCCAAATATATAGGCATTTTTCCTTTATTAATTCTTTTAGAACTCCTAACAGGCCTGGACAATTGTTCAGACATTGTACATCTTTCACCATATGCTTCAGTTTCTGGTACAACAGTTGTTTTTGCCAGTGCATCCAATGACTCGTCTGTCCTTGGTAAAGGAAATGCATCCTTAATAGTCACTGCAATTAACTTATGGTAGTCACAACAAAACCTTAGAGTACCATCACCTTTCCTTAGAACCACTGAAGGTGAGGCCCAAGGGCTTTTACTTTTCCTCAAGATTCCTTGGTTCACCAATTTATGCACGTGTTTCTTGAACTCTTCAAATATATGGGGTGACACCCTCCGATAGGATTGTTTTATGGGCTGAGTGTTTCCAGTGTTGATGGCATGTGTAATGTATCCGATATTGTTGTCCATGGAAAGACAGCATGATGTTTAACCAGAAGTCAATTTAATGTAAGGGCCTGCTCCTCTGTGAGTTTGTCCCACTCTACTTTCAGAGGAGGCAACTTCCCTGAATCCATGTCCAGCTGAGAGGCTTCCAGGTTACAAATTTCTCCGAGTAGATACTTCTCATCCATCTTCTGTATCTGCAGATCACACTATCCCAGAATTTCCTCTGGCTTGAACACTTCAGCAACTGGAATTTGTGGAGGTAATAATACATCTCTTTCCCCATAATCCAAAATATGACCCGGAACAAATCCTTTATCAGGTTTTGTCATCACATTTGCTACTTTTCCAGTAAATTAATTCCTCTGGTTGCAGTGACTAACAAGTTGCATCACTCCATACCTTGGATGTTATGACAGCGAGCATGAATTATCTTTTCAGAAAAAGATATTCTGTGTTTTTCAGCAGTTATCTTTACGAACCCCTAATGTCTTTGGGTATCATGTTGGATATACTTCTTCTGATCACTTCCCATACTTCAAAGTTTTACAATTTAAACTTTTAAATTTGTTGATTTTTTTACTATTGAAAATGAGTGTGGGTCCTTTAGGCTAAGCTTTGCCCACGCCATGAGGCCATTTTCAGGCCTAGCAAGATCACGGCCTCACTCCTTCTGCTCCCTCAGGCACCGGTAAGCACCAGAGCCCCGAAGCACAAACCCCCCCACAACAGCTACCAATAGGGATCGGAGGCAGCCCTGACATTGCAGTTACTCTCTGATTTCTCCTGCAACCATTTTTTCAGCCTCAATGCCCCTCAGAATCCTGCATAGCCCCTGGAACAATCCTGGAGCCTCCCACAACAAGGGAAAAAACCCAGATTCCATTAAAAAAAAGATCATGCCACTGCTTCTGCCTCCTCCTGCAGCTTCCCAGAGCCCCACATCACCATTATTTTCCATTGTTAAGATCTGCCTGATACATTTGCCACCAAAGTGACTCTCGGGTATTTTATTTATTTAATTTATTTTTTCATCTGGTTTCACATTGCTTTACAGTGCTGTTGCCTCTGCTGCTGATACCTACCTGTTTCATAAAACCTGGATGGAAACCCCCAATGTTAGAGTGCAACATATAAAGAATTGTTTCCCCACTTGACTGCAGATGAAACAAAATAAATCATAGAATGGAATAAACAGATGAAATAACTTAGAAAATGAAACAAGAGAAAAAAAAGGCAAATGAAACAAAATAATGAAATGGAAGGTTTTCTGTGGCCATCCTTACTGGGTATACTGGGTTCTGAATCTTCAGGTTTGAATTGAACCATTTATCAAAAGTAGAAATGGTGACTTGCATAAAAGTCATTTTCCAAATCAATAAGAGAACTGAACTGAAGGAGATTGCTCTCTATTGAGGATACTCAAACACCCACTACGTTCACAGGGCTGGTGTTTATGATTTAGAAGCCTCATTACTAAACTTCAGTAAGGTTTTCTACTTACTGCACCTTAACTGCTGAAAGCAAGGTGTGGTATCATGTGCAAACTCTGGGCAGTAAATGCAGGGTATGCCCGACATCTGCCCTTCATTAAGCACATATAGTTGTGGTCAACATTATTGACACTCTTGCAATTCAACTCCTTAATGTCCAATATCTCCTAAAAAAAACTGGCCAATGAAATGGCTTTGGACTATATATGCAAACACATTTGATACATAAAAGAATCAAATAAAACAAAGACCAATTTAAAAAAAAAAAGGAAATAGTATAAAAACTGGGACATTGCCAAGACATGATTATTGGCACCATTATAAACCGTTCTTCTGACAATTTTCTTTCTGACTTTATTTTCTATGTAAAGCCATATTGGCATTGTTGTTCATTGTAAACCACATAGCCTTATATAATGCATATCTAATAGTCTAACTAGCTAAATAAACTCAAATCAGTTTGAACTGAAGAACCACATTCCCATTTCAGTAAAATCAGATGCACCTGTGATCAATTGTCAGTACTTACATGACTTGAATCAACCAATGAATGATGGTTCTAATGTTTAAAATAGCCACATTCACTCCCTGTTCCATTTTCACAATGGTAAAGACAAGAGAGCTGCCTGAGACCATGAGAAAAGCCATTATCACTAAACATCAAACTTCAAAGAAGTACAAGGCCATCAACAAAGATCTTGGGATTCCTATGTCCACAGTTTGGAACATTTTCTGCTCATGGAACTGTCAGGAACCTCACAGGACATGGTGGGAAGAGGAAAATTAATCCAAGAAGTCTTTGAAGGTTAGTGCAAACTGTTGGAAAAATACCATGTACAACATCCAAAGAGCTGATCTGGAGCAATCTAGAGTGGTGGTTTGAGCCTGTTACATATGTTGCACACTAAACAAAGGCAAAGGCCAAGGAGGACCCCACTGCTCAAAGACAGACATAAAAGGCACACCTGATCTTTGCCCAAGCCCACCTTGAGAAACCACAATCCTTCTGGGAAAATGATCTGTGGACAGATGAAACCAAACTTGAGCACTTTGGCAATGCAGACCAACGATAAATTTACAGGGGAAGAAATGAAGCTTATAAGGAAGAAAACACCCTTCCTACAGTTAAATATGGTGGAGGTTCCATAATGTTATGGGGCTGTTTTGCTACCTCAGTAACTAGAGGCCTGGAACGTATTAAAGGAATCATGAAGTCAAAAGACTACCAAGGTATTTTGGAGCAAAATGTGCTACCTAGTGTCAGAAAGCTAGGTTTGGGTTGAAGGTCATGGGTCCTCCAGCGGGACAATGATCCAAAACATACATCCAAAAGTACAAAAGAATGGTTAAAAAGAAACAAATGGACAGTTTTAAACTGGCCAGCAATAAGTCCTGATCTCAGTCCAATCGAGAATCTTTGGAAAAAGCTGAAATCTGCCATTGGTAAAAGGAATCCTGGAAACATTCGTGAGCTGGAACAAATCACAGTTGAAGAGCGGGAGAAACTACCAGCAGACAGAGGTACGAAACTTATAGATGGCTACAAGAAATGTTTGGAGGCTGTCATCACTGCCAAGGATTGTGCAACCAAATATTAGTGAAGGGTGCCATTAATCCTGTCCAGGTCATATTTTGCTGTTTCTCAAAAATTACTATGCCCCAGTTGTACAGACATATTTTTTTTTGTTGTATACCTTTGAACATACTATTAAAATATTATAATGACAGCCACCACGTCTACTCTCTGCCCTGTTCCCACCCAAAAACAAAGCATGCAGTTAGCACGTGAATTAGTGCGTGTTGTCATGCCAGCGCAGTAACACTTACAAAGTGCATGCACTAACAGCATGTGTCAATTTCCCGCTGCGTCAGTGCACTGTGGTAAACATGCCCCTTCTGTGTGGCGGGCAGCTGTTTGCCACAACAGCATCCTCTCTGTGATTTCATTAAGCGCATCAACATTTTAGCAGAGTTTTCATTTTACCATCAAATGCAAGTGATGGGCTTGTAGAATTAGCAAAGGCTTCACCCATTTGTTGATATTCAGGAACACAGACGTATCTGTGTTCTTTGTGAAGCAACAATTGTTTGTAGTGGGGAGACGAGCCAAAGGAGCTGTCAGCTAGTTCAATGCAAAATGGTAACAGCCAAGTGACAATACCAGCAGCTCTGGACTTGGCAGCACTGCCGAATGATCTTACTGTTGCTGTTTATAAAATGGGGTTGAGAGAGAAACAGAGAGAGGTTGAGATTTTATAAGGCTTAGCGGTTGAATTGCCCCAATTTTCTTGATTGCTGGGGAGCAAATAGAAAAAGCTTATGAGCTGATATTAACCACCGTAAAAGCATGCATTTGGAAAATATTCAGCATTAATGCCCACAAACACCCATTCACTGCTACATCTTTTATTCACCCCCTGGAGCCCTCACTTCTAAATACATATTTACTCCTGTTACAGTACATTCTTGAGTCTGGTTTGCAGAAATGCACTTCCCATTACTTTCTATGAGAGCAGTTTTGACATTTTTAAACCTTATCTGCATGTTGGAGATAAAAACAGGAAACCTAGCAAGAACAAGCCTTCTTCTCTTATTGTATCTCACATAATGCTGAAAACAAATATTCAATAAGCTTCCTCTATTTTAAATTCTGCTTTAGGTTCCCCATGCCAAAGATACTTGTAATGGGCTAGTGGCAGTACTCAGTGTTCAAGAAATGCTTTAGCTCAGGTGTCATTAGTCATAGGCACACAGGGTCTGAGTATGCCAGATGTAATCCTTAATTTTAGTAGAGGCTTTTTGAAAAATTAAAAAAAAAATCTAATATACATCAACATGGTAGGAAAAAAATTCACTCTAAAACTGTCAATCTCAAAATTATTAAAGATAAAGAAACACCACAAAGGGGAGAGAGAGGCAACTCCCACCGGCAACCCCCCCCCCCCCCCCACCAAAACAAAGAAAAGAAAATCAAGCCTCAAAGCAACCAGAAAGTCAGAAAAATTAGGGAATATCAGCTCAAGTATGCACAGGGATTTCATTTTGAAATTGCCACATGTTGTTTAGCAGCTAGTTGCTGTAGATATTTGAGAGACGCTCCACTTGGGTACCCATGGACAACATGCAAGCTATGTGGAGCAGCGGTGGGGAAGACTGAAAGCAGCTTTACTGTGAACTTAAAGGCCTGATATTCATCCAGTGCAGCCAGCATTTAAAGTTATAGCTCAAAACCCCCAAATGTCAGTAGTACGAGGAAACCAGCATTTAAAGTTAGGCACTAGCAGCTACGCTTAACTTTACACAGATAATCAAAAGCGCCATCTAATACATGTAGACTTGGTGTCCATGCAGGTAACTGTCGATTTATATTTAGGACTATCCAAGAGGAACAAGATGACCCCTGAGAAGCGTCAATCAGGAAGTAGAAAGGAGCAGCCAACATGGAGCATGCTGGTATGAGGTTAGAGGTTCTCCCTATCAAGGTTTTTATGGACAATGAGCCACCCAGAAGCTCAGAGTCGAACCTCTTGGGGTTATCCCTACATCCAATGGACAGAGAATAGACACTTTCTCCTTTCTTCATTAAAACTTATATTAGAATAGGCTAGTCTTTGATATTCAAAATGCTTATGCTTTCAGTATTTTAGGCAGAGCTCTATAGTATTATAGGACCTGATATTTGGCAGCGGCGGCTAGCTGTCGCCACCGAACTAAAGACCCAGATATTCAATAACACAAACTGGGAAGCAGGCATACTCAGTCACTGCCTTGTTAGCTTCTACAGCAAAAGTTAGGCCCCGCTTTAAGGTGTCTAGCTTTTGTGGCAGAGGCTGATTATCGCTGCTGCCTGGTTATTAGCGGGTGCTGCCTGTCCTTCACTCTCGGAGATCCCCAGAGGCATTCAGCAGTAGCACCCATGGATATTCAGCATCACTAATCGTGTTAGTGCTGCTGAAATCCCAATGACTGTAATTAATGTGGTTAGCAGGTCTGCTAACCGTGTTAATAGCACGAATGTCCCCCTTATAATATCTAATGATATGGGAATCCATTTAACTTTAAGCACGGGGGGGGGGGGGGGGGATGTAATTTCTCATAATTAAAGTTGGCACATTAGTTCTATGCTTCTGGTCAATCCAAATTTGGTAGATCAGGTTAACAAGGCATTTAATGATGCATGTGGTTTCGCCCACTATAAAATGGGAGATGTTAAAGCAACTTTTAGGAGAGTGATTATAAACTTTAGTGCTGGAAAACTTCAGGATTTGGAAAGAGAAATCAAACATGTAGAAAAGCAACACATCAACAAGAAAGATAACATATAAAGTAGCAGAAGGGAAGATGCTGTGGACACAGTACAGCTGTTGCATGCAGTAGATTGCCCTATCTTTCTTATTCATGGGATTATGAATGTGCCCGTGGGTAGTTATACCCAATTATAAAAGGAGACCTGGAATTTATCCAATTGGAGATGCCATCTCTGGTCTGATGGACAGTTTGTCTAAGAGCATCAGCAGGCTTTGCTAAAAATGAGTTGTGAGGTGTGACAGATCCTAGCGAGACTTTGGTATTGTAGCATCCCAAGTAAGTACCACCGACATGATAGTGGGGAACAATGCAGTATCCGCAGCAATTGAGTTCTCATGGAGTGCAACAGTATTTATAGTGTCTCCACTCACGAATGTCCTCTGGATCGTTAGCAGTCATGCCTGATTTTGGCCCCCATCCCCATGGATGGCCCTGATGGCTGAATGATTGATTGTCCAATCTGATAATCGTGGGGTCAATTTTCAGCCAGCGCTGTCACAGGCTTAAATTAAAAGCCAGTGCTTAGCTTAATTCATGTGGAGGCCTATTCCCTACTGGACGCCCAGCCCCTGTATGGCCCCTCAGAATCAGGACGAACAGCAATAGACCCGATTCTGACCCCGCAGGGCAGTCTAGCTCCTGCAGGATCAGAATCAGGTCTACCAGCTTGTACGTGCAAGTTGGGCTCTGATTCTGAAGGGCCATATGTCCAGCCACATCTATGTCGAACTCTGCCTGGCTTCATAATGGAGCCACAGTGCCATGGTGTCTCATTGCCATGGCACCACAGCTCTATTACAGAGACGTGACTGCTGGCCGCAGCCGAGAATGTCCTTTCCCTGCAGCCAGAACCCTGATCTGACCTCCCATGGCCAGGGTCTGTCTGAGAGGAACCTCCTGCATGCCTCCCTGCTTTGTCCACTGCTGCTACCCGCCTCTGAGGTGGAGTAAGTCCCCTATCTAACCAGCATACCCCGGACATACAGGGCCGACCTAAGAATCGGCCCCGTACGTCCAGAGTGACGGCCTGCCCACGGCCCGCCCCCACCTCCCCATACAACTCCGCTGTTCATAGGGAACCTTGCACGGGGACAACAAGGAAGACAAATAGTGGGGATGTATGTCCAGGCAGGGCATATATCCCAGCTATTCATGGCTTGGAATGACCACCGTAGTCAATGCTGTTGTCTCTATAGGTTGTGGCACTGAATATATGTATTGACCAATGACCACACCAACACACTCCATTTAGTTTAGTCTGGAATATCACTGCTTTATAGATAATCTTTAGAGGTGTGTTCAAATCTGGTTAAAAAAAAATATATATATATATTTTTTTTTTACTCCTGTTATTTATATGGATAGGGTCAGGAGTAGCCTAGTGGTTAGAGCAACAGCCTGGCACCCATGAGATCTGGGTTTGATTCCCACTGGTGTACCTTGGGCAAGTCACCTTACCCTCCATTGCCTTGGAAAAAAAGGCCTGGCAATTTACTTCCAGACATATCTTATCAAGAAAACCCAGGAGCTGCTGGGTCACCAGGAGTCAGCATTGACTTGACGGCACTTTAAAAAAAAGTATCAGGCTATGTAGCAGTTTAAATGGGTCATTATATTATCCATATGACTTTCAAAAATCTTTGGATGAGCAAATTATTCATTGGCTGGCAGCTAGCAAATGCATAATTTGCCTGGCTATTGGTTCACATGTTTTTTAATATGTACCTAACAGCAGGAGGTAATTGATTACAGTACAACATTTAAACAGTGTCTTTCAGATCCAAACAAAACAATTTGAGACAAATATGTCATTAGACAGTCCACTACCATGTTTGCTCACATTCCCCTAGAACATCTATTACAATTGAACTCAGGGCTGTCCCCAGAGTTGGTTCAAGGTGTTGGTACCCTAGGCAGACCTTAAGCTTTACATCCTTCCAGCTTGCCCTCCTCTTTGCCGCCACCTTAGATGGCCGATTGGTTTGTCTGATGGTTGAGTCGGTCCTGTTTGCACTCTGTAGGATATATCATATCATATAGATACTTTTGCCCCTCTTGATGATCACCAATACGGATTTCGACCATTTCATGGCATAGAGACCCTCCTGCTTGCTCTCCTTGATACTCTAAACAAAGGACTGGACAATACTAAACAAGCATTTATTCTGGTATTTCTAGATATATCTGCTGCCTTTGACAGTGTAAATCATAACATACTTATATCAAGACTCAGACAAATTGGATTAAGGGAAATTACACTAGAATGGTTTCAATCCTACATATCAGACCGTACACAATTTGTAAAAGTTAACCAGAACTCCTCACCTACTTTTCCTCAAGAACAGGGAATACCTCAGGGCTCTGCTTTGTCCGCCCTTCTATTTAACCTTTATCTCCAACCAATTTGTACCATCTTTCAAAAATACAAGGTGAAATACCAGATATATGCGGATGACATTATGCTGTATTCTGCATTTGATATACAAGATCCAAACTATGATAGAATAGTAAGCTGCCTTATGGAAGCTGAAAAATGGCTAAGTAACAATAACTTGAAAATCAATTTCAAGAAAACAGAGATACTAGTCACATCAAGAAACACAAATTATACACCACCAACTGACATCAAAATTCTTAACTTTACCATACCTATAAAGGAAAATATTAAATACTTAGGAGTCACTATAGACAAGGCTCTCAGTTTCACCAATCATATTAAAAAAACAACTAAAACAATATACTACAAACTACGCTCAATTCAACAACTGAGACCACTATTAGAAATCAATGACTTTAGAACCATCACACAGGCACTGATAACTCCCCATTTTGATTACTGCAATGAAATATTAACAGGTGTATCTAAAAAGAGCCTATAAATACTACAGATGGCTCAAAATGTTACAGCCAGAATAATTTCCAAAGCAAAACTGACCGATCACATCACCCCAATTCTCTACTCCCTACACTGGCTACCTATACAAAGTAGAATGCAATATAAAATAATTTTGACCACTTTCAAACTCATAAACCAGATTGCCCCATCATACCTGTCTACACTAATTCATAGACCTATAGAAAACAGAATAAGACGTAGAAAGAACCTTCATACTATTGCAGTTCCCGACTCAATAAGAAAAACTAAAAATATAACAAGTAGAGGTGCCTTCTCATTTGTAGCACCTGCTCTATGGAATAATCTCCCTGATCAACTAAGGGAAATAAAAGACCTGAAACAATTCCGAAAAGATCTAAAAACTTATTTGTTCACACAATATTATTCGAACATAGACAAAGAATTGGATAAGACCTCCCATCCTCCTTAGATTTCCATGATTTGTTCGCCCTAATACTGACATTATTACTACCAAAAGAGAACATATGATAATACCTTAAAGTATATATGTAAATAGTTTCAAATATTGTTAAGACTACCTATATATAGTACTGATTATTGTTCATCATACTTGATTTTAACTAATTGTATATAGTTTTGAATACTGTTCAATGTACCTGTTCACAGCACTGTTTTATGTATCTCTTGTTGTTCAATGTAAACCGCCACTGATCTTAGGAAATGGCGGTATATAAAAGATTTGCAAATAAATAAATAAATAAAATATCATTTCTTTGATGTGATGGTAACTGCAAAATGATGGTTGTATCCTACACCTTTATCTACTTTTCCCCTATTGTTACTGCTCCTTCTTGCCCTGAACACATCCATGCAGACCTTCTCCCTCCCCCCAAACACATAGACAAACTTTGATTCATTGTGTTAGCATTCTGCAGTGTATATATGTGAGTGAATGCTATCTTATGATGGCTGTAGTAAACAATAGAGTTTCAAATCTGGACCGAGGTGAGGTGCTTCTCAAGGAAATGGTTCTACTCTTTCCTATTCAGGGCTGCTAATGAGGCCCAGGCAATACAGTTTCTATGAGACACACTTGTACTGTTTTGCCGACGTTAACATACCTATGAGCCTTCCCTGGTCTCCTGTAAAGAACAGTTTTAATTTCCCTTCTAATTATGGTAGTGAGTTTTCTATCATAAATGTTAATATACAACAGAACAAACACCACACATGCTTTTTATCCACCAACTTTCTGCCAATTCTCCAAGGGAAAGAGCACATGCCCGATGGCTTTGAAACCTGTCTCAGGTTAACCTGATCATTCGTACCTGCTTTTTCTGTGAGTAGATTTGGAGTGGACACATATATAGGAAAATATTATTTATGTGTGTATTTTTCTTCCCCAAACTGAACATGGCCATGGGAACACCTCCTGTCAATGTGAGTAAAAGCTGACACATTAGAGAACAAGGCGCAAACAACATTTAGCCATGTTGACGGGGCAATTTTCAAATGGCTGGGAAAAAGATTTTTACACCAATAAATTGTTTTGAAAATTAAACTTCCCATTAGCATGCCCTCCGTGCATCTAATGGAAGTGGCCTGCGCAAGCAATTTGCAACATATTTAAATGAGAGCGCCTGGGGAATGAAGTGTGGGCAAATAATTTGGCATCTTGCCCTTGTTCCAGCTGGTATCGCACAAAGCGATGACTGAGGGGAGATATGATAGAGGTCTATAAATTAATGAATGAAGTAAATGAATGGGTAAACATAGACAGCTAGTTTACGCTATCAGAAAATAGAAAGACTAGGGGGACACACTATTTATTTATTTAGCTGTATTTATATCCTGCTTTTCACCGGGTCAAAGCGATCAATTGGGAGATACATTTAACACGAGGGGATATGACACACATACGCTAATACTTACAGGGAACATGGGCAATGGAGGGTTAAGTGGCTTGCCCAAGACCACAAGGAGTGCCTATAGGACTAGAAATCCCAGTCCCTCCGGCCTGAGATTGCTGTCCCCAGGTGGGACTTGAACCCCCGGCCCTCCGGCCTGAAGTACCTTGTCCTAACCACTAGGCCACTCCTCCCCAATGAAGCTACACTAACCCACTTAAGAGTAATAAGAGAAACTATTCTTTCACTCAACACATCAACAAACTGGAATTCGTTACTGAAGGATGTAGTAAAAGCTTTTGGTGTAGGTGGGTTTAAAAAAGATTTGGACAAGTTCCTGGAAGAAAGGTCCATAAACCATTATTAAAGAGGGCCCAGGAAATCCCCTGCTTACCCCGGGATAAGCACTGTGGAAAATGTGTGACTTTTTGAGAACCTGCCAGGTACTTGTGACCTGGATTGTCCACTGTTGAAAATGGGATAATGCGTTTGATGGACCTTGGTCTGACCCAATAAGGCATTTCTTATGTTCTTATGTTTATTGAACTCTTGTTCAATTTCAGATAACGGTGAGCTTATGAAAGGCAGCATATCGAAGAGGAAATAATTAGGGTCAAGATGATCGTGTATCTAATGCTGGGATAGGTCTAAAAAGTCTTATAAAAGGTTTTATTTGTTTTTCCTGAGGTAGACAGGGCCTCTGAGTTGCATTTTTGAACATAGGATTTGCAAAGTTTTTTCTCTTTTCATTCACCTCAGTCAAAAAAAGGCTTTGTTCTGGAAGTTTTAATAAACACCAAAGTTGGGCAAATTGAGCTCATATACGTAGGAATGCATAAAATGCGAGACCACGGATGGCAATCCACAGAATGGGCCGGACTGTCAGTCTGTAACCCTCTTCTAATAAAACTCCTTCTATAAGCAAGATGAATCAGATACTTAAAATTGTATCTCTTGCTTTGCTGAAAAAGAGCTCACCTATAAGATAGAATGGCATTACTTCTCCAGTGACTTGGTTGGAATACGAGATAATCATTTTCCTGTGCCAAAGTGTGTACTTGGCAAGGGACTATAAAATAAAACCTGTCAAAATATGCTGAGACAGCACTGAATTCAGACCCTTTCATTTTGTAATTTTGAAGCAGTGCAATAGCTCTACGAAATTATACCGACAACAGAAAAGTTGATCTCTTTTTCTGGCTAAATGAAGGAATGAGCAAACAGCCTAATTAGTGGGCTCCTGCAGAAAGTAGTCTTCCTGCCTAAAACAGTTCATGGTGAAAGCATGGGCTAGATGGCTAGTTTTGCCACCTTCCTTGCTGGTATTTACGTAAATACTGTAGCTGCAATGCAGGGGCTCGATGACAGAAGAGCTGACCATTAGAGATCAGAGAGACGTAGTCAAGTCAGTGTTCACTGTATTGTTCTCCATGTAAACTGCCTTAACCTTTGGGAATGTGGTATATAAACTTTTTAATAAATTAATAAAAGTAAGTCTTTTGTATCTTTCTGATTTGGTCTTTTCTGTTTTGGGGCACTCCCATGCCTGGTGATCTGTTTGGGAAAATATTGAATTCCATGAGAACTGCCATTCATTTTCGGTTCTCCATTGCTAGTAGACTGTTTTATTTATGTCAGAATGAATTTCTTGAATCTTAGTATTACATCTGCTCTAGTGTGGAAACTAATGTGCACAACACTACTGTTTAGCCTAGTTTTTGAAAGGAAGCAGACTTATGAGATCATCATGTCAGTGCGTGCATGTGTGTGTCTATGTGTCCCCAGGGCTGGCCGAAGTATTTCTGCTGTCCCAGGCAGGCGCCTCAGCTGTGCCGCCCCCGTGCCGAGCCCACCGCTCCCCCTGCACTGAACCACCATCTCTGCTGCTGCTGATGGCTCTGTGGTGGCAGCAGGCAGACATGTGCTTTGGCACACATGGCCTGCTGCTTCTGACACCCCTCCCCCAACACAACTTCCTGTTGGAAGGGGGTCAGAAGCAGCAGGTCATGTGTGCCGTGCCACCCACAGAGGTCTGCCGCCCTAGGCGTACACCTCACCTGCCTAGTGGATGGGCCGTGCTGTGTGCCTCCCTCCCCCAATATCCTTTGGCAGTGGCAACTAGGCTATTTAGAACGCCTTGCTGCTGTCGCTTTAATTGAGCTCAGATATTCAGCTCCAGAATTTATCTGGTTTCACCAAACAGTGTCACCATCAACTTAGCAGCGATATTCAGCCACTAGCTGGATAGTGAAATATGGTTAAAGTGAGGACTGCTATTCAGTTGGCCTAACTTTAACCGGTTAAGCTATCCGATTAGCGGCTGAATATCATCGCTAACTGAATAGTGATCAGCACCACCATCCATCCACCCACAGACCACCCCAGTTTTAACCAGGCATTTTTTACATGATTTGTAGGAAAATTCCAGTGCACTAACGAGGTCTGCTAGCCAGCTAAAATGCTTTGAATATCCTCCCTCCCCTTTGTGTTTAGTTTTCTATCCACATCAGATTTCCAGGATACATCAAGAGATACAAGAGCATCCTGACAGTGATATTTCTTCTGATCCATGTATGCAAATATCCTGGAAAGAACATTCGTGGACTTCTGGTCTCCATATAATAAGGCTTTATAAGAATTGTTGATCATTATTCTACCCGGCACAAATATACAGCAGTTACTTAAAATCAAGTGACCATCTATAATGTTCAATACTGCATAGTAGATAGACACTGACAATACTTTTTATATAAATATCTATTGTACTTTATTTTAATTCATGTGGCTCAAAAGACATCAGTATTGAGGTTAATATTCATCAGGACGACCTAGACAAGTAGTAACTTTAAAGAGACAAACTATTTAAAGTTATGGCAATATTCAGTGGAGCTATGCATTCAAGTCTGAATGCATAAACTGTGCCAATCTATGGCATCCATTTAAAGGTAGATTGGCACAGTTTATATAAAAAGTATTGTCAGTGTCTATCTACTATGCAGTATTGAACATTATAGATGGTCACTTGATTTTAAGTAACTGCTGTATATTTGTGCCGGGTAGAATAATGGTCAACAATTCTCATAAAGCCTTATTATATGGAGACCAGAAGACCACGAATGTCTACCTTTAAATGGATAACTTTGCCCTTTAAAGTTATTCCTGCTACCTGCACTCAGACTTGAACACATTTGTTAGATGGAAAATGGCTAAATTTTGCTGCTATCCATATAACGTATAGCTCCGCCCCAGACCACCCCAAATCCCACCCCAATTTAAAATGGATATCTTTGACCATATTGTAACTTATTCAGCCAAAATATATCCATAGAAGTACTGGCACTTTATAAAAACTCTGAGGCTGTCGGCACCTGCCACTGATTACATAAGAAAATATTTGATTTTTGGGTCCATCCATTCTTCAAATCATTGTTAGCCAACCATTACAAAGTTATTCTTAGCCAATTCTTGATAGTTGTAGCAATGTTACTTTATTTATCAAGCACACATCATCAGCACTGCATAACATTAAATATATTTAATGGTAATACATTAGAATTAGTACAGTTACCCAGTCTATCTGCTTGGGTATGTTTATGTGTGCTATATACTTGCATGTATGCTTGTCTTAGAAAAGTTATTTATTTACTCAATCGTAATTCTTGTAAACTGCCTTACCATTCTATAAAAGAATGATCAAAGTGATTTACATCAATGAACAACAAAACATAAAGTACATACATTTATAAAAGTACATCAAAGAAAATAAGTAACAACAAAAAAACCACATCTCATAGAATAACAAAAATGCAAAAGCAACACTTTTTCCTTCAGAACTCACCCAGCCACCCTGCTCTCTGGGATCCTGGATCAGCTACTGCTGGAAACAGGATACTGAGCTTGGTGAAACTTTGGCTTGACCCAGTATGTCAGTTCTTATGTTCTTGGAGTATAAACAGAGTCATCTAAGATGAGATCTGGGTACCAAAATATATATATATAGCTCTGAGGACAGGGGATACGCTAAGAAGTAACACATGGAAATGTTTCTTTAAAGAAAGGATAGCAGATGCATGTCTAAGCTCCTCAGTAGAAGTGGTGAAGGCAAAACTGAATCAGAGTTACAGAAAGAACAGGATAATTAGAGGAGATCCTTAGAGATGGGAAAGCAAAGTTAATGCTGCAGATGAAACAGGGTCTGCAATAAATGTAACAGGACTTGAAAATGGGCCGACTAGATGGGCCTTATATCTTTATTTGCCATTATGTTCTGCGTTTAGATTCATAGTGGAGATCCTGAAAACCCAACTAGCCGGGGAGTGCAAATACAACCCTAAATGCACCGCTGATCAGAGTGAATGGACCATCATTTAACATGTTACTACATAAAATGCAAAAAGGGAGAATTTGAGCCCAGTAGTTTGATGTGAGATAACTTGCTTCTTATACCTCTGGTACATAATAGCTGCATTACAGGGACTGAACCATGACACCAACCATCATGTTGACAAAGGCAAAACAAAAGTTAAAGCTAGGTTGTCAGTCAGCCTGAGCTGTAATTGATTTCTGTGCTGTAAAAATGTCCTTGCTATACTTTAACAAAATAACTGCAAGTAATAATACACATAGGATAACAGTTTTCTTCATGTTCGGTATTGTTTGTGGGGCGTCACATTCTTCTGAGTGTGTAACTAAGTTTGAAACCTTTATTTACGGTGTCTTTCAGTGATCAGAAACCATGCCGGCGGCACATTCGGCATGCATCTCCTGGAACTTATTATATTAATGGTCAGGACCTGGTAGCCAAACTTTTGAAAATAGGATAATCACTATTTTTGTGGGTTAGGGTCATCAGGAAAACTCAAATATTGTCCAAAGTCATCAAACTACTTTTACTTCCCCCACTCACTAATATAAAACTTACCCTGCGAGGTGCCAGCCGAGCTGTAGTTTGTTTTGCTGTTCCTGTTGCTAGGGAACGGTGCTGTTTTTACTTATTTTCATCCCTTGGGCTATTTCACAACACTTTATAATGTACTCTGCTTGCTTCTTTTTTTCTGTTAGACATCTGGCTTGGATTTTGGACCCTTCTCCACACACTGACTTTTGATAATAATTTTCTAGCATCGATGCGGGTCCCACAGCTAGTTATGGCAACCTTGACATCTCTCTCTGAATTTACACACGAACCTTACAGCGATTTGAAAGCGAATACTGAATAGGAGAGCAATTTTCAAAGATATTTAGCTGCATAAAAAATTCTGCTGACAAAAAACACCTTCTCCCTCTGCGGGTAAAATGACCACACTATTTCACTACTGTTTACACGTGCTGAGAAAGGGGCCTTAACTGTGCAATTCCCCTGTTTCCAAGCAAGTGCCAAGTCTACAGGGACTAATCTATTTGTGGCATGGCAAGGGCTAGTTACCAAGGTGCGCTAAGGTTAATGCATATTAATTCAATGTAACGTGCATTATTTTTGCACAGGTCCCATGTTATTCAATGGAACCTAGTTACTAATAATGGGCATTAATGGTGAATTAACGTGTGTTATCAGTGCACCTTAGGAACCGATTTTCAAAATGGCCGAAATTCAAATGTACAGTGGTCAGCTGTAGTGCTTAAATATCGGTGAGATATTCAGTGGCAGTATCTGGATGGGAGCTGCTGCTAAATAGCAAGGCTGAGCGGCATGATCCGGATAAGTGCCGATTAAAAATCATGACTATCTGGATAAGACAGCACTTACCGGATAGCATCAACGCTGCCCCTCGCTCTACCTACTACTATTACTACTATTCAGCACTTATAAAGCGCCACACACACAGCGCTGCACAGCTGACCTACAAGAGGTAGCCAGCATACAAGAAACAGTCCCTGCCCGTCAGAGTCATGCTCATCGGAGCTTACATTCTATGGACCATCCCTGTACTAACTTGATAATGCCAGGACAGTCTAGAGATAAGAGGCACTATTCTCATAGTGCCGCTGAATATTGCATTCTGCCTCCTTTGGCTGGCCAGCTAAGGGAATTAAATATCTGGCCCTTAGTAAGTAGCCTCATTAATTTTCAAAGGGAATATTCACTTTGAAAATGTGCTTGTAGGCCTGAGCCTACAGAGACCTCACATGGGTTCAAAATTCTTCCCAGGAAGTCAATCTAATGTGGAACTTCCTTTGTAGAAGTTCTTCCTTTTGCCGTTTTTATTTTCTGGTGGATCCCTTTCTCTTCCTGAAGTTTCAGGAAAATTAAAGACTGGGGAAAAGGTTCAAAATTTTGCAAGAAGGTTGACTTGCTAGCTTTAGAAATTTTTGTTGACCTTCTTTTGGCATGACTCAATTTTATAACTTGCTAAATGTGTATTATTCCCCATGTGTGTAAGTGGCTTCATTCTGCACATTTGTGCCATATAAATAATTTGTAATTAAATAAATAAGTACACTTTGATCTGACCAATATGGATGTGCATTTGGTTCGTTAGTCTATGTTAGAAATATTTGTGCAAGCAAAATTGATTTAATAAATGTAAACCTAGGAATACACACCTAGGGGCCCTTTTACTAAAGGATGCTATGGCTTTGCAAATTGCACCTAATACTCAGACAGTGTGAAACATTATATGTGTTAGGTGTAGAGCCTCTGCATGGGAGCGAGGACAGCATTTTCCTGGCAGTTAATACGCAGAGCCATATCCTAACATGGTGCACTACTAAGGCGGGTGCACTTAGCTCCACCTATTGAGGTGATGGTAACTGCACCCTGTGGCACCGAAGGCTCCCTTAAGGAGCAAGCTAGCCAGAGGTGGGTAATGACTTCCCTCCGTGGCCAGACCTTCCCTCTGCCCAGAACAAAAAGAGGATGGGGTCCTTACCCGCAGTTAGGGGAGCCTCCAGGATGAGGGAAAGCCAGTACCCACAATCCCTTGTAGGCAGGGAAAGCACAGTTACTTACCTGTAACAGGTGATCTCTGGGAACAGCAGGAATAAGACTTCACATATGGGTACGTCGGTACCGACGGAGCCTACGCGGGAACGCTCCCCAGCTTCCCAAAAAAGGAAAGCTTTTGGGAGCATCCCACAGCGCCTGCGCGCTGCCTTCCTGCCTTTCCTAACCGCCTCTCCCCAGTTCGAGTTTTAAAGCTGAGACAAAGAGAGAGAGAAAAGGAAAGATAGATAAAGAGATACAACTCCTAGGGGAGGTGGGTGGGTTGTGAAGACTTATTCCTGCTGTTCCCAGAGATCACCTGTTACAGGTAAGTAACTGTGCTATCTCCAGGAACAAGCAGGAATGAGTCTTCACATATGGGGACTCCCTAGCTAGAGATGCCTGGGAGATCCCCAAGGTTGTGAGACCCTGAGAAGGGCTCTATCTCCTCCTATGGATCTCAGGCATCCATCCAGGGAAGGAGGGTAGGAGTTGTTCAAGTATGGAACAGGTGTTTTAGGACAGCCTGACCAAACAAGGCATCCCGGCGGGAGTCCTTGTCCAAACAATAATGGGCTGTGAAGGTGTGAACCGAGGCCCATGTGGCTGATCGACAGATCTGGTCGATGGACACAGAATTTAGATGAGCCATAGAAGTTGCCATGGCCCTCAAATTGTGAGCTGTGACATGGCCCTCCAGAGAAAGGTTCTTACTCTGGTAGGCGAAAGAAATACACTGAGCAATCCAAGTGGACAGTGTCCTTTTAGAGACTGGAAGTCCCAAATGAGAGGGATCAAAAGCAACAAAGAGTTGAGAAGACTTTCTATGTTGCTGTGTCCTTTGTAAGTAAAAGGCAAGAGCTCTCTTACAATCCACGGTATGAAGATTCCTCTCTGCACTTGATGCATGAGGACCTGGAAAAAAGACAGGTAAATACACCTCTTGATTAAGGTGAAAAGGTGAGACCACTTTAGGCATAAAGTGTGGATTGGTCCTAAGGACTACCTTATCATGATGGAACCTTGTATAAGGTGGATTAGTCACTAAGGCCTGCAGTTCACTGATGCGGCGAGCTGAGGTGACTGCAATGAGGAAAATAACCTTCCAGGAAAGAAATTTCAAGGAGGTGGTGGCTAAGGGTTGAAAAGGTGGCTTCATAAGCTGACCAAGAACCAGATTTAAGTCCCATGCCACCGGAGAAAGCCATAATGGGAGGTTTAGTTAAAGTTAGGCCTCTCATGAATCTTGCAATAAGAGGATGAGAGGAAATAGGCTGTCGATTGATAGGCTTAAGGGATGCTGCAATCGCACTCAAATGGACCCTTACTGAATTCGTCTTAAGGCCTGCATTGGAGAGATGCAGGAGATATTCCAATAGAGAATTCAAAAGGTAGTGCTAGAGGGTCAAGACCCTTCTCAGTACACCAAATGGAAAACCTTTTCCATTTAAAAGCATAGGAACGTCTAGTAGAAGGTTTTCTGGAAGCATGGAGGATATCCTTCACCTGCTGAGAAAGATTCCAACCTTGAAGGTCTAAGCCTTCAGCAACCAAGCTCTGAGGTGAAGGGACTTGGGGTTTGGGTGCCACAAAGTCCCCTCCTCCTGGGACAGAAGGTCTGGAGCAGCTCCCAAGTCCATGGAGGGAGCTTGAGAGAGATGCAGAAGTAGAGGGTACCACACTTGGCGTGGCCAGCGTGGAGCTATGAGGATCATAGATCCTTGATCCCTCTGGAGCTTGAACAGAGTCTTGGGAATTAAGGGAATGGGTGGAAAGGCATACAGGAAGTCTTGACCCCAGTGAAGGAGGAAGGCATCCTTGGCCTGAACTCCCTGACACGGAATTCTGGAACAGAACCGGGGAAGTTTGGCATTCCACGGACTTGCAAAGAGGTCTATGTCCGGGGTTCCCCACTCTTGAAAGATTCTGAATACCTGGTCCATGTGCAGGGACCATTTGTGTGGAAGCAGAACTCGACTGAGTCTGTCTGCCCAAGAGTTTTGGATTCCTGGAAGGTATATGGCCAGGAGATGGATTTGATGCTCTCTGGCGAAGGCCCACAATCTTAAAGCTTCGTTGCAAAGGTACAGAGAGCCAGTTCCTCCTTGCTTGTTTATGTAAAACATGGCTACCTGATTGTCCGTATGAATGAGGACTGTCTTGTAGATGAGCAGGGTATGGAAGACCTTGAGAGCTAGAAAAACTGCTCGGAGCTCCAAGTGGTTGATATGTAGAGAGGTCTCCTGTGGAGACCAAGTGCCCTGAGTGGAGAGGTCTTGCAGATGAGCTCCCCAACCTGTTTGGGAGGCATCTGTTGTGAGGGTTGCCTGGGGCAACAACTGTTGGAAGGGGGACCCCAGCAACAGATTTTGGGTGGATTTCCACCACTGGAGAGACCAAAAGAGGCGCCTGGAGGTTGCTATTTTGTCTGACAGAGCCCCTGATGCTTGAGTCCACTGGGTGGACAAAGTCCATTGAGCTGCTCTCATGTGAAGGCGAGCATAGGGGACCACATGCACTGTGGATGCCATGTGGCCTAGCAGTTGTAGCATCTCCCGGGCAGTTAAATGGCTCTTTGATTGAATCTGGGAGGCTAACTGCACTAGGCGTAGGCAACGGGCCTGAGGAAGATAGGCCCTTGCAGTGGTAGTATCTAGCCAGGCCCCTATGAACTCTAGGGACTGAGTAGGGGTGAGCTGGGACTTTGGGAGGTTCACCACAAGTCCCAGATACTGCAGAATGCGCCTTGTGCAGTCCAGGGAAATCTGGGTCTCTGAGATGGAGCTCGGATGAGCCAGTCGTCCAGGTATGGGAATACAAATATTCCCAGAGTGCGTAGAAATGCAGCTACTACTGCCATGCATTTGGTGAACACTCTTAGAGCAGAGGCCAGACCGAAAGGAAGCACCCTGTATTGGTAATGCTTTCCTTGGAAAAGAAAACGGAGGAACCTTCTGTGAGATGGATGGATGAGGACATGTGTGTACGCATCCTTGAGATCTAGAGAACAAAGCCAATCCTGACTCTGAAGGTATGGAAGGAGAGTGCCCAGAGAAAGCATCTTGAATTTCTCCTTGCATAGAAATTTGTTCAATTCTCTGAGATCTAATATGGGTCTGTAGCCCCCTGTTTTCTTTGGGATCAGAAAGTAGGGGGAGTAAAACCCTGACCCTTGTTGAAGAAGAGGTACTTCTTCTATTGCCCCTTGGGCAAGAAGGGCAGCCACCTCCTGACCTAGAAGGTCGAGGAGAGATGTTGGAGAATTGAAATGTCTCACCATGGTGTGAGGAGGAAGGTTTGAGAAATGAAGTTTGTAGCCCTCCCTTATGATGGAGAGGGTCCACTGCTCTGCTGTAATTTGCTCCCATCTGGGAGCAAAATGAGCTAACCTTCCTGGAATGTGAGAGGCTCTGGCTGTTTCAGAGCCAGAAAGGCTAAGTTCTCTAGCATCAAGTCAAAAGCCCTGAGGAGGCTGGGTCTGCTGAGTTGCAGCAACCCCTGTAGGCTTAGGCCTGGCCTGTTTAGGTTGCTGACACTTAGCAGCAAAACGACCTGTAGATGATTGTTGGCCAGAAGCAGGATAGAATCTGCCTTTCTTGAAAAAAGACTTCTTGAAAGGTTTTTTCTTGGCAGGAATGGAGGTTGACTTTGAAAGTCTATCCAAAGCAGAATTTTCTGCATCCATTTGAGTGGCTTTTATTTGCCAATCTTTGCCAAACAGGTTTTCTCCTGTACAGGGAAGATTTCCCAAGCCATCCTGGACCCAAGATTCTAGATAAGAAGCTTGGAGCCAAGCAATTCTGCGTGCAGCTATGGCAATGGCCGAAGCTCTGCTGGCACCCTCAAAGGAGTCAAAAGCTGCACGGTTGGAAAACTTTGAAATATCTTGAGTATGCTTAAGCCAAATAAGAAATTCTTCCCTTTTATCCTCTGGAAGAAAAGGGAGGAAAGTGTGCAGCTTATCTGCAACTTCTTTCAGAAACATACCCATATAAAGACTATAGAAGTTGATTCTGGCAATGAGCATACTGGCTTGGAAGATTTTCCTACCAAAAGCATCCAAGGTCCTGCATTCTCTTCCTGGAGGAACAGAGGAGTGTCTTTTTGCACTCTTTATCTTTTTCATAGCTGACTCCACCACAATAGAATGGTCAGGAAGCTGTGTTTTATGAAAACCAGGACAAGGAGGGACACGGTACATAGTGTCCAACCTACGAGAATGAGGAGAGATAGTGAGAGGAGTCTCCCATAACTCAATCATGTGATCATAAAGAATCTCATGAATTGGCAAGGTGACTGCCTCCTTAGGAGCCTTAGAATAACCTAAAATATCTAATTTTTAGCTCTAGGCTCTGATTCAGAGGTTACTGAAATAGAAAGTCCTTTAGCCACTTCTCTTATGAAGTCTTGAAAGGACAAGTCTTCTGGAGGAGACATTCTTCTTTTTGGAGAAGAAGGCTCTTCAGGAAGGGCTATGGATACTTCAGCAGACTCCTCCGATGCATCAGAATCTTCGGAGGAATCAAAGTATCGACTGTCAGGGTGCTCTTTCAAAGCTCGATACGCGTACCGAGCCGTATCGACATCGGGCGTTATCGGTACCGGTTTGGTACCGATGGGCATCCCTAGGCAGGGAACCACTGCAGACGACACCATGGCCGATATCAATGCAGTTGGTACCGGTACCGGCACTGGTGCCGGTACCTGGGCCGATACCGACAACGGAGTTTGTGGTATCAGCGGCGTCGCAACTTGAATAAAGGCCGTGATAGCCTGCTGCATGGATAGAACATTCTGATCCATCGATGCCATGAATGCCTGGAATTCAGTACCAGAAGGTTGTGCCGGTACCCCAGAGCATTCTAACAGGTGATTGGTCGAGGCCGTGCCATCGATGTCAACCTGTAACTCCATAGGTGGAGCTTTGGAAGCCAGAGCTTCCCGCCGGGGTAGTTTTGCCGGTGCAGGATCCTCGAGGGCAAGCCCAGAGGCATCTCGATGTTTGGAAGGAGATCTACCCTTCGAGGACCGGCTGGTTTTATGTTTGGTTACCTGAGATCCATGGGAGGAAGAAGCAGCCCTGGAAGACGTCGATGCCACTGAAGCTGCCTCAGAGGGAAACAGAACATGGAGCTTGGCTGCCCGGTTCTGTAAACCTCATTTGGACATCAAGGAGCAGGACGAACAATCCAAAATGGAGGGGTCAGGACCCAAACATTTAAGACACCATTCATGGGTGTCGGTAACAGAAATAGTACCGCTGCACTTAGTGCATTTTTTAAACCCGGAGGCTGGTTTTTCCATGAGGAAACTTTTTCGTGAGGCCTAAGGCCCAAAGAGGAAAAAACACACTAAGTGAGGGAAAAATATGTTCTTTTTTTTTTTTAAGAAAAGAAAGAAAGACCGGCGGTACCGGTCCGACGTCAGGGAAGGCAGACACGCGACCAAGAAATAAAATAAAACAAAGAACTTCTTCAGCGGTGACAGGAACACGACCTGCTGGCTCCGCGGAAAATAAGAACTGGGGAGAGGCGGTTAGGAAAGGCGGGAAGGCAGCGCGCAGGCGCTGTGGGATGCTCCCAAAAGCTTTCCTTTTTTGGGAAGCTGGGGAGCGTTCCCGCGCAGGCTCCGTCGGTACTGACGTACCCATATGTGAAGACTCATTCCTGCTTGTTCCTGGAGATAATCCTCTATGCAGAATAAGGATAGGAAAGTTCCTGTAGCCCAGTAGACTGGGGGAGGGGACGTTTCCCCGGGAGCACAATTAGCATGTGTTCCCTCCCAGGAGCCAATCACAGTCTGAGACGGAGTCAGCTGTAACCCAGGAAACCAGGGGAGGGATTAGAGAGGGGGGGGTTTCCCTGAGGCATGGAGGTCCAAGGCTTGCAGCCTAACCAGGAGGAATTTAAAAGTCTTGAAGGGTCCCTTGCAGGCAGCCAACCTCTCCCTGAGAGATCCTTTGAAGAGATGTAAGTGGAAGCCTTGACTTAACTGCAGCAGAAGAGGAAATGGAAGTAGAATGAGGCAGTTGGTGGTGGACTTTATTTTTCTGGGTTTTCTTTGGTTGTTTAAGGATGGTACAGGCGGATGCTATGACCAAGGTTTAGTCACAGTGGTATGGGTACCGCCCTTCCTTCCTTTCTCACTCCACTGTTTGGATCTTAGGGGCCATTTTGCTGGGGGTTGAGAAAATGATCACGTTTTGTGTCTTTTGCCTTGTGGAGTGGATTGGACTGGAATGAAGCCTATGTTTGATGAGGACAAAAAGGTGTGTGTGTGTGGTTGGGGGGCGGGGGGGGGGGGGGTAGAAGCCCCTAAACTGAACTTTTTCTTTTGGGTTTTCTTTTCAATAAGCTCAACTATGAAACAGGAGGCATAAGCAACCATAGATTTGTTCCCTGAGTTTTGTTTAGAAGTTTGTCCGATGGAACCAGTAGGATAACAGTGATAACCATTCCCGATTGGATACTGATGCCATTACCCACCTTTTCCTGCACAAGCGCATGAGGCCTTGAGGAACTACACCGCGGTGGCTTACAACCCATGCTAATTGCAATGTTGACATGTAGCGCACGATATCTGCCCGCCGCTTCTGCAATGTGCTAACTCCTCCCACTTTCCGCTTCTACCTATCCATTCACCACCCCGATGCATGAGTTGCAATTACTGCATAAATCAGTGCGCAGTAACAGTCCTGTCATGCCCTGTTACCATAGGCCCAAGCATGCGGCTATCATGTGCCTAAACCCACGCTAACAGCATAATGTACTTTAGTAAAAGGCACCCCTAAAGTCAATGAATGTGTGTTAAAAATTTTTAACAACCAAAAAGTTTGAAATGAACTGAAAAAAATTCCCCAATGACCAGAGAAAAAACTGAACATTTTTTTTTTACATGCCCATGCCTTCTGACCAACAATGGACTAATGGTAGAAATGTCTTTGTCAGTACATTACAAGCTAATTCCCTTGATGTATTTGAATATCTGACTGTGGACATAAGCTATTATCTCAGGATAATGTTTGAGGCCAGGGGCATTATTAATGACTATTGCTGGTAATAGATGTTTTCCATCTGCATTCATTAATTGACCAAGTTGGAAACTGTAGGCAACCTAAGACTCTTATCTTCATTTCCTGCAGATTCGATTTATGACCGACTATCAGGTGTGCAGATTTCAGTTTTTCATTGTGATGATCCCCCTCTTCCATCCCATTTTGAATAGCCCTCCCCACTTACCTCCAACCCAGATTTGCAATGCCACGGTGATGGTATTGAATATCCGGGGATCGCACAGACACAGGAAGCCGCCAAGGTTAACTGGGCAGCAGCAATATTGCATGCTGCCCGGTTAGCTCCTGTGCAGATCGCCATTGAATAGCCAGACTTAAGTCATTTACATGATTTACGGGGCTGTAAACCGTGTAAATGCCTTTTGAAAATTGGGCCCACAGAGAAAATGAGAAGTTCAATTCAAAACTTTTAGCATCTACGTTTTGGACTCTGCATGCATCCAAACATATAAGTGGATCCATGGAAATCCCCTGGAAGTTCGGTATGAAACACAAAATTTGTCAAACACAAAAGGAAAAACATGCACATGCACGCATACACACAAAGGAACATGTTTACAAAAGGTTAACATGCATTAATGAAGGTAATGCATTTCTATGGCCCACTGCAGCACTTAGTGCATGTTAATATTGATTAAAGCACGTTAACCTTTAGTAAACATGTCCTAATATGATCTCATAAGCCTTAAGAACATAAGAATGCATTACTTGGTCAAACCAAAGTTCATCAAGTCTAGTATCCTCTTTCCAACAGTGGCTAATCCAGGCCAAAGAAAAATACAGGTTCCACAGTGCTTGTCCCGTAGTAAGCAGTGGATTTCCTGGGTCCTCTTTAATAATGGTTTATGGACATTTCCTCCAGGACTATGTCCAAACCTCTTTTAAACTCAGCTACACTAACAGCTTTTACTACATTCTCCGGAAACGAATTCCAGTGTTTGATTACACGTTGAGTAAAAATATATTTTCTCTTATTAGTCTTAAATGGGTTGCACTGTAGCTTCATTGTGTGGCGTTCTACTTTGTGATGGCGTAAACAACCAATCTACGTTTACCCGTTCCAGTCCAATCATTACTTTATAGACTTCTATTATATCCCCCCTCGGCCGTCTCTTTTCCAAGTTGAAGAGCCCTAAACCTTTAAGCCTCTCCTCATAGGGGTATCCTTCCATTCCCTTTACCATTTTTGTCACTCATCTTTGTACCTTTTCTAATTCAATGATATCCTTTTTTTAATTCCTTTGTTTTATTCTTCCATTCTTTCCTTATGATTCCTAGCATTCTATTTGCTTTCTTGGCCACCGCTGCACACTGAGCAGAGGGTTTCAACATATTATCCATGATGACGCCTAAATCTTTTTCCTGGGTTGTGCTTTCTAAGATGGTACCTTGCATCGTGTAACCATAGCTTAGGTTGTTCTTTCCTACGTGCATAACTTTGCACTTGTCCACATTAAATTTCATCTGCCATTTGGATGCCCAGTTTTCCAATTTTTCAAGGTCCTCTTGCAATTTTTCACTATCCTCTTGCGTTTTAACAACTTTGAATAATTTTGTGTCATCTGTAAATTTGATCAACTCACTCGTTATTCCTATTTCCAGGACATTTATGAACATGCTAAAAAGTAGCGATCCCAGCACAGATCCCTGGGGTACTTTATTTATTTCTTTAACTGTATTTATATCCCGCTTTTCACCGGGTCAAAGCGGTACTCCAGTAGTCACCTTTCTCTACTGAGAAAATTGGCCATTTAGCTGTACTCTCTGTTTTCTATCTTTTAATCAGTTCCTGATCCACAATACTACACTGTCTCCAATCCCATGACTTTTTAATTTGGCCAAGAGTCTCTCATGAGGGACCATATCAAAGGCTTTCTGAAAATCCAGAGACACTATATCAACTGGCTCACCTTTGTCTACCTGTTTTATTCACACCTTCAAAAAAAATATAACATATTAGTAAGACAAGACTGTCCTTGGCTAAATCCATATTGGCTTTCTCCAATTAAACCACCACTATCTACATGCTCAGTAATTTTATTCTTTATAACGATTTCTACCATTTTACCTGGTTCTGATGTCAGGCTCACTGGTCTGTAATTTTCTGGATCACCCCTTGAACCCTTTTTAAAAATTTGTGTTACTTTGGCCACTCTCCAATCCTCAGGTACTACAGATGATTTTAATGATATTTCACAGTGTGCAATCTCATATTTCAGTTCTTTCAATACCCTTATATGTATACCATCTGGACCAGGTGTTTTTCTACTCCCAGTTTATCGATATTTCTTTCAATTCTTCCACTTTATCATCTTTTTATACCGTTTATATACAAAGCAAAGAATCAATTTAGTCTCTTAGTGCCCCTTTTACCCCTCTATCATCCAATGGTCCAACTGACTCTCTCACCGTTTTTATTCTATGAATGTACTTGAAAAAGTTTTTAAAATAAGTTTTTCTTTCATGGAAAGCTTCTTTTCAAATTCTCTCTTTGCCTGCCTTATCAATGCCTTGTATCTAACTTGTCAATGTTTATGTTGTTTCCAGTGTTCATCATTAGGCATCTTTTTCTATTTCCTGAAGGATGCCTTTTTTGGCAACAACAGACTCTCTGACCTCACCTTTAAACCATGCTGTCAGTTTTTTGGCCTATCTTCCATTTTTCTTAAAGCATGGAATACAGCTGGTCTGGGCTTCCAAGATCATACTTTTAAACAACATCCATGCTTGATGTAAATTCTTAACCTTTGAAGCTGTTCTTTTAATTTTTTCTTAACTATTTTACTCATTTTTTCATAGCCTCCCTTTTGAAAGTTAAAAGGTAGTACTGTGGATTTTCTTGCAGTCTTTTTTCCATTTATTAAATCAAAAGTGATCATGCTATGATCACTATTGCCAAGTCGCCCCAAAACCCTTATCTCTTGCACCAGATACTGTGTTCCACTAAGGACTAAGTCCAAAATAGCTTCCCCTCTTGTCGATTCATGAACCAGCTGCTCCAAACAATGGTACAGTAAAGAAATAAGAAATCTAAAGAGACAACTAAGGAAGCATGTAAGCCCAGACCAGCTGTATTCCACGCTTCAAGAAAAGTGGAAGGAAGGAAGTCCATAAAACTGCCAACATGGTTTAAAGGTGAGGTCAGAGAGGCTGCTGTTTCCAAAAAAAGCATCTTTCAGGAAATGGAAAAAAGAGCCAATGAGGAAAACTGGAAACAGCACAAGCACTGGCAAGTTAAATACAAGGCATTGATAAGGCAGGCAAAGAGAATTTGAGAAGAAACTTACTGTGGAAGTGAAAACGCATAACAAAGACTTTTTCAAATACATTCGTAGCAAAAACCTGTGAGAGAGTCAGTTGGACCATTAGATGATAGAGGGGTAAAAGGGGCAGTAAGAGGGGACAAGGATATGGTGGAGAGACTGAATTAATTCTTTACTGAGGAAGATGTAGGGATGTTACCCATGAATGAAATGGTATTTAAAGGTGATACTGCAGAAGAATTTTAAGAAATATCGCTGCACCGGGAAGATGTATTATAACTATTTGATAAACTGAAGAGTAGCAAATCACCTGGACTGGATAGTATACATCCAAGGGTGTTGAAAGAACTGAAATATTAGATTGCAGACCTGCTATTAGTAATCTCTGAACTATCATTAAAATCATCTGTAATACCTGAAGATTGGAGGATCGCCAATGTAACGTCAATTTTTAAAAAGGGTTCCAGGGGTGATCCGGGAAACTTCAGACTGGTAAGCCTGACGTCAGTACCGGTAAAAATGTTAGAAACCATCATAAGAAAATTACTCAACATGTAGATAGTCATGGCTTAATGTGAGACAGCCAACATGGCTTTAGACAAGGAAGATCTTGCCTTACTAATCTGTTATGTTTTTTTGAAGGTGTGAATAAACAGGTAGACAAAGGTGAGTCAGTTGATATAGTGTATCTGGACTTTCAGAAAGCCTTTGACAAGGTCCCTCATCAGAGACTTTGGCAAAATTAAAAAGTCATGGGATAGGAGATGATGTACTATTGTGGATCAGGAACTGGTTAAAAGATAGAAAGCAGAGGGTAGGGCTAAATGGCCAATTTTCCCAATGGAAAAAGGTGAATAGTGGAGTACCCCAGGGATCTATGCTGGGTCCACTGCTTTTTGACATATTCATAAATGACCTGGAAAAGGGAATAACGAGTGAGGTTATCAAATTTGGAGATGACACAAAACTATTTAAAGTTGTGAAAACCCAAGAGGATTGTGGAAAATTCCAAGAGGATCTTGATAAATTGGAAGACTGGGCAACCAAATTGCAGATGAAATTTAATGTGGACAAGTGCAAAGTTATGCACCTAGGAAAGAACAACCCAAACCATGGTTACACGATGCAAGGTTCCATTTTGGGAACCACCACCCAGGAAAAAAATTTAGGCGACATCGTGGATAACATGTTAAAACCCTCCGCCCAGTGTGCAGTGATGGCCAAGAGAGCAAATAGAATTCTAGGTATCATAAGGAAAGGAATGGAAAATAAAGCAAAGGATATTATAATGTCTCTGTATCGTTCCATGATGCGACCGCACCTTGAATATTGTGTGCAATTCTGGTCGCCGTATCTTAAAAAGGAAATAGTGTTATTAGAAAAGGTACAGAGAAGAGCCACCAAAATGGTAAAGGGATGGAAGGATACTCCTATGAAGAGAGGCTAAAAAGGTTAGGGCTCTTCAACCTGGAAAAGAGACGGCTGAGGGGAGATATGATAGAGGTCTATAACTTAATGAATGGAGTAGAATGGGTAAACGTAGATCGATTGTTTACGTCATCAGAATATAAAAAGACTAGGCGACATGCAATGAGGCTACAAGGTAACCTATTTAAAGCCAATAAGAGAAAATATTTTTTCACTAAACACGTAATCAAACTCATGTGTAATCAAACTCTGGAATTCATTAGCAGAGGATGTAGTAAAAGCTGTTAGTGTAGTTGGGTTTAAAAAAGGTTTGGACAAGTTCCTGGAGGAAAGGTCCATAAGCCATTATTGAGGGGGACCCGGGATATCACTGCTTGACCCAATATGAGCATTGTGGAACCTGTGTCTGTTGGGGAAACTGCTAGGTGCTTGTGACCTAGATTGGCCACTGTTGGAAACAGGATGCTAGGCTTGATGGACCTTGGTCTGACCCAGTAGAGAAAGGTGACTACTGGAGTACCCCAGGGATCTGACCCAGTATGGCATATCTTATGTTCTTGTCAGTTTGCTTCTTTTTTTTAAATTGATGCTGATCTGGAGATGGTGGTATACCAGTTATTTAGGAGTTCATTTAGATTATCAGTGCTAGTATCAATGTTTGTGATCGCATCATTAATAAGAGTCTTTGTCAAATCTCTTAAATTTTGAATGATAGATATCTGATTGGATAGGTGTAGATTTTGCTGACTGTATTGTGAGGCTGAAGACAATAAGGTGATGATCTGACCATGGTACAGAAAGGAAGTTTAGGTTATCTTTGAAGGTTTCATATAGTATATTTGGAAGGAATATAAAATCAAGAATGTTCCCTTTCTTATGAGTCAGGAAGTTAATTATTTGCTGATAATCCATGTCTGTCATGGCATTTAGGAAGGTTGATGCATGGGAATGGCTTAATGAATTTATGTTTAGTTCATCTAATATCAGATAGCATTTAGAGGAGTGTGTGCAGACAGTTTCCATTATGTTTCTTAGACCATTAGGATCAGCTGTAGGTAGTTTATAGACTAGGCAGAAAGATATATTATTGTTTTGTATTACAAGGATATCAAGATCTCCAGAGCTATTTGCTAGTGAGAGTGATGAGGTGTAATCCTTCTTCATTAGTATGAGAACATCTCCTCCAGGTTTGTTAGATCTAGGGGAATGAAACATATTATAGTTGGGAACCTTCAGCTGGTTCAGTAGGACGTTGTCCATTTCTGAGCCAGGTTTCGGTAATGAATAAAATGTCTGGATCATTTTCGAGCATAAGGTCAACAATTCCTGGGATCTTATTCCTTATGGACCTTGTGTTTATTAGTATGCATTTTAGGAAGGTTCCTGACAGGCCATCTTTAACCTCAGCCTTGTTGTTCTAGTGTATTGTGGGAGTAATGTGGATTAGTCTATTTCTGTTATGAAGTATTCTATGATTGAATCTGTGGTATAATGGATGTGAGTAATTGGCAGAATTGTATTGAAAAATAGAGAAATGTTGTGTTTGTATTTGAGTTAGTGTGAGGAGTTGGACTTGTGAAAAGAGACAATACAGTAATATTAAACAGTAAAAGAGACTTGTGTTAAGGAAAATACATTTTGATGGTTTTGTAGGAAAGCAACAATGAGTGAAAGGTAGACTACATTGTAGGATTACAGTTGTGAGGAGAATTTTCTATATTATGGTATTTGGATGTTTTATGTGCTTACCAAAGTTCAAAGTTCCATGCCTAAGGACCACACCAAAGGGCCCTCTGGAAAGACCCTCAGGTACAGGTGCGCCTGAAGCACAGCTGATTAAGTAGGGCTGAGATTCTAGTGTATTTTGTTTCCTGCAAAACTTTAAACCTATGTGACTCAATGTCCTCTCTAACAGAGCGCAACCCCTCCACCAATTTGACCTATTCTAACATTTCAATATAATTTGTACCCAGGTATCACAGTGTCCCATTGGTTGTACTCCTTCCACCAGGTATCTGAGATGCCAATCATATCTAACCTTTCATTTAGTGCTATATATTCTAGCTCTCCCATCTTATTTTTTTAGACTTCTAGTATTTGCATACAAGCATTTTAGAGGTTGTATTTTATTCATATTAATCTTATCTGTTGATAGGTGTAATTTGGAATCTTTCGGCGCTGTACTGCTTATGGAGGGTTTATTGCCCTGATCGCCCATACGGCAAATACACTAAATCAAAGTAAATGTGACTAAGTACTTGAAATGATTTACTGAGTTACTTTTATCTTTGTTGGAATCTCTCTGTCGGGATGTCCTAACTCCCCTGCTTTGCAAGTATCCTTCAAGTATACATCCTTCCGAAACATGCGCTCCTGGGCAACTTCTTGGCTTTCCCCTACTATCAGGTTTAAAAGCTGCTCTATCTCCTTTTTAAAGGTTAATACTAGCAGCCTGGTTCCATCCCAGTTAAGGTGGAGCCCATCCTTTCCTCACTTTGGAATGTAGGCTAAAAAGAAAATAAAGTATTGCAAATCATTTCAAGTATTTTGTCACGTTTACTTTGATTTAGTGTATTTGCCATATGGGCGATCAGGGCAATAAACCCTCCATAAGCAAAAACCCTTTGGCCAAATATTTCCTGCCTAAATTTACATTTCATTTAACTTTGGGTGTACCACAGACTCTTCAGAAAGTACCTCGGCTTCACTTTAAATATTTAGGAGTGATATTTATTATATTATAATTAAATTGATGATTTGTTGTTCCTATTTTCTTTCAATTATGAGAAATTGTTGGGAAAAACTAAATTAGGACTGTCAAGAGTGGAGGGACATGGTAGTTTCTTTGTTTTACATAATATCACAGAGAAAAACCACCACAAAGTGATCAACCCCACTATCATAACCAAAAGTCAATGAAGAAAAGTGGTAAACCCAAAATACATATAATGGTGCTAAAGGGAGTCATCAAAAGGTGTTTACCCCAACCGGACCTTATTGGTCAAAAAGGAATTGCCATAGATTCATCATTTGAGTCCCCTGCCCTACAGCATTTTCTAGATTTTTGTTCAGTGCTATTATTGCTCGACTATGAATAGTAAGATCACTAGTGCCATGAATGTGATTCCAACATTCAAAACAGGTAGATAAAGATGAGCTGGTTGTTATAGTGTATCTGGATTGTCAGAAAGCCTTTGACAAGGTCCCTCATGAGAGACTCTTTTGGAAACCAAAGTCATGGGATAGGAGACAGTGTATAATTATGGATTAGGAACGGGTTAAAAGATAGAAAGCAGAGATTAGGGCTAAATGGCCAATTTTCTCAATGGATAAAAGTAAAGTGTGGAGTATCCCAAGGATTTGTGCTAGGCCCGCTGCTTTTTAAAATATTTATAAATGACCTGGAAATGGAAATAACGTGTGAGTTGATCCAATTTGCAGATGACACAAAATTATTCAAGGTTGTTAAAACAAAAGAGGATTGTGAAAAATTGCAAGAAAACCATGAAAAATTGGGAGACTGGGCGCCCAAATGGCAGTTTAAATTTAATGTGGACAAATGCAAAGTTATGCATTTATAGAAGAATAACCCAAGCTACAGTTAAACGATGCAAGGTTCAACATTAGGAATCACCACCAAGGAAAAAGATCTAGCAGTCATCGTGGATAATATATCGAAACCTTCTGCACAGTGTGCAGCCGCAGCCAAGAAAGCAAGTTCACAATCCTGTTTTCAACAGTGGCCAATCCAGGTCACAAGTATTTCCAAAAAGGTACACCGATTCCACGTAGCTTATCTCTGGATAAGCGATGGATTTCCTTGGTTCTCTTTAATAATGGTTTATGGACCTTTCTTCCAGGAACTTGTTCAAAACCTTTTTTAAACCTATCCTGATTAGCCCTGATTTCCCTCTACAGTTTATTATGCAAACTGATGCCTCAGAGGTAGGCCTAAGAGACATTCTGGCCCAGGAAGTCAGAGATGAAGAACATCCCATAGCATTCATCAGCAGGAAACTGCTTCCTTGGGAGAAGCAGTATGCAGAGATCGAGAAGGAGACCCTGGGAGTCAAGTGGGCTTTTGAATCCTTCAAATACTACCTGCTCGTGAATCCATTTATGCTAATAATGAACCACTAACCCCTAAAGTGGCTGGCTCAACATAAGGAGTCCAAAAGCCATATTATGTGGTGGCTTTTGAGTCTCCAACCCTACTGGTTCCAGATCCGCCATAGAGCTGGTTGGATTCACCTGAATGTGGACTTCCTTTCTCGAGTGGGTGTCCCAGGTGAGGCAGGTGCTCAATGGGGTATGGTTGAGCTGAGGGGGAAGGTGTGTAATGGGGTCTATAGAATGTTACCCGACCCCCTCCAAAGGGATTATTAACAGTCCCCTTTAAGAGTGTCTGCAGCCCAGAGTTCAGGGCTGGGAGAGTGTGGCTCATAGGGAGAGATTAAGAACCTTGCAGGCTGCAGAGATGCCTGTGGATCCAGAAGTCCTTCCAAGGCAAGCCATGCAAAGGAGTACCAAGGTAGGAATTTTAACTGGGGCTGGAGGAAGGGCTGGGAGGACCAGCTTGTGGAAGTTTAACAAGCTGGGACAAAATTAAGCTGATTTTGTTATACCTGAACTGCTGCCTGTTCTGGGTTTTGTTTTGTGGAGGTTTAACAAGCTGGGATAGAATACAAACTGCTTTTGGTTTTCCCTGCACTGCTCTCTGGCCTGTATTTAAAAAAAAAACCCTTCTCAGCACACCACGCTTACCACAGGGGCTCTCCTTGATGTCTAGTGTGGGTGCAAGAGTGAGCTCCAGTCACTGCTGCCCCATCAGACATCTAATTTAAAATGGTGCCTCTGACTTCCTAGTGGCAGTTTCGTGGTCAAGCTGCCAAATTAGCACTCCAATAGAGTGAAAGTCACTGGGGATCATTCCTATCCCCAATGACACCAGGGAGATTTTAGTTAGAGCCAGGGGGTGGGAAGGGGTTGTAATTGTTGTCAGTGAGATCTAGGGGTAGGGTAACTTAAAACCCCACTGGCCCCTTTCACAGATAGCAGGTCTTAAATCAGGTCCACTATCTCGTGGATATAACCAGTTACCTGTGATGTTCCTGGCTGCAGCTCAGGACTTTAGTTCAGCAGAGCTTTTTGTATAATACATGAAGAACTGATCATGTCCTAATGCAGACATCTAAATTCCTCCCTTGAGGTCCTATGTAAAATGGGGCTTCTTGTGTTTCAGATAAATTTTTGACACTATTTCTTGTTTCTTGTAGCATCTGAACTACTCAGGGTCAAATAAACTTGAAAGAAGCAAATCCTGTTCCCAGGACTTATATATGTACTATTATCTCAGTACTTATAGCAATGTATAATTTAAAATGTAAACTATGATCATGTTATCTACAGTATATAAGGTGCAATGCATATGACCCGGTTTCCAGGGAACCCAGATCTAGTCCAACAAAAATAGCCTTTTGGGATCTTTCTTAATATTTCTCTTTTAAGTACAGTTCTCAGACACTAGATTGCATTTCAAAGTTTTAGTTTTGCCTTCAGTGTCTTTATCATTTTCTCCCTGAAGGAAATACCATCAGCTCTGATACAGTTGGCTCCAGTGCCTTTATCTCTTGTCTGTGAAGGAAGCCGATACTGAGTCTGGCAATCAGGGCTTGTAATGTTTCTGTTTATTGGCTTCAAATACTCTGGGAGGCTTACTGTGATTTGAGATCTCAGCAGTAAACACATAGGGGTGATTTTCAGACTGTCAGCTTTTAACTTGTGGACTTCATCACACCAGTTTTCAAAGTAAGAATACTTGCATATGGTTGCTTTGAAACATGCTGTGGATATCAAATATTTAGAGACATTTCCACCTGCTTCCCTCCCCCCCCCCACCCCTGGGAATATTATGTTCATTGGAATTAGCATGCATAGATCTGAAAATGCAATCTGTGTTCATTATTTTTTTCTCTAGCCCTAAGCATGTCCTTCGGAACATCTCCAAGTGGGCCTCATGTATTAAAGTAGAAGTGACTTTGCAAAAATACATTTCATGGGGAAAATAGCGCAAAATGCCTGAAAACATACAAAAATGCCAAATTTCAATTTCAGTTTTAATTTTAATTTATGAACTTGATATACCGCTTACCATCAGGGCTGTCCCAACCATTAGGAAAACTAGTGGCGGCATTTGGAGGTGGCAAAGAGCAGGGCATCCAAAGCTAAACTATTGATTCTGACAACCGGGAAGGGAGGGAATAAGGATCAAGGTTTGCCTAGGGTGCCAACATCTTGAACCAATTCTGGGGCCAGCCTTGTTCGTCATCACAAAGAATATCAAGCGTTTTACAATATTATAAACCCCCAGCATCCTGAACCCCTTCCTCTCACCAACCATAATAAAAGCAGCAACTGCCGCATTCTTCCACCAGATGCCGTACAATTTTCAATTTCCCCCCCACCACACAACAATAAAATACTCTGTCATCAAATAACCCCACTCCTATCCACATAAACTTCAAGCATGTTGCATTATTTTTCCCTTTTACTAAAGCATCGGCAAAGGTCTGCGCATTGAGAGCAAGAAGTAATGCATGGTATGCGCAACAGTCACGCATTGTCAGAAGCATGCATGTGCTAGCCTCTCCCTCCCAAACAAGCAGACTCAAGAGCTTGTGGGAGATCCTGACCCACTTGCATGAAGTGCAAGGCTATGAGCAGAAGTCCCTGGGTAGAACCAATCAGAAGATCTCAGCTACCTACCAACTGTAAGAGTGGGGCTAGTGGGAGAGCCTGGGTCCTACTGGCCTAGAAGAGGAGGGCTGCTGCCTGTAAAAGCCTTCAGGAGACCCAGGGTCTTGTCAGCCAGAAAAGTGAGGCTGCAGCCTGCAAAAGCTGGCAGAGTCCCCAGGTCCTGCTGCATCAGAGAAGGAGAGCTGCAAGAGAAGGGTAGGGAGGCGCAGGGTTAGGAGGAAAGAAAGGGACAAAGCATAAGGAAAGGGGAAAGAGAAGAAGGGTGGAGCATAAGAGGAGGAGGCTGGTGGGAGGAGAAAAGAAGAGATTGTGATTGCATTAAGGGAGAAGGAAAGGAAAGGGAGTGAAGTCCTGAGAGAGTGCATGGCTGGGTGGAGAGAAAAGAGGGCAGTAAAGTATAGGAAGGGAGAATATTTCAAGAGGGAGGAGGGATAAGTAATGGGTGCAAGAGGATAAGGGAAAGTGCCTGTCAAAATCTGTTGTTTAGCTTTGAATGCCCTGCTCTTTGCTGTTCCACCACAGATGTTACCACCCTAGGCATCTGTCTAGTATGCCTAGTGGTTGCGCCAATCTTGTATGCATGCACCATTTTCTCAAGAAGATTTCTGAAGAGGGTCTCAGAGCACATCCACTTCCAAGGACCTGGGCCGAGCAGGAGCAAACCATGATGGAGTTCTATGAGGTAGCCATCTTTCCATCATTGCTGGGGGCCATAGACTGTACCAATATTCCTCTGAGGCCTCCAGCCCAACATGAGGCCTGCTTCTGAACTAGGAGAGGCACACATTCAGTAAATATGCAGATGGTCTACAACAGTCAGACAGTAATAGATGCACTGCCAGTGACCCTGGCTCCTGTCACGATACTTACATCCTGACACAGTCAGGCCTGGCCGAAGAGTTCTCCTGTGGACAATTTCCAAATAGAAACATAGAAAAATGACGACAGAAAAAGACCACATGGCCAATCTAGTCTGTCCTTCCATATAAACAACTACAATCGTCCTCTTTTTTCCCTTAGAGATCCTCTGTTTGTCCCATGTTTTTTTGACTAGATGATGACTAGATACGTACAAGAGACACTGCAAAGCAGGTGATATTGTTGTGCATGGGCACCTAACTTGATGGGAAAGCAGGCCACTATGGGTAAAGGAGAGCACCAGTTCTATCTGTGGCACCAAATTAATTAACAGCAACCATACATGCAAACTCTACTTGCAATCACAACTATCTCGGTCAGTGCACCCCATCCCCCAAATACGTATGTCACACTGATCTATCTTCCATTATTATGACGGCAAACACTCCCATTTCCTTAGATATATCGATGTCCCTCTCATGGAGCTATGTACGGTGTGAGAGCTAAACAAACCATTATTCTGCACTACAGATGACTGTGAATATCCTCTCTATACCTGGCTGCTGACATCTCTGGCCCCAACCACCTCAGAAAGAGCCATATAATTGTGCACACCAAAGAAACAGGGCCATTACTGAATGCACATTTGACATTCTGAAGGCAAGGTTCAGGTACTTAAATCATAATGGAGGTAGTGTACTGCACAGTCCTGAGAAGTCTCTCAGATTTTCAAAGCGTGCTTCATGGTACATAACATTGCTACATGACATGGTGTGACAGAGCTTGAGAGAGAGATGCCTGAAGATATCACCGTAGACCCTGACACTGAAGAAGAGATTGGCAGTCTTCCAGACACCCCCAGCTGCCACAGTTGCACTAAGGAACAGACTAGTGGAGCAAGGCTTTGCAACACGAATGTATGTATTTATTTAAAGTGACATTTGTGAGAATATATAGATACACACAGTGCATGGTGAGGATACAGTGCATATTAACAAAGTGCCTTCCTTTCACCTCTCTATCATCCCCTGAACCCAAAGGGCAATGTTTAGATGTTTGCACACTCCTGCGCAGTGGAGGAGCCTCAGATGTGCAAGAACCCTCCTCTGGATCCCCTTCATCCTATAGGTGAACAGTTTCAGGTGGTTGATATGGAGCAGCATCTGAGCATTATTGAGCAGCAAGATCAGTGGTAGGCCTTGAAAGTAGGGCAGCAGCTGCAATGAGGGCTAGTTGCAGTGTTAGCAGCAGCAGAGGTGCCAACATGATGGCATCATGCTGGGCAAGGAGCTATACGGACCCAGCCATGCTTTCTTGCTGAACCATCTGGTGCTATTGGATAGTCCTCAGTTGCCTGATTTCTTCCAGGAGCTCCTGGGTGTACAGCCAGTGGTCCTTGTGGACTCTTTCACCCAGGTTTGGCTATTCATCCTCTGCTGAGGGTGTAGTTATGTCTGCCTCCCCCTGTAAGTAGGATGTATGTGCTGATCTATCACCATTGCCCTCTGGTTCCTCGGCATATGCTGTTTCTCGATGCCTTCTTTCTCCAGCCTGATCCAGTTCCACCTAAGCTTGACTGTGGCTCTGTGTGCTGCCGGCCTGGTTCAATCGCCTCCCCTCTAGTGCCAGTGGGAGTTGTGTGATCCAAGAAGGCCTCTTCCACAAAGTACTGCAGAGTAACATCCTGCTTCCCCTCCAGCATCTCCCCACAACTCAGTGGATGATTCATTGCCTATCTGCAGCTCTGGAGTTGACATTTTGCTTGCTAATTCCTCACCGGTGACTGTTACAGAAGCACTCATGTCCTCTGATGACTCTGTGGGTTGCATCTCTAGGGGGCTCCCATTCTTCTGCCTCCATCTCCTCCTCCTCAGAATCCTTCTCATCCTGCTCTTCTAATGCAGGTACGTCAGCTCCAGCCTAATGCCCTAGTGCAGATTGTGCAGGGCCATAGCAGATGATGAGGAAGCTAGTAAGAGAAAGACAGCATTGCAGGGCTGACCTCAGACATTTATGTGAGTCAGGTCTCGCCTCAAAGAGCTGCCCTTCACGTGAGCCATTTCATGGCCGACTGCTGGTAGGGTGTTGCTGGTATTTGCTTACTCTCTCTGTTATGTTTACACCTTTTTTACAGAAATGGCAAAATGCCTACATTATCTGACAGGAACCGTTAGGTGGACATGGTGTGCCCATAGTGACATGCCTCAAGTTTTGGCAGAGCAGCAAATGCAGTCTTAAAAGTCATTAACACCATTCCTGGTAACAGTTTGTAAACCTAGCTTTCCATTTTAAAGTGAACACTGTTTAATTAGACATCTTTTCTTGGTACAGGAATTATTGTGGGACCTTGGCTCAACAGTCACACAGCTGCTCATCAGTGTTTGCAGAGAAAGGCTGCTTGCAGTTATATATCGTTAGGGTCATTTGTCATAAGGTAACCACTGCATATTAACTTGCTACATGCACAAAACATTGCCTCTGATACAATATGTACTTACAAACTACACACTACATACACTTCATGTGCTTTTTATCCCTTCCCTTCTTCCTGGTGCAGTTGCTCCCTGGTCTCTGCCAGGAACGCTTGTTTTTATCTGCTCAGTGCAATGACTTTCACCTTCAGGGCCTCTGCATCCCGCTTTATTCCTGTACTCCTGCAAAGAACCAATGAGATGATATGTGCCTTGTGGAGACCTTCAGCATTCATGCATACAGTACACAAAACAACAAGGCAATGCCTATGTGCAGATGGATGTAGCATCATTGCCTTGCCATATCTCTACTGTCCCTAACAGATTCCCCATTGGGAGGGTCTGTCTTACGGACACAGACATCTATCCAAGTGACATCTGTGCTCACCAACTGCCAAGTTTTCACAGGTAGCCACACTAGCTTTCTCCTTGCTTGTCACATGTAAAGACCAAGTGTTAACTCCATCCATTCCTGATCTCCCCTTTAAACACCTTTTATGCTAACAACAATGCAGTTCCTACTATCTGCCTATGTGACTGATGCACTGTCTATGTACTACCACTATTGTTGGGGGGAGGGGTTCAAAGGAGAGCATGTAAGCTACTTTATCTTTCCTGGTGGAGGGGCATCCTGCATTTGGTGTGCTTTGCTGATACAAAACAGTTAAACAACCTGGGTCAACATTTAGTGCATATGTATTATATATTGACCTTCACTGTTTTCCATTGTTTTCCACCAGTCATCACATAAGCCTTATCTTTGCAGGAAACGACGGATCTTGGACCAGGCTTTGGCTATCTGATGGACACTTCACTGGCTCCCTATCCATTTCCGTATCCAGTTCAAGCTTCTCCCACTGATCTATAAGCACTCATTCTGCTGCTCCTCACTACCTTTCCTCTCTTATCTCTCCTTACACCCCTCCTTGTGAACTCCGCTCCTCTAGCAGAACGGTTCTATCTGTGCCCTTCTAATCTACTGCTAACTCCAGACTTCGATCCTTTCACCTTGCTCCTTATGCCTGGAACAAACTTCCTGAGTCTGTCTGTAAAGCTTCACTTTGGCCCTTTTCAAATCCAGGCTGAAAACTCACCTCTTCGAGGCCATTTTTTGATCTTGATCCACTTAGGGGCTTGTTTACAAAGCCACGGTAGCAGCTTTTGCCCTATATCGGAGCCGCGGCCCCATTGAATTCAACCATAAACAAGCCCCTTTGTCTCCAATGTACCCTTGTCCTCAACTGTTGTGCTGTAGATTGTAAGCTCTGATGAGCAGAGATCGTCTTTTACAAGTGTCTGTACAGCGCTGCGTATGCCTTGTAGTGCTATACAAATGATCAGTAGTAGTAATAGTAATAGTACTACACCTTCTGTCATCCCCTGGGTACAGTTAACTTTCTGGCAGAGCACCAGTCTTGCCAACAGTTCTATCTCCTCCTTGGAGAAATGTGCCTGTCTTCTATAAGGAGCTATAGAGACATTCAGGCAGTCTATGTCCATGCACACGTATAGTATGGCCTACATGTGCACTGGGCCTACTGCCTATGCACATATTTTTAAAGATATACATATGGATCACATATTCTTCGGTCTATGGGCATTCACCAAATGCTCTATTCTATTTTGGACTATGACATTTACGTGGATTGCACATATTCTGCATGTTGTGTCTATTTAGATTTTATGCATTTTATACATACATTCTGATGTTTTCTGAAAATATCCTTTTTCAGACTAGACACCATTATTTCTGCATTTTCCTGCCACCTACACATCATGTTCAAATTGGAGCCTATAAGTTTAGCTTAGGCATGCTAAATAACAAGCCTGCACTAAGGGGTATGTTTACTAAGCTGGGCTAACAGTTAACCAGGCTATCTGCAACTAGGTCCCATTGAATAGGACATACCCCTAAATGTATACAGCAGCACGGTGACTTGATAATACTTATGTTCAACACTGCTGACTAACCACTGTGCCATTAAATATTGACCCCCATTATTTTCATATCGCCAACATTTAGTAATTATACAGTGAAGATTATGGACTTTATTGAAGAACTTTTTCTTATTTGTTGCCTGTGAGTAAAATCTTTATTGAGTAAGAGCCAAAGCTGGAGATGAAGTTGGGTGTGGAGTATTATTGTAGTAGATAAGGAAAAAGAACAGATTAGATGTACTTTCTAGACTTTGTGTACTACTGGTTTCTATGTTTGCATGTTCCTCTTGTTTCATGGAACAGCTATATAGTAGTTGTCCTTGTAAATTAAAGGCCTGCATCTTTTAACGTGAGCCTCCTCACCCTCCCAGTCCCTTGATTTCTAATCTAGACAACATTGAGGTCCAATATTTTCCTTAGATATGGCTCTGCCCTAATACCTTTGCTCTAAAAATTATGCTTCCCAACTGATAAAGATAAAACCATTGTAAATCAACACTCTCCCTTCTCTGTTTATCTTTTGCGGTATAATATAGTTTTCCTGCTAGTTCTGTTCCAGGGTGTACAGTGACCTATGGAAAGACGTGCCAGAACAGGACACGCTGCACTGAAATAAAATCAGAAATAGCTGGCTTTCGGATTAGCCTTGAAAAGGTATATAATTTACAAAAGGGTTTCTTTGAGAAATAAATTTTCAACATGTATTCATGAACAGGAACATATAGCTCAGTGAATATAAACAATGAAAGAACAGCAATTCAATAATTATTATTTTTGGATGAAAGAAACTAGCAACAACTGATTAGAGACAAAATGATAGCCATATAAGGATAACAAATGTTTGAAAATGCAAGGTTACCAGACTTCCTAAGTGCAGTGCCATCAAACTCTGTGAAAGCTACTTGACCATTAGATTAGATGGGATAGTCGGTATACTGTAATATAGTATTTGGATTTTAGATGTAGCTATTCTTTGCCAAATCCAAGCTCAAGGCGAATTACAGCCAGGCATGCAAGTTATTCCCCAGTCCACGTCTGCTCACAATCCTTTTTACTAAAAGTGTGGTAAATTTTGTACTTACCACATACTACATGCAAAATTAACCTATGGCAAGTGCAAAGCTTTGTGCTACTGTTGGGGGGTTACCAATACGCTCCCATATAGTTGCGTACAGAAAAATACTTTACTACATGGTGTTTTGACATTTAGCATGGATGCACTTAGCTACTGTAAGTAGGAGGCAGCAAGTGCATTTGTGTTAAATGCACAAATGACAGTGTACAGTAACGTTTCATGCACAAACTGCAATGTGCAGCCTGCATCTATTCAGAGCAGACCTAACCACTAGGTAAACTAGGTGATTGCTTAAAGTTGCAGTTTCCGGGGATGCGACAGAGAACAGGACATTCAAAGCTCAACAATAGATTCTGACAGTCAGGGAAGATGTAAGGCTTAACGTTTGTCTAGGGTGCCAACACCTTGCACCAAATCTGGGGCCTATTCCCAACCTATATCTGCCCATTTCCCACCCCGTGACATGCTATGCAGTTAGCATGTGAATTAGCATGTGCTAGCTGTCATGTCAGAGTGGTAATGGTCATTACACTCGTGTGCTAACAAACACCAATTCATGCATTGACTGCTTAATCCTCTTTAGTACAAGAACCCATAGTTGCTCATCATAGTGCTCAAATGATTTTTCCTATTGATCAGGGGAATGGATTTCTTGCATAGTTGGTTTCTGTCTAAGCTGGCCTTCCTCTTTTGCGTTGACCTTCTACCTGGGTCAAGCATGATGTCTTTCGATAATGATCTCTCTCTCTTTGCATGCCGTGTCCAGTATGAAATTCAAAGTCTTGTCATCTGAGCTTCTAAAGAAAGCTTAGGTTTGATCTCCTCCAGTACTGACTGGTTTGTTCTTCGGGCAGTCCACGATATAAACAATATTTGTCACCAGCATCATAATTCAAATGCATCGATTTTCTTCCTGTCTATCTTTTTCACTGTCCACCTTTCACTTCATATGATGTTATTTAAAATACAATGGCTTGAACAAGTTAAATCTTTGTATGAAGAGAGTCATCTGCTCTTGAGAATCTTGTCTAGGTCTTTCATAGCCATTCTGCCAAGAGCAATGCACCATCGGATTTCTTGACTGCTTGTTGTTTCTTTATTGATAGTTAAACCAACTAGGTTAAAGTTCTCAACTATTTCAATTTCTTCTCCATCAACAATGAACTTACCGATTTTGCCAGTTGTCAAGATCTTTGTCTTCTTTACATTAAGGTGCAGGCCCATTTTAAGACTATGTTAATTGATCTTGAGAAGCAAATGTTTCAAGATCATCTTCACTTTCAGCCAGTAATGTAGTATCATCAGCAAAGCGAAAGTTGTTGATGAGTCTTCCACCAATCTTCAAACCTCGGTTGTCTTTATACAGACCTGATTTGTTCTGCATGTAAATTAAACAGGTAAGGGGAAAGTATGCAGCCTTGTCGTACACCTTTGCTGATTTTAAACCATTCTGTTTCTCTTTGTTCTGTTTGAACTGTTGCTTCTTGATCAATGTAAAGTTGTGCAAGAGAACTTTCAGTTGTTCTGGTATACCCATGCTTCTTAGTGTGGCTCATAGTTTCTCATGGTTTACACAGTCAAAGCCTTGCTGTAGTTGATAAAACACATATGGATATCCTTTTGGTATTCTTTTGTCTTTTCAAGGATCCATCTCACATCCGCGATGATGTGTCTCATTCCTCGTCCTTTCCTGAACCCTGCTTGCACTTCAGGCAGTTCTTGTTCCAGATATGGTTGTAGTCTCTGCTGAATAATTTTGAGTAGAATCTTGCAGGCATGTGGGATCAGAGTGATTGTGTGATAATTTCCATAGTCAGGTGGATCACATTTCATTAGTCTTGATATAAACACAGATCTTTTTCAGTCAGTTGGCCACGATGTTGTCTTCCAAATTTCCTGGCAGAGCCTTGTAAGTATGGTAACAGCTGCATCTGATTGCTGTAATAGTTCAATGGGAATGCCATCAATGCCCGGTGCTTTGTTCTTTGATAAGGCTTTCAATGCTGCTTCAACTTCTTTCATCACCAATGGTTCCTGAACAAAAGGTACAGGTTGAAACGGCTGTTGGTCCACTTAATCTTTATGGTATGATGATTCTGTATATTCTTCCCACCTTTTCTTGATCTTCTCAGCATCATTCAACATGGATCCTTGAGCATTCCAATTTGAGGCTAGAATTTTTTCTTTAACTCTTGTAGCTTTATGAAAGCCGATCTTGTTCTTCCTCTAATAGTTTCTGATTCTGTTTCCTTGCATGTGTCATTATAATACTTCTCCTTGTCTTTCCTTGCTGCATGTTGGAAACCTTGTTGAGTTCTACAATTGCCTCTCTTTCTCCTCTGGCTTTAGCTTCTCTGTGTTTCTGGGCAGTTTCCCAGTCATTCATTTTGGCCGTTTTTGCTTTTTCACCTTTTATAGAGACCCAACTCCAACTGTGACTGTGGTACATAATAGGTACATAAATAAGTCTAACCACCCTGTACATAATGTTCATCCAATTACCCCCCATGTTCAAACCCCCCACCTTACTTATTGTTAACTGTATGCATACTTTATTTCTTCTCGTTGATGTTCAAAGCACTGTGTTAACTGTAAATCATCTTGACTTGTAGAAAGATGGCATAGAAAAGAAGTTAGTTAAATAAATAAAGTATTAGTTTCTTACAACATAACCTTCTTGATGTCATCCCATAACTCTTCTGGAGCTCTGTCATTTGTATCTAAAGCAGCAAATTGATTTTGCAGGCGGTCTTTAAATTCCAGTGGTATATTCTTAAGGTCATATTTTGCTACATTCATGAGTGGCTTTCTCTTTTTCAACTTTAGCTTGAGTTTGCATACTAGTAGTTGATGATCTGTACCAGAGTCAGCTCCAGATTTTGTCTTCATTGCTATTTTGGAGCTTGTCCATCATCGACTTCCACAGATGTAGTCAATTCGATTTTTGTACAATCCATTGGGTGAAGTCCATGTGTACAGTCACCACTTGTGTTGCTGGAAGAAGGTGTGTGTAGAATTCTATCAGTCTTTCTCCAGCTCCTTTTCTGTTGACAAGTCTATATTTTCCAACCACTTTACCTTCTTCTTTGTTGCCAACATTTGCGTTCCAGTCACCCATGACTATCAGGATATTCTGTTTGCATGTTCTATAAATTTCACCTTGTACTTGTTGATATAACTCATCACCTTCATTCTCTTCTGCAGCTGTTGTTGGAGCATATAGCGTAGTTACAAACCTGTAATAGGTGTTCTCCAGGGACAGCATGAATCAGTCCTCACTTATGGGTGACATCGGCACCAACTGAGCCCTCGTGGAGCAATTCTCCAGCTTTCAAAGAAAGCCTTTGGGATTGCTGCCACACGTGTGGTCCTCTTCCTGCCCAAAGATGCCATCTTGCTCTGTCAGGTTCCATAGCTAGATCCCTACTAAGCAGATGGCAAGGGAAGGACAAAAATAGCAACTCTTCAGGGGAGGTGGGAGGGTAGTGAGGACTGATTCCTGCTGTCCCTGGAGAACACCTGTTACAAGTGAGTAACTACACTTCCTCCAGGAACAAGCAAGAAGTCAGTCCTCACTTATGGGACTTCCCAGCTACAGGCTACCGAACCTGTAACCAAAAACACCTCTGCGAGGCCGTGAGCAAAAGTGGATGCCTGAAGGAGCCCCGAGTCCTCAGGTCCCTGGGGTGGAGCTCTCAGTAGCTGTTGAGAAGGATCAGAGGGCAGGAGTTGCTTATACCCCAAACAGATTTTGGAGAACAGCCTGGCCAAAGGTGCTGTCCTGGCAGGACTCCCCCTCCAGGCAGTAGTGCACAGTGAAAGTGTTTGATGAAGACCAAGTTGCAGCCCAGCAGATGTCCGTCAGGGGTACTGAGCGCAGCGAAGCCACCGAAGCCGCCTTTGCTTGGTGAAGGCGATGTAGTCCGCCACCCAGATGGAGAGGATGCATTTGGTGATTGCCTGCCCCAGGCAATTGGGATCGTAGGCTTGTGACCAGACTTGCGATGAGCCTGGATGCACTGGAGGTAGAAGGCAAGAGCCCTCTTGCAGTCAAGTGTATGTAATACTGCCGATGCCTGATTGGTATGAGGCCTCAAAAAGAAGGTCAGTAAGACTATCTCCTGATTTAGATGGAAATCTGAGTCAACCTTTGGTAGGAACTTGGGGTGGGTGCGGAGGACCACCCTGTTCCCATAGAACCCGGTGTAGGGAGCCTCAGCCATAAGAGCCTGAAGCTCGCTGACTGAGCAAGCCAAAGTCAAAGCTACCAGGAAGACCACCTTCCAGGAGAGGTGCCGAAGCGAGCACGTCGCCATCGGCTCAAAGGGTTGATCATGTAAGCTGCATGAGCACCACATTGAGGTCCCACTCCGCTGGAAGAGGCCGGATGAGAGGCTTGGAAAGCAAGAGGCCTCACATGAAGCGGGAGACCAAGGGCTGCCTCGAGAGGGGTTTCCCCTCTATGGGGATGTGGTTCACCGAAATGGCACTCAGGTGTACCCTGACCAAGTTGGATTTCAGCCCTGATTTCGCGAAGTGGAGAAAGTACTGGAGAATCCACAAGGTAGAGCAGGAGAATGGGTCGATCTGGAGCTCGGAGCACCATACCGAGAAGCGGCGCCACTTAAAGGCATATGCCCGTCTCATCGAGTCCTTTCTCGATGCAAGGAGGACCTCCTTGACCCTCTGGCAGGTGCAACGGGGCTAGGGAGACCCACTCAGCTGCCAGGCTGTAGGGGACAGCAAGGCCAGGTTTGGGTGGAGCACCCGATCTTCCTCCTGCGTTAACAGTTCAGTGGCACAGCCCAGGGTGACTGGAGGCTCAGACGAGAGCCAGAGCAGAAGCGGGAACCAAGGCTCTCGAGGCCACAAAGGAGCCACGAGGATCACTGAAGCTTGTTCCCGCTGAACCTTGTGGAGGGTCCTCACAATGAGAGGAGTGGGAGGGAAAGTGTAAAGAAGCCTGGAGGTCCAGCTTAAGAGCAACACATCCAGGGCCACCCTGCTTGGGTGTGGAACCGGGCCGCCAAAGTGGGGAAGCTGCGATTTCACTGGGCTGGCAAACAGGTCCATGGACGGAGTCCCCCATCGATAGAACAAGAGACTGGCGATCTCTGGATCTAGGTGCCACTCATGTGGGCGGAGGATCCTGCTGAGTTTGTCTGCAAGGACATTCTCCTGGCCTGGGAGGTAGACCACTCGTAGGGTCATTCCCCGGTGAAATGCAAAGGAGCAAAGGAGGATCGCCTCCCAACAGAGGTGGCAGGATCCTGTTCCCCCCTCCTTGTTTATGTAGAACATGGCTACCCAGTTGTCGGTCTGCACTAGCACCAACTTCCCCCTCAGACGGCTGCCAAAAGCCCTCAGGGCCCACTGGACCACCTGAAGCTCAAGCAGGTTGATTTGCTGCTGAGATTCTTCAGGCGACCACTGCCCCTGGGTGCACAATTCGCTGTAGTGGGCTTCCCAACCCAGCAGGGAAGCATCCATCATCAGGATGAGCTCGTGCTGTAGGGTCTGGAAGGACATTCCCTGAAGGAGGCTTTGGGGGTCCCACCACCAATCCAGGGAGTTGTGGAGACTGTTGGAGACCCAGATAGGGTCTCTGAGGTGGCCAGAGGTCTGGTTCCATTGTGCCCTATGGTACTACTGGGCTGTCCCCGCATGTGCATGCGGATATGGGGGACCACATGGACGGTGCAGGCCATGTGTCCTAGGAGGCACAGCATGGCCCATGCTGTAGACCTGGGCCACCATGGCTCGGAGGCGGTCTGCACAGTCTGTAGGCATGAAGGCGGTCGCTCGCTCTGTGTCGAGGCGTGTGCCGATGAACTCCAAGGTCTGGACCAGTTCGAGGTGGGACTTGGGGTAGTTGACCAAGAAGCCGAGGCGTTCGAGGAGAAGGAATGTGCGCGCTGCCACCAGGCAGGCTTCGCCGGCTGAGGTCCCTATGACAAGCCAGTCATCGAGGTAGGGGAAGACGGGTATGCCCTGCCACCTGAGGAAGGAGGCGGCCGCAGAGAGACACTTTGTGAAAACCCACGGCACAGATGCGAGCCCGAAGGGGAGCACCCTATATTGGTAGTGCTCCCCTTGCACCCTGATGCACAGGTATTGCCTGTATTGGGGGTGGACTAGGATGTGGGCATAAGCATCCCTGAGATCCAAGGAGCATAGCCAATCACCCTGCTGGAGAAAGGGCAGCAGGATGCCAAGTGATAACATTTTGAACTTCTCCCACACCAGAAACTTGTTTAGGTTCCCGAGGTCGAGGATGGGTGGTAGGCCCCCCCCCCCCGTCTTTTTCAGAACAAGGAAGTAGCAGGAGTAGAACCCATGGCTTCAAAGGTGCAGTGGTACCTTCTCGACTGCCTGCTGTGCGAGGAGGTTGGACAGCTCCCGCTGCAAGTAAGTCTGGTGCGAGGGAAGCAGAGTAGGCTCCGCTGGGGAGAAGGGAGGAAGGAGCCTGTCCAGGTGAAGACGATATCCTTCTTGGACCACCCGCAGGACCTAGGTGTCAGATGTGATCGACACCCACTGTGGGGCAAAAAGGGACAAATGTCCCCCCACTGGCGGAAGTGCTGACTATAGAGGATATGCCGTCTGCGTCAAAAACTCTGAGCGGGTTGGGGTGGCACCAGGAGTTGGGCCTTGGGCCCTTTAGGCTTTCAGTGGCAATGCGCTCCTCCATTCCCCTGTGTGCCAGAGGCCGATGCAGGGGTGGGTGGGAAGGGTGGGTATCCCTGGTAGGGGAGCCCCTTTCTTTGGAAGAATGGCTTCTTGGTTTGCTGCTTCTTCCGAGGGAGAGAAAATGTCTTATGCAAGAGCTGGGTCTGAGTCATGAACTCCATTTCTATCTCAGTGGCCTTAGCCTCCATGGGCTTACCAAACAGTTGTTTGCTGAGGCAGGGGATGTCCAGGAGCTTCTCCTGGACCCACTACTCCAGGTCCGAGAACTGGAGCCACGCCTGGTGTCTGACCCCGATGCCGGCTGCCGCCACTCGGGTGGAGGACTCAAATCCATCATACGTGGCACGGGAGAGGTACTTCGAGCACTCTGCGACGGACCTCAAGAGGGTTTGGAATTTGAGAAAGGGTTCACCCCCGAGACCTGTGGAGAACCTGCCAAGCTCCTTGGTGAGGTCGTGCAGGAACATGCCCATATACAACTGGTATGTCTGAATGCGGCATGTGAGCATGGACACCTGATAGGCTTTGTATCCAAGGGTGTCAAGGGCTCTAGACTCCCTGCCCGGCGGGACCAAAGAGTGTGACTTTGGGCTTTTTTGCTTCCGCATCGCCGATTCCACTACCATGGAGGTGTGTGGAAGCTGGATCTTCCGAAAACCTGGGTCGCATTGGACCCTGTACATGGCATCGACGCGTTTGCTCACAAAGGGGACCAAAGCAGGTGTCTCCCACATGCGGAGGAGCAGCCTGGACAAAATGGGAGGAACCGAGACAGAAAGAGACTCCCGAGGCGTGGACTCATACTGTAAGATATCAAGCTCATCAGCTTGTGGCTCCTCTTCAGCCTGCATAGCCAGGTTGAGAGCCCTTGCCATGTCCCACATGAACACTAGAAAGGATGTGTCCTCAGGCGGCGAACGCCTCTGAGAGGTGGGTGGGGACAGATACGAAGGGAGGTCCCTGTGGGCACAGGTCTCCAGGGAGGTATCCCTGTCTGGCTCCCAGCCTGAGAGATCCGAGAGAGTATGACTTTGTTTGGTCGCCCCGTCCAGAGGCTGAGGCCCGCTTGCAGCCAGAGGCCTTGGAGGATCTCGCTCCCGAGGAACGGGAAGGCGAGCGAGACCGATGCTGAGGACCCTCATGAGGCCCACGGCTCTCGGGGGGTTTCCAGGGTGGGTTTGGGTGTCCCTCTCAAGGGAACCTCTGTCTTGAAGCGCGGGCCAGCAGTGCTGTGCATGAGCACCTGCTGGACAGCTAAGAAAGCAGAAACACTGTGCTCTAGTGTCAGCATTTGGGACTCCCACGCGGATGTGCATCCCTGCGATGCCAACACTGGGGTTACTGGGTCTGGCATGGAAGAGGAGAGGGGGTCCTCACCGGGACAGCCCTCAGGAGACTGGGCGCCATCGCCGGAGGCCTCCATGTCTGTACGAGGTACCTTTCAAGGCCGCTCCTTGTCCAACTCTCGGGAACACCGAGGGGGGCTGAGCGACAGAGTGTGGGAGCAGGAGCATTTGTCTGGAGCCCCCAACAGCAACTTTGGAGGTCGTCTTCTTACGCCTCTCCACTTCAGGGGACCCCTGATTGGAGTGCTGCCTTGAACGCGGGGCCGAAATGGGGGATCCCACCAGCAGAGGGACGACCGATTGTGCCGCCGGGGATTCCGGGGCTACCTTCTGGAAAATGTCATCGGACTTCTGCTTATGACTTAGCAGGGCTTTGGAGAACATTTCCTTGCAAAGAGAACAGAGCTCCTGGTCATGGTCGGCCCCCAAGACACCGAAGACAGCAGTCATGGGTGTCCATGAGTGACATGTTTTTGGAGCATCTGTTGCATTTTTTTAAAACCGGTGGCCATTGGGGCAAAAAGGGCCCACCTAGGTCGAAGATCTTTGTGGCCAGCAGTTGAAGGAAAAAAGGGCGCAAAGCCCGCAAAAGAAAATTTTCACACGAAAGGACATCCCCTCGCTCAGGGGAAAAGGAGAGCAGGGGAAGGACGGGTAGAGGACCGGTGTTACTGGAAAAAACACAGGCCAGAGGCCGAAAACAAAACACTTTTTCCGAGGGACGAGGACGTGCGTCCGAAGGGCTCCGCAGAAAAAGGGAGACTGAGCAAGATGGCACCTTTGGGCGGGAAGAAGACCACGCATGCATGACAGAAATCCCAAAGGCTTTCTTTGAAAGCTGGGGAATTGCTCCACATGGGCTCCGTCGGTGCCGACATCACCCATAAGTGAGGACTGACTCCCTGCTTGTTCCTGGAGAAACCTGAATTATAGTTGCATTGAAGGGCATTCCTCATAGACAAATAGAAATTAAGCGTTCACTGATTGCATTGTATTTCATTACAGTTCTTGCAAGTTTCTTCTTGATTATAAATGCAACACCATTTCTTCTTTCCAGCATAGTAGACCATGTGATCATCAGATGCAAAGTGCCCAGTGCATTTCAGTTTGCTGACACCCAACAGATCGAGTTGTACACCTTCAATTTCATTCTTGTTCACCTCCAACTTCCCTTGGTTGATGCTTTGTGCATTCCATGTTCCAATATGTAAGACATCTTTTCAGCTTCTGACTCTCATTTCATGCGCAGCTACATCAGCAGTCAGACATCCCGAGGACTTTGATCCAACCACATCATAAATGCTGGCTTTAGTCTGAAAAGTCTTCAGCTCCTTCCCAGTAGCCAGTTGAGTGCCTTCCGGCCTGGGGATCTCATCATCTAGCACTATAGTGCAATTTATTTTGTTGACTATCCACTGGGTTTTCTTGGCAAGATACAGAAGTAGCTTGCCAGGCCTTTCTTCCGCGTAGGTAATTCTAGTGTTGCTGCTGTTGTCACAATTAGTGTGCAGTAAATACCATGCACTAATTGCCATGTGCAGTCCACTTCCACTCTCTGCCATAACCTGCCCATTCTCTGCCCCACTGAGCATTGAGCCGTTAATGCAGGAATTAGTGCATGGTAAGCGCTATACCAGCGTGGTAACAGTTACTATGGCCTCTGACTAACCACTTATCATGCATTAAAGCGCACATTAACCATTTGTGCATTTTAGTAAAGGGGCCCCATACTTTATTTCTGCAAAGAGTAGGTAGAATTAGAGGCAGGATGAGATTGGAGAGTTTTGTATTTTTGACACTGCATGTTTTTCAGGGAAAAAGCAGGCACAATTTTTTGTAAAGTGACAGTATGTGCATGCTCTCCCTCTGTGAACTGCTGCAAAGTACCCATGGGCTTCGCATGTGCCAGCATGGAGGGCATTTTTATAATAAGATACACAAGACGGCCCAATCCAGATATAACTTAATAAGAATCAAAGCAAAACAATGGAGAAACAATTGTACAAAATTCAATGTTATATACACTGACCCTCTATGCAAATGATATTTTACATAGTTATTATACCACTGTATATAGCGAATTGTTCTATGTAGCTGAATACGTACTGCTTTGTACAATTCAATGTATTATTCTTTGTAAACCGCATTTGATCTGCTGGAAAATGTGGTATAAAAATTTTAAATAAATAAAATGGGGCGTTTAAGCTGTTAAGGTACATAGGCACATATAAAACGGCCTTCCCGAAAGCTCTCATACAAAGTTACACCTGCTCCGAGGCAGGCATAACTAAGAAGCCCTTTTACTAAGTCCTGTTAAGGTTGTGCACTTAATGTGTGTTTTTAACGCACAGTAAATGTAAAGCCTCTGCAGTAACTATCACAGGGGAATGACCAGCATGTTCTCGGCAGTTCTCATGCGTTTACGTATGCTAACAAGTGGTGCAATTAATGTGGGTGCATCTGTCGACACCCAAAGAAGTATTGTTAGGCGCACCCACAAGAATTGCCACCTGGCCACCGAGTGCACGGCAACTGCCTTCATGTTAGCAACGATTATGCTCTCCCCACCCACACTGCACTCTTAACTTGCTCACTCGTCATCCTAGTGCATGATGGCTGATTAATGCGTGTCTTAGTGATCGCTCGCTATCATGCCCACATCTTAGCTGTCACCGCAGACAATGAGTGCATGCTAAAACATGCATTAACCACCTAATGGACTTTAGTAAAATGGCCCCCTAACGTTTGTGGGGATACATCGTCTATCACTTATTAAAATTTGCTATACCGCCTTTTGCCTAGGCATCAAGCAGGTTTACAATAATTGGCACTATGCACATCAGTAGTACATGCTTTCACTACTGATCCCTAGGTAATTTTAGAAGCATTTATTTCTACATGTCAAATGCTTTTTTACAGGGAAAGGTTTATAAAATTGACCCAATACTTTTTAAAATTACCCTACACAGTGGTAATTTTATAACTGTGCACTTCGGTGAATTTTTGAAACAAAAGCATGCGCACACTTAATTTTGAAAATTCCCCAGGGAATTTATGCACTTACATTTACATCTGATCTTTGGTAAAAACGGGGCCGGCCCAAGGGTTTCAACTGCCCTAGACGGGCCTGCCTGCTGACTCGCCCCAAGACACGTCATGCCGCATCCATCATTTCACCATGGCGACCTCCTCCATGAGTTTTCAAACACCAGCTTCCTGCCACCGCTTTAGGAATCAGTACTTTCTGTGATGCTCTTTAATATCTATCTTTTACTGTTGATGATAAAGTTGTGCTCACTTGCTTTATCATATAAAATATTTCCAGATGATATTCAGGTTCTTTTAATGTTGGACAACTGATAACCTAGATGCAGAGGCATAAGTTCAAATGAGAGGCCCCCAAGCAAAATTTGCTGAGGGCCCCTCATGATGGTGGCAACAGACAGAAGGAGGAAGGTAGAGGACACCTTCTGCCCCCTTTCAGCCCCCTCCAAAAACATTTTTTAAAAAAATCAGAGCACAGAAAACATCATACTTACAATAAAGATGTTTACTGCGCCATCTCCTGCTGCCTCTCTGTTAGAAAAGTACTTTGCCGCAGCAGGCCGAGGCCCTGAACATCCCCCCACTGTGCAGCTGAAGTCTTGAATAGCATGAGACTTTAGGTGTACAGGCTGTCGGGGCTCAGGCTGCCGTGTAAAGCACTTTTCTAACGAAGAGCTAGCGGGAGATGGTGTTGCAAACATCTGTATTGCATGTACAGTGCCTTGCAAAAGTATTCATCCCCTCGGTTTCTATCCTGTTTTGTCGCATAAGGGGCAACCTGAAATGAAAATGAAGATTTATTTGTATGTTAGGTAATGGACCTAACAATATAGACCAAAATGGTGAAGAGTAATGACAATAAAATACCTTGTATATATCATAAAAAAAGTTAAAACTGAAAAGTTGTGAGTGCATATGTATTCATCCCTTTTATTATGAAAACCCTAAATAAGATCTGCTCCAACCAATTAACCGCAAAAGTTACATTAGGATCCACCTGTGTGCAATCAGTGTCACATGATCAGTCACATGATGCCTGTATAACTATACCTGTTCTGAAAGGCCCCCGACTCTGCAACACCACTAAGCAAACAACATGAAGACCAAGGAGCACTCCAAACAGGTCAGAGACAAAGTTGTGGAGAAGTATAGATCAGGGTTGGGTTATAAAAAACACATATCCCAAGTTCTGAATATACCACGGAACAACATTAAATCCATTATAACAAAATGGAAAGAATTTGGCACCACTACAAACATGATAAAAGAAGGCTGCCCACCATAACTCACAGACCGGGCAAGGAGGGCATTAATCAGAGATGCCACAAAGACACCAAGGATAACACTGCAGGAGCTGCAGAGATCCACAGCGGAGATGGGAGCATCTGTCCATAGGACCACTTTAAGCCGTACACGCCACAGAGCGGGGCTTTATGGAAGAGTGGCCAGAAAAAAGCCATAGCTTAAAGAAAGAAATAAGAAAACATGTTTGGCGTTTGCACAACAGCACCCAAACACATGGAACACAAACGGGCCCCCAAACACATGGAAGAACATTGAACTTTTGGACCATCATGGGAAACATCCATGTGTGGCGCAAACCCAGCACTTCACATCACCCCGTGAACAACATTCCGACAGGAAACATGGTGGTGGCAGCATCGTGCTGTGGGGATGTTTTCCATTGGCAGGGACAAGCAAACTGGTCAGGACTGAAGGAAAGATGGATGGCACTAAATATAGGGCAATTCTTGAGGAAAACCTATTTCAATCTGCCTGAAATTTGAGACTGGGACGGAGATTCACTTTCCAGCAGGACAATGACCCTAAACATACTACTAAAGCTTGTTTAAAGGGATATATTTAAATATCTTGGAATAGCCTAGTGAAAGCCTAGACCTCAGTCCAATTGAGAATCTGTGGCATGACTTGAAGATTGCTGTACACCAATGCAACCCATCCAACGAAGGAGTTGGAACAGTTTTGCCTTGAGGAATGGGTGAAAATTCCAGTGGCTAGATGTGCTAAGCTAATAGAGACATACCCCAGGAGACTTGCAACTGTAATTGCAGCAAAAGGTGGCATTTTTTAAAAATTGTTTGTGTCACAATAAAGGATATTTTGCACCTTCAAAGTCATAGGCATGTTGTGTATTTCACATGGTGCTATCCCCCAAAACTCCATTTTAATTCCAGGTTGTAATGTAACAAAAAAGGACAAACACCGAGGGGATGAATACTTTCTCAGGGACTGTACGATCTTTGCCACGCTTTGCCATTGCCATTACAGGCTAGGGACCGCCGAGCCGACTGGGACCCCCCATCTAGCTTCGCGCCCCCCCCCTCCCACATTGAGAGGTTGCTTGGGCAGCATATATGCCACTTTCTGGATGATAAATTAGGATGTACCCTGCTTCAAATATCAGATTATATGTGCGTAAATAAATTAGTGTTAAATATCTTCAATGCTATCTGTTTAGCTCTCTGTGCAGGGGCTAAGCGGGTAGTAACGAAAATCAGTGCTACCCGGCTATCTCCTGCGGCTTCCGGGTTGTGTGGCAAGACCTGGATTTTTAATGCTGGGGCTGCAAATGACCTCGGCATTGAAAATCCAGGTTAGGCGGAAGGGGGTCGGGCTATGCGCCGATGTGGTGCATAGCATTGCCCAGTTGAAAACCGGGCCCTTAATTTTCAGGCTCTAAAAACTGAGGCCCTAAATTTAGACCTGCTACATTTGGCCTACATTACAGAACCTAAGTGAGGCACCTCTTGCTGAAAATCAGTGCTGGATGCCTAATGCACTCTTCTTGACTTGACCCCATCCCCGTCTACTTTTTAAGCCCTTTAAAGATAAAGGGGCTTGTTTACAAAGCCGCGGTAGTGATTCGCGATCGTTATCGGAGACGCGGCCCCATTGATTTCAATGGGGCCGCGGCTCCGATAACGATCGCGAATCGCTACCGGGGCTTTGTAAACAAGCCCCAAAGGGGCCAGGATGAAAATTTTCCCCGGCACCTAATTTAAACTAATTGCCTATACCATTTGAATATTGCCCCCCACCCGTCTCTTGCAACTTTTGCCTGCTGAATGATTTCTCGTTGCCAGATTTTCGGAGAGTAAATCAGAGACACCTGGGCAGGGCTGAGCTGGGCTGAGAGGGGCAGTGGTCCTCCTTCCTCAAGCATCTTTTCCCCAAATGTCTTGAAATGACCACTCTAAATAGCATTCAATCATTTCAAATGTTTAAAACAAACAGTAGCAGCCCTTCTCGAGTTATAAGCACGCATGAATACATATATACTTAAACTTTATTTTAAAACAAGAACGTCAGAAATTGCCCAAGGTGAGAAAACCAAATATAAATCCAAGGGAATAACTCACCTCCCTTGTCAATAAATATATTGAGCTCCAGTGACCATAAGTAACAAATTAGCTCTCGCACTTCTCATAATATAATTCTAGAAAATGGACCATCAGTTAAGGACTTCTATGTGGCTTACTTGCTTGCTTATTCTATTCAGTATCTGGTTCAGCAAAAAATATTTATTAAAGTTTTGTTTGATTGAATATTATATAATATACTTATCTGCACTTCAATTTTCCCGACATGAATTCATGTTTCGTTAGTCCTGCAACAGGGGATACTGAAGTGCCTTCCACTATAAATAAGCTCTATCTACCAGCAGCTTGCTCTGAAAAAGAAGTCTTCTTATAGCAGAAACCTGCCAGAAATGAACACAGATCAATTAACTAAATAAGTCTTCAATGAGCAAAATGGAAAAAAAAAAATCCATAGCACTCAGAGGAATGGGATCACAGCAATGACCCCTCCCCCCCCCATTCAATTTTGAAATTAAGTCCATTCGGGTGAAACAAGTTCAGATCATAAATATTTTTTCAGGACCAATGATCATATTGAAGAAACGCTGAAAGGAATAAACGAGCAAGTGAGCTACATCTAAGTCCCTAACTGATAGTCCATTTTTTAAAATTATATTATGTGAGAGAATTAATTTATGACGTTTGTTTTTTATGGTCTAGATATTTACTGACAAAAGAGGTGAATTCTACACTTGGATTTAAACTTATACATATGAATAAATATTCTAGACATTTCTAAAATTCCTTCTGTTTTTTTCAGAATAGAAGCTCATTTTATATTTTCTACCAGAAACAAGAAGACTGCATTAGAGGAGTATGCAGGAGAAGCAATGCCCTTTGCCTCTGTCTCCACCGAAACTGGGGACAGGAGAAGGTTATAGTCCATGGAATGAGGAACAACCCCCAGAAACTGTGGACAGTTGGTAACCTCACCATCTGTCTTTTCAGTTGCACACGGAGGTCAATATTTAGCAATGTGGTCACCATTTAACTTCAAAAGCATAACCTCTATACTTAAAATTATACGTTTTTTCAGCAGCGCCATCTGTATGTATGCGGCCTCTGGAAATCCACACAATTTTAAAAACCAGTTATGCATTTAAGCTATACCTTCATTGGCATTTCGACAGATAAGATATATTTAGTGGCTGAATATCAATAGTGAACATACTTTTTTTGCGGCCCTCACCCCACCTCCAACCATGCTCCATTTTGCAAAACACACGCTTTTGATTGCATTATAAATAAAATGGCCAAAATTAAATGTAGAACTCCACAAGATTCTTTTATATAAAAGCACTTAGCAGGTAACGCCACCATTCACCGTGTCATTGCTTTAGAATCGGCTTCATAGTCTTGTGTCTGCTTGGGGCTTCTCTTTGCAGCTAATAAGCATGCATAGTTTCTGTTTTGCAAGCACAAGCAAACCCCTTTTCTCCTTTCCCTGACTTCCATGCTACTGCAAACCCTTGTGGATCCTTACTGTTTTTTTAGCACTACTGGACACAGACAACACTGTGCCTACCCTCCAAGAGCTTACAGTCTAAATTGTACCTGAGGCAATAGGAGATAAAGTGACTTACTCAAGGTCACAATAAATAACAGTGACAGTAACTGAAGCAGGATTTGAACCCTGGCTTTACTGGGTAACAGCCCATTATTCTCATCACTACGTTACTCCCTCTTCTTCTGAATGCCATCTCTGAGAACTTTCTCCTCTTCCCTGCCTCTTCCATAGCTGCCCTCTTCCTTCTATGTCACTTCCTGCGTGAGAGAAAGCATAGTTACTCACCTGTACCAGGTGATCTCCAGGAACAGCAGGAATTTAGTCTTCACATATGGGTGACATCACGTACCGATGGAGCCCGTACAGGAAGCTCCCCAGCTACCAATAGGAAAGCCTTTGGGAGCACTCCACTGCGCCTGAGCTGCTGCCTTCTCGCTCTCCCAACTCCCTCTCTTCAATTGTGTTTGTAGCTGAAGAAAAGGAGTGGAAAAAACGAAACAAAAATAACTCTACAATTCCAAGGGGAGGAGGGCGGGTTGTGAAGACTAAATTCCTGCTGTTCTCAGAGATCACCTGTTACAGGTGAGTAACTACGCTATCTCCAGGAACAATCAGGAATGTAGTCTTCACATATGGGACTCCCTAGCTCCCAGATCTCTGAAGAGTTGGATCGGGTAGAAAAGTCTGACTTCCCTGCCATGGAGATCTGGTAAGAGGTGGGCGGGGGGTAGAAGTTGTTTTTACTTTCCAAAAAGATGCTGAAGGACCACCTGGACATAGACTGCATCCCAGCGGGAGTCCTTGTCCAAGCAGCAATGGGCTCCGAAGGTATGGATAGAGGACCATGTAGTAACTCAGCAAATCTCATCAATGGCTACTGAATGGAGGTTAGCAACAGAGGTTGCCATTGCTAGGACATTAGGAGCAGTCACGTGTCCCATGAGAGAAAGACTTGCTTTGTCATATGTGAAAGTCTGTTATCCATTTGGATAGTGTACGTTTGGTCACTGGAAGGCCCAGGTAAACAGGATCAAAGGAGACAAAGAGCTGGGAGGACTTCCTAATGTCTTCTGCCTTTTGGAGATAGAAGGCCAGAGCCCTCTTACAGTCAAGTGTATGTAGGGTGGTTTCTGCACGAGAAGCGTGAGGTCTTGGAAAAAAGATCAGCAGGATCACCAACTTATTGAGATGGAAAGGTGATACTACTTTCGGAAGAAAGTGGGGGCGTGTCCAAAGGATGTCATGATGAAAACATGTATATGGAGCATGAGCCACTAAGGCCTGCAGCTCACTGATGGCTGATGTCAGGGCAATGAGGAATAAAAAAACCTTCCAAGATAAGCATCGTAGATGTGTGGTTGCTAAGGGCTAAAATGGCGGTTTGAGGAGCTGAGCTAGTACCACATTGAGATCCCATGCCACTGTTGGTAGTCAAATGGGTGGTTTGGTGAGAAGTCCCCTCATGAAATGTGCTACCAGAGGAGCTGTGGAGATAGGTCTGCCATCCACAGGCTTATGGAAAGCTGAAATAGCGCTAAGCTGCACTTGAATTGAATTCGTCTTAAGACCTAGAGAAGATAAATGCAAAATACTGAAGGAACGTAGGTACTATTGCTTCAAATGAATTGTGACCATTTTGAGAGCACCATGAAGCATATCTATGCCATTTCTGGTGGAGAGCTTTCTGGAGGAAAGGAGAATATGTTTTACAGCAGTAGATAGTGGCAGGCCCTGGAAGATTACACTCTCAGCAGCCATGCTATCAGGTGAAGGGACTGCAGATTTGGATGGAGAAGTGCTCCATTGTCCTGAGATACGAGATCCGGCCTGGAACCCAACAGGATTGGTGATGTTTGCATCAGATAAAGTAGAAAGGAAACAAGGGTTCATGGGGCCAGTGAGGGGCTATGAGATTCAGAGCCCTTGTCTGCTTGTAGTTTGAGGAGGGTCTTCGAGATGAGAGGAATGGGGGAAATGCATAAAGGAGTCCCCAACCCCAGTGGATCATGAAGCCATCTGACGTTAGACTGAGTTTGGATGGAATTCTGGAGCAGAATTGGGGAAGTTGAGTGTTCTGTGGAGTGACAGAGATCTATCACTGGTGTTCCCCAGATGTTGAACAGTTTTGCCGCTGCTATTGGGTCTAAAGACCATTCGTGGGGTTGTAGGATCCGACTCAGCTTGTCTGCTAGGAGATTGGTTTCTCCTGCAATATAAACTGCACGGAGGTGCATGTGGTGGAGGAGGGTGAACTCCCAGAGTTTGCAGGCTTCTTGACATAGGGGAAGGGAGCCCGTGCCCCCTGTTTGTTTACATAAAGCATTGCCACCTGATTGTTTGTCCTGACTAGGATCTGACTGTTTGGGAGGTGGTGCTGGAAAACCTGGAGGGCATTCGTGACTGCTTGAAGCTCGAGGAGGTTTATCTGTTGTATGGATTCCTGGGCTGTCCACAGACCCTATGTGGAGACAGAATCCAGATGTGCTCCCCAACCCTGCTTGGAGGCATCCATTGTCAGTGTATACTGAGGTAAGGGTGTCCAAAAAGGTGGCCCTAAGAGATGATTTGCTGGGGTGCACTACCACAGGAGAGATTCAGCCATGGGGGGGGTGTTATCTGGATGACATCCCAGAGGCTCCCTGTGGAGTGGGTCCACTGGGTTGAGAGAGCCCACTGAGACTGACGCATGTGAAGTCTTGCATAAGGGAATACATGTACTGTGGAGGCCATGTGTCCCAGGAGGGATAGAAAGCATCGAGCCATAGCCATCTGTTGTTGGCACATGTGGGTGGCTAGTTGCACCAGCCTGTTCATGCGGTCCACAGACAGAAAGGCTCTGGACTGTTTCGTATCCAGAATGGCTCCTATGAATTACAACCTTTCAATTGGAGTGAGGTGGGACTTTGGGAAGTTTATCACAAAGCCAAGGTATTGCAGAAGTGCAAGAATTCTTTGTTAAAATGAGCCGAGTTCTCTAGGAGAGTCTGCCTTTATGAGCCAGTCGTCTAAGTAAGGGAAGACAAAGAATTTGTTGCTTTGGAAGTGAGCTGCTACAATGGCCATGCACTTTGTGAAAACCTTTGGTGCAGATGCCAGACCAAAAGGAAGGACCCTGTATTGGTAATGGGTGCCCTGACAGGTGAAGCAAAGATACTGTCTGTGGTCTGGATGTATCAAGATGTGAGTGTAGGCTTCTTTGAGGTCTAGGGAATAAAGCCAATCTTGTTCCTGTATGTACGGAAGGAGGGTTCCCAGAGATCATTTTGAATTTCTCCTTGATGAGGAATTTGTTTAGCTCTCTGAGGTTGAGAATGGGCCTGTGGCCTCCTGACTTCTTTGGAATGAGGAAGTAGGGGGAGTAGAAGTCTTTGAACAGTTGGTTTGCTGGAACTGGTTCTATAGCTCTTTGGGAAACACACTCCTGCCCAATCCGGGCAGTGGGAGCCCTCCCTCCACACACTCCTGCCCAATCCGGGCAGTGGGAGCACTCCCTCCACACACTCCTGCCCAATCCGGGCAGTGGGAGCCCTCCCTCCACACACTCCTGCCCAATCCGGGCAGTGGGAGCCTTCCTTCCACACACTCCTGCCCAATCCGGGCAGTGGGAGGCTCACACGCACGCAGGCAGAACCGCATAAAAGCGGCGTCCCTACTTCGTGGGAGCCGCTGAGCATCGCTAGCCCTCCAACCGCCCTGGTGAAGCTCCTGCCCTATCCGGGCAGTGGGAGCCTTTCCCCCACACACTCCTGCCCTATCCGGGCAGTGGGAGCCCTCCCTCCACACACTCCTGCCCTATCCGGGCAGTAGGAGCTTTCCCTCCACACACTCCTGCCCTATCCGGGCAGTGGGAGCTCTCCCTCCACACACTCCTGCCCAATCCGGGCAGTGGGAGCCCTCCCTCCACACACTCCTGCCCAATCCGGGCAGTGGGAGCCCTCCCTCCACACACTCCTGCCCAATCCGGGCAGTGGGAGCCCTCCCTCCACACACTCCTGCCCAATCCGGGCAGCGGGAGCCCTCCCTCCACACACTCCTGCCCAATCCGGGCAGCGGGAGCACTCCCTCCACACACTCCTGCCCAATCCGGGCAGAGGGAGCCCTCCCTCCACACACTCCTGCCCAATCCGGGCAGCGGGAGCCCTCCCTCCACACACTCCTGCCCAATCCGGGCAGTGGGAGCCCTCCCTCCACACACTCCTGCCCAATCCGGGCAGTGGGAGGCTCACACGCACGCAGGCAGAACCGCATAAAAGCAGCGTCCCTACTTCGTGGGAGCCGCTGAGCATCGCTAGCCCTCCAACCGCCCTGGTGAAGCTCCTGCCCTATCCGGGCAGTGGGAGCCTTTCCCCCACACACTCCTGCCCTATCCGGGCAGTGGGAGCCCTCCCTCCACACACTCCTGCCCTATCCGGGCAGTGGGAGCTTTCCCTCCACACACTCCTGCCCTATCCGGGCAGTGGGAGCTCTCCCTCCACACACTCCTGCCCAATCCGGGCAGTGGGAGCCCTCCCTCCACACACTCCTGCCCAATCCGGGCAGTGGGAGCCCTCCCTCCACACACTCCTGCCCAATCCGGGCAGTGGGAGCCCTCCCTCCACACACTCCTGCCCAATCCGGGCAGTGGGAGCCCTCCCTCCACACACTCCTGCCCAATCCGGGCAGTGGGAGCCCTCCCTCCACACACTCCTGCCCAATCTGGGCAGTGGGAGCCCTCCCTCCACACACTCCTGCCCAATCCGGGCAGTGGGAGCCCTCCCTCCACACACTCCTGCCCAATCCGGGCAGCGGGAGCACTCCCTCCACACACTCCTGCCCAATCCGGGCAGTGGGAGCCCTCCCTCCACACACTCCTGCCCAATCTGGGCAGTGGGAGCCCTCCCTCCACACACTCCTGCCCAATCCGGGCAGTGGGAGGCTCACACGCACGCAGGCAGAACCGCATAAAAGCGGCGTCCCTACTTCGTGGGAGCCGCTGAGCATCGCTAGCCCTCCAACCGCCCTGGTGAAGCTCCTGCCCTATCCGGGCAGTGGGAGCCTTTCCCCCACACACTCCTGCCCTATCCGGGCAGTGGGAGCCCTCCCTCCACACACTCCTGCCCTATCCGGGCAGTGGGAGCTTTCCCTCCACACACTCCTGCCCTATCCGGGCAGTGGGAGCTCTCCCTCCACACACTCCTGCCCAATCCGGGCAGTGGGAGCCCTCCCTCCACACACTCCTGCCCAATCCGGGCAGTGGGAGCCCGACCTCCACACACTCCTGCCCAATGCCGGCAGTGGGAGCCCTCCCTCCCACACTCCTGCCCAATCCGGGCAGTGGGAGCTCTCCCTCCACACACTCCTGCCCAATCCGGGCAGTGGGAGCCCTCCCTCCACAGACTCCTGCCCAATCCGGGCAGTGGGAGCCCTCCCTCCACACACTCCTGCCCAATCCGGGCAGTGGGAGGCTCACACGCACGCAGGCAGAAATGCATAAAAGCGGCGTCCCTACAGGGCGCGCCCGCACCTGAGGGCCTCGCCAGAGGGCCCTTTGGCGGTGGCCCTTAGGCGGTGGAGATTAGGCACAGTTGAAACATCATCCACTCAACCGCAACAAGGCTGCAAGTATCAAGAAGCCTGACTCACATGACCAAAACTCCGATAACGGACAGAAAACGAAAGTGCAACAATCAAATGACTGACGGCTTGAGCTCCCCAGGCCGGGTCTGAGCTCGCCGGTCCCGACCACCACGCTCCACGAGATTCCCATAGCTGGACCAAAATTCGACATCAAGAGCTTTCAACTACAACGATATCACCCAGGTAAACAATTACTGGACTTATCTACCTCCTGATGCAAAAGACCACTGTGCAACCCTGGCCTAACCCCCTCCCCCCCCCAAGTAGGAGCCAACATACCTCTGTATATATAATGTGTAAACTCCCCACTGTCACAAGCCCTGTTCTCCTCAAGCCAGCTGTTACATTGTAAACTCCTACCAACTCTAAAGGCTACTACTGTTTATTTAGAGCTAAATGAAACAAAGTATCTCTAACCAGCAAGTTGTTACATTTCAATGCAGTAACCCAATAACCTTCTTGCAATAACCTTAAGACTGTACCGCACAATACTGTATCTGTTTATACTGAATGATAGGTAACGATAGGACTGTACCGCACAATACTGTATCTGTTTATACTGAATGATAGGTAACGATAGGACTGTATCGCACAATACTGTATCTGTTTATACTGAGTGATAAGGAACGTTAGGACTGTATCCCTATTTTGTTAAAGTAATAAGAAACGCTGTACCCCAACCCATCTATCCCTGCTAGACTGTTGGTACCCAACAACTATCTTGCCGGCCTACACTAACTCATCTGTAGGCCAGCTGCCTTGACTTCACCCCACACTGCGCCACTCGAATCCAAAATCCAAGTATTTCTGGCAGACATAAAATGGAGCCTGCTCACACCTTCCTGATTTTGTGCATGTGTATACTAACATCTTCATATAGAACCATCCTACACTCACAATACTGCATTCCTCTACTATATACACCAATCTACCTTCTCCACCCCCCCTCCATTACCCATCCTGCATCAATACAACTTAAATCCTATCACCACCACACAAACACCAAGTAAATTACCCCAACGACACACCCATATCAAAGGGAACAAATCTCAAAAACACCCTAAAACCAAAGCAAAGAACACTATTGGATCTCAAATACAACTCACACGAACCACACACCAAGAACATCACACATGTAACATTATCCTTATTAATGCTAGGTCAATAAGGAATAAAACGCATATTATCCACAACATTCTAACTGACGAACAACCAGATATCCTATGCATAACAGAAACATGGCTCACTGACTCAGACTCTGCAACAATGAACCAAATACAGAAGCCCGGATACCAACTATACAACTGCCCACGCATCAACAGAAGAGGAGGCGGAGTCCTTATAGCAGCCAAAACCAGCCTTCAACTCACAACCACATCTACGGTCACAAATCCAGATCTTGACCTACTTAAAGTCGAGAGCATGGCATTATCCATCTGCCTAATCTATCGACCTCCCTCACCACAGCACGAAACACTAGCCACAGCACTAGAAACCATCACATCCACACAAAGCAAAAAATTCCAGATCATCCTCGGAGATTTGAACCTAGCATCAATTCCTCCGTCCCACACGGACTCCTTCTATGAAGCCATCGACCAATTGGGTTTCCAACAAATAATAAGCAACCCCACACACGATAGAGGAAACATCCTAGATATGATTTTCATACCCAGAAATCCACAACAAAGCAATGAACCACCTATAATAAACATAACTCAAGTACCATGGTCAGACCACCACCAAATCAACTGTAAACTTAAACTACAGTGCCAACCCAAAAACTCAAAGAAGATGAGAATGACCAACCCCATTAGGAAATTCAGCAAACTCAACGAGGAACACCTCATAAGCACCATTGCATCCCACATAAACCTAGATTCCACAGACCTAGACGAACTAACTAACAGATGGAACACACACATCCAAAATACATCTAACCCAACTCTGAAACACACATCAAACCCACATAAGATCAACTCGGAACCCTGGTACACAGGAACTCTAATAAAATCAAAAAGGGAGCTCCGTAAAATAGAGAGAAAATGGAGACAAACCAAATCCTCCGATCTCAAAACTAAATACATGGCCCATCTCGCAAAATACAAAGACGACGTGAACAATGCAAAAAAATTACATCACACCAACATCCTAAACAAGGCAATCAATCGCCCACGAGAGTTATTTGAACTAGTCAAATCACTAACCAAAACCGACCAAAATGCCAACCTCAACAAATCCATCAAGGTCCAAACACTGGCAAACCACTACGCGACCAAACTGACGGCCCCTGGTCCTCCACCCACCAACACCACAAATCAGAAGTGAGAACAACACAACGCAAAACCAGTTATGGGAGCACTTCCACAAAATAGGAACCAAGCAAATCACAGCCATTGTCACAAGCCTGAAAAGCACCACCTCCCCACTAGATCCCTGTCCTGCATCCTGGATCAAGGCAGTGAAACAAGACATAGCACCTCACATAGCACACATAATTAACCTATCCCTACAACAAGGAATCATGCCCTCAGAACTAAAGAAATCAGTCATTAGACCGATCCTAAAAAACACTACACTCAACGGAGAAGACCCAGCCTCCTACCGTCCCATATCAAGTATCTCATTCCTGGCAAAGATCATAGAAAAAACGGTCCTTCTACAACTCCAAGACCATCTGACTGACAGTGCTCCTCTTGATGACCAGCAATATGGCTTCAGGCAACATCATGGAGTTGAAACCCTGTTACTAGTTCTACTTAACAACCTCCTAAAGGGCCTTGAAAACAAAAAGAAAATGTACATTCTTGTATTCATTGACATCTCAGCTGCCTTTGATACAGTTAATCATGGGACCCTCATAAATAGGATAAAATCAATAGGAATAACAGGAACCCCACTAAAATGGTTCTCATCCTACATCTCAAATCGAACACAACAGGTTCAATTCAACGGAGAAAAAGCAGAATCTTTCTCACAAACACAGGGATTCCCCCAAGGCTCTGCTCTCTCAGCACTTCTGTTTAACATATATATGCAGCCACTATGCAAAATTTTCTCACGGCACGAAATTAATTACCACATCTATGCCGATGATATCATGCTATACACACAACTAGACACTAAAAATCCAGACTACAACCCACTGGAGACATGTATCGGAGAGATGCAAGACTGGTTACAACAAAGTAGTATGTCAATTAATCACAAAAAAACGAAGTAATGTATATCTCCAAAGAACCGAATTTTGACCCTCCCACATCAATAACACTATGTAACAACACTTACCAAACAAAAAAAGAAATAAAGTATCTAGGAGTCACATTTGACTGTGACCTAAAGATGGAAAAACACCTCCGAAAGACCAACAGAGCAGTTTTCCACAAGCTTAGAGTGCTCCAACCCATTCGGAATATTATTGATCCCCAAGACTTCAGAACAGTGGCCCAAGCACTCATCATGCCACATTTTGACTACTGCAACGCCATCCTACAAGGTTTACCTAAAAAAACCCTAATCATATTACAAATGGCACAAAATGTAGCTGCCAGGGTCATAATGAAGAAAAATCTAAGTGACCACATCACACCAGTACTAATTCAATTACACTGGCTACCCATAACAGCTCGCACAAAATACAAAATACTAACAACCACCTTCAAACTCATCCACAACTTAGCACCTTCCTTCCTCAACAACCTAGTAAGATTGCAACCTCCTACCCGAAACAGAAGAACCCACAATTCCAACATCCTTCACACTCCAACAGATATAAGATCTGCCAAAGCTAACACCAGCCACAGGGCTTTCTCATATGCGGCGCCAACACTGTGGAACCAACTCCCACCAGAACTACGAGCTAGCAATGACCTTCTAGACTTCAGAAAGAAACTCAAAACGCACATTTTCCAATCACATTTCAACCTGAACTAAACCCACAGATGGAGCAGCCCCTGACCACTGTGTCCAAGAAGATTATCCTGTATATATGTATTTATGTATATATGTAAATGAACTCCCCCATAGCTAAGAAGTGTTAACTCTGTATGATGTGCTTTTCTGACAATCTGTATGTAAACAAAATTTGTACCTGCCTTGATTCGGCAGTTTCACAATAGTAATCCTACCCGCTTCTGATCGCTGGAAGGAGCGGGCTACAAATGCTTGCTAAATAAATAAATAAATAAATGTTTATCTTCTGCTTGAGCAGCGCATCCAGGGGAGGTTTGGAGAGAACCTCTCCCTTGAAGTGGTGAGGAGGAAGCTCTCGAAAGGTTAGTTGGTAACCTCTCTGGATTATGCTGAGAGTCCACTGTTCTATGGTGATGAAATGCCAATGCTAAGCAAAGTGAGAGAGTCTTCCTGGGATGGTGGTGGGCTCTGGTATGTGAAGGAGAAGACTGGCTATGCTCCCTGTGTGGGAGTCAAAAATTAGATGTAGCTGAGTGGCTGGTTGTGGCTTGGTTGTGGCTGGTTGGCTGAGTGGCTGGTTGTGGCTTGGTTAGCCTGGGCTTTTTAGCCTGTTTAGGGCCCTGATGTTTTTGTGGAGCCTGATAGGTTGGCCTGGGAGCATGAAGGATAGAATCTCCTCTTCTTAGGGTACAAGGGCTTCTTGTTAGGTGCCTTCTTCCTGGAGAGCCTCTTAAGCATCGTGTCTCTGCCTCTCCTGCCTATTCATCCCAAACAGGTTTTCACCAGTGCATGGGATGTTATCCAACTTGTCTTGGACCCATTGTTCCAAATCAGAAGCTTGGAGCCAAGTCAGATGCCTTGCACCTATGGCAATAGAAGAAGCCCTGCTTGATGACTCAAAGACATCAAAAGTAGCTCTATTCACAAATTTAGAGACATTTTGGCTGTGAGCTGTGAGTCCATAAGGGCTAAACCTGACTGAGAAATACAGATGTATCCAAAGTGTGTCTGCAGGAACTACCTATCTCACACACTAGCACTGCTGGGGACTTGCAGCATGGCCTATTTCTGCCATGGAAGGTGCTGTGGACCTGGTGCTGGGCGCCCCACCTCACCCTCAGGGTGAGCACAGTACCCGCACAATGTGACAGTGTGTAGCTACTCTGTGCCAGTAACACACACGATCAGTTCCCCCTACCAGGCCGAGGTGCTGTGGGGGTGCATACCCCATCTTGTGTTCCTCTGTAGACTGCTGATTTGCATGTGCAGTGCATCATGGGTACGGGTGGGTTCACCCTATCCTGGTGATCACAGCAGACTGTTTGTGTGGTGATGTGCAGTCCTTCTGCAGCCAGCCAGGGGCTTGTTAGCAGCTATAGAGCTGAGGCCCACTGGTTACTTCACTGCCTGTGGAGCCAGAGGTCATGGGTTCAAACCCACAGTGGGGATATTTGATAGGGCTGTCCAAAGCATTATCTATTTTTAATGTACATTAGTGCTGCCAGCAAAAACACCCTCAGCGTACTGTAACCATAAGGTGCCTCAGAAGGCACTTTATAGGGCGCCCTATAGGCCTATAAGGCGCCCTATAAAGCGCCTTCTGAGGCACCTTATGGTTACCGTCCATATAAGGTGCCTTATAAGGTATCCTATGGAGCGCCTTATAGGGGACATTATAGGGTGCCGTGGCGGACAGTGCACTTTATAATGTGCCCTATGGAGTGCCTTATAGGGTGCCTTATGCGGCACCTTAGGTTACGGCACGTGAGGGTGTGTTTGCTGGCAGCAATAATTAAAATACAAATATACTGCCTCAAGAAACAATACTTACATGTCAAAGCTGATGCCTCAGCCTGCCTTATGCATTAGGCACACTGGGGGATCGAACTCATGACCCCTGTATCATCAGTCAGTATATTAACCATTGTGCTACACCTCTGTTTCTATGTTTGCATGTCTGGGCGCCTACTTAAAATTACCGCACGTTAACGCGCTTAGCGGCGCTTCGCCCGATAATGTGCACAGCAGCGCGCGTTGTCGCGTGATACTCCTGTTTTTCTGCTTTAAGACTGAAACGCCCACTCCTTTTATGGCAGCCTGCACACTATTGCCGGGCGCACGTTAAGATGGTTTAGTAAACATACCCCTATGATAAAATGAGGAAAACAGTTAAGAAAAAACTTAACTGGGCAGCTGCAAAAGTTAAAGATTTACATCAAGCATGGGCATTGTTCAAAAATACTATCTTGGAAGCCTAGACCAGCTGTATTCCATGCTTTAAGAAAGGTGGAAGGAAGGTCAAAAAACTGTGAGCATGGTTTAACACTAGAAGCCCCAAAAGGAATTTTACCTAGAAACCCCAAAGTGCGTCAATTGACGCATTATCACGACAACTGCGTTTAGCATGAAATGCAGATGTGAATTAATGTGAAGTTACTTATTTGTTAAATACGTGCAGTATGTGACGTCATCACATGACGTCATCATGTGTTTATTGTTTGTAATGTCGGAGTAAAACTGTAAACAGTGATTGAGATGCGCCACCTAGTGGGAACATGAATTTATACCTAGAAGCCCCAAAGTACGTCAATTGATGTATCCAAGACAATTGAGTGCGTCAATTGGCGTACTTTGGGGCTTCTAGGTATAAATTCATTTTCCCGCTAGGTGGTGCCATCTGTCATTAATTTTCGATGCACATATTTGAACATCTTGACCTTGCTAACAAAGTCATAGAACATGACAGACATGGTTCTAGCAGTGGCGCTGTACAACTTTGAAGATGCATTTGCGTCAATTGACGCACTTTGGGGCTTCTAGTGTTAAAGGTGAGGTCAGAGAGGCTGTTGTAGCCAAAAAAGCATCTTTCAGAAAATAGAAAAAGGAGCCAAATGATGAAAACTGGATACAACATAAGCACTGGCAAGTTAAGTGCAAGGCATTGATAAGGCAGACAAAGAGAGAAATTGAGAAAAAGCTTGCTGTGGAAGCAAAAAGCACATAATAAAGACTTTTTCAAGTACATTCATAGCAAAACACCTGTGAGTGTCAGTTGGCCCATCAGATGATAGAGAGGTAAAAGGGGCACTAAGAGGCCATAGCGGAGTGACTGAATGAATTCTTTGCTTTGGTCTTTACAGAAGAAGATATAGGGAAGTTACCCATGACTGAAATGGTATTTAAAGGTGATGCATCTGAAGAACTGAAAGAAATATCGATAAACCGGGAATATATAATACAACTATTTGATAAACTAAACAGTAACAAATCACCTGGACCGGATGGTATACACCTGAGGGTGTTGAAAGAACTGAAAAAAAAGAGATTGCAGACCTACTATTATTAATCTGTGAACTATCATTAAAATCATATGTAGTACCTGAAGACTGACGAATGGCCAATGTAATGCCAACTTATAAAAAGGGTTCCAGAAGTGATCCGAGAAGCTATAGGCCGGTGAGCCTGACATCAGTACCGGGAAAAATGGTAGAAACCATTATGAAGAACAAAATTACTGAACATATAGTCATGGTTTAATGGGAAAAAGGCAACATGACTTTAACCAAGGAAGGTCTTGTCTTATTAATCTGTCATATTGTTTTGAAGGTCTGAATAAACAGGTAGACAAAGGTGAGCCATTCAATATAGTGTAACTTGATTTTCAGAAAGTCTTTGACAAGGTCCCTCATATGAGACTCTTGGCAAAGTTATAAAATTATGGCATATGAGGCAGTGTACTATTGTGGATCAGGAACTGGTTTAAAGATAGCAGAGGGTAGGGCTGAATGGCCAGTTTTCCCAATGGAGAAAGGTGAACAGTGGAGTATCCCAGGGATCTGTGCTAGGTCTGTTGCTTTTTACCATATTTGTAAATAACCTGGAAATGGGAACAACAAATGAGGTAGTCAAATTTGCAGATGAGACAAAATTATTCAAAGTTGTTAAAACCCAAGAAAATTGTGAAAAATTGCAAGAGGACCTTGATAAATTGGAAGACCGGACTGTCAAATGGTAGATGAATTTTAATGTGGACAAGTGCAAAGTTATGCACCTAGGAAAGAAAAACCTAAACTATGGTTACACGATGCAAGGTTCCACATTAGGATCTACCACCCAGGAAAAAGATTTAGGCATCATCGTGGATAACACGTTGAAACCCTTCATCCATTGTGCAGCGATGGCCAAGAAAGCAAATACAATTTTAGGACCCATAAGGAAAGAAATGGAGAATAAAACAAAGGATATTATAATGCCTCTGTATCGTTCTATGGCGCGACCGCACCTTGAATATTGTGTGCAATTCTGGCCGCTGTATCTTAAAAAGGATATAGCATTTTTAGAAAAGGTACAGAGAAGAGCCACCAAAATGGTAAAGGGGATAGAAGGATACCCCTATGAGGAGAAGCTTAAAAGGTTAGGGCTTTTCAACCTGGAAGAGAGATGGCTGAGAGGAGATATGATGTTTATGTTTATTTGCTTAATATACCGCTAAACAGTAACATCAAAGCGGTTTACAAAAATAAAGGTACAGAAAGCCAAAGGAGGAAAGTGGAAAGGAAGTTACAATAATGGATAGGAATGCAAAACAGCGAAGTCATACAACGAGACAAAAGAGGAGAGGAAGTGGAGGGGGTCAGGGAGAGTAAGATCACACAGAGGGGGCGGGGAGGTCAAAAGCAACAGTAAAGAGGTGGGTTTTCAGACTGCTCTTAAAGGTGGCGTGCTATTGTTCAAGCCGGATAGAGGAGGGTAAAGAGTTCCAGAGGGCGGGACCAATGAAAAAGAAGGCAGAGGAGCGGGTGGACTGAAGGTGGGCTCGTGAAGGGGAGGGAAGATGTAAACGATTGAGATGCAATGATCATAATGTGCGAGTAGGGGTATGGAAATGAATGAGGTCGGCCAGATATTGAGGAGAGTGAGTGTAAAGGACCTGGTGGACAAGTGAAAGGACTTTGTAGTGAATACGGACTTAAAGATCTCAATATGTATACTTTGGAAGAGAGTTGGAAGAGGGGAAGTATGATAAAGGTCTATAAATTAATGAATGGAGTGGAACGGGTTAACGTAGATCAATTCTTTACGGAATCAAAGAGTAGAAAGACTAGGTGACATGCAATGAAGCTACAGTGTAACCTGTTTAAGATTAATAAGAGAAAATATTTTTTCACTCAATGTGTAATCAAACTCTGGAATTCATTACCAGAGGATGTAGTAAAAAGCTGTTAAGTGTAGTTGGGTTTAAAAAAGGTTTGGACAAGTTCCTGGAGGAAAGGTCATTAAACCATTATTAAAGAGGACCCTGGTGTTCCACTGCTTGCTCAAATACAAGCTTTATGGAACCTGTGTCTCTTTTTGGGAAACTGCTAGGTACTTGTGACCTGGATTGACCACGGTTGGAAATAGGATACTGGGCTTGATGGACTTTGGTCTGACCCACTATGGCATTTCTTATGCTCTTATGTTCTTAGAGGTGGGTAAAGAAATTCCCTCCATGGCTGACCTTCCCTCTGCCCAGGGCAAAAAGAGGATAAGGCCCTTACCTGCAATTAGCGGAGCCCCAAGTTTGGGGGAAAGCCAATACCCGCAGTCCCTTGTAGGCAGGGAAACTCTTCTGCATAGAATCAGGGGCAGGAGAGTTCCTGTAGCCCAGAAGACCGGGGAAGGGGGACGTTTGCCTGGGAGCACAGTCAGTATGTGCTTCATCCTAGGAGCCAATCACTGGCCATGAGGGAATCAACAGTAACCCAGGAAACTGGGAGAGGAGTTAAAGACAGGGACTTTCCCTGGGATGTGAGGGGAGTGGGGTCCGGGGGGGGGGGGGATTTAAACATCCTGAAGGGTCCCTTACAGGCAGCCAGCCTCTCCCTGAGGGGTCTTTTGAAGAGATGGAAGTGGAAGTCTCAGATGGATTTTCGCTTTACTTACCTGCATCAGAGGAAAAAATGGAGGTAGAATGAGCCTGTAGACTGTGGACTGTTTTTTCTGGTTTCTTTTTCTTGATTGTTTAAGGACTGGTACAGGTGGGAGGTGTGATTTTAGGTTAGTCACAGTGGTGTGGGTACCTCCCTTCCTTGTTCACCCCCACTGTTTGAGTCATGGTGGTCATTTTGCTGGGGGTTGAGAAAGGAATCAAGTTCTTGTTTTGCGTTTTTTGCCTTGTGGATTGGACTGTAATGAAGTCTGTGTTTGGTGAGGACAGAAAAGGGGGGCAGGGGGATAAATCCCTAAACTGACCTTTTTTCTTTGGCTTTCTTTTGAATAAATTGAACTGTGAGATAAGAGGCATAAGCAAGCACATTTCTCCTTCTCCTCCCTCTGAATCCCGTCTGTTTGGAGTGGAACCACAGCTGAGACTCCAGCCTGGCTTACAAAGGGAGAGAAGGGTTGCAGGCTGAAGGGGAAGGGACTACCGTCGTGGCTGGGGCACTGCCTATCTAAGACAACCACAGAAGTGAGGATGTTCTTTTAAGGGTTAGGGCTCTTCGAGAGCAGGACTAGGTGCATGCGCAGGCCCAGCCTGCATTGCAACAGATTTGTCCTTTGTTTTTTTCTTTTGACCCTCCTGGAGATTTGTTCCCTGAGTCTTGTTTGGAAGACTCTCCGACAGAACCAGTAGGGTAACAAAGGACGTCATCAGCAATCACCATTCCAGATTGGATACCAGCGTGTCCTGCACAAGCATGTGAGGCTTGCGTATGGACTGCTTTGAGGAGGCCTGCACAGTGCACTGTACCGGCGCCTGGTTACAGTGCACTGTAGAAATCTGTGGAGCATTAGACAGGTCAAACAGCTGATCTGAGCTGTGAACCACATGCGGCAGAAAGAGCAGGTTGAGAAGCCCTGGGCCTGTTGCACTCTCCTTCTGTCAGCTGGGATTAGACTGCTGGGGAAGGGGCACAGGGCTGGAGGAGATGGCAGGGCCCCTGGGTGCTGGAGACACATAGTATGTCCCATTACAATATATTAAGAAAAATTAAAAAATGAATTATTACTAACCAACCACTACCATTAAAAGGGCAAAAGATGTATTTAGTGAAAAAATATATTGCATTAATTTACTAAATGCATTAATACGGAACAACCAGCAACTGAGCTTTTGTCAGTCTTCCACTATATTTTCTTAAAAGTGGTAATGCATTTAAAAAGCACTTAAGACACATTTTCCAATAAGTATCATTAAAGACACACAGATTTATTAGCTGAAGCTTTTAGGCTGTCTAGACATTACTGGAAAGCATTATTTTTAAAAGGCAAAAGAAGACTGTAGCAATGCATTACGTTGATCGTATTTCTGTGATAAACTTAGGAAGATTTTCAAAGTGTTTTTTAGGTGTCTTACTCTGAGTGATGCACATTAATTGGCTGCTTTGAAAATTTGCCAGGGCAAAGCAACTAAATTTAGTTCTGCATCGGAGGAGGTGGAAGCAAGAACAGCATGCATGCTGGAAGCTTTTGCTAAGCATTGCAATGCTGTGTTAAAGTCGTTGCCACTGCTGCGGGTTCTGTAAAGAGGCCATGCTGGAAATGCTGGTGATGTAGGTAACTGCCTAGTTTGCCTATTGGCTAGTGTCAGGCCCGTGTCCCACAGGGATTGGCTCTTGGTCCACTTCTTTTTAACATTTGTATAAGTGATATTGCAGAATGCTGTCAGGTAAGGTTTGCCTCTTTGCAGATTATACCAAAATCTGCGGTAGGGTAGCCACCTTGGAAAGTGTAAATAACATGAGGGATCTAGCTCAGCTTGAAGAATGGTGGAGAATTTGGCAGCTGGGATTTAATGCTAAGAAATGCAGGATCATCTGTTTGGGCTTCAAAAATCCAAGAGAGTAGTACAGTATAGGGGATGAAGTAGTTCTGTCCACAAAAGAAGAGCGGGTGACTGTAGTGGATGATCTTAAGGTAGAAAAAGGTGATGGCAAAAGCTAAAAGGACGCTTGGGGTGCATAGGGAGAGGAATGGCCAGCAGGAAGAAAGAAGTGATAGTGCCTCTGTACAAGTCGCTGGTAAGACCTCATATTGAGTACTATGAGCAATTCTGGAGACCGCACCTTCAAAAGAATATAAACAGTGCAGAGGGAGGCTACTAAAATGGTCAGTGATCTCCATCATAAAGCATATGGGACAGACTTAAAGATCTCAATATGTATACTTTGGAAGAGAGGTGGAAGAGGGGAAGTATGATAAAGAGGTTGCAATTCCTCTGTAGCATAAATACATAGGAGAGCCTCTTTCAATTGAAAGGCAACTTTGAAACAAGGAGTCATAGGATGAAGGTGAAAGGGGATAGACTCAAGAGTAATTTGAGGAATATTTCTTTATGGAAAGAGTGGTAGGTGCCTGGAATAGCTTCCCAGTGGAGACAAGGACTGTATCTGAATTCAAAACAGCATGGGACAAGCAGAGAGGATTTCTAAGGGAAAGGTGAAGCTTGTAGAGCTTAGTAGTTGGTATGGATGGGCAGACTGGATAGGCCATATAGTTTTTATCAAAGGATACACTCCAATACACCCCCCCCCACACACACACACATACACAGGAAAGACTCTCTCATCCCACCCTCTGGCTCTTACCAGGGATACCTTCTGCCCAGTGTGCCGCTGTGGCTTGGAAAGCAAATAGAATTCTAGGAATCATAGGGAAAGGACTGGAGAATAAAATCAAAGCCATTATAATGCCTTTGTATTGCTCCATGTATTGCCTCTGTATCACACCTTGAATATTGTGTGCAATTCAGGTTGCCATATCTTACAAAGGATACAGAAGAATTGGAAAAGGTATAGAGCAGAGCCACCAAAATGATAAAGGGGATGGAGGGATATACCTATGAGTAAAGGCTTAAAAGGTTAGGGCTCTTCAGCTTGGAAAGGAGACTGCTGAGAGGTCTATAAAATAATGAATGGAGAGGAATGAATAAACGTAGATTGTTTAGTCCTTTAAAAAGTAGAAAGACTAGGGGACACACAAAGCTAAAATGTAGCACATTTAAGACCAATCGGAGAAAATATTTTTTTTCACTCAACACGTAGTTAAACTCTGGAATTCGTTTCCAGAGGATGTAGTAAAAGCTGTTAGCGTAGCTGGATTTAAAAGAGGGTTGGATGAGTGCCTAGAGGAAAAGTCCATAAACCATTATTAAAGTGGACTGGCAAATCCATTGCTTACACCTGGGACAAGCAGTATGGAATCCGTATACTTTTGGCGAACCTGACAGGTGATCTGGATCAACCACTGTTGGAAACAGGATACTGGGTTTCATGGATCCTTGGTCTTACCCATTATGGTATGACTTATGTTCTTAGACCTGGTATTTCCATTGGAGTCCTGGATTTATAAAGGGCATCCATGACCCCTAGCAGTAGAGTACAGCGAGCTTACTGCTAGGGGTCGTGGGTGCCATTTTGAACGGAAATTGATAGCTCCTGCTCCCCACTGGATACCAGGGAACCCTGGTAAGAGCCATGGGTGGGATCAGGAGGTATTTCCTGGGGGGGGGGATATTGGAGGGGTTCCTTTGATAAAGACCATACCAGGGAACCCTGGTAAGAGCCATGGGTGGGATCAGGAGGTATTTCCTGGGGGGGGGGGGATATTGGAGGGGTTCCTTTGATAAAGACCATATGGCTTATCTAGTCTGCCATCCATACCAACTACTAAGCTTTCCGCATAGAGTCAGGAGTAATTTGAGGAAATATTTCTCTCTCCTGTTATGTTCATCCTATGCCTCCTCATTGCAGAGCTTCCTTTCCATTGAAAGAGGTTCTCCTCCTGTGCATTTATGCCATGGAGGTATTTAAATGTCTCTATCATATCTCCCATCTCCCAGTATACATGCTGAGATCTTTAAGTCTGTCCTCACATGATTTTCTGAGGAAGACCACTGACTCCATCCTGTTAATATCCTTTGAAAGGTGTAGTCTTCAGAACTGCACACAGTACCCAAATTAGGTCTTCGATGGGCCGAGTGGGGATATCTTTTCTGTGGGATTATTTTGCTGTGGGGGAATGTTGGAAGGGATTGAGGGCTACTGATGTTGTAGAAGGGAGGTTGAAGGGGTGCTGATGTCAGGAGTGTCAATTGGGGGATTTGGATATTTGGAGGGTGAGGTGGTGAAGGGGATGGATGCTGTTATGAGCAATGATTTGAAAAAGCTGCTCCCATGCACATTTGGGGAACGTTGGACGCTTTTTTCCTCCTACATATAGAGTTATTTTTTAAATTTCTCTTCCCTGCAGATCTTCACAAACAGGAGGCTCTGTGTAAACCTCATTGGGAATGTTCCACATCCCAAGCAGGCAGCCACTTAGGACAACAGCTTCTGGGAGACAGCAAAGAACTCCAGTAGTCGAAATAAAACAGATCTTGACAGCCACACAAACTCAAAGAGCCCTCAGCACATTCCTTCACCTGTCGGGGAGTGGACACACACATACATACAAAGAAACATTTAATATTTAAAAGTTGGGGGGGATATTAAAAGTGATTATAGACTGGCCTAACTTTAGCTGGGTTAGCTAACTGGCCTACCAGATATTCAATGCCAGTGGCTGGATATGACCTTGGTATTGAATATCCAGGACAGAATTAAAGTCGGGATGACCACTCGGCGGCTGAAAATGCCCCCTATGGTGTTCCATTATGCTTTTTGGCAGGATTGTGGTGTTGGGATGACCAGGCTTGTTGAGTTTAATTATCCAAATCTCAGGGGTGTAAGGCTGAAGACTCACCTAGGGAGCGCATACCCTTGCATCAGCCCCGCCTCTTAATTTTCTTCTCTACACTCTACCTAAAATTGGCCTTATTGTGTCATTGGTAAATTAGAAAAGAAACAACTCTAGCTTTGCTTTGCTTCCCACATACAAACATCTCAATGAGTATTCCCAGGAATTGAACTCAGACTTACACACCTACAGTAAGTCTGAAAGCATTCTGGGTATTAATATACAGATGAGTGTATATGCTGTTCCTAGATTCTGCATCCAGCAGTCCTGCAGCTTGCAGCCTTTGCCGATGCTAGAAACAGAACGCTGATGGGTAAGTGACCATGATGCTGGATGCTAGCTGGGATATACTCATATTTTATAATGATGAACCATTATTGAAATTTCTTTTCTTCTCCAACAGCCGGTTTTCTTGGAATGAAATATCATCTAGTTTACCTTTCCCAATTGCATATTTTATTTGTGAAAATGCAGAACTAATGAGTGAGCTAGTGGTACTAATTAATAGCGAGTAGCAATGTACAATTTGATAAAGCTATAAAACTATTTCATCTTTCTCTCTGTGCCTGCCTGCCAGTTACTGAAAGTCTAACAATAGTTTTAATGCAGGACTTTAGTGTTTAACATTGGAAATGATCATTGTTATATTCCAATGTCCAGCAAAACATTTCATTATATGAAATTCCACCTTTAGATACCTGCCTCTCGAGGAAATAGGGGATATTTCATTTTCACATCATGACTACAGAAGTTCATCAGTCTATAAAAGCAAAAATAATAGAAGCAATCAACTTTGTTGTTTGCTAGTGTGTCTGGTCTGCCTTGGTTGAAATCAATTAGTCCAGGCTGAGACTGACATCACTTTAGCAGGGGAAGCTGGAACGGTTTTCCATTCTTTGAGAGGCAGGCATATATACTGCCAGCTGTTCCAGTAAGAACTGTGGGCTGTGAAGAGATACTGGAAGGATTTCAAAAGTTTGTGTATCTATATATCTTTAGCATGGTCCAATGAGGAAGATGAGCTTATACTTTTCAGTTACCTTTTATGAGTTTAAATTTACCAACAGCAAAAATGTTTTTCTTGAACGTGTGAAGATGGTGTCTTCCAATGTTCCTGCCACGAGGTGCAGGAGTCCTCCACCCACGCTGCTGCCGGTAAGGGGAGGAGCCTGCTCCTCATGACTAAAAGCCCATAGCGCAGCACCTCTCTGTACTGACAGAAGCATTAGTGTCGGATTCCCACGCAGCTTGCCGGGAACATTGTTACCTTCTCAGGAAATTATTTTCCCTATAGCCAAACTATAGGGCCCAATATATGACAGTCGGCATTTTAAAAGCACCTGGCCACCGCCATTTAAATTAAAACTGGACAGGCAGTGCTGGAGCTTATCCGGCATCTGGCACAGAATATTTGGTTCCACCAGAGTGAATGCTCTCCAGTCAGGGGCAATATTCAGCAAAAACCCCATAAAGTGAAGATAGTCTTTGACCTGTCCTAACTTTATGCAGTTTAGCTAGCCAGTTAGTGGCTAAATATTGCTGCGATCTGGATAGCTGCTGTGGCAATTCCTGTTCTGACCACACACTGCCCAGATTTTAACCGGGCATCTTTCCTGCAGTCTGTGGGGATACTCAGCGGCACTAGTCACATAGTGCTGCCGAACATCGGATTTGATGTAGTTTAGCCGGTTTGTAAGTCCAGCTAATCTGCTAAATCCTTTTAATATACCCCCCATTTCTTAGATAACTGGGTTTGCAATGTTTTTCAGAAACACCTGTGAACAGTTCATAATATGGATGTGTATTAGTTTATTTGGGTGCCTAAATCATTTTTGTGCATACAAATCACATACTGCTGAACTAATGTGTTTACAATCAATTAGCATGTGCAGAAAAAATGTTGCATGCATAGAAAATGTGCATTTAAAACTAATATGTGCAAAAACATGAAAAAAAGAGTCACATGAAAATTGCATAATTGTAGTTTAAAATGAAGACTAATTGAACTTTTTTTGGCTGTGCATATCCCTTGTTTATTATACTTTACTTTTTGGTTACATGTTAACAAAATTTGATATCAGAGCACGCATATTGCACAATGAATGTCAAACAAAGAATCATCTTTCTGACGTTTAAAAGATCGGTCTTTGTTTTTCTCTCTGGTTCTGGATCGTTACAGACATGGGATTAACTCTACCAATTAGCACTTGGTCCACAGCTCTTATATTCTCTCTACTTCAGAAAGATTTAATTTGCAGCCTTCATTAGTCCATAATGTACTTTCCCTTCAGTCTTAGGACAAATTAAATATTTCCTATAAAATTGTGCTGGTTAGGGTCCGTGCCGTTTCATAGTGTTCGTGAATGATAGCCAAGAACTGTCATAAAATATACCCATTTGACTAAATTGCAAATACACGGAACAGAGATGGCTTTCTGAAACTTTAACCATTTTTCTTCTAGGAAGTACATAATATGCATCTACTTGTAGACTGATAAATTAAAGTCAAAGCATTTCAGATCCATCATAGCTGCTTTCTTGCTATTGCATTAGCTGAAATGTCTTATCGCCAAGTGCTAAAAGCATACCAGAAGAAACCAACACCATCAGAACCCTTCACGGGAGATGAATTGCAGCTGCTTCCTTAATGCCCTTCTCTGCTGCCGCGGGAACTAATGACATCTGTCCAGAAATGCTATTCTGCCTTAAAAAATGAGCTTATAAGTAATCAACTGAAAAAGCCTTCATGACAATTTAAGTTTATGAATTTAGCAAAGAAGCTTTTACATATAATTAATATCGTAGGATTTATTTCCAAAAATCATATATGTATGCAAAACTACATAATAATAATAATATAGAAATTGGCTACAAACATTTTCTGTGATGTACTGTGAAGTCAGATTTTAGATAGGATGTGGCGAGGGGAATTTAGACCTCCAGGTGTAATTTAGAAGAGGTTCTACCAAATGCAAAGCCTCTTGTAAAAAACAGGTAAGGATATGCAGGACTGCACGTTGATATCTTTCCTGTCCAGTCAGAGCAGCACTTTTTAAAAAGCTGCAGGGGGGGAGGGGGGAGTATAACTGTAGCCAACATGTGCTTTTTAAAATGGCTGCTCCCATCCTGGACGCACACCCTCATCGAGCAAAACATGTGTCACCCGATCACCCCTTGACAGTGATCCCCGGTCACCGTCTCTGACATTCGATATCTCCCAACCCCCAAATCCCCCTGGACAGCTGATCACCCCAACCTCCACCAAGGCATCTAATCCTCTCTGCATCAATGTTTCTATACCTGCCCCTCCTAGCATTAAGAACCTCCATGACAGCCCCCAGGCAGACTCCCTCCCCCACCCCGATCCCCCATGGCCCCTGGTGTTTAATGTGAGCAGAGGTGATTCCCTAGCACTCCTATTTCTCTTTGTCCCTTCTTCAAGACTGTAGGCCCTAGTGGTAATCTGGTAGTACTACCGTTAGAGGTCAGACTGTTAAATCTGGTTAATTCAATACCGGTAAGCATTTTGCCCTTATTTGGCAGGCTGACTTCTATCAGTAGTATTACAAGATTACAGCTAGGGGTCACAGGTGCCATTTTAAACCCAGAAACAGGAAGAACAGGAGGAGCAAGGGATCACTCCTACACATACTGGACAGCAGGGGCCATGGGACCCCGATAAAAGCTAGGATAGGAGAGTCAGGGGTGGGGGGGTATGTGTGGCCATCAAGGGGTTTCTTAATAATGGAGGGGGGTGTGGATATGGGAATACTGATGCCAAGGGGATCAGAATTCTTTGGTAGGGGGGGGCGGGGAATCAGCTATGGAAGGGGTTAGGGAGATCTAGAGGGTGACCGGATACCTCAGAGGGGTGGAGGGATCAAATGGTGGTGATGGAGGGGGGGGGGGGGCAGGATCTTCGCTGTTACACCTCCAAGAAGGCACTTATTTGTGCTTCAGGGTAAGTGTAAATGCCAACATCCAGATTCTTTTCCATTGATGTGTCTTCCTTTGTAAGATGGGCATACATGTAGATACTGAAAGCTGCCCTAACCATTCCCTCTCCACACCATTACTACACCTCCCAACAAACGGTGCTATGCATCACCGCATGTAAATAGCCGCCTTCTAAAATGACATTTACACCTGTATGCCAATCTACACGTGTACTTGCTGCAACAGAGGGCATAACACGAAGCTGCAAGGGGTTAAACTGAAAGGCAATGTCAGGAAATACTTTTTCACCGAAAGGCTGGTGGATGCTTGAATGCCCCCCGATGGAAGTGGTGGGGGCAAATACAGTGACAGAATTCAAAATGGCATGGGACCGACACAGTGGATCCCTTTATAGCAACAGGATAAAATCAAAACTAAAATAACTCTCTCTTTTATCTGAACAAATAGGGGTGACCTACACAGAGCGGTGGGTATACCCCTAAACAAAGGCATGGGGAGGGGTGACCTGCATGGAGCGGCAGGTGCACCTACTCTTGTTGCCTTGCTGGGCACACTAGATGGACCATACTGGTCTTTATCTGCCGTCATATACTATGTTACTATGTTATGTGTGCTATGGAAACTGGAACGCGTACACATCAGTCTACTCTTGCCCTTACCACAGCTCTTGAAATGCCTCCCTGATGTGTAGATAATCTTATACATGTCGTGGAACGATACACGTCACTTTAACTAGAGACAGGATAGGCTTTTTTGCTTTCCTGTTACGCGGATAGTTCTCCTGACAGTGGTGCTGAAAATCGCCGCTAGCCAGATAACTCCCAGCACTACCCACACTCCATCCCAAGACTGCCCAGGCACTATGCAGATGATGTTAAAGCAGTCAGACTATTTTTTCAGCAGCACTATCTGGAGAATGCCACTAGCCTTTGAATATCCCTTTCAGTCAGGGCCGGCGCCACCATTAGGCAAACTAGGTTGCAGCCTAGAGTGCTGGCCTTCTAGAGACGCCCATTGCCACCACTACTGCCCGTCTTTGGAGTCAGCAATGGCGGCAATAGCAAAGGAACTGCGACACAGTGCTTAGCAAAGGCTGCTTCCACCCCCTCCCCTCCTCCTGCTTTCAATATTTGGCACTAAACTTAAGATAGGCGCCTTTTCAGACTTTTCACATATTCATCCTATAATAAAATCAAATCCTGTGTGTATGTTTTCCTGGACTGAACAGAAGTGGGGGTTGAGGATGGTTAGTATTTTTGTGCACATCTTATAAAATAGGCATGTATATTAATCCAGGAAATTTGTGCCTCTCAAGGAGCAGGGGTAAATTCTCTGGAGTCATTTTTAAAAACGTGTGCATACTCACTTGCAAAGTACGTGCCAGTACCCCGCAGGGGAACGTGTGTGCTCCGTACTTAATCATTCGGGCAGTTATAAAATTAACTTGCTAGGGAGCAGTGCTAAATCTCTAAAATCTTATGTTTAAAGGAAAAAGAACAGAATAGAAATGAAATGACTCTATCCCCTCATTTTCCCCCATCCTAGATGGTCAACCTCTCTCCTTATCTGAAGTTCCTTGGTGGTAGTCACACAGTCCACTCCTCATTTTATGCATTGCGTCAGTTTTGGCCCCTCCATCCCTTTCTTGACCCTGCAGCCGAGCACACACATGCTCTCAGTTATGTTATCTCTCATTTAGATTATTATAATCCCATCTATGCCGGGTTTCCCCAATTTAAACTGAAGAGACTGTAAACCATACAAAACATTGCAGTCCATATTCTTTGCCATGCAAGAAAATTCGACCACATTACCCCCACTTTCATTTTGACAACACTGACTTCCTGTTCGCCATTGCATTAACTTCAAAATCCTCACCTTGACCCACAAGGGATTATATACAGACACACCCACCTATCTATCTTCTCTGATTTCCTTTCATGCTCCAGCCAGAGTCTTGCGCTCAATTCATGATAACCGGTTAGGTGTCCCTCCAGCCTCCTGTGCCTGGCTGCAAACTACCAGATGCACAGCCTTCTTTTTCCTAGCCCCTATTCTCTGGAACGCCCTTCCCCCTTGCCCTGCACACAGAACCATCCTTCAAATTGGCACCGAAAACACCATGTTTAATGAGGCTTTCCATGATGATACGTACATGGTGTGATGGTGGCTGGCGTCTGCACCTTACAATCTGTAGCTCACAACTCCTAGCCTGTGATTAACGCTTAATCACTCCTCTCACTAATACTGCCCTTACTATTCCTATCTCTTTCTTCTTTGAATTGTAGTTCCTTTCTTATAATTTCAAGCTTATAATTTTTATTGTAAACTACTCTGCTGTGGGTTTGAAGAGTGGTTTATTAAGCCAAAATAAACCACAGACCAGAAGTATACTGCCAGAGCTATGAGGCAATGAGCTATAGTCCTCAGCTCCTTGTAACACGATCAGCAAGGTTAGTTGCTTCAAGGTGGTCAGTTTTTTGAAATCCAAAACAGGATGCAAGCAATAAGCAAAATCTAGTAAGTGATTAGAAGAGCATCTTTCATTGCTTCCTGCACGTCACAGCAATACCAGAAATGCAGGTCTAGGATAGCCACATTTCTTCACTTCCACACCTTTATCTGAAAGATGCATCTGTGCGCGTATTTTAGCTTGGATAAAAAGGCTCGGATGTTTACAGATATGGGGGTGACATATTCTAAAGCATTTATGCAATTTCCAGACCTGCAGATCACACTAATCACTAATCTGTTAAATACCCCCTTCTAGCCAGGTTAAATGCCTCGTGCTGTCTGGAGAGTGGGTGTAGGACCACTAAAAATAGACTCCATGAAGCTTAAAAATGTAAGCATATAACTAAAAAGATCTACAATTGCTATTGAAGTTATGGGTTCCATGCTCAGCAGCTGTAATCTGATGGGTTTTGAGATGCTATTGGACAAATATCTTCCTGGGAATAATGTTCTTGAGTGCTAAAAGAAGCAAAAATAATACTAGAAGAGAGTAGCAGGAGTAGCACAATGAGTAGCAGGAATTTGGTTCAGGGCTGCAAGGTAGATGGATGCCCCTAGAATAAAGAACCGTCTGCCATGTTGATATTTAAAGAAACACATAAGCTATCTATGGTTGTCATAACTTAATGGATGCAGAATCCCAAGTAATTATTTCAGAATATAAAATGCTAGCATAACACATACCTAGCATACTCGCCTCTGCAAAGTGTCTTTCAGTTTGGCTGATTTAATTGATTTCTACCAGGTACGGTCTCCAACGTCTGCGGCATGACATGGTAGAGATAAGCAAGCCCCTCATTGCACTCAGGTCTCCAAACTCCTCGTTGGCTATCCATTAGGGATGTGCATTTGTTGGTGTGCCTTCTGTTCATTAGTGCTCCTTAAAAAATGAAATGGGTGATAAATCAATTTAACAAACGTTAACCTAGGAATTAGCACATGCTAAGTTGATTATTGTGCATTAAAACATTCTAATGTGTGCTAAAATTTGTTTTATGAAAATGATTGTGTGAAATGAACCAAAGGTCTGTAAACTGGATAAAACCTGAAACAAAACTGTTTGCTCTGTGCACATGCCTACTTTCCATTAAACAGCTATTTTTTTTATTTGCATTTATAAGAAATTACAGTTCAAACAAGAACATAGGAAACATTTTCCAAATCAAAAGAAAAACTGAAATAAAGGGGAAAAAGACATATTCCTTCAAACAAAGGAATAAAAGGAAAAGGAAATATTAGCCCACATCACAGGGAGCACAACTAATAAAGGGAAATGAAAAAATTAAAGAAAACAAAGACAAACAAAGCCTCACACTAAGCTGCAATTAACTTCAATCCGAGATCACACCACATAAATATATGACAATATCAACCCGCTTGAACCACCTCTACCAGAGATGTGGCAGCTTCCTTCTCCAACTGAGAGGATCTGAAAAGGCATGCTTTACCCCACTCAACGGAATTAGACATTCGTAGGGAAACCTGAGGTAAGAGGTGCCAGAGTCAGCACCCGAGGCTTAAAAGAAGGAAATGCTTCCTTCTCGCTTGGGTCACCTTAGGTACAGCAGGAAATAACTGGATTTTTTCACCACAAAAAAGGGATTTCTTATGTCTAAAATAATTCTTCAACATCAATGTTTTATCAGAGTCATTAAGAAGAGAAACCGTGAAGGTGGCTGTCGTATTAACGACATCCTCTGAATCCTTGAGGAAGGCGGAGAGGCTTAAAGCCGGCTTAGGCAGCAGAACATCCTTCTCCTCTTGCCCTGAGGAAGTCATCACAAATTTATCAGGCACATAATGCATCTTTGAAATCATAATACCATCAGCTTTATATCATAATATTTCTTTAAGATATGTTCTCAAAAGAATATCAGGTGAAAGCAAATGTGTAATTGAATTACACATTTGGAATTTCTAAGGCTTCCCATTTGTGATGGACCTTAAGGCTATCCTTATTAGAGGATACACCCACTGAACTCAAGGAAGTCACATGTACATCCGGATTAGAGACTTTCTTTTCCATAGTCTCCAAAAGGTATCCACCTGCTTAAACCTCACAGCTGTCTCTTGGGAGAAAGCACAGAGCTAAAGAACTGCAGTAGAAAGAAGTTTCTTAGTATGTGACACTACTTGCCAAAGATCCTGCAGAGAGAGACCTGAGAGTCCAGCGATGGCATGAGGATCCTTATCCATACTACATATAATGGGTTTAGAACAAGCGGTCAGGTTAACAAGCCCTGAAACAGCAGGGGAAAGCTCTGTCGCATCAGGAAGACAACTACCCTGCAAAGATGAGCGAGGGGGTAGAGGTGGAGTCCGCTCCAGGGAGCTCAGAGACGTTCCCTCACCCAAGGACGCTGACTGCAGCATAGCCTGCCCTAATAAACTAACCTTTGGCATTAGATGTTTATCCATAGGCCCAGGTCCTACCACTGGCTTGCTGCCTTCAAGGATGCTATAGCTGGCCCGGGAAGACAGAATAGGTCTGGATTGAGGCATAGAAGCAATGCTCTGGAACCTATCAAAATTTGGCAACAAAGGCAGTCGCCTATGCCTCAATAAGCTGACAATAAGTTAAAAATAAATGCTCTCTTGCCCCATTAACCTATGCGCCCTGTTATAAAATGACCCCTCCTCTCTTGGTGTTGCCATTACATAGTGACTGTGTTTCCCTGCCCAGGGTCTGCGAGTGCTGTCTTCATAACACCTCCAGCCCCAGTAATCTGGGAAAGAGAAGAACTGAGCCAGGAATTGACTCCAGGCCCCTCCACACTGCAGAACACACGGCCACCGAGTCCTAAAGCAATATCTGAGCCCTAGAGAGGATGGAATCCATAAGGGCACTTTTACTAATGGGCGCTATGGTGTTTATTTATTTATTTAACATTTCTTCTATACCGCGCTATTATAATCAGCGCGGTGTACATCGAACAAAAACATACTACAATGCATACAGGCAACATTGAGTTTACAATGAACAGGAAATTAAACAGGGGATAACCGGGAGAACTATGTACAAGTTAACTTGATACTATATACAATACTCTAAACTCGTTTGGATATTGCATGTGCTTTTTCGGGTGGATGGTACAGGTATGATGATTAGCAGGTGGGCCAGTGTGTAGGCTAACCATTTTCTGGTTGTATTAAGGTGCTAAGGCGTCTGGGGCATGTGGGAAGCTTGCCAGTTGTGTGATTGTCTGGGATGGCTTCTGGGTAGCATTTTGTGAACAGATGGTGTTTCAAAGCTTTTCTGAATAGGATTAGGCTTTTGATGCCACGGATTTCATGGGGGAGGGCATTCCAGTTTAATGGAGCGAATATAGAGAAGGCCCTGTTGGAAGTAGCCTTAGTACATGTTGTCATCATCTTGGGGACTATTAAGGTGTTCTTTGCAGTAGGCCTCCTGTTTCTATTTTCCAGGGTGCCGTGAATTAGCTTGCTGATTGGCGTAGGGGGGTAGTTATTTAGGGCTTTGAAGGTAAGGACTAATGACTTATATTGGAGTCTGGCATGTAAAGGTAGCCAATGCAGATCTTTCATAATAGGCATTATGTGGTCAGATCTTGACGATCCAGAGAGGACTCCTGCAGCTGCATTCATAGCCAGGCGGAGCGGATTTAAAGTTGATTGAGAGAGACCGTGGAGGATGATGTTAGTGAAATCCAGGTGTGGGAGGACTAATGCCTGGAAGGTTGTTCGGTAGTCGGTGGAATCCAGTAGGGGACGGAGGTGACGTAGCGTTCTGATCTTATGATATATAGTCTTTGTAACGTTCTTCACATGTGTTGTCATATCCAGGTGCTGGTCCAATGTGATGCCGAGATAACGGATTGTGGGTTTGGATTTCAACTCTATATTGTTGACAAGTAGTGATGGGGGAGGTATGAACTTACGGTTCTTCGTGACAAAAAGAACATCAGTTTTGCTATGATTGATCCGTAGGCTTTGTGTCAGCAGCCATTCGGCTACAGCTTCGAAGCAATTGATTATTGGGGAGAACACTGGTTGGTCAATTGTGAACGGCATGTAGAGGAGGATGTCATCTGCGTAAGCCAAGCATTGTACGTTGAAAGATCGGATCAAATCACATATCGGTTGCATATAGATATTGAACATCAGTGCCGATAAGGACGATCCTTGAGGTACCCCCTGTGACTGCAGGAATGGTTCTGAGGATGCGTGGCCTGTTTTGACTTGTTGCCACCTAATGGATAGGTAGGATTTACACATTCTAGTGCTGTGCTTTGAATCCCCTTTTCTTTCAGGCGTTGTAGAAGTACATCATGACTCTCAGAGTCGAAGGCGGCGGAGATGTCCAGGAAGATGAGGACAAATCCTTGTTGGATGCTGTTTATTCCTGTGACCAAATCATTGAATAGGGTTGTAAGGACTGTGTCGACTCCATGTGCTTCCCTGAAGCCGTGTTGTGATGGATCTAGCGGTGCTTCAGTGTCGATATGATGCTGGATTTGTTGTTGAGCAGCTTTTTCAATGATTTTTGCAAGCTGGGGGATGCTCGAGATTGGCCTAAAAGATTCAACTTTGGATGGGTCAAGTCTGCTGTTTTTCAGTAGGGGCCTGATAGAGGTGTGTTTCAGACTCTGCGGGAACGAGCCCGTTAAAAAGGACTGGTTCAGTATTTTGCTCAAGATTTGGCTTAGGTCGTGTCGCAGTTCTCTGATCCAGCTGGCTGGGCAGGGGTCATTAGGTGCTGTGCTGGGATTGATAGAAGCGATAATGTTCTCAATCTCTCTATTTGATACCGCAGTGAAATTGCATAATGGTGTTGCTTGGGATGCCTTAGGTGATACGCAGGAGTTACTGACACTTATGTTTGTGATGGTCTTAATCATCTTTGATTGCAGGTAGTTTGTGTAGTCCTGTGGCTGAGGCATTGGAGGTTGGGCTGAAACCGGCTCTCCTGTTATGGATTTTACTATACTGAATGGGGCATGTGGTTTATTGATGGAGCGTTTTAATATATCTGTGTGGTAAAGTTTCCTACTCTGTGTTATCTTCCCATGGTGGGTAATTAAGTATGAGTTGTATGCAGCAAGCGTCTCGGGGGAGTGGGTTCGTCGCCACCATCTCTCAAGTTTGCGTAAGTGGTGGAGAGATGTACGAAGGTCCGTAGAGAACCATGGTGCATGTTCCCGTTTTCTGTGTTGCGCCTAACACAGCAAAAGCACTGAAATGATGGCGCATTAGGTACAACAACGCTGCATTAACTGTCAGGTACATGGAAAGCATTTCCCTGCCAGTTAATGTGAAACCTTGTCCCATCGTGTGTGCGTGTTAACGTGACTGCATCTACCGCCTCCTAGTGAGATGGCATTAGGTGATCCTGCACTAATGCAGTTGGCGCGCGGTGTGAAACCCGTGCTAATAATGCAGAGCGCACCCTGCCCACTCACGCCCTTAACATGCGTTGGACGGTTAGAGCAGAAATCGCCATGCGCTGTTTTAGTCCCTTGCTAGCTGGCAACACATGTCCCAATGTGCATTCACCGTGCACCAAAACTCGCTTTGCCAGCTACCGCCCTTTAGTAAAAGGGCCCCAAACACGTAGGGCATATCTGAAACAACAAAACAATTATAGTTAATCAAAGAATTTTGCAAAGAGCATCATGCAATCACCAATTTATGTTAGACAGAATTACACAATGATACAAATTAAGTCAAGGTTATTTCCAAGATAAAATCTGAAAGCTGCCATAATAGACAAGACTCTTCACTTTACGTTTTTGTTTGATCCTATTTTTAGAGAATTTATCAGTGTTTAATATAACAACAAAGGGGGGAAGAAAATCTGTTAAAAACCCAACAGCTTATTGTTGGCTAAATATCAGGGTTTATTTTGGTAGACAGAAGTATGAAGTTGCACTCAGGCGGCCAGCAGAGGATGAGGGAGGGGTGGCTGGGAAATGCGGACTAGTGATTGTTTTGGGGAATGCAGGGGAACAACTTAGGACCGGAGGTGGGGGAAAAACCAGAAGAGTCATGAACACTGCAGAATCAAAACAAAATTCTGTTTGCAGGAGATCACAGTAAAAAAACCCAAACCACTCCCTCCCCAAAAAGCCATCATTTCTGAAGTGATAATGCTAAAGAAACGTTTACAAAGGGAAGCCCACTGATTTTGAAAAGAAACACTTTGGGGTATGTTTACTAAACGGGGCTATCTGCAACTAGATCCCATGTTATTCAATGGGATCTAGTTGCAGATAGCCTGGGTTAACTCTTAGTAAACATATCCCTTTGTTTTCTGGGAACTTAGAAGTAACCATCAATAATTCTTTATATATTTGAAAATTGCACAATAGTCCTTCTGGATTCATTTGATTGTGTCCTACTTATACAATTACATTTAAACAACAATTGTGGTTTTTAAATTAATATTTTATTGATTTTAATATAATTTAAAGAAATGTTTTCATTAATTGGAATGGCTTTCTCTGATTTATAATACTTATAATTAACAACTAAGTTATGCTCCTGAAGTGGTCTCTTTGCAAATTGAGTACCTAAATTATTGCTCAGATTTCACAAAATTCCTATGAAAATTTAGGAGCATTAAACGTGGGTGGCAAGAGGGGCAGATTTAGGGTGGGTGAAATAATTAAGGGCCCAATATTCAGCGGAGGCCGCTAGCGCGATTACAGCACCTAGCCATCCCCACTGAACCCTAAACCCGGATATTCAATGCTGGGGTTATATCCAGTCACTGACATTGAATATCCAGGTCAGGTGCAGAAGCCGGAAGTTAACCAGGCAGAAGCATTGACAGCGCGGTTAGTGTGGGACTTAACAGTGCGCATTTGCCATCAATGTTGCAGTTCTAATTAAACTCAGGTACACTCCAAATATATCAAAATATCAAAAATAGTAGACAATGGCAAGGCACTCACACAGGTACTACATATAGTGAAGTACAACCGCAATTTATCCCACAAGGTCTTAGACTTAAGGGTGCCGTGGCCAGAACTGACCTACGGCAACTCTCAATTTGCATCAATGACCTTCTTATATTTTTTTTTACAAATAACAAGGTGCACTTTCAAAATTGTTCATCCTGCTAAAAGTGAGTACTTGCATATATAAATCTTGTTCTCATAAAGTTGAAACAATGCACTATAGAGATGTTCTTATCTTATTTGCTGTATCAAAAACAATATGGCCAAAAGACTCATTGCAATCCTTGAAATCTCCCAACGCCGTCAACAGGCACTGCCTACGCGTTTCACTACGCGGTTCATCAGGGGCTATTAGTTACATGCCAAACGTTCATACCAACAGCGCATCACCAACCTATCAACAAATGAAAAGAAAAAATAGTAACTCCATCTATTCTTGCATCATCCACTGAACTATACTCTTCTCTTACGAAAATATTAATATAGCGACATATCTCAAGCTCACAAACTTACAGAATGCTGCCCACGTTCACCTCCAGTACCAAGACCACTACTCGTCAATTGTATTAACCAAAACCCGGTGGAAACGCCGCGCATGCGGGTTTGAACTTCCACCTGGGCTTTAAACTAGAGTCAAAATCTACGCTCAACATAATGACGGTCATGTTCTCTACCCAATCCTCGAAGGGACCGTCTTCAAACAACCCCCCCCCCCGAGATGGAATACTCTGATATGTACTGTTTGAAGCACATCACTGAATGCACATACATACTGCTATAATCAGGCCATACAGGCCCTCCAATCGATGCTCACATTTAACCCTCCCGGAGCTACAGAATCAAGTTCGAAAATCCATCGTTGTTCCCTAATGACGAGCCAATGATCTACTGACTTTCCCAGCTGACCCCTGCGCACTACCTCTATACAAAAACACTGCAAATCCTCAAAGGAATGCTTCAGTGACAGACAGTGTTGTACCATAGGCGCCTCTAGTATCTGATTTTTAAGCCGGCTCTTATGTTCTGCCATGCGAGTTTTAAACGCCCTATTGGTTTTCCCCACATATAGTAGTTGGCAAGGACACTGCACTATATAAACTACATGAGTGAACTCACAGTCCGAAGAATGTCGCAATCGATATTCCTTGCCCCGATAATGAAAGATATTCACTTCCTTAGTAATCAAACAAATGTTACATTTACCACACTTCCGATGTCCCACTGTCACCCCCCCACCTACCCCCTGAGAAACATTAATCCTCAACCACGACAGGCTCAGATATTCTTTGAGAGTCTTCCCTCTTTGCCAAACACATCTAATGGCTTTATGTTGGAGGGCGGGAACTAACTGTAACACTGAACTATGCTTCTTCAGTGTCTGTTGAATAAACCGACTAAGCGGCGATTACTGAGTAATAAGATTTATATTCCGGTCATCAGCCTGTTTGTCAGAGTGTGAAACACTCTGTAATAACAAATCTCGATTGTTATTCAGGGCCCTCTGATAGGCCTTCTTAACTATCAGAGGCGGATATCCCCTGTCAACAAAGTTGGTAAGAAGCTGTTGCGACTGTACTTTATATTTATTTATTTATTTATTTATTTATTGACAATTCTTATATACCGCACTATTAGACATCAGCGCAGTTTACATTAAACAGAAAACATCCAACAGTTTACATCTGTCTGGTCATTACATTTAACAGGAGGTATAACTTGGCGAAATAGGGGAAACTAAATACAATGGTGTAATCCTGTCGATCTGAACAATTTCTCCTATACCTAAGGAATTGGGAGAACGGCAGGCCCGTTTTCAGGTGGGGTGGATGGTATAACCATGCACCCGCCCCTTGACCTTGAGGGTTTAAGGAGAGGTGTGCCTTGAGGTTGAATTGTAGTTGCGGTGGTTGAGTGACAAGGCAGGTATAAAGAATATTTATTTTATAAGGATTTTATTTCTCCCGCTCCGAGGTGGAATTGGAACAGGCGTAAAGGCAAAGTATTTTTACAGCCAAAACAAGAACAAAGAAAAGATAGGCTTTTCCACACTGTTTCAAAACTGTCCTTTTCACAGCGCTTCACATTCCAGTCATGTGAGCTGTACTTGAAAACAGTTAAACCAAAGGCAAACAATAAAGTTCATGCAGTGTTTCCAACTTCTGCTTTAGCTTATTCTTATCTCTCTCATAAGCTCTTCAGGTAAGGAACTTTGACAATGTACAGTTTATCACTTTATAATGAATGACCACACAAGCTTAGCTTGACTATCATTACTTATCTACAAGGCACGTCGAGCAGTCCATTGGCTGACTCAAATCCTGCGTCTGTAAGGGATGAGCCAATGGTACTGGTGCTTCTGGACTCTGTACTGGTTCAACTATCCTAGGTCCAGGAATATTATGTTCCTCTAGAAACGCTTTAAAGTCTCTCAGGAGTGCTTCAGCTTGGTTACTCTGCTCATTCACTGCACTGGAGTTACCCCTCCCCCACTTGTCTCTGTCAGCAAGTGCTGGGTAAATCAATTCCTTTGCAGGTGAAGCATTTGTAGGCAACAAATCCAACTTAGAGCTTCCTGAAACTTTCTGGCAAATATCTCTGCTATGTCCTTATAGCTAGCTTGCTTGTTAATCTTGTCAGCAGTTTGAGGAGACAAACAAGGTTTAACTGAATAAGCTTCTGGCTGTAGCCAACTGCTCTCATAAAACCTGGGCTTTCCCTGGGTTTTAAAATATGCACTCACACAGTCTGGCTTCTCATAAAAGCTATTATCAGTATTAATAGTACCCTGTACCTTGTGCTGAGGAATATCTGGATGTTTTTCAGCCGTCTGCCATTCATTCCATTGATCAGCTCTCTGCTCCAAAAGCCTAGGCTTTACCCTTGGGTCTCTCAGTGCCACGCCCTTCTCCTTCTCCCAGAAGGTTCTGCTGTGCACTGAGTCTCCCTGGTACCTGCTTCTTGGCTTTACACGCCTTCTCCTGGAATTGCAGCTGGGGAACGTTTCTCCTTCACATTCAAAGGCTCTGGCATCCAAGGCTACTTCATCTCTAAAGCCCACACCTGCTTCATCTGGTTCCAGTATTTCCTTCCACCTCCTCGGTTGGTTCCTTCTCTGAGTCTCCAACTGCTTCTGAAGCTCCAACTGCTTCCCTTTCTCACTCTTCCTCTCCAACTCTCTTCCTTCTTCCGGTTTAACAAGCTGTTTCTGCTCTGGGGAGCCCGCCTCCAGCTAGGGCGTGCCCAATCAGCAACTCTGCTTCTCCCCTCCCCCAAGGTGAGTTGTGTTGGCTGATTATATGTCCATCTTGTGCTGAGAAGGGAATATCTTGCTTTTAGCTGCAGTACCCGGACCTTCCACCGGGTCACCATCTGTTTCCATGGCTTCAGGCATTGTTGCAGCGTCACAATGGGCACTTTTGAAATGTAAAAAAGTGTTCCGATCAATTGACTTACGAAAAACAGTAGTGGCCCAAAACCCTAAACGCCTGGTAACTTTAACATCAAGGTAAGTTATTTCTACCCTATGTTCATAAGTAAATTTGATGTTGGTGTCACATTGGTTGAGCCACTGATGAAAGACCTCAAACTGCCTGACCGTACCCTCCCAAAGCAAAAAAATGTCATCAATAAACCTCTTCCAAAGTTTTATATGATGCTTATAGGGACTAGAACGGAGCTACTGCTCCTCATAACGGGCCATGTAGAGATTGGCTATGGATGGAGCACACGTGGCACCCATAGCCACTCCCGACAATTGATGATAAATAGTGCCCCTCAAACCAAAAAAAATTTTGAAAAATGGCAATGTCTGCCAGCTGTAAAATAAAGGCCAGTTGTTCAGCACTAAGATCTCCCCGGGAATGTAAATAAAACTTTACTGTGTCAAAAGCAGCAACTTGAGGAATACTCGTATATAGTGAACACACATCTAGTGTCACCAACAAAATCTTATCATGTTCAGCCCAACTATGATTATTCTCCAATAACCCAAGAAAATCAGTCGTATCCTTAAGGTAAGAGGGAATCTGAGATAATAATGGACGGAGATAAGAATCCACATAGGTTGATAATGGTTCTAAAATGGAGACCTCACCATCATCTCTATCTCAATGTTGCAGTTAGCATGGGTACACTTAACGCCACCTCGATGGGCGGCATTAAATGCATCCGCATTAAGTGCAATTGCTGCCAGCACGCATTAGGTCCAAATTAGTGTGGTATCTGCTGGGGCCGTGCTATATACACCTCCAACAAGTAGCGTACTACTATTGCATGTACTGAGCATTGATTTCTACTCTCAGTGCATGGTACCTGCAAAACTTTAGCACAGTTTAGGGGGGTCTTTTACTAAAGGTTGCTTGCTGTCAGCCCAGATCTGGTGCATGCTAAAAATATGCATTGGACACATATTGACATCTAGCGTGGGGCCACGACAGTGCCACTGTATTTTGGCGCTAACTATCTATAGAGTGTTAGGGTTGCAAATGCATGGGGTAGAGTGGAGAGTGTTGGGGCGAGTGTCGCGCAGGCAGCACACCACACTACCTGCATGGTGGGCTAGTAGCACAGGTGCCCTCACCATCATCTCTATAGATGAGGACCATGGGTCAATTTTAGCAGGCAATGTAAAAGGTGCCGGTACTCAGTACTAATGAGCAGTCCTTCAAAAGAAGCCCAGTTCAAACACCACGGCAGTCAGCAATTGCGCTCAAATATATTAGGATAATCAGTGGCCGTATTTGGATAGGAACTGCCAATGAAATTCCAAGCTGAGTGGTGCTATCCGAATAGGGCCTGATTCCATCCTAGACATCTTGGCCCTCTCTGCGCCCGGTCGGAATCGGATGCACAGAGTTAGACGGGATTCTGATCCCGCGGGGCATGTGTAGTCCCATGGGATCTGAATTGTGTCCAGGCCTGTACATACAGGCCAGGAACCCAATCCCAGTTGGCCTGCACATACAGTCCTAACCCTGCTAACTCAGTCAAGGCTCCTGTATGGAGCTGCGGTGCCATGGTGTCCAGTTGCCATGGCACCACGGTTCCATTCAGGAGCTGCAGTCCCCATTGCCAACCAGATTTTTCATTCCCCGCAGCCTGACCCCCGATCTGGCCTCCCAACAAGAAATCAATAAGTAGAAAAACCAACAAAATTAAATACTGGAGGAAAAAGACTTCAGGGTAACATGCACCAACACAATGGTGCAAATGATATGGAATAAACAATTCACTTCACAGTGGCAGTTACTGGCTCAACTCAGTGGATTAATATACCCCCAAACATCATTGGTCATAAAAAACTCCAGTAAATACAAAAACTGCCAAACTCCACAAATTATAGTTGGTCTATCCCCATAACAATCAATCACATTTAGCTTAAATAAGAAAACCGAACTGGTCCAACTCCGATGCTGGGCGTTTTGCTAAGGCTGCTTGAGGGGAAGCTAAACCATAGATGATAAACTAAGTAACAGTAAGTAACTAAGCACTGAGGAAAACTTCAGTGAAACACTTTTTGGATTATGGGTAAGACGTTGACAAAGATATGCAAGCAGATTGGTAGATAGGTGGTCCCGAAAGGAAAATCATAGATGAACCAGTATACTGAAGCTGACAGCAGAGTTCCATAATTTTATTTAACGGGTTTTCTATACCTCATTAATTCAAAGCGGTTTATATAAAACAATTACAGCAACGGGGGATTAAAATTTGGAGGATTAGATGGGTTATAACTGCTACATTTAACAATTGCTAACTATATACAGATACATTGTTGTGGTGTGATGGGGTACAATTGCTACATTTAACAGTTGATCACTATATACAGATGGTCATGGGTGATACTAGTGAGTTCAATAGTTTGATGGGTTGTTTTGGACCATTTCCTTATGGTTCTTGTTCTTCTAGGGTGGGACCATAGTATTCAAGGAAGAGGTGAGTTTTTATGGCGTTCCTAAAATCCAATAGGTCTTTGATTGCACGTTTTGAGGCGGGTAAGTCATTCCACAGCTGGGGAGCGTAAAGGGAGAAGGCTCTACTGCAAGTGGATTGTTTTGCTATTCTGAAGTTTGATAGGGTTTCCAGGATGTTGTTGTCTACTCCTCTTCTTGTTCTGGTTGGACGTGTCTCCTGATCAAAGGTTGAAGAGTCATTGGAGATAGGTTGTTTAATATTTTGGGGATTATTATTATGTTCTTGTATTTGGTGTGTACAGTGACAGGGAGGCAGTGTAGTTGGTGGAGTGTAGGGGTTATATGCCTGTATTTTGCTGTTCCAGTAATGATTCTTGCAACAGTGTTTTGTACCAGTTGAAGGGGGAGTATTGTTTCCTTAGGAAGGCCATGGTAGATTACATTGCAATAATCTATTATGGGTGATACTATGGCTTGGCATGCTGTTCGGAAGACATTGTTGGTGAGTAGTGGTTTGAGTTTGTGTATAGTTCTCAGCTTGTGGTAGGCTGATCTGGTTGTTCTTTTGATGTGAGGTTGGAAGCTGAGTTGCTGGTTGAAGGTAACTCCGAGGTATTTGACTTCATGTTTGTTGATTAGGGTGTGGTCTGGGATCTTTACTGAGTCTGGTGGAAAGAATATAGTATTCCTGGTAACATGCATCAGTTCAGATTTTTGAAGTTTACGGATAGATTCTGTCCTTTGAGCCACTTTGTCTTTGATTCGAGGAATGCTGTGATTTGTGAGTAATCCAGATGTCTGATGTTTATGGGGGTGAATACCATGATATCCTCCACGTAAATTCTGTAATGGATGTTGTGTTTTATGATATTGCATATTGGTTGAATGTATGTATTGAAAAGCAGTGCTGAGAGGGCTGAGTCTTGTGGGATACCCTGTTGTTGGATGAAAGGTTTGGACTGTTGGTTTTTGGTTCTCACTTGCTGGTTATGGTGGGACAGGTATGAGAGAAACCAGTCTAGCACTGTACCATTTATTCCTATATCTTGAAGTCTCTGTAGCAGAATGTTGTGGTTGACGGAGTCAAAAGCAGCAGTGATATCTATGAAGCATAAGACGAAGCCATGAAGTATATCATCTATGCCTGTTACAAGGATGTCCATAAGTGATGTAATAGTTTTTTACACTATGATTTTGTTTAAATCCATACTGGTGGGGCTCCAATAGGTCATAAGTGTCTATATGGTCCTGTAGTTGATGTTGCACTATTTTTTCAATTATCTTGGTTACAAAAGTGAGGTTGGATATTGGACAGAAGGAGCTTGGGTCCTTTTTATCAAGGTTATTGTTCTTAAGGATTGGTCTAATGGATGCTTGCTTGAGTTGTGGGGGGAGGTATCCTTGAGAAAATGATGATTCAAAAATTGTATGTAGATATGGTATTAGGTATTCTCTTGTTTGCTTAATCCAGTTAACTGAATATGGGTCAATATGAAAGAACTGAGATGAAAGAATGTGATGAATTAGCTAAGCAGCAGGTGGTATTTGGCAAGGGCAGTGAAAAACACACATAGTACTAAGTCAGACAGACAAAGAAAGCAGCAACTGTATATTTTTTTCAATATGTATTGAGTTTTATCATATTAACAAGACACGCTTAGCAGCAACTGCAACAATGACAAAGGACAGGAGAGAGGTATATGAATGGGTGTCACAGGCATCTTTACTATAAACCCATGACCTCTGGGGCACAATCACCAAGCCAGTGATACTAGAGCCAGCAGATAGACTATAGCAATTAAATGAGTGAGCGGTTGCTAAAGATCATGATTGATCCAATACACTGAATTAAACACATCAGTAACGTCAAGTTAAAATAAAAAGGGAAGTGTGGAGGATAGGACGTCAATGGCAGCTCTGAAGACCTGATGACTGATATACTGTAATAGGACGGTGACTGAGTGGAAGGATTTTAGCTCGGTGGATTAGCACCTGCTCACATAAGATTCCAGTTTCAGTTCCCAGCAGCAATTCCAGGTAGTGCAGGGCAAGTATACTGTTTGGACCCTGAGGAACTTTTATCAGTATTTTCTCAATTTGTTTTCTCTCCCTCCTCCCCTGACTGAGCTCAGAAGACTGAGTAGAGAGAAATAGGCTGGTCCTTGTGTGTTAATCTCCACATTCCTTTGCTCGTTCTTCTCACTGAATGAGTAGGGCAGGGAGCTGTCTTGTTCAATTGCCCCATCACTTCCCCTCTATGTAGTTAAGCTTTTTTATTTAACAAACTCAGGTACATGGTAACTTTTATATATGAAGAACACCAATTTATTTATTTATTTATATGCTCTTATATACTGTGCTATTCTGCATCAGTGCGGTTTACATTGAACAAACTGAAATTACATTGAACAGGGCATTATAACTTGGAGATAACTATTTTACAGGGAACATGGGCTATGGAGGGTTAAGTGGCTTGCCCAAGACCACAAGGAGCACCTGTGGGACTAGAAACCCCAGTCCTTCCGGCCAAAGGTTGTTGTCCTCTAGTGGGATTTGAACCCCTGACCTTCTGGCCTGAAGTACCTTGCCCCAACCACTAGGCCACTCCTCCACCAACCCCACAGACATAGCCACACACTTAAAATTCAGCTATGACATTCCCAGTTAAAACAATAATATATAATCCCATATCCAGCCCTTCCACCAAGTCATGTTGGTGACACTTTAGTCCATAGGCCACCCCGTTCTTCAGCAAGTAAGATTGTATTGCCAGTGTAGCCACCTCATGGACATAGCTTTCCCAGACCTGCAACACCGGTTTAGATTTCCAAAATTTTGCAATTGTAAAGTGTACAGCATTAAAGAAATGCGTGATGAGCTTCTTATATCCAACTGGCATCACCCTCACCCCAGCTGCAGCTTCAAGACATAGGGACCTTGACAATACTCTTAATTTCTACACCAACTGGCTGCCAAAACTGTGCTACCTCACAGCACTGACCACATGTGTATGTAAGACCTCCTTTCCTTACAACCCCTTCAGCATAGCAGGGACGGCTCAACCATTAGACAAGACTAGGCAGTGGCCTACGATGACAGTTTCTGAGAAGCAGCAAAGAGCAGTAGCAGTCAAAGCAATATGTTAGATTCTGCCAGCCCCACAAACTCAAAGAACCATCAGCACATTCTTTTACTTGGGGAGGAAGGGAGAGTGGGCACGCACATACATCAAAGAGGCTACTGGTGACAGTGGTGACAATAGAGGATTAGCCTAATGGTTAGAGCAGTAGATTAAGAACCAGGGAAGCCAGGTTCAAATTCTACTGCTGTTCCTTGTGATCTTGGCCAAGACACTTAACCTTCTTGCCAATTCCAACCCCTCCTGCTGCCCCAGTCTCACTCCTTTCTCTCCTTTGAAGTCCACTCCATCTGCCTTTTCATTCCACTTCCTCTCCGGGTAGCTGTTATTTATCGTCCTCCTGACAAATCTGCTTCTACCTTCCTCACTGACTTTGACTCTTAGCTTTCCTTCTTTCTGGATTCCTCTTCCCCACTCTTATTCTTGGGGATTTTAACATTCATGTCGATAACCCCTCTGATTCTTATGCTTTAAAGCTCCTATCCCTTACCTCCTCGTTTGACCTCCAACTTTGTTCCACTGCCCCCACTCACCAACATGACCACTGCCTTGACCTGATATTTTTCTTGAGTTGCTTACCCTCGAACCTCTGTAACTCAGTTCTCCCCTTATCTGGCCATCACCTTTTAAGCTTTAATCTTCATCACCCGTTGCCTCAGCCTCGTCCTGTCTTCAATCTATTTAGAAATCTTCATGGTATTAATCCCTTAGCTCTCTCTTCCACCATTTCTTCATCTTTCTTCTACTATGTCATCTAAGTCTGTTGACGAGGCAGTAACTTCCTATAATGCTGCACTCTCCTTGGCTCTGGATGCTCTCGCTCCACCCATCCCACGTCCTGTATGACGTTCTACACCCCAGCCCTGGCTTTCATCTACTACCCGCTATCTACGTTCCTGTGCCCATTATGCTGAGTGTGCTTAGCTCAAATCCCACTCCTGTGCAAACTTTCTACACTTCTAATTCATGCTTGTCTCTTTCCAGTCAGCCATAGCTCTTGCCAAACAAGACTACTATGTCCATCTGACTAACTCTTTCCTCTGATCCTCGCCGTCTCTTTACTACTCTCAGTTCTCTCCTCAAAATACCTCCGCCTCTGATCCCTCCCTCCCTTTCTGCCCTAACCCTGGCTGACTATTTCCATGACAAAATCCACAAGATCACCCTCCAATTCCCCACTAAGTCAGCTACTTCCCCTCCTCCCCCTCTCCACTCCCAACTCTTCCCCCCTACCTCTGCTACCCTCTTCCTTTCCTGTGATCTCTGAAGAGGAAACCGCACACCTTCTTTTTTCCTCCAAACTCACCACCTGCTCCTCTGATCCTATCCCCACCCATCTCCTAAGCCCCATCTCCTCCACCATTGTCCCTTCCATCTCTCATATTCTCAACCTGTCGCTCTCCACTGCAACAGTCCCTGCAGACTTCAAGCATGCTGTGGTCACACCTCTCATCAAGAAACCATCACTTGATCCCACCTGTCCTTCTAACTATTGACCCATCTCTCTCCTTACCTTCATATCTAAACTACTTGAATGTGCGGTTCACCGCCACTGCCTCGACTTCCTCTCCTCTCATGCCCTCCTGGATCCCTTACAGTCTGGCTTTTGTCCTTTACACTCTACTGAAACAGTGCTTGCCAAAGTCTCCAGCACTGTTCCCTCTAAGCTGTGCGCGTGTGCGCGCGCACACACCTCGCCAAGCGAGCGCACATACTTTACAACAGAGCGCACAAAAATTACGGTTCTGATTCTGATAGAAAACAACACAGACGTCTTAAAATTTAAAAGTTGTTGTGTATTTACGGTTTTCACAAGTTCTACAGTATTTTCTAGTGCAATCAATGTGGTGTACATACGGTATTCTGACGTGTAGTCAAATTTTAAAGTATATAACTCCGAGTGTCGTTATGTTGCGCACAAAAATTTAACCTTCCTTCAAAAGTTGCACAGCTGATATTTTATGTGCACCCAGCCTACAGAAAATTAGAGGGAACATTGGTCTCCAGTGACTTGTTCCTGGCAAAATCCAAGGGCCTTTACGCTGTCCTCATCCTTCTTGACCTCTCTGCTGCATTTGACACTGTTGACCACAACCTTCTCCTCGATATCCTGTCCTCACTTGGTTTTAGTGGCTCTGTACTATCCTGGCTCTCCTCCTATCTCTCCCATCACTCTTTCAGTGTGTGTTCTGGTGGCTCCTCCTCCTCTGCTACCCCGCTCCCAGTTGGTGTACCCCAGGGATATGTCTTGGGTCCACTCCTTTTTTCTCTCTATACCCAGTCCCTTGGTGCTCTTATCTCTTCCCATGGCTTTCAGTACCATCTGTATGCCGATGACTCCCAGATCTACCTCTCTACGCCTGATATCTCTCCAGCAATCCAGACCCGGATCTCTGCCTGCCTTTCTGACATTGCTACCTGGATGTCTCATCGCCGCTTGAAACTGAACATGGCCAAGACTGAACTTCTTATCTTTCCCCCTAAAACCTCCTCTCCTCTTCCTCCTTTCTCAGTTTCTGTGGATAACTCTGTAATCCTTTCTGTTTCCTCGGCCCGCGATCTGGGGGTTGTCTGACTCCTCTCTCTCTTTCTCCATACATATCCAGCTCGTAGCTAAGACCTGCCGTTTCTTTCTCTACATTAGCAAAATCTGCCCCTTCCTTTCTGAACACACTACTAAAACACTTATCCACTCCTTAATCACCTCCCGTCTTGACTGCTGTAACCTACTCCTTGCTGGTCTCCCTTTGAATCACCTCTCTCCCCTTCAATCTGCTCAACATTCTGCTGCACTATTACTCCTCTTCTCAAGTCACTTCATTGGGTCCCTATCCGTTTCCACATCCAGTTCAAACTTCTCCTCCTGACCTATAAATGCATTCACTCTGCAGCTCCTCACTACCTTTCTTCTCTTATCTCTCCTTATAACCCACCTCAGGAACTCCACTCTTCTAGCAAACTACTTCTGTCTGTGCCCTTCTCTTGTACTGCTAAGTCCAGACTTCGCTCCTTTCGCACTGCTGCACCTTATGCCTGGAACAAACTACCTGTGTCCGTACATCAGGCACCCTCTCTAACCCTCTTCAAATCCATGTTGAAAACTCACCTCTTCGCTGCTGCTTTTGGATCTTGACTCACCTGATCGCCTTTTCTTTCCCCTAGTTGTTATCCCTGCTTACACCTTCTGTGTTTTGTCTTGACTAGATTGTAAGCTCTGATGAGCAGGGACTGTCTCTTACATGTCTGTAGAGCACTGCGTATGACTGGTAGCGCTATATAAATGCTCAGTAGTAGTAGTTAAGTACAAATGTAGATGGTAAGTCCTCTGAGGATGGATAAATAACCGTAGTACTTGAATGTAACTCATCTTGAGCTACAGGGCCTCAGCAGAGCTCTTGGGGTTTGTTACATTAAACAAAACATTATCTGCATAGAGCAACACTTTATGCTTCAACCTACAAAAGTATAGCCCACCAGCCTGAATTTCCCTTACCCACAGCACAAATGGCTCAATAACCAGATCAAACAGGAATGATAATGGACATCCCTACTGGGTATTCCTTGACTAGGGATGTGTAGGCACTTCTTATATCATTTCATTTATTTATTTATTTATTTATTTCAACTTCTTATATACCGCACTCTTTGACATCAGCGCGGTTTACAAATAACAGAAAGGAACCAGAACAACAGGCTGTTTGGTATTACATATAACAGGAGTATCAACTTGGATAACATGGGAGAACTATTTACATGGAGTATATAATCTATTAGCTAGATAGCATGCTCGAACTATTTACATAAAATTAGCAGTGATGCTTGGAACAAGAGGGATATTGTGGATTATACTAGGGTGAGGCTGTTATGTTACGGTTCATGTAGGGTAGTATTTGATGAAAAGGTGCAGTTTAAGGGCCTTTCTGAACTGGGTTAGGTCGGTTATGGCGCGGAGATCAGGTGGGAGAGCATTCCAGTATTTTGGTGCGCTAAACATGAAAGCTCTGTTTGATGTTGATAGGCTGCACGTTGTTATAGCCTTTGGGGTTGTTAGTGAGTTTAATGCTGCATGTCTCCTATTTCTATTTGATGGGACGGATTGGATGAGTTTGGTAAGTGATGTGGACGATAAACCATTTAAGGCCTTAAATGTGAGAAGGAGGGTTTTGAATGTAAGTCTTCCGTGTATAGGGAGCCAATGGAGCTCTTTGAGGATAGGTGTGATGTGTTCACTTCTGGCTGCTCCTAGAAGAACCCTGGCAGCGGTGTTCATTGCGAGTTGCAAGGAGCTTATTGTGGATTGTGGGAGTCCTTGTAGAATGGAATTGGCGAAGTCGAAGTGCGGCAGTATCAGTGCTTGGTAGATGGTTCTGAAGTCTTCGTGGTCTAGTAGGGGACGCAGGTGTCTAAGAGTGCGTATTTTGAAGTATACAGATTTTACGATATTGTTTATGTGTGATTTCATGTCGAGCCTATGGTCTAGTGTGACTCCGAGGTATTTTATTGTATCCTTGGTGCCTAGGTCAGCTCCCTTGACACTTATATGTGGTGGTGGGGTGAAGTTGGGGTCTCTTGTGATAAAGAGAACCTCAGTTTTCTTATGCTGAATGCGGAGGTTCTGTGACAGGAGCCATTGTGATACTGCATCGAAGCAGTTTGTTATAGGCAGTAAGTCCATTTGCATTGTGGAAAATGGCATGTAGAGTAGGATATCGTCGGCGTATATCATACATTTCACATTGAAGGACCTGATGATATCGCAGATAGACTGCATATAGACGTTGAACAAGAGGGATGAGAGTGAGGACCCCTGCGGAACGCCTTGTCTTTGATGGAAGAGTTTTGATTCTCCTGTTGCAGATTTGACGTATTGCATTCTGGTGTCGAGGTATGATTTACACCATTCAAGTGCTGAGTTGCAGATGCCTTTTCCTTCCAGTCGACCGAGGAGAATCTCGTGATTTACCGAGTCAAACGCTGCTGCTATATCCAAGAAGATTAGCACGACGCCTTGTCGGATGTTGTCTATGGTATTGAGAATATCATTGAAGAGGGTGGTAAGCAGTGTCTCGACGCCGTGGAATTCTCTGAAACCGTGTTGAGAATAGTCTAGAGGGGCTGCGGAGTCGATGTATTTCATGGTGTATTTTTTAGTCACTTCCTGTCTGTCATGAATAATGTGCACTATTAGTCAATAGTACATGCTGTTGAACAGTAATATGCACTACGAGCTAATAGTGTGCATTATTAAGCAATAATGCTCCCTATTAGTGAATAGTGTTCACTATGGCCCTGATTCTAGGAGGTGAATAGTGGGCTGCACATCCTGGCAGGATGTGCAGCCCCGCTATCCATCTTGCCAGTATTCTGCCTCCATCCCTGCTGCATGCACAGAGCCACTGTGTGTGCTGTGGGGATGGGGGCATGATGGGGCGGAGAGTGGGAGGAGTGTGGGCGGGACCTACCCCCGGACGTACAAGCCTGATTCCAGGATGGCCCTGTATGTCCAGGAATCGCCAGGGGGATGCCCTGCTTATACGACCTCTGAGGTGGAATAAGAGCGGGGCGCCCCCCAAATGTGGCCGGTAGCCCCCCCTGGAGCCCAGGAGCCCCACCCCCCCACAGGAGCAGGGGGACAAGAAAGGTGAGTCCCCACTGCCCAATCCAGGTCCCAGCGGCCCCCTGTCAGGGTCAGGTGGCAGGGACTCGGTCCGGGGCTGTGGGCAGAAGGAGCCGCAGGGAGGATGTCCCCATGGCTGCAGAAGGGGCATGCTGGACCATCCTTGGGCCCAATTCTGACAGCCACAGGAACATTTTGCACTCGGGTTTCAGAATTGGGTCCAAATAGGCCCGTCCTGTATGGAGCTATCTGGACGGCCCGGACGTGTCCCTTCTGGAATCGGGTTCCAAATGTGAATTGTGAGCATAATTACCTAATTGTGTACACTATTGCTCATTAGTGCGTACTATTTGCCCATGGTGCGCACTACTGTTCAATAGTGAACAACAGTACACATTATTAACAACATTTCCCCCAAAATGAAATTTAAAAAACCAAAAAAAAATCCCACAACTTTACATGGGAAACTAAACAAAATGAGAATTTTTGGCCTGCAGATGCCTACTAAAGACTCAAGGGATACAACCTTCCATTAATAAGCAATTGTGAAAAAGGAGCTGAATACAGAACATAAGAAATGCCATACTGAGTCAGACCAAAGTCTATCAAGCCCAGTATCCTGTTTCCAACAGTCGCCAATCCAGGTCACAAGTTCCTGGCAGGTTCCCAAGAAGGTACACAGATTCCACAGTGCTTATCCTGGAGTAAGCAGTGGATTTCACTGGTCCTCCTTAATAATGGTTTATGGGACTTTTCCTTCAGGAACTTATCCAAACCATTTTTAAACCCAGCTACACTAACAGCTTTTACTACATACCTCCAGTAACGAATTCCAGAGTTTGATTATGTGTTGAGTGAAAAAATATTTTCTGTTATTGGTCTTAAATGGGTTACAATGTAGCTTCATTGCATGTCCCCTAGACTTTTTGAAGGAGTTAACAGCCGATCTAAGTTTGCCTGTTCCACTCCATTCATTAATATATAGACCTCTATCATATCCCCCTTAGCTGTCATTTTTGCAAGTTGAAGAGTCCCAACCTTTTAAGTCTCTCCTCATAGGAGGTATCCTTCATCCCCCTTTACCATTTTAGCAGCTCTTCTCTGTACCTTTTCTAATTCTGCTATATCTTTTTACAATATGGCCATCAGAATTTATTTATTTAATACACACTTATATACCGCCACTTCCAGCGATCAGCAGCGGTTCGATTCCATCTTTTGGGGGTTGTCAAATCAAGACCGGGAGGTGGGGATAGTATATACATTAGATCAGAGGGTAAGGTCACAGCACACAGGGTTAGTGTCTTGGGGAATGGGCTACACATATTTACATTATACATACATATTTACATATTTATACATATTTACATATTTATACATATAACGGTTTCAAAAGCGTATAATTATCTGATTTCTTTGCTACGACTCTTTTGAACTTGAGAGTCATAGTTGATTGTAGTGACTTTTGAATAGGTGAGTTTTTAGCTCCTTCCTGAAATTGGTAATGTCCTTGATTAGACGCAGCTCAAAAGGGAGTTGATTCCAGAGTGTTGGCGCAGAGAATGAGAAAGCTCTGTGACTTGTACTTGTTTTCACTGATCTAATGTTGGTGGGGACTTGTAGGGTGCCCGAATTGGTGATTCTCCTGTCCCTATTTGTAGGTTGCGTGCTGATAAGTGAGGAAAGGAATGAGGGGGCTATGCCATTGATAAGTTTGAACGTGGTTACCAGTATCTTGTATTGTATCCTGGCTGCAATTGGAAGCCAATGTAGTTCGATTAAAATGGGAGTAATGTGTTCAGCAATGCTTGTTCCCATTATGATCCTGGCTGTCACATTTTGGGCCATCTGAAGGATATTTAGTGATTTTCTAGGCAGCCCTTGTAAGATGGCGTTACAATAGTCTAGGTGCGGCATAATTAGTGCTTGTGCCACAGACCGAAAATCACAGGGTTCTATTATTTTCCTTAGTGGTTGTATCACCCTAAGTTTATGGAAGATAGCCTTGTTTGTTTTTCGTAGATGTGTATCCATTTTTAGGTTGCAGTCGAGTGTGACTCCTAGATATTTGATTTCGTTCTTCGTTTTGTACGTGTTGTTGCACAGAGTGATTGTAGGCGGGGGCTTGAAGTTCAGTTTACTGGATATATACATGACTTCTGTTTTCTTGTGGTTAATTGTCATGTTGTTTCTCTGTAGCCATCTTAACATCTCGTCCAGGCAGGTTTCGAGCTGTGTATATTTAGGATCCAAAGTATCCAATTGTGTGTAAAGCATAATATCATCCGCATAAATGTGGTAGTTGATATTATGCCTTTTGAAAATGTCACAGAGGGGTTGCATGTAAATATTGAACAGTAGTGCCGAGAGAGCCGAACCCTGGGGTATGCCCTGTGTTTGAGAGAATGCTTCAGCTTTTTCCCCATTGAATTGTACTTGTGGTCTTCTGTTTGTTATGTAGGAGGAGAACCATTTGAGGGGGGTTCCCACAATTCCTATAGATTCCAGTTTGTTAAGGAGGATCCCATGATGTACAGGGTCAAAGGCGGCAGAGATGTCAATGAAAATGAGTATAAACATTTTCTTTCTGTCTTCTAGGCCTTTGAGGAGGTTGTTCATTAGCGCTATCAAAAGTGTTGCACACAATATTCAAGGTGGGTCTCACCATGGAATGATACAGAAGCATTATATTATCAGTCTTATTCTCCATTCCTTTCCTTATGTGTTTATGTTTATGTTTATTTCATTTGATATACCGCCCTTCCATGACAAGCAGGGCGGTTTACAATTCATAACATTACAATAGAGGCACAAAGCCAGTAGAAAAGAAAAGGAACTACAATTGGTGACAGGAGAGTGAAGGGAGAAGAAGCATAGACAAAGCATGAAGAAAACAGTTATATAAAGGGGGAGGGGAAGGTCAAAGGCCAGAGAGAATAGGTGGGTTTTTAGGTTTTGCTTAAATGTGGCATGATGGGGGTCTAAGCGGAGAGCAGAGGGAAGGGAGTTCCAAAGGGCAGGACCGGCAAAGAAAAAGGCTGAGGAGCGGGTGGAGTACAAGTGGGCGAGGGAGGGAGAGGGGAGGGTGAGACGGTTGAGATGAAAGGAGCGTGGAGTGTATCTGGGAGTATGGAAGGTGATGACATCTGCTAGGTATTGTGGAGTGCTGGTATGGAGAGCCTTGTGAACAAGGGAGAGCAGTTTGTATTGAGCACGGTAGGGGACTGGTAACCAATGAAGATGAAAAAGAAGGGGTGTTACATGGTCGCGGGGGGGAAGAGTGAGTAATGAGGCGTGCGGCGGTGTTCTGAATCCTCTGAAGGCGGGTCAATTGGGCTTTAGAAAGACAAGTAAAGATTGAATTAGAAAAGTCAACGCATGACATAACAAGAGATAGTAACAGGGTAGTAAGAGCAGATGGGGAGAGAAAGGGGCGGATGGAACAGATTTGACGGAGAAAGAAAAAGGAGGTCTTAGTGATTTGGGAGATTGATTCTGATCTCTCATTTCAGACACACAAGTGCACACCCAGATAATGAAAGGAGGAAACCAAGGGTACGGGAATGCCAGAGAAAGAGGGGGCTAGAGGGGGAGGTGGACTACCGTGAGAGAACCAGATAGCAGTAGTTTTAGTGAGGTTAAGGTGGAGGCAGTTCTGAGTCAGCCAGTCTGCAACGATGGAGAGACAAGAATTTAGTGCAGAGAGATTAGGGCAGGAGGGGGAAGTGTGGTGGAGGAGGACTATGTCGTCGGCGTAATAGAAAGCGGTGATACCAGACTGTTGAATTAGCAGGGCGAGAGGAGCTAAGAAAAGATTGAAAAGAAGGGGAGCCAAAACAGAACCTTGGGTTACCCCGCATAGGAGGGGAAAGGGATCTGAAGTGGAAGTGTGGGGAGAGGAGGAAAGAACTGCACAAGATCGAGAGGAAAGGAAGGAGTGAAACCAATGGTGGACAGTACTACAGAGACCCGCTTCCCGTAGACGAAGAAAGAGGAGAGAGTGGTCGACTAAATCAAAGGCAACGGAAAGGTCAAGAGCTACCGCCACCGAGATATCCCCGTGATTCCTAATATTCTATTTGCTTTCTTGGCTGCTGCTGCACACTGGGCAGAGGGGTTCAATGTATTAGCCACAATGAAGTCCAGATTCTTTTACTGGGTGGTGGTTGCGAACATGGAACCTTTCAGTGTATAATTGTAGTTTGGTTTGTTCCTCCCTAAGTGCTGAGCCAACTGCTGTAACATATTCATAAATGACCTGGAAATGGGAATAATGAGTGAGGTGATCAAATTTGCAGATGACACAAAATTATTCAAAGTTGTTGAAATAGAAGAGCTTGTGAAAAATTGCAAGAGGACCTTGAAAAATTGGAAGACTGGACATCCAAATAGCAGATGGAATTTAATGTGGACAAGTGCAAAGTTGTAGTAACATAGTAAGAGTATATGATGGCAGATAGAGACCAGTATTGTCCATCTAGTGTGCCCCATAAGGTGGGTAGAGTGGTTGTAACTGCAGCTCCAAAGCTGCTCCAGCTGAAGCTGCAAAACCTTAGCGACTGTCTTAACATCGGCATTGATAAGCGGGATAGGCCTGTAAAACCAACATTCTCATCTTTCCCCATCTTGTGTATGAGGCTAATAACCTTTAACAGCCCCCATGCAAATCTCCACTCCCAGAAAAATGAGCAAATATCTAAGTTAAGAACTGTATAAACACGTCCGGAAAGTTTTTAAAGAGATCATGTTGTCCGTCCTGTCCTGGACACTTAGGGCTTTGAGACTGTCTGCTGAGCTGCTCTCCTGACCTAACTAGTCCACCTTCTCTGGAGCAAGCCTGGGCACCATGACACACGCAAAATAATCTCTCTACTCCTTAGAGGTCCAAGTTCCCTGTGCATATAATAAAGAAATGTGCTGCACAAAAACTTCACTAATTTCCACCATGCCACACCTATCCTGCCCATCTGACCAATGAGCACATGAGATAATAGCACTTGTCCGCTATCTATGCATCATCTTTGTCAACAATACACTTGCGTTATTCCTGAACATAAAACTTCTGTCTCACATTTCTTAGCTGTTGCTCTACCTTACCAACCTGAAGCCTGCTCAATGCTTCCCAAGCTGCACATAGAGCAGAGCAGAATTATACTGAAGTAGAATGCGGGTCTTTTTGTATTGTTGGTCCAAATTTGTATTCAACCCTTAAGCTGCTGTTTCACTGAAGCCCTCTTAAGATGACTAGGGTTGGCTATAATGCACCTCCTCTACATTGCCTTTAAGGCTTCCCACCAAGTGGCCAAGTTGTAATCCACAGGGGGATTGAGCACCTAATACTTTGCACCATTGGGGGCACAAGCTTCTCAAAATCCTGCTTCTCTATCACCACCAGATTGAACCACCAGGTATCAAAGTCACTCCTACCTTCTAGTCCCCTCACTGCTATTGTGATGGGATTATGATCAAATATAATGCAAGAGGGAGTGGAGTAGCTGCCTAGTGGTTAGAGCACTGGCGTGGTAACCAAGCAACTAGGGTTCGATTCCCACTAGCACTCCTTGTGGCCTTGGGCAAGTCACTTAACCCTCCATTGCCTCGGCAGAAAGGCCTGGCCATCTATTTCCAGTGACACTGCCAAGAAAACCCAGGAGCTTCTGGGTCGCCAGGAGTCAGGACTGACTCGAAGGCACACATTGCATTTGCATAATACAAGAGAGAATATCTACATCCGCCACACCAGAAAAACACTCTGAGGAGCAAAGAAAAAAAGTTAACACAGCTGTAGTTGTCATGCTGCCCTGAGTAACAAGTCTAGTCTCAAGCCATTGGGTACCTAGTCTGCTAAACATCCAGGAGACCAAAAGCTGTCACTAGTCCAGTTAGCTCAGGTACTGTTTCCTGCATACCTTCAGTCCTCCAACTTGTCCAGGGATGAGCTCAAGAACGCATTCCAGTACCCTCCGAGTATGAGAGAAGCCTCGTAAAACACATCCAAAAGCCCTCTGTTGTTCAAAAATGAACTCAGATTACTGTTCATGGCACAGATACAGCCCCGAACCAGAGTATACAAAATGACAGTAACCTCCACTAGCACAAATCGCCCCTCCGGATCCACAGATGATTGATGCACAGTGGCTGGCAGAGACTTAAGCATTAAGGTGCACACACCCTTGCCCCGCCCAATCCCTGACCAATTAGGCATACTCAATCTTAGTTAAATAGGTTTCTGTAAGTACTGCCACATTAACCTTCTCTTTTTTCATAAAGGTCAATACGCGCTTCTGCTAATAGGGGATATCTCACATACTTTCGGAGAGTATAGCATTTCTCTAAGTAGTGATGCCAAATCCTGCCAACTACTTCTTACCCAGAAGGAGATCATATCGATCAACATTCCAGACCTCAGCACTAACTGCTTAGGGTGTACCAGTATCTGTTTTTCAAAAAATAAAAACAGCCCGACACTCTCACAAATTCCCCCTCAAACCCAGCAAACACAACACATATCAAGCATCGACAAACTTAGCAACATTCTATCCAATTGCCCAATGAAAACTGCAGAAGGATTTACGAATCCCTCTCTTCTACCTCCCTGCACACATACAGAACAGAGCAGCGCTCCCACCTCCTATGCAACCTCTGGATGTAGTCCAATGGCTGCCACTGCCCTCCATCACTTACAAGTTCTAAAACCCACTCCCTTACTCCATTCTCCCCCATACATAAATTCTACCACCCACATTCTACACAAACCTCTCACTCTTCCTACTGCACATTACTAAATAAGACAACTATCCACTCATCATTTCTGATGTATCCTGGCTGATCACACTGGCACCTGGTCATACTGTGGTCATCCCTACTGGCCAAGCACTGATGTCCCCCCAAAATTGCAGTTGCACATACCAGGACCCCCCATGCATCCCTCTAACTACACACACACACACACACACTCTCACTTGCAGTCACACAAAACATACATCTGCAGTACAGATGCCCTGCATCACTAGCAAACAGCTGGTATAACATACTGGCATGGAGTCTCAGGACTACTAATCTTATCTGCGTTTCTCACTCACACATGCATCCGTCCTATACCCACCCACATACGATCCCTACATCAACAGTCACACTTCTCAGAAGACAGGAATTGTTAGGGTGCCTTAGATTATCTCCTTTACCTCACACAGAAATTGTCAGCATAGCCGGAATAATCACCATTGTACCACTGAATATTTCTGTAGGTGTATTTATTAATGTGTCTTTACCATACAATCTTTCCTCACCTCTACATTCTGCTCTTTACAATTGCATTTTGTGGTCTTCCAGACTGGAGACATCATTGTCACAGCTATTTATCTCTATGGGACGCATTGCAGAGCAGAGCAGAACAGAAAAGTTTCTAAGTCCTGGCCTTAGTTCACATTTCCACTAGTATAACGTGAGCATCCACAGGAAACACGCAGAATGTACACAGGCCTTTCCTGAATATGCATTGTAAGTCTCCGCTGCAGACCACGCCCACATTCCACCCCCCTCCCGCCCACTTTCTGAGATTGTGCTAGTGCCATGTATGTGCAGGGCCACAGGGGTTTTAGAATATGGTTGTAGAGGTTTTCACTAGAAAAATGTCTACTTCGCACATTCAAAGGGCTTTATTCATGTTCTGGAATGACCCCCCCCCCCCCCCCCATAATGAACAACAAAGGGCTCAACATGGCTGTACATTGAATGTAATTGTAACTAATTAACAGGCAACTTTAACTCTGTCTATAACATGGAGTAGTGGTGGGAAGGCAAGAAGGCGAGATAGCCAGAGGTATAGTCATGTGGTTCCTTGTGGGATATTAAAGTTAAGTCTCTTCAGTGAAGTGCCCCATAAAGAGATGCATTTTTAGTTTCTTTCAGCAGTCAGCTAAGTCAGTTTTGGCACGTAGATTCTCTGGGAGTGCATTCCATGAGGTTGGAGCATATAGTGAAAAGCTCTTGTTGGATGTTGTCTGGTTGCTCTTTGTATTTATGGCAGGTATAGTGAATGTTTTTAGGGAGTTTGTCTTTCTGGATATGTTGTTGGGGGTTTGGTGTATTAGTGATTGGAGGTTATCAGATGAGATCTTTATCTTTATTTCTTAACTTGATATACCGCTTTGGTCGAAACATAAAAGCGGTTTACAATAACAAAAAAGACTACGCACCCTGACTATAGGAAAAGGAACGCCATAGTAAGATAGGAAAGGGGGGAAAAGGACAGTGCAAAAAACACACAATAAGTATATCAGACATAGACAAAACAAAACTCAGGGAGGGACGGCAGGAGGGAGGTCAAAGGCTTGCTGAAATAAGTGGGTTTTCAATAACTCCTTAAACTTTGGGTAAGAGGATTCCAAATGGAGGGAAGGTGGGAGGGCATTCCAAAGAGCGGGGCTGAGAAAGAAGAAGGCTGAGCGACGGGTTTGCTCTAGATGCGCCTGAGACAGAGAGGGTAAGGACAGGCGATTGGTATGCAAAGAGCGAAGCTGGCGGTATGGTGTGTGGAGAGAGATGAGGTTGCATAGATAATGCGATGTGTAGATGGCTCTGTGCGTTAAAATGAGAAATTTGTACTGAAACTGGAAATGGAGAGGCAACCAATGAAGATGATAAAGAATAGGGGAGACATGAGATGCCATGAGTGTATTTTATTCGATCTGGGGGGCATTCCAATACACGATTCGCAGGGTTTGGATGGGCGGGCCGGATGTCCAACCTGCACTCAGTCCCCCAGCCCTATTCTGCTGCCAGCGCTCCCCGCACATACACAGTGTTTGTGTGGGGAGCACTGTAACTGGGTGGGAGGGGATGGAGCAGGGGCAGAGGGGACGGAGCAGGGGCGGAGCGGAGGTGTGGCCAGGTGCCAGGATGTACAGAGGTTATTCAGGAAAGGCCTCTGTACGTACCCAGATGGCAACTTGGATGGCCAGTCTATTCCACCCCGATGGAGGAATAGGGGCAGACCACTGCACCGTTGGAGGGCTGCGGCACCCAGCATCCACTGGCAATGGCTCAGGTAAGAGCCTGCAGGCATGGCCTGCCCTTGTGGGCCACCACTGACAGCCCAACAGCACTGTGCGGGTGCCGCTGTCAGGCCTGCATTTCCGTGCTGCTGGCTGGATGTGTTGGTGCCATGGTGACGGAACACCACTGCACTGGCACACCAGATGGAGCATTGTGTACTGGGGACAGGTAGTGTTGAAGATGTCTTGCACCACAGACTACACTGCATGCCTGGCTATCTGTCTGCCTGATTCTCCAATCGTGGGTGCATGCAGATCCCACAGTTGCAGAACTGGGTCCAACTTGGCCCCATCCAAGTTTAGGTGCTCAGATGGTCCAGGTGTGCGCACTTCGGAATCGGCCTCTTTGTGATGGGCAACCAGTGTAGGTGTTTGAGTATAGGGGTTAGGTGATCAGATCTTAAGGCAGTGCAGAGGCCATATGCAGTCATGTTTTGGAGGGAGCACATATTTTGGCAGGCCCTGAAAGAGGAGATTACAATTGTCAAAGTGGGAGAATATAATTGCCTGGAAGATTGTGCAAAAATCTTGTATATTCAGAAGTGGTCTAAGGTGTTGCACTGGTTTTATTTTGTGATATATGGTCCTTGTGATGTTGATAATATGTGGAATTAAGGTCAGCCGTTGGTCTAGGGTTACTCTCAGGTAACAGACTTCAGGTTTTACTTGTAGCTGTGCTCCTGCAATGGTTATTGAGGTGGGTAGAGTGAAGTTGGTGTCTTTTGTGATATATAAAACATCTTTTTTTTGTAGTTTATAGCCATATTGTTTTCAGATAGCCACTGGGTGATGGTATTGAAGCATCTTTTTATGGAAGTGCTTATTGATTTTATTCTGGAGAAAGGAGCACAGAGCATTACATTGTCCATGTAAATGTGGTAGAGTACATTATGAGCTTAGATGATTGTGCAGATTGGTTGGAGGAATGTACTAAATAGGAGTGAGGATAGGGTGGATCCTTGCGGGACTCCTTGGTTTTGAGGTTAGGGGGCTGATTTTTTTAGTACCTACTTTTACTTGTAGTTGACATTCCATTATGTAAGGTCTGAACCATTTTAATGTTGCATCTCCCAGTCCTAGAGATTGTAGAAGGTAGAGTAGTATGTTGTGGGTAATGGAGCTGAAGGCTGCTCCGATGTCTAGGAAAATCAGGATGAAACCTACTACTATTACTACTACTAATCATTTGTATAGCGCTACAAGGCATACGCAGCACTGTACATAAATATGTAAGACACAGTCCCTACTAATCAGAGCTTACAATCTAATCAAGATGGAAAAACATCACATAACTGGGGACTAGAGTAATGTAAGATACATGTAAGTAATGAATAAGAGAGAGGGGCATCAGGATTCAAAGGCAGCCTTAAAGAGGTGGGGTTTTAGCCTGGATTTGAATAGGGCCAGAGAAGGTGCCCAATGCACTGACTTGGGTAATTTGTTCCGGGCATACGGCGTAGTAAGGTGAAATGGATGAAGTCTGGAGTTGGCAGTGGCAGAGAAGGGCACAGATAAAAAGGGACCTGCCAGAGGAGCGGAGTTCCAGAGGAGTACAGAGTGAGATAAGAAAGGAAAGGTAGTAGGGAACTGCAGAATGAATGCACTTGTAGGTCAGTAGGAGAAGTTTGAACTAGATATGGAAATGGATAGGGAGCCAATGAAGTGACTTGAGAAGAGGGGTTACATGAGCATAGTGGCACTGGTGGAAGATAAGTCGTGCAGCTGAGTTTTGAACAGATTGAAGGGGAGAAAGATGATTTAGTGGGGAACCAGTGAGGAACAGGTTATGATAGTCAAGAGTGGAGATGACTAGTGAGTGAATGAGGGTCTTAATAGTGTGTGTAGAAAGAAAGGTATAGTTTGTTGATGCCCCTTCCGTCTGTTGATGAGGGCAATCAAGAGTGTTTCTGCCATGGTTGGGCCTGAAACCATATTGATGTAGGTCTAGGGGGGCATGGGTGTTGACATGGTCTTGGAGTTGTAGTCGGACGATTGTCTAAATTACTTTGCAAGAAAGGGCAAACTGGTGATGGGCCTGTATGAGCTTGGTTGTCCTGCGTCTGCTCCTATCCCTTTCTTTATTGGGCAAATGGATGCGTTTTTTTGAGTTCAGTGGGCATACGGCCTTCCTCAAGTGACAGCTGAATGATCTTGAGTATAGAGTGAGGATCAGTTCTGTTCGGGTCATCTTGATCCAGCTCATGGGGCATGGATCAAGTGGTAATGTGGTAGTGTTGATATTTTTGATAATGTTTCCAGGTGTTCTGGTGAGCCATTTGTGAAGGAGTGCCAGGTGACTGACTTCCGTGGAGTTGTCATTGTTATGCATTAGTGCTGTGTATGTTCTTTTGTCTTGAAGGCAAGTTTGATTTTGAGACTAGTCTGCCATGATTTGAGGGGATAGGCTTGTGTCCTCTTGAGTGGTGCTTTTAACTATGTCAAAGAGTTCTCTGGGATGGTTTAGTGAGCTTAAGATTAGTTTTGAATGGTATTCTTCTTTGCTTTATTCATGGATGTCTGATATTCATTTAACTTGGACATGTGTTTATCAAGGTCATCTATGGATCTGCAATGTCTCCATTTTCTTTCCAGCTGTCTGAGTTTACGTTTCGTGTTTAGTTCAGTGGTGTACCAGGTGGCTGCATTATGTGTTCTACAGGCTGTGGCAGTGTGTGGCTTTATGGCTACTTTGCCTATAACTTGATTCTAGTTTTGGACTAAGATGTTAATATTTTCTAATGTGTTTGAGATATGGTAAAACCTTGTCTAAAAAGTCTTTTTTGTCTAAGTGGCAGAATCTGCTGGTTGAGGTTTCCGTGATTGTATGGGCTCTGTGGGAGGTAGAAGGAGATTGTTTATGGTACCCTGGTTCTGATCACAAAACAGAGTGGGAGGTGGGAGGCTGTTTTTGAGCATTTGCTGTGGAGCAAATATGAGGTCAAATGTGTTTCCTTTGTTGAGAGTTGATTCATTGATATGCTATGTATATTCAAGCACTTCCATGGCTTCTAAGAAGGATTTTGATATGCTGGCAGTGGCGGATGCTAGGTTTAGAAGTCAATTGGAATGTAGGTTATGGTTGCATATAGTTTCCAACAGAGTTGTGAGTTCCTCCTCACTTGCATTTGGGGATCTGTAAATTAGGCAGAGTGTTAAGAACTTTGTGACAGTTATTATATCTATGCCTCCCCTTGTGCTGGTGGAAAATGTGTGGAAGTCTAGGTGTTTCTTGGCTAGAATGAAGACTCTTCTACCTCCACATTTGGCTCTTGGACAGCAGAATATGTTGTGGATGGGTGCTAAAAGCTGATTAATCAGTACATTGTCTGATTTAGTGACACACAAGATGTCTATTTGGTGGTCATTGAGATGACTGGATAGGAGCTGGATTTTGTTTCGAGCTGATTGTGCATTGAGGAATGTGTATTTGAAATATTGTGGGTTGTTTGTAGCTTCATGATGATATAGTGCTGGTAAAGGTTATGGCTTAATTCTGATGAGTGCACAATGTGCTCTGGGTCTGGGTCTGGCCACTGGGGGAAAATACTCCATGATGAGGATAGGAGTATATGATCGGTATGTGAGATGAGAGGAGGACCTGTGAGACTGAGGGTGAGAGAAATGATGTGAGGCAAAGCAGACTGAATAAGATGGCTAGCGGTATCATAATAGCACTAGATTGGTTATCCTCTGGAGGTTCTTTTTTATATTTACTATTGTGTTTATTGGGTAGCCTGGTCTAGTTGCTTAGGACTTGTCTTGGCCTGGTTGAGAGTGTATGGTATATACTAGGTATACGGTTACACGTTAGTGGGTAGCTGGTATGCTAGTGTCCACCCAATCTTACCTTTTATGTGGTTGGCTTGGAATAGGTGTTAAAGGTATCTCTGCTTTTTCCTTGAGAGTAAGCTTGTGATCATGTTGGTTCACACTAAGGGCCACACCTAAGGGCCTTTCGGCTTGACCCTTAGGTGAGAGCCCACCTGAGAGTGAGGGGCCTTTAAATGAGTCATTGGCTGGTGATGATGTCTGTCGCGTAGGCAGAGCTTTCCATCAGCTTTGTGCTTCTGCTATGCTTATGCCTTTCTGCCTTGCAGGGTCTCCTTGCAGATCAGGGCAATCTATGGAAGTAGTTGTGCTGCTGGAGGTGGTGTGATTTGGGTGAAGGAGGGCAGCAGGCCAGACTGTTAGGTGCAGGCAGCGTTGTGCTCGCAGAGATATGGTGATCGGGTCGAGTAGGCAAGAATCCAATGGCGCTGTTGGCCAGAACACTGTTTAAGCATGACTTCATGAGGACCTTGCACCAGAGAATAGTGCTCTGCTTTCTGCTCCAGCATGTCCCCTCTGAGGCAGCATGTAGAGAACAGGAGAAGAGGGAGAAAGTCTGGACCACGTTGCTCGTTAATCTGCTCCTCTCCTCTAGTCATTCCTGAAGTAGAAGACTTTGAATGGAGAAGACTCTGCATAGCAAAGAACTACTCTTACTCTCCCTGCCCCAGCCTCTTACTCTCCCTGCTCCAGCCACTTTTTCTTCTAAAACGTCACCTTCTTTTGACGAAAAGGTAGCTGCACTGAAAGTTCTGGGATGGCGGTACAAGAGGGGAGGGGCGGTGAAATATATTTTTTAAATCATGTGTGTGTTTTATAAGATAGGTTTACTGCTTAATATTTTAAGTTTCAGTTTATTACTTTTCCACTGTGACATTCAAGGTGCATATAACAAAAGTAATACAATTTCTAAAAATAAAACTGATTCAAGATTTTCTGTTTTTATTTTAAAAGTGTTTATATTCCACACTAAATACCTAGGTGGATTACAAATAAAACATCCATATGTAATTACAATAAAACAAACTAAAATAAAATACTACTAAAGCAAAACATAACAATAAAATAATACAGTAAACAACCTCATAACCCATCACTCCACTGAGTATACCTGCTTGTTAAATAAATATAATACTCAATGGGCCGATATTGAGTTAGGACGGCTAGGTGAGAGTACAGCACCTAACCATTGCCACCATCCTCTAACCCCAGATATTCAATGCCGGGATTATATGCAGCCCTGGTATTGAATATATGTGGTCGCCACACATGCCTGTTAGTCGAGAGGCTAACCGGGTAGCGGCGATATTGCACTGCTGCCCGGTTAGCTTCTATGGGTAAAGATCAGCCAACTTTTGAAGTACCTATTTTTACCTTAGAAGCTAACCAGGAAGTAGTGCAATATCGCCGTTACCCAATTAGCCTGTGTCGTCATCCACGACATGCCCTGATGCTAAGCGGTTAGCAATGGGGCCTGTAGGGAGAAGATCAGGGATAGGTCTCCATAAGAACACAATAAATTGGTTCACCTCTTACCTCACTAATAGAATGCTACAGGTAAAACCCCAACCACTTCAGGCTAAAACAGTGCATACCACAGGGTTCAGAATTATTAACCCTTCTATTCAACATCTACATTCAGCCTATTTGCAATATACTGAGGAAATTCAAAATGCATTTTCATCTATATGCTGACGACATCAAGCTCTACATGTCCTTCCACACTCTTAAACCAGACTTCTCGGTCATCTCAGATTGCCATACAGCCATCAAAGACTGCCTCACAGAACTTAACCTAGCAGTAAATAACAGCAAGACAGAGGCACTTCTGGTCACAAGTGACCCCTCTTTCAAACTGCCAGAGAAACTCATGCTGCAAAACACAGAGATCATGATAAAATGCGACGTCAAATAACACTGGACCATAACCTCAACATGCTTTCTCACATCAAGAAATCATCCAATACAGCTTACATGAAACTCAAATCTCTCCAGCATTTATGACCTTTACTCCAATACAATGACTTTAGAACAGTTTTTTCAGACCATCATAATGCCCCATCTTGACTACAGCAATATACTATACTAAGGGCTGCCAAAACACACCCTATACCCACTTTAACTAGTACAGAATATAGCTGCCAGAATCCTGATGGGAACTTCAAGAAGGCAACACATCACACCAACTCTAAAGAGCCTTCACTGGCTACTGATAGCCCAAAGGACAAAATACAAGGTCATAACCACCATCTATGAAATCATCCATAACACATCAACTCCCTGCCTGGAAGACATAATCAATATAGCACCCTCAACAAGGTCTAGAAGATCAGCAAATCAGAACTGTATAGCCATCTCCCCCTTCAAGACCTAGGACCACGCAACAAGCAATAGAGCCTTTTCCCTGTTTGCTCCAACAATTTGGAACTCACTTCCAGAAGCTATCAGATCAGCACAGTCGACTCAAGACTGATAAAGATAAAGATATTAAGAACACATTTATTTATTGAATACTTTGGTCCAAATGATATCACCTAACTACAACCACCATAACCCCAATCACGCTCTGTGAACATCTATAAATACCTGTTTTGTTAGCTCCAAGTTTGCTTCCCCTAGTTATATGCAATCACAAAATATTTGTGTTGTTTGTTCCAAGTAAAGTTCCTTGGCATAAAGGCGGTATAAATAACCTGTTAAATAAATAAATAAATATTTATTCAGGGCTGTAAACCGTGTAAATGCCTTTCGAATATCGGGCCCAATATGTCCCCATGCAGAAAGGAATATTTTCTAAAGATTTTCTCTCATTTGGCAATTCTGGGGAAATTCTTAATCATGAAGCAGAAAGGGTTCCGATAACCAGAATACCCATAAAACTATTTTTATTTGGCTTAGCATTCATATAAGGGCATGTTTACAAATGTGCACTACTGGGGTAGTGTGTGGTTTCGGCGCCATGTGCTAAAACCTCCTCACTACCCTGGTAGTGCATGTTGGGGTGGCAACTGGGTGGGATGGGGGTGTTGCCGGTGTAATGTAGTTAGCGTGGGCATTTATAGACTGCCTTTGATGCCAGTAGCATGGGGCGCAATTAATGCCACCTCAGTGGGTGGTATTAGTTGCACTCATGGCAAGTTTGCCGCATTGAAGTGCAATAACTGCAGGGAATTGGATGTACACACCCCTTTGCAGTTACCGGAGCAGGGCTTAGTAAACATGCCTCTTAATGCTATCTATTCAATAGCAAACCAAAGGAGTTAAAGACTTTTTGGAACCAGATTTATCACCATGTCTCTCCACAGACACAGAAATGGAGAAAAGTCTTTGTAAATCAAGCCCCTACTGGGCTGTTCACCAGACAGAGCTATAGCACATGTGGTCTCTGAGAACACCGATAAGGATTTCACTGGATGTTTTTAGGGAAGGTTGCATGGAAATAAAGGATAGAAAACAAAAATATAGCATATAAGATGACTGACAGATGACAGAAGGTGATGGTAAATGGAACTCACTCGAATGAAAGGAGGGTGATTAGCGGTGTGCCCCAGGGTTCGGTCATGGGACCTGTACTCTTCAATGTATTTGTGAGTGATATTGCTGAAGGACTGAATGGAAAAGTCTGTCTTTTTGCAGACGACACAAAAATTTGCAACAGAGTGGATTCCCCTGAGGGAATGGAGAACATGAGGAAAGATCTACAAAAGCTGGAAGAATGGTCTAATGCTTGTCAGTTAAGATTTAATGCAAAGAAATGCAGTGCCATGCACTTAGAAAGTTGAAATCCAAGGGAAAGGTACGCGATAGGGGGCGAGAGGATGGTGTGCACGGACTAGGAGAAGGTCCTTGGTGTGATTATTTCTGAGGATCTCAACGTGGCGAAACAGTGCAACAAGGCGGTGGCAAAAGCCAAAAGGATGCTGGGTTGCATACAAAGAGGAATTACCAGCAGAAAGGAAGAGGTACTAATGCCACTGTACAAGTCACTGGTGAGGCCTCACTTGGAATACTGTGTTTAGTTTTGGAGACCATATCTTGCAAAGGATATAAAAAGACTGGAAACAGTTCAGAGGAAGGTGACCAAAATGATTTGGAGTCTGCATCAGAAGACTTATGAGCAGGGCCGGCCCGTCCATTGAGCAAGAATGTTTTTTGCACAGGGCCCCGCGTTTCAGGGGGCCCCGCGCAAAGAACATTCTGCTTTTTTTTTATTACCTTTAAAAACAAAAACCTGGCTGTAGCTGCTGCCGCTGCCGCGTCCGTCGCAGCAGCGGCAGAATGGCGTGTCCCGCGGGGCCCCTTCTCCTCTTCGAGCCCTCTGCAAGGGCTTTCAGATTCGCGAAGGGAGAGTTGTGCTCCCTCGCGTCTCTGTAAAGCCCGCAGGGGCTAATGGGAAATTTCCCATCAGCCCCTTTAGACGCGAGGGGCTGATGGGAAATTTCCCATTAGCCCCTGCGGGCTTTACAGAGACGCGAGGGAGCACTCTCCCTTCGCGAATCTGAAAGCCCTTGCAGAGGGCTCGACGTGGAGAGGGGCCCCGCGGGACACGCCATTCTGCCGCTGCTGCGACGGACGCGGCAGCGGCAGCAGCTACAGCCAGGTTTTTGTTTTTAAATTTGCGGGAAGGGAAGGGGGGGGGGGCTGATGGAGGCTGTCTGGAAATGGGGTGATGGGGGGTTAGGACTGGAAATGTGCAAGGGGGGGGGTTAGGACTGGAAAAGTGCAAGGGGGGGGTTAGGACTGGAAATTTGCAGGGGGGGTAGGGACTGGAAATTTCCAAGGGGGGGGGGTTAGGACTGGAAATGTGCAGGGGGGTTAGGACTGGAAATGTGCAAGGGGGGGGTTAGGACTGGAAATGGGCTGGGGCTGATGGAGGCTGACTGGAAATGGGCTGGAGGGGGGTTTAGGACAGGAAATGGGCTGGGGCTGATGGAGGCTGACTGGAAATGGGCTGGGGGGGGGTTAAGACTGCTAATGGGCTGGGGCTGATGGAGGCTGACTGGAAATGGGCTGGGGGGTTAGGACTGGAAATGTGCAAGGGGGGGGGTTAGGAATGGAAATGTGCAAGGGGGGGGGGTTAGGACTGGAAATGTGCAGGGGGGTTAGGACTGGAAATGTGCAAGTGGGGGGGTTTTGGAAGGGAAATGGGCTGGGGCTGATGTAGTCTGACTTGAAATGGGCTGGGGGGGTTAGGACAGTAAAATGACTGGAGGGGGGGTTAGGACTGGAAATGGGCTGGTGCTGATGGAGGCTGACTGGAAATGGGCTGGGGGGGGTTAAGACTGCTAATGGGCTGGGGCTGATGGAGGCTGACTGGAAATGGGCTGGGGGGGGTTAGGACTGGAAATGGGCTGGGGGGGGTTAAGACTGCTAATGGGCTGGGGCTGATGGAGGCTGACTGGAAATGGGCTGGGGTGGGGGTTAACACAGCAAATAGGCACGGGCACATCGATGCTGACTGTAAAGGGGCTGGGGGGGGTTAAGACTGCTAATGGGCTGGGGCTGATGGAGGGTGTCTGGAAATGGGCTGGGGGGGTTAGGACTGGTAATGGGCTGGGGGGGTTAAGACTGGTAATGGGCTGGGGGCTGATGGAGGCTGTCTGGAAATGGGTGATGGGGGGTTAGGACTGGAAATGGGCTGGGGGGGTTAAGACTGGTAATGGGCTGGGGGTTGATGGAGGCTGACTGGAAATGGGGTGATGGGGGGTTAGGACTGGAAATGGGCTGGGGGGGGTTAAGACTGGTAATGGGCTGTGGGCTGATGGGGGCTGTCTGGAAATCGGGTGATGGGTGTTTGGATTGCAAATGGGCTATGGGGGGGGGTTAGGACTGCTAATGGGCTATGGGGGGCGCTAGGACAGGAAAAGGGCTGATGGGGAGGGGTTAGGACTTGAGGTGGGCTGATGTGGTTAGGACTAGTAATGGGCTGTGGGCTGATAGGGGGGGGGTTAGGACTGGCAATGGGCTATGGGGGGCTGACTGGAAATGGGCTGATGGGGTTAAGACTGGAAGTGGGCTGATGGGGGGTTAGGACTGGTAATGGGTTATAGGGGGGGGCTTAAACTGAAAATGGGTTGATGGGGGGCTAGGACTGGTAATGGGTTGAGGGATTGCTATGACTGGAAATGGACTGAGTGGACGGGGAGGCTTGAACTGCAAATAGCTGATGGGGAGGGAGCTTGGAATGGAAATGGGCTGTGAGGGAAGGGAGCTAGAACTGAAAATGGGCTGATGGAGCAGCTAGGATAGGACTGGAAATGGGCTGTTGGGGGGAGCTAAGATTGGAAATGGGCTGTGGTGGGGGCTTGAATTGAAATGGACTCATGGAGGGGCTAGAACTGGAAGTAGGCTCATGGGGGGGCTTGGACTGGAATTGGGCTGAGTGGAGGGGAGCTAGGATTTGACATGGGCTGATGGTGGGGCTAGGAAATGACTAGAAATGGGCTGAGGGGGGGCTAGGATTGGAAATGAGCTGATGAAGGGACTCAGACTGAAAATGGATGGGGGAGCTAGGACTGGAAATGGGTTGATGGGGGGCTAGGACTGGAAATGGGCTGATGCAGGGACTAGAAGGGAATGGATGCTGGGTGAGACTGGAACTAGAAGGGAGCTGATGTTGGGGGAGGATTAGAATGGGATGGGGCTGGGAGAGTAAAATGGAGAGGGGAAAAATATTTTGTGTGGGAGGGATGAAAAATCTACAATTGGCCGGGTATTGGTAGAGTAAGTGGGGATTGAGGATGGAGGGGTAAAATTTGTGTGGATGAAATAAGAATGAGGAAAGAGCAAAAGGATAAAGATTAGTATGTTAAAGCAGATGTAGAGAGAGAGGATGGAAAGAAAACTAGAAGAGAGAAGAAAGGACAAATGGACAGCAGATGATGGAGAGTTAGCAGAAAACATGAAGAAACCAGAAGAAAGTGGCTGGAGCAATTGCAACTGAAAAAAATGCACAAAAGGTAGAAATATATCTCTTTATTTTGAATTTATTAACTGGAATATGAAAGCTCTGGGAAATGTGCATCATTAACGTCTGCGCTTTGTTTGGTACAAGAGGAAATTGATTTATAGTTTTATTTCTACAGTGTTGTTGTACATTCCAAGTTTGGCTTTTGGGGTTCCCAGTTTAATTATTGCCTTCCTGTTTCTAAATTGTGGTTCCTTGTTTGGTGATGGTCTATGTTCTGCATGTGTAACTGAGCTGAGGTATTCTGTTTATGTAATTCCTATTTGACATTGCCACTTGTTCTCTTTCCCCAGTATTCTCTGAAATGTACTGGTTTAATATTTGCAGTGTTTCCTTTTGATAGGTAGGGTCTGGTGCTTTGTGAGTCCTGGTAATGCTGTCAGGATACGGTGGGTTTGCTATGGGTTCTAAATGGGCAGCGTTTGTAGTAGTTCCTAATGTGCCTGGCGGTTGGCACTGGATTATAGTAATGTAGAAATCTTTTAGTCTTTCTTTATCCATACACTCATTAAGAGACATGTTTACTAAAAGTTAGTGTATGGTAACATTATGCAAATATTTATGCAAATAAGGCCACTTATGCAAATGAGGCCCCGCACCGAGTCTCCGCACATGGCCCCGCACCCCCCTTGGGCCGCCCCTGCTTATGAGAAGAGACTTGAAGACTTAAATATGTACACTCTGGGGAGAGGAGGGACAGGGGATGATTCAGACCTTTAAAAACAGAGTATTAATGAAGAAACAAACCTCTTCTAAAGACGGGGAAGCTGTAAAACTATAGGGCATAACATGAAGCTGCAAGGGGGGAAACTGAAAGGCAATGTCAGGAAATACTTTTTCACTGAAAGGGTGGTAGATGCTTGGAATGCCCTCCCGATGGAAGTGGTGGGGGCAAATACAGTGAAAGAATTCAAAATGACATGGGACAGACACAGTGGATCCCTTTATAGCAACAGGATAAAATCAAAATAAACATAACTATGTGTTATATCTGTATAGGAATGACCTTATATCTGTATAGGAATACAGAGCGGTGGGTACACCCCTAAACAAAGGCATGGGGAGGGGTGATCGGCAGGTACACCTGCTTATCACCTTGCTGGGCAGACTAGATGGACCATACTGGTCTTTATCTGCTGTCATATACTATGTTACTATGTTACATTTTTTAGACTAACTCTGTACATTTCTTGACTAGCTTTTGGGAGCTGACACTCTGTGGGGTGGGGGGGGGGGGGTTGGAAATTGACAAATAAATTAGAAAAGAAAAGCAAAAGCATTTTCCTTTAAACGTCATGTGAGGTGCATCAAAGTGTTTCTTAAAAGGTCACATAGAGCAGTAAAGGACAGTGAATCATTGTAGCAGAACTATGTTATCTTTGAGCTAAGCAGCCTTGAAATCTGCTCAAATCCAGCTCACTTCCATTTCTCCCAATTTTTTTAAAATCTCAGACCAGTCACCGCAGCAACAGTCTTCCAACTAAGCAGCATCGTTCCCAGCAGAACCGGGAGCCAGTGCGCCCTAAAGGCAGGAGACTGTGTGGGTTGCTACTGAGCGATAGCTCACTTCCTTCCTGTCCCTGAAGTTTCAATTGTGCAGCAACAGCCCAGATCACGTTAGAACAAAGAGAAGGGGCTGTATCCAGGAACCCAGTCCTCCCAGGCCATATTGTCACTAACCCAACAGACCAACCATAATTTTGTATTTTTTTTTTTTTTTTTGCAAAGAAACTTTACATGATGGAATTTTTGAATTGCACCATATTGCAGCTGGAGATGCCATTTCTAATCCTCAATGCAATGCAATGTGTACCTTTGAGTCAATGTTGACTCCTGATGGCCCAGCAGCTCCTGGGTTTTCTAGTCCACATTCTATATAAAAAGCTTTCAGTCAGCAGTCTTTAACACAACCGTCGGAGATGCCTGACCATTCTGGTTTCAGGATATCCACAATAAATCATGAGATACTGTATATTTGCAAGGAACGAAGGCAGTGCTGACCAGGCAGGCCTTGACTGGGTTGTGGACCACCACTTTAGGGGGATTCATTTTTTCCCGAATAGCAAGTTGTGGTTCTTCCTGGAGTGTCCAGAGAAAGAGGACATCTCCTCCAAGAGCACCAGCATGTAAATAAATACGTAGAAGCTGAGTTACTTATTCGCTTCTGTGATGGACTATCATGCATTCTCTCAAAGAAATATTCTGAATGCAAGCACATGATTTGACTGGATTTATTAAACTGATATTCTGCCATCCATACTACATATTAAAGTGAATTATATTTTTTTAAACAGTACAAAACAAAATTACACACAACAGATAAAAATTCACATGAATCCTAACTTTGTGATCACGATGACAAATTGTATCCGCAGCACTCGGTGCTATTATGCAACTTGTTATGTATACTTATAGCTAAAGTTAAATGTTTTCCTTTCCCCAAACCATGGTGCCAGCCCCAATTATCTTCTTCTCTGAAGTCAATGCAGCATCTAGTAGCTCAGATGTACAGTAGTAACCCAAACATACAACAAAGTACATTTGGTTTTGTTTAACTGTTCTACAGATCAGACTCCCCTGTTTAATAGTAAGTCTGTGGTTCCTCTTTTGTAAACTGTAGTTTTCTAGTTTCAGTTCTAAAGACAAAACAAAACTATATCAATTGATGCATGTTGACTTTTGAGATGGGTACTGAAGTGCCTTTCAGACCTTGAACAGTTTAAAATAATGAACACACAACTCAACCAACAAAACTGCAAACGATGGAAGAAGCATGAGGTTCTGGAAAACTGACTGAATGTAGAAAACTGTAAATAAACAGGCAGAGGACTGGAAGAAAAATGGAAGATTTTGCAATGTTTTTCTTCAGTGTTTATGGTTATGGAAGGGGTCCCTCATCTCGGAGGTTCGTACCCCAAGGGTTCACAGAACAGTTATTTATTTTCTACCAGGTTGTTCCCCCCCCCCCCCCCATTCTTTTGCTTGGCACATGCATGCTCTTCTCCAAGGCGGATGGTTCTTTCAGGGCAATTTCTCCAAATGGATCAGTTTTGCGCAAATCATGACAGTCATGAACCTCATTCCTAAGTCAGGACATGTGAAGCATGATCTCAAACTCTCAAATTTACTGTTAATGCTCAGTGTAGTACTTGCATTGTGCCAAAGAGAGCCTCCTTCTGGAGTTCGTAAGATGTAACCGGTATGGGTAATTTATCGAGTCATGCTTTGAAATTCTTCTTAATCAAGCCAGTGGCACCCAACACGATGGGAAAAAGCTTGGTATCCTTCTGCCAGTCTTCTTGGTCTCCAACTGCATTTCTTGGTGGTTCTCTTTTTTTTTTTTTTGGAGGGGTGGGAAGGGATTTCCATTCAAGGACCAGGAGTAGGTTCTCCAAACAACTTTACTGCTCATTTATACAAATTTATCCTGGTTTGAGGTAATCTATTTCCCTAAGGTTATGCAGCATTAAGAAAACACTCTTCTGTGTCATGCATCACACCTTTCCTTCATCTGTGTCTGTGATCCTGGTTGGCAGATCTTGGTTTGGTTTGGGGATTTCTGATAGCTGGGCAAATCCTATTCCCTTGATTTACTGAGAACAGACTATTCTCTCCTCTATGGGATGAACTTCCGCAAAGACTCTTAACTGTGAAGGAATTGTCTACCCACAGTATCTTCTTTTGTAGCCAGGTTTGGTGCTTTTCTCTCCTGCTTGGGCTTGTGGCTCAAACCTTCCTTCTCTCCACTCTCCAACAAGGCGGCAGAGAGTAGGATAAAACCTCTGAATTGCACAGGCTGTTCACATACAATGACTTAGACGTTAAGGGAGGTAACACACTAGATACAAACTCAACTAGGCTCACAGGTTGACCCATGAACAAAACACTTCTTCACCAAGCAAACCTTCTAATGTATCAAACACGCACTAGGAGTCTGCTCTGTCACCTGGCCATTCATCATAATGGATGCACATGGCTTCCAGCATATAATCCTAACTGCTGCTTTGAAGGTCTCTTCTACACCAAACCTCCCCAGTATGTCAAAAGGATAAGCTAAGTCTACCCTAAAAAGAAGGGATAGCTTGAGACTAGACCCATTCCAATGATGTCAATATGCTCCTAACATGCTTAACTACAGTACAAATTATCCACCTGATGCTGTGAAAAGAGGTCTGGGACCACCAGTTCCATTAGGATTGGGAGGCTGAAAAATGTAAAATGTAAAAATGTTGTGGTTAGTTGGGACAAGTTTGAAGTGCGCAATGTAACTTTACTGGTTGACCTCTACTTGTTTGTGTTGGTTTGTGGACCAATAAACAGATTTAAGCATAAAGGCAGGTATGACCATTGCAGTCATCCCAAATGGGAACACTACAGCAGAATAGTATACAGTATACCTCCTCACTGCACAAAGACAGTATAATCCTGATGGCAGGAGCACACTGAACTAGTGAAGGCTCTGAAAAGAGCCTTAGTTATGTTTATTGTATTTTACCATCCTTCGCAAACCACCCAATTGCACTGCACAATAGAAAAAATAAATTACATCATTAGAGTCATCCATTCAACAAACAGAACATCATCAAATCAAATCAAACCAACAAAAACAAACTTCAGTCTTAATGAAGACAAAATAAAATGCTTGCTCAAAACGGAAATGAATTTAGCGAACACCTTTCTCAAGGTTTAAGGTGAGTTACATTCAAGAATTTCCTGTACCCGATGCAATGGAGGGTTTAGTGACTTGCCTAGGCCAGAGTATGAGAGCAAGAGAAGAGGAGAAGCAGGAAGCCAGACTGCCACGAGTCGAGGCACAGATGCAAGCAAGGGAAGCTTAACCAGTGCTGACCTGAGCAGAGGAACTGAGCTTCCAAGAGAGGACAGTGCTAATTGGCCTATAGCACGTCTGCAGGAGAGTTTGGAGCCAGGAACAGGAGAGACTCCAAGATTCCCCGGGAGGCTGGTAGCTGACCACTGTGAGCAGGACGGGGAGTCAGAGCCTATGCAGCTGGGAGAGCCCGTGGTAAAGCTGAATGATGAGGACACTCCCATGGACTGTTCCTTTTGCCAAGCTTTAAACCTGGGAACAGAGAGAAAACAAGCCAGTCTTGAGAGAGAGTCTACCAGGAAAAGGAACCCATAGTTCACAAGCAGGGTGGCCATGATTCCCTCGTGTTGGTAAAAGGGAAGGTCACGGGGACTAAGGGGCAAGCCTGGAAACTGTGATAAGCTTGTTAATCACCAGCTGCTGGAATGAGGACACTGGGGTAAGAAAGTAGCTAGTATAACAAAGCTTTCTTGTGCCCCTGAACTATATTTGTTGCTTGGAAGGTTTTGAAGCTGAATAGAAGCTATACTATCATGGACAGTGAATGTGATTTTGTTTTTGTGCTTTACCCAGCAAGGCTAAAAAGGGAATGCAATATCCTTGCTGTTAAAGACTGTGTATCCTGAACTATAGAGAACCTTTAAACAACCATTTTTGGGTTTGAGTTTGTTTTTGGACAATGCTCTACTTCACAGAGTCCTGAACAAATATCCTGTATGTGGTATGAATGAACCATTTTGTATAAAATAAATTTCTGTCATTTTCCTTACCTCTTTGAGCCTGACTACAGCTTTCTGCCTGATGCAAACATACAGCCACACAAAAACTACATTTCCCAGAAGGCACTGCGGGGAAATAGTTTGAAAAAGCTGGAAAAAAGCAGATAGCAGAAAGTTCCTCTAAAAACCACGCCCCTCTAAGCTGGAGGTGAGTGGTGGTGGTGTGACAGTATTTAAAGATGTAAAATCCTATTTATGCTTCAATTATTGAGCATTAGTCTTTGTATGTTATTATATTATTGAATTTATGTATCTTATATATGATTAATTTCTTTTCATCAACATATTTTATATATCGTCACGCCCTTGCCCCTTACTTCCAGTATGGAGGGGCGTGGTTATCATAGAAAGTTTCACCTTTTAGCCTTTAACTGACTTGTTCTTTTGCAATGCCTCTTGGGAAAGGTAGTTCAGTCACAATTCACTTGGCTTCAGGTAAAAACACTCGTAGTTGGCTCGAATAGTAAGGCAATGACAGAATTTATTGACTCAAACGCAAAGGTTCACAAATACTACCCTTGGATTCTTTCTCCAGGATTCTTCACAATATACATCAGGACATAAATAAACTCAAAGCAAACTTCCAGCTTATAGTGTTCTTTAGCTCAAAGGAAAAGCCTTCTAACAGTCAATGCTACCAGCTTGGCTAGCATTGCTGTTTAAAGCAAACAAACAAAAACAGCATTTCTCAATGGCAGTTTTCTGTTCTCATAGTCCCAAACACTTCCAGGCTGTTTGTCTCCTTACAAACAAAGTAAAACTTTTAACAGGAACAAAAACTTCTCATAAGCAAATAATGCTCTATTCCAGGCTTTAGGAATATTCAAAAACAAAGCCAAAACTTTACTTCCTTTTCACCATTAGCTCGGCTTCTTGCTGGTGCACTGCTCTGGATAGCAGGTGTTTAATAAGCCCAATCAGAGAGCTTCAGCTTGCTCTGGCTTTCTCAGCAAACACATTTCTTCTTTAACACAGGACATGTACAAAACCATCTACAGGCTTTCAAAGTTACCTGACTTTGAAGATTTTCTCTTAAGGGTGGTTTTCCTTCAATCCCTCTGCAGTAAAGGATTGGCACAAGGAGCAATCATAGTATGAGTCCTCGTCATTCACAACTAGGTCTGGTTCACCTAGTTGCATAGGCTCTACCTCTCCTTCCAGTTCACAGGGTTCAGCTGACTGCTTTCCGTTACAGCTGAGAGTATCCCTTGCAACTCTGCACTGCTCTGTATTAGACAAGCTTTCAAGGCTCATACCTGGGCCTGGGTTTGTAGCAGCTTCTCCTCCCTCATGCTCTGGCCACCATTCTCCTGTGCTTCCTCGTCCTGTCCTCCAGCTTGTGTTTCTGTTTGGGTCTCTCCCTGAGACTCTCTCTGGGACTCTCCTCCTCATCTTTCCTTTCTGCTTCTTTCTCTATCCTAGACTTAAATCCCCAAGGCTCCAGCCCCATCTCTTCTCCTCTCAGGTGATGGAGATCAGCTTGCCTCCTGGCAGCTGGGTAATTAGGGAACTCAGTGATGTAAGGGTCTTTTACCCTGGGTCTGTATTCCCTCTCCTTTTCTCCACTAGGGGAACTCTGAAACCTATCCCATCTGGGAATTTCCTGCTTTCTAGGTGTGACTGGGGTTCTGTTTCTCTGACCTTGTAGAATAGGTCCTTTTATAAGGGTGAATTCCTTTCCTTTATCCCTTTCTCCTCTGTAATGATAAGCTTCCTTATCACAGTATGTATCTCGTATTTGATTTTTAAAATTTTTTTTATCCATATTTATATTTTCATTTTTCTTTGTATTTAGTTTTATTATATGCTTTTTTGAATCATATTGTGATATATATGCTTATTTATTTATTTTATATGTCTTTTAATAATATATGGTTTATATATCTTGTATTTTTTTAAGGCTTGACTCCTGATGAAGGCACACACCGAAACACAGCTGTATTCATTTGCCCTGGAAGAGTGAGATTCAGGATTTGTGTGTTATTTTGGAAGGCAAGCTTTGTCTTTGACAGCAGGTGTCACAAATAGTGTGAACTGCTTTTGGTAATTTGTGATTGGCCCGGCAGCTCAGGCTCTATTTAGATCAGTAGGCTTTGCATTGGGTAGTCCAGGCATTGGTATTATCTTACCTGGATTACTGCTTTAGATGTCGGATTGCTGGGCTATCTGCTGAGGAAATTGCAGGTGGCACAGAACTTAGCCGCACGTGTCATCTAGGGTCTGCAGAAGAGAGACTCGATGGTGGGAGTTTTGCACTGATTGCATGGGCTTCCAATAAAGCAGAGATGTGTTTTTAAACTTTTAATATTAGTATGTAAAGTTTTGCATGGTTCGGGCTCATGGTATCTCTGAGTTGGTACAATGGTATTTACCCGGATGGGCCTTGCGCTCTGCGGGTGAATACTGGCTGGTGTTACCTGGCTACTCCCAGGTCTATTTACAATGCTGGCGGGCGCAAGTTTTCTCGGTGGTGGATCCTACTTTGTGGAACGCTCTGCCAATGGCACTTCGGCACGGAGACTAATTTACTGTTGTTTCAGAAGGCGTTAAAAACCTTCCTTTTTCTTTAAGTTTTTGGAACGGCAACTTTTGGTGGGTAATAGGAGGATTAGAACTATAGGCAGTGCAGTAAGTGGGGGAAAGGTTTTACAGATCCTGCTGGATGGGATTATTTGGGGTATTTATGTTTTATGAATTGTTGTACACCACCGTAAATAGTTTGGTAAATGGCAGTATATAAATGTTTTAAAATAAATAAGTTGTTTGACTCATCACCTTACCCCTTTTTTGACTCCACTAGACAAGCAGGTATTCTTAAAGTTGGGTCAGGGAGGCCTTAGGAGCATGCAGAGGGGCGGAGTGGGGTCCAAGAAGGTGGAAGATCTTGGGAGGTTGAGACTTTGATCTGGCCTTTTGGGGGTGAGGGAAACAGATTCAAGTCTTCACTTAAAACCCACCTGTTCCAGGCAGCCTTTGACCTCCATTCACCCTAGATCTCAATCTCCCTTCCCACCCCTGTGTGATTGCTCTCTTTCTATCTTTTTCCTGTCAATTTAATGGATTTTCGTTTTTCTCCCTATTGTCTGTCTTGGAAATTGCCATTTTTCTATTGTAAACTGCCTTGATGTTTGCAAAGGGCAAAGGGTGATATACCAAACTCGAAATAATTAAAGATAAAGAACTGAGGGGGAGAGGATGCTTATTTGGGAGGGTTCACTGACTCCATGGTGGTATTGGGGGATGGAGAGCCCTGGACCACAGGTGGAAGTTTAAACACTCAGCCCCTTTAAGATTGGTACTGGGGAATGAGGCTGTGTGTTAGCAGCCCAGTGCTCCCAACCAAGAAACCTATGCTGGTGTTAAGCTGGCATCATTTTTCCCTTAGAATAATGCAGCTTATAGTGATCACTGCAGTCTGCGCTATTCCTTAATCAGGCAATAGTGCGCACTATTAATAAAACCTGGAAAGCGAGGCAATTTTGGCATTTCCCATTTTAGTTTTGTTCAAAAATGCTACAAAATGAAATGGGAAATTTCAGTGACATTTCCCATTTCATTTCAAATGAACGCACACCCCTAGTTTAGTCTGCAGAATATCCAAACATTCATCTCCTTTCTCATCTCTTTAGGTAGGCTATTCTACCAGACGGCACCTGATGCCGATCACTGTGTTCATCATTCCAATCCTTTAATGCTCTTCAGCCATGGGAACTTGCAGTAAAAGCTATTGTCTAGTTCTAAGGTTCCGCTCAGGTGATAGAATTTCATCTTAGGCGGAGGCCCACACCACCAGAAACGACCGAGGAGAAACCTGAACCCGAAGTTTTCTTACCACTACACTGAAAAGCAAGTACTGACAGCTCACACTAACGGGACCTTTAAAGGTTACTAACTTGCAAGTCACTAGTAATAACTATAAAGCCAGTTTACTATCTAAACATACTGTTTCTAGACTGCTCGATCTACCTGATAAGTTATCTGCTCAGAATCAGTAATTATACAAAGGCTAGATAATCCGCCATTCCAGGCAAGCATCTTTCCCACAGCCTAGGAAATAAATACCTTTTCAAGCTGGTATTTGTTTTAAATATGTGAGGAATCTCATGCGACCGCCTTCCTTGAAGCACTAGAAGAGTTGGGATACAAACAATTAGTAAATGAACCTACACACATAAAAGGAAACAAACTAGACCTGATATTCGCCCCGCATATCGCATCAGATTCAACTCCTGACATAGCTTTATCCATAACTCCAGTACCCTGGTCTGATCATAGTCTACTCAGATTCCAGATGCCCGGCAAGCCACACAGTCAGAATGCTAACAGAGCCTTAACCTCCCAAAAAATGCCTCTAAGGAGATTTAGAACATTTGTCAAAGAAGAAATACTCGATCAAGTACTTCCACTGCTTGACAGCACCGCCAATGACCTAGATGAAATGGTCGACAACTGGAATAACAGCCTCACTGCCACTTCTATTCGCCCGACCACATGCGAAAAACCAAGGAAACGGGAACAGGCAGTCTGGTACTCCAAAGAACTCCGATCTTCTCTAATCCACCTATGTAAACTGGAAAGACGCTGGCAAAAATCACGATACCCCGAAACTCTCAATGAATATAAAGCTCACCTAACAAAACACCGATCTACAATAGATGAGAGGAGGAAACAATTCCATACGGACCTACTGAAACGATCAATGAATAAACCACATGACTTATTCAACATCGTAAGGACACTAGTGAAAGAACCAACTCTTGACCAGTCTGACTTGATTCACCCACAGGCATACTCGGATTACCTTCAATCAAAGATGATTCTAACTGACAAAAGCACACACTGCACAGCCAGCATCCCTCAGCACCAATCAACCCCCACAGCCACCCTATCCAAATTCAGAATCATTTCAAACAAGGAGATAGAAGATGACATTGCCTCCATCAACACATCCACAGCACCTAGTGACCCGTGCCCGGCACACTGGATAAGAGAGATGCGCCATGAGCTAAGCCAGTTCATAGGTAAAATTCTCAACCAGTCACTCTCATCTGGTGAATTTCCACAAAAATTAAAAAACACATCCATCAGACCATTACTGAAGAATAACAAGATGGACCCCTCAAAAGTAGAATCCTATAGGCCAATATCAAGCATCCCTATGCTTGCCAAAATAATTGAAAACTTAGCACAACAACAAATACAGCAACACATTGACACGGAAGCACCCCTAGACCAAGCCCAACATAGATTTAGGGAAGCTCATGGTGTGGAAACCCTCCTTACCACCCTTTTCAACACACTAATATCAGGAATCGATAATGTTCGACAAGGCTTTATCCTCATATTTATGGATATTGCAGCTGCATTCGATTCCGTAAGCCATCAAATACTTGTTGAGCATCTTAAGGAGAAAGGAATTGAAGGATCTGCTCTAAAATGGTGCAAATCTTTCCTATCTAACAGATGGCAATATGTAAGAACCTGCACCACAACCTCTGAACCATTCATGCAGAAAAAAGGGGTACCCCAAGGATTATCCCTCTCTGCACTGATGTTTAACATCTACATGCAACCCATCTGCTCCCTAATACGCTCGTTCAACGTCCAGTGCTTAGCATATGCAGACGATATCCTGCTATTTATGCCATTTACAATTCAGCAACCAGACTTCTCCCCAATAACAAAGTGCTTTGATGCAATAGCAGACTGGTTATACACGCAAAATCTCAGGATCAATCACACCAAGACAGACATCCTCTTCATTACAAAAAATCAAGCTTTCATCCCCCCAACAACATTAAAAGTCAAGAATGCAAAACCGACAACCAAATCTTCAATCCGCTACCTCGGGATCACCTTAGACCAGAGACTGGACATGAGAGCTCATATAAAAAACACGGTAAAAACAATATTTCACAAAATACGAACTCTCCGTCATCTTCGACCACTTTTAGATCCTAGTGACTTCCGAACAATTTACCAAGCATTGGTTCTCCCACATTTCGACTACACTAACAGTATCCTATACGGGCTCCCAAAGGCGACTCTTCACCCACTCCAAATGGCAATGAACTCCGCAGCAAGAGTACTGACCGGGACACCTCGAATGAACCATATCACCCCAATTCTGGTGAATCTGCACTGGCTGCCCATTCACGCAAGACTCCTATACAAGATTCTAATCACTACCTTCAAAGCCCTGAACAATCAATCTTCCCCAGCCATCAAAGAATTGATCCATTATTCACATCCATATAGAACCAAATGATCTGTAATGGCCAGCACATTGCTGATTCCCAAACAAATAACCACTTGCACAAAGACAGCCTCTAACAGAGCTTTCTCAGTCTGTGCCCTCTTGGCCTGGAATGCCCTCCCAGCCGACATGCGTACCATTTCCAGCCAATCCCAATTCCGGAAGGCACTCAAGCATTATCTATTTGTGAAACACTACCCGGAATCTAACATACTGAATAACATGGGGCCTCAACCCAATACATAAGTTGTACTGTATATATTGCTGTAAATAACGTTGTAGATATGTTTATTCCCTGTTGAATCCAAGTTTCTAACCCTTGTTCAATGTAAATTCTATGTGGCCTGACCACATAGTAATATGTTTTACTGTAAACCGCACTGATATTGTAATAGCGCGGTATATAAGAAAGGTTAAATAAATAAAATAAATCTTTTCTGCCAAGTATGCCAATCTCCCTTCCCAAAACACTTTAACAGCTTTATTCACAATTTGCAAATGGAAAATATGGCATTGACAAGTGGAAATGGTGTCCACATGTAAATGGTGATTTTATAAAAGGCTAAATTTACACATGTATTCCCCATTTCATATAAACTTCTCGCCACCAGTGCTCCGTGTTATGTATAGGATTGGAAAAAGTGCTTGTTTTGACAAGCCCTTTACAGGAGGGATTAAGAGGGTTATCCTCATCAATTCCCCTTTATTTCTCCCTCTGAATTAAAATGAATCAAAGATAGTGGCCTCTATAGTTAATTGGAAGCATTTAAACACATTGATTTGCAAAATTCCAACTTACATGTGTAAATTGCCAAGTTGTCTCAATGATTTTTCCTACATGTAGATTTGTAAAACGTCTCCTCCAGCTCTATGTGTTGGCAAATACACATGAACTCCTGCACTTATAAGTATTTTAGAAAAGGCTCTATGTTTGGCAGAGCCTTTTTCTAAAATACTGCTAGGAATGTGTATGTCAATGTCTCAAGTTTGATCTAAAATTTGCCTGAGGGTAATTTTATAATGAACCGCCTAAACTTACATGCCTTTAATTCACATAAATGGGCATTTAAGCACATAACGGATGCAGTCACTATTTTGAAAGTGCCCATGTCATCCTGATGGCATGTACTTTCACTGCGGGTGTGCAAAGGGATGGAGTTTGGATGAAGTGCTGATGGGCACATGTTGCCCGTATTTGGAGACTGACCCCATGCAAGACTACCACTAGGGGTTACTGGTGCACTTTTGAATCTGGGACTTTGAAGGAGCAGCAGTGACTAGGAATTGTTCCTGCTCTCTATTAGACACCGGGGAACCCTGTAAGAGCTGGGGTTGAGCTTGGGGGCTGGAAGAGCTTGCTATGGAGGGGTTCTGATTGTGCAGTTATTTCTATTGAGGGGGTTGAGGGCAGTCATGTGTATGTGCGTTTGTGGGGGGGGGGAGAGTATGTGATGTGTGTAGGGAGATGATGGGGGTTGATCATAAAGACTATGTAATGCTGGGGGGGAGGGGGGGGAGGGTTATTGGGAGGAAGCTTTGCTTCTGGCGGAAAGGAATCAGGGTGTATATGGATATCAGCAGCGGTGATTTTAAAAAGCTGCTCCTATGCTCATGTGGGGTAAAGCTGCATGCTTTTTTCCCCCATGTGCAGCTGTTTAGAAATCGCTGTTCTCAGCAGACATGGTGAAACATCAGCATGCACTTCTGCACATTTTACAATAGGCTTTGCATTTAGCAGAACCTAGTAAAATGCAATGGGAATTTCCCACGTCCCAATCTGGAGGTCTTAATTCTCCTCTTCCCGTCTGATCTAAAATTTGTCTTCACATCTCCCATGTTATGGAATCAGATTGATAGATTGGTCTATGATTTGCATACGTTGCCCATATTAATTATTGCATAACAAAGGATCAAAAAATCTAATGAGTGCAATTGTTGATATGCAGGGCTGGCACAACCATTAGCCAAACTTGGCAGTCACCTAAGGTGGCAGCTTCTGGGGGGTATTGAACAGCAGAGCAATCAAAGCTAAACAATAGATTCTGTCAACTGGGGGGGGGGGGGCGGGGGGTGGAGGCGTAAGGCCTAAGGTTTGCCTAGGGCTTCAATAACTTGAATTAACTCTAGGACCGTCCATGCTGACATGGCTCTTTCCACACTATAAAGGAATACAAAGGCAGCTTAGAAAATTTATAAAAACAAAACATATTTAATTCATGTCTGCTGAGTATTAAAAAATGTGTTTACTTTTAAAAACTGTACAAATTGGAAGGAAAGTATTGAAGTAAACGCATACACAAACATCTTTATTTCTTTGTAAGCCCTCTGTAAACTCTAAGAGATCACATCGCATACTAGGATGGCGACACGTTTGCAAGTTCTTTGCATCAAAGAAACTAAGACCATAATTTCTATTGATGTGGCAATGACTAAGTCACTCCTTTCTACTGAAAAGCTAAATAAACCTCTCCATAAAAGCTACTTGGCTCTCCCAATGTGCTTTCAGTTGCTTCTGCCCTTCTGCCATTGTTTAATTTGTTGATAAATAATGTGTATTTTATAGAGTCATGGGCTAGAACCATGTAAGACTTTGAGGCAAATTTTAGTACATGGAGAATGAAATTGAGATGTTGAGGATGGGATGTACATAATTCTGGTGGCATTTTAGAAAAGGCACTGCCAAATGTGGAGCTTTTCTAAAATATGAACAAGGAGGTGCAGGAGTGCACGCGAATGTGCCAATATGCAGAGCCGAAAGAGCCATTTCACATATCTATACGAGGGAAAAATCGAGAGAAAAAACTCAGCAACATTCATGCGTCATGACACTTCCATGTGTATGGGGTCATTTTGCAAACGCATATGTATAAATGCTACTAATTAACTGCAGAGGCCGCCAATACTCTACTCCTCCCTGTTTTCTAGGCTCACGACCTCTCCTTCTCCATACACATCCAACAGATAGCTAAAATCTGTTGTTTCTTTATCTAGAACATTAGCAAAATTTGTTCCTTCCTTTCTAACCAGACTAAGACCCTTATCCACTCTTTAGTCACCTCCAGTCTAGACCATTGCAACCTCTTCTTCTCTGGTCTTCCTCTGAATCATCTCTCTCCACTTCGAAACTCAAATGCACGGCTAATCTTCTGCCAGTGTCACAGTGCTCATGCCAGCCCTCTTCCAGTGACTTCATTGGCTCCCTATTTATTTCTGCATCCAGTTCAAATGTCTACTATTGACTTCTAAATGTCTTCATTCAGCTGCTCTTCAATATCTTTCCTCTCTTATCTCTCCCTACCTACACCCCTCCTCAGGAATTTCGCTCTTCTGGCAGATCCCTTCTATCGGTGCCCTTCTTTTTTCACTGCCATCTCCAGATTTCGATCTTTCTACCTTGCTGCTCTTTATGCCTGGAACAAACTACCTGAGCCAGTACATTAGGCTACATCTGTGGCCCTGTTCAAATCCAGGCTATAAACTCACCTCTGAGACTGCTTTTGAATCCTGATCCTCTTAGTCTCCTGTTTCCTTATCATTCCCCTAGATATATACTAGACCCCCAGTTGTGTTGTCTGTCTTGACTAGACTCTAAGCTCTTATGAGTAGGGACTGTCTCTTACATGTCTCTGTACAGCGCTGCGTATGTCTTGTAGCACTATTTAAATAAGTAGTAGTTAAAGTAGTAGTAGCTATCTTTAATTATAAGAACATAAGATATGCCATACTAGGTCAGACCAAGGTCCATCAAGCCCAGTATCCTGTTTCCAACAGTGGCCAAATCTAGGTCATATGTACCTAGCAGTTTCCCCAAGACACAGGTTCCACAATGCTTGTACTGGATCAAGCATTGATATCCTGGGTCCCTTCTTAATAATGGTTTATGGACCTTTCCTCCAGGAACTTGTCCAAACCTTTTTTAAACCTAGTTACACTAACAGCCTTTACTACATCCTCCGGTAACAAATTCCAGAGTTTGATTACACGTTGAGTGAACAAAATATTTTCTTTTATTAGTCTTAAATAGTTTACCCTGTAGCTTCATTGCATGTCCCCTAGTCTTTCTATATTCTGATAACGTAAACAATCGATCTACGTTTACCCGTTCCACTCCGTTCATTAATTTATAGACTTCTATCATATCTCCCCTCAGCCGTCTCTTTTCCAGGTTAAACAGCCCTAACCTTTTTAGCCTTTTTTCATAGGAGTATCCTTCCATCCCCTTTACCATTTTGGTGGCTCTTCTCTGAACCTTTTCTAATAACACTATATCCTTTTTAAGATACGGCGACCAGAATTGCACACAATATTGAAGGTGCGTTCTCACCAAGGAACGATATAGAGGCATTATAATATATTTTGTTTTATTTTCCTTTCCTTATGATACCTAGAATTCTATTTGCTCTCTTGGCCGCCGCTGCACACTGGGCCGAGGGTTTTAACATGTTATCCACAATGACAGCTAAATCTTTTTCCTGGGTGGTAGTTCCTAATGTGGAACGTTGCACTGTGTAACAATAGTTTGGATTGTTCTTCCCTAGGTGCATAGGAGTAGCCTAGTGGTTGGGCAAGGTACTTCAGGCCGGAAGGTCGGGGGTTCAAATCCGACTAGAGGACAGCAACCTTGGGCTGGAAGGACTGGGGTTTCTAGTCCCACAGATGCTCCTTGTGGTCTTGGGCAAGCCACTTAACCCTCCATAGCCCATGTTCCCTGTAAGTATTAGTGTATGTGTCTCATATCCCCGCGTGTTAAATGTATCCCCCAATTGTGTCATGACCGCTTTGATTGAAGGATAAGGCGGTATACAAAAACTGTCAAAATAAAAAAAAATAACTTTGCACTTTATCACATTAAATTTCATCTGCCATTTGGATGCCCAGTCTTCCAATTTATCATGATCCTCTTGCAATTTTCCACAATCCTCTTGGGTTTTAACAACTTTAAATAGTTTTGTCATCTGCAAATTTGATAACCTCACTCGTTATTCCCTTTTCCAGGTCATTTATGAATATGCCAAAAAGCAGCAGACCCAGCACAGATCCCTGGGGTACACCACTATTCACCTTTCTCCATTGGGAAAATTCGCCATTTAGCCCTACCCTCTGCTTTCTATCTTTTAACCAGTTCCTGATCCACAATAGTACACTGCCTCCTATCCCATGACTCTAGTTTTGCCAAAAGTCTCTGATGAGGGATCTTGTGAAAGGCTTTCTGAAAGTCCAGATACACTATATCAACCTACTCACCTTTGTCCACCTGTTTATTCACACCTTCAAAAAAACATAACAGATTAATAAGACAAGATCTTCCTTGTCTAAAGCCATGTTGGCTGTCTCCCATTAGGCCATGACTATCTACATGTTCAGTAATTTTGTTCTTTATGATGGTTTCTACCATTTTTCCCGGTACTGACGTCAGGCTCACCGGTCTGTAGTTTCCCGGATCACCCCTGGAACCCTTTTTAAAAATTGGCATTACATTAGCGATCCTCCAATCTTCAGGTATTACAGATGATTTTAATGAAAATTCACAGATTACTAATAGCAGGTCTGCAGTCTCATATTTCAGTTCTTTCAACACCCTTGGATGTATACCATCTGGCCCAGGTGATTTGCTACTCTTCAGTTTATCTAATAGTTGTAATACATCTTCCCGATGTATAGATATTTCCTTCAATTCTTCCGCACCTTTAAATACCACTTCAGTCATGGGTAACATCCCTACATCTTCCTCAGTAAAGACCGAAGCAAAGAATTCATTCAGTCTCTCCGCTATTGCCTTGTCGCCTCTTAGTGCACCTTTAACCCCTCTATCATCTAATGGACCAACTGACTCTCTCACAGGTTTTTTGCTACGAATGTACTTGAAAAGGTCTTTCGCTTTTGTCACGTATTTCGCGTTTTTGCTTCCGCAGCAAGCTTCTTCTCAAATTCTCCCTTTGCCTGCCTTATCAATGCCTTGCATTTAACTTGACAGTGCTCGTGCTGTTTCCAGGTTTTGTCGTTTGTCTCTTTTTTCCATTTCCTGAAAGATGCTTTTTTGGCAACAACAGCCTTTCTGACCTCACCTTTAAACTATGCTGGCAGTTTTTTGGACTTCCTTCCACTTTTCTTAAAGCGTGGCATACAGCTGGTCTGGGCTTCCAAGATAGTATTTTTCAACATCCAAGCTTGATGTACGTCTTTAACCTTTGCAACTGCTCCTTTTAGTTTTTTCTTAACTATTTTCCTCATTTTATCATAGTCTCCCTTTCGAAAGTTAAAAGGTAGTACTGTGGATTTCCTTACTATCCCTCCTCCACTAATTAAATCAAATGCTATCATGCTATAATCACTATTGCCAGGTGGCTCCAGCATCCTTATTTCTTGCACCAGATCTGGTGTTCCACAAAGGACTAGGTCCAGTATGGCTTCCCCTCTGGTCGGTTCATGAACCAGCTGCTCCAAGAAGCAGTCATTTATTTCATCTAGAAACTATCTCCCTAGCATGTCCTGCCGTGACACTGACCCAGTCAATACAGGGGTAATTGAAATCACCCATTATTATTACTGCACTGTAACTTTTGTTATCTTCCTTGATTTCTTTGAGCATTTCATCATCCATTTGTTCATTCTGGCCAGGCGGTCAATAGTACACCCCCACTGCCATCGCCTTCCCCTTTTTACATGGAATTTCAATCCATAGAGATTCTACAGCAAATTTTGTTTCCTGCAAAACTTTAATCCTTTCTGACTCAATGCCCTCTCTAACATAGAGCGCAACCCCTCCACCAATTTGATCAGCTCTATCATTACGATATAGTTTGTACCCAGGTATCAGTATCCCACTGGTTGTCCTCCTTCCACCATGTCTCTGATATTCCAGTCATATCTAACCTCTCATTTAGTGCTATATATTCTAACTCTCCCATCTTATTTTTTAGACTTCTAGCATTTGCATACAAGCATTTTAGAGACTGTATTTTATTCATATTAATCTGGCTATTGGTAGACATGGGTAATTTGGTATCTTTAAGCTCTGTCTGCTCCATACTCGAGGGCATTTGGGCTACTTTACTCTTTTTTGGAACCTCTCTGATTTTGGTAGTATCCTTCAAGGATACATTCTTCCGAACCATTCGCTCTTGGGCGACTGTCGGCTTTCCCCTATTATCTAGTTTAAAAGCTGCTCTCTCTCTTTTTTAAAGGTTAATGCCAGCAGCCTGGTTCCATCCCGGTTAAGGTGAAGCCCATCCCTTCGGAAGAGCCCCTCCTTTCACCAGAATGTTCCCCAATTCCTAACAAATCCAAAACCCTCATCTCTGCAGCATTGTCTTATCCACGCTTTGAGACTCCAGAGCTCTGCCTGCCTTTTGGGTCTTGCGCGTGGAACGGGAAGCATTTCGGAGAATGCTACCCTGGAAGTTCTGGATTTCAACATCCTACCTAAAAGCCTAAATTTAGTCTCCAGATCCTCCCTACCACATTTTCCTATGTCATGGGAACAGACATGTACCAAGACAGCAGACTCCTCCTCAGCACTATCTAAGACCTTATCTAGGTGGCGCATGAGGTCCGCTACCTTCGCACCAGGCAGGCATGTTACCAGGCAATCCTCATGTTCACCAGCCACCCAGCTATCTACATGCCTAATGATCGAATCACCAACTATAATGGCTATCCTACACCTTCCCTCATGGGCACATGGCCCTAGAGAAACATCCTCGGTGCGAGAGGGTTTTACATCACCTGGAGGACAGGTCCTAGTTACAGAATCACTTCCTGCCACACCAGGGTGATGCTCTCCTTTCACGTGACCTCTCTCCTACATGGCAACAGGGATGTTGCCAGACTGGAGGTGGGACTTCAGGACTATATCCATATAGGTCTCGTCTATGTATCTCTCTGTCTTTCTAATGTTTTTCAAGTCTGCTACTCTAGCCTCTAGAGAACGGACTCGTTCCCTTAGAGCAAAGAGCTCCTTGCATCTAGTGCACATGTAAGACCTCTGACCAACTGGGAGAAAATCATACATGTGACACAATGCAAAAGACTGGAAAGCCCCCATCTTGCTGCTGGAATACTGTCTGCATCTTAGTTTTAAGCTTGTGTTTAGATCTTTAAGTTCTTTACTTACTAAGGTTTGCTATGGATATTTATATTAATGAAACTGTACCTATGTTTAATATTCCTTGTTCACCTGAAGCTTAATTAATCTCAGGTCCTTAGTGTATGACTGATTTGGGTAACAAGCTTCACCTGAGAGCACCTCCTTTCCTTTAAGATGTGTAGGTACCTATAAAACTATGACTATCCCAGGGGTGGGTGGGTGTTGGGGAGGGAGGAAGGGAAATAACACTTATTAAAAGAGGGCTGCTACACAGTACCCTGTCCTGTGCTGCTGAGGTAAGCTGTGACCAACTTGCTGGGTGATTAACAGTCCTTGCTTGGATAGAAGGAGTCTTTCAAAATGGCCTTTTGACCTGCCACCTGGTGTTAACACCTATTGAAAATGTTTCAGAGGTCTCTTGCCCCCTAGGTAGAAGGCCTCTTTGTAAAGGTCTCTAGAAGATAGCTCTACCAGAATCCTAGCAGGATCATGTATATAGTAACTTAAGAATGTAAATACCTAGCCTAGAGTCTGTATATAATTTATCCAGTTAACCCAAGTTTATCTATCCTGTTCTCTGTAAGTTCAGTGTGGGCCCCTCCCGTGCCTGGATAAAACCAATATTATTTGTAAACCGAGCTGAACTTGAAGAGCGCGGTATAGAAAAGACTTTAAATAAATAAATAAATAAATATTTGTTGCTCAAAGAGTACTGACCCTGTTTTGCCTTTTATGCTAAGCTATATTCTGATTTGATTTAAATTACAGCTCTTTGCTGCTGCTAGGCTCTGACTTATTATGAAATTTAAACTGCAAGCTCTCTGCTGGGTTCCAAATTTAACCAGAAAGCTCTTTTCTGTGTTTTAAATTTAACCTAAAAGTACTTTGCTGATACTAGGCCCTGAGTGACTATTACATTTAAACTACAATCTCTCTGCTGGGTATGAAATGTAACCAGAAAGTTCTCTTCTGTATTTTAAATTTAAAGTGCTGCTACGAGGCCCTGACTGATTTAACAAAAAAACACTGGGTTCACAGAACAATTAGCTTTAATACAAAGAAGTCCTTTCAGAAAATTCCCAGAAGTATATACTCACAATTGCAGATCTCTCTCCAGAAGTAGCAGTCCCTTTTTCTAGTCTTTCAAGATTATAATGGAAGGGGAATTAAGGAGAATATCCCCCTTAATCCCTTCTGTAAAGGGCTGGCCAAAATGAGCACTTTTTAAAAATCTAACACCGCCTGAGTAAAGACCAAACCCAGTTTTGGATAACTATCCACAGGGTTGCCATGTGCTGACAGTCAACTGCATTTAACAGATTCCAGGGGGCAGCTGTAAATCCCAGTGTGAGCAATTTTGGTCATACATGTGCATTCCCTTTATGAAATAGGGAAAAGAAATAGAAACATGACGGCAGAAAAAAGATCATATGGCCTATCTTGTCTGTCCTTCCATATCAAGTACTATAGTCCCTTTTTTTCCTTTAGAGATCTTCTGTGTTTATCCCATGCTTTCGTGAATTCAGATACTGTCCTCGTCTCTACTACCTCCACTGGGAGACTATTCCATGCATCTACCACTCTTTCTGTAAAGAAATATATCCACATATTACTCATGAGTCTATTCCCTTCCACCCTCATCTTATGTCCCCTCATTGCAGAGCTTACTTTCAGTTTAAAGAGGTTCTCCTCCTGTGCACCACAGAGATATTTAAACATCTCTATCATATCTCCTCTATCCTGCCTTTCCTCTAAAGTATATATATTGAAATCTTTAAGTCTGTCCCCATATAGTTTATAATGAAGACCACTGATCATTTTGGTAGCCGCCCTCTGCACCAACTCCATCCTGTTTATATCCTTTTGAAGATGTGGTCTCCAGAATTGCACACAGTACCTCAAATGAAGTCTCACCAAAGACTTATACAGAGGCACTATCACTTCCTCTTTTCTGCTGGCCATTCCTCTCCCTATGCACCCAAGCATCTTTGTGGCTTTCGCCAACACTTCTTCTACCTGTTTACCCACTTTAAGATCATCAGAAACAATTATGCCCAGGTCCTGCTCTTCTTTCATGAACAAAAGTACTTCACCCCTTATACTATACTGCTCCTTGGGATTTTTGCAGCCCAAATATATGATCCTGCATTTTTTAGTGTTAAATCTCAACTGCAAAATTCTCCACCATTCTTCAAGGTTAGCTAGCTCCCTCCTCATGTTATCTATTCCTTCCTGGGTGTCTATTCTATTGAATATTTTGTATCATCCACAAAGAGGTAGCCCTTCCACAATATCACCACCAAAAATATTATAAAGACCAAGGACAAATCCCTGCAGCACACCACTGGTGCCTTCTCCTCAGAATGAGCTCCATTTATCTGTAAACTTTGTTGCCTCCCACTCAACCAAATTCTAACCCAGTCAGTCACTCTAGGGTCCATCCCTAGAGTGCTCAATTTATTTATAAGTCTCCTGTGTGGAACAGTGTCAAAGGCTTTACTGAAATCTAAATACACCACATCAAGGGCTCTCCCTTGGTCCAACTCTCTGGTCACCCAGTCAAAGAAATCATTGCCTCTAGTAAACCCATGCAGCCTCAGATCTTGCAATCCATCAGACTCCAGAAACTTCACTATCCTGTTTTAGCAGCATTTCACAGAGGTCAGACTAACAGGCCTGTAGTTCTCAACCTCATCATTACTTCTGCTTTTGTGTAAAGGACCACATATGCCTTTCTCCAGTTCCCTGGGACCATTCCAGACTCTAAAGAATCATTAAAAAGGTCAGATAGTGGAGCTGCTAGAACTTCCCCAAGTTCCTTCAATACTCTTAGGTGTATCCCAATCAGCCCCATCACTTTGTCTACTTTTAGTTTAGTTAGTTCCTCACAAATAGTCTTCTGAAAATTGTTCAAGATCCCCTTCACTTCTGTTGCTATTTGTGGGTGTTTTCTGAGGTCCTGCTCTGGCCCCTTCATCTGTAAACACAGAACAAAAATATTTTATTAAGCAATTCCGCTTTATCTTCATCAGCTTCTACATATTCCTTCCTTTCACCCTTGAGTGACAATACCACTTCTGCACTGCTTCCTCTCACTAACATATCTGAAAAATGTCTTATACCCCCCATTTTATTGCATTGGCTATTTCTTCTTCCTTTTGTATCTTTGCTTTCCTGACTATTTTCCTAGCTTAGGAATTGTAGTGAAGGGGATCTTGAACAATTTTCAGAAGACTGTTTGTAAGGAACTAGCTAAACTAAAAGTAGACAAAGTGTGTTCCAAATACTTGCCTTCCCCTTTCTGTGATCTCTATGAAGGTCACTCTTTTTGTCTTTACCTTTACAGCTACTTTTTTTGAGAACCCTAGTGGCCTCCTTTTCCTTTTACGATTATTTACCTTTCTAACAAAAAAGGTTTGTTGCCCTTAAAATATCCCTTTTCAGTTTTGCCATGTTTTTCTACATCTCCCAGCTGTTCCCTTCCCGCTAATGACTCATTGAGGTATTGTCCCACCTTGATATAAATTTCTGTTCTATCCATACCATGCCCTAACTATGCCCCTGATATGCCATCTTGCAACTTATATGTATTATGGACATTCATGTAGAAATTTAAACCTTTTTAAAATCGCCATTTGCAGGTGAATAACATTTCCACATGTAAATGCCAGATTTCCATGTGGAAATTGTGAATATGGCTTCTAAAATAACCCTTTTTAGCTACAAAATCCAGTACACAAACCGCTATTTGTAAAACAAGTAAAAGACAAAGTTGGTACTTACAGTAACCTTAACATAAGTGTACCCTCAGCTGGTTTGTTAGTGAAAGGGTCTAATCTGTAGATTCAGTGCTGCTCTATTGTTGAGCAGATAATGGGCGAAGTATTGTAGGCATGTGCTATAATTTTAAAATAACATGAAAAAGTCAACGTGTGTATAATTTTCTATTGTTTACAAATGAAAATTACTCCAAATACTGATGAAATAGCAGTTTGTTACTTATTTCATTTCAGTAGACATTAAAGAGCTTCAGTGAGCCCTATATGCTTCATCAAGGAAAGTGCGAACTTTGTAAAAAAAAACCATCCATATGTTTTGGAAACATCCTAGAATGAAAAAAATCCCATACACTGGAAAATAAAACCATATAAATAATAGACAACTTTGTTCAACTTATGTTCCTCTTAGCACTTTTGTTCCTCTTTGTCGCATTGCCTTCTGCTATACTTTCAGATTTGTATTTTTATTTTTGCAAAACCCTTTCCTGTTCTCCCATGCATTGAGCTGAACTGCTACCACATTTTTAAGTGTGTTATTGCATGATGTTTACTCCGACGGCACCACCAATGTACCACAGATGGTGAGAGGCAGGCAGACTCCCTTCCTGAGCAAATTCTTTTATTTTACAAGTGGTACTTTATTTGGTTCTCGGGCAGCAAACTGGGTGAAAATGCCACTGGAATCTGTCAGAATTGCCTTTAAATATTCATGACCATTTTCAGAGGAAAGGCATACCATAACACTAAAGGGACCTTTTACTACAGGGCACTAGCTGCTAGCATGGGACCATGATAGTTAGTGCCGCAGAATTTTGGTACTAACTATGATGCATTAGGGTTGCAAGTGGAGAGTTAGGGATGGAGAGTGGGTGCGGGGAGCACCATGCAGGCAATGCATCTGTGTTACCCTTCATGGAGGGTTAATAGCGTGGGTGCACTTACCACTACCTCCATAGGTGGTGTTGAGTGCATCCGCACTCTTGTAGGGTCCACAGCAAGGTTACATATATTGCGATAACCACCGGGAACATGCTTTCCATGTTTCTGGTAGTTAAGGCTGTGTTGTTGTCCTAACATACCATGGCTTTGGGTGTTATGGGCATGTTTGGTGCAACACCACAGTGCCCTTTTGTATAAGGGCCTCAAATTGTAAAAACAGCTTTAGTTGAAGTTCATTTGTGCTCTGTGAGGAATGGTAAAATACTGAGGTCTAGATTTACTAAAGTACACTATCATGTTCTTGTTATTGGTTATTAATAAATAGGTCCTAGAGCATACAAGGGACTTACAGTGAATAATGCACATTAAGGCATGAGAACATGGTAGTACCTTTTAGTAAATTTAGCCCGGTGGCTAGAAAAGGTTAGAGGTACAATACAGTGGTCCAGGTTCCTCTCTGCCTGCATGGATTCATCTTAAGTGGTGCTTTGCTGATGATCACCTTTCCTGCCTTCCTTGATATTCCTCAGTCCTTTCGTCCATTTTTCTCTCTCATGTCTCACATCTTTTCTTGTTATGCTTCTCTCTCTCTCTCTCATGCTCTTTTCCTCTCTCACACATCTTCCTTCCGTCCTTTGCATCTGCTGCTGTGGCCAGACCACCAAAAGACGTTCCATATCAATGAAGCTTCTCTTCCTCCTGCAAGCCACCCAGGTCAACCTCCAAGTGGCAAGTTTTTTTTTCAACTTATTCCACAATAAATAAAGCACCCCTTATCACACTTTAGTACATATGGGGTGAATGCCTTGATCGTTTGCTATCCCTCATTAGCATGCCCCACTGCCACATCAGCATTGGTGGCCACAATACTACTTACTGTGACTATGATAATGCCACGTAGTGTGAACTAACCAGTGTACGAAATGGTTAGTACCTAGAGTACAAAGTGTTTCTACCACATGGTAAATGCTGCTGTTGCATATTGGCTCCTAAATGCTTTTTCTTCTTTTTTAAATTGTCATTCTCCAGATGTGCTGCTAATGCACTGTAAATCCTTTGTGGTTTCTACAAAATGTCAGACGTACACTCAGCCAACATTAATACTCACCATCAATTTACCAACTCATTCTTTACAAAACTTCTTTAAGACGCTCTTTTAACTCCCAAGGAGCAATCGTTTGAAACAGTGTCAGAAACAATCAACTATGAAATGCCACCTAATGCTTTCTACAGTGTGTGATATTTATTTAAAAGATTTATCACACACCTATCTTAAATTCTAGGTGAGTCACAAAAATACACATAACACTGGTCAACATTGAAATCGTTACTGACTTTAAAAGGCCCTAATATGTAGTATCTTGGTGAGCTGAACACGAATATAACATTAAAATTTTTTTTATTGGCTCTCGTTTTGAAGATATTGCATGTAGTTCATTTTTGACGTTTCACCGTATAAATTTATCCAGTAGGACATCAACAACATCCCAAATAAGCCTTGAATGAAGTAATATTGCATCACATTGCATAATACCAGCATGCACACATCATCCAGAGTTGACTGCATCATTTTCTGATGCAATGCAATACTACTGCCAGACGGCTGCTGAAGCCATCTGACATCAGCAGTGTACTATACGCAGTCGGAAAGGTTGAGCATTTAAAATATTTCAGACTGTGTGTGAGACAGTTTAAGCTACTGTTACATCTAACTTTAATTAATCATATAATTTTAGCCATTTAGGTACAATACAGAACAGTAATGCTGCGAAAGTGCGTTAATACCGTTGACAATTTCTGCTACATTTGTGGGGAAGTGACATTTGCCAACCAGAAGAAAAGTATCACTTCTTAACTGAAGAAGGCATAGACCGATACTAAAAAACAATACACTCAACAAGGAAGACCCAGCCTCATACCGTCCCATATCAAGTATCTCCTTCCTGGCAAAGATCATAGAAAAAACAGTCCTTCTACAACTCCAAGACCATTTGACAGACAGTGCTCCCCTAGATGACCAGCAATATGGCTTCAGGCAACATCATGGAGTGGAAACTCTGTTACTAGTCCTACTTAACAACCTCCTAAAGGGCCTTGAAAACAAAAGAAAATGTACATTCTTGTATTCATCGACATCTCAGCTGCCTTTGATACAGTTAACCATGAAACACTCATAAATAGGATAAAATCAATAGGAATAACTGGAACCCCCCTCAAGTGGTTCACCTCCTACATATCCAATCGAACACAACAGGTTCAATTCAACGGAGAACAAGCAGAACCTTTCACCCAAACACAGGGAATCCCCCAGGGCTCTGCTCTCTCGGCGCTTCTATTTAACATATATATGCAGCCTCTATGCAAAATATTCACACAGCACAAAATTAATTATCACATCTATGCCGATGATATCATGCTATACTCGCAACTAGACACTGAAAACCCAAACTACAGCCCACTGGAGACATGCATTGAAGAGATGCAAGACTGGTTACAACAAAGCAGTATGTCGATAAATCACAAAAAAACCGAAGTAATGTATCTCTCCAAAGAACCGAACTTTGTCCCACCCCCATCAATCACACTATGTGACAACACTTACCAAACGAAAAAAGAAATAAAGTATCTAGGAGTCACTTTTGACTGTGACCTAAAGATGGAGAAACACCTCCGAAAGACCAACAGAGCAGTTTTCCACAAGCTTAGAGTCCTCCAACCCATCCGGAGTATTATTGATCCCCAAGATTTCAGAACAGTGGCCCAAGCAGTCATCATGCCACATTTTGACTACTGCAACGCCATCCTACAAGGGCTACCTAAAAAAACCCTAAACATATTACAAATGGCACAAAATGTAGCTGCCAGGGTCATAATGAAGAAAAAACTAAACGACCACATCACACCAGTACTAATTCAACTACACTGGCTACCCATAACAGCTCGCACAAAATATAAAATACTAACAACTACTTTCAAACTCATCCACAACTTAGCACCTTCTTTCCTCAACAACCTAGTCAGAATGCAACCTCCTACCCGAAGCAGAAGAACCCACAACGCCAACATCCTCCACACTCCAACAGACATAAGATCTACCAAAACTAACACCAGCCACAGAGCTTTTTCATATGTGGCACCAACGCTTTGGAACCAACTACCACCAGAGCTACGAGCTAGCAATGACCTTCTAGACTTCAGAAAGAAACTCAAGACGCACATTTTCCAAACCCACTTCAACCTGAATTAAACCCTCAGTTGGGGGCAGCCCCCTGTCCACATTGACCAAGAAACCTATCCTGTATATATGTATCTATGTATATATGTAAATGATCTTCCCCATAGCTACGAATTGTTAGCTCTGTGTGACGTGTTGTTCTGATAATCTGAAACTCTGAGTGACGTGCTTTTCTGATAATCTGTATGTAAACAAAATTTGTACCTGCTTTGATTTGGCAGTTTCGCAATAGTAATCTTACCGCTTCTGATCGCTGGAAGGAGCGGGATACAAATACTCTCTAAATAAATAAATATCATCTTTACTTCGGATGCAAGATTGGTGACCAAGACAAGCCTTGGGCCCCGCATATATGCTGCACTACATGTACAACACAGCTTTCACAGTGGTTGAATTGCGAAAGACCATTAATGCCGTTTGCAGTCCCCATGGTGTGGAGAAAGCCAAGCAACCACATAAATGACTGTTACTTCTGCTTGGTTCCTCCTTTTTCCAGTGGAATAACGAAGCAAAAGAAGTCGAGCATAGTCTACCCAAACATTCCGTCTGCATTGAGACCAGTTCCACATGGTGAGGGACTTCCTATTCCATAACCTCCATCAGAATATTCTCTTGATTCATCTGATGAGAACAAGGGTGAGCCAACCTGTTCTTCTCCAGGTCCGTCAGCATGCAGTGACCCAGATTTTCACTGGGATGCATATCAACTCCACACAGAATAACACAGGAAGAACTAAATGACCTGGTTCGTGATTTGGACTTATCCAAGAACAAGGCAGAATTGCTAGGATCAAGACTCCAACAATGGAATCTTCTAGAAGATGTCAACATCATTTCATATCGAAAGCGCCACCAGCAGTTGGAGCCTTTCTTCAGAAAGGAAAGTAATCTGGTATTCTGTTCCGATATTGAAAGCCTCATGAATGCCTTAAAAATCACTTATGACCCACAAGACTGGAGACTATTTATAGACTCTTCGAAACTGAGTCTGAAGGCTGTGCTTTTGAACAATGGAAACCATCTTCCATCTATTCCATTAGCGCATGCCGTCCACATGAAAGAGACATACGATAACTTAAAGCATCTACTGACTTCCATTAACTATAACAAGTACAGCTGGCACCTCTGTGGTGACTTGAAGGTAGTTGCCCTTTTAATGGGACTTGTAAACGGGGGTGCTTGTTTTGAAAGTTCCACAATCTTGGCAAAGACAGGAATTTACTTGACTTGCAAAGGATTGTGGGTGTTGTAGTTCAAACACACAAAGCCAGCCGTTTAACAAGAATAAAGAATTGTAGTTGCTCGAGTGTAAAGCAAAAAACAGATTTTATTTATGGGGAGTTATTCCCTCGCACAGATATGCATGGTAACATCAACAGGATAATTTCTTCAGGAATTGTATTCAGGAAACAAAACAAATAAGGCAACTGAATTACTTATGCAACAACTTAGTAAAGACCTTGATGGAACAGAAAAGGTCTTTCTTCTAGCCCCTGCTAATAAACTTTCTTAGCAGTGCTGGAATGAAAAATAAACCCAAAAGGAAAATTCTCTTTATCAAAAACACAACTTTCTTCCTTTCACACAGTGAAGACGTTTTCTTTCCAAAGTCCCACGTGCACTTGTGCCTTGCTTTAATTACAGGTGCTTAACCAGCTGCAAACTATTGCTGGTCCTCTCTCCACGTGGCTCCAACTTTCCCCAAAGCTTTCTCTCAAAGAAACCTTTCTGGGAAGCTAAACATCAATACAGTTCCTTTTGGTGTTTGATTCTTAACTGAGGATTACTTTAGAACAGCAGCCTAGAAAGAGAGCAATCCATGCATTCCACTTTCTCATTTGATATTTCCCCTTGCTCTTGAAATATCATAGGATCACTTTCATACACTGGCTCAGAGGAATTCTCTAACTGATCTCTACCAGGATAGAAACTGTTTCCCTGCTGTCTTCCTTGTGCAAAGCTAGGGAACAGATCAGAGTTCATACCTGAGATCACGTTGTCATTAGGTTTCCTCTCTGGGTATTTTGGCCAGTAGGTAGCAAAGCTTCTGTGCCCAGCTCTCCAGTCAGAATCTCTGGACTTTAGGTCTCCTTTCCCATACCTCCTTAAATAGATATTAGAGCTCCTTCTTTCTGTAGATGCAGCCGTCTCCTTTACAGGTGCTGTCCAAGGGTTCCTGGCTGTATATCTCCAAGCCTCTGGTTTCTTCCAGTCCAATGAAGAATGCTTGCCCCAGGAATCTCTCTCAGCATATGTACTGCCTTGGGCTCCTTTCTTAGACCTCCTGGACGTCTTGCTGTTCTTCCTTCTGTTCAGGCTCCGTCTCTCCTTCTCTTGCCGTCTTTGCCACCATTGCTGTTGCCATTGCTGTTCTCTTTGCTCTTGCTGTTGCTCTCCTTGCTGTTTCTTTCTGTCTGAAGAATTTCTTCTTCCTTTAAAGCACCTAGATGGACACTCCACCCTAGCACAGTCCAGGTGTTCTGAATCAAGCCCTGCCCTAGGAGATGGGTGATTAGGGATTACATCATTGCTCCCCTGATTAGGCACACATTTCCCTATTTCAGCTCTCCTAGAGGCTTTCTGTAAACCAGTGCATTCTGGGTCTGGTAGTCTTTTAGGTAAACACTCTGTTTTAGTGCTTTTACCAGCCAGCACAGGTTGCTTATTCAGAGCCAATTCACCTCTTGTATTATTTCTGCCTGAACTATGATAAGCTTCCTTATCACAGACTGCAGCAGGGATATATAAAATACATGCGTTTCTTATGTGAGTGGGATAGCCGAGCAAGGGATTGGCACTACTTGTGGAAGGAATGGAATCGCAGACAAAATGTAACAGTTGGAGAGAAGAATATCCAGCACCCAGCTCTGGTTGAGGCTCACAAAATCCTGCTAACACCCCTTCACATCAAACTAGGTTTGATGAAAAACTTCGTGAAAGCCATGGACCGCACTTCGCCAGCTTTCCGATACCTGCATGAAAAATTCCCTTGACTCAGCAAAGCAAAGATTAAAGAGGGAGTTTTTGTGCATCCTCAGATTTGAGAGCTCTTCAAAGATGACCGGTTCAACAACTTGCCACAGGGTGATGCGAAACAAGCATGGAATGCTTTTTGCCTAGTGTCAACAAACTTTCTCAGGAATGTTAGGGCAGAAAACTACAAGGAACTAGTAGAAGACATGCTGATGCAGTATCAGAAACTTGGCTGCAATATGTCTCTAAAGATTCATTTCCTTGATTCACATCTCGATTTCTTTCCTGACAACTGTGGTATGGTTAGTGATGAACAGGGCGAACGTTTTCACCAGGATATCGCAACAATGGAGCAAAGATACCAGAGAAAATGGTCCACTACAATGCTGGCTGACTACTGCTGGATACTCCCCAGAGAAGCTCCTGAACAGCTGTACAAGAGACAGGTGAAAAAATCTAAGAAGTAGTGTATGACTTGGTTTTTTACAGGTATTAACCGAAGGCCTATTATATTTACTATTGACATGCATTTCGTGATGTAAACATTAATTCTTGTAGATTAAAAATAACCTAGAGCCAACTTTACAATTTCACTGTCATATTAGTGTTCAGCATATACAAATTGATAAGAAATGACTATTTTTATTTTAGTAACATGACTTTTGTAAAAATTTGTTGACCAGTGTAATACAGCATCATACAATTGCTACAACATACACATATTATAACTCAAAAAGACATAATAATATCAATAAAATGCCTGCTGAAAATAAAAAGCTCTTAGCTGCTTCTGAAAATCAATGGTATTAACCATTGATTGAAGTGATACTGATAATTTATTCCACTCATTCGGCCCCACTATGGAGAATAATCTATTCCTGAATTCACTCAGATGTACCTGATGAACAGTTGGAACATCAATTTGCTGGCTACCCATTGATCTCAAAACACGTATGGGTCTGTAAATTCGTATTACTGTGTTGAAATAACTGCGTGCCATCCCGTTCAACACTTTATGTATCAGGGTCAATACTTTAAACTTTATCCTCCAAGCTACTGGAGGATAAAAAGCATATAGCAAAAAGCATATAGCAGGAGAAATATGTTCCGTCTGAGCATATGATCTGCAGCATCATAGTCAATGTGGGCAGGGTGATTTGTGACACTGTTCCCAGAGTATCATGGTAATTGAAAGGGAGCAGCTTTAAAAGAAACAGCTCAAAAGACGCCAGACAATTACCACAAGTAATCCACACATGGAACACAAATATGCTGCTCGCTAGTTTCAGCGTAGATGCCGTTTTATTACCAACATGAACCAAATTTGAAATACAGCCCTAGAGCTTGAAGGTTTTTCTAATCCAGCACCTATTCCCGTGACATCTGTAGTAAAACAGTAGTTCACAGAAATGAACTAATCAATGAAACCCCCAGATATATAAGGGGCTACCTTTTTGTTGGACTAACTTAATATATTGCTTGACTAACTCTCCAGAGCTAAAAAGCTCTTCCTCAAGCCAGACCAGAATGAGCAAAAGATAGGTAATACTAGAAAATATAAGCAAAGGGGAAAGGTGGGGGTGAGGGGTGATGGGCAGTAGAATGATTTAGCCATAATGCTCCTTGGCTTTATGTAACCACTAAACAATCTAATAAGATATTGCTAATTTTGCTCCAGGAATATTGCTAGGCTAAGATGCCTGGTTTTTTTCAACTCAGAGGCACAAAACTCTATTCCTAGAGATCATCCCAGGGACAGCCTGCTAACAGGGGCCACAAAATCCCTGGAGGCCCTATGGACACCAAGGAAAGTCTCTGGGCAACCTGGTAAATATTGTATATAAGCCAAAAAAGCATCATGATTAAACAGTTTATCTAGTATATTGCTGCATGCCCTGTAGTAACAGATGTCCACCATTCCCCACCCCCCAGAAATTGCCCTTAGACGCCCCATATTTACCCTCAGTACTATGGGTCCAAAAGGTCAGGAATGATCCCCGCTCACTCCTGCCTGTCACTGTTTTACAAAATGGCACCAGATGACCCTTGGTTTTCTTTTGTCGTGTATTACTTAAGTTTGTTTGGGAAAACCAAAGAAAACCAAATGAAATTTCATTCACCTTTTGCTGTATTTCCTTTCAGTTTCAATAGTGATACCAGCCCCAAGCCCCAGCCCAGCTCTTCTCCAACTGAACAACCCTAGTGCTGCTAGTGCCATTTTGAAATATAGGCCAAGTGTGCAAATCACTTCTGCTTCATTTGGACTCTGGTGAGCCTGAATGGATGGGGTAAGATGCATCTGCTGAAGGTATAGCAAGGCTCATGGAGGGCTTGTATTTGACAAATTCAGTGGCCCTGTGGCTTTTCTGTATGGGGAGAAAGGGCCTTGGACCCAATGTTTTCTTGACTCTTTTCTCTTTGTTTTAATTTTGTGATTTATTGCTTCAAAAAGAAGCCACAAACAAAACGTGCCCTCTCGAAAAACCCATGAAACAAACCAAAAAAATTATATATATAAATCCATGCCCCAACATTAAAAAATACAAAAATGAAATGCAAGAACATAAGGATTTGCCATATGGGTCAGACCAATAGTTAGCAGCTTGTCATGCTGTGAGGCCATGTGTGCATCAGTGATGCTGAGGGCTAGGCTATCGGTAGCTTAACTACTGGCAGAGTTTTCCAAGATGGACAGGTCTCAGCTGAGGTGCCAGACAAAGACAAACCACCCATCTGGGCAGCAGCAGAATGGGACGGTGTTGGTGGCGGAGGATCACATTTTTGTGACAATGGCAACAACATTAGAATTACCTGTGTGGAAGAAAGACCTGGCAATCTACTTCTGTATCTTTCCACAAAAACCTAACGGATAGTTACAACAAAACAAATTGCACTATAGTGCTGGAAGATGAGACCCCCAGGGGAGAAGCTGAAGATTTTTCAGAGTAAAGCCAGCATTTATGATGTGGTTGAATCAAAGTCTTCGGGACGTCTGACTGCTGATGTAACTGCGCATGAAATGAGAGCCAGAAACTGCAAAGATGTCTTTCATGTTAGGACTTGGAATGTACAAAGCATGAACTAAGGGAAGTTGGAGGTGGTCAAGAATGAAATGGAACATGTACAACTCGATCTGTTTGGCATCAGTGAACTGAAATGGACCGACATCAGGCACTTTGCATCTGATGTTCACATGGTCTACTGTGCTGGAAATGAAGAAATTGTGCTGCATGAAATAAAATGATATCAGTGAACACTTAATTTCTATTTGTCTAAGAGGAATGCCCATCAACACAACTATAATTAAAGTATATTCCCCAACAATAGCTGCAGAAGAGGATGAAGTTGATGAGTTCTATGGACAAGTACAAACTGATATTGACAGAACATGCAAACAGAATATCCTGATAGTCATGGGTGACTGGAATGCAAAAATTGGCAACAAAAAAGATGGCAGAATGGTTGGAAAATATGAACTTGGCAACAGAAATGAAGCTGGAGAAAGACTGATAGAATTCTGCAAGACCAATGATCTATTCATCTCAAACACCTTCTTCCAGCAAAACAAGTGGTGACTGTACATTTGGACTTCACCCAATTGATTGTATAAAAATCAAATTTATTACATCTGTGGACGTCAATAATGGAAAAGCTCTATAACAAACAAAGACAAAACCTGAAGGTACTATGGTACAGATCACCAACTACTAGTATGCAAACTCAAGGTAAAATTGAAAAAGAGCACGTCACTCATGAATGTAGTAAAATATGACCTTGAGAATATATCACCAGAATTTAAAGAAAGTCTGAATTTGATTTGCTGCTTTAGATACAAATGAAAGAGCTCCAGAAGAGTTATGGGATGACATCAAGAAGGTGGTGTTGAAAAAAAGTGAGAAGTCTCTACAATAGGTGAAAAAGCAAAAATAGCCAAAATGGATGACAGAAGAAACTCTGAAAATTGCCCAGAAATGCAGAGAAGTTAAAGCCAGAGGAAAAAGAGGCAATTGCAAAACTCAGGGATTTCCAACATGCAAGACAAAACAAGGAGAAGTACTACAATGACGCATGCAAGGAAATAGTTTCTGATTTTATTAGAGGAAGAACAAGGTCAGCTTTCTTAAAGCTGTTTGTTGTTGTTGCTGTTGAGTGCCGTCAAGTTCGTGTTGACTCATGGCGATCCTCTGGATAGCTGTCCTAAATTGTGTTCAGTCTTCAGTCAGGCAGCTCATTCTTGACAGACTCGTACCTGTAGCTGCTGTTATTGTTTCGATCCATCTCATTGCTGACCTTCCTCTTTTGCGTTGACCTTCTACCTTGCCAAATATGATGTCTTTCTCTAATGATCTCTTCTCTTCGCATGATGTGTCCAAAGTATGAAAGTTAAAGTCTTGTCACCTGAGCTTCTAAAGGAAGCTTAGGTTTGATCTCCTCTAGTACTGACTAGTTTATTCTTCAGGCAGTCCATGGTATACGCAGTATTCGCCGCCAGCACCATAATTCAAAGGCATCAATTTTCTTCCTGTCTATCTTTTTCACTGTCCAGCTTTTGCATCCATATGATGTTATTGAAAATACCATGGCTTGAACAAGTCGAATCTTTGTATGGAGAGAGACATCTCTGCTCTTGAGAATCTTGTCTAGGTTTTTAATAGCCATTCTGCCAAAAGCAATGTGTCATTGGATTTCTTGACTGCTTGTTGCTTCTTTATTGATAGTCGATGCAAGAAGGTTAAAGCTGTCCACAATTTCAATTTCTTCTCCTTCAATGATGAACTTACTGATTTTGCCAGTTGTCACGATCTTTGTCGTCTTTACATTAAGGTGCAGGCCCATTTTAAGACTATGCTCCTTGATCATGATAAGCAAATGTTTCAGATCATCTTCACTTTCAGCCAGTAATGTGGTATCAGCAGCATAGCGAAGACTGTTGATGAGTCTTCCGCCAATCTTCACGCCTCTGTTGTCTTCATACAATCCTGCTTCTCTGATGATTTGTTCTGCATATAAATTAAACAGGTAGGGGGAAGTATGCAGCCTCGTACACCTTTGCTTATTTTAAACCATTCCGTTTCTCCTTGTTCTGTTCAAACTGTTGCTTCTTGATCAATGTACAGATTGTGCAAGAGAACGATCAGGTGTTCTGGTATACCCATGCTTCTTAATGTGACCCAGAGTTTCTCATGGTTTACATAGTCGAAAGCCTTGCTGTAGTCGATAAAGAAAAAACAGATATCCTTTTGATGTTATTTAGTCTTTTCAAGGATCCATCTCGTATCCGCGATGTCTCTCACTCCTCGCCCTTTATTGAACCCTTCTTGCACTTCAGGTAGTTCTTGTTCCAGGTATAGTTGTAGCCTCTGTTGAATAATCTTCACTAGAATCTTGCTGGCATGTGGGATCAGAACAATTGTGTAATAATTTCCACAGTCAGTTGGATCACCTTTCTTTAGTATTGGCATAAACAGATCTTTTCCAATTAGTTGGCCATGATGTTCTCTTCCAAATTTCTTGGCAAAGCCTTGTAAGTATGCTAATAGCTGAATCAGATTGCTATAATACTTCTACGGGAATGCCATCAATGCCTGGTGCTTTACTCTTTGATAAGTCTTTTAATGCTGCTTCGATTTCTTTCATCACCAATGGTTCTGGATCATAAGGTACAGGTTGAAATGTCTGTTGAAATGTCTACTTGATCTTTATCATATATTCTTTCCATATATTCTTTCCACTTTTTCTTGATCTTCTCAGCATCATTCAACATACCGGTAGAACCTTGAGCATCTTGTAACATTCCAATTCGAGACTGGAATTGTTTCTTTAACTCTTGTAGCTTTAGAAAAGCTGATCTTCTTCTTCTAATAGTTTCTGCTTCTATTTCTTGTATGTGTCATTGTAGAACCTTTCCTTCCCCTGTCTTGCTGCATGTTGGAAATCTCTGAGTTCTGCGATCGTCTTTGTTTCCTCTCTGGCTTTAGCTTCTCTGCGTTTCTGGGTAATTTTCATTGTTTCTTCGGTCATCCATTTTGGCCGTTTTTGCTTTTTTACCTTTTGTAGAGATTCCTCGCTTTCTTCCAGCACAACCTTCTTGATGTCATTCCATAACTCTTCTTGAGGGAGGAGTGGCCTAGTGGTTGGGGCAAGTTACCTCAGGTTGGAAGGTCAGGGGTTCAAATCCCACTAGAGGACAGCAACCTTGTGCCAGAAGGGACTGGGGTTTCTTGTCCCACAGATGCTCCTTGTTGTCTTGGGCAAGCCACTTAACCCTCCATTGCCCATGTTCCCTGTAAAATAGTTATCTCCAAGTTATAATGCCCTGTTCAATGTAATTTCAGTTTGTTCAATGTAAACTGCCTTGATATCATGAAAGGCAGTATATAAGAAATGTTAAATAAATAAATAAAATTTGTATCTAAAGCAGCAAATCAATTTTGCAGGCAGTCTTTAAATTTCAGTGGTATATTCTCAAGGTCATATTTTGCTACATTCATAAGTGGCTTGCTCTTTTTCAACTTTAGCTTGAGTTTGCATACTTGTAGTTGGTGATTTGTACCACAGTCAGCTCCAGGTTTTGTCTTTGTTGATGTTATGGAGCTTTTCTATCCTCGACTTCCACAGATGTAGTCAATTTGATTTTTGTACAATCCATTGGGTGAAGTCCATGTGTACAGTCGCTGTTTGTGTTGCTGGAAGAAGGTATTTGAGATGAATAGATCGTTGGTCTTGCAGAATTCTATCAGTCTTTCTCCAGCTTCATTTCTGTTTCCAAGTCCAGATTTTCCAACCACTTTGCCGCCGCCTTTGTTGCCAACTTTTGTGTTACAATTTCCCATGACTATCAAGATATCCTGTTTGCATGTTCTGTCATTTTCAGTTTGTACTTGTTCATAGAACTCATCAATTTCATCCTCTTCTGCAGCTGTTGTTGGGGCAAATACTTGAATTATAGTTGTGTTGATGGGCATTCCTCGTAGATGAATAGAGATTAAGCGTTCACTGACTGCATCAACATGTAATCAAACTCTGGAATTTGTTACCGGAGGATGTAGTAAAGGCTGTAAGTATAGCTGGGTTTAAAAAAAGGTTTGGACAAGTTCCTGGAGGAAAGGTCCATAAACCATTATTAAGAAGGGACCCAGGATATCAATGCTTGACCCAGTACAAACATTGTGGAACCTGTGTCTTTTGGGGAAACTGCTAGGTACGTAAGACCTAGATTGGCCACTGTTGGAAACAGGATACTGGGCTTGATGGACCTTGGTCTGACCCAGTATGGCATATCTTATGTTCTTATGCATTGTATTTCATTACAATTCTTGCAAGTTTCTTCTTTATTATAAATGAAACACCATTTCTTCTTTGTCTTTCATTTACAGCATAGTAGACCATGTGATGATCTGATGCAAAGTGCCCGATGCCAGTCCATTTCAGTTCACTGACACCCAACAAATCAAGTTGTACACGTTCCATTTCATTCTTGAGCACCTCCAACTTCCCTTGGTTCATGCTTCGTACATTCCATGTCACAATATGTAAGACATTTTTACAGCTTCTGACTCATTTCATTCGCAGCCACATCAGCAGTCAGATGTCCCGAAGATTTTGATTCAACCACATCATAAATGCTGGCTTTACTCTGGAAAGTCTTCAGCTCCTCCCCAGTAGCTAGTTGAGTGCTTTCTGACCTGGGGGATCTCATCTTCCAGCACTATAGTGCAATTTGTTTTGTTGTGACTATCCTTTGGGTTTTCATAGTAAGTTACAGAAGCAGATTGCCAGGCCTTTCCTCCATGCAGTTTAAATTTAGTGTTGTTGCCGTTGTCACAAAAATGTGATCCTCCGCCGCCAACCCCGTCCCATTCTGCTGCTGCCCAGATGGGTGGCTTGTCTTGGTCTGGCACCTCAGCTGAGAACTGTCCATCTTGGGAGACCCTGCCAGTAGTTAAACTACCGATAGCTTCTCCAAGTTGAAGAGCCCTAGCTTTTTAAGCCTTTCCTTATAAGAGTATCGTTCCATCCCCTCTCTCATTTTGGTCTTTTAATCTCTTCCCAATCCACAATAGAACATTGCCTCCTATTTCTTCAAGAATCTCTCATAGGGACCTTATGAATGGCTTTCTGACTGTCCACTATATCCACTGGCTCACATCTACCTACCTGTTTGTTCACACCTTCAAAAAACCTCTAACAGACGGGTGAACCGATATAAGGATGTACCTCAGTGCCACTACATACCCTGCTGCAGTACTTGTTATAGGTGAACAGTTAGCAGACAGAAAATGCACTCGGTGACAGTGATTCTCATTCACAAGAGTCTCAGCAAGGTTTACTGCAAGAATATGAGAACAGACCATGACTGCTGATGTGCCAGTGTTACTGAGAGCGAGAGAGAGGCATGCCAACTTAATGAAATTTAGAAGTCACTAAAATTAAAGAAATATTTTATTTGAAACATTCAGTTAAAACGATTCTCAATTAAAGCAATATAAAATGTTTTAAAACCCAGCTTGCTTTATTTCATGACCATTTTTGGAGATGCCTGCCTGACGCCATGTTCATTTTCTCATTAGGAGCCATAAAAAGCCATAATCTGAAGATACAGTAAGCAAAGAAAGAGAAGCCTGAGTAGATTTTGAAGAGGAAACAGTGTGGTTTTGAAACCGACAGTCTTGTATGGGGAGATATACAGGATAGTAAGCTGCAGCAAAAAGAGAGCCTTCCAGTGCGATCGTTTCCACAGAGGAAAGAGCCATTTACTCCATGAACACACACCGACACACAGATCTGAGCCTAATACAACAGAAATACCACTTTCGCTTTAACTGACCTAAACATTCCGAGGCTGCTATTCAAAACTCTGGATATTTAAATGCCATGGAGGTCTCCTGTGCTGTTTAAATGTCCTGCAGATATTCTGCAGCTGGATTTTGAAAGTAGCGGCCACTGAATATCTGGCTTTTACGGTCACTGCCTGGATAATCACAGCTAGTGATGATTTTCAGTTGCTCACCGGATGCATTATCCGAATAGCAACTTAGTCCAGCTTTTTTTGGCAGCCCAAGCTACTCACATAATTTATTCGGATAGCAGCTGAAAATCGCCACTTTCTGAACAAGTAAGGCTATTATCTGAATAATGACCACACTGCCTTTGCTCCGCCACAGATAAGGTTGCCAACTGGCTCCAGATGTGCCCGACAGGCTTGATCTAGTCCTGGGTTTACCCTATTGCATGCAGGGACCTGTGCTCTGCTTTCTCTTTTGCACTCCATAAGAAAAGCAAAACTATAAGTCCCTGCCTGCAATGAGGTAAACCCAGGACTCAGGGGCGGCTCTATAATGAGGCTGAGTGAGATGGAGGCCTCAGACAGCAACTTTTTGGGGGCGGCAAAAATTGCACCCAAAAAGCCAGCCTCACTCGACCTTCAAAAAAAAACAACACACAACCCCGATGAGAGGAGCCGCTGCCACTGCCACTGCCACCGCGGCAGCAGCAGAATGAAGTGCCCTGTGACCGCGGCCTCCCAAGCAGAACCCTCCTATTTCCCTCAGCACCGGCTTTTCAGAGCCACAAAGGGAGAGTTTCCCTTTTTTGCAGCTGTTAGTTGAGCCTGCTAGTGCTGATGAGAAACAGGAAATGCCTGTTTCCCATCAGTGCCGGTGGGCTTAAAAGAGCCGCGAGAAAGGAAAACTCTCCCTTCGTGGCTCTGAAAAGCCAGCACGGAGGGAAATAGGAGGCTATGCCGGGGAAGCCGAGGCCGTGGAGCACTTCATTCTGCCGCTGTCACGGTGGCAGCGGCTGCGGCTTCAGCTTCTGCAGCCAGGTTTTTTTTTTTCAGTTTCCCTGGGGTGGGGGGGGGGGGCTAGGACTGGAAGTGGGCTGATTGGTGGGGCTAGGACAGGAAATGGACTTATTCGGGGGGGGTTTAGGACTGGTAATGGGCAGATGCGGGGCTAGCACTGGAAATGAGCTAGGACTGCTAATGGGCTGATTGGGGGACTAGGACTCGAGTGGGCTGATAAGGGGGAAAGCAGAGAGGTTCCACAAAAGAGTAAAGTAGCCCAAATGCCCTCAAGTATGGAGCAGACAGAGCTTAAAGTTCCCAAATTACCCATGTCTAACAATAGCCAAATTAATATGAATAAAATACATTCTCTAAAATGCTTGTATGCAAATGTTAGAAGTCTAAAAAATAAGATGGGAGAGTTAGAATATATAGCACTAAATGAAAGGTTAGATATGACTGGAATATCAGAGACATGGTGGAAGGAGGACAACCAATGGGACACTGTGATACCTGGGTACAAACTATATCGAAATGATAGAGCTGATCAAATTGGTGGAGGGGTTGCTCTCTATGTTAGAGAGGGCATTGAGTCAGAAAGGATTAAAGTTTTGCAGGAAGCAAAATCTGCTGTAGAATCTATATGGATTGAAATTCCATGTAAAAGGGGGAAGGCAATGGCAGTGGCGGTGTACTATCGAGCGCCTGGCCAGAATGACCAAATGGATGATGAAATGCTCAAAGAAACCAAGGAAGCTAACAAACGTTACAGCGCAGTAATAATAATGGGTGATTTCAACTACCCCGGTATCGACTGGGTCAGTGTCACGTCAGGAAATGCTAGAGAGATAAAGTTCCTAGATGAAATAAATGACTGCTTCTTGGAGCAGCTGGTTCATGAACTGACCAGAGGAGAAGCCATATTAGACCTAGTCCTTAGTGGAACACCAGATCTAGTGCAAGAGATAGGGTTGTTGGGGCCACTTGGCAATAGTAATCATAGCATGATCGCCTTTGATTTAATTAGTGGAGGAGGGATAGTAAGGAAATCCACAGTACTATCTTTTAACTTTCGAAAGGGAGACTATGATAACATGAGGAAAACAGTTAAGAAAAAACTAAAAGGAGCAGTTGCAAAGGTTAAAGACGTACATCAGGCTTGGCTGTTGAAAAATACTATCTTGGAAGCCCAGACCAGCTGTATTCCACGCTTTAAGAAAAGTGGAAGGAAGTCCAAAAAACTGCCAGCATGGTTTAAAGGTGAGGTCAGAGAGGCTATTGTTGCCAAAAAAGCATCTTTCAGGAAATGGAAAAAAAGAGCCAAACGACGAAACCTGGAAACAGCACAAGCACTGGCAAGTCAAATGCAAGGCATTGATAAGGCAGGCAAAGGGAGAATTTGAGAAGAAGCTTGCTGCGGAAGCAAAAACGCGAAGTAAAGACTCTTTCAAGTACATTCATAGCAAAAAACCTGTGAGAGAGTCAGTTGGTCCATTAGATGATAAAGGGGTTAAAGGAGCACTAAGAGGCGACGAGGCGATAGCGGAGAGACTGAATGAATTCTTTGCTTCAGTCTTTACTGAGGAAGATGTAGGGATATTACCCATGACAGAAGTGGTATTTAAAGGTGCAGAAGAACTGAAGGAAATATCGATACATCGGGAAGATGTATTACAACTATTAGATAAACTGAAGAGTAGCAAATCACCTGGGCTGGATGGTATACATCCAGGGTGTTGAAAGAACTGAAATATGAGATTGCAGACCTGCTACTAGTAATCTGTGAACTATCATTAAAATCATTTCTAATACCTGAAGATTGGAGGATCGCCAATGTAACACCAATTTTTAAAAAGGGTTCCAGGGGTGATCTGGGAAACTACAGACCGGTGAGCCTGACATCAGTACCGGAAAAAATGGTAGAAACCATCATAAAGGGGCATGTTTACTAAAACCCCGGTAAAGTGCGGGCCGCGCTAGTGTGCGGGTGCCATATAAGGAGTGGGCGTTTCTCTCTGAAAAAGAAAAAACGGGATTTAAATATGCGCTAAGGTGCACGGTGCCCATGTGCGCCCCGCACATTAGCGCATGAGAAAGCTGCGTGGGAGGCATAAGTGGCGCGCTGATGTGCAAGCAGAAGAGCAGAGCCACAGCACAATGGTTAAGACATTGACCAATGGTGCAGGGAGCAGGGGTTCAATCCCTCACAGTACCCAACGAAGACGGCTGGCTGAGGCATTACTTTAGGAGCCAGATTAATATTGGGCGGCATAAGACGGCGTGCTATTGCTTTCGGAGGATGTTAATATCGGGCGGCATAAAGTGGCGCGCTGATGTGCAAGCACAGGAACAGACCCACAGCAGAGTGGTTAAGACACTGACCAATGGTGCAGGGATCAGGGGTTCAATCCCCTGCACTGCCCAATGAATAAGGCTGGCTGAGGCATTACCTATTATGGGGAAGATTGCTTTAGGAGGCATTTTATTTTTCTTTTAATTATCACTACTAGCAAACGCACTCTCAAAGCGTGTTAACATAAGGCGCCCCGTAAGGCACATTTTAAAGTGCACTGTCCGCCAAGGCACCCTAGAATGTTGCTTATAGGGCGCCTTATAGGGTGCCGTATGAGGTACCGCAATGTCAGAGTACGTTTTTTGATGGCAGCACTGTGCAGTTTAGGGAATGAAAAGCATAGGTAGGTGCGCTGACATGCAAGGAGGAGCAGCAGTGGAGCACAATGGTTAAGGCACTGACTGCTGAAACAGGGGTCATGAGTTTGCTCCCCAGTGTGCCTAATACGTAAGGCTGGCTGAGGCATCAGCTTTGCAATGTACGTTTTGTTTCCTGCAGCACTTTATTCTTATTTTATTAATTGCTGCCAGCAAACACGCCCTCACGTGCCGTAATTGAAGCTGCCGTATAAGGCACCCTATAAGGCACTCCATAGGGCACATTATAAAGTGCACTGTCCGCCACGGCACCCTAAAATGTCCCCGAAAGGGCACCCTATAAGTTGCGTCACAGGATACTGTATAGTGCACCTTACATGGACGGGAACCATAAGGTGCCCTATAGGGCGCCCTATAAAGCGCCCTCAGAGGCACCCTATGGGTACAGTACGCTGAGGGTGTTTTTGCTGGCAGCAAAAATGTACATTAAAAAGAGATAATGCTTTGGGTAGCCCTATCAAATAACCCCACTGTGGGTTTGAACCCATGACCTCTGGTTTCACAGGCAGTGAAGTAACCATTGGGCTACAGCTCTATAGCTACTAGCAAGCCCCAGGCTGGCTGCAGAGAGCCTGCACGTCACCACACAGACAGTCTGTTGTGGTCACCAGGATAGGGTTAGCACAACCATACCCATGATGCACTGCACATGCAAATCAGCTGTCCACAGATAAACACAAGATGGGGAATGCACCCCCACAGCACCTCGGCCTGGTAGGGGGAAGTGACCATGTGCACCCCCACAGCACCTCGGCCTGGTAGGGGGTACAGACCGTGTGTTTTACTGGCACAGAGTAGCTACACACCGTCGCATTGTGCGGGTACTGTGCTCACCCTGAGGGTGCAGTGAGGCGCCCAGCACCAGGTCCACAGCACCTTCCATGGCTGAATGAGGCCATGCCGGAGGTCCAAAGCAGTGTTAAACTGTGAGATAGGTAGTTTCTGCAGAAACACCTTGGATATCTCTGTCTGTCTCAGACAGGTGTAGCCCCTATGGACCCCTAGGTGGGCCATGTACCACCCCCCCCCCCCGAGGGCAGCAAACAGGGTCTCCCATCAACAGATCCACATCCTCCCTGCAATGGTGGCAGTAGAGGGGACCATCAACCCCAGTCCTGCTGGGGAAAAGACACCCTTCAGGGCAGTCAATGCAGCTCTGTACATAACCATAACACAATAGCAGACAGACATTAGGCCTGTATATGCTAAGCTGCATCCCACCACTATCTGATATTCTCCTGCAGCAAGCCTTCAGCCGCTGCACTCTGCAAGGCACTCCATCAAGACACATACCAGCTGCAAAGAGTCTGCTAGTAGAGTCCATAGTGCATGTTCCTGGGGGAAATGCATGCACCCAGAACTGGGATGGCAGCACACACAACAAGCAGATAAGTCAGTGACTGGGCCACAAAAGGAAACCCATAAATATCACATGAGAAAAATACTATATAGCACTATGGGGGGTGCCTAGCCATGCTGTGGTCACTGCACAGTCAGGGTGAGAGTGATCTCCCAGCAGGACATACTGAGGTCACCCTGTCTGTGTAGGTGGTGGCCGGGCACTAAAATGTCCGAGTCAGTGCCCTATGCCCTGTGCAGATGCACCCTGGCCAGGCCACCCTGTCCTGGCTATACCCATGGTACCTTGGCTCCTCATTATGCACATTGGCAGCCCAATACTGACAACAGTGCTGGCAGTGTAGGCTGTGGAAGGTGTTTGCAGCCACCACACACTGGATAGACAGACACCCCCACACCTATGCCAGCATTGTGCTACTATAGAGGAGTTCAGCAGCCATACCCACCACACCAGTCCTGGGCTCAGTACAGGCATGGATATGGTACACAATACTGTTAGGGGCACTCCCCAGGGTGGTAAACACTGTCAGAGACCAGACCTGAAGCACACACCGCAGACATCAGAATGATTGTTATGATGGAGCTCAATGAGCAAACTGTGCTTAACGTAGGAATTGCTATCTGCCAGTAATCATAGGAAATGTTTGATAGCTGTGCACCGTATACCCAGGTGTAGGGTGGCATTGCTAAGGTATGCAAGTGCTAGTATTGGGAGATGCAGGCAGGTCCCAATGTCCTGCCTCTCCAGGAGGCATTGGCCAATGGGGCCTGTGGGTGTAGGTGTGGGTGTGTCTGTCCCTGTTGGCTGCTGCTTTACGGCAGAGGTTCCCAACTCCAGTCCTGGTGTGCCAAGCACTGTTCGGGTTTTCATGCTGTCCCTCATGAATATGCATGAGCTACATCTGCATACCATGGGGGTGGTGCATAGATATGCAGCACAGGCATCATTATTAGAGGCAGCATGGAACCTGAATGGTGTTTGGCCCTCCAGGACTGCATTTGGGAGACTCTGCTCTAGGTAATGTGCCTGTTTATGGTGTATGTGGTAGGTGGGGTAACATATAGGCGTATTAACCATGCGTATGTTCTCAGCAATAAAGGTTTGTCCTTACTATCACGATTTAGTAGTGGGAAAAATATGTGGACTGGATTGGCAGTAGCCCCAGCTGGGATTTGAACCTGTGACCTTCTGTTCTTGCATACACTGTCTGTGGGCACTACACCACCGTATTGCCACAGATATGCTGCATTCCCTGGGGAGTCCATGACTGTACATCCGACAGAGACTGTCTGTTGCAGTGGACGGTGCCAGCCTGCACAGGCTTAGGCCACTGTCTGCTGTGGCTAGCAGCCACTGCCCCCTCCACCACCTGTAGCCTTCCGCCAACATGCTGACATGTCCTCATCTTGGAAAAAGCATATGACGTAATTGAGTTGTGGCACTCCAGGACTGCATTTGGGGGACTCGGCTGTAGGTAATGCCCATTGTTATGGTGTGTGTGCGGTGTAAGGTAAAATAGAGGTGTTTGAACCATGCTTATGTTCTCTGCAATACATGAGTGTCCTTACTATCTCCAGGGCCGGATTTACCTATACGCTATGTATGCCATGGCGTAGGGCCCACAGCTGGCAGGGGCCCACAAAAAAAGAAAAAGTTAATCTTTTTTTTAAATAAAATTAAAAAAAAAAAACCTGCTGGCTGCCGCCGCGGGGCCCCCTCTGCTGCCGCGGCAGCACCGACTGACCCGCGGGGGCCCCCTCTACAAGCTGACTCCGTCAGTTCGTTCGTTCCTTCCTTCCTCCCTCCCTCCCTCCGTGCAGGCTGTGAGAGACGCGAAAGTATCTCCTCACGTCTCTGTTAAGCCCGCAGGGGCTGATGGGAAATTTCCCATCAGCCCCTGCGGGCTTAACAGAGACGCGAGGGAGACACTCTGCCTTCGCGTCTCTCACAGCGTGCACGGAGGGAGAGAGGGATCGACGGACCGAAGGAGTCAGCTTGCAGAGGGGGCCCCCGCGGGTCAGTCCGTGCTGCCGCGGCAGCAGAGGGGGCCCCGCGGCGGCAGCCAGCAGGTTTTTTTTTTTAAATTAAATTTTACTTTAGGCCGACGGGGGTGGGGGGGTAGGACTGGTAATGGGCTATTGGGGGGGCTGGGGCTGGGACTGGAAATGGGCTGGGGGGGTTAAGGCTAGAGGTGGGTTGATGGGGTTAGGACTGGTAATGGACTGTGGGCTGTTGGGGGGGGGCTTAGAACTGGCAATGGGCTTTGGGGGGGGGTTAAGACTGGTAATGGGCTGTGGGCTGATGGGGGCTGTCTGGTAATGGGCTATGGGGGGCCTAGGACTGGAAAGGGGCTGGGGGGGTTAAGACTGGAGGTGGGCTGATGGGGATAGGACTGGTAATGGGCTGTTGGGGGGGTTTAGAACTGGTAATGGGCTTTGGGGGGGGGTTAATACTGGTAATGGGCTTTGGGGGGGGGTTAAGACTTGTAATGGGCTGTGGGCTGCTGGGGGCTGTCTGGTAATGGGCGCTGGGGGGCCTAGGACTGGTAAGGGGCTGGGTGGGGCATAAGACTGGAGGTGGGCTGATGGGGTTAGGATTGGTAATGGGCTGTTGGGGGGGTTTAGAACTGGTAATGGGCTTTGGGGGGGGTTAAGACTGGAAATGGGCTTTGGGGGGGGTTAAGACTGGTAATGGGCTGTGGGCTGATGGGGGCTGTCTGGTAATGGGCTATGGGGGGGCTAGGACTGGAAATGGGCTGGGGGGGTTAAAACTGGAGGTGGGCTGATGGGGTTAGGACTGGTAATGGGCTGTGGGCTGATGGGGGGGTTAGGACTGGCAATGGGCTATGGGGGGCTGACTGGAAATGGGTTGATGGGGTTAGGACTGGAAGTGGGCTGATGGGGGGTTAGGACTGGTAATGGGTTATAGGGGGGGCTTAAACTGAAAATGGGGTGATGGGGGTTTAGGACTGTAAGTGGGTTGATGGGGGGGCTAGGACTGGTATTGGGTTGGGGGGTTGCTAGGACTGGAAATGGGCTGATGGGTGGTTAGGACTGGAAATGGGCTGATGCAGGGACTAGAAGGGAATGGATGCTGGGTGAGGCTGGAACTAGAAGGGAGCTGATGTTGGGGGAGGATTAGAATGGGATGGGGCTGGAAGAGTAAAATGGAGAAGGGAAAAATATTTTGTGTGGGAGGGATAAAAAATCTACAATTGGCCGGGTATTGGGAGAGTAAGTGGGGATTGAGGATGGAGGGGTAAAATTTGAGTGGATGAAATAGGAATGAGGAAAGAGCAAAAGGAGAAAGATTAGTATGTTAAAGCAGATGTAGAGAGAGAATGGAAAAAAAATCTAGCAGAGAGAGAAGAAAGGACAAATGGACAGCAGACGATGGAGAGTTAGCAGAAGACACGAAGAAACCAGAAGAAAGTGGCTGGAGCAATTGCAGCTGAAAAAAATGCACAAAAGGTAGAAAAATATCTCTTTATTTTGAATTTATTAATTGGAATATGTCAGCTCTGGTAAATGTGCATCATTAACGTCTGCGCTTTGTTTAGTACAAGAGCAAATTAATGTATAGTTTTATTTCTACAGTGTTGTACTTTCCAAGTTTGGCTTTTGGGATTCCCAGTTTAATTATTGTCTTCCTGTTTCTAAATTGTGAATACTTGTTTGATGGTCTATGTTCTGCATGTGTAACTGAGCTGAGGTGTTCTGTTTATATAATTCCTATTTGACATTGCCACTTGTTCTCTTTCCCCAGTAGGTCATGTATTGTTGTTCTCTGAAATGTATTGGTTTAATATTTGCAGTGTTGCCTTTTGATTGGTAGGGTATGGTGCTTTGTGAGTCCTGGTAGTGCTGTTAGGATACGGCGGGTTTACTATGGGTTCTAAATGGGCAGTGTTTGTAGTAGTTCCTAATGTGTCTGGCAGTTGGCACTGGATTATAGTAATGTAGAAATCTTTTAGTCTTTCTTTATCCATACACTCATTAAGAGGCACGTTTAATAAACGTTAGTATATGGTAACATTATGCAAATATTTATGCAAATGAGGCCCCTTATGCAAATGAGGCCCCGCACCCCCCTTGGGCCGCCCCTGCTGGGGGCCCACAATTTTTGTTGGCGTAGGGCCTCACTCAAGGTAAATCCGGCCCTGACTATCTCTGTTTAGTGGTGGGTAAAATATGGGGACTGGATTGTCAGGAGCCACAGCTGGGATTTGAACCTGTGACCCTCTGGTCCTACAGGCACTGGCTGTGTCCGCTGCACCACACTGTGGCCACAGAAACAGTGCAGTCCCTGGAGATAGGAAACCTGACCGAACATGTCACAAACCCTGCTCTGCACAATTTTACTGTGGACTCATTCACCTTGTATGGAGACAAAAGGGCAAACAAACCTCAGAAATGACCTTGAAAAAAGGGGAAAAACACATAACCAAGCTGGGCAACAGTGATTTCAATGGGCAACATTATAAACACTCCCAGGAAAGCTCCAAAAAAAGAAATGATTTTTGGAAGGGTCTACGGAGCGTAGACCTTTCCAAAAATTATTTCTTTTTTTTGGAGCTTTCCTGGGAGTGTTTTTTATTGTTGCCCATTGATATCAATGTTGCCCAGCTGGATTATAATTTTTTTGAAATTTGTTGTGGTCATTTTCACTTTTTATTTGCTATTTTGTTCTGTGCACATGTAATACACTGCTCATGTTTTGTAGGGTTTCCCCGGTTTTGCTGTACATTGCTGACGGAAATGGTTTCTCTTCCCTTTAAATCGGCTCTAACGCGAGGTTTTCACTCGCGGTATTTTTTTGATCTAATTTCAGCCCCGCTCCTGTGTGGGGAGCCTCTCCCCTCCCACTCTCCACCCATTGACCCCGTCCCCCCGCCCCTCGAGAGCTTTCCTCCGCCCTCGGAATGCCTTTCCACGCCTCTATTGCACTTTAGCGCGCCGCGCACTTGTGCGGGCCCGTTAGTGCAGCGCGCACATGTGCGGGGCCCAAAAATGCACTATTAGCGCAGTTTAGTAAACATACCCCCAAAGAATAAAATTACTCAGCATGTAGATAGTCATGACCTAATGGGAGACAGCCAACATGGCTTTGGACAAGGCAGATCTTGTCTTACTAATCTGTTATGTTTTTTTGAAGGAGTGAATAATCAGGTGGACAAAGGTGAGTCGGTTGATATTGTGTATCTGGACTTTCAGAAAGCCTTTGACAAGGTCCCTCATCAAAGACTTTTGGCAAAACTAAAGAGTTATGGGATAGGAGGCAATGTACTATTGTGGATCAGGAACTGGTTAAAAGATAGAAAGCAGAGGGTTGGGCTAAATGGCCAATTTTCCTAATGGAGAAAGGTGAATAGTGGTGTACCTCAGGGATCTGTGCTGGGTCCGCTGCTTTTTGACATATTCATAAATGACCTGGAAAGTGGAATAACGAATGAGGTTATCAAATTTGCAGATGACACAAAACTATTTAAAGTTGTTAAAACCCAAGAGGATTGTGGAAAATTGCAAGAGGATCTTGATAAATTGGAAGACTGGGCATCCAAATGGCAGATGAAATTTAATGTGGACAAGTGCAAGGTTATGCACCTAGGGAAGAACAACCCAAACTATGGTTACACAATGCAAGGTTCCACATTAGGAACCACCACCCAGGAAAAAGATTTAGGCGTCATTGTGGATACCATGTTAAAACCCTCGGCCCAGTGTGCAGCGGCAGCCAAGAGAGCAAATAGAATGCTAGGTATAAGGAAAGGAATGGAAAATAAAACAAAAGATATTATAATGCCTCTATATCGTTCCATGGTGAGACCGCACCTTGAATATTGTGTGCAATTCTGGTCGCCGTATCTTAAAAAAGATATAGCGATTTTAGAAAAGGTACAGAGAAGAGCCACCAAAATGGTAAAGGGGATGGAAAGATACTCCTATGAAGAAAGGCTAAAAAGGTTAGGGCTCTTTAACCTGGAAAAGAGACGGCTGAGGGGAGATATGATAGAAGTCTATAAATTAATGAACGGAGTGGAACGCGTAAACGTAGATCGATTGTTTACCTTATCAGAATATAGAAAGACTAGGGGACATGCAATGAAGCTACAGGGTAAACTATTTAAGACTAATAAATGAAAATATGTTTTCACTCAACGTGTAATCAAACTCTGGAATTTGTTACCGGAGGATGTAGTAAAGGCTGTTAGTGTAGCTGGGTTTAAAAAAGGTTTGGACAAGTTCCTGGAGGAAAGGTCCATAAACCATTATTAAGAAGGGACCCAGGATATCAATGCTTGAACCAATACAAGCATTGTGGAACCTGTGTCCCTTGGGGAAACTGCTAGGTACATATGACCTGGATTGGCCACTGTTGGAAACAGAATACTGGGCTTGATGGACCTTGGTCTGACCCAGTATGGCATATCTTATGTTCTTATGTTCTTATGTTCTTATGTCTGTGGAAAAGCCCAGAAATAAGCAGCAGTAAAACTATCGGACTACATAACAATATTAAATAGACATGTTCCCTTAAAATTTTAGATTTCTTTGAATCTGAACAACAAAATATTTTAAATTCCAGATTAGCAGCATCAGAAACACAAAATTGCAAATCTCAAAAACAATCCGTACTGCACTACCAACCACCAATATCCTATAGTGGACTACACACCAAAAACCCACAGTACAGGACTCACAGAGCAAATCTACCATTGCATAACAGACTAACCTGTGGCGTGAACCCAGAAAAGAGCGGCACTATAAATACTGCAGTGGAACTCAGAACATCCATACACCTACTGGGAAAACGGATCATGCCCGATTCCTACATAGAAACTCCTTATTAAGAGAGGGCCTGACTTCAAAGGTCTTTACACGGTAGTGCCCTTCAAAAATTCCAGCTAAGTCCCTAACACGCCCCGATGCTATCTGTGTGTTTTTCCTCGCCTATCTTTAAGGCGCAGAGGGCTATGCGTGCAGCAATGAAAATTGCTGCTATCCGTGTAGCTTCTGCGGCTGCTGGGGCATCCGGGTTATGGAGGTCAGTGGGCAGACTATGTGCCGCAGTGGCACATAACCTGCCTTACTCAAAATCAGGCCCAGAATACCTGACCTCAGTCACACACTTAGAACATAGATAGGCCCTCATCAAGTACAGAATAAGTGACCGCAAACTAAATATAAATATGTTAGCAAAAATTAAAATGAAATTGGAGCACTGGCTTGGGGACCAAGAGTCTAGGGTTCAGTTCCCATTAATGCTCCTTGTGGCCTTGGGCAAGTTACTTAACCCTCCATTGCTTTAGAAAAATCCAAGCTATCAATGTCCTTGTTTAATATACTGTATATTACCAAGTTTAAGTTACAATGTAAACTGTTTTGACTGAAATGATAAAGCAGTATAAAAAAACCTGTTAAATGAAATGAATAAAACAAAATCCCAAGAAGCCACACTGCATGTAGCGCAACACCTGAGAAATAGAGACGCATATAATGAAAGCACACATAAATTACAAAAAAATATATTTTCCATTCATTGAACTGGAAACACTTTTCTACCAATGTCATCTGCCATTTTATTTGTCTAATCTGCTTTCCTGCATTATATCCTCCACCCTATCCAAAATCTCTCTCTCCCTGTCCAGCATTCTCCTTATATTCTCCCATGTCTAGCATCTCCACTCCAGCTTCCTTATTTCCTGTCAAATCCAGTGTTTTCCCTCTGTAGCTCATTCCCCTTCCCTGCGACTAGCATCTCCCCTCCATCTTTGTATACCCAATGTCCAGCATCTGCCCTCCCACTCCCAAATGTCCAGCAAATCACCCGTGTGTGTTTCTCTCTCTAATTGCCCGCCACTGTAACCATCACCCATCTTAGTCTCTCTCCTTCATTCCCACCCAGTCATCACTCATGTGTGTCTCTCTCTACCCCCCACATCCATCACCCATCTGTATCTCTCTTTCATTCCCCCCTGTGACCATCACACATGTGTCTCTTTCATTCCCCCCCTCCCCACCCTGCAGCCATCTCCCATGTGAGTCTCCCTATTTCTTTTTCCCATGCAGCCATCAACCATGTGTGTGTGTCTCTCTTTCATTGCCTCCCTACAGCCATCACCCCTGTGCATGTCTCTCTTCCATTCACCCCTGCAGCCATCAACCATGTGTGTGTCTCTCTGTCATCCCCCCTCCCGCAGCCATCACCCCTGTGTGTCTCTCTCTCTTCCATTCACCCCTGCAGCCATCACCCCTGTGTGTCTCTTTCATCCCCCTCCCGCAGTCATCACCCATGTGTGTCTCTCTTCCATTGCCTCCCTGCAGCCATCACCCTTGTGTGTGTCTCTCTTCCATTGCCCCCCTGCAGCCATCACCCATGTGTGTGTCTCTTTCATTGCCCCCCTGCAGACATCACTCGTATCTCTCTCTTTCATTGCCCTCCTCCGCAGCCATCATCAATGTGTGTGTGTCTCTCTCTGATTACCCCCCCCCCCCACTATCACACGTGTCTCTCTCATTGCTCCCTCTGCATCCATCACCCAATGTGTGTCTCTCTCTCATTCCCCTCTTCTACAGCCCTCACCAGATGCGTGTCTCTCTCCCCCACAACTTTCACCTGATGCCTGTATCTCTCATTGCTCCCACCCCTCACAGTCATCACCTGATGCATCTGTCTTATCCCCCATCCCCCCTATGTATCTCTCTCTCTCATTACCACCCCTATGCTCTGTGCAGCTAGGTCGTCGTTCTTGCCTTTGCTGCCCTCCACTGCGATCGGCTCCATGCATGCAGCTGGCACCGTGCAGTGAGGGAAGTTTTGCTAATTGTGCTACTTTAAGTCTTACAAGATCAGCAGAACTTCCTCCACCACGGGGCTCAATCTACATGCATTGAGCCAAACAAGATGGAGGACTGAAGAGCCCTTGAAAATCAGAGCAGGGCTTTGGAGTCCATGCATGCGCAGAGCTGCAGCGTGCGCATGGGTTTCAAAGCCCCATACTGATTTTTAATGCTGCCAATCTCGGTCCTGCTTCCATCTCCCCAGCAACAGCTGCTTGCCGGCAGGAAGAACCGCTGCTCTGGAGGCTCCACATTGCCACTACAACATTGCTGCTGTGGCTGAATCGATTGTGCAGCAGCCGTGGTGTTGGCGCAGGGCCTGTAACCACTGTTCCCTCTAAGCTGTGCGCGTGTGCGCGCGCACACACCTCACCGAGCGAGCGCACATACTTTACAACAGAGCACACAAAAATTATGGTTCTGATTCTGATAGAAAACAACACAGACGTCTTAAAATTTAAAAGTTGTTATGTATTTACAGTTTTCACAAGTTCTACAATGTTTTCTAGTGCAATCAATGTGGTGTACATACTGTATTCTGATGTGCAGTCAAATTTTAAAGTACGTATTTTTCGCACCATAAGACGCACCCGACCATAAGACGCACCTGGTTTTTAGAGGAGAAAAATAGGAAAAAAATATTCTGAACCAAATTTCCCCAAAATACTTCCTCACCATCTCCATAGGTGATAACAAAGGAGACCTAGGGAAATTCAGAAACCGCAGGTTACACCGACGGACCTGATTTTCCAGATATTCCAATTTTGCTGATAGAAACAGTTCTGTCCTTAATGTGAGCAGCAGCCAAGTCCTTAAACTGCCCAACATCCTGTTCCAACCTGGAGATTCTCCCAACTTGTTCATCCTGGACACCAGTGAGGTTAGCACAAGTTAATTTAACCACCAAAAGCTTAGTACTCACAGACCCCAAAACATTACGGAGGTGTTCAGTGCTGCCAGGCCTTCCCACAGCATTTCCATTGTGATCACTGCAGGTGTCGCCAACATGCCGACACCCGAAAGGACCTCCTCTTGACCAAGTACAGCTGCAGTCTTCCCCTCCGATGGCACATCTCCCACAACTACCTTCTGCTGCACCTTCACGCCAGGAGAAAGAGATAATGCCACTGAAACACCCCCTACACCTTCCTTCCTTCAAATGTGTGCTCACAGGCAAACCTCAGGAAGCGCTGTTCCAGCCATTGAAAAACCTCCGGGTTGCGGTGGAGGGGTATGCTGCTCCGGAGAGAGCCAGATACCCGGGACGCTTAGGGGCGATGCTCCTCCTGCCGCCCCCGCCGCTCTAGCGTCACCGCTCCAGCGTCAGCCACAAAGCCGCACTCTCTCAAAGTTCACTGACTTGAGGGACCCAGCAGATCAGGCCCAGAAGGTAAGCCTGCCTGCTTCCGTTTTCTCTGCCCCATGCTACCAACAGTAGAGAGCGCACCTCAAGACATAGGAAAAAGACAGTCTGAGGAAAACTAAAACTTCTTCTATTCGCACCATAAGACGCAGGCACTATTCCTCCCACTTTTTGGTGAGGAAAAAGTGCATCTTATGGTCCGAAAAATACGGTATATAACTCTGAGTGTCGTTATGTGGGGCACAAAAATTTAACCTTCCTTCAAAAACTGCACAGCTGATATTTTATGCGCACACAGTCTACAGAAAATTAGAGGGAACATTGCCTGTAACTGTGTGGAGCCATTTGTGGGCAACATGCCCAGGGCCAGCCCTGGTTGGTGTCTCCAAAACTGTATCACCCTTTTCTCCAGAAGGAGCTTCGGTAAACTCTGTTGAGCATTCTCCTCCACCCCCCAAGCCCCTACATTGTCTACTGTTCTGGTGGCTTGTGACTCTGAGATTTTAGTAGCTCTGACCCATGATGAGATTCCTTTCTCTTCTCCAGTTGTTTTCCCTACAGTTACAGAGGGGGAATCTGCTTCTCCTGCCCAAGATATTACCTCGAAAGATTTAGAGGGGATTCTTTCATGTACAGAAATACGATTTTCATCATCTGTTTCTGCATTATCTATGTTTTCTCAAGAAACGGTTGCTAAATTTCAGAATGTGGACTCCAGAATGTCTGAAGACGGGCAATCCATTAAAAGGATAGATTCCCAGTTGCAGGTTTCGCAGGCTACAAATGTATCTTCTATTAAGAATTCTATGATTCTCCATAAGTTAATTTAGAAAATATTGTTAGAGCCAAAAATGCATTTATTAATTTTCCTTTCACACATCTTCTTTCTCCTGAGATTCTCGTTACGAAATATTTCCTTGTATTACAGTTTCCATATTATATTCTCCTTTGACTTCTCTTACATTTTGACATTTTTATCTTGTTAATAAAGTATTACTTTCCTCCCTGAACCCTTGTTATGGTGTGTTTATTTTCCTTTTTTAAAGTACAAACTACCAAGTTCCAGAAGTTGTCATATGGATTGTATAGTGGAAGTGAAAGACTGTGTATTTCAGGCATGGCTCTAATGCTATGAGATGCATACTACATGGTATGTTAATAAAAATTAAATACAAAAAAAAAAAAAGATTTTTCCTTGAAGTGTTAAAATTGACTGGTGATATTTCTATCACAAAGTGATTTTATTTGTCCGCTAAGGTTATATCTCAGAGTGGTAAGGAGGGCGAATTTGATTGCTTACGGGCTAATGAGAGTCAGAACCTTACAACTTCCTTGGAGGACTCCACAGACAAGAAATCACATAGGGCCATCTTGGTGGTATCTTTTTTGTCTGAAATTGACAAAGTAAGTGTACCCAGGGATTATTTTAAAAACAAGGATGTTGCTTTCTGTGGAGACAAATTGTTTTCCCAGATGATTCTAGGAATACACAACTTCACTGGAAGCAATTTCTGGCCCTGAGGCCCCAAGTGTTGGCTCTAGGGGCCTCTTTCAATCTGCATTTTCCATGTAAATGCATTGTCTCCTTGCAAGGTAATACTTATATCTTTCAAGAATCCTTGCATTTGCAGAAATTTATATCAGATAGGAAACAGTAGGTGGTGTTTATTAGGAGATGTTAGGGTATTGTTAGGAGTATGCCTTGTTATTGCCGTTTAGTTTCCTGCTCTATTGATGTATCTCCCCTTGATGTGGGCTACTGTGTGTTTTCTATTGTATCCTTTACTGGAAATGTTTGCTTTTCTTTTTATTATATTCTTATGTGATGCACTTTACTTTATTTTTGTTGGAATTCTTTTTTCAAACATTTAATTACAAAAGAAAATATCAAAGATATTCAAAGTAGGAAGATTTACAATATTCACTCCATTAAGTCTTTCCACTCCCCTTATAGACATGCCCACAAGCATCCTTTTGCCAAAATACATGCCCACCTTTTATTGGCTTTCAGTAGCCCTCAGACACAAATATTTACTCCCGTTTGCAGCAGTGATGTCCAGGCTCAATGGTCACTTTATCTGAATGTTTCCCTATTGACTTCTATAGAAACAATTTTGAAAACCATTTCACATTATACTTAAGAGAAAAATTAACTGCAACCCGTATCACATACAACAATTTTCAGTCACCCATGTAGTTGCAAAGTACACACTTTCTTTGAATCTAAGAACTACTGCTTATAAGTTGCATTTTAGAAAGGGCGTTCAAATGCAATCGGGGATGTCCAGGGCAGAACGCACACCGGGGACGTCTATGTTTTGGCTTGATTTTAGAAACAGACACGCTGACATGGATACCCATGCTGGCATCCATATAGATGTCCCTGCTATGAAACTGTGGGGCAGGGATCACCATCTCAAACAAGGTTGCATATGGAGACGTCCCGCAACATGGTTAAACACGAGCCCCCATTTCCTGTCAGTGTTCGTTGACAAATTAAAATAAAGGGTATATGAGTGTACCTCTTTCTCTACACCCTCCAGACATTTGACTTACAAGATGAGCACATTTCAGATGCCTGTTTGTGCCTGGAGCAGGTATAACCCTTGACGTGGCTTTGGACGTATAGGACATTTCTGAAATCAGTAAGGGACATCAAAGTCTTTGGCATGCCCCAGTTACACCTCCACCATGGCTTTGTTTCAACTCGGACATCCTCTAACTTGGACAGCTTCGTTTCAACTTGGACAGCTTCTAAAATGGCTCTGGGGATGTCTCTGTGCCCATTTTCAGATGTCCAAGGCATGAGTAGGGCTTCAAAAATAACCCCCTAAATGTGTGCCTGATTTCACAATTCTGAATGCCCAAAGAGATCTAATTAAGATGCTGAGCTCCCACATTCTAAGTTTTGGATTTTTGAGTTTATTTATTTAGACAGATTTGTATACCGCCTTATCCTTCAATCAAAGCGGTCACAACACAATTGGGGGATACGTAGAGTATGCATGCACTACCATTGCAAAATACTTTTCAGGCATGTGCACACTGCGGCCAGATTATGCTCCCTTCCAAATGCAATGGCTTTTCTAAAATGGCTACCAACAATGGTAGAGCCATTTACATATGTAAACTCACCATTTACACATGCAAATGCCACATAATGCTTCCAAATTGACTTACATACGAACATAAGATGTGCTATACTGGGTCAGACTAACGGTCCATCAAGCCCAGTATCCTGTTTCTAACAGTGGCCATTCCAGGTCTAATACCTACCGGGTTCCCAAAGGTATACACATTCTATGCTGCCCGTCTCAGGGGTACACAGTGGATTTCCCCAATCCTCTTTAATAATGATTTATGGACACTTCCTCCAGAAACTCGTCCAAATCTGTTTTGAACCCAGTTACACTAACAGCTCTCACTACATCCTCCGGCAATGAATTCCAGAGTGTGATTACGTGCTGAGAGAAAAAAATATTTTCTCAGATTAGTCTTAAATGTGCCATATTGTAGCTTCATTGCATGTCCCCTAGTCTTTCTACTTTTAGAAGTAAATAACCAATCTATGTTTGCCCATTCCATCAATTCATTATTTTACAGACCTATATCATATCTCCCCTCAGCGGTCTCTTTTCCAAGTTTAAGAGCCCTAACCTTTTAAGCCTTCTCTTTTAGGGATATCGTTCCATCCCCTTTACCATTTTGGTTGCTGTTCTCTGTACCTTTTCTAATTTTGCTATATCCTTTTTTAAGGTTTGGTGACCAGAATTGCACACAATATTCAAAGTGTGGTCGCACCACGCAGTGATGCAGAGGCATTATAATAGCCTTGGTTTTATCTTCTATTCCTCTCCGTATGATTCCTAGCTTTCTATTTGATTTCTTGGCTTCTGCTGCACACTGGGCAGAGGTTTCAATGTATTATATACGATGATACCCAGATCTTTTTCCTAAGTAGTGATTCATAATGTGGAACCTTGCATCATGTAACCATAGTTTGGGTTGTTCATGCCTAAGTGGATAATTTTGCATTTGTCCACATTAAATTTCATCTGCCATTTGGATGCCCAGTCTCCCAGTTTTTCAAAGGTCCTCTTGCAATTTTTCACAATCCTGAATAATTTTGTCTCATGGGCAAATTTAATCACTTCACTCATTCCCATTTCCAGGTCATTTATAAATATTTTAAAAAGCAGTGGGCCCAGCATAGATCCCTGGGGTACTCCACTATTAACTTTTCTCCATTGGGAAAATTGGCCATTTAGCCCTACTCTTGTTTTCTATCTTTAAACCATCACCTAATCCACAATAGTATACTGCCTCCTAATTCCATAACTTCTTAATTTCCACAAGAGTCTCTCATTAGGGACCTGGTCAAAGGCTTTCTGAAAATCCAGATACAGTATATCAACCAACTCACCTTTATCTACCTGTTTATTCACACCTTAAAAAAACAAGAGATTAATGAGATAACTTTCCTTGGCTAAATCCATATTGGTTTCCTGCCATTAAGCCATGACTATCCACATATTCAGTAAATTTGTTCTTTATAATGGTTTTTACATCAAGCTGTAGTTTCCTGGATCACCCCTTTTAAAAATTGGCATTACATTGGCCACTCTCCAATCCTCAGGTACTACAGATGATTTTAAGGATAGTCCATATAGATTACTAAAAGTAGCTCTGCAATTTCAAATTTCAGTTCTTTCCGCACTTTGGGATGAATGCCATCTAGTCCAGGTGATTTGCTGCTCTTTATCAAATAGCTGTAATACATCACCCAATTTATGGAGATTTGTTTCAATTCCTCTGATACATCACCTTTAAATATTATTTCTGGCATCAGTAAGTTTTCTACATCTTCTTCAGTAAAGACTTAAAGAAAGAATTCATTCAGTTTCTCTACTATGGCCTTGTTCTCTCTTAGTGCCTCTTTTATCATCTGATGGTCCAAATGGCTCTTTCACATGTATTTTGCTATTAATGTACTTTATATAATTTAGTGCATGCTATTTCATGTTGGTGCAGACTTACACAAAACAAAGCAAACAAAAATAAATGAAAACAGAAATAAAATATATGTTAAAAAATGGGATGCAATGAAAAATTAAATGAAAAGTTTTCCTTGCACAACCCTAATATTTTGTTCCTGCTCCTTCTGCAAGGAGTTGACTAGGATAAAACAGCACATACATGTGAAAACAAATATGCAGGTGTTGTTTACTGCCCTCGCTAGGACACAGTCTTCCCAGGAATGTTCTTTTTAATCTGGCTAAAAGTATATAGACAGCATATAACACACACACACATATATATACATACATGAGATGTATCATGCTGAGTCAGACTAGTCATGCCCATACATAATTCTAGCTACATTAAGGGGGGCATTGTCCAACAAAATGATATTCATGGGCAAACACATATTTACCTGGCTAGGTTCCTTTGGAAACTGTAACAAGAACAATCATGTTAACTCATTTATTTGAAAAATATTATGACAGGCAAAGTCAATAAGTTCATTATTGATGGACAAGAAATTGAAATAGTTGACAACTTTAACCTACTTGGATCAACAATCAATAAAGAAACAAGCAGTCAAGAAATCCGATGATGCATTGCTCTTGGCAGAATGGCTATGAACAGGGCTGGCCCAAGGGTTTCTGCTGCCCTAGGCAGAAACCCGGCCTCACAACTCACCACCAGCTGCCACTGATTCCATCTCGGGAGGGGGAGGTGGGCAGTGGTAGTGGCATTATTTACAAAAGCAGTGGCTTTTTGCGACCGTTTTTGGAAATACTGCTGCTACCAGCTGCCCTAGGCGGCCGAATAGCTTGCCTAGTGGATGGGCCAGCTCTGGCTATGAAAGACGCAGACAAGATTCTCAAGAGCAGAGATGTCTCTCGCCATACAAAGATTTGACTTGTTCAAGCCATTGTATTTTCAGTAATGTCATATGGATGTGAATGTTGGACAGTGAATAAGATAGAAACATGGAAACATGACGGTAGAAAAAGACCACTTGGCCTATCTAGTCTGTCCGTCCAAATCAATCACTACAACAGTCCTCTTTTTTCCTTTAGAGATCTTCCGTGTTTGTCCCATGCTTTTTTGAATTCAGACATTGTCCTCATCTCTACCACCTCTACTGGGAGAATATTCTATGGATCTACCATTTTTTCCCGTAAAAAAATATTTCCGCATATGACTCCTGAGTCTATCCCCTTTCACCCTCATCCTATGTCCCCTCATAGCAGAGCTTGTTTTCAATCGAAGGGATGCTCTCCTCCTGTGCATTTATGCCACGGAGGTATTTAAACGTCTCAATCATATCACCTCTATATTGTCTTTCCTCTAAAGTATACATAATAAGATCCTTAAGTCTGTCCTCTTATGCTTCATAATGAAGACCACTAACCATTTTAGTAGCCACCCTCTGTACCGACTCCAACCTGTTTATATCCTTTTGAAGGTGCGGTCTCCAGAATTGCACACCATACTCCAAATGAGGTTGCACCAAAGACCTATACAGATGCACTATCTCCTCCTTTCTTCGGCTGGCCATTCCTCTCCCTATGCACTCTACCATCCTTCTAGCTTTTGCCATTGTCTTTTCTACCTGTTTAGCTACTTTAAGATCTGACACAATCACGCCTAGGTCCCGCTCTTCTTTTGTGGACAGAAGTGCTTCACCCCCTATACTATATTGCTCCCTTGGATTGCTGCAGTCCAAATGCAAAACTTTGCATTATTTAACATTAAATCTCAGCTGCCAAATTCTAGACCATACTTCAAACTTAGCTAGATCCCTCATGTTATCTACACCTTCCTGAGTGTCTACTCTACTGCAGATTTTGCTGTCATCTGCAAAGAGACAAACCTTACCCTACAGCCCTTCCGCAATATCACTAACAAAGATGTTAAAAAGAATCGGACCAAGGACAGATCCCTGGGGCACAGCACTGGTAACCTCCTTCTCCTCAGAGTGAGCTCCATTTACCTGTACCCTTTGTTGCCTCCAACTCAACCAATTTATAACCCAAGCAGTAACTTTAGAGTCTATCCCTAGGGTGCTCAGTTTGTTTATAGAAAGGAAGAAAATTGATGCCTTTGAATTATGGTGCTGGCAATGAATACTGTGTATACCATGGAATGGCCGAACAAACCAGCCAGTACTAGAGAAGATCAAAGCTAAGCTTTCTTTAGATATCAATAGTCAAAAGAATACCCGAACCCCCAACTGCAATCACCAAATCGTTTTTTTGTCGGGCATAAACCGCAAGGTGAGGAGGACTTCCTCAACACCTCACGCAGTACATACCCCTTTTTTTATTATATCTTTTTCTTATTCATATAAATGTAAATGGTGAACTTGTCTTAAAAACCGTAAAAAGGTTTCACACTTATCTGCTCAAGCAAAATAGTGTGTCCATCTCTTCCAAATCCAAAAAACGCCGAAGCTTTTTGGCGGGTGACCTTCGGCGTTTTTTGGATTTGGAAGAGATGGACACACTATTTTGCTTTGGGGACACTTGAAACAGAAGCTGGTTGCTTCGAAACGTGCACGTCGTGCTTGAGCAGATAAGTGTGAAACCTTTTTACGGTTTTTAAGACAAGTATAAAAAGATATAATAAAAAAAGGCGTATGTACTGCGTGAGGTGTTGAGGAAGTCCTCCTCACCTTGCGGTTTATGCCCGACAAAAAAACGATTTGGTGATTGCAGTTGGGGGTTCGGGTATTCTTTTGACTATTGATATTTATAGGAATACCTAGTTGTGGGAAATTCTTGTTTTAAGCTTTCTTTAGAAGCTCAGATGACAAGACTTCGACTTTCATACGTCGGACACATCATGGAAAGAGAGAGATCATTAGAAAGATATCATGCTTGTCAAGGTAGAAGTTCAATGCAAAAGAGGAAGGCCAGCAATGAGATGGATCGATACATATACAGCAGCTATGTGTGCCACTCTATCAACAATGAAGACCAAACACAGTTTAGGACAACTATCCAGAGGGCCACCATGAGTCGACACAAACTTGAAACCACTTAACCTAGTTCAAAATTGACTGATAAAAATGTATCCCCCTTTCAGAGGTGTCTGTCTTTAAGGACACAAATCCTGGCATGGATGCTTGTTACAAGCTTTGAGCCCGATTCATGAAGGGGCACATCCGGACAGTCCGTACGTCCCTGAGCAAGATGGGCCTGTTAAGACCCGATTCTGGACCATGGGAACAAAAAACATTCCTGCTGTACACAGAATCAGGCCCGAGGACGGCCCTGCATGCCCCTGCCTACCTGCGGAGACATCCTCCCTGCAGGCGTTCCTGGCTCACTCAGCTACTCTTCCCCCCCCCCCACATGACCCATGGAGGTGGAATAATCATGTCCCCTCTGACCCGGCAGGATGTACAGGGCCATGACCTGAATCAGCCCTGTACGTCCTGCCAGCTCAGCCCATCCCCATTCCACCCAGATCCCGCCCCCTCTTGCCCCCCGCCAGCTTTTCCCATCCTGCAGCTCCAGCCGTGCAGGGAGAGTAGGAGGGGGACTAGGGTCCAGACGGCTTGCGACTCAGAATCAGGCCTTTTGGGAATTAAAAACCTGAGCATACAGACCGTTAACAGCAAACCCAAAGTGGATTACAATGAGCGAACTTTTTAAACTGCCAGAAAATGTTTTTTGAACTGAGGGAGTCTTGTTGGCCACTTTCTAGCTAAGAAGCATCAAGAGGCTGCTCCTAGTTGTGGGAGAGAAAAACTTGGAGTTGTACTTCTCCTCCGGAGTTCCAAGCTTGGACTCAGACTTAATAAAAAAAAACAGCGAGGATTTATTCTGCCCAGCTCTGGACCAGAGTTCAGAAGGAAAAAATTCTGCATTTCCTCAGAATTCTGCAACTTCAAGGTTATCCTTGGGAACAAGCTGAGCCTTGTAACTACCATAGACCAAATTGAACTGCCATCCAAATGGTGAGATCTAACCATTAATAAACTAAAGAAATCCAAATTTTATCCTAGCAGGAAAAGGCACCAAGGATTTTGATGGGACTGAGATTGTAACTGGCTCCAAGAATTTATAGTACAGTACTTGTGCAATATTCTCAAGAAATCATTGGGCTTCAATTACCGAACAGACTACTTTAGCGGGGTTAAAAAACAAACTGCCTTGGTTTCTGTTGTCAACTAGCAGTGCAAACATTTAATTTTCATATTCTACCAGTTTACTGTAATTTATTTTGACAGTTTTTGTATACCGCCTTATCCTTCAATCAAAGCGGTCACAACACAATTGGGGGATACATTTAACACGTGGGGATATGAGACACATACACTAATACTTACAGGGAACATGGGCAATGGAGGGCTAAGTGGCTTCCCCAAGACCACAAGGAGCATCTGTGGGACTAGAAACCCCAGTCCTTCTGGCCCAAGGTTGCTGTCCTCTAGTGGGATTTGAACCCCCGACCTTCTGGTCTGAAGTACCTTGCCCCAACCACTAGGCTACTCCTCCCTCATTGCTTATTTTGCTTATAATTGCTTATTTTGGAAGATATTTTCATAAACTGCTCTGATTATAAAATAGAGCGGTATATAAAATCAAATAAATGATTCAATTTCTGTCTTTGGTTTTCTTTGGTAAATATCTGTATTGATTTTTCTTTTGTAAGCTGTTTCTTCTTCATGAGAGTAAAAGAAAAGATTTGATTCAAGTATTTTTTGTCTGCTTTTATTCTGAACACATTATATCACAGGGCTCAGTACCCACTATTTAATTTCAAGTTACCCAATCTCACGATACAAGTCCTTTGAACCCTGCAAATTTTCTAGGGGCTGGAATGCACATCTAAGTACCAAAAAGCTCCAGCCTCCTGAAGGTGTCTTATGGCTTGTCACCAGTCATCTGTAGGTTTTAAGCAATTGCAGGAGTGAAAAGGGTAATGGTTGAAAAATAGCAAAATTGTACTTTTTAGTTGTGTTTGCAACCCTTTGCTTTGAATCTTCCCACAAAAAGCATCTAAAATTATACAAAATTGCCAAACGTCATTTTCTATTTTTTTAAATAGAAATCATCACATTAAAGTGCATTGTGAGTAGTTTTGCAAATATAAAAGTTTTGCTGAATATTTGCACTACGTTTTGCAAAATGACAATTTTACTTTTGTGCATTCTTACAATGTAAAAATTCACAATATGTATTGCTCTGCTTAAATTCTAAAATGAATTTAAATTGCTAAAAATCATGCAGACAATATCAAAGATCAACTGCAGAACCTTATACTGTGGGCCTGATTCTGTGAGGCAACTAGCAGGGCCGGATGTCCCGGTGGGATGTGCAGCCCCGCTAGCCATCCTTCCCCAATTCCCTATTCCTCTCTCCCCACATGCACAGAGCCGCTGTGCGGGGAGAGCAGGACAGGGGTGGAGTGTGGGTGGGCCAGACACCCTGACATACAGGGCCGATTCAGGGGGGGGGGGCTGCACAGCCTATTCCACCTCAGAGGTGGAATAAGCAAGGGGAACCCATGTGCCTTGGCCTGGCAGCGCCAGTAGCATCAGGATGAGGAAGGTGAGTCCCCACCGGGAGGTGGGAGAGCTGGGCAGGAGTGGTGTCCAGCATCAGTGCAGCAGCAGGTGTGTGGGAGGCCTGACCATCCTGCCTGCTATATGTTCCCCACTGTCACTGAAGGGGCACACCGGGCCGTCCCATTGCCCGATTCTGGAAGTGTGAGAGAGTCTTGCTGCTGCGGTGCAGAATCAGGTACAAGGGAGCCCTATCCTAGTCTGGGACGTCTGGACGGCCCGGACGTGCCCTTTCTAGGATCAGGCTCCACATCAATAAGTTATCTGTATAAACTTAGCATATAGTCTGCTACTTGTTTATTGTTAGACCAAAGCACTTCTTTGCTGACCACATAAGTGCTTTCAAATATTGACCACTATGTATTTATCCTGCATTACTTAATCTTAATGCTCTGTGTCTAGACCAATCATTGCCAACCTGATCCTGGAGGATCCCCTTGCAAACTGGGTTTTTCAGGATACTCACAACCAATATGCATGAGATAGATTTACAAAGTGCCCACAGACCTGCAAGCTCCAAGAGATTTTATTTATTTATTTAGTATACATTTGTATACCGCTACTTCCAGTGATCAGCAGCGGTTTGATTACAGATTGGAAATTGTCAAATCATGACAGGAAATTTTTGAGGTATAAACACATTGATTAGACAGGAAAGCACAGCACACAGAGAACTATTTTACAGGGAACATGGGCTATGGAGGGTTAAGTGGCTTGCCCAAGACCACAAGAAGCACCTGTGGGACTAGAAACCCCAGTCCTTCCGGCCCAAGGTTGCTGTCCTCTAGTGGGATGTTACAAATTGCCTGGTATATACTGCAAATGTAAACTCAGAGACTGTTTACAGAAATGCACAGCATCCTAATCTGATTAATATAAGAATAAAACCAAACAATGATTAAAAGCCCATTAATAGCAGAGAAGCTTATTGTTAAGGTAATAACAACAAACTGAACAACAAGACAGTCATTTCAGCCCTAGGGAAGAGGGTCAAACAAAGGAGAGCTGGCACTTTGCTTTACTCTCTCACTCACACACACACACACGGAAATAGTGTAAGGGGATGCCATTTGATCCTTGCCTGGAATGTTGATTTGTCCATGGTGATGGGAAGCTCTGTGTCTGGAGGGGAGTGAAAGAGATGAGAGATGCATGGCTTATACTACATGTTATTTTTCAGAAATGCCCAGAATGTGCTACTTGCTGAAAAGCATGAGGATGAAGTTTGAGTTCTATTTTGAAAGTGTTGGAAGAGATATGGAATAGAGATCTTTAGTCCGTGGAAGCCTAGCGTTAAGATTTTCCGTGCACTAAGTGCATCATGTTTGCTAAAGGGTTAATGGTGGCAGAACCGGGCTAATGATAAACTTATTTTCACTTTGCTTTCTTCACAGCTCTTTGTGATACATATATGCTGCCTGGCATACACTTTGTTACCATAAAGAAAAAAAGTAGAGTCTATGTTTGAAGGGAGAATAGTATGGAAATACTGTAAACGTTATGTTACTTAGTGGCAGTGCTCAGCCCTCTCTTGCAGAAGACGTGGGTTTGAGTCCCAGGCCTCAGGATGCAGCAAAGGAAATCTCAGACATCATGCCATAGTGACTCCAAGTGGTTGGCTTTTGGGCCCATGATAGCATGGTTCTGGTGCACAGCCTCCAGCCAGGGGCGGTCATTGCAATGGCGTAGTTATGCAAGTTGGAAAGGGAAATCACTCCAGATAGCTCTGCATGAAGGCTCATGGTGCTAGGACCCAAAAAGAGAAGGAGATCATTTCCGATCCTGCCCCCCTCCCCCCATCATGAATGTTACATGATACTGTAATAATGTGGAGGTCTGTTCAGGGGAACCGAATGACCTCCACAGCAAAGCCTCATGTTTGCTCACAGCCACTCATAAGAAACATACTTCACATGCAGGAAACCCTTGTAGATGGAATGGGAAGATTCCTTGTAATCGGGCTTGGAATATGCAGGCACAGTTATCTCAGTCTCCTGTTTGATGTTTCCTCCCTGAGTATGTTACTACTACTACTACAGATTTGTATAGCATTACAAGACAGTCCCTTCTCTACAGACAAGACAGACAGCACAACAACTAGGGACTAGGCAATGATAAAGACACAAATAGGTAGTGAGCTGAGGACCAAGGGGATTAGGATTCAGAAACAGCTTTGAAGAGGTGGGTTTTTAGCCTGGATTTGAACAGGGTTAGAGAAGGAGCCCGATGTACTGACTCGGGTAATTTGTTCCAGGCATATGGAGCAGCAAGGTGGAATGAACCGAGTGTGGAGTTAGCAGTGGCAGAGAAGGGCACAGATAAAAGATCTGCCAGAGGAGTACAGTTCCAGCAGAAGGGTAAGAGAGGAAAGGTAATGAGGAGCAGCAGGATGGGGGAGGAAGATGAAAGGCTGAAATGATCCTCCGAAAAGTGGAATACATCCATAAAATGTGTATTGATCACATTCCCAACTGAACTTCCAAGGCTTACATGGAGAAAGGTGAAGGGAGTTTATATGAATTGAGTCATGCGCTCAACGTTCCATGGAAAGTGGAATCATGGTTTTTACAGTAAATAAGTACTTGGCCATTTATTTAAAACAAGGGTTCTGAACTCCGTCCTTGGGATACATTAAGCCTCTCAGGTTTTCAAGATACCCATAATGAATATGCATGAGAGAGATTTGCATGCATATTTATTTATTTATTTATTTATTTAGTTATTTAATTGGATTTCTATACCGCCTTATCATTGAATATTCATTGTGGATGTCCTGAAAACCCAACGGTCCTGGTGTATTGCAAGGACTGAGTGGAAAACCACTGATTTAAGTTAAGGCCCATCTAAATTCATGCAGTGAAAGAAATATTGTACTTGAAGCTACCTGCGGTTCTTCACCTTAAACTACATTCATGAAAGACAGACAGACATATTAATATTACTAAGCCGGGCTAACAGTTAACCTAAGCTATTTGTAACTTGGTCCCATTTAATAACACAACCACTTACTCGTGTACAATATATGACTAAAAACCCGGAATGTACACACTTTGTTCGTGCATAAATCTAAATGCCTCCTTATACAATTACTTCCTTTTTCTCCCTCCCCCCCCCAAAAAAAAGGTATAAGGGATCATTATTCAGAGCCTTTATTCAGTTAACTTTTTTAAAACTCAAAACAAAAGCATGGAGAGGGTGACCTATACAGAGCAACCCTAAACAAAGGCAAAGAGCAGGGAAACCTGTGTGGAACATCAATTAGAACCCTGAGCCCCTTACTGAGACTCGACGGACCATGCTGCTCCTTATCTGCCACCACTTATTATGCTACTATGGGGACTGGGGCAAGGACTGGAGGTTTCCTAGATGCCGCCCCCTGCCCCCATTGTCACCACTGCTGCCCCCCTCCCCCCGGGGTCTGCAGCAGTAACAGTGGCATGGAAACCGTGACACAGCACTTCCTTCTACTATCTGCCATTTCTGCCCTCTTCCGATGCAGATTTCCAGTTTATTCACACCAGAAACCCGAGTCGGAGGGGGGTAGAAGCGACAGATAGTAGAATGCAGGAACCGTGATACAGTGCCGGTGTGTTTAAGCATTTGCTTTATCGCTGGCCCTCTTAACCAGACAGATCTTGCAATTTGAATTTCTTGTACTAGTCACTGCAGAATTTTATCAAGACAACTCATTGTCCTATTAAACTGTAGCATGTTAACTCAGGGAAGAGTTATTGTGGGGATGTGGTTTATTTTTAATTAGGTAGCGCTGAGCTGCTATCCAGTTAAAGTTAACTGATTCAGTTGGGCTGCATAAATAGACGTCCTAAACCTGATAACTAATTTGATTAACTTTAGACCATGAATTTTGGCAACCTCAGAACCAGTTATCTTTGAATATCCCACCGTTACATATTGACTTTATACTATGTAACATCAATAAACAAAACCTCAGTTTCATTATCCAGTTTGTAGTACTTCTGAAAGCTGTAGGGTGGGTATCCCTGCCCCACTCCATGCCCCAAATACATTTAGAGAGGAATTTTAGAAACTTAGATACTGCTGGGGAGAAGTCTGCTGTCTTGGTACATATCAGTACCAATGACATAGGAAGGTAAGGTAGGGAGGTTCTGGAGGCTTAATTTAGGCTTTTAGGTAGGAAGCTGAAATCCAGAACTTCCAGGATAGCATTCTGTGAAATGCTTCCCATTCCACGTGCAGGACCCAAAAGGCAGGCAGAGATCCAGAGTCTCAATGCGTGAATGAGACGATGGTGCAAGAATGAGGGTTTTAGATTTGTTAGGAACTGGGGAACATTCTGGGGAAAGGTGGAGCTCTTCCGAAGGGATGGGCTCCACCTTAACCGGGACAGATCCAGGCTGCTTGCATTAACCTTTAAAAAGGAGATAGAGCAGCTTTTAAACTAAATAATAGGGGAAAGAAGACAGTCGCCCAAGAGTGCATGGTTCGGAACAACGTATCCTTGAAGGTTACTAGCAAAAGACTGAAGTTAGGGCATATCAGAAGAGAGGTTCCAATAAAGACAAAAGTAGTGAGTACAGAGCAGATAGAGCTTAAAGATTCCAAATTACCCCTGACTCCCAAGAGCCAGATTAATATGAATAAAATGTTGTTGTTGTTGTTAAGTGCCATCGAGTCGGAGTTGACTCATGGCGACCCTCTGGATAGCCATCCTAAATTGTGTTCAGTCTTCAGTCAGGCGGCTCATTGTTGACAGACTGGTACCCGTAGCTGCTGTAATTGTATCGATCCATCTCATTGCTGGCCTTCCTCTTTTGCGTTGACCTTCTATCTTGCCAAGCATGATGTCTTTCTCTAATGATCTCTCTCCTCGCATGATGTGTCCAAAGTATGAAAGTCGAAGTCTTGTCATCTGAGCTTCTAAAGAAAGCTTAGGTTTGATCTCCTCTAGTACTGACTGGTTTGTTCTTCGGGCAGTCTATGGCATACACAGTATTCACCGCCAGCACCATAATTCAAAGGCATCAATTTTCTTCCTGTCTATCTTTTTCACTGTCCAGCTTTCACATCCATATGATGTTATTGAAAATACCATGGCTTGAACAAGTCTAATCTTTGTATGGAGAGAGACATCTCTGCTCTTGAGAATCTTATCTAGGTCTTTCATAGCCAGTCTGCCAAGAGCAATGCATCGTCTGATTTCTTGACTGCTTGTTGCTTCTTTATTGATAGTTGATCCAAGTAGATTAAAGTTGTTCACGATTTCAATTTCTTCTCCTTCAACGATGAACCTGTTGATTATGCCAGTTGTCATGATCTTTGTCTTCTTTACATTAGGGTGCAGGCCCATTTTGAGACTATGTTCTTTGATTGTGACAAGCAAATGTTTCAGATCATCTTCACTTTCAGCCAGTAATGTGGTATCATCAGCATAGCGAAGGTTGTTGATGAGTCTTCCACCAATCTTCACACCTCTGTTGTCTTCATACAACCCTGCTTCTCTGATGATTTGTTCTGCATATAAATTAAACAGGTAGGGGGAAAATATGCAGCCTTGTCTTACACCTTTGCTTATTTTAAACCATTCTGTTTGTCCTTGTTCCGTTCGAACTGTTGCTTCTTGATCAATGTACAGATTGTGCAAGAGTACGATCATGATCGGGAACCATTGGTGAATAAAATACAGTCTCTAAAATGCTTGTATGCAAATAGTAGAAGTCTAAAAAATAAGATGGGAGAGTAAGAATATATAGCACTAAATGACAGGTTATGGTGGAAGAAGGACAACCAATAGGACACTGATACTTGGGTACAAACTATATCATAATGATAGAGAAGATCAAACTGTTGGAAGGGTTGTGCTCTATGTTAGAGAGGGCATTGAGTCACAAAGGATTAAAGTTTTGCAGAAAACAAAATTCACTGTAGAATCTCTATGGATTGAAATTGCATGTAAAAAGGGGAAGGGGGAGGTGATGGCAGTGGGGGTGTACTATCGGACGCCTGGCCAGAATGAACAAATGTATGATGAAATGCTCAAAGAAATCAGAGAAGCTAACAAAAGTTAAAACACAGTAATAATAATGGGTGATTTCAATTACCCCATTATCGACTGAGTCAGTGTCACAGTAAGACATGCTAGGGAGATAAAGTTTCTAGATGAAATAAATGACTGCTTCTTGGAGCAGCTGGTTCATGAACCGACAAGAGGGGAAGCCATTTTGGACCTAGTCCTTAGTGGAACACAAGATCTGGTGCAAAAGATAAGGGTGTTAGGGCCACTTGGCAATAGTGCTCATAGCATGATCGCATTTGATTTAATAAATGGAGGAGGGAGGGTGAGGAAATCCACAGTATTACCTTTTAACTTTCAAAAGGGAGACTATGATAAAAAGAGGAAAATAGTTATGAAAAAAACTAAAAGGAGCAGTTGCAAAGGTTAAAGATTTACATCAAGCTTGGGTGTTTAAAAATACTATCTTGGAAACCCAGATCAGCTGTATTCCACGCTTTAAGAAAAGTGGAAGGAAGTCCAAAAAACTGTCAGCATGGTGAGGTCAGAGAAGCTGTTGCCAAAAAAGCATCTTTCAAGAAATGGAAAATGGAGCCAAATGACGAAAACTGGAAAAAACACAAGCATTAGCAAGTTTGATGCAAGGCATTGATAAGGCAGGGAAAGAGAGAATTTGAGTAGAAGCTTGCTGTGCAAGCAAAAACTCATAATAAAGACTTTTTCAAGCACATTTGTAGCAAAAAAACTGTGAGTGTGTCAATTGGACCATTAGATGATAGAGGGGTAAAAGGGGCACTAAGAGGGGACAAGGCCATAGCGGAGAGACAATGAATTCTTTGCTTCGGTCTTTACTGAGGAAAGATGTAGAAATGTTAACCATGACTAAAATAGTATTTACAGGAGGTGCTGCGGAAGAATTGAAAAAAAATATCAATACACTGGGAAGATGTATTACAACTATTTGATAAACTGAAGAGTAACAAATCACCTGGACCAGATGGTATACATCCAAGGGTGTTGAAAGAACTAAAATATGAGATTGCAGACCTACTATTAATAACCTGTGAACTATCATTAAAATTAACTGCAATACCTGAAGATTGGAAGATGGCCAATGTAACACCAATTTTTAAAAAGGGTTCCAGGGGTGATATGGAAAACTATAGACCGGTGAGCCTGACATCAGTACTGGCAAAAATGATAGAAACCCATCATAAAGAATAAAATTACTGAACATGTAGATAGTCATGGCTTAATGGGAGACAGCCAAGATGGCTTTAGCCAAGGAAGATCTTGTCTTACTAATCTGTTATGTTTTTGTTGAAGGTGTGAATAAACAGGAAGAGAAAGGTGAGTCAGTTGATATAGTGTATCTGAATTTTCAGAAAGCCTTTGATAAGGTCCCTCATGAGAGAGACTTTTGGCAAAATTAAAAAGTCATGGAATTGGAGGCAGTGTACTATTGTGAATCAGGAACTGGCTAAAAGATAGAAAGCAGAGGGTAAGGCTAAATGGCCAATTTTCCCAATGGAGAAAGGTGAATAGTGGAGTACCCCAGGGATCTGTGCTGGGTCTGCTGCTTTTTAACATATACATAAATGATCTCAAAATGGGAATAACGAGTGAGGTTATCAAATCTGCAGATGACACAAAACTATTCAAAGTTGCTAAAACCCATGAGGATTGTGGAAAATTGCAAGAGGATCTTGATAAATTGGAAGACTGGGCATCCAAGTGGCATATGAAATTTAATATGGACAAGTGCAAAGTTATGCACCTAGGAAAGGAAAACCCAAACTATGGTTACACGATGTAAGGTTCCACATTAGAAACCACCACCCAAGAAAAAAGATTTATGTGTCATCGTGGCTAACATGTTAGAACCCTCTGCCCAGTGTGCAGTGGTGGCCAAGAGAGCAAATAGAATGCTAGGTATCATAAGGAAAGGAATAGAGAATAAAACAAAGGATATTATAATGCCTCTGTATCATTTCATAGTGCAATCACACCTTGAATATTGTGTGCAATTCTGGTCACCGTATCTTAAAAAGGATATAGCATTATTAGAAAAGGTACAGAGAAGAGCCACCATAATGGTAAAGGGGATGGAAGGATACCCCTATGAAGAGAGGCTAAAAAGGTTTGGGCTCTTTAATCTACTAAAGAGATGGCTGAAGGGAATATGATAGAGGTCTATAAATTAATGAAGAATTGAACGGGTAAACGTAGATCGATTGTTTACACCATCAAAACATAGAAAGAGTAGGCGCAACTCCAGACATCCATGACATTTCAGAGATCAGGCAGAGACATCCAGAATCCTGGAACAACCCAGCCGCACCTCCACCACACTCCTGTTCAGACTTGGATGTTCCCAGAGCCAGCTTCTAAAAGGGTTCTAGAGATATCTCTGCGTTTTTGATGCCTCTAAGCCCATTTTCAGACATCCAACACATGAATAGGGTTTCCAAAATGACCCCTTTAGGGGGTAATTTTATAAATATTTCCCCCACCTAAGATCCAGTTCTATAATGTGTGTACCTTAACCTGAATTTTACAGAAGCGTTTGCCAGGGATGGAGACTGAAACAAGGCATATGCTTTTGGTTGGAACAATTACCCTCTGGTGCAAGCGTTCGTGAAGGCTTTTTCCTTAGACATGTCTCAAGGCATGCTTTTACTTTGGAAATTGACATTAAGTCAGTGGGTACGAGGTACTCATGAGCTTTGCAGTACAAACTCACCCATGGCACAGTATGGGGTGAAGTTCTTACAGGAATTTGCTCTTTTGCAGATTTCCCCATGGGCAGTGCTAGGGCTGTGGCTGGCATGGGCTAGCAGAAGTAACACGCATTAATGAAGTTAGAATGTGTTCAGTGCCACTGCGCTCAGAGAAATAAAAGGGTAGTGGGCATTTAACAGTGCCCCAACTTCATTAACTTATGCTAAAACCTTTATGAAACAATGCCTCTGAATGCAGCAACTTCATTTTGAAAGCTCCATGCCTGGTTTCTTTGCTTGTTCTGCATGTTTGTACCACTGGTAGTCAAGCAGAATGGCTAAAATCTTGACCTCAAAGCATTCAATTTTTTTATTTAAAAAAAAAAAAAACCTGCCAGTTTTTGGTTCACTGTTCACCACCTGACTTCCACAAATTTTCTTCACCCCCGTCAATCAGGTTTTCGCCCAGGTCATAGTGTAGAGCAGGGGGTCTCAAACATGCGGCCCTCCAAAGAACTTTGTGCAGCCCGCGACGGAGAGGAAACAAAAAAAAAACCCCAACTCTGGCTTCTGCTGCTGCCGCTGCCGCCGTGGCAGCAGCAGAATCAACTGTCAATTTAAAAAAAAACCCCTGACTTCTGCTGCTGCAGCAGCAGCAGAATCAGCTGTCCCGCGGCCCCTTCCCGTCTGCCCGGCAGAGCCCTCAGTCAGCTCCATCAGTGGTGGGCTTTTCAAGCTGCGAAGAGAGTATTTCCCTCTCGCGCGGCTCTGTTAAGCCTGCCGGGGCTGAAGGAATTCCCATCAGCCCCGGCAGGCTTAACAGAGCCACGCGAGAGGGAAATACACTCTTCGCGGGTGGCCCTGAAAGCTGCCGCTGATGGAGCTGAGCTGAGGGCTCTACCAGGCAGACGGGAAGGGGCCGTGGGACAGCTGATTCTGCCGCTGCCACATTGGCAGCAGCAGAAGCCAGGTTTTTTTTGTTTGTTTTTTTAAATTGACAGTTGATTTTGCCGCTGCCATGGTGGCAGCAGCAGCAACAAAAGCCAGGTTTTTTTTTAAAATTTACCTGGGCTGATGGGGGGGGGGGGGAAGGGGGTTTAGGACTGGAAATGGGCTGATGGGGGTTAGGACTGGAGGTGGGCTGATGGGGGGGAGTTAGGAATGGTAATGGGCTATGGGGGGGCTAAGACTGAAAATGGGGTGATGGGAGGGTTAGGACTGGAAGTGGGCTGTTGGGGGGCTTAGGACTGGTAATGGGCTATGGGGGGCTTAGGACTGGTAATGGGCTATGGGGGGGCTAGAACTGGTAATGGACTGGGGGGTTGCTAGGACTGGAAATGGGCTGAGTAGAAGGGGGGGCTTGAACTGCAAATAGCTGATGGGGACAGGGTTTTGGAATGGAAATGGGCTGAGTGGAAGGGGGGGCTTGAACTGCAAATAGCTGATGGGGAGGGGGCTTGGAATGGAAATGGGCTGTGAGGGGAGGGAGCTAGAACTGGAAATGGGCTGAGTGGGGGGAAGTTAGGACAGGAAATGGGCTGATGGTGGGGCTAGGATAGGACTGGAAATGGGCTGATGCGGGGGCTAGAAGGGAATGGATGCTGAGTGGGGCTGGAACTAGAAGGGAGGTGATGTTGGGGGAGGATTACAATGAGATGGGGCTGGGAGAGGGAAATGGAGAGGGGAAAAATATTTTGTGTGGGAGGGAAGAAAAATCTACAATTGGCCGGGTATTGGGAGAGTAAGTGGGAATTGAGGATGGAGGGGTAAAATTTGAGTGGATGAAATAGGAATGAGGAAAGAGAAAAAGGAGAAAGATTAGTATGTTAAAGCAGATGTAGAGAGAGAATGGAAAAAAAAACTAGAAGAGAGAAGAAAGGACAAATGGACAGCAGACGATGGAGAGTTAGCAGAAGACACGAAGAAACCAGAAGAAAGTGGCTGGAACAATTGCAACTGCAAAAAATGCACAAAAGGTAGAAAAATATCTCTTTATTTTGAATTTATTAACTGGAATATGTCAGCTCTGGGAAATGTGCATCATTAACGTCTGCGCTTTGTATGGTAACATTATGCAAATATTTATGCAAATGAGGCCCCTTATTTGCATAAATGCAAATGAGGCCCCGTGTCTTATGCGGCCCGCGGGTTACTTTACAAGTCCTCATTTGGCCCTCAAAGCAATTTGAGTTTGAGACCCCTGCTGTAGAGACTGTCCTTCTTGCCTTTCTTAATGAACTGCTTGTGGCACATGATCATGGTAACCTCTCAGTGGCGGTTTCTCTTGATCTTTCTGCAGCTTTTGACTTAGTTGACCACTCTCTCCTCCTTTCACGCTTACAGGAAGCTGGACTCTGTAGCACAGTATACCGCTGGTTTCATTCCTATCTTTTCTCCCGTTCCTATACTGTTCTCTCTCTTACCACCCCAACGACTTCCTCTGAACCTTTCCCTTTATCCTGTGTGTCCCCCAGGGGTCTGTACTAGCCCCCCTTCTTTTCAACATCTTCTTGACACCCTTAGCTCTTCTAATTCAACAACATGGAATTTCTGCTTGCTATTATGCTGACGACCTTGTCCTTTTACACCACACCTCTCCTCTTCATCCTGACCTCTCTCCTCTAAATTCTTGTCTTTCCGCTGTAACTGGTTGGCTCACATCAAATTGTCTTCACTTAAACATCTCTAAAAAACACTCGCAATTTGGTTCACACACAGCAGTCCCTCCCAACTGTTGTCTCCCTCTTTTGATGGTTCCCCTATTCCTATGGTGTCCAGTTTCCAGTATCTTGGGGTTTTCTTTGACTCAAATCTCTCTTTTCAAGACCACATCTCTCACATCACAAAAACTTCATTTTTCTTTCTCCGCCAGATTCAAGCAATTCACCCCTTTCTTACCCCCAAGCACTCACTACCTTCATGCTGTCCCTTGTAATGTCTCGCGTTGATTTTTGTAATTCAGTCTTCCTAGGTCTACCTCAATCCCAACTTCATAGGCTACAGCGAATCCAAAACACGGCCGCACGGATCATCTCACACTCAGCTCCCCGTGACCATATTACACCGCTCTTGATTCATCTTCAATGGCTGCCTGTCCACTTTCACACTCGTTTCAAACTCCTCACTCTAGTCCATCAAGTCCTCTATACACACACACCGCAATATCTGGCAGGTCTTATTCAATTTCATACTCCTAGTCGCTCCCTCCGGTCCTTACACATCAATCGTCTTCACCTCCCTTCCCCTCCCGCGCTCACCTCCAGTCCACCCGTACCTCTGCTTTCTTTTTCATTGGACTTGCACTTCGGAATTCTCTGCCCACCTCACTCAGACTCGAACAACATCACAGTACTTTCCAAACTCACCTGAAGACCCATCTTTTCTCCGAAGCCTTTGATCTTCCCTCTCCTTTTGTGTGATATCACCCTTACCATTTCCCCTTCTTGTCTTGTCTTTCTCTGTTATCTCATATGCATGTCTGTCCTCTAACTGTCCTGTCAACATTGTAATTTCTTTTTGTTTTTTCTGGCCAGTGGCCTTTTTCTTATAATTTGAATATTGTTAACCACTCTGTTGTAACTACGAATGGCGGCATATCAAATAAATAAACATTAAACATTAAACTCAGTCCAGCAACCAAAAGCCTTGAGATCTTGAGAAACTTTGTGTTGAGCCATTTCTATTCTATGGACAGATTTTAATTTAAAACATATACACACCCATATATAATAAAGAAAGAAAATCTCCTATTACATCTTTACAAATCAGCCTTGAGATTCTGAAGGGGTTATATTATATGGTATATTGTATCCTAGAGAAAGCAAATTTATTATTCAGCTGTGTAGGTGAAGGGAGAGAGGATACTAACGACAGATTTTTACTAGTTCAACCTAAACAGAATGAATCATAGCCTGCACCTTGCGTCATTCAGTGAAAGAGTCTTTTTAAAATCTGCCCACTGTGAATGGTTTGTGAGCTCTCGGTGAGCAAGGAAGATGAATGCCCTGCCTACAGGCTGCTTAGCTGTAGGCATCAAAAAGGGCTTTTTCCCCCCTAAGTATGTATGTGGTTACAGCAATTAAAGTCACACAGTGGCTTTTAAATCAGTTACATGTTGGTGGGTATGCTGCATTTCTTTTGTAAAGGTCAAAGGTAGTTCCCAAACAAAGCATGACATTTTGAAATGTTCTATTAAACTTATCTACTTTAAAAGTGATTTCAGCTACTTTTATTAAGGTAGTGAAAAAAAAAATGAGTGCACGGCTTTGTTAAACCAAAAACTCAATCTTAGAAAGTTTTTTCAGGAGCATACTGTAATTTGCAACTCTTCTGCATGACGTGATATTTGGAGAGCTATTTCAGAAAGGCTGTCTCCACATAAAATCCAGTTTAATGGAAAGAAATTGAGCTAGAAAAATTCACTATCCACTCAGAAGCCCCACGCCATGCACATCGTCTTGCAGTGCTTTGGGGCAGCTTGAGCAGAGGTAGGGTGGCAGTAAAGGAGGGATGGAGCAGGTTCTGTCCTATTGTGCTGCTACTCCCTGAATTCTGATGCCCTTTGCAAATACCTAGTTCACCTAGTGGCAGGGCTGGTCTTGATAACCTGGCAAATATACACGTGTGTATTTACACTTGCTCCAGAACAGGTGTAAGTATAGCGGTGTGCCTGCCACTGCTGGTTGCATGCATGTGTGGTGATTTGAAAAGAAAAAGTATACATGTACTTTCCCTTTCTAAAATCACTGCTTTCTTTACATGTATACCGGCTACATCCATTCATATGGCCAGTTCTAAATCTATTTCCTTAACTTCTTGACTTATCACCTTCTAGATTTGTAGTGGTTCTAGACGGCAGTCCAATGTAATATTCCATTTCTTTGGGAGGTATCTAAGAATACTCTTTTAGGAGCATGTTCGCTAAGCTGGGCTAATGGTAAGCATGTGCTATTTGTAACTAGGTCCCATTGAATAACATGGGACCTAGTTACAAATAGCGCATGCTAACCGTTCGCCCAGCTTAGTAAACATGCCCCTTAGGAACAGCTATCCTTCTAATATAGGCCCTGCCCATGGACATCACTCTGCATGCAAAATTAAGGTGGCCAATCAGTGATTTTCTTTGCTCTTCTTGCTTGTTGTACTGCCCCCTTTAACTTCAGAGAGAGAAGTCAGGTGACCACCACTAATGTATCTATCTCAATACCCAGAAAAGATAGCCGCTGGTTGGTGCCCTCTGTCTTGTTACTTGGTAAGAGGACTCCCATTTCTGACATTTACTCTTGAAACCACAAAGATTATTCAGACATGACCAGTTGAGGACACCACGGAAGATGACGATGATTCAACAGAGGTCCGAGAAGATCCTGGATTGGGTGGGGGAGTCCTATCGATGGAACTCAGTGAAACGCCAGACCCAGGCGATGAAGAGTGCTGAATCAAAGGCGCAGATTTTGGCAATACCACCACATGTTGATCCATGGGACCGGTAATGGGCAAAGGAGTAGAAGCAACAACTGCTGGCAACATATCAGACTGGCTTCCCAAAGATTTCTTACTCTTTCTTTTCGCATGGCCGCGTGGCATTTCAAACAGCGACAAGGACTCAAGGTCCCGAAATGGCACCGAAGGCGCGTTCCCCCTTCGGGCGCACGACCGCGGCTGCGAGGCAGCCGAAGTTGATTTATGCTGCAGGAAGCCAACCGGGGCAGTCAGGAGGGAACTGCTGCAGCCAATCACGATGACACACACTGCCACCAAGCTCCGGTCTCCAGCTCAGCTGATTCTCACCCCCCGAAGGCAGCCAAAGTTGATTTATGCTGCAGGAAGCCAACCGGGGCAGTTGGGAGGGAACTGCTGCAGCCAATCACGATGAGACACACTGCTGCCAAGCTCCGGTCTCCAGCTCAGCTGATTCTCACCCCCCCGAAGGCAGCCGAAGTTGATTTATGCTGCAGGAAGCCAACCGGGGCAGTCGGGAGGGAACTGCTGCAGCCAATCACGATGACACACACTGCCGCCAAGCTCCGGTCTCCAGCTCAGCTGATTCTCCTCATCTTCGGGGGAGGAGGAGGAGGTTCCTGTTTCTGTTCCTACTATTTCTAGCGAGGTACTTTCTTTAGCTCCTATTACTCTTGTTGGTGGTTCGGAGGCTTTTGTCTTACCTCAAGTTGTAAATCCTGATGAAGTTACTCTTATGGATATATGGAATCAAGTTTCAGCCACTAATTTAATGTTATTACAATTCATGAATCAAACTGCTGGTTTTTCACGGCAGGTTGTTCATAAATTACAAAATATGGAAGCTTCTGTTACTCAATTGTCTCAGCGTGCTGAGAGGCTTGACACACAAGTTGCCTCTTTGCAGTCAGCTTCTGAGTCAGCCTCGAAGGATAGTTTACTTTTTTATCAGCAGTTTGAAGCTTTAGAGAATGCTTCTAGGGCTAAAAATTTGCGTATATTAAACTTCCCAAAAACTCGTTTATTGTCACCTAATTTGTTATTTCGACAATATTGTAAAGATATCCTGTTACTTCCTACCGCTGACACTGTTGTCATTGATCGTTTATTTTATTTGCCTGCTCGGACGTCTTCTGGGGAATCGGACTTGGCACGGGTGGAGGAGGGCACTCTTATGGATTTGACTGATTTTTTGGAAAATTCTCAGACGCCTATCTCCGCTCGTGCCACTTTAGTGGTTACTTTGGCCAATTTTTTGGACAAGGCTTCTATTTTGAAGGCCTTTTTTCCTAAAAAGGATTTTCTTTTTTATGGCCATAAGCTTTCCATCTTTCCTGATGTCTCCAGACAGACACAGAATCGGAGGAGGTCCTTCCTCCGGCTTAAACCTAGAGTTTTGGCTGGGGGGGGGGTACCTTCTTCCTTCGATTTCCATGCAAATGTTTATTGACTATTCAAGGGGTCGGTTATGTCTTTTCTGACCCCTCTCAACTAGAATCTCTATTGGTTTCACTACAGGTCTGAGAGATATTATTCATAGAGTTTTCTCGTTACTTTAGATTTGTGGTTAGATTGGGTGTTGTAGCCTTAATAATTAGTTCCGGAATTCTCTCTTATGCTGTATTCTTCATGATGTGTTTTAGTGGTGATACTGATCATTGAAATTTTCTTTGGTTTATATATTTTCTTTGGAATGTACTGGATTATATTACCCAATTTTTCAATGTATATTTCCAATGGTTGTTAAAACTTAAAAATCTCAATAAAAAATAAATAAATAAATAAATAAATAAAAAAAAGACATGACCAGTTGTCCTTAATCACTAACAGGAAATCATCTAGTGCCCCCTATCACTCATTCAACTGCCCACTGTAAAAATGTACTACATTTCTTGAAGAAGGCATAAGATACAGAACAAGCCATGGGCAGGCATTTGTTGAAGTAGTATAAATTCTGAAATGTTCAACAAGCAATAGCTGTCAGGATGTAAGGTAGAACTTCTAATATCAGTCTTTGCCAACCATGACCCCTTTCCAATGTTTTCTGACTATATCAAGCGCCTGCTATAGTGATGAATGTTGCACTGGGCAGAAAAATTGCTTCAAAAAAAATCATTCGCTGATTGACCTTTAGGGTAAGATCAGTGATGTACGAGCCTGAATTCTCCTGGCTCCTTCTTGGGTACCAAACCCAATGGTGAGATAAGTCAGTCATCTATTGGCATTTCCTTGAAAGGCCCCACTAGCCTACCTAGATTCACTTCCTTCTCTATTTTTTTGCACAATTCCGTGATCCTTTCCATTGCTGATTTAAGGTTCTCTGATGGTCTAGGTCCTGAAGGGCCCTGATATGGGATGTGGAAACCTCTTGGAAACCCATTTAACAGCTACTCTGCCTCCTGTCATAACCTTTTCAATTCTTCCTGAGCGTTTCTGGTATATTTGTTAGGTCATAGACTCTGTCCTCTTGCCTTCCTTTACTGTTGTATCTGTCCTATCCTTTTGAAACATTTGTTCTGTGGGTGACTCTCCCCCATAAGCCACATGCATGTTTGCATTTGCAGTTAGTTTGGAACCTACATGTGCCGTTGTTAAAGAGTTTACATACCCCCTTCTAAAATTCTGCTGCATTGGATCTGTATAACCTTTCTCAACCAACCTTGGTCGTATGTCCCTCTGAAAGGGCTGATTAGACCAGTATGACGCTGTATTGGGTAAACCCTTACTAATTCACCCTGTTTGCATTATCAGTCTTATCCGTTGATCTTTGTCCTTTCTATCCCAGTTTAAGTCTTTTTTCTCAGACATATTCTTACAAAATTACTCATCATATTTTTTATATGCACTACATATTGTATCTTGATATTTAAACAGGCCCATACATTTCTCGGGGGGTTTTCGTATCATGCTGGCCAATATTCTAGAGGCCGATCACCAATTCACAGTAGTCTTTAGATCAATTCTCTCTTTTTACTGTGCATCTTGCTCTTGCCATGGCTATTATTGCCATTGCAGCTGTCCTCTACTTGTTTTTCTGACAGTGAGAATATTTCAATAGATTTGTGTTTCCATATCTTTTCTTTGACCTCGATCGGTACATGGCTGTCAACTGAATGAGTGGAGTCCCAAACAAGCAGCAAGCACACTCGCAGTCACACCAGAGAGAAGTATAGAGCAAGGTGAAGAATCTTCGACAGCTTGTGCCATCACCATCCAAGGGGATAAAAATTATAAATAAACCTGATAACCAATTCTATCATTTAACCAGCTCACCAATATTCTCATTGAACAGGCATACTTTGAAATGATAGTGTAAAGAGGAACAAGGCACAACTGACATATAAAATGGTTTATTGTTAATGGGTTTTTTTATGTTTTACTATCATGTGGTGTCCTGTTATTGTTTGCTAGCTGATATTGTCAAATTGATTAATGATGATTATTAATACTATGATTGCTATACGTTTTCTATCATTATGGTTTAAAATATCATGAGGTTTTTTTTATTGATGTTTTTATATAATTCTTACTTTATTGTTAAGATATTTACTAGACCGATTGTTTTTAACTATTTATGGATATCATTTTAATGTTTGTCTTAGTATGCAATGTGGTTTTATTTTAATTTTTGTTTTTATTTTTGTACTGTCTACTTATATTTTGTAAGATTGATACCCCCAAAGATGTTTGCTTAGAGTGACGAAGCACGATCATGTAGGGTGAATTGAAGTGGTTTGTTTCCCATAAATAAACCTTCTATCATATCAATTAATTGGTGTGCTGGCAAAGGTTCGTCACCTCCCTCCGTGATTCTCTCTAACTGAATTAGTGGTACATTTATGCGTGGATGGCATGGTATCCTGCTTTATTTGTTCTTCTACTGCCATTTCCTTATTTATTGGGTTTGCACTGTCATTGACGTCTGTTTTTGCCATACTCTGTTGTGGATTTTTCCCTTCTATTAACGTATGCATTATCTTATTGAGCGTACTCAATTCCCATCTTGCTGTTTTTCTTTTCTCTTTTAACCTCCCCCATTACTGTTTTGCTGCTGCATTGTCTTCCTTTTCTGATACCTTGTCCCATCCCTCATTGGAAGCTGACCTCACTCCACCCCTCACTGCTTTTCACATGGCTATCTCATTTGTGTCTCTCCTGGCAGAAGTCTCTCTATTGAGGATTTGTATGTAGACTGCCATTAGGTGTAACGATTGTGACATTTCTTGCGTCCACAGAAGGTCCAGCTGAATCCTCCCAATCATCTACTTGTTGTGTCTCCAGACTTGATATCGGAGCATGTAAGAATCCCGCTCTATGGACTGTTGCCCTTATTTAGTATTTTGGTATTCAGCTAGTGTTGTCACTACATTGAGTGAGGAGCTGGCCCTGGCAAATATGCAAATTCAGCATCGCTGTCCATATCGGTAACAGATCTGGAAATAAATATTCAGTGGTGACCACTCCAGCACTATTAATTCTCGTATGTAAGCTTGCTAATATGGTTAACTGGATCATCTGTGACACCATCTCTGCCCTACTACTACTACTAATTATCATTTGTAAAGAGCTGCAAGTCATATGCAACGCTGTACATATACATGTAAGAGACAGTCCCTGCTCGGTAGAGCTTACAATCTAATCAAGACAAACAAAAACTGAGGACTAGGGAACATCTAGGGGGATGATAAAGATGGAAATTGGTGGTGAACAGAAGAATAAGGGGTTCAGAATCCAAAAGCAGCCTCAAAGAGGTGGGTTTTTAGCCCGAATTTGAATAGGGCCAGAGATGGAGCCTGACATACTGACCAGGTAGTTTGTTCCAGGCATATGGGGCCTGAAGGTGGAATGAACGAAATCTGGAGTTGGCAGTGGCAGAGAAGGGCACAGATAAGAGGGATCTGCCCAAGAGCGGAGCTCTCGATAAGGGGTGTAAGGAATGATAAGAGGGAAGGTAGTGGGGAGCTGCAGAATGAATACACTTATAAAGTCAGTAGGAGAAGTTTCAATCGAATGTGGAAACTGATAGGAAGCCAGTGAAGTGACTTGAGAAAAGGGGTTATGTGAGCATAGTGGCACTGGTGGAAGATTAGCCATGCAGCTGAGTTTTGAACATATTGAAGGGGAGAGAGATAATTCAGAGGAAGACCAGCGAGGAGCAAGTTGCAATAGTCTAGACAGGAGGTGACTAGATAATGGATAAGGGTCTTAGTAGTATGTTCAGAAAGGATGGAACAAATTTTATTTTATTTTATTATTTATTTATTTCGTTTATTTAGATCTTTTTTATACTGCGCTCTTTAGAATCAGCGCGGTTTACAAATAACAAATTGTACAATGCAGGCTGCAAAACATACATTGCTTTTTACAGAGAACAGATGTTGCAACTTGGATTCAAACAGGGGTTATAGAGCAGGGGTCTCCAATTCCAGTCCTGGAGGGCCACAAACCAGTCAGGTTTTCAGGATGTCCCTAATGAATATGCATGGGATAAATTTGAATACAATGAGGGCAGTGCATACAAATATATCCATACATATTCATTACAGCCATCCTGAAAACCTGACTGGTTTGCAGCCCTCCAGGATTGGAATTGGAGACCCCTATTATAGAGAAAGAAATGACAGGTTTTAGTTATCTATTGGATGTATGGCCCCAAGTAATGAGCTAAGGAAACTGGAAGTATAGTGTTATCTGCAGAAATAGAGAAAGGAGGAAGGGGGATGTGTGTTTTAGGGGAAAGATAAGGAGCTCGATTTTGACTATGTTCAATTTCAGATGGTGGCAGGACATCCAGACAGCAATGTCAGATATGCAGGCTGAGATATGGGGCTAGATTCGGGGAAAGATTTCCAGTATAGAGAGGTAAATCTGAGTCTTCAGCATAAAGATGTTACTGAAAACTTTAGGAGGAGATCAGTGCAGCAAGGGAATGAGTATAGAGAGTGAAAAGAAGGGGGTCCCAAGACAGATCCCTGAAGTATACCAACTAAAGGCGGGATAGCAGTGGAAGAGAATCCACCAGAACATAAGCTAAAAGTGCGATGCAATAAATAAGAAAAAAAAAACCAGGAGACGGCAGAACCCCTAAATGCAAGCAAGAACAAGGTATCAAGGAGAGTGTGGTAATTAGCAGTGTCAAAAGCAGCAGAAAGATCAAGGAGGACGAGGACTGAGTAGAGGACCTTGGATTTGGGTGCACCCCTTCCCATGTCTTTGCTTAGTGGTGCACCCACCAGGAGAAGGTGCACCCCTCCCCATGTCTTCACCCCTTCCCATATCTTTGTTTCTTTGTTTGTTTAGGGGTGAACACACCGCTCCTCCCCCCATCGCTCCATGTAAGACACCCCTGTTTGTTGAGAAATTAGATGGTTCAGTTTATTTTGATTGGGGCAATGAGTATCAAAGAGGTTCCATGCACTTGGAGCTTGAAGAGAGTCTTGGCCGCCAGTGGAGTCAATGGGTAAGTGTAGAGTAGGCCCTTGCTCCAATCCAGGAGGAAGGCATTGGGAGCCACCCGACTGGGGCAGGGCATCCTGGAGCAAACTAGCAGTAGCTGGACATTGAGAGGAAATGCAAAGAGATCCATGGTGGGGGTGCCTCACATCTGAAAGATCCGGCGGACCACCTAGGCCTGAGGGTTGACAGCCCACTTGTGCGGTTGCAGTACTCTGCTGGGCTTGTCCGCTAAGGCATTGTCCTCTCCCAGGAGATACATACTATTAAAATATTATGATAACATACAGTTGAAATATTTACAGTTATTTCACAAAACATACCTAAAATGCACGGGTGGCAATAATGTTGACAACTGTATATATTATTTATACAATGTTGAATTCTATGTAAATCAGTATTTACACTGAAAAAATTGGCATGGGCCATTTTTATAGAATGTAGAAGATGAAGTCAGATTGCAATGGATCCAGGATGGCTTGAGAACAGGGCTGGCTCGTCCACTAGGTGAGCTGGGCGGCCGGCCTGGGAGGGCGGCGGCAGTGGCAAACATGGGTGGCCATACTGCGCCCCCCCCCCCCCAGCTGCTGCTGATTCCGTTTGGGGGGGTGGGAGGCAGGCAGCATTTTCATAAGCAGTGGCAAAATGCCGCCGCTCTTGGAAATACTGCCTCTGCCATAGTACTTCTTTATAGAAAATATCACAAATAGCATTCAGTGACAGGCTCTCTGGACCCTACACTAATGAAAAGCATTAACATTTCCAAAATACTTGGTTGGATGGATTCAATGTGCAATCCCTTGGTCTTACTCTATATGGCTATGTTGAGGCCTGTACCTAAGGGCTAAAGAGACAGAACAGATTCACTAAACTAGTCATGGGCATATTCATTGCTTCTGAATATTACACTGAAAAGGGGAACCATATGGTTAAATATTTAAAAACATATTTTGACTCATCCCTTTCCCAGGAATTATTGAGGGAGCATAGGAGGTAAAACTGACTTGACGCTATGGGCAATTAAATTTGCATATCTTTTCCAATTTCTCACCCCCGGTTTGAAGAAAGGGATTATATATCATTAGTTTTTCACATAAACTTCAGCTTTCCTTTTGGTTTTTTTCCAAATACTAATTGTAAGCCAAATGAGAGCTTGCCCACACACATTATTCTAAGAAAAGAACAGATTAAAATCGTGCTGCAGAGATTCTTAACAAGGATATTAGTCTGAGTAATAAAGATTCCAAACAATTTCAAACCATGCTTATGCACACTTCTGACCTTTACATAGTCTACATTAGAACAAAATATGCACACATTTTTAGCTTGAAGTTTTCAATCGATTTAGGGCCCCGTTTATTAAAGTGTGCTAGGTGGTTAACGTGCATTTTAGCACGTGGTAACTGTCAGTGCAGGGCAACAGTAATGGTTACCGTCCTGGCATGACAGTTGTTGCATGTTAATTCCCATGGTAACTGCATATCGTGTGATGGGGTGCGGAATGGATAGGTAAGGGGAGGAGAGTTGGCATGGAGAGCACATTACAGTGAGTTGAGGAGTACATTTCACACGCTGTCAATGGTGTAATTAGTATGGGTGTCCTTAATGACACCTCAATGTGTGCTGTTAAGCACCCCCATCCCCCATTATTTGTAAGTGCTGCTGACCTTAATTAAGGACTTCAGTGTGGTAACTGCCGAGAACATGCTGGCCATTCCCCTGATAGTTAGTGCCCGACATGTCATATTTTACTTGAAATGCGCATTAAAGTGCAAAAGCTTTATGCACTTTAGTAAAAAGGTTCCTATGTTTATTTATCTCATATAGTGACAAGCACATTTCTACCATATGACTACAAAACACAAGTCCTAAAAGCTAAATGGGGATAACAGTATCATGCAACCTCGGTTCACACCTTACTGGCAAGAAATATGTTGGACTTAAGGACACCAGAGATTTGGAGAGAGAGAAAGATGTTTTCAAACAGGGCTACTTATCTACTCTTAACCTTTTACAGTGGCATTGAGAAATTCCAAATATTAAATTATAAAAACTATTTTGGACTTATTAAATCAAGAAGCCTATGCAGTAATAGCTTTTTCCTATCTTCAGCTCAATCTTCAAAGGAAGTTGCCCAGATAACTAAGCAATTAACAGGGACAATTACTCAGGCTGACAACTGACTCCCCTTTAGGAGACATACTTTTAGTTACAGCAAAGAGGGTGGCGGAGGAGGTAACGTACACAGAGATTTCATTTTGAAATCCTGTGCACCCTGTTACCATGCCTACTGTGCACCTGCAATAAAAAACACTGAGCATTATGGGTGTAAAATCTGTGTATGATAGTCCTTACTGAGCCCGAGTCCCTTTAGAAAATTAGCTTGCAGGTCTGTGTGTACCTTAAATTCCCATCTGTTTTTAATTTTCCTGTTGCATCTTATGGGAATAATAAGTACATGGTATTTCCTGAATAAACAATTTCTTCAATAATCATAGAATGGGAAAGTGTAGTTACTCACCTGTAACAGGTGATCTCCAGGAACAGCAGGAAACAGTTCTCACTTATGGGTGACATTGGCATCAATGGAGCCTAGTGCAGGTACACTCCCCAGCATCCAATATTATTATTTATTTATTTATATACTTACATTCTCTTGTATACCACGCTATTCTGCATCAGTGCGGTTTACATTGAACAAACTGAAATTACATTGAACAGGGCATTATAACTTAGAGATAACTATTTTACAGGGAAATTGGGCTATGGAGGGTTAAGTGGCTTGCCCAAGACCACAAGGAGCACCTGTGGGACTAGAAACCCCAGTCCTTCCGGCCCAAGGTTGCTATCCTCTAGTGCAGGGGTTCTCAACCCTGTCCTCGGGACCCACCTAGCCAGTCGGGTTTTCAGGATAACCACAATGAATATGCATGGGAGAGATTTGCATATAATGGAGGCAGTGTATGCAAATCTCTCTCATACATATTCATTGTGGTTATCCTGAAAATCCGACTGGCTAGGTGGGTCCCAAGGACAGGGTTGAGAACCCCTGCTCTAGTGGGATTTGAACCCCCGACCTTCCGGCTTGAAGTACCTTGCCCCAACCACTAGGCCACTCCTCCACTCAATAAGAGTGCTTTTGGGAGCATTGCTCCATGCATGCGTGTCTGCCTTCCTGCCTTCCTGCCTTCCCAGCAATTCTCCTCAGTCAGATATATAGCGGAGGAAAAAAAGCCATAAGAGAAAAAGTTATATAGAAAATGGAATGACGACAACTCCTAGGGGAAGTGGGCAGGTTGTGGACAGATTCCTGCGGTTCTCGGATATCACCTGTTACAGGTGAGTAAGTACACTATCTCCAGGAACAAGCAGGAATGCAGTCTTCACATATGGGACTCCCCAGCCCATGACTACCCAGAGGAGACTGGAACTAAAACAGGGCAAAGCAGGGATCTATCAGACTCAGCCCTTTGGGCACACCCCTATTGGGGTAGTCAAAACGGACGGTGGGCAGAGTTGCCCTAAATCTGAAAGGGGTTTCTTAAGATGGCTTGTCCGAATTGAGCATCTTGACTGGAGTATTTGTCAAGGCAGCAAAGGTATGTAGCAAAGACCACGTGGCAGCCTGGCAAATCTCGGAAAACGAAGGGATAGACCGGCTTGAGTGTATGTGAAAGATATGCAGTCAGCAATCCAGTTGGAAATGGTCCTTGTGGAAACAGAGACCCAGGTGACCAGAGTCGAAAGCAATGAACAGTTGGGAGGATTGGCGAAGAGTCTTAGTTCAGTCAAGATGGAACGCAAATGCTCTTTTGCAGTCCAAAGTGTAAAAGCTTGCTTTTACCTTAGAAGTGTGTGGCCTAGGAAAAAAGGTCGGAAGAGATATGGTTTGGTTTAGATGGAAAGGTGTAACCACCTCTGGAAGGAACTTAGGGCAAATCCTAAGGACCACCTTATCATGATGGAAACAAGTATAAGGAGCGTAGTCCACCAGAGTCTATAACTTACTGACTCTACATGCTGAGATCAGAGTGATGAGAAAAGCAACTTTCCAAGTGAGAAACTTGAGAGGAGCCATAGTCATGGGCTCAAAGGGGGGTCCTAGAAGTTGCGTGAGGGCAACGTTAAAGTCCAATGCCACCACAGGGGGGCAAATTGGTAGCTTTGTTAGAAGGAGCTCCTGCATGAATTGCCCCACCAGTGGATGAGAAGAAATTGATCTCCAATTGGGCAGTGAGAGGCTGCAATTGTACTCAAGTGTACTCGGACAGAATTCGTTTTCAGACCAGATGAAGAGAGATGCAGAAGGTACTGCAGCAAGTGTTCTACTGCACAAGTGAAAGGTCTGAAAGCTTTCTGGGAACACCAGAGGAAAAATCTGCACCATTTAAAGGCATAGGTACATCTCGTAGAATCCTTCCTAAAGCAAGTAGGACTTGAGTTACATCCTCTGGGAGTCCTAGGTCTGAAAGGATGAAGCACTCAGCAGCCATACCATCAAGCATAGATTCTTGAACCTGGGATGAAGTAATGTTCCCTGGTCCTGCGAGAGCAAGTGGGGTGCATAGACTAATCAGAGAGATTGGCTGAGTCAGATGAAGTAGTAAGATGAAGCCACCAGGTATGAATAACACACAATAACTCCATCTCACATATATACAGTTACCTATTTCAATGTTTCAAATATGTATATAGTTTCCCCCGTTATCCAAGTTGATTGCTCCTGTTCATTGTAATGACCTGACTCTTGTTATTGTCGGATACTTTTTGTTTTATGTAAACCGCGCTGATCGCAAATAGTGCGGTATATAAGAAATGTAAAATAAATAAATAAATAAATAAGGGAAACCATGGTTGACGGGGCCAGAATGGGGCAATTAGAATAATTTGCTCCTGTCTAATTGTACCTTGAAAAGGGTCTTTAGAATGAGAGGGATTGGCGAGAATACATAAAGTAGACTCTGCCCCAATGAAGGAGGAAAGCATCCAAGCTTTCACTGTGTGGAGAGGGTATCCTTGAACAGAAATGAGGCAACTGGGCATTCACTGGAGGAGCAAAGAGGTTCACTATGGGCATCCTCCATAAGTGGAATAAGTGCTGTGCTGTCCGGTGATGGAGCATCCACTCGTGTGGACCAAGGACCCGGCTGAGCCTGTCAGTTAACAGATTCTTCTCCCCAGGGAGATAAACGGCCTGGAAATGAATGTGATGGGATATCGGAAAATCCCAAAGACAGGTTGCCTCGTCGCATAGGAGGCAAGAACCCATACCATCCTGCTGGTTGACAGAGAACATGGTAACTTGATTGTCGGTTTGAACAAGTACCGTTTGTCAAGTTATATGAGGACAAAAAACTTTGAGGGCATTTGCAATTGCCCTGAGCTCCAAAAGATTTGTGTGTTGAGAGCTCTCCTGAGGGGTCCATTGGCCCTGTGTGGAGGCATTAGTGGTCCGGGTACACTGCAGTATAGACCTTTGAAAAGGTAACCCTACGAGGTGGTTTTGGGGTGCTCATCACCAATGGAGGGAGGGAGTTCACCAGGTGAGATGAAATGGTGATCCTGTCTGAGAGGTGACCCATTGACTGCATCCACTGCTCGGAGAGAGTCCACCGTGCTGTGTGCATGGGTAAACAGGCATATGGAACAACATGGACTGTGGAGACCATGTGACCAAGGAGACGTAGCATGTCTCAAGCTGTGAGGGTCATCTGCTGTTAGCAGTGGGTCGCCAAGGCGACTAGGTGATGGAGGTGGTCTTCTGGCAAGTAGGCCTGAGCTCTTTTTGTATCCAGCTGAGCTCCTATGAACTCCAGAGTTTGTGTTGGGGTCAGGTGGGATTTTGGGTAATTTACCACAAATTCTAGATGTTGTAGAATGAGAATGGTCTGTTGAAGTGATGTGGTGACTATTTGAGGGGTATCTCCCTTGTTGAGCCAGTCGTCTAAGTAAGGGTAGACGAAGATTCCCAAGGTGTGCAGGTAGGCTGCTATGACTGCAAGGCACTTTGTGAAGACTCTTGGTGCTGAAGCCAGCCCAAAAGGAAGAACCTGATATTGATAGTGGTGCCCCTGGAAGACAAATCTGAGATACTGTCTGTACAGTGGGTGGATCAAGATGTGTGATGTGTGGATCAAGATCCAGAGAGTAAAACCAGTCGTCTTGCTGAAGATAGGGGAGAAGCGTCTCTAGTGAGATCATCTTGAACTTTTCCCTCACTAGGAATTTAACGTAGTTACTCACCTGTAACAGGTGTTCTCCAGGAGCAGCAGGAATCAGTCCTCACATATGGGTGACGTCGGCGCCGATGGAGCCCTCGTGCGGAGCATTTCCCCAGCTTTCAAAGAAAGCCTTTGGGAATGCAGGTACGGGAAGACAAAAATCCCCTGATTTCTGAGAAAAGCCGCCACCACCACCACCAGGCATTTGTTGAAAACCCTGGGGGCAGAGGTCAGGCCAAAGAGAAGCACCCTGTACTGAAAATGGTTTCCTCCCACCAGAAATCTGAGATATTGTCTGTGGTCTGGATCACTGTTCCCTCTAAGCTGTGCGCGTGTGCACGCGCACACACCTCGCCAAGCGAGCGCACATACTTTATAACAGAGCGCACAAAAATTACAGCTCTGATTCTGATAGAAAACAACACAGACGTCTTAAAATTTAAAAGTTATGATTGTAATTACTAGAAATTTCCTGCTTCATTTAGTAGTCTATTTTCATTTAATTTGATTAAAATCAATGTGGTGTACATACTGTATTCTGATGTGTAGTCAAATTTAAAGTATATAACTCCGAGTGTCGTTATGTGGCGCACAAAAATTTAACCTTCCTTCAAAAGCTGCACATAGCTGATATTTTATGCGCACACAGCCTACAGAAAATTAGAGGGAACATTGGTCTAGATGGATGAGGATGTGAGTATAAGCATCCTTTAGGTGTAAGGAGCATAGCCAGTCTCCCTGCTGGAGGTAGGGCAGCAGTATCCCAAGGGTAAGCATCTTGAACTTTTCCCTCTCCAGAAACTTGTTCAGATTTCGCAAGTCTAGGATAGGTCTGAGGCCTCCTGTTCTCTTTGGTACTAGGAAGTACCTGGAGTAGAAGCCTTGCCCTTCCAGGTGGTGTGGCACCGGTTCCACCGCCTTTTCCTGTAAAAGACTTGCCAACTCCTGAAGGAGGAGGTTCCTGTGCAGAGGGAGTCTTGGAGGCTCCCCTGGATAGTAGGAAGGGGGTAGTTGGTGGAAATGGAGCATATAGCCCTTCTGGACTATGCTCAGTATCCAGGTGTCCCCTGTGATGGCTGGCCACCTGTAGGGGTACATGGTCAGCCGACCCCCTGTGCTGAGTGGAGCCACCGGCGGAGGAGAGGCTATGCTGTGGAAATCAAAACTCCGCTCCTTGCTGTGCAGGAGCCGGGGCTGGCGGCTTAGGGGTTTTCTGCCTACGGGGCCCATGTCCCTGCCCCTTGGTGTGCTGGCCCAGTTGGGGAGCTGGAGAGGCCTGATACTGAGGGTAGGGTTTGTAGGCAGCACCCTTCCTTGGGAAAAAGGGTTTCTTTCCCGAGCCCTTCTTTTTATGAGAAGGGGCAGAAGTCTTTCTGGACAGTCTTGTCCTGTTGAAAGTCTCGGTCTCGATTTCTGCAGCCTTCTCAGTCATGGGTTTGCCGAATAGGTTGTTACCTCAGCAGGGAACATCGACCAACTTGTCCTGTATCCATGACGCCAGGTCTGATGACTGTAGCCAGGCCTGACAGCGTGCACCAATGCCGGCCATGCTACCCGGGCCGAAGCCTCGAAGCTGTCATAGGCTGCTCGAGATATAAACTTCGAGCACTCCCGGATCCCTGAAGACAAGACTTTGAAGCTCTGCAAGGGTTCCTCGGAGAGGCCAGCCGAGAACCCGGCAATCTCCTTTGCCAGGTCCCGTAAGTACATGCCCATGTACAGCTGGTAAGTCTGGACACAGCAAGAGAGCATAGAGCCCTGGAAGCACTTTCTATCGAGGGCATCCAGGTTCCGGGCCTCCTGGCTAGGAGGCACCGAGGAATGCATCTTCTGACTTTTCAGCCTGTGCATGGCCGATTCCACAACCATGCAGTTGTGAGGTAGCTGCGCCTTTTGGAACCCAGGGCTCTTACGGACTCGATAAATGGAATTGACCCGCTTGCTCAGAACTGGTGCAGAGGTCAGTGCTTCCCATGTACGGAAGAGCAGCCGTTCCAGCATTGGAGGAACCAGAACAGTAAAGGCTTCCTTCGGAGGAAAATCATACTGGAGGGCATCAAGCTTTTAGACTCGAGACTCCTCCTTGGCATCTGCCGGGAATGCCAAAGCCTTGGCCATGTCCCTGACAAAATCCGAGAACCAGGTATCCTCCGGGGGGGACTTCTCCGAGGCTCGGACTCCGGGGAGTCTGACAGGATGCACCGGGTCCGGAAGGTGTCAGGAGACTCCACGTCCTCCATCTCCCACGCCGACTCCTCCGAGGAGTCGTCAAACGGTTCAGGCCATGTGGGCCTCGATGCCATCCGCCCTGATGCCGAGGGCACCGGCATCGATGACCTTGGCCCCGAACGGGAGGTCGAGGGAGACCGTGGCCGAGGAGCGACTCGAGACTTGATTGACTCGAGGATTGGCTCGGCCTCCGGGGTCGACTTAGACATCGAGGTCTCGGTGGTCGGGGCAGATGCACTGGTCAGACCAGCGATCAGTACCCACTGCTGCTCCATGAAGGCAGCCAGGCTGCTCTCCAGGGCCGACAGCCTGAGTCCGAGCTCAGGAGACTCTGCAGCCCCCGACGGCGATGGACCTGACGTCTGTTCTCCTGGGGGAGAGTCCACGAGGACAACAGAAGTTACCTGACTCGGGGACTCCGGCTCCAGGCGAGGTTGCTTGGTCGGGCGCTCTGATTCCGAGAGCCCGGGACGGCGGTCAGGACTGCACAACCTGGCCCTCGAGGATCCAGGTGCCTCCACTGATGCTGCCCTCACGAGCTTCTTCTTCCTTTTGTGCTCCCGGGTAGGAGACCCCCTCTCAGAGAACCCACAACGCCACTTGGGGTCAGACTCTCGAGATGTCGAGGCCTCTGACGAAGTCCGGTCCCAGCTGGACGCAGACTCCGAAAAAATTCTTTCACGTTGATGCTGATGGCTCCGAAGCGCCTTCGACGACATCTTGCCGCATGGGCCACAGACCAGCAGGTCATGGTCGGGCCTGAGGCATCGGAGGCAGCAGTCGTGTGTGTCGGTGAGAGACATAGGTTTCTTACACCGATCACATTTTTTGAACCTGCTGGCAGCCGGTGTACCGAGCCCAGGCGGGAAGGGGAACCGGCATCGAACCGGATAAAGAGATGCGAAAATCGCAGAAAAAAAAAATCAACTTTTCCCGGGTGACATGAACTACGTCTATTGGGCTCCGCAGAAAAAGAAAGACTGAGCAAGATGGTACCCTTGGGCGGGAAGGGGACCACGCATGCGCGCTGCATTCCCAAAGGCTTTCTTTGAAAGCTGGGGAAATGCTCTGCACGAGGGCCCCATTGGCACTGACGTCACCCATATGTGAGGACTGATTTCCTGCTTGGTCCTGGAGAAATTGAGATTACCCTTGATGTTCTGGCTAGGAACTCACCAGAACATCAAGAGGCTCACACATCACTCCTGTCATGAAGAGCTTCACTGGCTACCGCTAATAGACAGAATGAGTTACAAGAACATTATCACGATATTTAAAATTCTCCATGACCAGTCCTCTGAGTATTTACATATAATAGCAAAACTCCCTAATAACAGTCAGAGAAGAAGCACCGCAGAATACCTCCTTGCTTCACACTCAAACTTCGTAAAATGCAACCAATCTACATGCGAAAGAGCATTCTCAATTTATGCCTCAATGGTATGGAGCTCCCTCCCTGTGAAAATCCGTACAACCACAGACACTAAGGATTTCAGGAAACTCTTGAAAATGCACCTTTTCCAAATGCGCTTTCAGGGCATAACATAAGCAAGAAACATCACTAAATTATATATAAAACACTGCTAAGGTATAGCCCACCTTAAATAATCACCTCCACCCCTCAATAATAAACACACCACACATTACACCACACCTTACAATATTCTTCCCGAAATGCTTCCCGTTCCATGCGCAGGACCCAAAAGGCAGGCAGAGCTCTGGAGTCTCAATGCATGGATGAGACAATGGTGCAGTGATGAGGCTTTTTGGATTTGTTAGTAACTGGGGAACATTCTGGGGAAAGGAGGGGCTCTTCCAAAGGGATGGGCTTCACCTTAACCGGGATGGAACCAGGCTGCTGGCATTAACCTTTAAAAAGGAGATAGAGCAGCTTTTAAACTAGATAATAGGGGAAAGCCGACAGTCGCCCAAGAGCGTATGGTTCGGAAGAATGTATCCTTGAAGGATACTACCAAAAGCAGAGAGGTTCCAAAAAAAGAGTAAAGTAGCCCAAATGCCCTCGAGTATGGAACAGACACAGCTTAAAGATCCCAAATTACCCATGTCTACCAATAGCCAGATTAATATGAATAAAATACAGTCTCTAAAATGCTTGTATGCAAATGCTAGAAGTCTAAAAAATAAGATGGGAGAGTTAGAATATATAGAGCACTAAATGAGAGGTTAGATATGATTGGAATATCAGAGACATGGTGGAAGGAGGACAACCAGTGGGACACTGTGATACCTGGGTACAAACTATATCATAATGATAGAGCTGATCAAATTGGTGGAGGGGTTGTGCTCTGTGTTAGAGAGGGCATTGAGTCAGAAAGGATTAAAGTTTTGCAGGAAACAAAATTTGCTGTAGAATCTCTATGGATTGAAATTCCATGTAAAAAGGGGAAGGCGATGGCAGTAGGGGTGTACTATCGACCACCTGGCCAGAATGAACAAATGGATGATGGGGAAGCCATATTGGACCTAGTCCTTAGTGGAACACCAGATCTGATGCAAGAGATAAGGGTGTTGGGGCCACTTGGCAATAGTGATTATAGCATGATCGCGTTTGATTTATTTAGTGGAGGAGGGATAGTAAGGAAATCCACAGTACTACCTTTTAACTTTCGAAAGGGAGACTATGATAAAATGAAGAAAATAGTTAAGAAAAAATTAAAAAGAGCAGTTGAAAAGCTTAAAGACTTACATCAAGCTTGGGTGTTGTTGAAAACTACTATCTTAGAAACCCAGACCAGCTGTATCCCATGCTTTAAGAAAAGTGGAAGGAAGTCCAAAAAACTGCCAGCATGGTTTAAAGGTGAGGTCAGAGAGGCTGCTGTTGCCAAAAAAGCATCTTTCAAGAAATGGAAAAAAGAGCCAAACAACAAAACCTGGAAACAGCACAAGCACTGGCAAGTGAAATGCAAGGCATTGATAAGGCAGGCAAAGTGAGAATTTGAGAAGAAGCTTGCTGCGAAAGCAAAAACGCAAATTAAAGACTTTTTCAAGTACATTCGTAGCAAAAAACCTGTGAGAGAGTCAGTTGGTCCATTAGATGATAGAGGAGTTAAAGGGGCACTAAGAGGCGACAAGGTGATAGCGGAGAGACTGAATGAATTCTTTGCTTTGGTTTTTACTGTGGAAGATGTAGGGATGTTACCCGTGACTGAAGTGGTACTTAAAGGTGCAAAAGAATTGAAGGATATATTGATACATCAGGAAGATGTATTACAACTATTGGACAAACTGAAGATTAGCAAATCACCTGGGCCGGATGGTATACATCCAAGGGTGTTGAAAGAACTGAAATATGAGATTGCAGACCTGCTATTAGTAATCTGTGAATTTTCATTAAAATCATCTGTAATACCTGAAGATTGGAGGATCGCCAATGAAACGCCAATTTTTAAAAAGGGTTCCAGGGGTGATCCGGGAAACAACAGACCGGTGAGCCTGATATCAGTACTGGGAAAAATGATAGAAACCATCATAAAGAACAAAATTACTCAGCATGTAGATAGTCATGGCCTAATGGGAGACAGCCAACATGGCTTTAGACAAGGAAGATCTTGTCTTACTAATCTGTTATGTGTTTTTTGAAGGTGTGAATAAACAGGTGGACAAAGGTGAGTCGGTCGATATAGTGTATCTGTACTTTCAGAAATCCTTTGACAAGGTCCCTCATCAGAGACATTTGGCAAAACTAAAGAGTCATGGGATAGGAGGCAGTGTACTATTGTGGATCAGGAACTGGTTAAAAGATAGAAAGCAGAGGGTTGGGCTAAATGGCCAATTTTCCCAATGGAGAAAGGTGAATAGTGGTGTACCCCAGGGATCGGTGCTGGGTCCGCTGCTTTTTGACATATTCATAAATGACCTGGAAAAGGGAATAACGAGTGAGGTTATCAAATTTGCAGATGACACAAATCTATTTAAAGTTGTTAAAACCCAAGAGGATTGTGGAAAATTACAAGAGGATCTTGATAAATTGGAAGACTGGGCATCAAAATGGCAGATGAAATTTAATGTGGACAAGTGCAAAGTTATGCACCTAGCCAAGAACAACCCAAACTATGGTTACAAGATGCAAGGTTCCACATTAGGAACCACCACCCAGGAAAAAGATTTAGGCGTCATTGTGGATAACATGTTAAAACCCTTGGCCCAGTGTGCAGCGGCAGCCAAGAGAGCAAATAGAATGCTAGGTATCATAAGGAAAGGAATGGAAAACAAAAGGGATTATAATGCCTCTATATCGTTCCATGGTGAGACCGCACCTTAAATATTGTGTGCAATTCTGGTCGCCGTATCTTAAAAAGGATAGTGTTATTAGAAAAGGTTCAGAGAAGAGCCACCAAAATGGTAAAGGGGATGGAAGGATACTCCTATGAAGAAAGGCTAAAAAGGTTAGGGCTCTTTAACCTGGAAAAGAGACGGCTGAGGGGAGATATGATAGAAGTCTATAAATTTATGAACGGAGTGGAACGGGTAAACGTAGATCGATTGTTTACATTATCAGAATATAGATAGACTAGGGGACATGCAATGAAGCTACAGGGTAAACTATTTAAGACTAATAAAAGAAAATATTTTTTCACTCAACGTGTAATCAAACTCTGGAATTTGTTACCGGAGGATGTAGTAAAGGCTGTTAGTGTAGCTGGGTTTAAAAAAGGTTTGGACAAGTTCCTTGAGGAAAGGTCAATAAACCATTATTAAGAAGGGACCCAGGATATCAATGCTTGACCCAGTATAAGCATTGTGGAACCTCTGTCTTTTGGGGAAACTGCTAGGTACGTATGACCTAGATTGGCCACTGTTGGAAACAGGATACTGGGCTTGATGGACTTTGGTCTGACCCAGTATGGCATATCTTATGTTCTTATTTACAGGAGTGGAGGAGTAGCCTAATGGTTAAGAACACTGGCTTGGGAACCCAGAGATCAGGGATCAATTCCCACTAGCACTCCTTGGGGCCCTGGGCAAGTCACTTAACCCTCCATTGCCTCAGAAAAATCCAAGTTATCAATGTCCCTGTTTAATGTAATCCAAGTTTAAATTTCAATGTAAACCACTTTGATGAAAATGATAAAGCAGTAAATAAAACCTGTTAAATAAAAATTAATATGTTATTTATTCCTTGGATGATTTACCAGTATCTAGCATCAACGTTAATGTTCTGGATCCTAATTGTTCCCTGCATGATTTTATGGGGTGATTACCTGTAGTCAAATGTTCTTTATAATGTTCATACATTTCATGTAATGTTTTGTTTGGTTCTGTTATATGTAAACCATATTGAACATTGGAAATGCAGTATATAAACTCCTCAAATAAATAGAATAAATAAATTTCTTAGGTCGAGGATAGGCCTGAAACCACCTGTATTTTTTGGGATAAGGAAGTATCGAGAACAGAACCCCAGACCTTGCTGTGGTAGAGGGACATCTTCAACAGTTCCCTAAGATGTTAGAGACCTGATCTCCTGCAGTAGCAGAGTGGAGTGGTGGAGATCCATATTGGCTATGCCCACAAAGAAATTGGGGGGTAGAGCCTTTAATTTGAGCTGATAGCCCACACTGATAAGCTGTAAAGTCCAGGGTTCTAGGGTGTTGAGAGGTCATCTGTGGGCAAAATGTGTGGGAAGGGAGGCTGGAGGGGCCGACTGGCTATGCCCTCTAGAAAGGAGTCAAAAGCTCACCAGAGGTTGAGGTTGTTGGAGTGGGCTGAACCTTAGATGTTTTAGATTTTCTGGGTTGACGAGGACCCTGTTGGGATTGTTGAGACTGATAGGCAGAGTATGAAAGGTAAGATGAATAATACATCCTCTTTTCTTGGATAGAAGGGCTTCTTAGTAGAAGTCTTTTTCTTGCTCTGATCAGCTGTCTTCCTGGACAGGTGCATTATGGTAAGATAGTCTGTTTCAATCTCCCCTGGCTTTTCATGCCAGCCCTTCCCAAACAGATTCTCTCCATTGCAAGGGATGTTAATGAATTTATCTTGTACCCACTGCTCCAGATCTGAGGCTTGCAGCCATGCAGTCCTCCTTGTCCCAATACAGGCTGCTGCTGTCTTGCTAGTAGCCTCAAAAGCATCAAAAGCTGCTCTAGTTAGGAACTTGGAGGTGTTCTGGGTATGAAGAACTAGAGCCATATGAGGAGCCTGTTTTCTTCTGGGAGAAGGGAGCTAAACTCAGATAAGTCCCTCATTATATCCCTTAAGAACATGCCCATATAGAGCATGTAGGGATTGATCCTGGATCCCGACATGACAGCTTGGAATGCTTTTCTGCCAAAAAGCATCGAGGGGCCTAGCATCTTTGCCTTGAGGAACTAAGAAATAGTTATTGGAACTTTTGATCTTCCTCATGGCGGACTCCACTATCATGAAGTGGTGGAGTAGTTGTGGCGTCTGGAAGTCTGGGCAAGGAGGTACTCGATACAGTGTATTCAATCTCCAGCTAATGGCAGGAGTGGAGAGTGGTGCTTCCCACAATCGAGCCATTAAGTTCTTCAAGATGTTATGAATAGGAAGGGTAGCTGCTTCCTTTGGTGCTGATGGATACTGGAGGATATCTAACTCCTCCGCCCTCGGTTCCGGTTCAGTTGTCACCGAGACTAAAAGAGCCCTCCGGCGGGGACCAATGCCTCTACTGTGGTGGAGAAGGATCTGAAGGAATGTCCCGACCTGGGTCAGAAACCATGGATTCAAGATCTGAGTTGGATGACATCAAATCCATGTCCATTAGGAAATCAAAGTAATGTTTGTCAGTGCCTCAGTACCAATGATGCTCTGTTCCTGACATTGAAGGTCAAGGAGCCTGACGAGCTGTCTCAGAGCCAGAATGCACCGGGGTTGTTGGAGGCTCTGAGTATGGAGGGGCCGATACCTCGGTGAGGGCTCCGGAAGCATTAGGAGCACCAGCCTCAAGTGACTGCACCATAGCAGTGCGCTATGAGGTAAAACCTGAGGGCCTCGAAGACCCCAGTACAACAGCCACCAGGATCATAGCCAGAACCCATAATGGCCTGAACCCATTCATTGAGGGAGACTGGATAGGATTGTGTGACATCCGGCCCGGAAGCCTGAGCCACAATCCCCAAGCAAGGTATTTGGGGCTCCACCAAGAACTTAGTCTCAGGAGCATCCCCGAGTCCCTCTGTGGCTTTGGAGGGGGTTTCTTGCCATCGTGGCTACTTGGCCTGATGGCAGAAGTCTAGATCTGCCGATGAATGACGGTGGCAATGACGAGCATCGGAGTCCGATGTCGATGCCGAGGCCTTTGATACTTTTTCTGACAGAGACCCCGATCAATGCTTCTTGCTATGCTTTGATGCCAACGAAGAATGGGAAGCATGTGACAACTTTGACGCTTGGAGGCCCCTGAATGTACTTAAGTGGCTGAGTCTGACCAAAACAGCTTAACTCTCTGCTGCTCTTGGTTCTTGAGCCCTTTTGCCATCATGTGCTTGCAGGAAGCACAGGAGGAAATGTCGTGGTTGGGGCCTAGACATTTTAAATACCAGTCGTGCTGGTTAGTGGCTGAGATTATACGGCGGCACTTAGTAACATAGAAACATAGAAACATGATGACAGAAAAAGACCACATGGCCTATCTAGTCTGTCCTTCCATAACAACTACAACAGTCCACTTTTTACCTTTAGAGATCCTCTGTGTTGGTCCCATGCTTTTTTGAATTCAGTTACTGTCCTCATCTCTACCACCTCCACTGGGAGACTATTCCATGGATCCACTACTCTTTCTGTAAAGAAATATTTCCGCATATCACTCCTGAATCTATCTCCCTTCACCCTCATCCCATGTCCCCTCGTAGCAGAACTTGCTTTCAATTGAAAGAGGCTCTCTCCCTGAACATTTATGCCACGGAGGTATTTAAACATCTCAATCATTTCACCTCTATCCCGCCTTTCCTCTAAGGTGTACATATTAAGATCCTTAAGTCTGTCCTCATATGCTTTATAATGAAGCCCATTAATCATTTTAGTAGCAACCCTCTTCACCGACTCCATCCTGTTCACATCCTTTTGAAGGTGCGGTCTCCAGAATTGCACACCATACTCCAAATGAGGTCGCACCAAAGACTTATACAGAGGCACTATCACCTCCTTTTTTCTGCTAGCCATTCCTCTCCGTATGCACCCAAGCATCCTTCTAGCTTTTGCCGTCGCCTTTTCTACCTGTTTAGCTACTTTAAGATCATCAGACACAACCACGCCTAGGTCCCGCTCTTCTTTAGTGGACAAAAGTACTTCACCTCCTACACTGTATTGCTCCCTTGGATTGCTGCAGCCCAAATGCATGACCTTACATTTTTTAACATTAAATCCCAGCTGCCAAATTCTAGACCATTCTTCAAGCTTAGCTAGATCCCTCCTCATGTTATCTACACCTTCCTGGGTGTCTACTCTATTGCAGATTTTGGTATCATCTGCAAAGAGGCAAACCTTACCCGACAGCCCTTCCGCTATATCACTAACAAAGATATTAAAAAGAATCGGACCAAGGACAGATCCCTGGGGCACACCACTGGTAACATCCTTCTCCTCAGAGTGAGCTCCATTTACTTGTACTCTTTGTCGCCTCCCGCCCAACCAATTTCTAACCCAAGCAGTAACTTTAGGGTCCATCCCTAGGGTGCTCAGTTTGTTTATAAGTCGCCTGTGAGGAACAGTGTCAAAGGCTTTACTGAAATCTAAATACACCACATCTAGAGCTCTCCCTCGGTCCAACTCCCTGGTCACCCAGTCAAAGAAATCAATCAGATTTGTCTGACAAGACCTGCCTCTGGTGAATCCATGCTGTCTCGGATCCTGTAATCTGTTGGACTCCAGAAACCTCACTATTTTCTCTTTCAGCAGCGTTTCCAATAATTTACTCACCACCGAAGTTAAACTAACCGGCCTGTAGTTTTCAACCACATCCTTACTTCCGCTTTTGTGTAAAGGCACCACATGAGCCTCTCTCCAGTCCTTTGGCACCACTCCCGACTCCAACGAGGCATTGAAAAGTTCAGTCAGTGGAGTTGCTAGAACGTCCCCAAGTTCCCTCAGTATTCTAGGGTGTATCCCATCCGGTCCCATCGCTTTGTCTACTTTAAGTTGAGCTAGTTTCTCACGAACACAGTCTTCTGAAAATTGTTCGAGGTGTCCCTCGCGTCTGTTCTTATTTGTGGGTGTTTTCTGAGGTCCTGCTCCTGGTTCTTCATCTGTGAACACAGAACAAAAATATTTGTTAAGCAATTCCGCTTTATCCTTATCAGCTTCTACATATTCCCCCCCTGCACCCTTGAGTCTGACAATACCACTTTTGCCCTTCCTCTTCTCACTAATATATCTGAAAAATGTACATTTTTTTGAATCCACTGTGGGGTTTCTCCTTTTTGGAAAATGGAATGGAGGCCAAATCAAAGTGGGCAATGGTGCCCGATAAAAAATTAAGAAAATATAAGAAAAGTAAAAAGAAATTGGCACCAGAATGATGCAGGACCGCTCTGGGTGACAGGAAGGCAAAGAAGAAGTACCAGGGAGGTACCGAAAATTAAAGAAGTCTCTTCACGACGGGATCAGGACATGGTCCTGATGGCTCTGCAGAAAAAAAGATGACTGAGGAGAATTGCTGGAAAGACGGGAAAGCAGACATGCATGCATGGAGCGATGCTCCCAAAAGCTTTCCTATTGGATGCTGGGGAGTGTACCCGCACTGGGCTCCATCAATACTGACATCGCCTATATGTGAAGACGGCATTCCTGCTTGTTCTTGGAGATAAACTCCTGCTTGAATAGGGTCTAAGATCTATTAGTTAATAGACCAATCTATTTTTTTTGCCAATATTTACAAAGTAATGCTGGTATACTAAGCTCCTCAGAAGCTAACCGTGTACTATAAACATGTTCCTTAATATTCCCTACTATTCTCCATGCTGGAAGAGTTACTATTATTCACTCACACTGAAATTCCTGTAACAGTTTGGCTCAAATGTTAAATGTTAATACTTAGGCTTACTAAGTTTGACTTTTATTTATCCACTTTGAAGTTTTACATGTTATACTGTTTGGCTTAAATGTTAATTGTTAGACCTAACATGTTCCATGTAATGTTATATTTGTTAAACTTGTTGCCTGTACACTATTGTGACTAGTAGATACAGCAGCATAAAACGTTGCTAAATAAAGATATAAATGTAGATATTGAAGACTGAGGTATTTATTAGGTCAGGATACAGAAACGACTTAGGGAGGAGATGTGGCCTAGAGGTTAGAGATATTAACTCCAGGTCAGAAGAAATGAGGCATGTAAAATCAATTTCCTGTTCTCCTATTGACACTTCTAGCCATTAGAATGAAAGGAGCCTTTTGAGAAGAGAGCCTTAAGCATGCCTTCCCATTTCCCCATGCCTGGGTTTTCTCATTTGTAATTGGGGAAATAATATTCATTAGCTATGTTCTCCTTTGGTTGCTGCCTTGCAGGTCAGCCCTAAAGCTTTCTATCCCTGTAGAGCCTGCATGTGTAGTGCCAAAGTTTTATGAGGGCAATTTCCAGAGCTTTATAAGTGAGTAAATACCACATTTTGTCTGAAAAGTCCCAGGGAGTTCACAATGCACATGCTTTTAGCTGCATTAAAACGGGGTGTTCCTCTGGGCATACTTAGCTTAATGCAGGTTTGCATGAAGAGGACATAGAACTCCAGTCTGAAACATAATCGGGGGAAGCACTGGCATGACCTCTTTAATAAGATGGAAGGCAATCCCAGGAATAAGTCATAATTGTGTCTGTCACGGCTCATACTCTTGTACCTTCTCCATTTCTGATAACTAGATGATGCCCCAAGCCTGTTGCTGGTGCTTGCACCCTTCCAATGATGCCATCAGGGTTGTCTTAAAGCAGGGCCTGCTGTGGGAGGAACAGAGGACTGTGCCTGAAGGAAGAAGATCTCAGAAATGAGTGAGACCTGCGTTTGCCAGGTTCCATGTTCCTTTACCTACCGTGATTCTGATGCCCTGATAGTATCTACTGCCCCCACTGCTGGTGTCTTTATCCCAGTCATTGATGCCATTGGGCCTGTTTTAAGGCAAGACCCACCATCGGAGGAGGCATGTTGCTAGCAGGTCACTACCAAAGGGGCAAATCAAAGGGGTTGCCTGTCAGTCAAGAAAGAGTTTGCTGCAGATCCTGAGGGGAAGGAGAAGGGATTCTTCAAGGTCCTGTTTCATGGATGACCACCCATCCTTACGGTGTCTTTCAGTTTCTCATTCATGCTTACTCAAAACAAAATAAATTGCCGATACTCCAGTAAGCTATATTTATTTTATTTAACTAGGCTTTTATACCGCTTTTCTACCAGTCAAAGCGGTGTACATTCAGGTACTGTATATATATTTTTCCCTTGTCCCTGAAGGGCTCACAATCTATTTTTTGTATCAGAGGGTTAAGTGGCTCGCCCAAGGCCACAAGGAGCACCTGTGGGACTAGAAACCCCAGTCCTTCCAGCCCAAGGTTGCTGTCCAAGGTTGCTGTCCTCTAGCGGGGACTGGGGGAATCCGTAGTGAAGCAGTTCGCCTGTTAATTTCAGAGAGAAATGACAACACAAAACTTAAAAGATTGGAAAGAGACCAGACACTTGGGGTGTGTATGTGTATGTGGGTGTGTGTATGTTTATATTCAGTCCATAGTTGTCAGCTTTTTTTTTTTTAAATGTCGGCTGCCACAGGTAAAAAATCCAGATATTCAACACCGGTATCCAGATACTGACCAGCGCTGAATATCTGGGTTTAGCAGTCAGCACCAGCACTATCCAGTAGCGGCAATATTCAGCTGCGGTCCGGATAAGCAATTTGTAAAATGGATAGCAGCAATAGAAATCGCCGCTCTCTAGATAAGTGTCTGCTCCATCTCAGCACCTCAGCTCGGCCCACAGACCATCCTGCCACTCTTCTGGTAGTGCCAAGTGGATCAGAGGAAATATTCAGCTGCACTTCCCGGATTGTGCTGCTGAATATCCCTCTCAATGGAGCTTATTCAGTTAGCAGGATAAATCCTTTCAAATATTAACCCCAGGGTTCTTTACTGCTGAAGTCTCTTTTCCATCCCCCCCCCCCCCTTTCTCCCTGGGCAATCCTTTGGCCAGATTTCACTCAGTAGCTTTCCACATCCTGTGCTCTTCTTTCTCAGATATCTGAAATGTCACTTCTCACCAATACACACACTATTGCGTCCCAGACTCCAACCACAGATCTGCTTTAAAAAAGGCAAAAACTCCCTTGGTACAAAAGTATTGCTGGACATCCTCTCCCACAGAACTTCCATTGGTCATAGGTCCCAGGCAGAAACTTCTTAGCTGCAAGCTCTCTCCCCTGGTCCTCTCAAACAATCAAAAGCACTCTACAATCCTCCCCCCTATGCTTTATCAAGGCAAAAAGAGGGCAAGAATTCAAACTCTTTTTCCTCATTGGAGAGACCAGTGCAATACCCTAGGTCAGGGGTCTGCAACCTTTAAGACATAAAGAGCCACTTGGACCCGTTTCCGAAGGGAAAAAAAAACTGGGAGCCGCAAAACCATTGCGACATTTAAAACAAATCTAACACTGCATATATTGTTTCTTACCTTAATGCTATATACGACCCCCTACTTTTCCTGTTAAAATATAGGTGTTTCGCCTATACTCGCCGTATAAGACTACCCCTCTTCCTTCGCACACCAAAAAAAATACGCCAGAAAATATCACAACAAGTAACAATATTTGATTTCAAAATTATGATGATTTTGTAGTCAAATCACTAATATGAAATAAAATTATTTTTTCTACCTTTGTTGTCTGACCAATTTATTCTTTGATCATGCTGGTCCCGATCTGAGACTTCTGCTTTCCTGTCTTCTCTTAGCTCTCTTTCTGTGGTCTATGGTCCATCTGCCATTTCTTATCTCTTCTTTCGTTTTCTTCACTTCTTTCCATCAGCCTATTTCCAGTCCCAGTAACCCTCCCCAATATCAGCCCCTTTCCAGTCCTCACTCCCAGTACCTTCCAATGTCAATTTGCATTCCCATGATTGCCACTGGTGTCCATTTCCTTCCAGTCCCCCTCCTTCCCCACTGACCAGTCCCTTGTAGTACAAATACCATGGCAGCCCCTCTCAGATCCAGGTCCATTCTCCCATCCCCTCATATCAGCCCATTTGTAGCCTTAGCCCCCAGTTATCTTCCAGGGCCAGAAGCTCTATCCTCCCCTCCCCACAATCAGCCCATGCCCAGTCAAAGCCCCCCAATCAGCTCGCTTCCAGTGCTAATCCCCCCTCAACCCCATTACCAGTGCTAGCCTCCCCTAATCAGCCCAATACCAGTCCTACCCCCCATCAGCTCATTACCAGTCCTAGCCTCCCCTAATCAGCTCATTTCCAGTGCTAGTCCCCTCAACCCCATTACCAGTGCTCCATCCCTCCATGTCAGCCCCCTCCCTCCCTCCATCCATATCAGCTCCCTCCCTCCATGTCAGCCCGCCTCCCCAATCCCTCCATGTCAGCCCCCTCCATCCCTCCATGTCAGCCCCCTCCCTCCATCCATATCAGCTCCCTCCCTCCATGTCAGCCCCCTCCATCCCTCCATGTCAGCCCCCTCCCTCCATCCATATCAGCTCCCTCCCTCCATGTCAGCCCCCCTCCCTCCATCCATCCATATCAGCTCCCTCCCTCCATGTCAGCCCCCGCCCTCCCTCCATCCATATCAGATCCCTCCCTCCATCCATATCAGCTCCCTCCCTCCATGTCAGCCCGCCTCCCCAATCCCTCCATGTCAGCCCCCTCCATCCCTCCATGTCAGCCCCCCTCCCTCCATCCATCTCAGCTCCCACCCTCCATGTCAGCCCCCCTCCCTCCATCCATCCATATCTGCTCCCTCCCTCCATGTCAGCCCCCTCCCTCCATGTCAGCTCCCTCCCTTCTTCTGCAGCCGCGGCTCCCTGCCTCTTAGGGAACCGCGGCTGTGCTTTTACAATCATCCCGGAGCCCTGCCTGTCTTGACGGGCTCCGTGCAGCATTGTCCCGCCTACAAACCTTCCAGTAGAGGCGGGACAATGCTGCATGGAGCCCGTCAAGACAGGAAGGGCTCCGAGATGATTTTAAAAGCACAGCCGCGGTTCCCTAAGAGGCAGGGAGCCGCGGCTGCAGAAGAAGGGAGGGAGCTGACATGGAGGGAGCCCATAACGCCACATTTAAATACATCTTTACAACACTGTTGCCTGTCACCGGGCGGGCAGTGTGCTCCGGAGCCGCGGCAAAGGTGAGAAAGAGCCGCATGCGGCTCCGGAGCCGTGGGTTGCCGACCCCTGCCCTAGGTCCTGATCATCAGGAGACTCTATACACCATCTTGAGCTTGGCAGGAAGAACAACCAATACAAAATATTTCTTCCACACTCAAGTTCAGTGATTTTCAACCTGTGGTCTGCAGACCACTGAGTGTTGGCAAGACCATTACATGGGTTCCAGAGGACACAGAAAAGAGAAACAAGAGAGGGAGATGGAGGATGGTGGGGACTGATTGGGGGGGGGGAGGAGAGATACTAGTGGAGACAGGATGGGGAAGGGAGTTAAAGAGGGCTAGTGGGAACAGGCTTGGTGCTGAGGGGACAGCAACTGAAAGAGTAGTAGGGTTGAATTGGGGGTCCCTGTACCTTTTGGAGGTTAATAAGGGGTTCACACAACTAAAGAGATTCGGAACCTCTGCTCTATATCATTCTCTCTTTTTTCGTTTGTCTCAAGCCCCGTTTGGTGCTTCAGGTTCTTTCCTCCCCCTCCCCCAAGTCATGAGATTCTTGGCAATAGAGCTCTCACAGGGAGAAAAAGAGGCAAAAGACAATTTTCCCTCCAAAACTCTTATTTATTATTTATTTATTTATTTGCTTTTATATACCACACTCTTTGAAATCAGTGCGGTTTGCATATAACAAAACAGTATAACGGTTTACATAGAACAATTTGTATAGAACACCTATAGAATAGTTAGCATAGAACTATAAACATTGAGCTATTAACAAGTAACAGTAGGTAACAAGTAATAACAGGGGGCTACAGTAGATGAAATACAGGGAACTGAAGTTGGAGAATGCGGTGGGGGACTAGAAGCAATCTGAGCAAAGTCTTAATTCAGGGTGGCTGGTCCTAAACTAGCTGAAATAAGTATGTCTTTAACGCTTTCCTGAAGGATGTCAGGTCTGTGATGGCATGGATCGCTGGGGGTAGGGCATTCCAGCGGGTTGGAGCATAGAGGGAAAAGGCACGGTTTTTAGTTGACTGGGTGCATGTTCTTATTGCTGAAGGGGTGACGATTTTCCATGTATGACCACCTTGTTCTGTTTTCAGGAACACGCTGTATGAGGTTTGTGAGGGAAGTAGCAGACATTCTGTGCAGAGACTTGTAAGTAAGTAATAGGGTTTTGTATACCAGGCGGCTTGATATTGGGAGCCAATGTAGCTGGATCAAAAGTGGCGTGATGTGTTCAAATCTTGATGCAGATAGAGTGTTCTGGCGGCTGTATTCATGATTAGTTGTAAAGGCTGGAGAGCGTTCTTTGGTAGGCCGAGGTAGATTATGTTGGCATAGTCCAAGTGAGGAAAGATAAGTGCTTGGCATACTGTGCAAAAGTCCGAGGGCTCGAGGAGAGGGCGTAGATGTCGGAGGGTTCTTAGTTTGTGGTAGACTACCTTGATAATGGTTTGTATGTGGGCTTCCCAGTTCATATGTTGGTCTAAGATGACCCCCAAGATAACGTACTTGTTGTTGAACTGTGAGTTCAATATCTTTCAGCCTGAGGGAAGCTGGTGGGGTGAAAGCTTGGTCTTTAGTTATGAATAAGACCTCTGACCATTTTACTGTTCACCATCAGATTGTGGGTAGTGAGCCAGTCGGAGACCGCATTGAAGCATTTTGTAATGTGAGAGTAGTCGGGGCTGTTTATGGAGAAGGGTGCTTAGAGTAGGACGTCGTCGGCATAGATGTGGTAGTAGATGTTGAATGATTGTATAAGGTGCAGATAGGCTGAATATAAATGTTGATGAGTAGGGAGAAGAGGGATGAGCCTTGCGGGACTCCTTGCGTCTGCTGGAATGGTTTGGATGACTGGGTTCCTATGTGGACTTGTTGCTGGCGATCAGACAGGTATGATTTGAACCAGTTGAGGGCATGGTTCCTTATACCTTTTTGATGCAGGTGAGCGAGTAGGAGATTGTGGTCGACAGTGTTGAAAGCAGAGGCGATGTCCATGAAAATAAGGATGAATCCTTGTTTTTTCTTGTTTAGGCCTGTGTGGAGTCTGTCCAAGAGAGTCACCAGTAGGGTTTCCACATCGTGGTATTGGCAGAATCCATGTTGCTGTAGGTCCAGAGGTGAATGGGAGTCAATGTGGTCCTGGATTTGTTGGTGGATCTTTTCCAGTATTTTGACCAGAAAGGGGAGGCTGGATATGGGTCTGTAGGAACTGGTCTCTGATGGGTTTAGCTTGCTGTTCTTTATGAGTGGCCTGATAGAGGCGGTTTTGAGAGGCGGGGATAGAAAGCCTTCAGATAGCGATTTTGGCTATGACAGGACTAAGATCGGATCGTACCTGCTTGATCCGAAAAGCTTGGCATAGATCAGTTGGGGAGGTGGTGGTGGTGTTGAGTCTGCAGATAATCTTTGCTTTGGAAGAATGTAGTGAAGGCTTCAGGGCTAGGAATACTTGTTGGTTCATATGAAGATGCATCTTTAGTGAGGGATTTGACGAGATCGAAGAGCTCTTGAGGTTTGTTGAGAGCACACATGAGGGTGCTGGTGTGGTATTCCTTTCTCTTAGTGTTAACTGCTATTTGATGTTGATGCAAGTGATCCAGGTATGTAGATTGGTTGTTGATGTGTCTTGATCGTCTCCAGCGGAGTTCTAGTTTTCTAAGGTGTATTATTGATCTGCGGAGGTCAGCGGTAAACCAAATGGCTACGTGATTCTTATAGGCAGGTTTTCTGGAGGGTGGTAAGCGTGCAGCTCTGGAGAGGTTGTTGTTCCAATTTTCTATAAGCTCATCCAGATCGTCAGTGTCGGAGTTGAGGTTGCGCAGAGTGTCATTTAAGAATGTTTCTTTATTAAAGTGTTTGAAGCGACGGCATATGGGGGGGACTCAAAACAGCTGAACGTTGTTTTTCTGTGTTGTATGGGATGTTGAAGAGTATGGCATAATGGTCAGACCAGGGGACCGGTAGAATGAGTGGTGGGGTCTGGTTGCTTAGTGCGTGGCAGGGTAGAGGGGTAAAAATAAGGTCCAGAACGTTGCCTCTGGTGTGGGTAGGGGTATGAATGAGTTGGTGATAGTCCAGTGAGGTCATTGTGTCCAGGAATGCTGTGGAGAGTTTGGTAGGGAGTGATGGGAGGTTGAAGTCAACTAGGATCCAGAGTTCTTTCTTCTGGGTATTCTGGTTGCATGCTAGGTCAAGTATTGCAGCCAGGTCCTCAGCATTTGAGGATGGTGGTAGGTAAATAAGGCAGGCTGCTAAGGTCTTGTTTGAGACGAGGATGCTGTCAACATTGGTTGCGCTATGGGCTAAGTCGCACTGGAGATGGAGGTCGCTTTGGGCTATTATTAGGACCCCTCCACCTTTTCGATTAGTTCTGGGACAGTTGAGGAGGTCGCAACCAGGAGGCTTTATTTGGTTAGTGAGGATCGCGTCAGTGTCCGTTAGCCAGGTTTCGGTGATGAAGAGCAGGTCAAGATTTCGATGATTAATGTGGTCAGTGAGGAGAGGTCACTTGTTGCGGATGGATCGAGCATTTATTAGCATGCAGTTTAGATTTTTTAGGAGAGGGAGTTTGCATCTTTTGTTCTTAACCAGAGGTTGACAGATTATGTGAATCAGTCGGCGATGGTTAGCTGATGGTGATGGTCTGTTTGGGTAGGGAGAGTTGTGGTAACTTTTATGTCCCAGAGTTCGTACAGTGGGTATTAGGCCTTGGCGTTGTGCAAATGAACCTGTCCATGAGAGGAGTAGAGGAGGAGTATGAGAGTGAGGTGCCCCGACATCATTATGGTTGCTGGTGGGAGAGGAGGAGTCCTTAGGGAGCGCACTTGGAAGGTACTTCGGGTGCTTATGAGGGCTTGAGGCATTGGTACTTGGTCATGGGTGTACAGAGATTAGGAATGTTGAGGTTGTTGCTGTTGGAGGCTTACCTTATGGTTAGCAGTGATGTTGGTAATGTGTAGATGTGGTGTTCTACGTTAGAGGATGTTGGTGGCATTACTCTGCCGAGATTTATCATTTGTGCGGTGGACTTCTTGTGAGGTCCATGTGGCTGGTGCAGCAGTGGCAGGATGTTGCAGATGCTTTAGAGTGTGTTCGCCCTCAGGAGTGGGCCCGCCAGGAGGCACTGCCTCTTGGGTCTGGTGCTGCTGGGGTGCATTGGGCCCTGATTGTCCGTAAGTGGAGGATTGGGAGGGGTTTCTTCCTCCCGATCTCCTTTCCGCTGTCGATTCGGGCTGGAGGCAATGGCTGATGGTGCCGGGAGGCGCTGCCTCTTGGGTCTGGTGCTGCTGGGGTGTGTTGCCCTGGGGTCTGGTGCTGCTGGGGTGTGTTGCCCTGATGGCCATGAGTTGCCCTGATGGCCATGTGTTGCCCTGATGGCCATGAGTGGAGGATCGGGAAGGGTTTCGGCCTCCCGATCTCCTTCCCACTGCCGATCGGGGCTCAGCAGGGCGGGAAGCAATGGCTATTAACCCTGTTACCTACTCTATCCCTCCCCCTGGCTTTCCTAATTGGGAACTAGCTAGAAATTTCCTCACAAATTTGAGTTTGGATTTAATTCGTAGGCTTACAGGCCACATACATGAGTGGAGGTGTGGCCTAGTGGTTGGGGCAAGGTACTTCAGGCCAGAAGGTCGGGGGTTCAAATTCCACTAGAGGACAGCAACCTTGGGCCGGAAGGACTGGGGTTTCTAGTCCCACAGGTGCTCCTTGTGGTCTTGGGCAAGCCACTTAACCCTCCATAGCCCATGTTCCCTGTAAAATAGTTATCTCCAAGTTATAATGCCCTGTTCAATGTAATTTCAGTTTGTTCAATGTAAACCGTACTGATGCAGAATAGCACGGTATATAAGAGAATGTAAATAAATAAATAAATAACATACATGAGATATGAGACGTTTATAGCATTACGGTCCTAATAAGAAATATAACTAACATACATAACAATATATGTGTCAACAGAAGTCCAAAACTATGCCATAGTTATATAATCAGTTATAATTAAAGTATGGCATCCTCCCTGCATGCCTATTAACAACCAAAATCTATTACAAAGTAGAACATGCTGAGGCTTACCCCTTAAATACTAGGGTCCTTGGTGACCATGGGAGTCACATGTGTATTTACACATACCCCTGGAGCCTCCTCTTCTACGCATGATTAAAAGCATACGTGTAGAGAAAAAAATATGTACACTTAAAGCTATTCCAAGAGAAGGCAATTTGCAAATAGGCAGTTAATGCACACAAATCACTTTACCTGTGTAAATGGCTTTGAATGTTGGCCTTGCAAGTAGCATATCAAAGTGCTGAGGTTTACACACTTAGCTGCTGAAACAAATGTACAGTTGCAAGGAAATAATGAGGGCACAGACATCTTGCAGCCTGGTTAAGCCATTCCATTTGAGAATGGACATTGCTAGTAAACAGTCTATAAGGCTGTCAAGACAGGTTAACTGCGACCAGAATGATTTTCTTAGGGAATATTGCTGTGTTTGCTTAAGCCACAGTCCATAAATACTTAATGGGAGTTCATTTTAGCCACGATGGTCGAGCCTGTGTAAAAGGCAATGGAGCTAGTGAGTTATCTGTCCCATTTGTGCATTACGTAAGGCTGCCAAGCAAGGTCTTCAAAAAGAGTTTAAATGAATATTGATTTAGATATAGAATCACACATTTTTCATCCACAAAATAAATTATTAATTTTCTTAATGCAATTTTTAAAGATACTTTATTGGTGAATTGATCTACTGACATGCAAATGATTTCTACTTTTCCTTGCATCAGCATATTTATTCATTTGGGAAAAGTACTAACTGAAGGATATTTGGCCACCTTAGATCAAGATCCAAATTAGATTATGTTGTACATTCCATTCCACCAACATCTCAGTTTTGTTTCATAAACTTTTAAAAGCCACTTAAAATCTTTCTTCTACAGTTCTCATTTAGTGATTGGTGAAGAACCACATTCTTGCTGAATTTGAAGGTAAAATGTGACATTTTTACTCCTTAAAACATTATCAAATGCCATAATATGAGTTCCTGCAGGACTTTGGGACATCACTGTGCATAGCTATTTTGATGAAGCTTATGAGCTAAGTACTTTTCCTTTTCTGGAACTTCATCTTTTGGACTGCATTTTTGATTCCTTGAACTTGAGTCTGTGACTTCTATTCCTTCAATCAAATCTATTATTCATTTAGCGTAGGCTGTGTGGCATTATCTCACTGAATATATGCATCTCTTGTGAAAGTTTACGTTGATCACTTTGGTGGCATTGTTTTATATTTTGAGTGTGGGGGGAACATGATGATGTACCACACTGAAGGAATTCTGGGGCCTATCGAGCACTTGTTGCACTGATTCAGCCCTGCATTGCCTAACAGAATGTTGGTTGATACCCCTACCTTCTATTAATCATTTTTAAATATAATATAAACATAAACTTGTATTTTGTATATCTTTTGTATGTAGTGGGAGAACAGTTATTTTTTTTTAGCTCTGCTATTACATATGCTTGTTTTATTGCATGTGGAGCAATTGCCCTTTATTTTTCTTTGGTCATATAATAATAGGATGCATAGGGAGAGGCATAAGCAGTATAACTGGTAGAAAAAAGAGATAAGATTTACCAGTGACTTGTACAGAGCCTATCTGAAATATTGCATCCGGTTTTGGAAGCTGTTCCTCTGAAAGTATATACACAGCTACAGTGCCTTATTTATCACCCATTATTCAATTGCCCAGGTTTTTACTCGTTTAGAGCCTGCCTTTCCTCTCAATAGCCCAACAGTCAAAAAGGCAGTTCCTTTGGAGACTTCCGTGGTTCATCCTGAATCCCACCCATAGTTGTCACTACTCTGCAGTAGTTGGGTCTCCATATCCATGTAGCATGTTAACTCCAACCCCTGCTGAAAATTAGATTTGTGAATTGAATCCACTGTCAGACATCCATTCCAGAGTTTTCTGGAAAGGCCCAAAGGTTTTTCATGGAAGTTTTCATACTGCTGTGGTCTCATTGCTCTCCTCAATTAGTTTCATCCGCCCTATCAGTTTCCCTGTTGCACGTTTTCTCCAGTTCTGAAATGGTCCTCAACTACTTTGATTCTTTAATCAGAGGATAGGCTCATGACTGAAACAAATCTGGCTTCCCCTGTTTTAAGCAAAGGATAGGGCTCTAGGCACTCGAGTATGGAGCCTGAGAGAGCCAGTGCCGAGTGTCAAGCAGAAGCACCTTTTCAGAAAATAGTTCCAAGAACCCAGAAGTAAAGGGGGCTCTGCACGCTGCAAAATACTCCTAGAGATAAGCTTAACCTCCTATGCTAATGAATCACTGCATCCATCTCCAGAAGTCTGTTCAATAGCCTTTAATTCTGATGTCCAAAGAACTCTGGCAAATACTGGTTTCTGCTAGGCCAGTCTTGATAGAGAGATCAGCTCTGTTCAAGGTGGAATTTGTACAGAAGAATTGAGGCGATGCTTGTTTGTAACATTGAACATGATCAAATTCAAACAGACGTATTGCCATCTCTTGGTCTGTCAAGTCAGTGGCAGTGGAACATGTGGTTGGTGGGGCCAAACAAAACAACCTCCGTGCCTGTAACCCAAGCTCCCTAGTTTCTGATGCTCTGTGGGACAAAACGCTGGTTGGGCCATAGCCCCAATGGCCCATTCCATTCTGCTGCTTATGTTTCAAGTGATCCATCCTTCAGATTGTCGTCTCCATAGCTGAGCATATCAGTGGTGATGTACAATGTGCCTGTTTCAACACTGTCCACAGCAAGTAAAATATTAGAATGCAGGGAGTGGAAAGCCTGTCCTACTTGCTAGCACCAACCAGTGTCAATAACCCCAAAAAAATTACTTTTAGGCTCATGGTGCTAGGGATGGCCCTTTTCAGTACATCCTTTCTGAATCAATGTCAGAAGAATCCTGTGGCCCTGCTGGTTGTGCCAACAAGAATATTTTTTTAACTTCTCTTCAGGGCCTTCTCTTCCAAAGGCAACAACCAGTTTCCCCTAAGATCTGCCCTTCTCCACTTTTGTTCAGATGACAGCTAAGGTCACACCCCTTGACATGCAAGCAAAGGGTTAGCCCAGGATACCTCTTATTGGCCTCAACTACCTGGATTCCCCCAAAGAGCTAGTGATAGCACCTATTGATCCTCTCAGGATATAGAGAAAAGTATATGAGACACTCCATATACTGTATTTATTTAGATTTATGAAACACAGTTTTCAAAACATGTTTGATGTGGTTTATAAGAAAAATCATACAAACACGTAAATTACAAATATTATGGGCCTGATATCTGCAAGGAATTTACATGGTTTAAAGCCCAGTAAACTGTGTAAATGCCTTAACCAGGAATATTCAACAGCACCTACATGATTAGTGCTGTTGAATATTTCCAACTATGTCCTCTATGTGCTCCGATGCTATCTGGATAGCATTGGGGCGTGTTGGGGGTGTTCAGGGGCAGATCAGAGGCAGGGAGTCCCGATAACCAGTTAGCCCTCTATGACGTGCCTAGTTCCAGCCATGGCTGCTAACCAGGTAGCAGCCCAATATCACCGCTACCCGGTTAGTCTCTGTGGCTGGTCCACACGGCGCCTAACTTGGTTATTCAATGCCATTACGGTGGCATTGAATATTTGGGTTTAGAGGTCAGCGGGCAGGGCTATGTGCCGCGTTTGCGCATAGCCCACCCAACAATATCATGCCCTATATATTTAATTTAAAAAACATAATAAAACAATTCAAAATGATTATAGACAAGCTAAAAAATACAGAACACAAAAAAACACTATAAAATTATTATGGAAAGAATAACAAAGTTAAATCTGAATGTGTTTGTTAACCCTTATTACACGCCCATCAAATATGTCACTATGGGCCTGTGTGATATCATTTGAACTGCCACATCTTCACATCCTTATGTTCTTATCCATCTTCTGAGGATGTCCTACTTCTCTGATAAACTAATCTGGCCTGTGTCTTATCTGGTTCCATGAAGAGTCTCTTAGATGCAGACTTGTGCCACAAGTTTCTCCTTAAGATACAAAGGACCCATATCTGTCAGGGTAATGATCTTAAAAATAATCCTGGCTTTTGTAGATAATCAATGGAAACTCTTCATTACTGGAATAACAAGCTCATGAAATTTCAGACCCCCAAAAAGCCTAACCATTGAATTATCTTAAGCAATTTCTAAGGGAGACCAAGCAAGGAGTGAATTACGATAGTCCAAATTATATGTCCTATTGGTAGGAAGGCAAAGACCAAGAACTGTGTCCAGGCAACTGAAGGATTTCATAGGTTCCTGATTCTACATCATAGTGGGGTTCTTAAATCCACCCTGAAAAGATTCTGAAAATTAAGAATTCATGCCTCCAGGACAGGATTCTGAGGCCTTTGGTGTACTTTGCCTTATTACTTTCGAGGGAAGGGAGCAAAGGTTAAAGAAGTCATATTGTCCGGAGGAGCAGAGGGACCAAGTCAGCATTGCAATGCAATGTGTGCCTTTGAGTCAGTCCTGACTCCTGGCGACCCAGAAGCTCTCCTGGGTTTTCTTGGCAGTGTCACCGGAAGTAGATTGCCAGGCCTTTCTTCTGAGGCAATGGAGGGTTAAGTGACTTGCCCAAGGCCACAAGGAGTGCTAGTGGGAATTGAACCCTGGTTGCTTGGTTACCAAGCCAGTGTTCTAACCACTAGGCCATGTCTGAGATTCATCATCTTTTTTGTGAAGAAGCATTTTGAGAATATAACACCCATAATATAACTTAACACTCAGTCCCCTATGTGCTTCCTTACCATACCTCTGGAAGTATCCTTGTACTTAGCTATTGTGTTGTCTGTCTTAACCAGACTATAAGTTTTGTTGAGCAGAGACTGTCTTTTATATGTGCCTGTGCAGCGCTGTGTATACATTGTAGCACTATACAAATAGTCAGTAGTAGTAGTAATAGTAAAGCGTAGTTACTTTCCTGTAACAGGTGATCTCCGGGAACAGCAGGAATTAAGTCTTCAGGTATGGGTGACATTGGATACCAATGGAGCCAGCGCAGGAAGCTCCCCAGCTACCAGTAGGAAAGCTTTTGGGAGCAGTCCACTGCACCTGTGCTGGTGCCTTCCCGCTGTTCCAACGTACTCTCCTCAGTTGAGAATATAACTGAAGAAAAATGAGAGTAGTGAAGAGAGAAGAGAGAACCCTACAACTCCACAGGGAGGTGGGTGGGTTGTGAAGACTAAATTCCTGTTGTTCTTGGAGATCACCTGTTACAAGTGAGTAACTACACTATCTCCAGGAACAAGCAGGAATGTAATCTTCACATATGGGACTCCCTAGCTCCCAGATCTCAGAGGACACAGTTTATGTCGGACAAGGTCATTGACCTTGACTTCCCAGTCACAGAGATTTGGTCAGAGTGGGCAGGGGGTAGGAGTTCTATTTACATCCCAAAGAGATGCTGAAGGACTACCTGGCCAAAGGCTGCATCCCTGCGGGAGTCCTTGTCCAAGCAGTAGTGGGCCACAAAGGTATGGATGGAGGACCATGTAGCAGCTCAGCAAATCTCAGCAATGGATACTGTACGTAAGTTGGCAACAGAGGCCGACATAGCCTAGACATTGTGAGCCATGACGTGAACCTTGAGGGGAAGTCCTGCTTTGTCATAAGAGAAAGATATGTAGTCCGCTATCCACTGGGATAGGAAGCGTTAGGTTACTGAAAGACCCAGGTGTGCTTGGTGAAAGGACACAAAAAGCTGAAAGGTTTTCCTGAGGGTTTGTGTTCTCTGGAAGTAGAAGGCCAGAGCTCTCTTGCAGTCGAGGGTATGCAGAGTTGCTTCTGCATGTGAGGCGTGCGGCCATGAAAAGCAGACTGGGAGAATGACAGATTGATTTATATGAAAAGGGGAGACCACTTTTGGGAGAAAGTGGGGGTGTGTCCATAGGACACATGGTGAAAACGCATATAAGGGGCGTGAGCCACCAAGGTTTGTAACTCATTGACGTGCCTGGCTAAGGGTCAGGGCGATGAGGAAGAGCACCTTCCATGATAAATAGCAGAGGTGTGTGGTTGCTAACAGTTCAAAGGGTGGTTTGAGGAGTTGAGCTAGCACCATTTTGAGATCCCATGCCACTGGTAGCAGGCAAATAGGTGGCTTGGTGAGGAGTAGACCCCTCATGAATTGTGCCACTAGAGGAACTGTGGAGATGGGCTTGCCATCGACAGTGTTATGAAAAGCTGAAATAGCACTCAGGTGCACTCGTACAGAGTTTGATTTAAGACTGAGTGAGGATAAATGATAGAGATAGTGCAACAGCGTTGGAACTGATGCTTCGAATGGATTGTGAGCATTTTGAGAGTACCATGTAGCATACCGTCACCATTTGTAGGAATAAGTCTGTCTGGTGGAGGGTTTTCTGGAGAAAAGGAGGATGTCCTTGACCTCTATAGATAGAGGAAGATCCTGAAGAACTATGCTCTCAGGAGCCAGGTCATTAGGCAAAGGACTCCGAGATTGGGGTGGAGGAGTGCTCCATTGTCTTGTGAGAGAAGACCTGGCCCGGATCCCAGCGGGATTGGTGAGGTTTGTGCCGTAGGTAGTAGGAGGGAAAACCATGGTTGGCGAGGCCAGTGTGGGGCTATGAGTATCATGGAGTCTGTCTGCTCCCAGTTTGAAGAGCATCTTCAAGATTAAGGGAATGGGGTGGAAAGGCATACAAGAGATCCTAACCCCAATGGATCATAAATGCATCCAATGCCAGACTGAGTTTGGATGGTATCTTGGAGCAAACCCAGGGAAGCTTGGAGTTCTGCGGAGTGGCAAAGAGATCTATCCATGGAGTTCCCCAGAGGTGGAACAACTCTGTTGCCTTTGTCAGATCGCAAGACCATTCATGGGATTGCAGGATGTGACTCAGGTGGTCTGCCAGGAGATTGTGCTCTCCTGGAATGTAAACTGCACATAGGTTCATGTGACGAAGTCCCAAAATTTGCAGGCTTCCTGACAGAGGAAGAGAGCCCATTCCTCCCTGTTTTTGATAGAAAACACTGCCACCTGATTGTCTGTCTGTATGAGGACTAGACTGTTGGAGAGTTGATGCTGAAAAACTTGGAGAACTTTCATGATTGCTCGAAGTTCCAAAAGGTTTATCTGTTGTTGGGACTCTTGTGCTGTCCAGAGACCCTGTATGCGGAGAGAGTCTGTAGGTGCTCCCCAACCTTGTTTGGAAGCATTGATTGTCAGTGTATGCTGTGGCTGGGGAATCTGAAAAAGTGACCTTGCCAGTAGATTTTCTGGGATGCACTGCCATTGGATGGAGTCGGTCATGGGAGATGCTATTTGGATCAGATCCCATAGGATCCCTGTGGCCTGAATCCACCGAGTTGAGAGAATCCATTGTGTCTGACGCATGTGGAATCTGACACATACTGTGGAGGCCATGTGGTCTAGTAGTGTTAGAAAGCAGTGTGCTGAAGCCTCTTGGCTTTGTTGCATGTTTGTGGCCAGTTGTATTAAGCTGTTCATTGGGAGAAAAGCTTTGCACTGCTTGGTGTCTAGGATGGCAACCTCTGCATTGTAATGCAGGATCAGTTGTGGACTGGCTATGTTTCCTATCTGGGAGTCAAAAACTTGTTATAGCAGGAGTTGGTTGAGTTTGAGGTTGTCTCTTAGCGAGTCTGGGCTTCTTGGCCTGCTTGGAGCCCTGCTGCTTTTGTTGTGGGTGGTAGGCTGGCTGGGAATAAGAAGGGTAAAACCTTCTCTTCTTAGGACAGAAGGCTTTTTTAGGTGGTGCCTTCTTTTTGGAGGGGTCAGATGTCTTCTTAGAGAGCCGTTTGAGGGTGGTATCCTCAGTCTCTAGTTCCCCTGCCTTCTCCAGCAAGTTTTTGCCAAATAGGTTTTCACCCATGCAGGGGATATTGCCAAGCTCATCTTGGATCCATTGTTCCAAATCCGAGGTCTGAAGCCAAGCCAGACGTCTTGCCCCTATAGCTATATAGAAGATGCTCTGCTGGATGACTCAAACGCATGAAAGGTGGCTCTGTTGACAAAGTTTGATAGATTCTGACTATGGGAGAGGACAGCCTGGAATGCTAGTCATTTTTCCTCTGGGAGGAAAGAGAGGAATCCTTCCCAGTCCTTGTTCAGTTCTTTAAGGAACATCCCCATATAGAGGATGTGGGAATTAATTCTACTAGCCAGCACTGATGCCTGAAAAGAGCACCAGGCAAAGGAATCAAGGTTCCTTGATTCATGGCCCAGAGGGATTCAAGCATGGTTCTTCCCATTCTTTATCCAGCACAACGCCGATTCCACCACCATGGAATGGTGAGGAAGCTGTGGGTTTTGAAAGCTGGGGCAGTCGGGTACTCGATACATAGTATCCAATAGATGACTTATAGGAGAGATGGTAAGAGGAGTCTCCCACATTTATAGCATCAAATTATGTAGAATTCGATGCACTGGTAGGATGGTAGCTTCTTTTGGTGCCGTGGGGCATTGGAGGATTTCCAGCTCCTCTGTCCTTGGCTCTGGTTCCGATGCTGCCTGGATCGAGAGGCCCGCCACCATATCCCTGATGAATTCCTGAAAGTACATGTCCTCAGGAGGGGATTTTCTGCATGTATTAGACAATGGTGGCAAGGGTTCCAAGGCGAAGTCTCGAAGGTCATCGGAGTCCAGTGACCAGTGGATCAGAATCTGTTGTGTCGGTATCAGACTCTGGTGAGTATTGGCGGTGCCCCTCGATGTCTTCAGGTTCGAAGCTGTGCATCATCCAGGAGGGATCTGTGGATGGTGGAGGTATTGGTACCTGAACCGAAGTCTCGGTGTCTCGAGGCCTCTGCATCGATATTGATGGTACCATCGGGGATGGCTGTTGAGGGATCGAGGATGGCATCACTAGCTGATTCTCCAGGGCTGTTGGTGTCAGGGACACTGATGCCACCAGGACAGTTGCTATGGTCCTTTCCAAGGATAGCATCTGCTGATCCAAGGAGGGAGCCTGTGTCTGGTCCAAAGACAGAACGGGGCTGCATGCCACTTTACCAGCACACTGCATCGGGGGTTCCGCAGAGGCAGAGGCCCAGGGTACATACCGAATCCCCACTGGGGCTTTGGAGGACAAGTCCTCCCGCCAAGGATGCTTGGACCTATGGCTCGAGTCAGACAAAGTCTTGGACGATTCTCGGTGCGAACGGGAATGTTCTCTCGATTCCTGAAGCTTACCGGATGAGTCCTTGGACTTACAGTATGGCTTGGTTCCTTTGGAGTCTCAGAGTTCCTGGGGTCTGGACTTATATTTTTGAGAGTGAGATGGAGAAGTAGGTTTCTTTGATTTCTTCTCCTCATGTCTGGACTCCTTGGAGTGTGTTTAGAAGCGTGAGAGCCCAACGACGCCCTTGAAGAAGTCAAGGCCAACGATACTGTGTCCGAAGAAAAAGTTCTCTGAACTTCTTGGCCCAGTTCCCCAGGACCCTCTTGGTCATTTGCTTGTATAGGGAGCACTCCTGAGGGATGTGGTCAGGACTGTGGCATTTAAGGCACCAATCATGTTTATCAGTGATCGATACAGTGCTTGAACATTTTGTACATTTTTCTGAAGCTGCTAGTGGGCTTTTCCATAGTTGGAAAGGGGTGGCGGAGGCCCTAAGGGAAAAATCCTCTCTTTTTTATAAGCAGAAAATAAAAGAAAGAAAAAGGAAAAGGTAGTATTATTTGATACTGCAGTAAAGCGTAAAAGGAAGGTATGTGATGATTCTTCAGTGGTAACAGAGAGAAGTCCTGTCGGCTTCGTGGAAAAAGAAGAACTGAGGAGAGTAAGCTGGAAGAGCGGGAAGGCACCAGCGCATGCACAGTGGACTGCTCCCAAAAGCTTTCCTATTGGTAGCTGGGGAGCTTCCTGCGCGGGCTCCGTCGGTACCTAATGTCACACATATGCGAAGACTACATTCCTGCTTGTTCCTGGAGATAACCCACATAGCATCCCACCAAATATATATATGAAGTTCTTGCATTATGGAAGGGACCCAACAATTCACCTACATTTTTTCTTAAAATTTAAAAAAAAAAGAAAAGCTCAGAATGTCTCAGTCTATCAGAGACTATCTTTGCTAAGTCTGAGTAACCACCCTGAGTAAATCAATAGGGCCAGATGCCCATACAATCAAACCTGACTGATTACTCAAGTATCATGCACAAATTCTAAGATCAAAGCCTAAAATAGAGGAAGTTTGCTCCTTCTTAATCCTTTTGTACTCAATGCTGTGAATAGTAAGCTAGAGTTTATTCCATGTTAGAGGTCTGAAATGTAACAGTGCCAGTGGAACAACCAGAAAGAGTCTGAGAAACAGGGCAACCAGAATTAATGCATAGGAAAATCAGATCCGAAGTCAAGAGGGGGCTCTCAAACCTGCTTCCCCCTTAAGAATGGTAAACTCCTAACAGATTGCAGGAGGTCTGCAGCCAGAAAAGAATTGCCCAGAGGCTGGCAGAACGTTAAAATAAGCAATATAATTGCTAGCAATCTGCCAACAGTTTGTATTCCTAGCAATAGCATGCTCTATTCCTTTCTTCCCTCCTCTATATGGCTCCTCAGGGCCCCTTAATCCACATCTTCCCTTTCTGGCTGCCTACCTCAGCTCCTTTTCCCTCCCCTCATACTGATCTCCATCCCCCTTCCTTCCCCCCCCCCCCCCCCCCCCGACAATCCCCAAGCACGGAAGCTGCAGGGGCTGGTGCCGAGTATAGCAGCAGGTTGAAAGCTTTGTCATCACAATAACAAGCTATGCTAAAGATGCCTTCGTTGACAGTAATACTAGAAACCCAGCAGTCTTGATTTATGGTCCGAGGCTTTACAATACCTTAGCTAGTGAGATCCGATTAGAGACTGATTTCAGGCAGCTTCAGAAAAACTAAAGAAGTTTTTGTTTCGGGAGGCATGTACGGCATAAGAAAGTGCCAGCTCAGCCATTAGGCAAGAGTAGGTGGTTGCCTAGGGCAGCAGTTTGAGAGGCAGCAAAACACAGTAACAGTCAAAGCAACACAATAGATCCTGACAGCCATACACATTCAAAGAGCCATCGGCACATTCTTTTACCTACAGGGTGAGCAGACACACACACACACACACACACACACAAACACCAGCCATGCCACCCCCCTCCCCCCATGCCAAGATGCCTTCACTGAGCCATTTCCACTGCTCTCCCTGCTGACGCCGATTCTGTCTTGGGGGGAAGGGGGGAGAGGCAGGCGATGGTGGGAGCAGCAGCAGTATTTTAAAAGTGGTGGCTTTGTGCCTCCGATTTGTTGCCTTTGGCGGGCCATGTGCTTCATCACACATGGCCTGCCGCTTCTGACCCCCCTCCGGCAGTAAGTTGCATCAGAGGGGGATCAGAAGGGGCAGGTCATGTGTGCTGAAGCACGTGGCCTGCCACAGGCAATAAAGCAGTGGCAGAGAGTTGCCAACCTGGGTCAGCCATCCTAGGCGGCTACCTAGCTCGCCTAGTGGACGGGTCAGCGCTGCATTTATCTGAAGCAAAGTTTAATATTTAAAAGTAAGGGACCCGATATTCGAAAGGCATTTACACGGTTTACATCTCAGTAAACCGTGTTAATGCCTTAACCGGTTAACATCGGGGCATGTTGAGGGCGTTCTGGGGTGAAGTTGAGGCAATGATTGACGCTAACCAGGTAGCCAAACCACAAAAATTCCGAATATCAAAAAAATCCCCTGGAACCTTAAATTCTCTTTTTGTCAGAGCTAGTCAGCACAGTGCTGAGAAAGGATTCCTAGCACCACCGTGACCTCTCCTTTTATTAAATAACTTTATAAAAGTAGAAATTTGTTAACTTAGCTTTTGCCAAAGCACTGCCAAAATGCCAGAAAAACAGACGACATCTTCTCCTATTGGAACAACGAACAACGAAAATCTTATAGATATTCTAATTTTCCGGATGATCATTTTCAGGCTGTTAAACAACTTACGGATTTGGACATTGTTGTGAGAAGAGCTGATAAGGGTGGTGCCACAGTTCTCCTTTCCAAGGATCAGTACCAACGACAAATAGATGCTCATAAGAACATAAGAACATAAGATAAGAACATAAGATATGCCATACTGGGTCAGACCAAGGTCCATCAAGCCCAGTATTCTGTTTCCAACAGTGGCCAATCTAGGTCATACGTACCTAGCAGTTTCCCCAAGGGACACAGGTTCCACAATGCTTGTATTGGTTCAAGCATTGATATCCTGGGTCCCTTCTTAATAATGGTTTATGGACCTTTCCTCCAGGAACTTGTCCAAACCTTTTTTAAAACCCAGCTACACTAACAGCCTTTACTACATCCTCCGGTAACAAATTCCAGAGTTTGATTACACGTTGAGTGAAAAAATATTTTCTTTTATTAGTCTTAAATAGTTTACCCTGTAGCTTCATTGCATGTCCCCTAGTCTTTCTATATTCTGATAAGGTAAACAATCGATCTACGTTTACCCGTTCCACTCCGTTCATTAATTTATAGACTTCTATCATATCTCCCCTCAGCCGTCTCTTTTCCAGGTTAAAGAGCCCCAACCTTTTTAGCCTTTCTTCATAGGAGTAGCCTTCCATCCCCTTTACCATTTTGGTGGCTCTTCTCTGAACCTTTTCTAAAATCGCTATATCCTTTTTAAGATATGGCGACCAGAATTGCACACAATATTCAAGGTGCGGTCTCACCATGGAACGATATAGAGGCATTATAATATCTTTTGTTTTATTTTCCATTCCTTTCCTTATCATACCTAGCATTCTATTTGCTCTCTTGGCCGCCGCTGCACACTGGGCCGAGGGTTTTAACATGGTATCCACAAGGACGCCTAAATCTTTTTCTTGGGTGGTGGTTCCTAATGTGGAACCTTGCATCGTGTAACCATAGTTTGGGTTGTTCTTCCCTAGGTGCATAACCTTGCACTTCTCCACATTAAATTTCATCTGCCATTTTGATGCCCAGTCTTCCAATTTATCAAGATCCTCTTGCAATTTTCCACAATCCTCCTGGGTTTTAACAACTTTAAATAGTTTTGTGTCATCAGCAAATTTGATAACCTCACTCGTTATTCCACTTTCCAGGTCATTTATGAATATGTCAAAAAGCAGCGGACCCAGCACAGATCCCTGGGGTACACCACTATTCACCTTTCTCCATTGGGAAAATTGGCCATTTAGCCCTACCCTCTGCTTTCTATCTTTTTTTTTTTTTTTAAACTTTTAGTTTCATTTTACAACAAGCAAAAAGAAACAACACACCAAAGGAAACAAATACAAGCATACAATAAGGAAAAAGCAACCCCAATTACCCCCCACCCCTATGCTTCTTCTCTAAGCTGATAAGTATCATCATATAAGCGCTTACAAACAACAGTAATTGTACATCAAAACAAACAGAAATAGTATCTGCGATACAGAATAATCATGTGACAGAGATTTACACAGATTTAAACAGTCAGATGAGAGCATTTAGCAGTTTGAACATAGTCGTTGAGCATCTTCCATTTAGACAAGTGGTGGGGGGTCTGAGCGGAAGAAGCTAACATACGAGGTATTTGCTCATATTTACTGTAGAGACAGACATGATTCCACCATTCATTGGGGCTCAGATGGGAGCTATTTTTCCAGTATTTCGTAATTAGGGAAATAGCTATGCCCAGCATAAAGTCTAAAAGGAAGTAAGCCGATTTGGGAAGAGAGGGGATCCCCGCAGCTGAGCGGAGTCCCACTATCTTCCAAGAGAGGGGCTCTTGAAAGTGCAAAATAGATTGAATACGACCCCAGACCCGACTCCAGTAATACTGTAATGCGGGGCATTCATACATAACATGAGTTAGTGAACCAATGGCCGCATGGCATGTCCAGCATCTATTGCTCTGGGTGGCGTTCCATTTGGCTAACCTGTCAGGAGTATAGAAACATCGGTGGGCTAGAAAGAAAAGTGTCTGAGTGAGTGAGGCGGATCGAGAGACCCGTGTCACCTTGCTCCAGACTAGGCTCCATTGCTCCGGGGTCAAAGTTACATGCATTTCCCGCTCCCAGGATTTCTGTGCTGTAGGAGTGCCTCTATTGACAGTATTACATAAAGTTTTGTAAAAGTTAGATGCCACACCCGATAAGCTCCCGATAGATCGGATAATCTCCGACAATCCTTGGGTATGGGTTTCCGATGGCGGGAGCACCTTAGCACTCCGAAGACAATGCTGAAGTTGCACCAACTGAAAGTAGTGTTTCGCTGGGAGACCAAATTCAATTTGTAATTCGCTAAAAGTTTTCCAGCGACCATCATAGAACAGCTGGTTAGGGATCCAAATGCCCCTAGTGTACCAGGGGCTCCACGCCATCGGTTTATTTTGTATTTGAAATCGAGCATTGTGCCAAAGCGGGAGTCTATCTAGCGGGCAAAGTCGGGAGTCTAGAGATTGCTCAAGGGTATTAAAGGCACCTAAAGTGTCTAAGAGCATTGGTGGATAGTGGGAGTCTGATGGGAGAGTCATACCAGGGAGATAAGTAAGAGGAATTGGTTTGCAAAGGTCCTCCTCTATATCTAGCCACACTGGTCTACTCGGTGTTAGGTCTTCCAGCCAACGAGCGCCTTGTTTGAGAAGAAAAGAGTGGTGGTATTTCAGGAAATCAGGGAATCTGACACCACCATTTTCTTTATCTGCTTGTAACTTATGTTTCGCTATCCTAGGTGTCTTGTTTTGCCATAAGTATCTAGTCAGAAGACCCTCTAAATCTTTATATGTACGTCGAGGTAGGAGACATGGCAGCATTTCTAAAATGTAGTTCACTTTGGGAACAATCATCATTTTAATGGTTTCTAGGCGGCCCCACCAAGTAAGTGTTAAAGGAGTCCAGCGTTGAGTAAGCGCCCGGACCTTAGAGGTTAAGTCTTTGGCATTAAAGGTGATGGTGTCTTCCAAAGGAGAGCAGTAGTGCACCCCAAGGTATTTGACCATGCGAGGTTGCCATAAAAAGGGAAAGGATTGCATATCTGCCTGATGGATCAGAGGATTTAGTGGAAAGGCTACCGATTTGGTCCAATTTATCTTATAGCCCGAGAGTTGTGAATATTTACCAATTTGCTCTAGGACAGCCGGCACTGAGTCTAGGGAGACAAAGAGCATAAGGTCATCAGCATATGCTGAAATTTTGATTTCCCTATGAGAGAATCCATGAATATCCTTGGATTGCCGGATTAGTAAAGCTAAGGGTTCGAGTGCCAGATCGAAAAGAAGTGGAGACAGTGGGCATCCCTGGCGAGTACCGCGTTGCAGGGGAAATGGCTGAGACTTTAAAGCATTAGCACAGATACTAGCTGTAGGCTGTGCATACATGATTTGGAGACAACGGAGAAAGCCTTCTCCGAATCCGTACCAGCGGAGAGTTGCAAACAAGAAGGGCCATTCTAAGCGGTCGAAGGCCTTCTCAGCATCAAGTGAGAGGCCAACCAATGGTCGATCAAGATTAACTGCGGCAGTCAGTACATGACATAGAGTCCTAGCATTATCAGCAGTTGATCTACCGGGAATGAAACCGCATTGATCTGGGTGTATTAAAGTAGACATCTTGTCAGAGAGCCGGGTGGAGAGAATGGTGGCAAATATTTTATAGTCTGCGTTTAGTAGGGAAATTGGACGATAATTAGCTGTTAGTTGCGGATCTCTCCCCTCTTTCTCAAAAACTACTACATTTGCCATTGAGAAGGATCCAGAAGGAGATCCCTCCTCGGCCAGAGCAGAAAAATAAAGTTTCAAAAACGGAGCTAAGTCAGCGTTAAAAGTTTTGTAGAATTCAGCTGGGAGACCGTCCGGGCCTGCGGCTCGACCTGTGGCACATCTCTTGAGTGCAGATTGAATTTCTGATAAAGTGAATGGTTTGTCCATGGCCTCTCTATCTTCGTCAGATAGGGTCGGCCGTTGTACCCCTGATAGTAATCGTTCAAATGCTTCTGGCTCGAAGTCACATTCAGATTGATAAAGCCGAGTATAAAAATCACGAAAGAGTTCTAATATTTCTGTATCTTTAGTGACCAAGCTCCCCCCCGACGGATTGCGGAGAGCGGTAACACACGCTTGGCTTCTTTTTGACCTTTCAGGGCATTGGCTAACAATTTGCCAGCACGGTTATTTTCCCGATAGTACATCCCTTGTTGTGATTCAATATTTTTAGCAGCAGCGGTATATAAAAGCTGATTGTATTGAAAACGAAGGCGTTGTAAGCGAAGTAAAATACATGGGTCAGTACGGGACGTGAGGAGACGCTCTCCAGCTTGTATCTGTTGTTCTAGAATCAGTAAATGTTGCTTTCTTTGTTTCCCCTGTCGAATTTGATAGCTAGTTATAGTTGCACGGATAGACGCCTTGAAACCCTCCCACCAAGCCCAGCTCGCAGTGTCATGGGGTGAATTAAAATGAAAGTAGTCTTGGATAGCGGCCTTTATGTCAACCTGAAAATCTTTTTGGTCTAGTAGGGATCTATCAAAAAACCAAGCACGGGGATGTTCACCTTGCGTAGTGACATGTAATGAGAAAGATATGGCAGCATGATCTGAAATATGGAGAGGATGAATCCTAGCCGTGTCCACTTGGGATATCAGTGCTTTGGAGATAAGAAAAAAATCTATTCTAGATTGTGAGTGATGGGGGGCTGAGAAAAAGGTGAACTCTAAGTCGGAGGGGTGAAGCAGCCTCCATATATCTACTAACGCAAGATCGTTCATCAGAGCTGTAAGGGTATCAAGACTCTTAGGTGGACCACTCGTTCTAGGCGGCAGTCTATCTATCAAAGGATCAAGTACTTGGTTGAAATCGCCGCCAAGTATTAATGGAGTATTGGCAGAGGCCTGTGCCAACTGCGCAATACTTGCATAGTAAGCAGGGTTATCCACATTCGGAGCATAAATACAAATACACGTGAATTCACTATCTCCAACCTTAAGGTGTGCACGGGCCCATCTACCCTCCTTATCAGAGCTAGTATCCATTACAGTAGCTTGCAAAGACTTCTTAACCAAGATGGCTACCCCACACCGTTTGGAAACGGCGGGAGAGTAGGCAGCCACCATGTAAGGCTTAGCATTAAGTTTCAGTGTTTCAGCGGAGTTTAAATGCGTTTCCTGAAGAAACACTAAATCAGCATGCTCATGATTAAGATAGCTAAGGATTTTCTTTCTTTTGATTGGACTATTGATGCCTTTTACGTTCAGTGATAAGATCTTACATAAGGCCATTCAGAAGGGTTAAAAATTCTGAGAAAGAACATGGTAACGCACATAATTTCACAATGTCCCTCATATTAACTGTATATGGCTGTACACATGACATGATAGAAAATAAGCTAATGAAAAACAATGAAGCGCCCCATATAAAAAAATAAGCACCGAAGTGCATTAGAGAAGAAGCAGAACCCCAGAAATTACTGGCGACCATATGTCTGCGGGGAGAAACCCCAGAGAAGGCCTAAATTGAAACATATAACCTGTATAGCTTGTCCTGTGCTGCTGAGGAAAACTATATTCTGATTTGATTTAAATTACAGCTCTTTGCTGCTACTAGGCTCTAACCTATTATGAAATTTAAACTACAAGCTCTCTGCTGGATTCTAAATTTAACCAGAAAGCTCTCTTCTGTGTTTTAATTTGAAACTAAAAGTACTTTGCTGATGCTAGGCCCTGAGTGACTATGAAATTTAAACTACAGCTGTCTACTGGGTATGAAAGGTAACCAGAAAGTTCTCTTCTGTGTTTTTAAATTGAATCTTAAACTGTTGCTACTAGGCCCTGACTGATTTAACAAAAAAAATAGTGGGTTCACAGATTAATTAGCTTTAAAAGAAAAAAAATTCCTTTCAGAAAAATTCCCAGAAGTATATACTCACAATTTCAGATTTCTCTCCAGAAGTAACAGCCCCCCTTTCCAGTCCTTCATTTGATGGACTGCACTAATTATGTGATTCTTCCTGCAGACCCTACGGAGGTCATTCAAAAGCAGATATATTCCATTGTTTCTACAGCATTTTTCAAGAATTGGATTACCAGGCATGAAATGGATTTCCTTGTTAACAAACATCTGAAGATACCAATTTTCTACCTGGTTCCAAAAGTGCATAAATCATTAGTTGACCCACCGGGTCCCCCTATAGTATCTTGCAGGGATTCCCTGCTAGAGCCTCTCTCCAAATTTTGTGACATCTTTTTACAGCCTGCGGCAGCAAAGGTTCATTCATACCTCAGAGATACTGGGGATTTTCTAGGTCAATTACAAACATGTCAGGCAGTGGGCACTTATACTTATTTGGTGTCACTAGACGTACAAGCACTATATACCAATATTGACCAACACGAGGTGCTTACTTGTCTGCAAGATTACCCACTATCTCTCCCAGATAGGATACCGAGATTGTTCTTACTGGAATTACTTGAACTGGTCTTGAATAAAAACTTTTTTCTACATCAGGGAACATTCTATCAGCAGGTACATGGAATCACGATGGGGGCTACGGTTGCCCCATCAATTGCCACTATTTACATGGCTGATTTTGAACGGCTTTATGCGTATCTAGATCCGGCTTTTCAATTTATTCCTTTTTGGAAGCGTTTTTTGGATGACATCTTTTTTCTCTGGATTGGTACCCGCACCGATTTGGATAGTTTTGTGCGGCAGCTTAACACACATGTGACTAGAATTCAGTTTACAGCGCAGATTGCTCCTAAAACTATGCAATTTTTGGATGTTCAGATCTCTTTAACCCCCCCAAGGGTTTATGACAACATTATACCGCAAGGCGGTACAACGAAACACGTTGCTTCGTTATAATAGTTTCCATCCACGAGCTTTGAAACAAGGCTTACCTTTTGGGCAGTTTTTACGGTTGAGACGTAATTGCTCAACTTTACATGATTTCAATTTACATGCTGGTGAACTGAAAACACTCTTGCTCCAACGGGGGTATCCCTCTAAGGTGGTTTCCAAAGCATATAAGAGAGCGCGATATCTCCACTGCGAGTGGCTGTTTGCTCCATCAACATCAAAATCAACTGATTCTGTAATAACGGGTGTCCTTCCTTATACTAGGCATATTACACAGGTCACTGGACTTCTTCATAGGTTTTGGCCGATATTGGGGATACACACTTGCTTTCGTGATAAAACCTTGCAAGTTGCGTATTCGCGTACAGCAAACCTTCAGGATCTATTAATGAAGACCACTTCTTTTGAAGATCGCCCTTTAAAGTCACATGCTGATAAAGGCCATTTTGCTTGTGGTAATTGTACATATTGTTCATTGACTCTTGAGGGCCCTGAATGGGTGGATGAACATTCGTCCCATAGGTATCTAACCAGGTGGCACACGGATTGCTCCTCGACGTATGTAGTCTATTTGATTATTTGTCCCTGTTCCCTTTATTATATTGGCCGTACTAAGCCGGGCATACGAATTCGGCTCTCAGAACATGCTTCCCGGTTGAAGACAAAATCTCTTTCGGCTCCTATGGTCGAACACTGTTTGATAATGGGTCATGCTTTTGATTCTCTGCGTTGGAGAGTGTTGGACTTCATCCCGGTGGACCCTAGAGGAGGTGATCGTGAGCAGAGGCTGCAATGGCATGAACAGCGGTGGATTCATCTTTTAAATTCTGTGGTCCCGAAAGGTTTGAATCTTCAAATAGACTGGCACACCATTATCTGATGTGGATTCCCGTCTTTTCCTTTGTGATTCCATCGGGGGTTTTCTGTGCAGTGGGAGTCCCCCTATGATCACAATATAGGTAAAACATGATTGGTTTAATTGCTCCTCATGTCATCATGACGTCAGACGCCGTCGACTATAAGGCATATTACATTCCCATGCGGTTGTTAGTTGGAGATCTGTCAACAGCCGATTATTTGGACCTGAAGCAGGGTTTCTTGAAAAATTGGAAGAAAACCCGAAACATGAGCCACGTCGTCTGTTTTTCTGGCGTTTTGGCAGTGCTTTGGCAAAAGCTAAGTTAACAAATTTCTACTTTTATAAAGTTATTTAATAAAAGGAGAGGTCACGGTGGTGCTAGGAATCCTCTCTCAGCACTGTGCTGACCAGCTCCGACAAAAAGAGAATTTAAGGTTCCAGGGGATTTTTTTGATATTCGGAATTTTTGTGGTTTGGTGATTTTGGGTAATTCCGATTGGGTTCTGCTAGCCAGGTAGCGGCAATATTGGACCGCTACATGTTTAGCGATTTGCAGCTAAAACTAGGCCAGCTTTTGGCTTGTCTAGTTCTAGCCATGAATCACTAACCGTGTAGTGGTCCATTATCGCTGATAGTGTTAGGCTCTGTGGGGGATTCCACTCTGCGCTGAACCCAGATATTCAATGCTGTCGCTGCCTACTTCAATATTCGGCCCATGATGTCTAACTCTACATTTTTAGAAGCTTGTTCTAGGAGGGGTGGTAATTTGATGATCATGCTTGTTGCAATTAATTATCTATCTAGTTTAGGACAAGGGCTGGAAGGCTGAAGGTTCACCTACGGTGCCCAGTACTCTTGCATTGGCCTTGGGAATATAGTTGGAAGAAGGGCTATGTTTGTTAGTATAGATGTGACTATGTTGGAAAACTACAAATATCAACTAACTAAATATCAGTTGTGTAAACCAAACAAAGTTTAGGTCAACTATTCAGAGGGTCGCTAGGAGTCAACACAGACTCGATGGCACTTAACAATAACAAACTATATGTAATTGATGCCTGTGTTTATACTGCAAACTGCTAAGAAATTCATGATTAGCAGTATATAAACAAATAAAACTAAATCAATATGCACTCATGGGCTGTACAATGCCCCTTCCTGCTCCTTTGTGGGACGAGTAGCTTGTGAGTATTTGCATTTATGTTTAATTACTCACATTTTCAAATCCAAGCTCAAGGTACAATCGCTAGATCTGTGCCCCAGAATTCTTATTTAGTAGGCTGTTGTAGGGCAATACTGCAAGCTAACTAGCAATAATGTGCACGATTTTTCAATAATGCAGCTTACCATGAAATGTTTTACCCCAACGTGTGTTAAACTATGAACCACAAAGCATACATTTGCATGCACAGAAGCTCATTATTATACTGAATCAAAAACACAGCTTAATTTACTTTTTGCAAGCCATGTTATTCTTTAAAAGTTAACACCACTGGCAATCTAACCTCCTAACGGTAATACTGTGAGACTACAGCTAGAGACCTTGCAGTGTCATTTTTGAAGAGGAAGCCTCTGTGGTAGAAACAGGGGGCAAGCGAATGGGGATAAAAGTTGGGTGAGCGGGGATTCTTGATTCTGAAAAGGGACAGGATATTGAGGTGGGTGTGGGTTTAGGGGGGCTATTCTTGATTTCTAAAATGCATTGGAGCTTGGGGGTAAGTATCAACATTCTCTCTAAACTGCATGGCAGTCTTTGGCTGCACTGCTGCCAGTAGGGGGAGGTGCTGTGCTATTGTGCATTTAGTTATAAAGACAGGCAATGCTGGCCTCTCACAGCTAAAAATGCAATATTGCAGCACCTCCCCCTACTGTCAGAAGTGCAGCCGGAGGACTCCCACACAGCTTGGTGGGAACTTACTGTAGGTGAAGGGCGACCTGGGGATTACAGTTTTTAAATGGACTGTAGATGGGTAGGGGTGAGGGCATTGGACTTTGCAACAAATTTTATTGGGGTAAGGGCAATTTTTGCCCTTGCATTGGCTCCTTAAAAAAAATGGTGGGTTCCAATTGGGTGCTCTGTATCTGAATTGCTGAAGCTGTGATGTTCCTGGTTACAGCATCACATAATGAATTTATCATGAGAATCACTAACCTGTGTTACTGGTTAGCGAATCCCATGATAAATTTTCCTGCGATACAATAGTGCATAAATATACTATTTTACAGCTGATTAGTATATAGAGACCTAAAGATAGGGAGGATGAAAACAATTTACCCAAGGGCGCAAAGAGCATGAGTGGGACCAGAGGGTTTTGAATCCTAGCTTGTACCTGTTGTATTTGTGTGTATTTAGTTCACATCTTTCCAGTGGTAGTTTCAAAGCAAGCTACACTCAGGTTCAGAAACTTCCCTGAGTCCACATCCCACTGCTCTAACCACTAGGCCCTAGGCATCCACTTCCAATCCTAGAGGACTGCCAGTGGGTCAGGTGTTCAAGATATTCCTAATGAACATGCATGAGAGAAATTTGCATGTTATTGCCTTCATTGAATGCAAATCTTTCATGCATATTCATTAGGCTATCCTGCAAACTTGACCCGATGGCTGGCCCTCCAAGGCTTTGAGTGAATACCACTGCACGAGGCCATGCCTCCCACTCACTTCAGCAGAGATGAACTTGACAGGGGGTGGGTGCAATCTGTAGAAAAAGGCCATGAATGGAGGTCCCCAGTGGGGGATAGAGGAGAAGGGAAAAGTGAATGTGACTCTGCAGGGGGCAGGGGGAATAAATGGAGCTAGGAACATGTCTGTTCATTTAGGGGTAAAAATATTGTTAATAATCCTGTTGAAAAGTAACCACAGGAGTTGTCTAAAAACTCCATCATAAATCTCCTAAGATTAAGGTAGGACAATCGTTTTTGAATGGTTGCATTCAACATTTTATGATTTATTAGGACTTTAGATATAGTGAGGTTACTTACCTGTAATAGGAGTTCTCTGTGGACCACAGGATAAGTCAGCCACACCTTTCTGAGCATATGCAGCTAGTCCTACCCCCCCCCCTGCCCACCCCTTGCTAGCCCAGTCCGTTCCAGAGCAGTGCCCTTGGTGGCTAACGGGTAGGGCCATGGAGACTTGCCGTGCACTCATCCGAGGGGAGGTGGGCAGGAATGTGTGGCTAACTTATCCTGCTGTCCACAGAGAACTCCCGTTACAGGTAAGTAACCTTGCTTTCTCCTAGGACATGCAGGATGAGTCAGCCACACCTGGTGACTCTGTAGCAGCACTGTAGGCAGTGTTGTGTAGCTGTGGTGGATAAGTCAAGCAGAGGTCAGAGTTAATCTGAAAGCTTTATTAACCGAACAACAGGATAACTATTAGCATAATGACCCCTGGCACAGCAGGGGTTCTGGCAGTGCCTGGCAGACAGGGTTGATCAACTTCAGGAACATTATCAACATCAAGGAACATTAGCAATATGTAACCTGAACAATACTGAATGAAGCAACTGTGCATACAACTAGCGAGCAACCACCTACTGTGAGGGCAGTGCCACCACACTCAGAATTGTCCTGCCGAAGGCATGGTCTGCCTGTGCGGCCTGGTCGAGGCAGTAGTGGTGCTGGAAGGAGGACTAAGTGGCTGCCTTGCAGATGTCCAGGAGCGGAATTGAGTGCAGATTGGCCAATGTGGCAGCCATGGCCCTGAGCTGGTGTGCATGTATGTTGCTCATTGGCTGAGCACCTGCTTATTCGTAGCAGAAGGCGATGCAGGCCGATATCCAGAGCGACAGCGTCCTGTTGGTGACAGAGCATCCTGGCTTGTTGGGGTCGAAGGAGACAAACAGCTGGGTGCCTCACCTGAGGGGCTTCATTCTCTGGAGGTAGATCCGCAGAGCATGCACACAGTCCAGTGTGTGCAGTCGCTATTCCATTGGTGATCAGTGGTGCTCGGGGTGGAAGGTCGGCAGCAGGATCTCCTGGTTACGTGGAACAGGGAGGCCATCTTAGGTAGAAATTTTTTATGTGTCTGCAGGGTGGCACAGTCCAGATGGATAACCGTTTTAGGACAGATGTGCCATCAAGGGCTGTAGTTTGCTGACCCACCGGGCCAAAGTCATGGCAATGAGGAAGAGTGTTTTCCATGTAACGTGCTTGAATGAAGCTGAGAGCATGGGCTCAAAGAGGGATTGCGTGAGCTGGTGGAGCACCAGACTGAGGTCCCAGGGCGGTGGCTAGCCGCCTCATGGCAAGCTTCAAGTTGACCAGCCCCCACATGAACTGTGTGACAAGTTGGTGTGTGGCAATGGAGGTGCTGTCAGGTCGGTCATGGTAGGCCACGATAGCAGACAGGTGGCCCTGGAAGGACATTGTCTTGCGTCCAGTGCTGGTGAGGAATGCTAGGTTCTGGAGGACTCTGGTGACCAGGTAGGAAGAGAGCTCAACCCTCTCTGAGGCACACCATATGGAGAAGTGCTTCCATTTGAGTCCATAAGACTTCCGCATTGAAAGGCATCTTGCAGCCAGAATGATGCACTGCACTTCATTGGTGAGGTGGAGAAAGGCTAGGTTCAGCCTGTTAACATCTAGGCTGTCAGGGCCAATGTCGACAAGTTGGGGGTGCAGGGTCTTGCCCTCGTCCTGCGTAATGAGGTCCGGCGACAGCTGTAGTCAGATTGGAGGTTCCTGCGCTAGGTGTCTCAGGAAGGGAAACCACATCTGCTGTGGCCAGAATGGGGCGATGAGGATGACCCATGCTTGGTCCTGTATAATCTTCTGGATGGTCTTGAAGATCAGTGGCATGGAGGAAAAAGCATACAAAAGTGGCCACTCTCCCCATGGGAGGTGAAAAACATCAGCAGTGAGGCTGTTCGGTGCTGGTGTGTGCACTTTGTGTTCCCCTCGCTTACAAAGAGGTTGACGTGCGGCTGCCTCATTGGCGGAAGAGCTGCACTGCTGTCTTGGTGTTGAGTGACCACTCATGTGGATCGAGCTGTCGGCTGAAGCAGTCTGTTAGTTGGATTGTCCTCTCCCCGTAGATACGAGGATTGAAACAAGCAGTTCTCGGAGAGGTTGAGGGCCCAAAGTTTGAGGGCTTCTCTGCAGAGGGATAGGGATCCAATCAACTCTTGCTTGTTGATGTAGAACATCACTATATGATTGTCTGTCATTATCAAGATATTCTGTTCATGGATGATGTGGCAGAAGGTTTGCAGGCATAATGCACTGCCCGCAGTTCCAGGAGCTTGATATGGTGCTTGTGCTCTACATTGCTCCAGGATCCCTTGGTGTGGAAGCTGAGCACATGGGCACCCCAGCCCATCTTGGAGGCATCGGTTGTGACTGATATGGTGTCTGCTGCTGCAGCAGCCTGCCCAACAAGAGGTTGCCTGGGCACATCCACTAGGTGAGTGACTCCTTCACTCGGGTGTCTGGGGAATGCGGCTGGCGAGGGATTGAGAGTGTTGTCACCAGTGCTTGTGGAGGTGCCACTGCAGGTGGCGCATGTAGAGTTTTGCAAAGGGTAGGACGTGGTTGGTCACAACCATGTGGCCTAGTAGCCATAGGACAGTCCTGGCAGGGGCATGGCTGTTCGAGGCGATGCTCGTGGTTAGGGCCAGGATGGTGTTGATGCATTGCATAGGCAGGAAGGCCTTGGCAAGGGGGATCCTGATATCTGCCCCGCTGAAGTCCAGATGCTGGGTGGGTTGGAGATGTGACCTCAGGCGGTTGATCAGGAATCCAAGAGATGAGAGTAAGGTGGTCATCTGTGTGACGGAGCACAGGAGCTTCTGCTGAGAGGGCGCTGTGTGGAGCGAATTGTCCAAGTAGGGAAAGCCACATATTCCCTTCTTGCAGAGATGCGCTGCTGCCATGGTGACACATATTGTGAAGACTCTCGGGGCGTACCTTGTATTGTTACTGTTTGGTCAGGGACAGCTGTGCCACAAGCTTCTGCAGAAACTTTGGGTAACTTAGGTCCTCAGGTGCTGCTGGGTTGTGAGGTGGGGGTTCTGTGTTGGTGCTTGGCACACTGGAGGGATGATCAATAGAAGAGCCCAAAGTGGCTGCCTCCTCACCTTCCAAGTCTGTGGCCTGCAGTGAAGTGCATGGGAGTGAAAGCAGCAGAGCAGGGAAGGCCAGTGATGGAGAAGGGGTCTGAACCTCCCTTGGTGGCCATGAAAGCAGTGTGTGCCTTGGCTTACTGGCAGAGCGCTGGTCCAGAAGCTGCATAAGGAGGTCAAGAAGCACTGCTGTGGAGGCTTCTCTGTCCCTGTGTCTAAGGCGGTGTCTGTGGGGTGGTGTAACACTGGAGACCTCTGCCACTTCCTTCCATGTTGCTTTCAAGGTGGTGTAGCGCTGTTCCCTGGAGACCTCCACCACTTCTTTCCATGTCGCTTTCAGTGCCAGGAATGCCTGCTGCTGCTGCTGCTGCCGGAGATGCTGCTGCTACTGCTGCCTATGCTAGAACTCTGGTGGTATTCCTGATGCTATGTACTGACTAAATGATCTGCTGCACCGGAGCCCTTGTGTGCGGTGCGGTCATCTTTGCTGGCATTATTAGGAGGCTCTCGAGCTGCCCCGTGGACATCGTCGCTTCTCCCAGCACAGATTGGTCCAGTGGGGGTTCCCACCAGAACAATCTGTGTGTCTGGAGTTGGACCGGTGGGGGTTCCCACCAGGTGCGTCTGGAGTTGGTGCAATAATGCACTGTACTTAGAGTGGTGTTCCTCTTGTTAGTGCAGTGACATGCCTCTGGGCTGGTGACATCACTTCCGGAGTCCTGGCCAATGGGAGAGAAGGAGGCACCACCTTGCCCCGTAGTTCCCTCAATGGAGAAGAGAATGGCTGGGGAGCTGCTGGAATCAGAAAGATCCAGCTGGGCGAGGAGAGGCAGCAGCAGAGGGGCCTTGCCCACCGGGCCAGGGATGGAGGCCTTTTCTAGCACATCCTGTGCTGCCATAGTGAGCAGGTCAGTCTGGCGGGTCTTGGGATCAGTCTGGAAGTTCCTGTGGCTGTGTTGCTCTATAAAGGAGGCGGCCTCTGAATTTCCTTAGTGTGTGGCTGCGGGATTTTCGGGCTGTGTGTGACATGTGGGCGCAGTGCGGGCAGGACTCAACACGATGACTTACCCCCAGACCGCTGACACAGCAGTCGTGGGCGTCTATACAGTTCATTTTCTGGTCGCAGTGAGGGCACTTTTTGAATCCTGGTTTTGTGCCCATGCTGGTTCTTTGTTTGGAAGCTGTAGATAGCTGTGGATTTTCTTCTCTGCAGTTAGCTGTGGATACTTGCTAATGGAGAGATGAGATTCGCGTCCTGCTGGTAGGGTGGAAGAAAAGAGAGACTGGGCTAGCAAGGGGCGGGCCAGGGAGGTAGGGCTACCTGCACATGCTCAGAAAGATTTACCTTTCTGAGCTCTGGGGAGCTACTTCCATCCTCCGCGCTGTTGGATAACATCAACAGGTGTGGCTGACTCATCCTGCTTGTCCGAGGAGAATGCTTTTCTAAAATTAGGCAAGGCGGTTATTGACATGTAGAGAGTAAGTTTATAAATGGATACCTAGTTTTAGGCACCCAGAATGTGCCTAGTTTAAGGCTATTTTATAAAGGAAAGTAGGCACCTACGTTTCTCTAAAAAAATAGGGGTGCAAGTGTTTGAAACTGTACATTAAATCTAGATGTGATCGCTTGGAAATTAGTCCCATGGCTAGCATAAATGGCCGCACCTAGATTTGTAAAGAATGCTCGTAAATTATAGCACTTTATAATTTACAGGTGCAACTTTGTGCTCTGCCCAAACTCCGCACCAGCACACGCTCCCAGTGAAAGTATGCACAATTGGCCCGACATACTTTCAGAATAGGAAGTGCCTAAAGTGCACGCCTAAGGGCATATTTATTTGTTTAAACCTCTAAAACACCATGATTTACTTGTGTAAATGGTAACTTTCCCCAGCTCCTTATAAAATTACCCCCTAAAGGTCTATTTATGTCACTATTGAAGTCTTTGGAAGTAAACAATATTGCTAATGATTTGGTGAGTTAAGGCCCCAAGATTATTTTTCTGGCCTTTCCCTTCTCCTTCCAGGTCATTAGCTTCCAATAAATACTTCGTAATAGTGCCAGGCAGTGAGAGTATTCAATTTTTGTCCAGTCCTTCAGCATCTCTTTAATACCACTCTCTGACTAGTGGAGTCAGAATCTTAAAACATTCTGATGTAAGCCTGGAAATTGGTCATGATCAGATTTCCGGTATCTGAGAGACCTTTAAGCTGTGTGGGTTGGACATATGCACTAGTGGGGTTCCCTACAATTTCTTGTTCGTCAAAGGCAGAGGTGAGGCTCACGACAAAAGATGTAACATGCATGGCATTTTAAGGATTCTCACACATACAGTAGGAATAACACCCCCCCCCCCCTCATGACATTTACAACAGCTTTTGTTCTCATCGCTGAAAGGCACACTCTGAGTTTAAGATCACATACCACAGCAAAGCACAACTGAATCAGCCAGGAAAAAAAAATTACTTCAGGTCTGTTGGAGAGAAAAGAAACCAACAGTATGCAAAGGCTTCAGGATCTTAGATTTGCATTTTCTGACAAACTAAAGTTTAAACTACAGAATAGAATGTCTCCTTTTTTCATATAGATTAGTTAAATCTCTCACATTACGAAGAAAACACTCCTTTATTGCAGCAAAATTATTTGTTGCTTTTCACTTTCTGCCCACTAAAATCTCTCTTTTGTCCATGTGTTTTAGTGAAATATTGCAAACTTTTCTTCTCCTTATTACCACCAAATCTCTCTCCTAAGAGCTTTTCAATTTTAAATATTTACGTATATGTTTGGCCCAGACATTTCGCCAGACTCTTCCCTTCCCCATATCGCACACAGAAAATCCTCTAGATTTCTGATTTCTTTTACCTTAAACATAAATGCAAGAAACACTTAATTAAAATACTTTTTTTAAAATTCTGTCAACAGTGAAAGCCAACAATAGATCTTCATACTCTGCATCTTTGCCTCTAGCTTAGCACTGATTGTTTTCTCCGCTACAATTACTGTCAATAGAGAATGCAAAGTGGTACCAAAAATGTGCATTAAACCAGAAGTAAACAGAGTTTCTTTGTTCATTCTCAGACAAGCTAAGTAGCTCAAATGACACTTAGCTCCTATAGAATCCAATGCATGTTTCTATAAAGGAAAAAAGGGGACTGTTGTAGTTGTTGATATGGAAGGACAGACTAGATAGAAAAATGACGACAGAAAAAGACCACATGGCCTGTTTCTTATTATGATCATAATTCAAAAAAAGCTCTTTACTACTACATCACTCTGGTCTACTGATCCATATTTTCCACGACTACAGCCACCATTTTTAAATCAAATGGCACATGATCAGGAGCAACCAATCAAGGATTAGACCAGTCATCCATTCTATTTCCTTTTTCATCCTTTTTGGATGCAGAGTATCTAAAGTAGTATATATCCATAAATCTCTCCATAATTCAATAAAGGCTGATGATCTCCTCAGAATTGATCAGAAATTCTATCAATCACTCACCACAGCAGATCACTGACTTTATGCTGATGTTCATTACAGGTGCAAGAATGCAAAGCTAAATTGATTTGTACTTCCTTATACAAAGCTAAAGATATTGCAAAAATCATTTAAAAACACAGATATGTGTATACATTACATGAGATCGTTAAAAACAGTCCTTTAATTGCATACCTTTGAGGTCATAACATTGGAGATATTATTACCAGAATAAGAGTTTCTACCGTAAACCCCAAAAAGAAGCCACTTGGATATTATCCATGGGGTAATTGTGAGATTCATACATTTCGGATCATGTTATCTATTTATTAAAATGCCCTTTGTCCCAACTTTATATCATAAGAACACCTAGGGGTATGTTTACTAAACCATCTTAATGTGCACCCAGCGATAATGTGCAGAATGCCATAAAAGGAGTGGGCATTCCGGTCTTAAGGTAGCAAGCGCAGGTTATCGCGCGATAAAGTGCGCAGCGCACATTACCAAGCGATAGAGGGAGCCGTGGCACGTTAACGCGCGTTAGTCTTAATTAGGCGCGCTGACCTGCAAACACAGCAACAGAGGTGTAGCACAATGGTCGATACATTGACTGATGATACAGGGGTTGTGAGTTTGATCCCCCAGTGGGCTTAATGAATAAGGCTGTCTGAGGCATTACCCTTTACCTTTAATCAGTGCTGTCTGAGGCATTTCCTTTTGTAAATTTAAATTAGTGCTGCCAGCAAACACACCCTCACAGTGCCATAACCTAAGGTGCCGCATAAGGCGCCCTATAAGGCACTCCAGAGGGCACATTATAAAGTGCACTGTCCGCCAAGGCACCTTATAACGTTCCCTATAGGGCGCCTTATGAGGCACCTTAAGGTTACAGCACTGTGAGGGTGTGTTTGCTGGCAGCACTGTTTTAAATTAAAAAAGAAAATGCCTCAGACAGCCCTATCAAATAACACCACTGTGGGATCAAACCCATGACCTCTGCCTCTACAGTCAGTGAAGTAATCAGTGGGCTACAGCTCTATAGCTACTAACAAACCCCTGGCTGGCTACAGAAGGACTGCAGGTCACCACATGAACTGTCTGCTGTGGTTACCAGGATAGGGTTAACCCACCCGTACCCAAGATGCACTGCACATGCAGATCAGCAGTCTACAGATGATCACAAGATGGGGTATGCACCCCCACAGCACCTCGGCCTGGTAGGGGGAACTGACCGTGTGTGTCACTGGCACAGAGTAGCTACAGACCGTCACATTGTGGGGGTACTGTGCTCACCCTGAGGGTGAGGTGGGGCGCCCAGCACCAGGTCCACAGCACCTGGCTTGGCTGAGATAGGTTATGCAACAGGTCCCCATCAGTGCCAGTGTGTGATAGGTAGTTCTTGCAGACACCCCTAGGATACACCTGTGTCCATCTGTATTTCCCAGCTACGTCTAGCCCTTGTGGACTATGATGCACCCAGAATAGTGCATATCCTGTGTGGGTGCCATGGTCACATGATGTAAGTGAAGGGGAGTGTTTGGACCCATAGGCGGATTATGTACCACCACCCAACCCGCCCTCTGGGGCTCAGGGTGGGGAACAGGATCTCCCACCAACAGATCCACATTCTACATCCCTGCAATGGTGGCAGTAGAGGGGACCATCAACCCCAGTCCTGCTGGGGAACGGGCACCCTACAGGGCAGTCAATGCAGATCTGTACACATCCATAAGGCAATGGCAGACAGAAAGACAGTAGGCCTGGAAATGTTCAGCTGCCCCCCACCACTATCTGGCATTCTCCAGCAGCAAGCACAGTGAGTCTCCAGCCGCTGCACCCTGCAAGGTGTTCCAGCCATACACATACTAACTGCAGACAGTCTGCTAGCTAGTCTATAGTGCATGTTCCTGGAGGAGATGCGTGCACCCAAAGCTGGGATGTGAGCACACCCAACAAGCAGATAAGTCAGTGATTGGGCCCCAGAAAAGAGAACCCATATATATCACTTGAGAGAAATACTATATAGCACTATGGGGGAACCTAGCCATGCCGTGGTCACAGCTCAGTCAGGGTGAGAGTGACCTCCCAGCAGGACATGCTGTGGCCTCCCTGTCCATGCAGGAGGTGGCCGAGCACTACAATGTCCCAGCCATTGCCCTATGCCCTGTGCAGATGCATCCTGCCCAGGCCGCCCTGTCCGGGCCCTACCCACGGTACCTTGCTCCTCATTATGCACATTTGCAGGCTAACGCTGGAAACAGTGCAAGCAGTGTGGGCTGAGTAAGGTGTCGGCAGCCACACACACTGGATAGGCAGACACACACTCCCACACCTATGCCAGCATTGTGCAAATATAGAGGCTTTTGGCAGCCCTGGCCACCACACCAGTCCTGGGCACAGTGCAGGCATGGCTATGGTATGCAATACTGTTAGGGTCACTCCACGGGGTGGAAAACACTGTCAGAAACCAAAACTGAAACACACTCCACAGATATCAGAAAAGTTGCTATGATGTAGCTCTATCAGCAAATTGTGCTTAACTTAGGAATTGCTATCTGCCATTATTCATAGCAACCGTTTGATTTCCTTGAATGATACTGCATTGTAAACCGCTCTAATGCCTCTGGCCTGAGCGGTATATCAAATCTAATAATAATAATATATGTGTAATGTATTCCCAGGTTTAGAGTGGCATTGCTAAGGTATGCAAGTGCTAGTATTGGGAGATGCTGCTGCATGCAGGGCCCAACAGCCTGACCCTCCATGAGGCTTTGGATAGTGGAGCCTGTGGGTGTGGGTGTTTCTGACCCTGTTGGCCGCTGCTCTAGGGCAGAGGTTCCCAACTCCGGTCCTGGTGGGCCAAACACTGTCGGGTTTTCATGCTGTCCCTAATGAATATGCATGAGATACATTTGTATACCATGGGGGCGGCACATACTAATGCAGCACAGGCATCTTTATTAGAGACAGCATGAAACCTGAATGGTGTTTGGCCCTCCAGGACTGGAGTTGGGAAACTCTGCTCTAGGTATTGCACATGTTTATGGTGTCTGTGTTCTGTAGGGTAAAATATAGGCATTTCAGGCATGTTTATGTTATCTGCAATAAAGGTTCCGTTTTTATTGCCACTGTTTAGTACAGGGTAAAATATAGGGACTGGGTTGGCAGGAGCCACAGCTGGGACTTGAACTTGTGACCTTCTGCTCCTGAACACACTGGCTGTGTGTACTGTACCACACTGTTCCCTGGTGATACCATGACTGTTTGTCAGACAGACCCTGTCTGTTGCAGTGCCTGGCACCCACCTAAACAGGGCTAGGCCATGGTCTGCTGTGGGCAGATGCCCCCTCTGCCACCAGCACCCCTCTGCCACCATGCTGCCATACCATTATGCCGGCTATATGGACATGCACGCTTCCCCTAGATCTTTTAGAAGGACTACTGATATTCTTAAACACCACCTCTGTTACAATTGTTGGTCATTGCAATGAACATCAGCATAAATTTAGTAATCTGCAGTGGCGAGTGAGTGATAAATAAATAAATATTAATCAGAAATTCTAACAGGGTTTTTTTTATACCACCCTATCATTAATTTAGGGTGGTTTACAGATAACATAGCACCAAAACCAAACTTTTGCATAGAACAGGGTGTTGAACTTGGATGATTATATGGGGTTCAAATGCGTGTATTAAACAACAACTATTAACATTAAAGCAGCAATGGTTTATAGGATGTAGTTATTTATAGGGTTGAGGGTACAGGTCCATGGGAGAGATTAATTGAGATTGTGTTTACAGACTGTAATAGTTATTTTATTTATAATATTGAGGAGATTGTCAGCCTTTATTGAATTATAGAGAGCAATTATAGCTTTATATTTTAGATACACTACACCAAAAAGGGAGTGGAGTGGAGAGGAGAAATAGCCTAATGGATAGAGCACTGGCTTGAGAACCAGACCAGGGTTCAATTCCCACTAGCACTCCTTGTGGCCTTGGGCAAGTCACTTAACTTGGATTCTTCTGAGGCAATGGAGGGTTATCAATGTCCCAGTTTAATGTACATTACCAAGTTTAAATTACAATGATTAAAAATGATAAAGCAGTATAAAAAACCTGTTAAATTAATAAGGATATAGAATGAAGGACTGATATAATCCTTGATTGGTTGTTCCTGATGTGCCATGTGATTTAAAAATGTTGGCAGTAGTCATGAAAAATATGGATCAGTAGATCAGAGCAATGTGGAGCTTTTTTGAATTATGATCATATTAAGCACTGAATTCAAGTTCAACTGAGAAATTAGAAAGGCAGTATTTTGTCGAGTGCTTTAGATACAAGTCACTTCGGCATCAGTGGAGGCCATTATATCCTCTAAGCCAGGGATTCTCAACCCAGTCCTCGGGACATATCTTGCCAGTCAGGTTTTTCAGAATAACCACAATGAATATGCATAAAAAAGATTTGCATACAATGGAGACAGTACATGCTAATGTCTCTCATGCATATTCATTGTGGTTATCCTGAAAACATGACTGGCTAGGTGTATCCCAAGGAATGGGCTGAGAACCCCTGCTCTATGCAAATAAGTTCCTTTGGGATCAATTAGCTAGCTAATTACCAATAATGTGCCACATGGATCTGTCCTTGGTCTGATTCTTGATATCATCTTTGTTAGTGATATTGCAGAAGAGTTGTCGGGTAAGGTTTGCCTCTTTGCAGATGATACTGAAATCTACAATAGAGTAGACACTCAGGAAGGAGTAGATAACATGAGGAGGGATCTAGTTAAGCTTGAGGAATGATTGAGAATTTGGCAGCTGAGATTTAATGCTAAGAAATGCAGGGTAAATCATTTGGGCTTCAATAATCCAAGGGAGAGCTACCGTATAGGGAGTGTACTGCTTCTGTCCACAAAAGAAGATCGGGACCTGGGTGTGATTGTGTCCGACAATCTTAAAGTAGCTAAACAGGTAGAAAAGGCGACAGTGAAAGTTAGGATGCTTGGGTGCATAGGGAGAGGAATGGCCAGCAGAAAAAAAAGGAGGTGATAGAGCCTTGGTGTGACCTCATTTGAAGTATTGCGTGCAATTCTGGAGACCATACCTTCAAAAGAATATAAATAGGTTGGAGTCGGTGCAGAGGGTGGCTACTAAAATGGTTAGCAGTCTTCGTTATAAAGCATATAGGATAGACTTAAGGATCTTAATATGTATATGTTAGAGGGAAGGCAGGATAGAGGAGATATGATGATGTTAAATAAATAAACATTTCTTATATACCGTCTTTCAGAAGTATCAAGACAGTTTACATTAAAAACACAAATGAACATAAGTTACATCGAACAGTGAGCGGGATATGTGCCCTAATTACATTAGAACAGTGGTTAGTTATTGCTATCAAGGCAATAAGGGAACAGGGATAGTTTTCAATATGTATTCAAACTAACACTATTTACATTTTGAGCCAAATTGAGTCCAGTTCTGAGTGTATTTGGTCATTTGGCTGTGAGGGAAGGAATTTTACGGATTGTCCCATAACATTCTTGGAAGATGTGTGTTTTAAGATTCTTTCTGAATTCTTTCTGGTCTGTTGTAGCTCTCAATTTGCTTGTTGTTGGTTATCAAGTGGTGCATATAATTCTACGAAGTCCTGGAGTTGTAGCTGGATGGCCTTTTCTATTATTTTAGAAATGGGTCTGTAGGATGTGGGTAGGTCAGGGTCAGCTTTAGTGTTCTTCAGAGTGGGTCCGACTGAGGAGGTCTTTAGGTTAGTTGGCATCAGCCCTTGGGTGAGAGAAGTATTTATTATTTTGAGCAGTGGTGGGACTAGTTCTTTCTTGGACATTTTGATCCATGCAGTTGGACATGGGTCTAGTGATGATGTGGTGGTGTTCATTATGGATAGCATATGGTCCAATTGATTTTCTGAGATTGAGTTGATTTTGGTAAGCCGCTGGGCATATTTGTTGTTAGTTGATCTAATGCTATTGTTACCTTAGGTCATGGAAATTTGTTTGGGAGGTAGGAGGCGTAATCTTGTGAGCTCAAGTTTGCACCTTTTGGAGCAGGTAGGGCTTGTATGAGTGACTTAGTGATATTGAACAGTTCTCTAGATCGGTTGAGGGATTTGGAAATGAGGTTACTGTGGTATTCTCATTTCCTCTGATTTACCAGGTTATTGTAATCTGCCTGCTTGGTGGAGTATTCTCTTTAATGTTCGAGGTCTTGTGTTCTGCGCCATCTGTGCTCCAGTTGTGTCAGTTTGAGTCTTGCTTCTTTTATATCTTTTGAGAACCAGGCTGCTGTGGAGCTTCGACTCTATGTTCGCTTTGGCGGAAGTGTTGCGAATGAAGATATCAGATTATTCCAATGATCTACAAGTTTGGTGAGATCCGTTGGGGATGATTCTATTAGAGTGGTGATGTGTTCAAGGATATCTTCCTTGTTGAAATCTCTGAATCTGTGCATTCCTTGATGTTGTGGTTCCCTTTTGTGGTTGGTCTTGGTCAGCAGGAGATTGAATGAAATCATGTGGTGGTCAGACCATGGTAACAGTGTGGGGTCTGGATGTTCTGTGTGGCAATCTGTTTAGGTATGAATATCATATCCAAGATTTTTCCTCCTTTGTATGTGGGAGAGTTTATGATTTGTAACAGGTCCAGTGCATCTATTGCTTCTAGGAAGGATGAGACGGTTTGTGGGTACTGAATTTAGGTTTAGGCCTCTTAACAGGAAGAATGGTTTGTCCAAATTACTTGGGAACATGCAAGCTCTATTAACAAAGATAAGTCATTGGCTGTTGAGGTTGGTGATCTGTAAGCTAAACATATGGATAGGGTATAATTTTGGATTAGAAGTGCATTCAAGGCGTCATTTGTTAAGGATGTGGAAACCTGGAACTTAAGGTCTTTACTGGTGAGGACGAATATCCCTCCTCCTCTCTTATTTATCTGTGGGCAGTTGTGTAAGTCCATCTTTGATATGATGAGCTGGATTGTGAGCACCTGATCAGTTTCAGTGAACCATGACTCCGTTACAAACATAATGTCCAGCTTGCTGTCATTGATATAGTCATTAATAGAAACATAGAAACATGATGACAGAAAAAGACCACATGGTCTATCTAGTCTGTCCTTCCATATCAACAACTACAACAGTCCCCTTTTTTCCTTTAGAGATCCTCTGTGTTTGTCCCATGCTTTTTTGAATTCAGATACTGTCCTCATCTCTACCATCTCCACTGGGAGACTATTCCACGGATCCACCATTCTTTCCATAAAGAAATATTTCTGCATATCACTCCTGAATCTATCCCCTTTCACCCTCATCCCATGTCCCCTCATAGCAGAACTTGCTTTCAATCAAAAGAGGCTCTCCCCCTGTGCATTTATGCTGCGGATGTATTTAAACGTCTCAATCATATCACCTCTATTCCGCCTTTCCTCTAAGGTGTACATATTAAGATCCTTAAGTCTGTCCTCATATGCTTTATAATGAAAGCCACTAATCATTTTAGTAGTCACCCTCTGTACTGACTCCATTCTGTTTATATCCTTTTGAAGGTGCGGTCTCCAGAATTGCACAAAATACTCCAAATGAGGTCGCACCAAAGACTTATAAAGAGGCACTATTACCTTTTTTCTGCTAGTCATTCCTCTCCCTATGCACCCAAGCATCCTTCTAGCTTTTGCTGTCGCCTTTTCTACCTATTTAGCTACTTTAAGATCATCAGACAATTCACACCGAGATCCCGCTCTTCTTTAGTGGACAAAGGTACTTCACCCCCTATACCAGGGGTACTCAAATCCAGTCCTGGAGGGCCGCAAACCAGTCAGGTTTTCGGGATATCCCTAATGAATATGCATGAGATACATTCAAATACAATGGAGGCAGTGCATGCAAATATATCCCGAAAACCTGACTGGTTTGCGGCCCTCCAGGACTGGATGTGAGTACCTCTGCCCTATACTATATTGCTCCCTTGGATTGCTGCAGCCCAAATGCATGACCTTGCATTTTTTAACATTAAATCCCAGCTGTCAAATTCTAGACCATTCTTCAAGCTTAGCTAGATCCCTTCTCATGTTATCTATAGCTTCCTGGGTGTCTACTCTATTGCAGATTTTGGTATCATCCACAAAGAGGCAAACCTTACCCAACAGCCCTTCTGCTATATCACTAACAAAGATGTTAAAAAGAATTGGACCAAGGACAGATCCCTGGGGCACACCACTGGTAACTTCCTTCTCCTCAGAGTGAGCTCCATATACCTGTACCCTTTGTCACCTCTCACTCAACCAATTTCTTACCCAAGCAGTAACTTTAGGGCCCATCCCTAAGGTGCTCAGTTTGTTTATAAGTTGCCTGTGAGGAACAGTGTCAAATGCTTTACTGAAATTTAGATACACCACATCTAGGTCTCTCCCTCGGTCCAACTCCTTGGTCACCCAGTCAAAGAAATCAATCAGATTTGTCTGACAAGACCTGCCTCTGGTGAATCCATGCTGCCTCGGATTCTGTAACCTGCTAGACTCCAGAAATCTCACTATTTTCTCTTTCAGCAGCGTTTCCAATAATTTACTCACCACCAAAGTTAAACTAACCAGCCTGTAGTTTTCAACCACATCCTTACTTCTGCTTTTGTGTAAAGGCACCACACAAACCTCTCTCCAGTCCTTTGGCACCACTCCCGACTCCAACAAGGCACTGAAAAGGTCAGTCAGTGGAGCTGCTAGAACGTCCCCAAGTTCCCTCAGTATTCTAGGGTGTATCCCATCAGTCCCATCGCTTTGTCTAGTCAATAAGGAGTATCTTCTTGCGTGCAGAGCATGCATTTACCATAACGCATTTCACATATTTGGGTGGATGGTTGTAATTCTGTTGATCAGCTGTGCAGGGTGATCTAATGATTTTGATTAGTCTTGGTTGCCGCCTAGGTATATGCAGGGATTGCTGACACCACGTGAGGTTCCTTTGATTGTGTACTATTGGAATGATTCCAGTTGGAGTTATGGCAGTATTAGTTACTCTTTTCTGAGTGAGTGCAAGGATAAGTAGAATAAGCACTTGAGTAATTATCTGAGCCATTATTTTCCCTCTGGTGTCTTGACCTGAGCTCTTGGGCTTCTTTGCGTAGTGGCAATATTTGGCTTTGTTGGCAGAGCGTGACACAATGTCAGATCCAGTGAATGAGGGAAAGGGGAGCTATTGATTGTGAGCTGTTACACTGATGAGGGTCTCAGCAGTGTTCTTTAGTAGTGATCTATGGTGTTGGTGGCTACTTCTTTCATTTGTTGGTCCTTGACTTGCATTGCTACAACACTTGTTGCTTGTTTATTGTTTGATGGCTGTTTCCAATGCCCTTCTTAGCCGTTTCTTGCATGTCCCTGTTGGTTGGGTTGTTGTCTTGTTTGTGCTATTAGCATTCCCTTCTCGGTCCCCGCCTAAGGGCCTTTGTTGTTAAGTGCCCTGTGTTAAGTGCCGTTAAGTCATGTAGACTCATAGCGACCCTCTGGATAGTTGTCCTAAACTGTATTCAGTCTTCAGTCAGGCGGCTCATTGATGACAGAGTGGCACCTGTAGCTGCTGTTATTTTATCGATCAATCTCATTGCTGGCTTTCCTCTTTTGCAATGACCTTCTACCTTGCCAAGCATGATGTCTTTGTCTAATGATCTCTCTCTTCGCATGATGTGTCCAAAGTATGAAAGTTGAAATCTTGTCATCTGAACGTCTAAAGAAAGCTTAGGTTTGATCTTCTCTAGTACTGACTGGTTTGTTCTTCGGGCAGTTCATGATATACACAGTATTCGTCAGTATTTGTCATTCAAAGGCATCGATTTTCTTTCTGTCCATCTTTTTCACTGTCCAACTTTCTCATCCATAGACGTTATTGAAAATACCATGGCTTGAACGAGTCAAATCTTTGTATGGAGAGAGACATCTCTACTCTTGAGAATCTGGTCTAATTCCTTCATAGCCATTCTGCCAAGAACAATGCATCGTCATATTTCTTGATTACTTGTTGCTTCTTTATTGATAGTTGGTCCAAGTAGGATAAAGTTGTCCACTATTTTGATATCTTCTCTAACAAAAATGAACTTATTGATTTTACTAGTTGTCAGGATCTTTGTCTTCTTTACATTAAGGTGCAGGCCCATTTTAAGACACTGTTCCTTGATCTTGAGAAGCAAATGTTTCAGATCTTCACTTTCAGCCCGTAATGTGGTATCATCAGCATAGCGAATGTTGTTGATGAGTCTTCCACCAATCTTCACACCTCAGTTGTCTTCATACAGTCCTGCTTCTCTGATGATTTATTCTGCATATAAATTAAACAGATAGGGGGAAAGTATGCAGCCCCTTGCCGTTTAAATACCTCCTTGGCATAAATGCACAGGAGGAGAACCTCTTTTGATTGAAAGCAAGCTCTGCTACGAGGGGACATAGGATGAAGGTGCAAGAGGATACACTCAAGAGTAATATGTGGAAATTTTTCTTTATGGAAAGAGTGGTAGATGCATGGAATAGTCTCCCAGTGGAGGTGGTAGAGATGAGGACAGTCTGAATTCAAAAAAGCATGGGACAAACACAGAGGATCTCAAAAGGAAAAAAGGGAACTATTGTCATATTTGATATGGAAGGGAAGACTAGATAGGCCATGTGGTCTTTTTCTGCCATCATGTTTCTGTGTTTTATTTTAATTGCCAGATATTCTGAAAGCGATTATAATCTATAGGAATTTGGATTGTGACCACTCCATCACTATTAATTTATGTAAGCTTGTTATTATTATGGCTAAATGGATCCCTTGTGACACCTCCTGTGCCCTACTACTACGTAAAGTGGGTAAAGTGCTACAAGGCATATACAGCACTGTAAATATACATGTAAGAGACAGTCCCTTCTCAATAGAGCTTACAGGGGAAATCTAGGGGAATGATAAAAATACACATAGGTGGTGAATAGGAGAATAAGGAGATAAGGGGAATCCAAAAGCAGCCTTGAAGAGGTGGGTTTTCAGCCTGGATTTGAATAGGGCCAGAGATGGAGCCCGACAGTTTGTTCCAGGCATATGGAGTAGCAAGATGGAATGAGTAAAGTGTGGAGTTGGCAGTGGCAGAGAAGGGCATAGATAAAAGATTTGCCAGAGAAGAAGAATTTATTTAGCAATGCTTATATACTGCTTTTCACCAGGTCAAAGCCGTGTACATTCAGGTACAGTATATATTTCCCTTGCCCCTGAAGGGCTCACAATCTACACTTTGTACCTGAGGCAACAGAGGATTAAGTGGCTTGCCCAAGGTGTGCCTGTGGGACTAGAAACCACAGTCCCTGAAGTTGCTGTCCTCCAGGGAGATTTGAACCCCCAGCCCTCTGGCAACTTGCCCGAACCACTGGGCCACTCCTCCCCTGGAATTCCTGAGGAGGAGGGTAGAGTGAGTTAAGAGAAGAAAGGTAGTGAGGAGCCGCAAAATGAATGCACTTGTAGGCCAGTAGAAGAAATTTCAACTGGATGCAGAAACTGATAGGGAGCCAATGAAGTTACTTAAGAAGAAGGGTTACATGAGCATAGCGACACTGGTGGAAGATAAGCCATACAGTTGAGTTGTAAACAGATTGAAGGGCAAAAAGATGATTCAGAACATAGCCCTCCCTGCCAACCTCCAACCCTGGATATTCAATGCTGGGATCACCACACTGCCTCTCAGCCGCAGTAGATAACCGTGCAGCAGCGATATTGCATGCTGCCCGGTTAGCTCTTGCACTTAAATATAGGCAAGCGTGTGTCTCACCTATCTTTTAGGCTCAGATCACTAACCAGGTAGATTGCAATATCGCTGCTGCCTGGTTATCGATTGTTGCTGCCTCCACTCCTTCCCAGAACACCCCGATGCTAAGCGGTTAGCACTGGGGTGTTTAAGGGAGAAGAGTGGGGATATCCTGGATAGTGGCATTTACATGGTTTACAGGACTGGGCCCATGGATTTTATAATAGATACAGTCAGCCAACGTCTGTGCAAAAAGTGAACGAGAGGTCAAGGTGGAGACACTTTGAGGAGTTGAGCATTGCAGAGAGATGGCGAGGGTTTGAGGCAAGCTAGTTAGTTAGATGAACATGGTACTCTTGCTTGTCAAGCGCTATGATGAACTGGAAAGAAGTCAGCATGAATATGAAATGTAGAAAGTCAGCAAGGGTACGGGATTTAAGCCAAAGGCACACAGCTGAGAAGAACTGGAATATAAGTAGTGGGTTTTAGAAGACCGACAAGGCTGAGGTATAGTGCATCTCACAGGGCATGGAATGGGTAGAGCATCCAGAGAAGAGAAGAGTGGGAATGCCTCATCAACTGACTCAGATGAGACAGCAGTGGCAAGAGCTGAAGGGTTGTTAGTGTGAAGATTCCTAAACATGTTGGTGGAGATTAGACAAGACTGAGGTCAGAGGTTCTTAAAAGTGAGTTAGTTCTTCCTTTATCCAATCATCATCTGCTATGGTGGAGCAGTTTGAGGGTAAGCACTTTGAGAAAAAGATTAGGTCGAGGCAGTGGCCATGCTGGTGAGCGGGGCAGTAGAGCACAACTGGAGGATGAATGAGGAGGTTAGGGAAAGAAGCTTTAAGGCATAAGGGTCAGAGGAGTTATCAACATGAATGTCAAAATTCCCCTAAATAAGGGAAGGGAAGGGGAAGATGCATCCAGAAAGAAGGTAAGCCAAGAGTCAGTCAGTGAGAAAGGTAGAAGTGGACTTATGAGGAGGCTGATAAATGACAGCTGGAGAGGCAGTGCAGTAAGAAGGCAGATGGAATGGACTTCAAAGGAAGAGCAGAGTTCCTAGAGAGACCATTTTGAATTTCTCTTGGAACAGATATTTGTTCAATTCTCTGAGGTCTAATATGGGTCTGTGTCCTCCTGTTTTCTTTTGAATAAGGAAATAGGGGGAGTAGAACCCTGTATCCTGATGGGGAATGGGTACTTCCTCTATTGCTCCTTGAGCAACGAGCATTGTGACTTCTTGACCTAACAGATTGTCAAGAGAGGTCTGAGAATTGAACTGTCTTATAATTGTAGGAGGGGGCAGGCTGTGAAAATGAAGCTTGTACCCCTCTCATATAATGGACAGAGTCCAATTTTCTGCTGTTATTTGGTACCATCTGTGGGCAAAATGACATAACCTGCCTGGGATGGTTAAGGGTTCTGAACCGTTTAGGGGCAGGGAGGCGAAATTTTCTAGAAAGCAGTCAAAGCCCCTGAGGAGGCCGAGCCTGCTGAGCTGGCTGAGGTTTTGCAGCTTTTGGCTTCTTTTGTTGTCTAGGTTGTTGCTGCTGTCCCTTTTGGGCAGTCTGACCTGGACGGTGTCCCTGTTGGGTATAGGAAGGATAACACTTCTTTTTCTTATTGAAAAATGGTTTCTTAGAGGATCTTTTCTTTGCAGGATCGGCTGTAGATTTGGACAATCTATCCAGTGTGATATTGTCAGCATCTATTTCATTAGCCTTCTCCTGCCAATTCTTTCCAAAGAGATTTTCTCCTGTGCAAGGAATGTTTCCTAATTTATCCTGTACCCAAATTTCCAAGTCAGATGCCTGAAGCCAGGCATTTCGACGTGCACCAATGGCAATAGCAGAGGTTCTGCTTATGCATGCAAAACAGTCAAAGGCTGCACGATTAACAAACTTTGGAAACATCTTGAGCATGTTTGACAAGAGTGAGATAGTCTTGTCTTTTTTCATAAGGAAGAAGGGGGCTCATAAGCTCCAAGTCTCCTGTGACCTCTTTAAGGAACATTCCCATATACAAGATATAGGAACTGATCCTAGCTGAGAGCATGGAAGCTTGGAAGCATCGACGCCCAAAGGCATCGAGAGTCCTGCATTCACGACCTGGAGGATTGGATGCATGCCTCTCTGCACTTTTCATCCTTCTCATGGCTGATTCCACCACCATTGAATGGTATGGTAATTGAGTTTTTTGAAAGCCAGGACAAGGTGGAACTCAATACATGGTATTGCGTCTTCGAGAATGAGGAGATATGGTTAAAGGTGTTTCCCACATCCTTAGCATAAGATCATGTAAGATCTCATGAATAGGCCATAGTAGCTGTCTCTTTGGGAGCCTCAGGGTATTGGAGGATTTCCAACTCCTTTGCCGTAGGCTCTTTTTCAGGAGCTACTGTGATGGAAAGGCCTCGGGCCACATCACGGATAAAGTCCTGAAAGGACATATCCTCTGGCGGAGACATTCTGCGCTGAGGAGAAGAGGAATTCTCAGGGAGAAGTACTCTGGTATCGGCAGAGTCTTCGGAGTCTTCAGTCTCATCCGAGGATTCAAAATATCTCCAATCCCGGTGATCGTGAAAAGCACGGTACCAATATCGATCGAAGTCAGTATCGGGTTGTTCAGGTACTGATCTGTCGATGCCGGAGAGAGACGCATGACGTGGTATGGGTGACATACCCACCGATGTCAATGCAGTCGGTACTGGTATCGGTTGAGGTGTCTGAAGCAGTTTCAACGGTACCGAAGCCGTGAGAAAAGCCGCCAGACTGTGTTCGATAGCAAGGAATCTCTGGTCTATCGACGCTGCCGATGCTTGGGTGTTGGTACCGGTAGAAGCGGCCGGAACCCCAGAGCATGGCGCCAGTAGTTCTGCCGAGGTTGAGGCCTCGAGAACATCCTGGAGCAACGTTAATGCTTTGGAAGCCGAAGCTTCCCGCCGGGGCAGTTTTGCCGGTGAAAATTCCTCAAGGGCAATGCCAGGGGCATCTCGATACTTAGGAGATCTACCCTTTGAGGACCGGCTAGATTTATGTTTAGTTACCTTAGATCCATGGGAGGAAGATGAAGCCCTGGAGGACGTCGATGCAACAGACGCCGCATCTGAGGGAAAAAGTGTGCTAGGTTTAGCAGCTCGGTTCTGCCGGCCCCTTTTTGACATCATTCCACAGGAGAGGCACTCTGAAATAGAGTGGTCAGGACCTAAACATTTGAGACAACAATCATGGGTGTTGGTGACGGAAATGGTACCGCCACATTTAGAACATTTCATAAAACCTGAAGCAGGTTTTTCCATTTTTAAGGAAAAATTGGGCCTAGTGCCCAAAATGGCGCCTAGCACCAAAGAAAAAATTTTCTTAAGTAAACCACTTCAGAAACTATAGTTTGTTTGTTTTTTTAGAAGAAGAAAGAACCGGCGGTACCGGTATAGTGTCGAGGGAAGGCAGACGTGACCACAAAAACAAAGATTAAAGACGAAATTTTCTGCGGTGACAGGGTATGCGACCTGTTGGCTCCACGGAAAACAAAGAACTGGAGAGGGACAGTTGGAAAGGCAGGAAGGCAGCACACAGGCGCTGTGGGATGCTCCCAAAAGCTTTCCTATTTGACGCTGGGGAGCGTTACCACACAGGCTCCATCGGTACCGACGATACCCATATGTGAAGACTACATTCCTGCTTGTTCCTGGAGATAAGTGATTTACACGTGTATAATCTGGCATAAACCTGTATAAATGGCTATTTTAGAAAGGGTCCTGTTTACACATAGCTGTCTGTACTACATCAAAAGTGCACAGGGAGGGGGGTTAGGCAAATGTTAAGGGCATGGCTTGGGCAGGACAAAAATCTATATGCCGCTATTTTATATAGGGAAAGCATCTGCTCCCTGATTTGAACAGAAATTTTAAAAATGTTCATTTTGACCAGCACTTTACAGGAGGGAAGGTGGATATCCTCTTAATCCCCCAATGTGTGCTTCCCCCTCAACATTTTAATTGGGTAGACACGGGCGTTCTGTAGGTGATGGAGAGCAGCTGCACATCTGTGTTTGCAGAATATGTAAGTGCCGACATTTATACAAGTGCGCTGTGAATGATGTGTAAATTGCCAGGTTTCCTCCATCAATTTTTCCCATTTGTATGTTCACAAAATGGCTTATCCTGCTGCACGTGGATATCGATTCCTGTGCATTACTGTACATCCTTATGTCAGCAGGACAATTTTAAAAATCATGTCCATTTTACATCTTCCTCCCACGTTGATGTAGATTTGCATACGTTTTCAGTTCCACGTCCTCCCACCACATAAATGACCTCTCTCAAATGTGGCTTAAAGTGACTGAATTGGCCCAATATAAAAACTGTGTAATTTTTAGAAATTTACGGATAGGCACATTATGGTTTTACCCAAGGCCAGCAAGATCATTAGGCGAACTAGGCAGCTGCCTAGAGCACCAGTGGAGCAGCTCGTGGCCACCGTGGATGTCCCTGTCCAAGACACCCAATGGCTGCACACAGTCCTGCAGCACTTACCTTATTAAGCCTCTGGCGCTGCAAGACTGTTTGGCTTCCGTCCTCTCCAACATCTGATGAGGACTTTTATTTTGGGGCGGAAGCCAATCAACCACTTCTGCCCCCATGCAAGAGGAAATCGACATCGGGCATCAGAGGGGATGGAAGCTAAACTGCCTCACCACACCGGAGGTTTGAGGTAAGTGCTGTGGGGCTGTTTGCAGACATTGCCGCCACTGCAGGTCCTGGAGAGGGGGAGCATTTTATTTATTTATTTATTTATTTACATTCTCTTATATACCGCGCTATTCTGCATCAGTGCGGTTTACATTGAACTGAAATTACATTGAACAGGGCATTATAACTTGGAGATAACTATTTTACAGGGAACATGGGCTATGGAGGGTTAAGTGGCTTGCCCAAGACCACAAGGAGCACCTGTGGGACTAGAAACCCCAGTCCTTCCGGCCCAAGGTTGCTGTCCTCTAGTGGGATTTGACAGCAAAAGGGGGGTGAGGGTAGGGGTGGGAACGGGAGCAGCGTGTGCAAGGGATGAGATTCGCCTAGGCTGCCTCATCTCCTTGCATCATCTAGTTTTACTACCCACCGGTGAACATATAACTTGTTTTCAGCATCAGCCCATAAGATTCTTTTTCTCACTCTGTGTCTCTGAGAAAAATACTTTGTTGATTCAGACCCTCACTGAAACCACCCAAGCAGAAGACTTTTTAAGCTTAAAAAATATACATAGGGAGATTTAGACTTAAGAACTGAATGAGCATTGTGAGAAAATAAAGGCAGCAGAAAACAGTCCTGATGTACCTAAGCAGAATCAAGTGTGATGCTGGAGCCAAAGCTTTGTTAGAAGATTGTTGCAGGGTCTTTGCAAGTTGTGCTAGCTTTAACTGCACCAGAAATAAGTTTCCAAGGATGTACACATCTTGCACAGAAACCATTTTCACTCTGTACCTACTATAGCTACCACAGCTCTCATGATCTTGAAAATAAGGCTCTTAAAGTTTACTGATTTGTAACTGTTCAACAAAATACTTAGAATGAGCTGGATTTGGAACATATTGCATGTACAAATGTAGTTGGGGGCTGAAGCACAGTCGTGGAGGTGGTGGGGGTGAAGAACATCTGGCGTCACTCAAAGCAGGCCACCATTATCTTCCAATCTGTTCTAGAAAACAACCATCCCACGGTGACACCCACAGACTAACACCCACAGATACGCACACATGTTTCCTCAGAGCTTTTGTCCTGAAATGCTGAGAATCAAACACATGTTGATCCTTTTAGAAAGGAGCTTTCTATTTTGCTTTTTTCACAATTTTATTTTAGTTTAGATAAGACACTGCTCTGACATGTGCAAGAATGGATGGTGGTTTATGGAAATCTGAGTATCCTGTTGATTTATAAAACACTATTGTTCACCTATTGATCTGTAGAAATATTTCAGAGATTAACTGTCATGCCTTGTAAATCAACCAGTAATAAAGATCCAGAATTAATATCAGGGCCAGGTCTTAGAAAAAACAATCCTGTGCAAAAGGCAAAAATGGCTGGCTGGCTGCCTGCTGCCCTCTCCCCTCCCAGGAAAACAATGACTGCTTAATACCCGCTCCTGTTGTTCTAGTGCTTTCTCCAGTTTTAAATGAAGTGCTGGGTCTAGAGTGAGAATTTCTCTCCACTCACCTATCTCCTGCTACGCTCATCTCTTTCCCCCAACATCAGTGTGGTCTTCTTCTCGCCCCTTTCCCGTGAGATCTTCTCCCACCAGGAGGAGGACACAGTCCAACATATGATGATGAAATCAAAGGGGCACCATAAGTTTGATCATGTGACCCCCATATTGATAGATATACATTGGTTACCCAGTCATTTTGTGTTCAAATTTAAGAATGTATCAGGATTGGCCCAGGGGTATCTGATGCCCTAGGCGAGCCATTAGCTATGTAACCCTGTGCTTCCTTTCCCCACTCAGTCCAGCATTTCCTTTTCTCAACCCCCCAGGTCTCCAGCATCTCTCTCCATCCCTCCCATCCCCCTAAGGTATCTGGGATGTCTCTCCTCTTCCCTCCCCCCTCCCCAGGTGTCTAACATCTCCCTACTACTATTAGTGATCATTTGTATAGCGCTACAAGGCATATACAGCACTGTACATATGGATGTAAGAGACAGTCCCTGCTCATTAGAGCACACAGTCTAATCAAGATGTACATCACCGCAAAAGTGGAGACCAGGATATAGCAAGATACACATAAATATCTTACCATACCCCTTCCGTCTTCCGCCATTGCTGCCGCCTCCACCACTCTACTTCCTTGAGAGGCCAAAAACTCAGGCTTTGAGGAGCGACAATGCAGCGCCGGCACAGCCCTCTTGCAGAACCAGGAAAGCCCTATAAAGCCACTCTTAGTGGCGGGCCTTTGAGTATCTGTCCACATGCACTCATGTGCTCAAGTTTGCCATATCCCGCTTACTCCAGCGTGTGAGTGGAATGAGGAAGGCCTTGAGCTTGCGCATATATGCTGAAAAGCCCACTGGTGAGAGTGACTTTAAAGGACTTTCTTGGTGCTATGTGATAGTTGTGACAGCTCTGTGTTGCTGTCCCCCAAAGGTTGATTTTTTTGGCTTCCTGCCGAGGTAGGGTGGTGGGGCCTGCAGGGAAGAGAGAGGAGCTACTATGCTGCTGCCTTAGGCGGATGCCTAGCTCCCCTTGTGGTGGGGCTAGCCCTGGATTTTATTGCTGGTAATTTAAGGTCTTAAGGGATCAGGGACCAGCTTAGCTGTGGAAAACTGCAGCCTTATGTGCTAGGTAGGCCACTGCAATCTCAAGAAGCTGATTTGCTGGTGGTCCCTAGTGTGAAGGATATGCGCAAGGTGTGTCATCACGTTTGCACTTTTTGTGTGCAAGTCTTATTTCTATGGAATGCTCTCCCAGATCATTTATGAGTATTGAACGTCTTGCAGATTTTTAGATCAAAGGTAGAAGGGGCACTCAGGGAGGACAAGGTCATAGCCCAGAGACTAGTTGAATTCTTTGCTTTGGCCTTTACTAAGGACGATGTAAGGGAGATGCATCTTCCTCAAAGCAAAGAATACAACTAGTCTCTGGGCTATCACCTTGTTCTCCCCGAGTATCCCTTCTATCCCTTGATCATCTATTCCTGGCAGTTGCTAGACTACTTCTCACAAATTGTAGTGGTCCAACTCATATGCTCAAATAGGTTCAAATCCCACTAGAGGACAGCAACCTTGGTGCTCCTTGTGGTCTTGGGCAAGCCACTTAACCCTCCATAGCCCATGTTCCCTGTAAAATAGTTATCTCCAAGTTATAATGCCCTCTTCAATGTAATTTCAGTTTGTTCAATGTAAACCGCCTTGATATCATGAAAGGCGGTATATAAGAAATGTTAAATAAATAAATATGCTTCTTGCTTCCCTGTACCTGAAACATTTTTATTATAAGCTTTTGCCTCTTCAATAAGCTTTTTTTTCAAATTCTCTTTTTGCCTGTCATATCACTACTTTGCATTTTAACTTGCCAATGCTTATGCTTTTCCTATTATTTGGATTCATTTTCCATTTTTTTAAAAATCTGTTCCTTTCCACAGGAGCTGCTTCAGTACTAGTGGCTTCAAAGCATCTTGGACAACAGACACTCTTGCCTGGCTGGCCGCTCACTGGATCTGCTTTTCAGGCTGCACTCTCCATTGCACTGCAGTATCGCTCCCTCTGCTCTCAGCTCAAGCAGCATCACTCTGTCCCCCTTGGGCTCTCTGTGCCAGTCCCCAATAGCAGAGACTCAGGAGTAATGCTACTCACCAACATCTCTGCTCTCCTCAGGATCAGTTCCTTCCACAGTGTCTCATGTGGAGATACTCCAGGTACTTCTCTCAGCTTGGCATCCTCTCAACAGTGTCCCTCTCATGTCTGCTGAGCTCTTTGTGTTGCTTCTCAGCTAGACTCTTCTCCCTTGGAGCCAGTTTTTCCCTTTCTCTTCAAGGACTGCCGTCTTCCAGGCTAGGTTTCCAAAGCACATCATCAACCCTCTAACACTTTCAGATAAAGTGTAACCGCCCTATTTAAGATGATGAAAAGAAACTCTATCCCGTGTATATAGGTCCTATACATGCTACAAATATGTACATAGTTTCCCTAAGTTATAATCCCAGTTGTATATTTCCTGTTATATGTAAGCTCACCACAGTCTGTTGATTGAAATGAGTATTCCTGTTTAATGTAAACCGCGCTGATGAAAAAGAGTGCGGTATAGAAGAAATACAAATAAATAAATAAATAGGTTCACTTTTGCAGCAGGACTCTGATCAATGCCTGCAGCCTCTCCCACTTGTGATTCTGTTCCAGTAGCATCTCCTTCTGGGGACTGCACGCCAACAGCTGGGCTCTGTCCACCTCTTCTGCAGCTAGACTCTGGTCTCTTGTGAAATCTCTCTCTCTCTTGTTCGGCACAACATCCCCATAATCTCTCACTTCCGTAGCTCCTGCGTAACTGACACTCCCAGTCTTGGTGCCTCTGCTGCAGTTTTTCCTTCTCCTCTGTTTTCAGATGGGTTTAAAAGAGGTTTGGATGAGTTCCTGCAGGAAGAGTCCATTAACCATTATTAAAGTGAAGTGGGGAAATCCACTGCTCACCGCTGAGATAAGTAGCAAGGAATCTGTGTACCTTTTGGGAACCTGATAGGTACTTGTGACCTGGACTGGCCACCGTTGGAAACAAGACACTGGGCTTGATGGACCTTTGGCATAATTTATGTTTTTATGTAAATTTATTGGGTTTCTGCAACTGGAGGGCTCCAAGTACTGCACCAACAGGTCTCTCCTTGGATGTCCTAGAGAACCTCTTTTCCTGCAGTTGTAGAGGGTACGGGGGGGGGGGGGGAGGGGGGGGGGAGGGGGGGGGGAAAGAGACCTTTCCTTCTCTTTTCTTGTTCCTAGATGGGCTTAATTGTTTGCTGGACCCTCTTCCTCTCCAGACCTAGAGAAGCTACTACCATGGCCACAGCTCAGTCTGTTCCTGCAGTTCCACTCAATGCAGCCCTGCTGCTACTGCCACTTCCCCTCCTGCCATGGCCATTGGCTACCAGCATAGCCTTGTCTCTCCTGTGGCTGTTCTCTGCCACCCATTCTAGGCATTTCTTCTGCTACCACTGTGGCCGTTTCCCCTGCTGCTGTGGCAGCTCAGCCTACCATCAGCTCCATAGTACCTCTTCAACAATTGATTCCGCCACTGCCTTTCACTGCCTCTGTAGTCCTCCTCCTACCCCTAGATGCTGCTGTCTCTAACCACCAGGGGAGTAATTAAATATTTGTAGCCACAGACACTTAGTTTGAGAGTGCCGTGTTTTTAGGTTTCTTCTCTTTCAATAATCTTTCAGAACAGACACCCAAAAATCCCACTCGTAAACCACCCAATTCCTCTATCCCCAACTCAATCCAACTCCACCGATCTATCCAGAGAATCTGTATATATATGTTGACTATTTAAAGTTATTCCCATCTTACTCCTTTCCCCAATGTTCTCTGTATTGAGTTGTTTTCTGTAAACCACTTTGATAGTTTGAAAAATGGTATATTAAAAAATTAAAATAAAAATAAGTAAATCTTTGTGTAGGAATCTCAGAGAAGGCACAGGTTGGGGGGAGGGATATATCCTATGCCTGGCTGACACGTGCACGGTTGAGACCTGGCTGGTTGGATTAGCAGCCGCCGGGCACAAAGAGGTTGAGGTGCCAGGCAGAGGTTAATGTGTGGTGGGGGCGAAAGGACAGGAGAGCAGGCCTTGGCCGGCTTTTTAAGGGACCTGTGGGCCTTGGCCACCTTCTTGCCCCTCCAGTCCAGACAACATCCAGAGCACACCCAGATACACTTGAGCTGAGGCATAAGTAAGTTTGTGCTTCTAAATTGGTGCATATACTCATATATATGTAAAATACATGTATAAGTGCTGATCCTAAACCTGCTCTGCCCATTTTCCACTTCTGAAATGCTTATGCATATAATTGCATCAAAATAGGAGTTATGTTTTCTGAGATCCTACATATCTCCAGGAACAAGCAGGAATGTAGTCCTCACATATGGGTATCGATGGTACCGACGGAGCTCGTGCGGGAACGCTCCCCAGCGTCCAATCAGAACGCTTTTGGGAGCATCCCACAGCACCTGCGTGCTGCCTTCCCGCCTTTCCCAACTGCCTCTCTCCAGTTCTTCTTTTTCCGCGGAGCCAGCAGGTCGTGTTTCCTCTCACCGCAGAAGAATTTCTTTTTTCTTTATTTCTTTTTGTGGTCGCGTCTGCCTTCTTCGACGCTCTACCGGTACCGCCGGTCTTTTCTTTCTTATTTCTGTAAAAAAAATTCTTTTTTTCTTTTCTTCAGGTGCACCCGCCTTTTTTGGGCCTTAGGCAAAAAAAAAAACAAAACCCTTTTCCTTAACATGGAAAAACCTGCCTCAGGTTTTATAAAGTGCACCAAGTGTGGCGGTACTATTTCTGTCACCGACACCCATGAATGGTGTTTAAAATGTTTAGGTCCTGACCACTCCATCACGGATTGTGTGTCCTGTGCCATGATGTCTAAAAGAGGTCGGCAGAACCGAGCTGCCAAGCTCAGTACCCTGTTTCCCTCTGATGCGGCTTCGGTGGCATCAACGTCTTCCAGGGCTTCTTCTTCCTCCCGTGGATCTCAGGTAACTAAACATAAATCCAGCTGGTCCTCGAAGGGTAGATCTCCTTCTAAGCATCAAAATGCCTCTGGCGTTGCCCTCGAGGATTCTGCACTGGCAAAATTACCTCGGTGGGAGGCTTCGGCTTCCAAAGAATTATCGGGGTTCCAGGATGTTCTCGAGGGCTCGGCCTCGACAGATCTCCTGGTGCCATGCTCTGGGGTACCGGTGGTCTCCACCGGTACTGACATACAGGCATTGGCGGCGTCCATGGACCAGAGAATTCTGACTATGGAACGCAGTCTGGCAGCTTTCCTTGCGGCATCAACGCCCTTGGTACCGCAACAGACAACTCCACCGGTACCGGCACCAGCATCGGTACCGGTACCGATAGCATTGACATCGGCATCAGTGTCTGCTCTGCCGGTGCCCTGTCCTCAGATGCCCTCCGGTACCGATTCTCCGGTACCAGTTATTCCCGGTACCGATCTTGGTCGGTACAGGTATCGGGATCTACAGGAGCATCCGGACAGTTGATACTTCGAGTCCTCAGAAGAATCTGAGTATTCTGAAAGTTCTATCGATGCAGCGATGCTTCTTCCAGAGGAGTCCTCCTCCCCTAAACGCAGGATGTCTCCTCCAGAGGACATGTCCTTCCAGGACTTCATCAGGGAGGTGGCTCGGGGCCTGTCCATTACTGTGGCCCCTGAAACAGAGCCAAGGGCCAAGGAGTTGGAAATTTTACAATATACCAAAACTCCTAAGGAGACAGCTACCTTGCCCATTCATGAGATTCTTTATGATCTCATATTGAGGATGTGGGAAACACCTCTTACCACCTCTCCTCATTCTCGCAGATTGGATACTATGTATCGAGTCCCTCTTTGTCCTGGGTTCCATAAGACTCAACTTCCTCACCACTCTATTGTGGTAGAGTCAGCTATGAGAAGGATCAGAAGTGCAAAAAGACATGCCTCTAATCCTCCAGGACGTGAGTGCAGAACCCTGGATGCTTTTGGACGTAGAGTCTTCCAAGCTTTCATGCTTGCTGCAAGAATCAGTTCCTATAGTCTCTACATGGGAATGTTCCTAAAGGAGGTCACAGATAATTTACAGACTAAGTCCTTTCATTTCTGAGGATAAAAGACAGGACTTTCTCACTTGGGTTAAACATGCCCAAGATGTCTCTAAATTCTCCAACCGTGCAGCCTTTGACTGCTTTGAGTGTATATAAGCAGAACCTCGGCTACTGCCATAGGTGCACGTAGAATTGCTTGGCTCCAGGCATCTGATTTAGAGCTCTGGGTACAAGATAAATTGGGAAATATCCCTTGTACTGGTGAGAACCTGTTTGGTAAAGATTGGCAGGAAAAAGCCAATGAAATGGATGCTGAAAATTCCACCTTGGATAGACTATCCAAGTCCACTGCTGATCCTGTTAGAAAGAAGTTGTTAAAAAAAAACATCTTTTTCTAAAAAGAAAAGATTTTATCCTGCTTATGGTCAGCAGGCATCTTCTGCAGGTCAGTTTTCAAGCAAACGTCAGCAACCACCCAAACAGAAGAAAGCAAAGGCTGCTAGGCCTCCACCGACCCAGCAGCCTCAGCCTCCTCAGGGCCTTTGACTTTCAGCTAGAGAACATAGCCTTTCTGGTTCTGGAAGGACCAGAACCGTCCACCATTCCAGGAAGGTTATGTCATTTTGCCCCCAGATGGGGGGCAAATAACAGCAGAGCATTGGACACTCTCCATCATAAAGGAGGGGTACAAACTTCATTTTTCAAGCATGCCCCCTCACACAATAGTGAAACAGTTCAATTCTCCGACCTCTCTCATCGACCTGTTAGGTCAAGAGGTTTCCATTCTTCTTGCCCAAGGGGCAATAGAAGAAGTACCTCTTCATCAATGGGGCATAGGGTTCTATTCCCCTTATTTTCTTATTCCAAAGAAAACAGGGGGTTACAGACCTATCTTAGATCTCAGAGAATTGAACAAATCCCTTGTCAAGGAGAAATTCAAGATGATTTCTCTCGGAGCTCTGCTACCATACCTTCAGAGTCAGGATTGGCTTTGTTCTCTAGATCTCAAGGATGCGTACACCCATGTCCTCATCCATCCAACCCACAGAAGGTTCCTTCGGTTCCTTTTTCAAGGAAAGCACTACCAATACAGGGTACTTCCTTTTGGTCTGGCCTCAGCACCAAGGGTGTTCACGAAATGTATGGCTGTGGTGGCAGCATTTCTCCACACTCTAGGAATATTCGTCTTCCCTTACTTGGACGACTGACTCATTCGAGCTCCAACACAATCAGAGGCCAAGACTTCTCTATCCTGCACAATGCATATCCTGCAGTATTTAGGGCTGGTAATAAACATCCCAAAATCCAGTCTAACTCCCACTCAGTCTTTAGAGTTCATAGGAGCTTTTCTGGATACCACAAGGGCAAGGGCCTATCTTCCCCAGGCCCGTTGTCTTCGCTTAGTGCAGTTAGCTTCTCAAGCAGTGCTAAAGCCCCATCTAATTGCTTGAGAAATCTTACAACTACTAGGCCACATGGCATCCACCGTGCATGTGGTTCCATATGCTCGCCTCCACATGAGGGCAGCTCAGTGGACTTTATCCACCCAATGGACCCAGGCATCAGGGTGCCTGTCAGACAAAATAGCAAACACAATTCACCTCATTTTGTCCCTCCAATGGTGGAGGTCCACTCAAAACCTGTTGCTGGGGTGCCCTTTTCAACAACCCTTACCCCAAGCAACTCTCACGACAGATGCTTCTCCAAGGGGTTGGAGAACTCATCTGCAAGACTTCTCCACCCAGGGAACCTGGTCTCCGCAAGAGAGTTGTCTACATATCAATCTCTTGGAACTCAGAGCAATTTTCCTAGCTCTGCGAGTGTTCCACTCCCTGCTCAGCTACAAGACAGTCCTCATCCATACGGACAATCAAGTAGCCATGTTCTATGTGAACAAGCAGGGGGAACGGGCTCTCTGTCACTTTGCAACAAAGCTTTGCGACTATGGGCCCTCGCCAGAAAGCATCAGATTCATCTGCTGGCAGTATATCTTCCAGGTATTCAAAACTCTTGGGCGGACAGACTCAGTCGAGTTCTGCTTCCACACGAGTGGTCTCTGCATGCAGACCAGGTGACCAGGATATTTCAACTTTGGGGAACCCCGGACATAGACCTCTTTGCAAGTCCGTGGAATGCCAAACTTCCCCGGTTCTGTTCCAGAATTTCGGCTCAGGAGGCTCAGGCCAAGGATGCTTTCCTCCTTTACTGGGGTCAAGACTTCCTGTATGCCTTTCCACCCATTCTCCTAATTCCCAAAACCCTCTTCAAGCTTCAGAGAGACAGAGGCCACATGATTCTCATAGCACCACATTGGCCACGGCAATTGTGGTACCCTCTGCTTCTACATCTCTCTCAAGTTCCCTCCCTGGAGTTAGGGTCTGCTCCAGATCTATCTCAGGAGAATGGAATGTTATGGCATCCCAATCCCCAATCTCTGCTTCTCAGGGCTTGGTTGCTGAAGGCCTAGATCTCCAAGATCTTAATCTTTCTCAACAAGTGAAAGATGTTCTTTATGCTTCTAGAAAACCTTCCACTAGACGTTCTTATGCTTTCAAGTGGAAAAGGTTTACAATTTGGTGTTCGGAAAACGGTCTTAACTCCCTTGCGATACCTCTGCAATCTTTGCTGGAGTATCTCCTCCATTTATCTAATGCAGGCCTTAAGACAAATTCAGTAAGAGTCCATTTGAGTGCTATTGCAGCTTCTCTTAAACCTCTAAATGGACAGCCTATCTCCTCTCATAGCAAGATTTATGAGAGGCCTCCTTCTAACTAAGCCTCCCATTAGACTACCTCCGGTGGCATGGGACTTAAACCTGGTTCTTGGGCAGCTCATGAAGCCACCTTTCGAACCTTTATCTACCACCTCCTTAAAATTCCTTTCTTGGAAGGTTATCTTTCTCATTGCAATCACACCAGCATGCCGCATTAGTGAGTTGCAAGCGCTAGTAGCTAATCCACCTTATACAAGGTTCCATCATGACAAGATAGTCCTTAGGACTCATCCACACTTTATGCCTAAGGTGGTCTCGCCTTTTCTTCTAAACCAAGAGGTCTACCTACCTGTCTTTTTTCCAGGGCCTCATGCATCAAATGCAGAGAGGAATCTTCATACCCTGGATTGTAAAAGAGCTCTAGCTTTTTACTTACAAAGAACACAGCAACATAGAAAGTCCTCTCAACTCTTTGTTGCTTTTGACACTTCTCATTTGGGAATACCAGTCCCCAAGAGAACACTATCTAACTGGATTGCTCAGTGTATTTCCTTTGCCTATCAGAGTAAGAACCTTTCTCTGGAAGGCCATGTCACAGCTCACAATGTGAGAGCCATGGCAGCCTCAATGGCTCATCTGCACTCTGTGTCTATTGACGACATCTGTCGAGCAGCCACTTGGGCCTCGGTTCATACCTTCACAGCCCATTACTGCTTGGACAAGGACTCCCGCCGGGATGCCTTGTTTGGTCAGGCTGTTCTCAAACACCTGTTCCATACCTATTCAACTCTTGCCCACCATCCCTGGTAGGATGCCAGAGATCCATGGGGGGAAGTGGAGCCCTGTTCAGGGACACACAACTTCTGAGGCCTCTCCCTGGCATCTAAAGCTAGGGAGTCCCCATATGTGATGACTACATTCCTGCTTGTTCCTGGAGATAGCATAGTTACTCACCTGTAACAGGTGATCTCCGGGAACAGCAGGAATTTAGTCCTCACAACCCACCCACCTCCCCTAGGAGTTGTATCTCTCTCTCTCTTTCCTTTCCCTCTCTCTCTCTTTGTCTCAGCTTTAAAACTCAACTGGAGAGAGGCAGTCGGGAAAGGCGGGAAGGCAGCATGCAGGCGCTGTGGGATGCTCCCAAAAGCGTTCTGATTGGACGCTGGGGAGCGTTCCCGCACGGGCTCCGTCGGTACCGACGATACCCATATGTGAGGACTAAATTCCTGCTGTTCCCGGAGATCACCTGTTACAGGTGAGTAACTATGCTTTATGCACATATAACCCAAATAACTTAAGTACCAACTTCAGCACAGAAAATACTGTTTTCATTCAAGTCATGTACAAAACTATCCCCATACTTGGTTGGGTTGAAGGAAACCAGAGGCGAATCCCTTCACCTCGTTCCTAGCAGGGATGGGTGCAGGTAATTAAAATTTGGTTGGATTCCTTTTTTTTTTCATGAATTTTTCCCAATTTTGGGGATTTTCTCAGTTAGGTTTTCACATGGGTTTTAGAGAATTTTGGGTGTATGCTATATTCATTTAAGGCCCATTAGTGAAGTATCATTTTAGAAAGGATGTGTAGGTACTATTTGGGACATCCAGGCCAAAATGTCCCCCAAAATGGCCAGCACATTTAAGTTTGGAGCCAATTTCAGAAACGTGGATGCCACCCATATGGATGTCTACATAGACATCCCTGAAACTGTATCATAGCCTGGAGACATGTCCCGGCCTGCCATTCAAGTAGTGGAGATATTTTGCAGTACGACAACCACACAACAGATATCCCCAAATCCTATCAGTTCTCTTTACTATTGTGGTTTGCACTGAAGATGAGAGAGTTCCTTCTCCTCTATACTCTTCAACTGCTTTTCTGGAAAATAAGCACTTTTCAGATGCCTCTTTGTGCCCTGGAGCAGGTATAGACTTGGACGGGGTTGGAGACATAAAATGTTTCTGAAATCGGGCGTACGCATCTAAAGTCTCTGGAATTCCCCAGACATTTCCCATCCACGTCCCTGTGCAGGATAGACGTCCTCAGCATCTCCAGCGACGTCTCTGTGATTTGGACATCTGCATACCTGTTTTCCGATGGCCAAATCAGTTAGAACTTCTAAAATTACCCCTTAATGCATTTTAAATCAATTTAGTGCATACTATAATTTTAAGGCACACTAACAAGCGGAATACACATTAACAAATGCACATCCTTGATCGTAGATCAGCATTTATCCCTTAAGCCTGACTGCATCATCCTATTCACTGACCTTCAAAGGATCACCTGTCTGCTTTTCCTTTAATGCTTTTTATGTGTTGAAGTTATGACTGGATCCACTGGGAAAATATTTAATTTCACTACACTTTCAGTAAAGACAATTTTCTTCTGCAGACGATGAAATCTAGTTCCTCTTAGTCTAGGGATGATGCTCTCTGGTTTTCTCTCAAAGTACTGGGATAAAAAGTTTGCTTTGTAGGGGCCCATTGGTACAGTATTTCATTTCTTCCACATATTCACTATTACTTTCTAAGGAACGTGGCAAAAATACCCCATTTTAGATGCCTAGTTTGAAGTCTCAATCTTTGTTTGTTTCTTTCTCTTGATTAAATAAGACTCAAGGCATAGTACAAAGGAAGAATATGAAAACCCTGTTGACTCTCTCCTCCACTACATAATTTTGCCCCCCTTTTTTCAGCTCCTTCCCTGAAACGGCTGCAGCTCTGGTGATTTAAGCTTCCATCGCCAGCTAAAGATGGGAGTGGAAACTGCTTCTGAGACTAAATACTCAATACCACTTTTGTCCTAGGAATCGTTGCTATACTAGCATCAGTTGCCTTCCTCCCCAACCAAGACTCCAGCACATCACTTTCTTGATAAGCCAGCTGGGCTGTTTATCAGGAGAGTCCTGCATCACAGTTCAATAAGCATAACTGTGGTTGTATTGATTTATAATCAGAGAAGACCTTCTCCATGATATGGATACCAGGGCTTTAGGATAATCTGCCTTGGGACATAATTGGAGCATCTCAAACTGAGATTCAACAAGTTGAAAAGTACACACGTACAGTGTGACAAAATGGTCCATGTCCCCTTTCCTGTATTCATAGACTCAGGCATGTCTGTGTAGGAGACTTGGTTGAAACAGCCACAGTACACTGTATCTCCCTCCATAGGGCAGCAGGGCATGTGCGACTAGATGGAACAGAGGGACTTATGGTGTATTTGATGTGGTATGAGTGTGGGAATCAATGGTATGATGTGCATACCCGTTGCCACGGTGAGAGTTTAGCTATTTATCTGTGGATATGTGAGCGTTGTATGTCAGAGGGTGGGGGGATGTGTGTGTGTTTGGGAAGCACAGGTGTATCAATTGGGGGTTGGGGTAAGGGTTGTTAGTGTTGGGATAAGTTTGTTGGAGAGGATTGAGGAGGGGTGTGTGTGTGTGTGTGTGTTTGTCAGGGAGGTGGAGCAAGCACAATGAACCTATGCATATGAACAGTTACACAAAAAACAGACTGAACCCTCTACAATAGGTGCTTTCACTGAAGTGAAATTCACCTAAAAACTGACAGGAAAGATTCTTATCTTAGCAATCACTAAAGTTTCCTGCTTTTTCTACATGAGTTCTCCTTTGCTTTTCAAAGAAAAGGCAAATAGGGAACTATGGAACGCAGGCAAAGGGAGGGATGAGAAGCTCAACAGAACAGGATTTTTTAAAATCTTTTTACAGTGAGGAGGGAAATAGAAAGTATTTTCTAAATAAGCAGCTCTGTTTGGATATGCTATTGGTTGTATTGTACGCAGCAGAATCTAGAATGTTCCTAGCACACCCAGGGAAAGTCTAAATAACACAGTTCAATTGTTCTATTACTGTGCAATAAATGACGCCTTGGAAGGATTCAAGAAATCCACCTCTCATCTCTCTGTCCCTTACCACATGGCCGTGAGAAAGGGAATAAACTCTAAATAAAGAAAGCAGGGAGGCAGCTCTGGACTGTCACAGGTGTGTGGCTGCAACTATTTGGTATACAGAGCCATGCAATATCAGCCGAACTGGACTGGAACTGGCAATCTGCCCTACACAGAGAGCCAAGACTGAAATGTTTCACTTTGGTACAAAAATAGGTTACACTCAAGCATGTAACGATTTTGCACTTCTAAAGGTCTCTGCTAATAAAATCATAAGTAGCTGTGATATTGTCAGTCAGTTGTTCCCAAACCTGTCCTGGGAGACCCCCAAGTCAGTCAGGCTTTCAGCATACCCGCAGTGAATATTTATGAGACATGGATGCTTTGTCTCCACTACATGCAAAGTTTCCTGAAAGCCCAACTAACTAGGAGTCCCCCCGGGACAGGTTTGGGAACCACTTCTGTAAATAACAATAGCCAGAGTTGCACCAGAGGTAAATTTATTGCCCTCCGCCTCCTTCACTATGCTGTGGGAACAAAAGACAGCTATCAGGAACCAAGGAGAAGCTGAAAAAAACCCATCTAATCCAAGAAAAGAACTCTTGGAACAGTATTCAAAGGACTTAATCCGCTATGCAGATCAGTCCATTATCAATGAATTTTCAGGGGCACTATATGGATAGTGTTGCTGAAAATTTACCCTCACCGCTCTGGTATAATCTGTATAGTGCCGGTGTGGACGGAGACCGTTCCGCTCAGCTGTATGGATCTTCGGCTGTTGTCCATAGAGGCACGGTTTAAGTGAGAAGAGAAAAATACTGTTCTCTCTCAAGTTACTGAGCTTTATGGAAAGTATCTGAATATCGCCTCTGTCTGTATAGCTGCCATCATTGAGAACCTCTACGTGTATTCAGCATCACTGCCTATATGGATAGTGGCACTGAATAGACATGTTTTTTCTTAAATGCATGGCTGGTGTTTAAAGTCAGTGGCCGAATATTGATCTGAGTGTGTTTGACAGCATATCTTATTTAATTAATATTTGTATCACTTAACCATTTTACTAAAATTCCACTTTCTGAACCATTTCCTTATAGATGTATGCTATTAGTTTCTTGAAAACTCTCCCTAGTTACAGGCATCTTTCCCATAAATTCCATCCCAACAAATTGCCTGGCTCAGGCTATAATGTCTGAAAGGTCACAGCTCTCATGAGCAGTGCTGGTAGATGTGGCTGAAATCCATTTCTTCTGCACGAAGATGAAGGGCGAAGGTTATGGATTGGAAGAGATTGGTGCTCTGCAGTGTAGGTGGATCAGTAATAAACCTTAGGGAGTATCTGTTTGTGGCCTGCTGAGAATAGCTGCCAGGTATTCCACTCTTTCCTGTTCTGTATAACCTGAGAAAAGGAAACCAGCAAGAATCTGATAATGTGACTCTTAGCAGGAAATTACTTAGCATTTGCCATTTATGGGAAGAATTGGAAGGTGCAAGAACCATACTACATTCAGAAAGATCGTCATGACCTAGAAGAGGTAGCTCATTTTCCTTATTTCCTTTAGGGAAGTGAAATGCAAATCACCTGTAGGAGGATTTGTACAGGTGATTTTGCTAGACTAATGTAATACATTCGTGCCTGGTTTTCAACCAGCTGAGAATGAGTCTGCCCGACAAGGCAAGCAATAGTGTAAACAGTTCAATAAAAAGATATTGCCTGAGGTTATTTCCTGTCCTTCATTTCTACACATACCAGCAGATTAACTTTTAGACTCCAGAGGGTAAATAGTAAGAGATATTCTGGGGCCGATATTCAAAGCCATGGATCTTTAAACAGCACGGCGGTCAGCAATCATTATAAAATTTGATATTTAGGCCTGGGGAAAAAAACACATTACAAGCTAGAAAACATATTCATGCTACATGTGAGGAGAGGGCTATCATAGCCATTCCAATGCCCTCAACTGCACTTACAAGCACACATTCCTGGAGTGACTCACACCAATAAGTGCACAACATCACTGCAGTGGGCAAGTCCTCCAACTCCAGTATATATTATTCATCCCTTTGCCAAGGAAAGAAAGCACAGTTACTCACCTGTAACAGGTGATCTCCGGGAACAGCAGGAATTTAGTCCTCAGATATGGGTATCGTCAGTACCGACGGAGCCTGCGCGGGAACGCTCCCCAGCGTCCAATTAGAAAGCTTTTGGGAGCATCCCACAGCGCCTGCGTGCTGCCTTCCCGCCTTTCCCAACTGCCTCTCTCCAATTGAGTTTTAAAGCGGAGACAAAGAGAGAGAGAGGGAAAGGAAAGAGATAGATAGAGAGATACAACTCCTAGGGGAGGAGGGTGGGTTGTGAGGACTAAATTCCTGCTGTTCCCGGAGATCACCTGTTACAGATGAGTAACTATGCTATCTCCAGGAACAAGCAGGAATGTAGTCATCACATATGGGGACTCCCTAGCTTTAGGTTCCAGGGAGAGACCCCAGAAGTAGTGTGTCCCTGAACAGGGCTCCACTTCCCCCCATGGATCTCTGGCATCCTACCAGGGATGGTGGGTAGGAGTTGATTAGGTATGGAACAGGTGTTGGAGAACAGTCTGACTAAACAAGGCATCCCGGCGGGAGTCCTTGTCCAAGCAGTAATGGGCTGTGAAGGTATGAACCGAGGCCCAAGTGGCTGCTCGACAGATGTCGTCGATAGACAGAGTGCAGATGAGCCATTGAGGCTGCCATGGCTCTCACATTGTGAGCTGTGACATGGCCCTCCAGAGAAAGGTTCTTACTCTGATAGGCGAAGGAAATACACTGAGCAATCCAGTTAGACAGTGTTCTCTTGGAGACTGGAAGTCCCAAATGAGAAGGATCAAAAGCAACAAAGAGTTGAGAGGACTTTCTATGTTGCTGTGTTCTTTGTAAGTAAAAGGCTAAAGCTCTTTTACAGTCCAAGGTATGGAGATTCCTCTCTGCATTTGATGCATGAGGCCTTGGGAAAAACACAGATAGGTAGACCGCTTGATTTAGATGAAAAGGCGAGACCACCTTTGGCATAAAGTGTGGATGAGTCCTAAGGACTACCTTGTCATGATGGAACCTTGTATAAGGTGGATCAGCTACTAGCGCTTGCAACTCACTAATGCGGCGTGCTGATGTGATTGCAATGAGAAAGATAACCTTCCAAGAAAGGAATTTCAAGGAGGTAGTAGCTAAAGGTTCGAAAGGTGGCTTCATGAGCTGCCCAAGAACCAGGTTTAAGTCCCATGCCACCGGTGGTGGCCTAATGGGAGGCTTAGTTAGAAGAAGGCCTCTCATAAATCTTGCTATAAGAGGATGAGAGGAAATAGGCTGTCCATTTAGAGGCTCAAAGGAAGCTGCAATAGCACTCAAATGGACTCTTACTGAATTAGTTTTAAGGCCTGCATTGGATAAATGAAGGGGATACTCCAGCAATGATTCCAGAGGTATCGCAAGGGGGTTAAGACCCTTTTGTGAACACCATATGGTAAACCTTTTCCACTTGAAAGCATAAGAGCATCTTGTGGAAGTTCTCCTGGAAGCAAAAAGAATATCTTTTACTTGCTGAGGGAGATTAAGATCATGGAGATCTAGGCCTTCAGCAACCAAGCCCTGAGAAGCAGAGACTGGGGATTGGGATGCCATAACATTCCGACCTCCTGAGACAGGAGATCTGGAGCAGATCCTAACTCCAGGGAGGGAGCTTGAGAGAGATGTAGAAGCAGAGGGTACCACACTTGCTGTGGCCAATGCGGAGCTATGAGAATCATATGGCCTCTGTCTCTCTGAAGCTTGAACAGGGTTTTGGGAATTAGGGGAATGGGTGGAAAGGCATACAGGAAGTCTTGACCCCAGTAAAGGAGGAAAGCATCCCTGGCCTGAGCCCCCTGAGCCGGAATTCTGGAACAGAACCGGGGAAGTTTGGCATTCCACGGACTTGCAAAGAGGTCTATGTCCGGGGTTCCCCAAAGTTGAAAAATCCTGGCCACCTGATCTGCATGCAGAGACTACTCATGTGGAAGCAGAACTCGACTGAGTCTGTCTGCCCAAGAGTTTTGTATGCCTGGAAGATACACTGCCAGAAGATGAATCTGATGCTCTCTGGCGAGGGCCCATAGTCGCAAAGCTTCGTTGCAAAGCGACAGAGAACATGGCTACCTGATTGTCCGTATGAATGAGGACTGTCTTGCAGCTGAGCAGGGTGTGTAATACTCGCAGAGCAAGGAAGATTGCTCTGAGCTCCAAGAGACTGATATGTAGATGACTCTTTCCTGTGGAGACCAGGTGCCCTGGGTGGAGAGGTCTTGCAGATGAGCTCCCCAACCCATTGGAGAAGCATCTGTTGTGAGAGTTGCTTGGGGTAAGGGTTGTTGAAAAGGGGACCCCAGCCAGGGCCGGCCCGTCCATTGAGCAAGAATGTTTTTTGCACAGGGCCCCGCGTTTCGGGGGGCCCGCGCAAAGAACATTCTGCTTTTTTTTTCTTAATTAAATTTAAAAAACCAAAAAAGCTGGCCGCTGCCGCCGCGGCGGCATGGAGTGTCCCGTGGGGCTCCCTCTGCCCGGCGGAACTCTCCCAGCGCGGCTGAGCCCCTCTGCGCCGGCTTGCAGATATGCAAAGGGAGAGTGTCTCCCTCGCGTCTCTGTTAAGCCCGCAGGGGCTGATGGGAAGCAGGGGCTGATGGGAAATTTCCCATCTGCCCCTGCGGGCTTAACAGAGACGCGAGGGAGACACTCTCCCTTCACGTATCTGCAAGCCGGCGCAGAGGGGCTCAGCCGCGTCGGGAGAGTTCAGCCGGGCAGAGGGGGCCCCGTGGGACACTCCATGCCGCCGCGGCGGCAGCGGCCAGCTTTTTTTCTTTTTTTAAATTGCCATGAGCCGATGGGGGGGGATTAAGACTGGCAATGGGCTAGGGGGGGAAGGGGGTTTAAGACTGGCAATGGGCTGGGGGGGAAGGGGGTTTAAGACTGGCAATGGGGGGAAGGGGGTTTAAGACTGGCAATGGGCTGAGGGGGGTTTAAGACTGGCAATGGGCTAGGGGGGGTTAAGACTGGCAATGGGCTGGGGGGGTTAAGACTGGCAATGGGCTGGGGGGGTTAAGACTGGCAATGGGCTATGGAGGGGTTAAGACTGGCAATGGGCTGGGGGGGTTAAGACTGGCAATGGGCTGTGGGCTGATGAGGGCTGTCTGGAAATGGGGTGATGGGGGGCTTAGGAGTGGCAATGGGATATGGGGGGGGTTAAGACTGGCAATGGGCTGTGGGCTGATGTGGGCTTTCTGGAAATGGGGTGATGGGGGGTTAGGACTGGTAATGGGCTATTGGGGGGGGTTAAGACTGGTAGTGGGCTGATGGGGTGGGGTTAGGACTGGTATTGGGCTGATGGGGTGGGGTTAGGACTGGTAATGGGCTATGGGGGGGGTTAAGAATGGAAATGGGCTTTGGGCTGACGGGGCCTGTGGAAATGCTATGATGGGGGGTTAGGACTGGTAATGGGCTATGGGGGGGGGTTAAGACTGGTAGTGGGCTGATGGGGGTTTAGGACTGGTAATGGGCTATGGGGGGGTTAGGACTGATAATGGGCTATGGGGGGGCTAGGACAGGAAATGGGCTGATGGGGAGGGGTTAGGACTTGAGGTGGGCTGATGTGGTTAGGACTGGTAATGGGCTGGGCTGTGGGCTGATGGGGGGGTTTAGGACTGGCAATGGGCTATGGGGGGCTGACTGGAAATGGGCTGATGGGGGTTTAGGACTGGAAGTGGGCTATAGGGGGGGCTTAAACTGAAAATGGGGTGATGGGGGTTAGGACTGGAAGTTGACGGGGGCTAGGACTGGTAATGGGTTGGGGGGTTGCGAGGACTGGAAATGGGCTGAGTGGAAGGGGAGGCTTGAACTGCAAATAGCTGATGGGGAGGGGGCTTGGAATGGAAATGGGCTGTGAGGGAAGGGAGCTAGGACTGAAAATGGGCTGATGGAACAGCTAGGATAGGACTTGAAATGGGCTGTTGGGGGGAGCTAAGATTGGAAATGGGCTGTGGTGGGGGCTTGAATTGAAATGGACTCATGGAGGGGCTAGAACTGGAAGTAGGCTCATGGGGGGCTTGGACTGGAATTGGGCTGAGTGGAGGGGAGCTATGATTTGACATGGGCTGATGGTGGGGCTAGGAAATGACTAGAAATGGGCTGATGGGGGGCTAGGATTGGAAATGAGCTGATGAAGGGACTTGGACTGGAAATGGATGGGGAAGCTAGTACTGGAAATGGGCTGATGCAGGGACTAGAAGGGAATGGATGCTTGGTGAGACTGGAACTAGAAGGGAGCTGATGTTGGGGGAGGATTAGAATGGGATGGGGCTGGGAGAGTAAAATGGAGAGGGGAAAAATATTTTGTGTAGGAGGGATGAAAAATCTACAATTGGCCGGGTATTGGGAGAGTAAGTGGGGATTGAGGATGGAGGGGTAAAATTTGTGTGGATGAAAAAGGAATGAGGAAAGAGCAAAAGGAGAAAGATTAGTATGTTAAAGCAGATGTAGAGAGAGAGAATGGAAAAAAACTAGAAGAGAAGAAAGGACAAATGGACAGCAGATGATGGAGAGTTAGCAGAAAACATGAAGAAACCAGAAGAAAGTGGCTGGACCAATTGCAACTGAAAAAAAATGCACAAAAGGTAGAAAGATATCTCTTTATTTTGAATTTATTAACTGGAATATGTCAGCTCTGGGAAATGTGCATCATTAACGTCTGCGCTTTGTTTGGTACAAGAGGAAATTAATTTATAGTTTTATTTCTACAGTGTTGTTGTACATTCCAAGTTTGGCTTTTGGGGTTCCCAGTTTAATTATTGCCTTCCTGTTTCTAAATTGTGATTCCTTGTTTGGTGATGGTCTATGTTCTGCATGTGTAACTGAGCTGAGGTATTCTGTTTATGTAATTCCTATTTGACGTTGCCACTTGTTCTCTTTCCCCAGTATTCTCTGAAATGTATTGGTTTAATATTTGCAGTGTTGCCTTTTGATAGGTAGGGTATGGTGCTTTGTGAGTCCTGGTAGTGCTGTCAGGATACGGCGGGTTTGCTATGGGTTCTAAATGGGCAGCGTTTGTAGTAGTTCCTAATGTGCCTGGAATTGGCACTGGATTATAGTAATGTAGAAATCTTTTAGTCTTTCTTTATCCATACACTCATTAAGAGACATGTTTACTAAAAGTTAGTGTATGGTAACATTATGCAAATATTTATGCAAATAAGGCCACTTATGCAAATGAGGCCCCGCACCGAGTCTCCGCACATGGCCCCGCACCCCCCTTGGGCCGCCCCTGACCCCAGCAACATGTTTTGAGTGGACATCCACCACTGGAGGGACAAAATAAGGTGACTTGTGTTTGCTACTTTGTCTGACAGGCATCCTGATGCCTGGGTCCATTGAGTGGATAAAGTCCACTGGACTGCCCTCATATGGAGGCGAGCATAGGGAACCACATGTACAGTAGATGCCATGTGGCCTAGTAGTTGTAAGTTTTCTCGAGCAGTGAGATAAGGCATTAGCACTGCTTGAGAAGCTAACTGCACCATGTGAAGGTAGTGGGCCTGAGGGAGATAGGCCCTTGCCTTTCTGGTGTCTAGCAAAGCTCCTATGAATTCTAAAGACTGAGTGGGAGTTAGACTGGATTTTGGGATGTTTATTACAAGACCCAAATACTGAAGGATACGCACTGTGCAGGAAAGAGAAGTCCTGGCCTCTGACTCTGTTGGGGCTCGAATGAGCCAGTTGTCTAAGTAGGGGAAGACAAATATCCCTAGAGTGCGGAGAAATGCTGCTACGACAGCCATGCATTTCGTGAACACCCTTGGTGCTGAGGTCAGGCCAAAAGGAAGCACCCTGTATTGGTAGTGCTTTCCTTGAAAAAGGAACCAAAGGAACCTTCTGTGGGTTGGATGGATGAGGACATGGGTGTACGCATCCTTGAGATCTAGAGAACAAAGCCAATCCTGACTCTGAAGGTATGGCAGCAGAGACCTGAGAGAAATCATTTTGAATTTCTCTTTGACAAGGAATTTGTTCAATTCTCTGAGGTCTGTATCCCCCTGTTTTCTTTGGAATAAGGAAATAAGGGGAGTAGAACCCTGTACCCTGCTGATGAATGGGTACTTCTTCTATTGCCCCTTGGGCAAGAAGAATAGCGACCTCCTGCCCTAACAGGTTGATGAGAGAGGTCGGAGAATTGAACTGCCTTACTACTGTATGAGGGGGCATGCTTGAAAAATGAAGCTTGTACCCCTCCTTTATGATGGAGAGTGTCCAATGCTCTGCTGTTATCTGCCCCCATCTGGGGGCAAAGTGACATAGCCTTCCTGGCTCTCGGGGGACCAGAGCCTTCCACCATTCCAGGAAGGTTAAGTTCTCTAGCTGAAAGTCAAAGGCCTTGTGGAGGCTGAGACTGCTGTGACGGCTGAGGCTTAGCAGTCTTTGCTGACCCTTCTTGACAAACTGACCTGCTGACCTTTGCTGACCCTTCTTGACAAACTGACCTGCTGAACGTGCCTGCTGAGCATAAGCAGGATATCTTTTCTTCTTAGAAAAGAATGGTCTCTTGAAAGATTTCTTTCTAGCAGGATCAGCTGTGGACTTGGATAATCTATCCAAGGTGGAATTTTCAGCATCCATCTCATTGGCTTTTTCCTGCCAATCTCTACCAAACAGGTTATCATCAGTACAAGGGATGTTTCCCAATTTGTCTTTTACCCAGAACTCCAGATCAGATGCCTGGAGCCAAGCAATTCTACGTGCACCTATGGCAATAGCAGAGGTTCTGCTTATGCACTCAAAGCAGTCAAAGGCTGCACGGTTGGCAAATTTAGAAACATCTTGGGCATGTTTGACCAAAAGTGAGAAAATCCTGTCTTCTATCCTCAGGAAGAATAGGACTTAAAGCTTCTAAATCATCTGTGACCTCCTTCAGGAACATTCCCATGTAGAGACTATAGGAACTGATCCTGGCAGAAAGCATGGAAGCTTGGAAGACACGACGTCCAAAAGCATCCAGTGTTCTGCACTCATGTCCTGGAGGATTAGAGGCATGCCTCTTTGCACTCTTGATCCTTCTCATAGCTGATTCCACTACAACAGAGTGGTGAGGAAGCTGAGTCTTTTGGAAACCAGGACAAGGAGGGACTCGATACATAGTATCTAGTCTGCGAGAATGAGGAGAGGTAGTAAGAGGTGTCTCCCACATCCTTAACATGAGATCATATAAAATCTCATGAATGGGCAAGGTAGCTGCCTCTTTAGCAGTTTTACGATATTGTAGAATTTCCAACTCCTTGGCCCTTGGCTCTGTTTCAGGGGCCACAGTAATGGACAGACCCCGAGCCACCTCCCTGATAAAATCCTGGAAGGAAATATCCTCTGGAGGAGACATCCTGCGTTTAGGGGAGGAGGGCTCCTCTGGGAGAAGCATTCCTGCATTGGCAGAACTGTCAGAATCCTCAGATTCTTCTGAGGACTTAAAGTACCATCTGTCTGGATGCTCTTGAAGAGCCCGATACCTGTACTGACTGAAGTCGGTACCGGGAGTAACCAGTACCAGGGTATCGGTACCAGAGGGCATCGGATGACTGGGTACCGGCAAAGCAGACACCAATGCCGATGTCGATGCTATCAGTATCGGTACCGATACCGATGACGGGGCCGGTGCCGGTACCGGCCGAATTGTCTGTCACGGTTCCGAGGGCGTCGATGCCGCAAGGAGAGCCGCCAGACTGCGCTCAATAGCCAGGACTCTCTGGTCTATCGACACTGCCGATGCCTGGATGTCAGTACCGGAGAAGACTGCCAGTACCCCAGAGCATGGCACCAGTAGTTCTGCCGAGGTCGAGGCCTCGAGAACATCCTGGAGCCCCGATAATGCTTTGGAAGCCGAAGCCTCCCGCCGGGGCAATTTTGCCGGTGCAGAATCCTCAAGGGCAATGCCAGAGGCATCTCAATGCTTAGAAGGAGATATACCCTTTGAGGACCGGCCGGACTTATATTTAGTTACCTGAGATCCACGGGAGGAAGAGGAAGCCCTGGAAGACGTCGATGCCACCGAAGCTGCATCAGAGGGCAACAGGGTACTGAGCTTAGCAGCTTGGTTCTGCCGACCCCTTTTAGACATCATGGCGCAGGACATACAATCCGTGATGGAGTGGTCAGGACCTAAACATTTTAGACACCATTCATGGGTGTTGGTGACGGAAATGGTACCGCCACACTTGGTGCACTTTTTGAAACCTGAGGCAGGTTTCTCCATTGTAAGAAAAAGCTTTTTGGGCCTAAGGCCCAAAAAGGCACGTGCACCTGAAGAAAATAGGAAAAAAGTAGAATATATATATATATATATTTTTTTTTTTTTTTTTTCTTTTAAGGCAGAAAATAATAAGAAAAAACCGGTGGTACCGGTAAAGTGTCGAGGAAGGCATATGCAACCACAAAAAAGAAATAAATAAAGAAGAATTCTTCTGCGGTGACAGGAACAATGACCTGCTGGCTCCGCGGAAAAAGAAGAACTGGAGAGAGGCATTTGGGAAAGGCGGGAAGGCAGCACGCAGGCGCTGTGGGATGCTCCCAAAAGCTTTCTAATTGGACGCTGGGGAGCGTTCTCGTGCAGGCTCCGTCGGTACTGACAATACCCATATGTGATGACTACATTCCTGCTTGTTCCTGGAGATTAAAGGATCAAGTTTCAGGTTTCTTTGTCTGATATACCACTCCATCAAATTAATGTCTACTAGGAAAACTTGGTAAACCTCTATAAATGAGCAAAATTTCTGCCAACAAACTTTAATATAGTCACGAGAAAATCTCACCAGGCACATGCACACAAGATGGAGCTAGCTATGTCATTATCACATCACCATATACTGATTACTGCCTGGGAATCACATTTGCAGTCACACTTGCATACACACAAAATAACACATTTAAATATTTACTGGATGGCACAGTGGCAATTACCACAGTTGATCACTGGCAGCAGTATACCTAGCTAGACCCTCCTCAAGCCATTTTGGTACCTTCCAGGTGCTACTGAAGAGCAGAGTGCAAAGGCTCCTTGCCCAGACTACAAGCAGGATATTGGCTATACCCTGTTATATCTGTACAAAACAGAAAGGACTTAAGAGCAGGTAAGAGGATACCTGCAGCTCTAGATACTTCACCCTCACAATTTGCATATGAAGGTGAAAGTGAAAACTGCTCTTAGGTTTCTGGTTGCTGAATACTTCAAGAGAGTCACTGGAGACATGATTGCCATTAGTCAATCTTCTATGTACAGGTGTCCCACATCATTCCACATTATACCCAGTATCTGTGTACTGTACAAATGAGATTGGAGATACACGGGGGGGCTTTTATGACATTGCTCACTTCTCTAGTGTGATCTTCCAAGGTCCTAGGAAGTCATCTACTTGAAATAAGCCTTCCAGAAATCTACAAATCCTAAGTCGCATGTTGTTTTTCTTGCTATTGCTTTGTATATAATAATTAATCCCTTTCCTATACCCATGAACACCTCTAAGAAGTGCTCATCAAGCGCACCTTAGGGTTGTTGAAAATTCCATTAAGGATTTTCATGTACACTGGACCTTTCCTTCCACTCTTGCTTACTAAAGTGTGCAAAGTGTTTATAATGGTCAGCTGAACACTGTATGATGATATTACCCTGAGGTATTTCAGCTTTTGGCAGAGGACACAGGAGGGGAAGCCAAGCTTTTGAACCATGTCAAGATAAATGAAGAGTCAGTGACTTCTGAAGGAGCAGTCGTTTCCCAAAGACTCTGGGTCCATGACCCAGTAATTCAGCTCCACTACAGCAAAAAAAAAAAAAAAAAGTGCAATCTTTTTCAAAGTGGAAGTGATGGTCTTGGAAATCAGGGCTGTGTAAGAAAAGTAGCCTTGAGGGGAATTTTAGAAGAGACATAGAATTGCAATTTGGGATGTCTAAGCCAGAATATCTGAAAAAAAAAGCAGGCACATGCATGGGCAGATGTGATTTCACAAACATGGAGGTACATGATATGGAAGTCTGGTGGGGGGGGGGGGGGAGGGGAGGGGGGCATTTACATAGACATATCCAGAAATGTATTTCAGATCCTGGGCATCTAGGACAGCCTAATGATTAGGGTTAGGAACAGTGCAGCTAGGGTCCAAATCCCACTGATGCTATTGACACTGTGCTGAGTAGTGGGGATGTTGGAGTGCTTTCTTCCCTACATCCTCTTTCAGCCAAAACAAGCACTTTTCAGATGCCTGTTCCTTCCTGGAGCAAGTCTGATCTTAGACACCGACGATAAGAGCCGCACTGCGAAACTTTGGCTTGGCGGGGAGCAGTCACTGGGCATGAGGAAAATTTACAAAAAGCACAGGCGGTGCAGCAATGCTAACAAGTTCACTGCGGCCACACAGGAGGGGCCCACTTGGGGAAGGGGCTGCCACATGAGGAGGCCCTCAGCAAAATTTTGCTTGGGGGCCTCTCATTGGAACTTACGCCACTGGCTGATGTCCATGACATTTCTGAGATCAGGCGAGGACATCCAGGTTCCTGGGAACCCCTCGGCCATGCCTCCTTTTCAGACTTGGACATCCTCATGGCTCTGGAGACGTCTCTGTGCTTTGGAAATCTCTAAGTGTGTTTTCAGACATACAAAGCACAAATAGGGCTTCTAAAATGACCAACCTAATATTTTGTGTTACAGTACTCCAGTTGCTTTTGTAATCTTCTGTGCTTTTATGTTTGAGGTGCAATGCTAAAGAAGGTCAAGGATGGCGGTGTTCTCCTAGCTAGATAATCTTCTCTTTCCCCATCGTCTTCCCCACCTATGATACAAACTATGACAATGCATACAAAGCAGCTCATTAATATGAAAAAAGATTTAGCTCAAAAATAACTATACAGCACTGATATATGAATTAAAATAAAATATCCTGGGGTGATGTTCTTTCCTTCTTTGTAACTCTGTATTTAAAAAAGCTAATCAAAGTGTCCCGATCAATCAATCATCGCTGTAGCTGAAGCCAAACTCTGATACTTATATAATAACTTCCAGCTTACTTTTAAAGACTTCCTGAACCGCTCAAGATGATCTGTTCTAATTCCTGACACCAGCCATGTTTTGAGTAGGCAACTCTGCATCAGAGGAAGGCTTGCATGACATTCTTCATAAGGTTTGAGCATTTCGAGCTTGTTTGGCCATTCGTTTGTGCACCTAAAACTTAAGCAGGCGTGCAAATTGCTCGTGTGCACATATATTGGTAATGCATGTGCAAATTCGGAGGTATAGGCATGCAAAAGCAATATGTGCATGCAGTAAACGTGCAATCTCAACAAAACAAAAACAATTTGGTTCATTTTCAACAAAAATGAAAAAGTTTGGTTGTGCACATGCCTATTGTTCATTATGGCAGAAAACCACCTCCTGTCGTTTTCAGTGCCTCTGAAAGGAAACAGTGTGAGCTTTAAAAATGTACTATGGACCAATCAGCAACAAGAATGGCTTCTTAAGCTATCTGATTGGTCCTTTCGTACATCAAGGCCCCCCATTCATAATGAAGGCTAGAGTTCAAACCTTCCCTTGACACCGAGATGCTTATTTGAAACATGGCCTGTATTGGGAATTGGAACGGATCATTTTGAGCAACTTAGCAAGTCTTCAGATTTAAACTAGACGTTATAGGAGTATTGGAGAGTTGAACTACAGTGGCAATTAATTGGGACACTTTGGTAAGCTTTTAGTTTAGGAGTTACAAGGAAGGAAAGAACTTCTCCCCAGGATATTTTAATACAAATATAAGTGCCACATAATTATTTTTGAGCACAATCAATAATCATTTTAAGCACTTAGGGGTATGTTTGCTATTCAATGGTAGCGGCTTCCATGTGATATCGGAGCTGTCGCCCCATTGAAATCAATGGGGCCGCGGATCCCATATCACACAGAAGCCACTACCACCGAATAGTAAACATACCCCTTAGAGTTAAGTATAAGGGCCGAGTGATGCGTGATAAATAGTAGAATATGCTTACAATGAAATATGAGTTCCTTCAGCACTGACATGCCCATTATATCTCAACTGATGGTCCTTAAAAAGTTTTTTCTAACAGAAATTCTTCTAATATAAATTGTTGAGAACAGTTTGGAATGTTCAAATGAAGCCACCTGTCACAATAAACGCTACAATGGCATATAAAAGAATTTTGGCTTCAGCCATTTTTAATAGTGCAAATTCTCTTGAGAATCTCAATGCTAAGGATTCCTACAGGCACAGCTACCTCCAGGTGACATTATCCTTCCATTCCTGATAACTCCCCCCTGATACATACTTACCCATACTTTCCAAAGTAGACTGCCTCCCCATTTCCCCTCAAGATAGCCTGCACTGGTGCCAATCCCCACTCACCACACAATATGAAAAACCCTGTGATTTCTCCTCTCCCTGCATATAGGGAGAAAGGGGAAACCTCATATCAACCAGCAGCAGTTGGAACTTTAGTACTAGTAGTGTAGGAGTGACTGGGCATTCATCCTGTCTGATTTGAGATCCATGGCTCTAGCAATTAAGGGATATTCCAGAGACTGCATTTTTTGGGAAGAGCGAGTGATTTCTCAGGTGAGGGGTTTGCTTTGAAGGGTGGTATTTTGTGATGAAGATGGAAACTGCTCCTTAAAGACTATGGCATGGGACAGCCGGAAATGAGTCACTATTGCCAGTAATGCTTGTTACTGGATTGAATGCAGGATTTACTAAATATTTAAAAACCTTCAATAACATTTTGGAAACAATACACCTACCAAAAAAGAAGAGGAGCAACAACCCTCCGCAGAAATCACAGAAGTCACCAGAACAGCGCAGGGAGGACACGGCCACACCTCTTTAAAACAAAGAAACCTTTTATTTTGTAAAACCTTCAAAGGTACAGACCCGACTTGGCCAAGTTTCGTCAGTCAGCCAATTAAGATGCAATTGTATATACAGGGTGGCCCAAAAAAAGTGAGAACATCTCGTAGCATATAAGTTATTTAAAATTTCAAAAAAGACAGATGCAAACAATTGACAAATTTTTAAAAAAAAGAAAAAAAAAAAAAGATGGCGACAAGAAATTGTCGCAATAAAGACGTTATATAGCTAAAAAAGGTAAATAAGTAAACTATTTAAGCTTTTAATTTACGAGATGTTCTCACTTTTTTTGGGCCACCCTGTATATTCCAATGGCAGTCAGGACATTGTAACAAGAGCCAGTAGTTGAAAGTTCAAAAAGCGCTTCTCAGGTATGCCTTTGGCGCTTTATGGCAACCAATGCATATGGCCTCAGCAATGGTGAGGCCAAACTCCAACTGGGAACTCCCAAAACAAGCCTAGAGGCAGCATTCTGAGCAGACTGAAGTCTTGCCAACAACCTATCAGGTAATTCTAAATACAAACCATTACAATCCAAGCTGTTGCAAACTGATAACATCGCAACAATCCCTGCTCAAGATACCAGCTGCCTATCAAACCTATCTATGTTCTCCACACCATCTAAAAAACATGTTGAGAACACCATCGCTGCCCTCAACACCACTACTGCACAAACCGACCCCTGCCCAGCTTATTGGATAAAGGAGCTATGCTGTGATCTCAGCCCTCTCATCATTAAAATGATGAATTTATCCTTTACATCTGGTTCCTTCCCATCAGCTCTCAAGAGAACCTCCATTCGACCCCTCTTGAAAAACCCTAAACTCGACCCACAAAAGGTCGAATCTTATAGACCTATAGCTAGTATACCACTTCTAGCTAAAATAATTGAAAAGGAAGCTCAAAGGCAATTACAAGATCACTTTGACTTCGCCTCCCCTCTAGACCAATGCCAGCATGGTTTCAGGGAGTTCCACGGGGTAGAAACCCTCCTTACCACCCTCTGCAACAGCATTATCACAGGCATCGACAACATCCGCCAAGGCTTTGTTCTTATATTTCTAGACATTGCCGTGGCCTTTGACTCTGTACATCACGATCTTTTAATATGGCGGCTAAAAGAAAAGGGCATCAACGATACTGCCCTCGATTGGTGCAGGTCATACCTAGATCAGAGATGGCAGTATGTAACTTCAGGAGCGGCAACATCCACCCCTTTCCATCAAAGTCAGGGCGTACCACAAGGGTCCTCCCTTTCATCGCTCTTATTCAACATATACATACAGCCCGTCTGCAACATCATCAGGTCTTTCAAGGTCGAATGCTTGATATACGCAGATGACATCCTTCTATACATGCCTTTCTCCACAGTTCATATGGATCTGTCCCCGATAACCAAGTGTTTCGATGCTGTGTCTGAATGGTTTCAATCCCAGAACCTCCGTATTCAACATAAGAAAACTGAGGTTCTCTTCATCACTAGGGACCCACTCTTCATCCCCCCACCTCAGATAAAGGTGAAAGAAGCCGATCTCCAAACAAAACCTTCAATTCGATACCTTGGGGTTACTTTGGACCAACGCCTTGATTTGAAATTACACATAACCAATGTAGTCAGAGCGATCTATTTCAAGATCCGAACACTCCGACACCTTCGCTCCCTACTTGATACGGACGATTTCCGGACTATTTTCCAAGCCTTAACCTTACCGCACCTAGACTATGCGAATTCCATTCTTCAAGGCCTCCCTCAGTCCACCTTAAACCCTTTACAACTTGCCATGAACACCGCGGCCAGAGTCCTTTATGGGGCATCAAAAAGGGACCACGTAACACCGATTCTAAAACAGCTTCACTGGCTCCCCATCCATGGAAGACTGTTATTCAAGACCTTGGTACTCACCTTCAAGGCCATTAAGGGCATCACCTCCCCATCACTAATAAACATCATTCAGACCATCCCACCTAACAGATCTAGGAGAACGACATCTACAAACGCGCTAGTAATCCCTAAGACAGCTACAAAATGCACACTAGCGACGTCTAACAGGGCTTTCTGCTTCTATGCCCCCAAGTGCTGGAACTCTTTACCACCTGAGATTCGGGCGATCACCGATCTAACTCTATTCAGAAAAGCACTCAAATCTCACCTGTTCCCACAATACTACCATACCAGTCAACCACCGACCTGATTGACCATCCCCTTTTTGACCTCCTGTTCTACAAGACTTTATCAAACTAAGAATAATTTCTACTGTACATACATGTACATACAGCATGTAAATAGTTTCAGTTAACAATGTCCCCCATGTATATCCAAGTTGCTCATACCTGTTCTATGTAAAACCTGTTCTATGTAAAACCAAACAGCTTGTTGCTCTGGTCTTTTGTTATACTGTAAACCGCGCTGATGCTAAATAGTGCGGTATATAAGAGCCTGTAATAAATAAATAAATTACAGTAAGCCAAATGTGCAAGCACAAAGACCTGCACCACCTTGTGAAACAACTTCACCTCTAAAAAAAGGACTCCATTTCCTTATATTTTTCAATTTCAAAAAATCACCTTCACAATTTGTGAAATCTGGGATTCCAAGTCCCACTCCAAGTCCAACATAATCCTTAGATTTCTGATCTTAGACACCACTGGATAAGACCCAGAACTCAAATTCAATAAAGGTCGAGTAAACCCTAAATCACATCTTCCAATCCAGAGTACCTCAGTCTTATCAGCATTCAACACAAGACTTACATAATAACCAGTCCACTATCTCTTGCAAACCTTCCTCCAACAACTGTAATTTAAGGTGCATATCCCCACCTATCAGAAAACACCAAGAGGCCAATTCTATCTGCAAGTCCTGCCCATGAACAGCCTGACAGAATCTGGGTGATGTGGTAGCACCCGATTCTGATCCCGCAGGGGCTAGATTTGCCCACAGGATCAGAATCTGGTCTACTGGTCTGAACCTGCAGGTTGGGCCCTGATTCTGTCAGGCCGGACACTCAGCAGATCCCCAACTAGCCCAGCCAGGCTCCAGAATGGAGTCATGATCACAGGCCACCAACAACAAACTTTTTCCCACAGCCCGACCCCTGATTCAGCCTTCCATGGCCAGGTTTGGGCTATGGGGAACCCCCTTCACCCCTCACCTCTTTGTCTCCGCCAGGCTCAGTGGTCCACCCACATCCAGGGGGACTTATTCCACCTTGAAGGTAGAATAAGTCCCCTGTCTACCAGGCCGACTCCAAACATACAGGGCAGACCTCAAAATTGGCCCTGTACATCCGGGGTCAGGTGCCACCCATTGCACAACCTCGTTCCTCCCCTGACCCACCCCCTCCTACCCGCAAACGGAGCTCCCTACAGAAGCACACTATATGTGTCCCTGGCAGCATGATGCGGGCATTTAGTGGGTCTGAGCATCTAGATCGGATGTCCAGACCAACTAAACTAGGATCGGAATGACCCCCTCAACTGTATATCGTCTGCATAAATAAAACATCTAAATCCCAGCTGCCTACAGAGTGCACCCAAAGGTTGCAAATACAAATTAAACAAAAGGGGCAACAAGCAAGACCCTTGTGGAACCCCACAGGGGATAGAATATATACCAGAAACAGATTAACCCCTATATACTACTGCTGATCTCCTCAAGGGACTCAATCCACTGAAGCTTTGGGTATGAATCCACAACCTTTCAGACCAACCAACCAGAATATCACAGTCCAGGGGCGGATCAAGGCAATCTGCTGCCTGAGGCGAGGGATGAGATGGTGTGCCCCCCCGCCCCTCCCGGGTGGGGATCTTTCTCAAGACTCCAGTCAGGGACTGAACCAAATCAAAAAGTCAATTAGATAATGTGGAGCAAATGCAAGATTTTCACACACCAAGGAACTAAAAGAAAGCGCGAGAACCACAGCAGTTTATAACTCCAAATTATAATTCATTTGTATTTTGTTATAAACTGCGTTATGGTGCTTGCTTTTTCTTTTTGAACATACATTTTGCATTCACAGAACCCCCTCCTCAACAATGGGTACAGAGCAGAGGTAGGAATTCACCCACAGAACTCAATATATTTAAAAAAATAAATCTGATTCTGGTCATCTCACCAACAACAAACATTCTCCAGTACCAGGCATATTGGGAACTAATATAAAATGCTACTAAAGTCACTAAGATCTGCAAGGTCAAATCTACCATACCATACCAGCATACACTTCCAAAACTCATACAATAAGGGGCCTACCAAGAAAAAAGCAGCACTATAAACACTGCAATGGGCCCCAAAACATCCATACACCTATTTGGAAAGCTGAACAAGTCAAATTAATATAGCACAGATCCCTACATACAAACTCCATGTTAACAGAACACCTGGCCTTGGTATATGTAGACAAAAATTAAAATGAAACCCCAAGCAGCCAGACTCCGCATGCAGTGCCACACCAGATAAGAGATGCAGTTCCCCATACTATGTGAAATATAGATAGCACAAAGTCCAATCACTAAACTGAAAATAAAATTATTTTTTTCTACCTTTGTTGTCTGATGATTTTTGATCATGCTGGTCCCAATCTGAGATTTCCGTTTTCCTCTGTCTTCTCTTAGCTCTTTCTATGGTCTATAGTCCATCTGCTATTTCTTGTCTCTCCTTTTGCTTTCTTCATTTTCTTCCATCAGCCTTTTTTCAGTCCCAGTAACTCTCCCTAGTATCAGCCCCCTTTACAGCCTCCCCTCCCAGTACCAACCCCCTTGCCTTCCCAGTACTGCCACCAGTTCCAGTGCCCCCTCCCATGTCAGCTCCCTTCCAGTTCCCCCTCTCCCTTGTCCATCTGCCTTCCAGTGCCATCCCCGAGTGTCAGCTCCCCTCCATGTCTGCTCCCTTCCCGACCCCCCCGTACCCCTCCAGTTCCCCCCCATGTCTGCTCCCTTCCCTCTTCACCTCACTGATTCATCATTGAAAGCAGCCACAGGAACATTTCTCTGTTCCCACGGCTCTGCTTTCAAAGACTTCTGGGTTGTGTGGAGCCGGCGGGGTGGGGCCTGAGGTCATCGCTTCCGTCGCCCTTCGGGCCCCCCCACCTCGCCAGCTCCATACTTTGTTTGGTCACTAGGCTACTCCTCCCTACCATCTAAGTTGAGATGGGTAAGTAGGGTCCTATTTCAAGTCTATTTTATAAAACCACAAAGGTGCCTATATGTCTTTACAAAATATCAGCAGTAAACCAGCAGAAATTACGGTTAGATTGAAGCTGAAGATATTTAGGCCTATTTTGGAGCAGGTGTAAAAGCTCAGGCGCATTTTATAAAAAATGACCAAATCACAACTCCACCCATGTTCTGCCAGAACTCCGCCGCAGAATATGCCTTCATGCGGGCCACATAAAAGTACATGCCGTCCTCTCACCACGAGTGCTTTTAAGCACATAATTCCTGGGGTCATTTTCTAAAGCCTTTTAAACATGTGTAAGACGAGGTTTCACACATGGCAAGATGCTCTTGAGATAAGTTGAAATTTTTTCATGTATGGCAAGTATGTGTGATGTTTACAAATGGGTTTTTCTGATCTATGAGGAAGAGTGTCCTAGGCTTAATTAGGTTGGCTTATATGTTACTGATGGGACATTTCTGAAGTCTTTTACCCTTTTTTCATTCTAATAAGGATGTATACCTACAAGTTTAAAAGTCAATTCATAAAAGGTTTAATAGTTTTTTGGGATGATTTTTTAAAGATGAACAACTAACTGCCATATGGTGATTTATATCAACAAATTTTAACTGCTTTGGGCGGAGGGGGACAAAATTTTATAAAAGTATATATGCAGTCAACACCCACTGTGGATAATCGGGCCCAGTGGATTTTTCATCATTCAACTTAGGGTTGTCAACAGGCCAGTTTTCAGCCAACCTGGCTGGTTTTCATATGGCCAGGCCGGCTGTTGGCAGAGCTAAAACTGGCAGTTGAAAGCCATTTTTTTGCTCTGGAGGGACTGGGGTGGGTCTCACTCTCTCTCCTTGCCCCCCGCAGCCTCATCCTTTCCTCCAATCCAGCTGTGGATCCTGCATCTTACAGAGCCACAGCTGCAATAGCAATAATGTTTAAAAAAAACCAAATCAGGTGCGCAGCCACTGAAGAGCCTTCCAGCCTGCTGCTGCGCCTCATTCCCTCTAGCATAACTTCCTTTTGGCGGTGGGACGCAGCAGCAGAGGTTCAGTAGCGCAGGCTGGAAGACTCCAGAGTAGCTGCGCACCTGTCTTTTTTTTTTTTTTTTTTTTTTTTTTTTTGCTATCGCAGCTATGGCTCTGTAAGATGAAAGAGCCATGACTGGATCAGAGGAGAGGGTAAGGGTTTTTTAAAATTATTATTTCTGTTACAGTAGCAGCTCTTGAAGGGTTACAAAAAGGGGACTGTTACTTCTGGAGCGAGATCTGCAATTGTAAGTATTTACTTCTTGGAATTTTTTCTAAATCTTTGGGAAAAGGGAATTCTTTAGATTAAAGCTGATTAATCTGTGTAAATTAGAATCCAGTGGATTTGTTAAATCAGTCAGGGACTAGTATCAAAGAGCTTTTAGTTAAATTGAAAACTCAACAGGTAGCTTTCAGTTTAAGTTTAAAACCCAGCAAAGAGCTTATTGGTAAAATTTAAAACCCAGCAGAGAGCTCCAGTTTAAATTTAATACTCAGTCAGGGCCTAGTATCAGCAAAGAGCTTTAATTTAAATCAAATCACAGTATAACTTAACATAAAAGGAAAATCAGGGTCAATATGCCTTGAGCAATAAATTATTTCTAGAGACCTTTACAGATAGGGGGCAAGAGAGCTGTGAGATGGTTTTAAATAGGTGTTAAAGCCAAGTGACAAATGAAAAGGGCATTTTGAAAGACTCCCTATATCCAAACAAGGGCTGTGTGAATCACCCAGGAAATTGGTCACAGATTACCTTAGAAGCACAAGACAAGGTACTGTATAGCAGCCAACTTTTAATAAGTCTTCTTTCCCTCCCTCCCTGACTTCCACCCACCCCTGGGATAATCATAGCTTTATAGGTGCTTAAATTTCTTAAAGGAAAGAAGGTGCCATATTCACTCTCAGGTGCAGCTGTTTATCCTCATCAGGCATTCATTAAGGACCTGAGATTAGTTAAGCTTGAGGTGAACAAAGTCCATTAGAAGTATTAGGTATAGTTTTATTAGTATAAGTATCCCCAGCAAACCTTAGTAAGTAAACAACTTAAATATCTAAACACAACCCTAAAACTAAGATGTAGACAGAAGTCCAGCAGAGAGATGGGGGCTTTCCAGTCTTTTGCATCGAATGTCACATGTATGATTTTCTCCCAGTTGGTGAGGTGTCATACGTGTGCACTACATGCAAGGAGCTCTTGGCTCTCAGGGAATGAGTCTGATCTCTGGAGGCTAGAGTACAGGACTTGGAGAACATAAGGAAGACAGAGAGGTACATATAGACAAGACCTACAGGGATGTAGTACTGAAGTCCCACCTCCAGTCTGGCAGCATCCCTGTTGCCATGGAGGAGAGAGGTCATGTGACAGAGAGCATCACCCTGGTGCATCAGAAAGTGATCCTGTAGCTAGGACCTGTCCTCTAGATGATGAAAAAACATCTCGCAGAGAGGAGGTTTCTCCGGGGTCATGTGCCCACAAGGGAAGAGTTCGGACAGCCTTTATAGTTGGTGACTCATTCATTAGGCATGTAGATAGCTGGGTGACTGGTGGACATGAGGATTGCCTGGTAACATCCCTGCCTGGTGCAAAGGTAGCAGACCTCAGGCACCACCTAGACAAGATCTTAGATAGTGCTGGGGAGGAGTCTGCTGTCTTGGTACATGTTGGTACCAATGACATAGGAGAGTGTGGTAGGGAGTTTCTGGAGGCTAAATTTAGGCTTTTAGGTAAGAAGTTGAAATCCAGAACTTCCAAGGTAGCATTCTTCAAAATGCTTCCTCTTCCACGCGCAGGACCCAAAAGGCAGGTAGGGCTCTGGTCTCAATGCTTGGATGAGACAATGGTGCAAGGAAGAGGGTTTTGGATTTGTTAGAAACTAGGGAACATTCTGGGGAAAGAAGGGGCTTTTCCGAAGGGATGGGCTCCACCTTAACTGGGATGGAACCAGGCTGCTGGCATTAACTTTTAAAAAGGAGATAGGGCAGTTTTTAAACTAGATAATTTTATTTATTTATTTAACAGGTTTTCTATACCGCCTTTCTTGGTATCAAAGCAGTTTACACTACAACTTCAACAGAACATTACAGAGAACGTTTTGAAACATTGGAAGGGGTACATATAGGACATGCTAGGAGCATAACTTATTTACAGATGATGTAATTGGGTATGAAATTATTTAGGGGTGTGAATCGTTAGGGTGAGTTATGGAGGTTATCTTTGAAGTGTTCAGAGAAGAGGAAAGGTTTTAGTTGTTTTCTGAAGTCCTTAATGTCTTTCGTTGTCCTTATTTTCTCTGGCAAGGCGTTCCAGATGGCAGGTGCTGCGAGTGAGAGAGCCCTCTTTGACGTGTCTTGTTGGCTTTAGTGAAAGATCCGGGAGTTGGTATTGCTTCTCTTGTGTTTTGTCTTTTAGGTCTATTTTGGGTTTTGTGCTTAGGAGCTCTTGTAAGGATCGGCTGATGTTTCATTTCTGATCTTGAATATGGTTAATGCTGTTTTGTATTTGGCTCAAAGTTATTGGTAGCCAGTGCAGCTGAAGTAGAATGGGTGTTATGTGTTCGTGTTTAGCTGATCCTGTTACGAGCTGGGCAGCGGTGTTTTGGACCAGTTGAAGTGGACTTGTAGATTGTGCTGGGAGACCTAGGAAGAGGGCAGGGGAAAGCCGAAAGTCGCCCAGGAGTGCATGGTTCGGAACAATGTATCCTTGAAGGATACTAGCAAAAAATTGAAGTTAGGGCATATCAGCAGAGAGGTTCCAATAAAGACAAAAGTAGCCCAAATGCCCTTGAGTATAGAGTAGACAAAGCTTAAAGAGTCCAAATTACCCCTCCCTACCGATAGCCGGATTAATATGAATAAAATACAGCCTCTAAAATGCTTGTATGCAAATGCTAGAAGCCTAAAAAATAAGATGGGAGAGTTAGAATATATAGCACTAAATGAGAGGTTAGATATGATTGGTATCTCAGAGACATGCTAGAAGGAGGACAACCAGTGGGACACCATGATACCTGGGTACAAACTATATTGTAATGATAGAGCAGATCAAATTGGTGGAACGGTTGCTCTCTATGTTAGAGAGGGCATTCAGTCACAAAGGATTAAAGTTTTGCAGGAAACATAATTCACTATAGAATCTCTATGGATTGAAATTCCATGTAAAAAGGGGAAGGGGAAGACGATGGCAGCGGGGATATACTATCGACCGCCTGGCCAGAGTGAACAAATGGATGATGAAATGGAATTTAAAGGCAATGCCGCAGAAGACTTGAAATATTGATACACCGGGAAGATGCAGTACAAATATTTGATTAACAGCAGCAAATCAGCTGGATCAGATGGTATACATTTGCTACTGGAGGTATGCAGTAAAAGCTGTTAGTGTAGCTGGGTTTAAAAATGGTTTGGACAAGTTCCTGGAGGAAAGGTCCATAAACCATTATTAAGGAGGACCAGTGAAATCCATTGCTTACCCCAGTACAAGCATTCTGGAACCTGTAACTTTTAGGGAAACTGCTGGGTACTTGTGACCTAGATGGGCCACTGTTGGAAACAGGATACTGGGCTTGATGGACCTTGGTCTGACCCAGTATGGTATTTCTTATGTTCTTAAGATGCAGGGGCAGCGGCTGGATCGGAGGAGAGGGTGAGAATTTTGTGGGGGGTTTTAAAATTATTTCTATTGCAGTGGCAGCTTTTTAAATGCTGGATCAGTGTGTGGGGGTAGGGAAGAGAGAAAAGAGATATGATGGATCAGTGGGAGGTAGTGGACGAGATGCTGGATGGGGAGTAGAGAAGAGAGATGGGGAGATGCTGGATCATGGAGGGGTAGAGGAAGACAGAGTTGTGCTGGACACAGGGAGGGGGAAATAAGACAGTGGGGATATACTGAATTGGAGGGGGAAAGAAAACTGAGTTGGTACTGGCATATTGTAGGCTGGGAGATGGAGGAAGCATGTTAGAAGAGTCTGATGTTCAGGGGGATGGGAGAAGAGGACTGATGCTGGCAGTGAGAGAAGGGGGCCTATGTGGGGCTTTGAGGCTCATGCATGCTCTATATGTCCGATGTGCATTGCACGCATGAGCTTCAAAGTCCCATGCTGTTTCAGCTTCCTCTACCAAGAACTGATCGGTGATTGCTTGGGTTGGCAAGGGCAAGGAGGGAAAGAGAGAGATCAGGGGCACAGGGCAAGGGCAGAGAGAGAGAGATTGGGTAGTAGTTGCAGGGGGGGGGGGCAATGAGAGAGTGATGTCGGGAGATATAGTAGCAATATATCACAAAACTCACTCCAATGAAACAAAACTTGTTTCCTGATTTCAAAAACCAAAATGATTGTTTCCAAACAGATGTATTAACAGCAATAGTGGAACAGTGAAAACAGAACTGTGGTCAGCAAGGTCTCAGCTTCCATGGGCAATGGCAAATATGATTGAGACGTGAGTCCAGATCCTGCCACTTAAACTTAAGCCCGATAACATCAAGGACCTGCTGCCACCACCATCCACATTTACAAAAATTCTTCAACAAAAGAAATAATAAACAAGCAACTGCATCAACCCCCAAGAAAACTTAGCTTTAAAGTGAAGTAATAGCGGGAGTTGATGACAAGCCGCTGCCCCGACATCACTATAGAGCTCTGGTACGTTTCACGAGTAATCTCGCTGCATCAGGGGAAAATACTGTGAAAGACAAGAAACAAACATTCAAAACCAAACTAACATTTACTAAAATGCCGAAACAAAAAATACGCCCACTCCCACCCAACAGAGACAACGAAGATGTAACTCACATTAAGACAGCAGCAAAACTAGCACGTCAACATTGCTTCTCAAAAAATGCCGCGCATGCTCAAATCACCAAAAAACACCTCGCTCACATAAATACCTTCCCACTGACGTCAACCAGTATCCCCCAAAGAGAAACTCCACCCCCTTTCTTAAAGACAGACCGCCCAATCTATGCGAAGATTTAAACCTTCCGGAACTACAGTGTGCAGCTTAAAGATCCACTTCTGCTCGCATATCAAAAGGGACTGTTCCCTGCTCTTACCATCCCTCCCAGCCAAGACTCGATCCAGACAAAAGCATTGCAGCTCCACAAACTGATGTTTAAATTCAACACAGTGCGGAACCAAGGGCGCCTCACGGACAGTGCACTTAAGCCGACTTCTATGTTCAATAATCCGCTTCCGAAACGTCCTACATGTGCTGCCCACATACAACAAACCACAAGTACACATAACCCCATAAATAACGAACGTGGAGTCACAGGAGGTCTGATACTTAAACTTATACTGCACCCCATGATATTCAAATTGTGAGATCTCACTAGACACCCCACAAATGGAACAACGACCAAAAGGACGATGACCCTGTGGTCGAGCTCCCTCAACAAAAACCGGACATAAAATCGAGGGGCTCAATATCTCCCTCAAATTACGCTGGCGCTGCCACACGCACCATACTGTCTTATTCGCTAAACACGGCACAGTGTGTAGTACCCCCATGTGTCTCCGCACAATCCGCTGAATAGAGAAACTGAAGGGGGAATATTTTGAAATTAAATTTATGCAATCCCCATCAGCCAAAACATCTCCCTTATTTTTGGGCAACAGCAGCAAGGACTGATTATTGTATAACGCCCTCTGATAGGCATCACGACCCACCCCAGGGGGATAACCCCTAGCCAGGAAACCGCTCGCTAAAGACCTAGAATGAGATTTAAAATCAGCAACATTGGAACAGTTCCGACGATAGCGGAAAAATTGAGAAAAAGGTAAACTATTGCGTAAACTCACCGGGTGGGCACTACCATAATGCAATAGTGTATTCCTGTCCGTGGTCTTCCTGTGCACACTCATTACCCAACCAGCCACATCCTTAACCACGACCACATCCAAAAACACAATCTGAACATGACTGCAGGTGCTAGTGAATTGAATATTACTTTCACAACTGTTTAACCACTGAACAAACTCCTGGAATTCACTTTCTGTACCCTGCCACAAGATGAAAACATCGTCTATGTACCTGCACCATAACCGCAGGCGCCCAGCAAAAGGGGAGGTATACACCCATTTGTCCTCATACCTAGCCATATACAGCAGGTGGCACCCATGGCCACTCCAGATATTTGATGAGAAAAAAGCCCCTCAAACACAAAATAATTTTCAGAAATGGCCAAATGAGACAAACACTTCACAAAAGCAACCATCTCAGAACTTAAATCGCCTCTACGGTGCAGACACTCCTCAACCACCTCCAATGCGGCCCCCTGGGGAATCGATGTATACAATGAAGCCACATCCAAAGTGGCCAACAATATCTCAGGGGAACCTGCCAAACACGAATGATCTTCCAAAATGTTTAAAAAATGCATAGTGTCCCTAATGTAAGCCGGGATGTCTAACAACAGTGGTCTTAAGAAAGAATCTGCAAACGTAGAGAGAGGCTCAAGCACTGTCCCACACGTAGAAACAATGGGACGCCCGGGTGGATGTTGTAAATTTTTATGGATTTTGGGCAGCAAATAAAATCTAGCTACAGAAGGACTGCGAACATTTAGAAAGGAAAACTCTTTCTTAGATATCATTTTACTCCCCAAAGCTTCCGTGGTAACAGTTTTAATCAGCCCCTGCAGTCGCATAGTGGGGTCCTGAGACAAAACCACATAAGTAGTCAAATCAGTCAATTGGTGCTGAGCCTCTTGCAAGTAATCGACCCGGGGCCAGACCACTACTGCACCTCCTTTGTCTGCATTTCTAATTACCAAATCTGGTTGGGCAACTAAACTATTCACAGCCTCCCTCTCCTCTCGAGTCAGAGCGGAGAACAGAGGCCGACCCGTGTCTTCCAACTGCTGGACATCTCGGAGCACCAGTTGTTTAAAAATAGATAAAGCAGAGGATCACGTGATGTGGTGAGCTGGGGAAGACGTGAGTCACCTTAGCTCCGGGCCCCCCTCGTCCCTGACCATTGATTTGGACCGTGATTCACGGCGATTCTTACCGGCTTTGAGCCCCGAGGGAGAGGTCGACAGTTCTTTTATCCCTTTCTGGGGAAGAATCGGGGAATGGCAGCTACGGCAAAGGTGGGGAGGCGGGAGAAAGACCGCAATACGGGACTACCGAAAATGGCGGAATCCCCCCCGAAAGTGAGTACCGCGGCCTCCCCCACCATGATAGAGAAAATCTCAGCGGCGGTCACAGCCGCACTTACCACACAATTTGAAACCCTCAGCGGCAAAATGGACACGCTGCAAGGCTCCCTGACTGCGTTGGGCGCACGGATGCAGGCGGCGGAGGACCGTATCATGCATGCCGAGGAGGAGGTGGAGAATTTAAAACGGGATCTGAGTGCGGTGCAAAGAACATCCAAAGCACAAGAATTAAAAATTGATGACTTGGAGAACAGATCCCGGCGCAATAATTTGCGCTTCCTGGGCATAGCCGAAACAATACCTGATAAAGATCTGCGGGACCTAGTGGAAAAGATGGCTGCCTCTTTGCTTGGCAGGGAGGGTGTGAACACCTCTATAGTTGTTGACAGAGCCCATAGAGTAGGGCCACGGCCGCAAGGGCAGAACACGCGGCCCAGAGTGGTCCTCGCCAGATTCCTTTATTATGCGCAGAAAGAGGATCTACTGAGGGCAGCGCGGCAAAAAGGCATGATGGAATTCGAAAACATGAGGATTCGCATTACACCAGATTATTCCACTGCGTTGAGCCAACGCCGCAAAGCCTACGCGCCAGTCTGCCAGCGTCTAATCTCTGCGAATATCCGCTTCCATGTACAATATCCAGCCCGCTTGCACATTATACACCAGGGAACCCATCGGGTATTAGAATCCGCGGCGGAGGCAATTGTCTATGTGGAGCAGCTGCTGGCATCCTCGGCGGGCACTCAAGGAGAGCTTATGCCGTGCTAAGGGCCCTGCAAATGGACTGATTGAGAACTAGCTCGGGATATGACGGAGAGCGGCCTTTGTTGGGCGGTGCGACCGGCCCCCTTCTTACTGACTGGGACACTGTGACTCTTCTGAATAGACTACAGGTGTGCCCAGAGGATGCCTGCTTAGGAGTAGCGGGTAAAGGCACCAGCTCTTCGGGCCTGCACTTTCCTGAGTCCAGAGGAGGGCTGTGTGTGGTTACTGTGAGGCCAGGCGATCGGATATCGGCGGCCTTAGCCTGTAGCCTTCCCCCACTTTTGGGATCGAGACATTTGCCCCCTTCTTAGGGGTAGCTTCGATGGCGGGCGCAGCTGGCCTCTTTGGACTTGCTGGGCCAGGCGCGCCTGGACTGATGGCCTTGCCGGAAAACTGTGAACCTCCGCCCCGTACCGGTCACCTGGGACGGCAAGACCTGCAAAATGATAACAGTGGTGATTTGGCCTGTTCTGTTAGCCACGCCATTTTTCCTACTGTATCTCCCCTTGTTTCTTTCTCTCCTTTTGATTTCTTCCCCTACTCTCCCCCCCCCCCCCCTGCCGTTCCTTCCCCTTTATTCCTTCTCCCTCTTTATATATATAGGCCTGTTAGCCTGTTAAAAGAAAATTTGATGTTTCCATGTTTAAAGCTACAATAAGTTGGGGGGGTCGATGCGCGGGGGGGGGGTGGAGGGGGGAGGGGTATGTGGTTGGGGGGTGGGGAGGGGGGAGATGGGGGACTAACCGGGAGTGGCGGGGGGAAGGAGGCGGGTGGGGGGTGCCCTACTCGGGGGGGGGGGGGTTGTTATTAGACCAGTGCTTGGGGCTAGGGACTATAAATATGGCTCTTGGGGAGGAGGGGGGTCCCGCTCACAACGTGCGTGATCGCGATGGGAGCGTGGCGGAGAATGGGGACGGGGATTGGGACGGAGGGGGGGGAGAGGAGGCGACGGGGGGTAGGGGATGGGGAGGATAATAGGGATAGAGGGGGGGGACGCAGCCCCTGCGACATTTCTCGGTGACGACTAGGACAGCCTTATGGGAAAAGGAGGGGGGACGACCTCAGGCTGGGGGGGTCTCTCCAGACAAGTGATGGGTACCGTATTGCTCAATAACTCTTATTATATGCAGACGTGAAGATTCTTTCTTGGAATGTCTGTGGTGTAGGCACCCCTATCAAACGATACAAAGTGTTACGGGCTCTGGCATGACACCACTGCGACATTGCTATGCTACAAGAGACCCACCAGAGCACGGAGGAACATGCCAAGCTTAAAAGGGAGTGGGTGGGACAAGTATGGGGGGCTCCAGCGCAGGGTAGGAAGGGCGGGGTGGTTATTATGATCCACAAGAGACTCCGGTTCACTAAAGAAGCGGTCCATGCTGACCCAGATGGTCGATATATTGTGGTATTCGGAAAATTGGAAGGGCAACCCGTGATTTTGGGCAACCTGTACAGCCCAAATGTGGTGGATCGGGACTTATATGCCTGTTTGGGCTCCGGGGTGGAACAGCTACCTGACGCCCCGTTGATCTTAGCCGGTGACTTTAATGGCGTATTCGATTTGGAGTTCGATGTCTCCAGGGCTGGGGGGGGGGGCCCGGCGGCAGGGCACTAAGGCGTTGCAACAGATGCGGCGCCGATTACAGCTGGTGGATCCGTGGCGACTTCTCCATCCCGGGGAGCGTGATTTTACTCACCTGTCCAGAGCGCATGGGACTAGCGCTAGAATCGATTATGTGCTAGTTTCGGAAAGACTTTTTACTTATGTCCTCGACGCGCAGATTGGCCCCCTGGAAATTTCCGATCATACGTTAATATGGGTAGATCTAGAGTGGCGGGATGCGGCCCCACCAGCTCGTATCTGGCGGTTCCCTCTTGACCTAACTAGGGACGTTGAGTTCTCTGCGTTTCTCAAGCAGAGTTGGCATGATTTCGCAACTCATAATGCGCAGCATCGCGATAATCCCGAACTCTTCTGGGAGACGGCTAAAGTGGTCCTACAAGGAGATATCATAGGCTATGTGGCACATAAGCGTAAACTGGTGGCGAAACAGATTATTCGCCTCGAAGCACAGGTTTGCCGAGCCAGGCGTCGTCAGGCTGCTAACCCATCGGTGGCAAATAAGAAACTGCTGTGGGAATCCCAGTTGGCTCTTAACGAACTAATCCATCAGAGGGCCAAGAAGTCCTTCTTATATTATAAATACCAACTTTACCGCTTCGGGGATAAATCTGGGACATTGCTGGCTCGATGCCTTCGGGGAAAGGGGGAGACCCATACAGTGGCGGCTTTGCGCGATGCTCAGGGTAAGCTTCAAGCAGAGAGTCGGGAGATTGCTCAGATTTTTTGCCGGTTTTATCAGCAGCTGTACTCACGGGGGGCTGATCCGGGTGTTGCTATGGAGGAGTATTTGAGGGAAATATCGCTCCCCCAACTAGATGCGACACAGCGGGCGAGTTTAGAGGTGCCAGTCACGATGGAGGAAGTTGCCTCGGTGATTCAGCAGGCGAGTTATTGCAAAGCCCCGGGGCCGGACGGCTTAGGGGCCGAATTTTATAAACTGCTGGGAGATATGTTACCGTCCACGCTGGTGGCGGTTTACCAACACCGGATCGCACAGGGGACGTTTACTTGGGGGGGCAACCATGCCCATATTATCTTATTCCCTAAGCCTGGCAAAGACCACCTGCAAGCAGAGTCTTATAGGCCTATTTCCTTACTTAACTTCGATTTGAAGATATTGGCCAAAATCCTAGCGACCCGGCTAGCTTCGGTGCTCGGGGACTTGGTTCACGAGTCCCAGGTTGGATTCGTGAAAGGCCGCTATGCGGTACGTAATCTGCGCAAGATCGTGGCGTCCTTGGAATGGGTGCGCCGCCGTGGTACCCCCTCGCTCCTGATTAGCTTCGATGCTGAGAAGGCTTTTGACCGGGTGGGTTGGCCGTATTTGAAGTTCCTGCTACCGCACTATGGGCTTGGGGAGTCTTTTTGCCGTATGGTGGGGCTCCTATATACTAACCCCACGGCGAGTGTGCTGTGTAATGGAACCTTGTCGGATACGTTTGCACTGGAGAGGGGCACCCGGCAGGGATGTCCGCTTTCCCCCCTGCTTTTCGTTTTGTCCCTCGACCCGCTGATACGTAAAATTGAGGCATCGAGGGGGATTGCGGGGGTGCAGATGGGTCAGCTTGGGTTCAAGCTAGCAGCCTTTGCTGATGACCTGCTTGTCCATTTGACGGCCTCGAAGACCTCCCTTTCGCGGCTATTAGAGGAGTTTACGCGTTTCGGGAGCTTTGTGGGACTGCGCATTAATATGGGCAAGTCCGAGGCGTTGGATGTGGGGGGTACCCTCCGAGCCGACTGGGGGGACTCCTTCCCCCTTCGGTGGGCAGAGGAGTCTTTCATCTATCTCGGGATCTCGCTGACTAGAGATCCCAAGCATCTATATCATGTGAATGTCCGCCGGCTTTTAGCTAAGACTCGATTGCAGTTGCAGGCGTGGGCGCCCCTTCCCTTGTCTCTACTGGGCCGAGTGGCGGCCCTGGGAATGGTGATTTTCCCCCGTATACTTTACTGGTTGCAGACACTGCCAGTCTGGCTGCGGAAAGGTGATATACAAGAGTTCGAATGGGTCTTCCGGCACTTTTTATGGAGAGGGGCTCGGGCCCGCATTCCGTTGTATCGTCTTCAGCGACGCTGGAGAAATGGAGGGATAGGGATCCCTGACCTGCGGTTATATGCCCTGGCTTGTCAAGCACGACATATTGGAGACTGGTTGGGGGAAACTGAGGTCTACACTCCTAGAGCATTGGAGTCGGCCCTGATAGCTCCACAGTCCTTGCTGGCGGCTCCACACCTGGCTAGTTCGAATTTGCCGGGTTGGGTAACTCGAAGTGCGTTAGTTTGGCCGGCCCGGTGTTCCTGGCAGCAATTCAATATATGGTGGGGGGAGTCTTCGGAGGTTTCCGGTTGGTTGCCCCTGCAAGGGAACGTTGGCTTTGCCCCAGGAACAGACACGCCTACGTTTAGACTCTGGGAACAGAAGGGGATTCGGCATCTGGGACATCTCATGGACCAGGAGGGGAAGTGTAAAACCTTTACACTACTACGGGGGGAATATGCGCTGGATTATCGCCATATTTTTGCATATGCCCAGATATCCCACTACGTAGCTTCTTTACCTAGGAGGGGGCTTGTGGCTACGCGTGCAGCGCGGATTCTTGAATTCTTTGACCTCGGGGCGGACTCTCCGCCCACTATTGTGGGGCTCAAATGACGTATCAATCATTGGGCGCCCCCGATCGATTACTCCGGGGAAGAGCGCCTGTGGGCTAGTGAATTGGGGGTAGCGGTGGAGCCGGGCTCGGTTCATCGGGCCTTGAGAAATATCAGGGAACTGGTCGAAGGGGCTCGCTGGAAAGAGATACAGTTTAAATGTGTCCTTCGAGCCCATTTCTCCCCGAGACGAGCACTCCGCAGCCATCTTACAGTGGACGGGAGCTGCCTGAAGTGTCGATCGCTACTGGCTGACCTAGGGCATATGTGGTGGGGCTGCCCGAAAGTTCGCCGATACTGGATGCGGATTAGGGATTATTTGAGCGGCATATTGCGTCAACGGATTAGTTGGACGGGGTCTCTTGTGGTATTGGATCAGCTGGGTCCACTTTATCCTAAGGGTCGCTGGGAGCGCCTATTACTCAGGAAGGCTTGCCTGGTGGGGAAGGGTCCGCTGCTCCGTAGATGGCGGGAGGAGGCTCCTCCCTCCTTCTGGGAGTGGCGTAACAGCTTTCACCAGTTGATGCAATTGGAGAAACAAGGGGCAAGGGGGAGGACTAAGCGTTGGGCATCCTTTCTTCTGACCTGGGAGCCCTATATTCACACTTTACGCCCTGCTATTCGCAATGAAGTGTTCCAGGCCTATTATTAGCAGCTGTAATGTAGGGACTGGCCTAAGTGGGGCAGGGATGGATGGTAAGGGGGACTAGTTGTAGGGACGGGTGGAGCGGGGGCTGCGTCGGGTGGGGGGGGGGGGTAGGGGGAGGGGGAGGGGGAGGTGGGGGGGGCTAGGGAAGATAATGGAAAACTGTGGTCTGGATGACAGTCTCTTACTTCTGGCTAGCAGAACCGGGTGGAGGAGAAGGAACAGCCCCACCCGGGTACCGGTTATGTCATGGGCTGTTAATTTGTACCTATTTGGTGCTGCTGGTTGTTGTCTGTACCTGTGATGCCTTGTTTAATAAAAATGATTTATAAAAAAAAAAAATACATAAAGCAGGAGGCAACTGGCCTGGCGGGCTCCAGGTAGATTTCAAGGGCAAAAGGTACTCGCTTCTGAAACATACCCTCCCCCACCTTACTTTCTTGTAGGGAGGAAAAAAACATCCTTAAATGTAATTTTCTGATGAGACCTTCGAAATCTACCCGGAACTGGAACGGGTCAAAATATGTTGCTGGTACGAATGAGAGACCTTTGTTCAAAACACGCAGCTGGACTTCCGACAAAGCCACAGTGGATAAGTTGATCACCAAGGACGGAGCTGGAGCAGTGGCAAAACTAGAATCATTTACCGGCTCACCCCTCAGCCTTTGGACCGTCCTCGAGCTCCACCTTTCTTCTCCTGTCCAGAACCGTTGTCCAAAAAAAGACTGTCCAGATTTCGTTGAACCTCCAGAAGAATCATCAGAGGACTGGTCAAAGTCAATACGCTTTCTCTGTTTCTTGTATGACTTGAGATTGGGATTCATCCATGGATTGGGCTATTCAGCGGATTGTGCAGAGACACATGGGGATACTACACACTGTGCCATGTTTAGCGAATAAGACAGTACGGTGCGTGTGGCAGCGCCAGCGTAATTTGAGGGAGATATTGAGCCCCTTGATTTTACGTCCGGTTTTTGTTGAGGGAGCTCGACCACGGGGTCATCGTCCTTGTGGTCGTTGTTCCATTTGTGGGGTGTCTAGTGAGATCTCACAATTTGAATATCATGGGGTGCAGTATAAGTTTAAGTATCAGACCTCCTGTGACTCCACATTCGTTGTTTATGGGGTTATGTGTCCTTGTGGTTTGTTGTAAGTGGGCAGCACATGTAGGACGTTTCGGAAGCGGATTATTGAACATAGAAGTCGGCTTAAGTGCACTGTCTGTGAGGCACCCTTGGTTCCGCACTGTGTTGAATTTAAACATCAGTTTGTGGAGCTGCGATGCTTTTGCCTGGATCGAGTCTTGGCTGGGAGGGATGGTAAGAGCAGGGAACAGTCCCTTTTGATATGCGAGCAGAAGTGGATCTTTAAGCTGCACACTGTAGTTCCGGAGGGTTTAAATCTTCGCATAGATTGGGCGGTCTGTCTTTAAGAAAAGGGTGGAGTTTCACTTTGGGGGATACCGGTTGACGTCAGTGGGAAGGTATTTATGTGTGCGCAGTGTTTTTTGGTGGATTTGAGCATGCGCGGCGTTTTTTGAGAAGCAATGTTGAAGTGCTAGTTTTGCTGCTGTCTTAATGTGAGTTACATCTTCGTTGTTGTCTCTCTTGGGTGGGAGTGGGCGTATTTTTTGTTTCGGCATTTTAGTAAATGTTAGTTTGGTTTTGAATGTTTGTTTCTTGTCTTTCACAGCATTTTCCCCTGATGCAGCGAGATTACTTGCGAAACGTACCAGAGCTCTATAGTGACGTCGGGGCAGCGGCTTGTCATCAACTCCCGCTATTACTTCACTTTAAAGCTAAGTTTTCTTGGGGGTTGATGCAGTTGCTTGTTTATTATTTCTTTTGTTGAAGAATTTTTGTAAATGTGGATGGTGGTGGCAGCATGTCCTTGATGTTATCGGGCTTAAGTTTAAGTGGCAGGATCTGGACTCACGTCTCGATCATAATTGCATTGCCCATGGAAGCTGAGACCTTGCTGACCATGGTTCTGTTTTCACTGTTCCACTATTGCTGTTAATACATCTGTTTGGAAACAATCATTTTGGTTTTTGAAATCAGGAAACAAGTTTTGTTTCATTGGAGTGAGTTTTGTGATATATTGATATTTACACTCTACAACGTGACCTTAGAACTGTTTGGGAGATATAGTAGCTGCAGGGGAGGGAGCAAGGCGAGAGAGAGAGAGAGAGACATTGGCTGGTAGCTGTAGGAAGGGGCAAGCAGAGATGCTGGACACTGGATGGGGACATAGGGGGATGGGGATCAGATACTGGGCATGGGGCGAGAATAGGGCAATGGACAGCAGGTGCTAACACAGGGTGAGGGGTAGAGAGCAGAAGGCAAATGGTGACCACTGAGTGAGGGGCAGAGGGCAGATGGTGGCCGCAGGGTGAGGAAGGTGGATGACAGATGGTGGACATGGGATGGGAATAGAGAGCAGCTGTTGGAATTGGGATGGAGGGCATGGGGGATGGAGAGCAGATGCTGGGCATGGGACAGGAATAGGGGAGAAAGGATGATGGAGGGGAGATTCTGGACACAGGGCAGATAGGTGAGATGCTGGACATGGGGGGGAAGGAAGATGAGTAGAGCTGGGCATTGGGGGGGGGGGGGGTGGAGAAAGAGAGGGGAAATGTTGGACACAGGAGGAGGTGGATGAGAGAGAGGTAGGGTTGCCAACTGACCAGTTTTAGACTGAACTGGCTGGTTTTCACAAATGGGAGATCGGTGCCTGGCAGGACATTAAAACCTGACAATGAAAGGCCACATTTTCTGCTGACCACCAATTGCTCCCATTCCCAATTGCCACTCTATTCTACCTAACTACCACCACCGCTGCCATCATAAAACTCTGGATTCGGCTGCTCAGGTCTGTAACTTGATGCAAGAGCACAGCGCGGGGCCTTTGTTTAAATCATGTGCACACTGACACAGCTCTGTGACATCCCATCCCATCTGATGTTAGAGTGGGAAGGGACATCACTGAACCATCTCAGCATGTGCATGGTCTAAATGCAGGCCCCGCGCTGTGCTCTTGCTTTTCCTTTTACTGGACATTGGAGAGAGGGGATTAGGGACACACTGTGGGCATGGGAGGTAGGGATACAGAGATGGGATGTTGGTAGGATTGCCAACTTTTTCACCGAGAAAAACCCGACACCTGTGGCTCGCCATGCTCCACCCATTCTCCGCCCCTAGTCCCACCCCTGCCCCGCCCCGCCCCCAGCCACACCCACAAAAATTACCGAGGATACGTGTAGGCTAACTTCCTTGGTCAGATAATAATTAAACTGGGAACCCCAAAAGCCAAACATGAAATGTACAACACTGGAGAAATAAAACTATAAAGTAATTTCCTCTTGCACTAAACAAAAACGCAAAGATGTTAGCAATACACACTTCCCAGACCAGACATATTCCAGTTAATAAATTCAAAATAAAAAGTATTTTTCTACCTTCTGTTTGGGCGTTTTATTTTTCAGTTGCAATTACTCCAGTCATTTTCTTCTGGTTTCTTCGTGTCTTCTGCGAGCTATCCATTTGTCCTTTCTTCTCTTTTAGATGTTTTCCATTCTCTCTCTATTTCTGCTTTAACATACTGATTGTTTCCCCCAATTCTTTCCTTATTCCTTTATCATCCATTTAAATTTCACCCTTCCATTCTCAAGCCCCTCTTACTCTCCCAATACCCGGCCCATCATAGACTTTTCTTCCACACAAAATATCTTTTCCCCTTCCATTCTCATTCCCCATCCATTCTAGTCCTCCCCCAAAATCAGTTCTCTTATAGTTCTAGACCCACCCAGCATCCACTCCCTTCTAGTCCCATTCTCCCATGCCCCACATCAGCCCATTTCCAGTCCTATTGTAGCCCCCATCAGCCCATTTCCAGTGCTAGCCCTCACATCACAGGCCATTTCCAGTCCTAGCCCACCCCCCCCCCAATCACAGCCCATTTCCAGTCCAAGTCCCCCGTCACAGCCTCTTTCTAGCCCAAGCCCCCCCCCCCATCACAGCCTATTTCCAGTCCTAGGCCCCCCCCCCCACCATCACAGCCCATTTGCAGTCCTAGCCCCCTTAATCACAGCCTATTTCCAGTCCAAGTTCCCCCTCCCTCCACCATAGCCCATTTCCAGTCCATAAGAACATAAGATATGCCATACTGGGGCAGACCAAGGTCCATCAAGCCCAGTATTCTGTTTCCAACAGTGGCCAATCTAGGTCATATGTACCTAGCAGTTTCCCCAAGGGACACAGGTTCCACAATGCTTGTATTGGTTCAAGCATTGATATCCTGGGTCCCTTCTTAATAATGGCTTATGGACCTTTCCTCCAGGAACTTGTCCAAACCTTTTTTAAACCCAGCTACACTAACAGCCTTTACTACATCCTCCGGTAACAAATTCCAGAGTTTGATTACACGTTGAGTGAAAAAATATTTTCTTTTATTAGTCTTAAATAGTTTACCCTGTAGCTTCATTGCATGTCCCCTAGTCTTTCTATATTCTGATAAGGTAAACAATCGATCTACGTTTACCCGTTCCACTCCGCTCATTAATTTATAGACTTCTATCATATCTCCCCTCAGCCGTCTCTTTTCCAGGTTAAAGAGCCCTAACCTTTTTAACCTTTCTTCATAGGAGTATCCTTCCATCCCCTTTACCATTTTGGTGGCTCTTCTCTGAACCTTTTCTAATAACTCTATATCCTTTTTAAGATACGGCGATCAGAATTGCACACAATATTCAAGGTGCGGTCTCACCATGGAACGATATAGAGGCATTATAATATCCTTTGTTTTATTTTCCATTCCTTTCCTTATCATACCTAGCATTCTATTTGCTCTCTTGGCCGCCGCTGCACACTGGGCCGAGGGTTTTAACATGGTATCCACAATGACGCCTAAATCTTTTTCCTGGGTGGTGGTTCCTAATGTGGAACCTTGCATCGTGTAACCATAGTTTGGGTTGTTCTTCCCTAAGTGCATAACCTTGCACTTGTCCACATTAAATTTCATCTGCCATTTTGATGCCCAGTCTTCCAATTTATCAAGATCCTCTTGCAATTTTCCACAATCCTCTTGGGTTTTAACAACTTTAAATAGTTTTGTGTCATCTGGAAATTTGATAACCTCACTCGTTATTCCACTTTCCAGGTCATTTATGAATATGTCAAAAAGCAGCGGACCCAGCACAGATCCCTGGGGTACACCACTATTCACCTTTCTCCATTGGGAAAATTGGCCATTTAGCCCTACCGTCTGCTTTCTATCTTTTAACCAGTTCCTGATCCACAATAGTACACTGCCTCCTATCCCATGACTCTTTAGTTTTGCCAAAAGTCTCTCATGAGGGACCTTGTCAAAGGCTTTCTGAAAGTCCAGATACACAATATCAACTGACTCACCTTTGTCCACCTGATTATTCACTCCTTCAAAAAAACATAACAGATTAGTAAGACAAGATCTTCCTTGTCTAAAGCCATGTTGGCTGTCTCTCATTAGTTCATGACTATCTACATGCTGAGTAATTTTATTCTTTATGATGGTTTCTATCATTTTTCCCGGCATTGCCTTTAACCTTTCCCAGCAATCGCGGCTTCACAGAAACAGCCGCCAGCGTGAAGGTAAAGGATCTTCACGCTGGCAGTTGTACAGAGGGAGCCAGAGCCTCGCGCAGACTTCCCCGGCTCCCTCTGAAGCCTTCCGGTGTGTGGGCTGTTTTTTTATTTATTTATTTATTTTTTTTAACTCCGCAGACTTCTTCGGATCGGAAGAAAAGCCGTTTTTTTGCTCTGGCTGCTTCCGATCTTGCGGCCAGAGCAAAAACCGGCTTTTCAAGGGCCGGTTTTACCTCTGTTCCGGCAGCCGGCCTGGCCATGGAAAAACCGGCCGGTTGGCAACCCTAGATGTTGGGCATAGGAGGCGATAGGGACAGAGACAAGAGGAGAGATGGATATGGGGAATAGAGACAAAGAGGGAATATGGGGGGCATGGAGGGAGAGAGAGGAAAATACTGGATGGAGGAGGGGAAACAGGATGTGGAGGGGGAGATACACTGTACATGGGGAAGAGGGAGACAGTGAAAGACTAGGAAATAAGAGGCTGGGGAAGGAAAGAGCTAGGAAATGGGAGGGCTGGGGGTAAGGGGAACAGTGAAATTGAGGAGTAGTTGGTAAAGAAAAAGAGTAAAATCTGAATAGAGAAGCAGAAAAATAAATTGAAGAAAATTGAACAGAAGGGATTAGTGTTAAAATTTGATATAAGGGAGGAACTGAAGACAAGAGAAGAGAGAAGACATAGCAAATGGAGAAGAGACCATGAAAAAAAGAGCTAAGAGAAGACCGAGGAAAACAAAAGCAGAGACTGGGACCAACACAGAAACATAAAATGACAGACAACGAAGTTAGAAAACGAGAAATGTATTGTCTATTTTATGATTGGAAAAAAGTGGTGTTTGGAAATTACATCTGCCAGGAGTTAGGACTGATGTTGGACATGGCTGGGGACATAGCCCAAGGCAAAAATTTGAGGGGGGACTTTAAAGCCTTTTTCATTTTCAAACAGATCTGAGGCCATCTCTGGCTTGGAGGCTCAGGGCATTTGCCAGGTTGCATCCCTCCTATTGTCAATCCTGACATCGGCTGTCTTATTTTGTACAATACAGGCGGAAATGTATTTCTTTTTCTCTTGTGTTGCACTACATACAGTGTTTGACTTTGAGGTTTTAATTTAATTTTTGTCTATATATTTCTCTTTTCATTTTGTGTTCACCTATAGATGAAGGCCTATCTGTACTGTGTGTGTATACAACCAAAGCTGAGTATTCTGTTACTATGGAATTTCTGTTTAAGAACGTGCAGCAATCTGGCTTGTTCAGCATGCACATCACCCTCTCTGCAGTTATTTTTTGGGGTGGGGCAGGGGGCAGGACAGGGGGTGGGCATGGGCGGAGCATGGCTAGCCACAGGTGGCGGGTTTTTCTCTTTCAAAAAGTTGGCAACCCTAATTCAACTTTACCCTCAGCATGTGTGTGGGAGGGGAGCTTTCTACCTCATCCTACTAAGCCTACCAAAGAGTTACAGCAAAAGCACACAACTCTATTATGAATGTTAACTTAATCTGATGCCATCTAGTGGTTCATTGTTATATCGCATTGCTTTCCTCATTCCTTGTTATCACCTTTGACCTTCTGATGTAATACAATATGGTTCCCGTTCTCCAGCTGTGTTTAGTAAACCTTTATTTTTATTACTGAAACAAGCTTCCCCCAGTGGCCCAGTGAGATATTAGAGCATGACCAGGACGAGTGCAAGGATATCAGGCACCCATAGAAATAGTTTCCTTCTGGTTCCCCCCTCCTCCCCCCCCCCCCCGCCACAAAAAACATTCTTCTTCTCGTGGCCCTCTGCATAAAACCTCCTTTTTCTGGCACTTCCCGCCCTGCCACATACCTACCTAATGGCCAGAGCTCAGCATCATTTTCCCTGTGGTCAGCCAGCATGTATGAGAAAAGGTGCATCAGATTCTTCTGCGGCACAATATCAGTCTCTTGAGATGATCTGCAAAGTTGACCCCGCACTGCAGAGGAAACTGATGTACTCTTAAGGGCCCTTTACATGCCAGCTGCAGTGCCAAGTGCTGAGCTGCTGCTGCCCATTTTCTGTCCCCACGACATTGGTGCTCTAGGCAACTGCTTGGTTTACCTGATGGAAGCACCAGCCTTGAACACAATAGAGCAGATAACAGAGTGTCTAACTTTGAACTGCAGTGAGAAGCAACTGTTAAACCTTGCTACTAAAGCAGGTTGCTTCTCCAAGGTGCATAGTGCTGTATTTAGCACTGCTCAACTGCTTGTGAGTTCTAGCTTGGCTGATAAGTGCCTTTCTAATAATGGGTCTTCTTTGCTTAGAAAACTAAGCATGTGTCCAAGAAAGATTTTCATTTTATCATGATATTTACCACATCTATTTATAGTCACTAAATGTGCCAAAAGAAGAGGCCACGAGTAGCAGCTCAGTACAACCAGCACTTGATAAGACTTGTACCAGGTGCCAGTTAGCTCTGCAAAGTCACTGAAATGTCAAGGATTGTTTTTCCTCTCCTCCCTCGAACGGTGATGAGCTGCTAGTGTTTATTTAAAAGAGATCCCTTGTATTCTGTAAGAATGCCAACAGGGTAGACGTTAATAGATTATTATGTGCCACTGGAATTCAGCCAGTCTGATAAGGATAGCCTGCTTACCCAAAGATCCAAAGCCCTGGCATTAGCAGTGACAGACTAAGAAGGAAGTGTCATGCCACGCTGTTGCTAAAGTTAGTCTGACAGGGATGTAAAAATGATCTCCTTCCAAGCTATATTTGACCTGACCTATAAGAGTCACTGCAGAAGAACAGAATACAGAGCTACAGATTTTGTATTTGAAATGAGAAGATAATAGATTTATTCATACTGCTCTTACTTAAACCATAGTACAACGGAGAGATGAAAAGGGCTGGCCCAAACACTATTGTCCTGCCTGGTTAGCGTCTAGGTTCTGCAGCGATCCTTGATATTCAATGCCAGTGGCCAGATATGGCCTCGACATTGAATATCCAGGGTTAGACTTCAGCGGCGATGGCTAGTTGCTTTACAAGCGCTAGCCGTTGCTGCTGAATTCCCCCCTTAAGAGAATTAAAGCAAAGGCTCAGAGGACTGTAACAAAAATGGCATCACGCAAGAGATACACAAAAGACTGTAGTAACTACATATCCAAATTTCAAGAATATCACATCGTTGATAAAACTAGGAAGGAATATCTCACAAAACTCATCATATGCTCACTGAGACCCAAGAGAACTCTTTGACATACTTAAATCACTACTGAAGGACCCCAATAATATCAAAAAGATCAATACTCCCTGTCCACAGATATTTGCAGGCTTCTATCAAAGCAAACTCAAAATGACCACCCCAAAGCCACCGATTACTCAAAGCAAAAATTCCCCCAACCTCACTCTACAGTCCTTCAACTTAATCCCTAGAGATCACATTGGGTTTGGACAGGTTCCTGGAGGAAAGGTCCATAAACCATTATTAAGAAGGGGCCCAGGATATCAATGCTTGACCCAGTACAAGCATTGTGGAACCTGTGTCTTTTGGGGAAACTGCTAGGTACTTGTGACCTAGATTGGCCACTGTTGGAAACAGGATACTGGGCTTGATGGACCTTGGTCTGACCCAGTATGGCATATCTTATGTTCTTATGTTCATAGAAAACATCATCCATAGTCTCAACAATACCACATCTCCACTCGATCCATGTCCAGTAAGCTGGATCAAATCACATTCCTAACCAAGATCAAACACCTATCCTTAACTTAAAGCTTCATGCCCATGCCTCTGTTCGGCCCATATTGAAAAAGCAGCAACTCAGACACTACCAACCCAACTTCATACAGAACTATCTCTGGCCTACAATTCTTGGCAAAGATAACAAAAAAAGGTAGCCTAGCAGCAACTCCATGATCACATTGATTTGCATGCAGCACTAGAGCCACATCAGCAGAGCAGCCGAGCTTCAGAAAACACAACGGAGTTGAAACACTATTAACGCCACTCCTTCATAAGCCAAAGCAAGGTTTCATTCTAATATTCTTTGACATAGCAGCAACATTCAACACAATCTGCCACTACATCCTATCATCATGACTGCAGGCAATAGGCATATAAAACACAACACTGAACTGGTTCCATTCATATCTAACAGGACATCGGCAGCAAGTAAACGTAAGGCCATATTAATCCATTCCAAATGTACAACAGCAAGAAGGTCTCCAAACCTCAGCACTATTCTCACTACTATTCAACATTTACATACAACCAATCTGCTCACATCTACTCCCAGATCTTTGCAGATGACTTCATGCTCTATCTATTCTTCTCCACAATCAAGCCCATTGTTACATTATGGCAATAGACTGCTTCAATGCAGGCTTACATTGGCTCCTCGAACACAACTTAGCAGTAAGCTACAACAAAACAGAAGTCCTCATGTAACTAAAGATGAGACATTTATCCTGCCAATCACCTGAAAAATACAGAATGCAGAACTGGAAGTGAAATAAGAGGTATGATACTTCAGAATCACCCTTAATCATCAACTAACCATGCACATTAACAAAACCACCAAATTGGTTTACAAGATAAGGATGCTTCATCATTTACAGTATTCCTACTCCTCAATACCCAGGATTACCGTACAGTTTTTCAGGCTATGACCCTTCCGCACCTTGACTACTGCAACATCTTCCAAGGAATAGTAAAATATGCCTGACACCCAGTACAGATGACACAAAACACTGCCACCACAATCCTGCATAAAACCTCACAATTTGAACACATAACAGTCATATTAAAGCAATTGCACTTGTTATGTTATTAAGTGCTGTCGAGTCTGTCTTGACTCGTGGCGACCCTCTGGATAGTTATCCTAAATTGTGTTCGATCTTCAGTCAGGCAGCTCATTGATGACAGACTGGTACCCGTAGCTGCTGTTATTGTATCGATCCATCACATTGCTGGCCTTCCTCTTTTACATTGACCTTTTATCTTGCCAAGCATGATGTCTTTCTCTAATGATCTCTCTCTTCGCATGATGTGTCCAAAGTATGAAAGTCAAAAAGTCTTGTCATCTGAGCTTCTAAAGAAAGCTTAGGTTTGATCTCCTCTAGTACTGACTGGTTTATTCTTCGGGCAGTCCATGGTATACACAGTATTAGAAGATCCTCTTGCAATTTTCCACAATCCTCTCGGGATTTAACAACTTTAAATAGTTTTGTGTCATCTGTAAATTTGATAACCTCACTCGTTATTCCCTTTTCCAGGTCATTTATGAATATGTCAAAAAACAGCAGACCCAGCACAGATCCCTGGGGTACACCACTATTTATCTTTCTCCATTGAGAAAACTGGCCATTTACCCCATGGAACCATGGAATTGAAAACCTCTTCACCTACCTCATCAACACCTTAATCATAGGCACAGAAAAGCTATCGCAAGGATTCATAATATTATTCATAGATATCTCTGAGGCGTTTGATTCAGTCTCTCACCAGATACTCCTAAATAGGCTACAGCAAATTGGAATACGAGGTACCACCCTAAATTGTTCCACTCCTACCTATCCAACCACATTCAACAAATAAAAATAGGATCAAGCACATCTCTCCCTTTCTCCCTCAGACAAGGTGAACCACAGGGATCAGCACTTTCTTCTATCTTTTTCAACATTTACATGCAATGTGATCAAGAGCTTTGGCGTACAGTGCCTAATCTACGCAGATGACATCATGCTTTTTACTCCATAGAAACATTCATCGCCAGCACCACAATTCAAAGGCATCAATTTTCTTCCTGTCTATCTTTTTCACTGTCCGACTTTTGCATATTTATATCGTTCCATGGTGAGACCGCACCTTGAATATTGTGTGCAATTCTGGTCGCCGTATCTTAAAAAGGATATAGCGTTATTAGAAAAGGTTCAGAGAAGAGCCACCAAAATGGTAAAGGGGATGGAAGGATACTCCTATGAAGAAAGGCTAAAAAGGTTAGGGCTCTTTAACCTGGAAAAGAGAAGGCTGAGGGGAGATATAATAGAAGTCTATAAATTAATGAACGGAGTGGAACGGGTAAACGTAGATCGATTGTTTACGTTATCAGAATATAGAAAGACTAGGGGACATGCAATGAAGCTACAGGGTAAACTATTTAAGACTAATAAAAGAAAATATTTCTTCACTCAACGTGTAATCAAACTCTGGAATTTGTTACTTGAGGATGTAGTAAAGGCTGTTAGTGTAGCTTGGTTTAAAAAAAGTTTGGACAAGGTCCTGGAGGAAAGGTCCATAAACCATTATTAAGAAGGGACCCAGGATATCAATGCTTGACCCAGTACAAGCATTGTGGAACCTGGGTCTTTTCAGGAAACTGCTAGGTACATACGACCTAGATTGGCCACTGTTGGAAACAGGATACTGGGCTTGATGGACCTTGGTCTGACCCAGTATGGCATATCTTATGTTCTTATGCATCCATATTACATTACTGAAAATATCATGGCTTGAACGAGTCAAATCTTTGTATGGAGAGAGACATCTCTGCTCTTGAGAATCTTATCTAGGTCCTTCATAGCCATTCTGCCAGAGCAATGCATCGTTTGATTTCTTGACTGCTTGTTGCTTCATTATTGATAGTTGATCCAAGTAGGTTAAAGTTGTCTACTATTTCAATTTCTTCTCCACCAACGATGAACTTATTGATTTTGTCAGTTGTCATGATCTTTGTCTTCTTTACATTAAGGTGCAGGCCCATTTTAAGACTATACTTCTTGATCTTGAGAAGCAAATGTTTCAGATCTTCTTCACTTTCAGCCAGTAATGTGGTATCATCAGCATAGTGAGCTATATTAAATACAAGGTCCTACTAATGATATTTAAAATATTAAACAATGTTCCTCAAGCCACCTATAAACCACCTTGTACAGAACACCTGATAACAGACCAAGGAGACATTGTATGCAAAACACATTCATCATCCCATCCACGAGAGCACGAAGCAGCCAAACAGCTTGCTCTTGAATGTTCTCACTTTATGCACGGTGTCTCTGGAACACACTCACAGAAAAGATACAAGACAACACAGACCTCACAAGTTTTCTTAAAGAGCTAAAAATGTACCTATTCCGGCAACACTTTGGAAACATAACAACCTACACAGAGATTACAAGTGAACATTCTAGCAATGCTCTGCTAATACAGTCTCAAATAGATATCGTATTACAACCATGCATACCTCCTTCTCCAGTTTTCCTAGAAGCCTCTGCTTGTAATAACCCGCAGCCACCTATTGAATCACACATGTTCTAATGCATTCTATGTAACTGTATAACCAATTAATGTCGTCTCTAAACTGCTCTAATTTAAGATAGAGCAGTATGTAAAAATGGTTAAATAAATACAGTTTCTATGCTACAGAAGTTGGAAAGCCTTCCCCCATAGAAATACATTGGGATACTTTTTGGGAGGGGCTTATATCTCTGGTACCCCTAGTCTGGATTTGCCCATTTTCTATCTCAGTGGGGGTCATGCCGACCTACAAATAGCAGGGATGGAAGTCACGTTGGGACATCCATCCCCGCTATTCACCCCCCCCCCCCCACCAGCCCCATCAAAAGCCTTCATGAACGAACAACGGGTTTGTACGGGGAAGCCTAGATGTGGGGAGGGGGCATTCCAGAGGCGGACCGAGAGCGAGGCATGGGCAGGCCGTGACCCCGGACATACAGGGCCAATTCAGAGGTTGACCCTGTATGTCCGAGGCCTCAGAAATAGACAGGGGACTTATTCCACCTCAGAGGTGGAATAAGAACCCCTGGACACGATGTTCCTTCGGAAGCCTGTGAGGACAGCTGAGTCAGGGTTAGAGGAAGTTCCCCGTAGTTGGACCCTAGCCATGGGAAGCCGGATTGAGGGTCCAGCTGCGGGGAAAGGAGGTAATCTGCAGTGGCCGGCATTCGCGGCTCCTGAATAGAGCCGCAGTGCCATGGCGATGGGATGCCATGGCTCTGTGGCTCCATTCAGGAGCCTGACTATGCTAGATGGGTAGTTGCCAGGACGTACAGCTGGGCAGAATAGGGTCCCGGCCTGCACGTCCAGGCGTTAGACCCATTTCTGCCCGGACGTAAAGGGGCTGGATGGCCTGGTTGGAATAGGCCTAAAATGCGTCTATCAGTTTTTGCACAAGTTTTATTTATTTATTCGGCATTTTGTATATATCGCATTTCCAAAGGTCAATGAAATTTACATGGAACAATTTAAAGTTATCATTACATAGAACAAGGAATATTAACATGGAATGATAATATTCCCTATTTTAATGTTAAAGGTTAACATGAAATGAGCTTTTTACAAGTGCTGGTCCATATGAAGTAGGCTGTAATAAAGGTGATATTTGAGTGGGTTAGTTGTAGGTCATTGAAATTAGGTGATTAGAGATTCATATGTATCATAGTGGGTATGGATTGTCTAGAGTTCCAATTCCATGAACTTTTCAGAAAGTCAATTTGCCCCCCAGACAGACAATCCTTTTTATATCATTCTTTCCAGTTTCCATTGGGTTGGAAAGAATAAAAAATAAAGTAAAAAAACAAGAACAATAAAAAATATGTGTGTTGGGGCAGCGACAGTAGACATATTTCAGGTCTATTCTTGCAATGAAGAGTACCACTTTTAACTGAAAATTAATGAAGCCCCCCCTAATGTCAGAGATAGATAGATAGATAGATAGATAGATAGATAGATAGATAGATAGATATCTCCTTTGGGAAAGTTCTCATGGATTTTTGCAATGGGAATCCGCACTGAATCGAGAGCGTTTTGGGTGTCATCGAGAGCGTTTTGGTTTCCTAGACCATGGGATGCTGTTCCAAGGGTTGCAGAGCAGAGATGGCATCCATCTGTCCAAGAAAAGTCAACGCATCTTCGGTAGTAGACTGGCTAATCTACTGAAGAGGGCTTTAAACTAGATTCGTTGAGGATAGGTGAAGAAAGCCCCCAGGTAAGTGAAAGCCCCCAGGTAGGTGATACATTAAATACTTTTATGGAAATGGGTAACAGGGGTAACATATGGAAAGCAGTGTGTATAAATGCCCGTAGCATGGGAAATAAGATCCCTGATGTTGAAGCTTTGGTGGGAGTGGCTGACTTGGATTTAAGTGGCAGTTACAGAAACATGGTTCACAGAAAACCATGACTGGGATGTAACTATACATGGCTATACTTTATTCAGAAAGGACAGGGTAGGAAGAAGGGGAGGAGGAGTGGCACTATATGTAAAAACTACTATTAAAGCTTTGGAATTACAGAGCTTAAAAGGGAGAGAGGAGGCATTGTGGGTTAAACTAGAAAGAGGGAAAGAGAAATCTATTTGCATTGGTGTGATATACAGACCTCCCTCACAAGAGGAAGAGGTGGACAGAGAGTTAATTGAAGACATACACAGCATTGCTAGGAAAGGGGAAGTGCTACTGATAGGAGATTTCAATATGCCAGATGTTGATTGGCACATTCCTGCTGCAGTATCATCTAGGAGATCCTGGATTCTCTACAGGGAGAACTATTCAGGCAATTGGTAACAGACCCCACACGTGAAGGGACCATACTGGACTTGGTGCTGACCAATGGTGAAAGTGTTTCTGATGTTGTAGTGGGAGATCATTTTGCATCCAGTGATCACCAGATGGTGTGGTTCAGTATTAGGACTAGGGCTGTTAGAATCTATTCCAAGGTGAGGATCTTAGACTTTAGGAAGACTAACTTTGCGAAGATGGGCCAATACCTCAGGGAGTCGTTAGTGGGATGGGAACAGCTGGGGGATGTAGAAAAACAGTGGGCAAAATTGAAAGGGGATATTTTAAGGGCAACCAACCTTTTTGTTAAAATGGTAAATAAAGGCAAAAGGAAAAGGAGACCGCTATGGTTTTCGAAGGAAGTAGCTGAAAAAGTGAAGAAAAAGAGGGAGGCCTTCATGAAATACAAGAGATCACAGAGAGAGGAAGACAGGCATTTGTATTTGGAAAAACTTAGAGAAGCTAGCAAAGTAGTCAAGAAGGCAAAGATTCAAAAGGAGGAGGAAATAGCCAATGCAATAAAATGGGGGAATAAGACATTTTTCAGATATATTAGTGAGAAGAGGAAGGGCAAAAGTGGTATTGTCAGACTCAAGGGTGCAGGGGGGGAATATGTAGAAGCTGATAAGGATAAAGCGGAATTGCTTAACAAATATTTTTGTTCTGTGTTCACAGATGAAGAACCAGGAGCAGGACCTTAGAAAACACCCACAAATAGGAACAGAAGCGAGGGACATCTTGAACAATTTTCAGAAGACTGTGTTCGTGAGAAACTAGCTCAACTTAAAGTAGACAAAGCGATTGGACCGGATGGGATACACCCTAGAATACTAAGGGAACTTGGGGACGTTCTAGCAACTCCACTGACTGACCTTTTCAATGCCTCGTTGGAGTCGGGAGTGCTGCCAAAGGACTGGAGAGAGGCTCATGTGGTGCCTTTACACAAAAGCGGAAGTAAGGATGTGGTTGAAAACTACAGGCCAGTTAGTTTAACTTCGGTGGCGAGTAAATTATTGGAAACGCTGCTGAAAGAGAAAATAGTGAGGTTTCTGGAGTCCAGCGGATTACAGGATCCGAGGCAGCATGGATTCACCAGAAGCAGGTCTTGTCAGACAAATCTGATTGATTTCTTTCACTGGGTGACCAGGGAGTTGGACCGAGGGAGAGCTCTAGATGTGGTGTATTTAGATTTCAGTAAAGCCTTTGACACTGTTCCTCACAGGCAACTTATAAACAAACTGAGCACCCTAGGGATGGACCCTAAAGTTACTGCTTGGGTTAGAAATTGGTTGGGTGGGAGGCGACAAAGAGTACAAGTAAATGGAGCTCACTCTGAGGAGAAGGATGTTACCAGTGGTGTGCCCCAGGGATCTGTCCTTGGTCCGATTCTTTTTAACATCTTTGTTAGTGATATAGCGGAAGGGCTGTCGGGTAAGGTTTGCCTCTTTGCAGATGATACCAAAATCTGCAATAGAGTAGACACCCAGGAAGGGGTAGATAACATGAGGAGGGATCTAGCTAAGCTTGAAGAATGGTCTAGAATTTGGCAGCTGGGATTTAATGTTAAAAAATGTAAGGTCATGCATTTGGGCTGCAGCAATCCAAGGGAGCAATACAGTATAGGAGGTGAAGTACTTTTGTCCACTAAAGAAGAGCGGGACCTAGGCGTGGTTGTGTCTGATGATCTTAAAGTAGCTAAACAGGTAGAAAAGGTGACTGCAAAAGCTAGAAGGATGCTTGGGTGCATACGGAGAGGAATGGCTAGCAGAAAAAAGGAGGTGATAATGCCTCTGTATAAGTCTTTGGTGCGACCTCATTTGGAGTATAGTGTGCAATTCTGGAGACTGCACCTTCAAAAGGATGTGAACAGGATGGAGTCGCTGCAGAGGGCGGCTACTAAAATGATTAGTGGGCTTCATTATAAAGCATATGAGGACAGACTTAAGGATCTTAATATGTACACCTTAGAGGAAAGGCGGGATAGAGGTGATATGATAGAGATGTTTAAATACCTCCGTGGCATAAATGTTCAGGGAGAGAGCCTCTTTCAATTGAAAGCAAGTTCTGCTATGAGGGGACATGGGATGAGGGTGAAGGGAGATAGATTCAGGAGTGATATGCAGAAATATTTCTTTACAGAAAGAGTAGTGGATCCATGGAATAGTCTCCCAGTGGAGGTGGTAGAGATGAGGACAGTAACTGAATTCAAAAAAGCATGGGACCAACACAGAGGATCTCTAAAGGTAAAAAGTGGACTGTTGTAGTTGTTGATATGGAAGGACAGACTAGATAGGCCATGTGGTCTTTTTCTGTCATCATGTTTCTATGTTTCTATGAACCACAGGATAGAGTACGATAAAGCCCTTTTAGTCCACCCATGTGCAGTATCATAGACCTCAGCTGATCTCTGGCTTTTGTTTTTAACTTCTTCACAACTAGGACTCCTTTGTGCCTAACATTTTCCTGAACTCAGTCAGTTTTTGTCTCCACCACCTCCCTTGGAGGTTATGTCATGCAACTATCACTGTTTCCATGGAGTATGCAGTCTAATATACACTGCAGTTTTTATATACTTTGGTCCAAAGTAGGCAGTTTAATCAATGACTTAAAACCAAAACCTGTTAAACAATGTGATATTCTCACCAGTTCCATTAGGATCTCATCTGAAGAGGGGAATTTTATGGAAATGTGCAGTCTTTCAAAAAAAATATGGTTAGATGGAATTTCCTTGGTTTTTTCAAGAGCTCATAACAAAGTCAGCAAATTCTGTTGAATTCTAACCAAATCCTATAATGCAGTAGACTTCCAAGCTCTGCAGAGAACTTATTTATTCAATTCAGTTTTTGTAAGACTATTAATTCTGGGACCCTTTTACTAAAAGTTCGCTTGAGCTATCTGCTGCATGGTCTACTTTATTCCTGTGTGCTGTGTGGAAGCTAGCTTCAGCTAAATGTTAGTAAGAGGGGCCCTTTATGCTGATGCTATACTGGAAGTACTATCTCTGAAAGCAAATCTTTCTACCTCTGATCCAGAGCACTGGACTGGACTGGATTTAGCTCACACCTTTCTCAGAGGTTCAGGGCAAGCTACAGTCAGATATAGCAGGTATTTTCCTGTCCCCAAAGGGCTTACAATCTAAGCTTTTACCTGAGGCAATGGAGGGTTAAGTGTCTTGCCCAAGATCGCAAGAAGTAGGAGTTGAACCTCCTCTAACCATTAGTCTACCCTCTGCTTCATACTGGACAAGGCTATAGTGGAGAGACTGAATGAATTCTTTGCTTCAGTCTTTACTGAAGAAGATGTAGTGAAGTTACCCAATGCCTGAAATGGTATTTAAAGATGATTTATCAGAGGAATTTAAAAAAATCTTGTTAAACCAGGAAGATATAATATAGCTAGTTGATAAACTAAAAAGTAGCAAATCACCAGGACCGGATAGTATATATCCCAGGATGGAAACCCCCCCCCCCCCTGAAATATGAGATTGCAGACCTACTATTAGTAATCTGTGAACTCCCATTAAAATCATCTGTAGTACCTGAAGATTGGAGAATGACTAATGTAATGCCAATTTTTAAAAGTGTTTCAGGGGTGATCCAGGAAATTACAGATCAGTGAGCCTGACATCAGTACCAGGAAAAATGGTAGAAACCATTATAAAGAATAACATTTCTGAACACGTAGATAGTCGTGTTTTAATGGGAGAAAGCCAACATGGATTTGCCATGGTTGGTTTTTTTGAAGGTGTAAACAGATAGAAATATAGGAACATGACCACAGAAAAAGAAAGACCATATGGTCTATCTAGTCTGTCCTTCCATATCACTACTATAGTCCCTTTTTTTTTTCTTTAGAGACCTTCTATGTTTGTCCTATGCTTTCTTGAATTCAGATACTGTTCTAGTGTCTACTACCTCTACCGGGAGACTCTTTCATGCATCTACCACAGTAGTTCTTTCTCTAAAGAAATATTTCCGCATATTACTCCGAGTCCATCCCCTTTCACCTTCATCCTATGTCCCCTTGTAGCAGAGTTTGCTTTCAATCGAAGGAGGCTCTCCTCCTGTGCATTTATGCCACAGAGGTATTTAAACGTTTCTATCTTATCACCTCTCTCCCTCCTTTCCTCTGAAGTATGCATGTCGAGCTATTTAAGTCTGTCCCCATATGACTTATTACAAAGACTATTAAAGATTTTGGTAGCCACCTTCTGCACCAACTCCATCCTGCTTATATCCTCTTGTAGGTATGGTCTCCAGGATTGCACACAATATTCCAAGTGAGGTCTCAATAAAGACTTATACAGAGCCACTATCACTTCTTTTTTCCTGCTGCCATTCCTCTCCCTATGCACCCAAGCATCCTTCTGGCTTTCACCATCAACCTTTCTACCTGTTTAGCCACTTTAAGATCTTTAGACACAATCACGGCCAGGTCCCACTCCTCTTTCATGGACAGAAGTACTTCACTGCCTATACTATATCTCCCTTAGATTTTTGCAGCCCAAATGCATGATCCTGCATTTTTTAGCATTAAATTTCAGCTGCCAAATTCTCAACCATTCTTCAAGGTTAGCTAGATCCCTCCTCATGTTATCTACTCCTTCCTGGGTGTCAACTCTATTGCAGATTTTGGTATCATCCACAAAGAGGCAAACCTTACCCAACAACCCTTCTGCAATATCACTAACTAGAACATTAAAAAGAAGAATCGGACCAAGGACAGATCCCTGCGGCACACCACTGGTTACATCCTTCTCCTCAGAGTGAGCTCCATTTACCCTGCACCCTTTGTCGCCTCCCATTCAACCAATTCCTAACCTTGTCAGTCACTTTAGGGTCCATTGCTAGGGTGCTAAATTTATTTATATGAGTCACCTGTGTGGAACAGTGTCAAAGGCTTTACTGAAATCTAAGTACACCACATCTAAGGCTCTTCCTCAGTCTAACACTCTGGTCACCCAGTCAAAGAAATCAGATTTGTCTGACAAGACCTTCCTCTGGTAAACCTATGCTGCAATCCACTGAACTTCAAAAACCTTGCTATCCTCTGTTTTAGCAGTGTTTCCATTAATTTACTCACCACAGGGGTCAGACTAACTGGTCTGTAGTTCTCAACCTCATCCATCCACTTTTGTGTAAAGGGACCACATGCACCTTTCTCCAGTCCTCTGAGGCTACTCCTGATTCTAAAGAAGCATTGAAGAGGTCAGACAATGGAGCCGCTAGAACTTCCCCGAGTTCCTTCAACAATTTCAGATGTAACTCATCTGGCCCCATTACTTTGTCTACTTTTAGTTTATCTAGTTCTTCATTAACACAATCTTCTGAAAGTCATTCAAGATCCCTTTCACTTTTGTTCCTATTTATGGGTATCTTCTGAGGTCCTGCTCCTGGCCCTTCTTCTGTGAACATAGAACAAAAATATTTGTTAAGCAATTCTGCTTTATCCTTATCAGGTTCTTCATATTCCTCCCCTTCTCACTTGAATTTGACAATACCACTTTTGCATTTCCTCCTCTTGTTAACATATCTGAGAAATGTCTTGTCTCACCATTTTATTGCATTGGCCGCTTCTTTTTTTTTTTTTTTTTTGTATCTTTGCTTTGACTGCTTTCCTAACTTCACTACATTTTTCCAAATATTGATGCTAATCTTCCTCTTTCTGTGATTTTTTTTCTATTTTATGAAGGCCACCCTCTTTTTCTTCACCTTTTCAGCTACTACTTTTGAGAACCATAGTAGCCTCCTTTTCTATTTCCCATTTATTTACAGTACCTTTCAAACAAAAACGTTTGTTGCTCTTAAAATATCCCTTTTCAGTTTTGCCCATTGCTTTTCTACATCCCCCAGCTGTTTCCAACCTGCTAACGACTCCTTGAGGTAATGTCTCATCTTGGAAAGTTAGTTTTCCTAAAGTCTAGGACCCTCACTTTTGAATAGGCTTTATCAATCCTAGTCCTAATACTGAACCACACCATCTGATTATCACTGTATACAACATGTTCTCCCACTATAATATCAGAAACACTTTCCCCATTGGTAAGCACCGGGTCCAGTATGGTTCCTTCACATGTGGGTTCTGTTACTAGTTGCCTGAATAGTTCTCCCTATAGAGAATTCAGGATCTCTTTACTTCTAGATGACACCACAGCAGGGATGTGCCAGTCAACATCCAGCATATTGAAATCGCCCATCACTAACACTTCTTCATGGCAATACTGTGTATGTCTTCTATTAAATCTCTGTCCACTTCTTTTGTCTGTGAAGGAGATCTGTATATCATACTAATGCAAATGAATTTCCCTTTCCCTCTTTCTAGTTTAACCCATAGTACCTCCTTGCTCCTTTGTAAGCCCTGTAATTCTGTAGTTTAAAATATATTTTATATATAGTGCCATTCCCTCCTCCTCTTCTTTCTACCCTGTCCTTCCTGAATAAAGTATAGCCCAGTATAATTACATCCCAATCATGGTTGTCCATGTCTCCAAAACCACCACTAAATCCAAGTCAGCCTCCTCCATTAAAGCCTCAACATCTGGGATCTTATTTCCCATATTATGGACATTTATGCACACCACTTTCTAGATGTTGCCTCTTTTACCCATTTCTACAGAGGTATTTAATGGTTTAATTACCTGAGGTTTTTACTTACCTGTGGGTTTTCTTTGTCCATCCCTAATGAATGTAGTTTAAAGTCCTCTTCAGTAGGTTAGCCAATCTGCTGCCGAAGAGACTTTGACCCTTCTTGGATAGGTGGACACCATCTCTGCTCTGCAACCCTTGGAAAATCATCCCATGGTCCAAGAAACCAAAACATTCTCAATGACATCTTCCACACAGCCATGCATTCATCTCCTGGATGAGAGCTTCACTGCCTTTCCTTTACCCTTAACAGGGAGGATTGAAGAGACTACCACCTACACATCTATCTTCTTCACCCTCTGTCCCAGAGCTATGAAGTCACTCTTAATATGGCTTGGTGGGATTCCTACTAAGATATTTATCTACTCCTTAGTCACCTCCCATCTAGACTATTGTAACCTACTCCCCCTCTGAATCATCTGTCTCCCCTTCAATCTGTACGGCTAATCTTCCACCAGCCTTGCCATGCTCATATTATCTCTCTTCTTAAGTCACTTCATTGGCTCCCTATCCGTTTCCACATCCAGTTAAAACTTTTGCTGACCTATAAGTACAATCACTCTGCAGCTCCTCACTACCTTTCCTCTCTTATTCCCCCCTATACCCCTCCTTGGAAAATCTGCTCTTCTGACAAATTGCTTCTATTGTTAACTCCAGACTTCACTCCTTTCATCTTGTTGCTCCTTATGCCTGAAACAAACTACCTGAGTTTGTACGTCAGGCGCCTTCTCTGACCCTTTTCAAATCCAGGCTGAAAACTCACGTCTTTGCTGCTATTTTCGGATCTTGACTTGCCTGATCTCCTTTGTATTTCCTTACTATTCCCCCTAGATGTATCCCATGTCTACAGCTACTGTGTAGTCTGTCTTGACTAGATTGTAAACTCTGATGAGCAGGGACCATCTTATACATGTGTCTGTGCAGCACTGCATACATCTTGTAGTGCTATACAAATGTTCAGTAGTAGTAGTAGTAGTAGCATCATTTGTGCTAACATGGATGAGCAACATCGGATAATAGTCAGTAGGCTTGATGAGTCTAGGCAAACTCTCTGTAACATCTTGGATTTTGGCACCTGGCAGACAGCACACCTCCCTGGACAGCAGATGGACACCTCAGTACCCCTCAGAAGAGAGTCACCAACCACCACTACCCTTCACTTCCTTATGGCCACTGATTCTGCAAATTTGGAGTGCTTGAACTCTGGTTCTTCCTGTTCCTGGGATGTTTTCACCTTCTCCACTTCCAGGGCTGCATATTGGTTCTTCAGTTCGAGGGCTGGAGGTGTTGGATTGTTGATTCTGCAGGCTCTGGTGACTCATGTCCATCTCTCTTTATTCTGTAGCATACCATTTTCACCTCTGCCGGAGAGCTTGGATGCTGCAAGAAGCATCTCATCAATGTATTTCTCACTGTCTCGGATGTTTCTCAGCCTCACCGCCTTTTCTTCGAGTTTCTCCACTTGTTTCATGATGGCTTCAGCTTGCAGGCATCATGCAAACAGAACCAATCTCTCGATTGGCATTTGACTGTCTGGACAGAGGCAGAAGCTATAAAGGGGGCAACAGCTTTGGCATTACAACTTTTCCAAGCCATTGTTCAGTTGGTGGAGCTTTGGTAGATGTGGAGCCTGATTCCAAAAGGTGCACGTCCGGGCCATCTGGACATTAGCCTGTTAAGAGCTGATTCTGGACTGTGGGAACAAAACGTTCCTGTGGTACACAGAATCGGGCCTGACGATGGCCCAGCGTGCCCATGCCTGCCTGTGGGGACGTCTTCCCCACAGGCGCCCCTGGCTCATGCGGCTCGGCCCCCCCTCTTCCCCACCACTTAACTCACAGCTGGCCAGCCAGGGCCTGGATCAGGCGGCAGGGATCTCCCCCATCTGGCCTTGGAGGGGGGGGGGGGGATTCCCAGGCCCAATTGCTGGATCAGTGCTGCTTATTCCACCTTTGAAGTGGAATAAGCAGCAAATCCCCTTTGACCTGGCAGGACGTACAGGGCCGTGACCTGAATCAGCCTAGTATGTCCTGCTGGGCTGGCCCATCCCTGCGCCACCCCTGCTCCACCCCAGCCGCACCTTGACCCCGCCCCTCCTGCTGCTCAGGATGGGCATGGAGAGTCAGAGGGTAAATCGGGTCATGACAGCTTGCGGGGCTGCACATCCCGCCAAGATATGCAGCCCCGCAACCCACAACTGTTCAAACTATGTTCAATATATTATGTTTGTTGCATTGTAAACCGCCACTGATCTCTGGAAGGGGCGGTATAGAAAAACGTTACAAATAAATAAAAACAAACTCTAGTGTATCTGAATTTTCTGAAAGCTTTTGACATGGTCCTCAGGAAAGACTTGGGGAAATTAAAAAGTCATGGGATAGGAGACAATGTACTATTGTGGATTAGTAACTGGTTAAAAGAAAAACAGAGAGTAGGGCTAAAAATGGCCAATTTTCTCAATGGAGAAAGGTGAATAGCGGAGTACCCCAGAGATCTTATACATGTCTTACAGCACTGTGTAGGCTTTGTAGCACTATATAAATGATGAATAGTAGTAGTAGCAGATATGTGCTGGACCCATTGCTTTTTCACATCGTCAAATTATCTGGAAATGGGGATAACGAGTGAGGTGATCAGATTTGCAGATGACACAAATTATATCCAAAGTTGTTAAAACAAGAGAGGATTGTGAAAAATTGCAAGAGGACCTTGATAAATTGGGAGACTGGGCATCCATATGGCAGATGAAATTTAATGTAAAACTCTGATTTTAATTTAAATTTAAAAGGAGCAGTTGCAAAGGTTAAAGACGTACATCAGGCTTGGCTGTTGTTGAAAAATACTATCTTGGAAGCCCAGACCAGCTGTATTCCATGCTTTAAGAAAAGTGGAAAGAAGTCCAAAAAACTGCCAGCATGGTTTAAAGTTGAGGTCAGAGAGGCTGTTGTGGCCAAAAAAGCATCTTTCAGGAAATGAAAAAAAAGAGCCAAACGACGAAACCTGGAAACAGCACAAGCACTGGCAAGTCAAATGCAAGGCATTGATAAGGCAGGCAAAGGGAGAATTTGAGAAGAAGCTTGCTGCAGAAGCAAAAACGCAAAGTAAAGACCTTTTCAAGTACATTCGTAGCAAAAAACCTGTGAGAGAGTCAGTTGGTCCATTAGATGATAAAGGGGTTAAAGGAGCACTAAGAGGCGACAAGGCGATAGCGGAGAGACTGAACGAATTCTTTGCTTCAGTCTTTACTGAGGAAGATGTAGGGATGTTACCCATGACTGAAGTGGTATTTAGAGGTGCAGAAGAATTGAAGGAAATATCGATACATCGAGAAGATGTATTACAACTATTAGATAAGCTAAAGAGTAGCAAATCACCTGGGCCGGATGGTATACATCCAAGGGTATTGAAAGAACTGAAATATGAGATTGCAGACCTGCTATTAGTAATCTGTGAACTATCATTAAAATCATCTCTAATACCTGAAGATTGGAGGATCGCCAATGTAACACCAATTTTTAAAAAGGGTTCCAGGGGTGATCCTGGAAACTACAGACCGGTGAGCCTGACGTCAATACCGGGAAAAATGATAGAAACCATCATAAAGAATAAAATTACTCAGCATGTAGATAGTCATGAACTAATGAGAGACAGCCAACATGGCTTTAGACAAGGAAGATCTTGTCTTACTAATCTGTTATGTTTTTTTGAAGGAGTGAATAATCAGGTGGACAAAGGTGAGTCGGTTGATATTGTGTATCTGGACTTTCAGAAAGCCTTTGACAAGGTCCCTCATGAGAGACTTTTGGCAAAACTAAAGAGTCATGGGATAGGAGGCAGTGTACTATTGTGGATCAGGAACTGGTTAAAAGATAGAAAGCAGACGGTAGGGCTAAATGGCCAATTTTCCCAATGGAGAAAGGTGAATAGTGGTGTACCCCAGGGATCTGTGCTGGGTCCGCTGCTTTTTGACATATTCATAAATGACCTGGAAAGTGGAATAACGAGTGAGGTTATCAAATTTGCAGATGACACAAAACTATTTAAAGTTGTTAAAACCCAAGAGGATTGTGGAAAATTGCAAGAGGATCTTGATAAATTGGAAGACTGGGCATCAAAATGGCAGATGAAATTTAATGTGGACAAGTGCAAGGTTATGCACCTAGGGAAGAACAACCCAAACTATGGTTACACGATGCAAGGTTCCACATTAGGAACCACCACCCAGGAAAAAGATTTAGGCGTCATTGTGGATACCATGTTAAAACCCTCGGCCCAGTGTGCAGCGGCGGCCAAGAGAGCAAATTGAATGCTAGGTATGATAAGGAAAGGAATGGAAAATAAAACAAAGGATATTATAATGCCTCTATATCGTTCCATGGTGAGACCGCACCTTGAATATTGTGTGCAATCCTGGTCGCCGTATCTTAAAATGGATATAGAGTTATTAGAAAAGGTTCAGAGAAGAGCCACCAAAATGGTAAAGGGGATGGAAGGATACTCCTATGAAGAAAGGCTAAAAAGGTTAGGGCTCTTTAACCTGGAAAAGAGACGGCTGAGGGGAGATATGATAGAAGTCTATAAATTAATGAGCGGAGTGGAATGGGTAAACGTAGATCGATTGTTTACCTTATCAGAATATAGAAAGACTAGGGGACATGCAATGAAGCTACAGGGTAAACTATTTAAGACTAATAAAAGAAAATATTTTTTCACTCAACGTGTAATCAAACTCTGGAATTTGTTACCGGAGGATGTAGTAAAGGCTGTTAGTGTAGCTGGGTTTAAAAAAGGTTTGGACAAGTTCCTGGAGGAAAGGTCCATAAGCAATTATTAAGAAGGGACCCAGGATATCAATGCTTGAACCAATACAAGCATTGTGGAACCTGTGTCCCTTGGGGAAACTGCTAGGTACATGACCTAGATTGGCCACTGTTGGAAACAGAATACTAGGCTTGATGGACCTTGGTCTGACCCAGTATGGCATATCTTATGTTCTTATGTACTTCAGGAGAACAACCCAAACTAGAGTTAGACAATGCAAGGTTCCGCATTAAGAACCACCACCCAGGAAAAGGATCTAGGCATCATTGTGGATAAGACATCGAAACCCTTTGCCCAATGTGTAGCGGCAGCCTTGAAAGCAAACAGAATGCCAGGAATCATAAGGAAAGGAATAGAGAATACAACTAAGGATATTATAAATGCTTTCACATCACTCCATGGTGCGACCGCACCTTGAGTACTGTGTGTAATTCAGGCCACCTTAATCTTAAAAAGGATATAGCAGAATTAGAAAAGGTACAGAGAAGCGCCACCAAAATTATACAGGGGATGGAAGGATGCTCCTATGAGGACAGGCTTAAAAGGTCAGGGATCTTCAACTTGGAAAAAAGATGGCTGAGGGAGATATGATAGAGGTCTATTAAATAATGAATGGAGTGGAATGGGTAAGCAGATAGGTTGTTTATTTCTTCAAAAAGTAAAAAGACTAGGGGACATAGAAGGAAGTTGCAATGTAGTACTAATCGGAGAAAATATTTTTTCACTCTACACGTAATCACACTCTTGAATTCGTTACTGGAGGAAGTAGTAAAAGCCGTTACTAAAGCTGTTTTGGACGAGTTCCTGGAAGAAAAGTTCGTAAACCATTATTAAAAGAGGATGAGGGAAATGCATTGCTAACCCCTGGGATAAACAGCATGGAATCTGTGTAACGTTTTCCGGGAACCTGATAGCTACTTATGACCTGGATTGGCCGCAGCTGGAGATAGGATTCTGGGCTTGATGGACCCTTGGCCTGACCTAGTATGGCAAATCTTATGTTCTTATTACTTAGCAGACACATCTGCTGTGAACCTCCTAAATGCCTCCTCTACTTACCAAGCTGGAAAATGCAGATTTTTGATACAGATTGGGAATTTGTTTTCCATAGCTAAGCAAAAGAAATCTAAGTGAATGCTTTGGTTTTTGGCAGCAGTGCTTATGCTCGCTCACAGAAATGATTTTAATGCATTTCCGTGGTTCAGAGCAGAAGCAATGATAAACACCCAGAAAAATTGCAAATTTCTTGAGAAATGGCAGAATTCTTGAAACTAATTCACAGTATGTGGGATCTATAAAATTGTATTACTTCTCTAGATAATTTAACTAACAGTTTTTTTATACCGCTCCATCATTTAGTCAAAGCCTTTTACATTGTAACTTAAACTTGGTAATGTACATTAAACAGGTACACTGCACACTTGTATTTTTCTGATGCAATGTAGGGTTAAGAGATTTGTCCAAGGCCACAAAGAGTGCTAGTGGGAACTGAACACCAATCTTTTGGTTCCCAAGCCTTTAACCACTAGGCTAAACCTCTACTCCGGAACTAGATATAGAGATATTATATTATATTATATATATTTTTTAGAACTTTAATCTCATAAATCTCAACATTATTAAAGTAATTTATGTAATAAAAACATCCAACAATTATTTTCAGATTGTCATTTCATCCATAAATAGCTACATGGACATATGATCAGGTGTATTTAATTTGTTCGGATTTCTACATTTCAAAACCGTAATATTTTCTCAGCTGATTTCATAGTGAAATCATAGTAAATGATGGTAGATAAAGACCATCATGGTCCATCTAGTTTGCCAGCAAAGTGTTTAAGGTTATAATTGTTGTTCCAACCCAAAGTATCTCTGCTTTTTACTTTGGGTTGGAACTACCTTGCTCTGACAGCTACTCCGGCTATGCTTTTATGAAGAGTGAAAGGCTTTAAAAGTTTTTCTTTGAGTAGGAATGCTCCTCTTCCTATCGAGGGATCATCCATGCTTATTCCATGCCGTTTATGAATTCTATCACCACATCCAATGGGAGAGCATTCCAGGCATCCATCTCCCTTTCTGTGGAAAAATACTTCCAGGTGTTGCTTTGAAGTTTTCCTCCTTTCAGCTTCATTTCATGTCCTCTAGTTTTATAGTGTCTCTGTCTTTGGAAAAGGTTTGTTTGTTCTTGAATACCTTTCAAGTATTTAAATGTCTGCATCATATCTCCCTGTATCCCCTTTCCTCTCTTCTCATATGGTTTCTGGTGCAAACACCATACCATTTTTGTCGCTCTCCTCTGAATCGCTTCAAGTCTTTATGGGCCCAATTTTCAAAAGGCATTTACGGGGGTTTACAGCCCAATAAACTGTGTAATGCCTTAAATTGGGATATTCAATGGCACATACACGGTTAGTGCTGTTGAATATCCTCTTCTAACTCCCCCACGTGCCCCGATGCTATCTGGTTAGCATTGGGGCATGTCGGGGAAATTCCAGGGCAGAGCAGAGACAGCGACAAGCGATAACTAGGCAGCCGTGACAATGAATGCTCCCCTGTTAGTGATCCGCGCTACAAAGACAGGCAAGGAAAACCCTCGCCTATCTTTAAGGCGCAGGAGCTAACCAGGCAGCATGCAATATCACTGCCGCCAGGTTAGCTTCGGTGGCTTCTGGTGTGTGCGGTGATCCCTAGATATTCAATGCAGTCACCGCGGCATTGAATATACGGGTTAGAGGTCCACGGGGAGCACTATTTGCCAACGAGGTGTATAGCCCTTCGAAAATGAGCCTAGCTCAATATTGGGCCCTATATCCATAGTGAGATATAGCCACCAAAACTAAACGGAGTCCTCCAAGTGAGACCTCACCAATGAGCTGTACAAAGGCAACATCACCTCCTCCTTTTGGCTTGTTAGGCCTCTCAGTGCAGCCAAGCATTCTTCTGTCTATGGCCATTGCTCTCTCACACTGTTTTGCAATCTGGGGGTCTTCAGATACTATCTTGCCGAGATCTCTCTTGATCTTTGCACATCATCTCCTTATCACATACTGGTCTTGTGTGTTTCTGCATCCAAGTGCATCACTTTGCACTTTTATGCATAAGAAGTGACATTTCAGAAAGAGCATCCAAGTGCAATCTGGGACATCCAGGGCAGAACATATAGAAAAATGCTGGGGATGTGTGTTTTGGCTCAATTTTAGAAACATAGATTGCCGAGGTGGATGTCCGTGCCAGCATCCATATAGACATCCCTGTTTTGAAACTGTGGAATCTATCTCAAGCAAGGTCGCATATGGGGACATCCAGTGGCATGGCAAAATGAAAACATGAGCCTCCATTCCACGCCAGCATTCACTGCAAATTGTAAAACAAAGAGAGGACATAAATGTACCTTCTTCTCCATACTCTCAGATGGTTGCCTGACAAAACGGGTGCTTTTCAGATGCCTGTTTGTGCCTGGAGCAGGTAGAATTTTTAACATTGCTCAGGACGTCCAGGACATTTCTGAAATCAGTTTGAGGATGTTCAAGTTCTTGGAAATGCCCCACCCACACTTCCTTCATGCCCTGTTCTGACTTGGAGGTCCACAGACCTGGCTTCTAAAATGGCTCTGGGGACGTCTCTATGCCTGTTTTCAGAAGTCCGAAGTATGAATGGGGCTCTTAAGCTAACCCTCCAAAACCTAACTACACATTTCTCATGTTGTCAACTCCCTCTGGAATGTCCACTCTGCTGCACATCTTTGTGTCATGCACAACAAGATTTCCTGGCAGGATTAAAGAGTCCCTCTTCTACATTCAGGGGAGGTAGTAAGTAAAGGTGTTTTAAGGGAACAACACATGATGTTTGCCCCTTAACATGCAATAAAAGGCAAAAGCATGCGCTATTTTACCATAACACCTGTTAACTTTCCTCACTGTGTGCTGCTTAATAATGAGATACATATCATGTCTTTATGCAAATTGAATAATGTGGGTTGCTGAATGCAGTGTCTTTTGTAAAATATTTATAAGAAATCTGAGGAATATGTGTGTATTTGCCAGCCTGTCTAAAGAATCAGCCATTTCACATCAAAAAGATGCTCCCAAATATAATGGCATCACTCGGGTCTTTACATGTGTAAGCACTGATGTCTATGGGCATGATTTTCAAAAGGCATTTACACTGTTTACTACTACTACTATTAAACCTTTATAAAGCACAACAAGGCATACACAGCGCTGTACAAACAGACAGAGATAGCCCAGTAAAAACACGTAAATGCTCTAAATGGGGATATTCAACGGCACTTAACATGGTTATTGCCATTGAATATCCCCTTCTAACTCCCCTACATGTACTGATGCTATCCGGTTAGCATCGGGGCATGTCGGGGGCATTCTGGGATGGAGTGGAGGCAGAGATTGTCGTTAACTGGCAGCAGCTATATTGCATGCTGCCCGGTTAGCTACTACGGCTTCCGGCATGTGTGGAGATCCCAGATGTTCAGAGGGCCACATATTTTATTTATTTTTTTATTTATTTAACAGTTGCTTATATACCACTTCCTTCCACAGATCAGGTGCGGTTTACAATGAACGAGAAATGAACAGAATAACAGGCCTGTTTTACATGAAACAATAGTTAACTAGGTACAAATTTGTTAAATACATTAAACATGATTGAACTGTGTATGATAAATAATTTGTTATATAACAATCAAACTATTTACATATTTCTATTTACAGGATTAACAAATAGTTATTAAATCAACTTTTAATTGTAGTTAAATTGAAGAAAAATTGGAATTGGTATTCACTGGGATATCTATTAGCCATTTCCTGTTAGTGGTAAGGTATTTTCTAGTGTGCCGAAATGGGAGATGAACAAATATGTTTTTAATTTCTTGCGGAGCTCCTTTGGATCATTTAATGCTCTTATTTCTTCAGGGAGGGAGTTCCATAGGGTGGGAGCTGCATGCGAAAACGCTTTTTTATTAGTTGTTTTTTTGGTAATTGTGAAATCTTTTGGGATCCTAATTTTATTTGTGTGGCCTCTCCGTAGCGCAGTTTGGGATGTGTCTTTAGTGATAAGTTTTGTTAAAGAGACTGGGGCCATGTTATTTAATGTCTTAAATGTGGTGATAATCAATTTGTGATTTATTCTGGATTGTATTGGGAGCCAGTGTAGGTTTGTGAGTATAGGTGTGATGTGTTCAAATGGTGGAACCTTCATTACAATTCTTGCTGCTGCATTTTGGGCAAGTTGGAGTTTCTTAATGTTTTGTTTTGTTGTGCCTAGTAGAGTGAGATTGGCAAAATCAAAGTGTGGTGTAATGATAGCCTGAATAATGCTCAAAAAATCGTGTAGAAGTACAAGCGGACGTAATTGTTTTAAAATTTTGAGTTTAAAGTAGATTTTTTTAGTGATGTTTCTAATATGCGTGTCCATACTAAGGTTTGAGTCAAGGGTGACTCCTAGGTATTTTACTTCGTTTTTTATAGTAATGTTGTGATTTTGGAGAGTGATGTGTGTTGGAGGTATGTAGGATTGATTTTTAGTTACTATTAATATATCAGTTTTAGAAAGATTGATATGGAGATTGTGGTCTTTTAGCCAGATTGTTAATTCAGAGAAGCATTCTGTTAACAGTTGTAATGGGAGTGTTGGGATTGTGAATGGTATATACATCATCATATCGTCTGCGTATATGTGATAGAGGACTTTAAATTTTTTGAAAATGTTGCAGACTGGTTGAATATAGATATTAAATAGGAGGGCAGAGAGGGCGGAGCCTTGGGGGAGACCAATTTCCTGTTTGTATGTTTTAGAAGTTTGTGTGTTAGTTCGGACGGTTTGGGTTCGATCAGTTAGATATGAGGTGAACCAATTATGTACAGTTGAGTGGATTCCTATTTGTTTTAATCTGTTAAGCATTACAGCATGGTGTACACTGTCAAACGCTGCAGAGATGTCTAGAAAGAGGAGAATGAAAGCTTGTTTAGGGCTATCGATACCTCTTATTAAGGTATCAAGAAGTACTGTTAATAAAGTGTCTACACCATGATAGGGACGAAAGCCATATTGTTGGTCATCAAGGGGGGCTGAGTTTTCTATGTGATCCTGTGTTTGAGTTTGAACGACCTTTTCAATTAGTTTAGCCATAAATGGAATACTTGAGATAGGTCTGTAGGAATTAGGTGATGTTTTGTCGAGGGTGTTATTTTTGATTATCGGTCGGATTTGAGCATGTTTGAGGGAAGGTGGTAAGTACCCTTGGCGCAGCGAAAGATTGACTATAGGAAGGATAAAGGGGGATAGTGTAGGGAGAGTATGCTTAATCCAGTTTACCGGACATGGATCAAGTTGAGAAGTCGTAGTGTTCAAGTTTGAAATTGTATTCTTGAGAGTGTCTTTAGTTATAGGGTGGAAGTCGGACCATTTTTCCAATTGATGTTGGTGGGAAAGGGATAGGGGATTTGGTGTGAATGCAAATGTTTTTGATTTATTTATGTAGTGGTCAGCTAGAGTCTGGGCAGAGATATCAATAATTTCATTGCTGGTCCCATATGAGTTATTAGTTAAGTTTTGGACGATGCTGAAAAGTTCTCTTGGTCTATTAATGGATTTGGTTAGTATAGTTGAGTGGTAATTTTTCTTTGCGCTGTCTGAAGCTTCTTTGTACTTTTTAAGGTAGCTGTGATATGCGTCATATAAAGAGGTAGATTTGGTTTTGCGCCATTTGGATTCAATATTCCTCAATTCTCTCTTCATTCGTTTTAAGGTGCTGTTGAACCAAGGGGCATCTCCCAATCGAGAGCATCTTTTTTTCTTGGTGGATTGTTTATATGTAGCTGCATTATTAATTGTATTGTGCCAAGTTGCGACAGCTTCATCTAGGTCAGTTGGTGATAGGGTGAGATAGGGAATAGTTAGGACGATGAATTCATCTGCGTTAAATTTTGTAAATCTAGGTGTATGGGTTATTTGTAAGTTATTTTTATTGTTTCTACCAGTGTAGGCTAAGGTAAATTTGATCAGGTGATGGTCTGACCAAGGAATAGGTGTACACTCGAGCGATGATCGGTTAAAATATTTTTGGAATACTTCTGGTAGAAAGACTAGGTCAAGGGTTCCACCTTTATTATGTGTCTTAGTATTAATGATTTGGAGGAAACCCATATCAACTAATGATTCCAAGAAAAGAGCCGAGTGTGAGGGGGGGTAGGGATGGGAGGTTAAAATCTCCTAGTAATATTATAGGGTTGGTGTCAGTGGATGAGCTGAGGAGTTCTATTAGGGCATCTAAGTTTTCTGATTTTTGATCCGGTGGTCTGTATAATAAACAAATTCTAAAATGAGCAATTTTTATGATGAGGGTGTCAATGTTATTTGGGAGATCAGATGGCTGTGGTTTAGCCTTTAGTTCTTTTTTTGTCATTATAAGGACTCCACCTCCTTTTTTAGTGTTTCTGTGTGTATGAGATATGTCGTAGTTGTTCGTGTTGAGTTGGTTTAGGTAAACAACATTGGAGTCAGTTAGCCAAGTTTCAGTAACACATAGGATGTCTGGCTTTTGATCATTTAGTAGGTCAATGAAGATAGGTAGTTTATTTTTCATAGATCTTGCATTTATTAGGATACAGGACAAAGTGTGTATGGTTGTCGGTTGAGTGTGTGGATGGGTGAGTGTACAAGGTTTTATATGTATTAGTCTGTGATGATTTATTTTTGTGTTGATGCCAGTGGGCATTTGAGAAGAAGGGGGATCTGGTCGGATGATTCTTTGTATTATTGGGATTGGTTTGTAGTTTTTGTTGTTTAGACTGTTGGTGAGTGTGATTAGTGTCATAATTGTTAAACAGCTGCATAATAGTTTTAGCCAAAAGGTTTTTGAGCAAGACATTTTAGATGTATTTGTCCTGTAGTTGAAGCTCAATGTTATGTGTTATGTATAAGGTGTAATGCAGATAACAGTATGATCAAATCTCTAGCTATTGATGGGAGTATAAGCTATGGAAGTGAAGTTTATAAGCAGGTAAACAGGTAACAGAGTGTTGAATTCCCTAGCTATTGAACAGGAGTTCAAGCTATAAAACTATGGTTTATAAGCTAATTTGTTGCTGGCTGCAGTATGTATGTATCCTTATCTACTGGCGACAGTATACGCTTTGTAATTACAGGTTTCTAGTTAGGTAGATACTGACAACAGTAATTGCAAGTTTTTGGTTACTGACAACAGTAATTGAGGTCGTTGATTACTGGCAACAGTGTCGGCTATGTTAATCAGCTAAGTTTTAATCAATTAGTTGCTAGGGTCAGTACAATCTGTATGAGAATAGATCATCTGAGTGGATACTGACAACAGTATACATGTAACATTGGTTGTTTGTAGCAGTGTTGGTAAGATAGGTAGGGTAAAATTTGGTGAATACTGGCAACAGTATATTTAGTTCGCTAGTACAGGTTTAACTTAGTATGAGAAAGAATAGCTATAGGCTAGCCAGATAAGTGGACAGGGCTAGAATCTAACAGAAATGGCTGAATATGGTAGGCTACTGGCAGCAGTACCTGATGGATTGATAGAGGTAATTAAAGCTACTAACAATAGTATAAGCTACTGGTAGCAGTACCTGATGGATTGATAGAGGTAATTAAAGCTACTAACAATAGTATATACACATTTTTAACTATTGGAGACGGTACATAAGGATGGGTGGGGGCAATAATTAGTAACAGGCAACCACAAAAGTAAAGTACAGGTTAGAAAGAGTAATGGCTACACATAACGGCATGACTAGGATTGTTAGCAGGTTGAAATAAAGACTGTTCATTTAGCTGTGGTATACTTGCTGTATCGGCAGGGTGTCTGGAGGAAGATAGGAGCGAGCTCGACTTCGAGGGAGCTCAAGCTTTATGCTTATGTAGATCTTCCTTGAGAATTGGTGAGTGTTTCTAGTCCTTGTTCGAGGAGTCGGGTAGATTTCTTGCTCAACCCCAGGCTGAATAAACGGAGCAGTGAGTATGGAGCAGTTGATAGGGGCTGACAGACTATAGGCAGGTTACCTTTAGTGGTCCTCGCCTAAGGGCCACGCCAAAGGGCCCTCTGGCGAGGCCCTCAGGCGTGGGCACGCCTGCCAGCGCAAACTTTTAAAGGCTGTGTCACGTGCCCCGATTGGGCAGAGATGGCTCCTGTGCTGCTCCCGCTTCCGGAGGCTCATTCCCCCGATTGGGGAGAGCTGAGGAAGGTGGCGGGAGCTGAAAGATCGTGCGCCTGCCGGCGCAAACTTTTAAAGGCTGTGTCACGTGCCCCGATTGGGCAGAGATGGCTCCTGTGCTGCTCCCGCTTCCGGAGGCTCAATCCCCCGACTGGGGAGAGCTGAGGAAGGTGGCGGGAGCTGAAAGATCGTGCGCCTGCCGGCGCAAACTTTTAAAGGCTGTGTCACGTGCCCCGATTGGGCAGAGATGGCTCCTGTGCTGCTCCCGCTTCCGGAGGCTCAATCCCCGACTGGGGAGAGCTGAGGAAGGTGGCGGGAGCTGAAAGATCGTGCGCCTGACCCTGGCATTGAATATCTGGGGTTAAGGGTTGGCAGGCAGGGCTATGCGCTGTAGGAGTGCATAGCCTGTCCAACTCAGTATTGGGTCCTACACATTTAAGTTCCAGTTTTGCAACATACAGGTGTATTTTCCAGTGCTTACAAAGTTACACATACAAGAGGAGCCAAATAAGGAACCAAGTAAAAAGTGTAGTTACTCACCTGTAACAGGAATCAATCCTCACATATGGGTGATATTGGCATTAACGGAGCCTGCGCGGAGCATTTGCCCAGCTTTCAGAGAAAGTCTTTGGGAATGCTACCACGTATGTGTGGTCCCCTTCCCACACAAGGGTGGCATCTTAGTCAGGTGCCATTGCTAGAGCCCTACCAAGAAGATGGCAAAAATGGACAGCAACTCCAAGGGGAGGAAGGAAGGTTGTGAGGACCAATTCCTGCTGTCCCTGGAGAACACCTGTTACAGGTGAGTAACTATGCTTTCTCCAGGAACAAGCAGGAAGTCATTCCTCACATATGGGACTCCCTAGCTATAGGCTACCAAGGACCTGTAGGAAAAATCACGGCAGAGCCGTGAGCAGTCACCAATGAAAAAGGCGGCAGCCCGAGGACCCCGAGTCCCTGGGTGGCCACGCTCCCAGTAGCCAGAACAAGAAGGGTCAGAAGGCAGGAGCTGCTTAAACCCGAACAGGTTACGGAGTACAGCCTGGCTGAAGGGACTTCCTCTCCAGACAGTAATGCACTTCAAAGGTGCGAGTGGAGGACCAGGTGGTGGCCCGGCATATGTCTGCCAGCAGCACCGAGCGCAGGCTAGCGACCGATGTCATCATCATGCGGATATTATGCACTGTGACTCGGCGATCCAGGGGAAGCCCGGCCAGGGCAAAAGCGATACAGTCCACCATCCAGATGGACAAGGTTTGCTTGATGACCACCAGCCCCAGGCGATTGGGGTCGTAGGAGACGAAGAGCTGCCCGGATCTGCGGTGGGCCCGAGTCCGCTGCAGGTAGAAGGGGAGAGTCCTTTTGCAGTCCAGCATGTGGAGAACTGCCAATGCCCGGTCAGCGTAGGGCTTCAGGAAGAAGGTGGACAGCACTATCTCTTGGTTGAGATGGAAATCAGAGACAACCTTTGGGAGGAACTTGGGGTGTGTACATAGGACCACTCTGTTCCTGTAGAACCTCATGTACAGGGCCTCTGCCATCAGTGCCTGGAGTTCGCTGACTCACTGGGCAGAGGTGAGAGCCACCAGGAAGCCACCTTCCATGACAGATGCCGCAGTGAGCAAGTAGCCATGTCCTCAAAGGGCGGCTTGGTGAGTTGCATGAGGATCGCACTGAAGTCTCATTCTGCAGGTGAAGGGTGGGCGGGGGGGGGGGGGGGCTTGGAAAGCAAGCCCCACATGAATTGAGAGACCAGCGGTTGCTCCAAGAGGGGCTTCCCCTCAATGGGGTGGTGATTTGCTGAGACAGCAATAAAGTGAACGCTGACTGAGTTTGACTTCAGCCCAGCCTGAGAGAGGTGAAGAAAATACTTCAGGACCAATCAGGTGGGACAGGAAAATGGGTCCGCTGGGTCCTGCGAGCACCACACTGAGAACCAGTGTCACTTGAAGGCGTATGCCCACCTGGTCGAAGCCTTCTGTGAGCCCAGAAGAATGTCCTCGATCTCCATAGGAAGATGGTAGGAGGCTAGGGCAACCCACTCAGCCGCCAGGCTGTGAGGGAGAGAGACCCCAAATTGGGGTGAAGCAGCAGACCCCCCTTCCATGTCAGCAGCCCCGGCAAGTTCTCTAGAGGAACCGGGGGATCCATCGAGAGGCGGAGTAACAGAGGGAACCACAGTTGCCTGTACCACTTTGAGGCCCCGAGGATCACCGAGGCCCTGTCCCGCTGGACCTTGAGAAGGGTCCGAGCAATGAGCAGCATGGGGAGGGGAAGGGATACAGTAGGCCGGTGGTCCATGACAGGAAGGCAGGCAACCGGCACCACCCTACCTGGGTGAGGGAGGGGGTCACAGATCTGTGGGAGCTGTGAGATCACAGGGCTGGCAAAGAGGTCCAGGTCTGGAGTCCCCCAATGCTGGAAGAGCCGCTGCACTGTCTGGGGACACAGGCAGCACTTGTGTGGCTGGAGGATCCTGCTTAGCCGGTCCACCAAGGTGTTGTCCTGGCCCAGGAGATAGGTGGCTTGGAGGGTGATGCCCAGGCTCACTGCAAAAGAGCACAGACCCATCGCCTCCAAGCAGAGGCTGTAAAAGCTGGTGCCCCCTTGTTTGTTCATGTAGAACATCGTGACCTGGTTGTCCATCTAGACAAGGACTGCTCAGTGCTGCATGTGGTGTCAGAAGGCCCTGAGCTTGAGGAGGACAGCTCGGAGGTCCAGCAGATTGATCTGCTGCTGAGCCTCCTTGGGGGACAAAGTTCCCTGCATGCGCAGTTCCTCGCAGTGGGCTCCCCTAGCCCAACAGGGAGCATCCGTCGTCAAGGCCACCTGATGCATCGGGGTCTGGAAGGGCATGTCTCGGAGCAGGTTCCGTGCATCCCACCACCAGGTCAGGGACTCTGCCAGGCAGGGTGTGACCGAGATGGGGTCACGAAGACGGCCTGTCTCCTGGGTCCACTGTGCACAGAGGCATCACTGTGCTGCCTGCATGTTGAGGTGGGCGTGGGGTACAACATGGACTGTGAAGGTCATGTGGCTGAGAAGGCGAAGCATCGACTGAGCCGAGACCATGCTGCGGCATTGCATGTCAGACACCAGGGACATGAGGCAGTCTGCCCTGTCCTGGGGAAGGAAGGCCATGGCCCGCAGAGTATCCAAATGGGCCCCCGATGAACTCTAGGGACTGCACCAGAGAAAGGTGGGATTTTGGGTAGTTGACCATGAATCCCAGGTGCTCCAAAAGGTGAATGGTATGGTCTGTGGCCTGATGAACCTCGGAGGATGTGCCCCCTGTCACATAGCCAGTCAGCTAGATAAGGATAGATGAACGTGCCCTGCAACTGCAGTGGGCCGCCATCACCATGGCCAGGCATTTTGTGAAGACCCGCGGGGCGGACACGAGGCCAAAGGGAAGCACCCTGTACCGGTAGTGGTTCCCCTGTACCATGAAGCAGAGGTACCTTCTGTGCTTGGAATGGACAAGGATGTGAGTATACGTATCCTTTAGGTCCAAGGAGCATAGCCAATCGCCCTGCTGGAAGTAGGGCAGCAGTGTTCCAAGGGAAAGCATCTTGAACTTCTCAAGCACCAGGAACTTGTTTAGGTTCCGCAGGTCGAGAATGGGTCGGAGAACCTTTCTTCTCTTCGAGATGAGGAAGTATAGGGAATAAAATCCACGTCCTCTAAGGTGCAGTGGAACTGGTTCCACTGCCCCATCCTCGAGGAGGTCTACTAGTTACCGAGTCAGGAGGGCCTGGTGCAGAGGAAGCCGCTGCGGCTCCCTGATGAAGTACCAAGAGGGAAGCCCTCCCGTACAACCTCAAGAACCCAGGCATTGGTGGTGATGGATTCCCACCTAAAGGCGAAGTGGACCAGACGCCCCCCAACCAGCAGCTGATTTACCAGTGAACAAGAGGCTTTGCTGATGGCATCCAAACCTCAAGGCCAGCTGAGCCAGAACCAGTGGTTGGGTCTTGGGACCCTTCGACTTGCAAGGGCTGTGAGCTGCGCCTTTTCCCTCGCTGCTCTGGGCGGGGCTCGATGCCAGCAGGTAGAGTGGATAACCCCTATACGGGTGCCCCTTCTGGTGGAAAAAATGCTTCTTGTCCTGCTGTCTTCTTGGGGAGGGAGGAGGTCTTTCAGGAGAGGGGAGTATGGGTCACATACGCCATCTCAATCTCTGCTGCCTTGTCCTCCATGGGCTTGCCAAACAGTTGCTCACCAAGGCAAGGGACAATCTAGCAGTTTCTCCTGGACCCATTGTTCCAGGTCGAAGGATTGGAGGTCAGGCCTGTCGGCAGGCTCCGATGCTAGCAACTGCCACCCTGGCGGAGGACTCAAAGCCATCGTATGCTGCCTGTGAGAGGTACTTAAAATGCTCTCTGATGGATTTCGAAAGGGCCTGGAAGTGGCAGAGATGGTCTCTGTCGAGACCCACCACAAAGCCTCCAAGCTCCTTAGAGAGGTCACCGAGGAACATCCCAATGTACAATTGGTAAACCTGAATGTGGCATGCCAGCATGGAGCCCTGGTAAGCCTTGCACCAAAGGCCATTGAGGGCACAAGACACTCTGCTCGGTGGGACTGAAGAATGAGTCTTCGGGCTCTTCTGCTTCCGCATGACCGATTCAACCACCATGGAGGTGTGGGGAAGCTGGGCTTTCTGAAACCCTGGTCCCCACTGGACTCTGTACATAGCATCCAGGTGCTTGCTAACAATAGGAATGGAAGCCGGGGTCTCTGACATGTGGAAGTGGAGCCGTTGAGGATGGAGGGAACCGGCACTGTGAGGGTCTCCTTTGGGGGAGCCTCATATTGAAGGATATTGAGCTCCTCTGTGCTGGGCTCTTCGACTCAATGGTGAGCACCAGGGCCCACACCATATTCCTGATGAACTCCAAAGAGATGGTGTCCTCGGGAGGGGACCGCCACATCTGTGCTGGCAGAGAGGGATCTGAGCAAAGGTCCCGGTGGGACCGGATTTTGGGGGGGTGGGGGGTGTCACCGTTGGATTCCTAGTCCGAGTAGTCTGTTGAGGACTCAGGGTCGGGCGGACCAAGAAGGGTTAGTGACCCGCACCGGGCGCCCAAGGCTGAAGTCTGCCCAGAGCCTTCGGAGCAAGAGGCCACAAAGATCTCGTGCCCAAGGACTGGGACAGAGACCCTTGTGAGGCCTCTGGCTCTCAGGGGTCACTGCGGCAGCCCAGGGAACCCTCGAGATCGAGGTCCCTGTGATCGAGGCACGTGCGGTGGGGCCTGGCACCAGTGCCTGCTGAGCAGCAAGGAATGCAGAAACGCTGCCTTCCAAGGCCCGCATTTAGACCTCCCACTCAAGAGTGGGGCCCTGCGACACCAACGCCAGGGTGACCGGGTTGGGTGTTGAGGAGGAAAGGGGTTCTTGCCGGGATGACCCTTGGGAGACTGGGCGCCATCGTCGGAGTCCTCCATATCAGTTCAAGGTACCTTTCTGGACTGCTCCCTCTCAGACTCTGGGATCTGCCGAGGGGGGCTGAGAGACCGGGCACATGACTGCTCATACTTGTCTGGCACCTCCAACAGTGTCCTTGTGGCCTTCTTCTTCTGCTCGCGCTCAGGCGATACTTGGTCGGAGTGCCGCTTGGCCCGAGGAGGAGCCTTTTGGAACTCCAGGGGTTGGGGAACCATGGAGCAGGAGGATACCGGGGCTGCCTTATGAAAGAGATCTAGCTTCTGCTTATGACTCTGGATGGCCTTGGAAGACATCTTCTTGCAGAGGGAGCATTGCTCCGGATCATGGTCAGCTCCCAGGCACCTGAGACAAGTCATGTCGTTCAGACACCCATCACATTTTTTGAAACCAGAGGCCAACAGGGCAAAAAGGACCAGGGTGAGGTCAAAGATCTGATGCGGCCAGTGGTTTAAAAGGGCGCAAAAGCATGGGGAGAAAAAGAAGGGCAAAAAAAGAATCCCGAGACCAAGAGCCTAAGCAATGGGGCTCTGGATAGTGGGAAGAGGACCAGCGAAGGCCGGAAGGGCAAAAACAGAGTTAGAATTTGAAAAACATTTTCCGGGGATGAGACGCACATCCGAAGGGCTCCACGGAAAAAGGAGACTGAGTAAAATGGCATCCTTGGGCGGGAAGGGGACCACGCATCGTGGTGGCATTCCCAAAGACTTTCTTTAAAAGCTGGGGAAATACTCTGCACGGGCTCCGTTGGTGTCAACGTCACCCATATTGGAGAACTGACTTCCTGCTTGTTCCTGCAGAATAACTACTTTTAAAGGGCATTTTGCTTAGGCATAGTGCCTATTGTCAAGAGCTCAAATTAAGGGGAAATTGTGTATTTATATGCATGCTTGTTGCACATGCTTTTGCTAGCACAGGAAAAATGAGGTGGTTCACATTTCCCCCATCGCAGTCAGGTCTCTGCATGGTTGAGCCACAGAATGAAGGAAGTTCAGGCTAATCTAGAGGTTTGAAGTCTCACGAGATTTGAAACCAGGAGATCAGCCTGAACTTCCTGCACCGCATGACTCAACCATGCAGAGAGTGACTACAGTGGGAGAAACTTGAACCACCATCTTTTTCAGGAATTGGATGAGTGTAAGTGACTGGATGAAGGGGAGGGGGGTATGAGAGAGAGACTGGGTGAAGCCTAGCAGGGGATTATGAGGGAGAGAGAGAGAGAGAGAGAAAATATGAGACATTGGGCAAAGCCTGAAGGGGATCATGAGAGAGAGAGAGAGAGACTGGGAGAAAGTGATGGTCGCCAAGATAAACATACACACAGCCTTTGACACTCCCCATAATACATACATACACACACACACACACACACGTACAAAGTCCTCAACACACCCCATGACACTCCCCCACCCATGCAGAGCCCTGACACTCCCCATGACACACCTATGCATGCACACAGCCCCTGACAGACACACACACACACACACACATGTGCAACCTCCAACACAGACCCTAACTCACACAGGTATGCAACACCAATACGCCTCATGATTTACTGGTTCTTTGTAATGTTATGTTAATGTTACTTGTAAACCGTCTTTCAAATAAATGATACACACCCATGCACCCCCAACATTCCCAATGACACATACACATACAGCCCAACACTCCCCATGACAGTTGCACACCCACCCATCCAGCCCCTGAACTCCGCATCACACACACACACACACGTGGACACCCTCAACACTTCCTGTGAGACACACATGAACCCCATCCCCAATGCTCGATTCTGGAAATGGGAGAAACACCACTGTGCACACTGGTAGCATAAACTTTTTAACTTGCTACTTTTGTAGGAAATGTTACGATACCACTGAGGTAAGCACAATTGCCCCCTCAATCAGTAGGGAGGCTCCAGGACCAAACAAGCTGGGAGCTAACACGTGCTTCAGAGTGGGTGTCCATGCCAAATGAGAAATACACACGTTTTCTTGGGCCACCCAAACCATGCTCAGAACACACCTCCTTTAAATCCTGTTGCATCTACATAGCAGCTCTCTAAAATCAGCATTTACACATGCACATGTCACCATTCATACATGTAGACGCCATGCTGCCCTTCTAAGTTGACCCTCACGGAGCACACACACATAGTTGCACCTGTCTCAGGACAAATGTAAATCCGAGTGAGAGTATATGAGAGCTAGTGGAGATTGTCAGACAAATCTGATTGATTTCTTTGACTGGGTGACCAGGGAGTTGGACAGAGGGAGAGCCCTAGATGTGGTGTATTTAGATTTCAGTAAAGCCTTTGACACCGTTCCTTACAGGCAACTTATAAACAAACTGATCACCCTAGGGATAGACCCTAGAGTGACTATTTGGGTTAGAACATAAGATATGCCATACTGGGTCAGACCAAGGTCCATCAAGCCCAGTATCATGTTTCCAACAGTGGCCAATGTAGGTCATATGTACCTAGCAGTTTCCCCAAAAGACACAGGTTCCACAATGCTTGTACCGGGTGAAGCATTGATATCCTGGGTCCCTTCTTAATAATGGTTTATGGACCTTTCCTCCAGGAACTTGTACAAACCTTTTTTAAATCCAGCTACACTAACAGCCTTTACTACATCCTCCGGTAACAAATTCCAGAGTTTGATTACATGTTGAGTGAAAAAATATTTTCTTTTATTAGCTTCATTGCATGTCCCCTAGTCTTTCTATATTCTGATAACATAAAACAATTGATCTATGTTTACCCGTTCCACTCCGTTCATTAATTTATAGACTTCTATCATATCTCCCCTCAGCCGTCTCTTTTCCAGGTTAAAGAGTCCTAACCTTTTTAGCCTCTCTCATAGGGGGTATCCTTCCATCCCCTTTACCATTTTGGTGGAATTATAATATCCTTTGTTTTATTTTCCATTCCTTTTCTTATGATACCTAGCATCCTATTTGCTCTCTTGGCCGCCTCTGCACACTGGGCCGAGGGTTTTAACATGTTATCCACAATGACACCTAAATCTTTTTCCTGGGTGGTGGTTCCTATTATGGAACCTTGCATCGTGTAACTGTAGTTTGGATGGTTCTTTCCTAGGTGCTCAACTTTGCACTTGTCCAAATTAAATTTCATCTGCCATTTGGACAATCAGTCTTCCAATTTAATCAAGATCCTCTTGCAATTTTTCACAATCCTCTTGTGTTTTAGTAACTTTGAATAATTTTGTGCCATCTGAAAATTTGATCACCTCACTTGTTATTCCCATTTCCAGGCTATTAATAAATATGTTAAAAAGCAGCGGACCCAGCACAGACCCCTGGGGTACTCCACTATTCACTTTTCTCCATTGAGAAAATTGGCCATTTAGCCCTACCCTCTGCTTTCTATCTTTTAACCAGTTCCTGATCCACAATAGTACACTGCCTCCTATCCCATGACTCTTTAGTTTTGCCAAAGGTCTCTGATGAGGGACCTTGTCAAAGACTTTCTGAGAGTCCAAATACACTATATCAACCGACTCACCTTTTTCTACCTGTTTATTCACACCTTCAAAAAAACATAACAGATTAGTAAGACAAGATCTTCCTTGTCTAAAGCCATGTTGGCTGTCTCCCATTAAGCCATGACTATCTACATGTTCAGCAATTTTGTTCTTTATGATGGTTTCTACCATTTTTCCCGGTACTGACGTCAGGCTCACCGGTCTGTAGTTTCCTGGATCACCCCTGGAACACTTTTTAAAAATTGGTGTTACATTTGCCATTCTCCAATCTTCAGGTATTACAGATGATTGTAATGATAGTTCACAGATTACTAATAGCAGGTCTACAATCTCATATTTCAGTTCTTTCAACACCCTTGGATGTATATCATCCAGTCTAGGTGATTTGCTACTCTTCAGTTTATCTAATAGTTGTGTTATATCTTCCTGATGCATCGATATTTCCTTCAATTTTTCCGCACCTTTGTATACCATGCCAGTCATGGGTTACATCCCTACATTTCCTCAGTAAAGACCGAAGCAAAGAATTCAGTCTCTCCACTATGGCCTTGTCCCCTCTTAGTGCCCCTTTTAACCCTCTATCATCTAATGGACCAACTGACTCTCTCACAGGTTTTTTGCTACGAATGTACTTGAAAAAGTCTTTATTACGTGTTTTTGCTTCCGCAGCAAGTTTCTTCTCAAATTTTCCCTTTGCCTGCCTTATCAATGCCTTGCATTTAACTTGACAGTGCTTGTACTGTTTCCAGTTTTCGTTGTTTGGCTCTTTTATCCATTTCCTGAAAGATGCTTTTTTGGCAACAGCCGCCTCTCTGACCTCACCTTTTAACCATGCTGGCAGTTTTTTTGGACTTCCTTCCACTTTTCTTAAAGCTTGGAATACAGCTGATCTGGGCTTCCAAGATAGTATTTTTCAACAACACCCAAGCTTGATCTCAGTCTTTAACCTTTGCAACTGCTTTTATTTTTTCTTAACTATTTTTCTCATTTTATCATAGTCTCCCTTTCGAAAGCTTAAAGGTAGTTCTGTGGATTTCCTCACCATCCCTCCTCCCTTAATTAGATCAAACGCGATCATGCTATGATCACTATTGTCAAGTGGCCCCAACAACCTTCTCTCTTGCACCAGATCTGGTGTTCCATTAAGGACTAGGTCCAATATGGCTCCCCCTCTGGTCGGTTCATGAACCAGCTGCTCCAAGAAGCAGTCATTTATTTCATCTAGGAACTTATCTCCCTAGCATGTCCTGCCGTGACACTGACCCAGTTGATACCGGGGTAATTGAAATCACCCATTATTATTACTGTGCTGTAACTTTTGTTAGCTTCCTTGATTTGTTTGAGCATTTCATCATCCATTTGTTCATTCTGGCCAGGCGGTCGATAGTACACCCCCCACTGCCATTGCCTTCCCCTTTTTACATGGAATTTCAATCCATAGAGATTCTACAGCAAATTTTGTTTCCTGAAAAACTTTAATCCTTTCTGACTCAATGCCCTCTAACACAGAGCGCAACCCCTCCACCAATTTGATCAGCTCTATCATTACGATATAGTTTGTACCCAGGTATCAGTGTCCCACTGATTGTCCTCCTTCAACCATGTCTCTGCGATTCCAATCATATCTAACCTCTCATTTAGTGCTATATAGTCTAACTCTCCCATCTTATTTTTTAGACTTCTAGCATTTGCATACAAGCATTTTAGAGACTGTATTTTATTCATATTAATTCGGCTATTAGTAGGCATGGGTAATTTGGGATCTTTAAGCTGTGTCTGCTCCATACTCGAGGGCATTTGGGCTACTTTAGTTTTTTTGGAACCTCTCTGCTTTTGGTAGTATCCTTCAAGGATACATTCTTCCAAACCATGCGCTCTTGTGCGACTGTCGGCTTTCCCCTATTATCTAATTTAAAAGCTGCTCTATCTCCTTTTTAAAGATTAATGCCAGCAGCCTGGTTCCATCCCGTTAAGGTGAAGCCCATCCCTTCAGAAGAGCCCCTCCTTTCCCCAGAATGTTCCCCAGTTCCTAACAAATCCTAAACCCTCATCCTTGCACCATAGTCTCATCCACGCATTGAGACTCCGGAGCTCTGCCTGACCTTTGGGTCCTGCGCGTGGAACGGGAAGCATTTCGGAGAACGCTACCCTGGAAATTGGTTGAGTGGGAGGCGACAAAGAGTACAGGTAAATGGAGCTCACTCTGAGGAGAAGGAAGTCACCAGTGGTGTGCCCCAGGAATCTGTCCTTGGTCCCATTCTTTTTAACATCTTTGTTAAAGATATAGCAGAAGGGCTGCTGGGTAAGGTTTGCCTCTTTGTGGATGATACCAAAATATGCAATAGAGTAGACACCCAGGAAGGTGTAGATAACATGAGGAGGGATCTAGCTAAGCTTGAAGAATGGTCTAGAATTTGGCAGCTGGGATTTAATATTAAAAAATGCAAGGTCATGGATTTGGGCTGCAGCAATCCAAGGGAGCAATATAGTATAGGGGGTGAAGTACTTTTGTCCACTAAAAAAGAGCGGGACCTAGGTTTGGTTGTGTCTGATGATCTTAAGAAAAGGCGACAGCAAAAGCTAGAAGGATGAAAAAAAGCTAGAAGGATAGAAAAGGCGACAGCAAAAGCTAGAAGGATGCTTGGGTGCATATGGAGAGGAATGGCTAGCAGAAAAAAGGAGGTGATAGTGCCTCTGTATAAGTCTTTGGTGTGGCCTCATTTGGAGTATTGTGTGCAATTTTCAAGACTGCACCTTCAAAAGGATATAAACAGGATGGAGTCAGTACAGAGGGTGGCTACTAAAATGGTTAGTGGTCTTCATTATAAAGCATATGAGGACAGACTTAAAGATCTTAATATGTACACCTTAGAGGAAAGGCAGGATAGAGGTGATATGATTGAGATGTTTAAATACCTCCGTGGCATAAATGCACAGGGCAGAGCCTCTTGACTGAAAGCAAGCTCTGCTACTAGGGGACATGGGATGAGAGTGAAAGGGGATAGATTCAGGAGTGATATGTGGAAATATTTCTTTATGAAAAGAGTGGTGGATCCGTGGAATAGTCTCCCAGTGGAGGTGGTAGAGATGAGGACAGTATCTGAATTTAAAAAAGCATGGGACCAACACAGAGGATCTCTAAAGGGAAAAAAGGGACTGTTGTAGTTGTTGATATGGAAGGACAGACTAGACAGGTCATGTGGTCTTTTTCTGTCATCATTTTTCTATGTTTCTATTGTAGACTGTCGCGACGCCACCCTGGTGGCTAATGGGTTCCAAGGCAGGTCGGACACAATTGAGAATAAGGTTGGGTTTGGTATGTATTTTCTAGGGCCCAGGGATGTATAGCCTTGGTAGCGTCCTTATTACCAAATACCCAGAGAACAGAGGTCTTCGAGTGGAGGGAAAAATAAGGCTTTATTTCCCTTGTATTGCAAAAGGTTCAAAGGATCAGATTCAAACAACAAAAGAAAGGTCCTTATATTAGGTTAGAAAAAAAAAGTACAACTCAGGTTCAAAAGCAAAACTGTTTTCTTCACAGAGGGGATACAAAAACAAGCGTTACCTAATTACACAAGTTTACTGCTCACTTGCTACACAAGGATTCCAAGCTTCCAGTGGTACAAAAGCTACAATCCATTTCTTCCTCAGAAAGGGACTCTACCACTTCCACTTGCATCGGTTCCTGCTCAAATGTGTCTGAAACCGAGTCAATGGTTCTGGGGAAGCTATAATCAGGCTTTTCACACAAATGCTGTATGACCTCCCAGTGCCTGGTGTTCAGCGTGGGGCGTCGGTCATGAGCTGTTCTACAGTGTGAGTATCCTTCTCTCTTCAACGGTTTTACATTTGCTTCCTGCAAACCTTGCTTATTTAAAAGTTTCTTATTTGATAAAAGGTTCTCATACCTTGTCTCCTGAGAAGTGTGATATGAACAGGGAGCTTCTGTTTCTTGTCCTCTCCATATGCTAGCCCTCTGAAGGCTGTTTCCAACAAAGTATGGGTTACCTTGTAACTCTGGATTCTTTCCTTGGGACGAGGCTTGAGGCCTACTCCTGGTGAGAATCTGTCTTGCTCCTGCAATATGGCTTGGGTTTTTCACACAGCAGTCACAGTACGGCTTTCGCGTTCCTGAATCTCCTGGATCCTTCTGTATTCTCTGTCCTTTCAGGTCTCTCTGGCCTGTACCTCTTTCCTGCACTCCAGCAGTGTCTGTAGCTTCTGAAGTTTCTCCAGCTTCTGCAGTTTCTGCTACTTCTCCGACTTCTGAAGGCTCTGCAACTTCTCTGCTGCCTTCTCTGCTGCTTCTGGCTTTACAGACACTTCTGCTTCTCCAGCCACCTTCCTCTTTACCGCCACTTCTCTCTTTCCAGTCTTCCAGACTTTCTTTAAAAGGAGTTCCTGCCTTCCTGGATTGGAGGCTGGCTGGCTTTAGGTCACACCCTGTGGGGCGTGGATCCTCAGTCTTCCGGAGGTCCCTCTTGCTCCCCCTACCAGGTTCCTGAGAATACTGCAGCTTGTGCATGCCTTTTTTCGCTTTTAAAACATTTTCTCCTATTCCCCGCTGGTCTGCTGCATCACAAGACGCTTACACTATATTTTGCCTTTATCAAATATAAAAATGGATTTTTATTGAGTGCTCCCAACTGGTTCTTACCACATTCGATGCAATATCACACAGGGCACCCTGTCCTTTAAAATACCAGCTTCAAACCATGTGCTCTTTGTACTGTTTCAGTTGATCTTATAGCTAAAGAAACATATCAAAGACAGCATAAAGACAGCAGGTTAAGCAAAGAATGTTCAAATGCAATTAACTATAGGAAGAAAATGAAATGTGATGGGATCGGTGTAACATGCAGTAACCACAGGTATGAGTGCACAGACACCATATATCTAACATATAAAAAATATTAAGAGGTAAATGAAGAAAATTAGTGGCAAATGTGACCGAGGGAGCCTGTCTTTATTCTGTTTGATGCCTCTCTTTAGATATAAGATCAGTTGAAAGAGTATGTAGAGCACATGCTTTGAAGTTGATGATTTAAAGGAAAGGGTGCCCTGTGCGATACCACCTTTATCAAACAGGCATAAAACAGATGCATTGTTGAAAAGTTTTATAAGTACCTTGTTGTGAAATTAGGAGAAGACAGGAACAGAGCATGCCCATAGTTAGGATGGCAGGCTGTTGACAGATTACTGGTAATTAGGTTGCTGATGTAAAGTTCTGCTGTCTGCTGGCCTTCTTTAATTAAAAGTCCTGGGTGACAACCCGATTCTGGCTTCCCGTTTCCCCAGGAGTTTCCCATTCTCATGGCAAAGACCTGGCAAGTCTGACTTGGAATTTGGGCCTTAGATGTATGCCTATTTTGCCTATGCATTTGTCTTTTTTTGGATCTCAGAGCTGCTGCAAATAGGCTGCCTTCTTCCTTATGACCCCCCTGCAGTGTGGGAGCTACTTGGAGAGAATTTACCACTGCCCTGCCTGTGGCTAGCTTATCGTATGTGGGCAGGGTTGTAAAATGATCCAGAGGACTGCCGCTACAATGACTGGGCACTATAGTAGAGGAAAGAAAATTAAATTCTAAGGAACAAGAAAATTTTTCCCTAGTGCCAAACATTTTTTGACTGGCATTCAGGTTTTCCAACCAAATTTTGAAAAGTTGTTTATAGATATTACATCTTATGAACCACAGCAGGAAGCTCTCTTTGGCACAATGCAAATAATTTGAGTGACTGAAATGATACTCCACATACTCTGGCTTAATAAGGTTCATTACTGTCATGGCATGCACAGCATTAACCTATTTGGAGACATGGTTCCTTAAAGAGACAACAAAAATAAGGGTACTGGCTTGGTCTCTGTAGATGAAGGATTATAGTGAGGCAGACTCAATTAGGGCAAGTTCTATCTGAGCTGAAAGACCAACAATGGGAGAAAGCCAACATGGATGTAGCCAACGAAAGTCTTCTCTTACTAATATGTTACAGTATATTTTTTTCTGAAGGAACAAACAGATAGACCAAGGTCAGCCAGTTGATGTAGTGTACCTGGATTTTCAGAAAGCTTTTGACAAGGTCCCTCATGAGACTCTTGGCCAAATTAAAAAGTCACGGGATTGGGGGCAGTGTAGTATTATGGATCAGGAACTGGTTAAAAGATAGAAAGCAAAGGGTAGGGCTAAATGGCCAATTTTCCCAATGGAGAAAGGTGAATAGTGGAGTACCCCAGGGATCTGTGCTGGGTCCCTGCTTTTTAACATCTTTATAAATGACCTGGGAATGGGAACAAGTGAAGATCAAATTTGCAGATGACACAAAATTATTCAAAGTTGTTAAATGCAAGTTGATTGTGAAAAATTGCAAGAGGACCTTGATAAATTGAAAGACTGGATGTCCAAATAGCAGATGAAATTTAATGTGGACAAGTGCAAAGTTCTGCATCTAGGAAAGAACTCCCTGAACTACCGTTAGACGATGCAAGGTTCCACATTAGGAATCACCACCCAGGAAAAAGATTTAGGTGTCATCATGGATAAGATGTTGAAACATTCATCCCAGTCTGCAGCGGCAGCCAAGAAAACACATAGAATGCTAGGAATCATATGGAAAGAAATAGTGAATAAAACCAAGGATATTATAATGCCTCTGTATTGTTCCATGGTGCAACTACACCTTGAATATTGTGTGCAAGTCTGGTCGCCATTTCCTAAAAAGAGTATAACGGAATTAGAAAAGGTACAGAGAAGAGCCACCAAAATGGTAAAGGGGATGGAAGGATACCTTTATGAGGAAAGGCTTAAAAAGTTAGGGCTTTTCAACCTGGAAAAAAGATGGCCGAGGGAAGATACGATACCAATAGAGATCTGTAAATTAATGCATGGAATGGCTAAACATAGATCGGTTGTTTACGCCATCAAAAAATAGAAAGACTAGGGGACACAAATTGAAGCTACAATGTAACCCATTTAAGACTAAGAAGAGAAAATATTTTTTCACTCAACGCATAATCAAACTCTGGAATTCATTACCGGAAGATGTAGTAAAAGCTGGGTTTAAAAAAGGTTTGTACAAGTTCCTGGAGGAAAGGTCCATAAACCATTATTAAAGACCTGGGAAATCCATTGCTTGCCCCAGGACAAGCATTGTAGAATCTGTGTGCCTTTTGGGAACCTGCCAGGTACTTGTGACCTGGTTTGGCCACTGCTGGAAACAGCATACTGGGTTTGATGGACCTTGGTCTGAGCCAATAGAACAATGTTTCTCAACCTTTTTGTACCGTGACCCCTTTTACCAATGGTCAACTTGTGATGACCCCCAATGATAAAATCGAATGCTTCTCTCTTCCTTTACCGTTAATGCATCGTCGCTGTAATCATTTGTTGAATTATTGATATATTATAGGCCTTCGCATTGTTTTTATTTATAAAATTTACTTATTTAAACCACAATAATTAATCCCAATAACAAGTAACAATATTTGATTTCAAAATTATTATGATTTTGTAGTCAAATCACTAATATGAAATAAAATTATTTTTTCTACTTTTGTTGTCTGACCAATTTATTCTCTGATCATGCTGGTCCCGATCTGAGGCTTCTGCTTTCCTGTCTTCTCTTAGCTCTCTTTCTGTGGTCTATGGTCCATCTGCCATTTCTTATCTCTTCTTTCATTTTCTTCACTTCTTTCCATCAGCATATTTCCAGTCCCAGTAACCCTCCCCAGTATCAGCCCCTTTCCAGTCCTCACTCCCAGTACCTTCCAATGTCAACTTGCATTCCCATGTCTGCCACTGGTGTCCATTCCCTTCCAGTCCCCCTCCTTCCCCACTGACCAGTCCCTTCTAGTACAAATACCATGGCAGCCCCTCTCAGATCCACTCCCTTCCAGTTCCATTCTCCCATCCCCTCGTATCAGCCCATTTGTAGCCTTAGCCCCCAGTTTTCTTCCAGGGCCAGCAGCTCTATCCTCCCCTCCCCACAATCAGCCCATTCCCAGTCGAGGCCCTCCAAACAGCTCACTTCCAGTGCTAGTCCCCCCTCAACCACATTACCAGTGCTAGCCTCCCCTAATCAGCCCATTACCAGTCCTACCCCACCCCTTCAGCCCATTACCAGTCCTAGCCTCCCCTAATCAGCTCACTTCCAGTGCTAGTCCCCCCTCAATCACATTACCAGTGCTAGGCTCCCCTAATCAGCCCATTATCAGTCCTGCTCCCCTAATCAGCCCATTACCAGGCCTAACCCCCCATCAGCCCATTACCAGTCCTACCCTCCTCTAATCAGCCCAATTCCAGTCCTAACCTCACCGATCAGCTCATTTTCAATGCTAGCCCCCCATCAGTCCATTACCAGTCCTACCCCACCCCGTCAGCCCATTACCAGTCCTAGCCCACCCCGTCAGCCCATTACCAGTCCTAGCCTCCCCTAATCAGCTCATTTCCAGTGCTAGTCCACCTTCAACCCCATTACCAGTGCTAGGCTCCCCTAATCAGCCCAATACCAGTCCTGCTCCCCTAATCAGCCCATTACCAGTCCTACCCCCCCATCAGCCCATTACCAGTCCCAACCCTCCCTTGATCAATCCATTCCCAGTCCTAGCCTTCCCTAATCAACCCATTACCAGTCCTACCCCCCCATCAGCCCATTACCAGTCCCAACCCTCCCTTGATCAGTCCATTCCCAGTGCTAGCCTTCCCTAATCAACCCATTACCAGTCCTAGCCCCCCCCCCCACCTGCCCATTACCAGTGCTAGCTCCCCCATCGGCCCATTATAATCCTAACCCGCACTGTCTCTCCCCTCTGTCCAGTATGTCCCCCTGTCTCTCCCCTTTGTCCATGTCAGCCCCCCTCCCTCCCTCCATGTCAGCCCCCCTCTGTCCATGTCAGCCCCCTTCCCTCCCTCCATGTCAGCCCCCCTCTGTCCATGTCAGCCCCCTCTCTCCATCCATATCAACCCCCTCCCTCCCTCCATGTCAGCCCCCCATCTGTTCATGTCAGCCCCCCTCCCTCCCTCCATGTCAGCCCCCCCTCTGTCCGTCAGCCCCCCTCTGTCCATGTCAGCCCCTCCTTCCCCCCATGTCTGCCTCCTTCTTCTGCAGCCGCGGCTCCCTGTCTCTTAGGGAACCGCGGCTATGCTTGTGAAGCCGGTGCGGAGCCTTTCTGTCTCTAAACAGGCTCCAAAGGAAGTGGTAAACAATGCTGCACGGAGCCCATCGAGAGACAGAAAAGCTCCGCAACGGTTTTACAGGCATAGCCGTGGTTCCCTAAGAGGCAGGGAGCCGCGGCTGCATTAGAAGGGAGGCGGTGAGTTTGCCGCTGCCGAGATCTGGACTCGGCAGCGGCAGCAACTTGTGTGCTTTTTAACAATTTTTTTTAACTTGGTGGAATGAGGCGACCCCCGCTAAATTCTGTGGCGACCCCCTTGGGGGTCGCGACCCACAGGTTGAGAACCGCTGCAATAGAACATTTCTTATGTTCTTATGTAAAGGAAAAGGAATAAGCTGGTGCACATATATTTAAAGAAAGAATTTAATAATTGGGTATACAAAAAGTTTTAGGTGTCATGGTTCTGAATATTCTGATTTAGTTCCTTGCATCTGCTGCTGGGTCAACAAGAGGGGGCGCATCAGGCTGGTTGAATGGATCGAGATGTGGAACAGAGGCTTTGGAAGGAGGTCTGAGGGAACAGAGGAGTTAGTTGGGGACCAGGAAGAGGATTTGTGGGCAGAGGCTTGCTGGAGGGAGCATGGAAGTGGAAGTTAATATGGAAAGAAGTGTGTCAGAAAGAGATGGGCTTGGGGCACCGGCGTACCTCGTGGATTTGTCACCCACAGTGGATTTTTTTTAAACACCCCCCTCCTCTATATGACAACATTATTTTCAGTAATAATCATGAAATAAAATGTGTACATATACCTTGCTTCAACATATCCCTAATGAAATAATATCTATTATCCATACTAGTTCTTTGCCCCATCCCTTGCCTCCAACCCCCCAGCCAGCACCTCTGCTAGAGATTATAATGGGTATGCAGATATGCAGATATATGTATAAGTATAAATAAATATATCTATGTTGCTCCTGAATTCCGCCCTTCAGCTTCCCCCAGCACCTGCTTTCAGTCTCCGTGAATCCAGCCCTGCTCAGTCCCTTCCCTTCCAAGCGACCCACAGTGGTAATGGTAGCAGCAGGAGCTTCTTCTCTGCTGCCGCTGATCTGCTCTTCAGCTCTTCACACTTTCTCTCGTCCACTCCTCTCCCCTTGCACTTCATTCCCACTGACCCTTTCACTCTCCTTCCCCCTCCCCCTACCTGCTACAGCTTTGTACTTCCTCACCTCCTCCTACTGGTGGTGGGCGGTGAACAAGCTAATGAAAAATCCTGCAAGTGAAAGCAGGAAGTGTCACTGCAGCTGTTCTGACCCTGACCACTGGTGGCACGCACATTTACAACTCACATTAGGATCTTCCTCTCCTTGCTGCTAATCTCCTGAGAAACAACTTGCAAGGAGAGGAAACTCATCTTGTGCGTTTTAAATGTGCTCCCTGGTACCGCTAGTGGATAGTGTCAGAATAACTGCTCCTATCTGCGGAGATTTTTCATGAAATTGGCAAGTTTAAAATATTTGCTAAACTAAACCTCACTTGTTTGAATTATAAAATGAATTGGGGCACCAGCCAAAACATTTTAGACAACAGGAAAAATAATTGCTTTGTGCTTTAGAATTTAACTTTTTTCCTCCTTTCTGCCAAATTTGCTTTCTGTGTTAATCAGCATGTTCTTCCCTCAGCCTACCTCAGTCCATTCTCTTTCCCTCCAGATAATCTTTTGACCTCGTGCCAGTGGTGTATCAAAGATGTGGCGGCGGGAGCAATCCACCCAGGATGCAGGCAATAAGAGACTGTAGTGTCTATAGAGAAATAATAATAATTTTAAAAAAAGTTACAATAGATTCAAGTGCTGCTACAAACAAGTCAATGCAGTTGAAAAAGTCACATTCACTAAAAAAATAAATATATGAACTGGGGATAAAAAGCAGTTCAAAACATCTATGTCCACAGTTGCTTTTAATCTTATTTTTTAACACATTCAATATGCAAGGTAAACCCCATATATATATATATATATATATATATATATATATATATATATATATATATATATATATATATATTATATATATATATATATATATATATATATATATATATATATATATATATATATATATATATATATATATATATATATATACTCTAAGTTAAGAGAGGTTCAACAGCAGACATTGATATTTTGAACTGCTTTTTCTTTTTTTTAAATGTTATTTTTATCGTTTCAAGCGTAAATTACAAACATGCAACAATACACAGGGGAGCCATCAAAGCCCAGTCCCCTCCCCCACACCTATACATCCTCCACCATACATTGAAACAAATCCAACTACAACGTGGTGTGATTCCCTACCACCACCCACCTCCCTCAACCTATAAGGCTCTCTCCACATTACAACAGTAGTCAACTTACATAACTGCAATTTACAAACGAGAACGAAAACAAATCAATACACACAGGGACCAGCAGGCGCCCACCAGTACAGCCCACATACCACGAGTGGCCTGGAAGACCCCCCAAAGTCAGCTTGTACACTATTCATTCTTCCACTACCCACAACGGCCTCAATATCCCAAGCCCCCCTGCCCTCCCCATCCCCCTCCGTCGCTCCCCCCTATTACCTCCCCCCTCCCCTCCCCAATCCCCCCTTCTCCCTCAGTCACACCAACATTCACTCCTCGCAACAAACCATCCTGATATATACCATACACCCAGCAGATTATGAACCCCGAAGGTGGTCACCAGTTCTCAGCACCGCCCACCTCACTGCCCCTCCCCCTTTAATTTCCCCTCTGCACAGCTCTTATCCCACTGCCTGCCATATTTTTGCAAATACTGCCTTTTTATTGGTCCCCAACAACTGGGCTGTTCTCTGTTCCATTCCTTTCAGCGCTATCATTCCTTGTCGCCACTCCCTGATCCCTGGGGGTCTGTCATGCACCCAGTGTCTGAGAATACACTGCTTCGCTATAAGAAAACCTCTGTCATAAAGTTTTCGATCATAACTTCCCAAGATGCCAGTTCCATCTCTGTTTATTTCTCGTCCTCTTTCTCCCGTGCTGGGGGCACCGAACAAACACCACTCGGGAGAGAAGGCCTGCCCCTGTGGTCTCCAAGCCTGTAACACACCTTGTACCTCTCACCAAAACCCTCGTATCTGCCCACACTCCCAGAATCGATGTATCAGCGTCCCTCTCTCAATTCCACAGAGCTGACACGCATCCGTCGAGAGCAGCCCCATCCTAGCCGCCCAAACATTGGGCACATAAGCCCTCCATAAGAGCTTATACTGGATTTCTTGCAACCGCACTGATTCAGAGACGGCTTTTACGTGTTTGAAGGCCTCCTGCAAGCCGGCTACCGTCACAGTCATCACTCCATCCCGGCACCAACTCTGGGCCAACTTGTCCAGAGGGCCCATCTCTCCCCCCCCCCCCCCCCGGGTACCATTCATCACGCAAGAGCTTTATTGATAATTTCCCCTCTATCGCCAATAAAAAAATCCCACACACTCTTACTACACAAGACTAACCCCTGGTGGCTCTGCAGTTCCCTAACATAATGTCTTACTTGCAAATAAAAATAGAATGTCTTCTGCGCTATACAGAACCTCTCCACCAAAGAGCGAAACGAATCCAATTCTCCGAGTGTCGGCATTCTCAACTGCCCTATGTATTCTAGGCCACTATCCACCCAACTCTTGGGCACACCCCCTCGTCTCCCGGGCTCAAAATCCCCATTACCCCTCAGGGGGAGACACTCTGTTGCGGCCCAATTTAAGCCTTTTTTTTGACACAATAACCTCCATGCCTGCCTGACAGCTCCGAGGTATACTGACCCTTTCCATAGTTGTGGTAGATCTTTACTTCTTTTGTGCAACAGGTATGCTTTATGATAGGGCTCCGACATCCAGTCGATTAACGCTTTCGGCAAGATGTCCATTGTACCCAGGAGTAAATCTCTCAACGGTCTAATCAGACAGATCATATTATAATTCCGCAGTGAAAGTAAACCTAATCCACCCTCCTCTCTACTGCTCATCAACACCGCCAAGGGAATGCGTGACTTCCTCCCCTTCCACAGGAATTTAGCAATATGCCTCTGTAATAGCATCAAATCCCGCCGTAATAGCCAGATAGGAAGATGTCGCAATAGATACATCCATCTAGGCATCTCTATCATCTGAACTAGGGCAATGCGACCCATGAGCGCGATAGGAAGGTCCTTCCATTTCTGCAGTGTCGCTGCCGTTCGATTAAGCATCGGCTTGATATTTACCTCATATAACTTCGCAACGTGATCAGGTATCTGGATCCCAAGATAGCGAAACTCCCCCTGCGCCCAGAGTAGGGGAAAATGTCCCCGCCAACCGTGTCGCGCTCTGCCTCCTACATCTAGCGCCACCGATTTACTGATATTGATTCGCAGTCCCGAAAATGAGCCAAACCAGTCGATTAGCCGCAAAGCCTGTTCCAAAGACCTCTGTGGATCAAACATACACAGCAACATATCATCATCAAACACACTGACCTTGATTCCTCCACTGTGCCATTCTATGCCCTTCACCTCCTCCGCCCCAAGGAGAGAAAGCAACAGCGGCTCTAGTTGTAAACAAACAGCAGGGGAGATAGCGGGCATCCCTGCCATGTACCCCTAAGCAAGGAAAACGGCTGGGAACACGTCCCTCCACTAGCTACACAGGCCAGAGGGTTCTTATACAACGCCTTCACCCAGGCAAGAAAGGCCCCTTCGAATCCAAATCTAGCTAAGACCTCAAACATATAAGGCCAAGATACCCTATCGAAGGCCTTCTCGGCGTCCAGACTTACCAATATCAGTGGCGTCTCCTGCACGAGGCACTTCTCCATTCCCAGTAGGACTTTACTAATATTCGCGAAAGAGTCCCTCCCCCTCACAAACCCTGACTGATGCTCTCCAATCAGGCATGGCAATATCTTCTGTAACCGGGAAGCTAAAACCGACGCCGCTATCTTCATATCATAATTAATGATATTGGCCTGTATGATGCCGGGTCTTCCGGATCTCGGCCCTTCTTGGGTATAATAGTGATCGCCGCTGTCCGCATTTCCCTCGGAAAGGTACCTGGCTCTTATGCCTCCTAATACAGGACCATTAATGTGGGCGTAATCTGAGGCATCAAAATCTTGTAAAATTCCGTACCATACCCATCGGGCCCCGGAGCTTTATGAGGCTTCCCTGCTTTGATCACAGCCTGTATCTCCTCTCCTGTTATACTTCCGTTAAGCTCCTGCAGCTCTCCCATTGTTAAACGTGGAAGTTGCAAGGCCTCCAAGAATTTCCGCTCCTGCTCTCTATTCTCGTCCTCTGGTGTGTACAGGTCCCGCTAATATTGACTGAACACCTGCACTATCTTTGAACTGCTTTTTACCCACATTTTATATAGGTATTTTTAATTCAGCTTTTGTTTTTGACAAACTTAAGTTCCTCATCAGGTCATTCAATTCTGACTGTGTTATCAGATGAGGCACACCAGACAAACAGTTCAAAATCTGGATCCATGTCATTTTCCACATTTGGCTTGTGTATTGTGGCATCTTTGTCTGCCTCATTTAGGCTCCTTGTCTCTGGTGGCCTTGATACTGGCATAGTGTCGTCATACGGCACTGGTCTCATGTCTGAAGGCAGACTTGGGTATTCAATAGATTTCTTATTTTTAAGCAGAGAAGCCAGATACATTGGTCAGACAGAAGTAACAATCTGTCACATGATCCTTCTGTTCTCGCCATATCATTGGGACTGCAAACGGCATTGACTTCCGAGTACTTCTGAGCCAAGCTCTGAGATGGACAGCACATGTTGCATAGAAAATGTGAGGAGCCCAAGGTTTATCTTGGCTGCCGACTTTATAACCGATTTAGAACTCATATGCTTTCTTAAAAAGTGCAGTCATACTGAGTCTTTGAGGCTTATGCGTATACTCAACACAAATGTAACAGAATGTATCGCGGCTATTGAGACATTGACAAGATATTTCTGCTGTAACAAATCATTGTTTAGACAAGAAGCTTACATGAAAATGCTATTATTAAGTATACAAACTGATATCAACGTCATGCGTAGCATCTATGTATGAAAACTGCTTTTATAGCCTGTACTGTCAGCATCCATCCTGACTAAGTATGCCCATTTATTCCTGAGCAATAGCATTTCCATTGCATTTTGTGAGCCTGCACTGAGTGCATGCCCAGGCATGCCTGGACTAAACAAAACAGCTTATTTTCTTGGCAACATACAAATACTTAAAAAAAAATGTGAGGAAATCACAAGAATAGGCGATTGCAAAAAAAAAAAAAAAGGCACGTGACAGGAAAATTTCAAGATGATTTTCATGATAAGCAACCCAAAATCTGTAAGATACACCCAAAAGTGTTTGGGAAGCAAAATCTTCATTGTCTACTGATATCATCGATTTTGCATATTTTCATGCATTTTTTCACGTGTTTATGAAATCATTTTACAGTTTAGTAAATAAGGCTCTATTAGAGGCTGCTAAGGTCTAGAATAGCTGCAAACACTACCAGGTGTCTAAGTTTAGACCTGCTGCAGGCACCTGAAAAGCATTTGTTTTGGCTGAGAAACATCCAGAGGGTGTAGAGAAGAAGGTACTCCATCACTGCCAGTACTCAGCACAATGTCAACAATAGCAGCAGTGTAATGTGAACTCTGGCTGCCCTGTTCCTAGCCCACTACTCTAACCACCAGGCTATTCCTAGACATCCAAGTTTGGAAATATGGTTCTGGAGACATCTATGTAGATGCCCTCACAAACATCCATATCGGGCACCTCCATGGTTTGTGAAATCGTGTCTGCACCTGGATGCGCCTGCATTTTTTTCAGACGTTCTGACTTAGACGTTCCAGATTACACTTGGACATCTCTTCTAAAATTCCCTTCATAATGTCTCACTTGAGTCCAAAACTGCTAACATTGCTGTTTCTATGCTTTGATAGGAACAATTATCTATTGAGTGGAACACAAAAGACGCTGCTACTCCATAAAATCCCTTAGCTGACAGAACACAGCAAGTCCAGGTACTTAAATTAACCTGGTAACCGTACTAGGTAAAAACTGAGCCCATTATTTCTATAAATATGATCCATGCCATTATCAGTAAAAGTTATTTTTATCAAGTGCTATTATTTCTAATCAAGGGTCTCTACCCACTGCTTCTTCCTAGTTGTGTGCCATTCAGTGAGACATAAATTAATTTCATGAAAACAGAGGTACAATCCCTTGAGCACAGCACTAAGGTACGACCTTAGATTGTGAGCCCTTTGGGGACAGGGAAATACATACAGTACCTGAATGTAGCTTCCTTAACCGCCTAGCTGCTATCCACTATAGGCGGTATATCAAGCAAATAAAACTATAAACTAACACTATAAAATGAGTGGTATTCTTCGGTATTGAATGTTACAGTTTAATGGCACCTTTCCCTCCATACCCTCTAATGCACAACCCAGCAACAGTCTAGCATTTTTCTCAGAGACATAAAGTGGCATGTTTACTAAAAGTGTGCTATCAGGTAGGGTGGGGTTCAGCATGCAACGAGTCTGTTAAGGTAAAATTTACTGCATGCTAAAACTGCAGCAGTGCTAAACCTCCCATGCTACCCGATTAGCACGGGCTGGGCAGAGACTGGAAGGCTCGGGAATGGAGCGTGCACATGGCAGGTAGCGAGGGCACCTTTAGCATATGCTCACCAGCGATGCTGCATTTAGTGCGAGTGCACTTCTGCCACCTCGACGGCAGGCGCACCGATTGCACCAAACAGAATGAGGACAGGGTGGCATGAAACCCCCCACTAGCTACATGGGGACATGCTGGGCACGACGCCATTTTGTAGTGTGGATCCAGTGCCACCGCCATGCTTATTTTTGGGGCCGAACGAATCTACTGCATTTTAGCAAACATGCCCCAAAATGAGAAAAAGCCATACGCATGTCAGGCCTCAAGTCGCAAAATTATAGTTCCATCTAAGCACATTCGTGAGGAAATTCTCAACAGCGTTTGTTGGAACCTTTAGGCAACATGATGTTCTCAGCGCAAAGTTGCTGGATCCTCCAGCACCTTACAAACTGCATTTTGTTTTACTCGGCTATATTCAACATCATCCATGCATTGTCATTAATCGCCACTCTGTTCTAAGAAATAAATGTGCAATGACAGAATTAGGCCCGAAGAGCTGCCTTCCTTGGTCTGAATAAATTAGTTGTATTTATTAATATTAGGCCAAGACTAATACACTAAATGTGTGCAGTATATCTCACCGCAGATTGCCCCGGGACTGGGTTATTTTAAAATTATGTTGTTTTTCTACTGTCAGCTTTAATGAGAATCAGATGCTTAGATCAAGGTCTTCAAAGTCACTCAATTCATGCCGGTATTGTGTTTGTCATCCTTCCAACTATGACCTGGCCCCCAAGTCTTCCGTATTAAGGACCTCTGTAAAAGTTAGGATTAAGTCATAGTTGCAACTCACAAAGGACGGATAACATAAAAGGTATCTTATTTCGAGTCTTAGGTTTCAACCCAAAGCATTCTGGGATTTGCACACTGATGGAAAGATCAGATTCTCTCGGAGAAGCAATTGCTGAACTGTTAGAGCACAAACTGCATAACCATAGGCAACAACATTCTTAACAATGGTTAACCATTGTGGAGAAATAAATCCACAGTGGTTGATCCCACTGGCAGTAACCAGATTTGAACCAAATCTATGTAAATAAATCATTGGAATGGTGCTATAATTTGCCCAGTGGCAAAGAGACAAAGTCACCAGCACAGTAGCCAATACAAATGGGTATATCATCTGGAAACAGCAACATCTCCACAGGTGGAAAGTGTGTAAAAGTACATGTAAAAGAGTAATTTTCAAAAGCATTTTGATGGATGAAACAGCGTTTGCCAGCGAAAACAGGCTTTAATTAAATTGCCCACCAAATATGAGGGTAAACTTACATGCATAGAACTTGTACAGGTGTAACTTTGCCTGGACTGTGCTGCAGTTTTCCCAGGCTCAGTGCTGGGGAGCAGTTTGCATTTATGTATCTACGTTTGAAAATTCAACCCTATTTAATATACATTTAAATTTAAAATGGCATTTGTATTCTGCTTTTCCTCAACAAAACGGCTTCAAGGCTGATATCATGGAATAAAAACAGTAAAACATAACCAAGATATAACAAACACAAAAAGGAGAACATTAGCTTGACCTAGACTAACAAATGCAATGCAATGTGTGCCTTTGAGTCAGTCCTGACTCCTGGCGACCCAGAAACTCCTGGGTTTTCTTGGCAGTGTCACCGGAAGTAGATTGCCAGGCCTTTCTTCCGAGGCAATGGAGGATTAAGTGACTTGCCCAAGGCCACAAGGAGTGCTAGTGGGAATTGAACCCTGGTTGCTTGGTTACCAAGCCAGTGTTCTAACCACTAGGCTACTCCTCCACTCCAGACTAACAAAATATGTCTAATTTTGCATAAGCCGTTTCAGTAGGGAAAAGCACATCCATGTCTGAATGTGCACAATTTTCTGGAGTATTTTATAAAAGGATAACTGAATGTGGAACCTTTTGTAAAATATGTGGGGCCCGATATTCAGCAGCTGCTAGCCAATCTAAAGTGGATTGCTGTCGCTGCTGAAACTAAGACTCGGATATTCAATGCCATGTCCAGCCACTGGCAATGAATATCTGGGTTGGCCGGATAGCGGCAATGCTAACCAGGCAGTGGTGATTATTCAGCCGCTGCCCAGTTAGTTGTGGTGGCAAGAGTTAGGCCAACCTTTACTCTGCATTACTTTAGCCAGATAGCAATAACTGGGCAGTGGTTCAATATTGCTGCTACCTGGTTACTGCCAGGTGTCTCCCCTGATGCTAGCTGGTTAGTATCAGGGTATGCCAAGGGCAACACCTGGCTAAAAGCAGACACCGACTGAATACCTCCTCTGCCTGGTTAGCTTCCAGGTTCTGCAGCCGATCTGGATATTCAATGCCGTTGGCCAGATATGGCCCTGGCATCGAATATCCGGGTCTAAGGTTCAGCGCTGGCAGCTAGTCACTCTAGGTGTGCTAGCCGCCAGCGCTGAATATTTGACTCTAAGCTCTTACTGTAAAAAATATAATCACAGCTTGTGGTCATTTCCAGAATGTAAATGATCAGGGTTTTGAATGGACAGTTGAAGGTTATGCTATACTTTGATCGCTGTATGGAATATAAAGTGCAGCGTTACTGTACCAATATACATCCCCCTGAAGAAGCAATAGGCGAAACGTGTTGAGCTTGGGGCACGAGTCTGATGGGTACATGGATCACAATTAAGCTGTACTATTGAAGCTAAGTTAAGTACTGAACCTGTAGCTGTGAGTTTAATGAGCAGGCCATGGAGAAAAAGTTCTAAGTTTATAGAAAAAAGCCATTACTTAAAGGAAAAAGGAGGATTTTTTTCAGGCCATTGATGTACTGGGGATATGTTGTGGCATGAGTTTATTTACCAAAGTCCAGGCTTGACCCCGATGATTCCGAGACCTGTTTTTCTCCTTTCCTTATTTTTGGTCCCTGAAAATTTGAATATATACTATAAAGTCTGTTACGATTCAGTAGAGTGTTATTTTTTTGTATGTTGACTAAGCTCTTACAACATGTGAAGCTTTCCAAAAAGGGGCCAAATTTGTAATCACAGGCTCAAGGCCAAAAAAAAAAAAAAAGAAAAAGAAAAAATATTTATAAAGTTTATTGAAGTAACGTACACACAAACACAGATATGTATGCACACTTACATAGCAAAGATCCTGGCAGCTGGCTACATCGCCACATAAAAGATAAACCCCTCATGATGCAGGTGGTGGGTACAAACGGCCTCAGCTTTATTAACAAAACAATGAAATCTAACACATAAAATTATTCTATGCATGAATCTTTTCTAAATGAGTGAATTCTACATATTTCAAATCATGTCACCTAGTTCTTGCTTGTGTAGTCCTTAATTTGACAACCAGCTATAGTCATTAATCGGAATTTTAAATATTAAACTTTGCTTTGCAAGAATGTGCTGATGGCTTTTTGAGTTTATGTGGCTCTCAGAATCTATTGTTTTGCTATGAGATCTGCTGCTCTTTGTTGTCCCTCAAAAGCTTGTCCTAAGAAAGAAAAGCATTACATATTGAAGAGAACATCTCTCAGTAAAGAAACTTTCCTGCAGGGGCAGCAAAACGTCTTTTCGGTTTTGAGGGGGCGAAACAAATCAATGATTGGTCCGTGCAGTCAGGTACATTCCACTACCTTTGCTTTCAGTGTTATTCGTCTGAATCAATATCACTGAATATGACACTTGTCCCTGGACAGCAAAACAGAGCTCTAAATCAGAGCAAGGGAAATGATGAGTCAATTAATTATAAGAGTGAATTAATTATGATTGAACCTATAAAAAAGTCCTTACCAGAGCAATGTGACACTTCATGTTTTTTGTCAGTGGTTGCCTGGCCTATTGCAATATGCATACTGTTCCTTACTTTCATTTGTTCCTATTTATTCATATGTAACTTCAATGTTTTTGTTAATCTATAAACCACCTTGACATTCTGATAAGGCGGTATATAAAAGCAGTTAAATAAATAAATATATAAAATAAATATCTGGATCATCAGTGAAGAAAGAAGGTTAACATAAAAACATAAGAAATGCCATACTGGGTCAGACTAAGATCCATCAAGCCCAGCATCCTGTTTCCAACAGTGGCCAATCCAAGTCACAAGTACCTAGCGTATTCCCAAAAAGACACACAGATTCCATAATGCTTGTATTAGGATAAGGAGTGGACTACCTGGGTCCCCCATCCAACAATGGTTCATGGACCTTTCCTCTAGGAACTTGTCCAAAACCTTCCCAAACCCAGCTACACCAACAGCCTTTACGACATCATCCAGCAACGAATTTCAGAGTTTGATTATGTGTTGAGTGAAAAAATATCTTCTCTTATTAGTCCTAAAAGGGTTATGCTGTACCTTCATTACATGTCCTAGTCTTTCTACTTTCTGATGGCATAAAGAATCAATCTATGTTACCCGTTCCACTCCACTCATCAATCTACAGACCTCTATCATATCTCCCCTCAGCCGTCTCCCTTTCAGGTTGAAAAGCCCCAACCCCTTAAGCCTCTCCTCATAGGGGTATTCTTCCATCCCCTTTACCATCTTTGTGGCTCTTCTCTGCACCTTTTCTAATTACACTATCACCTTTCTAAGATATGGTGACAATATTCAAGGTGTAGTTGCACCATGGAACGACACAGAGGTATTATAATATCCTTTGTTTTATTTTCCATTCCTTTCCCTATGATTTCTAGCATTTTATTTGCCCTCTTGGCTGCCGCTGCACACTGGGCAGAAGATTTCAACACATTATCCATGACGACGCTTAAATCTTTTTCCTAGGTGGTGGTTCCCAATGTGGAACCCAGCAATGTGCAACCACAGTTCGGGTTGTTCCTTCCTAGGTGCATAACTTTGCACTTGTCCACATTAAAATTCATCTGCAACCTGAACATCGAGTCCACCAATTTATCAAGATCCGCTTAAAATTTTCACAATCCTCTTGGGTTTTAACAACTTTGAACAATTTCGTGTCATCTGCAAATTCGACCACCTCACTCACTATTCCCATCTCCAGATCATTTACGAATATATTAAATAGCAGCGGACCCAGCACAGATCCCTGGGGTACCCCACTATTCACCTTTCTTCATTGGGAAAATTGGCCATCCAGCCCCACCCTCTGTCCTCTATCTTTTAACCAGTTCCTGATCCACAACAGTACACTGCCTCCTATCCCCGACTTGCATCTTTTCTGGTGAAACATAGAAACATAATGGCAGAAAAAGACCACATGGCCTATCTCATCTGCCCATTTATATCAACCACTACAACAGTCCCCTTTTTCCCTTTAGAGATCCTCTGTTTGTCCCATGCTTTTTTTAAATTCAGATACTGTCCTCATATCTACCACCACCACTGGGGGACTATTCCACACATCTACCACTCTTTCAGTAAAGAACATTTCCGCATATTACTCCCGCGTCTATCCCCTTTCACCATCATCCTATGTCCCCTCATAGCAGAGCTTGCTTTCAATCAAAAGAGGCTATCCTCCTGTGCATTTATGCCACGGAGGTATTTAAACATCTCAATCATATCACTTCTATCCCGTCTTTCCTCTAAAGTATACATATTAAGCTCCTTAAGTCTATCCTCATATGCTTTATAAAGAAGACCACTAACCATTTTAGTAGCAACCCTCTGCACCGACTCCAACCTGCTTATATCCTTTTGAAGGTATGGTCTCCAGAATTGCACACAATACTCCAAATGAGGTCACACCAAAAAGACTTATATAGAGACACTATCACCTCCTTTCTTCTTCTGTCCATTCCCCTCCCTATGCACCCAAGCATCCTTCTAGCTTTCACCATTGCCTTTTCTACCTGTTTGCCTACTTTAAGATAAGACACAATCACACCTAGGTCCCACTCTTCTTTTGTGGACAGAAGTACTTCACCCCCTATACCATACCGCTCCCTTGGATTGTTGCAGCCCAAATGCATGATCTTGCATTTTTTTACATTAAATCTCAGCTGCCAAATTCTAGACCATTCTTCAAGCTTAGCTAGATCCCTCCTCCTTCCTGTGTGTCTACTCTATTGCAGATTTTGGTATCATCCATGAAGAGGCAAACCTTACCCAACAGCCCTTCTGCAATATCACTAACAAAGATGTTAAAAAGAATCAGACCAAGGACAGATCCCTGGGGCACTCCACTGGTAACCTCCTTCTCAGAGTGAGTTCCATTTACCTTTGCTGCCTCCTACTCAACCAATTTCTAACTCAAGCAGTAACTTTAGGGTCCATTCCTAGGGTACTCAGTTTGTTTATAAGTCACCTGTGCAGAACGGTGTCAAAGGCTTTACTGAAATCTAAATATGCCACATCTAGGGCTCTCCCTAGGTCCAACTCCCTGGTCACCCAATCAAAGAAATCAATCAGATTTGTCTGACAAGTTCTGCCTCTGGTGAATCCATGCTGCCTCAGATCTGGTAATCCATTGGACTCCAGAAACCTCACTATTTTCTCTTTCAGCAGCGTTTCCAATAATTTACTCACCACAGAGGTTAGACTAACCAGCCTGTAGTTTCACCACATCCTTATTTCCGCTTTCGTGTAAAGGGACCATATGTTCCTCTCTCCAGTCCTCTGGCACCTCTCCCGACTCCAAAGAGGCATTGAAAAGGTCAGTCAGTGGAGCTGCTAGAACGTCCCCAAGTTCCCTCCGTATTCTCGGGTGTATCCCATCCGGTCCCATCGCTTTGTCTACTTTAAATTTAGCTAGTTCCTCACGAACACTGTCTTCTCAAAAAACTTTCACTTCTGATCCTGTTTGTGGATTTTTTCTGAGGTCCTGCTCCTCAGTTCTTCATCTGTAAACACAGAACAGAAATATTTGTTAAGCAATTCCGCTTTATCCTCATCAGCTTCGAGATATTCCTCCCCTTCACCCTTGAGTCTGACAATACCTCTTTCGACCTTCCTCTTTCTCACTAACATATCTGAAAAATGTCTTATTCCCCCATTTTATTGCATTGACTATTTCCTCCTCTTTTTGAATCTTTGCCTTCTTGACAACTTTACTAGATTCTCTAAGGGGCTTGTTTACAAAGCCGCGGTAGTGGTTCGCGATCGCGATCGCAGCCGCGGCCCCATTGAAATCAATGGGGCCGCGGCTCCGATTACGATCGCAAACCGCTACCGCGGCTTTGTAAACAAGCCCCTAAGTTTTTCCAAATATAGATGCCTGTCTTCCTCTCTGTGATCTCTTGTATTTCATGAAGGCCTCCCTCTTATTCGTCACCATTTTGGCTACTTCTTTCGAAAACTATAGTGGTCTCCTTTTCCTTTTACCTTTATTTACCATTTTAACAAAAAGGTTTATTGCCCTTAAAATATCCCCTTTCAGTTTCGCCTACTGTTTTTCCACATCCCCCAGCTGTTCCCATCCCACTAACGACTCCTTGAGGTATTGGCCCATCTTGACAAAGTTAGTTTTCCTAAAGTCTAAGACCCTCGCTTTTGAATGGATTTTATCAGCCCTAATCCTAATACTGAACGACACCACTGGATGCAAAATGATCTCCCACTATAACATCAGAAACACTTTCACCATTGGTAAGCAGCAAGTCCGGTATGGCCCCTTCACGTGTGGGTTCCGTTACCAGTTGCCTGAATAGTTCTCCCTGTAGAGAAACCAGGATCTCCTTACTTCTAGATGATACTGCAGCAGGGATGTGCCAATCAACATTTGGCATATTGAAATCCCCTATCAGTAGCACTTCCCCTTTCCTGGCAAAGCTGAGTATTGTCTTCTATTAAATCTCCGTCCACCTCTTCTCCCTGTGAGGGAGGTCTGTATATCACACCAATGCAAATAGATTTCTCTTTCCCTCTTTCTAATTTAACTCACAGTGGTGAGATATGATATAGCGGCCTTAATGTAATGCTATGCCCCTCTCCCTGAAAGCTCTGGTTGCCTGGCCTGTTGCAAAGGTCTTCTTCCACCTCCCTTCCCCCTCCCCAAGAACAGCCTGCCTCATGCTTCATATGTTGATGAGAAGAAAGCAAGGCAGGCAGAAAAAGACCATGAGGAGCTCCACAACACGATGGCTTTCCTGAGTTTGCCTAGCCAAACTCCGGGCTTGTAAATTCCTTAGAACCTCGCAGTGGCCATGCTTCAGAAATTCAGTTCTTATTTAAAGAGGTTAGCTTCCTGACCAAAAAAAAAGGAAAGAAAAATAAAAAAAATGAAAGTCATATTGCACTGGTAACGCATTTTTATATAGGTTCAATCATAATTAATTCACTCTTAAAATTAATTGACTCATTTCCCTTGCTCTGATTTAGAGCTCTGTTTTGCTGTCCAGGGACAAGTGTCATATTCAGTGATATTGATTCAGACGAATAACATTGAAAGCATAGGTAGTGGAATGGTCTAACTGGATGGACCAATCATTGATTTGTTTCGCCCCCTCAAAACCGAAAAGACGTTTTGCTGCCTCTGCAGGAAAGTCTCTTTACTGAGAGATGTTCTCTTCAATATGTAATGCTTTTCTTTCTTAGGACAAGCAAAAATCACATATAAAGTTCAAAAGGTACTTTCAATATCTGAGAGCCCCCACAGAAACCGAAGCATTAAGTAGAGCCAAGTAGTACCAAGGCAGAAAATGCCGCTGCGATTGCCACACTTCTGAAGTTGAGTTTTGTCCACTAAAAACTGACTGCTTCAGGAGAATAAGAGTCTAAATGCATCATAGTTGGAACTTCTGCTCTCCGTTATCAGCCATACCCGTTAGCTTGCTTAGCATAACTTAGGGTGATGACATCAATCACAGATGTACAGCAGACACAATATGCTCCGTTTAATGAATCCAGAAAAGCTAGTATAAAGCAGATAGCCACTCCATTAGACCATAGACCATGTAAGTTGAATATCCATCGCTACTCCATCCGTGAGAGGCTCAGATCTCTATCACCAGTTTTTCTTAAAGGTAGATGATCAATGATCCACCAGTGCAGGTCATGCCAGCTATGATTTTCCTGTTGCCTATGTGAGACCAGTGGAGCTCTCATAATATTAACTATCCGTGATTTATGTTCAACAATATTGGTTCAAACCTGATGGGTAGTCTTACCCACATATATTTTAGAGCATGGATGTTGCTTAACATCTTGGTGTGTTTATATCATTCAACTGTTTGGTGTTTCAATCCACTCCTTTATAGTGCATGTCAGCTGGAAAATAGGACAATGTTCACAGGGCTGATGACCGCCCTATATATCTATCAGTGTATTGATTCATGCTTGAAATCAGAGTGAACAACATCGTCTTGTAAGTTTCTACCACATGTACAGTATACGCTATGAAAGATGCCATGGAATAAAAATTGATTCAATTGATCCAGTGCCATGGACTGATAATATGTTGTTGAAATGTACATGTTTGAATGCAGAATGGTGGAGATCTTTGGGAAGCAGGTAGGGGGTATGTTTAAAACAGTTAGGGTGGGGTACATATAGAGAGATGGGAGGAAATAGCATTGAATGAAAGAGTAGAGAAGGAGGATGGTGGGGTAGATATAATCCTTGATGAGTGGTTTCAGTTGACCAGGGATGCCTTGAAGAAAGTAGCCCCTCCTAGAGTGAGGTATGCATGTAATGGAAGCCAACAGAAATGGTTCCTGGAGGAGCTGAAGGAGCAGAAAAGAGAGGTACGTAGGTTTGAAGGAGTGTGGAGGAAATCCCAGTTGGAGGAAGATATGAGGTGGAAATATTTGGAAGACAAAGAAAAGTAAAATAGCACTAGAAGAAGGCATAGTGGGAAGTAATTCATGACAATTTTTTAGAGTAGTGAAACAGCTGGTGGGACAAGGAAAATTTTTGAAAAGGGAAATTGGGAGGATTGATGTGGAGAATCTAGTTAAGTCTTTTTGGAAAAAGTAGGAAAAATACACAGATGGGTCCGAATGTAAATGTTGGAGGAGATCGTATTGAAAAAGCTGGTTCTGTACTGGATGACTTCTATTTTATTACGAAGGAATGAGTGGACATATTGAAATGTTTAAATACCACCTTCTGTCCCTTGCATCCCACACCTATTGATATATTTAAACAATGTTCAGACAAAATGTTAGACTGGTTGAAAGATCTTGTAAATGGATCATTTTGAGCAACGGGGATTCTTCCGTGTCTTAAACAGGTGGTGGTTACACCTCTTTTGAAAAAAGAAGGGCAGAAAGAAGGATGTGAGAATTTTCGGCCCATTTCAAATTTACCAATGTTGGCTAAATTAATGGAGAAAGAGATTTTCGACTTAGTAGTTATTTGGAAGATAATACATTTTTAGATGAAGGTCAAGGAGGTTTTAGGGTAGGAAGTGGGATGGAACTTTTGCTTACTGCAGTAATGAATCAGCTGTACTTTTATTTAGATAAAAAAAGACTCCAGCTCTATTAGTATCTCTAGATATGTCTGCCAATTTGATTTAGTGGAGTCGTCAATATTACTCCAGCAGTGCCAGCTGTTAGGGATTGGAGGATTGGCACTTAGATGGATAAGTTTTAAAGTAACATATGGTGACCTTGAGTCACATTTCTCCTTACTGTGGGGAATGCCATAAGGATCGCCATTATCTCTGGTGCTGTTTACTATATATCTGTATCCCTTGGGGGGGCCATAGAGCCCGATTCTGGTAGGGGCACGTTTGGGCAATCCAGATGGCCTCAAGCAAGGTGGGCCCGTTTGGACCCGATTCTGGACTGCGGGAACAAAACGTTCATGCGGTAACCAGAATCAGGCTCGAGGACAGCTTGGCATGCTCCTGCCACTCCCGCATCCTTGGCCCCCTTTTTCCCCACCACCCGACCCAAGGCTGGCCTGCCATGGCCTGGATCGGGCAGCGGGGCCTCCCCGCACCTGGCCCTGAGGGGGATCTCCGGGCCCAATTGCTAGGTTTTTGCTGCTTATTCCACCTTTGAAGTGGAATAAGCAGCGTGTCCCCACGAGCCCGGCAAGACATACAGGGCTGTGACCTGGATTGGCCCTGTACATCCTGCTGGGCTGGCCCACCCCAATCCCACCCCCTCTCTGCTCTCCCCATCCTGATGCACAGGACATAAAGAGAGAGCCGGAGAGGGAAATCGGGTCCCGACGGCTTGAGGGGCTGCATGTCCCACTAGGACATGCAGCCCCACAACCCACGTTTCAGAATCGGGCCCTATATACACACACACATATACATACATATATACACACACATATACACATACACACACGGATGATGTCCAATTTATAGTCCCACTGGAAGATGACAGAACGGCCTCAATATTGAGATTAAATGAGTGTTTTGGAGGTAGTTAGATTTTGATGCATAATAGTGGGCTGGTTTTAAATGCCTTTTAGACAGTTTTTGTTTGGGAATGACAGGTATAAATAGTAATATGTTAGATGTTCTCTCCATGATTAACTCTACTCCAATAGTTTGGGTAATGGAGCTGCGATCCTTTGGTGCAATAATAGAAGGCAATGGAATTAGGACAAATCAGATAGTGGCTGTTAATTTTTAATTTAAAATAAACTGAGTATTTATCAACTTAAGCCATATCTGGGGTCAGTGGAAATGTGAATAATAGTGCTATCATTATTGTTAAGTGCTTTAGAATATTGTAATGTTTTCTATGTGGGTTTAAAAGACAAGTAGCTGAGGAAATTGTAGGTGATGCAAAATGCAGCAGCTAGACTTTTATTGGAGGGGGGGGGGAGTAGAATGAAAGTGCATGGCCTTTATTGGAAAAATTGCATTGGCTCCCATTAAGCAGAGGTGTTTTGTTATTTTATGCTTTTTTTTCCATTTTAGATTTTAACCACACACAACCATTAACATACTGTTATTTTAAGCTTTTAGTGATACTTTTTAAATCAATTAAGACAAACCACAATATTTGCAGAATAAACTTTGGAGATATAGGCCAGGTAGACTGCTTTGCTCTTCACAGGGGAATTTACAGGAGATACTGGGGGTTTCTTATATTCGACAAGTATCTTGGAGGGTGAAGGCTTTTAGCGTGTTAGGACCAGAACAATGGAATGCCTTGCCTGATCCCTTAAAAAGGAAACTAATTTAATGGCCTTTCGGAAAAGCTTGAAAATGTTTTCCTCCCCAAGGATGGCTAATATGGCGAAGTAAAGAGCTGGGTCCTCAGTTAAGAACAGGGATTTTTATCTTGATGTTAAGAGCTGTCTATGTTCTGTAGAATGTTAACACTTATTGTTGCTATTTGAATTGTAAACCATTTTGAATAACTAGCGTTAAAAAGATGTTATATTAAAGCTTTTAAATAAATGAATATGTGCCAATGTTGGCAAATCTGAGTCACTTTGGCTGCGTAGTCAGAAAAACAGAAGATACAACTTGCTTATGTATGGATGATTGCTCCTTTCTAGGTAACAAGGAATCCTTTTTGGCAAAATGTGCACTTAAATAAGCAGCCTGCACTATATTTCTGGGATAAGGTGAATAAGGTGGTGTGCCCACTGTTTAAAATCAGTTAAATCTGTGCAAATATGTCAAAGTCTTAACAGCAGCCCTGTGGTTATGCTCTCAGGTTTACGAGGATGATGACTCTCAAACAGTAGCAAATTATTCCAATCTACTGCATTGCAAAACAATGAAGTAGTAAAGCTAGAAGCCTATTTTATTCACTGTCACATCTAAAAAACTATCTGCGGGGAGACTTAATCATGGAGAATTTCAAATGACTATCACTTTATTCAGCCATTGCATAAATACTTCCAAAGGAGTCTCTGTGGATGTCTAAATAATGACTATATCATCAATAAATCTATTTTTGAATTCTACAGAATTTTCAGTAGAGCATTTGAACTTTATATATGTGACATTTATGCTTTTATATACATTTGAAAAATACTATATATTACAAAAAAGATATGGTTAGACTTCTGGGAAGTGTCTGCAACAGTTATAGCACATTCTAAGGTCTCCATTTCTCATACATTTTGAACAAAAAACACAGGCTCTCTTAAGATGCCATATGTGTGTTTATGACATACTGTGAATACAGCACTTTGGGCCCTATATTCAAAGGCATTTACATAGTTTATAGATCTGTAAACCATGTCAATGCCACTTAGAGGGATATTCAGCGGTTAGTGCCGCTGAATATTCTTGATTATCTCTGCTACATTTATTTATTTATTTATTTTATTTATTTAACAGTATTTCTAAACCGCCTTATCTTAATAATCAAGGTGGTATCACAGCAAGCAATCAGGTAAAGTGTGTGTGTTGTACATGCAGTGAGGATAAAACTTAGTTGTGTGAGGGATGTGTTGGGTGCTTGATTTGTTTGAGCTATATACAGGGTGGGCTATTTACAGTGGTGCTAGAATCATATTTTATATATATTCAGTTGTTTGGGAGGATTGGAGTGCTGTTATCCATTCTCTTAGGTTATGTGATGTGACCATAGTGCTCTATGAACAGCATGGTTTTCAGTTGTTTTCTGAAGTCTTTGAGGTCTGGAGTTGCCCTTAGATCATCCGGTAGATTGTTCCATATTGTTGGAGCAGCCATGGAGAGAGCTCTGTCTGTTGTGTCCTTGCGTGTGTGCTTGTACTCATTTGGGGTGCTGACTCGGTTGCGTGTTTGACTTCTTCTGGGACGTGCGCTGGACATGCCCCAATGCTAACCGCTTAGCATCGGGGTGTGTCATGGACATTCTGGGAGTGGCACCAGTCACTAACCGGGCAGTGGTGATATTGCACCACTGCCCGATTAGCACCCGCGGGTAAAAGATAGGTGCAGCAAAAGATGCCTTATAACCACAAAATAAGTAAAGCTCTATTTTTAAAGAAAGACTTTAAAATTCATATTTTTTCAAGCCTACTAGAGAAGGAGACAAGAAGGGAGTTCTGGTGGATATAATGTCAGAAGAATCTTCTAAAAAAAGGTGCCAAATTGGCTGAAGGATTATGCACCAAGGCATCCAAATTATGACCCATGACATTTACAGATCTCAATTTTTCTGGATGGTAAACATCTAGAAAATAACATTTCCTTGACATCAGCACATTTCAAAGCCTCATTGAAATATTTTTTCAGCATTCAGCAGATAGTAAATGAGTTCTAGGAAAACTTAGAAACCTCAGAATTTCTAGAATGCGAAAGATTCTCTAAGGCTTCAACTTTGTGGCGCAACATCAAACTATCTTTAACAGTATTGCAAGCAACCTCTACAGTTATCTTTGAATCAAAGGGATCTACTTTGTTAAAATGGGTATTAATTTGTCCATCCGTTTCTGTAAACATTCCACGACTACTTATCATTTGTATAGTGCCACAATCTTCTCGGTGAAAAGACAGAGCCGAAAAACTGCAGATGTAAGCGATTTCTCAATCCTTGTCACCACCTGACAAATATCAGTCAAGAACACCTGAGCAGGTACATCCACTTAAAAAGAAGAATCCGAGTGCAGGTCAAATTTAATCACAGTAGGAATACAATCTATCTTCCTAGATGGATTGCCTGCTCCTGAGGAAAGGAGAACTAGAGGAGAACTGATGGATGAAGGTTCTCCAGGCGGTGGAGGAGTGCACGCCAAGGAGCTAACAGAAGTCCCTTCAGAGGTAAAATATAGAAGTGTGCTCTGAGCAGGCATAGCCATTGGGTGCTTATCCATCGGTCAGAGGACATAGTGGCCTTCTTGGATTTAGATTTCCTCTTACCTTGAATAGGTATAACAACGCCTCCAAAGCTCTCCAATACTATAGTATTCAACAGTAGCTGAGACCTAATCAGTCCAGATAACAATTCCACGCTGCTTCACAGTGCTCCAAGGGTCTCACAAGGTGCTCGTATGCCCCTTTGGGCACACCCACAGCTGTATACCCAACTGCCTAGCACCATTAGGCCTCCAGACAAAAAAATAGGCTTGGACAGATGACATCAGCAGCAGGATGTCCAAGACGTGCCTGCACCAGGGAGCAAAGACACCCCCAATTCAAGCCTTCCCGCCTCCAAACAGCAAAGGATTCAGGTTCTCTTGGGCATCTGTTTTTATGTAGTATTTATTCTATGTATATTTGATGTATTATTGATATTTTGAGATGTTTTATTGCGTATGTATTTTGTAAATTGGCTAGACTTTTAAATAGGAGAATAAAAAATGCAGATAAATATAAAAACAACAAATATTATCCATGTGCTGCTCCAATCATATTCCAGGTGTGCTTCGAAAGCTAGTCCAAGATTATTAAGTTGGTCCAATAAAAAGGTATCACCTTATTTTCCTAGCTATCATTTTAAAGACGGGCGGATACAAGCATTTGGATTCCAGAAGCAGCAAACTCTAGGAATTTGATAGCTCAGCACAAGGCACAAGTAATGTCAAGAACTGTGGTGCTGACTGCTTGAAATACATAACTTAATTTTCCAAATGAAAGTCAAAGGACAGCCTTGGAAAACACCTGGCAATACTCAGGTCGCTAGCTGCATCAGGCTGCTAACCCGAGATTTTAAAAAGTAGCCCTTCTCCTTCGTTTTTGCTCCTGTGTTTTTCTCTCTTTTTTATATTCCTCACACCTGATTCAAAATTGAAGCGCTTGAGAAAAAATATGACTTTTCCCCGATTTTGCTCCATGTGTTCCTCTCCTGCCACTTAACTTTCTAAGAATTGCTGATCGGGGGGGGGGGGGGGGGGTTCTGCATAGTAATACAGATTTTGTTCAAACTGAAAGGGAGTTATGCCTTTCTAATCCTGGTGGGAGCACACCAAGAAGAATTACACAGAACATGCATTCAAGGAGAGGGAGTAGCCCGATCAACACAGCAACTTTCCAAAACAAGCTTGTCAGGAATTTTGGAGGAAGGTGTTACATAGCTCCAGATGTTTGTTGCTCTATTTCCATAACAACATCACAGAAGTGGTTTAATACTGTGTCCCTGCATCAATATTTAACGTTTGTGTCTGTACTGTCAGTTCTGTTGGTTGTCATCTTTTTCCCCTTAAAATGATCCGTTAATGTTTATTGGACAGGATAAAACACAGAAAAGCAAAATAAAAAAAGAGGGCTGATCCAAAAATTAGATTGTCTTAGCTGATTTTAGACCTCAAAAGTTACGGCTTTATAAAGGTAAGCAAAATAAGCAAGACAAACCAAGGCCTGCTTCATTAACGGGTTCCAGCGCTGTGTGCCATCTGCACAAATGAGTGAAAATACAGCGCCCAATGGCTTGGACACCCCACCCTAGTTCCAGCCCTGACAGGTTCTGAAGCTGATCTAGTAGCTTGAGTACAGTAGAGTGCCGTGACATAGTAAACCTTAGGTTCTGATCTAGGTTTGGGCTGAGAGCAGATACAGTACCTCAAGGAGGTAAATGTCTTTGGCTCCAGGAAGGAAAGAAAATAACGGTCACTATAGAAGCATTCGTCTAGTGCTCAGACAACAATAACAGGCGTTCTAGGCCAGAGAATCACAGATGCATATGTTGTGGCCACGTGCCTTTCTAAAATGACCCCATCAGGAAGAAGGCTCATGCATTTATACATGCTCCGAGGCCAAAATTTGCATGGTTCCATGTGAATTCTATAATCTATGCATGTATTTCACAAGTCCACCCCAGCTCATCCATACTCCACCCCCTATGTGCACACTGCTTACAAGTATGCACTACACATTGGTGACACACACTTCTATGACTGTATCCCTAAGGGGCAACTTCACAAGCATCTGCTTGAGTGTGGAAAACATTTTTTCTACTGTATACACTCAAGTCTCTTATAAAATTAGACCCTCCCACCCAAAAAAGATTCAATCTTACGCTAAGACGTCCGTTACCTCCAAACTGACCTAAAATTATTTACATCATCATCATCATCACTCTGGAGAGCTTGGGGATGGGAAAAAAGGTGGTACATACTCAAAGAAAATAAAAATATGGGCTTATTCTCTATTGTGATAGATTAATAGGCAAGGTCTGTGTTACTTTGGGAATAGGGCCATCCCAGAGATTTCTGCCTCCCTAGGCAGGCCAGACGCCAACACCCCCTCAATGCTGTTTCTGTTCTCCTCCTCCAGGGTAACCCAGGTCCTACCCTCCCACCCCCAGCATCCATTGTCTCATCTGAGCGGGGTGGTACTATGACCCATTGCCCATTCTTCAAAGCAGTGGCTTTGTTCCACTGCTTCAGCGGGATTTAAATGCAAGCATACACACTCATGGCCTGTCACACCTGCTGCCTCTGACGTGTGGCAGGGGTCTTCACAACAACATGGGAGCTCTAAATGCCATCCATTGAGGTAATATGTTCACCTGTACTATGCAACATTGACAGCTACCATGTGATATGTACCCCATGCTAACCGCAATGACCTATCTACACCCACTTTCCGTCCCTAATCTGCCCATTCTCCACCCCATCACGCGATATGTGGTTACTGTGAGAATTAGTGCATGGGCATGACATGTGCCATGCACTAACAGTTAATGGGGCCCCATGCTAACAGTTCCCGTGCGCTAAACTGCGTGCTAACCGCTTAGCACACTTTAGTAAAAGGGCCTCTTAGTCTTAGGTTTCACCAAAAACATCCTCTCAGACTTTCATTATATACTACACACATGATTCAAAAGTAGAATCTCATTCTTTTTCTAGATTTTAGTGCTAAAAATAAAATGAGCAATGAATAACTCAACTTTAAAAAAGGTTTGGATAAGTTCCTGGAAGAAAGGTCCATAAATCATTATTAAGAGGGACCCAGGATATCACTGCTTGACCCAATACAAGCATTGAGAAACCTGTGTCTTTTGGGGAGACTGCTAGGTACGTATGACCTACTGTAGATTGGCCACTTTTGGAAAGAGGATACTGGGCTTGATGGACCTTGGTCTGACCCAGTATGGCATATCTTATGTTTCATACCTTTAGTAGCCATTGGAAAACATAGGGGCCCTTTTACTCAAGCTCGCTAAGTGGTTGACACACATTTTGGAGTGCAGTAATTGCCCGCAGAAACAGTTACCATGCAGGCCTACAATGTTAATTCCCCCATGGTAACTGCAAATTGTGCAATGGGGCAGGGAATGACTGAGTGAGGGGCAGCATGTGGGGGTATTTGCCACTTGCTGTAGGTGTGTCAATTAGCATAACTGCACTTAATGCATGTTAGGGAGCACATCTGTGTGGCAACTTCTGGGAATATGCTGGCCACGCCCTCATTAGTTACCACAGAAGCTTTGCACTTACTGCTGGTTAGTTTTCATGCTAAACATGTGTTAAGTACAAAATCCTATTGGGCTTTATTAAAAGGGACTCCATGTAGAGCCTGATCCAGGAAGGGGCACGTCTGGGCCGTCCAGACATCCCAGAACAGGACGGGCTCTGTTGTACGTGATTCTGCACCATGGGAGCTAGACATTCCTGTGGTTGCAGGATTGGGCATGGAGATGGCTCAGGGCACCCCTGAATCCCCATGGGAAACATCCAAAAGGCAACATGGCCAGGACTCCCTGTATTCCTGCTAGCGTACTGGTGCTGTGGCGTCCCATCGCCATGATACCAGGATGCCCAGCAGGAGCATTGGAGGCCCGACTCACCACCAGAATATGTTTCCCCGCCACCCAACCCTCAGCAGGGTCTGTCAGGGCCGGGATTTGGTGGCAGAGCCTCACCTTCTGCAGCTTCATTGCATCCTGCGGGCTGCTGGACTAGATCACATGGGCGCCCCACACTTATTCCACCTCCAAGGTGGAATACGCTGGGCGTCTCCTGGAGACCACCTGACGTACAGAGTGGTGACCTGAATTGGCCCTGTATGTCTGTGAATTACCACCTGCCCCTGCTCTGCCCCCTCCTAGATCTCGCCGCACTGCGGCTGTGTGCATGCGGGGAGAGTGTGTGGCAGCATACGGTCAGGATGAATAGCAGGCTGCACATCCTTCCGGGACATAGAGCCCCGCTATTTACCTTTCAGTATTGGGCCCATTGTAAATAGTAAGTGAACGTGCTAGAATTTTAAAAAGTAAACTGAGAAAGCGTAGTTACTCGTAACAGGTGATCTCTGGGAACAGCAGGAATTTAGTCTTCACATATGGGTAACGTCGGTACTGATGGAGCCCACACAGGAACACTCCCCAAAGTCCAATAGGAAAGCTTTTGGGAGCATCCCACTGCACAGCTGCCTTCTCACCTTTCCAGCTCTCCCTCCTCAGTTGAGTTTGTAGCTGAGATAAAAAGGAGAGAAGGAGAAAAGAAGACGACCTACAACTCTTAGGGGAGGAGGGTGGGTTGCGAAGACTAAATTCCTGCCATTCCCAGAGATCACAGGTGAGTAGCTACGCTATGTCCAGGAACAAGCAGGAATGTAGTCTTCACATATGGGACCTCCCTAGCTCTAGCTCGAAGATGCCAGAGAGATGACCTCAGGGTGAACTGTGGGTCACAGGCATTACTAAGTAGGTCATGCATCCTCCAAGGATATCTGGTATTGAAACCCAGGATGGAGGGTAGAAGTTGATTTAAGTCTGAAAGATATGCTAGAGAACAGCTTGGCCAAACAAGGCATCCCGGTGGGAGTCCTTGTCTAGGCAACAGTGAGCAGCAAAAGTGTGGACAGAAGACCAAAGTTGCTGCTTTGCCTATCTCATCAATAGCTACAGAGCGTAGATTTGCCATGCAGGCAGCCATGGCTCGAACATTATGTGCGGTAACATGACCCTCGAGAGAGAGTCCTGCACCTTTATAAGCAAAGGATATGCAATCTGCTATCCATCTGGAAAGAGTTTGCTTGGATACTGGCAAGCCCAGGTGACTCAAGTCAAAGGTGATGAAAAGTTGGGAAGCTTTTCTGTGTTCTCGAGTTCTCTGGAGATAAAAAGCCAAGGCTTGTTTGCAGTCCAGAGTGTGAAGGGTGGCCTCTACCCTAGAGGAATAAGGTCTAGGGAAAGAAGACAAGTAGGTAGACTGATTGATCTAAATGGAAGAGCGAAACCACCTTTGGCATAAAGTGAGGATGAGTCCTAAGGACTACCTTATCATGGTGGAATCGTGTATAAGGAGGGTCAGCCACCAAAGCTTGTAGCTCACTAATGCATCTCGCTGAGGTGACAGCAATAAGGAAGATAACCTTCCAGGTGAAAAACTTCAGGGAGGTAGTGGCTAGAGGTTCAAAGGGCGGCTTGAGAAGCTGTCCTAGAACAACACTGAGATCCCATGCCACTGGAGGGGGCTTAATAGGAGGCTTGGTTAATATAAGACCTCTCTTGATGCGTGCTACTAGCGGCTGAGAAGAGATGGGTTGACCATCTAAGGGCATGTGAGAGGCCGCAATTGCACTTAGGTGTACTCTTACTGAATTGGTTTTTAAGTACAGAAGAAGACAGGTGGAGAAGATACTCAAGTAATGCATCCACCGGAGCTGAGAAGGGGTTAAGTACCCTCTGAGAACACCAGAGAGAGAATCTATGCCACTTGAAGGCATAGGAATGCCTGGTGGAAGGCTTCCTGGAAGCTAATAGGATATCCTTAGCCTGCTGAGAGAGATTAATGTCCTGGAAGGCTATGCCTTCAGCAGCCATGCTATAAGATGGAGGGACTGTGGGTGGGCATGGAGCAGTGTCCCTTCCTCCTGAGAGAGAAAATCTGGAGCTGACCCCAGATCCATGAGTTGAGCCCGAGACAGATGTAGAAGGAGATGATACCATGGTTGTCGTGGCCAGCATGGAGCTATGAGTATCATGTAGCCCTTGTCCCTCTGGAGTTTGAACAGTGTCTTGGGAATGAGGGGAATGGGAGGGAAGGCATATAGGAAGTTCTGACCCCACTGGAGGTGGAAAGCATCCACCTGCTGGCTGTCCAGTGCAGGAGTCCTGGAGCAGAAGCGAGAAAGCTTGGCATTCTGAGGACTTGCAAATAGGTCTATCTCTGGGGTCTCTCAGATCTGAAAGACGTGGGTGACCTTGTCTGCATGGAGAGACCACTCATGGGGTAGAAGGACTCGACTCAGTTTGTCCACCAAGACATTGTGTTTGCCTGGAAGATACACCGCAAGTAGGTGAATGTGATGCTGAATGGCAAAAGACAACAGATGCAGGGCCTCACTGCAGAGGGTCCAAGAGCCCTGCTTGTTCAAGTAGAACATGGCTACTTGATTGTCCATCTGGACTAGAACTGTGCAGAATCGAAGATGGTCCTGGAAGACTTTGAGAGCATTGTGAATAGCTCCACGTTCCAGCAGATTTATGTGAAGTTGTGACTCCTGATGAGACTAAAGCCCCCGAGTGGAGAGATTGCCCAGATGAGCTCCCCAGCTCAATTTGGATGCATCCATCATAAGGGAACATTGATGTACTGGCATCTGAAACGGTGACCCTACCGGGAGGTTTTCTGGGGATTGCCACCACTGGAGAGACGAGATTAGGTGGGTAGAGATTCTTATTTTGTCTCCCAGGTGACTGGATGCCTGAGACCACTGGAAGTCAGTGTCCATTGAGTTGTGCACATATGTAGACAAGCATATGGAGCATGATGCACTGTTGATGCCATATGACCCAGAAGTTGTAGCAGTTCTCGAACAGCAAGACATTTTGTGAGACATGCTTGAGATGCTAATTGACTGAGTCATGCACAGCAGAGTTGAGGCAGAAATGTCCTTGACTGCTGAGTGTCTAACAGAGCCCCTATAAAAACTCTAGAGTTTGAGAGGGAATGAGTTGAGACTTTCGAAAATTTATTACAAATCCCAAGTGTTGCACCACTTGCATGGTGCGCGAGAGGGAAAGACAGGCCTCTAGAGAGGTGTTTGCTTGAATGAGCCAGTCGTCTAAGTAAGGGAAGACAAATATCCCAAGAGTCCTTAGGAATGCGGCTACTACCAACATGCACTTTGTGAAAACTCTTGGGGCAGAGGCCAAGCCAAAAGGCAGGACTCTGTATTGGTAATGTCTCCCCTGAAATATGAAGCACAGGAACTTTCTGTGCTGTGTGTGAATAAGTATGTGAGTATATGCCTCCTTTAGATCTAGAGAACACAGCCAGTCCTGACTCTGGAAATAGGGGAGAACGTTGCTGGGGAGAAGGGTGCCTAGGGAGATCATTTTCAATTTCTCCCTTAGCAGGTACTTGTTCAGTTTTCTGAGGTCCAGAATGGGCCGGTATCCTTCTGATATTTTTGGAATGAGGAAGTATGGAGAATAAAAGCCCATTCCCTGCTTGGATAGAGGAAGCTCCTCTATTGTGCCATGAAGAAGGGAGGTGACCTCTTGCAATAACAGAGCAGTGAGAGGAGGCTGAGAGTTGAACTCTCTTGGAGGAGTCAGGGGGGGGGGGGGTAGACTTTATAGATGAAGCTTGCATCCCTCCCGTACTATGGGCAGAGTCCTGCTCTGATGTGATAAGATGCCACCTGTGGGCAAAGTGGCAAAGTCTGCCGGGAATGAGGGTGGGATTTGAAATCTCTAGAGGCAGAGTGGCTATGTTCTCCAGAAAGGAGTCAAAGATCCTGAGGAGGCTGGGTCTGTTGAGGTGGCTGTGACTTAGGAGTCTGAGCCTTCTTCTGCTGTTTTGATGGTTGCTGCCCCTTTTGAGGGGCATGGTGTTAACACCGTACAGCAGGGGTATAAGAAGGGTAGTACTTATTTTTATTGAAAAATAGCTTTCTTTGCTGCTTTATTCCTAGTTGGGTTGGCAGTAGATCTAGATAGCCTATTGAGTGGTGGTCTTGGATTCCAACTGAGAGGCTTTGTTCTGCCAATCCTTGCCAAAAAGGTTTTCACCAGTGCAAGGATTACCCAGTTTATCCTGAACTCATTGTTCAAGATCCGATGCTTGGAGCCAAGCAATTCTGCGTGCAATGATGCAGATAGATGAAGTTCTGCTGATGCACTCAAAGCAGTCAAAAATTGCCCTGTTAAACTTTGAAACATTTTGAGCATGTTGTTTCACAAGGGTGAGATAATCTGTTATCTTGTCATCAGGGAGAAGAGGAGTCATTAACTCTAAATCCTTGGTGACCTCTCTAAGGAACATACCCATATAGAGTATATAGGAACTGATCCTGGCTGATAACATGGAGGCCTGAAAACAACGTCGACTAAAGGCGTCGAAGGTTCTTGATTCTCTATCTGGAGGGTTCAAGGAATGTGTCTTAGCACTCTTTATCCGATGCATTGCCAATTCTACCACCACGGAATGGTGCGGTAACCGAGTCTTTTGAAAACCGGGACACTCCAGTACCCGGTATCGAGTCATCGGGTATGTGGAGAAATGGTAAGGGGTGTCTCCCACATATGAAGCATAAGGTCATGAAGTATGTGATGAATAGGGAGAGTAGCAGCTTCCTTTGGGTCTATGGCTGAAGAATTTCAAGTTCTTCAGCCATAGGCTCCTTCTCCAAAGTCACCGTTAGGAACAGACCCCGAGCAACATCACGAATAAAGTCTTGAAAAGACATGTCCTCCGGAGGGGATATGCGACATTGTGGTGATGGAGATGGGTCTTCCGGGAGAGTTCTCATGTCCCGGGTATCGGCCGATTAATCGTCCGACAACTCGAAGTATCAATGGGCAGGATGTTCCTGCTCTGCCCGTACATGATACTGATCAAAACCGGTAGCTGAAGCTTGCGGTACCAGAACTTTGGTACCAGAAACGGATTCGAGGGCCGGTATGGGTGGTAGCATGGTGAGCAGCAAAGAAAAATCGATGCAGGCTGTGTCGGTACCAGAGCCGGTACCAGAGCCGGTACCAGAGCCTGAGGGATTGACTGTAAAGGCTTTACCAGTACGAAGGCTGCCAGTAAGGCCACTAAGCTTCGCTGCAGGCTGTGTTGGTACCAGCATCAATGGGAAGGCAGATGCGACTACAAAAAATAAGAAATGACAAATTTTCTGCAGTGACAGGAATTGCTTATTGTCGGTTCCACGGAAAACAAATAACTGAGGAGGCAGAGCTGGAAAGGCAGGAAGGCAGCTACACAGGCGCAGTGGGATGCTCCCAAAAGCTTTCCTATTGGACGCTGGGGAGTATTCCCACACGGGCTCTGTCGGTACCAATAAGACTACATTCCTGCTTGTTCCTGGAGATGCGGAATTCAAAGGTACATAATGGAATTATTTTGGGATGGCAAATTTCTTGACATACACACTGCCGAAAGCTCTCAATGAGACTCCAGTGGTACCAATAGAAATATGAACCCCCTAATGTTTATTTTCAAACACAATTAAAGGGAAGGAAGAAACAAGTTCTTCAGTACTGAAGCTGACTCATGCCATAGAAACTGAATAGCTGTTGGCATGTCAGTACTATCAAGGAGACTGTAACTTTATCACAGACTAGTTGAGGGTATAATTGGTAAAAGTCAGACACAAAAATAAGCACGAATGCTAGTCTATAATCCATGACCAGCATGTCACGCATAAGCGGTTTACGATTCCATTTAAAATGAATATATCTGAAGCAAGTTGGCATGTCTGAATGAAAGAAAATCCTCGACATGATAGAAGTTATAACACTGTCTCCCAAATGTATGAGCCTAACACTCCAAATCTGTCTAGTCTATTGCTTATTCTTCTTTCTTATAAAATATGAAAAACAATCAGGGCTGGTGCAAAGGTACTGGGCACTCTAGGCAAACCTTCAGCCTTACAGCCCCCCCCCCCATAAAAATCATTAGCATCCCAACACCACCCTTCCCACAACAATCCTCTAAAAATGTATAATATATATATTACATGATATAACAATAGAAAAGCAAACTGAATAAAGCAAAAAAAAAAAAAAAAAGATAAATCTAACAAAGAAACAAGACAAAGTCCATCTATTATAAGATCAAGACTCTCCGACACCTTAGACCCATGCTGGACCCCGACAACTTCCGAACAATATTCCAAGCACTAGTCACACCCCACTTTGACTATGCAAACATTATACTCCACGGCCTCCCCAAGAACTCATTGAACCCGCTCCAATTAGCGATGAATGCTGCCGCCCTTGTTGTGTGTGGGATACTCAGGAGCGATCACATATCCCCCATACTAAGAGAGCTACACTGACTTCCAGTAAGCTGCAGGATAGCTTACAAAGCCTTCCTAATGACGTTTAAAGCCTTAAATAACATATCACCCTCATCAATCTCAGCCCTTCTGACCCACAGTCCCAGCAACAGACCTAAGACAGTACTGGCTGCCAATACACTAATCATCCCAAAAATAACCACAAAATGGGCACAATCAACCAACAAACGTGCATTTGTATCCTATACCCCCAGGGCCTGGAACAATCTTCCTCCCCATATTAGAGCAATCAGAGATCTCATGCAGTTTAGAAAAGCCATCAAACACCACCTGTTCCTCATGCACTATTCACAACACAACTACCCCACCACACCTCCCTCCCCTCTACCTAATATCTCAACTTGAACTACATGATCCACAAGAGGCAACTGACAGGTCATGTAATACAGCCTTCGCTAGATTACACCCTGCTGTCCTACACTCGCTCTAATTGAATAACCATATGAACAATGATGGATTAAAGTGGTAACATGCAAATTGTACATAGTTTCCCCAGTTCATCTCATGTTGTTTTCCCCTGTTTTATGTAAACTCTGATTGACTTCGCTGTCATTGAGTCACTTTGTTATCTGTAAACCGCACTGATGGAAAAGAGCGCGGTATAAAAGAAATATTAAATAAATAAGCATTACAACTGAATAGCTATAGTCCACCTCATGGAATAAAGGATCTAGGGGAAAGTCAAAAGTATAATCCCTACAGTTTTCCTACTGCCCTGACCAAAAGCAAAAAACACAAAAAGATTCTATATCATTTACTCCCAGCTTTCTCAGAAAGAAATGTTTCCAATTCTGATTGATCAAAGAAAACATACCTCATAAGATCATAAGAAACAATACATTTACATAGGAAATGGAGGTAGAAGGTGGCCCCCATTACTAATATTTAGATTTAAGTTCTAAAAAAGTCTTCCTATGCAACTGCATACGTCTAGCCTCATCACAAAGAATGTTGATAGGCTGGCCACAAAAGAGGATGGACTTTTTAAAGAAGTATAACTTCAATAAGAAAACTTTTTCTATCCCCGAGCCAAAAGTTATCAATAAAGATGTTCTCTCAAAGACATTATCTTGTGAAGTTCTATGGAATTCCATTAACTCCAAACAATCTGGAGAAGAAATATGATCAAAGCCCTCTCCTTCTCCCACCTCAACTCCTTTTCTCTTTAGGTAAATAGTACAGTTTTGAAACAACCAAAAAATCTACATTGACAATGCAGAACATCCCTCAAATTCCTTTGGAATTACTGAAAAGGTGACAATAAATGCATTAAAGGAAAATTTCAAAATCTTAAATTTCTCACTCTTGAATTACTTTTGAGCACTTGAAGCCTATTCTGAATGACCATACTATCCTCAACTACCATACCCCCAAAGGAATGAATGGTAGGCAAGGAACTCTCCACCTTAGACAGCCTAGACTCACGGGAAGCAAATTTGGAATCCTGACATTTAAATTTATCAATTGACTCCTCAGAAAATTTATATAGTTGACCCAAAGTCCCATTCAATATGGACTCTATTCTCATCATAGCAAGCCATAAATCCTTGAGAGATATATCAGAGGTAGGCTCCAGAACTGAAGGCATCGTAATAGAAGATGATACTGGAAGAGAAACCAAATTGGGATCCAGTGTCATCAGTTCCAACAGCCACCAAAGGAAAGGAGGAGTCCACAGACACTGTTTTTGGAGGAGATCCCTTAGACACCACTGCAGAGTCCAGAGATGTAGCTCCTATAAATCCAGGCTAAGATGGGTGTCTGGAGCTCAAATAGGCATCCAAAGAGGTAACAGTACTCACAACTGGAAGAGTCTGATTCAACATACTTTTCAAAATGTTGATTCATAGGGCGCATGAACCTCATTTCTAAGCCAGGATATGTGGAGTATGATCTTAAGTCTCTCAAATTTACTGCTAATGCTCGGCACAATACTTGCATCATGCCAAAGACAGCCTCCATCTGGAGTTCGTAAGATGTAACATGAATGGGTAATTTTTATTTATTTATTTTATTTTATTTTATACACATTTATATACCGCATCTTCCAAAGTTCAGTTGCGGTTCACAGTGAACAATAATTAACAAAGCAAGTTTGTTTTACAGGGAACGTCATATTATAACAGAACATATTTACAAGGAACATCATTTTATATATAGAATATACAGTCTAAACAATGTGAGATAATACAGTGCAGAATAAACTATATACAATTTTATATATGTATATATATACATGGAAGTGAAGGACATAAGCTGTGAGGTCATCATGAGTGTGTGCTATCTGTGTGGGTTAAAGGGATTTTGCTTGAAGCAGACAGATACCTGTTTAACCTTTGTCTAAAGCAGGTGATGAGTTATCTATGTTATAGTGTTGGGTGAACAGATAAGTTTTCAATTTTTTGCGGAGTTCCATGATCTCCGTTAGTGTTCGTAGCTCCTCTGGGAGGGAATTCCAGATAGTTGGGGCTATGTGAGAAAAGGCTCTGTTATTTGTTGATTTATGGGCTCTTGTATAATCTTTCGGGATCTTTAATCTGTTCAATTGTCCTTTTCTGTGTGTAGGCTTAGATGGTTCTTTGTGTATTAAGTTACATAGCATAGTTGGGGCCATATCATATAAGGCCTTGAATGAGGTTATTATTGTTATATTTGCTTTGAATTGGTAGCCAATGGAGGGAGGCTAGTATTGGTGATATGTGTTGGAGTGAGTTAATTTTCAATATGATTCTGGCCGCTGCATTTTGCGCTAATTGCAATCGTTTGATGTTTTGTTTTGATATGCCTATTAGAATTAGATTGGCGAAGTCAAAATGTGGAGTTATGGTGGCCTGGATTATGTTGATAAAGTCTTGTGTAAATACTAGCGGGCGAAGTTGTTTGAGGGTTTTGAGTTTGAAATAAATTTTCTTTATGGTATTGCTAATGTGTGTTTCCATCGTAAGGTGTGTGTCTAGTATAACGCCTAGATATCTTATTTCGTTTTTATTTTAATTTCTTGGTTTTGAAGTCTTATGTGTGTTGGGGGGATATAGGATTTGTTCTTGGTCACGATTAGAACTTCAGTTTTAGTGTGATTTATGTGGAGGTTTTGTGCTTTTAGCCAAGTTGTGATTTCATTATAGCAGTCTGATAGGAGTTGAAGCGGTAGGTTGGGTATCGTGAATGGAATATACATCATAATATCGTCTGCGTATAGATGATATTTTACTCCAAATTTTTTGAAAATGTTGCAGACTGGTTTTATGTAAATATGAAAAGCAGGGTTGACAGCGCTGAACCTTGTGGCAATCCAATTTGTTGTTTATATGTGGTTGAGTTTTGATTCCCAATTCTTACATTTTGTGTTCTATTATTTAGGTAGGATGAGAACCATTTATGTACTGTGGAGTTTAAGCCTATTTGTCTCAAGTTATTGAGCATTATTGTGTGGTGCATGCTATCAAACGCAGCTAATATATCAAAGAAAATTAGAATGAAGGCCTGTTTATGATTGTCAATCCCTCTTAGGAGCGCATCTATTAAAACTGTGAGGAGTGTTTCAACTCCTTGGCGGGGCCGAAAGCCATACTGTTGCTCATCAAGAGGGTAAGATGAGTCTAGAAAATCCTGTGTCTGTAATTGAACCACTTTTTCAATTATTTTAGCCAAGAATGGTATGCTTGAGATGGGTCTATATGATGCAGGCAAAGTTTTATCAAGTTTGCTGTTCTTGAGGATTGGCCGTATTTGTGCGTGTTTGAGTGATGGTGGGAGGTAGCCTTGGGTTAGTGAGAGGTTCACTATTGAGAGAATGTAGGGTAATAAAATTGGTAGTGTGTTTTTTATCCATGTTACTGGACATGGATCTAGATAAGAAGTTGTGGTGTTGAGACTGGTGATGATATTTTTTAGTGTCTCTTTAGTTATGGGATGAAACTCTGACCATTCATCTGAAGGCTGGTGTGATAAGTTGATAATGTCTATAGACATTGATGGCATTTTTGCTTTGTTTTGATAATGGTGGGCTAAGGTTTGAACTGAGATGTCAGTAATTTCGCTGTCAGAAGTTTGAGGGTTGGTTAGATTTCTGACAATGGTGAATAACTCTCTTGGCCTGTTATATGATTTTGATAGTATTTTAGCATAATATTCTTTTTTTTGTGCTGTCCAAGGTTTCTTTGTATTTAGTGAGGTGGTTATTGTATATAATTTATCAAGGTGTGCTTGGAAATTCTTAATCAAGCCTATAGCACCCAACACAATGGGAAATAACTATCTTTCTGCCACATTTTCTTGGAACTTGATCTTCTCCCTCTCAATTGTGCCCACTCTCCCTTCAAATAAAAGAACATGTTGATGGCCCCATTAATAGCCCAGCTGTCAGCATCTATAGTTTTGCTTTGATTACATACTTGACTTTATAAAATAAGCATGAAATAGATTCAGACAAGTTTTAACACACCTATGTGAGAAATGCTGAGTTTCAAAAACATGCCAATTTTAAGCCCATTTCAGGATGACAAAGGTTACCTATGTGCCTTTATAAAACAAACAGTCTCCCAACTCCAGCTCCACAGTACGTTTTTATACCTGCACGTGTACTAACCATGTGTATTCGCAAGTATTTTTAAAATACATAGGTATATTGCAACTCTGCCTCTGCTCAGTTCAAACTACATTTCCAGGATTGCCTAGATGAGGCACACACCATCTTGTTACTGGGCTTGCTTATACATTGCCACATAACTAGGGCAGGTGTAAACGTCTGCATGTACTCTTTGCGCATCCATTCCAGGCAATTTTATTAAAACTATTTTCCATAGTGCCATTCGAACAACTTTCATCATTATTGATGACCTGCTAATTCAGAAGGGACAGAATAAAGCACAATGCCAAGCAAGTCAGAAATCCAGGTGTGTCTTAAACTATACCTAGAAGTGTTGGAGCTGTGTTTTTGTGTTTTCCTTTTATTGTTGTTCTATATTTCCATCATAAATCCAATACAACGTATCAGAATAGCTGCATATGCTTGTTATACCAGATTCAATAAAGGAAAAGGAAAATAATAATAAAGTTCTTATGCTCAGTTCATGGATATAAAATAGATCTGCAAAGGCATTGAAAAGCAATACAATAAAGTGCAAAGCTCCTGAAGTAATATAAAGGAAAAAAGGGGATGATTTTTGACAGCTGTTTTCACAGCTATGATAGAGCTGCGGTACAGGTATGTTATTGTTATGTGTCATCGAGTCGGTGGCGACTCATGGCAATCCTCTGGATAGCTGACCTAAACTGTGTTCAGTTGTCAGTCAAGCAGCTCATTGTTGATAGAGTGGCACCCATAGCTGCTGTTATTGTATCAATCCATTTCATTGCCGGCCTTCCTCTTTTGCGTTGACCTTCTACCCTGCCAAGCATTATGTCTTTCTCTAACGATTCCTCTCTTCACATGATGCGTCCAAAGTATGAAAGTCAAAGTCAACATCTGAGCTTCTAAGGGAAGCTTAGGTTTGATTTCCTCTAGTACTGATAAACTACAGATATAGGTGTTTATAAAATTGGCCTCACAATTATGTGTTTCAAAGCACAGCTTCTTCATCCTTTAACCTTCCTTCACCCCATCCCATAATCTCTCACAACACAATCTAAAACCAGCAGATCTACATTAATTTAGCCTGTCATACACCTTCCCATTCACAGCCACAAAACTACAGAGCTATAGGATGTCATTTTGGAAGCCCTATTCATGCTTTGGACATCTGAAAACAGACAGACATCCGAAGTCATTTTAGAAGCCAGCTGAGAATGTCCAAATCTGAATCGGTATGTGGTGAAGATGTGGCTGGGGCATTTCCAGGAACCTGGAGAACCCATAAACCATTATTAAGAAGGGACCCAGGATATCAATGCTTGACCCAGTACAAGCATTGCGGAACCTGTGTCTTTTGGGGATACTGCTAGGTACGTATGATTGGACACCGCTGGAAACAGAATACTGGGCTTGATGGACCTTGGTCTGACCCAGTATGGCATTTCTTATGTAACCCCTCTTGAACTCAGAAACATCATAGACATCTGGCATAGTGTAAGTTTAGACCTGCTCCAGACCCAAGCAACTGAAAACATCCAGAGAGTGTGGAGAAGAAAGCACTCCATTCCCAGTATTCAGCACAATGTCAGCATTAGTAGTAGTGGAATTTGAACTCTGGCTGCCCTGTTCCTACCCACTACTTTAACCATTAGGCTATCCTAGAGGTCCAGCTTCTGAAATACAGTTCTGGGACAGTCTAATGTAGATGCCCCTGCAGATGTCCATATTGGGCACATCCATGTTTGTGAAATCATGTCTGCACCTGGACATGCCTGGTTGTTTGGGGTTTTTTTTTGTTTTTTTTTTACATTCTTGCTTAGACATCCCAGATTGCACTTTGATGTCCCTTCTAAAATTCCCCTTTTAGTGTTTACCAACTTCAAACAAACCAAAATATAAATCCAGTGAATTCCTAGTTTCTCTTGACAACATGTCAGAGTGTATGTAAAAGGGCATGAAAAAGGGGTGCAACTCTTTGGTTATGGACCCATTGGAGGCTTGTCAGGTGGGACAGTGTTCTCACCCCCACCTATGAAGTGGGCATTTAAAAAGCTGGCCTGGATATGGTGGGCAGGAACAAAGTGCCTCCTGACTGAACACAAGTCAGCAGCAGATGGCAAATCTTATGTTGCAGGAAGGCTGTCAAGTACACATCCACTCAGTAGATCAGAGTCTCGGCGATCACAAGAAAGAGTTCCCTTTTTAAATCTCATAACAGGAACAGGAACAGGATGTTAGTAGTTCCCTATTCACTGTTTCCTTAGCTAACATTTCAAGCTGCTTCATTGCCCCTCTACTCTGTGTTCTTTGGGAAGCAGTGTCTTCAAATGGGTCAGTTTTGCATATTAACGAGCCTCACTCCTAGGTTGAGGAAGGGGCACAGATAGTCCAACCATTAGGCAGTTGCCAAGGTCAGCAGCTTCTGAGGACAGCAAAGAGCAGTGTATTCAAAGCTAAACAATAGAGTCAGACAGCCAGAACAGCATAAGGCATGCCTAGGGTGCCAATACCTTGAACCAATTCTGGGGACGGCTTTGAAAGCGTAGTTACTCACCTGTAACAGGTGTTCTCCAGGGACAGCAGGAATCAGTCCTCACATATGGGTGATGTCGGCACTGATGGAGCCCTGCACGGAGCATCTCCCCAGCTTTCAAAGAAAGTCTTTGGGAGATGCCACCACACATGCATGGTCCCCTTCCCGCCCAAGGGTACCATCTTGCTCAGTTAAGTGCCATAGCTAGAGCCAAACCAAGAAGATGGCCAAAAATTAATAGCAACTCCAAGGGGAGGAGGGAGGGTGTGAGGACCGATTCCTGCTACAGGTGAGTAACTACACTTTCTCCAGGAACAAGCAGGAAGTCAGTCCTTACATATGGGACTCTCTAGCTCCAAGCTACCAAGGACCAGCATAAAACAGGGGCACGACATAGCCATGGGCAGTCACAGGCAAATCCCTATGACAGACTCAAGGGACCCCAGTGTCCAGGGAGAACCATGGCTTCGGTAGCCTGAACAAGGAGGGTCAGAGGGCAGGAGTTACCTAAACCCCAAAGAGGTTACAGAGTATGCCTGGCCGAAGGCCCTGTCCCGTCGAGACTCCCCCCTCCAGGCAGTAGTGGGCTGCAAAAGTGTGGAGAGAGGACCAGTTGGCGGCCCGGCAGATGTCCACTATGGGCACCGAGCGGAGAATGGCGACAGGTTGCCATCACCTGGACATTGTGCACTGACTTGATGCTTCAGTGGGACACCAGCTTGACTGTGAGCAAACGCGATGCAGTCCACCACCCAGATGGATATGGTCCGCTTAGTGACCGCCCGCCCCAGACGGCTGGAGTCGAAGGAGAAGAAAAGCTGCGAGGCTTTATGGTGGCCCTGAGTCCAATGGAAATAGAAGGACAGGGCTTGCATCAAGGATGACTGATGCAGAGTCGGCATGGATCTGTGGAAAGAAGGTAAGCAGCACTACCTCCCGATTCAGGTGGAAGTCAGAGAACACCTTTGGGAGAAACTTCAGATAAGTGTGAAGCACAACCATGTTCTTGTAGAATCTGGTGTAGGGTAGCTTGGCCACCAGGCCTGAAGCTCACTGACCCTGTGGGCAGAGGTGAGAGCCACCAGAAAAGCTACCTTCCAGGAGAGGTAGCACAAGGAGCAGGTGGCCAAGGGTTTGAAGGGTGGCTTAGTAAGCTGCGCCAAGACCATATTGGAGGTTCCATTCCACTGGGGGTGTATGGATGGGAGATTTGGAGAGCAATAAGCCCCGCATGAATCTGGAGATGAGGGGCTGCACTGACAGAGGCTTGCCCTCCATAGGATGGTAGTGGGCAGAGAGCGCATTTAGATGCATCCAGACAAAACTGGACTTAAGTCTAGCCCATGAGAGGTGAAGGAGATACTGAAGGATCACATGCACCGAACAAGAAAATGGGTCCAATCCGTGTACCACACGGAGAACCAGCACCACATGAATGCATAAGCCCATCTCACGGAGTCCTTACGAGAGGCTAGAAGGATGTCCTCCACATCCTTGGAGAGATTAAGGAGAGCTAAGGTGACCCATTCAGCTGCCAGACTGTGAGAGACAGAGATCCTAAGTTGGAATGGAGGATCGAGCCCTCTTCCTGTGTCAGAAGTCCTGGAGAGCTCCCGAGAGGGACCGGGGATTCCATCAAGAGACTGAGCTGCCTGGGCCACAAGGATTATCGATGCCCTGTCCCATTGGGCCTTGAGAAGGGTCCAGGCTATCAAGGGCATAGGATGGAAGGTGCCTGCTGACACCCGGGATGGGTGGGGTTGGGGACTGCAGGACTGGGGCAGCTGAGCATTTGCCAGGCTGGTAAAGAGGTCGAGGCTGGGAGAGCCCCACAACTGGAAAAGTCCACACGCTACCTCCAGGTCCAGGTGCCACTTGTGCGACTGAAGGACCCTGCCCAGCCTGTCAGCCAAAACATTGTTCTGGCCCGGTAGGTAAACTGCCTTGAGGAGAATCCCATGGCGGATCACAAAGGAACAAAGGGCCAAAGCCTCCTGGCAGAGGTGGTAGGAGCCTTTGCCGCCCTGCTTGTTCACGTAGAACATCGTGACCTGGTTGTCCATCTGGACAAGGACCGCTCTGTGTTGCAGGTGGTGCCTGAAGGCTTTGAGAGCGAGGAAGACTGCTCTGAGCTTGAGCAGATTGATCTGTTGCTGGCTCTCCTTGGAGGACCAGGCTCCCTAGGTGCAGAGCTCTCCGCAATGGGCGCCCCAGCCCATCACAGGGAGGCATCTGTTAGGATCCTCTGGGGGCTCTGGGGTTGAAAGGCCATCCCCACCTGCAGTTGTTGAACATCGTGCCACCAGGTTAGGGATTCTGTCAGTTGATGAGACAATGTGACCCTGTTGTGGAGTCGCCCGGTGGCCTGGGACCAGAGACTAGAAATACCACTGAGCCGCCCTCATGTGGAGGCAGGCATCAGGAACCACGTGAACCGTAGAGACCATGTGACCCAGGAGGCGAAGCAATGTTCGGGCCGACACTGTGCGGTGTCGCTGTATCTTGGTCACAAGCTGCTCGACTCTGTCAAGGGGGAGGAAAGCCCTGGCCTGGATAGTGTCAAGGTGGGCCCCGATGAACTCTAGTACTTGATCATGAAACCCAGGTACTTCAACACCTGGATGGTACAGCCGGTGGCCTGCTCGGCTTCCGAGGCCATATCCCCCTTTACCAGTCAATTGTTGAAGTAGGGGAAGACGCAGGTCTTTTGAAGGCGGAGATAGGCCGCCATCACTGCCAGACACTTGGTGAAGACTCACGGGATGGAGGTGAGGCCAAAGGGAAGGTACTGGTAGTGATTGCCTCCGATCACAAACATCAGGAACTGTCTGTGACTGGAATGGATAAGGATGTGGGTGTAAGCATCTTTCAAATCCGAAGAGCATAGCCAATCTCCCTGTTGGAGTTAGGGCAGCAGTGTTCCAAGGGAGAGCATCTTGAATCTCTCGTGCACCAGGAATTTATTGAGGTTCCTCAGGTCCAGAATGGGCCCGAGGCCTCCTGTCCTCTTCGGAATCAGGAAGTACCTGGAATAGAAGCCTTTCCCCCTTGAGGGATGAGGCACAGGATTCACAGTCTCGTCTCTGAGAAGGCCTGTGAGCTCCTGCAGTAGCAAGGCCCAGTGTAGGGGAAACTGAGGAGGTTCCCTGGAAAAGAAGGGCAGAGCAGTCCATTCCAGGTGCAGAAGGTAGCCCTCCCAGACACCCTGGAGAGTCCAAGTGTCAGTGGTGATGTAGGCCCAATGGTAAGTGAAGTGGACCAGACATCCCTCGGTGGAGAGCTGGTTCTCCAGAGGAAGAGGGGCTATGCAGATGGTGTCAAAACCTTGACCCCAGGCTGGGCTGGGACCGGTGTCTGGGTCTTCTGACCCTTGGGTTTCTGCAGCCCCTGGCCTGTGCCCTTGCCCTGGGGACATGCTGAGGGGCCTGGGCAGCCAGATAGACAGGTAGCCTCAATAAGGTTGATAGCCTTCTGGAGGAAAAGGGGGCTTCTTCCCTTGTGGCTTCTTCCTGGGAAGAGTGGAAGTCTTTCTAGAGAGAGTCAGGTCCAAGTGACATACTCAGTCTCAATCTCGGCCACCTTATCTGCTCGCCGAGGCACGGGACATCTAGGAGTTTATCCTGAACCCACTGCTCAAGGTCTGAAGACTGCAGCCAGGCCTGGTGGCAGGCACCGATGCTGGTGGCGGCCACTTTGGTGCTAGACTCGAAGCCGTTGTAAGTGGCTCAGGAGAGGTATTTGGAACACTCCGTGACAGACTTTGTCAGAGCCTGGAAGCACCACAGATGGTTTCCATTGAGGCCTGCGGCATAGCCGCCAAGCTCCTTGGCCAGTTCCCACAGAAACATGCCAATGTAAAGTTGGTATGTCTGAATGCGGCAAGCCAGCATTGAGCCCTGGTAGCATTTGCACCCCAGAGCATCGAGTGTGTAGGACTCCCTGCCCGGTGGCACTGAATAGTGCATCTTCAGACTTTTTTGCTGGCACATGGCCAACTCAGCCACCATGGAGTTGTGAGGGAGCTGTGATTTGTGGAATCCTGGCCCCCGCTGGACTTGATACATCATGTTGAGATGTTGGCTCATGATGGGCACCAAGGCTGGCGTCTCCCACATTTGGAGGAGAAGCCTGGTGAGTATCGAAGGCCCAGGGACTGTGAGGCTCTCTTTAGATGCTGCCTCGTACTGGAGGATGTCTAATTCCTCTGTACGCGGGTCCTCCTCCAACTCAGTAATGAAGGAAAGGGCCCGTGCCATATCCCAAATGAACTCGAGGAAAGAGGTATCCTCGGGCGGGGAATGGTACTTAGCAGCTAGGGGAGATGTGTCTGATGCAAGGTCCTGGTGGGCCCGGGACTCCAGGGATGTCTCGACATCGGACTCCCAATCAGAGTAGTCCGAAGAGGACTCTGTCCTCTGGCTGCAGGAGGGCTGGTAACTCCTGTCCCTGGTGCTTTGAGGCAGGGGCATGGCCGGAGCCACAGGCATTTGCCTGCAAAGATCTTGCTCCCGAGGATCGGGAGCGAGAACTAGACCCTCACAGAGGATCTGCCCGAGGCATCTGGCTCTCAGCGATCGCAGTAGCGGCCCGGGGAGTCCTCGATCCTCGAGGTCTCTGTGGGGCTGGGAGTTGGCACCCACTTTGATATCAGGAATGCAGAAACGCTGCATTCCAAGGCCAACATCCATGCTTCCCACTTGGGGGTTGCAGCCATGGACACAGACACCGGCATGACTGAGTCAGGCGTCGCAGAGGAAAGGAGGCCATCGATGGGACAGGCCTCAGGAGACCACGATCCGTCACCAGAGGCCACAACCTCTGCCCTGGACACCTTCCGAGGGCATTCCTGTTCTGGGTCATCGGAAGCCCTGCGTGAATTAAGAGAATGGGCACAGGACTTCCTATGCCTGTCCACTTCTCCAGACAAGGCTCTCAAGGTCTTCCTCTTCTTCTTATGTGCATGCTCCAGGGACCCTTGCTTGGAGTGTCGGCAGGCCTGCGGAGTGGCCGCGGGGGCCTTATGCGAGTCAGAGGATCCGGGAGGGGCCTTCGGGCGTGAGGCTACTGGAGAAACCGGGGTTGAGTCTGCCTTGTGGAAGATGTCATCCTGCTTAAGCCGACGGCTCTCTATGGCCTTTGCGGACATTTTCTTGCACAAGGAGCATTCCTACAAGTTGTGGTCAGCGCCCAAACACCAGAGGCAGCAATCTGAGTATTGGTGAGTGACATGTTTTTGGAGCACTGACCACATTTCTTAAAGCCAGTGGCCATTGAGGGAAAAAGAACCCCAGCGAGGTCGAAGACCCTCGATGCGGCCAGCGGTTAAAGGCACAAAAACGCTGGGATTGAAAAAATCAAGACAAAAATGAGTTTCGAGGCCCGGTCCATTTGCAGCAGGCCTCGTGCGGGCAAAGAGCCAGCACAAGCCAGAAAGGTACAAAAAAAAAAAAAAATAGTACGAGAAAATCAACTTTTTTCTTGGGGGATGAGACAAACGTCTGTAGGGCTCCACAGAAAAAGGGAAACTGAGCAAGATGGCACCCTTGGGCAGGAATGGGACCACGCATGTGTGGTGGCATCTTCCAAAGGCTTTCTTTGAAAGCTGGGGAGATGCTCCGCACAGGGCTCCGTTGGCGTCAACATCACCCATATGCGAGGACTGACTTCCTGCTTGTTCCTGGAGAAAAGGGGATTTTCTATTAGCTAAAATGTAAAAGCAGAAGTCCTAGTTTAAGACACATTTTGACAATTCCTTATCTTTGACATCAAAGTCATCAAATATGAATTTTAGTAGTGCACACTTAGGGGCATAGAAACATGATAGCAGAAAAAGACCACATGGCCTATCTAGTTTGCCCTCCACAACAGTCCCCTTTTTACCTTTAGAGATCCTCTGTGTTTGTCCCATGCATTTTTGAATTCAGATACTGTCCTCATCTCTACCACCTCCACTGAGAGACTATTCCATGCATCTTCCACTCTTTCCGTAAAGAAATATGCATGTTCAGTAAGCTGAGCTAGCTGGTAACATGGGCTTGAGCGCGTACTAATGGCCCACAATACAAGCACGTATGCTGAACAAACAGCATGGGGTAGTTCCAGCTATCTGCTTGGTGCATGACAGGAAGGGAAATGGGCAGGTTAGGGGTAGAGCATAGATGTGTTTGCATATTACAATTAGTGCAGGGGTTGACAACACACATTTGCTGTCGATGTTGCAGGTAGTGCAGGTGCACTTAACCCTTTGAAGGCCTACTTTAAATTTTTAATCCACATTCTGCAGCCGGGTTAATTTTTGCATATTTCAGGAAAATTGTACCCATCTTATTCAATATATTCTAATAGTGATTTTCCTTCTGCTATGGTCATGTATTATATACCATTTGATAGGAATATTTAGTCAGAACTTTTGATCCTGAGAGTTTTGGGCTCGGCCTGGAAAGGGTTAATGTCACCTCAATGCATGGCATTAAGTGGGTCTGCATGGCTGCTGGCACATTAGGGTCCGAATTAGTGCAGTATGTGTTGAAACTATGCTGAACATGTCCCCAACAGGCAGCGCGATACCTACAAAACTCTAGCACACTTTAACAAACATATCCCTTATAATCGGTCTGTTTAAATATGTATATGCTGCTCTGGGCAATCTTTTTTGACTGAAAAGGAAGAATACAAATGTCAAATATAGATAGATAATTTACTAAGGTCATTTTCAGTAGGTGTCTATGAGCCTGCAAGCTGATTTTCAGAAAAACTCCCTACAGAGTTTTCCTTTGAAAATGCACTGGGTCACACCTGTACTGTAGAAGTATTTTATTTTATTTAACTGTTTTATTATACAGCTTTTTGCCGTGTCAAAGTGGTGTGCATATAATAAGGATTGCAAGTTGATACATTGAACAGTTTTTAAGTGCAGTAACAGTAACTTATATACATTTTACAGGAGTTACACTTTGGTACAAAAGGACAGAACTCATGTACAGCAGTGATCAATGTGGTGTGCTTGGGTTTAAGTACAGCAGAGAACAATATAATAAGTCAGGACTTAGGTACTGAAGTTTACAGAGTGAGAAGGGGGAAATGGTAATGGGGGGCTAGTGGGATGAGATGGGGTTGTGGAAGGTGTGCTAGATGATTAATTGGATGAATTGGGGGAATGCTTAGGAGGGTTGTATTGGAGGGGTATTTTACGAACATATGTTGTGGGTTAGAAAAGTGAAAAGCAGGCACGGGGGTTTCATAGTAAAATCCACAAGCATGTTTTCGTTTTATTTTTTGGTTTTGCCCTGGACCCATCCCTCCCCCCCCCCCCCCCCAATAGAGGGCCCAGGACAATTTTGTAAAGAGCATTTTTCATGGATAAATTCCACATAAAATTTCTTTTAAAGATGGTAACAATCAAACTGTCTACATGCAGTATTTGCAAACTCTGAGGGTAATTTTTACCCAGTAATTTTGTATTTTTACTTTGAAAAACAGCCTAAGGAAAAAAAATATCCCCTTATGTCTGTATTTTCTTTCTGTGTTACTGCTTTTTCTAATTAAGATAACATACGTACTTTGGAAAATTCAAAAGTATGCATGTAATACCTACTGTACCTGAATGTAACTCATCTTGAACTATTACTGGAAAGGCGCAAGCTAAAAATGCAAATACCAAAACCCTTCCCCATCTCACGCCTAGCAAATCTTCCCTTTGCTGTGGGTGAAATTATATCCCATGGGGGTAATTGTGAAATAGAATGCCAAAGCTGTCAGGGCACATAAGCCCTTATGTTGAGCCTATTTAATAAAAGAATTAAACTCCCATCTCCACCAAGTGCAACTGGATTGTAAATATATGGATTGTAATTCTGATATTTTTTCTGTACAATTAGACTTTCTTTCCTTTTAATGGGCTATATTATAGGGAGATCACCAACTCTATATGCATTCATGTGTGTCTTCACCCTTTAATAAAATCAAAGGCCCTTAACACAATATTTTTGAATATATCTTTTTGTAAAAAGTCTTTCATAAATATTTCTACATAGAGTATCTACAACATGGGAGGAGTGGTCTAGTGGTTAGGACAAGGTACTTCAAGGCCGGAGGGCCAGGGGTTCAAGTCCCACCTGGGGACAGCAATCTCAGGCCGGAGGAAGTGGGATTTCTAGTCCTATAGGCACTCCTTGTGGTCTTGGGCAAGCCACTTAACCCTCCACTGACCATGTTCCCTGTAAGTATTAGTGTATGTGTCTCATATCCCCTTGTGTTAAAAGTATCCCCCAATTGACCACTTTGACCCAGTGAAAAGCAGGATATAAATACAGCTAAATAAATAAATTGTACACAAATATCCAAACAGTATAATATTATTATATATCTTCTCAATTTTCTTCACTGCTATCATTTTAAAATACCTCCACTCTCTGCACCACCAAATGTATATCTTCAATATAATTCATCTTCACATTCTCTTGTCATGTTTCAAGCAAAAATTCCTCAGGCTTTTAATATTCTCACAGATTGTGCATGTGCTCACACCGCTGCAGATGTCAGATCTTACATGTATAGTTTGGCCATTTTGGAAACCCAGACAGGCAGATGTCGCTAGTGAACTATGGAGGACTATGTACAGCGTTAGGATTCTTTCTACAGTGTTTCACTTTGGAGGGGGAAAATCAACATTAGGGGGATTGAGGATATCCCCCTTAAGCCTTCTTGTAATGGAATGGTCAATAGAAACACTTCCAGAAAATGTCTTGTCTGGGTGCAGGCGTAACTGCAGAGGTGGGAAATTGTGCTCATACACATGCATCCCCTGTATGAAACTGAAGATACATATGTAGATTTTTGCCCTGCCTGAAATGCCCCCAGAACGCTTCCTAGCTAAACATTTATATATGGACATGCTCGGGGTGAAAACATTTCAACCATAGCTTTTCCAAAATCATCACATCTGCTACTTCCACATTTCAAGCACAAATAGGGCTTTTAAAATAATCCCTATACTACCTAAAATTAGGAGCTGTGCTATTCGAGTGCCTACTTTAGGTGTGCATATGCTGGGACGGTTTTATAAATGCCTACTTGAGTGCATAAAATGCTGTTTCACATGCCCGAGTTGCTTGTAAACTTACTTCCATAGCGATATAGGAACAAATTTTACCTGCATATAAGGTGGTGTAATGCCATACGCAGTGCAGAGCATGTGGGACATGTCATTCACGTGATCTCTTCACACAAATACTATAGTCCAGGCTCTGAATCCAGTCCAGGCTTTTCAAGAAACACAATGAGCCACTCTCCTAATACAACAGCAGTCCTGTCGTGGGGAACCACCCACTAAGGGCTAGCTCTAAAAACACTGCGCTTACTTCAGCAACACTGCTTGGCATGGTCTTTCCTTCTCAAAGCACAAAACCTCAATAGTTCTTCAAAACAAAAGTAAGCCATCATACATAGCCCCAGCAAACAAAAGGTAACTCCATTTCTCTCACTCACAAGTGCACAGGTGGAAAGCCTGGGGCCCTCTTCACCCCCACAAACAAACTGCCATTACCACGCTGTCTTTCTTAGTGCAATAGCCATGTTGCAGACAACCACAGCTTTGGTAACTGTGCAGCAGCCCTTTCCCCCTTCCTTCAGGTTCTATGTAAATTTGCTGAACCTGCCCCAGGGCTATATCATTCACCGCTTCAAACATGGTATCTCCATGGGTTCAAGAGAAGTGCTCTCTTCATATTCCTGTGCTTCAATGGGTTCCCCCTGGTCTGTTTCTCTGCTCCTGAAGCATAGGGACCTTTTGAGAAGCAGGGGCAAGCTCCTGAAGGCTGCAGTTCCTTCTTTCCTGGGGCCTCCTCTCCAACTGCCCCTGCATTGCTTTTTACACATATACTCCAGCCACAACCTGTCTTCGTTGCTTGCCTCCTTCCCCCATTAAGGTGGTCCTTGCTTAACAGGGCTTCCAAAACCCAACTTTCCTTGGCTCTTCTTCTCAGATTGCTTATTGCAGGAGCCCTCCACCACCTGTGTGTTCTCTTAATTAGATCACCTGATATTTTCTGTGGTGGGCCTTCTTATCCTAAGGGATTCTGGGACTTGTAGTATGACTGGCCCTGCCACAGTGGGCAAGTTTCCAAAAAAACATTTCTGCAGATTAAGCACTGTTCCACCCTGAAAATTTCTCTAACTCCAAGATGACTTGGAATTTAGCTTGATAACACTGAAATCTGCACATTAAGATTTTGTGAATTTTGTATAATGTCAGAAAGTCTTCTCTGTCATTATCAAATACTGTAACCTACTGTTACTACTACTTATCATTTCTATAGCGCTACTAGGCAAAGAAGCTGAAATTAACAGAGCATGCAAACAAGATATCCTGATAGTCATAGGAGACTGGAAAGCAAAAGTCAGTAACAAAGAAGAAGGCAAAGTGGTCTGAAAATATGGACTTGGCAACAGAAATGAAGCTGGAAAAAGACTGATAGAATTCTGCAGGACCAATGATCTATTCATCTCAAACATCTTCTTCCAGCAACACAAGCGGCAACTGTACACATGAAATTCATCCAATGGACTGTACAAAAATCAAAGAGAAAATCTGGAACTGACTGTGGTACATATCACCAGCTATTAGTATTCAAACTAAAGCTGAAAAAGATCAAGCCACTCATGAATGTAGCAAACTGTTATTTGAAAATATACAACCAGATTTTAAAGACTGCCTGCGAAATCGATTTACCACCTTGGATACAAATGACAGAGCACCAGAAGAGTTGTAGGATGACATCAAGAAAGTTGTGCTTGAAGGAAGTGAAAAGTCTCTGCAAAAGATGAAAAAGCAAAATTGGCCAGAATTGGTTTATTTATTTATTTGACAAGTTTTGTATCCCGCTTTTTCCTTCAATCTGATTGATGGTATTTGATATACTGCCCTTAACATTTACAGAATGAAGAAACTCTGAAAATTGCTCAGAAATGCAGAGAAGCTAAAGCCAGAGGAGCAGTGGCATACCAAGGGTGGGGTAGTGGGTGTGGGCCACCCTGGGTGCCAGCTGGGCACTAACTTGGTAGCGCAGCAAACTTACCAAAAAGCTGACTTGCCACAGCGCCTTGCACTCTGTGGTTCAGCTGTTCATCCCTCCCAGCCGAAGTCTCGTGAATCGCAAGACTTTGGACGGGAGAGAAGAGCAGCTGGGCCACAGAGTGCAAGGCACCACGACAAGCCAGCTTTTTGAGAAGTTTGCTATGCTGCCTCTGGGGACCCAGCCAGGGGAGGGGGTGCAGTGCCATGCCACATGGGGAGGTGGGGCACCGGCAGAGCAGGGGGGTGCTGAGGGGGCAGGGAACACCACTGCAGAGGAGAAAGAATCATGGAATGTAACAGAAATTTCCAACGTGCAGCAAGATGAGACAAAGAGAAATTAGACTTACCTGCTAATTGTGGTTCCTTGAGGAACTCCAATCCAGTCCTGCACCTCTGGGTGGTGCACCTCTTCCAGCAGCTTGGAGACTGAACATGTCATCTTTTGATGACACCAATGCACTTATGCAGCTGGCATCGCCTACCAGCCCCAGTAACCTATTGACAAAGCAGACTCATAGGAGAAACAAATAAGTAGCTAACCATGTAGAAAAATCATTCTCATCCTGAAATAAGCTGAACAAAGCTGAAATAAGCTGATACCACCCCTTATATCCCCCTCCAGGGGAGGGTACCCTCACCCCCCCTCTCAGTAAGAGGGGTTTTACCTGTAGCACACCTGTGCCACTCAAACATGTGGAGAGCGAAAGATCAACAGCTCTTCCAGTCTGCCCCCTCCACCAACGCCAATTGCAGCGCACTCTCTGGCGGCCCCCGGAAACTTTCTTCTCCAAGGGAACCCCCCCTTGGACTCCCCCAAATCCTTGATCAACTTATCCAGGTCCTTCCCAAAAAGGAGCTTCCCCTTAAATGGCAGCTTACTGAGGTGTGCCTTAGAGGAACTATCCGCTGCCTAGTTACAAAGCCATAAGTAGCGCTGGGCTGCCACCAGAGAGGCCATACTATTGGAGAGTGCCCTGATGAGATTGTAATGGGTGTCCACCAGATAGGCCGCTCCTGACTCTAGCTTGAATGCTTCCACTGCCAAGTGCGCTTCCGACTCTCCCTGTTGAAGCCTTTGCGACCAGCGGAGGCAGGCCCTCGCTATCCATGCCCCACAAATCGAGGCCTGTAGGGAAAGGGCGTTGACATCAAAAGTCTGCTTCAACAAGGTGTCCAGCTTTCTGTCCTGGGCATCCTTGAGGATGCGCTACCTTCTACCGGGCTCGTGGTCTTTTTGGTAATGGCCTATACCGCCGCCTCCACCTTAGGTGTCCGAAGGATCTCGCGCTCCTGCTCTGGTATAGGGTAGAGGCGCGTTAAGGCCAGCATCCCCCAAAGGCTGGCTTCCGGCAGATCCCATTCCCCCTGGATCATCTGCCAGACCACTCTGTGCACCGGGAATACGGTTTATGTCCTCTGCACTACCTGGAGCAGAGAATTCTCCAATGTCTCATCCTCTGCAGGTAGGCTAGTGAGCATATTCAGGGCCTTCAAGGCCTCCACAATGAGCGCCGGAAGCTCCTCCCTGCGGAACACTCGAACAAGGCAGGACTGATCGTCCTGCTCTGGGATCTCTCCTTCTTCCAACTCCTCCTGCAGATCCAATTCCGTATCAAGGTTCTCCCCCTCCGGACCCTCAGACAAAGGCAACTATTGCCACTCCTCTGGGCCTTGAGCCCTCTTTGCCGCAACTGCCACCATCTCATCTTCCCTTGCGCCAGCTGTCTTTTTGGTCCTGTGTACCAATGGTGAAGTGCCCCTCGCCAATCCCTGCTGGCGTAAGCAGAATGCCCTGTGCAGCAGCAAACAAACTCCGGTGAAAAATCACCCGGCAGTCCAGTTGTTCCTAGGGGTTGCAGGGAGAGGGTCCAGTTGTTCCAGGGGTTGCAGGGAGAGGGTCCGGGGGTAGCTGAGGAACTGTGGACCGGATCAGGCAAAGCCAACACAGGAACTCTCTCTCCCTGGTATTCCTGTGTCAGGGAAGAATCCTCCTGCCCTACCTTATCCAGTATGTCCTGCTCCAGAGAATTAGCTTCTTGTGTGCAGCCTACACAAACGCCTGTCCCCGAGATTGCCCACCGGTGGGTCCTGCACACAAGACCTGGCTGGCATGCCGCCAAAAATGGGAAAAATGGTTCTACTGATCAGCCCCCTCCTCTTTGCGGAACCTTGAGGGAGCAAACCTCTTGCTGTGTCCCTTCCCCAGCCAAGGCACCACTGGCAATGAGGAAGGCAATGGGACATGTCTGTGGTTTTTTTTTTTTTAATTAAAAGCAAGAGTTCTAGGATCCCTTAATTAAACTGACAAGAGAAAAGAACTTAAAACAACTTCAAAACAACTTAAAACAACTAAAAAAAAATCGAGATAAACAAAACAAAACAAGGCCTCCTAGCAGAGCTAATCTCAAGAAATCACCCTGAAATCACCACCGGTAGCCCACTGCTATCTAAATGGCCCTCGAGCAGGAGTGGGAGCAAGTGTACAGGCTGGGACTCAGAAAACGCACCAAACTTTCCCGTTCCACTGCAGCTACCCGACATGTGCAGGGGAAGGCCTCAATCTGACCTTGCGCTCCTGGCGGCCTCCGGAGTGTCCTGCTTTCACTCTTCCCTGTTCTTACCTCAGGGAGATGAGCAGCCCTGTTGATTTCTTTGTTCCCTCACACTCAGTCTTCAGCTTCAGTGCTTAGAGGGAGGGGCGATCCGAGCTGCAGGTCAGATGCTCATTCTCCATGCGGCGGCTCCTCACCCATAGAAAGGTTCGGGAGCCACCAGATGCTGCGGGCTGTGAAAGACCTTCACCAAGCAACAGTCCCCCCCTCCCTCCCCGGCTAAAGCAGGGAAAGGAGGAGTGAGGGAAGGGTAGCCACCACTGCACCTGCCCTGCTGTCCTGTGCTCCGGCCCCTTATTGTTTTTTTTTTTTTTTTTTTTTAAACTAACAAATAAAATCAAACCTGTAGCTGACAGGAAAGCAAGATTCCTTCCCAAGTACTATCCTAAATCTATCCTAAGCTCCTTAGTTGTCCTTTCAATGAGTACAGAATCCTGGCTCACTACCTCCTTTAGCTGCTTGGAGACTGCGCATACTGGGGACAGTAGGCGGTGCCAGCTGCATAAGTGCACTTGTGTCATCAAAAGATGACATGCTCAGTCTCCAAGCTGCTGGAAGAAGTGCACTACCCAGAGGTGTGGGACTAGACTGGAGGGACCAAAAGGAAAGAGAAGTACAACAATGACACATGCAAGGAAATAGAATCAGAAACTATTAGAGGAAGAATAAGATCGGCTTTCCTAAAGCTACGAGAGTTAAAGAAAAAATTCCAACCTCCTATTGAAATGCTAAAAGACACTCAAGGATCCACATTGAATAATCCTAAGAAGATCAAGAAAATGTAGAAAGAATACATCAAGTCATTATACCATAAAGATCAAGTGGATCAACAGGCCTTTTAACTTTTACCTTATGATCAGGAACCATTGGTGAAGAAAAAGGTCAAAGCAGCATTGAAAACATGAAAGAATAAAGCATCAGGCATTGATGGCATTCCTGATGAAGTATTACAGCAATACGATGCAGCTGTTACAATAATTACAAGGCTCTGCCAGGAAATTTGGAAGACAACATCATGACTAGAAAAGATCTGTGTCCATACCAATACTGGACTGACTGGAAAAGATCTGTGTTTATACCAAAACTGAAGAAAGATGATCTGATTGGCTGTGGACATTATTGCACAATCACTCTGATTCCATATGCCAACAAGATTCTACTCAAGATCATTCAGAGGAGACTACAACCATACATGTAATGAGAACTGCCGGAAGTGCAAGAAAAATTTTGGAAAGGGCGAGAAACAAGAGACATCATCACAGATGTGAGATGAATCCTTTTAAAGGCAAAAGAACACCAAAAGGATATCTACATATGTTTCATTGACTACAGTAAGCCATTTGATTGCATAAATCATGAAAAACAAAAAACTATGGGCCACTTTAAGAATGGATATATCCACTTGATAGCTCTCATGCACAACCTTTACATTGATCATAAAGCAACAGTTTGAATGGAACAAGGAGAAACAGAATGATTTAAAATTAGCAAAGGTTTAAGACAAGGCTGCATACTTTCCCTATATCTGTTCAATTTATATACAGAACAAATCATCAGAGAAGCAGGACTGTATGAAGACAACCAGAATGTGAAGACTGGTGGAAGACTCAAACAACCTTCGCTGTGCTGATGATATCACATTACTGTCTGAAAGTGAAGACAATCGGAAACATCTGCTTCTCAAGATCAAGGAACATAGGGGTATGTTTACTAAACCGTCTTAACGTCGCAGCGGTGGTATTATTGCGCGATATTTTCACGCGATAACATCACTTATCGCGCGATAACATGGCGGCGGCGTTAAGGCACACTAACGCTGTGAAATCCGGGTCTGAAGGGTGGAGTAAGGCTTCCCAGAGGGCGGAGAGAAGGGGTCAATGGGCGGAGAGTGGGCGGGGAGAGGCTCCAGGCACACTAACACTGTGAAATCCGGGTCTGAACACTAACGCCAGTGAAACTCTCGCGTTAAGGCACATTTGCAGGAAAGAGAAACCATTTCAGTCTGCAATGTGCAGCAAAGGCAGGGAAACCTAGAAAAGTGATAGTTGTGATACATGTGCAGGAACCGAAAAGGCAAATAAACATATACATATATAAAATGACCAGAACCACATTTAAAATCCCAATAACCAAGCTGGCTGATAGTGATATTAATGATAAACATAAAGCAACACTACTGACAAAGCGTAAAAATTAAGATATCATGTTTGAAAGGGTCTATGCTCCATCCCCCTACAAAGTGAATGACCCCACATTGAAATAGCGCTGATCAGGGTTTCTGTTGTTTAGATTGGGCAGGTTTGTTATGGCGTGCACATGTGCAGCAACATCAGAGTGTGCACATAGGAAAGGGAAACTGTACTGATGCTGTAAATGGGATACAGGGGGCTGCAGGCGGCACATGCTGTGGTCCATCTGGAGCACAGAGCGGACTAGGCAGATGCCTAGGTGGCATATAGGAATGCCAAAACTGTAAAGCAGCAAGACAGCAACTGACGAGGGTCCAACATGGGCATGTGTGTGTGTCCCACAGTGTCATAGGGGATATTACCCAGCAGGTACCCCCAAGGGCACATAACATTGGCAGGCGGTGGCGGGGGGAAGTGCACATGTCCATGTAGGCACCCCTACCCGAGAACCCACACCATAGGCAGCTGCCTACTGGCACACTGGATGGCTTGGGACTGTGCACCACCAGCATCACCGGCATAATGGCACGGCAACATGGTGGCGGAGGGGTGCTGGTGGCAGAGGGGGCAGTGGCATCTGCCCACAGCAGACCATGGCCGAGCCCCGTTTGGGTGGGTACCGTGCACTGCAACAGACAGGGTCTTTCTGACAAACAGTCATGGTATCCCCAGGGAATGATCTGTCCCTGTGGCAACAGTGTGATGCAGTACACACAGCCAGTGTGTTCAGTAGCAGAAGGTCACAAGTTCATCCCAGCTGTGGCTCCTGCCAACCCTGTCCCCATATTTTACCCAGTACTAAACCATGGTAATAAATAAGGAACCTTTATTGCAGATAAAATAAACATGCCTGAAACACCTATATTTTACCCTACAGAGCACAGACACCATAAACATGTGAAATCCCTAGAGCAGAGTTTCCCAACTGCAGTCCTGGAGGGCCAAACACCATTCAGGTTTCATGCTGTCCCTAATAAATATGCCTGTGCTGCATTTGTATGCACCGTCCCCATTGTATGCAAATGTATCTCATGCATATTCAGGACTGCCACAAACCTCTATATTTGCACAATGCTGGCATAGGTGTGGGAGTGTGTGTACAGTGTGTTGTGGCTGCCTACATCTTACTGAGCCCACATTGCTTGCACTGTTTCCAGTGTTAGCCTGCCAATGTGCATAATGAGGAGCAAGGTACTGTGGGTATGGCCCAGACAGGGTGGCATGGGCAGGATGCATCTGCACAGGGTATGGGGCAATGGCTGGGACATTGTAGTGCCCGACCACCACCTGCACGGACAGGGTGGCCACAGCATGTCATGCTGAGAGGTCGCTCTCACCCTGACTAAGCAGTGACCACGGCATGGCTAGGTTCTCCCATAGTGCTATGCATTATTTCTCTCAAGTAATATTTATGGGTTCTCTTTTCTGGGGCCTAGTCACTGACATACCTGCATGCTGTGTGTGCTGCCATCCCAGTTTTGGGTGCACACAGTTTCTCCAGGAACATGCACTATGTACTAGCTAGCAGACTGTCTGCAGTTAGCATCTGTATGGCTGCACCACCTTGCAGGGTGCAGCAGGGGCACACTGATTCCCATCTGCTGGTGTATGTCAGATCATAGTGTGAGGTAGCTGAGCTGACTGGGCCCACTACCTATCTGCCAGTGGCCCTGTCCAAAGTGCAGGTCTTCAGCAGCTGTCTGTTCTCCACCAGGACTGGGATTGCTGGTCCCACAGTCTGTCCTCATGTACCTTCACTGCTCCCCTTGCAAAGGGGTGAGAGTATGGGTCTGTTGGGGGGGTTGGGGTGCCAGATCATATCTCCCACCCTGACCCAGAAAGGGTGGATTGCTAAGTCCATTGTTGCCATGTGAGCCCTGACACAACCCTGCTCCCTAAACAGGTGACCATAGCAAGCACAGTGGATATGCACTATGTTGTGTGCATCATGGTCCACAAGGGCCAGACATGACTGGCAATTACAAATAGACACAGAGACCTCCTAAAAGTGTCTGCAACAAATACTTGTAACACACTGGCACTGATGGAGACCTGCAGCACAGCCCACCTCAACCAATCTGGGTACTGCGGACCTGGTGCTGGTCATTCCACCTCACCCGCAGGGTGAGCACAGAACACGCACAGTGGCATGGCCTGTGCGTACTCTGTGCCAGTAACACGCATGGTCATTCCCCCCTACCAAGCTGACGTGCTGTAGAGGTGCATACCCCATCTGGTGAGCAGATGTAGACTGCTGTTCTGCATGTGAATTGCATTATGGGTACTGTTGGTTCTATCCTATCCTGGTAGCCACAGCAGACAGTTTTATGGTGATGTGCACTCTTTCTGTAGCCAGCCATTGGTATGATAACCCCTATAGTGATGTAGCACAAGGGTTAATGCAATGACTTCAGTAGCAGAGGTCATGGGTTTGGTTCCTCTCTGTTCCCCTTTTTTTATGGCTGTCCTACACAACTACTTTTCATTCGTGTAACAGTCATATCTGTGCAGATATGTGCTGCTGCCACATTATACCCTCATCACTGTTGCCATCCATCCTTCTGTCCGTCTATGTGTGTGTGCCAGCTGTGTGGCATCCTGCCCTAATGTGCAGGCTGCTACCCCATGTCCTGCACTGGCACACTTTTCTGCATTGCTGCTCTTCATGCTTGCCTCTCCTGTGTCTGCTCTGCATGGCACTGCTCTCCTCTGTCCTCCTGTCATTGCACTTATCCTGCCACCTCTACCTCCTCTGGTGGACACGTATCCCCATCCTCTGCCACACACTGTCATTGTTGCACTGTACATTACCATCACTCTGTACATCGGTACAGCTGCCCCTGATATGTTTGTCCACTTTACCTGCTGCCACTTGGGCTGCACGCAGATTTGGCTGGTCCATGAGCTCCGTCATCTACTTTCTTCCATCACTTGTTCATTGCCTTTCCTTGGTGCTCTGTGCAGTGTTATGGTTAAATCTGTGTTTGAGCCATACATTTCATACTTGTGACTTTGGGGCACCTTTGTGCCCCTGGGCACCATCTCCTGTGTCACCTTGGCATCCCTGGGGCATCTTTTGCGGCACCTTAGGTTTGGCCAGCTTATGGGGCACCTTATATGCTGCCTTGGAGGGTGCCAACCTTTCCTGCCGCTCTCTGGGGCACATTATCACCTGCCTTGGATGACGTGGTGCATTATGATGTGCCTTACGGTGCGCCCTAAAAGGTGCATTAGGTTGCGGCACTGGGGTGAGGCTTTTTTGACTGGCAGTGCAAATTGTTGGGATGTGTCTGACTGTTACAGGCAGGAAAAGGGATTGCCTCAGACCGTCTTTTAACTGAGCCCACTGGGGGATCAAACTCATGACCACTGTATCAGCAGTCAATGTATTAACCAGTGTGCTATACCTCTGTTGCTTTGGTTACAGGTCAGCATGCTTAATTAAGGTTAACACGCGTTAACGTGCCATGGCTCCCTCTATTGCACAATAACGGACTTTATCGCGCGATAACCCGAAATGCTACCTTAAGACCGGAACGCCCACTACCTTATATGGCATTCGTCACAGTAAGACTGCAACTAACGCCGGTAACATTAAGACGGTTTAGTAAACATACCCCATAGTCTTAAAATGGGCCTGCACCTTGACATGAAGAAGACAAAGATCCTGATAACTGGCAAAATCAATCACTTCATTCTTGACAGAGAAGAAATAGAAATAATAGACAACTTTAACCTGCTTGGATCAATAATGAAATGACAAGAAGTCAAGAAATCTGATGGCACATTGCTCTTCACAGAATGGTTATGAATGATCTGGATAAGATTTTCAAGCACAGAGATGTCCAAATCATTGTATTTTCAATTATGTTATATGGATATGAAAGTTGAACAGTGAAGAAGAAAGGCAGAAAGAAAACTGATGCCTTCAAATTATGGTGCTGGCAATCAACACTATAGGAGATCAAACCTAAGCCTTCCTTAGAAGCTCAGATGACAAGATTTCAACTTTTATACTTTGGACACATCATGGGAAGAGAGAGATTATTAGAGAAAGACATCATGCTTGGCAAGTTTGAAGTTCAACGCAAAAGGAGGAAGACCTGCAATGTGATGGATCAATGCAATAAGAGCAGCTATGGATGTCACTCTAGCAACAGTTAACCACCTGACTGAAGACTGAGCACAATTTAGGAGAACTATCCACAGAGTTGCCTTTGATTTGATGACAACAACAACTAAGCTTACACATAAGAGACAATTCCTTCTCTAAAAAGCTTACAATTTGTTCAAGACAGACAATAGAACAAATAGGGGACTAGGGTAATTCTTAAAGAGAAATGATTAAAAGCACATGAATGTAGACAGGTGAAGAAGGGGCTCAGGATCCAAAAGCAGTCTCAAAGGGATGCTTTTAACCTGGATTTGAATCGAACCAGAGAGGGAGCCCAAGAAACTATCCTGTGCTAAAAACACTAAAACGTTCTTTCTTTTGATTATTTTGATAATAAAGGGCCCAATATTCAATGGTGGCAGGTAGCACGATTACAGCAACTAGCCATCACTGCTGAACGCTAAACCCAGATATTCAATGCTGGGGCCATATCTGGCCACTGCATCGAATAACCGGGTCAGCTGCAGATCCTGGAAGCTAAATGGGCAGCAGAAACATTCAGCCATTGCTCAGTTCGCTTTGGCGGCAAACGTTAGCACAGACCTTTCTGTGCGTAATGTTTGCTGCAGAAGGATAACCAGGTAGTGGGTGAATATCGCCGCTGATCAGTTATCGCAGGGTGCTGTTCACACCTTGAGGCTAACTGGTTAGCATCGAGGCGCCAAGAGGCAGCAGCCATGGATATTCCGTGGCACTATGTCAGGGCCATGGAATATCCCGCTTAGAGGCATTTACACAATTTTCAGGTCTCCAAATCATGTAAATGCCGTTGAATATCGGCCCCAAAATATTTATCACACTCGGAATTGAATAAGGTTAGTAAATAGGCTCTTAGGGTTTAGATTCCTTTACAGATTTATTTTATACAATTCCCACTGATCCCATATCACAGCAGCTCATTTGGGAGGATACACTATCATAATGTATAACAAAAGATCCTTTTCTTATTACAGGCAGAAATGCCTTCCATAATTCTAATCAATTTCCAAATAATAATTTGAAATGAAAGTTTGCATTGTGCAGTCAGTGAATCCTTAGGCCTTCCTTATACCCCCTACCAGAGCTTTCTTGTATTGTTACAGAAATATCGGGAATGCCTCTACCTCTGTGTGGCAAAACCAACATCTGTTATCTTCCTGAACCTTGGTTTTATAAACAAACTTAATGGGCTTTGATGTCGGGAGTATTTTGCAAACCTGACACACTGAAGGATGCTTTCACTGTGTGGAGGAAGGCAAAGTAGCAGAAAGCAACTTTGGGGCTTCTTTGTTTATTTTCACTTTTTACTGCCTCTGAAAGGTTCCCCCCCTCCCCCCCCTCCAAAAAAAGAAACTCTGAAACTATACAAAATGAGAAACCATTTGAAACATGCAAGGAGTTTGGGCAGTCTGCCCGGAGTAATGAAGCGGAAGATGTTTGCACCACAGGCAATGTTACAATGCACCTGTACAAATATAATGAAATGTATAGCTGCATTCTGGTCTGCCGCTGCTCCCTTCTCCGTTGCTGCTTACAATTTCTCTTGATTAGAAGAGAGTTTGAAGATAAGGCAGAGAGGTACACCAGGGACACACATTCCTCCATCCACTTTACCTCATCGCGTTAACAAGCAGCAACACTCCCTCCGTTTCACCTAATATTGACTCACCTGCTTCTTGATTTTCATCCTTATTCTTTCCTTGCTCACTTACATTTCTTGTATTTGTTTTATTGTCCAATGAAGAGCTTCAATGTAATATGCAAGACCCTCATTTTTCCTTTCTTGACTAACATATCGAATTTGGAGAGAGGAAAACCACTGAATAAGGTCAATGTAATTTCAGCTTAGACTAGGAACAAGATCTGTTTCCCCGTTACCTCATTTAAATATGTGCCAATCCTTATGCAGATCAATTCCGAATGAAGCAATGGAGAAAGAATAGCCAAGCCAATATTTAAACTCTGTGCAACATTGAAATAAAATCTGTCTATTGGGTGCCACTGTCTAGATAGCAGCTGGTGGTGGATATGCATAATGCGGTCAGCACCCGAGTTATCTAGACAGTGGCGATATTCAGTCTGTTTTGCAGATAACTTTAGAAAAATCTTTCATCTGTCCTTAAGTTAGCACATAGGGGTATGTTTACTAAACTGTCCTAATGTTACCGGCGCTAGTTGCAGCATTAATGTGAGGAATGCCATATAAGGTAGCGGGCGTTCCGGCAGCAAGGTAGCAATGAATCTGTATCGTGTGATAGAGGGTGCCTTGGCTTGTTAACACACATTAACCTTAAGTCCATGCCAGCACTGTATTAGAAGCTATAGAGATGTAGCCAACTGGTTACTACAATGACTGTGTGGCAGAGGTCATGAGCTTGATCCTGCAGTGGTGATGTTTAATAAGGCTGTCTGAGGGATTTCCTTTTAATTTAAATCAATGCTGCCTGCAAAAACACTCTCACAGTACTGTAACCTAAGGTGCCTCAAAGGGCGCACCATAAGGCACATTATAAAGCGCCCTGTCCGCCAAGGCACCTTGTAATGTGCCCTACAGCACCTCGGCCTGGTAGGGGGAACTGACCGTGTGTGTTACTGGCATAGAGTAGCTACAGACCGTGACATTGTGCAGTTCCTGTGCTCACACTGAGGGTAAGGTGGGGCGCCCAGCACCAGGTCCGCAGCACCTGGCTTGGCTGCGATAGGCTGTGCTACAGGTTCCCATCAGTGCCAGTGTGTGACAGGTAGTCCCTGCAGACACACCTAGGATATACCTGTGTCCACCTGTATTTCCCAGTCATGTCTAGCCCTTGTGGACTATAATGCACCCAGAATAGTGCATATCCTGTGTGGTTGCCATGGTCACTTGTTATAGGAGAAGGGTGGTGTTTGGACCCAAAAGCAGAGTATGTAGCACCACCCAACCCGCCCTCACTGGGTCAGGGTGGGGGACAGGATCTCCCACCAACAAATCCACACTCTACATCAGAGGCAGTAGAGGGGACCATCACCCCAGTCTTGCTGGGGAATAGGCACTCTCCAGGGCAGATCTGTACTTATCACATAGGGCACTGGCAGTAGGCCTGGAAAAGCTCAGCTGCCCCCACCCCAATCTGACCTTCACCAGCAGACAGCACATTCAAACTGTACTCTGCAAGGTGCTCCAGCCAGACACATCCTAACTGCAGACAGTCTGCTAGCTAGTACATAATGCATATTCTTGGAGGAACTGTGTGCACTCAAAAGTGGGATGTAAGCACACACACCAAGCAAGTATGTCAGTGATTAAGCCCCAGAAAAGAGAACCCATAAATATCACTTGAGAAAAGCACTATATATGTGGGAACCTAGACACTGCACAGTCAGGGTGAGACTGACATCCCAGCATGACATACTGTGGCCACCCTGTCCGTGCAGGTGGTGGTCAGGCACTCCAATATCCCAGCCATTGCCCTATGCCCTGTGCAGATACATCCTGCCCAGACCGCCCTGTCTGGGCCATACCCACAATAACTTGCTCCTCATTATGCACATTGGCAGGCTAACATTGGAAACAGTGTAAGCATGGTGGGCCCTGTAAGGTGTAGGTAGCCACAAAACACTGGATAGACATACACACACTTCCTCACCTATTTCAGCATTGTGCAAAGATAGAGGTGGTTGGCAGCCCTGGCCGCCACACCAGTCCTGGGCACAGTGCAGGCATTGCTAATGTACTCAATACTGTTATGGTCACTCTCCGGGGTGGTAAACACTGTCAGAAAACAAACAGAAAGGAAACACACTCCACATATATCAGAAAGGTTGCTATGATGATTCTCTGTTAACAATTTGTGTTTAATGTAGGATCTGTTATCTGACATTCATCATAGCAACCTTTTGATATATGTGGAGCATGTTTCCATGTTTATTATGGCATTGCTAAGGTATGCAGGTGGTAGTAGTGGTAGCTGCTGCTCCGCGCAGGGCCCAAAAGCCTGACTCTCCATGAGGATATCAATAGTGGGGCCTGTGGGCGTGGGTGTTTGTGCCCCTGTTGGCTGCTGCTCTAGGGTGTGCACATGTTTATGGTGTATGTGTTCTGCAGGGTAAAATATAGGGACAAAGTCTGCAGAAGCCACAGCTGGGACTTGAACCTGTGACTTTCTGCCCCTGAACACACTTGGCTGTGTGTACTGCACCAAACTGTTGCCAAGGAGGCAGGTCATTTCCTGGGGATACCATGACTGTTCTTCAGACTGACCTTGTCTGTTGCACTGCACGCCACCCACCTAAACAGGGCCTGGCCTTGGTCTGCTGTGGGCAGCTGCCACTACCCCCTCCACCACCATGCTGACATGCCCTTATGCCGGTGGTGCTGGAGGTGCGCAGTCCCAGGCCATCCAGTGTGCCTGTAGGTGGCTGCCTATGGTGTGGGATCTGGGGTAGAGGTGCCTACATAGACATCTGTGCTTCTCCCTGGCACCGCCTGTCAATGTTATGTGCCCTTTGGGGTACTTGCTGGGTACTGTCCCCTGGGACACTGTGGGACACACTCGTGAGCATGTTTGACATTGGTCAGTTGCTGGCTTGCTGATTTGCAGTTTCTGCATTCCTATGTGCCACCTAAACTTCTGCCTAGTCCACCCTGTGCCCCAGCTGCCCCACTGCATGTCCCGTCTGAAGCCCCCTGTACCCCATTTGCAGCCTTACCGTAGTGCCCTTTCATACTTGGGCACTATGCTGTTGCTGCACATGTAGCACTACTATCACTTTCTTGGTCTCCCTGCCTTTGCTGTACATTGCTGACTGAAATGGTTTCTTTTTCCTGCAATTGTGCCTCTAATGCCAGGTTTTCAAGCATGGTAATGTTCTGGTCTTAAAATCCCGGCGTTAGTGTACCTGGAGCCTCTCCCTGCCCACTCCCCCCCCCCCCCATTGACCCCTTCTCTCTGCCCTCTGGAGATACTTACTCCACCCTCTGTATGCCTTAATGCTGCCAGAGACATTATCGCACGAAACATAACGTTATCGTGTGATAACATCACGTAGCATGCGATAACGTCACCGCTGCGACGTTAGCGCTGTTTGGTAAACATACCCCATAGTTTTCTGGAAAGCCAGTTGAAAAGCACTACTATGCAGATCATTTCTGAGATTGACTAGCCTCCACCCATGCACAGCCCCAGTAGTCAATAATGATTTTCAGTGGCACTATCCAGATAGTACTGCTGAAAATCGGTGGATAGATCCAGCCAGGACCACTCAGAAACTGCTACCCAGAGAAGGACTTCTAAATATTGGCCTGAGCATTTCATTTTAATTTTAATTTTGTTTATATGCTGCCTACTTGTATTCTTAAGTGGTTAACAATATCACATACAGAATTTAAGATAAGCTATTAAACATGACAATAGAACATACAGGGCTCCTTTGACTAAAGCCTAGTGACGGTTAACATGCATTTTAACATATGACATTTGGCAGCAGAAACCCTAATGTGCCAGTATGCCAACACCTACGTAGTTAAAGCAGGGTAATCAGCCATAGGTGGAGCATGGGCAAGAGAGCATATAGCCGCAAGCACACGAGCAACTGTCATGAACTTAGTGGCAATTAGTGGAGTTCACCTGACATCTCTGTGGGAGTTGTTAGGTGAACCTGATTTACTGGAATGCATGTTAGTGTTCATGTCCGAGTGTTAATTGCTGGAGACATGCTGGTCACACAGCTAACAAGGAGGATTTGCACTTAATGTGTGTTTGTTTCATACATTAAGTGCAGAACCATACTAAAAGGGGCCAAAAATCCAATAAAAATGCCAACTTAACTTCAGGTCACATCTAATTCTTACATAAACTCTCCCCAAAACTTGTTAAATAAATAAGTGTTTTGTTTTTTTCCAGATAATTCTGTTCCAAGCGCATGTTATTTGGCAGCACATTCAAGACGAAGGGAGCCATGACCTGGAGTGGAGGGATAACCTAGTGGCTACAGCAGCTACCTCATGATCAATAACAGCAGCGTTGGAATCTCACTGGTAATCCTTGTGGTCATGGGTGAGTCACTTAACCCTCCATTGCCTAAGGCAGTGCTTCTCAACCAGTGTGCTTTGGGAAATTCCTTGGTGGTGAGCCAGGGACATGGCTTTGTATGGTTTCAGAAGGCTCTTGCCCCACTTCTATTGAAAGTGCCCTGGAGAACAGTCCTCGCATACTACTGCAGCCTTCACTCCCAAACAGTATGTAGCAGGGGCAGTGGAAGGCCTTTTATTTGGGGGGATGGGGGCCCCAAGCTGCTTAGGTCACAATGGGACAGTGGAGTTTTAGGTGATGTTATCGGATGAAATATTCTGTCGACCCTGCTGCCTTTCCCAGGAGCCTCCTACCACAGCCCCTGCAATCCCACCTCTCCAACATATCTATTAAAGGATGGATAAATTCACAGGGCCCGATACTGAGTTAGGACGGCTAGGCACAAGTACAGCAACTAGCCGGCACCACCATCCCTTAACCCTGGATATTCAATGCCGGGGACATATGTGGCTCTGGCATTGAATATTCATGGTCACCACACATGCCCGGAAAGTTACTTGGAGCAGATAGTCTTGTTTTATTTTCTAGTATCCGAATCGTTCCATTCAATTTTTGGAAGCACTGTAGAATGTGTGGGCCTGATATTTGAAAGGCATTTACATGGTTTACAGCCCTGTAAACCATGTAAGTGCTGCTCAGCGGGATATTCAATAGCACTTGATCTTCTCCCCTATACCTCCTGATGCTAACCGCTTAGCATTGGGGCATGTGGTGGATATTCTGAGGTGTGTCATAGGTGGCAACAGAGGCTAACTGGGCAACGGCGATATTGCACCGCTGCCTGGTGTCGTACCCCCTTGCCTAGGCCAGAGGCTTAGGGCAAAAAGGGCTGCCTTATTTGTCCTTAAATAAAGAGTCACTGATTTTCTCCACCAGGGAATTCTGGGAGTTGTAGTTCTTACTTAAAGACAAAGTAGTATGACCACTCGGGTTTGTTCAGGCAAAACAAGAAAATTTATTTTGGGTTCCCCTTTCGCATCAAATTCAAACACAAGGCAAAATAGGATTATTCTCCAAAGATAACAGGAACAAAAATTGCATCGGGAACCTCAGAACTGAAAACACCTTTTCACATCACAGCTGTTCCCAGCTAATTCTTCAGCTTGTTAATTCACAGCTACCTCTTGTCATTCAAACCAGGTAAATTCATTCCATTTATATCCAATGTAGCTTTAGTTAATAAACTCAGGGTTCAGTGAATGTTCTTTAGTTTAACAGAAGGTCTTAGCTTTCTCCTAGCTAAGTACAATATTGCTCTTCAAAGACTTCCTGTCTCAGTCCTTTTCTTAGCAATAATTAAACTTCCCTTCTACATAGAGAACAATCCATTGGTGCTTCATTACACCCAGAATCTTCCTCACAAGGATCAATCTGTATGTCCTCTTGCCTCATACATTGCTTATCTTCCCCTGGGTTTTCAACAACACGTTCAAACTTACTGTTTTGTAGAAACTTCTGGAGTTCCTCTAAAAGCTGCTCTCCTGGATAAGAACTGGTTGTACCTTGAGAGTAGGCTTTTCTGTCTTGGAACAGTTTCTTTAATACTTTAATTGTATTCAGGTCTATCTCTCTGCTCGAGGCTAGGTTCTGGTTATCTCTGTCTATAACTTCTTGCACCCACCTTCTCTCAGCTTGGGTTCCTGGAACCGGGTTTTGCACACTCTGCTCTGCAGTCTGGCTCAGCTCATTAGCAACGTCCCCAGCTATCCATCTGCTGGACTCTGAAGCAGGCGTACCTTTCACCTTAGAACTGCTTCTTTGGTTGCTAAAACCTTTTTCCCACATGGAGTAAAGCTTTCCACGTCTGCCTTCTCTTGGCTTCCTTGAACCAGGCTTCACTGCTCCTGAACCCTCTGTCTTCACAGCTGCTGGACTCTCAGCTGCTCTTTCTCCTTCTCCTCCCTCTGCTCTCACTGAGGCCGACTTAAAAAGCTGCTTTCCTGCTACCACTCCCTGCTCCCTGCACATGTGCCTGTGATTAGAGCTCAAACCAGCACCTACGTTAGGGCTTGGGCGTGGCTCAGCCTCAGCTAGTATGTGTTTCTTTAGTTTATCTGAAGCTTGAACCCTGTGGAAACATTGCCTGTCTCTTGTCTTAAAGGCGTATTCCCTATTTTCCTCTGTTTCCATCTGTTCAACACCACTCTCATCGTCACACTGGTTAACTTCTATGGGTAAATATAGGCCAGCATTTGCAGGGCCTATCATTTACCCGTACAAGCTAACTGGGAAACTGTGCAATATCACTGCTACCCAGTTTGCCTCTGTTGCCACCTATGACACACCTCGGAATATCCACCATATGCCCCAATGCTAAGCGGTTAGCATCAGGAAGTATAGGGGAGAAGATCAAGTGCTATTGAATATCCCACTGAGCAGCACTTACATGGTTTACAGGGCCGTAAACCGTGTAAATGCCTTTCAAATATCAGGCCCACACAGTCTACAGTGCTTCCAAAAATTGAATGGAACGATTCGGATACTAGAAAATAAAACAAGACTATCTGCTCCAAGTAACTTGGAGGGTATATGAGAGAACCAGCTGCCTGTACAACAGACCTGATGATTTCCAATAAACAAGGAATTTTATTTGACTCATTTGCTGAATGTTAAAAGATATTCAGAAGTGGAATGGCAGGACTCAAAAGTGCTGGGAATGGATTTGTGGAAAGCGACATTGGAAAAGTGAAAATGCTAAACAAATACTTCTGCTCTGTTTTTACTAGAGAAAATCCTGGAGATGGACCACCTATGATTGACAAATATATAAATGGGAATGGAGTAGATACCATGCATTCACAGAAGATGATGTGTTAAAGTAGCTTGCAAAACTGAAAGTGGTCAAGGCCATGGGACCAGATGGGATACATCCCAGGATACTGAAAGAGCTCAGAGAGGTTCTTGCAGGGCCATAAAGAATGTTATTAATAGATCCTTGGAGACAGGAGAAGTTCCACAGGACTGGAGAAGGGCTGATGTGGTACCCCTTCACAAAAGTGGCAGAAGAGAAGAAGTGACAAACTACAGGCCAGTAAGCCTTACCTTGGTGGCGGGAAAAGTAATGGAGGTGCTCCTGAAAGAGTGAATAGTGGACTTCCTTGAAACCAACAGGTTGCATGATCCGAGTCAACATGGTTTTACCAAAGGATGATCTTGCCAAACAAAGCTGATTGAGTTCTTTGACTGGGTGACCAGAAAACTAGAGCAAGGGCATGTGATGGATGTGATCTACCTAGATTTCAGCAAAGCCTTTGATACTGTTCCTCATAGGAGTCTTATCAATAAACTCAACAGCTTGGGGATGGGTCCCAAGGTGGTGAACGGATCAGAGATTAGTTGACTGACAGATGACAGAAGGTGACAGTATAACAGAACTCAATCAGATGAAAGGAAGGTGATTAGCCGCATGCCCCAGGGTTCAATCCTGGTATCAGTACTGTTCAATGTATTTGTGAGTGATATTGCTGAAGGACTGAATGAAAAAGTCTGTCTTTTTGCAGATGACACAAAAATCTGCAACAAAGTGGACTTCCCTGAGGGAGTGGATAACATGAGGAAAGATCTACAAAAGCTGTAAGAATGGTCTAATGCCTGGCAGTTAAGATTTAATGTGAAGAAGTTCAGTGTCATGCACTTGGGAAGCAGAAATCCAAGGGAATAGTATGCAATAGGGGGTGAGAGGTTGGTGTGCCTGGACCAGAAGAAGGACCTCGGAATGACTGTTTCTGAGGTTCTCAAGGTGGGGAAACAGTATGACAAGGTGATGGCAAAAGCCAGAAGGATGCTGGGTTGCATACAGAGAGGAATTATCAGCAGAAAAGAAGAGGTATTAATGCCACTGTACAAGTCGCTGGTGAGGCCTCACTTGGAATATTGTGTTCAGTTTCGGAGACCATATCTCGCAAAGAATATAAAAAGACTGGAAATGGTTCAGAGGAACGCGACCAAAATGATTTGGAGCCTGCATCAGAAGACTTATGAGGAGAGACTTGAAGACCTAAATATGTACACGCTGGAGGAGAGGAAGGAGAGGGGAGATATGATTCAGACCTTTAAATACTTAAAGAGAATTAATGAACAAACAAACCTCTTCCAAAGATGGGGAAGCTGTAAAAATAGAGAGCAAAACATGAAGCTGCAAGGGGGTAAACTGAAAAGCAATGTCAGGAAATACTTTTTCACTGAAATGGTAGTGGATGCTTGGAATGCCCTCCCTCCCCCTCGATGGAAGTGGTGGGGGCAAATACAGTGACAGAATTCAAAATGGCATGGGACAGTCACAGTGGATCCCTGTATAGCAACAGGATAAAATCAAAATAAACATAACTATGGGGAATGTTTACTAAACCATCTTAATGTTACCGGCATAAGTTGCAGTCTTACTGTGACAAATGCCATATAAGGTGGTGGGCGTTCCAGTCTTAAGGTAGCATTTTGGGTTATCGCGTGATAACGTCCATTATCACGTGATAGAGGGAGCCGTGGCACGTTAACACGCGTAAGCCTTAATTAGGTGCCCTGACCTGTAATCACAGCAACAGAGGTGTAGCACACTTGTTAATATATTGACCACTGATACAGTGGTCTTGAATTCAATCCCTCAGTGGGCTCAGTTAAAAGGCTGTCTGAGGCAATCCCTTTTCCTGCATGTAACAGACACATCCCAACAATCTGCACTGCCAGCCAAAAAAGCCTCACCCCAGTGCCACAATTTAATGCACCTTTTAGGGTGCAGCATAAGGCACATCATAAAGCACCACATCATCCAAGGCAGGTCATAATGTGCCCCAGAGGGCGTCAGGAAAGGTTGGCACCCTCCAAGGCAGCATATAAGGTGCCCCATAAGCTGGCCAAACCTAAGGTGCTGCAAAAGATGCCCCGGGATGCTAAGGTGACACAGGAGATGGTGCCCAGGGGCACAAAGGTGCCCCAAGGTCACAAGCATGAAATGTATGGCTCAAACACAAATGTAACCATAACACTGCACAGAGCACCAAGGAAAGGCAATGAACAAGTGATGGAAGGAAGTAGATGACAGAGCTCATGGACCAGCCAAATCTGCGTGCAGCCCATGTGACAGCAGGTAAAGTGGACAAACATATCGGGGGCAGTTGTACCGATGTACAGGGTGATGGTAATGTACAGTGCAACAATGACAGTGTGTGGCAGAGGATGGGGATACGTGTCCACCAGAGGAGGTAGAGGTGGCAGGATAAGTGCAATGACAGGAGGACAGAGGAGAGCAGTGCCATGCAGAGCAGACACAGGAGAGGCAAGCATGAAGAGCTGCAATGCAGAAAAGTGTGCCAGTGCAGGACATGGAGTAGCAGCCTGCACAGTAGGGAAGGACGCCCAGAGCTTGTAGACACAGATAGACTGACAGAAGGATGTTTGGCAACAGTGATGAGCCAGCAGCACAGATCGTCACAGATAGGACTGTTACGGGAATGCAAAGTACGTGTGGACGAGAGGCATAATATAATTAGAACAGAGAGGAATCAAACCCATGCCCAGTAGCACAAATGGCAATGCACAAAACAGTAGGCTACAACACCAACATGAGTGTCACAACAAAGGCTGCATACAAGAACACTGGAGGGCACCACACCAAAACACATTTGGTTGCCAGGATAGGGCAACCCCAACAGTCACGAAGATGCAATGCACAGGCAGAACCGGTGTGTACAGCTCATATCACAGTCAGTAATTGGGACGACAGCCACATATAAACACATGCACACACACACACACACACACACACAATGAAATGTTATGCAGTAGACATAGCATGCAAAAGAGCAAAGAAGCTAAACCCAATGGGCAGCAGGGGATGCTTTGTGGAGCAGGGCAAAATGGGGAATAGAACAGAAAACGAGCATGTGAGACACGAACCTACAGACAGACATGGACCACATCAGATCAACAACAGCAATGCCAATCCCCCCAGCCGACATGGACAGTACAAAGAAAAAGCCATATGTAACAGCTATTATGCAACGGATAGGCTGCATCAAGGGCATACTGCGGTGTAAGAAGAAGAGATGGAAGGGTGTGCGGAGAGGTGACCAGTCGTCAGACAGCTCCTGGTCAGGTTAGCACCAAAACGTCATGTATCGTGAGATAACGTCACAGCTGCGACGTTAGCAACGTTTAGTAAACATACCCCTATGTCTTATATCTCAGCAAAAAGGGGTGACCTACACGGAGCATTGGGTACATCCCTAAACAAAGGCATGAGGAGGGGTGAACTGCACAGAGTGGTAGGTGCACCTACTCTTTCCACCTTGCTGGGCAGACTAGATGGACCACACTGGTCTTTATCTGCCGTCATATACTATGTTACTATATACGATGAAATGTTGTTCAGAATAGGTAAGTAAAGACAAATGATAATGTAATTCAACATGGGTATAGAAACATATTAACACTGTTATCTTTTTCCTTTCACCATGTTCAACAAAAAAACATTTTCTTCACAAAACAAGTTCTCTACATTCTTTTTCTATTTTTCTTTATTTGAGTCTGTGTAAGCTCTATGAATTATCTCTCATTATATTTCTTCTCTTACAGATTCAAACTCTATCACTGATAAATCACAATAAATCAGGGAAAACATTCTCTACATTCTCTATTTTTTACTTTGTGAATTTAGTTCCAGTACTCTTGTTATGTGGGTCTGCTGATCTCACTTCCACCAACCATTTCTTTTGTAGCCCGCTCATCATTAACTGAGATAGAGCTGCATATATACAAGATCCTTTGTATGTAGATTTCTCTCCTGCATATTCATTGTGGGAATCCTAAAAACCTGACTGGTTAGGTGTGTGCCTTCAGGAGCAGACTGAGAAGTACTGGTTTAGAGGCTAGATCAGCAGGATGAGAACTAGAAAAGCCAGGATCTAAATCTTGCTTCTTCCATGATGCTCCTTGTAATCTTGGGCAAGTTACTTCACTCTCCATTGCTTGGGTACTACTTAGATTGTAAGTCTGCTCAGCCAGTAAATAATTTGTAGACCTGTTTGCAACTCAATTTTGAACTCAGATTTGGGTAAGGTGAGTATTTAAAAATCAAATTCAGATCCAGAGGTCTTATAAACTGGTTCTTCCTACATCTTCCTAGGAGTCAAAGCAATCAGTGTTAACACTCCTACTGGTTTCATGTGGCAAGGTCCTCTAAGATCCTCTTGCCCAGTTCCTTCTAAAATATTGCTGAGGACAGAGCCGGAGAGATCTCCGAAAGAGAAGGCAGATCTACCTGGATAGCCAAAGGAGAGTTACCAGTGGACCTCAGGAGACTGTTGCGGTCACAGTTGAGTCTCAAGTTAGGAAACCAAATTCACCTCTGGAAGAAGCCACTTGGGAATGACAACAGCTGCAAGGCAAGGAAAAACCTCACCTACCTTTAAGGCGCAGAGGCTATGCGGGTAGCATCGAAAATCTCAGCTGCCAGGGCATCCAGGCTGACTCTGATTTTCACTTCCACTGCTGAGGAAGTGAAAATCCGGGTTAAAGGGGTTGGTGGTCAGGCTATGCGCCATCATGGCGCATAGCCAGCCTAACTCAAAATCAGGCCCTATGCTCCTAAATTTAGGTCTGCTGTTCAGTTGCCTAGATTTATGAGTCCAATTTAGGTGCTTAGTGCTGAAAATCACTGCTAAACTTCTAACTTCTTTTCCCCACCCTAAATCTGCCCTCATTGCCACCCATTGAGTTATGCTCCTAAATTTAGGAGTCTAGTGAAATTTTAAGAAAATATTTAGGCACTCATCCCTAGTAAATTTTTAAAGAGACCAATTTAGGAGCATAACTCAAAATTAGGAGCATAAATCTTTTGAATATTGGGCGCAAAGTAACATCTTCTGGGTAGTGAAAGAACAAAAAAGGGGTGACTGAATATCCTGATCACACCACAAATTTTCTTTCTCTCAAGAGAAAGAAATGTCATGGACAAAAAAGGGACAGAAGGGGTCCTCACCTGCTACGCCATAAATTCTGTGCATATCTGTAAAGGTTTTTTAGGATTTTCCGAAGCTTTCTAGGCCATGTTGGTGTAAGATGATGTCTCTTACTTGTGTGGCTGCATTATTCTTTTCATGAGAAAATTAATAAATCAATACCAATAGTACTGTTGTTTTATCCAAGGTCAAAACATAACAGTCAGATTTAGAAGCAGCTGCTTTAGGAACAAATACTGCTAAACTCAGCCAGTTTTTCTGAAGTCTGTGATAAACAGCTTGTTGTAAATATGAAGATGATTCAGACTAGAGGGGTAATAGCTTGTTTTATTTTCTTTTGCATTTTTTAATTTTTTTCACAGAACATCTGATAGAAACACCTACTAAAACAAGGAATGAAACTTGCATGTTATCGGTCATTTATAAATGTAGAGCATATTTTATAATGGACTTGAGTGTATAGAACAGTATTTCACATACTCCAGAGGGCTCTCATAAAACTGTCTGGAGGTATAAGAGTATATGAAGCAGGCAGACACTTAGGGGTATGTTTACTAAACGGCGCTAAGGGCGCAGCGGCGGTATTATCGCACGATAAGTGACGTTATCACGCGATAATGGCGAATTATCGCCCGATAATGTCACTTATCGCGCGATAACGTGCCTGCGGCGTTAAGGCACCCTAACGCCGTGAAATCTGGCTCTAAAGGGCAGAGTAAGGCTTCCCAGAGGGCGGAGAGAAAGGGTCAATGGGTGGAGAGCGGGAGGGGAGAGGCTCCAGGCACACTAACACTGTGGAATCCGGGTCTGAACACTAATGCCAGTGAAACCCTTGCGTTAAGTCACATTTGCAGGAAAGAGAAACCATTTCCATCAGCAATGTACAGCAAACCCAGGGAAACCTAGAACCAGTGATAGTTGTGATACATGTGCATGGAACAAAAAGGCAAATAAACATAGAAAATGACCGGAACCAAATTTAAAATCCCCATAACCAAGCTGGCCAATAGTGATATTAATGAGAAATATAAAGCAACACTACTGAGAAAGCTCAAAAGAAATATATCATGTTTGGAAGGGTCTATGCTCTGTCCCCCTACAAGGTGAATGATCCCACATTGAAATAGCGCTGATCAGGGTTTTCCCTTTATATTAGGCAGGTTTCTTATGGCGTGCACATGTGCCGCAACAGCAGGATGGGCATGTAGGAAAGGGCAACTGTACAGATGATGGAAATGGGATACAGAGGGCTGCAGGCGGCACATGCTGTGGTGCAGCTGGGGCACAGTGCGGACTAGGCAGATGCCTAGGTGGCACATAGGAATGCTAAAACTGTAGAGCAGCCAGACAGCAACTGATGAGGGCCCAACATGGGCACGAGTGTGTTTCTCACAGTGTCACAGGGGATAGTACCCAGCAGGTAACCCCAAGGGCATAGAACATTGGCAGGCGGTGCTGGGGGGGAAGCGTGCATGTCCATGTAGGCACCCCTACCCGAGAACCCACACCATAGGCAGCTGCCTACCAGCATATTGGATGGCCTGGGACTGTGCACCACCAGTACCACCGGCATAATGGCATGGCAGCATGGTGGCGGAGGGGTGCTAGTGGCAGAGGGGGCAGTGGCATCTGCCCACAGCAGACCATGGCCTAGCCCTGTTTAGGTGGGTGCCGTGCACTGAAACAGACAGGGTCTGTCTGACGAACAGTCATGGTATCCCCAGGGAATGAACTGTCCCTATGGCAACAGTGTGGTGCAGTACACACAGCCAGTGTGTTCAGTAGAAGAAGATCACAAGTTCAAGTCCCAGCTGTAGCTCCTGCCAACCCAGTCCCCATATTTTACCCAGTACTAAACCGTGGTAATAAATAAGGAACCTTTATTGCAGATAAAATAAACATGCCTGAAATGTCTATATTTTACCCTACAGAGCACAGACACCATAAACATGTGCAATACCTAGAGCAGAGTTTCCCAACTCCAGTACAGGAGGGCCAAACACCATTCAGGTTTCATGCTTTCTCTAATAAAGATGCCTGTGCTGCATTTGTATGCACCGCCCCCATGGTATGCAAATGTATCTCATGCATATTCATTAGGGACAGCATGAAAACCCGAACAGTGTTTGGCCCACCAGGACCGGAATTGGGAACCTCTGCCCCAGAGCAGCGGCCAACAGGGGCAGAAACACCCGCACCCACAGGCTCCACTATCCAAAGCCTCATGGAGGGTCAGGCTGTTGGGCCCTGCGTGCAGCAGCATCTCCCAATACTGGCACTTGCATATCTTAGCAATGCCGCCCTAAACCTGGGAATACGTTACACATATATCAAAAGGTTGCTATGATTAATGGCAGATAGCAATTCCTAAGTTAAGCACAATTTGCTGATAGAGCTGCATCATAGCAACCTTTCTGATATCTGTGGAGTGTGTTTCAGTTTTGGTTTCTGACAGTGTTTACCATCCCTGGAAGTGACCCCAACAGCATTGCGTACCATAGCCATGCCTGCACTGTGCCCAGGACTGGTGTGGTGGCCAGGGCTGCCAAAAGCCTCTATATTTGCACAATGCTGGCATAGGTGTGGGAGTGTGTGTCTGTCTATCCAGTGTGTTGTGGCTGCCTACACCGTACTCAGCCCACACTGCTTGCACTGTTTCCAGTGTTAGCCTGCCCATGTGCATAATGAGGAGCAAGGTTCTGTGGGTATGGCCCGGACAGGGCGGCCTCGGCAGGATGCATCGGCATAGGGCAATGGCTGGGACATTGTAGTGCCCGGCCACCACCTGCACGGACAGGGTGGCCACAGCATGTCCTGCTGGGAGGTCACTCTCACCCTGACTGAGCAGTGACCACGGCATGGCTAGGTTCCCCCAAAGTGCTATATAACATTTCTCTTAAGTGATATAAGTGGGTTCTCTTTTCTGGGGCCTAATCACTGATTTATATGCTTGGTGGGTGTGCTCACATCCCAGTTTTGGGTGCACACATCTTCTCCAGGAACATGCACTATGGACTGGCTAGCAGACTGTCTGCAGTTAGTATGTGTATGGCTGGAACATCTTGCAGGGTGCAGAGGCTGGAGAATGTCAGATAGTGGTGGGGGGCAGCTGAGCATTTCCAGGCCTACTGTCTGTCTGCTATTGCTTTATGGATGTGTACAGATCTGCATTGACTGCCCTGTAGGGTGCCTGTTCCCCAGCAGGACTGGGGTTGATGGTCCCCTCTACTGCCACCATTGCAGGGATGTAGAATGTGGATCTGTTGGTGGGAGATCCTGTCCCCCATGCTGAAACCCAAAGGGTAGGGTGGGTTGGGTGGTGCTAATCCACCCAGGGGTCCAAACACCCCCCTTCACTTAAATCATGTGACCATGGCACCCACACAGGATATGCACTATTCTGGGTGCATCATAGTCCATAAGGGCTAAACATGACTGGGAAATACAGATGGACACAAGTGTATCCTAGGTGTGTCTGCAAAGACTATCTATCACACACTGGCACTGATGATGACCTGCAGCATAGCCTATCTCAGCTAAGCCAGGTACTGCGGACCTGGTGCTGGGCACCCCACCTCGCCCTCAGGGTGAGCACAGTACCCGCACAATGTGACAGTCTGTAGCTACTCTGTGCCAGTAACACACATGATCAGTTCCCTCTACCAAGCCGAGGTGCTGTGGGGGTGCATACCCCATCTTTTGATCATCTGTAGACTGCTGAGCTGTATGTGCAGTGCATCATGGGTATGGGTGGGTTAACCCTATCCTGGTAACCAAAGCAGACAGTTTGTGTGGTGACCTGCAGTCCTTCTGTAGCCAGCCAGGGGGGTGTTAGTAGCTATAGAGATGTAGCCCACTGGTTACTTCACTGACTGTGGAAGCAGAGGTCATGGGTTTGATTCCACTGTATTGTTATTTGATAGGGCTGTCTGAGGCATTTCCTTTTTTAATTTAAATTAGTGCTGCCAGCAAAAACACCCTCACAGTGCTGTAACCTTAAGGTGCCTCATAAGGCGCCCTATAAGGCACCCTATAGGGAACATTATATGGTGCCTAGGTGGACAGTGCACTTTATAATGTGCCCTCTGGAGTGCCTTACAGGGCGCCTTATGCAGCACCTTAGGTTATGGCACTGTGAGGGTGTGTTTGCTGGCAGCACTAATTTAAATTAAAAAAGAAAATGCCTCAGACAGCACTGATTTAAAGTAAAGGGTAATGCCTCAGACAGCCTTACTCATTAAGCCCACTGGGGGACCAAACTCATGATTCCTGTTTCATCAGTCAATGTATTAACCATTGTGCTACACCTCTGTTGCTGTGTTTGTAGGTCAGCGCGCCTAATTAAGGCTAACGCGCGTTAACGTGCCACTGCTCCCTCTTTCGCACGATAAGGGACTTTATCGCACGATAACCCGAAATGCTACCTTAAGACCGGAATGCCCACTACCATATATGGCATTCGTCACAGTAAGACTGCAACTAACACCGGTAACATTAGGACGGTTTAGTAAACATACCCCTTAGAAGCCCTATTAATGCTTTGAACATCTGAAAATGGGCGTGGAAACATCCAGGGCATGTGGATATCCCCAGAGTCATTTTAGAAGCTGGCTCTGTGGCCATCCATGATGCAAGGATGTCCAAGTATGAATGGGGGCATGCATAAGGTGTGTCCGGGGTGTTCCCAGTACTTGGGCGTCCTCGCCTGATTTCAGAAACTCCCTGGATGTCCCAAGTCATATCCATGCTTATACCTCGCTCAAAGTGTGAATAGACATTGGAAAAGTGCTCATTTTGTCAGTCAGACATCTGGAGGGTGTGGAGAAGGAGGTCTGCTCATGTCCTCAATATTTTCCATGCTGGTATCAAACACTGATGAGGAGTGAGGGCTCATGTTTTCAATCCCCTTACGCTAGCTTGCATGAGCAGGACGTCCCCGCCCCATGCTTTCCTGAGGGGGATGTCTATGTGGCTGCTAAAGCAGACCTCCACATTGGGGACATCTATTTTACTAAAATAAGGCAGTGGCATAGATGCCCCTGGCATTTCTCGGCACGTTCTGCCTTAGATGTCCCCAATTTGACTTGTACGTCCTTTCTGAAATGTCACTTCAGATGCGTAAAAGGGCTTTTATAAAATCACCCCAAGGGTAACACATCTGAAGGTATGCACAGTGACAAGCTGAAGCATACTTTCAGATGACTCACAAGTAGGCATGTCCTGGGGAAGAATTTGGATGCAGTGCGGGCACAGTTGTGATTTCCGCACATTGTTTATTTGTTTAGAAAATACTCATGTACTTTGCCCACAAATATTTCCACCTACTCCCGAACAGGCATAAATCTCCCCAGCCTCAATCTGGGTTCGATTTCTACTGCTTTTGCCCTAGTATTTTATAAAGACACATAGGTGCAACTACTTTGTTTTTATATATAGGCTGTCTATCATAAAATTACCCTCCCAAAGGGCATTTAAGGTCTACACACTTATATTACCCCACCTTTGTCTGGTTGAACATATATTACTGATGTGCCTGGAAGTTGTTTTACAGAAATATTGCAGATACCAGAACAGCGCTTGCAGTAGTGCACCAGAATAAAGGTAATTTAATATTTTCCTTTAATTCCCTTTCACATGTCTAATTGCACAATTGAGATGCTTCAGGGAATGCAGAATATCCATGCAAAGGCTTATGGATGTGTTAGCCAATGAGGGTGGTGCTACCCAATAAAAATAATGCAGCAATCCATCAAAGACAAATGTCTAAGCAATCCCCAGTTCACAAAGCAGTAGCTTGCAAGTGCCTTCATAGTAACTATTAATAAACCTTTAGCCTCTGCTGGCATATCGGTTGTTATGGCTAAAGGGGTACCTGTATCCCTGCTAGCTCAGAAGACCAAAAGGGAGTGTTATGAAAAAGTGTTTCCTGTTAAGAATGTAGGAGAAGATAGTGTGATGTGATGATGTCATGTTTGAGTATAAAACCTCAGCGTGAGAGGGAGTTTTGTCATATTGGGGGAGATTCTTTCTGCCATTCCTGTAGAGCTGTGGGGCTCAGGGAGCATATCCTGGACTCTGAGGAAGTGGATCCCTAGGCCATAGTGGCCTGTGAAGAAAATAAAATAAATCTTTGTTCTCTCTACCAAATCTTGGTGAGTGAGTTGCTGGACTTCTTGGAATGTGGTCCAGGAGCCAGGAGGTATGAGGTTTGGATGAAAGTTACTACTGAGTTTTCAGGAAGTTGTCCTACCTCTGAGAACCTTTCTTGGAAGGATCAGAGTTAAAGGGAGAAATTCCTGGATTTATTAGAACTGGTGCCAAGGGCTAACTAAGGTGGCCTAGGGGCAGAATAGAAAAAGTGTTTCCTGAATTTTTTTGTGTTGGTTAACACATCCCTGGGTGGCCCAATGTGCTTAAGAAGACAAGATTTTATTGGTGGTTTATGTCCTCTAGGATTCTATAGTGCCTATGGAAACCTGAGAAGAAAGAGAAATTAGACTTATTATTATTTATTTATTTATTATTATTTAGCTGCATTTATATCCTGCTTTTTACCAGGTCAAAGCAGTTGGGGGATACATTTAATACAAGGGGATATGAGACACATACACTAATACTTACAGGGAACATGGGCAATGGAGGGTTAAGTGGCTTGCCCAAGACCACAAGGAGCACCTGTGGGACTAGAAACTCCAGTACTTCTGGCCCAAGGTTGCTGTCCTCTAGTGGGATTTGAACCACTGACCTTCTGGCCTGTGGATTGGCCTAGTGGTTGGGGCAAGGTACCACTTACCTCTAATTGTTCCTTGAGGAACATCAGTCCAGTCCCGCACCTCTGAGTAGTGTACCTCTTCCAGCAGCTTGTAGACTGAGCATGTCATCTCTTTGATGACACTAGTGTACTTAAGCAGCTGGCACTGCCTACGAGCTCCAGTACCTATTGACAAAGCAGACTCAGAGGAGCAACAAATAAATAGTTAAACATGCAACAAACACTTCTATGCGTAAATAAACTAGTACCCCCTCCATCTCCTGGGAAGAATACCTCGTTCCCCCCCTCCAGGACGAGGAGACCTATCTGTTGAGTGCCTGAACAACTCCAACCAGCAGGGAGCAAGCAACTGACAACTCTTCCAATCCGCCCCCTCCCACAAATGCCAATTACACCCTACTCCCCAGCTCCTCCTGGCCACTTCTTCCACCAAGGAAACCCACTTCAGGACCGGGGTGCACATAGATTATCACAGAGGGAGGGTTCCAGGACTGGACTGGAGTTCCTCAAGCAACAACAATTAGCAGATAAGTCTAATTTCTCTTTTCTTATCATCCCTCCAATCCAGTCCCGCCCTCTGGGATGTATCACTGAGGGAAGGATATTCCTTCTCCCCCCTCTCCCCAGGATTTTGGGGTGGGGGGAGTTCTATAGGGGCCTTCCTCAGTCCAAGACTTCTGGCGGCTCCCAAACCCGTTATCGGGTGAGTAGCCACCATGGGGGCAGCAGTTGATTGATGGGAGTGAAAGCATGAAGCCCCGAGTTGCCCCCCTCAGCGCCGAAGCTGGGAAGGAAGGCTGAGCGCGAGGGGTAGAAAAGCCACATAGCAAAGAGGCTCCAAGGTAAGAGCATCAGGAAGAGAATCTGAGGTGCCACCTTTTTGCATGGCTGTAACAGTTAGACACATCTCTGTAGTGTGCGGGTAACGCCAACATACCCACTCATCCTAGTCCTGTAGACTACAGTGGTGCTGAGCATGGGCCGTAGAGGGCGCGTCACAGGGCGCCGCAAGCTAAGACACCGTATGATGCGCCCACTGGCCCACACCGGGGAGACTCACCGCCATAACGTAAACAGCAATTCACCAATTAAATTAACAAATGGTGGCGTGGCGGCGAGATCAGGTGTATGGGGACTGGAGAAGCGTCCCATACCGTTAGCGGCGCGTTTCACTGTTCTGAGAAGAATGCTATGACATGTTCTGGGCGTCAAAGTCCCACATGTGCGGTCTGCCGTAATTGCGCCAGGTAGCACGTAGTACTGCGAGATAGCACGTGTACGTACGCAACACGGCGCATGCGCCATTTGCATCATCGAGCCATCGTGCATGCGTCATGTTGCGCACATACACGCGCTATCTCTAGAGAGAAAAAATGGACAGCCATTCACGGAAGCCCACATTTACCCAGAGGGAGCTCAGGATCCTGTGCGAATTAATCTGCACCAGACAGAGCCATCTGTTCCCAGGCGCATCAAAAAGGTAGGACCTTGCACGCGTGAGGAGGGCATGGGTGCACCTCACCAGGCAGTACAACCGATCTGCCGACTACCCACGTGAAGTAAGTGTATGGGGACAGGTCACACAATGGCGGTTGTGCAACACAATATACAGCAAGCATCACATATAATACATGCAGAACATGGTGGAAATACCAGTCTGTGGGCCAAGCTGTTGCCACTGTAGAAGCGTATGGTGTGGATTGCAATCCTGCCCTATCCCCAGAAGGCCCCCAGACCTGATCACACAGATCTATTACACATCCTTCTGTTATGTTACCTGCGTGTGATGTGGTCTCAAATTTCTGTTGTATCCCCAGGAGGCGTCACACATGGTTACAGAGGTCTAGCATAGATCCTGGTGTTAGGTTAACTGCATCTGTTTCAGTCTCACAGCTCTGCCCTAACCCCAGGAGGCCCTAGACCTGATGACAGAGGGCTTTTAGAGATCCTGGTGTTAGGGTACCTGCATCAGTTGGGGTTTCACAGCTCTGCCCTAACCCCAGGAGGCCCTGGACATGATGACAGAGGTCTATTATAGATCCTGGTGTTAGGTTAAGTGCATAAGTTGGGGTTTCACAGCTGTGCCCTAACCCCAGGAGGCCCTGTACCTGATGACAGAGGTCTATTAGAGATCCTGGTGTCAGGGTACCTGCATCAGTTGGGGTTTCACAGCTCTGCCCTAATCCCAGGAGTGCCTGGACCTGATTACAGAGGTCCAGTAGAGATCTTGGTGTCAGGGTACCTGCATCTGTTTCATTCTCACAGCTCTGCCCTAACCCCAGGAGGCCCACAGAGGTCCATTAGAGATCCTGGTGTCAGGGTACCTGCATCTGTTTCATTCTCACAGCTCTGCCCTAACTCCAGGAGGTCCTGGACCTGATTACAGAGGTCTATTAGAGATCGATAGGTCCATTCTTAATTTTAAATACATCTTTTCAGTATAGAGTTTATCCTGTGGTTGTTTCCCTATTGATCAGAAAAGTAAAATTTCATCAATTTTATATTTATATTTATGCATTTACATTTTAATTCAGTAGATGATGATTTTTGGGGGGGGTTTTTTCATTTCAGTGGTTTATGTCTCTATTTACATGAAAGGTTTGTCTGAAGGTATTGGTATTTATATATTTCTATCTTTTATTTTTATTTACCAATTGACCTTTTAAAAATCAATTTTGTAACAGTACATCCTCCTCATCTCTGTTCTGTTTTGAGATAATCTTATTATGTTTTTATGTATATATTTTTTATACATATTAGTAATTTATAGTTCACATTTATTGTTATTACATTTTCTATCTAATTTTTATTATGGATTGTTTTTAACATATCAGTATTAGTATCATTATTATTAATTTATATATAGGTATTTGATACACTTTGGGGTATGTTTACTAAACTGCGTTAGTGTGATACGCGTTAGGATCCGAGGTACAGGCAGAAATCCCAAATAAGGACATGGGCGGTACATCGTTACCGATAATGCGCGTTACAAGGGGTCATAAATTAACAAGCGTTACATGGCACGTTACCGCGCGTTAATCTTAAGAAGGCGCACAGACATGAAACACAGAAACAGAGCTGTAGCACAATGGTTACTACACTGACTGATGGCACAGGGGTCATGGGTTCAGATCCCCAATGTATAAGGTTGGCTGAGGCATCACCCTTTACATTTAAGTAGTGATTGTTGAGGCATTTTACGTTTAGGTTCAATAGTGCTGCCAGCAAACACACCCTCACAGTGGCGTAACCTAAGGTGCCGCATAAGGCACCCCATAATGCACTCCATAGGGTACATTATAAAGTGCACTGTCTGCCAAGGCACCCCATAATGTCCCCTATAGAACACCTTATAAGGCACCCTATAAGGTGCCTTATGGGGTGCCTTATGAGGCACAGTAAGGTTACAGTACTCTGAGGGTGGTTTTGCTGGCAGCACTAATGTACATCAAAAATAGACAATGCCTCAGACAGCCCTATCAAATAACCCCACCATGGGTATGAACCCATGACCTCTGGCTGCACAGGCAGTGAAGTAACCAGTGGGCTACAGCTCTATAGCTGCTAACAAACCCCTGGCTGGCTGCAGAAAGACTGCATGCCACCACACAAACTGTCTGATGTGGCTACCAGGATACGGTTAACCCACCTGTACCCATGATGCACTGCACATGCAAATCAGCAGTCCACAGATGGACACAGGATGGGGTATGCACCCCCACAGCACCTCGGCCTGGTAGGGGGAACTGACCATGTGTGGTACTGGCACAGAGTAGCCACAGACTGTCACATTGTGCAGGTACTGTGCTCCCCCTGAAGGTGAGGTGGGGTGCCCAGCACCAGGTCCACAGCGCCTTTCATGGCTGAAATACGCCATGATGCAGGTCCCCATAAGTGTGTGATAGGTAGTTCTGGCAGACACACCTAGGATACATCTGTGTCCCTCTGTATTTCTCAGTCATGTCTAGCCCTTATGGGCTATGATGCACCCAGATTAGTGCATATTTTGTGTTGGTGCCATGGTGATGTGATGTGGGTGAAGGGGGGGGGGTGTTTGGACCCATTGACAGATTATGTATCACCACACAACCCACCCTCTGGGGCTCAGGGTGGGAAACAGGATCACACACCAATAGATCCACATTCCACCCCCCTGCAATGGTAGCAGTAGAGGGGACCATCCACCCCAGTCCTGCTGGGGAACAGGCACCCTACAGGGCAGGCAATGCAGATCTGTACCCATCCATAAAGCAATAGCAGACAGACAGTAGGCCTGGAAATGGCCAGTTGCCCCCCACCACTATCTGACATTCTCCAGCAGCAAGCCTCCAGCCGCTACACCCTGCAAGGTGTTCCAGCCAGACACATACTAGCTGCAGGCAGTCTGCTAGCTAGTCCATAGTGCATGTTCCTGGAGAAGATGCGTGTACCCAGAACTGGGCTGTCAGCATACACACCAAGCAGATAAGTTAGTGAGTGGGCCCCAAAAGAGAACCCATAAATATCACATACAAAAAATGCTATCATAGCACTATGGGGGAACCTAGCCATGCCGTGGTCACTGCCCAGTCAGGGTGAGAGTGACCTCCCAGCAGGACATGCTGTGGCCACCCTGTCCGTGCAGGTGGTGGCCGGCCACTACAATGTCCGAGCCATTGCCCTATGCTATGTACAGATGGATCCAGGCCAGGCCATCCTATCCTGGCTATTCCCACAGTACCTTGCTCCTCATTATGCACATTGGCAGGCCAATGCTGGCAACAGTGCAAGCAGTGTGGGCTGTGGAGGGTGTTTGCAGCCACCACACACTGGATAGACAGACACACACTCCCCACACCTATGCCAGCATTGTGCAACTATAGAGGTGTTTGGCAGCCCTGGCCACCACACCAGTCCTGGGCAGAGTGCAGGCATGGCTATGGTAAGCAATACTGTTGGGGTTCACTCCCCAGAGTGGTAAACAAGGGAGGAACACCTCTATTGAGAGGAACAGCTCCAGAAGAAGGACAGAAGAGAGGAACACCTCAAAGGAGAGGACAGAGAGAAGGAACAACTCTGAGGGAAGGAGCAGCTCTAAGGGAAGGAGAAGGACTTGGAAAAAGAATCCTACCTGAGCAGAGTTCACAAAGGTGGAGTTCAGAAGGGCCAGGCTAAGCGAGCACCTGTTCAGAGGGAGTCTGCTGAAGAAAGCACTAAGGTTAGAGAGTGTGCCACTCCCTGTTCCCACAACGTTCCTGATTCAAAGGCAGAGAGACATATCCAGAGAATCAGAGAGATAGGTTTGGAGGAAAGCCTGCAGTCTCTGGGAAATACTAGTCAAGTTTTACCAGGCACCAAAGGGAAAGCAGTTTCTGACAAAGCAAAGTTCTTACCGAAGCATAAAGTTGAATCCACACCAGGTTTTACCAAGCTGCCAGAAAGCACAGCCCTGCCTAGAGCTTATCGGCAGAGAACCTGTTGCAGGAGAAACGTTTCTGGGAGAGAAAGCTCCATGGATTCAAACCACAGAGGCTCCAGGTATGAAAGCTTTATCCATGATACTGAATGCTTAACTCCTAGAGGCACTGCTAAAACAATTACTCAGTTTGTAAGGAAGAAGAAACCAGGGTGGTTTCAGAAAATTCCCAGAGAACTTAAAACACAGTCTTATTGGAGGCAAGAGCCTAGAGACACTTCACGTAGACCTGTAGCAGACAGGGACAGTGACTACTCTGATGATGAATGTAGTGGAGCAGAATCCATGGAAATTGAATATATAAATGCTGTTCCCATTCCTCCACCAGAAGAAATGGATTGTGGTTTGTGCATGGCCACGAGCCTAGAATCTGTAGCCACTGTATAACTGAGAAGAAGTTTGTTTAATTCTTATTGTGTTGGAATGAAGTGAATTCCTCTGATTAACCCTTGCACTAATTGTGGAGATTAACAATTAGTCAGCCTGTTAATACTGCTACCTTTTGAAACAAAGGACATTCTTTTGATTTCTCAATGTCTTATTTGAACCCTTGCACAGACGGGGAATAAAGCCTTGTTTTCCCTACACTTGGTTTGATTATTGAGCTCTCATAGGAAGCTGGAAATAAGTAAGACCATTTCGCCATTCGCCATTCGTGGACCTTACATTTCATCACGCTCCCTAAATAATTTCTATCGTGGAGCATGCCTATACTTTGAATGGTCACCAGGGGATGCCCTCACGACAATATGCATGAGATACATCTGCATACCATGGGGGCGGCGCATAAAAATGCAGCACAGGCATCTTTATTAGAGGCAGCATGGAACCTGAATGGTGTTTGGCCCTCCAGGACTGCATTTGGGAGACTCTGCTCTAGGTAATGCGCATGTTTATGGTGTCTGTGCTCTGTAGGGTAATATGTAGGTGTTTTGGGCATATTTACGTCAACTGCAATAAAGATTCTGTCTGTATTAGCCCGTTTTAGTAGTGGGTAAAATAAGGGGACTAGGTTGGCAGGAACCACAGCTGGGACTTGAACCTGTGACCTTCTGCTTCTGAATACGCTTGGTTTTGTGCACTGCACCACCATGTTCTCACTGAGTTAGCACATTCCCTGGTGATACCATTCCCTGGTGATACCATGACCTGCCATGTTTGTCTGGCAGGGCCTGTCTGTTGCAGTGCATGGCACCCACCTACACAGGGCTAGGCCATGGTCTGCTCTGGGCAGCTGCCACTGCCCCCCTCCACCACCAGTACCCCTCTGCCACCATGCTGACATGCCCTTCTGCTGGTGGTGCTGGTGGTGTGCAGTCTCAAGCCATCCAGTGTGCGGGTAGGCGGCTGCCTATGGTGCATGTTCTGGGGTAGGGGTGCCTGCATAGACGTCCACGCTTCCCCCCAACACCGCCTGCCAATGTTCTGTGCCCTTGGAGGTACCTGCTGGGTACTATCCCTTGTGACACTGTGATAAACACTCTCGTGCCCATGTTGGGCCCTCATCAGTTGCTGTCTGGCTGCTGTACAGTTTCAGCATTCCTAAGTGCCACCTAGGCATCTGCCTAGTCCGCACTGTGCCCCAGCTGCACCACAGCATGTGCCGCCTGCAGCCCTCTGTATCCCCTTTCCCAGCATCTGTCCAGTTGCCCATTCCGACATGCCCGCCCTGCTGTTGTGGGACATGTGCATGCCATAGGAAACCTGTCCAATGGAGAGTGAAACCCTGATCAGTGCCATTTCACTGTGGGATCATTCACCTTATATGGGGACGGAGCGTAGACCCTTCCAAAATTCATATATTTTTTGGGGGGCTTTCTTGGGAGTGTTTTTTGATGTTTCCCATTACTATCACTATTGCCCAGCTTGATTATGATTTTTTTTTATTTTGTTGGGGTCATTTTCAATGTTTATTTGCACTTTTGTTCCGTGCACATGTATCACACTTATCACTTTTTTGTAGGTTTCACTGGTTTTGCTGTACATTGCTGACAGAAATGGTTTCTTTTCCCTTTAAATCAGCTCTAACGCGAGGTTATCACTTGCGTTAGTTTTGGCCTCGGATTTCACATCGTTAGTGTGCGGGGAGTCTCTCCCCTCCCACTCTCCACCCATTGACCCCTTCTCTCCGCCCCTGGGGAGCCTTCCTCCGCCCTCCGGGAGCCTTTCCCCACCTTCAGCGCTCGTTTGCCCGCTGCGCACGTGAGCGCGCACTACGGCACATTTGTGCCCCATAAAGCATCATTAGCACGCGCACGTTAAGAAGGTTTAGTAAACATACCCCTATATCAACCGACTCACCTTTGTCCACCTGTTTATTCACACCTTCAAAAAAACATAACAGATCAGTAAGACAAGATCTTCCTTATCTAAAGCCATGTTGGCAGTCTCCCATTAGGCCATGACTATCTAAATGCTGAATAATTTTATTCTTTATGATGGTTTCTACCATTTTTCCTGGTACGTCAGGCTCACCAGTCTGTAGTTTCCCGGATCACCCCTGGAACCCTTTTTAAAAATTGGTGTTACATTGGCGATCCTCCAATCTTCAAGCATTAGAGATGATTTTAATGATAGTTCACAGATTACTAATAGCAGGTCCGCAATCTCATATTTCAGTTCTTTCAACACCCTTGGATGTATACCATCTGGCCCAAGTTATTTGCTACTCTTCAGTTTATCTAATAGTTGTAATACATCTTCCCAATGTATCAATATTTCCTTCAATTCTTCCGCACCTTTAAATACCACTTCAGTCATGGGTAACATCCCTACATCTTTCTCAGTAAAGACCGAAGGAAAGAATTCATTCAGTCTCTCCGCTATCGCCTTGTCGCCTTAGTGCCCCTTTAACCCCTCTATCATCTAATGGACCAACTGACTCTCTCACAGGTTGTTTGCTACGAATGTACTTGAAAAAGTCTTTATTTAGCGTTTTTGCTTCCGCAGCAAGCTTCTTCTCAAATTCTCCCTTTGCCTGCCTTATCAATGCCTTGCATTTGACTTGCCAGTGCTTGTGCTGTTTGCAGGTTTCATTGTTTGGCTCTTTTTTCCATTTCCTGAAAGATGCTTTTTTGGCAACAACAGCCTCTCTGACCTCACCTTTAAACCATGCTGGCAGTTTTTTGGACTTCCTTCCACTTTTCTTAAAGCGTGGAATACAGCTGGTCTGGGTTTGCAAGATAGTATTTTTCAACAACACCCAAGCTTGATGTACGTCTTTAACCTTTGCAACTGCTCCTTTTAGTTTTTTCTTTACTATTTTCCTCATTTTATCATAGTCTCCCTTTTGAAAGTTAAAAGGTAGTACTGTGGATTTCCTTACTATCCCTCCTCCACTAATTAAATCAAAGGCGATCATGCTATGATCACTATTGCCAGGTGGCCCCAACACCCTTATCTCTTGCACTAGATCTGGTTGGTTCATGAACCAGCTGCTGCAAGAAGCAGTCATTTATTTCATCTAGGAACTTTATCTCCCTAGCATGTCCTGACGTGACACTGACCCAGTCAATACCGGGGTAATTGAAATCACCCATTATAATTACTGCACTGTAATGTTTGTTAGCTTCCTTGATTTCTTTGAGCATTTCATCATCCATTTGTTCATTCTGGCCAGGCGGTCGATAGTACACCCCCACTGCCATCGCCTTCCCCTTTTTACATGGAATTTCAATCCATAGAGATTCTATAGCAAATTTTGTTTCCTGCAAAACTTTAATCCTTTCTGACTCAATGCCATCTCTAACATAGAGCGCAACCCCTCTACCAATTTGATCAGCTCTATCATTATGATATAGTTTGTACCCAGGTATCACAGTGTCCCACTGGTTGTCCTCCTTCCACCATGTCATAAGAACATAAGACATGCCATACTGGGTCAGACCGAGGTCCATCAAGCCCAGTATCCTGTTTCCAACAGTGGCCAATCTAGGTCATACGTACCTAGCAATATCCCCAAAAGACACAGGTTCCACAATGCTTGTACTGGGTCAAGCATTGATATCCTGGGTCCCTTTTTAATAGTGGTTTATGGACCTTTCCTCCAGGAACTTGTCCAAACCTTTTTTAAACCCAGCTATACTAACAGCCCTTACTACATCCTCTGGTAACAGATTCCAGAGTTTGATTACACGTTGAGTGAAAAAATATTTTCTCTTATTTGTCTTAAATAGTTTACCCTGTAGCTTCATTACATGTCCCCTAGTCTTTCTATATTCTGATAGCGTAAACAATTGATCCACGTTTATCCGTTCCACTCCATTCATTAATTTATAGACCTCTATCATATCTCCCCTCAGCCGTCTCTTTTCCAGGTTAAAGAGCCCTAACTTTTTTAGCCTCTCTTCATAGGAGTAGCCTTCCATCCCCTTCACCAATTTGGTGGCTCTTCTCTGTACTTTTTCTAATAACGCTATGTCCTTTTTAAGATACGGTGACCAGAATTGCACACAATATTCAAGTTGCGGTCGTACCATGGAGCGATACAGAGGCATTATAATATCCTTTGTTTTATTCTCCATCCCTTTCCTTATGATACCTAGCATTCTATTTGCTTTCTTGGCCGCCGCTGCACACTGGGCGGAGGGTTTTAACATGTTATCCACGATGACTCCTAAATCTTTTTCCTGGGTGGTGGTTTCTAATGTAGAGCCTTGCATCGTGTAACTATAGTGTGGGTTGTTCTTTCCTAGGTGCATAACTTTGCACTTGTCCACATTAAATTTCATCTGCCATTTGGATGCCCAGTCTTCCAATTTATCCAGATCCTCCTGCAGTTTTCCACAATCCTCTTGGGTTTTAACAACTTTAAACAGTTTTGTGTCATCTGCAAATTTGATAACCTCACTAGTTATTCCCTTTTCCAGGTCATTTATGAATATGTCAAAAAATAGCGGACCCAGTACAGATCCCTGGGGTACTCCACTATTCACCTTTTTCCATTGGGAATATTGGCCATTTAGCCCTACCCTCTGCTTTCTATCTTTTAACCAGTTCCCAATCCACAATAGTACACTGCCTCCTATCCCATGACTTTTTAGCTTCGCCAAAAGTCTCTGATGGTGGACCTTGTCATAAGCTTTCTGAAAGTCCAGATACACTATATCAACCGACTCACGTTTGTCTACCTGTTTATGCACACCTTCAAAAAAACATATCAGATTAGTAAGACAAGATCTTCCTTGTCTAAAGCCATGTTGGCTGTCTCCCATTAGGCCATGACTATCTACATGCTGTGTAATTTTGTTCTTTATGATGGTTTCTACCATTTTCCCTGGTACTGACGTCAGGCTCACCGGTCTGTAATTTCCCGGGTCACCCCTGGAACCCTTTTTAAAAATTGGTGTTACGTTGGCGACCCTCCAATCTTCAGGTATTACAGATGATTTTAATGAAAGTTCACAGATTACCAATAGCAGGTCCGCAATCTCATATTTCAGTTCTTTCAACACTCTGGGATGTATACCATCCGGTCCAGGTGATTTGCTACTATTCAGTTTATCAAATAGTTGTAATATATCTTCCCGGTGTAGCGATATTTCTCTCAATTCCTCTGCAGTATCACCTTTAAATACCACTTCAGTCTTGGGTAACATCCCTACATCTTCCTCAGTAAAGACCGAAGCAAAGAATTCATTCAGTCTCTCTGCTATAGCCTTGTCTCCTCTTACTGCCCCTTTTACCCCTCTATCATCTAATGGTACAATTGACTCTCTTACAGGCCTTTTGCTACGAATGTGCTTGAAAAAGTCTTTATTTCGTGTTTTTGCTTCCGTAGCAAGTTTCTTCTCAAATTCCCGCTTTGCCTGCCTTATCAATGCTTTGCATTTAACTTGCCAGTGCTTGTGCTGTTTCCAGTTTTCATCATTTGGCTCTTTTTTCCATTTCTTGAAGGTTGCTTTTTTGGCAGCAACAGCCTCTCTGACCTCACCTTTAAACCATGCTGGCAGTTTTTTGGACTTTCTTCCACTTTTCTTAATGCATGGAATACAGCTGGTCTGGGCTTCGAGGATAGTATTTTTAAATAACACCCAAGCTGTAAGTCTTTAACCTTTGGAACCGCTCCTTTTAGTTTTTTCCTAACTATATACCTCATTCTATCATAGTCTCCCTTTTGAAAGTTAAAAGGTAGTACTGTGGATTCCTTTACTATCTGTCCTCCACTAATTAAACATGATCATACTATGATCACTATTGCCAAGTGGTCCCAACACCCTTATTTCTTGCACCAGATCTGGCGTTCCACTAAGGACTAGGTCCAGTATGGCTTCCCCTCCGGTCGGTTCATGAACCAGCTGCTCCAAGAAGCAGTCATTTATTTCATCTAGAAACTTTATCTCCTTAGCTTGTCCTGCAGTGACACTGACCCAGTCGATACCGGGGTAATTGAAATCACCCATTATTACTACTCTGTTGTGACCTTTGTTAGCTTCCTTGATTTCTTTGAGCATTTCATCATCCATTTGTTCATTCTGGCCAGGCGGTCGATAGTATACTCCCACTGCCATCACCTTCCCCTTCATAAATGGAATTTCAATCCATAGAGATTCTACAGCAAATTTTGTTCCCTGCAAAACTTTAATCCTTTCTGACTCAATGCCCTCTCTAACATAGAGCGCAACCCCTCCACCAATTTGATCAGCTCTATCATTACGATATAGTTTGTATCCAGGTATCACAGTGTCCCACTGGTTATCCTCCTTCCACCATGTCTCTGAGAGTGCAATCATATCTAACCTCTCATTTAGTGCTATATATTCTAACTCTCCCATCTTATTGTTTAGACTTCTAGCATTGGCATACAAGCATTTTAGAGACTGTATTTTATTAATATTAATCTGGCTATTGGTAGGCATGGGTAATTTGGAATCTTTATGCTCTGTCTGCTCCTTACTCAAGGGCATTTGGGCTACTATACTCCCTTTTGGAACCTCACTGCTTTTGGTAGTATCCTTCAAGGATACCTTCGTCCGAACCATGCGCTCCTGGGTGACTGTCGGCTTTCCCCTATTTTCTAGTTTAAAAGCTTCTCTATCTCTTTTTTAAAGGTTAATGCCAGCAGTCTGGTCCCATCCTGATTAAGGTGAATCCCATCCCTTCGGAAGAGCCCCCCCTTTCCCCAGAATGTTCCCCAGTTCCTAACAAATCCAAAACCCTCATCCTTGCACCATTGTCTCATCCACGCATTGAGACTCCGGAGCTCTGCCTGTCTTTTGGGTCCTGCACGTGGAACAGGAAGCATTTCGGAGAATGCTATCCTGGAAGTTCTGGATTTCAACTTCCTACCTAAAAGCCTAAATTTAGCCTCCAGAACATCCCTACCACATTTTCCTATGTCATTGGTACTGACATGTACCAAGACAGCAGACTCCTCCCCAGCACTATCTAAGACCTTATCTAGGTGGCGCGTGAGGTCCACTACCTTCGCACCAGGCAGGCATGTTACCAGGCGATCCTCACGTCCACCAGCCACCCAGCTATCTACATGCCTAATGATCGAATCACCAACTATAACGGCTGTCCTAACCCTTCCCTCATGGACACATGGCCCTGCAGAAACGTCCTCGGTGCGAGAGGGTTTTACATCACCTGGAGGACAGGTCCTAGTTACAGGATCACTTCCTGCCACACCAGGGTGATTCTCTCCTGTCACGTGACCTCTCTCCTCCATGGCAACAGGGATGCTGCCAGACTGGAGGTGGGACTTCAGGACTATATCCCTGTAGGTTTCGTCTATGTACCTCTCTGTCTTTCTTATGTTTTCCAAGTCTGCTACTCTAGCTTCGAGAGAATGGACTCGTTCCCTGAGAGCAAAGAGCTCCTTGCACCTAGTGCACACGTAAGACCACTCACCAACTGGGAGAAAATCATACATGTGACACTCAATGCAAAAGACTGGCAAGCCCCCATTTCGCTGCTGGACTGCTGTCTGCATCTTAGTTTTAAGCTTGTGTTTAGATCTTTAAGTTCTTTACTTACTAAGGGTTGCTATGGATATTTATACTAATAAAACTGTACCTAATACGTTTAATATACCTTGTTCACCTGAAGCTTAATTAATCTCAAGTCCTTAGTGTATGACTGATTTGAGTAACGAGCTCCACCTGAGAGCACCTCCTTTCCTGTAAGATGTGTAAGTACCTATAAAGCTACGATTATCCCAGGGGTAGGTGGGTGTTCGGGAGGGAGGTAGGGAAATAACACTTATTAAAAGAGGGCTGCTACACAGTACCCTGTCCTGTGCTGCTGAGGTAAGCTATATTCTGATTTGATTTAAATTATAGCTCTTTGCTGCTGCTAGGCTCTAACTTATTATGAAATTTAAACTACAAGCTCTCTGCTGGGTTTTAAATTTAACCAGAAAGCTCTCGTCTGTGTTTTAGATTTAAACTAAAAGTACTTTGCTCATACTAGGCCCTGAGTGACTATTAAATTTAAACTACAAGCTCTCTGCTGGGTTCCAAATTTAACCAGAAAGCTCTCTTCTGTGTTTTAAATGTAAACTTAAACTGCTGCTATTAGGCCCTGACTGATTTATCAAAAAATAGTGGGTTCACAGATTAATTAGCTTAATTTAAATAATTCCTTTCAGACAATTCCCAGAAGTATATACTCACAATTGCAGATCTATTTATTTATTTAGACAGTTTTGTATACCACCTTATCCTTCAATCAAAGTGGTCACAGCACAATTGGGGGATACATTTAACACGAGGGGATATGAGACACATATGCTAATACTTACAGGGAACATGGGCAATGGAGGGTTAAGTGGCTTGCCCAAGACCACAAGGAGCACCTGTGGGACTATAAACCCCAGTCCTTCCAGCCCAAGGTTGCTGTCCTCTAGTGGGATTTGAACCCCTGACCTTCTGGCCTGAAGTACCTTGCCCCAACCACTAGGCCATTCCTCCACTTGCCCCAACCACTAGGCCATTCCTCCACAGATCTATCTCCAGAAGTAACAGTCCCCTTTTCTAGTCCTTCAAGACCCTTCAGGCCCTGGACCTGAGTACAGAGGTCCATTAGAGATCCTGGTGTCAGGGTACCTGCATTTGTTTCATTCTCACAGCTCTGCCTTAACTCCAGGAGTGCCTGGACCTGATTATAGAGGTCCAGTAGAGATCTTAGCGTCAGGGTTCCTGCATCTGTTTCATTCTCACAGCTCTGCCCTAACCCCAGGAGACTCTGGACCTGATGACAAAGGTCTATTATAGATCCTGGTGTTAAGTTAAGTGCATCAGTTGGAGTTTCACAGCTCTGCCCTAACTCCAGGAGTGTCTGGACCTGATTACAGAGGTCTAGTAAAGATCTTGGTGTCAGGGTACCTGCATCTGTTTCATTCTCACAGCTCTGCCCTAACCCCAGGAGACTCTGGACCTGATGACAAAGGTCTATTATAGATCCTGGTGTCAGGGTACCTGCATCAGTTGTGGTTTCACAGCTCTGCCCTAACCCCAGGAGGCCCTGTACCTGATGACAGAGGTCTATTAAAGATCCTGGTGTCAGGGTACCTGCATCAGTTGGGGTTTCACAGCTCTGCCCTAAGTCCAGGAGTGCCTGGACCTGATTACAGAGGTCCAGTAGAGATCTTAGCGTCAGGGTTCCTGCATCTGTTTCATTCTCACAGCTCTGCCCTAACCCCAGGAGACTCTGGACCTGATGACAGAGGTCTATTAGAGATCCTGCTGTTAGGTTAAGTGCATCAGTTGGGGTTTCACAGCTCTGCCCTAACTCCAGGAGTGCCTGGACCTGATTACAGAGGTCTAGTAAAGATCTTGGTGTCAGGGTACCTGCATCTGTTTCATTGTCACAGCTCTGCCCTAACCCCAGGAGGCCCTGGACCTGATGACAGAAGTCTATCAGAGATCCTGGTGTTAGGTTAGGTGCATCAGTTGGGGTTTCATATCTCTGCCCTAACCCCAGGAGGCTCTGGACCTGATTACAGAGGTCTATTATAGATCCTTGTGTCAGGGTACCTGCATCAGTTGTGGTTGTGCCCTAACCCCAGGAGGCCCAGAACCTAATTCCAGTGGTCTATAGTCCAGCTAGGTGTATTGGTGCATGCACCTGTTGCATTCGGCCACAAATGCCCTATTCACAGGAGGCCCTAGTTGTGACCACATAGGTAGAGTTGACATCCTGGTGTTATGGTAGTGGCTCCTGGTGATGTGTTCAGGGCCACCCAATCCCCGTGCGACGCAAGAACACATCACACATGTTCCAATATAGACATCATGGTGGCATGGCGTGTGTGTCTGCAGATGTGTGTAGGTCAGGCAAACACACAGGTGTGTGCCGGACCACACAGAGGGTCAAGAAACACCTCCCCTGTAGACCAGCATACCTACCCCGCACATGGCATGGTGCCACCATGTAATGCAAGGAGAGCATAGGAACTGGGTAAGGGTGGTCCAGGAGGTTACCCAAAGGACATGTAAGTGGCACCTCACACATGCTCAGACCCACAGCCACACATGCAGGCGGCGCTGGTAACAGGTAGTAGAGGACCCACTAGTATGAGCAGCAGCAGCACCCTGCTGCTCGCAGTGATGTGTGATATGCATTGTGCACCCATCAGAGATATCTGGCCCTTAATGTTCCCACCCATTGCATTCCCCCGCAGGTGGAGGACCTACGGAAAAAGGGACGGGAGTTGTGGCTGCACTGCCCGGATGCCCCCGACTGGCTACAAAGGAGGGCGCTGCAGCAACGTGGCCATGAGTGTTGCATCCCCTGCAGCACACTACAGCATGTCAGAGTGGCCCAACGGCCTGTGGGAGGCCACACTATGTTTATGTGGCATTGTAATTGCATGATGGTGTGCTAATGACTGTCTTCACCCACAGAGGATGCTGCTGCTGGTGAGGGGACATCAACCTCAGGGCCCCCCACAACACACCCACAGCTGCAGTCCAGCCAGTGGAGGAGGAGGCGGCGGCAGAGGCAGCAGAGGTGGAAGAGGACGACGTGGACATGGAGGGGGTGGAGGGTGGGGTGGGGTGGGAGGGAGGGGAGGGTGAGGGTGCGTTTGACGTTTTGGGAGGCAATGAGGAGGAGGAGAGTGGGGAGGGGGCGAGGATGGGTGGGAGATGCCAGGAGGGGAGGAGGGGGGCAGGGTTGGAGGGAACACAAGACAGCACAGGGTACTGTGGGTCCCTGCCAGCTGCCGCATGTGTACAGCGATGTGCCCGTCTAGATATAGCTATGCCACCCATTGCCACAGGCAGGGCCCACGCACATGCCACCACACAGACACCGGGCACCTTGTGTGTATGTGGTGGCAGGTGCATCCGTGACCTGTATGTGGCAATGGATGGGGTGCTGCAATGCCAGCGGGCCCAGGACCGCACCATCTGGTGACTGGCAGGCGCCATTCAGTGGATGGCTGCCAAGATGCACATGCAGCATGCTGCTGGTATGGGCAGTGCATCTCGGCAGCCATCCCCTGATGGGCGTCCCAGGAGCATGTGATAGTCCCTGTGGCACCCACACACGTGCCCTGTGCTTTCCTGTCTCCCGGGACCCAACATGTGGGTTGCAGGTGACATTTTAGTGTCGTTTTAGTGCCAGCAAGTCAGTGTTGACTCATAGCGACCCAGCTACCTCTGGGTTTTCTGGGCAATGTGGTACCGGAAGTAGAATGCCAGCCTTTTCTTCCAGGGCAATGGAGGGTAAAGTTACCTGCCCAAAGCCACAAGGAGTGCCAGTGGGAATCTAACCCTTGATCATCTGGGTACTAGGGAGTTGCTCTAAACACTAGGCTACTCCTCCAACAGATGACTGTACCTTATCCAATGTTGTTTTTAAATACAGTTTGGTTAATACATCCCAATGGTCATGTGTCTCCCTTACAGACAGACTGGTGAAGTGAGCATGGGACATGTGTGTAGATCCCTATGTGTATGTGTGGTAGACCTAGGTAACATACATGGACCATCTCCACACTCAGGTGTGGGGGCTGGCCATGTACGTAGGCATCTGTGTCCCCTGGTGTTCCTGTGTGTGCTGCCTGTGATGTGTAGACTGCATAGTTGATGCATCATACTCGTAGGAGGATTAAGGGAAAGGCTAGCAGAAGGCATGTGGCAGGAAGGATAAGACGGACTACTGTACCCAGGAGCTGCCCACGGGGATAGCTTGGGAGGCCAAGACAGGTGGATGTTGGTCTGTAGGGGCAGCAACAGCTCACTAGAGATGCAGGGGGAGAGTGAACAACTGACTGTAGCCAGTTATCTTTGTCTGCCTGTGTCTTCCTCAAGCATCTGTGGCTCAACAGCCACGTAGGCCCTGGTGTGTGTCAGAGGGAATGGTCACACATGTGGGTGGGCCAATGGAGAGGATATGGGGTGTGAGAGAGTGACAGATCGGTGAAACATACATGTACCACCATAAACATATGCTTGCTTAACGGGAGAGGTAGGGTATACCCCCACGCATAGGTAGAAGGGTGCACACATGGCATGGTGCATGGCACACAGGGCATGATATAATGTATGTGCATTGATTGGTGGTAGTGCAGACACAGCACCCCTAAGGGAACTGGGGAGGCACATATGACCAGGGGGACAATATGGGGGACAGGGTACCCAGGGGAGCATAGTGGCAAACACCAGAGACGTGCACATAGGTATAATCAGGTTTAGTCATCTTTATTGACACACAGTGACCTGTTTCCTGCAATCAAGACCTGCGTGGCCGCCCACATCCACGGCGATCACGGCCCAAGCCATGCCATTGTTGTGGTTCCGCTGGTGCTGCCTCTGGGGCTGGGGCTGGCTGCTGGGGATGCCCAGCCATGGCCTCCTGGGCATCCGCAATCCGAAGTAGCGCTGCTGCCACCACCTCAGCTGTGGCACACAGCTGGCTCAGCTCCTCCTGAATGGCCATCAGAGTCTGATGAGTGCCTGTGGGTGAGACACAAAGTGATTTGTGAGACATGTGTTGCACCTCCCACTGTGGCTCATCACAACAGACCAGTCCTCAGACCAATCATGCACGTGACAACTAGCGACACAGTACCATTTTGACATCTATGTGTCCCATGATGCATCCGCAGACCAGGAAATGATACTGAAGGAGGGTCGTGGGAATCCTAGATAGAACACATGGTCCTATGTTGCAGGTCAGTGGGTCAGTGATTGAGCTGCGTACTAGTCATATGAGATAGGCCTGGGACCGTGGGGTTCATGGCACACAGATATATATCTGGGGTGCGCTGTTTGCTCTGAGCCTGACGCACGGTACTGAGTACTATGACTATCTGCTTGGTATATGGAGGTGAATAGTGAGCGGATGTATGAGCTCATTAAAAGGATATCAAAGATGGCCCATGCTACCAGAGGGGGGATCGCACATGGCACAGACCCCCACATAACAGACGAAAACACGTGCTATGGTGTCATTATATTGGGGAGCACATGGAATGTCATCGTGACTGTTATGCCACATCCCAAAGGATATGCTGTTTATTCTGTTACTCACCTTCAGCATCTTGCCTTGATGAGGCTGTATGAGCCCGCAGCTCTACCAGGATTACATCCATGCTGGTAGGTGGGGTGCCTGATGTCCCCAGTGCCTACAGTGTGTGCCAACTCCCCTCCATCTCCATGTACTCCACAGCCATTGTGCTGCTGCTGGAGGACTCCAGTGGTGTGTAGACATCCTCTGCCCCATTCTCTGCCTCGGCCACCACATTGGTCCCTGGGGTCCCAACACCAGTGCTGGTCGTGACCTCAGACTCGTCGACCCCTGGCCCCTCAGCATCCTCTGTCTCTGGCACATATACCTCCTCATATGCCTCCATGGCCTGGATGTCACCTGGGGGGTATAACAGGATACACATCAAAGATGGCCTTGTGCAGTGTACATATGTACACCTGTGTAGTACATCCCCACCAGCAGCAATGTGTTGTCCACCTGTAACTGCTGTCCCTGTGCCTACACGGGGGGACGGACACATGTGTGTACAGTGTGCTGCACCTGGCCATGTGGGGGAGGGGCAGCCTCTTGCGCTGTTGGAGCTGTGCCACATTCGATGTTGTGTTTGGGGGGGATGGGGTGGAAGGTGCTGTGCCCACTGTGTGCAGCACTAGGTATGCACTGTGTGGGTGACCTGTGATGTGGGCACAGTGTGACATGTGGCCAGAGTGCGTGTGTGAGCCCTGACTGTGAGTGTGGACTGTCATGGTGTGTGTGAGCGATATCTATGCATTGGCCTGTGTAGTATGCACAGCACGTGATGCAGCATGTGTCTGGGTCAGGCAGATGTGTGTGGGGACTGCCACTGTGGTAGCCACTGTGTGGTGTGGGTGGACAGCTATCCAGTACTCTGTGGGGGTGGTGGATTGTTTTGGGGGATGGGTGGAGTGCTGCTGTGCATGGGGTTGCACCATGGTTGGGGGTCATGGGAATATGTCTGTGGCACTGTGTTACCTGTATAGGAACTGGCCCCAGGTGGTGTGGGGGTTGGGATAGGTACAGTTGTGGAAGGTTTGGGGAGGTGCACTCCAATGTATTGGGTTGGTGGATGGGGGATCCCTACTGTATGTTGGCCACTGACAGGGTAGTATGTGTATATGTGTGTGATGTGGTGGTTGGCGTTGGTTTGCATCCACCTCATATTCTCAGTGTGGGCGGCCATTCTCTGTCACTGTTTAGGGATATGTCTATGGACAGGTAATGTCAGACACACGTCATAGCTGCTATAGGTGGAGGGTGCGGGGCCCCCAGGTCAATGTGTGTTGGGCTAGATGTATGTCTGTCCTGTATGCTCCCCCCTGTCATATTGTGCTCCATGACTGGCTGCAGATGTATGATGTTTCCGTGTGACCTATATGCCAGGTACAATCAGCTGCTGCATGTGCTGGGATAATAGGGGGGAGGGTGTTGGGCCCCCCGTATGTATGGTGTTCCTTTCCTTTCATGCATAGTGGAGGGGGGATATCCACCTGGGTGACAGACTTCCCCCACCCCCCAATGGTGCTGCTCACCTGTTCAGTGTGCTACCATGTCCAGGACTGTGAATGTCGTGGACACAGCCACAGGTACCTGTCACAACCACCCTGTAGAGACCTTGCCAGGTTTTGCTGGTGGTGGGGCCCACATTTGCCTGTGTTGGGGCACGCGTGTTCATGGGACATAGACCCCCCCCCACCATCCCGTCCATGGCCAGCATGTGCTGAGCCATGAGCTGTACGTGTGCTGCATATCTCAGACCCACCTGCCTGTGGATGGGCGGTGTCCAGTGTTTCAGGAAGTTCATGCAGGTAGATGGGACCAAGCCTGTCTGCCAGCTACTGCTACAGGGGTGACAGGGTTAGGGAAAAGGGGGCACCCCCACCGGTGCCCATGGCATGTCGCCTCTCCGCCACCATTTGCGCATGGACACCACGTTGATGTCGTTGAATCTTTTTCTGAGGCTGTCCAGGTCCTGGGTGGGCCCCCAGCCTGCGCTATGGCTTCCTGGACCTCCTCCCACACATGTATGCATGTCCCCACCATGGTGCTGGAGCTCAGCTGTCCATAGAGCACCTCATAGCGCTCCAGCACACTGGCCATCAGGATGTGATTCTCCTGCCGGCTGAATCTAACTGCTCTCCTCCGTTCCTCCGCTGGCACTGGGACGCGCCTCTATTTGGCACTGGGTGGTCTCTCAGGCTGCCCCTGTGTGGCTGTGACACACCCGATGGCCCTGCAGCCTCCACCTCAGGGCCACCCATCCCTGCCGCCCCTGTGGACCGCTGTTCAGGAGTTTCCCCTTTGTCCCCTCCTACCATGGCCTGTCGCTCCATACCCCTGCTCCCTGTGGTGTCTCCCTCCTTGTCACACATTCCCACCTCTCCCAGCCCTTGCCTACTATTCCCTCCCCTGCTACTCGCCTGTCCTTCGCTCACTCTCCCCTGCTCCCCTCCTCACCTCCTCTCCCATTCCCCTGCTCCTCTCCTCTCCTCCTCTCCCTTTCCCTCTCCTCCTCTCCTCCTCTCCCTCTCCTCTGCTCCTCTCCTCCTCTCCCTCTCCACTGCACCTCCCCTCACCTCCTCACCCTCATGCCTGCTCCTCAACACACCTCTCCCTCACACCTGCTGCTCTCCTTACCTTTCCTCTCCTCTCTGCACCTGCTATCACCCTGACCAATTGCTCTCCACGCCTGCTCTTCAACTCACCTACACAACACTCTCGGCGTTTATCATGCGCGGAGGCCTTTTTATGTGTCTTACTCAGGGGCGCGGGGTTAAGCGCGTTGCATGTGCTGCAGTGCATGTGTGCTATGTGCGCATGCGCTGCGGCATGTCTGCACTATGTGTGCATGTGCTGCAGCATTGTGCGCTATGTGCGCATGTGCTATGGCACGTGTGTGCTATGTGCATATGTGCTGTGGCGCGTGTGTGCTATTTGCGCATGTGCGATGCACATCTTACGCATGCTCCATGCTAGGGGCTGCTGAATGAGGGGGTTCTGCACATGACATCTGTGATTAGCTGCCCATGCAGCAGATGGTGCCACCAAAGGTCGCATCTGCATGGCCCCCACGCATGCATGCCGCGTACGACATATGCATGCATGGAGCCCTGTGCAACACATGTGCACGGGTCATGGTCAGCCCTTATGCGCATGCGCAACATGTGCAGACACCGCATTCATGGCACGATGCATGCACAACGCATGCACAGATGCACATTGGATGAAAGGTACTTAACCTGTGATGCATACGTGGTACACGCTGAGGGCTTTGTGAAGGCGAGGTGTATAGCAAGCGAGGTGAGGTTTTTGTCAGGTGTATAGCAGGTGAGGTGAGGTGCGATGGGGTGAGGTGAGGTGGGGTGAGGTGCGGTGTGGTGAGGTGAGGTGTGGTGTGGTGAGGTGCAGTGGGATGAGGTGCGGGGGGTGAGGTGAGCAGCAGGCGGGAGGTGGTGTTGGGGTGGTGGGGGGCAGGTGAGGTGGTGAGCAGGCATAGGGTACAGGGGGTGAGGTGAAGGACAGGTAGAGGGCGGTGTTGGTGGGGCGTGGGTGAAGCGAGTGAAACCCTCTGTCTGTGGTACCTCTGTTTTGCTGATGGCTGCCTTTGTGGTGGCTGCAGGTGCATTGGGGGGTGCTCAAGACCCATGTTTGCCTGATGCAGGTGATGTTGTCCATGGTGCTGCAGCACAGGGTATGGGTGCAGACCCGCTGCAACTCCGACCTGCAGCTGTGGAGGCCATGCAAGCTAGGGCTGAGCCAGGACGGTGCAGGAGGCATGCCAAGCTGTGCCCTCACCAAGCTTGCCTCTACAGGCCCAGGGCCCAACTCCAGGACATGCGTGATTATCAGGTGATCTCCCTGTACCGTCTGGACACAGTAGCTATCAGGGAGCTCTTTGAGGATCTCAGACCTAACCAGTTGGTCACATGCCATGCCGGGCTTGGTCAAGCTCCTGGCTGTCCTACATTTCTTTGCTTCTGGCTGTTTCCAGTCATCTGTGGCTGCAGTGGGTGGCATGAGCCACCCCACCTTCTCACGCTGTCTCCACCAGGTACTGCGTGCCATGGTTAGCCGGGTGGGGAATTACATTGCAATTCCCAACACTAGACAACAGTGGGGGACCCTGAACCAGGCCTTTGAAGAGGTTGCGTGGATGCCACATGTGATGGGAGCTATTGATTGCACACATGTTGCCCTGGTCCCGCCCAGAGACAGGTAGGCAGTGTTCTGCAACCGCAAACACTACCATTCTCTGAATGTTCAGATTGTATGTGATGCAAATATGCGTATTCACCTATGACTTGTTTATCCTGCATCACTCAGCACTATTTGGACAGTTTGAGGCAGGGCAATATGAGGACTGTATACTGCTGGGTGGGTATTTCTCTGCTCAGACGTGCACATGGTGTTCCTCTGGGTACACGTAGGCACACATGTCTGTGTTTGCATGGTGACCCCAGTTGTGTTTGTGTGTCATTTGTGTGTGTGTCCAGAGGGGGGGGGGGGCACTTCCCTTCACACTCGTCTTTGGTACGGTGTTTTCTGTTGGTGGCACCTTCACCTATGAGATATCTGGCCATTTCACATTGTGTGCTTTGTGTGGGCATATTACAGGACACATGTATGTACCACGTATATTCAACAGTATATTGTTGTGTTGGACATCCTCTCAGGGCAACTCAGGGACCTTTTCCCATTCCAAACCATGTGTGTGGGCAGTCTCATGGCTATCACACGCTTGCAAATGTGTGCATCACTAACCTTGTCAAGGGTGCATTGACATGTGTGTGGCTGATGATTTTGCAGCCGGCACTACTACTTTTCGGCTACGGGTGTTTAGGCATGTGTTATTGTGGGTTAAAGCTGAGGTGTTTTGTGAAACCTTACCCCCACCCCATGGTCCCTATCTCACACCTCCAGACGCTGCCACATACATGTTGTGTGTCAGCATGTGCTGTAACATGTTCATGGAAGACCTGTTTGTGCTGTTGGTTTGCATGTACATGCTTGTGTGCATGTGTGTGTGGCTCAGCCTCTGCTTTACCTTTCTACTATTTCTCTACAGGTGATGCAGGATATGGGTGTCGTCCCTGGTTGCTGACCCCTGTGCGTCTGCCGTGGACATGTGCAGAGAGGAGGTACAATGAGGCCCATGCCTCCAGTTGCTCAGTCATCGAGTGTACCTTTGGCGTTTTGAAAAGTCGCTTCAGTTGTCTGGATAGAACCAGCGGGGCCTTACAATACAAACCCATGACTGTGGCAAAGATTATTCTGGCCTGTTGCATACTGCACAATATTGCTCTCAGGCATGATCTCCCAGTCCAAATTAATGAGGATCTGGAAGATGATCCTACGTGCCATCCTGTACGTGGCCATGGGGACACATGTGAGGGCACGGCAGCCAGGCACCAGCTGATTGAGGCTGTCTTCTCATGTACGTACTGCATATGTTGGATCTTACATTGGTATCTAGGCATATGTACTACTACTACTGTTGAATATTTGTATAGCCATACCAGTCATACGCAACACTACACAGACATCTGGGGTACATTCCCTGCCCATCAGAGCATTCAGGGTTGTCCAGGGGGAATACGAGCGGGGTGTTTAGGGGATAACTGAGGATGCATGGTGGTCAGCTGAGACTGTATTACATGCCCTAGGTGGGTATGCTACCGTACACAGGGACGTGGTCAGGGAATGGGGACAGTGGCTGGTCATCCCAAGCAGGTTGTTGGTTCCAGCTGTGGATGCAGCATGGTAAACGGAGTATAGTGTGTGGTCAGCAGTAGGAACGTGGGACGTAGGTGGCACTGTTTGCCTAGACGTGTGGATGCCACGATGGGGGATATTGGCGCATTGGTCACATGACATACACTGATTGGCACAGACTTGCGTTACATGTTTGTATACAGCACTGTGTACAACTGGAAACAGTATGTACATGCTCAGTGGTAGTAGTATTGGCAGGAGTTAATATTCTGGAGGGGAGGTACAGAGTACACACACGGGTACTGCATCATTTGCTCAGCGGGGTCACCTACACCTGGATGCATACACGAATTGTGAGCCAGTGAGGTGATTTGACGGAAGCAGTATTATGGTCATGGCGCGGCCGGCAGATGATGAGCCACGCAGCGGGGTGTTGGTTGGTTTTGGGCAGACACAGCTGATTCAAGGGGATAACAGCAAGGTGTGGGATACAGTTAGCAGATCGGGGGTGACTGAGGGGTGCATTCACGATTTAGTTGTGTGTTAAGGGAGGATGGGGGGGGATTTAGCTCATGTTACCTGGAGTGACACTGCATGTGTTAGCTACATGATGCGTATGTGTGGGGGAGGATAGGGAGGGGTCACAGCCACCCGTACATTGCGTGTCAACATGCGGCAATGTGTTTCAAGCTGTACACAGACAAATAACATGGGGGCGTTGTTTACGGTGGGAGCTTAGATGTTGGGTCGTGACCAGGTTCTGTTTCAGGCAGCGTGGATACATCAGGCCAGCATTGTCAGACACGCATAGCTCTGGGTCTGGATTGGCAGGGGCTGTTCAGGGATGTTGGGATATATCTGGCAATCATCAGCAAACAGTTGGCACTGAGCGGCAGGGGATCAGGTAGCCCCAACGGCATTTGGTATGGAGCTCTGGAACATTCTGACACAGGACATATCCCTGTGTTCCAGCATATGGATGCAGGCACACAGGGGAGGTTGGACCATCACAATGCACACTGAAGGTGTGATGGGTAAGATATAGGGTGCAAGGGGTTGTTACAGAGCCAGTGTGGACATGCGTGGACAGTATATCAGGGTGACGGGTGTGGTCAGCAGTGTCTGGGGAAGCAGAGAGGTGATGAAATGGGGAGTATGGGGTACAGGCCCTTTATTTTTAGCATTAACACGTCATTGGGGAATTTGGCAGGGGCAATTCTGTACAGTGTAATGGACAAATGCCAGACTGAGATGGCTTTGTGGGGTAGGAGGGGTGATGACGTGATGGTGCTGTGTGTGTTACACAGCTCAAACATGACATATGTATGTATCTGGTGTGTTTATCCCTCGACAGGATATATTGTGTGACCTCCCTGGTGCTGTGGTTCACTGGCAGCTGTCTGTACCCCACTCAACGTGCAGGAGAATGGGGTAGATGGACATACAGGTACATGATGTGTGTGGACAGTCAGCCACAGATCATGTCTGGGGTCATCTGTCCAATGCACATATGTTGTGGTTCACCTCTTTGGGCTGCACCCCCAAACCCTATATCTTATGGTTGTCACACACAGGCACATGTGTTCCTGCCCTTCTCATCTGCTCCAGCATTATTTCTGGAACACATCCCAGAGAGCTGCGTGTGTCCACAAGTCCTAGGTGTTCTGGTGGTGGGCCGCATGTACACCCCTCCGTGACATTGTAACATCAACCAAATGCTGTGTAGCATTGCTTTGGCCAAGAGATATCTCCACTGATCTCAGGTTGTCCACAAACAGGCCATTTGCTACTTGTGGCATGCTCACCTTAACATACTGTGTGTGGGTGTTTTTCTAGCGTGGGTGTGTAAGGGTACAGTGTGCATACAGTTGGTATTATCATGTGGTGGGTGGTGTTTTGACACCTGTGGAGGGTTGAGGACTCTGCTATCTGTAACCTACTGCTGTTGACCATGTATACATTGTGCACATCTGTTTTATGTTGTGACCTGACCTATCTTTTGTGTGCCCTCAGAACACTGTCCATCAGCATTTCAGTATCACAGATGATGCCCTAATTTGGACATGTGCCACCGGCAGCTGGAGATGGGGATATGGTGATTCTATACATTCCTCTGGCATCTTCTGTATTCACTGTGATGTGGTGCTGCTTTTTCCTGCCTCAGACAGTCCCTAGCAGACACTTTCTGCAGACAGACAGTAGGTTGCATCTTGGATCTTTTGGAAATGACATCATCCATTCTATGCTTGCGTTTTGTTGTGTTTTTTCAGGGAGTTATCCTGTGGGGTCACTGTACACCAACACTGATAGACATGGGGTGGAGCAGTGAGGCGCCTCTGTGACATGTGCATGGACATGACCATATCCATAGGACACCCTCATGTATGGTTCAATGGCCACATTTCCACAACATGCACTGTGTTATGTGTTGTGCTGATTTCTTGTTTGCATATCTGGCATTGCATTCTATACATATTGCTGTCTGCCTACCTGACAGTGGTTCTCCTTCTTCTGATACAGGGCAGAGCACACACACTGCACATCGACTACACTGCATCTGCAGGCACCATCACCCAAGTGTCTGTAAGCCACAATAGGACCATGCAGCTATCCCTGGGATATGGTGGCATAGGATAGCTGACCTCTGCGTGTGGCCCACATGCCTATGATAGACATTGATGTTGGACTGCTACATTGGGCATCGGCGGCCTGTCCTACACAACGTTGATGCCGTGCTCTGGCTGGATGTGGGGTTCATCGCAGGGGACATACATGACCTTTTGTGTGCTGTGGCAGATTGGGATGTGCCACTTGCGTATGCAGGACCAGGGATTCACGGACAGTCTTCACGGGACATGTTGGTTTGCAGAGACTATTTGCACTATGGACACTGTGTACAGGCCCCTATGTGTGCAGCAGGGACTGACATACTTGCTGCATGTTGAACATCCATCTGACATTGTGTTACTGTATGTTGCCTATGTGTGTGACCTGCATCGCAGGATATCCTCATCTGTTTAGTTCACCAAGAGCATACAGCCATGTTTGTGGCACAGGGGTGACATTGTATAGGTCCTCTGGTATTTGTGGGGCTACCCTGCAGTTGAACATGACACGGTAGTTAGCACCACACCACTTTGATGTGCGCCAACATCTTTGGTCATTATTTGGCATCACCACGTGTGCTACTATGCATGTGGGACATCACTGTGTCATTGTTTACCGTACACATTCCAGGTGCATTTGACTGAATATGTTGGTACACCAGGGCATGTGGCAGTGTGGCTTCTGTGCCAGTTACTGGGCCATGTTTGACCTTTCTTTCAACCTCTATGTACAGCTTACTGTGTTTGGTTAGTGTACAGATGTGCCGCTCTACATTGATTTACAGACATAGCAATGCATGTCTGCACAGTCTTCTTTATCTCATGACATTTCAGGACTCACATTGCACCAGTGATTTGGCAGTGTGTCAGTGTGGGTGGGTGTGTTCGTCCTTCATGGGTGCATTCCATGTGCCGTGTCATATGTATACGCATACTGTCTTCACAACACCCATTTCATCAGACCTGCATTGTGTTATCTCTGTATGTGTGATAGTTTGCATTTTCTGTATTATCTGGCATCATGTTCCTCTTGTACCTGTTACCATATCTGGCTTTGGCATTTGCACAGTGTTGTTTTGGACGTATGTGGCACTTTATTTTCTATATTATGCATTATCCAACATCTGTGATATGTATATATGTATGTGTGTGTGCAGTTTCACAGATTTTGAGACATATCCTTTGTCAGGTTTGTGCCACCTGTTTTTTGAGAACAGATATGTTTTGGTTATACCTTCATGACTGGTGTGCGTTGGGCTGTCATCATGCCCTGCCTACTGTCTACATGCACACATATGTGAAAAAGGAATTTGGCCAATGCAGCAGCATGTGGGGGGTGTGGGGATACTGCATAGTACACACCATGCACCTAATGCAAATTATCTGTACTGCTCATCATCTGTGGGGTGGCCAGTGACTTGTATGCAACATGTGGGTAGCTGGCCTACTCAATGTGGTTTCAGTTTGTTCACTGTAACACAACTAGCTTCATATCATGACACACAGTATATACGATATGTCCAGCAACTTTCCAAAATAAAATATATGTCTTTAACGCACATTTGTCTCTGCTGCTGATTCAACACACTGACTCACGTATTTTTTGTTTCACTGGTGATGTGCATGGCCCACCTGTGCTCACATCCTTGTACAATGGCAGCTGTCTGACACGTCAGGGTGTTATGGGTTCCCATACACACATTCCCTTTATAGAACATATTTGCATGGTCCCTGTAGTGGTGGTTTGGGATAGTGGTTACATACATACATTGGAGCACTATAGGTTGCAGGTTTGATTCCCACATGCTTTTCCTTTTAACTTGTGCTGTGCTAACCTGACCTTGAGCTAGCTGCAGCTTCGTCAGCTCTCCTTTACACCCTTCCATCGCTTCTTTGTACAGCACAGTGTGCCCTTTCTGCAGCCTATGTGCCACATATTCGCTATTACATATGGCTATTCCTTTGTACTGTGGCTGGTATGCTTGGGTGACTGTTATTACTGTTGTTGAGCTGATCTGTCCAAGCTTCTGTTTGCCGATTCAATTCTCACATGCTCCTTTTCAATACTATTCCCCACTTTGCCCTGCTATATACAGCATCCCCTGCCGCCCTTTGGGTTCCTTTTCCTTTCTCTTTTGCATGCTGTTTGGACTGCCTAACACTTTATTGTGGTGTGCATTTGTGTATATGTGGCTGTCCCAATTGCAGACTGTGATATGCGCTGTACACAGTTCTTCTACATGTGCATTACATCATGGTTACTGTTGGGGTTGCCTTTTCCTGACACACAGCAGGCTTTTGGTGTGGGGCCATGCAGTGTTGTTGTATGCAGTCTTTTGTGTTTGACTCACGTTGGTGGGGTAGGCATACTGGTTTTTGCATTAACGTATGTGCTAGTGGTCATGGGTTCATTCCCACAGAGGGCCTCCTTTAGTCAGAATGTGCAGCCCAACTCCCTTTTATGGCTGTGTCAGGCAGACATATATCGGAGACCACCCTCACCTCATTTGTGTGACCTATTTTGCCCTATACAGTACCTTGCCTGTGCTTTTACCCTGCCCCAGTATGCACAGCAGATTGTTGGTGCGGTGACCTGCAGTTGTTGTGTGGCCAGCCATTGCTATGATGGCTACCATAGAGGCATAGCACAGTGGTTAGTACACTGACTTTGCAGCCAGTGGTCATGGGTTTGATTCCTGTGTGTTTTTGGTTTTTCTGCCTGTCCCACACAACTATTTTTCCTTCCTCTGACAGTCATGTCTGTGCAGATGTGTGTGGTGGCACATTATAGCCTCATCACACTTGCCAAGCATCCTTCTTTCCGTCTATCTGTCTCTGCCAGCTGTGTGGCATCATGCCCTAATGTGCGGACTACTGCCCCATGTCCTGCACTGTGACCCTTTTCTGCATTGCAGCTCTTCATGATTGCCTCTTGTGTGTATGCTCGCATGGCACTGCTACTCCTCTGTCCTCCTGTTATGCTGCCACCTCTGCCTGCTCTGGTGGACACGTTTTCGCATCCTCTGCCACACACTCTCATGTTGGCACTTTACATCAGCATCACCCTATGCATCGGCCCAGCTGCCTCCAATATGTTTCTGCACTTTTCCAGCTTCCACATGAGCTGCACACAGATTTGACAGGTTCAGCAGCTCCGCCATGTGGTATACTCCAGACATTGTTGTTTGGCTTTCCTTGGTACTCTGTGCAGTGGTAGGGTTACATCTGTGTTTGGGCCATACATTTTGTGCTATTCAACTTGGGACTCCTTATTGCTACTGGCCACCTTTTCAGGCATCACCTTGCCCTCCTTTGGGCATCTTTCGATGCACCTTCGTTTGCACCAGCTCATGGGGCACCTTATATGGTGCCTTGGGGGGTGGCAAACTACAGCGCATCATAGGGCGCCTTGGGGTGGGTGCCCTAATATGCGCATCTGGTTACTGCACTGCAGCGTGGGTTTTTTGATTAGCAGCACACACTGTTCAGATGTGTCCGTTACACGCATTAAGAGGAATTGTCTTGGACTACCATATTGTATGCACCAGGAGGAATCAAACTCATGACCGCTGTCTCGGCAAGCATTGTATTAACCAGTGTACTACACCTCTTATTTTATTTATTTAGCAAGCATTTGTATCCCGCTCCTTCCAGCGATCAGAAGCGGGTAGGATTACATTGAGAAACTGCCGAATCAAGGCAGGTACAATTTTTGTATGCATACAGATTGGTTTTAGAAGCAGATCACACAGAGTTAACAATTCTTAGCTATGGGGAAGTTATTTACAGAACGCACAGAGTTAACGTTTCTTAGTTATAGGGGAAATCATTTACATATGTACATCATTTACAGATCACACAGAATTAACTTTTCTTAGTTATAGGGGAAGTCATTTACATATGTACATATAAGCCTTTACATATTACATTCATACAAGATAGGCTTCCACCTCTGTAGCTATTATTGCAGTGCTTCTATGTACTTAGGCTTATGGTGCGCAAATGTGCAGCGCCGCACACTATCACACGAAAACGCCAAGGCGCCCTCTATCGCGCGATACATGGCTTAACGCCGGAACGCCCACTTCCTTATATGGGATTCTTCACATTAGCGCTGCAACTAGCGCCGGTAACATTAAGACGGTTTAGTAAACATACCCCTATGACTTATATTCTTATGACTTTTCCTCTTTCAATTGAATCTATTATGTAGTATTCATTATGGGGTCTATTTTGAGCTGCGAATAGTGGGTCTGGATGTCCGATCCGGACGTCCAGACCTGCTAAATGTCCGGCCTGTGTCTGGGAAACAAAGCTCCCTCCACGTAGATCTGAACTGTGCGGGGTGCTCTGTTTGTGGGTGGGAGGGGGAAGGCTGCAGGCAGAGCGATGGCGGGCTGTGGATGGCTCCATGACCCCGGACATACAGAGCCGATTCTGAGGTTGGTCTTGTATGTCCATGGTCAGCCATTTAAACAGGGAACTTATTCCACCTCAGAGGTGGAATAAGTCCCCCTGGACATCGGGAGCTGCCAGGACTGGGGCATGGGGAACAAGGGGTGCAGGGAGTGCCCCGCAGCCCAACCCTGTTCATGGAAGACCCGATCAGGGGTCAGGCTGCAGGGAACGCAGAATCTGCTGTAGCCGCCGGGAACACAGCTCCTGCATGGAGCCATGGTGCCATGGCAACATGACATCTTGGCACTGCAGCTCCATGAAGGAGCCAGGCTGAGCTAGCTGGGGATGTGGCTGGATGTCTGGGGTGTCTGAATCAGGACATGTCCCGGACATCCAACCACTATGCCGTGATTCTGCTCCCGTGGGGCCATCTAGCCCCTGTGGGAGCAGAATCAGGTGCATTCCCAGGCTGGCCTGGATGTCTGGATATCCAAACAGCCCGGGGACACAAAACTTAGAATTGGCCTCTTAGTGTTTGTTGTGCGGCATTATCTCACTGAATATATATATTTCTTGTGGATGTTGGTGTCTATCACTTTGGTGGTGTTGTCTTGCAGTTTGAAGGTGTGGGGCACATGATGATGTACCACTTTGAAGGACAGGTTACCTCAGGCCGGAGGTTCAATTCCCACATGGGTGCAAGTAACCTCAGGCCAGAGGGACTGAGGTCTCTAGTCCCATGGCTGCTCCTTGTGGCCTTGGGCAAGCCACTTAACCCTCCATTGCCTCAGGTACACTTAGGGCTATGTTTACTAAATCGCGTTAGTGCAGTTCGCGGTAGGAGCCGCGGTAGTGAAAGAAACCCCAAATAAGGACATGGGCGGTACATCGTTACCACTACCGCGCGTTAGCAAAATTAACGAGCGCTACCGGGCGCCGTGCCACGTTACTGCGCGTTAATCATAAGAAGACGTACAGACACAAAGCACTGAAACAGAGCTGTAGCACAATGGTTACGGTACTGACCGCTGTTACAGGCAGCATGGGTTCGAGCCCCCAGTGTGCCTAACACAGAAGGCTATCTCAGGCATCACCCTGTACATTACAGAAGGAAAGAGGAGGCATGCTTTTCGTTACGCTGAGTATTGGTGTCAGAAAAACACCCTCGGAATGTGCCTAGCCACGTACGTTGGTACGTGCGTAGCGACGCGCGTACATTCGTGCGTGGGTACGTGTTTGCTTACGTGCGTGGGTACGTGTGTTTTTACCAGTGTGGGCATCTTATATTACAGACTTTGTAGGGCGTCCTGCACCTATGCATTATGCTAACAGATGTACGTGTGATGGCCTATGGCTTATCAGAGCCTGTGAGCAGGTGCTGGTGTTTCACAGGGTTGGATTGGGCCAGTCACACCCATGATGCACTGCACATGCAAAGCAGCTGTCCACAGATACACACCATGGGGAATGCACCCCCACAGCACCTCGGCCTGGTAGGGGGTACCGACTGTGTGTTGTACTGGCACAGAGCAGCTACACACCGTCACATTGTGCGGGTACTGTGCTCACCCTGAGGGTGCAGTGAGGCGCCCAGCACTAGGTCCAAAGCAGTGTTACTGTGTGAGATAGGTAGTTTCTGCAGGAACACCTTGGACATCTCTGTCTGTTTCAGTCAGGTACAGCCCCCATGCACCACCACCACACCCCTCCCCCAGGGCTGAGGGAGGCAAACAGGGTCTCCTATCAAAAGATCCACAGTCTACCGTGCTGCAACGGTGGCAGTAGAGGGGAACATGAACCCCAGTCCTGCTGGGGAACAGACACCCCACAGGGCAGTCAATGCAGCTCTGTACACAGCCATAACACAATAGCAGACAGACATTAGGCCTGGATGTGGTATGCTGCACCCCACCACTATCTGATATTCCCCTGGTGCAAGCCATCAGCCACTGCACCCTGCAAGCCACTCCATCACAACACCTACCAGCTGCAAACAGTCTGCTAGTGCCCAGTGGAGATGCCTGCACCCAGAACTGGGATGTCAGCATACACAGCAGGCAGATACATCAGTGACTGGGCCCCAGAAGGAAACCCATATGTATCACATGAGAGAAATACTAGATAGCACTATGGGAGTGCCTAGCCATGCTGTGGTCACTGCACAGTCAGGGTGAGAGTGATCTCTCAGCAGGATATACTGAGGTCACCCTGTCTGTGTAGTTGGTGGCCGGGCACTACAATGTGCCTGTCACTGCCCTATGCCCTGTGCAGATGCACCCTGGCCAGGCCACCCTGTCCGGCCTATACCCATGGTACCTTGCTCCTCATTATGCACATTGGCAGCCCAATACTGGCAACAGTGCTGGCAGTGTGGGCTGTTGAAGGTGTTTGCAGCCACCACACACTGGATAGACAGACAGCCACCCCCACACCTATGCCAGCATTGTGCTACTATAGAGGTGGTCAGCAGCCATACCACCACACCAGTCCTGGGCATAGTACAGGCATGGATATGGTACACAAGACTGTTGGGGGGTCACTCCCCAGGGTTGTGAACACTGTCAGAGACCAGACCTGCAGCACACACCGCAGACATCAGAATGATTGTTATGGTGGAGCTCAATGAGCAAAATGTGCTTAACGTAGGAATTGATATCTGCCAGTTATCAGAGGAAACGTTTGATAGCTGTGTACCATATACCCAGGTGTAGGGTGGCATTGCTAAGGTATGCAACTGCTAGTATTGGGAGATACAGGCAGGGCCCAATGTCTTGCCTCTCCAGCTGGCATTGGCCAATGGGGCCTGTGGGTGGGTGTGTGGCCCTGTTGGCTGCTGCTTTACGGCAGAGTTCCCCAACTCCAGTCCTGGTGTTCCACACACTGTTCGGGTTTTCATGCTGTCTCTCATAAATATGCATGAGCTACATCTGCATACCATGGGGGTGGTGCATAGCTATGCAGCACAGGCATCTTTATTAGAGGCAGCATGACACCGGAATGTTGTGGGGCCCTCCAGGACTGCATTTGCGGGACTCTGCTATAGGTAATGTGCCTGTTTCTGGTGTCTGTGTTTGGTGTGGTAAAATATAGGCCATGCGTATGGTCTCTGCACTACAGGAGTGTCTTTACTATCACTGTTTAGTGGTGGGTAGAACTATGGGGACTGGGTTGGCAGGAGCCCCAACTGGGATTTGAACCTGTGACCCTCTGGTCTTACAGGCACTGGCTGTGTCTGTTGCACCACACTGTGGCCACAGAGACTGTGCAGTCCCTGGAGTTAGTTAAACCGGCCTGACGAGTCAGAAACCCTGCTCTGCAACAGGTTTACTGTGGCCTCATTTACCTTGTATGCAGACAAAGGTGCACATAAACCGCAGAAATGACCTCACAAAAGGGGCACACACCCATAACCAAGCTGGGCAACAATGATATCATTGGGAAACATTACACCACACACCCAGGACAGCTCCTTTACAATGTAATGCTCTTTGCAAGGGTCTGCGGAGCGTAGACCCTTCCACACATCATTTCCTTTTATTTTGGTGCTTTCCAGGGAGTGTTGTTCCTTGTTGCCCATTGCTATCACTGTTGCCCAGCTGAATTCTGCTTTTTAAAATGTTTCTTGTGGTCATTTTTAACGTTTTATGTGATATTTTGTTCTGTGCACATGTATCACACTGCTCACGTTTTGTGGGTTTCCCCGGTTTTCTGTACATTGCTGACGTAAATGGTTTCTCTTCCCTTTAAATGCCTTTAACGACAGGTTTTCATTTGCGTTGGAGGTGAGCTCTGACACTCCGCGCGTTAGTATGAGGGGAGCCTCTCTCCGCCCACTCTCCGCCCATTGACCCCTTCTCTCCGCCCACTCTCCACCTTCTGCGCTGTTTTAACGCGCCGCGGAGCTTTACGATCGTTAACTACGGTTACCGCGCGTAGTATGACGTTAACGGTCGTTAGCGCGTCGGTACGCGCGTTATACGGCACTTACGGTCGTTAACGTCATACTACGCGCGTTATTCACGTTTAGTAAACATAGCCCTTAGATTGTGAGCCCTTCGGGGACAAGGGAATAAAAAAGTACCTGTTAGTATATACATGTAAACCGCTCTGATGCGTAAGTAAAGGGCGGTATATCAAATGCCTAAAACCATAACCATAATCATAACCATTCTGGGGCCTATCAAGTGCTTGTTGCATTGATTTAGCCCTGTTTTACCTTATAGAACATTGGTTGATACCTCTACTTTCTATTATTAATTTTTAAACAAATGATATAAATATAATCTAAAAATAATCTAAATAAAGTTTTTATCTTTTGATATTTTTTGTATATAGCGGGAAAAAGGAATAAATTCATACATAAATAAATATTAGGGACAAAATAAAAGACATTGAAATACCAAGTGACCAGTGAGCCGCTGAGTTGTGCTGAGTTTCCTGGAAAAGAACATATCTAAAAGGAATCCAATAAAGAAGGGCCATGGCATTGTAATGTGAATATTTTTTTTCTGCTGTGGCATTATAATGCGTTTTACTTTTTGTGGTGTAGGTATATATATAAGGGACATGTTTACTAAAATGCACAACACTAGCGCACATTCAAGCCCAAAGATTAGTGCAGATGTTGGTGCTAACTTTTGGGGGCATATCCACATGTCCCTCTGCTGTTAACACACTGGAGCTATGCTAAACACCACGCTGGTGACAAATCAATATAGAAAATATGAAAGGATCTCCAAACAACTGACAATTGACAGAGCATTATATATTCTTAGACATAGGTCATATTCCCTTGCTTTTATCCAAGCTTGATCTGTCATGCCAGCTTAAGGGTCGGCACATGCCAATAATGCCTGTTTTAACCGTGATGTGCCATCACTGCCTATGTTCTGCCTCTCACCTGCCAAATCTCTGCTTCATCCTGCTCTAAGTGCAGGACTTTTACCATGTTGTCCTGTGCTGTCAATGCAGCCAGGACAATGCAGAAAACTAGTGCAGCCTCTAAGCACCAAAAATGGCACCTTTAAGCACACTTTAACATTTAAGCTAACGTCAAATGCAGAAAAGAGACGACCGCACTCGTAAATGACAATGGAAAAATTAGTGCCCGATTAACGCCACAAGTATTTAAATGTATTTTAAATTTCAAGCAAATGAGCTGGTCTAGTGGCCCGATCCCAGTACCCCCCACCCCACTTAAAAAAAACTAACCTGGTGGTCTAGCGGCCCCAAAACCCCTTCCCGGTATCTTTCAAAGTGGAAGCGCCACCTATGCACTCCCACTCTTAGTCCGCCATCTGGTAAAATGTCAGTGCCTGGTCCCGTGCAGTGCATCCTGACAGTCTGACCTCTCCCGGCACATCCCAGGATGCACCAAGTGGGGCCAGGCACCACCATTTTCCAAGATAGCGGACCAAGAGCTGGAGTGCATAGGCGGCGTTCCCGCTTTGAAAGATACCAGGAGGGGGTTCTGGGGCCGCTAGACCACCAGGTTAGTTTTGTTTTAAGTGGGATGGGGTGGGGGTTCTGGGGCCACTAGACCACCTGGTTAGTTTTTTTGAAGTGGGGTATGGGGTTCTGGGCCACTTGGCCACCAGGTTAATTTTTTTAGAAGGGGTGTGGGGGTGGGGGTTTTGTGGCCACTAGACCACCAGGAAGTGACTTTCTGTCAGGGCACCAGGCCCAGACAGTATTTTGATGGCATCAGGGGTATTTCCTGATGCTGCAATCGCCCCCGATGCCATCAAAATCCTGTCGGGGCTGATATGCAAATTAGCCATGTGGTGCCGTTTCTCTGGAAGATCATGCCAAACCAGAGCCAATTTCTTGTGTGCATGTGTTTGGCTTACTCTCCTAGTTTAACGCTGACATTTTGCACACAGCTTAACGCGTGGCTCATTTGCATGAGTCCCTCTCTGCATAGATGTGCTGAAGTCGTGTACTATCAGTACATTGCAAACAGGCATAAAAAGCTGATAGCATGCAATTTCAGCACCCGCTTTCTGCACCGGTCTGAGTGTGCTTAGCACATAGTAAGCCCCACACTAACTGTTAGTGCAGTTTAGTAAACATGCCCCTTAGTGTAATTTATAGGCCCCCATTACAAAAAGAAGAGGGATATACAGTACAGACATGATAAAAGCCATTCAAAAGATAGCAGGTAAAAGTGAGCTACAGCTGACTGGGGACCTAAAACTAGCACATTTTTGTCAGTCTTCACTCAGATAACAGGAGTGGAAGCAAAACCAAAGGACGTTATCTACAATTTGGTATTTTTATTTGATTTTAAGATTCCTTTTAATCCTGCTATCACTGATAGCAAAATCTTTCTTTGTGGGCTATATTATATCAGACACTCGAAACAAAGATCTCAATATCTGAGGAGTAAGCTAAATATAATAAACCACAAAGCATGCCCACTCACATAGTTCAATAAACCAATGTTCATCACAATGCACAGCTGCAGTAACACAGAGAGACCATCAGATCTATTATAGCTCAAGGACTCAATCAGCAGGACAAGCCAGCTAACAAACAGTCCCAGCTTTTTCGTTCATCGTCTCATCTATATTAAACTAAAACCTTACAAAAGGAATACACAATACAATATTACACATATAATATAAATATAAATTCACTTAACTGGACGATGTCTTATCTACATAACCCGACATGACATCATGTTTCAAGCCATACAGCCTTGCATCAGGGGAACCACTTAAACCACTTCCAGCCAGCATCACATCCTAAACCAACAGCTGTTATCAACACCGGAACTTGCATCAGAATATAAAGGGCTTCCCATCACAGATGCTCAAACAATCAATCAGTAAACTATGTAATGAACATTCATCATCAACAATTAAACCCAACAATAACTAATTAACTGCTATTGGAAAGAACCTAAACAGTATATCAAGCTAATTCAGTCTGCACTGATGATCATCCACATGCCAGTCAGCAACAACCTGAGCAATTATTCTCCAAACAAATTGTGAGGCTTCATGCTTATATTCAACAAAATGTGAAACCATTGTGTCAGATAAAATACCATTAGTAATCTGACTAAAATGCTCGTTCAAGCACTTGCAGACAGGTAGAAGACTCCAACCAACATAAATTTTTAGACAGGAGCAAATAATAATGCATACAAAATTCAATAAGGTGTGTCATAAAACAAGAGCTAAACTGCTCATGTGTAGTAGAGTGAGACCAATATGATCCTACTAATGTTCTGGCTCACCACTGATATTTGCTGTAAATTCTATGGGTCCTTTCAGCAGGTAACAGAACTTTTGCTTGTAAAAAATTACTAATAGTCTTACGTTTATAAGCAAAACACGAGACAAGCTCCAAGACACTCTCCGATACCCACAGGGTGTGTCAATGCTGTCTGATTAACCCAGCCATTCAAAGGGCTATAGTGCAGTAAGGCGGGACACATACCAGTCTATCTGTCTCATCAGAAGACTGGACGGATTCAACTGGCAACAATAACCATTCACGTTTAATAGCAGAATGGGGATAACCTCACTGTAATAAACACTGTTGAACACTAGCTTTCACAAAAAAAATCATCAAACAATGAGCAAATTCGCCGCAAGTGCAAAAATTGGCCAATCGGCAGGCTTTCCTTAAGGCGTCAGGGGTGATCACTCTGACAACGAAAAAAAGGATTCCAATCCACAGATCTGTGATAAAGAGAAGATGACAATTTACCAGAGGTTAGAGATGCATATACATCCAAAAACTCAATCTGTGTATAAGAATACTTCATAAAAAATTTCAAATTTTGATTTTGTACATTGAGCCAACTGACAAAATCATCCAATTGTACAGGGCCATGCCAAATCATAAAAATCTCATCAAGGAAACGTTTCCAAAGCAATATACTGTAGATTTCTCAAAAAGAACCATGTAAAGTGTGGCTATGGAAGGTGCAACAGATGCTCCCATTGCAATGCCATGATGTTGCAAATAGTAAGACCCATATGAGTAAGGATTAGCTCCAAAAGTCATACTAAAACGTTGGCAGAAACAAGATGAGATGTTTGTACAACATTCAAATTTTCTCTTTCCAAAATCTCATTTTGAGGAATCACTGTGTATAATGATTGTACATCAAACATGACCAACCATATATCTTCATTCATAAAATCAATATCCAACAATAATCATAAAAAATGAGAAGTATCTTTGATGAAAGACTTAACTTGCACGGCCAATGGATTAAAAAATAAATCAACAAATTTCAAAAGTGGCTCAAGTACGGTATTCCTTAGGGATACTATTGGTCTCCCAGGTGGATGAGTGATATCTTTATGATCTTTCATCAAAATGTAAATATAAGGGGTGAGAGGATATTTGCTAGTCAAAAAAGCAGCTTCCAAGAGGTAGTAACTCCACTAGTCAGTGCTTCCTGGACTACCTCAGCCACCAAAACCTGAATTTCATTTAAAGGATCTTCAGATAAAACTGAATAAAATCACTCATTAGCCAATTGAGAGCAGACCTCTAAATGATATTGAGCAGCAGACTGCACAATACTGCCACCTTTGTCAGCTCTATGAATTATTATTTTGCAAATCATTAAGAACATCCCATTCTTCTCTAACCATATTAGATCTCACTTTAGGCCAAATGGAGCTCTGTAGCTCACATAAGTCTTTTAAGATTAAGGGGTGTGTTTACTAAACTGCGGTAATGGCATTCCGCGATAAAGGTAGAGATGCCCATATAAAGGAGTGGGCGGGGCAGCAAAAAAAGCCGTGTGTCAGATAAGGCGCGTTATAAGGCGCATTAAAAGGCGTGTTACAAGGCACCGTAGAAGGCACGTGCCTATGTGCCTTACGTGCCTTATAAAGCGCGTTATAAGGCGCTTTGTCCTCTGTCTAATTAGGAGCCCTGTAACGTCTTTTAAGGAGTTTTGATAGCTATGGTGAGGGTACTGTGTGGCTGGCAGCACAGATCTGCAAAGATATGACTGTCACAGGCAAGCAAAATATCTGCCTTGGACAGGAGGAAACAACAAGGAATTGAAACCACAACCTCTGCCTCCACAGTCATCAACGTAACCAGTGGGCTACAGCTCACTAGTGTCTAACACACTGCTGGCTGGCTACAGAAAGACTGCAGGTGACCACACAAGCTGTCTGCTGTGGTTATCAGGATAGAGTAGACCCACCCATACCCATGATGCACTGCACATGCAGATCAGCAGCCTACGTCTGATCACAAGATGGGGTATGCGCCACTAGAGCACCCCAGCCTGATAGGGGGAACTGACCATGTGTGTTACTGGCACAGAGTAGCTACAGACCGTGACAGCATGCGGTTCCTGTGCTCACCCTGAGGGTGAAGTGGGGGGCCTGGCACCAGGTCCACAGCACATGACATGCCTTAGATAGGCTGTGCTGCAGGTCTCCATCAGTGCCAGAGTATGATGGGTAGTCCCTGCAGACACACCTAGGATGCACCTGTATCCATCTGTATTTCCCAGTCATGTCTAGGTCTTGTGGACTATGATGCACCCAGAACAGTGCATATCCTGTGTGGGTGCCATGGTCACAGAATAAGTGAAAGGTGGTATGCAGACCCCAAAGCGGAGTATATGAGCACCACCCAACCCGCGCCTGTGGGTCAGTGTGGGGAACGGGATCCCCCACCAACAGATCCACATTCAATATCTCTGTAATGATGGCAGTAGAGGGACCATTGACCCCGGTCCTGCTGGGGAACAGATACCCTACAGGGCAGGCAATGCAGATCTGTACGCATCCATATGGGAATGGCAGACAGACAGCAGGCCTGGAAATGCTCAGCTGCCCCCCACCACTATCTGACATTCTCCAGCCGCTGCACCCTGCAGGGTGCTCCAGCCATACACATATTAATCACAGACATTCTGCTAGCTAGTCCATAGTGCATGTTCCTGGAGGAGATGTGAGCACACCCACCAAGCAGCTAGATCAGTGATTGGGCCCCAGAGAAAAGGACCCATAAATATCACTTTAGAGAAATACTACATACCACTATGGGGGAACCTGGCCATGCTGTGGTCACTGCTCAAACAGGGTGAGAGTGACCACCCAGCAGGACATGCTGTGGCCGGACACTACGATGTTCCAGCCATTGCCCTATGCCCTGTGCAGATGCATCCTGCCCAGGCCACCCTGTCCAGGCTATACTCACAGTACCTTGCTCCTCATTATGCACATTGGCAGGCTTACACTGGCAACAGTGCAAGCAGTGTGGGCTGAGGAAGTTGTTGGCAGACACCACACACTGGATAGACAGACACACACTCCCACACCTATGCCAGCATTGTGCAACTATAGAGTCTCTTGGCAGCCCTGGCCACCGCACCTGTCCTGGGCACAGTGCAGTATGGCTATGGTACTCAATACTGTTAGGGTCACTCCCCAGGGTGGTGAACACTGTCAGACACCAGACTTGAAACACACTCCACAGACATCAGAGAGGTTGGTATGATACAGCTCAATGAGCAGATTGTGCTTAACTTAGGAATTGCTATCTGCCAGTAATCATAGCAACCTCTTGATATATGTGTATCGTATTCCCAGGTGTAGGGTGGCATTGCTAAGGTATGCAAGTGCTAGTAGTGGGAGATGCATGCAGGGCCAAACATCCTGCCTCTCCAGGAGGCTTTGGATAATTGAGCCTGTGGTTGCGGGTGTTTCTGCCCCCGTTGGCCGCTGCTCTAGGGCAGAGGTTCCCAACTCTGGTCCTGGTGGGCCAAACACTGTACTGGTTTTCATGCTGTCCCTAATGAATATGCATGAGATACATCTGCATACCATGGGGGCGGCGCATAGAAATGCAGCACAGGCATCTGTATTACAGACAGCATGAAACCTGAATGGTGTTTGGCCCTCCAGGACTGCATTTGGGAAACTCTGCTCTAGGTATTGCGCATGTTTATGGTGTCTGTGCTCTGTAGGATAAAATATAGGCGTTTCGGGCATGTTTAATTTATCTGCAATAACGGTTCCGTCTTTATTGTCACGTTTTAGTGTGGGTAAAATATGGGGACTGGGTTGGCAGGAATCACAGCTGGGACTTGAACCTGTGACCTTCTGCTTCTGAACACACTGGCTGTGTGTACTGCACCACTGTGTTGCTACAGGGACAGTTCATTCCCTGCGGATACCATGACTGTTCGTCAGACAGGGCCTGTCTGTTGCGGTGCATGGCACCCACCTAAACAGGGCTAGGCCATGGTCTGCTGTGGGCAGCTGCCACTGCCCCCTCCACCAACAGTACCCCTCTGCCACCATGCTGACATGCCCTTCTTCTGGTGGTGCTGGTGGTGCACAGTCTCAGGCCATCCAGTGTGCGGGTAGGTGGCTGCCTATGGTGCGGGTTCTGGTGTAGGGGTGTCTGCATAGATGTCCACGCTTTCCCCCAGCACCGCCTGTCAATGTTCTGTGCCCTTGGAGGTACCTGCTGGGTACTATCCCCTGTGTTGGGCCCTCATCGGTTGCAGTCTGGCTGCTCTACTGTTTCAGCATTCCTATGAGCCACCTAGGCATCACCCTAGTCCGCACTGTGGCCCAGCTGTACCACAGCATGTGCCACCTGCAGCCCTCTGTGTCCCCTTTTCCAGCATCTGTCCAGTTGCCCATTCCGACATGCCCACCCTGCTGTTGTGAAACACGTGCACGCCATAGGGAACCTGTCCAGAAAAAGGGAAGACCCTGATTAGCACTATTGCACTGTGGGATCATTCACCTTGTACGGGGAAAGAGCATAGACCCTTCCAAACATAATATCTTTTTTTGGGGGCTTTCTCGGTAGTGTTTTTTGTTTGTTGTTTCCCATTGATACCACTATTGGCCAGCTTGGTTGTGTTTGTTTTACCTTTTGTTGGGGTCATTTTCAATGTTTATTTGCCCTTTTGTTCCGTGCATATGTATCACACTTATCACATTTTGTAGGTTTCCCTGGCTTTGCTGTACATTGCTGACTGAAATGGTTTCTCTCTCCTGCAATTGTGTGCTAACGCCTGGTTTTCAGTTGCGTTAGGATTCAGCCCTTAAGTCCTCTGCATTAGTGTGAAAGGGGCCTCTCCCCGCCCACTCCCTGCCCATTGACCCCTTCTCCACGCCCTCTCTCCACCCTTTTCTGCATTTAACGCGGCCGCGTACGTTAAGGCGCATTAAGGGCTGTTAAGGCGCCTTAACGGCCGTTAAGGCACCTTAAGGCGCCTTAACGTAGCCACTGCTATGTTGACGCAGTTTAGTAAACATCCCCCTAAGTCACAAAACGTTGCAATAGCTGGAGGAATTGGACCAGGAGGAGACCAAGTAGAATGAGGTTGGACAAAAGCAGTAGAAGAATAGTCACTACCATGAAAATGTTCACGTAGATGTAATTTATAAATAAACGCATATATTGCAACGTGAATAGCAAAAGAATCATATCTAACAGTTGGAACAAAATTTAACCCTTGATTGAAGACCGAATACTGTGCTGTGGACAAAGAAACATCAGAAATATTTATAGTTCCTGATTCTGACGGGTTTTTGAGCATGTGACTATACTCCAGCTGTCTTCGTGGAACTGCCAATGAGCCCTCCCTCTGCCTCGGCCTCTTCGTGATCGACGAGACTCTAAAAAATCTCCACGCATAGGCCGGGAGCTGGATACAAAGTCAAACTCTGATTCCTCCAATGATAACTCAAAAGCATTTTGTTGAATATATGCAAGAAGCCTCACAATTTGTTTGGAGAGTAATTGATCAGGTTGTTGCTGATTGGCGTGGGGGTGATCATCAGCAAAGATTGAATAACTTTGAACAGAGATGGATATACATTTTAGGTTCCTTGGAACCTATGGATCTCAAAAATGAGATTGAGTGTACCTCTCTAGCAGCTAATTAGTTATTGTAGGGTTTAATTATTGTTGATGATGAATTTTTATTACATAGTTTACTGACTGATTGTTTGAGCATCGGGAAGCCCTTTATATTCTGATGCAAGTTCCGGTATTGATAACAGCTGTTGGTTTAGGATGTGATGCTAGCTGGATGTGGTTTAAGTGGTTTCCCCTGATGCAAGGCTATATGGCTAGAAACATGATGTCATGTCAGGTTATGTAGATAAGACATTGTCCAGTTAAGTGAATTTATATTTATATTATACAGTGATGTGCAAAAGTCTGGAATCACTTGTGAGTTTTGCGTTTTTCGTACTTTCTAACGTTTTTTAAATTTTGCGTTAGCCCAGCATATTCATCTTTATACCACGTTAAAAGGGATACATTTGGCTATTAGAATTGACTTTTTTGCATTCCTTGCTTCCAATTTAAATACTTTACAGACACTGGGAGATAGCTACTGCGATTTTTGTGGATCCTGCGTCAAAACTGGATCGCGATTATCCAATATGCACACCTTATTTCTGACCAATCAGGAGGCTGGTTTCACTAACCAATCACAATGCACATATCTAGCCAACAGTGCAGGTATAAAAATGCACGGAATTTTTGAATTTCATACACTTTCTGGATCAGTCATGAAGATGACTCGGACCCTGAAGTGGGAGGAGCGTGTTTGTGTGTCCTTTATGAGTGAGGAAGGATTTTCAAGCCGTCAGATAGCCAGGAAAGTTGACTGCAGTCAGAGCGCTGTTGTTAAGATTGTACAGAAGAAGAAAGAAATGGGTTCAGTGGTGGACAAGCCTCATTCAGGTTATCCACGTGCATCAACATCATGCCAGGACCGCGCACTACGACGCATTTCACTGACTAATCGCAAGTTGACCTCTCCTCAGCTACTTTGAGAGTGGTCAGACAAGAGGGAGGTCAGTGTCAGCTCATCAACAGTTCATTGCTGGTGCCTGCAGTTTGGTCTCCGGGGCTGCAAAGCACGAAATAAGCCACTGATGACTGACATACAAAGGCGCAACCGGATCGTGTGGGCGAGAAAGCACTCAACCTGGTCGACTGAAATGTGGGAAAAGGTGCTATTCAGCGATGAAAGCACCTTCTGCCTGTTTGGTAACCAGGCCCACACCTATGTGAGAAGATTTCCTGGAGAGGAATTCAAGCCTGAGTGTCTCAACCTCACTGTGAAGCATCCTTTGAAGGTTATGGTCTGGGGCTGCATGGCTGCCAGTGGCGTTTGACGTCTTCACATCGTCGAAGGAATGGTCAACAGGGCCAAGTACATCACCATACTACAAAAGTGTATGGTGCCATCAGCAAACTAGCTGTTTCCTGGCCAGTTCCTGTTCCAAAATGACAATGCACCCTGCCATCGCTACAGACAGGTGATCAGCTGGAAGCAGCGGATCAACATCAAGTCAATGGACTGGCCTGCCCAGTCTCCAGATCTGAATCCAATCGAGAACCTGTGGCACAAGGTGGCCTTGGAAATATCCAGAGGCATCCGACATCAAAGCGTGAGCTGATTGAGTCACTCATTGCAGCTTGGAACCGCGTTGTCACCAACGATCACCTTGTCAGACTGGTTCATTCAATGCCGACAAGGTGCAGTCAGGTGATCAAGAACAAAGGGTGGCCCATCAAATACTGAGCCATCACTGACACATAAAAATGGCCTTTTTCAAGGTCACATACATTCATTTGAAGGAAACCTGGCGTGCATCCATAATATTTTAAAGCATACTTACAATAATAGATCATTGGCCAATGATGTACATTACGCAATTTTCACAGAAAATCTATCAAAAAGACAACTATGGGGAACAAACTCAGAAAATAAGGGCCAAACCAACACTAAAAGTTGGCCCTAATAGCCAAATCTATCACTTATCATGAGATACACAGAAAAAGCCACTGGAAGGAAAAAGAAATTAAGATATAAGCTGACAAAGTTGAAAAAACATCAAATTTACAAGTGATTCCAGACTTTTGCACACCACTGTATGTGTAATATTGTAGTGTGTATGCTTTATGTAAGGTTTTAGTTTAATGCAGATGAGACCGGTGAATGAAAAAGCTGGGACTTTTTGTTAGCTGGCTTGTCCTGTTGATTGAGCCCTTGAGCTAAAGATCTGATGGTCTCTCTGTGTTACTGCAGCTGTGCATTGTGAGAAACATTTGTTTATTATTTATTTATTTATTTAACAGGTTTTATATACCGCCTTATCATATACATTCAAAGCGGTTTACAATGAACATTTATAGAAACAAGCTTTACATTGAACAGCGTTATTCAGCTTGGAGGTTACATGGGGTAAAACAAGCAATCGCCAGTTGCTAACTATATACAAGAACTCTAGCTGTGTTTCATGATCCAGTTACTGTTAATCATCATCTTCCGGGGTCGTTCCAAAGTATTCCAGGAACAGATGGGTTTTTATCGCCTTTCTAAAGTCTGTTAGGTCTTTGATCTCACTTGTTGATGCGGGGAGATCATTCCACAGCTTGGGTGCAAATAGGGAGAAGGCTCTGTTGCAGGTGGATTGGTTTGTTTAGTTTAGCGGGGTCTCTATGATATTGTTATCTGTTCCTCTCCTTGTTCTGGTAGGCGGTGTTTTCTTGATCAGTGGTTGCAGTGTTGTAGGTGCGAGGTTGTTTAGTGTTTTAAAGATTATTATTATGTTTTTGTACTTGGTACGTACTTGAACTTATTTATTTATTTATTTATTTAGACAGTTTTGTATACCACCTTATCCTTCAATCAAAGTGGTCAACAAGACATTGGGAAGCATACATTCAACAGGAGGAGATACGATTCACATACGTAAAAAGCTATCTACTGTGACCAGCAGGGGCTGGACTGTGGCTAAGGCTAACAGCCAGACTGCTGGGACTGACCATCTTTGTAGAAAGTAGTAGTTGTGAGTCAAGTGGTCAGGTTTTCAAAAAGGATTTATTCCCCTCCCGGGGGTGGATTCTCAAAAGTATAATATACAAACAAAACTTAGGACAAAACCATATACTCTGGTAAGGAACTGAAGAAACTCCAATGTAACCTCTTGCCTCTTAAAGGAACTTATGATCAGTAGTACTATTTTATACAGCATACAGTTCATCTGATATTCAGCAGTTTCTCCTCTGCTTTTCACAGCGCTCTCAAGCAATACTCAAACTTTGGCTTTAGCATAGAGAAGAAATCTTATCAGACAAAATTAGCGTACAATCCATGGCTTCCTCAATAGGAGATTCAACACCAGCATCTAGTATCATAGGTTCTTGCTGTGCTCTTTCATTACAAACATCTTCTTTGAAACATGAAGTTTGTACATTTCTCAGACCCGTCTCTTCGGCAGGCTCATCGAGACAGCCTCCTCTAAAACAGGGTAAATAGCTATCGTATGACTCATAATAGCAGGGAGAAGAGACACACTTCTTATGATAGGCTTTTCCCTTAAAGCTTCTGCGTGTCCTACCTTCCAAGTTGGACTGGGAATCACAGAACTGTTCTCTTCTACCGTGGGAGGATTTCTCTCTAGGAAGTTTCCTTTGGGGTTTAACTGGTAAGAACTCTTCACCCTCAGACATACAGATATCTTCAACTGCTTCTTTCTCCCTTTCTAGGGCTTGTATTTGCTTTAAACTGCCATACTTTTCAGATACATACGGTTTTCCTTTCACTGCTCTCCATTCACTCTGCACAGCCCGGTGCTTTGGCAAAACAAACTGCATCACAGGAAACAAATCCTTACAGCTGACCTCTCTGTGTGAATTCCTCCGTAGTTCTCTGTGTGAACTTTTCCGCAGCTTCCTGCATAAACTTTCCTGCAGCTCTGCATCGGTGTCTGTGTCCTCTGAATCTCTGGAGTCTCCTGAGTCTCCAGAATCTCAGGAGTCTCTGCAATCTCCTTCCTCTCCCCCTGAGCCACGTGAATCTAACTCTGACTGCTCTAAGCATTTTTTATACTGTTTCCTGGGCGTTCCCTTACACAGGTGAAAGCCGTTTGAGTCAAGAGCTGGTGAATGCTTTCCAGCTGGGCGGGGCTTCAGACCTCGTGTCTGAGTCTGTTTACGTTGCCTATGGTAACTGGGAATCATGTGGCTTGCCTGTCTGTCAGAATCTAAGCTGAAGCTAGCAGATTTCTGTGCTCTTGAGGCAAGGGACAGATCTTCCTCGTTACACTACTTATAGATGTAAATGGGGATGGGTGGTTGGGGCTAAGTGGTGAGGGTACCTAGTGGGCCACTTGGGTGGTATCTAGTGCTTGGCAACTTAAGGTGGTTGCTCAAAGGCCTCGGTGAAGAGATGAACTTATTGAACTTGTATGACTGAGTATGTTTTGTGGTTGATTACATTATATCAGACAGCTTCACAGACTGAGCCATGGTGCCCCTTATAAGCTTGTCTATTGTGAGTTTCTCTAACAGGGTCTGCCATTAAGAGTTTTTAAAAGACTCCAAATGCTTCACAATACAACAGCTAGAATTATAATGAAAGCCAAAAGCGGGGATCATATTATCCCGATCCTAAAGGATCTGCATTGACTTCTAGAGCAGTGGCTCATCTGCTCATCAGATTTAAGATTGGGCTGTTATTCAAAAGGAATTATCTGGATATTGGACTGATATCGCTGCTATCTGGATAGGTCTGATGCTGAATGATCTCCACATATAGTCAAGTTCTGCTCACTATCCAGATACCAGTGCCTAATATATATACTTTACGTAAACGACTTGGCCAATGTTTTAAAAAGCTCCCAATCATCACATCTAAATATTCGCCTGACTATTGAATGTTGTGAGATGTATGCAACACCTTACAGAGTCGCAAAAGAGACAACCCCCATTCCTTGGAGCTTCCAGCCTAATCAAGCTAGACAGATAAAACATGCAGACAAAAAAAAAAAATAAGGGGATTTGAGTTTAAACAGTGAGGCCATTATTGAAAGAACTAAACCAGGTGGGTTGAAGATGAGGTTAGCTGAAGGGGAAGCCTTAGCTGAGCAGAAATGCAGAGAATGAGGCTTTGTAAGAATCTACGTAAGAGAAGTCAATTGAGCAAGTAGGAAGTCTGAGTAATACTATATTGAAAGAACTCAACATGATTTCTAGATTGACTACAATTTAAAGTTGGCAGAATGCAGTTCTCTGCACATCTGCACAATGTCCTAGAGAACAAACGATATGATGAAAAAGCTCAAAAGCGAGTTAATAAGATAATGTTGCTGAAAATCCAGCTAACTGCCATGGCAGTACAGTATATGGATAGCGCCAAGGTTGATTTAGGACAGAGCAAGGGTGGAACCCCCAACTATACAGATAGTGGCAACATTCAGCCATTCTCTGTATAGCTAAGGGGTATGCTTACTAAACTGCGTTAGTGCGATTCGCGTTAGGAGCCGCGGTAGAGACAGAAACCCCAAATAAGGACATGGGCGGTACATCGTTGCCGAGAACGCGCGCTACAAGACGCCATAAATAAACGAGCGCTACAGGACACGTTACCGCGCGTTAATCTTAAGAAGGCACGCAGGCATACAATCACAGCAACAGAGCTGTAGCACAATGGTTACAACACTGACTGATGGTACAGGGATCATGGGGTTTTTGCCCCAGTGGGCCTAATATATAAGGTTGGCTGAGGCAGCACCCTTTACATTTAAGTAGTGATTGTTGAGGCATTTGACATGTATTTTAATTTGTGCTGCCAGCAAACACACCCTCATGGTGGCATAACCTAAAGTGCTGCATAAGGCACCCCATAACGCACTCCATAGGGCACATTATAAAATGTACTGTCTGCCAAGGCACCCTATAATGTCCCCTATAGGACAACTTATAAGGCTATGAACAAAGCCCTGGCTGGCTGCAGGACTGCACGTCACCACACAAACTGTCTGCTGTGGTTACCAGGATAGGGTTAACCCACCCGTACCCATGATGCACTGCACATGCAAATCAGCAGACGAGAGATGGGCACAAGATTGGGTATGCACCCCCACAGCACCTCGGCCAGGTAGGGGGAACAGACCGTGTGTGGTACTGCCACAGAATAGCCACAGACAGTCACATTGTGCGGGTACTGTGCCCACCCTGAGGTTGAGGTGGGGCGCCCAGCACCAGGTCCACAGCACCTTTCATGGCTGAAATACGCCATGCTGCAGGTCCCCATCAGTGTGTGATAGGTAGTTCCGTTAGACACACCTAGGATACATCTGTGCCCTGCTGTATGTCTTGGTCATGTCTAGTCCTTATGGGCGATGATGCACCCAGAATAGTGCATATCCTGTGTTGGTGCCATGGTTACCTGCTGGGGGGGGGGTGGAAGGACCCACGGGCAGATCATGTACCACCACACAGCCCACCCTCTGGGGCTCAGGGTGGGAAACAGGATCACCTACCAATAGATCCACAGTCTACCTCCCTGCAATGGTAGCAGTAGAGGGGACCATTAACCCCAGTCCTGCTGGGGAACAGACAGAGCAGTACACATCCGTAACGCAATAGCAGACAGACAGCAGGCCTGGAAATGCTCAGCTGCCCCCCACCATTATCTGACATTCTCCAGCAGCAAGCCTCCAGCCGCTGCACCCTGCAAGGTGTTCCAGCAAGACACATACTAGCTGCAGACAGTCTGCCAGCTAGTCCATAGTGCATGTACCCGGAGGAGATGCATGTACCCAGAACGGGGATGTCAGCATACACACCAAGCAGATAAGTCAGTGATTGGGCCCCAAAACAAAACCCATACATATCACATGAGAGAAATGCTATATAGCACTATGGGGGAACCTAGCCATGCCATGGTCACTGCTCAGTCAGGGTGAGAGTGACCTCCCAGCAGGACATGCTATGGTCACCCTGTCTGTGCAGGTGGTACCGGGCACTACAATGTCCGAGCCATTGCCCTATGCCCTGTGCAGATGTGGCCAGGCCAGGCCACCCTATCCAGGCTATTCCCACAGTACCTTGCTCCTCATTATGCACATTGGCAGGCCAATACTGGCAACAGTGCTAGCAGTGTGGGCTGTGGAGGGTGTTGGCAGCCACCACACACTGGATAGACAGACAAACATTCCCCACACCTATGCCAGCATTGTGCAACTATAGAGGTGTTGGGCAGCCCAGGCCACCACACCAGTCCTGGGCACAGTGCAGGCATGGCTATGATACGCAATACTGTAGGAGTCACTCCCCAGGTTGGTAAACACTGTCAGACACAAGACCTGTAGCACACTACACAGGCATCAGAAAGGTTGCTATGATGCAGCTCACTCAGAATATTGTACTTAACCTAGGAATTGCTATCTGCCAGTAATCATAGCAACCTTTTTAAAGATGTGTACCATATTCCCAGGTTTAGGGTGGCATTACTAAGGTATGCAAGTGCTAGTATTGGGAGATGCACGGAGAGCCCAAAGTCCTGCCTCTCCAGGAGGCTTTGGATAATGGGGCCTGTGGGTGCGGGTGTGTCTGCCCCTGTTGGCTGCTGCTTTACGGCAGAGGTTCCCAACTCCAGTCCTGCGGTGCCAAACACTGTTCGGGTTTTCATGCTGTCCCTCATGAATATGCATGAGATACATCTGCATACCATGGGGGTGGCGCATAGAAATGCAGCACAGGCATCTTTATCAGAGGCAGCATGGAACTGGAATGGTGTTTGGCCCTCCAGGACTGCATTTGGGAGGCTCTGCTCTAGGTAATGTGCATGTTTATGATGTCTGTGCTCTGTAGGGTAAAATGTAGGTGTCTTGGGCATGTTTACGTCATCTGCAATAAAGGTGCTGTCTGTATTAGCACGTTGTAGTAGTGGGTAAAATATGGGGACTGGGTTGGCAGGAACCACAGCTGGGACTTGAACCTGTGACCCTCTGCTTCTGACTACACTGGTTTTGTGCACTGCACCACCTTGTTGCCACAGAGTCAATACATTCCTTGGTGATACCATGACTGTTCGTCAGACAGGGTCTGTCTGTTGCAGTACACGGCACCCACCTACACAGGGCTAGGCCACGGTCTGCTCTGGGCAGCTGCCACTGCCCCCTCCACCACCAGTATCCCTCAGCCACTATGCTGACATGCCCTTCTGCTGGTGGAGTTGGTGGTGCGCAGTCTCAGGCCATCCAGTGTGCAGGTAGGCGGCTGCCTATGGTGCGGGTTCTGGGGTAGGGGTGCCTGCATAGATGTCCACGCTCCCCCCCAGCCCCGCCTGCCAATGTTCTGTGCCCTTGGGGGTAGCTGTTGGGTACTATCCCCTGTGACACTTTGGGAAACACACTCATGCCCATGTTGGGCCTTCAGCAGTTGCTGTCTGGCTGCTCTGCTGTTTCAGCATTCGTATGGGCCACCTAGGCATTACCCTAGTCCGCACTGTGGCCCAGCTGCACCACAGCATGTGCCGCCTGCGGCCCTCTGTATCCCCTTCTCCGGCATCTGTCCAGTTGCCGTTCCAACATGCCAGCCCTGATGTTGCGGGACATGTGCACGCCATAGGAACCCTGTCCGATGGTGGGTAAAACCCTGAGCAGCGCTATTTCACTGTGGGCTCATTCACCTTGTATGGGGACGGAGTATAGACCCTTCCACAATTTATATCTGTTCCATGGAGCTTACTCGGGGGGGGAGGGGTTGATGTTTCTCATTGATACCACTATTGGCCAGCTTGGTTATGGTTTCTTTCCAGTTTGTTTGGGTCATTTTCAGTGTTTCTGTGCCCTTTTGTTCTGTGCACATGTATCACACTTATCACTTTGTTTAGGTTTCCCTGCCTGGGCTGTACATTGCTGACACTGAAATGGTTTCTCTCCCCTTTAATGTGCATTTAACGACAGGTTTTCATTCGCGTTGGAATTGAGCTCTTCAGATCAGTGCGTTAGTGTGAAGGTAGCCTCTCCCCGCCCACTCTCCACCCATTGACCCCTTCTCTCCGCCCTCTCTCCATCTTCTGCGGTGTTTTACCGCGCCGCGGGAGTTTACGATCGTTAGCACATCATAACACGTGTTATGTAACGTTAATGATCGTAAGCGCATCATAACGCGCGTTATGCTGCGCTTACAATCGCTAACGTTACATAACGCGCGTTATGTACGATTACCGCAGTTTAGTAAACATACCCCTAAGTGATTTAATTAGGCCAGATAAAAAGCTGTCCTGACTTAAACCATTAGTTATACATACAACAGCTCAATATCGCTGGCAGTGGTGACTGTCTTATACATACAGTATATCCAGCACAACCATTTTTCTGTATAGTGGCGCTGGATATATATATATTATGTCAAAGGCTGCGGCTGGTACTTAAAACAGGCTCGTCGCTTCCACTGAATATTGACTAGATGTTTTTTTGTAGCTCGCCTTGGGATCTTTATACAATGAGGTGAGCAAACAAGAATGACTAAAATAAATAAATATTAGACAATGCCAGCTGCTAAATCAACTAGAAATAGGGGACTAGTGGAGTCCTTGCAAGACAACTGATTTGAATATATTTGTGGCAAGGTGACACCAGACCTGGGGCTGACAAATGGCAATGGTTGTTGCTGTTGTTAAGTGCCATCAAGTCAATATTGACTTGGATAGTTGTCGATGTTGTGACTATCCTCTGGGTTTTCCTGGCAAGGTGCAACCAGAGGTAGATCGCCAGGCCTTTCAAATGAAAATGGTATCAGTGAAATTATGACAGCCGACAATCTAAATTCAGAGATCTGTGATTCAATGAAACGGTGACTCAGAATCATTCTAAAATCACCTCCATGGTCTGTGAAGTCATTTCAATTTAAGAAGCTTATTTTGAGTAAGACCAGCCTTTTGTGGAGAATGGTCTTGGATGCTGGCTATCTTTCCAGAGACATCAAGAGGCCCCTGAAGTAGATCTTCCCTCTTTCCAAGGGAGGATACATATGTTCACTGCACTGTTCTTGTATATTTAGATTATGGTAATATATTATTTATAAATTGCTCAAAACAACAGATGCAGGGGTTACAATTATTTATTTATTTATTTATTTTATTTATTACAATCTCTTATATACCGCGCTATTTGGCATCAGCGCGGTTTACATTATAACACAACGACCATAACAACATGCTGTTTGGTTTTACATCGAACAGGGGACCAAACTTGGATAACAGGGGTAACTATATACATGAGATATTTACATGGTGAGGAGTAACTTGGATAACAGGGGTCAATTATAATATACATGAGATATTTACATGGTAATGAGTAAAATTATCATAGTGAACGTGGGTCATCTCTTCAGAGGGGATGTCTAGGTGCCATTGGTGGTTGGGTAGCATTGGAGGAAAAGATGGTATTTGAGTGCCTTCCTGAACTGCGATAGGTCGGCAATAGCCCTAATGTCAGGGGGTAGAGCATTCCAGCATTTAGGTACATAGTAACTGAACGCCCTGTTTGTGGTTGATATGTTGCACTTTGACGATTCCTTTGGTGATACTAGTTGGTTTATGGCTATTGCTCTTCTAGATCTGTTGGGGGGCAACATGTGAATAAGATCTGTGAGTGAAAGGGATGAAATACCTTTGATTGCCTTGAATGCTAGGAGTAGGGTTTTAAAGATGATTCTCCCATGGATAGGTAACCAGGTATTATGCCAAAATACCACTGCCCGCCTTATTCTTGGAGTCTCTAGGTATGCAGCAGTGACGTCTATATTTTGTGAGTTGCACTGGCTCTACACGGGTTTACTTTAAGTATTATATGGTTTTGTATACATTTTTTATGATTCTGTTCCTACATGGTTTTCTTTATTATTACTTCTGCTTTTAGCAGCTAAATTAAAACGTTTACAGTCTTTTTGTGCTCTTTTATTCCCATCATGCAGAGGTGTTAGTTCAAAGATAAGATTTACATATACCATTCCCTATAAGGCAGCTGAGCTCTGGGCTAAATTGCCTTTGAAACTTGAAGGGTCTTCTTCCATTTTACATTTTCTGAAGAATTTGAAGTCCTGGTTATTTGATTCCTAATTTTCAATATTGTTTTGATCTTAACTAATTTTCTATTGTGATTTTTTTCTAGCTGAATAGCACACTGAACCACATAGTTTGGAACTATAGTGGTATAAAAGAACACGTTAGAATTAGAATACATAAAGAATCATAGAAACATAGAAAAATGATGGCAGATAAAGACCATGTGGCCTATCGAATCTGCCCATCCATACCAATTACTAAACTCTACAATCCCTAAAGACTATCATCCTTGCCACTAACCCACTTTCCCTAAGTCACTGACATGCAAAGGTGACACTGGGATAAAAATAGCCAGATTTTTATTTATCAGTTTTATTGTGCTGGTCTGTGAAACATTCAGTGGTTATTTGCCTATAACTTGCTTAGTGGCACCTGCCAAACACTTCTGTACTCATTAGTTGGGACATTTTAATCCTCATCCAGAAAGATGAATAAATTATCCACTCTGATTTCCTAGTCTCTCCTTGAATTCTTCCTAGCTGCTTTCAAATGACCTGGAAGAAAATAACAACCTTTGCTGTCATGCTGGCATCAAATTGTATTTTATTATTTGATGGGGGGGGGGGGGTCATTTTTAGAAAAGGAAGAGTTTGTAAATAAAGTTCCAGATGGATTTCTGATTGCATTAGGAAAATAGATGTTGTTGTTGTTGTTGTTAAGTGCCGTCGAGTCGGAGTCGACTCATGGCGACCCTCTGGATAGCTATCCTAAATTGTGTTCGGTCTTCAGTCAGGCGGCTCATTGTTGACAGACTGGTACCCGTAGCTGCTGTTATTGTATCGATCCATCTCATTGCTGGCCTTCCTCTTTTGCGTTGACCTTCTATCTTGCCAAGCATAATGTCTTTCTCTAATGATCTCTCTCTTCGCATGATGTGTCCAAAGTATGAAAGTCGAAGTCTTGTCATCTGAGCTTCTAAAGAAAGCTTAGGTTTGATCTCCTCTAGTACCGACTGGTTTGTTCTTCGGACAGTCCATGGTATGCACAGTATTCGCCGCCAGCACCATAATTCAAAGGCATCAATTTTCTTCCTGTCTATCTTTTTCACTGTCCAGCTTTCACATCCATATGATGTTATTGAAATTACCATGGCTTGAACAAGTCGAATCTTTATATGGAGAGAGACATCTCTGCTCTTGAGAATCTTATCTAGGTCTTTCATAGCCATTCTGCCAAGAGCAATGCGTCGTCTGATTTCTTGACTGCTTGTTGCTTCTTTATTGATAGTTGATCCAAGTAGGTTAAAGTTGTTCACAATTTCAATTTCTTTTCCTTCAACGATGAACCTGTTGATTATGCCAGTTGTCATGATGTTTGTCTTCTTTACATTAAGGTGCAGGTCCATTTTGAGACTATGTTCTTTGATTGTGAGAAGCAAATGTTTCAGATCATCTTCACTTTCAGCCAGTAATGTGGTATCATCAGCATAGCGAAGGTTGTTGATGACTCTTCCACCAATCTTCACACCTCTGTTGTCTTCATACAATCCTGCTTCTCTGATGATTTGTTCTGCATATAAATTAAACAGGTAGGGGGAAAGTATGCAGCCTTGTCTTACACCTTTGCTTATTTTAAACCATTCTGTTTCTCCTTGTTCCGTTCGAACTGTTGCTTCTTGATCAATGTACAGATTGCGCAAGAGAACGATCAGGTGTTCTGGTACACCCATGCTTCTTAATGTGGCCCAGAGTTTCTCATGGTTTACACAGTCAAAAGCCTTGCAATGATGTCTCTCGTTCCTCGCCCTTTCCTGAACCCTGCTTGCACTTCAGGTAGTTCTTGTTCCAGGTATGGTTGTAGTCTCTTTTGAATAATCTTCAGTAGAATCTTGCTGGCATGTGGGATCAGAGCTATTGTGCGATAATTTCCACAGTCAGTTGGATCACCTTTCTTTAGTATTGGTATAAACACAGATCTTTTCCAGTCAGTTGGCCATGATGTTGTCTTCCAAATTTCTTGGCAGAGTCTTGTGAGTACAGTACAGCTGTGAGTACAGTAACAGCTGCATCAGATTGCTGCAATACTTCTATGGGAATGCCATCAATGCCTGGTGCTTTGTTCTTTGATAAGGCTTTCAATGCTGCTTCAACTTCTTCTTTCATCACCAATGGTTCCCGATCATAAGGTACAGGTTGAAACGGCTGTTGGTCCACTTGATCTTTATCATATAAAAACTCTGTATATTCCTTCCACCTTTTCTTGATCTTCTCAGCATCATTCAACATAGAACCTTGAGCATCTTGTAACATTCCAATTCGAGGATGGAACTTTTTCTTTAACTCTTGTAGCTTTAGGAAAGCCGATCTTGTTCTTCCTCTAATAGTTTCTGCTTCTATTTCCTTGCAAGTGTCATTGTAGTACTTTTCCTTGTCCTGTCTTGCTGCACGTTGGAAATCTCTGTTGAGTTCTGTGATTGTCTTTCTTTCTCCTCTGGCTTTAGCTTCTCTGCGTTTCTGGGCAATTTTCAGAGTTTCTTCCATCATCCATTTTGGCCGTTTTTGCTTTTTCACCTTTTGTAGAGACTTCTCGCTTTCTTCCAACACAACCTTCTTGATGTCATTCCATAACTCTTCCGGAGCTCTGTCATTTGTATCTAAAGCAGCAAATCGATTTTCCAGGCAGTCTTTAAATTCCAGTGGTATATTCTCAAGGTCATATTTTGCTGCCTTAATGAGTGGTTTGCTCTTTTTCAACTTTAGCTTGAGTTTGCATACTAGTAGTTGATGATCTGTACCACAGTCAGCTCCAGGTTTTGTCTTTGTTGATGTTACAGAGCTTTTCCATCGTTGACTTCCACATATGTAGTCAATTTGATTTTTATATAATCCATTCGGTGAAGTCCATGTGTACAGTCGCCGCTTGTGTTGCTGGAAGAAGGTGTTTGAGATGAATAGATCATTGGTCTTGCAGAATTCTATCAGTCTTTCTCCAGCTTCATTTCTGTTGCCAAGTCCATATTTTCCAACTACTTTGCCTTCTTCTTTGTTGCCAACTTTTGCGTTCCAGTCACCTATGACTATCAGGATATCCTGTTTGCATGTTCTGTCAATTTCAGCTTGTACTTGTTCATAGAACTCTTCAATTTCATTCTCTTCTGCAGCTGTTGTTGGGGCATATACTTGAATTATAGTTGTGTTGATAGGCAATCCTCATAGACGAATAGAGATTAAGCGTTCGCTGACTGCATTGTATTTCATTACAGTTCTTGCAAGTTTCTTCTTTATTATAAATTCAACACCATTTCTTCTTTGTCTTTCATTTCCAACATAGTAGACCATGTGATCATCTGATGCAAAGTGCCCCATGCCAGTCCATTTCAGTTCGCTGACACCCAACAGATCAAGTTGTACACGTTCCATTTCATTCTTGACCACCTCCAACTTCCCTTGGTTCATGCTTCGTACGTTCCATGTTCCAATGTGTAAGACATCTTTACAGCTTCTGACTCTCATTTCATGCGCAGATATTAGAAAAATATTTATAGCAAAATATGATAAATAGTAGTGAATACCAAACAGGAGCACAGTTCTGCTGGAAATCAGATGAAGAACAATCAAATCAGTCCTAGCACATTACCACGGGAATGAACAGAGATCATCATTAGCACTAAACAGCAGTGCTATGTGAGTGGTTGAGTCAATGTTGACTCCTGCCATTCCAGCAACCCCTGGCTTTTCTTCTCAAGGGGTGACCAGAAGTATATTGCCAGGCCTTTCTTCCAAGGCAATGGAGAGTAAAGTAGGGACTTGTACAAGGCCACAGGGAGTGCCAGTGAGAATCAAACCTTGGTCTCTTGGTCACCAGGGCACTGCTCTATTGACTAGGCTACTCTTCCATATGTACTAAATAGATCTCTGTGGAAATTTGCTTCCAATAAGTCTTACTTCTCTCTAACAGCAATCTAAAGTAGGAGTTCTCAATCCATTCCTCGGGACACACTTAGCCAGTCAGGCTTTCTGGATAACCATAATGAATATGCATGAGAGAGATTTGCATGTGCTGCCTCCATTGTATGCAAATCTCTTCATGCATATTCATTGTGGTTTTCTTGAAAACCTGACTGGCTAGGTGTGTCCCAAGGGCTGGGTTGAGAACCCCTGATCTACACCTGACATCTCTCCTTCATCCAAACTTGTAGCTCTACTTGCTTATCTGACATTGCCGCCTGGATGTCTCACCACTGTCTGATATGGCTAAAACTGAACTTCTTATCTTTCTCCCTAAACCCTCATCCCCCCTTCCTCCTTTCTCTATCACTGTTGACAACACTCTTCTTCCTGTTTCCTCAGCCCACAACCTTGGGGTCATCTTTGACTCCTCCCTTTCCTTCTCCACACATATTCCACATATAGCTAAAACCTTTTGTTTCTTTCTCTACAACATTAACAAAATTTGTCCCTTCCTCTCTGAATACACTACTAAGAATCTTGTCCACTCTTTGGTCACCTCCTGTCTTGACTATTGCAACCTCCTCCTTGTTGGTCTCCCTCAGTGTCATCTCTCTCTTCTTCAATCTATCCAGAACTCTGCTGCGCGGCTAATCTTCTGCCAGCCCCGATACACTCATATAACCCCTCTTCTCAAATCACTTCATTGTCTCCCCTTCCGTTTCCGTACATAATTCAAACTTCTCCTTCTAACATATAAATGCATTCACTCTACTGCCCCTCATTGCCTTTCCTCTATCCTCTCTCCCTACACCCCTCCTCATGAACTCTACTCTTCCTCTAGCTTTCTTCTCTCTAAGCCCTTTTCTTCCCAGCCAGCTCCAGACTTCAATCTTTTCACCTTACTGCTCCTTATGCATGGAACAGACTACCTGTATCTTTACGTCAAGTCTCTTCTCTCCCCCTCTTCAAATCCATGCTAAAAGCTCATCTCTTTGAGGCTGCTTTTGGATCCTAATCCCTTGTTCTCCTTGTGTCTCCTTTCCCTATTTGAACCCCTTGTTTCTCTTGTATTATATTATCTGTCTTGATTAGATTGTGAGCTCTATGAGCAGGGACTGTCTTTATATATTTGTACAGAGCTGTGAATGCCTTGTAGCGCTATAGAAATGATTAATAGTGGTAGCAGTAGTAGTGATCCAAAGTGTACAGTTCTGTTACTTCTTTACCCACCATTTCCAAAAGCCAATGGCACAGGCATAGCAACCATGTAAGTGCTTTTGAAAATTTAATCTCCGGCAGTTCTACGAATAGCAGTTGCTGCGTAAATTGTTATGTGGCTAAAGTTATTTGTTTTAAATTGGGATGGGATTGGGGACATTTTGGGGGCTGGCCAAAATGTTGTGTGAACAGTGGCAAAATTTAGCCGCTATCCAATAGCTTATATATTTAAGCCTAAATGCAGGAAAGGCAGGAATTCCTTTATATGAATAGTTAAGTTAGCGTTTTCAGCATTCACATGTGAAAACATAGCTCCACTGAAAAACTGCATAGCTAAAAGAGGATGCCTAGGCTAAGGTGCTCAAAATGCCCCTATTTTAAGCCTGGTTGATAAAGTAGGCACCTACGTCTCTTTATAAAATGCTAGTATAAATGGCAGAGATAGCACAGTTACTTACCTGTAATAGGTGATCTCTGGGAACAGCAGGAATTAGTCCTCACATATGGGTAAGTCGGAACCAACGGAGCCCGCGCGGGAAAGCTCCCCAGCTTTTCAGATGAAAAGCTTTTGGGGCTTCCCACAGCGCATGCGCGCTGCCTTCCCGCCTTCCTTACCAGCTCTCTTCAGTTCGAGTTTATAGCTGAGACAATAGAGAGAGGAAAGGAAGGTAGATAGATAGAAGATACAACTCCTAGGGGAGGTGGGTGGGTTGTGAGGACTAATTCCTGCTGTTCCCAGAGATCACCTGTTACAGGTAAGTAACTGTGCTATCTCCAGGAACAAGCAGGAATAAGTCCTCACATATGGGGACTCCCTAGCTAAGATGCCTGGGAGATCCCCCTCCAAGGGTAAACCATCTTCGTATGGATCTCAGGCATCCATTCAGGGAAGGTGGGCAGGAGTTGCTTAAGTATGGAACAGGTGTTTGAGGACAGCTTGACCAAACAAGGCATCCCGGCGGGAGTCCTTGTCCAAACAGTAATGGGCTGTGAAGGTATGAACCGAGGCCCAAGTGGCTGCTCGACAGATCTGATCTATGGATACAGAGTGAAGATGAGCCATAGAAGTAGCCATGGCTCTCACATTGTGAGCTGTGACATGGCCTTCCAGAGAAATGTTCTTACTCTGGTAAGCAAAAGAAATACACTGAGCAATCCAATTGGAAATTGTACGTTTGGAGACTGGAAGTCCCAAATGAGAAGGATCAAAAGCCACAAAAAGTTGGGAAGACTTTCGATGTGGCTGAGTCCTGTTGAGGTAAAAGGCGAGAGCTCTTTTACAGTCAAGAGTATGAAGGTTCCTCTCTGCACTGGATGCATGAGGAGCCGGGAAAAAAAACAGGTAGATATACCTCTTGATTAAGATGAAAAGGCGAGACCACTTTGGGCATAAAGTGGGGATTCGTCCGAAGGACCACCTTATCATGATGAAATCTGGTATAAGGTGGATTAGCCACCAAAGCCTGCAGTTCACTGATGCGGCGAGCCGAAGTGACTGCAATAAGGAAAAGAACCTTCCAGGAAAGAAATTTCAAGGAGGTAGAGTCCAAAGGCTCAAAAGGTGGTTTCATAAGCTGACCTAGAACTAGGTTCAAATCCCATGCTACCGGCGGAGGTCGGATGGGAGGTTTAGTTAGGGTCAGGCCTCTCATGAACCTTGCAACGAGAGGATGAGAGGAGACAGGTTGTCCATTTATAGGTTTTAAGGATGCTGCAATAGCACTTAAATGGACTCGTACTGAATTCGTCTTGAGGCCTGCATTGGAAAGATGCAGGAGATAGTCTAGTAGAGAATTCAAAGGAAGTGCCAGAGGGTCAAGACCCTGTTGAGCACACCAAATGGAAAAACGTTTCCATTTGAAAGCATAGGAACGCCTGGTAGAGGGTTTCCTAGAGGCATGAAGGATATCTTTCACTGGCTGAGAAAGATTAAACTCATGAAGACTTAAGCCTTCAGTAACCAAGCTCGGAGATGTAGGGACTTGGGGTTTGGGTGCCACAAAGTCCCTTTCTCCTGAGACAGAAGGTCTGGCGCAGCTCCCAGGTCCAGGGAGGAGCCCTGGGAGAGCTGTAGAAGTAGAGGGAACCACACTTGGCGTGGCCAGCGTGGAGCTATAAGGATCATCGACCCGTGATCCCTCTGAAGTTTGAACAGAGTCTTGGGAATCAAAGGAATGGGTGGAAAAGCATACAGGAATTCCTGACCCCAATGCAGGAGAAAGGCGTCGTTGGCCTGAGCTCCCTGACACGGAGTCCTGGAACAGAACCGGGGAAGTTTGGCATTCCACGGACTTGCAAAGAGGTCTATGTCCGGGGTCCCCCATTCCTGGAAGATTCTGTGTATCTGGTCCATATACAGGGACCACTCGTGTGGAAGCAGAACTCGACTGAGTCTGTCTGCCCGAGAGTTTTGAACTCCTGGAAGATACACTGCCAGAAGATGAATTTGATGCTCTCTGGCGAAAGCCCATAATCTGAGAGCTTCGTTGCAAAGCGACAGAGAGCCCGTCCCTCCTTGCTTGTTGACATAGAACATGGCCACCTGATTGTCTGTCTGAACTAGGACAGTCAGGTTGGCAAGGAGGGTATGGAAGACTGTGAGGGCAAGGAAGATTGCTCGCAGTTCCAGAAGGTTGATATGAAGGGTGGTCTCTTGGGGAGACCAGGTTCCCTGAGTGGAGAGATGTTGAAGATGAGCTCCCCACCCTGTTTGGGAGGCATCTGTTGTGAGGGTTGCTTGGGGCAACGAAGGTTGGAAGGGGGTCCCCAACAACAGATTTTTGGAGGATGTCCACCACTGGAGAGACCAAAACAGACGTTTTGAGGTGAGTACCTGGTCTGACAGCAGTCCCGATGCTTGAGACCACTGGGTGGCCAATGTCCATTGAGCTGCTCTCATATGGAGACGAGCATAGGGCACCACATGAACCGTGGAGGCCATGTGGCCCAGAAGTTGCAGCATTTCTCTGGCTGACAAGTGACTTCTGGACTGAGCCTGGGAGGCCAAGCTTATTAGCCGTTGGCCTCGGACCAGAGGAAGGTAGGCCCTTGCAGTGGTGGAATCCAGATAAGCCTCTATGAATTCCAGGGACTGAGTAGGGATGAGTTGGGACTTGGGAATGTTTACCACAAGTCCCAGATATTGAAGAATACGCCTTGTGCGGTCCAAGGAAATCTGGACTTCTGACTGAGATGGAGCTCGGATGAGCCAGTCGTCCAGATATGGGAACACGAAGATTCCCATGCCTCTTAGAAATGCGGCTACGACTGCCATGCATTTTGTGAATACTCTTGGAGCAGAGGCGAGACCGAAGGGAAGTACTCTGTATTGGAAATGTTTTCCCTGGAACAGAAATCGAAGATATTTTCTGTGGGATGGATGGATGAGTATATGAGTGTACGCATCCTTGAGATCTAGAGAACAAAGCCAATCCTGACTCTGAAGGTATGGAAGGAGAATGCCCAGAGAGAGCATTTTGAATTTCTCCTTGAATAGAAACTTGTTCAATTCTCTCAGATCTAGGATAGGTCTGAAGCCCCCTGTCTTCTTTGTTATGAGAAAATAAGGGGAGTAGAACCCTAACCCCTGTTGAGGAAGAGGAACCTCCTCTATTTCCCCTTGGGCAAGGAGAGAGGAGACTTCCTGACCCAACAGGGTCAGAAGAGATGGGGGAGAACTGAATTGCCTCACCATGGTATGGGGAGGAAGGCTGGAGAAATGAAGTTTGTAGCCCTCTCTGATGATAGAGAGGGTCCATTGCTCTGATGTTATTTGCTCCCATCTGGGAGCAAAGTGAGCTAACCTTCCCGGTATGGTGAGAGGCTCTGGTTGTTCCAGAGCCAAAAATGGTAAGTTCTCTAGGGGCAAGTCAAAACCCCTGAGGGGGTTGAGCCTGCTGGGGTGTAGCAGACACTGCAGACTTTGACTTTACTTGCTTAGATTGCTGACGTTTAGCAGCAAAGCGAGGATGAGAAGATTGTTGGCCAGTATTTGTGGAAAATCTGGCCTTCTTGTAGTACGGCCTTTTAAAAGGTTTCTTTTTGGCAGGAGTAGAAGTAGACTTAGAAAGTCTATCTAGAGTGGCATTTTCTGCGTCCATTTGAGCAGCTTTAATTTGCCAGTCCTCACCAAATAAGTTCTCTCCTGTACAGGGCAGATTCCTTAAGCCATCCATGACCCAGGGTTCTAGGTCAGAAGCCTGGAGCCAAGCAAGACGTCGGGCTGCAATAGCGATTCCCGAAGCCCTGCCAGCAACCTCAAAGGAATCAAAGGCTGCCCTGTTGGAAAACTTGGAGACCTCTGAAAGTTGTGTCACCAGAGTAGTGAAGTCCTCCTTTTTATCCTCAGGGATAAAGGGGGCTAAATGCTGTACCTTTAGGGCAAGTTCTCTGAGAAACATGCCCATATAAAGGCTGTAAGAATTGATCCTGGCTATAAGCATACTAGCCTGAAAGATCTTTCTACCAAAAGAGTCGAGGGTCTTACATTCTCGCCCTGGAGGGGTAGAGGAATGCCTTTTAGGACTCTTTATCTTCTTCATAGCAGACTTCACCACAATGGAGTAGTGAGGCAGCTGAGTCTTGAAACCCAGGAGAAGGAGGGACCCGGTACATGGTGTCCAATCTACGGGAATGAGGAGACAGGGTTAGAGGAGTCTCCCACAAATCCATCAAGTGTTCTTGAAGGATTTCATGGATAGGCAGAGTAACTGCCTCTTTAGGAGGTTTAGAGTATCCTAAAATATCCAATTTTTTTGATCTGGGTTCCTTTTCAGCAAATGTAGCAATAGAAAGTGCTTTAGCTACATCAACAATGAAATCCTGAAAGGATAAATCCTCTGGAGGAGACATCCTCCTCTTTAGAGAAGAGGGCTCCTCAGGAAGATCAAACTCAGCAGAGTCATCAGAGGAATTGAACTCATCAGAAGAATCTGAGTATTCTCTCTGTGCTTGCAATGCACGATACGCGTACCGATCGATATCGACATCGGGCGTATCGGGCATGGGATTGGTATCGGGCAAAAGCCTGAATCCAGCAAGCGGAACCGATCGACGCTTGGAAGTCGATGGTCTCGGTTCCGGTGTGGATACCGGAACCGGGGTCGGTACCGATGGAATCGGTACCGAGGGCGTCGCAGCCTTAATGAAAGCCAAAACGGCCTGCTGCATGGTCTGGACAGTATTGCCCATGGACGCCACTGCTGCCTGGATGTCGGTACCGGTATCGACCGGTACCCCAGAGCAGTCTAACAGGTGATCAGTCGAGGCCGTGCCATCGATGTCAACCTGTAACCCCATAGGTGATGCTTTGGAGGCCGGAGCCTCCCGCCGGGGTTTTTTTGGTCTGGGCAGAATCCTCGAACTCAAGATTGAGAGCCTCTCGATCTTTTGAAAGAGATTTGCTTTTAGAGGATTTGCCCACAGAAAGTTTGGTTACCTGAGATCCATCCGGAGAGGAAGACCTGGATGACTGTGATGCTGGATTATCTGAAGCAAACAGCACATGGAACTTGTTGGCCCGGTTCTGCATACCACGTTTAGACATCTGGGAGCAGAATGGGCAGTCCGGTATGGAGTGGTCAGGTCCTAAACATTTAAGACACCATTCATGGGTGTCTGTGAGAGAAATAACAGCATTGCAGTTGGTACACTTTTTAAAACCAGGAGCTGGTTTCTCCATGAGGAGAATTTGTGTAGGCCTGAAGGCCTAACAAAAGTTACCAAGCTGTGCTGAGAAAATAAAAAAAGATTTTTTATTTTTTTTTTAAAAGAAAGAAAGAGAGACCGGCAGTACCGGTTTTGGTATGGGGAAGGCAGGTACGCGGTCAAAAGAAACAAATTAAAATAACAATTTCTTCAGCGGTGACAGGAACACGACCTGCTGGCTCCGCGGAAAAAGAGAAACTGAAGAGAGCTGGTAAGGAAGGCGGGAAGGCAGCGCGCATGCGCTGTGGGAAGCCCCAAAAGCTTTTCATCTGAAAAGCTGGGGAGCTTTCCCGCGCGGGCTCCGTCGGTTCCGACTTACCCATATGTGAGGACTTATTCCTGCTTGTTCCTGGAGATCATGCCTTACATCTGTTCTGTAGCAAGTATGAAAGCACGTAAAGTTCGCAAAAGTACACATGTAGAGTATTTTATAACTCCACCCATGATCCACCTAGACAATATCCCATGCAATGCCTACTGGCAGGGCCATACCAATGGCTGTGCAAGCAGGGCAGCTGCACAGGATGCCAAGTACGGAATGGGTGCTGATGTTATCATTTGGCTTCCAGGAAGCCCAGGAGCAAGTTCCTGCGGTGATTGGAGGGGGACACCAGGTTTGCTAGTCACACAGAGGGCATTTATAGCTTAGTATAGCTTTGCCTACTGGCAAAATACACACCTTTATGTCACAGAGCATACTTTTACAGTATGCATCAGTATTTTATAAGGCCACTAGCGCACATAAATAGCCACATGTGCATATTAGCGACTTTATAAAATTGCCCCCAAGATGCATAACTTATTCATGTTAAGTTATGTGTTTTCTGCACAGTTAAGAATTGCCTTCACTATATGAAAGGTAAAGACTCTGCAGATGTTGCAGTCAAAATTCTGCTCAAACGTCCTCAGAAACATGTAGCATATCTCTCAGGTGGTAACTACACAATAGAAGTAAAATTAATATTGGGTCTAATTCTAAATCAGGATTTCAATAGAGGGAGGAGTGGCCTAGTGGTTGATGCATGTTACCTCAGGCCAGAGGGCCAGGAGTTTGAATCCTGTTGGAAGGACTGGGGTTTATAGTCCCACAGGTGCTCCTTGTGGCCTTGGGTAAGCCACTTAACCCTCTATTACCTCAGGTACAAAAACATAGATTGTGAGCTTTGCAGGGACAAGGAAAATATATATACAGTACCTGCAGGGCCGGATTTACCTTGAGTGAGGCCCTATGCCAACAAAAATTGTGGGCCCCCAGCAGGGGCGGCCCAAGGGGGGTGTGGGCCTCATTTGCATAAGGGGCCTCATTTGCATAAATATTTGCATAATGTTACCATATACTAACTTTTAGTAAACATGCCTCTTAATGAGTGTATGGATAAAGAAAGACTAAAAGACTAGCCGCCTGCCGCCATCCAAGCAGCTCTCCCCATCGGGGGATCGAGCCACCCTCCTGCAGCAGCGGCCATCTTCAGGCGAGCTGTCCAACCGGGGCAGCCGCCTGCTTCTTTAAAAAGACCGCGCCAGCCGGCGCGAGGAGAACTAGCCGCCTGCCGCCATCCAAGCAGCTCTCCCCATCGGGGGATCGAGCCACCCTCCTGCAGCAGCGGCCATCTTCAGGCGAGCTGTCCAACCGGGGCAGCCGCCTGCTTCTTTAAAAAGACCGCGCCAGCCGGCGCGAGGAGAACTAGCCGCCTGCCGCCATCCAAGCAGCTCTCCCCATCGGGGGATCAAGCCACCCTCCTGCAGCAGCGGCCATCTTCAGGCGAGCTGTCCAACCGGGGCAGCCGCCTGCTTCTTTAAAAAGACCGCGCCAGCCGGCGCGCCCGCGCCTTGCGGGCCCGCGCCTGAGGGCCTCGCCAGAGGGCCCTTTGGCGTGGCCCTTAGGCAGCTGGCCCATACAACATATCTGCCAGTACATCAAAGACCACCTCCAAGCAATCCAGTAGCTTGAGCTCCGCTGAGTTGTGCTCACGCACCAGCAGCACTTTCACTCCTCCTTGAACAGCCCAGCGCTAGAGAAAGTCACCACGAGATAGTAACCGAACAAACCTCTCCCATCAGATGATCCTGCTCTCATGCTGTTTACCGCAAGTATAGTTTCACAATTATAACCACCATATACTACCGCCAGCAGCCTTATCAAAGACAGTTCACATTGTACTGTTGTCAGTAACTCCTTAATATTGTCTAGCCACTGTACTGTCACCATTATACTGTAGTCAGTAATTCTTACTATTGCACGGTTGTCAGTAATTCCTTACCAATATCTAACCACAGTACTGTTCTACATTGTACTGTTGTCAGTAACTCCTTAATATTACCTAGCCACTATACTGTTACCATTATACTGTAGTCAGTAATTCTTACTATTGTACTGTTGTCAGTAGCTCCTTAATATTACCTAGCCACTGTACTGTTACCATTATACTGTAGTCAGTAATTCTTACTATTGTACTGTTGTCAGTAGCTCCTTAATATTACCTAGCCACTGTACTGTTACCATTATACTGTAGTCAGTAATTCTTACTATTGTACTGTTGTCAGTAAATCTAGTACCCTGCCACAATGGGTTCCCCCTTTACCACCATAATCGGATGTTATATCATCCTTGCTAGTTGGTTCCCCTGCTATCTTACCTTAACCCCTTTTTCCAATCAGATCCCAATATTACAAAGCCATGGAAGGAGATGGTCTAATGCATCACGTAACAATGTAAACTGGGATACTCGCGCACATCACCCACATCTGCTACACATAGTGCTTCAGCACTCTGTGAAAACCAAGAAGGCGGAAAACTCCTACCCTCATAACCTAAAATGTGCCCTCATTAATGCCCGTTCTATCCGGAAGAAGTGGCCAGCTGTCACCGACATAATCTCCCTCCACGACCTCGATATACTCTTGGTCACAGAGACGTGGCTATCTGACGAAGACAATGTCATACTCAACCAGCTCCTCCCACCGAACTTCACAGCTCATACAAGTCATAGACGAGACAAAAGAGGAGGAGGGGTGCTCATCCTCACCAAGACTGACCTCCATTTCCAGACGGTTGACGCCACCAACACTAATCAACTTGAAACCGTCACCATCTCCAACAAACGATGCTCAATCAACCTGCTTTACAGAGCACCTTCAGCTTCTCCGGATGATCTTGCTGCAATAATTGATCTCGCCTCCAACACGCATAACCCAAACATCCCAAACTGGATCTTCGGCGATTTCAACCTGCCAACACTGCAGGACAATCAAGTGTTAGCCTTTCTGGATGCCCTCACAAATCTCGGCTTCAAACAATTAGTAAAGGAACCTACCCATACCAAGGGAAATATTCTGGACTTAGTATTCGCCCCTCGGATATCTCTTAACACAACGTATGACCCCATAACATCCATAACTCCTGTTCCATGGTCAGATCACAAACTGATCATCCTCCAGATTCCTTTGCACAAAATCGATTCAAAGTTCAATAAGTTACCAAGCAACACTAGAAGACCACACTCCAGATGTTTCAAGCCTTTCAGCAGAGACCTTATCCTTACGGAAACACAACAACTCATTAGCGAAACCACCTCGAACCTTGATGACCTGATTAATCACTGGAACAACTGCCTCAGTGCAATCGCCCTACGCACACCAACCAACAAGCCCCCAGGGAAAAGAACGAGTGCTCCATGGTACACAGCCAATCTGAGAAATTCTCTTACCCAATTACGGAAACTCGAGAAGCGCTGGCGCCGATCCCACTCTTCAACTGATCAGACAGCATACAACTGTCATCTGGCTGCACACCGCAAGGCAACCACTGATGCAATGAAACAATATTACTCAGAGACCTTAAAGAGGTCACTTAGTAAACCCCACGATCTTTTTGACCTAGTCAAGACTCTATCAAAGGAACCAACCCCCGGACCTCAATTTGAGATTCACCCACAAGATTTTGCCAACTATGCACAATCCAAGATATGCCAGACTATCAATATCATGACTACAACCACCAACCCGGAACGAGATTGCCCTACAGCTCTAACCGTATTCTCTACCCCTACCAAGAAAAGAATTGAAGACACTATTATGGCCCTTAACACCACCACATCTCAGTCCGATCCATGCCCAGCCTTCTGGATTAAGGAGCTCCGTTGCCATTTCAGCCCAATACTATCCAATATAATGAACCTCTCCTTCACAACAGGTTCCTTCCCCTCAGCTCTTAAACGCACTTCTATCAGACCTCTTCTAAAAAACTGCAAACTCGATCCCCAAAAAGTAGATTCATACAGACCGATATCCAGTATACCTCTACTTGCGAAGATCATTGAAAAAGAGGTACAACGACAACTGCAAGATCACGTTGACGCTGTCGCACCATTAGACCCCTGCCAACATGGTTTTAGGGAATCCCACGGAGTGGAAACTCTTCTTACCACCCTCTTCTGCAAGATAATCACTGGCATTGATGACATCCGTCAAGGATTTGCTCTCATCTTTCTGGACATCGCCGCAGCTTTTGATTCAGTAAGTCATGAGCTTCTCTTAGGTCAACTAATTGAGAAAGGCATTGCTGGTAGAGCGCTTGATTGGTGCAGATCTTACCTGTCCGAAAGATGGCAGCATGTGCGTTCTGGAGGGATGACCTCGGAACCTTTCCACCAAAGCCAGGGAGTCCCACAAGGTTCCTCCCTTTCAGCCCTCCTGTTTAACATATACATGCAGCCAATTTGCAAGATCATCCGATCCTTCAATGTTGACTGCATGTTATACGCTGACGATGTCCTGCTATACATACCCTTCTCTACGGAACATCTCGACCTCTCTCCACTGACAAGCTGTTTCAATGCAATATCCGACTGGCTTTTCTCCCAAAACCTCCGAATACAACATAAGAAAACGGAAGTACTCTTCATTACGAGGAACCCTAACTTTACCCCACCACAATTCCTTAAAGTCAAAGAAGCAGAGTTACAATCTAAACCATCAATACGCTACCTGGGTGTCACCTTGGATCAACGCCTGGACATGAAAGCCCACATAGGGAACACAGTCAGAGCAGTATACTACAAGATCCGCTCACTTAGGCATTTACGATCCATGCTGGAACCAAATGACTTCAGGACTATATACCAGGCGTTGATCATACCTCATTTTGATTACGCCAATGCCATCCTTCAAGGCCTGCCCCTATCCACCTTGCAACCACTACAGCTCGCCATGAACGCGGCAGCAAGGGTCATCCATGGAGCCTCCAGAAGTGACCACGTGACACCCCTGCTGATACAGTTACATTGGCTACCTATCCAGGCTAGAATCGTTTTCAAGATTCTGCTATTCACTTTTAAAGCTATTAACAAGCTCTCCTCTGAATCAATAAATGCCCTAATCCATACCACATCTCCTAATAGAGCGAGGAGATCCACAACTACAAACACCCTAAAAGTCCCGAAAGCATTAACAGATTGCACCACATCCACAGCCAATAGGGCGTTTAGTATCAGTGCGCCAAGATGCTGGAACGCACTACCTCCAGATATCCGGGCTATTAAGAGCCTTACACAGTTTAGGAAAGCCCTCAAATACCACCTTTTCAATAAGTACCTCATAGAACCCAACCTCACCCACTGAGACTGAGATGTAAGCCGCTAAGCTAATATATGGTTTCCCAACAACATGTCAAGAAAGATTCTCTAACCTTAGTGGTGCAGTTGTTTCAATGGAATTCATGATTATACGACTCGATGTAGCAATATTTGTAAAAAGTTTACCACTGTTATCCAAGTTTATGTAGTAAGTTTGTAAATAGTTACCCCTGTTATCCAAGTTATTTGCCCTGTTATCTGTGAACTCATACGTGTTAACTGTACTGAGCATTTCTGTTCCATGTAAACCGCGCTGATGCCGAATAGTGCGGTATATAAGAGACTTTAAATAAATAAATAAATAAATAAATAAAAGATTTCTACATTACTATAATCCAGTGCCAACTGCCAGACACATTAGGAACTACTACAAACACTGCCCATTTAGAACCCATAGCAAACCCGCCGTATCCTAACAGCACTACCAGGACTCACAAAGCACCATACTCTACCAATCAAAAGGCAACACTGCAAATATTAAACCAATACATTTCAGAGAACAACAATACATGACCTACTGGGGAAAGAGAACAAGTGGCAATGTCAAATAGGAATTATATAAACAGAACACCTCAGCTCAGTTACACATGCAGAACATAGACCATCACCAAACAAGTAATCACATTTTAGAAACAGGAAGACAATAATTAAACTGGGAATCCCAAAAGCCAAACTTGGAATGTACAACACTGTAGAAATAAAACTATACATTAATTTGCTCTTGTACTAAACAAAGCGCAGACGTTAATGATGCACATTTACCAGAGCTGACATATTCCAATTAATAAATTCAAAATAAAGAGATATTTTTCTACCTTTTGTGCATTTTTTTCAGCTGCAATTGCTCCAGCCACTTTCTTCTGGTTTCTTCATGTCTTCTGCTAACTCTCCATCGTCTGCTGTCCATTTGTCCTTTCTTCTCTCTTCTAGTTTTTTTCCATTCTCTCTCTACATCTGCTTTAACATACTAATCTTTCTCCTTTTGCTCTTTCCTCATTCCTATTTCATCCACTCAAATTTTACCCCTCCATCCTCAATCCCCACTTACTCTCCCAATACCCGGCCAATTGTAGATTTTTTTATCCCTCCCACACAAAATATTTTTCCCTTCTCCATTTTACTCTTCCAGCCCCATCCCATTCTAATCCTCCCCCAACATCAGCTCCCTTCTAGTTCCAGCCTCACCCAGCATCCATTCCCTTCTAGTCCCTGCATCAGCCCATTTCCAGTCCTAGCCACCCATCAGCCCATTTCCAGTCCTAGCAACCCCCCAACCCAATACCAGTCCTAACCCCCCATCGCCCCATTTTCAGTTTAAGCCCCCCCTATAACCCATTACCAGTCCTAACCCCCCATCAGCCCACTTCCAGTCCTAACCCCATCAACCCATTTCCAGTCAGCCCCCCATAGCCCATTGCCAGTCCTAACCCCCCCCCATCAGCCCATCAGCCCACAGCCCATTACCAGTCCTAACCCCATCAGCCCACCTCCAGTCTTAACCCCCCCCCAGCCCATTTCCAGTCCTAACCCCCCCATAGCCCATTACCAGACAGCCCCCATCAGCCCACAGCCCATTACCAGTCTTAACCCCCCCAAAGCCCATTACCAGTTCTAAACCCCCCCAACAGCCCATTATCAGTCCTAACCCCATCAGCCCACCTCCAGTCTTAACCCCCCAGCCCATTTCCAGTCCTAGCCCCCCCATAGCCCATTACCAGACAGCCCCCATCAGCCCACAGCCCATTACCAGTCTAAACCCCCCAAAACCCATTACCAGTTCTAAACCCCCCCCAACAGCCCATTACCAGTCCTAACCCCATCAGCCCACATCCAGTCTTAACCCCCCAGCCCATTTCCAGTACTAGCCCCCCCCCATAGCCCATTACCAGACAGCCCCCATCAGCCCACAGCCCATTACCAGTCTTAACCCCCCCAAAGCCCATTACCAGTTCTAACCCCCCCCAACAGCCCACAGCCCATTACCAGTCCTAACCTCATCAGCCCACCTCCAGCCTTAATCCCCCCACCCCCTTTCCAGTCCCAGTCCCAGCCCCTGTCCAGCCCCAGGCCCAACCCATTTCCAGCCCCAGTCCCAGCCCCCCCAATTACCAGTCCTACCCCTCCCCCTCCCCCGGCCTAAAGTAAAATTTAATTTAAAAAAAAAAACCCTGCTGTATGCCGCCGCGGGGCCCCCTCTGCTGCCGCGGCAGCTTGTACTGACCCGCGGGGGCCCCCTCTGTAATCTCGGTCCCTCCCTCCGTGTCTCCCTCCGTGCAGGCTGTGAGAGACGCGAAGGCAGACTGTCTCCTTCGCGTCTCTGTTAAGCCCGCAGGGGCTGATGGGAAATTTCCCATCAGCCCCTGCGGGCTTAACAGAGACGGGAAGGCAGAAGGAGACAGTCTGCCTTCGCGTCTCTAACAGCCTGCACGGAGGGAGACACGGAGGCACGGAGGGAGGGACCGAGCTTACAGAGGGGGCCCCCGCGGGTCAGTCCATGCTGCCGTGGCAGCAGAGGGGGCCCCGCGGCGGCAGCCAGCAGGTTTTTTTTTATTTTATTAAAAAAAAAAGCCTAACTAGTTCAATTTTTGTGGGACCTTTGCAGCTGTGGGCCCTACGCCATGGCGTACATGGCGTATAGCTAAATCCGGCCCTGAGTACCTGAATGTACACCACTTTGACTTGCAGAAAAGTGGTATATAAACCTAGTTAAATAATAATTAGGAATTCTGCTCACTAACACTGAGAAAGCTTATGAAGAGACAGAAAATGTATATGGTATGACTCAGATCAGATCTCATGTGAGGTTTTTCAAGAGCTGATGATTCTACTCCTGGGTTAAATCAAGGGGCAGATAAATGTGTTAGACTAGCCATTATTACTACTTATCATTTGTATAGCGCTACAAAGTGTACACAGTGCTGAACAGAGACATGTAAAATCAGGGCCGTCCCAAGGGTTTCTGCTGCCTCAGCGTCAGTGGGGCAGGTTGGCTTGGAGTGGTGGCAGTAGCAGGCCATGTGTGCCGAAGATCATAGCCTGCCACCTACAGAGGCCTGCCATCCCAGGCAGCCACCTAAACCACCTACTGAATTGGCCGGCCGTATGTATGATACAGTCCCTGCATATAATAACTTAGGGGGATGTTTACTAAACATTCTTATCGTGCGGGGCCGCGGTAGTGTGCCTGTGCCATATAAGGAGTGGGCGGATCAGGCTGAAAAAAGAAAAAAACCGGGAGTAAGCAACCGGACGTGTGCGCGTCGCGCTAATGTGCGGGGGTCGACATTAGCGCGTGGAAAGGCAAAGTGGCGCGCCGTTGGGTATAGAAAACAACAGAGCCGTAGTACAATGGTGAAGACACTGACCAATGGTGCAGGGGCCATGGGTTCAATCCCCCATTGTGTGCAAGGAAAAAGGCCAGCTGAGGCAGCAACTGTAATGGGTAAAATTGTTTTAGGAGGCAAATTAATTTGGAACGGCATAAGGCGGCGCACAGTTCTTTTTGGGTGGCATAAGGCGGCGCACAGTTCTTTTTGGGCGGCATAAGGCGGCACACAGTTCTTTTTGGGCGGCATAAGGCGGCGCGCTGATGCACAAGCATAGGAACAGAGCCACAGCACAATGGTTAAAACACTGACCAATGGTGCAGGGATCAGGGGTTCAACCCCTCACAATGCCCAGTGAAAAATGCTTGCTGAGGCAGTATGTATTATGCTGTGGAGTGCTGTAGGAGGCATGATAATTTTATTTTGTTACCACTACTAGCAAACGCACTCTCCCAGCATGTTAACATACGGCGGCCCATAAGGCACATGTTACAGTGCACTGTTCGCCAAGGCACCCTTGAATGTCCCCTATAGGGCACCATGTATGTTGCGACACAGGATAATGTATAGTGCACCCTATATGGATGGCAACCATAAGGTGGCCTACAGGGCGCCCTATAAAGCACCCTCAGAGGCACCTAATGGGTATAGTAAGCTGAGGGTGGTCTTGCCGGCATAGACATATGTACAGTAAATAAAAATAAAGCTGTGGACATCCCTATCAAAGGGCCCCACTGTGGGTTTGAACCCATGACTTCTGGCTGCACAGGCAGTGACGTAACCATTGGGCTATAGCTCCATAGCTGTAAACAAGCCCCTGGCTGGCTGCAGATAGCCTACACGTCACCTCACATACAGTCTGCTGGTGTAAACAGGATAGGGTAGGCCACCCGTACCCATGATGCACTGCACATGCAAATTAGCTGTCCACAGATGGACACAAGATGGGGAATGCACCCCCACAGCACCTCGGCCCTGTTGGGGGAAGTGACCAGGTGCACCCACACAGCACCTTGGCCTAGTAGGGGGCACTGACCGGGTGTTTTACTGGCACAGAGTAGCCACACACCTTTACATCGTGCGGGAACTGTGCTCACCCTGAGTGTGCAATGAGGCGCCCAGGACCATGTCCACAACACCTTCCATGGCTGATGGAGGCCAAGCGGGAGTTCCAAAGCAGTGTTAATGTGTAAGATAGCTAGTTTCTGCACAAACACCATGGATATTCCTGTCTGCCACAGCCCCCAAGGGTGCCCATGGGGGCTGTGGCAGACAGGAATATCCATGGTGTTTGTGCAGAAACTAGCTATCTTACACATTAACACTGCTTTGGAACTCCCGCTTGGCCTCCATGGGGGGGGGGGGGCCCCCCCACCAAATCAAGAGATACACACTCTACCTCCCTGCAAAGGTGGCAGTAGAGGGCAACAGCAACCCCAGTCCTGCTGAGGAACACCCCCCCACAGGGCAGCTCCATACACAGCCATGACACAATAGCAGACAGACATAAGCCCAGGACATGGTAAGCTGCACTCCACCACCAGCTATTCCCCTGCAGCAAGCCAACAGCCACTGCACCCTACAAGCCAATCCAGCAAGACACATACCAGCTACAAGCAGTCTGCTGGCTAGTCCATAGTGCATGTTCCCAATGGAGATGCATGCACCCAGAACTGGGCTGCCTGCATACACAGCAAGCAGATAGATCAGTGACTGGGCCCCAAATAGAAACCCATATCTATCACATGAGAGAACTACTATACAGCACTATGGGGGTGCCTAGCCATGCTGTGGTCACTGCACAGTCAGGGTGAGCATGATCTCCCAGAAGGACATGCTTTGGCCACCCTGTCTGTGTAGGTGGTGGCCGGACACTACAATGTCCCAGCCAATGCCCTATGCCCGGTGCAGATGCATCCTGGCCAGGCCACCCTGTCCTGGCTATACCCATGGTACCTTGCACCTCATTATGCACATTGGCTGGCCAATACTGGCAACAGTGCTGGCAGTGTGGGCTGTGGAAGGGGCTTGCAGCCAACACCCACTGTATAGACAGACACACACTTCCACACCTATGCCATCATGGTGCTACGATTGAGGGGGTAATTAGCCTTGCCCACCAAACCGGTCCTGAGCACGGCAAGGCATGGATATGGTACGCATTACAGCTGGTGGTCACTCCCCAGGGTGGTAAACACCGTCAGAGACCAGGCCTGGAGCACACCCCGCAAACACCTAACAGATTGTTTGGATGGGGTCAACTAGCAGTATGTACGTAACGTATGGATATCTATCTGCCTGTGCTCCTAGCAAACGTCTCAGAGCTGCTTACCGTATACCTCAGGTGCAGGGTGACATTGGTAAGTTATGCAAGTGCTAGTTTTGGGTGCTGCATGCAGGGTCCAATGTTCTGCCTTTCCAGGAGACATTGGCCAATGGGGCCTATGGGTGTGGGTGTGGGTGTGTCTGCCCTTGATGGCTGCTGCTTTACGGCACAGATTCCCAACTCCAGTCCAGGTTTGCATCACACTGTTCGGGTTTTCCTGCTGTCCCTCATGAATATGCATGAGCTACATCTACATGCCATGGGGGTGGTGCATAGATATACAGCACAGGCATTTGTATGAGTGGCATCATGGAACCTGACTGGTGCGTGCCCCACCAGGACTGCATTTGCGTGATTCTGCTCTAGGTACTGCCCCTGTTCATGGTGTCTGTGCTCCGTGGGGTAAAAGATAGACGTATTGCCATTGCATATGTCCTCGCCAGGAAAGGTGTGCCCTTACTATCACTGTTTACTTGGGGGAAAAATATGTGGGCAAGATTGGCAGTTGCCCCAGTTGGGCTTTGAACCTGTGGCCTTCTGCTCTTGCATGCAGTGTCTGTGTGCACTGCACCACCGTGTAGCTACAGATTGGGTGGATTCCCTGGAATGTCCATGACTGTGGATCCGACAGGGCCTGTCTGTTGCAGTCTGTTGCAGTGGACGGTGGCAGCCTGCACATGGCTAGGCCTCTGTCTTCTGTCGCTAGCAGCCACTGCCCCCTGCACCACATGTACTCGTCCGCCAACATGCTCCCATACAAAGCAGGTGACCTGATTGGAATGTGGCAGTACGGGACTGCATTTGGGGTACTTGGCTGTGGGTAATGCCCATTGTTGTGGTGTGTGCGCGTTGTTGGTTAAAATATGGGTGTTTTCCCCATGCTTCTGTCCCCTGCAATACAGGGGTGTCTGCGCTATCTGTGTTTAGTGGTGGGTAAAATATAGGAACTGGGCTGGCAAGTGCCCCAGCTGGGCTTTGAACCCCTGATCCTTGAGGTACTGACTCTGTCCGCTGCACCACACTATGGCCACTGAGACAGTGCAGCCCCTGGAGGTAGTAAGCCTGGCAGGATGGAGTCACAAACCCTGCTCTACGCAATTTTACTGTGGGCATATGCACCCTGTCTGGTGGCAAACGTGCACATAAACCCCGGAATTGACCACGGGAAATGGGGGACACAATATCACCACGCTGGGCAACAGTGATATTAATGGGCAACCATAGCAAACACTCCGAGGAAAGCTCCAAAAAAGGAAATGTTTTTCGGAAGTGTCTCCGCTCCGTAGACCCTTCCAATATTCATCTCTTTTTTCTGGAGCTTTGCTGGGTGTGTTTTGTATATTTGCCCATCACTATAACTGTTACCCAGCTGGATTTCTATTTTTAATATCTTTGTTGTGGTCATTTTCGGGTTCTATTTGCAATTTTGTTCTGTGCACATATTTCACACTGCTCACGTTTTTTAGGTTTCCCCGATTTTCCTGTACATTGCTGACGGAAATGGTTTCTCTTCCCTTTAAATGCCCTCTACCGCGAGTGTTTCACTCGCGCTATTATTTACATGAAAATTCGGGCCCGATACTGTGCGGGGAGCCTCTCCCCTCCCACTCTCCACCCATTGACCCCGTCCCTCCGCCCCTCCGGAGCCTTCCTCCGCCCTCCTTTAGCCTCTATCGGACATTTGCGGGCCCGCACTTGCACGGGGCCCGTTAGTGTGCCGCTTACCTGTGCGGGGGTGACACGCACGTGTGCGGGGCGTTTAAATGCGTTTCTGCGCGTTTCAATGCTGCGTTGCCGTGCACTATTTTGCGGCGCGCAAATTTGCGGACTTTAGTAAACATCCCCCTTAGTCTAGTTAAGACAGACAATACAACAAGTGCAGACTACGATATATCCAGGGGAATGGTAAAGAAACACATTGGAGGTGAACAGGAGACTAGGACAATCAGGAGCCAAATGCAATCTCAAAGAAGTGAGTTTTTAGCCTGGATTTAAACAGGGCCATAGATGGAGCCTGACGTACAGACTCAGGTAGTTTGTTCCAAGTATAAGGAGCAGCAAGGTAGAAAGATCAGTCTGGAGTTTGCAGTGGAAGAGAAGAACACAAAAGGGATCTGCTAGAAGAGTAGAGTTTCCGAGGAGGGGTGTAGGGAGAGAAAAGAGAGGAAAGGTAGTGAGGAGCAGCTGAATGAAGACACTTATCGGTTAGTAGTAGAAGTTTGAACTGGATGCAGAAACAGATAGGGAGTCAATCAAATGACTTGAGAAGAGGGGTGATATGAGCATAGTGACACTGGTGGAAGATTAGTTGTGCAGCTGAGTTTTGAACAGACTGAAGTGGGGAGAGATAATTCAGAGGAAGACCAGCGAAGAGGAGGTTGCAATAGTCTAGACAGGAGGTGACAAGAGAATGGATAAGAGACTAGGGGGTATGTTTACTAAACCATCTTAATGTTACTGGCGTTAGTTGCAGTCTTACTGTGATGAATGCCATATAAGGTAGTGGGCGTTCCGGTCTTAAGGTAGCATTTTGGGTTATCATGCGATAAAGTCCGTTATCACGCAATAGAGGGAGCCGTGGCACGTTAACGCGCGTTAGCTTAATTAGGCACGCTGATCTACAAACACAGCAACAGAGGTGTAGCACAATGGTTAATACACTGACTGCTGATACAGTGGTCATGAGTTTGATCCCTCAGTGGGCTCAGTTAAAAGACTGTCTGAGGCAATCCCTTTTCCTGCTTGTAACAGTCAGACACATCCAAACAATTTGCACTGCCAGCCAAAAAAGCCTCACCCCAGTGCCACAACCTAATGCACCTTTTAGGGCGCACCATAAGGCACATCATAAAGCACCACGTCATCCAAGGCAGGTCATAATCTGCCCCAGAGAGTGGCAGGAAAGGTTGGCACCCTCCAAGGCAGCATATAAGGCGCCCCATAAGCTGGCCAAACCTAAGGTGCTGCGAAAGATGCCCCAGGGATGCCAAGGTGACACAGGGTGCCCAGGGGCACAAAGTTGCCCCAAAGTCACAAGCATGAAATATATGGCTCAAACACAGATGTAGCCATAACACTGCACAGAGCACCAAGGAAAGGCAATGAACAAGTGATGGAAGGAAGTAGATGACGGAGCTCAAGGACCAGCCAAATCTGAGTGCAGCCCATGTGGCAGCAGGTAAAGTGGACAAACATATCGGGGACAGCTGTACCGATGTACAGGGTGATGGTAATGTACAGTGCAACAATGACAGTGTGTGGCAGAGGATGGGGATACGTGTCCACCAGAGGAGGTAGAGGTGGCAGGATAAGTGCAATGACAGGAGGACAGAGGAAAGCAGTGCCATGCAGAGCAGACACAGTAGAGGCAAGCATGAAGAGTCGCAATGCAGAAAAGTGTGCCAGTGCAGGACATGGGGTAGCAGCCTGTACATTAGGGCAGGACACCACACAGCTGGCACACACACATAGATGGACAGAAGGATGGATGGCAACAGTGATGAGGGTATAATGTGGCAGCAGCACAGATCTGCACAGATATGACTGTTACACGAATGAAAAGTAGTTGTGTAGGTCAGCCATAAAAAAAAGGGGAACAGAGAGGAATCATACCCATAACCTCTGCTACTGAAGTCATTGTATTAACCATTATGCTACATCACTATAGGAGCTACCATGCTAATGGATGGCTACAGAAAGAGTGCATGTCATCATAAAACTGTCTGCTGTGGCTACCAGGATAGGATAGAACCAATAGTACCCATAATGCAATTCACATGCAGAACAGCAGTCTACATCTGCTCACCAGATGGGGTATACACCTCTACAGCATGTCAGCTTGGCAGGGGGGGAATGACCGTGCATGTTACTGGCACAGAGTACCCACAGGCCATGCCAATGTGCGTGTTCTGTGCTCACCCTGAGGGTGAGGTGGAATGGCCAGCACCAGGTCCGAAGTACCCGGGTTGGTTGAGGTGGACTGTGTTGCGGGTGTGATAGTGCCAGTGTGTGACAGGTACTTGTTGTAGACGCCTTTAGGAGGTCTCTGTGTCCATTTGTAATTGCCAGTCATATCTGGCACTTGTGGATCATGATGCACACAACATAGTACATATCCACTGTGCTTGCTATGGTCACCTGTTTAGGGAGCAGGGGTGTGTCAGGGCTCACATGATGACAATGTACTTAGCAAACTGCCCTCTCTGGGTCGGGGTGGGAGATATGATCTGCCCCCAACAGACCCACAGTCTCACCTTTTGTAAGGGGAGCAGTGGAGGGACATGAGAACAGCCTGTGGGACCAGTAACTCCAGTCCTGGTGGAGAACAGACAGCTGCTGAAGATCTGCACTTGGGACAGGACCACTGGCAGATAGGTAGTGGGCCCATTCAGCTCCCCACTATGATCTGACGTTCACCAGCAGAGGGCAATCAGTGTGCACCTGCTGTACCCTGCAAGGTGATATAGCCATACAGATGCTAACTGCAGACAGTCTACTAGCTAGTACATAGTGCAGATTCCAGGAGAAACTGTGTGCACACAAAACTGGGACAGCAGCACACACACCACACAGGTATATCAGTGATTGGGCCCCAGAAAAGAGAACCCAAAAATATCACTTGAATGAAACACTATATAACACTATGGGGGAACCTAGCCATGCCATGGTCACTGCTCAGTCAGGGTGAGAGCGACCTCCCAGCATGACATGCTGTGGCCACCCTGTCCATGCAGGTGGTGGTCAGGCACTACAATGTCCCAGCCATTGCCCTATACTCTGTGCAAATGCATCCTGCCCATGCCACCCTGCCTGGGCCATACCCACAGTACCTTGCTCCTCATTATGCACATTGGCAGGCTAACACTGGAAACAGTGCAAGCAATGTGGGCTCAGTAAGGTGTAGGAAGCCACAACACACTGGATAGACCAGGGGTGTCCAACCCTGTCCTGGAGGGACTCAATCCTGGCAGGTTTTGGGATAGCCCTAATGAATATGCATGAGATATATATGCATTAGAGATATCTTGCCAACCTGACTAGTTTGAGGCCCTCCAGGACTGGATTTGGAGACCCCTGCCTTACACCTCTGTCATTTAAGATTGTGAGTGGGCAAGGTACAGATGTCCTAGACATCAAAAGGGTAGATAGAATTTGTCACTTGACCACATTTTGGTGGTGGTGAGAAGAAAGGAGAAATTTGAAATTTACGCTTTGTCAGTAGTGTTGCTTTTTGTTTATCATTAATATCACTATTGGCCAGCTTGGTTATTGGGATTTTAAATGTGGTTCTGGTAATTTTATATGTTTATTTGCCTTTTTGGTTCCTGCACATGTATCACTACTATCACTTTTTCTGAGTTCCCCTGCCTTTGCTGCACATTGCTGACTGAAATGGTTTCTCTTTCCTGCGAATGTGCCTAACGCGAGGGTTTCACTGGCGTTAGTGTTCAGACCTGGATTTCATAGCGTTAGTGTGCCTGGAGCCTCTCCCCGCCCACTCTCCGCCCATTGACCCCTTTTCTCTGCCCTCTGGGAAGCCTTACTCCACCCTTCAGACCCGGATTTCACAGCGTTAGTGTGCCTTAACGCCACCGCTGCGTTGTCGCATGATAAGTGACGTTATCGTGTGATAATACCACCGCTGCGATGTTAAGATGGTTTAGTAAACATACCCCTTAGTGGTGTGTTCAGAGAGGAAGGGATAAATTTTGCCAGTGTTATAGAGAAAGAAGAGACAGGTTTTAGCTATCTGTTGTATGTATGTGGAGAAGGAGAGAAAGGCTTCAAAGATGATCCCAAGATTGTGAGCCAAGGAAACAGGGAGGAGTATAGTGTTATCCACAGAAATAGAGGAAGGAGGAAGGGGAAAAGATAAGGAACTCAGTTTTGGTCATGTTCAATTTCAGATGGCGGTGAGACATCCAGGCACTAATGTCAGATAAGTAAGCAGAGATCTGGGCTTGGATTCCCAGAGAGATTTCAGGTGCAGAGAGGAAGATCTGGGACTCATCAATGTAGAGATGGTACTGAAAACCATGGGAGGAAATGAGTGCACCATGGGACTGAATGTAGAGCAAGAAAAGGAGAGGTCTCAAGAGCCCTGGGTTATGCTGAGAGTGGGATAGGAGTAGAAGAGGATCCACCAGAACATACACTAAAAGTGCAGTGGGAGAGATAGGAAGAAAACCAGGACATGACAGAATCCCTAAATCCAAGTGAGGATGGGGCATTGAGGAGGTGGTGGTGATCAACAGTATCAAAAGCAGGAGAAAGGTCAAGAAGGATGAGGATCGAGTAAAAGCCACTGGAGACTTTGGTAAGAGCCATTTCAGTAGAATGTAGAGTGTGAAAGCCAGATTGCAGTGACAATAAGTTGACAGATCTTTCCAACTTTCTGGGTCATGCAGCGTCTTAGTAAGTGGAACTGACACTTCAGCCATCGTGCTGTGGCTTTCTTCAGGGTGAAATGGTTATGCAGTGGATAACTTTATAACCATTGCATAACCACTTCACCCTGAAGAAAACCACAGCACAACAGCTGAAACATCAGTTCCACTTAGTAAGATGCGGCATGACCCAGAATACTGCAAAGATCATAATACTAGTTGCAGAAGCCTAAGAAAACAAGTTTAGACAGGTACAAAATAGGATAATATGCCTTATAAATCAGATCCTAGTTTTAAGAGAAACAAGTAGGTGTGTACATACACATATATAGAAGAACCATGAACCTTCAGGCATGCACTCCTCTCCCCAACTCTCTCCTCTCTCTTCTCCACAGAACCCCGTCCCCCAAAACCAGGAGCATTCTCTTCCTTCTCTCTTACACTACCCTCTGAAATTTGTTAATCCGTTACATCCACAGTTCCTCTGATCTTCTTTGCCATATGATCCTCCAACAGATGCAAAGGGAAGACAAGCATAGTCTGATTCAAAAGATGCTGTAATCATGATTTTTAACCAGTGTCGCTTCTTCAGCATCACTTATTTGACCAGCAGGGATTGGACTCCTCACTAGTGAACTGTGATGACATCATCAAGCCACTGCCTCCATCTTGAGAAGCACAAAGGCCATGGATGGCATCATTAGAGCTCTGAGAAATAGGCTATTTTTCAGGAGTTTTTGGTTAAAACTGAAAAAAATCCATACTGGGGGTGTTATAGCAAAGTTTTTCGGTTATAAGCACAAATCAGAAGCATAAACAATGGGTTCTATATTCCAGGCATGTCCAACTTCAAACAGGTCGTGATCTACCACCATGAAAATTAAGTTTCAAATTAGTTTCAAATTAAATTTTAACCCAATAAAGTTGGAGGAGTCGCGCCCCCCCCCCCTCCATTTTTAATGAACCTTCTGTCATTTACTTGGATGTGATCAACTGTTAAGCAAATTAAGCAAAAACAAAACAGAGAGACGAAGATGCAGTAAGAACTGCGAGGGGAAATGGAAAGTACATTTTTTCTTAAAGTTTTATTGAGTAATAACTTTCTTTAACTGTCTTAATAACTTTCTTTAACTTTTATTGAGTAATTTGTGTTAAATTTAGGTCGAGTATTGATCCAGACTGATCTTGCACAATCTTTAATATTTCGCTCTTGCTCATTAGTGAGACGTCTGAGCCTGCTTTTCATCCACCAGCTTTTTGAAGTTGGGTGAATATTGCGTGAGGGCCAGTCTCAGGGAATCCTGGAGATGTTCATCTGTCATATTGGAACGGTGTGTACTCTTCGTCATTTTCAGATAGGAAAACGCAGATTCACACAAATAAGTTGAACCGAAACAGGAGTGTACAGCTTCACTGCATCTTCTCAAGTTGGGAAATTTGTCTCTAGGCACTAGCTTCCAAAATGATTCTTGCTCAGCAAGGGGCTTGAGAAAAATGTCATTTTTAAGGGTTAATATTTTGTTTTAAAGAGATGGCTTGTTCAATGAGTAATTTTTACTGATAGCAGCTGCAGTTTCTTTAATGTCCATATTCATATATTCATATTCATTTATTTGATTGACCGCCCTTCATTAATAGGCAGAGCGGTTTACAATAAAAAAATTACAAACGAAAGGCGCAAGGCCAAGAGTCAGAAAGGAAGTTACATATTGGATAGGAGAGAAGAGCGGGAACAATAACAGGAAGGGCAGAGGAAGAGGCAAAAGGATCAAGGGTCGGGGGGGGGAGAAGGTCAAAGGCAAGGGAGAACAAATAAGTTTTAAGGGAGCGCTTGAAGGTGGGGTAGTGAGGTTTGAGACGGAGAGGTGGGGGAAGGGAGTTCCATAGAGCAGGGCCAATAAAAAAAGAAAGCTGAAGATCGTGTGGACTGTAGATGGGCACTTGAGGAGGATGGGAGTACTAGTCGGTTGAGGTGGAAAGAGCGGGGGTTATGGCGGGGGGTGTGGAAACGGAGAAGATCAGCCAGGTATTGGGGGGTAGAGGTGTGGAGCGCTTTGTGAACTAGTGTGAGAAGTTTAAACTTGATGCGAAAGGAAATAGGGAGCCAGTGAAGTTGGAGAAGAAGGGGAGTGACGTGATCCCGAGGAGAAGAGTGGGTGATAAGACGGGCGGCAGTGTTTTGGATGCGTTGGAGTCGTGAAAGTTGCAATTTAGAGATACCGGAGAGAATGGAATTAGAAAAATCAATGCGGGAGATAACAAGGGTCAGTAACAGTGTAGTTATGGCAGAGGGAGAAAGGAAAGGACAGATAGCGCAAATCTGATGAAGGTGAAAGAAAGAGAGTCTGGAGACGTGAGAAACATGTGCTGAGAAGGAGAGATCGGAATCAAAAAGAACCCCAAGATAACGAAAAGTAGAAACTAATGAAATGGATGCATTAGGGAAAGATGGAGCCAAGGAAGGGGGGTGATGGCCATGGGAGAACCATATAGCTATAGTCTTTGATAAGTTAAGGTGCAAGCAATTCTGTGTCAACGAATATGAAACGGCAGCTAGACAGGTATTAAGGGGAGCTAAGTCAGGGGAGACGGGAGGTGTGATGGAGGAGGAGTATATCATCGGCATAAAAAAAAGCAGTGATTCCGAATTGCTGAATGAGCAAAGTAAGAGGAGTGAGAAAGAGATTGAAGAGAAGGGGGGCCAGGACAGAGCCTTGAGGAACACCTACACATCTACTTTGAATGGGTATGACAAGTACTCCAAAACTGTTCCAAATTTTTGGAAGTCACAGAATCTATTTTCGAATTCCTGGATAACAGAACAGATTTCTGTCACATACTTCTCGTTCTGAAAAACAAAATTTGGATATTGTCCCAGATGGTCCTGCGTATTAGGAAAATGATCAAAAGTGTTGTTTGCAAGGTCAGTCATCATTAGCTCAAATTTGCTCTTGTAGGATGAAACCGTACTCATCATCTTGCCAATGCATTTGTTTTTACCTTGTAGTTCAAGGTTCATATCACTTAGTTCGCCTGTAAAGTCAGCGAGAAATGCCAGATCACATAACCACTCCTCATCTTCCAACTTTGCTTGGTCATCTCCCCTCTCCTTCAAAAAACTTCTTATTTCATTCAGAAAATCACGAAATCTTTGCAGAACTTTGTGCCTACTTAGCCACCTTACATCTGTGTGCAAAATGATTTCCGCTGCCCCTTCATCGAGAGTAAGATTGAAAAGCAGTCTTTGAAGTGATCTTCCATAAACTGAATTTATAATTTTGAAAGTGATGTCCATGACAGTCTTTGTATTGAGTCTCTTGCTCTCGAGTCTGCTTGCTTGCTCTTGAGTCGCTTGCTTGCCAAAATGTGCTGGTGAATGATGCAGTGGTAAGAAAGGAAATCTGGGAAGTCGTCATGCTGTCTACAGAGGGCTATGAAACCGTTAACCTCACCTGTCATTGCTCTTGCTCCATCAGTAGTGATGGAAACAAGTCTATGCAATGGAAGATTACACTTTGTCACAAAAGAATGGAAAGAACTGAATATTTCCTGACTGGTAGTTCTCCCTTTTAAAGAAATCATTCCAAGTAGTTCTTCTTTAACACCGAAGTCTTCAAAAACCATCCGGATAAAGACTAGTAACTGGGCTATGTCTCTTATGTCAGTAGATTCATCCAGTTGGAGTGAGAAAGCAACACAATTTGAAACATCCTCCAACAATTGTGTCTTCACACATCTTTTCTATTCGCCACACGACGGTGTTTCTTGACAATTGTATATCTTGAATAGCAGCTATGATCTCTCTTATTTTTAAATCCTTCAAAAAGATTGTCAGCTGCTTCAAAAAAACAACCGTTTACAAATTCCCCTTCAGTGAAAGGTTTTCATTTCTTTGCGATCAGGTTGCTGACCTTGAAGGATGCTATGATTGCATTGACTGAATGTGACCTTGGCTTCGCCATCAACTGTTGCTGAGTAGCCAATTTCGATTTAAGTTCTTTGAGCTTCGATTCACGAATTTCCCTTTTGGGTGGAAAATCAGCATCAAACTTATTGCTATGCAGAGCCTTATAATGACGTTCCAGATTGCCCTTTTTGGGCAAGGATACTGGGGTGTTACAAATTAGACAACAACACTTGTCTTTCACCATGATGAAGAAGTAGTCCATTTCCCATTCATCATGAAAGTGGTAGGTTTTGCTCTTCTTTGGAACACTCATCTTCGTTATACTGGGGTGGCTGGATGTAAGAAGGCCAAATCGACTAAGTTAGTATAAACACTGGCTGAATCTGGTCCAAAACTGTCACTGTCCCAAAGCATTAAAGATCAACAGGAACTGAAGACCTCTGGATGATGTGCAATACAAGGACTGGAGATGCCCAAACCACACATTCAGTTCTAAAAGTAAAAATAAGAATTCATCATACTGGCACCAATAATCAAAATCCACCAAACAATCATCAAAAAACTCATACACCTGTCCAGCAAACCAGATAAAATCAAATACCGCCAAACAAGTTCAAATACCACCACACGCTGTTTAATAAATTCTGCACACAGTGTAGATCAACGCAAAGGCTAGGCAAAATAAAAATTGCAGAGGCAAGCAAAAGTCACAGTGGTCTAAACCAATTTGAAGGGAAGTTAGAACAAAATTGGAAAAGCCTGCCAAAATCACCAAATTCATGACACTTGGTTGTGTCTGCCCGAAAAAGTTTAATGAAAGCAAACTATAAAGCGACCAACGACCAGCACACGACACAACTAATATGGTAAGTGTATTCAGGTAAAGCCCGGGCGAATGGATATCGCCCGGTATATAACACACTTCTAAGGGGTGTTGGGGCGAGGGCAGGAATGGGTGATTCTGAGAGGCAGGAGACCAGGTATGACGCCGGGCCTGTGGCATCTCGTCGCAGGGCACGGGCGGTGGCCCCCTGGGGTACCCACAACCTATTGGCACAAAAACAACAAGCGCCCCCAATACACCCGCAGGCAAGATTCCTGCAGGCAGGGAAAAAGACAGGCAAAGGATCAGCAGCGTCGGCAAGCCCTCGGCAGACGACCTGCCAGCACGAGCTCTCTCCTAGCGACGGGGCGAGCTGCTGGAGAGATGGAGCCAAGTGGGGCTGGCGATGTACCTCTGACCCCTCCACGATCTACAGGTAGATTGCGATCTACCTGTTGGACATGCCTGCTATATTCTAATGATTTATCCAGCTAACTTTGAGAATTATTTGCAGAAATCTTTCATAGCAACATAGTAAATGACTGCAGATGAAGACTGAAATGGCCCATCCAGCCTGCCCAGCATTCTGTTTACAGCTGTAACTGCTGCTCCATGCACAGTATAATCATTTGTAATGCTGTTACAAACTGAATTGCTTCCCCTCCCCTCTATTCAGTACTCTCTATGTTCTCTTCCCTTCCACTCCCCTGGTCTGATCATTTTTGTGTTTTCTTTACCTGTCACTTCTCATTGACAACTACCTCCCATACCCCTGTCTGCTCTTCCCAAACCCTCAGCTGCAATCTTTCAACGCATGCCATGGAGAAATTTCCCTCAGACTCCTCCTTATTTCCCCCAGATTTTGACTCATTACCTACACATTCCCAGGCCAATTCATAGTTTACTACCCTATCCTCTGCTCTTGATTCCATGGCCCCCCTCCGTCCCTGTCCTGTCCCCAGACGCTCTCACCCTTGGTTCCATCATGGTCTCCGTCTTCATCGCCATCACTTACCTTGAGCAGAACATGTGTGGCGAAAATACCCCTCTCCTGCCTCTCTTCAGCTGTTTAAAGATCAGTATGCTCAATATCACTCCATGATCCAAAATGTAAAGAAAGACTATTATCCCATCTTATTTCTTCTTCCACAAATGCCTCTCAGCAACTCTTTTCTATTCTGTCCACACTTTCAACCCCATCCACTGTGACTACCCCCACTGTGATGAGTAGTTACCCCTTTCCCCATTTGCTTGCTGACTACGTTTATAGCAAGGTAAATGACCTTCAATCCACCAGTTCCAAACTGTCCTCCTCCTCTTTCTCCTGGCTTCCCTACTACTAACCCCCCCCCCCCCTCCATCTTCTCTGGTTTCTCAAACCTCAATTTCCATTTCCTCTTTGCATTCACACACTAGTCAATCATCTCCAAACCTATCCCACTCTCACCACCGTTTCCTCTGCTGAATTACTTCAGGTCCTAAAAACCTCACACAAAACCACTTGGCCCTCAGATCCTATCCCATCATCTTGGCTTATTACTCCCTCACTTGCTCTGATACCCCTTGTTTTTTCCATGTTCAACAACAGTCTTTCCTCTGGTTCTTTCCACTCCAGTTGGCAACATGCCTTTATCTGTCCGATACCAAAAAATCCCTATCTTGATCCCATGGTTGTCACACACTACCATTCTATCTCTACTCTTCCTTTTCTGTCTAAACTATTGGAAAACCTTTTTTTCTCCCAACTCTTGGGCTTCCTAGATTCTATCAATGCACTTCAGTCTGGTTTTCATCCTGGACAGCACTGAGAAGGTTCTTCTTTCTTTTCTTAGTGACCTGCACCGAAATCACGATCATGGTGACTTCTTGGTGACAGTTTCTCTTGATCTTTCTTCAGTTTTTCATTTAGTTGATCACATCACTCTCCTCTCTTGGCTCTATGACTTGGGGCTTCGTGGTTCTGTGCTCAGTTGGTTCCATTCCTTTCTATCACTTCGGTCTTTCTCTGTTTCTGTTGGTTCTTGTTTCTTCTCTTCTTGACCACTCCCTTGTAGCGTCCCCCAAAGGTCAGTTTTGGCTCCATTGTTATTCAATATTTTCCTTACTCTTTTGGTCCAACAACATGGTATTTCCACCCATTACTATGCCGATGACATCCTCCTTGTTCATCACACCAGTTCTTCATCTCCTGATCTTTCGCCTCTTAACTCTTGTCTTTCTGCTATGCTAACTTGGTTTTCTGGCAACTTTCTCCACCTAAACCCAACAAAATCTGCTGCAATCTGGTTCATATTTGGTCATCCCTTCCCTGCCATTGCCCCTCCTTACCTGGCATTCCCATTTACCTGGGGTATACCATTCACTATTTAGGAGTCACTCTTGACTCCTCTTTCACATTCCATTCTTACTTGTCCTCTATTATCTGTCGTTCCTTTTTTACTCTGCATCAAATCCGTGCCATTTGCCCTTTTCTGGCTCCCTCCTCTCTTACCACTCTCCTTCTTTAACTTGTTATTTCTCGACTTCACTATTGCAATATCATCTATCTTGGTCTTCCTTAATATCAACTATGTCGTCTTCAACTTATCCAAAATACCACTTTTTGTATCCTTGCCCATGCTTCCTGTCATGATCATGTCTCTCCACTTCTGATACAGTATTCATTGGCTCCCTATTGAATACCGCCTGAAATACAAACTCTTAACACTGGTTCATTGTGCACTTCACACTGGTATGCCCCATTATCTTTCTGATCTTTTCCTTCATTATTCACATCGTCCACTCCTCGACATCCATGCCAACCGTATCCACCTCCCTGCAGTAACTCAGGCCCATTTCAAAACTACTCGCTCCTCTGCCTTCTATTTTCTTGCACCCACTTCCTGGAATGCACTTCCTCTAACCCTCTGTTTGGAACAATCATTCCCCAAATTTAAAGCACTACTGAAATCATACCTTTTCAATATAGCTCATAGCATCCCACCTTCCTAGTTATCCTGCTCCCTATTTCCCACTCTTCTCTCTCGTATTGTCTTTTCCTGTTGTTTTTACATCCCCAATATTTGAATGATTTTTAAATGCTTCCCCTCCTTTCCTGTTTTTATTGGAGTTTTTTTCATTTCTTTTTGTTTCTTGTTTTAGTTTTGTACACTGCTCTGTTGTCCCCATGAAGGGCAGTCAATCAAATGAGAATAAACATAAACATAATTGTCCATCCTGGTCACCACTTAAATTCCACCTGGACAAACTTATCCAGTTCAAATTTAACTGGTTATATCTGGGAGCAGCGAGAGGCACAGATATCTTAACTGGATAATGCTGAATAGTGGTTAAAGATTCATAAAGAGTTTTTATGAAATTGTGGTTTTACTATTTTTTGCATTCCTCAATGTCCATCTGGTGGTTTTTCAGCTCGGGCATTATGTGTGAGTGGGTTGCTTCTTTCTCTTCTGGCCAAAGTTAACTGGATATAATGATTTGATTAATTTTAAACCAGGTATTCCCAAAACAGTAGACATAATGGTTTATATTTTTGAATATATGATTATCTTTAACAAGATATGCAGTGATTATTGACCTCAATATGTACTAAAATGAGTAAATTGTTACAAAAACAAAATACTATTTTGTAAAGATGTGAAGTAGCATTTTAAAAAGGGTGTCCAAGTGCAATCTGGGACGTCCAGGGAAGAACATGCAGAAAAACGCTGAAGGCACCTGTGGTTCGGCCTGATTTTAGAAAAGTAGATGCCCCCAACATGGATGTCCATGATGGCATCCATATAGATGTTCTGACTATGAAACTGGGGGACGGGAACGTCCATCCCAAGCAAGGTTGCTTATGGGAATATCCAGTAGCATGGCAAAATAAAAACATGAGCCACCATTCAACATCAATGGTCGTTGACAACTGTAAAATAAAGAGGATATGAGTGTACCTCATTTTCCTCACTTTCTAGACGTTTGCCTGACAAAACAAGTACCTTTTAGATGCCTGTTTATGCCTGGAGCAGGTATAACCTTTGATGCAACTCAGGACATACAGGACGTTTCTGAAATCAGGTGGGATGTCCCACGTTCTTGGGAACGCCCCAGCCACGCCTCCACCACGCTCCCATTCTGACTTGGATGTCTTCACGCTAGGGTCATCTACAGAAGCGGTTCAGGGGACATCTCTGCTTTGGATGTCTCTATGCCCAGGCATAAATAAGGCTTCTAAAATAACCCCCGCACTGTGCAGGAAATAAATCTTACTAGGAAGAAAATTCTATCATTTGTGTCCTTCTTTTACTGAATGTGTGCTTAGACGGACTGGAAAGTGAGATTCGTCATGCATTCAAAGAATGCACACAACACCAGCAGTGACACTACAGGCTTTCCCATTCTGCCGTTCCGCTATTCCTCACAATCCTATTTCTAAAGGTTCCTCCTTAAAGACAAAAGCGTAATTCAGTTTCTCTGTTCAGTCAGTTCTTGAACTTTCAACTGAGAAGGCAAAGAACAGTGCCAAGGTGGTGGCAATTAAGGACTTCAGTAACATGGGCACCTATTGAGAATTAAACTGAGATTACTTGCAATCATTTGGCCATTATTTTCAGATCCTTAAAGGCAGAAATCTCCAGCAATAACCGATTTAAATTATTTTAAAGCATATTATCAACCCTGCTTTTATTTTTGTTTTAACATTCATGTTACAGAAGAAAGAGTACCTTACAGCAAATTATAAACAGGTACAGATCACTAAGCCCATGCCTAAGAGAACTTCAAATATAATTGGGTATATGACACAACAGAAAATAAAAATGACTTGCCCAGAATCAGAAGGATCATTGGTGGGAGGAGAAGCATGATTTGAACAGTGTTCTCCTTATTCCCAGCCTACTGCTCTTCATGCCAAATGCAGTTTCCAACTAATTTGTAAATCATGACTTGGTTCATTTTCCTGGGGAATATGTGCAAGCATTTCAAACTTCCTAAAACGGTGCATGGCCACAAAGCAGATAGCAAGCTAAAACAATAGAAGGAAGCTGCTAGGGATTCCCTCTTTCATCTCCTCTTACAGCTCATGGTATAAAGCCAAAGTTTTACGTTTTTATTTAAAGAAAACAGTTGAAATCATCAGCTGCTGCAACAAAGAAGGTTATGAACCATTGGTTGTTTTGATATTATTTTCTAAATGTGTACAGTTATCATTTTTATTGATTAGTTCACAACAGTTATCCTTATTTTAAACAAGTGTTTTTCTTTTGCATTAGAGAAACTGTTTAGATGATCATAACCCTCTTTCCAAGGAATGTTTTGCTATCAACACAGAAAGGAAGAAATCAAGAGCAATGTTTTAATAGGGTCTACTTGAGCTAATGAATGTTGTATGCATATACACCTGTGTGATTTCTTCATTCATTTCTAGAATATTGCTAGATGATAGATGTTGCCACTAATCTATATTGTGGGCAAAAATTATACCTAGCTATAATCGCTCCTTTTTGAAGGTGCAAATTGGTGGTAATATTTCCCCAGTGAATATGGGATGATCTTATATTCTTTTGGTTTAGCTGTCCCTCCTTTCTCCTTTTCTTTCCAGCACAGTTGGAATCGATACACTATGAATCTTCATTTGCAACTACCCAGGGATTTTTCCTTTCACGTTATTAGGCCCATCCTCCCCACTTTTCCTAGTTCCTTCCAGCAATTGTCCTGATGCTAGAAGCCAGGCACAAGACTCCTTCCGGAACCCTGTATCATGTGCTCTAAATCCGGCCATCAGATATTGCCCTTAATGATGGCCATGACTCTCCCCCCCCCCCCCCCACACACACACAGCAGGGCATGCAGCCTCCACTGTATCCCCTAGTCATCTGGGGTAGGAAAGACCCTACTCAAGGACTGAACCAACGATCTTTTGCATGGTGGTATACAGCACAACTACTGAGTCAGTTGGCTAGCCTGGAGGTATCTTATTCATTATTAGGTACCCTCTATTCATGGATACAAGATGATGCAACTAAAAAGCCCCCTAATAGTTGAAGGGCAGTACAGAACTACCATCAATATTTATTGCTCTGAGATTAAAAAGACCCAGTAATGGAGACCAGTAATGACTAAAAATGAATATCTAGGTACAGAGAAGAGCGACAAAAATGGTAAAGGGGATGGAAGGATATCCCTATGAGGAAAGGCTTAAAAGGTTAGGGCTTTTCAACTTGGAAAAGAGATGGCTGAGGGGAGCTATGATAGAAGTCTATAAAATAATGAATGGAGTAGAACAGGTAAATGTAGATCAGAGTAAAACTAGGGGACACACAATGAAGTTATAATGTAGCACATTTAAGATTAATCTGAGAAAATATTTTTTCATTCAACGCATAATCAAATTCTGGAATTTGTTACCAGAGGATGTAGTAAAAGCCATTTGTATAGCCAAATTTAAAAGAGGTTTGGACAGGTTTCTGGAGGTAAAGTCCATAAATCATAAAGAGGACCTGGGAAATCCACTGCTTACCCACTGGACAAGCAGCATGGAATGTGTGCATCTTTTGGGAACCTGAAAGGTACTTGTGACCTGGACTGGCCACTGCTGGAAACAGGATACTGGGCTTAATAAACCTTGGTCTAACCCAGTATGGCATCTCTTATGTTCTTATGCAGGTAATAGAAACAGAAACATAGAAAACCATGGCAGATAAAGACCATAAGACCTATCCCTTCCTCCCCCTCAGAGATGATCAGTATTTGCCCCATGTTTATTTAAATTTAGTTCTCATATCTACCACCTCCATTTGGAGGCTGTTCCACACATCCACCAACCTTTCCATAAAGAAATATTTATTCAGATTACTCCTAAGTTCATCCCCTTTCACCTTCATCCTATGACCCCTCATTACAGAATTTCCTTTCAACGGGAAGAGAATCACCTCCTGTGCATTTAATTCACTGAGCTATTTAACTGTCTCTGTCTTATCACTCATCTTCCACCTTTTCTCCAAAGTATACATATTAAGATCGTTAAGCCTATCCCCATTTTCCTTATGATAAAGATCACTGAATATTTTAGTGGCTGCTCCCTAGACTGATTCATTATGTTTATATCCTTTTGAAGGTGCAGTCTCCAGAGCTGTACACAGTACTACAAATGAGGTCTTATAAAAGCACTATCATCTCCTTGCTGCTGCCCATTCCTTTCCCTATGCACCCAAGGATCTACAGTCAAACCTCGGTTTTCATGATTAATCCGTTCGAAAAAGTCTGACTAAAACCGAAACATATGAAAACTGAAGCAATATTTCCCATAAGAAATAATGTAAATCCAATTAATCCGTTCCAGACACCCAAAAATATTCACAAAAAATACATTTTATAGAGAATAACTATATTTTTACATACAGAAAACAATGAGAAATAAATATAAATGACTAATGAAATGGATAAATGAACATTTAACATCACTGAAAGCAAGCTAAGTACAGTACTGTACAGTACAGTATGTTAACATCTGGCCTTAGCCACCCCTGACAAGCTGCTGTGCCCAGCTCTCTTCGGAATCACATTGAATTCAGTCCATTAAAACACCTTTACATTATCTGCTCAATGCTTCAGAATGGCAGAAAATCTTAATGATATAGCTTCAGACGTACCCTGCAAGAGAAAGAACTGCCTCCCACATTCATGCAACATCTCCTGCTTACGTTGACAGCTTTTCTTCCCTGCTACCGGGACAAAATCTCAGTCAAAAGACGTTGAAAACCGAAGCAATGCATGAAAACCGGGACAAAATCTCAGTCAGAAAAGACGTTGAAAACCGAAGCGTATGAAAACCGGAGCAAATGAAAACCGAGGTTTGACTGTATATGGTTTTTGACATTAGCTTTTCTATCTGTTTTGCCCCTTTAAGATCATCCAATACAATGGCTCCCCAGGCCCCATTCTTCTTTTGTGCATTGAAGTACTTGCAAGCATTTGGGCTGCAAAAACTGCTCTCATGGGTTTTTGCAGCCCAAATGCATGATCTTCAATTTTTAGCATTAAATCTTAGCTGTCAAATTCTTGATCATTCTTCAAGCTTCACTTGATCCCACTTTATGTTATCCACAGCTTCCCAAGTGTCTACCCTGTTGCATATTTTTGTATCATCCACTGTGAATGTTTTGACTAGTGATTTACAATTAATTTGGTTTCTGTGGTTCTATCCTGTTATTCATTAAATGCATTTCATGATTAGCAGATCATACTACCTTGGTCCTGGCTCAGGATTTATGAATCATTTAAGAGTATCTGTGTGATTTATTTATTAAGTAGCAAGGATTTTCATCTTACTTTAGGTAAATATGGAAATCACAAGGCATGGAGCACCTAAATGCTAATTTGTCATACTCTTTGAATGGTATTTCAGTCATTTGGAAAATGGGAGCTGAAATGTGCAGCTCATGATCCATAAATCTTCAACCTAGTAATAAGAAATTTGTGTTTGGTTATTTATTCCTGCTTTGGATACAAATGACAGAGCACCAAAAGAGTTATGGGATGCCATCAAGAAAGTTGTGCTTGAAGAAAATGAGAAGTCTCTACAAAAGGCGGAAAAGCAAAAAACGGCCAAAATGGATGACCAAAGAAACTGAAAAAATTGTCCAGAAACGCAGAGAAGCTAAAGCCAGAGGAGAAATAGAGGCAATCACAGAACTCAGATATTTCCAATGTGCAGCAAGATGAAACAAGGAGAAGAACTGCAATGATACATGCAAGGAAACAGAATCATAAACTATTAGAGGAAGAACAAGATCAGCTTTCCTAAAGATATGAGAGTTAAAGAGAAAATTCCAGCCTTGAATTGGAATGCTACAAGATGCTCAAGGATTCATGTTGAATGATGATGAGAAGATCAAGAAAAGGTGGAAAGAATATACAGAGTCATTATACCATAAAGACCAAGTGGATCAACAGTCATTTCAACCTGTACCTTTGATCAGGAACCACTGGTGAAGAAAGAAGAAGTCGAAGCAGCATTGAAAATTTTATCGAAGAACAAAGCACCAGGCATTGATGGCATTCCCATTGAAGTATTACAGCAATTGGATGTGGTTGTTACCATACTTACAAAGCTCTGCCAGGAAATTTGGAAGGCAACATCATGGCCACCTGACTGGAAAACATCTGTATTTATACCAATACTGAAGAAAGGTGATCTGACTGACTGTGGAAATTAATTGCACAATCACTCTGACCCAGCAAAATTCTACTCAAGATCATTCAGCAGCGACTACAACCATATCTGGAATGAGAACTTCCAGAAGTGCAAGTAGGGTTCAGTAAAGGATGAGGAATGAGAGGCATCATCGTAGATGTGAAATGGATCCTTGAAAAGACAAAAGAGTACCAATATGCATTTTATTGACTATGGCAAGGTTTTTGACTGTATTTATTTAACATTTCTTATATACCACCTTTCATGATATCAAGGTGGTTTACATTGAACAAACTGAAATTACATTAAACAGGGCATTATAACTTGGAAATAACTATTTTACAGGGAACATGGGCTATGGAGGATTAAGTGGCTTGCCCAAGACCACAAGGAGCACCTGTGGGACTAGAAACCCCAGTCCTTCTGGCCCAAGGTTGCTGTCCTTTAGTGGGATTTGAACCCCTGACCCTCCAGCATGAAGTACCTTGCCCCAACCACTAGGCCACTCCTCCACACCATGAGGTATAAAACATGAGAAACTCTAGGCCACATTAAGCAGCATGGGTATACCAGAACACCTGATCGAACTGTTGCTTCTTCATCAATAAAACATTTGTGCAAGAAAACTAACAGAACAAGGAGAAACAGAATGGTTTAAAATCAGCAAAGGTGTACGACAAGGGTGCATTATTTCCTCCTACCTGTTTAATTTATATTCAGAACAAATCATCAGAGAAGCAAGACTGTATGAAGACAGCAGAGGTGTGAAGACTCATGGAAGACTCACCAATAATTACCTTCACTATGCTAATGATCTCACAATACTGACTGAAAGTGGAGATCTGAAACATTTGCTTCTCTAGATCAAGGAATATAGGGGTATGTTTACTAAACTGTGGTAATGTTACAGACCGCGCGTTAGGTAACGTTAATGCTCGTTAGGTAACGTTAACGTGCGGTATGTAATGTTAACATGCGTTAACGTTACCTAACGATTGTTAACGTTCCCGGCCGCAGTAAACACCGCAGAGGGTGGAGAGTGGGCGGAGAGAAGGGGTCAATAGGCGGGGAGAGGTTAACTGCACACTAACGCGCTGAACTGAAGGGCTGAATCCTACCGTGAATGAAAACCTGCCTTTAGATGCACATTTGCAGGAGAGAGAAACAATTTCAGTGTCAGCAATGTACAGCATAGGCAGGGAGCCCAAGAAACGTGATAGTAGTGCTACATTTTCAGCAACAGCATGGTGCCAACATTCCCTTGGTCCATCTATCTGCGTCTGTCAGCTGTGTAGAGTCCTGTCTGCCTGTGCAGGCTGCCACCCCATGTCCTGCACTGCTACCCTTTCCTGCATTGCGCCTCTTCATGCTTGCCTCGCCTGTGCCTGATCTGTATGGCACCACCACTCCTCTGTCCACCCATCATTGTAACTATCCTGCCACCTCCGCCTCCACTGGGGGACACATATTCCCATCGTCTGCCACCAACTGTCTTTCCAGTACTTTACAGTGCCAACACCCTGTGCTGTGGTACAGCTGCCCCCACCATGTTTGTCATCAGTACTGGCAGCCACATGGGATGCCCGCAGATATGACACACCGGCTGTGTGTACTGCACCACACTGTTGCCACAGATGCATGGCAGTCCCTGGGACTACCTGTACTTTTCCTCAGCCAGACCTTTTATGTTGCACTGCACACCACATACTGGTACAGGGCATGGCCTAGGTCCACTGCAGGCAGGTGCCACTGCTCCCTCCAGCACAGACACACACACCCCTGCCATGCTGACATGACCATATGCTGTCAGTGCTGGTAGTGCGCTGTCCCAGGCCATCCACTGTGTGGGTAGGTGGTCGCCTAGGGAGCGGGGTCTGGGACAGGGGGCATACATGAGAAACCTCACATCCCCCCCATCACCGCCTACCAATAGTATGTCCCTTACGCTTGGGGGAGGGTTGGCTGGGGGGATGTTAGGTCAGTGCCCTGGCAACTGTTAGCTCGGGTGGACCAGGTAGATGTAGGTGGATTGTGTTTGGCCTTTGTTAGCTGCTATCATGCTGATTTCCGGTTTCTATGTTCCTATGTGCCACCTAGGCGCCCGCCTAGTCCACCCTGTGCCCCAGCTGCCCCGCTACATGTCCCGCCTGCAGCCCCCTATGCCCCATTTGCACCATCGCCATAGTGGCCTTTCATACTTGGGCACTATGCTGTTGCTGAAAATGGAGCACTACTATCACGTTCCTTGGGCTCCCTGCCTATGCTGTACATTGCTGACACTGACATGGTTTCTCTCTCCTGCAAATGTGAATCTAACGGCAGGTTTTCATTCGCGGTAGGATTCAGCCCTTCAGTTCAGCGCGTTAGTGTAAAAGGAGCCTCTCCCCGCCCACTCCCCGCCCATTGACCCCTTCTCTCCGCCCTCTCTCCACCCTCTGCAGTGTTTACTGCGGCCGGGAATGCTAACGCTCGTTAGGTAACATTAACACGTGTTAATGTTACATACCGCGCGTTAACGTTACCTAATGATCGTTAACGTTACCTAACACGCGGTCTGTAACGTTACCGCAGTTTAGTAAACATACCCCCTAAGACTCCTCAGTGCTTATGTTTACCTGCAGGAAGACTGGGCAGTTTGCAAATAGTTCATTTATCCTTATAGGTGGCTTTTGGAAATGTTCCTCATTATAAATATCTTTGCAAAACAATGTATAATATGGAGGAGAATTTTAGAAGGGCCGTCTAAGTGCAATCTGGGACGTCTAAACCAGAATGTCTGCAAAAAAGGCAGGCATGTCCAGGCAGACTCCCATGCTGGTCTACCGTGTTCCCTCCAACAGGAAGTTGCATCAGAGGGGAGCAGGAGCAGCATGCCGTGAGCTTGCATACTGCTGCCTTAAGGCTCGCTGTGGCACAGAAGGGAGGAATCACCATGCTGCCCTCCCCCCCCCCATATCTATTGTCTCAACTGGGGGAGGAGGGCAGCATGGCACATCCTCCCTTCTTTGCCACAGCGAGCCTTAAGGCAGCAGCATGCAAGCTCACGGCATGCTGCTCCTGCTCCCCTCTGATGCAATTTCCTGTTGGAGGGAGGCAGAAGCGGCATGCCATGACTACACGCACGTGTGCCACTGCTTTAAGGCCCCCTGCAGCACTGAAGTGGTGGCTGTGCTGCACTTGAAGGGAGGGATCATCTAGCATGTCACCCACCAGGGTCTGCTGCCCTAGCAACTGCCTAGTTAACCTAGTGAATGGGCCAGCCCTGCATCCAGGTGCAGACATGATTTCACATGCTTGGAGTGCCCGATATGGACGTTTGCCGGGGCATCTACATAGACATCCCTAGTGTAGTACTTTGGAACCTGGATGTCTAGGAATAGCCTAATGGTTACAGAAGTGGACTAGGCTTGGGGAAACCACGGTTCACATCCCACTGTTGCTCTCATTGAAATTGTGCTGAGTAGTGGGGATGATGGAGTGCTTTCTTCTCTGCACCCTTTGGATGTTTTTCAGCCAAAACTAGTTTTTTTCAGATGCCTGGAGCAGGTCTAAACACAGACGTGACTCTGGATGTCCAGGAAGTTCTGAGATCAATTGAGGACATCCAGGTTCCTGAGAACGCTCCAGCCATGTCTCCACCTGATCCCCATTCAGACTTTGACATTGTCACGCTGGGAATGTCCACAGACCCAGCTTCTAAAATGGCTCTGGAGACGTCCCTGTCCTTTGAACTTCTCTATGCCTGTTTTCAGTCATCCAAAGCACGAATAGGGCTTCCAAAACGACCCCCATGATGTCCAAATATGTGTTTTTATAGGATTTCCTTGGACGGATGGTGTTGAGATGATTATGATTGAGTTTAATTATCACAATCTTTGGTGGGGGGGGGGGAGATAGGGGGACTAAAATCTAATCACATAGAAGCACAAGACTGAAAGTTTGCCTAGGGAATGAAATAACCTTGCACCCACCCTGCTCCTTTTAGATTTTACAAGATATATGCTTAATTATGTAATAATTTTAAATTGTCTATACATTTATTTATTATAATGTGCCATGTGGATATACTTCGAACAAGCAGAAAATCTAACATAAATAAATCGGGCAAGTTAGACAGTGGCCTAGGGTGCCAGTTTCAGGGGGGGAAGGAGAGCTGGAGGGGGGGGGGTGGCAAAGACCAACTACAGTCAAAGCAAAACAATAGATCCTGAAAGTTGGGTAACTAGAAGAATCATCAATGTGCTTTTATACACAGGGAGGGTGAGATTTTTTCAAATAGCCCATTTACTTCCTGGATAAAAAGCCATTTACCCAGTTAAATGACTGTTGGAAACTGAACTCATTATGTATGTGCATAAAACACAAAGTCTAATATTGACAAGAGTGATGCCTATCTATGTATTTTTACAGGATTGTTCTGGGAATGGGTGATGGGATAATCACGAATGTTTAATTATGAAAATTTCAAGGAGGGTATAGGGCATGAGAGATGACTGGGGGGGGGGGGGGGGGGCTGTGCAAGGACGCCAATTAGCCCAGGACATCTGATACTCTTGCACTGGCCCTATAAATAATCCTACACCAAATTCTTATTTTCAAAAATTAAATACTGTACATGACTTCAAAGAAAGATTGTATATTTCCTTCTAAAATGGAATAATTATGGGTAGAGTGAGGAGGTTAAGTTACATAAATGCTACAGCAGCAGAAAACCACCGTCAAAAATTCATTTTAGGATATAGAACAAAACCGCCCTGCTCATTTCCAATAGAACTGTTATTAGGTTCTTTGTGCCTGTTATTAGGTATTTGTCTCCTGTTCCCTGCATCTCTGAAGATCCTGCCTTCTTTCAGTCTCTTTGCTCCATCCTTTGCTGATATTGCAGTCGTTTCTTCTGCCCTGTGGGGCCGACACAACCCACTGTGCAAGCCGTGCACTTCCACAGGCCAGTGGCTCCAGCAGGATGGTGGCAGTGACAGCACAGAGTTCAACTCCGGCGGCAAAAACAGGGAGAGCACAAACGCTAGCTGTTGTTTTGTATTTAGAGCTCCTTCATCAGTGGCAGGAGCATGCGTCTCTGATCAAACGCTTCATTGGTGCATGACTTTGGTCTTGAAACTGATGCGCGCAAACCAGAAGTGAAATGTTTAATAGTAATCGCATGCTGCTGTGACCAGGAAGGAGCTCCAAAGAGTTAAAAAAGCTTGAGGTTGCACCACTGCCATTTTCCCTGACAGGGAGAGAGTGGACTTGAAGGGTGTGTATGTGGGGGGAGGGGGGGGAGGGGGGGGAGATATTGGACTGTATTGGACTGGGAGCGGGAAAGGGGAGAGATGATGGGCTGGACTGAGAGGGGAGAAAGGGGCAGATGCTGGACTGTATTGAACTGGAAGGAGAAATGAGAAAGATTCTGGTCTAAACTGGGAAGGGAGATAAGGGAAAGGGGGAGATACTGGACTGGGCATGGTGGAAGAGGAAAGGGGGGAGATGGCAGACTGGACTAGGAGGGGAGGAAGGGGAAAGGGGAGAGATGCTTGGCTGGGAGGGGAGGAAAGAGAAAGAGGGGAAGTACTGGACTGGATGGAGAGGGGAGGAAGGGGAAAAAGGGGAAGTACTGGACTGGACTAAGAGGGAAGGAAGGGGAAAGGGGAGAGATGCTTGACTGGGAGGGAAGGAAAGAGAAAGAGGGAAGGACTGGATTGAGGGAAGAGGAAGAGAGGAAGTACTGGACTGGATAGAAAAGGCAGGCAAGGGAAAGAGGGGAAGTATTGGACTGGACTGAGAGGGGAGGAAGGGGAAAGGGGAGAAATGCTGGGCTGGGAGGGGAAGGGGAAAGGCCATGGGCAAGCAACTTGCAAGTAGGTGAGTGGGAGGAGGATGGACACAAGGCTGGGGAGTTGATAAAAGGGGTCATTTGGACACAAAATTATTCAAAGTTGTTAAAACACAAGAGGATTGTGAAAAATTGCAAGAGAGCCTTGGAAAATTGGGAGACTGGGCATCCAAATGGCAGATGAAATTTAATGTGAACAAGTACAAAGTTATGCACCTAGGAAAAATAACCCAAATTACAGTTACACGATGCAAGGATCCACATTAGGAACCACCACCCAGGAAAAGGATTTAGGCATCATTGTGGATAACACGTTGAAACCCTCCGCTCAGTGTGCAGCGGTGGCCAAGAGAGCAAATAGGATGCTAGGTATCATAAGGAAAGGAATGGAGAATAAAACAAAGGATATTATAATGCATCCGTATTGTTCCATGGTGTGACCGCACCTTGAATACTGTGTGCAATTCTGATCGCCGTATCTTAAAAAGGATATAGCGGAATTAGAAAAGGTACAGAAAAGAGCCACCAAAATGTTAAAGGAGATGGAAGCATACCCGTATGAAGAGAGGCTAAAAAGGTTAGGGCTCTTTAACCTGGAAAAAAAGATGACTGAGGGGAAATATGATAGAGTTCTATAAAATAATGAGAGGAGTCGAACAGGTAAACCTAGATCTGTTGTTTACTCCTTCAAAAAAGTAGAAAGACTAGGGAATAGGCAATGAAGCTACAATGTAGCCCTTTAACACTAATCAGTGAAAATATTTTTTCACTCAATGCATAATCAAACTCTGGAATTCATTACCGCAGGATATCACAAAAGCTGTTAGTGCAGATGGGTTTATAAAAAGGTTTGGACAAGTTCCTGGAGGAAAAGTCCATAAACCATTATTAAAGTGGGCCAGGGAAATCTACTGCTTACCCCAATATAAATAACATGGAATCTGGGTACCTTTTTGGAAACCTGACAGGTACTTGTGATCTGGATTGGGCCGCTGTTGCAAACAGGATACTGGGCTCAATGAACCCTTGGTCTGACCCAGTATGGCATATCTTATGTTCTTATAAGAGACTGAGGAAAATAACTGGAGAGAATGACTGACAGAGAAAGAGCTGGGGTTGGTGAGGGGATGAGAGCTACCAAAAAGGATATGATGGCTAGGAAGGGAGTGAGTACAAAGGGTGGAAGTGAATGGAAGTGTCGTGGGTGAAAGGCAGAAGGGGATAGAGGCTAGGGAAGAAGTGAGACAGGTGGAATAGGAAGGCTAGGAAGAGGGCCAGAAAAAGGAGATGGACTGCAAAGCAGATGAGAAGAGACAGAAAATTGAGAGGTGAAAGATAAAAATAAGGAAATTGAGAAGGAGGATGCAATGTGAGTGGATAGGCAGTAAAGAAAGAAATAAAAGGTAAAGAACAATGTCAGAGAAGGATGTAAGGGAGGAACTGATAAAAACAGGAGGAGAGCGATGAAACAGCAAATGGACAGCAGACCTTGGCAGGAATCAGGAGAAAACAAAGGAAAACAGAAAAAGATACTAGGAACAATGTGAATGAAAAAATGCAGTTCTTAGACGACAAAGGTAGAAAAATGTTTTATTTTGGATTTATTAATTTTTGGAATATGTCATATCTAATGCCTTGTGTTTTCCTTGGTACAAGAGGAAATGCTTTTCTGTTTCTACTTCTGGTTAAATCTGTGTCTGCATATTTCTATGTCTAATTTGTGGTCTCTTACTCTGAATCTGATGAGGGGCCACCTGTGTTTTGCATACATGACTGCAATGCAGTATTCTGCTGGTGTTAACTTTCTATGTAGTGGTCTGTAACAGTCCTGCTTGTTCTCTTTTCCCATTAGGAAATATATTGTTGTTCTTGGGCTCACTATAATATCTGTGAAGTCCATGCAGGATTGTTGCAGAGGCTCTGAATGAGCAGGGTTTTGTAGTATTTCATGGTAGGTGGGGGTAGTCATGTAAACATCTAGTAGCCATTCTGGCAGTAATCCCAGCTGTTTGAACACTTAGGAAATTATTGTTGGAATAAAAGAAAAGCTTGTCAAGGACCCATTGGAATCTTCCAGGTGGGGGAAGGGGGCAGCACGGTGATTATTCGCACAGAACAGCAAAAGGGTGTCACCGGTCCTGCTGCCCTAGCAATCCGCAACAGGTTCTCTTGCTTTTTCGGTCTGATTAGTTTTTCCCTCTTTTCATACGTCAACGGAAGTCCTATCTGTTTCTGTTAGTTACCCTCACCTCTCCAACACTTGTATTTTACCCTTCTTAGCTTATTTTGTATTTTCTGCCTTTCTCTTAATTTATATGCGAGTAGTATTCAGGTTTTCGGGATATCCCTCATGGATATACATGAGACAGATTTGCCTACAATGGATGGAGGATGCTTGAAAATCCGACCTGTCTGCGACTCTCAAGGACCATCAGTGAAGACCACTGTCAGATTTTTTTTGCATTTTATTTCTATGAACGTACAATCAGTACTTACAAAACACTGCCTGCTAACTATCTCAAGATAGGTAGCATGTTGTTTGCAAGCAGCTGGAACACAGGTATCTCTAGCTCTTTTCAGAAGCCATCTTCTGTATTTGCTGCTATTCAGATAGTGCCACTGAAGCATCCTTACAGACTGCCTCAGCACTATCCAAGCAGTGCCGGGGTGGTCTATGGTGAAGCAGGGGTGGAGCCGCAAGTATCCATATAAAGGCAACTTTCAGCGCCACTATACAGATTAGTATCTGGATAACTTAAGGCAGCAACACAGCTGCCCTAAGCCTATCTGGATAGGCTGTCCGTATAGTTGCGTTGAATATTGTCAGTATACAGATAGCGATGGTAACCCTATTCAGATACCAGTGCTAACCCTCTGGATTTGTTTTCATTCTGGCAACCAGCATTTTAAAAAAGCACTGACCAACTTCAGCTCAGTAATTCTTAGATATGTTTTGAACTCTTCCAAAGAAGATAATAAATGGCATCGCTGTTAGGAACTTCTAAAAACAAAGTGATTTTATTTCCTCACCTGATTACTGGCAGAGCACACAGCAAGCAATCAAAAGGTTAACTGCAGAAATGTGTGAAGAGGAAGTTTGCTTGTTCCATGCCCGCTTTTTCTGGAAAATATGAAAACAATAAAAAGCATCAGGGTGATGTTTTGAAGGAGCAAATTTCCTGCCTGCAGGAGCTTTGATAAAGTTAGAAGGGGTTCGGTAGGGGTGACCGAAAGCAGCTCCTGGTAAGTTAAACGGGATATATTTGATTTTTGACATCTTTATCGCAGGAACAGCTGGTATGGCTAAGCAACAGAAACACAGCCTGAGTGCTGCAGTAAATGAGGAACATTAAGGAGAAAGGCTAATAGTAACATTTCACATCTTCAATTAAAGAGAGAAAAAAAGAAGCTTCCTGCAGAAGGTCTTGCCAAAGGAAGTGCCTGTGCACTGAGTAATGAACAGACTTCAGTCTGAATGCTGTAGGCCTCTTATCCTAGGCATCAATTTATCAGTGGATGGTTGTTTGACAGAGCCACCGGAGAGGCACGACAGCTAAGCATGAATCATAATGTCGAGGGATTTAGTTCCACAACCAAAATACTTAATAAAGGCTATACATCTATGCTGTGAAGCCCTATTTCCTTTTTCACATTTACCAACACTGCTTTTAAGGAGTTAGAATGTTTTTCTACTGTTTTAATGTCATTCATGCATTTTCTTACGAAGAACTTGGCGACAGAAATAAAGAAAAGCAAACAAGTTGGAAGCAAGATTTTACTGAAGTAATCAACTTTGTTACAGTCTTTAGAGAATTAGATTGTCTTCATCAAGCCACAATGGATTGAGTTAGAGATAATAGTGTCTGACTACACCTCCAGTGTTTAAATGTTGAAAGAGACTTAGGTGTCTAAGGGAAATCAGGCCCTAAGAGGTAATATTCAAACAAAAGGCACACGTGTAACATCTAGGCCGTTGCTATACCCAGATTCTTCATCACTTTTTAAAAAGAAAAATAATTATCTTTTGAAAATTGACTCAGGAAAAGTACGTATCTGTCTAGATTTGCACCTGCTATTTGGGGCAGGTTTACTAAAAGTGTGCTGGTAATGCATGGTCAAGCCGCAAAGCCAGTGCCAATTTCAGGAGGTGTCTACATCTATCCCCCTGCCGTTGACAAGTTGCTAATGCGTGACACCTTACTGACCTGGCACGTGGATGCACTTAACACCATCCATTGCACCTATGCTAAGAACAACAATCACAGTGAGCATGCCCTCCCATCACACCTGTGCTAACTGCAATGCACCATCAGCACCCATAGTCACTCTGTCTCCTCCCATTAGCATGCTAACCTGCCAGCATGGAATCCCATGCTGGTTACCTTTTCCCTGAAAACTTAAGGAAGGGAGGGATTTTGGATTTAGCGCATGCCTTTTTCAGAAATAGCTCAAAGCAAGTTACATTCAGGCATAGCATGTAATCTCCTATCCTTTGGAAGGCTTGGAGTCTAAGTTTGTTCCCGACTTGCCCAAGATCACAAGGAGCAGCAGTGTGATTTGAACTGAGCTTCCCTGGTTTGTAGCCTACTGCTCTAACCACTAGGCTGCTCCTCCTTAGGTGTGCCCAGTGCCGCCCCTGGAGTACAGCTCCCAACATGCTCATACACTTAGATATCGGCTATATGTCTATATGTATGTAATAGGAGCTCTGCTCCCTCATGCTCTCTCTCTCTCATAACAGCCCGCCTGCTTCCTCCAATTTCTCTCTTATCATCACGAACCCCTTGCTTCCCCGGTCTTTCGTGACCCCAGCCCCGAAGACAGTGGCCGAGTCTGAAAGAGAGGATTACTCACCTGTCCCTAGTGCTCAGTCCCTCTGCAACCACACAGTAGCTGGCAGCAAAAAACAGAACATCTCTGCAGTTAGGACTTGGAGCAGTTCCTGACAAGAGGTTCCCCAGCGATGAGCAGAGCAGAGCCGCCCCACTCCATCACAGCTACTGCACATGCAGTCCTGCGCAATAATCAGTAAGTACAAATGTTTGCTGCCCTAAGGATTTTTGAGGGGGCCACAGTCAAAGGTGAGGGGGCCGTTACTCTCCCCCATAGCTATTTTACAAGTCCTCCTTTGGCCCCTCAAAGCAATTTGAGTTTGAGACCCCTGCTCTAACCACCAGGCTACTGCTCCAACCTAAATTTTGTTTATAAGCTTAGGAAAATTTAGCTTTCCTGTATTCCTTGCCTAGCCTTTTTTAATCAGAAGTTTGAGTGTACCATCAATTCATATAAGGTCTACTGGCCTTGGACATGTAAATTGCCACCCAGCCCAGAGTTGCATTGCCTATATAATCTTCATTTCATAAACACCTGTTCTCCAATGAGATGGAACACTCAATTTTTCTCCTTGTGCTAAAACTGCTTTATAACCCTGGCAGAGAGGCAGAATCGGATGCAGACTAAGTAGGAAGATCATGTGCAAGCTGAAAAAGATGAGTTTTTAAAGCAGATTTGAATTTGGGATAGGAGTGCTGAAGATGGAGATCAGCAGGGAGAGAGTTCCAAATACTAGGACCTAAGAAGTAAAATACGGTATGATGAGTGGACTCAAGATGGGCTTATAATGGAGGGGGAAGACACAAACAATTACCATGAACTGAGCGGAGAGGAGAGGGAGCATAAGGGATAAGACAGGAAGACAAATAAGCTGGGGAGCTGGAATATAAGACCTTATGGACAATAGTGAGGAGTTTGAATTGTGTGCGATGAGAGAGTGGGAGCCATTGTGATCTAATAAGAAGGGGAGATACATGGTCATACCTAGATGTGTGGTGAAGAAGGTGGATAGCCATATTTTGTACTGCTTGTAGATGTTCTAACTGTTAAGAGGTAGAGACCAAAATAGATGACATTACAATAGTTTAGTCATGTGATCACCAAAGCCAGGAGAAGAGTTACAAGAGAAAGATCAGAGAAAAGTGACCAAAAAGAACATATTTGCCAAAGTGCAAAGAAAAACCACTTAACAACCGAGCCAATGTGTTTGTTGAAGATGAGTGAGGAATCCCAGATAACCACGAGATATTTAATAGAGGGAACACATGGAATTGAAAAGCCATCTAAAGAAGGGGTTAAAGAAGGAGGAGCGGGGGGACCTGAAAACCAGATAGCGGAGGTTTTAATGGGGTTAAGCTTAAGATGATTAGCATGCAGCCAGGAGGCTGCTTGGGAGAGGCAAGAATTTACTGGGATCAGATCAGGGGAGGATGAAGAAAGATGAAAGAGCAGCAGTATGTCATCTCCATAATAGTATGCAGAGACACCCTACTGCTGAACAAGAGTAGCCAAAGGGCCAAGGAAAACATTGAACAATAGGGGAGCCAGGACAAAGCCCTGGAGAGCACCATAGGGAAGGAGATGATGTAGCCTGAAAGGAAACATAGAAAGAACGCAATGAGAGGAAAGATTCAAACCCATGAAGAACAGTCCCACATAACCCAGCAGAAGAGAGACGTGAAAGAAGAAGAGAGTGGCTAACAAGATCAAAAGCGCAAGAAAGATCAAGAGAGACAGCAAGATATTACCCTTATCCCAAGATTCCCGAACTTCACTGAGTATAGAACGTAGGATATAATTTATGTGCTATGGTCAGCATGGAAACAAGACTGTTGGGGTGCAGAAAATCAGTGTGCTCAAGATGTTGAGAAAGTTGTGCAAATACCAGTTTTTCAAGATTCTTAGAAAGGAAGGGGAGATTAGATACCGGATGATAGTTACCAGAGACGGATGGGTCAAGAAAAGAGTTCTTTAGGAGGGGATGAACAACAGTGGCCTTCCAAAAGAGAGGAAAAGTACCTACAGACAGACTATTGCTTAACAGAGAAAGAACAAGGGGGAGAAAAGCTAGTAAGGGATCTGGGATCCAGGATGATGGTATAGGATCACTGGGGCAACAGGTTTTAGAAGGGGAGGTAGCGGCCTTAGAGAGAGATAGCATAGAGATGGTGGGTGAAAGATGACCAGGTGTGCAAGAAAGCAGGACTGGGGTTGGAAGAAGATTCCTCACTGTGAACCAGGGGAAGATTAGACCCCAAGCCAGGGGATAGTGAGAAGATAAGAGGAGGGAAGTTTTCTATCTGAGTAACATTGTGAGAGAAAAACACAGCTAACTGCTCAGCAGATGGGAGTGAAGGCGGCCCAGAAAGAACAGGTGGGCAAAGGAAACGAGAAATCATGGAAAAGAGCTGTTTAGGATGGTTGGAAGCATTGGTAATGAACATGCTGTAGTGGTTCTTTCGAGCCACTATCACAGCAGTTTGATAGGAGGAATGAATTTGGTGGAAAGTGACCAAGGAAGATGCAGAATGAGAGCGATGCCAATGGCATAAAAGGGAGAGTCTTGGATGGTACCAGGGCTGCCTACGTTTATGGTGCCAGCGAGTGCAAGGGGCAAGAGGTGCTAAAGAATCAAGTGGTGCAGTAAGAGGGGAATTGCAAAAAGAGCCCTTTCATCAACTGATAGAGAACCGAAATAGGAGGAGAATAATATACCAGAAGGGAGAAATGCCTGAAGTGTAGAGGCTGTAATATGATGCCGAGATAGACCAGGGGAAACGGAGGCAGTGGGGACACAAGAGGGAGTGGGTAGCGAAAGCTGAAAAAAAACACTGTACTGGTCTTTAACCAACACACTCATCAGTGGATTAGACGACATCAAAAAAGGCTTTGCCCTAATATTCCTGGACATATCTGCAGCATTTGACTCTGTGGACCATGAAATACTTCTAACCCGCCTATTTGACAAGGGAATCCACGGGCTGGCATGGGAATGGTGCAAATCATACCTGGAAGATCGCCTGCAACATGTCAGGACTACTACAGGGACATCACAACCTTTCCAGTTAAAACAAGGAGTACCTCAGGGCTCCTCCCTATCAGCGCTGCTATTTAATATTTATATGCAGCCTATATGCAACATCACTCGTTCCTATGGCATATCCTCGTTGATCTATGCAGACGATGTACTAATATTTACACCAATCAACGTCAAGCTTCCAGACTTCACAACACTAATAGATTGCTTTAACGCAATAGCAGACTGGCTCCTCACCCAGAATATGCGCATAAACTACAAAAAACCGAAGTACTCATAATCACGAAAAACAGAGCATTCTCACCCCCTGATATACTAAAAGTACGAGACGCAGACCTCCCAATCAAGCCGTCCATAAAATACCTTGGAGTAATACTCGACCAGCGACTGGATTTTAAAGAACATATCAACCGCACTGTAAAAACTATTTACTTCAAAATAAGGACTCTGCGTCATCTGAAAAACATGCTCGAACCAGACAGCTTCAGAACCATATTTCAAACCATAGTCACACCCCACTTCGACTATGCGAACATAATACTCCATGGTCTCCCTAAAAACACCCTAAATACATTACAACTAGCCATGAATGCCGCAGCCAGAGTTCTTTACGGTGCTGCAAAGTGCGAACACATAACACCCATCCTAATGGAGCTTCACTGGCTACCTATTTACTGCAGAATAGCATATAAAGCTCTCCTCATGACCTTTAAGGCGATAAATACTATAGCTCCTTCATCAATTTCAAAACTCATCCATCCGACTCCCAATATTAGATCCAGGAGGTCAGCAGCGGCAAATACCCTAGTTATTTCACAAGAGACCACAAAATGCAAACATTCAACATCAGACAGGGCCTTTGCATACTATGCACCCAGATGTTGGAACAACCTTCCCCACAACATAAGAGCTATTACGGACCTCAAGAATTTCAGAAAAGCTATAAAACACCATCTCTTCATTCTGCATTTCCAAAGCTCATCACCATCCCTCTAACATGCACAGTAAAATTGTATATACCTTATTTACTCAAGATGTAACTAAGAAATCCTATCCTCTGTATATATGTTATTTACAAATATGTACAAAGTTTCCCAAAGTTAAATTCCCAGTTGACTACTCCTGTTATATGTAAACTTATCACAATTTGTTGATTGTAATGAGTATTTCTGTTTAATGTAAACCGCGCTGATGAAAAAGAGTGCGGTATAAAAGAACAATAAATAAATAAATAAATAAATAAATAAATAAATAAATGAAAAGCTGAGAGTTGCAGATGAGAGGTAGAGGGGGCAAAACGATCTAGGGTATGGTTGGCTGCATGAGTCAGGAATGTGATAAGAACATAAGAACATAAGATATACCATACTGGGTCAGACCAAGGTCCATCAAGTCCAGTATCCTGTTTCCAACAGTGGTCAATCTAGGTCATACGTACCTAGCAGTCTCCACAAAAGACACAGGTCCCTCAATGCTTGTATTGGGTCAAGCAGTGATATCCTGGGTCCCTTTTAATAATGGTTTATGGACCTTTCCTCCAGGAACTTGTCCAAACCTTTTTTAAACCCAGCTACACTAACAGCTTTTACTATATCCTCCGGTAACAAATTCCAGAGTTTGATTACATGTTGAGTGAAAAATATTTTCTCTTATTAGTCTTAAATAGGTTACCCTATAGCTTCATTGCATGTCCCCTAGTCTCTTTATATTCTGATGATGTAAATAATTGATCTACATTTACCCGTTCCACTCCATTCATCAATTTATAGACCTCTATCATATCTCCCCTCAGCCATCTCTTTTCCAGGTTGAAGAGCCCTAATCCTTTTAGCCTCTCTTCAAAGGAGTATCCTTCCATCCCCTTTACCATTTTGGTGGCTCTTCTCTGTACCTTTTCTAATAACGCTATATCCTTTCTTATATCCAGAATTGCACACAATATTCAAGGTGCGGTTGCACCATAGAATGATAGAGGCTTTATAATATCCTTTGTTTTATTTTTCATTCCTTTCCTTATGATACCTAGCATTCTATTTCCTCTCTTGGCCGCTGCTGCACACTGGACGGAGGGTTTTAACATGTTATCCACGATGACGCCTAAATATTTTTCCTGGGTGGTGGTTCCCAATATGGAACCTTGCATCGTGTAACCATAGTTTGGGTTGTTCTTTCCTAGGCGCATAACTTTGCACTTGTCCACATTAAATTTTATCTGCCATTTGGATGCCAAGACTTCCAATTTATCAAGATCCTCTTGCAATTTTCCACAATCCTCTTGGGTTTTAACAGTTTTAAATAGTTTTGTATCATCTGCAAATTTGATAACCTTACTCGTTGTTCCCTTTTCCAGGTCATTTATGAATATGTCAAAAAGCAGCGGATCCAGCTCAGATCCCTGCGGTACTCCACTAGTCACCTTTTTTCATTGGGAAAATTGGCCATTTAGCCCTACCCTCTGCTATCTTTTAACCAGTTTCTGATCCACAATAGTACACTGCCTCCTATCCTATGAGAACAGTATCTGAATTCAAAAAAGAATGGGACAAACACAGAGGATCTCTAAAGGCAAAAAGGGGACTGTTGTAGTTGTTGATATGGAAGGACAGACTAGATAGGCCATGTGGTCTTTTTCTGTCGTCATATTTCTATGTTTCTAGGTTTCTAACTATTTGATAAACTGAAGAGTAGCAAATCACCTGGACCAGATGGTATACATCCAAGTGTGTTGAAAGAACTAAACTATAAGATTGCAGACCTGCTATTAGTAATCTGTGAACTATCATTAAAATCATCTGTAATACCTGAAGACTGGAGGATTGCCAATGTAACGCCAATTTTTAAAAAAGGTTCCAGGAGTGATCTGGGAAACTACAGATCAGTGAGCCTGACATCAATACCGGGAAAAATGGTAGAAGCCATCATAAAGAAGAAAATTACTGAACATGTAGATAGTCATGGTTTAATGGGAGACAGCCAACATGGCTTTAGACAAAGAAGATCTTGTCTTACTAATCTGTTATGTTTTTTTGAAGATGTGACTAAACAGGTAGACAAAGGTGAGTCAGTTGATATAGTGTATCTGGACTTTCAGAAAGCCTTTGACAAGGTCCCTCATCAGAGACTTTTGGCAAAACTAAAAAGTCATGGGATAGGTCAGATTCCTCAGATCTCGGATAGGACAAAATCCCCCCATTTTTTTGTTACCATGAAGTACCTTGAGTAACATCCCTGTCCTTCGTGCCTTGGTGGAACAGGCTTGACTGCACTGGTCTATCAAAGGGCAGAAAGCTCTTGAAGAAGCACTTCCTGGTGCTGAGAGGCTAGCAAAGGACCTCTGGGTAGACAATTTGGTGGCAGATCAAATAGATACAATTTCTACCTGTCCATTTTGATAGCCGAACTGTTGGAGATTCTAAGCTCATGGAGTAGAGGGAATTTCCAAGTTCTCAGGCAAGAAAGGAGAAGTCTAACCCTAGAGGGGAGGGGCAGGAATAGAAATTTAAGATTTTAAGAATCATGATGGAGTGTAAAGGATAAGTCAATTGCAACATGCCTGTGGTTTCTATAACATTTTATCCATACTTAAAAATGCATCATTTAACTATTTGTCTAAGTCCTAAAGTGAATCAGCACCAGAAAGGAAGTTAGGCCAGAATTTGTTTCAAACGTTTAGACAAAAAAGGAAACAAGTGCTGGCACTAAGAACCAAACCACAACGTGCAATGCAGCCAACTATTGATACTACTTCTGAGACCTGGTGCTTTGTAGATCAGTACTTCAATATCAGATATTGCTGCTTGGTTTAACACTTTCTGCTATCAAGTGGCATATTTCCGGATCTGAGCTGTGATAGCATTTACTCCTGGAAGGAATAGAAAACGTCCATAAGGATCCAATTGGCTGAAAAGCAAAAACATCTGCTGAAGTCATAAGTAGTTTGTTAATGGAGTTCACCCGTAGGGTAGTTTACAGTAGAACTAATCCTTCCTTCTAAGCAGGTGTCAAAATTAAAATTATCAGTGGTTAAATGAAGCATTCAAACCATCTGAAAGATCAAAAACTGAAAAGAAATCTGAAACATGGACCTTGACTCGCTTTTCAAAACAACCGATTCTCATAACTTCGACCATCTTAACACAGCAGTCTTGTGATAAGAATTCTGAGTAGATTGAAATCTTGTTTTCATTTGTTCATCTTTCATTTGTGACCATGACTTCATGGAATATTTATTTAAAAAAAAAAGATTCCAGTCATGTTCCTTGTAAAGAAAGAACCAATATATCCACAATTACTTATTTGACTAACTCATTGCATGATGGGTTAGAAGAGGTATTAAAAGGTCCTGCATGAGAGACGCCTGAGGAAATTAAAAAGTTATGGTATAGGAGGCAATGTCCTATTGTGGATTGGGAATAGGTTAAAATATAGAAAACAGAAAATAGGATGAAATGGTCAATTTTCTCAGTGGAGGAAGGTGAATAGTGGAGTCCCAGCATGTTTCAGTATATTTATAAATTATCTGGAATTTGGAACAATGAATGAGGTGGTCAAATTTACAGGTGGCACCAAATTATTTTAAGTTGTTAAATCAGATGCAGATAGTGAAAAACTGCAGGAAGACCTTGTGAGAATGGGAGACTGGGCATCTAAATGGAAAATGAAATTTAATGTGAATAAGTGCAAAGTGATAGATGTAGGGAAAAATAACCCAAATTATAGCTACTCAAAGCAAGATTCCATATTAGTAGTCAACACCCAGGAAAAGGATCTAGGCGTTTGACCCAGTATGTCATTTTCTTATGTTCTTATGTTGGTTGTGCATATTAGTGACTCTAGGAGGTCTGTTTTCTAAGTGGCGCTAGCAGCTTCCGTATGAAATTAGAGCTGCGGCCCCATTTTAGTCAATGGGGCCATGGCTCCGATTTTGCATGGAAGCCACTAGCACCGCTTCCCTAGGTGTTCAGTGCAGAAAAAGCATAGTTACTAAGCATAGTTGGAAACAGGATACTGGGCTTAATGGACCTTGGTCTGACCCAGTATGGCATATCTTATGTTCTTATGTTCTTATGTTCAGCTGTAACAGGTGTTCTCCGGAGACATCAGGAATCAGTCCTCACATATGGGTGATGTCAGCGCCGACGGAGCCCTCGTGCGGAGCAAATCCCCAGCTTTCAGAGAAAGCCTTTGGGAGTTGCCATCACCCATGCGCGGTCCCCTTCCTGCCCAAGGGTGCCATCTTGCTCAGTCAAATAACATAGCTAAAAAGACGGCAAAAAGAACAAAATATAATAATAGGACTGCAACTCCAAGGCGAGCAGGGAGGGTCGTGAGGACTGATTTCTGCTGTCCCCGGAGAACACCTGTTACAGGTGAGTAACTACGCTTTCTCCGGGAACAAGCAGGAAGTCAGTCCTCACATATGGGACTCCCCAGCTATAGGCTACCGAGAACCCATAGCCAAAAAAGGCTCCCTCTATGACAGCCGCAAGCAGCCGCAATAGAAATCCAAACTAAGGGAATAGCATTCCGGTAACCTGAACACAGAAGGGTCGGAGGGCAGGAGTTGCCTAGACCTCGAAAAGGTTATGGAGTACAGCCTGGCTGAAGGCACTGTCCTGTTGGGACTCCCTATCCAGGCAATAATGGGTTATGAAAGTCTGGCTCGAAGACCAGGTGGCGGCCCGGCAGATGTCAGCCAAAGGAACAGAGCTCAAATGAGCCACTGATGCCGCCATCGCCCTGACCCTATGGGCCATAACCTGACCCTCCATAGGAAGCTCGGCTGCCCTGTATGCCCAGGCAATGCAGTCTGTCACCCAGGTGGACAGTGTACGCTTAGATACCGCCACCCCCAGCTTACTGGGGTAGTAAGATACGAAAAGCTGAATAGTCTTCCGATGCGGTTGCGTACGCTGGATATAGAAGGCCAATGCCCTCTTACAGTCCAGGGTATGCAGGACCGACTCTGCCTGACTGGCATGCGGTCTGGGAAAGAAGACAGGCAGAACCACCTCCTGGTTGAGGTGGAACGAGGAGACCACTTTCGGAAGGAACTTGGGATGCATGCAGAGAACCACCTGGTTCCTATAGAACTTGGTGTAAGGTCTTTCCGACACTAGGGCCTGGAGCTCACTCACCCACCAAGCAGATGTGAGTGCTACCAGGAAAACCACCTTCCAGGAAAGATAGCATAGATGGCAGGTAGCCATTGGTTCAAAGGGCAGCCTAGTAAGCTGCCCTAACACCACATTCAGATCCCACTCAGTCGCCAGGGGACGTACTGGGGGCTTCAAGAGAAGTAAGTCTCTCAGGAACCGAGAGACCAAGGGGTGGGCGGAGAGGGGCTTCTCATCCACTGAAAAGTGGTGCGCCGCAAGGGCACCGAGGTGCACCCTAACAGAGTTGGACTTTAGGCCCAAATCAGAGAGGTGGAGAAGGTACTGCAGAACCACCCTTACCAGGCAAGAGAAAGGATCTATATCCCGCTCCTTGCACCATGACGCAAACCTGCGCCACTTCAAGGCATACATCCATCTAGTTGACGGCTTCTGCGAGGCCAGCAAGACCTCCTCAATGTTCTTTGGAAGGAGGAACGGAGCGAGAATTACCCTTTCAGCAGCCATGCCATCAAGTTGAGGGAGCTGAGACTGGGGTGCAGAAGAGAGCCCCTCTCCTGAGACAGGAGATGTGGGGAGGACCCCAAGGGGATTGGATCCTCCACCGCCAACTGCAGAAGAAGCGGGAACCAAGGTTGCCTGGGACACTGAGGGGCAATAAGGATGACCAAGGCCCTGTCCTGGAGAATCTTGAACAGCGTTTTGGCCATCAGAGGTGTCGGGGGAAACGCATACAGAAGGTCCCTGGACCACGATATCAGAAAAGCATCGGCAGCCACCCTGTGCAGGTGGGGTCGCCTGGAGCAGAAAAGGGGAAACTGGTGGTTGTCCGGACTTGCAAACAGGTCCACCGCCGGCCGCCTCCAAATCTGGAAGAGCCAATCGGCTACACCGCAGTCCAGCTGCCAGGGTTGGAGAATCCTGCTGAGCCTGTCGGCTAGCCAGTTGTCCTGGCCTGGCAGGTAGACTGCTCAGAGACGAATGCCATGTTGGACTGCGAATGAGCAGAGGTCCAGGGTTTCTTGACATAGGGGGAGGGATCCCGTCCCACCCTGTTTGTTCACATAGAACATGGCCACCTGGTTGTCTGTCTGCATCAAGACCGATTCGTGGGCCAGGAGCTGTTTGAAAGCTTCTAGTGCTAGGTGGATGGTCCGTAGTTCCAAGAAATTGATTTGTTGGGTCCTCTCACTCAGGGACCACACTCCCTGAGCACGGAAACCCTGACAATGGACCCCCCAGCCTAGCAGGGATGCATCTGTAGTCAGGACCCTCGTATGCAGAGGAGCCTGGAAAGGCATCCCCGCCTCCAATTGATGTGGTTGGAGCCGCAATGCCAGGGACCGTACCAGACATTGGGATACTATGACCCTGTCCCAAAGGTGCCTTGAGGCCTGAGACCACTGGTCCCTGAGACACCATTGAGCGGTCCACATGTGGATGCGGGCATCGGGGGTCACATGTACTGTGGAAGCCATGTGCCCGAGGAGGCGCAGGAAATGTCTTGCTGACACCGCAGACTTGTGACTCACTTGCCTTGCTAGAGCCATGAGTCTGCCTGCCCTGTCTGCAGGCAGGTAGGCCTTTGCCTGAAGGGTATTGAGGCTGGCCCCAATGAACTCCAGCTGCTGAGTCGGAGTGAGGCTGGACTTGGGGTAGTTGATCACGAACCCCAGGTGCTGCAGCACCTGGATGCTACGAGTTGTGGCCTGGTGGACCTCGGTGGCCGAGGTGCCTCTGATGAGCCAGTTGTCGAAGTAGGGGAATACAAAGATCCCTTGGAGCCTGAGGAAGGCGGCAACCACAGCTAGGCACTTTATAAACATCCAGGGACACCAAAACCCCTTGAGTTGTAACTGTCCATTCACCAGTTTTGGGCTGCAAATTGGTCTTGTGCAGCCAAAAATTATCAACTGGTCAGTTCTTGCTATTTGACTGAGTAATGTACCCTGTAGTCAAAATTTTCAGACTTGATAAAATCCTTTGTGTCAATATGAATCAGATAAAAGTCTCAGATTGCACAACTTTGTGCTGCATTTATTACTAAGTTATACTGTCACAGAATATTAAAATCAAACTAGCAAATGATTTCTCAATGCTGTAACGCACACCAAAGCCCGGCCCCACCTCAGAGAATCTGCAGTTAAAATCACATTCTCGTACTGTCTTCCTACATTCCAAATTTATGTACTTCTCTTTCCAATCTACTATTGCATGCTTCAGACAAACCTATTATGTCTGTTTTACAAACATCTATGCCTCAGATCCCATACTCAGACTACTCCAGAATAGCTCCTCCTCTGGCCCCTCATACCCCCCTCACACACTGCCCAGAAAATTACAGATTTCTTTCATAGCCAGTGTTATAAGATTATTCTTGAGTTCTCCATCATCAGGCCAGAGAGGAGGAAACTGCCCATCTTCCTTCCAACTCACTGCTTGTTTTTCTCACCCTGTTGTTACTCAGTACTTCAGTTCTAGCTCTCATGTAATCCTCCCTTCCTCATTCTATTAATTTCTCTAACAACATATATATCTGGGACTTCCAAAAAAATTGTTATATTCGTTACAGGTCGTACAGAATGCAGCTGCACCACCAATCATTTTTGGTTTACAAAAATATAATTCAGTTTCATCAGTCCTACAGAAACTACATTGGCTTCTGATTGAAGTTCGTACACCAGTGATTCTCAACCCAGTCCTCTGGGACTCCCAGACCAGTCAGGTTTTCAGGATATCCACAATTAATATGCATGAGCTAGATCTTCATACACTGCTTCTATTGTATGCAGATCTATCTCATGCATATTCATTGTGGATATCCTGAAAACCTGACTGGACGAGGAGACCCAGAGAACTGGGTTGAGAACCAGTCGTATACAGTTCAAATGTTTATGCCTGCTCTTTCAAGCTAAGAATTTACAATTGAATAAAGATTTTGCAAGCTTTATCAAATGTTTAACCACCTCACTCCCTTCATTCCAGCCAACAAGGCTTGTGAACAATTCCTTCAGTGACTGTAGCTCACAAAGTTAAAATATATAGTGTATATGTAGTGACAGGTGAGAAATAAATACATTTTAAATTTAATTATTTCTACTGTCTTTGAGTATTTTTTTAAGTACCATCAAGTCAATGCTGACTCCTAGTGACCCAGCAGCCCCTGGGTTTTCTTGACAAAGTATGACCAGAAGTAGATTGACAGGCCTTTTCTTCCAAGGAATGGATGGTAAAGTGACTTGCCCAAGGTCACAAGGAGTACCAGTGGGAAATGAACCTGGCTCTCTTGAATGCTAGGCTGTTGCTCTAACCACTAGGCTACCCCTCCACTCAAGCCACTTCTCAAAGAAGCTTCACTGGGCCCCACCTGCCCTGTTGCTATCTCACGTCTCTCCAAATGACTTGATTTTAAAGGGTCTCAATTTTTCTTGGTTCTCCTCTTTTCTATCCTATTACACTTTTAGAGAACCTTCTGGTGGATTCTTCTGCAACACTCTCCCATTCTGAGTTTATATGCTTTTTGATTACTGATTTTATATTTTGTTTTATATATGGTCTTATGTTTCATCTATTTGTATGTTTATTGTATTTTATATCTTAATGTATTTTTTTTAGTTTTGTATCAGTGGTATATACTGTAGACATTTCTGTCAATAAATAAAACAATCAGTTAGTGTGCTCCTGAGCTCCCAGGTCCTACTACTACTACTATTACTATTATTAATCATTTGTATAGTGCTACAAAGTATAAACCGTGCTGTACACATACAGAGGAGAAATGGTGCCTCTTTTGTGCTGTAGTGCTATACAAATGATCAGTATTAGTAGTCTTATATGGACTCCATTGGTACACTGATTTACTCTCATAGCTTTCAGTATCAGCTTTATAACTCTTTGCACCAGAGCTTCCACACAGAATCTAGTCCCTAACCTCAACTTGCTTGTCTGATATTACCAATCACTACAACATCAAACTTTACATACTGAAAACATAACTTCTTTCCACCCAAACCCACCTCCCTTCTTCCCTTTCTTTCTGTGGCAATTTCTCCAAATGTTCTAATTTTGCGCACACCATGACAGCCATGGACCTTGCTTCTAAGACAGGGTATGTGGAGTAAAATCTCAGTCTCTCAAATTTACTGAAAATGCTTGGCGTAGTATTTGCATCATGCCAAAGAGAGCGGACCAGACGCACAGAGGGGATAAGAACATAAGAACATAAGATATGCCATATTGGGTCAGTCCAAGGTCCATCAAGCCCAGTATTCTGTTTCCAACAGTCTAGGTCATATGTACCTAGCAGTTTCCCCAAGGGACACAGGTTCCACAACGTCCGGAACAGAATCGGGCCCTATATGTTTTTCATAGACATTTTTCATATTTAAAGTAAAATGGACTAGTTCCTTTTGGTTAATTATTTTTGTTTTTGATCATGGAGTATTAGCCTGACAAAAAATATTTTTTATGTGTGTTTTCTTTTTGATTGTTGCTTCTTCTGTTTCTATCATGTTCTAGCCCACCAATTGGGTGCTTTAGAAGAAAGGAACAATGAAAAAGTGAGACCCTGAACATATCAGGGGGCATATTCAGAAGCATTTGCATGGTTTGCAGACCTGCAAACTGCATAAATGCCTCTCAGTGGGATATTCAGCAGCACATATCTGGTTTGTGCCACTGAATTTATTTAGCTGTGCTTTTATACCGCTTTTCACTGGTTCAAAGCAGTTTATAAAAAACTCAGTTACAATAAAACATGGAGTGAAAAACTTCAACTATGTACAAATAACTATTTACAATGGTTTGTACTTGTTGTGATGCATGGATTAGTGAGGTTATGTTACTGGACCATAATGTTTAATGAATAGATGAGTCTTTAGATGCTTCCTGAATAAAGAGAGGTCTTTGATACACCTGATGGTGGCAGGGAGAGAGTTCCATAGGGTTGATGCATTTGTTCAAATGCCCTTGAGCAAGCCTGCTGGGTGTTCTTAGTTTTTGAGTGGGAGATGATCAGGGAGTTGCTAGTGGATTGGTGGCTGGCTCTGTTTGGTTGGAAGGGATGGAGAAAGCTGAGGAGGTGGGAGGAGGAAAGGCCAGATAGTGCTTTATGGACTGTCATCAATGTTTTGTATTTGATGTGACTGTTGAGGGGAAGCCAGTGGAATTGCTTGAGGATGGGAGGGATGTGCTCTTGTTTAGAGACTCAGAAGGGTACGTGTGGCAGTATGGAGAGCTATACATAATGGGAGATGGTTGATTGTGGGAGTCCTTGATAAATAGAGTTGCAGTAATCGAGGATTGGTAGGACTGCTGTTTGGAGTGCTGATATGAAGTCGGGGAGGTCTAGGATTGGATTGGGTGGAGGTGTTGGAGAGTGCAGATCTTCTAAAAGATTGCCATTTTCTTCACTTGTTGTTTGAAGTTGAGATTGTGGTCAAGAGTGATACTGAGGTATTTTATTTATTGCTGTACCTTGATGTGAGTGTTGTTTAGAATTATGGTTGGGGGGGGGGGAGTGAACATGTTATCCTTACTGATGAAAAGGGCTTAAGTTTTCTTGAGGTTGATGGAGAGGTAATTGCTTGAGAGCCATTATGAAACTTCAGAGAAGCAAAACTGTAGCTTTGTGTATGTGGGTTGGTTGGTGTAGAAGGGAGTATAGATCAGGATGTCGTCAGCATAGAGGAGGTAGAGTAAGTTGTGGGACTTGATAATTGAACAGAGTGATTTTAGATATATATTAAAGAACAGGGCAGAGAGGGTGGAGCCTTTCGGGATGCCTTGAGTCTTGGGGAATGAGGTGAAGTAGGTGTTTCTCATCTTGATTTGCTGCTGATGGTTGGACAGGAAGGACTGGAACTATTTCAAGTGTATTCTGGATTCCAGTAGATTAGAGGCATTGGAGAAGGATGGTGTGGTTTACTGAGTCAAATGTGGCTGAGATATCAAGGAAAACTAGGATGAATCCTTGTTGCATAGACTGGATACCTTGGATGAGTTTGTTTAGGAGGGAGAAGAGTGAAAACGCCCCAGTGCTAACCAGGGCATTCCAGGAGCAGCATCAAACTTTAACCAGCCAATGGCAATATTGTGCCGCTAACCAGCTAACTTAAATTGGCTAAAGTTAGGAAGAAAAAAAGATTGTCCTAACTTTAGCCAGTTTAGCTATCTGGCCAGCAGTTGAATATCGTCACTGAACGGATAGCTAAATTGCTATCCTGTGAAACCAGATATTATTATTATTATTATTATTAATAAACATTTTTAGAAAGCTACTTGTCACATGCAGTACTGTACAAACACAGATGAAGACAGGCCCTGCTCATTAGAGCTTACAATCTAATCAAGACAAAGAAGACAAAGAAGGATTAAGGGAGGGAGACAAACAACAAAGGAGACATAAGGAACAGAGGATTAGGAACCAAAGGCAGCCTTAAAGAGGTGAGCCTTTAGCAGAGATTTGAAGAGGGGGAGTGATGAAGCCTGATGAACAGCTTCAGGAAGAGTTACAAGCATAAGGAGCTGCAAGGTGAAAGGACCGAAGTCTGGAGTTAGCAGAAGAAAAGGGCAAAGATAGGAGCAGGCTGGAAGAAGAATGAAGTTCTCAAGGAGGGGAGTAGAGGGAAAGGAGAGAAGAGAGTAGAGTAGAGCAGCAGAATGAATGCATTTAAAAGTCAAAGGGAGGAGTTTGAATTGAATATGGAAACGGAAGGGAAGCCAATGAAGTGATTTGAGAAGAGGGGTGATATGAACAAAACGAGGCTGGCAAAAGATAAGACAAGCAGCAGAATTTTGAAATGATTGAAGTGGAGAGAGAGGCCAGTAAGAAGAAGGTTGCAATAGTCAAGGCGAGAAGTGTTAACAAAGAGGAAAGTACAAATTAAATAAATATTATACGTAGATAAAGAAATGGCAGGTTTTAGTAGTCTGTTGAATATGGTACTGGCAATGGAGTCTTATTTATGTATGCTTTGGGGCAATACATCCAGAGAATTCACAAAAATTCACTAGCATGTTTTTCAACAAGATTAATTTTTCTTCTAAATCAGAATGTATATTTTAATACCCATGGCAACCTTGGCTCAGTTCTGAAAAGGTAGTATAAAAGAAAGCACCTTGAAAATTAAAGATAACATTTAATAATTCACAGGGGTTTAAATATAGTAAAATATATGAATGTGAAAGTCCAAGCTCCCCCCAGAATGACAGCTCCATTATGTAAAATAGATTATATGAATCTTATGCTAGGTTTCCAGCATTCTGCTTCATATGTGCACTTTAGAAAAGTCAAACGCCATTACCACGTTATAAGAAATATTTAGGCTGACTTGATATGACAAAGCTTTGAAGTTATGTCCCAAGTCATCTTTGATGCACGTACATATATATACACTGTTTTAAAGTGCCTGGCCACTATTGCTGAAATTAAAAGCAGATATTCAGCACTAGAGCCTATCTGCTGTGCAGTGCTGAATATCCGGATTGGCCAGAAATCATGGCAGCTGTCCAGTAAGGGTAGCATTCAGCCACTATCTTGATAGCCAAACTGCATAACTCTAGGACAGCCATTGCTGCTAACAGGCTAATCCCTTTTCAATATTGCCCCTATATTTTAGTTAAATTTATAGACCAAGTCTCCGAGAGGCACTCTAAAGGACGCATCAGTAACACACTTTTGAGCCATGAAACTAGCATGGAGGCCCATGCTAACTTTAGGGGGCATGTGTGTCCATCCCCCTGTTAGTGTGTTGCTAATGCATGGCACTGTGCTAACCGGAACACAGGTGCACTTTCTGCCAAACCTTGAGGTGGTATTAAGTGCACCTGTGCTTTATGGCAACATTCGCAGTTAACATGCAACCATAACACCCACTCACAGTCCATCCCTACCCTGTCCATCCCTACCCTGTCCAGTCCCCACCTAATTTGGTGCTGCCCAGTTAGAGCATTTAGTGCAGGTGCCCTTACTGCCACCTCAATGGGTGGTAAGTGCACCAGTGCTGTTCGTGCCCAATAATAGGAGCATGAGTGTGGTGCGAAACCCACTCTAGCAGCATGGGGACATGCTGGGAATGCCTCCATTTTATAGCACAAGTCAAGCACCACCCCTGCGCTTATTTTGGGGGATAATCGCATGCTACTGGATCTTAGTAAGCATGCCACTAACTGTTTTGCAAATAGCACGCTATTCAGATAGTGTTAGTTATGTTGCACTGTCTGCTGCATTAAGTCAATGCATAATAACCTAATGTGCGCTAACTGTAAGGTGTGGTCCCTGCCCATTCTCCATCGATTATTTATTCCATTCCACAATAGCTGTTAATGTAGAAATAGCTATGTGTTAACTACTAAGCTGCTGCACAATGCTGGCATTAACTGTCAACAACAGCTAATAGAACTTAGTAAAAAGTCCCTATGTGATTTTAATTATTTTTGCATAAGTTGTTAGTTGTGCCAATAACAAGTAACACATTCAACAAAAAACTAAACTTCCAGACTATGCCCAAAAGAGCAATCTAACCTCTGCACTAATGCTTCTCGGGAAATGCTCATTAAGCTATGAAATATCATTTTCAAATAAAATTACACAACCTATATTAAAAGGTTTAGATTATACTTTAGTAGCTGCTCAGTATAAACTTACTATAGATTCATTTTTAAAATATCAAAGTATTTTTTTCTAGTCTCAATGGAATACATGAAAAATTCTGCTCTCTGCACCTACACATTCACAATATTAATAAAAGAAGCTTTTTCCTATAGACATATGACTTCACTCACTAAGGGGTATGTTTACTAAACCGCGGTAAGTGCAGCGTTAAGGTACCTGAAGCCAGTGGGCAGGTAGGGGGTAGTGGGCAGGTAGGGGGCATTCTGGCATAAAGGGAGCAATGGGCTGTTTAACAAGCGTTAAAGGGCGCCTTGGCCGTTTAACGCACGTTAACAGGACATTGCACATTAAGGTGACAAACAGGGCACGTTAAGGCTGACAAGGCACCCCAAGGGCTTTAAGGTGCCCTAACTTAAGGCACCTTAGGTCAAGGAGCCCTAAGGGTTGTAAGGTGCCACAACCTAAGGTGCCTTAAGTTAGGGTACCTTAAAGCCCTTAGAGCACCTTGGGTTAAGACATTAGGTTAAGGCACCCCAAGGGCGTTAAAGTGCCTTAGGTTAAGGCACTGTAAAGCCCTTAGGGCACCTTAACCTAAGGCACCTTAGGAAAGGTCCATAAACCATTATTAAGAAGGGACCCAGGATATCAATGCTTGACCTAGTACAAGCATTGCAGAACCTGTGTCTTTTGGGGAAACTGCTAGGTACGTATGACCTAGATTGGCCACTGTTGGAAACAGGATACCGGGCTTGATGGACCTTGGTCTGACCCAGTATGGCATATCTTATGTTCTTATGTACGTTAAGGTGCCCTAAGGGCAGTATGGTGCCCTAACGGCTGTAAGGTGCTTCAAGTTGATAAGCATGAACTGTAAGGCATAAAAACAGCTGTAACCCTAACACTAGATAGAGCATCAAGGAAAGGCAATGAACAAGTGATGGAAAGAAGGAGAGGTGGGAACTAATGGACCTGCCATATCTGCGGGCATCCTAGGTGGCAGCCGGTAAAGTGGACAAACATGTTGGAGGAAGCTGTACCGATGCACAGGATGTTGACAATGTAAAGTGCTGCAATGACAGTGGGTTGCAGAGGATGGGAATACGTGTCCCCCAGTGGAGGCAGAGGTGGCAGGATATTTGCAATGATAGGAGGACAGTGATGCTGTGCAGATCAGGCACAGGAGAGCCAAGCATGAAGAGCCACAATGCAGAAAAGGGTACCAGTTCAGGATATGGGGTAGCAGCCTACACAAGAAGACAGGACTGTACACAGCTGACAGAGGCAGATAGATGGGTTGAAGGATGGTTTGCAACTGAGGTGAGGGTGTTATGGGCTGGTAGCACAGATCTGCACAGATGTGACTGTTACAGGCATGAAAATGATTTGAGTAGGACAGGCATAAAAAAAAGAGAACAAAGAGGAATTGAACCCATGACCCCTACCTAGGAAGTCATTGCACGAACCAGTAGGCTACACCTTCAAGATTCTTTGTACACCAATGGCTGGATACAGAAAGACTGCAGGTCACCACACAAAATGTCTGCTGTGTGTGCCAGGATAGGGTAACCCCACCAGTACCCATGATGCAATGCATATGCAAATAGCAGTCTATAGCTGATCACCAAATGGAGAATGTACCTCTCCAGCACCTCAGCTTGGTTAGAAGAACTGATGTGATACTGGCACAGAGCAGCTACAGACCATGCCGCTGTTCAGGTTCTGTGTTCACCCTGAGGGTGAGGATGGACGCCCAGTACCAGTTCCACAGTACCTATGATGTTAAACATAGGCTCTGCTGTAGATCCCCATTACTACCCGTGTGTGGCACGTGGTACCTGCAGTGTAACCTAAAGTCACCCTGTGTCCATCTGTATGCCCCAGTGACATCTAGCCTTGGTGGACCAGGACCCGCCCAGAATAGTGCTTACCCAGTGTTACAATGCAACTGCCAGGGCAGAGGGCTGTCTAGATGTGCATGAGGTTTGTGTAGCAATGACTAATATACCACCCTCTCTGGGTCAAAGTGGTTTACAGTATATGCGCCTTGTCCCCAAAGGGCCCGTAATCCACCTTTTTGTAATTGAGGTAGTGGAGGGACATGTGGCACAAACCATGAAGAATGGCTGCGGGACCAGCAACCCCAGTCCCGCTGGCCAAAGGCTGTCATCCAGCGGGGTTGGACCAGTAGGCTAGATCTGTACCTGTTACTAGGGCACTGGCAGACCAGCTGCCACCCACCAAGGTCTGACATTCACCAACAGAAGGCAAATTCAGACTGTACACACTGCACCCCACCAGGTGTTTCAGCCATGCACATGCTAACTGCAGACAGTCAGCTAGCCAGTCCATATTGCATGTTCACAGAGGAACTATGTGAAACCAGAATTGGGATATACAGCACATACTCCCAGCAGATGCCTCAGTGATTGGGCCCCAGAACAGAGAGCACACAGATGTCACTAAAAATAGGAACTATATAGCACTATGTAGGAACATAGCCGTGCCATGGTCACTGCTTGGTCAGAGTGAGAGTGTCCTCCCAGCATGACATGCTGTGGCCACCCTGTCAATGCAGGTGGTGTTTGGGCATTATGATGTCCCAGCCATTGCCCTATCCCCAATGCAGACGCATTCTGCCCAATCCGCCCTGTCTGGACCATACCCACTATACCTTGCTCCTCAGTATGCACATTTGCAGGCTAACACTGGAAACAGTGTACGCATTGTGGGCCCAGTGAGGAGTAGGAAGCCATAAAACAATGGATAGACATACACACACATCCACTCCTACTGCAGCATTGTGCAACGATAGGGGTGGTTGGCAACCCTGCCCGCCACACTGGTCCCGATCACAGTGCAGGCATTGCTAAGGTGTGCAGGAGCTAGTAGTAGTGCTCTGGTGATAACTGCTGCTCTGTGCCAGAGCCAAAAGCCTGACTCTCTATGAAGCTTTGGATAGTGGAGCCTCTGTGTGTGGATGTTTGTACCGCTGTTGGCTGATGCTTGGGGGATTGCACATGTTGATGTTGTATCTGCAATGTAGGGTAAAATGTAGGGACATGCTCTGCAAGATCCACAGCTGGGACCTGAATCTGTTGCCACAGAAGCACAGCAGTCCCTGGGGCTACCTTTGCTTTTCATCAGACAGACCTTGTATGTTGCACTGCACACCATGCACTGGAATAGGGCATGGCATTGGCCTGCTGCAGGCGGGTGCCACTGCCCCCTCTGCCACTAACACTCCTCCCCCCCCCCCCCCCACCATGCTGACATGTCCATATGCTGTTGGTGTACAGTCCCAGGCCATCCAATGTGAAGGTAGGCTGGTGCCTAGGGTGCGGGGTCTGAGGTGGGGAGACATACATGGACATCCCCCCCCCATCACCGCCTGCCAATGTTGTTATGTCCCTTCCACATGGGGGAGAGATGGCTGGGGGGTGTCAGGTTGGTGATCTAACAGCTACTGGCTAGGGTGGACCTGGTAAACATAGGTAGATTGTTTTATGCCAGCAGACTGTGGACAGGCTAGGGCATGCAATGCGGGTACAGTATATCCAGTTTGGATTACTGGGTGTGTATATGTTTCAGACAATGCATGGTCACACCCTGCACTGCCTTAACAGGGGCTGTAGTAAAGGGTGTTCCTTTAGCTGGGTTTACAAACAGTTTGGGATGTATCCTGGGGAAGGTACATAGACCCTTGTTAGAGTGGTTCCCAGATGTACACTGCTTGCCCCATTACAGGCATTGTGGTTCCTGTGTGACATTTGGGGTACCTTCTGGGTACGTGTCCCCTGGATGGGACACTGTGGAACACAGACTACTGGCCATGTTTGACCTTGGTCAGACACTGTCTTGCTGATTTCCGGTTTCTGTTGTCTGTCAGCAACACTTCCCTGGTGGCCAGGGGATGCCAGGGCAGGTGCGACACAAAATGTAAAGTTAAGATTTGAGAGTCTTTTACAAGGCCCAAATGGCTCTTGGTCTTTGTAGTTTCCTTGAGCTCCAAATCTTTAATGAGATACTTAAGCAAAGTGGTGGGAAAAATAAGGCTTTTATTTCCAGTCTTTGCTGAGGTTCAAAAAATATTGGGTTACAACGTGAAAGCAAAAGTCCTTACTTCAGGTAGAATAACAAACTTAGGCTTTTCAAACAAAACTATCATACATTACAGGAATGCTGGTGCTTAACCAAATTAAGAAGGCTCTGTTGGTACTTTAAACAGATCACAACTCTGGCAGAGATTCTAGACTTCCTGAAATACACAATGTACAATCCATGTCATGGTCAGATACATCTTCTATGGGATCCACTTGCATTTGCTCATAATCCGACACCTCTGATTCAGTGTCCCTGGTTTCATGCAAACCATATTCAGGGGTTTTATATATTTGCTCTAGCAAGTCCCAATGTCCTGAGCCTAACTTAGGGCGTCGGCCCTGTGCTATATTGAGCTTACAAGTATCCCTTCTTCCTGGAGGTTTTATATCAGCATTATATAAACCTTTATCCTTCACAGCATTCTTCTTAGGCATATATTTTCCATACCTTTTATTGCAGCAGCCTGGTGATGAAAGGTTTTCTCCTTTGGCTTGCTTCCTCCCCTCAGAAGCTTCGTACCAATCCTTTCTCTGAAAGTTTGCTTCAGCTTTCAACCATGGGAACAGCTCTCCTGGTAAGTGCCTGCTCCTGCAACAGCCCAAATCCTGGCTTCCGTGCTCAGCCTGGCTTTTCCTTCCCAGCTGATTCCCACTTGCTTCTTGCTTGCAATCAATGTAAGGCTTTCTCCTCTGCCAGCCAACAGCTTTCTCACCAACCTGAGATGGTCCTTCCTTGGCTCCTTGTGGCTTCCTGTTAGCTCCTGGAGATTCTCTGTTAGGTCCTTCTCTGGCTTGAGACGATTCTCTTCCAGCTTGACCCGGTCCTCTCTCCTGGACCCGACCTGGTCCTCTCTGGATCCGACCTGATCCTCCCTCCTTAGCTTGAGGCAGTTCTTCCTTATAAAGAACTCCTCTCCTTGAGGCATGTGAATTGTTTGTCATGTGCTCCTGACCAGCTGGGCGTGGCACTCCAGTCTTTCTGACTGCACTCCTGCTCCCTCTATCTGGTCCCTGTGAACATTGCACTCTGTGCACATCTTTTCCTCTGTGTAAAACAGTTTTATTTCTCTCATCAGGGCTCCCATCGGCCCCCGCTGTATCACATGTCCTATGTGCCACCTAGGCGACAGCCTAGTCCACCCTGTGCCCCAGCTGCCCTCACTGCATGTCCCACCTGCAGCTCCCTTTGCCCCATTTGCACCATCACCATAGTGCCTTTTCATACTTGGGCACTATGCTGTTGCTGCCAATGGAACACTACTATCACTTTTCTTGGGCTCCCTGTCTGTTCTTACATTGCTGGCACTGAAATGGTCTCTCTCTCCTGCAAATGTGCATTTACCGACAGGTTTTCACTGGCGTTAATGTCCTGGCATTACTATTCCAGCATTAGTGTAGCAAGTGTTTCTCCCCGCCCATTGACCCCTTCTCTTCGCCTTCTCTGTACCCTCTGGGACATTTATCGCTGCCAGTAACATTATTGCACGTTAAAGTTGCATTAGGTAACGTTACCGTGCGTTAAAGTTACCAATGCTACATTACCACGGTTTAGTAAACATGCCCCTAAGACTTTTCCATTCGGTTATCTATGGGTAAAAAAAAAAAAACAGGCCAGCAAAATTGGAAAAATGCCATAATGAATCAGTCCCCATGGGGCATGTTTACTAAGCTGCACTAGCTGTTAACACAGGGTTGACCACACGCTAATGGCCCATGATAACAGCATGCAAGAATATAGATTTGGTTGAAACCATGCCTCACTCAGTTCATGCCCAAATAATACTGAATCTGCAATACTAACACTATCTGCTTCCCTTGTGGATCAGCTCTAACTCATTAGTACCGAGACAAGGAGAGCATTTTGGCTAGTACCTTTCTAGAACTCATTTTATCTATACTAAGCTCTATGAAGGACAAATGTTTAATAACTAAGGGCTATGTTTACTAAATCGCGTTAGTGCAGTTCGCGGTAGGAGCCGCGGTAGTGAAAGAAACCCCAAATAAGGACATGGGCGGTACATCGTTACCACTACCACGCGTTAGCAAAATTAACAAGCGCTACCGGGCGCCGTGCCACGTTACTGCGCGTCAATCATAAGAAGACGTACAGACACAAAGCACTGAAACAGAGCTGTAGCACAATGGTTACGGTACTGACTGCTGTTACAGGCAGCATGGGTTCGAGCCCCCAGTGTGCCTAACACAGAAGGCTATCTCAGGCATCACCCTGTACATTACAGAAGGAAAGAGGAGGCATGCTTTTCGTTACGCTGAGTATTGGTGTCAGAAAAACACCCTCGGAATGTGCCTAGCCACGTACGTTGGTACGTGCGTAGCGACGCGCGTACATTCGTGCGTGGGTACGTGTTTGCTTACGTGCGTGGGTACGTGTGTTTTTACCAGTGTGGGCATCTTATATTACAGACTTTGTAGGGCGTCCTGCACCTATGCAGTATGCTAACAGATGTACGTGTGATGGCCTATGGCTTATCAGAGCCTGTGAGCAGGTGCTGGTGTTTCACAGGGTTGGATTGGGCCAGTCACACCCATGATGCACTGCACATGCAAAGCAGCTGTCCACAGATACACACCATGGGGAATGCACCCCCACAGCACCTCGGCCTGGTAGGGGGTACCGACTGTGTGTTGTACTGGCACAGAGCAGCTACACACCGTCACATTGTGCGGGTACTGTGCTCACCCTGAGGGTGCAGTGAGGCGCCCAGCACTAGGTCCACAGCACCGGTCCAAAGCAGTGTTACTGTGTGAGATAGGTAGTTTCTGCAGGAACACCTTGGACATCTCTGTCTGTTTCAGTCAGGTACAGCCCCCATGCACCACCACCACACCCCTCCCCCAGGGCTGAGGGAGGCAAACAGGGTCTCCTATCAAAAGATCCACAGTCTACCGTGCTGCAACGGTGGCAGTAGAGGGGAACATGAACCCCAGTCCTGCTGGGGAACAGACACCCCACAGGGCAGTCAATGCAGCTCTGTACACAGCCATAACACAATAGCAGACAGACATTAGGCCTGGATATGGTATGCTGCACCCCACCACTATCTGATATTCCCCTGGTGCAAGCCATCAGCCACTGCACCCTGCAAGCCACTCCATCACAACACCTACCAGCTGCAAACAGTCTGCTAGTGCCCAGTGGAGATGCCTGCACCCAGAACTGGGATGTCAGCATACACAGCAGGCAAAAACATCAGTGACTGGGCCCCAGAAGGAAACCCATATGTATCACATGAGAGAAATACTAGATAGCACTATGGGAGTGCCTAGCCATGCTGTGGTCACTGCACAGTCAGGGTGAGAGTGATCTCTCAGCAGGATATACTGAGGTCACCCTGTCTGTGTAGTTGGTGGCCGGGCACTACAATGTGCCTGTCACTGCCCTATGCCCTGTGCAGATGCACCCTGGCCAGGCCACCCTGTCCGGCCTATACCCATGGTACCTTGCTCCTCATTATGCACATTGGCAGCCCAATACTGGCAACAGTGCTGGCAGTGTGGGCTGTTGAAGGTGTTTGCAGCCACCACACACTGGATAGACAGACAGCCACCCCCACACCTATGCCAGCATTGTGCTACTATAGAGGTGGTCAGCAGCCATACCACCACACCAGTCCTGGGCATAGTACAGGCATGGATATGGTACACAAGAGTGTTGGGGGGTCACTCCCCAGGGTTGTGAACACTGTCAGAGACCAGACCTGCAGCACACACCGCAGACATCAGAATGATTGTTATGGTGGAGCTCAATGAGCAAACTGTGCTTAACGTAGGAATTGATATCTGCCAGTTATCAGAGGAAACGTTTGATAGCTGTGTACCATATACCCAGGTGTAGGGTGGCATTGCTAAGGTATGCAACTGCTAGTATTGGGAGATACAGGCAGGGCCCAATGTCTTGCCTCTCCAGCTGGCATTGGCCAATGGGGCCTGTGGGTGGGTGTGTGGCCCTGTTGGCTGCTGCTTTACGGCAGAGCTCCCCAACTCCAGTCCTGGTGTTCCACACACTGTTCGGGTTTTCATGCTGTCTCTCATAGATATGCATGAGCTACATCTGCATACCATGGGGGTGGTGCATAGCTATGCAGCACAGGCATCTTTATTAGAGGCAGCATGACACCGGAATGTTGTGGGGCCCTCCAGGACTGCATTTGCGGGACTCTGCTATAGGTAATGTGCCTGTTTCTGGTGTCTGTGTTTGGTGTGGTAAAATATAGGCCATGCGTATGTTCTCTGCACTACAGGAGTGTCTTTACTATCACTGTTTAGTGGTGGGTAAAACTATGGGGACTGGGTTGGCAGGAGCCCCAACTGGGATTTGAACCTGTGACCCTCTGGTCTTACAGGCACTGGCTGTGTCTGTTGCACCACACTGTGGCCACAGAGACTGTGCAGTCCCTGGAGTTAGTTAAACCGGCCTGACGAGTCAGAAACCCTGCTCTGCAACAGGTTTACTGTGGCCTCATTTACCTTGTATGCAGACAAAGGTGCACATAAACCGCAGAAATGACCTCACAAAAGGGGCACACACCCATAACCAAGCTGGGCAACAATGATATCATTGGGAAACATTACACCACACACCCAGGACAGCTCCTTTACAATGTAATGCTCTTTGCAAGGGTCTGCGGAGCGTAGACCCTTCCACACATCATTTCCTTTTAGTTTGGTGCTTTCCAGGGAGTGTTGTTCCTTGTTGCCCATTGCTATCACTGTTGCCCAGCTGAATTCTGCTTTTTAAAATGTTTCTTGTGGTCATTTTTAACGTTTTATGTGATATTTTGTTCTGTGCACATGTATCACACTGCTCACGTTTTGTGGGTTTCCCCGGTTTTCTGTACATTGCTGACGTAAATGGTTTCTCTTCCCTTTAAATGCCTTTAACGACAGGTTTTCATTTGCGTTGGAGGTGAGCTCTGACACTCCGCGCGTTAGTATGAGGGGAGCCTCTCTCCGCCCACTCTCCGCCCATTGACCCCTTCTCTCCGCCCACTCTCCACCTTCTGCGCTGTTTTAACGCGCCGCGGAGCTTTACGATCGTTAACTACGGTTACCGCGCGTAGTATGACGTTAACAGTCGTTAGCACATCGGTACGCGCGTTATACGGCACTTACGGTCGTTAACGTCATACTACGCGCGTTATTCACGTTTAGTAAACATAGCCCTAAATGTTTTTATGTCATGCCCTTTACCACTCAGTATGTGGTTTCAAAGACTCTAGATCATGAAAAGCCTATTTATTGTCCATTTTATAAGATGAATTGTAAGCTATGCCAAAAATTCATGGCCCATGCAAGAACACTTATCGCAAATTTTGATACAAGATTAACATTTGAATAACTGCAAGTCCCTGGATTAGCCTGAAAATCATTAGTGCTTCAAAGATCAAACAATTATCCCCGCTTTGACCTCCAGCTAATTTATGGTGAGTGCTTTCCTTACTTAAAACACAGATAACCAAGCACCGGCAAACTGCCAAAACACTTGCACCGGTGGACTAACATCTTTCACAAATATTTTCTGTAACACAATTTTGGTAAAAGTTTGCATATTTATGGATGCATAAAAAGGAGAGGTACAAAATGCTCATGCTATAGAAGAAAAGGTTTTTATTCGAACTTTGTAACAATGTGCATGAACTGGAAACTGTGGGAGTCAAAGATGTATTTGCTTGGTTCTCTAATACTTCTGGAAACCTTTGCAGGTGATACTCAAAAATGCTTATGTAGTCAATGAAGACATTAAGAGGCACATTTTACAATGGGATGTCCAATGCTTATGTAGTCAATGAAAAAAACTAAGAGGTATATTTACTAAACCGCGGTAAAGTCACAGGTGGTAATGGCAGTGTTAAGAGGCCTGAAGCCGCATTCATTTCCGGAGGATGTCGTAAAGGCAGTTAGTATAGCTAGGATTCAGAAATGTTTGGACAGGTTCCTGGGGAATGGTCCATACACCATTACTAACGAGGAGCCCAGAATATCCCCTGCATGCCCACTACACGCAATGTGGATCCTGTGTGTCTTTGGGGAAACTGTTAGGTACCTGTGACCTTGATAGGCCACTGTTGGACAAAGGTTACTGGGCATAATGGACCTTGGTCTGACACAGTCAGGCATATTTTCATGTCTTATGTTCTTAGGTGCCATCTAGGCTACTGTCTGGTCTGCCCTGTGCACCAGTGGCCCCCACTGCATGACCCACATGCACCCTCCTTTGCCCCATTTGCACCATCAACATAGTGCCCTTTCATACTTGGGCACTATGCTGTTGCTGCTAATGGAGCACTACTATCACTCTCTTGGGCTCCCCTGACTGTGCATCACCCTTTCCGCAAAGTTTTGATTTGTGTTACGGTTCCTGCTGTTAAGGTGCCTTGTGTTAAGAGAGCAAGCCTTGGTCATGCCCACTCCCTGCCCATTGACCCTCACTCTCCGCCTACAGGGCGCTTTACGCTGCCAGTACCATTAGCGTGCGCTAAAGTGGCTTTTTGGATGCGCTAAGGGCACACTTGCTCCTTTACCGCAGTTTAGTAAACATACCCCTAAGAGGTACATTTCACAATGGGGAGTCAAGTGCAATCTGGGACATCAAAGCCAGAATGTCTGGAAAAAAAAGCAGGCACTTGCAAGTTCAGGCATGATATCAGGAACATGGGCGTGCCTGATATGCACGTGTATCAAACATCTATATAGATGTCCCCTGGATAGCATTTTTAGAACCAAGATATCTAATAGCATAATGGTTAGAGTAGCGACTTAACAGCAGAGTGGTAAGGGTTCAAATTCAAGTGTGGGCCTTTGTGATCTAAGACAAGTCACTTAATTCTACATTCTCTGGATGTTTTAAGGTGAAAAAGTGTAGTTACTCACCTATAAGAGGTGTTCTCCAGGAATAGCAGGAATCAGTCCTCACATATGGGTGCCGACGGAGCCCCCACAGAGCATTTCCCCAGTTTTCAAATAAAGCCTTTAGGAATGCTACCATGCATGCATGGTCCCCTTCCCACCCAAGGGTGCCATCTTATTCAGTCAGATGACATAGCTTAGGCGAAGGATAAAAACAGATATAGGAGGCAATTCCCGGGGAGAAGGAGGGAGGGTTGTGAGGACTGATTCCTGCTGTTCCCAGAGAACACCTGTTACAGGTGAGTAACTACACTTTCTCCAGGAACAAGCAGGAAGTCAGTCCTCACATATGGGACTCCCTAGCTCCAGGCTGCCGGGACCCGAACCATGACAGCACCAACAGCGACCACCAGGGGAGGCAGCCAGTGGCTGAAGATGAGTCTCTATCCAGAGATTCCGCAACGCCCAGCTACCCTTGCGCTCTTAGTCCGAGAGCCTGAACATCGACGGGCTGGAGGGTAGGAGTTGCCTATACACTGAGTACGCTACGGATTACCGCCTGGCCGAAGGCACTGTCCCTCAGGGACTCACTCTCTAGGCAGTAATGTGCTGCAAAGGTATGTATGGAAGACCATGTGGTGGCCTTGCATATTTCCGCTACCAGTACCGAACGCAAATTGGCCGCCAATGTGGCCATGGCCCTGACGCGATGTGTAGTGATCCGGTGCTCCAGGGAAAGGCCAGCCCATTCATAAGCAGGCGGCTACCCAAGAGGACAGAGTCCTTTTGGTTACTGGCAGCCCCAGTTTACTGGGGTCGAACGAGACAAAGAGTTGGGGCACTTTGCGATGGTCCCTAGTCCTGTGAAGATAGAAGGATAGAGCCCTCTTGAAATCCAAGGTATGCAAGACCGACTCTTCCTTGCCTGTGTGAGGTCGTGGAAAGAAGGTATGGAGAATCACTTCCTGGTTGAGGTGAAAAGCAGACATCACCTTAGGAAGGAACTTGGGATGGGTACGCAGCACCACTCTATTCATGTAGAACCGGGTATAGGGAGGATCCGCCACTAAGGCCTGCAGCTCGATCACCCTGTGGGCAGAGGTCACAGCCACCAGGAAGGCCACTTTCCAGGAGAGGTACCTCAGGTGACAAGTGGCCATAGGCTCAAATGGTGGTCTGGTGAGCTGGGACAGCACCACATTGAGGTCCCATTCTGCTGCCAGAGGGTAGATGGGAGGCTTTGACAACAGAAGGCCCCTGAGAATCTAGAGACCAGGGGCAGGCTTGAGAAGGACTTCCCCTCTACAGGGTGGTGGTTCGCAGCTATAGCGCTGAGATGCATCCTGATGCATCCTGACTGAATTAGATTTCAAGCCTGAGTGTGAGAGTTGCAAAAGGTACTGCAACACGAGTTGTAACTGGCAGGAGAAAACATTCACTTTCCTGTCTGCGCTAGGGTTGCCAACTGGCCGGTTTTCAGCCGGCCTGGCCGGTTTTTCCATGGCCAGGCCGGCTGCCGGCGCAGAGGCAAAACCGGCCCTTGAAAAGCCGGTTTTTTTGCTCTTGCCGCAATATCGGGAGCGGCCAGAGCAAAAAAAACGGCTTTTCTCCCAACCCGGAGGGCTTCAGAGGGAGCCGGGGAAGCCCGCGCGAGGCCCCGGCTCCCTCTGAACAGCTGCCAGCGTGAAGAGCCTTTTCCTTCACGCTGGCGGCTGTTCCTGTGAAGCCGCGATTGCTGGGAAAGGTTAAAGGCAATGCCCTTTAACCTTTCCCAGCATTCGCGGCTTCACAGGAACAGCCACCAGCGTGAAGGAAAAGGCTCTTCACGCTGGCTGCTGTTCAGAGGGAGCCGGGGCCTCGCGCGGGCTTCCCCGGCTCCCTCAAAAGCCTCAGACAGCCACGGTTTTGGAGGGGGGGCCAAGGACTGCCTGGGCTGTGATGGGGGGAGGGGGCCTGTACTGGAAAAGGGCTAGGAGGGGGAATTTGACTGGAAATGGGTTGTGATGGGGGGGGGGGGACCTGGACCAGAAAAGGGCTATGGGGGGGGGGGGGGACTTGGACTGGAAAGAAATGGGCTGTGATGGGAGGGGACATGGACTGTAAAAGGGCTATGTGGGGGGGGGGGACATGGACTGGAAATGGGTTTTGATGGGGAGGGGGACCTGGACTGGAAAAGGGCTGGGGGGGGGACATGGACTGGAAATGGGTTGTGATGGGGAGGGGGACCTGGACTGGAAAAGGGCTATGGGGGGGGGGAACTTGGACTGGAAATGGGCTATGGTGGAGGGAGGGGGAACTTGGACTGGAAATAGGCTGTGATTAGGGGGACATGGACTGGAAATGGGTTGTGAAGGGTGGGACGGACCTGGACTGGAAAAGGGCTATGGGGGGCATTGGACTGATCAGAGAAAGGCTGAACTTTTACAGAGCTCTGCTAGTGAGTGGATTTTTGCCTCCTGGGACATCTTACTGTGAGTTCTAGCTGTTTATTTAATTATTTACTGTTTGTCTAACTGTTGTTTGTTTAATTATTTAGTGTTTGTCTTAGTGGTGTGCAAGTTTCAGCCTTCTCAGCTGTACTTACCTTGCCTCTCTCAATTAACTGGGCCTTGTGTGGTAGCCATTTTGAATTAATCTCTCTCCCCAGAGCCTGCTGTTAAGCTTTTTCCTGTCCTTGCCTGCCTGAGTGACTCCTCCCCCTGACCCCCTCCCCCTGAGGTATCCTGTAACCTTGTTCCTGTTTTCTCCACGTGTGCATAGGCTGTTTTAGTTTGCTTTTCTCTGATCAGAGAAAGGCTGAACTTTTACAGAGCTCTGCTAGTGAGTGGATTTTTGCCTCCTGGGACATCTTACTGTGAGTTCTAGCTGTTTATTTAATTATTTACTGTTTGTCTAACTGTTGTTTGTTTAATTATTTAGTGTTTGTCTTAGTGGTGTGCAAGTTTCAGCCTTCTCAGCTGTACTTACCTTGCCTCTCTCAATTAACTGGGCCTTGTGTGGTAGCCATTTTGAATTAATCTCTCTCCCCAGAGCCTGCTGTTGTTAAGCTTTTCCTGTCCTTGCCTGCCTGAGTGACTCCTCCCCCTGTGTGTGTGGTAGCCATTTTGAATTAATCTCTCTCCCCAGAGCCTGCTGTTGTTAAGCTTTTTCCTGTCCTTGCCTGCCTGAGTGACTCCTCCCCCTGACCCCCTCCCCCTGAGGTATCCTGTAACCTTGTTCCTGTTTTCTCCACGTGTGCATAGGCTGTTTTAGTTTGCTTTTCTCTGATCAGAGAAAGGCTGAACTTTTACAGAGCTCTGCTAGTGAGTGGATTTTTGCCTCCTGGGACATCTTACTGTGAGTTCTAGCTGTTTATTTAATTATTTACTGTTTGTCTAACTGTTGTTTGTTTAATTATTTAGTGTTTGTCTTAGTGGTGTGCAAGTTTCAGCCTTCTCAGCTGTACTTACCTTGCCTCTCTCAATTAACTGGGCCTTGTGTGGTAGCCATTTTGAATTAATCTCTCTCCCCAGAGCCTGCTGTTGTTAAGCTTTTCCTGTCCTTGCCTGCCTGAGTGACTCCTCCCCCTGTGTGTGTGGTAGCCATTTTGAATTAATCTCTCTCCCCAGAGCCTGCTGTTGTTAAGCTTTTTCCTGTCCTTGCCTGCCTGAGTGACTCCTCCCCCTGACCCCCATCCCCCTGAGGTATCCTGTAACCTTGTTCCTGTTTTCTCCACGTGTGCATAGGCTGTTTTAGTTTGCTTTTCTCTGATCAGAGAAGGGCTGAACTTTTACAGAGCTCTGCTAGTGAGTGGATTTTTGCCTCCTGGGACATCTTACTGTGAGTTCTAGCTGTTTATTTAATTATTTACTGTTTGTCTAACTGTTGTTTGTTTAATTATTTAGTGTTTGTCTTAGTGGTGTGCAAGTTTCAGCCTTCTCAGCTGTACTTACCTTGCCTCTCTCAATTAACTGGGCCTTGTGTGGTAGCCATTTTGAATTAATCTCTCTCCCCAGAGCCTGCTGTTGTTAAGCTTTTCCTGTCCTTGCCTGCCTGAGTGACTCCTCCCCCTGTGTGTGTGGTAGCCATTTTGAATTAATCTCTCTCCCCAGAGCCTGCTGTTGTTAAGCTTTTTCCTGTCCTTGCCTGCCTGAGTGACTCCTCCCCCTGACCCCCTCCCCCCGAGGTATCCTGTAACCTTGTTCCTGTTTTCTCCACGTGTGCATAGGCTGTTTTAGTTTGCTTTTCTCTGATCAGAGAAGGGCTGAACTTTTACAGAGCTCTGCTAGTGAGTGGATTTTTGCCTCCTGGGACATCTTACTGTGAGTTCTAGCTGTTTATTTAATTATTTACTGTTTGTCTAACTGTTGTTTGTTTAATTATTTAGTGTTTGTCTTAGTGGTGTGCAAGTTTCAGCCTTCTCAGCTGTACTTACCTTGCCTCTCTCATTTAACTGGGCCTTGTGTGGTAGCCATTTTGAATTAATCTCTCTCCCCAGAGCCTGCTGTTGTTAAGCTTTTCCTGTCCTTGCCTGCCTGAGTGACTCCTCCCCCTGTGTGTGTGGTAGCCATTTTGAATTAATCTCTCTCCCCAGAGCCTGCTGTTGTTAAGCTTTTTCCTGTCCTTGCCTGCCTGAGTGACTCCTCCCCCTGACCCCCTCCCCCTCAGGTATCCTGTAACCTTGTTCCTGTTTTCTCCACGTGTGCATAGGCTGTTTTAGTTTGCTTTTCTCTGATCAGAGAAAGGCTGAACTTTTACAGAGCTCTGCTAGTGAGTGGATTTTTGCCTCCTGGGACATCTTACTGTGAGTTCTAGCTGTTTATTTAATTATTTACTGTTTGTCTAACTGTTGTTTGTTTAATTATTTAGTGTTTGTCTTAGTGGTGTGCAAGTTTCAGCCTTCTCAGCTGTACTTACCTTGCCTCTCTCAATTAACTGGGCCTTGTGTGGTAGCCATTTTGAATTAATCTCTCTCCCCAGAGCCTGCTGTTGTTAAGCTTTTCCTGTCCTTGCCTGCCTGAGTGACTCCTCCCCCTGTGTGTGTGGTAGCCATTTTGAATTAATCTCTCTCCCCAGAGCCTGCTGTTGTTAAGCTTTTTCCTGTCCTTGCCTGCCTGAGTGACTCCTCCCCCTGACCCCCTCCCCCCGAGGTATCCTGTAACCTTGTTCCTGTTTTCTCCACGTGTGCATAGGCTGTTTTAGTTTGCTTTTCTCTGATCAGAGAAAGGCTGAACTTTTACAGAGCTCTGCTAGTGAGTGGATTTTTGCCTCCTGGGACATCTTACTGTGAGTTCTAGCTGTTTATTTAATTATTTACTGTTTGTCTAACTGTTGTTTGTTTAATTATTTAGTGTTTGTCTTAGTGGTGTGCAAGTTTCAGCCTTCTCAGCTGTACTTACCTTGCCTCTCTCAATTAACTGGGCCTTGTGTGGTAGCCATTTTGAATTAATCTCTCTCCCCAGAGCCTGCTGTTGTTAAGCTTTTCCTGTCCTTGCCTGCCTGAGTGACTCCTCCCCCTGTGTGTGTGGTAGCCATTTTGAATTAATCTCTCTCCCCAGAGCCTGCTGTTGTTAAGCTTTTTCCTGTCCTTGCCTGCCTGAGTGACTCCTCCCCCTGACCCCCTCCCCCCGAGGTATCCTGTAACCTTGTTCCTGTTTTCTCCACGTGTGCATAGGCTGTTTTAGTTTGCTTTTCTCTGATCAGAGAAAGGCTGAACTTTTACAGAGCTCTGCTAGTGAGTGGATTTTTGCCTCCTGGGACATCTTACTGTGAGTTCTAGCTGTTTATTTAATTATTTACTGTTTGTCTAACTGTTGTTTGTTTAATTATTTAGTGTTTGTCTTAGTGGTGTGCAAGTTTCAGCCTTCTCAGCTGTACTTACCTTGCCTCTCTCAATTAACTGGGCCTTGTGTGGTAGCCATTTTGAATTAATCTCTCTCCCCAGAGCCTGCTGTTATTAAGCTTTTCCTGTCCTTGCCTGCCTGAGTGACTCCTCCCCCTGTGTGTGTGGTAGCCATTTTGAATTAATCTCTCTCCCCAGAGCCTGCTGTTGTTAAGCTTTTTCCTGTCCTTGCCTGCCTGAGTGACTCCTCCCCCTGACCCCCTCCCCCCGAGGTATCCTGTAACCTTGTTCCTGTTTTCTCCACGTGTGCATAGGCTGTTTTAGTTTGCTTTTCTCTGATCAGAGAAAGGCTGAACTTTTACAGAGCTCTGCTAGTGAGTGGATTTTTGCCTCCTGGGACATCTTACTGTGAGTTCTAGCTGTTTATTTAATTATTTACTGTTTGTCTAACTGTTGTTTGTTTAATTATTTAGTGTTTGTCTTAGTGGTGTGCAAGTTTCAGCCTTCTCAGCTGTACTTACCTTGCCTCTCTCAATTAACTGGGCCTTGTGTGGTAGCCATTTTGAATTAATCTCTCTCCCCAGAGCCTGCTGTTGTTAAGCTTTTCCTGTCCTTGCCTGCCTGAGTGACTCCTCCCCCTGTGTGTGGTAGCCATTTTGAATTAATCTCTCTCCCCAGAGCCTGCTGTTGTTAAGCTTTTTCCTGTCCTTGCCTGCCTGAGTGACTCCTCCCCCTGACCCCCTCCCCCCGAGGTATCCTGTAACCTTGTTCCTGTTTTCTCCACGTGTGCATAGGCTGTTTTAGTTTGCTTTTCTCTGATCAGAGAAAGGCTGAACTTTTACAGAGCTCTGCTAGTGAGTGGATTTTTGCCTCCTGGGACATCTTACTGTGAGTTCTAGCTGTTTATTTAATTATTTACTGTTTGTCTAACTGTTGTTTGTTTAATTATTTAGTGTTTGTCTTAGTGGTGTGCAAGTTTCAGCCTTCTCAGCTGTACTTACCTTGCCTCTCTCAATTAACTGGGCCTTGTGTGGTAGCCATTTTGAATTAATCTCTCTCCCCAGAGCCTGCTGTTGTTAAGCTTTTCCTGTCCTTGCCTGCCTGAGTGACTCCTCCCCCTGTGTGTGTGGTAGCCATTTTGAATTAATCTCTCTCCCCAGAGCCTGCTGTTGTTAAGCTTTTTCCTGTCCTTGCCTGCCTGAGTGACTCCTCCCCCTGACCCCCTCCCCCCGAGGTATCCTGTAACCTTGTTCCTGTTTTCTCCACGTGTGCATAGGCTGTTTTAGTTTGCTTTTCTCTGATCAGAGAAAGGCTGAACTTTTACAGAGCTCTGCTAGTGAGTGGATTTTTGCCTCCTGGGACATCTTACTGTGAGTTCTAGCTGTTTATTTAATTATTTACTGTTTGTCTAACTGTTGTTTGTTTAATTATTTAGTGTTTGTCTTAGTGGTGTGCAAGTTTCAGCCTTCTCAACTGTACTTACCTTGCCTCTCTCAATTAACTGGGCCTTGTGTGGTAGCCATTTTGAATTAATCTCTCTCCCCAGAGCCTGCTGTTGTTAAGCTTTTCCTGTCCTTGCCTGCCTGAGTGACTCCTCCCCCTGTGTGTGTGGTAGCCATTTTGAATTAATCTCTCTCCCCAGAGCCTGCTGTTGTTAAGCTTTTTCCTGTCCTTGCCTGCCTGAGTGACTCCTCCCCCTGACCCCCTCCCCCCGAGGTATCCTGTAACCTTGTTCCTGTTTTCTCCACGTGTGCATAGGCTGTTTTAGTTTGCTTTTCTCTGATCAGAGAAAGGCTGAACTTTTACAGAGCTCTGCTAGTGAGTGGATTTTGCCTCCTGGGACATCTTACTGTGAGTTCTAGCTGTTTATTTAATTATTTACTGTTTGTCTAACTGTTGTTTGTTTAATTATTTAGTGTTTGTCTTAGTGGTGTGCAAGTTTCAGCCTTCTCAGCTGTACTTACCTTGCCTCTCTCAATTAACTGGGCCTTGTGTGGTACCCCCATCCCCCTGCTGAGGGTTCAGGACAGGGTACCTTGTAACTGCCCTCTTTAATAGGACTTATCTCCCCCCCTCCCTCCCCAGCACCCACCCACCCCTGGGGAAATTGTAGTTTTATAGGTACTTGGACATCTTAGAGGAAAGGGGCTGCTCTCAGGTGCAGCTCTTAATCCAAATCAGTCATACACAGAGGACCTGTGATTAATTAGCTTCAGGTACACAGGGTGTATTAGGGGTATTAGATACACTTTTATTAGTATAAGCATCTACACCAATCCTTATTATATACCGATTTAAAAGACCTAAACACAAGCTTTAAACTAAGATGCAGTCAGAGGTCCAGCAACGAGATGGGGGTTCTCCAGTCTTTTGCATCGAGTGTCACATGTATGATTATCTCCCAGTTGGTGAGAGGTCCTACATATGCACTAAGTGCAGGGAGCTCTTTGCTCTCAGGGAACGAGTCCGTTCTCTAGAGGCTAGAGTAGCAGACCTGGAAGACATAAGAAAGACAGAGAAGTACATGGACGAGACCTACAGGGATATAGTCCTGAAGTCCCACCTCCAGTCTGGCAGCATCCCTGTTGCCATGGAGGAGAGAGGTCACGTGACAGGAGAGCATCACCCTGGTGTGGCAGGAAGTGATCCTGTAACTAGGACCTGTCCTCCAGGTGATGTAAAACCCTCTCGCACCGAGGACGTTTCTCCAGGGCCATGTCCCCATGAGGGGAGGGTCAGGACAGCTGTTATAGTTGGTGATTCAATCATTAGGAATGTAGATAGCTGGGTGGCTGGTGGACGTGAGGATCGCCTGGTAACATGCCTGCCTGGTGCGAAGGTAGCAGATCTCACGCACCGCCTAGATAGGATCATAGATAGTGCTGGGGGGGAGTCTGCTGTCTTGGTACATGTTGGTACCAATGACATAGGAAAATGTGGTAGGGAAGTTCTGGAGGCTAAATTTAAGCTTTTAGGTAGGAAGTTGAAATCCAGAACTTCCAGGATAGCGTTCTCCGAAATGCTTCCTGTTCCACGTGCAGGACCCAAAAGACAGGCAGAGCTCCGGAGTCTCAATGCGTGGATGAGACAATGGTGCAAGGATGAGGGTTTTGGATTTGTTAGGAACTGGGGAACATTCTGGGGAAAGGGGGGGCTCTTCCGAAGGGATGGGCTTCACCTTAATCAGGATGGGACCAGACTGCTGGCATTAACCTTTAAAAAAGAGATAGAGAAGCTTTTAAACTAGAAAATAGGGGAAAGCCGACAGTCACCCAGGAGCGCACGGTTCGGACAAAGGTATCCTTGAAGGATACTACCAAAAGCAGTGAGGTTCCAAAAGGGAGTATAGTAGCCCAAATGCCCTTGAGTAAGGAGCAGACAGAGCATAAAGATTCCCAATTACCCATGCCTACCAATAGCCAGATTAATATTAATAAAATACAGTCTCTAAAATGCTTGTATGCCAATGCTAGAAGTCTAAACAATAAGATGGGAGAATTAGAATATATAGCATTAAATGAGAGGTTAGATATGATTGCACTCTCAGAGACATGGTGGAAGGAGGATAACCAGTGGGACACTGTGATACCTGGATACAAACTATATCGTAATGATAGAGCTGAACAAATTGGTGGAGGGGTTGCGCTCTATGTTAGAGAGGGCATTGAGTCAGAAAGGATTAAAGTTTTGCAGGGAACAAAATATGCTGTAGAATCTCTATGGATTGAAATTCCATTTATGAAGGGGAAGGTGATGGCAGTGGGAGTATACTATCGACCACCTGGCCAGAATGAACAAATGGATGATGAAATGCTCAAAGAAATCAAGGAAGCTAACAAAAGCCACAACAGAGTAGTAATAATGGGTGATTTCAATTACCCCGGTATCGACTGGGACAGTGTCACAGCAGGACAAGCTAAAGAGATAAAGTTTCTAGATGAAATAAATGACTGCTTCTTGGAGCAGCTGGTTCATGAACCGACCAGAGGGGAAGCCATACTGGACCTAGTCCTTAGTGGAACGCCAGATCTGGTGCAAGAAATAAGGGTGTTGGGACCACTTGGCAATAGTGATCATAGTATGATCATGTTTGATTTAATCAGTGGAGGACAGATAGTAAAGGAATCCACAGTACTACCTTTTAACTTTCAAAAGGGTGACTATGATAGAATGAGGAATATAGTTCGGAAAAAATCTAAAAGGAGCGGTTCCAAAGGTTAAAGACTTACAGCAAGCTTGGGTGTTATTTAAAAATACTATCCTCGAAGCCCAGACCAGCTGTATTCCACGCATTAAGAAAAGTGGAAGAAAGTCCAAAAAACTGCCAGCATGGTTTAAAGGTGAGGTCAGAGAGGCTGTTGCTGCCAAAAGAGCAACCTTCAGAAAATGGAAAAAAAGAGCCAAATGATGAAAACTGGAAACAGCACAAGCACTGGCAAGTTAAATGCAAAGCATTGATAAGGCAGGCAAAGCGGGAATTTGAGAAGAAACTTGCTACGGAAGCAAAAACACGAAATAAAGACTTTTTCAAGTACATTCGTAGCAAAAGGCCTGTGAGAGAGTCAATTGGACCATTAGATGATAGAGGGGTAAAAGGGGCAGTAAGAGGAGACAAGGCTATAGCAGAGAGACTGAATGAATTCTTTGCTTCGGTCTTTACTGAGGAAGATGTAGGGGTGTTACCCAAGACTGAAGTGGTATTTAAAGGTGATACTGCAGAGGAATTGAGAGAAATATCGCTTAACCGGGAAGATATATTACAACTATTTGATAAACTGAATAGTAGCAAATCACCTGGACCGGATGGTATACATCCCAGAGTGTTGAAAGAACTGAAATATGAGATTGCAGACCTGTTATTGGTAATCTGTGAACTTTCATTAAAATCATCTGTAATACCTGAAGATTGGAGGGTCGCCAACGTAACACCAATTTTTAAAAAGGGTTCCAGGGGTGACCCGGGAAATTACAGACCGGTGAGCCTGACGTCAGTACCAGGGAAAATGGTAGAAGCCATCATAAAGAACAAAATTACACAGCATGTAGATAGTCATGGCCTAATGGGAGACAGCCAACATGGCTTTAGACAAGGCAGATCTTGTCTTACTAATCTGATCTGTTTTTTTGAAGGTGTGCATAAACAGGTAGACAAAGGTGAGTCGGTTGATATAGTGTATCTGGACTTTCAGAAAGCTTTTGACAAGGTCCCCCATCAGAGACTTTTGGCGAAGCTAAAAAGTCATGGGATAGGAGGCAGTGTACTATTGTGGATCGGGAACTGGTTAAAAGATAGAAAGCAGAGGGTAGGGCTAAATGGCCAATATTCTCAATGGAAAAAGGTGAATAGTGGAGTACCCCAGGGATCTGTACTGGGTCCGCTACTTTTTGACATATTCATAAATGACCTGGAAAAGGGAATAACTAGTGAGGTAATCAAATTTGCAGATGACACAAAACTGTTTAAAGTTGTTAAAACCCAAGAGGATTGTGGAAAACTGCAGGAGGATCTGGATAAATTGGAAGACTGGGCATCCAAATGGCAGATGAAATTTAATGTGGACAAGTGCAAAGTTATGCACCTAGGAAAGAACAACCCACACTATAGTTACAAGATGCAAGGCTCCACATTAGAAACCACCACCCAGGAAAAAGATTTAGGAGTCATCGTGGATAACATGTTAAAACCCTCCGCCCAGTGTGCAGCGGCGGCCAAGAAAGCAAATAGAATGCTAGGTATCCTAAGGAAAGGGATGGAGAATAAAACAAAGGATATTATAATGCCTCTGTATCGCTCCATGGTACGACCGCACCTTGAATATTGTGTGCAATTCTGGTCACCGTATCTTAAAAAGGACATAGAGTTATTAGAAAAAGTACAGAGAAGAGCCACCAAATTGGTGAAGGGGATGGAAGGCTACTCCTATGAAGAGAGGCTAAAAAGGTTAGGGCTCTTTAACCTAGAAAAGAGGCGGCTGAGGGGAGATATGATAGAGGTGTATAAATTAATGAATGGAGTGGAACGGATAAACGTGGATAAATTGTTTACGCTATCAGAATATAGAAGGACTAGGGGGCATGTAATGAAGCTACAGGGTAAACTATTTAAGACAAATAGGAGAAAATATTTCTTCTCTCAACGTGTAATCAAACTCTGGAATCTGTTACCGGAGGATGTAGTAAGGGCTGTTAGTATAGCTGGGTTTAAAAAAGGTTTGGACAAGTTCCTGGAGGAAAGGTCCATAAACCACTATTAAAAAGGGACCCAGGATATCAATGCTTGGCCTAGTACAAGCACTGCAGAACCTGTGTCTTTTGGGGAAACTGCTAGGTACGTATGACCTAGATTGGCCACTGTTGGAAACAGGATACTGGGCTTGATGGACCTCGGTCTGACCCAGTATGGCATTTCTTATGTTCTTATGAAATGGGCTGTGATGGGGAGGGGGACCTGGACTGTAAAAGGGCTATGTGGGGGGGGGGGGACATGGACTGGAAATGGGTTTTGATGGGGAGGGGGACCTGGACTGGAAAAGGGCTATGGGGGGGGGGGACATGGACTGGAAATGGGTTGTGATGGGGAGGGGGACCTGGACTGGAAAAAGGCTATGGGGGGGGGGGAACTTGGACTGGAAATGGGCTATGGTGGAGGGAGGGGGAACTTGGACTGGAAATAGGCTGTGATTAGGGGGGCTAGGACTGCAAATGGACTGTGATGGTGGGGGGGGGTAGGACTGCAAATGGGCTGTGATGGTGCGGGGGGACTCGGACTGCAAATGGGATGTGATGGGGGGGGGGCCTAGGACTGGAAATAGGCTGTGATGGGGGACTTGGACTGGAAATGGGCTGTGATGGGGGGGGGGCTAGGACTGGAAATGGTCTGTGATGTGAGGGCTAGCACTGGAAATGGGCTGATGAAGAGCTGGAATAGGACTGGAAATGGGCTGATGTGGGGCATGGGAGAATGGGATTAGAAGGGAGTGGATGCTGGGTGGGTCTAGAACTATAAGGGAACTGATTTTGGGGGAAGACTAGAATAGATGGGGAATGAGAATGGAGAGGGGAAAAAATCTTTTGTGTGGAAGAAAAGTCTATGATGGGCTGGGTATTGGGAGAGTGAGGGGCTTGAGAATGGAAGGGTGAAATTTAAATGGATGATAAAGGAATAAGGAAAGAATTGGGGGAAAGAGCAAAAGGGAAACAATCAGTATGTTAAAGCAGAAATAGAGAGAGAATGGAAAACATCTAAAAGAGAAGAAAGGACAAATGGATAGCTCGCAGAAGACACGAAGAAAACCAGAAGAAAGTGACTGGAGCAATTGCAACTGAAAATAAAACGCCCAAACAGAAGGTAGAAAAATACTTTTTATTTTGAATTTATTAGCTGGAATATGTTTGGTCTGGGAAGTGTGTATTGATAACATCTTTGCGTTTTTGTTTAGTGCAAGAGGAAATTACTTTATAGTTTTATTTCTCCAGTGTTGTACATTTCATGTTTGGATTTTGGGGTTCCCAGTTTAATTATTATATGACCAAGGAAGTTAGCCTACACGTATCCTTGGTAATTTTTGTGGGTGGGGCTGGGGGCGGGGCTGGGGGCAGGACTAGGGGCGGAGAATGGGTGGAGCATGGCGAGCCACAGGTGTCGGGTTTTCTCGGTGAAAAAGTTGGTAACCCTAGTCTGCGCACCAGACGGAAAACCTCCTCCACTTGAAGGCATAAGCCCTGCTAGTGAAGGGCTTCCTGGAGGACAGGAGGACCTCCTCGACCTCCCTTGTGAGGTGGAAAGGGGCCAATGCTACGCTTTCAGCAGCAATGCTGTCAGCACTAAGGCCCTCAGGTTGGGGTGCAGGAGGGAGCCCTCCTCCTGCAAGAGGAGGCCCGGGGCACTGGGGCTGCCACTGACAGAGAGAGCATAAAGGGGGAACCAGGATTGCCTGGGCCACCAGGATCAATGAGGCATGTACATTCTGTATTTTGAACAGACACTTAGATATCAGGGGGGCCGGTGGGAATGCGTAAAGCAGGCCCTGCGACCATGATTTCAGAAACGCATCTGCCGCCACCCTCCTGCGGTGTGGTTGAGGGAAGCAGAACCTCAGTAGCTGCAAGTTGTCCAGAGAGGTGAACAGATCCAGGCAGGGCCTGCCCTAGAGTCGGAAGAGCCCCGCTGACCTTGTCCACCAGAATGTTGTCCTGGCCCGGTAGGTACACAGCTCTTAGGATCATGTGGTTGCATACCGCATAGGAGTGAAGTGCTACAGCCTCCTGGCAGAGGGAGTAGGAGCCTGTCCCACCCTGCTTGTTCACATAGAACATGGCCACCTGGTTATCTGTCTGTATGAGGATCGGAAGGCAGGTGGCAGAAGGTCTGCAGGGCCAGAAAGATGGCCTGGAGCTCAAGGAGGTTGATCTGCAGGAGAGACTCCTCGGAAGACCAGTAGCCCTGAGTGTGCTGACCCTCGCAATGCACACCCCAGCCAGCCAGGGAGGCGTCCATAGCCAGAACCTTTTGAGGTGCTGGTGCCTGGAAAGGCATCTCTGCCCTGAGGTGGCGTGGGGACTGGCAAGGGAGGCTGATAGCTTCTGGATGACCCATACCCTGTCCCCCAGTCCGCCTGTGACCTGAGACCAGAGGCATCACTGGGCCATCTGCATGTATAGGCGGGCTAGAGGCATAACATGGCAGTGGGCTAGAGGCATCAGGCAGTGGGCTCTGTCTTCTGTGAGGAAAGCCTTGGCCTGTAGAGTGTTCAGCTGGGCCCCTATGAATTTCAGGATCTAAACTGGGGAGAGCCTGGACTTGGGGTGGTTGATGACAAAGCCCAACTGGTTGAGGGCGTGAATGGTCAGCCTTGTGGCCCAGTCTGCCTTCCGGGCAGTGCTGCCCCTGACGAGCCAGTCTGGATAGGGGAAGACATGAGCCTCTTGAAGGTGCACGTGCGTGGCCACTGTGGCCAGGCATTTTGTGAAGATCCTGGGGAGGAGGCAAGGCCGAATGGGAGCACCCTGTACTGGAAGTGCAGACCCCCCACCACAAATCTCAGGTATCGCCTGTGGGAGGGATGAATCAGGAAGTGAGCATAAGTGTCCTTGTGATCCAAGGAGCAGAGCCAGTCCCCCTGGCGGAAGTAAGTCAGCAGTCTTCCAAGGGAGAGAATCTTGAACCTCTCCCTCACCAGGAACCTGTTGAGGTTGCACAGATCTAGGATAGGCTGGAGGCCTCCTGTTCTTTTGGGGACAAGGAAATACCTCGAGTTTCTACCACCTTGTCCTTGAGCAGGTTTGCAAGCTCTGTGACGAGCAAGGCCTGACGGGATGGCTCCCCTGGAAAGTAATTGGAGGGTTTTACTATAAGTGGAGAGAATAACCTTCTCTCACCACCCGCAGGACCCACTGGTCTGTAGTGATGGTGGCCCAACTGTCAGCGAAGGAGGCCAGTCAACCCCCTATGGGCTGAGGTGGGTCTCCTGGGGGAGGGAAGACCTGCCCATTGAGTCAAAAACTCCCCCCTGGCTGAAAGGGGGCTGGTGCCTGGGGATTTGGGTTTCCTAGAGACCTGCCCCTGGTTATTTGGCTGTGCAGGTTGGTGAGACTGACCCTGGTAAGGCTGTTAATGATTAGCCAAGGGGTAAATCTTTTGCCTTGAGAAAAAGGCCTTCATTCACGAGGGCTTCTTCCTGGGGAGAGCCGAGGTCTTTTTTGGAAAGTCTCTACCGGGTTACTACCTCGGCCTTGACCTCGGCGACCTTATCGGACATAGGCTTTCCAAAAGGATTCTCCCTATTGCAGGGCATGTCCAGGAGCTTCTCTTGCACCCACTGCTCCAGGTACAAGGTCTGTAGCCAGGCCTGGCAGCGGGCAAGATGCCTGCAGCTGCTACATGGGCTGAGACCTCGAACCCATCGTAGGTAGCTCTAGAGAGAAACTTAGAGTAGTCCCAGACAGCCCCAGTCAACGACAGAAAGCGCTGGAGGAGTTCCCCGGCGAGGCCTGCTAAGAACCCCGAGAGCTCCTGGACCAGGCTCTTCAAATACATTCCCATATACAGCTCATAGGCTTGTATAGGGAACCTGAGCATGGTGCCCTGGTAGCACTTATGGCCCAGGGCATCGAGGGCCCAGGCCTCCTTGCCTAGGGACATGGACGAATAGGTCTTTTGGCTCTTGAGCCTCTGAGCATCGACGACTCCACCACCCTTGAGTTGTGGGGGAGTTGGGGTTTATGGAACCCCGGACCCTTCCAGACTCGGTAAATGGCATTGAGACACCGGCTGACCACCGGCACCAAGGCCGGCATCTCCCATGTCCGGAGTAGGAGCCTCTCGAGGATGGGCAGGATCAGGACTGTGAGTCTCCTTGGGCAGAGACTCATACTGCAAGATTTCCAGCTCCTCAGTGCGTGGGTCCTCCTTGGACTCCGTCTGCACCGAGAGAGCTTGGGCCATGTCCCGAGCAAAATCATGGAATGCCACGTCCTCGGGTGGGGAGTGGCGTCGAGGCTGCAGGGGTTGAGGGCTCCAAAGGGATGTCCTATCGTTGGGAGGTTTTGGGAGAAGACTCGTCCTGGGTCTCCCATTCAGATCCCAAGGTAGTCGAGGACTTGACCTCAGGTGTAGCCCCGAGGAACCGGGGACCTCCTGAGGACCAGGGGTCAGACCCCCGTAAGCTCGCCGGGGAGGACTGGAGCCCCGAGGATCATGACCAGAACCTCTACCGAGGCTGAGGACTTATCCGAGGCCGAAGGTGCTTGGTGCTAGCTCAATGCCCCGGGGATCCCCCGAGGCTGGGGGGGGGGGGCGGGTGTCGGGGCCGATGATGCTAGGAGTCCAGACATCAATGCCTGGTGCAAGGCCAGTATGGAGGACAGACTCTGCTCCATGGCTGCCATATGGGTCTCGAGACCCGATGACTCAGCAGCCTTCGGCATGGACACCGATGGCCTCGGGTCCAACGTCGGCACTCCGGAGAGTGCATCCTCCAGGACCATAGGCTCTCGAAACCTGGTGTGGTCACTGCCAGCCGAGGGCTCCTGCTTCAAGACTTTAGGAGGGCACTGCAGCGAGTCCCACAGCGGGACCTTCCCAGGTTTCGTCGGCAACTCAGGAGGCTGCACCTTTTTCTTCTTCTTAGGAGGGTCCAGAGACCTACCAGAAGAGCTGCCACCGCGGGACTCCGAGGACGCCCAATCTCCCCAGAGGAACCCTCCTTCAGACTAGGAGAGGGAGATGCTGGAGCGGAGTCTGACTTGAGGAACAGCTTCCCCTGCAACTCCGACCTCTTCCTGTTGGTCTTGGGTGTCATGGCCTGGCACCAGTCACAGGTGAAGCTGTCATGGTCTGGGCCCAGACAGCAGAGGCAGCAGTCATGAGTATCAGTAACCGATATGGTCTGACCACATCGCTCACACTTTTTAAATCCACCAGGAGTCATGGTGGGAGAACATCCGGCCGGGGTTGAACACCACCTGTCGAAAAAAGGCACGAATGTCGGTCAAAGAGGAACCTCGATAAAAAGAGACCACAACAAGGCTGAGAACGGCACCGATGTGCCAACGAGGTGGAGGACGGTACAAGACCAAAGCAAACAATTTGGAAGGGGAAAAGAATCACTTTTTCCAGGAGAGATGAGGACCACATCCATTGGGCTGCATGGAAAAAAGGAGACTGAACAAGATGGCACCCTTGGGCGGGAAGGGAACCACGCATGGGTGGTAGCATTTCCAAAGGTTTTCTTTGAAAGCTGGGGAAATGCTACGTGCGGGCTCCATCGGCACCGACATCACCCATATGTGAGGACTGACTTCCTGCTTGTTCCTGGAGAACAAGAACTATCCAAATGCTTATTCATGCCTGGAGCAGGTATAAACATTGACATGCCTGCAAATGTCTCAGATGTTTCTGAGATTGAATGGGGACGTGTAAGTACATTGCTACTCCCCGGACATGCCTCTGCCATAAACCCGTGCCTACTTGGACATCCCTGCACTGGAGACATCTGCAAATGTCATTTGTAGAATGGCTACGGAGATTTGACGCCCACGTTCATGTCTTCAGATGTGCAAATCACAACTAAACATTTTTTTTTATATAACTTTATTTACAAAACACCTTGAAACATAACCAATACAACATTCAACAGCCGCCCGCCGGGGTTGTTTCTGATCCCCACACGGAAGGCATTCACATTTACAGGTGCTTTTTTCCAATTATACAGCTCCCCCCACTATCCCTTTCCCCCCACCCCCCTCCCCCTCAACACCCAGGACCACAAAGGGACCCCAACTAGCTGCCTCCCCCCGCACCACTCGAAAACAGGAGCCGCACCCTAACTCCCCTGCTGGAGAATAAGATTACGGCATCGAGGACTCAGCACATGAATGTAGGGTTCCCAAGTCAACTGAAAGGAGGTCCATCGTTTAGTATTACCCCGGGCTCCCCTACCCTCCATTAGCACCAATTGATGGAAGGAGTTCCGCCACTCCCAGAAGGACGGAGGGCTTGGCTCCCGCCATTTACGTAAGAGGGGCCCCTTACCCACCAGACAGGCCTTCCGCACTAACCACCTTTCCCATTTCCCTTTGGGGCGGTTGGGCTTCAGTTGATCCAATGTAATAAAGGGAGCATTCCAGGCTACCTGCTGTTCCAAGAGTCTAGTCATAAATGAGCAGATTCTCAACCAGTAAGGGCGGATGAACTTGCAGTCTCACCACATATGCAACAACGTCGCCAACGGTGCGGAACACCGCGGGCAGCTCCCATCCACAGTCAAATGACAACGGAAGGCCCGCCTAGGCGACATAAAAACCTAGTAATAGACTTAAACTGCATTTCACGCCAACGTACGCCATCCACAAGATTCCCGATCCGTCGAAGAGCCCTGAGAACAGTACCCGAAGGGATCTCCCGCCCCAACTCAGTAGCCCAGGCCCTCTCCACATCACTAAAGTCCGGACCAGGTTGTAGGGGCTCAAGCCTCTTGATCATCGTACTAATGGATGGTGCCTCCTCCGCACCCAAGTTAAAGAACTCCAGGATCTGCAGGGAACGATCACTATTTAACTCCGCTTCAGGGAGGGAAGCCACATAGTGAGAGATCTGCATATAGGCAAAAAAATGTTTAGGCCCCAACTCGTATTCCTGACATAAAGAGACAAACGACTTACTTTTCCCACTAGGACCGACGACATGGCCCAGATTGCAAATACCCTTCTCAGCCCACACACGAAAGGCCGCTTCGTCCAGACCGGGGGGGAAACGAAGGTTGCCCTGCACTGGCAGCCAGCTCGAAACTTTCCAGTTTCGTCCCCAAAATGCATTAAGTTGTCTCCAAGTCCGTCGCACCGGGGCCACCAAGGCCCCCTCCGACAGGTGTCGGGGCACCACACGACTCTCATGGTGTAGCAGAGCTTGTAAGGTGTGCGGTGCTACATAAACCTCCTCCAGGGCTCTAGGAGTGAAGATCTCAGTACCCCCCAACCAATCACCCAGATGGTGTGCCTGGCAGGCCAGGACATAGCTACCCAAATCCGGAAGCCCCCAGCCGCCTTGTCGCCCTTTTCCTATCAAACGACGGTACGATATACGGGCTCTCCCCCCTCTCCACAAAAAGTTCCGGAATTCCCCTTCAAACCTCCGAATATCTCTACGCAATAACCAAACTGGGAGCAGCTGCAGCCAATACAATATCCGCAGCAAAATGACCATTTTAATCGCTGCAATTCGCCCCGATAGCGATAAGGGGAGATGCCTCCATGACTGCAGTTGGGTCCTCACCTTAAGCAGCACCCGGTTTAAATTGCTCCCATAGAGCTGAGAGACCTGACGCGGAAGTACAATCCCCAGGTACACAAATTGGTCGTCTGCCCATCTCAGAGGGAAATCGCCCTGCCAACGCTCCCGCAACTGACCAGAGACATCCAAGGCTTCCGATTTATCGCTATTGATACTAAGGCCTGCAAAAGTCCCAAAAAGTTGGAATTCCTGCAACAGGCGGGGTAGAGATTCTCGAGGTGAAAGCAAGTGTACCAGGAGATCATCTGCAAAGGCGGCTAATTTGAACTCATAGCCCCCAATACCCACCCCCTTTATTTCCCGGGTCGACTCCACTCTTCGTATGAGGGGGTCTAAGGACAAAACAAAAAGGAGGGGGGAAAGAGGGCATCCCTGTCTGGTCCCCCTCTGCAATGGAAAGGCCTCTGAAAGTACTCCATTACATAATATCGCCGCAGTCGGTAACACATACAGACTAGCTACCATTTTGCAAAAAGCATCCCCAATACCATAGCACGGGAGTAAATATCTCAAATACTGCTAGTCCACCCTATCAAAGGCTTTTTCAGCGTCAAAGCTGACAAGCAAAGACGACTGGTGACAATACTGAACCCATTACAGGGAGGCTAGAATTTTGCGTAAGTTACGAACGGCATACCGATTTTTAACAAAGCCGACTTGGGACTCATGAACCAGTTGGCCCAAAAAACCCGCCAAGCGTTCCGCTAAAATCTTCGCCAGCAATTTAAGATCAAAGTTAAGCAAGGAGATAGGTCAGTAGGAAGCCGCCTGCAAGGGATCCTTATTGGGTTTTGGAATAAGGACAATGTGGGCATGGTTGTGTCCCCAACGAAAGTAACCCTGCTCCGTCCGCCGATTATGTACGGCCGCTAGGGTGGGAGAGAGCAAGTCGCCAAGAATCTTGTAAAATTCTGCCCCGAAGCCGTCGGACCCTGGGGATTTATAACAGCTTGCTTTGGCTATCGCTGCCTGCACCTCCTCGACTGTTATAGGCTGACCTAACTGCCTCCTTTGTGATTCCGTTAATCGGGGCAGCTCTAATCCCCCCAAATAATCCTTCATATGCGTGGGAGAAGCCGGGTCAGCCGCATAGAGCTTCCGAAAAAAGGCTCGAAATATTCAGGCTATCTCTGGGCTCTCCCTCCGTAAAACCCCTTGAGAGTCCCGGAGCGCGGTCACCAGTCTGGACCCCCTGGGGCCACACAGACAGTGCACCAATAGCTTCCCGAGTTTATCTCCATAGCGGTACAATTGATACCGGTAATACAGGACAGCCTTCGCAGCCCGCTGGTGCAGAAGCTCATTGAGCTCCACCTGATTTTCCCACAGTCGCTGCCGAAGCAGCCCGGTAGGGTTTCGCGCCAGTTGGCGCCGCAGCTTCGTTACTAATTTCTCCAACTGGATAATACGTTCCGCCATCAATCTCCGTTTCCATGCCAGGAACCCAATAATATCCCCCTTAGGACCACTTTGGCTGTTTCCCAGAGCAACTCAGGGTCATCTTGATGGCCCTGGTGATCCGACTCAAACTCCTGCCACCGTCTTTGCAGGAAGTGTCGAAACTGAGCATCTCTGTAAAGCTCGAGGGGGAAACGCCAGATCCGCGCTCTCGGGCTGGATCCGCTCCAGTGCAGCTCCACCAACACAAACGCATGATCAGACTCTTCACTGGGGCCGATCTGTGCCTCTGCAACTTTTGCAAACAAACCAGTGGAAAGTAACAAGTAGTCAAGGCGCGCGCTAGAGTTATGTGCCCTAGATTGATGTGTGTAATCCCTGTCAGATGGGTGCAACAACCTCCAGGGGTCCACCAGGTCCAATCTCTTACACAGTTGAACCATAGCTCTCGCAGTCTGGAATCTCTCCCTAGGTCTTCCCCCCCTCGACGTGTCCAACATCACATCCATGACAGCATTAAAATCTCCTCCCAAGATCAACGGAAATTCAGGCAATATCGCTATTTTTGCAGACACCCATCTATAAAAATCCAGGTCTAAAACATTGGGACCATAAAGGTTACCCAGGATGACAGGTTTCCCCTCAAGAATACCCTGCAGAATTACGAAGCGGCCGGACAAATCCACCAGGTCCTTTTCAACAGTACCCGTTTATGAATCAGAACAGCGACACCCCCCTTTTTTCCCTGGGCCGAGGCTCCCCAGACCTGTTCCACCCATTCCCGGCATAATTTACCATGCTCTTCAGCTGTCTGGTGGGTCTCCTGAAGTAAGGCAATATCTGCTTTATCAACTAACGTAATGGTCTTTTTTTGCTGGAGGAGTATACCATTAAAACTGAAAAAACCTCCACATTGCAACTTGAAAGCTTGAATTGTAACTAAATAGTGACGTGCAAATATTTAAGCATAATTATACACTCTTCAAAATCAGTATTTACTGTTTAAGATGTACTTTCTAACACTCAAAGGTCTCAGCTCTAGTAGGAAGCCAATAGACTCAACTAATCGTCTAGTGGACTTATATCCTTATTCACATCAGCGACCTTGTTGCGGAAGAGTGTAAATCAAAAATTGTTCAAAAATTATTAATTATTAAAGTGCTTAACTTTCAGGAGAATTGGGCTTGCATTGTCCCGACGCTGACAGACGCGCCTCTTCGTGCGTTTCACCCTTGTACAGGTTTCGTCAGGGGAACTTCATGAAGCACTCAAACCCAGAAAATCCACTCTTACTCCAAGACGGTATTTGTGAGAGCTCACAAATACCGTCTTTGAGTAAGAGTGGATTTTCTGGGTTTGAGTGCTTCATGAAGTTCCCCTGACGAAACCTGTACAAGGGTGAAACGCACAAAGAGGCGCGTCTGTCAGCGTCGGGACAATGCAAGCCCAATTCTCCTGAAAGTTAAGCACTTTAATAATTAATAATTTTTGAACAATTTTTGATTTACACTCTTCCGCAACAAGGTCGCTGATGTGAATAAGGATATAAGTCCACTAGACGATTAGTTGAGTCTATTGGCTTCCTACTAGAGCTGAGACCTTTGAGTGTTAGAAAGTACATCTTAAACAGTAAATACTGATTTTGAAGAGTGTATAATTATGCTTAAATATTTGCACGTCACTATTTAGTTACAATTCAAGCTTTCAAGTTGCAATGTGGAGGTTTTTTCAGTTTTAATAATATCTGCTTTATGCCTAGCTAAGGCCTGAAACACTTTAGACCTCTTAATAGGGCTCCCCAAGCCACAAACATTCCAGGAAATTATCTTCAGGTTAGGTTGCCAAGATCCCAACTATACAACAAGGCTGTAACCAAATACCAGGGGGGGGGCCCTCCCAGCCTGGAGCTCCCCCCAGTACCCTCTCAAGTAATGCAGCACTAACTTCCTCTCTAGGTCCTGGGCGTGACCATCCCCACTTCCACCCCCCACCCCCTTCCCCTCCTCCATCCCCCCTCCCCTTCCCCCCCTCCCCCAAACCCTTCTGAAGCTATATCCTACCCTCCCACTATTGGGTAGCATAGTACTCCCCGTACTGAATCAACTGAGATGCGTGCGGTCTCCTCCAGCCCCCCGTCCCAAATTCTCATCCCCACAGTACCCAAAACATCCCGCGGAAACAGAACTCAAGGTAACACAGCATTGCAATACAGAGCAGACAACTATAAGTTAACAGGCAGCACGTTCAGCGCATAAGATAGCACAGGCAAAGTCCACACAGTACTCCCCGCTGAATTATATTGAACCCCCCCCCCTAGAACCCCGCAACCAACAACAACCCCATAAGAGAGAAAGGGGGAACAGAAAAAGTAACAAAGGGGGAAGCTCTCACACTAAACCCACCTGCGCCTGGTTCCAATAGGACCCTGTAAAAATATAGTTCTCTAGGCCCCCAGCTCGCAGTGACAAACAGAAACATAAAAGAAAAAATATACCAAAAAATATATAACGAGGAGCTAGTTAAACAGCTAGAGTAAACAGTTAGACTCCCCCCCTCCCCCCACACCCCACAAGCGGAACAGAATTTTAATAAGGAAAAAATGAGAAACAAGGGGGGGGAACAGTTCTGCGCTCCACACTTCAACCGCCGCTCCATGCGGTAGGCCTTTCACGAAACCCCTTGCGAGCCTCCGGGACACAGTCCCATCTCCATCAGGCCTCCGAATCCAGCGCAGATCTTTCAAGTCCAATAAACTGTAGATAGGGCTCCCCAAAACACCACAGTGCATGGCAGCCAAATCCGAGCCTCCAGGCCAAAGCCAAAACACAGTGCACACAGGCCTTGCAAGTAATGGTCACAGACACCCGGACCAATGCATCGTGCAATAGAACTCACCACGAAAGGGTCCCGTGAAAGTTCAAGGGCTACGCTGAGAAAGGCCCCTTTGCTGCACTATCTCATCAATGTAGGAGGCTGCCTCTTCCGCCGAAGCGAATGTCCGATGACCTCCACCATGTAGCACGTGCAACCGTGCCGGGTACTGCACAGAGAACTTTATGTTGGCCTCAATAAGCTTTTGACAGAGCGGTGCATAAGCTTTACGTCGCTGGCTCAGAGATGCAGAATAGTCCGGGGCCACTCGAATCTTCACGTTCTCATGTATCAGGCCGCCCTTCTGACGTGCCATCCAGAGTATGGCCTCCCTATGTGGAAAGTAGAGAAACTTGGCAAGAATGACTCGGGGTCGCTGATCGCGGGTTTGCTTGCTTCCCACGTGATGCGCCCGTTCAATCAGCATGTTAGCGCCTCCTTCGAGTCCTTCAACCAGCTGCGGGAGAAGATCTTCCAAATGCAGTTTCAGATCTTTGTCCACAATGGAGTCTGGTATCCCCATCAGCCGCAGGTTATTCCGTCTTGATCTGTTCTCTAGATCATCTATTTTAACGGTTTGTAAGTGCATGTTCGACTTCAGGGCTGTCACTTCCTGCGTTAGAGAGAGCACGCTATCCTCAGCTTTCCCAATACGGTCTTCTGCTTCTTGAAGCCGGCACCCCAGCGCACTCATCGAGCTCTGTAAAATATCCATTTTTTCATGCAGGGCTGTAAATTGTGTAGCCAGCGCTGCAGCCACTGCACCAGAGACTTCCTCTATATACTCCGGGGTAGCAGGTGAGGAAGGCTGCACATGGCTGTCGGCCATCTTAGACACGGCCGCTCCTCGTTCCTTCTCCTTGCGAGAGGTCTTGACGGTAGTCGCCATTCTACCTCTATGACCCGTCAGACACACCAAAATTCTGCTTCGGCGTCTCGCCCAGGCAAAGCTTAATTTTAGGGGACTGTCTGCCCACCAAAGGGCACTAGAAACCTGGTTTGGGCCGGAGGAGACCGGAGCACACACAGACCACGTCTGTTGCCCTCACCGCATCACGTGATCTAAACATTTTTAAATGACCCTCTGAGTGTATAAGTCCAACTTAAAACAATTTCCAGCAGTTCTATGTATAACTGGCCATTTTATTCGCAAAATAACCACAGTAATGTATTTAAAAAGGAGGTATGATACAGGGCCCACTTATGAATGTAGCAAAATGTGATCTTGAGAACATATCACCAGAATTTAAAGACTGCTAGCAAAATCAATTTGCTGCTTTGGATGCAAATGACAGAGCATCAGAAGAGTTATGGGATGACATCAAGAAAGTTGTGCTCGAAACAAGCGAGAAGTCTCTACAAAAAATGAAAAAACAAAAAAGACCAAAATGGATGACCGAAGAACTCTGAAAATCACCCAGAAATGCAGAGAAGTTAAAGCCAAAGGAGAAAAAGAGGCAATCATAGAACTCAGAGATTTCCAACATGCAGCAACATGAGACAAGGAGAAGTACTACAAAGATGCATGTAAGGAAATAGAATCAGAAACTGCACGTAACATGCAGTACAGTGTGCCATGGACCCACCGTGTGTGAACACCACAGCTAACGGCAAGCAGCAGTGTGTCCAAAGGAGTTGCAATCCAAGGTGTGCTGACAGTAGAAGATGTGCTGAGGGATGTGCAGACATGATGCCACATGAGAAATGGAGCTGTAGGTGTAAGGCTATAGACCACAGGCAGCTGCTATTGCAGTCTGTAATGGGGATGTGAGCCACAGTTAACACATGCACACACACCATGAAATGGTGTGTAGTGAACCCAGCATGCAGAGGAGTAAACAACAGTGACAGAAGAAGCATCAGGGGGGCGGGGGGCAAGGGGCTCGCCGCCGCCGCCGCCACTGCTGCTCCCCCCCCCCCCCCCCCCCCTTTGCAGAGAACTCTATCTCCAAAGTTCCTCTGTATGTTCAGATAAGGAGCCGGCAGTCCCAATGGCCCCATTTGCTGGGTCCTTCGCCACACCAGACATCTACTCCCACCCCCACTACATAGGACAACTGTCCCCTTCCCGGGCCACAAGTAGCCCTCACAAGGGTCCTTTGTAGCAATGAAATTGCAGACAATATGCAAATCAAGTCAGCAGTATGCTAATTAAGTCTTTGCAGCATCCTTCAATTCAACAGCAAACACACACATCAAATCACACAGTAACCCCCCCCCCCCCCCTAAACTCTCTGGTTCAACCGGGATGCATCCCAAATGTTTAACTACTTGGATGCCCCGCTACCTCCAACATAGCTTCAAGTAGCTACATCCACCCCAAGTCTGGCGGGCTTTCAAGTGATTGAGCCTCCATGGATGTTACACCATGGTTTGTCTGTTCCTCAATCTGATTCCATCTTCTTCTCCTCCTCCTTGGGCAAGTCTTCAATCTTCCTTCCAAGCTTGGAGCGGTTGAGGAATGAGGTATTGGTCTTTCTAACCAGGGAGAGGACAAGAGTTTACACCCTACCTGGACCTGTCCTCTGGTTCTCCCAACCTGCTGTTCTAATAAGCCTGCACCTCTAGAACAGGGACTAGTGGCAAGATAGGTCTTCCTTGGATGGTAGTCCACCCCCCTACCCAGTGTTCCACTTGAAAATCAACTGCCTATAAGGCCATGTACCAGTGGGTCAAGTGGGCATTGGTGTTCTTTATCAAGTGCAGCCATTTTAGGCCTGCATGGTCGGTTACAAGGGTGAAATAACTACCCAGCAGATAGTAAGTACATCATGGTATCCATTGCTCGCTAGGCACTCCTTTTCCGTGGTTGACTATCTAGTCAAGTCTGTCTCCCCCAGCTTCTGCCTAAGATACATGACCGGGTGTTCTTCCCCAGTGATGTTCTGGCTTAACACTGCTCCCAGGCCTACCCCAGATGCATCAGTTTGCAGTACAAACTACTCCTTAAAGTCTGTTTCTTAACACTGGTTCTTTAAACAGGGCTTGTTTTAGGCTGACGAAGGCCTCTTCTTCCCGCCTGCCCAAATGTACCTGGTTAGGGGATTTGTTTTTCAAAAGATTTGTAAGAGGAATGGCCAGCTCCGCAAAGTGGGGTTGGAACCTTTGGTAATAGCCCACTAGGTCCAAAAACAGTTTGACCTGTTTTTTGGTAGGGTCTTTTCTTGAATAGGCTGCACCTTATTAATGACGTGAAGAACCACAGAAGCGAGTAGTATTGGAAGTCACAGGCGCTTTATTAAATAACCAAACCCCAACGCATTTCGGCTGTTGCCTTCATCAGGGGGTACTAGAGGACAGCAGAACAAAACATTAAAATAAATAAATCAATGAATTAAAATATATCAAAACATGAAAAAATATAAAATTAATACAAAAAATTAATTAATTAATACAAATGATAAATAATAATAATAAATAATTAATCCATAATAAATTAAAATTAAGACAAATACATATAAAAATATACCATATAGATAAGAAAACCAACAATATATGATAATAAAATGTATATACCATACTTACAAGTGAGTCTTATTGGTACACTAGACGAAGCGCACAAAAGCAATAAAGATATGGCACAAACCAATCAATTGGTGGATAATGCTAGATACAATATTAAGAGGTATTGATAATCCTAAACAAGCCTTTATTCTTGTTTTCCTTGACATATCAGCTGCATTTGACAGTGTTAATCACTTTACAATGTTAAACAGACTTCAACAAATTGGAATTACATCTACTGTTTATAATTGGTTCAAATCATATCTATCAAACAGAACTCAAACAGTAAGAATCCACACCCAAATTTCTAACACCTTCAAACAAACTCAGGGTCTCCCGCAGGGTTCTGCATTATCTGCGCTATTATTTAATATTTACTTACAACCAGTTTGTAACATCTTTAAACGTCACAATGTTTATTATCATATCTACGCTGATGATATAATGTTCTACCTCCCATTTGAAATCCCACACCCACCTCTTCAAAAAATAACAGAATGTTTCAATGAACTAACTGAATGGCTCAAAGAACAAAATCTACTTATCAACTTTACTAAAACTGATATATTATTCATCACTAAAAATCAAACATACATACCCCCAAACACGATCACACTAGATACTCATGAAATAAATACAAAAAAAGAAATAAAATATTTAGGTGTGATACTTGACAATAATCTAAATATGGATTCACATATAAAATATCTAACTAAAAAAATACATTACAAACTCAAAACACTAAAACAATTAAGACCATTGATTCATCTACAAGACTTTATTAATATAATTCATGCTATCATCACCCCACATTTTGATTTTGCAAACACAATACTTAATGGCATTTCAAAACAAAATATTAAAAAGATACAAATAATTCAGAACATAGCTGCCAGGATGATTATGAATATAAGCCCACTTGAACATGTTACACCAATTTTGGCTGAACTTCATTGGCTACCTATTTACTCCCGAATCAAATATAAAATTCTTGTCACTACATTTAAACTTATAAATAATCTTGCACCATCGGCACTCAATACACTGATTAATATAGACATCGATAAACGATCCCAAAGAAGCAGAAACTTAAATACCTTAATAATACCAAAAGATTTCACAAAAGCCAGAAAACAAACAAATAAGAGAGCTTTCTCACACTCTGCTCCAATTCTTTGGAACAATCTACCTGACAACATTCGCCTGCTATCTGATATAAAGGAATTTAGAAAAAAATTAAAAACTCACTTATTCATATTACACTACAATACACCCTCAGAACAGAATACTCAAATAGATACAGGCTAACATTTATACTTAATTATTACATACTCTATTCTCAAAATAAATATCACTAATACACTATTAACCATACCACACTCTCATTCACATGATGTTTATAGATGTAAACTAACAATGTATATATGTTCTAATATGTTATACCTTTAATGTTACAACATTCCTTGTAAATTATAATTATCTGTTCTATGTAAACTGACTTGGTATTACATACCAATTAACCTACTGTTCCATGTAAACCGCACTTGATACTAGGGAAAGAGCGGTATATAAATAACTGTTAAATAAATAAATAAATAAATAAAATATTACTCTGTTGTTATTTATTTGCGAGCCCTGCTTGTTCAGCATGCATGGTTTGGTTTCCTCTCTAGGAGAGGGCGTATATGTACACTTAGGGGCATGTTTACTAAACTCCGAAATTGTGCGGGGCCCCGTTAGTGTGCCTGTGCCATATAAGGAGTGGGTGGTTCAGGCAGAAAAAAGAAAAAAAACGGGAGAAAGCGACCGTACTTGTGCAAGTCGCGCAACTGTGCGGGTCCGTATTAGCGCGTGGGAAGGCTAAGCATCGCGCTGCTGGGCACACAAATGAACAGAGCAGTAGTACAACAGTGAAGACACTGAGCAATGGTGCAGGGGCCATGGGTTTGAACCCCCACTGGGCGCAATGAACAAGGCTGGCTCAGGCAGTACCTATTTTGGGGAGGATTGTTTTAGGAGGGAGCCTAATTTTGTGCGGCAGAAGGTGGGGCGCCGATGTGCAAGCACAGGAACAGAGCCACAGCACAATGGTTACAACACTGACCAATGGTGCAGGGGCCATGGGTTCAATCCCCCAAGGTGCTCAATGAAGAAAGCTCACAGAGGCATTATGTATTATGGGGATGAGTGCTGTAGGGGGCAGGTTAGTTTTCTTATCTCTGTTAACACTACTAGCAAACACACTCACAAAGCGTGTTAACATAAGGCGGCCCATAAGGCACATGTTAACATTCACTGTCCGGCAAGGCACCCTAGAATGTCCCCTATAGGGCCCCATATATGTTGCGGTACAGGGTAATGTATAGTGCACCTTATATGGACGGCAACCATAAGGTGCCCTATAGGGCGCCCTATAAAGCACCCTCAGAGGCACCTTATGGGTACAGTACGCTGAGGGTGTTTTTGCTGGCAACAACATATGTACATGACAGTTAAAAAAAACATTGGACAACCCTCTAAAAGAACCCCACTGTGGGTTTGAACCCATGACCTCTGGCTTCACAGGCAGTGACGTAACCATTGGGCTACAGCTCTATAGCTGCCAGCAAGCCCCTGGCTGGCTGCAGAGAGCCGTCATGTCACCACACAGACAGTCTTCTGTGGGAACCAGGATAGGGTTAGGCCACCCGTACCCATGATGCACTGCACATGCAAAGCAGCTGACCACAGATGAACACAAGATGGGGAATCCACCCCAACAGCTCCCCGACCTGGTAGGGGGAAGTGTCCGTGTGCACCCACACAGCACCTCGGCCTGGTAGGGGGGTACTGACCGGGTGTGTTACTGGCACAGAGTAGCTACACACCGTCACATCGTGCGGGTACAGTGCTCACACTGAGGGTGCGGTGATGCGCCCAGGACCAGGTCCACAACACCTGCCATGGCTGACAGAGGCCATGCCGGAGCTCCAAAGCAGTAGTAATCTGAGCGATAGGTAGTTCCTGCAGAAACACCCTGGATTACTCTGTCTGCGTCAGTCAGTGGAACCCCCTATGGACCCCTAGGTGGGCTATATACCACCATCCCTCCCCCTTCCCCCCAGGCCACAGGTGAAAAACAGAGTCCCCTATCAACAGATCCACATTCTACCACCCTACAATGGTGGCAGTAGAGTGGACCATCAACCCCTGTCCTGCTGGTGAACAGACACCCTACAGGGCATCCAAAGCAGCCCTATACACATCCACAACACCATATCAGACAGACATTAGGCCAGGATATGCTAAGCTGCACCCCACCACTATCTGATATTCTCCTGCAGCAGGCCTTCAGCCACTGCACCCTGCAAGGCACTCCATCAAGACACATACCAGCTGAGAACAGTCTGCTAGTTAGTCCTGGTGGAAATGCATGCACCCAGAACTGGGATGGCAGCACACACAAGCAGATAAGTCAGTGACTGGGCCCCACAAGGAAACCCATACATATCACATGAGAGAAATACTATATAGCACTATGGGGGTGCCTAGCCATGCTGGCATCACTGCACAGTCAGGGTGGAGTGTACACCCAGCAGCACATACAGAGGTCACCCTGTCTGTGTAGGTGGTGTCCGGCCACTACAATGTCCCTGCCAGTGCCCTGTGCCCTGTACAGATGCATCCTAGCCAGCACACCCTGTCTGAGCTATACCCATGGTACTTTGCTGCTCATTATGCACATTGTCAGGCCAATACTGGCAACAGTGCTGGCAGTGTGGGCTGTGGAAGGTGTTTGCAGCCAACATACACTGTATAGACCAGAGCTACTCAATTCCAGTCCTGGTGGTCCACAATCCTGCAGGTTTTCGGGATATCCCTAATAAATATGCATGAGATATATATGCATTGGAGATATCCTGCCAACCTGACTGGTTTGTGGCCCTACAGGGCTGGATTTGGAGACCCCTGCCTTACATCTCTGTCATTTACGATTGTGAGTGGGCAAGGTGCAGATGTCCAAGACATCAAAAAAGTTAGATAGCATTTATCACATTCCTCCTCGCTTCTCACCACCACCAAAATATTATCTATTAGACAACTTTTTGGTGGTGGTGAGAATCGAGGAGGCATGTGACACATTCTATCTACCCTTTTGATGTCTAGGATATCTGTACCTTGTTCACTCACAATCTTAAATGACAGAGGTGTAATGCAGGGGTCTCCAAATCCAGCCCTGGAGGGCCACAAACCAGTAAGGTTGGCAGGATATCTCCAATGCATATATATCTCATGCATATTTATTAGGGATATCCCAAAAACCTGCAGGATTGTGGACCACCAGGACTGGAATTGAGTAGCTCTGGTATAGACAGACACACACTCCCACACGTATGCCAGCATTGTGCCACTATAGAGGGGGTTTATCAGCCTTGCCCACCACACCAGTCCTGGGCACAGTACAGGCATGGATATGCTACGCAGTACTGTTGGGGGTCACTCCCCAGGGTGGTAAACACTGTCAGAGACCAGACCTGAAGAACGCACCGCAGACATCGGACAGATTTTTATGTTGGAGATCAAAGAGCCAAATGTGCTTTAAGTAGGACAGTCTACCTGCCAGTACACATAGCAAACGTTTGAGAGCTGTCCACCGCATACCCAGGTGTAGTGTGGCATTGCTAAGGTATGCAGGTGCTAGTATTGGGAGATGCACGCAGGGCCCAATGTCCTGCCTCTCCAGGAGGCATTGGCCAATGGGGCCTGGGGGTGTGGGTATGTTTGCCTCTGTTGGATGTTGCTTTACGGCAGAGTTTCCCAGCTCCAGTCCTGGTGTGCCTACCACTGTTCGGGTTTCCCTGCTGTCCCTCATGAGTATGCATGAGCTACATCTACATGCCATGGGGGTGGTGCATAGATATGCAGCACAGGCATTTGTATTAGCGGCAGCAAGGAGCCTGAATGGTGTGTGGTCCTCCAGGACTGCATTTGGGAGACTCTGCTCTAGGTAATGCCCCTGTTCATGGTGTCTGTGATCAGTGTGCGAAAAGATAGGCGTAATACCAATGCGTATGTCCCCAGCAATCCTGGTTTGTCCATACTATCACGGTTTAGTTGTGTTAGAAATATGTGGACAGGATTGGCAGTAGCCCCAGCTGGGCTTTGGAACCTGTGACCTTCTGTTGTTGCACACACTGTCTGTGTGCACTGCACCACCGTGTTGCCACAGATTGACTGGATTCCATGGGAAGCCCATGACTGTACATCTGACAGGGCCTGTCTGTTGCAGTGGACAGTGCCAGCCTGCACATGGATAGGCCACTGTCTTTGGTGGCTAGCAGCCACTGCCCCCCCCCCCCACCACCTGTCCCCTTACGCCAACATGCTGGCATGTCCTTATCTTGGTAAAAGCATATGGCCTGATTGAGTTGTGGCACTCCCAGACTGCATCTGGGGGACTTGGCTGTAGGTAATGCCCATTTTCATGGTGTGTGAGCGGTGTAGGGTAAAATATGGGTGTTTGCACCATGCTTCTGTTCTCTGCAATATAGGGGTGTCGTTACTATCTCTGTTTAGTGGTGGGTAAAATGTGGGGACTGGGCTGGTAGGTGCCACAGTTGGGATTTGAACCTGTGGCTCTCTGGTCCTATAGGTACTGGCTCTGTCTGTTGCACCACACTGTGGCCACAGAGACAGTGCAGTCCCTGGAGATAGGAAACCTGACCAAAAGAGTAGGGAGCCCTGCTCTGCACATTTTTACTGTGGGCTCATTCACCGTGTCTGGCGACAAAAGTGCAAATAAAACCCGCAAATGACCGTGGAAAACGGGGGAAAAATATAACCAAGCTGGCCAACAGTGATATTAATGGGCACACATAAAAATACACACCCAGGAAAGCTCCACAGAAAGGAAATGATTTTTGGAAGGGTCTCCGCTCCGTAGACCCTTCCAAAATTCATTTCTTTTTTTTGTAGCTTTCCTGGGTGTGTTTTTTATTTTTGCCCATTGCTAGCACTATTTCCCAGCTGAATTATAATTTTTAAACATTTTCGTGGTGGTCATTTTGGGTTTTATTTGCACTTTTGTTCTGTGCACATGTATCACACTGCTCACGTTTTGTAGGTTTCCCCGGTTTTGCTGTACATTGCTGACGTAAATGGTTTCTCTTCCCTTTAAATGCCCTCTACCGCGAGTGTTTCACTCGCGGTATTTTTGCTTTGAAATTCGGCCCCGATAATGTGCGGGGAGCCTCTCCCCTCCCCTTCCCCGCCCATTAACCCCGTCTCTCCGCCCCTCGGGAGCCTTCCTCCGCCCTCCGTTAGCCTTTCCACGCCTCTATCGGACATTTGCGGGCCCGTACTTGTGCGGGGCCCGTTAGTGTGACGCGCACCTTCGCGGGGGTTCATCGCACGTGTGCGGGGCGCTTAAGAGCACTTAAGTGCTGCTTTTAGTGCGCTATTGTGCGGCACGCAATTGTGCGGTTTTTAGTAAACATGCCCCTTAATTTATATATGTATATATATGTTCATATGTGTATATGTGTATATATATGTATATGTATATATATATATATATACATACATATATATATTTTACAGGTTTTTAATATAGCATATGGTTTATGTGCAGTGTGTTTATGTGCAGTGTGGACTGTATGTTATGTATGACACATTATGTGTTTTTATATATATATATATATATATATATATACAAAAAAAAATTTTAAAATTTTTTTAACAGCTTTACTTTGTATTCTATTGTTATGTACCTTAGGTACTGTTCGATTGTTTTTACCTTGTTTTTTGTAGATGCACTGATAAATTATGGATATAAGGTACCTGGCTCATTCATCATTTTTTTATATATTTGTGGGCTCTGCTAGCCATGTTTTCACGTTGAAAATTTTGGTCTCCTATGAGAGTGTTTTTCCGTTGAAAGATAGTTGCGTTTTTTAGGTTTTTAATCACCTTGTTTTAATGTGCCTTAATTATTGTTATATTCAGCGGTATAATAAGTAATATATAGTTTTAATTATTTATTATTTATTAATATTATTTATTATTTATTATTTTTATTTTTTATCCTTTATACATTTTTAGTGCATTTATTTCGTGATTTTTGACGGCATGTGCCTCAGATGTCTAGTTTGATTCTCAACGTGATAAGATTGACGTTTTTAGAATGGCCCTTCTTTGATGGCAAAGGTTGCTGAAATTAATGTATTGATTATTTTATTATTTTTTATGTTTTAGTAAGACGATATTGTGTGCCAAAACAATTGTGTGATTCACTTTCACTAACGCGCCAAAATCGCAGTTTTTAGACTAGGCTTAGATGTCATTCATGACGGTAAGTCCGCTGCTTGTGAGGTTTATTGATTGCTTTCTTCTTCATTACTACAATTGTTTTTATATTTGTTTTATTTTGACCTCTGGATTTTTTACCCGATATCAAGTGTTTTACTATAGTGCTTGTTAATATAAGATGCTGGTTTACTCCGTTGACGTCATCTCATGCATATGTATTTTTTCGGTGCAGCCTGTCATTTTAAATGCACGCCAAAGTCGGCGTTCTCAAGGATTTTACATAGCTGGCCGTTGGTGTTCAGGTATCTGCTCTTCGAGCTGTCATTTTTGGTTATATACTTTTGGTTACTTTCTTCTATGTTTTTAACTTTCCTATGAGTTGGCAATTGTTGGCGTTTTAAGAAGGTGCTGATAAGATTTGTTCTAACTGGGATGCTTAGCGATTCCTTTATATTTTTCTTCACTCTCTAGTATACCACATAGGTCGCATGTATAATTTGAGCAGTAATATGGGTGGCTTTTAAATATTATGGGTTGAAATAAATGGTCAGATGCTGGTGTTATAGATCCTTTGTGATGGTTTCCCCGGCAGTCATCTGTTTAATTCGGGTTGCAATTTTTAAACGAGTCCATGCAATGCTGATAAAACCCTATGTTGCTCTATACTCCTGCACCCATGTATTTACCTGCCGTTGAGCAGTCCTGCCTTTTTTAAAAAAACACAGAGTCTTTTTCTTTCAGCTTGCGTTTGTAACAATGTTATTACATATGTTTGTCCGATAGAGTGCATGCTCTGTGCTCATTATTATCTTGTTTCAATAAGATATTTCAGAAGACTATGGGGTATGTTCACTAAACTCCGTTGCTGTGCGGGTCCCCGTTAGTGTGCTGGTGCCATATAAGGAGTGGGCGGGCCAGGCAGAAAAAAGCAAAAAACCGGACCGTACGTGTGTGCGTCGCGCTAATGTGCGGGGCCCACATTAGCACGTGGGAAGGCTAAGTGGGCCGCTGCTGCAAAACCAAACAACAGAGCTGTAGTACAACAGTGAAGACACCAACCAATGGTACAGGGGCCAGGGGTTCAAACCCCCATTGCACTCAACAAAAAAGACCAGCTGAGGCACCAACATTTATGGGCAAAAGTGGTTAGGAGGCATATTAATTTTGGGCGGCAGAAGGCGGCGCACTGTTATTTTTATTACGGCATGAGGCAGCGCACTGTTTAGTGTGGGCGGCAGATGGCGGCACATTGGTAAGTTTGGGCGGCAGAAGGCAGTGCGCTGATAAATGTGGGCAACAGAAGGCGGCGAGCCGGTGGGCAGAAGGCGGCACGCTGATGTGTGAGGGGGCAGTCCAATAGTGGGAGGGAGAAGTGGCGCGCTGATGTGCAAACAACAGGAACGGAGCCATAGCACAATGGTTAAGACACTGACCACTCGTGCAGGGATCATGGGTTCAATTCCCCACAGTGCCCATTGAAGACAGCTGGCTGAGGCATTATTTTAGGGGCATTTCCATGTTGTGCGGCATAAGGCGGCGCGCTGTTAATTTAGTGCGCCACAAGATGGCACGCTGATGGCTACAAGGCTGCGCACAGATGCACAAACACAGGAACAGAGCCACAGCACAATGGTTAGGACACTGACCAATGGTGCAGGGGCCAGTGGTTCAACCCCTCACAGTGCTCAGTGAACAAGGCTGGCTGGGGCAGTATGTATCATGGTGAGGAGTGCTGTAGGAGGCCTTCCATTTATATTTTATTTCCCACCACTAGTAAACCCGTTCTCACAGTGTGTTAACATACGGATGCCCGTAAGGCACATGTTACAGTGCACTGTCCGCCAAGGCACCCTAGAATGTCCCCTATAGGGCACCATGTATGTTGCGACACAGGATAATGTATAGTGCACCCTATATGGATGGCAACCATAAGGTGGCCTATAGGGCGCCCTATAAAGCACCCTCAAAGGCACCTAATGGGTATAGTAAGCTGTGTGTGGTTTTGCCGGCATAGACATATGTACAGTAAATAAAAGTAAAGCTGTGGACAGCCCTAGCAAAGGGCCCCACTGTGGGTTTGAACCCATGACCTCCGGCTGTACAGGGAGTGACGTAACCATTGGGCTACAGCTCTAAAGCTGACAGCAAGCCCCTGGCTGGCTGCAGAGAGCCTGTACGTCACCCCACAGACAGTCTGCTGTTGTAGACAGGATAGGGTTAGGCCACCCGTACCCATGATGCACTGCACATGCAAATCAGCTGTCCACAGATGCACACAAGATGGGGAATGCACCCCAACAGCTACCCGGCCTGGTAGGGGGAATTGTCCATGTGCACCCACACAGCACCTCGGCCTGGTAGGGGGTCCTGAGCGGGTGGACTACCAGCAAAGAGTAGCTACACACCGTCACATTGTGCGGGTACTGTGCTCACCCTGAGGGTGTGATGTGGCGGCCAGGACCAGGTCCACAACACCAGTCATGGCTGGATGAGGCCATGACAGAGCTCCAAAACAGTACTAACCTGTGAGATAGGAAGGTGCTGCAGAAACATGTTGGATATCTCTGTCTGTCTCAGTTAGTGGAAACCCCCATGGACCCCTAGGTGGTCAAAGAACCCCCCCCCCCCCCCCCATGGCAGCAGGGTGGACCATCAAACCCCCAGTCCTGCTGGGGAACAGACACCCTACAGGGCAGTCCAAGCAGCTCCACACACATCCATAACACAATATCAGACAGACTTTAGGCCTGGATATCCAAAGATGCACCCCAGCACTATCTGATATTCACCTGCAGCAAGCCATCAGCTGCTGCACCCTGCAAGGCACTCCATCAAGACACATACCAGCTGTGAACAGTCTGCTGGTTAGCCCTGATGGAAATGCATGCACCCAAAACTGGGGTGGCAGCACACACAAGCAGAGAGTTCTGTGAAGAGGCCCCAACAGGAAACCCACATATTACAAGAGAGAAACACAATACAGCACTATGGGGGTGCCTAGCCATGCTGTCATCACTGCACACTCAGGGTGAGAGTGCTCCCCCAGCAGCACATACAGAGGTCACCCTGTCTGTGTAGGTGGTGGCCTGGCACTACAATGTCACAGCCAGTGCCCTATGCCCTGTGCATATGCATCCTGGCCAGCCCACCATGTCTGACCTATACCCATGGTACCTTGCTGCTCATTATGCACATTGGCAGGCCAATACTGGCAGTAGTGCTGGCAGTGTGGGTTGGGGAAGGTGTTTGCAGCCAACACACACTGTATAGACAGACACACACTCCCATACCTATGCCAGCATTGTGCTACTATTGAAGGGGTGATTAGCCTTGGCCACCACACCGGTCCTGGGCACGGCACAGGCATGGATATGGTACGCAGTACTGCTGGGGGTCACTCCCCAGGGTGGTGAACACCGTCAGAGGCCAGGCCTGGAGCACGCACCGCAGACACCAAACAGATTGTTCGGATGTGGTCAACTAGCAGTATGTGCGTAACGTAGGGATATCTATCAGCCTGTACTCTTAGCAAACGTTTCAGAGCTGTGTACCTCAGGTGTAGGGTGACATTGCTAAGGTATGCAGGTGCTGGTATTGGGAGATGCACGCAGGGTCCAATGTTCTGCCTCTACAGGAGACATTGGCCAATGGGGCCTGTGGGTGTGGGTGTGTCTGCCCCTGTTGGCTGCTGCTTTACGGCAGCGCTTCCCCACTCCAGCCCAGTTTTGCATCACACTGTTCGGGTCTTCCTGCTGTCCCTCATGAATATGCATGAGCTACATCTACATGCCGTGGGGGTGGTGCATAGATATACAGCACAGGCATTTGTATGAGTGGTAGCATGGAACCTGACTGGTGTGTGGCCCACCAGGACTGCATTTGGGGGATTCTGCTGTAGGTTCTGCCCCTGTTCATGGTGTCTGTGCTCAGTGGGGTAAAAGATAGATGTATTACCATTGCATATGTCCTCGTCACGAAAGGTGTGTCCTTACTGTCACTGTTTATTTGTGGGGAAAATATGTGGGCAGGATTGCCGGTAGCCCCAGCTGGTCTTTGAACCTGTGACCTTCTGTTCTTGCATGCACTGTCTGTGTGCACTGCACCACTGTGTAGCCACAGCTTGGCTGAATTCCCTGGATAGTCCATGACTGTGGATCCGGCAGGGCCTGTCTGTTGCTGTGGACTGTGCCAGCCTGCACATGGCTAGGCCTCTGTCTTCTGTCGCTAGCAGCCACTGCCCCCTGCACCACATGTACTCGTCCGCCAACATGCTGGCATGAGCTTCTCCCATAAAAAGCAGGTGACCTGATTGGAATGTGGCAGTACGGGACTGCATTTGGGGTACTTGGCTGTGGGTAATGCCCATTGTTGTGGTGTGTGTGCGTTGTTGGGTAAAATATGGGTGTTTTCCCCATGCTTATGTCCCCTGCAATACAGGGGTGTCTGCGCTATCTGTGTTTAGTGGTGGGTAAAATATAGGGACTGGGCTGGCAAGTGCCCCAGCTGGGCTTTGAACCTCTGACCTTCTGATCCTAGAGGTACTGACTCTGTCTGCTGCACCACACTATGGCCACATAGATAGTGCAGCCCCTGGAGGTAGTAAGCCTGGCAGGATGGAGTCACAAACCCTGCTCTACGCAAATTTACTGTGGGCATATGCATCCTGTTTGGTGACAAACGTGCACATAAACCCCGGAAATGACCACGGGAAATGGGGGACAAAATATCACCACGCTGGGCAACAGTGATATTAATGGGCAACCATAGCAAACACTCCCAGGAAAGCTCCACAAAAGGAAATGTTTTTTGGAAGAGTCTCCGCTACGTAAACCCTTCCAAAATTCATTTCTTTTTTCTGGAGCTTTGCTGGGTGTGTTTTCTGTATTTGCCCATCACTATAACTGTTCCCCAGCTGAATTACTATTTTTAATAGTTCTGTTGTGGTCATTTTCTATTTTTATTTGCACTTTTGTGCTGTGCACATGTATCACATTGCTCACGTTTTGCTGGTTTCCCCGGTTTTCCTGTACATTGCTGACGGAAATGGTTTCTCTTCCTTTTAAATGCTCTCTACCGCGAGTGTTTCCCTCGCGGTAGTTTTTACATGCAAATTCGGGCCCGATACTGTACAGGGAGCCTCTCCCCTCCCACTCTCCACCCATTGACCCCGTCCCTCCGCCCCTCCGGAGCCTTCCTCCGCCCTCCTTTAGCCGTTCCACGCCTCTATCGGACATTTGCGGGCCCGCACTTGTACGGGGCCCGTTAGTGTGCCGCGCACCTTTGCGGGGGTGACACGCACATGTGCGGGGCGTTTAACCGCGTTTATTAGCGTTTCAGTGCCACGTTTCCGTGCGCTCTTTTGCGGCGCGCACATTTCCGGTTTTTAGTAAACATCCCCCTATGTGCTCTAAGGATGATTTATTTTCATTGCTAATTTTATATTTATTATTATTTTTATTTTTATTTTTATTTTTATTTATCTTTGGGTTTAATCTGTAGGTCTGGGTTTTCCATTGTGTCCTTTCTTAACCATTTATTTATTTATTTTTTAAGTCATGTATAATGTTGCATGTCTAAATTGATGGTTTTAATTGTTTAAGTATCATATTAATGTTTTTATATTAACTTCTAGCATTATCCACCAATTGATTGGTTTGTGCCATATCTTTATTGCTTTTGTGCGCTTCGTCTAGTGTACCAATAAGACTCACTTGTAAGTATGGTATATACATTTTATTATCATATATTGTTGGTTTTCTTATCTATATGGTATATTTTTATATGTATTTGTCTTAATTTTAATTTATTATGGATTAATTATTTATTATTATTATTTATCATTTGTATTAATTAATTAATTTTTTGTATTAATTTTATATTTTTTCATGTTTTGATATATTTTAATTCATTGATTTATTTATTTTAACGTTTTGTTCTGCTGTCCTCTAGTACCCCCTGATGAAGGCAACAGCCGAAACGCGTTGGGGTTTGGTTATTTAATAAAGCGCCTGTGACTTCCAATACTACTCGCTTCTGTGGTTCTTCAGTTTGCTTTGCGAGCAGTGCTCCTGTTTGTGTTTCCTTATTAATGACGTGTCACACTACCCCATTTCCTATCTAGTAGCCTAAGTATTGTACCTCCCAGTTTGCCAACTTCAATTTCTTAGGGCTGGCTGTAGACCCGGCCCACCTTAAAAACTGCTGTAGTTAACCCTCGGGCTCAACTTTAACAGAGCTGTGGGAAAGAAAGGAGTCAGTTCTTTCCCGTGGCTCTGCAGAGCCGGGGCCGCCAACCGCCAGGCGTGCAGGGCCTCCCATGGGGGCGAGGGGGGGGGGCAGCTAGGACCTGAAATGAGTAGATTGGGGGAGCGACTAGCACTGGAAATAGGCAGATTGAGGGGGCTGGCACTAGAAATGGGCAGAATGGGAGGGGGGCTAGCACTGGAAATGGGCAGATTGGGGGGGACTAGAACTGGAAATGGGCTGATTTTAGGGGGACTAGCACTGGTAATGGGTTGGTTAGGGAAAGCTAGGACTGGAATGGACTGATCGAGTGGGGGCTGGGACTGGTAATGGGATGATTAGGGGGGACAGGCTGAGGGGGGACTAGCACTGGAAATGGCTGATCGGAGGGGGACTAGGACTGGTAATGACCTGATTAGGGGAGGCAAGGACTGATAATGGACTGTTGGGGGGGGTTAGAACTAGTAATGGACTGATGGGGGCTAGAACTGGAAATGGTCAGATTGGGGGAACTAGCACTGGAAATGGGCAGATTGGGAATGGGAATGGGTTTATCGAGTGGGGGCTGGGACTAGCACTGGAAATGGGCCGATCGAGGGGGCTAGGACTGGTAATGACCTGGTTAGGGGAGGCTAGGACTGTTAATGGGCTGATGGGAGGTTAGAACTGGTAACGGACTGATGGGGGGCTGGCATTGGAAATGGGCTGATCAGAGGGGGGATAGGACTGGAAATGGGCTGATCGCGCGGAGGGGAGGATAGAGCGGCTGGCCCTGGAAGAAAACTGGGGCTAGGGCTACAAATGGGCTGATGTGAGGAGATGGGAGAATGAAATTGGAAGGGAGTGGATGCTGAGAGGGGCTGCCATGGTATTTTGACTAGAAGGGCTGGACAATGGGGAAGGAGGAGGACTAGAAGGGAATGGACACCAGTGGCAGTCATGGGAATGCAAGTTGACATTGGAAGGTGCTGGGAGGGAGGATTGGAAAGGGGCTGATACTGGGAAGGGTTACTGGGACTGGAAATAGGCTGATGGAAAGAAGTGAAAAAAACAAAACAAAAGAAGAAATAAGAAATGGCAGATGGACCATAGACCACAGAAAGAGCTAAGAAAAGACAGGAAAGCAGAAGCCTCAGATTGGGACCAGCATGATCAGAGAATAAAATGGTCAGACAACAAAGGTAGAAAAATCATTTTAGTGATTGGACTTTGTGCTATCTTATTTATCTGATGTTGCACTGTGTGAGGAGTCTGGCTTCTTGGGGTTTCAGTTTAAATTTTGTCTTTTTTTATAGTGCCATCAAGTCAGTGTTGACTCATAGTGACCCAGCTACCTCTGGGCTTTCTTGGCAATGTATTGCTGGAAGTAGATGGCTAGCCTTTTCTTCTGAGGCAATGGAGGGTAAAGTGACTTGCCTAAGGTCACAAGGAGTGCCAGTGGGAATTGAACCTTTGATCTTCTAGGTACTAGGCAGTTGCTTTAACCACTAGGCTACTCCTGCACTTTAGATTGTGGTTACTTATTCTGTACTTGGTGAGGGTCAATGTTGTGAGTGTGTGACTGAGGCCAGGTATTCTGTTAAAATGGAGTTTGTACATAAAGATCTATCTGTACTGTAGTAATTTGACATGTTCAGCTTTTCAAATAGGTGCATGGATGTTCCGGGGCCCACTGTAGTATTTACAGTGACACTTTTTTTGGTGGGCTCCTTATGTGAGTTTTGGAAGCTGATGCTGATATGGTATGGTATGGTAGATTTACTCTATAGATACTTAGGGGCATGTTTACTAAACCTTCTTAATGTGCGCTCTGTGACGTTATCGCGCACTAAGGTACCTTAGCATGCGATAATGGCGCTTTAGCAGGCGCTTGGGTACCTTAGCGCGCGTTAACGCGCGCAGCGGCACAAATGAGCGCTGAAGGTGGGGAAAGGCTCCCGGAGGGCGGAGGAAGGCTCCCTAGGGGCGGAGAGAAGGGGTCAATGGGTGGAGTGTGGGAGGGGAGAGGCTCCCTGCACACTAACGCTGTGAAATCCAAGGCTCAAAACTAACGCCAGTGAAACCCTGGCGTTAGAGCTGATTTAAAGGGAAGAGAAACCATTTCTGTCAGCAATGTACAGCAAAATCAGGGAAACCTACAAAAAAGTGATAACTGTGATACATGTGCATGGAACAAAAGGGCAAATAAACATTGAAAATGACCCCAACAAAATATAAAAAAAACATAACCAAGCTGGGAAATAGTGATAGTAATGGGAAACATCAAAAAGCACTCCCGAGAAAGCTCCAAAAAAAAGATATGAATTTTGGAAGGGTCTACGCTCCGTCCCCATACAAGGTGAATGATCCCACAGTGCAATTGCACTCATCAGGGTTTCCCTCTCCATTGGACAGGTTTCCTATGGCATGCACATGTTCCACAACAGCAGGACGGGCTTGTCGGAATGGGCAACTGGACAGATGATGGGAAAGGGGACACAGAGGACTGCAGACGGCACATGCTGTACTGCAGCTGGGCCACAGTGCGGACTAGGGTGATGCCTAGGTGGCCCATAGGAATGCTGAAACAGTAGAGCAGCCAGACAGCAACTGATGAGGGCCCAGCATGGGCACGAGTGTGCTTCCCACAGTGTCACTGGGGATAGTACCCAGTAGGGACCCCCAAGGGCACAGAACAGTGGCAGGCGGTGCTGGGGGGAAGCATGGACATCTATGCAGGCACCCCTAACCCAGAACCCGCACCATAGGCAGCCGCCTACCCACACACTGGATGGCCTGAGACTGCGCTCCACCAGCACCACCAGCAGAAGAGCATGTCAGCAGGGTGGCAGAGGGGCACTGGTGGTGGAGGGGGCAGTGGCAGCTGCTCAGAGCAGACCGTGGCCTAGCCCTGTGTAGGTGGGTGCCATGCACTGCAACAGACAGGCCCTGTCTGATGAACATTCATGGTATCCCCAGGGAATGTACTGTCTCTGTGGCAACACAGTGGTACAGTGCACACAGCCAGCGTGTTCAGGAGCAGAAGGTCACAGGTTCAAGTCCCAGCTGTGGTTCCTGCCAACCCAGCCCCCATATTTTACCCACTATGAAATTGTGCTAATACAGAAAGAACCTTTATTGCAGATGACGTAAACATGCCCAAAACACCTACATTTTACCCTACAGAGCACAGACACCATAAACAGGCTCATTACCTAGAGCAGAGTCTCCCAAATGCAGTCCTGGAGGGCCAAACACCATTCAGGTTCCATGCTGCCTCTAATAAAGATGCCTGTGCTGCATTTCTATGCACCACCCCCATGGTATGCAGATGTATCTCATGCATATTCATGAGGGACAGCATGAAAACTCGAACAGTGTTTGGCATACCAGGACTGGAGTTGGGAACCTCTGCCATAAAGCAGCAGCCAACAGGGGCAGGCACACCCGCACCCACAGGCTCCATTAGCCAATGCCTCCTGGAGAGGCAGGACATTGGGCCCTGCGTGCATCTCCCAATACTAGCACTTGCATACCTAAACAATGCCACCCTAAACCTGGGAATACGGTACACAGCTATCAAAAGGTTGCTATGATTACTGGCAGATAGCAATTCCTAAGTTACGCACAATTTGCTGATTGAGCTGCATCATAGCAACCTTTCTGATGTCTGTGGAGTGTGCTTCAGGTCTGGTGTCTGACAGTGTTTACCACCCTGGGGAGTGACCCCAACAGTATTGCGTACCATATTCATGCCTGCACTGTGCCCAGGACTGGTGTGGTGGCCAGGGCTGCCAAACACCTCTATAGTAGCACAATGCTGGCATAGGTATAGGAATGTGAGCCTGTCTATCCAGTGTGTGGTGGCTGCAAACACCCTCCACAGCCCACACTGCCAGCACTGTTGCCAGTATTGGCCTGCCAATGTGCATAATGAGGAGCAAGGTACCATGGGTATAGCCCGGACAGGGTAGCCTGGCCAGGATGCATCTTCACAGGGCATAGGGCAATGGCTGGACATTGTAGTGCCCGGACACCACCTGCACAGACAGGGTGGCCACAGCATGTCCTGTTGGGAGATCACTCTCACCCTGAGTGAGCAGTGACCACGGCATGGCTAGGTTCCCCCATAGTGCTATATAGTATTTCTCTCATGTGATATTTATGGGTTCCCTTTTGGGGCCCAGTCACTGACTTATCTGCTTTGTGTGTATGCATCTCCATCAGGAATATGGACTAGCTAGTAGACTGCAGCTGGTATGTGTCTTGCTGGAACACCTTGCAGGGTGCAGCGGCTGAAGGCTTGCTGCAGGAGAATATCAGATAGTGGTGGGGTGCAGCTTAGCATTTACGGGCCTAATGTCTGTCTGCTATTGCTTTATGGATGTGTAGGGTGTCTGTTCCCCAGCAGGACTGGGGTTGATGGTCCCCTCTACTGCCACCATTGCAGGGAGGTAGAATGTTGATCTGTTGGTGGGAGACCCTGTTTACCACCCTCAGCCCAGAGGGTGGGGTGGTGGTACATAATTCTCCTATGGGTCCATAAGGGCTAAACCAGACTGAGAAATTCAGATGTATCCAAGGTGTGTCTGCAGAAACTACCTATCTCACACACTAGACCTGCAGCATGGCCTGTTTCTGCCATGGAAGGTGCTGTGGACCTGGTGCTGGGCGCCCCACCTCACCCTCAGGGTGAGTACAGTACCTGCACAATGTGACGGTGTGTAGCTACTCTGTGCCAGTAACGCACACGGTCAGTTCCCCCTACCAGGCTGAGGTGCTGTGGGGGTGCATACCCCATCTTGTGATCATCTGTAGACTGCTGATTTGCATGTGCAGTGCACAGTGGGGTTATTTGATAGGACTGTCCAAAGCATTGTCTATTTTTACTGTACATTAGTGCTGCCAGCAAAAACACCCTCAGAGTACTGTAACCATAAGGTGCCTCAGAAGGTGCCCTATAAAGCGCCTTCTGAGGCACCTTATGGTTACAGTCCATATAAGGTGCCTAATAAGGTGTCCTATGGAGCGCCTTATAGGGGACATTATAGGGTGCCGTGGCGGACAGTGCACTTTATAATGTGCCCTATTGGGTGCCTTATGCGGCATCTTAGGTTACGGCACGTGAGGGTGTGTTTGCTGGCAGCAATAATTAAAATACAAATAAAATGCCTCAGGAAACAATACTTACATGTCAAAGCTGATGCCTCAGCCAGCCTTATGCATTAGGCACACTGGGGGATCAAACTCATGACCCCTGTATCATCAGTCAGTGTATTAACCATTGTGAAAACTTCTGTTTCTATGTTGGGATGTCTGTGTGCCTACTTAAGATTACCGCGCGGTAACGCGCTTAGCGGCGCTTCATCCGATAATGTGCGCAGCAGCATGCGTTATCGCACGCTAATCCCGTTTTTCTACTTTAGACTGAAACGCCCACTCCTTATATGGCATCCTGCACACTAACGCCGGGCGCACATTAAGAAGGTTTAGTAAACATGCCCCTTAGTGACTTTGTTGTAGGGTTTTGTATTAGTTCACAATATGCCTGGTACTGGAGAATGTTTGTTGTTGTTAGTGAGATGATCAGAATCAGATTTTTTTTAAGTATTGTGTTCTGTAGGTGAATGTCCTGGTTCTGCTCTGCACCCACTGTTGAAGGAGGTTCTGTGGATGCAAAATATATGTTGAAAAAGAAAAAGCAATAACCATCACACAGTTTACAACAACAAAATAAAAATGAGTTATAATTTAGTTTTATAAACTGTGCTGTGGTTCTCACTCTCTTTTAGTTCCTTGGTGTGCAAACATCTGGCATTTCCTCCATATAATCTAATCAGCTTTTTGGTTTGGATCAGTCCCTGATTGGAGTTTTGAAAAAGCTCCACCCCCTCTAAGGGAGGGGGGGCGCCATCTCATCCTTCACCTCAGGCAGCAGATTGCCTTGAGCTGCTTACCACCACCTTAATGGGATGCAGTAAGTGCACCTGCAGCACGTGTGGAAATCAGATTAATACAGGGGTGGCGCTGAAGCTGCATTAACAGCATGAGGACGTGCTAGGCATGCCTCCATTCATTAGCACAAGTCTGTGCCATCCCCTGTGATACCTTTTGGGCTGAATGCATAGCAAACTACCGCATTTTAGTAAAAATATCCCTAAATTACCTAACCCCCATAACCAAATGGCAATATGTAAATAGCAGGTCTAGCATTCAGGGGGTTATTTTAGAAGCTTTGTTTGTCAATATCGGCACTTGCATGTGTAAATGACAATTTTAGAAAGGACTGAATTACATGTAGGCATGTCAGGGATGTGGCTAGGCTGTGGCCAGGGCAGGTCAAAAATATACACGTGTATGATGAAAACTATCCGCTTCGGGATTTACACCTGCTCCCTGGCATATTTAGGTTTTTAAAGAGTGCTCGTTTCAGCTAGCCCTTTACAGGGGCATTAAGGGGTTATCTTCCTTTATTCCCTGTTTATTTCCCCTCCGTATTGAAATTAGAGAAAGAAAACAGCATCTGTATTTAAGTGGTGGCTTGTAAATTAGCTCACCTGCTCATCAAAGCTGCAAAATATTGGCATCCACATCTATGTAGGTGTTTCTTCCACTGTTTTGTCCCTCATGTAAGCTTGCAAAATGGCTTTTCCTGCTTTACATGGATTCATATCCACATACACTCCTGCATATCTTTCTAGGTATTTTAGAATGGCCCCAGGTTTATCCTCATCCCTGTTCTCTTCTAAGTTTTAGAAAAGTCTTTGTTAGAGATATTTGAGGATGGCATCTTGTAATCTCTGAGTGGTTTGATCCCACTGACAACACAAGGGCCATTGGGCTTACGTGGTGTACACGCATACAAAAGAGGTTACATGCAATTTCAAGGCCATATGGTCTAGCAATCTCAACATGCACCATCCTGATACTTATATAAGAACATATGTTATGCCATACTGGGTTAGACCAAGGGGCCATCAAGCCCAGTATCCTGTTTCCAACAGTGGCCAGTCCAGGTCTCAAGTAGCTGTCAAGTACCTGATGACTCTTACATATTTCTACCACTACAAACTGCAGGTTGGTGATCCTTTCCTAAGGCAGAAATGCTTTTGCTCAAGTTATGGCTAGCAGAGCTCACGTGAATTCCAGTTGAGGCAACAAGCTCAAATGGGACTTGGGTAAACGATAACTCCAACACCTGGATGGTTGTGTGCATTGAAACTAGGGCACCTTCCCAAATAATCAGAAAGAGCAAAACATTCATCTCTAATTTGTGCAGATATGCTAGTAGAGCTAAACATTTTGTGTGGAGTCAAGCTGCTGAGGTTAGACGAGAAGGCGGGATGCATTACTGGATTCAATTATTCCCTCTTACATATCTGTGTCCTGTAACCTGGGTGTATCCGTTAGCGTAAGCTTCTGTTAGAGCCAGAGAGCATAACCAATTTCCTTTTTGCAAAGAGGATTAAGGTGCCCAAGGATATAGTAGGCTTTTGGATATCATTTTACAGTATTTTATGTTATTTGCTTCACAAGATGTCTGGTAGTGGAATTTGTGTTGCTGTTCCTGCAGCGGCACCGTGATTCGCAAGGGGAAGTATCCTAGTTCCATTGTTAAAACATGGAGAGTGTGCTAATTAGAGGTGTAGGGTTCATATTGAGATTCTGTCCAATCCTCCCTAGGATCCAACTGTCATTCCCATTCAGGAGAATTTGTGGGATGACACTATAATTATAATTTTACTAGGTGACTAAAACCGGCTGGGGCTGGCATATTAATCAGAAAATGACCAATCAGAATTGAGTTTTCATTTCCAATTAAGGAGCTAGCCAGGGCTCTAATTCTACTTTCTTTCTTCTGATTGGCAGTGGCTACAGTTAGCCAGAACCACTGCTCAACTTGCTAGAACAAGGGAGTGCCTTAAGGGTCCGCCCTCTCGGCACTACTGTTCAACATATACATCCAGCCAATATGCTACATCCTGAAAGCGAACAGCATCCAATATACAATCTATGCAGATGATATTATGATATACACGCCTATCTCAACTGACAACCCAGACTACTCTAAAATAACTGACTGCCTCACACAAATGACAAGATGGTGTAAAGACAACAACCTCGCAATCAACTACAACAAGACTGAGGCACTAATAATCACTCGCAACCAAGATTTCATCCACCCACCAGACATCAGAGTACAAAACACAACCATACCAATGAAATCGGAAGTAAAATACCTCGGAGTGACCCTGGACAACGAACTGAATCTCAAAACACACGTAAGCAAAACAATCAAAAATGCATACCACAGGATGAGAATCATCAGAAGACTTAAACCCCTCCTCGCCACAGAACACTTCCGTACAGTATGCCAAGCTCTAATTACTCCCTTACTGGATTTCTGCAACCCCATCTACCTTGGGCTAGCAAAACAAACACTCAAACCACTACAACTAGCACAAAACACTGCAGCCCGCATAATATCTGGATCAACAAGACATGAACACATTACTCCTGTTCTAAAAGACCTACACTGGCTCCCAATCAGTTCACGCATCAAATACAAAACAATCATAAACATATTCAAGATCAAACACCACACTTCAGCCAACAGCCTGCACACCCTCATACAACCAGACACCAGCACTCGCCCAAGAAGAAAAGGAACCTCCAACAGAGTCAACACCCCGAGTGACTTCAGAAAAACACGCAAGGACACCACAGAGAGAGCTCTCCCCCTGGCTGCCCCAACAATATGGAACTCCCTCCCAGACGAATTGAGATCGACAACGGACCTCAAAGACTTTCGCAAACAGCTGAAGACAACACTGTTCATAGAACACTATGGACACGTCACTTAACCGTACTAACAGGAACTACCAACTTACCCCTTCCAACCCTGATAAGAAATTGTACAATGGCACATGATATATCTTAAACCCTAATTGTATAGAACAATGTATTATAGCTCATGCTGTACAATAGCGCACAATGTACATAGCTAAACCTAATCTAATACACTAACTTCTTACACGCAAATCATGACACTTCTTTCACTGCATGAAATACTCGTCCACTACTTTTGATTGTATTGCTGTTACACCGCCTTGATTATAGGATAAGGCGGTATAGAAATACTGTTAAATAAATAAATAAGGGAAACGAACATGAGTGGTAGAGTACAGCATTTACACATGCACAACCAGCGGAAGCTCAGAAAGTGCAAGCTTGTAGAGGAGAAAGAGCTCAAGGATCTAAAATATGTCGAGCACTTTACATCCAAAAGCTGGGTAAGCAGCAACATTTAAGTTACAACACAATCTTCCTTCCAGCACAGACCCGGTCTTGTGGTCTGAGTTTGAAGATTGGTGCAGCTCAGACCACGAGAATGGCCTCATGATAGAGCAAAAGAAAAAGATGGTTCAAGGTACAACAGCCTCTTGATTTTGCCCTCTTTCCCATTCATTCATTTACGTTGTTTGCTCCCCCTCCCCCCTCTCCCAAAAGAGCAGTGCTTCTTACCTACTTCTGGCACAACCCATTCAGATTTCAGATGGAAGCAAAGATAAGGATTGCCCACCTGTCACCAGGAAGGGAGAGGACGAGATATAGCCCAGCCTCCCATCTGTGATTCTATTTAAAACTAGTTTACCTCAACATGAGTATTATATAGAGAGAGATTTTTTATTTTCAGTACCGTCAAGTCAGTGCTGATTCCTGGCAACCCAGCTGCTTCTGGGTTTTTTTGGCAATGTATCACCAGAAGTAGACTGCCAAGGCCTTTTCTTCAGAGGCAATGGAGGGTAAAGTGACTTGCCCAAGGTCACAAGAAGTGCCAGTGGGAACTGAACCCTTGATCTTCTGGGTACCATTAGGTTACTCCTCCATAGATATATCTAAAATAAACTGTACTTCAATATTCAGCAGTGTGATCACCATTTAACATTAAAACATTTAACTTAAACAACTGAAGTGCCAGCTTTAAAAATTCACATATAAAATTAAAGTCAGGCCTGCTAGTTACCTGTCAGCACTTGAAGGGAAATGATTTTAAAAATCCAAAACATTACCCTATGTGCCTGTTTGTAAGCTCTGTGGAGAAGGGACACATGTGTATGTGTATGTGTATGTGTAGAGCATGGTATATGCCTAGTAGTGATCAGACAAATGATTAGTGGTAGTAGCAACAGAATGGTTGCTAATTCAATATTCCTCTGCTTTTTATTGTTTCTATATTTACTGTGCAGTGGTTTTTCTTTTTTTCCTGTGACTGACATTAAACCAGCCATTACACAAAAGACCACAGAGACACACTAAGGGGTATGTTTACTAAACCATCTTAACATAGCAGCGGCGATGTTATCGCGCGATACATAACGTTTATCGCGCGATAACGTCTCCAGCGGCGGTGAGGTGCGCAGAGGGAGGAGAAAGGCACCCCAGAGGGTGGAGTAAGGCTCCCCAGGGGCGGAGAGAAGGGGGTCAATGGGCGGAGAGTGGGCAGGGAGTGGATCCATGCACACTAACGCCGTGAAATAAAGCTCTGGAAATTAGCACCAGTGAAAACCTCGCGTTAGGCACATTTGCAGGACAGAGAAACCATTTCAGTCAGCAATGTACAGCAAAGGCAGGGAAACCCAGAAAAGTGATAGTAGTGATACATGTGCAGGAACCAAAAAGGCAAATAAACATATAAAATAACCAGAACCACATTTGAAATCCCAATAACCAAGCTGGCCAATAGTGATATTAATGATAAACATAAAGCAACACTACTGACAAAGCATAAAAAGGAAGATATCATGTTTGGAAGGGTCTATGCTCTGTCCCCCTACAAAGTGAATGATCCCACATTGAAATAGCGGTGATCAGGGTTGTTGTCGTTTATATTGGGCAGGTTTGTTATGGCGTGCACATGTGCAGTAACAGCAGAGTGGGCACATAGGAAACGGCAACTGTACTGATACTGTAAATGGGATACAGGGGGATGCAAGTGGCACAGCTGGGGCACAGTGCGGATTAGGCAGATGCCTAGGTGGCACATAGGAATGCCGAAACTGGAAAGCAGCAAGACAGCAACTGACAAGGGTCCAACATGGGCACGAGTGTGTGCCCCACAGTGTCACAGGGGATATTATCCAGCAGGTACCTCCAAGGGCACATAACATTGGCAAGTGGTGCCGGGGGGAAGCGCGCATGTCCATGTAGGCACCCCTACCCGACAACCCACACCATAGGCAGCTGCCTACCGGCACACTGGATGGCCTGGGACTGCGCACCACCAGCATAAGGGCATGTAAGCATGGTGGCAGAGGGGTGCTGGTGGTGGAGGGGGCACTGGCATCTGCCCACACCAAACCACGGCCAAGCCCCGTTTAGGTGGGTGCCGTGCACTGCAACAGACAAGGTCTGCCTGATGAACAGTCAGGGTATCCTCAGGAAATGACCTGCCCCTGTGGCAACAGTTTGGTGCAGTACACACAGACAGTGTGTTCAGGGGCTGAAGATCACAGGTTCAAGTCCTGGCTGTAGCTCCTGCCAACCCTGTCCCCATATTTTACCCAGTACTAAACCATGGTAATAAAGATGGAACCTTTATTGCAAATAAAATAAACATGCCTGAAACGCCTATATTTTACCCTACAGAGCACAGAGACCATAATCATGTGCAATCCCTAGAGCAGAGTTTCCAAACTCCAGTCCTGGAGGGCCAAACACCATTCAGGTTTCATGCTGCCCCTAATAAATATGCCTGTGCTGCATTTGTATGCACCACCCCCATTGTATGCAAATATACCTCATGCATATTCATTAGGGACAGCATGAAAACCTGAACAGTGTTTGGCCCACCAGGACTGGAGTTGGGAGCCTCTGCCCTAGAGTAGTGGCCAACAGGGGCACACACACCCACACCTACACCCACAGGCTCCATTATCCAAAGCCTCATGGAGAGTCAGGCTGTTGGGTCCTGTGCGGAGCAGCATCTCCCAATACTGGCACCTGCATACCTTAGCAATGCCGTCTTAAACTTGGGAACACGTTCCACATATATCAAACAAGTTGCTATGATTAGTGTCAGTTAACAAATCCTAAGTTAAACACGATTTGTTGATAGAGATTCATCATAGCATCCTTTCTGAAATCTGTGGAGTGTGTTTCAGTTATTGCTTTTGACAGTGTTTACCACCCCGGGGAGTGACCCCAACAGTATTGCGTACCATAGCAATGCCTGCACTGTGCCCAGGACTGGTGAGGTGGCCAGGGCTGCCACAAACCTCCATATTTGCACAATGCTGGCATAGGTGTAGGAGTGTGTGTATGTCTATCCAGTGTTTTGTGGCTGCCCACACCTTACTGAGCCCACACTGCTTGCACTGTTTCCAGTGTTAGCCTGCCAATGTGCATAATGAGGAGCAAGGTACTGTAGGTATGGCCCGGACAGGGTGGCCTGGGCAGGATGCATCTGCACAGGGTATAGGGCAATGGCTGGGACATTGTAGTGACCAACCACCACCTGCACGGATAGGGTGGCCACAGCATGTCATGCTGGGAGGTCACTCTCACCCTGACTAGGCAGTGACCATGGCATGGCTAGGTTTCCCCATAGTGCTATGTAATATTTCTCTCAAGTAATATTTATAGGTTCTTTTTTTCTGGGGCTCAATCACTGACATACCTGCTTGGAGGTGTGCGTGCTCATATCCCATCTTTGGGTGCACACAGTTCCTCCAGGAACATGCACTATGTACTAGCTAGCAGACTGTCTGCAGTTAGCATATGTATGTGTATGGCTGGAACACCTTACAGGGTGGAGACTGACTGTGCCCTCTGCTGGTGAATGTCAGATAGTGGTGGGGGGCAGCTGAGCTTCTCCAGTGTTCTGCCTGTCTGCCATTGCCATATGTGATGTGTACAGATCTGCATCAACTTGCCTTGTAGGGTGCCTGTTCCCAAGCAGGACTGGGGTGGATGGTCCTCTCTACTGCCACCATTGCAGAGATGTACAATGTGATCTATTGGTGGGAGATCCTGTTCCCCCCACCCTGAGCCACAGAGTGCCGGTTGGGTGGTGCTACATAATCCGCTTTTAGGTCCAAACACCACCCTTCACCTATAACATGCAACCATGGCACCCACACAGGATATGCACTATTCTGGGTGCATCATAGTCCACAAGGACTAGACATGACTGGGAAATACAGATGGACACAGGTGTATCCTAGGTGCGTCTGCAAGGACTACCTCTCACACACTGGCACTGATGGGGACCTGCAGCACAGCCTATCTCAGTTAAGCCAGGTGCTGCGGACCTGGTGCTGGGTGCCCCACCTCACCCTCAGGGTGAGCACAGGACCCGCACAATGTCATGGTCTGTAGCTACTCTGTGCCAGTAACACACACAGTCAGTTCCCCCTACTAGGCCTAGGTGCTGTGGGGGTGCATACCCCATTATGTGATCAGCTGTAGACTGCTGGTCTGCATGTGCAGTGCATTATGGATAAAGGTGGGTTTACCCTATCCTGGTAACCACAGCAGGCAGTTTGTGTGGTAACCTGCAGTCTTTCTGTAGCCAGCCAGCAGTGTGATAGCAGCTATAGAGATGTAGCCTACTGGCTACTTCAATGACTGTGGAGGCAGAGGTCATTGGTTTGATCTCACAGTGGTGTAATCTAAAAGGCTGTCAGAGGCATTTTCTTTTAATTTAAATCAGTGCTGCCAGCAGAAACACCCTCACAGTGCTGTAGCCTGAGGTGCCTCATAGGCGCCCTTTAAAGCACATTATAGGATGCCTTGGCAGACAGGGCACTTTATAATGTGACCTATGGGGTGCCTTATAGGGCACCTTATGAGGCACCTTAGGTTACGGCACTGTGAGGGTGTTTTTGCTGGCAGCACTGATTTAAATTAAAAGAAAACGCCTCTGACAGCCTTTTAGATTACACCACTGCAGGATCAAACCCATGACCTCTGCCTCCACAGTCATTGCAGTAACCAGTGGGCTACATCATTATAGCTTCTAACACTGCGTTGGCATGTACTTAGGGTTAATGCGCGTTAATACCTACACATGCCCAATAACTATCCAACTCTGTAACACACTATACATAGCCTCTGTAAATAGCCAATGTAAATAGTTTGACAGTTGTTTATATTATTACCTGTACATAGTTGAATTCTACTGTTCAATGTAAATGTATACAGATGTGTACAAAGTTGTTAAACTGTTCCATGTAAACCGCCCTTTATCTCTAGAAGGGGCGGTATAAAAGAATTAGATAAATAAATAAAAGAAATAGATAAATAAATAATGTGCCACGGCGCCCACTATTGCGTAATACATATTCTTGCTACCTTAGGATTGGAACGCCCACTCCTTATATGGCATTTTACACATTATCGCTGCAACTAGCGCCAGTAACATTAGGACGGTTTAGTAAACATACCCCTAAGCAAGCCAAATACAAATGAGACAGCTGACAATGTTCCTTAAACCATAAAACAGCACTTGAACTCCAATAAGACAGGGGAACAAAATCTCTATCAATAAGGCCTCAGATGAGGGACCCGGCTACTGATTGACTAATTTGAAGATTCAGAGCTTCATCAATGGGGGGATAAATCTAGAAAACATTTAGCCAATCTTGTCCGGCCCTCATGTGTTCAGCACACAGTGACTTGACTTCGGAACATTCATGGCACTTTGGCCCTAGGGATGTGGGAGATTGCCAAAAAGGTTTTTGAGTTCTTCTAAACTCCCTACTGGGCAGAAGAACCCTCTGATAAACAGGAGCAAGAGGAGTTTTTTCCACTGACGGCCAGAGAGTTCCTTGCCAGCCTTAAACCTCTTCAGCTGGTGAAGGCCCCGGGACCTGGCACCAGAGTTTTATCAGATTCTGGAGGAGGTGGTGGCTCCCGCACTATGGAACATGGGTGAATCCGCATGTGAGAGGGGGGAAGTTTAACCTGGAAGCAAACCGAGAACTGGTGGTGCTTCTGCTCGAACCGGGCAAAGACACAGAAAGCATTGAAGAGTTATCGACCCATTACATTGTTTAATCAATATCTTAAGATTCTGGCAGGGGCATTGGCCTAGCATTTAGGAAAGGTGATCCCCAACCTGGTCCACCCAGACCAGGTAGAGTTTTTAAAGGGATGTAGTTCGGTGACTCACATGGTTCAGGCACTGACAATCTTTTGGGAAAGCCATCCCAAGGGGCAAGAGGTGGGGGTGGTGAACCTTAATGCTGAGAAGGCATTTGATAGGGTCACATGGGATTATTTATTCTGGGTTTTGCTGCAGTTCAGACTGGGAGAACATTTTGTGAATTGGGTGCGGGAGCTATATAGGTGACCATGGGCTCAAGTGATAGTCAATGGTGGATTGACTGAGGTGTGCAGGGATGCCCCCTATCGCCTCTACTGTTTACATTTTTGTTGGAACCTTTGGCTGTTAAGCTTAGGGGGATGGAGTGACTGCATGGGGTTCGGGTGGGGACCCAGGAATGTAAGATCAGCCTTTTCGTGAACGACGTGCTCATCATCATGCCCTATTCCACGGAACGCCTGGATGATCTTCTAGATCTTCTGCAAGGATTTGGGAGTTTTTCACGTCTCCAGATTAATGCTGGTAAGTTGGAAGCCTGTCTGTTGGGGGAGGGGTAGCGGCTGGTGGGAAGGATCGCATTTCTTTCATTGGTCGACAGCACCTCTCAAATATCTAGGCATTTATTTACACTGCGACCCTCACAAACTTTATAAAAAAAGAAACATAAAGGATAAAGTTCAGCAGTTGAAGCATCTGTGAAAATGCTGGAGAGAGACTTCCCACTGTCTTTATTTAGTCAGGTGGCTCTTATGCATATGGCTATTTTCCCAAAGATCTTGTATCAGCTCCAGATGTTGCTGCTTTGGCTTCAGCGCAGAGAATGGAGCAGATGAAGGGAGCACCGCACACCTTCATTTGGCGTGGCCGTCGGGCTCATATTAGTTATGCCAAACTGATCTTGACCAAGAAAAAAGGTGGGGTGGAGTTGCCAGATCTGCATCTACAATGTCGCAGCTTCCATGTGGTGGATTAATGAGGCTCTTAGTGGCATGGACCGGTACACCCCCCCCCCCCCCCACGGCTTACTGGAGCAGGCCATACCACCTTATGGATGTGATTCATCACTCCCATGTGCCTTTGCAGGCCAGAGAATGTGGAACCTTTATAGAACCCTTATGCAGGGCCTGGAGGTGGTGAGCAGCACGGTGTCACACCAGCTGGGGCGTGACTCCCTTTTTGCAAGTCCAGGGCAATCCTGGCTTTGCCCCAGAGGTGGGCAGTGCATCATTTGGGGTCTGGGAGGGGGGGGGGAGGCCCCCTAGATAAGGGATGTTTTCTGAAATTGGGACAAGGGTCCTTCCCCGCCTTTGAAAGATTGACGGAGCTGCTTGGTCTGCCGGCTTCGCACCACTTCCAGTATTTACAGGTCAGATGTTACTGGCACCCGATGGGGAGAGAGTCCCCGGGGAGCCTCATGAGCACTACAGCTGATGAGGATCTGCATAATCTGACTCCTGGTGGTACACACTGCCTGGCAAAAAACTGCTGCAAGACATGCTGGATCGTGCTACCTTGGTGCTCTCACTGGGGCCCGGACTGAAGACGTAGCAGACAGCCCGGGTTGAGCACCTAGAGCAATATTTTCAAATTATTCCACAGGTGACCTGCAGCGCTAGCTACAGGGAAATGCAGTATCAAATCTTGCACCACAGCTATCTTACTAGAGCAGAAGGAGCAGAGCAGGGAGTGTGGAGCTCAGATCAATGCAAAAAGTGTTGTGCTAGAGCAGAGACTTTGTCATGTCTTTCTTGAATGCCTAACATTAATGGGGATATGGGAATGAGCGCTAGAGGGGAAGGGGAACATTATACAAAAGTCCATTTATTTATTTAACTAGACTTATATACTGCTTTTCTACCAAAGTGGTGTACATTCAGGTACTGTATATATAGTTTTCTCTTGTCTCCAAAGGGCTCAAAATCTATGTTTTTATATCTGTGGCAATGGAGGTTTAAGTGGCTTCCCCAAGGTGCACCTGTGGAGCTAGAAACCTCAGTCCTTCCAAGCCCAAGGTTGCTGTCTTCTAGTGGGATTTGAGCCCTGGGCCCTCTGGCCTGAGGTAACTTGCCCTAACCACTAGGCCACCCCTCCTGCTTCCCTCTGTCCTATGGACTATTGATGCTGGGAGATGATGATCTGCTATGCAGAGAGCAAATTTGTTCTTTTGGGCAACTGGGAGTCAAGAAAGCGATCCTACAGAATTGGGTGGGGGATCAGCCATCAACATTCTCCCAATGGGTGAACACCATGCACAACCTGGCACAGGCAGAAACTGTTGTATATCGTAACAATATCACTTCTCAATGGTCTCACTATGGGGTATGTTTACTAAACCGTCTTAATGTTACCGGCGCTAGTTGCAGCGTTAATGTGAAGAATGCCATATAAGGTAGTGGGTGGTCCAGAGGGAAGGTTGCAAGGAATCGGTATCACGCGATAGTGTGTGCGCCGTGGCACGTTAATGTGCGTTAACCCATGCCAACGCAGTTTTAGTCTAAAAAATGAGTATCCACTCAAATATCAACCAAAGAGTAAAGGAGTGCTACTTAGATTTATGAATGTGTCCACTCTCGTCCTCAATTGGTGGTTACCTTTTTACTACTATTGAGGAGGTCTCAGACTCTATGGAACTAATCATGACAGTATTAATACGTCGTTAAAGTGCCTGTTCGCATCAACGACCTCCCCCTCTTCTTCTATCGTGTTAATTAATTTTTACTTTATTACTGTCCTTCAATCCTGTTGTAATTAACACGATAGAAGAAGAGAGGAGGTCGTTGATGCGAACAGGCACTTTAGCTTGACATATTAATACTGTCATGATTAGTGCCATAGAGTCTGAGACCTCCTCAATAGTAGTAAAAAGGTAACCACAAATTGAGGACGAGAGTGGACACATTCATAAATCTAAGTAGCACTCCTTTACTCTTTGGTTGATATTTGAGTGGATACTCATTTTTTAGTCGACATTGAAGCCGCTCAAGAAACGAGACCACATATAGTTGTTATACAGCGCAGTGTTAGAAACTATAAAGATGTAGCCCACTCGTTACTGCAATGACTGCAGAGGCAGAGGTCATGGGTTTGATCCTGCAGTGGTGTCATGTAAGAAGGCTGTCTGGAGCATTTCCTTTTAATTTAAATCAGTGCTACCAGCAAAAACACCCTCACAGTGCTGTAACCTAAGGTGCCACATAAGGTGCCCTATATGTTACTCCATAGGGCACATTATAAAGTGCCCTGTCCGCCAAGGCACCTTATAATGTGCCCTATAGGGTGCTTTATAGGGCACCCTATAGGGCGCCTTATGAGGCACCTTAGGCTACGGCACTGTGAGGGTGTTTCTGCTGGCAGCACTGATTTAAATTAAGAGGAAAAGCCTCAGACAGCCTTATTAAATAACACCACTGTGGCATCAAACCCATAACCTCTGCCTTTGCAGTCACTGAAGTAACCAGTGGGCTACATCTCTATAAGGTCAAACCCACTGCTGGCTGGCTACAGAAAGACTGCATGTCACCACACAAACTGTCTGCTGTGGTTACCAGGATAGGGTAAACCCACCCGTACCCATGATGCACTGCACATGCAGATCAGCAGCCTACATCTGATCACAAGATGGGGTATGCAGCTCTATAGCAGCCCGGCCTGGTAGGGGGAACTGACCACGTGTGTTACTGGCGCAGAGTAGCTACAGACCATGACATTGTGCGGTTCCTGTGCTCACCCTGAGGGTGAGGTGGGGCACCCAGCACCAGGTCCACGGCACATGGCATGGCTGAGGTAGGCTGTGCTGCAGGTCCCCATCAATGCCAGTGTGTGATAGTTAGTCCTTGCAAACACACTTGGGATACACCTGTGTTCATCTGTATTTCCCAGTCACGTCTAGCGCTTGTGGACTATAATGGACCCAGAATAGTGCATATCCTGTGTGGTTGCCATGGTCAAATTATAATTGAAGGGTGGTGTTTGGACCCAAAAGCAGATTATGTAGCATCACCCTCTGTGGGTCAGGGTGGGGGACAGGATCTCCCACCAACAGATCCACATCTCTGTAATGGTGGTAGTAGAGAGGACCATCAACCCTTCCTGCTGGGGAACAGGCACCCTGCAGGGCAGTCAATGCAGATCTGTACGCATCATAGGGAACCAGCAGACAGGCAGTAGGCCGAGAAAAGCTCAGCTGTCCCCCACCACTATCTGACATCCACCAGTAAAGGGCACCACCCGCTGTACCCTGCAAGGTGTTCCAGCCATACACATGCTAACTGCAGACAGTCTGCTAGCTAGTACATAGTGCATGTTCCTGGAGGAACTGTGTGCACCCAAAAATGGGATGTGAGCACACACACCACGCAGGTATGTCAGTGATTGGGCCCCAGAAAAAGAAACTCATAGATATCACTTGAAAGAAATACTGTATAGCACTATGGGGGAACCTGGCCATGCCATGGTCACTGCTCAGTCAGGGTGAGAGTGACCCCCCAGCATGACATGCTGTGGCCACCCTGTCTGTGCAGGTGGTGGTCGGGCACTGCAATATCCCACCATTGCCCTATGCCCTATGCCCATGCATCCTGCCCAGGCCACCCTGTCTGGGCTATACTCATAGTACCTTGCTGCTCATTATGCACATTGGCAAGCTAACACTGGAAACAGTGCAAGCACTGTAGGCTCAGAAAGGTGAAGGCAGCCACAGAACACTGGATAGACATACACACACTCCCACACCTATTTCAGCATTGTGCAAATATAGAAGTGGTTGGCAGCACTGGCCGCCACATCAGTCCTGGGCACAGTGCAGGCATTGCTATGGTACTCAATACTGTTAGGGTCACTCCCCAGGGTGGTAAACTGTCAGAAACAAAAACTGAAACACACTACACAGATATCAAAAAAGTTGCTATGATGAATCTCTGTCAACAAATTGTGTTTAACTTAGGATTTGTTATCTGACATTAATCATAGCAACCTTTTGACAGATGTGGAACGTGTTTCCAAGTTTAAGATGGCATTGCTAAGGTATGCAGGTGCTAGTATTGGTAGATGCTGCTCCACGCAGGGCCCAACAGCCTGACTCTCCATGAGCCATTGGATAGTAGAGCCTGTGGGTGTGGGTGTTTGTGCCCCCTGTTGGCCGCTGCTCTAGTGTAGAGGTTTCCAACTCCAGTCCTGGTGGGCCAAACACGATTCAGGTTTTTAAGCTGTCCCTAATGAATATGCATGGATACATTGGGGGCGGGGCATATAAATGCATCACAGGCATATTTATTAGGGACAGCATGAAACCTGAATGGTGTTTGACCCTCCAGGACTGCAGTTTATGCATGGTGTTTGACCCTCCAGGACTGCATGTTTATGGTGTATGTGCTCTGCAGGGTAAAATATAGGCGTTTATGGTGTGTTTATTTTATCTGCAATGTCACAGGGGTTACCTAGGAAAGCACTTAAGAAATGAGGAGTGGGATTCCTAAGTTCTTGCCCCCTTTTCTTTTTATTTCAGGTGGTTTCCCCATAGGGCTGGCGAGTACAGGCATAAGAACCCTATGAAAGAGGGAAAATGTCCTTGACTTGTCCCCACTTTTCTCTCTTCTTTCAACCAGAGATGATCTTTCTTTTTGCCAAATGTACTTATCATTACTTTTATACTTATTTTCAGAGATATATTTTAATGCCAAAAGTATTTATTATTTTTACTACATATGCCATCCATCACCTTTTTTATTAGTGGTACTTTTTAGTCCCATTTGTTCCCCCCCCCCCCTTTTTCTTTTAAACAGATAGAGCTCTTACAATACAATGTCAGTTTCTTTTTCTTTTCTTTTTCTTCCCCTTCCCTATCTCCCTTCCCCCTTCCTCCCCCCCCCCCCCATGTTATTGATGCTTGTTATCCCTCGGTCGTCGATTTTTAGTGTTCAGCTATTTTAATGTCATTTTAATGTTTTGACCTTTTGGTAAGTCACTACGCCATATGGTTTTTTTGAGTTGCTTTACATAAAATCTGTTTTTATACATGTACATACCTTATAGATGTTTTTTATGCATTAATCTTGGCTATATCCATAGTTTTAAAATTAAGTCACTTTTCTGGATTTGTGTTAAACTGTTAATCCATGTAAGTAATACTGTGCCTTCTTTTTTTACTATGTATTCTTTTTCTCTTTGTTACCACTATAACAATATTGTTATATTGCTTGCAGTTCCAACTTCCAAGCCCATCAGGCTTTGGATGAAATGCATTAGGGCATTCCTTTTGAATAATAAAGCACCTGCTGTGACCACCACACCACTTTTAAAATGTCGAAACCAATAGCAATGAGGTGCAAAACATAAGAGAACGTCCAGAGCTTTTAAGCCTGAATGGCTTGAAGAAATTATTGAAACGGAGACACAGAAATCTCGGGATAAAACGTGCGTTCACCTGCGTGAAATATTCACTTACGAAGAGGATGACAGAGTAGTCTGTTTATACTGCCGAGATGCAAAAACCATCGGAGAGTTTTCGAATGGCAAAATTTGGGATGATGTGTGGAAACTGGACTTTTTGAAATGACATCTGTCTAGTAAGAGACTCATACTGAAAGTGTTAAGAAACTTAGAGCTAAAAATCCAAATTTAAGAGGAGGATTATTTAACTTGTTGCTTGAGAGCACCGCTGAAAAAGAGAAAAGGCAAATTAGTAATGAACGGAAGCGTTCTACACCAGAAGAAATTAAAATTCTAATTGATAGTGTTTTGCTGGCTGTTCGGATGAATATTTCCATGCTCTCTGTTCAAGATATTAATGAACACATGTCCAAGTATATAACCATACCTGAAAGCTGGAGAAGCAAAAACTATTCGTTTGAATTTCTTGAAATTATAAACATGAATGTCCAAGATAAGCTCATGGCAGATGTTGCATCAGCAGCGTATCATACATTAACTATTGATGAAAGCACAGACATTTCTGTCAACAAATACTTAATACTGTACTTCAAATATCGGCCAGTAAATTCATGTCTGTATAAAACTTCATTTGGTGGGATGCTACAGTTGGAAGCATGCGATGCTGCATCAATAGTCAGTGCACTCCGGGAATTCTATAGGAAATACAAGCTTGACCTTAACAAAATGGTCATGTTTACTTCGGATGGTGCCTCTGTCATGTCAGGCAGAATAAATGGTGTTGCTGCGCAGCTCAAACAAAATATTTCGCATTTAGTGCAGCAGCATTGTGTTGCCCATCGTGAAGATTTGGGGCATCGTGAAGATTTGGGGATCTCTGAATCATGGAAGGAAGTAAAGTTGATGAAAGAAGTTGAAACTTTCATGAGAACTGTTTACACAACCTTTTGTCGATCTTCTACTAAAAGGTCACAATTTAAAGAATTAGCAGATGCTTCTGAATGCGAATCAATTGCTTTTAGACCTCTGAAGTGCGGTGGTTATCTAGACATTTTGCTCTTCAAGCAATTATTCGAAATTATGATCCATTATTAAAATACTTTGAAGAAGAGGATAATGATCCCATTGCAAAGTACTGTTATAAAAAGCTAAACAGCCAAGTAATAAAATTTAGAAAGACCAATGGAATCAGCCGAAGCCAACCCCAAAACCTCTCTAAAGTACTTTCGCAAAAGTATTTCTGCTGAAAGCAAACGACAATAAGGAAAATTCAATATCCTAACATTTTTAATACGTAGCAAATTTTATTACTTGACTGGTAGAGCTCTGTCTCGGGGTTCTCCGGGGGGGTTTGATGAGGTTCAAGGTGGTGCTGACCTTGATCTCACCAAATTTCTGGAGGACTCCCAAGATAATATTTCTTCTAGAGCCACTTTGGTGGTCTCCTTTTTGTCTGATCAAGACAGAGCTCTTGTATTTCGTAGTTATTTCAAGAATATGTCTGCTCTTTTCTGTGGAGCGAAAGTGCAATTATTTCCAGATGTCTGCAGGGCGACTCAAACTAGGAGACAGGGTTTTTTGGCCCTTAAACCTAGAGTGACCGCCCTGCCGGCTACTTTTTTTCTTCGGTATCCCTGTAAATGTTTATTAACTTTTCAGGGTTCTAGGTTTGTTTTCCTTGACCCTACTCAACTTGAATTGTTTCTTTGTGATAAAGAGGGGCTTGGCAAGAAGGGACTGGGATAGGTGGTTTTGTTAGTAGCTGCTTAGGTATTCAGGAGTTAGTCTCCTGGTTGTTTCTTTTTTATTGTTATTATGCTTATTAAACTCTCCCCTTATTGTGGGCTAGGTTCAGATGTATTGTTATTTTATATATTTTTTTTCTCTCTGTATCTCTTGTGAATGAATCTGTAAGTTTCTTTATGCTTGCTTTGTAAGTTACAAAAAAGTTTCAATAAAAAAAAAAAATAAAAAGCTAAACAGCCATCAATTCCATATAACACTGCAAATTTTGAATGATGTTTTATCTGAACTAGCTTCATTAACAATGGCATTTCAGAAACATGGGCTAACACCACTGGAAGCATATCATCTTGCACAGGGTAAGCTGAACAAAATCCGAATGCAATACTTGGGTGACACAGTAAAATGGACTGATAATGTTAAAAATCTTCTCGACAAGATACCTGGAGACATTTCAGTGGATACTGGTTCCACACTTACTTTCATTAATATGCTGTGTCTGCATTTAGGGGAAAGATTTCCTGAAAATGAAATTGAGGAATGGTCTGCTTTTGACTTGACAGCAATAGCACAGTGTGATTATGAATTTGGAATTGAAAACGTCCGATCACTCTGTTTAAAGTACAAACAATTTCTTATGGAGGAACATATTGTTGTTCAGCAGTACAATGACTTCAAGTTTTTAGTCGCAGAAAAAAATCAAAAGCAAACTGATAAACAGTTTTCCGGATATGGTGACTTTGGCATTTCAGAATGCTCAGTTTGCAGATTTAGCGCAAATGATTGATATTGGTGGAACATTTTTGGCTTCTAGTGCAGATTGTGAGCGTGGTTTCAGCTTGATGAACAGTTTAAAAACCAAAATAAGGAATCGCTTACATTTAGAACATTTGGAAATGCTGATGCGTGTTGAGTCATCTTCAAGATGGCGGATCAGTAGACCTTGATAAAATTTATTCAGACTGGGTACATTTGAAAGATCGAAGAGAGAAATTTTGAGAACATAGCAAGTGACGGCAGATAAAGACCAGCATGGTCCATCTAGTCTGCCCAGCACGATGGCAAGAGTAGATGCACCTGTTGCTCTGTGCAGGCCACCTCTCCCCATGTCTTTGTTTAGGGGTGAACCCACCACTCCATGTAGGACACTGAACTCTTCTTCCATACATAAATTATTTACATGAAATAACAATGGCTTTCAATAAAAATTAACTGAAATAATACATTTGTGATTGTAATTACTAGAAATTTTCCACTTCATTTAGTAATCGTCTATTTTCATTTAATTTGATTAACATCAATGTGGTGTACATACTGTATTCTAATGTGTAGTCAAATTTTAAAGTATATAACTTCAAGTGTCGTTATGTAGCGCACAAAAAATGTAACCTTCCTTCAAAAGCCGCACAGCTGATATTTTTTATGCACACACAGCCTACAGAAAATTAGAGGGAACATTGGCTGTGCTGTATCCTCATTTGGGATAAATAAAGGTGCTTAAAACAAAACAGTGCATTTACTCTGGGTAGTATACAGACACAATGTAGTAAAAACTAAATGGTAAATTACAGCCTTTAGTGTAGCTTTTTATAGGATGAATGTCCCCATTTAGAATGATTTTAAAAGTTCCACATTTGCTGTTTCAGCATTGTTGCTCCAGGAAACCCCTTTCTTAACCTTAAGGCAAGATAGTACCTTGGAAAACAACAATAATCAACAAACCATACTACTAGCAAACTATAAAATGAACTAAAATTCTCAAAAACAAAATAGTGGCAAATACAGAAAGCTCTGCTCCCTATTTGTTTAAATTAGAATACTCTTGTGATCTAGTTTTCACACATTAGGATTGCTTGCATTGGCTGTTTTTGATACTCTATTGTTCCCGGCTATATACTCCAGTGACTCTGAGCTTCAAGGAAACAAACTCGAGCGTTGGAAACGCCTTTTAAGAATCTACCCTGTTCTTGGCTAGAAGGTGCTTGTCAGACTAGTTACAGCAGGAAAAAGCAGTATAGAAAACAGATCACAAACAAAAAATACAAAAGAATTAAGAGAGTCCACTCTACTAACCACATTATTTTTCAGTTAATGGTATTTTGAAACATTTTCTTCTTTAACTGGAGGTTTGTTGAATCAAGCAAACATCTACTTTTTTCTTTTGCATAATGAAACCACATTAAGATAACAACATGGATTATATACTCAATTCAATGAAAGAACCAACTGTTCCTATAACTTTTACCAGCACAGTAGTTTCTGTATAATTTTCAAATCCTTGGCTTGAAACAGGGTTCATTTAATAAGGAATGCTCCAATCATTTATAAGATGTTTTAATCTTTCTTAGTAAACATCATGTTAAAATAAAACAAAATTGCTCTGTTTTTCTTCATTTATGTGGAAACACATTAGATCTACTGAACTAGAAAGCAGTCAAAAGATTGAGTTACTGAGGATGCCAGTACATCTAACAATTTGTAAGAGAGCTTCATATCTTATTTGCTGAAAACTTTCTGCCATGCCGTTTCCCTGAATTTCTTAGAAGTAGATCCCATTGTCTGCTTCGGTTCCCAGAAATGAGTGGCTATTCATTGCTGCACAGACTGTACAGTTAGAGGGCAGACAGAGCCATGTTTACGTGCTTACTTACCGTCAGACAAGCTGGTGCAACGCCGTGCAACTTGAAGGGATCGTCACCAAAGTTTATATTACAAATTAGAACGAAGCACTACAGCTTCTCTGCTCTGCTTTCTTTAAACAGCTTTTCTGTTCCAGTATACATTCCTTTCCACCACCTTTTGATGATTTTAGTTGCCCATTAGCTATACTGTATGGTTTTATTCAGATTTTGGGCAACCTATTATTAAAGATAGAGTAAAAAATAATTTCAGGAAAATCCCTTTCTTCAACACTTACTGAATGCAAATACTTCTACTGCAATAACAACCATATTAAAACAAGTGTTTGTATAGAGTTGGACGAAACTATTTTACTGTTCAGTCTGAAAGATGAATGAGGAAACATGTACAATACAGTGGTCATTTACTAACAACATGATGCTTGCCATGATGGTTGCACCCTTTTCAGGTAATCAACAAGAAAAATTCCATCTTTGATCCAGAAGAAAGATGTTATCACCTTGTTTACTGATTTCTGAGTCTTGAACTTCTGAGGACATGGGGAACCACTGTCTCTACACTTTTTGGATTGTTCTTTGGTCTCTGGATCATACATATGGATCAAAGTTACATCCGCAGTGACAAGACAATCCAAAAATCCCACAGCATTCCTACAAAATCAGTCCAAAATGGCATGTGAAGCAACCATTCGATTACACTTCTGGTCAGTAATGAGGCATTTGGGAACCTATTTGTCTGAGAGCTACCTCTTGTTTAAAATGTCATGTATGATATAGCCCACATGTTTAAGATATCTTCAGGGTCCTTGCTATCGTTTTAGCTGATATTCTTTGATCCTCCAGGATCATGGAATGAACAACCACCGCATTTTTTGGAATTATCACCTCACTTGGTCTCTCAGGCCATTCTTCATCTTCAGTTTTGAAATGTCCTGTCCTAAACTTAGCAACCCAGTTCTTGACTAAAGTAGGCAGGATACTTATCACCTAATGTAAATGACATATCATTGTAGATTTGTTTGGCCAAGTTCCCTTTTAAGAAAATATATTTCATCATTGCTCGGCACTCTTGTCGAGAAATCTCCATTGTGACATTCTGGCTTCAGACTACAGAAAAAAAAATTATGAGTTATGTGGTGAGGAGAGCTCCCAGGAAGAGATGGAAGTGGAGGAAAACCCTGTTTTTCCATTTAAAACAAGTGACAGTTCACTTGTGCACAGTGCTTGCAAGAAAAAACTCAGCTCTCTGCTAAGGCCAGGCCACGCCCTAGTTCAGACAGGGAGCCAAGCTTGCTCAGTGATTGGTCACACCTGTGCAAAGGCAAGGGAGTGCCCGGCAGCAAACGGCTTTTAAAAGCACATTCAGAGCAGAGAGGGAGAGAGGCACATGGAGACGAGAGAAGGGAGGCACACACACAGGAGACGCAGCAGAGAGAGCCAGAAGGAAAAACTCTTGAGAGATCCTGGAAAGGGAGAAAGGTTCCAGGGAAACTTTCAAGAGTGACTATCTGGGAAGCAGTGGAGAAAGCCACCAGAAGGCTGAGTTCCATAGCCTGAAGGATATCAGGAGGAAAGGAATCAGTAGTTGTCTGAGAGACCCGCCCCAAGGTAAAGCCAACACTTGCAGAGCCAAACAGCTTGCAGGAAAACAGTCTGCTACAGCTAGTGTCCAGGAGCCTGACCTAAAACTATCCACCCACCATCTGCTAAGAGGTGGGTGGATAGTTTTATGCATGAAGAAAACAGAAACCCAGATAGGAGCAGAAAGACTGAGCTTTTAACACTAGAAGCATTAAGAAAACTGTTTGCAGAGAGGAAGCTTTACCCTCCCAATACCAATGTGCCTTCTCAGGGTGATTTGCTGTGGAAACAGTTCCAAGAGTTTTTAGAAAAGACAGGAAGTCTGGGAAAGTTTATAAAACTGGTGAAAGAGAGAAATACCCGGTATCCATAGAAGATATGCAGGTGGATTCTTGTATGCCAGACTCTGACTCAGAAATATCACCAATGGATTGCTCTTTTTGTCTCAAGGAGAATTGAGCTTTGTTGAACAGGGTTGAAGGACTGTGAAACAATATAACTTCTAATTCTTATGACTGCAAAGAATTGAGAAAAGACAAGAAAGTGTTTTGCTAAATATGTGAGCTTCTGAAGCACAGGAGCTGTCACTAGAAAAAGTTTGATTTGGAAAAGAAAACAGCAGCTGTGAAACATTTACCTTGTTATGTTGAATGACCACCAGGAGCTGTGCTCTGGACAGATATTATTTGAATGAAAGCTGCTGCCCAGTGAAAGAAGGCTTTTTGTTGCATTTTTTTTCTGTTATCCTGATTTACTCTTATGTTGGAGAAGCATCCTTTTTGCATTTGTGTTTTGAGCTTTAATGCCTTGGAAATCCTACAATAAAATAAATTTTCTTGTTGCCTTAAACCACCGGACTCACAACTACATTTGTCCTTATCTAAGTAAGCCAACTACAAGTCCCAGAATCCCTGGGGACAAACAAGGGAAACTTTATTTAAAAAATGACATTATAAGGCTGTTCTATGCTTGTAAGCCCTCGGGCCCAAGCTAGGGCATCGTAGTTACAATCATGAAATTTTGGCCAGTCACATACAAAACAATGACATTCAACATGATATTGTTATTTTCTCCAGGAACAAGCAGGAAGTCAGTCCTTACATATGGGTGACATCAGCGCTGACGGAGTTTGTGCAGAAGCATCTCCCCAGCTTTCAAAGAAAGCCTTTGGGAGATGCACCATGCATGCGTGGTCCATTTCCTGTCTGAAGGTGCCATCTTATCTCAGTCTCCACCTTTCCACTGAGCCCTTCAGACACTGTCCAATTTCCCCCCGTAAAAAGTCTGATTTTATTCTCAAGTTTTGTCCAGTTTGCGTACTGGTTCCTTCCCGCCCCTGAGCCAGCTCGCCTTGGCGTCACTCCTCAGGTCCGTTTTGTTTAACTTGTCCTTAGGTTTTGTTTTTTTATCAAGGTTCCCTCAACCGGCATTCACACCCTTTTTCAGCCAGAGGCCTCGGACCCTCACCGGGTGGCAGGGACCCCCTTTTTCTGATGGCCCCCAGTGGCTTCAAAAAGTGTGACCAGTGCGGAAAAATTAGGTCACTCACCAACCCACACGACTGCTGCCTTCAATGCCTTGGTCCGGAGCACGACTCCGACTGCGAGCTCTGCAGAATCACAACCACATAGGCCTTACAGAGCCACCATCAGCAGCAGGAAATGTTCTTCTAGAAGTCAGACTCTGCCCGGAGTCTCTGGTGACCACGCTCCAGGGCCCCTTCCGATACCTCGGTGCCCCACGAAACCAACATCTCTTTGGAGTACCATGGATATGGCTCCTCCAAGTGGAAATCCCCAGAGGTGTAGCATAAGAAAAAATCCTCGAAGACCGCATCGGAGGACGGATCCGGGAAGAAGGTGAAATCCCACCCCAAGTCCCACAGTCCCAGGCGAGAGTCGGGACAGGAGCGGCCCACCAAGACTCCCTGCAAGAGTCGTTGGTTCCCACTGACCAGCCTCAGGCCTCCAAGGCCATCCTCATCAAGGACTCTCCCTCAAAAGTACAGACGCCAGGCCCAAAGTCCTCAGTGCCTGCGTCGAAGGCTGCGGAGCCAAATGGCATGGTGACCAGAATGACAGTCCTAGAGAGCAGTATATCTGCCTTAGTGGCCATACAGCAGGCATTTATGTCCAGCTCATCTGCCTCCCGATGATGGGTCCCTCGACATCGAGGGCTTCCTCGGATGTCAAACAGGTCCTCGAGCGTCATCAGCCTCAAGAGAGCCCCCAGCCAAGGTCCCAGTCCCATTCCTTGGGACACCAGTCCTCCCCAGCGAGTGCCCACGACTTGGACCAATGATCCTCCAGAGGTCATGCTCAGCGACCCAATGCCGTTCCCTTCCCGAGGACATGGTGCTCGATTTTGTGAGGGATATGGCCAACACTCTCACTATCAAGACCAAAGCGGAGGACTCACGAACCAAAGAATTGGAGATCCTCCAATACAAGACACCCCCGAAGGAAACCCTTAAGGTCCTGGTTGCCATGATTCTCAACCGCCTCCTTTTACACATGTGGGAAACACCAGCATTGACAATGATTGTTAGCAGGTACCTTGACGCCATGTACTAAGTATGCCGAAGCCCAGGATGCCAAAAGACTCAGCTTCCCCACAGCTCCATGGTTGTGGAGTTGGCCATGTGTAGGCTCAACAGCCAAAAAAACTATTTGTCTGTGCTACCCGGCAGGGAGGCCAGAACCCTCGGCCGGAAAGCCTTTCAGGGCTCGATGCTAACATGCCAAATCCTGTCCTACCAGCTCTACATTGGCATGTACCTGAAGGAACTGTCGAAGGAGCTCGGGAGATTCTCGGCAGGCCTCAAGGGCAAACCTCTGCAGGTTCTCAAGACTCTAACCACGGCAGTAAAAGAATGCTCAAAGTTTCTGTCCCGAGCAGCCTATGATGGTTTTGAGTCATCAGCCGGGGTGGCCGCCGCTATAATTGGGGCACGACGCCAAGCATAGTTCCCATCATCTGACCTGGAGCAATGGGTACAGGACAAACTAATCAATATCCCCTGCATAGGTGAAAACCTATTCAGCAAGCCCATGGTGGATAAAGCAGCGGAGATAGAGACAGAGTGTGTCATGAGAACCAGGCTCTCAAAGAAAACCTCTGTGCGACCCCAGAAGAAAACCCTGGGGGAAAAGCCCTTCTTCCCGAGGAAGAAAGGGGGCTTTGGTGGCACTCTGCACTTCCAGGCCTTCAGCAGGGCCAGGGACATGGTCCCAGAAAACAAAAAGCCCCAAAGCCCCAGCTCAGGCCCAGCCTGAGGGAAACTTTTGACTGCCTAGGCGTGGCTCCACTCCCCCAGGAGGTCCTCTGCTGCCCACAGGGGGGCTCCTAGCCCTGTTTTCCCACAGGTGGACAGCCATCACCACCAATACCTGGGTTTTACAAGTGGTCAAGGAGGGTTACCTCCTCCACCTACATCGACTACCACCCTTGTACTTACCGAGAGAACCCACCAGGCCTCTCCTCCACCAAACTCTGCTCCTCACCGAACTAGTGGGACTACTCCACCACCAAAGCACGGTGATCCAGCCTGACAAGCAGGTTGCAATGTTCTATGTGAACATACTAGGGGGCAGGGTCGTACCCCCTCTGCCAGAAGGCGGTAGCCCTCTGCTCCTAAGCTATATGCAGAGGGATGCTCCTAAGGGTGGTCTACCTCCCAGGAGCCCAGTCTATGCACGGTAACCAAAGAAACTTTTATTGGGGATTTTCTTGCAGGGGTACAATGTGACAACGCCACACAGGGTGCCTCAGCCAAACCCAGGCCAGGACAATATCTTAGTGGACAAACTGAGCAGAATACTCCAGCCGCATGAATGGCGCCTGGACCCAACAGTAGCTTCACGGCTGTTCCAGCTCTGGGGCATTCCAGTGATGGACCTGTTCCACCAGCCCGGACAAAGCACAGTTGCCTCATTTCTGCTCCTGTCGACCATACCCATCTTGGGTAGCAGCAGATGCATTCCTCATCCCATAGTCGGAAGGCCTCCTCTACGCCTTTCCAACACCGCTGATAGCCAAGACCCTGTTCAAGGCTCAGCGCAGCAGAGCGTCACTAGTGCTGATAGGCCCTCATTGGCCTAGACAGCCCTGGTTCCTGCTGGTCCTCTCTCTATCGATGTACCTCCGATTCCCCTGGGCCAAGCCCCAGGACTACTCTCGCAGGAGCAGGGCTCTCTCCTACACCCCAACCTGGGGTCCCTCTCACTCATGGCTTGGCTGCTGAAAGGGTAGCATTCACCCCTTCAATCTCCCATGAGACATGGAAGAGATTCTCCTGGCCTCTCTTAAGGCCTCCACAAGAAGGGCATACGCCTTCAAGTGGTGTAGTTTCTCATTGTGGTGCGCAGAAAAGCAGAAGAACCTGTTCTCCTGCTCAGTGCATATGTTACTCCAATACCTGCTCCACCTATCGCAGGGGGGACTGAAGTCCAACTCAGAGTACATCTGAGCGCCACGATCGCACATCTCCATTTCATCGAGGGGAAATCCCTCTCGGCTCAGCCCCTGGTTCCTACGGGGCCTCATGTTGGCCAAACCCCCCCCCCCCATCTGCCCTTCAGCGGAGGAGTGGAACCTTAATGTGGTCCTCTTGCAGCTTACCAAGCCTCCATTTGAGCCTTTGGCCACCTGCAGTATCTGTCCTGAAAGGTCACCTTCCTGGTAGTGCTCACATAAGCACGCAGTAAGCGAGCTCCAGGCTCTGATGGCAAAGCCTCCTTACACGAGGTTCTACAAGAACAGGGTGGTGTTCTGCACACACCCCAAGTTTCTGCCGAAGGTGGTGTTCCCATTCCACCTCAATAAGGAGGTGGTGCCCCCATCTTCTTTCCCAGGCCTCACACCAGTAAGGCGGAGTCCATTCTCCATACTCTGGATTGCAAGAGAGCCCTGTCCTTCCACCTGCAACAGGCTCGGGGCTACCACACAGTTCAACTGTTTTTTTGTTTCCTATGACCCCAGCCGTCTGGGGCTCCCAGTGACTAAGCGACCTCTGTCCACTTGGATGTCGGACTGCATTACCCTTGCCTAAAAGCAAGCGGGGATCCCATTGGACCAGAGAAAGATGGCACACCGCATCAGGGCCATGGCTACTTTCATGGCCAATCTGCATTCCGTCCCCATGATGGAAATCTGCTGGGTCACCACCAGGTCTTCGGTCCATACCTTTGCAGATCACTACTGCCTGGACAGGGAATCCCAATGGGACAGTGCTTTCGGCCACACCGTACTCCGTAATCTTTTCGGCATGTAGGCAACACCTACCCTCCGACCCATCTGTGTTCAGGCTACCAAAGTGCTGGTTCTCCCTGGACACCTAGGTCTTGCGAGAGTCTCTCTTGAGATTCAGCTGCTGCTGATCACAGTTCACCTTTGCAGGGCACTGTAGCATTTTCAACAGGTTTGGTAGCCTGAAACTGGGGAGTCCCATATGTGAGGGCTGACTTCCTGCTTGTTCCTGGAGAAAGCATGGTTACTCACCTGTAACAGGTGTTCTCCAGGGACAGCAGCAATCAGTCCTCAAACCCTTCTCTCTTCCCCTTGGAGTTGCTTCTTTACCATCTTGTATTTTTACTGTCTTAGCTATGCCATTTGACAGGCAAGATGGTACCCTTGGGTGGGAAGTGGACCACACATGTGTGGTACATCTCCCAAAGGCTTTCTTTGAATGCTGGGGAGATGCTTCTGCACAAGCTCTGTTGGTGCCATCACCCATAAGTGAGGATTGATTCCTGCTGTCCCCGAACACCTGCTACAGGTGAGTAATTATGCTTTTCGTTAAAAAGTAGGGGAACTAGGGAAAGTCAAAGACTTATCAGAAACCCCACAGCATTATTTTGTTATGGGACTTATATAAGCACGCAGTATTAGTAAATGATTTCCTAAGTAGGTTATGAATACTTTGCATTGAATAGTGAATACTCTATGCCTAAAATTAAATATATATAAGGTCTTCTCAAATAGAATCCTGTTTTCTTGATAGCAAGATTTCAGACTCAGTTTAAAACTATCAGTTATTTGCTGATTTATGCTTAGGTTAACAAACGTTTTGGCCTGAGGGCCACGTTGGGAGACTTGATTGTGTTGTGGAAGAGGCAGTGAAGATTTGAAGTCTTTGAATTAGGGCTTGGTTTACTAACACGCATTGATGTGTTAGCATGTTATTGCACACTAATTTAAGGCACATTAGTAAATCTAGCCTTCAGAGTTGTTGGGCTAGAATTCCCCATGAGTAGAGCTGAAAAAAATGTGGCCAGTTTTGCTTGACCACCCTTTATCTATGTTTGTCCTCTAAGAGTGGCATTTATTAAAATAGATATTCTGTAGAACTACAACCTCTCCAGAGGTTTGACTGCGACATGTTGGCTTATACCTAAAGTTGAGTGTTACATGATTATGAATAATTTAATCTCAGAGATGGTCTAAGACTCTTGTAAATCAACATATCTAATTTGTCAGCTCAAGACAATGAGAAATTCATCTCCTTTCTAAAACAGACTTACTCAAACAGGTTATTACAGCCTTGTCATTTTAACATAGTGCCTCTTGTTTTTTTGTTGAATATCTTGTCTGTCTGGACTAGATTGGAAGCTCTACAAAGTAGGGACTGTCTTTTATGCATTTGTGTAAAAATCTATATCACCCTATTGCACAATACAAACTGTATCAACTGACATACAATAGTAGTTTTAAATCAGGGTAGTTTCTCCAAATGGGTTAGATTTGCGCATACTATGGCGGTCATGAACCATCATGATGGGAGATGGGGGCAGAGGTAGGAAGGTTCCTCTCACTAAAGAAGTGCAAGCTTATTAAAAATATTTATAAAGTAGTTGAGAAAACATGCATTAATGCCAACAACAAGGTGAAGTAAATCATAAAACTAAGATAAAAAGCTATTTACTGCATGTAACAAAAAACTTCAGTTTGAATTACTTCAGGAAGTAAACTAGATAAATACTGTTGTAACACGCCCACTAAATACAGTGATTTTAATACAGAATTTTCTGTTAAACGCAGTATAGCCATGCTGCTTGCCTCTAAAATTATTTCCTATCGAAGTGTAAACATTTTTATAACTCACTAGGTATTTCATCTTAATACAAAAGCTTGAAATTTTCAGTGGGAGTGTTAATCAGTTGCCATGAACTACGTGCACAAATCACTTTTGCGAAAGTATTTTATGATAGTGACCAGCCAAGAAGGTGCAATTTTATTTAATTTTACTACAGTCACAGTTAAAGACTGTAGCAGATTCCTTTTTGTCAGTACCAAAATGAGAACAATGGTGCACTGCCTTTCCAACGGGCAGCCAACGGAGTACTTCTGAAGGAAGGAAAGGTAGCAGTGCACGATGTGAGAGGCAGCACGCTCCGTTTGTATTCACTATCCTAGCCACACCTTTTCCGCAAAAGCCCGAGGGCAGACCGGCAAGCTCTGAATCACTGTCCCCGCTGGCACAGGGCTGGCTGGCTGCCCTTCAGCGCTACATCGCCTCCAAGCTCCCTCCCCCTGCTCGGCCGAGCCCACGCGCCCCGGGAACTTTTTCTCACTTGCTGGGAAGAATCTGCTGCCACTTGATGCCGCGAGCCAGGAATTGCTTCGCTTGGGAAAGCGCGCTCCCTTTTTGGGAAAGCCTTTAACATGCTTTCACCCCTTTCAGGCTAATTCTAAGAGATGCTTATTTTTTAAGGCATTTCTGAAAATTTGCAGGTCCTTTATCTTTCTTGAGCAAACATCAGACAGCGAAAAGGGATGGGCCACAGGGGCCAACGCAGCATCAGAAACAGAAAGCGTAGGGGGCGGGGTGGGGCTGGAGATTGGAGCGGCCATACAAACCAACCAAAAAAGCGTTGCATTGGATATTGTCCCTCTCATAAATCTATGGGTTAGTTTAGATAACATTAAGTGGAGACACGCCACGATCAAGAAACCATCCCAAGTTGTCAGCGGCACACCTACCCCTGGCCCCATCCCATTCCGATATCTAACACCGATCAGCAGCAGCCTGACAGCTCGGAATGAAACGGGCCGTGGAAAAACCACCCCGCACACGCTCGCTGCTGAAAAGTTCAAGGGACTGCCAGAGTAGAGAGAGCGCGCGCCCCGGGGCGGGAGGGAGGAGACACCGCCCAGCACCATCGCCGTCTCCCTCTGCCCCAGGAACAGACCCCGTCTGTCAGTCAGCTTAGCGGGAGGAGGCAAGCAGAGCCTGGAGAGTAGCCAGCCGAGATCCTCCCCGCGCAGCTCGACCTGGCCCTACACTGTTTTTCGGAAACCGCCCACTCACAGCACCCAGGGTAAGCCCGCCTTAAGCGTGTACCACTCCGGATAGGGAGGGGGGACGTGCGCTCCAACACAACACAGTGAGTTTGAATTAGAAGGCACCAGGGTCTCATGTGATTTCACCAAGAATACCTGCGTACAAAATCCTATGTTAACAAGCAACTAATAAACAGGGAAAAGAGGGTTTTTTTTCTCCGATTCGGTCTTCCCCCCTCCCCTTTATTAACACTTTCAGTGTTCCAGGTCGCCGAAACACAGCGGCGGCGGCAACGAAGTGAAACTCTTGCCTGCCAACAGACTTCTTAGCATTCGCCATTCCAGCGTTCGCTTTACTTTCTCAGATGACAATAATGATAGTAATTATGATGAAGAGCCCAAACCTTCCACCGTAGATCTAATGGCTCCCCATTAACTTTCCAACCTGCTATTTGCCCAGACTAAGCGGGTAACTAGATATTCAAAAACAAGACGTCAGCCCACAATGCCCCGCTGTCGGTTACAGCATTACCTCAGCCCGTGAGCCTTCGCGAGAATCAGAATCTTCTAGGTAGTCACCACGGCAACGGGGTTCATTTGCAAGCGGCGGACCGCCCCTCGGCGCTGGTCGGCCAATAAGAAGCAGCCGGAGTGACATCATGGCTATTTTTAGAGGGTGACTGCGAGCAGATAAGTGTTAGGCTCCACGCTGGACACGTTCAGTGTGGAAGTGCCTGTAGCTCGCGGAGAGCGCTCGCGCCGAGTGTCACGGGTCCGTGAGCTTCTCTCAGTGGAGGAGCGCGACGCTGCTGTTGGATACACGCATACAGACATATACGGGGGCATTCCCTCTTGCCCGTCCCGGTGCCTGCTGTACACTGTCTGTCCCGGGTGGCTGGGAGAGAGCTTAGGCAACCGCGTGAGAAGCCTGAAATTCGGCAGCGTGTTACCTCCCCCTTCGCGGCATCTTGGTTGAAAAGGGGGCGAGGGGTGCAAGACAGGAGCCGAGCGTCCCCAGCCCAGCCGGGAAAGAGCCGGCCAGGCTAAGGTACTGCCAAGTTGTGAATGACACTTCAGTTTCTCGTGATTGCTGGCGAAAGACTTTTGTGAGAAGCGTTTTCTCTGAGAAGTGAAAGTCAAAGCGGGACTTTGATAAGTTACTAAGTAACTTTTCCTTCTTTTTGCTTCGATACAGCACGTCCTGTTTGGTGTGAAAAGTTCTGGACAGTGTTCTATGACTGCAAAGATGGAACCTACATTTTACGATGATGCACTGAACGCTGCCTTTGTACAGTCAGAAACAGCTGGTTATGGATATAACCCCAAAATCCTCAAGCAGAATATGACTTTGAATCTTGCTGATCCTTCCAGCACCTTGAAGCCTCACCTGAGGAGCAAAAATGCTGATCTTCTTACCTCGCCTGATGTGGGACTTCTCAAACTAGCATCCCCTGAACTTGAAAGACTGATCATCCAGTCCAGCAATGGGATGATCACCACCACCCCGACACCGACCCAGTTTCTGTGTCCCAAAAATGTTACAGATGAGCAGGAAGGTTTTGCTGAAGGGTTTGTACGGGCATTGGCTGAACTGCATAACCAGAATACTATGCCCAACGTAACATCTGCTACCCAGCCCCCTGCTGCCAGCGGGATAGCACCTGTTTCTTCCATGGCTGGTAACAACGGTTATAGCACCACCTTGCATAGTGAGCCACCCGTCTATGCCAATCTGAATAACTTCAACCCGAATGCCATCAGCACTGCTCCCAACTATAATGCAAACAACATGGGTTATGCTCCTCAACACCATATAAACCCACCGATGCCTGTTCAGCATCCCAGACTTCAGGCTCTGAAAGAAGAGCCTCAGACTGTCCCTGAGATGCCAGGGGAGACTCCCCCACTATCTCCCATCGACATGGAATCACAGGAGAGAATCAAAGCTGAGAGGAAGCGCATGAGAAACCGGATTGCGGCTTCCAAATGTCGGAAAAGGAAGCTGGAAAGGATTGCAAGATTGGAAGAAAAAGTGAAAACCTTGAAAGCGCAGAATTCTGAACTGGCGTCTACAGCCAACATGCTTAGAGAACAGGTTGCACAGCTTAAACAGAAGGTAATGAACCATGTCAACAGTGGATGTCAGCTAATGTTAACACAACAGTTGCAAACATTTTGAAAAGACTGGCTGAAAGAACTAAAGCTGGTAAAGAAAATGTAAGTGTCGGAAGGAGCTGATGGGAAAAGCTGACAGCCATTGAGTCCTGACTGCGCTCCCCAATGCGCATGTGTGGAAAGACTGCCAAGCCTTTGAGTTTGTGGCAATGCAACAAGTAGTTATCACTTTGTAAAGTGCTGTTCCTGCTAAAATGAGACATCAGATCTTCGTTTTAACATTGACCAACACCTGCATGGACCTAACATTTGATCGTTCAGTATTAAAAGGTCAAAATGCAGTAGAGACTATAGGTTGCTTCTCTAGAACTCTTACAAAGGGAGGGAAGGGATGGTTTTGGGAGGTTGAAAATGAGGTGGAAATGAACAATGCTGCCTCCTTCAAGGTCATTGTGCATAATGTATATACTTTTTTTAAAAATTTTATGAAAGCTGGTTGTCCTGAAACAGCTTCAAGTCTTTGTAAGTTATTTTTATGTTTCTTTGGGTTCAACCCAGTATTGTTTGTAAATAAGAGAGATTTTGGACATTCATGAGTTTACCATTTGTAATAGAAGTATATAATTTTTTATGTTTGTTTCTGGGAAAATTCCAGAAAGGCTCAATTATATTTAAAAAAAGTATAATAAAGTATTAAAAAAATAAATGTTCCCTCTTTTGCAGTTATTCAAACTACAGAATAAGAGTTCTGCTGTGTATGAATTTTGACCTTTGTATAGTTCATTCTGTAATGGGCTTCTGCCTTGCAAGTAAACTCTAATCTGTGATAGTGAACAGAAGTGTAGTTTATGTATAGTAGCAGTGTTTTATTTATTGGCTTATAATATTCTTATTCAGTTGGTCACTTAAATGCATTTTCTCATTTCTGTGCACTTTTATGAGCAAACTCAATAAATTAGTGATTTAGGAGTGTAGTACAGTTTCCTGTATAAATTGCCATGTTATATGATGGCCTCAAATGTAACCAGCACTAACAAGAATTAACTTACTAAAATAATACCCTTAACCACTGAAGTATGAGATTTAAAAAAATTATGCAAATGTCATGGGCTCCACAACCTTCAAAAATCATTTGATTAATCATTGAATACAGTTCTGGGAAGCATGAAAGCCTTTTTTATGTATTACAATATTTTTAAGAACCTTGTTTCTAGCTCTGAATTTGGCTTAGAACAACGCTATAGCCATTTAACTTAAGTTGTGATATCTATGGCTTTCAGTGTGGTCCATGGCATGACAGAGAACCTAGAGTCCAGCAACCTGTAATCTAACATTAGGCGTCATAATTTCTCAAACACACTGAGTCTGATGTGGCATAAACTGAATATATTATGGCTATCCAGTAGTGGTATGGTTTATTCTCACTGTTTATTCATAAAGGTAGTGGCTCTGTAACCAAGTGGAGGCTTTAGTACTCCTGAGTAATGTAAACGTCTCCCTTTACTTGTGATCAGTGACAATAAAGCCTTGATTTAGCTGACTACCACTATTCAGTCTTTCTGTATCTTTTTAAATTGGAGTTTATATCTTCCTTTTCTCTAATTAGTCCTAGATTACCAGTGGTGCTTGTTGATAAATATTTATGACAATGCTTTTGTCACAATAAAACATGCATTATTCCCCTGTATACTTTGAATTGTTTTACTTTCAGATGGGTTTTGTGATGTCAAAACTTAACACAGAAAACTATTTCTTTCCATGCATTGAAAAGAAGGGGCTGTTTTAAAAGAGAAACACTTCAGAAAGGACAAGGTCCAATTCTAATTTCAGGTATGACAGCTATCAATCTATTGTTTGCCTAGAGGATGGGCTTATTTATTTAGACTAGTAGTGGTTGATGCAAGGGGAGGACTTGGGGGGGGGGAACAGAGCCAGAATCTGTGTACAAAAAGGACTTGGTGGAATGTTGCATAAAACCATTCCATGATGCATAAATAACCTTCACTGAGATTTATCTGTGAACCTCAACAGCTTTGATGCTTGTGTTTCACGTTTACACATGCTATCAGCAGTAGCAAAGAGACCTGATGAAGACCTTGAAAGGATAATAAAACCATTCATGTTTAAAGAATGTTTAATATGTTCATAACAAACACTAAATCATTTTCTGAAATAGAAGGGCATTGCAAAAAACTCATCTAGGTTATGTTTGTAGTGCCTTAAAATAGTACTATACCATGAGATGGGGAGCACTTCCAGATGTATTCCACAAAGCATGAACCTGTAAGTAATGTATGAATGTATGTACTCACCTAAGCCTATATAGAGGAATGCTAAGCAGATTTGTGAATTAATGCATTTACTTACCACTTAAAGCTAGATTTACTAAAGGATGTAAATGTTCATTATTGACCACAGGTCCCATTGTGTGCAGTGGGACCAATTCACTAATGATGCACATTAATGACATTCGGGCATGCTAACGTGATTATTCACCTTAGTACATCCAGCAAATGTTACAGCTAATATAGTAGTAGCTACTAAATTATTTATATATAATTCTATTAAGTTGTGTTAGACTTTCAATAGGTGATGCTAAAGGAATTGGACAACAATTTACATAGGAGAACTAAACTAAAATTTGTTATTTTTCTAAGCATTAAAAAGTGTAGTATTGGTGTATAATGATGTGTGCTGTCAATAATACAATTAGCAAAAGTGTACCTAATGCCACCTCAATAGGTGGTGTTGGCTGCACCCGTGATAATTGTGCCATCTGTTAGTTAACACATGATACATATCCTATCAGGGAAAATGCTGGCCACGCCCCCAACAGCATGGTAAAAGAGCCACTTAGGCCGTTATTTACTAAATTGCAGTAAGATTCTGTAGCTCCTGCAAAGCAATTGCCAAAATTAACACGCAGATAACATATGATGCAGTTGGCTATATCTTTTTTACCTCCATAAGAATATTGTTAACCGCCTTCAATATGAAAGTGTGGCATATCAAATTGTAGTAATAAACAAAATTTCTTGAGGTGGTTACTTTTTTTTGCATTATCTGCCTCTAAACATGTAACTCTAAGGTCAGGCCCTATCCCCCGTCCCACGCCTCAAATGGCGCTTTCCATCTTAGCATGAACTAATTCCCATGTTATGCAGCTAAAAGTAAATGTGCTGTGCTAATGGTTAGTACATGCTAATTCCTGTGTTAAACAACTAAGGCGGCATAGTAAATAGGACCCTTGAGAAAAATGTTATTGCATGATTGATATTTTTAAATTAGCATGTGTATTGCAGAATTGCATCCACAATAGTCAGATGTATACTGTGCTACCTATAACATCCATAAAACCAAGGGTTTAACTTTCAAGTATTTATGGGAAAGAGACTTGGATTTACCAGCAGTGAATCTGCTGAGGGTAGCAACCCGGAAGCTTAGTTGATTTTATCTGTATGTGGCAAGAGCTGGAGGTTGGACATCATTTGCAGTCCTGCTGGGTGTGGCTCTCCACATGCACCAACCAGCAAAACAAGCAGACAAGGGAATTAATTACCTGCAAGTGCCTCTGTTTGACTCGGGTGAGGACTCTGAAGTGAGTAAGGCAATGCTTTTAAAGCTTTTTACTCTGTTCCTCTTGTTCTCTTCTGTTAAAAAAGGTGTTCTGATAAAGATCATTTGCTTGATTAGTGATCAATTAAAGATGGATCTGTAGGAAACTCCAGTGGCATACCCTGGTATACTTCGGGCTACTCTATTCTCACAAAGAATGACAGATCAATAGCTGAAAATTATGAGTGAATGAAACGATTTTGAGCCATGTGTGTATATACGGAGAAGGGATTTTACTTCATACCATCATGCACCAAACAACAGAAATATCAAGGGGTTTCAACTATTTTGTGTCCGTGTGGGAAAAATGCTCAATAAATCTGGCTTCATCCTGAGATATAGAACAACTACTTATCAGAAGAGTACTTTTCAAAGCTTTTTGTAAGTAAATGGCTGTTCGTGCATGAAAACATGCCTGCTGAAAATCCCCTTCACTGAAGTTAACAGTACCCGTGCTGTTTATAGCAGCCAGAAATAAATGACAAGGTTCAAGTAGGAGAACAAAAGTATGCATAGGTCTTTCATTTCCAAAGGCCCCTAAAACTTCCCACAGGTGCAGTTACACCTGCTTCAAGTACCAAGTACTGCTATACCCTTAATGGCTGGATTTTTCAACCCCAGGCAGGGATGCTTGCAGACCCATGGGTACAATATGCATGGGACTGTAAGCCCTATGACTGCATTCTAATTTGTCCCCTAAACTAGTAATAAAGAGCCTGATATTGAGAGCCCTTACAGTAGCTGGACGGCCCCAGGGAGGCTGTCCGGATAAGGGTGGTGACCACAATACTGTATTCAGCAGTATAAAGACATGGTCACACCAGATAGTACTGCTGAATATCTCCACAGCCAGCTATGGCACTATCTGGTAAGTGTGGAAGAGGTTCATGGGTGGAGCGGGAGCGATGCCGTGACTATCCAGGTAAGTGGCAACTTATGCAGATAGCGGTGATAGCAATCATCCAGATAGCGGTGATAGCAATCATCCAGATAACTTAGGCCACATGCAAAGCAGGCCTAAGTTGCTCTCCAGATAAGTGGCAACTGAAAATCACACTTATCCAGATAGTGGCACTCAGTCCAGATATTCAGCAGCAGTCACTATCCGGATACAGCTGCTGAATATCTGGAAAATGCCGGCAGTGCCGCAGTCACCGGACAGCTCATTGAATATCAGGCTTCTTGAACATTGGCCTCACAATGTTTGATTAGTTTGGGGTTGAACTCATACTAGCTGTCTTCTTAGTAAACGGTGACAAGAAAGTAAGCATGCTCATATTCAGGGATATCTAATCCGCTTTCCATAGCGCAGCAGGCTATGAGTTTCATTTTTAGTTTGGCTTTCCAAATGGTGATCAAGGCACCTTACAGCTTTATTAGAATTGGTGCACAATCAGTTCCTCCTGTAGAGCTCCCAGTCCAAGTGTGTCCTTGAGACACTGGGAGATGTGAAGCCCCATATTACACAGAGTGCCTAGGTCAAAAAGGAACATGTAAACTGGGACATTCACAGTTTCCCAGGTACTTTACTGCATGCAGAGCCTTTTGTAAAATATGTATAAGGAGGTGTGGGGGAAAGCCTTTTTACAAAAAAAGTGCAGTTTCTGGTGGGGCATTACTGGGATAAATAAATAATACAAATAAGTGCTGGATTTTGGAAAACTTCACATACAAGAGGAGTCTATTAAGGAGCAAAATTCTAAGCCTCAAAAGTTGGGCTTTTTGGGGAGGTTTTCAAGGCTAGAGGGATAGGCGCAATTGCCCCCTCATTCACTCCTGAAAACCCTGAGTTCAAGCGAGCAGTTAGCTCACACTTATGTGTGATTCAGAGGTGTGAATTCTGACAGAGAAGCTTTTTGAAGGAGTAGCCTAGTGGTTAGAGCATTGGCTTGGCAAACAAGAGACCAGCGTTTGATTCCCACTAGCACTCCTTGTGGCCTCAGGCGAGCCACTTAACCCTCCATTGCCTTGGAAGAAAGGCCTGGCAATCTACTTCTGGTCAGGGGTGGCCCAAGGGGGGTGCGGGGCCATGTGCAGAGACTCGGTGAGGGGCCTCATTTGCATAAGTGGCCTTATTTGCATAAATATTTGCACAATGTTACCATACACTAACTTTTAGTAAACACGTCTCTTAATGAATGTATGGCTAAAGAAAGACTAAAAGATTTCTACATTACTATAATCCAGTGCCACCCGCCAGGCACATTAGGAACTACTACAAACACTGCCCATTTAGAACCCATCAAGGCTTATGTATTGAATTTTTTGCTCAAAACTTAACTTTATGAAATGAAAACCACAGTAGGTAATTCACCCTATCAGAGTGTACCGAGGTCTCAGTGAAAAACACAGCGGTTTGTACAGGGTTATTCATGAACACCCTGACTGGTTGCTGCTATTTACATCAACGACCTTATCGGCAGGTACACAACCAAATTTTTGTTCAAAAGATTTTACATTAACATTAAAACTGCTAAGTACTGCACATACCTCTGGTTTAACTCCAAACAATCATTCTCAAAAAAACTTATAGCCAGTACTTAGCTTTGGAAATCATGAGTTGTCTTATAATGTAGAAATTCTACATAAACTCCCGGTTGTCTTGTAATGTAGAGATTCTATATAGCCTCCCAACGCCGTGTATCTAAGGCGCCCAAGTGTTTCACAAAAAGCGTTTCATCAGGGGATAGATATCTAGTTGAAAAAGAAGAAAAGAATAACAAAACAAAAAAATGCTTTTGTCATGGTTCCTCCATTTCATTCTGACTATTACAAAAACTTTTCTTGCCAGAAAAACATGAAAAGAGAATGCTCCTACCTCTGGTAAAGCGGCTGCCAGTTCAATGTAAGCAGATGAACATTTTTATCTCCGTTCAATCCACCGCGAGTGTGATCCAAAAAATGCCGCGCATGCGGTCTGAACCCAGCAAGGTATCCTTATATGCACTCATCTCAAGAAGCCCCTCCCCGTTGTGCTACGGTCATTCTGAAAAATAACTACATGCAAACTGTCCATTCAATTGAGGCATTCAAACCATGAGGTTTCACCGTATTCAAGTGAAATATCCACCGCTGCTCTTCTCGAAGTAGGGTCTGTTCTTTAGATCTGCCACCTTTCGGAAAGTCAATACGATCGATGGCAAAACAACGGAGCTGCTCGAAAGTATGACCTTCACTTATGCAGTGATGGACCAGGGGGGCCTCCAGAACTTTATTATTTAATCTACTGCGATGTTCACACATGCGGACCTTCAATGAACGAATAGTCTTTCCAATATATAATGGTGCATGGACAACGAATCGCGTACACCACAGAGGTAGACTGACATGTCGTTCCTTTTCGTAAATGATATGTAACTCCTGCATGTGTAAATTGTGTAATGTCCAACGAAATTGAGCAGATTGTGCAATTGCCACACTTTCTGTGACCTGGTGGAATGCTCAAAACGTCAGAAGGACCCGGCGGAACTAAAACTGCCGGGCATAGTTGTTCCTTCAAATTTGCACTTCTACTCCATACACACCGTATGGTTTTGTCACGGAGGCCCGGAATAGTACCTAGAACCTTACTGTGTTGTCGAATAATCCGTTGGATGTTTCCACTCAGGGGGGAAAACCAAGTAATGAGATTAACTTTGTCAGGATCTGATGTCAAAAGTTGCCACCTCGCTGAGCCATGAGAAGACAATAAGAGGCTACGGTTATTATATTTAGCTCTCATATATGCTTGAGTCACTACCAGTGGTGGATACCCTCTGGCCAAAAAATTATTTTGTAACTGTTTACACTTCCTCCGAAAATCCACTGGATCCTAACAATTTCTCCTGTACCTTAAAAACTGAGAAAAAGGCAAACCCTCTTTTAATTGTCTTGGATGGCCACTGTCAAAATGTAGGAAGGTATTACGGTCAGTGGGTTTGCTGTATAATGTGGTTTCCCAAGCAGCAGATCCTCTATGGATTTCCAAATCCAAATAAGTTATGACATTTCGATGGTAAGTGGCAGTAAAAGTAATATTAGGATCCCTCTGGTTTAACCAATCAAAAAAAGATAATAGAGCACCCTCCGTTCCATTCCATAACAAAAAGACATCATCTATATACCGATGCCAGGTGACCAAATAAGCTTGATAGGGCGATGCTCTCAACCACTTGCTTTCAAAAAACCCCATGTACAGATTTGCTATAGAGGGCGCGCACGTGGCACCCATCGCTACTCCCCCAATTGTTCGGATCCAGTGGATTTTCGGAGGAAGTGTAAACAGTTACAAAATAATTTTTTGGCCAGAGGGTATCCACCACTGGTAGTGACTCAAGCATATACGAGAGCTAAATATAATAATCGTAGCCTCTTATTGTCTTCTCATGGCTCAGCGAGGCAGCAACCTTTGACATCAGATCCTGACAAAGTTAATCTCATTACTCGGTTTTCCCCCCTGAGTGGAAACATCCAATGGATTATTCGACAACACAGTAAGGTTCTAGGTCAGGGGTGGGCAAACCTTTTGACTCGAGGGCCGCAATGGGTTCATATATTGGACCCGGGGGCCGGACCAAGAGTAGATGGATGGTGTGTATGTGTGAATTAATATAAATTAAATTTAAATTTGTAACATTAAATGTTTAGATTAATTTAAGGTAGAAAAGCATAAAAAGAGTTATTTTACAAAACTTTTATGCAATGTATTTCTTTCATAAAAACATATAGACAGCTGCTAGGGTCTGGGCTGTCTATATGTTTTTACATATCAACGTAAAGTATGGCTATATGATACCTCCCTACCCGCCCCGCTAAGTTTGTACTTCAACGTGCATTGTCCTTTCAGCGAGTTGCTGATTCCAGTAAAATTCTCCAGAGCTTCTAACTTGTTAGTCCACTTCGATATGTGTAAATAAAAGTTAACATAGCAGCTACAATGTTCTCTGCTCTTATTTGTCAATAATGACTCGAATGTCCTTTTCCGAGGTGGTAATGCCTTATGCGGAATTTAGTATTTATTCTTATATACATTATCTGCTTGTAAAATGCCCACGATAGCAGCACACTGTTCCTAGTCTACTGGGCCATTTCCCTATTTGCCTTTTCTCAAGGGGAAAACAGATCATTTAAATGTACTCTGTTTATCTTTTAACCAGTTACCAAGACATACATAGTAGGTTACTGCCTCCTTTTTCATTTGCTGCTAGGACAGTCATGCGAGAGGTCAAAGAGTTCTCCGAAAGTCTACAGGTGTACGGCTGGGAGGAAAAGGAGCAAAAGCAAGTAAGCTGCAAACATGGCTCGGAGGCATAAAGCAACATAGCTATGGAGGCTGAAAACGAGCCTAACCCACCCCCTGCTCGCAGTTTCTACCTGCACAACACAAAATAGCCCGATCTGACAAGTGGCGATGCCGTTCATTGAACTTCCCTAACTTCTACGTTCCCGGGAGCAATTTGTTTTTGAAAAAAGTCAGGGAAGCTCTTGATTGGCTTTGGTCGAGACCAATCAGGAAGCGGCTGACGTCAGAGCCTGCCCAGGGACCAGGAAGTGAGCCTGCAGGGAGAGAGCCAGGGAGCTGCAGCTGGAGCAGGTACCTGCACTGGGAAAGTGAGGTGAATAAATGAATAAATTAGCTAGCGCTCCGCGGGCCAGATTAAAAGGTCCGCGGGCCGTAGTTTGCCCATTCCTGTTCTAGGTACTATTCCGGGCCTCCGTGACAAAACCATACAGTGTGTATGGAGCAGAAGTGCAAATTTGAAGGAACAACTATGCCCGGCAGTTTTAGTTCCGCCGGGTCCTTCTGACGTTTTGAGAATTCCACCAGGTCACAGAAAGTGTGGCAATTGCACAATCTGCTCAATTTTGTTGGACATTACACAATTTACACATGCAGGAGTTATATACAATTTACGAAAAGGAACGACATGTCAGTCTACCTCTGTAGTGTACGCAATTCGTTGTCCATGCACCCTATTATATATAGGAAAGACTATTCGTTCATTGAAGGTCCGCATGTGTGAACATCGCAGTAGATTAAATAATAAAGTTCTGGAGGCATCCCTGGTCCATCACTGCATAAGTGAAGGTCATACTTTCGAGCAGCTCCGTTGTTTTGCCATCGATCGTGTTGACTTTCCGAAAGGTGGCAGATCTAAAGAACAGACCCTACTTCGAGAAGAGCAGCGGTGGATATTTCACTTGAATACGGTGAAACCTCATGATTTGAATGCCTCAATTGAATGGACAGTTTGCATGTAGTTATTTTTCAGAATGACCGTAGCACAACGGGGAGGGGCTTCTTGAGATGAGTGCATATAAGGATACCTTGCTGGGTTCAGACCGCATGCGTGGCGTTTTTTGGATCACACTCGCGGTGGATTGAACGGAGATAAAAATGTTCATCTGCTTACATTGAACTGGCAGCCGCTTTACCAGAGGTAGGAGCATTCTCTTTTCATGTTTTTCTGGCAAGAAAAGTTTTTGTAATAGTCAGAATGAAATGGAGGAACCATGACAAAACCATTTTTTTGTTTTGTTATTCTTTTCTTCTTTTTCAACTAGATATCTATCCCCTGATGAAATGCTTTTTGTGAAACGCTTGGGCGCCTTAGATACACGGCGTTGGGAGGCTATATAGAATCTCTACATTACAAGACAACCGGGAGTTTATGTAGAATTTCTACATTATAAGACAACTCATGATTTCCAAAGCTAAGTACTGGCTATAAGTTTTTTTGAGAATGATTGTTTGGAGTTAAACCAGAGGTATGTGCAGTACTTAGCAGTTTTAATGTTAATGTAAAATCTTTTGAACAAAAATTTGGTTGTGTACCTGCAGATAAGGTCGTTGATGTAAATAGCAGCAACCAGTCAGGGTGTTCATGAATAACCCTGTACAAACCACTGTGTTTTTCACTGAGACCTTGGTACACTCTGATAGGGTGAATTACCTACTGTGGTTTTCATTTCATAGAGTTAGGTTTTGAGCAAAAAATTCAATACATAAGCCTTGATAGCATTGCTCATTAAGTAGACCATTATATTGTTATCGATACATTTAGAACCCATAGCAAACCCGCCGTATTGTAACAGCACTACCAGGACTCACAAAGCACCAGACCCTACCTATCAAAAGGCAACACTGCAAATATTAAATGGAGTGGAGGAGTGGCCTAGTGGTTGGGGCAAGGTACTTCAGGCCAGAAGGTCAGGAGTTCAAATCCCACTAGAGGACAGCAACCTTGGGCTGGAAGGACTGGGGTTTCTAGTCCCACAGGTACTCCTTGTGGTCTTGGGCAAGCCACTTAACCCCCCATAGCCCATGTTCCCTGTAAAATAGTTATCTCCAAGTTATAATGCCCTGTTCAATGTAATTTCAGTTTGTTCAATGTAAACCACCTTGATATCATGAAAGGCAGTATATAAGAAATGCTAAATAAATAAATTAAACAAAAAACATTTTAGAGAACAACAATACATGACCTAATGGGGAAAGAGAACAAGTGGCAATGTCAAATAGGAATTACATAAACAGAATACCTCAGCTCAGTTACACATGCAGAACATAGACCATCACCAAACAAGGAATCACAATTTAGAAACAGGAAGGCAATAGTTAAACTGGGGACCCCAAAAGCCAAACTTGGAATGTACAACACTGTAGAAATAAAACCATAAATTAATTTCTTCTTGTACTAAACAAAGTGCAGACATTAATGATGCACATTTCCCAGAGCTGACATATTCCAGTTAATAAATTCAAAATAAAGAGATATTTTTCTACCTTTTGTGCATTTTTTTTCAGTTGCAATTGCTCCAGCCACTTTCTTCTAGTTTCTTCGTGTCTTCTGCTAACTCTCCATCGTCTGCTGTCCATTTGTCCTTTCTTCTCTCTTCTAGTTTTTTCCATTCTCTCTCTCTCTACATCTGCTTTAACTTACTAATCTTTCTCCTTTTGCTCTTTCCTCATTCCTATTTCATCCGCTCAAATTTTACCCCTCCATCCTCAATCCCCACTTACTTTCCCAATACCCGGCCAATTGTAGATTTTTCATCCCTCCCACACAAAATATTTTTCCCCTCTCCGTTTCACTCTCCCAGTCCCATCCCATTCTAATCCTCCCCCAACATCAGCTCCCTTCTAGTTGCAGCCTCACCCAGCATCCACTCCCTTCTAGTCCCTGCATCAGCCCATTTCCAGTCCTAGCCCCACCATCAGCCCATTTCCAGTCCTAGCTCCCCATCCATTTCCAGTCCTATCCGAGTCCCTACATCAGCTCATTTCCAAACCCAGCCCCCCATCAGCCCATTTATAGTCCTTTCCTAGCCCCACCATTAGCCCATGTCAAATCCTAGCTCCCCTCCACTCAGCCCAATTCCAATCCAAGCCCCCCATGAGCCTACTTCCAGTTCTAGCCCCTACATGAGTCCATTTCAATCCAAGCCCCCACCACAGCCCATTTCCAATCTTAGCTCCCCCAGCAGCCCATTTCCAGTCCTATCCTAGCTGCTCCATCAGCCCATTTCCTGTCCTAGCTCCCTCCCCTCACAGGCCATTTCCATTCCAAGCCCCCCTCCCCATCAGCTATTTGCAGTTCAAGCCCCCCTTCCACTCAGCCCATTTCCAGTCCTAGCAACCCCCCAACCCATTACCAGTCCTAGCCCCCATCACCCCATTTTCAGTTTAAGCCCCCCATAGCCCATTACCAGTCCTAACCCCCATCAGCCCACTTCCAGTCCTAACCCCATTAGCCCATTTCCAGTCTTAGCCCCCCCATAGCCCATTACTAGTCCTAACCCCCCATCACCCCATTTCCAGACTTAGCCCCCCCATAGCCCATTACCAGTCCTAACCCCATCAGCCCACCTCCAGTCCTAACCTCCCCGTCAGCCCATTTCCGGTCCTAGCCCCCCATAGCCCATTTCCAGTTTTAAAACCCCATCATCCCACAGCCCATTACCAGTCCTAACCCCCTCCCCCCCATCGGCCCAGGGAAAATTAAAAAAAAAAGCTGGTTGCTGCCGCCACAGCAGAGGCAGAATCGATTGTCCGCGGGGCCCCCTGCCCGGTTGAGCTCTCCCTGCCCGGCTGAGCCTCTCCGTGACGGCTTTCAGATCTGCGAAGGGAGAGTGTCTCTGTCTTCCTTGCGGCTCTGTTAAGCCTGCAGGGGCTGATGGGAAACTTCCCATCAGTCCCTGCAGGCTTAACAGAGCCGCGAGGAGACACTCTCCCTTTTCAGATCTGAAAGCCGTCATGTAGAGGCTCAGCCGGGCAGGGAGAGCTCAGCCGGGCAGGGGGGGCCCTGCGGGACAGTCAATTCTGCTGCAGCGGCAGTGGCAGCAGCCAGCTTTTTTTTTTTTAAATTTAATTTATTTTTAAAGCAGAATGTTTTTTGCGCGGGGCCCCCTGAAACGCGAGGCCCTGTGCAAAAAACATTCTTGCTCAATGGACGGGCCGGCCCTGCTTCTGGTTACACTGCCAAGAAAATGCAGGAGCTGCTGGGTCACCAGTTGTCAGCACTAACTCAAAAGCACACAGTGCACTTACCCTTGTAAAACTGGAAGTCCATATATATTTTAAAAATCTGCCCACACCACATCAGAACATGCCCCCTTAAAATCCGTGCATGCTTTAGATGGACATGTGTAAATAGCAACTTTTCCAAAATTGCTACTTACATATGCAAACTAGCTTTTGACATATGTTGTTGTTGATAAGTGCCGTCGAGTCGGAGTCGACTCATGGCGACCCTCTGGATAGCTATCCTAAATTGTGTTCGGTCTTCAGTCAGGCGGCTCATTGTTGACAGGCTGGTACCCGTAGCTGCTGTTATTGTAGCAATCCATCTCATTGCTGGCCTTCCTCTTTTGCGTTGACCTTCTATCTTGCCAAGCATGATGTCTTTCTCTAATGATCTCTCTCTTCGCATGATGTGTCCGAAGTATGAAAGTCGAAGTCTTGTCATCTGAGCTTCTAAAGAAAGCTTAGGTTTGATCTCTTCTAGTACCGACTTGGTTTGTTCTTCGGGCAGTCCATGGTATACACAGTATTCGCCGCCAGCACCATAATTCAAAGGCATCAATTTTCTTCCTGTCTGTCTTTTTCACTGTCCAGCTTTCACATCCATATGATGTTATTGAAAATACCATGGCTTGAACAAGTCGAATCTTTGTATGGAGAGAGACATCTCTGCTCTTGAGAATCTTATCTAGGTCTTTCATAGCCATTCTGCCAAGAGCAATGCGTCGTCTGATTTCTTGACTGCTTGTTGCTTCTTTATTGATAGTTGATCCAAGTAGGTTAAAGTTGTTCACGATTTCAATTTCTTCTCCTTCAACGATGAACCTGTTGATTATGCCAGTTGTCATGATCTTTGTCTTCTTTACATTAAGGTGCAGGCCCATTTTGAGACTATGGGGTCTGTTTACTAAACATTCCTAATGTGCGGGGCCGCGGTAGTGTGCCTGTGCCATATAAGGAGTGGGCGGTTCAGGCAGAGAAAAGAAATAAAACGGGAGTAAGCGATCGCACATTTGCGCGGGGCGCTATTGTGCGCCGTGCTATTGTGCGCCGTGCATAATAGTGCGTGGGAAGGCTAAGTGGCGCCCTGATGTGCACACACAAAGGAGCAGAGCCATAGTACAATGGTTAAGACACTGACTGTGGGTGCAGCTGCCATGGGTTCAATTCCCCATTGTGCACAACAAAAGGGCTGGCTGAGGCATTAACTGTAATGGGTAAAAGTGCTTTAGGAGGCATATTAATTTTGGGCGGCATAAGGCGGTGCACTGTTAATTTTGGGCGGCATAAGGCGGTGCGCAGATGCCCAAGCATAGGAACAGAGCCACAGCACAATGGTTAAGACACTGACCAATGGTGCAGAGATCAGGGGTTCAATTCCCCACAGTGCCCAATGAAGAAGGCTCACTGAGGCAGTGTGTATTATGGGGATGAGTGCTGTAGGGGGCAATCTATTTTTATTTCAGTTATCACTACTAGCAAACGCACTCACAAAGCGTGTTAACATAAGGCGGCCCATAAGGCACATGTTAAAGTTCACTGTCCGCCAAGGCACCCTTGAATGTCCCCTATAGGGCACCATATATGTTGCGTCACAGGATAATGTATAGTGCACCTTATATGGACGGCAACCATAAGGTGCCCTATAGGGTGCCCTATAAAGCACCCTCAGAGGCACCTTATGGGTACAGTACACTGAGGGTGTGTTTGATGGCAGCAACATATGTACATTAAATCTAAAAAAAGCTTTGGACAACCCTATCAAATAACCCCACTGTGGGCTCGAACCCATTACCGCTGGCTCCACAGGCAGTGAAGTAACCATTGGGCTACAGCTATATAGCTGCCAGCAAGCCCCTGGCTGGCTGCAGAGAGCCTGCATGTCACCACACAGACAGTCTACTGTGGGAACCAGGATAGGGTTAGGCCACCCATACCCATGATGCACTGCACATGCAAATCAGCTGTCCACAGATGAACACAAGATGGGGAATGCACCCCAACAGCTCCCCGGCCTGGTAGGGGGACGTGTCCGTGTGCACCCACACAGCACCTTGGCCTGGTAGGAGGTACTGACCGGGTGTTTAATTTGCACAGAGTAGCTACACACAGTCACACTGTGCGGGAACTGTGCTCACCCTGAGTGTGCGATGAGGCGCCCTGGACCAGGTCCACAGCACCCTCCATGGCTGAGAGAGGCCATGGCAGAGCTCCAAAACAGTCATAATCTGTGAGATAGGTAGTTTCTGCAGGAACACCTTGGATGTCTCAGTCAGGGGGAACCCCACGGACCCCTAGGTGGGCTATGCACCACCAACCCCTCCCCTCCCCCCCCCCCCCAGCTGAGGGTGGCAAACAGGCAGGATCTCCTATCAACAGATCCCCATTATACACCCCCCCCCCCTTGCAATGATGGCAGTAGAGTGGACCATCAACCCCAGTCCTGTTGGGGAACAGACACCCTACAGGGCAGTCCAAGCAGCCCCACACACACCCAGACCACAATATCAGACAGATAGTAGGCCTGGATATGCTAAGATGAACCCCACCACTATCTGATATTCCCCTGCATCAAGCCATCAGCCACTGCACCCTGCAAGGCACTCCAGCAGGGCACATACCAGCTGTGAACAGTCTGCTGGTTAGTCCCACTGGAAATGCATGCACCCACAACTGGGACGGCAGCACACACAAGCAGATACAGCAGTGACTAGGCCCCAACAGGTGACCCATATATATCACATGAGGGAAGTGTTATGAAGCACTATGGGGGTGCCTAGCCATGCTGCCATCACTGCACAGTCAGGGTGGAGTGAAAGCCCAGCAGCACATACAGAGGTCACCCTGTCTGTGGAGGTGGTGGACGGCCACTACAATGTCCCTGCCAGTGCCCTATGCCCTGTGCAGATGCATCCTGGCCAGCCCACCCTGTCTGAGCTATACCCATGGTACCTTGCTGCTCATTATGCACATCATCAGGCCAAAACTGTGGACAGTGTTTGCAGCCAACACACACTGTATAGACAGACACACACTCCCACACGTATGCCAGCATTGTGCTACTATAGAGGGGTTCAGAATCCTTGCCCACCACACCAGTCCTGGGCACAGTACAGGCATGGGTATGGTATGCAATACCATTGGGGGTCCCTCCCTAGGGTGGTAAACACTGTCAGGGGCCAGACCTGACGCACACACCGCAAACATCAGATAGATTATTATGATGGAGCTCATAGAGCAGACTGTGCGTAACGTAGGGATATCTATCTGCCAGTACTCATAGCAAACGTTTGAGAGCTGTGTACCATATACCCTGGTGTAGGGTGACATTGCTAAGGTATGCAAGTGCTGGTATTGGGAGATGCACGCAGGGCCCAATGTCCTGCCTCACCAGGAGGCATTGGCCAATGGGGCCTGTGGGTGTGGGTGTGGGTGTGTCTGTCCCTGTTGGCTGCTGCTGTACGGCAGAGGTTCCCAAATCCAGTCCAGGTTTGCAATACACTGGTTGGGGTTTCCTGCTGTCCCTCATGAATATGCATGAGCTACATCTACATGCCATGGGGGTGGTGCATAGATATACAGCACGGTTATTTGTATGAGTGGCAGCATGGAACCTGAATGGTGTGTGGTCCTCCAGGACTGCATTTGTGAGACTCTGCTCTAGGTAATGCCCCTGGTCATGGTGTCTGTGCTTGGTGGTGTAAAAGATAGGCGTATGACCAATGCGTATATCCCCAGCAATAAAGGATTGCCCTTACTAACATGGTTTAGTTGTGGGGAAAATATGTGGACAGGAATGGCAGTAGCCCCAGCTGGGCTTTGAACCTGTGACCTTTTGCTCCTGCACACACTGTCTATGTGCACTGCACCACTGTGTTGCCACAGGTGTGCTGAATTCCCTGGGAAGTCCATGACTGTACATCCGACAGGGCCTATGTTGCAGTGGACGTGCCAGCCTGCAAATGGCTCGGCCACTGTCTTCTGTGGCTAGCAGCCACTGCCCCCTCCACCACCTGTACCCTACCGCCAACATGCTGGCATGTCCGTATCTTGGAAAAGCATATGACCTGATTGAGTTGTGGCACTCCAGGACTGCATTTGGGGGACTCGGCTGTCGGTAATGCCCATTGTTATGGTGTGTGTGCGGTGTTGGGTACAAAATGGGTGTGTGAACCATGCTTATGTTCTCTGCAATAACGGAGTGTCTTTACTATCTCTGTTTAGTGGTGGGTAAAATATGGGGACTGGGTTGGCAGGAGCCCCAGCTTGGATTTGAACCTGTGACCCTCTGGTCCTAGAGGTACTGCCTCTGTCTGCTGCAGCACACTGTGGCCACAGTGATAGTGCAGTCCCTGGGGGTGGGAAACCTGACCAAAGGAGTCAAAAGCCCTGCTCTGCACATTTGTACTGTGGGCTCAGTCACCTTGTCTGGTGACAAAAGTGCAAATAAACCCCTCAACCGACCACGACGAACTGGGGATAAATATAACCAAGCTGGGCAACAGTGATATTAATGGGCAACCATAGCAAACACTCCCAGGAGGGCTCAGAAAAAAGGAAATGGTTTTTGGAAGGGTCTCCGCTCCGTAGCCCCTTCCATACTTCATTTCATTTTTTTGGAGCTTTCCTGGGTGTGTTTCTTATGTTTGCCCATTAATATCAGGGTTCCCCAGCTGACTTCCTATTTGTAATATGTTTGTTTGGGTCTTTTTCTATCTTTATTTGCACTTTTGTTCTGTGCACATGTATCACACTGCTCACGTTTTGCAGGTTTCCCCGGTTTCCCTGTACATTGCTGACGGAAATGGTTTCTCTTCCCTTTAAATGCCCTCTACCGTGAGTGTTTCACTCGCGCTATTTTTAACCTGCAAATTCGTCCCCGATACTGTGCGGGGTGCCTCTCCCCTCCCCTTCCCCGCCCATTGACCCCGTCTCTCTGCCCCTCGGGAGCCTTCCTCCGCCCTCAGAATGCCTTTCCACGCCTCTATCGGACATTTGCGGGCCGGGTACTTGTGCGGGGCCCGTTAGTGCGGCGCGCAATTGTGCGGGGCCCACGCGCACTTGTGCGGGGCGTTTAAGAGCGTTTCTGAGCGTTTGAGTGCCGCGTTTCCGTGCGCTATTGTGCGGCACGCAATTGTACGGCTTTTAGTAAACATGCCCCTATGTTCTTTGATTGTGAGAAGCAAATGTTTCAGATCATCTTCACTTTCAGACATATGTAATGCAGCCTAATTCTTCTAAAATGACTTCCCAAGGATCGGCCAGGGCCACAGGGAGCATTAGTGGAGGATGTGAGATGTGAACTTCAGTTTCCCTGTTTCTCAACCCATTGTTCTAACCTAATCCTCAGAACACATCTAGCCAGTCAAGCTTTCAGGAAAACCACAATGAATATTCATGAGATAGATTTGGCATGCACTGCTTCGATTGTATGCAGATCTCTCTCATGCATATTCATTGTGGTTACCTGAAAACCTGACTGATTAGGTGTATCACTAGGACTGGGTTGGGAAACCTGCTGTAACCACTCATCCTCTCTTTCTTAGGTTGAGAGTTAATATGATATTCTTTAATCTGGTGACTACAGAATGGTGGCACCCTCATTCACACCCACCTATTCCATTTTTCATTTCCTATGACATGTTTTCAAATAAGTCTTATACATTTTAAAAATAAAACCCGATATGTAATGTGCATGCCTTCAAGTCATAATCATATTTTGTAACATTACTTTTAATTAAAAAGTGACAGGTCAATAATAATATACCTTCATCAGATGGCCACAGCATTTAAAGATAGTCTGGATAGTCAACACTGCTATCCAGATTTTGAGGAGTGCTGAATATTCAGAGAGTGGCAACTACTTTTTGTTTCCCTAACATTATCAGGATAGTGGAAAGACTATCATCATTCTCCGGATAATTTAAAAGAGCACCCATATTCCAATCTTGCTTTAATCGAGCAGAGGAGAAGCCTAATGGTTATACGGTATCAGTAGGCAAAGACCCCTGAGATAAGCCAGGCTCAAATCCCATTACTGTTCTTTGTGATCTTGGACAACTCATTGAACCCTCTAATTGCCTTAAATACAAACTTAAAGGGGTATTATTATTATTATTATGTTTATTACATTTGATATACCGCTCAGGCCAAAGCATCAGAGCGGTTTACAATATTACATAAATGATACTGAAAATATGAAAAGAACACCATTAATAAGATAGGACAGAGTAAGAGATAGTGATATGTTTACTAAACTGCAGTAACGTAGCAGCGGCTACGTTAAGGTGTGTTATGTAATGTTAAGGCGCCTTAACGTTACATAATGCGCCTTAACGTTCCCGGCTGCGGTAAGTCCAGAAAAGGGAGGAGAGAAGAGGTCAATGGGCAGGAAGTGGGCGGGGAGAGGCCCCTTTCACACTAACGCGGAGAAATTAAGGGCTGAATCCTAACGCAACTGAAAACCTGGCGTTAGCACACATTTGCAAGAGAGAGAAACCAGTTCTGTGTCAGCAATGTACAGCATAGCCAGGGAGTCCCAGAAAAGTGATAGTAGTGATACATTTGCACCAACAGCATAGTGCCCTGGTATGAAAGGCCACTATGGTGATGGCACAAATGGGGCATGGGGGCTGCAGGCGGGACATGCAGTGGGGGCTACTGGGGCACAGGGTGGACTAGGCGGTTGCCGAGGTGGCACATATGAACGCAGAAAATGGAAACCAGCAAGACAGCAGCTGACCAGGGTCAGACATGCCCATGAGTCTGTGGCCCACAGTGTCACATCCAGGAGACATTACCCAGCAGGTACCACAAGGGGCACATAACATTGACAGGCAGTGCCTGGGGAAGCGTGGACATCTATGTAGACACCCCTACCCCAGAACCCACACCTTAGGCAGCCGCCTACCTGCCCCCTGGACGGCCTGGGATGGCGCACCACCGGCACCGACAGCATATGGTCATGGCGGCATGGCAGAGGGGGTGGGTGATTGTGCTGGAGGGAGCAGTAGCACCCGCCTGCAGTGGACCTAGGCCATGCCCTGTACCAGAATGTGGTGTGCAGTGCAACAGAAGAGGTCTGGCTGAGGAATGCAAAGATAGCCCCAGGGACCACTATGTTGCTGTGGCAACAGTGTGGTGCAGTACACTCAGCCAGCATGTCGAGGAGCAGAGGTTCAGGTCCCATCTGTGGATCCTGCAGATCATCTCCCCATAGTTTTAGCCCACAATGCAGCCACAACAACAACATGGACAAACCCCAAAGCAGTGTTGCACAGAGGTACGGACACCCACTCATAAGGGCTCCACCATCCACAGCTTCATGGGAGGCAGGCTGTTGGCCCCAGCACAGAGCTGCAGTTATCACCAGAGCAGTACTACTACCCCCTGCACAGATTAGCAATGTCGGCACTGTGATAAGGACCAGTGCAGCAGGTAGGGTTGTCAACCACCTCCATCTCTGCACAATGCTGAGATAGGTGTGGGAGTGTGCGTATGTCTCTCCATTGTTTTGTGTCTTGCAACACCTCACTGAGCCCACATTGCTCATACTGCTTCCAGTGTTAGCCTGCAAATGTGCATAATGAGGAGCAAGGTATTGTGGGTATGGCCCAGGCAGGGCGGATTGGCCAGGATGCATCTGCACAGGGTGGAGGGCAATGGCTGGGACACTGTAGTGCTCAACCACCACCTGCATGGACAGGGTGGCCACAGAATGTCACGCGGGGGGGGGGGGGGGGGGGGGGCATTCTCACTCTGACCGAGCAGTGACCATGGTATGTCTATGTTACCACATAGTGCCACACATTATTTGTTTCTAGTGTTACCTGTGTGTTCCCAGTTCTGGGGCCCAATCACAGAGATACTAGCTTGGTGTCTGTGCTGTGCATCCCATCTCTGGGTGCACAGGATTCCCTTGTGAGCATGCACTATGGACTGGTTAGTGGGCTGTCTGCCGTTTACCTGTGCATGGTGGGAACACGTTGTAGGATGCTGCAGGTGCAGTCTGACTGTGCTGTCTGTTGATGAATGGCAGACCATGGCATGGGGCAGCTGAGCCTACCCCAAGCATCACTGCTGTTTTGCAATGGTCACAGGTATAGCACTGGCCCAGCAGCCCTGGAGGGCTGGGGTTGTTGGTACTACAGCCATTCTGCAGGGTACAGGCACCTAGCCCACCACACCCTCATCTACAAAAGGGGTGATTGAGGCCCCTTGGGGTATAATAGCACATACCACTTAGACCCATAGTGGTAGTGCTACATCACCCTCATGCAAGTCTAGACACCCCACTGCCCTCATAACAGGTACACACTAATCAAGGTGGTGTCCAGACCCACATGTGACTGCAGACCACTGTTGGGAATACCTGTCACACACTGGCAGTGCTGGGGATGTGCAGCAAGACCTATCTCTAGCACCACATGTACTGTGGACCTAGTGCTGGGCGCCCATCTTATCCCTCAGGGTGAACACGGAACCTGCACAATGGCATGGTCTGTAGCTACTCTGTGCCAATATCACGCACTGTCAGTCCGTCTTACCTTGCTGCAGTATCAGAGAGATGCAGACCCCATTTGGTGGTCAGCTGTAGGCTGCTGTTCTGCATGTGCAATGCATCATGGGTGCTGGTGAGGTTACCCTATCCTGGCACACAGAGCAGATGGTTTGTGCAGTGACCTGCAGTCCTTCTGTACCCAGCCATTGCTGTGCAACAGGCCATAGAGGTATAGCCTACTGGTTAATACACTGACATTCTAGGTGGAGGTCATAGGTTCAATTTCTCATTGTTCCCTCTGTCCAAGGCAGATATTTTGCTTGCCTGTGACAGTCATATCTTTGCAGATCTGTGCTACCAGCCTATAGTACCCTCACCACAGTTGCCAGCAATCCTTATAAGGCGTTATAAGGTTCCTAATTAGGCACATTACAAGACACGTTACAAGGCACCTTATTGGGCACAGTATAAGGCACATTACAAGGCACCTTTATAAGGCACAGTACAAGGCACATTAAGGCACGTGCCTTGTACTGTGCCTTATAACCTGCCTTGTACTGTGCCTAGTAACGTGCCTTGTACTCTGCCTAATAAAGGTGCCTTGTAACGTGCCTTATAACACGCGTTTCCTGACGGCTTGCCATATTGATGCCCCGCCCACGCCTTTATATGGGCATCTGTACCTTTACCACAGAAACTAACGCGAATGACATTACCGCAGTTTAGTAAACATACCCCAAACATACTTCTGCAAACAAAATTCAAACCTCTGAGTCAAAAGGTCTGAATTATGTAAAATTCGGCATGCTTATTTAGTCAAAGTAAAAAAGCAAATTGTTTAATGCTTAATTTTAAATACAATATAGAAAAAAAATTAAATAATTGTATGCAGAATTCCAGCAGGAGTAGATTGTAAGCTCTCTGGGGACAGGAAAATACCCACTGTACCTGAATGTAACTTGCCTTGAACTTCTGAGAAGAGGTTTGTGCTAAATCCAATCCCCACTCCACCACTATCCAGCAAGGGCAATCTGTACTGATTTTTATTTATTTCGCATCTTTTTTGGAAAGGGCCTTTGCACCCTTTTGATTTTTTTTGTTTCATTTACCCTTATTTTTCAATCTTTTTTGGCATACTCCACATTAGATGATACCACTCATTGAGGACGGTCAGTCCGTCTGCCCGTCCATACACATCTGCTCACTTGCACGTGTGCAAACCAACAGATGTGTTCTAAATAAATTTGTGAGAAACGTCAGCAGGAGTCTCCAGCTCCCACCAGCAAAGATCAGACTAGATCTACAGCAGCACACAGCAGAGTGATAGCAGGAGAAAATTAAAGAGTCCACTGACTGGATTTGGAGGCTGCAACACCTCCTTCCCCAGGGGTGGGACTTCCAATCCCTGGTGGTCCAATGGACTTACCAGCCTCTCTTGCCACCCCCAACACACATCTAATATATAGAAAAGGGAAGACTGATGTTATGGGTGGTTTGAACTATCAACCCATAGCTCATATTTCTATTTTAGCAAAAATCTCGGAAGCTATTGCAGCTAAGCATCAACTTTTGGGTCCTGCATAGCTGAGATTTCATGCTATGTTTATGTAGAACAGAACACTTTTAGCAACTTTATAGCACAGGTTATGCTTATTACTGGATAAGGAAGGCGGACAGTTGAAATGCACCTGGACATTTTGTTTACATTTGACTTGGTGGACCATGAATTGATACACTCCCTGTTGAGAGTTTTCAGGATCTCAGTCTAATCAAACTTATTGGGAGCAGTGGCAAGGAGACATGTCGGAGCCCTGGAGCTTGATTTGTGGCCTCCCACTAGGCTCCCCTTTGTCTCCTATTCTTTTCAATGTTTTCTTAAGTACTTTTAGTATGGATATTCCAGAACATGGGTTTTTAGGTATTCTTGTATTGATAATATTATTTCAGAAGTTCTGCTTCAAGAGTCATGGATGGATATTTGTACATTGATGACAAATTCTTGTTTTCATTGGGTGGAAACTTCAGCAAGAAACTGAAACTGAATATGAATAAAACAAAATTATTATGGGTAGGTGAGTAATTGCAGATACAGCCAAAGGAGAATCTGCTTATAGCTGAAGAACAGATTGCTCTCCTAAACTCCCTCAAGTTGTTGGCAGTTATCTTTGATTCCAATGAATCCTTTGAACACCATGTTGAGTTTTTGGCTAAAAATATTTTTTGGAAGCTTCATCTGACAGGAAAGCTATTGAGTGGTGGCTCAATTTATGGTGTTACTGCAATTTAACTACTGTAATTTGTTGTTTCTGGGAGCTGCCACAAAATTAGTAAATCGTTTGCAGGTACTAGAGATTGTATCAGCAAAATTAGTTCTTTAAAGGAAAATATGGGAACATGCAACCCCTTATTTGAAAAAGCAGCATTGGCTGTCCAATGATGCAAGAGTTATTTTGGAAGATATTTGTAATTGTGGTTTGTACCCTATCCCAAAATGTCTTTATACATATGTATAAAGGTCCTCCCTCTCCACACGGTTCCTAAAACACTGTTTAGCTATTCTCAGATACATCTTCTGCAACCTGATCAAAATCATGTAATGATTTTCTTTGATTTGAACTGAAATAGATGAACGATTAGTTTGTGCAAGAACCTTGCCCCATTCCCTTTCATTTATATGTCCTCCTAAGTCCTTTCCCATTCCCTCATATAGGCAAGTTTTTCAAACCTATCTCCTCAAATTAGCTTATACAAGGGTGAAATCAACTCTTTAATCTCTTATGATATCATTTTTTCTCAAAGCCTCTCCAGGTCAGTTAATCCAATTTGCATATCCTCCCCCTCAATAATACACTGCTTGCATATAGGGAAATTTATCAACATTGCTCAATACAAATCCTTCTTAGAAATCCAAGAATTCCACAATCTCCCCATCATCAAAGAACTGGCTAAAAATACATAGGGGTATGTTTACTAAACTGCGCTCAAGTGCGTGGCGCACAATAGCGTGCGCTAAGGTACCTTAGCGCACGCTAATGATGCATTTTTGTGCCCCGCACACGTGCGCGCCGCACTAAAGTGCCCGCTCATGTGCGGGCGCGCTGATGTGCGATAAAGGCGTGGAAAGGCTCTCGGAGGGCGGAGGAAGGCTCCCCAGGGGCGGAGAGACAGGGTCAATGGGTGGAGAGTGGGAGGGGAGAGGCTCCCCGCACACGAGTGGGGCTGAAATTCAAGCAAAAAAATACCGCGAGCGAAAACCTTGCGGTAGAGCCGATTTAAAGGGAAGAGAAACCATTTCTGTCAGCAATGTACAGCAAAACCAGGGAAACCTACAAAAAGTGAGCAGTGTGATACATGTGCACGGAACAAAAGGGCAAATAAACATTAAAAATGACCCCAACAAAATATAAAAAAATCATAAGCAAGCTGGGCAATACTGAGAGTAATGGGAAACATCAAAAAGCACTCCCAACAAAGCCCCAAAAAATAAATATGAATTTTAGAAGGGTCTACGCTCCGTCCCCATACAAGGTGAATAATCCCGCAGTGAAATAGCACTGATCAGGGTTTCCCTCTCCATTGGACAGGTTACCTATGGCATGCACATGTTCCACAACAGCAGGGCGGGCAGGTCGGAATGGGCAACTGGACAGATGCTGGGAAAGGGGATTCAGAGGGCTGCAGGCGGCACATGCTGTGGTGCAGCTGGGGCACAGTGCGGACTAGGCAGATGCCTAGATGGCACTTAGGAATGCTGAAACTGAACAGCAGCCAGACAGCAACTGATGAGGGCCCAACATGGGCACGAGAGTGTTTAGCACAGTGTCACAGGGGACAGTACCCAGCAGGTTCCCCCAAGGGCACAGAAATTGGCAGGCAGTGATTGGGGGACGTGCAGACAGAAATGCAGGCACCCCTACCCCAGAACACGCACCATAGGCAGCCGCCTACCTGCACACAGGATGGCCTGAGACTGCGTACCACCAGCACCACCAGCAGAAGGGCATGTCAGCATGGTGACACAGGGGTACTGGAGGTGAAGGGGGGCAGTGGCAGCTGCCCAGATCAGACCATGGCCTAGCCCTGTGTAGGTGGGTGCAATGCACTGCAACAGACAGGCCCTGCCGGACAAACAGTCATGGTATCATCAGGGAATGCACTGTCTCTGTGGCAACACAGTGGTGCAGTGCATACAAACAGTGTGTTTGGAGACAGAAAGTCACAGGTTCAAGCCCCAACTGGGGCTCCTGCCAATCTAGTCCCCATATTTTACCCACAACTATATCGTGATAGTAAAGACGAACCTTTATTGCAGAGAACATAAGCATAGCTCAAACATCTCTATTTTACCCTACAGAGCACAGACACCAGAAACATGCACATTACCTAGAGCAGATTCCCCCAAATGCAGTCCTGGAGGGCCACAAATCCTTCAGGGTTTATGCTGTCTCCAATCTAAGGATGGAGCGGTACTGGTGGTGGAGGTGGCAGCAGATGGTGGCAACAGCAGACCATGGCCTAGCCCTGTCCAGGTGGGTGCCGTGCACTGCAACAAACAGGCCCTGTCGGATGTACAGTCATGGACTCCCCAGGGAATGCAGCATGTCTGTGGCAACACGGTGGTGCAGTGCACACAGACAGTGTGTGCAAGAACAGAAGGTCACAGGTTCAAAGCCCAGCTGGGGCTACTGCCAATCCAGTCCACATATTTTTCCCACAACTAAACCGTGATAGTAAGGACAAACCTTTATTGCAGAGAACATACGCATGGTTAATACGCCTATATTTTACCCCACCGAGCACAGGTGCATTACCTAGAGCAGAGTCTCCCAAATGCAGTCCTGGAGGGCCAAACACCATTCAGGTTCCATGCTGTCTCTAATAAAGATGCCTGTGCTGCATATCTATGCACCACCCCCATGGTATGCAGATGTATCTCATGCATATTCATGAGGGACAGAATGAAAACCCGAACAGTGTTTTGCACACCAGGACTGGAGTTGGGAACCTCTGCCGTAAAGCAGCAGCCAACAGGGGCAGACACACCCACACCCACACCCACAGGCCCCATTGACCAATGCCTCCTGGAGAGGCAGCTCGTCTATAATTGGAGTTGCTTCCTGAACGTTTGTATAGCACTATATCAAAATTCATACGTTCAAAGTTGTCTTCACTTGGTAGTAGTGAACCACATTAACTTCCTGTTATGGTTTCGGACAATTTCTGTCTTTTAAACAAAGTGGACAAAAAGTTCTTCTCCAATATCTTCTTTAATTTTAAATTTAATCTTAAAACATATCATTCAAAAATATCTTGATTATCCACTTGTCTCAATCAAACATTTCTTCTCATTTAAAAGCATTAATCTGTCAAACTTATAGACCACTATTAGAAGCAATTGCTTCTAATAGTGGTCTATAAGTTTGACAGATTAATGCTTTTAAATGAGAAGAAATGTTTGATTGAGACAAGTGGATAATCAAGATATTTTTGAATGATATGTTTTAAGATTAAATTTAAAATTAAAGAAGATATTGGAGAAGAACTTTTTGTCCACTTTGTTTAAAAGACAGAAATTGTCCGAAACCATAACAGGAAGTTAATGTGGTTCACTACTACCAAGTGAAGACAACTTTGAACGTATGAATTTTGATATAGTCCTGGAGAGGCAGGACATTGGGCCCTGCGTGCATCTCCCAATACTAGCACTTGCATACCTTAGCAATGCCACCCTACACCTGGGTATACGGTACACAGCTATCAAACGTTTGCTATGATTACTGGCAGATAGCAATTCCTACGTTAAGCACAGTTTGCTGATTGAGCTCCATCATAACAACCTTTCTGATGTCTGTGGTGTGTGCTTCAGGTCTGGTCTCTGACAGTGTTTACCACCCTGGGGAGTGACCTCCAACAGTATTGCGTACCATATCCATGCCTGTACTGTGCCCAGGACTGGTGTGGTGGCCAGGGCTGCTAAACTCCTCTATAGTAGCACAATGCTGGCATAGGTGTGGGGGTGTCTGTCTGTCTATCCAGTGTGTGGTGGCTGCAAACACCCTCCACAGCCCCCACTGTCAGCACTGTTGCCAGTATTGGCCTGCCAATGTGCATAATGAGGAGCAAGGTACCATGGGTATAGCCCGGACAGGGTGGCCTGGCCAGGATGCATCTGCACAGGGCATAGGGCACTGGCTGGGACATTTTAGTGCCCGGCCACCACCTACACAGACAGGGTGGCCTCAGCATGTCCTGCTGGGAGATCACTCTCACCCTGACTGTGCAGTGACCACAGCATGGCTAGGCACCCCCTAGTGCTATATAGTATTTCTTTCGTGTGATATTTATGGTTTTCCTTTTGGAGCCCAGTCACTGACTTATCTGCTTGTTGTGTATGCTGACATCCCAGTTCTGGGTGCATGCATTTCCACCAGGAACATGCACTATGGACTAGCTAGCAGACTGTTTGCAGCTGGTATGTGTCTTGATGGAGCAGCTTGCAGGGTGCAGTGGCTGAAGGCTTGCTGCAGGAGAATATCAGATAGTGGTGGGGTGCAGCTTAGCATATCCAGGCCTAATGTCTGACTGCTATTGTGTTATGGATGTGTTCAGAGCTGCATTGACTGCCCTGTAGGGTATCGGTTCCCCAGCAGGACCGGGGTTGATGGTCCCCTCTACTGCCACCATTGCAGGGACGTAGAATGTGCATCTGTTGATGGGAGACCCTGTTTACCACCCTCAGCCCTGGAGAAGGAGGGTGGTGGTACATAATCCTCCTAGGGGTCCATAGGGGCTACACCTGACTGAGACAGACAGATATATCCAAGGAGCTTCTGCAGAAACTACCTATCTCACACATTAGCACTGCTGGAGACCTGCAGCAAGGCCTATTTCTGCCATGGAAGGTGCTGTGGACCTGCTGCTGGGCGCCCCACCGCACACTCAGGGTGAGCACAGTACCCGCATAATGTGACGGTGTGTAGCTACTCTGTGCCAGTAACACACACGGTCAGTACCCCCTACCAGGCCAAGGTGCTGTGGGGGTGGACATGGTCAGTTCCCCCTACCAGGCCGAGGTGCTGTGGGGTGCATACCCCATCTTGTGTTCATCTGTGGACAGCTGATTTGCATGTGCAGTGCATCATGGGTACGGGTGGCCTAACCCTATCCTGGTGACCACAGCAGACTGTCTGTGTGGTGACGTGCAGTCCCTCTACAGCAGGGGTCTCAAACTCAAATTGCTTTGAGGGCCAAATGAGGACTTGTAAAGTAACCCGGGGGCCGCATAAGACGCGGGGCCTCATTTGCATAAATATTTGCATAATGTTACCATACACTAACTTTTAGTAAACATGCCTCTTAATGAGTATGGATAAAGAAAGACTAAAAGATTTATAAACAGGAAGACAATAATTAAACTGGGAACCCCAAAAGCCAAACTTGGAATGTACAACAACACTGTAGAAATAAAACTATAAATTAATTTCCTCTTGTACAAAACAAAGCGCAAACATTAATGATGCACATTTCCCAGAGTTGACATATTCCAGTTAATAAATTCAAAATAAAGAGATATTTTTCTACCTTTTGTGCATTTTTTTCAGTTGCAATTGTTCCAGCCACTTTCTTCTGGTTTCTTCATGTCTTCTGCTAACTCTCCATCATCTGCTGTCCATTTACCCTTTCTTCTCTCTCCTAGTTTTTTTTTTTCCATTCTCTCTCTATATCTGCTTTAACATACTAATCTTTCTCCTTTTTCTCTTTCCTCATTCCTATTTCATCCACTCAAATTTTACCCCTCCATCCTCAATCCCCACTTACTCTCCCAATACCTGGCCAATTGTAGATTTGTCTTCTCTCCCAGACAAAATATTTTTCCCCTCTCCATTTCACTTTCCCAGCTCCATCCCATTCTAATCCTCCCCCAACATCAGCTCCCTTCTAGTTCCAGCCCCACCCAGCATCTGCTCCTTTCTAGTCCCTGCATCAGTCCATTTCCAGTCCTATCCTAGCCTCACCATCAGCCCATTTCCAATCCTAGCCCCCCATCAGCCCATTTCCAATCCTAGCCCCCCCATCAGCCCATTTCCAATCCTAGCTCTCTCCCCTCACAGCTCATTTCCATTCCAAGCCCCCCTCCCCATCAGCCATTTGCAGTTCAAGCCCCCCTTCCACTCAGTCCATTTCCAGTCCTAGCAACCCCCCCCCCAGCCCATTACCAGTCCTATCCTCCCCCTGCCACTTATTCTCCAGTTTTTAACTAACCCTTCCCTTTCTTTCTTTCACCCTCTCCACATCCAGCATCTCCCCCCTTCTCTCCTACTCTATCTGCCCCTTCTCTTGCACCATCAGTGCTTCCCCCTCATTTTCTCATCCTATCCCTCCACTATGTCCAGCACTCCCACATTCCCTCTCCCTCACCTATGTCCAGCATCCCCTCATCTTCCCCCACTGTGTCCTGTGTTCTCTCTCTCCCCATCCCATGTCTAGCATCCCCTCTCTCACCCCACGTCCAGCATCTGCCCTCGAGTCTAGCCCTACCCTGTATCCATCCTCTGCCCTCTATCCCCTCGCTCGTGTCCAGCATCTGTCCTTCATCCCTCCATGCATCCACCCCATGTCCAACATGCGCCTTCAACCCTCCATGTCTCTTACCCTATGTCCAGTATCTGCCCTCCATCTCTTACCCCCTGTACAGCATCTATCCCCCACTCCCCCACCCTGTATCCACCATCTGCTTTTCATCCCCTTATGCCCCTCACTCCATATCCTGCATCTCTTCCTTCACCTCTTTCCTTTCATTTCTGCCCTTTTCCACTCTTCTCTTCTCCCCCTCCTCTTGCTTTTTCCATCTCTCCCCTCCCCATCTTCCCTCATATCTCTCCCATTCCACCCCCTGTCTCTGGCCATCCCACCCCCGGAACACACACTCTCTGCTTTACTTCCCTCCTATGTGTCTCCCAATCTTCCTCCCCTTATGGCCCCCCAAAACCTCTTGCCACCTCGGTATCGCTAAAACAAAAACCCAAACCCCTCCCCAACATCCCCTGAACCTCTTGCTTCCTTTGGGGAATCGTTAAAAAAATTCAACGCGGCACCGTGAGCTTCGCACTGAAGCACTGGGCAGGACTCTACAGGCCCCGCCCCCTCTGAAACAGTTCCTACTGCTGACGAGAGGGGGCGCAGAGCCCTGCCCAGCTTCTGCATCGCGCTTAGTGCCGCCTTGCTTTTTAGTTTTCTTTTTACCAATTCCCCAAAGGAAACAAGAGGTTTGAAGGAATGTTGGGGGGCTTTTCTGGCGATGCTGCGGTGGCAACAGGTTGGGGGGGGGGCTATAAGGGGAGTTAAATGCTGCATGCAGAGAGAGGGGGAGGAAGAAAAAGGAGAGAATACTGTGCATGACAAGGGTGAAGTTCCAGCTACTGCTTAGAGGAGCGGGGCAGCAACAGGTCTCCGATCCCGCGCGCAGAAGCAGAAGCCAGGGTTTTGGGGGTTTTTTTGTTTCCCTCCGCGGGCCGCACAACGTTCTCTCGCGGGCCGCATGCGGCCCGCGGGCCGCGTGTTTGAGACCCCTGCTCTACAGCCAGCCAGGGGCTTGCTAGCAGCTACAGAGCTGTAGCCCATTGATTACTTCACTGCCTGTGGAGCCAGAGGTCATGGATTGAAACCCACAGTGGAGTTATTTGATAGGGCTGCCCAAAGCATTATCTCTTTTTAATGTACATTATTGCTGCCAGCAAAAACACTCTCTGTGTACTGTACCCATAAGGTGCCTCAGAGGGCGCTTTATAGGGCGCCCTATAGGGCACCTTATGGTTACCGTCCATATAAGGTGCACTATACGTTATCCCTCTCACTTGGTTTGCAGCTTGTCGTGCTGTGAGGGCTTGCGTGCATCAGTGATGCTGAGAGCTAAACTATCCGTAGTTTAACTACTGGCAGGGTCTCCCAAGATGGACAGGTCTCAGCTGAGGTGCCAGACGAAGACAAACCACCCATCTGGGCAGCAGCAGAATGGGATAGTGTTGACGGCGGAGGATCACATTTCTGTGACAACGGCAACAACACCAAACTTAAACTGCGCGGAAGGAAGGCCCGGCAATCTACTTCTGTATCTTGCCATGAAAACCCAATGGATAGTTACAACAAAACAAATTGTGCTATGGTGCTGGAAGATGAGACTCCCAGGTCGGAAGGCACTCAACTAGCTACTGGGGAAGAGCTGAAGACTTTTCAGAGTAAAGCCAGCATTTATGATGTGGTTGGATCAAAGCCCTCGGGAAGTCTGACTGCTGATGTAGCTGCGCATGAAATGAGAGTCAGAAGCTGTAAAGATGTCTTACACATTGGAACATGGAACGTACGAAGCATGAACCAAGGGAAGTTGGAGGTGGTCAAGAATGAAATGGAACGTGTACAACTTGACCTGTTGGGTGTCAGCAAACTGAAATGGACTGGCATCGGGCACTTTGCATCAGATGATCACATGGTCTACTATGCTGGAAATGAAAGACAAAGAAGAAATGGTGTTGCGTTTATAATAAAGAAGAAACTTGCAAGAACTGTAATGAAATACAATGCAGTCAGCGAACGCTTAATCTCTATTCGTCTACGAGGATTGCCTATCAACACAACTATAATTCAAGTATATGCCCCAACAACAGCTGCAGAAGAGAATGAAATTGAAGAGTTCTATGAACAAGTACAAGCTGAAATTGACAGGACATGCAAACAGGATATCCTGATAGTCATGGGTGACTGGAACGCAAAAGTTGGCAACAAAGAAGAAGGCAAAGTAGTTGGAAAATATGGACTTGGCAACAGAAATGAAGCTGGAGAAAGATTGATAGAATTCTGCAAGACCAATGATCTATTCATCTCAAACACCTTCTTCCAGCAACACAAGCGGCGACTGTACACATGGACTTCACCCAATGGATTGTATAAAAATCAAATTGACTACATCTGTGGAAGTCAACGATGGAAAAGCTCTGTAACATCAACCAAGACAAAACCTGGAGCTGACTGTGGTACAGATCATCAACTACTAGTATGCAAACTCAAGCTAAAGTTGAAAAAGAGCAAACCACTCATGAATGCAGCAAAATATGACCTTGAGAATATACCACTGGAATTTAAAGACTGCCTGCAAAATCGATTTGCTGCTTTAGATACAAATGACAGAGCTCCGGAAGAGTTATGGAATGACATCAAGAAGGTTGTGCTAGAAGAAAGCGAGAAGTCTCTACAAAAGGTGAAAAAGCAAAAACGGCCAAAATGGATGACGGAAGAAACTCTGAAAATTGCCCAGAAACGCAGAGAAGCTAAAGCCAGAGGAGAAAGAAAGACAATTGCAGAACTCAACAGAGATTTCCAACGTGCAGCAAGACAGGACAAGGAAAAGTACTACAATGACACTTGCAAGGAAATAGAAGCAGAAACTATTAGAGGAAGAACAAGATCGGCTTTCCTAAAGCTGCGAGAGTTAAAGAAAAAGTTCCAGCCTCGAATTGGAATGTTACAAGATGCTCAAGGTTCTATGTTGAATGATGCTGAGAAGATCAAGAAAAGGTGGAAGGAGTATACAGAGTTTTTATATGATAAAGATCAAGTGGACCAACAGCCGTTTCAACCTATACCTTATGATCAGGAACCATTGGTGATGAAAGAAGAAGTTGAAGCAGCATTGAAAGCCTTATCAAAGAACAAAGCACCAGGCATTGATAGCATTCCCATAGAAGTATTGCAGCAATCTGATGCAGCTGTTACCGTACTTACACGGCTCTGCCAAGAAATATGGAAGACAACATCATGGCCAACTGACTGGAAAAGATCTGTGTTTATACCAATACTAAAGAAAGGTGATCCAACTGACTGTGGAAATTATCGCACAATCGCTCTGATCCCACATGCCAGCAAGATTCTACTGAAGATTATTCAAAAGAGACTACAGCCATACCTAGAACAAGAACTACCTGAAGTGCAAGCAGGGTTCAGGAAAGGGCGAGGAACGAGAGACATCATTGCGGATGTGAGATGGATCCTTGAAAAGACTAAAGAATACCAAAAGGATATCTATTTGTGCTTTATCGACTATAGCAAGGCTTTTGACTGTGTAAACCATGAGAAACTCTGGACCACATTAAGAAGAATGGGTATACCAGAACACCTGATCGTTCTCTTGCGCAATCTGTACATTGATCAAGAAGCAATAGTTCGAACGGAACAAGGAGAAACAGAATGGTTTAAAATAAGCAAGGGTGTAAGACAAGGCTGCATACTTTCCCCCTGCCTGTTTAATTTATATGCAGAACAAATCATCAGAGAAGCAGGACTGTATGAAGACAACAGAGGTGTGAAGATTGGTGGAAGACTCATCAACAACCTTCGCTATGCTGATGATACCACATTACTGGCTGAAAGTGAAGATGATCTGAAACATTTGCTTCTTACAATCAAAGAACATAGTCTCAAAATGGGCCTGCACCTTAATGTAAAGAAGACAAAGATCATGACAACTGGCAAAATCAACAGGTTCATCGTTGAAGGAGAAGAAATTGAAATCGTGAACAACTTTAACCTACTTGGATCAACTATCAATAAAGAAGCAACAAGCAGTCAAGAAATCAGACGACGCATTGCTCTTGGCAGAATGGCTATGAAAGACCTAGATAAGATTCTCAAGAGCAGAGATGTCTCTCTCCATACAAAGATTCGACTTGTTCAAGCCATGGTATTTTCAATAACATCATATGGATGTGAAAGCTGGACAGTGAAAAAGACAGACAGGAAGAAAATTGATGCCTTTGAATTATGGTGCTGGCGGCGAATACTGTGTATACCATGGACTGCCCGAAGAACAAACCAGTCGGTACTAGAGGAGATCAAACCTAAGCTTTCTTTAGAAGCTCAGATGACAAGACTTCGACTTTCATACTTCAGACACATCATGCGAAGAGAGAGATCATTAGAGAAAGACATCATGCTTGGCAAGATAGAAGGTCAACGCAAAAGAGGAAGACCAGCAATGAGATGGATCGCTACAATAACAGCAGCTACGGGTATCAGCCTGTCAACAATGAGCCGCCTGACTGAAGACCGAACACAATTTAGGATAGCTATCCAGAGGGTCGCCATGAGTCGACTCCGACTCGACGGCACTTAACAACAACAACATACGTTATCCTGTGGAGCGACTTATAGGGTGCCCTATAGGGGACATTTTAGGGTGCCATGGCAGACAGTGCACTTTATAATGTGCCCTATGGAGCGCCTTATAGGGTGCCTTATGCGGCACCTTCAGTTACGGCACGTGAGGGCGTGTTTGCTGGCAGCAATTAATAAAATACAAATGAAGTGCTGCAGGAAACAATACATACATTGCAAAGCTGATGCCTCAGCCAGCCTTACGTAATAGGCACACTGGGGAGCAAACTCATGACCCCTGTATCAGCAGTCAGTGCCTTAACCATTGTGCTACACTGCTGTTCCTCCTTGCATGTCAGTGCACCTACTTCAGATTTCCATGCGTTTAAATGCACAGTGCTGCCATCAAACACATTGCTATGACCTTGCTGTGCCTCATAGGGCACCCTATATGGCGCCCTATAGGCCACCCTTTCAGCAACATTGTCGGGTGCCGTGGCGGACAGTGCACTTTAAAATGTGCCCTCTGGGGTACCCTATGAGGCGCCTTATGCAGCACCTTATGTTACAATACTTTGAGGGTGTGTTTGCTGGCAGCACTAATTAAAATAAAAATAAAATGCCCCCTACAGCAATATTACCTATAACAGGTAATGCCTCAGCCAGCCTTCTTCATTAGACACAGTGGGGGATTGAACCCATGACTTCTGCATCATTGGTCAGTGTCTTAACCATTGTGCTACACTGCTGCTCCTCCTTGCATGTCAGCGCACCTACTTATGATTTTCATTCCTTAAACTGCACAGTGCTGCCATCAAAAACAGTGCTGTGACCTTGCGGTACCTCATACAGCACCCTATAAAGTGCCCTATAAGCAACATTCTAGGGTGCCTTGGCGGACAGTGCACTTTAAAATGTGCCTTATGGGGCGCCTTATGTTAACACGCTTTGAGAGTGCGTTTGCTTTCTTCCCTATCCCGGGATGAAGTCCACATTATACCGAATTGGTGGCAAGGGTAAAAATCTCCTCCACCTTACCCTCTTCCCTATTATCATCTCACATACTTTTAGCAGATGTCTCGCAAAGGGATTTCTCAACTTCTGAATATGGCCTCTTCTCCATCTCAACCAAGGCAAAAATTGGAAAGGACACTCTGATACATAATGCTGCTTTAAGCATCCATAGCCTTTGGGTGACTTCACTTCCTCTCTGCCTTTTTCTCTTTCATTGCCTTTGGGAAGGTCCTCAAATGTGAGAAATTTGAAATTTCCTTTCCCTAAGGATTTTAGGAAAAAAAATGGTACCATGGAGAAAATGGCCATGTATAAGCCTCCTCGGTGGTGGGATGATTTGCCCGCTGATTTAAAAGTGATGTCTGGCTATCATTCTTTTTGTAAAGGTTTGAAAATCTGCCTCTTTACTTGATTGCTTGCTGAATGGTTTGTTTTTTATCATTATGTTTATAATTTGTATGAAACTGTATATGCTGGTCTTCTATGATGTTTTATTGTGATTTGCCTTGAACTGTTAAGGTTAAGTGGATTATAAGTACTGTACATTGCAATGTGTGCCTTTGGGTCAATGCTGACTCCTTACAACCCAGCAGCCCCTGAGTTTTCTTGGTGGTGTGACTGGAAGTAGATTGTCAGGCCTTTCTTCTGAAGCAATGGAGGGTTAATTGACTTGCCCAAGGCCACAAGGAGTGCTGGTAGGAATTGAACCCTGGTCTCTTGGTTACTGAAGCCTATGCTCTAACCACTAGGCTACCCCAGGGCTGGCCCAAGGGTTTCTGCCACCCTAGGCAGACACCCTGGCCATGCCAACCCCCCTTATGCCATGCTGCCCCCCCACCAGCTGAGCCATGTTACTGCCCCCCTACTGCTGCCGCTAATAGGGGTCAGGGGGCAGCTCAGCCGCAGGCCATGCTTTGGCACACATAGCCTACCACTTATGACTCCTCTCCAACATAAATTTGGCGGGGGGGGGGGGAGGGGGTTCAGAAGCGGCACGCCATGTGTGCCAAAGCAGATGACCTGCCACCACCGAGCCATTCCCCCCCCCCCCCGCCACTGGCGGCAGCAGTACCACACAGGTCAGCACAGGGGGAGGGGGGATGGCGGTGCAGGTGGCAGGCCATGTATGCCGCAGCATATGGCCTGCTGTCCATAGAGATCTGCCTCCCTAGGTTGCTGCCTATTGGATGGGCCGACCCTGTGCTACCCCTCCATGCAAATTAAATTAAAGGATTATCCTTCCCTTTGAAGCCCTATACCTTACATGGTGAGGGTCAGATCAGGTTGACCCAGCCTGACCTGCTCTCCTATGTTCTCTGGGACTCACAACTAGTGAAGGGATTGATGGAGGCAGGAGCGATCCCTAATTACTCCTGACTCAGTGGCTGCATATACAAAAATGGTGCTGGCTGACCCCTAGTGGTAAACTTGCAGTACTACCAATAGCGGGTTGTATTTCTAAATAAGGGTGCATGTCCTTATCAGGAAATGTGTCCACCTCCCTAATGGCAGTACCACAAGCCTATCATTAGGGGTCAGTTGACATGTTATTTTCAATTTGTTTTAATTTGATCATTTTGTTTCTTAAGATAAACCTCATGTGGGTCTTGAACAGTTAGCGCACACTAATACCGTTATCACACATTGTTAGTAAATTACTTCCTAAATGATCGAAAATGAAACAAAAAAGGACAACTAATGCAAAAGAATGAAACAAAATCTTTTACCGTGTAGATTCTGATGGAGCTGAATGATCATTTCAGTATTCCATCTCTTTATTCCTCAGAGGATTGGAAGAGGAACCTAATGAATGGAGCAGTGAGCTGAGAGCTAGGTTCAAATCTTACTTTTCCTACTGATGCTTGTTGGACTTGGGCAAATCCTAAGGTCACAGGGAGCATTACCCTCCACAGACTCTAGTACAAAGCTTAGGGGTATGTTTACTAAAAGCACTAATGTAGCATCTGTAACGTTAACGCGCGTTAACGTTACTGGCAGCAGTAAATGTCCCAGAGGGCAGGGAGAGGATGGAGATTAGGGGTCAATGGGCAGGGAGTGGGTGGGGAGAAGCCTCTGCTACACTAACGCTGTAATATTAATGCCAGAATTCTACCGCCAGCGAAAACCTGTCGGTAAAGGCACTTTTGCAGGAGAGAGAGACCATTTCAGTGTCAGCAATGTACAGCACAGACAGGGAGCCCAAGAAAGGTGATAGTAGTGCTCCATTTGCATCAACAGCATAGTGCCCAAGTAGGAAAGGGCACTATGGTGATGGGGCAAAGGGGGGTGCAGGTGGGTCATGCAGTGGGGAAGCTGGGGCACAGGGCAGGCTAGGCAGTCACCTAGGTGGTACATAGGAACACAGAAACTGAAAAACAGCAAGACTGCATATGGCCAAGGTCAAACATGCCCAGTATTCTATATTCCATAGTGTCCCATCCAGAGACATGTACCCAGCAGGTACCCAAACATCACACAGGAACCACTATGCCTGTAATGGGACAAGCAGGGCAAATCTGGGGACCAATCTAACAAGGGTCTAAGGACCTTCCCCAGGAAACGTCCCAAACTGTTTTTAAACCCAGCGAAACAAACACCCTACAGTGCCTGGTAAGGCAGTGCAGGGTTAGACCACGCTTCATCTGAAGCATATTTATACCCAGTAGTCCAAACTGAGTACACTGTAGCCGCATTGCATGTCCCCTAGCCTGTCCACAGTCTGCTGGTATAAAACAATCTACCTATATTTACCTGGTTCACTCTAGCCAATAATCTCTAGACCTCCTACCTGTCACCCCCCAGCCGTCTCTCCCCCATGCAGAAGAGATATAACATTGGCAGGTGATGATGGGGGGGGATGAATGCCCCCCCCATCTCAGCTCCCGCACCCTAGGCACCCGCCTACACATACATTGGATGGCCTGGGACTGTGCACTGCCAGCACTGCCAGCACATGGGCATGTCAGCATGGCAGGGGGGGGGGGGGTTGGTTGTGGAGAGGGCAGTGGCACCTGCCTGCAGCAGACCAAGGCTACGCCCTGTTTCAGTGCACCATGCGCAGTGCAACATGTCAAAGTTATGCGGCAACACTATGGTACACTACACACAGTCGGTGTGCTGTGGAGCAAAGGGTCACTGATTTGGGTCATGACTATGGATCCTTTAGTGCATGTCCCGATCTTTTATCCCACATTATGGATACACCACCAACATGTACAATCCCCAGTGCAGTGGCCAACAGGGGTATAAATACCCATACAGACAGGCTCCACATTCCACAGCTGGATGGAGAGTCAGGTTGTTGGCTCTTGCACCCGGAGCAGCAGTTAGCACCAGAGCACTACTCCTGCACAATGGGTACACCTTAGCAATGCCTGCACTGAGATTGGGACCAGAGTGGCAGCCAGGACTGCCACCTATCCCCAGTGTTGCACAGTGCTTTGGTATGGGTGTGTGTGTGTGTATTTCTATCCATTGTTTTGTGGCATTCTACACCTCACTGAGGCTCACACTGCCTATACTGTTTCTAGCATTAGCCTGCAAATGTGCATGATGAGGAGCAAAGTATGGTGGGTATCGCCCGAACAGGGTGGATTGGCCAGAATGCATCTGCATTGGGGGATAGGGCAATGGCTGGTACGTTGTAGTGCCCGACCGCTACCTGCATGGACCAGGTGGCCACAGCATGTCACGCTGGGAAGACACTCACTCTGACCGAGCAGTGACTGTGGCATGGCTATGTATCCATATAGTGCCATATCAGGTTTGCATTTAGTGATATAGGTGTGCTTCCCTTCCTGGGGGGGCCCAATCACTGATCTGCTTGTTGGGTGATGGTGCTGTGTATCCTAAGCTTGGGTACACATGGCTCCTCTGCATATATGCAGTGCATACTGGCCAGTAGACTATCTGCAGTTTGTGTGGGCAGGCAGTAGGTGCAGTATGACTGTGCTTGCTGCAGTTGACTGTTAGACCTAGCTAGGTGTGATGTGTGGTCTCCCAGGCTTTCTCCCAGTATTATTAGTAGGGCCTACTGGTTGGGGTATGTTAGCTGGGGTTGAATCCAAATGGAGCACAGCAGCCTTTAGCCAGAGGGACTGGGGCTTCTGGTCCCACAGGCACCCCTTGTGGCTGTGGGCAAGTTCCATACCCCCTCCATTGCGAGCCCTTCAGGGACAAGGGAAATTTATAATGTATGTGACTGAACACTAGCAGTATGTAAGCATTGCAACATAAAATATATAAACCCCATGTGTGTCTATGCAACACTCCCTCCTAGTAGTAGGCAGCCATGGCATCAGCATTGTAACACTGTTCTGCGTGGGTCCCAGTCCATCAGGGCCAGATGAGACTGGCACATACAGCAGGACCCAAGGTGACTAGTATACCACACTGCAGAGAATACATGCCACCAACTGGTAGTGATGGGAATCTGCAGCATGGGCAGGTGCTGGGCACACATCCTCACCCCGAGGGTGACCACAGATGCTGCTCAGTAGCACGGTTTGCAGCTGCTCTGTGCTTGTATCACACACTGTCAGGTCCTCTTACTGAGTTGAGGTGATGGATAAGTGCATTCTCCATTCAGCGATCAGCTGTAGACTGCTGTTCTACATGTGCATTGTACCATGGGTACTGGTGGGGCTAACCTATACCGGCACAAACAGCAGACATTTTTTTGTATCCAGACATTGCTGTGCAGCAAGGTTTGGAGGTCTAGCCTACTGTTTAATTCAAGGTCTCTATAGGCAGAAGCCAGGGATTGAATTCCTACCTGTTCCTTTTGTGACTGCTACTCAGATCATTTTCATGTGTGTAATAGTCCGGACTCTGCAGATCTGTGCTGCCAGCCCATAGCACCCTCTCCTCAGCTGCCATCCATCCTTTGGCCCATCTATCTGCCTCTGTCAGCTATGTAGAGTCCTGTCTTCTTGTGCAGGCTGCTACCCCATGTCCTGCACTGGTACCCTTTTCTGCATTGTTGCTCTTCATGCTTGCATCTCCTGTGCCTGATCTGCATGGCACCACTACACTTCTGTCCTCCTATCATTGCAAATATCCTGCCACCTCTGCCTCCGCTGGGGGAAACGTATTCCCTATCTTATGCTACCCACTGTCATTGCAGCACTTTATATTGGCACCACCCTGTGCATCAGTATAGCTGCCTCCAACATGTTTGTCCACTTTACCGGCTGCCACATAGGGTGCCTGTAAATATGGCAGGTCCATCAGCTCCCACCTCTCCTTCCTTCCATCACCTGTTCATTACCTTTCCTTGGTGCTCTATCCAGCATTAGGGTTACAGCTTTTTTTATGCCTTACAGTTCATGCTTGTCAACTTAAAGCACCTTATAGCCCTTAGGGCACCTTACATTAGGGCACCTTACATTAGGGCACCTTACAGCTCTTAGGGCACCTTAACTTAAGGCACTTTAGGTTAAGACACCTTAGGTTAAGGCACCTTAACGTCCTTAGAACACCTTAATCTAAGGCGCCTTAACTTCAGGTGTCTGAAGTCAAGGTGCCCTAAGGGCTTTAAGGTGCCTTACATTAAGGTGCCCTAAGGATGATAAGGTGCCTTAACCTAAGGCGCCTTAACCTAAGATGCCTTAAGTTAAGGCACCTTACAGCCCTTAGGGCACCTTAAGTTAAGGCGCCTTGAGTTAGGACGTCTTACAGTCCTTAGGACACCTTAAAGCACGTTTGTCAGCCTTAACGTGCATGCTTGTCACCTTAACATGCGATGTCCCGTTAACGTGCGTTAAACAGCCCATTGCTCCCTTTACACCCCCTACCTGCCCACTATCTTATTTGGTTTCAGATACCTTAACTCTGCCCTTACCACTGGTAACTTTACCGCGGTTTAGTAAACATCCCCCTAAGTCCTCTGGCCAGGAAATATTGAATGTAATTTACTCTGAGCTCAGATTTGGAAAGGTGAGTAATTGCACAAAAAAATCCAAATATGCAATACGTTTTAGCGTTTCAATTGCAGAAGTGGCTCTGTACAATCACAGTTCCATTTAACAAAAAAAATCCCTATTTCATACCAAGAGAAACAATATTTGTTGTTGTTGTTATTGATTTCATTTGATATATTTCATTAGGAAAGAAAAAAGGCCTCACAGTCTTTCAATAAACAAAAGAACCAGCACGTCCACAACATTAGCAAGCCTCAGTGTTTGTGCATTAAGAAAAAAAAAGAAAAAGAGATTTCTGCTTTAACGTGAAAATGTGCTTGCCCCTAGGAATTGAACATAACCAGTTCAGCTGTTTCCACAGTTGTTTCAGCAGAGAACAAAGTAAAATAGAAATATTTTCGTGGTTCCCTTCGGCATCCATCTGCTTTGATTTGCTTCCAGGAGCTGAGGGTATACTTGGTGATGAACTGTCAAGTCTTCAAAGTCGTAAACTTGTTTCTCCAGCAAAACAGCAGATAATAGTGCTTCTCTGTTTGCTTTACATTGTAAAACATAAGTTCTGCCTTTGCTGGTGATGCAGCCCAAGATTCTGTTCGGATCATAAGCTTCTCGCTTTGAGGTTTTAGGGAGAAGCAGTCTTTTTGTTGCACCAGCTGTAATCACAAGGGAATGCTTTGGAAATATGGCATTGTGAATATGTATTTTGTTTGGATGTGAGTGCTGTCAGCGGTTTCAGGAAGTGAAGTCAGAAAAGGGCACGATTTCCAGCAGAAAGAGCACAAGAAAATGCCGGCAAACTCAGTACTGGCTGGCCTGGATGCAGACTCTGCCTACAGCATGCGCAAGGACAGCGATGGCATGCGGCCCCTGCCACTTAGTGATGGCACTTCAGTAACAAACTAAGGGCAAAATGGACTGAAAGGCTTTTCCCATTTTGTGTCTATGGGAAAAAAATTGAGTACTTCTGAATCTAAGGGCCATGTTTACTAATTAGTGCACGCTATCTGCTGCAACACTCGTTGTTCATATGGGCATGTTGGCAGATAGGACCATGTTTGCTAAACGTTTGCACGCGCTAAGTCTCCATCACACTCAAATGTTATTTTCTATTCATTTTAAAATAGTACATCTCAGTTCTGTTATATTCTGTTGTATTTTTTTGACAAAAGGAGAGATCATGTGGTGCTGAAGCCTACAAGCCACTTCTAAACGGTAAGGCATACAACACCTACTGTACAATATATAAGGGTATGTTTAATAAACAGCAATAAAGTTGCAGCGGCACAATTATCACGTGACACTTAACGTTATTGCGCGATACATGACGTTATCATGCGATAAATTAACTTTTTTGAGCGATAACGTGCTGTTTCACACGACAACGTCCCTGGTGGCGCTAAGACACAGAAAGGGTGGAGTAAGGCTCTCCAGAGGGCGGAGAGAAGGGGTCAATGGGTGGGGGGTGGGCGGGGAGAGGCTCCAGGCACACTATCGCTGTAAAATGAAGGTCCGAAAAATAGCGCGAGTGAAAATCTGGCGTTAGAGCCAAAAGTGAAGGAACATAAGAACATAAGATATGCCATACTGGGTCAGACCAAGGTCCATCAAGCCCAGTATTCTGTTTCCAACAGTGGCCAATCTAGGTCATACGTACCTAGCAGTTTCCCCAAGGGACACAGGTTCCACAATGCTTGTATTGGTTCAAGCATTGATATCCTGGGTCCCTTCTTAATAATGGTTTATGGACCTTTCCTCCAGGAACTTGTCCAAACCTTTTTTAAACCCAGCTACACTAACAGCCTTTACTACATCCTCCGGTAACAAATTCCAGAGTTTGATTACACGTTGAGTGAAAAAATATTTTCTTTTATTAGTCTTAAATAGTTTACCCTGTAGCTTCATTGCATGTCCCCTAGTCTTTCTATATTCTGATAAGGTAAACAATCGATCTACGTTTACCCGTTCCACTCCGTTCATTAATTTATAGACTTCTATCATATCTCCCCTCAGCCGTCTCTTTTCCAGGTTAAAGAGCCCCAACCTTTTTAGCCTTTCTTCATAGGAGTAGCCTTCCATCCCCTTTACCATTTTGGTGGCTCTTCTCTGAACCTTTTCTAAAATTGCTATATCCTTTTTAAGATATGGCGACCAGAATTTCACACAATATTCAAGGTGCGGTCTCACCATGGAACGATATAGAGGCATTATAATATCTTTTGTTTTATTTTCCATTCCTTTCCTTATCATACCTAGCATTCTATTTGCTCTCTTGGCCGCCGCTGCAGGAGAGAGAAACCATTTCAGTCAGCAATGTACAGCAAAGGCAGGGAGACCAAGAACAGTGATATAAGTGATACATGTGCAGTAGCAGCAGATAGTGCCCAAGTACGAAAGGGCACTATGGTGAGGCTGCACATGGGGTACAGGGAACTGCAGGTGTGACATGCAGTGGGGCAGCTGGGCAGAGGGCAGGTTAGGCAGATGCCTAGGTGACACATAGAAAAGCAGAAATGGAATATCAGCAACTGATCAAGGTCAAACATGCCCACGAGTGTGTGTGTCCCACACCCAGGGGACAGTGCCCAGCAAATACCCCAAAGGGCACAGAACATTGACAGGCGGTGCCGGGTGGAAGTGTGGATGTCTATGTAGGCACCCCTACTCCAGATTACACACCATAGGTAGCTGCCTACCAGCACACTGGATGGCCTGGGACTGTGCACCACTGGCATAAGGGCATGTCAGCATGGTGGCGGAGGGGTGCTGGTGGTGGAGGGGGCAGTGGCATCTGCCCACAGCAGACCAAGGCCAAGCCCTGTCTAGGTGGGTGCCATGCACTGCAAAAGATGTCGGTCTGTCTGACGTACTGTAATGGTATCCCCAAGGAATGACTTGCCTCTGTGGCAATAGTTTGGTGCAGTACACCCAGCCAGTGTGTTCAGGGGCAGAAGGTCACAGGTTTAAGTCCCAACTGTGACTCCTGCAGACCATGTCCCTATATATTACCCAGTACTAAACCGTGGTAATAAAGAAGGAACCTTTTTTGCAGATAAAATAAACACACCATAAATGCCTATATTCTACCCTACAGAGCACATTCACCATAGACATGTGCAGTCCCTAGAGCAGAGGTTCCCAACTGCAGTCCCGGAGGGCCAAACACCATTCAGGTTTCATGCTGTCCCTAATAAATATGCTTGAGATGCATTTGTATGCACCGCCCCATTGTATGCAAATGTATCTCCTGCATATTCATTAGGGACAGCATGAAAACCTGAATAGTGTTGAGCCCATCAGGACCGGAGTCGGGAACCTCTGCTCCAGAGCATCGGCCAGCTCCACTATCCAAAGCCTCATGGAGAGTCAGGCTGTTGGGCCCTGTGCGGAGCAGCATCTACCAATACTTGAACCTGCATACCTTAGCAATGCCATCATAAACTTGGAAACACGTTCCACATATATCAAACGGTTGCTATGATTAATGTCAGATAACAAGTCCAACATTAAACACAATTTGTTAACAGAGATCCATCAGAGCAACCTTTCTGATATCTGTGGAGTGTGTCTCAGTTTTTGTTTCTGACAGTGTTTACCACCCCGGAGAGTGACCCCAACAGTATTGTTTATGTTTATGTTTTATTAAAATTTGATATACCGCCCACACCACAATAGGCATCTGGGCGGTTCACAATTAAAATTAAAATTTACAGGCTGCGAGAAGTTAGGAAAAGAACGCCATCAAATCAGACAGAATAGGAGAGAGGAAGTCAGCAAACAAATAGACAAAGACATGGAACTGGGGGTGGGCGGGGAAACAGATATGAAAGAAGGACAAACACAAGAGCAAGGTATATGGGGGGAGACCAGGACTGTAACATTAAGGACAATACAAGTATAAAAATATATGGAGGAAAGGCTTAAAACTGTAACATAAAAGCAATTATAAGTGTAAAAGAAGGCAGACAGAGGGGCAGGACGTAGGGAATGGGCTAAGCTGCAGTGTAGGGAAACAAACACAAGGGTGGGGTCTATGGGGGAAGGTTAAATGCTGTAATAAATAGATGGGTTTTGAGCTTTGTTTTAAAGTGCTGGAGAGAGGTTTCAGTACGGAGGGTAAGAGGGAGCGAATTCCATAGTCGTGGCCCCAAGAAATAGAAAGCGGATGAGCGAGTGGATTCCAGGTGGGCATGTGAGGGAGGGGGAAGAAACATGCGATTAAGGTGAATAGAACGGAGTGAACGATGAGGGGTGTGGAAGCGAACCTGATCGGCAAGGTAGAGAGGAGAACCTACATAGAGAGCCCTGTGAACAAAAACAAGAATCTTAAAGTGGATGCGGAAAGGTACCGGTAACCAGTGTTGTTGTTGAAGAAGAGGAGTGACGTGGTCAAACCGGGAAGCGTGAGTGAGGAGACGGACTGCAGTATTTTGGATGCGTTGAATTCGAGTAATTTGGGATTTCGGAAGACCTGCCAAGACAACGTTACAATAGTCAAGCCGAGATATTACTAGGGATAGTAGAAGTGTAGCTAGTGCAGAAGAAGAGAGAAAGGGGCGGACAGCTCGTAATTGTTTAAGAGAATAAAAAGAGCGCTGGACTACTGAAGAAATATGTTCCCGGAAGGAAAGAGCAGAGTCAAGAACCACACCGAGATAGCGGAAAGAAGAGACCAGAGGAATAGGTTGGGAAGAGAAAATTGGTGCACACGTGGGTGAGAGGGTGCTCCCCAGAGTAAACCAAGTGGCAAACGATTTGGAAGGATTAACATGTAGATAATTAGAGGAGAACCAAGATGCAACGGCGGAAAGACAGTTATTAAGAGGTGTAATATCCGGGTTAAGAGAATCAGTGTGAAGTACAAAAAGAATATCATCCGCGTAATAATACGCGGAGATACTAAATTGCTGAACAACCAGTGCAAGAGGAGCCAAGAAAACATTAAAAAGAAGAGGAGCAAGAACAGATCCCTGGGGCACACCACAGGTGAGGGGGGTGGGAGCAGAGGAGGAAGATCCGGAGACAACAGTAAAAGAACGGTTAAAGAGAAAGGAGTGAAACCAGCGAAGAACAGTACCTGAAACACCAGCGTTGTGAAGACGATCTAGAAGGGTACGGTGATCCACCAGGTCAAAGGCCGCAGAGAGGTCAAGAGAAACAACAAGAGAGATAAGACCATGGTCGTGCGCGTGGTGGAGTTCGTTAAGGAGGGAAAGGAGGATAGATTCGGTGCTATGGCCAGGACGGAAACCAGATTGTCGAGGGTGGAGAGTGAGGGAAGATTCAAGGTGAGAGGAAAGTTGAAGAAAGACGAGTTTTTCAAGGAGTTTAGAAAGAAAGCAAAGATTGGAAATGGGACGCCAGTTTGAGAGGGTGGCAGGATCAGAGGTATGAGATTTCTGAATGGGACGGACAACGGCGTGCTTCCAGGGCGTGGGGAAAAAGACCGGAGGATAGGCTAGTATTATAGAGAGTGAGTATAAGTGGAGACAAGAGCAACGATGGTTCTAAAAGCCAACGTGAGGGGATGGGGTCAGCAGAGCAGGTAGTCTTACGAATAGAGATAAAGGTCTCATGTAGTGTTTGCTGACGAGATTGGTTCAAAGGAAGACCAGGAATGTGATAGAATAGGGAGGGGAGAGAGGTAGGGGAGGGAATGGAGGTAGGACAGGGTAAAGGGGGAGGGGAAAGTGGTGAGGGACAGGTGGAGAAAGACTGACGAAGATTATGAACCTTAGACACAAAAAAGGAGGCAAGTGCAGTGGGGTCAGGGGGTACAGAGAGGGAGGGAGAGAGACGGAGGAGTGAGTAGCAGTGAGAGTACGGAGAACAGCATGCAATTGACGAGAGGAATTGGAAGAGGTAGAAATGAGATTAGAATAGTAGTTGCGTTTAGCGGAATGGAGAAGAGAACGATACTGTCTGTGACATTCGCGAAAGGATTGCAGAGAAGATGGCGATGGATGAGCCCGCCAGTAATGTTCAGTACCATATTGAGTACCATAGCAATGCCTGCGCTGTACCCAGGACTGGTGTGGCGGCCAGGGCTGCTAACCACCTCTATATTTTCACAATGCTGAAATAGGTGTGGGAGTGTGTGTATGTCTATCCAGTGTTTTGTGGCTGCCCACACCTTAATGAGCCCACAATGCTTGCACTGTTTCCAGTGTTATCCTGCCAATGTGCATAATGAGGAGCAAGGTACTGTGGGTATGGGCCGGACAGGGCAGCCTGGGCAGGATGCATCTGCACAGGGCATAGGGCAATGGCTGTGACATTGTAGTGGCCAACCACCACCTGCACGGACAGGGTGGCCAAGCATGTCATGTTGGGGGGGGGGGGTCACTCTCACCCTGACTGAGCAGTGACCATGGCATGTCTAGGTCCCCACATAGTGCTATACACTGTTTTTCTCAAGTGATATTTGGGAGTTCTTCTGGCTGGGGCCCAATCACTGACATACCACCTCTGGGTGCACACAGTTTCACCAGGAACATGCACTATGTACTAGCTATCAGACTGTCAGCAGTTAGCATGTGTATGGCTGGAGCACCTTGCAGGGTGCAGTGGGTGAAGACTGACTGTGCTTTCTGCTGGTGATTGTCAGATGGTGGTGGGGGGCATCTGAGTGTTTCCAGGCCTACTGTCAGTGCCCTGTGTGATACAAAACAGATCTGCATTGACTGCCCTGGAGGGTGCCCTTTTCCCTGCAGAACTGGGGTTGCTGGTCCCACAGCCCTTCATCATGTCCCTCCATTGCAAAGATGTAGAGTGTGGGTCTGTTGGTGGCAGATCCTGTCCCCCCACACTGGCCCCGAGAGGGCAGGTTGGTAGGCGGTGCTCCCTAATCTGCATGTGGGTCCAGACCACCCCCCCCCTGCCCTATAGGGTGCTGTAGGTGATGGCAATGAGGTGAGGGTGTTTCTGCTGGCAGACCAGATTGTAGAGATGTGTCTGACTGTTACATGCAGCAAAAGAGATTGCCTCAGACAGCCTTATTAGATGAGGCCTCTGAGGGATTGAACCCATGACCTCTGGCTTGGTGGTTATTGTATTAACCAGTGGGCTACAGCTGTATACATAGCTGCACAGTGCTGCCACGAAGTTAAGGTTACTGCGTTTAAACAGCCAATGTGCCTCCTATCGGGCGATACACAGTGCATGCTGCGTGACGCCAGCACGCCCACCTCCCTATATGGCATTGTTCACATTATCGCTGGGAGTTTCACTGGTAACATTAGGGCGGTATAGTACACATACCTCATAGCAAATATCAGTGTGTCCACCAAAAATAAACCATCACCTCAGCTGGAAAACCTAAGGTACCCTGTAAAGTGCCTTAGCTGGGGGTCTACCCGATCCAGGTAAGCACAGCTGACAGTTACTGGGTTGACCTGCAGTTGTTGTGTAGTCAACCCTTGCTATGAGAAAAGGCATAGCATACTGGTTAATACAATGCCCTCAGAGTCACTGCTTATGGGTTTGAATTCCCAGTGCACCAACAGCAAGATGAGTGTCAGTAACAGTCAGACACATCTCTACAATCCAGTGACTCAAACCTAATACACTTTAACATTTGTCCCGTACCCTAAGGAGAGGTGTGGCGTTGCATCGTGTGTCATAAGGCACCGAAAGTTAAGGCATACCAGATGTGGTCCAGGCCAAACGGTGTAAGGCATGCAATGCTGTAAACTAAAGCCAGCCACCGTGGCCGCCATTCGCCGTATCCAACATGTATTCATGCAGCCCAAGACACACGCATGTGGCATGCACAGCGTAGTAGGGTGTGGCACAGCATATGCACGATACAGCGCATGCATGGCATACGTGCGTGCGTCACCAACACATGGGCATTCCCCAAAATGGTGATGCAAGCCAGCATTTAGCCACCCTAACCTACGCCAGCTGGCAGCATTAATCTGCGCCAGGCAGCTACACCTCTTTCCAGGTGCCTCAAAATGCCAGGATCTGGAACGCATCAGGAGGGCATGGGTGCACATCACAAGGCGCTTCAACCATGTAGCAGACTACCCACGAGAGGTAAGTGTATGGGAACAGGTCACAAAATGGAAGGTGTGCAACACAAGATCCAGCAATCAAAACACATAAGACATGCACCACATGAGCAAGACACCTGTCTGTGGGCAAACCTTCGATCAAACTATCTGCGTATGTTGCTGTGTGCACGTATGCCCAATCCCCAGGAGCCACAGACATGAAAACAGAGGTGCAGAGGTTAGCGTGGTGTGATGTTAGCTGCTCCTTTTGCTGTCCACACCTCTGCCCAACCCCCAGGAGTTGCAGCCCTCATGACAGAGCTCTATTAGGCATCCCGGTGTCATGATGGCTGCTGCTATGACACATTACCAGCTCTGGACAATCCCCAGGAGACATCTGACCTGATCACAGAGGTCATGGTGCACTGGTAGTTGCTGCAGTTGGAGTATCACAGCCCTGCCCCATCCCCAGGAAGCATCAGATCTGATGACAGAGGTCCAGCAGTCATCCTGGTGGTGTGGTAGTTGCTGCTGTTTATGTGTGGAACATCACCCTTGGCCCCAAAGGCTCCCAAACCTGCGTACAGAGGTGTATCAAACATCCTGGTGTCATGGTAGTTGCTCCAGTTGCAGTGTCACAGCTCTGCCCTATCCCTAGGAGGCAGCAGACCAGATTACACAGGTCTATTCTACATCCTGGTGTTATGATGGTTGCTGTTGTTGCAGGTTCCCAGCTCTGCCCTAACCCCAGGAGGCATCAGACCAGCTGACACAGGTCTATTCTACATCCTGGTGTTATGGTGGTTGCTGTTGTTGCAGGTTCCCAGCTCTGCCCAACCCCAGGAGGCATCATACCAGATTACACAGGTCTAATCTACATCCTGGTGTTATGGTGTGTGCTGCTGTTGCAGGTTCCCAGCTGTGCCCTAACCCCAGGAGTCCCCAGACCAGCTGACACAGGTCTATTCTACATCCTGGTGTTATGGTGGTTGCTGTTGTTGCAGGTTCCCAGCTCTGCCCAACTCCAGGAGGCATCATACCAGATTACACAGTTCTAATCTACATCCTGGTGTTATGGTGGTTGCTGCTGTTGCAGGTTCCCAGCTGTGCCCTAACCCCAAGAGGCCCAAGACAAGATGACATAGGTCTAATCTACATCCTGGTGTTATGGTGGGTGCTGCTGTGTATGTGTGGAACATCACCCTATCCCCAGGAGGCCCCCAGACCTGATGACAGAGCTGTAGTACACATCCTGGGGTCATGGTGGTTGCTGCAGTTGCCGTCTCCCATCTGTGGCCCACCCCCAGGAGGCCCCAGCCCACAACACAGAGGTCTATCAGTCACCCTGGTGTTATGGTTGCTGCTGCTGTTGCAGGCTCCCAGCTCCGCCACATCCCCAGGAGGCAGCACACCAGATTCCAGTGGTCCATCAAGCATCCCGGTGTAATGGTAGTTGATGTTGGTGCAAGTATCCAGCTCCCCCACACCCCCAGGTGTCCAAGCCCGCACCACAGAGGCGGGTTCAGCGTCCAGGTGTCATGGTGATGTCTCCTGTTGATGTGGGACGGGCTGCCCAACACCGAGGTGTGTGTTGGACTGCACTGAGGGTATGGAGTCACATCCCCTGGAGATCAGAATGGCAACGCCGCACATGCCATGTTGCTGTCATGTCATGCAAGGAGATGGCAGGGACATGGCATGGGATGGCTGCGAGGCAGTGAACAGGGCACGTAGGTGTCACGCCACACATGGCCAGCCTCACACCCACACATGCAGACGGTGGTACCAACAGCTAGTATGGGACCCACTGCCCATAGTAGGAGTGGCCCCCATTGCATGCAGATATGTGTGCCATGTGGTTCGCCATGGGCAGGGATACAGGACCCTAATGGTTGCAAACATTGCTTATCCCCCCAGGTAGAGGACCTACCGAAGAAGGGCAGAGAGATGCGGCTACACTGCCCTGGATAACTCCACCGCATGCAGCGGGAGGCAATGGCCAGGGGTGACAGTGAGTGTCCCAGCCTCTGCATTGCACAATACCATGTCCCAGTGGCAAGGCAGCCTTTGATGCCACATACAATGTGTCTGTCCTGTAACAAACGCACGACGCCCTGTTCATTTCTGCCTTCTCCACAGAGGCTGCAGATGCTGAGGAGGGGACCTCGGCACCCACACCACCTGGTGGCAGCCCCTCCGTGACCACTGGAATCACTGATATGGAGGACGTACCTGCAGCAGCGGAGGATACAATGGATGTGGGGGAAGAATACATGGAGGGTGGGGAGGGGTAGGAGGAGGGGGTGGCGGAGGGTGCTGGGGAGGTGGAGTGGGAGGGTGAGGAGGAGGGTGGTGGGGAGGGTGAGGGGACCGGCCAGGGTGGGGGGGGCCATGGAGGGTGGGGAGGGGGAGCCTGTGCCTGAAGGCAGCTGCAGGTTACCATAGGGCACTGGGGGCCCCTGCTACCTGCTCCATGTGCATGGTCAAGGTGTCAGGCTGGGTGTGGGACCCCCACACATTGCCACACACAGGGCCCATGCAGATGCCACCACCCAGACCACAGCCACATGGTGTGGATGTGGTGGCAAATGTGTGGGTCTCCTGTGTGTGGCGATGGGCACCGTTATGCGGACCCTGAGTGACCATGGCTATGCCATCAGGCAGCTCACAGCTGCTGTTGAGGGTATGGCTGTGGTGATGCACCGCCAGCATTAACATGGCATGTTCACGGCGCATCTCCAGTCATACCCCCACGGAGGACCTAGGACCAGCACATGGGGTCCACTGGGAATTGGCCACATGTGACCCACAGTTGTGCCAAAAGATCTGTGACAACCTGTACATAGGTGTGTCCGCAGCCACGTGTCCGTGCAGCTTGATGTCATGGTCCACCCAGTGGCTGCCTCTGTGCATATCATGATAGGTGATACATTTGGCTATTAGGGTTAACCGCTAGTGCGTGTGTGGCCCAGAATACAGGGTCGGTTCCCCATAGTTGGCCTGTTGATAGGTATTATGTGTATACCACGTGATGTACATTGTTGGGCAACGATACAGTACTGTAGATATGCTCCCACATATCATGGATGCACGCCAGGTCTCCCTCATATGAATGTATGTCGCCTTGCAAATGTCCACATGTATGCATCAGTGATGGCTCCGTATCTGATGCGACACCCATTGTACCTGTTCACCAGAGTGCACCTTGCCGTCATTGAATGAGGCTGTCTGACAAGGTCACCATTGGTGACAATGCCGTTCCAAGCTGCAGTGCGTGATGCTATCAGCTGACGCTGTGACAATGGATGCTCCCTGGATATTCCCCATGCCACCATATGACACAGGTTCGTGGCTGTATTCCAATCTGGGGACTGGCCAGGGCCGTCCATTGATGTGATGGTCTCCCGCAGTGTCCAGCTGATCACCTATCTACCTATCTGGAGCACTGGCAAGGTGCATTGTCAACTAGGAGGAGGAACTGTCCAGGAGCCAGCTGGTGTGCTGATGGCAATAGGCACATATGCTCTATAGTGATGTACAAGGCCCCGTTGAGCACCCCATCCCTGATGTGCGGACGTACAATGCCACTGGCAACCATGCAGCCCCAGACCATGACTGGCAGAGGATGGCACACACTGAGGTTGAGACACCATGGCTGGAAAACCACCTTGGAGACCCCCACCCACATAGGTACGGGCCCAGTTACCAAACAGGCCGACAGTGCATTAAGCGCTGAAGAGCAATGTATCCCACATCAGAGTCGACCAGTCTGAGGGCCTCCACGCCCACACGATCCTGTTGCGCACTGGTATGTCAGTCAGCAGTGGCTCATTTGGTGCCTGCCACACCCTTAGACACAACTGCTGGCACCGGCGATGGACTGCTGAGGGGCTGACACAAACCTCACTCCTGTCTGACCAGCCCCGATGTAGCTAAGGAGAGGTCAACTTGCGATCAGTCAGTGAAATGCGATGAGGTGGGCGGTCGTGGCATGATGCTGATGCACGTGGAGGACCTGAACGGGGCTTGTCCATCACTGAACCCGTTTCCCTCTTCATCTGTACAAATGTAACAACAGCACCCAGACTGCAGCCAACGTCTCTGGCTATCTGGTGGCATGCAACCCTGTCCCTGCCCATGATGGGGCCATAGACACGCTCCCTGAACGTCAGGGTCCAAGTCATCCTCATGCCCTATCCAGTAGGCGTATGACAATCAAAGTGTCTGTGCATGAGTATAGCTGCACCGTTGCCCAGATATCTGCAATGTGATAGGTTGGTGCAACCTGCCTCCTCATTGGCAGAAATGACGTGTGCATATTGGATAATTGAGGACCAATTTTGACGCACGATCCACATAAATAGCTGTGGCCATCTCCCAGTGTCTGCAAAGTAGTTAAATTGGACGCACAGATGGCAAAGGTGGCAACTCTAATAGCCAAATGTATCCCCACTAACATGTGAGATGGATGTACATGCTGGGCTAATGCCAAATGTGATCTAGTTGTAATGTTAGCCCACCTGTGGGAGGGTGTTGTTCTGTTAAACCTTTTAACGTTTATATGGCACCTACTGACACAAATGTGAATTAAAACATTGTGGAGGCAGCCAACTCTTGCAATGGTCATGTGTCCTCTGTACATACATACTGTAGCGGTGAGTGTGACACCTGTGTGCATGTCCCAGCGTGTATATGTGCCACATAAATGGCCCCTGCCCCACAACAGGCTATGTGGAGCACCATGTGCCCTGCCGGATGTATCCCCTGATGGCATCGTGATGTAACCATGTGCTGCACCATCCAGCAGACATGGACACATTCACGTTGTCATGGATAGTCAGTCTGTAGCAGGAATGCACAACATGATAGGATGGTGAGGAGGTGCGCATGTGGTACCCATGATGCAGCCTAGATGTGATGTATGTGGGGATCCACGTGTCTGACAGGGTGTTAGTTGGTGCGGCTCACTGAGGTGGGGTCTGGTGGGGTGGAGGAGCAGCAGCTCACTACAAGCGCTGGAGGGGATAAACAACTGAAAGCAGCTAGGTATATCTGTATGTTGTGTCTGTCCACCAAGCATGTGTGGTTAGTATGCCACGGTGACCCTGGTGTGTATCTGACAGACAGGTCACCCATGTAGATAGCCTGATGTGGATGAGATGCAGTGACAGAGGGGAGATATACCCCACAATGTTGGTGAAAAGCAGACATATACAGCAGGTGGCAGGGTGAGGGAGGGTGTAACCCCAGGCATATGTATGGCCGTGAACACATGGCATGGGTATGGCACATAGGGCATGTCTGGACCTCTCTGTCACGACTGCTGCTGGTGCAGACACCCCACCAGCCTGTGACATGGTAGGGCACATGTGACCATGGTAACCCCAATTGGAACAGCCCACTCATGGAATCACCGACACAAACAATGGACATGTGCACATTGGTAACCAAAGGTAATGCATTATTTAATGTGGTGGTCAGTCCAACATACAATCACAGACCTATGGCCTGCGTGACCACCCATGCCCCCGCCCATGACCCCCCACACCCCTTTGCCTCTGCTGCTGCTGCTGACTCTGGCGCCGCTGCTGGCTGCAGGATACGTCCCACCACAGCCTTGAGGGCATCTGCCACCTGGCCTAGTGCAGCTGCGATCTCCACAGCAGTCCCTTGCAGCTGCCATGTCTCCAGGTTGTGCTCCTGATGTCCCTGCGGAGCCCACACACCGCCCGTGTGAGGGCCTGCACCACCTGGCATTGGGCACGCTGTACCTGCTGCTGACCACGCATCTCCGCCCGTATAGCTATCAGCGCATGGTGAGTGCCTGTGGGTGGGGAACAGTGTGACCTGTGAGACATCTGTTGCCCACACCCCAAAGTGTATCACCTGCCCATTCTCCACCGTGCCACACCACCCACCCAGACATGGCCAAGGGGACATATGTATGTGTGGAGGCCCACTGTCATTGTGCATGTGTGTGGCCCCACCGCTGTGTCTGGGGGTTGGTGTGCCACACCAGCACATGCAACCATCCTGCCAGTCGCCTACCTGTTGGCCAACACTGTATGTGCCCGCAGCTCCTGGAGGACGACATGCATAGCGCCCGTTGTTGCAGTCGATGGCCCTGGCATTGGCAATGTGGGCCTGACCCCCACATCCTCGGGCCCCACCCCAGCCACTATGGTGCCTGTGTACCCGCTCCGCTGTAGTGTCTGTTCATCCTCTTGGGCGGCCACCTCCTCAGGCATCACATCAGCCCATGGGGTGTCTGGGGCGTTGCTGGCAGAAGCCTCTGCATGCGGTACCTCTTTGACCTCCACTGGCTCAGGCTCACCACCATTGCCCTACTCGGCTGCCTCAATGGCCTGGATGTTAGCTGGGGGGGTGGAACAAGGTACACAGTAGATATAGGGTTGACACAGACACATATGTAGAGCCCATTGTAACGTCACCACCATGGGCAATGTGTGTACCACCTGTACGTGATGTCACAGTGCCTACAATGGGGCAGCACATGTGTGTCGGCTGTGCTGTACCTGGGAGGGGGGGGCAGCACGTTGCAGTGCATGGGGTGCAGCACCACATTGTCATGTCTGACCTGGGGGTCGGTGTGGCAAGTGCTGCACACACAATGCACAGCACCAGGTGCACACTGTGTGTGAGACATGGGCTCCGACCACAGAGCTACCTGTGGCCGGTGTGTGTGTGAGGCCTTGCAAGGAGTGTGGGGCCTGTCACAGTGTGTGTGAGTGACATGTATGCACTGTGGGGTACAGGTGTGGATGGTAGATGTTGCTGTGGGCGTGGCAGTCAGCGAGATGTGTGTGGGGACTGGTGCAGTGCTGTCCGATGTGTGTCATTTGTGGGGATCTATGCGGGACTGTGCACCCTGTGGTACAGGTTCTGGGGGATGGGGGGTCCTGGCATGCATGAGGTCGCACTGGGGGGGCTTGGAATATTGTCACCCGGCACCGCGGTGCATGTTCGGGGTTTAACCCTGGGTGGTGTCAGTGTTGGGGCAGGTGCATCTGTTACAGAGGTCTTTGGGACTGGTGCTGGGACATGACATGGGGACGGGAGGGTGTGTACACTGTGTCTGTTGGGGTGTGTCTGCCCATGTGTTGGGTGTCCTGGGGTGGTCAGTACAAGGCCTGGCTGACTGGGGCCACACCTTTGCTGGTGGCGGTGGCACGGGGTGAGTGGGCCTGGTGTGTGTGGTTCACCTGTGCATGTGCACAGTACATTGCACATGGCATGGTGACATGACATATTCCTCACCGTTAGATACAAGATTTACAACATACTCCGTGGTGTCACACACCTATCATTGGACATGTATGCCTCCCACTGCCCAGGCTGGGAACAATGCAATATCTATAGTCTGCACCTAGCAACATCACGTAGTTGGGGCCCTATGGGTATGAGGGTCATGTGTCACTCATACATGCTCTGAAGGCCAATACAACATCTATACCTGGTGTTTCATGGAGATAGTTACTGGAAACATAGTGTCGCGCCCTTCCCCCGCCTAGGCGGCTGCCTGACGAGGTGAAGGGGGAGCGAATGGCACTTTCAAGCAACTCCAGAGCAAAGGCTTCTGGGAGTTGTAGTATTTAGAGCAAATGTAGTTGTAATCAAAGGCTGAGCCGAGAGTTGAAAGCAAACGCAGGAATATTTTTATTAGCCTCCCTTAATAGCGGGAACTTCAAAATGAAGCTTGGTAAATCACGTGTACAAGTATTCACAAGAAACTCAGGTAAGAAAAATGCTCTTGCTTACTTCAGCATACAAAGATTACTTATTCAAAAATAATGCTTCACTTCCCAGTGCTTTAAACAAACTCAAAATGTTCATTGAAACTTCAATGCAAACAACTTCCAGCAAATAAACTTCTCTTCTTTTGTTTCAGAGCTTTAAGGGTTTTAATCAGTTGTCCAGAGACTTCCAGCAGCACTCCGGTGCAAGTCTCATTTAGGGCAGCAAGCACACTAATTAAAACTTCTTAGCTCTGTAAAACACAATGCATATCAGAGAAATGGAATTTTCTTCAAACACATATATTTCCAAACACTCTTATTTCACTATCAGGGATAACTCACATTCCATAGCCTCCTCTGGCTCACTTAAAAGAATATTTTCCCCGATGTCCATTGACTCACATTCTGAACAGGACTGTTCTGTGACGTCGTCAGCAAACAGCTGTTCTTTCCCTCGGTGCAGAGAACTATTCTCTCCACTAATTACTTCCTGGTCTTTCAGCATACGTTGAACCAGTTTTAAAACATTTAAACCTTCTTTACTGAGAGACTTCCTGTAACCCTGCTTCTGGTTAAACTCCTGGAGCTGGCTGTCTGGGAACTCTTCCTGAGACCTTTGGCTAATAACTTTAGCAGCAGTACCTTTTGGAAGTTTCTTTAGCAGTGCTTCCCTGCTCCTTCCCTGGCCATGCTGTTTCCTGGTTAAAGCAGCCCTCTCGTCTCTCTTCCTCCTGCAAGCATGAAACTCTTGCTCTGAATGAGGCTCCCTTTCAGACTCCTCCTCTGAAACAGAGTCAGCTCTCTTCCTCTCGTGTCCTGGCAATCTTTCCAGACCTGGCAACCTCCTTGCCTGTCTTTGCAATCTCCCCTCCTCCCCTGGGAAGCTCGAGACTTTCTCCAATCTTGCCAATCTATCTCTCTCTGTTCTCTGGGGCTTATAAACATGTGACTGGCCGGTATCTTTCCACCCCGCCCCCAGCTGTGCTGCATTACCACCCTCAGTTGCTATGGAGCTGGGGCGTGGCTTTTGGACAACAACTTTTGACAGGTTCTTTTTTTCAGCCTTAGCTGCACTTTTAAACTGAGCATTTTTTTCCCTTTCCCTCTGACTAGGGGAAATTGCCTGTACTTTTTCTATCTTTCTAGGGACCTGGCCGTCTTCGCCATCACAATAGCCACGGTGTGATGGTGGTTGGTAGGGTAGGTGGTCAGCTGATAGGTTATAGATCAGTGATGGCGTGCATTACGGTGTATACACCGGGCCATAGGGGACCACAGATCTGCGGTTTACAGGGTGTGCAGAGCTGACAGGGCAAAGGGATGTGTGAGTGTGAATGGCAGATGCATGGCAAGGGCTACAATGGGTCTGTTGCAAATGGTCCCAATGTAACATGACAGATCTGTTACTGTGCTTGTGCTGTACACCTCATGCCCTTGAGATGTTGACCTGCAGATTCGCACGGTATGTCAGCAGTGGTGTGTGTCGTACGTGTGTGATGTCTGTGTGACATACACCCCAGCTCATCTCAGGGCTTGGCTGTGTATATCCCTTGTCAATGTGTTTTGATCTGACTATGGACAGGATATATCTTGATGTCACCTGGCTCTGATCAGCGGATGCGGAGTGGATCCCCCAGGGCACTCGGTTTCGCTGTTGCTTGGTTTGCATGTTGTGTGTGTTTGCCTCTGTGACAAGGGTTCATGATGCTGTATCCATGTGTGTGTCAGATGTGTGTGACATATGTGGCTTGTAGGGGTACACGTGGCATGGGCTGTTATGTTTCTGGTGGGGGTGGTAGGCTGTCCCTGTCTTGGGAGCATTGTGTTGCCGTGTGCATGGTGGGGGAGGGGTGTCATTCCACCTGGCCGAATGTGTGCCCCCCGCTCGTTCGGGACACCTGTTCAGTGCTGTATCATATCCACCACTGTGCATGCTTGATACACGCTCCCAGGTACCTGTCGTGGCCCCCCCTGGGGACACGTTGCAATCTGATGCTGCCCCAGTGGCCTCCTCTGCATCTGTTCGGCTACACCTGCTCCCAGGACAAGGGCCTGCACCACCCTGTGGCATGCCCAGCGTGTGTGTGGTGGATAGCTGTATGTGTGCTGCATGTCTCGAACATACCTGCTTGTGGGTCAGCTGTGTCTAGCGCCAGGGAGAGGCCATGTATGTAGATTGGGCCTAGGTGCTCAGCAAGCTGCTGCTCCAGGGGCGTGAGGCTTGGGATGAAGGGACCACCCCTGCCAGTGCCGCTAGCATGTCGGCATTCGGCAGTCATGTGTGCATGGACCCCCCCACCTGATGTTATTGAACCTCTTACAGAGGCTGTCAAGGTCCCTTGGTGGCCCTCCAGCCTGTGCCACGGCCCCCTGCACCTCCTTCCACATCTGGGTCCTTATGCTCACAGTTGTGCGTGAGCTCATGTGCCCATACAGCTCCTCATAGTGTTCGAGGACACTTGCCAGCAGGTTGTGATTTTCCTGCTGGCTGAATCTTATGGCCCTCTTCCTCTCCCCATCCGGCACAGGCATCCGCCTATACTTGCCTGTGTTATGCCCCTCTGGCTGCTACTGGGTGGGGTCGGACATACCCGATGGGCCTGCAACCTCGGACTCTGGCTGACCCATCCCTCCCATCTCTGGGGACTGCAGCTCTGGCGTTTCCTCAGACACCCCAACTGTCATGTCCAGCCGCAGCATGTCCCTGCTCTCCCTATCCTCCCCCTGCATCTCGGACCGGTCTGACCTCCTGTGTCCCTTGCCCCCTCCCCCGTCACCTACACCAGCCCTCAACACCTAAGCCACTCACCAGCCCTGCCTCTTATCATCCCTACCACGCACCAACTAAGCCACTCACCACCACCACCACTGTCTGACCTTGCCACTCACCTCCCCCACCATACACCAACCCTGCCACTCTCCTCGCCTAACCTGCCTCTGACCCTCTGTTCACTTCACCATCAACAACGCATACCGTCAAACTCGCTCGCCTGCACTAACCCCTCAGCGTGTACCAGGTGTTCATGTTAATTTTTAGTGATTTAAGAAATGAGTATGATATAAAAGATTTTCGAAAGTCCCTTAAAACATACCTATTTATTGAAGCAACTAATGGCAACTAATCTAATTCCAATAGAACAAAATGTTTTAACCCTTTGAATTTCAATTTTCCTATAATGTTTAAATTATTTTAACATTTTGTAAGATTGCAGTTATTTGTTTAATGTAATTGTAATGAAATATGAAATGTAATTTTGCTGTAGCTTATGTATAATTTAATGTAATGTACTGTAGTTTACTGTAATGTACTATCTTGTTGTCTCCCCCCTCCCTCGATGTAGTCCCTCTGTTGTCTTGTTGACCACTTTGATTGAAGGATAAGGTGGTATATAAAACTGATTAAATAAAATAAATAAATAAATTTATGGCATGTTTTGCCATCTGCATGTGTGTGCGTGCATTGCGCATGTGCAGAGGCAATGCGTAGGGTGCATACATGGAACCTGGCGCCGCACATGCACAGATACGTACACCTCTTACGCATGTGCGGCACACGGTTCCGCTAAACCCTGTCACCTGTGGGATGCGCGTGGAACCAGGCACCGCACATGCGCAGATACGTACAGTGCATGTGCATGTGCGGCGCCTGTTGCCGTGCACGTCCCACAGGTGACAGAGTGTAGCAGAACCGTGCGCCACACATGCACAAGAGGTGTACGTGTCTGTGCATGTGCGGCACCAGGATACGTGCAAGCCGTAATGGACAGTGTGGGAGCTGCCGCCGCACATGCGTACGCCTCCCATGCAGATACGTAGCCTGCAAGCGCATGTGCGGCGCCTGGTTCCACGCATGTCCCACATGTGACAGGGCTTAGTGGAACCATGCACCGCACATGCGCTAGAGGTGTACATGTTTGTGCATGTGCAGCACCAGGATCCACGTATGCACCCTACACATTGCCTCTGTGCATGCACAACACGCGCACACACGTGCAGGCGGCAAAACATACTATAAATTAACGTAAACACTTGGTACACACTGAGGGGTTAGTGCAGGTGAGCGAGTTTGAAGGCGTGCGTTGATGGTGAAGCAAACAGAAGGTCAGAGGCAGGTTAGGTGTGGAGAGTGGCATGGTTGGTGAGTGGTGGGGGAGGTAGGTGGCTTTGGTTGGTGAGTGGTGGGAGAGGCAAGCGGCAGGCTTGGTGAGTGCTGGGGAAGGTGAGTGGCTGGGTTGGTGAGTGGTGGGGGAGGTAGGTGGCAGGGTTGGTGTGTGGTGGGGAGGTGAGTGGCAAGGTTGGCCGGTGGTGGGTGTGGTGTGTGGCTGGGTTAGTGAGTGGTGGGGAAGTGAGCGGCGGGGTTGGTGTGTGGTGGGGGTGAGTGGCAGGGTTGGTGTGTGGTAGGGGGTGAGTGGCAGGGTTGGTGTGTGGTGGGGGAGTTGAGCGGCAGGGTTGGTGTGTGGTGGGGGAGGTGAGTGGCAGGGTTAGCGTGAGGTAGAGGAGGTGAGGGGTGTTGGGTTTATAATGTCCATTATGGCAGGCTTTGTGGTTGCTGCATGTGCACTGGGGGATGTGCAGGGCTTGCAGTTGCCTGACGGAGGAGATGGTGTCCATGGGGCTGGGGCAATGGGCAGGGGTACAGTCCCGCTGCAACACTGACCTGCAGCTGTGTGGGTAGGCCAGGCAGGGGCTGTGCCGGCACAGCACACGAGGTGTGCCGAGTTGCAGGCTCACCAGCCTCGCCTCTACAGGCCCAGGGCCCGGCTCCAGGACATTCGTGAGGACCAGATCATCTCCCTCTACCGCCTGGGCACATGGGCTATTAGGGAGCTCTATGAGGATCTAAAACCTGACCTCAAGCCCCTGACTGGTCGGTCACATGCCATACCGGATTTGGTCAAGCTCCTTGGTGCCCTACATTTCTTTGCCTCTGGCTGTTTCCAGTCATCTGTGGCCACAGTTGGTGGCATGAGCTGCCCCACCTTCTCACGCTGTCTCCACCAAGTACTGCATGCCATGATCAGCCAGGTTGGGAATTACATTGCATTTCCTGACACTAGGCAACAGTGGGGGACCCTGAACCAGGCCTTTGAGGCATTTGCCGGGTTACCACATGTGATGGGAGCTATTGATTGCACACATGTTGCCCTGGTCCCACCCAGAGACAGGGAGGCAGTGTTCCACAACCACAAACACTACCACTCCCTGAATGTTCAGGTTGTATGTGATGCAGGTATGCATATTCTGAATGTGGTCCTGAGGTTTGCAGGGTGCACCCATGACTCCTATATCCTGCGTCACTCGGCACTATACAGACAATTTGAGGCCAGTCAATTTGAGGACTGTATACAGCTGGGTGGGTATTTGTCATCTCTGACATGCACATCGTGTACCCCTGACTAGCCGTCTGCACACATGTCTATCTTTGACGTGTGTCCCGAGTTGTGTGTGTGTGTCATCTGTGTGTGTGAGAGCTGACGCGGGGGGGGGGGGGGATCACTCCAGGTCTTCTGTGCTGCAGTGCTGTGTGTTGGTGGCACACTGAAATTTGACATATCAGGCCATTTGACATTGTGTGCTTGGGTTGGCACAGTACAACACACATGTATGCTTTATGTTTATCAACAGTGTGGTGTTGTCTCTGCCATCCTGTCTGCCATGGTGGGGTACCTGTTCCTGTCACACCATTTGTGTGTAGACAGTAGCATGACCATCACATGCTTGCACATGTGTGCATCTCTGCCCTTGTCCAGGGTGCATTGCATGTGTGTCTCTGATGTGTTCAGGGCTGGCGCTACTACCTTTTGGCCTCTGGTGTCTGCCCATGTGTCTGCTGTGGTTCCGGATAATGTTGTTTGCACTCCTTCTACCTCCCCCGTGCTCTGTATCTCACACCTTCAGACACTGGCGCATAGTTTTTGTGTTCCATCATGTGTTCCCCGATGTTTCTGTCTGACCTGTATGTGCTTTTGGTTTGCACGTACATTCATGTGTGCATGTGTGTGAACATCAGCTCCTGGTTTAACGTTCAACATTTCTTTCTGCAGGTGACGCAAGATATGGGTGTCGGCCCTGGTTGCTAACCCCTGTGCGTCTACCACGGACACATGCAGAGAAGAGGTACAATGAGGCCCATGCCTCCAGCCGCTCCATCATCGAGCGCACCTTTGGCGTTTTGAAGAGTTGCTTCAGGTGTCTGGATAGGACTGGCGGGGCCTTACAATACAAACCCGTGACAGTGGCAGAAATCATTATTGCCTGTTGCATCCTGCACAACGTTGTTCACAGGCACGATATCGATGTCCAAATTAATGAGGATCTGAAAGACGATCCAATGTGCCCTCCTGTACGTGCCCGTGGTGACACACGTGAGGGCGCAGCACTCAGGCGGCAGCTGATTGAGGAGCTATTCTCATGTGAGTACTGGATATTTTGGAAATAACATTTGGATAGATATATGTACTACTACTACTACTGAGCATTGGTATCGCACTACCAGTCATACGCAGCACTGCACTGACATTGCTGACACAATGCCTGGCCATCAGAGCTTACAATGTAGTCCAACCGCTAATACAGAAGGTGTGGGCAGGGGACAAGAGCGGGTAGAGGTGATCAATGTAGTCAGGATTATTAGGCATAGGCGATGTAGTTGTTGTTGTTAAGTGCCGTCAAGTCGGGGTCGACTCATGGCGACCCTCTGGATGGCTATCCTAAATTGTGTTCGGTCTTCAGTCAGGCGGCTCATTGTTGACAGACTGGCACCTGTAGCTGCTGTTATTGTATCGATCCATCTCATTGCTGGCCTTCCTCTTTTGCGTTGACCTTCTATCTTGCCAAGCATAATGTCTTTCTCTAATGATCTCTCTCTTCGCATGATGTGTCCAAAGTATGAAAGTCGAAGTCTTGTCATCTGAGCTTCTAAAGAAAGCTTAGGTTTGATCTCCTCTAGTACCGACTGGTTTGTTCTTCGGGCAGTCCATGGTATACACAGTATTCGCCGCCAGCACCATAATTCAAAGGCATCCATTTTCTTCCTATCTGTCTTTTTCACTGTCCAGCTTTCATATCCATATGATGTTATTGAAAATACCATGGCTTGAACAAGTCAAATCTTTGTATGGAGTGAGACATCTCTGCTCTTGAGAATCTTATCTAGGTCTTTCATAGCCATTCTGCCAAGAGCAATGCGTCGTCTGATTTCTTGACTGCTTGTTGCTTCTTTATTGATAGTTAATCCAAGTAGGTTAAAGTTGTTCACAATTTCAATTTCCTCTCCTTCAATGATGAACCTGTTGATTATGCCAGTTGTCATGATCTTTGTCTTCTTTACATTAAGGTGCAGGCCCATTTTGAGACTATGTTCTTTGATTGTGAGAAGCAAATGTTTCAGATCATCTTCACTTTCAGCCAGTAATGTGGTATCATCAGCATAGCGAAGGTTGTTGATGAGTCTTCCACCAATCTTCACACCTCTGTTGTCTTCATACAATCCTGCTTCTCTGATGATTTGTTCTGCATATAAATTAAACAGGTAGGGGGAAAGTATGCAGCCTTGTCTTACACCTTTGCTTATTTTAAACCATTCTGTTTCTCCTTGTTCCGTTCGAACTGTTGCTTCTTGATCAATGTACAGATTGCACAGAGAACGATCAGGTGTTCTGGTATACCCATGCTTGTTAATGTGGCCCAGAGTTTCTCATGGTTTACACAGTCAAAAGCCTTGCTATAGTCGATAAAGCACAAATAGATATCCTTTTGGTATTCTTTAGTCTTTTCAAGGATCCATCTCAGATATGCAATGATGTCTCTCGTTCCTCGCCCTTTCCTGAACCCTGCTTGCACTTCAGGTAGTTCTTGTTCCAGGTATGGTTGTAGTCTCTTTTGAATAATCTTCAGTAGAATCTTGCTGGCATGTGGGATCAGAGCGATTGTGCGATAATTTCCACAGTCAGTTGGATCACCTTTCTTTAGTATTGGTATAAACACAGATCTTTTCCAGTCAGTTGGCCATGATGTTGTCTTCCATATTTCTTGGCAGAACCTTGTGAGTACGGTAACAGCTGCATCAGATTGCTGCAATACGTCTATGGGAATGCTATCAATGCCTGGTGCTTTGTTCTTTGATAAGGCTTTCAATGCTGCTTCAACTTCTTCTTTCATCACCAATGGTTCCTGATCATAAGGTACAGGTTGAAACGGCTGTTGGTCCACTTGATCTTTATCATATAAAAACTCTGTATGTTCCTTCCACCTTTTCTTGATCTTCTCAGCATCATTCAACATAGAACCTTGAGCATCTTGTAACATTCCAATTTGAGGCTGGAACTTTTTCTTTAACTCTCGTAGCTTTAGGAAAGCCGATCTTGTTCTTCCTCTAATAGTTTCTGCTTCTATTTCCTTGCATGCGTCATTGTAGTACTTTTCCTTGTCCTGTCTTGCTGCACGTTGGAAATCTCTTTTTGAGTTCTGCGACTGTCTTTCTTTCTCCTCTGGCTTTAGCTTCACTGCGTTTCTGGGCAATTTTCAGTTTCTTCCGTCATCCATTTTGGCCGTTTTTGCTTTTTCACCATTTGTAGAGACTTCTCGCTTTCTTCCAACACAACCTTCTTGATGTCATTCCATAACTCTTCCGGAGCTCTGTCATTTGTATCTAAAGCAGCAAATCGATTTTGCAAGCAGTCTTTAAATTCCAATGGTATATTCTCAAGGTCATATTTTGCTGCATTCATGAGTGGTTTGCTCTTTTTCAACTTTAGCTTGAGTTTGCATACTAGTAGTTGATGATCTGTACCACAGTCAGCTCCAGGTTTTGTCTTTGTTGATGTTACAGAGCTTTTCCATCGTTGACTTCCACAGATGTAGTCAATTTGATTTTTATACAATCCATTGGGTGAAGTACATGTGTACAGTCGCCGCTTGTGTTGCTGGAAGAAGGTGTTTGAGATGAATAGATCATTGGTCTTGCAGAATTCTATCAGTCTTTCTCCAGCTTCATTTCTGTTGCCAAGTCCATATTTTCCAACTATTTTGCCTTCTTCTTTGTTGCCAACTTTTGCGTTCCAGTCACCCATGACTATTGTGATGCTGCAGACCCTCTGAGAGGAGAAGAAAATGTTTTAAACGCAGGAAAAGTCAAGCACAACCTGCAATATCGCGAGGAACCACATAGGGGGAGCAGGAGGGACCTCCGAGGAACTGAGGAACCTGGGTCATGAGGTAATGCCAGCCAGCTTCCAATCAAGAAAGAGAGGAGTGCCTTTTAAAGGGAATTTGGAAGGTTGGAAAGCAGAACCAGGAGTGGAACCGGCAGAGTCAGGAGAAGCAGAATCAGGAGCAGAGCGGCCAGGAAGAGAACTGGCAGGACAACCCTGGAAAGGAGGATATCCTGAGGAGACAGGACAGCCCTGGAGAAAGGCACAGGCAGGACGGCCTGGGAAAGGAGGACTGCCAAGAGAACCAGCAGAACCAGCAGGTTGGGCAGGACATCTGAGTGAATGGGCTAGATATCCAGAAGGAGCAGTAATCCCTGACCAACGGTTTCGCAGGAGGCAGCAGCAGCCGCATTGGCTTGGAGAAAGGAGACCCCGTGGAGAAGGTGGGACAACTCCAGCCAGAGTGAGTGTTTGTGGTACAGAGAGGCAAAGGCGTGGCTGTGACTGTGGTCTAAAGCCAACAGCAAGACGGTTGGAGAGCTCAAGGCCTGTTGCTCAGGCCAGGCAGGATTCCAACCGGAGCAGGCCTCAAACCTCACCTGGAGCAGACAAGCCGAGAAGAAAAGGTAACCCATATTTAACTAAGAGCAGGGTACAAACTGCTGATGTATGGGGAGTACAGGGAGCACAGGAATATTATCCTTGTGAGAATGCTTATGAGATAAGGTGCAAGAAACACGCACCAACCAAGAGACTTGTTAATAACCAAGCTTTACAGAAAGCTAAGACAAAACACTTGCAAAAGGAAGACAGTTCCCAGTATCTGTGGGCGCAGGACTGACGCCCTGTATTCAACCCTGAGCATTGGGAGGTTGTGCAGAAGATATTTAAAAAGCCTTATTACAACTTACCAACAAATACTGACTTAGGCTCAGAGGCTTCAGAAGGGGAACCGATGCAGGTGGAATTTGCATCAGACACTAAGATGGACTGTAGCTTCTGTAAGACAGGAAGCTTGGAGTCCTTACTAAGCAACTAAGCTAGGTCTTGGGAGTTGAGACTGTTTGTTTGCCTGCTATACCATTTACTGTGAAGATAACAGTTTTGCTTTGATGTTTTCTTTTTCTTTATCCTGAAGTAAGGAATTTGTGTTTGATGTTCTGTGTCCAAGCATATGAACCTTTTTGCATGAAAGGGGAAATAAATGCCTTTTGTTTTCCCTCCACTCGGACCTTTTGTTTTCTGTGGGATTTTGGTAACAAAGGACGCTACCAGGGCTGAAAGTCCCTGGGCCCTGTAAGTTATTGGCCAAACCCAACCTTAAATGTTTTTATGTCCCACCTACCTCGCTCCAGTACGCTGCCAAGGTAGGCCTTGTGACACTATCAGGATATCCTGTTTGCATGTTCTGTCAATTTCAGCTTGTACTTGTTCATAGAACTCTTCAATTTCAATCTCTTCTGCAGCTGTTGTTGGGACATATACTTGAATTATAGTTGTATTGATAGGCAATCTTCGTAGATGAATAGAGATTAAGCGTTCACTGACTGCATTGTATTTCATTACAGTTCTTGCAAGTTTCTTCTTTATTATAAATGCAACACCATTTCTTCTTTGTCTTTCATTTCCAGCATAGTAGACCATGTGATCATCTGATGCAAAGTGCCCCATGCCAGTCCATTTCAGTTCGCTGACACCCAACAGATCAAGTTGTACATGTTCCATTTCATTCTTGACCACCTCCAACTTCCCTTGGTTCATGCTTCATACGTTCCATGTTCCAATGTGTAAGACATCTTTACAGCTTCTGACTCTCATTTCATGCGCAGCTACATCAGCAGTCAGACTTCCCGAGGGCTTTGATCCAACCACATCATAAATGCTGGCTTTACTCTGAAAAGTCTTCAGCTCTTCCCCAGTAGCTAGTTGAGTGCCTTTCGAACTGGGGGTCTCATCTTCCAGCACCATAGCACAATTTGTTTTGTTGTAACAATCCATTGGGTTTTCATGGCAAGATACAGAAGTAGATTGCCGGGCCTTTCTTCCGCGCAGTTTAAGTTTGGTGTTGTTGCCGTTGTCACAAAAATGTGATCCTCCGCCGTCAATACTGTCCCATTCTGCTGCTGTCCAGATGGGTGGTTTGTCTTGGTCTGGCACCTCAGCTGAGACCTGTCCATCTTGGGAGACACTGCCAGTAGTTAAACTACCGATAGTTTAGCTCTCAGCATCACTGATGCACGCAAGCCCTCACAGCACGACAAGCTGCAAACCAAGTTAGAGGGCGATGTGGTAAGCTGTCACAAATGGTTTTGAGATGGTTGGAGAGGGTGGCCGTCCTGCAGCCACAGGTAGTTAGTTGTAGGCGTTGGATGCTGCAAGGTGACAGGTGTGTGGTCCCGCGTTAACAGTGAGGGAGCGGCCCATAGATAGGACCAGTTGCCTTGACGTGTGGGGATCACATTTGGGGGATATGAGGGGATTGATTGTATGCTCTGATGAGCAGGGACTGTGTGTTACATGTTTCGGTATGGCAATGCATACAGATGATAGCACTATTTACATGCTCGGTAGTAGTAGTATTTGTAGTACTTGAGATATGCGAGTCAAGGTACAGGGCAACCACAGTGTGACTGCATGTATAGATCAGCATGTGTATCTTGACCTGTCTGCATAGACAGATCGGGAGACTGTGAGGTGTCCTGACAGGTGGAGTATTATTACCATGTTGAGGCTGCCGGTAGTTTAGCCATGCAGCGCAGTGTTGCATACATTGCAGCAGACATAAGAACATATAAGAACATAAGATATGCCATACTGGGTCAGACCAAGGTCCATCAAGCCCAGTATTCTGTTTCCAACAGTGGCCAATCTAGGTCATATGTACCTAGCAGTTTCCCCAAGAGACACAAGTTCCACAATGCTTGTATTGGGTCAAGCATTGATATCTTCGGTCACTTCTTAATAATGGTTTATGGACCTTGCCTCCAGGAACTTGTCCAAACCTTTTTTAAACCCAGCTACACTAACAGCCTTTACTACATCCTCCGGTAACAAATTACAGAGTTTGATTACACGTTGAGTGAAAAAATATTTTCTTTTATTAGTCTTAAATAGTTTACCCTGTAGTTTCATTGCATGTCCCCTAGTCTTTCTATATTCTGATAAGGTAAACAATCGATCTACGTTTACCCGTTCCACTCCGTTCATTAATTTATAGACTTCTATCATATCTCCCCTCAGCCGTCTCTTTTCCAGGTTAAAGAGCCCCAACCTTTTTAGCCTTTCTTCATAGGAGTATCCTTCCATCCCCTTTACCATTTTGGTGGCTCTTCTCTGTACCTTTTCTAAAATCGCTATATCCTTTTTAAGATACGGCGACCAGAATTGCACACAATATTCAAGGTGCGGTCTCACCATGGGACTATATAGAGGCATTATAATATCTTTTGTTTTATTTTCCATTCCTTTCCTTATTATACCTAGCATTCTATTTGCTCTCTTGGCCGCCGCTGCACACTGGGCCGAGGGTTTTAACATGGTATCCACAATGACGCCTAAATCTTTTTCCTGAGTGGTGGTTCCTAATGTGGAACCTTGCATCGTGTAACCATAGTTTGGGTTGTTCTTCCCTAGGTGCATAACCTTGCACTTCTCCACATTAAATTTCATCTGCCATTTTGATGCCCAGTCTTCCAATTTATCAAGATCCTCTTGCAATTTTTCACAATCCTCTTGGGTTTTAACAACTTTAAATAGTTTTGTGTCATCTGCAAATTTGATAACCTCACTCATTATTCCACTTTCCAGGTCATTTATGAATATGTCAAAAAGCAGCGGACCCAGCACAGATCCCTGGGGTACACCACTATTCACCTTTCTCCATTGGGAAAATTGGCCATTTAGCCCTACCCTCTGCTTTCTATCTTTTAACCAGTTCCTGATCCACAATAGTACACTGCCTCCTATCCCATGACTCTTTAGTTTTGCCAAAGGTCTCTGATGAGGGACCTTGTCAAAGGCTTTCTGAAAGTCCAGATACACAAAATCAACCGACTCACCTTTGTCCACCTGTTTATTCACTCCTTCAAAAAAACATAACAGATTAGTAAGACAAGATCTTCCTTGTCTAAAGCCATGTTGGCTGTCTCCCATTAGGTTATGACTATCTACATGCTGAGTAATTTTATTCTTTATGATGGTTTCTACCATTTTTCCCGGTACTGACGTCAGGCTCACCGGTCTGTAGTTTCCCGGATCACCCCTGGAACCCTTTTTAAAAATTGGTGTTACATTGGCGATCCTCCAATCTTCAGGTATTAGAGATGATTTTAATGATAGTTCACAGATTACTGATAGCAGTTCTTCAATCTCATATTTCAGTTCTTTCAATACCCTTGGATGTATACCATCCGGCCCAGGTCATTTGCTACTCTTCAGTTTATCTAATAGTTGTAAGACATCTTCCCGATGTATCGATATTTCCTTCAATTCTTCCGCACCTTTAAATACCACTTCAGTCATGGGTAACATCCCTACATCTTCCTCAGTAAAGACCAAAGCAAAGAATTCATTCAGTCTCTCTGCTATCGCCTTGTCGCCTCTTAGTGCTCCTTTAACCCCTTTATCATCTAATGGACCAACTGACTCACAGGTTTTTTGCTACGAATGTACTTGAAAAGGTCTTTATTTCACGCTTTTGCTTCCGCAGCAAGCTTCTTCTCAAATTCTCTCTTTGCCTGCCTTATCAATACCTTGCATTTGACTTGCCAGTGCTTGTGCTGTTTCCAGGTTTCGTCGTTTGGCTCTTTTTTCCATTTCCTGAAAGATGCTTTTTTGGCAACAACAGCCTCTCTGACCTCACCTTTAAACCATGCTGGCAGTTTTTTGGACTTCCTTCCACTTTTCTTAAAGCGTGGAATACAGCTGGTCTGAGCTTCCAAGATAGTATTTTTCAACAACACCCAAGCTTGATGTACGTCTTCAACCTTCGCAACTGCTCCTTTTAGTTTTTTCTTAACTGTTTTCCTCATTTTATCATAGTCTCCCTTTTGAAAGTTAAAAGGTAGTACTGTGGATTTCCTTACTATCCCTCCTCCACTAATTAAATCAAAGGCGATCATGCTATGATCACTATTGCCAAGTGGCCCCAATACCCTTATCTCTTGCACTAGATCTGGTATTCCACTAAGGACTAGGTCTAATATGGCTTCCCCTCTGGTCGGTTCATGAACCAGCTGCTCCAAGAAGCAGTCATTTATTCCATCTAGGAACTTTATCTCCTTAGCATGTCCTGACGTGACACTGACCCAGTCGATACCGGGGTAATTGAAATCACCCATTATTATTACTGCGCTGTAACTTTTGTTAGCTTCCTTGATTTCTTTGAGCATTTCATCATCCATTTGGTCATTCTGGCCAGGTGCTCGATAGTACACCCCCACTGCCATCGCCTTCCCCCTTTTATATGGAATTTCAATCCATATAGATTCTACAGCAGATTTTGTTTCCTGCAAAACTTTAATCCTTTCTGAGTCAATGCCCTCTCTAACATAGAGCGCAACCCCTCCACCAATTTGATCAGCTCTATCATTACGATATAGTTTGTACCCAGGTATCACAGTGTCCCACTGGTTGTCCTCCTTCCACCATGTCTCTGATATTCCAATCATATCTAACCTTTCATTTAGTGCTATATATTCTAACTCTCCCATCTTATTCTTTAGACTTCTAGCATTTGCATACAAGCATTTTAGAGAATGTATTTTATTCATGTTAATTTGGCTATTGTTAGACATGGGTAAATTGGGATCTTTAAGCTCTGTCTGCTCCATACTTGAGGGCATTTGGGCTACTTTACTCTTTTGTGGAACCTCTCTGCTTTTGGTAGTATCCTTCAAGGATACATTCTTCTGAACCATCCGCTCTTGGGCGACTGTCGGCTTTCCCCTAATATCTAGTTTAAAAGCTGCTCTATCTCCTTTTTAAAGGTTAATGCCAGCAGCCTGGTTCCATCTCGGTTAAGGTGAAGCCCATCCCTTCGGAAGAGCCCCTCCTTTCCCCAGAATGTTCCCCAGTTCCTAACAAATCCAAAACCCTCATCTCTGCACCATTGTCTCATCCACGCATTGAGACTCCGGAGCTCTGCCTGCCTTTTGGGTCCTGCGCGTGGAACAGGAAGCATTTCGGAGAATTCTACCCTGGAAGTTCTGGATTTCAACTTCCTACCTAAAAGCCTAAATTTTGCCTCCAGAACCTCCCTACCACATTTTCCTATGTCATTGGTACCGACATGTACCAAGACAGCAGACTCCTCCCCAGCACTATCTAAGACCTTATCTAGGTGGCGCGTGAGGTCCGCTACCTTCGCACCAGGCAGGCATGTTACCAGGCGATCCTCACGTCCACCAGCCACCCAGCTATCTACATGCCTAATGATCGAATCACCGACTATAACGGCTGTCCTAACCCTTCCCTCATGGGCACATGGCCCTGGAGAAACTTCCTCGGTGCGAGAGGGTTTTACATCACCTGGAGGACAGGTCCTAGTTACAGGATCACTTCCTGCCACACCAGGGTGATGCTCTCCTGTCATGTGACCTCTCTCCTCCATGGCAACAGGGGTGCTGCCAGACTGGAGGTGGGACTTCAGGACTATATTTATTTATTTATTTAAAGTTTCTTATATACCGCGCTATTCAGCATCAGCGCGGTTTACATGGAACAAAACAATCTCAGTACATTTGAAAACACGTATGAGTTACAGATAACAGGGCAATAAACTTGGGTAACAAGGGTAACTATCTACAATAACGATTGAACTATTTACATAAAATCAACTAGCAGCGAGATTTTAGTGTACAGATTAATTACATCAAAATTTATTAGTTCTAGAAGGTATGTCTTATGGAGTGGTTATGCCTATGAATCTGTGTTATGACATATTAGATAGCATTACGGTGGCTGGAAGTACTCAGTGAATAAGTAGTGCTTGATAGCCTTCCTGAACTGCTTCATGTCTCGTATTGCTCTGATATCTGGATGAAGTTTATTCCAGCATCTAGGCGCATAAGATTTAAATGCTCTGTTAATCGTTGATTGGGACCAATTTGTGGATTCACTGGGAGTGACTAGGGTATTTTCAGCGAGTGGTCTCCTAGATCTTGTCTTGGGAGTTAGACTGATGAGGTCTGAAGTCGTTGCTGGTGATAATTTATTTAAGGCATTGAATGTGATGAGGAGAGCTTTATAGCTAATTCTACATTCTATCGGGAGCCAGTGAAGGTCCGTAAGGATTGGCGTGATATGGTCTCTCTTTGATGCTCCAACTAGGATGCGGGCCGCAGCATTCATTGCTAGTTGCAGGGGGTTAATGGTGTCCTTTGGAAGAACATGTAATACAATATTCACATAGTCAAAATGTGGAGTGACTATTGCTTGGAATATTGAGCGGAAGTCGTTGTATTCTAGCATGGGTCTTAGGTGGTGTAATGTTTTTATCTTGAAGTAAATAGTTTTTACCGTGATTTTTATGTGAGAGGTAAAATCCAGTCGTTGATCAAGGATCACGCCTAGGTAACGGATTGTATTCTTGATTGGGAGCTCAGCGTCCCGTACCTTGAGGTATGCAGGGGGGAGAAGAGCTTGTTTCTTGTGACCATTAAAATTTCAGTCTTTTTTTGTAGGTCTCGTCTATGTACCTCTCTGTCTGTCTTATGCTTTCCAAGTCTGCTACTTTAGCCTCTAGAGAACGGACTTGTTCCCTGAGAGAAAAGAGCTCCTTGCACCTAGTGCACACATAAGACCTCTCACCAACTGGGAGAAAATCATACATGTGACACGCAATGCAAAAGACTGGAAAGCCCCCATCCCGCTGCTGGACTGCTGTCTGCATCTTAGTTTTAAGTTTGTGTCTAGATCTTTAAGTTCTTACTTACTAGGGGTTGCTATGGGTATTTATACCAATAAAACTGTACCTAATACGTTTAATATACCTTGTTCACCTGATGCTTAATTAATCTCAGGTCCTTAGTGTATGACTGATTTGGGTAATGAGCTTCACCTGAAAGCACCTCCTGTCTTTTAAGATGTGTAAGTACCTATAAAACTATGATTATCCCAGGGGAGGGTGGGTGTGGGGAGGGAGGGAGGGAAATAACACTTATTAAAAGAGGGCTGCTACACAGTACCCTGTCTTGTGCTGCTGAGGTAAGCTAAATTCTGATTTGATTTAAATTATAGCTCTTAGCTGCTGCTAGGCTCTAACTTCTGAAATTTAAACTACAAGCTCTCTGCTGGGTACTAAATTTAACCAGAAAGCTCTCTTCTGTGTGTTAAATTTAAACTAAAAGTACTTTGCTTTTACTTGGCCCTGAGTGACTATTAAATTTAAACTACAAGCTCTCTGCTGGGTATGAAATGTAACCAGAAAGCTCTCCTCTGTGTTTTAAATTCAAACTTTAATTGCTGCTGCTACTAGGCCCTAACTGATCCAACAAAAAACAGTGGGTTCACAGATTAAGTAGCTTTAATACAAAGAATTCTTTTTAGAAAATTACCAGAAGTATATAGTCACAGTTGCAGATTTCTCTCCAGAAGTAACAGTCCCCCTTTCTAGTCCTTCAAGACAGAGATGATTTCGAGGCAGACCAGCAAGGTGCAGGTTACAGTGAACAGGATGGCAGGTGATGAGGGGGGGGGGGTGGGCATTAGCGTTTTATTTGTGTGTTCTGGGGTGGCAGCAGGAATCTTGCTGATGTTATCTAGAAGGACACCCCAGGCCTTAACTACATGATGGGTATGTGTGTGGAAGGGGAGCGAGGGGTCATAGGGAACTGCTATCTTGCAGACCACATAGACAGAAGGTGTATTAACCTATACACAGACGCTGTAAAGGTTGGGGAGGGTTTAGGGGCGATGATTAGATGTTCAGTCTTGGCCATGCTCTATTCATGCAGCAGGGATACCTGCAGCCAGCAATGTCAGGGAGAAAGCTGAGATCAGGGTGTGGATTGCCAAACATAGTTCAGACATAGAGAGATATCTTTGGGACACATCAGCGTTCAGCTGCTACTGATAGCCAGGGGATGAGCCTGCTGCACCAGGGAACTGGGTATGGGGCCAGGAGAAACTAACAGCTCCTGCATATATCCCTTTTGTATAGCAACTGGAAGCGGGTTAGCAGGGGAGGTGGACCCATAGGAACACACACTGAAGGTGCTATGGGAGACATATGAGGGAAGCAGGATTGTATGGAGACCTTTGGGCCGAGCATGTATAGGGTAGAAAGATGACGGTTGTGGTCAACGGTCTTGAGGGCAGCAGAGAGGTCACAAAGGGGCCAGACAGGCTGCAGGCCCTTGTATTTGGCCAAGGACACATCAGTGGCGAGTTTGGGTGGGGGCAATTAGGTACAGTGTCATGACGAACTGCCAGACTGTGACGGATCTAGGGGGTTATGAGAGTTGAGAACGTGAAGGTGGTGTGTTTGTTGCACAGCTCCAACATGACATATGTATGTTTCTCTTGTGTTTCTCAATCCACAGGACATGCTTGGTGATGTTCCTGGTGCTGTAGTGCAGTGACAGCTGTGTGTACCCCATTCAACGTGCAGGACACAGGTAGGTGGACATACAGGTAATTTGTCTGTGTGGACAGTCAGGAGCAGCACATGTCAGAGGTTATCTGTCTATTGCACATATGTTGTGGATGACCTATTTAGCATGCTCCCCCGTACCCCATATGTTGATGTTGGCCACACATATCCATATGTGTTCATGCCCAGTTTGTCTTCTCCAGCACTGTCTCTGGGACACATCCAACAGAGCTGCGTGTGCCTACAGGTCCTAGATGTTCTGGTGGTGGGCCGCACTTACACCCTTCCCTGACATTGTAGCATCGGCCAACAGAAGTGTATCATAGCATTTGCAAGACCTTTATCTCCAATTGTGCACATACGTTACTGGTGACACGCTCACCTTCTCATACTGTGTGTGTGTGTGTTTGGGGGTGGCTCTGTTATGATACAGTGTGCATGCAGTTTGCATTATCATGTGGTGGGCAGGGTCTGCACACCTGTGGAGCGGTGGTGAGTGTGGTATCTCTACCTTACTGGTGTTAACCTTGTGCACAGTGTGCGCGTGTGTTGTGGGTTGACCTATCTCATCTGTGTTGACAGACCACTGCACAACAGCATTTATGTATCCCAGATATCACCATAATTTGGACATGCAGCAACGGCAGCTGGACATGGGGACAAGGTAATTCGACACATTTTGATGACATCTTCTGCCTTTACTGAGACGTGTTGTAGACTTTGCCTGCCTCTGAGGATCCCAAACAGACATTTGCTGCAGACACACAGTAGGTTGCACCTTGGATCATTTGGGTGTGACATCAGCCTTTATATGTTTGTGTTTTGCTGTTTGTTTCATGGACCTTTCCTGTTGGGTCTCTGCACCAACGCTGATGGATATGGGATGCAGCTGTGATACGCCAGTGTTACATGGGCATGGACATGACCATATCCATGGGACACGCTCGTCTGCAGTTGCATTTCCAAAATGTCCACAAAATGCATAGTGTTCTGTGTTGTGATCATGTTATGTTTGCCTTTGTGACGTTTAATTACGTTGATACTGATGTTTGACTCCCTGCAATGTGCCCTCATGTTGCATCCAGCATACCAAGACAGTGTTTTTCCTTATTCTGACACAGGGCAGCGGACACACACAGCAGATCTACTTAAGTGCATCTGCGGGTGACATCACCCACCTGTTGGAGGACACAACAACACCATTCAACTATCCCGGGGAGATGGTGCCATAGGATGTTTGACCTCTGCGAGTGGGACACATGCCTATGATGAACATTACTGTTGGACTGCTACTTTGAGTATAACAGGCCTGTCCAACACATCGTTGCTACCATGGTCTGGCTGGGTGTCCTGTTGATTGCACGAGACACACATGACCTTTTGAGTACTGTGGCACATTGAGATATCACACTTGACTATGCATGCCCAGTGATTCACGAACAGTCTTAACGGGACATGTTGGGTTGCAGATGTCCTTTGCACTGTGGACACTGTGTACTCGTCCCTACATGGGCATCACAGACTGAAATAGTCGCTGCATGTTCTACATCCATCTGACATTGTGTTACTGTGTGTTGGCCATGTGTGTAACATGCACCACAAGATATCCCCATCTGTTGAGGTCATGGGAGCATACAGCCATGCGTGTGGCACAGGGGCAACATTGTATACGTACTCTTGTATATGTCGGCCTACCTTGCACTTGGACATGACACAGTTGTTACCACCACACCAGTTTAATGGCCGCCAACATTTTGGATTGATGTTTGCCCTCACCAAGGGAGTTACAGTGCATCTGGGGCATCACTGTGTCATAGTTCAATGTACACGGTGCATGTGCATGTGACTGAATATGTTGGTACACCAGAGCATGTGGCAGTGTGGCTTCTGTGTGGGGTACTGGCCCATGTTTGATCTTTCTTTCAAACTCCATATACAGGTCATTGTGTTTGGTTACTGTACAGATGTGCTGCTGTACATTGATTTACAAACATAGCATTGCATGTCTGCACAGTCCTCTTTATCCCCTGACATTCCGCCACTCATCTTCGCCCATGAGATTTGCAGTGTGGCAGTGTGATTGTCCATTTTCATCCTTCATTTGTGCATCCCATGTACCGTGATCTATGTGTACGGTTCATGTATCCACACCACCCATTGCAGGGGACCTGCTGCATGGTAATATCTCTGCATGTCTGTGAGGTTCCTTTTTTGATCTTCTCTGGGATCATGTGCCTCTTGTACCTGTTACCTTATCCTCATTTTGCATTTGGCCTTTGTTTTGGGTTACATTGGTGACACTTTCATTGCTATATCAGGCATTATAGGGCAGCTGTGACATATATGTTTATGTTTATGTTTATTAAAACTTTATATACCGCCCAATACAATTAGCATCTGGGCGGTTCACAATGCATAAAATCAGATAAAAAAAATGTTAAAAAGAGAGAGAGCTGCGAAAAAGAGCCAGAAAAGGAACGCCATAAAATTAAAGAAAAGGGATAGATACAGAGAAATAGATTGGGGGGTAAAGATGGGTAACATGAGGGAGAGAGAAAGGGATGACAACAACAAAAAAGAAATATAAGACAGGGGTAAGGGGTGTGCTGTCAGAGGCCTAAAGGGGGGGGGGAAGGTGGGACCGGGAGAGGAAGGTTAAAGGCAGAACAGAAAAGGTGGGTTCTAAGGTTAGTTTTAAAGGACGGGTAGGAGGTTTCCAGACGTAGTGAGGGGGGAAGGGAGTTCCAGAGCCTAGGACCAAGAAAAAAGAAGGCAGAAGACCGAGTAGATTCGAGGTGTGCTTGGGAGGGAGGGGGTAGAAACATACGGTTAGCGTGAATGGAGCGGAGAGAACGATGAGGGGTATGAAGGTGAACCAGGCTAGAAAGATATAGGGGGATACCTGAATGGATCACCCTGTGAACGAAAATAAGAATTTTGAATTGGACACGAAAGACATATATATCTATATCTGTGTGTACACTTGCTTACATGTTGCTTCTTAAGCTTTTACAGGCTTTTGCCACCTGTATTGGCAGACGGATATGTTTTTGGGGACAATTCATGACTGATGTGTGTTGGTCCCTCATCATGCACTGCCTAGTGTCTACATGCACACATATGTGACTAGGGCATCTGGGACGTGCAGCAGCATGTGGGGGGTGGGGGGATACTACATAGTGAACACCATGCTATGGTACATTATCTCTCCTGCCCATCAACTGTAGACGTGCCAGTGATTTTGGGGTGACATGTGGGTAGCTTGCATGCTCAATATGTTTTCAGTTTGTTTACTGTAAACCAACCACCTTGATATGATGACAGGCGGTATATATGATATGTCTACTGATTTACCACAATAAAAGTATGTGTTTGACTCACATTTCTCTCTGCTGCTGCTTGACCACACTGACACATGTCTTTCGTTATGTTCTGGTAATGTACATGGCCCACCTGTGCTCACATCCTTGTATGGTGGCAGCTGGCTATGTGCAGCTGTCTGACACATCACAGGGTGCTAAGGGTTTCCATACCGACATTCCTTTTGAGGGGACATATTTGCATCGTGCTTGCTGTGGTTGTTTGGGATAGTGGTTGCGGACATGTGTTGGAGCATTCATAGGTTGCAGGTTTGAGTCCCACATGTTCCTTCTTTTTGTCCTTGTTTTGTGCTAACCTGACCAGGTACTGCCTGATGATTAGTCACCTCTCCACACACCCTTCCATCTCTTCACTGTACACCACAGTATGCCCTCGATGCAGCCTATCTGTCGCATATTAGCTGTTACATATGGCTCTTTCTTTCTACTGTCCATGTCGGCTTGGGGGATTGGCATTGCTGTTGTTGATCTGATCTGGTCCATGTCTGTTTGTAGGTTCATGTCTCACATGCTCCTTTTCTGTTCTGTTCCCCATTTTGCCCTGCTCCACAGAGCATCCCCTGCTGCCCATTGGGTTTAGGTTCTTTGCTGTTTTGCATGCTGTGTCCACTGCATAACAATTCATTGTGTGTGTGCATGTGTTTATATGTGGCTGTCATCCCAATTACTGACTGTGATATGAGCTGTACACACTGGTTCTGCATGTGCATTGCATCTTCGTTACTGTTGGGGTTGCCCTATCCTGGCAGCCACTGGTTAGGGCACTGGGATGTTTTGGTGTGGTGCACTCCAGTGTTCTTGTATGCAGCCTTTGCTGCAGCACTCATGTTGGTATTGTAGCCTACTGGTTTGTGCATTGACATTTGTGCTGGTGGTCATGGGTTTGGTTCCTCTCTGTTCTAATTATTTTATGCCTCTTGTACACACGTTCTTTGCATTCCTGTCACAGTCCTATCTGTGACGATCTGTGCTGCTGGCACATTATACCCTCATCACTGTTGCCAACCATCCTTCTGTCAGTCTATCTGTGTCTGCAAGCTCTGTGGCATCCTGCCCTACTGTGCAGGCTGCTACCCAATGTCCTGCACTGGCACCCTTTTCTGCATCACGGCTCTTCATTCTTGCCTCTCCTGTGTCTGCTCTGCATGGCACTGCTACTCCTCTGTTCTCCTGTCATTGCACTTCTCCTGCCACCTCTGGCTCCTCTGCTGGACACGTATTCCCATCCTCTGCCACACACTGTCATTGTTGCACTTTACAGTACCATCACCCTGTGCATCGGTACAGCTGCCCATGATATATTTGTCCACTTTACCAGCTGCCACATGGGCTGCTCGCAGATTTGGCAGGTCCATCACCTCAGACATCTGCTTCCTTACATGACTTCTTCATTGGCTTTTGTTGCTGCTCTATGCAGTGTTAGTGTTACATCTGTGTTTGACCCATACATTTCATGCTTGTGAGGTTGGTGCACCTTACTGCCCTTGGCCAACATTTCTTTGGTACCTTAACATCCTTGGGGCATCTTTAGCATCACTTTGGGTTTGGCCAGCTTCTGGGGTGCCTTATATGATGCCTTGGAGGGTATCACCTGTTCGTGCTGCCCTCTGGGGCACATTCTGACCCACCTTGGTTGATGTGGCACTTTATGATGGGCCTTATGGTGCACCCTAAAAGGTGCTTTAGGTTAGGGCACTGGGATGAGCATTTTTTGGGGGGGACAGTACATATTGTTGAGATGTGTTTGGCTGTTACAGGCAAGAAATGGAAATGCCTTGGACATCCTAATTACATATCACCACTGAGGAATCAAACTCATGACCACCGTATCAGCAGGCATTGTATTAACCAGTGTGCTACACCTCTAGTCCTTTGATCACAGCTCAGCGTGCGAACTTAAGGTTACCGCGCGATGACGTGCCACGGCGCGTCTATCGCGCGATGACAGCCAGGGCATCCTCTATCGCGCAATACCCCGCCATTGCTTCCCTTACGCTGGAATGCCCACTACCTTATATGGCATTCCTGACGTTATTGCTGCAACTAGCGCCGGTAACATTAGGACCATTTAGTAAACATACCCCATAGAATACATACTGTATGTCTGTGTCTGATATATGTACATCATATACAAAAACCCAGAGGGAATTTCTTCAACGAAAGCAGGGCACCAAGTCCACAGAAATAAACGGGGAAAACTGGGACTGGCTTGTTGTTCTCAGTGTCGTTGAATCAATGTTGACTCTGTGGATACTTGTCTTAAACTGTTTGGTCTTCAGTTAGGCATCCATAGCTGCTGTTAACTCAACTGTACTTAACAACAACAATAATTTGTCTACCCACAATCTATAAATTGTTCATGGCAAGAGATGCTGACAGAATCTACAATCAATTCCAATACGATCATAGCAATGGAACAACAGAGGGGCAATGGTGTGTGTGGGGGGGGGGGGTGTAAATGGAACCAATTAATGCTAAATAAAGTCAGCATGGTAAGTGCTAAGAAAAGCAGAAATCTCAGTACAGCATAGACTCACTTAAGAAATCCTTTCATAACCTCCTACACTCATTGCAATGTGTACTTTTGAGTCAATACTGATTCCTGGCAACCCAGCAGCTCCTGGGTTTTCTTGGCAGTGTGACCGGAAGTAGATTGCCAGACCTTTCTTCTGAGGCAATGGTGGGTTAAGGGACTTGCCCAAAGCCATAAGGAGTGCCAATGAAAATCAAACCCTGGTTGCTTGGTTACTAAGCCAGTGCTCTCACCATCAGACTACTCTCCCACTCCCATTGATGATAAATTTAGTACATCAAGTTCACCTAACATCAAGAAACAGCGATGCATATTTCAGGGAAACTCTCTATCACCACTCTTGTTTGGTATAGCACTTAATCCTTTCAATACTCATTAATACTTGGGGCTATGGGTTTAGCTTTAAACTTAAAGACAGTGAGGACCCAGAGGCAATATCACACTTATTTTTTTAGATGAATTGAAGATCTGTAGTCACAGCAATTAATACCAAGCAGATGAACTCGGTATAGTGAAAATCTTTTCAAGTAATATCAGTATGACTTTTGGCCTGCACTAAAACAATCTTACTTAAAGGAAAAAGGAAAATTGAAAAAACTGAAAACATTTCTCTAACTGAGGACTGTAACATAAACCTTGATTGGGAAGATTACATAAATATCTAGGAAGAGAAGAAAAAGCAATGATCCTCCCTGACTCCTCGGCTCGCAACCTTAGAGTTCTCTTTGACTCCTCTCTCTCTTTCTCTGCACATATCCAACAGATAGCTAAAACTTATTGGCTATTTCTGTCTAACATCAGCAAAATTCATCCCTTCCTTTCTGGAAGAAAGCCCTTGTTGATCCCATACACATAATGCCAACTCTTGATCCGGTCACTTACCCACCCATATCCAACTTTCCTTACTTATCAAAAATTAAGGAAAAAATAGTCTTCACTCAATTCTGAAGAGAAGGACAGTAATGTCAAAGAATGTAAATACTAGAATAACATTGTAAATATGCTATACCCCCCTCTCGGGTGATGGTATCCCCCCCCCTCACTTGTATCTGTTCAATGTACTCTCCCCTTGTTTGTCGTAATCGCTTTGACCCGGCGAAAAGCGGTATATAAATATGGCTAAATAAATAAAATAAATAAATCATGCAGAGAAAAAAATCTAGCATCTTACATCCATATCAATCTAGTTTTCACCCTGGTCATAACAAAGAAACCATTCTTACATCTCTTCTAAATGAGATTCATGGTTCATTGAACCAAGGTACAATTGCCCTGGTCAAATCTCTAAGCATATCTTCCACCTTCGATCTGGTATTCTTCTCAACTGTCTGTATGGCATTGGCCTCCATGATACAATGCTCCAATGGTTTACCTCCTTCCTGTCAGACTGTTCTTTCTTGGTATCTTTCAATTCCTCATATTCCACCTCATTCCCATTAGTATGCAAAGTAGCCCCCCCTTCTCTTCAGTTTCCTTCTCAGCCCTCTGTCAGCAGTAATTCAGGATTCGGGTATCAGTGCATATTATTATACAGAAAACATTTTACTCATTGCATACACTTACCTCAGTTCCCTGTCCTGACTCCTCTGAACAATTGCCTGTCCAAGACTGTTACATAGGGGCATGTTTACTAAAAACCGCTAATTAGCGCGCCGCAAAATAGCGCACTAAAAGCGGTACTTAAGAGTGCTTAAACGCCCCGCAAATGTGCGATGAAGCCCCGCACACTTGCGCGTCACAGTAACGGGTGCCGCACAAGTACGTGCCCGCAAATGTCCGATAGAGGCGTGGAAAGGCTAACGGAGGGCGGAGGAAGGCCCCGGAGGGGCGGAGAGAAGGGGTTAATGGGCGGGGAAGGGGAGGGGAGAGGCGCCCCGCACATTATCGGGGCTGAATTTCCAAAAAAAAATAGCGCGAGTGAATCACTCGCGTTAGAATGCATTTAAAGGGAAGAGAAACCATTTCCGTCAGCAATGTACAGCAAAACCGGGGAAACCTGCAAAACGTGAGCAGTGTGATACATGTGCACAGCACAAAAGTGCAATTATAAATAGAAAATGACCACCACAAAAATATGAAAAATAGTAATTCAGTTGGGGAACAGTTATGGTGATGGGCAAAACTAGATAACACACCCAGGAAAGCTCCAAAAAAAAATGATTTATGGAAAGGAGTACGGAGCGGAGACTCGTCCAAAAAACATTTCCCTTTTTCTGGAGCTGTCCTGGGAGTGTTATCTAGAGTTGCCCATTAATATCACTGTTGCCCAGCTTGGGTATATGTTTTCCCCCTTTGTTCCGTGGTCATTCCCGGGTTTTATTTGCACGTTTGTCACCACACAGGGTGAAGGAGCCCACAGTAAAAATGCATACAGCAGGGTTTGTGACTCCATCCTGCCAGGTTTACTACCTCCAGGGGCTGCACTGTCTCTGTGGCCATAGTGTGGTGCAGAGGACATAGCCATGACCTCTAGGACTAGAAGGCCAGAGGTTCAAATCCCAGCTGGGGCACTTGCCAGCCCAGTCCATATATTTTAACCACCACTAAACAAAGATAGAGCAGACACCCCTGTATTGCAGGGAACATAAGCATGGGGGAAACACCCATATGTTACCCAACACCGCACACACACCACAACAATGGGCATACCTACAGCCAAGTCCCCCAAATGCAGTCCCGTACTGCCACATTGCAATCAGGTTATCTGCTTTTTCTGAGAGAAGCTCATGCCAGCATGTTGGTGCACGAGTACATGTGGTGCAGGGGGCAGTGGCAGCTAGCCACAGAGGACAGAGGCCAAGCCATGTGCAGGCTGGCACAGTCCACTGCAACACACAGGCCCTGCCGGATCCACAGGCATGGACGTTCCAGGGAATCCAGCCAATCTGTGGCTACAAGGTGGTGCAGTGCACACAGACAGTGCATACATGAACAGAAGGTCACAGGTTCAAAGCCCAGCTGGGGCTACTGCCAATCCTTCCCACATATTTTTCCCACAGCTACACAGTGATAGTAAGGACAAACCTTTTGTGGCGAGGACATATGCAATGGTACTACGTCTATCTTTTACCCCACTGAGCACAGACACCATGTACAGGGGCAGTACCTAGAACAGAATCTCCCAAATGCAGTCCTGGTGGGCCACACACCAGTCAGGGTCCATGCTGCCACTCATACAAATGTCTGTGCTGTATATCTATGCACCACCCCCATGGCATGTAGATGTAGCTCATGCATATTCATGAGGAACAGCAGGTAAACCCGATCAGTGTGATGCAAACCTGGACTGGAGTTGGGAATCTCTGCCGTAAAGCAGCAGCCAACAGGGGCAGACACACCCAAACCCACACCCACAGGCCCCATTGGCCAATGTCTCCTGGAGAGGCAGAACATTGGACCCTGCGTGCATCTCCCAATACTAGCACCTGCATACCCTAGCAATGTAACCCTACACCTGAGGTATACGGTACACAGCTCTGAGACACTTGCTAGGAGTACTGGCAGATAGATATCCATACGTTACGCACATACTGCTAGTTGACCCCATCCGAACAATCTGTTTGGTGTTTGCGGTGCGTGCTCCAGCCCTTGCCTCTGACGGTGTTTACCACCCTGGGGAGTACTGCGTAGCATATCCATGCCTTGCCGTGCCCAGCACCGGTTTGGTGGCAAGGCTAATTACCTCCTCAATAGTAGCACTATGATGGCATAGGTGTGGAATTGTGTGTCTGTCTATACAGTGGGTGTTGGCTGCATGCCCCTTCCACAGCCCACACTGCCAACACTGTTGCCAGTATTGGCCTGCCAATGTGCATAATGAGTAGCAAGGGACCATGGGTATATCTCAGACAGAGTGGACTGACCAGGATGCAGCTGCACAGGGCATAGGGCACTGGCAGGGGCATGGTAGTGCCCGGCCACCACCTACACAGACAGGGTGACCTCTGTATGTGCTGCTGGGGGATCACTCTCACCCTGAGTGTGCAGTGATGGCAGCATGGCTAGGTACCCCCATAGTGCTATATTGTGATTCTCCCATGTGATATGTATGGGTGTCCTATGGGGGCCTCTTCATGGACTTATCTGTCTGTGTGTGCTGCCACCCCAGTTGTGGGTGCATGCATGTCCATCAGGACCAGCCAGCAGACTGTTCATAGCTAATATGTGTTGTGATGGAGTGCCTTGCAGGGTGCAGTGACTGATGGCTTGTTGCAGGTGAATATCAGATAGTGGTGGGGTGCATCTTTGAATATCCAGGCCTAATGTCTGTCTGATATTGTGTTATGGATGTGTGTGGAGCTGCTTGGACTGCCCTGTAGGGTGTCTGTTCCCTAGCAGGACTGGGGTTGATGGTCCACTCTACTGCCATCAGGGTGGGGATCTGTTGAGGAGAAGCCCTGTTTTATGCGCCTGGGGGTCCCTACTAACTGAGCCAGACAGAGATCTCCAAAATGTTTATGCAGCACCTACCTATTCCACAGGTTATTGCTGCTTTGGAGCTCTAACATGGCCGCATTCAGCCATGCCTGGTGTTGTGGACCTGGTCCTGGGCGCAACATCTCACACTCAGGGTGAGCACAGTAACCGCACAATGTGATGGTGTTTAGCTACTCTTTGCCGTTTGTCCACCCACTCAGGACACCCTACCAGGCCGAGGTGCTGTGTGGGTGCACACGGACACTTCCCCCTACCAGGCCGGGGAGCTTTAGGGGTGCATTTCCCATCCTGTGTTCAATCGTGGACAGCTGATTTGCATGTGCAGTGCATCATGGGTACGGGTGGTTCACAACAGCAGACTGTCAGTGAGGTGACATACAGAGGCTATGGAGCTGTAGCCCAATGGTTACGTCACTGCCTGTGCAGCCAGATGTCAGGGATTCAAACCCACAGTGGGGTTATGTGATAGGGGTGTCCACAGATTTATTCTAATTTACTGTACATATGTTGCTGCCAGCAATACCACCCTCAGCGTACTGTACCCATAAGGTGCCTCTGAGGGTGCTTTATGGGGCGCCCTATAGGGCACGTTACGGTTGCCAGCCATATAGGGTGCACTATACATTATCCTGTGTTGCAACATACATGCTGCCCTATAGGGGACATTCTAGGGTGCCTTGGCGGACGGTGCACTGTAACATGTGCCTTATGGGCCGCCTTATATTAATATGCTGTGAGAGTGCGTTTGCTAGTAGTTATCACAAAATAAAATTAAAAAGCCTCCTACAGCACTCCACAACATATAACAAACTGCCTCAGCTAGCCTTTTTCACTGGGCATTGTGAGGGATCAAACCCCTGGTCCCTGCACCATTGGTCAGTGTCTTAACCATTGTGCTGTGGCTGTGTTCCTTTGCTTTGGCATCAGCGCGCCGCCTTATGCCCATCAGCGCGCCACCTCCTGCTGCCCACAATTAGTGCGCCGTCTTGTGCCGCCCAAAATGCACAGTGCGCTGCCTTGTGCCGCCCAAAATGCACAGTGCGCCGCCTTGTGCCGCCCAAAAAGAACAGTGCGCCGCCTTGTGCCGCCCAGATAGTACAGTGCGCCGCCTTATGCCGTACAAAACGAACAGTGTGCTGCCTTATGCCATCCAAAAGTACTTTGCCTCCTGAACCACTTTTACACATTCAAGGTGTTGCCTCAGCTGGCCTTTTTGTTGCGCACAATGGGGGATTGAACCTGTGGCCCCTGCACCATTGGTTAGTGTGTTCACCGTTGTGCTACAGCTCTGTTCTGATATGTGCTCAGCAGCGCCCCACTTAGCCTTCCCACGCGCTAATGTGGGCCCCGCAAATTAGCGCAACGCGCACACGTACGGTAGGGTTTTTTTCTTCTTTCTGCCTGTACCGCCCTCTCCTTATATGGCACACGCACACTACTGCGGCCCCGCACGTTAGGAATGTTTAGTAAACATGCCCCTTAGAAACATAGAAACATGATGACAGAAAAAGACCACATGGCCTATCTAGTCTGTCCTTCCATATCAACAACTACAACAGTCCACTTTTTACCTTTAGAGATCCTCTGTGTTGGTCCCATGCTTTTTTGAATTCAGTTACTGTCCTCATCTCTACCACCTCCACTGGGAGACTATTCCACGGATTCACTACTCTTTCCGTAAAGAAATATTTCCGCATATCACTCCTGAATCTATCTCCCTTCACCCTTATCCCATGTCCCCTCGTAGCAGAACTTGCTTTCAATTGAAAGAGGCTCTCTCCCTGAACATTTATGCCACAGAGGTATTTAAACATCTCAATCATATCACCTCTATCCCGCCTTTCCTCTAAGGTGTACATATTAAGATCCTTAAGTCTGTCCTCATATGCTTTATAATGAAGCCCACTAATCATTTTAGTAGCCACCCTCTGCACCGACTCCATCCTGTTCACATCCTTTTGAAGGTGCGGTCTCCAGAATTGCACACCATACTCCAAATGAGGTCGCACCAAAGACTTATACAGAGGCATTATCACCTCCTTTTTTCTGCTAGCCATTCCTCTCCGTATGCACCCAAGCATCCTTCTAGCTATTGCCGTCGCCTTTTCTACCTGTTTAGCTACTTTAAGATAATCAGACACAACCACGCCTAGGTCCCGCTCTTCTTTAGTGGACAAAAGTACTTCACCTCCTATACTGTATTGCTCCCTTGGATTGCTGCAGCCCAAATGCATGACCTTACATTTTTTAACATTAAATCCCAGCTGCCAAATTCTAGACCATTCTTCAAGCTTAGCTAGATCCCTCCTCATGTTATCTACACCTTCCTGGGTGTCTACTCTATTGCAGATTTTGGTATCATCCGCAAAGAGGCAAACCTTACCCAACAGCCCTTCCGCTATATCACTAACAAAGATGTTAAAAAGAATCGGAGCAAGGACAGATCCCTGGGGCACACCACTGGTAACATCCTTCTCCTCAGAGTGAGCTCCATTTACTTGTACTCTTTGTCGCCACCCACCCAACCAATTTCTAACCCAAGCAGTAACTTTAGGGTCCATTCCTAGGGTGCTCAGTTTGTTTATAAGTCACCTGTGAGGAACAGTGTCAAAGGCTTTACTGAAATCTAAATACACCACATCTAGAGCTCTCCCTCGGTCCAACTCCCTGGTCACCCAGTCAAAGAAATCAATCAGATTTGTCTGACAAGACCTGCCTCTGGTGAATCCATGCTGCCTCGGATCCTGTAATCCGCTGGACTCCAGAAACCTCACTATTTTCTCTTTCAGCAGCGTTTCCAATAATTTACTCACCACCGAAGTTAAACTAACCGGCCTGTAGTTTTCAACCACATCCTTACTTCCGCTTTTGTGTAAAGGCACCACATGAGCCTTTCTCCAGTCCTTTGGCACCACTCCCGACTCCAACGAGGCATTGAAAAGGTCAGTCAGTGGAGTTGCTAGAACGTCCCCAAGTTCCCTCAGTATTCTAGGGTGTATCCCATCCAGTCCCATCGCTTTGTCTACTTTAAGTTGAGCTAGTTTCTCACGAACACAGTCTTCTGAAAATTGTTCAAGATGTCCCTCGCGTCTGTTCCTATTTGTGGGTGTTTTCTGAGGTCCTGCTCCTGGTTCTTCATCCATGAACACAGAACAAAAATATTTGTTAAGCAATTCCGCTTTATCCTTATCAGCTTCTACATATTCCCCCCCTACACCCTTGAGTCTGACAATACCACTTTTGCCCTTCCTCTTCTCACTAATATATCTGAAAAATGTCTTATCCCCCCATTTTATTGCATTGGCTATTTCCTCCTCCTTTTGAATCTTTGCCTTCTTGACTACTTTGCTAGCTTCTCTAAGTTTTTCCAAATACAGATGCCTGTCTTCCTCTCTCTGTGATCTCTTGTATTTCATGAAGGCCTCCCTCTTTTTCTTCACTTTTTAAGCTACTTCCTTAGAAAACCATAGCGGTCTCCTTTTCCTTTTGCCTTTATTTACTATTTTAACAAAAAGGTTGGTTGCCCTTAAAATATCCCCTTTCAGTTTTGCCCACTGTTTTTCTACATCCCCCAGCTGTTCCCATCCCACTAACGACTCCCTGAGGTATTGGCCCATCTTCGCAAAGTTAGTCTTCCTAAAGTCTAAGATCCTCATCTTGGAATGGATTCTAACAGCCCTAGTCCTAATACTGAACCACACCATCTGGTGATCACTGGATGCAAAATGATCTCCCACTACAACATCAGAAACACTTTCACCATTGGTAAGCACCAAGTCCAGTATGGTCCCTTCACGTGTGGGGTCTGTTACCAATTGCCTGAATAGTTCTCCCTGTAGAGAATCCAGGATCTCCTTACTTCTAGATGATACTGCAGCAGGAATGTGCCAATCAACATCTGGCATATTGAAATCTCCTATCAGTAGCATTTCCCCTTTCCTAGCAATGCTGCGTATGTCTTCAATTAACTCTCTGTCCACCTCTTCCTCTTGTGAGGGAGGTCTGTATATCACACCAATGCAAATAGATTTCTCTTTCCCTCTTTGTAGTTTAACCCACAATGCCTCCTCTCTCCCTTTTAAGCTCTGTAATTCCAAAGCTTTAATAGTAGTTTTTACATCTAGTGCCACTCCTCCTCCCCTTCTTCCTACCCTGTCCTTTCTGAATAAAGTATAGCCAGGTATAGTTATATCCCAGTCATGGTTTTCTGTGAACCATGTTTCTGTAACTGCCACTAAATCCAAGTCAGCCACTCCCACCAAAGCTTCAACGTCAGGGATCTTATTTCCCATGCTACGGGCATTTATACACACTGCTTTCCATATGTTACCCCTGTTACCCATTTCCATAAAGGTATTTAATGTATCACCTACCTGGGGGCTTTCACTTACCTGGGGGCTTTCTTCACCTATCCCCAACGAATCTAGTTTAAAGCCCTCTTCAGTAGATTAGCCAGTCTACTACCGAAGATGCGTTGACCTTTCTTGGACAGATGGATGCCATCTCTGCTCTGCAACCCTTGGAACAGCATCCCATGGTCTAGGAAACCAAAACGCTCTCGATGACACCATCCACGCAACCATGCATTCATCTCCAGGATGCGAGCCTCTCTGCCTTGGCCTTTACCCTCAACAGGGAGGATTGAAGAGAACACCACCTGTGCACCCAACTGCTTCACCCTCTGTCCCAGAGCCATGAAGTCACTTTTGATACGTTACGAGGTATACCTGGCAGTATCATTTGTTCCAACATGGATTAGCAACATTGGGTAATAGTCAGAGGGCTTGATGAGTCTCGGCAAACGGTTGTAACATCTTGGATTTTGGCACCAGGCAGACAGCATACCTCTCTGGACATCAAGTCTGGTCGGCAGATGGACGCCTCAGTACTCCTCAGAAGAGAGTCTCCAACCACCACTACCTTTCATTTCCTTGTGGTCACTGATTTTGCAACTTTGGGGTACTTGAACTCTGGTTTTTCCCTTTCCAGGGATGCTTTCACCTCCTCCACTTCCAGGGCTTCATATTGGTTCTTCAATTCAAGGGCTGGAGAAGTTGGATTGGTGATTTTGCAGGCCCTGGTGACTTGTGTCCAACCATCGACATTCTGTTGGCACCCATCTTCTCCTGTGCTGGAGAGCTTGGTTACTGCAAGAAGCATCTCATCAATGTACTTCTCACTGTCTTGAATGCTCCTCAGCCTCGCCACCTCCTCTGAGTTCCTCCACTTGTTTCCTCAGAGCTTCAGCATGCAGGCACCCTGCACATGGAACTGGTCCTTCAACTGGCATTAGTACTTCTGTCTGGACTGAGGCAGAAGCTGTAACGGGGGCAACAGCTTTAGCAATACGATTTTTCCCAGCCATTGTTCTGTTCGTGGAGCTTAGGTATCTGTTAAAGCAAAAGAGAGAGATCTACCAAGTACCAGCCGGTTTCGCAGCTGTCCTTTCAGAGAAAAAGCAGTTAAATCTCTTGGCTCAAAACCAATTGTCTCAAAATAAACAATAAGAAAACTTCAGCCATCTAGGTCACCATGAGCTCAAGATTCCCTACTATCTCACCATGTCTTGATGTCATTTCAGTCAACCTTACTAACTCATTTAAATATCCGATTGTCATTCTTGAAACAGAATTTCCCTCGATCGATAAAGAGCACCTTCTTGGCCTTGCATCAGTTCTCTGTAATTCTCTCCTTCTTAGACATTTCAGTCCAGAAGACTCTGATTTTCAGTCTCATCTTTTCTAGGCTTGATTGCTGCAATGCTATTTACACCCATCTCAGTGCTTATGAATTGAAGCATCTTAAAACTGTCCAAAATACAGCAGTCCGTATTCTTTCGCACACGTACATGTAACTCCCTCCCTAATGCAGCAGCATTGGCTTCTAGTATCCTATCACATTCACATTTTAACACTGGTCCACAAGACACTTTACACTGTTACTCCTGCCTACTTCTCCTCACTTATCATCTTACACATACCATCCCAAGCGCTGCATTCTGTTCATGCAAACCACCTGCTTATCCCTCCAGTATCTCAAACTTAAAATAGCCAGGCAGTATGTGGTCTTCTTTAAGGCCCCCATTCTATGGAATGATCACCTTCGATTTCTTCCAGGAACTACCCTGCAAAAAAATTAAAAGAGAGTTTAAAAGCACATCTCTACAAGCAGGCATTTGGGAACCTTGACTGATAGGCCTGGGACAGTGTCTGGCGATGTCTGAAGATTCTTTTACCCTTCTGAATTCCTCTCTCCTATTATAATTTTGGAGTTCCTTTCCACCTTTGTGCACCCTGTTATCTAATGTAAACTGCTTTGACTTTCACTGAAGGGCGGTATAACCAATGCTAATAAATCATAAACCATACCAAGACCTTTGTCACCTCCCACTTAGACTATTGCAACCTGCTCCTCACTGGTCTCCCATTGAGTCATCTCTCTTCCTCTTAATCCGTTCAAAACACAGATGCAAGGCTAATCTGCCAGTGTCACTACACCCGCATAACCCCTCTTCTCAAATCATTTCATTTGCTCCTTAACTGTTTTACAGAAACTTCTCCTGACCTACTCATGCATTCATTCTGCAGTTCCTCATTACCTATTTTATTTCTCTCTACACCCCTCCTCAGGAACTCTCTTTTTTGTCTGTGCCCTTCTTTTCTTATACCAACTCCAGACTCCATTCATTCTGCCTTGCTCTGCCATATGTCTGGAATAGATTACCTGAGCCATAACATCAGGCTCAGTTTTTGGTCCTAGTTTCAGTTCAGGCTAAAAACCCACCTCTTTGAGGCTGCTTTTAGTTCCTAACTCCTTTCTTTCTCATTGAACATCCATGTATTTTTTAAATCATTTCTCTTAAAGAACTTCCCTAGTTCTCTGTTTGTTCTTTTTATTTGTCTTGAATAGACTGTAAGCTCGTTAGAGAAGGGACTGTCTGTTATGTATATTGTAAAGTGCTGTGTATGCCTAGTTGTGCTATACAAATGATAAGTAGTAGTAGTATTAGTAGTAGAAAATACAGAGAGAAAAGATCAGTAAATAATATTGCAGGAGATTAAAATTCATATTGGCAAGTGCTTTAAAATCACAGAATAAGATACAAGCTATCAATCAGCTTGCAATCCACGAACTCTCATATTGTTTTGGAATTGTGGACTGGTCTTGTAAATACCTTGAAAAACTGTGTGTATGAACAAGAAAACTCCTCCATGCTCACAAGGTCATTAATAAGAATTGATGTATACTAAGCTTGTATATTTCTAGAGCCAAGGAGGAATGGGCCTCATAGTATAGATTATATGTAGAGATACCTCTAGGATTACTTAATAGCATCAAGAGATCCAAATATGCAAAAAGTATTGAAGTATGAAAATAAACATCCAGAATCTGCCACTATCATTAAACTTGGACAAACATTCCGATGAGCAGAAGGAATGAATGCGATTCCACCTGTACACTTAGGAAAGGAAGCAACAGAATTTGCAGAGCCAGAGAAAAAATTATTTAAGGAATTAGATCAGAAGACAAGGAAAAACAAATGGCAAATGTAGTGCAAAGTTACTATAGTAAGCATTAGCAATAAATTTGAGAGACTGGGCTCATACTGCATATATGCTGACTAAGGAGTGAAGTTCATTGCCATCATGGTATGCACAAAACTAAACCATTTGGAGACATTTCCGCCAAGTGAAAATATAGTTAGGAAACTAAGGGGTATGTTTATTAAACCGTCTTAATGTGCGCTCTGTGACGTTATCGCACGATAAGGTACCTTATTGCGTGATAATGGCGCTTTACAAGGTGCACAGGTACCTTATCGCGTGATAACGCGCGCTGCGGCGCAAACGAGCGCTGAAGGTGGGGAAAGGCTCCCGGAGGGCAGAGGAAGGCTCCCCAGGGGCAGAGAAAAGGGATCAATGGGTGGAGAGTGGGAGGGGAGAGGCTCCCCGCACACTAACGCTGTGAAATCCGAGGCTCAAAACTAACGCCAGTGAAACCCTGGCGTTAGAGCTGATTTAAAGGGAAAAGAAACCATTTCCGTCAGCAATGTACAGCAAAACCAGGGAAACCCACAAAAAAGTGATAAGTGTGATACATGTGCACAGAACAAAAGGCAAATAAACCTTGAAAATGTACAGAAGAAAATGTAAAAATAAAATAACCAAGCTGGCCAATAGTGATATCAATGGGAAACATCAAAAAAACAATCCCAAGAAAGCTCCAAAAAAAGATATGAATTTTGGAAGGGTCTCTTCTCCATCCCCATACAAGGTGAATGAGCCCACAGTGTAATTGCGCTGAGCAGGGTTTCCGACTCCATCGGCCAGGTTTCCTATGGCATGCACATGTTCCACAACAGCAGGGTGGGCATGTCGGAATGGGCAACTGGACAGATGCTGGAAAAGGGGACACAGAGGGCTGCAGGCGGCACATGCTGGGGTGCAGCTGGCCCACAGTGCGGACTAGGGTGATGCCTAGCTGGCCCATAGGAATGCTGAAACAGTAGAGCAGCCAGACAGCAACTGCTGAGGGCCCAACATGGGCATGAGTGTGCTTCCCACAGTGTCACAGGGGATAGTACCCAGCAGGTACCCCGAAGGGCACGGAACATTGGCATGCGGTGCTGGGGGAGAAGCGTGGACAGCTATACAGGCACCCCTACCCCAGAACCCGCACCACAGGCAGCCGCCTACCCGCACACTGGATGGCCTGAGACTGTGCTCCACAAGCACCACCAGCAGAAGGGCATGTCAGCATGGTGGCAGAGGGATACTGGTGGTGGAGGGGGCAGTGGCAGCTGCCCAGAGCAGACCGTGACCTAGCCCTGTGTAGGTTGGTGCCATGCACTGCAACAGACAGGCCCTGTCTGACAAACAGTCATGGTATCCCCAGGGAATGCAGTGTCTCTGTGGCAACACAGTGGTGCAGTGCACACAGCCAGTGTGTTCAGAAGCAGAAGGTCACAGGTTCAAGTCCCAGCTGTGGCTCCTACCAATCCAGTACCCATATTTTACCCACTACTAAAACATGCTAATACAGACAGAGCCTTTATTGCAGATGACATAAACATGCCCAAAACACCTACATTTTACCCTGCAGAGTACAGAAACAATTAACATGCGCATTACCTAGAGCAGAGTCTCACAAATGCAGTCCTGGAGGGCCAAACACCATTCCGGTTCCATGCTGTCTCTAATAAAGATGCCTGTGCTGTATTTCTATGCGCCGCCCCCATGGTATGCAGATGTATCTCATGCATATGCATGAGGGACAGCATGAAAACCCGAACAGTGTCTGGCCCACCAGGACTGGAGTCGGGAACCTCTGCCCTAAAGCAGCAGCCAACAGGGGCAGACACACCTGCACCCACAGGCTCCATTATCCAATGCCTCCTGGAGAGGCAGGATGTTGGGCCCTGCATGCATCTCCCAATACTAGCACTTGCATACCTTAGCAATGCCACCCTAAACCTGGGAATATGGTACACAGCTATCAAAAGGTTGCTATGATTACTGGCAGATAGCAATTCCGAGGTTAAGTACAATTTTCTGAGTGAGCTGCATCATAGCAACCTTTCTGATGTCTGTGCAGTGTGCTACAGGTCTTGTGTCTGACAGTGTTTACCACCCTGGGGGATGACCCCAACAGTATTGCGTACCATAGCCATGTCTGCACTGTGCCCAGGACTGGTGTGGTGGCCAGGGCTGCCAAACACCTCTATAGTTGCACAATGCTGGCATAGGTGTGGGGAGTGTGTGTCTGTCTATCCCAGGGGTCCCCAAACCTGTCCTGGAGGGCCGCAATCCTGGCAGGTTTTTGGGATAGCCCTAATGAATATGCATGAGATATATATGCATTAGAGATATCCTCCCAACCTGACTGGTTTGTGGCCCTCCAGTACTGGATTGGGAGACCCCTGCCTTATACCTCTATCATTTAAGATTGTGAGTGGGCAAGGTACAGATGTCCTAGACATCAAAAGGGTAGACAGAATTTGTCACATTGCTCCTCGATTCTCACCACCACCAAAAAGTTGTCTAAAGTTGTAAAGTTGTCTAACCTTAAGGTGCCTTATAAGGTGTCCTATAGGGGACATTATAGGGTGCCTTGGTGGACAGTGCACTTTATAATGTGCCCTATGGAGTGTGTTATGCAGCACCTTAGGTTGCGCCACTGTGAGGGTGGGTTTGCTGGCAGCACAAATTAAAATAAAAGTAAAATGCTTCAAAAAGCACTACTTAAATGTAAAGGGTGATGTCTCAGCCAGCCTTATGCATACTGGGGGATTGAACTCATGACCCCTGTACCATCAGTCAGTGTATTAACCATTGTGCTACACCTCTGCTTTTATGTTTGTATGTCTGCACGCCTACTTAAGATTATCGTGCGTTAACGCGCTTAGCGGCGTTTTGCCTGATATTGTGCGCAGCGCGCGTTATCGCGCAATAATCCCATATTGCTACGTTAAGACCGAAATGCCCACTCCTTTTATGGCATCCTGCACACTATCGCCGGGCACACGTTAAGACGGTTTAGTAAACATACCCCTATGACTTCCAAACTTCCTTTTCTCTCTTCTGTATTTTCCTAGTCACAGACACACATAAAGCCAGCATAGGTACACACACACACATATACAGATAAAAACTCACACACAAAAAAGACACAGACAGAAATATATACACGCCCAAAAAAAATACAACACATGAACATAGACACACACAAACATACCATACATAGACCCACATAAACATCCACATAGAAAATGTAGACATACAAGCAAAACATAAACATATACCAACACTAAGGGGTATGTTTACTAAACTGCGGTAACGTTACAGGCCGCGTGTTAGGTAATGTTAACGATCATTAGGTAACGTTAACGCACGGTATGTAACGTTAACGCACGGTATGTAACGTTAACGCGCGTTAACGTTACCTAACGAGCGTTCCCGGCCACTGTAAACACCGCAGAGGGTGGAGAGAAGGCGGAGAGAAGGGGTCAATGGGCGGGGAGTGGGTGGGGAGAGGCTTCCTGCACACTAATGCGCTGAACTGAAGGGCTGAATCCTACCACGAATGAAAACCTGCATTTGCAGGAGAGAGAAACCATGTCAGTGTCAGCAATGTACAGCATAGGCAGGGAGCCCAAGGAACGTGATAGTAGTGCTCCATTTTCAGCAACAGCGTAGTGCCCAAGTATGAAAGGCCACTATGGTGATGGTGCAAATGGGGCATAGGGGGCTGCAGGCAGGACATGTAGCGGGGGCAGCTGGGGCACAGGGTGGACTAGGCGGGCGCCTAGGTGGCACATAGGAACATAGAAACCAGAAATCAGCATCACAGCAGCTGACAAAGGCCAAACACAATCCACCTACATCTACCTGGTCCACTCGAGCTAACAGTTGCAAGGGTACTGACCTAACATTCCCCCAGCCAACCCTCCCCCAAGCATAAGGGACATACTATTGGTAGGCGGTGATTGGGGGGGGATGTGAGGATGCTCATGTATGCCCCCTGCCCCAGACCCCACTCCCTAGGTGACCACCTACCCACACAGTGGATGGCCTGGGACTGCGCACTACCAGCACCAACAGCATATGGTCATGTCAGCATGGCAGGGGGGATGTGCCCGTGCTGGAGGGGGCAGTGGCACCTGCCTGCAGTGGACCTAGGCCATGCCCTGTACCACTATGTGGTGTGCAGTGCAACATAAAAGGTCTGGCTGAGGAAAAGTACAGGTAGCCCCAGGGACTGCCATGCATCTGTGGCAACAGTGTGGTGCAGTACACTCAGCCAGTGTGTCCAGAAGCAGAGATTCAAGTCCCAGCTGTGGTTCCTGCAGAGCATGTCTCTCTGAGCTCGCTACTAAAACTCTCATCCATTCCCTAATCACCTCCCACCTTGATTATTGTAACCTCCTTCTTGCTGGTCTCCCTCAGTCTCATCTCTTCCCTCTTCAGTCTATTCAGCACTCCGCTGCTCATTTGATTTTCCGTCAGCCTCGTTTTGCCCACATCACTCCTCTCCTCAGATCTCTTCACTGGCTCCCTATCCGTTTCCGTATTCACTTTAAGCTTCTCCTTCTGACCTATAAGTGCATTCACTCTGTGGCTCCTCGGTACCTTTCTTCTCTCATTTCTCCCTATTTCCCCCCTCGTGTACTCCGTTCTTCTTCACAGTTGCTTCTTGCTATGCCCTTCTCCTCTATTGCCAACTCCAGATTCCTCTCTTTTCACCTTGCTGCTCCTTACGCTTGGAATAAACTTCCTTTGTCTATACGTCAGGCATCTTCTTTGCCCCTCTTCAAACTCAAATTAAAAGCTCATCTTTTCGCCTCTGCCTTTGGCTCTTGATTTTGCCGTTCTCCTTCCTTCCCCTTTTTTATTTCACCTTTCTTTCTTCCTCTTACACTTGTTCTTACCTCTTTCCTTTGTCCTGTCTCTCCTGCTCTTGTCTCTTTGCCCTTGTTCTTATCTTTTTCTACTCCTTTTCTTGCTTTGTCTTTTTAGATTGTAAGCTCTTTTGAGCAGGGACTGTCTTTTTGTGTTTTCATTGTACAGCGCTGCGTGCGCCTGGTAGCGCTTTATAAATGCTTAGTAGTAGTAGTAGTAATGTCCCTATATTTTACCCTACAATGCAGATACAACAGCAACAGGTGCAAAGCCCAAAGCAGTGGCGAACAGGGGTACAAACATCCATTCACACAGGCTCCACAATCCAAAGATGCATCGAGAGTCAGGCTGTTGGCCCCAGCATTGAGCTGCAGTTATCACCAGAGCACTACTACTACCTCCTGCACAGTTTAGCAATGTCGGCACTATGATCAGGACCAGTGTGGCGGGCAGAGTTCCCAACCACACCTATCTTTGCACAATGCTGCAATAGGAGAGTGTGTGTGTGTGTGTGTGTTCTGTGGCTGCCCACCCCTCTCTGGACCCAAAATGTCTCACTGTTACCAGTATTAGCCTGAATATGTGCATAATGAGGAGCAAGGTGTTTTGGGTATGGCCCGGACAGGGCGGATTGGCCAGGATGCATCTTCATAGGTGTGGGGAAATGGCTGGGACACTATAGTGCCTGACCACCGCCTGCCTGCATGGACAGGGTGGCCACAGCATGTCATGCTGGGAGGGCACTCACTCTAACCGAGCAGTGACCATGGCATGTCTAGGTTCCCACATAGCGCTCCATATTATCTGTTTTCAGAGATCCTTTTGTGATCCTAGGGCTGTGGCTACAATCACTGAGATACCTGCTTGGTACACATAGTTGCTCTGTGAGCATGCACTATGGACTGGCTAGTGGACTGTCTGCAGTTAGACTGTGCATGGTTGGAAAACACCTATAAGGTGCAGTCTGATTGTGCTGTCTGCTGGTGACTGACAGACAGTGGTGTGAGGCAGTTGTGGTTTTCCAGAGCTAACCCCATCATTACTGCTGGTCTGCACACTGCCCCAACCACAGGTATGGCTCTGGCCCACCAACCCTGGAGGGCTGTCTTATACCAGCAGGATGGAGGTTGCTTCACAGGGGTGGGGGCACCTGTCCCTTACCTACAAAAAGGGGTGATGTGAGCCCTTTGGGGTATGTAGTGTATACCAGTTTGACCTATAAAGGCACTGCTACACAAACCTCATGTAAGTCTAGAAACCCCTTTGCCCTGATAACAGATGCCCATGTCAGCCAGACCCTAGGACGGGGTACATACTAATCTGGGTGGTGGCCAGTCGGGTGTTCAGGATAGCCCTAATGAATATGCATGAGATACATATGCATTAGAGATATCCTGCCAACCTGACTGGTTTGTGGCTCTCTAGGGCTGGATTTGGAGACCCCCCCTGCCCTACACCTCTGTCATTTAAGATTGTGAGTGGGCAAGGTGCAGATGTCCTAGACATCAAAAGGGTAGATATAATGTGTCACATGCCTCCTCAATTCTCACCACCACCAAAAAGTTGTCTAATAGACAATATTTTGGTGGTGGTGGAGAGAAGCAAAGAGGCATGTGACAAATTCTATCTAACCTTTTTGATGTCTTGGAGATCTGTACCTTGCCCACTCACATTCTTAAATAACAGAGATGTAAGGCAGGGGTCTCCGAATCCAGCTCTAGAGGACCACAAACCAGTCAGGTTTATCTTTATCTTTATTTATTTGCTTGACTGCCCTTCAGTGGTAAGCAGGGCGGTTTACAATGGTAACAAAATTCCAAAGACAGAATGGCGCAAGGCCAGAAAGTGAAAGGAAGTTACAATGTGACAGTAAAGGAAGAAGACAAGAGTGAGGTGGGACAAAGGATGAGGGAGAAGGGTCAGGGCTGGGAGAAGGGGAGGTCAAAGGCTAGGGAAAAGAGGTAAGTCTTGAGGGAACGTTTAAAGGTAGGGAAGTGGGATTCGAGCCGAAGGGTAGGGGGGAAGAGAGTTCCATAGTGAGGGACCAGCGAAGAAGAAGGCTGAAGAGCGAGTAGACTGTAAATGAGCACGTGAAGGGGAAGGCAGTGTGAGGCGGTTGAGGTGAAAGGAGCGTGGAGTGTGGCGGGGGTGTGGAAACGGAGCAGATCTGCAAGATATTGAGGGGTGGAAGTGTGCAGTGCCTTGTGGGTTAGGGTGAGGAGTTTGAATTGTATGCGGAAAGGTATAGGGAGCCAGTGGAGACGGAGAAGGAGGGGGGTGACATGATCTCTAGGGGAAGCGTGGGAAATGAGTCGGGCGGCGGTATTTTGAATTCGCTGTAACCGTGAGAGTTGCTGTTTGGAGATGCCGGAAAGAATAGAATTGGAAAAGTCAATGCGGGAAATAACGAGGGCCAGTAACAGGGTAGTTAAGGCGGAGGGAGAGAGGAAGGGACGAATGGCACGAATTTGGCGGAGGTGAAAGAAAGAGAGTTTAGAAATGTGGGAAATGTGAGACGAGAAGGAGAGATCAGAATCAAAAAGAACCCCGAGGTAGCGGAAAGTAGAAACCAGCGAGATAGGTGCATTGTGAAAAGATGGGGCTAAGGAAGGGGGTGGGCGACCATGTGAGAACCAGATAGCTATGGTTTTGGAAAGATTAAGATGTAAACAGTTTTGCGTCAGCCAGTGGGAAACAGCAGTGAGGCAGTTGTTTAAAGGAGTCAAATCAGGAGAAGTAGGGGAAGTGTGATGAAGGAGAAGAATGTCGTCGGCATAGTAAAAGGCAGAGATTCCAAATTGCTGTATGAGTAATGTGAGGGGGGTGAGAAATAGATTGAAAAGAAGGGGAGCCAGTACAGAGCCTTGGGGAACCCCACAGGTCAAAGGGAAAGAGTCAGAAGGTGGGAGAGAGGGAGAGGATGGGAGAACGGCACCAGAACGGGAGAATAGAAAAGAGTGAAACCACCGCAAGACAGTGCTACGGAGACCAGCGTCATGCAAGCGGGACAGGAGAAGGGAGTGATCAACCAGGTCAAAGGCAGCGGAGAGGTCAAGTGCTACCGCCACCGAGATGTCACCTCGATCGTGGGCAGTGTGCAGGGAATCAGTGAAGGCAAGGAGGGTGGTTTCCACGCTGTGACCAGGGCGAAAGCCGGATTGACGGGGGTGAAGGAGATTGGCAGAGTCAAGATGGTGAGAAAGCTGGGCAAAGACGATTTTTTCGAGTAGTTTGGAAAGGAAAGGAAGGTTGGAGACTGGACGGTAGTTGTTGGGGTCAAGAGGGTCAAGGGAGGGTTTCTTAAGAAGAGGGCGGATGAGGGCGTGTTTCCAGGGGGAGGGAAAAGAACCAGTGGAAAGACTAGAGTTTAGCATGGTTTGAATGGGGGGGAGGAGAGACAGAGATGGGAAGAGTAGCCAGGAGGATGGAATAGGATCAAGAGGGCAGAAGGTTTTATTAGAAGAAGCAATGAGGTGATGTAGTTCGGCGGTAGTGGTTAAAGAGAAGGAAGACCAGGTATGGGAGAGTGGGGAGGTAGGAGGGGGCGAGGCAACGGGAGGGGGAGAAGGGAGAGGTGGGGGATGAGAGGGCAGAGAGGCCCTCAGGGTGGAAACCTTGTTGTGGAAGGTGGAGGCTAGGAGGGAAGGGGCGGGGAGAGGATGAGTGGGCTTGGTGGGAGCAGAAGGATGAAGAGATGTAAGAAAGGTAAGTGTGGAATAGAGATGGCGTGTCTGATTGGGAGCAGCGGCGATAGTGGCAGAAAAGAAAGTGGCTTTGGCTAGGTGAACCTGGGAGCGATAGAAGGAGTGTTGGGATTTGAAGAGGGAGAGGGAGGCTGGCGATGGGGTCTTGCGCCAGTGTCTCTCAGCTCTACGAAGTTGGGATCGGAGCAGGAGAAGACCAGGATGGTACCAGGGGTGTGAGGGCCGACGAGTGACTGGACGTGGTCGAAGAGGGGCTATGTGATCGAGAGCAGTGGAGAGAGAGGAGAACCAAGCGGACGCTTGGGAGTCGAGAGGCAAGGAGGGGAAGTCAGGGGGGAGTATGGCTGAGGTTGAGGGAAGGTGCTGGGCTAGGGAGGGAGTGATTGAGCGAGAGAGATGACAGACAGAGGGGGATGTAGGGAGGGGTGTCGGGATTCCAGAGTGGCAGCAGGAGACCGAAAGGCAGAAGTGGTCTGACCAGGGAAGAGGAAGAGAGGACAGATTGGAGAGAGTGAGTGTGGAGGACGAGGGGGTCAGAAAAAGATCTAGGGTATGGCCGGCAGAATGGGTAGGAAAAGAGACATGCTGAAGGAGAGAGAGATCGTGAAGAAGGGTGAGAAAAGCAAGTTCTCTAGGGGAGGAGGGGGAGTTGAGGTGAAGATTAAAATCTCCAGCGATGAGGAGATGAGGAAAGAGAAGGGAGAGGTCAGAAATGGAGCGAAGGAGGGAGTCCCAGAGGTCAGTGCGGAGGGCAGGAGGTGCGTAGATGAGGAGAATGTGGGTCGGTGGAGTGGTGTGTAGATGAAGGAGAAGGGCCTCAGGGTAGGAGAGAGACGGTGAAAAGAGTTGAGTGAAAAAAAGGGAGGGTGCAAGGATGGCAGCTACACCACCACCTGTGCGGCCGGTACGGGGGACAGAGACAGCAGAGAAACCCGGAGGAAGGCAACGGTTAAGGAGGGCATCCTCCCCTTCTCTTAACCACGTCTCGGTGAGAAGGGTGAGGGCGAATGAGGACTGGGAGATAAGATCTTGGACGAGTAAGGACTTGGACCTGAGGGAGCGACAGTTAACAAGACCAATCTTTAAGGTGGCTGGGGGAAGAGCAGAAGCAGGGGGAGGTGGCTGAAGAGTGGAATGAGAGGAAGAACAAGAGAGAAGGTGGGCGAGGCAACGAGAACGGCGTTTAAAATTCGCGGCTGGGCGGCGGCCCCAGTGAACAGGTATGTGGGGCATAGAGCAGGTGGGGAAGGGGACAGAAGGCGTTATAGGGTGAGAAATGTTAAGTACCTGAGAGGGCCCAGGAGGTATGCAGGGAGCAGACGACGATGAAAACACTGTGCTCCTGAGTCCGGTGGTGGTGGAGAGGATAACAGCTGGAAGGAAACAAAACGAAAGAGCAAGAGTAAAGTGATGGTATTCGCTACCGGAGCGGCCCCAAGGAGCGCACCTAAGGTTGGCAGGATATCTCTAATGCATATATATCTCATGCATATTCATTAGGGCTATCCTGAACACCTGACTGGCCTAGGGGGTTCAAGGAGAACTGGTTAAGAACCACTGCTCTAGCACCACATATACTGCAGACCTAGTGCTGGGTACCCATCCTATCCCTCAGGGGAAACACAGAACCTGCACAATGGCATGGTCTGTAGCTACTCTGTGCCAGTATCACGCACTGTCAGTTCGTCTTTCCAAGCTGAGGTACTGGAGAGGTGCAGACCTCATTTGCTGATCAGCTCTAGACAACTATTCAGCATGTGCATTGCATCATGGGTACTGGTGGGGTTACCCTATCCTGGCACTCAGAGCAGACAGTTTGTGCGGTGACCTGCAGTCCTTCTGTACCCAGCCATTGCTGTGACATACACCTTGGAGGTGTAGCCTACTGGTTAATACAATGCCATTCTTGGCAGTGTTCATGGGTTCAATTCCTCATTGTTCCCTCCTCTTATGCCTGTCCTACTCAAATAGTGTGCATGCCTGTAACAGTCATATTTTTGCAGATTTGTGCTGCCAGCCCATAATACCCTCGCCACAATTGCCAACATTCCCTCGGTCCGTCTATCTGTGTCTGTCAGCTGTGTAGAGTCCTGTCTTCCTGTGCAGGCTGTCACCCCATGTCCTGCACTGCTACCCTTTCCTGCATTGTGCCTCATCATGCTTGCCTCGCCTGTGCCTGATCTGCATGGCACCACCACTCCTCTGTCCACTCATCATTGTAACTATCCTGCCACCTCTGCCTCCACTGGGGGACACGTATTCCCATTGTCTGCCACCAACTGTCTTTCCAGAACTTTACATTGCCAACACCCTGTGCTGTGGTACAGTTGCCCCCACCATGTTTGTCATCAGTACTGGCAGCCACATGGGATGCCCGCAGATATGGCAGGTCCAGCGGCTCCCAGCTCTCCCTCTTTCACTCACCTGTTCATTGCCTTTCCTGAGTGCTCTATCTAGTGTTAGGGCTACATCTGTCTCTGTTCCTCACAGGTCATGCATTTCATCCTGAGACACCTTGCAGCCTTTAGGGAACACTAACCTAGGGCACCGTAACCTTGTTAGGCCACCTAAACCTATGGTTCCATAGCCCAGGGTGCCTTCTACGGTGCCTTGTCCAGGGGTGCCTAATACGGCACTTAGCCTAAGAAGCCCTATAGGGTGCCTTATGAAGCATCGTATAAGGCACCTTACAAGGCTCCTTACAATGCACCTTACAAGGCGCCTTGTAACACGCGTTAGTCTAAGGCGGCTTATAACGTGTGTTAGCTGATACGGCTTGCTGTAACGATGCACCGCCCATGCCTTTATATGGGCATCTGTACCTTTACCACGGAACCTAACGCGAGTGACATTACCGCAGTTTAGTAAACATACCCCTAAGAGGCCTATTCTCATCGGAGCCCATCCAGCCGTCCAAAAGTCCAGAATCTGGATGGACCAGATATGCGCCCGATTCTGATCCTGCGTGTGCTGTACATCCCCGAGGGATCAGAATAGGGTGCAACTGGCCTGGACGGGCAGGCCATGCCCCAATTCTGTCAGGCTGGACATCTCACCGATTCTCCGGATAGCTCAGCCTGGGCTCTTGCATTGAGCCGCGGTGCAGTGGCATCCCATTGTCATGGCACTGTGGCTCCATGCAGAAGCCCTGATCACCCGCACCACTGTCAAACCCATATTCCCCGCTGATCGGGCCTTCCGGGGCTGGAATTGGGCTGCGGGGAACACGCTACCCCTCTTACCTCCTCTGCTGGTCCCAGCATGGCTGTCCCCCTCCACTGGGGGGACGTATACCACCTCTAAGGTGGAATAGGTCCCCCATCCAGGTCCCCCAGCCTGGACATACAGGGCAGTCACTGGAATAGGCTCTGTATGTTCAAGTTAAGGGTCACGCCTCCGGCCCGCCCTTGCTGCACCTCCGGCCCACCCCCTCCCACCCTGGTACAGAGCTCCCTGCAGATCTCGGCAATATATGCGGGGTACTCTGAGCTCCAAATTGGGTCTAGGGGGATGGCAGGTGCTGGACGTCCATGTCGGACATCCAGCTCCCACTATTCGGGATTGGAATGACTCCCAGAGCGATTGGAAATAATTCTATAAGACATGGTACAAATGCTTGCCCCACCATGCAGATTTTACACCTTTATCCCTGCTGGGCTGGCTCTTAATGATTTAGAGGTGTATTTTATTTTCTTTGTTGTAAATTCTACTGTAAAACCTCCCTCTAGCTTTCTTAATGGTTGCTATTATGATGACACCTAGTGACTGAACAGTGTAGTTGGTGTCTGTACCACCAAATTGTGGTGGAGAATCATGGTGATACCTGTTGTCATAGAACAGTGGCACCCCGTGGTTAAACTGTACCTTTCATCCCATGAAATATTTTGATATTGACATCTAATGATTGGATATATTATCACACTTGGGGGTATGTTTACTAAACCGTCTTAATGTTACCGGCGTTAGTTGCAGCCTTACTGTGACAAATGCCATATAAGGTAGTGGGCATTCCGGTCTTAAAGTAGCATTTCGGGTTATCACACGATAAAGTCCGTTATCGTGCGATAGAGGGAGCCGTGGCACGTTAACGCGCGTTAGCCTTAATTAGGCGCACTGACCTGCAAACACAACAACAGAGGTGTAGCACAATGGTTAATACAATGACTGCTGAAACAGGGGTCATGAGTTGGTTTCCTCAGTGGGCTTAATGAGTAAGGCTGTCTGAGGCATTACCCTTTACTTTAAATCAGTGCTGTCTGAGGCATTTTCTTTTTTAATTTAAATTAGTGCTGCCAGAAAACACAGCCCCACAGTGCCGTAACGTAAGGTGCCGCATAAGGCGCCCTATAAGGCACTCCAGAGGGCACATTATAAAGTGCACTGTCCACCAAGGCACCTTATAATGTTCCCTATAGGGCGCTTTATAAGGCGCTTTATAGGGTGCATTATGAGACACCTTAATGTTACAGCACTGAGAGTATTTTTGTTGGCATCACTAATTTAAATTAAAAAAGGAAATGCCTCAGACAGCCCTATCAAATAACTCCACTGTGGGATCAAACCCATGACTTCTGCCTGCACAGTCAGTGAAGCAACCAGTGGGCTACATCTCTATAGCTGCTAATAAACCCCTGGCTGGCTACAGAAGGACTGCAGGTCACCACAAGCTATCTGCTGTAGTTACCAGGATAGGGTTAATCCACCCGTACCCATGATGCACTGCACATGCAGATCAGCAGTCTACAGATGATCACAAGATGGGGTATGCACCCCCACAGCACCTCGGCCTGGTAGGGGGAAATGACTGTGTGTGTTACTGGCACAGAGTAGCTACAGACCGTCACATTATGCGGGTACTGTGCTCACCCTGAGGGCGAAGTGGGGTGCCCAGCACCTGGTCGGCAGCACCTAGCTTAGCTGAGATAGGCTATGCTGCAGGTCCCTCATCAGTGCCAGTGTGTGATAGGTAGTCCTTGCAGACACATCTAGAATACACCTGTGTCCATCTGTATTTCCCAGTCATGTCTAGCCCTTGTGGACTATGATGCACCCAGAATCGTGCATATCCTGTGTGGGTGCCATGGTCACATGATTTAAGTGAAGGGGGGTGTTTGGACCCATAGGCAGATTATGTAGCACCACCCCCGCTCACTCTGGGTCTCAGGGTGGGGGACAGGATCTCCCACCCAAGAGATCCACACTCTACATCCCTGCAATGGTGGCAGTAAAGGGTACCATCAACCCCAGTCCTGCTGGGGAACAGGCACCCTACAGGGCAGTCAATGAAGATCTGTATGCATCCATAAGGCAATAGCAGACAGACAGTATGCCTGGAAATGCTCAGCTGCCCCCCACCACTATCTGACATTGGTCAGCAGCAAGCACAGTGAGTCTCCACCTGCTGCACCCTGCAAGGTGTTCCAGCCATACACATACTAACTGCAGACAGTCTGCTAGCTAGTCCATAGTGCATGTTCCTGGAGGGGATATGAGCACACACACCAAGCAGATAAGTAAGTGATTGGGCTCCAGAAACAAGAACCCATAAATATCACTTGAGAAAAATACTATATAGCACTATGGGGGAACCTAGCTATGCCGTGGTCACTGCTCAGTCAGGGTGAGAGTGACCTCCCAGCAGGACATGCTGTGGCCACCCTGTCCGTGCAGGTGGTGGCCGGGCACTACAATGTCCCAGTCATTGCCCTATGCCCTGTGCAGATGCATCCTGCCCAGGCCATACCTACAGTACCTTGCTCCTCATTATGCACATTGGCAGGCTAACACCGGAAACAGTGCAAGCAGTGTGGGCTGAGTAAGATGTAGGCAGCCACAACACACTGGATAGACAGACACACACTCCCACACCTATGCCAGCATTGTGCAAATATAGAGGCTTTTGGCAGCCCTGGCCACCAAACCAGTCCTGGGCAGAGTGCAGGCATGGCTATGGTACGCAATACTGCTTGGGTCACTCCCCGGGGTGGTAAACACTGTCAGAAACGAAAACTGAAACACACTCCACATATATCAGAAAGGTTGCTATGATGCAGCTCTATCAGCAAATTGTGATTAACTTAGGAATTGTTATCTGGCATTAATCATAGCAACCTTTTGATATATGTGCAACATATTCCCAAGTTTAGGGCGGCATTGCTAAGGTATGCAAGTGCTAGTATTGAGAGATGCTGCTGCGCGCAGGGCCCAACAGCCTGACTCTCCATGAGGCTTTGGATAGTGAAGCCTGTGGGTGTGGGTGTTTATGCCCCTGTTGACCGCTACTCTAGGGCAGAGGTTCCCAACTCCGGTCCTGATGGGCCAAACACTGTTCGGGTTTTCATGCTGTCTCTAATGAATATACATGAGATACATTTGCATACCATGGGGGTGGCGCAGGCATATTTATTAGGGACAGCATGAAACCTGAATGGTTTTTGGCCCTCCAGGACTGCATTTGGGAAACTCTGCTCTAGGTATTGCACATGTTTATGGTGTCTGTGCTCTGTAGGGTAAAATATAGGAGTTTCAGGCATGTTTATTTTATCTGCAATAAAGGTTCCATCTTTATTACCATGGTTTAGTACTGGGTAAAATATGGGGAAAGGGTTGGCAGGAGCTACAGTGGGGACTTGAACTTGTGACCTTCTGCTCATGAACACACTGGCTGTGTGTTCTGCACCACACTGTTGCCACAGGGACAGTTCATTCCCTGGGAATACCATGACTGTTCGTCAGACAGACCCTGTCTGTTGCAGTGCACGGCACCCACCTAAATGGGGCTAGGCCATGGTTTGCTGTGGGAAGATGCCACTGCCCCCTCTGCCACCAGCACCCCTCCGCCACCATGCTGCCATGCTATTATGCCGGTGGTGCTGGTGGTGTGCAGTCCCAGGCCATCCAGTGTGCTGGTAGGCAGCTGCCTATGGTGTGGATTCTCGGGTAGGGGTGCCTACATGGACATGTGCACTTCCCCCCTCCCCCACACCACCTGCCAATGTTATGTGCCCTTGGGGGTACCTGCTGGGTAATCTCCCCTGTGATACTGTGGGACACACACTCGTGCCAATGTTGGACCCTCGTCAGTCGCTGTCTTGCTGCGTTACAGTTTTGGCATTCCAATGTGCCACCTAGGCATCTGCCTAGCCCGCACTGTGCCCCAGCTGGACCACAGCATGTGACGCCTGCAGCCCCCTGTATCCCATTTACAGCATCAGTACAGTTGCCCTTTCCTATGTGCCCACTCTGCTGTTGCTGCACATGTGCACGCCATAACAAACCTGCCCAATCTAAACGACAGAAACCCTGATCAGCGCTATTTTAATGGGGCTCATTCACTTTGTAGGGGGACAGAGCATAGACCCTTCCAAACATGATATCTTCATTTATACGCTTTGTCAGTAGTGTTGCTTTATGTTTATCATTAATATCACTATTGGCCAGCTTGATTATTGGGATTTTGGATGTGGTTCTGTTCCTGTTATATGTTTATTTGTCTTTTTGGTTCCTGCACATGTATCACAACTATTACTTTTCTGTGTTTCCCTGCCTTTGCTGCACATTGCTGACTGAAATGGTTTCTCTTTCCTGCAAATGTGCCTTAACGCGAGGGTTTCACTGGCGTTAGTGTTCAGACCCAGATTTCACAGCGTTAGTGTGCCTGGAGCCTCTCCCCTCCCACTCTCTGCCCATTGACCCCTTCTCTCCGCCCTCTGGGAAGCCTTACTCCACCCTTCAGACCCAGATTTCACAGCGTTAATGTGCCTTAACGCCGCCGTCACGTTATCGCATGATAAGTGACGTTATCGTGCGATAATACCACCGCTGCAACATTAAGACAGTTTAGTAAACATACCCCTTGGTTTCATTTTATTATTCTTTTCATTCCACAGAATGTTTAGATAGCACTTCATTCAAATTATTCCATCCCATCCCTTCCAGGTCAGAGACCTACGAGGAGACAACACAAACACACACACACACAAAGGGTTGGAAAGAGTTCCATGAGACATGTTCTGCATGCTTTCCCCACTTTTTCTAATGCAACTTGTACAGTCTGGCCAGCCAAAAGCATTAATTGTAGAGCCTACCTTCACTCAGCAAATATATTCCCTAATATGTGTAACCTTTATTTCATTGTTCAGTACTCTGAATGAGAGCAAGAAGCAAATGGATAAACTCTACACCGCCTGCGTTAGACTTCAACTATTTGCTGCTCAGTATCCATTCTGGAGTTAAGCAAAACTGGATTTCTGCAAGTCACATTTTTGAGTAATACCATGCCAAGAAGAAACTGAGTATGACTTCTGCAAGCAGCTCCACCCTGCATATTGCTTTCCAGGCTGTAATGGGGCAGGATGCCTCACGCAGATCTTCCTGCACTCCAAACTGCACTGGAACTGGAACAAAACATTTGAAAACCACATTAGAAATACTATGTTGTAAACTATTTTTTCATTTAATTTTCAACCACACAGCATATGCCTAAACTAGCTGCATGGAAATCTTTTTTTAAAGGACTCCGGTGTTATTCAGAGCATCAGAACAAAGCACTGAAGTTATAAGGCCAAGCCTTCTTTTGTGAATGTACTCTTTGATTTAGAGGCTGTACCAACCTGAATCTGGGATTCTCCTTTTATGAATTTTCCTTGCTTGGCTGGATTAGGGGTTTCCGTGACTAGCTGTCTATCCAGGTTCTAGCTAGGTCTCTGCTTAACCAGGTATTCATAGGGAGTGTGATAGAAAGACCCATTGCTTCACTGTGGTGTGAGATATTAGATCCCATTGTGACTGCTTTATTCCCAGTACTGCCCATTTAGCAGTTATCTCATAAGATCTACACAGCAGTTAATGATATACTTGGTTATTTAGATGTTCTGAGCTTCCATTAGATAGATACAGCCCTACACATTTGCTCTAGGCACATTTTTGAGGAATATAACTAATTAAAATTCAAGCTATAAAAGGGTGGATGGCACCTTATAGAACAATCGATTTATTAAGGTATGAGCTTTTGAGGACAAAAGCCCACTTTAAGTCCAGTAATTTTTTTTTACCATCCATTGGATCATTGCAAGCAAATGATTTTTCCATGAGGGTTATTTTTCATGGGTTGAGAGTGTCTGCTAGTTGTATATATAACATTTTGAACTGATTTTGTCATTGTGTCTAGTGGTCGTGAGGTGCCCTGAGTAGGATGGCATATAAAAAGCATAACTCAATAAAGCACTACACTCTGAGCCAATGGGAGGAGGTGTGACATAGTGGTTAAATCATTTCACTAATGATAAACCAATGAAACATGGTATGACATAGTCAGTAAAGCACTGCACTAATTACAAAAAGAGACTTTCATTTTCAATTTTAACTAACTTTTGCTCATAATTCCTGGATTTTTTGAAAGGTGAAAAATTGGTTTTAAACCAGTTTTCAGCTGAATCTTATCACCTGCTGTAGCTGCCTTTTAAATTTTATGATCGCAGTAGCTGCACAGCCCCATGTACATGGGAAAAACATATCAGTTTGGCTTAATTTCAATTCTGAATTGTTTCATTTGTTTTATTCAGGTCTATTAAAGTGAATGGGGCAAGCAATTTAGTGGGGATTTTCATCTTTTTTAAAAACAAAGCTTTCTAGCAGGTCCCAAAGACACAACAGCATAAAAAGACATCAAGAGGGGCATGAATGCCCCTTAACATCAACAGCGGTGCGAAGACTCCAAACCGCCATGAGAAGGACAAAGGGGCACAAACAGTGCGATGAAGACCTCAAGACACTGGGAGAGGGGCAAAGCAGAAAAAACTTTGGCAGGAGTACCCAAAGGCATGGGGAGAGGAGCAAAGTGGCACCAACATTGGCAGAGAGTCCTCAAATCACCAGAAAAGGGATAAAGCAGCACCATTGGCAAGTAGACCCCAAATTCTCTAAATTGGAGGCAAAGACAACACACTGAAAGCTGCTGCCTGCATCCCTGCTACTGACAGAATCAAGACCAAGGGTAAACATAAACCATGGTTCTCCTCTGATCTACAAGAATCTCTCCTCCACCTATGCAGACTTGAGAGACGTTGGCGTTCCTCCCGGTCTCCTGATTCTCTCTGCTCATACAATTCACACTTACAAACTCACCGGAGGATGACAATGGAGAGAAGAAAGAAATACCACTCGGAAACACTAATGCGGTCCTTAAACAAGCCACATGACCTCTTCAACATTGTTAAATCCTTAACAGGTGATCCAACCACAACTCAATCACCTATGCCACACCCTCAAGATTATGCCGAATACCTACAATCAAAAATGATACAGACTAGTCTGAAACCTCACAGCATCAACACCTTCCACCCCTCAAACTGTGACCCAACTAGCCACGCTTGACAATTTCTCTCAGGTATCCAACAAAGAGATCGAAGAAATCATAGCAGCTATTAATTTAACTTCCGCACCTAATGACCCCTGTCCAGCCAGGTGGATCAAAGAACTACGACATGAACTTAGCCCAACTATCAGCAAGATCGTCAACTATTCCTTCTCAACTGGATCCTTCCCACAGAGCCTGAAGCATTCATCCATCCGCCCGCTCCTGAAGAACAGCAAGCTAGACCCAACAAAAGTCGAATCTTTTAGACCAATATCAAGCATCCCTCTACTAGCAAAAATCATGGAAAAGTAGTCCAGCGACAAATACAACACCATGTTAACTCAGAAGCCCCCCTGGACCCCTCTCAACACGGTTTTAGAGAAGAACATGGTGTTGACACCCTTCTCAGAATCCTCTTCAATAACCTAATCATAAGCATTGACAATATCCATCAAGGGTTCATTCTCATTTTTCTCGACATAGCTGCCGCATTTGATACGGTAAACCACAATACTCTCCTACAACGCCTCCAAGATAAGGGTATCCAAGGTCTAGCCCTGAACTGGTGCAAATCTTACTTATCCGACAGACAGCAGCAAGTCAGAACAGGAGAAGCAATATCTGATTCATTCCCCCTTAAACAAGGTGTCCCTCAGGGATCCTCCTTGTCCGCACTAATGTTCAATATATATATGCAGCCAATTTGTGATTTGATACGTACCTTCAACATTCAATGTCTTACATATGCTGATGACATCCTGATGTATGCTCCATTCAACGTAAAACAACCAGATTATACATCAATAGTTCATTGCTTTGAAGCTGTATCAAACTGGCTCCTCAAACAGAATCTACGCATAAATCACAACAAAACAGACGTCCTATTTGTCACCCGGAATCCAACATTCATACCCCCTGCCTCATTACAGGTGAACAACATTGAGCTGAAGGCTCAACCCACAATCCGATACTTAGGGATTACTTTAGACCAGCGGCTTGATATGTCAGCACACATCAAGAAAGTAACGAATGCAATTTACCACAAGATTAGATCCCTACGTAATCTCCGACCTCTACTTGACTACTCCGACTTCCGCACTATCTTCCAAGCCTTGGTATTACCACATCTGGATTTTGCCAATATCATTCTACACGGTCTCCCTCAATCTACTCTAAACCCCCTCCGTCTGGCCATGAATGCAGCCGCGAGAATTCTCGTAGGTGCTCCACGCTCAGAGCACATAACCCCAATACTGAAGAGTTTTCATTGGTTACCCCTCCAGGCCAGAACCCTATATAAAACCCTGGTCATGACTTTTAAAGCCTCAAAGAGCCCATCTCTATCACCTATCAGCAATATGATACATGTCACTCCAGATAACAGATTCAGGAGATCTGTGACACTGAACTCCATTGACCTTCCGAAACTCCTTACGAAATGCTCTAAATCAACAGCCTCTAGAGCCTTCTCACTGTTTGCGCCCAGAGCCTGGAATGCCCTTCCACCCGAAATCAGAGCCATCACAAGCCTAATGACGTTCAGAAAGGCCTTAAAATATCATCTGTTCCTAATATACTACCCGGAAGCTACTCCGAATGAACATAGCCCTCATGCTGGTCTTTCCCACTTGACCCCGGTAGAAAATGGCTAATCATCACGGTTCATACTTGCACACTCTATCCATACCGTATTTATATTATACTTGTGATTTTTATTTACCACTTCCATGTAATTAACTAAATAATTATACCATGTACGTATATAGTCAACCTTGTTTACCGCCATGTTCTTGTATATAGTTAACCCTGTTTACTGCCAGGTTTTTGTACCCTGTTCATTGTAAAAAACCAATGCTGACCATGTCATTGTGTTTAAATTTGTTCATATGTAAACCGCACTGATTAAAAGAGCACGGTATATAAGAAATAAAAATAAAGAAATAATAAGAAAGAAAGAAAGAAAGAAAGAAGCCGTCAGAATTTTGTGGAAAAATGAGCTTGTTTGAAGGGTGAATGAAGACGTATCTGAGGATCTCCACAGACAAATTTCCCAGGAGAATTTGATGGGAAGAGTCTGATTTCTGTTTTACTGGCAGAAAGATCACAGGGAATGACTTAGGGCCCCTACTTTAAAAGGAAGATTGGCATGCAGAATAAACATTCTTCTGTACTGTTCCCCTGTCATAAAGGAGCTACTATTGACCCTTTCAGACAATAGGATTGTAATAAGTGAAAGAGATGGGCTTCTTTTTGGCTCTAGCTTTCCTGCTGCTGTTACTTGGAGTTCCCTCTAAAAGCAGCTCTGAAGGGTGTTAGTGCATATGATGGAGCAGGCCACTGTTGGAACGATGGCCAAGTTGCTTTCCTTTATAGATGGCCTTCTGATAGTAAATGCAGTATGTAAAATGTTGATCCTCAATTGCTTCAAAATGCCTCTACACTTCTGATTTTTTATGGGACCCCCATCTCTGCATCCTTGAGGACTGCTGCTGCTGGAACTAAAATTAGACCAGAAGATGAAACTAGAGAGAAAAAATGAAGGAGAAAAAATATATAATCCCAATATAAACATAAACCAATATATATTAAAAGGCCCCAATTCAAATGACCATATAATAAATATTCACGCCTAAAAAGGTGGTCCAGGAAGGCCCAGTTTTGACTACATACAGTATAATCACGTGGCCATCTTAACAATTAAAGCTAATCACTTATAATTTTCCTAGTCAATATTCAAAAACACCAATATTTAAACACCACAGAGGTCTGCCGTGGTGCTTAAATATCAGCAGAATATTCAACAATCAGGTAAGTACTAACACCTACCCGGATAGTGCGATTTCAGCTGGCCCTTGCCCAGATCGCAATTTAGACCAGCTTTACATGTGGCCTAAGGGGTGTGTTTACTAAACGGCGGTAAAGGAGCAAGTGTGCCGTTAGTGTGTGCTAACTGTGCAGATGCATACTTAGCACGTGCAAAAAAGCACTTTAGCGGGCGCTAACAGCACCAGCAGCGTAAAGTGCCCTGTGGGTGGAGAGAAGGCGTACATGGGGCGGAGTGGGGGTCAATGGGCGGGGAGTGGGCAGGAACAAGGCTTGCTCCCTTAACGCTGGCACCTTCATAGCAGGAACCCTAATGCAATTCAAAACCTGGCGGAAAGGGTGTTTTTTGAGGAGAGAGCGCCTATTTTACGTCTGCAATGTGATGCACAGAGAGGGGAGCCCAAGAGCAGGGCCGGATTTGCCTATACGCCACGTACGCCGTGGCGTAGGGCCCACAGCTGGCAAGGGCCCACCGGGAATGTTTTTTGCACAGGGCCCCGCGTTTCAGGGGGCCCCGCGCAAAAAACATTCTGATACATCATTAAAATTTAAAAAAAAAAAAAACCTGTCGCTGCCTCTGCCGGGGCCGCCGCGGCAGAATCGAATGTGCCGCGGGGCCCCCCCTGCCCAGCAGGGCCTGCCCTCCCCGGTATCACCTCTCTCAGCTGCCTCCCTCCAGTCACACGCGCCGGCTTTCAGAGCGCGAGGGAAGAGTTTCTCCCTCGCTGCTCTGTTAAGCCCGCGGGGGCTGATGGGAGGCAGCTGAGAGAGGTGATACCGGGGAGGGCAGGCCCTGATGGCTGTTACAGAAATATTTTTGATGCAAGGCAGCATCTTTATTATGCATGGGCTAGTCCTTTTGGGCTTGTTGTAGCCCTTAGCATATTCAGGTTGTGTGGACCTAAGGTTATACTGACCTTTTTAAAAAAATAAGTTGAATAAAAGGAGGGCCTGTCTAATGAGAGTGTTTGTACACCCTCGCAACAGGCGATCCGACAAAAATTTGAGTTTTGGTAAATTCTTCTGTTACACACAAGTGTTGATGATTCTTATGGGACAGTGAATGATCTTTAGGGTATAGCTATATTTATGTTCATTTCACAGAGGTTTATAGTTTATTGTCAGAACAGGATATAGACAGGTCAGAGCCGGTGCAAAGGGTGGCTACTAAAATGACCAGTGCTCTTTGTCATAAAGCATTTGGGAACAGACTTACAGATCTAAATATGTAGAGTTTGATTTTCAGCCGACATTTATGCTATCCAGTCAGCGGCAATATTCAGCCACTAACCAAATAGCTAACACTGCATAAAGTTAGGGCAGCCCTTGACCTGTCCTAACTTTATGAGGTTACCTATCCGGTTGAAAATCACCTCCAACCAGATAGGCACCAGGACTGTCCCAGTCTCATCCACCAGAATGTGCCAAGAGGGTCTATGGGGATATTCAGTGGCGCTAGTCGGTCAGTGCCACTGAATATTGGGCTCACTGGAGTTTATGTAGTTTGAAACTCCTGCAAACCGCACAAACTGCTCTGAATATCGACCTTTGGAAGAAAGGTGAGATAGGGTAGATATGATAGAGATATTTAAATGCCTCCAAGATATAAATGCATAGCAGGTCATTTCTCTCAGAGTGGGCATAGGAGGAAGGTGAAAGGAGATAGACTCAACAGTACTCTGAGGAAATATTTCTTTATGGAAAGGGTCATGGCTGTGTGGAATAATCTCTCAATGGCGATGATGCAGAAAGGACAGTATCTGCATCCAAAAAAGCATGACAAGCACAGAGGAGCTCTAAGGAAGAGGAAAGATTGCGGAGCTTAGTAGTTGGAGTAGATGGGCAGAGTAGATAGGCCATATGGTCATTCGTTGTCATCATTTTCCATGTTTCCATGTTTCTAACACTGTTGTCTTTAATTATCATAGCAATGAACAAAGAGATTACATCCTTTATAAAAAAAAAACAACAATAGATTTGTTATATCAAAAACATTTGAAAAGCTTCAAAATGCAACTAATGAAACAACCTTTTAAATCTAGGGCAGAAGCAAGAGTATTAAGCACTCTAGGTGAATCTTCAACCTTGTGCCCCCCCCCCTTCCCTCCATACACATACTTAACTTTCAGACTCCTCGGCCTCCTTCTTGAGATTTTAATAATAAAGCACAACAATCATGATCACCCCAACTCCACTTCTCCCAGAACAATCCTGCAAAAGTGTATAATTAAACATCATGCTATCGAAAATTAAACTTGGTATAGATAAATAAAAACACATTTTGCAAATGACATCCAGGTGCAATCGAGGACGTTCAAGTCAGAATGTCTGAAAAAATAGCAGGTACGTCCAAGTTCAGGTGCAATTTCACAACTGTGGACATACCCGATATGGACATCTGCAGGGGTGTCTGCATAGACATTCCCAGAAAAGTATTTCTGAACCTAGACATCTAGGAATAGCTTAATGTTAGTGTAGTGGGCTAGGACTAGGGAAGATCCCACTGATGCTAGCATTGTGACTGTGCTTGAGAGGGGAGGTCTAAGTCCAGAGCACCACCCCAGACACGCGTCCACCACACCCCTTGTCTACTTGCAGGGGCACCCCTAAGGGGGGTGCGGAGCCATGTGCAGAGACTCGGTGCGGGGCCTCATTTGCATAAGTGACCACATTTGCATAGATATTTGCATAATGTTACCATACACTAACCTTTAGTAAACATGCCTCTTAATGAGTGTATGGATAAAGAGAGACTAAACGATTTCTACATTACTATAATCCAGTGCCAACCAGCAGGCATATTAGGAACTACTACAAACACTGCCCATTTAAAACCCATAGCAAACCCGCCGTATCCTAACAGCACTACCAGGACTCACAAAGCACCATACCCTACCTATAAAAAGGCAACACTGCAAATATTAAACCAATACATTTCAGAGAATAACAATACATGACCTACTGGGGAAAGAGAACAAGTGGCAATGTCAAATAGGAATTATATAAACGGAATACCTCAGCTCAGTTACATATGCAGAACATAGACCATCACCAAACAAGGAATCACAATTTAGAAACAGGAAGACAATAATTAAACTGGGAACCCCAAAAGCCAAACTTGGAATGTACAACAACACTGTAGAAATAAAACTATAAATTAATTTCCTCTTGTACTAAACAAAGCACAGACGTTAATGATGCACATTTCCCAGAGATGACATATTCCAGTTAATAAATTCAAAATAAAGAGATATTTTTCTACCTTTTGTGCATTTTTTTTTCAGTTGCAATTGCTCCAGCCGCTTTCTTCTGGTTTCTTCGTGCCTTCTGCTAACTCTCCATCGTCTGCTGTCCATTTGTCCTTTCTTCTCTTTTCTAGTCTTTTTCCATTCTCTCTCTACATCTGCTTTAACATACTAATCTTTCTCCTTTTGCTGTTTCCTCATTCCTATTTCATCCACTCAAATTTTACCCCTCCATCCTCAATCCCCACTTACTCTTCCAATATCCGGCCAATTGTAGATTTGTCTTCCCTCCCACACAAAATATTTTTCCCTCTCCATTTCCCTCTCCCAGCTCCTACCCCATTCTAATCCTCCCCCAACATCAGCTCCCTTCTAGTTCCAGCCCCACCCAGCATCCGCTCCCTTCTAGTCCCCGCATCAGCCCATTTCCAGGCCTAACCCCCATAAGCCCATTTCCAATCCTATCCTAGCCCCACCATCAGCCCATTTCCAGTCCTAGCTCCCCCATCCATTTCCAGTCCTATCCGAGTCTCTCCATCAGCTCATTTCCAATCCCAGCCCCCCATCAGCCCATTTCTAGTCCTTTCCTAGCCCCACTATCTGCCCATGTCAAATCCTAGCTCCCCTCCACTCAGCCCATTTCCAATCCAAGCCCCCCATGAGCCTACTTCCAGTTCTAGCCCCTCCATGAGTCCATTTCAATCCAAGCCCCCACCACAGCCCATTTCCAATCTTAGCACCCCCCCACGGCCCATTTCCAGTCCTATCCTAGCCCCTCCATCAGCCCATTTCCTGTCCTAGCCCCCCCACTCAGCCCCGTTCCAGTCCTAGCTCCCTTCCCGCACCGCCCATTTCCAGGCCACGCCCCACTCCCCATCAGCTATTTGCAGTTCAAGCCCCCCTTCCACTCAGCCCATTTCTAGTCCTAGCAACCCCCCCAGCCCATCTACCAGTCCTAGCCCCCCATAGCCCATTACCAGTCCTAAGCCCCCTATCAGCCCACTTCCAGTCCTAACCCCCCATCACCCCATTTTCAGTCTTAGCCTCATAGCCCATTACCAGTCCTAACCCCCCATCAGCCCACTACCAGTCCAAAACCCCCCTATTAGCCCATTTCCAGTTTTAGCCCCCCATAGCACATTACCAGTCCTAACCCCCCCCATCATCCCATTTCCAGTCCTAGACCCCCTCATAGCCCATTACTAGTCTTAACCCCCCATCAGCCCATTTCCAGTCTTAGCCCCCCATAAGCAAATTACCTGTCCTAACCCCCTCATCAGCCCATTTCCAGTCCTAGCTCCCCATAGCCCATTACGAGTCCTAACCCCCCCATCAGCCCATTTCCAGTCCTAGCTCCCTCCCCTCACAGCCCATTTCCATTCCAAGCCCCCTCCCCATTTGCAGTTCAAGCCCCCTTCCACTCAGCCCATTTCCATTACAAGCCCCCATCCCCATCAGCTATTTTCAGTTCAAGCCCCCCTTCCACTCAGCCCATTTCCAGTCCTAGCAACCCTCTAGCCCATTACCAGTCCTAGCCCCACCATCAGCCCATTTCCAGTCCTAGCTCCCTCCCCGCACGGCCCATTTCCAATCCAAGCCCCCCTCCCCGTCAGCTATTTGCAGTTCAAACCCCCCTTCCATTCCGCTCATTTCCATTCCAAGCCCTGTCCCCATCAGCTATTTGCAGTTCAAGCCCCCTTCCACTCAGCCCATTTCCAGTCCTAGCAACCCCCAAGCCCATTACCAGTCCTAGCCCCCCATAGCCCAGTACCAGTCCTACGCCCCCCATCAGCCCATTTCCAGTCATAGCCCCCTCATAGCCCATTACCAGTCCTAACCGCCCATCAGCCCTATTCCAGTCCTAACCCCCCCCCCCATCAGCCCATTTCCAGTCTTAGCTCCACCATAGCCCATTACCAGTCCTAACCCCCCATCATCCCATTTCCAGTCTTAGCCCCCCCATAGCCCATTACCAGTCCTATCCCCCATCAGCCCATTTCCAGTCCTAGCCCCCCCATAGCCCATTACTAGTCCTAACCCCCCATCAGCCCATTTTCAGTCTTAGCCCCCCAGCCCATTACTAGTCCTAACCTCCCCATCAGCCCATTTCCAGTCCTAGCCCCCCCATAGCCCATTACCAGTCCTTACCCCCATCAGCCCATTTCCAGTCTTTGCCCCCCATAGCCCATTACCAGTCCTAACCCTCCATCAGCCCATTTCCAGTCTTAGCCCCCCCATAGCCCCAGTCCTAACCCCCCATCAGCCCATTTACAATCTTAGCCCCCCATAACCCATTACCTGTCCTAACACCCCCAATCAGCCTATTTCCAGTCCTCACCCCCCATCAGCCCATTTCCAGTAATAGCCCCCCCATAGCCCATTACTTGTCCTAACCCCACCCCATCCGCCCACTTCCCTTCTTAGCCCCCCCCCCCATAGCCCATTACCAGTCCTAACCCCCCTCCCCCCCATCAGCCCAGGTAGATTAAAAAAAACAAACCAGCTGCTGCTGTCGCTGCCGCCGTAGCAGCGGCAGAATCAAGCGTCCCGCGGGCCCCCCCCCCCCTGCCCGGCTGAGCCCTCCCTGCAGCATCAGCTCCCAAAGCGCGGGCTTTTCAGAGCCGCGAAGGGAGAGTTTCCCTTTCTCGCGGCTCTGTTAATCCCACCGGGGCTGATGGGATTTCCCATCAGCCCCGGCAGGCTTAACAGAGCCGCGAGAGGTCAGAGAAGCTCTCCCTTCGCGGCACTGAAAGCCGATGCTGAGGGAGCTGATGTTGCAGGGAGGGCTTTGGCAGGCAGCGGGGGCCCTGCAGGATGCTTGATTCTGCCGCTGCCACAACGGCAGCGGCAGCAGCAGCCGGTTTTGTTTTTTTGTTATCTACCTGGTCTGATGCAGAATGTTTTTTGCGCGGGGCCCCCTGAAACACGGGACGCTGTGCAAAAAACATTCTTGCTCAATGGACAGGCCGGCCCTGCCTACTTGGCCATTCCCGCGCTGGAAATGTCTTTAAAAGCCATTTGTAAAATGTCTCCAGGGATGTTTCTGTGATTTAGACATCCACAGGCCTGTTTTCAGATGCCAAACTAAAATGATCCACATAACGAGAACAAATTCCAGATGCCATTGACCCAAATAAAGAGCTATTTGAAAATTGTCCATCTTTCTATGGGTAAAAAGCAAGGCAGTGCAAGAGGTGTGGCCACACAGGGTGCAAGTATGGAAGGTGCGCCATATCATGACTAGGCTTCCAAGAAGCTCAAAAAGAATAAGTTATTGCATATGGTTGAGGGACAGGGGGTGACAGATTTGTTAGTCGTCCAGGGCACTTGCAGAGACTCACTGTGAGGTCTCATTTGCATAAATATTTACATAGTCATTGGACCTCATTTGCATACCTTTAATTTATTTTAAAACGTATATGCTGCCCATCTAAAAATCTAGGTGGCTTCCAAACATACATACATACACAATTTATTAAAACAGCTGTTACAATCAAATAAACTTAACAAAAAATCATGAGTCAAAATTAACTTTTGCACACCCATAAAAGAATAAACCATTATAAATATCTATATACAGGATTTATTTGGTTGTGCTATGACCAGCTTATTGATGAGGGAAGATATAAAATGAGAACAACAAATCCTGGCAGCCATGAATTTGAGATCATAGTGCCCAGGCTGGATTGGGCAGTGCCCGAGTTGAAAAAGCCCAGAAATCAGCAGTAGTGAAGCTACCAGGCTACTAAGCAAAATTAAACAGAGACATGCTCTGAAAATTTGAGATTTCCTCGAATCCAAAGTAACAAAATATTTAAAAATTTCAGACCGGCAGCATCAAGAACACAAAATTGCAAATCTCAAAGACAATCCATATTGCACTACCAACCACCAACACTCTACAGTTGACTACACACCAAGAACAAATCTACCATTCCATAACAGCACTAACTTCCAAAACTCCCACTATAAGGAGCCTATCCAGAAAATGGCGGCGCCATAAATGCTGCAGTAGAACCTAGAATATCCATACACCTACTGGGAAAACTGAACAAGTCAGATTCCTGCATGGAAACTCCATGCTAACAGATTACCTGACCTGTCACACACTTTAGAATATAGATAGACGCTCACCAAGTACAGAATAAGTGACTACAAAACAAAATGTTGACAAAAGTTCAACTGAAATCCCAAGAAGCCAGACTCCACATGCACTGCAGCACCAGAGAAATAGATAGTGATGCGTTTCCGCTTGTACTGTGCAAAATATGAAGACAGCAGATTCAAAAACTGACACAGTCCAATCATTAAATTAAAAATACAATTCTTTTTTCTACCTTTGTTGTCTGGCCATTTAATTTTTCTACTCCTGTTGATCCCAGTCTTTGGCATCTGTCTTCTCTTAGCTCTCTTTACAAAGGCTTCTGTCCATTTGTCATTTTCCTCTCTTTCTATTGTCTTTGCTTCCTTCACTACATCCGTCTCTGAAACAGAACTTTACTTGCAGTTTTTTTCCATTTGTTTTTCTGCCTCTCTACCTACTCAAGTGTAGGAGTAGCCTAATACCCAAGTGATCCAGTTTGATTCCTACTAGCACTCCCTGTGGCCTTGGGCAAGTCACTTTACTGTCCGTTGCCTCGGAAGAAAAGGCCTGGCAATCTACTTCCTGTCATACCTTGCCAAGAAACCCAGGGGCTGCTGGGTGCCAGGAGTCAGCATTGACTTGATGGCACTTAAAAAAAACCCATCCACTCAGATTTCATCCATTCTTACTATCTGGTCACTTTCCCTCTTTTTACTACATCTATCTACAGTTCTTCATCTCCTTCTGTCACCCGGGCTATCCTCTTCCCCTTGCTCTTGTTCCCCAGTCTTTAACTAACCCTCCATTCGCTCTCTGTTCTCCATCCAGCCTCATCTCTCTCTCTCACCCACCTCCTTCCATCAAGGGAGGCATGGCCTAGTAGTTGGGGCAAGGTACCACAGGCCAGAAGGTCGGGGGTTCAAATCCCACTAGAGGACAGCAACCTTGGGCCAGAAGGACTGGGGTTTCTAGTCCCACAGATGCTCCTTGTGGTCTTGGGCAAGCCACTTAACCCTCCATTGCCCATGTTCCCTGTAAGCATTAGTGCATATGTCTTGTATCCCCCCAACTGCTTTGACCTAGTGAAAAGCAGGATATAAATAAAATAGCTGCTCTTCTTTTCTCTCCACCCCTTACACTTAACATCTCCTCCTCTTCTCTCTCTCCACCTCTTTCCACCAGGGCTGGCACAGGGCAGAAAAGGTGAGGGGGCTCCCAAAGCCCATCTGCAACCTGTGCCTCCTTCAGCTTGAAGCAGGTTTGGAGTCCCCTGTGGTATGGGGGCCCAGGGCAACCCTCTAATGCTGGTCCTGTTTTCTACCCACATCTATTCTCTCTCCAACCCCTTCCATCCACCATTTCTTCTATTTCAGTACTTACCCATGTGTCCAGCATTTCTTTTCTTTCTCCCTACCTCCATGTCCAGCATCTCCCTTGTCCCTCTATTATCTCCATGTCAAGCATATGACCTACCACCCTTATCAGCCTCTCTGACCCCAGTATCTACCTTTTGTGTCTCTGGCCTTCCTTTCCCTAGCCCTGAGTCAGCATATCCCCTCTGCCACCCTACCTCTGCAGCTGTGTCTGACCCCAAGCCCCCATGTCCCCTTCCTTTCTCCCACATCTCCAATCCAACACCTCCTCCTCCTCCCTCCCCCCCTCCCCCCCCCCCCCACCCGGGCCCAGCATTTCTATCGTGTTTCTTCCCTTAAATACCATCTTCCTCCCTCCCCAGCCCAGCATCTTTCTCCAATCCCTCCCCCTTTTGTTGCTGCTTTCTAAGATCGGTCCCTGCGGCAGCAGCAGTGGTTAAGGAAATAAGCACAATACAGATGCAGGGACTTTCCTACTGCAAGCTCTGCTGGTCCCGCCTCCTTTGACTTTGACTTCCTGTTGTTGAGAGGACTGGACCAGAAGTGCTCACAGCAACACTGACAGTAAGAAAATCCCTGCGTCTGTGCTGTATTTTTTTCCTTTGCCGCTGCTGCAGGGGACCAAACACAGACATGGTGACTTTCTTACTGTTGGTGTCGCTGCGAGCTTTGCTGATCCTGCCCCATCAACAACAGGAAGTTGAAGTCAAAGGGGACGGGGCCGGCAGAGCTTGCAGTGGCACTGACAGTAAGAAAGTCCCCACGTCGGTGTTGTGCTTCATTCCTTTGCTGCTGCCGCAGGGGACCGATCTTAGAAAGCAGCAGCAGCAAAGGATAAGGAGCGGCTTTGCTGCCTGCCTGGTAGAAGGAGGTCCGATTGGGGCCTCTTATATTGGGCATCCCGATTTCTTTCAAGTATGTGTGTGCAGGACGCAGGGCTGTAGTGGAGCGGGGCCATGTGTGGGCAACATGCTTGCACATGCCTAGGGCCAGCCCTGAGGACGAGGTTGGGAACTATAGGCTGGTTAGTCTGAGCTCTGTGATGAGTAAATTAATGGAATACAGCTAAAAGAGAGGAGAGTGAGGGCTCTAGAATCCAATGGACTGTAGGCTCCGAGGCAGCATGGTTTTACTAGAAGCAGGTCTTGTCAGACAAATCTGATCAATTTCTTTGTGTGGCGAGAGAGTTGGACCAAGGGAGAGCACTAGATGTGGTGTACTTGGATTTCAGCAAAGCCTTTAACACTCTTCTTTACAGACAACTTATAAATAAATGGAGCACCTTAAGGATGGACCCTAAGCGACTGGGTTGGAAACTGGTTGATTTGGAGACAAAAAAGGATATAGGTAAATGGAGCTCACTTTGAGGAGAAGGAAATTACCAGTAGGTGTGCCACAGAGATCTGCCCTTGGCCGATTGTTTTAACATTTTTGTAAGTGATATTGTGGAAGGGCTGTTAGATAAGGTTTGTCTCATTGTGGCGCACTCAGTACCGTTGATACTCGTACAGACAGAATCAGAAGGTTGTGGGATCACGTCCTGCCAATGGATATGTCTCATGGTGACCTATGTTTCTATAGGATCTCTAAAGGTGATAAGAAATATGGGGACAGACTTAAAGATCTCAGTATGTATACTTTGGAAATAAGGTGAGTGAGGGGAGATGTTGAAATACCTTCATGGCATAAATGCACAGGAGAGCCTCATTCAATTGAAAGAAAGCTCACCACAAGGGGGCATAGAATAAAGGTGAAAGGGGATATGCTCAGGAGTAATCTGAGGAAATATTTCTTTATAGAAAGTGCGATAGATGCATGGAATATTCTCCCAGTGGAGGTGATAGAAATGAGAACTGTATCTGAATTCAAGAAAACATGGGACCAACACAGAGGGTCTGTAAGGACAAAAGGGGGATGTAAAGCTTAGTAGCTGGTATGGAAAGGCCGTATGGTTTTTACCTGCCCAGTTTTCTATTACCTGCTGCTCTTTGCTGCTCCCAAAAGTCGCTGCTCTAGACAGCTGCATAATCTGTCTAATGGCTAAATTATCCCTGTTAAAACCTTGCTTACAGTTGTTTCCTAGGTACTATCAGAGGATCATTATTCAGGGTACCTATGGTGGTTTGTTAAAGCATTAGTATGAACAGGCTTTTGGGTTCAGTTATTCTGACCGTTCAAACAAACAAAATCATGAAATTCCCTTTAATTACATTGTAATTTTTAACCTGCTTTTTGTTTAGTGCCCTATCCACCACCAATGTTTAGTACACATTGGTGGTCCCGAGAGGATCCAGACAGAGGTGTTTCTCTTTGGTTTTCGATCTATGTTTACGTGTGGACGCATGTACCTGCACGTCCCGGAAAGCAAGCTCCATTAGTTCTGCGCAGAACCTCTTGTTATTTCAACTACCAAAGAAGCATTAATGCTTCAGGTTTCTGAAGGCTCCTGCTACCAAGTCACACCCATCATTATGAAGCTAAAGCAAACTGGGTGTTGCAGCTGTACTGATCCTTCTCAGAACCCCACGTAGGCGTTGTACCAATACATGCAATAACAGAGCAGGAGGGCTGAGAAATGGACTGAAGGAGGATTGCAAACACAGAGACATAGACGGGACAAAGATTACGTGACCTTTGTGGTTCTTAAAAAAGTGAAACTCCAAAAAATAAATATGACTGCATTCTGTTGTCTGGATTTATATTCTATAGTTTTTATTCATCTGATTGCAATTAATTTGCTTTTATTTGTATTTGGTTAAAAACAGGGCTTTCTTTTGAGGGGGCCTGCAATGGTACAGAGTACCGGCACGTTTTTCATTGCCTGCTAAAGCTGATCCATGGTTCTCATACACATGAGTGCCGCCACCTAATTTGCTAGGAAAAATGCACTCATTAGGTATAATGACTTTACTGTAGCTTTATCTTAAATTCTTTTGTAATCTGCTCTGAATTTCTGGATAAAGTGAAATGGAAATGTTAGAATTAAATTAAGTTAAATTTAAAAACAAACAAACCAGAGGAGTTGGGTCTGCGTTCCACCTGCCCCACACCCTCAGCAAAATAAAGTTATTGAATAGAAAAGCTGCTGTTTTGACCAATATGGAGAGTACTGTTCCCTCAAGAAACATGCAGTGTTCAGACACTAAAACCAGGCAAAACTAGAGGTGATTGAATATTCCAGGAGTGCAGCAGCTCTAAAGCACCCAGTTGGATTTATGCCATTGAGATAGCATGAGAATAAAGCCCAGCAAAGGTCACCTAGGACAGAAGGTCAAGTTGGGGCGATGCAAAGGCCTGCTTCCCTTTTCTACATAATAAAGTGCCTGCGAGCTAAAGGAGAAGGGACGGAACTGAAACCAACTTCATTTTACCAGGTACAATGAAAGGCGTTTTCTGAAAACCTTTGTTTTTCATGTAATGGAGAGTCTTTTAAAAAAGGGAGGCGTGCAAAGATTCAACTACAGTGATTTTGAAAACCAGCCATATAAATAAATAACAAATAAAGGAAATAGAATTGTCCAGCCATGATTTCTAAAGGCAATTAACTTCAGTTCCTGTTGCCTCCCTTTCATGTCTAATTAGTGAATCACAGACTGATGTTCAAATTATCCAGATTTAACACGAATAACCAAGCGGGCCAATAGGAAATAATCACAACTATTTCCCGATACTGTCTCATTTGGTTATGCTAATTTCTTCTCAAAAAGAATTCTTTGGTTTCATCACAGACAACTCCATGGATACGTATTGGCCAAGCAGACGTAGGAATCACAACCTCTTACTTGAAGGAGTGTCAAGTGAGCAACAAGGAATGGATTTTTCCATTAGGATCGTTTGCGTATTTTCCAAGTGATCCGGATCCCGGCATGATCTGTCTCAAATTTTTATATACGTAAACATTATTACCTACAGTTACACAATTCAGAACTGATAATGAATATTGATATAAGCTTTAGTAGTGAAAAATAAATCATCCTTTAGCAAAACACAAATTTTTCTCAATGACTTCATGTGGTTTGCACTAAATCATGAATGGTACAGGCTTGATGCATTGCGAAGGTTAAGATTTGCATTAATGTAAGTATGTCTGTGAATTGTATATATAGATCAATAGATATTGCCAAACTCACTATCAGTTGTTTAACTCTATATAGAAAGCAAATAATAATATGGATCCTATTTTAGCCTTGAAGTCCTTTGTATCTACAGAATCCCTAAAGTCCAAAAGTGGCATTTTAGAAGGGACGTCTATGAAGAATCTGGGATGTTCAGAGCAGAATGTCCAAAAATCCAGGGGAGTGGCAACAGTAAAGGGAGGCACGTAAAAGTGCCGTCTGAAATCACTCCGTCTCCACCCCAAAAAATGAACATCCCAGTAACCGGTTCTGGCAACAAGCCCGGCACAGATAGCAAGGCCAGTACATGCACGGGTGTAGGCCATTTCACAAATGTGGACATCCCCAAATTGCACACCTGCAAAACCGGATAGGTGGACATATCAGTCAGGGTAATTCAGACTAGCACATCCTGGCCTTCCTTTTCAGATACTCTGACGTGTGGCAGACAGCAGGTTATATGTTTGGTGCACGTATTTCCGTGCAGGTTTCTTTGGCCAGGAAATATTAACTATGGCAATGAAAACACACTTTGCTCTTTCCCCTGGAAGCGCAGCTATGCAATAAGCACTTTTTTGCCCCTTATTTGTGATGAAGAGCAGGTATAGGCAGTGGAATGGGGCAGGTCACAGGGGCCATGGCCCCACCTGTATCAGCAATTTGAGAGCTTGGGGGGCAAGGCTGCAGATTGGTTTGTTTGGCCCCTCCAACCAAAATGGCCAGATGTGCTTATGCCATTCTTAAAATGCACCTTGATATGCTTCCCCCTTGCTCCGCCCAGGGCACACCTCCATCATGTCCCCGTGCTACATAGATGTTTTTGCTCTGGGGATGTCTGCATACCCGGTTTTCTACAATGACTCTGGGAACATCTCCATGATTTGCATGTCTAAGTGCCTGTTTTCAGGCATTCAACCCATGAATAGGGCTTCTAAAATACCCCCCCCCCCCCAAGGGCTCTTTCCTTGTAGCACAGCCTTAAAGAATTAGAATGCTAGATCCTGTAAGTTTTGCCTGCACACACAGAGCAATCAGACCGAGTGCCCAATATCTGTGAGAATAAGGCAGCCGTGCACCCCTCTAACCAACCAAAAAAGCTCTCTTTGGTCCTACCAAATAATCTAATCATTTTAATATTTCTAGCGAAAAACGAATTAGATAATGTTTCACTTTGTCTCCTCAGCTACACATGGCCGTAGAGATAACTTCAGCTGTGTCAGCTGGAAAAGCATTTTATCAGAGGATAAAGCCAAGTGATTCACCACAATACACAGTATAAACGGACGTAGGGAAGAGATGAGTGTGGGAGACGTGGGGATCAGAGGGAGGTCATAGTTTTCCAGCAGGGAGAGAAGGAAGGAGACGGCACCACTGGGGATTCCAAACATAGGTAGGAAAAGCCTGGGGAGACACTAGATACTGCTGTAGCCGCTGGAGAAAAATATTTGTGAGAGCTCTGGACAGCTCCAGCTAAATTTAAGCACCGATCGTGTTGAAACAGCAGGCAGAATCCTTATACACATCCTATCAACTAATTTTTCTAGCCAATAATGTCCCTCATATACAGCTGCATATGGGTGATTTAAAGGAGGTCATTCCAGAACATAAATAAGAGGTTTGTACATGCGGCGAGGACGTTTATGTGCCGAAAACATCCCTGACCATTTTCTGAAACACTGCTGTCATGCACGGCCACGGCGCTAGCATGAGGATCTCAGAACATGCCCAGAAGGGATGGAACAAGGGTGTGGTCAGCCACAGAGACATATAAAGCATACTTAGGAAAGGCCCATGTATGTTTTCAGTGCTCCCCACAGATGTCCACGTTATCCCTGCCGAAACATGGTATAAGGCCAAGACTTTAAAAAAAATCTGCTCTTCTCTGCAATGTATCCCAGATTGAAGAATGGTTGAGACAATTATGTTTTGAACTGGTGTGACTGCAGTCTGGAAAAACACAAGATGCAGTTTTAAGGAACAGAGAGCAAAGGTGAGGGAATGTTGTAAGGTATAGAAACATTAATAAACACCCTTACAGAAATATTAAGAAGAGCAATACTGTGTATTATGGCTACGCTGAAATGTGCTGTTTGTACTAAGGGAGCCAATCTAGAGGACCCTAACAATTCCCATGTTCTGAAAAATGGGATTGCTAATGTCGGGATAGTATGGGCATGAGTAGGGAAATGACTCTTGTTTGGATGAGAAATGGAGATCATATTTTGAGTCATGGTACCCCATGCTATTATGTTATGTCATAGCTGTTATGTACAGGTTCAGGGCATCTTTTTGGCAGAATTATGTTTTTTGTCACTGAAAGTGAGAGAGAGAGAGAGTGTGTGTGTGTGTGTGGTTTGAGGATGCATGGGGGATCTGGTGTGCTCATATGCAATTAAAGGGGACATGAAAGCCTGGCCAGTACCCGGACTGTATGTATGACCACAGCATCACCAGGTGCCAGTATGACTGGGCAGACAAAATCAGAGAAGGTTCTCTATAGCTAAATGCCAAAACATCCCTGTCAATAATAAGGGACCTTCAGAATAAGTGCATTCAACAGTGAAAACAGCACTAATGCATACCCATGATGCACATTTTTAGAAACCAATGATGTTGCTGTTGAGCATGTATTAGTGCTGTTTTCTCTGCTGAATGCTCATATTCTGAGGGATATGTTTTCACATTTAGCTATAGGGAACCTATTTAGATTCCTTCTGGATTATTTTTCATAGAGTACTTTAATAAGATCATATATTGTCGGCAGCGTGATAGGGCAGCCATACATCCGCTGTGCCAGGCACTGGGAGACATGACTGATGTTGTGACAATATTAACCAGTTTGTTTTGTAAGGCCTATATCCCTACCCAATACAGGATCTATGAGAGCTGCAAGAATGGCTACTTGATGTGATGACATAGAGATCTCCCCTCCCATTCCCACACAGGTCTGACCAGGGAAGCAGTGCCACAAAGTAGACTGTGGGAAGGCAGACAGGGTTGTCCCACAGATAGTGGATGTATACAGACTGACATATGCCATGATGGGACAGGTGTAGCTGCTGTGAGAAATGCCAGTACCCAGATAGGTGGGAATCAGATGCCATAGCCAGAAGGTCCTACTACTACTACTACTATTACTACTACTGATCATTTGTATAGCACAACAAGGCGTACGCAGTGCTGCCCAGACACACATAAAAGATGGCCCCCTGCTCAGCAGAGTTTACAATCTAGTCAAGACAGACAACACAGCAGGTGTGGACAGGATACATTTAGGGGGAATGGTGAAGAAACACAAGGGAGCTTAGGAGGATCAGATCCAAAAGTGGCCACAAAGTGGTGAACACTCAGTCTGGATTTGCAAAGGGCCAGAGAAGAAGCCTGACGTACAGACTCAGGTAGTTTGTGCCAGGCATAGGGAGCAACAAGGTGAAAGGAGTGAAGTCTGGATTTGGCAGTAGAATAGAAGGGCACCGATAGAAGCAATTTGCCAGAAGAGTGGAGTTCCTGACGAGGGGGGTGTAGGGAGAGATGAGAGAGGAACGGCAGTGCAGAGCAGCAGAATAAGGGCACTTATAGGCCATAGGCACGGAAAGGGCATACATTTGTTGCTCAGCAATATTGTGCATCCTTTGTGGAACTGCAATGTTAGTTTCGCGTTTTGTGCACTTGATAAGGGTCCATCCTTAGCAGTTTAAAGCGTGTTTGTAGAGATGACCAAGGCAGGGATCATTGGGGCCATTTTATAATGTGAAGTACCATTTGATGCAAGGGATGTCCTGACATACATGTTCATATTTACATTCTCTTATACCATGTTAGGGTGCACTGGGATTACCTAGCATTTTTCAGGGCATGAGGAGGTCTGGTATATGGTCTAGGTTGCAGCAGCAGTCTTTTCTCATTGGTAGTTATGTCTAGTTTTCATCAGCAAACTACTGTCAGTGTGAAGAGCAGCTTAGGAGATGCATGTTTTACCGAGGAGGCATGGCGTCTGCGGGTACATCCCGGAGACAGGCAGGATCTCAAACGTGCAACTTTTCAGAATACGGTAGACGCAGGGACGTCCAAAACGTTTACTCATGTCCCATAATATTATGGGGACATGTTTCTCCATTATATCGCATAGCCTTGCCTACACCCTTGTGCGTTCCGTGCGCCGGATGCATGCACGGGCTGGCTGCATAGTTCTTTGCCCGTGCAGTGCCGGACATGTCTATCGCCCAAATTCCAGACCTGCGAGCATGTCTAGATCCACAGATGCAGAATTAGATTCAAATGGGGCCCATTTTCAATTTATACGTGTCCACAGGCTGGATGTGCATGCTATGGAATCGGGTTCAAAGTGTTTAACGTGGCCTTTGACATCCTGCTTATAAACCAGCTTTTGGGCTTGTGAAGTCTTCTACATAAGCATTTAATTTCAGGTTTTAAGTCAGACATAAATATAAATGAGTTTTATTTTGAAACAGGACTCTCATTCTGTGCCTGCAGGGAAAAGCTCTTGAAAACACAGCCCACTCATATAATTGCTGGTTTAGCGGCGTACAGTGAACCCACTGTCCTACAAGTCAAACTTTTGCCCTTTCACTTTTTATCCCTAATGGCTTTCTCTGTTTTTAAACTTATTCTCTCTGTTTAGAAGGGGGACTGTTAAAGATCATTTAATGCCGACATGGTAATATTGCCGCCAAGATGCCTAAGCAGAATTTTAAATTTCTCTCAGTTAGCTCTTAGAGCATGTTGATTTGCAGAAGCAATTTAAATAGATTTTCCTGATTACTTCCTGTACAGGGCACCGTACTTCCCTGACATATCATGGCCTTCTAACCACCACCTAATTATAAGAGCTTCAATTCCCGTTCCGAGCGCTGGTGCCAGAAATCAAATGGTAGGGTTTTAAAAAACAATTCCCTTTCTTCTGAGTCACCGTTCCAGCTGAGATAAGGTTTTATAAGGCTTCAGTGTGTTTTCGTTCTTCTTCCCATGTGATTATCTGGGATTCTGTCCCATTTAAGGCTTTTTTTTTTTAATGTAGCTTCTGCCATAGAAAGCAAAGGGAAATCCAGGGCTGATCGCCCTAATTGCAAAACAAGTAAAATTGTCTATGAAAAACAGGATAAACCCGACAGTACTTCTAAACAAACTCAGAACAATCAAACAGCAAGTTTAGAACCTCATTTATTAACAGGTGCTAACCAGTTGCTGGAAATGGCTATTAATGAATATATTTATTTAGAGCTCAGACTTTTCTAGAAGTAGGTCAAGGAAGTTATATTCAGGTGCAGTATTGCCCTGTCTCCCGAGGACTTCAGTCTAAGGAGCACTTTTACTTACCCTAATATGGGCTAATGCAGTCTGTGTGGTACAATTCTACAGTAATTGCTCTTAGCATATGGAACGGGATGGGATGGAGAGTGTGTGTGGTGGCCGGTGACAGCTAGCATGTGAAATGACACCATGCGCCTTCTATCATGACCGCAGATAACTACTGATAGCCTGGTAGCATGGCCGCTGCCCATACAAAAAAAAGCCATACCACATAAATGCTCCTTCCCCCCAAGTCTGGTCCTAACCCCCACCAAGCAAAGCTCCCCCATCAGAGCCCTCCACAATCAGCACCCCCATCACACACACACACCCTTCAGAAACACCCCCCAGGAAAGCAACCCAACAATGCAAGCCCTCCCCTTCATCCCTGAGCAGGGCCTCCCTAATAAGGCCTCAACCTGGACCCCCACCCCACCCTGCCAAGCCCCCCTCCATAGGTTTTACCCAGGGACGTCCTGGGTAAACCTGGAAGAAGTGGCCCCCTCCACTCCTGCCCTAGCTCTGAAGCTCTCAAAATAGTACTGGTAATCCTTGATCTCTAGTGGTAGTCTCGCAGTACTACCGTTAAGGTTTACTGGCAGGGTCACGCCAACCATCAGGCAAACTATGCAGTCACTTAGGATGACAGCTTCTGGATGGAGGGAGAAGAATGAGGCATTCAAAGATAAAAGATAGATTCTAATAGCCAGGGGAGGTATTTCCTTAAGGTTTGCCTAGGGCGCCAACACCTTGAACCACTTCTGGGGCTGGCCCTGGTTACAGTGTGATTTTGAGAGTTACCAGAGTCATGGCAGGAGTGGCGAGGGACCGCTCTTTCCTGGTTCACCACTAAGATCATGAGGGATCCCCCCAGTAAGATCCAAGTGGGGGGGGGGCTCGATAGGGTAGAGGAGTGTCTGGGAAAAGCCCTTGTGGAAGGACCTGCTCAAGAGTGGGGGTATCATGGAAGAGGACTTGCACTGTTGGGTTGCTTTCCAGGGGGGAGGAAGGGTTCTGAAGGGAGATGTGCATGAGGCATGAGATTGGTGCTGATTGGGGGGGGACCTTAGATCGGGCAGGCTTTGATCGGAGAGGGTGGGATTGGGAATTGGTAGAGGTGGAGTACCATATTCACTGCTGTTGTCTTCTTGCCATATTCCTGTGGTTCCGGGGCCCATGTTTCCTATCTTAGGGGGAATGTGAGCCCATGCAGTAAGTATCTGCTCTTTGTACCAAATTCAGAGAAGATGATTGGGATGCCCCCTAAATTTGCTGCACAACACTTTAGTAAAAAGGCTCGTAAGTCTGTAACTGAAGCAACGGAGGGTTAATTGCTGTACTTTCTCAGAGGAAGGCACTTCAAAATCTTCTCCATTCATGGCCATTCTACTCCCAGAAAGTGATTTCAGCTGAGAAAAATTACCATAATGTACAATAAGGAGTTATTGGTCATTAAGACTGCTTTTGAAGAGTGGTGCCATTTTCTGGAAGAAGCACACCACCAAGCCCAGGTCTACACAGACTACAAAAATCTGGAATGAAGACCTCACAAAAAACGAACTTGCAACACATTGGTCACATCACACATTACAAAAGCACATTGGTCACGCTTCAACTTTATCCTGACCCATTGGCCAATGCCCTCTCTCTGAAAGAAGGGAATGAGTGTCAAAGTTATAATCTCCTCTCACCATCCTCCATCTAGAGAACTTTATCCTGTGCACTTGAAAGATGGACAATTTGGAACATATAAGGGTGAGTTTGCCCAACGATGAGTTTGCACAAGCTCCACAGAATGGAATGACAAGATTTGGAGAGGAGATATGTTGGAGCTGTCATCAAGGATTACTGTACTAAAAGGACAAATTTTACAAATGCAAGGGCACGGCACACATAGAAGTGTTTTGCAGCTGTCATGATACCTTAATGGCAGGCCATCCCCTCAGCATTCATAAGATTAGGGAACTGGAGGTCCAGGATGGAGCCAAGACATAAGGGACTATGTTACATCTTTTGACAACTTTGTCTGGAATAAGGTTCCACGAGACAGAAATCAAGGACTATTAATTCCACTACTGACACCTTCCTAAACCCTGGGAAAAAATTTCCATGGACTTCAACACAGACTTACCTATATCACTAGGAAAATCTACAGGCTTGGTGATAGTGGAATTTTTCTTCAAAGATGGCCCACTTTATCACTGCTATTGGTCTCGGAGGTGGCCCATCTTCATGCTCTGCCTTCCCACATTATCTCTGAGGGTCACGGTTCATTTTACAGTTCTGGCATGAAGCGATGAAGTTTCTGGATATTCAAGTCCACTTGTTTTGCCCTTACAATCCGCAATCCAATGGGCAAACAGAACGCTTGAACTAGATCTTGGAACAGAATCCATGATGCTTCTGCAACTACCACCAGAACAATTAGGTCCAGTTACTTCCAGTGGTGAAATTTGCTTATAATTTGGAGCATTGCCATTCTTTGAAGGTATGCACCCTTATATTCTTTTGGATGAAATCCACAATTCTAGAATTCCAGTGGCAGCAGACTGGGCCAAGGCTCTGAGCAAGCAGCATGCACAAGTATGGCTGGAATTCGAAAAGGTAAAAGAAACCCAAAAGAGGTTTGCAAACAAGAGATGCTGATGGAATCCTTCATTACTGGGGACAAGGTCTAGGTCTCCACCCACCATTTAAGTCATCGACCCTCTGATAAGACTGACCAAAAATTCATGGGACCATTTGTTACCCCAGAGCAAGTGAATCCCACAGAGTACTGCATACAGCTTTTGCTGAATCTGTATAGGACCCATTCCCTGATCAGCATGCCCCATCTCTGCTGCTGATTTCTGTGAGGGATCAGCTAGAATTCAGTGTTTATGGGATCCTGGATTCCAGGTATCTCTGGGGCTGTCTCCATTATTTGGTGCACTGGAAGGGTTATGGTCTAGAACAGCACAATTGGAAGTCTGCGGAGAACATTCATGCTAACCACCTGCTGACCATATCCCATCATGAGCACCCAGAGAAGCTAGGTCCTATGGCCCTAGGAGGAGCCAAGCCTGTGTGGTCTGCTGGGAATCTAACTCATAACCATGTGCAGAGGAGGTTAGTGACTGACAGCTGGAGTCACTGAGGTCATTAACAGGAAAAATGACCATCGTACAGTAGTAGTATAGGCCTGCTCTCTGGAAAAGGTACAGGAGGTGTGTTGTCTGAGCCACCATATATAAGGGAGCCTAACTAGACACACCTTTGCTGGTTCTTGGTGGGCTTGACCTGTGTTTGCTACCCAGGAAATTGTTACCACTAGACAGAGTGTTCTGCCGCACTTTTCTCTGCTTGACTTCTGTTCCATGCCTGACTCTTGCTCCACACTTGATTCGTGCTCCATGTCTGGTTTCTGCTCTACACCCAGGTCCTGCTCCATCCTTCCCTAGGGTATCATCTCTTCACCATGCTGCCTTCCCAGGGTGGGCCCTCATGATCGTTTACTCCTACTCTCTATTTCCTGTCTTTTAGTTAGTTTTCAGTCCCATGATATTTTAATTTCCCGAGAAGTCTGTCATGAAGGCCTTTGTCAAATATAGTGTATCAGTTGGCTCACCTTTACCAACATGTTTGTTTATCCCTTCAAAAAAATCTAATAAATTGTTAAGGCAAGACTTTCCTTTGCTAACTCCATGTTGACTTATTCCCATTAAGCTGTTCCCTATCGATATGGTCACTATGGGTCATTGTGCTGGAAGGGTGAGAAGGGCTTTTAAAATGGAAAGCTGGCCAGCATTCTGTAGGTTCAGATAGTTTCCCATAGAAATCCCATAGAAATAGACGCTCTGCACACCCAAAGTTACGACCCAATTTAACTGTAAATTTCCAGAGGTAATATATCTTTCTGTATATAGCTTGTATATAGTTTACCATGTTGTCTCCAAGTTACTGACCCTGTTATAATGTAAGCAAAAGACCCTGTTATAATGTAAGCAAAGGACTGTTCTAATGCGAAATTTGTTACCTGTAAACCGCGCTGATACCAAAGAGCGCGGTATATAAAAACTGTAAAATAAATAAATAAAATAAAATAAAATAAATAAATAAATCAAAGTCTTGGAGGCTTGGTTCTTGGAAAATATTGACCCATTGTTTCGGTTTTTGTACTCCTACAGAATATTCACATTTTCTTCCTGTAAACATGCTGAAATTAGTGAATTTGAATCTCTTTTTTGAATTACTGTGCCTAAAGATGGATAGACAGACAGACATCAATCCCTTTTATAGAATTCTTTTCAACATTCCAAATTATACATTATATGACTTATAAAAATAGATAATTCCCAGGGGAGCGATCATATTGCTGACTAAAGGGTCTAGCTTCTATCATTAATGCGCATTATTACTAACTAGGCCCCAATGAATAACATGGGGCCTGCACTGAAATTATACATGTTAACAGTGAATTAATGAGTGCTAACATTAGCACACCATAGTAACTAGACCTCTAAGGGGTATGTTTACTAAACCGCGCCCACGTGCGCGGCGCACAGTAGCGTACGCTAATGATGCACTTAAGTGTTCTTAAGTGCCCCGTACGCGTGCGCGTCACATTAACGGGCCCCCGTACATGTGCGCCTCACACTGACGGGGCCGCGCAAGTGTGCGGTGTGCTGATGTGCGATAGAGGCGTGGAAAGGCATTTCGAGGGTGGAGGAAGGCTCCCGAGGGGCGGGGGGACGGGGTCAATGGGTGGGAGGCAACTGCAGACAGCTGAAATGCGCCCCTTAAGCCTTTACACAAGGGCTAGGTATGATCCTGTTCAGAGGCACCGGTGAGCAATCACAAACAAGTGTGTGACTGCTACTGGCCTGCTTTATCTAGCTAATAAGAGAAAACTCTAAAGTACTGCTAATTTAATTTTCTTGGTTATTTCAGACCCACCTAAAGACATTCTCTATGTGGTATTACTGGAATGTGGACTTTGTACCATCGGGACCAAAGGTTTACTGAATCTGTTATTCTGAAACCATCTTTCTTCTCAAAGGAATGAATGAAGATGTTGTGGTTGCACAACAGTCAGCCTCAGAATGACTAGTAATTGTTCTTTTTCAATTATGGAAAGTCAGCTGAAGAGGAGTGCACTGTGCAGACTGTCTCGAAAATTTGGACAAGGCATCCATTGGAACTCACAAAAACTCAATTCATGCACCATGCATTGTTAGTAGTTTTCCTGCACCCCGAGTCAAAATTAAAGACTAGAGATAGATAAATACTTAAGAGAACTCAAAAGAGAACTACCATGGCTGTTTTTTTCTGTGCAGTCACAGTCTTATAATTATAGCTGTCGTCATCTATGAACCATTCAGTGGCTCTTTAAATTCACTGGGTCCAAAATTCAGCAGCAGTGATTAGTGCGATTATAGCACCTAGATGTCGCCACTGAACACTAAACCTAGATATTCAACGCCGGGGCCATATCCAGCCACCGGCATTGAATATCTGGATTTGCTGCACAGCCCGGAAGCTAACTGGTCAGCAGCGATATTGAGCCACTGCCCATTTAGCTCCACGGGTAAAGATAGGCTAGCTTTTACCTCACCTATCTACAGGTCTGTGAATCATGTAACTGCCTTTGAATATCGTGCCCACTGTTATTTCATAGTAAGTACAGAAACATAGAAAACGACAGAAGATGAAGACCATAGGGCCTAGCCCAGGCCCGTACCTAGCCCTGTGCGAGCGGTGCGGCCGCAAAGGCTTAAGGGGCGCATTTTAGCTGTCTGCCGTTGCCTGCCACTGCCACTTTTTCTTCTCTCAGAGGTGGCAGGCAATGACAGACAGCTAAAACGCACCCCTTAAGCCTTCTCGCCAGCATGCTAAGCAGATCTGTCCCTCCCTGCAAGAGCAAGAGCAGGGAGGGACAGATCTGCTTAGCATGCCAGCGACTTGCACATCGGGCGCGCCTCTTCTCTCCCGCCACGGGGGGGGGGGGGGAGAGGGGAGCGCACACCCGATGTGCAAGTCGCACAGGGCGCGATTTGCACTCGGTACGGCCCTGACATAGCCAATCCCACAGAAAACCTCTGCTCCCTTTTCACGCTTTCCTGAATTCAGGTACAGTTCTCGTCTCCACTGGGGAGTTAGGTACTCAGAATAAAACTACAAAAGGGTGGCCCTGCGGCTTGGTAAGAATGCTGTGGTAATGGGAATCTCAGTCATGGTCCCTTGTGGAATTGGGGCTGCAGGAATCCAGATGTGCTGTGGGGGCAGTAACTATGATTACAAAGCAGAAGAGCAATAGCATACACATTGGCAGATGCAAGTAATGAGCAGTCCAACCTTCAAAAGCTGCTAGCTGGATAACTGCTGAGCAACATGATATTCAGCAGCACTATCCACATACAGGGTCATTCCGAGCCACGAATAGTGGGGATGGACGGTTATTGGCCGCTCTGCCGACTTCGACTACCTTTCCCGTACATTGTACAGGGAGGTTAGATGGGGGCAGGAAAGGGGCCTGCAATGTTGATCCTGTATGTCCGGGCCTGGCAGACTGAGGTGGAATAAGTTCCTCTAGTCAGCGAGGGATGGCAGGCCCAGCTGGCAGAAGAGGTAGGAGGGGGTGGAGGAGATCCCCGCAGCCCGACCCTGGCTTTGGGAGGCCAGATCGGGGGTCAGGCTGTGGGGAATGACAAATATAGTCGGTGGCCGGGGATCGCGGCTCCTGAATGGAGCCACGGTGTCATAGCAACCGTTCGCCATGGCACTGCGGCTCCATTCAGGAGCCTTGACTGAGTTAGCCGGGTTAGGCCTGTACGTGCAGACCGACCGGGATCGGGGTCCCAGATGACATACTGGTCTGGATGCTATTCTGATCCCACAGGGCTAGACGTGCCCCATGGGATCAGAATCCCATTTAACTCTGTGCGTCCAGTTCCTGCCGGGTGCACAGAGGGCCAGGACATCCAGGATGGAATCAGGCCCATAGTGTTGCTGAATATTTCCTCGGACCATATCCAGATAGTGTCGGGGCGGTCTGTGAGAGGAGCCGGGCCAAATGTTTGAGTTTTTCGGTTAGCAGTGATATTCAGAACACTAACTGGATAACAAAACACAGAAAGTTAGGTCAAACATAAGCAGGTTTATGAGTTTTTTGCTATCCCGATAGCAGTTGAATGTCACTGCTATTTGGGTAGGTGAAATCAAGCGGCTGGTTTGAAAGCGAGGAACACGGTTGGCAAATCCGCTAAGCACATTAATCACGGTGACTGGGATATTCAGCAGAACATGGTTAATGCCGCTGTATATCCCCAGGTGCCTCCACCGAATACCCCGATACTAGCCGGCTAGCAGGAGCAGAGGTGGCATCTGAAGATATCCAGGAAGTGGCTGCCCGGTTAGCTACGGAGCTCTTTGTCTGACCCAGATATTCAATGCCAGTGGCCAGATATGGTCCCAGGATTGAATAATTGGGTGTAAATTCCAGCAGCTTTATATAGGTTTGCCAATGCTGCTGAATATCCCTCCTCCCCCCTGGGATATTTACTGCTGGAAAATCCAGATTATGGCACTGAAGGTCCAGTTTCTTTTTTTTAACACTGTGGCCAGGGCTTACAAAATGCTGGGCTACAGAGTTTAAATATGAATCTCTCGATGACTCCCAATTAACTCAGAAATGATACATAAGAGCTTGTCATTGGGGAAACAGAGGAGATAATTCAAGATACAGGCATACTATCAGGTAGAATCCTTTACGACAGGAGCTATCATTTCTTTACAAAACTAAGTCATCTTGAAGGTGTTTCCATGATAAGACAACAGATGACAAAAGTCCACATTACAGAAGCTACTGTCACCAGATCTATTGTACTTCACTTGGGACACCTGTAAGAAAGGTGGACAATCAAATTGAATACATGAAATGGAATATGATCATTCTTGGTCAATGACTGACTTATCTCCATACCCTTAGCAATGGTCTGTCCAGATCTGGATTTCAATGGAGGTCTACTAGAACTGTGCCGAAAGAAACAAAATTCTGTGGGTGGCAAAATTCCGAGGGTTGCAAAATGTTGTGATGCATCAAGTGCGGCATTCGTTCACTTGTCTTTTTTTTTAACCATTTATTAATTTTTGCCACCAGTACAACACACAGGCAAGAAAATAGCTTTGTGCTCATACAAAATGGCATATCAATGCAACTTATACTGAACATCATCATAGATAATTAGACAAAATGTTCCTTTTCCCCTTTTCTATTTACCTTCCCCATGAATATTTTCCTATACTCCCTCCTTCTCCCCCCCCCCCCCCACCAGAGATGTTGAATTTGGAAGTGGTGCCAAAGCCACTTATATCTCAACCATTGAGGCTTCCTATATTCTTTATACACATAAAACCTTGCTCGGTCAATGCATGAAATGTGCCCATTGTCGAAAACTGGGAGGTGTCTCCCCCACCTATTCCTGTAGAATAGCTTTCTTCACACCCCAGATACCTAGCATAGTAAACCCACCCACCACCTTGGTGATCTTTTGCTCCCGGAGTGTCCAGTCCTCTCTGTTCACTTGTTTTATTAAACTGTGCAATTGCATATCCTATTAAAGCAAGAATTCCACAGAACCAGTAGTCCGCCTGGGAATTTTCTTGGCAGTATTACTCAGTAGCCTAGTGGTTAGAGCAACAGATTAGCACCCAAGAAATCCAGATTCAATTCTCACTGGTACTCCCTGTGACCTTGAGCAAGTCACTTTACCCTCCATTGCCTTGGAAGAAAAGGCCTGGTAAACTACTTCTGGTCATACCTTGCCAAGAAAACCCAGGGGCTGCTGAGTCACTGGGAGTCAGCATTGACTTGATGGTACTTAAAAAAAAATCTCTCTTCTGCCACCTTTGTAGCTTTCACTGTAGAGCAAAACCTAAATCAGTAGCATTAGCCCACCATGTCATGGTGTGACTTTCCTAACTCTACATAGCTAATAATGGTTTATGGACTATACCTTAAAGAACTTGTCTATATGCTTTTTATACCCAGCTAGCTGATTTGACCACAACTAAGGCTGATCCAACCATCAGGCAAACTAGGTGGTCACCTAGGGTGGCAGCTTCTTGGGAGAGGGGGTTACTGCAAAGAGCAGGGCATTCAAAGCTGAATAATAGATTCTGACAGCCAGGGAGGGCAAAACGCTTAAAGTTTGCTTAGGGTGCCAGCACCTTGAACCAACTCGGGGGCCAGCTCTGACCTAGGGTTGCCAACTGGCTCCAGATGCACCTGCCAGGCGTGATCCAGTTCTGGGTTTACCCCATTGCATGCAGGGACATGTAGTTCTGATTTTTTTATTGCACTCCATAAGAAAAGCAAGACTGCAAGTCCCTGCATGCAATGGGATAAACCCAGGATTGGATCAAGCCTGTCGGGCACATCTGGAGCCAGTTGGCAACCCTACTCTGAGTACAACGCAGAGGCAATGCCAGCGTAAAGATGAGCCAGTGAAGCAGCAGTGCTTAAGGGTGCCAAAAGCCCTGCCTTAATCCCGGCTGTGGGGCCCAACCAACCTTTCTGAGTGTTACTTTCTGCCTTTCATCTGCTGCCCGCTGTTACCAGCATGAGAAACAGGAAGTGCCAACCCTTACATTTAAAACACACACATAATACTGGTGGCATGGGGCAGCTGATGAAAGGCAGAGCGACAGAGAGCGAAGGGAGATACTCTCGTGGCAATGGCTGTGGAGAGGACGGTGCTCCAGATATATAATGGGGAGAAAAGCCAGGCAGAGGCTGAGTGGGAGGGAGGGAGGAAGAACAGGGGAAGCCAGTGCTGACAAAGGTTTGGTGAATGAATAGGGAGAGGAAGACAGATACTGTGGGGAAAGAGGGAGATGCAAGGGAACGTGGGGAAGGAGGAGCTGGGGGATGGATGTCGGGGGAAGAGGGATGAAAGGTAGAATAAATGGATGCTGTGAAAGGAGGCAGGGGGACAGATGATGGAGAAGGACGCATGTGTGTGGATGCCTAGGAAGAGAGGAAAGAGATATGGGAGAGTGACAGTGCAGATGCTGCGGAATGAGGACACAGACTACTACCCACTGGACTGCACTCATGCCCCCCCCCCCAACTCTACACAAACCCCTTGTGGAATGAGGACAGGCAGGAGGATGGATTCTAGAGAAGGAGGCCTGTGTGTAGATGCTGGGAAGAAAGAGGTATGGGGAAGAGGCAGGTTGCAGATGTTGAAGGAGGGGCGAGGTGGGGGAATGGATACTAGGGCAGGAGGCAGATGAATGATTTCTAGGGAAAGAGGCAGGAGGGCAGATATTTGGGACATGAGGATGGGGAGAAAAGTGACTCAGTTCAGATTTAGGTGGAGACTCGGGGATTTGGGTGGGAGAGCAGAAGAACATAGAGAAAGAATATCTGTGGCCGGGTATTTGAGTGGGGACTGAGAGCTTGGATGGAAGTGTGAATGGATATTTGAGGTTTCAGTAGGAGGGGGATCTGGAGAATGGGAAGCTGGGGAAGGAATAAGAGGCAAGGGGGAGTGGGAGGACTACAAAGGTGAGGGTAGGAGATGGAAAGCTGGTGGTACATAGATGAAAGATGAAAAGAAGGAGACTGAAGACTAAAAAGCGAAGAAAGAGGAATAATATCTAAGTACTGGCAGATAAACAGGCATATGAGAGATGGAGAGAAAAGACAAAATAGAAGGATCAATGTCAAATATAGATATAAAGGAGGATGAGAAGAGGACAGCGAAAGAGAAAAAACAGAAAATGGAAATAGACTCTGGAACAGGCCTTAAGAGAAGATCAACAAAACGCAGTGGAAATGAGAGACCAGGGCCAACATAATTAGAAAAATAAAATGATAACAAAACACAAGTACAAAAAATATATTTTCTGGTTTGGAGAATGGACTATGTCGGCTCTGAAAATGTGCGTTTCCTATGCTCGGGAGAAATTCATTTTTCTTTGGGGCAACTAAGTTGTGGCAGCATGTGCAAAATGCCAGTGTGATAGGTGCCAACCAGGTATGGTAAATGCAGGGGGCGTGCCCAACATATTCCCTGCATTTAATGCACAGGGTATACACTTTCCGCATGCCTCAGCAGGGAATGCAGGCCCATGGAAACACCACTGTGAAGGGTGACTTGTAGTTTCTTGGGGGGTTTTGAGGTGCTGGTCTGTCTGTGTTTTGCATGTATAAATGAGGTGAGGGATTGTGTTCAGGGCCGGATTTACCTTGAGTGAGGCCCTACGCCAACAAAAATTGTGGGCCCCCAGCAGGGGCGGCCCAAGGGGGGTGCGGGGCCTCATTTGCATAAGGGCCTCATTTGCATAAATATTTGCATAATGTTACCATATACTAACTTTTAGTAAACATGCCTCTTAATGAGGGTATGGATAAATAAAGACTAAAAGATTTCTACATTACTATAATCCAGTGCCAACTGTTTTGCATAAAGATACAGCCCAGCAAGTTCCTAAAATATCACAAAGAGACAAAAAACTTGGATTATTCAATGTATCATGAAATTTCTTTCTCTTAAACCGTTCCTTTAAATCAAATAAAGGACTTACTCTGTGGCAGAGGTCTTTCCTGAATTCCTGGGTCCTCATTTTTCCAAAGTCTTAAGAGTTAGACGGAATTTTTAAGGATTACCTTAAATCCAAAAGCAGGAGGGAGGAAAGTGGCGGTGGCAGGCATTCTCTGACTGCCACCTTCTGAATGCACTTGACCTTTTGTGTTTATTTTTACCTTGCTGTTCTTTCCTATGCCACACATCAAGGAAAAAGGAAGGTAAAACTGCAGGAGAGCAGTCAGAGGTCAGCAGGCAAATGTATTTATTTGTGAATCCCGCTATGGGGATGAAGACTCCGGGCGGCCCGCTTGGTAAAACGGGGGTGGAAGGGAGACCCTTTGCTTACGTATGGGTTGGATGTCTCGCTTAGCCCGGAGGATTGAGTCCCTCCAGTTCAGCTGGTGCAGGGAAAAGCGATGCTGAAGCTGCAGTTGGTGGATCCCCACTGGTTAAACCCAGCGGGTTAACCCTCCTGATGGAACAGCTGCTTGGCCCTGGAAGTGTTAGCCAGGGTGGGTCAGGATCTGCTACCACTGCTACAGCATGGACTGTCCGCGGGGCCCCCTCCGCCCGACTGAATCCGTCCCTCCCTCCCTGCCGGCTTTGAGAGGCGCGAAGGGAGAGTGTCTCCCTCGCGTCTCTGTTAAGCCCGCAGGGGCTGATGGGAAATTTCCCATCTGCCCCTGCGGGCTTAACAGAGATGCGAGGGAGACACTCTCCCTTCGCGCCTCTCAAAGCCGGCACGGAGGGAGGGAGGGGGCCAGGGGGCCCCGCGGGACAGTCCATGCTGCCGCGGCAGCAGAGGGGGGCCCCGCGGGACAGTTCATGCTGCCGCGGCAGCAGCCAGCATTTTTTTTTTAAATTTAATTTTAAGAATTTTCAATTTTTGTGGGCCCTTGTCAGCTGTGGGCCCTAAGCCACGGCGTAGATGGCGTATAGGTAAATCCGGCCCTGATTGTGTTAACATGTAGGTTCTGCATAGGAAACTGTAGTAATTCAGCTTGTTCTTTTTTCCGAGCTGGAGGTTACTGGTGTTCTAGAACACTTGCAGTGCTGACTTTCCGTAGATAGGATTGGTGCGTTTGAGTTTGAGTTGATGCTAGTACTTGTATGGTATGACAAGCTTCTAAGTGTCATTTTCCAGGATTTTGTGTTACTTCACAAACTGTCTGGCAGTGGAGAGAGTTTGTGTTGCTGTTCCTGAAGTGGCAATACAATTAGGGGTATGTTTACTAAAACCCCGGTAATGTGCGCGGCACACTAGTGTGCGGATGCCATATAAGGAGTGGGCGTTTCAGTCTGAAAAAATCAAAACCGTGATTAATCATGCGCTAATGTGCGCTGCGCTCATGTGCGCCCCGCACATTAGCGCATGAGAAAGCTGCGCGGGAAGCATAAGTGGCGCGCTGATGTGCAAGCACAGGAACAGAGCCCCAGTACAATGGTTAAGACACTGACCAATAGTGCCGGGATCAGGGGTTCAATCCCCCACAGTGCCCAATGAACAAGGCTGGCTGAGGCATTACCTGTTAGGGGTAATATTGCTTTACGAGGCATTTTAATATTGGGCGGCATAAGGCGGCGCGCTGATGTGCAAGCACAGGAACAGAGCCACAGTACAATGGTTAAGACACTGACCAATAATGCAGGGATCAGGGGTTCAATCCCCCACTGTGCCCAATGAAGAAGGCTGGTTGAGGCATTACCCATTATGGGGAAGATTGCTTTAGGAGGCATTTTATTTTTATTTCAATTATCACTACTAGCAAACGCACTCTCAAAGCGTGTTAACATAAGGCGCCCCATAAGGCACATTTTAAAGTGCACTGTCCGCCAAGGCACCCTAGAATGTTGCTTATAGGGCGCTTTATAGGGTGCCATATGAGTTACCGCAAGGTCACAGCACTGTTATTGATGGCAGCACTGTGCAGTTTAAGGAATGAAAATCATAAGTAGGTGTGCTGACATGCAAGGAGGAGCAGCAGTGGAGCACAATGGTTAAGACACTGACCAATGATGCAGGAGTCATGGGTTCAATTCCCCACTGTGCCTAATGAAGAAGGCTGGCTGAGGCATTACCTGTTATAGGTAATATTGCTGTAGGGGGCATTTTATTTTTATTTTAATTAGTACTGCCAGCAAACACACCCTCAAAGTATTGTAACATAAGGTGCTGCATAAGGCGCCTCATAGGGTACCCCAGAGGGCACATTTTAAAGTGCACTGTCCGCCACGGCACCCTACAATGTTGCTGAAAGGGCGGCCTATAGGGCGCCATATAGGGTGCCCTATGAGGTACAGCAAGGTCATAGCACTGTGTTTGATGGCAGCACTGTGCATTTAAATGCATGGAAATCTTAAGTAGGTGCGCTGACATGCAAGGAGGAGCAGCAGTGTAGCACAATGGTTAAGGCACTGACTGCTGATACAGGGGTCATGAGTTTGCTCCCCAGTGTGCCTAATACGTAAGGCTGGCTGAGGCATCAGCTTTGCAATGTATGTATTGTTTCCTGCAGCACTTTATTTGTATTTTATTAATTGCTGCCAGCAAACACGCCCTCACGTGCCGTAATTGAAGGTGCCGCATAAGGCACCCTATAAGGTACTCCATAGGGCACATTATAAAGTGCACTGTCTGCCACGGCACCCTAAAATGTCCCCTATAGGGCACCCTATAAGTTGTTCCACAGGATAATTTATAGTGCACCTTATATGGACGGTAACCATAAGGTGACCTATAGGGCGCCCTATAAAGTGCCCTCTGAGGCACCTTATGGGTACAGTACGATGAGGGTGTTTTTGCTGGCAGCAATAATGTACATTAAAAATAGATAATGCTTTGGGCAGCCCTATCAAATAACCCCACTGTGGGTTTGAACCCACAACCTCTGGTTCTACAGGCAGTGAAGTAACCATTGTGCTACAGCTGCTAGCAAACCCCTGGCTGGCTGCAGAGGGAGTGCACACCACCACACAGTCTGCTGTGGTCACAAGGATAGGGTTAGCACACACGTACCCATGATGCACTGCACATGCAAATCAGCTGTCCACAGATAAACATAAGATGGGGTATGCACCCCCACAGTACCTCGGCCTGGTAGGGCGAACTGACCATGTCCACCCCCACAGCACCTCGGCCTGGTAGGGGGTACTGACCGTGTGTTTTACTGGCACAGAGTAGCTACACACCGTCACATTGTGCGGGTACTGTGCTCACCCTGAGGGTGCGGTGAGGCGCCCAGTACCAGGTCCACAGCACCTTCCATAGCAGAAATAGGCCATTCTGGAGGTCCAAAGCAGTGTTAATGTGTGAGATAGGTAGTTTCTGCAGAAACACTTTGGCTATATTTGTCTGTCTCAGTCAGGTGTAGCCCCTATGGACCCCCAAGAGGATTATGTACCACCACTTTCTTTCTCCAGGGTTGAGGGTGGCAAACAGGGTCTCCCATCAACAGATCCACATTCTACCTCCCTGCAATGGTGGCAGTAGAGGGGACCATCAACCCCGGTCCGGCTGGGGAACAGACACCCTACAGGGCAGTCAATGCAGCTCTTTACACCTCCATAACACAATAGCAGACAGACATTAGACCTGGATATGCTAAGCTGCACCCAACCACTATCTGATATTCTCCTGCAGCAAGCCTTCAGCCACTGCACCCACTCCATCAAGACACATACCAGCTGCAAACAATCTGCTAGCTAGTCCATAGTGCATGTTCCTGGTGAAAATGCATGCACCCAGAACTGGGATGTCAGCATACACAACAAGCAGATAAATCAGTGACTGGGCACCAAAAGGAAACCCATAAATACCACATGACAGAAATACTATCTAGCACTATGGGGGTGCTTAGCCATGCTGTCGTCACTGCACAGTCAGGGTGAGAGTGATCTCCCAGCAGGACATACTGAGGTCACCCTGTCTGTGTAGGTGGTGGCCAGACACTAAAATGTCCCAGCCAGTGCCCTATGCCCTGTGCAGATGCATCCTGGCCAGGCCACCCTGTCTGGGCTATACCCATGGTACCTTGCTCCTCATTATGCACATTGGCAGGCCAATACTGGCAACAGTGCTGGCAGTGTGGGCTCTGGAAGGTGTTTGCAGCCACCACACACTGTATAGACAGACACACACTCCCACACCTATGCCAGCATTGTGCTACTATAGAGGAGTTTAGCAGCCCTGCCCACCACACCAGTCCTGGGCACAGTACAGGCATGGATATGGTACGCAATACTGTTGGGGGTCACTCCTTAGGGTAGTAAACACTGTCAGAGACCAGACCTGAAGCAAACACCGCAGACATCAGAAAGATTGTTATGATGGAGCTCAATGAGCAAACTGTGCTTAACGTAGGACTTGCTATCTGCCAGTAATCATAGGAAACGTTTGATAGCTGTGTACCGTATACCCAGGTGTAGGGTGGCATTGCTAAGGTATGCAAGTGTTATTATTGGGAGATACACGCAGGGCCCAATGTCCTGCCTCTTCAGGAGGCATTGGCCAATGGGGCCTGTGGGTGTGGGTGTGGGTGTGTCTGCCCCTGTTGTCTGCTGCTTTACGGCAGAGGTTCCAAACTCCAGTCCTGGTGTGCCAAACACTGTTCGGGTTTTCATGCTGTCCCTCATGAATATGCATGAGCTACATCTGCATACCATGGGGGTGGTGCATAGATATGCAGCACAAGCATCTTTATTAGAGGCAGCATGGAACCTGAATGGTGTGGGGCCCTCCAGGACTGCATTTGGGAGACTCTGGTCTAGGTAATGCGCCTGTTTGTGGTGTCTGTGCTCGGTGGGGTAAAATATAGGCGTATTAACCGTGCGTATGTTCTCAGCAATAAAGGTTTGTCCTTACTATCATGGTTTAGTTGTGGGAAAAATATGTGGACTGGATTGGCAGTAGCCCCAGCTGGGCTTTGAACCTGTGACTTTCTGTTCTTGCACGCACTGTCTGTGTGCACTGCATCACTGTGTTGCCACAGATATGCTGCATTCCCTGGGGAGTCCAATACTGTACATCTGATAGGGCCTGTTTGTTGCAGTGCACGGCACCCACCTGGACAGGGCTAGGCTATGGTCTGCTGTGGCCACCAGCTGCTGCCACCTCCACCACCAGTACCGCTCCATCCTTAGATTGGAGACAGCATAAACCCTGAAGGATTTGTGGCCCTCCAGGACTGCATTTGGGGTAATCTGCTCTAGGTAATGTGCATGTTTCTGGTGTCTGTGCTCTGTAGGGTAAAATAGAGGTGTTTGAGCCATGCTTATGTTCTCCTCAATAAAGGTTCGTCTTCACTATCACGATATAGTTGTGGGTAAAATATGGGGACTGGATTGGCAGGAGCCCCAGCTGGGGCTTGAACCTGTGACCTTCTGTTTCTAAACACACTGGTTGTGTGTACTGCACCATCGTGTTGCCACAGAGACAGTGCATTCCATGATGAATCCATGACTGTTTGTCCGGCAGGGCCTGTCTGTTGCAGTGCATTGCACCCACCTTCACAGGGCTAGGCCATGGTCTGCTCTGGGCAGCTGCCACTGCCCCCCTCCACCTCCAGTACCCCTGTGCCACCATGCTGACATGCCCTTCTGCTGGTGGTGCTGGTGGTACGCAGTCTCAGGCCATCGTGTGTGCGGGTAGGCGGCTGCCTATGGTGCAGGTTCTGGGGTAGGGGTGCCTGCATATCTGTCCGCACGTCCCCCAATCACCGCCTGCCAATGTTCCGTGCCCTTGGGGGTACCTGCTGGGTACTATCCCCTGTGACACTGTGATAAACACTCTCGTGCCCATGTTGGGCCCTCATCAGTTGCTGTCTGGCTGCTGTTCAGTTTCAGCATTCCTAGGTGCCATCTAGGCATCTGCCTAGTCCGCACTGTGCCCCAGCTGCACCACAGCATGTGCCGCCTGCAGCCCTCTGTATCCCCTTTCCCAGCATCTGTCCAATTGCCCATTCCGACCTGCCCGCCCTGCTGTTGTGGAAATGTGCATGCCATAGGTAACCTGCCCAATGGAGAGGGAAACCCTGATCAGTGCTATTTCACTGTGGGATCATTCACCTTGTATGGGGACGGAGCGTAGACCCTTCTAAAATTCATATTTATTTTTTGGGGCTTTTTTGGGAGTGTTTTTTGATGTTTCCCATTACTATCACTATTGCCCAGCTTGATTATAATTTTATTATATTTTGTTGGGGTCATTTTTAATGTTTATTTGCCCTTTTGTTCCGTGCACATGTATCACACTGCTCACTTTTTGTAGGTTTCCCTGGTTTTGCTGACAGAAATGGTTTCTCTTCCCTTTAAATCGGCTCTACCGCGAGGTTTTCACTCACGGTATTTTTTTACTCGAATTTCAGCCCCGCTCCTGTGCGGGGAGCCTCTCCCCTCCCACTATCCACCCATTGACCCCGTCTCTCCGCCCCTGGGGAGCCTTCCGGCGCCCTCCGGGAGCCTTTTCACGCCTCTATCGCACATCAGCGCGCTGCGCACATGAGTGGGCACTTTAGTGCAGCGCACACATGTGCGGGGCACAAAAATGCATCATTAGCGTGCGCTAAGGTACCTTATCACACGCTATTGTGCGCCGTTTAGTAAACATATCCCTTAGACTATTTTTTTTTGTCTGGTGAATAGTAAGAGGAATCATCCTAGCTCTGTTGTTGGGATCCCAAGATGCCTTGACCCTTGGATGCTCCTTTATTTCGTTGTGTGCACTTTCAGGCATTCTGAGACAGGTTGTTTTCAATGGCAGCCCCTAAATTATGGAATGCTTTACCGGCAGACCTACAGAACATTTCTGATATCGTGTTGTTCCGAAAAAAACAGAAAGCATATTTTTTTCTGGAGGCTTTCTCAGCTTTTCTTACAGGTTACAATTTTTGAGCATGCGTCTCTTAGGCATTTTTCTTTAGGGTAGAAGCAGATTGATTTGATATGAGTTTTGTTTTTAGGTTTATTTTTTTTTTTTTAAATTTAACATCTTTTATATACCGCGCTATTTGTTTTCAGTGCGGTTTACATATATCAAAGGTTGCACATTCACAGGACAATTGTGTGCTTACATTATAACAGGAGATTTGAACTTGGAACAACAGGGTAAACTATATACATCTGTACAAAACATTTTAGATTCTTTAGTATTCTTAAGAAGGGCTAAGGCAAAACAGCGGAGAACTTGTGGCAAAATTGCTTATGTGGAAATTGAGAGTGGAGATTGAGAGTTTGTGAGTTTTGGAGTGCGGATGATCGGAAGCGGATTGGATGCTTGTGAAAAGTGGAGAAGGAAAATGTGGTTAATGCTGTGTCGATTGATTTGATTGTCATGTGCGTATTCTATGCATGTTTTATTGTAAACCACCTAGCAGATAGCACAGAATATAAATTCTTTTAAATAAATAAATGTGGCGTGTAAGTTAAAGAAGTGGAGATGCAAGATAGTTATACTGAGATTCTGTCCAATGCTATATAGAATCCAAACTGCGTTCTCATATATGGGAATTTGTTGAATGATGCTAAGCAGTAGAAATAAATTTGAAAGGGTCCTTAGTGTGGGAAGTCACTTTAGAAGATACAGGAACAGTTGCAAGCGGGCCCGTGGGCCCCTTTTTCCTTGGGGCCCTCCTGCACTGCAAGGGCTGTTTGGGCAGAATTTATACCACTAATTCCATGAATTATAACAACAGTTTCCTGGATGGCTGAAACTGGCTGGGGCTGGAAAATAATGAGAATTGGAGAATCAACACAGAGAGCTCAATAGCCAATTAGAGCTGATTTGCATTTCCACTTAAGGAGCAGACTGATACCCTGCGCTGGTTTCGTCTTCCTTTTGGCTGCGACTGGAGCTAGCCAGGAGCTGCTGTTGGACTCACTGGAGCTCAGGGGAGCTCGAACAGTAACTCAAACAGGGAGCAGCATTTGCACATATGCAGAAGATTGAGGGCAGATAACAGTAGCAACAGTGGATGCACAGAAAATGCAGATTTCTGGAGGAAGAGGAACTCTGAGATCTAAATGTATGGAGTACTTTAAGTCCAAAAACTGAGTAAGGAATGGTATTACAACAGACATTTCCTTTTGGCATGGGGTCAGGCTCGCAGTATGAGCGCCAAGATCTGCACAGCTCCTACCTCAAGATTAGCTCTCAGGTGGGGGCGCAAAAGCAAAAATTGACTCAGAGTGCCGCAACCCAGGGCCATCCTGTCCAGTAGGCAGACTAGGTGGCCACCTAGGGCAGCAGACCCTGCTGGACATTATGGTGGCTTTCTGCTGCCACTTCAGTACCGCAGAAGGCCATGAATTTTGATGCCCTAGCACACACGCATAGCCTGCCACTTCTGACCCCCTTCTAATGCAACTTCCTTTCAGAGGGGGGCAGGAGCGGCAGGCCATGGTGTATGCACGGACACCAAAACATACGGCTTGCCGTGGCACAGAAGCGTTGGCTTTAATTCCGTTGTGCCTGTGCTGCTGACACCCTTCCCTCAAGATGAGAAGAGGAATCGGGGTGGGGGGGCAGCTCAGCTCAGCTTGGGGGGGGGGTGGCAGAAACCCTTGGGCCGGCTCTGCCACAACCCCTTGAGCTGGCCATATCTGACTTTCCTAGGAAGGAGGGGGCATGGCACCAACAGTGCCTAAATCCATCACTGGGTCTATCTGTCAGATTGAGAGTACCAGAAACAAAAGACCTCCATTTTCTCTAGATCAGGTACAGTATGTAATTCACTACTGATGTGTCTCACCTTGCCTGGGAAGGGAAGGACCAACTCTAGGAGAAAGTGAGTAATTCAGTTTGTTTGTTGGTGCCATCTTTGGCATTTTTGCTGAGAGGACCAGAAGGCCAATGTAAGAGTACTGAATGCCCAAGGCAAATCTTTAGCTGTGCACCCTTCTCAACTTTCTCCTCTCTCTCTATTCCCTTTACTAGCCACTGAAACATTTCCCTCTCCTTTCCTCTCCCCCAACCCCAGGAACAATCCTCTCTTTCTTTCTTCTTAACCCAAGAACATTCCAGTCTCTCTCTTCTCCTTCTCCCCAAAAAACGCTCAATGCTTTACCTCCACAGCTCCCCTGATCTTCTTTGTCCTGCAATCCTCCAGTGAAGACTGCCCCCTCCCCTCCCCCCCCCCCCCCCCCCCCCCCCCCCCCCCCCCCCCCCCGCCAGGAAGGGCAGTTGCTTCACACAGCTTCAACTTCCTGTCCGTGGTATCAACTATGAGATGCATTGATCTTGAGATTAATAGAACAAGACTGCCCCGTGGACAGGAAGTTAAGACAGTGTTTAGTCCTGTCTGCCTCTTTTTACAGGTGCTGCTTTCATTCCCAGGTTGGCTCCACTGTTAAAGGACACGCCATGAAACTGCCATCCCCTACTTCCCATGCTTTTTGCGTTGCACAAGAAATAGAGAGACTCCTGTCCAATGAAGAAGACTTGAAAGGTCTGTGGAATCCTGGAGCTGTTGTCCCCAAAACTGTGGCATCCTAAGTCACTGCCTAGTTTGTCTAATGCTTTCACCAGCCGTGGAAGACTAACAGTAAAGCCAAACTGTGATAGTAATATTGTAATGTGAACAGTTGTCCACGGAGTGAGATTACTAATTCATTTTATATAGGTCATCAAATGACTTTCAGATGCTAATGACTTTCAGTAACTACTAAGGATAATTGTCTTTAAAAAAGGTACCAGATTAGATAGCAACCTTGGGCCGGAGGGACTGGGGTTCCTAGTCCCACAGGTGCTCCTTGTGGTCATGGGCAAACCACTTAACCTTCCGTTGCCTCAGGTACAAAATGCAGATTGTGAGCCCTTCAGGGACAAGGGAAATATATACTGTACCTGAATGTACACTGCTATATTGCACTTCCACCAGGCAGTATATAAATGCCTATAAATACAAATAGAAATAAAGGGTTCCACACTCTAGCTGCACTGGAGAAAAGGAAACAAGGTCAGAAAGGTTCCAGATCAGCAACACGGTCTAACCTGGGCAGTGCTAACCTGCCAGTCTTGAACTGATGACCCACAGGTGAAAAGCTACTTAGCCCTGTGCTTAGTCCTTTGACATAAGAGGCTTGTAGAAAAGAGACTGAATCAACAAAAGTCTGAAACTTGCAAGTAGCAATATCCCAGCATGGCTCTAGCCTTGCTAATATGCGTTCACTTATTCCAAACACTCAGTCATCACAGTCAGCTTCTTTCCAAATATAAAGAAGACGAGTAAAACCCTGACAGGCGTTGAGGACTGGCATTGAGGAAGTGCTGCAGGGAGGGAAATTGCCAGGGGCCCCAGCGGAACAAATGCTCCCCCCTTGGTGAAAATGAGTGATGTCACTGAGGCTGAGTTGAGCCCACTCCTTAAGTTTCTGCCCAGGGCATCAGACCGTCCCTGCCTGCCAGAAAAAGCGTCGAAGTTGAATCCACAGCTATGTGCGTGTTGTATTCTTTATGCAGGAGAAACCATCAGGTGAGAGAGAGCACGCGTTGATTGTTGAGGGCGGGGCGGGGAGTGGGAGAGGCATGGTAAAACATAAACCTATGAAAAGTTCATTTAAAATACCATAAGCAGGAATCATCTCAAATTGCGTAATTCCCCCACATCCTTGCCCCATAAGAGGGTAATTTTATGACAGGATATCTAGGTTTAGGGCAGGAAAGCGCCTATTTTTAGCTTATTTTATAAAGACAAATAGGCACCTATATATCATTAGAAAATGTTGGCACAAATCCTGCAGAAATCACGCCTAGATGGAAAGTGTGGACCCTATGCTTGCTCGAGAGCAGCATAAATGCTATTACTCAAAATACATGTTTAAATTACAGCTTCACTCATGCTCTGCCCAAATTCCTTCCTTTGAGCCGCCTGCTCTACAAGCACATGCCAGCCTGTGCCCCATGTCCTTTCTTAGAGGTGTTTCACCCATGAAAAAAGTTTATAAAATGACCCTTCACGTGTCTAAAGGTCAGTAATTCTGCTTAGACTTCTCGCTGACTACCAACTAAGCTTTAAAACGGTTAGGGGCAGAATCAAAATTCATTTCAACAAATACATCAGCTTTGTCCTAACACATAACGAAAATGACAGCAGATAAAGCCTCGGCTGGTCTGTCCCTTTCTCCGAAAGCCAGGATCTTCCGTGCCTATCTCATGTCCTATTGAATTCTGATCATAAGGGGCCTTTTTGCTACTGCTAGATAGAAATAGTAGAGACTGGTACATAACTGACCTAGCAGTTCCCTGTAACTCAACCTCCTCCTATTGCCTTCAAAATCCACTTCTCTGTGGACGTAGCTTTGTTTCACGACTGTAAAGAATTCACTGTTTTTGTACATAGTTCCACTGTGTGTACATAGTTATAGTTTTATTACCCCCTGTTCCAAGTTTAATTTCCCTGTTATAATGTAAGCACACCAGTGTTTTCTGATTGTGCAGATCTGTTACTTGTAAACCGCACTGAAAACAAATAGCGCGGTATATAAAAATGTTAAATAAATAAAATAAATAAATAAAATGAACCGCTGGTAGCTTTGCTACATTTTCCTTCAGTTTCATCAAGGAAAGAAAATAGAATGTGAAGATTTATTGGGAACCATTCAGTTGTGCTACGCCTAGTTTTAACAGAAAACAGTAACCACAACTGAAGACACTCTAACACTCCTTTAATTAGAAGAAAGTTCAGCACCAAACAGCCCACTCAGGAGGTTTCATGGAGAAATAGCGGCCTCTAGTGGATACTCTAAAAAGATACAGTATTCCCACAATATAGTTGTTGATGTTTATTTAAAATTTAATATATTGCCTTTCACTGGGTTACAGCAAGGTGGTTTATAATAAATAAAACACATATAGTAAACTTAAGACCGCCATAATTTATATTTAAGACAGGGAAGAAGCAAACATCAGCTACAAAACATATAAACCAGATAAAAACAAGGCTTCCCAAATCTCTCCTGGCAATCTCACAAAGAACTCCAGGAGGGAGCTCACAAGACTTGAACATTTGCACTGGAATGACTATAAAGCTGCCTCTTTTATGTGCAGTTCTAATCATTTGGAACTTGATTCCCAAATCACTTCATCTTCAGATTGACTATGGGGGTATGTTTACTAAACCGTCTTAATGTTACCAGCGTTAGTTGCAGTCTTACTGTGACGAATGCCATATAAGGTAGTGGGCGTTCCGGTCTTAAGATAGCATTTCGGGTTAGCGCGCGATAGAGGGAGCCGTGGCACGTTAACGCGCGTTAGCCTTAATTAGGCGCTCTGACCTGCAATCACAGCAACAGAGGTGTAGCACACTGGTTAATACATTGACTGCTGATACAGTGGTCATGAGTTTGATCCCTCAGTGGGCTCAGTTAAAAGGCGATCTGAGGCAATCCCCTTTCCTGCTTGTAACAGTCAGACACATCCCAACAATCTGCACTGCCAGCCAAAACAGCCTCACTCCAGTGCTGCAACCTAATGCACCTTTTAGGGTGCACCATAAGGCCACCTCATAAAGCACCACGTCATCCAAGGCAGGTCATAATGTGCCCCAGAGGGCGGCAGGAAAGGTTGGCACTCTCTAAGGCAGCATATAAGGTGCCCCATAAGCTGGCCAAACCTAAGGTGCCACGAAAGATGCCCCAGGATGCTAAGATGACACAAGAGATGGTGCCCAGGGGCACAAAGATGCCCCAAGGTCACAAGCATGAAATGTATGGCTCAAACACAGATGTAACCATAACACTTCACAGAGCACCAAGGAAAGGCAATGAACAAGTGGTGGAAGGAAGTAGATGACGGAGCTCATGGACCAGCCAAATCTGTGTGCAGTCCATGTGACAGCAGGTAAAGTGGACAAACTGTGGAGTGGAGGAGTGGCCTAGTGGTTGGGGCAAGGTACTTCAGGCTGGAAGGTTGGGGGTTCAAATCCCACTAGAGGACAGCAACCTTGGGCCGGAAGGACTGGGGTTTCTAGTCCCACAGGTGCTCCTTGTGGTCTTGGGCAAGCCACTTAACCCTCCATAGCCCATGTTCCCTGTAAAATAGTTATCTCCAAGTTATAATGCCCTGTTCAATGTAATTTCAGTTTGTTCAATGTAAACCGCACTGATGCAGAATAGTGTGGTATATAAGAGAATGTAAATAAATAAATAAACATATTGGGGGCAGCTGTACCAATGTACAGGGTGATGGTAATGTACAGTGCAACAATGACAGTGTGTGGCAGAGGATGGGGATATGTGGCCACCAGAGGAGGTAGAGGTGGCAGGATAAGTGCAATGACAGGAGGACAGAGGAGAGCAGTGCCATGCAGAGCAGACACAGGAGAGGCAAGCAAGGGGTCTCATCTGATATGGCTGTCCGGGGCAATCTCTTTTGCTGCATGTAACAGTCTGCACATCTCTACAATCTGTGCTGCCAGCAGAAACACCCTCGCCTTATTGCCATCACCTACTGCGCCCTATAGGGCAGGGGGTGTCTGGACCCACATGTGGATTGGGGGCAGTGCCTACAGACCCGCCCTCTCAGGGCCAGGGTCTGCCACCAACACTCTACATCTTTGCAATGGCAGCAGTGGAGGGACATGATGAAGGGCTGTGGGACCAGCTACCCTGGTCCTGCAGAGGAGAGGGCACCCTCCAAAGCACTGGATGTGCCGTTGAATATCCTGCGGAGCGGCATTTACACGGTTTACAGGGTTGTAAACTATGTAAATGTCTTTCGAATATTGGGCCCATAGTGGCCAATATTCAGTAACAGTGCCCAGCACACTTAGGGGCATGTTTACTAACAGTTAATGTGTGTTAATGAAAATTAAAGTGCATTTAGTGTTACCATGGCCCAAAAAAATGAATGAGCTATGGTAGACTTTAATAAGTGCATTAACTTTCATTAACGAGCGTTAACGTTTAGTAAACATGCCCCTTACAGTGACTGGCCATCACTGCTTTAATTTAAGGCCAGATATTCAATGCTGGGGCACTGAATATCCGGTGTGCCCGGTTAGAGTTTTAGCTAACCCGGTAGTGGTGATAATTAGCTAAACCTGCTAAATTTAGGCCAACTTTTAATGTACCTAATGTTAGCCATTTTAAGATAACCAACAAACGGCTGAATATTGCTACTGACTGGATATCTTGAGTGCTGCCCCTGCAATGTCCTAATGCTATGCGGTTAGCCTCAAGGCGTTTAGCGGTGTTAAGAAGGGATATTCAGTAGGACAAATCGCGTTAATCGTTTTGAATATGTCCTCCATGGTCTTTACTCAGGCATTCACCTCATATTGGTTATTTTGAATTAGTGGGTTTATTAGGGTCTTGGAGAGGAGACATGTGTGGGTAATTCTCTAGGATGAGATGGTGATGATGTAGTGGGGTGATTGTTATGTGTATAGGGAAATGAAAGGTGCATGGCCTTGGGAGGCGATGTTGGGACTGGTTATTCGGTTCAGCATTTTTACCATTTTTATTTTCCACGTGGATTATTGTTTATTTTACCTTTATTATTTTCTTTTCTTTGTCCATATTTTTTTAATTTTGTAATTTTAATGATTACAGCATTCCTTGAATCTCATGCAGCGATGAGTTTTGAAACAAGAAGACATATATTATTCAATGATTATTATTATCTTTCATTTTATCTAACTTTCTCTCTTATCTGCTCTGTTCAGACTTTCATATCCTTTACAACCAGGCATACTTTCCCTTCTAGGCTTTACCCCAGTGTCACTCACAAAAGCATTGGACTGGAAGACCCAGCAGTGAATTTTGTGGCACCCTGCTTGTCAATTCCCCTTCACCCATTGACTCTGAGGCCTATTCCTCAACCAACATTTCACCCAGTTTATGATTTTTTTCCAAATACAAGACTGACTAGTTTGCTCACCAGTCTTCTGGGGTCTCAGAGGTGATCTGCACTGTTCTTGTAGGGACAATCAGACAGTGGAACACATTGTCAAGACATGTCCATGTAAGGTGTCTACCTGATGGTCTTGAAGCTTTGCATACCACCTCTATCAATTGGTTTAGTCAAGTAACAAGCATATGATAAGAAGAACAGTCTTCTATGTAGAATTGTGTTTAAGGCTTTGTTGAATTCCAAATAGGCCTCATCCACTGCACCACATAATCTATTACTCTGGCTATTTCATCAAAGAAATCAATCAAATGAGTTTGGAAGATCTTCCCCTTGTGAAACCATATTATGTAGGATCTTGTATTCCACTGCCTTCAAGGTACTGCACTATTCTATCCTTCAGTAGTGTTTCCATTATTTGCCTATCTCACTTATAAAGCTAATGAGTTTCTCATTTTCTGCATCCTCTTTGTTCCCACCCTTGGGGAGCAGTACTAGAACTTCACTTCTCTCTTGGAACCAACATTCCTGCCAAGCTGCTGCCCCTTGGGGGAAGTACTACTCCTCACAACTAAAAATACGCGAGGAGGAAGTGACGTCACCAGGCTGATGGCTGCTTGAGGGCTCAGCTCCCATGCCCCATGCCATCAAATCTCCTGATTCAGTGTGCACAGCTTGCTGGTGAGAGGAGAAAAACAAAGTGGCTGAACGGGGGAAATGCCAGCAATGTAATGGAAGCATAATCGAAAGAGACTGACACCCACAAAAAGTCGCGGCTGTCCCAGCAGCTGTAAGGTAAGGTCTGCGTATGTGCAGACTCCTCCAGCAGCATGGCATCCTATGGCTCAGATGCTGAATAAGGCAGCATTGGAGAGAAGTCTGGGTTTTGCTGTGGTTTTGAAGAAATGGCCTCTGAGTTTAGGACAACGAGAAAGGAGGTGCTCAGCAAAACTGAAGACCTGCGTGGAGATGTCTGTAAATTGGGAGGCCAGGTGGAGGAGGTTGAAGCCAAAGTGAAAGAGCACTCAGAACCCCTCACCATAAGCAGCAGGCAATGGAACTTACATACAAGCTGGACGATTTGAAAAATCGTAGTAGGCTTAACAAATTGTCCATCTGTGGTGTACGGGAGCCAGCTGGTGAGGAGCAACTGAAGGAACTGGTACAGGATGTATGTAAGGCCTTGTTGCAGGGAGCCGAGGGTGAGGTCAGAGTGGAGGCCATGGAAATCGAAAAGGCCCATAGAGCCTTGGGCAAGCCACCTGGAAACAAGCCATGAGATATCATTGTGCGGTTTCTCAGTTTCAAGATGTGGACTTGATCCTGCACTGTGGTCAAAAGGCAAAGAGTCTACCTTATCAGAAAGTGCAAGTGACTATCTATCAAGACCTTTCCAATTACATATTAACACGGAGATGAGAGACGAAACCGGTCATTGAGGTGTTGCTTAAAGAAAACATAGCTACTCCTGGTCCTTCCTTTTTCACTGACTTTCACCATTGTAAGCAAGAAGATCTCAGTGAAGGATCTGTCTGAGGCCTGGCTCACACTGTGTCAAGCAGGCTTTGTGTGAAATGACTCTTTGCCTGAGACTCAGGAGCGGCAGCAGGTTTTATGCAAATGGACCTGAGTTGGGACAAGCGCACCTGATAGTCCCTTCCATGGCGAATAAACTGTTGAGGATGGAGGTTTCTGCCTATCATCTTGCTTGTCCTATGCAGCTGTTTCCCTTAGCTAGACTGTATGAAATAATGATCGCAGCTGTTTCCCTTACAGGGACGTTGGAGATAATGATTACGGAGAGGTTTGACTACTTGGGGAGTGTGGGCATGGGGATGAAAGTGTGTAAAGATTTATGTGTGTGGGGTTGTGTAATGGGATGTCACGTATGCTTGGTATTTACTAGTATGGGATGCTGTTTGGTTTGTGTAAAAGGATGGGGGCTGGTAGCGAATAGAGGTTGGGGTGTGGGGTTTAGCTCAGGGTGGCTATGTTGGGGTGAGGCATGTTGCTTCTTCAAGTCTTCCACTATGGTGGACAGGGTTGGAGGGGGGGCAGGGAGTTAAAGGGGTAGAGTGGGAGGGTGGAGGGTGGAGGGTGGGGGAGAGGGTGGAGGGTGGAATGGCTGGAGGGGGCGCCAGGGGGATTGAAGCTGACTCAAATAAGTTTGCCTTTGCAGACCTTTCCTTCACTGTCAGAGATGGATGGGAGAACTGCACCAGTGTCCCAGTATACAGGTTAGTGGGGGTAGGGGGATAGCCTAGATAGCCATGCTGAAGGTCATATCCTTTCATGTTAAGGGTTTAAATTTGCCCAGAAAGCGATCTCTTTACTTTGAGGACTTGAGGCTACTAGGAGGAGGTGTGATTCTTTTACAAGAGACCCACTTAAAGATGGGATGTGTGGAGTGGCTGTGGGAAGGGACCCTTTGGGGAGGTGTGGGCAGCGGCTGACAGTAAAGGCTGCAAAAAAAGATGGGGGTGGCGGTGCTGCTCTGCAGGACCTTGCAGCATGCCCTTGAGGGAGTACTTAGGGACAGGACTGGAAGATGGCTTTTTCTAAACATACGGATCTTTGGGGATTTGTACACCATTTGGGGGAATGAAAAGTAGCTTTGGCTGACCTTGCAAAAGGTGTCCTGATCCTGGGTGGGGATTATAATGAGGACTTGCAACCGTGGCTGGATTCCACAGGGTGGGGCGCCCAGAGAATGGGTGGGGCTAGCAGGGTGCTTGCTACAGACCTGACTGACCTGGGCCTGTGGGATGCATGGTGAGACACTAACCAGGGTAAGAAAGGTTATACTTTTTACTCTCCGGTCCATCAGCTGCACACCCGAATAGACTACCTCTTATTGGATCAGCATCTGATGGGCCGACTTTGAGGTACTGAATTGGGAGTAATCACTTGGTCTGACCATGGTGCTGGATGATGGTATGCAGGATAGGGAACATCGGTGGGCTCTGCATAATGTTTTTTTAACCAGCTGGAAGCGGTTCGGAAGCATGACCACTTTATTCAGGAATTTTTCAAGTTGCATAGTGACAGCAAAGTGGGACATCTTTAAGGCTACCGTTAGGGGGCAGTGGACTGCAGAAGCGGTGGGCTTTCGGCAGTGCTGTGAAAGGGAGGTGCGAGCACTGTGGGCCAAAGTAACATTGCTCCAGGTACGGCATGCGGAGATGGGATCAAAGCAGATTTGGAAGCACTGGATGGCAGTGCAGGCTCGTCTGGATGAGTATACCCAGCGAGGTCTGGAATTCATGAGATGTCGACTGTGGCAGAGGTTTTATGAAAAGGGAAACAAGGTGGGGAGATTGCTGGATCTTCAGTTGCATAAGCAACAGTCAGAACGAATGGTGCGAGAGCTTAGAGACCACGAGGGGTGAGTCTGTGCTCAGTCAACAGCCATTTGAGTGGTGTTTGCAGAGTGTCTGACACAGCTTTACTAGGAAGAGCCTGTGAAACAGGCCCATATAGATGAGTACCTGCGAGAAGTGGATTGGGGGTGCTGGCGGATGCAGAAAGGAACTGTTTGGAGGCTATCACCTCTGAAGAAGGCTATTGGTGGCCTCATGACTGGGAAGGCCCCAGAGGTTGACGAGTTTACCCCCGAGTATTACAAAAAATTTGCGAACTGTCTGGCCTCTGTATTAGCGGAGGTCTTTAATGGGGTCCTGCAGAAGAGTGGTCTGCCTCCTTTGCAGATGAATGCAATGATCTCTATGATCCCCAAGCCAGGGAAGCTTTGAATTGAGGCCTCATCTTATAGGCCAATATCACTTTTGAATGTTGATGTAAAAATATTGGCAAAAGTACTGGCAGCCCATCTGAATCTGACCCTCCCCCAGCTGGTTCACGGAGATCAGCTGGATTTGTAGCAAGTCGGCAGGCCTCCGACAGTATTAGGAAAACACTTCAGTTGATGCATATGTTCGACAGGGACAACAGCGAGCACTCCTAGGGATCAATGCGGAAAAAAGCCTTTGACAGGGTGAACTGGGAATTTCTGTGGGGGGTGCTGGTGAAGATGGGGTTTGGACCACATTATTTGGAGTGGCTGCACAGCCTGAGAGTGTGTGTGCATTATTATGGCGGTAGCTCTAGTTTTTTCCGTCTGGGACATAGAACCCATCAGGGGTGCCCGTTGTTCCCCCTTCTCGTTGCCCTGGCCATGGAGACTTTCGTTCATTGCTTTCGGGCCTCTGGATGTGCATGGGGTCCATGTGAAGGATGAGGAATATAATAAGACTGTGTTGTTTGCAGATGATATATCCTATTCTCCTTGACGAAACCTCTGACGTCTCTCCCTAATGCTATACACCTTTTTGAGGTATACTCCTAGGTTTTGGGTTTTAAGATTAAATCTGAAATCTTAGACATTAATGTTGATGAAGAGCTTTGCAGCCAGCTTCGAGGTAGTTGTCCTTCAGGTGGATGGAATCTTCTATGAGATATTTGGGAATGAATCTCACAGGAGACCCTGCAGCGCTCTATCAAGCTAATTATACCTCCTTGTTGCGACAGGTATGCTGTGATCGAGGTTTGGTCTGGGTTACTCCTCTCCTGGTTTGTTTGGATCGCAGTGCTTAAAATGATGGTTCTTCCACGCTTCTTTTATTTCTTTCAGGTCCTTTCCATTGCGTTGCCTGCAGAGACCTGGCAGCAGGTACATCTGAAGTTTGTGTGGCAATCCTGGTGCCCGCATAGAGCAAAAAACACTCTTTAAGCTATTGCGGTTGGGGAGGGATGGGGGTCCCGAATCTTCTGTAGTATTATGTGGCAGTGCAAGCTTGTGTGGGAATAGAATGGATGAACCCTGCTAGTGACAAGCGTTGGGTGCAAATGGAATGATCCTTGATGGGTACATCAGATTTAGGAGCCCAGTTGTGGATGAGGGCAGGGCTGCATTTATATGGGGGTGAGGGAACCCATACATGGAGCATACCATTCGTTGGAGTGGGTTTCTACTTTTGGCCCATGTCCCCCATTCTGGATAACCGGGCCTTTGGACAAGGATGTCACCCTAGCATCTTCCGGCTCTGGAGAGCGGCAGGTTTGTGTAGGGTGGATCAATTGTTCGAGGATTGCAGATTCTCTCTTAAGAAATTGCTGAAGGAGTTTGGTTTGGCCCCCAGTCATGCCTATTATCATGCTCAAGCAACTCACTGGATAGGAAAGAAAGAGATTTAAAGTCAAGTGGCCTGCATGTTGTCTAGCTTGGTCCTTGTGTGAGGACCAGGTTACCACTCTTGGCTTGGTCTCTGCTCTCTATGCCCATAAACAGAACCAGACAATCAAGATAGGGAAGCATCGGGCGTATTGGGCCCGGGAGTTACAATTGACATATATAGAGCAGCAGTAGGCACAAACTGAGGGTCAGCTGTGGCGGCATTCCTTGGTGGTTAACCCCAGAGATAATAATTACGAAATCCAGTAAGGCTGGTATATGACTCCTGCACGGCTGGCTCATGCCTACCCGGGGCTCAGTGGGTTATGTTGGCATAGACGTGGACTGACTGGGACACTGGCACATATATGGTGGAGTTGCCATAGAATCCAGGGATATTGGAAGGGTATTCAATACCAGGTACAGTGATTGTTTGGCAGAGATGTTCCCTGGGATTCAGGAATTTTCCTGATTTTAAAGAACGGTGCTGGGGGCTAAAACTCCGCAGCTGGCACTGGTTAAACATTGCATAAATGTGGCTAAATTTAACCTTGCTTTGGCCTAGAAGCAAGCTGTGGCCCAGTGGCTGGTCCATATGTGGGATCTCTATAATACAGAGCATGTGATTTGTTCTTGAAAGCTGGGGCAGGTATGCTATGAGCAGGTCTGGGAACCCTTTGTGCACTTGTATGGTGTGTGTGAGACTTCTTGCTAGTGAGCTGAGCGGAATTGATCTGGCACCCTCTCCAGGGGAGGGGGGAGATGGGAGGTGTGGTTAGGGATGGGATGGGGGAAGATGGAGGGAGCTGGGGAGTTGGAGGAAGGGTTTGGGGGGGGGGGTAGCAGATAAGTTAGGGTTGTGGGGTGACTTTCCTTGCTACAAATTGTTATAAAAATGAGGCTGACCATTTGGACTGAGACATGTTTGCTTGTAACTTTTCATGCTCTTTCAGTTCTGCTACTGTTGGTCTGTAAGCTATGTAACATGGATCAATAAAGTCTGTTATATATTAAACACACACACACACATCGCAGCACTTCCCCTTCCTGTGCCTGTGCAGGTTGATGGAAAGGTTATTTGGTCTGTTTCGAGGGATGAGCCAGACAGAGAACTGTGAATGGTACATCTTTTAGATCCTTCAGCATTCCAGGATGTATCCCATCAAGTCCCAGAGCTTTGTTTAATTTAAATAATGCCAGCATTTGCTGAACGTTCTTAGATGCTAAAATTCTCTAACATTTCAGTGGAAGCAAAATTTATGAGTAAACATTTTTATTTAACCTTGTACAGTTTTCCAGCAAGAATGAAAAATGGTGCACAAGCTAACATATCTTTGCTTCTCACTAAAGAATTTTTTATCTACTCAGGTCAAAAATACAACATGCATGTATCAGCTTCTATTAAAAACGTTTTAATTAAACTAGGCCAACGAATAACTTTGTATATGAAGATGGAAATGATGATTCCCATTTATTTACCCAGTGAGGTCTGAAAGCAGTTTCAAATTGCAAATGAATTGACTTCAAGAATCATGATCTGTTGTGGCAACTAGTATGAAATCAGCAAGGACTATCTCATGACCATTACAGATAACAACTTTCCCATCAACAGAGTTCGCAGGGTTGGAAAAATAAATTACCTGCAGAATAAGTTTTAATTCAGAGTTAGCCAAAGATCATATTCAAAAGATTTTTTTGACATATGCACAACCTTGAAAATGTGCATACTGGGGCTGGACATTTAGAGGACCTGAGTCTGACGTACACACTTAGGGGTATGTTTACTAAACTGCGATAATGTAACAGCGGCTACGTTAAGGCGCGTTGTGTAACGTTAAGGCGCCTTAACGTTAAATAATGCGCTTTAACGTTCCTGGCCACGGTAAGTCCAGAAAAGGGTGGAGAGAGGGTGGAAAGAAGGGGTCAATGGGTGGGGAGTGGGTGGGGAGAGGCCCCTTTCACACTAACACTGAGAAAGTAAGGGCTGAATCCTAACGCAACTGAAAACCTGGCGTTAGCACACATTTGCAAGAGAACATAGGAACGCAGACAATGGAAACCAGCAAGACAGCAACTGACCAGGGTCAGACATGCCCATTAGTCTGTGTCCCACAGTGTCCCATCCAGGAGACATTACCCAGCATGTATCCCAAGGGGCACATAACATTGACAGGCAGTGCCGGGGGAAGCATGGACATCTATGTAGGCACCCCTAACCCAGAACCCACACCTTAGGCAGCCACCTACCTGCCCCCTGGATGGCCTGGGATGGCACACCACCGGCACCAACAGCATATGGTCATGGTGGCATGGCAGAGGGGGTGGGTGATTGTGCTGGAGGGAGCAGTGGTACCCGCCTGCAGTGGACCTAGGCCATGCCCTGTACCAGTACATGGTGTGTAGTGCAACAGAAGAGGTCTGATCGAGGAACATAAGGGTAGCCCCAGGTACAACTATGCTGCTGTGGCAACCGTGTGGTGCAGTACACCCAGCTAGCATGTCCAGGAGCAGAGGGTCAGAGGTTCATGTCCCATCTGTGGATCCTGCAGAGCATCTCCCCATAGCTTTAGCCCACAATGCAGCCATAACAACAACATGGGCAAACCCCAACGCAGTGGTGCACAGGGGTACGGACACCCACTCACAAGGGCCCCACTATCCACAGCTTCATGGAGTGTCAGGCTGTTAACCCCAGCACAGAGATGTAGTTATCACCAGAGCAGCACTACTACTACCCCCTGCACAGATTAGCAATGTCGGCACTGTGATCAGGACCAGTGCGGCGGGTAGGGTTGTCAACCACCTCCATCTCTGCACAATGCTGAGATAGGTATGGGAGTGTGCATATGTCTCTCCATTCCTTTGTGTATGCCAACACCTCACTGAGACCACATTGCTCACACTGCTTCCAGCGTTAGCCTGCAAATGTGCATAATGAGGAGCAAGGTATTGTGGGTATGGCACAGACAGGGCGGATTGGCCAGGATGCATCTGCACAGGGTGGAGGGCAACTGTAGTGCTCGATCACCACCTGCATGGACAGAGTGGCCACAGCATGTCACGCGGGGGGGGGGGGGGGTTGTCACTCTTGCTCTGACCGAGCAGTGACCATGGCATGTCTGTGTTCCCACATAGTGCCACACATTGTCCCCTCCCCCATCATACCTGTGTGTTCCCAGTTCTGGGGCCCAATCACGGAGATACCTGCTTGGTGTTTGTGCTATGCATCCCACCTCTGGGTGCACAGGGTTCCCCTATGAGCATGCACAATGGACTGGTTAGTGGGCTGTCTGCAGTTCGCCTGTGCATGGTGGGAACACCTTGTAGGATGCTGCAGGTGCAGTCTGACTGTGTTGTCTGTTGATGACTGGCAGACTGTGGCATGGGGCAGTTGAGCCTTCCCCTGCCTACCCCAAACATCATTGCTGGTCTGCAATGGTCACAGGTATGGCACTGGCCCAACAGCCCTGGAGGGCTGTCATCTGCCAGCAGGACTGTGGTTGCTGGTACTGCAGCCATTCTGCAGGGTGCAGGCACCTGTCCCACCACACCCTCATCTTTAAAAGGGGTGATTGAGGCCCCTTGGGGGTATATAGTACATACCACTTAGACCCATAGTGGCAGTGCTACATCGCCCTCATGCGAGTCTAGACACCCCACTGCCCTGATAACAGGTACCCAGCCAGACCTTAACACCAGGTACACACTAATCTAGGTGGTGTCCAGACCCACATGCAACTGCAGACCACAGCTGGAACAGATGTACCTTCGGTTGCACTGCTGAGAATACCTGTCACACACTGGCAGTACTGGGGATGTGCAGCAAGACCTACCTCTAGCACCACATGTACTGTGGACCTAGTGCTGGGCACCCATCCTATCCCTCAGGGTGAACACGGAACCTGCACAATGGCATGGTCTGTAGCTACTCTGTGCCAGTATCATGCACTGTCAGTCCATCTTACCATGCTGCAGTACCGGAGAGGTGCAGACCCCATTTGGTGGTCAGCTGTAGGCTGCTGTTCTGCATGTGCAATGCATCATGGGTGTTGGTGAGGTTACCCTATCCTGGCACACAGAGCAGACGATTTGTGCAGTGACCTGCAGTCCTTCTGTACCCAGCCATTGCTGTGCAACAGGCCATAGAGGTATAGCCTACTGGTTAGTACACTGACGTTCTAGGTGGAGGTATGGGTTCATATTCCTCATTGTTCCCTCCTGTCCAAGGCAGATATTTTGCTTGCTTGTGACAGTCATATCTTTGCAGATCCGTGCTGCCAGCCCATAGTACCCTCACCACAGTTGCCAGCAATCCTTATAAGGCATTATAAGGCTCCTAATTAGGCACATTACAAGGCACGTTACAAGGCACCTTTATTGGGCACAGTACAAGGCACGTTATAAGGCACGTTACAAGGCACCTTTATTAGGCACAGTACAAGGCACGTTAAGGCATGTGCCTTGTACTGTGCCTAATAACATGCCTTGTAACGTGCCTTATAACGTGCCTTGTACTGTGCCTAATAAGGTGCCTTATAACGTGCCTTGTACTGTGCCTAATAACAGTGCCTTGTAACGTGCCTTATAAAGTGCCTTGTACTGTGCCTAACAAAGGTGCCTTGTAATGTGCCTTATAACATGCCTTATACGCCTTATAAGGTGCGTTACCTGACACGGCTTGCCATAATGATGCCCCGCCCATGCCTTTATATGGGCATCTGCACCTTTACCATGGAACCTAATGCGAATGACATTACCGCAGTTTAGTAAACATACCCCTTAAGGCAGGGGTGTCAAATTCCAGTCCCGGAGGGCCGAGAATCAGTCAGGTTTATAGGATGTCCCTAATGAATATTCATTAGATATATTTGCATACAACGGGGGCAGTGCATGCAAACACATCTCATGCATATTCATTAGGGATACCCTGAAAACCTGACTGGTTTGCGGCCCTCCAGGACTGGAGTTTGACACCCCTGCCTTAAGGTTTTCTGCTACCTAGACTGGCTGGGGCTGGGCATTGTGCACCAGTGACACCTAGTGGCTAGATTTAGTGGTCATGATTGCAGGGCTCCAGATGTTGCAGCAATAAGTGGGCTGAATGAGTTGGGAGCAGATAGAAAGTAGAGGAAAAATCCCTAGGTAGTTGTGACTGAAAGCTTATGGCACTAGATCTGAGCCCTGGTTCCCGTTGCGCTGAAAGCACAAAAGAGCACGAGGTAACTGTTGTCCTCCCCCTTCTTAAAAAAATCCCTCTGATGGTTCAATATTCAAAAGGACTTATATGTTTATTGGTGGTTATTAAACATATAGGGCCCGAATCTGTGCCACAAATAGCGGGTTGGACGTCCCAACGGGTTGTCCATCCCCACTATTCGTGCCTTCTCCCACCAGCATCTAAGTTCCTTGCCAGTTGTGCGAGGAAGCTAGAAGGGGAAGGGGCAGCTCAGGGGCGGAGTCTGGGTGGGCGGTGGGAAGTCACCAGCCCAGGGTGTACAGGGCCGATTCTAATGTCAGCCCTGTATATCCAGGGCTGGCAACTTGTGCGGGGAAGTTATTCCACCTCCGAGGTAGAATAACTTCCCTGAACGTTTGGGGGGTTTTTCGAGCTCGGGGCGCAGATGGGGCAGGGGGGCCCGAGGACATTCCCCGCAGCCCAATCCTGGCCTGTAGTATAGAACTACATCTAAACTTTCTCCCAAGTACCAAAGAACACCAATTCATATCACCTAAGAAGCCAATATTGGATATTAGACTGATTACTATCTTAAGGAAAGCAGAAGCTTGCTGGTGGTGATCTCAAATGATCTACAGATTTATAGCTTTTATTCTCTACATCAGAATTATCCTCAGGGGTTATAAGTAATTTTGTAAAACATTTTAATTGGCAATACCCCCCCCCCCCCAAGTGCTAAATGCTACACATTCCAGAGATTTACATTTGCTATAATAGAGAAAACCACCCACATTTTTTGGTAGACTGCCAAATCTGAAGAATGAGTTGCCTGGCTGGCTACCAGAGGGGAAGCAAATTCCTTTGCACTTCTATCTACAAGCCTGTGAGCGATTTTTGACAATGATTCAGAGCAAAAGATGCTCTGACCTTCCATATCACAAGTTCCTGGCTTAATCTCTGAAGACCCCATGCAAGGTCTAAACTGCATATAATCCAGGTTATTTCCTCCATACTAATGGCATGAACTCTCTCTTCAGTAATAACGTTAAGCTCTCTCGTGAGGTTTCATTAAATGAATCTCCTATTCAACTTCCTGATTGGTTTGCGGGATATCCCTAATGAATATGCATGAGATAGATTCAAATATAATGGAGGCAGTGCATGCAAATATATCTCATGCATATTCATTAGGGATATCCCGAAAACCTGATTGGTTTGCGGCCCTCCAGGACTGGATTTGAATACCTCTGGTCTTAGGTCAGTGGCGTCCTTTAACATATTATTTACATCCTTCTCAGGGGAAAACAAGGTGAAGGCAAGAACCTTTCATCTGAATTGGGCGGTGGCAGTAGCTTGATACTGATTGTTACTTTGCTGAGATATTTTGCATCTTCTCTTGGGCAGACTACCAGCGAGCAAGGCAGTGACTCAGCACATGAGGGGGCACCAGCTACCTCACACTGCCTTCTGAGAGGTGACAGCTGACTGCGATGGCACCTGTCGCACTGGCAGCTCTAGATAAGGGACCGTGCCATGTGGCAGCTGTTTAGTAAGGAACTGGAAAGGAAGACTTTGGTACCGTTATGCTGGCCAATGTCACAAAATTCTTGGTTGGTGCTGACAGAGAGTACAAAATACTTTGCAGTATCGTCAGAGTTAAACTGCTAGAAGCAAGTGCTAAGGAAGATCCTGTTTCATGACACTGGAGGGAGTTTATGTGAAGTGCTTGTAAGGATCTGCAAATGAATGGGGAGGAAATGTTTATGCAGCTTTTCAAGCTGTCCCCTTGTTCCTGGAATTATCAGCAGATTCTGAAAGTTTGACTTCAAAGCTTTTCTTTTTCATTTTATTTTGCAAAAGGATCTTTATTTTATTTTTACTGATTTTCTTATATAGTCACCTAGGAAAGGACAACTAGCCCATCCAGTCTGCCCAGGTGTCTTAGATTCTGGTTCTCTAGCACAGGGGTTAGATTAGCTTAAAAACCAAAACAAGCTCAAACGTGTCACAATGGCACAGTTCCGCTTCCTCTGTTTGCAAACTCAAGGCATGTCTCAGAGGAAACAAGCAGGCGAAGTATGACTTGGAGGGTGGCAGGAGCTGTGTGTAGGGATGGATGGGTTGGGAAAGTTTGTATAGTGGGAGGGTGTGGTGACTGCTGAGATGTGTATGTGTGAGTGGTATGGTGTGACATTGGTCTATGGAGAGTGTAAGTGTGTATCGGTGGAGATGTGTGGGGTGATGCCAATGGGGTGTGAGGTGTGTATATGTGTGTATCATGCATTATGTGTCTGTGGCCTTGGCATATACATGAATTCTCCCCCCCCCCCCCCTTGCACTCTTGTCTTCAATCTTCCATCCTCCATTACACTGTCTCCGTTCCTTTCACCCTACTCTCTTACGTTCTTTCACCCTTTCCCCTTGACTTTCTACTCTGTGCTCATCTCCCCTCCCCCTTGCACTCTCTCCTAACCCTTTGTTTCCCCTGGAACTCTCCTGGTGCCCCTGAACTCATTTCCTCAGACTTCCACCTGCCCTTGCACTTCCTCCTCTCACAAGGGCAAGTCACTTACCCCTCCATTGCCTCAGGTACAATCTGACAGACCGATGGAGAAAGCTGAAACTAGATGCGCGCTGAATAAACTTTCTACGTGCCAGAAAACACACAACTTTTAATGCGCAATGCAGCAAAGTTAGGGTATGCAAATGTGGTGACCATTGCAGCGTTAAACTGGGAGAGCAAGCACAAGCACACAAGAAGGCAGCGCTAGTTTGGTTTTCTCTCCCAGGGAAACAGGCTAATTTACACATCAGTCCTGACAGGATTTTGATGGCATCAGAAACTATCGTGGCATCGGAAAAAGCCCCCGATGCCATCAAAATACTGTTGGGAGCCGGTGTCCTGGCAATAAGAGTATCCCTGGTGGCCCATCGGTGCCAATCCCCCCTCCTGACAGTATTTTGATGGCATCGGGGACAATCATGGCATCGGGAAAAGCCCCCAATGCTATCAAAGTACTGTTGGGGGCCGGTGCCCTGACAGAAAGCAACTACCTGGTGGTCTAGTAGCCTCTGTATCTCCCACTCCCCAGTAAAGTAAAATAACCTGGTGGTCTAGCACTTTGAAACCTCCAGGTTATTTTATTTTACTTTGGAGTGGGGGGTACAGGGGCCACTAGACTACCAGGTAGTCACTTTCTGTCAGGGCATTAGCCCCTGACAATATTTTGATGGCATTGGGGACTTTTCCTGATGCCGTGATTGTCCCTGATGTCATAAAAATTCTGTCAGGTGGGGGGATCGGGACCTCTGGGCCACCAGAGATTTGATTTCACTATTTTGATGGCATTGAGGGCTTTGCCTGATGTGCGATCATCTGAGGAGAAGATGACCTAGGCATTGGGGAAAGCACCCAATGCCATCAAACTACTGTCGGGAGCATGCGTTATAGGTTTAAGTCACCTCAGACCCTGCAGCAAAAATACTGGCACTATGGCTGGTTGCAAAATCCTCTACGCCTGTCTCTGCATCGGGCATAGCCATGATTTGCATATCAGACTATTATGTGCAGCTCATTTAAATACATTTAAATACTCATTGCGTTAACTGGGCACTAGTTTTTCCGTTGGTGCTTACACCTATTTTCTGCATTTAGAAGTGCTTTAAGTGTGCTTAAACGTGACTTTATCGGTGCTTAAAGGCCGCACTAGCTTTCTGCATTGGCCTGTTAATTGTAAGCTCTCTGGGGACAGGAAAAATACCTACTATACCGACTGTAACTCACTGTGAACCTCTGAGAAAGACATGAGCTAAATTCAATTCCCCTTCCATCTATCCTCTCCCTTCTCTGTTCCACTCCTTCTTCCTCTTCCCTCTTGCTTTCCCATCTCTTCTTACACCCCCCACCTCCCAAGTCCAAGAACTCAAATGACACCAACCCTACCTATGAAAAATCAGCACCATAAATATTCTATAACACTAGTACACCTCCAGATGGGAAAAGAGAACAAGCCAGACTGCTACAGAACCCTGCAGAAATCATACATCCTAAGAGACTCCCTCACAAGCAAGACACAGACCATCAACTACAAAAGAATAACAGACTACAAATTGGAAACATATGCAGGGAAAAATGAAATGGAAAACCCAAGAAACCAGAATTTCTCTAGCAGGCTCTTCATGTGGGTGTTCAGTATCTGTACTACTCTCTCATGGTGGAATGTGTGTGAAGCTTTGAGCTTGAAATCCACTGTTAATTAGCTTGTTGGGCAAGATAAGACCTGTAAAAAAACATTTGAGAACAGTTGGTGAGATGGAGCTAAGATGGACCTTCCAGCATGAACTATTTCAGGTATGGTAATTTCTGTAACTCTGTCCTTCCCTTCTCTGACCACCACCTTTTAAGCCTTACTATTCATCATCCCCCACCCAATGTTCCCTCTTCTGTAGGCTGTGTGCGCATAAAATATCAGCTGTGTAGCTTTTGAAGGAAGGTTAAATTTTTGTGTGCCACATAACGACACTCAGAGCTATATACTTTAAAATTTGACTACACGTCAGAATACAGTATGTACACCACATTGATTGCACTAGAAAATATTGTAGAACTTGTGAAAACCGTAAATACACAACTTTTAAATTTTAAGATGTCTGTGTTGTTTTCTATCAGAATCAGAACCGTAATTTTTGTGCGCTCTGTTGTAAAGTATGTGCGCTCACTCGGCGAAGTGTGTGCGCGCGCACACGCGCACAGCTTAGAGGGAACAGTGCCCCCACCTCAGCCACGTCCTGTCTGCACTAACCTATTTAGAAACCTTCTTGCCATTGATCCTTTAGCTCTCTCCTCCTCTCTCTCCTTATCTCTTTCATCCACTCTGCTTTCCAATTCTATTGATGAGGCTGTGACCTCTTATAACACTGCACTTTCCTCCACCCTTGACACTTTTGCCCCCCTCATCCCCCGTCCTGTTAGGCGTTCTTCTCCTCAGTCCTGACTCTCCCCTATTGCCCACTTTCTGCCCGCTCTGCTGAGCGTGCCTGGCTCAAATCCCGCTCTTATCCTGACTTTCTCCACTTTAAATTCATGCTCTCCTCCTTCCAATCAGCCATTGCGTTTTTCAAACAAATTTACTTCCTCAATCTGACTCTCTTTCCTCTAATCCTCGTCGTCTCTTTAGCACACTCAATTCTCTCCTCAATGTGCCTCCACCCCTGATTCCTCCCTCCCTTTCTGCCCAAACCTTGGCTAACTACTTCCATGATAAAATCCACACAATCACCCTCCAGTTCCCCTCTTCCCCCCCCCCCCCTATTTCCCTTTTCTCCCCTCCCCAAACTTCTGCCACGCTTTCTTCCTTCCCTATGTTCTCTGATGAGGAAACGTCGCTCCTTCTCTCTTCCTCCAAACCTACTACTTGCCCTTCTGACCCCTTCCCCACCCACCTCCTTAGCTCCATCTTTTCATCTCTCGTCCCTTCTATTTCTCATATTCTTAACCTCTCTCTCTCCACTGCAACCTTCCCTTCTGTTTTCAAGCATGCTGTGGTTACACCCCTCCTCAAAAAAACCTTCACTTGATCCCACTTGTCCTTCTAACTATCGTCCCATCTCTCTCCTTCCTTTCGTCTCTAAACTACTTGAGCGTGCAGTCTATCACCATTGTCTTGATTTCCTCTCCTCTCATACCCTCTTGGATCCTTTACAATCCAGCTTCTGTCCCCTACACTCCACTGAAACTGCTCTTACTAAGGTCTCAAATTATTTGTTCTTGGCAAAGTCCAAAGGCTTTTACTCTGTCCTCATTCTTGATCTCTCTGCTGCCTTTGACACTGTTGACCATAACCTTCTTCTTATCCCCCTATCCTCACTTGGATTCAAAGACTCTGTACTATCTTGGTTCTCTTCCTATCTATCCCATCGCTCTTTCAGTGTGTGCTTTGATGGCTCCTCCTCCTCTTCAACCCCACTATCTGTAGGAGTTCCTCAGGGTTCCGTCTTAGATCCACTCCTCTTCTCTCTCTATACCCAATCCCTTGGCACCCTTATCTCTTCCCATGGCTTTCACTATCATCTCTATGCCAACGACTCTCAAATCTATCTTTCTGCACCTGTTATCTCTCCTGATATCCAGTCTAAGATCTCACTCTGCCTCTCCCACCGCCGCTTAAAACTGAACATGGCCAAAACTGAGCTTCTTATCTTTCCCCCGAATGCTTCCCCTCCTCTTTCCCCTTTCTCTCTCTCTGTTGATAACTCTGTACTCCTCCCTGTTTCTTCAGCACATAACCTTGGTGTTATCTTCGATTCCTCTCTCTCTTTCTCTTCACATATCCAGCTCATTGCTAAAACTTGTCATTGCTTTCTATACAATATTTCCAAAATTCGCCCCTTCCTCTCTGTTGACACCACTAAATTGATTGTCCACTCCTTAATCACCTCCCGTCTTGATTATTGTAATGTTCTCCTTGCCGGCCTCCCTGCAAGCCACCTCTTTCCTCTTCAGTCAATTCGACACTCCGCTGCTCGACTCATTTTCCGCCAGTCTCATTTTTCCCACATCACTCCTCTCCTCATGTCGCTTCATTGGCTTCCCATCCGTCTCCGTATCCAATTTAAACTTCTCCTTCTGACCTATAAATGTATTCACTCTTCTGCCCCCAGTACCTTTCATCTCTCATCTCTTCTTACACCCCCTCTCGGTTTCTTCGCTCTTCTACCAGTCTTCGTTTATCTGTGCCCTTTACTCGTACTGCCAATTCCAGACTTCGCTCCTTCCAACTGGCAGCACCCTTTGCTTGGAATAGTCTTCCTATCTCGGTGCACCAGGCGTCCTCCCTGGCCATTTTCAAGTCCAGACTAAAATCCCACCTCTTCACTATTGCTTTCCATTCCTGTCTTACCCTATCTTGATCTCTCTATCAAAATTTGCTTACTTTGTCCTGTAAATTTTTGTTATTTGTCTTATGTAACTTATTTTGTTTTCTGTCTTATTAGATTGTGAGCTCTGATGAGCAGGGACTGTCTCTCTTCTATGTTTGTACAGCGCTTTGTATGTTGCGGCACTTTATAAGTCTTTATTAATAATAATAATAATAATAATAATAGTATGGTAGTATGGTTATCCCCTCACTTGGTTTGCAGCTTGTCGTGCTGTGAGGGCTTGTGTGCATCAGTGATGCTGAGAGCTAAACTATCAGTAGCTTAGCTATTGGCAGTGTCTGCCAAGATAGACAGGTCTCAGCTGAGATGCTAGTCTAAGGCAAACCACCCATCTGGGAAGCAGCAGAATGGGAAGGTGTTATAAGCAGAGGATCATATTTCTGTGACAAATGCAACAACACTGGAATTAACTGTGTGGAAGAAAGGCCCGGCAATCTACTTCTGTATCTTGCCTCGAAAACCCAATGGATAGTCACAAAACAAATTGCACTATAGTGCTGGATGTTGAGATCCCCAGGTTGGAAGGCCCTCAAATGGCTACTGGGGATGAACTGAAGACTTCTCAGAGTAAAGCCAATATTTATGTTGTGATTTGATCTGCTGATGTACCTGTGCATGAAAAGAGAGTCAGAGGTTGCAAAGATATCTTATATATTGGGACATGGAACATACAAATCATGAACCAAGGGAAGTTGGAGGTTGTCAAGAATGAAATGGAACGTGTACAACTCAATCTGTTGGGTGTCAGTGAACTGAAATGGACTGGCTTTGGGCACTTTGCATCTGATGATCATATGGTTTACTATGCTGGAAATGAAGGCAACGAAGAAATGGTGTTGCATTTATAGTTAAGAAGAAACTTGCAAGAACTGTAATGAAATACAATGCAGTCAGTGAACGCTTAATTTCTATTTGTCTACAAGGAAAGTCCATCAACACTTCTATAATTCAGGTATATGCCCCAACAACATAGGCAGAAGAGGAAGACGTTGATGAGTTCTATGAACAAGTACAAGCTGAAATTGACAGTACATGCAAACAGGATATCCTGAAAGTCATGGGTGACTGGAACGCAAAAGGTGGCAACAAAGAAGAAGGCAAAGTGGTTGGAAAATATGGACTTGGCAACAGATACGAAGCTGGAGAAAGACTGATAGAATTCTGCAAGACCAACGATCTATTCATCTCAAACACCTTCTTCCAGCAACACAAGCGCCGACTGTACACATGAACTTCACCTAATAGATTTACAGAAATCAAATTGACTACATCTGTGGAAGACAACAATGGAAAAGCTTGATAACATCAACAAAGACAAAACCTGGAGCTGACTACTAGTATGCAAACTCAAGCTAAAGTTGAAAAAGAGCAAGCCATTCATGAATGTAGCAAAATATGACTTTGAGAATATACCACTGGAATTTAAAGACTGCCTGAGAAATTGATTTGCTGCTTTAAATACAAATGATAGAGTTTGTGATAAGGAAGCTTATCATAGTTCAGGAAGGAGCTATAATAGAGGTGAATTGGCTCTGAACAAGCAACCTGTCTTTTCTGGTAGAAATAATAAAACAGAATGTTCTCATAAAAGACTACCAGGCCCAGAATGCACCAGGTTTCCAACAGCCACTAGAAGAGATGAAGTGGGAAAACGTGTGTTCAATCAGGAGAACTATGAGGTAATCCCCAAGCACTCATCTCCAAGGGCAGGGCTTGATTCAGCACAGCTGCGCTGTGCTAGGGTGGAGCAGCCCTCTAAACAGGTTAAAAGTAAAGCTTATTCTACACAACAGAATCATCAGCAGAATCTTCATGATCATCATCATCAGCAGAAGAAGGAGCAGAGGCAGCAGAAGCCAGAGCTCAAGGACAGAGAGAGCAAGAAACACTTTGGAAGAAAGAAGAGAGAAGCATCTTGGAGGTCTAAAGGAGTCCATAGCAGTACGTGTGCTGGGAGGCATTCCAGAGGCAAGCATACTCCATTGGACTGGAGGAAACCAGAGGAGTGGGGTTGCAGAGCCAGGAATCCCCGGAAGGGACCTGTGAGGGAGACGGCTGCATTTGGAAGGGGCCCTAAGACCAGTGCAAGAAGGTATGTGAAGAGAGACCCAGTGTCCAGGGATCTTGATTGGAAGGCTGGACATAAAAACTGGACTACATACTGGCCAGGATATTTAGAGAGGAACCCTAACAGCAATGGAAGCTCAGGTATGAACATTGATCTATGCCCTAGCTATTCACTTGGAAGACAGCAGGGAAACAAGTATTGTTCTGAGAATGCTCCATTAAGAAATTCCTCTGTGCCAATCCATGATATGATTCTATGATAATTGAAGAAGCAGGAGATATTGTAAATGAACAGTGTGAATACATGGATTGCTCTCTGTCTAAACTTCTGTGGTAATATACTTTTACAAAATACAACAACCACCACAAAGAAATATAAACTTGTTCTTTGATCTACTCAGAAAAGCTTTTGAGCAGGATTTGAGCCACGTTTAGAAAGTAAACCAGCCAAGAGGTTTACAGCTGGTTAATTGTTAGCAATTGAGCCTTGCCTAATTGCCTGTGAGCTCTTAAGAGACACTTCTGGGTGTGTGAAAATACCAGAAGTTAGCCTTGAAAAAGAACAGTTTTTCATTACTTTGTGGGTTATGTTTGTTTTTGAAGCACTGCTAAAAAGATATTAGCAGGAGCCTACAGAAAAGACCTTTCTGTTCCCATCAAGGTCTTTATGGTTTGATTTAATTGCTTAAGAAGTTCAGTTGTTGTTTTTCCTGATTTTGTTTTTCTAAGTATAATACTGAAAGCAAGTATCCTTTTCTGTGCTACCAAGCAAATCAAACCCCATAAATAAAATATCTTTTCTTGGCTTTACACTCGTGCAAGCACAACTAATTTATTGTGAACGGCTGATTCTGGTATGAATGGACTACATTTCCCACAATCCTTTGCAAGTCATATTAATATTTGCCTTTGCCAAGACTGTGGACATTCTCACCCAGCGCCCCCGTTTACAGTTGGCGTAGTTTTTCGGATTGCTTTTGTGCAAAGGATTTACATGCTAAGGATTACAACTGAAGTCTGAAGAAAAAAAGAAAGTTCAAGTTAAAAGCTGGAAAAAAAGATTTTCCCTTAACTACACTTTGGAGAAAAGAGGTGGCTGATCCAGGTAGCTGTTCCAGGAGGAAAAGACCCTGTGTAGAGCTGGATTCATCACTGGCATAAGGTAATAAGTACCTGGGCATGTCTAGTGGTGGATGGGAGTAAGGCACAGGGGTAATTGAAAAAAAAAATTAGGAGAAAAACACCTGTTTGGAAGGTGTTGCACTGTGTTTTGTTTTCTTTTGTTTTCTTGCAGGGATCAAGATGGATCCAAGGGAAATGGCCAGCTGGATGGCAGCGCAGTTTAGCAGGCAACAGGAGCTAGCACAGCAGGCTCAGGACACTGCTATGAAAGCCTTAATGGACCAGCAGAAACCAGTACTTGATCTGGTGAAAGCCTTAGTTAATCTGCAGAACCAAAGTGGACCGGATGCAAGACCAGCAGTAATTACTGGTATACCACATGTGGACAGTGTGGGACTCAATCAGGGAATTGGGGCATTTAGTTTTGGGAAGCTAATTCCAGATGATAATGTTGATGATTTCCTAGAATCTTTTGAGAGAGTGGCACAAGCATTAGCATGGCCAGAGACCCAGTGGGCAGTAAGGCTGGCAGCCTCATTAACTGGAGAGGCGCTTGCAGCTTATAGAGCAATGCCAGCAGCTCAGGCTTTGAATTATAAAGATGTAAAGGCTGCTATTAGAGATCACCTAGGGTTGTCTATTTCAGAGTATAGGCGAATGTTTAGAGCTACTACATTAAGAGTGGGTGAAACACCCAGGGCTCTGAGTCAGAGAATCAGAGGATTGGCTGTAAAATGGTTGGAGCCTGAAGGAAAGACTGTGGAAATGTTATTAGACATTATTATGCTTGAACAATTTATGTCTGCTGTGCCTAAAGATATGCACACTTTCCTTATACAGCAAAATTGCCAGAATCTTGGAGAGGCAACCATGCTAGCAGAGAGATTCTTGGAAGCCACGCAGGCTTGCCATAGAATGGGTGGCCCTCTGAAGATTGGTGCTGAGGCAAGCTGTGCTGTATCAGAAAAGAAAATGGGTAAAAATGTTTCTGAAAATAATTGTACTGTGCCAAACCAGAATACACAGTGAAGTAAAAAGAAATGTTTCAAATGTGGAAAATGGGGACATTTAGAAAGGGGATGCCAGATACACACTAGCTTAATGGGTGTTGATTTAAAACAGCCCAAAGAAGGATTTCTTTTGATGGTTGATGTGCAGGGAATTACCACAAATGCTCTGTTAGACTCTGGGGCAGACCAGAGTATGTTGTCAAAGAGGCTTTGGAAGAGGATAGAGGCCCAAGAAGGATTTGTGCCTAGAACCCCTGAAAGCCAAGTTCACATCAGATGCATTCATGGTGCTGCAACATCATATCCCACCTATAGGCTAATGGTTAAGTGCCTGGGGGAACATGAGGAAGTTCTTTTAGCAGTGGTGCCTAGGCTACCATTTGATTTGGTTCTAGGAAGAGACTGGCCAAGATTTAAGCAGGGACTAGTGAAAGGGCTAGGAAAGAAGGAGGGAGAAGGATTAATGGAAATAGCTCCCAGGCCTTTGTTTGGAAGTCCTCAGTCCCTAGCTAAAAAGATGGTTGAGCTTCCAGAAGGCCAAACTATAAGGAAGGAAATAGGTAAGAAGAGGGGCCTTGTATCCACCCGCTCACAGGCTAAGGTAGAGAGCCAGAAGGAGGAGGGGGAGCAGGCAGAGTTATTAGGAGACTTACCCTCTCATGATGATTTAATAACTCCACCATCTGGGAAAGTAAGAAAGTTGAAAGCACAAAAACGTCGTGAGAGACTTTCCAGGGCACAGGGTAGGGCTGAGATGTTGGCTGGCCAAAGTTTACCCTGGGTGGCAGCTGAGTTAGTGGCAAAGTTTCCTAACTTTCCACAAGAACAGCGAGCTGATCAAACTCTCACCCGAGCTTTTAAGTATGCTCAGGAGGTCAGGGAGGAGTTGCCCAGATTCAGACTAGATAATGAAATATTATATAGAGAGAGTCAGGACCCCAGAAATGGGACCATACGTAAACAATTGGTGGTACCCACAACTTTCAAAGGACTAGTACTTAGATTAGCACATGATCATCCAGTTGGAGGTCATAAAGGGATGCAAGGGACGCTGGATCAAATACTTATGCGTTTTTACTGGCCAGGTATTTTCAAAGAAACTGCCCAGTTTTGTGCTGCATATCCAGTGTGTCAGTGAGTTACAGCGACTCACCCACCGGTGGTGCCTTTGATTCCCATGCCAATTATCACAGACCCAATTGGTCGCATTGCTATGGATATTGTAGGCCCATTAGTCAAAACGCCCCGAGGTTTCCAATACATCCTAGTTATGGTAGATCAGGCAACAAGGTTTCCCTGGGCCATACCATTGAGGAATGTTTCTGCAAAAAACAATAGCTTTAGAGCTAGTCAAATTGTTTTGTGAAGTGGGATTCCCAAGAGAGGTGTTGACTGACCGAGGGTCCAATTTTGTATCCAAATATTTGGCCCAGGTCTGGGATGCCTTTGGCATTCATCACGTGAAAACCTCAGCCTACCATCCATGGAGTGGAGGAGTAGCCTAGTGGTTGGGTCAAGGTACTTCAGGCCGGAAGGTCGGGGGTTCAAATCCCACTAGAGGACAGCAACCTTGGGCCGGAAGGACTGGGGTTTCTAGTCCCACAGGTGCTCCTTGTGGTCTTGGGCAAGCCACTTAACCCTCCATAGCCCATGTTCCCTGTAAAATAGTTCTCTGTGTGCTGTGCTTTCCTGTCTAATCAATGTGTTTATACCTCAAAAATTTCCTGTCATGATTTGACAATTTCCAATCTGTAATCAAAAAAAACCCGCTGCTGATCGCTGGAAGTAGCGGTATACAAATGTATACTAAATAAAATAAATAAAAAAATCCACAATCAAACGGTTTGGTGGAGAGATTCAACCAAACTCTCAAACAAATGTTGAGAAGGGGGTTAGCAGGAGAGGTAAAAGAATGGGATATGTTATTGCCCTTTGCCTTATATGCCTGCAGGGAAAGAATTCAGGTGTCCCTAGGTGTAACTCCATTTGAATTGATGTATGGTAGGGCTCCACGGGGTTTGTTGGATATTTTGAGGGAACAGTGGATTGATCCTGAACCAGGAAGTCAGGAGGTGCCACAGTTTTTACGTGACTTGAGAGCACGTTTAAAAAGGACCTTGCAGGTTGCTGAGAGGAACCTGCAGGACAGTCAAGTGTGCCAGAAAGGGTGGTATGATAGGAAGGCCAAAAGCCGCCAATTAAGCATTGGTGAAAAGGTTTTGGTTCAAGTAGCAGGTACAGCCCCAAAATTTGAAGTACAGTGGAAAGGGCCATGGAAGGTTGTTAGACAAGTGAGCCCAGTATCTTATGTGGTAGAAAATGCAAGAGGGCGTAGACAGACCTACCATATTAATGTACTTAAGTCTTGGAAGGAGAGGCCTGTAAATAATAATGACCCTGAAGCCAGTCAGGAAGTAGGTGAGCTTCAAAAAGATAATACTCTCGTGGGTATTACGGACTGTAGGGAAGAAGTGTCACCAGTTACATCAGTCCGTAATAACTTAAGCAGGGGGGTATGTGATAAGGAAGCTTATCATAGTTCAGGAAGGAGATATAATAGAGGTGAATTGGCTCTGAACAAGCAACCTATCTTTTCTGGTAGAAATAATAAAACAGAATGTTCTCATAAAAGACTACCAGTTCCAGAATGCACCAGGTTTCCAACAGCCACTAGAAGAGATGAAGTGGGAAAACGTGTGTTCAATCAGGAGAACTATGAGGTAATCCCCAAGCACTCATCTCCAAGGGCAGGGCTTGATTCAGCACAGCTGCGCTGTGCTAGGGTGGAGCAGCCCTCTAAACAGGTTAAAAGTAAAGCTTATTCTACACAGCAGAATCATCAGCAGAATCTTCATGATCATCATCATCAGCAGAAGAAGGAGCAGAGGCAGCAGAAGCCAGAGCTCAAGGACAGAGAGAGCAAGAAACACTTTGGAAGAAAGAAGAGAGAAGCATCTTGGAGGTCTGAAGGAGTCCATAGCAGTACGTGTGCTGGGAGGCGTTCCAGAGGCAAGCATACTCCATTGGACTGGAGGAAACCAGAGGAGTGGGGTTGCAGAGCCAGGAATCCCCGGACAGGACCTGTGAGGGAGACGGCTGCATTTGGAAGGGGCCCTAAGACCAGTGCAAGAAGGTATGTGAAGAGAGACCCAGTGTCCAGGGATCTTGATTGGAAGGCTGGACATAAAAAACTGGACTACATACTGGCCAGGATATTTAGAGAGGAACCCTAACAGCAATGGAAGCTCAGGTATGAACATTGATCTATGCCCTAGCTATTCACTTGGAAGACAGCAGGGAAACAAGTATTGTTCTGAGAATGCTCCATTAAGAAATTCCTCTGTGCCAATCCATGATATTGATTCTATGATAATTGAAGAAGCAGGAGATATTGTAAATGAACAGTGTGAATACATGGATTGCTCTCTGTCTAAACTTCTGTGGTAATATACTTTTACAAAATACAACAACCATCACAAAGAAATATAAACTTGTTCTTTGATCTACTCAGAAAAGCTTTTGAGCAGGATTTGAGCCACGTTTAGAAAGTAAACCAGCCAAGAGGTTTACAGCTGGTTAATTGTTAGCAATTGAGCCTTGCCTAATTGCCTGTGAGCTCTGAAGAGACACTTCTGGGTGTGTGTGAAAATACCAGAAGTTAGCCTTGAAAAAGAACAGTTTTTCATTACTTTGTGGGTTATGTTTGTTTTTGAAGCATTGCTAAAAAGATATTAGCAGGAGCCTACAGAAAAAACCTTTCTGTTCCCATCAAGGTCTTTATGGTTTGATTTAATTGCTTAAGAAGTTCAGTTGTTGTTTTTCCTGATTTTGTTTTTCTAAGTATAATACTGAAAGCAAGTATCCTTTTCTGTGCTACCAAGCAAATCTGTGTTGGTAGAAATAACCCCATAAATAAAATATCTTTTCTTGGCTTTACACTCGTGCAAGCACAACTAATTTATTGTGAACGGCTGATTCTGGTATGAATGGACTACATTTCCCACAATCCTTTGCAAGTCATATTAATATTTGCCTTTGCCAAGACTGTGGACATTCTCACCCAGCGCCCCCGTTTACAAGTTCCAGAAGAGTTATGGGATGACATCAAGAAGGTTGTATTGGAAGAAAGCAATAAGTCTACATAAGGTGAAAAAGCAAAAACAGCCAAAATGGATGACTGAAGAAACTCTGAAAATTGTCCAGAAACACAGAGAAGCTAAAGCCAGAGGAGAAAGAGAGGCAATCGCAGAACTCAACAGAGATTTCCAATGTGCAGCAAGACAAGACAAGGAGAAGTACTACAATGATGCATGCAAGGAAATAGAATCAGAAGCTATTATAGGAAGAAAAATATTGGCTTTTATAAAGCAATGAGAGTTAAAGAAAAAGTCCCAGCCTCGAATTGGAATGCAAGAAGATGCTCAAGGATCCATGTTGAATGATGCTGAGAAGATCAAGAAAAGGTGGCAAGAATATACAGAGTCCTTATACCATAAAGATCAACCTGTACCTTATGATCAGGAACCATTGGTGATGAAAGAATAAGTCGAAGCAGCATTGAAAGTCTTATCAAAGAACAAAGCACCGGGCATTGATGGCATTACCATTGAGTTATTACAGCAATCAGATGAAGCTGTTACCATACTTACAAGGCTCTGCCAGGAAATTTGGAAGACAAATTCATGGCCAACTGCCTGGAAAAGATCTGTGTTTATACCAATACTGAAGAAAGGTGATTCAAATGACTGTGGAAATTATCGCACAATCGCTCTGATCCCACATGCCAGTAAGATTCTACTAAAGATCATTCAGCAGAGACTACAACCATACCTGGAACGAGAACTTCCTGAAGTGCAAGCAGGGTTCAGGAAATGGAGAGGAATGAGTGACATTAGGCAGATGTGAGATGGATCCTTGAAAAGACAAAAGAATACCAAAAGTATGTCTATACTGTATGTTTTTATTGCCTACAGCAAGGCTTTTGACTGTGTAAACCATGAGAAACTCTGGGCCACATTAAGAAGCATGGGTATACCAGAACACTTGATCATTCTCTTGCACAACCTTTACACTGATCAAGAAGCAAAAGTTCAAACGGAACAAAGAGAAACAGAATGGTTTAAAATCAGCAAAGGTGTATGACAGGGCTGCATACTTTCCCCCTAACTTTTTAATTTATATGCACAACAAATCATCAGAGAAGCAGGACTGTATGACGACAACAGAGGTGTGAAGATTGGTGGAAGACTCATCAACAACCTTCGCTATGCTGATGATACCACATTACTGGCTGAAAGTGAAGACGATTTGAAACATTTGCTTCTGCACCTTAATGTTAAGAAGACAAAGATCCTAACATCTGGCAAAATGAATAAGTTCATCATTGATGGAAAAGAAATTGAAATAGTTGACAACTTTAACCTACTTGAATCAACTATCAATAAAGAAGCAATAAGCAGTCAAGAAATCCGATGACGCATTACTCTTGGCAGAATGACTATGAAGGACATAGACAAGATTCTCAAGAGTAGAGATGTCTCTCTACATACAAAAATTCAACTTGTTCAACCCGTGGCATTTTCAATGTGAAAGTTGGATAGTGAAAAAGATAGACAGGAAGGAAACTGATGCCTTTGAATTATGGTGCTGGCAACGAATACTCTGTATACTATGGACTGCTCGAAAAAGAAACCAATCAGTACTAGAGGAGATCAAACCTAAGCTTTCTTTAGAAGCTCAGATGACAAGACTTCGACTTTCATACTTTGGACACATCATGAGAAGAGAGAGATCATTAGAGAAAGACATCATGTTTGGCAAGGTAGAAAGTCAATGCAAAAGAAGAAGGCCAGCAATGAGATGGATCGATACAATAACAGCAGCTATGGGTGCCAGTCTGTCAACAATGTGCTGCCTGACTGAAGATCGAACACAATTTAGGACAACTATCCAGAGGGCGCCATGAGTCGATACCATCTTGATGGCACTTAACAACAGTATGGTTGCCATGTAATCATAGCAGACTATTCTGATCATGGTTCTCCTAGTCATGACTGCTGATGGAATAGGCTGGACCCCATTGAAGAACTCCTCCATCACTAGTGTTGATGAGATGGGGGGAGGCTATAATTGAACTGTCTTGGTTAGAAATGGTGAAGGTGCCTCATAAGGCACCCCATAGGGCACACTATAAAGTGCCCTGTCCGCCAAGGCACCTTATAATGTGCTCTATAGGGCGAGGCACCTTAGGTTACGGCACTGTGAGGGTGTTTTTGCTGGCAGCACAGATTTAAATTAAAAGGAAAGCCCTCAGACAGCCTTATTAAATAACACCACTGTGGGATTGAACTCATGATCTCTGTCTATACAGTCATTGTAGCAACCAGTGTGCTACATCTCTATAGCTTCTAACATTGCGCTGGTTGGCTACAGAAAGACTGCAGGTCACCGCACTAACTGCTGTGGTTACCAGGATAGGGTAAACCCACCCGTACCCATGATGCACTGCACATGCAGATCAGCAGTCTACATCTGATCACAAGATGGGGTATGCGCCTCCACAGCACCTCGGCCTGGTAGGGGGAACTGACCGTGTGTGTTACTGGCACAGAGTAGCTACAGACCGTGACACTGTGCGGTTCCTGTGCTCACCCTGAGGGTGAGGTGGGGCGCCCAGCACCAGGTCCGTAGCACCTGGCTTTGCTGCGATAGACTATGCTGCAATTCCCCATCAGTGTAGATACACCTAGGATACACCTGTGTCAAGCTGTATTTCCTAGTCATGTTTAGCTCTTGTACACTATGATGCACCCAGAATAGTGCATATCCTGTGTGGGTGCCATGATCACATGATTTAAGTGAAGTGGGGTGTTTGGACGCATAGGCGGATTGTGTAGTACCACCCAACCCACTCTCTCTGGGTCAGGGTGGGGGACAGAATCTTCTACCAACAGATCCACACTCTACATCGGAGGCAGTAGAGGGGACCATCAACCCCAGTCCTGCTAGGGAATAGGCACTCTTCAGGGCAGTCAATGCAGATCTATACTTATCACATAGGGCACTGGGAGACAGGCAGTAAGCCTGGAAAAGCTCAGCTGTCCCCTACCACAATCTGACATTCACAAGCAGAGGGCACATTAAGTTTTCACCCGCTGCACCCTGTAAGGTGTTCCAGTCATATACATGCTAACTGCAGACAGTCTGCTAGCTAGCACATAGTGCATGTTCCTGGAGAAACTGTGTGCACCCAAAAGTGGGATGTAAGCACACACACACCAAGCAAACATGTCAGTGATTAAGCCCCAGAAAAGGAAACCCATAGATATCACTTGAGAGAAATACTGTATAGCCATGCAGGTGGTGGTCGGGCACTACAATAGCCCAGCCATTGTCCTATGCAGATGCATCCTGCCCAGACTGCACTGTCTGGGCCATACCCACAATACCTTGCTCCTCATTATGCACATTGGTAGGCTAATACTGGAAACAGTGTAAGCCAGAGATACTCAAATCCGGTCCTAGAGATCCGCAAACCAGTCAGGTCTTCAGAATATCTCTAATGAATATGCATGAGATATATATGCATTAGAGATATCCTACCTACCTGACTGGTTTGTGGCCCCCCAGAGCTGGATTTGGAGACCCCTGCCTTACACTTCTGTCATTTAAGATTGTGAGAGGGTAAGGTGTAGATGTCCAAGACATCAAAAAAGTTAGATAGAATTTGTCACATTCCTCCTCACTCCTCACCACAACGTTTTGGTGGTGGTGAGAATTGAAGAGGAATGTGACACATTCTATCTATTCTTTTGATGTCTAGGACATCTGTACCTTGTCCAATCACAATCTTAAATGACAGAGGTGTAAGGCAGGGGTCTCCAAATCCAGCCCTGGAGGACCACAAACCAGTCAGGTTGGCAGAATATCTCTAATGCATATATATCTCATGCATATTCATTAGGGATATCCCAAAAACCTGACTGGCTTTCAGACCTCCAGGATCGGATTTGAGTAGCTCTGGTGTAGGCAGCCACAAAACACTGGATAGACATAAACACACACTTCCTCAACTATTTCAGCATTGTGCAAAAATAGAGCTGGTTGGCAGCCCTGGCCACCACACCAGTTCTGGGCACAGTGCAGGCATTGGTAAGGTACTCAATACTGTTATGGTCACTCTCCAGGGTGGTAAACACTCTGTCAGAAAACAAACAAAACGGAAACGCACTCCACATATATCTGAAAGGTTGTTAACAATTTGTGTTTAATGTAGGATCTGTTATCTGATATTCATCATAGCAACCTTTTGATATATATGGAGTGTGTTTCCATGTTTATGATGGCATTGCTAAGGTATGCAGGTGGTAGTAGTGGTAACTGCTGCTCAGCGCAGAGCCCAAAAGCCTCACTCTCCATGAGGATATGGATAGTGGGGGCTGTGGGTGTGGGTGTTTGTCCCCTGTTGGCCGATGCTCTCTAAGGTGTGCACATGTTTATGGTGTATGTGTTCTGTAGGGTAAAACATAGGGACAAGGTCTGCAGAAGCCACAGCTGGGACTTGAACCTGTGACCTTCTGCCCCTGAACACACTGGCTGTGTGTACTGCACCAAACTGTTGCCACAGAGGCAGGTCATTTCCTGGGGATACCATGACTGTTCTTCAGACAGACCTTGTCTGTTGCACTGCACGCCACCCACCTAAACAGGCCTTGGCCTTGGTCTACTGTGGGCAGCTGCCACAGCCCCCTCCTCCACCAGCACCCCTCCCCCACCATGCTGACATGCCCTTATGCCGGTGGTGCTGGTGGTGCGCAGTCCCAGGCCATCCAGTGTGCCGGTAGGCAGCTGCCTATGGTGTGGGATCTGGGGTAGGGGTGCCTATATAGACATCTGCGCTTCCCCCCGGCACTGCCTGTCAATGTTATGTGCTCTTTGGGGTACCTGCTGGGTACTGTCCCCTGGGACACTGTGGGACACACACTCATGGGCATGTTTGACCTTGGTCAGTTGCTGGCTTGCTGATTTGCAGTTTCTGCATTCCTATGTGCCACCTAGGCATCTGCCTAGTCCACCCTGTGCCCCAGCTGCCCCATTGCATGTCCTGCCTGCAGCCCCCTGTACCCCATTTGCAACCTCACCGTAGTGCCCTTTCGTACTTGGGTACTATGCTGTTGCTGCACATGTCTCCCCTCCCCGGCTCTTGTCTGCGGATCCCGACATTAAAAATTGTTTATTCTATTAGGAATTTTGGATTTTATGAATGTTTTTTTAGGTTTTGATTGCTGATTTTCTGGCTCTTCATGTTTTGACTTTTGTATCATTGTTGCTGCACATGTAGCACTACTATCAATTTTCTTGGTCTCCCTGCCTTTGCTGTACATTGCTGACTGAAATGGTTTCTCTTTCCTGCAATTGTGCCTCTAACGCTAGGTTTTCAAGCACGGTAATGTTCTGGTCTTAAAATCCCGGCATTAGTGTACCTGGAGCCTCTCCCTGCCCACTCCCCGCCCATTGACCCCTTCTCTCCACCCTCTGGAGACACTTACTCCACCCTCTGTGTGCCTTAACGCCGCCAGAGACGTTATCGTGCGATAAATCACGTGATAACATTACATATCGTGCGATAACGTCACCGCTGCGACGTTAGCGCTGTTTAGTAAACATACCCCTTAGTCTAACTACTCACATAAAGCAAACAGCCAGAAACATTTTCTTCAAACTCAGGACCATTCAACAACTTAGACCACTTATAGACAGAGATGATTTCAGAACCGTTGCCCAAGCTCTAATCACACCTCACCTGGATTATTGCAACGGTATACTGCAAGGCATAACCAAGAAAAACCTAAACACCCTCCAAATAGCTCAAAATGTTACTGCCCGAATAATCTTTAAAGCCAGGCTATCTGACCGCATTTCTCCCATCCTATAGCCCTCCATTGGCTCCCTGTTGCTAGCAGGATCCAATATAAATCCATATTGACTACCTTTAAGCTAATTAACAAATTGCCCCCTCTCACCTCTCAACATTAATTCAAACTCCCCCTAAAAACAGAATGAGAAGAAGGAGGAACCAACTCTCTTTTAGTCCCCAACTCAATACGAAATACAAAACAGATAACGAGCAACAGTGCTTTTTCCTACATTGCTCCTGTCCAATGGAATAATCTCCCAGTGCATTTAAGGGATATCAAGGACCTCAAACATTCCGAAAGGAACTAAAAACTCACTTGTTCATGCAGCATTTTTATAATCTTGAACACTCCTCCGATCAAGCCCAACAAGCACAATCTGAACATCCTACCTAATATCTCACCTCACACTCCCAGTCTTAACTTCACTCTCCTGCATAAAGTTTTTGTTTTACCTCATACCAATGTAAATGCCTCTATATAACTCTGAGATTCAGAGTAACATGTTTTTAAGTTTGTAAATACTCACTATGTTCTCTAAGTAAATAGCTACTATGTTCTATTGTTTTTTGTAAATAGTTGTAATGTTCAAGATGTTCAATGTAATGGTTCTATTGTTCTATGTAAACTGCCCCTGATCTCTGGAAGGGGCGGTATATAAAAAGTTTCCAAATAAATAAATAAAAATAAATAAATATCTGCCATTCTGTGCAGATTTTTCCCTCTCCTATATGTGCATGTATGTATATATGCACATATGTCTAGTGGGGGAGGGGGCTTGATTTTAGTGCAGGTTGACCCTGCTATATCTTTATTTAGGGTAGTTCCTGCAGGCAGAAACAGCAGTGGAGCATATTGATTTCCCCTGCTCAGGAAGGGCAGGGCAATGGCAAGGGAGCTCACTGAGAACTTCTTGGGAGTGATGAGAACTTTAGGCTCCAGTATACAGTGGAGAGCAAAATGGCTGGAAAGGACTGAAAAGATCCTTTCATTACTATCCCTGAGTGTACAGGGTCAACATTTCCACCTCTAGAAAGATGGCAATTGAACCCCAGAGCAAAATACTTTGTTGCAGTGTTTCAGTGAGGCTGATAGGGTACTGGAGAGTCTGTCCCACCAACTAGAGTGTGAGAGGTAATGGAGATTTGAGCTGTTCCTAAGGGGCAAGGTGCTAGTGATATCACCAGCATAGTGTGTCAGTGCAAGATATTGGGAAAGCAAGGGATTCGGCTTTAGTTGGGATCTCTTTTCATAGCATTCAGCTGAGTTATTTACAATCAAAGTTTGTACCTGAGGCAATGAAGAGTAAAGTGACTTGCCCAAGATCACAAGGAGTATGATATGTGTAATAGATGTGTCCATGTCCTTGGAGGGAATATGACATATTTCAGGCCACATAAGGTGAGCCCAAGTTCTCCTGGTTTTAACCATGAGGTATTTCCAGAGATATGACACATGGTTGTGTAAACAGATATACAGTTGTATAATACCGTCTGAAGGAGGCATATTCTCTAAATTTGGAGGGTACAAAGTAGCAACCGTTTAAGCAGCAGGTAGAAAGCTGGTGTGGACCTCTCATGGTAGGCCAGGGTAAAAATCCTTCATGGGATATAGTAGAGGGAGCCGAAGCTAGGCTACAGTAGCCCTTACTGCCCCAAACTACCTTAATGTGCAGGCAGGAACAGGTCACATAGGTTTCTTTCTGCTGACACCAAGGGGTATGTTTACTATACCGTCTTAATGTTCCCGGCGCTAGCTCCAGCGATAATGTGAAGAATGCCATATAAGGAGTGGGCGTTCCTGTCCTAAGGTAGCAAGAATCGGTATCGCGTGATAGTGAGCGCCATGGCACGTTAATGCGCATTAACCCTAAGTTAATGCCAGCGCAGTGTCAGAAAGAATAAAGATGTAGCCCACTGGTTATGGCAATGACTGTGGAGGCAGAGGTTATGGGTTTGATTCTGCAGTGGGGTTATGTAAAAAGGCTGTCTGAGGCATTACTCTTTAATTTAAACCAGTGCCGTCTGAGGCATTTTCTTTTTTAATTTAAATTAGTGCTGCCAGCAAAAACACCCTCACAGTGCCGTAACCTAAGGTGCCGCATAAGGCGCCCTATAAGGCACTCCAGAGGGCACATTATAAAGTGCACTGTCCGCCAAGGCACCTTATAATGTTCCCTATAGGGCGCCTTATACGGCACTTTATAGGGCGCCTTATATGGTGCTTTATGAGGCACCTTAAGGTTACAGCACTGTGAGGGTGTTTTTGCTGGCAGCACTAATTTAAATTAAAAAAGGAAACGCCTCAGACAGCCTTCTTATATAAGCCCACTGTAGAATCAAACCCATGACCTCCACCACCATAGTCAGTGAAGTAACCAGTAGGCTACATCTCTATAACTACTAACAGCCCCTGGCTGGCTACAGAAAGACTGCAGGCCACCACACAAACTGTCTGCTGTGGTTACCAGGATAGGGTAAACCCACCCGTACCCATGATGCACTGCACATGCAGATCAGCAGTGTACAGATGATCACAAGATGGGGTATGCACCCCCACAGCACCTCGGTTTGGTAGGAGGAACTGACCGTGTGTGTTACTGGTACAGAGTAGCTACAGACCGTCACATTGTGTGGGTACTGTGCTCACCCTGAGGGCGAGGTGGGGCACCCAGCACCTGGTCCACAGCACCTGGCTTAGCTGAGATAGGCTATGCTGCAATTCCCCATCAGTGCTAATATGAGATAGGTAGCCCTTGCAGACACACCTAGGATACACCTGTGTCCATCCGTATTTCCCAGTCATGTCTAGCCCTTGTGGACTATGATGCACCCAAAATAGTGCATATCCTGTGTGGGTGCCATGGTCACATGATTTAAGTGAAGGGGGGGGGTGTTTGGACCCATAGGCGGATTATGTAGCACCACCCAACCCGCCCTATGGGGCTCAGGATGGGGGACAGAATCGCCCACCAACAGATCCACATTCCACATCACTGCAATGGTGGCAGTAGAGGGGACCATCAACCCCAGCCCTGCTGGGGAACAGGCACTCTACAGGGCAGTCAATGCAAATCTGTACACATCCATAAGGCAATGGCAGACAGACAGCAGGCCTGGAAATGCTCAGCTGCCCCCCACCACTATCTGACATTCTCCAGACACTGCACCCTGCAAGGTGTTCCAGCCATACACATACTAACTGCAGACAGTCTGCTAGCTAACCCATAGTGCATGTTTCTGAAGAAGATGTGTGCACCCAAAACTGGGATGTGAGCACACACACCAAGCAGGTAAGTCAGTGATTGGGCCCCAGAAAAGAGAACACATAAATACCACTTGAGAAAAATACTATATAGCACTATGGGGAAACCTAGCCATGCCATGCCATGGTCACTGCTCAGTCAGGGTGAGAGTGACCTCCCAGCAGGACATGCTGTGGCCACCCTGTCCATGCAGGTGGTGGCCGGGCACTACAATGTCCCAGCCATTGCCCTATACCCTGTGCAGATGCATCATGCCCAGGCCACCCTGTCCGGGCCATACCCACAGTACCTTGCTCCTCATTATGCACATTGTCAGGCTAACACTGGAAACAGTGCAAGCAGTGTGGGCTGAGTAAGGTGTAGGCATCCACAACACACTGGATAGGCAGACACACACTCCCACACCTATGCCAGCAGTGTGCAAATATAGAGGCTTTTGGCAGCCCTGGCCACCAAACCAGTCCTGGGCAGAGTGCAGGCATGGCTATGGTACGCAATACTGCTGGGGTCACTCCCCGGGGTGGAAAACACTGTCAGAAACTAAAACTGAAACACACTCCACATATATCAGAAAGGTTGCTATGATGCAGCTCTATCAGCAAATTGTGATTAACTTAGGAATTGTTATCTGGAGTGGAATGGAGTGGAGTAGTGGCCTAGTGGTTGGGGCAAAGTACTTCAGGCCAGAAGATCATGGGTTCAAATCCCACTAGAGGACAGCAACCTTGGGCCAGAAGGACAGGGGTTTCTAGTCCCACAGGTGCTCCTTAGCCCATATTCCCTGTAAAATAGTTATCTCCAAGTTATAATGCCCTGTTCAATGTAATTTCAGTTTGTTCAATGTAAACTGCACTGATGCAGAATAGCACAGTATATAAGAGAATGAAAATAAATAAATAAATCTGCCATTAATCATAGCAACCTTTTGATATATGTGTAACGTATTCCCAAGTTTAGGGCGGCATTGCTAAGGTATGCAAGTGCTAGTATTGGGAGATGCTGCTGCACGCAGGGCCCAACAGCCTGACTGTTCATGAGGCTTTGGATAGTGAAGCCTGTGAGTGTGGGTGTTTATGCCCCTATGGGCCGCTGCTCTAGGGCAGAGGTTCCCAACTCCGGTCCTAGTGGGGCAAACACTGTTCAGGTTTTCATGCTGTCCCTAATGAATATGCATGAGATACATTTGCATACAAAGGGGGCGGTGCATACAAATGCAGCACAGGCATATTTATTAGGGACAGCTTGAAACCTGAATGGTGTTTGGCCCTCCAGGACTGCAATTGGGAAACTCTGCTCTAGGGATTGCACATGTTTATGGTGTCTGTGCTCTGTAGGGTAAAATATAGCCATTTCAGGCATGTTTATTTTATCTGCAATAAAGGTTCTATCTTTATTACCACGGTTTAGTACTGGGTAAAATATGGGGAAAGGGCTGGTATGAGCCACAGCTGTGACTTGAACCTGTGACTTTCTGCTCCACACTGTTGCCACAGGGACAGTTCATTCCCTGGGGATACCATGAGTGTTCGTCAGACAGACCCTGTCTGTTGCAGTGCACGGCACCCACCTAAATGGGGCTAGGCCATGGTCTGCTGTGGGCAGATGCCACTGCCCCCTCCGCCACCAGCACCCCTCCGCCACCATGCTGACATGCCATTATGCCGGTGGTGCTGGTGGGGCGCAGTCCCAGGCCATCCAGTATGCCGGTAGGCAGCTTCCTATGGTGTGGGTTGTCGGGTAGGGGTGCCTACATGGATATGCGCGCTTCCCCCCCCCCCCCCCAGCACCGCCTGCCAATGTTATGTGCCCTTGGGGGTACCTGCTAGGTAATATCCCCTGTGACACTGTGGGACACACACTCATGCCCATGTTGGACCCTCGTCAGTTGCTGTCTTGCCGCTTTACAGTTTCGGCATTCCTATGTGCCACCTAGGCATCTGCCTAGCCCGCACTGTGTTCCAGCTGGACCACAGCATGTGCCGCCTGCAGCCCCCTGTATCCCATTTACAGCATCAATACAGTTGCCGTTTCCTATGTGCCCACTCTGCTGTTGCTGCACATGTGCACGCCATAACAAACCTGCCCAATCTAAACGACAGAAACCCTGATCAGCGCTATTTCAATGTGGGATCATTCACTTTGTAGGGGAACAGAGCATAGACCCTTCCAAACATGATATCTTAATTTATATGCTTTGTCAGTAGTGTTGCTTTATGTTTATCATTAATATTACTATTGGCCAGCTTGGTTATTGGGATTTTAGATATGGTTCTGGTCCTTTTATATGTTTATTTGCCTTTTTGGTCCCTGCACATGTATCACAACTATCACTTTTCTAGGATTCCCTGCCTTTGCTGCACATTACTGACTGAAATGGTTTCTCTCTCCTGCAAATTTGCCTCTAGCGCAGGTGTTCTCAACCCTGTCCTCGGGACCCACCTAGCCAGTCGAGTTTTCAGGATAACCACAATGAATATGTATGAGAGAGATTTGCATACACTGCCTCCATTATATGCAAATCTCTCCATGCATATTCATTGTGGTTATCCTGAAAACCCGACTGGCTAGGTGGGTCTCGAGGACAGGGTTGAGAACCCCTGTGCTAGCGCGAGGTTTTCACTGGCGCTAATTCTCAGACCCTGATTTCACGGCATTAGTGTGCATGGAGCCTCTCCCCGCCCACTCTCTGCCCATTGACCCTTTCTCTCCGCCCTCTGGGAAGCCTTACTCCACCCTTCAGGCCCGGATTTCACAGCGTTAGTGTGCCTTAACGCCGCCGCTGCGTTATCGCGCGATAATACTACTGCTGCAACGTTAAGACGGTTTAGTAAACATACCCCCACGTAACATAAGAACATAAGATATGCCATACTGGGTCAGACCAAGGTCCATCAAGCCCAGTATCCTGTTTCCAACAGTGGCCAATCTAGGTCATAAGTACCTAGCAGTCTCCGCAAAAGACACAGGTTCTTTAATGCTTGTATTGGTTCAAGCCGTAATATCCTGGTTCCTTTTTAATAATGGTTCATGGACCTTTCCTCCAGGAACTTGTTCAAACCTTTTTTAAACCCAGCTACACTAACAGCTTTTACTACATCCTCCGGTAACAAATTCCAGAGTTTGATTACACATTGAGTGAGAAAATATTTTCTCTTATTAGTCTTAAATAGGTTACCCTGTAGCTTCATTGCATAACCCCTAGTCTTTTTATATTCTGATTATGTAAACAATCGATCTATGTTTACCCGTTTCACTCCATTCATTAATTTATAGACCTCTATCATATCTCCCCTCAGCCATCTCTTTTCCAGGTTGAAGTGCCCTAACCTTTTTAGCCTCTCTTCATAGGAGTATCCTTTCATCCCCTTTACTATTTTGGTGGCTCTTCTCTCTACCTTTTCTAATAACGCTATATTCTTTTAAAAATACAGCGACCAGAATTGGACACAATATTCAAGGTGCAGTCGCACCATGGAACGATATAGAGGCATTATAATATCCTTTGTTTTATTTTCCATTCCTTTCCTTATCATACCTAGCATTCTATTTGCACTCTTGGCTGCCGCTGCACACTGGGCCGAGGGTTTCAACATGTTATCCATGATGATACCTAAATCTTTTTCCTGGGTAGTAGTTCCCAATGTGGAACATTGCATCGTGTAACCATAGTTTGGTTTGTTCTTTCCTAGGTGCATAACTTTGCACTTGTCCACATTAAATTTCATCTGCCATTTTGATGTCCAGTCTTCCAATTTATCAAGATCCTCTTGCAATTTTCCACAATCCTTTTGGGTTTTAACTACTTTAAATAGTTTTGTGTCATCTGCAAATTTAATAACCTCACTCGTTATTCCCTTTTCCAGGTCATTTATGAATATGTCAAAAAGCAGTGGACCCAGCACAGATCCCTGTGGTATATCAGGATTGGCAAGGAGAACAGCACCAGGACCCAAGTACTCCTTAGCCATGCATGAAATGGGCTTGATGCCTGCCTGTTCCCCACAAGGAGAGGTGTGGTGAGTTGAAGAACCTAATAAGTGCAGGAGGCTGGTGGCCCCAGTCAATGGGCTTATCAGCATCTGCAGGCACTGTGCCCAAATCTTGCACTAAAGTTCAGCTCGGCAAGGAATTATCCTGTTTGTACTCACCCAGGAGACTATAAGAGGCATAGGGAAGAGATCCTGAATAGTGAGCCAGCTGAATGGGAGCCAAGAGTGGTGCTGGTGAGTAAGCGTGAATCTAGTGCCAGACTTTCAAGGTGAAGGTAGGACAATCTAGTCTTGATAACAGCTAGAATCAGTGTAATGCAGGGGATGCAGCAGAGTAATGGAGCAGAAGCTTCAAGATGTGCACCGGTGGGACCTCAATGCTCCGCTTCTCTGGCTGATTCTGGATCATCCCAAGGCCATCATTGAGATGAGGGGCAGCCAGAGGTCCTGGATCTGTGCAAGGAGAGCCTGTACATGATGCCATTGGCCGCCTTGATGCTGGAACAGAAGGGTTGGTGCAGACACTAGCAACAGGGAGCATACCATGCCAGCAGAGGCAGTGGGATGGAATCAGCACCTAGACAGGCCTCTGTGCTGATGATCCTCAGAGATGAGCCGATTGAAAGCTGCATTGATGGTGGCATCAGGAATTTTAGAGTTACAGCACCAAAGCTGACTGAAACAGAGTCTGCTAAGCACAGGTAGAGGGATGATGAGCATTTGGCACCAGAGATCAGTGGTATCAGTGCTGTTGGAGTTCTGTTCACACCATGGCAATTCAGCACAAGCAGTGGTCAGAGCAGCCTCTGTGTCGAAGAATCCACAGCATCAGCACTGACCAGAGGGACAGCCGTGGGCCCATGGTTTATGCAGATGCTCAGCTGGTGCCTCAGTACCACACCTCTGCGCAAGGTTCCCGCTGGATCACAGAAATGCCTGTAGCAGTTTTCACTCAGACTTGTGCCACAGTTGCTAAGGATGTTTGTCTTTCTCTGGGCAGAGGAATCCGCATGGTCGGCACCAGCATTTGAAGAAACAGCACCAGCAGACACAGCAAGGCTTTTTTCTTCTCTTCACTAGCAAACTGCTAAGTATTTCCAGTTGCCCAATTACCTTCACCTATTTCCTGAGCCTTTGCTCTTTCCTCACCCCAGCTCTCAGACATCCTGCCTCTGAGAGTTCCTGTCAAATCAAGACTCCAAGTACTACAACTCCCAGTATTCCTATGAGCTCACCTCTTTCTAGAACTCTCCTGTACTCTCTGAAGCTTCCTTTAGTGCCAAATGTCTGTATAAACAATGAGATAATGGCCAATTAATAATGTATTGTCTGTTTTGCTGCTATTATTGTTAAAGGTTTGGAAATATTCTATTGCATTGTTTGTAATTTATATGGAACCTCGCCTTAGTCACGTAAAAGCAGTGTATTAATCTTTTTAATTCAATCAAATTCTACTTTAAAGAGGGAACGCTAATAATAGTTTTTCCAGATCATAAGAAACAAAGCCTGTGAGGAATTTATTATTTATTCAATTAATGTTATATACCGCATATCTAAGGGGTATGTTTACTAAACTGCGGTAATGTCATTCGCGTTAGGTTCCGCGGTAAAGGTACAGATGCCCATATAAAGGCATGGGCAGTGCATCGTTACAGCAAGCCGTATCAGCTAACGCATGTTACAAACTAACGCGTTCTACAAGGCGCCTCATAGGGCACCTTACAAGGCACATTATAAGGCACATTACTAGGCGCCTTGTAAGGTGCCTTATAAGTAAGGTGCCTTATAAGGTGCCTTATAAGTTAGGTGCCTTATAAGGTGCCTTGTAAGGTGCCTTTTAGGGCGCCTTGTAAGGTGCCTTGTAAGGTGCCTTATAAGTAAGGTGCCTTGTTAGGTGCCCTATAAGGTGCCTTGTAAGGTGCCTCATAAGGCGCTTTGTAAGGTGCCCTATACAGTAGGGCTCCTTAGGCTAAGCGCCGTATTAGGCACCCCTGGACAAGGCACCTTAGAAGGCACCCTGGGTTACGGAACCATAGGTTACAGTGGCCTAACAAGGTTATGGTGCCCTAGGTTAGTGTGGCCTAAGGGCTGCAAGGTGCTGCAGGATGACATGCATGACCTGTGAGGAACAGAGACAGATGTAGCCCTAACACTAGATAGAGCACTCAGGAAAGGCAATGAACAGGTGAGTGAAGGAGGGAGAGCTAGGAGCCGCTGGACCTGCCATATCTGCAGGCATCCCATGTGGCTGCCAGTACTGATGACAAACACGGTGGGGGCAACTGTACCATAGCACAGGGTGTTGGCACTTGGAAAGACAGTTGGTGGCAGACGATGGGAATACGTGTCCCCCAGTGGAGGCGGAGGTGGCAGGATAGTTACAATGATGGGTGGACAGAGGAGTGGTGGTGCCATGCAGATCAGGCACAGGCGAGGCAAGCATGAAGAGGCACAATGCAGGAAAGGGTAGCAGTGCAGGACATGGGGTGACAGCCCGCACAGGCAGACAGGTCTCTACACAGCTGGCAGACGCAGATAGACGGACCAAGGGAATGTTGGCAATTGTGGAAAGGGTATTACGGGCTGGCAGCACAAATCTGCAAAAATATGACTGTTACAGACATGCACACTATTTGAGTAGGACAGGCATGAGGGAAGGGAACAATGAGGAACTGAACCCATGAACACTGCCAAGAATGGCATTGTATTAACCAGTATGCTACACCTCCAAGGTGTATGTCACAGCAATGGCTGGGTACAGAAGGACTGCAGGTCACCGCACAAACTATCTGCTCTGAGTGCCAGGATAGGGTAACCCCACCAGTACCCATGATGCAATGCACACGCTGAATAGCTGTCTACAGCTGATCAGCAAATGGGATCTGCACCTCTCCGGTACCTCAGCTTGGAAAGACGAACTGACAGTGCATGATACTGGCACAGAGTAGCTACAGACCATGCCATTGTGCAGGTTCTGTGTTCTCCCTGAGGGATAGGATGGGGGCCCAGCACTAGGTCTGCAGTACATGTCGTGCTAGAGATAAGCCCTGCTGTACATCACCATCACTACCAGTGTGTGATAGGTGTTCCTTGCAGTGTAGCTGAAGGTAATTCGGTGTCCATCTTTATCCTGCAGTCACATGTGGCCCTCTGGGACCAGACACCACCCAGATTAGTGTATACCCCATGTTAGGGTCTGGCTGACATGGGCACCTGTTATCAGGGCAGATGGGTTTCCAGACTTGCATGAGGTTCATGTAGTAGTGCCTTTATAGGTCAAAGTGGCATACACTACATACCCCAAAGGGCTCATATCACCCTTTTTGTAGGTAAGGGACAAGTGTCCCACCCCCCCTGAAACAACCTCCATCCTGCTGGTATGCAACAGCCCTCCAGGGGTGGTGGGCCAGAGCATTACCTTTGGCTGAGGCAGTGGCAGACCAGCAGCAATGATGGGGGCTAGCTCTGGAAAACCCCAACTGCCTCACACCACTGTCTGCCAGTCACCAGCAGACAGCACAGTCAGACTACACTGTTATAGGAGTTCTGACCATGCACAGTCTAACTGCAGACAGTCTACAGTGTATGCTTACAGAAAAACTATGTGCACTAAGCAGACATCTCAGTGATCGGGGACCCAGCACTAGAAACAGAAAAGAATCACTGGAGGCAGATAATGTAGAGCGCTATGTAGGAACCTAGACATGCCATGGTCACTGCTCGGTCAGAGTGAGTGCCCTCCCAGCATGCCATGCTGTGGCCACCCTGTCCATGCAGGTGGTGGTCGGGCACTACAGTGTCCCAGCCATTGTCCCACACCCTTTGAAGATGCATCCTGGCCAATCTGCCCTGTCCGGGCCATACCCACAACACCTTGCTCCTCATTATGCACATATTCAGGCTAACGCTGATAAACGTGTGACATTGTGGGCCCGGTGAGGTGTGGGCAGCCACAAAACAATGGATAGACATGCACACACACACACTCCTATTGCGGCATTGTGCAAAGATAGGGGTGGTTGGCAACCCTGCCCGCCACACTGGTCCTGATCACAGTGCCAACACTGCTAAACTGTGCAGGGGGTAGTTGTAGTGCTCTGGTGATAACTGCAGCTCAATGCTGGGGCCAACAGCCTGATTCTCCATGCATCTTTAGATTGTGGAGCCTGTGTGAGTGGGTGTTTGTACCCCTGTTCGCTGCTGCTTTGGGCTTTGCACATGTTGCTGTTGTATCTGCATTGTAAGGTAAAACATAGGGACATGCTTTGAAGGAACCACAAACTGGGGCTTGAACCTGTGACCCTCTGTTTCTAAACACATGGCTGGGTGTACTGCACCACACTGTTGCCACAGATGCATGGTGGTCCCTGGGGCTACCTGTACATTTCCTCAGCCAGACCTTTTATGTTGCACTGCACACCACGTACTGGTACAGGGCATGGCCTAGGTCCACTGCAGGCAGGTGCCACTGCCCCCTCCAGCATGGGCACCCCCCCCCCCCCGCCATGCTGACATGACCATATGCTATCGGTGCTGGTAGTGCGCAGTCCCAGGCCATCCACTGTGTGGGTAGGTGGTAGCCTAGGGAGCGGGGTCTGGGGCATGGGGCATGGGGCATACATGAGCATCCTCGCATCCCCCCATCACCGCCTACCAATAGTCTGTACCAATTGGCTGGGGGGATGTCAGGTCAGTGCCCTGGCAACTGTTAGCTCGGGTGGACCAGGTAGATGTAGGTGGATTGTGTTTGGCCTTTGTCAGTTGCTGTCATGTTGATTTCCGGTTTCTATGTTCCTTTGTGCCACCGAGGCACCCACCAAGTCCACCCTGTGCCCCAGCTGCCCCCGCTACATGTCCCACCTGCAGCCCCCTATGCCCCACTTGCACCATCGCCATAGTGGCCTTTCATACTTGGGCATTATGCTGTTGCTGGAAATGGAGCACTACTATCACATTTCTTGGGCTCCCTGTCTAGCTGCTTAGACTCTTAGGGGCATGTTTACTAAACTGCAGTAACGTTATATACCGCGCGTTAACGTTACCTAACGATCGTTAACATTACATAACGCGCGGTCTGTAACGTTACCGCAGTTTAGTAAACATGCCCCTAAGAGTCTAAGCAGCCAGACAAAGTATACATGGGGATTTCATTGTGAAATCTCTACATGCTCTATACGTCACATATGTGCACCTGCACTAGGGTGGCCATTTGGCTGATCTTTGGCCGGCAGTCCAGTTTTAAAGCTTTTTATAGTTTCTGGTTACAAAGTATCACTGAAAACTGTAACATCCGGTCAAACATGGCATAGTCATCAAGTCCTGCTCTTGGTTTCTCCTCTGCACCTTGAGTTCTGCCTCCTTTACTTGTAAGCTGCTTAGTTGGACATAAAAACATAATACAATATAAAACCATAATTAAAGAATTATTATACAATAAACCCCTAACCAAAGTTATAAAGATTATAAAATAAACAATACCAGATAATAACAGCAGCACTTTAGCACACGGGGTGGGGAGTGGGAGGATTTCACAAAAGCTTTTTCAAACATGTACGATATGCCTTTCTATGCACATAAAAGCCTTTTTATTAAATTACACCATGTCCTATGTCAAGTAAGTGTGTACTTGTATACAACCTATGCTTAGGCATGCAAGCAGTCACCTTCTATCTGCAATTTCAACAGGTTTTGTTGCAAGTATTTTATAAAGGCACATTTTACAAAGGCGTCCAAGTGCATTCTGGGACATCCAAGCCAGAATGTCTGAAAAAAAAAGCAGGCACGTCCAAGTTTAGGCATGATTTCACAAATATGGACGTGTCCAATATGGATGCCCATGGGCATGTCTACATAGATGTCCCTGGAATAATACTTAGGAATGGGAATGTCTAATGGCCTAATAGTTAGAGTAGTGGGCTAGGACCATGGAAGCTAGGGTTCAAATCCCAGCCCTTCTTCTTATCATTTATTTATTTTAGGTTTACTATACCACACTCTTTAAAATCAGCTCAGTTTACATTAGAACAATTTTGTACAGTGAAGACGGCGTCCGAACTGTACTTACAAGAAACAGGGTTTATAATTTGGTTAACTGGGGTAACTATATACAGGCTACATAGCAGCAGGCTACTTAGTTAAATGACTATGATCTTAGGCTAGTCACTTGTGATCTTAGGCTAGTCACTTAACTCTCTACCTTCTCAACACCCTCTGTATGTTCTACAGCCAAATCAAGTACTTTTCTGATGCCTATTTGTGCCTGGACTAGGTCTAAACTTAGACAAGATCCCCGATGTTTCTGAAATCAAGTGTGAACATCTAAATCCATTGCATGGACCCAGACACAGCCCTTGCCTACTTGGACGTGTCCCAAAAGGATGTCAATCCCTGCTATTCATCCCAACGGGACGTCCATCCCCGCTAGTCATGCCTAAACCTGCTGCGTCTAACCTCCCTGCCGGTTGTGCGGGGAAGTTAGATGGGGGTGAGGAAGGGGCAGCTTGGAGGCAGAGTATGGGCGGGTGGTGGGCAGTCACCGGCCCTGGACGTCTAGGGCCAATTCCAATGTTGGCCCTGTAAGTCCAGGGAAGGCGACATGTGCGGGGAAGTTATTCTACCTCTGAGGTGGAATAACTTCCCTGGACATGTTTTTATTTAAATGTTGTGGCACGGATGGGACAGGGGGGCCGGAGGACATTCCCTGCAGCCTGACCCTGGCCTTAGGAGGCCAGATTGGGGATCAGACTGTGGGGAATAAGCATTTTTTTTCCGGTGGCCAGCTAGTCATGTATGTGCAGGCCAGACCGAATCGCAATCCCCTCTGTACGTCAGGTCTGAACTGCACATACATGACTATTCATGATTTTGATCCCACAGAGCTATATGTGCCCTGTGGGATCAGAATCGCGATCTCCTCTGTATGTCCAGTTCAGATCAGATGTACAGAGGGGATCTACGTCTGGAACGGAATGAGCCCTACAGTGTCTGGTTACAAAGTATAACTGGAAACTGTAACGAATGGTCAACCCTGGGAAAGTCATCAAGTCCTGCTTTTGTCTCCTCCTCTGCATCTTGAGCTCTGCCCCCTTTACTTGTAAGCTGTTGGAGCTCAGGATATTATTCCATCCAGGCACGGGCACCTTCTGCCTCCCTCCCTTTGCTGCTAGTGCTGACTGTGCAATTGAAACATGAGCTGTGTGAACCATGGGGCCCTGCATCTATGGAGCCCTGTGTGGCTAAACCATTGTGTGCTTTTCAACCACAGGGCCTGTATGGTTCACACTGAAAATGTTACACAGCCCCATGGCTCGGACAGCACATATTTCAATCATGTCGCTGACACTAGCAGCAAAGTGAGGGAGGTTGAAGGCACCTACAGTATGTCTGGATAGAGTGGCAGCCCCAGCCTCATCTGCATATAGGTATACTGTTGTCTGCTGGTCCAAGTTAGAGAGACTGGGGGAAGAGAAAGAACAAAGATATGGGAGAGCAGGGGACTGTAGGAGACCAAACAGAATAATGGGACTCAGGGGCCAGGGGAGAGAGAGCAGAAGGATGGGACTCAGGGGCAGGGGAGACAACGCAGAGGCCTAGGGCTCAGGAGCACTGGGGAGGCAGCTCAGAAGAAGGATGGGACTCAGGGAAGAAGAGAGACATGGAGAGGGGAGCGGAGCAGGGATTTGGTTATAGGAGAGGCTGAGTGGAAATTTGGAAGTCAGTGAGGACCTGGCAATTGGTAGATATGAGTGGGGTTATATTAGATAAGCTAGGACTATGAGTGAGAGTGTGAAGTGGGGGTAAGAGAAAGGGGATAAAGGATGAGAGGTTGAGGTGTTGGGTGAATGATCTGGTGAACTGGAGAGAAGATGAGAGGCACTGAAAAGGAAAGAAGGTATTGTGGAGGGGTTTGGAAAGAGGAATAAGGGTGGGCCTCTGAAGAGGGTGAGTGAGGGTGAAAATGGGAATGAAGGATGGTGAAAGAGGAGAAATAGGAGGCTGGGTTGAGGATAAGAGATAGAATGGCCTGGATACAAGGTAAGGAATGAGTGACAGGGACAGAGCCGTGGTTAGTGAGAGGGTAAGAGGTAGTGGAGGGTAGATGAGGACTGAAAGGGTGAGTACAGAGGATGGAAATGGGGAACTAGGAAGTGGACGAAAGGTAGAGGTCATATTGGAGATTGAGGAAGGAGAGACCAAGGAGCAATGGGAGTGCTATAGAGAGGGTGAGAGGAACATAAGAACATAAGATATGCCATACTGGGTCAGACCAAGGTCCATCAAGCCCAGTATTCTCTTTCCAACAGTGGCCAATCTAGGTCATATGTACCTAGCAGTTTCCCCAAGGGACATAGGTTCCACAATGCTTGTATTGGTTCAAGCATTGATATCATGGGTCCCTTCTTAATAATGGTTTATGGACCTTTCCTCCAGGAACTTGTCCAAACCTTTTTTAAACCAAGCTACACTAACAGCCTTTACTACATCCTCCGGTAACAAATTCCAGAGTTTGATTACACGTTGAGTGAAAAAATATTTTCTTTTATTAGTCTTAAATAGTTTACCCTGTAGCTTCATTGCATGTCCCCTAGTCTTTCTATATTCTGATAAGGTAAACAATCGATTTACGTTTACCCGTTCCACTCCGTTCATTAATTTATAGACTTCTATCATATCTCCGCTCAGCTGTCTCTTTTCCAGGTTAAAGAGCCCTAACCTTTTTAGCCTTTCTTCATAGGAGTATCCTTCCATCCCCTTTACCATTTTGGTGGCTCTTCTCTGAACCTTTTCTAAAATCGCTATATCCTTTTTAAGATACAGCAACCAGAACTGCACACAATATTCAAGGTGCGGTCTCACCACGGAACAATATAGAGGCATTATAATATCTTTTGTTTTATTTTCCATTCCTTTCCTTATCATACCTAGCATTCTATTTGCTCTCTTGGCCGCTGCTGCACACTGGGCCGAGGGTTTTAACATGGTATCCACAATAACACGTAAATCTTTTTCCTGAGTGGTAGTTCCTAATGTGGAACCTTGCATCGTGTAACCATAGTTTGGGTTGTTCTTCCCTAGGTGCATAACCTTGCACTTGTCCACATTAAATTTCATCTGCCATTTTGATGCCCAGTCTTCCAATTTATCAAGATCCTCTTGCAATTTTCCACAATCCTCTTGGGTTTTAACAACTTTAAATAGTTTTGTGTCATCTGCAAATTTGAAAGCCTCACTCGTTATTCCACTTTCCAGGTCATTTATGAATATGTCAAAAAGCAGCGGACCCAGCACAGATCCCTGGGGTACACCACTATTCACCTTTCTCCATTGGGAAAATTGGCTATTTAGCCCTACTCTCTGCTTTCTATCTTTTAACCAGTTCCTGATCCACAATAGTACACTGCCTCCTATCCCATGACTCTTTAGTTTTGCCAAAAGTCTCTCATGAGGGACCTTGTCAAAGGCTTTCTGAAAGTCCAGATACACAATATCAACCGACTCACCTTTGTCCACCTGATTATTCACTCCTTCAAAAAAACATAACAGATTAGTAAGACAAGATCTTCCTTGTCTAAAGCCATGTTGGCTGTCTCCCATTAGGTCATGACTATCTACATGCTGAGTAATTTTATTCTTTATGATGGTTTCTACCATTTTTCCCGGTACTGATGTCAGGCTCACCGGTCTGTAGTTTCCCAGATCACCCCTTGAACCCTTTTTAAAAATTGGTGTTACATTGGCGATCCTCCAATCTTCAGGTATTAGAGATGATTTTAATGATTACTAATAGCAGGTCTGCAATCTCATGTTTCAGTTCTTTCAACACCCTTGGATGTATACCATCCGGCCCAGGTGATTTGCTACTCTTCAGTTTATCTAATAGTTGTAATACATCTTCCCGATATATCGATATTTCCTTCAATTCTTCTGCACCTTTAAATACCACTTCAGTCATGGGTAACATCCCTACATCTTCCTCAGTAAAGACTGAAGCAAAGAATTCATTCAGTCTCTCCGCTATCACCTTGTCGCCTCTTAGTGCTCCTTTAACCCCTTTATCATCTAATGGACCAACTGACTCTCTCACAGGTTTTTTGCTACGAATGTACTTGAAAAGGTCTTTACTTCGTGTTTTTGCTTCCGCAGCAAGCTTCTTCTCAAATTCTCCCTTTGCCTGCCTTATCAATGCCTTGCATTTGACTTGCCAGTGCTTGTGCTGTTTCCAGGTTTCGTTGTTTGGCTCTTTTTTCCATTTCCTGAAAGATGCTTTTTTGGCAACAACAGCCTCTCTGACCTCACCTTTAAACCATGCTGGCAGTTTTTGGACTTCCTTCCACTTTTCTTAAAGCGTGGAATACAGCTGGTCTGGGCTTCCAAGATAGTATTTTTCAACAACAGCCAAGCCTGATGTACGTCTTTAACCTTTGCAACTGCTCCTTTTAGTTTTTTCTTAACTGTTTTCCTCATTTTATCATAGTCTCCCTTTCGAAAGTTAAAAGGTAGTACTGTGGATTTCCTTACTATCCCTCCTCCACTAATTAAATCAAAGGCGATCATGCTATGATCACTATTGCCAAGTGGCCCCAACAACCTTATCTCTTGCACTAGATCTGGTGTTCCACTAAGGACTAGGTCTAATATGGCTTCCCCTCTGGTCGGTTCATGAACCAGCTGCTCCAAGAAGCAGTCATTTATTTCATCTAGGAACTTTATCTCCCTAGCATGTCCTGACGTGACACTGACCCAGTCGATACCGGGGTAGTTGAAATCACCCATTATAATTACTGCGCTGTAACGTTTGTTAGCTTCCTTGATTTCTTTGAGCATTTCATCATCCATTTGGTCATTCTGGCCAGGCGCTCGATAGTACACCCCCACTGCCATTGCCTTCCCCCTTTTACATGGAATTTCAATCCATATAGATTCTACAGCAGATTTTGTTTCCTGCAAAACTTTAATCCTTCCTGACTCAATGCCCTCTCTAACATAGAGAGCAACCCCTCCACCAATTTGATCAACTCTATCATTACGATATAGTTTGTACCCAGGTATCAGAGTGTCCCACTGGTTGTCCTCCTTCCACCATGTCTCTGATATTCCAATCATATCTAACCTTTCATTTAGTGCTATATATTCTAACTCGCCCATCTTATTTTTTAGACTTCTAGCATTTGCATACAAGCATTTTAGAGAATGTATTTTATTCATATTAATTTGGCTATTGTTAGACATGGGTAATTTGGGATCTTTAAGCTCTGTCTGCTCCATACTTGAGGGCATTTGGGCTACTTTACTCTTTTGTGGAACCTCTCAGCTTTTGGTAGTATCCTTCAAAGATACATTCTTCCGAACCATCCGCTCTTGGGCGACTGTCGGCTTTCCCCTAATATCCAGTTTAAAAGCTGCTCTATCTCCTTTTTAAAGGTTAATGCCAGCAGCCTGGTTCCATCCCAGTTAAGGTGAAGCCCATCCCTTTGGAAGAGCCCCTCCTTTCCCCAGAATGTTCCCCAGTTCCTAACAAATCCAAAACCCTCATCTCTGCACCATTGTCTCATCCACGCATTGAGACTCCGGAGCTCTGCCTGCCTTTTGGGTCCTGCGCGTGGAACAGGAAGCATTTCGGAGAATGCTACCCTGGAAGTTCTGGATTTCAACTTCCTACCTAAAAGCCTAAATTTAGCCTCCAGAACCTCCCTACCACATTTTCCTATGTCATTGGTACCGACATGTACCAAGACAGCAGACTCCTCCCCAGCACTATCTAAGACCTTATCTAGGTGGCGCGTGAGGTCCGCTATCTTCGCACCAGGCAGGCATGTTACCAGATGATCCTCATGTCCACCAGCCACCCAGCTATCTGCATGCCTAATGATCGAATCACCAACTATAACGGCTGTCCTAACCCTTCCCTCATGGGCACATGGCCCTGGAGAAACTTCCTCGGTGCGAGAGGGTTTTACATCACCTGGAGGGCAGGTCCTAGTTACAGGATCACTTCCTGCCACACCAGGGTGATGCTCTCCTGTCACGTGACCTCTCTCCTCCATGGCAACAGGGATGCTGTCAGACTGGAGGTGGGACTTCAGGACTATATCCCTGTAGGTCTCGTCTATGTACCTCTCTGTCTGTCTTATGCTTTCCAAGTCTGCTACTTTAGCCTCTAGAGAACGGACTCGTTCCCTGAGAGCAAAGAGATCCTTGCACCTAGTGCACACGTAAGACCTCTCACCAACTGGGAGAAAATCATACATGTGGCACTCAATGCAAAAGACTGGAAAGCCCCTATCCCGCTGCTGGACTGCTGTCTGCCTCTTAGTTTTAAGTTTGTGTTTAGATCTAAGCTCTTTACTTACTAAGGATTGCTATGGATATTTATACTAATAAAACTGTACCTAATACGTGTAATATACCTTGTTCACCTGAAGCTTAACTAATCTCAGGTCCTTAGTGTATGACTGATTTGGGTAATGAGCTTCACCTGAGAGCACTTCCTGCCTTTTAAGATGTGTAAGTACCTATAAAGCTACGATTATCCCAGGGGTGGGTGGGTGTGGGGAGGGAGGGAGGGAAAACACTTATTAAAAGAGGGCTGCTACACAGTACCCTGTCTTGTGCTGCTGAGATAAGCTATATTCTGATTTGATTTAAATTATAGCACTTAGCTGCTGCTAGGCTCTAACTTCTTATGAAATTTAAACTACAAGCTCTCTGCTGGGTTCTAAATATAACCAGAAAGCTCTCTTCTGTGTTTTAAATTTAAGCTAAAAGTACTTTGCTGATGCTAGGCCCTGAGTGACTATTAAATTTAGACTACAAGCTCTCTGCTGGGTTCCAAATGTAAGCAGAAAGCTCTCTTCTGTGTTTTAAATTTAAACTAAAAGTACTTTGCTGTTACTAGGCCCTGACTGATTTAACTTCTTATTAAATTTAAACTACAAGCTCTCAGCTGGGTATGAAATGTAACCAGAAAGTTCTCCTCTGTGTTTTAAATTTAAACTTAAACTGCTGCTACTAGGCCCTGACTGATTTAACAAAAATAGTGGGTTCACAGATTAATTAGCTTTAATACAAAGAATTCCTTTTAGAAAATTACCAGAAGTATATACTCATAGTTGCAGATCTCTCTCCAAAAGTAACAGTCCCTTTTTCTAGTCCTTCAAGACAGAGGAAGATGGCCAGTAGGTAGATGAAAATTGAAAGTAGAAGTCTAAGGACTAGAGAATGAGAGAAAGGAAGAATGAGGAATAAAATCAGATATGAATGTGTGCAGAGGAAGAGAAGAGAAAAATGGAAAAGAAACCTTAAGAGAACAGTGTCAGAGAGATGCAGAGAAGGAAGGGAAGATGGGAAGATAAGACCGCAGAGAAGAAATGTGAAGGCAAAAAGAACTTAGGAGAAGATTAACCCAATTTTGAAAAATAAAATGTTCAGACAACAAAGGTAGAAAAGAAAACAATATTATTTTCTGTTTTTAAGGACTGGAATGTGTCAGCTTTGTGAAATCTGCCTCTCTCCTCTTTTTGTATTTTCCAAAATTTGGGGGAAAATGCATTTCTGTTTCTCTTTTTGCAGCATTGCACTCTCATAGGGGCTCTTTTAGTAAAGGGCGCTACAGTGTGGCGCCTAATGCAGCAAAAGCTCTGAAACAATGGCACGTTTGATGCATAGGAGTAGTTTGGGGGGGCATGGGGCAGTGTCTCCCCAAATATTTCAGGCACTAATGGTGAACTGGCCCCCTGCCCCCACTGCCAGTATGACCTCTGTACCCTTTGACCCCCCCCCCCAAAGTAGGAAGGCAAACTACACTGATGGTGCAACACCACTGCATTAACTGTCGGGAGCGTGGAAAGCATTTCCCTGTCCCTTAGTGCACACCACATTAGCTGGGTGCACTTAACTCCACCTATTGAGATGGCGTTATGTGATCCCTTGCTAATGCAGGTAGTATATGGTGTGAACACAGCACTAACTGCGCTCTCACCATGCCCACTCTCCGCCTTTACCCGCCCACTCGTGACCCTGCCGTGGATTACACAGTTAACATGGTTATCGTCCCATGCTGCTATTGCTCTACACTAGCTGGCAAAGCATGTCCCAATGCTCATTCAGCACGCACCAGAACACGCACTGCCCGCTAGCGCCTTTTAGTAAAACACCCCCGTAGAGACTAGTTCAGTTTTGTTTGTGTGTTCCTCTTCCTAATCTGTGGTTCTTTATTCAGCATTAGGTGAGTCGCTGTCCATATTCTGCTAACGTGGAGTTCCTGTATGGAAATCTGCAGCAGCACCCCCAATAGGAGGAGTAGGGATGTTCAAAGACACGGTGTAATATTTTCATAGGGAGGGTTATTGCACTTTGAGTCCTAGGAGTTAGTGTGATTTTGGTACGATGTTCATTGGATGGGCTCTGAATGTGTTTTTGAGAGGTTCTATGTTACATCACAGTGTCTGGCAGTGGAACATCAGTATTTCGTTATTCTGTACCCCCCCCCCCCTCCCCTACGGTCCTCACAAAAGTCTTTGAGATCTGAAGAAGGGACCCTTTATGGTCTCAAAACCTTGTGCACTATATTTTTCTGTTGGCCTTTTAAAAGATACCACACTGCAGATTGCTCTAAATATTGCAGGTTTGATTGACACAGTTGGGTCCGATTACTTGCAAGGTGTTATTTGATAAGACGCTTTGGGCCCTGGGGGTAAGATGTAGGTTGCTAGGTGTGGGGAAGAGAGTTGGAGCGGCCGTTTGTTACTTCTATTTTCCTTCTGGAACAGAAGCATTCGCACCAACTACAACTCTGTGTTCATAGCAACGGTATCCTGGTTGCTAATTTTCTTTATGATAGATAGTTTACATTGCTTCCTTGAACAAGCAAAATTTCAACCTGTTAGCAAAGATTTTGTGACTCGGCAACTATGATTCATGTATATTTGTATTGCTGATTTTTTTAAAGTACAAATTCTCTTTTGGTATGATCTGAAAGTATAGGTAATATTTGCGTTCCTGCATTTTTTATTTTGTTATTTAGTTTTTTGCTTGTTTTATTTAACACCTTCTGTTGCTAAGGAATGCTAAAGAGGATAATGAGAGTCTTAGCAAAGGTTTAAGGAGAGCAGAGCGTTTGGATTATTAATTCACAGGATTACTTTTTAAGATACAGCGTTCATGGGAAATTAATCTGCTAAAAGAGTGATATTCTGAAAAACAAAAAGTACAGAGATGGATATTTCCTTACTGCATTGGATATATCAGTAACATCACCATGCATTTATCCAGCCGGTTTATAAATCCTTATGCATTAGAAGTTATGAAGACCAGAAAGGAAGAACTTGTGTTTGGCATGAAGAACACAGACTACATTCTTACCTGGCTGACTGACAATCGTATTCTCACACAAGACAAAAAAGTCCTTGTGTCCAACTACAGAACGCGCACAGAGAAGAATTCCCGACTCTTGGACATGTTGATTTCTCAAGGTGAGAGAGCCTGTAGGCTTTTTTTCTATCCCTGCTTAAAATTTGTAGAGCCAAATTTGTACAACTCCATGAGAAACTATGTCAATGAATTCAATGAAAAGATCGGTGATGGGAAAAGGCAGCTAGTAGGGTATCTGCTTGAAAAGGACAAAGATGACGCTCAAAAACCTGTTGAACAAAGACATGAGGGCAGTTTGAATAACGTTTTAGTAAAGAAAATAAAGCCTGAAAAGTTTACTAGAAAAGAAATTCAAGAAAAACCTAGACGTGATAGAGCGAAATCTAAGCCAGTGCCTTCTGATTTCAATAGCATTTTTGATGCAGTGGCAAAAGGCGATGTTTCTCTCCTGAAGGAAATATTGAAGGATAATGACATTAATGCAGTGAATTCTTACAATGAAACTCTTCTACATGTTGCAGCTGCTCATGGCCAGGTGTCTGTGATTGACTATTTAATTAGTAAAGGTTCCAAATTAGAAATAAAAGATAAAAATGGTAAAACACCACTGCACAGAGCATCTGAAAAGGACCACGTTGAGGCAGTGAGAGCGTTACTAAGCGCTGGGGCGAATCTCTATGCCTTAGACAAGGAAGCAAACACCCCGCTTCATTTAGCCGCCCAAAACAAGCATTTTGACGTCGTGAAAATGATGCTGCAAGATGAAATCAGAAAACATAGGAACAGCCACAACTTCTTGCACATGGCCGCGCTCAAGGATGGCAGCAGGCTGGCACAGCTGATTTTAAAGCATGGTGCCCCAGTGGATGCGAAGGACGAGAAGAATAAGGCCGCTTTGCATTATGCTGTTTCACAAGGCTTTGAAAGAACTGCAAAAGTCTTGTTGGAGGCCGGGGCCAGCATTGACTCCATCATTTTTGATACAGTGTTTAACAGTAACAGTCACTCCATCTTTGGGTTACTGTTGGAGTATTCCAAGGGACTCAGCGCAGACACCATGGTGTCCTCCCTCTTTAAAGCTGTTCGGGCAAATCTGCATGGCATCGTCATGGCATTGATTGATAAGGGCACAGATATTAATGCCAAAAATGACAGGGAGTATACACCGTTGCTCCTGGCTGCAGAGCTGGGTACAACAGAGTCAGCTCGCATACTCATTGAAAAGGGGGCTCGCCTGAATGAGAGACTGCCAAATTTAAACACAGCCCTACACTTGGCAGTTCAAGCTGGGGATATTGCCACTATTAAACTGCTCATAGAAAAAGGGCTGAGTGCTAATATCGGGGGCCCAGGCGACCACACCCCACTTCACACGGCAGCTTTTCATAACAAGCAAGCTGCAGTTGATATTTTAGTCACTGCGGGAGCCAAAATAGATGCCGTGACCAAGGAGTCAGCTACTCCCTTGCATATTGCAAGCCAAAGGGGCAACCTTGATGTTGCTCGGAGTTTGCTTCATCACAAAGCAAAGGTCAATATGAAGGATAAGCACTCAAAGACACCCTTGCATCTAGCAGCAGAGGTAGGAGATAAAACAATGGTGGAGCTGCTTCTTAAATACAGCGCTGACCCCAATATGACAGACAAGGACAAAAAGACCTCCCTTCATATTGCAGCCATAGGTGGTCACCTTGGCATAGTAAAAGCGCTGTTGAGTTCAAAAGCGAGATTTGGAGTTAAAGATATGGATGGTTGTACTCCCTTACACTACAGTTCAGCCAAGGGCAGCACGGACGTAGTGAAAGTTCTCTTGACAGAAGGAAAGAACAAAAACATCGATGAGAAAAATGTCTGGAGGAAAACGCCACTGCACCTTGCAGCAGAGCATGGACACGGTGACTTGATACAGTTGTTATTAAGCAAGGGGGCTGCAATGAACGCTCTGGATAACAACCGAGATACTCCACTGCACTGCGTGTGCAAGATGGGCCACGTCGGCGCTGTGCAAACCCTGGTGGACTGGTCTCATGGGGAGAAAGCAAACCTACAAGCAGCAAACAGCCTCAAGAAAACACCTCTTCAAGTAGCAGAATCAGGCACAACAGAAAGCCACCAACATATTGTAACGTTTTTGAAAAAGAAAATGCTATTAACCAGGTAGATCTGGGAGATAGTAATTTAAGACTGAGATGAATAGTAACGGTGAGTGTATAACATGTTGGACCTGATTCACTAAGGGGTAGATTCCATCCAGAATTTTTAGCGGGGCTGGATGTCCAATCCGCTAAACGCCAGGATTGCGAGTCTGAACAAACAGCTCCCTGCGCATAGATCCGAGATGTGCGGGGAGCTCTGTTCCTGGGTGGGAGGGGGCGGGTCGGAGGAGGAGTGAGGGTGGGAGGTGGATGGGAACCTGACCCCCGATATACAAGGCCTATTCTGAGGTCAGTCCTGTAAGTCTGGGGTTGGCGGATTAGATGGGGGACTTATTCCACCTTGGAAGTGGAATAAGTACCCATAGATAGAGCCAGATGATGCGGCCAGGCCCGGAAAGGAAGGTGAGGGGGTGCAGGGGCTTCCCCGTGGTCTGACCCTGGCCACAGCAGGCCCTATTGGGGGTCAGGCAGCGGGGAAAGGAACTTCTTGGGGCTGCTGGGGATCGTTGCTCCTGTATGGAGCCACGGTGCCATGGCAACAGGAAACCATGGCCCAGTGGCTCCATGCAGGAGCATGGTTGAGCTATACGGGTACATTTCTGTACATCCTGGTGCCCAGAACTGGGGAACAGTCGGTCCGTCCTGGCCGGCTGCACCCGATTCTGATCCCACAGGGAATCTAGCCCCCGCAGGATCAGAATCGGGTGCAACCCCGGCCCGTCCAAATTCTGGACGCCCAGACGGTACAGGGATGCATAGAACACTAGTTTTAGGGGCATGGAGATCCCATAAAGTTAATTTTTAAAAGCACTTGTCTGGTTAGCAGCAACCTACTAACTGGATAAGTGCTAGTGAGAGGATTATTCTGCGTCATTATGATGGTAATTTCATAAAGGAGCATCTAGTTTAAGGCATCCAGAATGTGCTTTTTCTGAGCCCATTTTATAAAGAAAGGTGGGCACCTACTTTCCTTTATAAAATAAGGCTGTAAATGTTGCAAAAATCTAGGTCCTGCATTTACACCTGCCCTAGACAAGGATGTAAATGCAGGCCCCTAGATTTTTCAAGCATGCACAAAAGTCATAGGGGATCTTTTACTAACAGACGCTAGCTGGACGTGTGTGTTCTGACATGTGCTAAAGTAGTGCTGGCATGAACATTGCCAACTAGTGCAGGGCCAAGACAGCACAGGACAATTCCCGTGCTATCTGTGCAACCCACATTAGAGGCAGGAGTGGACGGGGTAAGGGTGGAGTGGGTGTGGTGAGCTCAGGGCAGTATACACTGTTTTCATGCCACATTCTAACTGCATTAGCGTGGGTTTACCTAATGTCACGTAAATAGGTGGCGTTAGGTGCACCCACCTTAGTGCAGTGCTATGGGACAGCGCTCTGCATTAACTGCCAGGGAAATGCTTTCTACATCCCCGACCGCTAAAGCACCATGGTTTCAACACTATTGCCACGTTAGATGTGACACCTTAACACCCATTAGTAAACGACCCCCATAGTATTTTATAATTTATACATGCAACTTTACTGTACTCTCCACTGCTGTGCATGCCCGCACTGAAACTACACGCGACTGCACTTAGGTGCAGACGCTTAGGCCGGCATTCTGAAAAACAAATAGCGGGGTTGGACGTCCGGGGTGGATGTCCAACCAGTGCTCAGCCCCGGAACGTGATTCTGGTCCCAGTGCTCCCCGCATGTACACAGCGTTTGTGCGGGGAGCACTGGATGGGGATGGGAGGGGGCAGAGTGGGGGTGTGGATAGCTGCCTGGACGTACAGGGCCTATTCAAGTCAAGCCCCGAATGACCCCAGCACTCAGCTGCACGCCCGGCTTATTCCACCCCAAAGGTGGAATAAGTCCTGGGTGCTCCCCCTAGCCTGTGCTGCACTCCCCCGCAACACAGGCGTCTGGCCACACTGTGCCCTTGCAGCCTTGATCCGGGCCATGGGGACATCCGATGTTGTCAGGATCGCGGTCTGCAGGGGCAGACTTGGCCTATGGCATTCCAAGCCGTCAGATAGACGGCTTGTTGCCATGGCACCAGGACGCCACTGCTCCCGCACCCCAGCAGTGGCGTTCTGGCATCAGGACACACAGCTCCCTGTACACCAATCTCATTGGCATACGGGGAGCGCCCAGACGTCTATGTCCCCAATTCTGCCATCACGGGTACTTCCAGGTCCTGCAGTGGCAGAATCGGGTCCATCTCCCACACATCTACATCTGTTTTCTGCCCATTCAATTCGGGGAGACGTGTGGGAATCGGAATGTGCATCTTACTGAATAGTGACCACCCAAAGCATGCACCTAGGTGCTCAGTGATGGGCCTAAGTCCTTTAAAATATGGATTCGGGTGCCTAAATGGTGCATATCTTTAGGCACCTTCTTTATAGAATCAGCCCTTACATGGGTAGTGTTGCTGAATTTTCTATCTGGCTGTCTTGCTATGACTTGATAGTGCCGGAGTGGTCCAGGGGTCGAACCTGGGCAGAGCAGAAAGTTATCCATATAATAGTGATTTTCAGCACCGCTATACGGATAGCTGTGTGGATAGCTTAGGACACCAAAAGCTATGCCAGCACGGACTGTGTTTCTGGATATCACCATTTCAAGTTGGACCAACTTTTGTGAGGTTCAGCTTGAATGTCTAAGTTATCTGGTGAGCGTCACTTAATTTTTAGCTCTGCCCCCTGAGACCACCCCAAATCATGCCCCATTTTAACATAGTTAAGTTTGGCTAGTTATCTATGTAAGCACCCAAAATAAAATTAAAAAATAAAAAAATCTATGCACAAATGTTGACCTTGTGTTTTTCAGTAACGGCCTATACTTTTATTTCATAATACGAACATGACGAACAATACGCAGATGACGTGCTCTTATTCACTCCAATCAATGTATTAAAACCTGACTACACTACACTAATCACCTGCTTCAACTCAATATCAGATTGGCTACTCTCCCAAAATCTCAGAATCAATTTTAAAAAAACCGAAGTCCTGATTATCACTAGGAACAAAGAATTCTCTCCTCCACCAACTCTAAGAACACGAGATGCTGAACTACCACTCAAAACCTCAATACGTTATCTGGGTGTTATACTTGACCAACGACTTGAATTTAAAGATCACATAAAAAATACTGTAAAAGCCATTTACTACAAAATCAGGACCCTTCGGCACCTCAGACCTATGCTTGAACCATCTGACTTCCGTACTACCTTCCAGGCATTAGTCACTCCTCACTTTGACTATGCAAATATCGTTCTTCATGGCCTACCCAAAAGCACTCTAAACCCGCTTCAATTGGCCATGAATACAGCGGCCAGAGTTCTTCATGGATCCCCAAAGAGCCAACATATTACTCCCATCCTATTTGACCTTCACTGGCTCCCACTAGCTTGCAGAATTTTATACAAAGCTCTCATCCTGACCTTCAAAGCATTCCACCATATCTCATCATCCTCCTTATCTGATCTCCTCCAACACACACAGAACACCAGATCTAGGCGTTCTGTAACAGAGAACATGCTAACAGTCCCAAATGACAGCAAAAAACTCACTCAAACAACCACATTAAGAGCTTTCTCTTCCTTCGCCCCTAGATGCTGGAACAAGCTACCACCTAGTCTTAGAGCACAAAAAGACCTGTCCCAGTTCAGAAAATCCATAAAAACGCATCTCTTCCTAAAACACTTCTCTCAATATACTGACCCCCCTCTCACACAAACCATTGATCACGGCTAGCCAAATAAGCTCCCGAAATCATACTACTCGATCTAGACCAAGCCTCACAAATCCTACCTTTAGAACTTGAGCATTTAAGAACCTATTGTAAATAATTGAAAATATCTGTTAATTGTTAATCCCTGTTATCCATGTTTTTATTCCTTGTTCTCTGTAAACTTAACATTTGTTTTATGTTTAAGTACAAAATTTGTTAAAATGTAAACCGCGCTGATGTCAAGAGTGCGGTATATAAAAGCTGTTAAATAAATAAATAAATAAATAAATAACACCCAGAAATAACTACCATATTGCCCACACAAACCCATACCACCAGGCAAAAGTAAACTACCACCGACTTATACAAATAAAACAAACTGATTTACAACAAATAAAAGAAAACAACATCAAAAACACCAACTCACTGTCATGTATCCTTATCAATGCACGCTCAATGAAAAATAAACTTCCCATATTTAGTGATTTAATAACAGACCTAAAACCTGACATTTTATGTGTAACTGAGACGTGGCTATCTGAAACGGATACAGTCTACTTAAACCAGCTTAACACTGATGACTACGATATAAATTTTACCCACAGACCCAACAAAAAAGGAGGAGGTGTACTTATCATGACGAGAAAGATATTAAATGCCAAATCAATAAAACATAATATAACCAATAACATAGATACCCTCATCATAAAGATTAACAATCTTAGAATCTGCCTAATATACAGACCCCCTGACCAAAAAGCAGATAGCCTAGATCCACTTATTGAATTTCTGGGCTCATCTACTGATCAAGATCCAATAATCATGCTAGGTGATTTCAACCTCCCCTCACTTCCAGTATCTGAAGCCAACCTTTTCCTAGAAACCATAGTTGACATGGATTTTCACCAGATAATCACCAATACAACACACAAAAGGAGGCACACTAGACCTTATACTCCTCCCAAACACAATCTTCCAACTATTCAACCCAGATACCATAGAATACACACAAATTCCTTGGTCTGATCATTACATCATTAAATCAAAACTCACATTCCATACCAATAGCACTAAAAACTACTCAAGAAATGATTCCACCACAAAATTCAAAAGATTTAACGAAACTGAATTCCTAGATACAATAATACCCCACCTTGTGTCTCCCCCAATGGACTTAGATGAAGCTATCAAAAATTGGCATGACACAATAACCGATGCAGCTAAATCTGACCGAAGTAACAAAAAACCCACTAACTCAAAAAAAGCTCCATGGTTCGACAATACGCTAAAACAAATGAAGAGACAACTAAGAAAATCAGAACTCAAATGGCGCAAAACCAAACTAACTATACATAAGGAAATATATAATACCATTCTTACAAAATACAAAGACACTATAGATAGCACAAAAAAGACTTACTATGCTGCAATCTTATCAAAATCCTATAATAGACCACGAGAGCTATTCTCCATTGTTAGAAATCTCACTAATAACCCTCAAACACATAACAATGAAATTACTGACATATCAGTACAAACTTTAGCTGACTACTATCAAAATAAATCCTCACAACCTATAATGTCCATAGACAAACATAACGTAGCCTTAAATTGCACAAATGAATGGTCAGTTTTTCACCCCACTTCCAAAGAATCACTAAAGAATATTATTTCCAACCTCAACACTACCACCTCTTTCCTTGATCCATGCCCTGTAACATGGATAAAAAGCACACTTCCAATACTAATCTCTTTCATCCTCCCTATAGTTAACCTCTCATTACTCCAAGGTTACCTCCCTCCTAAACTCAAACATGCACAAATCCGCCCAATTCTCAAAAATGGTACTATGGACAAAACATCCCCAAAATCGTATCGACCTATTTCAAGTATCCCTTTCTTAGCTAAAATAATAGAAAAAGTGGTACAGATCCAGACACAGGAATACCTAGACTCTTACTACCCACTTGATGAACACCAATATGGTTTTAGACCTCATCATGGAGTAGAATCACTTTTAACAGTCTTAATTGATACACTCCTTAAAGGGATTGATAATCACAAAAAAGCATTCATACTCCTATTTATTGACATATCAGCTGCATTTGATAGTGTACATCACACTATAATGCTTAATAACCTAAAACAAATAGGTATAAATGCCACGGTACACAAATGGTTCACTTCATATCTACATAATAGAACGCAAAATGTAAAAATAGCTAATCAGACATCCAACACATATAAACAAGAAATTGGTCTCCCACAAGGCTCAGCTCTATCAGCCCTCCTATTTAACATATATATAAAACCAGTTTGTGACATTTTCAAAAAATTCGGTGTACTCTATCATCTATACGCAGATGATATTATGTTATACATTCCATTCACCATCCCTGATGTACCGATAAAACTCTTAACAGATTGTCTTAACGAAATTGCAACCTGGCTAAAAGCGAAAAACCTCCACATAAACCATTCAAAAACAGAGGTATTAATTGTAACAAAAAACCATTCATATGTCCCTCCAACCCACATAACAATACAAAACCATGACATCACAATAAAAAACGAAATAAGATACCTAGGAATCATTTTAGATACACACCTTACGATGAACACCCACATTAGAAACATTATAAAGAAAATCTACTTCAAACTCAAAATACTCAAGCAACTACGCCCCTTAGTTCACTTACAAGATTTCATTAACATAATACAGGCAACCATAACCCCACACTTTGATTTTTCCAACCTTATTCTCTTAGGTATAACGAAACAACACATTAAAAGAATACAACTAGCACAGAACGCAGCAGCTAGAATTGTAATGAAAGCACACTCATTCCAGCATATTACTCCAATATTAGCAACCCTGCATTGGCTCCCAATACAAAGCAGGATAATATATAAGACCACAATAACCACATTTAAAGCTCTCAATGGCATGGCTCCAATCCCATTAAGCAATCTTCTAAGCAAGGAATCCCAAAAAGTCACTCACAGAAAAGGACACTCAAATAAATTAAGGACTCCAAATGATTTTATAAAAGCAACCAAACTAACTAATAACAGAGCCTTCTCACATGCGGCCCCCTTCATTTGGAACTCCATCCCAGAGGACCTAAGATCCACAACAGAAATTATAGAATTCCGCAAAAAACTGAAAACCTACCTCTTTGCCATGCACTACACTACAACAACATTGATAATACACTAATCATCCCAGAAAAAGGCTAAATAACACCCATCTGAGTAAAGCTAAACCTCATAATTAACAGATTTGCACCCTCTTGTAAATAACCATGATTTAAATCTAAGGAACCTACAAACCTGTATCTGTACATAGTTCATAAATTGTTCTTGTTCTGTTATGTATTTAACCATTACATTGTTCTGTTATGCATTTAACCATTCACCGTTCTGTTACGTATTTAACTATTACATTGTTTACTGTCAAAAATTGTTCCATGTAAAACAAGCCCTGCTTTGTTGACTGTTGTTCAATTGTGAGCCACATCTGAACTCTGGAAGATGCGGGATATAAATGATTGTTAAATAAATAAATAAATAAATATAGGGGCTTGTTTACAAAGCTGCGGTAGCGGTTCGCGGTTTTTATCGGAGCCGCGGCCCCATTGAAATCAATGGGGTCGCTGCTCCGATAATGATCGCGAACCGCTACCGCAGCTTTGTAAACAAGCCCCATAGTTACAGAAAGGGAGAAAAGCCTTAATTAATCAGATCCATTGAGTTTTAATCACCTCTTAACAAGATAAGCATTGATATGGCATGGAAAAAGTCTGAATTTCTTGTTTAAGAACGAAGGGGCAGATATTGAGTGGCAGCCGCCAGCGTTGTTAACGTGGCCGGCTATTACTGCTTTAACTAAGACCCAGATATTCAATGCCAGGATCATATCTGGCCACAACCATTGAATATCTGGGTTGGCTAGATATTACTGGATAGTGCTGAATAGTAACAATATTCAGCCACTGCCCGGTTAGCTAAAGCGGTCTAAAGTTAGGACAGCCTTTATCCTGCCTAACTTTAGTCACTGTAAGAAAACCAGCCTATAGCTGAACATCGCATCTGACCAGTTACCTTTGGGGTCGCCATTACCAACGGGGCATCTAGCGCTAGAGGGGGATATTCAGTGGCAAAAAGCCATCTGTGTGCTTACACCAGCTCTGGAGCTGGGCGTGTCCGAAGCTTCAATCTAGACGCCATTTCTGTTAGTATACCCTAAATATTTTATAAAGGCTCATAAATACCTATTGGAGTGGTTCTAGTGGCCCTATTATGATTTTCACGTCTGAAAACGCCAATTCAGATATGGAAATAACATGGATGTCCCTGTAGCCTTTTAGAAAGTCCCAGATTTAAATGTCTGATGCGATCACATCCAGGGATATGGTAGAGGCATACCAGGGGTGTTCCTACAAATATAAACATGTGCGCCCAACTTCAGTATGGTGCCGAACATCTGAAATCACCAGCAGACATGTCTATGTTTTATACCTGCACAACCAGGGCAAGGCGGAGCTGAAACACCTCTAGGAAATCCAAAGTAGCTTTATTAAGGGATTTCTTTGAGGTGTCTCAGCTCCGCCTTGCCCTTGTTGCACCCTGTTTTGCTTGCGGGCATTTGTGCCCCCCTTTGACTCTCCTATGTTTATACCTGCTCCAGGACATGGATAGGCACCAGAAATGTGCTCGTTTCGGCAATCTAATACCTGTCAACAGAAGAAGAGACGGCCCTCTTATTCCCCCAATACTTTTCACTTAGTCAAAAAGCCTGCTGCTAAATAAAGAGACCCTTTTCCTGGCCAGCGCACCACTGCACTTCTCTGCTTGCAAAATGGCAGGCCGGGACTGGTATGCGGCATGGAAAGAAAACACAAGCTCATTCTGAAAGACCATCACAGGCATGTCTACGTCGTCTGGGTCGTCGCTATCCTTATTGGACATGTGCAAGTTCTTAAAATCGTTTTGAAAACTTCCATGTGTCTGGCCCATTATTCAACACGTCCCTGTTTCTTTATGTCTTGATGGAGACATTTACCTTTTAAGGTGGAGACAAGTTGATTTTAGAAGGCATTTACAGGTGCCCACTTCCATTGCTGCCCCTTCCTTGCAATTTTGGATGTTTTGACTTGGACGTCCCAGATTTCACCTATTCCTGCCTTTATGTGTCTATAACGTAGGCTAAAAACAGGCGCCTGCTTTGTCTTCACACATCAGCGACCTGGAATAAAATTTTTATTTATTTATTTAAATTATTTCTATACTGCGCTCTTTAGAATCAGCGCGGTTTACAGTTAACATCAAATTGTACATTACAGAGAACAGGTATTATAACTTGGGTTACAACGGGGTAACTATATACAAAGGAGCTATTGTGCTATATGTATGCCACAGGTACGGTTGTCTCAAATGAATAACTAATTCACCCTATAAATATCAAACCCCTATCGATAATAGTGGGTAACAGTAATTAGAATAGTAAACCAACTTCACTTGTGAGAGTTTGGAAATGGTCTCAGACTCTTCGGCACTATTTTTGCTGACTTTCAATATGTCAGAACTAGCAGTGCCTATTCATATCAATGACCAATCCACTCCTATGTAATCAATCCTATTTTTTCTGGTCTAATATAGTCCCATATAAGAAGATGCTTATCTTAATATGCAATATATCCTCTTCCCAACGCCGTCTATCGGCGCCTCATCGCATTTCACTTGTTTGAGTTTCATCAGGGGATGATTCTTCAAAGATGTTTGTTTAAATATCTTCCAGGGATCATTCCTAGAAGGATTCTTGATGCTGCACACGTCTTACTCACAACCAGCTAACTGCTATCCAAGTTGAAACAACGCCGCGCAACGCCGGTAATTACTGTTATCCACTATTATCGATAGGGATTTGATATTCATAGGGTGAATTAGTTATTCATTTGAAACAGTACACCTCACTCTGCAAAAACAGCCCAATTGGACAGGTACGGTTGTGGCATAGCTCCTTTAGGACTGACTGCTGGTCACATTCCAAAGCAAATACCTACAGCAACCCAAATTGAGGCCCTGCTTTCATTAAGTCTGTGTTTGTATGTTAAAGGGGCACCACTGTGTCAAGGTTAGCAGAAAATTAAAATCTATGCCCTCAGCCAGGACTTGGTTGTTGGTATAATTGCTGTTGTAGTTTTAGTCTGTTCTCTGCAGTCTTACTTACTAAAATCCCACGAAAGCATCTCACTCTTTTTGTGGGTTACTGTTTTGGAACAACTGCTAATATTTTCTACCATGTTGTAATTTTAAAGGACTCTTCAGAAGCACTTCCACAGGTAAAACGATGTGTACCCTACAGCAGCAATCTGTCTTAAAAACTGTCTATGCGATATGCAGGCAAAGCGGTGGGTGTACAACCTGTATGTCTGTATAGACAGACTGGATAGAGGCTTTCTGAGAGGCAGGGTTGGGGCAGGGTTTCAGTTATGCATCTACTTTTCAAAATTCACCTCTATGGAGGTTATTTTACCCAGAAAATGTGTGGGTGTTGAACAGCAGGTTAAATGTAGCTGAATAATTCTCTGGTGTAATGTCCAAAGTGGAACTATATTCATATTTTCACTTTGAACATTCAGCAAGGCCTGCACTTAAAAAAGTATTGGGCCTTTGTACTTAAGTGCATTCATTGTTTGCAACTAATGTACTCTTAGGGGTATGTTTACTAAACCGTCTTAATGTTCCCGGCGCTAGTTGCAGCGATAATATGAAGGATGCCATATACAGTCTGCTGTGGTCACCAGGATAGGGTTAGCCCACCCATACCCATGATGCACTGCACATGCAATGCACCCCCACAGCACCTCAGCCTGGTAGAGGGAAGTGACCATGTGCACCCACACACCACCTCGGCCTGGTAGGGGGTACTAACCGTGTGTTTTACTGGCACAGAGTAGCTACACACCGTCACATTGTGCGGGTACTGTGCTCACCCTGAGGGTGCGGTGAGGCACCCAGGACCAGGTCCACAACACCTTCCATGGCTGAAAGAGGCTATGCCAGAGGTCCAAAGCAGTGTTAATGTGTGAGATCGGTAGTTTCTGCACAAACACCTTGGATATCTCTGTCTGTTTCAGTCAGGTGTAGCCCCTATGGACCCCTAGGTGGGCTATGTACCACCACCACCACCCCCCCTCCTCCTCCAGGGCTGAGAGTGGCAAACAGGGTCTCCTATCAATAGATCCACATTCTACCTCCCTACAAAAGTGGCAGTAGAGGGGACTATCAACTCCAGTCCTGCTGAGGAACAGACACCCCACAGGGCAATCAATGCAGCTCTATACACATCCATAACACAATTGCAGACAGACATTAGGCCTGGATATGGTGAGCTGCACCCCACCACTATCTGATATTCTCCTGCAGCAAGTCATCAGCCGCTGCACCCTGCAAGCTGCTCCATCAAGACACATACCAGCTGCAAACAGTGTGCTAGTTAGTCCACAGTGCATGTTCCCAGTGGAGATGCATGCACCCAGAACTGGGATGTCAGCATACACAGCAAGCAGATAAATCAGTGACTGGGCCCCAAAAGGAAACCCATATCTATCACATGAAAGAAATACTATATAGCACTATGGGGGTGCCTAGCCATGCTGTGGTCACTGCACAGTCAGGGTGAGAGTGATCTCTCAGCAGGACATACTGAGGTCACCCTGTCTGTGTAGGTGGTGGCCGGGCACTAAAATGTCCCAGTCAGTGCCCTGTGCAGATGCACCCTGGCCAGGCCACCCTGTCCGGCCTATACCCATGGTACCTTGCTCCTCATTATGCACATTGGCAGCCCAATACTGGCAACATTGCTGGCAGTGTGGGCTGTGGAAGGTGTTTGCAGCCACCACACACTGGATAGACAGACAGCCACCCCCACACCTATGCCAGCATTGTGCTACTATAGAGGAGTCTAGCAGCCATACCCACCACACCAGTCCTGGGCACAGTACAGGCATGGATATGGTACGCAATACTGTTGGGGGTCATTCCCCAGGGTGGTAAACACTGTCAGAGACCAGACCTGCAGCACACACTGCAGACATCACAATGATTGTTATGGTGGAGATCAATGAGCAAAATGTGCTTAACGTAGGAATTGATATCTGCCAGTTATCATGGGCAACGTTTGATAGCTGTGTACCATATACCCAGGTGTAGGTTGGCATTGCTAAGGTTTGCAACTGCTAGTATTGGGAGATACAGGCAGGGCCCAATGTCCTGCCTCTCCACGAGGCATTGGCCAATGGGGCCTGTGTGTGTGTGTGTGGGTGTGTCTGGCCCTGTTGGCTGCTGCTTTACGGCAGAGTGTCCCAACTCCAGTCCTGGTGTTCCAACCACTGTTCGGGTTTTCATGCTGTCCCTCATAAATATTCATGAGCTACATCAGCATACCATGGGGGTGGTGCATAGATATGCAGCACAGGCAACTTTATTAGAGGCAGCATGGATCCTGAATGGTGTGGGGCCCTCCAGGACTGCATTTGGGAGACTCTGATCTAGGTAATGCGGCTGTTTATGGTGTCTGTGTTTGGTGTGGTAAAATATAGGCGTATGAACCATGCGTATGTTCTCAGCAATAAAGGTTTGTCCTTACTATCACGGTTTAGTTGTGGGGAAAATATGTGGACTGGATTGGCAGTAGCCCCAGCTGGGCTTTGAACCTGTGACCTGCTGTTCCTGCACACACTGTCTGTGTGCACTGCACCACCGTGTTGCCACAGATATGTTGTGTTTCCTGGGGAGTCCATGACTGTACATCCGACAGAGCCTGTCTGTTGCAGTGGACGGTGCCAGCCTGCACAGGCCTAGGCCACTGTCTGCTGTGGTTTGCAGCCACTGCCCCCTCCACCACCTGTACCCTTCCACCAACATGCAGACATGTCCCTATCTGGGAAAAAGCATATGACCTGATTGAGTTGTGGCACTCCAGGACTGAATTTGGGGGACACGGCTGTAGGTAATGCCCATTGTTATGGTTTGTGTGCGGTGTAAGGTAAAATATAGGTGTTGGAACCATGCTTATGTTCTCTGCCATAAAGGAGTGTCTGTACTATCACTGTTTAGTGGTGGGTAAAACTTTGGGGACTGGGTTGGCAGGAGGCCCAGCTGGGATTTGAACCTGTGACCCTCTGGTCCTACAAGCACTGGCTGTGTCTGCTGCACCACACTGTGGCCACAGAGACAGGGCAGGCTCTGGAGATAGGAAACCTGGCCGCATGAGTCAGACACCCTGCTCTGCACAATTTTACTGTGGGCTCGTTTACCTTGTATGGGGACAAAGTTGCAAATAAACCTCAAAAATGACCTCCAAAAAAGGGGAAACAAACCAAAACCAAGCTGGGCAACAGTGATATCAATGGGCAACCTGAAAAACACTCCCAGGAAAGCTCCATTAAAATGCAGTGCTTTTGAAAGAGTCTACGGAGCGTAGACCATTCCAAAAATCTTTTTTTTTTTTAGCTTTCCTGGGAGTGTTTTTTATGGTTGCCCATTAATATCACTGTTGCCCAGCTGGATTAAAATTTATTTGGAATTTGTTGTGGTCATTTTCAATTTATATTTGCTATTTTGATCTGTGCACATGTATCATACTGCTCACGTTTTGCAGGTTTCCCCGGTTTTGCTGTACATTGTTGACGGAAATGGTTTCTCTTCCCTTTAAATCGGCTCTAACGCGAGGTTTTCACTCGCGGTATTTTTTTGCCGAAATTCAGCCACGCTCCTGTGCGGGGAGCCTCTCCCCTCCCACTCTCCACCCATTGACCTCGTCCCTCTGCCCCTCGGGGGCCTTCCTCCGCCCTCCGTACGCCTTTCCCCTCCTCTATCGCACATCAGCGCACCGCACACTTGCGCGGGCCCGTTGATGTGAGGTGCACGTGTGCGGGGGCCCGTTAGTGTGACGCGCACGCGTGCGTGGCACTTAAGAGCACTTAAGTGCATCATTAGCGTACGCTACTGTGCGCCACGCACGTGTGCGCGGTTTAGTAAACATACCCCTAAGAATTCTCTTTTCTCCAAGATTTAGAGAATGTCCCAGCAGGTATATAATTACAAGTGCTGATTTCTTCCCAGCAGTAGCAGTCCCTCTTGGTAGTCCAAATGTTTGGCAGAGACCCTCTCAGACATGTAATTCAGTGGCTATTAAAGTCAATTTTTGCCCTAATAAGTCAGCTACTGGTAGAGAGAGCAGTGAAGGGGAGAGGGAAGGAGAAAGAGTCACTGCTGCCCGCAGAGGTTTGTCTCTCTCCCCACCCCGTACACCATCTTCCAATCAGTAGGAGATATGGGTGAATACGAGCAGTGCTTCCTCCTCGGCTGATTATCATGGGACCCCCGTCTGTGAGAGTTTTAAAATATATTTCTATTATGCTGGGGGCCCAATGCATTTGTTTGCCTAGTGCCTAGCAAATGGTTAATCCTGCCCCAAGTACATATAGGGGTATGTTTACTAAACAGCGCTAACGTCGCAGCGGCGACATTATCGCACGATAATTGTGCATTACCATGCAATAACGTCACGTATCGCGCGATAACTTCTCTGGCAGCATTAAGGTGCGCAGAGGGCAGAGTAAGGCTCCCCAGAGGGTGGAGATAAGGGGTCAATGGCGGAGAGTGGGCAGGGAGATGCCCCAGGCACACTAATACTGTGAAATCAGGGTCTGAAAATTAACGCCAGTGAAAACCTTGCGTTAGAGGCACATTTGCAGGAGAGAGAAACCAGTTCAGTCAGCAATGTACAGCAAAGGCAGGGAGACCCAGATAAGTGATAGTAGTGATACATGTGCAATACCAATACATGCAAAAACCAGAGAGATAATGACCAGAACCAAAATAGAAATACAAAACACCGAGCTGGCCAATAGAAAAAACAATGATAAACGGTAAGCAACAGTACCCATAAAGAATAAAAAGGAAGATGTCACTTTTGGAAGGGTCAATTCTGATTCCCCCTACAAAGTGAATGTTCCAACATTGATGAGGTTTGCTGTGGTGTATATTGGGCAGCTTGCTTATATGGCCTGAACATGTGCAGCAACAGCATAGTGCCCAAGTATGAAAGGGCATGACGGTGAGGCTGCAAATGGGGTACAGGGGGCTGCAGGCGGGACATGCAATGGGGCAGCTGGGGCACAGGGTGGACTAGGCAGATGCCTAGGTGGCACATAGGAATGTAGAAATGGAAAACCAGCAAGCCAGCAACTGACCAAGGGCAAACATGCCCACGACTGTGTCTCCCACAGGGTCCCAAGGGAAAGTACCCAGCAAGTACCCCAAAGGACACATAATATTGGCAGGCAGTGCCGAGGGAAGTGCTACCCCACATCACGCACCATAGATAGCCGCCTACCGGCACATTGGATGGCCTGGGACTGCATACCACCAGCACCACCGGCACAAGGGCATGTCAGCATGGTGGCAGAGGGATGCTGGTGGTGGAGGGGGCAGTGGCATCTGCCCACAGCAGACCAAGGCCAAGCTCTGTTGAGGTGGGTGCCATGCACTGCAACAGACAAGGTCTGTCTGACGAGCAGTCATGATATCCCCAGGGAATGATCTGCTTCTGTGACAACAATTTGGTGCAGTACACACAGCCAGTATATTCAGGGGCAGAAGGTCACAGGTTCAAGTCCCAGCTGTGGCTCCTGCAGACCATGTTCTTATATTTTACCCAGTACTAAACCATGGTAATAAAGACGGAACCTTTATTGCAGATAAAATAAACACGCCATAAACGCCTATACTTTAACCTAGAGAGCACATACACCATAAACATGTGCAATCCTTAGAGCAGAGTTTCCCAACTGCAGTCCTGGAGGGCCAAACACCATTCAGGTTTCATGCTGCCCCTAATAAATATGCCTGTTGTGCATTTGTATGCACTGCCCCCATTGTATGCTAATGTATCTCATGCATATTCATTAGGGACAGCATGAAAACCTGAACAGTGTTTGGCCCACCAGGACCGGAGTTGGGAACCTCTGGCCTAGAGCAGCGGCCAACAGGGACATAAACACCCACACCCACAGGCTCCACTATCCAAAGCCTCATGGAGAGTCAGGCTGTTGGGCCCTGCGCGGAGCAGCATCTACCAATACTAGCACCTACATACCTAAGCAATGCCGTCTTAGACTTGGACACACGGTCCACATATACCAAAAGGTTGCTATAATTAATGTCAGATAACAAATCCTAAGTTAAACACAATTTGTTGAGAGAGATTCATCATAGCAACCTTTCTGATATCTGTGGAGTGTGTTTCAGTTTTTGTTTCTGACAGTGTTTACCACCCCGGGGAGTGACCCTAACAGTATTGAGTACCATAGCAATGCCTGCACTGTGCCCAGGACTGGTGTGGCAGCCAGGGCTGCCAACCACCTCTATATTTGCACAATGCTGAAATAGGTGTGGGAGTGTGTGTATATCTATCCAGTGTGTTGTGGCTGCCTACACCTTACTGAGCCCACAATGCTTGCACTGTTTCCAGTGTTAGCCTGCCAATGTGCATAATGAGGAGCAAGGTACTGTGGGATACTGCTTGTCTGCCAGTCCTATGTGACGCGTACAGATATGTATTGACTGCCCTGTAGGAGTGCCTATTCCCCAGAAGGACTGGGGTTGATGGTCCCCTCTACTGCCACCATTGCAGAGATGTAGAATGTGGATCTGTTGGGGGGAGATCCTGTCCCCCACCCTGACCCACGGAGGGTGGGTTGGGTGGTGCTACATAATCTGTTTTTTGGTCCAAACACCACCCTTCTCTTATAACATGTGACCATGGCAACTACACAGGATATGCACTATTCTAGGTGCATCATAGTCCACAAGGGCTAGACGTGACTGGGAAATGCAGATGGACACAGGTGTATCCTAGTTGTGTCTGCAAGGACTACCTATCACATGCTGGCACTGATGGGGACCTGCAGCACAGCCTACCTCAGCCAAGCCAGGTGCTGCGGACCTGGTGCTGGGCGCCCCACCTCACCCTTAGGGTGAGCACAGGAACCGCACAATGTCACGGTCTGTAGCTACTCTGTGCCAGTAACACACAAGGTCAGTTCCCCCTACCAGGCTGGAGTGCTATAGAGGCGCATACCCCATCTTGTGATCAGATGTAGGCTGCTGATCTGCATGTGCATCGTGGGTACTGGTGGGTTTACCCTATCCTGGTAACCACAGCAGACAGTTTGTGTGGTGACCTGCAGTCTTTCTGTAGCCAGCCAGCAGTGTGTTAGATGCTATAGAGATGTAGCCCACTGGTTACTTCAATGACTGTGGAGGAGGAGGTCATGGGTTTGATCACACAGTGGTGTTATTTAATAAGGCTGTCCGAGCCATTTCTTTTTAATTTAAATCAGTGCTGCCAGCAAAAACACCCTCACAGTGCCGTAGCCTAAGGTGCCCTATAGGGCACATTATTTATTTATTTACAATCTCTTATATACCGCGCTATTCTGCATCAGTGTGGTTTATATTGAACAAACTGAAATTACATTATAACTTGGAGATAACTATTTTACAGGGAACATGGGCTATGGAAGGTTAAGTGGCTTGCCCAAGACCACAAGGAGCACCTGTGGGACTAGAAACCCCAGTCCTTCCGGCCCAAGGTTGCTGTCCTCTAGTGGGATTTGAACCCCCGACCTTCCGGCCTGAAGTACCTTGCCCCAACCACTAGGCCACTCCTTCACTCATTATAAGGTGCCTTGGCAGACAGGGCACTTTATAATGTGCCCTATGGAGTGCCTTATAGGGCGCCTTATGCGGCACCTTAGGTTAAGGCACTGTGAGGGTGTTTTTGCTGGCAGCACTGATTTAAATTAAAAAAGGAAATGTCTCAGACAGCACTGATTTAAATTAAAAACAGAAATGCCTCCTTACATAACACCACTGCAGGATCAAACCCATGACCTCTGCCTCTACAGTCATTGTAGTAACCAGTGGGCTACATCTTTATAGCTTTGAACCCTGCACTGGCATGAACTTAGGGTTAACGCGTGTTAACGTTCCACGGCACCCACTATCGCGATAGATTCTTGCTACCTTGCCGCCGGACCACCCATTACCTTATAAGGCATTCTTCACATTAACGCTGCAACTAGCGCTGGTAACATTAAGACGGTTTAGTAAACATACCCCATATATTTTACCTCAGCGTATTTTGCCTCGAAAAAAATGTCTCGGTACTCATGTGCACAACTCTATCATTAATACATGAGGGCCTTAGGTCCAATGAAAAAGATGCCGGTACTCTGTACCATTGTGTACCCCCTCAAAAAATGCCCTGCTTTTCCTGAAAAAAATTAACCAAAGAGTTTTACATAGTAGCATAGTAAATGACGGCTGATAAAGACCAGCATTGTCCATCTAGTCTGCCCAGTAAGGCTTGGTTCAGAACTGCCAAGTTACCCAGTTCCTGGAGGGAGATTTGAGGTCAGTCCTGAATTTCTGACAACCCCTGTCTGTTTCATTATGGGACATGCATCATTGCTTTCAGTGGGTAGAATCAGGGACTACAAATACCACATTACTTTGGAATGTGACATCAAAACCAGGAATCAGCAAACAATCTCCCTCCTGGAACTGGGTAACTTGGAAGCTCTACTCCATGCAGATTACCCCCCCCCCCCCTATAGCTTTGTTTAAGGTTGCACCTGCTGCTCCATGAGGATTCCCTCTCCTCTATTTATTTTTAAGTGTAAAAGTTATTTCAGTTTACTCTGTTTCCATCCTCTTGCTATATAGGGATCCTCCCTCCTGTGATCAGCCTCGAAGATAAAAGCTCAGTTTTCCCATGGGACATGTCCGTGGGCATGTGACTGCAGGCACATGACTGAAGGTGTGTGACCAAAAGGGCACATTCTGCTCCTTTGGAGCCCCTTTTGAGCATGATGGAGTATTGGAAGAAGCTCTGAATTGTTATGGGTAAGTGGAAGGCAAAGAACAAGGCATCAGGAGTTGCTGGAGGAGCAGGTCTGGTCAAGGGGCCTATGGACCTCCATGTGCAGCCTGTTGCTTTGCCTCTTTCAACAACCGTAGTAATATATTTTTGATATTGAAACCTCCTTGAGCTCCAATTGCCCTTACACCTTCACCCCAGCCTTCTTCTATGATAGGCTTGTCTGCTCTGGATGCTAGTAGTGGTTCTCAGAGAGCCTCTTTTTCTCCACCTGCAAGCGACCACTCTCTGCAATCCCTCTCCCTCTCGGGCCCCCCAGTTGGTGTTTGGTACCCCAAGGCAGTTTCTCTTGCATCACCATCTTCAAGTTTGGTTGTGCCATTGGACCCCTCCACTGAGGTTTCCTTGAAGGATGTTTGGGGTAAGCTGTCAAGAGTGGAATCAATATTGACTGGGACTATGGGTCAATTGTGCAAGTTTTCTGAAAGGTCTGTGGACAAATTTAAACAGCAAGACTCTTTAATTTCCTCTTTAGAGTCTCATGTAATGAAACCTGAGGACTCTCAGCACTCACTGAAATCTCTAGTGGGGGCAGTAGTTAAGGATAGTTTGGTTATTCATAGCAAACTAGAGGCAATGGAGAATCAATTAAGGGCAAGGAATTTGCGATTCCTGAATTTTCCTGTGATGCGGCTTCTATCCCCCCTCGAGCTGCTGAAAAAGTATTTGAAAGAAATTCTGTTGTTTAGTAATGCTGATGGGCTAGTTATTTCTAAGTTATTTTATGTTTCGGGTAGAACTGGCCAATGGAGAGGGGTTGGATTCCATCGCCTCTCTGGACAGTCTTAATTTGCCCGCTTTTTTTGAGACTTCTCAGGACATTGTCTCTGAGAGGGTGACTCTGATGATCACTTTTGGACTGGAGGCTGATAAGATTGCTGTCTTTAAATTATACTTTTCTAAAAAGTCTCTTCCCTTCTGTGGCCAGACGATAAACATTTTTCCTGATGTTGCTAGGCTTACGCAAATGCGTAGGAAGGCTTTTCTTGCAATTGCGGTCAAAAGTCTTGGCTATCGGAGCCTCGTTCTATCTCCGTTTCCCCTGTAAGTGTGTGGTTACCTATGCTGGAAATAAGTTTGTTTTCACACATGTTTCCCATTTGGAAAATTTTCTTCGGGACCAATCAGTGGGTTAATATGGATACTTGGGGATTTGTGTATACTCTTGACTCTTGTCCTGTTTTAGACTGGGATAGTTTTAGGGGTATTAATACATTTGTTCTCTTCTGCTCTTCTCCCATGATGGGGGCTAGAGCATCTCTTGCTATTTTTCTTTTTGCATATTTTCCGAATTTCTAATGGTAGCAGGTTATGCTTTTCTTATATACATTGTGTATGTACTTTGATTAAAAAAAGAAAAGAAAAAGGTTTGCTTGTTCATTAATACCTATCAAGTATTTAAATGTCTGTATCATATCTCCCCTATCCCTCCTCTCCTCTAAGGTTTTCAAGTCTCTTTTCATATGCCTTCTGGTGAAACCCCATATTATTTTGGTTACCATCCTCTGAACCATTTCAAGTCTTTTTATATCCTTTGCAAGGTACAGTCTCTGAAACCATATGCAATACTTTACATGAGGACTCACCAACAACTCGTACAGGGGCATTATCACCTTCTACTTTCTGCTGTTTATGCCTTTCTGTAGGCAGACAAGCATTCTTCTGGCTTTAGCTGCCACCTTCTCACATTATTTCACCATTTTCGGCCATTTTCTAGTTGTGTTACTGATGGTACACTGCCCTGATGTAATGAAGGTATGGTTTATCAAGTGTCTGAATAAACATAAATACCTTGAGATCCTTAAACACTACAGTATAACCCTGTGGTCCTTCTCCTTGTCCGTGCACATCAGCCTCTCGCCTCCCATCACATAAAGCTCCTTCACACTTCTTCACATTAAAGATTGCAGCTGTGGTCAACATTCTTGGCACCCTTGCATTTTAGGTATGTTGTCTGCAATATCTAGAGAAATAATTGGAAATATTGCAATTATATGTCACATAATATGTTAATAGTATGTTCAAAGATCTACAACAACAAAAAATGTCTGTGCAACTTAGACATAGTAATTTCTGAGGAAAAAAAACAGAATATGACCTGGACAGGATTGGCACCCTTCACTAGTATTTGTTTACACAACCCTTGGCAGTGATGACAGACTCCAAACGTTTCTTGTAGCCATCTATGTTTTGTACATCTGTCTGCTGGTAGTTTTTCCCACTCTTCAACTGCGATCTGTTCCAGTTCATGAATGTTTCCAGGATTCCTCTTACTAATGGCAGATTTCAGCTGTTTCCAAAGGTTCTCAATTGGATTGAGATCAGGAATCCTTGCTGGCAGTCCATTTGTTCATTTTTAACCATTATTTGTACTTTTGGGTGGATGTTTTGGGTCATTCTCCTGCTGGAGGACCCATGACATTTGATCTCGACCTAGATTTCTAACACTAGCTAGCACATTTTGATCCAAAATACCTTGTAGTCCTCTGACTTCATGATTCCTTTAATACGTTCAAGGCCTCCAGTTCCTGAGGCAGCAAAACAGCCCTACAACATCATGAAATCTCCACCATATTTAATTTTAGGAAGGGTGTTTTTTTCCATATGAGCTTCATTTCTTTATCTGTAAATATATTGCTGGTCTGCATTACCAAAGAGCTCAAGTCTGGCTTCATCTGCCCACAGAACATTTTCCCAGAAGGATTGTGGTTTCTTAAGGTAGGTTTGGGCAAAGATCAGGCATGCTTTTTTATGTCTGTCTTTGAGCAGTGATGTCCCTCCTTGGCCTTCACCTATGAAGTCCTTCTTTGTTTAGTGCATGGCATATGGTGTGGGTTGAAATCACCACTCCAGATTGCTCCAGGTATTAATCTTTATTTAATTTCTTGATATACCGCCCAGGCTGAAAGGCATTAGAGCGGTTTACAAATGCTACAAGCAGGTACTGGATATATTCCCTCATCCCCAAGGGCTCACAACCTACATGCATACCTGAAGCAATGGAGGTCAGCCTTAAGCTCTTTGGATGCTGTATGTGGTGTTTTCCCAACAGTTCGCACTAACGTTTGAAAACTTCTTGGATTAATTTTCCTCTTCCTACCACGTTTTGGGAAGCTCTTGACAGCCTATGAACAGAAAACGTCTTAATGACATTGCAGACTGTAGACTCAGGAATCGCAAGGTCTTTGGAGATGGCCTTGTACCCCTTTGAAGTTTGATGTTTGGTGATGGCTTTTCTGATGGTCTCAGGCAGCTCTCTTGTCTTTATCATTGTGAAAATGGAACAGGGAGTAAATGTGACCATTTTAAACATTAGAGCTATCATTCATTGGTTGATTCAAGTTATGTGAGTACTGACAATTGATCACAGGTGTGTCTAATTTTACTGCAATGGGAATGTGGTTCTTCTGTTTCAAACTGGATTTGAATTGTTTATAAGGGTGCCAATAATCATGTCCTGGCAGTGTTCCAGTTTTTATCTTATTTCCTGTTTTAATTGGTCTTGTTTTATTTGATTCTTGTATGTGCCAAATGTGTGTGCATATATGGTCCAAAGCCATTTTACTGGTCACTTTTTTTAGGATAAATTGGATATTAAGAGGTTGAACTGCTAGGGTGTCAATAATGTTGACCACAGCTATAACTACTAAGCATTAGCCTGTGCTTCTTATTTTTGTAGATCACTACTCATGTTGTCTACTCCCTCCAAGGTGTCCATTCTGTTGCAATCTTTGTATCATCTGCAAAAGGTAAACTTTTCTTTTTAACCCTTCAGCAATATCACTCACAAAGACACTGAACAGAATTGGTCCCAGTACCAATCAGTGAGGCACTCCACTACTCATCTTCTTTTCTTCCAAGTAAATTCCATTTGCCATCACCCTATGTCATCTGTCAGTCAATCATTTCTGATCTAATTCACCATCTTGGGGTCCATCCCCAAGCTGCTCAGTTTATTCATAATTCTTCTATGAGGAACAGTATCAAAGTAGATCACATTCAGTGCATGCCCTCAATCTATTTCTCTGGTCACCCAGTTGAAAAATCAATTAGATTCAATTGGCATGATTTTCCTTTATTTAAAACCATGTTGCTTTGGATCTTACAACTCATTGGATTCTAGAAAATTCACTATCCTTTCTTTCAGCAGCATCTTACTTTCCCCACCAATGAAGTAAGGCTTACCAGCCTGTAGTTTCCCACCTCTTCTTTGTTGCCACTTTTGTGAACAGAAACTATATCAGCCCTTCTCCAATCCCCCATAACCTCTCGAAATACTGTAGGTCCATTTGCATTGTGAACCCCTTCTATGGAAGCAAGCCTTGTATCCTTAGGAGGCCTCCTGTATAGTGGCTCCCACTCTAGTCCCAACAAAATGGAACATCCTTAAATGGTCCTGCAAGAACCCCTCTGAGTCACTCAGTATCCTGGGATGCTTTTCATCTGGCCCCATGGCTTTGTTCACTTTAGTGTTGCAAGTTGTTCATAACACTTTCTTCCATTCAAGCTGTGGTATCTACTGCATTCCCATGAGTACCTTTATCAACTGCATGCATGCAATGTGCCGTCGAGTCAGTAATTATGCGTGGTCTTTCTGCAGGTTTTCTTTTCTGAACAGAAGTATTTGTTTGGCATTCTCACTCTCTCTTGTTACTCTTCACACATTGGTCCTTAGCACTTTTGAGTCTTGTAACTCCACCCCTGGCCTTCTTCCTCTCTCCAATCTACCTGAAAAAAGTCTTGTCACTTGCTTCACATTTTTAGCCATTTTTTCTTCTGTGTGTGCTTTTGCTCTCCTGATTTCTGTCTTTGTCTCTTTCAGCTTTATCTGGTATTTTTTATGTATTCCTCATTTTGTTATATTCTCTATTTTGTGAACACTGCTTTTTTGCCGTTATTTCAGCAGCCACTTCTCTGGAGAACTGTATCAGTTTCCTTTTCCTTTGGCTTTTAATTACTTTCTTTACATGACGATCTGTTGCCCTTTTTATATAGCCTCTTTCAGTTCTTCCCACGCCTTTCCACTTTCCTTATTTCCTCCCAGCCTGCCAGCAACTCCCTCAGGTACTTTCCCATTTTATTGAGGTCAGAATGTTTGAAATCTAGGACATTGTGTTTGGTGTGACTGGACTCTGCCTTGGCTTTTAGATCAAACCACACCATGTGATGATCATTGTGGCTCACATGGGCATCCATCTGGATATTAGACACACTGTCTTCAATGGTGAGTACCAGATCCAGCGTCAGCCCTTTCCTGGTGGGCTCCTTCACCATTTGTCTAAGCAAAGCCTTTTGTAAGGCACCCACAGTCTTTCTACTGCTTAAAATAGGCACTGCCAACCCACTTAACATAGGTACCCTGTTGTAGAATTACCCTCTTAAAGTTCAATATGGTTCTTTGCTAATAACCGTTAACAAAAACACCAGTATGTAAAAATCTAAGCAAATAGTGTCATATCATTAGCACCTTTTTTCAAAGAAGGCAGGAAAAGGAAAATGTGTAGAGTGCAGCAGAGCCCTGCCAGACCTGTCATCTTTAATATCCTGTAGGAAGACGCGTGGGCAGTGACAGAGAATGACTGGATCATTCTGAACTCCACTCAGACACTTAGGGCTGGGTGTTATGATCTGCCAACATGCCCTACTTGGGAGGTAGACTCCCTTTTTATCGGCCAAATTTATAGCCTTTTATTCCTGCTCTCTTGCTCCTAAAATGTTCCCCATCTTCTAGTGCATTTAAAAGGGAAATTGACTTCTCTGTCTTCCTCCCCTTAAATCTTCCTCTTCAAAGCCTTCAAGGGTTGGCGTGCATGGATATATTAACTGCTACAATTTTTTTTCAGAGGCCACAAACCTCATAAACAAAAATCTCTGTGCTGTTAAACAAACACAAAAGGGCTTTGCACAGAATTACTGCAGACTCATTTATCTATGCAAACGAGGCTGCAAAACAATCTGCAAAGAACTGTGTGGGCCACTTAAAATTACTGTCTAAAAATGGATACTGTATTGTCACTGCTAATCCACAGTGGATCTATTCAAACTTCTTTAACAGTTGCTGCTGACAGTATTATCATGACAAAGGTACAGTAAAATAAGCAATCTCTAAATAGATCCATTTGCATTGTAAATTTTAGCCCTTATATGGAAGCCTCCCTTAGAAGGTCTCTCTATAATGGCTATCACCCTTGTCCCAACAAAATTGAACAGCTTAATTCCTTGTAATTATCAATGAGCCAGACTACTGCATGGGCAGAGCTGACCCTGGTGGCAACGAGGGTCCTGTGGAAATTCACTCGGAGGAGCAGCCGAGGGCCGCAAACTCTCCAGATATGGGGAAGTGTGAGGAACTGTACCTCCTTCTCTGACACCACTGTCTCCACTGGGCATGTCACTCCTGAGTGATGACAGACGTCAGAGCTGGAGGAGGGGCTACCATAGTAGTGCAGGGCCCTCAGCTGTGCAGTCACCCCAATTCCCTACCTCCTTCTCCCAGGATAACCCTGTGCATGGGCACTGAAATGGCACAAAAGTCATGTCTGGAACTTCATGCACAAAGCTCCGAGTTTGATTCCTTCTTATGTTAGTAGAGATATTGTCCTCTACAAATTTAACACACTACAAAGCATCTACAAATGCTTCAAGTTAATGTTTCAGTGTTAGAAAAGGCACTGCATGGGAATTAGAGGTGGGGTGATGCCAGACAACTGAGCAATCTAATTGGCTAAATACTCATACGAGGGTCCTTCTCTGCAACAACCATCTTATTGCTATAACGATATGAAACAGAAGCAATATGTCACCTGCTTCAGCTGTGTAGTTATTTTTGGTTCAGTGGGATAACAGCAGCACGTATTCTTTTCTGCAATTATTCCAAATTTTCATTAAGATGTGTCCAGCTCTGTCTTTCCCTGATGCCTTATGAAACCCACCACTAGGAAGTCCAAGGGGCACTACTGCATCTTTCTTTAAAGCAAACCATTCTTTCCTAAGTTTAATATATTAATAAGTGTGGGATTAGGGGGAAGGTTCTTTAATTAAGTGGCCAAATAGATGGCATACTGGACCACAGACTCACTGTTCTTTCAGTGGTAGCCTATATCTCCTTTGTCAGACTATAGAATAATGTTAGACAAACCTCTGATGAGGTTCCCAGCTGAGCTAATTAGGATGAACACTGTAGAGGCTCCATTTCACAGGATCATGGTCTGTAGATACAGTTCTGGAAACTGGTATAGAGCAGCGGTTTCCAAGTTCAATAAGACCTGCCTTAGCACAGACTATACCAGGACATCCCAGGCTTGAACTCAGTCCCTGCCCCCATAAGGTGACACTCTCTTTTGATAGACACAGGCCTGGATTTAAACAAAGGCAATGTAGACTACTGCCTAGGGCATCACATTTATGAAGGCACCATATACCTGGGCTAAACAGGACGCTGATTCTGCTTGCTTTAGGATCATTCTCTGTTCTCTTTGGGGGAGAAACCTCCTTTCCCCATTACTTTCCAGTCCTATTTATGGGTGCAGCATGTTAAATCTGGCCCTGGATAGACATAAATCCTCTTTCTTAGCTTCCTGCTTGTGGTTATACTGTTGCTTCCCTCTGTACCTCAGGTGAGAAAGCAGTCAATTCTTCACTGTCTGACTCAGAAACCACTGAATTATCCAGAGTACACCTAGAGCAAGGGTCATAGCAAGGGCTGTGCTAGCGAGGCAGTCACGCAGGGCACAAGCACAGACAGTGTGCCGATGTCATCACTGGGCTTCCTGGAAGCCTGACCAGAGTGAGTTTCTGCATGCAGTTGGGTGGGGGGGGGGGGGGGACCAGGTTCGAAAATCTGACAGGGTGCATTTCTAGCTTGGCACAGTTCTGCCCAGAGCAACTCTGATTTATAATGCTAGGGGTTTCCTAATCCACCAAGGTCTTTTAAACCAGTGTTGATTAAACCATTCCCTAGTCAGTCTGGTTTTCAGAATATCCATAATAAGCATATGTGAGATAGATTTGCATGCAATGGAGGCAGTGAATGCAAATCTATCTCATGCATATTTGTGGTGGATATCCTGAAAACCCGACTGGCTAAAGAGTACTCCAGGACTGACTTGTGAAACACTGTACTAAACTACACTGTAGAACTCCACAATACCTAGAGTCCCTCTGCAGGGGCTACAAAGACTTTTACACATAGTTCATGTAGAATGATTGCACCTGAAGGTTATGCTAACTAGAGCAGAGGAAACATTGCATGCCGATGCTATGGATTTCCTGTTCTAAGTTCAATGGTGGCACCACGGTGCTTCCTAGGGAAAGAGGCAGGCAATGCATGGAGAAGACAATGGAGCAGGGAGAAAGATTTTAGACTCGTGAGGAACTGGGCTACTTTCTAGGGAAGGAGGAACCTATTCCACAAAGATGGACTCCTCCCACACGTGTCATGTCAGGACAGAGATGTGGCAGTTACCTACAGGAGCACACTCACCCTAAGGAAGTGTGTATCTCAGCCCCTCACCTACCCTGAAGCCCTTCTTTTATGGCTTGATAATCTGCACGTACTGTATTACTGCTTTACTGCCCCCCTTTGCTATCAGCATGCATTCCTCTCTGGCTGAGCTTCTTATTTCCCTACCATATTTAATTATTATGGGTGACTTTACATCCGCTTTGACAGTCCTTTACATCCCCTTGATAAATTATTCACTCTTTTTGCATCAGACTATGATCTCCAGCAGCACATACTCTTTCCTATGCACCAGGCTGGCCACATTCTGGATCTTGTTCTGACTCCTAGAGTGTCCGCCATCTCTCCCTCAGACTTCCATCAAATGGTTCTTCCATGAACTGATCACTATCTCATCTGCTTCAGCCTTCCACTACCATCCCGTCTACCTACATCTCCTTTGACTTCAACTGCAGCACCCAGTTCCCGATGGAGGCTTTCCTCCACCACTCTTTCTTGGTTTCCTACAACGGACCTCCTTTTTCCATGTGACTTTGAGTCATTACCCATAGATTGCCAAGCAGTGCTATGGCACACTAGTCTTTGCCAAGCCTTGGATTCACTAGCCCCAAGGGTGACCTCCCTGCCACACCAATGCTCTAACCATTCCTGGTTTCATCAGAGTCTGATGAGGCCTCACTTGGAATACTGTGTTCAGTTTTGGAGACCATATCTTGCAAAATATGTAAAAAGACTGGAAACTGTTCAGAGGAAGGCAACCAAAATGATTTGGAGCCTGCATCAGAAGCCTTATGAGAAGGAAGACCTAAATATGTACACTTTGGAGGAGAGGAGGGACAGGGGAGATATGATGCAGACCTTTAAATACTTAAAGAGAAATGATGAACAAACAAACCTCTTCCAAAGACGGGGAAGCTGTAAAACTAGAGGGCATAACATGAAGCTGCAAGGTGGTAAATTGAAAGGCAATGTCAGGAAATATTTTTTCACTGAAAGGGTGGTGGATGCTTGGAATGCCCTCCTGATGGAAGTAGTGGGGGCAAACACGGTGACAGAATTCAAAACACCATGAGACAAACACAGTGGATCTCTTTACAGCAACAGGATAAAAACAAAATAAATGGTACCATCTAACGTCTCAGCAAATAGGGGTGTCCTACATGGAGTGGTGGGTTCACCCCTAAACAAAGACATGGGGAGGGGTGGCCTGCACAGAGCGACAGGTGCACCTGCTCTTGCCATCTTGCTGGGCAGACTAGATGGATCATGCTGGTCTTTATCTACCGTCATTTACTATGTTACTATGTTACTATGTCAGATGAGAGGGGCTGAAAGGCTCTGGCAAAAAAGTCCTCAGCCCTCCTCACTGGCAGCCTTCCAATCTTTGCACTCCTACTACCGGTCTCACATAATTTGATCCAAAAAGGTTTATCACACTAAAATGATTGTCTCTTCAGCACACTCACCGAGAGTGCTTGTTTCAGCTGTCTCAAAGCTATGCACTTTGGAGAGTATTCCTCCCTACCACCATCCATGGTTAGGCCCCTTGTCAGATAGTCTAGCTCTTTACTTTTTACAGAAAGTTCAACATTTCCGTGCATACCTTCCAGTGCCAACACCTTTCTCTCCGCCCTCTGACACATCGTCCACCGTTCCAGTTTACACCTGGTCCACCTTTATTACTGGTCACTGATCATGCTTTAAAGAGAACTTATTCTACTATTTGTAAAACAACTTGTACTTTGGACCCCATTCCATCTGCATGGGTAGATGAAGCCTGTCAGCATACAGCATGACATTATGCCTAGCATAGGTTTCATGGCTTTTCTCAGACCTTGGCCTGCAGGCAGCTCTGACACCCTGGTGATGTCAGATAGGACGTCTCCAGACTTGATGGGCTTAGCATGCCTGATGAGATTAGTCTGCAGGACAACAGCCCCTCCTTGCTAATCATGTGAAAACAGACCTCAAACAGACCAAAGTATGACAAAGGGAGGTGCTAGAAAAGGAGAACTTCACTATAAATACAGAGAAGGATAAAAATACTCTCCTCCTCTCTTCCTATTCATCGGACACTTTTTACTATGAGACTCTGACACACACTTCTCTTTACCTCCCCCCCCCCCTTTTTCTCTCTCCCACACCCAGGCACACACATCGAGTCATTGATATACACGGAAGCAGCTCGGTAACCACTATATACCTCTGTTCTGTACCCATGTAAGAGGCCTATTTCTATATAAAAACCTTTTTTTCAAACCACACTAGTTTTGGTTGTCTTGTTGTGCTACAAACCCTACTGCCTCTGCGAAGTGGACCCAGGACCAACAGGAGAGTAACCAAATGTAGGAAGCGGCAAAAGGTTACATTTATGGGGGCTCGTGTCAGGTTTCGCAGCGGATCTCCAGTTGGGTAAGTCATAATTTTGTTTGATACATTAAAGTAGATTTCAGACAGGGTGCCACAGGAAAATCAAAAGCCCTTGTGACCATTTACCTTTGTTTTGTGGGTTTAGACAAGGTGAGATTTTCATTGTCAAAAGGCTCTGTAATAATCCTGGATTTTAATATTACCTACACCTAGGGGGATGTTTACTAAACTGCGGTAACGCATCATAACGCGCGTTATGTAATGTTAACGATCGTTAACGCATCGTAACGCACGTTATAATGCGTTAATGATCGTTAATGTTACATAACACGCGTTATGATGCGTTAACGATCGTAAAGTTCTGCGGCACGGTAAAACACCGCAGAAGGTGGAGAGAGGGCGGAGAGAAGGGGTCAATGGGCGGAGAGTGGGCGGGGAGAGGCTCCAGGCACAGTAATGCGCTGAACTCAAGGGCTGAATCCTATCGCAAATGAAAACCTGCCGTTAGATGCACATTTGCAGGGGAGAGAAACCATTTCCATGTCAGCAATGTACAGCATAGGCAGGGAAACCCACAAAATGTGATAAGTGTGATACATGTGCACGGAACAAAAGGGCAAATAAACAGTGAAAATGACCAGACGAAATGAGGAAAAAAACATAGCCAAGTTGGCCAATAGTGATACCAATGGGAAACAGCAATAAACACTACTGAGAAAGCTCCAGAAAGGGGTTACAGGTGGTGGAGGGGGCAGTGGCACCTGGCTGCAGCAGACCATGGCCTAGCCCGGTCTATGTGGGTGCCGCGCACCGCAACAGATAGGCTCCGTATGACAAACAGTCATGGTACCTCCAGGGAATTATCTGTCTCTGTGGCATCAGTGTGGCACAGTATGCACAGCCAGTGCACTCAGGAGCAGAAGGTCACAGGTTCAAATCCTAGCTGGGGTCCCTGCCAACTCTGTCCCCATAGTTTTATCCAGTAATAGACCATGGTAAGAAAGACAGAACCTATTATTGCTGATAGAATAAACATGCCTGGAACACCTACATTTTACCCTACAGAGCACAGGCACCACAAACAGGCGCATCACCTTGAGCAGAGTCTCCCAAATGCAGTCCTGGAGGTCCAAACAACATTCAGGTTCCATGCTGTCTGCAATAAAGATGCCTGTGCTGTATGTCTATGCGCTGCCCCCATGGTATGCAGACGTATCCCATGCATATTCATCAGGGACAGCATGAAAACCCGAGCATGGTGCGGCCCACCAGGACCGGAGTTGGGAACCCCTGTCCAAGAGCAGCGGTCACCAGGGGTGGAAACACCCGCACCCACAGGCCCCAATATCCACAGCCTCCTGGAGAGGCAGGATGTTGGGCCCTGTGTGCATCTCCCAATACTAGCACTTGCATACCCTAGCAATGCCACCCAAAACCCGGGAATACGGTACACAGATAGCAAAAAGTTGCTATGAGAACTGGCACATAGCAATCCCTAAGGTTAGCACAATCTGCCCAGTGGGCTGTACCATACCAACCTCTGTGATGTCTGTGGAGTGTGTGTCAGGTCTGGTACCTGACAGTGTCCACCACCTTGGGGAGAGACCCCAACAGTACTGCATACCATAGCCATGCCTGCATTGTGCCCAGGACTGGTACGGTGGCCAGGGCTGACAAAAGCCTCTATAGTTGCACAATGCTGGCATAGGTATGGGAGTGTGCGTCAGTCTATCCAGTGTGTGGTGTTTGCCCACACCCTCCGCAGCCCACACTGCTAGCACTGTTGCCAGTAGTGGCCTGCCAATGTGCATAATGAGGAGCAAGGGACTGTGGGTATAGCCGGACATGGCGGCCTGGGCAGGATGCAGCTGCACAGGGCCCAGGGCAATGGCTGGGACATTGAAGTGCCTGCCCACCGCCTACACAGACAGGGTGGCCACGGCATGTCCTGCTGGGAGGTCACGCTCACCCTGACTGTGCAGCGACCACGGCATGGCTGGGTTCACCCATAGTGCTACATAGTGTTTCATGTAAGTGAGATATATGGGCTTTGTCTTCTGGAGACCAACACTGACCTATCTGCTTGGTGGGTGTGTGCACATCCTAGGTATGGGTTCACACATCACCTCCAGGAACATGCACTATGGACTAGCTAGCATACTGTCTGCAGTTAGTATGTGTGTGGTTGGAACACCTTGTAGGGTGCAGCAGCTGGTGACTTGCCTTGCTTGCTGCTGGAGAATGTCAGATAGTGGTGTGGGGCAACTGCACATTACCAGACCTACTGTCTTTCTGTCACTGCCCTATGTATGGAGGCGTACAGATCTCCATAAACTGCCCTGTAGGGGTGTAAATTCCCCAGCAGGACTGGGGTGGATGGTCCCCTCTACTGTCACCAGTGCAGGGGGGTAAAATGTTGATCTGTTGGTTGAAAATCCTGTTTCCCACCCTGAGTCACAGAGAGTGGGTTGGGTGTTGGTACGTAAACCGCCTATGGGCCCCAACCCCCCCTGACCATAAAGCATGTGACCATGGCACCCACACAGTGTATGCACTATTCCTGGTGCATCATAGTCCACACGGGCATGACATGATATACAGATGGACACAGGCATATGCTAAGGGTGTCTGCAGGGACCACCTATCACACAGTGGCACCGATGGGGACCTGTAGCATAGCCCATCTCTACAAAGCCAGGTGCTGCGGAAATGGTGCTGGGCACCCCACCTCACCCTCAGGGTGAGCTCAGGACCCGCCCACTGTGACGGCTGTAGCTACTCTGTGCCAGTAACGCACATGGTCAGTTGCCCCTACCAGGCCGAGGTGCTGTGGGGTTCCATACCCCATCTTGTGATCATCTATAGACTGCTGATCTGCATGTGCAGTGCACCATGGGTATGGGTGGGTTACCCAAATCCTGGTATCCACAGCAGACCGTTTGTGTGGTGACCTGATGTCCTTCCGTGGCCAGGCAGGGGTTTGTTAGTAACACTGAAGATGTAGCCCACTAGATACTTCACTGCCGGTTAGGCCAGAGGTCATGGGTTTGATCCCACAGTGGGGTCATTTGGTAGGGCTGTCTGCGGCATTTTCCTTTTTTAATTTAAATTGGTTCTGCCAGCAAAGACACCCTCACAGTGCTGTCTCCTTACGGTACCTCATCAGGCGCCCTATAGAGCGTCCTGTAAAGCGCCCTCTATGGCACCCTGTAAAGCGCCCTACAAGGCATCTTATGGGGTGCTCCATAGGCAACATTATAGGTTGCCTTGGTGGACAGTGCACTTAATAATGTGCCCTCTGGAGTACCTTATAGGGTGCCTTATGCGGCACCTTAGGTTACGGCCCTGTGAGGGTGTGTTTGCTGGCAGCACTAATTAACTTTACACACCAATATGCTTCAGACAGCACTGATTTAAAATAAAAGCTAATATCTCAGCCAGCTTTACTCATTGGATCCACGGGGGGATTGAACTCACATCCCCTGCACCATCAGTCAGTGTATTAACCATTGTGCTACAGCTCTCGACACCTTGCTAAACAGCTTATCAAATGCCTTATGGGTGCCGTACAGGGCGCCTTGCGTGGCGCTTTACATGGCACTTTGTAACGCTCATTAATTTATGACGCCTTGTAACACGCGTTATTGGTAACGATGTACCGCCCATGTCCTTATTTGGGATTTCTGTCTCTACCGCGGATCCTAACACGAATGGCATTACCGCACTTTAGTAAACATGCCCCCTAGTGACATTACATAGGGTGGCTTGCAATTTTCTTATTTTTATATATAAGCTTGCAAAGGTTCAGTACAAGGCACAAATTTTTCTAGAGTATTTGAGCGACTAAGAAAAGACAGAGTGATAGTCCAGCTTTGTTTGGGAAGTGGTACACAATTAAACAGTCCCTCATTGAATATAAGTTCACCATAAAATTCCACCCTGTTAAAGGTTGGTAAGCACTTTTTATTCAGGTATAATTTTATGGCATGGTCTTTATGCCAATACTCTGTACTGAACACCCATAAAATTTATGTCATTCCAACTATAATTCTAAGTCCCACGTCTTCATAAAAGTGAGCATTCCTCTTTCCAAAGGTTGCACATTGAGATAGTCGCATAAAACAAAATAAACACAATAAACACATAATAAGCGTAGACCCCGGTACCAATTACAGTCCTTCTGTAGTCTCAAATATGGATGCCTTTGATTTTAAGGAACTGAAAGAAATGGTACTGACATACTGTAAGAGAAAAGGTGGTCCCTTTGAAGGGGAATTCCCTGAGGCATCATGGTATAATATTCAAAGACAAATGTTAAACCATTATCAAGAATTCAAAAGGAAAACAAATAAAAGAAAATGCCTTTTTATCCAAGGCATGTGCAGGGGGCTCATTAGAATGAAACAGGACAATACTGAACTGACTACTCAGTGTACACAATTAACCAAAGACCTGGAGGAGGCACAAATTTGCATTTCCATGTAACGTGCTCAGGTGATACAAGCCACAAACTCCTTTATAACTGTTAATGAGCAATTAGAAGCACTTAAACTTGAACTGAGGCACGTTAAGGATGAATTGGCCTCTGAAAGACAAAAGAAATATAAGCCCTGGCCAACAACCATTTCTCCCTCAGCCCCCCCTGCCTATGACATACCCGATAAGCCATGCATCCAAGCTATTGAGAAACAAAAGAACACAGAAGTATGTATAGCAGGGCTTAGGAATGGGAAAAATAAAGATGAATCAGACAGTACAGAGGAAGAAAATCCTAATAGTTTATCTCAGCCAGAACAGAGCAATAACCAGGACCTGTGTCAGGAGGATAATTCTGACGACTCAGACTCAGCACCCAGTACCCAGTACCGAACTCAGAGCACCAGTTAAAGTGATGCTGCAGGACTCATTAAAAGATAGAGATATTGAAAGGATAGTTGAGAAAGCTGGCCCTATGCCTTTTAATGTAAATGAATGGTGCAAATGGGCCACTGATATTCTGATTCACTGGGGTCTAGGGAAATACAGAAGGAAACAATCAGACTTTGATAGACTTATGCATCTGGCTCTGGGGCCACACTATTATAAATTTGGCTCTCTCACTCACCCATACCAGTTGGTTAAAAGGGGTATTGAAAAACTATTTCACTGTTCCCCAATGCAAGTATTTAAAATTATTTCACCTCTACCAAACGATACACTGGAACAGTTTGCATATAGAGCCTGGATTTTAAATGCAGTTCTTAATGAGCAGGAGTCCTGGCCCAATGCAGAAGATTATGGAGAGAGTACGTATAAGGCATTTTTAATAGAATTACTATCCCCTGAGATTACAAAACATGTTCGGTTATTTTCGAAAGACCCTAAAGCAACCCCTTTCAATACTTTAATGCTCAGAATCGGGTCTGTTTGTTAGACCCAGCCCTCGCAGGTCATAACAGTATCAGAAGCACAGAAGTGGCAAGCTGAGGGATCCTCTCAATACACAAGAAACACAGACAAAGGATACAGAGGACAGACACCTTGGAGAGGACAAGGCAGAGGCACTTTTAGAAATTCTTCAGGTTACATTCCCTTTCAAGAGCTCAAAGCACAGAGAGATGGATTAGAAAAGGAGAAAATTAAATGGGAACAGGACAAACACATACTGCAGGTAGAACTAGATAAATTAAAACAGGACTTACAAGCAGCTCAGGACAAACACACCTTCTGGGTTCAGATATCAAAATGTCTCAAGCCTTCATAGCCCAGCCTGCCTCCATTCCCTCAGCAGAGGACTCGATTCCAGAGCCTCTGGATGATGAAACAGATACAGGCCCAGAATACAGTTTAAGGCTTGTAACATCCTTGATACTGGAGTCTTGTGGATGCCCCAATGTTATCAGCAGAATAGGGGGTCAGGATAAACTAGCATTGATTGACACCGGGGCTGGAATTAGTTTTACAAACAGAGCTTCTCCCACTGCAGATCAGGAAAATATGGAAATTTATAAAATTCAAGGAATTACTGACACAGCTTCCCAGCGTGTGGCTATCCCAGTTAAATGGGGTAACCCAGTGCACAGGGAACAAAACAATGAAATGTTGGAAACCACTACCTCCACTATAATGAACACACCAAAAGAAATAATTGGAATTGACGTTCTCAACCAGTTAAATCTGGCGGTGGATATGGCTAATCTTAAATTGTGGCAGTATACAGGAACTTCAAGTGCTTCTAAAACTTTAGTGCATGAAGTCATTCCCATGCAGTTAGCAACACAGTGCACCAAGGCAGCTCAGCAGTATGATCTGTGTGTAATTCCCTCAGAGGTGGTTGATATTCCAGTCTGGGCACAAGACAAGTTAGATTGTGGGAAAATGAACACAGAAATACTGTTGGAAGGCAAGGATCCTCCACCACAGAAACAATACCCAGTACCTCATCAAGCTATAGAGCCACTGACTAAAATTGTGAAGATACTGGAGGAGAGGGGTCTGATCAGACCTCTTTCTTCCACATGTAATTCACCAGCCTGGCCGATAGTTAAACCGGGGGGTTCCTTCAGGCTCACTATGGACTTCCGTGCCCAGCTGATCAAGGACTTGTTTGATTTTCTAGGCTATGGACTTCCGTGCCCTGAATCAAGTTTCAAAATCTATAGTGCCCGTAGTAGCCTCATACCCAGAAATGATCTCTAAACTATATCCCAAATGTAATTTTTTCTCTGTTTTAAACATATCCAATGGGTTTTGGAGTCTGCCCCTGGCCCTTGAATGCCAGTACAAAACAGCCTTTCAGTGGCTTAATAAACAATATGCATGGACTGTGCTACCACAGGGCTATAAAGATTCACCATCAATCTTTCATAAATACATGCAGGAAGCCCTGTCACTAGTGTCTTGCAGAGATAATATAATTCAGTATGTAGATGACATTCTGATTCAGTCTGAGAATGAAGCTGTACACTGGAATCATGTAAGAGAAGTTTTAAAAGCCCTCTTACAAGCTGGTCTTAAAGTTAATCCTGCCAAGGCTCAACTGTGCAAATCACAGGTTTCCTTTTTAGGGGTTACAATTGGCGAGGATGGTAAATCTGTAGATTCTCAGAAGATAGAGCTGATACGGAAACTTCCACTTCCTACAGATCAGAAATCACTCCAGTCCTTTCTAGGGCTCACTGGTTTCTGTCGTGACTTCCTGCACAACTATGCTGAAGTGGCAGCTCCACTTTATTCCCTGCTAAAAAGTAAAGGTTATGTTTGGGAGGAAGAACATACAGAAGCTGTAACTAAATTAAAGAACATTCTGACTTCTGCTCCGGTTCTTGCACACCCAGATCATACACAACATTTTTTTTCTGTACCCTGTAGTTGGAGAGAACAGTATAGGTGCAGCTCTAACAAAACGCCTAGGAGGAGTAGATCACCCTATTGCTCTCTGTTCCAGAGTTCTCACTTCTCCTGAATTCAAAATGGGAAACTGTGAAAAACATATACTGGCTTCCTATGTTGCTATGCAGAAATTTACATACATCATTGGTGCTCAAACCACATACATATGCAACCATCACACCCCACTCAAATTCATTGTAGAGGGAAAGTTAGCATGTAGCAAGATTAGGACTGAGAGAATAGTCCAGTGGACTCTCATGTTGCAGGCACAGAATGTAAAGTTTGAATTATTGAAAGAACCTAACGTGCAAGTGGCTGGAATCTTGCTGGAGGGGCAACCTCATGACTGTCAGTCCTCACCCAGTGCCCCTAATCACATGATCTTTAGGGAACTGGGACTAGACAAAATTTCACCTTTTCTTCCTACAGTATATATTGATGGTAGTAGCCAATGTGAAGGAGGCAGGCGACTAGCAGGTTTTGCAATTGTACAGTTGGACCCAAATAACCAAGTGGCTGCAGAGACAGTATTCCTGTGGGTCAGCGTCAGCACAGTACTGTGAGCTGGCTGTTTTTGTGGCTTCAGGATTCACACCCAGAGATACAAATCATTTTAGATTCTGATTATGTCTTTAAGAGTGCCATTGCCCTGTTACCCTGGTGGCTGGCAAATAAATTTAAATCCACAGATGAGTCCACGGTGAAAATTCATCACTGTGGACTATGGCACAAGAATTGAGTGAGAGGTTTCAGAGAGTACAGTAATTAAAGTGAAGGCACATAGGAAGAATGGCCCTTTAGTAAAAGGAAACACATTAGCAGACTCACTACCAAGGAAGCATGCCATGTAGGCCTCATATGGCCCTGGTATGAGCAGACACGCATAGTCGCTATTGCTACACGTTCCACAGAGTATGAGCAGATAACACCACTAGATTACTTCATAGCCCTACAGACAAAGGACCCTGAACTTTCCAATTTGAGGAAGCTTGTGCAGGATGCCCCAGATAACCTATATCAGCACACACACTTTCTCACACTCACTATAGAGAAAGACATTCTATGCGCAGAAAGAGAGGAAGGCTTGGTTATAGCTATCTCCCGAGCTCAAGGTAAAGAATGGATGCATTGGGTCAGGGCCGTCCCGTCCACTGAGCAAGAATGTTTTTTGCACAGGGCCCCGCGTTTCAGGGGGCCCCGCGCAAAGAACATTCTGCTTTTTTTAAAAATGAAATTAAAAAAAAAAAAAGCTGGCCGCTGCCGCCGTGGCAGCATGGAGTGTCCCGCGGGGCCCCCTCTGCCCGGCTGAACTCTCCCGGCGCGGCTGAAGCCCTCTGCTCCGGCTTGCAAATACGCGAAGGGAGAGTGTCTCCCTCGCGTCTCTGTTAAGCCGGCAGGGGCAGATGGGAAATTTCCCATCAGCCCTGCTTCCCATCAGCCCCTGCGGGCTTAACAGCGACGTGAGGGAGACACTCTCCCTTCGCGTATCTGCAAGCCGGAGCAGAGGGCTTCAGCCGCGCCGGGAGAGTTCAGCTGGGCAGAGGGGGCCCCGCGGGACACTCCATGCTGCCGTGGCGGCAGCGGCCAGCTTTTTTTTTTTTTTTTTTATTTCCATGAGCCGATGGGGGGGGGGGGGTTAGGACTGGCAATGGGCTGTGGGCTGATGGGCGGGGGTTAGGACTGGCAATGGGTTGTGGGCTGATGGGGGGGGTTAGGACTGGTAATGGGCGATGTGGGGGTTAGGACTGATAATGGGCTGTGGGCTGATGGGGGGGGTTAGGACTGGTAATGGGCTAGGGGGGGTTAAGAAAGGCAATTGGCAGTGGGCTGAGGGGGGCGGTCTGTAAATGGGGTGATGGGGGGTTAGGACTGGTAATGGGCTATGGGGGGGTTAGGACTGATAATGGGCTATGGGGGGGCTAGGACAGGAAATGGGCTGATGGGGAGGGGTTAGGACATGAGGTGGGCTGATGTGGTTAGGACTGGTAATGGGCTGTGGGCTGATGGGGGGGTTAGGCCTGTTAATGGGCTATGGGGGGTTAAGACTGGCAATGGGCTGTGGGCTGATGGGGGCTGTCTGGAAATGGGGTGATGGGGGGTTAGGACTGGTAATGGGCTATGGGGGGGGTTAGGACTGATAATGGGCTATGGGGGGGGTTAGGACAGGAAATGGGCTGATGGGGAGGGTTAGGACTTGAGGTGGGCTGATGTGGTTAGGACTGGTAATGGGCTGTGGGCTGATGGGGGGTTTAGGACTGGCAATGGGCTATGGGGGGCTGACTGGAAATGGGCTGATGGGGTTAGGACTGGAAGTGGGCTGATGGGGGGTTAGGACTGGTAATGGGTTATGGGGGGCTTAAACTGAAAATGGGGTGATGGGGGGTTAGGACTGGAAGTTGGTTGACGGGGGGGCTAGGACTGGTAATGGGTTGGGGGGTTGCTAGGACTGGAAATGGGCTGAGCGGAAGGGGAGGCTTGAACTGCAAATAGCTGATGGGGAGGGGGCTTGGAATGGAAATGGGCTGTGAGGGAAGGGAGCTAGGACTGAAAATGGGCTGATGGAGCAGCTAGGATAGGACTGGAAATGGGTTGTTGGGGGGAGCTAAGATTGGAAATGGGCTGTGGTGGGGGCTTGAATTGAAATGGATTCATGGAGGGGCTAGAACTGGAAGTAGGCTCATGGGGGGGCTTGGACTGGAATTGGGCTGAGTGGAGGGGAGCTATGATTTGACATGGGCTGATGATGGGGCTAGGAAATGACTAGAAATGGGCTGATGGGGGGCTAGGATTGGAAATGAGCTGATGAAGGGACTCAGACTGGAAATGGATGGGGGAGCTAGGACTGGAAATGGGCTGATGCAGGGACCAGAAGGGAATGGATGCTGGGTGAGACTGGAACTAGAAGGGAGCTGATGTTGGGGGAGGATTAGAATGGGATTGGGCTGTGAGAGTAAAATGGAGAGGGGAAAAATATTTTGTGTGGGAGGGATGAAAAATCTATAATTGGCCGGGTATTGGGAGAGTAAGTGGGGATTGAGGATGGAGGGGTAAAATTTGTGAGGATGAAATAGGAATGAGGAAAGAGCAAAAGGAGAAAGATTAGTATGTTAAAGCAGATGTAGAGAGAGAGAATGGAAAAAAAAACTAGAAGAGAGAAGAAAGGACAAATGGACAGCAGATGATGGAGAGTTAGCAGAAAACATGAAGAATCCAGAAGAAAGTGGCTGGACCAATTGCAACTGAAAAAAAATGCACAAAAGGTAGAAAGATATCTCTTTATTTTGAATTTATTAACTGGAATATGAAAGCTCTGGGAAATGTGCATCATTAACGTCTGCGCTTTGTTTGGTACAAGAGGAAATTTAAATTTATAGTTTTATTTCTTCAGTGTTGCTGTACATTCCAAGTTTGGCTTTTGGGGTTCCCAGTTTAATTATTGCCTTCCTGTTTCTAAATTGTGATTCCTTGTTTGGTGATGGTCTATGTTCTGCAGGTGTAACTGAGCTGAGGTATTCTATTTATGTAATTCCTATTTGACATTGCCACTTGTTCTCTTTCCCCAGTATTCTCTGAAATGTATTGGTTTAATATTTGCAGTGTTGCCTTTTGATAGGTAGGGTATGGTGCTTTGTGAGTCCTGGTAATGCTGTCAGGATACGGCGGGTTTGCTATGGGTTCTAAATGGGCAGCGTTTGTAGTAGTTCCTAATGTGCCTGGCGGTTGGCACTGGATTATAGTAATGTAGAAATCTTTTAGTCTTTCTTTATCCATACACTCATTAAGAGACATGTTTACTAAAAGTTAGCGTATGGTAACATTATGCAAATATTTATGCAAATAAGACCACTTATGCAAATGAGGCCCCACACCGAGTCTCCGCACATGGCCCCGCACCCCCCTTGGGCCGCCCCTGCATTGGGTTCATGGTGCAGGTCCTATGGGACACCCTAAAGCAGAAGAAATGCAGACTATCCTTAATAGGTTGGTATGGTGGCCAGAAATGAAACATGATATACAGGATCATGTTTCCTCCTGTGTAATCTGTGCTTCATTTGGGAGGCAACCTAAAAAGAGAAGGGGACAGTTAATGAGAGCACCTCCTCGTGGCCCATTTGAGAGATTGCAAATAGATCATGTGGGCCCTCTTCCGTTAACAGCTAGGAAAAATAGATTTTTACTCACTGTTGTTGATTGCTTTTCTCATTGGGTAGAAGCATTCCCTGTCCCAGATCAAACCGCTCAAACCACTGCAGAAATCCTAACTATGCAATTTTTTACACGCTGGGACATCCCTAAGACTATTGATTCTGATAATGGTCCTGCATTTGTTTCTCAGCTGATCAAGAAATTGTTTGATTTTCTAGGCATAGAACAATGACTTCACATTCCGTACCATTCACAGGCAGCAGGGCAGGTAGAAAGAATGAATCAAACTGTTAAGGCCCACCTCAGCCCTATGCTTAATCTGACTGGGAAAAATTGGGATTGGGTGCTCCTGTTAGTCCTTATGCGTATCAGAGCTAATGTCTGTAAATCCACAGGCTTTGCACCCTACGAAGCCTTAATGGGAAGGCCAATGCCATGGTGGGAAAATCTGCTGCATCCTTTTCTTCCAGAGGACCAGACCGTAATTCTCACCAATGAGTGGATGAAATCCCTGCAAGAACATCTAAAAGAAATTCAGATCACTGTGCTAGCTAACACAGAAAAAGCTAGAGATTATCTGCAGGAGGTACATGCAAAAGGTTCCGATTTAAGGCCCCTCAAGGTTGGGAGTAAAGTGATGACCCTGACACCTAGACCAAACCTCCCCTTTGGAACTGCAAAGTGGGAGGGACCGTACTTAGTTACGGATACCTTAGGCCCAAGCCTATACCAAATCCTAATGCCCGACAACCAGCAGTATTGGAAACACATCACCCAGTTGAAACCATATGGGTAATACGTGTTTTATCAGTCCTTGTTTTCAGGTACCACCTGACAACAGCACGGACAGCTGCTTTCTGAAGACAGCACGGACAGCTGCTTTCTGAACAAAAGTTGCTTGAGGATGGTAACTATTTACTTCTGCTGTATAGTTGATGTGTCCTATATACTGGACATGTGTCTAATAGTTATGTAAATAAATAGTAAACATTATTTCTGTGGTTGCATAGTATAAGTGGGGAGCACTAGTTTACCCCCTAGTAGAGTGAAACGAGTTAGCTTTTATTATGTCCCGGTGTCCTGTTGTTCTTGTATCTGCTCTCTTCTACCCAAGTCTCATTACAGGAACTATCATCCGAATATGCACGATTGGTTGGGCTAACTCCACAGATGGTGTATATCGCTATCAAGAAATACCCCCACCTTCCGCGGAAGGAAAGGATCTGGTCATCCTGAGTTTCTGTTCCATACAGGACAAGCCAGTGTCCTATTCATTAAACATCACTCAAGTACAGTGGGCGCCACCAGTTTCCACTTCTCTAGAAAGGACACAAGAATTGAGGGCACCTCCAGAACATTACTTTCTAGGTCCTCCTGCCTTGATTTTGTACAATATTTCCTGTCAGGACAAAGGTACCTGGAAAATAACTTATACATGGTTTCTGAGTAATCAATAGCACATCACTGAGACTTCATTCTTTTTTGATGTATCTTGTTTATCTACTACCCCTCATCCCACCCCTCCAACCACTTTGGCCCCTCCTGTACTCTACCTTTCTGATATTCACCCATTTCAGGAAGGACATCCCTTTCCAATCAAATATGATGCACCACGAGATGTTTTACATGAGGTAGAATACCATTTCCTTACTTGGCATCTATTTCCTAAATTGTTTCTAGTTACTCACAAATATCCAAATTGCTCTCAGTTTATTACCAACCACATACAAATGCTCAATACTTGGTTTGATATACAGTCAGTAACACCCCAAGCCAAGCAATTATGACACAAGCGGGAATTAATTGATACAATTGTAGGTGGCACAGGGACTGCACTGGGTGCCCTTAATATAATTGATATAGAGGTGCTCCGTAATAAAATGGGATCCACTGCGCAGCATGCTTCTGATGGTTTTACCTCACAACATACCATTAATGAAGCTTCCTCTAAACTGTCCAATGTAGTTGTAGAGACCTTTGCTCTTATATCTCCCATTATAGAACAGAAAATTGTTACCTTAGCAGATGCAGAATACAGATTAGGAAAGAATATTTCCTGGGCTCTGGCCTGTGATCAAGTACAGATCGAGCTTATTACTATATTAAAAGAAATTCTGATCACTGCTAAGTTGGGACACTGGCCACCATCTCTTGTCCATATGGCTAGTACCAAAATACCTGAATTTGCTATAGCTCACCTTGATTGGTGGACAGTTAGGGGTATGTTTACTAAGCAGTCTTAATGTGCGCCCGGCGATGTTATCGGGCGATAAGGTACCTTATCACCTGATGAAGGCGCGTTACCAGGTGCTAAGGTACCTTATCGCGCGATAACGCGTGCAGCGGCGCAACTGAGCGCTGAGGGCGGAGAAAGGCTCCCGGAGGGCGGAGGAAGGCTCCCCAGGGGCGGAGAGAGAGGGTCAATGGGTGGAGAGTGGGAGGGGAGAGGCTCCCTGCACACTAACGCCGTGGAATCCAGGGCTGAAAACTAAGGCCAGTGAAACCCTGGCGTTAGAGCAGATTTAAAGGGAAAAGAAACCATTTCCGTCAGCAATGTACAGCAAAACCAGGGAAACCCACAAAAAGTGATGTGTGATACATGTGCACGGAACAAAAGGGCAAATAAACAGTGAAAATGACCAGAAGAAAATATTTAAAAAAAACATAACCAAGCTGGACAATAGTGATATTAATGGGAAACATCAAAAAACACTCCCGAGAAAGCTCCAAAAAAAAGATATACAAAGTGAATGAGCCCACAGTGAAATTGCGCTGATCATGGTTTTCCCTCTCCATTGGACAGATTTCCTATGGCGTGCATGTTCCGCAACAGCAGGGCAGGCATGTCGGAATGGGCAACTGGACAGATGCTGGAAAAGGGGACACAGAGGGCTGCAGGCGGCACATGCTGTGGTGCAGTTGGGCGACAGTGTGGACTAGGGTGATGCCTAGGTGGCCCATAGGAATGCTGAAACAGTAGAGCAGCCAGACAGCAACTGATGAGGGCCCAACATGGGCACGAGTGTGCTTCCCACAGCGTCACAGGGGATAGTACCCAGCAGGTACCCCCAAGGGCACAGAACATTGGCAGGCGGTGCTGGGGGGAAGTGTGGACATCTATGCAGGCACCCCTACCCCAGAACCCGCACCATAGGCAGCCGCCTACCCGCACACTGGATGGCCTGAGACTGCGCACCACCAGCACCACTAGCAGAAGGGCATGTCAGCATGGTGGCAGAGGGATACTGGTGGTGGAGGAGGCAGTGGCAGCTGCCCACAGCAGACCATGGCCTAGCCCTGTGTAGGTGGGTGCCATGCACTGCAACAGACAGGCCCTGTCTGACAAACAGTCATGGTATCCCCAGGGAATGCACAGTCCCTGTGGCAACATGGTGGTGCAGTGCACACAGCCAGTGTGTTCAGGAGCAGAAGGTTACAGGTTCAAGTTCCTGCCAACCCAGTCCCCATAGTTTACCCACTACTAAAACATGCTAATACAGACAGAACCTTTATTGCAGATGACGTAAACATGCCCAAAACACCTACATTTTACCCTACAGAGCACAGACACCATAAACATGCGCATTACCTAGAGCAGAGTCTCCCAAATGCAGTCCTGGAGGGCCAAACACCATTCAGGTTCCATGCTGCCTCTAATAAATATGGCTGTGCTGCATTTCTATGCGCCGCCCCCATGGTATGCAGATGTATCTCATGCATATTCATTAGGGACAGCATGAAAACCCGAACAGTGTTTGGCCCACCAGGACTGGAGTTGGGCACCTCTGCCCTAAAGCAGCAGCCAACAGGGGCAGACACACCTGCACCCACAGGCTCCATTATCCAATGCCTCCTAGAGAGGCAGGATGTTGGGCCCTGTGTACATCTCCCAATACTAGCACTTGCATACCTTAGCAATGCCACCCTAAACCTGGGAATATGGTACACAGCTATCAAAAGGTTGCTATGATTACTGGCAGATAGCAATTCCTAAGTTAAGCACAATTTGCTGATTGAGCTGCATCATAGCAACCTTTCTGATGTCTGTGGAGTGTGCTTCAGGTCTGGTGTCTGACAGTGTTTACCACCCTGGGGAGTGACCCCAACACTATTGCGTACCATAGCCATGCCTGCACTGTGCCCAGGACTGGTACGGTGGCCAGGGCTGCCAAACACCTCTATAGTTGCATAATGCTGGCATAGGTGTGGGGAGTGTGTGTCTGTCTATCCAGTGTGGGGTGGCTGCTAACACCTTCCTCAGCCTACACTGCTAGCACTGTTGCCAGTATTGGCCTGCCAATGTGCATAATGGGTATAGCCTGGACAGGGTGGCCTGGCCTGGATGCATCAGCACAGGGCATAGGGCAATGGCTTGGACATTGTAGTGCCTGGCCATGACCTGCACCGACAGGGTGGCCACAGCATGTCCTGCTGGGAGGTCACTCTCACCCTGACTGTGCAGTGACCATGGCATGGCTAGGCTCCCCCATAGTGCTATATTGTATTTTTCTTCAGTGAAATATATAGGTTCTCTTCTCTGGGGCCTAATCAGTGACTTATCTGCTTGGTGGATGTGCTCATATCCCAGATTTTGGGTGCACACATTTCTTCCAGGATCATGCACTGTGGACTAGCTAGCAGACTGTCTGCAGTTATATGTGTATGGCTGGAACACCTTGCAGGGTGCAGTGGCTAGTGATTCACTGTGCTTGCTGCTGGGGAATGTCAGATGGTGGTGGGGGGAAGCTGAGCATTTCCAGGCCTACTGTCTTCCTGCTGTTGCCTTAGGGATGTGTACAGCTCTGAATTGGCTGCCCTGTAGGGTATCTGTTCCCCAGCATGACTGGGGTTGATGGCCCCCCTCTACTGCCACTGTTGCAGGGAGGTAGAATGTGGATCTGTTGGTGGTGGAATCCTGTCTCCCACCCTGAGCCACAGAGGGTGGGTTGGGTGGTGGTACATAATCTGCCCATGGGTCCAAACAACCCCCTGTCACTTACATCAATGTTACCATGGCACCAAGATAGAATATGCATTATTCTGGGTGCATCATAGCCCATAAGGACCAGACCCGATTGACAACTTCAGATAGACACTAATGTATCCTAGGTGTGTTTGTAGGCACTACCTATCACACACACACTGGCACTGATGGGTACCTGCAACATGGCCTATTTCAGCCATTGAAGGTACTGCGGACCTGGTGCTGGCCGCCCCACCTCACCCTCAGGGTGAGCACAATACCCACACAATGTGACGGTCTGTAGCTACTTTGTTCCACTAACACACACCGTCAGCACCCCCTACCAGGCTGAGGTGCTGTGGGGTGCATACCCCATCTTGTGATCATCTGTAGACTGCTGATATGCATGTGCTGTGCATCATGGGTACGGGTGGGTTGCCCCTATCCTGGTAGCCACAGCAGACTGTTTGTGTGGTGACATGCAGTCCTTCTGTAGCCAGCCAGGGGTTTGTTAGGAGCTGTAGCCCACTGGTTACTTCACTGCCTGTGGAGCCAGAGGTCATGGGTTCTAGCCCACAGTGGGGTTATTTGATAGGGCTGTCTGAGGCTTTGTTTATTTTTAATGTACATTAGTGCTGCCAGCAAAAACACCCTCAGAATACTGTAACCTTAAGGTGCCTCCTAAGGCGCCCAATAAGGCACATTATAGGGCGCCCTATAAGGCGCTTTATAGCGCGCCTTATAAGGCGCCCTATAAAGCGCCTTATAAGGTGCCTTATATGGTGTCCTATAGGGGACATTGTAGGGTGCCTTGGTGGACAGTGCACTTTATAATGTGCCCTCTGGAGTGCCTTATAGGGTGCGTTATGTGGCACCTAAGGTTACGCCACCGTGAGGGTGTGTTTGCTGGCAGCACTAATTAAAATAAAACTACAATGCCTCAAAAAGCACTACTTAAACATAAAGGGAGATGCCTCAGCCAGCCTTGTTCATTAGGCACACTGGAGGATCAAACTCATGCCCCCAGTACCATCGGTCAGTTTAGTAACCATTGTGCTACACCTCTGGTTTTGTGTTTAGATGTCAGCGCGCCTATTTAAGATTACTGCACGTTAGCGTGCTTAGCGGCATCTCGCCCGATAATGTGCGCCGCGCACGTTATCGCGTGATAATCCCGTTTTGCTGTTGACACCGAAACGCCCACTCCTTTTATGGCAGCCTGCACACTATCGCCGGGCGCACGTTAAGACTGCTTAGTAAACATACCTCTTAGTGTTCCCATTTGTTCACCACAAGGCTGCTCTGTCTGTACTTTGATCTCATGGTCAGGACAACACAGTTATTTACCCTGTTGTTAATATCGGTGTGCAGTTTGATAACATGCTTATGTATCCTGTGGACCATCTCACCTGGGTGCAGCCACTGGACGATACCTTGACTTCATTCAAGCCTATGGACCCCAGTTTGTGTGAGCAGACTACATTTCACTTCAAGTGTGAATCGCACCAATTTAAAGAGGCTGACACCTCCTGCTGGAACAATTCTTCCTCTTGCTCCCTGACTGTTAAGCTCTCATACTCCCTGACTACCTCATACAGTTTGTATTACCTTGGAGCTGGACACTTTTGTTTTCATCTGTTCTTTCCCCAGAATGTTTCTTTTTCAATTGCTCCCAGAATGCATGACATTCGCCTTCCTAAGAACACTTTGCTGTACAGTTCAAACTATTTACTAAACAATACCTGGTGCAGTCATACACCACTGGTCTCCATCACCATTAACGGGACAACTTATTCCACACCGCTGGTTACCAATGACTTTATTGACATTCCAGACTTTATCTCATATGCTGTGCATCCATTACCACATGGCATGGAAGAAGAGACATTACATAAACTGCTCAACTTTACAGAACTCCATGCCTATATTGATCACCTTAAAACAACATCCATCGAAGTGAATCATACCATCACTTATGAGAATGGGCACATTCGACAAACTGTTGAACATTTGCTACAAGATGCTCATGTGTCTGTGTGGGAACTGTTATTTGGTTACTCACCTACTGCTGATCATATCTTTAATGTTTTATTCACCCTATTATTATTTTAACTGCTGTACAAATATTGCTATGCATTGTCATAATTTTGCTGTGTTGTAAAATGAAACACATGTACATCTCTTTGGAGCACATGTCCTACAAAATACCATCAACATTTTAAGATAGTTACACTTAATTTCTCCAGCATCCACCTCTACATCCACGCTTATTTGGCCTGCTAATTTGGCATTTCCTACTACACTGAATACCAGAGTCAGCTGCAGTCTAGTATTACTTCCTACCCTCACTCATAGCATCCTGGTACCTTTCGGCTTTAACCTCCTCAGAAATTCCTGCATCCCTTATGCACTGTTCATTCTCTCTAAGACGGGCACTGAAGTGGCATATTGGGTTTCCCCACCCAGTAGTGGCTGCCCTACCTAAGACACGAGGTTTGGACTCATAATGGGACTTGCTCATCTCTAGAACACTAGAGACAATACTGTGCAGGATAGGGGACCTGCTGGACATAGCAAGGTATTTAAACAGGAGGTAGCAGACAAGCTGCCTACTATCATGTATATAGTAATTGCAGCTGGGACAGGTACCACAGGTTTGTTTCCACCATTTCCCAGAGGGAAAAAAAAAGGTGTGGGAGATGTCAGCATACAGCATGACATTATGCCTAGCATAGGTTTCATGGCTTTTCCCAGACCTTGGCCTGCAGGCAGCTCTGACACCCTGGTGATGTCAGATAGGACGTCTCCAGACTTGATGGGCTTAGCATGCCTGATGAGATTAGTCTGCAGGACAACAGCCCCTCCTTGCTAATCAGGTGATAACAGACCTCAAACAGACCAAAGTATGACAAAGGGAGGTGCTAGAAAAGGAGAACTTCACTATAAATACAGAGAAAGACAAAAATACTCTCTTCCTCTCTTCCTATTCATTGGACACTTCTTACTATGAGACTCTGACACACGCTTCTCTTTACCTCCCCCCCCCCCCTTTTTTCTCTCTCTCTCCCATCCCCAGGCACACACATCAAGTCATTGATATACACGGAAGCAGCTCGGTAACCACTATATACCTCTGTTCTGTACCCATGTAAGAGGCCTATTTCTATATAAAAACCTTTTTTTCAAACCACACTAGTTTTGGTTGTCTTGTTGTGCTACAAACTCTACTGCCTCTGCGAAGTGGACCCAGGACCAACAGGGGAGTAACCAAACATAGGAAGCGGCGAAAGGTTACAAAGCCTCTCTAGGCTTACTACCCATTGCCCAAATATAGTAGCATAATAACACAGTAACAGTATATGAAGGCAGATAAAGACCAGTATGGTCCATCTAGTTTGCCCAGTAAGGTAGCTAGAGTGGTTGTAACTGTTGCTCCATGGAGGTCACCCCCCTCTATGCCTGTGTTTAGGGTTGTGCCCACAGCTCCATGCAAGTCACCTCCTCTATTTATTGAAGTATAAAATATATTTAAGTTTGCTTTGACGTCATCTTCTTGTTATAAAGGGATCCACTTTGTCTGTCTCGTGCCATTTTGAATTCTGTCACTATATTTGCCCCCACCACTTCCTTTGGGAAGGCATTCCAAGCATTCACCACTCTTTCAGTGAAAACATATTTCCTGATGTTGCTTTTAAGTTTATCGCCTTGCAGCTTCATTTTATGCTCTCTAGTTTTGCAGCTTTCCCTTCTTTGAAAAAGGTTTGTTTGTTCATTAACACCCTTTACATTAACCGGAGTGGGGCCCGGTTGCTGGCACTAATGTTCGAAAAGAAGATAGAGCAGCTTTTAAACGAGAACCAGGGGGAAAGTCAACAGTTACTCCGGAGTCAATGGTTTAGAGCAATTATCTATGAAGGATACCAACATAACAGGGAAGTTAGGGCATCCTGATAGAGAGTCTGCAATAAAGGCTAGAATAGCCCAGGTGCCCTTAAATAAAGACCCAGAAAGAGAAGAAAGATTGCAAATTATCCCTGCCAAATGTATAAAGGTTGTAAAGTCAAGCAAGCATGCTAGAAGTCTCAAAAATAAGATAGGAAAATTAGCATATATAGCAGTAAATGGAAATGGAGATATAAAAGGTGTCTTGGAGATTTGTCGGAGGGAGGATAACTAATGGGACACTGTGATATGAATAAAAATTCCATGTATGAAGGGGAAGAAAATAATAGTAGGGGTTTACCACTGTCCTTCTGGACAGAATGAGCAGACAGATGATGAAATATTATCAGAAATTAGGGAATATAGAACTTTTGCAACATAATAATAATGGGAGATTTCAATTACCCCAATATTGATTTGATAAACATCACATCAGGGCATGCTAGGGAGGTACAGTTCCTAGATGAAAAAAATGAATGCTTCATGGAGCAGCTGGTCTGGGAACTGACTAGAGAAGGAGCTATTTTAGACTTATGGGTATGTTTACTAAACCGTCTTAATGTTACTGGCGCTAGTTACAGCGATAATGTGAAGAATGCCATATAAGTAGTGGGCATTCCGGCGTCAAGGTAGCAAGAATCTGTGTCACGTGATAGTGGGCGCCGTAGCATGTTAACACGCGTTAACCCTAAGTTCATGCCAGCGCAGTGCTAGACGCTATAAAGATATATCCCACTGATTACTACAATGACTGTGGAGGCAGAGGTCATGGGTTTGATCCTGCAGTGGTGTTATGTAAGAAGGTTGTCTGAGAAATTTCCCTTTTCTAATTTAAATCAGTGCTGTCTGAGGCAGTTCCCGTATTTCATTTAAATCAGTGCTGTCTGAGGCATTTCCTTTTTTAAGTTAAATCAGTGCTGCCAGCAAAAACACCCTCACTGTGCCGTAACATAAGGCACTCCATAAGGCACATTATAAAGTGCCCTGTCCGCCAAGGTGCTTTCTAATGTGCCCTATAGGGCGCATTATGAATCACCTTAAGGTTACAGCACTGTAAGGGTGCATTTTGCTGGCAGCACTGATTTAAATTAAAAGGAAAAGCCTCAGAGAGACATTAAATAACACCACTGTGGGATCAAACCCATGATCTCTGCCTCCACAGTCATTGAAGCAACCAGTAGGCTACATCTCTATAGCTACTACCACACTTCTGTCTGGCTACAGAAAGATTGCAGGTCACCACACAAACTGTCTGTTGCGGTTACCAGGATAGGGTAAACCCACCTGTACCCATGATGCACTGCAAATGCAGATCAGCAGTCTAGAGCTGATCACATAATGGGGTATGCACCCCAAAGCACCTAGGCCTGGTAGGGAGAGCTGACCATGTGTGTTACTGGCACAGAGTAGCTACAGACCGTGACATCGTGCGGGTCCTGTGCTCAACCTGAGGATGAGGTGGGGCACCCAGCACCAGGTCCGCAGCACCGGGCTTGGCTGAGATAGACTATGCTGCAGGTCCCCATCAGTGCCAGTGTGTGATAGATAGTCCTTGCAGACACACCTAGGATACACCTGTGTCCGTCTGTATTTCCTAGTCACATCTAGCCCTTGTGTACTATGATGCATCCAGAACAGTGCATATCCTGTGTGGGTGCCAAGGTCACATGTTATAGGTGAAGGGGGGTGTTTGGACCCAAAAGTGGATTATGTAGCACTACCCAACCCGCCCTGTGTGGCTCAGGGTGCAGGGACAGGATCTCCCACCAACAGATCCACATTGTACATCTCTGCAATGGTGGCAGTAGAGAGGACCATCAACCCCAGTCGTGCTGGGGAACAGGCACCCTACAGGGCAGTCAGTGCAGATCTGTACACATCACATAATGCAATGGCAGACAGGCAAACTGCTGGAGAAGCTCAGCTGCCCCCCCCACCCCCCCCGACATTCACCAGCAGAGAGCACAGTCAGTCTCCACCCTGCAAGGTGTTCCAGCCATACACATACTAACTGCAGACAGTCTGCTAGCTAGTACATAGTGCATCTTCCTGAAGAAACTGTGTGCACCCAAAAATTGGATGTGAGCACACACACCAAGCAGTTATGTCAGTGACTGGGCTCCAGAAAAGACAACCCATAAACATCACTTGAGAGAAATGCTAAATAGCGCTATGGGGGAACCTAACCATGCCATAGTCACTGCTCAGTCAGGGTGAGAGTGACCTCCCAGCAGGACATGCTGTGGCCACCCTGTCCGTGCAGGTGGTGGTTGTGCACCACAATGTCCCAGCCATTGCCCTATACCCTGTGCAGATGCCTCCTGCCCAGGCCACCCTGTCTGGGTCATACCCACAGAACCTTGCTCCTCATTATGCACATTGACAGGCTAACACTGGAAACAGTGCAAGCAGTGTGGGCTCAGTAAGCTGTAGGCAGCCACAACACACTCGATAGATAGACATACACACACTCCCACACCTATGCCAGCATTGTGCAAATATGGAGGTTTGTGGCAGCCCTGGCCGCAACACCAGTCCTGGGCACAGTGCAGGCATTGCTACGGTACGCAATACTGTTTGGGTCACTCCCCGGGGTGGTAAACACTGTCAGGAGCAATAACTGAAACACACTCCACAGATATCAGAAAGGTTGCTATGATGAATCTCTATCAACAAATTGTGTTTAACTTAGGATTTGTTAGCTGACATTAATTATAGCAACCTTTTGATATATATGGAACATGTTCCCAAGTTTAGGACGCATTGCTAAGGTATGCAGGTGTCAGTATTGGGAGATGCTGCTCCGTGCATGGCCAACAGCCTGACTCTCCATGTGGCTTTGGATAGTGGAGCCTGTGGGTGTGGGTGTTTGTGCCCCTGTTGACTGCTGCTCTAGAGCAAAGGTTCCCAACTCTGGTCCTGGGGGCCAAACAATGTTCAGGTTTTCATGCTGTCCCTAATGAATATGCACGAGATGCATTTGCATTCAATGGGGGCAATGCATACAAATGCAGCACAGGCATATTTATTAGGGACAGCATGAAACCTGAATGGTGCTCTGTAGGATAAAATATAAGCGTTTCAGGCATGTTTATTTTATCTGCAATAAAGGTTCCTTCTTTATTACCACGGTTTAGCACTGGGTAAAATATAGGGACAAGGTTGGCAGGAGCAACAGCTGGAACTAGAACTTGTGACCTTTTGCCCCTGAACACACTGGCTGTGTGTACTGTACCAAACTGCTGACACAGGAGCAGATCATTCCTTGGGGTTACCATGACTGTTTGTCAGACAGACCTTGTCTGTTGCAGTGCATGGCACCCACCTAAACGGGGCTTGGCCATGGTCTGTTGTGGGCAGATGCCACTGCCCCCTCCGCCACCATGTCCCCTATGACAATGTGGGACACACACTCGTGCCCATGTTGGACCCTCGTCGGTTGCTGTCTTGCTGCTTTACAGTTTCGGCATTCCTATGTACCACCTAGGCATCTGCCTAGTCCGCACTGTGCCCCAGCTGGACCACAGCATGTGCCGCCTGCAGCCCCCTGTATCCCATTTACAGCATCAGTACAGTTGCCCTTTCCTACGTGCTCACTCTGCTGTTGCTGCACATGTGCACGCCATAACAAACCTGCCCAATATAAATGACAAAAACCCCGATCACCGCTATTTCAATGTGGGATCATTCACTTTGTATGGGGACAGAACATAGACCCTTCCAAACATGATATCTTCCTTTTTACGCTTAAACACAGTCTCTAGCCTCCATAGGGGTATGTTTACTAAACCGTCCTAATGTTACCGGCGCTAGTTGCAGTGATAATGTGAAGCATGCCATATAAGGAGTGGGCGTTCCAGTCCTAAGGTAGCAAGAATCTGTATCGCATGATAGTGGGCGCCATGGCACGTTAATGCGCGTTAACCCTAAGTACATGCCAGTGCAGTGTTAGAAGCTATAACGATGTAGCCCACTGGTTACTGCAATGACTGTGGAGGCAGAGGTCATGGGCTTGATCCTGCAGTGGTGTATTCTAAAAAGGCTGTCTAAGGCATTTTCTTTTAATTTAAATCAGTGCTGCCAGCAAAAACACCCTCAGAGTGCCATAACCTAAGCACAGATCTGCAAAGATATGACTGTCACAAGCAAGCAAAATATCTGCCTTGGACAGGAGGGAACAACAAGGAATTGAACCCATGATCTCTGCCTAGAACGTCAGCATACTAACCAGTAGGCTATACCTCTATGGCTTGCTACATAGCAATGGCTGGGTATGGAAGGACTGCAGGTCACGGCACAAACCACCTGCTCTGTGCACCAGGATAGGGTAACCCCACCAGCACCCATGATGCATTACAAATGCAGAAGAGCGGCCTACAGTTGACCACCAAATGGGGTGTGCACCTCTCCGGGACTGCAGCGTGGTAAGATGCACTGACAGTACGTGATACTGGCACAGAGTAGCTACAGACCATGCCATTGTGCAGGTTCCATGTTCACCCTGAGGGATAGGATGGGCGTCCAGCACTAGGTTCACAGTACATGTGGTGCTAGAGATAGGTTTTGCTGCACATCCCCAGCAGTGCCAGTGTGTGACAGGTGTTCCCAGAAGTGCAGTCAGATACATCTGTTCTAGCTGTGTGCTGCAGTCATATGCGACCCTGTGGGACTGGACACCACCCAGATTAGTGCATATCTGGTGTTAAGGTCTTGTTGCCATGGGTACCTGTTATCAGGGCAGTGGGGAGTCTAGACTCGCATGAGGGCTATGTAGCACTACCACTATGGGGTCTAAGGAGTATGCCCTACATACCTCAAGGGTCCTCAATCACCCTGTTTGAGGGTGTGGTGGGACAGGTGGTTGCACTCTGCAGAATGGCTGTAGTACTAGCAACCACAGTCCTGCTGGCAGATGACAGCCCTCCCAGGCTGCTGGGCCAGTGCCATACCTGTGACCATTGCAGACCAGCAATGTTGCTTGGGGGTAGGCTCAACTGCCCCATGCCACAGTATGCCATTCATCAACAGACAGAACAGTCAGACTGCACCTGCAGCATCCTACAAGGTGTCTCCACATGCACAGGCAAACTACAGACAGCCCACTAGCCAGTCCATAGTGCATGCTCACAGGGGAACCCTGTGCACCCAGAAGTGGGATGCACAGCACAGACACCAAGCAGGTAGCTCCGTGATTGGGCCCTAAAACCAGGAACACACAGGCATCACTGGAAACAAATAATGTGTGGCACTATGTCGGAACATAGACATGCCATGGTCACTGCTTGGTCAGAGTGAGAGTGACCCCCCCCCCAGCATGACATGCTGTGGCCACCCTGTCCATGCAGTTGGTGGTCGGCCACAACAGTATCCCAGCCATTGCCCTCCACCCTGTGCAGATGCATCCTGGCCAGTCCTCCCTGTCTTGGCCATACCCACAATACCTTGCTGCTGATTATGTACATTTGCAGGCTAACGCTGGAAGCAGTGTGAGCAATGTGGGCTCTGTGAGGTGTTGGCAGACACAAAACAATGGACAGACATACGCACACTCCTACACCTATCTCAGCATTGTGCAGAGATGGTGATGGTTGCCAACCATACCCCCTCCACTGGTCCTGATCACAGTGCCGACATTGCTAATCTGTGCAGGGGGTAGTAGTAGTGCTCTGGTGATAACTGCAGCTCTGTGCTGGGGCCAACAGCCTGACACTCCATGAAGCTGTGGATAGTGGAGCCTTTGTGAGTGAGTGTCCGTAACCCTGTGCACCACTGCATTGGGGTTTGCCCATGTTGTTGTTGTGGCTGCATTGTGGGCTAAAACTATGGGGAGGTGCTCTGCAGAATCCACAGATGGGACCTGAACCTCTGACCCTCTGCTCTTGGACATGCTAGCTGAGTGTACTGCACCACACTGTTGCCACAGCAGCACAGTGGTCCCTGGGGCTACCCTTACGTTCCTCGGCCAGACCTCTTCTGTTGCACTGCACAACACGTACTGGTAGAGGGCATGGCCTAGGACTACTGCAGGCGAATGCCACTGCTCCCTCCAGCACAATCACCCACCTCCTCTGCCATGCCGCCATGACCATATGCTGTTGGTGCTGGTGGTGCGCCATCCCAGGCCATCCAAGGGGCAGGTAGGCGGCTGCCTAAGGTGTGGGATCTGGGGTAGGGGTGCCTACATAGATGTCCATGGTTCCCTCAGCACTGCCTGTCAATGTTATGCACCCCTTGGGGTGCCTGCTGAGTGATGTCCCCTGGATGGGACACTGTGGGACACAGACTCATGGGCATGTCTGACCCTGGCCAGTTGCTGTCTTGCTAGTTTCCATTTTCTGCATTCCTATGTGCCACCTCTGTAATCGCCTAGTCCACCCTATACCCCAGTAGCCCCCACTGCAGGTCCCGCCTGCAGCCCCCATGCCCCATTTGTGCCATCACCATAGTGGCCTTTCATACCAGGGCACTATGCTGTTGCTGCAAATGAAGCACTACTATCACCTTTCTTGGGCTCCCTGCCTATGCTGTACATTGCTGACACTGAAATGGTTTCTCTCTCTTGCAAATGTGTGCTAACGCCAGGTTTTCAGTTGCGTTAGGATTCAGTCCTTAATTTCTCCGTGTTAGTGTGAAGGGGCCTCTCCCCACCCACTCCCCGCCCATTGACCCCTTCTCTCCGCCCTCTCTCCACCCTTTTCTGGCCTTAACGGCACATAACGCGCCTTAACGTAGCTGCTGATGCGTTAACACAGTTTAGTAAACATGCCCCTAAATAAAATCCTCAACTTCTGTTCATTACAGCCTCTTTGTCATCACTAAGCAAAATTAAGAGGTTTTATTTATTTATACTTACGAACTGTTGCAGCGATGCAAGCTCACATTAATTTAGAAAATACTGAGACAGAACATGCATGGTATTAAAACAAATGCAAGACAAATATACAATAATCAAACGTCAGTGGCAGAAATATAAATTAAAAGCAAATAGATACAACATAAGCACTACAAATGTAATAAATAGAGCAACACATAAGATGAGCCATAAGAATATAAGATGAGCTATGCTGAATCAGAGCAAGATATATCAAGCCAGTTAGGAACATAGAAACATGACGGCAGAAAAAGACCACATGGCCTGTCTAGTTTGCCCTTCCATATCAACTACAATAGTCCCTTTTTTTCCTTAAAAGATCCTCTGTGTTTGTCCTATGCTTTTTTGAATTCAGATATTGTCCTCGTTTCTACCACCTCCACTGGGAGACTATTCCACACAACTACCACCTTTCTGTAAAGAAATATATACGCATATTATTCCTGAGTCTATCCCCTTTCCTCCTGTGCATTTATGTCACGGAGGTATTAAACATTTTTATCATATCTCCTCTATCCTGCCTTTCCTATAACATATACATATTAAGATCTTTAAGTCTGTCCTCATATGCTTTATAATGAAGACCACTAACCATTTTAGTAGCCACCCTCTGCACTGACTCCAACCTGTTTATATCCTTTTGAGGGTGCAGTCTTCAGAATTGACCACAATACTTCAAATGAGGTTGCACCAGGGACTTATACAGAGGCACTATCACCTCCTTTTTTCTGCTGGCCATTCCTCTTCCTGTGCACCCATGCAACCTTCTGGCTTTCGCTGTCACCTTTTCTACCTGTTTAGCTGCTTTAAGATCATCAGAAACAATCACGCCCAGGTCCTGTTCTTCTTTCGTGGACAGAAGTACTTTGTCCCCTACACTGTACAGTTGGATCACAAGTGTCTGGCAGATTCCAAAAAGTAGTCCAGTTTCTCACAGTTCACTTCCAGGAAGAAGTAATGACTTTCCAAATCTACCTGGCTAATAATTTTATGCATTTTTTATTATTTTACTTTTCCTACAGAAACTTGTCCAAACCTCTTTTGAACTCAACTATGTTAATTGCCTTAGTCACATCTCCTGGCAACAGATCCCACAGCTAAATTGTGCATTGCATGAACAAATACTTTCAATTTATCAGTCTACTGGTTGTTAGCTTCATGGGTATCCTCTTGGTTTAGTGTTGTTAAGAAGGTGACATATGACTTATGGCTTTAGAGATTTCACCTCAAGGAGCATGATGGAATTACTGCCCAGAATTGCTCGTCTCTGGGTTAGGCCATGTGCTCCATCCATTACTGATATCATGGCTAAAACCCTTTAAAAGCTTGAGAGCTGACCTTTTTCCTCTTTATAAATGCCCTTCAAATGACAGTTGGTAAACCTGGAGAAATGTGTCTGAGTTATTTTCAGTATATGAGTTTGAAAACGGCATGTTGTCGGGAAGTAGTTTACTCTTTTGCCAAAGGTATTTAGCACCCGAGACGGTAATTGATCGATGAGTTAAGTAGATGAATATTGAATTTGTTTTCCTAAGTATTTCTTGTATGTTTCTATTTCCGTGCTACTTTCTTTTCTACTTTATTTGACAGGCAGGCAGATATCCATTGAAAAGCCACATAACTGCCACTTGCCAAATTACAGAAGAGATTTCTGGAAGTCATAAACAAAATGAAAATACAGAGAAAGATGTCTATATTGCTGTATCCTCCAATTTATAAGAACAACATGCATAAAGATTATCTATAGAGTAAAGGTATTATTCTAAAAATACAGTGATAAAAATTATGTTCAAAATAATAAGCCCACAGTAAAGATCAACTTTACTGTGTAATTTTAAGGGGGAACAAACAGCATACAAACTCCACAAACTCCACTTAGGGCTATATGCTATTTCTTGTAACTTACCTCCGTAAAGAGACTGCCACTTCCCATCTCAGCTGTCCTCGCCCAGGAGTATCAGTGAAATATCTCCTAAATTATACTTCCCAAAGTCTGTCCTTATATTTCACATTGGAGCCCTTTTGCTAAAGTAAGTTTACCAGATGTCCCTGATTTTCGGGGATTATCCCCAATTTTAAGTTAGTGTCCCTAGCTCCATGGACTATAACCACCTTCTGTCCCCAGTTTCAGTCGGGATAGAGACAAAGTACATTACTTCTCCTGCATATTCCTCTAATGAGAGAAGATGTAAAATTAACTTATATTCTGAAAAAAAGAGGAGGAATTCTAGAAATGTATAGGATATTTACATGTGTGTTTTTAACTCAAGAGGGCTGCTATTGTGACTTTTAAACTTTTGAAATTACTGAATGTTACCTAGACTGGTCATTTTGAAATATATGGAGAAAAGATGCCCAAGGACCCCTGCCCTGCCACACCCAGCTTAGTTCCGTCCTCCCCTGGCATCACAGCTGGTAGGCCTAACTAAAGTATATTCGGGGAGGAACTGTAAAAACCTAAGTATGTTAGGCTTTTGCATTTAACACGTTTAGTGTTCAAACTAATGTGCTTTAGCTGCGAAGCCTCCGTGATATCTAGCGGGGTATGACGCATACCTTAATGCACGGTGCAGTTACCACAGGTGCGCTAATGCCATCCTTTGAGGTGGCATTAAGGGAGTAATTTAAGAAGCTCTGTTCGTGATTTGCCCACCTTCTCTGCTGCCCCTCCCACTGAATTTTGGGTGCTTTGATTGGATATCTCAGATGGCACCTAAACATCCTTTCTAAAATGCCGCGTCACGTGAACCTGCGCTAATTGCGGCATTGACAGTTAGCGTGCGGTATGTTCCCCCATGTGACTGCAATGTGCTGTCCATTCCTACTCTCGGCCCTGACCCACTCATTCGCCATCCCAATGCACACGTTGCGGTTAGCGTGCTATTCTGTGCGCAGTCACTGTCGCGCCCCCACACTAGCAGCTCCCGTGGGTCCAAGCATGTGCTAGCCACATAGTCCACGCTATTAAAAGGACCCCATTATCAAACAGCAGTCAGAGTCAGATGACATTCTGCCTTTCCTCATTAGAAACAAAGATATAAACCCTACTTCTTATTATCAGTGCTTCATTTGTAAACAAAAAGGAAGTGGAATTATCCGGCATGAAAGGAGGGGCAGGGCTGGATGAGAACTGTCACTCTCCAAAAAAATGCACATACACTCTTTCACGCTCACAGAAGTGAACACACTCTTGCTCCTGGAGCACTGACACATGACTGATGGCTGCGTTTAGTGCAGGTGGTGTCAGGGATGGAGGGCCACAGGGGTAAGGAGAGGGAAGTAGAGAGAGGCTTTTGCTCTCTATCCTCTCCTCCTCTCTGCTTTCATGATCTTGGCCCTCTATCTCTATAATTCCCCTTATGACTTTCCAGTGGTCCTAGATCCCTTAAGTCCCATCCCCTAAGCCCATGTGGCCCTAAAGACCCCCCCCCCCCCCCGCAGTGATTAGATACTAATTCCCCCTACCTGGAAAATTGCCCTCTACAGCAAACCTCCTCCAGGCTTCATTCCCTCCTTATCCAGTAAGGCACAGACCTGCTCTTTGGCATAGAATTATTTGTCTGTCCTCTGCCTTGGGGGATGCGAACAGAAAGGCTGCACTTGTGAACCGAAATAACCAGCATCAGGGCCAAGGTTAAAGGCGGAAGGCTGTCACTTCTGCTCACAAATTTCAAGCTTATACTAATTCGCCCCCTATTAATTCACAGATGTTTATTATATAATGAAATCATTTATATAGAAGATTACCAAATGTTTTGAAGGCAAATCTGGGACACTTATCTGAAGTGTGTGTTTCTGTGTGCATGTGTGGCTAGGGGGGGGAAGGGGGGTGGAGAGGTGGGGGAGGTATATCTTAGTTCCAGATTTGAGCAACAATGCATGGAGGGGGAAAGAGAGGTTATTACCTTGCCTCCATCCATCCCATGACAGCAACAATATCACTTTCAAGCAGACAAATAGACGGAGAACTAGAAACAGTGATGCATTTCTCCTGTACTCTGTAAAATATAAAGAAAATGGATTCAAATCACTAAACTAAAAATCATTTTTTCTACCCCTTCTATCCCCATTGGGCAGTAGGCTGCCAAACAGGTGGGAGTCAGGGACACAGCCCTAAAGTCGGGAACAATCCCCAAAAATCAGGGACATCTAATGGCCCTATTTATATATAACAGGGACAGCGTGACCCACTGTGCAATCCATGCACTCGCATGGGGAGGCAGCCAATGAGAGGGTGGTACGTTCAGCACAGTGAACCTGCTGGACCCAGCTGTGGGTAGGGTTGCCAACTGGCCGGTTTTCAGCCGGCCTGGCCGGTTTTTCCACGGCCAGGCCGGCTGCCAGCGCAGAGGCAAAACCGGCCCTTTAAAAGCCGGTTTTTTTGCTCTGGCCGCAAGATCGGGAGCGGCCAGAGCAAAAAAACCGGCTTTTCTTCTCTCCGCTTCAGAGGGAGCCGGGGAAGCCCGCGCGCCGCCCCGGCCCCCTCCGCACAGCCACCAGCGTGAAGAGCCTTTACCTTCACGCAGGCGGCCGCTCCTCTGAAGCCGCGAATGCTGGGAAAGGTTAAAGGTTGCCCTTTAACCTTTCCCAGCATTCGCGGCTTCACAGGAACAGCCGCCAGCGTGAAGGAAAAGGCTCTTCACGCTGGTGGCTGTACAGAGGGAGCCGGGGCCTCGCGCGGGCTTACCCGGCTCCCTCTGAAGCCTCAGACAGCCGCTATGCTGGTCGGGGGGGGGGGGCAAGGACTGCATTGGCTGTGATGGGGGGGACCTGGACTGGAAAAGGGCTAAGGGGGGGGGGACTTGGACTGGATAAGGGCTAAGGGGGGGGGACCTGGACTGGAAAAGGGCTAAGGGGGGGGGGGAATTGGACTGGAAAAGGGCTAAGGGGGTGGGGGGACTGGGACTGGAAAAGGGCTAAGGGGGGGGACTTGGACTGGAACAGGGCTAAAGGGGGGGGGACTGGGACGGGAAATGGGCGAAGGGGGGGGACTTGGACTGGAAAAGGGCTAAAGGGGGGGGACTTGGACTGGAAAAGGGCTAAGGGGGGGGGGACTTGGACTGGAAAAGGGCTAAGGGGGGGGACTTGGACTGGAAATAGGCTGTGATGGGGGGGGGGGACCAGGACTGTAAAATGGTTATGGGGGGGGACAAGGACTGGAAATGGGGTGTTATGGGGGTGTAGGGGACCTGGACCAGAAAAGGGCTATGGGGGGGGGGGGGAAATTGGACTGGAAATAGGCTGTGATTGGGGGGGGGGGGACCTGGACTGTAAAAGGGTTATGGGGGGGGGGACATGGACTGGAAATGGGTTGTGATGGGGGTGGAGGGGACCTGGACTGGAAATGGGCTATGGTGGAGGAAGGGGGATCTTGGACTGGAAATAGGCTGTGATTAGGGGGGCTAGGACTGCAAATGGGCTGTGATGGTGCGGGGGGACTCGGACTGCAAATGGGCTGTGATGGTGCGGGGGGACTCGGACTGCAAATGGGCTGTGATGGTGGGGGGGCCTAGGACTGGAAATAGGCTGTGATGGGGGACTTGGACTGGAAATGGGCTGTGATTGGGGGGGGGAGCTAGGACTGGAAATGTCCTGTGATGTGAGGGCTAGCACTGGAAATGGGCTGATGAAGAGCTGGAATAGGACTGGAAATGGGCTGATGTGGGGCATGGGAGAATGGGACTAGAAGGGAGTGGATGCTGGGTGGGCCTAGAACTATAAGGGAATTGATTTGGGGGGAGGACTAGAATGGATGGGGAATGAGAATGGAGAGGGGAAAAAATATTTTGTGTGGAAGAAAAGTCTATGATGGGCCGGTATTGGGAGAGTAAGAGGGGCTTGAGAATGGAAGGGTGAAATTTAAACGGATGATAAAGGAATAAGGAAAGAATTGGGGGAAAGAGCAAAAGGGAAACAATCAGTATGTTAAAGCAGAAATAGAGAGAGAATGGAAAACATCTAAAAGAGAAGAAAGGACAAATGGATAGCTCGCAGAAGACACGAAGAAACCAGAAGAAAGTGACTGGAGCAATTGCAACTGAAAAATAAAATGCCCAAACAGAAGGTAGAAAAATACTTTTTATTTTGAATTTATTAACTGGAATATGTCTGGTCTGGGAAGTGTGTATTGCTAACATCTTTGCGTTTTTGTTTAGTGCAAGAGGAAATTACTTTATAGTTTTATTTCTCCAGTGTTGTACATTTCATGTTTGGATTTTGGGGTTCCCAGTTTAATTATTATCTGACCAAGGAAGTTAGCCTACACGTATCCTCGGTAATTTTTGTGGGTGGGGCTGGGGGCGGGGCAGGGGTGGGACTAGGGGCGGAGAATGGGTGGAGCATGGCAAGCCACAGGTGTCGGGTTTTTCTCGGTGAAAAAGTTGGCAACCCTAGCTGTGGGGCAGCAAGCAGTGGGAGACAAAAGCAAAAAGCAGTGCGGGGCTTTGAAGCCCATGAATGCACTGCACATGTCCCCTGAGGGGCGGGGCCGCATCAGATGTGCTGCGTGTGCAAGGGCTTCAAAAGCCCCTTGCTGATTTTTACTTTTTCCGAATTGGCAGCACCATGGAGGTGGTAAAGGAAGGGGAGGAAAAGAGAAGGAGAGATGGAGTGTGGGGGGAGGGGGGTAGACAATTGTCTGCATCTTCTTGTTTAGTGTCTCAGGGTATTCCAATCCTAGTTTGAGGGGGTCAAGCCCTAGGAGTGTGCTGTCAGTTATGAATAACAGGGAAATAGCAAGGGCATTTGTTTCTTTCGTCTTATGTTTTTCCCTCTGAAAGGACAGGTAAAAAGGAATGAACTGTAGCTTTCTTTCTGTTGTGGACAGGAGTATCCTAGTGGTTAGAGCAACTGCCTAATACCCAGAAGATCACGGGTTTGATTACCACTGGCCTGCCTTATGACCTTGGGCAAGTCGCTTTACCCTCCATTACCTTAGAAAAAAAGGCCTGGCCGTCTACTTCCAGTGATACATTGCAAGAAAGCCCAGAGACAGCTGGGCTGCCAGGAGTCAGCACTGACTTGATGGTACTAAAAATACAAAAAAATGAGGTTTCAGTGTGGTTAGAATAACAGAAATACAACAAAAATGACAAATGGAAAACAAGGTGAAACAGAAATTGTTTGAATTCACCACTAGTGAACAGAGCAATGGATTGGGTCCCATGGGCAAAGCTGAGTGTTGTCATTGAGACAGGAACTGCAGGGTTCCTGGAATTGGCCAGATATACTCCATCAAATGCCAGCATTGGTATAATCACACACACACACCTAGTACAGTGTCTGTGCATGCTACGCCTCTCTGCTGAAATATTATTAGTGTCTCAGCACATCACCTGCACCTCGCTAGCGTGATTCCTAGTGTCTCAGTGCAAACTCACACCTTCCTGTTGTGAATTAATCTGTAACACCTCAATGTACACCCACGTCTCTCTGCATCAAACTAGCTTATCTCAGTACGCACCCTTGCCTCCCTGCCGCAGTGTAGCTATATGCACTCCCAACTCTATCCTGCAAAATGAGCAAACTTACAGGCCGATGCAGAAAAGTAGCACGGCCTTTAAGCACATGGTTAAGCGAACATCAAATGCAGAAAAAAGACAGACGCGCGGATAAACAGCGACCGAAAATCTAGCGCACAATTAATGCCAAGAGTATTTAAATGTAGGCAAATGAGCTGGGCATACTGAACTGGTCTGCAAATAATGGCGGCGCCCGATGCAGAGACAGGCTTTCGCGACCACCTTTAGTGCCAATATTTATTATTTTATTTAACATTATATACTGTTATTCTACAAGTCAAGACAGTTTACACTTTAGCATTGCGCCATGTAACATCGAAAGAAGAACAACATATAACAAACAACTGGAAGGGAGGTAGAGGCGGGTAACAACTGCGGGCATTGGGTAACAACTATATACAGATAGTAGTGTGTATGAATTGGGGACTAGAGTTAGTGTGTTAATGAGGGTCCTCTTCATAGCATTCATGGAAGAGATGGATTTTTAGCTTTTTCCGAATTCCTCTGTGATTTTGATTATTCTCAGCCGAGGTGGTATTTGATTCCATGCAGTCGGCGCATAAAAGGAGAAGACCCTGCTACATCTTCTCTGGTTCTGCTTTGTGTGGGTATTTTGGGCAGGTTAAGTGATTTGTGTCTTCTTGGTCTGTTATCTGGGGGTTTGAGACAGTTGGCAGCGTTGGCGTTTATGACTTTGCATGTGTTAAGGACAACCTTGTATCTAATCCTTGCTGACATGGGTAACCAGTGAAGGTGCTTCAGTAATGGGGCGGTTTGTGATCGTTTGGATGTTCTGTGAATGAGCTTGCAGCAGTATTTTGGGCCAATATCTCTGCGCTTGGGTCTGAGGTGGCTTAAACTTCCAGCGCATGCCCATGACAGTATTTTGATGGGATCAGGTGCTTTCTCCAATGCTTGGATTATCATTCCCTCAGATGATCCAGGCATCGGGCAAAGCCCCTGATGCCATCAAAAAACTGAAGCAAATCCCTGGTGGCCTAGCAGTCCTGATCCCCCCACCCGACAGCATTTTGATGGCATCAAAGGGCAATCGCAGCATTGGGAAAAGTCCCTGGATGCCATCAAAATATTGCCGGGAGGCAGGGCCCTGACAGAAAGTAACTCCTTGGTGGCCTAGCGGCCCCGATTCCCCCACCCAACTTAAAAAGAAATTACCCTGTGCTCTAAAGGCCCCCTGAACCCACACCTGACTTTAAAAAATTACCCTGGTGGTCAAGTGTCCCCTGAACTCCCCACCCAGCACCCAGTACCTTTCAAAGTGGGAATGCTGCCAAAGCGCTCCCGCTCTTGGTCCACCATCTTGAAAAATGGCAGTGCCTTACCCCGCACAGTGCATCCCAGGATGCGCCATTTTTCAAGATGGCAGACTGAGGGCGGGAGCAAGTAGGCAGTGCTCCCGCTCTGAAAGGTACTGGGTGGGGGGGGGGGTCAGGGGGCCTCTAGGTCACCAGGGTAATTTTTTAAAGTTAGATGGGGGGGGGGGGGAGGGGGGGGGTTCACGGGGCCTCTTGGCCACCAGGGTAATTTTAAGTCAGGTGGGGGGTTCAGGGAGCCTCTAGACCACCAGGAAATTTTTTAAGCCGGGTTGGGGGTTGGGGTTCAGGGTGCCTCTAGGCTACCAGGGCAATTATTTTTTAAGTCAGATGGGAGGCTTGGGGGCCACTAGGCCACCAGGGAATCACGTTTTGTTGGGGCACCGGCCTCCGACAGTACTTTTCCCAATGCTGCGATCGCCCCCTATGCCATCAAAATACTGTTGGGTGGAGAGATCGGGCTGCTAGGCCACTAGGGAGTTACTTTCTGTAGGGGCACCAGCCCCCGACAGCATTTTGATGGCATTGAGGGCTTTTCCTGATGCTGCGATCGCCCCTAACGCCATCAAAGTACTGTCGGGGCCGATATGCAAATTAGCCTTGCAGTGGCGGTTCTCTGGGAGAGCATGCCAAACTAGCGCCGGCTTCTTGTGCACATGTTTGGCTTGCTCTCCCAGTTTAACACTGCCATTTTGTGCCGTTTAACGAGGTGTTCACTTGCATGTGCATGGTTTAAAGCATGGCTAATTTGCATGCCCAGCCCTTTCTGCATGGACACGCTGAAGCTGTGCGCTATTGGTGCACTACAAACAGGCGTAAAAAAGCTGATAGAACATGACTTCAATGCCAGCTTTCTGCATCAGCCTGCTAGTTTGTGTCTCCAATGTCCCACTCATACTTTTTGTACTGTAAATGAAATCAGGAATACCGAAGTTACATTCAGGTTTATTGTTTCTCTCTTATATAAACAAATCCAGGGTTCACTGCTCTTGCTCTCCATATCTTTGCAGACCACATGTGGCAAGAAGATGGATTCAATAACAATTCTGGGAAAACAAACAGGTTTAGCAATTCTTTCCACTGACATCCATCCCTTCCCTCTTCATCCTTCCTCTGGGAGGCTTGACAAACTATTAGATTAGTATAGCTGCCAGGGGGCTTGGGCGTGGGTGGGAGATGCTCAGGCAGGTGGCACTTTATAAATTAATTAATTTTATCAAGGCAAGAGTTTAAGGACAAGAGTCCACTAAGTAGCACCTTTATAAAATGGTAAGTCTAAAACGTGCCACCTGCCTCTGTCATTTTTTGTACGCCAGACTAACATGGCTACCCTTCAGAAAATTGTCATCATGTTGCGATGAAAGAGAGGCTTGTGACAGACTCTACTGGGGTGGGGGGCAGAGCACAGTAATCACTTGCTATTTGAAACAGCCCTGCGGTGCTTACCTTAAAACCAGAGCTGGTGCTAAGGTTTCTGGTGCCCTCCTATAACCTATAGCTCAGCACCCCCTCCCTCATTACTATTAATTGTGGCCACCCTCCACCTCCCCCGCCCCTTTTTTTTTAAATTCCTTTGTGAACTCTTTGGAAATTGAATGCTGTAAAACAATTGCAGTGAAGGAGCAAATGCATAGCTGGATTAAAAATAAATACTGAATAGGATGTGATAGTCTAAGCTTTAAAGTGATCCGCAAACAACATCTCTAATCAAAATTGGTTTAATGTTGAAGCAAAAGAATAGCTGCAACATAGGGGCATGTTTACTAGAGGTTTTAATGCATGTTAATGAAATTGATATGCATTAACTGTCCACGCCCCTTTTACTTCTATGGGCTCAATGGCACTTAAGGCATAGAGCTATGTTGAATAAATCAATGTTTAATGATTTATTGATTTATTCACCATTGTTCTTCAGATTCCTTTCTTTCCTGCCTGTGGCTCATTTGCAGAGTAAACATTAGACAGATGTCATCAACAGAAGTAAAGCCTTCTAAAAATGTCAAAGAACAGCCAAATAGAAAAGACTAAAAAGCAAAAGTGTCACAAAAAAAAACCATATCAAGCAATATGTGCGACAACCATTATTTGCACAAAAGGGGTGCTTTAGAATTTGCATAAAAAGCACTCAAAAGACAAAAAGCCAACAATGATACACAGCGGGCTTAAAAGCAGACTAGAAGCTATAAAACAGATTAAAAGTATATCAGGACCACTTGTCTTTAAAAACAGTAAATACAGCAGTAAATAAAGTGGTATTACTTTAAAACTTGCACATAATATACTTTGCAGGACAAAAAAATGAACACTAATAACCAGGGCTGCTTCAACCCCTTATGGGGCCCTGGGCAGAACAATTAGCTGCCTTGTTCCTCCCTTCTGCTCCCTCAAGTCACTTGCAAGTGAAATGAGCGGAGCTTTAGTGGACAGACCAGAAGCAGGATGTCATCGGTCCCTTCACTAAAGTGCTGTCCACTTCTCTTGCAAGCAGCCTGAGAGAGCAGAAGGGAGGAACAGGGCCGCTTCCACCTATGAGCATCAGGACAGGTGGGTCCCCATTGTAGAGAAGCCCAGGGCAGCTTCCCCTTTTGCACAGAGGTAAAAGCAGCCCTGATAATAATACAACCTTAAAAATGAACTAAGTTAGCCTGATGTTCCCATCCCTAGGGGCACAAATATTAAAATTCTTTCCGCATAAAAAGAAATGAATATTACTCCCATCTCAGTTCCCCTCTTTGTGTTCCTTGAAGGAGCTTCCCCTGGGGAAGAGAGAAATGAAGCTTGGCGTTAATGATAGTTAATGGTAAAAATTAGGATGCACAAAGTGAGGAATAGTATGGAGTCACAATTTAAAATTATCATCATGCCATAAGACAGACCTTGACAAATTTTGTGTGGATTTAGGAGCTAGACCAAAATCTTAGGAGCCTGTGACCTCCTCTGGCCACTCCCTCCCTCTTGCGCTGGTCTCATGTTCTCAAACCTCATCGGAGCAGCACCAGAATTCCTATATCGCGCAGCATCTTCGGACAAAAATAAAGATTTTCTCTGTGTATGGTGTAATGGTGGTGTGGCTGTCTGTGCGTGGGACGTGGTGGTGGGTGCCTTTGTGTGGGTGGGGTGTGGGGCTGCGGAGCATGTGTGTGTGCGCATTGCAGAGTTGGGGAGTCTCTGATTGTATGGTACAGAAATGGGGTGCTTGTGTGTGCATGCTTGAGAGATGCGGAGGTGGAGTGCCTGTGTGTGTGTGCATGCGTGAGAGATGCGGAGGTGGAGTGCCTGTGTGTGTGTGCATGCGTGAGAGATGCGGAGGTGGAGTGCCTGTGTGTGTGTGCATGCGTGAGAGATGCGGAGGTGGAGTTTCTGTGTGTGTGTGCATGCGTGAGAGATGCGGAGGTGGAGTTTCTGTGTGTGTGTGCATGCGTGAGAGATGCGGAGGTGGAGTGACTGTGTGTGTGCATGCGTGAGAGATGCAGAGGTGGAGTGCCTGTGTGTGTGCATGCGTGAGAGATGCGGAGGTGGAGTTTCTGTGTGTGTGTGCATGCGTGAGAGATGCGGAGGTGGAGTTTCTGTGTGTGTGTGCATGCGTGAGAGATGCGGAGGTGGAGTGCCTGTGTGTGTGTGCATGCGTGAGAGATGCGGAGGTGGAGTGCCTGTGTGTGTGTGCATGCGTGAGAGATGCGGAGGTGGAGTTTCTGTGTGTGTGTGCATGCGTGAGAGATGCGGAGGTGGAGTGCCTGTGTGTGTGCATGCGTGAGAGATGCGGAGGTGGAGTTTCTGTGTGTGTGTGCATGCGTGAGAGATGCGGAGGTGGAGTTTCTGTGTGTGTGTGCATGCGTGAGAGATGCGGAGGTGGAGTTTCTGTGTGTGTGTGCATGCGTGAGAGATGCGGAGGTGGAGTGCCTGTGTGTGTGTGCATGCGTGAGAGATGCAGAGGTGGAGTGCCTGTGTGTGTGTGCATGCGTGAGAGATGCGGAGGTGGAGTTTCTGTGTGTGTGTGCATGCATGAGAGATGCGGAGGTGGAGTTTCTGTGTGTGTGTGCATGCATGAGAGATGCGGAGGTGGAGTTTCTGTGTGTGTGTGCATGCATGAGAGATGCGGAGGTGGAGTTTCTGTGTGTGTGTGCATGCATGAGAGATGCGGAGGCGGAGTTTCTGTGTGTGTGTGCATGCATGAGAGATGCGGAGGTGGAGTTTCTGTGTGTGTGTGCATGCGTGAGAGATGCGGAGGTGGATGCCTGTGTGTGTGTGCATGCGTGAGAGATGCGGAGGTGGATGCCTGTGTGTGTGCACATGTGTATGATCACTATTGCCAAGTGGTGTTTGGACCACTTGGCAATAGTGATCATAGCATGATCGTGTTTGATTTAATTAGTGGAGGAGGGATAGTAAAGAAATCCACAGTACTACCTTTTAACTTTCGAAAGGGAGACTATGATAAAATGAGGAATATAGTTAAGAAAACCTAAAAGGAGCAGTTGCAAAGGTTAAAGACTTACATCAAGCTTGGGTGTTGTTTAAAAATACTATCCTGGAAGCCCAGACCAGCTGTATTCCACGCATTAAGAAAAGTGGAAGAAAGTCCAAAAAACTGCCAGCATGGTTTAAAGGTGAGGTCAGAGAGGCTGTTGCTGCCAAAAAAGCATCTTTCAGGAAATGGAAAAAAAGAGCCAAATGACGAAAACTGGAAACAGCACAAGCACTGGCAAGTTAAATGCAAAACATTGATAAGGCAGGCAAAGCGAGAATTTAAGAAGGAATTTGCTACGGAAGCAAAAACACGAAATAAAGACTTTTTCAAGTACATTTGTAGCAAAAGGCCTGTAAGAGAGTCAATTGGACCATTAGATGATAGAGGGGTAAAAGGGGCAGTAAGAGGAGACAAGGCTATAGTGGAGAGATTGAATGAATTCTTTGCTTCGGTCTTTACTGAGGAAGATGTAGGGATGTTATCCAAGACTGAAGTGGTATTTAAAGGTGATACTGCAGAGGAATTGAGAGAAATATCGCTACACCGGGAAGATGTATTACAACTATTTGATAAACTGAATAGTAGCAAATCACCTGGACAGATGGTATACATCCAAGAGTGTTGAAAGAACTGAAATATGGGATTCCAGACCTGCTATTAGTAATCTGTGAACTTTCATTAAAATCATCTGTAATACCTGAAGATTGGAGGATCGCCAATGTAACGCCAATTTTTAAAAAGGGTTCCAGGTGTGATCCTGGAAACTACAGACTGGTAAGCCTGACGTCAGTACCAGGAAAAATGGTAGAAACCATCATAAAGAACAAAATTACACACCATGTAGATAGTCATGACCTAATGGGAGACAGCCAACATGGCTTTAGACAAGGAAGATCTTGTCTTACTAATCTGATATGTTTTTTTGAAGGTGTGAATAAACAGGTAGATAAAGGTGAGTCGGTTGATATAGTGTGTCTGGATTTTCAGAAAGCACGGGAACTGGTTAAAAGATAGAAAGCAGAGGGTAGGGCTAAATGGCCATTTTTCCCAATGGAAAAAGGTGAATAGTGGAGTACCCAGGGATCTGTATTGGGTCGCTACTTTTTGACATATTCATAAATGACCTGGAAAAGGGAATAACTAGTGAGGTTATAAAATTTGCAGACGACACAAAACTGTTTAAAGTTGTTAAAACCCAAGAGGATTGTGGAAAACTGCAGGAGGATCTGGATAAATTGGAAGACTGGGCATCCAAATGGCAGATGAAATTTAATGTGGACAAGTGCAAAGTTATGCACCTAGGAAAGAACAACCCACACTATGTTTACACAATGCAAGGTTCCACATTGGGAACCACAACCCAGGAAAAAGATTTAGGAGTCATTGTGGATAACATGTTAAAACCCTCCGCCCAGTGTGCAGCTGAGGCCAAGAAAGCAAATAGAATGCTAGGTATCATAAGGAAAGAAATGGAATTAAAAGAAAGGATATTATAATGCCTCTGTATCATTCCATGGTACGACCGCACCTTGAATATTGTGTGCAATTCTGGTCGCCGTATCTTAAAAAGGATATAGCGTTATTAGAAAAGGTACAGAGAAGAGCCACCAAAATGGTAAAGGGGATGGAAAGCTACTCCTATGAAGAGAGGCTACAAAGGTTAGGGCTCTTCAACTTGGAAAAGAGACGGCTGAGGGGAGATATGATAGAGGTCTATAAATTAATGAATGGAGTGGAACAGGTAAACGTAAATCGATTGTTTACGCTATCAGAATATAGAAAGACTAGGGGACATGTAATGAAGCTACAGGGTAAACTATTTAAGACAAATAAGAGAAAAAATTTTCACTCAACGTGTAATCAAACTCTGGAATTTATTACCGGAGGATGTACTAAGGGCTGTTAGTGTAACTGGGTTTAAAAAAGGTTTGGACAAATTCCTGGAGGAAAGGTCCATAAACCATTATTAAAAAGGGACCCAGGATATGAATGCTTGACCCAATGCAAGCATTATGGAACCTGTGTCTCTTGGGGATACTGCTAGGTACGTATGACCTAGATTGGCCACTGTTGGAAACAGGATACTGGGCTTGATGGACCTTGGTCTGACCCAGTATGGCATATCTTATGTTCTTATGTAGTGCACAGTTGGGGTGTGTGTCTGTCATGCAGAGACGGGGTGCCTGTGTGCACGAATGTGTGGTGTGTTCTGAGGGGGAGGGGAATGCACATTTCAGAAACACCTTACACTCTTCCCTACCCCTCCATCCCCTCTCCTGTTAGCTCCCTTAGTCTGTTCCCCTTCCCCTTTCACCAAACTTCCTAGCACTCCCATCCCCTTCCCTAAAATCAATCCCTCATCCTCCCTTTTTTATAAGTTCACTGCCTCTTTAAATTTTCCCTGTCTTCTCTTCCACCCCCACATATATGCATCAGAATTTGTATGTAGAAGTGGCAATTTTGAAACTTTCACATATCAGGAGCAGCCCTAGGGGTTTCTGCTGCTCCAAGCAGGAGCCCCCACTGTGCCGCCCCCCTCCCCGGTGCTGAATCCAACTCAAGAGGGGGCAGGGGAGTGGTGGCTATGGTATGACTCTTTCCCAGTTTTAAAGCTGCCACTTCAGCACCCACACATGGTTTTCTGCTCCTGCCCCCCTCCAACAGGAAGTTGCATCAGAAGGGGTCAGGAGTGGCAGAATATGCTTTCTGCTTCATGGGTGCCGAAGTACATGACTTGCTGCAGGCACCAAAGTGAAAGCAGAAAGTCGCTGCTTCAAAACGTCATATATGCCACCCACCGGGGTCTGCCGCCCTAGGCTGCTGCCTATTCCATCTAGTGGATGGGCCGGCCCTATCACTTATAAAAGCTGGCACAGAAATTGATCTGATTTTTAAGAACCCGGCGGGGGGGGGGGGGGGGGGGGGGGGGATTTTATAAAGTGGCACCAATTTTTAGGCACTAACAATGGGGCTAAATGGCCAATTTTCTCAATGGAGAAAGGTAAACAGTGGAGTACCCAAGGGATCCATGCTGGGCCTGCTGCTTTTTAACATGCAGTATTCACAAATGACCTGGAAATGGAAATAATGAGTGAGGTAATCAAATCTGAAGATGACATAAAATTATTCAAAGTTGTTAAGACGCAAGAAGACTGTGAAAAATTGCAAGAGGACCTTGATAAATTGGAATAATGGACATTCAAATGGCAGATGAAATTTAATGTGGATGAGTCCAAAGTTATGCACCTAGGAAAGAACAACTCAAACTATGGTTTCACAATGCAAGGTTCCACATTAGGAACCATCTCCTAGGAAAAAAGATTTAGGCGTCATTGTGGATAACATGTTGAAACCCTCCACCCAGTGTGCAGGAGCGGCCAAGAAAGCAAATAGAATGCTAGGAATCATAAGGAAAGGAATGGAGAATAAAACAAAGGATTTTATAATGCCTCTGTATCATTCCATGGTATGACCACACCTTGAATATTGTGTGCAATTTTGGTCGCCATATCTTAAAAAGGACATAGCAGAATTAGAAAAATTACAGAAAAGAGCCACCAAAATGGTAAAGGAGATGGAAGGATACCCCTATGAGGAAAGGCTTAAAAGGGTAGGGCTTTTAACTTGGAAAAGAGACTGCTGAGAAGAGAAATGAGAGAGGTCTATAAATTAATGAATGGAATGGAACAAGTCAATGTAGATCGATCGTTTACACCATCAAAAAGTAGAAAGACTAGGGGACACACAATGAAGCTACAACATAACCCATTTAAGACTAATACAAGAAAATATTTTTTCACTCAACGCGTAATCAAACTCTCAAATTTGTTACTGGAGGATGTAGTAAAAGCTGTTAGTTTAGCTGGTTTTAAAAAAGATTTGGACAAGTTCCTGGAGGAAAGGTCCATAAACCATTATTAAAGAGGACCTAGAAATCCACTGCTTGCCCTGGGACGAGCACTGTGGAACCTGTGTGCCTTTTTGGAAACCTGTCAGGTACTTGTAACCTGGATTGGCCACTGTTGGAAACAGGATACTGGGCTTGATGGACCTTGGTCTGACCCAGTATGGCATTTCTTATGTTCTTATGTCATTCTAGAAGCTCTGTTTGTGATATGGATGTCTGAAAAAATCACAAAGATGTCCCCGAAGCCATTTTAGAAAGACGGATTAGAGATCCCCAGAACAACCATGTACAAGTTGCAAGGGGGCGTGATGGAGGTGCTATGGAGCTGCGTATTGGTGTGTGATTTCAGAATAGCCAAAGTCAGGCGGTTAACACATGCATGCGTATACCTGCTCCTGACCACGAGCAAGTTGGAAAGTGCTCACTTAGTGGCAGTAACACTTCCAGAACGGAGAGCAAAATGTGCTTTCACTGCCACATTAATTTCACCAGGTTAAAAAAACCTGCATGTGACCTGACGATCCATTCATTGTCCTGTCCAACCGCTGCTCATCTGCAGATCTGAAATGGCCTGCTGGAATATGTATGTATCACATCTTGGATGTCCCCCCTCTGAACTGCCATTGCCAGCACATCTATGTACTGCTTTCTGCAGCCCTGCATTTTGGGAGCATCCACATTTCTAATTTACCTGCAAACGTGCATGTACCCAGCCTTGCTATGTGCAGGAGCCCATCTCAGAGTTGGCTGCAGGGATGGCAAACTTTCGGTGACAGAGATGGTGCCTCCCTTCATTGCCACCACTCCGCCAGTATTTTGGACATCCCAGATTCTTCCAAGACATGCCTTCTAAAACCCCACTTCATGTGCATAAATGGCAGTATTTTAGCCATTTATGCACTTAAGTGGCCACATATACTGTATGCATAAACGACTTCTTATATGATATCAACCAGCAGAAACGTACATGCATTGTCTGGATGGTGCCTACTTTTCTGGTGAGTATGCACTTGCATGGGGTTTGGGTAGCGCACACAAGTACGTACATAGATAATAAAATTCTATAATTTATATGTGTTCTTAAAAAATGTAGGCAAGAGTGTTTATACTAGCTTTATGACTGGTGTCGGCACTTTAACTTAAGGCACAATTTCTGTAAGTTAGGCTAGTAGCTTATAAAGACAAATAGACGCCTACTTGTTTTTATAAATTAGGTGCGTTAGAAAGCACTTTTACTAGGCACTCTGATAATAAATTATCCTTCACAGGTATAAGTGGCAACAGTTAACTAGGAAAGTCATAAAAGGACTTGTGAGGCAAAAATAAGAAATAGGAAATTAATGAAAATTAGGGACCATTTTACTAAAATGCGTTAATGGTTTGATGGTGTGGGGGGGGGGGGGGTCACAGTAATTGTTCCTGAGTTAACTGCTCATCGTGTGACAGGGTGAGAAATGGGCAGGTTGTGGGCATAGACTGCAAGTGCAGTTAGCATATGGTACTTACTGTGCACTGGCAGTACTGTATTTAGTATGCCCAGTGCTGGCCCCAGGGTTGGTTCAAGGTGTTGGAGCCCTAGGCAGACCTTAAGCTTTATGCCCTCCTTGGCTGTCAAAATGTCTTATCTTTGAATGCCCTGCTCTTTGTTGTCCCCCAAAGGTTGCTGCCCTAGGCAACCTCCTAGTTTGTCTGATGGTTCGGCCGGCCCTGAGTATGCCCCCTCAATATGTGGCTTTATATGCATCCATGGTAATTGTGAATGACCTTAATGCGCGACATGCCCCTAACAGCTAGCACAGGACTCTTGCACTTACTACGTATTTGTCTTTGTTTCTAACGTGGTAAATGCAAAAACTTACCGTGCTTTAGTTAAAAGGTCCCTTGCCCCCTTGTTTAAAGCCCTGGAAGAAATGAACACGTTTATAAAACCCATATGTGCTTCAGAGGCGGTGCATATGCCAACAGGGAAACTGTGTAAATTATATGTGTGTCCTCATTGATAAATGGGAAATAAATAGGTGTGTTTTTGACCTGCTCAAACCAAGCCCCTTTGAAATCTTTGGGGGATGTTTACTGACGTGCGGTAGCTGTCATCATGGCACTAATGTGGGACAGTTAGTGCTGCAGCGACAGCTAACTTAGTCAAAATGTAGATATGACAGACAATTTTCTGCACTATCTGCATTCCATATGGTAGAGTGGGAAGGAGGCGGGATCGGGAAGGGGAGAATGCGTGCTGATGGTATGCAGGCAACACGTGAACAATTGATATGTGATGGCTGCCCAAATTAGCCCGATCCTGGCTGCAGATGGCACTCCCTCAGCGTCTTAAAGCTAGGAGACAGCACTGTGAGACCAGCTGCCGAAGAAGGGGGCAGGAGCAGGAGGGGACTGCTCCTGCGTCCTTGCTGCTAGACCACTAGTGATTGTCAAGGTAAAGGAGGGGGGTCCTTCGGGTTGCTATCCCAACTGGCTATCTGGAAGTTTTAGGACAGTGGAAGGGAGGTGGTGATAGCTCAGCTGGTTGGCCTGGATTGTTTTTTATGCTGGGAGACAGTGGGGGTGGGTGCCAAACCCATTGGCAAGCCAGGATGTTTTAAACTTTAGAAGGGCAAAGGGGGAGTGCCCCAAAGCCCCTGCATGGTAGCACTAACACGTCAGGTGCTGTCTGGGGGAGTGGATGGTGCTGAAAGGTGGGTGCGAGGAGGCAGATTACTGGCGCCAGTGCACCGGATTGTCAGCATATTTATGAAAAGGAGGGGCTCATGGGGGAGGGTAGGGACAGTTCTTAATGTGACCGAGAGGACAGAGTAATTACTTACTCTGTCCTCCCCTTGATCTTGCCCTGGACCCCACGATCCCTGTACAGGTAGGCAGTGTGGGAGCACTCAAGTTACCTGCCAATGCAGGGTTCATGGGTCACTACGGAAGTGCAAGTTCCCCGTGGTATCTGCAGGGATAGTGCTGGACAATTTTTGCCGCTACCACATAGCATTTTGACACATGCTGCAGGATAGCTGCAAAAGCACTTACCACAATTTAGTAAACATTCCCCTTTGTGGTCCAACCATCATGCATGTAAATAATGCCTTTCTTAAATTAGCATTTACACCTCTAGCTACTGCACATGTATAGATGCCCTATTTACACATGCAGATACTTCTAAAAGGATCTCCTGCATATACCAAAGTATTTTTCCTGGTGCATCATTAATAGATCCTTGCTGGACTATGTTGGCTCCCCTAGCACATTCTTGTTTACTGTTTTAACTATACTGTAAACTGTGCTTCCACTTTTAGATGTAAGGGGTACGTAGTCATGGGTAAAAGAAAAGACATAAGGAGAACTTATCCATTAGTTTTGTTTTCGAGACATATTGGCCACATGCCCAGTATATCCTGAATAAAGCGTATGACACTAATACCAGGACTCAACAGAGTACGCAAAGTAAAAACAAGAATAAATGAAGGTAAGCAAATCTATAGAATGGAGTCACATGGGTAGTTCTCTTGGCCATCTGTTTCCTGTTTATGGAGCAGTTCCTTGATTTTTTTGTTACTTTGAATAAAGTAGTGTAGTTGCCATGTTAATCCACTTAAATGCACAGAAATAAAGGTTCATCAAAACAAAATTACCCCAGAAAATATGCAGGTCAATATTCCAACATCATGATCGGTGTTATTTTTTTAAACACCAGCCACGGTGTTTAATTAAAGGACCACGTATATCCAGTGACACCATCCAGATAGCAAGTGGAACTGAGTAAATGTGGCGAGTAGTGACTGCCATTGCTCTGTGGAAAGCAGTGATATTCAGTTTGCTATCCATGTAGCTATGCCGCTTAAATTAGGACAGCCTTTTGTACTTTCCTAAATTAAACCATGTGGCTATATGAATAGCAGCTAATTATCACAGACTGGCTGTAGAGTTAGGCGGACCGGGGCGGCTTGCAAGAATTTTCAGTGGCACTATCCTGATGCAGCCAGTGAAAATTCATGGACAGAATGGCAGTCACTATACGGATAATTCCTTTTGCATATTGACCCGATGACATCTTTTTTATTGGGCTAATATTTATTTATTAAGCTATACTTTTATGCCGCCTTTCACTGGGTCAAAGCGGTTTACAAAAGCAGGGGTGAAATACAATGAAGCAAGTTATAACATAATTATAAGAAGGGGGGGCCATCACCAAGGGGGGGCCCATATCTCTGAGCAACAAGAAAAATGGGGGGGGGGGATGTTTCACAACAATATACCTTTTCATTAAATCAATGAGATATTTACAGATTCAAGGTCTGATTAGAGTCTAGGCAGGGAAAGAGTCTAGAGTCAGTTGGTGCTTGTCCGTTCCTGCCCTAAGTGGATGTCGAAGAGGTGAATCTTTAGTTGTTTCCGGAAAGAGGAGAGATCCTTGTTACCACAGATGTTGATCAGGAGGGTGTTCCATAAGGTGGGGGCATATAACTCAAAAGCACAGTTGCAGGAGTTGGTTAAATTTCTTTTTTTCGTATAGTACTATCAGTAGGTTGGTTGTGGATTGTCGTGTTGGTCTACTGGAGCCCAACCGTGTTAATAGGGTACTCATATGCATGGTTTGTTGTTGTTGGAGTGCCTTATGAATCAGTACCAGTGTTTTGTATGGGATCCGTGCCTCTAGTAGGAGAAAGTGGAGGTCTCTTAGTATTGGGGTGATGTGATCGTATCGCCTCCCTTTTTGTATAATCCTCGCTGTTGTGTTGAGGGCTGTCCATAGGCACTGAGGCTATTGCTAGGGAGTCTCTGGTAAATGGTGTTACAATAGTCAATGTGGGGGAGAGTCATTGCTTGCATGACTGACCTAAAGTCTGGCGGATCAAGGAGGGGTCTGAGGCATTGAAGCATCCTGGCTTTGAAGAATACAGTATATGTTCTTGTGATCTGTTGTTTAAGTCAGTGCTTGGTCCATGATGACCCCTAGGTACTTTATGTGAGGTTGGACTTTAACTTGCGTTTCTCCCAGGGTGAGGTGGATCGGTGGGGGTGAAGGTATGGTCTTTGATGACAAACAGTGCTTCTGTCTTCTTAAGGTTTATAGCGAGGTTGTTGTCTTGCAGCCACTTGGAGACATCATTGAAACAGTTTGTTAAGTTTGGATTTGTAGGATCAGTGGTTGTAATAGAAGCATAGAGCATAATGTCATCTGCGTATATATGAAAATTGACATTGTGGGTCCATATCAAAGAGCAGAAAGGTTTGAGGTAGACGTTGAAAAGCATAGCCGAGAGTGCTGAGTCCTGAGGTATTCCCTGGGTTTGTCGATATGGGATGGAGACTGTGGTGCTGGTTCGAATTAGCTGTTGCCGGTCCGAGGTAGGATTGGAACCATTGTAGAACTTTGCTCTTTATGCCAATGTTTCGTAGGCAGTGTAGGAGGATATTGTGGGAGATGGTATCAAATGCAGCAGAGATGTCTATATATTTTCTAACTAGCTTTGGGGAATTAATACCTCTTCCACAGGTCAGGATAGAATGAGCAAATAATAGCCGTCATTGAAAACATAAGTGAATCATAAAAGAATTGCAGTGCTAATCTTAAAGGGAAAGGGGGGGGGGTATGTTCATGGGACCCCAGGATATCAATGCTTGACCCAGTACAAGCATTGTGGAACCTGTGTCTTTTGGGGAAACTGCTAGGTACGTATGACCTAGATTGGCCACTGTTGGAAACAGGATACTGGGCTTGATGGACCTTGGTCTGACCCAGTATGGCATATCTTATGTTCTTATGGTGATCCGAAGGTGACAAGCAGTAGAATTTTATAGCTCCTAACTTTATAGGAGGACCAGATCTTTGTCCAGTCCTTTCTCATCAGTTTCAAAATATCTGGACCATTTTAACTTCAGTAGTGTTGTATTCCTGAATTGTTTGAAAGTTTCCTTTCCCCTTGCTATAATGTAAGCATTCCAGTTCCAATTAAAACAGAAATCTGCGCTGTCCACAGCTGTAAAAAGATGAAAGCCTGCAAATGCTGCCAACCACTGTGACAGTGCTGTTCCAAAGTGCTGTGCACTGGAGGGAGATCGGTCAGCCAACACTCTAAGAACACGGTGGAGAGCAGCCCAGAGCACTGGAAATGCAATGTATGGGGAGGGTGTGGTGACAGAGTCATGGGAATAAGCATAACACAGTCAACTTTTACTGAAGGAAAACATAAGAAAAAATGAAGTTGGGACGTGAAACACAGGAAAAGGACAAAGCAAAACAGGGGAAAGGCGAAAACACAAAGGAGAATGCATTGCCAGAAAAGAGAAACAGAATATAAGGACATTAGAAATGCCCACACTGGGTCAGACCAAAGGTCCATCAAGCCCAGTATCCTGTTTCCAACAGTGGCCAACTGAGGTCAAAAGTACCTGGCAGGATCCCAAAAGTACATAGTTTCCATACGACTTACCCCTAGGGATAAGCAATGGCTTTTCCCAGGTCTATCTTAGTAACGGTTTAGGGACTTATCGTGCAGACTGGCGAGGCAAGTCTTCCCTTGGCTGTCCATATTGACTGTGTCCCATTAAATCATGTCTGTTTGTGAGTTTAACAATTTTGTTCTTTACCACAGCTTTTACCATTTTGCCTGGCACTGCGATCAGGCTCACCAGTCTGTAGTTACCTGTATCACCCCTGAACCCTTTTTAAAAACTGACATTACCTTGGCCACTCTCCAGTCTTCAGGAACTGTTAGACAATTTTAATCATAGCTTACAGATTACTAATAGTAGATCTGCAATTTCATTTTTGAGTTATGTCAGTACTCTAGGATATATACTATCCAGTCCAGGTGATTTGTTGCTCTTTGGTTTGTTGATTTGGCTACTATACATTTCAGGTTCACAAGAATAAAAGAGCTGTCAGACTGGGTGAGGCCAAAGGTCCATCAAGCCCAGTGTCCTGTTTCCAACAGTGGCCAGTCAGGGTCACAAGTGCCCCTTACCCCTGGGATAAGCAGTGATTTCTCTTGGCTTACCTTAATTACAGTTTAATGACTTCTCCTCCAGGAATCTGTCCAAAACTTTTTTAAACACAGCTACACTGCCTGCTTTTACCACTTCCTCCAGTAATGATATCCAAAAATTAATTATGCAATGAGAGAAAAATATTTTCTCCTATCCATTTGAAATACACTACTTTGTAGCCTCATGGCACGTCCCCGAGTCCAGTGGTTCTCATCCCCATCCTCGGGGCATACCCACCCACCACTCAGGCTTTCAGGATATCCACAATGAATATGTATGAGATATATTTGCATACCAAGGAGGCAGTGCATGCAACTCTCTCTCATGCATATTCATTGTGGGTATCCCAAAACCCTAACTGGATAGGTGTGCCCTAAGGATTAGGTCGAGAACCACGCTCTAGTCTTTGGATTTTTTGAAAGAACAATCAATTTGCATCTATCCATTCTACTCTACTCAGCATTTTATAGACATCTCTCCCCTCAGCCGTCTGTTCTCCGGGGTAAAGAGCCCTAACCTTTGACCAAGCATTGGGGAGCATCTAGGAGATTAGGGCTTTATTTTGGCAGGGGCCCTTGAACTGGGAGCAGAGTTTGAATCTTGGCTCTATTTTTTTGTTTTCAGGGGTTCTTTTCCACAGATCTGAATTGTAACTTTATTTCTTAGCGTTTTGTTATTTGTGTTTTTTAAAATTATAAACTGCTCTGATGCTGTTAATGAAGGGCGGTATAGAAAATACTATTAAAAATATTAACTTCTTTAGCCTTTCCTCATAGGACAGCCGTTCTATCACCTTTATCATTTTAGTTACCCCCTCTCCCCCCCCATATCTTTTCTAACATTGCTATATTTTTTTTTCAAATATACCCTGAGCTATCACCATTAAATACCACTTCTGGCATGGGTAATTCCCTTACATGTTCATCAGTACAGACTGAAGCGCAGAATTTATTTAATCTATCTGCTTGTCCTTCCTGAATGCCTTTGATCATCTCATGGTTAAAATGACTCCCTCACAGGCCTCTTGCCTAGAATGTACCTAAAAAGGGTTTATTATGAATCTCTGTCCCTTCAGCAAACTTCTTTTCAAATTTTCTTTTTGCCTCCCTTATCACTATTTTGGAGAGGGACCAAGCCACGTGCGAAGGACATGGAATTTAATGTGGCGGTGGACCCCCTGGTAGAAGCCCACATTGGCCATGCCCCTGCCATGCATAAATACAGAACAAAACAGGAAGCCTCTTCATAGCTGCTTTAAAACGTAAGCGAGGCGCATTAAGATGACATGGCAAGTATGTGGCATGAGCCAACTGGTAAAAGCTAGAATCAGGCCGAGAATCTGCCTCTCTCATCCCCATCGCATCGCATGCTGCTGGTAAGTATACTTTCTGGCTTGCCATTAACAGCAGCAGTAACTCAGTCCCTGGCCCCGAAGAAGCATTCCTATGCCCGCAATTAGCTTTGGCGGCAGCCAACTGGCGAGAAGCAGCTCCGGGGTGCAAACTGCCCTCTGAGCCCAGCACAAGGGTCTGGTTCCACTCAGGTGGGGCTCAGGGTTGACCGAGTTTCCTGAGCCGGGCTCTCACAGTGCAGTCTCCCCTGCAGAAGAGGGGGGGAGGTGCCAGCAGCCTCGCTCTGCCCTGCACTGCCGATACTCACCACACATGCTGCTGACACCTCGTGTTTACAACACTGGCAGAACCGCCTCACAGTACAGAAGCCATAGAAGAGCAAACTTACTCACATGGCTACTACTACTACTATTGAACATTTGTATAGAGCTACAAGATATAAACTGTGCTGCACAGACACATGTAAAAGATGGTCACTACTCATCACAGCTTACAATCTAGTCAAGACAGACAACACAGTAACTGTAGACATGGGATCTAGATGGAATGGTAAGGAAATACAAAGACCAGGTGAATCAAGATCAAAACGTGGCAGCGAAGAGGTGAGTTTTCAGCCTGGATTTGAAAAGGGTCAAAGAAGGCGCCTGACATACAGACTCAGGTAGTTTGTTCCAGGCATAAGGAGCAGCAAGGTGAAAGGAGTGAAGTCTGGAGTTAGCAACAGAAGTAAAAGGACACGGACAGAAGTGATTTGCCAGAAGAGCGGAGTTCCCGAGGAGAGGTGTAGGGAGAGATAAGAGAGGAAAGGTAGTGAGGAGCTGCAGAGTGAATGCACTTATAGGTCAGCAGGTCTGAACCCGCATCAATTGCTGTGCAGGGTGGTGCCTCCTCCCTCTTTCCCATGTTTCCCTTCATGTTCATGGTCTGGGGAGGACCGTTGCTCTTAGCTTTTGTGATGATTAGCGACTGGGCGCAGCAGCCAAATGGCGGGACCAATGGGCCCACCCACCAGGCCTGCTTGGCTGTCTGCTCGATGGCATGTTGCCTTCTGCGCTGCTTTTTGCATGCTTCGGGGAGTGGACCAAGATGGGCCTGGCTGTGGCTCTCACGTCCCCTGTTGCTTGAGGTGTTGTCCTTTGAGAGGACGCATGCTCCCCCTTGCTGGAGAGGCCGAGGTAGATGGCAGCCTGATTCCGCTCCCCCACCCAAAATGTGGTTTTATTTCCCATGACACTTTGTGTTCCGATTAAACAACTGGATACTTCATACATCAGATTGATACTGACCTTTCCTTTCAATAGCACAATGTAAGATCCTCTTGGGAGTCATGGGCCATGCTGCAGTGGTCTGTGGCCAGTTTCCTTTCTGGTGCACTACTGCAGACCCCAATTTTCCCTTCTTTCTTCACAACCAGGGACCCTGTGTGCTTCTCCCAAGCTTTACCTCTCCATCCTCAGCCTCAATGTGAAATCAGCACTAGAAACCCCTGCATATAAGGCTAAAGGCAGGACTAGTTCAATGGTGAGACCAGTATGGAACCAGTCTGCAACCCCAGTGCATATAAAAGGTAAGGGCCCACTGACCTCCACGTTCATATGCCACAGGCCATGCCTCTGGGACAGAGTGTGCGAAATATGTACTCTTTGCTACTCATGCCCCAGTGATACTTGCTTTACGCCTAAGAGAATACGGGTTGTGTCATTGGGCTGCTTAGCAGGATGCATCCATCTTTAGCAACTGTGATTTGGTGGTGCAGCCACTTTTCATACTGCTTCTTTGCCACCAATTCCATGTTTTTCTAGTGGAGCATAGTTTCCACTCTCTGCCTTCCCCATCTCTGGGATCCTGTCAGCGGCACCCTATTAGACTGCATTCACTGTTTGACTCCTAAGTTGTGTGCTCAGTTTCAAACAGGGTAGGCTATCAGTATGACTTATGCAATGCAGAGGGAACTACAGGATGAAAACCACCTTGCTATTAATGCGGTCCTGCTAGCATCATCATACAGGTGGGTTAACGCAGCAGGGGACATCCAGGGGTGTGCGGTAGGCCTGACGAGGTCGATGTCCTTGTTGGCCTGTCGTCGTCATTCCTTCTTTCCTGCGAAGGTTGGCAGATGTGTCCAGCTGTATGGAAGGGCAGACTGGATGAGTCTTATGGCCTTTATCTGCCACCATGTTTCTATGTACACTCATGTGCTTGGTCTGAGCCATGTGCCCTACGGGCTTGTTTCTGCTGCACCTGTGTATCATGATGGTGGGTGAATGATGCAGTTTCAGTGACTGCAAGAAATGTCCAGTTTGTGGCTAGATTGACTGTCAAAATGAGTCACATGTACTTGGCTTCTGGGTCGGACCATTGGCGTAAGTGGGGCTGTGATTCTGGTCTCACTGGCTAATTCCCTCTGTTAGTAGATGCAGCAATACCATCTTTGGTTTTATGGGAAGGCTCATTATGACACAACTTATTCTTTGTAGTCTTGTCATTCCTGTTGGTGATGTTGACTGCAGTCTGATGGTGCTAGCTATGGGTCTCCTGGCATTATTTAATAGAGGGATGTTTAGCTCCCTAGATCCGTGCCTAGAAACATCTGTTTTTAGTGCTGTTTTGGCCACCTCCCTATGGGCTGCTAGGTTATCACAAGCAATCCAGTAGAGATCCGAGAGTAATGACAGGGTGGATTTTGATTCCATGAAGCACTTGCACAGCTTGTAACTAAATGTTTAGCATTTCCGCTAGCTTTGTATTCACATCTCTGAACTTTGGGGAACAAACATCTCTCGAGAAAGCATGTGTGGCCTGGACACGATTTAAAAGAAATCATTCTCTGTGTTCAAACTAATTTCAAATTTAAATCCGCGTATCATCGGCTTGCATTCTAAGCAATTTCCTTTCCTTTTGTAAAGATCCTCATTTATGCCTAAGGAAGAGATGAATAGCACAAATCTGTGGCACCCTATGGCCTGAGTGGAGCCTCACCAGGGCCTCCACCATGCCTCAGTATATGGCATGCCAAACAGAACAGTACAGCAGGCAATTTCTCTTCATATCAGATAAGGTGACTAGGCAGCTTCCCTGCCCTATTAGTCCTTTGGCGACAATAAAGCTGGCTGTGGCCAACTGTTCCACATATGTAGAGTTGTCAGAGTTCTTGAATGAGTGTTTTGATTAGGAATCGGGCAGACCCAAGGGAAGTTCCACCTGCCTACCTTATGCACCTAACTTGCCAGTGCTTATGCCGTTTCCTGTTTTCTTCACTTGGCTCCTTTTTCTATATAGGAAGGAAAAAAATAATACAAAGGAAAATATTAAGAGAATGAAAGCCAGGTGTGGAAGAATAACAAAGGCCAAGAAAGTCAAGAAGCATAGCAATAAAAATAATTTTAGCAGATAGATCCTATGTTTTCTTCTAAACTCAAAGTGCTATAACATACTTTCCCTAGGCTCTAACAGAAGCCAGCTGGACATGCGTGATAGAAATGAGGCCGACTAGGCTAAGCAATGGCAGAAAAGCTGCACCCGTTTCCCCACCAAATACAAGCTTCATGAGGCGCCCACCCAGCCTCTTCCCTCTATGTCAAGCACATACGAACAGCTTTAGGAGTACAAGGGAGGAAGGTACGAGGGAGGAAGGAACGTGGCTTTTTCCCAGCTCCTTTCTGCGAAAAATAAACCAACTGTCCTTCAAAACAATTACTATACCGCACCAAACCTTCGACTTCCGTAAACGAAAACGCATGTGTGTGACGTACAAAAAAAGGGCTTTCCCATCTTCCCCCTACCCCGCCTCCAATTATCTAACCCCACCTCCCGTCAGAGATCAAAGGAGATTCCTCTGCATGGTTCCCGGAGAAGCTTCAGTGCGCACGCGTGCACTGAGGGACCGCCCTGTCAGTCCCATCTCCGTTGCCATAGGACCGAGTTCCCCTCGTTGCCTCCTGTCGGGCCTGCGGTTCCCCTATCATGTGACAGAGGTACTTCTCTGCACCGAGCGCTTCCGGTAGCGGGTGGCGGTGGCGGAAGTGATGGCTCGGAACCAGGAGAAGCAGTATGGCAGGTTGAACAGGTTGTGGTTACAGAAGCAGAAGGAGGGTAGGCACGTCCAAATCAGTGTTTGATTTCTTCTTGTTATGGTTCCCCCCCCTCCTAACATTAGTGGTTAGTTTGTCCCAGACCTATTAAAGGGTCGCCGTCAGCCTGCGCTTTCTACTTTCGAAAGAGCCCTGATAATAATTTGGGTAGATTGATGCTCAGAGTGAGGGAAGTTGACTTGCTTTTTGTTGGGGGTTGAGCGCAAGGCGGCTAAGGAGTATCTAACGCCCTAGACAACCTTCAGCCATGCACCTCGCTTCCCCCAGATAGTATGCAAAAGTAAAGTGAAACTATAATAATACTCTCTTGCATAATTCCTTTATTTTAGGGAGCCTTGTAATTTTCCAGTGGACAGTTATCTCCAGTCTTGCCTCTGTAATACCATATTTTAGAAATTCTCGATACTTTACAGTAACAATGCAGAAGGAAAATCTTTGGGTCCTTAGGCATTTTTATCTCTTGCAGCACATTTATACATCTTCTCTCAATATGCTATCACTCTTGAGCATTCCCACCACATATGAATGTAGGATCCCACCAGGCACACACCTTAGAAAACATGTTTTTCTGGAGTCATATATCATCTGAGTAACATCTTGATTCCACTTTCTACAAAGTTTACTACCATAGAAGATTCCTTACTATTCTGAAATATTTCTTTCCATCCCTTTTTCACCTAAGTTGATACCCAAGTCTTCCTTTTATCACAGTAAGTATTGGGGCAATTTAAATGGAAAGTCCAAAAGCATCTAGTAGATGATCTTCTTTTTTTTTTCTTTGCTTCACATATTACCAGGCTATGGTGCAATGTGAAGTAAAAAAGGATGATAGCTCAAGTGTAACTATAAAGGGTCTTTTCTATGCTGCTGATGACATACTCATTGGGGAGGAGGAAAGAAGAATCTCTGCCTTTTGGCACATTAAGAACGTAAGATATTCCATACTGGGTCAGACCAAGGTCCATCAAGCCCAGTATCCTGTTTCCAACAGTGGCCAATCTAGGTCGTAAGTACCCAGCAGTTTCCCCAAAAGACACAGGTTCCGTAATGCTTGTATTGGGTCAAGCATTGATATCCTGGGTCCCCTTTAATAATGGTTTATGGACCTTTCCTCCAGGAACTTGTCCAAACCTTTTTTAAACCCATCCACACTAACAGCTTTTACTACATCCTCCGGTAACAAATTCCAGAGTTTGATTACACGTTGAGTGAAAAAATATTTTCTCTTATTAGTCTTAAATAGGTTACCCTGTAGCTTCATTGCATGTCCCCTAGTCTTTCTATATTCTGATGATGTAAACAATCGATCTACGTTTACCCGGTCCACTCCATTCATTAATTTATAGACCTCTATCATATCTCCCCTCAGCCATTTATTTATTTATTTTATTTATTTACAGTCTCTTATATACCGCACTATTCAGCATCAGCGCGGTTTACATGGAACAAAAATGCTCAATACAAATAACACGTATGAGTTTACAGATAACAGGGCAAAAAACTTGGATAACAGGGGTAAACTATTTACAAAACTTGCTACACAGAGTCATCTCTTTTCCAAGTTGAAGAGCCCTAACCTTATTAGCCTCTTTTCATAGGAGTATCCTTCCATCCCCTTTACCATTTTGGTGGTTCTTCTCTGAACCTTTTCTAATAACGCTATATCTTTTTTTTTAAGATACGGCGACCAGAATTGCATGCAATATTCAAGGTGCGGTCGTGCCATGGAATGATACAGAGGCATTATAATATCCTTTGTTTTATTTTCCATTCCTTTCCTTTTGATACCTAGCATTTTATTTGCTCTCTTTGCCGCCGCTGCACACTGGGTGGAGGGTTTTAACATGTTATCCACAATGACGCCTAAATCTTTTTCCTTGGTAGTGGTTCCCAATGTGGAACCTTGCATCGTGTAACCATAGTTTGGGTTCTTCTTTCCTAGGTGCATTACTTTGCACTTGCCCACATTAAATTTCATCTGCCATTTGGATGCCCAGTCTTCCAATTTATCAAGATCCTCTTGCAATTTTCCACAATCCTCTTGGGTTTTAACAGCTTTAAATAGTTTTGTGTCATCTGCAAATTTGATAACCTCACTCGTTATTCCCTTTTCCAGATCATGAATATGTCAAAAAGCAGCGGACCCAGCACAAATCCCTGCAGTATGCCACTATTCACCTTTTTCCATTGGGGAAATTGGCCATTTAGCTCTACCCTCTGCTTTCTATCTTTTTTTTTTTTGAAAACTTTATTTATAGATCAGGAACAAATAACAATGAACACAGTCGCAGGCAAAGAACCCTCGGCCGGGTGCACTCTTATCCCCGCCGTAGGGCAAATTACATGTGCAATTTTCAAAGACAGCAAACAAACCGTGCCTTATGAAGAAACCAGTGTTTTATATTTTTATTTACTTCTCCTATCCCCCCCCACTGAACGGAATAGGGAAAGGAAAGGACCCTCCCTCCCCACCCACCCCAACCCCTCGCCATCTCCATCCACAGCACACCAGCCAGTCCCGTTCCCAGGAGGAAGAGTCGCCCGCTCCACCCCCCCCGGGTGCCCCCACTTGTGCTCTAACATTCTAGAGACCCACGTTAACTATTTCATTTCGGCAATGGGGCCCCAAATTCTGAATATAAGGTTCCCAAATTAGCATAAAAGTGGCCCATCGCTTCACATGGCTCCGTGCTCTCCAGCGTTCTGCCAGCATCAATTGGTGAAAACTATTGTGCCACTCCAGGAAAGTCGGCGGAAGCCGCTCTCGCCATCTACGGAGAATTGGGCCTTTCCCCACCAAGCACGCTTTGCGCATGAGGAGCCGCGCCCCCCGCCCACTGGGACAAGACAGGTGCAGTTGATCCAGTATCACCAGAGATCCCGTCCAAGGGAAACGCTGTTGCAGCAACCCCACTATACAATTACTGATACGTCCCCAATATGGGCGGATGCGCCTACAGGTCCACCACATATGGGCTAAGTCCGCCAGGGGTTCGGAACAACGAGGGCATGACCCGTCCTGAGTGACATGGCTCCGTAGGGCCCGTCGAGGGGAAAAGTGTACACGGGTTAAGGCTTTATACTGAAGTTCCCTCCACCGTGCCCCCTCCACCAGTAGAGGAATCTGCGCCAAAGCCTTCTGAATAGTCCCGACCGGGATCTCCCGCCCCATTTCTCTTGCCCAGGCCTGTTCAACTCTCCCGTAATCTGGCAATACCCGAAAACAATCCAGCCGGGCCTTCAAACCCGTTATCGACGGAGGCGAATCCCCTCCGAGACCAAAAAATTAAATGATCTGCGCTGAGCGGTCCGCTTCAAGACCCTCTCTGGGCAATGAGGTCACATAATGAGAGAGTTGGAGATATGTAAAAAAGTGGTGGGGCTCCAACTCATATTCCGCACACAGGTCCGGAAATGATTTACAGGCACCCGACAATCCCACAACATGGCCTAACATACGGACCCCCTTTGCCCACCAAGACTGGAACCCGCGGGACTCAGAACCTGGCGTAAAATTCACATTACCCCGTAAGGGAAGCCAACTCGAAGTCCTCCAATTGCGATTCCAATAACAATTCAGCTGTTGCCACATGCGGCGCGCGGATGTCATCATCACACTGCGCTTAACACTAGTAGGCAGTTGGGCAGCCTCCGCGTGCAGAACACCCAACAGGGAAAGTGGGGCCACTGCCGCCGTCTCCAGCTGTCTCGGTGTATAGATGTCCGTCTCGCCCAGCCAGTCACCTACGTGGCGCGCCTGGCATGCCAGGGCGTACAGCCACAAGTCCGGCAGCCCAATACCACCCCCCCGCCAAGGTCCAATCATGCGCTTCATCGGGATACGGGCCCGAGCTCCCCTCCATAGAAATCTCTGAATCTCCCTTTCCACGCGCATGAGATCGCGACGATACAGCCAAACCGGCAAAGTCTGTAGCCAGAACAGTATTCGGGGCAGAATCACCATTTTGACCGCTGCCACTCTCCCCAACAGGGACAGTGGTAAAGGATGCCAAGCTCGCATCTGGTTGCGTATCTCATTCAAAATTTTCTCAAAATTAGTGTAGTATAAATCTTGAGGCAGCCGTGTCAAAACGATACCGAGATACACAAACGTCTGACCCGCCCATCTCAAAGGAAATTCCCCCGGCCAGCTACCACGAAGTTGTCCCGACATATCTATGGCCTCCGATTTGTCTTCATTTATGCGGAGACCCGCAAAGCTACCATAGGCCTCGAATTCCCTCATTAGCCGCTGCAGCGACTCCCTGGGGGCTAGCAAGTGGACCAGCATGTCGTCCGCAAAGGCCGATAGTTTGAACTCCTGGGTCCCAACCACCACCCCCCTTATGCCTCCGTCGGCCTCTATGCTTTGAATTAAGTGGTCTAAAGCCTAAACAAATAATAAAGGTGACAACGGGCACCCTTGTCGGGTACCACGGAAGAGAGGAAATGAGTCCGACAAGACCCCATTGCATAACACCCGGGCAGTTGGTTGTACGTAGAGGCTCTGCACCATCTCACAGAAAGAAGTCCCTAAGCCATAGAGCGGTAGCAGATAATGGAGATATTGCCAACTGACTCTGTCGAACGCTTTTTCGGCGTCAAAGCTCACCAAAAGGGATTGCAGTTGGTGCTGTTGTACCCACTCTATAGACGTTAAGATTTTACATAAGTTGCGTACCGCGAAGCGCCCCCGGACAAAACCAACCTGCGATTCATGCACGAGATCACCCAAAAGGACCGCCAACCGTTCTGCCAGAATCTTTGCCAGCAACTTCATATCAAAGTTCAATAGGGAGATCGGTCGATATGAGGAAGCCCTCTGCGGGTCTCTCCCTGGTTTGGGAATCAGGGTGATGTAGGCCTGATTGCCCCCCCAGCGTGGACCGCCCCCCGCCGCCCGTCGCTGAAACGTTTCCACTAGGAGGGGGCTCACCCCAGCCGACAATATCTTGTAAAATTCAACCCCATATCCATCGGGACCTGGGGCTTTATAACAATTTGCGGTCGAGATCACCTGCTGTACCTCCTGTAAGGTAATGGGTTGCCCTAATCCAACACGTTGTTCCTCGGTCACCTTAGGCAAATCTAGTCGCCGTAGATAGTGTTCCATGCTAGTAGTGGCCGTCTCCTCCGCGGTATAGAGTTGTTGAAAGAAGCCTTTGAAAATGGCGCTAATCACCGTCCGGTTGTTTTGTAATTTCCCTTGGTCATCTCGGAGAGCCGCCACCAATCGCGAGTCGCGCTGACCTTTCAGACATCTCCCCAACAATTTACCTGGCTTGTCGCCAAAACAGTACAGCTTGTATTTATAATACAATAAGGATTTTTTCGCCCGTTGATGAAGCAATTCATTTAACACGACTTGAAGTTCCCATAATTTCTTTCTATTGTGAGAGGTGGGGGTACGCCCGTGGAGACGCCGCGCATGCGCTACCTGTTGCTCGAGCCTGACAACCTGTGCAGCCAGTAATCTGCGCTTCTGCGCTACATATCCGATGATGTCTCCCCGGAGGACCACCTTGGCCGTCTCCCACAATAATTCCGGGTCCTCTCTGTGACCCTGATGATTCTCTTCAAATTCTCGCCACCGATGATTTAAGAATTGGCGAAAAGGGGCGTCCTTATACAGTTCTATGGGGAACCGCCATAAGCGAGTCCCGGCTAGGTCCCCCCCCCCCATGCCAGTCGATCCATACCATGGCATGATCCGAAATCTCCAATGGACCAATCTGCGCGTCCTCAACAGATGCAAATTGAGTCGCCGAAACCAACAGGTAATCGATGCGGGCGCTAGTCCCGTGCGCTCGGGATACATGGGTGAAGTCCCTTTCCATGGGGTGCAAAAGTCGCCACGGGTCCACTAAGCCTAGTCGAGACTTAAACCTCTGCAACGTACGAGAAAGAGTCTGTCTCTCTCGGGAACCCATATCGCTCGAGGTGTCGAGACCCACCTCAAAAACCCCGTTGAAATCACCACCCAAAAGCAAGGGCACCTCCGGTAATTGTTCTACCTGTGCCGCCAGACGGTGGAAGAATTCAGGATTCGGCTTGTTAGGGCCATATAAATTGCCCAAAATTACCGAGCGATTCTCCAGCGTACCATGTAGCAGCAAAAAGCGTCCCAGAGGATCCAGCACCTGTCTTGTTAGTGTGAACCGTAGTTTCTTATGAACCAAAACAGCAAGTCCCCCTTTTTTCCCCATCGCTGGGACACCCCAAACCTGGCCCACCCAATCTCGCAGAAGCTTAGCGTGCTCCTCTGCTGTTTGATGAGTTTCCTGCAATAACGCAATATCACAACGCTGCCTTGCAAGAGATTTAAGTATTTTATATCTCTTGATGGGGCTTCCCAGGCCACAAACATTCCAAGATATAATTTTAACCATACTAGAAGCACTTCTGGGGCGTTTTGTCAGTCGACTGTATTGTTACAAAGGAAACCCCCCCCAGCCTGGAGTCTCCCCGGACCTGCCCCCTGAGAACCGAATCCAGCCGGTCGTGCGTGGTGGAGATGGCGACCCTCCCTTCCCAACCCCCCCCCCCCCTGTTTTCTCGGAGTCCCACCCAACCTCCCCCCTCTACCCTGCTCCGCCCACCCCCCTTCCCTCACTCCCTTCCCCCCAGTGCCTAACTGAACCCTAAGGCTAAGCACCATTCCTGTGGCATTGGGCATACCCCCTAGATAATCCCCTCCCAAAATCCACTTAAGACCCCTCCCCCCCTCCCCCCCAACGTCGGGCCGATGAACTGCTCTTAGTATCACCACCTCCTCCCATCAAGTAGGCCCAGCACCAACACAAATTAATTTAACCCACGTTCTCCTCCTATCTCCAAGGGATAGAGTCGGAGGTCCCAAAACCCCGTGGGGCCAAGTGAGACTTTCTGCCATGGTCGGAGGCTCAAAGGCTACGTGCCACTTCCCAAGGAACCCAGAGCCACGGGCCTCAATTCAGTCTATATAATGCCCCTTGTCACTGACCCCTTAAGAAAGGAAAGAAAAACCCTTAGTTAAGTCCCCCCTACTGAGGGGCATGCAGTAATCAGACTGCCAGTACCGGGAGGCGCACAACTAATTGCCTGCACTGCCCCTTCCCCTGCTCGCACGAAACATATCAGCCCCAATAGAGGGAGTCACAGCCCCGGAGGAGTAAGCAACATCCACCCCCTTAGAATTAGAGGCGCAGTCAAAAATTTCCCTCCAAGTACTCAGCTCGAGCCTTCGAACTCCAGGAGCCCCCGGATCCGCGTCGAAATTGGACGGGCGGGAGGGACCCAGTGCTCGGGGGCCTGCGAGCCTTCCCCCACCAACAGACACCAAGATGTGGTTAACAGCCACTCACTTATCAATCTCCCCGCTAGAAAACCGCTTGAGTTAAGGCTCGACAGAGAAATTCAGCAGACCCTCCCGTGTTTGTCACACAGCGAAATGCATTGTGGCCTAGGGCCCTAAGTAATTTTCATCAACCACAATATGTATACACAGAAAAGGGAGAGAAAACCAAGAAGAAAAGGAGGAATAAAAGAAAAGAAAAACGCCCTACAAAATAAATTAAAATAACTAACAATCATCAAGTATAAGTACGGGCCAGTCTCTGTTGCAGGGCGCCGTCCTCGCCGCAGTCCCACATCTCACTCCGGGCCCCTCGGCTGTGCGCTTCCACAGAGAGTAACTGTTCCTGGGCTTACTTGGTGTATTCACGAGGAGGGGGCCAATTCGGGGGCTCCAGTCAGGTCTGCCAGAAAGGTTTGAGCCTCAGCAGGGGTTTGTAAATATTGTGTCCGTCCCTGGTGCTCGACTCTCAGCTTAGCGGGGTATAACAAGGAGAGGCGGACTCCCTTGTTGACTAGCTGGGAGCATACCGCTGAGAATGCCCGGCGCCGCTGGCTTACCAACAACGAGTAATCTTGGAATACCAGTATCTTCTCCGGGTCCGACGTGGCGCGCTGATGAGCCCTGGCTGCCCTCAGAACCTCCTCCTTCTGGTGGAAATCGAGGAAGCGGGCGATGACTGCGCGGGGCCTGCGCTCCCGGTCACGCCTCGGGCCCAGCCTGTGTACGCGTTCTATCTTGATGGGGCCGGTCACGCTGCCTGCGGAGATCTTTTCGATCCAGGTCACCAAATAGCTGCGGAGGGCCCCATCCGCCACAGTCTCATCAATTCCGATGAAACGAAGGTTTTTTCGGCGACCTCTGTTCTCCATATCGTCAAGCTTTTCGCCTTGGTGTTTCACGAGGTCTTCCAGGGCCTTCACTCGGCCTACCAGTGAGTTCTGGGTATCCTCGACGCCGGAGACTCGATTTTCTGCCTGCTCCATTCTGGCGGTAAGATCAGTAAAATTTTGCTGTATCGCATGCAGTTGATCCGCCAGTCCGCGGAAACGCTCATCCAGAGCCCGCACTACGGTGGCACTAACCTCCGCTATCAGCGTTTGGTTAGCTTCTGCTCCCGGGCTCCTTGGTGCTCCCTCCGCCATTTTTACCTCCGGGACCCGGGTTTTCTCCCGTCTAAGCGTTTTTGCTGACATCAAGGTGTTCTGGGGTTTCTAATCTCTCCCGTTGCTCTCACTCTCTCCCCTTTACTGGAGCACTTGATAACCAGGAGGGCGATAGCCACTATCGCAGCTGATATTTGCAGAATTTTGGGGTAGTTTGCCCAGAGCTGACCACCGCACGTCTACTCAGCTCATTGCCACCACCGGAAGTCTGCTTTCTATCTTTTAACCAGTTCCTGATCCACAATAGTACACTGCCTCCTATCCCATGACTTTTTAGTTTTGCCAAAAGTCTCTGATGAGGGGACCTTATCAAAGGCCTGATATATTAAGCTTTCTTTTTCCATAGAAAATGGAAGAACAGTAAATCAGACCCTTAAAAATGGAGCTGCGATACACCTTTTTTTGGGGGGGGGGGGTGTAAGGGTGCTGTGACAGAGGTCTCAGTGGCTGACTCCTAGAGTCGAAGGAAATTTGTCAAGGTGTTGCCGTATACATTATTATAAGTACATTACAGATCCATCTCGTGTCATCTATGCCTCTGGGAATGTGTATGCACAGATTGCTTAGAAGTAGGCAACATTTGGTGTGTGATCATGCAATTTTATAAAAACCCTTTTAGGTATGTAAAATAGATTTTACACATGATAAAAACTTACACATGAAATAACCCCTCACCAAGGTAATTTTTTAATAGGCCAATGGACTTGAGTGGCAGAAATGTGCCTAAGTTTACATGTGGAGGGAAATTTTAGAAGTGACGTCCCAGTGCTATCTGGGACATCTAAGCCAGAATGTCTGGGGTGGAAAAAAACAGGCATGCCTAGGCGCAGGCACAATTTCACAAACATGGATGTGCCCAATTTGGATGTCTGCTGATGTCCCCAGAACCATATTTCAGAAACTGGACATCAAGGATAGCCTAATGGTTAGAGTAGTGGGAAAAGGAACAGGACAGCCTGGGTTCAAATCCCACTGTTGCTATTTTCTGACATTGTGCTGAGTACTAGGGATAATGGAGAGATTTCTTCTCTACACTTCGTGAATGTTTTTCTGCTAAAACAAGCTCTTTTCAGATGCCTGTTCATGTCAGGATCAAGTCTAAACTTAGGCATGACTCCAGATGTCTAGGACGTTTCTAAGATCAGGTGGGGGCGTCCATGTTCCTTGGAACGTATACCGGCCACATCTTGGTTCAGACTTGGCCATCCTCACACTGGGGATGTCCACAGACCCAGATTCTAAGATGGCTCTGGAGATGTCTTTGTGCATCTTTGCGCCTGTTTTCGAACATCCAAAGTATGAATAGGGCTTCCAAAATGTCCCACTTACTGCATAAAGGGAACATATGTGATAAGTAGCATTATAAAATGTCCCCCCCTCCCCCCACGAAAATCCCCATGCACTATTATGCATGCTCTGAGGCAGGCACATGTAGATAAGAACATAAGATGTGCCATACTGGGTCAGACCAAGGGTCCATCAAGTCTAGTGTCCTGTTGCCAACTGTGGCCTTTCCAGGTCTCATGTTCCTGGCAGATTCACAAAGGTACGCACATTCCATGCTACCTATCCCAGAGATAAGCAGTGAATTTCCCCAGTCCACTTTAATAATGGTTTATGGACTTTTCCTTCAGGAACTCGTCCAAACTGCTTTTGAATCCAGCTACACTAACAGCTTTTACTACATCCGGTAATGAGTTTGATTACATGCTGAGAGAAAAAAATATTTTCTCTGATTAGTCTTAAATGTGCCACATTGTCGCTTCATTGCATGTCCCTTACTCTTTCTATTTTTTGAAGGAGTAAGCAACCAATCTACATTGACCTGTTCTACTCCATTCATTATTTTATAGATTTCTATCATATCTCCTCTCAGCCGTCTCCTTTCCAAGTTGAAGAACCCAAATCTTTTAAGCCTTCCCTTATAGGGGTATTCTATGCGTTTTACCCTGTTGGTCGCTCTTCTCTGTACCTTTTCCAATTCTGCTATATCTTTTTTTAAGATATGGTGACCAGAATTGCACACAATATTCAAGATGCGGTCGCATTATGGAGCAATATTGAGGCATTATAATATCCTTGGTTTTATTTTCTGTTCCTTTCTTTATAGAAATATAGAAACATGACGACAGAAAAAGACCACATGGCCTATCTAGTCTGTCCTTCCATATCAACCACTACAACAGTCCCCCTTTTTCCTTTAGAGATCCTCTGTGTTTGTCCCAAGCTTCTTTGAATTCAGGTACTGTCCTCATCTCTACCACCTCTACTGGGAAACTATTCCACAGATCCACCACTCTTTCTGTAAAGAAATATTTCTGTATATCACTCCTGAATCTATCCCCTTTCACCCTCATCCCTTGTCTCCTCATAGCGGAGCTTGCTTTCAATCAAAAGAGGCTCTCCTGTGCATTTATGTCACGGAAGTATTTAAACGTCTAAATCATATCGCCTCTATCGCGCCTTTCCTCTAAGGTGTACATATTAAGATCTTTAAGTGTGTTCTCATATGCTTTATAATGAAGACCACTAACCATTTTAGTAGCCACCCTCTGTACTGATTCCAGCCTGTTTATATCCTTTTGAAGGTGCGGTCTCCAAAATTGCACAGAATACTCCAAATGAAGTCACACCAAAGACTTATACAGAGGTACTATCACCTCCTTCTGCTGGCCATTCCTCTCCCTATGCACCCAAGCATCCTTCTAGTTTTTGCTGTCGCCTTTTCTACCTGTTTAGCTACTTTAAGATCATCGCACACAGTCATGCCTAGGTCCCGCTCTTTAGTGGATAAAAGTACTTCACCCCCTATACTATATCGCTTCCTTGGATTGCTGTAGCCCAAATGCATGACCTTGCATTTTTTAACATTAAATCTCAGCTGCCAAATTCTAGACCATTCTTCAAGTTTAGCTAGATCCCTCCTCATGTTATCTACACCTTCCTGGGTGTCTACTCTATTGCAGATTTTGGTATCATCCGCAAAGAGGCAAACCTTACCCAACAGCCCTTTTGCTATATCACAAACAAAGATGTTGTTATGATTCCTAGCATTCTGTTTGCTTTCTTGGCCGCCGCTGCACACTGGACAGAGGGTTTCAACGTACTAGCCATGATGCCAGGATCCTTTTCTTAGGTGGTGATTCCTAATGTGGAACTTTGCATCATGTAACTTTAGTTTGGGTTGTTTTTTCCTAAGTACATAACTTTGCTCTTGTCCACATTAAATTTCATCTGCCATTTGGACACCCAGTCTCCCAAATTTTCAAGGTCCTCTTGCAGTTTTTCAGAATTTTCTTGTGTTTTAAGAACTTTGAATAATTTTGTGTCATCTGCCAATTTGATCACCTCACTAGTTATTCCCATTTCCAGGTCATTTATAAATATCATAAAAAGCAGCAGGCCCAGCACGGATCCCTGAGGTACTCCACTATTCACCCATATCCATTGAGAAAATTGTCCATGTAGCCCTACTCTTTGTTTTCTAACTTTTAACCAGTTCCTAAGCCACAATAGTACACAACCTCCTATCCCATGACTTTTAATTTCCGCAAGAGTCTCTCATGAGGGATCTTATCAAAGGCAATCTGAAAATCCGGATACACTGTGTCAGCTGGCTCACTTTTATTTACCTGTTTATTCACACCTCAGAAAAAATATAACAAATTATTGAGACAAAACTTTCTTTGGCTAAATCCATTTTGGCTTTCTGCTATTAAGCCATGACTCTCAGTAATTTTGTTCTTTATAATGGTTTCTACCATTTTGCCTGGTGCAGACATCAAGCTCACCGGTCTGTAGATTCCCGGATCACCCCTGGAACCTTTTTAAAAATCACTGCTACATTGGCCACTCTCCAATCCTTGGGTACTACAGATGATTTTAAGGACAGTTCACAGATTATTAAAAGTAGGTAACCCATTCTGTTTTTCATGCTTAAGTACAATCCCTGCCCTCAGGAATACCTCTGTTCAGGCTGAAGAAATGTCTAGTTATACAATGTGAATGTGGATAAGATTGCACACACATAAACTCCAGGGGAGGAGAAGAAAAGAAGAATGTCTTCCGCAAATTGGACAACCAAAAGAAAACAGCGGAAGGAATAACCACGGCCTACCAGATGATAATTAAAATCCTTTATTGAGGACCCAACTTAACAAGTTTCGGCCGAAGCCTTCATCAGGGGTCTAAAAAACAAACATACATAAAGTAAACCAAGGGTCAAAATAAAAACAATGAAATATGGATATCATAAGAGCGAACATAATAAAAAGAATTATATAATGGAAGTTACCAGGATATCACATAGATGTTGTAACAGACACATCTATGTGGTGAAGCAATCGCTTTTCCCAATCTGAAAAATAATAATAATAATAATAATAATTGTACGTAACATAAAAATTAAAAGTACATGAATATGTAAAAGTAGATACATGTTACAATACTTAACAAATTATAAAACCAAAAGTAAATAGCAAACGAGAAACTATGTCCATAACATAAACTATAAAAAAGCATAATGCAACATAAAAGATGCTGATTAAAAAATGATAAAACCATATTAGAACCATTACAGGGCATAAACAAGGATAGACCTACATGTGAGATAAACTAAAAAGTGAACAGAGTCTAGGGAATATAAATGAACCATGGATGGTATACATAGCGGAGGTTGAAAAAACGTTGCTAACATGTATCGCCAATGTGCTGTTGTCGGAAAAAGGAGCAAAGATATACATGAGCAGAAAAAACAAAAACAAAATAAAAAGGAGACCAGATAAAAATGACGGCTTGCATACACATGAAGATGCAATTAATGAGTGGACAACTAACAAAATCATGTCACGTTGGAAAAAAACAGCTTACATTTTGACAATGTGAAGAAAATAATACAAGTGCATACTCAATGAAGACATGAAGGCACAGAAAAAATTATTCCTCAAAAAAGGGGGGTGGCCAAAAAACGGTCATTTGACCAACAACAACATTGTGTCATGAAACGTAAGCTACAATGTAGAGGTGCAAAGGACCAAATGATTGCATGTAGTTACAGGAGGGCAAATGATTATAAACGGTTCAGGTCAACCATGTACAGTTTAAGACTCCCAAGTCTTCAAAAGTTATTACAACTAGCCATATGCAGATGAAAAACAATAGAAATATGGGCTTATACAAAAGCAACGTGAACTACAGTGTGAGGGTGCAAAGGACCAAATGATTACATGGAGTTACAAGAGGGCAAATGATCATAAACAATTCGAGTTATCCATGTACACTTTAAAATACCCAATTCTACAAAAATTATTATAACAAGCCATATGCAGATGGAAATCAGTAGAATTATGGACTTATACAAAAACAACCCATAAAAGTAAAGAGGAGCATGTGCTAGATGAACGTTCAACACATTACATATATGACAACTAAGGTGAGCCGTTATTCATGCCGTGCATGCTTTGAACGAGGCGGGAAGATCTTCGTACTGCACAGGTGAGACTAAACGTTAAAAGAAAACTGCACGTTGATAGGTATTGTGAGCGCATGCAGTGCAAGGTACACTAAGGAACATGCATAAAAATAGTCTCGGAAAAGACGCCGTAAAAGCTTAAAATCACGTACTACTGTCAGGAAGCCTATTGAACCAATAACGACTGTTGAATCCAGAAGGGCTTTATACTAAGGAGATATCGCTGAAAAAGAAGAAACTAAAATAAAACATAGCAGGCCATATGAAAGAAAATTGTAAATTAAAAGCAGTGTGCACATGTCTTCCAAAAATATACTAAAAAGCGTGCAGGAAAAACAATGCACTATATCATAAGAACGCCGTAGAAGATCAAAAGTTAAGTAGAGTAGAAACCTACTGTCAGGGAACGTGTAAAAACAATGGCAACTGTTAAACCATAGATGTAGGAAAATTAAAAAGGATCAAAGGATTGTGTTTAAAAAAAGATCTAACCTTAAGAAAATTGACGTTCATAACTTAAAACACGCAGGAGATGGGTGATTTAAAAATATTGCAAAAACAAAGGCCAATACAGCAGAAACAATAAAGAGACTGGCAACCTTAAGAAAATTGACGTTCCTTTGCGTCCCTCTAGTCCAGTCCCGGAACCATAGAGTTGTGAACCTCCACCAGCAGCTTTGGAGACTGAAAGATGTCATCGCTTTGATGTCACTGGTATATCTAGGCAAACACCGCCCCTTTCCACCAGTACTTTCAGTCTCCAAGCAGCTTGGAGGTTCTGAGCCCAGGGCTGGACTCAGTGAGAACAAATAAGCAGAGCTTGGGTTTTTGAAATTTACTCCTTTTGGTTTATTTTCCCTGTTTGATTTGGTTACTTTGTTTTCTTTTATGTCAGATCTGCTGCTGCGGTAAGGGTTCCTGTGTCTGTGGACCTTTATTTTTTGTTTCTAAAGGATCAGGGAGTTCTTCCCCCTCCCTCTCTGCATTGCCCCAGCGTCTAAACAAGCACAGGGGAGACAGTGCTGATCCGTGGCCTCCCTGCTCCCGAACCCGCGTTGAAAGGGTGAGGAGCAGGTGGAAGGCGGGCAGTTGCAGCAGCAGCGATGCAGGGGCTGAGAAGCCTGTGAAGGTTGTGCCCAGATCAATCAGAGCAGAGAGCCGCCGGAGCTGAAGCCGTTAAAAAGGCTGTGCTCCGGTGTCCTGTTGGCTCCTTTCCCTCACTCCCTTCCCCCCCGGGATCGGTTGCGGTGGTAAGTACCCACGCAGATCTGCTTTGGGGAGCTGGTTTAAACTGGGAGGGGAGGCTTCGCGGCGGCTCCCGGAGTTGCAGGGTGCTCGGGGCCTTGCCACGGGGGGTGAGAGTGTGCTTTTTTGAGCAGGAATGCTGGCAGCGGCCATTTTGAGGGCTGCGTTTTCAACGGCAGGATTTATTGGGTTTGGTAGACAGCCTTGCTCCTGGGCTCACTTGGGGAGAGCAGATAAGGAGCATTTAGTGTGCAAATTCTAATCTGATTTTGATTTTTGCCTTTAATTTACTTTAACTTTATTTTTGATTCAGTTGCCTTTGATTAATTGGCAACCGGGGATTAGTTCCTTTTAGTTAGGAGCAAATATCCTTATTTACAATGATTTTAAATTTGAGCCGGCCTCTTTAAGTTTGTACATAGGAACATGAGATATGCCATACTGGGTCAGACCAAGGTCCATCAAGCCCAGTATTCTGGGCTTGATGGACCTTGTATGGCAGCTCTCGCCTTCCCTCCTCAATTATTTTTGCTTGCTGCAGGCATTTGCCGGTGCGGATTTGTCTCCCTTGACTACGGGAGAGAGCTCCGGGATCCATACATCCGCACTGCAGCTGTGTGAGATGGAGTCTCACCGTTGCTGCAGGATTTAATTTTACACTGTGGAACCGGCTGAGCGGTCCTCGCCGCAGCTGCCAGGTGCATCAGCTCGGTTTGCGGATCGGAGCACTTCAAGGTGGTAGGAGCAGGCAGTGTGGCTTTCTGCCCTGCAGGTAAGGCCTTCGGGCTCTGTCGGTCTGCTGAGGCCTACTTTTATGGGGCCATTTTCTCTCTGGGTGTTTGGACCGCATGGCGAAAGTTGCAGTGAGATGCCTGTGTGAGGAAGACAACAGGCAGAATAGCTAGTTTTTTGGGCCTAATGTTTCTTTCTTTTGTTGGTAGGTTTTTTTGGCAGGCGACTGTCGTCAGACCTCTTTATTTTTGAGTTTGTTCTTAATTTATAGGACAGCAGTTGTGGCATTGATTCCACATGTTCTTTCCCTTCTAATCATGTCTCTGAGGAGCATCTGTTAAGTCCCAGGATGTTAGGCAAATTGCCAGTTTTAGGTTCCAGAGCAGGTATTTGTAAGGAGGGACAGGCTGGAAGTGGGCCTTTGTGTATTCTATACTGGCAGTTGCCCAAAGGCCTGTGTTTCACAGGGACAGGTTTAGGAATCCTTAGGATATAAAGAAGAATATAGCAGTTACCTGTCAATCAAGGAGTGCCTGGGCTAAGGTCTATGGCCACCAGAGGGCAGCGGATGCACTCAATGGGGCCTTTCTCTGTCTGTGTATGCAGCAGTTTCAGATTGCTTATTCTCTGTAATGCTGCAACTCCTGTTTATATAACCAAGATTGCAGCTCTTACCTTCTGTATCGTTTGTTGATCTCTGTTACCCTAACAGCCACAGCTGCTCATGATTCACATATAGTTTTCAGGGCCCCCCATCCCTGGGGGGGGGGGAGGGGGTAAAATACGAAATTGTGTTACTCCTTAAATTCACACAGGCTGCAACCTCTAAGACCTCCATTTGCAAGGTGCCTGGGTGTTTCCTAGCTTAAGGGGGGATCAATTATCGTGTCCTTCCCCGGAAGTTCTCATCTATTTCTAGAGCTGGATTTCAAAAGGACAAAGAAACTCTCTAGTGAGTGAGAGCCTTGTTCATTTTGAGCGAACACGGTTGATGTATTCGGGGGCTTTTGATGCCCTGAACCCCACGAGCTGGACGCTATTTGTTTACTTCCAGGAGTTCTGCTCTCTATTTCGCTCTTCAGCTCCCTGGCAGACATAGCAGGCTGGCAGGGGGGGAGCAACGCCTTCTGCAACGGTGAATCCCTCAGGATAAGGAGGGAAGGAAAGTGGGGTGCAGCGGGGCCTGTTAGCTTTTGCAAAGCTATAACAGCAGTTCAGGTAATTTTAGCTGATCTGCTTTGATTTCATTGGAGGTGGCCGGAGCTTGATTTTTGGAGTCCTATACATCCTTTCCCAGCCGTGCCCAAAACTCTCGGGATCCCAACTTCTGACTACATATTCCTATCAAATGGTAGTTAGTAAGTGAACATAGCAGACGGAAAATCACTATTAGAACAGAGTGCATAGGATGGGTGCAATTTCCTGAAATGTGGAAAAAAAAAATTAACCCAGCTGCAGAGTATGGATTAAACTTTTTCAGTAGGCCTTCAAAGGTTGTTAAAAAAAAAAAAAAAGGGGGCCTAGCTATGTTGGTTTACAGGAATTTCCTTCCGCTGTCCATAGCAGGTCCTATAAGGCGTTAGTCGGTTGATATGGCAGGGTAATATTTGGGCTTAGCTGCTGTGATTTAGCGCTATGATCCGCTGTACACATCAAGTCAAAAGGAATTATGGTGGTAGCTCTCTTGGACAGTTCTAAAAGGTGCTTGGATGAGCGCCTTGGCCAGGCCCCAGGTGTGGAATGCTCTGCCATACGCATTGTTATGAGAGGGGTTTTATAGTTCTGTGGTTTCTTGAGGGACAATATTCCCGTTTAGTTTGGCTTTGTCTGATTTATAAGGTTTGACGGTAGATTTGTAATGTCTTCATTTTGGCTATATGTGGTTTCTTTTCCTTCTGTAAAAGGTGGCTCAGCGGAGAGAGAGGTCGCTGAATAGGACTCTGGCCTTTGAGGCTATTTTGGCTCCCATTCCATTTATCAGAGGTTCTCCAGTACGGAGAGTATCTGCTAGTGTTCAGCGTCTGTCTTAATGGGGGCCAGAAGCACGCAGCCAGGCTAGTTCTCTTGCAGCACTAGCAGCAGCTCAGATTCTGGAAGGCATACATCATATGCTGTGTTTGCGGGATGGCTTGCACGCTGCTTGGCATCAGCCTTCGAGCTCCATCGGCCCATATTAGATTCCTTTGTCCAGTCGTCCTGCTGCGCTCCGCAAAGTTTCAGGCGGTCGCAGGAACGCTCCAGCGGCTGCTTCAACTTAAAGCAGTGGTGCCGGTGCCGGCAGCCCAATACGGTTGATACTCCCTCTACTTTGTGGTTCCAAAGAAGGAAGGCTCGTTTCGCCTGATTCTGAATTTTAAAAGGGTGAATCGGTGTCTGCCCAAAGAATTCTCCGGAGCATTCCTTAAATCCCGAAAGAAACCGTACTGACATACATGATAAGTTCCATCAGCTACTGGCAGGACACAATGCACTCTTGCATGCTTTTTTGCTTCATTGGTCTAGAAGTGTAGTCTTTACCAGGTGGTATAATGGGAACTTCGCTGCAGGTTCTCGGCTTCTTCTTTGCTGACTCAATTGCCACTGCAGAATGGGAAAGCTGTATTTTCTAATACCAGGATCTAGTTGACCTTAAAAAAAAAAAAAAAAAAAATGGAATGTCCAGCTTGGTGCAGGTAGACGGAATGGGGCGTTCCTCTAGCAGGAAGGCTGTGGATTTCTATGCCTGTCATAGGGAGTTCTTTCTGCTGCATTGTGTTGGCACGGAAGTAGCTTCTCAACATCGGCTGAAGGAATTTTTGGTTAAGAGATGTCTTTGTAAAAAACAAAGAAACAAACAAAAAAAAAACGTATTCAGCTGTCCTGAATTGGCCTGTTCTTGATTGACATTTTGAGACTAGAGAGGTGTGGACTCACTGTCTGGAAGAGAGCCCTAGCGATCTTCTTTAGCGTGCGATAGAGTAGGTGGTTCACGGAATCGATCATTGGGGGCACTGCTTTGTCCTTACAGGCTCCCATTGGGGGAGTCTGGGGGGACGAGAGCGTGCTTCCGGTGGTCGCAGTATTTACGGCAGTCTACTCGCCTGGAACAGGAAAGGATCAGGGAGTTGAAGTGACTAGAGTCTGATTTGCTTTGTGGCAAATGTGCATTATGGTGTGATTTGAGTGCTGGCTAATATAATTGGCTTCTTTGGGGTTCTCCCGGAGGTCTCTCTGGTGGGGGAATGGGGCGGCTGACAGTTCGTCCAAGTCAAGGCTCAGTAAGCTCCCAGTTAGTAGTCTTTGTCTTGTCCTTTCCCCCGCTGGTAGCCTTTTGCTCTGCTTGGAGGAGTTCAAAGTTGCAGGCGCTGTCTGGTAAGGAGCCATATTTGTCCTCTTTTTCAGTCGCAAGTTAGTGTTGCGCACGCTCCCAGCTTTTTGGGCAAAGGTGGTTTTGTTTTTTTTCACGTCTCCAGATGGTGTCTCTTCCGGGGTTTTCAGTTACATCTTTTGGACGTTCGACGGGTGCTTAAGATGTATCTCTGTAGAACGGCGTCTTTCAGGAAGTCCGACGGGTTGTTTGTCGCCTTTGGAGGCCCGCGGAAGGGAGAGGCGGCAACAAAGCCCTCTTTTTCGCGGTGGCTAAAGGAGTCTATTGCATCAGCCTACCGGTGGAAGGGTAAAGTGGTTCCGGTTGGTTTGTGTGCACATTCCACCTGGGTGCAGGCGGTGTCTTGGGCGGAGTTCCGTTTAGTGCCGGTCGAGGAGATTTGTAGGTTGTTGGGCGGCGACTTGGTACTCGCTGCATTCCTTTGCACGGCACTTTCAGTTTGATGTGCAGGCGCGAGTGGATGGACGTTTTGGGTTCAGCAGTACTTCAGGCTGGGCTTCAAGGTCCCTCCCGTTGATATTTACTGCTCTGTTACATCCTCTATGGTTCCGGGACTGGACTAGAGGGACGCAAAGGAAGGGAAAATTAGACTTACCTGCTAATTGTTGTTCCTTAAGGAACTCTAGTCCAGTCCCGGATCCCTCCCAGTATATTACACGGCGTGCAGCCTGAAGTTAAAAAAAAAAAAAAAAAGGATGACAGGGAGATGGATTGAGAGACAGGTTTTTGAGGAGAATTTGTCCTGTTCTGGAGGTACACGGGAAAGTCACCGGGTGACCCTTTTTTCCGCAGCAGTGACCTGTGGGCTCTGGAGCGTGGTTATTCCGTCTTTAGGAGCTAGACGTTTTTGGCTGAATTACGGGGACGTATTGTTCCTGGGCGGTTTTAACTACTTCTGTTCCGTTATGCTTAATTCGGTAGCTACTTATTGGTTGCTCTGCTGAGTCTGCTTTGTCAATAGGTACTGGTGGAAAGGGGCGGTGTTTGCCTAGATATACCAGTGACATCAAAGCGATGACATCTTTCAGTCTCCAAAGCTGCTGGTGGAGGTTCACAACTCTATGGTTCCGGGACTGGACTAGAGTTCCTTAAGGAACAACAATTAGCAGGTAAGTCTAATTTTCCCTTCATAACTTAAAACACGCATGGGTGATTTAAAAATATTGCAAAAACAAAGGCCAATACAGCAGAAACAATAAAGAGACTGGCAACAATGTACCAATGGTAAAGAGTAAACACTGCAATATGAATCATGAAACTTGGAGAGGGTGAAAGAAGATGCACATAAGAAGGGCTACACAATACAACCTGCTGGGTACAAAAAGAAAAAACTGTGAGATACAAAAAGAAAAGCGGATGCCACCACGGGAACAATAGATGTACCTTCTGCAATAACCAGAGAAACTTGAAAAAGAAAACAGTGTATCGTTAAAGCTCAAGGGGAGAGAACCTTACCTGCACAGAATGAGAAGGCGGGAAAATTGCCGCGCATGGGCATGTGAACGCTATTTAAAGGAACTAGGAAGGGGTAGGGGCTCCCCCTACTGGAGATAAGCTCTCTTGTTGAAAATGGCTGATAACAGGCAACATTTGCAGGGCTCCCCCTAGTGGCAAAAAATTCTTCACCTAAATAGTGCTTACTGAAATAAAAAACAGCTGCTGACAAAGTATCATAAAAAACTTGCAAGAGGATAAAAATATAAATATATAAATAAATACACAAATAAAACCGGAGAAAGTAAGGGTAAAAATGATAATGCAAATCTAAAATAGCAAGTTGCCATGTAGGTAACCAAAAAATACTTAAGCCCTAGACAATCAAAAAATGCAGATAACACCACATTGTGAAATGTGTGCAAGGGACGTTCTGTTATAGATGATGTAAAAAATAATAGTACACATTGAGAACAAAAACAATAACAATAAGATAAAACAAACCTAATGGACTAATAGACAATAAATAACTAACCATACTGTAAATTAAACAATATACAATATATTAAAAAGTATACATAGGCAATGTTGGTATAAAATATTGTGAATGCATGATAGGCATTTGTGTATAGTAAAGGCAAAAGCAAAAAAGAATATGGTGACACAGACATAATCGCCTGATGGATAAAAATAAGCTATACAATAAACAATTAAAACAATATGCATTGTATTAAAAATGTGTGCGGGGATCATGTGTAAAGGGATACTACAATTGTGTAATGGGTATCAAAGTGCTTATTTAAAAAAAAAACAAATAAAATAAAATAAATTATGATACACAATAGCTTTGTAAGGAACTAATAAAAAGGTAAACCATAAAACTGATGAGTAAATGTGCAATAGCCTTATAAGGAAAAGGAACTCAGAGGAACATATTGTATTCAATTTCCTTATTCAATCCTTTAAGACACACGGTATCAAGCAAAAAAATATATCTTTGTTCTTCTTGAATTAACTTATGATCCAAGTTTCCTCCACGGGGGGAGGGGACCAGTTTTTTAATCACAAAAAACCTTATGTCATTGATGTTATGCTGGAATTGTATCCAATGTGATACCAGCGGAGCTGTGATAATTTGTCTTTTGACACAACTTTTATGTTCTTGAATACAGGTCTTGACAGGACGTATAGTTTTACCGACATACAGAAGAGAGCAGGGACAGATGATAACATACACAACATATGTGGACAGACAGTTGGTATAGGCTCGTAATGGGTATCGTGCTTGAGTAAAGGGATGCGTAATGCACCCTTTCATTGTGATAGCATGTTTGCAAATAGAACATTTATTGCATCTATAATGACCCTTTTCTTCCCGTGTAATTGTAGAAACCGGAGGCATGAACGAAGAGACCAACATATCGCCCAGATTACGTTGTCTACTATGTGCTATTGTGAGATGTTGATTTACAAAGCAAGGGCGTGCTTGTAGGATATGCCAATGGGCTCTTAAAATCCTTTGTATTTTGGAAGAAAAGTGAGAGAACCGGAGTACACAAACAAACTTATCGCTAGATTGTTTGTTTTTGGGCACAAGGAGCTGCGATCTAGAGGAGGACCTAGCCCGTTCTAGACCCTTTTGGACGCATTCCCTTGGATATCCTCGATTATAAAATCGCGCTGCCATATCAGAGGATTTTTCTTTAAAATCGTCAGTGTTGGAGCAAAGACGTCGCAGCCGTAAAAATTGTGATAGGGGTAGGTTCTTTTTGAGATGACTGTTATGAAAACTTTCAAACCAGAGGAGCTTATTACAGTCAGTGGGTTTGCGGTAAATGGTAGTGGTGAATCCGTACTGTGATTTGCCAATGAGAATGTCCAGAAATGGAAGTTCAATGGTATTGGATTGCATTTTAAATTTAAGATTATTGTCTAAACTATTGAGCCAACTGTGAAACTGACATAACTGGGAATCAGTGCCTTTCCATAGAACTAGAATGTCGTCTATGTATCTCTTCCATGAGACAACAAGGGAGGCAAAAGGACAATTTTGTAAATGAAGCTCTTCAAATTGTGCTACGTATAAGTTGGCTATGTCAGGTGCCATGGCGGCACCCATAGCTGTACCTTTTATTTGTTGAAAAAAACATCCATTGAATAAAAAATAATTTCTTGTCAGAGCTATATGAGCCAGATCTACCAAAAAATGAGTAGGGATGCGGACGGGTGAGGGACGCTGGTCTAAATACTTGGTAATAACAGCTATAGCTCCATCTTGCGGAATATTAGTGTAAAGTGACTCGATGTCAAAGGTTACTAAAGTAATATTAGTAAGACTTCCACTGAAGGTGTTCAAAAAATTAATAATGTCAGCTGAGTCTCTGACATATGTGGCAATAAGTGGAACGAAGGGGCGAAGAAAGATGTCTATGAATTGGGACAGAGGTTCAAGGACTGAACCAGTGCCGGAGACTATAGGCCTGCCAGGAGGAAATTGGAGAGACTTATGAATCTTAGGAATGGTGTAGATGGTAGGGACTACAGGGTTTGGAACCTGTAGAAAGGAGTATTCACGTGAAGTCAGAAAACCAGCATTGAGGCCATATAATAACAGAGTCAATGTCCTGTTTAATGGTCATCGTGAGATCATGTGACAATGCCTTATAGAAAGTTACATCATGAAGTTGGTTAGTAAGTTCTTCTATATAGTAGGACCGATCCATTACAACGATTCCTCCACCTTTATCGGCTGGTTTAATAATGATGTCTTGTCGTTGATTAAGTGTATTGAGGGCCAACCATTCCTGATGCGAGAGATTATTGTACCTACATCTGGATTTTTGTTCTAAGGACAGAACGTCACGGAGGACGCAGTCCAAAAAGCATTGTATGGCACAATCTACAGGTGCGGGCGGATACCATCTTGACTTGTTGCGTATAACCGATGGATCATTGGTAGTGGAGGGTTTGTCAGAAAAAAACTTTTTAATCTGTAATTTGCGGAAAAACTTGTGGAGATCAATCCTAGTCTAGAAGGCATCGTATTTGGCAGTAGGAACGAAGGACAGGCCTTTCTGTAAAAGAGCTAGTTCTGAAGATGTGAGAGTTACTGAGGACAAGTTGAAAACAGGAAGGTCATTGGAAATATTGGACACATCTGTATGTGAGTCACAGGCTAATACTGGTTGTGTGAACGGCTGTAAGGAGGTCGAAAGGAGCTGCCCCTGCCTCTTCCCCTGAACTCTAGATGTGAGAAGGAGGGTTTTTTGGGGGGCGTCGCGCTGATTCTTTCTCCCAGAGGTCTTCGAAGAGAAAATCCTGTGATGTATTTGGAGAAAGGGGAAGGGGGATAGAGGCAGGGGAGGCAAAGAGGTCTTCAGATTCACTTCTGATACGCTTGGTGCTTCTTTCATATGTGTCACTAGTCCTACGAGTGGGTGAAAACCTTTTCTTACGCATTAATGCATTACTACGTGAGGGGGATTGATAACCATATGAGGTAGTAGGAATTTCCTGTCTGAATGTGGTAGAATCTCGTTGCCTGAGATTAAAATTATCAGGATTGGTTTCTTTAAAACTCACTTGTCATGAACGATAAAGCAGTATTAAAAACCTGTTAAATAAATAAATCTGAGAAGTTTGCCAAGGATTGTTGCCCCATCTCAAAAGGATATAGCTGAACTAGAAAAGATTTGAAGAGTGACAAATATGATAAAAGGGATAGAAACTAGAAAAGATATGAAGAGAGACTAAACAGGTTAGGGCTCATTGGTTTGGAGGAAAGATATGAGAGGGGATATATGATAGTTTTATAAAATCATGAGTGGGGTAGAATGGTTAAATAGAAAACCGTTGTTTTTATTTTTGTGTTGTTTGAAAAGTAAGATACTCCATGAAACTAATGACCAGCCAACTGAAGACAAATCATAAAAAATTGTTTTTTTTTCAAATGGTGCATAACTAAACTGTGGAGTTTTTTGCTGGAGGATGTGATCAAGACAACTAACAGCGAGGTTTGGAAAATCTATAAAACATGATTAGCCGAGTAGGCTTGGGAGAGCCTTTGCTCATCACAGCTGTTAAGGATGGATCTGCTCTTCGGGATCTGCCGGGTATTTGTGACTCAGACTGGCTACTGTCTGAGACAGGATGCTGGGCTTGATGGACCTTGATCTGACAGCTTGGATTTTCTTGGAGCAGGTATAACTGCTGCTGGTGACATTTTCTGAGGTATACATGTATTGCCATTATAAAGTATGAAGTACAGGCCACAGACAGTACATATCTTCTTGAAATCTCCATCTCTGTGTGCTGTGGCATATATATGTATAAATATGCAGAGCCTGTTCTAAGATCACCCCTTCCGTGTGCAATCCAGTTTACATATGTAAATGCCTCCATAGCTCTTCTAAAATCACCTCCTTGCTGGCTTGATTTAGGGAATTGCACTCTAGCAGGTCAGCATTTGTAATTCTGAAAGCGTGTCAAAAATAGTATTAAGTAGTAAAGAACTCTCATCTTGTAAAAAGTTATTTGTTGTTGTTGTTGTTAAGTGCTGTTGAGTCAGTGTTGAATCTTTGTATGAAGTTATTTAATTGACCTTTGTTTCTGCATTCGAGCAGACTAACCCAGCACTGCACTTCAATATGAATTGAGTGTTGCAATCTTTAGCTCACCCCCTCTTACCGGTTGCATGGGGATGACAGGAAACTTATACTAGATTCCATAAAGGGGCATCAGAATGAGAGCAGTAATGGTCTTCTGTAGTTCATGTAGGATACTGTTGAATTAGAATCACTAATAGTTAAAGGTAAGCAATATCAATATGTTTCAAAATGATGGAACCTGGGCGGTATTAGATGGTTTGATGTGATGGTCACTTCCTAGGTGCTTGTATTAATAATCTACACACCTATTTCACATTCAGATAAAATCGAAGACTAATTTATTTCTTGTACTGGAAAAATGCAGTAGCAGTCACCTAGCAGCGTGGGCACTGACTTCGCAAACTTTTCCATTTAGAATGTGCTTTCATGCTATAACAATAGTTACCTGGTATGCCAGAAAACAAAATGATCATAAAAATGTAAATCAGACCGATACTCTTCATAGCTTTTATTCTGTAAAAGTGATAGGGTGTTTTGGAATAACTTAGTGCTGCCTCACTTTCTCCCCCCCCCCCCCCCTCACCAATTATGTGACCACAGTGATTCTTCATCTTGCCATACTCCTACACATTTTCCAGCACCCACACCTTGGAAACCTCCCCCACTGAGAAGTAACACATGCCACTCAGTGGGTGGGGCTCTTTTGATCCATATTCCTGGCTAGTGCAGAACACTCATGTTTTCCAGATGCAGCACTCAAACTGTGCACCACCGCTCGTTAGTACAAGCATTTTGTAAATTATTCATTTCCACAGTATGCTGTAATTGGAGATGAAATTGAAATTAAAGCTTGGAAACTATGACTTGTATTGTACTCCCTTGACTTGAATTTAAAATATTTGGTCTAAAACCCAGAAGTTGATGTTCTAAAGAGTGAAATATTTTTGCAAATGGGGACAATGTGTGCAAAATATGCAAAACACGCTGAAACGTACAAAAGCGCCAAACGGTGGGGTTTTTTGGATATTTTTTTCCTTTTTCTGTGAAAAAATGAGCAAATATTGGCCCCTCGTTATAGAAAATGTTTGTATGTAGTCTGCTATACGAGCATGTCTATTTGAATTCATAACTGCTTGTTTAGATTTTGCAAAAGCCTTTTATTGATAGCTATATGCAGGTATAGGAAGTATTTCCTTATCCTCGGAGAGAGGGCAGCTTGTCACTGAGGCAGTGGAGAGTGAAGTGATGTCCTAGTCACAGAAGGCATTGCTGCAATTTGAGCCCTAGCTTCCCTGAGTCTAGCCCTGCTACACTAACTACTAGACAGCTCTTTCACTCTGTTAGTGAGCTTCTGAAATGCAAAATCATGCCGTGCGCTCAGATATGAATGCTGTGAAATCAGGCATGCAACAAAGGCGTCACAGGACTGTTTTCCCAAAAAGATTATTGTATCGCATTGTTGGCTTTTTTGGCCGTGAAGTTTACTGTGGCGCTAATTTGTAATTTTACCTAACTTTCTCATATTATAATAGGCTGTTAATCCGTGAAAAAATATGATTAACACAGCAATTTAGTAATCTATTTCCAAATTACCATAAAATGGTGTCATATATTTATTGTAACTGTTCAGCATGCTTTTTTTTTTTTCTTACAGATGGTCACCTGAAGGATGTGCTTCAGAAAAGACCCAAACTGGTAAGTGGTGTTAAAAATTTGATATTCCTTCTCAGAATTTAATCTTCTATAAGGCCAATGTTAGGCCATGGAAAGGACATAGACAATTCCCCTTATATTTTACAAAGGCTCTGCCAAGTGTGGAGCCTCTTGTAAAATATGTTTAAGGACTGGACGTGGAGTTTCCACTATGTCCGATGGGAATAAATTTTATAGTAGTACTGAAAGATTACTGCTATGGGTCAAGGGTGCCGTTTTGGACCTGGCACTACAATGAGCAGGAGCAACTGGGGATAACACTCTTGCTCCTACTAGACCACCAAGGACCCTTTGTAAGAGCTAGGAGTGAGAAGATTATCCCCTGGGAGACTGTGTATTGGAGGGGTTCTTGAGTTCAGGGGGGACCCTTGGGGGTTATTGGGGGTGGGGGTGAGATGCTATTTCTGGGAAGGTGGTGGACTGAAGTGTTGGCCTTTACACATGCCCTTCAAGTTGGCACTTGTGTGTTCCTTGGAGCAGGTGTGAAAGCTGATGTGGAAATCTTTAGCTCTAGACGTGCATTCATTCCCCTTGTAGATTGTTGGCACACTCAAACCACATCCTATCCACACCTAACCATGCCCTCTTACAGTCTGGACATCGTGCTGTCTCCATGTGTGAATAGCACCTGCTGCATGTCTGTGAATGCTGCTATTCATGCGTGAAGATGCTTCTAAAATAATCCCCTGTAATCTCAAAATGTATTACTCCAAGGAGTGAACTATTCTTTTCTTGACTGATACGTAGCATGACTCTTATTTTGAGGAAAATAGCTTCTAGATGAAACCTACTATCAGTCTGAGACCACTAAAGATGATGAAATACCAATCCTTTCTTTTTTTTTTTTAAATGTTTCGAGGCTTTATTAAGTAAGTATCAAATTGATGCATATCAACACAGACCATACAACCAAACAATATTACAAGCACAAAATAGGAAATACTTCCATTGCAAGAGAGCAGCCTTATTTTTATATAATAATATCACGACTCACCCTCCCAAAGAACCCCCCCCCCACCCGATCCAGTTCCCCCCCACCGAGAAGGGCCATCTCTCACAGCCTCTAAGAAACACATTCACACTACCTTATGTAAACCATACATTTTTACAAAGGGATCCCAAACTTTATCAAAGTGCTCCTGACCCCACTTCTGCATGAAAATGGCAGTTTTTAGTTTTGCCACCATTAAGACGCTGGAGTTTCTGATGCTGATTTCAATCAGTGCGGAACTTGGCTGCCACGATGTTTGGGGGCTTATTCTCGCTTGGGACGACTGAGAAAAGCCACTAAGATACCATTCGTGTGAGTGACATCACTTCCTCTGTCCAAATTCTTTTTTCTTAAGTAAACTAATACTTGCTGAAAGTGCCCCTTTTATCCATATGTCTGTATCAAAAACTTGGGATAAATGCTCTGGTTGACAGTCCCAGGAACACGCACCTATGCATATGCTTTCTGACACAATGTCTCTTATTTACAATAGTTTCCCTGGGATCATCATGTTTATGGGTGTATCTAGTCATCAGATTTTATTACTGATTTGGTAATGATAAATGTGAGTTTAGTTAATAGGTCTGTTTTATATGCTTGTAGAATTGTATTGACTTTGTCTGTTTTCTCCAAGTCTACTTTAAATTCGCCTGCTGATGTGAAAAAATGGATTCCAAGCATTAAAAAAGAAATTGAATACTACTTGGAGGTAATATTAAAATATACTAATGGTGCTATTCCTTTATCCCATAGGCAAAACAGAATGTGTCTTAAGGCAGTTTTACAGTCAAAGTGGAAAAAAATAATTCTAACCATATATTAACTGACACTTAAGCCCAAGGTTTCTTTAAATCAAGACATAAGAATTGCCGTACTGGGTCAGACGAAAGGTCCGTCAAGCCCTGTATTCTGCAGACAGAGATCTTAGTAGTCAATACTATTTTATATTGTATTAAAATGTATAGCAAATATATAATACTATGATTACTGGCAGATAATCCACAAACATTGGTGGTAGTCTCAGCATTTGCACTCTTTCCCCCCCCCCCCTCGTTACATACGCTCTCTCTCTTTCCTGTGCTTACCCCAAGGCTTTCTCTTGCTCGCTCTCATCTCCCTCTGTGGCAGTTTGGTTCCCGTGACACTGTCTTGGCTCCTGAGCAATACCTGCTCTCATCATGCCATGCTCTTCAGTCCCCACACTGCCGCTTTTCAGTTCCAGCTTGCCCCATCATGTGGCTGTCACTTGCTGGTGGGGTGTACATACGCACCCTGCATTCTGATGACAGACTCCACTAAGCTTTGCAAATATATCATACTCCTGCTGGAATTCTGCATGCAATAATTCTAAATGTTGCACTTTTTTGTGATACTTAATTTAAAATACAATAAGAAATAAAATATCACTCAGAAACAATAGACTTTATCTTGACAAAGAAAGCATGCAGAATTTTGCATAATTCAGACTTTTAATACAGAATTTTGAATTGTGTGTGCAGAATTCTAGCAGGAGTAATATTAGGGATGGGCATCGATCACATTTTTATGTTCAAAATCGACTCCGTGATTAAAATTTTTAATCCCGTGATTAATCACTTTGTATTTTCTGTCTTGGGAGATAACAAATTCTGTAAAGAAACACTATGAGAATTGGAAAAAACCTCTCTTATTAGCATACTTAAAACTCTGAGACATTTTACATGTATGAATCCCAAAAATACCAGATTTCGCAGTTCAGCCAATTGTGTAAACATAATAATAACTCATTTACATTTTCTTGTGTTGTGGAAGCTCTGCGTTTACTCAGTGTGACCAGCCATTGAGAAGAAACATTCACAAGGCACTGTCATTACAAATGTGCCTAAATAGATTTTTGCTAATGCAGATATAGGGCAGGGTATTCAGAAGGTCCGGTATTTTCACCAGTCCAAAACATTGGTTTCTCCATACAAGACCGGTTCTGACTGGTAGGGTATGATTTCAGCTTCAATGTTGTCTGTACATGGCACGTCTTTATCATCTGAGTCAGGCGGTAGATTAATCGCATACGTTTTCTTTGCTTCTGATTCTTTAGGTGAATGGTCGCATTTTAATGTGGGTGATTTGTATAGACGACAACTTTGAAACTTTGTTCCATGTTGTACCATGTTCAGTGTGACTCAAAAATGTTGGTTTCTTAAATCAATAGTCCAAAGCAGACTCAACAGTTTGGCGTTCCAAATTGAAGTTGACTTTTCAGATGAAATGGCGTCGCGTCTTGTTCTGGTCCTGACCCTGGCCTCTAAAGTGAATGTGATTAGCACCCGCATCCCTTGGGCAGACAGGCATGGTGTCTTGCACTCCTTGCACTCTCCACATGATTACCTGTTTGTTGGCATCGACCATCACTGAATCCAAGGGGGGTAAGCGGAAGCAAATTAAAAATCGGCTGTTGCTGACATGGAGGCTGCTTTGTAAAGGCTGACTTTAGCTTCCGCTTGTCACTTTCTGGTTTCATTAGCCCATGGGAATGGATAACTGTCTTGGTTAGGCATGGAACTGGCAAATAACATATCGGTGGAGACATTAAAATATTGGCTGCCGTTTAAACATTTTTGTTCATATGCTGAAGAGGTTTTTTGGGATTTTTGTTGTTGCATTAATCGCATTATTAATGCGATAAATGCCTACACCTAATATATCTAGCGTGTATATATGTATGTATAAAGAAACAACAAAAGCACAAGAGACTTAACAATGAATTGTAGAGCTAAACACCCTCGGTACACACTGTGTGTCAAACTAAAATGTCTTCACAATGTAAAATTGAAATTTCATTGACTTAAAATTCATTATTGTTTCTTTTAAACATGTTTGTGTATTTTTAAGCCACACTACTGGAAGGCCAGCAACGTCTCTTAAGCATTGCAAAAATCATTGCTTTCATAGTGAATATTTTTTTTAAAAAACATATCTTATCGATGCCATTCATCATTCTGAGTCATGTTGAAAATATGCTATGCTTGCTCTTCAGAGAGAACAATTTTTTTTTTAATTTAACAATTCTTTTATACCCCTTTTCAATGCATTTTGAGGGTGTTTAGCTCTACAATTCATTGATAAGTCTCTTGCACTTTTGTTGTTAGTTGTCTATATATATTTATATCTATATATGAGAGAGAGAAGATCATTAATCTGCAGGTGCTGTGTCATTCAGGATTAATATGGATAGTATCCACTGAGCAAGTGGTCCAGATATGGGCACATTAGGAGGACTATGAGATAGTGATGGTCCACCACAGAATATAAGCACTTGAAACGTATGGGCTCGATATTCTGACCCTTAGGCGGCAGTGAGGCACTGAAAAAACAGTGTTACCCATGGATGTAAGTAATGCATATCTGGGTATCTAGCATCTTCAGCCAGCCACCAATGGACCAATAATCACGCACTACACATGGTGTTAACCAGATATCCTCAGGGGCATAATGGTGGTGTGGCTGCAATATGTATTTATTTATTTGTTTGTTTGTTTATTTAACAGGTTTTATATACCGCTTTATCATTTCAGCCAAAGCGGTTTACATTGATACTTAACTTGGTAATGTACATTAAACAGGGACATTGATATCTTGGATTTTTCTGAGGCAATGGAGGATTAGGTGACTTGCCCAAGGCCACAAGGAGTGCTAGTGGGAATTGAACCCTGGTCTCTGGGTTCCCAAGCCAGTTCTTTAACCATTAGACGGCTCCTCCACTCAATATGCCCAGTTAGCAAAGATATTCAGCAGTACACGGCACCGAGCCAAACGCCATAAACTGCATATCGTTAGGCTAGGTTTTTGGGTGCATTTCGCCTGGTGATATGGCAGTACACCTCGTGCGGAACATCGGCAAAAATGGATGTCAGTTGTACCACAGACAGGAACAGACTGTGCAATGTGGGGCCTGCACATACTGCATGGAGGTGGAGATGCCACAGACATGCCAGGTGACAGAGGCGGCGGCAGCACAATGTGCAGCAACAACAGCAGCGATTGACCCAGTTTGAGAGGCACAGATACTGTACTCCAAGGATATACAAACTGAGGGTAACCTACCTACAGCTGTTGGAGGAGGAAGTGTACCATTGCTACCAGCTGGACAGTGACATCATAACAGGATGCTGTGCAGGGAATTGGAGCCAGCCACCGCCTACAGCCACATGCTGCCAGTGGCTCTGAAGGTGACCACTGCACTGGATTTTTGGCCACAGGAAACTTCCAGCATGTGGTGGGTGCCACAACTGGAATCACCCAGTCTGCCACATGCAACTGCATTGATGCCTTCACCACTGCCCTGGTGAGAAGGATGCAAACCTACATCACCTTCTCTAGCATGCTTAAGCAAGCACAGGAGACGATACAGGCATTTTATAATATAGCTGGCTTCCCATCTGTCATTGGTATCATTGACTGCATACAAAGACGAAAAGCAAACAATATACCTGCAACAGAACCTTTATCCTATATGCGCCCTCCATCTGGAACTGTCTGCCAGACAACTTTATTTATTTATTTAGCTGTATTTGTATCCCGCTTTTCACCGGGTCAAAGCGGCCTTACATAAAAGGGGGGGGGGGGGGAATTTACGTATAAGGGTGGGGCCATCACCGGGGAGGCTACCTTGATGATTTTAACATTAAGATATAGGACAGACGTTAGACTTAGACAGAATTTGGACATGGTCAGGTTAGTATAGTTTGAGTTAGGTGGTCATGGTGGGTGAGATCAGATGTTGTTTTGCTTTTTGGTGGGTGTCGTTGAGGTATTCCTGAAACAGGATGGTTTTCAGCTGTTTTCGAAAAGATGGTAGATCGGTGTTGTTTCAGAGACAGTTCGGTAGAGAGTTCCATAAGGATGGAGCATACAGTTCAAAGGCTTGATTGCAGGTCCGTTGTGAGCATTTGGTTCTTTTGTGAGGGATGGTGAGGGAGTTGCTGGAGGCTTGTCTGGTAGATCTGCCATGAGCTGGTCGGGACAGTAGGGTGTGAAGTTGGGAGTTTCGTGTTTGATGTATGGCTTTGTGGGTGAGTAGGATGGCTTTGTATTTTGTCCTTGCTTCAAGGGGGAGTATGTGTAGGTCTTTCAACTTAAGATCCATTAACACAGTCTCTTAATTATGGGAAAAAATTAAAACATCTATTTTGAGAATATTTTAGAACAAACACCTAATAGAACACAACCCAATCAGTAATCTCTAATCAAACAACTATCTCCATGATTTTCTCTGTGTTCTTAATTATGCAAGCTGTATAGTTGATCAACCCACCTTACCCTACCCCTTTTCAGTGTAATTTCTCTAGTTCATATGTTATCTGTAAACTGTTTTGAGTTCATGATAAAACGGCAAAGAAAACCTATTAAATAAATAAATGTCACACTGAGGGCACCAGGTGAGGACCAGAGGGCATTCCGAAACAGCCATGTTACAACTCCATGAATATACAAGTGGTGGTCGGTGCCCGCATGCTTATCACTGATTTAAATGCTCCTTCCACAATGCCTTCATCCAGTCAGTTTTGCCTGGGTCAAGCAGCAGCCACAGCAATCTGCCTTTTACTTGACCCTCTTTCTTTACCCTTGACCCTGTTTTTTTCCCTTTAAATCTGTACTCCCATGCCTCATACCCTGTTATGCTATTTTTACTTTTACTTTTTATTATTTATTTTTAACCTTGTGCTTTCAGAGTTGTGGTATATTAAATAAACCATAGCCATAACCTTGGAGCTGCATGGTTGCTTGGTAAGTGGACACAGCTGTGAGCAAAGGTGATAGAACTGTGAGTTATGCAACCATGAAAGGAGGCACCCCAGAGTGGGCACATGTTATATGATGCGCCCCAACACCGATGTATAGTCAGAAGGGAGAATTGCGTGGGGCTGGGATGAGAGGCTGCAGTGTAGTGATGCAGTCCCAGGGGGAGCACATCTGAACATTTTACAGGAGATCTCAATGGAGAAAAGCAGGCCAGAGGTGGCAAAACCTCAGAATGCGCTGAAGCAGTGCAGCTTGGAGACATGTGAGAGTCTGAACAGCAGCCAAACATTGACATGCTGCTCAGGGCTCTGCAAGAAACATTGCCAGAATGCACTCCCTAAAGGCACGGTAAATATGTCCACCACCCACCCTTTCCTCCAGCTCCAACACATGTGGTACTGATGTGTGCCTGTCTCCCTGCTCCTACAGGTAACTGTGGATACCCTCTCTGACCATAGCTACTGACACCTGTGTACCACCCACAGACCCTGCAAGAGGAGCGATACAACCAGACACATTAGAGGACCAGGGCAGTGGTGGAACAGGCATTTGGGGTCCTTAAAAGCCGCTTCAGATACCTAGATAAGCTCTGATGAGAAAGGACTGTGTATTAAATGTATATGTAGAGCACGGCATACACCTTGTAGCACTCTACAAATGATTATTGATAGTAGATCGCAGTGGTGGTGAGCTGCTGTACAGCCCTGAATGTGTGTGTGGAATCTTCACAGCCTGCTGCATCCTACATAACCTTGCTATGCAGCGCGGCATCCCCATCCCTGAGGGTGAAGTGACAGAGGAGACAGAGGCTGCAGAAGAGGAAGGGACACAGGGGGAATCAACAGCAGACAGCATTAGCACTTGCCATCAGGAACAGACTCATCCGTGAAACCTTCTAGAGTAAGTGCAGTCAAACACTACATAAACGGTGCCCTCTTACCACCCCCACCACTCAGCTCGTGATCAGACCCTGCCCACTTCCCAACTTGGGCACTGCGTCACAATGGCACAGTCTCAGAGGCATTTCTCACCATGTCCTCGTCCTCCCCTGTGATGGAACCTGTTTCATGCACTGCATCGGTCTCTGATACTGCTGCAGGATGCCCCTCTTGAAGGGCAGCAGCATCCTGCCCCCGGCTGGAGGCTAACAACTGGCGATAGGTGTTTGGCATGGAGGTCATGTAGGCTGCAGTCTTCCTGAGGAACCAAACCTGTGCCTCTGCTCCATCATGTGGTTGTCCAGCAGCATCTGATTGCTTGCCTGCAGCTCCTGGCAGATGGCATGCAACTCTGAATGCATGCCCCTTGTGCACTCCAGCAAAGGTGACCCCTCCCAGCGCAAATGTAATTTATTTTATTGTTCATTTTATTGTAAACTGCTCTTATGTCCCCCCCCCCCCCGAAGGGTGGTATATCTAGTTTTAATAAACATAAACAACTGTTGTTCCAGTCATATGTCTCAATACTGTATCTCCCAGGTCCTGGATGGGGAAGGCCAGTTCACTAGCTGCAGACTATGCTTGGACAGTTTCCTGATTTCTGCTGGTCATGGTGCGCTGATCTACTCTGATACAAATGGGGGTTGTCTGAGATTCCTGTGCTGCATCTGTGAGAGCACTGGAGCCATCAAGCTCCAGGAACAAGCAGGAATGTAGTTTTCACGTATGGATGATGTCAGTACCGACAGAGCCCAGGCGGAAATGCACCCCAGCATCCAACTGGAAAACTTTTGGGAGCACTCCACTGTGCCTGTGTGACTGCCTTCCCGTCTTCCCAACTCCCTCTCTTCAGTTCTTTGTTTTCCGTGAAGTCAGCAGAAAGCAAATCCTATCGCTGCAGAAAAACTTCTTTTTGTGGATAGTACCTCTGCCTTCCCGTCGACACTGGCAGAGTCTAGGACATCGCTGGTTCTCTTATTCTTTTCTTTCTTTCTTTATTATTTATTACAGGCTCTTATATACCGCACTATTTGAGATCAGCGCGGTTTACAATATAACAATATACCAGAACAAGCAGCTGTTTGGTTTTACATAGAACAGGAACAAGAACTTGGATAAAACAAGGGGGAAATTATTAACTGAAACTATTTACTATTTACTTTCATTTCTTTCCTTATTTTCTTAAAAAAAAAAAAAAAAAAATACTCGAGCATGGACCCCCTTTATAGGCCTTAAGCCTACCATATTCTTCACTCTTGAAGGTATGGAGAAACCAATTAGTGGTTTCAAAAAATGTTCAAATTGTGCCAGCACCATTTTGGTGACTCACTAAAATGCCTTGGTCCAGACCACCAGCCAAAAGACTGTTCCCTCTGTCAGAAAATGATACAGAGAGGCCTGCAAAACCGGGTTTCTAAATTTGGAGCACTATTCGCTTCGGATGCAGTATCAATGGCATCCACTTCATCGAGGGCCTCATCATCCTCTCATGGATCCTCAGGTATCTTTGAAGTCCAAGCATAAGGCTGCATCAAAGTCTGATGGCACTGAGATCCCTTGGGGGTTGCCTCAGAGGTAGATTGGTCTGCTGAACAGCCATTTTGGGAGGCCCTGTCCTCCAAAGCCATTCAGGGGCCCCAGGATGCTCCTGAGGCCTCGACCTCCGGAGAGCTACTGTCGCCATGCTCTGGGACTGTAAATTCTAATCTAATAGCCCCCACTCTAACTCATAAATCATCTAACCACTAGAGTGTGTATATGGTAACTAAATCCTATGTATCTATCTTATTTTGTCGGAAGTTTTTGACATGAGAGGTCTCCCCCTCCTGAAGCGTAACTTCCCTTTTAATCAAAACTGCGGTTAATATTCCGCTAATTCTTAATCGTGAAATTGTGCACACTATTCAGTGCTATACCACAATATACAAGTCTCTCAATATAGCTCAATAAAGATAGCTTAAATACTCATCTGATTAATGTGTTATCTGGTTCGCTCAAGGGGATCTAAGTAAAATCTCCCTCACAATCTTTGCAGTCAATATCGCCGCTGTTTCTCTCAAGGGGATCTATGGAAAATCTCCCTCACAATCTTCGCAGTGCTGTACATATCTCCGATATTGACTGCGAAGATTGTGAGGGAGATTTTCCATAGATCCCCTTGAGAGAAACAGCAGCGATATTGACTGCAAAGATTGTGAGGGAGATTTTACTTAGATCCCCTTGAGTGAACCAGATAGCACATTAATCAGATGAGTATTTAAGCTATCTTTATTGAGCTATATTGAGACTTTTATATTGTGGTGTAGCACTGAATAGTGTACATAATTTCACGATTTGTGACCTAGCCAAGGGTCTCTATCATGGTAACATCAGAGAAGGAGATAAGGGCGGAGGAACTAGAGATCCTCTAATAGCACCCAAGGAGGCAGCCACCTTACCACATCCTTCATGTCCTTATGCTACAAATGCGGGAGATGCCTCTCACGGTCTCTCCTCAAAAGTCAACATCTCGATACCGTGTATCATGTACAAGAGTGTCCCGGCTTCCAAAAGCCACAGCTTCCCCACCACTCCATGGTAGTGGAATCAGCGATGAGCTTTTGATTCAGCGCAAAAACTCACTCCTCTAATCCTCTATGTAGAGAATCGAGAACTCTCGACGCCTTTGGGCATCGATGCTTCAAATCATCAATGCTCTCGGCTAGGATTAACTCTTATATCCTCTCCTGTTCCTGAAAGAGGTCTCCAGGGGTCTCGAGGTCTTTGCCCCTCTTCTCCCAGATGACATAAAGGCTTTCCATTTGGACACTGGGGAGCATTCCCACACGGGCTCCATCGGTACCAATGTCACCCATATGTGAAAACTAAATTCCTGCTGTTCCTGGAGATCTCCTGTTACAGGTGAGTAACTAAACTTTCCCTGGTTGGACACCATCTGCTTGAGCCATTGTAGGTTGCGATGGTCCTGACTTTTGGCTGGTCTGTAGGAGAGCAAGAATGACACAGGTCAAGTCTCGGCACTAGCCAATGGAACAGGAGAGGGAATGCGTAGAGTGTGCATCAGCCCTGATAAGGGCCAGTGGCCCCATTTCAGCTCCCTGCCACCATAGCCGTATCTCCACACCAAATAGATTCGAGAGGTACAGTTACAGTGTGTTGCGAACCATGGAGAAGTGGCATAAAGCAGCAGTATGTGAAGTAGGTTTGCACAGAATGCATGTCTCTCAAGGTTTTACATGCAGAAAGCTACAAAGGGTGGATGTGTGTATCTGGCAACATAGCATCTGCCTGCTACAGATTCCCACAGCATACTCCCAAGGCAGCAGCCAAGCAGCTTACACATCAAGGAGCAGGCCACAAAGAGGAAGGGCTACACAGCACTGTCTGCTCACATGTGCCAAGGGCACGGTGAGCAGACACTGTACAGAGCCCTGATGTCCTTTGCACATTTGCATACCCAAACACACCATGAAGTCTACTGTGGGGGCATACTCCTTACTCTTAACTTTCCCCAACCATACTTTGCAGATATGAGTCACATCACCTATGAAGGAACAGCTCTGATGTGCTTCTGGATGTACAGAATGGAGACCCAGACACTGCTGGAGAATATAGCATCATTTGCCAAGGGACAGCAGTGGTGTCATAATACTATACAGTTCTTCCCCGATAATACAATAAACCACCCCCTGACCCCACAATGGGGCACATGAAAACACATTTGAGTGTCTGAACAGGTGGATAGGAGGAGAGGGGAATGGCCAGGTAAATTAGTAGCAGTGAGATGGCAGTCAGGATGGGCATGAGAGGGCATGGAGGATGGCACGAGGAAACACGGATATATGGTGGATAGCATGGTGTGGCTAGGGATGAAGGAGAGGGTAGGCGGTGATACATAGGAGTGGAATGTCAGGCATTTAACAGCACTATGGATGACAACCCAACACCTGTGCCATTTGGCAAAGCAATCTAGCATGTGACACAGCAGCCAGGGAGCAGGAGCTACACAGCCTTTGTGTGGCAGAAGCAGAGCTATCATGATCTGCAATGCCAGTGACGGCATTCATGAATTGCAGCACCTGCTCTTCTAGGGGGCTCGGTGTTTTCTGTCACTTCGCAGTTCTTAAAATATGCGGTTATGAAACTGCAACCCAGGACATGCCTTGCCCAAAAGGATAACCCGCATAAGGTTCATGCACAGGAAAGCCGAGTATTGGTGCTGATGGTGTGTGCCGGGAGCCGCTATATCCATGGAAAAGGCTAACCGTGGATATTCAGCATATTGACCAGCTGACCAAGGCAACCAGGTAAGTGGAATATCAGCCCTTGCGTAGTTAACAAAAAAAAGATGAATGGAATATCCCGTTTACATAAGAACATAAGAAATGCCATACTGCGTCAGACAAAAGTCCATCAAGCCCAGTTTCTTGTTTCCAGTAGTGGCCAGTCCTGGTCACAAGTACCTGGTAGGTTCCCAGAAGGCACACAGGTTCCACAGTGCTTATCCCGGGGCAAGCAGTGGATTTCCTGGGTCCTCATTAATAATGGTTTATGGACCTTTCCTCCAGGAACTTGTCCAAACCTTTTTTTTTTAAACCCAGCTACACTAACAGCTTTTACTACATCCTCGTAACGAATTCCAGAGTTTGATTAAGCATTGAGTGAAAAAATATTTTCTCTAATTAGTCTTAAATGGGGTTATATTGTAGTTTACTATGCAGTTAACCAACAAAATTGGGTAAATGGGATCTTTTACCATGTGGTTAACCAACAGAGCTGGGCAAGTGGACTCTTGGTTATGGTGCGCTAAACATCAATACCTAGAGGTGCCGCCATCACAGCACGGGTATCAGCTGCTATGGAATGTTCCAGGCAGCCAGACTGCTCCCACTGGATAGATATGGGTGTCTGTATGCTGGTCACTGGGCCAATATAGTTGGAGGAACATACCTGTACCTTATGAGGTGCTGCATGCTCTGGTCCCTGCCTCATCACCCACATTACTGCACCTTGTTTCCTGACGTGTGTAGGAACCTGTCACTGTACTGCAGCTCCCGTTCAGTTGCCCATACCCAAGTCCTCCCACAACCCTGTCACCCAGAAAGAGACAAATCCTGTGATCAGGCATCTCTGTCGTGCCCCAGTCATGTGTATGCTGTCCGACACTAGCTCTCCTAACTGTACAATGATTGTGCAGTGAGGACACAGCCATTGCCAATAGTAGAGCCCAGATGGGCGTGGCATGATCACTGGCTAGTCTGCACCACAGTATCAGGCCATGCGATTTACATGAGAACCCATGTGGTCCCTCCCATGCTGTGTGCCCACTCCCATCTCATTACCCATTCCATAGATGTGCCACAATGGTATGACACTTCATACATAGGCATTTACACCATTTATGTAAACCTTACCAATGGATGTACATACCATAAATACAGTCTGTAAATAGATGTAAATTGTTGTACATAGTTACCATCAGTTGAAATCCAAGTTAATCTACCCTGTTCATTGTAAGTGCTTTGCTTTGACTGCACAAATCTGTTATATGTAAACCGTGCTGATTTTTAAGAGTGCAGTATATAAGAACAACAAATAAATAAAATAAATAAATGTTACCTGGGACCTGTGTCCAGGCTCCAGCTGACACTGTCCGTGCTCTCACCTGTGTTGCACTACACCCACACTTAGGTATGCGTGCGACAACGCAATCACCCAGATGTGCAGATGCCATCACCAGATTGCACCCACACCTGGGCTTTCAGCATATTCCATTCCCATATTTCCACAGCCCACATTACACGGTGTCTCTCAGCCTTGCCACTGTGGGACTGCTGGCCTGGTCACCACTTTAGCCTGTGCCCTCAACATGTTCTCACGCTCAGATCCTCAACACCGGCTCTGACTTGTATAGTGCAAACCAGTATCCACAACCCAGTGCACCAGACCTATGTTGCAGAAGGCAATGACAACAATAAACAGCCTTTATTAGAACAACACACCAACAACACCCCCTTCCCTCCCCTCATTAGCCCTGCCAACATCACCCTTCCCCAAATCATTCCATCCCTATCCTTCCCCAGATCATTCTAGGGCCCTGGGGAACCCTGGCTGTAGCTCTGCAGGGCCTGAACTATGGCCAGTAGCCCTGTGCAGATGCCCTCTGCAGACTCCACCACTGTCTCCCTCAGGAGCCGCAGCTCCTCCACCTGAGTGGCCATAACTGCCACCAGTTCCTGAGGGGAGGCCAATGAGGTGCCCGTGGCAGGGAGTGCAGGGGGCATAGTTGGCATCTGCTGACACAGGGGTCCTGGGTGTCAGCAGAGCCTCCAAGCCCACCTGACACCACCCGTGGTGGTGCTGGGGTCTGCTCATGCACAGGAGGCTCTGCTGACACCCTGCGCTCCTCCTGGCCTTCCTCATTGATGGCCACAGTTGGTCTGGCTGGGCGCTTGTACCTAGCAGATCATGTGTGCTTGCATCAGTGGGACTCGCTCCCCTCTCCGGCATCCACTGCCATCCTGGTTATGTGCACCTTATGTCCCCCCGCCCCTGGAGCTCCCCCCAACTCCTCCTCTGCCTCAGCCTCCTCTTCCTGCTGATGGTCCCCCTCTGCCTCTTCCTCTGCTGCCACCTCCGGGGCTTCCTTGGCGATCTCATCCTTCTCTTCCCTCTTGGAGGTGCTGGCTGTGGGGGGGGGTTCAGGTGTAGTGGTGGTGGTGCTGGTGCTGGGACCGAGGCTGAAGCTGGAGCTTGCTGCCTCCAAGGATGCTCCTGCAGGTGGTGGGTGTGGCTGACTGGGCTGGAGAGGTTGCCTGGCTGCTTCCCTTAGCCCCTCCTCCTCTGCTTCCCTGGCTTTGAAAAGAGGGATAGTAATCCATAAGATGGGTGAAATATTGGGGTTGCAGGAGATGGACAGAGCTGACAGACTGGCACACACAATGGCAACAGTGCATGCACACTCCATTGGACAGAAACATATCTACACATGCTAGGCTAGTAATATATCTGCTGTTATCCACAAGTTGAGGCTGTACATGTCGTCATTTTCTGTATTTCTTGCAGGTATGTGTACCATGCCATGTTCTGGCTTACCTGTGGCTGCTGCCACCTCCTCGCTGCCGCATGGTCCTAAACCAGCACTTCAGTGACTTGAGGATCTGGTGCACCCCAAAGTCATTGTGGGTGAGAGATATGTGGTCAGATCTGTGCCCTTTGGTGCCCACATTGATCCTACACTGCTACCACTTACACAGCTGTTCCCAAGGCCCCTGTCCACCCTTGCAGTGGCATGTATGCCCAGTCACATTGGGGATTTCAACATGTGTCACTACATTAACATCTGTGTACCCTCTACCAGGGTACCCCAAAACCCCTGTGTACAACTGGTATATTGGTACTGCTCCCTGACCAGGACATCTACAGGTTTTTCACACTGCATCCCAAAACTGGGACAGGTGTTCAGATATTGGTCCCTTGCAGGGCATAATTTGCTGCTCTATATGGATCTCTGTAGTTTATGCCACTACATGTGGGGCTTCATAGACACTACCTGGTGGTTTTCACTATCATCTCCACATCACCTTTATCCTTTCCCAGTCCTCTGGGCATCAGCACATTGTGGCTGTCGGCTTGATCTTGCATATGCTACCTCACATACCTGTCTTTCACCTCTGGACTTCATAGGGCCGTCTCTGTTCTGCCACTGTCCCCCTCCAGTGCCCCTTCTCCATGCCTTGTGCCTCCACTTTCACCATCACATTTCTTCATCACTTTTTTCCTACCCCGCACCTCACTCTGTCCCATCCCTTCTCATCCATGCCTCCCCATCCCTCTCACTCTGCTAGTCAGCCCCTCCCCCCTCTCTTCCACTCTTCCCAGCTCTCTTATCCTTCTATCTTGTCCTGCCCATTCTGTACCTTCCTCTTTTGACCCCACTCTGATCATCTGTCATTAACCCTATAGCACCACTCTTGGAGAATGAGGCCCTGGTTTGTGTGTTGTGATTTCTGTTGGGTTACATTTGTGTGATTGTTGCCCAGAGCCACCTTGTCATGCTATGTGCCTCACGTTCTAGCTCTGAAACGTGGTGATATGTGGGCAACATGGAATTAGGTGATGCCATACTGGAGAATGGCCAGGTGCAGGTGCTTTAGCTCCCAGTCCTGTGCAGGCAAAGGGGGCATATCTTACAGCTGGTGCAGGCAGCCAGTGTTTGCATCATGATTTATTTATTTAACAGTTTTTCTGTACCGCCCTTTCATAGGATTCAGAGCGGTTTACATATAACATGAACCAACAATCAAATAAAAGTTACATTGAACAAGGGTGATTAAATTTGGTAGATTATATGGGGGTACAGTATTAGTGTTGCGGGTGACACATTACAGCAGATAGGGAGTATGTTCTTTGGAGGGTGGAACCAGTTGGGTGAAAGAGAGGTAGGTTGGGTTGGGGGCAGACAGGTGGGAGGATATGGGTCTGTACACCAAGGTGCTTCAGTATATACATTGTTCATGGGGTGTTCCCTTAGTATTCAGTAAATAGGATGGTCTTTATTGCTTTTTCTGAAGTCTGATATGTACTTGATGACTCTTATTGAGTTAGGTAGGTCATTCCATAAGGAGGGAGCATATAAGGAAAATGCTCTCTTACATGTCATTTGCTTGGCTTTCCTCTTGTGCGTGGGGATGTTCAGAGTGTTGTTGTTTCAGGTTCTTCTTGTTCTGTCCTCCAGTGTCTTATTTTATCAGTGGTTGAAGAACTGGGGGTGCCAGGTTGTGGATTATTTTGAAGATGATCAATAAGGCCTTGTATTTGGAACATGTGGCTATTGGAAGCCAGTGTAGTTGTAGCATAGGGGTTATGTGGCAGTATCTTGCTGTTCTGGTTATTATGTGTGCATGCAATAGTGTTTTGTATAAGTTGGAGTAGAAGTGTTGGGAGACCTTGATAGATTATATTACAGTAATCTAGGGTGGGGGGGGGGTTATAATGGACTGGCAGACTGATCTGAAGTCACTGTCACTGAGTAGAGGCTTGAGTTTGTGTATGGTTCTTAGCTTTTGGTATGTTGTCTTGGTTGTTCTCTTGATGTAGGTCTGGAAGTTGAGTTGTCTGTCAAATGTCATTCCAAGGTATCTGACTTCATTCTTGACTCTTAGAGTGTAGTCTAAGATGTTTATGGATTCAGGTGAAGAGAATAGTATGTTCCTGGTGAAGTGTAGCGCTTCTGATTTTTTTGAAGTTTATAGTGAGGTTTTGTTCCTTAAGCCATCCAGTTATTGCTTCGAGGCATAAGGTGATTTGCGTGTAATCGGGTTGTGCAATGTTTACTGGGGTAAAAACCATTATGTCGTCTGTGTATATTTTGTATTGGATTTTGTGTTTTATGATGTTAGAGTGGCTGTATGTAAATGTTGAAGAACAGTGCCGAGAGGGCAGAGCCCTGTGGACACCTTGTTGCTGTGTGAATGGTCTTGATTGTTGGTTGCCAGATCTCACTTGTTGTTGTTTCCGGTTTGATAGATTAGATGAGAACCAATTCATCATTGTTCCATGGATCCCTATTTCGTGAAGCCTTCGCAGCAGGGTCCTATGATTGACGGAGTCGAAAGCTGAAGTGATATCAATGAAAAACAGGATAAAACCTTGATACCATTTGTTATGGTGTCAAGGAGTGATGTAATTAGTGTTTCCACACTGTGATTGGGTTTGAAGCCGTACTGATGTGCATCTAATGAGGCATGTTCATCTATGTGGTCTTGTAGTTGTTGCAGGTCTACTTTTTCAATCACTTTGGTTATGAATGGTAAGCTTGATATTGGCCGGTATGAGCTGATGTCCTTGGTGTTACCTTTTAGAATGGATCTTATTGATGCTTGTTTAATTTGAGAGGGTAGGTATCCTTGCGTGAGTGAAGACTGGGTGATTTTCAGAAGGAAGGGTGTTAGGTATTCTTTTATGAGTTTGATCCATGTCTTTATGCTGGTTATGATGGCTTCCAGGTGCTCTTCAGAGGGAATGCGAAGGGATTTCCATGAGTTTATATTCTTGAGGTATGGCTGCTACAGATCTAACAGGGTAAGATCATCACCATCTAATGGGGTAGAATCCGAGGAAGGTGCATTTCTGTATTTTAGCATCAGATAGTCTGCCATTTCTTGGGAATCTGGTGTTCTTTGGCTGTTTTGGAATGCTAATTGTATTCACTATTTCAAAAAGTTCTCCTGGTTTATTGAGTGACTTCGTAATTAGATTTGTATAATATTCCTTCTTGCATCTGTTTATCATGTTGTGATATGAGGCTTGCATGTCGTTGCATTTGATTAGGTGTTCCTGGTCTTTATTTTGATGCCATTTTCTTTCTAACTTCCGTAGCAATTTCTTTTGGCTGTTAATTTCTGTTGAGAACCAAGGAGCGTTGTGTTTCCTTTTGTCTTGGACTACTCTTCTTGGGGCCATTGCTGCATTTTTGAGTGTGTGGTTCCAGTTATTAATTATAGAGTCTAGATCAGGCGTGTTTTGTCCCAGCTCTGGTAGAACTTCAGAAATTTATCTTTGTTGAAGGTTCGAAATTTTCTCTTTTCTTTTGGAGTTCCAGCTGATGTTCCTTTTGTCACAGGCACATTAATGGAGAAGTTGATTATGTAATGGTCCGACCATGGGATTGGGGTGATGCCTAGGTGTGTCAGTAGGTTGTGATCACTGTATTGGTTGGGTGGGTATATAAGAGAGTGTGTCCCCCCTTCCTTGTGTGTTGGAGTATTTACGATCTGGGAATAATGTAGATCCTTCATAGCATTAGTGAATGAGGTTGCATCCTTTTGAGATAAAGAAGGGAGGTTTGGGTCTCCTAGTACAAGGAGAGGTTTGGTTGGTATCGAGTGGGCGCATACTGCCTCAGGATGGCTAAGAGTACTTCCGCATCAGAGCATGGTGCCTTGTATATTAGGCATATTGCTATGTTCCTATTTGAGACTGTTATCGTGTTACTTCCTTTTGATAAGAGATGATTGTGAACTTGAGATGTGATTTTGCTATAATGAGGACTCATCCTCCCCTTTGAGAGGGCCTTATGCAATTGTGTATGCTTAGGAGGTCATTTGGTTTATAATGACATTGTCTGTCTGTGACTGAGAGACATGTTTCGGTGATGCATATTGTATCTTGGTTTGTATGTAGTCCAGTATAGTATGTAACTTGTTCCAAATGGAGCGAGCATTAATTAGTGCATTTGAGTAGGTTATGTTGGTGAGTCTCAGTTGGAGCTATTTTCAGTAGGTTGAGAGGGTTTATTTGTACAAGTCTACATGGTCTGCCATGTATGTTTTGGTGGATATGTATCCTTTTCATTTCATATCCACTTCTTTGGATTATAGCAATCATCTGTGCTGTTTGGTGGAGGGTGGGGTCCCTGGCATTCAAGCATGAGGGTTTGAGGAGTAAAAGTATAAGGAGTGTAAGGGTTAATATTCTCTTATTTATTATGCAGGCTATGCTGAGGTGCCTGGTATAGGTATGCTGGTGTGAGAGAGTTGAGCTTGCTGGTCATCACAGGAGGCGTTTGTGATTGTACGCTGTCTCTCATATTGCTTGCTTGTGGCAAGGGATTGTACCGTTGAATCAGTTATGATGGAGCTCTTGTGGATAGTTGATTGAGGTGTGCGTTGTTACTGGATCTCCTGTAAGGATTATTTATTTATTTATATTTCTTATATACCGCACTATTTGCAATCAGCGCGGTTCACATGGAACAGAAACATCCGACAACTTAAATATGTCTGGTCATTACATTAAACAGGAAATGCAACTTGGAAAAAGGGTACACTATATACATATGAGGTGTACTGAGAAAGGATAATGTTTGGTGTTTACATTGTAGGGGACACCTTTTATTTTATTTTATTTATTTACGTTCTCTTCTATACCACGCTATTCAAATCAGTGCGGTTTACATATAACAGAACATATACAAGGCAGTCAGGCTGCATTGTATTTACAATGAACAGGAACGATAACTTGGACATAACTGGGGTAACTATCTACAAAGTATATACACTAATAACAGTCTGAACCTCCTAATCTTTACGTGGAGTGGTGTTTGAGGGGTTAGCTGCAGGAGAGTGTGTTGGGTGTGTTGTTGGTAAAGTCCTGTAGCTTGGGGTGTCTGTTTGTGAGCTATCTTCCGGGTAGTACTGCAAGAATAGGTGGCGCTTCAGTGCCTTCCTAAATTTGGCCAGGTCAGTACATGCTCTAATGGCTGTCGGGAGGGCATTTCAGCATCTGGGTGCATAAAGCATGAATGCTCTGTTGGATGTTTCGTGGTTGCATTTTGTTATTGCGTTGGATGTTGCGTGGTTGCATTTTGTTATTGCGTTGGGTGTTATCAGTTTTTTGACAGCTGCGGGTCTTCTGGATCTGGTCGGAGGTGTGGGGTGGATTTAGCCCAGTGATAGAGGTGGTCGGTTACATAGAAACATGATGACAGAAAAAGACCACAAGGCCCATCTAGTCTGTCCTTCCATAACAACTACAACAGTCCACTTTTTACCTTTAGAGATCCTCTGTGTTGGTCCCATGCTTTTTTGAATTCAGTTACTGTCAGTTGGTTGTTTATGGCCTTGAAGGTCATTACTAGGATCTTGAAAGCTAGTCTGCCATGGATTGGTAACCAGTGGAGTTATTTCCGGATTGGTGTAATGTGGTCTGTTCTTGATGCTCCGTATAGAACTCTGGCGGCTGAGTTCATTGCCAGTTGGAGTGGGTTCAGTGCTACCTGTGAGAGTCCGTGTAGGATTGCATTAGCATAGTCGAAATGTGGGATTACAAGGGCTTGGTAGATTGTGCGGAGGTTGTCAGGGTCCAGTAGCGGTCGCAGATGTCGTAGTGTCCGTATTTTGTGGTATATTGCCTTGACTGTGTTTCCTATGTGGGTTTTTAAGTCCAGCCATTGGTCCAAAGTGACCCCCTAGGTAGTGGATTGTGGGTTTGGCAGTCAGCTCGGCATTCTTCACCTTTTAAGGTGGCTGGAGGGGTGAAACCTTGGTTCCTCATGATGAAGAGAACATCTGTTTTGTTGTGGTTTATTCTGAGATTTTGGGTATGGAGCCAGTCGGCAACCACGTTGAAGCAGCTTGTTAGTGGGGAGAAGTTTGGGCTGGTCCGTTGAGAAAGGCATGTATAGCAGCACGTCATCTGCATATACCTGGCAGTTGACGTTAAAAGAGTGGATCAGGGCACAGATGGGCTGCATGTATATGTTGAACATCAGTGCTGATAGTGAAGAGGCCGGCAGCACACCCTGTTTCTGTTGGAAGGCTTCCGAGGTTGAGGTGCCGATTCTTAAGTGCTGCCATCTGTTGGTCAGGTAGGATTTGCACCAGCTTAGAGCTGAGTCCTGTATTCCCTTTTCCTCGAGACGACCCAATAGCAGCTCGTGGCTCACAGAGTCAAAGGCTGCTGTGATAGCCAAGAAGAAAAGGGCAAACCCTTGCCGGATGTAGTCGATTCCAAGTACTATTGTATTGAAGAGGGTGGTAAGGAGGGTTTTGACGCCATGTGCTTCTCTGAATCCGTGCTGACATGGATATAGCGGTGTGGCCGTCTCTATATGGTGTTGAATTTGGCGTTGGACTACCTTTTCTATTATCTTGGTGAGAAGCGGAATGCTTGAAATTGGTCAGAAGGATTCGACCTTCAGGGGGTCCAGTTTGCTGGTTGTCAGCAGCGGCCTGATGGAGGCGTGTTTCAGTTTTTGTGGGAAAGAACCCGATGAGAATGACAGATCCATGAGCTTGGTTAGGAACTGGCTGAGTTCGCTGCGTAGTTCTTTTATCCAGAACGCTGGACAATGGTCATTTGGTGCGGTGGTGGTGTTGATGGAGGCGACGGTGTCCTCAATGTCCCTTTTTGACAGGGATCTTTAGTTCAGCCCTTAGGTGCAGGCATGCCAGGTGTAGGCACACCTGGGAGGTTGTAGGTCTTTATATCTTGCCGGAGCGTTGCATCAAATTTGTGCAGGGTCTGGTATATGGCTTACCCTGTTCTTTATTGGTGGACAGGCTGTGCAGCACAGTGTGGGACCGCTTGAAGATGCTAGTCTTTATCTGCCATTATATACAGATTTTGGAAACATGACCCAGCCTCAAACATTTTGTTGAGCATTTCAGTTTTGTGACTTACTCTAATGCAGATTTAACGAGTATGCAAGAAAAAGCTGAACCTGTTTTCCATGACTGCTGTGTGCTTGTTGGATCCAGGAAGGACCTTTTGTTTGTACATACGAGGTGTGACAAAAAAAGAAACAAGACTGTCCCATAAATGTTTTATTACAAAATCTACAGAGAAATTACGCATTGTCTCCTTCAACGTAATCCCCCCCCCCCCCCCCCCAGAGTTAATGCACTTCTGCATTCGCTTCTGCCACGTACGGAAGCACTTGGTAGAGTCCTCCTCCTTGAGGTCCCTCGGCTCACTTGTCACAGTGGCCTTGATCTCTTCTACAGAGGCAAAATTAGTTCTTTTGAGCACAGTTCAGTCTGGGGAAGAGCCAGAAGTCGCACGTTGTGAGATCTGGGAACTAAGGAGGGTGGTAGAGAACTGTGATCTGTTTGGCCAAGAACTGCCTCACACTGAGCGCAGTGTGTGTGGGCGCATTGTCGTGGTGGAGCAGTCACGACTTGTCTCTCCACACCCGCCTGCTGCGCCGAACCCAGTAATGGAGGCGATTGAGGACCTGCTGGTTGACTGTCTGACCCTCAGATACACTCATGATGGACCACTCCCTTCTGGTCGAAGAATGCAATCAGCATGACCTTGATCCTTGATTTGGACATGCACGCATTCTTGGGTCTGGGTGACAGTCGAGTCTTCCACTGCAGGCTCTGTCTCTTGCTTTCAGGGTCGTACTGGAAGACCCAAGTCTTGTCTCCTGTGATGACTTGGCCAATGAACTCTGGATCTTCTCCAGCATGTCTCGACAAACATTGACCCGGTGCTCCTTCTGGTCGTCCGATAAAAGCTTGGGCACCATCTTGGCACACACCTTCCGCATCCCCAGCTGCTGCACCAAGATGGTCCGCACTGACTCCCTGTTCAGGCTGAGCTCCTCAGCTATCATCCAGACCGTCAATCTGCGATCACTCCGCACCAGCTGCTTCACTCTGTCATTGTTCTCAGCTGTCTTTGTCGTGGAGGGCCGTCCTGACTTGGGGTCATCCTCCACCTCCTCGTGGCCAGTCTTGAAGCGTTTGCCACTCGAAGACTCGCGGCCTTGACATTGCATCTTCTCCATAAGCCTTTTGGAGAAGTTGGAGACACTCATTTGGGTCCTTCTCCAACTTAACCAGAAATTTCAAGTTGATTCTTTGCTCCATATTTCTGCCACCTCCAGTTGTATGACAAAGCGATGGAGCAGTGTGCTACAAAAAAACCTGAAAAAGAAAAACAGAGTGAGAAAGATGAAAAATATTATAGCAGAATAGTGGCGAGATGTTGCACAACACAGTGACATAAGCGGTTAGCCAATTGGCATTGAGTCATGGGCGTGGCTGCCACAGTCTCATTTCTTTTTTGTCACACCTTGTATGCTTGTTCAAGATTTAAATGGTTAAGAAAACAGAAGATGTCTGCACTGCCACCCTGTGGTGTCTGCCTCCCACAGTGTCCTTAGAGATGATTTCACAGTAAAAGATCTGTGCTTATAGGAGGATTCTGTTTAAGAATGATGGAAGATCAATGCATGAGTTGTCCTGTTTCTGCTGCGTAGTTTGGCTGGGTGATCTTAGTTAGGAGTGGGTCCAGTGTGGGTGTCTTGGTTTCGCTTGTGCAGTGAGGGATGTAGTAGGCTTGGGGGTACGTCCTCTCTTGCATTCCTCGCCAAAGGGCCCTCTGGCGAGATCCACAGGCATGCCTAAGCGTGACTCCGGATTTAAAGAGAAGTAGGCTGGTTGGAGCTGGTCAGAGCGTTGGGCTGATTGGAGGTATCGATGGGGAGCAGGGAGGAGCTCACCTCCTTGCTCCCTGCAGGGCTCCTGATCGGTCTGGCGGTGTGGTGGAAGAGGCCGGTGTTGATCACGGCTCTGGATTTAAAGAGGAGTAGGCTGGCTGGAGCTGGTCAGAATGCCAGGCTGATTGGAGGTCTCGGTGGGGAACGGGGAGGAGCTCACCTCCTCACTCCCTGCAGGGCTTCCAAGCGGTCCAGCAGCATGGGGGGAAGATTTCCCTGTTTTATTTTTGTATTCTGTGCATGTTCATACCCAGCGGCATTATTTATTTAACAGGTTTTTTGGGGGTTTTTTATACTGCTTTATTTCAACTAAAGCGGTTTACATTTTAATTTAAATTTGGTAATGTACATTAAGCAGGGACATTGATAACATGGATTTTTCTGAGGCAATGGAGGGTTAAGTGACTTGCCTAAGGCCACAAGGTATACTAGTAGAAATCGAACCCTGCTCTGACCATTAGGCTATTTCTCCACTCATTGTGTCTGGCCATTTGCACCAGACCTCAGGACAATAGGTACAATATCAGTGGCGATTACCCCCACAACATGCAAAAGCTGGAATTACCTACACAACAAGCATGTCTTAAACAAGGAGCAGCAAAATGGTAATATTTTTTGTGGTTTTGCTTTTGCACAACAATTTCCCTGGGTGGTCTTGAACTTGTGATCCATGCATTTGCAGGATATCCTCTAACAGCAGGAACTCTTGCATGTTGTCTGCAGCTGCATACTGTTCTGGAATGGGGACCTCGGACATCCTGGGATGGCAAGGAAGTGCATTTTGAAATAGGTCCCTGACCCTGCCAGGTTACACAGTACATGCCATTGATCACAGCGACTGGCATGGGGCACACCTACTGTTTACATGTGCACTCACACAGCCAGGCCTATGTCAGGTGTTCATTTCTGACCTACTGTTCTGCCCATCCACGCTGTCCTCCGTAGAGTTCGACCTCCCATTGTCTTCTCATCTCCGCAGTTGGAGCTGGATCCCCCTCCAAATGGTGTTGGTCAGACGCAGGTTGGCCCTGCGGAGGCCCTGGGGTACAACACCACCTCCCATCTCTGGACCATTCTGGCCAGGGCCTTGGCCTCTGTAGGGCTAGAGTTGCCTGTTCTCCTTGCCGCTATGCTGCTGCTGTGGATCTGCCCAGCCAGAGGGGGTTCCTGCATGTACAGTATGCATTTGCACATACAATATAACTGGTTATGGGCTCTATGGCAATGGCCACTGGTACATCCGGCTATCCACAGGCGGCACATTTTCTATAGTACGCAGTTATTGCACCACTACCCAGGTATAATAGGATATTGACTTTTCCATTACTGCATGGTTATGGTCTTGCCTCTGTGCCCTGCATTTCTTAACCTTACATTTTGCTTTTACCGCTGTCTTGCACGGGTATATCTAATATCGGCACTCTATTTCTGTCTGTATAGCCGAATTTGGCTGGCGGCCGAGGATTTCCCATATCCGGCCATTTTCCATCCGTGCCCACGTGCCCTTTTCTGTGCGAGTTTCTTTAGCCTGTTCTCAGCTTCTTTTGCGCCTCTTGCAGTATCGAGCCCTACGTTTTTTTAATCACCCTATTTTATGACTGTAGCACCTCAGGCTGTTATATATATATATTTTTTTACATTTTTATTTAAAGTTTTATTGAATAACAATACATTTATCAAAGAAACATGATCAAAGATATCTAACTATATCCAAAAACAAAAGAACACATTGAAACCCACATCAAGAGAGAGCGATTTCCAAATAAACCTAACCATACGAAGGAAAACTGGAGTACTTAAACTCCACAGTGGGAAACACTTATCTACCACCCTAACCCTCAACAACTTCCTTTTCAGTCAGAAAAGATTGCAATTGAGTAACATCAGTATATACAAAAGTTTGTCCCTCAAAAGTAAGTATAGATGATAGAGGGGTTAAAGGGGCACTAAGAGGCGACAAGGCAATAGCGGAGAGACTGAATAAATTCTTTGCTTCAGTCTTTACTGAGGAAGATGTAGGGATGTTACCCATGACTGAAGTGGTATTTAAAGGTGCGGAAGAATTGAAGAAAATATCGATACATCGGGAAGATGTATTACAACTATTAGATAAACTGAAGAGTAGCAAATCACCTGGGCCGGATGGTATACATCCAAGGGTATTGAAAGAACTGAAATATGAGATTGCAGACCTGCTATTAGTAATCTGTGAACTATCATTAAAATCATCTCTAATACCTGAAGATTGGAGGATCGCCAATGTAACACCAATTTTTAAAAAGGGTTCCAGGGGTGAGCCAGGAAACTACAGACCGGTGAGCCTGACGTCAGTATCGGGAAAAATGGTAGAAACCATCATAAAGAATAAAATTACTCAGCATGTAGATAGTCATGGCCTAATGGGAGACAGCCAACATGGCTTTAGACAAGGAAGATCTTGTCTTACTAATCTCTTATGTTTTTTTGAAGGTGTGAATAAACAGGTGGACAAAGGTAAGTCTGTTGATATAGTGTATCTGGACTTTCAGAAAGCCTTTGACAAGGTCCCTCATGAGAGACTTTTGGCAAAACTAAAGAGTCATGGGATAGGAGGTAGTGTACTACTGTGGATCAGGAACTGGTTAAAGGATAGAAAGCAGAGGGTAGGGCTAAATGGCCAGTTTTCCCAATGGAGAAAGGTGAATAATGGTGAACCCCAGGGATCTGTGCTGGGTCTGCTGCTTTTTGACATATTCATAAATGACCTGGACAGTGGAATAACGAGTGAGGTTATCAAGTTTGCAGATGACACAAAACTAAAGTTGTTAAAACCCAAGAGGATCTTGATAAATTGGAACACTGGGCATCAAAATGGCAGATGAAATTTAATGTGGACAAGTGCAAAGTTATGCACCTAGGGAAGAACAACCCAAACTATGGTTACACGATGCAAGGTTCCACATTAGGAACCACCACCCAGGAAAAAGATTTAGGTGTCATTGTGGATAACATGTTAAAACCCTCAGCCCAGTGTGCAGCGGCGGCCAAGAGAGCAAATAGAATGCTAGGTATCATAAGGAAAGGACTGGAAAATAAAACAAAAGATATTATAATGCCTCTATATGGTTCCATGGTGAGACCACACCTTGAATATTGTGTGCAATTCTGGTCGCCGTATCTTAAAATGGATATAGAGATATTAGAAAAGATTCAGAGAAGAGCCACGGAAATGGTAAAGGGGATGGAAGGATACTCCTATGAAGAAAGGCTAAAAAGGTTAGGGCTCTTTAACATGGAAAAGAGACTGCTGAGGGGAGATATAATAGAAGTCTATAAATTAATGAACGGAGTGGAACGGGTAAACGTAAATCCGATTGTTTACGCTATCAGAATATAGAAAGACTAGGGGACATGTAATGAAACTCTCTGTCCACCTCTTCCTCTTGTGAGGGAGGTCTGTATATCACACCAATGCAAATAGATTTCTCTTTCCCTCTTTCTAGTTTAACCCACAATGCCTCCTCTCTCCCTTTTAAGCTCTGTAATTCCAAAGCTTTAATAGTAGTTTTTACATATAGTGCCACTCCTCCTCCCTTCTTCCTACCCTGTCCTTTCTGAATAAAGTATAGCCAGGTATAGTTACATCCCAGTCATGGTTTTCTGTGAACCATGTTTCTGTAACTGCCACTAAATCCAAGTCAGCCACTCCCACCAAAACTTCAACATCAGGGATCTTATTTCCCATGCTACGGGCATTTATACACACTGCTTTCCATATGTTACCCCTGTTACCCATTTCCATAAAGGTATTTAATGTATCACCTACCTGGGGGCTTTCTTCACCTATCCCCAACTAATCTAGTTTAAAGCCCTCTTCAGTAGATTAGCCAGTCTACTACCGAAGATACGTTGACCTTTCTTGGACAGATGGATGCCATCTCTGCTCTGCAATCCTTGGAACAGCATCCCATGCTCTACATAAGAACATAAGATATGCCATACTGGGTCAGACCAAGGTCCATCAAGCCCAGTATTCTGTTTCCAACAGTGGCCAATCTAGGTCATATGCACCTAGCAGTTTCCCCAAGAGACACAAGTTCCACAATGCTTGTACTGGGTCAAGCATTGATATCTTCGGTCACTTCTTAATAATGGTTTATGGACCTTTCCTCCAGGAACTTGTCCAAACCTTTTTTAAACCCAGCTACACTAACAGCCTTTACTACATCCTCCGGTAACAAATTCCAGAGTTTGATTACACGTTGAGTGAAAAAATATTTTCTTTTATTAGTCTTAAATAGTTTACCCTGTAGCTTCATTGCATGTCCCCTAGTCTTTCTTTATTCTGAGAAGGTTAACAATCGATCTACTCCGTTCATTCATTTATAGACTTCTATCATATCTCCCCTCAGCCATCTCTTTTCCAGGTTAAAGAGCCCTAACCTTTTTAGCCTTTCTTCATAGGAGTATCCTTCCATCCCCTTTACCATTTTGGTGGCTCTTCTCTGTACCTTTTCTAAAATCGCTATATCCTTTTTAAGATACGGCGACCAGAACAGCATCCCATGGTCTAGGAAACCAAAACGCTCTCGATGACACCATCCACGCAACCATGCATTCATCTCCAGGATGCGAGCCTCTCTGCCTTGGCCTTTACCCTCAACAGGGAGAATTGAAGAGAACACCACCTGTGCACCTAACTGCTTCACCCTCTGTCCCAGAGCCATGAAGTCACTTTTGATACGTTCCGAGGTATACCTGGCAGTATCATTTGTTCCAACATGGATTAGCAACATTGGGTAATAGTCAGTGGGCTTGATGTGTCTTGGCAAATTCACTGTAACATCTTGGATTTTGGCACCAGGCAGACAGCATACCTCTCTGGACATCAAGTCTGGTCAGCAGATGGACGCCTCAGTACCCCTCAGAAGAGAGTCTCCAACCACCACTACCCTTCGTTTCCTTCTGGTCACTGATTCTGCAACTTTGGGGTACTTGAACTCTGGTTCTTCCCTTTCCAGGGATGCTTTCACCTCCTCCACTTCCAGGGCTGCATAGTGGTTCTTCAATTCAAGGGCTGGAGAAGTTGGATTGGTGATTTTGCAGGCCCTGGTGACTTGTGTCCAACCATCGACATTCTGTTGGCACCCATCTTCTCCTGTGCTGGAGAGCTTGGTTGCAGCAAGAAGCATCTCATCAATGTACTTCTCACTGTCTTGAATGCTCCTCAGCCTCACCACCTCCTCTCTGAGTTCCTCCACTTGTTTCCTCAGAGCTTCAGCATGCAGACACCCTGCACATGGAACTGGTCCTTCAACTGGCATTAGGACCTCTGTCTGGACCGAGGCAGAAGCTGTAACGGGGGCAACAGCTTTAGCAATATGATTTTTCCCAGCCATTGTTTTGTTCGTGGAGCTTAGGTATCTGTTAAAGCAAAAAAGAGAGATCTACCAAGTACCAGACGGTTTCGCAGCTGTCCTTTCAGAGAAAAAGCAGTTAAATCTCTTTAATTATATTCAAAATGTGCTGGTCCAATTCTCTGTGATTTGTTAAAGGGGGATGTGCCCTATAAAGCAAGACTGCTCACTAGGGGTTGGTGGGAGTCTGGGTGGGTAGGGAGGGAACTAACACCTGATTAGGTGTTAGCAGTTTCTAAACCTGAGGAGGTTACTAGAGTTCAACAACCTATTGTGCTCAAGGAAAGTTCCCCTAAAGCACCAAAAAGAAAGTAACCTTGCTTTAAAAAATATACAAAAAATGTTTTTAAGAGCTCCCAGTCAGAGCTAGCAATGTAATATAATAAAAACAAACAAACAAACCCTCAAATCCTTACTGTTTGTTGATCTGTAGAGCCCTGGTTAGGAAAGCCTCAAAGTCCTTAAAGTAGATAGGGGGAGATCCACTACTTATCCTTTTGGGATCCTATCAGGTACTTATGACTTGAATTGACCACTGTTGGAAACAGGGATACTGGGCTTGATACCTGGTAGGGCAAATTTTATGTTCTTATGAGACCAGAAAAAGCCCTCAGGTGCACCATTACCTAAGATGCCTAGACTCTTGAAGTCTGAGAAGGCTTATCCAGATTTAGTGATCTCAGAGAGGTCATCCAGCGATGAAACAATTGTCTTTAGGAGACTCAGAAGTGGAGGAATTAAGAGGGAGAATTCACACCCGATTTGAAGGAGTCCTGCATAGTATATTTATTTTACAAAGAGGAGTTGGGACTTATCACCCAGCTGGTCAGTTGCCTGGGCATAGGAGACGCCCAAGTCCAAACTTATATTGGTGAGGATTTGGTGACAATTGCAGACTTTTTATTTCCCCCAGCTCATTCAGGAAATCATGGTGGCAGAATGGAATATTTCAAATGACATTTTTAAGTTGGCAAAAGCTATGACCAAGCCCTATCCATTGTCTCAGCAGGAGCAGGATGCACTTTTGAAGCTTCCCAAAGTAGATGCCTTATTAACTGCAGTCACTTATAAGACCACAATTCTGGTAGAAGGTAGAATGTCACTGAAAAACCTGCAGGACAGAAAGGTAGAAGTGTTGCTGAAGCAAGGCTTTGAGGCTGCTAACGTGGGGCTTGGTGGCTCAGGCTCTCCTCTGTTGGGTAAAGCAGCTATTCAAACATTCAGGAGAGCAGACTGCTCTAGAATGTCAGTCTGAGACAGAATTCCTGGACTCGGGAGTAGCCTTCATGTCAGTTGCTTTCTGCAGCCTGCTAAGAACATCGGACAGTTCCATACCGGTGGTGGTGGTGGTATTGGCTCGGTATTCTCTTTGGCTGAGGCACTGGGCAATGGATGCAGGTTCCAATGCGCAATGCAAGCTGCCATTCAAAGGTAAACTCCTATTTTGGTGAGAAGCTTGTGAAGGATCTGGATGAGTTCAAAGTTCTGTAATTGCCAAAGGACCATTTTTGATCCAGTTGTAGATCCTCGTCCAGTAAGGGGAGATCTGGGGAAGTCTGAAAGTATAAAGCCAACAAGTCAACATAGCCCAGCTGTGGGCAGAAGTGCAAACAGCCTTTGCAGCATTTTCCATTTCAGGGAAACAAGAGTGTAGCCTGGGAAGAGGAGCAGGTTCCTCTGAAGGCACCTGCCCTTCCCACTGAGGGTCACCATCTCACTCTGAAATTCAGCTGTGAGAAATTTGGTTCAACTGGTACTATTTGGAGCGGACTGCTGTTGCATCTGATAGCTGGGTTCTGCCACAGTTTGGATGATCCTGTCCCTGGAGCATCTAGAATGGATGGTGAATGTAGCCAAGAGTCAGTTGGTCCTCTTACAGCTTGTTCAGGGCAAAAATTGCAGTAGACCTTGAAAGAGTATGCAGACTGTAGAACAAAATCATGTCAGTTTGACTGTCAAGACACTATCTTCCCCCCCCCCCCCCCACACACACACAGGGTGGCAGTATCTACAATTCCTGGGATTAGCATCGATACTGGAGGTTGTTCCATGGGCTCTTGCTCACATGAGACCATTACGGTTGGCCCTGCTTTTGCAGTTGTCTCCTTCCATCTCAGCAGTTTGCAGTGAAACTCACCCTTTGGGGGAGGGGAGAGACACCAGGGTGAGCCTGAGGTGGTGGTTGTCTACGAGCCATTTTCTTATAAACATAAACCTAGGAGCCCCCAAATGGTGCTTATAATCACAGTGCCAGCCTTAGTGGTTTGGGGTCGGCCATTGTTCGGACAGGATAGTCTAGAGTCAGTGGTACCTAAAGAAAAGTGGTGGAGCAAATCAACAACTAGGAAAAAAGAGTGATCAGATCAGCTCTAGAGAGATTTTGGCCCCCGTTTGAAGGACAGGCAGTTCAGATCTTTGGACAACATAATGGTTGTTTTGTATGTGAACAAACAGGGAGGCACTCTGTTTTTTCATAGGGCAGGAGACAGGACATCTGCTGTACAGCAGCGTGGGCAAGGTTGCACTCCTTCACCAAGCATTATAGATTGGATGTGTATATGAGGGAGGAGGTTGCTTTTGGTGCTGGCATTCTCAGAGATGCACTTGGTTCCTTTCCTGTATCATAAGTCTACATGGATACATCCCTCACATCTGGACTGGTAAGGATATAAAGAAAGATGGAATTTGCATTCTGTTAATTTCCATTCCTGAAGTTTATCAGACCAATCCAGGGCCCCTCCCAGGTGAGTGGCAGTTCTGAGTGCTCTCTCCTATATTTTGCAGAAGAGAGATGAGGTTGACAGAAAATAGAGGAGGAAATAGTTTGGGGGGGGGGGGGAGCCTGGAGGTTCCCTGTTCTGCCTTTGATTTTGATGGTCATCTGGCCAGTCTGGCATCAGGGCTTAGAGGCTTTGGTATCCCATAGTTATATTTCATTGCTGCTATTGCTAAGGGACTGTTATTTTAGGGGTGCCTTTGCCCAAGAGCCCTAGGTTTTTGAGTTCTGAGGCTTTGTAATCCAATACTGACTGGGTCTCTCAGATACCACGATTATTGGTGGAGGAGAGTCCTTTTTGGCTCTTTTTCTCTATCTCCATCTGCTGGCAGAAGGACCTAAACCACACATCTGGACTGATCTGATAAGACTTCAGAATAGGAAATTAATGAGTACAGATTTCACCTTCTGTATTTCTTACATTCCAGAAAGATTGCCTTGGGCATATAAGATCTTTTTGCTGAATAAGGTTGGTTTCTGTGCACCTGAATTATTTAGGGCTGTTCATGGAGTAGCAGATGGCCTCCTTTGTTCCAAACTGGTTCTACTGGCCAGGTAACTAAAATTCCAGTCTTGTGTTCTATTGGACACATCATCTTCATAACAATAAACTCAGTACTAGCATTTTTATCATAAATAAGGACCATCATATTGCATAGCAGCCTCAAACTTGTCTTAAGAACATAAGGGAACATGTTTTCTGGGTGGTGATTCCTGATATGGAATCCAGCATTTTGTACCTATAGTTTGAATTGGTTCTCTCTGTGTGCATTACTTTGCACTTGTCCACATAAAAGTTCATCTGCCATTTAGATGTCCAGTTCTTCAGCCTGGCAAGGTCCTTCTGCAGTTAACAGGCTGCTTGTGTTTTAACTACTTCAAATATGTTTGTGTTGTCTGAAAATTTGATGAATTCGTTCATTGCTGTCTTTTTTCAAATCATTAATGGATATGCTAAACAGATCCTTGAGGAACTCCCTTATTTACCTCTTTCCATTGGGAAAACTTTGCTTCCTATCTTTTAACCTGTTGCTATCTATTATATCCTATAATTCAGTTTCCTAAGATGTCTCAGGGGACTTTATCAAACGCCTTCTGATAATCTTAATACATTAAGGGTGCTAATTTAAAAGCGCTGTTCGCGATTTGAACATTTGCAAACAGGCATGCAGATGTGCAAATCAAAAATGTCCCGTAAGTCATTTAGAAAATTAGTCTATGGACGTCCCTAGCACAAGGATGTCCAAATCTGAATGGGGGCATGGTCCTAAGAACCTGAATGTCCTCGCCTGATCTCAGAAACACCCTGGACGTCCCGAATCGTGTCTAAAGTTAAACCTGCTCCAGGCATGAACGGACATCTGAAAAGTGCTTGTTTTGTCAAGTAAACATCTAGAAGGTGTGAAAGAGCTACACTAATACCCCCTGTATATTACAGCATGTCAAGTAACACTGATGGGGAATGTGGGCTCATGTTTTCACTTTGCTATTCCACTGGACGTCCCCTTATGCTGGCTAGCCTGAGATAGATGTTTCTGACCCAAGTGCCCCTAATGCGGACGTCTATGTGGCTGCTCGCGTGCACGTTCAGATTGGGAATGTCTATGAAATCAGCCGGGATACATAGATATCCCTGGTGTCTTTCTGCACGTTCTGCCCTGGATGTTCCCGATTTAACTTATTTAGTTATGTATGTGCTCTTATATATCGCTTTTATCTAAAATCAAAGCGGTTTACAAGGAACAAGTAACAATTTACAATTAACACTAAACATGTTGGGAGCTAGTCGTTATACATATAGCACTAAATTTTAACTTTTTACAAGTCTGTAGGAACAGGAGCAGCATGTTAAGTGAATACAGGAGGGGGATTGGTAGGTAAAATTATGTCCTTAGGGATTTGTACAATGTAATAAACTTGGATGTCCTTTCTAAAATCCCTCTCAGTATCTATTGGTTCACCCTTGTCCACGTGCTATGTCTTCAAAAAATTCTAATTAGTTAGGCATGATGTCCCTTGTTTAAATCTATACTGGGTCTTTACCCATTAAGCCATGTTTGCCCATATGACCAGCAATTTCTTTCTTTACAATAGTTACCACTATTTTGCCCAGCACATAGTTGGACTCATTAGTCTGTTTTTACATGGGTCACCGCTTTCTGAAAATTGATGTTACATTGCAAATGATGCTCGAAGATTGGATTCATCCAACTTAAACATAGGCACCAGATGTTAAGGTAAGATAAGTCGATGGCAGAAAATGACCACTTGTTCTATCCAGTGAGCCCAGTTATTTTTGTTCACATTGCTAAAGATATGTCACAGTTGCTAGTCATAGATGCTTGACTGCTTGTTAGGATATTGTTCCTTATCCGAGTCAAGTTCAGCGTTCTTTATTTATTTATGTATGTATGTATGTATTTAACAATTAGGTGGACTGCCATTCATAAAATAACATTATCATGGTGGTTTACAATAATGAAAGGGGGAAGCCCAATGCATTACCAGTAGGACAAATGAAAACCACAGAATATAGACAATGATACAATGGCTAGGGATGAATAGCACAAAAATTTGCACGGTAAGACAAAAGGAAAAGGGAAACTTAGTTTAATTAAAAACTAGGATCCAAAAAGTAGCTACAAGGCCTTATTGAAGAGCCATGTTTTAATACCTTTAAACTTATTTAAAAAAAAGACTCCGTACAGAGATGCTGCAAGAGAGAGTTCCATAGATACGGTGCCTGATAACTAAAGACAGCATTCTGAAAGAATGCCAACCGGAGCCTTGTTTTGCCAGGCAAAGTTAGATAATTTTCTTGAGAGGATCTTAATGTTCTCGATAGGGTATAGAGAGTTGGAAAAGAGCTGAGGTAAATGAGAAATCCCACGCAAAAGGCGTGATGAGCAAACATGAGCAGTTTAAATTTAATACGGAAAGAAATTGGGAGCCAGTGCTTTCATCCTTTTTGTTCTCTACCATCCTGGGCAGATGAGCATATAAAATCCTATATATAATCCAGCCTCCAGCCTGATATGCCTTTCCAGAGTATGAAAAGCCCAAAGCCACTGATAGAAATATCGGCAAGAAGGTTCTGTCTCGACACTAAGCTAGTTGTCAGCAATTCGGACTCTCATTGGAGCCTCATGAAATACACACCTGAATGTAACTTTCTGCAGGACAGTCTTTCCCCATACTGTGTTATATTTGGGTTTGCTGCAGAGCTAACTCAGTTTATTGGAATGATTTTGAAATGGTCATTAATTTCTAAAGAGGTGATATATAAGCACTTGGCTTGGTGTTTTAATTTTTTGTGTGCCTTGACTTGCCACAGTACTTTATTGCATTAAGGTTTATTAAGAGTAACATGCTCTCTCCAAATTTCTGAGACTTTTGTAAACAATTTCAGAAAATATAGCCTACAGAGATGACTGGTGTGCATCGGCCATACAATTGTGGGCATCCAGGAAAGATGTAGATAACATGAGAAGGGATCTAGTGAAGCTCTTAAGAATGGTTGAGAATTTGGAAGCTGAGATTTTAATGCTAAAAAACGCAAGGTCATGCATTTGTGCTGCAAAATTCCAAAGGAGTATTTCACCACAGTATAGGAGGTAAAGTACTTCTATCCACGAAAAAAGAGCGAGACCTGGGTGTGCTTGTTTCTGGTGATCTTAAGGTGGCTGAACAGGTAGAAAAGGTGGCAATGTAAGCTGGAAGAATGCTTGGGTACATGGGAGACGAATGGCCAGCAGGAAGAAGGAGGTGATAGTTCTTCCGTATAAGTCTTTGGTGCTGGGTGCAGTTCTGGAGACCACACCTTCAAAAGGATATGTGCCAAGGATGATTCCCAAAAAAGTCAGTGGTCTTCGTTATAAGACATGTGAGAACAGACTTAAAGATCTCAAGATGTATACTTTGGAGGAAAGGTGGGAAAGGGGAGATATGATAACCATGATTAAATATTTCCATGGCATAAAGACACAAGAGGAGAGTCTCTTCCAGTTGAAAGAAAACTCAATGATGAGGGGGTCTAGGATGAAGGTGAAAGGGGATAGATTCTGCAATAATTTGAGGAAATATTTCTTTATGGAAAGAGTGGTAGATGCAAGGAATAGTCTCCCAGTGGAGGTAGTAGAGAACAGGACTGTGTGTGAATTCAAGAGAACATGGGACAAACACAGAAGATCTCTAAAGGAAAAAGAAGGGACTGTAAAGATTAGTAATTAGTATGGAAGGGCAGATTGGATAAGCTGCTATCATGTTTCTATGTTTCTAAGTTCCTGTTTAGGAGCTGCTATGTAAAATGTATTGAGTTTCTCCAGGACCAAGCAGGAAGTCAGTCCTCACTTATGGGTGACATTGGCGCCGATGGAGCCCCCGTGCGGAGCATTTCCCCAGCTTTCTATGAAAGCCTTTGGGAATACTATATTCCCAAAGGCTATCTATAACTATATGTTCCATGTTATTGTTCATGAAAAGTTAATTGTACATAGTTTGAAAAATACGATGTTCCATGTAAAACCACGTTCATTATTTGTTAATTGTAAACCGCCTTTGATCTTGGGAAAAAGCGGTATAGAAGAAAAGCATAAATAAATAAATAAATACTACACGCATGCGCGGTCCCCTTCCTGCCTAAAGGTGCCATCTTGCTCAGTCTCTCTTTTTCCGAGGAGCCCTTTGGATGTTTGTCCTAGTCACCTGGGAAAAGTTGACGTTTTTTCGAAGATTTCTTCGCCTTTTTCTCAGAGTTCGACGCCGGTTCCCCTTCCCACTGGGTTCGGTACACCGGTATCGAGCCTGTTCTCTGTTTCGGTTTTTGCCCTTCGTGGCTGGCGTTCGCGCCCTTTTTTCTGTTTTTCCCTGGAAGGCCGGTCTTTTGACCTCACGGGGGCCCTTTTTTTCCCTGATGGCTTCCAGTGGTTTCAAGAAGTGTGATCGGTGCAAGAAACTAATGTCTCTCACCGACACACACGACTGCTGCCTTCGGTGCCTCGGCCCAGATCATGATCCCATGATCTGTGGCCCATGTGGCAAAATGTCCACCAAGGCACTTCGAAGCCGTCAGCACCAGAAGGAAAGGATTTTTTCGGATTCTGCCTCCGGCCGGGCCCGAACCTCGTCTGAGGCCTCGACGTCTCGGGAGTCTGATCCCGAGCATCAGCGGGGTTCCTCGGACAGGGGGTCCCCCGACCGGGAACGCAAGAGGAAGAAACGGCTCACGAGGGCGGCGTCGGAAGATGTCCCTGGTTCCTCAAGGGCCAGGTCTAAGACCCCTGACCGCCGTCACGGGCCATTGGAGCAGGAGAAGCCATCCAAAGTACCTCGTGTAGAGCCGGAGACCGTCGGACACGTAAGTCCTTTAGTCCTCGTGGACTCTCCTCCGAGGGAGCTGACGTCGGGCCCGAGTCGGTGGCTGCTGAGTCTCCTGAGCTTGGACTCAGGCTGACAGCTTTGGAGTGCAGATTGTCTGCCTTCATGGAGCAGCAGCGGGTACTGATGGCCAGCCTCGCTGGTGCATCGGCTCCGACCACCGGGACATCGACGTCGAAGTCAACCCTGGAGACCGAGTCGATACTCGAGACCATGAAGGCTCGAAGTCATCCTCGGTCAAGGTCTCCCTCGACCTCCCACTCGGAACTGTGGGCGTCGACGCCGGTGCCTTCAGCGTCGGGGCGGGTGCCACCTCGACCTGCGCGGTCTGAGCCCCTCGACGACTCTTCGGATGAGTCAGCCTTGGAGACGGAGGATGAGTCCCCCGATACCTTCCGGACTCGGTGCATCCCGTCGGACTCACCGCAGTCCGAGCCCCGGAGTAGGTCCCCTCCAGAGGACACCCGGTTCTCGGAGTTCGTGCGGGACATGGCCAAGGCCTTGGCGATTCCCGCGGACCCCGAGGAGGAGCCGAGGAGCTCAAGGCTCTCCAGTATGACTCTCCTCCGAAGGAGGCCTTTACTGTGCCGGTTCCTCCGATGCTGGAACGGCTCCTCTTCCAGATGTGGGAGGCACCGGTCTTGAGCAAGCGAGTCGATTCCATTTGTCGACTCCATAAGAGCCCTGGCTTCCAAAAGGCGCAGCTGCCGCACCATTCCATGGTGGTGGAATCGGCCATCCATCGTCTGAAGAGCCAGAAGATGCACTCCGCGGTGCCCCCCAGCAGGGAGGCCCAGAACCTGGATGCTTTCGGCAGAAAGTGCTTCCAGGGCTCAGTGCTTGCTTGCCGTGTCCAGTCATACCAGCTGTACATGGGCATGTACCTCCGAGACCTGGCAAAGGAGCTTGCCGGTTCTCTGCTGGCCTCTCCGGGGAACCTTTGCAGAGGTTCCAGTCTTTGTCTTCAGGAATCCGGGACTGTTCCATATTCATGTCCCGAGCAGCCTACGATGCTCCTACCCAGCAGGGAGGGGGTTTTTGACTCCCAAGGCATAGCCTCTCTGCCCCTGCTGTCCCATCCCTGCCCAGGAGGTTGCTTAGCCCTGTTTGCCCACAGGTGGCCACCCATTACAGGGGATGCTTGGGTCTTAAGCATCATTCACCAGGGCTATATGCTTCATTTCCAACAGCTATCTCCTGTCTACTTTCCAGGAGAACCTCTGAGGCCTCTCCTGCACACCAACTTCCTCCTCCAAGAACTTCAGGGTCTGCTTCTGGACAAGGCGGTGGAGCCGGTACCTCCTCGCCTACAAGGGCACGGGTTCTACTCCAGGTATTTTCTGGTGCCAAAGAGAACAGGAGGCCTAAGGCCTATCCTAGACCTCAGGAACCTCAACAAGTTCTTGGAGAAAGAGAAGTCCAAGATGCTTACTCTTGGAACAATTCTGCCCTACCTCCAGCAGGGAGATTGGCTTCGTGGTGGGAGGAAACCATTACCAGTACATGGTGCTGCCTTTTGGCCTAACTTCCGCCCCACGGGTCTTTACAAAGTGCCTAGCTTTGGTGGCGGCCTACTTGAGGGCTCAAGGGGTCTTTGTCTTCCCCTATCTGGATGACTGGCTCATCCGAGGTCAGACCTACCAGGAGGCCAGGCAGGCCACCTTCAGGACTGTCACACTCCTTCAAGACCTAGGCTTTGTCATCAACTTCGCAAAGTCCACTTTGCTCCCCTCCCAGAACCTCGAGTTCATAGGAGCACGGCTGGACTCTCTGCAAGCAAGGGCTTACTTGCCAGAGGACTGAGCTCAAAGGCTCATGGAGTTGGCGTCCCGGTTTCTCAGTCTGCCATGGGTTCCTGCCAGGCTCTGTCTGCAACTCTTGGGACACATGGCGTTGACTGTGCATGTGACCCCCAATGCCCGCCTCCACATGAGGCCTGCACAGTGGTGCCTCAGAACTCAGTGGAAGCAGGCCACAGGGAGCCTAACAGACAAAGTAAGGGTATCCAGACCTTTCCTGGATTCTCTTCATTGGTGGCTACACCCCCCCATCTTGCTGCAGGGGGTGCCTTTTCAGGTGGCGGCCCCCACAGTGGTTTTGACAACCGATGCCTCCTTGCAGGGCTGGGGTGCACACTGTCAAGGGAGCTGCACCCAAGGCCTCTGGTCCCCATGGGAAGCCATGCAACAGATTAACCCACTGGAACTGCGGGCTATTCGCTTAGCCCTCAAGGCTTTTTCTCACTCCTTGGCCCACCAGTCTGTTTTAGTTCAGACGGACAACCAAGTAGCCATGTTCTATGTGAACAAACAGGGCGGCACTGGCTCCAGGCCTCTATGCCTGGAAGCACAGGCCCTTTGCTCCTTTGCCCTCAGGCACCAGATGTTGCTGAGGGCTGTTTATCTTCCTGGCCAGGAGAACTTTCTGGCAGACCGCTTAAGCAGAATTCTGCAGCCCCACGAGTGGAAGCTGCACCCTTTGGTGGTTCAACAGATTTTCCTAAAATGGGGACTTTCATCCATGGATCTCTTTGCCAGTCCCCTGAATCACCAACTGTCCAGGTTTTGTTCCAGGCAACCGCATCCCCTAAGGGTGGCGGCGGATGCCTTCCTGATTTTGTGGTCCCAGGGCCTGCTATATGCGTTTCTTCCCATGCCTCTGGTGGCCCGAACCTTGTTCAAGATTCTCAGGGACAAGGCCTCAATACTTCTGGTTGCTCCCAGGTGGCCGAGGCAGCCCTGGTTCCCCCTGCTACTTCAACTGGCAGTGGAGACACCCATGCCTCTGGGATTCCAACCCAACCTTCTCTCTCAGGATCAGGGTTCCCTTCTGCATCCCAATCTCAAATCTCTCCATCTGATGGCATGGAGGCTGCAAGGGTAGTCTTGGCTCCCTGGCGCCTACCTCAGGAAGTGGAAGAGGTGGTCTTGGCCTCTAGAAAGCAATCCACCAGGAAAACATATGCCCTGATGTGGCGGAGGTTCTCCTTGTGGTGTCAGCAACGCAAGGAAGATCCTTTCGGCTGCACTGTGCCAGTAGTACTCCAGTACCTTCTGCACTTGTCCAATCAGGGCCTTAAGTCCAATTCTGTTCGGGTCCACCTCTCTGCCCTGGCAGCTCACCACTCAATGGTGGAGGGACACTCTTTGTCGGTTCACCCTTTGGTGTCCAGGTTTCTCAGAGGCTTACTATTGCTCAAGCCTCCTCTTCGTCCACCGGCCCCTGAGTGGGAATTGAATGTGGTCTTGCAGCAGCTTACTCACCCACCTTTTGAACCCATGGCCACATGCCCTCTATGCTTCCTTTCCTGGAAGACTCTATTTCTAGTGGCCTTGACCTCGGCCAGGCGAGTGAGTGAACTTCAAGCCCTGGTCTGTGACAGGCCATACACTCGCTTCTGTAGTAACAGGGTAGTCCTTAGGACTCATCCTAAGTTCCTCCCCAAGGTTGTCTTCTCTTTCCATCTCAACCAAGAGGTGGTTCTTCCAACATTCTTCCCTAGGCCCATGCCAGCCGGGCTGAGACAGTCCTGCATACCCTGGACTGTAGGAGGCCTTATCCTTCTACCTTGAGCGTACGCAGGGGCATAGGAGAGCTACTCAGCTCTTCGTATCTTTTGACACCAATAACTTGGGGGTACCTGTGTCCAAGCGTACCTTGTCCATCTGGGTGGCTGACTGTATCACCTGGGCTTACAGGGCAGCTGACCTTCCTTTGCAGGGTCGGGTCACGGCCCACCGTGTCAGGGCAATGGCTGCCTCAGTAGCTCATCTCCGCTCTGTACCGTTGGCAGACATCTGCAGGGCTGCAACTTGGTCCTCAAGCCAGACTTTTGCGGCCCATTACTGCCTGGAGAGGGAGTCCCGCAGGGACAGTGCTTTCGGTCAGGCAGTGCTCCGGAATCTCTTTGAGGTTTAGGCAACTCCTACCCTCCAGCCCTCTGGTTGGGCTACCGGTGGAGGTATGTTTCAGTGAAATCCTTTCTCTGATGCTGAGGCTAGAGGGAGCTCATTTTTCAGCTCTGGGTCCCCGGTAGCCTGAAGCTGGGGAGTCCCATAAGTGAGGACTGACTTTCTGCTTGGTCCTGGAGAAAGAGTAGTTACTCACCTGTAACAGGTGTTCTCCAGGAGCAGCAGGAATCAGTCCTCACAACCCTCCCTCCTCCCCTGGGAGTTGCAGTTGTACATAGTTTATTTTTACATTTTTGTGTGCTGTTTTTTAGCTATGTCATTTGACTGAGCAAGATGGCACCTTTAGGCGGGAAGGGGACCGCGCATGCGTGCAGTATTCCCAAAGGCTTTCATAGAAAGCTGGGGAAATGCTCCACACGGGGGCTCCATCGGTGCCGATGTCACCCATAAGTGAGGACTGATTCCTGCTGCTCCTGGAGAACACCTGTTACAGGTGAGTAACTACTCTTTGTTGTAATCTGGGAAGAATAAGGATGTATTTCTTGTATCCTGGGCAAGTCGCTTAACCCTTCATTGCCTCAGGACAAACTTAGTTTGTAAGCCCACCGCCAACAGGGAAGTAAGTACTGTATCTATTTATTTTATTTATTTTTATTTGAACAGTTTTTCTGTACCGCCCCTTCCATTGATCAGGGGCAGTTTACATCTGAATGCAACTCACCCTAAACTACTACTGGAAAGGGATGAGCTAAATGCAAACAAATAAAATATAATGAAAATCTTCAATTTGGAGTATTTGTGTTCTGTTTTAGCAGTCACAACTGTGCCACTACTCTGAACGCAAAATTCAAGAGTTTCAGGAACACATTGAGACACTCAGAAAAGAATACCAGTGCTACCTGTGGAGACTGCGACGCTTGGATCCCTCCTGTAAAGAGCACCCCTGGAAACCACGTGGGTACACAAGGAAGAGAACAGCCGCAGAGGCGGTGCCAGCCTGCAGCCAGCCAGGTAGCATGTCCCACTAACTGTGCTAAGGAGGGTCTTCTTTATTAGTCTCTAGAGAGCATGATGTGTTGTAGGTGATGCAGCACTGCTACTGGGGAGTGCTGGGCCTTTTCTTTCTTAAGGAGGTCCTGCATCTCACAGGCATCAGTTCTTTTCTGTTCTGATGGGCTACTTTCCTTGTGCACGCGGGGCATTCACTTTCTAATAGTCTTCATAAGGATCTGGAGTGCAGCATATGGCATGAAGTTAGAGTAAATCCCTGCTTGAGTTTTCATTGTCTTTGAAGTTTGTATGATGTCATATTTTAGCACTGCGAGTTAGTTCAACTTTAGCTCCTTTTTTAAATTTCAGGTGGCAAGATAGTACCCCCTTTGGTAGCATGAGTTGAGCTGCAAAGCAAATGCCAACTTAACTCTGCTCATTTGATGAATGCTAAAATCTTGCATTTTTAAATGTATTACTTTTATAAAAGGAATGACAGAGTACCTAGTGGTTAGAGCAGTGACATGGTGACCAAGAAACTATGGTTCGATTCCCACTGGCACTCTTTGTGGCCTTGGGCAAGTCGCTTTTCCCCTCATTGCCTTGGGAGAAATGCCTGGCAATCTACTTCTGTCACACCTTGCCAAGAAAATCCAGGAGCTGCTGGGTCACCAGGAGTCAGCATTGACTCACTCACATTGTACCTTGATAGTTCATACTGTGCTGATATTGGGGTATGTTTTTGGGATTTCCCCATCCAGTGTGGACTCTTATGTATTATTGGGGTGATGAAACAATGCTTGTTTTATTGATATACTGCTCATAAATTTGACATTAACTGAGTGGTTTAAAAATTTACTAAATAAAATATAATAAAATGCAAAGTCATTGAAAATGAGTTTAATATACAGTTCATAAAGCAAAGGACAATAAGTTTCAAACACAAGATTGGGTAATGGGAAGGCACAGGTATGAGATTAGCACATGGTTTCAGCGCCATGTTACAAACCTTGCATTACCCTGGTAGCATGCGGGGTGTAGACTAAGTGGGATATGGGCATTCTCCAGGAACAAGCAGGAAGTCAGTCCTCACATATGGGTGATGTCGGCGCAGACGGAGCCCTCGTGCAGAGCAATTCCCCAGCTTTCAGAGAAAGCCTTTGGGATCGCATCACACATGCACGGTCCTCTTCCCGCCCAAAGGTGCCATCTTGCTCAGTCTCCCTTTTTCCACAGAGCCCAACGGACGTTGTCCCTAATTCCTTGTGGAAAAAGTGCGTCAAAACTTGGAAGAAATTTTGGATCTTTGACCGGTTCGACGCCGGTTCCCCTTCCCGCCTTTGGCTCGGTATACCGGTATCGAGTCCAGTCAATCTTTTGCGTTTTTGTCCTTAGAGACTAGCGTTCGCGCTCTTTCACTGGCAGCCCGGTCCTTCAACCTTGCAGGGGCCCTTTTTTCCCCGATGGCTGCCAGCGGGTTTAAAAAGTGTGATCGGTGTAAGAAGTTAATGTGTCTCACCAACCCACATGACTGCTGTCTTCGATGCCTCAGACCCGACCATGACCCGAAGGTTTGTGGCCCGTGTGGGAAAATGTCCTCTAAGGCACTTCGAAGTAAGCAGCAGCAACGTGAAAGGACTTTCTCGGAGTCCGCATCCCCCCCGGATCCGGACTGCAACAGAAGCCTCGATGTCTCGGGAGCTGTCTGAACCTGAGCAGCGTCAGGGGTCTTCTGAATGGGGGTCTGCCTCCTGGGAACACCAGAGGAAGAAGAAGCCCGTGAGGGCGATGTCGTTGGATGCCTCCGATCGCCCTGGGCCCTTGAAAGCCAGGTTGTGGAGTCCTGACCGCCGCCCTGGGTCCTCTGAGTTGGAGCGGCCTGCGAAGGTACCTCGCACGGAGCTGGAGACGACAAGGTGGGTAAGTGCTGTTGTCCTCATGGACTCCCCTCTGGGGGAGCCGACGTCGAGGCCCGAGCCGGAGGCTGCGGAGTCTTCTGAGCTCAGTCTCAGGATGACAGCCCTGGAGCGCAGCATGTCTGCCTTCATGGAGCAGCAGCGGGCGCTGATAGCCAGTCTCACCGGTCCATCTGCCCCAACCATCGGGACCTCGACAACCAAGTCGACCCCGGAGGCCGAGCCGATCCTCTAGACTCTTTGGACTCAAGTCGATCCTCAACCAAGGTCTCCCTCGACCTCCCACTCGGGACCGAGGTCGTCGACGCCGGTGCTCTCGGCGTCAGGGCCAAAGCCCTCGTGGCTGGAGCCCCTCGATTCCTCCTCGGAGGGATTGGCATGGGAGATGGAGGATGAGGAGTCCCCTAACACCCATCGGACCCGGTATGTCCTATCGGACTCATGGGGTTCGGAGCCTCGGAGAAGGTCCCCTCTGGAGGATACCTGGTTCTTGGACTTCGTCAGGGACATGGCCAAGGCTTTGGCATTCCCAGCGGATGCCGAGGAGGAGCCTCGAGCTGAAGAACTCGATGCCCTCCAGTATGACTTTCCCCCGAGGAAGCCCTTACTGCGCCGGTTCCTCCGATACTGTAACGGCTGATGCTCCGCATGTGGGAGTCACCGGCCTCGATATGAGTTCTAAGCAAGCGGGTCGATTCTGTCTATCGAGTCCGCAAGAGCCCTGGGTTCCAAAAGGCACAGCTGCCGCACAACTCCATGGTTGTGGAATCGGCCATGCATAGGCTCAAGAGCCAGAAAACGCACTCCTTGGTGCTTCCTGGCCGGGAGGCCCGGAACCTGGACACCCTCGGCAGAAAATGCTTCCAGGGCTCGATGCTTTCATGCCGTGTCCAAACCTACCAGCTGTACATGGGCATGTACTTTGAGAGACCTGGCAAAGGAGATTGCTGGGTTCTCAGCTGGCCTCTCCGAGGCATCCTTGCAGCGCTTCAATGCCTTGTCCACCAGGATTTGGGAGTGCTCAAAGTTCATATCTCGAGCGGCCTATGATGGCTTCGGCCCGAGTAGCCGCGGCCGACATCGGTGTATGCCGCCAGACCTGGCTAATGTCATCGGATCTGGAGCCATGGGTTCAGGACAAGTTGGTCGATGTCCCTTGCCGAGGTGACAACCTCTTTGGCAAACCCATGACTGAGAAGGCTGCTGAGCTCGAGTCAGAGTACTTGACCCGGACAAGACTCTCAAAGAAGACTTCTGTCCCTTCTAAGAGGAAGGGCTCAGGTAAAAAGCCCTTTTTCCCGAGGAAGGGTAGTGCTTACCGCAACTACCCCCACTTACCAGGCCACCCCAGCTCCCCAACATGGGCAGCAGGCCAAGGGACAGGGGTATGGCCCGCATAAGCAGAAGGCCCCCAAGCCCCAGGCCCCGGCTCCCACCCAGCCAGGTGGGGTTTTTTGACTTCCAATGTATAGTCTCTCTTCCGCCAGTAGTAAGGTCATGCACAGTGGGCAGGCTAACCCTGTACGCTCACAGGTGACCAGTCATCACCTCAGATATCTGGGTCCTACAAATAGTCCAGAGGGGCTATATGCTTCACTTCAGCCTATTACCACCCCCCTTCTTTCCAGGGGAGCCTCTCAGACCCCCTCTTCACAGGGACTTCCTCTTGCAGGAGCTGGCAGGTCTTCTAGAGGATCAGGCGGTGGAACCGGTGCCCCACCACCTGCAGGGCAAAGGCTTCTACTCCAGGTATTTTCTCATACAAAAGAGAACAGGCCTCAGACCCATCCTCAACCTACGAAACTTAAACAAGTTCCTGGTGAGGGAGAAGTTCAAGATGCTTTCCCTTAGAATGTTGCTGCCTTACCTCCACCAGGGAGATTGGCTATGCTCCTTTAGACCTGAAGGAAGCCTACACACACATCCTCATACATCCAGACCACAGACAATATCTGAGATTTGTAGTGGGAGGAAAACATTTCCAATACAGCGTTCTACCCTTTGGCCTGGCCTCTGCTCCCAGAGTGTTTACAAAATGCCTGGCTGTAGTGGCAGCCTTTCTCAGAAGTCAGGGAATCTTTGTCTTCCCTTACCTGGAAGACTGGCTCATCAGGGGCCAGCCGCCTCAGTGCGAGAAGTGGCCTGTTGGGCCTCCTATCATCCTGTTGCAACGTCTAGGCTTTGTCATAAACCATGCAAAGTCTATTTTGTTCCCCACTTAAAACTTAGAGTTCATAGGAGCAAGATTGAACACCCTTCAGGCGAAAGCTTACCTGCCAGAAGACAGGGCACAGAGGCTGCTAGCACTGACACAGTAGTTCAGGCACAGGTCTCTGGTTTCAGCGAGACACTTCTTACGCCTCCAGGGCCACATGGCCTCCACGATACATGTGACACCAAATGCCCGTCTCCACATGAGAACAGCTCAGTGGTGCCTCAGGGATCAGTGGACACAAGCCACCGGCAGCCTCAGAGACAGGATAACAGTATCCAGCTGTCTGGTGAAGTCATTGCAGTGGTGGACAATATATATAGTAAATGCTCCAACTTTAAACAGAGAGTACGATGTAAATAAGCAACAGAGGTCTCAGACTTAAATGGCGCTATGGGTCAGGTCTTATCATGCCTGATCCCTGCCGTTCCCTTTTGCATCAATGACCTTTTAACGTTGCTTTAAAAATTTTGTTATGTTCTTTCAAAACACAGCACTTATCTAACAAAATCAGCTGGTAATTTTAAATTCCTTTGACTTCTTCAACATAAAGACAAAGAATGTGCTTATCTTGATGAAGATAATCCCAACGCCACTATTCAGCGCCCTTGCGTTTCACCATTCATGAAGTTTCCTCAGGGGGTTTATATCAGCACTTCACAAGCACTTCCAAAATGTCGATGTTGTAACTCGCTTGGGAATGCAGGTTTCCAAACATTGAAATCAACATCGACATTTTGGAAGTGCTTGTGAAGTGCTGATATAAACCCCTTGAGGAAACTTCATGAATGGTGAAACGCAAAGGCGCTGATTAGTGGCGTTGGGATTGTCTTCATCAAGATAAGCACATTCTTTGTCTTTATGTTGAAGTCAAAGAAATTTAAAATTACCAGCTGATTTTGTTAGATAAGCGCTGTGTTTTGAAAGAACATAACAAAATTTTTAAAGCAACGTTAAAAGGTCGTGGATGCAAAAGAGAACGGCAGGGATCAGGCATGATAAGACCTGACCCATAGCGCCATTTAAGTCTGAGACCTTTGCTTATTTACATCGTACTCTCTCTGTTTAAAGTTGGAGCATTTACTATATATATTGTCAACAGTTCAGTTACTCTAGTAAGAGACCGCACAACAGTGGTGGAGTCATACACCCAATCTGCTCGAGGGTGTGTCTTTTCAGATTCCCTCGCACACAAGAGTGCTAACGACAGATGCCTCCTTGCTGGGCTGGGGAGCCCATTGCCAAGGATCATGCACTCAGGGGTTATGGTCTCCTCAGGAGTCTGCACACCAAATCAACCTCTTAGAGCTGCGGGTGATTTCGCCTAGCTCTTCAAGCCTTTTGTCATGTCCTCTCACATCAGTCTGTATTGATACAGACGGACAACCAGGTAGCAATGTTCTACGTAAACAAGCAGGGAGGTACGGGGTCTCGTATCCTATGTCAGGAGACACTGGACCTCTGCTCCTTGGCCATCGGGCAGCATATGTCTCTCAAAGTAGTGTACCTGCCTGGTCAGGAGAACTGCCTAGCAGACAAACTAAGTTGGATTCTCCAGCCTCTCGAGTGGCAACTGGATCCGGTGATGGCCCAGCAGATTTTCCAGTGCTGGGGACATCCGTCCATAGATCTGTTTGCCAGTCCGCAAAATCACCAGCTGCCCAGATTTTGCTCCAGACAGCCTCATCCCCTGAGGGTGGCGGCAGATGCTTTCCTGATCTCCTGGTCAGGGAGCCTCAAGTATGCATTTCCTCCCATGCCTCTGGTGGCCCGGACTCTGTTCAAAATCTTCAGTACAAGGCCTCTGTCATTCTGGTAGCCCAAGATGGCCAAGACAGCCTTGGTTTCTGCTTCTTCTTCAGCTGGCAGTGGAGACCCCACTTCCACTGGGTACGCAGCCCGACCTCCTTTCACAGGAGCAGGGCTCTCTTGCACCCCAAACTCAGGGCCCTCAACCTGATGGCATGGCTGCTGAAAAGGGTAGTGCTGGCACCTCTCCTCCTACCTCGGAATGTAGAAGAAGTGTTACTGGCCTCCAGGAGTGAGTCCACTAGGAAATCCAATGCTTTCAAGTGGCGTAGATTTGAGGTGTGATGTAGCCAGCACAATGAGAACCCTTTCTCTTGCCTTGTACCAGTGGTGCTGCAGTACCTGCTTCACCTCTCAGAATTAGGTCTCAAGTCTAACTCTGTCAGGGTCCACCTGAGTGCTTTGTCGGCAAACCACTCGCCAGTGGAGGGCAACCTCTTTTGGCTCACTCCCTGGTGTCCAGATTCCTCAAGGGTCTGCTTCTGCTGAAACCACCAGTTCGTCCTCCGGCAACTGAGTAGGATTTGAATGGGGTCTTACAACAGCTTACTCGCCCACCTTTTGAGCCGATGTCCTCTTGCCATCTGCGCTTCCTCTCCTGGAAGGTGCTCTTCCTGGTGGCACTCACGTCAGCCAGATGTGTGAGTGAGCTGCAAGCTCTCGTAACTGATAAACCATACACAAGGTTTTATCGGAATAGGGTGGTCCTCCACACTCGCCCGAAGTTCCTTCCAAAAATGGTCTGTTCTTTCCACCTCAACCAGGAGGTGATTCTTCGAACCTTCTTTCCCAGGCCGCATTCCAGCCGGGCAGAGGCAGTCCTGCATACCCTGGATTGTAAGAGGGCATTGTGCTTCTACCTGGAGCGTACGAAGGGACATCAAAGGGCTACTCGGCTCTTTGTCTCGTATGACCCCAGTAAGCTGGGGTTACCTGTCTCCAAGCGTATGCTGTCCACCTGAGTGGCAGACTGCATTGCCTGGGCATACAGGGCGGCCGACCTCCCGTTGCAGGGTTGAGTCACGGCCCACCGTGTCAGGGCTAAGGCCGCATCAGTGGCTCACTTCCGCTCTGTTCCGCTGGCAGACATCTGCCGGCCCGCAACTTGGTCTTCAAGCCAGACTTTTGCGGCCCGTTACTGCCTGGATAGGGAGTCCTGACGGGACAGTGCTTTTGGCCAGGTGGTACTCCGTAACCTATTTGAGGTTTAGGAACTCCAACCCTCCGACCCTCTGGTGTCAGGCTACTGGGGGGTGTTGCTTTCTCGGCTGAATTCCTATTGCAGTTGCTGCGGCTCTTCTAGAGGGAGCCATTTTTCAGCTATGGGTTCTCAGTAACCTATAGCTAGGGAGTCCCATATGTGAAGATGGACTTCCTGCTTGTTTCTGGAGAAAGCGTAGTTACTCACTCACCTGTAATAGGTGATCTCCAGGAACAAGCAGGAATGAGTCTTCACATATGGGTATCGTCGGTACCGACGGAGCTTGCGCGGGAACGCTCCCCAGTGTCCTGAAAGAAAGCTTTTGGGAGCATCCCACAGCGCCTGCACGCTGCTTTCCCGCCTTTCCTAACTGCCTCTCTCCAGTTCCAGTTCTTCTTTTCCGCGGAGCCAGCAGGTCGTGTTTCCTGTCACCGCTGAAGAATTTCTTATTTTCTTTTATTTTTCTTTAGTCGCGTGTCTGCCTTCTCGATTCCGCACCGGTACTACCGGTTCTTTTTCTTTCTTTAAAAAAAAAACAAAAAACTTTTTTCAGTGCATTTTTCTTCTGGGGTCTTAGGCCCACAGAGAGATTTTCCCTCATGGAAAAACCCGCCTCCGGTTTTAAAAAAATGCACAAAGTGCAGTAGCACTATTTCTGTCACCGACACCCATGACTGGTGTCTAAAATGTTTAGGTCCTGACCACTCCATTGCGGATTGTGAGTCCTGTTCCATGATGTCCAAAAGGGGGTTACAGAATCGGGCAGCTAAGCTCAGTACCCTGTTTCCCTCCGATGCAGCTTCCGTGGCATCGACGTCTTCCAGGACTGCTTCTTCATCCCATGGATCTCAGGTAACCAAACTTAAATCTGGCCGGTCCTCAAAGAGTTCATCTCCCTCTAAGTATCGAGATGCCCCCGGGCTTACTCTTGAGGATGCCACACCGGCAAAATTACCCCGGCGGGAGTCTCCGGCTTCCAAAGCACTATCTATGGGGTCACAGGTTGACATCGATGGCTCGGCCTCGACTGATCACCTGTTACAATGTTCTGGGGTACCGGCAGTTTTCTACCGGTACCGATATGCAGACATTGGTGGCGTCAATGGATCAGAATATCCTGACCATGCAGCGTGCCATCACGGCATTCATTCAAGCTGCAACGCCTACAGTACCGCAACAAACTCCGTTGTCGGTACCCGTACCGATTCCGGTTCTGATACCAGTACCGCTTGCATCGACATCAGCATCAACGGCAACGGTACACTATCCACTGATGCCTATCAGTACCGGCCCGGTACCGATTACCCCCGATGTCGATACCTCCCGGTAAGCATATCGGGCTCTACGAGAGCATCCAGACAGTCGATACTTCGATTCTTCTGAAGACTCTGACTCTTCAGAGGCCTCAATTGAAGCATCGGGGATCCTTCCTCAGGAACCCTCTTCTCCAAAAAGGAGAATATCTCCTCTTGAAGACTTGTCTTTTCAGGATTTTATTAGGGAGGTGGCCAAAGGCCTGTCCATCTCAGTGACCTCTGAGACTGAACCTAGAGCCAAAAAATTAGATATCCTACAATATCCTAAGGCTCCTAAAGAGGCAGCCACCTTACCAATACATGAGATTCTTTATGAACACATGTTGGGCATATGGGAGACTCCTCTTTCCACCTCCCCTCATTCCAGAAGGTTGGACACCATGTATCATGTTCCTCCTTGTCCTGGATTTCATAAGACTCAGCTTCCTCACCACTCCATTGTGGTAGAGTCTGCTATGAAAAAGATCAAGAGTACAAAAAGGCACTCCTCTGCTCCTCCAGGAAGAGAATGCAGAACCCTAGATGCCTTCGGCAGGAAAATCTTCCAGGCCAGTATGCTTGTAGCCAGAATCAACTCCTATAGTCTCTATATGGGGATGTTTCTAAAAGAAGTTACAGATCATCTGCAAACCTTATCTCCTTTTATGTCAGAAGATAAGAGAGAAGAATATATCACCTGGCTTAAACATGCACAGGATGTATCCAAGTTTTCCAACCATGCAGCCTTTGACTCTTTTGAGGGGGTCAGTAGAGCCTCGGCTATTGCCATAGGTGCACGCAGAGTTGCTTGGTTGCAAACCTCTGATTTGGAATCCTGGGTACAGGATGGTCTAGGTAACCTTCCCTGTACAGGCGAAAACCTGTTTGGCAAAGATTGGCAAGCAAAAGCCAACCAGATGGATGCTGAAAATTCTGCTTTAGATAGACTTTCAAAGTCTACTACTGCTCCTTTCAAAAAGAGGTTGTTCAAAAAGGGATCTTTCCCAAAGAAGGGGAAATTTTCTTCTTATGGTCAGGCCTCTTCTCAAGGTCGTTTTGCTATAAAGAGGCACCAACAACCAAAACAGGCCAAAACCCAGGCTACGAGGACTGCTACGGCCCAACAGCCTCAGCCTCCTCAGGGCCTTTGACTTTCCACTAGAGAACATAGCCTTTCTGGCTCTAGAACATCCAGAGCCCCTCACCATCCCAGGAAGGTTAGCTCACTTTGCTCCCAGATGGGAACAAATCACAGCAGAGCAGTGGACCCTCTCCATCATAAGGGAAGGATACAAACTTCATTTCTTAAACCTTCCTCCTCACACCATGGTGAAACAGTTCAATTCTCCAACATCTCTCCTCGACCTTCTAGGTCAGGAGATTGCTACCCTTCTTGCCCAAGGGGCAATAGAAGAAGTACCCCTTCTTCAACAGGGCTCAGGGTTCTACTCCCCCTATTTTCTGATCCCAAAGAAAACAGGGGGCTACAGACCCATATTAGATCTCAGAGAATTGAACAAGTTTCTATGCAAGGAGAAATTCAAAATGACTTCTCTCGGAACTCTCCTTCCATACCTCCAGAGTCAGGACTGGCTTTGTTCTCTAGATCTCAAGGATGCGTACACCCATGTTCTCATCCATCCAACACACAGAAGATTCCTTCGCTTCCTATACCAAGGAAAGCACTACCAATACAAAGTGCTTCCTTTCGGTCTGGCCTCTGCTCCAAGAGTGTTCACAAAATGCATGGCAGTAGTAGCTGCATTCCTACGCACTCTAGGAATATTCGTATTCCCATATCTGGACGACTGGCTCATCCGAACTCCATCCCAGTCAGAAGCCCAGACTTCTCTAGCCTGCACAAGGCGTGTTCTTCAGTATCTGGGACTGGTAATCAACATTCCAAAATCCCATCTTACCCCTGTTCAGTCTCTAGAGTTCATAGGCACCTTACTGGATACCACAACTGCAAGGGCCTATCTTCCCCAGGCCCGTTGCCTACACTTGGTGCAGTTAGCCTCCCAGATTCAGTTAAAATCCCATTTAACTGCTCGAGAGATGTTGCAACTTTTAGGCCACATGGCATCCACGGTGCATGTGGTTCCCTATGCTCGCCTTCACATGAGAGCAGCTCAGTGGACCCTATCCACCCAATGGACTCAGGCATCAGGTTGCCTGTCAGACAAAATAGCAACCTCCAGTCGCCTATTTTCGTCCCTCCACTGGTGGAAGTCCACTCAGAATCTGTTGCTGGGGTCCCCCTTTCAACAGGTGCTACCCCAAGCAACCCTTACAACAGATGCCTCTCCAAAGGGTTGGGGAGCTCATCTACAAGATCTCTCAACCCAGGGCATCTGGTCTCCACAAGAGACAACTCTTCATATCAACCTCTTAGAGCTCAGAGCAATTTTTCTGGCTCTCAGTGTCTTCCACACCCTGCTCAGCTACAAGACAGTCCTCATCCACACGGACAACCAGGTAACTATGTTCTACGTGAACAAGCAGGGAGGAACTGGCTCTCTGTCGCTTTGCAACGAAGCTCTGAGATTGTGGGCCTTCGCCAGAGAGCATCAAATCCATCTCATGGCAGTATATCTTCCAGGAGTTCAAAACTCTTGGGCAGACAGACTCAGTCGAGTTCTGCTTCCACACGAATGGTCCCTCCATGGGGACCAGATAGCCAGGATTTTTCGGATTTGGGGTACCCCAGACATAGACCTGTTTGCAAGTCCGTGGAATGCCAAACTTCCCCGGTTCTGTTCCAGGATTCCATGTCAGGGAGTTCAGGCCAGGGATGCCTTCCTGCTTCATTGGGGGCAAGACTTCCTTTATGCCTTTCCACCTATTCCCCTAATCCCCAAGACTCTGTTCAAGCTTCAGAGAAACAAAGGGACTATGATCCTCATAGCACCACTTTGGCCACGCCAAGTGTGGTACCCTCTACTTCTGCATCTCTCTCAAGCTCCCTCCCTAGACCTGGGGTCTGCTCCAGATCTCCTCTCCCAGGAGGAGGGAACTTTGTGGCACCCAAATCCTCAGTCTCTTCATCTCAGGGCCTGGTTGCTGAAGGCCTAGACCTTCAAGATTTACAACTTTCTCAGCAAGTGAAGGATATCCTTCATGCTTCCAGAAAGCCTTCCACCAGACGTTCATATGCTTTTAAATGGAAAAAATTTTCCATTTGGTGTGCAAAGAAGGGTCTCAACCCTCTTGCAATACCTTTGCATTCTTTACTAGATTATCTGCTGCATTTATCCCATGCAGGCCTTAAAACAAATTCATTCAGAGTCCATTTGAGTGCTATTGCAGCATCCCTTAAGCCTCTCAATGGACAACCTATTTCCTCTCATCCTCTTATAGCAAGATTCATGAGAGCCTTCTTTTGACTAAACCTCCCATCAGACCACCTCCAGTGGCCTGGGACTTGAATCTGGTTCTTGGCCAGCTTATGAAGCCACCCTTTGAACCCCTTAGCCACTACCTCCTTAAAATTCCTTTCTTGGAAGGTTATTTTTCTCATTGCAGTCACCTCAGCTCGCCGTATCAGTGAGCTGCAAGCTTTAGTGGCTAATCCTCCTTATACAAGGTTCCATCATGACAAGGTAGTCCTCAGAACTATTCCACACTTTATGCCTAAAGTGGTCTCACCTTTTCATCTGAACCAGGAGGTGTATTTACCTGTCTTTTTTCCAGGACCTCATGCATCAACTGCAGAGAGGAATCTTCATACCCTGGATTGTAAAAGAGCACTTGCCTTCTACTTACAAAGAACACAGCAACATAGAAAGTCCTCTCAACTTTTTGTTGCTTTTGATCCTTCTCATTTAGGACTTCCAGTCTCCAAGAGAACTCTGTCTAATTGGATTGCTCAGTGTATTTCCTTCGCCTACCAGAGCAAGAATCTTTCTCTGGAGGGCCATGTCACAGCTCACAATGTGAGGGCCATGGCAACCTCTATGGCTCATCTTAACTCTGTGTCCATCGACCAAATCTGTCGAGCAGCCACCTGGGCATCAGTTCATACCTTCACAGCCCATTACTGCTTGGACAAGGACTCCCGCCGGGATGCCTTGTTTGGTCAGACTGTTCTCAAACATCTGTTCCATACCTAATCAACTCCTACCCTCCATCCCTGACTGGATGCCTGAGATTCATGGGTGCAGGTGGAGCCCTTTCCAGGGACCCACAATCTGGGTGATCTCCCAGGCATCTCTAGCTGGGGAGTCCCCCATATGTGAAGACTCATTCCTGCTTGTTCCTGGAGATAGCACAGTTACTTACCTGTAACAGGTGATCTCTGGCAACAGCAGGAATAAGTCTTCACAACCCACCCACCTCCCCTAGGAGTTGTATCTCTCTATCTATCTTTCCTTTCCTTTCCTCTCTCTCTCTCTTTGTCTTAGCTTTTAAACTCGAACTGGAGAGAGGCAGTTAGGAAAGGCGGGAAGGCAGCGTGCAGGCGCTGTGGGATGCTCCCAAAAGCTTTCTTTCAGGACACTGGGGAGCGTTCCCGCGCAGGCTCCGTCGGTACCGATGATACCCATATGTGAAGACTTATTCCTCTTCGTCTCTCCGGGCCAGTCCAGGTACAGTTGGGTAGTCAATCCCTTCTAGCAGCTGAGGACTGAAAGCTGAAATTTTTGCTGACAGATGTAATAGCTCCCTCTAGTGTTAGCAACCCTGTCTTCAGTCCTCAGCAGCTAGAGTGGACGTATCTCTGGCGGGCTCCCAGGAGAGACTAACTTCTTTAGACAGGATTAACGACTGATTTAAAAAAAAATAAAAAAATAAAATTAATTAGATAAGTTAATGCAGAAGGATTCGGGATCAGCTTGATGCTAGGTGTTTTCAAAGGCAAACGGCAACTCAACTTACTGCTTCAGACAGAGACTTGCTCACTGGTCCTAGCAGGGCATAATAGCAAGCGATTCCTCCTTGTTCCTCTGTAGAGGAAGGAGAATCGGAGGCACGGATATTTCAGCGATCCCGTGTTTCAGTTTAACTTTGATTTTTTTATTTTTGTGTTAGAGTCGGGGGCAGAGCCTGCTTCCGGGGGATCGCTGAATTACATGTGGGCTTGATTGGAGCTGGGAGCCCCAGTATCCTTTTCCCGCGAAGCTGCCACTTGTCTCTTTTTCGCTAGCAGCGGAGTTTTAGAGATCGTGTCTGTCCGTCTTGTTATGAGGTAAGCAGCTCTTTCTAACTTGTTCTCCGGTCCGGTGGGTGCTCTTCTGCCGCCAGCGGGTAGTTTCGGCGCCATTTTCTGCGTGCTGCGTGTTTCTCGTTTGCCGGTTTTCATTGCGTTTTGGCTGGCCGGGGGGGTCTTCGTTCTTGTGGCCGCTTTGTTTTTCGGGTATCCCGCACAATGGAGAATGCCGGTTCCGGTGAGCCATCGGGAGAGAAGTCTCAGGGGAGGAAATTGTCCGCGGCAGCGGTAACCCCGCTCTCTTCAGACACTGCTCCTGTTCCCGCACTTTTGCAGCGCTCAGGGAAGCGAAAATCAAAATCACACAAGGAGACTTCCGTTGGGGACACTAGCAGACCTTTGTCTCCCGGTTCTCAAGGAGCGTTGCAATCTTTTTTTCTCTCCAGACTTTATTTTGGCTTTACATAAAGCCTATTTACTGAAAAAGTCTCACCCGATGGAGAGTGCAGCTACAGGGGATCTGGGGCTCTCACTGCAAAAGGATTCTCAGCTTCTCGATCCCGGTGAGGGTTCCTCTTCTCAGTTGCCCGGTAGGGATTTTTCTCAGGAGGAGCGCTTCCCTTACTCTTCTGACTCTCTCCTGCCTGAGGAGGGGGAGATCTCCTCTGAGGTAGGGCTAGACTCTTGGCCTCAGGAGTTGGAAGACGGAGAACTGGGGCTGGGTGATGACCCTAATGTGTTTAGGGTGTTCAGAAAGGAAGAGCTGGGGGCGCTGATTGTCCAATCTCTCTCTGCATTAAATATTGTAGCCCCCTCCTCACAACAAGAGCCTCTGGAGGATCCTCTCATACAGGGGTTTAAGGCGGAGCAGCGCTGCTTCCCTATGCACAGGGTGATTAAGCAAATGATAGAGTCTGAATGGGAATGTCCGGAGGCTAACTTGCAGGGGGGGGGGGGGCGTTCCATTGCCCGACTTTACTCGGTTCCTCAAGAAGAGAGGGAGTTGTTGAAAATGCCTAAGGTCGACGCTCTTGTGTTCGCAGTTACAAAGAAAACTACGATTCCTGTAGAGGGCGGTGCTGCCCTTAAGGATGTTCAGGATCGGAAGTTAGAAGCCTTTCTGAAACAGGCTTTTGATGCTAATGCCCTGTCCCTTCAAGCGTCTGTTTGTGGGGCGTTTGTGTCCAGGGCCGCTATTCGCTGGATTCAGGGCGAACAGGCTGCTTTGAAGCAGGAGGACTCCCCTCCGGAAGGCGCTAAGCTTGAATTGGCAGCAGCGTATTTAGTGGATGCTTTTTATGATTTGATCAGGATTTCGGCAAAGTCCATGGCTTCGGTAATAGTGGCTCGGCGGTTTCTTTGGTTGCGCAATTGGGCGGCGGATACTTCATCTAAATCCCGTCTGAGTAAGCTTCCGTATAAAGGCAAGTTGTTGTTTGGGGAAGCATTGGAAAAGCTTGTGAAAGATTTGGGCGACTCCAAAGGGGGTAGTCTTCCAGAGGATAAGCCTAGGGGGGCTAAGTCCTCACCTATGCTACGGGGGCACAATAGGGAGTTACGTCGGTTTCGCGGTTCTAGGTTTGTGCCCTACCAACGGGGTCGGTTTCCTTCCAGGGGTCAGTCCTTTCGAGGGGCCCGGGGGTTTGGCAGAGGGTTCTTCGGCTCTCAGCAAACTCCTTCTAAGAAACCGCAATGAAGGGAGGCTGGTCCAGTAGGAGATCCCTGTAGGGGGTCGTTTGCAGGGGTTTCTCTCCGCCTGGGCCGCCATAACCTCCGATCTCTGGGTCTTGGAGATCATCCGCGAAGGCTATGCTCTGGAATTCGCTGCTCCCGTGGCGGATGCCTTTGTGTTTTCTCCCCTGCGGTACTCGAGCAAAGTGTCGAGCGGTCGCAGAGACTCTTCAGCGCTTGTTGGACCTGCGGACGTTAGTTCCGGTTCCTCGAGACCAGTGCGGTACAGGTCGATACTCCATTTATTTTGTAGTACCCAAAAAGGAGGGTTCTTTTCGTCCGATTCTGGATCTCAAACACGTGAACCGATGCCTGCGGGTGCAACATTTCCGTATGGAGACTATACGTTCAGTTATACGAGCGGTGAGACCGGGAGAGTGGCTCTCTTCCATAGATCTCACGGAAGCTTACCTGCACATTCCGATTCGTCTGGAGCATCAGCGTTTTCTGCGGTTTGCAGTCCCCATGGGGCATTTTCAGTTTCGGGCATTACCGTTTGGTCTAGCGACGGCTCCTCGCACCTTCACCAAGGTTATGGTGGTGGTTGCAGCAGCTCTTCGCAAAGAGGGGATTCAGGTCCATCCCTATCTAGACGATTGGCTCATCCGGGCGAGTACTCGGGAGGACTCAATCGCGGCGACGGCACGGGTGGTGCAGGTCTTGGAACACCTCGGTTGGGTGATCAATCGAGCGAAGAGTCATCTTCTCCCCGTGCAGCGGTTGGTTTACCTCGGAGCCGTGTTCGACACAAGGAGCGGTTTGGTTCTTCTCCCGCGAGATCGGGGGAGGAAGCTGATAGGTCAAGTGCACGCTTTTCTTCGGCTCAGGGCTCCAACTGCGTGGAGATATCTCCAACTATTGGGATCGATGGCCGCAGCCCTGGATCTGGTGCTTTGGGCCAGGGCGCACATGCGTCCTCTGCAGCATGCCTTGCTCTCCAGATGGTCGCTGCAACTTCATCCGCTTTCTTAACGGCTGCCCTGTGCGGAGGAGGTTCGACGCAGTCTTCATTGGTGGATACTTCCGGCTCATCTTCATGCGGGAGCCCCGCTGCGGGAGCCAGAGAGGATCTTGATCACGACCGATGCCAGTCTGTCCGGCTGGGGGGCTCATTGTCTGTCCTAGGTGGCGCAGGGAGTTTGGTCGATAGCGGAAAGCAAGTGGTCTATAAATCGTCTCGAGCTTCGGGCGGTTCGGTTAGCGCTTCTACATTTCTCGGATCTGATCACGGCGCGGACAGTTTGAGTGTTTTCAGACAATCTCGTGATGGTGTCCTACATCAACAAGCAGGGCGGCACCGGCAGTGCTCCGTTGCTTCTAGAGAGCCAGGTTCTGCTACAGTGGGCGGAGATGAACCTTGCGCTCTCGGCAGCTCATGTAGCGGGAAAGGACAATCTTCAGGCCGATTTTCTCAGTCGGCATCGCTTGGACCCCGGAGAATGGGAACTGAATTCGGCGGTCTTCCACGAGATCTCTCTTCGTTGGGGTCACCCGGTTATGGACCTCATGGCGACCCTGTCCAATGCCAAAGCCTTTCGGTTTTACAGCAGACGCCGAGAACACATGTCGGAAGGCTTGGATGGGTTGGTCCAGCCTTGGCCAGAAGAACAGCTTCTGTACGTTTTTCCCCCTTGGCCGTTGATAGGGCGTGTCATTCGGCGAATCTCACGTCACCGGGGCACGGTGATTCTCATTGCGCCGGATTGGCCCAGGCGTCCTTGGTATGCGGATCTGGTGAGGTTGCTCGTAGCTCCTCCTTGGAGGTTGCCCTCTCGGATCAATCTCTTGAGTCAGGGTCCGGTTCTCATGCCCCAGGTGGATCGATTCTTGCTTACGGCTTGGCTCTTTAGCGGGAGCATTTACGGCGTAAAGGGTACTCGGAGTCTGTGATCTCTACTATGTTGAAGTCCAGGAGGCGTTCAATGACTTTATCGTACATACGTGTGTGGCGTATTTTTGAAGCATGGTCTAAGGAAAGGGGGATCTCTCGCCGGATTGCCGGACGTCTTGGCTTTTCTTCAAGGCGGTCTAGACAAGGACTTGGCTCTAACACTCTCAAAGTGCACTTAGCAGCCGTAGCGTGTTTCTGCGGCCGAGTGCAAGGCTGGTCTCTGGCGTCGCATCCGGATGTGCAGCGATTTCTTCGGGCAGCTAAGAATATTCGTCCGCCTCGTCACCTGGTGGTGCCTCCTTGGGATTTGAATTTGGTACTCTCAGCCTTAACGGGTCCGCCTTTTGAGTCGGCACTGCCCGGCGGCTTGCGAGACTTTACTTGGAAAACAGCTTTTCTGGTGGCTCTATGCTCAGCTAGGAGGGTTTCGGATTTGCAGGCGCTCTCCTGCAGGGAACCGTATCTTCTTTTCACGAAGGAGAAGGTAGTTCTGCGGACCGTTCCCTCGTTTCTGCCGAAAGTGGTATCCGGCTTCCATATGAATCAGACAGTTTCCCTGCCTACCTTTCCATCTCACGGCGGTGAGCGAGACAGAGCATTGAGCAGGTTGGATTTGGGACGCGTTCTCCGGAAGTATTTGCGGCATACCAAACCATATCGGAAGTCGGACAGGTTGTTTGTGGTGTTTGGAGGTCCTCGTAAGGGGTTAGCGGCGTCCAAGGCGTCTATCGCCCGTTGGGTGAAACAAGCGATAACTAGAGCTTATGAGGCGCGGGGTAGGTCACCTCCGCAGGAACTCAGAGCATATTCAACAAGAGCACAAGCGATGTCTTGGGCGGAAATGAGTTTGATTCCGCCGGCAGATATCTGTCGGGCAGCAGCCTGGTCCTCTCTGCATACCTTCACAAAGCATTATCGGTTGGATGTGCAGGCCCGGGAGGATGCTACCGTGGGGGCCTCGACCATTTTGGCGGGGCTCGCAAGACCCTCCCCAGTTTAGGTGCTGCTTTGGTACTGCCCAACTGTACCTGGACTGGCCCGGAGAGACGAAGAGGAAGGAGAAATTAGACCTTACCTGCTAATTGTCTTTCCTTGAGTTCTCTCCGGGCCAGTCCAGGTCCCACCCATCTGATCTTTTTGCGAGCGGTGGTTCGTGACGGGGCTCTTGTGCGTTTGCGTTTTCGCTACTGCTTTTTGCGCGCTTCCGCGCTGGCAGATTTCGTTTGCATTTGGAAAAGGATCTTGGAGGGTTCCGGCTCCCTGGGAGGGGACTCTTCATACTGCTAGGCTCTGGCGCAGCCCTGCTAGAGATTGGTATGAGGGCGCGCTTCTGAGCACCATTCATCTGAGTTGCCAGTTGTTTTTGTTCAGGTTTTTCTTTTTTTTTTAGGAACGGGTTGGTTCTGTTCGTACTCTGCTTTGACAATAGATGACTGGCTTGCTAACACTAGAGGGAGCTATTACATCTGTCAGCAAAAATTTCAGCTTTCAGTCCTCAGCTGCTAGAAGGGATTGACTACCCAACTGTACCTGGACTGGCCCGGAGAGAACTCAAGGAAAGACAATTAGCAGGTAAGGTCTAATTTCTCCTTCCTGCTGTTCCCAGAGATCACCTGTTACAGGTAAGTAACTGTGCTTTCTCCAGGGACAGTAGGAATCAGTTCTCATGACCCTCCCTCCTCCCCTGGAGTTGCAGTCCTATAATTGGTTTTTATTCATTTTGCTGTCTTTTTAGCTATGTCATTTGACTGAGCAAGATGGCACCCTTGGGCGGGAAGGGGACCGCACATGCGCGATACAATCCCAAAGGCTTTCTCTGAAAGCTGGGGAATTGCTCCGCATGAGGGCTCCGTCAGCACCAACGTCACCCATATGTGAGGACTGATTCCTGCTGTCCCTGGAGAACACCTGTTACAGGTGAGTAACTACTCTTTCCCAGCACGCTGTGGCTAGCGTGGGTGTTGGTGACCTGTGTTCAGCACATTCAGCACGGGTTAAACTAGCACCACCTCAATGGGTTGCGTTAGTTGCACCCACGGCCCGATCTCCATGCTATTATGCAGCTTTCCGATGGATGTAAACACCCCTTTGCAGTTAGCTAGAAGCCCCACACTGGTAATATGGCCCACATGTGCATTATCGGCACGGGGCTTAATAAACATGCCCCCAAGTGTCTTGGACTTAGATTTGCTATTCCCTTTTCTCAGATAATGTGATCTTTATGTTTCATTAACTTGCATCAAATACAATTTTCTATAGAAAGTCATGACCTAGACCGATAACAAACCAGCATAGATTCCTTTGATAGATTGTGGCTAGGGTGAGCCCGAGCTTTTCCTGTCACCTGACACAATAAGATTTTTAGTCTTGCAAGAGTTTGTCTGTCTTATTTTGAGCAGGATTTATGTTTGAATTAGAAGTGTTTGGGGTGATTATTGTTCTCATTTTGTATTGTTTCACTAGGAGATGGCAATAGTGCAAAGTTGTTGTGTACACCTGTTCTGAATAATGACCTAAAAAGTAACTTTGATAAAGAATGTGAGGAACACGCAGACGGATCCAGTCAGAAGCTGGGAGAAAGCAGCAACAATGCAGAATTCTACAACTGTCCAAGTGTGGACCTTGGTACTCAAGATAAACCACTGAACTTTGACATTAAAAAAATGCTCCCCAAGCATCTTTGGTTAATGTCTTCTAGTGGTATGGTGAGAGATGCAACTAGAAAAATGAAAGACATTCTGCAGAATCCTCAGAAGCTTCAAGGACCTGTTTCAACAGCAATAAGTGAAGGACAAGCACAAAGTATCTTGGGTTTAGACTGCTATTCCTCTTCCTCAGATGATGAAGTAAAGCTAGAGCAAATAACGCACAAGAGCCATTAGCAGAATCATGCAGCAGTCCATATATAAATAACTAAGAAAATGTGGTAGGAAGGCACAGAGAGATTCCCAGTAGTTTTGGGTGTCACTGGCTTGATCAAAAAATACATTTTCCAGCGCACCTTGATAACTTGCCTATATGCATTACATCCTGTAAACACCAAACCCAATGCAAGTTTTACGGTGTGCACTAGCAGTATATCTGAAAGACTGGGATCATACCCAACATACCTTGACTTAGGAGTGAGGTTCATAACTGTCATGGTGTGTGTAAAAGTAACCCATCTGGAGACGCTTCTTCCCAGTTGGTACTTTTCTTTACCAGGCCCTTCATGTGATCTCTCAGCTTGAGAAAGGACTACTGGTAGCTTAGATTTGATTAATTAATTTTTCTTGTGGTTGTTTGCATGACCAGAAAGGCTCATTGACTGTGTAGATCATTAAGTTCCCTTAGGTGGTTGTGGGAAAAGTACAGGGGTAGAGATTTGTGTTACGTCAGTGATATATGAAAACACTACAGGCTCAGTATATTTTCCTGTTTCATATATTTTCCTATTTCATGAAGACTTGCATTTAATTAACATATGCTATAGTGCTGTGCCCATAAAGAGATGTAAAGACAAAATTTGGAAAGATACAGTTCATTTTTAAAATTGTTAGCGTCCTAAGCAGTGCTTCTTTTTGAGATACAAAAAGCCTAGCCCACGAAACCGATGCCACTGGGACTGGGGCATGAATTTATGCTTCTGCAAACAGCCTTGGTCAAGACACTACCATTAGTATTCTGTTGAGGGGAGATTCTGGAGACAGGGAGAGGTGGGGATAATACTAGAAAAATGAGAAGGAGGTGGGAGAAGAAAACAAAGAAAAGAAAAACCTAAAGGAAAAAAGCACACAGAAAACATAATTGAAAAATAGAACAAAATAAGTAGTTCCCGCCCCCCATAAAAACTAGTATTTGGCTAGTGTGTCTGTATTTGCAGATAAATATGTTTAAATATTTTCAGCCACATTTTCAAAGGCTTAGATGCCATTTTATGTATGTAAAAATAGAGGCAACCTATAATCAGCCATATCCAGGTAAGTGGACTTTTTAGTCACTTGAAAGTGTGTGTGCTTTTGGTCACATAGAAAAAGGGAAGGAGGAATCCTTGCAGAGGCACACTTGATGGCGATGTTCACATGATGACTTCTTAAACGTCTTCACATTGTAGCCACGGCATTTTTGATTTGCAGTGTGGAAGAGCATCTACATGTAATTCTGCTCATTAACAATCCAATATTCAAAGCACTGTACCCAGGTACCATATGATGGAAAATTGTCCTTTTTCATACAGGCTTAAAGGTGCACAGATACCATCGCTGTTGGGTGGCCTCTGTTAATTTGCCCCCCCCCCCCCCCGTAAGTTAATGTGGAGTAAATTGTGAAATAAAAACTTATGCCAATGAATATAAAACCACATGACAACAGAAATAAATATATTAAACAAGTGATCAGTGTGGCAAGGGCTATTGAGAATTGGTGAGCAGATTTCACGGTTTATTAGAACTTTGTGTGGTTGGTTTCCAAGCAGTCAATGGCATTGGCTGTCATGAATTTCTTGGCAATTAACAGCATACACCCACTAAAGAACAGAATTTGGCTGCTGGGTATATGAATAGGCTGCAGGCTTTATGTAATAGGAAAAGAGAGTCAAGAGCAGGCAATCATTTTCTAAAGTTTCTGATTTCCATTTTGCAGTTGATACATACCACCTTTTCATTCACAAAGAATTGCCCAAAGCAGGAGTGTCCAGAGGAAACATGAGAAAAACAATGACTTTACGGTGAGGATAGTGGAATAACCTATCATCAGAGTGATGAAAACTGGTACTGAGGCTGAATTCAAGTATGTTTGAGACAGATAGAGAGGGTTTGGAGGCTGCACTATTGCAATCCTCCCTTATGCCTTGAGAGCAAAGGGCTGTTCAGTCCTGCTGGGCCTGCAGTTATATTCTGCAAACACGTAAGTGTCTTCCTTGGCAGAACGTAGTCTAATTCCAAGTTGCATTCTTTTATTGAACGTTACAGGTTTGATGTCCAGGCACAACAGAAGGCAGGCTCGATGTCTTACAGGCTAGCCTAGCTGGTCCCTCCTTTATGTGAAAACGGCTTTGGTAATTCCCATGTGTCTAGAGAGGACTGGAGGGGCGATGAGGAAGGTGAAATGAGACCTTGCCTGTTAATTTTCTTTCCTTGAGTCCCTCCAGTCTTGTACAGATCCCACCCCGAGTAGGTCTCAGGAGGATAGTCTGTTTTTGAAGAAGGTGGTGAGAGAGAAGCTTTGCTCTACCATTCCGTGTCCTTCTGTAATACTGTTTTTCACCTAGTTGTAGGGCCAAAATTGTTTGAGGATTCCAGGGTTTGTAGCAGTGTTTAAATTCTCTTTGTTACAGAAATATTGGTAAGTAACTGACTCCATGGGACCCTTAAAGGGTGTGCCATCATCTGATTGGTAGTTCTCAGTCTCCATCTGCTGGCAGGAGTGCATAAACCTATGTGTCTGGATTGCCTTGGAGGGACTCGAGGAAATGAGCAGTTAAGATCTAATTTCACCTTTTTGTAACACATGCTTTTAGAAAGTGTGTCTCTTTTTTTTCTGGCACATCTTGATTGCATTAACAGACTGGATGTTAAGTTTTGTCTGTACGAATGTGTGCCTTTTTCACTTCCCACTTGTTTCATGAGTTTTTCAACATTAAAGCTGTTTGTGTTCTTTGAAAAGTTTATTTGCATTATTCTTCATAACACACCTATTTTGACTATTGTATTTTTAGTCTGCTATGTGGTCCTGTAGTGATCTCCCTTATTTTGTTCAGTTTAGAAAGGCAACACAGGCGCCTTTGTGCTCATAGAAAATAGGTTCCCAGATCTAGGCCCAATAGCACACATACTGACACTTGCTCCAATAAACGTGCATGTATTTTACCCATGTATGTGTGTATTTTATAAAATATGTGCATAAACTGCAACTTTAGATCTGCTCTGTCCAAACTGTGCCCCTGGGCATACTACAGGCAGGCACACACTTTTACATGTGTATATGATCGCATAATTTTATGAAAACACTTTTGTATGTAAATGAGCTTTACATACAGAAAAAATACTTTATAAAATTACCTCCTCCCCCTCCTACAAATCTGGGTGCATCTTGCAGCTGAGATGTAATGATTTTGAAGCTTGTTTTTAAACAGTACTCTAACTACACCCACACCTTGATGCTAGCGCTGTCCGTTTCTCATCCAGGAAAGTTGTTGCCTTGAATGATAGTGCCAAACTGCTTGATGCAGTGAAAACCTTACAGCAGAGAAACTAGAAGCAAATAGCTCTATTATTGACAAAAACCTATGAACGATTTTCATGTTGTAGATTAATTCTTGAGAGCAAGTCATGGTAAGTTAGTTCAGAGATCTGCAGCCATTGAGATCTCTAGTGCCGTAAATGCACGGGAGGGAGGGGGCAGGGGACTTTGTTGTCTTCTAATGGCCAGTTAAGTAAGCATATCATAGGTTTTACCTAATTAACGTCTACAAAAATGAAAAAGGGGATTGCAAGAGGCATTTTCTTTATGGACAGCACAACTGGGAGAAAATATGATAGCTATGGCACTTAACCAGAAACTAAATTGACTCCTCTTCCTGATTTATTAGAACAGGACATATTGCTGTGGTGCATAGGGTGGTGGTATTAACGTATGCTGGACTACTTAGATATAATGAAGCAGACATGCCAAGTACAGCAAGCTGGGGGAGTACCATCTGGAAACATAACTCTGGTTTGTTGGCCACTGCACGAAACATGTGCTGCTGTAAAGCACGATTTGTATTATTGTGCCAAGAAACTTTTGAATTTTTGAGTGTTCTTGCGAAAAACTTGGGATTTTTAGTTTTTCTGTTCCTGATGATTGAAAGGAATAGTGGGTGTGCATGCACAGTAAACCTTATATAGTTACGTTGCCCGATTCACTCCATGGGCATGTTTAATAAAGGTTAAGTGCCTATAACCCTTTTATTTCGGGGAGCACAGTGGCACTTCTACATGTTAACTTTTGGTAAGCATGCCTTCATAATATGCAAACATTTTTCAGAACCAATGCTGGGAAATGTGGACATAATTAAAAGGGTGGTTCAGAAAGAACATGGGGGGAGGGGGGACAGGGATATTCGGTGCTGACGACACTGCCAGCTGCCTGCACTGAAATCTAAACCCGGATATTCATTGCCAGGGTCATAGGCAGCTGTCACCGCCTACCAGACTCTGTATTCTATTGACAAAACAAAGAGCAACAATTAAGAACTAGTATAAAAAACATAAACAGCTATTGTACGCTATCAACCTCCCTCCACCCTGTTTTTTTTTTTTTAGATATCGTAGTGTGCAGCAGTCAATGGAACCCATGCAGGACACCTGAACAACTGAAAGGCACAGAACATACCAAGGAACTTAAACAAGTTTCGATCTAATCTTCACCATCCAGGATCGTGATTGTACGCAGTGAGAAACAGCCAAAGAATATGGGAGGGTTTAAGATGGGACTGGAGGAACTCAAGGAAAACAAATTAACAGGTAAGATCTAATTTCACCTTCCTTATTGACCCTCCAGTCCAGGGGTGTGGGATATACCATAGCAGTACTAACCTGGGAGCTACCCATGAGCCAGGCCTGAAGCACCATTGATCCAAAGCATTCATCACTCGCAGCCTGCATATTGAGCAGATAATGATGCAACGAAGTATGCAAAGAGGATCAAGTTGCTGCTCCACAGATATTTAACTGAGGAACCAGTCCAGCTTCCGCCCATGACGCCACCTGGGCTGTGGTTGAATGCGCACACAGTTCTTTGGGCAGCTCCCTACGCCTCAGTAGGTAGGCCTAAGCAATGGCTTCCCAGACTCACTGGGCAATCGAAGCTTTGGATGCAGCCTTGCCTTTCTGCTGTCCACCAAAAAGGACAAACAAACGATCTGACTTGCAAAATGGTTGTGTTCGTTTGAGATATCGTCTGAGTATTCTACTAATGCTCCTCTGTGCTACTTCCGCTACACAAAAACACCGGAAGGATAACTGACTGATTGAGATGAAAAGCCGAGACCACTTTAGGCAGAAAAGAGGGAACGGGACGTAACACTGCCTTTTTTTTTTTAGATCAACAGAAATGACAAGATAATGCAGCGCCGAAATCTTTTGAGCCAAGCAAATAGCCACTAAAAATATTCTTCAGAGTCAAATCCTTCAAGGTGGTACTCCCCACCGGCTCAAAGGGTGCCTTCGTTAAGGCAGACAACACTAGATTAAAGTCTTGGGGCAGAACCAAAGACCTTGTCGGTGGTCTGACATGCTTCACTGCCCTGAGAAACCGAACCACATCCAGATGGGTAGCCAAGGACATCTCCTGGACTCGCCCCTGATAAGAAGTCAGCACTGCTACCTGCATTCGTAATGAACTGCAAGCCAAGCCTTTCTCTGAACCTGCCTGCAGGAAGGCCAGAACATCCGGTAAAGTGGCTGATAGCAGTCAACAGCCATGATCAGAACACTTTGAACACTTTCCACACTCACACATATGACAGAGAAGTGGACCATTTACTTGTCTTCAACAACGTTGTAATCACTGGTGCTGAATAGCCCCTCTTTCTCAGCCTTGCCCTCTCAAGAGCCAAGCTGTAAGTGAGAATCAATCCATCTGAGGCATGAGGAGGGGACCCTGCGAGAGAAGATTGGGCCAAGCTGGCAGGTGCCATAGGTGGTCCACCATCAACTGGACGAGATCTGCATAACACAGCCTCAGAGGCCAATCCAGAATGATCAAAACAACTAGCCTTGGATGGGCCTTGAGACTCTGTGCAAGGAACCCTATGAGCACCCATGGCGGAAATACATACAGGAGCCCCTCTATTGGCACTTCTGAACCAGCACATCTGGGTCTTCTGACTCTCTCTCTCTCTACCGAAGAAACGGGACGCCTTTGCATTCTCGAAGGTTGCCATCAGATCTTTGATCGGCTGGCCCCAACGCCTGACTAGTTGGGCAAATATCGCTGTGTTGAGGGATCACTTGCCGGGGTCCAGGCGATAGTGACTGAGGAAGCCAGCCATTATTCAACAAACTCATATGCGGGATTGACAACATTCACATGGCCATTGCAATGATTTTCCTGGACATATCAGCGGCATTTGACTCAGTTGACCATAAGATTCTGCTAGTTAGACTCCATGAAAAAGGCATCCATAACCTTGCCTGGGACTGGTGCAAATCATACCTAGAAGATCGATGGCAACAGGTCTGTATAGGCAACAATACATCTGAACCCTTCCAACAGAAACAAGGAGTACCCCAAGGCTCTTCTTTATCTGCGCTGCTTTTTAACATATATATGCAGCCAATCTGCCAAATCACCAGAGACTTCGGTATATCTTGCCTATTATATGCAGATGACGTGCTAATTTTCACACCGATTAATGTCTCAAATCCTGACTACTCGGCACTAATCAACTGCTTCAATGCAATAACTGACTGGCTCCTCAATCAGAACATGAGAATAAATTTCAAGAAAACCGAAGTACTCATAGCCACAAGAAACAAGCAATTTTCTCCACCACCTACCCTCATAGTAAGAGACGCAGAACTCCCAATCAAGGCCACCATAAAGTACCTTGGTGTGATACTCGATCAACAACTCAATTTTAAGGAGCACATAAAGAACACTGTAAGGACAATCTACTACAAATTAAAAACACTGCGCCTCCTGAAACCAATGCTGGAGACCAAGGATTTCCGTACAATTTTCCAAGCAATAGTCACACCTCACTTCGACTATGCGAATATCATCCTTCATGGCCTCCCCAAGAGGCGATGAACGCGGCAGCCCGCATCTTGTCCGGAGCTTCAAAAAGAGATCATATAACACCAATACTAATCGATCTACACTGGCTCCCGATAAGTTGCAGAATAATATATAAAACTCTCCTCATCACATTTAAGGCCATTAATAAAATATCTCCTACATCGATCTCAAATCTCCTCACCCATGCACCAAACAATAGATCCAGGAGACTAGTAGCTGGAGCTAGTGCCAAGCAGTTGGGGCTGCCATTCGGAGAAAAAAAATGAACCTGAACTTGCAGCTTCTGCACCCTCTCGCTGGATAAGGACACTAGACCCCAGTCCGTCTGAAATCTTGCTCCCAAGTACACCAGATCCTGGGATGGCTGTAGGCTACTGTTGGCAAAATTGACCACCCAGCTGAGCCATTGAAGACAGTCGATTATGCGATTCATGGCAGTTTTGCTCTCTTCTCGACTCATATTAACCAATTGTCCAGGTACAAGTGCACCAATACTCCTCTCTGAAGTGCCATCACCATCACCATGATCTTGGTGAAAGTCTGTGGTGCAATAGCCAACCTGAACGGCACCGTCTGGAACTGAAAATGACCCATCAGCATTGCAAAATGCAGAAACCGCTGATGCTCTGGCTGGATTGGGATAAGCTTCCATTAGATCGAGGGCAGTGAGGAATTCAACCTTTCTAACTGCCACCACAGCGGAATGGAGCGTATCTGTGTGAAAACGCAGTACCCACAAGGTGCAGTTCATGCACTTGAGATCCAAGATGGGTCAAAAAGTACCTTCGTTTTTGGAACCACAAAGTAAATGGCGTATCAGCCGCAACTGGAATAGTCAGGGGGAAACTCCTTCACCACCACCTCCTAGTTGCTGAAGCTGCAGAAGAGTGTTCCGCACCACAGCCACCTTCTGCGGCACCTTGCAGAGTGACTTGATAAAAGCATCCACGAGAGGTCAGGCAAATTCAAGCATAGCCTTCACAAATCACTTCCAGCACCCATTGATCAGACGTGATTTGGACCCAGGCAGAGTAAAACTCTTTGAGGCGGCCGCCCACTGGTACCACTTCTCCCTGGGTCCCCCTCGTTTCATTGTGACTTTTGGGAGGCCAAGAAAGAGGTAGCATAATAACTTCCACTGGCACCTCTGTTAGTACTGCTAATCATTTATATAGCAGTACAAGGCATATGCAGTACTGTACAGACACGCATATAAAAATGGTCCTTGCTTGTCGGAGCTTACACTCTAATCAAGACAGACAATACAGTAGATAAGAATAAAGGTACAATAGGGAAAGGTAAGGAAAACAAGGGATCAGGTTCCAAAAACAGCCTCAAAGAGATGAGCCTTTAGCATGTATCTGAAAAGAGGGAGAGATGAAGCCTGATATACAGACTGTATGTAATTTGTTCCAGGCATAAGGAGCAGCAAGGTGAAGTGAATGAAGTCAGCAGTATAAGAAAAGGGCATAGAGAGAGGAGCAGGCCAGTGAAAAGCGGAGTTCACGAAGAGGGGTGTAGGGAGAGAGGAAAGCCTGCCCCCGAGATGGGTAGCAGCCTCTCTGAAAAGGTGCAAAACGAACTGCACTGAAATACCAAAAATCACGGAATTGACCTCGAATGGGGTAGATCATCTCACCAGTTTCTGTTTATCCTCGTGAAGTCAACCACTCTTTGACTCCCCCAATTCCTTAACCAATTTATCCAGCGCTTCCCCACACAAAAGCTTACCCTTGAAGGGGAGCTTATTAAAATTATATCTTGGAAGACACATCCTCTGACCAATTTCTCAGCCACAGAAACCTCCTTCTGCAATGACAGAGACCATGCTCTTGGACGAGGCCCAAATCAGATCATAGAAGGCATCTGCCAGCTAGGCCGCATCTGACTCCAGCTTTGCTACCTCAGGAGACAACCTTTGCGGATCCACATCAACCTCCAGCACACCTTACAGCCATCTTAAGAACATAAGATATGCCATACTGGGTCAGACCAAGATCCATCAAGCCCAGTATCTTGTTTCCAACAGTGGCCAATCTAGGTCACAAGTTCTTAGCAGTTTTCTCAGAAACCTAAGCATGCCCTTGACACATAGGCTGTGCAGATGGATGTCTGTAGGGACAATGCATTAATATGAAATGCTTGTTTGAGTAAGGCCTCCAGCTTACAGTCCTGAATGTCCTTGAGGGCCACTCCACCCTCCACAGGGATTGTATTTTTAATTACCGCAGACACCAGCGTATCCACCTTTGGATACTTCAGCTGGTCATTTTACTGGTCCGGTATAGGATATAACTGTACTGTAGCTTGGGTTCCCTTCAGGCCCGCCTCCAGATCTTCACATTTGTCCTGGATCATCTGCTTAATTATTCTATGAATATGAGGAACACCGTTTGAGACTTCTTGATGCCCTGCAACAGGGGATCTTCCAGAGGCGCCTCTGCCGTTATTGCACTTGGAAGTAAATTGAGTATCCCCTAGGAATGGGAAATCAGCGCTACCAATTGTTCCCGGAAGATAACTCTGATAATATGTGGGTCTTCCCCTTGTGGGATTTCACCCTCCTCCAATTCCCCAGATGTCTGAGGGACTTTCCATCGGGTTCTCCAATTCCTCAGAATGAATAGTCTGTGTCCTCCCAGGGCTCGCTATCTATTCATTTCCACTTGGCTAAGGGCTCCCCTGCAGCCCGCTTCCTGATTTGTGCCTCGGGCTATCCTCTCTTTTTGGCTATTTCCTCCATTCCCAAAGTACCTTCTCCCAAACTCTGCTTCATGCAAAAAGCCTGATGCATGAGGAGGACAAACTGTGGTGAAAATGCCTGCAGAGTTGATTTTGCAGGTAAATCCTTAGAGGTAGGGGGCCTGGGGGAAAAACACAAGCTGTCCAGAGTATCCGCCATTTGAGGAGAAATGCAACTAGTCTTCTTTACCATGGCCATCGTCCCCACCAAAACCGTGGCTGATTTCAATGATAGAGACTGCTTTGCAGGCATGTCAGATCTCCTGGAGGAAGTCCCCAGCCAGATCTTCCTCTACCAATCGGGACTATATTTCACAACTGCGGCAGAGCCCTACAGTGGAAAGGGATCCCCGTCGAGCTCCACAGGCCAGGCATGCCTGATTGCCCACCAGCTACGGGCTACTGCAGCTACTCTGGTGAACCTCAAGGCAGTACCAGTAAAGGCATTTGCAGAGTGGCCACATGGAACTCCATCAGCACCTTCCAGAAGCACTACTGCCTGGACTTCCTGACCCACGCGGACTGTGCCTTTGGCCGATTCATTCTAAGCATAGCTGGCAACACACCAGCCAGGGCCCAGGGCATGGATGGCCCCTAGCCTCTGTGCCAAGCAGACAATGACCTAATTAGACCATAGGTGTCCCATTTGTTGTATGTTACTGCATTCACTGTTCTGTTTTCAACATAAATATGTTCTGCCTGCACCACCTGTCTGTTCAAGTTGTTTACCATGTCAAATAAAACATAGCCAAACCTCAGAAAACTGGCCTCTGCTTTCATTTCATCCTACCACAGCACCACCTGGCCAAGCGGCCGCAGCTATGGAGTGACCAGGTGTGGCTGACACATCCTGCTTGTCCATGGAGAAAGCAAAGTTACTTACCTGTAACAGGGGTTCTCGGTAGACAGCAGAATGTCACCACACATTCCCGCCCATCTCCCCTAGGATGACGGGACAGCATAGGAGGTGTGACAAAAAAGAAACGAGACTGTGGCAGCCATGCCCATGACTGAATGCCAATTGGGGGCAAATACAGTGACAGAATTCAAAATGACATGGGACAGACACAGTGGATCCCTTTACAGCAGGGGTCTCAAACTCCAGTCCTGGAGGGCCGCAAACCAGTCAGGTTTTCAGGGTACCTCTAATGAATATGCATGAGATATATTTGCATGCACTACCCCCATTGTATGCAAATATATCTCATACATATTCATTAGGGATATCCTGAAAACCTGACTGGTTTGCGACCCTCCAGGACTGGAGTTTGAGATCCCTGCTTTACAGCAACAGGATAAAAATCAAAATAAACTTAAATAACTAATTTCTCAACATACAGGGGTGTCCTACACGGAGAGGTGGGTTCACCCCTAAAACAAAGACATGGGGAGGGGTGGCCTGCATGGAGCAGCAGGTGCATCTGCTCTTGCCATCTTACTAGGCAGACTAGATGGACCATACTGGTTTTTATCTGCCGTCATTTACTATGTTATGTCACTGTGTTGTGCAACATCTCGCCACTATTCTGCTATAATATTTTTCATCTTTCTCACTCTTTTTTTTCTTTTTCAGGTTGTTTTTGTAGCACACTGCTCCATCACTTTGTCACACAACTGGAGGTAGCAGAAATATGGAGCAAAGAATCAACTTGAAATTTCTGGTTAAGTTGGAGAAGGGCCAAACTGAGTGTCTCCAACTTCTCCAAAAGGCTTGTGAAGAAGATGCAATGTCAAGGCCGCAAGTCTTTGAGTGGCACAAATGCTTCAAGACTGCTAAATAAGTTTCTGGTGTGGGAGAAGTTCAAAATGCTTTCACTTGGTGTCCTGCTGCCCTTCCTCCAGCAGGGTGACTGGCTATGCTCCTTGGATCTCAGGGACACTTATGCCCACATTTTGATTCACCCCCAGCACAGGCAGTTCCTGCACTTCAGGGTGCAAGGGGAGAATTACCAATACAGGGCGCTCCCCTTTGGGCTCGCATCTGCTCCACAAATCTTCACAAAGTGCCTCTCCGTGGCTGCCACCTCCCTCAGATGGCAGGGTGTGCTGGTCTTCCTTTACCTCGACAACTGGTTCGTCATGGGGCCATGGTGGCATCACACATGATCCTCCTCCTTGAGCACCTGGGGTTCTTGGTCAACTACCCCAAGTCCCACCTTGAACCTGTGCAAACCTCTGTGTTTATCGGCACACGCCTCAACACTCGGCGGGCGATCGCCTTCCTGGCGGCAGACAGCGCGGCTCGTCTTCTAGATTTGGCAACCTAGGTTACGGTGCGGACTATGCTGCGCCTCATAGGGCACATGGCCTCCACTGTCCATGTGGTTCCACATGCCCATATGCACATGTGAACGGCCCAGTGGTGCCTCAGAGACCCCATTCAGGTTTCCCACAACCTTCGCAGGTCCTTAAATTAGTAGCAGGACCCCCGCAACCTTCTCCGAAGGCTGCCATTCCAGACCCTGCATCACGAAATGGTGCTAACAATGGACATTTCCCTGCTGGGGTGGGGAACCCACTGTGGTGCACTATGCATGCAGGGGTGATGGTCACCCGAAGAGTCCCAGCAGTACACAAGAAGCAAGAGTGAAGGATGAGCACAAGTGCTTTATTGATCCCCAACGTGTTTCGGCGAATGCCTTCTTCGGGGGGTGGGTACTTAAATACAAAAGAAAACACATTAAAAACATAATAAACCAAACAAATTAAAATTAGGTGGGCATGTTAGTAACAATTAAAATATATGAATATAACAATAAAACAATTTAACAATAAAAACACAATAAAAATTCAATGTAACTAATATATAAGTAAAACCACATGAAAAACTTATGTAGAAAAAGTGTGCAAAGAAGACGCAGGGCAGAATTGAAGTATCAAGCAATGTAAAAATCAATGTACAAATATAGAAACAACATGTTACTCACATTTAAGCACTGTGGGTACAGAGACCCTGAACGTAAATCCTCTTATGTTGTAGACAACACCATGAGCTGGCAACAACTGGCTCTTGCAAGATAAAACTGTTGTGTGACTAACAAAAATAAAATATAACATAAAAGTGAAAATCTATAACAAATCTAACATATTGCGTAATAAAATCAAAACTTGCTGTCTTGAAACTCTCTAAAAATACATAGTGTCCCTAAAGACAGCAAGAAAAGAAGATGTGCCTGTATAGTTAATCAGGAGACTTATAAAGTCACAAAACTGTGTTAATATAAATGTGCTGAATTGTGTAGCTAATGCTAACCATTGTGTGACTAATCAGGAGAAGAGGATTATAAATATATGTGTGTCTAAAAGGAACTGACTATCTTAATGTAATACTAAAGTGAAGATAAAAAATCTACATAGTAGACTATCATTTAAAACTAATGATTAAAATCCATCATTTAAAAAACATATGTCAAAGCAGGTTATCTTAAAAACGGACAAAAACCTTTTCAAAACAAAAAAAAACGAATGCTTGTGTGCCCGATGAATATACTGCAAAACATATATTTATATGATATTAAGAATAGTAACTAATTGGCACGTTAAAACCTAATTTCTATTGCGTTTTAAAAAACATTTAAAAGGTTTTTGTCCGTGCTTCCTGTCCGCGGTGACAGTTCACGAATAGTATTGTTCGGTTTCTTGATAATCTTCCACATATTTTTGGGCACTTTTTTAAGATAACCTGCTTTGACACATGTTTTTTAAATGATGGATTTTAATCATTAGTTTTAAATGATAGTCTACTATGTAGATTTTTTATCTTCAGTCTAGTATTACATAGTCAGTTCCTTTTAGACACACATATATTTATAATCCTCTTCTCCTGATTAGTCACACAATGGTTAGCATTAGCTACACAATTCAGCACATTTATATTAACACAGTTTTGTGACTTTATAAGTCTCCTGATTAACTATACAGGCACATCTTCTTTTCTTGCTGTCTTTAGGGACACTACGTATTTTTAGAGAGTTTCAAGACAGCAAGTTTTGATTTTATTACGCAATATGTTAGATTTGTTATAGATTTTCACTTTTATGTTATATTTTAGTTTTGTTAGTCACACAACAGTTTTATCTTGCAAGAGCCAGTTGTTGCCAGCTCATGGTGTTGTCTACAACATAAGAGGATTTACGTTCAGGGTCTCTGTACCCACAGTGCTTAAATGTGAGTAACATGTTTCTATATCTGTACATTGATTTTTACATTGCTTGATACTTCAATTCTACCCTGCGTCTTCTTTGCACACTTTTTCTACATAATTTTATACACGTGGTTTTACTTATATATTAGTTACATTGAATTTTTATTGTGTTTTTATTGTTATATTCATATATTTTAATTGTTACTAACATGCCCACCTAATTTTAATTTGTTTGGTTTATTATGTTTTTAATGTGTTTTCTTTTGTATTTAAGTACCCACCCCCCGAAGAAGGCATTCGCCGAAACGCATTGGGGATCAATAAAGCACTTGTGCTCATCCTTCACTCTTGCTTCTTGTGTACTGCTGGGTGTTTTTTGCAAGAGTTTCTTGCTCTTTCTGTGCTTGCACCCGAAGAGTCCCAACAGCATATAAACTTGATCAAGCTTTGGGCGGTCCAGTGGGCCCTGAGGGCCTGCGAGGACCATCTCCATGGAAAGTCAGTGCTCGTGCAGACCGACAATTGAGTGGTGATGTTCTACATCAACAAGGAGGGGGGCACAGGATCACGCCTCCTCTGTCAGGAAGCAGCTCGCCTCTGCTCCTTTGCCTTCCATCGGGGGATAACCCTACGAGCGGCCACGAGAACATCCTTGCGGACAAACTCAGCAGGATCCTTCGCCCTCACGAATGGCGGCTGGACCCAGAGGTGGCCAGCTTGCTGTTCCATAGGTGGGGAATACCGACCATGGCCCTATTCGCCAGCCCAGCAAACACACAGTTTCCCTGCTTCTGCAGCCTGGTCCCGCACCCGAGCAGGGAGGTTCAGGATGCGTTCCTCTTGAGCTGGACCTGTGGGCTTCTCTACGCATTCCCTTCCACTCCTCTCATTGCAAGGACCCTCCACAAAGCTCAGTGGGAACAAGCGTTGATGATAACTCTTCGCTCCCTCGTGACCTCGGCAACTGTGGTTCCCACTCCTGCTCTGGCTCACATCCAAGCCTCTGGTTCCCCTGGGCTGTGCCCCAGGCCTGCTAACACAGAAGGAGGGGCGGGTGCTACACCCAAACCTGGCAGCTGAACGGGTCTCCCTATCCACGTTAGACCTCCCGGAGGAGGTCGAAGAGGTCCTCCTCACATTGAGAAAGGACTCGACAAGATGAGCCTGCGCCTTCAAGTGGCGATGCTTCTCGGTCTGGTGCTCCGAGCTCCAGATCAATCCTTTCTCTTATCCCACTCAGTGGGTCCTCCAGTACCTTCTCCATCTTTTAAAGGAGGGGCTGAAGTCTAACTCTGTCAGGTTACACCTGAGCGCCATCTCGGCGAATCACCTCCCTGTAGAGGGCGAATCCCTCTTGGAGCAGCCCTTGATGTCCCGCTTCATGTGGGGCTCTTGCTATCCAAACCTCCCATCTGGCCTCCTCCGGCGGAGTGGGGCCTGACCGTAGTGCTCATGCAGCTTACACGTTCATCCTTTGAGCCGATGGTGACGTGCTTGCTTCAGCACCTTTCCTGGAAGGTGGCCTTCTTGGTGCCTTTGACCTCGGCCTGCCGAGTCGGTGAGTTCCAGGCTCTCATGGCTGAAGCCCCTTACACCAGGTTCTATAGGAACAGGGTGAACCTCCGTACCCACCCCAAGTTCCTGCCAAAGGTTGTCTCAGATTTTCATCTCAATCAGGAGATAGTCTTGCTGACCTTCTTCCCAAGACCCCACACCGACCAGGTGTCAGTGGTTTTGCATACACTCGACTGCAAGAGGGCTCTTGCCTTCTGTCTGCAGCGCACCCAGCCTCATCGCAAGTCTGGCCAGCTCTTCGTGACTTATGATCCCAATCGCCTGGGGCAGGCAGTCACAAAACACACCCTCTCCATCTGGGTGGCAGACTGCATTGCCTTCGCTCATGTGAAGGCAGGTGCCCCGCTGATCAGTGAGTCCCCACACACAGTGTCCGAGCCAAGGCGGCTTCGGTAGCCTCGCTATGCTCAGTGCCTCTGACGGACATCTGTTGACCAGCACTTTTGTCTCACACTACTGCCTGGAGAGGGATTCCTGTTGGGACAGCGCCTTCGGCTACGCTGTGCTCCAAATCTGTTTTGGTTATAAGTAACTCCGGCCCTTCAACCCTTCTTGACGGCTACCGAGGGTTTTGCCCTGGGGACCCAAGGACTCTGACTCCTTCGGGCATCGGCTTCTGCTTACGCTTTCGCAGAAGCATTTTTGGTTACAGGTTCGGTAGCCTGTAGCTGGGGAGTCCCATAAGTGAGGACAGACTTCCTTCTTGTTCCTGGAGAAAGCGTAGTTACTCGCCTGTAACAGATGTTCTCCAGGGACAGCGGGAATCAGTCCTCACTATCCTCCCACCTCCCCTGATGCGTTGCTGAATTTTTATCCTTCCTTTGCCATCTGCTTGGTAGGGTTCGAGCTAAGGGACCTGACTGACAAGATGGCATCCTTGGGCGGGAAGAGGACTATGCATGCGTGGCAGCAATCCCAAAGGCTTTCTTAGAAAGCTGGGGAATTGCTGCACGCAAGCTCTGTCGGTGCCGTCACCCATAAGTGAGGACTGATTCCTGCTGTCCTTGGAGAACACCAGTTACAGCTGAGTAACGATGCTTTTTTCCCCCCAACTAGTTTGTGCATATGCAGCAGCACTGCTTGATGTCCACTGCCAGCAGGGAACCCATTCACCGCTGGCTGAAGAAATGCCATGTAAATAAACCTATGCTTTTAATAGGAGACACTCAAGAGTGGACAGCAGTGTGCTGGGGAAATCAGGCTCTGGCACTTGAAAAGAAGATTCAACTGCAGAAAAAGAAAATGGAGGCATTCTGCTGGTGGAATGGTGCTCAACAGGGACCCGAACCGAAACACTGTGGCCCATACTGGGAACCAACCAACCAACCCCCCCCCCCCTTAATACCTCCTGTAAAGGGCTGACAGAAATGTACATTTAAAATAAAAACTACACATGCCAGGGAGAAGGTGTAAATCCCAATGTGCACAATTTTGCCCACACGTGCATTCTCTATCTGAAATGAGAAATACAAGTGTTGCTTTTTGACCTGGCAGTGCCACTCCCTAATCACACCCCCTTGAAGTTCCACATAGTAAGGATAGCCATGTGCAAATGGAGCCCTTTCTGAAATGTCATTTGCACATGTATATGCCTGATTATGTAAATCATGAATAAGGCTTCTAAAATAACTCCCTTTGGGGCATGTTTAGAAAAGTGCACTGATGGTTTTGCATGTGCTAAGCAGTGCAAAACCATGGTAACTGCTATAGTGCAGTAAAAATCCCATGATAACTGTTTTGCATGTGACAAGGTGGGAAATGGGTAAGTTAGGGGAGGAGAGTGGGGGTGGACTACACATTGCAGTTATCATGAGGTTAGTTACTGTATGCTAAATATCAATGTTGCAGTTAGAGCGCATGCACATAATGCCACCTCAGTGGGTGGCATTAAGTGCACCGGCATTAATTACCAACAGAGATATAATATGGTGAGCTATTTTTCAGTATAGTAAGTGCAGTGGGACAAAACTTACCACACATCAGTAAATAATGCCCCTTGGTGTTTTTACATGTTCTGGTGACCAGTGTCTGATTACCAGCTGATTTTTGCTAGCAGGGAATGTGTGGGGAGATGTTTGTCTCTCTGTATTGCAAGAGATAAGGGTGTTGGGGCCATTTGGCAATAGTGGTCATAGCATGATCACATTTGATTAAGTAAATGAAAGAAGGACGGCAAGAATATCCACCAAATTCCCATTTAACTTTCTAAAGGGAGATTATGATAAAATGAGGAAAATAATTAACAAAAGATTAAAATGAGCAGCTGCAAAGGCTAAAGATTTGCAAAAGCATGGGCATAGTATTTTTAAACAATCTTGGAAGCCCAGAATAGATGTATTCCACGCTTTAAGAAAAGTGGAAGGAAGGCCAAAAAACTGCCAGAATGGTTTAAAGGCAAGGTCAGAGAGGCTGTTGCGGCCAAAAAAATCATCTTTCAGGAAATGGAAAAAGAAGCCAAATGATAAAAAAGGGAAACAACATAAGCATTGCCAAGTTAGATGCAAGGCATTGATAAGGCAGGCAAAGAGAGAATTTGAAAAGAAAAGATTGCCATGGAAGCAGAAATGCATAATAAAAATTTTTTCAAGTACATTTGTAACAAAAATACTGAGATAGTCAGTTGGACCATTGGATAGAGGAGTAAAAGGGATGCTAAGAGAAGACAAGACCGTAGTGGAGAGACTGAATGAATTCTTGCTTCGGTCTTTACTGAAGAAGATGTAGGGAATTTACCTGTGCCTGAAATGATATATATAGGTAACGTATCAGAAGAACTGAAAGAAATATTGAAGATGTATTACAACTATTTGATAAACGAAAGAGTAGCAAATCACCTGGACCAGATGGTATACATCCAAAGGTATTGAAAGAACTGAAATATGAGATTGCAGACCTACTATTAGTAATCTGTGAACTATCATTAAAATCAGCTGTGGTGACTGGAGAATGGCCAGTGTAACACCAGTATTTAAAAAGTGATCCGGGAAACTACAGACCTGTGAGTCTGACATCAGTACCGGACAAAATGGGAGAAGCCATTATAAAGAATAAAATTATTGATCATGTATATAGCCATGGTTTAATGGGAGAAAGCCAAGGAAAGTCTTGTCTTACTAATCTGTTATTTTTTTTGAAGGTGTGAATAAAATAGGTAGACAAAGATGAGTCAGTTGATATAATATATCTGTATTTTCAGAAAGCTTTTGACAAGATCCCTCATGAGAGACTCTTGGCAGAATTAAAAAGGCATGGGACTGGAGGCAGTGTAGTATTGTGGATCAGAAACTGGTTAAAAGATGGAAGGCAGAGAGTAGGGCTAAATGGCCAATTTTCTCAATGGAGAAAAGTAAACAGTCGAGTATCCCAGGGATCTGTGCTGGGCCTGCTGCTTTTTAACATATACACAAATGACCTAGAAATGGGAATAACAAGTGAGGTGATCAAATTTGCAGATAACACAAAATTATTCAAAGTTGTTAAAATCCATGAGGATTGTGAAAAATTGCAAGAGAACCTTGATAAATTGGAAGTCTGGGAATGGTAGATGAAATTTAATGTGGACAAGTGCCAAGTTAAGCACCTAGGAAAGAACAACCCAAACTTTGGTTACATGATGCAAGGTACCACCTTAGAAACCACCACCCTGGAAAAAGATTTAGGCGTCTGTGTAAATAATATATTGAAACCCTCCGCCCAGTGTACAGTGGTATCCAAGAAAGCTAATACAATGCTAGGAATCATAAGGAAAAGGAATGGAGAATAAAACAAAGGATATTATAATACCTCTGTATTGTTCCATGATTTGACCACACCTTGAATATTGTGTGCAATTCTGTTCACCATATCTTGAAAAGGATATAGCAGAATTAGAAAAGGTACAGAGAAGAGTCACCAAAATGGTACAGCGGATGGAAGGATACCTCTATGAGGAAAGGCTTAAGGTTAGGGCTCTTTAACTTGAAAAAGAGAAGACTGAGTGGAGATGTGATAGAAGTCTATAAATCAATGAATGGAGTGGAACGGGTTAACGTAGATCAGTTGTTTACGCCATCAAAAAGTAGAAAGACTAGAGGACAAGCTACAATGTGTAACCCATTTAAGACTAATAAGAGAAAATATTTTTTCACTCAACGCATAATCAAACTGGAATTCATTACTGGAGCATGTCGTCAGAGCTGTTAGTGTAACTGGGTTTAAAAAAGGTTTGGACAAGTTCCTGGAGGAAATGTCCATAAACCATTATTAAAGAGGACCCAGGAAATCCACTGCTTACCTCAGGATGAGCATTGTGGAAGCTGTGGACTGAGTACCTTCCAGGTACTTGTGACCTGGATTGGCCACTGTTGGAAACAGGATACTGGGCTTGATGGACCTTGGTCTGACCCAGTATGGCATTTCTTATGTTATCTGCTCAGGTCAGGGCCCATCCCAGAGTAGGTTCAAGGTATTGGCATCCATAGGCAAACCTTAAGCCTTATTCCCACTCACCTGCCTATGAGAATCAGTTGTTTAACTTCAAATGTCTTGCTCTTTGCCCCCCCCCCCCCTCCTGAAGTGCCACACTAGGCAGTCACCTAGTTTGCCTAGTGGTTGGGCTGGCCCTGCCCCTAGTGGCGGAAAAGAGCTGCATCTTGCAGCATTAGGAACAGCAGCAGTCACTGCTGCCAAGAACCCAACCCCCAGCTGGAGGAAAAGGAGATGGAAGAAAGCTGCAATGGCAGCAGTAGGAAAAGTGGCTGCCGGTAGGAATCAGGGCCAGCCTGTCTGTTGTGCGAGAATGTTGTTTGCACAGAGCCCCGTGCCTTAGGGAGCCCCACGCCAACTCTATTCTGCATATGGTGTTTGATTTGCAGGGCCGGCCAGCTTTAGAGGGAGCTGGGGAGGCTCAAAGTTCTGTGTCACTTCTGCACAGCGCCAGAGTGAAGAGCAGAGTCCAGCAGCTGTGTTCTCCTGAAGCACACTGAGTGCCGGGAATCAAGAAATGCTCTTTAACCTCTGGTATGCCAGCACACTTCAGGAGAACAAGCTGCTGGATTGAAATGTCTTCTTGTCCTGTTAGGTTAGTGGTCTTTAGTAGGGTTTGTAGGTAGTGAGAGGATAGCTTGTTGATGATTCTGAAGGTTAGTAGTAGAGTTTTGTATCGTATGGGGACTGGCAGCCAGCGGAATTGTTTTAGGATGGGGTTACATGGTCATATTTTGAGGCTCCTTGAATTGTACATGCAGCTGTGTGTGCAGGGCGGTGTGTAGAGGAAGCTGCGTATTTACTAAAGTGTGGGACCATGGTAATTGCTACTGCACACAAAAGCAGACCACAGTAATAATCCCATGCTACCTGCTTAGCATACAACGGGCTGGGGATTGGGCGCTGACTGCAGATTTGATATGCTGCCCAGGCAGCCCTGGCTCAGAGCGGTTTTCCTACAGCCACTATTTTTGATTATTATTGTAAAGGTGAAAAGAAATGCCAGAGTTTTGACAGGATAGTCTAGAAAAGAAAGAGCAAGAGAGAGAACAGAAGGCAGACAGTAAGAGCGTAGAAGATGCATCAGGTCTAGGAGGGGAGGGAAGGTCTACAGGTGTCCTGCTGAGAGTTGGGAGAGGGAGAACAAAAAGGAACATGGAAAAGTTAAGAGTGCATGGAACAAACTACCCGAGTCTGTACATCAGGCACCTTCTCTGGCCCTTTTCAAATCCAGGTTGAAAACTCACCTCTTCACTGCTGCTTTCAGATCTTGACTCACCTGATCTCCCTTGTGTTTCTTTACCATTCTCCCTACAGCTACTGTGCTATCTGTCTTGAATAGATTGTAAACTTTGATGAGCAGGGACCATCTTTTACATGTGTTTGTGCAGCGCTGCATTCGTCTTGTAATGCTATACAGATGGTCAGTGTTGCAGTTAGTATGAGTGCATTAGCAGGTGGTGTTAAGTGCACCCACATTTATTACGATTGCAGTTTTAGCAAGGTGAAGGACAGGTCAGGCACTCTCCCAACAGCCCGGTCTGTTTCGTCTCCCATGGTCATTTGTGCCTCTTAACACGTGCTGAAGTACTGAACCTTAGTACACTTTAGTAAATAGGTCCCTTTAAGTGTATTGTCTTTACATAAACTCTATGGGAAGATGTTGGGCATACTCCCAATATTTAACACACACGCTTTACAGTAAACATGGCAATAATTTTGATCTAATACACTGTTACCACAAATTCTCCAGGAACATGCAGGTAGTCAGTCCTCACTTATGGGTGACCGATGGAGACCATGCGGAGAAATTCCCCAGCTTTCAAAGAAAGCCTTTGGGATTGCTGCCACGTATTCATAGTCCTCTTCCTGCCCAAGGGTGCTATCTTACTCAGTCTCCATTTTTCTGCGGAGCCCTTCGGACGCACGTCCTCGTCCCTCGGAAAAAGCTTTTTCTCTTCTGGCCCTTCGGCCTATTTTCTGGTTGCACCAGTCCTCTCCTGTCCTCCCCGATGCCCCCGCTTCGGCTGTGGGCCAGGGGATTCCCTTTTTCCTTGCTTCGGGCCCTTTCACTAACCGCTGGCCTTGAGGGCATTCAACCTTGCAGGGGCTCTTTTTGACCCCAAAGAAACAGTAAGAAGCCCTTCTTCCAGAGGAAGGGGCTCCCTTACCGGGGATATCCAGCCTTTCCGCCCGTCCCTGCGCTGGCACCCTGTGGCTAAGGTAAAGGGGGAGCTGAGGGTCACCGGAAACCTAAGGGGCCCAAGACCCAACCACAGGCGCCACCCCAGCCAGCTCCTGGGTTTTGACGCCAAACACATAGCCTATCGCCCCCCCCCAGTGGCACCCCTGCCGGTGGGGGAACATCTGTCCCTCTTTGCCCCCAAGTGGGAGGCCATCACATCGGACACCTGGGTCCTCCACATAGTCTGGGATGGTTAGCATCTTCGTCTGGACAGACTCCCTCCTCTATTCTCCCCAGCGGAGCCTTCTCGGTTCCCCTCGCACCAGACTTGCCTACAGCAAGAGTTGAACAACCTCCTCTGTCAACTGGCGGTTGAAAGGGTCCTGCTACATCTTCAAGGTTGGGGGTTTTACTCCCGTTACTTCCTCATTCCAAAGAGGACAGGGGTCTGTGCCCCATCCTCAATCTCAGGAACCTAAACAATTTTCTGGTGCGGGAGAAGTTCAGAATGCTATCGCTTAGTGTCCTGCTGCCCTTCCTCCAGCAGGGTAATTGGCTATGCTCCTTGGACCTCAGAGACGCTTATGCCCACATCCCTGTCCACCCCAAGCACAGGAAGTACCTGCGTTTTAGGGTGCAGGGGGATCACTTCCAGTACAGAATGCTCCCCTTCAGGCTCATGTCTGCCCCGCGAGTCTTCACAAAATGACTGTCAGCAGCCACAGCCCATCTCCGGCTGCAGGGCATAGCGGTCTACCCTTACCTAGACAACTGACTAGTCATGGACGCATCAGCAGAGGAGGCTCACCTTTCAGCATCGTGCACAGTCCTCTTCCTCGAGCACCTGGGTTTCCTAATCAATTACTCCAAGTCCCACCTCAAACTGGTGCAGGCACTAGAGTTCATCGGCGCTCTGCTTGACACGGAACAGGTGACCGTCTTCCTTCCCCGAGCACGCATGGACCGCCTACACGCTCTGGCTGCCGAGATCCAAAGCTGATCCAGGGTCTCGGCGCAGGCCATGCTGCGCATTCTGGGGCACATGGCCTCAACCGTGCACATCGTTCCCCATGCTCGCATGCATATGTGAGCGACTCAATGGTGCCTCAAAGTGTAATGGTCCCAAGCTCCAGGACCCCATCTCAGTCTCACGCAGGCTATCCAGTTCTCTGGAGTGGTGGCAGGATCCCGAAGCCACCTTCAGGACATGCCCTTCCAAATCCCGCAACATGAGCTCATATTGACGATGGATACATCACTGTCAGGCTGGGAAGCCCACTGCGACAACCTCCATACCCAGGGACAGGGGTCACCTGAGGAATCTCAGCAGCAGATCATCATGCTTGAGCTTTGAGTGGTCTGGTTGGCCCTGAAGGTCTTCGAGCACCACTTGCAAGGCAAGTCGGTGCTAGTGCAGACCGGCAACAAGGTTGCAATGTTCTACATAAACAAGGAAGGGGATACGGACTCCCGCCTCCTCTGTCAGGAGGCAGTCCTCTGCTCCTTCACCATACGCCGGGGCATGACACTAAGAGCTACCTACCTCCCGGGCCAAGACAATGTCCTCGCGGACAGGCTCAGCAGGCTTCTCCACCCGCACAAGTGGTGCCTGAGTCCAGAGGTGGTTCTCCACCTGTTTCGCCACTGGGGGACCCCGTCCATAGATCTGTTCACTACTCTGGTGAATGCACAGTGCCCCCAATTTTGCAGGCCGATACTGCACCCGAACAGGGTAGCCCCGGACGCGTTCCTTCTGAGCTGGACCTCCGGGCTTCTGTATGCATTCCCCCCCACTCCTCTCATTGCGAGGACCCTCCACAAAATTCAGTGGGACTGAGCCTCAGTGATCCTTGTGGCCTCATCAGCCTTGGATCGCGCTGCTACTCAGACTCTCCTCTGAGCCTACGGTCCCCCTGGGCAGTGCCCCAGGTCTGCTGACACAGGAGGAGGGATGGGTGCTTCACCCAAACCTGGACTCACTATCCCTAATAGCCTGGAAGCTGAACGGGTCTCTTTAGCCTTGCTACACCTCCCAGAGGAGATCAAGGAAGTCCTGCTTGCGTTGAGGAAGGACTCAATGAGACGGGCAAACGCCTTCACGTGGCGGCGCTTCTCGGTCTGATACTCCGAGTTCCAGATCGATCCATTCTCCTGCTCCACCTGGTGTGTTTTCCAGTATCTTCACCTCTTGCAGATGGGGCTGAAATCCAATTTGATCAGGGTTCACCTGAGTGCCATTTCAGCCAAACACTTCCCCATCGAGGGTAAACTTCTCTTGGGCCAGTCTCTGGTCTCCTGGCTTCATGTGGGGCCTCTTGCTTTCCAAACCCCCATCTGGCCTCCGCCGGTGGCGTGGGACCTGAACATTGTGCTCATGCAGCTGACGCAGCTGCCCTTTGAGCCGATGGCGACATGCTTGCTTCGGCACCTCTCCTGGAAGGTAGTCTTCCTGGTGGTGCTGACCTTGGCTTGATGAGTCAGCGAGCTGCAACTCCTCATGGCTGAGGCTCCTTACACCAGGTTCTATGGGAACAGGGTTGTCCTCTGGACTCACCCTAAGCTCCTTCAGAAAGTTGTCTCGGATTTCCAGCTCAAACAAGAGATAGTCTTATTGACTTTCTTCCCGAGACCTCACGCTGACCAGGCATTGGCAGTTTTGCAAACGCTCAACTGCAGAGGGCTCTCACCTTCTACCTGCAGCGCACCCAGGGTCATCGCAAGTCTGATCGGCTTTTCATCGCCTACAATCCTAACCATCTGGGGCTTGCAGTCACCACGTGCACTCTCTCCATCTGGGTGGAGGACTGCATCATCTTTGCTCAGGCGAAGGCTGGGGCCCTGCTGGATTGGCAAGTCACTGTGCATGGCATCTGTGCCAAGGCGGCGGTGGCGGTAGCTTTACTCAGTGCCTCTGACAGACATTTGCCAGGCTGCGACCTGGTCTTCAGCGAATACCTTCGTGTCACATTACTGCCTGGAGAGGGAGTCCCACTGGGACAGTGCCTTCAGCCAGGCTGTACTCCATAATCTGTTTGTGGTATAAGCAACTCCTGCCCTCAGACCCTTCTTCTGCGGCTACCGAGAGCTTGGCCCCTGAGGACTCAGGCTACCTTTGGATTGTCGGCTTCTGCTCACGGCTTCGTGGAGGCATTTTTGCTTATGTGTGTCGGTAGCTTGTACCTGGGAAGTCCCATAAGTGAGGACTTACTTCCTACTTGTTCCTGGAGAATGCGTAGTCAGTCACCTATAACAGGTGTTCTCCAGGGACAGCAGGAATCAGTCCTCATTACTTTCCCACCTCCCCTTAAGAGTTGCTATTTGTATCCTTCCCTTGCCATCTGTTTAGTAGGGCTCTAGCTATAGGACCTGACTGAGCAAGATGGCACCCTTGGGCGGGAAGAGGACCACGCATGCGCGGCAACAATCCCAAAGGCTTTCTTTGAAAGCTGAGGACTTTTCTGCGCGGGCTCTGTTAGTGCCGACATAACCCATAAGTGAGGACTGATTCCTGCTGTCCCTGGAGAACATCTGTTACAGGTGAGTAACTATGCTATTTTAGCACACTTTATTAAAAGGGCCCCTTCTGGTAGCTTTTAGTCTGACTACTGGTGATTTATTAACCTAGCTAGCTTCCGCTGGCACATGGTGGCCATGGGCCATCAAAAGAGTACATTATTTTTAATTTTACTTTAAAATGTAAGTGTGATTTTAATTATTTATCAGTCATGAAACAAATATTTCAACTTATACTGTAAACAACTAATTTTGTTTTTTAAAGGTGTGTGTGTGTGTGTATACATGTACACGTACACACACCTTACAAAAGGCTTCACAGCCTTGTACGTTTTTCACATTGCGATGCCTTAACGATACAATTTAAAATATATTAAAGTAGAAGTTTGTTTCACTGATCTACACAACATATTCTACACTTTCAGCATGAAAGCAATTATAAAAATGTAATTAAGAATAAGAAACAATGTCTAATTGCATACGTTTTCATGCCCCTCTTGCTGCAATAACAGCCTTAAATCTTTTAGGATAAGAGTCTACTGGCAGTTGCCTAGGGCGGCTGACCCTGGTGGGCAGCTTTGTGCCACTGCTTTGTTGCCTGTGGCAGGCCACGAGCTTAGGCACACATGACTGTTGCTTTTCATCCCCCTCTGATGCAACTTACTGTCGGAGAGGGGTCAGAAGTGGCAGGCCATGCATGCTGAAGTACATGGCCTGCTGGGGGCAACAATGTGGTGGCACAAAGCCGCTGCTTTTAAAATATTGCCACTGTAGCCACCTGTCTCCCACCCAACGGAATCTACAGCAGTAGGACATGGTGGTGTAGCAGAAACCCTTGAGCTGGCCCTGTCTATCGGCTTCACAGAGTGGGAATACGGTGTAGCTTTTACCCATTCAGGAATAGCTTAAGCTCTTTCGGGTTGGCTGGGAATTGTTTGTGCCACAGATTTTCTATTGGATTCAGATCTGGACTGGCAGGGGTCAGTTGACGACATTCAGTTTCTTCTTGCCGAGCTACTCCATCGTTGCTTTTCCTCAGCATCATGGTGGGCTAGAGCAGCGCTTTCCTTAATCTATGGCTACTGATTTTAGAGGGATAGCTTGATCGATGCAGTGTCGTGGTGATGCCAATCTGTTTCCATGTTCTAATGGTGGACCTGACAGTGCCCCAAGGGATATTCAGACACAGTGACATCATTTTATAACTTTCCCTCAGAACGTGTTGGAATACCGTCATCCAAGAGTTCTTTTGACAGCTCAACGATGGGCATATTTAGACCTTTGCTTTAAATTCACTTCATACAATAAACAGATTGATTCTTCATCCAACAGTATTTGAATCAACTTGCTTACTGTGATTGGATGCAGGTTGAATACATTTTCATTTGTTGGCTTTGTTAATGCTGTTTTGAAAAGGGGGGGGGGGTTCTATAATAAAGGGTATTAAGATATGCATGCAAGATCTTTTGGTTTCTTAATTATTTTTTTAAATATTGTTTTAAATTGTTCTTTCACATGGAAGTGCAGAGTATGTTGCATAGATCAATGAAACAAACTCCTACATTAATGCATTTTGAATGGCATCTTTTAGATACCACAATGTAAAAACTGTACAAGACTTATTTGCAATGCACAATACATTTAAAACAGAAATATATGAAATTAATGGACTTTTTAAAAAGGAACAATTTTTCAGTCATTTGTTTACTGCACCACAGCACAAATAGAAAAAAAGCTTCTGGGGACAGGACCCTGTTTGTGGCAAGCTTATTCAGTTGTAAATACAGTGCAGTGCTGACACCTGGTGGAAGTTAGGTCTAATTACAAAACTTTCAGATCTTGATTTGCCTAATCTTTGTGTTTCCTCCCCCCCCCCCCCCCCTTTAGATGTACAGTCAAACCTCGGTTTTCATGATTAATCCGTTCCAAAAAGTCTGACTAAAACCGAGACGGACTAAAACCGAAGCAAGATTTCCCATAGGAAATAATGTAAATTCAATTAATCCGTTCCAGACACCCAAAAATATTGACAAAAAGTACATTTTATAGAGAATAACTATATTTGTACATACAGAAAACAATGAGAAATACATATAAATGACTAATGAAATGGATAAATGAACATTTAACATCACATTTAACTTTATTGAAGACTCTTGTTGAGGGGAGAGGGAGGAGGAGATACCTTAGGACACCAATGTGATCGCTGACTCCGTCTCAACAGCATACCCCGCAAGAGAAAGAACTGCCTGCCACATTCAGTCAACATCTCCTGCTTACCCCTCAACATCTCCTGCTACCTCCGAGCCTGAGGGGGCGCTCCAGAGAACAGGCAGGCGGTGGAGAGATCGGGGCCTTCCTCTCTGCAATCCTTCCATGTCTGGCTCGAGGATGTTGCTCACCTGGGCAGGCAGTGTACTGTTTGCAGGCACACGCAACAGCTGGGTTTGAAGTCTGCCAATCTCCAGATCTCCTTCACGCACACGCGATCGGTGAGTCCGGGGGGGGGGGTAATGCTGCCGGGACTGGGCAGGCAGTGTACTCTGCAGGCACACGCACACGCGATCGGTGAATCGGGGGGGGGGGGGGGGCTGTACGAAAACCGAGGCTATCGACGAAAACCGAGACAACATCTGAGTGGGGAAAAGACGTCGAAAACCGAAACCGACGAAAACCGGGGCAACCGATAACCGAGGTTTGACTGTATTCTATGTCTATAGCTACTGTGTTGACTCTCTTGACTAGATTGTAAGCTCTGATGAGCAGGGACTGTCTTTTACATGTCTGTGCAGTGATGTGTACATTTTGTAGTGTTATACAAATGTTCAGTAGCAGTAAACATGTATTTTTGAACAAGAGTAAGGGGTAAACAGGCCCGTATTACTTTGTGCCCATGGTCATACTTCCTCAAATGGCGTCAGTGAGGTTGAGCTGTTATGCACGCACACCACTGATTATGGAAGAATAGTTTTGGCATGGTTATTTCAGTAATCTGGAATAAAGTAGTGTGACTACCATGTTATCCCACTTAAAGGGTAGTTAAATAAAAAGAAAATTAAAAAAGTTAAGGTGATACCTATTTATTGGACTAATACATTTATCACTTTTTTTTTATTTAACTACCAAGTAATCTGGAAACAAAAAAAATCACTTCAGCCTCATTTTTATTATATTATGAAGTGGCAGGCAGTGATCCTGTAGCTAGGACCTGTCCACCAGGAGATAAAGAAGCCTCATACTAAGGTGGTTTCTCCAGGACCATCTGCCCATGAGGGAAGGGTTAGGACAGCCGTTATAGTTGGCGATTTGATCATTAGGCTTGTAGATAGCTGGGTGGCTGGTGGACGTGAGGATCGCCTGATAACATGCCTGCGCCTAGTGCAAAGGTAGCGGATCTCACGTGCCACCCAGACAAGGTTTTAGATAGTGCTGGGGAGGAGTCTGCTGTCTTAGTACACGTTGGTACCAATGACATAGGAAAGTGTGGGAAGGAGGTTCTGGAGGCCAAATTTAGGCTTTTAGGTAGGAAGTTGAAATCCAGGGTAGCATTCGTTGAAATGCTTCCCATTACACGCATAGGACCCAAAAAGCAGGCAGAGCTCCAGCGCCTCAATGCCTGGATGAGACAGTGATGCAAAGAAAAGGGTTTTGGACTTTATGGAAACCAATAGATTGCAGGATCCGAGGCAACATGGTTTTACCAGAGGGAAGATCATGCCAAACAAATTTGATTGAGTGGCCAGAGAACTAGATCATGGTCATGCGATGGATGTGATCTACCTGGATTTCAGCAAAGTCTTTGATACTATTCTCATAGGAGGCTTATCAATAAACTGAGCAACCTGGGGATAGGTCCCAAGATGGTGAACTGGATCAGAAATTGATTGAGTGACAGACAGACAACAGAAGGTTAACGGAACTCACTCAGAAGAAAGGAAAGTGCATAGCGGCATGCCTCAGGGATTGGGCCTGGGACCAGTACTGCTTAATACATTCAGGAGTGATATTGCAGGAGGACTAAATGGGAAAAGTCTGCCTTTTTGCAGATGACACAAAAATTTGTAACAGAGTGGACAGCATGAGGAAAGATCTAAAAACACTGGAAGAATGGTCTAATGCTTGGCAGTTAAGATTTAATGCAAAGAAGTGGAGAGGCATGCCCTTGTGATGCAGATATCTGAAAGAATCATATGCGATAGGGGGAGAGAGGTTGGTGTGCACAGACCAGGAGAGGGACCACAGAGTGTTAATGTCTGAGGATCTCAAGGTGGCAAAACAATGCGACAAGGCGGTAGCCAAAGCCAGAAGGATGCTGGGCTGCATACAGAAAGGAATAACTATCAGAAAGGAAGGAGGTATGCATGCCCCAATAAAAGTCATTGGTGAGGCCTCACTTAGAGTATTGTGTTCATTTTTGAAGACCGTATCTCACAAAGGATATAAAAAGACTTGAAACAGTTCAAAGGAAGGCAGCCAAAATGATTTGGAGCCTGCGCAGGCAGATGTATGAGAAGAGACTTGAAGACCTAAATATGTATACACTAGAGAAGAAGAGGGACAGGAGGGATATGATACAGACCTTTAAATACTTAAAAGGTATCCAGGAACAAGCAAACCTTTTTCAAAGAAGGGAAAGCTGTAAAACTAGAGGGCATATGATGAAGCTGCAAGGTGGTAAACTTAAAAAAAACATCAGAAAATACTTTTTCACTGAAAGAGTGATGGATGTTTGGAATGTCCTCCTGACAGAGATGGTGGGGGCAAATACAGTGACATAATACAAAATGGCATGGGACAGATACAGTGGATCCCTTTATAGCAAGAGGATAAAATCAAAGCAAACTTAAATATCTTTTAATAGAGGGGGATGGCCTGCACAGAACTGCAGTTACAACCACTCTAGTCATCTTACTGGGCAGACTAAATAGATCATACTGGTCTTTATCTGCTGTCATATACTATGTTAGCAACTGGGAAACATTCAGGGGAAGGGAGGGGCTTTTCCGAAAGGATGGGCTCTACCTTAACCGGGATGGAACCATGCTGCATGAGCAGCAGCAATTTAGTCCGTGTCCACAGACCACAGTAGGATCCCTGTGTCTGATGAAAACCAGCACTTCGGTAGCCTGAACACAGAAGGGGCAGAGGGTAGGAGTTGCCTAAACCCCGAACAGATTATGAAGCACAGCCTGGCTGAAGGCACTGTCCCATCGGGACTCCCTTTCCAGACAGTAGTGAGCTGCAAAGGTATGGACTAAAGACTAGGTGGTGGCCCAGCAGATGTCCACCATTGGGACAGAGCACAAGTTTGCCACCGAGGCTGCCATGGCCCTGACACTGTGCACCGTGACACAGCCTTCCAGCAGGAATCCTGCCTGCTCATAGACAAGGGTGATACAGTCCGCCACCCAGGGGGACAGTGTACACTTGGTCACCGCCTCACCCAGCCTACTGGGGTCGTAGGAGACGAAAAGCTGAGTGGCGGCTTTGTGGTGGCACTGAGTGCTTTGGATATAGAAGGACAAAACCCTCTTACAGTCCAAGGTGTGAAGGGCTGTATTCGCCCTACTGAGTGAGGTCTCGAAAAGAAGGTAGGAAGAACCACTTCCTGGTTGAAATGGAAGGATGATACCACCTTCGAAAGAAAATTTAGGGTGCATGCGGAGCACCACTCTGTTCCTGTAGAACCTGGTCTAAGGCGCCTCCACCACTAAGGCTTGAAGCTTGCTAACTCTGTGAGCGGAGCTGAGTTCAATGAGGAATGCCACCTTCCATGAGAAGTATCATAGGTGGCAAGTGGCCAGAGGCTCAAAGGGTGGGTGAATAAGCTGCCCCAATACCACGTTAAGGTCCCATTCTGTTGCCGGAGGGTGAACTGGGGGCTTCGATAAGAGCAGATCCCTAAGAAAATGGGTCACCATTGGAGTGTAGGAGTAGCCTAATGGTTAGAGCACTGGCTTGGGAACCCAGAGACCAGGGTTTGATTCCCACTAGCACTCCTTGTGGCCTTGGGCAAGTTGCTTAACCCTCCATTGCCTCAGAAAAATCCAAGTTATCAATATTCCTGTTTAATGTACCAAGTTTAAGTTAGAATGTAAACTGCTTTGATTGAAATAAAGTGGTATATAAAACTTGTTAAATAAATAAATAAATAAAATTGACTGGACCGATGGGGGCACTGAGGTGCACCCAGATGGAGTTAGACTTAAGCCCGGATTGCAAGAGGTGGAGAAGGTACTGTAACACCAGACCCACTGGGCAGGAGAACAGGTCAGTCGCGTGCTCGGCACACCAGGTCGAAAACCTGTGCCATTTGAGGGCATAAGCTTTTCTAGTAGAGGCCTTGCGAGAGGAGAGCAAGATCTTCTCTATCTCACCTAAGAGGTTGAAAGGAGCTAGGGTCACCCTTTCAGCAACCATGCTGTCAGAGACAGGGACCCCAGGTTAGGGTGCAGAAGAGAGCCCCCTTCCTGAGACAGGAATCCCGGAGATTTCCCCAACAGGATGGGGGCCTCGACCGTTAATCGGAGGAGCAGCAGGAATCACGGTTGCCTGGGCCATCAAGGGGCTATCAGGTTGAGCGAAGCCCTGTCGCAGAGGTTCCTAAACAAGGTTTTGGCAATCAGCGGTGTGGGAGGGAAGGCGTACATGAGGCCCTCTGACCATGAGATGAGGAATGCGTCCGATGCCACCCTAGAGGGCTGGGCCTGCCGGGAACAAAAGCAGGGCAACTGGAAGTTGTCTGGGCTGGCAAACAGGTCCATCACAGATTTCTCCCAGATCTGGAAGAGCCGGTCAGCCACACTAGGATCCAGCTGCCACTTGTGCGACTGGAGGACTCTGCTCAGCCTGTCGGCCAGCAGATTGTTTTGGCCTGCCCGCAAGAGGACACCCTGTTGGACTGCGTATGAGCAGAGGACCACCATCTCTTGGCAGAGGGCACGAGACCCCATGCTCCCCTGTTTGTTCACATAGAACATCCTCACCTCGTTGTCCGTCTGGACCAGCACTGGCTGGTGATGCAGGTAGTGGCAAAAAGCTTGCAGGGCTAAGTATATTGCTGCAGCTCCAGGAGACTGATCTGCTGGGTGCTCTCATCTGATGACCAGCTGCCCTGGGTGCGGAGCTCCACACAGTAGGCTCCCCTGCCAAGCAGGGAGGTGTCCGTTGTAAGGACCTTAGAGGGACTCGGGGCCGGAAAAGGCATGCCCGCCTTGAGATACTAGGGAGACTGCCACCAGACCAGAGAGTCTGCCAGTTGATGGGTTACGGAGACTTTGTCTCAGAGGCGCCCTGTGGCCCGGGTCCACTGGTCTCGGAGACACCACTGCACCGTCCTCATGTGTGGAGGCGAGAGTCTGGGGTGATGTGTGCCGTGGAGGCCATATGCCTGGGAAGGCGCAGAAGGAGCCGAATGGGCACGGAGGGATGGTGCTGTATATCCCATGGCAGAGTCCTGAGGTGGTCGGCTCGGTCTCTGGGCAAGAAGGCCTTTGACTGGAGAGTGTCCAGTTTTGCCCCAATGAACTCCAGATATCGTGTCTGGAGGAGGTGAGACTTAGGGTAATTTATGACAAAGCCAAAGTGCTGCAGAACCTGAATGGTGCAGACGGTGGCCTGTTGCACCTCTGAGGCCATGCCTCCCTTTATGAGCCAGTCGGCCAGGTAGGGGAAGATAAAGACCCCCTGGAGGCGGAAGAAGGTGGCCAGGTTCTTGAACCGTTGCAGGGGTTCCTCAGAGAGACCAGCTGAGAACACAGCGTGTTCCTTTGCTAGGTCTCTCAGGTACATGCCCATATACAGTTGGTAGGCCTGGATGTGGCCAAGGAGCATCAAGCCCTGGTTACACTTTCTGCCGAGGATATCCAAAGTGCGGGACTTCCTGCTGGGGTGCACCAAGGAGTGCATCTTCTGTCTTTTCAGTCGATGCATGGCTGACTCCACCACCATGGAGTTATGCAGCAGCTGTGATTTATGGAAGCCCGGGCTACGGCCAGGCTTGATACATTGAGTCGAGCTGCTTGCTCACCACCGACACAGACACCGGTGTCTCCCACATTATGGAACATCAGCCATTCCAGGATGAGAGGGATGGGCACCATGAGCGATTCCCTTGGAGGAGCCTCATACTGAAGGATTTCCAACTCATCTGCCTGAGGGTCCTCCTCCGACTCTGTAGGAAACGCCAGGGCCTTAGACATATCTTGATTGAAATATTTTTATTGATTTTCCATAATGTTTCAGATTACAAGCAAAAATGAAAACACATCTTTCACATTATAAAGAAAAAGAAAACAGAACAATATAGTCCACAAATGGAGAGAAAACAAACCAATAAGGAAATAATCGAAGGAGATAATCACAAGGAGAATAAACTCCATATTTATAGCCAAACCCTTTCATCTACCCCCTAATCCTCAAGATCTGCGACCTCCTTACCAGACAGGAAATTCTCTAACTGAAGCGGATCAAAAAAGACATATCTAACCCCTTGATAGGTCAACAAACATTTACAGGGATAGCGCACAAAAAATGAAGCGCCAAGAGCCAAGACATGCGATCTTAGAGCCAAAAAGGCTTTCTTCCGTGACTTTGTAGCTCTCGACACATCTGTAAACAATTGAACCGGAGCTCCACAAAAAGAAATGTTTCTATTCTTGAAATACTCTTTAAATACAGAGACTTTATCACAATCTGAAACAAAGGTCACAAGCACTATATCTCTGGAAGGGATATTATCCTGAGTGTCCTCCAGGAACTCGGTTAAATCAAGCCCTGGAGATAACTTGGACATATCTTGACAAAATCAAGGAAGCCCATATCCTCCGGCAGGGACCGCCACCGAGGTTCCAAGACAGGAGAGTCTGAGGGGACATTGCAGTGATGACAGGAATTGGGGGATTCCTCATCCTCCATCTCCTACTTGGAGTAGTCCATCGAGGACTCGTAGGAGGGGTGTTCCACGGGCTTCGGGGCTCCCGATGCTCTGCGGCCAGTGTCGGGCACACTTGCCAGGGGATGATCATGGTCCCGTCGAGCGGGAATCGGATCAAGACCTCGGTAGAGGATCAACTCGACGTCAAAGGATCGGCTTGGCCTCCGGGGACGTCTTTGACATCGAGGGCCTGGTGGTGAGGGCAGATGAACCAGTCATACTGGACAACAGCGCCTGCTGCTAGTCCATGAAGGCAGACAAACTGCACTCCAGGGTTGCCATTCTGGACTCCAGGCCAGAAGGCTCCACAGCCTTCAGTGTGGGCACTGAGGGACTCGGGTCCAGTGCCGGCTCCCCTGAAGAGGAATCCTCAATGAGGGATGGTGTCTGGAGACTGTGGCCAGTCTGAGGTCGAATCCTTCTGGGGGACTTTTGCAGGCCACTCCTTCTCTGATGCCTCGGATGAGTCTCGGACTGCGGGACCTGGCCCGGGGGGTGGGGGGGGGGGGTACCCGGCCAGTCGGAACCATCCAAGGACGCCACCTTTAACGTGCTATCCATGCTGACAACATAAGGGGTAAAGGTGCAGGAAGCAAGTTGAAACATTATTGAGGTTACCGAGTACAGCTTGACTAAAAGCACCATCAGGTTCAGATGCCTGGTCAAGGCAATAGGATCGGATAAGCCTGGGAATAAAAGAACAGGTAGCAACTTTGCATATATCCACTGTTAGGGCTGAGCTGGGCAATGGAAGCTGCTGAGCTGTAACACCACCATAAATAGGAGTGTGAGCCTGTGGTAGCAAAAGGTGCCATGGTCTGAGATCAATGTGGATAAAGTTCTCTTATTAACAGGTAGGTAGCCTACACTTGTTGGCATCATAAGAGAGAAACAGTTTCAATGCTTTGGTAGATCCCAAGGTTCTGTGTATGTGAATTTGCATGTCAGTCTTGTAGTCCAGCTCCCAGAAGGAGGTAGGCTAAACAGGCTGCTGATGTATATGGAAATCAGACACAACCTTAGGAATTTGGATGAGGTCACAATACAACTCTATTAGTAAGGAAAAGGTAGTTTTTTTCTGGGAACAAGCAGGAAGTCAGTCCTCATGTATGGATGATGGTGGCCAATGTTCCCTCTAATTTTCTGTAGGCTGTGTGCGCATAAAATATCATCTGTGCAGCTTTTGAAGGAAGGTTAAATTTTTGTGCGCCACATAACACTCGGAGCTATATACTTTAAAATTTGACTACACGTCAAAATACAGTATGTACACCACATTGATTGCACTAGAAAATATTGTAGAACTTGTGAAAACCGTAAATACACAACAAATTTTAAACTTTAAGACGTCTGTGTTGTTTTCTATCAGAATCAGAACTGTAATTTTTGAGCGATCTGTTATAAAGTATGTGCGCTTGCTCGGCGAGGTGTGTGCGCGCACACACTGGCACAGATGGAGCCCACATGGATTCAATCCCCAGTTTCAAAAAAAAAAAAAAAGCTTTTGGGAGCTACACCATGCATGCATGGTCACTTTCCTGCTCAAATGTGCCATCTTACCTCAGTCTTCTTTTTTCCATCGAGCCCTGCAGTCTGTGCACCCCAGATAGAGTTCTTTTTTTTTCATCATTCATCAGTAATTTTCTTGTCTGTCTTTGGTATCGATCACTTCCTGCCACCTGAGTCCAATGCCTTAGTGTTGTGTTTTTCACTCTGGTACTTTTTTGGCCTGTGGGTTTTTTGCTCACGGCCTAACTGGTCGAGATGTCTGAGTTTAACCTTGTGGGGCTTGTTTTTCCTGCTATGTCTTCGATCTGCAGATTTAAGCAGCATGGAAAGTGCAATCGCAGTATGTCCACACAGACCACCACAGTACTTGCATTAAATGCCTCAGGGCAGACCACGACATGGCTTCTTGGCTAAATGCATGACTGGGTGGATGGTGTCATCAAGACTGTTTTGGTTTCCTGGACCATGGAATGATGTTTCAAGGGCTGCAGAGCAGAGATGGTGTCCATCTGTCCAAGAAGGGTCAAAGCGATTTCAGCAGCAGACTGGCTAACCTACTGAAGAGGGCTTTAAACTAGATTCTATGGGATGGGAAGAAAGCCCACAGGTAAGTGAAACATTAAATACCTCTGTAGAAATGGGTAACAGGGGCAAAATCTGGAAAGCGGTGTGTATAAATGCCCGTAGCATGGGAAATAAGATCCCAGATGTTGAGGCTTTAATGGAAGAGGCTGACTTGGATTTAGTGACTGTTACGGAGACATGGTTCACAGAAAACCATGAACTGGATGTAATTATATCAAGCTATACTTTTTTCAGGAATTTCAAAGCTTGGACTCTCAAGTTACATCTTTGAACTCAGGTCTCATGAATATTGATAATCAAGTTAAATCTTTTTCATTGTTTCAAGCTAGTACTATGAAAGATAGGGTGTTTATACAACAGAAGCTTGAAAATTTGGAGAATTTATCTCGTAGTAAGAATCTAAGGAATACTTAACGTTCGATGTACAACTCTTCTTTCCCCTTCAATTTTACTAAGGAAGTACTTAAAGGACGTCCTTCTCTTGTCTAATGCGGATACTCTGATGTTTATTAAATGTTATTATGTTCCTTCTAAAGTTGCGGTATCTAGAATAGACGAGGAAGTAGAGGTGCTTGAGGAAAGAAATAATTTCAATTTGACAGCATTTCTTAAGGATACTTCAAGATATGATTTCTACCAGGGCTACTTTATTAGTCTCTTTGTCCTCAGATGATGATAAAGTAGATATTCTTAAAGCATATTTTCGGAAAAAAGATTTTTTGTTTTGTGGAGATAAAGTATCCATTTTTCCAGAGGTGTCTCGCTCCATACAAATTCAAAGGAAATCATTCCTGGCTTATAAAGTTAGAGTTCTCGCTTTCGGCGCTACTTTTTTTTCTCCGATTACCCCTGCAAATGTTCAGTGTCTTTGGGATATGATAAATATGTTTTCTTGTCTGTTTCGGATTTAGAAAAATGGATTCTAGATAAGGAAAAGGCACTTTGATGGCTCTTTTGTATTTGTTCTGTTCTTTTTACTTTCTATGTGTAAGTGGGAAGGAATAATTGGCTAGATTATTTATGTTAACTGGGGATGCCTTTAGTTTAGGGTTCTCTCGGTTTTGTTTTCTTTACTTATTTCCTGCGGTTTTGTTCCCCGAAACGTGGCCTAATGTACTTATGTTTGCTTTATGCTTCTGTTTAAAGTATTGTGGTGGATGACTTTGTATTTCTGTATTTGCTTCTTTTGATCTGATAATTGCATTGTCAGTAAAAAAAAAATTCATAAATAAAAAAAAATAATAAAAGAAAGATGAGGCACTGTGGGTTAAACTAGAAAGAGGGAAAGGGAAATCCATTTGCATTGGAGTTATATACAGATTCCCATCACAGGGAGTAGAAGTGGATGAAGATTTAATACAAGACATTCACAGTGTTGTCATGTAAGGAGAAGTGCTACTGATAGGTGATTTCAATATGGCGGATGTGGATTGGCATATCCCTACTGCAGTCTGATCTAGAAGTAAGGAGATTCTGGATTCTCTACAGGGAGAACTATTCAGGAAATTGGTAACAGAACCCACAAGTGATGGGGCCATACTGGACTTAGTGCTTACTAATGGGGAAAGTGTTTCTGATGTTATAGTGGAAGATCAACTCGCATCCAGTGGATCACCAGATGATATGGTTCAGTATTAATACTAGGGCTGATAAAATCCATTCAAAAGCAAAGGTCTCAGACTTTAGGAATACTAACTTTGCAAAGATGGGACAAAACCTAAAAAGTCATTAGTGGGATGGGAACAGCTGGGGGACACAGAAAAACAGTGGGCAAAACTAAAAGGGAATATTTTAAAGGCAGCAAATATTTTTGCTAGAAAGGTAAATAAATGTAAAAGGAAAAGGAGGCCACTATGGTTCTCAAAAGAAGTAGCTGAGAAGGTGAAGAAAAAGAGGGAGACCTTCATGAAATACAAGAAATCACAGAGAAAGAAAGACAGGCATCTTCCTGGAGAAACGTAGAGAAGCTAACAAAGGTGTCAGGAAAGCAAAGGCACAAAAAGAAGAAGAAATATCCAATGCAATCAAATGTGGGGATAAGACATTTTTCAGGTATGTTAGTGAGAGGAGGAAGGGCAAAAGTGGTATTGTCAGACTCAAGGGTGCAGGGGAGGAATATGCAGAAACTGATGAGCATAAAGCAGAATTACTTAACAAATATTTCTGTTCTGTGTTCACAGATAAAGGGCCTGGAGCAGGACCTCAGAAAACACCAACAAATATCAACACAAGTGAGGGAATCTCAAACGATTTTCCAGAAGACTGTGTTCAAGAGGAACTGTTGTTAAGTGCCGTCGAGTCGGAGTCGACTCATGGCGACCCTCTGGATAGTTATCCTAAATTGTGTTCGGTCTTGAGTCAAGCGGCTCATAGTTGACAGACTGGTACCCGTAGCTGCTGTTATTGTATCGATCCATCTCATTGCTGGCCTTCCTCTTTTGCGCTGACCTTCTATCTTGCCAAGCATATCTTTCTCTAATGGTCTCTCTCTTCGCATGATGTGTCCAAAGTATGAAAGTCGAAGTCTTGTCATCTGAGCTTCTAAAGAAAGCTTAGGTTTGATCTCCTCTAGTACCGACTGGTTTGTTCTTCGGGCAGTCCATGGTATACACAGTATTCGCCGCCAGCACCATAATTCAAAGGCATCAATTTTCTTCCTGTCTATCTTTTTCATTGTCCAGCTTTCACATCCATATGATGTTATTGAAAATACCATGGCTTGAACAAGTCAAATCTTTGTATGGAGAGAGACATCTCTGCTCTTGAGGTTCTTATCTAGGTCTTTCATAGCCATTCTGCCAAGAGCAATGCGTCGTTTGATTTCTTGACTGCTTGTTGCTTCTTTATTGATAGTTGATCCAAATAGGTTAAAGTTGTTCACGATTTCAATTTCTTCTCCTTCAACGATGAACCTGTTGATTATGCCAGTTGTATCTTTGTCTTCTTTACATTAAGGTGCAGGCCCATTTTGAGACTATGTTCTTTGATTGTGAGAAGCAAATGTTTCAGATCATCTTCACTTTCAGCCAGTAATGGGGTATCATCAGCATAGCGAAGGTTGTTGATGAGTCTTCCACCAATCTTCACACCTCTGTTGTCTTCATACAATCCTTCTTCTCTGATGATTTGTTCTGCATATAAAATAAACAGGTAGGGGGAAGGTATGCAACCTTGTCTTACACCTTTGCTTATTTTAAACCACTCTGTTTCTCCTTGTTCCGTTCGAACTGCTGCTTCTTGATCAATGTACAGATTATGCAAGAGTATGATCAGGGGTTCTGGTATACCCATGCTTCTTAATGTGGCCCAGAGTTTCTCATGGTTTACACAGTCAAAAGCCTTGCTATAGTCGATAAAGCACAAATAGATATCCTTTTGGTATTCTTTAGTCTTTTCAAGGATCCATCTCACATCCGCAATGATGTCTCTCATTCCTCACCCTTTCCTGAACCCTGCTTGCACTTCAGGTAGTTCTTGTTCCAGGTATGGTTGTAGTCTCTTTTGAATAATCTTCAGTAGAATCTTGCTGGCATGTGGGATCAGAGCGATTGTGTGATAATTTCCACAGTCAGATCACCTTTCTTTAGTATTGGTATAAACACAGATCTTTTCCAGTCAGATGGCCAAGATGTTGTCTTCCATATTTCTTGGCAGAGCCTTGTAAGTACGGTAACAGCTGCATCAGATTGCTGTAATACTTCTATGGGAATGCTATCAATGCCTGGTGCTTTGTTCTTTGATAAGGCTTTCAATGCTGCTTTAACTTCTTCTTTCATCACCAATGGTTCCCGATCATAAGGTACAGGTTGAAACAGCTGTTGGTCCACTTGATCTTATTCATATAAAAACTCTGTATATTCCTTCCACCTTTTCTTGATCTTCTCAGCATCATTCAACATAGAACCTTGAGCATCTTGTAACATTCCAATTCAAGGCTGGAACTTTTTCTTTAACTCTCGTAGCTTTAGGAAAGCCGATCTTGTTCTTCCTCTAATAGTTTCTGCTTCTATTTCCTTGCATGCTTCGTTGTAGTACTTTTCCTTGTCCTGTCTTGCTGCACGTTGGAAATCTCTGTTGAGTTCTGTTATTGTCTTTCTTTCTCCTCTGGCTTTAGCTTCTCTGCGTTTCTTGGCAATTTTCAGAGTTTCTTCCATCATCCATTTTGGCCGTTTTTGCTTTATCACCTTTTGTAGAGACTTCTCGCTTTCTTCCAACACAACCTTCTTGATGTCATTCCATAACTCTTCTGGAGCTCTGTCATTTGTATCTAAAGCAGCAAATCGATTTTGCAGGCAGTCTTTAAATTCCAGTGGTATATTCTCAAGATCATATTTTGCTGCATTCATGAGTGGTTTGCTCTTTTTCAACTTTAGCTTGAGTTTGCATACTAGTAGTTGATGATCTGTACCACAGTCAGCTCCAGGTTTTGTCTTTGTTGATGTTATAGAACTTTTCCATCGTTGACATCCACAGATGTAGTCAATTTGATTTTTATACAATCCATTGGGTGAAGTACATGTGTACAGTTGCCGCTTGTGTTGCTGACAGAAGGTGTTTGAGATGAATAGATCGTTGGTCTTGCAGAATTCTATCAGTCTTTCTCCAGCTTCATTTCTGTTGCCAAGTCCATATTTTCCAACTACTTTGCCTTCTTCTTTGTTGCCAACTTTTGCGTTCCAGTCACCCATGACTATCAGGATATCCTGTTTGCATGTTCTGTCAATTTCAGCTTTGACTTGTTCATAGAACTCTTCAATTTCATTCTCTTCTGCAGCTGTTGTTGGGGCATATACTTGAATTATAGTTGTGCTGATAGGCATTCCTCGTAGACGAATAGAGATTAAGTGTTCGCTGACTGCATTGTATTTCATTACAGTTCTTGCAAGTTTCTTCTTTATTATAAATGCAACACCATTTCTTCTTTGTCTTTCATTTCCAGCATAGTAGACCATGTGATCATCAGTGCCCGATGCCAGTCCATTTCAGTTCGCTGACACCCAACAGATCAAGTTGTACACATTCCATTTCATTCTTGACCACCTGCAACTTCCCTTGGTTCATGCTTCGTACATTCCATGTTCCAATGCGTAAGACATCTTTACAGCTTCTGACTCTCATTTCATGCGCAGCTACATCAGCAGTCAGACGTCCCGAGGGCTTTGATCAAACCACATCATAAATGCTGGCTGTACTCTGAGAAGTCTGCAGCTCTTCCCCAGTAGCTAGTTGAGTGCCTTTCGACCTGGGGGTCTCATCTTCCAGCACTATAGCACAATTTGTTTTGTTGTAACTATCCATTGGGTTTTCATGGCAAGATACAGAAGTAGATTGCCGGGCCTTTCTTCCGCGCAGTTTAAGTTTGGTGTTGTTGCCGTTGTCACAGAAATGTGATCCTCCGCCGTCAACACTATCCCATTCTGCTGCTGCCCAGATGGGTGGTTTGTCTTGGTCTGGCACCTCAGCTGAGACCTGTCCATCTTGGGAGACCCTGCCAGTAGTTAAACTACCGATAGTTTAGCTCTCAGCATCACTGATGCACACAAGCCCTCACAGCACGACAAGCTGCAGACCAAGTGAGGGTCAAGAGGAACTAGCTAAACTAAAAGTAGACAAAGCCATGGGTCCAGATGGGATACATTCAAGAATACTGAAGTAACTTGGGGATGTTCTAGCAGCTCCACTGTCTGACCTTTTCAATGCCTCTTTTGGGAATGATGCCAGAGGATGGGAGAGAGGCACATGTGGTTCCTTTACACAAAAGTGGAAGTAAGGATGACATTGAGAACTACAGGCTGGTTAGTCTAACCTCTGTGGTTAGTAAATTATTGGAAAGGCTACTAAAGGAAAGAATAGTGAGGTTTCTGGAGTCCAATGGATTGCAGGATGTGAGGCATTGATTCACCAGAGAAAGGACTTATGAGGCAAATCTGATATTTCTTTGACTGGGTGACCAGAGAGTTGGACAGAGGGAGAGCCCTAGTTGTGGTGTATTTAGATTTCAGTAAGCCTTTGACACCATTCCACACAGGCGATTTATAAACAAATTGAGTGCCCTAGAGCTAGACCCTAAAGTTACTGATTGGGTTTGAAATAGGTTTGAGTGGGAGGCAACAAAGGGTACAGGTAAATGGAGCTCACTCGGAGGAGGAGGTGGTTACCAGTGGTGTGCCGCAGGGATCTGTCCCTGGTCCGATTCTGTTTAATATCTTTGTTAGTGATATTGCGGAATGACTGTTGGGTAAGGTTTGCTTGTTTGCAGCTGATACCAAAATCTGCCATAGAGTAGACACACAGGAAAGAGTTGACAGTATGAGGAGTGATCTAGCTAAACTTGAACAATAGTCTAGAATATGGCAGCTGAAATTTAAAGCTAAAAATGCAGGGTCATGCATTTGGGCTGCAAAAATTCAAAGGAGCTGTACAGCATAGGGGGTGAGGTACTTCTGTCCACAAAAGAAGAGCAGGACCCTGGGCGTAATTATGTCTGACGATCTTAAAGTATCTAAACAGGTAGAAAAGGTGACTGCAAAAGCCAGAAGGATGCTTGGGTGTATAGGAAGAGGAATGGCCAACAGAAAAAAAAGAAGGTGATGATGTTTCTGTATAAGGCTCTGGTGCGACCTCATTTGGAGTATTGTGTGCAATTCTGGAGACCGCACCTTCAGAAGGCTATAGGCAGGTTGGAATCTGTGCAGAGGGTGGCTACTAAAATGGTTAGTGGTCTTCGTTATGAAGCACATGGAGGACAGACTGAAAGATCTTAATATGTATACTTTAGAGGATAGGGGCGATATTTTTATTTTTTAATACTCCGCTCTTTAGAATCAGTGTGGTTTACATGTATACCAACAGGTACTTTTTATTCCCTTGTCCCTGAAGGGCTCACAATCTAAGTGTACCTGAGGCAATGGAGGGTTAAGTGGCTTGCCCAAGGCCACAAGGAGTGACCACAGGACTAGAGACCCCAGTCCCTCCAGCCTGAAGTTGCTTGTCCCCATGCAGGAATTGAACCCCCGGCCTTCTGGCCTGAGGTAACCTGTCCCAACCACTGAGCCACTCCTCCCTCTAGATATGATAGAGACTTTTAAAATACCTCCATGGCATAAATGCACAGGGGGGTCTCTTTCAATTGAAGGCAAGCTCTGCTAGGAGGGGACATAGGATGAGAGTGAAATGGGATAGACTCTGGAGTAGTATGCAGAAATTTCTTTACGGAAAGAGTGGGAGATGCGTGGAATAGTCTCCCAGTGGAGGTGGTGTTCACGAGGACAGTATCTGAATTCAAAAAAGCATGGGACAAACAGAGGATTTCTAAAGGTAAAAAGGGGACTATTGTAGTTGATATGGAAGGGCAGACTAGATAAGCCATGTGGTCTTTTTCTCTCATCATGTTTGTTTCCTGCCTGCTCTGCCTTTTGATGTCGGCCAAAACACGTAAGGAATGCGAAAGGTGGCAGGGGGAGCTGTTTAGTAAGTCTGCCTCAGGATTGGCATCAGGGGCAGAATCCCTGCCTTTGATGCTGGCGTCAGGTTGCCTTCCAGTGTCACATTCTCAGGCTCAGTCGGAGCCTTGGGATCATTTGTGTCATCCTCTGAGAACCTTCCCCAGGTTTCGAAGGCTTCGTTGAAGCCAAAGTAAAGGTCCGACTCCAGCCCAAGGGTAAGACCTCTGTGACCCAGGCATGGAGTCCTCGACTCGATGCCAGGAGCACCCCTCAAAGCAGCCCCAGCAGGAGGCATCGTCAGCTGAGTAAGTCTGGTCCCCCAACACCATCACCATCAGGGACGCCCCGACAGGGACCAGATACCAGCCTCAATGTCCTCAAAGCTGGCACCCACCTCTGTGGAGCTGTCTGGCATCAAGGTCAGGATGGTGGCCCTGAAATGCAGCTTTGCTGCATTCATTGAGGCATGCAGGGGCTCGACTCCCAGTCATTTCGGGTCATCAGCGCCACCCACGGGGCCATCCTCGTCCAGGACCTCCCTGGAGGATGCTCCTCACATCCTCGAAAGGCTGGCTCGATTGCTGTCGAGTCTGTCAGTGACCAACTCGAGGCCCGCCAGAACCTTGATGTCTGATATCACTGATGCCGAACTGGTCCAATGACCACGGGGCACTCACTGATTCTTCCGGCTCCAAGTCGGCATGGGAGATGGATGAGGAATCTCTGGAACCATCCTCCACTGGGATATCCCCTCAGACTATCGCTGGCACACAATCGACAGTGGTCACCTCCAGAGGATCTTGCCTTCCTAGAGTTTGTGCAGATGTCTCAGGCACTCGCCGAGTCTGTTCCTTGGGAGGCAGTGACAGTGTCTATGCCTCCCATCATCGAACGGTTACTGTTCAGGATGTAGGAGACCCTGGTGATTGTGCCAACTGTGAACAGTCAATTCGATTCGCAGTATCTCGTTGGCAGGAGCTCTGGCTTCCAGAAAACACAACTGCCACATAACTCCATAGTGGTGGAGTCAGCTAGGTGTCACATTAAGAGTAAAAAGACACATTCCTCAGTGCCTCCAGCCAGGGAGGCATGCACAATGAACTTCCCCAAGTTTCAGGCCTACCATGCTCCCCCCTCCGGGGCAGCAGGTCAAAGACCCCTTTCATAGGGAGCTTCTGCAAATAGAGCTTGAGTTTTTGCTCAAGGATCAAGCAGTGGAGTCCATCCCCCAGCCTCCTCAGTGGATTCTACTCTTGCTACTTCCTTGTCCCCAAGACGACAGGGGGCTTCTGGCCCATCCTGTATCTATGGGACCTCAACCGCTTCCTGGTCAAGGAAAAGTTCAAAATGGTATCCCCCTTGGAACCTTGCTGCCTTACCTCCTGCAGGGAGATTGGCTATGCTCATTGGATCTTAAAGATGCCTACACCCACATTCTGATCATCCAAGGCACAGTCAGTATCTCTGATTCGTTGGTGGCAGATGACATTATCAGTACTCGGTACTTCCCTTTGGCCTAGCCTTGGCTCCTCAGGTATTCATAAAATGCCTGGTAGTCGTGGCCATTCGCCTCAGACTCCTGTGGATTTTCTGCTTCCGCTACCTGGACTAGCAGCTCATATGGGCCAGTTTGACGAAGGAAGTACGCAACGCAGCACAGTGCACCATAGGGCTATTACCCCCAAGGCCCCACCTCCTGCCCACCCAGTGCTTGGAGTTCATCGGTACCCTACTAGATTCCACGCAGGCAAAAGTCTTCCTGCCACTGCATCAGGTGCAATGCCTCTCTGCCCTGGCGCAGACTGTGCAGGGCAGCTCAGCAGTGATGGCCAGACAAATGCTCTGCCTCTTGGGGCACATGGCATCCACCATCCATATCACCCTGTTTACATGCAACAGGCTCAATGGACATTCAGCATCCAGTGGACACAGGCCTCGAGCCAGCTGGAGGACTATATCCAAGTCATGCCAGACCTAGCAAATTCTCTAACCTAGTGGCAGGACCTCCTCAACCTCAGAGTCGGTCTGCACTTCCAGGCTCCCCAGGTATAATGTATCCTTACAATGGATGCATCCAAGTTGGGCTGGGGGGCCCATTGTGATAACCTGCAGTTGCAAGGCCTGTGGTCGCAAGAGAAGAGTGCCTCGCAGATCAAGCTGCTGGAATTCCGAGCAGTCTTTCATACCCTGCAAGTCTTCCAGGATCATCTGGAAGGATGGGCAGTTCAGGTCCAGATGAGCAACCAGGTGGCAATGTACTACCTCAACAAGCAGGGAGATACAGGCTTGTACCACCTCTACTGGGAGGCGGTGTACCTCTGGACCTTCGTGATGGAGAGGAACATCTCCCTCAAAGCGGTGTACTTGCTGGGCCAGGACAACATACTGGCCGACCACCTGAGCCAAGTTCTCCAGCCCGAGTGGAGACTGAACCTGACCATGCTGGGGGAGGTCTTCCAAGACTGGGGGACTCCGGAGATCGACCTCTTTGCCAGTCCAGAAAACAAGTAGCTGCTGTGCTTCTGTTCCCGGAGGTCAGATGGGAAGCAGCAGATGCCTTCCTCCTTCCCTGGTCTACGGGCTTCCTGTATGCATTTTTGCCTATGCCCCTGGTGCCGTGAGCCCTTCTCAAAATCCAGGCAGAAGCGGCCTCAGTTCTCTTCATTGTGCCCAGGCAGCCTTGGTTCCCCTGCTTCTGCAGTTGTCCCAACAGGACCCACTACTGCTGGGGAGCACCCTGGACCTGCTGTCCTAGGAGGATGGGTTACTACTGTATCCCAACCTCCGGTCCCTTGCCCTGATGGCCTGGATGCTGAGAGGCTAGAGATAGTGCATCATTGCTTCTCCAGGTTGGTTGAGGATGTTCTCCTTGCCTCGCATAAGGAATCCTCACAATGGGCGTATGCTTTTAAATGGAGATTTTTGCACTAGTGTGTGGATGAGGGTTTTAACCCCTTCTGCGCGATACCAGACATCTTACGGTATCTTCTCCATCTGTCGGGACTGGCCTCAAGTCCAACATGGTTAGAGAGCAACTATATGCCCTTTTGGCTCATCACCCCACACGCTGGATGGTCAGGCTGTGTCAATGCACCCTCTGGTGGTCTGGTTTATGCAAGGTGTCCTGTCCCAGCCCTAGATCTGTCCACCACCAGTGACATGGGACCTCAATGTGGTTTTGGGTAAGCTCATAGCTCCACCCTTTCAGCCCCTGGCTACTTGCCACCTTCAAGTACCTTTCTTGGAAGGTAATGTTCCTCATAGCACTCACTTCCACCAGGCATGTGAGTGAGCTGCAGACGCTAGTAGCACACGCAACTTACACCAAGTTCCACAACAGGGTCATCCTTCGGACTTAAGTTCTTGCCAAAGGTTGTCTACCTCAAGAGGTGGTACTGTTCACCTTCTTCATTAGGCCTCATTTTTCCAGGGCAGAGGCCTCCTCCTTACACACACTGGACAGCAAGTATGCCCTGTCCTTTTACATCTAGAGAATGCAGACCCATCGCCGCTCAGTGCAGCTCTTTGTAGCCTGAACAGAAAAGAATGGGCCTAGTGGGGATGGAAATGGATTCTAATCCCCAAAACAGATTCCAAAGTAAGGATTGGCTGAAGTTGCTGTCTCATCAGGAATCCCCATCTAGACAGTAGCGAGATGTGAATGTATGGACAGAAGGCCATGTTAAATGTAATGAGCACTTTTGGTTAAAGTTTTCTAATGTTAAAGCACTGAGTTATATGTGAACAGTCTTGACTTGTAGAAAGATGGTATAAAAAAAGATGTTAAATAAATATTGCAGCCCTGCAGATCTCTTCCATATAGAATGAACACGTTATCTGAGCCATAGCTGTGGTGGTGGCTATGACCATAAGCGAAAGAAATGCAGTCTGCTAGCCAAATTGAGAGAGAGCATTCAGAGACAGCAGCCCTTTGCTTACTATAGTTAAAAGAAACAAAAAGCTGGATGGACTTTCAATGGGCTTTTGTCCGCACAAAGGCAAAGGCTTGTATACAGTCCAACATGTGCAACACTGCTTTCCCTTTGTAGGCATGAGGTTTTGTTAAAACTGTGGTAGAACAATTGATTAATTAAGATGGAAATCTAATACCATTTTCAGAAGGAACTTAGAATGAGTATGGGGGACCACTCTATTATGATGGAATTTGGTGAAAGGCAGATGAACTGAGAGCCTGACACTTGCTCACTCTGCGTGCTGAAGTGACCGCTGTCAAAACAAAACCTTCCAGGTCAAGAACTTCAGAAGGCAGGAATTGAGTAACTCAAAAGGAATTTTCATGCGCTGCGGAAGAACCACATTGAGGTCCCTCTCCACACACCAAACTGAAAAGCAACACCACTTGAAGGCATACACCCCCAGGAGCCCTTGTGAGAGAACAGCAGGAACTCCTCCACTTCCCTGGGCAAGTCGAGGTGTGTCCAAGGCTACCCTCTTAGCAGCCAGGCTGTCAGGGCCAGAGTCTCCAGGTTGGGGAACAGAACTGTCCTCTTGCCAAAGCAGGTCCAGGATGCTCCTATCAAAAAACGCCACAACAGACGACACAACAGCCAGCATGGGATAATTAATGAGGACTAATGCTAAGTTTGAGCAGTTATGATGAGCATCCCCTGACGAAACATTGGATTGTGAAACGCTATGGCACTATGATTCAGGCTTTGGGAATACACTCACCATGTTTCAGATAAGCATCCTCAAATAATGTTTGTTGAATAATATCACATCCTTTTTAGCGTTTGATTAATAAATAAGCAACAAGTTGGGTCATTGATGTGAGGTTTGGGCGCTGTTTCCATATGAATATATGGGTTCAGTAAGTCACCCCATTCTGGTTCTGAGACCCAGTTGCATATTTACATGAAGCCATGGATTGGTTGTAACACAAATAATTTTTTGACATATATCATCTTGAAGGTGAAAAGTAGAGCTTATTATATAGATTGGACTGCGAAGTTTACATAGCTCTGAGAAGTGACATTAAGGCATATTTGGTGGTGATGCTGGGCCATCAGTTGGCAAAAAAACACCCCCCTTGCGCTGTGGGACTAGGCCTCCAGAGGGAGGAGAGGCTATGCCCAAGGAGTCAAAAGCACTGACCAGGTTGCGACTGTGCCACCGCCTGGGGTTTGGGGGCCGTGTGCCTGTCCCTTGGCCTACTGGCTCAGCTGGAGCGCTGGGAAGGTCAAGTACTGGGAGTAGTTTCCATAAGCCTTCCTGTTATTCGGGTAAAGGGGCTTATTCCCTGAAGTCTTCTGTTAGGGTCAGCAGAGAGCCTGGTTCCTGGTCCTGGTCCTGGTCCTGGTCCTGATCCTGATCAGAAACTCTGATTCGAGCTCCAGCGCGGCAGCCTTGGGCTTGCCGAAGAGATTCTCCCCCCCAGCATAGGACATCAACCAGCTTGTCCTGCACCCAGTGCTCCAGGTTGGAGGACTGTAGCCATGCCTAGCAGTGGGCACTAATGTCCACCACAGTAACTCTGGACACTGACTCAAAGCAGTCATAGGTTGCACGAGTGATGAATTTGGAGCACTCCTTGATCGTCAAGAGTCAGGGTCCAAAACCACTGAAGAGGCTCTTCTGCCAACCCAGCGAGCTCCCTCACCATGCCTTGCAAGTACATGCCAATATAGAGCTGGTAGGCCTGGATCCAGCTGATCAGCATCAAGCCCTAGTAGCACTTTCTGCCCAAGGCATCCATGGAGCAGGCCTCCCTGCCAGTGGGCACCGAGGAATGCATCTTTTGGCTTTTAATCCTGTGCATGGCCAACTTCACCACCATGGAGTTATGAATCAGCTGTGCCTTTTGAAACCTGGGACTCTTGTAGAGTCTGTACATGACATCGAGCTGCCTGCTCACAATCGGCACTGAGGCCAGGGTCTTCCACATGGAGAAGCTATTCAAGGATGGGGGGAACCAGTACCATAAGCGCCTCCTTCGGAGGGGCCTTGTATTGGAGGATCTCGAGGTCCTCTGCCCGAGGCTCCTCCTCAGACTCCGTGGTGAAGGCCAAGGCCTTGGCCCTGTCCTAGACAAACTCAAAAAAGGAGAGGTCCTCAGAAGGGACCTGTGCGTGTTTTCCGGAAGGGAGGGGTCCAAAGAGACAGCCCAATGGAGGCGGATATAGGAGGACTTGTTGTTAGTCTCCCAGTTTGACTCAGAGTCAGAGGAGAGCTAAAGAACCTGCCGGGCCACCGGTGCTGCGAGGGCCCCAAAGTCCCTGCAGTCTGAACCGGAGGCGCTGGCCAAAGTAGTCCTCTGCCTCAAGCGGGACCGAGAACAGGGCCTGGAATTGTCTCGAGGTCTATGGCACTCGAGGATCGGTTCCAAAACCGAGATGCCCTCGCAGTGGAGGAGTCGGTGGTGGAGACAGATGACCCAGAGGAACTGGGCATCAGCCCTTGCTGTTGGGTCAAGGCGGCAGTGATGCTGTGCTCGAGGCCAGGAGGCTCCACAGCCACCATGGGCACCAAAGGAATTGGTCCTGATGCTGGCTCAGTCGAGGGGGAGTCTTCGATGAGGATGGGTTTGGGAGACCAGGGTTGATCTCCAGGTGCCGATGGCACTTTCTCCCACCAGGGCAGCTTGGAGAGCCACTCCTGGCCATCGCCCGATGATGCCACAGATGACGTCTGGCTCTTTGCAACCTCTGGGCACAGAATGGGCCTGGCAATCTCATGAAGCCAAGGCCACCACAGTGGCCCCCAAGGGCTCTGCAAGTGATCCTGGCGCTGAAACCAAGATCTTCCCAAATGGACTTTCATTGCATCGCATAGTTTTTCTATCCCTTGCTCGTCATTTGCTAACAGAGCCCACAGGAGTCATCATCATGTTCCGCACCAAGGAAACAGTCTTGCAGATCCATGTGGGACATGGTGTGTCCACAGTGGTCGCACAGCTTGAACCCATTGGCCGAGATCATAGTGGGGAAGATGGCACCTGTGAGATCCAACTCAAGTGTCCTGGCCAGGGAGGGCATGAGGATTCCCACGCACTGAGGAAAAAGACCCCGAAGGGCAAAAGGACCTGAGAAAAACATGGCACCGAGGCGGCAGTGGACCCGGGAGGTGAGAAGGCACCAGTACGCATATCAGAGAAGGAAAAACAAGAAAAGAGAAAAAAAGAACAATCGTTTTTAGGATGCAGATGAACGTCTGATGGGCTCCGCAGAAAAAAGGAGACAGGCAAGATGGCACCCTTGGGTGCGAAGGCAGCCACACATGTGTGGTGAATCTCCCAAAAGCTTTCTTTGAAAGCTGGAGGGAAGTTACCATGCGGGTTCCATCTGTGCTGATGTCACCTATGTGAGGACTGACTTCCTGTTTGTTCCCAGAGAACGCTTGATGCAATAAAAGTACAGATTTGGGGGAAAAAGAATCTGCATCAGCTCCTAACAGCCCCACCATGGCTTCCGAAGGAATCACATACGTGGGCTGTAAAATCAGAGGCTCCATGAGCTCCGTGGAGGGAAAACAGGTCGGCCCCGCCATGGCAGCCATTCCCAACAAGATTGCCAGGCTACAGACTTCACTTTACGCCTGATCACAGACAACCAGCTTCCCAGTTCTCACCTCAGTGACTCCCGAGCTGCCTGCCAGGTGATCCACGGCAACTATGCTCTCTCACACAGCCACAGCAGAGTCCAGCATCCAAGAGATGAGCCAGTGGCTGCCGCAGACTGCACATCATATGTGCTCACTGGTCATCGCCGCATGTTGGGCTCGCACTGCTGAGGTGGATAATGAAAAAGGAACTCCCCCCTACAGGTGCCAGTCATTGGCTGCTCCAGGGCTCACTGTGCTGCCACTGCCGATCTCCTTCTACTAGCGCCCCCCCCCCCAATAAAGTGTAGTTATTCACCTGTAACAGGTGTTCTCCAGGGACAGCAGGAATCAATCCTCACATATGGGCAACGTCAACACCGACAGAGCCCCCACGGAAGCATCTCCCCAGCTTCCAAAGAAAGCCTTTGGGAGATGCACCACACGTGTGGTCCCCTTCCCGCCCTAAGCTTCCATTTTGCCTCAGTCTAATGACATAACTAAAAGACAAAAATTAAAAGATGGTAAAGAAGCAACTCAGAGGGAAGGTTGTGAGGACTGATTCCTGCTGTCCCTGGAGAACACCTGTTACAGGTGAGTAACTATGTTTTCTCTGAGAACAAGCAAGAAGTCAGTCCTCACATATGGGAATCCCCAGCTACAGGCTTCCGAGAACATGCAAAAATGCCATAACAACCTGCAAAGGGTGAGCCGTGATCAACAGCAATTGAATACCTTCTGAGAGACTCTCGCACGACCCAAGTGTCTGGCAGGGAACCAGCTCTCTGGTAGCTTGAAAACAGAAAGGTCAGAGGACAGGAGTTACCTACACCCTGAAGGGATTATGGAGTAGGCCTGGCCAAAGGCGCTGTCCCATTGGGACTCCCTCTCCAGGCAGTAGTGAGCTGTGAAAGTATGGACTGAAGACCAGGTGTCGGCCTGAGATCATTTGCCACAGAAGTAGCCATGGCCCTGACATGGTGCGCTGTGACATTCTGGCCAGCGAGATCCCCACCTGCACATAGGCGAGAATAATGCAATCTGCCACCCAAGCAGACAGAGTTTGCTTAGTCAATGGGAACCCCAGATGACTGGGGTCATAGGATATGAAAAGCTGAGGTGCTTTGTGGTGGCCCCGAGTCAGTTCCAGATAGGGCCCTTTTACAATCTAAAGTATGGTGAACAGTCTCTGCCCTGCCAGCATGAGGCCTCAGGAAGAAGGTGGGGTGCACCACCTCCTAACTGAGGTGGAATGGGGACATCACCTTCAGCAGAAACTTTGGGTGTGTACGGAGCACTGCCCTGTTCTTGTAGAACCACGTGTAGGGGGGCTCTGCCATCCGAGCCTGGAGCTTGCTGACTCTGCGAGCTGATGTGAATGCTACAAGGAAAACAACATTCCAGGAGAGGTATTTCAAGTGGCAGGTAGCTAGAGGCTCAAACGGTGGCTTAATGAGCTGTGAGAGCACAACATTGAGATCCCACTCCTCTGCTGGAGGGCAGACAGGGGGCTTGGATAGCATGAGGCTCCACAACAGCAGAGATACAAGGGGCTGAGCCAAAAGGGGCTTACCCTTGACAGAATGGTGGTGCCCTGAGATAGCACTCATGTGTACTCTGTCAGAGTTGAACTTTAGTCCCACCTGTGACAAATGGAGCAGGTACTGGAGTACCACTTGCACTGAACAGAATGGGTTCGCCCGTCTTTCGGCACACCACACTGAGAATTGGCGCCACTTGAAGGTGTATGCTCTTCTTTTAGAAGCCTTACAGGAGACCAGAAGAACCGCTTCCACATCCCTTGGGAAGTTGGAGGGAGATAACACTACCCATTCAGCAACCAAGCCATGAATGACAGGGACCCCAAGTAATAGTCCTGTGCCGAAAGACAGGCAAACACATTCTGTTCAGTGCAAGTGGTACTCCAGTATCTGCTCCATTTATCGCAGGTGGGACTAAAGTCCAACTCCGTCAGAGTACACATGAGCACTATCGCAGCACACCATCATTCCGCCGAGAGCAAGCCCCTCTTGGCTCAGCCCCTTGCGCGTCTGTTCTTGTGGGGCCTCATGCTATCCAAACCCGTGAGAGTAGTCCTGGGGCTCGGCTCAGGGGAATCAGTGACGCCACCGGGGGGGGCTATAAGTATCAGTGATGCCCTGTTGCACTGGATCTTGAAGAGGGTCTTGGCGATCAATGGTGTTGGTGGGGAGGCATACAGGAGGCCTTCCGTCCATGGAATGAGGAACGCATTTACCACCACCCGGGATGGGTGCGGATAGCGGGAGCAGAAGCAAGGCAATTGCACATTGTCTGGGATGGCAAACTGGTCCATCAGGGAGATGCTCCAGATTCAGAACACCTGGGCAGCCACTTCGGGATCCAGGCACCACTTGTGTGGCTGGAGTACTCTGCTCAGCTTGTCCGCTAGGGCACTGTCTTGGCTCAGGAAGTAGACCACTCTTAGGAGCATCCCTTTGCATACTGCATAGGAGCAGAGGGAGTATGACCCCGTGTCCCCTTGTTTATGTACAACATTGCAACTTGGTTGTCGGTCTGGACCAGCAGACTGGTGCTGCAGCCAGTGGTGGAAGGCTTGAAAAGCAAGAAATATCACCCTGAGCTCCAGCAAATTGATTTGTATCTGGGATTCCGTCTGGGACTAGCTGTCTTGCATCTTGAGGCCCTCACAATGTGCTCCCCAGCCCATTGCGACCTTCTGGTGGGTGAGTGCCTAGAAGGGCATCCCGGCCTGAAGGTGACGAGGGATCTGCCACCATCTGAGAATCCGCCAGCTGGCGGGTTACTCTCTCTGTCCTGGAACCTGCCTGTGGCTTGTGTCCACTGACAGCAGAGGCACCACTGGGCCACTCTCATATGTAGTCTGATGTATGGGGTCACGTGAACCGTGGAGGCCATGTGGCCCAGCAGGCAGAGAAGCTGGGTGGGTAGCGGCCAGCGGCGTACCTCTAAGGCAAGCCCCATGACATGCTCTGACCTCTCTTTAGGGAGAAAGGCCTTGAGGATGTCTAGCTGAGCCCCTATAAACTCCAGACATTGAACCGAAGAGAGGTGGGACTTTGGGTAGTTGACGACGACGACCCCCAGATGCTGCAGGGCGTTGATGGTGTGCCCAGGGGCGCATTGCACCTCTGCATCTGTGCCTCCCTTTATGAGTCAGTCATCCAGATAAGGGAACACAAAGCCCCCTTGAAGCTGGAGTTGGGCTGCGACCACTGCGAGGCACTTGGTGAAGACCCTTGACATTGAGGTCAGCCCGAAGGACAGCACCCTGTATTGGTAGTGCTCCCACCACGAACCTGAGGTATTTTCTGTGGCTGTGTGGATCAGGATGTGTGGGTGTAGGCATCCTTTAGGTCTAAAGAGCATACCCAATCTCCCTGCTGGAAGAATGGCATCAATATTCAAGGGAGAGCATTTTGAACTTTTCCCTTATCAGGAACTTGTTCAGGCCCTGCAGATCCAGTAATGGCCTTAGGCCCCGTTCTCTTGGGGACGAGGGAATACCTGAAGTAGAAGCCAGTGCTTCAGAGATGTTTTGGTAATGGCTCCACCACCTTGTCCTCGAGACCTGTGAGCTCAGTGAGGAGCAGGGTCTGGTGGAGGAGAGATCTTACGGGCTCTTCTGGAAAGTATGAGGTGACATCTGCTGTAGGTGGAGGAGGTAGCCCTCCTTGACCACTTGTAGGACCCAGGTATTGGTGGTGATGTTGAACCACCTGTGGGCAAACAGGGCCAGCTGCCCCCTGTGAGCTGTAGGGGACCTTCTGGGGGAAAGGTCACACCAGGGAGTCAAAAGCTCCCCCTCAGGCTGAACCAGGGCTGGCACTTGGGACTTGGGGGTCTTTTGCTTACAGGGGCCATGCCCCTGTCCTTTGTGCTGTTGGCTGTGCTGTGGGGCTGAGAAGGTCTGAAACTGTGAGGTGTTGCCAAAGTTGCCCTTTTTCCTCAGAAAGGGGGGCTTCTTTCCCGGGGGTCTTATTTCAGGGCTATATCGAGGTCTTTTTTGAGAGTGTGGTCGTCGTGAGGAACTCAGTCTGGATCTCTGCTGTTTTGTCTGCCATGGGTTTCCCAAAGAGGTTCTCTCCGATGCAGGGGGGACATCAATAAGTTAGTCCTAAACCCATTTTTTGAGGTCAGACGACTGCAGCCATGCCTGGCTTCGAGCCCCGATGCCGGCTGTGACCACCCTGGCTGATGACTTGAAGCCGTCATAAGCTGTTCAAGACAGGAACGTCGAGTATTCTTTGACCACCAAGGCCAGTGACTTGAACCTCTGGAGGTGTTCCCCGTTGAGGCATGCCGAGAACCCACAGAGTTCCTTCGATAGCTCTTTGGGGTACATGCCGAGGTACAGTTGGTAGGATTGGACCCAGCCTGTCGGCATCAAGCCCTGAAAGGCCTTCCGACTGAGGGTATCAAGGATCCTGGCCTCCCTGCCAGGTGGCACTGAGGAATGGGTCTTTTGGCTCTTGAGTCTGCACATGGCAGACTCAACGACCACTGAGTTGTGGGGAAGTTGGGATTTCTGGAACCCAGGGCCTTGGCAGACTCGATACATGGAGTCGGGTCACCTGCTGACAATGGGCACCGATGCCAGTGTCTCCCACATGCAGAGAAGGCGGTGTTGTAGAATCAGTGTAACGGGTACCGTGAGGGCCTCCTTTGGAGAGACCTCATACTGGAGGATCTCCAGTTTCTCTGTGTGAGGGTCCTCTTCTGCTTTGGTCTCGATGGAGAGCACCCTAGTCATGTCCCATATAAAGTTGAGGAAGGCAACATCCTCTTGCGAGGAACGATGTCGGGACGCCGGGGGGGGGGGGGGGGGGGAGAACAGGTCCAAAGGTATGTTTCGGTGGTGCCAATTATCCGGGGACTCTTCTCGGTCTGAGGAAGATTCAGATGCTTCGCGGTCACTGTGGTCAAGTTCCGAGCCTGGGGCCTCCAGAGGACCTGTGGTCCGAGCTGGTATGCTTGTTGGAGAGGACCAGTGACCCAAGGAACGGGACTGGGACCTCATCTGATGTGGCTCTTTAGGCCGGTGGCACTAGAGGATCGGCTCGACATTCAAGAAGGTCTTAGATGTCAAGGGTCTCATCATCGGAGCGGATGAACTAGACCTGAATGCCTGCTGCTGGACCACAAGGGCAGATATACTGCGCTCTAAGGCTGCCATCCTGGTCTCGATACCAGTTGCTTCCGCAGCCTTTGACACGGATGCTGAGGGTTTTGGGTCCAGCATCAGTTCTGTTGATGGGGAGTCCTTGACAATGATGGCCTCAGGTGTCAGAGGCTAGTCGGTGGGTACAGATGACTCCTTTCACGGCAGCTTGTGAAGCTGCTCCCGCTCCGACTCCTCTGACTCATGCCGGGAACTACAGGGCCTGGAGTGGGATTTTCCCCGTCTTCCTGGACCTGGTCTCTGAGGAAGACGTTGACTTCTTGTGTTCTACCTCTGGGGATTTCCTCTCAGAGGAACCACAGCCGCAGGACTCTTTGGAGGCCCATGCTTTGCGGGACACCGAGGTATGGGAGGGGGTCCTGAAGTGGGGTGTTGCTGGAGACTCCGGCGCAGATTCGGACTTTTGGAAAAAAAATTTTCCTGCTGCTGGTGACGGCTATTAAGGGCCTTTGAGATCATAGCTCTGCAAAGTTCTCAGTCAGAGTTGCTGTGTTCCAGACCAAAACACCGGAGGCAGCAGTCATGCAGATCGGTAAGAGACATCATCTTGCTGCATCAATCACACTTCTTGAAGCCGCAGGAGGCCATTGGGGAAAAAAAAAGGTCCAAGGCTTTCGGCCAAAAAAAAAGCACGAATGCCAGTCAAGAGATACCTCGAAGCAAAAAAAGAAAAACAAGGGAACGAACCCGAGGAGCGATGTCTTGGCAAGCTGGCTCGGGGGGCAGGAAAGGAACTGGTACGCAAGCCGGACAGGAATGAATAAAAAAACACACTTTTTCTAAGTGAAACTGATAGATGTCCGGAGGGCTCTGTGGAAAAAAGGAGACTGAGGCAAGATGGCACCCTTGGGCGGGTAATCTCCCAAAGGCTTTCTTTGAAAGCTGGGGAGATGCTTCCGCTGGGACTCTGTCGATGCCATCCATATATGAGGACTGACTTCCTGCTTGTTCCTGGAGAACATCAAATATCCAGCAGTCCATTGAGATTATCATTGGACATTATATAATTGTTTTCATGAAAAGTCAGAAACTTCTGCAGTTAACTTACTTTGTTCTTGAACCTATAAAAAAAAATTTCCATTTTTCAGAATTATGTACAAAAATCAGGCAAAAAGTGTAGCACAATGTGTTATTATTGGAGCCCTCTGCAAAATTCAACTCCTAAGTCGGGAAACAAGGAAGGTGCAGGACAGTGAGGTTTATAACTTTATCTACTTCCATACCACAGCCCGTATTACCTATTATTGCCTTTATTCAGCTGCACTGTTGTAGCTCAGTGCGATTGGAACACATCATGTAGGAGGAGGAGGAGGAGGAGGAATGAAAGCAATGAGCGAGCTCTTCTTTATGGTTTGTTGGGTCCTTTGAGAAAAGCCGCCAGGAAGTCAGCCGAGCATTTAGAGAAAATGCAATCTAATCTACTTTTCCTGCAACAAACAAAAACCACAATTTGCCAGCTCTTTGCATATATTGCTTATCTTTTCACATCTTCTTTCTCTATTCACTTTTTGTCCTAATATTTTGGAGTTTTTAACATGTTTTCACCCTTCAGCTACTCAAGCTTTATAAGTATCTATGTAATTCCAATATGAGTTCTGTAAAGGACTAACAGAATAGTATAAATTTACATTGGATGAATAGCTAAAGAGGAAGAGATTGCTCAAACTTTAAATATTATTCAAACTGTTTAGAGAAGGAGAGACTGAACAAAATGGGCCTTCCGTTGTTTTTAACTACTATTCAAAATTCTTTAAAAAGCTGGCAAGCTGCACTGAAATCAAAAAGGTTTTCTGTATACTTCTATATGTGAGAAGTCCTAGTAAGAGAGTCTTAACTGACCTTCAATTGTTTGGCTAGACATGATTAATCTGTACAGCACAAAACAAATAGAGCTGTTCCAGGAATCCAATTCTATAGTACAGTGCTACACAAAGCAAGCTTGGATCGAAGTCAACTCCCATATCTAGTCAATCAAGAAATGTTGGGTGGTGTTTGCCCAAGGTAGCATTGTCATGCTGTTCTGGACATTCTATGAAGTGCCCTGTATGCTGAGTTTTCTTTTATGTTGCACAACTTCCTCATCAGATCCCTTGAAATTTGTCATGAGCTTGAAAGGAATTACTAGTGCTCTTATAACTACTGTATGGGCTTGTAAACAATTTGCTTTATGCATGTGTCTCACTACTTCAATCTGCCATGATTCTATTTTTTCAATGTCAATTTCAGACAAAAAAATAAAAAAGGGTACTTGAAAAATATAAGCTTTGCAGTACTGAATTCATTTCTGTATTTTAGATGCCACAAGTCCACAAATGAACAGTTCTGGAAGCTTGAAAATGAAACATTCTGGATTTATGCATATTTAACAGCTGTATTTGAGAGGCTACAAAATCTCACCATTGCTTATTTAGCCTTTTATTTAGCAATTTATCGGCAGCACACCTGGCAGGGATACACTACACCAGTGCCAGCTGTACATTACAATATAAAGCTGCCACTTATGAGCCAACTGAACTAGTATATAACCATCATATAACCTAACCCATAAACTCAGTCACAATTTCCTTATGTCGGAGCCCACCGGGGGAGGGCTAGAACAGTATACCTAACCCCCTCCAGACGGTAGACTACTTTTATTTTATTTTTCACCCCAATGTGTTAAATAACCACTTATCTTTAAAAAAAAGCAACTCTTATTATCGCATTGTCCTCCACGTTGCTAAACACAAGTTGCACGACGTTTTTGTTGTTGCACATCTGGAGCACTTGATCCAGGGTTTTACCCGAAACGTGCACGTCGTGCAACTTGTGTTTAGCAACGTGGAGGACAATGCGATAATAAGAAGAGTTGCTTTTTTTAAAGATAAGTGGTTATTTAACACATTGGGATAAAATAAAAGTAGTCTACCGTCTGGAGGGGGTTAGGTATACTGTTCTAGCCCTCCCCTGGTGGGCTCCGACATAAGAAAATTGTGACTGAGTTTATGGGTTAGGTTATATGATGGTTATATACTAGTTCATTTGTGATTTTCCATCATAGGTGGGGTTTTATTTTGTTTAGTTTTACTTATAAGCCAACTGGCACTGGGTAGAACAGGAGAAACACCCGCCCCCCTCAATAAATCTGTGTACTATTTGAAATGGATATAAGTTATAAACCCTCCTAGTCAGGGCTGGATTTACCTATACGCCATCTACGCCGTGGCGTAGGGCCCACAAAAATTGAAAATTCTTAAAATTAAATAAAAAAAACGCTGGCTGCTGCCGCAGCAGCATGGACTGTCCCGCGGGGCCCCCTCTGCTGCCGCGGCACAGTCCATGCCCAAGTTGGCTCCCACTTTAATAAGCTCCGGGCTCTCCCTGCCTCCTTCCACGCTGGTTGCTGCTCCTCCCCTTACCTTGGCTCTCCCTCCCCTACACACAATCTATAAAAAGAGGCGAAGCACCCAGCGCAATTAAGAATAATCATCGTAATGAGAAAGTAAGAGCCAGCCCTGCCCCCACCTGCGCGCCGGCCCGTGCTGACTTCAGATAGGCGCAAGGAGACGGCATAGTGCGGCCCCCTCCCTCCCTCCGTGCCGGCTTTGAGAGGCTTAACAGACACTCTCCCTTCACGCCTCTCAAAGCCGGCACAGAGGGAGGGGGCCCCGCGGGACAGTCCATGCTGCCGATGCCGCGACGGCAGCCAGCGTTTAATTTTATTATTAAATTTTACTTGAGCCGATGGGGGGTAGGACTGGTAATGGGCTGGGGGGGGGGCGACTGGAGGCGGGCTGATGGGGTTAAGACTGGTAATGGGCTGTGGGCTGGGGGTTAAGACTGGTAATGGGCTGTGGGCTGATGGGGGCTGTCTGGTAATAGGCTATGGGGGGGCTAGGACTGGAAATGGGCTGAGGGGGTTAAGACTGGAGGGGGGCGGATGGGGTTAGGACTGGTAATGGGCTGTGGGCTGTTGGGAGGGGGTTTGGACTGGTAATGGGCAATGGGGGGGCTAGGACTGGAAATGGGCTGATGGGGGGGCTAACACTGGAGGTGGGCTGATGGGGTTAGGACTGGTAATGGGCTGTGGGCTGATGGGGGGGTTAGGACTGGTAATGGGCTATGGGGGGGGGGCTAGGACAGGAAATGGGATGATGGGGAGGGGTTAGGACTGGCAATGGGCTATGGGGGCTGACTGGAGATGGGTTGATGGGTTAGGACTGGAAGTGGGTTGATGGGGTTGCTAGGACTGGAAATGGGCTGATGCAGGGACTAGAGGGGAATGGATGCTGGGTGAGGCTGGAACTAGAAGGGAGCTGATGTTGGGGGAGGATTAGAATGGGATGGGGCTGGAAGAGTAAAATGGAGAAGGGAAAAATATTTTGTGTGGGAGGGATAAAAAATCTACAATTGGCCGGGTATTGAGAGAGTAAGTGGGGATTGAGGATGGAGGGGTAAAATTTGAGTGGATGAAATAGGAATGAGGAAAGAGCAAAAGGAGAAAGATTAGTATGTTAAAGCAGATGTAGAGAGAAAAAACTAGAAGACAGAAGAAAGGACAAATGGACAGCAGACGATGGAGAGTTAGCAGAAGACACAAAGAAACCAGAAGAAAGTGGCTGGAGCAATTGCAGCTGAAAAAAAATGCACAAAAGTTAGAAAAATCTCTCTTTATTTTGAATTTATTAATTGGAATATGTCAGCTCTGGTAAATGTGCATCATTAACGTCTGCGCTTTGTTTAGTACAAGAGCAAATTAATGTATAGTTTTATTTCTACAGTGTTGTACATTCCAAGTTTGGCTTTTGGGATTCCCAGTTTAATTATGACGTCAGGGCCAACAGCGCGCAGCTGATCCGGCGTGCTCGTTTTTATCTTTTCTGGGGGCCCACAATTTTTGTTGGCGTAGGGCCTCACTCAAGGTAAATCCGGCCCTGCTTCTAGTCCCTTTTGATTTGCGACATTAACCAGGTTCTCTCTTTTCAGAAAAGAATTGTGTTTGAGACATACATTCCCTCTGCAGCGCCCATAAACCCTTTTATGCCTATTAGCTAGCACTCATAATTACAAGAATTCTTCATCTATAGCTGAAGGTATTTAATCACTGTCTGCTTTAGAGGGCAGTGGCTTTGTAAGTGTCTAGACATGCACTCTTCCAGTCACAGCAGAAGTCAAGGACGGACCAATCCACAGAAGAGGGGGGAAAAGCACATCTTTTACATTCTGCATAGTGTAGGAATACAAAAACAATGCCAGCATCAAATATGGCCTGGTACAGTGCTGAGTGAATGTAAAGCAGCAGTAGTCGTACACATTTGCTTTTTCACGGATATGCCTCAGTCCGAGCTGAACTTTTTAGAAAGCATTTGAGTCTTACGTATTGTTTTCTAACTTAAAAAAAATACACAAACAGTAGTTACTGTTTAATGTTTTTACCTATGGAATTATTTCAATGTCAATACATAAAAATGCACTTTTTATTTTACACAACTGGGAGATCTAATTACAGCAAAATCAAGTTCTGTTGGTAATTTCATACTGCTTAATACACGCAAAATAATACACAGACAGTAGCCTTTGATCATCTTGACAAGTGTTTGCTTTGTAAGGTAGCATTCAGTGAGGACTGCCCCAGCCATGATTATACTGAATGTTGTGGAATGGGAATAATAGGGCTTTTCAGTGTTTGCTGCAGCTGATCCTTTGCAGTTGTGTACTGGCACTTGCAGGTATGACCAGTGATTCCATACACATGAGGACCAAGCGTAGCAGCCATAAAAGCGGAACCTTCAACTTTGCAATGGAATCCACAAAGTGTAATTACTCACCTGTAACAGGTGTTCTCCAGGGACAGCAGGAATCAGTTCTCACATATGGGTGACGTCAGCGCTGATGGAGCCCCATGGAAGCATCTCCCCGGCTTTCAAAGAAAGCCTCTGGGAGACACCACCACATATGCATGGTCCCTTTCCTGCCAAAGGGTGCCATTTTACTCAGTCAGATTACATTGCTAGAGCAGACAAAAAGAGATGGCAAAATTGTACAGCAACTCCAAGGGGAGGAGGGAGTGTTGTAAGGATTGATTCCTGCTGTCCCTGGAGAACACCTGTTGCAGGTGGAGTAACTACGCTTTCTCTAGGAACAATCAGGAAATCAGTTCTCATATATGGGACTCCCTAGCTATAGAATACCAGGAACCTGTAGAAAAACACGGCCCAGCCATGAGCAGCCACAAGAGAATCTGAGGAAAGATTCTAAGGACCCCAGTGCTCAGGGAGAACCATAGCTCCGGCAGCCTGAACAAGAAGAGTCGGAGGGCAGGAGTTGCCTAAACCCCAAACAAATTATGGAGTCTGGCCTGGCCGAAGGCACTGTCCTATCATGACTCCCTCTCCAGGCAGCAGTGAGCTGCAAATGTGTGAACTGAGGACCAGGTGGCAGCCTGGTAGATGTCTGCCATAGGGACAGAGCGTAAGCTTACAACAGAAGTTGCCATAGTCCTGACATTGTGTGATGTGACCTGGCACTCCAGACTGATCGTGGGCGAAGGTGATGCAGTCTACAACCCAGGTGGGCAGGGTCCGCTTGTAATGGCCTCCCTCAGACGACTGGGGGTCATAGGAAACGAAAAGCTGTGAGAATATGTGGTAGCCCTGCATACACTGCAGGTAGGACAGGGCCTCTTACAATCCAGAGTATGGAGAATGGCTGCCGCCTTGTCAGCATGGGGCTGTGGAAAGAAGGTGGGAAGCTCCACCTCTTGGTTGAGGTGGAATGTGGATACCACCTTCGGAAGGAATTTTAGGTGAGTGTGAAGCATGACCCTGTTCTTGTAGAACCTGGTGTAGGGTGGCTTGACCACCAAGGCCTGAAGCTCGCTGACCCTGGAGGCAGAGGTGAGTGCCACCAGGAAGACCACCTTCCAGGACAGGTAACGCAAATGGCAGGTAGCCCGAGGTTCAAAAGGTGGCTTGGTAAGCCGAGTCAAAACCACACTGAGGTCCATTTCGTGGGGGCAAGTGGAAGGGACAGAGCAGAAGGCCCCACATAAATTGAGTAATGGGCCGCACAGAAAGAGGTTTGCCTTCTATGGAATGATGGTGCTCAGAGAGCATGCTTAGTACACTGTGTACTCTAACGGAGTTGGACTTGAGTCTGGTTTGTGAAAGGTGAAGCAAATACTGCAGCACCATGTGTATGGCAAGAAAACGGGTCAACCCATTGCCCTACACACCACACTGAAAATCTGTGCCACTTGAAGGCGTAGACCCATCTCGTGGAGTCCTTACGAGAGGCCAGGACAACTTCGTCCACCTCCCTTGGGAGGTTGAAGGGAGCTAAGGCTACCTGTTTAGCAGCCAGGCTGTTAATGTTAGGGAACCCAGATTGGGGTGAAGAAGGGAGCCCTCCTCTTGGGCAGTAGCCCTAGGGTGTTCCCTAGAAGGACTGGGAGCATCATGGAGAGGCAGAGCAACAGGGGAAACCAAGGCTGCCTGGGCCACCAGGATCATGGAAGCCTTGTCCCGCTGGACCTTGAAGAGGGTTCGGGCGATTAGTGGCGTGGGAGGGAAGGTGTACAGGAGACCCTCCAACCATGAGATGAAGGTAGGCATCTGCCGCTACCCTGGACAAATGCAGCTGAGGACAATAGAAGTGGGGCAGCTGAGCATTGGTCAGGCTGGCGAAGAAGTTGAGAATTGGGGTGTTCCAGAGTCAGAAGAGCCACTGTGCCACTCTGGGGTTTAGTCGCCATTTGTGCGGCTGGAGGACTCTGCTCATCCTGTCCACCAGGGCACTGTCCTGGCCTGGAAGGTATACCGCCCTGAGTATTCCCTGACCGATTGTGAATGAGCAGAGGGCTACTGCCTCTTGGCAGAGGCGGTGAGACACTGTGCCCCCTTGCTTGTTTAGGTAGAACATCGCGACCTGGTTGTCTCTTTGGACTAGCACCAACTGGTTCTGCAGGCAGTGGTGGAAGGCCTTGATCCCCAGTAAAATGGCCCGAGCTCCAGCATGTTGATCTGCTGCTGGCTCTCCACTAGGGACCACTGCCCTGCTTGCTGAATTCCTCGCAATGGGCACCCCATCCCAGTAGGGAGGCATCCGTGGTGAGAACCCTCTGGGGGTTTGGGGACTGGAAGAGCATGCCCTCCTGAAGGTGATGTGTGGCCTGCCACTAATTGAGTGACTCTGCCAGTTAACTAGACACTAAGAATTTATCCCAGAGCCTGCCCGTGGCTTGTGTCCACTGTGAGCGGAGACACCACTGAGCAGTCCACATGTGGAAGCGGGTATTGGGAACCACATGAACTGTGGATACCATGTGGCCCAGTAGGCCGAGTATGGACTGTGCCAACACTGCGACCTGCCCTTTCGAAGGGAAGAAAGGCCCTAGCCTGAAGAATGTCCAGTCTAGCCCCTACAAGTCCTACATTGGAGCAAGGTAGGATTTGGGGTGGTTTATCATGAACGCCAGATGCTGCAGGACTTGATGGTGCAGGCCGTGGCCTGTTGCACCTCGGTGGCCATGCCCCCCCTTTACGAGCCAGTCGTCCAGGTATGTGAAAATGAAGGCCCCTTGGAGACGGAGGTAGGCTGCCACCACTGCCAGATATTTGGTGAAGACTCTTGGTGCGGAAGCTAGGCCGAAGGGTAATACTCTGTACTGGTAGAGGTCGCCCCCGACAATGAACCTTAAGTACTGCCTGTGGCTGGGATGAATAAGGATGTGGGTGTAAGCATCCTTTAGGTCCAAGGAGCATAGCCAGTCTCCTGCTGGAGGTAGGGAAGCAATGTTCCAAGGGAGAGCATCTTGAACTTCTCCCACACCAGGAACTTGTTCAGGTTTCGCAAGTCCAAAATGGGCCTTTGGCTTCCTGTTCTTTTTGGTACCAGAACCCCTTGCCCCTGAGGTGGAGGGATACTGCTGCTTCCACAGTTCTGTCCCTGAGGAGGCCTGCGAGTTCCTGTAGTAGCAGGGCCTGGTGCAGGGGAGTCTGAGGGGGCTCTCCTAGAAAGAAAGGGGGGGGGGATGTCCGGTCCAAGTGAAGGAGGTAGCCTTCTCTGACCACCTAGAGTGCCCAGGCATCGGTGGTTATGGCAGGCCACCGATGGGCAAAGTGAATCAGATGACCTCCTGTTGGCAGCTGCTCCCCCATGGGAGGGAGAGGGGCGTTTTACAATGAACTCAACAGTATACATTAAACATTGGGTTTGCATCAAACTGGGAGTAAAATATGGGGAGCAGTATTTTCATTTAGCTATGTTTAGGAGTCAAAACCCCGACTCAGCCTGGGCAGGGGCCAGGGTCTGTGGCTTGGAGCCATTAGGCTTGCCCAGGTGTGGGGCCTGGCACTGGGGATAGCCTCGATAAGGCTGGCCCTCTCTCTGAAAAGGGGGCCTCTTCCCCAACAGTTTCTTCTTGGGAAGGGTGGTGGTCTTCCTGGAGAGAAGAGTCCTCATGAAAAACTCTTTCAATCTTTGCCGCTTTTTCCTCCATCAGTTTGCCGAAGAGGTTTTCCCTGAGGCAGGGGACGTCCAGGAGTTTCTTCTAGACCCACTGCTCGAGGTCTGATACCTGGCATCGAGTGTCGATGCCTGCGATGGCCACTTCTGCATTGGACTCAAAACTGTCGTAGGCAGCCCAAGACATGTACTTTGAGTACTCCCCGACGCACTTTGTGAGGGTTTGGAATCGCTGGATATGATCGCCACTGAGATCTGCCGAGAAACCTGAGAATTCCTTTGCCAAGTCTTAGAGATATATGCCGATATATATAGCTGGTAGGCTTGGATTCGGCAACTCAGCATCGAGCCCGGGTAGCATTTGCATCTGAGGGCAATCAGTCACCCTGCCTGGGATACGGAGAAATTCTTCAGGCTTTTCTGCCGGCGCATGGTCGACTCTACCACCATAGAGGTGTGTGGGTGTCGTGCTTTCCAGAAGCCGGACCCTGCTGGACCCAGTATATGGTGTTGAGGCGTCGGTTAACTATTGGAACCGACGCCGGTGTCTCCCACATTCAAAGGAGGAACCGCCTGAGCATGGCAGGGGGATGGGGACTGTCAAGGCCTCCTTATGTGGAGCCTCATACTGGAGGATTTCACGCTCCTCCATGCGAGGGTTCTCCTCCAACTCTAGAGCGAGGGACAAGGCTTTTGCCACCTCTCAAACAAACTCGAGGAAGATGTGTCCTCGGGCGGGGACTAGTGCCGCAACACCAGGGGAGATGGGTCCGATGGGAGATCGCAGTGTTTACATGTCTCCAGGGATATCTCATCCTTTGACTCCCAGTCGGAGTAATCTGTCGAGGACTGACAACGCTTGGGGTGCAGGGCCCGAGTCAGGTCCTCGGTGACCCACAGTGGCTGCTTGGCTGGAGCCACAGGCGCTCACTGGTGAGGATCTCGCTCCTGAGGACCGAAAGTGGTATAGAGACCCTCGCCGAGGGACTCTCGAGGACTGTCTCAGTGGCCCGTGGAGTTCTCAAGATCAAAGTCCCTGTAATCTTGGCATGAGCACTGGCGGGGCTGGGCATAGACACCTGCTGCAAGGCAAGGAAGGCAGTGACACTGCGTTCCAATGCCATCATCTTGACTTCCCACTCAGGAGTTGCATCCTTCGGTGCGGACACAGGGAGTGACTGGGTCCAGCGTCAGTGAAGTGAGTGAGTCGTCAATTGGACAGGCCTCCAGGGTCCATGATCCATCACCGGAGGCCTCAGCACCTATTCTGGGAACCTTCACTGGCCGCTCCTGCTCCGACTCCTCGGATACCCTATGTGGGCTGTGGAAGAAGGTGTCTTCCTTTTGTGGACGCTGGATAGCCTTCGCGGACATCTTTTTGCACAGGGTGCAGACCTCTGGGTCATGGCCAGCAACTAGACACTGAAGGCAGCAGTCGTGTGTATCGATGAGGGATATGTTCTTTGCGCACCGATCACACTTTTTGAACCCACTAGCCATTGGGGCAAAACCGAATCCTGCGAGGTCGAAGATCCTCGACATGGCCAGCGGATAGAAAATGGCGTGAAACCGCACTGGAAGAAAACGAAAAAAAAAAAAAAAAGAAGGTCCGAGACTCAATGCTGGGACAACTGGAGTTGGAGGAGTGGCCTAGTGGTTGGGGCAAGGTACTTCAGGCCAGAAGGTCGGGGGTTCAAATCCCACTAGAGGACAGCAACCTTGGGCCGGAAGGACTGGGGTTTCTAGTCCCACAGGTGCTCCTTGTGGTCTTGGGCAAGCCACTTAACCCTCCATAGCCCATGTTCCCTGTAAAATAGTTATCTCCAAGTTATAATGCCCTGTTCAATGTAATTTCAGTTTGTTCAATGTAAACCGCACTGATGCAGAATAGCGCGGTATATAAGAGAATGTAAAGAAAATAAATAAATAAACTGGACTTGTAGGCGGGAAAGGGACCGGTCCTAACCGGAGAAAGAAAGGCAGTTTTATGAACCAAAAAAATCAACTTTTTACAGAAAAAAAAAAAGATAGACGTCTGTTGGACTCCGTGGAAAAAGGGAGACTGAGTAAGATGGCACCCTTGGGCAGGAAGAGGACCACGCATGCGAGGTGGCATCTCCCAAAGGCTTTCTTTGAAATCTGGGGAGATACTTCTGCGGGGCTTTGTCGGCACCAACATCACCCATATGTGAGAACTGACTTCCTGCTTGTTCCTGGAGAATGAAGTCGCGCTGACTTACCTGCAATGAAAACATTATAGCTGACAAATGGGCCACAGGGAACTGGGGCTCTGATTTAGTAAGCACAGTGCAAAAAAGTCTGGAATCAAGCAGCTGGGCTGAAACATCATTACTTCAGGACTCGCACACTATCAAAACTTACTAATTGCTGGATGTGTCCGAGAATCTCCAATGCTCGGGCTACAAAAATTACCGCACAGAGGCAGGGCTTCAGTGGAGCTACAGGCACATTAAGTGCAAATTATATTTCCCATTATAAAGCATCGCCGATGTAGGAATATGATGAGTAGGTATCAGATTCTGTTTGAAGTACTGCTTAATTGAGTGGCATTGAAACTGGTCTAAACTGCTCTTCAGACATTAAACAAGACAATGGGGATTTTTTCATAGGTAGTGGACAGTCCCCTTCATGTTGAACTTTCTTCTGAGGATGTGGTCTTATATTCCACAGGATAGCTGTTTGCAGTTTCATAATTAGACAGGAACAAATGTGCAATCTGAGTCAAAAACTCCTCAGCAATAAAGCAGTTGGCAACCTTTTCCAATGTTTTCCTCAAGCACATCAGGAGCTACGTTGAAAGAAAGAAAATCACTATTTTGATTTAAAATTCACACAAGCCTGTAAACATAGAATTCGCCATGCCATATCACTCTTACTAGTGTCATATGTCAAATGGGGTCTGACCTTTTTAACCTAGATCTTAAAGGGTGGGCAAAAGCTGAACACACACATAGGGTTCAGGTGGGTAGGAAAACGACGAACCGGGATGGGTGTTAGAAAAACAAGAATAGATTGAGGTTGCCAACAATGAAAAGAAGGAAGTTTCATTGATGTTAAACTAGATTATATCTTCTAGCTTGATGCTTAACTTAGACAAAACAGGAGTTTAGGTATTGCAGAGCACATTTTGAAGTACTTTATAACAGTTCAAAATCAAAGGCAGTCATCTCTGGGGCATATATACCTGGTACACTTAAAAGGGCATGAACTACTGTAGGAGGGTAAACTCATTCAAAGGAACAAACAATGCAAGCTTTTAATGTCACCTAGGCAGTGATGGGAGAGATCTAAACTTACTACAATCATAGGACGACACCTCTGACCCTAGTGAAGAGTATAGTGGATAGAGGCTAAGAAATATTTTTTTTAATGATTAAGCATTTCCTGCTCCCTGAGCTTTGCCTTAGTGGCTAGTTTTCGATATATCATAAAGACAGCATCGAGAGGGAGAAGCAATTATATTTAAACATTTATGTTCCACTTTCCAATTTCCAGAAGTGTCCAAAGCAATATACAGCACAATAAAATATACAAATTATAAAAACTAAACCCTACACTAAAACACCAGCACTCACATCCCTTTTCCATCTCCCTCCATTAACCACAAAAATGGAGAGAACTGCATACAGCAGCAGATAAGTTCCCCTAAGAGCCAGGGTTTTAATTTTCCCTGAAATGTTCCATAATCCTGCAGCTAGCCAACCAGTATCTTTAAAAATAAGGTATTAATTTTCTGCCTGGCATTTTCTTACTGCTCTAAAAGTTTCCCAATCAGCTAGAATCTGCCCTAGAGCTTTGATACCAGGAGCCTTCATTCTGCCCCCTCACATATGGTTATTTGTTATTCCCTCTCTCTCTTCCTGTCTTAACCAGCTAATGCAATGGTAATCTTTTGGCTGAGTGTCAGGAACCACAGTTCCCTCCAGAGCCAGGTACAAGTACACACTTCAGCTAGCCAGGAGACTTCACTTTTGAGTGATAAACTAGGATTTAAGGAAGAGAAGCCAGGTCCACAAATTTAGCCCAGACTTTCAGCACAGCTGCACTGTCAATGAGCCATTAGTTCAGCACCTTTCTTAATTCAATTGCACCTTATTAAATACAGTATAAAACCAAGGGGAATGTTTCCTCTTTTGCTTCAGGCCCAATTCAAATTAAAAAAAAAAAAAAAAAAGGTTTGACCATGAAGGGGTGACACTTGCTCTGAAAAGATGAAACCATCCTACAAGGCTGTGAATCTAAGCATATATTAAAAAAAGAGAGACTTGCATGCTGCCCACATTTATCATTAACAAGCTAGATAATATAAATCTTAAAACTGCTTACTTTCTGCAAGCACGTCCGATCTGAATCTCTTCGAAAGATTTTACCCATGGGAACACTGCTGTTCAAAAAAGCAAAACAAAACAAAAAATGCTGAATACATGGAAGAATACAATGGAAAAAATTTGGTCTTACCTGCTAATTTTCTTTCCTCGAGTCCAACCAGACAAGTTCAGAATGCATGGGTTGTGCCTGTCAGCCAGTAGATAGAGATCAGACTATAAGAGCTGAGAGTTGTACTCTATAAAAAGGCATCAACAGCTACTTGCTCTCCAGTATTTCTGTAACAAAGCAAAGATGCCACTAAACCATACCCCTCTCCCCTCAAACACCCAGAAGGAGGGAATCCAGAATCAGAAATTCAAAAAAATACACAAAAAAAGCAAGAAAGATCAGGACATTCCTTTAACCAGGAACCATAAAATCATGTAAAACAGCTTCTGAACAGGGCAGGCAAGCCTCTGGACTGGTCTGGATGGACTCAAGAAAATTAGCAGCTATGAACAAATTTTTTGTTCCTTTTTGTCTACCAGACCAGCCCAGAACATATGGGATGTAACAAGTATTCCCCATATCGAATGGCAAATGAGACTTCTGCTGTAAGCATTCCTATCTCAAAGGCAGCATCCTCTCTAGCATACACATCTAAATGATAATGCTTAGAAAAGGCTGTCTATAGACGTCATTAGCCAAAACTGAATGAACCTCAGCCCAGGAGGTTGATAAACCCCCCCAAGTAGAGAATGTGCTTGAAAAAATTATGGAGGCACCCAACCTTTAATGATATATGCCAGAACCATGGCCTCTTTAATCCACCTAGCAATCAATCTTGGAACTGTTTCACCTTTTTTGGCACCCCCATAAAGAACAAGCAAGCGATCAGGCTTGTGAAACTCATTGATCTCTTCAAGATAGCACATACATACTGTAAGCGCTCTATGTAAATCCAGGGGTTGAAGATAAGAAAATTATTTTCCTCAGTCACGCTGCTGAAAGAAAGGAAACTTCACAACCTGATTAACATGGAATAGAAAAAACACCTTTGGAAGAAAGAAGGTATGGTATGAAAAGATAATCCTGCCTCCATAAAATACAGAAAGGGATCGTGACAGGACAGAGCCTGAAGCTCCGAAATCTAAGCCAAACATATCACCACCAGAACAATCTTCAAAAGTCGATAAAATTTTCTTAAGGGACTCAATGGGTTCTGAACTAAGAGCCTAAAGAACCAAGTTCAGATTCCATTCTGAAGCTAAAGGCCACAGGGGAAGATGCAAATGAGCCACCCACTTCAAAATAACACTATCTGGATGATGTCCCAGCAAAGAATCCTCTAGATGGCTCCAGAAAAAAAACACATCAGTGCTGCCACTTGCACCTTTAATGAAGGTTAGGCTAAATTTTTCTTCAGGCCATTCTGAAAAAAGGATAAAATATGAGACACCATAGCGTAAAGGAAGAAACCCCTTGCAATGTACATAAGGACTTCAAGACCCTCCAGAGACTTTAGTATCAGCTAGTGATATTGACCATTTCGTCCACACACCTCTTCCGTCTTGAGCAAGACCTCTCAAAATCCAAGCCATAAGGCAGAAGGGAGACTGATCTTTCATTGTACCACAGCCATCTGAGCCAATCCAGAGCCACAAGAATCACTGGATTTGGCTAGCTCGCCACCTTTTGTGGCATCCTTCCTAAGAAAGGCCAAGGAAGGAATGCATAGAACAGTCCCGACTACGGACACAGCTGGAGTAGAGCATCTAAGCCTCATTCCCATATTCCGTGCGGAAACTTAAAAAAAAAAAAAAAAAAATTAAGGGACCTTAGCGGTCTAACAGGTCGCCATCAGATCCATTACTGGGGACACCCAATGGTTGCAGATTATGTGGAAGGCCTTTTCTGACAGCTCCCACTCCCCCAGATACAGAGAGTATCTGCTTAAAAAAAAATCTGACTGTATATTCTCTGACCTCACAATGTGAGCTACTGACAAAGACAAGAAGGTATCAACCAAATAATAGATTACCCCAATCGAAGAATGAAGCTCAGTAATATTAAGTTTAAAAAAACTGTATTTATTCGCTTATTCACAAGAACAGAGGGAACAAATTTCTCATTAAATTTACATTAATCTTTTTTTTTATTTTTAGGAGGTAGTAAAAAATCTCAGGATTGCATGAGCAAAGCTTCGTCTTCTGGGGCAGCTCAGTAATATCAGCCCAACACAAATGCTCCTCACATCATTGATCTAGAAAAAAACTCCTTTTTCCAAGTCTTTATTATGTGTTCCTTTCACCCATTTCCATTGATGTATAATCTATATTTCATTTCAATAAAAACGGCAATGGCCAAATATAAGTCGAAGCACAGGAGACCATCTCGAGAGTTGCGCCATGGAACTGAGCACCTACATATAGTCCCAGGCTATCAGAACTATAACTGTAACAATTTCCTGGATCTGGGGACTGAAACATGATCATTGTGTTTGGGGAGGAAGACTTTGCCTTCTCGCTGTCAAAGTGCACCCCCAGATATTCTAGACATTCACAGTATTTCAATTTGCTTTTATCAAAATTGATAATCCAGCCTAATAGCAGCAGCTACTGGATTAACTGAGCCAATCATCCAGATAAGAATGAACTAAAATGTCCTCTCTGCGAAAAGCTGCTACCACAACAATGACCTTTGAAAAGTCCAGGGAACCGTGGCAAGGCCAAATGGGAATATGCTCGAGACTGAAAATAGCACCAGAGAACTTTGAACCTGAGGTATCGCTGATGAGGTTCCCAAATCCCTCTCCACTGCTGTCGCCGTCCCACGTGCAGCTCTCCCAGGAGGGATCGAGTCGCTGGGACCAACACTCCACCTCCTTCACTCTGAGCCGATCTGTGCTGGGTCTGCTGTTTTTTTGACATATTCATAAATGACCTGGAAAGAGGAATAACGAGTGAGGTTATCAAATTTGCAGATGACACAAAACTAAAGTTGTTAAAACCCAAGAGGATTGTGGAAAATTGCAAGAGGATCTTGATAAATTGGAAGACTGGGCATCAAAATGGCAGATGAAATTTAATGTGGACAAGTGCAAAGTTATGCACCTAGGGAAGAACAACCCAAACTATGGTTACACAATGCAAAGTTCCACATTAGGAACCATCACCCAGGAAAACGATTTAGGTGTCATTGTGAATAACATGTTAAAACCCTCGGCCCAGTGTGCAGCGGCAGCCAAGAGAGCAAATAGAATGCTAGGTATCATAAGGAAAGGAATGGAAAATAAAACAAAAGATATTATAATGCCTCTATATCGTTCCATGGTGAGACCGCACCTTGAATATTGTGTGCAATTCTGGTCACCGTATCTTAAAAAGGATATAGCGTTATTAGAAAAGGTTCAGAGAAGAGCCACCAAAATGGTAAAAGGGGATGGAAGGATACTCCTATGAAGAAAGGCTAAAAAGGTTAGGGCTCTTTAACCTGGAAAAGAGACGGTTGAGGGGAGATATGATAGAAGTCTATAAATTAATGAACGGAGTGGAATGGGTAAACGTAGATCGATTGTTTACGTTATCAGAATATAGAAAGACTAGGGGACATGCAATGAAGCTACAGGGTAAACTATTTAAGACTAATAAAAGAAAATATTTTTTCACTCAACGTGTAATCAAACTCTGGAATTTGTTACCGGAGGACGTAGTAAAAGCTGTTAGTGTGGATGGGTTTAAAAAAGGTTTGGACAAGTTCCTGGAGGAAAGGTCCATAAACCATTATTAAGAAGGGACCCAGGATATCAATGCTTGACCCAGTACAAGCATTGTGGAAACTGTGTCTTTTGGGGAAACTGCTAGGTACGTATGACCTAGATTGGCCACTGTTGGAAACAGGATACTGGGCTTGATGGACCTTGGTCTGACCCAGTATGGCATATCTTATGTTCTTATGAGCTGCCCAATCGGGGCAGTCGGCCGGCCTTAAAAAGAAGTGCCTTTGGGCGCAGGACCCTCTCCACTGCCGTCGCTATCCCGCATGCAGCTCTCCCAGGCAGGATCGAGCCACCGGGACCAACGCACCGCCTCCTTCACTCCTTCCCCACCCAATCGGGATAGTCAGCCGGCTTTGGCAGGGCCCTTAGGCGGGAGCCTGATCCTTGAGGCCAACCCCCCCAATGTGCTCCAGCGTCCAGACGGCAAGTTGGCCAACGACCCGACCCAGGACCACATCCAAAGTGAGTAGCAGCTCCCATCAGACATAGGTCCACCTAACACAAAAACCTGCCCAAGAGGCCAAACACCACCCGCATACCACATTCTGACTCTCTCAGGTTCCTAAAGCAGTAGTAGGCAAGGACGCAACTACTAGGTCACCAGCGGACCACTAAATGACGTGATCGGACCTCATCCAACCACCAGAGACCGCCTGCAAAACCAGTAACTAGAAACGGGACTCTGTTACTGCAGTGTAACTATTGGCAAACATACCTAGAATTAACAGCTAGGATAGCTCCCCGTTGAACCGCCTGTAGATTGACTTGCCAGGAATGTTACTCTGTTTCTGTCTAGATTGCCATGAACGCTACTCTGTTTCTGGCTAGACTGCAGGAAGGTTACTTTGTTTCTGTCTAGATTGCCAGCTAGAAGTTGTAGTTCTGACACCTTGCTGTCTCGATCTGCCATCCAGAAGTTTACAAGTGCTATACTTGTAAGCTCTAGAAGCGGATGCACGGTCTTACACAGGCGATCCGCAGTCACGACTCACTCAGGACACGAAGCAACCCACTCTTCCAACATAGCACTCTCCCCAGTAGCCCTAGCCAGCTGGTACCTCCTTGGCAGCTTACTCCCTTGCGCCCTCTCCCTCACCATCAACCACAACCACATACCAATCCTACGGAGTTCCGGGAGGAGATGGTCAGGCACTTCCCGCCAAGCAGCAGCAGAAGCCAAAGTCCCCCTGCACCCTCACATACTGGCCCTCAGAATAGCAACCTGAAATGCGCCCTTATAAAGCACAGTTACTTACCTGTAACAAGTGATCTCTGGGAACAGCAGGAATTAGTCTTCACATATGGGAATCGTCGGTACTGACGGAGCCTGCGCGGGAACGCTCCCCAGCTTCCCAAAAAGGAAAGCTTTTGGGAGCATCCCACAGCGCCTGTGCGCTGCCTTCCCGCCTTTCCCAACTGCCTCTCTCCAGTTTGAGTTTTAAAGCTGAGACAAGGGGGAGGTCACGTGATGCGTGAGTGTGTGTGGACGCTTCCCGCTCGCTCCAGGGCAGCCACATCAATAAGTCTGCATTTAAACCTGCAATTTGCCTCTCTACCTCTCCCCAACTCTCTGGGAGGGTCTCTGTAACTGCCTACTGTCGGTGGCTGAAGTCGGTAAGCCCTGGACATGCCGCCAGTATCGAAAAAAGAACACGAAAAGACTTCCAGAGCTGGGCCTGCCACGTCGACGCCGACGCAGCCTGCCTCCCCGGGTGGGGAAAGTGTGGATTCAGCCCCAGCAGAGCTTGCCAAAGAAGTTGTTAAGCTTTTGGACCCAAAATTTGACATGCTGATGAAAAAGCTTAACAGCATGGAAGACTCATTAACAGACTTTGGAAAGCGCGTTGATGAGATGGAGCATCGGGTCGCCAGCCTTGAGAGCGAGGAGGGGTGCCATGAGAGGGAGCTGACCAAGCACGCGCAAATCCTACAGGAGGTACAACAAAAGCTCGATGACCTCGAGAATCGATCGCGGCGAAACAATCTCCGCATACTGGGCATTGGCGAGGATAAGCCTGAGAAAGAACTGCTATCCTTCCTGGAAACCTGGCTTCCGGAGGCTTTGGGCCTGGAGGGCTTGCGAGGCTGCTTTCACATAGAGCGTGCTCACCGGCTGGGAGCTCGTAAGGAGGAAGCTGCGCGACCACGGGTTGTCATACTGAAAGTCCTCAACTTCCAACATAAGGCTGTGATTTTGCAGGCCTATAGGAAGATGCCTGAACTGTTGCTGGACAATCGCAAAATCCTGATTTTTCAGGACTACTCCGCGGCGGTAGTGGCCAAACGGCGGGAATTTTCCCCCTATCTGTACTGAGCTTTTTCGCCGGAAGGCCCGATTCACCCTAGCTTTTCCAGCTACTCTGCGGGTCACCTTGCACGGGAAGACACATACGTTTGAGCAAGTGAGGGGGGGAGGGGAGGGGAGGGGAGGGGGGGAGGGGGGGGAGGGGAGGGGGGGAGGGGGGGAGGGGGGGGAGGGGAGGGGGGGAGGGGGGGGAGGGAGGGAGTGGAGGGGAGGGAGGGGGGAGGGAGGGGGAGGGGGGGGAGGGGAGGGAGTGGAGGGAGGGGAGGGGAGGGGAGGGAGGGGAGGGGAGGGGAGGGTCCGGTGAGCTGCCCTGTGGCATTGCTACGGCCGCGACCTCAGTCGGGGATACTGAGGAGCATGGCAGATGTGGGTTTTAAACGGGATTGGGGAGGGAATGGGATAGTTCTCGGGGATATGGGGGGGGATTAGAAGGGATAGGGGGGTCGGGGGGAAGAAGGGGAGGGGGGATGGTGTGGGAAGTTTAAGTGAGCACTGGCATGTACCACCGAGCGGGTTCTGGTCCTTTTTTATGCAGGATACCCCCAAACCTAGGGCGTCGATGAGATGGGCTGGGGTGGAGGCTGGGCTGCCCCGCGCCCGACCTCAGTTATATTATCTTGAGATTATGGGTCCTGATAGCATCCATTACCCACCCTGATTTAAAGATTGTAACCTGGAATGTAGGTGGGATCACCACCCCGGTGAAGCGCACAAAAATCCTACAAGCCCTTAAGAGACAAAAGGCTCAGGTGGCCCTGTTGCAGGAGACCCACTTGACAGCCAGAGAACACGCCAAGCTCCAGAGGGATTGGGTGGGAACAGTTCTGTCGGCCCCCTCGGCTACTCGCCGAAAGGGTGTGGCCATATTGGTCCACAAAAGTTTAGCCTGTGAAATCGTGAGGGTGGATGTAGACCCCAAAGGTAGGTTCCTATTTGCTCATCTTAAATTGCAGGGAGAAGAGCTTTTCCTTGGGAATGTGTACGCACCCAATAACTATGATCATGCCTTCTTTAAGACCATTTTGCATAGGGTTCTGGGGGCCCCGAAGATCCCAGTAATTTTAGCGGGTGATTATAACTGCCCTCATGACCCTCTTCTGGATCGCTCCCGGTCAGATACTGGGGGTAGTTGGAGTAAGAAGGGAGTCAGTTATCTCTGTGATTATGGAGCTTTGATCGATGCTTGGAGGGTGCTACACCAGGGTAGCAGGGACTACACACATCTGTCACGAGCCCACCAAACGTGGTCTAGAATTGATTATATCCTAGTATCACAGCAGTGGTTTGAGAAAGTGCTTCAAGTAGAGATAGGGCCGATTTTAGTGTCTGATCACGCTATGGTCAGCATGTCTTGGCGTAGTGCGCGACAGGGAGCTCTCAAATGGTCTTTTCCTAGCCACCTTGCTAGTAGACCAGATTTTCGTGATTATGTGGCCAAACACTGGGAGGAATATGTGAAATATAATGATGGAACGGTTGATTCGGTGACCACCTTTTGGGAGGCCGGTAAGGCTGTTCTTCGTGCGCATATTATTGCCTTCGTAGGGGCGGAGCGGAAGCGCCTTAACGCGGAGGTGCTCCGATTAACCCAGGAACTTCAGCAGGCCAAGACGGAGGCCATTCACCGACGGAGTGGTACGGCGGGTTACCTTGCACTCCAGAGACAGTTGAATGATTTATTGCAGGAGAGAGCCATCCAGTCTCAACAATACTATCGCCATCAGTTTTTTCGGTATGGCAATAGATCCGGGAAGTTGTTGGCTCGCTTGGTGCGGGATCAGGGTGGATCCCGTGGGGTTTTGGTGATCCGCGATGAGGAGGGTGGGCGACATACGAGAGCTGATGAGGTTGCGTGGGTTTTTCGCTCTTTCTATGAACGGCTATATGCTTCCGAGGAGGGCCCCAAGGCCGCCATGGATGATTTTTTGGGGGCGTCTCTCACTCCCGCAACTCGTGCCGGAGGAACTGGCAGTGTTGAACCGGGAGATTCAGGGGGAAGAAATTCAGAAAGCGATTTGAGCCGGGAAAACACACAAGGCTCCCGGCCCTGACGGTTTCACCTATGAAGCGTATAAACTGTTAGAAAGCTTGGTAGTCCCTACGCTGAGGGTCTTATATGCGGAGATAGTTGAATGTGGCACTTTTCCGAGAGATATGGGAACGGCTCGCATAACACTGATACCGAAGCAGGGCAAGGACCTTGAAGATCCTGCCTCATATCGCCCCATTTCACTGATCAATGTTGACCAAAAACTCTTTGCATCTATATTGGCAGCCTGTCTTCAGCGGTTCCTGCCGACGTTGGTGGGTCCCCACCAAGCCGGCTTTGTTAGGGGGAGGGAAGCCTCGGTCAATATTAGCACGGTGCTGCTGGGTATGGAACGGACATTACTTGCGCGAGACCCATTGCTCCTGGTCAGTCTAGACTCCGAGAAAGCTTTTGATAGGGTGTCATGGACGTATATGTTTGCGGCCTTACGAAGATTTGGTCTACAGGGCCTGTTTTTACAAGGGGTACAGGCGTTGTATGCAGCCCCCCGAGCGGTAGTGGACGTTGGGGGGGCCTGCTCCCAACCGTTTCTGCTACGGCGGGGCACACGACAGGGTTGTCCGCTTTCTCTGCTCCTCTATGTGCTACAATTGGAACCTCTTCTACTTTCTTTACTAGCCTCTCCGCAGATAGCCGGTATAGAATGGCGAGGAGGGAACATAAAAGTCAGCGCCTTTGCGGATGATCTTTTTCTGTGTTTGGCCCAGCCAATGACATCCTTGCCAGAGGCTCTCAAGCAGATTGAGCATTTTGGTGCATTTTCCGGACTTCGTATCAACCGTACGAAGTCTATGGTACTAGATGTAGATAACCAGACGCGAGGTGCATGGCAGGGTGTCTTCCCCCTCAGTTGGGCGACAGACCATATACGCTATTTGGGCATTCAACTCCCAGCTCGCTTGCAATCACTTTATGCGGTTAATGTCCGACCACTTCTCATGTCTACTATCGCACGCTTGCAGAAGTGGGGGGACTTACCACTATCCCTGATGGGGCGCGTAGCACTGGTGCGCATGATAGAATGGCCGCGCTGGCTGTACCTACTACGGAATCTGTCTCTCTGGCTGACCAGGCGGGATCTGCGGGAGCTTCATAGACACCTGGGGCGGTTTTTGTGGAGATCGAGACGGGCCCGTATAGCGTTGGATAGGCTCATGCGGCCGATAGCCGAGGGGGGACTGGGTTTGACTCCTCTGCGCTCCTATAATCTTTGCTATGGAACACGGCGCTTGAGTGACGTGGTGGTGGGCAACGCGGAGCGGCTACTGCTCACCTTGATCGACCAATTCTCTGAAAAGTGGCATAGGGCATATTTGCTCCACTGTGGCAGTGGGTCCCTCCCCCTAGCGTGGCGAATGTCCCCCTACTTGCGCGTGCTGCGAGTCATATGGAAATATCTTTGTCGGCTTAGGGGCCGCACCTGGAGGGCCACAGATTGCTTGCCTTTGAGAGGAAATGGGAATTTTGTACCTGGGACTGCGAGTGGGGTGAGCCACCTTTGGTCGAAGGCGGGAATTGAGTACCTTGGGCAGTTGCGAATGGAAAATATGGATCAACTTGACTCTTTTCAGGTTTTATCATGTAAATATCGCTTGCAGAAAGAAACCTTTTATTATTATTTGCAGATACACCACTATCTGCGTAGTGTTCAGGGGGGGCTGACTTGCTCTCGCGGGAACATAGTCTTTGGCTCTTGCTGGAGCAATGCCAAGAGCCCCTTACGGCCCGGCAGCAGCGGGAGCTCCTTTTACCCCCTGGATCCCTGGGAGGTTTCGCTCCGCTCGTCGAGAGGTGGAACAGGGATGGTTTGATGGATCTCACGGTGGAGCTGGTGGAGGCAGCCTTTTGTGGTATTCGAGAGCTTTCTGAAGCGGTTCGTTACCGCGAGCTCCCATTTAAGCTGTTGTGGCGCGCATATATTTCGGAGGCGGGAGCGCGGAGGATGGGGCTTTTGACTTCTGATGTGTGTGGTCTCTGTAAGCGCAGTGTGGGTACCCTCTCCCATCGTTTTTGGTTCTGCCCTGTAACTCAATCCTTTTGGGGGGAAATACGATCCAAGATTTCCCTTTGGGTCCGAAGGGAGATAGATCTCCACCCCTTGTGGTGTCTCTTTCATGTGCAGGGTGGGGGCTTTCAGAGCTTTCAGGGAACAAGCGCCCAGAAGCAGTTATGTGACAGGAGTTTTTTAGTTGCTAAACAGTGTATTCTTCGTCACTGGCTGGAGGAGGGGAGCCCGGGGATTCTGGAGTGGGAACGTCTGTTGGCGGAACTCTGTCTTATGGAGGGCCGTACGGCCCGACTCCTGGGGGGTAAAACGTGGACTCGCTTTCGGAGCATATGGGCACCTCTGCAGCCAGCCCAGACCAATGGTTCCGCTACTGGGCTTGACTAATGGGGACTGTCCCTTGGGGCGGACCCTGATCCGAGCGGGGATCCTAGCGGATGGGTGCTCGGTATTTTGGGGTGGTACTGCTGGGATTTGTTTAGTGAGGCGGGGCGGGGGGTATATTTTATTTTAGTTGGTGGGGGTAGGGGGGGCTGGGGGTTCGAGGTTGGTTTCCTTTAGGCTGGGTGGCATGGGAGTCCCTATCTATCCTGGGGCTCCCTTGATTGGGACCTTCTTATTGGCCATAGTTGGCCTGGGGGTTGCACTCAAGGGTTCTCTGGGTGGCATATTTTGAAATCTTCATGGTTATGTCTGCCTGTTTTGGTATTTTCTGTCCTTGTTGATATCAGCTGTTCCTGATGTGTGTTAGTATTGCTGGGTTTACAATGGCCAGTTGGACTGTATGTACATTGTTGTCTATTGTGAAACCAATAAAAAATGACTTTACATAAAGCTGAGACAAAGAAAGAGAGAAAGGAAAGGAAAGATAGATAGAGAGATACAACTCCTAGGGGAGGTGGGAGGGTTGTGAAGACTAATTCCTGCTGTTCCCAGAGATCACCTGTTACAGGTAAGTAACTGTGCTATCTCCAGGAACAAGCAGGAATGAGTCTTCACATATGGGGAGACTCCCCAGCTAGAGATGCCTGGGAGATCACCCAGATTGTGAGTCCCTGTAAGGACTCCCTCTTCACCCATGAATCCCAGGCATCCAGTCAGGGATGGAGGGCAGGAGTTGATTAGGTATGGAACAGGTGTTTGAGAACAGCCTGACCAAACAAGGCATCCCGGCGGGAATCCTTGTCCAAGCAGTAATGGGCTGTGAAGGTATGAACCGAGGCCCAGGTGGCTGCTCGACAGATTTGGTCGATGGACACAGAGTTTAGATGAGCCATAGAGGCTGCCATGGCCCTCACATTGTGAGCTGTGACATGGCCTTCCAGAGAAAGATTCTTACTCTGGTAGGCGAAGGAAATACACTGAGCAATCCAATTGGACAGAGTCCTTTTAGAGACTGGAAGTCCTAAATGGGAAGGATCAAAAGCAACAAAAAGTTGAGAGGACTTTCTATGTTGCTCTGTCCTTTGTAAATAGAAAGCAAGTGCTCTTTTACAATCCAGGGTATGAAGACTCCTCTCTGCACTTGATGCATGAGGTCCTGGAAAAAAAAACAGGTAAATATACCTCCTGGTTCAGATGAAAGGGGGAGACCACTTTAGGCATGAAGTGTGGATTAGTTCTGAGAACTATCTTGTCATGGTGGAACCTTGTATAAGGAGGATTAGCCACTAGAGCTTGCAACTCACTGATACGGCGAGCTGAGGTGAGAGCAATGAGAAAAAAAACCTTCCAGGAAAGGAATTTCAAGGAGGTAGTGGCTAAAGGTTCAAAGGGTGGCTTCATAAGCTGGCCAAGAACCAGATTCAGGTCCCATGCCACTGGAGGAGGTCTAATGGGAGGTTTAGTCAAAAGAAGGCCTCTCATGAATCTCGCTATAAGAGGATGAGAGGAAATAGGTTGTCCATTGAGAGGCTTAAGGGATGCTGCAATAGCACTCAAATGGACTCTGATTGAATTTGTCTTAAGGCCTGCATGGGATAAAATGCAGCAAATAGTCTAGTAAAGAATTCAAAGGTATTGCAAGAGGATTGAGACCCTTCTGTGCACACCAAATGGAAAATCTCTTCCATTTAAAAGCATATGAACGTCTAGTGGAAGGCTTTCTAGAAGCATGAAGGATATCTTTTACTTGCTGAGAAAGTTGTAAATCTTGAAGGTCTAGGCCTTCAGCAACCAGGCCCTGAGATGAAGAGACTGAGGATTTGGGTGCCACAAGGATCCCTCCTCTTGGGAGAGGAGATCTGGAGCAGACCCCAGGTCTAGGGAGGGAGCTTGAGAGAGATGTAGAAGTAGAGGGTACCACACTTGACGTGGCCAAAGGGGTGCTATGAGGATCATAGTCCCTTTGTCTCTCTGAAGCTTGAACAGAGTCTTGGGGATGAGTGGAATAGGTGGAAAGGCATAGAGGAAGTCTTTCCCCCAATGGAGGAGGAAGGCATCCCTGGCATGAACTCCCTGACATGGAATCCTGGAACAGAACCGGGGAAGTTTGGCATTCCACGGACTTGCAAACAGGTCTATGTCTGGGGTACCCCAAATCCGAAAAATCCTGGCTATCTGGTCCCCATGGAGGGACCATTCGTGTGGAAGCAGAACTCGACTGAGTCTGTCTGCCCAAGAGTTTTGAACCCCTGGAAGATACACTGCCATGAGATGGATTTGATGCTCTCTGGCGAAGGCCCACAATCTCAGAGCTTCGTTGCAAAGCGACAGAGAGCCAGTCCCTCCCTACTTGTTCACGTAGAACATGGCTACTTGGTTGTCCGTGTGGATGAGGACTGTCTTGTAGCTGAGCAGGGTGTGGAAGACTCTGAGAGCCAGAAAGATTGCTCTGAGCTCTAAGAGGTTGATGTGGAGAGAGGTCTCCTGTGGAGACCAGATGCCCTGGGCTGACAGATTTTGTAAATGAGCTCCCCAACCCTTTTGAGAGGCATCTGTTGTAAGGGTGGCTTGGGGTAGCACCTGTTGAAAGGGGGACCCCAGCAACAGATTCTGAGTGGACGTCCACCAGTGGAGGGACCAAAATAGGCGACTGGAGGTTGCTATTTTGTCTGACAGGCAACCTGATGCCTGGGTCCATTGGGTGGATAGAGTCCACTGAGCTGCCCTCATGTGAAGGCGAGCATAAGGAACCACATGTACCGTGGAGGCCATGTGTCCGAGGAGTTGCAACATTTCTCGAGCAGTTAAATGGGATTTTAACTGAATCTGGGAGGCTAACTGCACTAAGCGTAGGCAACAGGCCTGGGGAAGATAGGCCCTTGCAGTTGTGGTATCCAGTAAGGCCCCTATGAACTCTAGAGACTGAGTAGGGGTGAGATGGGATTTTGGAAAATTGATTACTAGTCCCAGATACTGAAGAACACGCATTGTGCAGGCCAGGGAAATCTGGGCCTCTGACTGAGATGAAGCTCGGATGAGCCAGTCATCCAGATATGGGAATACGAATATCCCTAGAGTGCGCAGGAATGCAGCAACTACTGCCATGCATTTTGTGAACACTCTTGGGGCATAGGCCAGACCGAAAGGAAGCACTTTGTATTGGTAGTGCTTTCCTTGGTAAAGAAACCGAAGGAATCTTCTGTGAGTTGGATGGATGAGAACATGGGTGTACGCATCCTTGAGGTCTAGAGAACAAAGCCAGTCCTGACTCTGGAGGTATGGAAGGAGAGTACCAAGAGAAATCATCTTGAATTTCTCCTTGTATAGAAACTTGTTCAACTCTCTGAGATCTAAGATGGGTCTGTAGCCCCCTGTTTTCTTTGGGATGAGAAAATATGGGGAGTAGAACCCTGAGCCCTGTTGCAGAAGGGGTACTTCTTCTATTGCCCCTTGGGCAAGAAGGGTAGCAATCTCTTGACCTAGAAGGTCGAGAAGAGATGTTGGAGAGTTGAAATGTTTCACCATGGTGTGAGGAGGAAGGTTTAAGAAATGTAGCTTGTATCCCTCTCTTATGATGGAGAGGGTCCATTGCTCTGATGTGATTTGTTCCCATCTGGGAGCAAAGTGAGCTAACCTTCCTGGTATGGTGAGAGGCTCTGGATGTTCTAGAGCCAGAAATGCTAAGTTCTCTAGTGGAAAGTCAAAGGCCCTGAGAAGGCTGAGGCTGTTGGGCCGAAGCAGTCCTTGCAGCCCGAGGCTTGGCCTGTTTTGGTTGTTGCTGTCTTTTTGTAGCAAAACGACCTTGAGAAGAGGTTTGATCATAACCAGAAGAACATTTCCCTTTTTTTGGTTAAGATCTTTTCTTGAATAACCTCTTCTTGAAAGGAGCAGTAGTAGACTTTGAGAGTATCTAAAGCAGAATTTTCAGCATCCATCTGGGTGGCCTTTGCTTGCCAATCTTTACCAAACAGGTTTTCTCCTGTACAGGGAAGATTGCCCAGACCATCTTGTACCCAGGATTCCAAATCAGAGGCTTGTAACCAAGCTACTCTGCGTGCACCTATGGCAATAGCTGAAGCTCTACTGGCACCCTCAAAAGGAGTTAAAGGCTGCACGGTTGGAAAACTTGGATACATCCTGTGCCTGTTTAAGCCAGGTGATATATTCTTCTCTCTTATCTTCTGACATAAAAGGAGATAAGGTTTGCAGATGATCTGTAACTTCTTTTAGAAACATCCCCATATAGAGACTATAGGAGTTGATTCTGGCTATAAGCATACTGGCCTGGAAGATTTTCCTGCCAAAAGCATCTAAGGTTCTGCATTCTCTTCCAGGAGGAGCAGAGGAGTGTCTTTTTGAACTCTTGATTTTTTTCATAGCAGACTCTACCACAATAGAGTGGTGAGGAAGCTGAGTCTTATGAAATCCAGGACAAGGAGGAACACGATACATGGTGTCCAACCTACGAGAAAAAGGAGAGATGGTAAGAGGAGTTTCCCATATATCCAACATGTGGTCATAAAGAATCTCATGTATTGGTAAAATGGCTGCCTCTTTAGGAGCCTTAGGATATTGAAGAATATCCAATTTTTTGGCTCTGGGTTCAGCTTCAGAGGCTACTGTAATGGACAGGCCTCTGGCCACCTCTCTGATGAAGTCCTGGAAAGACAAGTCCTCAGGAGGAGACATTCTCCTTTTTGGAGAAGAGGGTTCCTGAGGACGAATCTCCGATGCTTCGATGGAAACCTCTGATGAATCAAATTCTTCAGAGGAATCGAAGTATCGACTGTCTGGATGCTCTCGTAGAGCCCGATACGAGTACCGAGGGGTATCAACATTGGGAGTCATTTGTACCAGATCGGTACTAACAGGCATCACTGGATACCGTATCGCTGCTGTCGATGCTGATGCCGATGCAAGCGGTACTGGTATCGGAACCGGAGCTGGATCCGGTATCGGAATCGGTATCGACAACGGTGTTTGTTGTTGTACCGTGGGCGTCGCAGCTTGTATGAAGGCCGTAATGGCACGCTGCATGGTCAGGATATTCTGATCCATAGACACCACCAATGTCTGGATATCGGTACCGGGAACCGCCGGTACCCCAGAACATTGTAACAGGTGATCGGTCGAGGCCGTGTCGTCGATGTCAACCTGTGACCCCATAGGTAATGCTTTGGAAGCCGGAGCCTCCCGCCGGGGTAATTTTGCCGGTGTGGATTCCTCAATAGTAAGTACAGGTACATCTCGATACTTAGAGGGAGATGTACCTTTTGAGGATCGACCGGACTTAAGTTTTGTTACCTGAGATCCATGGGATGAAGAGGAAGCCCTGGAAGACGTCGATGCTACAGAAGCTGCATCGGAGGGAAACAGGGTACTGAGCTTGGCTGCCCGATTCTGTAACCCTCTTTTAGACATCATGGAGCAGGACTCACAATCCGCGATGGAATGATCAGGACTTAAACATTTTAGACACCAGTCATGGGTGTCTGTGACAGAAATAGTGCCACTGCACTTCGTGCACTTTTTGAACCCGGAGGCGGGCTTTTCCATGAGGAAAAAGACTGTAGGCCTAGGGCCACAGAAGAAAATGCACTGAAGTAGAAAGAAAGTTTTTTTTTTTTTTTTTAAAAGAAGAGAAAAAAGACCGGTGGTACCGGTCATCGGGAAGGCAGACAAGCGACTAAAGAAAAACAAGAAATAAAACATAAGAAATTCTTCAGCGGTGACAGGAAACACGACCTGCTGGCTCCGTGGAAAAGAAGAACTGGAGAGAGGCAGTTGGGAAAGGCGGGAAGGCAGCGCGCAGGCGCTGTGGGATGCTCCCAAAAGCTTTCCTTTTTGGGAAGCTGGGGAGCGTTCCCGCGCAGGCTCCGTCGGTACCGACGATACCCATATGTGAAGACTCATTCCTGCTTGTTCCTGGAGATACGCCCATTCAGTGCGGAAGAAATGGCCTGTCATCACTGACCTGCTAACCTGCCACAACCTAGACATCCTACTGGTCACCGAGACATGGCTGACCAACGCTGATACGGTCATCATGAACAAACTTATCCCGCCTAACTTCTCGATCCATACCTGCCACAGAACTGACCGAAGAGGGGAGGTGCATTCGCCCTCACAAGATCGGAGTTTCAATTCCAGCAGACCTCCTCCAGCAGCACCACACACCTTGACACCATCTCCATAGCCACAACTCCATCAACCTAGTCTACAGATCCCCATCCTCCTCCCCAGACAACCTCTCAACCATAATAAACCTAGCCTGCAACACCACGAATCAGCATACACCAAACTGGATCATGGGAGACTTCAATCTTCCTGCACTCCCTGAGACCCACTCCATGCTTTCCTTAACACACTCGAGGAACTGGGCTACGATCAAGTAGTCAACGCGCCCACCCACTCCAAGGGCAACAAACTGGACCTCATCTTTGCACTGTGGACGGCCACAGGCCCAAACCCTACGCTCACCCTATCCATCATGCCAGTGTCATGGTCTGACCACAGCTTGCTGAGTTTCCAAATGCCCATACAGCCGGGGCACACCAGCAGCTGCTCTACAGTCAACGCAGGTGCAACACCAAGAGCACTCTTCCGGCCCTTCAACAAGGAAGAGATACTTAGCAAAACCCGGCCGCTATTCGACCTGACACTAACCTCGAGGAAATGCTTACCGCCTGGAACGAAAGCCTCAGCAACATCGCCCGCCAACCAGTAGAAGACACTTCGCCAAGGAAAAGGAAAGCTGCACCATGGTACTCCTCAGAGTTACGAACATCACTCCGCTATGTCAGGTCATTCGAAAGACGATGGCAACGCTCACGCTCTACTGCTGACCGGGAAACTTACACCCTACAGCTAGAAAAACACCATCTGGCAATCTCGGAGAGAATAAAGCAGTACCACGCTGAACTCCTGCAGTGCTCCCTGAACAAATCCCAGGAATTATTTAACCTAGTGAGATCCCTCACAAAAGAACCTTCCCCCACACAACCGAGCATGCTGCAGCCACAAGAATTTGCAGACTACCTTCAGTCGAAAACAATCCAGACAGACAAAACTGTACTACCTACACCCTTGTGCAGACTACACCACCCAACACCTCTAGTCACCTTCTCAACACCCTCAGTGAGGGACATCGAGGACACTATTACTGCTATCAACAACACCACAGCCCCAAACGATCCTTGTCCAGCGTTCTGGATAAAAACACTACGCAGAGTTCAGCCCCTTTCTGGCCAGACTCATAAACCTATCCTTCGACGGGCACTTTCCCACAAAGCTTGAAACAAAACTTCCATTAGACCGCTTCTAAAAAACAGCAAACTCAACCCCCAAAAGGCGGATTCCTATAGACCAATATCGAGCATACCTCTAATGGCCAAAATCGAAAAACTTGTACAACGTCAAATCCAACACCATATTGAGACTACCGCCCCCCTCAACACAAGCCAACATGGATTCAGGGAACAGCACGGAGTCGAGACGCTCCTGACCAGTCTCTTCAACATACTTATCTCAGGATTGGACAACATAAAATTGGGTTACACCTTGATTTTCCTGGACATTGCCGCAGCTTTCAACTCCATGGACCACAAACTGCTTCTAAGGCGGCTCGCAGAGAAGGGGATTCAAGACACGGCATTAAGCTGGTGCTGATCATACCTCACTGAAAGATGGCAACACATACGTGCTGGCTCCAAGACCTCCAATCCATTCCAGCAAGAACAGGGTGTACCGCAGGGATCCTCACTCTTGGCACTGTTCTTCAATGTATATATGCAGCCCATCTGTGCACTCACCCGCGCCTTCAATGTCTCATGCCTCATATGCGCGGATGACGTGCTACTCTACATGCCATTTTCAACCGACCATCCGGATTTCTCACCCTTAACCACCTGCTTCGACGCCGTGAGTGAGTGGCTCCACACGCAAAACCTCAGAATAAACTTCAAGAAAACTGAGGCACAATTCATCTCCAGGAACCCAGCTTTTACCCCCCCCCCCCATCACTAAAGGTAAGAGGTGTGGAGCTTCAAAGCAAACCTACAATCCGCTACCTCGGAGTCATCTTAGACCAACAGGTGGACATGAAAGCCCACGTAAACAATACTGTCAAAGCAATATACCACAAAATAAGGACGGATCCAGCATCCTAGACCCCTGCTCGAGCCGGACGATTTACGAACAGTCTTCCAAGCTTTAGTAATCCCCCACTTCGATTACGCCAACTCGATTCTACATGGACTCCCAAAAAGTACACTGAATCCATTGCAGCTCGCAATGAATGCAGCTGCCAGAATATTACACGGAGCTGCTAGGAGGGACCATATAACTCCTATCCTAAAACACCTACATTGGCTGCCAGTCCATTGCAGGCTCACATTCAAAATCCTATTAATGACGTTCAAGGCCATCAATGGGCTCACCTCCACCGCTATCATAGACCTCATCCTCACCCCCCCCCCAAACAGAGCCAGACGGTCAGCCGCCAACAACACTCTGAACATCTCGAACAAGATTACAAAGTGCTCTCAAGAAACACGAAACAGGGCCTTCATGCTCTACGCACCCACAGGCTGGAATGCCCTCTCACCAAACATCCGCCTCCATAAGCGACCTCGCCCAGTTCAGAAAGGCTCTGAAACACCACCTCTTTCTTCAGCACTACTCCCACAATGGAGACACACAACATGCATCCTCACACACCCGCCAATACAGCACCCTTGACCCAAAAGCAACAAGCAGTCCCAGCCCCCCAACTAATGCTTCCAGACACCTGTTATGCAACTGAATATAGCACACAATTTTGTGGATAACACACAATCTTGTATATAGCACACAATTTGTTGTAAATAGCCACCAGACAGTTATGTCGCCGCCCGCTCCCACTGGCCCGAATGTTATGCCTGCATATAGTTACTTAACTGAGTAACCTGTTACTGAGTAGGCCTGTTCAGTTTCCCCAGTTAGCCAAGTTGTAATCCCTGTTCCTTTTAAGTACAGTGCGGACGCCACCTTCACTGTACAAATCTGTTTTAACTGTAAACTGAGCAGATTTTAAAGAGCACGGTATAAAAAAAACCTCAAATAAATAAAACGAATTAAATAAATAAATGAGAATATAAAGGTTAACCTCAGAGATCCAAGGCAATGAGATGTTCCCTTTTTGTGTACTGCCAAAATTATCAAGCGCAAGGTCTCTATGCAAAGTGGAGAGCCTGGAGTGTGAGATTTACCCTCTATAGACACACAAAATACATGGAATACTTCCCTGCCCCACACGCTTCCCATTCTTGGGTGGGAACGAGGATCATTGCTCCCAAGTTGCACAACCTCTCCAGCATGGATGGCACCACTGCCCTCTTTGATGGAGACCAACCCATGGAAACAATATATAAATCAGGGAGACGGGTGAGAAATGAAATGGTAACTATCTTATAGTGTCCAGGACCCATTGTTCAATGTAACACAAGTCCATACCTCGTAAAAAGCAGATAGTACCCCCCCCCCCCATTCACTCTGCCAAGAGGCTCTGGATATCCCTGGGGCCCTAAGAGGCTTCCTTGCACTATGCACAAAAAGAAGATCTATATGGGAACAGTGAGCGCTGAGAGGAACCTCCTTGCCCAGGCGATACATCTTGGCATCATAAAACGTCTATTTGCCAGATAAGAACATAAGAAATGCCATACTGGGTCAGACCAAGGTCCATCTAGCCTAGTATTCTGTTTCCATCAGTGCCCAATACAGATCACAAGTACCTGGCAGTTTCTCAAAAAGGCACGCAGGTTCCACAATGCTTGTCCTGGGGCAAGCAGTGGATTTCCCGGGTCCTCTTTCATAATGGTTTATGGACCATTCCTCCAGGAACTTATTCAAACCTTTTTTAAACGCAGCTACACTAACAGTTTTTACTACATCCTCCAGTAAAGAATTTTCTCTATGACTGCTCCATCAATTTGTAACTCTTTGACAATTTATTTGCATGAAGTAGAACCGACGACTTTTAAAAATAAATCTGAAATGTCATTTATTTAAACAGGTTTTTCCTGAATTTGTCTGATGGGATGGCAATTATGATATAATATAGCAGTATTTTTAATGGCTATTTTTAATTATAATGTTTGTATTTGTCCTTGTTGCACATGATGATTTATTGTGTATGTATTTTGTAACCCGCCTCGGTGATTGCGCGGTATATAAATTATTTTTTATAAATAAAGAATGCCAGTGTTTGATTACATGTTTGGTGAAAAAATATTTAGCCATTTAGCTCTACTCTGCTTTTCACCAGTTCCTGATCCACAATGGTAACACCGCTCCAATCCCATGACTTTTTAATTTCGACAAGAGTCTCTCATGAGGAACCTTGTCAAAGGCTTTCTGAAAATCCAGATAAACTATATCAACTGGCTCACTTTGGTCTACCTGTTTATTCACACCTTCAAAAAAAATAACAGATTAGTAAGACAAGACTTTCCTTGGCTAAATCCATGTTGGCTTTCTCCCATTAAACCATGGTTATCTACATGTTCAGTAATTTTATTCTTTATAATGGTTGCTACTATTTTGTCTGGTACAGACGTCAGACTCACCGGTCTGCAGTTTCTCGGATCACCCCCTGGAACCCTTTTGAAAACTGGCATTACATTGGTCATTCTCCAATATTCCAGCACTACCTATGATTTTAATGATAGTTCACAGACTACTACTAATAGTAGGTCTGCAATCTCATATTTCAGTTCTTTCAACACCCTGGGGGAGATCCAAGATGGCTGCTTGATCCGCTCGTCCATGAGCTGTGTTTTTTCTTGATGCTGAAGCGAAAGGGGAAGTTATGGGGGAATCCTCCCCAGCCGATTCAACCGCCTTCTGCTCTTGTGATTACGATTGGGCAGATGGATTCCTTCCTTCAGCTGCACGGAGAGGTTCGGAGAGAGTCCGGAGAAAGCCCGCTTGTGTCAACTCCGGGACCGGTGAGTCCGGCGTCTTCCTCTGGGTGTGATCTTACTCCGGATCTGCAACTTCCACCTACGCTGCCTGCGGACTTCCTGAGCCTCAACCCTACTGGATCCGTGAGACCCGATGCGGTCAATGCTGTTTCTTCAGTGGGAGGGAAGGCTGAGGCTTCGAGTTCGGCTGTAAAGCCGGGGTCAGCATCTGCGGCAGCCGAGTTGGGTACTGGAGCTGCATTACAGGAACCCTGCGGTGTTGTATTTGGCGATGTTATCTGAGGCTTCATTTCAACAAGTTTCAATGGCACCCTTCTCTTTAGAGCGTCCAGAACAGATTTCCTTGGATTCCATTTGGACGGCTTTGGCAAAACTCAGTGAGTGTTTGGTTTCTCAAACCAACGCTACTTTGTTGCCGATTCGAGGAAATGCTATGACTGTTCAGCAATGCCAGGACTCAGTGGCTGCCTTGCAGTCTCAAGTATCTATCATTGATAATAAAGTTACACAATTGGAGGATAAGTATACTACTGTCTGTAAAGGTATGTCTGGATTTAAGTTTAAAGTTGAAATGTTGGAAAATCAGTATAGGGCTATGAATATCAGATTATTGAATTTTCCTCGTTCTCCGTTGGTTACACCTCGAGATATGTTTAAATCATACTTATTGGACATTCTGAATGTTCCTGTGGAGTCTCACCCTCCGCTTTCAAAAATTTACTACCTTCCTACAAGTAAGAAGATGAAAGGATCGGATTTGGGAGCTCCAGTTAAAGCTGAAGTTATGGATATTTTAAATGTTTTAGAAATTTTGGACACTTCTATATCTGAGACTGTGGTTCCTGCAATTCTTCTGGTGTCACTAGCTTTGGTATCTGATCGTGACTGGTTACTTAGAATGTATTTTAAGAAACAATCTGTTTTGTTTAAAGGCTTGGTTATCTGAATGTTCCCTGATTTATCACGTGACACTCAGAAAAGAAGAAGGGAGTTTTTGTTGCTAAAGTCAGGTGTGATTCAGTTGGGAAGTCTATTTTTCCTGAAATTTGCTTGCAAATGTTTGGTTAAATTACATTCTGTTTCATATATTTTTTATGACCCCTCCAACTTAGTTTCCTTCATTAGTTCTTGCCTCTCTGCGGTCCCTTAGGTGGGTGGGCTACACTGCAGGAATAGGTAATTCGGTACCTCTGGTGAATCTGCCTATCTTCGAGTGATATTCTTTTTGCTTTCCTAAAATTATTTTGGGTCTCCTTCAGTGTGAGGGCTAGTAAGGTCTGTGTTTTGTTGCTTATATTTGCCTTAAAAATTGTATTGTAATTTATTACCTACCCATGCCTTTTTTTCTTGTTTAAGTTTATTGACTTGCTTATATATTGTGTAACCTTTATAAATAAAAAATTTAAAAAAACAAAACAAGAAAAAAAAACCCCACACCCTCGGATGTATGCCATCCAGTCCAGATGATTTGTTACCCTTCACTTTATCAAACAGATGTAATACATCTCCGTTTATTTATATTTCTTTCAATTCTTCCGATATATCACCTTTAAAAGCTATTTCAGGCATGGGTAACTTCCCTACATCATTTTCAGTAAAGACCGAAGCAAAGAGTTCATTCAGTTTCTCTGCTATGGCCTTGTCCTCCCTTACTGCCCCCTTTTTCAACTTATTTTCTCACAGGTTTTTTGCTATGAATGTATTTGAAGAACTTTTTATTATGCATTTTTGCTTCCACGGCAAGCTTTTTTTTCAAATTCTCTCTTTGCCTGCCTTATCAATGCATTACATCTAACTTGCCAATGCTTATATTTCCCATTTTTGTCGTTTGGCTCCTTTAGCCATTTCCTGAAAGATGCTTTTTTTTGGCTACAAGAGCCTCTCTGACCTTGCCTTTAAACCATGCTGGCATTTTTTGGCCTTCCTTCCACTTTTCTTAAAGCATGGAAGATATTTGTTCTGGGCTTTCAAGATCGTATTTTTAAACAATGCCCATGTTTCATGTAAATCTTTAACCTTTGCAGCTGCTCCTTTTACTTTTTTCTTAACTATTTTCCTCATTTTATCATAGTCCACTCTTTTGAATGTTAAAAGGTAATATTGTGGATTTCCTTGCTGTCCTGCTTCCATTTATTAAATCAAATGCGATCATGCTATGATCACTATTGCCAAGTAGCCCAACACCCTTATCACTTGCACTAGATCCTGTGTTCCACTAAGGATTAGGTCCAAAATAGCTTCCCCTCTTGGTATTTCATCAACCAGCTGTTCTAAGATGCAGTCATTTATTTTATCTAGAAACTATCTCCCTAGCATGTCCTGCTGTGATAGTGACCCAGTCAATAGCAGGGTAATTGAAATCACCCATTATTACTATGTTGTAACTTTTGTTAGCTTCCTTGATTTCTCTTAGCATTTCATCATCCATGTGCTCATTCTGGCTAGGTGGTCAGTAGTACACTCTCACTGCCATTGCCTTCCCCTTTTTACATGGGATTTCTATCCATAGTGATTATACAATGTATTTTGTTTCATGGAAAGCGTAGTTACTCACCTGTAACAGGTGATCTCCGGGAACAGCTGGAATTTAGTCTTCACATATGGGTATCGTCGGTACCAACGGAGCCTGCGCGGGAACGCTCCCCAGCGTCCAAAAGGAACGCTTTTGGGAGCATCCCTCAGCAAATGCACGCTGCCTTCCCACCTTTCCAACTGTCCCTCTTCAGTTAAGTTTGTAGCTGAGTGAAAGGATAGAGGGAGACAGGACAGAGACAAAGAGATAGACAACTCCTAGGGGAGGTGGGTGGGTTGTGAAGACTAAATTCCTGCTGTTCCTGGAGATCAACTGTTACAGGTGAGTAACTACGCTATTTCCAGGAACAAGCAGGAATGTAGTCTTCACATATGGGGACTCCCTAGCTGAAGATGCCAAGGAGATAGACCCAGGAAGGTGCCACCCTAGAAAGGTGGGAATCCTTCGTCCCATGGATCTCTAGCATTCCACCAGGGTTGATGGGTAGGAGTTGAATTAGGTCTGAAAGAGATTTTGAAGAACAGCTTGGCCAAAGAAGGCATCCTGACGGGAGGCTTTATCCAGGCAGTAGTGGGCTGTGAAGGTGTGTACCGAAGCCCAGGTGGCTGCTCGACAAATGTCATCGATAGAGACAGAGTGGAGATTAGCCATGGAAGTTGCCATGGCTCTCACGTTATGAGCTATGACATGGCCTTGAAGAGGAAGACCCTTACTCTCATAAGCAAAGGATATGCATTGGGCAATCCATTTAGATAAAGTTCTTTTGGAGACAGGAAGTCCCAAATGACTAGGGTCAAAAGCTATAAAAAGTTGTGAGGACTTTCTATGTTGCTGTGTTCTCTGTAGGTAAAAGGCTAAGGCTCTTTTACAATCCAAAGAATGAAGGTTTCTTTCTGCATTAGAGGCATGAGGCCTCGGAAAATATACAGGAAGATAAAATGACTGATTTAAATGAAACCACCTTTGGCATAAAGTGTGGATGAGTTCTAAGAACAACCTTATCATGATGAAATCTAGTATAAGGAGCATCAGCCACTAAAGCTTGCAGTTCACTAATGCAACGTGCAGAGGTGATTGCAATTAGGAAAATGACCTTCCAGGTCAAAAACTTAAGGGTTGTAGTGGCTGAAGGCTCAAAAGGCAGCTTCATGAGCTGCCCGAGAACTAGATTTAGATCCTATGCCACCGGTGGTGGCTTAATCAGAGGTTTGGTTAATAGAAGACCTCTCATAAATCTGGATACGAGTGGATGAGAGGAAATTGGTTGTCCATTCAGAGGCTTATAAGAAGCTGCAATTGCACTAAGATGGACTCTTACCGAATTGGTCTTTAGACAAGAATTCGATAAGTGAAGGAGATACTCTAGTATCAATTCTAAAGGTATGACAAGGGGGTTTAATTCCTTCTTGGAACACCATATAGTAAAACGTTTCCACTTGAAGGCATAAGATCTTCTTGTGGAAAGTTTCCTAGAAGCCTGAAGGATATCCTTTACCTCTTGGGGAAGGATATCCTTTACCTCTTGGGACAGGTTAAAATCCTGGAGGTCTAAGCCTTCAGCAACCAGGCCGTGAGATGCAGGGACTGGGGATTCGGGTGCCATAGTGTCCTGTCCTCTTAGGAAAGGAGATATGGGGCATTCCCTAACTCCAGAGGTGCCGCTTGAGAGAAATGTAGAAGCAGGGGATACCACGCTTGGCGTGGCCATCGTGGCGCTATGAGGATCATGCGACCCCTGTCTCTCTGAAGCATGAAGAGTGTTTTGGGGATGAGGGGGAATGGGTGGGAAGGCATAAAGGAAGTCCTGACCCCAGTGAAGGAGGAAGGTATCCCTTGCCTGACAATTGTGAGCCGGAATCCTGGAACAGAACCGGAGAAGTTTGGCATTCAGTGGACTTGCAAAGAGGTCTATGTCTGGAGTGCCCCAGAGATGAAATATCTTTGCCACCTGGTCTAGGTGGAGGGACCACTCATGAGGCAGCAGTACTCGACTGAGTTTGTCTGCCCAAAGGTTTTGAATGCCTGGAAGATATACCACTAGAAGGTGAATTTGATACTCTCTGGGGCGGGCCCACAGTCGTAAAGTTTTGTTGCATAATGACAGAGAGCCTGTCCCGCCCTGCTTGTTCACATAGAACATGGCTACTTGATTGTCCGTCTGGACTAGGACTGACTTGTTGCTGAGCTGGCCGTGGAATACTCGAAGAGCTAAATAGATTGCTCTTTATTCCAGGAGGTTTATGTGTAGAGCAGTCTCCTGTGGAGTCCAGGTGCCCTGGGTAGAGAGATGATTCAGGTGTGCTCCCCAACCCACCTGTGATGCATCTGTTGTTAGGGTGGCCTGAAAGAGGGGTTGATGAAAAGGAGACTCCACCGTCAGATTTTCTAATGATTGCCACCATTGGAGAGACAAAATTAGTCGTTGAGAGTTTAATATTTTGTCTGATAAATGACCTGTGGCCTGTGCCCACTGTGTGGATAGGGTCCACTGAGCTGCTCGCATGTGGAGGCGAGCATATGAGACTACATGAACTGTGGATGCCATATGTCCCAGCAACTGTAGTAGCTCTCGAGCAGTTAGGGAGGATTTCCCCACTGCCTGAGAAGCTAGTTGCATTATGCGAAGACACCGGGCCTGTGGAAGGAAAGCCTTTTCCTGTCTGGTATCTAGACAGGCCCCTATGAATTCCAGGCATTGGGAAGGAACAAGTTGGGATTTTGGGAAGTTTATTACAAACCCCAAGTATTGGAGGATTCGCATTGTGCGAGATAGTGCAGTGACGGCCTCTGCAACTGTAGGGAATGAGCCAGTCGTCTAAGTAAGGGAAGACGAATATCCCCAGGGTTTGCAGAAATGCAGCTACTACTGACATACATTTCGTGAATACCCTTGGTGCTGAAGCCAGACCAAAGGGAAGAATCCTGTACTGGAAATGTTTTCCCCTGAAAAGGAATTGTAAGAATTTCCTGTGATATGGATGGATCAGAATGTGAGTGTATGCATCCTTTAAGTCTAGAAAGCACAGCCAATCCTGGCTTTGAAGGTATGGCAGAAGAGTTCCTAGAGAAATCATTTTGAACTTCTCTCGAAAGAGGTATTTGTTCAATTCTCTGAGGTCTAAAATGGGTCTGTGTCCTCCCGTTTTCTTTGGAATAAGAAAATGGGGGGGGGGGGGGGTAGAACCCTGCACCCCGTTGAAGAATGGGTACCTCCTCTATTACTCCTTGGGCAAGAAGTGTTGAGACCTCGTGATCTAGCAGATCGTCTACAGAGGTTTGAGAATTGAATTGTTTTAGAATTGTAAGAGGGGGCATGCTGTGAAAATGAAGCTTGTACCCTTTTCCTACAATGGACAAAGTCCAATCTTCTGCTGTTATCTGATGCCATCTGTTGGCAAAGTGGCATAACCTGTCTGTGATATTGGGGGGTTGGGGACCCCTCAGAGGCAGGAAGGCTAAGCTCTCTAGGAAGGAGTCAAAGCCCTTGAGGGGGCTGAACCTGCGGAGCTGGTTGGGCTCTCGGGCCTTTTGGCTTCCTTTGCTGTCTAGTTTGTCCCTTTTGGGCAACCTGACCCTGAGTCTGACTCTGCTGGGTATAGGAAGGATAAAATTTCCTTTTTGCTGAAAGAAGGTTTTTTATAAGGCTTCTTTTTGGCTGGAGCAGCTGTAGATTTTGACAATCTATCTAGAGTAGTATTGTCAGCATCCAACTCATTAGCCTTTTCCTGCCAGTTCTTGCCAAAGAGATTCTCTCCCGTGCAAGGAATGTTGCCTAACTTGTCCTGTACCCAAGTCTCCAAGTCTGATGCCTGAAGTCAGGCAATCCGTCGTGCGCCAATGGCAATAGCAGAAGTTCTGCTGATGCATTCAAAGCAAGTCAAAGGCTGCACTATTGACAAACTTGGAAACATCTTGAGCATGCTTAACTACAGCAAGAAAGTCTTGTCTCTTTTCATCTGGGAGAAATGGGCTCATAAGCTCCAAGTCTCCTGTAACTTCCTTGAGGAACATTCCCATATACAGTATATATGAACTGATCCTAGCTGAAAGCATGGAAGCCTGAAAAGTTCGGCGCCCAAAAGCGTCCAGAGTCCTGCATTCATGACCTGGGGGATTGGATGCATGCCTCTTTGCACTTTTCATCCTACGCATGGCTGACTCCACCATCATTGAATGATGTGGCAGCTGAGTCTTTTGAAATCCAGGACATGGCGGAACTCGATACATAGTATCAAGTCTCCTAGCATGAGGAGATGTAGTCAGAGGTAGCTCCCACATTCTGAGCATCAAGTTATGCAGAATTTCATGGATGGGCAGAGTGGCTGCCTCCTTTGGAGCTTTAGGATACTGGAGAATTTCCAATTCCTTTGCTCTGGGTTCCTCTTCAGGAGCCACCGTGATTGAAAGGCCTTTGGCCATGTCACGAATAAAATCCTGAAAAGACATGTCCTCTGGAAATGACATTCTGCGTTGGGGAGAAGAGGGATCTTCTGCGAGAAACCCTCTAGTACCAGCAGAACTGTCAGAGTCTTCGGAATCGGAGGATTCGAAGTATTCCTGACGACGATGCTCATGCAAAGCACGGTCCCAGTATCGATCGAAGTCGGTACCGAGTTGATCTGGTACCGACCTGTCGATTCCAGCCAAAGATGGCGTGGGAAGAATTCCTACCGGGGCCGGTACCTTCGGTACCAGTATCGGCGGTACCGGTACCGGTGTCTGCACCGGTGTAGGTACCAGCATCGGTATCGGTGCCCGTTGGACCAATGGTACCGCAGCTGAGAAAAGAGCTGCAATGTTGCATTCGAGCGAGGAACCGCTGGTCTATGACGCTGCCGATGCCTGGGTGCCAGTACCAGTGAAAACAGCCGGGACCCTCTGAGCATGGCATATGTAGTTCTTGCGAGGTCAAGGCCTCGAGAACATCCTTGAGCCCCATCGATGCTTTGGAAGCCAAAGCCTCCCACCGGGGCTGCTTTGCCGGTGTGGTTCCCTCAAGGGCAATGCCAACGGCCTCTCGATGCTTAGCAGGAGAGCTACCGTTTGAGGACCGGCTTTTATGTTTAGTTACCTGAGATCCATGGGAGGAAGAGGAGGCCCTTGAAGATGTCGATGCAATGGATCTGGCATCCGAAGAAAAGAGGGTACCGAGCTTTGTAGCCCGGTTCTGTCTTCCTCTTTTAGTTATCCCCAAACAGGAGAGACATTCAGATGGAGAATGTTCAAGCCCTGAACATTTAAGACACCAATCATGAGTGTCAGTAACGGAAATGGTACCGCCACACTTAGTACATTTTTTAAAACCACTAGTTGGTTTTTCCATGTTTTAGGAATATGGGGCCTGAAGAGAAACAGTTCAAAGTATAAGTTGTTGGTTTTTTTTTTTGGAAAAGAAAAGAACCGGCGGTACCAGTAAGCGTCATGAGGTGGCAAACGTGACCACAAGAAAACAATTTTAAAGACAGAATTTTCTGCGGTGACAGGGTATGGATCCTGCCGGCTCCGTGGAAAATGAAGAACTGAAGAGGGACAGTTGGAAAGGCGGGAAGGCAGTGCGCATGTGCTGAGGGATGCTCCCAAAAGCGTTCCTATTGGACGCTGGGGAACGTTCCCGCGCAGGCTCCGTCGGTACCGACAATACCCATATGTGAAGACTACATTCCTGCTTGTTCCTGGAGATAACTTTAATCCTATGTGACTCAATGCCCTTTCTAACAGAGCACAACCCCTCTACCAATTTGATCTACCTTATCATTGCAATATAGTTGGTACCCAGGTATCACAGTGACCTATTGATTGTCCTCCTTCCACCAGATCTCTTAGATGCCAATCATATCTAACCTTTCATTTAGTGCTATATATTCTAGTTCTCCAATCTTATTTTTTACACATCTATCATTTGCATACATGCATTTTAGAGGCTGTATTTTATTCATATTAGTATGATTATCAGTTGATATGGGTAATTTAGATTCTTTCAGCTGTGTAGTTAAGGGTGTCTGGGTTACTTTGATCTTGGGATGTCCTAACTTCCCTCTTTTGCTAGTATCCTTCAAGGATATATCCTTCCGAATCATGCACTTTTGGGTTACTGTTGGCTTTCCCCTATTATTTTGTTTAAAAGCTGCTCTCTCTCTTTTGTAAAGGTTAATGCCAACAGCCTAGTTCCATCTCGATTAAGGTGGAGTCTATCCCTTTGGAAAAACCCCTCCCTTCCCCAGAATGTTGTTTAGTTCCTAGTGAATCCAAAACCCTCTTCACATCATTGTCTCATCTATGCATTGAAACTCCGGAGCTCTATCTGCCTTTTGGGTCCTCTGCATGGAACAGGAAGCATTTCGGATAATGCTACCCTGGAAGTTCTGGATTTCAACTTCCTATCTAAAAGCCTAAATTTGGCTTCCAGAACCTCCCTCCCATAATTTCCTAGGTCACTGGTACCACTGTGTACCATGACAGCAGGCTCCTCCCCCAGCACTATCTAAAATCTTGTCTGGGTGGCGCATGAGGTCCGCTACCTTTGCAACAGGTAGGCAAGTTACCAGGTGATCCCCATGTCCATCAGCCTCCCAGCTATCTACATGCCTAATAATTGAATCTCCAACTATAACGGCAGTCCTAACCCTGAGGAGTGATAGGAGCTTTTCGGTTTATCCTCTCCCACTTCTTTAACCATCTTCTCCAGATCTTCCCCAAAAGACAGTTTCTCCTGAAAGAGGAATCTGGCTAGCTTAGAGCCATTATCAGCTGCCAAATTCTACAGCCACAAAATGTGTCAGGTCTTGAGTGCATATACTCACCCAAAAGCTAAAAGGTCCACTAAAGAGAGCAATTTTAAAGGGCTTTCCTGCTGCTGTACTGCTGACTCCTGAAGCCTGATTTTGGGGCATACACTAAGGCAAAATGGTGGGATGGGAAGAAGTTATGTCATCTTCCTAGATGGCTACATAGCTGTGAAGCTCTACAGGTTGTGGAATTAAAAAGCCTGATAACGTGAATTTTTCCATAAGAGACCTATCCTGATCACTTGGAATCAGTAGCAGAAGAAGCCAGCGGACAAACAGCTGTAAAAAAAAAAAAAAAAGAGTGCCATTGATTTAAAATCCTTCACATTTAAAGCGGCCACAGGAGCGGGAACAAATTGCACCAAAATGGCGCCCAGGGTGAATTCCTCGAAGGAGGATAAAAAGGAGAGCGTGGCTGGCGTGGAAAACCTAAAAAATGAGGTGCAAATGTTCGAGCAGAATTAAGCAAGACTTAAACACTTTTAAATCCGAAGCCCAAAGCTGGATTGCAGACTTGAAATCTGACATTGGGTGGGAGGTAGAATTCCCTTTAAGTCTAAGCGGAGAATTGAAGGTCTCTTGCACTGGCTGATTTTTGGATAATGACCCTGAATGTTAGAGGTCTGAACACTTTTTATACATGTCAGTTGTTGTTTAAAGAAATTAGGGGGGGGGGGGGGCTGTAATTTTGCTTTTATCCAAGAAACCCATTTGTCAAGTAAAGATGAGGTGAGAGTGGCTGATAACCACATCCCCTTGAAATATTTTGCTTCTAATCGGTTAGAAAAAAAGAAAGGGGAAGCATGTATTTTGTTGTCGGGGAAGTTGCCTCACCAAGTCCTAGAAGTGAGAAAGGACAAAGAGGGCCATTATCTTTTTGCTACAACACAATGGGGATGAAATATTTACACTCTAATCAATATTTATGCACCCAATACTCACCAGGCAGCCTTTTTTGACTCTATTAGAAGGCCTCTTCTGGAATTTGCTGAGGGGGAGATAATTATGGGAGGGAATTTTAATGTAGTGCTCAATCCAACTTTAGATACTTCTGCTGGTTTCGCCTACCTATCCATGCTACATCAGGCCAAATTAAATGATTGATGGATGGCCTGGGTATGGTGGCTCTATGGAGGGTGAAAAATGTGAAGAAGCATGATTACTCCCACTATTCGTCAGTACACACTTCTTATTCTAGAACTGACTTGCTATTAGTAGATACAGCATTACTGTCACAAATGGCAGTGTGTAAGATAGGGGAGAGCACATGACCAGACCAAGCTCCTGTACTTGGGAACTTTATTGATGGCCCCACCGAAGCTAAGCAGATGTGGTGGAGGCTCAATGAGTCCTTATTAAATGATCCTGTTATAATTCAGCAAATTCAGAAGGAAATTAGGGCTTAGGTTTGAATGATATGGGGTCTTGCTCCCCAGCACCATATGGGATTCTTTTAAAGCAGTTATTAGGGGTAAATTAATAGCTTTCCGTCCACAATGTAAGCGACTTAAGGAAGAACGCCAGAACCACTTACGGGAGGAAATCCGATGGTTAGAGAAAGGGCATAAGGCTGGGAAGTAGACTCCCCTGGAGACCAAACAACTACTAATGGCCCGTAGGGAGCTACAAGAATTAGAAATGCATGCAATTAACCATGGGTTAAACTGTTTGAAACAAAGCTACTTTGAGTACAGGAATAAGCCGGGATGCCTTATAGCTAATAATCTTTGATCCGAGCTTGAGAAATTGGGTACCGTTTTGTTGAATTTTACAAATATTTTTATACCCCTGAGAAAGTAGTGGCTCTGGGGTTGATTCATAATTACTTAGCCAATACTAATGCTCCTCACTATAAATACCCAGGAAGCAGAGGGGTTGTCTAGACCTATCTCCACCCATAAAGTCCTTCGTGTAATAAAGGGGTTGTCACCCCACAAAGCCTCAGGTTTAGATGGGTTCCCTAATAGCTTTTATAAAACCTTCAGAGGGCTTTGAGTTGAACCCCAGACTAAGATGTTTAATTCCCTTGGAGTGGCGACCCAAATAACCAGTTCCCTTCGATTGGCTTGGGTGAACATTTTGCACAAAGAGAAAAGATCCTGGTGTGTGTGGATCATATAGACCCATATCACTCCTGGGCACAGATTTAAAAATATTTACAAGCGCACTTGCTAAGTGGTTGTTGCCTCTCTTGCCCCAAATGCTCCACTCCAATCAGTCAGGGCACATACCAGGCTGATAGTCTTCCAATAATATTCATAGGGTCCTTAATCTAAATGGCATGGGAAGCAATCTAAGGAAGGCCTGGCCTTACTAGCCATTGATGCGGGAAAAGCCTTTGATAGAGTTTACTGGCTGTTCCTCTTTGAAACTCTGGAAAAAATCGGAATGGGTGGAGTATTTATGAAGTAGATTAAAATTCTCTATAAATCCCAGGTGGCCTAGCTAAAAATTGATGGGGGCTATACTAAGATTTTTGAACTTTTTCGTAGGACCCGTCAGGGCTGCCCACTTTCCCCTCTTCTATTTATTTTAGCAATGTAACCCATAGCTCAGTGTATTCGGGAGAATTTGGGCAAAGGAATGACTGTGGCAGGACAAAACTATAAGGTACCACTTTTTGAGGATGTGCTGTTCCTTGTGTCTAGGCCTGAAACATCATTGCAGTCTATTCTAAACAAGCTAGAGATTTATGGTTCAGTGGCTGATGGTTCAAGGTTAATGCTACAAAGTCTGAGATGCTTAATATCTTTCTCACAATGGAGCAAATGGAAGCCCTCCAAATGGTTTACCCTTGTAAATGGACCAAATTTAGTATACGATATTTGGGAGATCAGGTGACCTCGTGGGTAGAGAATCTATTTGCTGCAAATTATCCGCCACAATGGTGGAAGACTGTGGGAGGAAATTGGTAAGTGGAGGGGGCTCTGTACCTCACTTGGTTTGGGCGAATGGCTACTATCAAAATGATAGTGCTGCCCAAGCTTCTATAATCGCTTTGACACTCCCAGTATTAGTTCCAAATTCTTTCCTAGAAAAAGTATAACATAAAATCATGTTTTTTATCTGGGATGGGAAGAAACCTCGGGTTGCCCGGGCGATATGTGCTTGGAGGGAAAAAGGAGGATTAGGGGTGCCTCATATGGGCCGTTGCTATGAAGCAGCATGAATATGTTCTGTGCTGGAATGGTGCCTTCATGAGCAATATGAGTGGGTAACTCTTGAGAGAGAAGAACTGGGTTGCTCTCACCTTGGGAGGGTAATTTGAAGAAGGGGGAGGAATACATGCAAAAGCAATGTTTTAGCCCCCTAATAATGATCTCCTTGAAGATCTGGTATAAATGGCGAAGAATTTGATATTCTAAATATGCCCCTCTAAGGGAATCCTGACTTCGCTCCTGGGGTGGATAAGCCAGCCTTTGCACGATGGGCGGTGAGGGGTCTTCGCTGGGTAGGGCATTTTCGGGAAGAGAAAGAGAATGGGTGCCATTTACTGACTTGTGCAGCGAGTTCTCCCTGCTGCCTTCCGATTACTTTATCTATAATCAAGTGGTCGAATACATTAGGCATTTAATGAAAAAAAGCAAGAGGGGGTGCCTCTAGAAGCGGTCGAGTCCTTGTTTGGCCGCTCAGAGGTCAAGGCGATGATCTCAAGGCTGTACTTTATTATGGCCCAATTCAGGAAGTAGAAATGGCCATGTCTGACTGCATGGGAGGGAGATCTAGCCAAATCATGGGATGAAGAACAGTGGGAATCGGTGTACAGGGGCCTTTATAAAGGGGTTCTTGTCAGTAACTTGCTGGAACATAACTACAGAAAATAGTTACTCTGGTACTTCTGCAGAAAATAGTGGAGGGGGGGATGCTCTGTGTTGGAGAAACTGTGGAGTTCAAAGGCATTTCATGCATATCTGGTGGTCCTGTTCTAAGATCAAAGTCTTTCGGGATAGGGTATTTGCTTGGTTGAGTGAAATTGTGGGTGAGAAGTATGTACTTGAGCCGGGGCTGGCCCTGATGAATGTGGCAGTGGAAAGCTCCCCCAGGAGGCAGATGATGTTAATGAAAATGGGATGCACTGCTGTGTGAATGGCCATTGCACAGGCCTAGAGAGAAGAGGAGGTGCCTAGTTTAGCGGTGGTCTATGCACAGATGCATCATTTGTATTCAATGAATAAATTAACCACCTTATGCCATGTTAAACTGCTGGCCATTGCCAAGGGTTGGTCTAAATACACGGAATAACTCACCAATAATCATGTATGAGGGCTAATTATGTATTTCTTTTTTTTTTAATTTATATTTTATTGATTTTAACACAATTTACAAGCATACAACTTGCAATGGAAACGGGGGAAGCATTCTAGAAAAACAAAGAAAAACGGAATAATCACAGGCAATAAAAATCAGAAGCAAACCCCTGCACTAGCCCACAATAAACCCACAATGGTTTAAACCCAAGATGAACAGGGAAATACACATCACACCAAAGAAGAAAAAGAGAGCAACTAAGCAGCCAATTTAACTACAAGAGTACTTGCTCATCCCCCCCCCCCCCCCATAGAGCCCTGGGAATTCAAAAAGGAAAGCAATTGTGAAGGAAACAAAAAAAATAGGAATTTCCATGAAGTTTCACCAAACATTTACAAGGAAATTTTAAAAAGAATAAACCCCCCAGCTGGAGCCGCGGCCTTTTCTTTGCCTAGACCTGAACAGTTTACTCTTGAGTCTCTATGGACTGCGATTAACCAGTTGGGACAAACTTTTCTTACACAAACGAATGGAATTCAATTGGAGATGACGTCAAACTTGGCTAGAATTGACCAATTTGAGCAGGAGGTTTCCGGGATTAAGATCAAGCTTGAAGAAATTGTTGAAAAAACTAGACAGATGGAAACTCTTTCGGAACTTTTTATTAAGGATTCTAACCAGGCGAAAGCCCGGTTGGAACAGCTAGAAATTTTTTCTAAGCTAGCAAACGTGCGTTTGGTTAATTTTCCCTTGTTACCAAATGTGTTTGCGAAAGAAATGTTTAAAAAGTATCTGTTGGAAGTATTAGGGGTTTCCCCGGATTCTTGTCCTCCCTATTGTTAGGATTTACTATCTCCCTACAGCTCAGAAGGCTTCGGCCTCTCTTGCAGTAGGTGGTCAGGAGCAATTTGATGTTTTAAATGTTTCTGCTTTATTAGAAACTTCTGACTCTTCGTTAGTTAAGACAGCAACTTGTTTAGTTACCTTTGCTTTAATATCAGACCGTGAATGGCTGCTCAGGCTTTTCTTTTGTAAAAGGAATGTATTGTTTAAGGGTTGTTCAGTTCAAATTTTTCCGGATCTAGCTCGGGAAACCCGTCGGCGCAGGGGTGAATGTCTAATTATGTATTTCTAAACATTATTTTATGTCTAAACTACAACAACTTGATGCATGTTGGGGACAAGTGAGCTTTGCAGAGTGAACTTCTGTACAAATATATGTATTAGGCATCCTGAGGGGAGGAGGGGCTGGAATGTGGTCAATGTATACATTTCATGATTTGATACTGTTTTGGAGTTGGACCACTTGTGGTTTTATAAAAAATTAAAAAATGGTGGGGCGATGGCAGCGGGAAGGGAAGAGGGGGGAAATGCTGTGCTGCTGCTCCAAAGTCTGCTGCTCTATGTGTGTGCTTAGTCTGCCTTGTGGCAGGGCTGGTCCTAGTCCTGACTCTATAAAGCAATGTTGCCACACAGGCCTGCAGCCAAAATAGCTTTACTTCCAGAAACTCAAAGAATTGGCTGACTGTTCCCCAGAAAACAGGCAGTGCCCCACGGAAATCAGCTCAGAGTGCTGCTTCCAGCACTAGCAACGGCGAAGGAATTTGCCACCTGAAAGCCAAAGACAGAGCACTTCCCTTCAGACAGCCAAATGCTCACAGCTGACACGGGGAGCTCCCCCCTACCCCTGCCGCCACTTACCATTGCTACACAGAGGCAGCTGTTGTACTGCAAAGAAAGCTTAGGAAAAAACCAGACTATTGTCAGATTCTGCCTTGGTTTGCCTTTTTTCCCTTTTCTATGTATGGAATTGCAGCAAAGAACCAAAAGGAGAGGGGGGAGGAAGTGGGGGAGGGGTGAGAAAACAGAGAAAATAAAAAGAGAAATAAATACACTTCCCTGTGGTCCACTAGGCTAAGGGAGAGGGACCTGGATTCCTCCAGGTTTCACCCTAGCACATGGTCACCCAAGCTCCGATATTGATGCCCTCTAAACACTGAGGCTCCACTGTAGGTTCAATTCTCCAATCAGATCCAGAAGTCAGTTCACCAGTTCAGTCCAGCTGCACAGATACCTGTCACCATCAGCTGCAGACAGAGACTACTAGAGAGCAAGAGGGTGCACTGCGCCTTTCATGGGACAGAGCTCACAACTTTATATAGTTGCTGTCCCCACCTGCTAGCTGATAGGCACAATCCATGAGTTCTGGACTGGTTTGGTGGACAGAAAAAACCCCCCACAGAGGGGCCAATTTACTAAGCTACATTAGCATGTTGACTATTTGTGTATATCAACGCAGAAAAGACCGTGTTAATAGCTGAAAAGGGTGGAGAACAGGCAGGGGATTGGTGCTGCACCAGAATAAGTGTAAGCTACCTGCTTTGCAATTTAAACTTCCATTGATTTTGACCATTAACCCATAGTAATTGCAAAATCTTACCATAATTTCGAACATCAGCTCCCAAGTTCTCTAAATTTTTTGGGGTATAAATTGATATGAAAATAAAAATCCTGTTTTTCTCTTTAAAAATAACAATTTTCATTTGGATAATTCTAGCATGACAGTTCATGAACTTCCAAGACTTTTTTTTTCATATGATTGGTGTGGTCTCAAGAGCTCTTTCACATCACCTCTGGATCAATTTTAATAAAAAATTAGCATAACCTGCAAAGAATCCTGTTTTTTAACTAATGGTATTCTGTGCTTCAAAGAGGAATGAGTTTCCACAGATCCTTAATTACATACTACACTCATTTCTGAAGCATTAGAAAGTACACACAGCGCTGTACAGAGACAAACCAGCTCCACAGAGCTTATAATCGAGTCAAGACAGACATTTTAGGAGGATGTATTAGAGAGAAGTGGTCAAAAGTTGAGCATTTAATCTGTATTTGAATATGGCCAGAGGAGGAGCATGATGTACTGACTTAGTCTGTTCCAATTAAATGGCACAGCAAAGGTGAAAAAGCAGACACAGGAGTTTGCAATAGCGAAGGCCACAATTAGCAGTGATTTGCCAGATGAACAGAGTTCACAAGAAAGAGTGTATGGAGAAGGTAAGTAAGAAGAAATTAGACTTACTTGCTAAATGATGTTCCTTGAGTTACTCCAGTCCAGTCCCAGCACCTTTGGGTATTCACGCCCCACCAGCAGCTTGGAGACTGAGCAGGTCATGATGTTCATGCCCCCCCCCCCTCTAGATAGACAGCTGGCTCCTCCCCCAGCCTCCAGTATCCTATTGACAAAGCAGATCCACGGAAACAACCATCATAACTAACGTAAAGAAACTTGATTAACTCACTAAATGTAAAAAGACCCCTCCCCACAGGGAAGGAGAGTCCACCCCGCTCACCTGTCATGAGCATAAGAGCTTCTCAGGACACCAGTAACCTCTGTCCCTCATCTTCGGTGGATGCCCAACTTTCTGCCTTTCTTCATTTATATCTTTCTTTTATTCTCCGGACCAATATAAAATTCAGTTAAGTAGACTTCTTGCAGCCATGTGTGAACAGCTAGCTGCAGTTTTCCAATATCCGTTCCCAGGGAGGGATTTGGGACTGGACTAACTCAAAGAATATCAATTAGCAGGTAAGGTGGTCTAATTTCTTCTTTCACTTTGTTCCTCCAGTCTAGTTCCAGCACCTTTGGGATGTACCATAGCAGTACTAACCTCAGGAGGGACCCATTAACCTGGCCTGCAGCACTGCCGAGCCAAAACGTGCCTCCACTGAAACCTGCACATCCAAACAGTAATGCTTCACAAAAGAAGACAAAGAGGACCACGTAGCTGCCCTACATCTCTCTACTGGCAGCATTAGGCTAAACTCTGCCCATGATGTTGCATGGACACATGCAGAATGTGTCCGTAAACCAACGGGAATGGGCCTCCTCCTCAACAAATAAGCTGAGATGGCCTCTCTGATCCATCCAGAGATAGATGCCTTGGACGCTGCCTCTCCCTTACGTGGCCCTCCGAACAACATGAACAGCCGCTCTGACTTCCAGAAGGGTCCCCTGTGCATGTCGGGTAACTCTAACACTTGACGCACATCCAGGCTCATCAGGAGATGATCTGACGTATTTGCCCCTTCCGCCCCCGAGAAGACTGGAAGGGACATGTCTGATTCAGGTGGAAAACTGATAGCACCTTTGACAAAAAGGAGTGGACTGGCCACAATACCACCTTATCCCTAGATATGAGCAGATACGGCTCCCTGCACGACAACGCCTGGAGTTACAAAATCCTTCTGGCCGAACAAATGGCTACCAGAAACACCGCCTTTAAAGCATAGTTACTCACCTGTAAAAGGTGATCTCTGGGAACAGCAGGAATTTAGTCTTCACATATGGGTATCGTCGGTACTGATGGAGCCTGCGCGGGAACGCTCCCCAGCATCCAATTAGAAAGCTTTTGGGAGCATCCCACAGCGCCTGCGTGCTGCCTTCCCGCCTTTCCCAACTGCCTCTCTCCAGTTGAGTTTTAAAGCTGAGACAAAGAGAGAGAGAGGGAAAGAGATAGATAGAGAGATACAACTCCTAGGGGAGGTGAGTGGGTTGTGAGGACTAAATTCCTGCTGTTCCCGGAGATCACCTGTTACAGGTGAGTAACTATGCTATCTCCAGGAACAAGCAGGAATGTAGTCTTCACATATGGGGACTCCCTAGCATTAGATGCCAGAGAGAGACCCCAGAAGCTGTGTGTCCCTGTGAAAGGGCTACACTTCCCCCCATGGATCTCTGGCATCCAACCAGGAATGGTGGTTAGGAGTTGATTAGGTTTGGAACACGTGTCGGAGAACAGCCTGACCAAACAAGGCATCCCAGCGGGAGTCCTTGTCCAAGCAGTAATGGGCTGTGAAGGTATGAACTGAGGCCCAAGTGGCTGCTCGACAGATGTCGTCGATAGACACAGAGTGCAGATGAGCCACTGAAGCTGCCATGACTCTCACATTGTGAGTTGTGACATGGCCCTCCAGAGGAAGATTCTTACTCTGATAGGCAAAGGAAATACCCCGAGCAATCCAGTTAATCAGTGTTCTCTTGGAGACTGGAAGTCCCAAATGAGAAGGATCAAAAGCAACAAAGAGCTGAGAGGACTTTCTATGTTGCTGTGTTCTTTGTAAGTAAAAGGCTAAAGCTCTTTTACAGTCCAAAGTATGAAGATTCCTTTCTGCATTTGATGCATGAGGCCTTGGAAAAAACACAGGCAGATAGACCGCTTGGTTTAGATGAAAAGGCGAGACCACCTAAAGTGTGGATGAGTCCTAAGGACTACCTTGTCATGATGGAACCTTGTATAAGGTGGATCAGCCACTAGTGCCTGTAACTCACTGATGCAACGTGCTGATGTGATTGCAATGAGAAAGATAACTTTCCAAGAAAGGAATTTCAATGAAGTAGTAGCTAAGGGTTCGAAAGGTGGCTTCATGAGCTGACCAAGAACCAGGTTTAAGTCCCATGCCACCGATGGTGGCCTAATGGGAGGCTTAGTTAGAAGAAGGCCTCTCATAAATCTTGCTATAAGAGGATGGGAGGAAATAGGTTGTTCATTTAGAGGCTTGAAAGAAGCTGCAATAGCACTCAAATGGACTCTCACTGAGTTAGTCTTAAGTCCTGCATTGGATAAATGAAGGAGATACTCCAGTAATGATTCCAGAGGTATCGCAAGAGGGTTAAGACCCTTCTGCGAACACCATATGGTAAACCTTTTCCACTTAAAAGCATAAGAACATCTTGTGGAAGGCTTCCTGGAAGCATAAAGGATATCCTTTATTTGCTGAGGGAGGTTAAGATCATGGAGATCTAGGCCTTCAGCAAACCAAGCCCTGAGATGCAGAGACTGGGGATTGGGATGCCATAACATTCCGTCCTCCTGAGACAGGAGATCTAGAGCAGACCCTAACTCCAGAGAGGGAGCTTGAGAGAGAGATGTAGAAGCAGAGGGTACCACACTTGCCGTGGCCAATGTGGAGCTATGAGAATCATGCGGCCTCTGTCTCTCTGAAGCTTGAACAGGGTTTTGGGAATTAGGGGAATGGGTGGAAAGGCATAAAGGAAGTCTTGACCCCAGTGAAGGAGGAAAGCATCCCTGGCCTGAGAGCCCTGAGCCGGAATTTTGGAACAGAACGGGGGAAGTTTGGCATTCAACGGACTTGCAAAGAGGTCTATGTCCAGGGTTCCCCAATTTTGAAAACTTTTGGCCACCTAGTCTGCATGTAGAGACCATTTGTGTGGAAGCAGAACTCGACTGAGTCTGTCTGCCCAAAAGTTTTGTATGCCTGGAAGATACATTGCCAGGAGATGAATCTGATGCTCTCTGGCGAGGGCCCATAGTCGCAAAGCTTCGTTGCAAAGCAACAGAGAGCCTGTTCCCCCCTGCTTGTTCACGTAGAACATGGCTACTTGATTGTCCGTCTGAATGAGGACTGTCTTGTAGCTGAGTAGGGTGTGGAACACTCGAAGGTCAAGGAAGATTGCTCTGAGCTCTAAGAGACTGATGTGTAGATGAGTCTCCTGTGGAGTCCAAGTGCCTTGGGTGGAGAGGTCTTGCAGATGAGCTCCCCAACCCATTGGAGAAGCATCTGTTATGAGAGCTGCCTGGGGTAAAGGTTGTTGAAAAGGGGACCCCTGTTGGGCATAAACTAATGTTGCTCCAATGTTAACTGGAGAATTCCAATTATAATTGTGTTCCCACAACGTTATTCAATCAGTAACAAATCCAATCTTGCAATAAAGGCTTTATAAATTATATGTCGAAGACAATTTCAATGTGCAACTGGTCTCAGACCTCAATGGAGCTACGGTTGTAATATTTCACCAACCTAATGCTCCGTTTTGCATCAATGACCATAGGTGTTGCTCATTCAGAACATAATGTCTCTCAATATATTTAACATGACTATATTCAAAAAGAACTGTGCTTATCTTTGCTTCAATCTCCCAACGCCAATCTCAGCACTGCCGCGTTTCACTATCAACACGTTTCATCAGGGGTTCCTCGCACAGTATGTCTCATCCATTTTACATCTGATGGAGGGAATCAAGCATAAATATCTCCATTAAGGACCCCAGTAACAGGTTTTGAGTGGACTGCCACCATTGGAGGGACAAAATAAGGCTATTTGTGTTTGCTATTTTGTCTGACAGGCACTGCCTGGGTCCATTGAGTGGATAAAGTCTACTGGGCTGCTCTCATATAGAGGCGAGCATAAGGAACCACATGCACTGTAGATGCCATGTGGCCTAGTAGTTATAACATTTCTTGAACAGTGAGATGAGGCTTTAGCACTGCTTGAGAAGCTAACTGCACCATGCGAAGGCAACGGGTCTGAGGAAGATAGAACCTTGCTTTTCTGGTGTCCAACAAAGCTCCTATGAACTCTAGAGACTGAGTGGGAGTTAGACTGGATTTTGGGATGTTTATGACCAAACCCAAATACTGAAGGATATGCATTGTGCAAGACAGAGCAATCCTGGCCTCTGACTCTGATGGGGCTCGAATGAGCCAGTTGTCTAAGTAGGGGAAGACGAATATTCCTAGAGTGCGAAGAAATGCAGCTACCACAGCCATGCATTTCGTAAACACCCTTGGTGCTGAGGCCAGGCCAAAAGGAAGCACCCTGTACTGGTAGTGCTTTCCTTGAAAAAGGAACTGAAGGAACTTTCTGTGAGTTGGATGGATGAGAACATGAGTGTACGCATCCTTGAGATCTAGAGAACAAAGCCAATCCTGATTCTGAAGGTATGGCAGCAGAGTTCCCAGAGAAATCATCTTGAATTTCTCTTTGAGCAGGAATTTGTTCAATTCTCTGAGGTCTAAAATAGGTCTGTGTCCCCCTGTTTTCTTTGGGATAAGGAAATAGGGGGAGTAGAATCCTGTACCCTGTTGATAGATGGGTACTTCTTCTATTGCCCCTTGGGCAAGGAGCATAGTGACCTCTTGATCTAACAGTTTGATAAAAGAGGTCTGAGAATTGAACTGTCTTACCACTGTGGGAGGGGGCATGCACAGGAAGTGAAGCTTGTACCCCTCTTTTATAATGGAGAGTGTCCAATGTTCTGCTGTTATTTGCCCCCATCTGGGGGCAAAATGAGACAATCTTCCTGGAATGGTGGAAGGCTCTGTTCCATTGAGGGCCAGGAAGGCTACGTTCTCTAGAAGAAAGTCAAAGGCCTTGTGGAGGCTGAGACTGCTGAGATGGTTGAGGCTTAGCAGTCTTTGCTTTCCTTTGTTTAGGTGGTTGCTGACCCTTCCGGGCAGGCTGACCTGCAGAACGTCCCTGCTGGGAATAAGAGGGGTAAAACCTCTTCTTCTTGGAGAAGAATGGTTTCTTGAAAATTTTCTTTCTTGCAGGATCAGCAGTGGCCTTGGACAATCTATCCAAGGTGGAGTTGTCAGCATCCAACTCATTGGCTTTCCCTTGCTAATCTTTGCCAAACAGATTCTCACCTGTACAAGGAATATTGCCCAGTTTGTCCTTACCCAGAGCTCCAAATCAGATGCCTGGAGCCAGGCAATTCTACGTACAACTATGGCAATGGCAGAGGTTCTGCTTATCCACTCAAAACAGTCAAAAGCTGCACGGTTGACAAACTTAGAAACATCCTGGGCATGTTTAACCAGTGTGAGAAAGTCTTGTCTCTTATCTTCAGGAAGAAGAGGGCTCAAAACCTCTAAATCACCTGTGACTTCCTTAAGGAACATTCCCATATATAAAATATAGGAAATGATCCTGGCAGAAAGCATGGAAGCCTGGAAGGTACGATGTCCAAAGGCATCCAAGGTTCGACACTCACATCCTGGAGGATTAGAGGCATGCCTCTTTGCATTTCTGATCCTTCTCATAGCTGACTCCACTACGATAGAGTGGTGGGGAAGCTGAGTTTTCTGGAAACCAGGACACGGAGGCACTCGGTACATGGTATCCAGTCTACGGGAGTGAGGAGAGGTGGTAAGAGGTGTCTCCCACATTCTCAACATGAGATCATGTAAGATCTCATGGATAGGCAAAGTAGCTGCCTCCTTAGGAGCTTTGCGATATTGTAAAATCTCCAACTCCTTTGCCCTGGGCTCTGTTTCAGGAGCCACAGTAATGGACAGACCTCGAGCCACCTCCCTGATGAAGTCCTGAAAGGAGATATCCTCTGGAGGAGACATCCTGCGTTTAGGGGAGGAAGGCTCCTCTGGGAGAAGTATTCCGGTACCGACAGAACTGTCAGAATCCTCAGATTCCTCCGAGGACTCAAAGTACCTTCTGTCTGGATGCTCTTGTAGAGCCCGATACCCGTACCGACCAAAGTCGGTACTGGGGGGGGAATCGGTACTGGTGTATTGGTACCGGAAGGCATAGGAATGACTGGGTGCCGGCAATGCGAACACTGATACTGGTGCCAGAGTCGGTGCCGGTACCGGTTGAACTGTCTGACGCAGTTCCGAGGGTGTCGATGCCGCAAGGAGAGCCGCCAGACTGCGTTCAATAGCCAGGAACCTCTGGTCTATCGACGCTGCCGATGCCTGGGTGTCGGTACCAGAGAAAACAGCCGGTACCTCAGAACATGGCACCAGTAGTTCTGCCGAGGTTGAGGCCTCGAGAACATCCTGGAGCCCCGATAATGCTTTGGAAGTGGAAGCCTCCCGCCGGGGCAATTTTGCTGGTGCAGAATCCTCAAGGGCAACGCCAGAGGCATCTCGATGCTTGGAAGGAGATCTACCCTTTGAGGACCGGCCGGACTTATGTTTAGTTACCTGAGATCCACGGGAGGAAGACGAAGCCCTGGAAGACGTCGATGCCACCGAGGCTGCATCGGAGGGAAACAGGGTACTGAGCTTGGCAGCTCAGTTCTGTCGACCCCTCTTGGACATCATGGCACAGGCCATACATTCCGTGATGGAGTGGTCAGGACCTAAAAATTTAAGACACCACTCATGGGTGTTGGTGACGGAGATGGTACCGCCACACTTGGTGCACATTTTGAAACCCGAAGCGGGTTTATCCATAGTGGAGGAAATTTCGGGCCTAAGGCCCAAAATGGCGTGCGCACCTGGAAAAACAAAATTGGAAAAAAGTACTAACTATATATATATATTTTTTTTTTTAAAGAAAGAAGAACCGGCGGTACCGGTATAGCGTCGAGGAAGGCAGACGCGACCACAAAAAGAAAGATAATAAGGAAAATTTTCTGCGGTGACAGGAATAACGACCTGCTGGCTCCGCGGAAAACGAATAACTGGAGAGAGGCAGTTGGGAAAGGCGGGAAGGCAGCACGCAGGCGCTGTGGGATGCTCCCAAAAGCTTTCTAATTGGACGCTGGGGAGTGTTCCCGCACAGGCTCTGTCGGTACCGACGATACCCATATGTGAAGACTACATTCCTGCTTGTTCCTGGAGATAGTAAAATCCTTCAAAGTGCAATCCACCAAAGACTCAAAAGGCAGCTCCTTGAGATGGACATTACCAAATTGAGGTTCCATGGCAGAATGACTGAATACACTGGCGGCCGCACCAGCTTTACTGCTCTGAGAAAGCAAACTATATCTGGATGCGACATTAGAGGCACCCCTCTAACTCTGCCCCTATAGCATGAGAGTGCAGCCACCTAAACTCTTAATTGCAGGCCAGACACTTGCCCATACCAGCCTGCAGAAACGCCAAGACCTCTGACGCCAAGCACACCAATATTGGAAAACTCTCCACACGCGAATATATGCCAGTAAAGTGGGTTGTCTATGGGCCTTGAGCAAGGTTGCTATCACCGCAGGTGCATATACTCTCTTTCTTAACTGTGCCCTCTCAAAAGCCATGCTGTAAGCGAAAACCGACCCACCTGTGGCATCCAAACGGGTTCCTGACTCAGCGGATCCTCTCAAGCCTGGAGACGCCACGGTCTGTTGTCCGTCATACGTATCAGATTCATGTACCACGGCTATCTTGGCCAGATAGGGGCGATCAGGAGCACTATGCCCCTGTGCACCTCTCTCTCGCACTACCCTGCCGATCAGAGGCCAGGGAGATAAGACATACTGAAGCCGTTCTGTAGGCCACAGCTGAACCAGACCGCCGAGCTCTTCCGACATGCGCTCTCTCCTTCTGCTGTAAAATCGTGCCACTTTGGCCGACTCGCAAGTCGCCATCAGGTGCATGATGGGCTGCCCCCACCGGCGCACCAACTGGTCGAAGGTGCTCTGCTTGAATGTCATCTCCACCAGGCTGATCCTCACTTTGCTGAGATAATCCGCCTGTACATTCTCTCGCCCAGCCATGTGTGCTGCCGAAAGAGCTAACAGACCATCAACAGACCGGCTCCTCTTCCAGTTGCACACTGCCTGTACCGCCCTGCCAACTGATGTATGCCACTGTTGCAGTGTTGTCTGAGAATACTCTCATGGTCGTCCCCTGCAACCGGTCCTGAAAGCTTTGCAGGGCCAAGAAAATTGCTCTCAGCTCTAGACGATTTATGGGCCACTGCGCCTCCTGCTCCTTGTAGAGGCCCTGTGCAAACTGAGCTTCACAATGTGCTCCCCAGCCGACAAGGCTGGCATCTCTTGTGAGCTGTATCCAGTGCAGAATCTCCAGGGGCATGCCCTTCAGGAGCATGTCTGGATGGAGCCACTAATTGAACGTGTTTCTTTCTTCCTCTGTGCAAGGCAGTGGCGTGAAAACGGGGTGATGCTGCGCCTATCACCTGCGCAGCAGAGCTCTCTGTAATGGTCGCATATGTGCCCGAGCCCAAGTGACCATCTTGATCGATGCTGCTATGAAGCCCAACACTTGTAAAGCACAGTTACTTACCTGTAAAAGGTGATCTCCGGGAACAGCAGGAATTAGTCCTCACATATGGGTACGTCGGTACCGACGGAGCCCGCGCGGGAAAGCTCCCCAGCTTCCCAGAAGGAAAGCTTTTGGGGCCTCCCACTGCGCATGCACGCTGCCTTCCCGCCTTCCTGACCAACTCTCCTCAGTTCGAGTTTAAAGCTGAGACAATAGAGAGAGGAAAGGAAAGAGAGAGATAGATACAACTCCTAGGGAAGGCGGGTGGGTTGTGAGGACTAATTCCTGCTGTTCCCACAGATCACCTGTTACAGGTAAGTAACTGTGCTATCTCCAGGAACAAGCAGGAATAAGTCCTCACATATGGGGACTCCCTAGCTGAGATGCCTGGGAGATCCCCTGAAGGGTATGAGACCCTGAAAGGTTCCTCATCTTCCTATGGATCTCAGGCATCCATTCAGGGAAGGTGGGCTGGAGTTGTTCAAGAATGGAACAGGTGTCTGAGGACAGCCTGACCAAACAAGGCATCCCGGCGGGAGTCCTTGTCCAAACAGTAATGGGCTGTAAAGGTATGAACCGAGGCCCAGGTGGCTGCTCGACAGATCTGGTCAATGGACACAGAGTTTAAATGAGCCATAGAGGTGGCCATGGCCCTCACATTGTGAGCGGTGACATGGCCCTCCAGGGAAAGGTTTTTACTCTGGTAAGTAAAAGAGATACACTGAGCAATCCAATTGGAGAGTGTTCTTTTGGAGACTGGAAGTCCGAAATGAGAAGGATCAAAAGCAACAAAAAGCTGAGAAGACTTTCGATGTTGCTGTGTCCTGTGGAGGTAAAAGGCAAGAGCTCTTTTACAGTCTAGAGTATGAAGGTTCCTCTCTGCACTGGATGCATGAGGAGCTGGAAAAAAGACAGGTAAATATACCTCTTGATTAAGATGAAAAGGGGAAACCACTTTAGGCATAAAGTGGGCATTGGTCCTAAGGACCACCTTATCATGATGGAACCTTGTATAAGGTGGATTAGCCACTAGAGCTTGCAGTTCACTGATACGGCGAGCTGAGGTGACTGCAATAAGAAAAATAACCTTCCAGGAAAGAAATTTAAAGGAGGTAGTGGCTAAGGGTTCAAATGGTGGCTTCATAAGCTGACCAAGAACCAAATTTAAGTCCCATGCCACCGGAGGAGGTCGAATGGGAGGTTTAGTTAAGGTTAGGCCTCTCATGAATCTTGCAATAAGAGGATGAGAGGAAACAGGTTGTCCATTGATGGGCTTAAGTGATGCCGCAATAGCACTCAAATGGACTCTTACTGAATTCGTTTTGAGTCCTGCATTGGAGAAATGCAGGAGATATTCCAAAAGAGAATTCAATGGGAGTGCTAGAGGGTTAAGACCCTTTTGAGCACACCAAATGGAAAATCTTTTCCATTTAAAAGCGTAAGAACGCCTAGTGGAAGGTTTCCTAGAGGCATGTAGGATATCCTTCACTTGCTGCGAAAGATTGAAGTGGTGAAGGTCTAGGCCTTCAGTAACCAAGCTCTGAGGTGAAGGGACTTGGGGTTTGGGTGCCACAAAGTCCCCGCCTCCTGAGACAGAAGGTCTGGAGCCACTCCCAAGTCCAGGGAGGGGGCTTTGGAGAGATGCAGAAGTAGAGGGTACCACACTTGGCGTGGCCAGCGTGGAGCTATGAGGATCATGGACCCTTGATCCCTTTAAAGTTTGAACAGAGTCTTGGGAATCAAAGGAATGGGAGGAAAGGCATACAGGAAGCCCTGACCCCAATGCAGGAGGAAGGCATCCTTGGCCTGAACTCCCTGACACGGAATTCTGGAACAGAACCGGGGAGGTTTGGCATTCCACGGACTTGCAAAGAGGTCTATGTCCGGGGTTCCCCATTTCTGGAAGATTCTGAGTACCTGATCCATGTGCAGGGACCATTCGTGTGGAAGCAGAACTCGACTGAGTTTGTCTGCCCAAGAGATTTGGATTCCTGGAAGATATACTGCCAGGAGATGGATTTGATGCTCTCTGGCGAAGACCCATAATCTTAGAGCTTCGTTGCAAAGCGACAGAGAGCCAGTCCCTCCTTGTTTGTTTATGTAAAACATGGCTACTTGATTGTCCATGTGAATAAGGACTGTCATGTTGCTGAGGAGGGTATGAAAAACTTTGAGAGCCAGAAAGATTGCTCGAAGTTCCAAGTGGTTGATATGAAGGGTGGTCTCTTGTGGAGACCAAGTGCCCTGAGTGGAGAGATCTTGGAGATGAGCCCCCCAACCTGTTTGGGAGGCATCTGTTGAGGGTTGCTTGGGGCAACAATGGTTGAAAGGGGGCCCCCAACAACAGATTTTGAGTGGATATCCACCATTGGAGAGACCAAAAGAGACGATTGGAGTTTGCTATTTGGTCTGAGAGAGCTCCTGATGCTTGAGTCCACTGGGTGGATAAAGTCCATTGAGCTGCTCTCATATGTAGGCGAGCATAAGGCACCACATGCACTGTGGAGGCCATGTGGCCTAATAGTTGTAGCATCTCTCTGGCAGTCAAGTGGCTTCTGGACTGAGTCTGAGAGGCTAAGTGCACTAGACGTTGGCAACGGGCCAGAGGTAGATAGGCCTTTGCAGTGGTGGTATCCAAACAGGCCCCTATGAACTCCAGGGATTGCGTAGGGGTGAGTTGAGACTTTGGCAGATTGATCACAAGTCCCAGATACTGCAGGATGCGTCTGGTGCGATCCAGGGAAGTCTGAGTCTCGGACTGAGATGGAGCTCGGATGAGCCAGTCGTCCAGGTATGGGAAGACAAAAATTTCCAGGTCGCGTAGAAATGCAGCTACTATTGCCATGCATTTGGTAAATACCCTTGGAGCAGAGGCTAGACCGAAGGGAAGTACTCTGTACTGGAAATGTTTTCCCTGGAACAGAAACCGTAGGAATTTTCTGTGGGATGGATGGATGAGTATATGTGTGTACGCATCCTTGAGATCTAGAGAACAAAGCCAATCCTGACTCTGTAGGTATGGAAGGAGAGTACCTAGAGAAAGCATCTTGAATTTCTCCTTGTATAGAAATTTGTTCAATTCTCTGAGATCCAGAATGGGTCTGTACCCCCCTGTTTTCTTGGGAATGAGAAAATAAGGGGAGTAAAAACCTGATCCCTGTTGAGGAAGAGGAACCTCTTCTATTGCCTTTTGGGCGAGAAGAGTGGTCACCTCCTGACTCAACAGGTCTAGGAGAGATGGGGGAGAATTGAAACTTCTCACCATGGTATGGGGAGGAAGGTTGGAGAAATGTAGTTTGTAGCCCTCTCTGATGATAGAGAGGGTCCATTGTTCTGATGTGATTTGCTCCCATCTGGGAGCAAAATGAGTTAACCTTCCTGGAATGGTGAGAGGTTCTGGTTTTAGAGCCAGAAAGGTTAAGTTCTCTAGATTTAAGTCAAAAACCCTGAGGGGGTTGGGACTGTTGGGCTGTAGCAGCCCCTGCAGGTTTTGCCCTGGCCTGTTTAGGCTGCTGACGCTTAGGAGCAAAGCGAGCTGCAGAAGATTGTTGGCCAGTATTTGTGGCAAATCTGGCCTTCTTGTAGAAAGGCTTTTTGAAAGATTTTTTCTTGACAGGGGTAGAGGTAGACTTAGAAAGTCTATCTAATGCAGCATTTTCTGCATCCATTTGAGTGGCTTTGATTTGCCACTCCTTACCAAACAGATTCTCACCTGTACAGGGCAAATTTCCCAACCCTTCTTGGACCCAGGGTTCTAGGTCAGAGGCCTGGAGCCAAGCAATTCTGCGAGCCGCAATGGCAATACCTGAGGCTCTGCTAGCACCCTCAAAGGAGTCAAAGGCTGCTCTGTTGGAGAACTTTGAAATATCTTGGGTATGCTTTAGCAAAAGAAGCAACTCCTCCTTTCTATCCTCTGGGATAAAGGGGAGAAAATGGCGTATCTTTAATGCAATCTCCTTCGGAAACATGCCCATATAGAGGCTGTATGAGTTGATTCTGCCAATAAGCATACTTGCTTGGAAGATTTTTCTTCCAAAAGCATCCAGAGTCCTACATTCTCTTCCTGGGGGAGTAGAAGAGTGTCTTTTAGCACTCTTTATCCTTTTCATAGCTGACTGCACCACGATGGAGTGGTGAGGGAGCTGAGTTTTTTGAAACCCAGGAGAAGGGGGGACACGATACATGGTGTCCAGACGACGAGAATGTGGAGATAGGGTGAGAGGAGTCTCCCATAAGTCCATCATGTGTTCTTGAAGAATTTCATGGATGGGCAAGGTGACTGCCTCTTTGGGAACCTTAGAGTATCCTAAAATGTCTAACTTTTTTGCTCTAGGTTCTTTTTCAGAGGATACAGAAATAGAAAGACCTTTAGCTACTTCAATGATGAAGTCTTGAAAGGATAAATCCTCTGGAGGAGACATTCTCCTCTTTGGAGAAGAGGGCTCCTCAGGTAGAGTAAGGGATACTTCAGCAGAGTCATCTGATGAATCAGAATCATCAGAAGACTCAAAAGTATCGTCTGTTTGCTTCCAGGGATCGATAAGCGTATCGACCGGTATCGACATCGGGGGTACCCGGAACCGGATCGGTATCGTGAAAAACCCCGGAACCGGGAACCGGAATCGGTATCCTGGTCGATGTGGATGGCCTGGGTACCGGTATCGGTTGTGGTACCGGAACCGGAGTCGGTACCGCAGGGTGCGGTACCGAGGGCGTCGCAGCCTTAATGAAAGCGAAAATGGCCTGCTGCATGGATTGAACTGTTTGATCCATGGACTGTCTGGATGTCGGTACCGGATGAATGAGCCGGTACCCCAGAACAGTCTAACAGGTGATCGGTCGAGGCCATGCCATCGATGTCAACCTCTAACCCCATAGGAGGAGCTTTGGAAGCCGGAGCTTCCCGCCGGGGTTGTTTGGCTGGGGCAGGGTCCTCAGGGTCAAGCCCAGGGGTATCTCGATACTTAGAGGGAGATTTGACCTTTGAGGACCTGCCAGAGGAATGTTTGGTTACCTGAGATCCATCAGGAGAGGAAGATCTGGAAGATGTCGATGCTAGAGTATCTGTAGAAAACAGCATGTGAAACTTGGCTGCCCGGTTCTGTAAGCCACGTTTAGACATCAAAGAACAGGATGGGCAATCCGGAATGGAATGGTCAGGCCCCAAACATTTAAGACACCATTCATGGGTGTCTGTGACTGAAATAGTACCGCTGCACTTGGTGCATTTTTTAAACCCAGAGGCTTGTTTCTCCATGAGGGAGAATTTATGAAGGCCTAAAGGCCTCACAGAACAAACACACCAAGTGAGGAAAAAAGAAGATTTTTTTTTTTTAAGAAATAAAGGAAAAAAGACCGGCGGTACCGGTCTGGAATCGGGGAAGGCAGACACGCGGCCAAAGAAATAAATTAAAATAACAACTTCTTCAGCGGTGACAGGAACACGACCTGCTGGCTCCGCGGAAAAAGAAGAACTGAGGAGAGTTGGTCAGGAAGGCGGGAAGGCAGCGCGCATGCGCAGTGGGAGGCCCCAAAAGCTTTCCTTCTGGGAAGCTGGGGAGCTTTCCTGCGCGGGCTCTGTCGGTACCGACGTACCCATATGTGAGGACTTATTCCTGCTTGTTCCTGGAGATATAATGCTACACTGTTGGTCTTTGCATCCCCAAGAACTGTTGAATCTGGTCCTGCAGCTTATGTACTCTTGCTATTGGTAGCGACTCTTCCCACCAGCATCTGAAACCAAGCGCCTAGATATTTCAGATCTTGCGACGGTGTGATTAGACTTCTGGTGAACTTGGCCACCCAGCCAAGGCTCTGAAGGAACGCAATAACCTGTTCCATCACCCTCATGCTCTCCTCCTAGGACTTTGCCCTTATGAGCTAATCGTCGAAGTACGAGTGAACGAGGATGCCTTTTTCCCTGAGCGCCGCTGCCACGACCACCATGACCTTGGTGAAGGTGCAAGGCACGGTCGCCAGTCCAAAAGGCAGTGCCCAGAAAGTGTAGTTATTCACCTATAACAGGTGTTCTCCAGGGACAGCAGGAATCAGTCCTCACATATGGGGTGATGTCGGCACCGATGGAGCATTTCCCCAGCTTTCAAAGTAAGTCTTTGGGAATGCTACCACACATGCATGGTCCCCTTCCTGCCCAAGGGTGCCATCTTAGGCAAAGACAAAAAGGTAAAGTAGGCAACTCTAAGAGAAGAAGGGAAGGGTTGTGAGGACTGATTCCTGCTGTCCCTGGAGAACACCTTTTACAGGTGAGTAACTACGCTTTCTCTAGGAACAAGCATGAAGTCAGTCCGCACATATGGGGACGCCCTAGCTCCAGGCTGCCAGGGCCCGAACCACGACAGCAACAATGGCGACCCAAGGGAGGTCGTGAGTTGCAGAAGGTGAGTCCTACCAATAGACTCTGCAGACCCAAGTGTCCAGCATCAGCATAACTCTGAAAGGCATTGTCCCTGAGGGATTCACTCTCAAGGCAGTAATGGGCTGAAAATGTTTGGACTGAAGACCACGTGATGGCCTTTCATTTTTCTTGCACTGGCACTGCGCGTAGGTTGGCCATTGATGTGGCCATAGCCCTCATGTGATGAGCAGTAATCCGGCGTTCCAGAGAGGCCCGCTCGCTCATGAGCGAGGGCAATGCAGTCCGCCATCCAGGAGGACAGCATTCACTTAGTTACAGGTAGCCCCAGTCTGCTAGGGTCATAGGAGATAAAAAGCTGAGGTGCTTTTCAGTGGGCCTTGGCCCTCTGTAAATAAAAGGATAGGACCTTCTTGCAATCCAGGGTATGCAAGACGACCTCCTCCCTGCTGGCATGCAGCCGTGGGAAGAAGGTGGAGAGACCTACCTCCTGATTGAGGTGAAGAGTGGACACTACCCTTTTGGGAGGAATTTGGGGTGCAAGCACTGCACCACCCTGTTCGTATAGAATCTGGTATAGGGCGGGTCCACCACCAGGGCCTGCAGCTTGCTTACTCTGCAAGCGGACATCAATGCCACCAGGAAGGCTGGGAGAGCACCATATTGAGGTCCCATTCCGCTGCCGGAGGGTAGGGGGGGGGGGGCTTGGAGAGTAGGAGGCCCCTGAGAAATCTGGAGACTAGAGGCTGGCCTGAGAGGGGCTTCCCCTCTATAGGGTGATGGTAAGCCACTATGGTGCTGAGATGCACCTTCACCAAGTTAGATTTCAAGCCCGAGTGTGAGAGGTGCAGCAGGTACTGCAGCACGAGCTTTACCCGACAGGAGAATGGGTTCTCATTCCTTTCTGCAGACAGACGGAGAACCTCCTCCACTTGAAGGCGTAAGCCCTTTTGGTGGATGGCTTCTGGGAGGCCAGGAGGATTTCCTCGACCTCACCTGAGAGGTTGAAAGGGGCCTGTGCTATCTTTTCAGCAGCCACACTGTCAGCGTTAGGGACCCCAGGATGGGGTATAGCAGGGAGCCTCCCTCCTGGGACAGGAGGTCTGGGTCCAAGCTCCGGCCCAGTGGTACTGGGGTCGCCACCGACAGGGAGAGCAGAAGGGGAAACCAGGGCACAATAAAGTTCACTGAGACATGCTCGCTCTGGATCTTGAAAAGGCACTTGGCTATCAGAGGTGTCAGTGGGAATGCATAAAGCAGGCCCTGTGATCAAGAGATCAGGAAGGCATCCACTGCCATTCTCCTGTGGCGTGGCTGAGGAGAGCAGAATTTGGGCAACAGGGAGTTGTCCAGGGAGGCGAACAGATCCAGCCAGGGTCTTCCCCAGAGGCAGAAAAGCCTCTGGGTCACTTTTGGGTCTAGGCACCACTCATGAGGCTGAAGGACCCGGCTGAGGTTGTCCTGACCAGGTAAGTACACAGCCCTCAGAAGCATATGGTTGCACACTGCAAAAGAGTGGCGGGCCACTGCCTCCTCAAAGAGGGAGAAGGAGCCCATACCCCCTGCTTGTTCACATAGAACATGGCAACCTGATTGTCTGTCTGTATGAGGACCGGGAGGTTGCTCCGGAGGCAGTGGAAGGCCTGAAGGGCCAGGAAGATGGCCCTGAGCTCGAGGAGATTGATTTGCAGGAGGGATTTCTCTGGGACCAGGTGCCTTGGATGCACTGGACCTCGCAATGTGCACCCCAGCCTACAAGGGAGGCATCTGTCATTAAGACCCTCTGAGGGGTTGGTGCCTGGAAGGGCATCCCTGCCTTGAGGTGACGTAGGGACTGTCACCAGGTACGGGAAGCCTCCACCTGGTAGGTGACCTTCACTCTGTCCCTCAGCCTGCCCGTTGCCTGTGTCCACTAGGAATGGAGGTACCACTGGGCTGCCTGCATATTCAGGCAGGCCAGAGATATAACGTGAAATGTTGAGGCCATGTAGCCTAGCAGGCGGAGAAGTGGGCAAGCTGGCACCGAACTGGAGCTCTACAGATCCCTTGCCAGCTGCATCAGGTGGTGGGATCTCTCCATGGGGAGGAAGGCCCTGACCTGCAGTGTGTCCAGCTGGGCCCATATGAATTCCAAGTCTTGGGCTGGGGAGAGGCTGGACTTGGGAGAGTTGATGATGAACCGCAACTGCTGCAGGGTGTGGATAGTGAGCCTTGTGGCCTGTCTGGCCTCGAGATGTGTGATGCTTCTGATGAGCCAGTCATCCAGGTAAGGGAAGAAGTGGGCCCCCTGGAGGCGCACATGGGCAGCTACGACTGCCAGGCATTTTGTAAAGATCCTTGGAGAGGAAGCGAGGCCGAAAGGCAGCACCCTGTACTGGTAGTGCTGCTCCCCCCTCCCCCACCACGAATCTCTGGTAATGTCAGTGGGAGGGGTGGATCAAGATGTGGGTGTAAGCACCCTTGAGATCCAAGGAGCAGATCCAGTCTCCCTGGCGGAGATAGGGCACAGTGTCTCAAGGGAGAGCATCTTGAATTTTTCCCTCACCAGGAACTTGTTCAAGTTGCGCAGGTCCAGGATGAACCAGAGACCCCTTGTTCTTTTTGGGACAAGGAAACACCTTGAGTAGAACCCCTTTCCCCAGAGGTGATGAGGTGCCGGTTCCATTGCCCTGTCCCTGAGCAAGCCTGCGAGTTCTGTGGAGAGCAAGGCCTGGTGGAGGAGAGGCTGTGGTGGCTCTCCTAGGAAGAAGTCTGGAGGGTTCTGATGCAGATGCAGGAAATACCCCTCCTGCACCACTCGCAGAACCCACTGGTCTGTGGTATGCTGGCCCATCTGTGGATGAAAGAGACCAATCGACCTCCTGTGGGCTGAGGTGGGCCTCCCAGGGAAGGGGAAGCCCAGCCCAGGGAGTCAAAAACATCCCCTTGATTTGGTGGGAGTTGGTATCTGGGGCTTGGGAGCCTTGGGCTTCCTAGGCCCTTGTCCCTGGTCTTTTGGCTGTGAGGACTGGTGAGGCTGCCCCGAGTAAGGCTGGTAGTGGCCAGCCTGGGAGTAGCTCTTTTTCCCTGAGGATTTTTTCCTTGGGACAGCCGAGGTCTTTTTGGGCAGCCTCTGCCATGTCACTACCTCGGCCTCAATCTCCACAGCCTTATCAGACACCAGATTCGTGAATAGGTTCTCACCATTGCAGGGGACATCCAGGAGCTTCTTCTGTACCCAATGCTCCAGGTAAGAGGTCTGTAGCCATGCCTGGCACCGATGCCAGCGGCTGCAACCCTGGCTGCAGACTCAAACTCATCATAGGCGGCCCGGGAAAGGAATTTGGAACAGTCCCGGATGCCTGTTGTTAGGGAATGGAACCTTTGCAGAGGTTCCCCGGCAAGGCCTGCCGAGAGCCCCGAGAGTTCCTGTATCAGGCACTTAAGGTACATTCCAATGTACGAGGGTTGCTCAGAAAGTAATGCCCCACATGTTTTCTCAGTCCAGAATGAAGACAGAGGTGTGAAATTGAAAGGGTAGTAACTTGGAACTTCAAAGGACACGTGTGTAATTTTACAGTCGTCTGACAAATAGCGAGGCGGTAGTGATCCTTCAAATGGTGTCTGTGAGTGACACACGGTACAAACAACAAGCTGTAATTGAATTCTTGGTGGAGGAGAAAGTGTAAGAAACATTCACAAACGGTTGTGTGCTGTGTATGGAAGTTCTGTGGTAGATAGGAGCACTGTTGGACGATGAGTAACGAGAGTAAAGGCTTCAGGAAGTGGTAAAACGGAACTGGAAGATCGGCCGCGGTCTGGACGTCCTGCCTCAGCCACCAGTCCAGACAAGTTGCAGCGCCCTGTGATAGCTGCCAGCGGGCATTAAAATACTGTAAGCTGTTGCGGTGTGTCTTGCACACGCCTTTGAATATCCCAAAGAGACAATAATTGCCATTGCACTACCTCTACTGACGGAAAGCTGTACGGACAATTCCCGACTCGTGATGCGCCGATCCGCACGAATAATGTCATCAGTGCGCTGCAACTTGTCTGGACTGGTGGCTGAGGCAGGATGCCCAGACCGCGGCCGATCTTCCAGTTCCGTTTTACCACTTCCTGAAGCCTTTACTCTCTTCACCCATTGTCCAACGGTGCTCCTATCTACCGCAGAACTTCCATACACTCAGGCAGAGATTTGGGACTGGAAGCTCTGTGAGAGGAGAGAGAGAGATTTGGAAATCATCAGCATAAAAAAATGGTACAGAAAACCGAGAGACGAGAATACTAGAGGGAAGAAATATAGGAAGAAAAAGAGGGCCTAGAACAGACATTTAAAGTACACTAACAGAGCAGAAAAACAATGGAGAAAGGACCACAAGAAGATATTTCAGTCTAAGAATAAAACTAAGATATCCTGAAATCCAATCGACTACTGTGCATCAAGGGGTAGATGGTGATAAACTGTGTCAAAAGTGGCAGACAGGTCAAGGCTGATGATATGGCCTCGACTATAGAGATCAATGGAGACTTTGGCAAAAGCAATTTCTGTGGAATGCAGAGGGTGAAAGTCAGCCTTGCAAAGATTACAATTTGAGATTAAGAAAAAAGTCAAGAAAGCGAATGTGACCAGCATGCTCAAGCAGTTTGGTTCTTTTCATATACAGTCAGCATAGTAGCTGAATTTCAGCCAAAGAGGCACTGCAGAACAGGTGCAGGAACACAGAACTCCAGAGTCAAAGCTGGCGTTTGGTGCACCTTACCTGTTGAGAGGGGGGCCAGGCAAGATTAGCCTCACCTGCTTATTTATTCTGCTTTGGATAAAAGTGCAACAGGAGCTATACAAAGAATCTGAGGTGCATGGACAGGAATTAAAGCAGGAATTTTACAGTTTTGCTCCTTGTTATCATCCCCCTTGCTTCCCTTCACTATGAACTATAAACGTGTGTTTAATGGGCTGCACACACCAGTCTTTCCCTATACAGCATCTCCTTTTGCACCTCTGGTCTGAGCTAAGCAGGGCCTCCATTTGGTGCTTGATTAGACTCTGTGCATACCTGGGGGATAGTGTGTATTTTTCTATTATCCATCTCATTTTTTCTAAAACTAGCTCCCACTGTGGTTCTTCCAACATTTGATGCACTTCAAACTTATAGGGCAAACCTGCAAAATATAAAAGAAACCCTATAGTAGCTTTCATAAAATGGACATTCATTATGGAAAATCACAAAGTCACATAAAATTTCTCTTTGCCAAATTCTGTTCACTGCACAACTAGTGAAACTGCTCGTCTGTTAATCATACCTTAATGATTTGATTCCTGCTCATCTTTGAACTTGAGACTTAGTAGTCTTAGCCATGGATATTGGTTAGTAAAGCAGTAACACAGAACAGCCTTGCTGGCAAGGTACCTAACACCCAATGCTTTGTAAAGCGCTGGAGCTCAGAATGTCTTTCTATGATTAACCTACTACACAAATACTGATGTGTATAATCACACTGTCAATGTCTACGGATGTTAGCAAGATTAAAGGAAATGCTTTCACAAAGCTGACTGTGATCTATGAACAAAGCACACGCAAAGCCAAGAATGTTCACATCCTAGTCCTTAAAACATGCATGGGCAGCCTCTTGTTTAGATACTTACGGTACGATCCATCACAGCTCAGTTCATCACTAATAACCAGACAAGTGAGCTGGGAGTACGGCATAGGATTATTCCGGTTATAAGGGCTTATGATCATCCCAATGAACATCGCTCCCCCTCGGGAGAAATAGCTCTGGAGGAAGAGATGTGCAAGATTTGAAGTTAACACAGCAAGTGAATGTTCAGAATAAAACCCACATTCTCAACTATTGTTTTATTGTTTTGGACTTAATAGTTGGCCCTTTTACCATGTGCGCCCTATAAATAAATGCTAAAAATCCTAGAAATCTAAACTGAAAGCAGCAAAACTGTACACAGTGTATTTGATCTAAGTGCTTTAATCGCATGCATACTAAAGGTTGATTTAATGAGCTGAGGCGTGGAGAAATAGCCTAATGGTTACAGCAGTAGGCCGAGAACCAGAGAAGCCAGAGTTCAAATCTCACTGCTGCTCCCTATGATCTTGGGTAAGTCACTTAACAACTCCTCATTGCCTCAGGTACAAACATAGGGTCTGATATTCAAAGGATTTATGCTTCTAACTTTGATAGCTCAGCTCCAAAACTGGCCTCTTTGAAAATGCACTAGGGCCGAGTGCCTAGATTTTTTCTTAAAGTTAGACTAAATCTCCTAAATTTAGGAGTACAATTTAGGGCCTGAAACAAAAAATACCCCTTCAGAACAACAAAATTCAGAAAAAACTGATGCTTTGAGCGAATGAGAATACAAAGATAAGCCTTGGTTAAATCCAGGGAAGTTAAATATAGGGGGCAGTATACTATAGGGGGTAAAATGCTTCTGTCCACGTAAGAAGAGCAGGATCTGGGCGTGATTGTTCTTGATGCTCTTAAGGTGGGTAAACGGGTAGAAAAAGCAAAAGCCAGAAGGATGCTTGGGTGTATAGGGAGAGGAAAGGCCAACAGGAAAAAGAGAGGGCGATTGTGCCTCTGTATGAGTCTTTGGTGAGACCTACAGCAATTTAGAGTACTGTGTGCAATTCTGGAGACCACACCTTCAAAAGGATATAAATAGAATGGGATCTGTGCAGAGGGTGGCTACCAAAATGGTTAGTGGGCTTCGCCATTGGGAAAGACTTAAAGATCTCAATATATATACTTTGGAAGAAAGATGGGAGAGGGGAGATATGATAAAGATGTTTAAATACCTCTGTACCATAAATATACAAGAAGAGAGCCTCTTTCAACTGAAAGAAAGCTCTGCAATGAGGGGACATAGGATAAAGGTGAAAGGAGACAGACTCAGTAGAAATTTGCAGAAATATCTTTCTTTACAGAAAGAGTGGTAGATGTGTGGAATAATCTCCCAGTAGAGGTACAAGGGGACAAAAACAGAAGATCTCTAAAGAAAAAAAGGACTATACCACTTAGTGGTTCATATGGAAAGGCAGACTGGATAGGCTGTATGGTCTTTATTTGCTGTCATGTTTCTATGTTTCTTTTCGTATGGCCACAATCACAGGGTGCATGGTCCACATGTGGAAATAGGGTACTTTTAGAGCCCTGTTCATGTCCTTGAGATCAAGAATCAGCCACCAAGTTCCCTCTTTCTTGGGAACAACAAAGTATATAGAATATCAGCCTGTGCCCCATGTGCTTCTCAGCACTGGGACCATGGCTTGAGCTGCAAAAGATGCTCCAAGGCAACCTGTATCACTTGAGCCTGACAAGGCGATACCATAAAAATGTCAGAGAGGGTCTATGCCAGCTTGAGCGTGTAGCCCTCTTGGATGACTTTCTGATACCCAGGTGTCTAAAATAATTCGGGCCTAGGGCAGGGTAAAACCGCTGCAGATGGACACCTATCGATTGTACCCCGCCAGGGCCTCCAAATCTTCATTGAGAAGACTTGGGGGCCCTGTTCCTCCTGTGGGGCCTTCTCTACCATCCTGGCAGCCTCCTCGAAAGGGCTGGCCCTGAGGGAAAAACCTGGACCTCTGCAAGCTACCAGGATCTAGCCAGCTGAAACTTCCAAGAGTCATGACCCTGCCCCTAGGAGGAAACCCTCCTTACCAGAGCCTTTGGGCCTATCATCTGGAAGGCAAGGGATCTTTGAGTTCCCAAGGTCCTTGACCAGCTTCTCCAAGTCCGCATCAAACCGCAACTGCCCCATGAAAGGGAGCTTGCTGAACAGCGTTTTGGAGGCCACATCGGCTGTCCAGTTCTGCAGCCACAAAAAATGTCGAGCGGACACCACAGTGGCCATATTCTTCAAAGATGTGTGAAGCAAGTCAGAGATCTGCCAAAAAACTCAAACCGGACTCCAGCCAGGCCAGGCCTGCCACACCCCACAGACTCCGCAAGGAACCCCACTGGGATTCTTCACAACCACCTCAGGCAGGCCCTGCAGCTTCAGTGTGGAGATCTCAAAGGATGCTTAAGCAGGGCTGCCATACGACAGTCTTGTGGCTCCTTCAAGGCGGCCCCACCTTCTACAGGTATGATCATCTTCCACAGGACCGCTGCCACTAGAGCATCTACCCAAAGCAGATGCAACCTCTCCTCCTCCTCAGATGGTCTGTGATAAATCTTCGCCATGGTCTTGCTGATGTGCAGCCCAGCATCTGGAGACTTCCACTCTGCTGCAATCATCTCCTTTATTGCCCTGTGAAAAGGGAAGAACCTGGGTGGCTTCAGCAGCTCATCCTCCACAATCTCTGAGGGTTCCAGCTTTGGCTCCTCAGTGATCCGCAAGGTTGCCAGCCTATGAGATACCAGAGAGGGCAGCTCATTCCTGTGAAAAATCTGCACCAGAGTCAGATCCTCACTCACAGGGATCTCATCCTCCTCCTTCCACCTGAGGAAGATCCTTAAAGAGATCAGAAGAGCACTCTAGGGCCTCCGAGGAGTCCAGCGACCCCACAGAGGCTGCATCCTCCTCCTCAGCCAATAGCTCTGCACGAGAATGCTTAGCTGCTGCAGGAGAAACCCTCCAATGGGGCAGTGGGGAAGTCTGAGCAGAGTACCCACCAGCCCTGTTTTAAGTAGAAGGCCTGATGAAATTAAAGCACAAATTCTGGGGAAAAGGAATAGGGTCCCCCTTAAACATTCACTTCTGCCGATCTAGCTGCAGGAACTATCAGCAGCTGTACAGTGGGCTCAGAGGGCTTCTCTTGAGTAGCAATGGCTGCAGCAGAAATGGTGGAGGTTTCCACCAAAACACTTTTGCCTTCTCTCGATAGAGAAGCGAGATAGCAGGAGTTCCCCTGACTGTCCCCTGGGCTACCAGGCTGCTCAAGAGAAGATCTGTGGCAGCCGCGCTTTCCCTTACACTGCTGCGGCACAGACTTTCAGAGAACTGTGCCTGACAGCTGCCACAGGCCACTTACCAGCTGCGGACCTCCAGCTCAGCAATGTGCATAGTAGTGCCCCTCATGGCGCTCACTCCCCATCGGCATGCACCTCTCTTCCGGTGCTGAACCTGGGCTTACTGGGCAGTCTTGCCAGGAGGCCTGCGGCACTTTCGCTGCTCCCCTGAATACATGCTCCAGAAATTGTTTTCTCTTGCTATTGTTTTCTCTTCCTATTTTTTTTTCTTTAGCAAAGGGATGAAACTGACAAGTCTGCCAGTCCTAAGAAAGCTCAACCCTCTGGCTCCCTCCCAGAGGTTGGGATGGGGGATAAAGCATAGTTACTCACCTGTAACAGGTGATCTCCAGGAACAGCAGGAATTTAGTCTTCACATATGGGTATCGTCGGTACCGACGGAGCCTGCGCGGGAACGCTCCCCAGCGTCCAATAGGAAAGCTTTTGGGAGCATCCCACAGCGCCTGCGCGCTGCCTTCCCGCCTTTCCCAACTGTCCCTCTCCAGTTGAGTTTACAGCTGAGACAAAAGAGAGAGGGAAACAGAGAAAGAAAAAGAGATAGAGAGATACAACTCCTAGGGGAGGTAGGTGGGTGGGTTGTGAAGACTAAATTCCCGCTGTTTCCGGAGATCACCTGTTACAGGGTGAGTAACTATGCTATCTCCAGGAACAAGCAGGAATGTAGTCTTCACATATGGGGACTCCCTAGCTGCAGATGCCAGGGAGAAACCCCAGAAGTTGTGTGCCCTTGTGAAAGGGCTCCACTTCCCCCCATGGATCTCTGGAATCCTACCAGGGATGGTGGGTAGGAGTTGATTAAGTATGGAACAGGTGTTGAAGAACAGTCTGACCAAACAAGGCATCCCGGCGGGAGTCCTTGTCTAAGCAGTAATGGGCTGTGAAGGTATGAACGAAGCTCAAGTAGCTGCTCGGCAGATGTCGTCGATAGACACAGAGTGAAGATGAGCCATAGAGGCTGCCATGGCTCTCACATTGTGAGCTGTGACATGGCCTTCCAGAGGAAGGTTTTTACTCTCATAGGCAAAAGATATACACTGGGCAATCCAGTTGGACAGTGTTCTTTTGGAGACTGGAAGTCCCAAATGACTAGGATCAAAAGCAAAGAGTTGAGAGGACTTCCTATGCTGCTGTGTCCTTTGTAAGTAAAAGGCTAGAGCCCTTTTACAGTCCAAAGTATGAGGATTCCTTTCTGCATTTGAGGCATGAGGCCTTGGGAAGAATACAGGAAGGTAAACCGCTTGGTTTAAATGAAAAGGTGACACCACCTTTGGCATAAAATGTGGATGAGTCCTAAGGACTACCTTATCATGATGGAACCTTGTATAAGAAAGATCAGCCACCAATGCTTGCAATTCACTGATGCGATGTACTGATGTGATTGCAAGAAAGATGACCTTCCAGGAAAGGAATTTCAAAGAGGCAGTGGCTAATGGTTCAAAAGGCGGTTTCATAAGCTGCCCAAGAACCAAATCTAAGTCCCATGCCACCAGTGGTGGCTTAATGGGAGGCTTAGTTAAAAGAAGGCCTCTCATAAAATCTTGCTATCAGAGGATGAGAGGAAATAGGTTGCCCATTTAGAGGCTTGAAAGAAGCTGCAATAGCACTCAAATGAACTCTCACTGAATTGGTCTTAAGCCCTGCATTAGACAAATGAAGGAGATACTCCAGTAATGATTCCAGAGGTATCGCAAGAGGGTTAAGACCCTTCTGCGAGCATCATATGGTAAACCTTTTCCACTTGAAAGCATAACAGCGTCTTGTGGAAGGCTTCCTGGAAGCATACAGGATATCCTTTACCTGCTGAGAAAGGTTAAGACCGTGAAGTTCTAGGCTTTCAGCAACCCGGCCCTGAGATGCAGAGACTGGGGATTGGGATGCCACAGCATCCCGTCCTCCTGAGAAAGGAGATCTGGAGCAGATCCTAACTCCAGAGGCGGAGCTTAAGAGGGATGTAGGAGCAGAGGGTACCACATTTGCCGTGGCCAATGTGGAGCTATGAGAATCATATGACCTCTGTCTCTCTGAAGTTTGAAAAGGGTTTTGGAAATTAGGGGAATGGGTGGAAAAGCATACAGGAAGTCCAGGCCTCAATGGAGGAGGAAAGCATCCCTGGCCTGACAACCCTGAGCCAGAATTCTAGAACAGAACTTGCGAAGAGGTCTATGTCCAGGGTTCCCCAAATTTGGAAACTTTTGGTCACCTGGTCCACATGGAGAGAACATTCGTGTGGAAGCAGAACTTGACTGAGTCTGTCTGCCCAAGAGTTTTGAATGCCTGGAAGATACACCGCAAGGAGATGAATCTGATGCTCTCTGGCCAGGGCCCATAGTCGCAAAGCTTTGTTAGCGACAGAGAGCCTGTTCCACCCTGCTTGTTCACAAAGAACATGGCTACTTGATTGTCCGTTTGAACTAGGACTGTCTTGTAGCTGAGCTGGGTATGGAATACTCAAAGAGCAAGGAAGATTGCTCTGAGTTCCAGGAGATTGATATGTAGATAGGCCTCCTGTGGAGTCCAGGTACCCTGGGTAGAGAGAGGCCTTGCAGGTGAGCTCCCCAACCCTCCTGTGAAGCATCTGTTGTTAGAATGGCTTGGGGTGGGGGTTGCTGAAAAGGAGACCCCACCAAAAGGTTCTGGGGTGACTGCCACCATAGGAGGGACAAAATAAGGTGATCTGAGTTTGCTATTTTGTATGACAGGCAATCTGACGCCTGAGTCCACTGAGTGGATAAAGTCCACTGGACTGCCCTCATATGGAGGCGAGCATAAAGAATCACATGCACAGTGGATGCCATGTGGCCTAGCAACTGTAACATTTCTCGAGCAGTGAGGTGAGGTTTTAACACTGCTTGGGAAGCCAACTGCACAATGTGAAGACAACGGGCCTGTGGAAGGTAGGCCCTTGTCTGTCTGGTATCCAGCAGAGCTCCTATAAACTCTAGAGACTGAGTGGGAGCAAGGTTGGATTTTGGGAAGTTTATAACAAGTCCCAAATACTAAAGGATACGTATTGTGCACGAGAGAGCAACCCTGGCCTCTAGCTCTGAAGGGGCTCGAATGAGCCAATCGTCTAAGTAAGGGAAGACAAATATTCCTAGGGTGCGAAGAAATGCTGCCACCACAGCCATGCATTTTGTGAACACCCTTGGTGCTGAGGCCAGGCCAAAAGGAAGAACCCTATATTGGTAGTGCTTCCCTTGAAATAGGAAGCGAAGGAACTTTCGATGAGTTGGATGGATGAGAACATGAGTGTACGCATCCTTGAGATCTAGAGAACAAAGCCAATCCTGACTCTGAAGGTATGGCAGCAGAGTTCCTAGAGAAATCATTTTGAACTTCTCTTTGAACAGGAATTTGTTCAATTCTCTGAGGTCTAAAATGGGTCGGTGTCCTCCTGTTTTCTTTGGAATAAGGAAATAGGGGGAGTAGAATCCTGTACTCTGTTGTAGAATGGGTATCTCTTCTATTGCCCCTTGGGCAAGAAGCACATTGACCTCTTGACCTAATTGGTTGTTGAGAGAGGTCTGAGAATTGAATTGTCTTACCATTGTAGGAGGGGGAATGCTGAGGAAATGAAGCTTGTACCCCTCTCTTACAATAGACAGAGTCCAATTTTCTGCTGTTATCTGACCCCATTTGGGGGCAAAAAGACATAACCTTCCTGGAATGGTGGAGGGTTCTGGACTGTTCAGGGCCAGGAAGGCAAAGTTCTCTAGATAGGAGTCAAAGCCCCTGTGGAGGCTGAGTCTGCTGAGCCGGTTGAGGCTTAGCAGCTTTTGTTTTTCTTTGCCTAGGTTGTTGCTGCTGTCCCTTTTGGGAAGACTGACCCAAACGATGTCCCTGTTGGGTATAGGAGGGATAAAACTACTACTTCTTACTGAAGAATGGTTTCTTGTAGGACTTTTTCCTTGCAGGATCAGCTGTAGATTAATGTTTTATGTTTATGCAATTCTTGATATACCGCCCAGGCTGAAGGGCATCAGAGCGGTTTACAATTACTATATAAGCAGGTACTGGATACATTCCCTCGTCCCCAAAGGGCTCACAATCTATGTGTACCTGAGGCAATGGAGGGTTAAGTGGCTTGCCCAAGGCCACAAGGAGTGCCTATAGGACTAGAAACCCCAGTCCCTCCGGCCTGAGATTGCTGTCCCCAGGTGGGAATTAAACCCCTGGCCCTCCGGCCTGAGGTACCCTGTCCTAACCACTAGGCCACTCCTCCCTCCATTGTCTAGATTTGGACAATCTATCCAAGGTGATATTGTCAGCATCTATCTCATTAGCTTTATCCTGCCAATTCTTGCCAAAGAGATTCTCTCCTGTGCAAGGAATATTTCCTAGTTTATCCTGTACCCAAAGTTCCAAGTCAGATGCCTGGAGCCAGGCAATCCTACGTGCACCTATGGCAATAGCAGAGGCACTTCTTATGTACTCAAAGCAGTCAAAGGCTACACGATTGACAAACTTGGAAACATCCTGAGCATGTTTGACAAGGGCGAGGTAATCCTGCCTCTTATCATCAGGAAGGAGAGGACTCATAAGCTCTAAATCTCCTGTGACCTCCTTAAGAAACATTCCCATATATAAAATATAGGAACTGATCCTAGCAGAAAGCATGGAAGCCTGGAAGGTTTGACGTCCAAAGGCGTCAAGAGCCCTACACTCAAGTCCTAGAGGATTAGATGCATGCCTTTTTACACTCTTGATCCTTCTCATAGCAGATTCCACCACCATGGAATGGTGTGGTAGCTGAGTCTTCTGAAACCCAGGACAGGAAGGAACTTTATACATGATGTTGAGTCTTCGAAAGTGAGGAGATGTGGTTAGAGGTGTTTCCCACATCCTTAACATGAGATCATGCAAGATCTCATGAATAGGTAAGGTAACTGCCTCCTTGGGAGCTTTAGGGTATTGTAGGATTTCTAATTCCTTTGCCATAGGTTCTTTTTCAGGAGTCACTGTGATGGAAAGACCTCAAGCCACATCTCGGATAAAATCCTGAAAGGACATATCCTCTGGTGGAGACATCCTACGCTGAGGAGAAGAAGAATCCTCAGGAAGAAGTACTCTGGTATCGGCAGAGCTTTCAGAGTCTTCAGACTCATGCGAGGATTCAAAGTACCTCCGATCCGGGTGATCGTGCAAGGCATGGTATTGGTACTGATCGAAGTTGGCATCGGAGGGGTCCGGTACCGACTTGTCGATACCGGATGGATAAGCATGACTCGGTCCCGGTAGAATACCTGCCGATGTTGATACAGTCAATACCGGTACCGGAGTCGGTGCCGGTACCGGTTGAATTGCGGTTTCAAGAGCATCAAGGCCATGAGAAGAAGCGCCAGACTGCATTCAATAGCCAAGAATCTCTGGTCTATCGACGCTGCCGATGCTTGGGTATTGGTATGGGATGAATCAGCCGGTACCCCAGAGCATGGCACCAGTAGTTCTGCCGAGGCTGAGGCCTCGAGAACATCCTGGAGTCCTGTTAATGCTTTGGAAGCCGAAGCCTCCCGCCGGGGCAATTTTACCGGTGAAAGTCCCCCAAGGGAAATGCCAGAGGCATTTTTATTTTTATTTATTTATTTAACTGCATTTATATACCGCTTTTCACCGGGTCAAAGCGGTGTAACATATAACATGGGGGGGATAGTATTTTATAGGGTGGGGCCATCACCAGGGACAACAATTAGTGATTTTGGGTGGACATAGACATGTACACTTCTGCTGAGTCTAGGTATTAGATCGTGTGGGTAGGGTGGAAGTTCTGATCAAAGGTGCTCACGGAATAGGATTGTTTTCAGCTGTTTCTTGAATGATGTGATGTCATCGTTGTTTCTGATGTGGTTTGGTAGAGAGTTCCAGAGGGATGGGGCATAGAGTTCGAAGGCTCTGTTGCAGGTCCGTTGTGTGGACTTGGTTCTTTTGTGGGGGACGACAATGGAGTTATTGGAGGATTGTCTGGTGGATCTGTTGTGAGATGGGCGAGGCAGAAGGTGGTGGAGTGAGGTGTTCCGCGTTTGGTGGATAGTCTTGTGGATGAGTAGGATCGCTTTGTACTTTACTCTTGCTGGGATCGGCAGGAAGTGGAGGTCTCTTAGGATTGGGGTGATGTGATCCCGTTTTTTTTCGCATTCTGAATAATCCTTGCTGTGGTATTTAAGGCAGTTCGGAGGGGGATGGTGTGTGAGGCGGGTAGTCCATGGTAGATTATGTTGCAGAAATCCAGGTGAGGTAGAGTTACCGCTTGCATTACTGTCCTGAAGTCGTGGGGTTCCAGAAGGGATCGGAGACGTTGCACAGTTTTAGCTTTGTAGAATATTGTCCCAGCGGTTTTTGCTGATTTGTTGTTTAAAGGTGAGAGCCTGATCAATGATTACGCCTAGATACCTTATTTGGGGCTGTATTTGGATTTTGTGTGGTTCCCATGTCGAGGTGGGTAGGTGGTTTGAAGTCCTGATCCTTTGTCACTATAAGGGCTTCGGTTTTCTTCATGTTGATGGATAGGTTGTTCTCTTGTAGCCAGTTGGTTACGTCGTTGAAGCAGGCTGATAGCTGGTCGTTTTTTGGATTGGTGGTTGTAATCGGTGCGTAGAGCATTATGTCGTCGGCGTATATGTGGAAGGCATCTCGATACTTAGAGGGAGATCCACCCTTTGAGGACCGGCTAGATTTATGTTTAGTTACCTGAGATCCTTGGGAGGAAGACGAAGCCCTGGAAGACGTCGATGCCACAGAGGCTGCATCGGAGGGAAAAAGGGTGCTAAGTTTAGCAGCTCGGTTCTGCCGGCCCCTCTTCGACATCATCCCACAGGCAACACACTCCGAAACAGAGTGGTCAGGACCTAAAAATTTGAGGCACCACTCATGGGTGTCGGTGACGGAAATGGTACCGTCACACATGGAACACTTTTTAAAACCCGAAGCGGGTTTTTCCATTTTAAAGGAAAAGTTGAGCCTAGTGCCCAAAATGGCGCGTGACACTTAAGGAGAAAAAAACCTGGAAAAGACTCCAGAAGAAAGGGGTTTTTTTTGGGGGGGAAAAAATGAAAGAAGAACCGGTGGTACCGGTGTAGCGTCGAAGGAAGGCAGACGAGACCACAAAAAAGAAGAATAGAAGGGAATTATTTTCTGCGGTGACAGGATGTGTGACCTGTCGGCTCCGCGGAAAACGAAGAACTGGAGAGGGACAGTTGGGAAAGGCGGGAAGGCAGCATGCAGGCGCTGTGGGATGCTCCCAAAAGCTTTCCTATTGGACGCTGGGGAGCGTTCCCGTGCAGGCTCCGTCGGTACATATGATACCCATATGTGAAGACTACATTCCTGCTTGTTCCTGGAGATAAGGGAGCTGCCAGATACAGCTAGGGGAGAATGGGGGACGGGGGACCCAGAGCATTTGGTTCTGTACCCCCAAGCTTGCTAAATTAGTCTACTGCAGCCAGCACCACCAGAGTTTCAATAGGAAGGTTGCACAGGCTTCTTTATAGGGCTAGGTTTCAGATCAGTGTGTCTCAGTCTCCATCTGTTGGTAGGTGAGCATAACCCCACGCGTCTGAACTGGAGGGACAATTAGAAATATAACGTGCTTTGAGTTACTACAGGAAAAGGCATGAGCTAAATAAAGCAGCTCTTCTTTTTCAAATTCACCAAAAGGGCCCCCCAGCCAACCAGCTTAAGTAAACATTATGTTCTCTGTGAGGCTTAATGCATGCCAAGAGTGCTTGTTTTCTCTCCAGAGGAGCTTTGAATGCATAAAGAGGATGTTGGGGTGTTGCATGCTCCAATCACATTGTGTTAATGCTAAGCAAATTATAATGAGGGCATCTGAGTGTGGTCAAGTAGAGGAATGCATCCACATGAAAGGGTGAAATCATCAGCGTCACCTGGTTCAGATTTGTTGCTCTCTTCAAAGCTCAGTAGTCCTTCTCAGTCTGAGCACATATGGCAAAACCCACACTATTGAAAAGACCCTCCCTTGCCTACTGCAGGAGTGGAGGAGTAGCCTAGTGGTTAGAACACTGGCTTGGTAACCAACCAACCAGGGTTCGATTCCCACTAGCACTCCTTGTGGCCTTGGGCAAGTCACTTAACCCTCCACTGCCTCGGAAGAAAGGCCTGGCAATCTACTTCCGGTGACACTGCCAAGAAAACCCAGGAGCTTCTGTGTCGCCAGGAGTCAGGACTGACTCGAAGGCACACATTGCATTGCCTACTGCACTCTCAGTCCACTGCATCTATGTGGCCTACCAGATGTTTTTTGGGAGTGCTCTCTATTATATCTCTATATATGTATATAGAAAGAGACACTTTTACTTTTACTCCCTCTCCCTCCTTGCTCTCTATAACATGTTTGAGCCACATTCCCCAACAGGCAAGTAGCAAGCCCCTGCAGGGTCCGAGTTTAAAAGCTCATAAAACGCAGAACCTTCTTAGGGACTCTCACTGGCTATCTGCAGGAGTTATCAGGTTGACCATGAGACCAGTCCTCCAAAAAGAGCAGAAGAGCCTATAGTTACTTCAGAGGTACCTCCTAGGCAGCTTCCTTTCCTCAATTTTGGATGCAATCAACATCACCGTTCCTGCCTCAGTGATGCATAACTTCCTTTCATTCCCAGGAAACCGATACACCTCTTAGAGAATCACCCAGAGCCACCCAGCCCTCCAAAACCGGGGGACATTAGAGAAGTAGGTGATCCATGGAATTATGAGGAAGGGAGTATACCAGACAGTACAGCATAAGTTGGCGGAGACATCCTACCCCATATTCTTTTAGAAGCTTGCAAGGTCACTCTCCCTATTTCCAACAGAGGTTCTGCACAATATGCAAGATTTCAACTCCCTAAGAATGTTCAAGCAATTTCTATTCATCAGATGTTTCAGGAGGGTCCAGTTCTTGTAAATGCCCAGGCAGCTCTGGGGTTTTGCAATTCCGCCTGTTAAATCAGTCAGTAGTTTTGACGTTTAAAAGGGCCAAAAAAAGCCAAAATTGTATAGTTCCACCTCCCCCCCCTCACCAGAGAAGGATTTAAGAACTCTGGATACTGTGAGCAGAAAGGAGAACCAAAGTTCCATGCTGAATTTAAGAATTACAACACATCAGCTGAACATGTTGCGCTACCGGCATTCACTCTTTTGACAGATGCAAGAAGTGGTGTAGCAGCAGAATGAGCATGGTGCTACAACTTTGTCCCAGCTCATCCAGGGAGTACAGGGTGCTCAGTATCACCATTACATGCTCCATATACAATGGCTATAATACAGCTTCTCGAGCAGCAGTAGCCATAGGAGAGCCAGAAAGCAGTGTGGTTAAACTTATCTGGACTACAGGAAGATCTGCACGAGTGACTTACGGATGCCCCATGCCTTGGCTATAAGTTGTTCAGGGAGAAAGCGTAGTTACTCACCTTTAACAGGTGTTCTGCAGGAACAACAGGAATCAGTCCTCACTTATGGGTGACGTCAGCACCGATGGACCCCGAGCGGAGCAATTCCCCAGCTTTCAAAGAAAGCCTTTGGGATTGCTACCACGCATGCTGGTCCTCTTCCCGCCCAAGGGTGCCATCTTTCTCAGTCAGGTCCCTTAGCTCGAGCCCTACCAAGCAGATGGCAAGGGAAGGACAAAACTTCAGCAACTCATCAGGGGAGGCGGGAGGGTAGTGAGGACTGATTCCTGCTGTCCCTGGAGAACACCTGTTACAGGTGAGTAACAACGTTTTCTCCAGGAACAAGCAGGAAGTCAGTCCTCACTTATGGGACTCCCTAGCTACAGGCTACCAAACCTGTAACCAAAAAATGCCTCGTGAGGCCATAACCAGAAGCCGAAGCTCGAAGGAACCTGAGTCTTCGAGGCAAAACCCTCGGTAGCTGCAAAGAAAGGTTGGAGGGCAGGAGTTGCTTATACCCCAAACAGATTACGGAGTACAGCCTGTCCGAAGGTGCTGTCCCAGCGGGACTCCCTCTCTAGGTAGTAGTGGACGGCGAAGGTATTCGTAGAAGACCAGGTTGCCGCCCGGCAGATGTCCATTATATGCACAGAGCGCAGCGAGGCCACCAAGGCTGCTTTGGCTCGGACCCCATGTGCAGTGACTCGACGATCCAGGGGAACGCCCGCCTTTGCATAGGCGAACACAATGCAGTCTGCCACCCAAACAGAGAGAGTGCGCTTGGTGAATGCTTGCCCCTGCTTATTGGGATCGTAGGTCATGAAGAGCTGATCAGATTTGCGATGAGTCTGGGTACGCTGCAAGCAGAAGGCGAGGGCTCGCTTGCAGTCGAGGGTGTGGAGAGTCGCCAATGCCTGATCAGCATGGGGCCTCGAGAAGATCGGGAGCACTATCTCTTGATTGAGATGATAGGCCGACACGACCTTGGGTAAGAACTTAGGATGCATCTGGAGGACCACCCTTTTCCAATAAAACCTGGTGTAAGGGACGCCAGCCATAAACGCCTGAAGCTCACTGACTCGGCGAGCCAAGGTCAGCGCTACCAGAAAGGCCACCTTCCAGGACAAATGCCAGAGCGAACACGTTGCCGTCGGCTTAAAGGGTGGACGAGTGAGCTCCGCGAGCACCACGTTCAAGTCCCATTCCCCCAGAGGGGGACAGATGGGCGGCTTGGATAACAGAAGGCCCCACATGAAGCAGGAGAGCAGTGGCTGCCCCGAGAGAGGCTTTCCCTCGATAGGGAGATGATTAGCCGATATGGCACTCAGATGAACTCTGAGTTTGACTTCAGTTCCTCCCTCACCGAACCGGGCATGAGAAGGGGTCGATCTGGTGCACCCGAGGCATCTGGCTCTCGGCAATCGCAGCAGCGACCCAGGGAGTCCTCAAGGTCGAGGACACTGTGGTCTCGACGGGGCCGGGGGTTGGCACCCCCTGTGATGTGAGAAACGCAGAAACGCTGCGTTCTAAGGCCAACATATGTCCTTCCCACTCAGGGGATGCAGCCAAGGACACTAAGATCGTAGTAATCGGATCAGGCATTGAAGAGGAGAGGGGGTCCTCGACGGGATGGGCAATGGAGACCACAATCCATCGTCAGAGGCCTCAATGTCTGCCTTGGACAACTTCCGAGGATGTTCCTGTTCTTCGGGAGCTCTGTGGGCACTAAGGGACCGGGCACGGGACTTCCCATGCTTGTCCACTTCTCCGGATGAGGCTCTCAAGGTCTTCCTCTTCTTATGCGCACCTCTGGTGATCCTTGCTCGGAGTGTCAGTGGGCCCATGGAGGAGCCGTGGAGGCTTTACGTGAGTCCGAAGATCTGGGTAGGGCCTTCGAGCGTGAGGCTACCAGGGAGACCAGGGTTGAGTTTGCCTTGTGGAAGATGTCATCTTGCTTAAGCTTACGGCTCTGAATGGTCTTCACAGACATTTTCTTACACAAGGAGCATTCCTCCGGGTTATGGTTGGCACCCAAATACCAGAGGCAACAATCCTGAATGTTGGCGAGTAACATGTTTTTGGAGCACCAATCACATTTCTTAAAGCCAGTGGCCATTGGGGGAAAAAGAACCCCAGTGATGTCAAAGATCCTCGACGTGGCTAGCGGTTAAAAAAGGCGCGACAGCATTGGGATGGAAAAAAAATCAGGAACAAAAATGTATTTTAAGGCCTGGTGCGATTGCAGCGGGTCTTGGGAGGGAAAGAAGCCGGCACAAGCTGGAAAAGGTACAAAAATAGTATGAGAAAATCAACTTTTTTCTGGGGGGACAAGACAAACGTCTGTAGGGCTCTGCAGAAAAAGGGAGACTGAGCAAGATGGTACCCTTGGATGGGAAGGGGACCACGCATGCATGGTGGCATCACCCAAAGGCTTTCTTTGAAAGCTAGGGAGATGCTCCTCACAGGGCTCTGTCGGCATCTATGTCACCCATATGTGCGTACTGACTTCCTGCTTGTTCCTGGAGAATCTACGTTATAGCCTGAAAGCACAATAGGCAGGGGAGAGCCGTTGCCTCACATGCTCAAAGAGACTACGAGGGAATTCTGCTAAGCTTTCAAGTCTGGACCAGGCGATGTCAATGTTACCCATCCACATGGCCCTATTCCCCTGCTGTCCATGAAGCACCTTCTATTACAGGGAGCAATCCTGCTTTCCTTTCGAAAGTCTTTCACATAATTTATTATTGGATAGCATAACTAGTTGAGTTCTCTTTTTAAATTACCAAGACTTACATGTTTCCAGTTAAAACAAAAAAATGTCATACTGTATTTTTTTTTTTTTACTGGGTGGGGGGGGGGGGGGGGGGCGGGGGGTGGGGGGGGGCGGGGGGAAGACTCCAGCAGAATTCTTGAACATTTATGAGCGTCATAAATATCCTACAAATCTTTTCTATTTTCATATTACTAGGCCTGCATTCTTCATCTTCAATTACACCTTGCATAAAATTAATCCTATGCTTACTTTGATGGCTGTAGATCAGCGATGGCGAACCTATGGCACGCGTGCCAGCTGTGGCACGCGAAGGCCTTGCAGCTGGCACGCGTGAAGGTCCGCAAAAAAAGAAAAAGCGGGCTCTGGCTGCTGCCGCGGACGCGGCAGCATGCAGTGTCCCGTGGGGCCCCCTCCGCCCGCTAAGCCCCTCTGCAAGGGCTTTCAGATTCGCGAGGGAGACAGCGTCTCCCTCGCGTCTCTGTTAAGCCCGCAGGGGTTAATGGGAAATTTCCCATCAGCCCCTTTAGACGCGAGGGACTGATGGGAAATTTCCCATTAGCCCCTGCGGGCTTAACAGAGACGCGAGGGAGACGCTGTCTCCCTCGCGAATCTGAAAGCCCTTGCAGAGGGGCTTAGCGGGCGGAGGGGGCCCCGCGGGACACTGCATGCTGCCGCGTCCGCGGCAGCAGCCAGAGCCCGCTTTTTCTGTTTTTAAATTTGCCGGGGGGGGGGTTAGGACTGCGAATGGGCTGTGGGCTGATGGGGGCTGTCTGGAAATGGGGTGGGGGGTTAGGACTGCTAATGGGCTAGGGGGGGGGGGGGGTTAGGACTGCTAATGGGCTAGGGGGGGGGGTTAGGACTGCTAATGGGCTAGGGGGGTTAGGACTGCTAATGGACTGGGGGGGGTTAGGACTGCTAATGGGCTAGGAGGGGGGGGTTAGGACTTCAAATGGGCTAGGAGGGGGGGGTTAGGACTGCTAATGGGCTGGAGGGGGGTTCGGACTGCTAATGGGCTGTGGGCTGATGGGGGCTGTCTGGAAATGGGGTGATGGGGGGTTAGGACTGCTAATGGGCAGGGGGGGGTTAGGACTGCTAATGGGCTGGGGGGGGTTAGGACTGCTAATGGGCTAGGAGGGGGGGGGTTAGGACTGCTAATGGGCTAGGGGGGTTAGGACTGCTAATGGGCTGTGGGCTGATGGGGGCTGTCTGGAAATGGGGTGATGGGGGGTTAGGACTGGTAATGGGCTATGGGGGGGGTTAGGACTGCTAATGGGCTAGAGAGGGGGGGTTAGGACTGCTAATGGGCTGGGGGGGTTAGGACTGCTAATGGGCTGGGGGGGTTAGGACTGCTAATGGGCTAGGAGGGGGGGGGTTAGGACTGCTAATGGGCTAGGAGGGGGGGTTAGGACTGCTAATGGGCTAGGAGGGGGGTTAGGACTGCTAATGGGCTAGGGGGGGTTAGGACTGCTAATGGGCTAGGAGGGGGGGGGGTTAGGACTGCTAATGGGCTAGGGGGGGGGGGGTTAGGACTGCTAATGGGCTAGGAGGGGGGGTTAGGACTGCTAATGGGCTAGGGGGGGTTAGGACTGCTAATGGGCTGTGGGCTGATGGGGGCTGTCTGGAAATGGGGTGATGGGGGGTTAGGACTGGTAATGGGCTATGGGGGGGTTAGGACTGCTAATGGGCTAGAGAGGGGGGGTGGTTAGGACTGATAAAGGGCAAGGGGGGGTTAGGACTGCTAATGGGCTGGGGGGGTTAGGACTGCTAATGGGCTGGGGGGGTTAGGACTGCTAATGGGCTAGGAGGGGGGGTTAGGACTGCTAATGGGCTAGGAGGGGGGGTTAGGACTGCTAATGGGCTAGGGGGGGGGGTTAGGACTGCTAATGGGCTAGGAGGGGGGGGTTAGGACTGCTAATGGGCTAGGGGGGGTTAGGACTGCTAATGGGCTAGGAGGGGGGGTTAGGACTTCTAATGGGCTAGGGGGGGTTAGGACTGCTAATGGGCTGTGGGCTGATGGGGGCTGTCTGGAAATGGGGTGATGGGGGTTAGGACTGGTAATGGGCTATGGGGGGGGGGTTAGGACTGCTAATGGGCTAGAGAGGGGGGGTTAGGACTGCTAATGGGCTGATGGGGAGGGGTTAGGACTTGAGGTGGGCTGTTGGGTGGGGTTAGGACTGGAAATGGGCTGATGGGGGGTTAACACTGGAGGTGGTCTGATGGGGTTAGGACTGGTAATGGGCTATGGGGGGGTTTAGGACTGATAATGGGCTATGGGGGGCTGGGACAAGAAATGGGCTGATGGGGAGGGGTTAGGACTTGAGGTGGGCTGATGGGGTTAGGACTGGTAATGGACTGTGGGCTGATGGGGGGGTTAGGACTGGCAATGGGCTATGGGGGCTGACTGGAAGTGGGGGGTTAGGACTGGTAATGGGTTATGGGGGGGGGCTTAAACTGAAAATGGGGTGATGGGGGGGTTAGGACTGGAAGTGGGTTGATGAGGGGGGATAGGACTGGTATTGGGTTGGGGGGCTGCTAGGACTGGAAATGGGCTGATGCAGGGACTAGAAGGGAATGGATGCTGGGTGAGGCTGGAACTAGAAGGGAGCTGGTGTTGGGGGAGGATTAGAATGGGATGGGGCTGGGAGAGTAAAATGGAGAGGGGAAAAATATTTTGTGTGGGAGGGATAAAAAATCTACAATTGGCCGGGTATTGGGAGAGTAAGTGGGGATTGAGGATGGAGGGGTAAATTTTGAGTAGATGAAATAGGAATGAGGAAAGAGCCAAAGGAGAAAGATTAGTATGTTAAAGCAGATGTAGAGAGAGAATGGAAAAAAAAAACAAGAAGACAGAAGAAAGGACAAATGGACAGCAGATGGAGAGTTAGCAGAAGACACGAAGAAACCAGAAGAAAGTGGCTGGAACAATTGCAACTGAAAAAAAATGCACAAAAGGTAGAAAAATATCTCTTTATTTTGAATTTATTAACTGGAATATGTCAGCTCTGGGAAATGTGCATCATTAATTTTTGCGCTTTGTTTAGTACAAGAGGAAATTAATATATAGTTTTATTTCTACAGTGTTGTTGTATATTCCAAGTTTGGCTTTTGGGGTTCCCAGTTTAATTATTGTCTTCCTGTTTCTAAATTGTGATTCCTTGTTTGGTGATGGTCTGTTCTGCATGTGTAACTGAGCTGAGGTATTCTGTTTATATAATTCCTATTTGACATTGCCACTTGTTCTTTCCCCAGTAGGTCATGTATTGTTGTTCTCTGAGATGTATTGGTTTAATATTTGCAGTGTTGCCTTTTGATAGGTAGAGTATGGTGCTTTGTGAGTCCTGGTAGTGCTGTTAGGATACGGCGGGTTTGCTATGGGTTCTAAATGGGCAGCGTTTGTAGTAGTTCCTAATGTGCCTGGCGGTTGGTACTGGATTATAGTAATGTAGAAACCTTTTAGTCTTTCTTTATCCATATACTCATTAAGAGGCATGTTTACTAAAAGTTAGTGTATGGTAACATTATGCAAATATTTATGCAAATGAAGCACCTTATGCAAATGGGGCTTTAATTGACGTGCTGACACTTTGAGGAAATTCTTTGGTTTTGTGCGGCAGTTTGGGCACTCGGGCTCAAAAAGGTTAGCCATCACTGCTGTAGATCAACAGAAGACCAGCTGATTTGCAGCTATGTAAACTACTGTTACTTTTATTGATTTAATTCAAGTTAAATGGAAGATTTTTTTTTTTAAATACAGTCAAGTCAATACTGACTCCTGGTGACCCAGCAGCCCCTGGGTTTTCTTGGCAAGGTATGACCGGAAGTAGATTGCCAGGCCTTTTCTTCTGAGGCAAATGAGGGTAAAGTGACTTGTCCAAGGTCACAAGAATGCCAGTGGGAATCCAATCCTGATTGCTGGGTACTAGGCTGTTGCTCTAACCACCAGGCTACTCTATTCCTAAATGAAAGATGCTAGATGCGAAGCAGATATTTTACTTTTCATCTACCTGGTATTTAGCTTGGGTGTCAATATCACGTATGGAAGGATTAGGGTCAAAGGCAGGGTGAGAGTGATACCAGCCAATGACGCTATACCCTCTGGCAGCCAGCGTTTCAGATGCTAAGGTTTGCGACACGGGGTCCATCTCGCACTGGAGTCCTGTGCTCAGACTGTTGCATGGCTCAGCTGCACACACCTGTAACAGTGTTATGCAAGTTCATGAAACAGAACAGATCACCAAATCTAGTTTTACAAAGACATACAATCAGCCTCCCTGACAAAGCATGGCAAATTGTTAGATAAAAACCTGTATGATTATTATGTGACTGATATCTGCCTTGCTATAGAAATACTAAGACGAAATTAGACTTACCTGCTAATTGTTGTTCCTTAAGGAACTCTAGTCCAGTCCCGGAACCTTAGAGTCTAGAACACCTTCCAGCAGCCTTGGAGACTGAATGATGTCATCTTTTTCTGATGTCACCGATACAAGTAGGCTAACACCGCCCCCTTTCACCAGTACCTACTGACAAAGCAGACTCAGCAGAGCAACAAATAAGTAGATAATAAAATATATTAATCGGCAAAAAATACCTTCAAACATTAAACTGTAAATATATAATAAATTTTCTTTTTTTTTTTTCGCATGCTTACAAAGCACTGCTGCCACAAAGTATCCTAAAACATTGAACTATATCGAAATGTCTGCAAAACTCTAAAAGTGTATAAAACTCAGGCTGATTAAAAAATCCCCTTTAACTACACTGGGAGGGATCCAGGACTGGACTAGAGTTCCTTAAGGAACAACAATTAGCAGGTAAGTCTAATTTTATCTTCCTTTGCGTCCCTCTAGTCCAGTCCCGGAACCTTAGAGGATGTAACAGAGCAGTTAATCTTAATGGGAGGGACCCGCAAGGCCAGCCTGAAGAACCGCTGAACCAAAACGCCCATCTTCTGCTTCCTGCACTTCTAACCGATAGTGTTTAGCAAAAGAATGTAAAGACGACCATGTAGCCGCTCTACAGATATCTCCTCCTGGAACTAAACTAACTTCCGCCCAAGACGCTGCGTGCGCTCTGGTTGAGTGGGCTCGAAGACCCACCGGAACCGCCTTTCCTTTAAGAATGTATGCCGATGCTATCGCTTCTTTCAACCATCTAGAAATAGAAGACTTTGCCGCCGCTTCTCCTTTACGAGGACCTCCAAAGGTCACAACCAATCTATCTGATTTTCTGAAAGGAGAGGTTCTGCGGAGATACCACTTCAGCACTCTACGAACATCCAGAAGATGCAATCTACGACCGGACTTATCTTTCTGACTCTTTGAAAATACAGGCAGTGAGACCACCTGATTGACATGAAACACAGAAACCACTTTCGGTAAGAATGCTGGCACTGTACGTAATACGACTTTGTGATTAAAAAACGATAAATATGGCTCTTCACAAGATAAAGCCTGCAACTCCGAAATTCTTCTAGCGGAACAGATCGCCACGAGAAACACCGTTTTCAACGTTAAATCCTTCAATGATGAAACTCCCAATGGCTCAAAAGGTGGACTCATTAGAGACTCTAAAACCAAATTTAAATCCCATAAAGGCATTAAATTACGCTTAGGGGGACACATAAGCAAAACGGCTCGTAAAAATCTACGAATATCTACGTGAGAACCCAATAGCTGACCCTGAATCCTACCACGATAACATGAGATAGCTGCCAGCTGCACTCTCAAAGAACTAGCCGCTAGACCCCTTTCCACACCATCTTGTAAAAAAGAAAGAATCTGCAGCACCGAGGCCCCTAACGGCCTTAGATTCCGTTCCGCACACCATGCTTCAAAAATTCTCCAAACCCGTATGTACGCCAGCGAGGCTGAACGTCTACGTGCCTTAAGCAAAGTAGAAATGACCGCCGACGAATAGCCCTTGGCTGTCATCCTAGCCCTTTCAAGAGCCATGCCGTAAGTGAGATTGAGCCACCTGGGGCATGCGTAATGGACCTTGCTGTAAAAGATCCTCTCGAAACGGAATCCTCCATGGCATGTCCACTAGCAAACGTACTAGGTCCGCATACCAAGGTCTTCGAGGCCAATCGGGCGCTATTAGTAACACCCGACCTCGATGTCGCTCCACCCATTGAAGTACACGCCCTATCAGATTCCACGGCGGAAACACGTAAAGGAGACTGCCCTCCGGCCATTTCTGTGCTAAGGCATCGAGACCTTCAGACATTCGTTCCCTTCTGCTGAAAAATCGCAACACCTGCGCCGACTCAAAACTTGCCATCAGGTCCATTAGGGGAATCCCCCATCGTTGTACCAACAACGCAAACACTTCCGGGTGAAGCTGCCACTCTCCTGGGTCTACTCTGCGACGACTTAGAAAATCCGCTTCCACATTTTCCACTCCTGCGACATGCTGAGCGGAAAGAGCTAACAGATTGCGCTCTGCCCAGTTCAAAAGCTGACTTGCCTCCGTTTGCAGAGCCAGACTGCCGGTTCCTCCTTGACGATTGATGTAGGCGACTGTTGTCGCATTGTCAGAGAACACCCTTACTGCTGCATGATGCAGAGATTTCTGAAATTCCTGCAACACCAAACTCACAGCTCTCATCTCTAGACGGTTGATGGACCAAGTCTGTTCCTCCGGTGACCAGAGACCTTGGACAAACCTGCCTTGGAAATGAGCCCCCCAACCTGTGAGGCTTGCATCCATCGTTAGCAAAATCCAGGATGGAGGCTCTAGAGGCATACCCGCCTCCAGATGCTCCTCCGCTAAGCACCAGAGAAGATCCTGACGAACCTCTGGAGGACAGATTAGGCGCCGAGTCAACGCATCTTTCTGGTGAGACCATCGTTGCAGAAGTGCCCACTGCAATGCTCGCATATGAGCTCTGGCCCACGGTACCACTTCGATCGTGGCCGCCATTGTACCCAGTAATTGTAGATAATGCCACGCTGTCGGCGCCTGTCTTGCTAGAAACCGACTCACCATCTCCCTCAACCCTCGCACTCTGTGACTTGGGAGAAAAACTGCAGCTTTCGCTGTTTCGAAACGTGCTTCTAAATATTCTAGAGACTGTGTTGGAACCAACTTGCTCTTTGCAAAATTGACTACCCAACCAAGACTCTCCATCAACTGTACTACCCGCGCGGTGGCCATTAGACTCTCCTGCCTTGACTTTGCTCGAATCAGCCAGTCGTCCAAATAAGGATGCACTCGTACACCTTCCTTGCGTAGTGCAGCCGCTACCACTACCATAACCTTGGTAAACGTTCGCGGAGCTGTAGCCAATCCAAAAGGCATCGCCTGAAATTGAAAATGCCCCATGGGCAGAGCGAATCTCAGAAATCGTTGATGATCTTTCCGGACGGGAATATGTAAATACACTTCTGTCAGATCTAATGAGGTTAGGAATTCGTCTGCCTTCACAGCATAGTGACTCCATTCTGAAATGGGTAATCCGAAGACAACGATTTACCCTTTTTAAATCTAGAATCGGCCGAAAAGTGCCCTCTTTCTTTGTCAATACGAAATAGATGGAGTACCGACCGAGACCGCACTGCTCTGCAGGAACGGGTATTACCGCCTGAAGCTGTAGTAAACGCTGCAGCGTCTCTGCGACTGCGTTCACTCTTTGTGGAGTGCTGCAAGGAGATTGAACAAAGGAGTCTGACACAGGCCGAAGAAGCTCTAGAGCATAACCTTCTCGAATGATCTCTAAAACCCACCGATCTGTGGTAATCTTGACCCAGGCAGGGTAAAAATCCCTCAACCTTCCTCCCACGTGAATAAACCCTGCCTGAGCCTGTCTCATCTCATTGGGATTTCTTAAGATTTGGGGCCTGAAACTGAGAAAACCCCCTGCCGGCTCCCCGGAAATTCCGAAATCCCTGACCCCGTATTGAGAACCTTCCCCGTTGGGGCTGGCTAAAACGAGGCGTCCGAAATCTACGAAACTCTCTAGAATTTCCTCGTGAGCCCCCAGCACCTCGACTCTGCCTCGGCTTATCCTCCGGCAGACGACCGCCTTTGGACTCCCCGAGTTCTTTAACCAACTTTTCCAAATCCTCACCAAACAAACGTTTACCCCTAAATGGTAACTTACTAAGACGAGCCTTAGATGAAGCGTCCGCTGACCAGTTACGCAACCAAAGGTATCTTCGGGCCGCCACAACCGAGGCCATACTTTTAGCCAGAGCTCTGATAAGATCATAATGAATGTCCGATAAATAAGCAGCGCCTGACTCCAACCGAGTTACCTCCTCTAACTGCTCATTTACCTGATCTACCTGCAACTTTTGTGAACATCGTAAACATCCTCTCGCGACCCATGCCCCCGCTATCGAGGCATGCAAGGAAAGGGCGCTAACATCAAACACCTGCTTAAGCAAAGTGTCTAATTTCCGGTCCTGAACATCCTTTAATGCAGCGGCTCCTTCAACCGGAATCGTAGTTTTCTTGGTTACAGCTGAAACCGCAGCATCCACTTTCGGAGATCGAAAAAGCTCCTTATCTTGTTGATCTGAAAGAGGGTAAAGATGAGTTAAAAATCTAGAACCTCGAAGAGCTGCCTCAGGACAGTCCCACTCTTCTTGAATCATAGACTTAAAAACTCTATGAACTGGAAAAACCCGCTGGGACTTCCGCACCGCCTGCAAAAGCGGATCTTCCAAAGATTCCTCCGCTACAGAATCCCCCGCAGGCATATTAAGAGACCTGAGAGTCTCAGAAATCAAAGCAGGCAACTCCTCTTTACGAAATACTCTGACAACTCTACTTTGTTGTTCTTCTTCTGGCAACTCTCCTTCCTCTAACTCCATCTCTGAGGACTGATCTACATCGTCTGCACCTTCCAACACTTCCTCGAGAAGACTATCATCTACTGCCGGCTTACTGATCTTTGCTAACCCAGCGTCCTCCTCGGGTAGACAAACAGACCCAGTACGCTTCTTACCCTTTGAAGTTTGTGAAGAAACCCCCAACATAGGCTGAAGAAGCTCCAAGGCCTGAGTCATCAGCGAAAAGAAATTAGGAGAAATAGAATGAGAAACATCTCCTGAGTTCATAGATGGAAGCACCAGAGAATCAACTCCAGTAGACGAACCTGGCCCTGTCTGTACTGGACTTAAAGCAGGTGGCAGAGAATTACCCAGTTCCCCTGTCAAACCAACTTGACCTCCCGAGGAACTCCCTTGGGATTTAATTGCACCATCGGGTTCCAAAGTGCATGACTTGCACACACCCGAATCCATGAGTTCTCCACGCCGCGAGCCACAAACTAAACAACGTGGCTTAGCCGGCATCTTATAAAAAGTACTGGAGATTATGATTATTAAACAAATTTCCAGCAATAGTTTTGACAAAAAATTAACTATTATTTTCTTCTTCTTCTTTTTTTTTTTTTTTAAACTTAAGACTGTGATATAAAAGACAAGGTGCCCCAAACTAAAATGATTATTAAACAAGGGCTAATGAAGTGAAACCGCAAATAAAAATGAAGTTAAAATGACTGCTGCTTGAATCCTGCTTAAAGTAAAGTCTCCTGAGGCTACCGTGCGCCTTTCACGCGCATGGAACAAAATTAATCTGCTCAAGCTGATCACTCCAGAGCCTGCCACGCGCCGCGCGTTAAAAAAGCAATTAACCTGCTTAAACTAAACAAACACGAGCCTGCCGCGCGCAGTTCACGGGCGTGCAAAACAAATAACGTCGATAAGGCCGCATTCAATGCCTCCTATTAAACCGCCAGCTCTTTCCCCACCTACCTTAAAATCCAACGTAGGAAAGAAGGGGAGTTTACTGCGCCGGAGCTCAGCTGTTCCGTGGCTTCAGCTCCGGCATCGGACACACCAAAAAATGCCCTGCAAGCTTTAGATAAGGGATCTGTGGTAGTGTTGCCGTTTTCTTTCCTTCCACCTGCTCCTCACCCCTCTTATCGGGTTCGGGAGCAGGGAGGATCTACCCCGTCAAACCTTTACAAGGCTCTTTGCAAGCCCCTGCTCATTTACAAGATGGGGAAAGAAAAAATCTGAAAGCAGAGAGAAACAAAACAAAAAGGAAACACAATAGCCCGGCAGGAAGCTTCAGCAGCAGCAGCACTCCTAAAATCAAAAAGACAAAAAACTAATCAAATAAATTTAAATAATAATCTAGCTCTACTTGTTTGTTACAACTGAGCCCAGTCCCAGGCTCAGACGTCTCACTAGCTGCTTGGAGACTGAAGTACTGGTGAAAGGGGGCGGTGTTAGCCTACTTGTATCAGTGACATCAGAAAAAGATGACATCATTCAGTCTCCAAGGCTGCTGGAAGGCGTTCTAGACTCTAAGGTTCCGGGACTGGACTAGAGGGACGCAAAGGAACTAATATTTCAAAATCTTTCCTATTTGATGGCAGTTCTCCAATGTGATCTGAATATAATCCTTGTATTCCGAAAAGCAACATAACTAAGTGAACAAAACCGAAATAAATTTTAAGATTTTATGTAACACTGACAGTTCCAGTTAACTATGCTATATATTTATATCTATATAAAAGAGATGCAGACATAAATAAAAATATGCTTTGTGGTACTGGCGTCAGGGTGGTGATGGTCAATTGTGCATGGGCTGGCAGACAAGAGGAGGAAGTGGTTTGGGCCATGTGGTGCTTAGGACAGCAAAGCAGAACAGAAAGGCTGTGTGGTTTTGGAAAGCACAGCTGTGTATGGCTGCTGCTGCAGAGCTAGCAGAAAGATAAAAGGAAAACAGGCTCGGAATTGGACAGGAGAAGGCAGAGTGAAGGAAGTGTGTTTTTCCACCAGATACAAAGACCTTTTGTTGAATTGTCAACAAGTGTCAACTAGTATTTATTTGTTAATTAGCGGTACAGTGGGCACCCATTATATCTTGTTGAATGAACTCATTAAAAATACTGTTTTGCTTTCTTGTTTCCCCATTATGCAAATCTGTGACAGACTGACTGTCCCAAAATTAGCAATATGAAAAAGATGAAAAGCAAAACTTTAGTTCAATGGGTTTATGATGAATTAAGATAACTCAGAAATCACTAGTAATGTGGCTCTCTGTGTTAACTGGATTGTACATTAAATTGCTACATAAAATCTTGGAAACCAACAATATTTTGAGTAGGAATAACCACTGCCTTCCGCAATCCACATTAGTGGACATCACTTCTTTAAATTAAACAAAAAGGAACTAAAATGACATTCTAGCTGAACACACACACAAGTTACCAATATCTGGGAAACACTGATGAATGGATCCAAACTTTGTCTATAAATTCAAGCCCTCACGCTATATAGTACTCGTTAATTGATGCAAATGCAATGTGTGCCTTTGAGTCATAAATACCAATAATTCTCATTCTAGACCACAAATCACACCCTTGAACTTTTCCAACACTATTTTCTCTGTGAAGCAAGAGAGCAAACGTATCAGCGACTGAGATACAGTATGGTAAGATCTTTAAAGAAAATTACCAAACATCTTAAGAGATATTCTAAGAACTGTCCCCATAATGGGGATGTGCTGAATGCGAAGTCAATCTGAATAAATATTCTGATGCAGCAATGTTGCATGAAAAATAAATAAACCATACACATACCTCTATTGTTTTGTCAGCTTCAGAATACCTTCCTCCCAATAAACCAATCACCTCGGCCATAGAAACATGTGCATGCTGGAAAAAAATAAAGGCAAAAAGATTTTGCAATTAAATTGTGTGTTTAGGCAAGATATCTTGCTTTATTTAGTTTTACTTCCAATTATATTTAAATTAGCTTGTATTTAATAAGAACTGGGTTTTAGGTACATATTTGAGGGTGTGGCCACTTATTTAAAAATATTTCTATCCCACTGAAATTTTTTTTAATTGTTCATCGAATTTACTAATGTAAACAAGGCAAAACTTGCACAGAAAAAGGAAACTCTTAAGAGAATTACAAAGAAAACTACCAAAAAGCATACCTTGTAGTCCACAAAAAGCAAGGGGTATAAAGCGTAATTTACTTATCTGTAACAGTTGATCTCCAGGAACAGCTGAATCAATCAGTCTTCACATATGGGTGACATCGGCAGCGACGGAGCCCCGCGTAGGAACACTCCCCAGCATCTAATAGGAATGCTTTTGGGAGCATCCTTCCATGCATGCGTGCCTGCCTTCCTAGCAATTCTCCTCAGTCAGGTATAGAGCCTCAAGAAAAAAAACAGAAAAACACATCCCAAAACACAGTCTACAACTCCCAGGGGAGGCAGGTGGGTTGTGAAGACTGATTCCTGCTGTTCCCGGAGATCACATGTTACTGGTGAGTAATTATGCTATCTCTAAGAACAAGCAGGAATATGGGATTCCCTAGCTCCAGGCTACCGGAAAACGGCGAGGTGCATGGCCCATTATAAACGGGGAAAAAAACATTAAGAACACCACGGAGAGTGACCAGAGGGATCTAGGAGATTCGGCATCCCCAACACACCATCCTCGAGACTGTAGTGGCGGCACCTGGAAAGACAGAGGGCCGTGGGAAGGAGGTATAGCTAAGTCCCAAAGAGGTGCCATAGTACGGCTTGGCCAAAGTCACTGTCCTTACGAGAGTCCTTGTCTGGACAGTAGTGGGCTACAAAGGTATGAATGGAGGACCATGTGGCAGCACAGCAGATCTAAGTTATGAAGACAGAGCATAAGTGGGCTACAAATGTGGCCATGACCCGGACATTGTGAGTGGTTACATGACCCTCTAATGTCAGACCCACCTGAGCATATGCAAAGAACATGCAGACTGCTATCCAAAGAGAGAGTGCATTTAGTCACAGGAAGACCCAGGTGACTAGGGATCAAAAGAAATGAACAGAGGATTTTCAGTGTGCCTTTGTCCTGTCAGGCCAGTGTTTGCAATCCAGGATATGAAGCACCGCCTCAGCACGAGATGCATGTGGCTTGGGAAAAAAAGGTTGGAAGAATTACCGACTGGTTGAGATGGAAAGGAGACACAATCTTTGGAAGGAAATGCAATGTGCTCTCAGGACCACCCTGTCATGATGAAAACGTGTATAAGGAGCATGTGCAACTAAGGCCTGCAGTTTGCTGACACGGCAAGCCGAGGTGAGCGCAACTAGAAAGGAGACCTTCCAAGTTAGAAACTTGAGGGAGGTAATGCCAAGAGGCTCAAATGGAGGTTTGAGCAGTTATTTATTTTATTTTATTTATTTAACAGTATTTTTAAACCGCCTTATCTTATTAATCAAGGTGGTATCACAGCAAACAATCGGGTAAAGTGAGTGTGTTAATCATGCAGTGAGGGTGCAATTTAGTTGAGTGTGTGTTGTATCGTGTGTTAGATTGGGGTGAGCTATGTACAAGGTGTGGTGTGTTGCGTGCTAGAATGGTTTGAGCTATGTACAGTGTGGGCTATATACAGTGGGCTATATACAGTTGAGCAAGAACCACGTTGAGGTCCCAAGCAACAGTTGGGGGCTGAAACAGTGGCTTAGTTAATAGGAGATTGCGCATGAAGCGGGCTACCAATGGGTGTGTGGAAATGGGTTTTCCATCAATTCCCGATGAGCAGCTGAAATAACACCGAGGTGAACATGAATGAAACTAGTTTTGAGATCAGTAGAAGAGAGGTGGAGAAGATACTCTCCACCAGACAAATGAAGGGATTGAGGGTGTGCTGTGCACAATACACTGCAAACCAGTGCCACTTAAAAGGCATACGTGCATCATGTGGAGTTTTTCCGGGACGCCAGAAGGATGTCCTTCACGGCATCCGGTAAATTGAGGTCAAAAAGGACTACCCTCTCAGGCAGAGCGCCCAGAAATTGGGATGGAGTAACACCCCTTGATCCTGCGAGATCAGGTCTGGTGCGCATCCTAGACAAAGAAGCTGATGCTGAGACAAAGAAGCAGGGGAAACCACAGCTGTCAGGGCCAGAATGGAGCTACCAGGATCATGGCACCTCTGTCGGCCTGTAATCTGAATAGCATCTTGGCTATCAGTGGAATGGGTGGGGTAAGTGTATAACAGACCTGTTCCCCAATGAAGGAGGAAAGCATCCAGGGCTTGATGTTGCAGAAACGGCACCCTGGAGCAGAATTGCGGGACCTTTTGCATTGAGTGGAGTAGCAAAGAGGTCAATCTGCAGGATTCCCCAGAGCTGGAAGATGCGAGCGAGTGCTCTCTGGTAAACAGTCCACTTGTGAGGTCAGAGGACCCGACAGACTGCCCGCAAGAACATTCTGCTCTCCCAGCAGGTAAACTGCTTGGAGAAGCATTCCATGAGCCAGGGAAAAGTTCCATAGACGGATCGCCTCTTCACAGAGGAGGGAGCCCATGCCTCCCTGTTTGTTGACGTAAAACATAGCAACTTGGTTGTCTGTCTGAAGCTGGGTTGACGCGATAACTATTGGCAAAACACCCGAAGGACATTGGTTATCGCCTTCAAATCCAGGAAGTTGATTTGAAGAGAGGCCTCTTGTTGAGACCAGAGGCCCTGAGTACCCAGGCCATCCAGATGAGCTCCCCAGCTGTGTTTGGACGCATCGGTAGTGAGGGTCCATTGAGGTGGAGACAACTGAAAAGGTAACCCTACAAGAAGGTTTTAAGGAGAGAGCCTCCACTGAAGAGAGTCTGCCAGAAATGGAGTGACTACCACTCTGTGTGTAGACGGCCCGCCACCTGTTTCCATTGTGAGGAGAGGGTCCAATGTACTTGGCGCATGTGGAGATGGGCACTGGGGATGACATTTTTATTTTTATTTATTTATTAACATTTCTTATATACCGCACTATTCGACATCAGTGCAGTTTACATGGAACAGAAACATCCGACATATTGCATATGTCTGGTCATTACAATTAACAGGATATGGAACTTGGATAACAGGGTAAACTATATACATAAGAAGCGTAGCGAGAAAAGGATACTGTTTGGTGTTTTACATTGTTGGGGACACATGTTGCGAGGGCTTGCCTGGTTGACTATTTGACCTAGGAGATGAAGCATGCCTTGCACCATGGTGTGATGGCTGCACTCCATGGTGCCTACCAACTCTGTAAGGCGTTTAAGATGGTCCTCGGGCATGAAAGCTCAAGCCTGTCAAGAAGGGCACCTATGTATTCTAGTTTCTGAGTGGAAGAAAGGTGACTCTGGAAAGACTATGACAAAACAGAGATGTTCTAACACTGCAACAGTACATTGAATGGACAGATGCACCGTCTGTGGCAAGTTGTTCCTGACAAGCCAGTTGTCTAAGTAAGGGAAGGTGAAGATGCCTAGGGTGCATAGGTAGGCTGTGACTACTGCTAGACATTTTGGGCAGATGCCAGCCCGAAGAGTAGGACCCTGTACTGGTAATCTCCACTGAACATGAAGCGAAGGTACTGTCTGTGAGATGGGTAGATGCGGATGTGCATGTATGCATCCTTCAGATCTAGAAAACAGAGCCAATCATTCCTCTGAAGGTAGGGCAATAGGGTTCCTGGAGAAATCATCTTGAACTTCTCTCATGCTAGGAACATGCTGAGGGTTCTAGAGATCTAGAATAGGACAGAACCCTCCTGACATTTTGGGAATAAGGAAGTACCAGGAGTAAAACCCTAATCTTTCTTGTGCGCAGGGAACAAGTTCTATGGCAACCTCTTTTAAAAGAGAGTGGAGACATCCTGTTGCAACAGATCCCAATAGAGAGGGTCTAGAGATACTCCCCTGGAATGAAGGGAGGAGGTAACTGGGAGAAGTGGAGCAGGTAGCCCTTGAGGACGACCTGTAGGGCCAGGGTTCTGATGTTATGAGGGGCTACCTGTAGGCAAAATGGACCAGCCTGCCTGCAATGTGAGAAGACTGGGGTTCCATCAGGGGAAGAGTGGCAATATTCTCTAGAAAGCCACCAAAAGCTAGCCTCAGGTTGGAGCTGTGGAGCCGGTTGTGGCTTAGCAGGTTTAGTTCTCTTGGGATGGCGAGGAGCCTGAGGCTTCTGCTGACCTTGGTGTGCATGGTAGAGCATGTAAGCTGGATAAGAGGGGTAATATTTCTTCTTCTTAGGGTAGAAGGGTTTCTTTACAGAGACATTCTTCTGGGAAGGATCTGCTGTTTTACGGGAGAGACGTTTCATGGTAAGACCATCTGTCTCAAATTTCACCCGCTTTCTCCCTCTAGCCCTTACCAAAGAGATTTTCATCTCTACAAGGAATATCTGCTAGCTTGTCTTGGATCCACTGTTCTAGGTCTGAAGACTGCAACAAAGCCAGTCGCCTGGCTCCAAATACCCACTGCTGCTGCTCTGCTGGTAGACATAAAAAAAAAAACCTGCTCTAATGATGAATTTAGGGCAGTCTTGACCATGCTTAACTAAGGCCCTATAGGCCTTTTGCTTCTCTGCAGGGATGACAGCAGAGAACTCGTCCAGATCCTTGACAATGTTTCTGAGGAACATGCCCATATAAAGCATATAGAAATTAATGTGGAAAGCCAACATCAATGCATGGAAGCATCGGTGGCCAAAGGCATTGAGGGTATGTGATTCCCTTCCAGGAGGAACCAAAGAATGGTTCTTAGCACTCTTGAGCCAGTGCATGGCTGTCTTGACCACTATAGAATGGTGAGGGAGTTGAGGATTCTAGAAGCTCGGGGAATCGAGACCCTGTACATGGCGTCCAGTCTCTTACTGACCGAGGGAACTGAGAGAGGGATCTCCCACATCCAGAACATGAGGTCTTGTAGAATATGATGGACCGGCAGAGTGGCAGCATCCTTAGGCTTTGAGGGATACTGGAATCTCCAGGAACAAGCAGGAATAAGTCCTCACATATGGGTACGTCGGTACCGACGGAGCCTGCGCGGGAAAGCTCCCCAGCTTCCCAGAAGGAAAGCTTTTGCCCCCTCCCACTGCGCATGCGCGCTGCCTTCCCGCCTTCCTGACCAACTCTCCTCAGTTCTTCTTTTTCCGCGGAGCCAGCAGGTCGTGTTCCTGTCACCGCTGAAGAAGTTGTTATTTTAATTTATTTCTTTGGCCGCGTGTCTGCCTTCCCCGATTCCAGACCGGTACCGCCGGTCTTTTTTCCTTTATTTCTTTAAAAAAAAAAAATCTTCTTTTTTCCTCACTTGGTGTGTTTGTTCTGGGAGGCCTTTAGGCCTTCACAAATTCTCCCTCATGGAGAAACAAGCCTCTGGATTTAAAAAATGCACCAAGTGCAGCGGTACTATTTCAGTCACAGACACCCATGAATGGTGTCTTAAATGTTTGGGGCCTGACCATTCCATTCCGGATTGCCCATCCTGTTCTTTGATGTCTAAACGTGGCTTATAGAACCAGGCAGCCAAGTTTCACATGCTGTTTTCTACAGATACTCCAGCATCGACATCTTCCAGGTCTTCCTCTCCTGATGGATCTCAGGTAACCAAACATTCCTCTGGCAGATCCTCAAAGGGCAAATCTCCCTCTAAGTATCGAGATACCCCTGGGCTTGACCCTGAGGACCCTGCCCCAGCCAAACTACCCCGGCGGGAAGCTCTGGCTTCCAAAGCTCCTCCTATGGGGTTACAGGTTGACATCGATGGCACGGCCTCAACCGATCACCTGTTAGACTGTTCTGGGGTACCGGCTCATTCATCCGGTACCGACATCCAGACAGTCGTGGCGTCCATGGATAATACAGTTCAATCCATGCAGCAGGCCATTTTCGCTTTCATTAAGGCTGCGACGGCCTCGGTACCGCACCCTGCGGTACCGACTCCGGTTCCGGTACCACAACCGATACTGGTACCCAGGCCATCCACATCGACCAGGATACCGATTCCGGTTCCCGGTTCTGGGGTTTTTCCCGATACCGATCCGGTTCCGGGTACCCCCGATGTCGATACCGGTCGATACGCTTATCGATCCCTGGAAGCAAACATACGATACTTTGAGTTTTCTGATGATTCTGATTCATCAGATGACTCTGCTGAAGTATCCCTTACTCTACCTGAGGAGCCCTCTTCTCCAAAGAGGAGAATGTCTCCTCCAGAGGATTTATCCTTTCAAGAATTCATCATTGAAGTAGCTAAAGGTCTTTCTATTTCTGTATCCTCTGAAAAAGAACCTAGAGCAAAAAAGTTAGACATTTTAGGATACTCTAAGGTTCCCAAAGAGGCAGTCACCTTGCCCATCCATGAAATTCTTCAAGAACACATGATGGACTTATGGGAGACTCCTCTCACCCTATCTCCACATTCTCGTCGTCTGGACACCATGTATCGTGTCCCCCCTTCTCCTGGGTTTCAAAAAACTCAGCTCCCTCACCACTCCATCGTGGTGCAGTCAGCTATGAAAAGGATAAAGAGTACTAAAAGACACTCTTCTACTCCCCCAGAAAGAGAATGTAGGACTCTGGATGCTTTTGGAAGAAAAATCTTCCAAGCAAGTATGCTTATTGGCAGAATCAACTCATACAGCCTCTATATGGGCATGTTTCTGAAGGAAATTGCATTAAAGATATGCCATTTTCTCCCCTTTATCCCAGAGGATAGAAAGGAGGAGTTCCTTCTTTTGCTGAAGCATACCCAAGATATTTCAAAGTTCTCCAACAGAGCAGCCTTTGACTCCTTTGAGGGTGCTAGCAGAGCCTCAGGTATTGCCATAGCGGCTCGCAGAATTGCTTGGCTCCAGGCCTCTGACCTAGAACCCTGGGTCCAAGATGGGTTGGGAAATTTGCCCTGTACAGGTGAGAATCTGTTTGGTAAGGAGTGGCAAATCAAAGCCACTCAAATGGATGCAGAAAATGCTGCTTTAGATAGACTTTCTAAGTCTACCTCTACCCCTGTCAAGAAAAAATCTTTCAAAAAGCCTTTCTACAAGGCCAAATTTGCCACAAATACTAGCCAACAATCTTCTGCAGCTCACTTTGTTCCTAAGCGTCAGCAGCCTAAACAGGCCAGGGCAAAACCTGCAGGGGCTGCTACAGCCCAACAGTCCCAACCCCCTCAGGGTTTTTGACTTAAATCTAGAGAACTTAACCTTTCTGGCTCTAAAACCAGAACCTCTCACCATTCCAGGAAGGTTAACTCATTTTGCTCCCAGATGGGAGCAAATCACATCAGAACAATGGACCCTCTCTATCATCAGAGAGGGCTACAAACTTCATTTCTCCAACCTTCCTCCCCATACCATGGTGAGAAGTTTCAATTCTCCCCCATCTCTCCTAGACCTGTTGAGTCAGGAGGTGACCACTCTTCTCGCCCAAAAGGCAATAGAAGAGGTTCCTCTTCCTCAACAGGGATCAGGTTTTTACTCCCCTTATTTTCTCATTCCCAAGAAAACAGGGGGGTACAGACCCATTCTGGATCTCAGAGAATTGAACAAATTTCTATACAAGGAGAAATTCAAGATGCTTTCTCTAGGTACTCTCCTTCCATACCTACAGAGTCAGGATTGGCTTTGTTCTCTAGATCTCAAGGATGCGTACACACATATACTCATCCATCCATCCCACAGAAAATTCCTACGGTTTCTGTTCCAGGGAAAACATTTCCAGTACAGAGTACTTCCCTTCGGTCTAGCCTCTGCTCCAAGGGTATTTACCAAATGCATAGCAATAGTAGCTGCATTTCTACGAGCCCTGGGAATTTTTGTCTTCCCATACCTGGACGACCAGTTTTCACAACCTGAAGTGCGCACTCATCAACGCCCGATCCATCCGCAAGAAATGGCCTGCAATTACCAATGTACTAACCGAACATAATCTTGACATCCTATGCATCACGGAGACATGGATGTCTACATCAGACTCTGTCCTCCTCCATCAACACGACCCCCCTAATTTTGCCATACACTCATGTCACAGGACTGACCGAACTGGAGGTGGAGCAATCATCCTCACTAAGGAGAGCTTACAATTCCAACCAATCAATTCCAACAGTACCCCCCATCTCGATTATCTATCCATAGCTAACAAGTACCACACTATCAACCTGGTATATAGAGCACCTTCACCAATACCAGATGACCTATCTGCAATTGTTGACCTTGCATGCAACCCATGCAAAACTCGTACAGCAAACTGGTTGTTAGGGGACTTCAACCTCCCTGCCCTGCAAGACACCCAAGCCAAGGCCTTCCTTGATGCCCTCAAAGCTCTAGGATACACCCAACTAGTTAACTCCCCCACACATATCAAGGGAAACACACTAGACTTGATATTTGCTCCTCAAATAGCCAACTACCCCTCCCACAAGTTCAATCTTTCCCTGAGCTCAGTACCATGGTCTGACCACAGACTGATCAGATTCTTACTGCCTTCCCTTCATGGAACGAACTATCCCACTACCCCAACCAATAAAACCATCCCTACACATATACGCTACCGCCAATTCAATGAGCAGGAGATCATTGAGAGAGCACACCCCCTCCTCGAACCTCTTGAACTCAGCCTCGATGACATGATAACATTATGGAACAAGTGTCTCAATGCAAAAATTGATGCCCCACCTACCAAAAAGAATTACAGCGGTAGAAAGAAAGCACCCTGGTATTCACCTGAACTTACAGCGTCTCTTCAACGGTTGCGTCAACTTGAAAAACGATGGCGCAGATCAAGAACAACTGAGAGCCTGGAGGCATACAACGCTCACCTCGATGAACATAGAACAGCTGTCTCCATAAGAATGAAACACCACCACTCAGAAGTATTAATGAGAGCCATAAATAAACCGCAAGAGCTTTTCAGTCTAGTCAAAAATTTAGCTCATGATCCTTCCCCAAACCAAACAAACCTACCCAACCCTCAAGAATACACAGATTATCTACGCTCAAAGTCGAGCCAACCCGTTACCCCTGTAAACAATCACCACCCAGAAGAATCAACACTGTTATCATTCTACTCATCCCCTCTAAATGAGACAGAAGATGACCATGGCATTCTCACCTCCTTCTCCCCTCCAACAGCAAGCGAGATCCAAAATACCATCACAGGCATAAACACCACTACGGCACCAAGTGACCCATGCCCCACACACTGGGTAAAAGCGCTAAAATCAGATCTCAGCCCATTCCTCTCCAAACTAATAGAAAAATCTTTCACGTCTGGGATATTTCCACAGGACCTGAAGCAAACCTCTATAAAGCCGCTACTGAAGAACAAAAAGCTTGACCCTACAAAAATGGATTCATACAGGCCAATATCGAGCATTCCGCTCCTAGCTAAAATTATGGAAAGAACAGTCCAACAGCAACTGATCCATCACATCGAAAACAATGCTCCCCTTGATTACTCTCAGCACGGATTCAGAGCGTCTCATGGAGTGGATACCCTACTTACTACGCTCTTCAACACCCTTACCACCGGACTCGATAACATCAGAAAGGCTTTCGCCCTCATCTTCCTGGACATCGCAGCCGCCTTTGACTCGGTCGACCACATGATACTCCTATCTCGCCTTGCTGAGAAGGGCGTCCGGGGCAATGCTCTAGCATGGTGCGCCTCATACCTGAGTAACAGATGGCAACATGTCCGCTCCGGCCTCTCTCTATCGGACCCTTTCCAGCAAGAAAAAGGCGTCCCACAAGGGTCATCCCTCTCAGCCCTCTTATTCAATATCTACATGCAGCCCATCTGCAGCCTCATCCGGTCATTTAACATAAACTGCCTAGTATATGCTGACGATGTACTAATGTTCACCCCAATAGATATCGACCATCCAAATCTCGACCAGCTCTCCTACTGCTTTAACGCCGTCTCGGAATGGTTACACACTCAAATGCTCCGAATAAACCTAAAAAAGACAGACGTCCTATTCATCGGAAGAGACCACTCATTCACCCCCCCTCCATCAATCAAGGTGGGCAACGCAGACATCATCTCCAAGACAACGATCAGATATCTTGGAGTAACATTGGACCAGCGCCTGGACATGCATGCCCACATAGATAATACCATCAGGACAATCTACCATAAAATACGAACGCTACGCCTCATGAAAGACACCCTAGAACCAAATGACTTCCGAACAGTTTTCCAGGCCATCATAATGCCCCACTTCGATTACGCCAACTCTATCCTACTTGGCCTCCCAAAGAGCTCGATAAATCCCTTGCAGCTAGCTATGAACACCGCAGCAAGAACCCTCTATGGAGCAGCTCGAAGAGACCACATTACCCCTATTCTGAAGAGCCTACACTGGCTCCCCGTACAATACCGGATCACATTTAAGATCTTAACCATGACATTTAAAGCAGTTAATAGAATCACCCTCAACCACCTTGTCAGACCTGATACAACACACCCAAGACAACATATTAATAAGTACCACTTCCTACAATACCATTCTTCTCCCAAAAGCTATCACTAAATGCAACAAATCAACAATTAACGTGCCTTTGCCCTGTTTGCCCCCTCCAGCTGGAATTCTCTCCCAGCAGAAATCCGGACCATAAACAACCTCCCCCAATTCAGAAAGGCCGTCAAACACCACCTATTTCAACAGCACTTCTGTAGCTCTGACAACATTACATAGACAGCATTACACGACACAACTGTCTCTCAACACAAAGCCGCCGAACCAATCTCCAATTTAATTTTCAACCAGAATGCAACCCTCTTTATGTACATAGTGTATAAAGTTCACCTGTTACCCAAGTTGGAATTCCCTGTTATATGTAAGTTCAATGTCTGATTGTTCCACATTGTACAAACCTGTTCATTGTAAACAACGCTGATGCCGAATAGTGCGGTATAGAAAAACCAAAAATAAATAAATAAATAAATAAATTACCAAATGCATAGCAATAGTAGCTGCATTTCTACGAGCCCTGGGAATTTTTGTCTTCCCATACCTGGACGACTGGCTCATCCGAGCTCCATCTCAGTCCGAGGCTCAGACTTCCCTGGATCGCACCAGACGCATCCTGCAGTATCTAGGACTTGTGATCAATCTGCCAAAGTCTCAACTCACCCCTACGCAATCCCTGGAGTTCATAGGGGCCTGGTTGGATACCACCACTGCAAGGGCCTATCTGCCTCAGGCCTGTTGCCAACGTCTAGTGCACTTAGCCTCTCAGACTCAGTCCAGAAGCCACTTGACTGCCAGAGAGATGCTACAACTATTAGGCCACATGGCCTCCACAGTGCATGTGGTGCCTTATGCTCGCCTACATATGAGAGCAGCTCAATGGACTTTATCCACCCAGTGGACTCAAGCATCAGGAGCTCTCTCAGACCAAATAGCAAACTCCAATCGTCTCTTTTGGTCTCTCCAATGGTGGATATCCACTCAAAATCTATTGTTGGGGGCCCCCTTTCAACCATTGTTGCCCCAAGCAACCCTCACAACAGATGCCTCCCAAACAGGTTGGGGGGCTCATCTCCAAGATCTCTCCACTCAGGGCACTTGGTCTCCACAGGAGACCACCCTTCATATCAACCACTTGGAACTTCAAGCAATCTTTCTGGCTCTCAAAGTTTTTCATACCCTCCTCAGCAACATGACAGTCCTTATTCACACGGACAATCAAGTAGCCATGTTTTACATAAACAAACAAGGAGGGACTGGCTCTGTCGCTTTGCAACGAAGCTCTAAGATTATGGGCCTTCGCCAGAGAGCATCAAATCCATCTCCTGGCAGTATATCTTCCAGGAATCCAAAACTCTTGGGCAGACAGACTCAGTCGAGTTCTGCTTCCACACGAATGGTCCCTGCACATGGATCAGGTACTCAGAATCTTCCAGAAATGGGGAACCCCGGACATAGACCTCTTTGCAAGTCCGTGGAATGCCAAACCTCCCCGGTTCTGTTCCAGAATTCCGTGTCAGGGAGTTCAGGCCAGGGATGCCTTCCTCCTGCATTGGGGTCAGGTCTTCCTGTATGCCTTTCCACCCATTCCTTTGATTCCCAAGACTCTGTTCAAACTTCAAAGGGATCAAGGGTCCATGATCCTCATAGCTCCACGCTGGCCACGCCAAGTGTGGTACCCTCTACTTCTGCATCTCTCCCAAGCCCCCTCCCTGGACTTGGGAGCGGCTCCAGACCTTGTCTCAGGAGGAGGGGACTTTGTGGCACCCAAACCCCAAGTCCCTTCACCTCAGAGCTTGGTTACTGAAGGCCTAGACCTTCAACACTTCAATCTTTTGCAGCAAGTGAAGGATATCCTACATGCCTCTAGGAAACATTCCACTAGGCGTTCTTACGCTTTTAAATGGAAAAGATTTTCCATTTGGTGTGCTCAAAAGGGTCTTAACCCTCTAGCACTCCCATTGAATTCTCTTTTGGAATATCTCCTGCATCTCTCCAATGCAGAACTCAAAACGAATTCAGTAAGAGTCCATTTGAGTGCTATTGCGGCATCACTTAAGCCCATCAATGGACAACCTGTTTCCTCTCATCCTCTTATTTCAAGATTCATGAGAGGCCTAACCTTGACTAAACCTCCCATTCGACCTCCTCCGGTGGCATGGGACTTAAACTTGGTTCTTGGTCAGCTTATGAAGCCACCTTTTGAACCCTTAGCCACTACCTCCTTGAAATTTCTTTCCTGGAAGGTTATTTTTCTTATTGCAGTCACCTCAGCTCGTCGTATCAGTGAACTGCAAGCTCTAGTGGCTAATCCACCTTATACAAGGTTCCATCATGATAAGGTGGTCCTTAGGACCAATCCCCACTTTATGCCTAAAGTGGTCTCCCCTTTTCATCTTAATCAAGAGGTATATTTACCTGTCTTTTTTCCAGCTCCTCATGCATCCAGTGCAGAGAGGAACCTTCATACTCTAGACCAGTGATGGCTAACCTTTTTGAGCCCGAGTGCCCAAACTGCCGCACAAAACCAAAGAATTTCCTCAAAGTGCCAGCACGTCAATTAAACCTCAGCTCAGTTACACATGCAGAACATAGACCATCACCAAACAAGGAATCACAATTTAGAAACAGGAAGGCAATAATTAAACTGGGAACCCCAAAAGCCAAACTTGGAATGTACAACACTGTAGAAATAAAACTATAAATTAATTTCCTCTTGTACCAAACAAAGCACAGACGTTAATGATGCACATTTCCCAGAGGTTTCATATTCCAGTTAATAAATTCAAAATAAAGATATCTTTCTACCTTTTGTGCATTTTTTTTCAGTTGCAATTGCTCCAGCCACTTTCTTCTGGTTTCTTCATGTTTTCTGCTAACTCTCCATCGTCTGCTGTCCATTTGTTCTTTCTTCTCTTTTCTAGTCTTTTTTTCCATTCTCTCTCTCTACATCTGCTTTAACATACTAATCTTTCTCCTTTTGCTCTTTCCTCATTCCTATTTCATCCACACAAATTTTACCGCTCCATCCTCAATCCCCACTTACTCTCCCAATACCCGGCCAATTGTAGATTTTTCATTCCTCCCACACAAAATATTTTTCCCCTCTCCATTTTACTCTCCCAGCCCCATCCCATTCTAATCCTCCCCCAACATCAGCTCCCTTCTAGTTCCAGTCTCACCCAGCATCCATTCCTATCTAGTCCCTGCATCAGCCCATTTCCAGTCCTAGCCCCCCATCAACCCATTTCCAGTCCTAGCTCCCCCATCCATTTTCAGTCTGAGTCCCTTCATCAGCTCATTTCCAATCCTAGCCCCCCATCAGCCCATTTCTAGTCATTTCCTAGCCCCATCATCAGCCCATGTCAAATCATAGCTCCCCTCCACTCAGTACAATTCCAGTCCAAGCCCCCCCCCATGAGCCTACTTCCAGTTCTAGCCCCTCCATGAGTCCATTTCAATTCAAGCCCCCACCACAGCCCATTTCCAATCTTAGCTCCCCCCAACAGCCCATTTCCAGTCCTATCCTAGCTGCTCCATCAGCCCATTTTCAGTCCTAGCTCCCTTCCCTCACAGCCCATTTCCATTCCAAGCTCCCTCCCCATCAGCTATTTGCAGTTCAAGCCTCCCCTTCCACTCAGCCCATTTCCAGTCATAGCAACCCCCCAACCCATTACCAGTCCTAGCCCCCCATCAACCCACTTCCAGTCCTAAACCCCCATCACCCCATTTTCAGTTTAAGCCCCCCCTATAACCCATTACCAGTCCTAACCCCCCATCACCCCATTTCCAGACATCCCCCATCAGCCCAAAGCCCATTACCAGTCTTAACCCCCCCATAGCCCATTATCAGTCCTAACCCCCCCATAGCCCATTACCAGTCCTAACCCCCCATCAGCCCACTTCCAGTCTTAACCCCATCAGCCCATTTCCAGTCAGCCCCCCCACAGCCCATTGCCAGTCCTAACCCCCCCCCCATCAGCCCACAGCCCATTACCAGTCCTAACCACATCAGCCCACCTCAAGTCCTAACCCCTCCCCATCAGTCCATTTCCTGTCCTAACCCCCCCCCCATAGCCCATTAGCAGTTCTAACCCCCCATCACCTCATTTCCAGACAGCCCCCATCAGCCCACAGCCCATTACCAGTCTTAACCCCCCCATAGCCCATTAATAGTCCTAACCCCCCCAACAGCCCACAGCCCATCCAGTCCTAAACCCTCCCCATCAGCCCATTTCCTGTCCTTGCCCCCCCCCTAGCCCATTATCAGTCCTAACCCCATCACCCCATTTCCAGACAGCCCCCATCAGCCCAAAGCCCAATAGCAGTCTTAAACCCCCCCCATAGCCAATTACCAGTTCTAACCCCCCATCACCCCATTTCCAGACAGCCCCCATCAGCCCACAGCCCATTAGCAGTCCTACCCCCCTTAGCCCATTAGCAGTCCTACCCCCCCAGCCCATTAGCAGTCCTACCCGCTACCCCCCCCCAGCCCATTAGCAGTCCTACCCCCCCTAGCCCATTAGCAGTCCTACACCCCCCCAGCCCATTAGCAGTCCTACACCCCCCCCACCCCATTAGCAGTCCTAACCCCCCCCCCCCATGGCATATTAAAAAAAAAAAAAAAATGCTGGCTGAGAAGACTTTCGATGTTGCTGTGTCCTGTGGAGGTAAAAGGCAAGAGCTCTTTTACAGTCTAGAGCAGCGATGGCGAACCTATGGCACGCGTGCCAGCTGTGGCACGCGAAGGCCTTGCAGCTGGCACGCGGGTAGGTCCGCAAAAAAGAAAAAGCTGGCTCTGGCTGCTGCCGCGGACGCGGCAGCGGCAGAGTGCAGTGTCCCGCGGGGCCCCCTCCGCCCGCTAAGCCCCTCTGCAAGGGCTTTCAGATTCGCGAGGGAGAGCTTCTCCCTCGCGTCTCTGTTAAGCCCGCAGGGGCTAATGGGAAATTTCCCATCAGTCCCTTGCGTCTAAAGGGGCTGATGGGAAATTTCCCATTAGCCCCTGCGGGCTTACCAGAGACGCGAGGGAGACGCTCTCCCTCGCGAATCTGAAAGCCCTTGCAGAGGGGCTTAGCGGGCGGAGGGGGCCCCGCGGGACACTGCACTCTGCCGCTGCCGCGTCCGCGGCAGCAGCCAGAGCCAGCTTTTTCTTTTTTGCGGACCTACCCGCGTGCCAGCTGCAAGGCCTTCGCGTGCCACAGCTGGCACGCGTGCCATAGGTTCGCCATCGCTGCTCTAGACTGTAAAAGAGCTCTTGCCTTTTACCTCCACAGGACACAGCAACATCGAAAGTCTTCTCAGCTTTTTGTTGCTTTTGATCCTTCTCATTTAGGACTTCCAGTCTCCAAAAGAACACTCTCCAATTGGATTGCTCAGTGTATCTCTTTTGCTTACCAGAGTAAGAACCTTTCTCTGGAGGGCCATGTCACCACTCACTACGTTAGGGCTATGGCCACCTCTATGGCTCATTTAAACTCTGTGTCCATTGACCAGATCTGTCGAGCAGCCACCTGGGCCTCGGTTCATACCTTTACAGCCCATTACTGTTTGGACAAGGACTCCCGCCGGGATGCCTTGTTTGGTCAGGCTGTCCTCAGACACCTGTTCCATTCTTGAACAACTCCAGCCCACCTTCCCTGAATGGATGCCTGAGATCCATAGGAAGATGAGGAACCTTTCAGGGTCTCATACCCTTCAGGGGATCTCCCAGGCATCTTAGCTAGGGAGTCCCCATATGTGAGGACTTATTCCTGCTTGTTCCTGGAGATAGCACAGTTACTTACCTGTAACAGGTGATCTCTGGGAACAGCAGGAATTAGTCCTCACAACCCACCGCCTCCCCTAGGAGTTGTATCTATCTCTCTCTTTCCTTTCCTCTCTCTATTGTCTCAGCTTTAAACTCGAACTGAGGAGAGTTGGTCAGGAAGGCGGGAAGGCAGCGTGCATGCGCAGTGGGAGGCCCCAAAAGCTTTCCTTCTGGGAAGCTTTCCCGCGCAGGCTCCGTCGGTACAGACGTACCCATATGTGAGGACTAATTCCTGCTGTTCCCAGAGATCACCTGTTACAGGTAAGTAACTGTGCTTTATCTCCCGTTCCTTGGCTCTTGGTTCCATCTCAGTGCTGACGAAGATCATAAGAACATAAGATCATAAGATATGCCATATTGGGTCAGACCAAGGTCCATCAAGCCCAGTATTCTGTTTCCAACAGTGGCCAATCTAGGTCATATGTACCTAGCAGTTTCCTGAAGAGACACAAGTTCCACAATGCTTGTACTGGGTCAAGCATTGATATCTTCGGTCACTTCTTAATAATGGTTTATGGACCTTTCCTCCAGGAACTTGTCCAAACCTTTTTTAAACCCAGCTACACTAACAGCCTTTACTACATCCTCCGGTAACAAATTCCAGAGTTTGATTACACGTTGAGTGAAAAAATATTTTCTTTTATTAGTCTTAAATAGTTTACCCTGTAGCTTCATTGCATGTTCCCTAGTCTTTCTATATTCTGATAAGGTAAACAATCGATCTACGTTTACCCGTTCCACTCCGTTCATTAATTTATAGACTTCTATCATATCTCCCCTCAGCCGTCTCTTTTCCAGGTTAAAGAGCCCTAACCTTTTTAGCCTTTCTTCATAGGAGTATCCTTCCATCCCCTTTACCATTTTGGTGGCTCTTCTCTGTACCTTTTCTAAAATCGCTATATCCTTTTTAAGATACGGCGACCAGAATTGCACACAATATTCAAGGTGCAGTCTCACCATGGAACGATATAGAGGCATTATAATATCTTTTGTTTTATTTTCCATTCCTTTCCTTATCATACCTCGCATTCTATTTGCTCTCTTGGCCGCCGCTGCACACTGGGCCGAGGGTTTTAACATGGTATCCACAATGACACCTAAGATCGAGAGAACCCTGGTCATATCATGGATAAAGTCCTCGAAGGACATGTCCTCCGGTGGGGACAGACGGTGCTCATGAGGCGGTGATGGGTCCAAAGGGATATCACGGTGCCTCTGTGAAACCAGGGACTCTGCCTCCAATTCCCAGGCATCCGAAAGGAAGTCAAAATAGTGATGGTCACCGTCGCACTGCTAATCCAATGTTGATGGACGATCCTGATGCCAATGACCAGAGACATTGGAACCGTAGATGCTCAATGCCTAGTTTTCCTACTGCCAATTCCAGACTTGGCATAGACCCCGAGGGTCCCGATGACAGTGGTTCTAGGCTCAGTGTCGAGATCTGGGCTCCCGAAAGTCTTGAGGCCACTGGCACTGATGCCACCAGGAGCGCAGCCAAACTCCTCTCAATAGTCAGCATGCGCTGCTCGAGGGAGATGGAGGAAGTCTGGGTGGACTCCAGTGCAGGACTCTGGACCACTGTACCAGATAACGGAACTGGAGGCTCTCAAGAGGTCCAAGCCTGTTAGCACTCCGGAGCCCCTCTTGTGTTTTGGAGGTAGATTCCTCCTGCTGGGGCTGTTTAACTGACCGCTCATGGTTCTCAGGATCAGAATCCCGCTGAGAGGCGCTCCGATACCTATGTCCAAATGAATGATCCCAGGAATCAGGATTGGTCCTAGACATCGAAGGCTGATGCCGATGTGGCTTCGGTGGCTAGCTGTTTCTTACCACGGTCTTTCGATTCCAAGGGAGTGCAGGAAACGTATGAAGAACAGGAGCCCCGAGAAGTGTCGACATCAAAGAAAAGTGTGCTGAGGCTGCCGAGTGAGACCCAAAAGACTCTCGCATTGCTTTTCCCATTATTTTAATCCTTTCCTTGTCATTTGCTGACACAAAGTACAATAGTCTGGGTTATGGTGAGACTCCAAGCACTGTAAGCACCAATTGTGCTTGTTGGTGGCCGAAATGGTGCAGTTACATTTAGTAGCCTTTTAGAAACAGCTGGTTGGTTTTTGCTTGTCAGGTCAACCTGGACCAATGAAAAAAAAAACAGGGGAACTGCGAGATAAAAAGAAAAAGAAAAGAAAAGTGCCCAAAAGGGCACCAGCATTGGTAAGTGACAGTACCAAAGAGACAGGAAGGCAAAAAAAGAAAAAGAAGCACTCCGAAGGGCACGGAAGAAAAATGTTTTAACTGCGGTGACAGGACAAGCATCTGTAGGGCTCAGCAGAATAACTAAGACTGAGGAGATTCACTGGGAAGACAGGAAGGCATGCACACATGTGCGAAGAGATGCTCCCAAACGCTTACTATTGGATGCTGGGGAGTATTCCCGCACAAGCTCCGTTAGTGGACATCACCCATATGTGAAGACTGCATTACTGCTTGTTCCTGGAGATAATTTAATTAAAGCAAAGGTAACACAAAACAAGGGTACAGGGAAGTTTGTAAACATCAGAAACAAGAACACTCAAGGAAAAATAAATTATATAGTTGAACTAGTTTTCAACTCTTCACCATAAATCAAAGAAAAAAATGTTTTAAGTCCATTCTTGAATTTAACATAGGACGTCTCCTTACATAGGTAGACTGGAAGAGTGTTCCAGAGCTGTGGGGCAATAAAGAAGAAAGCAGTCTTATGTTTGCTTTAAAAGTGAGCATGAGAGACTGAGGGCAAGTGCCAGAGAGCTTTATATTGTGTCCTGGTGAGGAAATTAGACTTAAACAGAAGGAGATATTTAGATGAATACTAAGGAAAACCATGGTAAAAAGCATAAGCAGCCAAAAGTAGTATTATAAAAATTGGCATAAAAACCAATGGGTAACCAATGTTCCTGAAGCAGTAAGAATTACATGATCAAATTTCCTAGATAAATATAGTAATTACATTTCAGATTTGTGAACCAACTTCAGCCTCCTGCTAGTCAATTAATGGCCACAGTATAGGGTATTAAAATAGTCTAAACAGTAAAATAGTAATAAAATAGTCTAAACTTGCCCCAACCACCAGGCCACTCCTTGGAGAGCCTGGGTTTCAAATGTCAATAGAGGACAGCAACCTTGGGCTGGAAGGATTGGAGTTCCTAGTCCCATAGGTGCTCCTTGTGACCTTGGGCAAGCCACTTAACTCTCCATTGCCCCACACACACACAACACACACACAGGCCCAAAAAAAGTGAGAACATCTCGTAGCATATAAGTTATTTAAAACTTCAAAAAGACAGATGTAAATGATTGACAAATTTTTTTAAAAAAAGATGGCGACCGGAAATTGTCGAAATAAAGACGTTATATAGCTAAAAAAGGTAAATAAGTAACCTATTTAAGCTTTTAATTTGCGAGATGTTCTCACTTTTTTGGGCCACCCTGTATATATACACATACATACACAGTACCTGAATGTACACTGCTTTGACTTGTAGAAAAAGCAGTATATAAGCCTAGTTAAATAAATGAGAATCCTGATTGATCAAGAGAAACCAAAAAGTGGATTTCCATGACAGCAACACAGGATTGAACGACTGCTTATGGAATGTAACTGATGGAACTCCCTCCCTGCTTCTATCTGTCTTATCACGGAACTGTCAGCTTTTCGCAAGGCAATTAAGACATCTTTTCCAACTCGCTTTCAATCATGTATAGTTGATCACGGCCTCCCTCTAATGCACAGCCCTTTCTCAGCTTCTACATATCTAACTAAATCCAGATTGCATATTGTTACATAGTTAACTAAATTAAGACTTCTGTTATTTATTCAGTTTGTATACAGTTCCTTTATTATAACAGACTTCTGTTATTCAGTTTGTATTTAGATCCTTCATTATAACATCTACTAAAATTATTTAATGTAATCATACCATTGTTAGTTATACCTGTTCAATGTAATCTAAACTAGTACTGTTCAATGTATCGAGTTGTTAATATGTAAACCACGCTAATCCTAAAAGTGCGGTATATAAAAATAAAGTTTTGAGTCTAAATGACAGCCCAAAAAGTTCATTGATTCTACTAAGACAGTGTTTCTCAATCCAGTCCTTGGGACATCCTTAGCCAGTCAGGTCTCCTGGATAACCTCTATGAATATGCATGAGAGAGATTTGCATACTATGGAGGCAGTGCACACAGGTCTCTCATATGCATATTCATTGTGGTTATCCAGGAGACCTGACTGGCTAGGTGTGTCCTATAGAACTCCTCTACCAAGGTGAATGGTATGTCCTTGATGGCAGGCAGTTTGTCTATTATATTTCTTCCAGTAATTCACACTGCCTGAGATTTACTATGATTGAATTTGAGCCAGTTGTCCTAAGTCCACAATGAGACTGCATCCAGACAGGCACTGAGAGGCGCAAGATCAGGATTACAGGATCAACAAAGTATAGAAGCTTGACATCATCAGTATAACTACTATTTCTGCCAATGGATTGTATTGATAAGGTGAGCAGACTAACAAAAAAATAAAATAAAGTTAGAAAACTCTAATCTTTTCAGTTCCCCTGCCTCGATTTCCCCTTTCCTCTCTTTTTTTTTAACTCTGCAAAAAAAAAAAAGGCTCTATCAGAATTCTTAAGGCCCGAAAAAAAACTGACTCCCTAGGCCTGAAGCACGACCGCGCCGCCGCCACGAGGCTGGGCCGACAGACTAAAGCGCACCAAAACCGCGCTGAGGTAAAACGGAGCCCCGAGAGCAGAAAACCTTACCTTTGAAGGCTGCGGGTTACAGAGTAGACCTGTTTGCCTAAGAGCGTCTGCCGACGGCCCTGGAACCCCCGGGTTGTGTCGGCGCTGAACAATCACCCCGCAGTGAAATTTAAGGTACAGGCTTCGAGTGGCGGGAAGGAGCTGACAGACGCGCTTAGCAGGCAGGACCTTCTGCACGGCGCCGGGTAAAAGCCCCGATTTCAGCCCTGGACACCTTAATCTGAATCGAGGTGCTGCAGTGCTTCAGGCAAAGCTTCTGATCCAGCAGACCCCGGTTCACTGCCAGGCCAGAAGGAGTGGGGGGGGGGGGGGTAAGCCAGAGCCAGAGAGCTGGAGTGCTCCAAAATTTACAGTCACAGACTCTCAAAAAGCAAACCTTCTGTAAGTAACTCACAACCCCAATAAAAGGAACTACACTGTCCTAAAGATTCCCAATTGTTTCTCCAGTGAGCCCAGAACCCCCGGGCTCCCATCTATCCAGCTGCTTGGAGACCGAGGTAACTGGTGGCATGAGGCAGGCACCGGAGAGTTATACTGATGATGTCATAAAAAGGAGGAGTTTCTCAGTCTCCAAGCTGCTAGATGAGATGGGCAACCCAGAGGTTTCGGGACTAGACTGGGGACACGATCAGGAACCACTATTTCTGCCAATGGATTGTATTGATAAGGTGAGCAGACTAACAAAAAAATAAAATAAAGTTAGAGCAAGCACTGACCCCTGAGGCACTCTAAAAGTAGGTTTGAAAGTGGCAGAGCGAATGAATCTATTCAAAAATATAAAAGGCGGCAAGACAAGATAAGAGACAAACCACTTTGTCATATCTCCACCAAGTCCAACATAAAACAAGCATAGGTTCCAGTACTGAAGCTTGACTGATAGGGATAAAGGGCGGGGTTTTTTTTGCAAGAAAGCTAGTAACCTGTGAAAAAACTATTTTTTCTCTCAGATACAAATTGAAGATTTGATATAGGGGATAATTTGAAGGATCTGAGGCATCTAGATTAATTTTTAATAACATGTGTCACAGTGCTCTTGGGCACCTGCCTGTGCTCAAGGCCTGCCACGTCCCAGCCTCTTGAACATAAATCTCATGTTGGAGCAGGCAGGATTTGGCTGCCCTTGAGTGTGTATGTGCTTTAAAGGCTTGTGCCATGCTGGCAGCTGCTGCTGTTTTGGCAGCAGAGTTGATAGCATCTGCCACCTCCTCCCCCCTCCCAAATTCTGCTACCCTAGGTGAACACCTAGTCTACCTACTGCTAGGGCCACCCCTGGGAATATATATTTTGAAAAGGTTATACTAACAGAGCTGGAAATAGTTTTCCAAACTAGAGGAGTAAATTTTAAATAAATGCAGTGACTAAATGTTTAGGAGGCTTTTCAGCCAGATTTAGCAGCTAAGCCTTTGCCTCACTATCAAGCTGTATGAGTGCTAGCCACATCTACTCCAGTACTGGAGTTGTGCAGCTTCCACCTTGACTTAGCCTTGTCTCACTATCAAGCTGAATGGTCACTTAGCCATGCCAAGCCTGGAAACGGAGTTCTGCTGCTTCCACTCTGACTGAGCCCTGGGTCTCGCTGTCAAGCCGTACAGACGCTTAGCTATGTCCGTCCCAGATCTGGAGGCGACATTAGCAGACTTTCACTATAAATTGTTGCATGTGATGGTGGAGCACTTCAGTTTTATGAAGCTTTTGTATCTTACTCGATGCTTGCACCTTTTGTTAAATGTGGAGTAGTATAGTGCTGGAGTCTTGGAAAACAGCAGCAGTGCAGCACTTGAAAGCAGCTGTCAGCATGGCACAAGCCTTTAAAAACACATACTCAAGAGCAGCCAAATCCTGCCTGCTCCAACATGAGGTTTATGTTCAAGAGGCTGGGACATGGCAGGCCTCGAGTACGGCATGGGGGAGGAGGGCGGCACATGGCTGAAGGTTTGCCTAGGGCATCAGATCTCTTTGGACTGGCCTTGCATTTCTCATGATGCCTGGCAAGAGAAAAGAATGAGTTATGATAGGATAAAGACAGGAGTGCAGATCTAGAAGATGGGAAATATAAACCTTCAATATGAAGGTTGCAAGCTTTTTGCATACTCTACAATGCCACAGCTGTTTACTAATACTACTAGAACCACCACCACCACCACTGATCATTTGTATAGCACTACAAGGCATATGCAGTGCTGGACTGGACTGGAGGGATGATGAGGAAGGTGAAATTAGGCCTTACCTGCTAATTATCTTTCCTCGAGTCCCTCCAGTCCAGTCCTCGCCCAGGCACTCTTTGGCAAGCCCGGAAGCGGAAGATTTTGAGAGTGCGATAGCATAGTGTCCGATGATTTTACCTTAAATTTCTGCATCAAGAGTTGGCGTGAGATTTCATGCTCACTTTGCAGTTTTTGGTCCTTTCAGGATCTCTAATATTCAATTTCTGTGTGTTTTAATGTACATTATTCAAACATTTTGTCAAGTTTGCATAACTTTATCTATGTGGAGTCTGCTTTGTCAAAAGAATACTGACTTGGTCAGATATGCATAGATCCCTTACAGTGCGACATCAAAGCTAAGAGTTCTCTGTCTCCATCTTCTGGTGAAAGGGTATAGATCCATGTGTCTGGAATAGACTACAGGGACGATGAGGAAGTTGTTTCATCATATAAAAACATTAGTGGGCCAAATAGGGAAAAATACAAGCCGAATAGGCAGAGTGACAGTATGGCTACACTAGGACTTCAAGACGGTTGGGATAGCTCACACAGAAGCAGTCATGGTTAAAACCCTAATGCGATTGGATATTTTGGAAAGCAATTTCACTAGTTTTGGTGGCTGAATTATTGCCAAGCTTGGTGGTTAAATATGGGAGATGGCCCAGGTATTGGATTAAGTATTGGACCTATGAAAATCAAAGAGAACATTGACAAGACCAGGGAAGATGCTGGTAATCAGCATTGTAAGAGAATTTGGAGTAGAGGAGTGGCCTAGTGGTTGGGGCAAGGTACTTCAGGCCGGAAAGTCAGGGGTTCAAATCCCACTAGAGGACAGCAACCTTGAGCCGGAAGGACTGGGGTTTCTAGTCCCACAGGTGCTCCTTGTGGTCTTGGGCGAGCCACTTAACCCTCCATAGCCCATGTTCCCTGTAAAAATAGTTATCTCCAAGTTATAATGCCCTGTTCAATGTAATTTCAGTTTGTTCAATGTAAACTGCACTGATGCAGAATAGCGCGGTATATAAGAGAATGTAAATAAATAAAATAAATTTGAACCACTGTTACCATATTTGCTGCTACTTCCACTTTCAGCTCCGCCCCAGAAGTCGCGCAATCGCGTGCACCGAGCAGGCCGCCATTTAAAGACGCTGCCTGCGTTCCCTCATTCTCCCTCTGAACCACTGTTACCATATGTAAGCTGCTCTCTGTGGATCTGCTTCAACCTTTTACTGTTGTTTATGATTTGTCCGTTTTTTAGTTGTTTTGTTCTGCCTGTGCCTTCCTCTGTCTTGATTAATCTCTTGTTGAGCTATCTGCCTATCTTTCTGCCTTGTCTTCTCCCCTCTCATTATTGCCTTATTTTTCTTTATAGTTGCTGCTACTTCCACTTTCAGCTCCGCCCCGGAAGTCACGTAATCGCATGCAACGCGATTGCGCGCGTGCACTGAGCAGGCCGCCATTTAAAGACGCTGCCTGCGGCATCTCGCACCGTTGGCGCGCGCCCAAGGAGCAAGACGTCGCCCCAAGGAGCTCGCCCAAGGAGCACGACGGGGGTGATGCTTTATGCTCTCCTCCTTTTCAACCTGTTTCCCCACCGCTCTCCAGTGCTCTGATCGCAACGTATCTTTCCTCTGCTTTTCACACCAGCAGCAGCTTTCGTGTCTCCACAAATCGTATCCGCTGTGCTCACACGACGACTTCACCCCGCTCTTTGTTCTGTCTTCATTATTTCTCCTATCTAATCCTGCTCTGGCTGTTCTTTATGTCATCCATACCGGTGGTTTGGGGCCGTCGGCCCTCCAACCCCTTTCCTGTCCCCTGCCGAAGCCACATACTCTCTCAGATTGCTCTGCACCCCCTTCCCTTGGCGCCACCCCCTCAACCGCCTGCCGTTGCGCACCTACTCCTGCCTCCTGCGTCAGTACCACCAGATTCCCTCCGATTAGGCTTACTCAATTGCCACTCTCTTCGGTCGAAATCTACTCTCATTCACGACCTTGTGGAACGTGAATGCTTTGATGTTCTTTTCTTAGTTGAAACATGGCTGAGAGAAGGAGATCCTCTCCTTACTCGCTGCTTTCCTCCAAATTATCAGGCCATCTCCCTCCCACGTATTGCACAGATGGGTGGGGGAGTTGCGGTTATTTACCGCTCTTCGGTCCCCCTGTCCAGAATCTCTTCCTCCTCCTTACATTATCCGGAGTCTCTTCTTCTCCTATTGAACGGTCAGCCAGCTCTACAGTTCCTCTTTATCTACTTTCCTCCATCTTCCCCTCCTCCCCTCTGGGACTCTCTTCTCTCCACTATCTCTGATCTAACTCTCCAATTCCCTCAGCTCCTTATTCTCGGTGATTTTAATGTCCACTTTGATTCACCCACCTCAGCCAAGGATATTGCTTTCTTTGCGCTTCTCCAGGATCTTTCCCTACTTCAACATGTGTCCCTTCCTACCCATGTAGCTGGCCACACTTTGGACTTAGTCATCCTTCCTGCTGACTCCCCAATTCAGATTTCATCTCCTACTCCAGAACCAGTTCCCTGGTCGGATCACCTTTGTCTCACCTTCACTCTTTATTCAGTACCTCCCCTCCCCTCTCCCCCCCTCCTTTACCCTCTCGGCTGTCTCGACGGCTTAACTTGGCATCCCTCCAAAGTTTCTCTGCGACCTACCACCCTCCCTCGCCGGATTTTTCATCCTTGTCACCCTCCTCCCAAGTCGCCCGTTGGAACGCTGGACTATCTCTTGCTCTGGATCAAGTTGCTCCCCTGAGGCCTAGCAACCCTTGTCGTAATGCTCATCACCCCTGGTTTCACTCGGGACTCCGACTGCTACGGTCCCAACTAAGGAGAGCTGAACGTCTCTGGCGGAAGTCCCGGTCTGCCTCTTCCTACCAGCACTTTAAGTCGTGCCATGCCCACTACCGGTCGAGTATTCACCGCGCAAAGTGTTCCTTCTATTCCACATCCATTGCCTCAGCTCCCAACCGCTCATGACAACTTTTTGCTACTCTGCATACGCTTTCCCAACTGCAGGCCTCTTCCAGGCGTGAGCCTGTTTCTGCCTTGCAAGCCCCCAGTCCTACCACACTGGCCTCTTTCTTCTCCTCCAAAGTCCAAAACCTCCGCTCATCTCTTCCTTTTTGTCCACAAGCCTTGCTTTCGCCTCCTCCTATTTCACCTCCGCCGTCCCCCTTGCTATCGCATACCTGGACCAACTTCTACCCAGTCACCTCTCCAGAGCGCATCCACTTACTGTCTACAACTCACAAGACCACCTGCCCTTTAGACCCCATTCCCTCCTCCTGGTTCGCTGAGCCTTTTACCGTCCTCTTACAATCTCTCCTCACCATCATTAATTCTAGTCTGTCATGTGGTACTTTCCCTAGCCCATGGAAGCACGTCCTAGTCCGCCCTCTCCTGAAACATCCATCTTTAGACTCCTCTGTACCCGCCAATTTTCGTCCGGTGTCCAACCTTCCTTTTGCCTCTAAGCTCCTAGAAAAGGTGGTTTTTTCACAACTTTCCCATCACCTGGATTCTACACATTTTCTGCACCCTCGGCAATCCAGATTCCGCCCAGGGTATAGTGTCGAAACTACTATCACAGCAGTCATGAATGAAATACGCACCTCTCAAGACCAGGGCAACATCACGATAGCTGTATCCCTTGATCTTTCAGCCGCTTTCGACCTGGTAGATCACACTCTCCTTCTCTCTCGACTGCGGGATGCAGGTATTCGTGGTGTTGTTTATCACTGGTTTCACTCTTTCTTATCCTCTCGTTCATTTGCGGTTACTTCTGCCCTTTCTACCACAGACCGCTTTCCTCTCACTTGTGGTGTCCCACAAGGCTCGATCCTGGCTCCCTTATTGTTTAACATCTTTCTGGCCCCCTTGTCTTTACTTGTCCAACAACTGGGGATCTCGGGCTACTATTATGCCAACGACATTTTTCTTCTACATCATACTTCCTCGTCCCAGCCTGATATTACTCCTCTGGAGACCTGCCTATCCTTAGTTTCCTCCTGGCTCTCTTCCAACTGTCTGGTTCTTAATGTTTCTAAAACGGCAGCTATCTGGTTCACCCACGGCTCCCCCATTCCGTCTCTTACTCCTTCCCTTTTCCGGTACCCCTATTTCCACGGTCTGTAAACTCCGTTATCTCGGTGCCATTCTCGACAGCGCTCTCACTTTTCATGACCACATCTCCCATATTTCTCAGCGTTCCTTCTTCTGTCTTAGGCAGATTCGTGCTATTTGGCCTTTCCTATCTTCTCAGGCTCTCACTACCCTCCTTCTCTCCTTGGTTATAACCAGGCTAGACTTCTGTAACTCCATTTATGCCGGTATCCCCCAGTATCAGCAACATCGACTACAGTTAATTCAGAACACAGCTACCCGAATGATCTTGCATGCCTCCCCACGTGATCACATCACCCCTCTGTTGCAACATCTCCACTGGTTGCCACTGCAGTTCCGGATTCCCTTCAAAATCCTTACCCTAGTACATCGAGCTATCTATCTCCAAAGACCCCAACACCTCTCTGATTTACTCACTTTTCACGTCCCCACTCGCAGCCTTCGGTCCATCCATGTCAACCGCCTACACCTTCCAGCTCCCTCTCGTGCACACCTCCAATCCACTCGTAAGTCAGCTTTTTTCTACCTCGGTCCCTCCCTTTGGAATTCACTACCCACGGCCCTCCGCTTGGAAGAATCCTACCCCAAATTCCGCTCTCTCCTCAAAACTCATTTTTTTTCCTCCGCTTTTCATGACTCTCTATGACACCTCATAACCCCACTCTCCTCTCCTTCTTTAAACCCTCTACTCGCTATCTCTCCTTTCCTCTAATTTGTTGTAATTTCTTTTTCTCTCTCTTATCTAATGTTTTATTTATATTGTAAACCATCCCGATGTAATGGGGGGCGGTATATCAAATGTTCTGTAAACAATAAACAATAAATAATAAAAATTTACATGCTAGCACAGGTGGTGGTGAAGGTTTATCCACATGTAAAAAAAAAAACAAAAAAAACCTAGCTTTACATGAAGGAAAAAGCCAGTTAAAAAAATTGTGCAACAGTTATGTGCAGAGACAGGATGGCACATACTTATATGCATGCTACATGTAAGCACTCCTGAAGGTGGAGTTATGCATGTGGGGTGTTTATATCAACTTCAGAGCAAATGGGTTGGCATTTGTGCACTACTGGGCTGGTTACTTTTATAGAAAAAGAGGTGCCTTTCTGGACTTCTGACACATGTGTCCTGTTATAAAATCTGGTTCATAGAAGGCAATGATAGGAGCAAGACAGACACTGGGGCAAAGGAGAGGAGGAAGAGATTGATATAAGTAAGGACATTTATATGCTTATCTACCCAAAATGGTAGTAAATCAGTGAGGAAGACAACTGAGCATACTGGAATGGCCCAAAGGGTCCTTACTTGCCATTTTCTACTATGTTATAATGAGATCACAGCTGCTGGAGAACTGGGAAACCAGTGCCAGTAGTTTTCCATTCTTAGGGAAGGCTTATGGGTTCCCTATGGATGGAAACATCGCAGAGTTGCAAATGGGACTGCTGTGCCCTGTGTACTGGAAATGAAAGCAATAGCATGTGTTTTGAAATGTAAATCACCTCAATGGACTTTGCTCACCCTGAAGGACAGTCTAACAAATCTTTGGAAATAAAGTCCTCATCAGCTGGAAAACTAAGAAACACAATCAGAAATACCACAAGACTTAGGAACCAGGGCAAGGTTAAGCATGGCCCATATCTGTCACCAACAAAACGAATGACAAGTCTGAGAGTTTTAAAGGAATGGTTTAAAGAAACAAAAATAAGGGGCTGATGTTGAAAGATACTGAACTCTATGTTTAGAAAAGCTTGTTGCTTATGAGCAGTTCAATATTTGGATGTCAAGAGGTCAGTGGCCAGTACTAACTGGCTAATTTAGTTGGCTATCAATAGCACAATCATAGCTGGCTTAGATTAAGCTAATTAGGTTATGACTAAAAATAAGCTATCTTGGCAGCTAAGCAGCTCTTTAAAAATATACCCTTAAATTAATCATTAAATATATTATATAAATAAATGTATACACCCCACCACAAACATATATTACAACACCTATCCTGGTCATCCTGATGCACTCCTGGGCATTACTTCTACTATTTTTTTCTTTCCAACCCAATGGTGAAATTAGGCCTTACCTGCTAATTGGCTTTCCTTGAGGAACTCCAGTCCAGTCCTGCACCTCAGGGTAGTGCACCTCTTCCAGCAGCTTGGAGATTGAGCATGCCACAACTTTGATGACATCAGGATACTTAAGCAGCTGGCACCACCCACCAGCCCCAGTAACCTACTGACAAAGCAGACTCACAGGAGCAACAAATAAGAAGTTAACACCTCAGAACAAAAACATTAAAACCTAACTTGGGTCCCCCCCCCCCCCCAAGGACAAAAAAATCATCAGGAAGCCCCCCCTCTGGCCCCTACTCCTAACACGGGATCCCCCAAACAAAGGGCAGGTTACCTGTACAACATGGCACTCCCCCACCCCCGTAGAGGATGGGACAGGCCTCTTACCAAAAACAGACACAGGAATCTGCATGTCTTCCGCTTTGTCACTGCGTTGCCACTACAAACGCCCCAGGCTTTCCACTAAGTTGAGATTCTTCAGGCCTGGGTAGTGAGCACTGCTTCAGAACTGCAGATGGTAGGATTCCGGGACTGGACTGGAGTTCCTCAAGGAAAGCCAATTAGCAGTTAAGGCCTAATTTCACCTTCTTTATCAGGAGTGGAGGAGTAGCCTAGTGGTTGGGGCAAGGTACTTCAGGCCGGAAGGTCGGAGGTTCAAATCCCACTAGAGGACAGCAACCTTGGGCCGGAAGGACTGGGGTTTCTAGTCCCACAGGTGCTCCTTGTGGTCTTAGGCAAGCCACTTAACCCTCCATAGCCCATGTACCCTGTAAAATAGTTATCTCCAAGTTATAATACCCTGTTCAATGTAATTTCAGTTTGTTCAATGTAAACCGCACTGATGCAGAATAGCGCGGTATATAAGAGAATGTAAATAAAATAAATAAATAACCCTCCAGTCCAGTCCCGCACCTCAGGAATGTAACAGAGCCACCTATCCGCAGGAAGGTCCTGTAAGCCGGTCTGGAGAACTGCTGTTCCGAAACTTGCATCCCCCGCTGCTTGCACATCCAATCTGTAATGCTTCACAAATGTATGCAGGGATGACCAGGTGGCTGCCCGACAGATCTCCCCTGGCAGAATCAAACTCCACTCCGCCCATGAGGCTGCCTGCCTCCTGGTGGAATAAACCCTGAGGCCCTGCGGGACCACTTTGCCATGCAACAAATAGGCCGATGCAATCATTTCTTTAATCCATCTAGAAATGGAGGATTTTGCTGCTGCTTCCCCCTTACGCAGCCCACCAAACAAGATGAATAACCGATCCGATTTTTGAAAGGAAGTTGTCCTCTTCAGATACCTTCTCAATAACTGTCTGACGTCAAGAAGGCACAACTGCGGGTTCGCAAAGTCCTCAGCCAGTCCCGACAACACTGGGAGAGTGATGGGCTGATTTAGATGGAACGGTGACACCACCTTTGGCAAGAAGGAGGGCACTGTCCGCAGAACCACTTTCTCCCTGGAGAAGGATAGAAAAAGCTCTTTACACGATAATGCCTGGAGCTCAAACATCCTGCGGGGGGAACAGACTGTCACCAAAAATACAGTCTTCAAAGTCAAGTCCCTTCAGGGTACATACCGCTAATGGCTCAAGCGTCAGTGCCGAAAGCACCAAATTGAGGTCCTAAGGAGGCACCATCGACCTCAAGGGCAGTTGGAGCTGCTTAACTGCTCTCAGGAAACGAGTCACATCCGGATGCGTTCCCAAGCAAACCCTCTGGATCTTGCCTCGATAACACGCCAGCGCGGCCACTTGCACCCTTAGGGAGCCACATGTCTGTCCTTTATCGAGCCCCGCCTGAAGGAACTCTGAAGGAACTCTAACACCTCCGGAACAGACGCTGACAACAGCCTGCACCCCTTATCCGCACACCAGCCCTCAAAAATTCTCCACACTCTAATGTAGGACAATGAAGTGGACCTCTTCTTGGCCCTAACCTCACTTCCTTAACCGAGCCCTCTCATAAGTGAGAACCGATCCACCTGGGGCATTAAGACTGGACCCTGAAACAGCAGGTCTGGCCTGCTTGGAAGCCTCCACGGTTCAGCCGACATTAGCCACATTAAATCCACATATCACGGGCACCTGGGACAATCTGGGTCGATCAGGACAATCAGCTCCCAGTGTGCCTCCATTATCTGTATCACTCGCCCTATGAGCGCCCATGGAGGGAAGACGTAGAGAAGCCCTTGGCTGAGCCAACGCTGCAACAGTGTGTCCAGGCCTTCTGGCATTCTCTCTCTTCGTCGGCTGAAGAACCTGCTCGCTTTGGCTGATACAAATGTTGCCATGAAATCCATGACCGGCTCCCCCCACCAGCGCACGATTTGCTTGAAGACTGCCTAGGTCAGTTGCCATTCCCCCGGATCCAAGTGCACTCGACTGAGGTAGTCTGTCACATTCTCTGTCCCGGCCACATATGCTGCGAAAATCTCCTGCAGATGGACCTCTGCCCAAATCAGCAACATTTACGCTTCGCTTGATGCTTCCTGTGCCATGTCGACTGATGTACGCTACCGTGGTGGAGTTGTTGGAGAAGACCCGTGCAGGAGCAGGAGACACTCCCGTAAGGCGAGGAGAATGGCTCTCATTTCCAGCTGATTGATGGGCCAAGCCCGCTCTTCCGCAGTCCACTGTCCTTGCATAACGTGCCCCTCGCAGTGGGCTCCCCAGCCCGAGAGGCCGGCATCCGTCATTAGGGGAACCCAGAGCGGCAACGCCAATGCGACTCCTGCCGCCAGATGCTCCCCGCAGAGCCACCACCTGAGAGTTATTCGTACCTGCGGCAGACAGGTCAATGGGTGCGACAGGGGCTGTTGCTGATGTAACCACCATCGCAGCAGGGCTCTCTGTAACGGCCTCATGTGAGCCCGCGCCCACAGGACCAGTTCTGTCGTTGCTGCCATGGTCCCTAACAGCTGGAGATAGTGTCATGCTGCCAGCTTCGCCATGCGGAGGAACTGCCAGACTAGCAGCCTCAGTGCCTGCACCCTCTTCTACGGCAAACAAACCATACAGAGACTAAGCCAAGAACAAGGGAATCAAGTAATTCAGCTGAAAATAAAAGAAATCTGAACTAAAAAGAAAAATGCAGCCAAAAATCTAAACTGAAAGTAAAATGGCGAAAACAAAGCAGGTATCCCGCCTAACCCAAAAAGTGGCGCGTATGCCTGCCACACTGCACCCGGGCCCTCTGCCACGCAGTTTTCAGGCCACACCTCACTCTTAAAAGATGCCTGGCGCCGAAGTAAGAGAGTCCCCCCACTGGCTCACGCCCTCGAGCTGCTCACCTTCACAGTGTTTGAATCAGTGCCGTTGAGTTCGCTGTCCCTCGGTGCTCAGCCAATCTGCAGCTTCGGCACTGAGGCGGGAGATCAAGGGGAGTTGCCTGTTCTTATGTCCATCTCCCAGCTGGCCTGTCCCACTCCTCTTCAACAGCTCCTCACCCACTGAAATGGGTTCGGGAGCTGTAGCTGATGCATATCTACACAAAACCTCCAGCAGCTCTTTCTTCTGTTATTTTGGGGTGTTTTTTTCCCCACCCCCAATTAAGAATCTGCTTAGGGGACCACAGGAGCTGTACCGGTTAGACAGACACCTGGTCAGGCGGGAGAGAGCGAGCAACTACCAATGCAGAAAAAAATCAAGGGAATAAAGAAAATAAAGGAAAAAAAATCACACCTAATAAGCCTAACCGGCTTCCTAGTTGTCCCTTCAGTGAGTCCAACCTCTGCTTGGAGACTGAGCTTACTGGGGCTCGTGGGTGGTGCCAGCTGCCTAAGTATCCTGATGTCATTAAAGTTGTGACATGTTCAGTCTCCAAGCTGCTGGAAGAGGTGCACTACCCTGAGGTGCGGGACTGGACTAGAGGGACGATAAGGAATGAATGTTGGAAACAAACTTATACATGTGGAGGGTAATTTTATAACAGGGCACCAAGTCAAACCACATTTTAATGTACTTAAATCAAGCCTATTTTATAAAGGCAAGTATGTGCTAACTGTCTTTACAAAATAACAGTGTAAGTGGCAGAGAATGATCACTTACAACAACCTTAGAGCAGGTATACATGACCGTGCCTACTTTCTGCTAGTGCATGAGGAAATTCTTGTATTCTATATAATCAATGTGTATACTTGCTTGCATTGCCTATGATATGCTCAAACTTCACCCACATGCAAGTCTACAGTAAACATAGATGCCACGCAAACATGCACACTTTTATGCTGGTTGGTATTTTATAAGAGGTCATTTTGCACATGTATGTTGCCACTTATGCACATAAATGACTAAAATACCCCCATTAACTTACATCGTTGACACCTAAAAATAGGCGCTTCCTAACAGAATTACTTCCAAGGAGTTGAAAATGTCTGTCTGCAGAAAAAAACTCCAAAAAGTTAAAAAAAAAAAAATTGTCATGAGGGAAAACCATCTAGTTGGAAACTGGGCCAGACTAGATTGGGGGCTCCAGAGAAATAAACAGCTCAATGTATTTCTATGGAAGATGATGTTGCAGTATCTGCAGCATAGGAAATCTGATATAATCAAACAGCCTTTAGGGAATCACTCCATTTAAACTGCTCCCCCCAGACACACACACAGGGGATGGAAATTATTACATGAAGAATGTGCTCTATGCTTTCCACATCGCTCCACTGTCACACCCCTATTCCTACAGCGATTTTGATTTGTTACTTCATTTTCCTTGTTGTAATTCAGCACTTCTCAAGTTGCTCCTGGAGTACCCTCTTGCCAGTCTGGTCTTCAGGAGAACTACAATGAATATGCCCTCGTAGATTTGTATTTAATGGAGGCAAGGCACCTCCTTGCACCTGTCTGTCCAGGCTACCACTGGCAATAACGCCCATCGCACTGGAATAGTCAACTTTGCTCTCTCCCAGGACTGCGGTATTTTTTCCATGCAGCGCTTATCTGAGCACACAGGTTCCCCACAGACAAGCTGAAATACTATAAGTCACAAGCCACTCAACTTTTCCTGTGTTTGGATGGCACGGACATTACACTTCCCACGGTCACACTCTCTCCAGGGGCAGACTTACTCCTTCAGATCCCTACACCGCTGCCTCTAAGGAGAGTAATGTCTCCTACTTTTCCAATGCCAGAACATGGCACCACGTTTCTCTATTTGTTTTCTCAATTAACTTTATACACCGGACCACTGCTAAAGTGCCCCTGGCCCTCTCTCAGAAGTAGGAGAGAAGGACAAATCACCACAGGCTTGCTACCACCACAACCAGACAACAAAGCAGGAAGAAAGGGGGAGGGGGAAGGAGAAGGGATAAGACACAGCAGCACCCCTAAGCATCCGAAGCTAGCCCTAGCTCTCTTACTTCGGCTCTCGCCCAGTGCCCTCACAGGCGGGAGCCCCCAAAAGAAAATCTCAGAAGTCCCTTATTTTTTTTGTTGTTCAGCCCCCAAGGCCAAACAAGACTGCAGAGACCTACCACTCCTACCATCTGCTGGAGACTAAGAAATACTGGTTGGTTAAGGGCTGCACAGGACACTATACACTGTGATATCATCAAGCCAGTGGAAAGCGTAAATCTAAGTGTCTGGACTGGTTTGGAAAGATGAGGTCATTTATAATGCTCTTGCCCAACCCATCTAGCTCTGACATCACAGCAACTATCCTCACTCAGAACTCATCAGCTTTGGCTCCCTCTCTCAAAACCTGCTGCTATGTACATCCCAAACTTGGCTAGGTGGTGCTGCCTGATAGCATCTTCCTTTCCTCCCAGAGGAAGTCAGGGAGGCTGCCTATACAGCAACCCCAATCCCTACTGACCTGAGAAGCAGGAGCCAAGGCTGGGAATCAAACCCAAATCTCCAGAGTGGCAGTTCAATGCTGCTGGTAATCCATTAGGGCACTCGTGTTTTTTTCCCCTTCCTTAATGAGAAAGACAGGCAAACATCTCACACAGAAATTAAAACTTCATCCTTACCAAGTCCATTATTAACAGGGCTTCTGATGCTACTTTCACTTGAAATGGCTCCTGTAATCAAACAAAGTTCATTATAGAATTACATAAAATGGAAGACGGCTTTTAACCAATACAGTTTTAAGCACTTGCCTGTTTTTCCTCATTAAACGAGCAGCAAGGGATCAACTGGAAAGGATCAAAAGAGCTATAAAGTGAAAAAAATATTCCTCAGAATGGGTTACCATGATTAGAAAAGACAATTTATTTAAGAGTAAAAACATATTCCTCTAGATTTTTCATCATGTTCTTGCCACAAACTGATGACATCGTGAAGGGCAGAAGTCACAGATTCCTAGGACATTCCCTCTGCAGGGGAATTATGCCTCAAACCATTATAAATCTTGTATATAGGGAGAGAAATCAATCACAGCACTCTTTGGAAAGATGTTTGTGAGATTGTAATGCATTTCATAACATCTCTCATGTAAAAAGACAACAGAAGAAAAACGTTTGTTCTTAGTTACTGAGAGACAGAGAGAAAGCAACAGCAATTATTACTCAAGTGCAATGTTCTCTACTCGACTCTGGTCATCAAGGGCCACTCAGTCGGGTTTTCAGGGTCACCATGCCATGAAAATAAGTGTTCTTTGGACCATGTGTGTACAAATTCATCTGATGATGAAACAGCATAGATATCCTGACAGGCTGATCCATTTCAAGAACCCCTCCCTGCAAGAGTGCTACCATTTTACATAAAACGTATGGCTAAAATGGCTTTTCAGTAACTCCTTACTTCGATACAATTCTGTCCTCATAGTACATCCACATTCAATATTAAAAGTGATTAACATACTAAGGAGCCTAAAGTGTGCTAAAAAATGTCCAGTTACCATGCGTTAGTTGCATAGTATCTTCCTATACAGTTAATGCAAAAGAAAAAAATGCTGCATGAGTTAACTGCACTGTAGATAACATGGACCTAATGTGGAAGTGTTAATTGATCTGCAATACCTGCTGCAGTAACAGGTATCAGAGTATGTTTACTGTGCATTAACCTGAAAGTCCATACCCATTCTTTGATCCTTTCCACACTACACACTAATTAGTAATACATGCAGGGCTGGCCCAAGGATTTCTGCAAAAGCCCTGGTGTTCTGCACCCCGCCCCCCCCCCCCCCGCACCACATGCCAAGCTGTACCACCCTCCCCCCTCTTCCTATGCCTCCACTGATTCTGGGGGAGCGATTAGGCGACAGCAACAGACCATGTGCTTCGGCACACATGGCCTGCTGCTACTGCCGAGCCGACCCAGTCGCCGGAATCAGCGGCAGCGGGGGGGGGAGGGGAGGGGCAGCGGAGTGGCTCAGCATGAAGGGACAGCAGGTCATGTGTGCCGTGCCGCCCATGGTCAGTTTCCATACTCTAATTTGCACATTAAGGTGAAATTAGTCTTACCTGCTAATTGTTGTTCCTGGAGTAGACCCAGTCTGGTCCCGGACCTCTGAGTTGTCAACCTTAATCAGCAGCTTGGAGACTGAGGAACCACCTTCTTTTCATGATGTCACTCCTATATAACTCTGGCATCCGCCCCCTCCATCAGTACCCTAATGACAAAGCAGACTCACCAGAGCAACAAATAAGTTAAGACCGCATTTACAAACCGCAAGGTCCAACCCCCTAACTCGGAAACATGAAAAGCAAGTAACTCACGAACTGTGAACACTGAGGGTGCCGCGACTACTCTCTCACCTGTCCGACCACCCTCCAGAAAGATGACATCGAAAGGTTTCTTCTTACCTGTCATCAGAGAATGCACAGAAGATCGTGCTGCAAGCCCCACTGCCACACCGGGTGGGATGCGGGACCAGACTGGGTCTACTCCAGGAACAACAATTAGCAGGTAAGACTAATTTCACCTTCCTGTTCGTAGCCCCAGTCTGGTCCCGGACCTCTGAGTAAGTACCAGAGCAGTAAATCTAACGGGAGGGTCCAGCCGCAACCGCTTGGAGCACCGCCGCCCCGAAACTGGCATCATGTGCGGACTGAACGTCCAGTCTATAATGTCTAATAAAGGGAGACAAAGACGACCACGTAGCCGCCCTGCAAATCTCCGCTGGCGGTACAGCTTGAAGCTCCGCCCAGGATGTAGCCTGGGCCCTGGTAGAATGGGCCCTCAGGCCCTCCGGCGCCGGGCGCCCTTTCAGCAAGTAGGCCGACGAAATCGCCTCCCGTATCCACCGGGCGATGGAGGCCTTGGAAGCTGCCTCTCCTCGGCGGGACCCCGCGAACAGGATAAACAATCTCTCCGAGCGACGGAACTCCGCCGTACGCCGAAGATACCGTTTTAAGGCCCGACGGACATCCAACGTCCTAGAAACGGAACCCGATGCGTCCGTCCGGAACACCGGCAGGGAGATCTCCTGATTCAGATGGAACGCCGACACTACCTTGGGCAAGAAAGCCGGAACAGGCCGCAAGACCACCTTGGAATCGAAAAAAGACAAGAACGGCTCCTTACAGGACAGCGCCTGTAACTCCGAAATGCGCCTGGCTGAGCAAATAGCCACCAGAAACACTACCTTCAATGTGAGATCCTTCAAGGAAGCCGAGCTCAAGGGCTCGAAAGGCTCCCGCTCCAGTGCCGACAGCACCAGCAGAAGATGCCACTGCGGCACCGGCTGCCTTCTGGGTGGCCGGATTAACATCACCGCGCGCAAAAACCGCTTGACGTCCCGATGTTCTCCAAGCGGCCTACCGGCCACTCGGCCGCGATAGCATGCCAGAGCCGCGACCTGCACTCGAAGTGAAGCCGCCGCCAGACCCTTATCGAAGCCGCACTGCAGAAAGTCCAAGACCTGAGAGAGAGACGCCTTGAGCGCCACCAAGTGCCGCTCGCTGCACCACGCCTCAAACACTCTCCAGACTCGAACATACGCCATACGCTCAGTGTCTGGGTGATTAGGGCTGGTAGTTCCCTCCCTTCGGAAGACCCTGACCACCCGAGCCTGTTCCTCCTTGTCATCGAGCTCCCCTTCTTCAAAAGTCTTCCTCAGGGAGCCCAGCATCGCCTTCGTCCTCCGACAGGCGCCCCTCCGAGGCCAGGGAGGGCTCCACCGAGTCCGTATCCAACCGCAGCCTCTTGCAGTCGGGCTGGTCCTCCTGGGGAGGGGGCATAGAGCCACGCTTGATGCGAAGCCCTCCCGGAGCCTCCGAAAGCGGACGAGGCAGGCCACTCACTGCATGCCGCAGCAGGGCCACAAACTCAGGGGAAAAGACGGACTCCAGTCCGCTCGCCCAGGCTACCTGGGACCCCTGCCCCGTCCCGGCAGTCGAAGGCCCCGCCACCGGCTCCGCCCGGGAGGGGCCTGGGGGAGAGGAATCCGAAGGCCCTATCTCCGACCCCGGAAGCTCCCCCACGCTCACCCCGGGAGGATCCAGAGTTGCTGCCTCCTTAGCGCAACCTTTACAAACACCGGAGTCTGACAAAGAGGATCTCTTGGCCCCACAAATTAAGCAAGGGGACTTGGGCGACATATCGCTATAGAGCTTTGCTGACCCGGAGCAGGACACTGCCCCTACCAGGTCCTCCCAATCCCCAAGGGGACCAGGCCCTCAGAGGAGTGAGCCCGCTACCTAACTGTGCGGTAAGAGCTAGGCACAGGCAGGCCTCCGCTGCCGAAAGGAGACTGAAGATGTCTGAATTTATTATTATTATTTTTTTTTTTGAACACCCCTCGCTAAATTCAAAACGGCCCAGCCGGCTCCCCGGGGCCACCCGCACAACCGCGCTGAGACTTAGCCACCCGGAAGGCCCGGGAAATAAAGGAGGGATCCAAATAAGCACCCCCGCGCGAGTGCCACGTGGCCGGGCCTGCACGGCCGCAAGGCGCACTCGCGCCGCGGCAAGGAGAAGTGGCGGCCGCAGATATCGCGCACCCCCCTCCTGTCTGCCTTACCTGAGCTGCCCTCGCAGCGAAGAAGAATCGGGGAGCGTCAATCAGGCCCTTGCTGCAACTAACGAGCGGCAGACCGGCTTCAGCTGCCCCCCCCCTTCCGTCCAGCCAGAGGCGCGCTCACAGGCAGGTCCTCTGTTTGGCGCGTGGCTGGACCCAGATCACACTCTGCCGGCTCAGCTCCCCTGCCCTACACCGGGGGCGAGCCGACCCCCCCCGACTCCGCCGAGCCCCGGAAGACTGACAGAGGGAGAGAAGAGTCTAAGGCACCGTCAGGCACAGGGCCTATACCTTAAAGGTACAGAGCACTTGAAGTCCTTTTTTTTTTTTTTTTTTTGATAGATTAAAGAACGGTAAAGCTACTGAATCAAAATCAGACTAATTCCTACACTGAACTAAGACTTAGTTGTTCCTCCAGTGAGCCCGGACCCCCGGGCTCAACCTAGTCAGCTGCTTGGAGACTGAGGTAACTGATGGAGGGGGCGGATGCCAGAGTTATATAGGAGTGACATCATGAAAAGAAGGTGGTTCCTCAGTCTCCAAGCTGCTGATTAAGGTTGACAACTCAGAGGTCCGGGACCAGACTGAGGCTACGAACAGGAAGGAGTTAATTTTATAAGGAGTTTCCTAGGTTAATGCAGCAAGAACATATGCAAATGAGGACAATGTAGTCATTTACGCACATAAGTGGCCATTTGTACTTGTAATAAGAGTGCTCATGTTGCCCCCATTCTGCAAGTATGTGGATGTGAACAGGGTGAATTTTGGGCAAGGTGCAAATTTACATACATAAATTACAAAACACTGTAATTAATGCATTTGCTTTAGAAATCTAGGTGCCAACATTTACACTGGCTCTAGGGCTACTGTAGGTAGCATGCCTTAATGTGCATTTTCAACCATTTATGCTAGAATTTTATAAAGTAAAATAGATACGTACTTTTCTTTATAAAATAGCACCCAAGTAGGCATCTACTTTCAGGCATAAAAAACGCATCTCCTTATAAAATTACTCATATACTGACTAACGCACTTTAGTAAAAGGCCCCTTAAGAGTTTTGAAGGACTACAAAAAGGGACTGCTACTTCTGCAATTGTATTTACTTCTGGGAATTTTTCTAAATCTTGGGGAAAAATGATTTTTTTAGATTAAAGCTGATTAATCTATGTAAATTAGAATCCAGTATATTTGTTAAATCAGTCAGGGTCTAGTATCAGCAAAGAGCTTTTTGTTAAAAACTCAACAGATAGCTTTCAATTTAAGTTTAAAACCCAACAGAGGGCTTTCAGTTTAAATTCAGAACCCAGAAGAGGGCTTCTAGTTTAAATTTAATATTCAGTCAGGGCTTAGTATCAGCAAAGAGCTTTAATTTAAATCAAATCAGAGTATAACTTAGCATAAAGGGAAAAACAGGGTCAGTATTCTTTGAGCAATAAATTGTTTCTAGAGACCTTTACAAGGAGGTGTTCTAGATAGGGGGCAAGAGACCTGTGAAATTGTTTTAAATTGGTGTTAAAGCCAAGTGACAGATGAAAGGGGCGCCCCATTTTGAAAGACTCCCTCTATCCAAACAAGGGCTGTGTGAATCACCCAGGAAATTTGTCACAGATTATCTTAGAAGCACAGGACAGGGTACGGTGTAGCAGCAAGCTTTTAATAAGTAGATCAATTGTTTATGCCATCAAAATATAGAAAGACTAGGGGACATGCAATGAAGCTACAGGGTAACCTATTTAAGACTAATAAGAGAAAATATTTTCACGCAACATGTAATCAAACTCTGGAATTCATTACCAGAGGATATAGCAAAAGCTGTTAGTATAGCCGGGTTTAAAAAAAGGTTTGAACAAGTTCCTTGAGGAAAGATCCAAAACCATTATTAAACAGGACCCGGGAAATCCACTGCTTGCCCCAATACAAGCATTGTGGAATCTGTGTTTTTTGGGGAAACTGCTAGGTACTTGTAACCTGGACTGGCCACTGTTGGAAACAGGATACTGGCTTGATGGACCTTGGCCTGACCCAGTATGAAAACATAAAATCTGCAGTCTCCTTTGGAAGTTACAAAAAAACAACCAACCCAAAACAAAAACAAAAAAAATGGGGCTCTTGAATATTTTATTTTTTTATTTATTTACATTCTCTTATATACCACGCTATTCTGCATCAGTGTGGTTTACAATGCACAAACTGAAATTACATTGAACAGGGCATTATAACTTGAAAATAACTATATTTGCTTGAATGCTTACAAAGTAGACTTTTCTGCTTAAGAAAAAAGACATTTTATAAAATATATAAAATCTTATGTTACTCTGATAGCAGGTTTCTAGTTCTTTGGTGGGATAAACATGAGTCAAGCTTCCCAGATATCCATTTGGGTTATTTTGTAACGGAGAACAGTTTGAATTTTTCTGAAGGAAAGTCTTTGGATATTTTAATTTTAGTATTCAAATACATTTAACATACATAGTTTACTTGCTACTGCACTGCATTTGTGAAATAGGGCATGCAATCTCTGCATACTACATTACCTTTTTGTTGATCTTGTTCCTTTGGAGCACTTTACTGGTGGTTTGTTTTTCTCCTCCTCTCGTCTCTTTGCTAGCTCCTCAGCAGAGAGATGCTAATGAATAAAAATGCCATTTGAATTAGGGAGAATGTTAGCTATAAATCTTGCCAAAAGTCAAACTTTTTTTTCCTATTTTTGCGTTCACACAATTAAGGTGTTCAAAACCAGAACTGAAATTTTAATACTTAAATCCAGTGCGTTAACAGCAGGAAACTGTTTTGTGTTATTTAAGTCTGGCTTAGGAGAGGCTTTGCTGCTATTACCTGTGTCATTGAATCTCTGCCTGCTGTGGTTATTTATTTAACAGTTTTTCTATACCACTTTATCCACTGGTCAAAACATATTACACAGAACAAGGAAAACAAACTTAGAAATAACAAAACATAATTTATTTTAAAAAAAATGTGAGAAAACTTATCAGTGTTTGGATTGGATTGTTGTTGTTGTTAAGTGCCGTCGAGTCGGAGTCGACTCATGGCGACCCTCTGGATAGCTATCCTAAATTGTGTTCGGTCTTCAGTCAGGCGGCTCATTGTTGACAGACTGGTACCCGTAGCTGCTGTTATTGTATCGATCCATCTCATTGCTGGCCTTCCTCTTTTGCGTTGACCTTCTATCTTGCCAAGCATGATGTCTTTCTCTAATGATCTCTCTCTTCGCATGATGTGTCCAAAGTATGAAAGTCGAAGTCTTGTCATCTGAGCTTCTAAAGAAAGCTTAGGTTTGATCTCCTCTAGTACCGACTGGTTTGTTTTTCGGGTAGTCCATGGTATACACAGTATTCGCCGCCAGCACCATAATTCAAAGGCATCAATTTTCTTCCTGTCTGTCTTTTTCACTGTCCACCTTTCACATCCATATGATGTTATTGAAAATACCATGGCTTGAATAAGTCAAATCTTTGTATGGAGAGAGACATCTCTGCTCTTGAGAATCTTATCTAGGTCTTTCATAGCCGTTCTGCCAAGAGCAATGCGTCGTCTGATTTCTTGACTGCTTGCTGCTTCTTTATTGATAGTTGATCCAAGTAGGTTAAAGTTGTTCACAATTTCAATTTCTTCTCCTTCAACGATGAACCTGTTGATTATGCCAGTTGTCATGATCTTTGTCTTCTTTACATTAAGGTGCAGGCCCATTTTGAGACTATGTTCTTTGATTGTGAGAAGCAAATGTTTCAGATCATCTTCACTTTCAGCCAGTAATGTAGTATCATCGGCATAGCGAAGGTTGTTGATGAGTCTTCCACCAATCTTCACACCTCTGTTGTCTTCATACAATCCTGCTTCTCTGATGATTTGTTCTGCATATAAATTAAACAGGTAGGGGGAAAGTATGCAGCCTTGTCTTACACCTTTGCTTATTTTAAACCATTCTGTTTCTCCTTGTTCCGTTCGAACTGTTGCTTCTTGATCAATGTACAGATTGCGCAAGAGAACGATCAGGTGTTCTGGTATACCCATGCTTCTTAATGTGGCCCAGAGTTTCTCATGGTTTACACAGTCAAAAGCCTTGCTATAGTCGATAAAGCACAAATAGATATCCTTTTGGTATTCTTTAGTCTTTCCAAGGATCCATCTCACATCTGCAATGATGTCTCTCGTTCCTCGCCCTTTCCTGAACCCTGCTTGCACTTCAGGTAGTTCTTGTTCCAGGTATGGTTGTAGTCTCTTTTGAATAATCTTCAGTAGAATCTTGCTGGCATGTGGGATCAGAGCGATTGTTCGATAATTTGCACAGTCAGTTGGATCACCTTTCTTTAGTATTGGTATAAACACAGATCTTTTCCAGTCAGTTGGCCATGATGTTGTCTTCCATATTTCTTGGCAGAGCCTTGTAAGTATGGTAACAGCTGCATCAGATTGCTGCAATACTTCTATAGGAATGCCATCAATGCCTGGTGCTTTGTTCTTTGATAAGGCTTTCAATGCTGTTTCAACTTCTTTTTTCATCACCAATGGTTCCCGATCATAAGGTACAGGTTGAAACGGCTGTTGGTCCACTTGATCTTTATCATATAAAAACTCTGTATATTCCTTCCACCTTTTCTTGATCTTCTCAGCATCATTCAACATAGAACCTTGAGCATCTTGTAACATTCCAATTCGAGGCTGGAACCTTTTCTTTAACTCTCGTAGCTTTAGGAAAGCCGATCTTGAACTTCCTCTAATACCGGGGTCTCAAACACGCGGCCCGCGAGAGTACTTTGTGCGGCCCGCGACGGAGAGGAAACAAAATCAAAACAAACCCCTGGCTTCTGCTGCTGCCGCCATGGCAGCGGCAGAATCAACTGTCCCGCGGCCCCTTCCCATCTGCCCGGCAGAGCCCTCAGCTGTCAGCTCCATAATTAATACACAACGGCTAGATCAAGACATGTTTTTATAGAGCTGCAAATCGGGACACCTATTTGAAACTTAAACTTAAACCTAAACATTAAAAGAGTGGGAAACGGATTTGTGTGATCATGAGACGTCAAATGTTTCATCCAGAGCGCAGACTAAGATAGGTTCGTGTTTGCTCAAACTGAAATTTTTGAAAATCCTTAAATCGTAATCTCATTCTGCCTCCCAGTAAACGGGGGGGATTCTTGGGTTTTCGTGAAAATCGAATAATCAATTTTGAACAAGGGAAAACTTTAACTTGTGCTTTGCCAAAGCACTAAGGACAGAAGGCAGGCTCCCGATGACAAACAGTACTAAAACGCCACCCTCACCCACGCATTCTCGGCTCCTGACAGGAGGTAGTTAGTCGAGGGCGGTTCCAATCCAAAATAAGTATATTGCACTACCCTCCCCCCACAACAAGTGGCTTTTCAGGAAGCAAGTGCTAATTGCCTCGGCCCGGCTCACCCCAGCGCAGGAAATCTGCGACGTTCTTGTCCCGGCGAAGTGGCGGGGAGCTGTTGCATTCCTGATATAGACAGAGCAGCACATCCAGCAGGCTCTCTATGCTCAGCCACTCCTCTTCGGCCGTTCCCCGCTGTACTACCAGCCGCTCGAGTTCGCGCAACCGTTCCTCGGCCGCCATGCTCAGAGGGTGCCTGCCTCCGAGAGCTGCTGCAGTCTGCGCCATCTTCTGCGAACGGTCTGCCGGAGACAGCCTCTCTCGCTGATAAGTTCGTGCGTGCACTGCTCTCACAGGCTCCTGGGATTGAACCACAAGAGATCTCGTGCCGGGGAATCACCTGGGACAGAATAGGGGAGCGCGCCCGCACGCCCTGTGGTGACTAATCAGGGAATGCGGCCAATCTCCGCGTGGCCCCGCCCTCTTCCGCAGCTGGACAGGTGAGGGCGAGGCGCACGCTGTCAGGAAGTGCCAAGAGTCATACACGTATGGATGGATAGAGAGTAACAGAGTAGATTGCGTGTGCACCTTTACTGCTACATAGGTACAATCACAGAGATCTTCAGTTTCTGATTTGTTCTTCATCTGCTATTAATATTTATGAATTCTAGATAGTGTTCTAAGCAATTCTGTATAGCAAGGTACTGATTATTTTAGATTTTATTTTTTGTATGCTTATTTATATTATTCTTTTTTTTCACTAACAAAGGTACTAAGCCGATTGTATTGAATGTTTTATTTATTTATGTACTTTGATAATTAATGCAAAGATGGGTTACAACAAATTAGAATTTAAAATGTGTACAAAAAATAGATTATGCCACCCACTGTCTGTATACATATGCATCTTTTATGTTGCTATACTTCAGCCTCTATGCCTCTTGCGTAGAGACATTCACACTTGTAACCAACGGATACATAAATGCCCACATCTCATTCATGTGTATATATATTTATACATCACCCCTACAGTTAACATAAGTTCCTACATATCTGCAGGCCTACATAGATAGTCCCCGCATCTCATATATACAGACATCAAGTATTCACACACCATTGCCACACCTCTTAAATATGCATGTGGTGATGAGTGTTTTGACACATTTGGGAAAAGCAGTATATCAAGTATACCATTAAACCATATCGCCCTCATACTGCTTGCGTACACATGCTTATTTATTTTTAATACTTGATTTATCACCTACCATCAAAAACATCTATGTGAAGTTGTTGTTGTTGTTGCCATTAAGTGCCATTGACCCAATGGCAATCCCAGGGGTAGCTCAAGACAATCTGCTGCCTGAGGCGACAGATAAGAGCGCGTGCACACCCCCTCCCGCTGTGCATCATTAATGTTTGCGCTTTGTTTAGTACAAGAGGAAATTAATTTATAGTTTTATTTCTACAGTGTTGTTGTACATTCCAAGTTTGGCTTTTGGGGTTCCCAGTTTAATTATTGTCTTCCTGTTTCTAAATCTTTTAGTCTTTCTTTATCCATACTCATTAAGAGGCATGTTTAGTAAAAGTTAGTGTATGGTAACATTATGCAAATATTTATGCAAATGAGGCCCCTTATGCAAATGAGGCCCCGCGTCTTATGCGGCCCCCGGGTTACTTTACAAGTCCTCATTTGGCCCTCAAAGCAATTTGAGTTTGAGACCCCTGCTCTAATAGTTTCTGCTTCTATTTCCTTGCATGCGTCGTAGTACTTTTCCTTGTCCTGTCTTGCTGCACGTTGGAAATCTCTGTTGAGTTCTGCGATTGTCTTTCTTTCTCCTCTGGCTTTAGCTTCTCTGCGTTTCTGGGCAATTTTCAGAGTTTCTTCCGTCATCCATTTTGGCCATTTTTGCTTTTTCACCTTTTGTAGAGACTTCTCGCTTTCTTCCAACACAACCTTCTTGATGTCATTCCATAACTCTTCCGGAGCTCTGTCATTTGTATCTAAAGCAGCAAATTGATTTTGCAGGCAGTCTTTAAATTCCAATGGTATATTCTCAAGGTCATATTTTGCTGCATTCATGAGTGGTTTGCTCTTTTTCAACTTTAGCTTGAGTTTGCATACTAGTAGTTGATGATCTGTACCACAGTCAGCTCCAGGTTTTGTCTTTGTTGATGTTATAGAGCCTTTCCCTCGTTGACTTCCACAGATGTAGTCAATTTGATTTTTATACAATCCATTGGGTGAAGTCCATGTGTACAGTCGCCGCTTGTGTTGATGGAAGAAGGTGTTTGAGATGAATAGATCGCTGGTCTTGCAGAATTTTATCAGTCTTTCTCCAGCTTCATTTCTGTTGCCAAGTTCATATTTTCCAACTACTTTGCTTTCTTCTTTGTTGCCAACTTTTGCATTCCAGTCACCCATGACTATCAGGCTATCCTGTTTGCATGTTCTGTCAATTTCAGCTTGTACTTGTTCACAGAACTCTTCAATTTCATTCTCTTCTGCAGCTGTTGTTGGGGCATATACTTGAATTATAGTTGTGTTGATAGGCAATCCTCGTAGACGAATAGAAATTAAGCGTTCGCTGACTGCACTGTATTTCATTACAGTTCTTGCAAGTTTCTTCTTTATTATAAATGCAACACCATTTCTTCTTTGTCTTTCATTTCCAGCATAGTAGACCATGTGATCATCTAATGCAAAGTGCCCGATACCAGTCCATTTCAGTTCGCTGACACCCAACAGATCAAGTTGTACACGTTCCATTTCATTCTTGACCACCTCCAACTTCCCTTGGTTCATGCTTCGTACGTTCCATGTTCCAATGTGTAAGACATCTTTACAGCTTCTGACTCTCATTTCATGCGCAGCTACATCAGCAGTCAGACTTCCCGAGGGCTTTGATCCAACCACATCATAAATGCTGGCTTTACTCTGAAAAGTCTTCAGCTCTTCCCCAGTAGCTAGTTGAGTGCCTTCCGACCTGGGGGTCTCATCTTCCAGCACCATAGCACAATTGTTTTGTTGTAACTATCCATTGGGTTTTCATGGCAAGATACAGAAGTAGATTGCCGGGCCTTTCTTCCGCGCAGTTTAAGTTTGGTGTTGTTGCCGTTGTCACAAAAATGTGATCCTCCGCTGTCAACACTATCCCATTCTGCTGCCGCCCAGATGGGTGGTTTGTCTTGGTCTGGCACCTCAGCTGAGACCTGTCCATCTTGGGAGACCCTGTCAGTAGTTAAACTACCGATAGTTTAGCTCTCAGCATCACTGATGCACGCAAGCCCTCACAGCACGACAAGCTGCAAAACATTAGTTAATTAGTAATTAGTCAGGGCATATTGTCCAAGAAGTAGTAGTCTTTAAATCTGTATGTCTTTAAGGTCTTTTTGAACGTTGATGCATCTGTAGTACTCAAACAGTCAGGGATAAAATTCCATAATTGCGGTGCACAGAGAGAGAAAGCTCTTTTTGAGGTGGTATAGGAAGTTTTTGTGAACACAGTGGCTGGAGGAGCCGTCTTGCCGACATTACCCCAGGCCAGTATAAGTTCTCTGGCACGCCACAGGACAGAGAGGCTTTGCTGCTATAAGCTGTGTCACTGCATCTCTCCCTACCGTGGTTGGAGGAGGAGCTATCTTGCTGGCATCACCTCAGGCTAGTATAAGTTCTCTGGCATGCCGCGGGACAGTGCCCATGGGTACGCGCCTGAAGCGGTGTGACCAAAAGGGCAGGCTCTGCCCCTTTGGAGCTTGGAGGAGTTTCGGAGGTGCTGTATGTAAGTTGCTCTATGGGGAAAAGAAAAAAAGAAGGCTCAATCTACTGTGGTGGCAAAGTCTATTAAAATAACTGATCTCATGGATCGCCATCTTCATCAGGTTGTTAGTGACTCCTCCATTCCTAGACTTGATGCCTTGGATGACTGATAGCACTTTTTCAGATTTATCCTCTTCTTCATACAAGGGCCTTACCCCGACCAACCAGGAGAAGGTTTTAGAGATCCATGTCGCCTTGAGGGATGGTGAAGGTGGGGCCAGTTCTTTACTTCCTGGGGTAGATTCCTCTGCTCTGGACAGAGTTTTGCATGTCCATAATTTAGTTAAGCTCCCTGATCCACTGAAATTTTCCTCATTAGGGGAAAAAAACGGCCCCTCCCGAGGAGATTTCACTTTGGGATATATGGGAGTAGTGGTGCATACAGAGGCTGCTTTGCATTCTTCTTTGTCTCAAGTTTCACACTTTTCCTCTGATGTTGCTCTTAAACTGTCTGATCAAAATAGTCATATTGCTAATTGTAGCTCTACTGTGCTAAAATTGGAAGGACAGTTGTCCGTTGCCCAAGATGTACTCTCCTCTACAGTTTGGGATAGCGTAGTTACTCACCTGTAACAGGTGTTCTCCGGAGACAGCAGGAATCAGTCCTCACATATGGGTGACGTCAGCGTCGACGGAGCCCTCGTGTGGAGCAAATACCCAGCTTTCTAAGAAAGCCTTTGGGAATTGCATCACGCATGCGCAGTCCACTTCCCGCCCAAGGGTGCCATCTTGCTCAGTCAAATGACATAGCTAAAAAGATGGCAAAAAGAACAAAATATAATAGGACTGCAACTCCAAGGGGAGGAGGGAGGGTCGGGAGGACTGATTCCTGCTTTCCCCGGAGAACACCTGTTACAGGTGAGTAACTACACTTTCTCCGGGAACAAGCAGGAAGTCAGCCCTCACAAATGGGACTCCCCAGCTATAGGCTACCGAGAATCAACAGCTGAAAAAGAGGCTCCCTTTAAGAGAGCCGCAAGCAGCCACAATAGGAATCTAACAGAGAGTAGCACTCCGGTAGCCTGACACAGAAGGGTTGGTGGGCAGGAGATGCCCAGATCTCGAAAAGGTTATGGAGTACAGCCTGGCCGAAAACACTGTCCTGTTGGGACTCCCTATCTAGGCAGTAATGGGTTGCAAAAGTCTGACCCGAAGACCAGGTAGCGGCCCGACAGATGTCTGCCAGCTGAACAGAGCGGAAGTGAGCCACTGATGCCGCCATAGCCCTGACCCGGTGGGGCATAACACGACACAAGAACATAAGAACATAAGATATGCCATACTGAGTCAGACCAAGGTCCATCAAGCCCAGTATCCTGTTTCCAACAGTGGCCAATCTAGGTCATACGTACCTAGCAATTTCCCTTAAAGACACAGGTTCCACAACGCTTGTAGTATTGGGTCAAGCATTGATATCCTGGATCCCTTTTTAATAATGGTTTATGGACCTTTCCTCCAGGAACTTGTCCAAACCTTTTTTAAACCCAGCTACACTAACAGCCTTTACTATATCCTCCGGTAACAAATTCCAGAGTTTGATTACACGTTGAGTGAAATAATATTTTCTCTTGTCTTAAATAGTTTACCCTGTTGCTTCATTTGCATGTCCCCTAGTCTTTCTATATTCTGATAACGTAAATATGCGCCATACTCTGATGTAGGCCAACATAGGTGAATACTTCCTGGACCTTAGCATGGTGGAAATGACCCTGCAATGGAAGATCGGCCGCCCTGTATGCCCAGGCAATACAGTCCGCTACACAGGTGGAGAGCGTACACTTAGAGGCGGCCATCCCCAGCTTACTGGGGTCATAGGATATGAAGAGCTGAGAAGCCCTTCTATGGCCTTGCGTACGCTGAATGTAGAAGGCTAACACCCTCTTACAGTCCAGGGTATGCACAACTGTATCTGCCCGACTGGCATGCGGCCGACTGGCATGCGGCCTGGGAAAGAAGGTAGGTAGTACTACCTCCTGGTTGAGATGGAACGAAGAGACCACTTTTGGAAGGAACTTGGGGTGTGTGCAGAGCACCACCCGATTCCTATAGAACCTTGTATAAGGCCTGTCGGACACCAGGGCCTGAAGCTCACTCACTCGCTGAACCAACGTGAGTGACACCAAGAAAGGTAGCGTAGATGGCAAGTTGCCATAGGTTCAAAAGGCGGACAAGTTGCCCTAAGACCACATTCAAATTCCAATCAGTTGCAGGAGGGCAGACCTGGGGTTTCAGAAGAAGTAGGCCTCTCAGGAACCTGGACACCAAAGGATGTGCAAAAAGAGGCTTTCCCTCCACTGGGAAGTGGTGTGCAGCCAAGGCACTGAGGTGAACTCTGATGGAATTGGACTGAAGGCCCAAATTTTATTTATTTATTTACAGTCTCTTATATACCGCACTATTCAGCATCAGCGCGGTTTACATGGAACAAAATGCTCAGTACAGTTAACATGTATGAGTTTACATATAACAGGGGACAGAAACTTGGATAACAGGGGTAAACTATTTACAAAACTTATTACAAATCCAAAAGGTGGAGAAGATACTGTAGTACCACTGCAACCTGGCAGGAGAAAGGATTCACTTTCTGCTTGTCGCACCATACTCCAAACCTACGCCACGTAAAGGCAAAGGTTTGTCTAGTTGACTGCCTCCTTGAGGCCAGGAAAACTTCTTCCACGTTTTTTGGAAGGAGGAGTGGTGCGAGAACTACCCTTTCAGCAGCCATGCTATTAGATTGAGGGAGCTGAGGTTGGGGTGCAGGAGAGTGCCCCCCTCTTGAGACAGGAGGTTTGGAGAGGACCCCAGGGGGATTGGGGCCTCCACCGCTAGTTGAAGTAGAAGCGGAAACCAGGCTTGCCTCGGCCATCTTGGGGCTACCAGGATGACCGAGGCTTTGTCTCAGAGAATCTTGAACAGAGTTCTGGCCACCAGAGGCGTCAGAGGAAACGCATACAGGAGGCCCACAGACCATGAGATGAGAAAGGCATCAGCAGCCACCCTGTTTGGATGTAGCTGCCTGGAGCAAAACTGGGACAACTGGTGATTGTGTGGGCTCGCAATCAAATCCAGTGTTGGCTGTCCCTAGGTCTGAAAAAGCCATTGGGCCACACTCGTGTCCAGCTGCTATTCGTGGGGCTGCAGAATCCTGCTTGGCCTGTCAGCTAAGTAATTTTCCTGGCCTGGCAGATAAACTGCTTTCAGATGCATGCCATGCCGGACTGCAAAGGAGCACAGGTCCAGGGTTTCCTGACACAGCAGGAGGGACCCCGTGCCTCCCTGCTTGTTCACATAGAACATCACTACTTCGTTGTCTGTTTGTACCAAGACAGGCCAAAGTTTGACAGAAGGCTCGTAGAGCCAGGTGAATGGCACGAAGTTCCAAGAAATTGATTTATTGTGCGCTCTCGTTTGGAGACCACACGCCCTGAGTGCAAAGTCCCTGGCAATGGGCTCCCCAGCCCAGCAAGGATGCAACCGTAGTTAGGATCCACGTGTTTTGAGGAGCCTGGAAAGTCACTCCCGCCTCCAAGTGCTTTGGTTGAAGCCACCATTCCAAGGATTGTAGCAGTCTTCTGGACACTTTGACTCTGTCTTGGAGTCCGCCTGTGGCTTGGGTCCACTGGTCCCTGAGGCACCACTGAGCTGTTTGCATGTGGAGGCAGGCATTCGGTGTCACATGGACTGTGGAGGCCATGTGGCTGAGGAGGCGCAGGAAGGGTCTTGCTGATATTTGGGACCTGCGACTCACTTGACGTGTCAGGGCCAGGAGTCTCTGCGCCCTGTCTACTGGCAGGTAAGCTCTTGCCTAAAGGGTGTCTAGTCTGACCCCAATGAACTCTAGTTGTTGAGTGAGCACTAGGGTAGACTTGGGGTAATTGATTACAAACCCTAGATGCTGAAGCATCTGAATGGTGCGAGATGTGGCCTGTTGGACCACCATGGCTGACGTGGCTCTGATGAGCCAGTCATCTATGTAGGGGAAGACAAAGACTCCTTGGATTCTGAGGAAGGCAGCCACCACCACCAGGCACTTTGTGAATACCCTGGGGACGGAGGCCAGGCCAAAGGGAAGTACTCTGTACTGATGGTGGTTTCCCCTCACCACAAAGCATAGATATTGTCTGTGGTCTGGATGAATCAGAATGTGCGTATACGCATCCTTTAGGTCTAAGGAGCATAGCCAGTCTCGCTGGTGGAGGTAAGGCAGCAATATTCCAAGTGAAAGTATCTTGAACTTCTCTCTCACCGGGAATTTGTTTAAGTTGCGCAGGTCAAGGATGGGTCTGAGGCTTCCTGTCCTTTTTGGTACCAGAAAGTACCTGAAATAGAAGCCCTTGCCCTGGAGGTGGTGGGGCACCAGTTCTACCGCCTGATCCTCGAGAAGACCTGCTAATTCCTTCAGAAGGTGGTCCCGGTGAAGAGGAGACGTAAAAGGCTCTTCCTGGAAAGTAAGGAGGCGGCAGCTGGGTCAAATGGAGTAGATAGCCTTGATGGACTATATGTAGGACCCAGGCGTCTGTGGTGATGGCTGGCCACCTGTGGGCATACAGGGCAAGTCTTCCTCCTGTGCACTGCCTGTCTCCTGTCTTGAGAGGGGCTATGCCTTGAGAGTCAAAAGCCACTCCCAGGCTGAACCAGAGCCAGTGCCTGGGGTTTGGGGGCTTTCTGCTTACGCGGCCCATGTCCCTGTCCCTTGGCCTGCTGCCCATGTTGGGGAGCCGGGGAGGCCTGAAATGGGGGGTAAGCAGCACCCTTCCTCGGAAAAAAGGGCTTCTTACCCAAGCCCTTCTTTTTAGAAGGGGCAGAAGTCTTCTTTGAGAGCGGTGTCCTGGTCATGTACTCGGTCTGGAGCTCAGCAACCTTTTCGGTCATGGGTTTGCCAAAGAGGTTCTCTCCCCGGCATGGGACATCGACCAACTTGTCCTGAACCCATTGTTCGAGGTCCGACGACTGTAGCCATGCCTGGCAGCATGCACCGATGCCCGCCGCAGATACCTGGGCTGCCACTTCGAACCCGTCATAGGCAGCTTGAGTCATAAACTTCAAGCACTCACGGACTCCAGTGGCCAGGCTCTTGAAGCGCTGCAAAGGTCTCTTGAAGAGACCAGCCGAGAACCCGACGATCTCCTTCGCCAGGTCTCGCAGGTACATGCCCATGTACAGCTGATATGCCTGGATCCGACATGTCAGAATAGAACCCTGGTAGCACTTCCTGCTGAGGGTGTCCATGTTGCGAGCCTCCCTGCCAGGAGGCACATAGGAGTGGCGTCTTCTGGATCTTGAGTCGGCACATGGCCGATTCCACAACCATGGAGCTGTGCGGTAGTTGTGCTTTTTGGAACACAGGACTCTTGCGGATCCGATACATCGAGTCAATCCGCCTGCTGATCACCGGTGCCGATGCCGGTGTCTCCCACATGCGGAGCATCAGTCATTCCAGGATCGGAGGCACTGGTACAGTAAGGGCCTCCCGAGGGGGAGAGTCATACTGGAGGATCTCGAGCTCTTCGGCTCGAGGATCCTCCTCGGACTCCTCAGGGAACGCCAAAGCCTTTGACATGTCCCTTACGAAGTCCAAGAACCTAGTGTCCTCCGTGAGGGGGGGGACATTCTCCAAGGCTCGGATGCTGGGGAATCGGATGGGACGTCCCTGTGCCGGCAGGTGTCCGGGGACTCCTCTTCCTCAGTCTCCCAGCCCGATGCCTCCAAAGAGGAATCGAGAGGCTCTGGCTTTGAGGGCTTCGGCTTCGACCGTCCCGACGCCCATGGAACTGGCGGCGGCGACGACGACCTCAGACAAAAAACGGGAGGTCGAGGGAGACCTCGGCCAAGGATTGACTTGGCCGCCGGGGTCGACTTGCTCATCGGTGGCCCGGTGGTTGGGGCGGAAGGACCGGTGAGACCGGCTATCAGCACCCACTGCTGGTCCATGAAGGCAGACATACTGCGCTCCAAGGCCACCATTCTGAGACCGAGCTCAGAAGGCTCTGCAGCCACCGGGTCGGGTCCAGACGCCATCGGGTCAGACACCAGTTCTCCCAGAGGAGAGTACTCAACGAGAACAGTTGTTAGCTGCCTCGGCTGCTCTGTATCCCGTCGAGGAAGCTTCACTGGATGCTCCATCTCAAAGGATCCGGGCCGGCGCTCAGGGCTCCGCGACCGGTCCCAGGAGGTACCAGGCCGTTCAGAACCATCCAACGACACCACCTTCAAGGATTTTTTCTTCTTTCGATGTTCCCGAGAGGGAGACCCCTCTCCGAGGAACCTCTACGATGCTCTGGCTCAGAGTGTTCCCAAGACAGAGGCCTCAGACGAGGTCCGGGCCCGCGAAGGTACGGACTCAGCAAAATTCCTATCATGCTGCTGCTCGCAGCTTCTCAGGGCCTTTGAGGACATTTTCCTACATGGGCCACAGACCTTCGGGTTGTGGTCACGCCCGAGGCACCAGAGACAACAGTCATGTGTATCAGTGAGGGACATTAATTTTGTACACTGATCACATTTCTTAAATCCACTGGCAGCCATCGGGGAAAAAAGGGCCCCTTCGAGGTCGAAGACCTGGGCTTCCAGTGAAAAAGAAAAAGAGCGTGAACGCTAGTCACGAAGGACAAAAACCGAAAAATCAAACTGACTCGATACCAATGTACCGAGCCGAAGGCGGGAAGGGGAACCGGTGTCGAACCGGAGGAAAAGATGAAACTTTTAAGTATTTTAAACACTTTTTTCGCGGTGACAACTGGACTACGTCCGAAGGGTTCCGCAGAAAAAAAGGAGACTGAGCAAGATGGCACCCTTGGTCGGGAAGAGGGCCGCGCATGCGTGATGCAATTCACAAAGACTTTCTTAGAAAACTGGGGATTTGCTCAGCACAAGGGCTCCGTCAGCGCAGACGTCACCCATATGTGAGGACTGACTTCCTGCTTGTTCCCAGAGAAAGTTTAGTTATCCACTACCAACTAGAATCTTTGGAAAATATGGTACAGGCTAAGAAAGTACGGTTTATAAGTTTTCCTAGAACACACTATTTATCTCTGATTATCTTTCTCCAAAAATAATTTAAGGATGTACTTAGGATTAATGATGTTGATGCTATTAATTTTCTACTTTATATTATGTTCCCCAGGGAGTCAGGACAGAGGGTTTGGTCAAGGACGGACCTGCTCCTTTATCCTGTACTTCAGATATATTGGCTTTTTTGGAGTCATCCATTGATGCCATTCTGAGTCGCGCTACCTTAGTTGTTTCTTTTTTATTCGTTGATAATAAAAAACACCATAATGAGACTATATTTTTCTAATAAGCATGCTTTATTTTATGGTGGTACCATCCAAGTTTTTCTGATGTATGCAGGACCATTCAGAAGCGCATGAAGGTGTATTTTTAGGACTAAAGCCTCGGGTCTTGGCCCTCAGGGCATCTTTTTCCTTAAAGTACCCCTGCAAGTGTATAGTGATTTTTCAGGAAGAGAAAGAGTAGTAACTCACCTATAACAGGTGTTCTCCAGGAGCAGCAGGAATCAGTCCTCACATATGGGTGACGTCGGCATCGACGGAGCCCCCATGCGGAGCATTTCCCCAGCTTTCAAAGAAAGCCTTTGGGAATGCAGGCACGCATGCGCGGTCCCTCTTCCCACCCAAAGGTGCCATCTTGCTCAGTCTAATGACATAGCTAAAAGACAGCACAAAAAGAAAATGAACTATATACAACTGCAACTCCAAGGGGAGGAGGAAGGGTCGTGAGGACTGATTCCTGCTGCTCCTGGAGAACACCTGTTACAGGGAGTAACTACTCTTTCTCCAGGACCAAGCAGGAAGTCAGTCCCCTCACATATGGGTGACTCCCTAGCTCTGGGCTACCAGGAACCCAGGCTGAAAAATACAGCTCCCTCTAGAGCCTCAGCAACAGTGAGAGAATCTTTTCCGAGACCCCACCTGAACGGTAGCCCAACACCAGAGCCGGAGGGTAGGAGTTGCCTAAACCTCAAAGAGATTACGGAGTACTGCTTGCCCGAAAGCTCTGTCCCTACGGGACTCCCTCTCGAGGCAGTAGTGGTACACAAAAGTCTGGCTTGAAGACCAAGTAGTGGCCCGGCAGATGTCTGCCAATGGAACAGAACGGAAGTGAGCTACTGATGCGGCCTTCGCCCTGACCCGGTGGGCCGTGTCTCAACCCTCCAGGGAGAGGCCGGCTGCTCTGTACGCCCAGGCGATACAGTCTGCCACCCAAATGGACAACGTACGCTTAGTGACAGGCAACCCCAATTTATTAGGGTCAAAGGAAATGAAGAGATGAGAAGCCCTTCTATGCCCCGGCGAACGTTTAAGGTAAAAGGACAGCGCTCTTCTACAATCCAGGGTATGCAAGACAGTCTCTGCCCTACTGGCGTGTGGCCTGGGAAAGAACATTGGAAGTACCACCTCCTGGTTGAGGTGGAAGGAGGACACTACCTTTGGAAGGAACTTAGGATGAGTCCGCAAGACTACCCTGTTCCTATAGAACCTGGTATACGGCCTATCCGAGACCAGGGCCTGAAGCTCACTCACCCGCCTAGCTGAAGTGAGTGCCACAAGGAACAACACCTTCCAGGAGAGGAAACATAAATGGCAGGTTGCCATCGGCTCAAAAGGTGGGCGAGTCAGTTGCTGCAAGACCACATTGAGATCCCACTCAGTGGCCGGTGGACGAATAGGAGGCTTAAGCAGAAGCAGGCCTCTGAGAAAGCGAGACACCAGAGGGTGGCCTGAGAGAGATTGTCCATCTACCGGCGAGTGGTGAGCTGAGAGAGCACTGAGGTGAACCCAGACAGAGTTGGACTGAAGTCCTAGGTTGGAAAGGTGGAGCAGGTATTGTAGCACCACCTGGACAGAGCAGGAGAAGGGGTCCTCTTGCTGTTGATAACACCAAGTAGAGAACCTACGCCACTTCAGAGCATAGGCCTTCCTAGTGGAATGCTTCCTGGAGGCCAACACCACCTCTTCAACCTCCCTTGATAGGAGCAAGGCAGCAAGGACTAGCCTTTCCAAATTGAGGGATTTGAGGTTGGGATGCAAGAGGGACCCCTGATCCTGAGTCAGAAGGTTGGGTTGCAACCCCAGAGGAAGTGGAGTTTCCACTGCCAACTGCAGAAGAAGAGGGAACCACGGCTGCCTGGGCCACCTGGGGGCTATCAGGATCACCGTGGCTCGGTCCTGCTGGATTTTGAATAGAGTCCGGGCCACCAGAGGTGTGGGAGGAAAGCAGGCTCTCTGACCAGGGGATCAGGAATGATTCTGGCGCTGTTCTTAAAGGATGCGGTTGCCTGGAACAGAACCTGGGTAGTTGCCTGTTTAGCGGACTGGCAAAAAGATCCATGGTCAGAAGACCCCACTTCAGAAAGATCTGTTGAACTACCAGAGGATCCAACTGCCACTCGTGAGGTTGCAGGAGTCTTCTAAGCCTGTCTGCCAGGTAGTTTTCCTGGCCTGGGAGGTAGACTGCCCTGAGGGTCATGCCCTGAGTGACAGCCCAGGAGCAGAGAGCTTGTGCTTCCAGGCACAGAAGCCTGGATCCTGTGCTTCCAGGCACAGAAGCCTGGATCCTGTGCTTCCAGGCACAGAAGCCTGGATCCTGTGCTTCCAGGCACAGAAGCCTGGATCCTGTGCTTCCAGGCACAGAAGCCTGGATCCTGTGCTTCCAGGCACAGAAGCCTGGATCCTGTGCTTCCAGGCACAGAAGCCTGGATCCTGTGCTTCCAGGCACAGAAGCCTGGATCCTGTGCTTCCAGGCACAGAAGCCTGGATCCTGTGCTTCCAGGCACAGAAGCCTGGATCCTGTGCTTCCAGGCACAGAAGCCTGGATCCTGTGCTTCCAGGCACAGAAGCCTGGATCCTGTGCTTCCAGGCACAGAAGCCTGGATCCTGTGCTTCCAGGCACAGAAGCCTGGATCCTGTGCTTCCAGGCACAGAAGCCTGGATCCTGTGCTTCCAGGCACAGAAGCCTGGATCCTGTGCTTCCAGGCACAGAAGCCTGGATCCTGTGCTTCCAGGCACAGAAGCCTGGATCCTGTGCTTCCAGGCACAGAAGCCTGGATCCTGTGCTTCCAGGCACAGAAGCCTGGATCCTGTGCTTCCAGGCACAGAAGCCTGGATCCTGTGCTTCCAGGCACAGAAGCCTGGATCCTGTGCTTCCAGGCACAGAAGCCTGGATCCTGTGCCTCTCTGCTTGTTGACGTAGAACATAGCTATCTGGTTGTCCATCTGAACTAGGACAGACTGGTGAGACAGGATTTGAGAGAAAGTCCGTAAGACTAGTCGAATGGCCCTCAATTCCAACAGGGTGATCTGCTGGGCAGCCTCCCACGGAGACCACAGGCCTTGGGTGCAGGCACCCTGGCAGTGTGCCCCCCAGCCCTGCAGGGAAGCATCGGTTGTCAGTACCTGAGTGTGTGGGGAGGCCTGAAAAGGAACACCCCTGACCAGATTTGGTAGATGCCTCCACCAGCGTAAGGAGTCCACCAAGAGTTTGGACACCTTTATTCTGTCTGACAATTTCCCTGTGGCCTGCAGCCACTGCACCCTGAGGTGCCACTGAGCCGGCCTCATGTGTAGCCGGGCATGTGGGGTGACATGTACTGTGGAAGCCATATGACCTAAGAGCCAGAGGAAGTGTCTGGCCGAGACCAGAGAGAGTTTGCCCGAAACTGGCCGGTCAACTTTATCAGCCTGTGAGCTCTGTCTACAGGCAAATAGGCCTTTGCATAGATGGTATCCAACCTTGCCCCTATGAATTCCACATCCTGTGAGGGGACCAAAGTGGGCTTTGGGAAGTTTATAACGAACCCCAGGTGCTGAAGCAGGGATATGGTTCTGCAGGTGGCCTGCCTGGCCGCTTGTGGAGACTGGCCCCTGATTAGCCAGTCGTCCAGGTAAGGGAACACAAAGATCCCCTGGTTCCTGAGGTAGGCCGCAACCACCACCAGGCATTTTGTAAAAACTCTGGGAGCAGAGGTGAGGCCAAAAGGAAGCACTCTGTACTGGAAGTGCTTTCCTCCCACCACAAATCTGAGGAATTGTCTGTGACTTGGATGGATGAGGATGTGAGTACAAGCATCCTGTGATGTAGCAGACTCTTATGAAGCAATGGAAACTGATAGTGATCCGGTGGAGAGAACCGGTACTGCAGGGGAATGCAGGATTTTCTCTTCTGAGATAAAGAAACACAGAGCTAATCAGGAACCACACCTCACCTCAAGGCAGGTGAGGAGCCAAGTCTCTGATTGGACACGCCCAAGCAGAAGGCAGGCAGTGCAGTACTCAAGCAGCTTGTTAAGAACCCAGAGACAGAAACAGTTAGAACGTCAGCAAGAAGGGCAAAGAGACGATCAGCAAGAGGAAGACAGAGAGGAGGAGTCAGGACACAAGCACCTGGACGAGGACAGGTCAGATGACCAGGAACAGGAACCGTTGGAGAGAGAACCACTAAGCAGCTGTGATCCACGAAGGAGCAGACAGGACCTGGGAGACTCAGGGGCACTGAAAGGCTTCTGTAAGCAGAAGAATTCAAAGGCACTGAGAGACCCAAGGCTACAGCTCAGGAGTTTAAAGGACCAAGCAGAACCTTGGAACAGGAGGCAGAGGGATAAAGAATTACCCTGGAAGAAGCCCCAGCACAAGGTATCTGGTGGGTTTGGAACGGCTAGCAAGCTTAACAGTGGGAAGCCAGAAAGAGTGAACTTTAATTGTGAAAGACAGGACAAAGGCAGAAAGTTTGATAGTAATTGGTTGAGCCAAGAGAAGCCTGACTGTTTTTCTTTTAACACTCTGAGAGACTCTCCAAGCACAGCTGAAGCGTTTTACCCTGCACTTTCATGTAGAGATAGGTGGGGGAAGGGAAATGCTTACACGCTGAACTGTTATCCAAGTAAAAGCACTGATAATTGCCAAGAGATAACATCATTAAACAAGCATTTACCTGAAGGAGGATATTCTCAGCCTAGCTCAGAAAATACACAGGCTGAATTACTTCTCACTGAATTCAGGGAGTTCCTTAAGAGCAGAGCAGTTTCTCCTCATAATGTAGCAAAGCCTATAAGCAGCTGTGAGGAAGAAATGCCTTTAATTTCTTTGCCGTCTACAGAGGAGGAAGTCCCGATGGACTGCTCTACTTGTATCATTCAGAAGGACATTTAAGAAATATGCTTGCCAATGTTTTATAAAGCAATATAACAAAGTTACCTCACTGATTGCCATACTAAAGAAGCTTATGTGAAGAGAATAAGTGAAAGCATATTGTGTGCAAATCAGGAGCATTGCTGTTACCAGAGTTTCTGTTACGTTAATGAAAGGAGGTCACATGATAAATGAATGTGATCAAGAATGGACATTTAGTCTAGCAGTACAAAGCCTTGTTTAGTTAAGTTTCTCAGTCTTGTTTTGTGCTACATTATTTCCTTTACGTCTGCTGCATTTAAACTGCGAAAGCGGGAAATAAACCTCGCAAAATAAATTTTCTTTGCCTTGCCTTACTACTTGAGCAGCTACACAACTACAACTTTAACCCTCAAGGGCAACCAAGGCCAGCCCCTCCTGAAACCCTCAAGATCCAGGGAGTGGGTGGGTGGCAATCCTTCAGGTCTAAGGAGCATAGCCAATCTCCCTGCTGGAGGTAGGGCAGTAAGATCCCAAGGGTATCCCATGAGCATATTTATTTATTTTTATTTATTTAACAGGTTTTCTATACCGCCTTTTCCTTAAATCAAAGCGGTTACCAGACACAAGAAGGGAGAACAGAGACAGGGGGGCATACACTGACTAAACTAAAGAGTGAAGGTAAAATTGGGATACGCAACATCAAGGAACCGTTACAGCATATGCCTCTATTCAAAGACCCTTATATGTCCTTCATATGATTATTCATATTTTGTATAATTTGTATATAGTTCCACAGGTTTCTTCCATGTTTTACTACCCTTGTTCTATGTAAACTCAATGTGACCTGTTACATTGTAGTATGTTTTTGTTTCAACTGTAAACCGCACTGATTATAATAGCGCGGTATATAAGAAATATTAATAAATAAATAAATAAATAAAATAAGCAAGCATCTTGAACTTTTCCCTCTCCAGAAACTTGTTCAGATTTCTCAGGTCGAGGATGGGTCTGAGGCCTCCTGTTCTTTTTGGTACCTGGAAGTACCTGGAGTAGAAGCCTTCCCTTCCAGGTGGTAAGGCACCGGTTCCACCGCCTGGTCCCTTAGTAGACCTTCCAACTCCTGAAGGAGTAAGTTTCTGTGTAGAGGGGGTCTTGGAGGCTCCCCTGGAAAGTAGGAGGGGGGTACCTGGGTGAAGTGGAGCAGATAGCCCCTTTCAATGATGCTTAACACCCAAGTATCCCCTGTGATGGCTGGCCACCTGTCTGCGTACAGGGTCAGCCGACCTCCTGTGCCCTGGAGAGCAGGAGAGGCTATGCTGGCATAGTCAAAAACCCCCTCCCTGCTGAGCAGGAGCCGGAGTAGGAGGGCTTGTGGGCCTTCTGCCTACAGGGCCCATGACCCTGCCCCTTGGCCTGCTGGCCCTGTTGGGGAGCTGCAGAGGCCTGGTAGTGAGGGTAGGTTTTGTAGGCAGCGGTCTTCCTCGGGTAAAAGGTCTTTTTTCCCCGAGCCCTTCTTCTTCTGAGAAGGGACAGAGGTTTTTCTGGACAGCCTTGTCCGGGTAAGAGTCTCGGTCTCGAGCTCTGCAGCCTTTTCGGCCATGGGCTTGCCAAAGAGGTTTTCACCTCGGCAAGGGACATCGACCAACTTGTCCTGTACCCACGGCTAGAGGTCCGAGGATTGTAGCCAGGCCTGGCAGCGTGCACCGATGCCGGCCCCTGCTACCCGGGCCGAAGCCTCAAATCCATCGTAGGCTGCTCGAGATATAAACTTAGAGCACTCTCGAATACCAGAAGACAAGGCCTTGAACCTCTGCAAAGCTTTCTCGGACAGACCAGCAGAGAACCCGGCAATCTCCTTTGCCAGGTCTCGAAGGTACATGCCCATGTACAGCTGGTAGGTCTGGACACGGCAAGCAAGCATAGAGCCCTGGAAGCACTTTTTACCGAGGGCATCCAGGTTCCGGGCTTCCCTGCTGGGAGGCACCGAGGAGTGCATCTTCTGACTCTTCAGGCGATGCATGGCCGATTCCACAACCATGGAATGGTGCGGTAGCTGTGCCTTTTGAAACCCGTGGCTCTTGCGGACTTGATAGATGGAATCGACCTGCTTGCTTAGAACCGGCATCGAGGCCGGTGCCTCCCACATGCGGAAGAGCAACCGCTCCAGCATCGGAGGAACCGGGACAGTAAAGGCCTCCTTGGGAGGAGAGTCATACTGCAGAGCCTCAAGCTCTTCGGCTCGAGGCTCCTCCTCGGGGTCCGCAGGTAATGCCAGTGCCTTGGCGATGTCCCACACGCAATCTGAGAACCTGGTATCCTCCAGAGGGGACTTTGTCCGAGGCTCGGAACCCGGTGAGTCCGAAGGGACGCACTGAGTCCGGAAGGTGTCAGGGGACTCCTCCTCCTCCGTTTCCCACGCCGATTCCTCCGAGGAGGAATCAAGCGGCTTCGAGTGGGCAGGCACCAACGCCATCCGCCCCGACGCCGAGGGAACCGGGGTCGACGACCTCGGTCCCGAACGGGAGGCCGAGGGTGACCTCGGCCGAGGATCGACTCTAGTTCGAAAGGTCTCGAGGATTGGCTCGGCCTCCGGGGTCGACTTGGACGTCAATGTCCCGGTGGTCGGGGCAGATGCGCCAGTGAGACCGGCGATCAGCACCCGCTGCTGCTCCATGAAGGCAGACAATCTGCTCTCCAAGGCCATCAACCTGAGTCCGAGCTCAGGAGACCCAGCAGCCTCAGACTCTGGCCCCGACGGCGTCGGGCCCGACGTAGGCTCCCCCGGAGGGGAGTCCACGAGGACTACAGTACTCACGTGACTTGGGGCCTCCGACTCTAAACGAGGATGCTTTGCAGGCCTCTCAGACTCCGAAGACCCGGGACGGCGATCGGGGCTATGTGACCTGGCCCTCGAGGAGCCAAGAGCGTCCACCGATGCCACCCTCGCGGGTTTCTTCTTCCTTCGGTTCTCCCTCGAGGGGGACTCCCTTTCAGAGGAGCCCCGAAAATGCTCGGGGTCAGACTCCCGAGACGTCGAGGCCTCTGACAAAGTCTGGACCCGTCCAGAGGCAGATTTGGAGAAGATCCTCTCACGCTGGTGCTGACGGCTCCGCAATGCCTTGAAAGACATTTTGTCACAGGGACTACAGACCGTAGAATCATGGTCTGGCCCCAGGCACCGGAGGCAGCAGTCGTGTGTGTCGGTGAGAGACATCAGTTTCTTGCACCGATCATACTTCTTAAAGCCACTGGCAGCCATCGGGGGAAAAATGGCCCCTGCAAGATCAAAAAATTGGGCTGCCAGGGAAAAGAAAAAAGGTGCGAACGCAGTCTCTAAGGACAAAGACCGAAAAAAGAGATCCGGGCTCGGCACCGGTGTACCGAGTCCAGGCGGGAAAGGAACAGACGTCGAACCGAAGAAAAACTCGACCCAACGCAGAAAAATCAACTTTTTTCACGGGTGACAAGGACAGACGTCCGTAGGGCTCCGCGGAAAAAAGAAGACTGAGCAAGATGGCACTATTGGGCGGGAAGGGGACCGCGCATGCGTGCCTGCATTCCCAAAGGCTTTCTTTGAAAGCTGGGGAAATGCTCCGCATGAGGGCTCCGTCGACGACGACGTCACCCATATGTGAGGACTGACTTTCTGCTTGGTCCTGGAGAAAGGTTAAATTAGACTTACCTGCTAATTGTTGTTCCTTAAGGAACTCCAGTCTAGTCCCAGAACATCTGGGTTGTGATCCAGCAGCTTGGAGATTGAGAAACGTCATTCTCTTGATGACAGTGGTATAAGGACACAGGCACCGCCTCCTCACTCCAGTAACCTACTGACAAAGTAGACTCACCGTAGCAACAATTAAGTAGTAAACACTTATTAACAACTGTAAAGCGTAAACTGCAACCATGAAAACCTTTATGGGTTCTTTTTTTTTTTTTCATCATTTTGGCATTTGATACCAAACTGCAGAGGTCCTCGCTCTCCCCCACCGAAGGGAATGGACCTTCCTCTAATTCCTGACTGACACCCCCCCATAGGAACCAGAAACCGCACAGCTTATTTATTTTCTCTTACCTGTGGATTCTGTTTGCTTCAGGCTCCAGTACTAAAACACCGGGAGGGATCCGGGACTAGACTGGAGTTCCTTAAGGAACAACAATTAGCAGGTAAGTCTAATTTAACCTTCCTTAGCGTCCCTCCAGTCTAGTCCTGGAACATCTGGGGATGTAACAGAGCAGTGAAATAACTCAACGGGCGGGACCTGCCAGACCAGCCTGAAGCACCGCCGATCCAAAACAGGTATCCGCACTCGCCTGAACATCCAGGCGGTAATGTTTGACAAAGAAATTTAAAGACGACTAAGTCGCCACCTTACAAATCTCTGCTGCTGGTACAAATTTGCACTCAGCCCAAGACGCCACCTGCGCTCTAGTGGAATGAGCTCTCAAGCCTTCCGGTACCAGCTTGCCCTTTAACAGATAAGCTGACCCTATTGCTCCTTTAATCCACCTGGCAATAGAAGCTTTAGAAGCCGCTTCTCCTTTCCTAGGACCTCCGAACAGCACAAATAACCTGTCCAACGTTCAGAACTCCGCCGTCCGCCGAATACACTTCTTCAAGGCCCGACGAACATCCAAAAGATGCAACTGATCCACCGACAAGTTCCCCGAAGCCCTTCGGAACACCGGCAATGAAACTACTTGATTCACGTGAAAAGGAGAAACTACCTTCGGCAAAAAGGACGGCATCGGTCTTAACACCACCTTAGACTTGTAAAAGGATAGAAAAGGCTCCTTACAAGATAAGGCCTGTAACTCTGAAATTCTCCTTGCCGACACAATGGCCACTAGGAAAACCACTTTCAGCGTAAGATCTTTCAAGGACAATGTACCCAGAGGTTCAAACGGCCGTCGCCCCAACGCTCCCAACACCAACTGCAGATCCCACTGAGGAACGACCTGTCAACACGGAGGTCTCAACAGCAACGCCGCCCTTAAAAATCTCTTAATATCCGGATGCGTGCCCAGCGCTTGCCCCTTGATCTTCCCCCTATAACAGGAAAGCGCTGCCAGCTGCACTCTTAAAGACGCGGCTGCCAAACCTTTTTGAAAACCTGCGGCACCGACGCTCGCAAGGCCTCACAATGTCTGTCCATACACCAGGCCTCGAAAATGCACCAAACACGAACATACGCCAATTTATTTATTTTATTTATTTAGAAGGATTTAGTATACCGCCTTATCGTTAAATCAAGGCGGTGTGGCACATCAAGCAAAATCAATAATAAAGTGTGGTTTGTAGCATGCAGTGTGAGAACTGAGAAGTGTAGTGTGTGGGGCAGTGCGTTAGATTATATCGGTGAACTATTTACATAATGAGCTATATACATATATACAAAATGGGGCTGTTTGAGAGGCGTGCTAGGATTGAGATTCTGTAATGTCTTGGGGGTAGGATCATGATCCTGTAATGTCTTGAGGTAGAAAATTTATGTGAGGTCCTTGAAATGTACTGTAAATAGATCAGTCTTAAGAAGTTTTCTGAAGTCCTTGAGGTTCTTGGTTGATCTTATATGGTCTGGGAGAGAGTTCCATATAGCGGGTGCTGCCAGGGAGAGTGCCCTCCTTGATGTGGCCAGCCTTGTTTTAGCAAATTCTTTTGGTGTTCTGATGGTGTCTGAGGTTCCTTTTCTTCTTGGTCTCCTGTTGCCAATGAAGTTGACCTCCTTCTAGCCCCTAACAAGGTAGAAATCACCGCTGCCGAGTATCCTTTAGCCCTTAACCTTGACCTCTCAAGAGCCAAGTTGTAAGCGAGAACCGATCCACTTGGGGCATCAACAACGGACCCTGCGACAACAGATCCTTCCTGCCTGGTAGACGCCACAGCCTGTCCACTACCAGCCTCTGCAGATCCACATACCAAGGCCTCCTGGGCCAATCCGGAGCAATCAAAATCACCAATCCTCTGTGCCGCTCGATGCACTGCACTACGCGGCCAATTAACACCCACGGAGGAAACACGTACAGAAGACGCTCTACTGGCCAATGCTGTATGAGCGCATCCAGACCCTCTGACATTCTCTCCTTCCTTCTGCTGAAGAATCGACTGACCTTCACAGAAAGAAAGGTCACCATGAGATCCATTATCAGCGACACCCAGCGCCGCACCACCATCTCGTACACCTCCACCCAACCTAAACTCTGTAAACGGTCGAGCACCCTTGCCGTAGCCTCTTCACTCTCTGCTCTTGACTTCGCTCGAATTAGCCAGTTGTCCAGATATGGGTGAACGAGGACACCTTCCTTCCTCAGCGCTGCTGCTACCACTACCATAACCTTGGTAAACGTCCGCGGCGCCGTGGCCAGTCCGAACAGTGACGCCCAAAACTGAAAATGACCCATCAGAACTGCAAACTGGAGAAACATTTGGTGCTCTTGCCGAATCGGAATGTGCAAGTATGCTTCGGAGAGATCCAGGGACGTGAGAAACTCGCCTTTTCTGACTGCTACAATGACTGACCTTAGGGTCTCCATATGAAAATGAGATACTCAGAGGCACCAATTCACCCTTTTTAGATCCAGAATCGGCCGATAAGTCCCCTCTTTCTTCGGAACTACGAAATAAATGGAGTATCAACCAATACCGCACTGGTCTGGAGGAACCAGCACCACCGCCTTAAGAGCTAACAGTCTCTCTAACGTCGCCTTGATCGCTCGACATTTTCGAAGTGCTCTGGCAGGGGACTGAACGAACGTATCGGTTACTGGCCTCAAACTCTAAAGCATATCCTTCGCGAATCACCTCCAGAACCCAGTGATCTGAGGTTATTTGGACCCAGGCAGGGTAAAAATCCTGTAACCGACCTCCTACAGGCACCTCCACCTGGGCCCCCCTGACTTCATTGCGGCTTTCTGAGACTCGAAGAGGCGGCAGCAAAACCTCTGCCCATTCCCCTAAATCCACGAAATCCCTGGTTCCTATAGGGAAAATGCTCTCTTTGGCCCTGACTAAACCTTGTGGACCGAAAACGATGAAATTCCCTCTGAGGCATCCTAGCCGCCGACGGCAATCTACCCTGCTTTGGCTTGTCCTCTGGATGCCTACCGCCTTTGGACTCCTCCAGATCTTTCACTATTCTTGTCCAAATCTTCTCCAAAAAGCAACGTCCCCTTAAATGGAAGCTTACTTAACCTCGCTTTGGAGGACGCATCTGCTGCCCAATTACGCAGACAAAGATATCTTCGTGCTGCTATCACGGAAGCCATACTGTTCGACAGCCCCCGAATAAGGTCATAATGAATATAAGCTAAATATGCAGTTCCCGACTCTAGACGTGCTGCCTCACCTGCCGCCTCAAGTGACTGTTCACCTTGGACTCGCTGCGCCCAACGCAGACAGACTCTTGCTACCCACGCCCCGCAGATGGACGCTTGGATGGAAAGAGCATTAACCGCAAAAACTTGCTTTAACAAAGCCTCCAGCTTCCTGTCCTGAGAATCCTTGAGGGCCGCACTACCTTCCACCGGAATGGTCGTCTTTTTGGTTACTGTAGCTACTGTGGCATCCACTCTTGGTGATCTAAACAGTTCCTTATCTTGATCCACCAGCGGATAAAGCCGAGCCATAACTCTAGCGCCCTTTAGTGTAGCCTCCGGCATCTCCCATTCACCCTGAATCATTTCTCTCACCACTCTGTGCATGGGAAATGCTCTGTGTCCTCCAAAAGACCTGCAACAAAGGATATTCCAAGGTAGCATCCTCCGCCGGCTCATTGGCTGGCATATTGAGCGCTTTAAGCGTCTCTGCAATAAGCGCGGGCAACTCCTCTCTCTGAAAAATTCAGACTACTCGAGCCTGGTCTTCCTGCTCCGTGAACTCCCCTTCTTCCAACTCCTCTTCCAGCTCTATATCCTGCTCACCATCTTCAGTGCGCAGGTCCTCCGAAAACACAGACTGATCCTGTTTTTCCGTCCTAGGTTTCTTTGCCAATACCCCCGCCGCCCCCACAGCTACGGGAGTCCCTGGCCTTTTTCACCTAAACCCAAACTAAGGGAACCAGGAGAAGACAGTCCGAGCTTGCCCCCAAACGTCTGTTGCATAAAAGCCACAAACTCCGCAGAAAAGACTGAAGACAAACCCCCAGATAAGGACGGCTGAGTAAATGGAACATCTGGAGCACCTGAAGGCCCCACTCTGGGAGATCTAAGGTGGAAGGAAGAGACCCCTGTAGACCTCTCTCTTGGTCCTCCTTCCCCGTTTGCAACTCCTGCTCCACTGCTGCAGCACTGTGAATGCAGCTCTTACATACCCCTGTGTCAGAGACTGCAGACTTCTTCACTCCGCATAGCAAACACAAAGTCTTTGCAGGCATCTCAACTACCAGTCCAGCGGCCCCAGAGACTGAGTCACCAGTGTCTAACTCCAACGGCCCTTTAGAGAGACAGTACTAACTAGCCCCCTGACAAGCTGCCAAAAAATATCACGCCTCTTTTTTTTTTTACAATATAACCATGCAGGAGACCAACGGAGTCAAACTGTGAAGAAACCATCTGAAAACGAAGCTTTGCCGCCGAGTTAGAGGCTCTTGTTCCCCCACTGCAGCTACCGTTGCTTCCCGTGCGAAAACACGCGGTTCGAGCTTAATGCCGTATCGCAGCCCCGAAACATACACCATACGCTTTTGCTGACCCGGTGCCTTACCTTTAGCTTAGAAGCAGCCTGCAAGTGATTCCTAGGCCGTCCAATTTGAGGCACTGTGTTGATCATCTGGCTGCCTCCCGCAAGCCTGCTGCTCTCCGGCGAAATCCAGAGCCACCGACACAGCCTGCCATGAGGCAGCTGTGGCTCCCCCTCTGGATCGGCACCCGAGCGCTTACAGGCAACACTTCTGTGCTGCACTCGGGATGCCTTAGATCTCAGCTGTCAAGCCCTTCAGAATCACCGGCTTGCTAACCGGAGCCTGCTTCTCTTGCCTCTGGCCCCAGTCCCGACAGGTCAGAGAGACGGAGGGAGAAGGGAAGGGAAGGAGAGAGAGCTCTCTAGCAGCCAAAAACTCTTAAAGGTACAGAAATATTTTTTCCTTAAAATTCAATTAGAAGTAGCAAGAACCCCTTTATCCTCAAAAAACAAAACAAACCCAAGACTAATAAAATTTAACTGTCCTTAATTGCTCCTCTAGTGAGCCTGGAGCTCCAGGCTCACCACCCTCCAGCTGCTTGGAGACTGAGATAATTGGAGTGAGGAGGCGGTGCCTGTGTCAACAAGAGAATGACGTTTCTCAGTCTCCAAGCTGCTGGAAGAGGATCACAACCCAGATGTTCCAGGACTAGACTGGAGGGACGCTAAGGAATATGTTTTTTATGATTCTGTTTAGTTGGAGGCTTTCCTTTCTGGGAAGAAAGTGGATTCGTTTCTTTAATTGTTTTTGCTTTTTATTCTCCTGGTTATGTTAATGTGGGTATTAGTAGTATTAATTTGGCAGGAATCCATTATTGTATTACCCTGTATCGGGGCTGACCTCTCCCTTGACAAGGACTTTATTTAATAATAAAGACAGACATTTTTACAATGAACTATAATGCCAAAAAAATAAAAAGAGACTGGTTTATAAACTGGAACATTACCTCAAATGTCTGGCCTTCCAGATCCTTAGCATCACACCAGTTACCCCAGGGATCTCGCACACGCCGTCTTCGGGTTCGCTGTAACAAGTGGGTTAAAACATTTAACCAACAGAACTAATTCATGCCCATCAAAAAATTGACATTAGCAAAAACGAAAATGGACTATGGGGGGATATTCAAAGGGATTAGCATGCTTAGCAGACAGACTAACAGTGTTATTCCCCTTATCCAGGTGCCACCGCTGCTTTCCCGATGCTAACCAGTTAGCATCAGGGAGTTCTGGCAATATTGAGCCGCTGCCCGGTTATGGCAAAGCGGCAAAAGTAAGGTGCAGCAAAGGCTGGCCTAACTTTCACCATGGAAGCTAACTTGGCAGTGGTTGATTGTCGCTGCTGCCTGGTTAGCTTCCTGGCAATTGGGGCAACCCAGATATTCAATGTCGGGACCTGTATATGACCCTGGCATTGAATATCCGGATTTAAGTTTCAGCAGTGATGGCTAGCCACTGAAACATCGTGTTAATCCTTAAACGATGTTCTTGTAAACAGCTCTTAATTGGTCTAGTAATCCTCCCTACATATTTTAGCCGGCAGGGACAAATTAATAAATACACTTCGTAAGCAGTTAAACAGGTGGTATGCCAACATGATGTATAAGTCTTGTTGGTAGACATTGGCTTAACACAGTAAAGACTAATATTCAGTTCACAGCCAAGTACCATCAGGCACAAACTGAATTTTTGGATTTGCTAGTGTATAAAGATAAAGGAATATTTTGTACCACTTTTTATAGAAAACTTGAACAGTGAAATAACTTTTTGAGGTACCAGTTATCACCTGGGTCCTCTAAGACAGGGGTTACTTTTGGGTCAATTTTTACGTCTCCGACGGATATGCACTACTAAGACAGAATTTTAAAAACATGCTTTGGAATTGTTCCAACATTTGTTAGCACTTGGCTATCCCAATGATATTATTCAACAAGCTTATAAAAGAGCATGTTATAACCATCCTGAGTGGTGGTCATGTGACAATCAATCATTAGAGTCGTTGTCTACGACTCCGGCTTTAGTAGGAGTGTTGCCTTATATGATTAATTCATCCACAGTAACTGCCATACTGAAGAAACACCGGCATATACTGTCTTTACAGCAATGTTTTCAGGGTAGGCTCACTATAGTCTATAATCATGACCACAACATTCGAGATTATGTTGTGCATACATCACGGGAGTCTGATCGTCTTACCAATCATCTTGTCTTAGACATCGGTCATTTTTCCTGTTCAACCTGTGACTTTTGTGTCACTACGACAGAGGGCAGAGAATGGATGGATGTTTCTACCAACTAGACTTATACATCACATTGGCAAACCACCTATTTGACTGCTTTCCCTGCCTGCTAAAATATGTAGAGAGGACTACAAGACCAACTAAAAGCCGTTTACAAGAACATCGTTCAAGGATTAACACCAGGGTTCTCTCTGTACCAATAATATCCCATTGTTTATAACATGGTCATGTGTTTTCTGAATTGAAATGGATAATACTGGATCATGTCCCCCAGAATCGTCGAGGAGGTGATAGGACCTCCCATTTGCAATATCTTGAACAATCGGTTGAGATCAGTTTCACCATTAGGTTTGAACCAAGAATTAGATTGGTGAAGCTTGTTATGATAATTGTGGCTGGAGCCAATGACATAGAATGATACGCCAGTTTTTCGTCATAAAAGTGATCCCATTCTCTTTTTGCAAGATGAGCAATTCAGAGGTATGAGGCTACTTTACATGTGAATGGAATCTTCTTCAAAAGTATTGCTTGAAAAAGAGCTCCATGGATATTTGAAGAGCTCGAATCACAGACCTGTGTCGCGTTTTGGACTGTGATTCCTTACATTACTGGCTTGTTCTACCTGGTACTTTAATGGAGAAAAGAGAACGGATGATTGACTTTCACTGGTTAATGTTGATATGTGCGGGAGTGAAAATACCACTGGTATTAGATAAGTTTTATTGTATCTTCAAGGGTGATACACTGTTATGGTGTTTTTATCTACTTTCTTGGGCATAACAAACTGTCTCATAAACATGACCAGCTGGTTTCAAAACAACAACGGGCCCGCGCCTGAGGGCCTCGCCAGAGGGCCCTTTGGCGTGGCCCTTAGGCGGGGCTCTACAAATCAACCTTTCATCAGCAAAAGTTATGCCAGCCATCTCAATCAGATTTGTCTTTTAAGCAGCCTCAGACAATAGCAACCGTCTTCGCACCTACTGCTCCTTCCCCACTGAGTAGGATTGAGCTGACACCATACGATCTGTCTCATTGACTAACTGTACCAGCCCAACCGAGACACTCACCGAGAACCTCAAACAACAACTGGATAAGCATGCAGCTTGAGCTCCCCTAGGGTTGAGCTTGCTCCCACCATCAACCAGATTATCTGTCTATCACCGCAAGTATACTACCTCTAAATGAACTGATTGTCCTTGATATTACCAGTATCTGATATTACCAGTATCTGTAATCACACTGTTCTCAGTAGCCATTACCTCTCTCTCTTATTATACTGTTGTCAGTAGCCATTACCTATCTCTCTTATTATACTGTTGTCAGTAACGTCTTCTTGCAGTTAATTTATTGTCCAACTTGCACTCACTGTACTGTTACACTTAATTTATCCCAGTTGCTCTTGTTCAATATCCTCCTGCACCGTTGTCAACTTGTTCTTTTTCTTCACAGTTATATATTCTGCTTGTAGTAGCAAGGTTACCCCGAACTGACTTCTTTGTACTGCACTTTATTAATCTAGAATGTACAAAATCCTGTTCTTATTCTCTACCCTCCTAACCCTTGGTCTCCCTTGCATTTCAAATGCTTTCCACCATGATTCCAACTATATACCAATACTACACACCCATGGAAGGAGATGGTCTGAATTCCCCCACCACACCATGACAAAAAACAACCGTACACCCCACTCTCACCTACTTCACATTCCCCTCCAAAACATCAAAAAGACAAAAGCCGAGAAGCATCATCACCAGCGCCGACTGAAATGTGCACTGATAAATGCCAGATCAGTAAGATCAAAATGGCCTGCTACCATTGACCTGATTCCGCTATACAATCTTGACATCCTAATGATCACGGAGACATGGCTATCTGACTGCGACAACGCCCTATTGAATCAGATGCTGCCACCTGGATTTGATTTATACACATGTCACAGGACCATCCAGAGAGGAGGCGGGACGCTCATCCTTGCAAAAGCTGATCTACACTTCAAGCTATGCAACTCCTCTAGCTCAGCCCACCTTGATTCCCTCACCATAGCTAATGAGCTATGCACAATTAACCTTTTCTATCGGGCACCCACCCCTTTACCAGATGACCTTCCAACAATAATTGAGCTTGCCTGCATGCCGTCCACCTCACGCTCCCCAACTTGGTTGGTAGGCGATTTCAACCTCCCATCTCTTCATGATAGCCACTCAACAGCATTCCTAGACGCCTTAGAGGATCTAGGCTACAAACAACATGTTGACTCCCCCACTCACTCTAAGGGAGGTAAACTGGACCTCATCTTTGCCCCCCATCTCAACGACTCAACAGCCCAAGACCTTGCACTGTATATATCACCTGTGCCTTGGTCAGATCACAACCTCCTTAGATTCATTATACCCTTTAATACATCCTACAAGAACCAAATGTCATCAAACACTTCTGATACCCATGCTGCCCGCTTCCGACCATTCAACCGGAGCGTAGTCCTGGAAAATCTTCTGCCACTTATGACCAACACGTCTCACACTGAAAAGAAAATAAGGAAACGGGAACATGCACCATGGTTCTCTTCTGACCTTCGCTCATCTCTCCACCACCTGCGCAAACTTGAGAGACGGTGGCGACGATCACACTCCTCAGAGTCACTTGATACATACAACTCTTACCTAATAACCCACCGTGGAAAGATAACACAGAGCAGGAAACTCTACCACACAGATTTATTGAAACGTTCCATCAATAAACCACACGCCCTATTCAGACTAGTAAAATCCATAACAGGCGAACCGGTCTCCGCCCAACCCTTAATGCCCCAACCACAGGACTTTGCAAACTACTTGCAATCAAAGATGATTAAGACCAACATAAACATGAGTAGCAGTACCTCACCCATACCGTCTAAGGCACCCCAAGCAACTCCACTATGTAATTTTACTGTGGTTTCAAATAGAGAGATGGAGAGCATTGTCGCCTCTATCAATCCCAGCACAGCACCCAACGACCCCTGTCCAGCCAAATGGATCAAAGAGCTGCGTCATGACCTAAGCCAAATCCTGTGCAATATATTGAACCAGTCTTTTCTAACAGGCTCATTCCCACAGCGCCTGAAAAACACCTCCATCAAGCCCCTATTAAAAAATAGCAGACTTGACCCGTCCAAAGTCGAATCTTTTAGGCCAATCTCGAGCATCCCCCAACTTGCAAAAATCATAGAAAAAGCTGCTCAACAACAACTCCAGCACCATATTGACACTGAAGCTCCACTAGACCCGTCACAACACGGCTTCAGGGAAGCGCATGGCGTCAACACAGTCCTCACAACCCTATTCAACGAATTGGTCACTGGAATGGACAGCATCCAACAAGGATTTGTCCTCATCTTCCTGGACATCTCCGCCGCCTTTGACTCTGTGAATCATGACATACTTCTACAATGCCTGAAAGAAAAGGGGATTCAAAGCACAGCACTTGAATGGTGTAAATCCTACCTATCCAACAGGTGGCAACAAGTAAAAACAGGTCATACATCCTCGGAACCATTCCTGCAGTCTCAGGGGGTACCTCAAGGATCGTCCTTATCGGCACTACTGTTCAATATATATATATGCAGCCGATATGTGATTTGATCCGATCTTTCAACGTACGGTGCCTGGCTTACGCAGACGACATCCTCCTCTACATGCCGTTCAAAATTGACCAACCAGTGTTCTCCCCAATAATCAATTGTTTCGGAGCGGTAGCTGATTGGCTGCTGACACAAAACCTTCGGATCAATCATAGTAAAACTGATGTCCTTTTTGTTACGAAGAACCGTAAATTCATACCCCCCGCATCGCTACTTGTCAACGATGTAGAATTGAAGTCCAAACCTACAATCAGATATCTGGGCATCACATTGGACCAGCACCTAGATATGACCACACATGTGAAAAACGTTACAAAGTCTATATATCACAAGATCAGAACATTACGTCACCTCCGCCCCCTACTGGAATCCAATGACTACCGGACAACCTTTCAGGCATTAGTCCTCCCACACCTGGACTTTGCGAACATCGTCCTCCACGGCCTGCCTCAATCAACTTTAAATCCGCTCCGCCTGGCTATGAATGCAGCCGCAAGAGTTCTCTCTGGATCATCAAGAACTGACCACATAACACCAATCATGAAAAATCTGCATTGGCTACCGTTACACGCCAGACTCCAATATAAGTCATTAGTCCTTACTTTCAAAGCCCTGAATAACTACCCACCTACACCGATTAGCAAACTAATCCACAGCACCCTGGAAAACAGAGACAGGAGATCCACTGCAATGAACACCTTAATAGTCCCCAAGATGATGACGTCATGTACTAAGACCACATCCAACAGGGCTTTCTCTATATTCGCTCCCCTAAATTGGAATGCCCTTCCTCATGAAATCCGTGGCATCAAAAGCTTAATCCTATTCCGTAAAGCTTTGAAACACCACCTATTCACAATATGCTACCCTGACACCAACCCTGACACCCACACATCGGGTAAACTTCCCTCATGTCACAGCTACCATAGCACCTTATTACAACCAGAAAATGGTTAGCCTATACTCTTGCCCACCCACTAATTTTTACGCCTGTCCACAAAATGAAGATGATACCAAATTAGCTTAGAGTATTGGTAACAATACTAATTTAACCTGTAAATAGTTACCCTGTGAATAGTTACCCCGGTTGTCCTATGTTTCTTTTCCTGTTCTATGTAAACTCAATGTTGCTTGTATGCATTGTAGTATGTTTTGTTCGATGTACACCGCACTGATTATAATAGCGCGGTATAGAAGAAATGTTAAATAAATAAATAAATAACCACCTCACCATAAACTATAGCAAGACTGAGGCACTAATCATCACTCAAAACACTGACTTCGTCCCTCCAAACATCAAGATAAAAGACACAATCATACCCATAAAACCGGAAGTAAAGTACCTCGGAGTAATCCTGGACAAGGAACTGAATCTACAATCACACATAAGCAGAACCATCAAAAGCGCATACCACAGGATGAGATTCATCCGATGCCTAAAGCCCCTCCTCGCCCCAGAGCACTTTCGTACAGTCTGCCAGGCACTAATAACCCCACTACTAGACTTCTGCAACCCAATCTACCTTGGTTTATCAAAACAAACACTCAGACCGCTGCAATTGGCACAAAACACAGCGGCCCACATAATATATGGCACAACAAGACATGAACACATCACACCCATACTGAAAGATCTACACTGGCTCCCAATCACCTCACGCATCAAATATAAGACAGTCATAAACATCTTCAAGATCAAATAACAGTCATCAGCCCTCAGCCTACAAACACTCATACAACCCGACAGAAGCACACGACCAAGGAGGAGAGGCACTTCCAATCGTATTAACACCCCAAGACACCTCACCAAGGTCCGCAAGGACACCACGGAACGAGCCCTTTCCCTGGTTGCACCAGCAATTTGGAACACCCTCCCAGACGAACTAAGACTAACAGACCTCAAAGACTTTCGGAAGCAACTTAAAACACTGAACACTATGGTCACGTCACATGATCCACTCACCAAGCAAGAACAAAAGACAACCCCCCTCCCCTGACCCTTGTACATAAGAATGTATAATAGCGCATGATGTAAATAGCTCAACAAGAATCCAATACACACCACCACAAACGCACAATATGTATCACTGCATTAACACACTTGAACCACTCTTATGATTGTTTGCTGTAGAGACTGCCTTGATTGAAGGAGAAGGAGGTATAGAAATACTTTTAAATAAATAAAATAAAATTTATTTGCTTAATAACTAGAATAAAATGGAAGGTTTATTACGAGAGAGGTCCCCTCCTCTCGAGACAAACCGTCCAACAAAAAAATCAAATAGAAAAATACAAATTTTTGGGACATTTAGGGACAAACTTTGTGACTGTGGATAAAAAGTAGTTACTCACCTGTAACAGGTGTTCTCCAGGAGCAGCAGGAATCAGTCCTCACATATGGGTGACATCGATGCCGATGGAGCCCACTGCGGAACATTTCCCCAGCTTTCTAAGAAAGCCTTTAGGAATGCAGGCACGCATGCGCGGTCCCCTTCCCGCCTAAAGGTGCCATCTTTGCCAGTCAATGACATAGCTTAGAACAGCACTTAAAAACAAAAAAATAAACTATGTACAACTGCAACTCCAAGGGGAGGAGGGAGGGTTGTGAGGACTGATTCCTGCTGCTCCTGGAGAACACCTGTTACAGGTGAGTAACTATTCTTTCTCCAGGACCAAGCAGGAAGTCAGTCCTCACATATGGGTGACTCCCTAGCTCTGGGCTACCAGGAACCCAGGCTGAACAAGAGAACTCCCTCTAGTCCCAGCATCAAAGAAAGGCTTTTCACTGAAAGGACCTCCACTGGTAGCCCAATGGAGGGCTGGAGGGCAGGAGTTGCCTAAACCTCAAAGAGATTCCGGAGTACTGCCTGGCCAAAAGCACTGTCCCTATGGGACTCCCTCTCCAGACAGTAATGGGCCGCAAAAGTCTGGCTTGAGGACCAAGTTGCAGCCCTGCAGATGCCTACCAACGGTACAGAGCGGAGATGAGCCACTGAGGCAGCCATTGCCCTGACACGATGGGCCGTGACCCGACCCTGCAAAGGAAGGTCAGCCGCCCTGTAAGCCCAGTCAGCCGCCCTGTAAGCCGCCCTGTAAGCCCAGTCAGCCACCCAGGTGGACAAGGTACGCTTGGACACAGCTAACCCAAATTATTAGGGTCAAAAGATATGAAGAGCTGAGTAGCCCTTCTATGTCCCTGCGTACGGTCAAGGTAGAAGGATAAAGCCCTCCTACAGTCCAGGGTATGCAGAACTGCTTCAGCCTGGCTTGCATGAGGCCTAGGGAAGAATGTTGGAAGAACCACCTCTTGGTTAAGGTGGAAGGAGGAGACAACTTTTGGGAGGAACTTTGGATGAGTCCTAAGGAGTACCCTGTTCCTATAGAAGCGGGTGTAAGGTCTGTCACAGACCAGGGCCTGAAGCTCACTCACTCGCCTGGCCGAGGTTAGGGCTACCAAGAAGAGTGTCTTCCAGGACAGGAAGCGTAGTGGACAAGTAGCCATCGGCTCAAAAGGTGGGCGAGTCAGTTGCTGCAAGACCACATTCAACTCCCACTCAGGAGCAGGAGGACAGATTGGAGGCTTGAGCAAGAGAAAGCCTCTGAGAAACCGGGACACCAAGGGGTGAACCGACAGAGAATGCTCTTCCACCAGTGAGTGGTGAGCTGCTAGAACTGAGAGGTGGACCCGAACAGAATTGGACTTAAGTCCCTGATTCGATAAGTGCAGTAGGTAGTGAAGGACTACTGGTACAGCACAGGAGAAGGGATCTTCTGTACGTAGCTGACACTACAGAGAAAACCTCTTCCATTTTAGGGCATAGGTTTTCCTAGTGGACTGCTTTCGAGAGACTAGGACAACCTCCTCAACCTCCTGGGGTAAGCCCCAGGGAGCCAAAACTACCCTTGCAGCCTCCATGCCATCAAATTGAGAACTCTGAGATTTGGGTGCAGAAGGGAACCCTGATCCTGAGAGAGAAGGTCGGGTTGCAACCCCAGAGGCAGTGGGAGATCCACTGCCAGTTGAAGCAGAAGTGGAAACCAAGGCTGTCTCGGCCATCTGGGAGCCACCAGCAGGACCGAGGCCTTGTCCTGAAGAATTTTGAACAGAGTTCGGGCCACCAGGGGCGTAGGAGGAAACGCATACAGGAGGTCCTGGGACCAGGAAATCAGAAAAGCATCTGCCGCCAGCCGCAGAGGATGCGGTTGCCTGGAACAGAACCTTGTTCGATGGACTGGCAAACAGATCTATAGTTGGAAGTACCCATTTCAGGAAAATCTTCTGAACCACTAAGGGATGGAGCTGCCATTCGTGGGGCTGCAGAATCCTGCTCAACCTGTCTGCCAGGTAGTTGTCCTGGCCAGGTAGATACACTGCCTTGAGGAGCATGTTGTGCCTGAGAGCAAACAAGCAAAGGTCCTGTGCCTCCTGACAAAGGAGCCTGGACCCAGTTCCGCCCTGCTTGTTCACATAAAACATGGCTACATGGTTGTCTGTTTGAACTAGGACAGACTGATGAGCTAGTGTTTGAGAGAAAGTCTTCAGGGCTAGATGAATAACCCTGAGTTCCAGCAGATTGATCTGCTGCGTGGCCTCCCAAGGAGACCACAGGCCCTGGGTGCACTTGTCTAGACAGTGGGCCCCCAGCCCTGCAGGGAGGCATCCGTGGTCAATACCACTGTGAATCCAGGAATCTGAAAAGGTACCCCTTGCAGTAGATTGGGTGGGTGCAACCACCAGCGTAGGGAGTTCAGAAATGGTCTGGACACCCTTACTCTGAGGTTGCCTGTGGCCTGTGTCCACTGAGTTTGAAGGCACCACTGTGCAGGCCTCATATGGAGCCGGGCATTGGGGGTCACATGTACTGTCGAAGCAATGTGGCCAAGAAGCCTCAGGCAGAGTCTGGCAGAGACCAGTGACCTGCTGAGAAACTGGTTTGCCAAGTCTATCAGTCTTTTGGCTCTGTCTTCTGGTAAGAACGCTTTTGCCAGCAGAGAGTCCAACCTCGCCCCTATGAACTCCAAGTTCTGGGAGGGGAGCAAAGTAGACTTTGCGAAGTTTATGACAAACCCCAGGTCCTGAAGAAGAGCAATAGTTCGGAGGGTGGCTTGACTGGCCTCCTGGCACGTCTGACCCCTGATGAGCCAGTCGTCCAGATAGGGGAAGACAAAGATACCCTGATTTCTCAGGTAGGCCGCCACCACTGCCAGGCATTTGGTAAAGACCCTGGGAGCGGAGGTGAGGCCAAAAGGCAGTACTCTGTACTGATAATGGTTTCCTCCCACAATGAATCTGAGGTACTTTCTGTGGTCTGGATGAATGAGGATGTGAGAGTACGCATCCTTTAGATCTAAGGAGCATAGCCAATCTCCCTGCTGGAGGTAGGGCAGAAGTGTTCCAAGAGTAAGCATCTTGAATTTCTCTCTCTCTAGGAACTTGTTGAGATTTCTGAGGTCGAGAATAAGCCAGAGGCCACCAGTTCTTTTGGGTACGAGAAAGTACCTGGAGTAGAACCCTTGACCTTGGAGGTGGGGAGGCACAGGGTCCACTGCCTTGTCTCGCAACAGACCGTGGAGCTCCTGAAGGAAAAGATCTGTATGCAGGGGAGACCTTGGAGGCTCCCCTGGAAAGTATGGAGGAGGCAGCTGTTGGAAGTGTAGCATGTAGCCCTTGTGGACGATGCTTAGCACCCAACTGTCCCCAGTGATGAGTGGCCACCTGTGGGCAAACAGGGTAAGTCGACCTCCTGTGCAGGGTTGGGAGAGCAGGGATGGAGAGGCTATGCCTAAGGAGTCAAAACCCCCCACCCTGCTGAGTGGGAGCAGGGGCCGTAGGCTTGGGGGTCCTCTGCCTACGGGGCCCATTACCCTGCCCCTTGGCCTGCTGACCCTGTGGGGGAGACTGGGAGGCCTGGTACTGTGGGTACTGTTTGTAGGCAGTGCCCTTCCTCGGGTAAAAGGGCTTTTTACCCGAGCCCTTCTTCTTGTGAGAAGGGGCAGAAGTCTTTCTAGACAGCCTTGTCCTCGTGAGGTGCTCGGTTTCGAGCTGTGCGGCCTTCTCGGTCATGGGCTTGCCAAAAAGGTTTTCACCTCGGCAAGGGACATCGACCAATTTGTCCTGAACCCATGGCTCGAGGTCTGATGACTGCAGCCATGCCTGGCATCGAGCCGCGATGCCGGCTGCCGCAACACGGGCCGAAGCCTCAAAGCCATCGTAGGCAGCGCAGGACATAAACTTGGAGCATTCCCGTATCCCCGAGAACAAGGACTTGAACCTCTGCAAGGGTTCCACGGAGAGACCAGCAGAGAATCCGGCCTACTCTTTGGCCAGGTCCTGCAAGTACATGCCCATGTACAGCTGGTAAGACTGGACACGACAAGCAAGCATCGAGCCCTGGAAGCACTTTCTACCAAAGCCATCCAGGTTCCGGGCCTCCCTGCCAAGGGGCACCGCGGAGTGCATCTTCTGACTTTTCAGGCGATGCATGGTCGATTCCACCACCATGGAATGGTGTGGTAGCTGCGCCTTCTGAAAGCCAGGGCTCTTTCAGAGTCGATAGATGGAATCGACCCGCTTGCTTAAAACCGGCGCCGAGGCCGGTGCCTCCCACATCCGGAAGAGGAGCCGTTCCAGCATCGGAGGAACCGGGACAGTAAAGGCCTCCTTCGGAGGACAGTCATACTGTAGGGCCTCGAGCTCCTCAGCTAGAGGCTCCTCCTCGGGATCCGCAGGGATAGCCAACGCTGTGGCCATATCCTGGATGAACTCCGAGAACTGGGTATCCTCCGGAGGGGATCTACTCCGGGGTTCAGACTGAGGCGAGTCCAATGGGACGCACCGAGTCCATAAGGCGTGGGGGGACTCCTCGTCCTCCGTCTCCCAGGCGGACTCGTCCGATGAGGAATCGGGCTCCGACCGCGCGGGGCCTGTGAGCACCCGCCCTGACGCCAAAGGTACCGGCGTCGACGCCCACGATCCCGAGCGGGAGGTCGAGGGAGACCGCAACCGAGGTCGACCTCGAGCCTTCATGGTCTCGAGTATCGGCTCGGTCTCCGGGGTCAACTTCGACGTCGATGTCCCGGTGGTCGGGGCAGATGCGCCAGACAGGATGGCCATCAGCACCCGCTGCTGTTCCATGAAGGCAGACAATCTGCACTCCAAGGCTGTCAGCCTGAGACCCAGCTCAGGAGACTCAGCAGCCCCCGACTCGGGCCCCGGTGGCACCGGGCCCAACATCGGCTCTCTGGGAGGAGAGTCCACGAGGACTACAGGACTTACGTGTCCAGCAGACTCCGGCTCCACATGAGGTACTTTTGGAGGCTTCTCCTGTTCCATGAGCCCGGGGCGGCGGTAGGGGGTCTGAGACCTAGCTCTCGAGGGGCCAGGGACCCCTTCCGACGACGCCCTCGTGAGCCGCTTCTTCCTCTTTCGTTCCCGGTCGGGGGACCCACTGTCCAAGGAGCCCCGACGGTGCTCGGGATCAGACTTCCGAGATGTCGAGGCCTCAGACGAGGTCCAGGCCCGGCCAGAGGCTGAGTCGGAGAAAAGCCTTTCCTTTTGGTGCTGACGACTTCGAAGCGCCTTGGAAGACATGTTTCCACATGGTCCACAGATCTTAGGATCGTGGTCAGGACCCAGGCACCGAAGGCTGCAGTCATGTGTGTCGGTGAGAGACATTAGTTTCTTGCACCGATCACATTTCTTGAAATCACTGGAAGCCATCCGGGAAAAAAAAGAGTCCCCGCGAGGTCAAAGGACCGGCCCTCCAGGGTAAAAAGAAAAAAAGGACGCGAACGCCAGCCACGAAGGGCAAAAACCGAAAAAATAAGATCGGGCTCGATACTGGTGTACCGAACCCGGCGGGAGGGGAACCAGCGTCGAACCGAAGAAAAAAATAGCCAAGGAATCGCGAAAAAATCCAACTATTTTCTGGGAGGACTAGAACACATGTCCGACGGGCTTCACGGAAAAAGAGAGACTGGTAAAGATGGCACCTTTAGGCGGGAAGGGGACCGCGCATGCATGCCTGCATTCCCAAAGGCTTTCTTAGAAAGCTGGGGAAATGCTCCGCAGTGAGCTCCATCGGCATCGATGTCACCCATATGTGAGGAATGACTTCCTGCTTGGTCCTGGAGAACACATTACTGGCTGAAAGCGAAGACGATCTGAAACATTTGCTTCTCAAGATCATATAACAGTCTTAAAATGGCCCTGCACCTTAACATGAAGAGCAAGATCCTGACAACTGGCACAGTCAATAAGTTAATTGTTGATGGAGAAAGCATATAGTTACTCACCTGTAACAGGTGATCTCCAGGAACAGCAGATCGTCGGTACCGACGGAGCCTGCGCGGGAACGCTCCCCAGCGTCCAATTAGAAAGCTTTTGGGAGCATCCCACAGCGCCTGCGTGCTGCCTTCACGCCTTTCCCAACTGCCTCTCTCCAGCTGAGTTTTAAAGCTGAGACAAAGAGTGAGAGAGGGAAAGGGAAAGAGATAGAAAGATACAACTCCTAGGGGAGGTGGGTGGGTTGTGAAGACTAAATTCCTGCTGTTCCCGGAGATCACCTGTTACAGGTGAGTAACTATGCTATCTCCAGGAACAAGCAGGAATGTAGTCTTCACATATGGGGACTCCCTAGCTGCAGATGCCAGGGAGAGAACCAGAAGTTGTGTGTCCCTGAGAAAGGGCTCCACTTCCCCCCATGGATCTCTGGCATCCAACCAGGGATGGCGGGTAGGAGTTGATTAGGTATGGAACAGGTGTTGGAGAACAGCCTGACCAAACAAGGCATCCCGGCGGGAGTCCTTGTCTAAGCAGTAACGGGCTGTGAAGGTATGAACCGAGGCCCAGGTGGCTGCCCGACAGATGTCGTCGATAGACACAGAGTGCAGATGAGCCATTGAAGTTGCCATGGCTCTCACATTGTGAGCTGTGACATGGCCCTCCAGAGGAAGATTCTTACTCTGACAGACAAAGGAAATACACTGAGCAATCCAGTTGGACAGTGTTCTCTTGGAGACTGGAAGTCCCAAATGAGAAGGATAAAAAGCAACAAAGAGTTGAGAGGACTTTCTATGTTGCTGTGTTCTTTGTAAATAAAAGGCTAAAGCTCTTTTACAGTCCAAAGTATGAAGATTCCTTTCTGCATTTGATGCATGAGGCCTTGAAAAGAACACAGGTAGGTAGACCGCTTGGTTTAGATGAAAAGGCGAGACCACCTTTGGCATAAAGTGTGGATGAGTCCTAAAGACTACCTTGTCATGATGGAACCTTGTATAAGGTGTATCAGCCACTAGTGCCTGCAACTCACTGATGCGATGTGTTGATGTGATTGCAATGAGAAAGATAACCTTCCAAGAAAGGAATTTCAAGGAGGTAGTAGCTAACGGTTCGAAAGGTGGCTTCATGAGCTGACCAAGAACCAAGTTTAAGTCCCATGCCACAGGAGGTGGCCTAATGGGAGGCTTAGTTAGCAGAAAGCCTCTCATAAATCTTGGTATAAGAGGATGTGAGGAAATAGGTTGTCCACTGAGGGGCTTGAAGGAAGCTGCAATAGCACTTAAATGGACTCTTACTGAGTTAGTCTTAAGTCCTGCATTGGATAAATGAAGGAGATACTCAAGTAATGATTCCAGAGGTATCGCAAGGGGGTTAAGACCCTTCTGCGAACACCATATGGTAAACCTTTTCCACTTGAAGGTTTCCTGGAAGCATAAACAATATCCTTTACTTGCTGAGGAAGGTTAAGATCATGGAGATCTAGGCATTCAGCAACCAAGCCCTGAGATGCAGAGACTGGGGATTGGGATGCCATAACATTCCGTCCTCCTGAGATAGGAGATATGGAGCAGATCCTAACTCCAGGGAGTAAACTTGAGAGAGATGTAGAAGCAGAGGGTACCACACTTGCCGTGGCCAATGTGGAGCTATGAGAATCATGCGGCCTCTGTCTCTCTGAAGCTTGAACAGGGTTTTGGGAATTAGGGGAATGGGTGGAAAGGCATAAAGGAAGTCTTGACCCCAGTGAAGGAGGAAAGCATCCTTGGCCTGAGCCGGATTCTGGAACAGAACCGGTGAAGTTTGGCATTCAACGGACTTGCAAAGAGGTCTATGTCCGGGGTTCCCCAAATTTAAAAAATCTTGGCCACCTGGTCTATATGTAGAGACCATTCGTGTGGAAGCAGAACGCGACTGAGTCTGTCTGCCCAAGAGTTTTGTATGCCTGGAAGATATACTGCCAGGAGATGAATCTGATGCTCTCTGGCGAGGGACCATAGTCGCAAAGCTTCGTTGCAAAGCGACAGAGAGCCTGTTCCCCCTTGCTTGTTCACATAGAACATGGCTACTTGATTGTCCGTGTGAATAAGGATGGTCTTGCAGCTGAGTAGGGGGTGGAACACTCGAAGAGCAAGGAAGATTGCTCTGAGCTCTAAGAGGTTGATATGTAGATGAGTCTCCTGTGGAGTTCAAGTGCCTTGGGTGGAGAGGACTTGTAGATGAGCTCCCCAACCCATTGGAGAAGCATCGGTTGTGAGAGTTGCCTGGAGTAAAGGTTGTTGAAAAAGGGACCCCAGCAACAGGTTCTGAGTGGACTGCCACCATTGGAGGGACAAAATAAGGTGATTGTGTTTGCTATTTTGTCTGACAGGCACCCTGATGCCTGGGTCCATTGAGTGGATAAAGTCCACTGGGCTGCTCTCATATGGAGGCGAGCATAAGGGACCACATGCACGGTAGATGCCATGTGGCCTAGCAGTTGTAACATCTCCCGAGCAGTGAGATGGGACTTTAGCACTGCTTGAGAAGCTAACTGCACCATGCGAAGGCAACGGGTCTGAAGAAGATAGAACCTTGCTTTTTTGGTGTCCAACAAAGCTCCTATGAACTCTAGAGACTGAGTGGGAGTTAGACTGGATTTTGGGACGTTTATGACTAGACCCAAATACTGAAGGATATGCATTGTGCAAGATAGAGATATCCTGGCCTCTGGCTCTGATGGGGCTCGAATGAGCCAGTCGTCTAAGTAGGGGAAGACGAATATTCCTAGAGTGCGAAGAAATGCTGCTACCACAGCCATGCATTTCGTAAACACCCTTGGTGCTGAGGCCAGGCCAAAAGGAAGCACCCTGTATTGGTAGTGCTTCCCTTGAAAAAGAAACCGAAGGAACTTTCTGTGAGATGGATGGATGAGAACATGAGATCTAGAGAACATAGCCAATCCTGACTCTGAAGGTATGGCAGCAGAGTTCCTAGAGAAACCATCTTGAATTTCTCTTTGAACAGGAATTTGTTCAATTCTCTGAGGTCTAAAATAGGTCTGTATCCTACTGTTTTCTTTGGGATAAGGAAATAGGGGGAGTAAAACCCTGTACCCTGTTGAGGAATGGGTACTTCTTCTATTGCCCCTTGGGCAAGAAGAATAGTGACCTCTTGATCTAATAGGTTGATGAGAGAGGTCTGAGAACTGAACTGTCTTACCATTGTGGGAGGGGGCATGCTCGAAAAATGAAGCTTGTACCCCTCCTTTATGATGGATAGTGTCCAATGCTCTGCTGTTATTTGCCCCCATCTGGGGGCAAAGTAACACAACCTTCCTGGAATGGTGGAAGGCTCTGGTCCATTGAGAGTCAGGAAGGCTAAGTTCTCTAGATGAAAGTCAAAGGCTTTGTGGAGGCTGAGACTGCTGAGGTTTAGCAGTCTTAGCTTTCTCCTTTGTTTTCTGAACAGGCTGACCTGCAAAGCGTCCCTGCTGGGAATAAGCAGGATAAAACCTTTTCTTTTTGGAAAAGAATGGTTTCTTGAAAGATTTCTTTCTTGCAGGATCAGCTGTGGCCTTGGATAGTCTATCCAAGGTGGAGTTGTCAGCATCCAACTCATTGGCTTTTTTTTGCCAATCTTTACCAAACAGGTTCTCACCAGTACAGGGAATGTTGCCCAATTTGTCTTGTACCCAGAGCTCCAAATCAAATGCTTGGAGCCAGGCAATTCTACGTGCACCTATTGCAATGGCAGAGGTTCTGCTTATGCACTCAAAACAGTCAAAAGCTGCACGGTTGACAAATTTTGAAACATCTTGGGCATGTTTGATCAATGTGAGAAACTCCTGCCTTCTATCCTCAGGGAGAAGAGGGCTCAAAACCTCTAAATCTCCTGTGACTTCCTTCAGGAACATTCCCATATATAAAATATAGGAACTGATCCTGGCAGAAAGCATGAAAGCTTGGAAGGTACGACGTCCAAAAGCATCCAAAGTTCTGCACTCACATCCTGGAGGATTAGAGGCAGGTCTCTTTGCACTCCTGATCTTTCTCATAGCTGATTCCACTACAATAGAGTGGTGAGGCAGCTGAGTCTTCTGGAAACCAGGACAAGGAGGGACTCGATACATAGTGTCCAGTCTACGAGAGTGAGGAGAGGTGGTAAGAGGCGTTTCCCACATTCTTAGCATGAGATCATGCAAGATCTCATGGATGGGCAAAGTAGCTGCCTCCGTAGGAGCTTTGGATATTGTAAAATTTCCAACTCCTTTGCTCTGGGCTCTGTTTCAGGAGCCACAGTAATGGACAGACCTCGAGCCACCTCCCTGATAAAGTCCCGAAAGAAAATATCCTCTGGAGGAGACATCCTGTGTTTAGGGGAGGAAGGCTCCTCTCGGAGAAGTATTCCAGTACCGATAGAACTGTCAGAATCCTCAGATTCCTCCGAGGACTCGAAGTATCTTCTGTCCGGATGCTCTTGTAGAGCCCGGCACCCGTACCGACCGAAGTCGGTACCGGGGGGGAATCGGTACCGGTGTATCGGTACCGGAAGGCATCGCAAGACTGAGTGCCGGCAATGCGGACACCGATGTCGATGCTGTCGGTACCGGTACCGATACCGGAGTTGGTGCCGGTTGAACCGTCTGACACGGTTCCGAGGGCATCGATGCCGCAAGGAGAGCCGCCAGACTGCGTTCAATAGCCAGGAACCTCTGGTCTATCGACGCTGCCGATGCCTGGATGTCGGTACCGGAGAAAACAGCCGGTACCCCAGAGCATGGCACCAGTAGTTCTGCCGAGGTCGAGGCCTCGAGAACATTCTGGAGCCCCGATAGTGCTTTGGAAGCCGAAGCCTCCCGCCGGGGCAATTTTGCCGGTGCAGAATCCTCAAGGGCAACGCCAGAGGCATCTCGATGCTTGGAAGGAGATCTACCCTTTGAGGACCAGCTGGACTTATGTTTAGTTACCTGAGATCCATGGGAGAAAGACGAAGCCCTGGAAGACATTGATGCCACCAAGGCTGCATCAAAGGGAAACAGGGTACTGAGCTCGGCAGCTCGGTTCTGTCGACCTCTCTTGGACCTCATGGCACAGCCCATACATTCCGTGATGGAGTGGTCAGGACCTAAACATTTAAAACATCACTCATGGTGTCGGTGACGGAAATGGTACTGCCACACTTGGTGCACTTTTTGAAACCCGAAGCAGGTTTTTCCATTGTGGAAAAAATGTTGGGTCTAAGGCCCAAAATGGCACGTGCACCTGGAAAAAATGGGAAAAAAGTACTAAGTATTTTTTTTTTTAAAGAAAGAACCACCGGCGGTACCGGTAAAGCGCCGAGGAAGGCAGACGCGACCACAAAAAAGAAGGGCAATAAGGAAAATTTTCTGCGGTGACAGGAACGACGACCTGCTGGCTCCGCAGAAAACGAAGAACTGGAGAAAGGCAGTTGGGAAAGGCGGGAAGGCAGCACGCAGGCGCTGTGGGATGCTCCCAAAAGCTTTCTAATTGGACGCTGGGGAGCGTTCCCGCGAAGGCTCCATCGGTACCGACGATACCCATATGTGAAGATTACATTCCTGCTTGTTCCTGGAGATAAAATAAATAAGAGACAACTTTAAACTGCTTGGATCAATAATCAATAAAGTAACGACAAGCAATCAATAAATCCGATGACACATCGCTCTTGGAAGAATGGCTATGCAGGACTTCGACAAGATTCTGAAGAGCAAAGATGTATCTCTCCATAATAAGATCTGACCTGGTCAAGCCATGGCATTTTCAATATGGATGTGAAAGTTGGACAGTGAAAAAGATAGAAAGAAAGAAAATTGATGCCTTCGAATTATAGTGAAGGTGAAGAATACTGTGTATATCATGGAGTGCCCGAAGAACGAACCAGTCATTCCTAAAGGAGATCAAACCTAAGTTTTCTTTTGAAGCTCAGATAACAAGACTTCACCTTTCATACTTTGGACACATTATGCGAAGAGAAATCATTAGAGAAATACACCATGCTTGGCAATGGTTGAAGGGCACTGCAAAAGAGTGGGACCAGTAATGAGATAGATTGACCAAATAGAGTGGCATCCAAAGCTGCTGTTATCAACAATTAGCCACAGACTGAAGACCGAACACAGTTCAGGATAATTATCCTGCAAGTCACCAGCAGTCGGCACAGATTTGATAACACACAAAAACAACAAGTAGGGATTTTGAACCATAAATGCGGTAACTTTGTTGGGAGACTGGTACCTCATGGCAAACCTCACTAACCCAGTGCTGTCTTTGGTCATTTCCATTCCTTGCTCTCTGTATCTGTCCCAGGGATGCTTGGATTCTGTCATAACTTTGCTAAGTACCGCTTCTGCTTGTAAGCAATGCCAGGCATTCATTCAGTACCCTTTCAAGTATTTATTACATTTCCCCTGACCCTACCCACCTTCCAGCTTCATATCATAACCTCGTCTTTGTTCAGTGCTATCATTTTTCTCTTGGGTACTGTATTCGGACACAAAATCCTTTACAGGACTTAAGCATACATCTGAGAAGGGCTTAAATATTTCAAAGTGCAACATGGCACAATGAAGCAAAGAGTTTCATGATCTTCCTTGTTGGGCTAGTAGGCTTTCCCCAGCAAAAAAGTATTAGCTTTTAATATGTGGTATTTGATCTTTTATGCTTGAAAAACTCATGCAACAAAGAGGCATCTAATGGCTTTCAGCAATCAGAATATTTACCTATCAAATGCAAGCTGCACAGGCACTTAATTCAGTAATAAACACTGATATCTCACAAAATAAATTATACACAGAAAACACACACATTATATAGCTAGCCAGATTTAAAAAATCTTAATAGCTCTCTGCATACCGTGCTGTGTAATGTTCTTTATAATTTCTCTTTGAGATTATCTAGTGCTTCTGAATTTTAGATTTGTTTACTTGATGTTTCCTTCAGTGTTCCACTATATGCATTCAGGTGTTTTTATATATACATTTCATTCTTTATGCTCCTTCTGTCCAGCTGAGTACTTGGACAATGCATCTTTCCTATACTTTAATGATACTGTCACCTAAAAACTAATACAGAAAGCAGCAGTATCACTGGTCAGGTCAGTCTCTCCGTGAGAGAAGGGCCCAGAGGGTAAATGAGGAAACTATAATGAAACTGCATTAGTGCCATTCTATGCTAATATAAATGCACCAAAAAAATACCCAACAAAAACAAGTGAGAACCTGTTATGAATTCCAGTAGATTAGTAATAAATTCCCCATAGATCTCTTTAAACAGGGACATTTAGGGCTAAATAGCAGAAAATCCCTCGATATTAGCAGCAGAGCGAAACAAAACAATGTGTTCTCATACAGATTGAATTCTATAGCATCACCAAAGTAATGGCTCTCAATTTACTAGCACAGATGACTGGTTTAGTACTACTCTCTATTCCATTGCCTCTCTCATGATCTGCACGCCAGATCTCATCTTACCATAGACTGCAAACGCTGAGCCAGTTGGTAGGCTTCTATTGTATCCCTTCCTTCTCTAGATCTCGTTTTCTCTGCTGGACGTGGCCTGCTGTATATAGCCTGCTCTGGAGAAATACAAAAAGCAGAAAGTATAGGGTGTTGTAGTATTTATGCAGTAAATACTAAAAACTCAGTCTTGCAAAAAAACAAAGGTGACATTTTACTTACCAGTTAATGTCCTTTCCTCGAGTCCTTGCTAGAGCAGTCCAGACAAGTGGATCGTGTTCCCCTACCAGCAGATTGGTGGAAACAAAAAAAACAATGAAAAGCCCAGGTTTCAATGACATCACTCCTATGCCTCTATTCGCCTCAGCCACCAGAGGTCTCTTCAGTATTAATCCCAAAGCATACGGGAGAAACATGGCAAGCCTCACTCAACCTCAATCATGGGCAACAATGCATAATCAATAGTAGAGAACTATATACAGAAAAGTTTAAACAGAAGGCTGTCAGTAGATGATGAACCTGCAGAGCAAAGCATAAAAATCACAGCAGACTGAAGGGTACTGCAGCAGAAGAAGAGAGCACAGTTTCAGGTGCAGGCCTTGACTGGTCTAGCAGGACTCAAGGAAAGAATATTAACTAGTAAGTACAATGTCACCTTCCATATCGACCTGCTAGACCAGTCCAGACAAGTGGTACGTACCAAAGCTGACTCCACTGGGTGGGAAGACGACACAGCAGCTTGCTAAACCCTGGAGCCAAAGGCCGTGTCAGCTCGTGCATGGACATCCAAGTGCTAATGCTTGACAAAAGTGGAAACTGATGGCAACATTGCCGCCTGTGAGACTGGGTAGAATGGGTGCAAAACCCTCTGGAAAAGGCCAGATCTGCAAAAGATACGTTGAGTCAATGGCCTCCTTAATCTAGCGCCCTAAAGTCAACTTAAGTCACTGCGTCACCTTTGCGTGGACCAGCAAACATCACAAAAAAAAAATGAATGGACTTACAAGAATTCAAAACCTCCAAGTACCGGAGAAGTGCCCTCCGGACATCCACAAGACAAAGATCCTTATCCTTCCCCCGACACTTCCTTAGAGAAGGAGCTACCAATGTCAAAACTCCAATTACTCTCACTACATCTACACCACCTGAAAAGAGAGCACAAGTGATCCTAAAAACGAAACTACATATTGCATACGAAAGGAAGATGAAAGGGCAGAAATCCTCTTAAACCGCCCAAAATTAATGCTGCAAAGAATACTTTTTCAGCACTAGCATACCCATTTTAAAGGAGGGTCATGGCCTCAGTAAAAAGGCTGGGGGCTACACTTACAGTTGACTCTTACCGCAGCACCACATCCAGAACATATACCCTTGTTCTCATTCATAGGCCACTGGATTTGTTTTTACAACTTTTAAATGCATTTAAAAACTTGAAAAACTTAGCTTTCATTATCATTGAAACCCTAACCCTCAGATCTGATACTACTGGATCCTTGGTCGACTCAAGTTTCACCCACACCTTTACAGGGCTGCCTCAGGACAGGTCTAACAGAGGCTTTTCATGGCTTCAGGAAAAGCCTTCATCCAGAATGGGCCAGAAAAAAAATCCGTTTTGGGCACCACAAAATGGATAGAGTAACTGCCCTTGTCCCACTTGTCTGGGGGGACAGGCACCACTGCCTTTAGGTGCAGTAACTTGTCCAAGGTGGTCCACACAGCGGTACTTTTGATCGCAGATCCACAAGGGGAGATGAAGACATCCAGAATCGGCTCTTTACATTCCAGGACATAGTCGAACTGAATGGCGTCTAACACCCAGCAATCCCTGGTAACCCAGGACCATTCCTGAAAGAAAAGGTGAAGCCTGCCTCCAACCGGATCAACCAGGGAATGGGTCCCCAAACCTTCACTGCGCAGCTCGGAAGGGTCCACCCCTGAAGGAGACAGTCTCTGGGCCCATGCATTCTACGAAAGCACTGAGAATGAGCCAGAGACCCTGAAGCAGAGGGGACGAAAGATTTTCCAGGTCAATAATAAAGATAGTCTCGAGACCCCCAGGGATCCGGTCAGCACACCCTCGATGGACAGGTGGATGCTGACAAGAAAGTGGCACCCGCCCGCTTCACAGACATCCTGGACCTGTCTTCCAGAAGGCAGTAAAATTTTATCTTGCCCAGGTCCTTCAACAGCTTCTCCAAACTGGCTAGATAGATAGATAAATAAATAGCTAGCTTACCCTTAAAAGCCAGTTGGACCAATCAAGCTTTGGAAGATGAGTCTGCTACTCAGTGCTGGAACCAAATCCAACATCATGACACCATCATCAGGGCAACATCCCTAGCTACTATAACCAGGTCATAATAGCATCAGAAAGGAAGGCCATAGCAGACTTCAAAAGAGGAATAGTTTCATCCACCAAGAGACTGGATCCACTGGAGCAGGGCTCGAGACATCAGGCTGGCACATACCACTAGCTGCAGAATAGCAGCCGCCACAGTGAAATGGCTCTTCAACAACAAATCCACCCTACAGTCCAGAAAATTCTTTAAGGTTGGTCCGCCATCCACAGGAATGGTGGTCCGTCAGATAACCTCTGTGACCTGCGCATGCACCTTGGGAATATCAAACCATTCAACGCACCCCTTCTCCAGAAGAGCATAGATCTTCTTACACACCCTTAACTCCTTAAGCAGGGAGTTGGGAGAGTCCCACTCCTACTGGATCATGTCCTTGATCGCCTCTGGGAATAAGACGACAGTAGTGGATTGCTGCACCCCTTGGAGTGGGGGCACCTTTGCCTCCTGCTCCATACCAGAAGCATCCGTCAAGTCCAAGGCAGATGAGAACAAGCAGATTACTCTCGCCTCTTTGCAATCCTCTGAAGGTGAGAGTACTTCTTCATCCATGTCAGAGCCCAATGCCAAGCCATCTGAATCATAGTCAAAATCTCAAACTCCCAGCTGTTTCCCATCACCAGGGGGTGCCTCTCACTGGGAACGCTTAGCTAAAGGCAATTGAACACAGCTATATAAATGAAGGTCACTCCACCAAATCTTCAGACTCAAAATTCCTCCATTTTACCTTTCTTTTTCTTTCTTTTTTTCTTTTTTCCACTTTTTATTCTTTTATCAGAGAAGAGGAGGAGAAATAGGAAGGAGAAAAGTATCTCAGAAAGTTATGAGGGCAGAGTCTTAGGCAACCGGTAAATATTACTCATTCTCAGCACATCAGTGACTCAAAAAAAAACAAAAAAAAAAAAACCCTCCTTCCAATATATTCTTTTTAATTAATAAACAAATTCAATTCAGAATTTAGAAATAAACCTAGATTCCCTCAGAGCACGCATGCCGGTAGTTATCCATAATGAAACATCCATAAGTTAACACTACTTAGCTTTAATACATTGCTGTTTTACAGTTATTTTTGTATAATCTCCCCGTAGTTTCACTATACTGGCCATGTGTACTTACATGTGCATGGCTTAATCTTTGAGACAAGCTTGTCTCAACGATTTGGTGGCATGGCCTTCATTAGTAGTTCATCTTTTTTTCATTCCGGAAACGATCTGGTAGATTTTTGTATATTTTACAATCAAACACAGCTGACACTCTCAGCCTGCCCTGCCCTGGCACCCAGAAGTCCCAGAATCAGAAATTCTACATCAGAAGAACGAGGCCTGTTGCAAAAAAGAAAAGAATTCCGGAGAGGACAATCCGGAGTCCAGAAGCTCTCTTCTCGGAAATGACCCCTTACACCAGTGAACACAACTGCTGCAAACCTCCTGGAGGATGAGGAATGGCTCACAGCTGGCTGGATATCCTTACCCATAGCGCCATCAGTCACCTCCTCCTCTAAGGCAGGCAAGGCCAGACTAACTGCATTCCCCCAGCCGAGAGAGGGGGAGCAGGCCCTCCAGGGATGACTCATAAGCTGCCATGCAAGAAGAGCAGAGTCCAGAATTCAGAGATGAGGCACCTCACTTGCCTAGGTCAAACAAGGTTTCCTGGAAGAAGAAAGAAGTTAAGGCAAGTATCACAACAGCATGTGCTAAGGCTGCAGCAACCCGGAGGCGTGTGTTAATTGCAGCACGTGTTTATTGCGGAATGCATTATAGGCGCTAAGGAAGGAACATGCATTGGAGCTTCTTGGGTAGAACACGTGACCGCCAGGTGCTCAATAGGTAAAAATGCTACTAGTGAGTGCAGAAAATGGAGAGAAACCCCACACCACGCCACCAGTGGTCCACCCTGAATTGAGTCCCAGAAAGACAGAATTGGGCACCCCCAACAAGGACAATGTTGAGGTCAATCCTTGGTACTCATCTGCTGAGAGCCTCAGGCAGAGAATCCGTGCCGGGCTCAACTCAACTCCACTGAAACTGTTTTACTGGCTTTGCAACACTTTTCTAGGTTAAGAGCATGGAACTGAACCAATTTTCCCTCCTCCTATGGCTACCGAAGCAGAATTTCTGCCAAATTATTTTCAGGATAATTTGTTTGGCATTAAAACAATTGTGCCACTTACTGGTTCAATGTGAGTGAAATTTCAGTGATGCCTAACAGGCCTCTATTTGTTACAATTCCTTTACCACATCACATGAATGGCCAGGTATCAGGGGCTACTTCACCTGCATCATTTTTTAATCTTTCCAAAGAATGTTGGAAAAAAAATTATACTTGCCGAGAATGTCAGTGTCTATGTGGCTAAAACAGAAAATTTAATAGAACAGGACCACAGCTGGTGCGAGATGGGGTGAGGAAGTGGTGAAAAAGACAAGTTAAAAAATGGGCCAGATTGAACTGTGGGCTCCACTGAAATAAGTTCCTTCAAAAAATTGCCAAATGCTTTTCTATGGGAGCAACATGTCCAACATCTGTCGCAAAGAAACTTTGCTACAGTGAAACATAGCAATTGCAGAACTGCTCCTTTCAAATGGCTTCTAACCTCTTCTTTATTCTTCTTGTCACACACAAACTCAACGGTACATACACAGATACACATGGGCTTGGAATTAATTCCAAGAGAATTATCTGCATGGTGTCCTCACCATGCACACCGCACCACCAGTGCCTGCCACAGTCCAAAGCCTCTTAGTCATTCAGATGTGCATTTCAATTTCTTTGATGTAAATTATTCAGTGAAACCTACTAGCTAAACTGTTCAGCTTTTTTAAAGTCTGCTATATGTAGTGCCTGTGTGGAGGAGTACCCTAGTGATTTGAGCAACTGCCTAGTACCCAGAAGATCCAGGGTTCAATTTCCACTGGCACGCCTTGTGACCTTGGGCAAATCACTTTACAATCCACTGCCTCAGAAGAAAAGGCCTGCAATCTACTTCTGGTGATACATTGCCAAGAAAACCCAGAGGCAGCTGAGTCACCAGGAGACAGCACTGACTTGACCAATAAAAAGAAATATTACCAACTAATATATGTTGACATGGGACAGTGATGCCCTGTGATTAAACTGTAAAATCCATCCTTCAAAATCTGTTAATAGTGACATATTCAATATGTTATATTTGGTTTCATTGTATTCTTTTCAAATCAACAGAATGCTTGGGAACTGTTTATGAAAAAATAATTTTTCCATGTTGAATGATGTTGAGAAGATCAAGAAAAGGTGGAAAGAATATACAGAGTCATTATAGCATAAAGATCAAGTGGACCAGCCGCAGTTTCAAACTGTGATCAGAAACCATTGGTAATGAAAGAAGTCGACGAAGCAGCACAGAAAGCCTTATCAAAGAACAAAGCACCGGGCATTGATGGCATTCCCACTGAAGTATTAAAGCAATCGGATGAAGCTGTTACCATACTTACAAGGCTCTGCCAGGAAATTTGGAAGACAAATTCATGGCCAACCGACTGGAAAAGATCTGTGTTTATACCAATACCGAAGAAAGGTGAACCAACTGTGGAAATTATCATACAATCTCTCTGATCCCACATGCCAGAAAGATTCTACTCAAGATCATTCAGCAGAGACTACAACCATACCTGGAACGCGAACTGCCTGAAGTGCAAGCAGGGTTCAGGAAAGGGCGAGGAACGAGTTATCGCAGATGTGAGATGGATCCTTGAAAAGACAAAAGAATACCAAAAGGATATCCACATGTGTTTTATTGACTACAACAAGGCTTTTGACTGTGTAAACCATAAGAAACTCTGGGCCACATTAAGAAGCTGGGTATACCAGAACACCTGATCGTTCTCTTGCACAACCTTTACACTGATCAAGAAGCAACAGTTTAAATGGAACTAGGAGAAACAGAATGGGTTAAAATCAGCAAAGGGGTATGACAAGGCTGCATACGTTCCCCCTACCTCTTTAATTTATATGCAGAGCAAATCATCAGAGAAGCAGGACTGTATGAAGACAACCAAGGTATGAAGATTGGTGGAAGACTCATCAACAACCTTCACTATACTGATACCACCACATTACTGGCTGAAAGTGAAGACGATTTGAAACATTTGCTTCTCAAGATCAAGGAATATAATCTATAGTCTTTTGCAGAGTAAGAACACCTCACTGCAAAACAGACCCCAAAGCTTACCACCCGATTTCTAGCCTACCATTTCTTGCAAAAATCAGAGAAGGCCGTACAGACACAGCCCCAGGATCATATAGACCACAGTGCACCACTGGACCCATAGCAACATGGCTTTAAGCAACGTCACAATGTAGAGACACCCCTGACGTCACTCTTCAACATCTTGAAAGGAATAGACAAGCCAAAAAATGGATTTCTCCTCATTTTCATGCCTTTGACTCAAACTCACACTCCATCCTAATTCAACGTCTCCAGGAAACTGGCATCTGCAACACTACTCTGAAATGGTTTGCCTCATACCTAAAAGGACAGACAACAGGTAAACTGTGGAACAAAGCAATCCACACCCTTCCCCACAACACAGGGCATCCTACAAAGATCGGCACTCATCAATACTGTTGAACTTATACATGCGCTCCATCTGCAACTTCAAGAAACATAACGTACTTTTCCATCTGTATGCTGACGACCTCATGGTCTACACCCCGATTCATCTGGAAGCACCAAACACCTTAACCATAACTCAATGCCTAGAAGACGTAGCCACCTGGCTCACTAGCCACAACCTCACACTGAATTACAATAAAACAAACGCTGTACATGATCAGCAGCAGCAGCACCACCTTCAACCCTCCAAAACAATTCCAACTGCTCAACCAAACCATACCTGTAAAAGAGGAAATGTGCTACTTTGGCGATTAATGTTTTTTGTCTAGTGTGATGCCTATCTCACATAAACAAGAAAGAAGTGAAAGCATATTGCAAATTAAATATCATAAGAAGGATTAAACCACTCCTATGCCAATCTGCCAAACCATCATCACACCAATATTAGACTACGGCAACTCACTCTACCAAGACCTACCAAAACAAACCATTCACCCATTACAAATGGTGCAGAACACAACAGCGTGAATCATCAGTGGAACTAATAAAACAGATCATATCACACCAATATTATATCAACTACAATGGCTACCAATCCAAGCACCTGTCAAGTTTAAAACAATTCTGAACTTCTTCAAAATCTTCCACCACTCCTCAGCAGACACCTTGGAAACCGTAATTACAAGAGATGAAAGCGCACGCCCCAGAAGAACCAACAACAGCCACACGATCAACGTGCCACCGGACTTCAGGAAAAGTAAACAATCAGCATCCAAAAGAGCTCTATCAGTAGTCGCACCACAACTATGGAACACCTTGCCTCAAGATATCTGTTCCATCAAAGACTTCCAGAAAAGACTCAAGACCCTTCTGTTCACAGAACACTATGGACACATCACATAGCACAACAACCACACTGAACCCAATAAAGGACTCTTAACATCCCAAAGACATGATAACCCATTCTGGCTTAGACAGCAGAACCACTGTAAACATGTTAAACAATGTGTAAATAGTTAATACTCCTTTTATTATCCACAAGTTTGATTCAATTATTTTATAAACCGCTTTGATTACAGGATAAGGCAGTATAGAAAACAGTGTAAATAAATAAATAAAATGGGTCTGCACCTTAACGTTAAGACGACAAAGATCCTGACAACTGGCAAAAACAATAAGTTCATCATTGATGGAGAAGAAATCCAGCTTTAACTTACTTGGAGCAACAAAGAAAGGACTAGCAGTCAAGAAATCAGACAATGTATTGCTCTTGGTAGAATGGCTATGAAGGACCTAGACAAGATCCTCAAGAACAGAGATGTCTCTCGCCACACAAAGAGTCAACTTGTCCATGGCATGGTATTTTCAATAACATCATATGGATGCGAAAGTTGGACAGTGAAAAAGATAGACAGGAAGAAAATTGATGCCTTTGAATTATGGTGCTGGCGACGAATACTGTATATACCGTGGACTGCCTGAAGAATAAACCTGTCAGTACTAGAGGAGATCAAACCTAAGCTTTCCTTAGAAGCTCAGATGACAAGACTTCGGCTTTCAGACTTTGGACATATCATGCGAAGAGAAAGATTATTGGAGAAAGACATAATGCTTGGCAAGGTAGGTCACCGTAAAAAAGGAAGGCTGGCAATGAGATAGATCGATACAATAACAGCAGCTATGTATACCACTATCAACAATGAGCTGCTTGGCTGAAGACCGAACAAAGGGTCGCCAGAGGGTCCAGAGGGTCGCCAGAGGTCGACACAGACTCGACGGCACTTAACAGCAACAAAAGGATTTCAGTTACATACAAGGTGTGATCAAAAAGTATTGAGAATTGTGTAGCTATATAAAATACATCGCACGACAATGCTATTAAGCATGCAGTGACCTATTAAGCTGCAGGACAGCTATACTTTTTTTTTAAATCACATGATGTTTGGTATCATGCAAAAGCAGTTTCGCAGATTTATGATGAGTGAAAAAATTGAACAGCGAATTTGCCTTAAATTCTGCCAGAAACTTGGAGATTTGTGCAAAGAGACTTATGATAACTTACAGCAAATATATGGCGATGAACGCATGAGTTGTACTCAAATTTATGACTGGTACAAATGTTTCTAAGAAAGCCACCAAAGTGATGAACGTTCTTGAAGGCGATCAACCAGCAGGAATGAAGACAAAGTTGAAGCAGTGCATGCCACAATATGCTCAAATCATCGATTGACTACCAGGGAGCTTGCTGAGGACATGGACATTAGTTTCGGGTTAGTACGGTCCATTCTTAATGTTGATTTGGGGATGAGACGTGTGTCTGCAAAATTTGTGCCAAAACTCCAGTCCCCTGACCAAAAAGATAGACTGTCTGCAGCCAGAGAGTTGTTGAAAATGATGCAGATTTCATCAAAAAGATTTATTATCCAGGAACAAAGCAGGAAGTCAGACCCCACATATGGGTGGGTGACACTGGCATCGACGGAGCCCACGCGGAACATTTCCCCAGCTGAAAGGGTAAGTGCTGGCCCTCTTCAACCTTCCAGGGGAAGTTGACGAGGTCGTACTGGCCTCGTGAAAACCCTCCACCAGGCAGTCCTATGCCTTTAAGTGGAGAAGGTTCTCCGTCTGGTAAGTAGAGAAGGAGGAGAATCCCTTCTCTTGTCATGTGCAACTGGTTCTCCAATACCTACTGCACCTGTCGCACACCGGGCTGAAATCCAACTCAGTGAGGGTGAATCTGAGCGCCATAGCTATGCACCACCACCCTATCGAGGGAAATACTCTCTCTAGCCAGCCCCTGGTCTCTAGGTTCCTCTGGGGCCTCTTGTTATCCAAGCACCCCTCCGCCCTCTGGCGGTGGAATGGGATCTCAACGTGGTGCTCTCTCAGCTCACTAAAACACCATTCGAGCCCCTAGCCACTTGAGATATCTATCTTGGAAAGTGGCCTTCTTTGTGGCCAGCTCGAAAGGTGAATGAACTCCAGGCACTAGTGGCGGACCCACCATATACAAGGTTCTATAAGAACAGGGTGGTGCTCTACACTCACCCCAAATAACTCCTGAAGGTGGTATCTCCTTTCCACCTCAACCAAGAGGAAGTCCTCCCCACCTTTTTTCCATGGCCTCAGGCCAGCACGGAGGAACTAATACATCATACACTATATTGTAAGCGAGCCCTATCCTTCTACTTGCAACGGACTAAGGCCCATTGGAAAGCTCCTCAGGTTTTTGTGTCTTATGACCCCAGTAGATTGAGGGCTCCCAGTAACTAAGTGAACTCTGTCACTTGGGTGGCGGACTGTATTGCCCTCGCCTATGAGCAAGCTGGCCTCTCCCTTGAGCACCGGATCACAGCACATTGCATGAGGGCGATGGCCACATCAGTGGCCAACCTCCGCTCAATGCCAGTGACGGATATTTGCAAGGCCGCCACATGGTCTTCAATTCATAAGTTCTCAGTTCACTACTGCCTGGAGAGCGAGTCGCATAGGGACAGTACCTTTGGCCAGGCAGTATTCCATAATATTATAGGAAGTGTAGGCAACTCCTGCCCTACGACCCTTCTGTGTTCAGGCTACTGGAGTGGTAGTGTCGTTGGACACTAGGGTCTTGCAGAGTCTCTCAGTGGGGACTCACCCTTCTGCAACTCATGGCTACCTGATTGATCGCCGTTGGTGCTGTCTTGGTTCAGTCCTCGGCAGCCTGGAGCTAGGGAGTCCCATGTGTGAAGAGTGACTTCCTTCTTGTTCCTGGAGAAAGCGTACTCACCTGTAACAGGTGTTCCCCGGGAATAGCAGGAATGAGTCCTCACACCCCTCCCTCCTCCCCTGGGAGTTGCCTCCCTAACTTGTTTTATTTTTCACTAGCTATGGCATCTGACTGAGCAAGATGGCACCCTTGGGCAGGAAGGGGACCATACATGCATGATCTTTGAAAGCTGGGGGAAATGCTCCGCGTAGGCTCCGTTGTCACCCATATGAGGACTGATTCCTGCTGTTCCCGGAGAACACCTGTTACAGGTGAGTAACTACATTTTACTCGGGATGAATCATGGGTTTATCGTTATGATCTGGAAACTAGGGCTCAATCCTCACAATGGAAGACTCCAAACTCTCCCAGACCCAAGAAAACCTGAGAGGTGAGGAGCAACGTCAAGGTCATGCTCTCATTTTTCTTTGATTACTGGGTATTGTTCATCATAAGTATGCTCCAAAAGGCCAAACCATCAATAAGGAGTACTATGTCCAAGTTCTGACTCATTTGAGAGATAAGGTTCGTCCTAAGAGGCCAAAGTTGCACAGGAATGGTGAATGGTTGCTTCATCATGACGACGCCCCAGCTCACACATCATATCTTGTCCAGCAGTTCTCAGCCAAACCCCAAATTGAGCAAGTTTGTCAGCCTTCGGTACTCACCTGACCTCACATCCTGTGACTTTTTTTTTTTTTATTATATATTTATAGTTTTACAAATTAATCCAGCAACAACACTTGTAAAGAAAGCACAGTTACTTACCTGTAACAGGTGATCTCTGGGAACAGCAGGAATAAGTCTTCACATATGGGTACGTCGGTACTGACTGAGTCTGCACAGGAACGCTTCCCAGCGCCCAATCAAAGAGCTTTTGGAGGCATCCCACCACGCCTGCGTGCTGCCTTCCCGCCTTTCCCAACTGCCTCTCCTCAGTTAAGTTTTAAAGCTGAGACAAAGAGAGAGAGAGAGGAAAGGAAAGATAGATAGAGATACAACTCCTGGGGAGGTGGGTGGGTTGTGAAGACTTATTCCTGCTGTTCCCAGAGATCACCTGTTACAGGTAAGTAACTGTGCTATCTCCAGGAACAAGCAGGAATGAGTCTTCACATATGGGGACTCCCAAGCTGAGATGCCTGGAGTCCGAGCATGTCATAGGTTGGAACATGCTATCCCCCACAACACCAGGCATCCTGAGGATGGAGGGTAGGAGTTGAAGAAAGAAGATGCTGTGGAACAGCTAACCTAGCACAGGACTGCAGAAAAGGAGTCCATGTGTGGATAATGATTGTCATCAATGATATTGCAAAGAATATTGCAATATGGACCTACGCTAACAGGATTTCACAGAAGTATGGAGGTTCATGGATCTACTGGGAACCAAGTAGAGGAACGGTGAAGAGGACCTCCCTGTAAAGTGGAGGTAATAAACCTGTAGGAAAACAGAGGAGGTCAGAATCCTGAAAGGTAACAGGCACCCCTGGTAGGAAAAACTGGGGTAGTACAAAAACGGTGGGCCTTCAGCGAAAAGCTGTATGGTAAAAACCAAACTATTTTGGCGGCAGAGTAACTCACTCTTAGGAGCAAAAAGAGAAAGGCTAACCGATTTGGACAAACAGGCACAGTCCTTGTGGGGAGAAAGGGTATGGGAACCCCTTGTATCCCAGAGAGGACAAATGCCTGAGGCGTGAAAGCCTGTGATTAACTGAAGATCCACAATATCTCTCCTAACTGGGGTAAGCTAGGAGAGATATTAGGTACGGAGAGCTTCAGAGGTACCTAAACCCTTAGGTTATGGTATAAAAATTGTTGACTACCACAGGAGTGGTTGTGTGTGTAGAATCCCAAACCTGCTGAATAGCAGAGGTATGGGTAAAACTCCTCTGTCAGAAACAGATAGCTATATGAACATAGACAGTGATATAGATAAGTATGTGGAGACATATCTATCTATAATGAAATATCTCGATACATATACATATACATATATATAGATAGATAGATAGATATATAGATATAGATATAGATAGATATAGATAGATAGATATAGACAGATATAGATAGATATAGATATAGATATAGATATATAGATAGATATATAGATAGATATAGATATATAGATAGATAAAGATATAGATATATAGATAGATAAAGATATAGATAGATATAGATATATGAATAACATATAAGAATATATCTATAGTGAGATATGGAAGGGCATAAATACACACAAAAGATAAATATGAATATGTAGGCCTAAATATGGGTGTCTGTAATTAAACAGACAGATATATGCCTACAACATGGTATTTACATAGGACATGTGGAGAGGAAAGATTCATCTAATAACAAGGAGGTGCAACCTACTTGAGAAGATATATAGAGAATCTATTCCCCCTGGTTATGATCCGCAAGGATGCTAGCTAGTGAAATAACCAGGATGGTTACATGAAAAACAGAGGATAATATCAATCTGTAGCCAGCAAGTCCCGAGTCGTCCAAGACTCTAGCATGGTAAGTAGACAGAAGACAGATAGGGATGAGGTACCATGTTGACCTGCTGAAGGGCAAAATGTATCATGCGTTCTTACCATGAGGACGAGCTGCAAGGAGAAAGAGCATATCCCCGATTGGGAATGCTATGGACCAAAGCAGGGAATTGGCAACTCCTTAAATCCTTAGGTAAGAGAAGGCCTATGTCCTTTATGGCAAAAGGAGATAGTAAAAGAAGGGAGAACCTTCTAGTCATGGGAGACATGACTGAAAAGCCTTTTCCAACCATCTAAGATAGCTGTTGGAGAAAACCCCCCCATGCTCTCTAGCAAGGGCCCATAGTGGAAAGCTTCTCTGTAGAATTGCAGAGAGCATGATGAAGGAGAAAGAGGAGATAGTACTGGCTGCTAGAGCCAGTATCTCAGTCCACTATGCTGCCAAATCCAGGGGAATGAAGATGGCAGAAATAGAAGACCAACCCATAAAGCTTGTAGTGGGATAAACTCCAAGATAGATGAAAAAACACTGTCTTGGAGCCACTACTAAGACCAGATAGAATGTTAAAGGAAGACAAATCTGGTTGTTTGTGGGCAAGAACCAGTGGACGAAACATTAAGGCTCCTGCATAGGCAGCTGCTAGCAAGACAGCAGAAAGAATATTACTGTTTAAAACCAGAAAGAACAGACAGAACAGGAGTAGGAAAACTCTGGACATGTCTGATAAGCTGCCTTAAAGTAAATTTGAGACAGGGGAGGAAAACTCCGCACTGGAAAGTGACAAACCTAGAGAGGCTGAAGAAAAACCCTCCAGTAAGTAATTCCGCTCTTACAGTGGTAAGAGGGTGAAGAGAATAGAGCTGAAGAAGACTTACGAAGTAGTAAGTCTATAGAAAGGAAAAATACATGCTGGCACAGGAACTATCATTTGATAGTGGTCAGACCTCTTTCTCTGGCAGGAGAAGAGGAGACACCTGTGACTTATAGGCATGAACATTCTGACAGCTCATAGAAAAAATGGATGTCTTTTGGAAAGAGATCCATGTGTAGGGGTTAGAATGAAGTAATGGATTGCCTCTGTTGAGAAGAAGCAACTGTAGATTCTAACCCCAAGGGTCACAAGCATCTGATGATGATTGATCAGAAACCCTGCAGAGGCCGGGTTTGCTGAGCCTGGTGAGAGGTTGGATTCTTCAGACCAGGACGATGCCTCCCCTGTAGGGGAACATCAGTATGATGGGCAAGTGAGGAATAAAACCTTCTTCTCCTGTGGGAAGGAAGTTTGGTAGGACATTTCCTACCTACTGGGACAGAAGGTGGTGTAGAAGAACCCTTAGGAACAGGTAAATTAGTGGACAACTGAGTAACCTGACGTAAAGACTCCTTGCTGAAAAGATTTTCTCCAGTGCAAGGAGTATGTCCCAGCCGTTGTTGTGCCCACTTGGCCAAATCTGAAGCTTGGAGCCAGGCTCTACATCGTGCCCCTATAGCTATAGCAGAAGTCCTGCTGACAGACTCAAAAGAGTCTAGGGAAGCACGAGAAAGAAACCAAGAGATATTCTGGATATGCTTAAGCAGTGAGGATTAGTCTGTACTTCTGGAAACTGGAAGGAAAGGAGTCAAAAGATGTAATTGCTTTGTGACCTCCTCAAGAGAAAGAATCATATAAAAAATATATGAGAGAATTCTTGCAGAAAGCATAGTTTGGAAGGTTTGACGTCCAAAGGCATCTAGTGTGTTAGACTCACGACCTGGCGGATAAGAAGAGTGCTTTTTCTTACTCTTTATCCTCCTCATTGCTGATTCCACTACTATGGAATGATGAGGAAGTTGAGTCTTTTGAAACCCTGGAGAGGGGGGCACCTGATATAAGAGATCAGTTGCCCTGGGAGGTGGGGGTACCCTTAAAGGTGTTTCCCACATTCCTAGAAGGAGATCCTGCAAGGAATGATGCAAAGGAAGCATTATGTGGTCCTTTGCTTTGGTAGAAACAGAGCCTGGTGCAGGATCATGTCCTGGAATAGGAATGGCAAGGGATCTTGCTATATCCAGGAGGAAACTCTGAAAAGAGGGATCCCCAACAGGAATCTCCCTTGGACAGGTTAGATCTAAAGAATTAGCCTGAGCACCCACAGAGTTATCCAAATATATAGGAATAGAAGATCCTGCAGGGTGCAGTGTGGAATGCTTAAGGGATGGCTGCTGGTACTGGTTGTCAGGAGCAGCAACCGTCCTTACCACATTGTCCATGCCAGGTATCGATTCCAAGCTTGGTATAGAATGGAGCGATGCTGTTGAAAAAAGCATGGTAGGAGTTTGCCACGATGCTACTGTGGATACCGGTACTGAAGACAAGTCCGGTACCGATGTCGGAGTTGGGCTCGACAAAGACATCGGAGTAGTCATCGGTGACACTTCAATCGGTACCGAGGGAACCGAAAACCTCCGGCTGCTATCCTCGGTACCGAGCCACCGGTATCGATCGGTGTCGGTACCAAAATCTATTGGTACCCAGTCTTCCAGACTAGAAATGGATTCCAAACTCGGCATCGAGGGCAAGGAGCCTGAGAAGCGAAGCATGGAAGGCACCGACTGTAAGGGTAATGAAGACATCGGTACCGACTTCGGTACCGTGTCCGATACCAGTGAATGAAGGTCTACCAGTGGCAACTCAATCGGGCTCAGGGGAACCGAGAGTTGCGGATCCGAGCCATCAGAACCGAGCCTTCGGTACCGCCGCGAGACGGTACCAAGGCGAGTCGGTACCCAGTCCACCAGACTGGAGATCGATTCCAGACTCGGCATCGAGGCTGTCGATGCACATCTGGAGGGTACCGACGTCGGTGGCAGTATCGGTGTTGGAACCGATAATGGAAAGTCAATCTGGGACGTATCCATCGGTCCCGAAGGCACTGAGGAGGCCAGATGACGATCCCTGGTGAGGAGTGTTTCATCCAACACCAGTGACGATGCAGGGGTGTCGGTACTGCTCGAAGCGGATGCCACCACCGTGCACGGCTCAGGTATGTTCTGTGGGGGGTGAACCCCAGGAACAAACTGAAACCCCTTATACACTTTGGAGACCATCGAGGGCAAAGCCGGAGCTGTCTACATGCTGTGCATGAGACCTACCACTCGAGGACTGGCTAGTCTTAACAGACTGTTTGTGGGTTACCTGTTTCAAAGTGGAAGAAGAAGGGGACGGTGCCCCAAAGTTGGAGGGCAACCGTGTATCGAGGGATTCTCGATGTTGAAGATGTCTTCTCACCAAACTGTTGTCAGGACCCAAGCAGGTTAGACACTGACTTCGAGGGTCTAAAAATAAAGTTGTACCGCCACAGTCTGAACATTTCTTGGAGAAAGTGTCTGGCGGTTCCATGAAGGAAAAGAAGGGAAGGCCTGAAGGCCTAAGACCCCGTGGGACACTATGAGGAAAAAATATCCCGTTGAAAAGGAAAATTTTACAAGAAAAGAAAAGAAAACACCGGCGGTACCGGTGGCGTCGGGAAGACAGCCGCGACCACAAGAAAACTAAAAATAAAAAATAAGAATTTTCTGCGGTGACAGGAGGACGTCCTGCCGGCTCCGCGGAAAAACGAAAACTGAGGCGAGGCAGTTGGGAAAGGCGGGAAGGCAGCACGCAGGCGTGGTGGGATGCTTCCAAAAGCTCTTTGATTGGACACTGGGAAGCGTTCCCACGCAGACTCCGTCGGTACCGACGTACCCATATGTGAAGGCTCATTCCTGCTTGTTCCTGGAGATAAGATATATCCTACGAAAAAATACAAAGAAAACACAAAGCAATACAAATAAACAGGAGATATTTATAGTCCCCAAATGAGAGATGTGAAAAGAATTTCTCAGTTAGGGTGAGGAAACCCCACTGATACTTCAAGAAACATTTATCACAATTAGAGAGAAGCTGAAGGCCCAAGACGAAATCCTACGCATGGATGATATCCTCAACAGGGGAAGAAATTACAGACATTCGAGCACTAATACATGCAGAAAGATCTTCTGGTTGAAAGAAAATATACTTCTGAGCTTTATAAACAATACACTTGCAAGGAAAACACCAGGTTTAAGTAACAAAAACTGCCTAAGCCTTTTCTGCGTCTCTCTTGATACATCTGGAAAAACTAAAATTTTTAACCCATAGAACAAAATTAGCTCTTTTCTTGTAGTAAAGAATAAGCAGCAAATCCCTGTCAGAAGATAAAGCAAAAGTAGCAAGCAAGGTAGAAACCGACAACTTATCCGTGGTTGGTGATTGTAGAAGGTCAGACACACTAAGGAAATCCATGTCCAAATTCACATTAGGGCCTTTAGACTCCCTCTTGCCAGATGGTAAATAAAATGCCTTTGTAACAGGTGGTATCAAAGCCAAAGGAACAGAAAGTGACTCTTGTAAATATTTTTTAAATAGTTCTATAGGAGCCATGCCAGGACCCACAGGAAAATTCAAAATTTGAATATTTGAAGACCGAGCAGTATTCTCCAGGGTCTCTATCTTCGCCCGAAGGGCAGTGTTATCTTTAACTAGAATCAAAATTAAACCAGAAACATGGTTCAACTAAAAAAAAAAAAAAAAAGGGAACATCCATGGCGGCCAACAAAAACACATGCTTGACATGTGGGCCTAGGAGAAGATCATTGTCTAGCACAGGGCTCTATCGTACTTGCGAGGCAGAAGCCAGGACAGCAGAGGTAGTTGACCTCGAGGCAAGGATGACACCATGCCAGGGCCCTCAAAGGAAAAAGAGGCGGCTTCCGTGCATCCCCAGGGGGGTTCGGCTGCCACGGCTCCGATGGAGAATCCGGGTAAGGATTCTGGGATATGCCCTTCTGCAGCACCGGAAGCAAAGAAAAAGACAATAAAGACCAGGAAAGCCTTTAAACGCTCTCCTCAGGCAGCTCAACGGGCAGAGCTGCAGGGTGCTTTCTCCCCAGAGTTTGTCTTGCTTCTACACAAGGCTTGATGTCTGAAGCAGCGGTCGGGGGATTTGGAGGACATGCACTTCCGGTCTATAGTTTCCATTTTTACATGGGTTTCCACCAGTCCAGTGTCAAGTTTAATAACAGACTCCTCCACACGGGAAACCTTGGTAGAGGACCGAGATAGCTGCTGACCAACCATAAGAACATAAGATATGCCATACTGGGTCAGACCAAGGTCCATCAAGCCCAGTATCCTGTTTCCACAGTGGCCAATCTAGGTCATACGTACCTAGCAGTTTCCCCAAAAGATACAGGTTCCACAATGCTTGTACTGGGTCAAGCATCGACATCCTGGGTCCCTTCTTAATAATGGTTTAAGGACCTTTCCTCCAGGAACTTGTCCAAACCTTTTTTAAACCCAGCTACACTAACAGCCTTTACTACATCCTCCGGTAACAAATTCCAGAGTTTGATTACACGGTGAGTGAAAAAATATTTTCTTTTATTAGTCTTAAATAGTTTATCCTGTAGCTTACATTGCATGTCCCCTAGTCTTTCTATCTTTATCTTTATTTACCACTTTCTATACCGCCCTTGCCGAAACATGAGGGCGGTTTACAATAAAATATAAATGCTAGCGTCAGAAAAGACAGGAACTCCATTAAAATAAAGAAAAAGAAGGGCCAAAGGGGCCACCGGAGACAAAACAGTAAATCATAAACAATTTTTTAACAGAACAGAAAGTCAACAGAGGACAAACACAAGACTACACAGGACTCTCAGGAGGGAGGTCAAATGCCTGTTGGAATAAAGGGGTTTTTAGTAGTGTTTTGAAATTATGATAGGAGGGTTCTAACCGGAGAGAGGATGGTAGTGAATTCCAAAGTGAGGGTCCCAGAAAAAAGAAAGCAGCGTGGCGTGTCTGTTCCAGATGAGCTTGTGCAGGGGAAGGAAGAGACAGACGATTGGCATGTAAGGCGCGAAGCTGTCGGTAGGGAGTATGGAGGGAGATCAGATTTGCTAAGTACTGATGGGTTGAGGAGTAAATGACTATGAGTTAAAATGAGGAACTTATATCTGAACCTAAAACGCAGTGGAAGCCAGTGAAGATGATACAGGAGAGGGGTGACATGATCGGATCTACAGGCAGAAGTGACAAGTCGGGCAGCTGTATTCTGTAAAAGCTGCAAGCGCTGGAGCTGGTAAGCTGGGAGATTCGCGTAGACCACATTGCAATAGTCCAGTCTGGACATGACCAAAGCCAGTACAAGGGTAATAAGTGAAACAGTGGGCAAAACAGAACGGACTGATCGAAGCTGGCGCAATATAAAGAAAGAACGACGGGAAAGGTTAGATATGTGCTCATGGAAAGACATTGAGGAGTCCAGGGTAACTCCCAGATAACGGAATGAAGAGGTAAGTGGAACGGGAACAGAATTTATTTGAGGCGTGATGTTTGGACAAGAGGTACTCAGTGAGACCCACATGGCTGTGGATTTGGATGGATTTAAATGAAGAAAATTGGAGGAAAGCCAGTTTGCAACATGAGTAAGACAAGTATTGAATGGGGTGATGTCAATATTAACCGGAGAGGTGTGGAACAGGAGAACGATATCATCAGCATAAATATAGATGGAGACTGGGAACTGTTGGACCAAGAGGGGGAGAGGGGCGAGAAAGATATTAAAGAGTAGGGGGGATAAGACCGATCCCTGGGGCACTCCACAGGACAGGGGAGTAGATGGAGAGGATTGGTGATTGGCACAGACTACAAAGGAACGGGCAGTAAGGAAAGAACGGAACCAGCATAATACCGATCCCCGTAAGCCAATGTCAGACAGGCATGAGAGAAGGGTACGATGGTCGATAAGGTCAAAGGCCGCTGACAGATCTAATGAAACCAAGAGTGAGATATGTCCGCGGTCATGAGCAGCATGAAGCTCGTTCAGCAGGGCCAGGAGGACGGTTTCGGTACTGTGCCCTGCCCGAAAACCCGCTTGCCTGGGATGAAGAGAATTTGTAGCTTCGGCATGTGAGGATATCTGTAGAAAGACAAAACGCTCTAACACCTTCGCTAGGAAAGGAAGGTTGGAGACCGGGCGCCAATGGGAAAGTACTGAGGGATCGAGTGAAGATTGCTTCAGAAGAGGATGAACTATAGCAGATTTCCAAGTGGAGGGAAAAAGGCCGGAGGACAGGCTGGAGTTAAACATAGCGGTAATGAGAGGCACCAGCTGCAAAGAGGGTTCTATCAGCCAGGCTGAAGGGATAGGATCTAATGAACAGGTGGTTTTCCGAGCCTTAGAAAGAGCCAACAGCACTTCTGCAGTAGTAAGGGAATGGAAGGTGGACCAAGTATGTGATAAGGCTCTGTTTGGGGCATCTGGGCCATCAGTTGATTCCTCAGGGAGAGATGATCTGACTGAGGCTAGAGGAGGGGAACAAAGTGGAGATAGAGATAAGGGAGGGGCTATACTGAAGGAAGAACGTAGGTTCTGCACCTTCTCGGAGAAGAAAGTAGCTAGCGAAGAAGGGGCTGGAACAGCGGCCTGGGGAGTAGAGGACGATGTAGTAGAGGAGAGCTGCCGCAAGACTAAGTGAAGTTGTCTGGACGAGTGAGCAGCATTAGAAATTTGTGAGGCATAGAAGGAGCGTTTGGCGGCCTGGATGGCAGAGCGATAATCTGAGTATAGGGATTTAAATTGAGCCAAGGTTTCTGGCAAAGGACGCTTTTGCCAACGGCGTTCAGCTTGATGTAGTTGTGTGCGCTGTAACCGCAAGCCTGGATGGAACCAGGGAGAATGGGGTGAAAGGGATGACCTGCTAAAAGGACGCAGTGGAGCTAGAGTATCCAGGGAGAGGGAAAGAACAGAATTCCAAAGTTGCACTTGAGAATCAGGAGGTAATAAAGGGAAGTCAAAAGGGAATAAGGAACGGGCCGGAGGAAAAGCAGCCAGGGTGGAAGGGGTGATACAACGTCGCAGACATGCCAAGGGCGGAGGAACTGAGAGCCCACTGATATCAGAGACTAACAGAGAAATTGAGAAAGAGATGCAGTAATGGTCTGACCAGGGCACACTCAGAGATAGGAGAAGATAACATGGAGCAAGAACTGGAAGAAGTGAGGATTAAATCCAGGGTATGTCCCAAACAGTGGGTGGGGCCAGATACATGTTGATGAAGCAACAGATCCTGCAGAAGATTCAAAAAGATTTGATCCTTAAGTCTAGATGGTGCATCCACATGAATATTAAAATCACCTAGAACCATGGTATTAGGATAGTGAAGGAAAGTCTCTGAGAGAGTTAATAAAAATGCTTCCCAGCGATCAGTAGGAATAGAGGGGGGGGAGGTAAAGTAAAAGGAAGTAAAATGGGGGAATAGAATGAAAGCGTAGGAAAAGAGATTCAGAGAGATGGATGGTAAAAGCGGTTACTTCAGCAATGGGAAGCGAGGACCGATAAAGTAAACAATCGATCTACGTTTACCCGTTCCACTCCGTTCATTAATTTATAGACTTCTATCATATCTCCCCTCAGCCATCTCTTTTCCAGGTTAAAGAGCCCTAACCTTTTTAGCTTTTCTTCAAAGGAGTATCCTTCCATCCCCTTTACCATTTTGGTGGCTCTTCTCTGAACCTTTTCTAATAACACTATATCCTTTTTAAGATATGGCGACCAGAATTGCACACAATATTCAAGGCGCGGTCTCACCATGGAACGATATAGAGGCATCATAATATCTTTTGTTTTATTTTCCATTTCTATCCTTATGATACCTAGCATTCTATTTGCTCTCTTGGCCACTGCTGCATACTGAGCCGAGGGTTTTAACATGTTATCCACAATGATGCCTAAATCTTTTTCCTGGGTGGTGGTTCCTAATGTAGAACCTTGCATCGTGTAACCATATTTTGGGTTGTTCTTCCCTAGGTGCATAACTTTGCACTTGTCCACATTAAATTTCATCTGCCATTTTGATGCCCAGTCTTCCAATTTATCAAGATCCTCTTGCAATTTTCCACAATCCTCTTGGGTTTTAACAACTTTAAATAGTTTTGTGTCATCTGCAAATTTGATAACCTCACTCGTTATTCCACTTTTCAGGTCATTTATGAATATGTCAAAAAGCAGCGGACCCAGCACAGATCCCTGGGATACACCACTATTCACCTTTCTCCATTGGGAAAATTGGCCATTTAGACCTATCCTCTGCTTTCTATCTTTTAACCAGTTCCTGATCCAAAATAGTACACTGCCTCCTATTCCATGACTCTTTAGTTTTGCCAAAAGTCTATGATGAGGGACCTTGTCAAAGGCTTTCTGAAAGCGTAGTTACTCACCTGTAACAGGTGTTCTCCAGGAGCAGCAGGAATCAGTCCTCACTTATGGGTGACGTCGGCGCCGACGGAGCCCTCGCGGAGCAATTTTCCCCAGCTTTCAAAGAAAGCCTTTGGGAATTGCAGCGCGCATGTGCAGTCGTCTTCCCGCCCGAGGGTGCCATCTTAGCCAGTCAGATGACATAGCTAAAAAAGACAGCATAAAAATTGGCAAAAAGAACATAAGCAGACGATTGCAACTCCAAGGGGAGGAGGGAGGGTAGTGAGGACTGATTCCTGCTGCTCCTGGAGAACACCTGTTACAGGTGAGTAACTACGCTTTCTCCAGGACCAAGCAGGAAGTCAGTCCTCACTTATGGGACTCCCAAGCTCAAGGCTACCGGAGACCCTAAGCACAAAAATGAGCTCCCTCTAGCTCAGCAGCACAGAAGGACAGAATCTTCGCTGAATTATCACCCACCGGTAGCCCACATCCGGGATGGAGGGTAGGAGTTGCTCAGACCTCAAAGAGATTACGGAGGACTGCCTGTCCGAAAGCACTGTCCCTGCGGGACTCCCTCTCGAGACAGTAATGGACCGCAAAAGTCTGGCTCGAAGACCAAGTAGCGGCCCGGCAGATGTCTGCCAGCGGAACAGAGCGGAGGTAAGCCACTGACGTAGCCTTTGCCCGAACGCAATGAGCCGTGACTCGACTTTCCAAGGAGAGTCCGGCTGCCCCATAAGCCCAAGAGATACAGTCCGCAACCCAGATGGACAGAGTACGCTTGGAGACCGGGAGCCCCAATTTATTGGGGTCAAAAGACACAAAAAGCTGAGCAGCTTTACGGTGCTCCCGCGTACGGTCAAGGTAGAAGTTCAAAGCCCTTCTACAGTCCAGGGTATGGAGGACCGTTTCAGCTCGGCTGGAGTGTGGTCTGGGAAAGAAGGTTGGAAGTACCACCTCCTGATTGATGTGGAAAGGGGAGACCACTTTTGGAAGAAATTTTGGGTGAGTCCGTAGGACTACCCTATTTTTGTAGAACCGAGTGTAAGGGGGATCAGACACGAGGGCCTGCAATTCACTTACGCGTCTAGCGGAAGTGAGGGCTATCAAGAACAGTGTTTTCCAAGACAGAAAACGGAGAGAACAGGTAGCCATAGGTTCAAAAGGCGGACAGGTGATCCGCTGCAAAACCACATTCAGGTCCCAGTCAGGCGCTGGCGGGCGCAGAGGTGGTTTAAGTAGAAGGAGACCTCGGAGAAACCTCGCTACGAGAGGGTCGCTGGAGAGAGGTCTACCGTCCACCGGCACATGATGTGCCGAAAGAGCACTGAGGTGAACTTTGACGGAGTTGGACTTAAGTCCCAGATTAGAGAGGTGTAGCAAGTATTGCAAGATCACCGACACCGGGCAGAAGAAGGGATCCTGAGACTGTTGGGTACACCAGACGGCAAAGCGACGCCATTTAAGGGCGTAGCATTTGCGGGTAGAAGGCCGTCGCGAAGCCAAGACGACCTCCTCCACCCCTGCCGGCAGAAGAAGGGGAGCAAGGACTACCCTCTCAGCAGCCAGGCCATAAGGTTGAGAGACCTGAGGTTGGGGTGTAGTAGAGACCCCTGATCCTGAGTGAGGAGATCCGGTTGCACCCCCAGAGGGAATGGATCCTCCACCGCTAACTGCAGTAGAAGCGGAAACCACGGCTGTCTGGGCCAGCGAGGGGCCACCAGGATCATGAAGGCTTTGTCTCGGAGAACCTTGAAAAGAGTCCGAGAGACTAGCGGGATGGGAGGGAAAGCGTACAGAAGGCTCCCCGACCATGAAATTAGAAAAGCGTCCGCCGCCACCCGAAGGGGGTGTGGCTGACGAGAGCAGAAGCGAGGAAGCTGCCGGTTGTGAGGATTGGCAAAGAGATCCACCGTGGGGAGGCCCCACTTTAGGAAGAGCTTCTGGACTACCAAGGGATCCAGACGCCACTCATGCGGCCGGAGGATCCTGCTGAGTTTGTCCGCCAGGCAATTCTCTTGGCCCGGGAGATAAACCGCCTTGAGGAGAATGCCGTGACTGACGGCCCAAGAGCAGAGCTTCTGTGCCTCCCTGCAAAGGAGGAAGGAGCCCGTGCCCCCCTGCTTGTTCACGTAGAACATTGCAACTTGATTGTCCGTCTGGACAAGGACGGACTGGTGGGAAGTCAGGTGGGAGAACGCCTTGAGAGCCAGGCGGATCGCCCTGAGCTCCAGGAAGTTGATCTGCTGAGCAGACTCCCACGTGGTCCAGAGGCCCTGAGTACGTGCCCCTTGGCAATGTGCTCCCCAGCCCAGGAGGGACGCATCCGTGGTCAGCACCCGGGTCGGCTGAGGTGGCTGGAAAGGCATTCCGAATATCAGGTTCGGCTGCCGAAGCCACCACCAAGAGACGAGATCAGCGGTTCGGAGACGCGCACGAGGTCCGCTAGGCCGCCTGTGGCTTGCCGCCACTGCTGGCGGAGACACCATTGAGCAGGCCGCATATTCAGGCGGGCATTGGGGGTCACATGGACGGTGGAAGCCATATGGCCGAGCAGTCTCAGGAAGTGCCTGGCGGAAACCAGGGGCTGGCTGCGAAAGCGGTCGGCTAGGTCCATGAGCCGTCGGGCTCTGTCGAGCGGTAGGTATGCTCGCGCCTGAGGAGTGTGCAGCCTTGCGCCGATGAACTCGAGATCCTGTGAGGGGAGCAAAGTGGACTTTGCGAAGTTTATAACAAAGCCCAAGTGTTGCAGAAGAGTCACCGTGCGGCGCGTGGCGTTGGTGACCTCTCGAGCGGACGCTGCTCTGATGAGCCAGTCGTCGAGGTACGGAAAGACATAGAGGCCGTGAAGCCGGAGATGGGCCGCCACCACCGCGAGACATTTTGTGAAGACTCGCGGCGCGGAGGACAGGCCAAAGGGCAGTACTCTGTACTGGTAATGATTTCCTGCCACCACAAACCTTAGGTATTGGCGGTGGCTTGGGTGGATGAGGATGTGCGTGTAGGCATCCTTTAGATCCAAGGAGCATAGCCAATCTCCCTGCTGGAGGTAGGGCAGAAGGATTCCAAGGGTAAGCATTTTGAACTTCTCCCGCACAAGGAACTTGTTGAGGTTGCGCAAGTCCAGGATGGGTCTGAGGCCCCCTGTTCTCTTTGGTATTAGAAAATACCTGGAATAAAAGCCTTGACCTCTCAGGTGGTGTGGCACCGGTTCCACCGCCTGTTCCTGTAGAAGACCTGCTAACTCCTGAAGGAGTAATTCCCTGTGCAGAGGGGGTCGTGGAGGTTCTCCCGGAAAATAGGAGGGAGGGACCTGGTGGAAGTGGAGAAGATAGCCTTCCCGCACGACTTGAAGCACCCAGGCATCTGTGGTGATGCTGGACCACCTGTGGGCGAAGTGAACCAGCCGGCCTCCGGTGTTGGGAGGAACCAGCGGGGGGGGAGAGGCTATGCATTGTGAGTCAAAAGCCCCCACCCTGCTGAGCAGGGGCTGGTGGTGCAGGCTTGGGGGCTTGCTGCCTACGGGACCCGTTACCCCGTCCCTTGGCCTGCTGGCCCTGTTGGGGAGCTGCAGGGGCCTGATAATGGGGGTATTGTTTGTAGGCAGCCGCCTCCCTCGGGTAAAAGGACTTTTTCCCCGAGCCCTTCTTTTTCTGGGAAGGGGCGGAGGTCTTCCTAGAAAGCCTGGTCCTGGTGAGAGTCTCAGTCTCAATTTGCGCAGCCTTTTCCGCCATGGGCTTGCCAAAGAGGTTTTCGCCTCGGCAGGGGACATCGACCAACTTGTCCTGCACCCAGGGCTCAAGGTCTGACGACTGAAGCCAAGCCTGTCGGCGGGCACCGATGCCGGCTGCGGCCACTCGAGCCGATGCTTCAAAGCCATCATAGGCTGCCCGGGACATGAACTTTGAGCATTCCCGAATGCCAGTGGACAAGGCCAGGAACCTCCGCAAGGGTTCCTCGGACAAACCAGCGGAGAATCCGGCTAGTTCTTTAGCCAGATCCCGGAGATACATGCCCATGTATAGCTGGTAAGTCTGGACACGACATGCGAGCATAGAGCCCTGGAAACACTACTTACCAGGGCCATCCAGGTTACGGGCCTCCCTGCCAGGAGGTACCGAGGAGTGCATCTTCTGGCTCTTAAGACGATGCATGGCCGATTCCACTACCATGGAATGGTGTGGTAGCTGTGCCTTTTGAAAGCCAGGGCTCTTGCGGACTCGATAGATAGAATCGACCCGCTTGCTCAGGACCGGCGAGGAGGCCGGACTCTCCCACATGCGGAAGAGTAGTCGTTCCAGCATAGGAGGAACCGGTACAGTAAAGTGTTCCCTCGCGGGAGAGTCATACTGGAGGGCGTCGAGCTCTTCGGCTCGAGGCTCCTCCTCGGGATCCGCAGGGAAGGCCAAAGCCTTGGCCATATCCCTAACGAAGTCCGAGAACCGGGCATCCTCCGGGGGGGACTGCTTCCGAGGCTCGGACTCCGGTGAGTCCGAGGGGACACACCGAGTCCGGAAAGAATCAGGCGACTCTTCCTCCTCAGACTCCCAGACCGACTCCGACGAGGACTCGGTGGGGTCGGCCCGGGCAGGGCGCGGCATCTGCCGCCCCGACGCCGAGGGAGTCGGCGTCGGCGACCTCGGTCCCGAACGGGAGGCCGAGGGTGACCTCGACCGAGGATCGACTCGAGTTCTCATCGACTCGAGGATCGGCTCGGTCTCCGGGGTCGACTTGGACGTCGACGTCCCGGCGGTCGGGGCAGCGGCGCCAGCGAGGCCAGCGAGCAGTGCCCCCTGCTGGTCCATGAAGGCAGACAGTCTGCTCTCCAAGGCCATCAACCTGAGTCCGAGCTCAGGTGACCCAGCAGTCCCCGACTCGGGCCCCGACGGCGTCGGGCCCGACGTCGGCTGTCGCGGAGGCGAGTCCAGAAGGACCACAGGACTTACCCGAGCAGGCGTCTCCGACTCCAGGCGAGGTCGCTTCGTGAGGTGTTCCTTCTCCAAGGACCCGGGGCGGCTGTCGGGGCTATGCGACCTGGCCCTCGCGGAACCAGGAGCGTCCACCGACGCCGCCCTCGCGGGTTTCACCTTCCGACGATGGTCCCCGGAGGGAGAACCCCGGTCGGAGGAACTCCGGCGACGGTCCGAGCTGGAGCCTTTTGACGCGGAGGCCTCCGACGAGGTCCGGGTACGGCTGGGGTCAGCGAAGATTCGATCACGCTGATGCCGCCGACTCCTCAACGCTTTTGAGGACATTTCGCCGCAGGGCCCACAGATCAGTTCCTCATGATCCGGGCCCAGGCAGCGGAGGCAAAAGTCGTGTGTGTCAGTTAGTGACATATTTCGGTCACACTGACCACACCGCTTAAAGCCACTGGCAGCCATCGGGGGAAAAAGGGCCCCTGCGAGGTCAAAGGACCGGGCTGCCAGGGAAAAATCGAAAACGAAAGCTGACAAAGTCAGAAAAACCGAAAAAAAGTAAGAGGACTCGTGACCGGCGTCGCGAGTCCGGGCGGGAAAAAGATCGGCGTCGAACCGAAGGAAATAAGAATAAAATAATGAAGAAAATCGACTTTTTCACGGGGACAAGACGGGGACGTCTGTAGGGCTCCGCGGAACAAAGAAGACTGGCTAAGATGGCACCCTCGGGCGGGAAGACGACCGCACATGCGCGCTGCAATTCCCAAAGGCTTTCTTTGAAAGCTGGGGAAAATTGCTCCGCGAGGGCTCCGTCGGCGCCGACGTCACCCATAAGTGAGGACTGACTTCCTGCTTGGTCCTGGAGAAAGTCCAGATACACTATATCAACCGACTCACCTTTGTCCACCTGTTTATTCACACTTTCAAAAAAACATAACAGATTAGTAAGACAAGATCTTCCTTGTCTAAAGCCATATTGGCAGTCTCCCATTAGGCCATGACTATCTACATGCTAAGTAATTTTATTCTTCATGATGGTTTCTACCATTTTTCCCGGTACTTACATCAGGCTCACCGGTCTGTAGTTTCCCGGATCACCCCTGGAACCCTTTTTAAAAATTGGCGTTACATTGGTGATCCTCCAATCTTCAGGTATTAGAGATGATTTTAATGATAGTTCACAAATTACTAATAGCAGGTCTGCAATCTCATATCTCAGTTCTTTCAACACCCTTGGATGTATACCATCCGGCCCAGGTGATTTGCTACTCTTCAGTTTATCTAATAGTTGCAATACATCTTCCCGATGTATCGATATTTCCTTCAATTCTTCTGCACCTTTAAATACCACTTCAGTCATGGGTAACATCCCTACATCTTCCTCAGTAAAGACCGAATCAAAGAATTCATTCAGTCTCTCCGCTATCTCCTTGTTGCCTCTTAGTGCCCCTTTAACCCCTCTATCATCTAATGGACCAACTGACTCTCTCACATGTTTTTTACTACGAATGTACTTGAAAAAGTCTTTATTTCATGTTTTTTGCTTCCGCAGCAAGCTTCTTCTCAAATTCTCCCTTTGCCTGCCTTATCAATGCCTTGCATTTGACTTGCCAGTGCTTGTGCTGTTTCCAGGTTTTGTCATTTGGCTCTTTTTTCCATTTCCTGAAAGATGCTTTTTTGGCAACAGCCTCTCTGACCTCACCTTTAAACCATGCTGTCAGTTTTTTGGACTTCCTTCCACTTTTCTTAAATCGTGGAATACAGCTGGTCTGGGCTTCCAAGCACTGTTCCCTCTAAGCTGTGCGCGTGTGCGCGCGCACACACCTCACCGAGCGAGCGCACATACTTTACAGCAGAGCGCACACAAATTGTGGTTCTGATTCTGATAGAAAACAAAACAGATGTCTTAAAATTTAAAAGTTGTTATGTATTTATGGTTTTCACAAGTTCTACAATGTTTTCTAGTGCAATCAATGTGGTGTACATACTGTATTCTGAGGTGTAGTCAAATTTTAAAGTATATAACTCTGAGTGTCGTTATGTGGCACACAAAAATTTAACCTTCCTTCAAAAGTTGCACAGCTGATATTTTATGTGCACACAGCCTACAGAAAATTAGAGGGAACATTGCTTCCAAGATAGTAGTTTTCAACACCCCCCAAGATTGCTGTAAGTCTTTAACCTTTGCAACTGCTCCTTTTAGTTTTTTCTTAACTATTTTCCTTATTTTATCATAGTCTCCCTTTCAAAAGTTAAAAGGTAGTACTGTGGATTTCCTTACTATCCCTCCTCCACTAATTACAACAAATGCGATCATGCTATGATCACTATTGCCAAGTGGTCCCAACACACTTATGTCTTGCACCAGATCTAGTGTTCCACTAAGGACAAGTTCTAAAATGGTTTTCCCTCTGGTCGGTTCATGAACCAGCTGCTCCAAGAAGCAGTCATTTATTTCATCTAGGAACTTTAACTCCCTAGCATGTCCTGCCGTGACACTGACCCAGTCGATACCAGGGTAGTTGAAATCACCCATTATTATTACTGCGCTGTAACTTTTGTTAGCTTTCTTGATTTCTTTGAGCATTTCATCATCCATTTGTTTATTCTGGCCAGGCGGTCGATAGTACACCCCCCCACTGCCATCGCCTTCCCCTTTTTTACATGGAATTTCAATCCATAGAGATTCTACAGCAAATTTTGTTTCCTGTAAAACTTTAATCCTTTCTGACTCAATGCCTTCTCTAACATAGAGCGCAACCCCTCCACCAATTTGATCAGCTCTATCATTACGATATAGTTTGTACCCAGGTATCACAGTGTCCCAATGATTGTCCTCTTTCACCATGTCTCTGATATTCCAATCATATCTAACCTCTCATTTAGTGCTATATATTCTAACTCTCCCATCTTATTTTTTAGACTTCTAGCATTTGCATACAAGCATTTTAGAGACTGTATTTTATTCATATTAATTTGGCTATTGGTAGACATAGGTAATTTGGGATCTTTAAGCTCTGTATGCAATTTGGGATCTTTAAGCTCTGTCTGCCCCTCACTTGGTTTGCAGCTTGTCGTGCTGTGAGGGCTTGTGTGCATCAGTGATGCTGAGAGCTAAACTATCGGTAGTTTAACTACTGTCAGGGTCTCCCAAGATGGACAGTTCTCAGCTGAGGTGCCAGACCAAGACAAACCACCCATCTGGGCAGCAGCAGAATGGGACAGTGTTGACGGCGGAGGATCACATTTCTGTGACAATGGCAACACCACCAAACGGAAGAGAGGCCCGGCAATCTACTTCTGTATCTTGCCATGAAAACCCAATGGATAGTTACAACAAAACAAATTGTGCTATAGTGCTGGAAGATGAGACCCCCAGGTCAGAAGGCACTCAAGTAGCTATTGGGGAAGAGCTGAAGACTTTTCAGAGTAAAGCCAGCATTTATGATGTGGTTGGATCAAAGCCCTCGGGACGTCCGACTGCTGATGTAGCTGCGCATGAAATGAGAGTCAGAAGCTGTAAAGATGTCTCACGCATTGGAACATGGAACGTACGAAGCATGAACCAAGAGAAGTTGGAGGTGGTCAAGAATGAAATGGAACATGTACAACTTGATCTGTTGGGTGTCAGCGAACTGAAATGGACTGGCATCGGGCACTTTGCATCAGATGATCACATGGTCTACTATGCTGGAAATGCAAGACAAAGAAGAAATGGTGTTGCATTTATAATAAAGAAGAAACTTGCAAGAACTGTAATGAAATACAATGCCGTCAGCGAACGCTTAATCTCTATTCGTCTACGAGGAATGCCTATCAACACAACTATAATTCAAGTATATGCCCAAACAACAGCTGCAGAAGAGAATGAAATTGAAGAGTTCTATGAACAAGTACAAGCTGAAATTGACAGAACATGCAAACAGGATATTCTGATAGTCATGGGTGACTGGAACGCAAAGGCTGGCAACAAAGAAGGCGGCAAAGTAGTTGGAAAATATGGACTTGGCAACAGAAATGAAGCTGGAGAAAGACTGACAGAATTCTGCAAGACCAACAATCTATTCATCTCAAACATTTCTTCCATCAACACAAGAGGCGAATGTACACATGGACTTCACCCAATGGACTGTATAAAAATCAAATTGACTACATCTGTGGAAGTCAACGATGGAAAAGTTCTAACACATCAACAAAGACAAAACCTGGAGCTGACTGGTACAGATCATCAACTACTAGTATGCAAACTCAAGCTAAAGTTGAAAATGAGCAAACCACTCATGAATGCAGCAAAATATGACCTTGAGAATATACCACTGGAATTTAAAGACTGCCTGCAAAATCGATTTGCTGCTTTAGATACAAATGACAGAGCTCCGGAAGAGTTATGGAATGACATCAAGAAGGTTGTGTTGGAAGAAAGCGAGAAGTCTCTACAAAAGGTGAAAAAGCAGAAACGGCCAAAATGGATGACGGAAAAACTCTGAAAATTACCCAGAAACGCAGAGAAGCTAAAGTCAGAGGAGAAAGTAAGACAATAACAGAACTCAGAGATTTCCAACGTGCAGCAAGACAGGACAAGGAAAAGTACTACAACGACGCATGCAAGGAAATAGAAGCAGAAACTATTAGAGGAACAACAAGATCGGCTTTCCTAAAGCTACGAGAGTTAAAGAAAAAGTTGCAGCCTCGAATTGGAATGTTACAAGATGCTCAAGGTTCTACGTTGAATGATGGAGGTGGAAGGAATATACAGAGTTTTTATATGATAAAGATCAAGTGGACCAACAGCCATTTCAACCTGTACCTTATGATCAGGAACCATTGGTGATGAAAGAAGAAGTTGAAGCAGCATTGAAAGCCTTATCAAAGAACAAAGCACCAGGCATTGATATCACTCCCATAGAAGTATTACAGCAATCTGATGCAGCTGTTACCGTACTTACAAGGCTCTGCCAAGAAATATGGAAGACAACATCATGGCTGACTGGAAAAGATCTGTGTTTATACCAATACTAAAGAAATGTGATCCAACTGACTGTGGAAATTATCACACAATCGCTCTGATCTCACATGCCAGCAAGATTCTACTGAAGATTATTCAAAAGAGACTACAACCATACCTGGAACAAGAACTAGCTGAAGTGCAAGCAGGGTTCAGGAAAGGGCGAGGAACGAGAGACATCATTGCGGATGTGAGATGGATCCTTGAAAAGACTAAAGAATACCAAAAGGATATCTATTTGTGCTTTATCGACTATAGCAAGGCTTTTGACGGTGTAAACCATGAGAAACTCTGGGCCACATTAAGAAGCATGGGTATACCAGAACACCTGATCGTACTCTTGCACAATCTGTACATTGATCAAGAAGCAGCAGTTTGAAGGGAACAAGGAGAAACAGAATGGTTTAAAATAAGCAAAGGTGTAAGACAAGGCTGCATACTTTCCCCTTACCTGTTTAATTTATATGCAGAACAAATCATCAGAGAAGCAGGATTGTATGAAGACAACAGAGGTGTGAAGATTGGTGGAAGACTCATCAACAACCTTCGCTACGCTGATGCCACCACATTACTGGCTGAAAGTGAAGAGGATCTGAAACATTTGCTTCTCACAATCAAAGAACATAGTCTCAAAATGGGCCTGCACCTTACTGTAAAGAAGACAAAGATCATGACAACTGGCATAATCAACAGGTTCATCGTTGAAGGAGAAGAAACTGAAATTGTGAACAACTTTAAGCTACTTGGATCAACTATCAATAAAGAAGCAACAAGCAGTCAAGAAATCAGACGACGCATTGCTCTTGGCAGAATGGCTATGAAAGACCTAGATAAGATTCTCAAGAGCAGAGATGTCTCTCTCCATACAAAGATTTGACTTGTTCAAGCCATGGTATTTTCAATAACAGCTATGGATGAGAAAGCTGGACAGTGAAAAAGATAGAAGGGAAGAAAACTGATGTCTTTGAATTATGGTGCTGGCGGCGAATACTGTGTATACCATGGACTGCCCAAAGAACAAACCAGTCGGTACTAGAGAAGATCAAACCTAAGCTTTCTTTAGAAGCTCAGATGACAAGACTTCGACTTTCATACTTTGGACACATCATGCGAAGAGAGAGATCATTAGAGAAAGACAGCATGCTTGGCAAGACAGAAGAAGGTCAATGCAAAAGAGGAAGGCCAGCAATGAGATGGATACAATAACAGCAGCTACGGGTACCAGTCTGTCAACAATGAGCCGCCTGACTCAAGACCGAACACAATTTAGGATAGCTATCCAGAGTGTTGCCATCAGTCAACTCTAACTCGACGGCACTTAACAACAACAAGCTCTGTTTGCACCACCTGCGACAGTTTCATAATAGCTTCCCAAATGTTATCAACAGTCACCGAGTCTGGGCAAGATAAGTTAAGGGAGAAAGAATTAGCAACAGTAGAAGCATCACACGTGGTGTTCCTCACCACGCTGACCTCACTCGGCCCCTGAGAGGAAGCACCCGCCGTTGAAACATTCTCTCCAGGCAGATCGACTAGGCTCCTTAAGGCCCGTCCTCGAGCACCCTCAACTGGCACACCCTGTCTCAGAGCCGCAGACTCACCGCATTCCAGCAGGTCAACAGCTCCAATCGCCGGGTGGGGGGGCATCAGGAAAGCCTGGAAGAGAAGGCGGGAAGCGTGCATCCAGGGAGAGAGTCACGTCCAGGCCAGAGGTCGCCAGAGTTTCCTCTACCAGTGCCATAACGCCTGCTCGAATCTCCCCTTTCATAGTCTCGGATAGCTGCACAAAACGATCCAGAGGGCCCACCAAAGAAGGTAAAGGCTCAATGGGGAAAGTTCTTAATTTGCCCTTACGCTTAGGCATTGCAGCTCACTCGCACCTCAGCAACCATCTTAGTTAAGCCACACCTCCATCCTTCACACCCTGTGACTTTTTCTTGTTTCCAGAACTGAAATTCCTACTGAAAGGAAGGAGATTTGACAACTTGGAGACAATTCAGCAAAATTCAACACAGCAGCTTCACAGCATAATGAAAGAGGTATTTCAAAAATTGTTTCAGCAGTGGCAGAAACGCTGGAGGAAGTGTGTTTTATTGGAAGGGAATTACTTTGAAGGAGACTGAGTGCAATAACTGTCAGCGTTATACTTCTTGTGTTATTGTACAAACCTCGATACTTTCTGATCGCACCTCGTAAGTGCTCAATGCTAATGAAGTCTTATATTTAGGGAATTGCTGTTGAGAATATCATAAAGGACCGATCTTACTTGCCCAAAGACTGTGAGTGCACTTTCCACAGCCTTTTGAAAAAGAAAAAGCAATGTAATAAAACGTCAATGAAATTTTAAGGGCTGATGAATGGGTATGGAATTCAGAATGATGAAAGAAAGATTTTCTAATACATATGGCTTATAATAAAGTATAAAATTTATGAATTTTTGCTGTGTAGTTGGTCAGAGCTGCCTAGTCCTCTGTAGGTATGTGCAGGCTAAAACATTTTGTTTCGTTTCTTTTTCATATTTTTTTCCAGTATCCTAGTGCCTAGTTGTGTTTGTTTGCTTGTTTATTTATTTGGTTTTATACCGCACTATTCAAGATCAGTGACTAGACTATAAGCTCTGATGAGCAGGGACAGCGTAGTTACTCACCTGTAACAGGTGTTCTCCAGGAGCAGCAGGAATCAGTCCTCACTTATGGGTGACGTCGGCGCCGACGGAGCCCTCGCGGAGCAATTTTCCCCAGCTTTCAAAGAAAGCCTTTGGGAATTGCAGCGCGCATGCGCGGTCGTCTTCCCGCCCGAGGGTGCCATCTTAGCCAGTCAGATGACATAGCTAAAAAAGACAGCATAAAAATTTGCAAAAAAGAACATAAGCAGACGATTGCAACTCCAAGGGGAGGAGGGAGGGTAGTGAGGACTGATTCCTGCTGCTCCTGGAGAACACCTGTTACAGGTGAGTAACTACGCTTTCTCCAGGACCAAGCAGGAAGTCAGTCCTCACTTATGGGACTCCCAAGCTCAAGGCTACCGGAGACCCTAAGCACAAAAATGAGCTCCCTCTAGCTCAGCAGCACAGAAGGATAGAATCTTCGCTGAATTATCACCCACCGGTAGCCCACATCCGGGATGGAGGGTAGGAGTTGCTCAGACCTCAAAGAGATTACGGAGGACTGCCTGTCCGAAAGCACTGTCCCTACGGGACTCCCTCTCGAGACAGTAATGGACCGCAAAAGTCTGGCTCGAAGACCAAGTAGCGGCCCGGCAGATGTCTGCCAGCGGGACAGAGCGGAGGTAAGCCACTGACGTGGCCTTTGCCCGAACGCAATGAGCCGTGACTCGACTTTCTAAGGAGAGTCCGGCTGCCCCATAAGCCCAAGAGATACAGTCCGCAACCCAGATGGACAGAGTACGCTTGGAGACCGGGAGCCCCAATTTATTGGGGTCAAAAGACACAAAAAGCTGAGCAGCTTTACGGTGCTCCCGCGTACGGTCAAGGTAGAAGTTCAATGCCCTTCTACAGTCCAGGGTATGGAGGACCGTTTCAGCTCGGCTGGAGTGTGGTCTGGGAAAGAAGGTTGGAAGTACCACCTCCTGATTGATGTGAAAAGGGGAGACCACTTTAGGCAGAAATTTTGGGTGAGTCCGTAGGACTACCCTATTTTTGTAGAACCTAGTGTAAGGGGGATCAGACACGAGGGCCTGCAATTCACTTACGCGCCTAGCGGAAGTGAGGGCTATCAAGAACAGTGTTTTCCAAGACAGAAAACGGAGAGAACAGGTAGCCATAGGTTCAAAAGGCGGACAGGTGATCCGCTGCAAAACCACATTCAGGTCCCAGTCAGGCGCTGGCGGGCGCAGAGGAGGTTTAAGTAGAAGGAGACCTCGGAGAAACCTCGCTACGAGAGGGTCATTGGAGAGAGGTCTGCCGTCCACTGGCACATGATGTGCTGAAAGAGCACTGAGGTGAACTTTGACGGAGTTGGACTTAAGTCCCAGATTAGAGAGGTGCAGCAAGTACTGCAAGATCACCGACACCGGGCAGGAGAAGGGATCCTGAGACTGTTGGGCACACCAGACTGCAAAGCGACGCCATTTAAGGGCGTAGCATTTGCGGGTAGAAGGCCGTCGCGAAGCTAAGACGACCTCCTCCACCTCCGCCGGCAGGAGAAGGGGAGCAAGGACTACCCTCTCAGCAGCCAGGCCATGAGGTTGAGAGACCTGAGGTTGGGGTGCAGGAGGGACCCCTGATCCTGAGTGAGGAGATCCGGTTGTACCCCCAGAGGGATTGGATCCTCCACCGCCAGTTGCAGCAGGAGCGGAAACCACGGCTGCCTGGGCCAGCGAGGGGCCACCAGGATCATGAAGGCTTTGTCTCGGAGAACCTTGAAAAGAGTCCGAGAGACCAGCGGGATGGGAGGGAAAGCGTACAGAAGGCTCCCCGACCACGAGATCAGAAAGGAGTCCGCCGCCACCCGAAGGGGGTGTGGCTGACGAGAGCAGAAGCGAGGAAGCTGCCGGTTGTGAGGACTGGCAAAGAGATCCACCGTGGGGAGACCCCACTTGAGGAAGAGCTTCTGAACTACCAAGGGATCCAGACGCCACTCGTGCGGCTGGAGGACCCTGCTGAGTTTGTCTGCAAGGCAATTTTCTTGGCCCGGGAGATAAACTGCCTTGAGGAGAATGCCGTGACTGACGGCCCAAGAGCAGAGCTTCTGTGCCTCCCGGCAGAGGAGGAAGGAGCCCGTGCCCCCCTGCTTGTTCACGTAGAACATGGCAACTTGATTGTCCGTCTGGACAAGGACGGACTGTTGGGAAGTCAGGTGGGAGAAGGCCTTGAGAGCTAGGCGGATCGCCCTGAGCTCCAGGAAGTTGATCTGCTGAGCAGACTCCCACGTGGTCCAGAGGCCCTGAGTACGTGCCTCTTGGCAATGTGCTCCCCAGCCCAGGAGGGATGCATCGGTGGTCAGCACCCGGGTCGGCTGAGGTGACTGGAAAGGCATTCCGAATATCAGGTTCGGCTGCCGGAGCCACCACCGGAGAGACGAGAGCAGCGGCTCGGAGACGCGCACTAGGTCTGCCAGGCCGCCTGTGGCTTGTCGCCACTGCTGGCGGAGACACCATTGAGCAGACCGCATATTCAGGCGGGCATTGGGGGTCACATGGACGGTGGAAGCCATATGGCCGAGCAGTCTCAGGAAGCGCCTGGCGGAGACCAGGGGCTGGCTGCGAAAGCGGTCGGCTAGGTCCATGAGCCGTTGAGCCCTGTCGAGCGGTAGGTACGCTCGTGCCCGAGGAGTGTGCAGCCTTGCGCCGATGAACTCGAGATCCTGTGAGGGGAGCAAAGTGGACTTTGCGAAGTTTATAACAAAGCCCAAGTGCTGCAGCAGAGTCACCGTGCGGCACGTGGCGTTGGTGACCTCCTGAGCGGACGCTGCTCTGATGAGCCAGTCGTCGAGGTACGGAAAGACATAGAGGCCGTGAAGCCGGAGATGGGCCGCCACGACCGCGAGACATTTTGTGAAGACTCGCGGTGCGGAGGATAGGCCAAAGGGCAGTACTCTGTACTGGTAATGATTTCCTGCCACCACAAACCTTAGGTATTGGCGGTGGCTTGGGTGGATGAGGATGTGCGTGTAGGCATCCTTTAGATCCAAGGAGCATAGCCAATCTCCCTGCTGGAGGTAGGGCAGAAGGATTCCAAGGGTAAGCATTTTGAACTTCTCCCGCACAAGGAACTTGTTGAGGTTGCGCAAGTCCAGGATGGGTCTGAGGCCCCCTGTTCTCTTTGGTATCAGAAAATACCTTGAATAAAAGCCTTGACCTCTCAGGTGGTGGGGCACCGGTTCCACCGCCTGTTCCTGCAGAAGACCTGCTAACTCCTGAAGGAGCAACTCCCTGTGCAGAGGGGGGCGCGAAGGTTCTCCCGGAAAATAGGAGGGAGGGACCTGATGGAAGTGGAGAAGGTAGCCTTCTCGCACGACCTGAAGTACCCAGGCATCTGCGGTGATGCTGGACCACCTGTGGCCGAAGTGAACCAGCCGGCCTCCGGTGCTGGGAGGAACCAGCGGGGGGGGAGAGGCTATGCTGAGCGAGTCAAAAACCCCACCCTGCTGAGCAGGGGCTGGTGGTGCAGGCTTGGGGGCTTGCTGCCTACGGGACCCGTTACCCCGTCCCTTGGCCTGCTGGCCCTGTTGGGGAGCTGCAGGGGCCTGATAATGGGGGTACTGTTTGTAGGCAGCCGCCTTCCTCGGGTAAAAGGACTTTTTTCCCGAGCCCTTCTTTTTCTGGGAAGGGGCGGAGGTCTTCCTAGAAAGCCTGGTCCTGGTGAGAGTCTCAGTCTCAATTTGTGCAGCCTTTTCCGCCATGGGCTTGCCAAAGAGGTTTTCGCCTCGGCAGGGGACATCGACCAACTTGTCCTGTACCCAGGGCTCAAGATCCGACGACTGAAGCCAAGCCTGTCGGCGGGCACCGATGCCGGCTGCGGCCACTCTAGCCGAGGCCTCAAAGCCATCATAGGCTGCTCGGGACATGAACTTTGAGCATTCCCGAATGCCCGTGGACAAGGCTAGGAACCTCCGCAAGGGCTCCTCGGAGAGACCAGCGGAGAATCCGGCTAGCTCTTTAGCCAGATCCCGGAGATACATGCCCATGTAGAGCTGGTAAGTCTGGACACGACATGCGAGCATAGAGCCCTGGAAGCACTTCTTGCCAAGGCCATCCAGGTTACGGGCCTCCCTTCCAGGAGGCACCGAGGAGTGCATCTTCTGGCTCTTAAGACGATGCATGGCCGATTCCACTACCATGGAATGGTGTGGCAGCTGTGCCTTCTGAAAGCCAGGGCTCTTGCGGACCCGATAGATAGAATCGACCCGCTTGCTCAGGACCGGCGAGGAGGCCGGACTCTCCCACATGCGGAAGAGTAGTCGTTCCAGCATAGGAGGAACCGGCACAGTAAAGTGCTCCCTCGCGGGAGAGTCATACTGGAGGGCGTCGAGCTCTTCGGCTCGAGGCTCCTCCTCGGGATCCGCAGGGAAGGCCAAAGCCTTGGCCATATCCCTAACGAAGTCCGAGAACCGGGCATCCTCCGGGGGGGACTGCTTCCGAGGCTCGGACCCCGGTGAGTCCGATGGGACACACCGAGTCCGGAAAGAATCAGGTGACTCTTCCTCCTCAGACTCCCAGACCGACTCCGACGAGGACTCGGTGGGGTCGGCCCGGGCAGGATGCGGCGCCAGCCGCCCCGACGTCGAGGGAGTCGGCGTCGGCGACCTCGGTCCCGAACGGGAGGCCGAGGGTGACCTCGACCGAGGATCGACTCGAGTTCTCATTGACTCGAGGATCGGCTCGGTCTCCGGGGTCGACTTGGACGTCGACGTCCCGGCGGTCGGGGCAGCGGCGCCAGCGAGCAGTGCCCGCTGCTGGTCCATGAAGGCAGACAGTCTGCTCTCCAAGGCCGTCAACCTGAGTCCGAGCTCAGGTGACCCAGCAGCCCCCGACTCGGGCCCCGACGGCGTCGGGCCCGACGTCGGCTGTCGCGGAGGCGAGTCCAGAAGGACTACAGGACTTACCCGGGCAGGCATCTCCGACTCCAGGCGAGGTCGCTTCGGGAGATGTTCCTTCTCCAAGGACCCGGGGCGGCTGTCGGGGCTATGCGACCTGGCCCTCGCGGAGCCAGGAGCGTCCACCGACGCCGCCCTCGCGGGTTTTTCCTTCCGACGATGGTCCCCGGAGGGAGAACCCCGGTCGGAGGAGCTCCGGCGACGCTCCGAGCTGGAGCCCTTTGACACGGAGGCCTCCGACGAGGTCCGGGTACGGCTGGGGTCAGCGAAGATTCTCTCGCGCTGATGCCGCCGACTTCTCAACGCCTTCGAGGACAGTTTGCTGCAGGGCCCACAGATCAGTTCCTCATGATCCGGGCCCAAGCAGCGGAGGCAAAAGTCGTGTGTGTCGGTTAGTGACATATTTCGGTCACACCGACCACACCGCTTAAAGCCACTGGCAGCCATCGGGGGAAAAAGGGCCCCTGCGAGGTCAAAGGACCGGGCTGCCAGGGAAAACGAAAATGAAAGCTGACTAAGTCAGAAAAACCGAAAAAACGCTAGAGGACTCGAGACCGGCGTCGCGAGTCCGGGCGGGAAAACGATCGGCGTCGAACCGAAAGAAAAAAGTATAAAATAAAGAGGAAAATCAACTTTTTCACGGGGACAAGACGGGGACGTCTGCAGGGCTCCGCGGAAAAAAGAAGACTGGCTAAGATGGCACCCTCGGGCGGGAAGACGACCGCGCATGCGCGCTGCAATTCCCAAAGGCTTTCTTTGAAAGCTGGGGAAAATTGCTCCGCGAGGGCTCCGTCGGCGCCGACGTCACCCATAAGTGAGGACTGACTTCCTGCTTGGTCCTGGAGAAAGTCTCTTACACATGTCTTTACAGTGCTGCGTACACTTTTGTAGTGCTACACAAATAGTATTAACAGCAATGGTATATCCAATTTTAATTTTTTTGTTTAAAGTGCCATCAAGTCAGTGCTGACTTCTGGCAACCCAGCAGCCCCAGGATTTCTTGGCAAGGCAAGAACGGAAGTAGATTACTCTCCATTGCCTCAGAAGAAAGGGCTTGACAAAGTGACTTGCCCAAGGTTAAAAGGAGTGCCAGTGAGAATCAAAGCCAGATCTCTTGGGTACTAGGGACTGTTGCTCTAACCAGTAGGCTGCTCATCCTCGCCAATAGGACACACTAGTTATACATATGTGAATAGTGTTTGCTATTGTGCAATAGGGCCCACTACTGCTGCTTTCATTTCAAAATGAAAGCACATCCCTAGTTCTCTATCCTCTCAGCATTGTTGTAATAAGGTTACCTTCAGGGTGATCTCACTGAACATTTAAGTTTCTTTGAAATGTCCCATTCAAAATCACCCCTCCCCTCTCGCCTCCAGGTCCAAGACATGCACAGACAACACACACACAGGGGCTAGAAAGAATCTCATGAGCCATACTCTGCATGATTTCCCCACTTGTTTCTAGAAGTTTAAGAAAAAATAAAAAGAAAATATTAGACAGCTGGGACAGTCTAGATACCTGACTCTGTCCCACAGAGATTTTATGCCTCTGCAAAAACGTTTTGCACACTTCAAAATTTCACACACGAAAAGTCCCTTGGGCTCTTTCTCTAAACCAGATTCATCTGCTCATTTCCTTAATTTGAATTTTTTTTCAGTTTAAATGTGACCACTAGTGCACTGCTCAGATTTTTTTTCCTATGAATACCTCCGCAAAGACCTAGGCCTTTACAAACAAGAATCATCAAGTTGTCCTTTTTCATATTTTAAAAATTTCACTTATAAGGAGACACTGGTTATTGGATCAGTAGTAGGGTTGAATCTGCAGGCTTCTCTGGATCCCATTACTAACATATTTTCAAATTTCTGTAGAATAAATAGCGTACAACTTTTTATTTCTGAAAGGAAAACAAGAGCCACAACGTCACTCTCCTTTATTCCATAGCCAGGGCCGGATTTACGATTTTGGGGTCCAAACAGCAGATCCCAGCGAGGGGGGCTCAAGGGGGATATGAGATATCCCAAAGACCAGAAATTCAGAAGAGTAGTCGAGGATGGTCCTAGTGCCATGGTGGCACCTCTCTGAAGCAACACATGCACTTGGTCCTTAAAGGAGGAGGAACAAGCTCCTCTTTAGCCTGGGTGTTTGCTGCCTTCAAAATTTGGTACCCTAGCAGTAGCCTATGTTGCCAATGCCTTAATCCGAGCCTGGCCATATCCACATTTTGAATACATCAACAAATATATTATTTGGATTCCCAGTGGCATAATGACTCAGAGTAAGCAGCAGTGACAAAAACAACTTTAAAATTTAACTTAGATAAATTATCTAGACTCCCCATTTTTCACTCTGATTGAAACTTCATTCCTGACAAAATATCAGCATGTCTAGATTTTGGAAAGCTCCTCCTGCAGTGAATTCTAAGTAAATCAGAATATTGCTGTGAAGACTCTTAACAGCTTACGGGTAAACCTAAGCAAGGAGATTTTAAAACATGGAAAAACTAAATAAAAATAGAGCATGGTGCTCTCCCCCAAAATAGTAAAAATAGAATAGAGAGGACATTAAGCAAGCCAGAAAGGAAGTAGGAGCTAAGAGCCATGCCTTCTAAAGTGTGCTAAGCAGCTAGCAGAGGATTTAGTGTGTGCCAACCACCAGCACGAGCCCATAGTAAAGGCTACTGTGCACAAAAAAATGACAGCACACTAAAAAGTCTGAGTGAACTGCTTAGTGCGGTATGCTGTTGAAAAAGGGGCGGGTCAGGGGCAGAGAAAGGGCATGGATAGCGCTAATCACCATTTCACTCAAGAAGAGGCCATCAGCAACAGCTACCACAGCCACTGCTGTACTTTCCTGAAAGGGCACAAATAGATCTGACAGAAAGAAGGAGGATCATAAGGATCCAAACCAGCCCCTGAGAGAACCACCACTCTGTCCTCTTCCGGCTTACCTTGCAGACGACGGGTATTTTGCTAGAGTCCTTCAGCCAAACCCTGCAGGAGAAAAGGGTGAGCTTCAAGGTGGTCAGGAGTGCAAACGTGAAGCGACGGCCATGACCTCTCTAGCTACCTGCATAGAAGCGCTTTTGGGCACTGGCCACAGAGAGGCAGCCTCGGGCTTCAGGCCCCCCCACAAAGGGAGCTATTATGCAGCCAGTCTGCATGAATATAGCCCGTGAGCCATTTCAGGAGCTACAGCACAAACTAATTGAGTACTAGGGCCTCTAAGGCCAGCAGGCATGAGGTTATGGCCACCCCACCATGCTCCATCCCTGCTGAGCACAATCTGCCACCTGAAGTGACTAGAGCACTCACCAGCATGACCATAAAAATAAGAGGCGCTGCAGGACCACAAAAATGGCACTGGGCCCTAAGCTCCCCATGAGGGAGGTTCCCAAAAGCAGAAAAAAAAGTATGCTCTGGCCCCTACTTATCAGGAGCAAAAAATAGCAGCCATGGTTAAAAACCTGCCAGAGGTGCAGACTACATCAAGTCTCATGGTTGAAAACAGCAGCAGCATTGAAAGAAAAAATAAAAACATAAAACAAAAGCCTCTCCCCCCAACCAACACACACACAAACGCGTGCACACACACACACACACACATACCAGGGTTCCAGCGAAAAGGGAATTCCAAGGCCTGTCGGGCAGACTGGTAAACTAGAGTATGGAAGCCCCGCAGGCCCACACAGACTGGAGGGCCCAGCTGCCAAAGAAGCCTTTCTTTTTAAAGTCTGAAGGGGCTTTATTTAAAGCAGCAGAGCCAGAGGCTGCACATTGTAATTAATGGGAAAATTAAAAAACAATCACAGAGATAAAAAAGAAACAAATCCCAAAATATTTAGAAGAAAACCATGGCACGCAAAAAAGGACAGCAAGAGGGAAGGAGGGCCTATGCCCAACTTACCAGTGCCTCCTCCCCGGGGGCCTAGTGGGTTTCCTGCTTTTCTTCAGGCCCCCTAAGCACTCGAAATTCGTGGTAAACAGTGCTATATCCTGGGAGGCTGCTTGAGAAGCAAGGGCGTACCCTCGTTCCGGGCACCATGGGCCCTCCCGGACCCAGTCCTGAATTCTCTTCACTGTAGTGTGGGCCAGGAGATTCAGGCCAATCCACATTTCTGCACAAGTCATCCAAAAACGCTGCCACCTGCTGGAGGCAGAAACTACAGGATTCCCTCAGGGCTGCACCAGCAGATATACAAAGTGACGTATCACTGAAAGTTGCTCATCTGCCTCCACCTGCTGGCAAGGGAGCATAACCCACTCATCTGGACTAGTCTAACAGGAGTATAAGAAAGGGCAGGTTGTGTGTGTGAATTGCACTGGTACTCATTGTGTGCTGTCGTACTGCAGTTAACACAAGTGCACTTACACTAACTCAAGAGCAGGCATTAAAGCGCACCCCGCAAACTGTGAATGACCTTAGTGCATGATCAGGAATTCCACTGAGGCACATAAAATCTTACTGCACTTTACTCAAAAGAAACTGCTTGAGTTAAGAAATAGGCTGTAAGTAGAAATATATTTTGAAAACTTAAGTGCCAATCCAATATTTTTAGAAGCCAATCTAGAAAAAACAAAAAACAAAAAGCAAAAACAAAACCCCACCTTTCTTTGTTATTACTATTTTGCTTGAGTTCTGCTTTTTTTAAAATTTTGTTCTGTTTGAATGTAGATTTTGTTTCATTTTAAATTATTTTGCTTTTCTTAATGCTTGACAGCTAAGGGCCAAATGTCAAGCCCTTAGATTAAAGGGCTCCTGAAACAGATGTTGCTTTTTGAAGGAAATGAGGTTAAGGCTAGAATAAAAATGATTGTGCTAACCAATAAGGGTTTGATGCACCTGGTGATTTATGGCAAAACAGCTGGAAAGTCCTGGGTTTTTTTCCTCTGCTAAAGCTATTGAATACAGAAATTATTTACACTTTGGCAGTAGATGGCATTGATCCTCTACAGGTCAGCAAAACATCATTCATACAGAAATGCCTTTATTTTCTTCCTCTCCAACTCTAGATCAGTTGCCTCTGTGAAGTCTTCGTATTATAGAGAACACTGCGCACACAATTTTTTTTTATTCTGAAACCCTTTGCAAAGGCAACTGATCTAGAGATGGCAAGGAAGAAAATACTCAATTTCAAGTTTGAGACTTGCTCTTTCCAATTGGCATCTAGCAGGTTTTCCTATAACAGCAGCTCTTCACCACTAATATTACTACTAATCTGAGGATGTTATAGTGTCAGGCAAAAATAAAACCCCAAACCAGGAGTTACTGCTGGTAAATTTACAGAACAGCACATGCAAACCTGCATATGCTACATTATATGATCGTAATATCCTTACACATGCAATACTGGCCTCCTTGTCTATGAAATGTCATATTCAGTGTAAAGATCACCCCACATGTATTGTCTCAGACATGGAAGGCTGCTATGCACTCTACAGCCAGTCTGCCCATTCAGTACTACAAAAACAGGAAGTAGAAGCTGAGTCCTTACCACAGCCAAAGTTGATTGCCCCTAATAGCTCCAGGTACGTGTGTATCCGTCCTATACAGTTAACATCACCGCAGTTCTTCAGGCCTGGGCGTACAGAGGTTTTATTCAGATACCTGGGTTTGCATTTGTCCCTACATAAAGCAATAGTAAGGAAAGAAAGATGTATGTATCTTTTGTTAAGACAGACTCATTCTTAATCTTTTCTGACACAATATTTCAATGAGACTATTCATGGCTGCTTTCAATGGGAAAGCAGGCACAAATCTTTTGAAAAAGCAGAGTATACACTACATTTTCCTAGAAAAAAAGGTGTGGGTACTAATATGCAGGGCTCTTATTAATACATGGGGGCCATGGGTCAGTTTTAGCAGGCAATGAAAAAGGTGCCAGTACTCTGTACCATTGCATACCCTCTCAAAAAATGTATTGAGTATACATAATGCCTAACACACTCCTGAAACTCTAGTGGCTCTTATGACTGGAGGTTAAAGCATTGTTGCTAGCAAAAATGATCATATTCCTGGGCAAAATAAGTATTTCAGTCTATTGAGACCTCCATGCTGACTGTTCAATTAATCCTCATCAAAATACTATGCAAAACATCCTGTTGATGCATGCAACATATAAATACAACCTATACTACATGGACACAAGGACCTTTTCTTTTAAAAAGATACTGCTACAATAACAAATAACTTTATTAAAAGAAGGGCTTAAAATATAAGAAAAACAAATACAGTTGGATAAAAAACGGCTAAGAGAAAACCTAAAAAAACAAATAAATAACGTAACTTGGATTCTCACTGTGGATTTTATTTACAAAAAAAAGAAAACAGAAACCAATAACTCTCCATCGTTCTCAAAAATAAACAAATAAAAAAAAATAAGAACTACCATATTAGGCCAGACCACAAATCCATCAAGGCTAGTATCCTGTTTCCAATCGTAGTCAATGCAGTGGATAGATTCTATGCTGCTTACCCTTAGTAAGTACTGGCAAGTTCAATGCAAGGCACTGATAAGGGAGGTAAAGAGAAAATTTGAAAAAAAGCTTGCCGTAGATGCAACCGTGCACAAAATCCTTTTCAAGTACATTTGTGGCAAACACCTGTGAGGGAGTCAGTTGGATCATTAGATGATGAAGGGGTAAATGGTGCACTGAGAGAAGACAAGGCCATAGCGGTGAGACAGAATGAATTTTTTGGAAACTTACCCATGCTAGCAATGATATTTAAAGGTGACATATCAGAGGAATTGAAACAACTTTTGATAAATTTGGAAGATGTAATACAGCTAACTGATAAACTAAAGAGCAGCAAATCACCTGAACCAGATGACAAACATCCCCGGGTGCTGAAAGAACTGAAATATGAGATTGTAGAACTACTATTAGTAATATGTTATCTATTGTTAAAATAATCTGTAGTACCCAAAGATTGGAGAGTTGCCAATGTAATGCCAATTTTTAAAAAGGATTCCAAGACTGATCGGGGAAACTACAAATCAGTGAGTCATGATATCAGTATTGGGAAAAATGGAAAAAACAATTATAAAAAACAAAATTACTGAACAAGTAGGAGTCATGATTTAATGGCAGAAAACCAACATAGGCTTAACCAATGAACATCTTGTGGTTAGCACAAAGCACAACTATCTAGTACCCAGAAGATCAAGGGTTTGACTCCCACTGGCACGCCTTGTGACCTTGGGCAAGTCACTTTACCCTCCACTGCCTTGGAAGAAGAGGCCTAGCAATCTACTTCCAGTGATACATTGCCAAGAAAACCCGGAGGCAGCTGGGTTGCTAGGAGTCAGCACTGACTTTATGGCACTTAAAAAAAAAATTATATATAGATATAGATATAGATAGATAGATAGATATGTAGATATAGATAAATAGATATAGATAGCTATATAGATAGATAGATAACAGATGAGCCGGCTGATATAGTGTATCTCGATTTTCAGACAGCCTTTGACAAAGTCCATCATGAGAAACTCTGGGGGAAATTAAAAAGTCATGAGATAAGAGGCAACATACTATTATGGATCAGGAACTGGTTGAAAGACAGAAAACAGAGTGTATGTCTAAATGGCCAATTTTCTCAAGGTGAATAGTGGAATGCCCCAGAAATCTGTGCTGGGCCCGCTGCTTTTTAACATATTTATAAATGACCTGGAAATGGGAAGAATGAGAGGTAATCAAATTTGCAGATGACACCAAATTATTCAAAGTTGTTAAAAAGAGTACTCTAAAAAGCTTGCAAGAGGACCTTGATAGATTGGAAGACTGGACGTCCGAATGACAGATGATATTTAATGTGGACAAGTGCAAAGTTATGCACTTAGTGAAGAACAGCTCAAAGTATGGTTACACGATGCAAGGTTCCACATTAGGAACCACCACCCAGGAAAAAGATTTAGGAGTCACTGAGGATAATACGTTGAAACCCTTTACCCAGTTTGCAGTGGCGGCCAAGAAAGTAAATAGAATGCTGGGAAACAAAGAAAGGAATGGAGCATAAAACCAAGGATATTATAATGCCTCTGTATCACTACATAGTGCGATCACACCTTGAATATTGTGTGCAATTCTGGTTGCCATATATTAAAAAGGATATAGCAGAATTAGAAAAGGTACAGAAAAGAGCGACAAAAATAGTAAAGGGGATGGAAGTATATCCCTACGAGGAAAGGCTTAAAAGGTTAGGGCTCTTCAACTTGGAAGAAAGATGTCTGAGGGGAGATATGATAGAGGTTTATAAAATAATGAATGGAGTAGAATGGGTAAATGAAGATCGGTTGTTTACTCCTTCAAAAAACAGAAAAACTAGGAGACACATAACGAAGCTACAATGAAGCACACATTTAAGATTAATCGAAGAAAGTAATTTTTCACTCAATGTGTAATCAAACTCCGGAATTTGTTACCAGAGAACATAGTAAAAACTATTAGTTCAGATGGATTTAAGAGAGGTTTGGATGAGTTCCTGGAGGAAAAGTCCATAAACCATTATTAAAGGTGACAAGGGAAATCCACTGCTTACCCATTGGACAAGCAGCATGGAATCTGTATACAGGTACTTGTGAACTGGATTGGTCATAGCTAGAAACAAGATACTGGGCTTGATGGACCCTTGGTCTGACCCAGTACGGCATAGTTTATGTTCTTATAAGCAGTGACTTTCCCTGAGTCTCCCTTGTTAATAACAGTTTATGGACATTCTTTTGGTTATTTGTACAAATATTTTTTAAACTCGTCTACATTAAGGGGATACTTTTATAAGGAGCCACAGAAAGTTACGCACTTAAATCACGGTATTTTAATGGTTTATGCAGGTCAATGGGCACCTAGGCACAAACTTTAGGTGGTCGCTATTCTGTAAATATGGGCATTAGGCCAATTGTGCATTCTTTCATTGTGGGCATGCACATAGGCAGAGCTTGGGCAGAACACAAATTTATGCACATAAATTATAAAATATTATAAATCTAGGCGTGGGCATTTACACCAGCCACAGAGCTGGTTTAAGTGCCCATTCCTAAATTTAATGTGCGCATTCAATCATTCATGCCTCTATTTTATAAAGTACTCATGTATTTGACTTTATAAAAACAGGCATTAGTGGCAGATAGAAAGAAATGTGTTAACTATGTGGGACTTGATAGAATTAAATTCTGTTATATTTTGTGAGATATTGTACTCAGAATTGCACACAATACACAAAGGTATAGTCACATCACGAAGGGAGAGAGGCATGATGATAAAAATCATTAAGAGAAGAATGAAACCGAGACTAACATTCCGTTTGCCTTCTTTTGGCCACTGCCACACACTGATCTTTTTTCTGGCTGGTGACTCAATACAGAGCCTAGCAATGTGTAATTATAGTCTGGATTATTCTTCACTATATGCATCACTTTGCATTTGTCCACATTAAATAACACCTGTCATCTGGATGCCCAGTCTCCCTAGTCTTCAAAAGGTCATCTTGCAATTTTTCAGAATCCACTGTGATTTAACAACTTTGACTCATTTTGTGTTGCATGTAAATTTAATCACCTCACTCGTTTGCATTTCCAGATCATTTATAAATACATTAAAAAGCGCTAGTTCCAGTGCAGAGCCCTATGGCACTCCACTGTTTGCCTTTCTCCACTGATAGACCAGCCCATCTAGCCCTGCTCACTTTCTTCTTTTTTTAACCAGTTCCCAATTCACAATAGGATATTGTCTTCTATCCCATGAAGTTTTATTTTCTCAGGAACCTCTCATGAGGGACTTGATCAAAAATCTCAAAATTAAGATATCAACCAGCTCACTTTTATCTACGTTTATTAATCTTTCAAAAAAATGTAGCAGAGTGGTGAGGCAAGAATTCTCTCAGCTAAATCCAGGTTGGCTCTGTTCCATTAAAACCATAACTATCTATGGCAGGCTTACTAAAGTGCAATATTAGTCTGCTCTCCTGCATCTTAAGTACAATTCTTAAGATGTGTTAAGCACAAAGCATGTGCAATAAATGCATAGGGATGTGGCAAGCATCCGTCTTGCATTTACCACAGAAGGCAGACCTTTTCAGCATGGGCTCACATTACATGCCTCTGCACCCACGCTATCTGCTGAGGCATGTAATGCAGGCCCCAGTGCTAAAAGTAAAAAGCACAATTCCCACAGCACCACAACCCGAACCTCCAGAATATAACTCCCCTGATCCAAACCCCCTAATAACAGTCCCTCAACAAGAACACACCATCCTCCCCGTGGGTCTGACTTAGCCGGGATTTACCCTGGCAGTCTAGTGGACTGGGTCAGGAATGGTACCCCCCCCCCCCCAATCTCAGAGCTGCCAGGGTTCAAAATAGCGGATATGTTATCTAGCAGTAGTACTGCAAAACTACTTGATCATTTAACCCTTTCGCGTCCACAACCGACATAACTTAGGATACGATTAATAATTTTCTGGAAATATTGAATCCGGTGTAACATTCGGGGAAAATAGAAGGTTGCCATATGGCAACAACAGCCATGAGAGAGTTAAACCTGCCCTTTGTATGGCGTGTGTAAAACTCACAAGTGTACACATAAATTAGGGCATTTTATAATCAATTTGATCAACGCATATGCTTGTGAAATCTGCCCACACTCCACCCACCAACAAAGGATGCACTGTCATGACAGAGTGCATGCTTTTACTCCAGATAGAATTTTATAAAAACAATCCCCAAAAGGGCCTGATTTTATGACATGGTGCCTATGATAGAACGCAAAATAAAGTCAACACACGGCACCTACATGCCTTTATAAAATAGGCTCCCAGAACCAGTTCCAAATGTGCAAATGCTGATGCAGACATTTATACCTGTTCTGAATGCACTCTATGCATGTAGCTGTATTTAATAAAATATCCATTTATTTAATTTACTTAACCGGTTTTATATACTGCCTTTCGACACGTCAAGGTGGTTTACATCAAACAGTAACTTGGTTTGCATTGAACAGAAGAGTGCATACATAAAACCAGCAACTATGAATACAGCAAACAGTAGAGAACATATTGTACATTAGACCATAGTTGTAACATCAGACCTTCATGGCAACATGAACATAGGTAACTATATTCAGTAAATGTGCAACAATATAAATTATGAGACGAGAACCAGGCTTGAGTCTTAGGAGATTAGGTTGGGGGGGGGGAGGAATGGTAGGGCATGTTTAGTCTGGTGCCTTGGAGAAATGCGCATAGAACAGGTAAGTTTTTATTTTCTTTCAGAAATTTTTGAGATCTTGTAGTGCGCGAATGTCATCTGGTAGAGCATTCCAGAGTCTCGGGGCAAACAGGGAGAAATCCCTACTTGATGTTCAAGCATTATGTTTCCAGTTGTCTGTAGGGATAACACGAGTGGTTTGGGTGCTGGTCCTTCTGGTTCATTTGTCAGGTGGTCTTTCTATAAGTGTTTCTAGATGATCTGGTAATAGATAGTGGAGTGCTTTGAAGGTAATGATCAATGCTTTGTACTTAACACGGGCTCTTATTGAAAAGCCAATGGAGGTTACCGAGTATCAGAGTAATATGCTCACGTTTGGGGGTGCCAGTTAATACCCTTGTGGCGGTGTTCATGGCCATCTGCAGCGGGTGGATTGATGAGACTGATAATCCCTGTAGCACAACATTGCAGCAATCAAAATGAGGCAGAGTTAAGGCTTGGAAAACTGTCTGAAACTAGATTTGGTCCAGGAGTGGTTGAGAGCTTTGACTGTTTTTATTTTCTGGTAGAAGAGGCTCATAGTGGAGTTTATGTGCTGAGTTAGAGTAAGACCCTTGTCCAGTATGACCCCAAGGAATCTTACATTAAATTTAGTGTGGATCTTTTCTCCACCCATATCTGCATAAGGTGAAGGTGAGAAGCAGAGATCTCTGGTGACATGAAGTAGCTCCATCTTTTGGTAGTTTAAGTTAAGGTTACGGCCCTCATTCTAGAACACGGGTTGCAGGGCTGCCCCGCAAGCCACCTATACTATTCCCGCATAGGCTCTCCCCATACATCCTGTGCTTCAGGAGGGGGAGCGCCTTTGGGGGTGGGAGAGGGGAGGGGATAGCCCTTGGGGGTGGGAGAGGGGGCAGAGTGGGGACAGGCCACTCAGCAACATGTACAGGACCGATACAGATCATGACCCTGTACATGCTGCCGTGCCTGCTGGGGCAAGCTGCTTATACCACCTCAGAAGGTGGTATAAGTAGCATTTTTAACTGGATCGGGTCACGGCAGCCACCACCGGGGCCGGGAGAGGAGAGGTCCCCACCGCCCAATCCAGGCCATGGCAGGCCAGCTGTGGGTTGGACGGCAGGGATTTTGAGGGCCAGGAACATGGCAATCTGGGGTGCCTGCGGGGAGGACATCCCTACAAGCAGAAGGGGCACGTCAGGCCGTGTTCAGGTTCGATTCTGGCTCCTGCAGGAATGTATTGTTCCCACAGACCAGAATCGGGTCCTAATGGAATGGGGTGCCATCTGTTTTAAGCCATTACAAGACAGCATTGAAGTAGTCTATCAGTGGAGTGCATACTGGAGCAAGGGTGGAGATGAAGGGCTCTCATATGTAGTCAGGAGTGTAGAGGGCATAGGGTTCTTAGCTTGTGAGATAGTGGCCTGAAAGTGATTTGCTAATGCTTGTGGTGAGAGGGAAAACAGGGATGGTCCCTGCTGTAGGATTCTTCAGTGTTGCACTTAGTATGTCGAAGAGTTTCCGTGGACGATTAATTGATTTAAATATTAGCTTTGTGTAAGTTTTTTTCTGGTTCTGTTGATGATATCCTGGTATTCTTGCAGCATGCTCATGTATAAATAAATAAATATATGCCTCACAGTCTGATGAGGATTTGGAACGTCGCCATTTTCTTTCAGTCTTTCGAAGCTTACGCTTTAAGTACCTCAGATCTGTTATGTACCATGCAGCACAATGTCGTTGTGTGATGGTACTAGAGGAGCGAGGAGTTAAAGCAGCATAAGATAGGGTGTTATGCCAATTCTCCACTAATGTGTCCAAGTCATTGCAGGCCATGGTCAACTTAGGAAGGATAGTGTTAAGAAATGTTTCCTTGTTTCAGCTCTTGAATAGTCTTGGTGGGGGTGGGATTTGAGAGATTGTGCTTGGTCATGGGATGTAGGTATGGTAAAATTGAGGATCATATGGTCTGACCAGGGGACTCTATGTATGGTAGGTGGAAGAGGTTGGTGGGAAGGATCATGTTGCTTGTTGGTGAAGATGAGGTCCAGTCTCCCTCCTTTTTCATGTGTGGGCTCTTCTACAATTTGGTGGTAATCAAGGGTTTCCATCGCCTCCAGGAAAGCATTTTCTGGTCCACACCGAGTTGATTGTAGATTGAAATTCCAGAGGAGGATAGCATGCTTGCTAAGGGTGGATATATCGCAGGCTGACTGAAGTAGGGTGGGGAGTTGGTCATCCATAGGGGTGACTGTTCGGTATGTTAGGCAGATGGTCAGGAGCTTATTAGAGACAGTAAATAGATCCAAGTCATGTGCAGTGTCTGCAGCATTCTGACAGAGTTGTAAGTGTTGTTTAGCTAGAATCAAGACTCCCCCTCCTTTATGGTCCGCTCTGTGTGAGTGGAATAGGTCGCAGTCTGGTGGCAGTAGTTGGTTTATTAGTGCAGAATCTGTATTTGAAAGCCACGTTTCAGTGATGCACATGAGGTCTAAGTCATTATCAAGGAAGCAGTCTGATATGATTGGGATTTTATTCCTCACGGAATGAACATTTACAAGGGCATACCTTAAGTGAGTAGGTGTGGTATGTTAGGATGTAAGGTAAAGAGATCATTAGGTCTGATTCAGATTAGAGATTGTGTTCCTATGTCTAGGGTATTGTGGGGTGCTTGTGATGACATTTGAGGAGCTATGTCGAATGACTGTGATGGGATGTCCATTGTAGGTCAAAGTTTATTTATTTAATTTTATTTTATTTATTTATTAACAAGACTTGATATACCGCCCAAACCGAAGTGTCAGAGCAGTGTACAGTAATAAACAAGGGGGAGGCTACTAAAGAAGTACAGGAAGAAAGGAACGCCATTTAATTGACAGGAAAGCATTATTGAGACAAAGGAAGAAAAATAGGAAAGAAACAAAGTTGCACGACTAGACAGGCTGATCGCTGAGGGGGGAGGGCAGAGGGAAGGAAGAGGAGTAGGGTATGGCATTAGAATTGTCACAGGGGAGCTGGAAGGTTAAAAGCCTGAGTGAAAAGATGAGTTTTAAGAAGAGCTTTAAAGCAAGGGAATGAAGGTTCGGTGCGGAGCAAATGAGGGAGAGAATTCCATAGTGTGGGCTCAGGAAAAAGAATGCAGAGTGACGTTTGAGTTCAAGATGTGCCTGGGACAGAGAAGCAAGAAAAAGGCGAATGCTGTGGGAGGATCGGAGGAGGCGAGGGACAGGCTGGTGGTAGATGAGATCAGACAAATACCGAGGAGTACCCGTGTGAAGAACTTTGTGGGTAGTGATAAGGTACTTGTAAACGAATCTGAATTTAACAGGAAGCCAATGAAGAGAGAAAAGGCAAGGAGTGACATGGTCAAAAGGGGAAGAGTAAGTGACTACACGGGCAGCGGTGTTTTGGACGAGTTGAAGTCGACGGAGCTGGTAGGAGGGAAGGCCAGCGAAAATTGAGTTACAATAGTCTAAACGGGAGATTACAAGAGAAAGAACCAGAGTGGTGAGAGAACTTGCTGAGAGGTAGGGCCAGACGGATCTAATACGACGGAGATGAAGAAAACTACGAAAAATGCAATGCAATGCAATGTTTGCCTTCGAGTCAGTCCTGACTCCTGGCGACCCAGAAGCTCCTGGGTTTTCTTGGCAGTGTCACCGGAAGTAGACTGCCAGGCCTTTCTTCCGAGGCAATGGAGGGATAAGTGACTTGCCCAAGGCCACAAGGCGTGCTAGTGGGAATCGAACCCTGGTTGCTTGGATACCAAGCCAGTGTTCTAACCACTAGGCTACTCCTCCACTCCCAAGGGAAGAAATATGTGGGTGAAAAGACAAAGAGGAATCAAGGCTGACACCAAGATAACGGAGTGAAGAAACAACAGGAATAGGGAGGGAGGACATTGTGGGAGCTAGAGTGGGGGGAGTTGGAGAGAAGGAGAACCAAATAGCAGAGGACTCAGAAGGGTTGACACAGAGAAAATGATCAGAAAACCAAGTAGCAATGAGATCCAGACAGGCATGGAGAACAGAGAGATCCGGAGATGTAGAGCTGGTGTGGTGAATAAGGAGAATATCATCGGCATAAAAGTAAGAGGAGATACCGGTCTGCTGAATGAGGAGGGCGAGAGGAACGAGGAAGATATTTATTTTATTTATTTATGCTTTTCTTCTATACCGCCCCTTCCAGAGATCAAGGGCGGTTTACAGAGAACAATTGAACAATTAAAGATATTAAAGAGTAGAGGGGCTAGAATGGAACCTTGGGGAACACCACAGTGCAGGGGGAAGGAGGAAGAGGTATTGGAGCCTGAGTGAACAGAGAAAGTGCAGGATGAAAGGAAAGAACAGTACCAATGCAACACAGTACCACAAATACCAGAATCAGACAGACGGGTAAGAAGAGTGTGGTGATCAACAACGTCAAAAGCGGCAGAAAGATCCAAAGAGACAGCGAAAGATAGATCACCCCGGTCGTGAGAGTGGTGAAGTTCATTGAGGAGGGCTAGAAGTACAGTTTCAGTGCTGTGACCAGTCCTAAAGCCAGATTGACGGGGATGAAGAGAGAGGGTAGCGTCAAGATGTGCTGAAAACTGGAAGAAAACCAAATTTTTCAAGAACCTTGGACAGAAAGGGAATATTCGAGACGGGCCGCAGTTGGCAGGGAGACTGGGGTCGAGGGAAGGCTTCTTCAGAAGAGGGCGAACCACGGCATGTTTCCAACGGGTGGGAAAGCTGCCAGAAGTGAGACTAGAGTTGATAATGGCCTGGAGATATGGAAGAAGTAAGAGAGAGGGATCGAGGAGCCAGGTGGAGGGGAGGGGGTCAAGTAGACAGGTCGTTTTGTGAGACGAGGAGATGACCTGAATAAGCTCGGTGGAGGTGACAGGTCGGAAAGACTGCCACGTGTGAGAAAAGATACTAGACGGAGGAGCAGAGGATATAGTGGGGAGGAGAGGGGAAAGAGGGGGGGGGGGCAAAGAGAAAAAGAAGAACGTAGAGACTGGATCTTATCAACAAAAATGGAGGCAAGACTCGTAGGACTAGGGGCGGTGGGAGTCCGGACGAGGGGGGATGGGCTGAGGAGGAAGACAGTGAATGGAATACCTGATACAAACGGCGAGAGGAGTTAGAAGAAGAGGCAATAAGGTCTGAGTAATAGGTCCTTTTGGCCTCAGTGATCATAGCATAACGGGGTGTTCACAGCGGAAAGAAGTTAGGGAGATGGAAGAGGGGTGTTTGTGCCAGCGGCACTCGGCACGCCAGAGATAGGTGCGCTGAAGGTATAAACCTGGGTGATACCAGGGATGACGAGTCAAAGGGCGGTAGGGAATGGGACAAAGGAGAGCCAGTGTATCGAGGGCAGCATGACCAATCGGGTAGCCATGAGTTGCAGAAGGTGAGTCCCCACAGATATTCTGCAAGACTTTAGCGTCCAGCAACACTATCACTCCGGTAACCTGAACAAGAAGGGTCGGAGGGCAGGAGTTGCTTACACCCCGAGATTATTATGGAGTACCGCCTGGCCAACGGCACTGTCCCTGCAGGACTCGCTCTCCAGGCAGTAGTGAGCTGCAAATGTATGAATTGAAGACTATGTGGCGGTCTTGCAGATTTCCGTCACCGGCAATGAGCGGCAGTTGGCCACTGAGGCGGCCATCGCCCTCACGCGATGCGCTATGATACGGTGCTCGAGAGAGAGGCCAGCTCATTCAGAGGCAAGGGCAATACTGTGCGCATCCATGTGGACAGAGTTTGCTTAGTCATGGGGAGCCCCAGTCTGCTGAGTCATAAGACACGAAGAGCTGAGGAGCTTCTTCATTGGGCCCGAGTCCGCTGTAAGTAGAAGTCAGGGCCTGTTTGCAATCTAGTATATGAAGTACTAGTTCCTCCTTGCTGGCGTGAGGCCACGGGAAGAAAGTGGGGAGGACCACCTCTTGGTTGAGATGGAAAGGAGACATCACCTTCGGGAGGAATTTGGAGTGTGTGTGGAGCATTGCCCTGTTCTTGTAGAACCTTGTATATGGTGATCTGCCACCAGGGTCTGGAGTTCACTCACTCTTCAAGCAGACATGAAGGCCACCAAAAGGGCCACTTTGCAAGACAGGTACCACAGGTGGCAAGTGGCCAGGGGCTCGAACAGCAGTTTGGTGAGCTGGGAGAGGATCACATTGAGGTCCCACTCTGCTGCTGGAGAGTGGAGAGAGGGCTTGGATAACAGAAGTCCCAGAGGAACCTGAAGACTAGGAGTTGGCTTGAGAGTGGTTTTCCCTCGATAGGGTGGTGATGAGCAGCTACAGTGCTCAGATGTACCTTCACCAAAGTTAGATTTCAGCACAGTATGTGACAGGTGCAATAGGTACTGAAGTACTATTTGCACATGGCAGGAAAGGGGATTCTCCTCCCTTTCCGCACACCAGGCAGAGAACCTTCTCCACTTAAAGGCATAAGCCTGTCTGGTAAAGGGTTTCCAGGAGGCCAGTAGGATCTCAACTTCTCCTGGAAGACTGAAAGGTACCAATGCTACCCTTCCAGCAGCCATGCTGTTAACATTGGCAACCCCAAATTGGGGTGCAGGAGGGAGCCCTCCTCCTGGAACAAGAGGTCTGGGGCTTGGTCCACAGGGACAGAGTGCCACAGACAGGGAAAGCAGCAGAGGGAAACAAGGTTGCTGGGCCACCTGGGGGCAATCAGTATAACTGATGCCCTTTTGCTCTGGAACTTGAAGAGGGTCCTGATGACCTGGTGGGGGGGGGGGGGGGGTCGGGTCGGGTCGGTGGGAATGCATAGAGTAGGCCCTCGGACCATGAGATCAGGAAGGCATCTGATGCCACTTTCTCCCACTGCAGCTGATGGGAGCAGAAGCGGGGTAACTGCGTGTTGTCCGGAGTGGCAAATAGGTCCATCATGGGCCTGCCCCAGAGGTGGAAGAGCTGCTTTGTTACTCCGGGGTTTAAGTGCCACTCGTGTGGACGAAAGACTCTGCTCAGCCTGTCCGTTAGGCAGTTGTCCTGGCCCAGGAGGTACACCGCTCGCAGATGCATGCTGTTGCGTATTGCAAAGTAGAGAAGGGCCACTGCCTCCTAGCAGAGGGAGTATGAACCCATGCCCCCTGCTTGATATAAAACATGGCGACCTGGTTGTCCATCTGGATCAGCACAGGTCGGTGTCGCAGGCAGTGGCAGAATGCTCATAGGGCCAAGAAGATTGCCCTGTGCTCCAGGAGACTGATCTGCTCCTGATACCAGCTGCCCTGTAGGTGGCAGTCTCTGCATTTTGCCCTCCCAACTCCACGAAGGAGGGAGTCTGTGGTCAGGGACCTCTGCGGCGCAGGTGCCGGGAAGGGCATTCCTGCCTGGAGGTGGTGCACGTTTTGCCACCAGTTGAGGGACTCCGCCAGCTGGCAGGTAACCCTGACCCTATCCTGTAGCCTGCCCATGGCCTGAGTCCACTGCAAGCATAGGCACCACTGGGCTGTCCACATGTGTAAGTGGCTTGACGGCTTCACATGGACCGTTGAGGCCATATGGCCCAGTAGGCGGAGGAGGAGATGAGCTGACACTGACCAGTGGCATTGTACCTCTCCTGCCAGTTGCCTGAGGCGTTCTGCTCTCTCTCCTGAGATGATGGCCTTGACTTGTAACATGTCCAACTGAGCACCTATGAACTCCAGACTTTTGAATGGAGTGAGGTGGGGTAGTTGATGACAAACCCCAGGTGCCACAGCAGGAAGGTTGTGGCCTGACTGACCTCCGAGGCCGTACTGCCTCTAATGAGCCAATCGTCCAGGTAGGGGAAGGCGAAAGACCCTTGTAGGCGCCTACCACCACCAGGCATTTGGTAAAGATCCACGGTGAGGAGGCCAGGCCGAAGGGTGGCACCTGTACTGGTAGTGCCCTCCTCCCACCATGAACCATAGGTACCTGCCTATGGGAGGGGTGGATCAGGATGCGCGTATACACATCCTTTAGGTCCAAGGAGCACAGCCAATCTCCCTGGGGGAGGTAAGGCAAAAGTGTTCCAAGGAAGAGCATCTTGAACTTCTCCTTCATCAGAAACTTGTTTAAGTTTCTCAGGTCTAGTATGGGCCTGAGGCCCCTTAGTTCTCTTTGGGACAAGGAAGTATCTGGAGTAGAAGCCTTTTTCCCCGATAGATGTTTGGGTACAGGCTCCACTGTGTTGTTCCTGAGCAGACCTGCTGTAGGTGGAAAAGGTGTCCTTCCCTTACCACCTGCAGTACCTACTGGTCAAAGTGACACTGGCCCACCTGTGGGCTTAGAGTGCTAGGCGGCCTTCTGTGGGCTGGTGAAGGTCTCCCGGGGCAGGGGAGGGAGGGGAGTGGAGGCCCTGCCCAAAAAGTCAAAAGCTTCCCCCAGGCTGGGCAGAAGCTGGGACTTCGGCTTCCGAGCTCCATGGCTGTGTCTTTTAGGGTGAGAACCCTGTTGCTGGCCCGAGAAGGGCTGGTTGTGGTGACTCTGCTGAAAGGGCCCCTTTTTCCTCGGGAACAGGGGTCTTTTCCCCGATGGTTTCTTACCGGGAAAGGAGGAGGTCTTTTTGGAGAGCCTCTGTTGAGTCACCACATCGGCCTCGATCTCGGCTGCCTTGTTGGCCATAAACTTGTCAAACAGGTTCTCCCCAGTGTAGGGGACATCGAGCAGCTTGTCTTGGACCCATTGCTCAAGGTATGAAGACTACAGCCAGACGCCGATGCCAGACGCTGCTACCCGAGCTTCTGACTCAAAGTTGTCATAGGCCACCCAGAAAAGGAACTTAGAACAGTCCTTCATCCCAGAAGTCAGGGATTGGAGCTATTGGAGGGGTTCCCTGGTAAGCCCCGCTGAAAACTCAGACAACTCCTGGGTTAGGGCCTTTAGGTACATGCCTATGAACAGTTCATAGGCTTGAATATGGCAACCCAGCATGGAGCCCTGGTAACACTTGCACCCAAAGGCATCGAGGGCTTTAACATTCCTTCCAGGAGGGACCAAAGAGTGGGTCTTCTGGCTTAAGTTTCTGCATGGTCGACTCAACGAGATGGAGTTTTGTGGGAGTTGGGGCTTGTGAAACCCGAGATCTTTTAGGATGCAGTAGATGGCGTCGAGGTGCCTGCTCACCACAAGCATAAGAGGCTGGCGTCTCCTACCTAAGTAGCAGTCGCTCGAGGATCAGCTTGCACAGGCACCCTGAGAGTCTCCTTTGCTGGAGAATCATACTGGAGAATCTCCAGTTCATTCATCTGCAGATCTTCCTCCACCTTGGTTTGCACCGAACGGGCTGTGGCCATATCCTTGACAAAGTCATGGAAAGCCACATCTTCTGGGGGAGAATGGTGCCAGGGTGCCAGGTCCGAGGGAATATCTTTGTGCCGCTTTGTTTCCAGGGATGCCTTGTTGTCAGTCTCCCACTTGGAATCAAGCGATGACGACGAGTCCGAGGCCCTGCGACTCATGACGTCAAGGCTGGGGTTGAGTGGCCAGCGTCCTCCGAAGGACCTGGGGTTTGAGTTGCAGAAACTGGCCAGGGAGGATCGGATCCCCGAGGAATGGGACAGAAATCTCGACCAGCACCAAAGGCTTACCCGAGGGCGAGGGCGCTCGGCTTGACGACCAGAGACTCCTCTGCAGTCAGGGGCCTGGTCGTCGGCACAGATGCAGACGAACCAGCCATCATTGCCTGCTGCAGGGCCAGGATAGCAGTGATGTTCTGCTCCAAGGCTGCCATTCTGATTTCCAAGCCAGAAGGCTCTGCAGCTTTTGGCATGGGCACAGAGGACCTCAGGCCCGGCGCTGGTACTCTCGCGAGTGCATCCTTGACAAACCTCGCATGGTCTCCACCAGCTGAGGAATCCTTCTTGAGAACCTTGGTAGGGCGCTTCTCGGAGCCACCCAAGTCCCTCCGGGTGGTTTTACTGGTTCCTCCGGTGTAACCTCTGTGGATTTTGAGGATTTTTTTTCTTCTTCTCTGTTGGGGTCCGAGGTTTTCTCAGAGGAGCTGCAGCCATAGGCCTCATGGGAAGTGCTGGGCTTGGAGCCTGGTGTCAGGGAACCTGGTGCCATCAGACCTGGGGAACAGTTTTTCCTGCAACTCTGACCTCTTTTTATTGGTTTTAGGCATCATGGCCTGGCACAGGTTGCAGGAGATGCCGTCATGGTCCGGGCCCAGGCAGCAGTCATGGGTGTCAGCCACTGACAATGTTTGACTGCAGCGGTCACATTTTTTGAACCCACCGGGAGACATGATGGGGAACACCCGGATGGGGTCGACGACCCCTGGGCGAAAAAGGGCACATACGCTGGTCAAGGTGAGCCTCAATCAAAATAGACAAAAGGAGCCGAGAACAGCGCTGGTGACTGTGATGGCTTGAGGCAGTAAGAGGAACCGGGAAACTCACTATTTTAAGGATAATTAGCAAGGATTTTTATGGGGAAACAGAATAGATGTCCATTGGGCTCCGCAGAAAAAAAGGAGACTGAGCAAGGTGGCATCCTTTGCCAGGAAGGGGATCACGCATGTGTGGTAGCATGTTCAAAAGACTTTCTTTGAAAGCAGGGGAAATTCTCTGCATAGACTTTGTTGGTGCAGATGTCATCCATATGCAAGGACTGACTTCCTGCTTGTTCCTGGAGAACCCATGTGCAATCTTGTTGGTCTACATACATACATATATATGAGTAAACATAGAAACATGATGGCAGATATCTAGTCTGCCCTTCCATACCAACTACTATAAACCTCCCCCCCCCCCCCCCACTTTAGAGATCTTCTGTTGCACAAGTTTATAAAGATCTTTTCCTTTACTCAAAGGATGTAATTTGTGAAGCATTTTGAGCATACAAAGCATATTTTACATATGGAAAAGGACTCAAACTATGTGGGAGAACACTTGCCCAAAGATAGCGCTTATTTTAACAAGGACCATGCATAGCAGGTCCCAGAGGTGCAGTTTGGGCAAAGTTGCAATGGACGTGCATATTTTATAAAATACGTGAATGCAAGCAGTGAGTACACACACCAATTTTACACTTGCTTTAGAGGAGGTGTAAATTTGTGTGGGAGGATTCGTACACTACTAGGACTGGTTCCAGGTGTCCATATTATAAAATACGCAAGGAATCCTAAATTTCAAAATTTTAGAAAGGACCCCAAAATTAGTAGAGCAGTTAATGCTTCTAGAAAGACATCCTGAACGAATCAAGGCCACAAAGCCAGGGTTGCTCAATTAGCTCATCATTGATCCACCAAGACTCAAAAAACAGAAGCCATAACACCTCATCTAGAGCCAAAGTTGTTCTCAAATTTTTAATTTGCTTAAATGACTTATCTTTAAATAATCATATTTTGAAATTATGATTTAAGAATAATTTAACATTGAGAAATTTGTGCACGTATCAGCTGACAGGCACAATTTTGGCCCTGGCTGAGGCATTATGGCTTCTTTTTGGAGTCTTGGTGGACCAATGATGAGCCAATTGAGCAACTCTGGCTTTGTGGCCTTGATTTTTTCAGGCACTTCTGCTAGAAGCATTAACTGCTCTACTAATTTTGAGGGCCTTTCTAAAATTTTGCAATTTAGAATTTCTTACATATTGTTTGTTGATTATAATCCTATATAGTTTAGACCATTTTTTTGCTGTATTATAAAATAGGCACCTTCTTCCAATTTTGACTTCCGTACCCTGTTTTAAAATCCCTCCCCCCCCCCCCCCAAAAAAAAACAACCCAAAGAAAATCTGACAGTTCTAAAGCAGTGGTTTCTGATTCTGGGCAGCAGAAGCAGTTTATTTATTCAGAAGCTTACTGGAATATATATACAGCTTCTTACCATTGATCCAATATGTAGTTTCTAATCCTTAAGTAACGTTCTGGTGTTTTGGCTGGACGGCCTTCGAAGAATTCTGGAATGGCTTGTTTTTCTTCTTCCATAATAATGTGTCTGTCTATTTCCACTTCCTGTTCAGGTGGTTTTAGCTCCTCCTCTTCCTCCCGATTATCCTCATCCAGCTGAAAAGGCAGTAAAATCACCTCACTATCAACCAATTCCTCCTCCCCTTGGCAAAGTTCCTGATCAAGTAGCTGATTTACAGTTTCAGTGTCCCTCGTTTCATGTTGCTCTTTCCATTCCAAGAGACCATCTGAGTACGTCAGGGAATCTGCGGCTGTATCTACCACATTTTGGTCCATTCTCTTACAACACATTTTTCTTACTCCAGGAGTCAACTCCACCACCTTTGCTGGTTCTGGCACTAGCATTTTCTTCAGTGCAGGTATGGAAGGGCTATCCACTTGTCCATCAGGCTCTAACACACATTCATAGTGATTGGTTTCCATGCATGAACCATTGGAAATATCCGATAATGCAATCAATCCAGGCCTGTCTGGCAATTCATCAGTTAGTAGTAGTAGTTCATCAGTGTCATCTGTGATATCAACTTCTTCATCATCTGACAATTTTTCAATTTTCACCACATTCAAGTTGTGGTCAGCACGGCCCCTTAACTCTACAGGTGCTGCTTGCAACATTACATCTTTCCCCTCCAACTCATCCTCATTCTTATCTTCTACATGCAGACTGGTGGTACCATTCTGATTCACTTCTTTCCTGGACTCCTCCAATTTTGACTATGGAAAAAATTGAAAAAACACTTAGATGTTTCTATCCTGATAGAAATCAAAGAAAATGAGTATTTAAATTGAAAATAGTACAGAAATCAATTATCTTAGTCTTTATGTTTCAGTTCATTGTATTAACTAGCTCACAATCTTAGACGTAGTTTGTCTACCTTCTTTAGGGGTGGGATGAAACAGGGTAAACTTTCTCTCTATCCTCTGATTGGCATCAGTTAGCTGCCTTTCCTTCCCCAACACTTACACTCACTATAACTCCCTCTCTCACCCCTTCTCCCAGACCTGCTAACACCAGCCTCAATCCTCCTATCTGCACAGTTGTAGCTGAAACAATATGGCACAAAAAATATTTTTAGACTTTTAGATTTCTTGATCTTCTATTCTCATTGTCTTCCTTAATCTCACTCAATTCTTCAATTTCTTTCCTCTTTTCTTTATTCTTTCATTTATTTTCATGTCTCTAGCCTTTCCATATTAATTCATTTTTCCACATTTCCTCCTCCTTCGAATATCTAAAATTTCCATCTTCATTTACTGATTTGATCTCAGCATTTCTTATATATTTTCTGCCATGTTCTCATCTTTTGCTTATGATATTCCTAGATTCCATTTTTTTCCTTTTTCTTTATCCTATCTAAAGTATACTTTTCTATTCTCCTCTGCCCCCTCCACTCTCCAACACATACCTTTTATCCACCTCTCTATACATTTCCTTTATCTTTCACTTCTTTTCATCAACCCTCCCTTCCTTCTCTCTCTCCTCAATTCTGCCCCTGCCCACTCATTTCTCTTTCCTCACCTCATCTCACTGCTTCACTCTCCCTGCCCCATCTCTCTATCCCTTCCCTCATCTTCCTCTGTTCTCTCTCTTTCTTCCTCCATTCTCTTATCTCTTACTTCTTCCTTTCCAGAAAGTTCTCTCTCTTCCCCTCCTTCTGGGCACACATACTCCATCTCCTCCTTCATTCCCCTGCAAAGAGTGCACGCTTCTCCCTCTGGGGACACCACTCTCTGGAATAGAGTAGTCGTCAAATGGTGGGATGAGAACAAGAGTACGTGAAATTAGATCTTACCTGCTAATTTTCTTTCCTTTTGTCCCTCCATTCCAGTCCAGTCCAGTCCAGACTCCTGGGTTAACAGCTCCCTTCCAGCAGATGGAGACCGAGAATTACAGGCTTCTGAGATGTCACAGTATAAGAGAGCAGACAGACCACCCCTTAAAGCCAGTATACCATACCAAATTCTATGCACTAGCCAATCAAAACAACTCTATACACTAACGGTAAGAGAACTAACCTCTCAGAGGAGAGGACTCTGCATCAGGTTCCGAATTCTCCCCCCCAAGGGAGTGATCAAATTCCAGATTGGACTAGCCGGCCGAGATTCCTGGGCTGCAATCAAAATCACATGAGCAGGTTCTGGATTGGACTGGATGGACCCAAGTAAAGAAAATAAGTAAGGCATAATTTCACCTTTCATATCATCCGTCCAGTCCAGACTCCTGGAATGCAACAGTACAGCACTTGACAGAGGGAGGGACCTGCAAGTCCGGCCTGCAGCACACATGCACCAAAATGCCTGCACGTCCAATCGCTAATGCTTCACAGATAATGCAGCTATTCGCCAACTGAACTAATCCAAACTCTGCCCAGGAGGTTATTTGTGCCTTGGTGGAACACACTCTCAAGCCCACCAGCAGAGCCTGTCGGCGCAATAAGTAGGCAGAAACGATCACCTGCTTTACCTAGCACGCAATAGAAATTGGTTGGGTGGGAGGCAACAAAGAGTACAAGTAAATGGAGCTCACTCTGAGAGGGATGTTACCAGTGGTGTGCCCCAGGGATCTGTCCTTGGTCCGATTCTTTTTAACATGGCTATGAATGCTGCAGCTAGAGTCCTTCATGGAGCTTCCCGGAAAGACCATATCTCACCTATTCTAAAACATCTTCATTGGCTCCCAATTCAAAGTAGACTCACTTTCAAAATTTTACTAATTACATTCAAAGCCTTCAAAGAACTCTCATCTTCATCAATATCAGACTTGATCCAAACACCACCCCTCAATAGAGACAGAAGGTCAGTAACACTCAATACTCTGTTAGTCCCTAAATCAATATCACAGTGTACCAAAACTACTTCAGACAGGGCCTTTTTATTCTGTGCACCAAGGTGTTGGAATAGCCTCCCTCAAAACATCCGAGCAATACCAGACCTTTTGCAGTTTCGCAAAGCTTTGAAACACTACCTCTTCCTTTTATCTTATCCAGTAAACAATAAAGACATCTCAACCAACCCACAGACCTTCCACTCATACACATACAATACAGATACCCCACAGACCACATACACACAAAACTGAAGCCATGATGATATTATGACTATGTTTATTAATTATATACCCTGTTATCCGAGTTATATTCTCCTGTTTTCTGTAAACACAAAGTACTGTTGAATTGTGTATCTCACTGTTTTTTGTGAACCGCGCTGATGCCTAATAGTGCGGTATATAAGAGTCTATAAATAAATAAATAAATAAATAAACAACATCTTTGTTAGTGATATAGCAGAAGGGCTGTCGGGTAAGGTTTGCCTCTTTGCAGATGATACCAAAATCTGCAATAGAGTAGATACCCAGGAAGGTGTAGATAACATAAGGAGCGATCTAGCTAAGCTTGAAGAATGGTCTAGAATCTGGCAGCTGGGACTTCATGTTAAAAAACGTAAGGTCATGCATTTGGGCTGCAGCAATCCAAGGGAGCAAATATGGTATAGGGGGTGAAGTACTTTTGTCCACTAAAGAAGAGCGGGACCTAGGCGTGGTTGTGTCTGATGATCTTAAAGTAGCTAAACAGGTAGAAAAGGCGACGGCAAAAGCTAGAAGGATGCTTGGGTGCATACGGAGAGGAATGGCTAGCAGAAAAACAGAGGTGATAATGCCTCTGTATAAGTCTTTGGTGCGACCTCATTTGGAGTATAGTGTGCAATTCTGGAGACCGCACCTTCAAAAGGATGTGAACAGGATGGAGTCGGTGCAGAGGGTGGCTACTAAAATGATTAGTGGTCTTCATTATAAAGCATATGAGGACAGATTGAAGGATCTTAATATGTACACCTTAGAGGAAAGGCGGGATAGAGGTGATATGATTGAGATGTTTAAATACCTCCGTGGCATAAATGTTCAGGGAGAGAGCCTCTTTCAACTGAAAGCAAGTTCTGCTACGAGGGGACATGGGATGAGGGTGAAAGGAGATAGATTCAGGAGTGATATGCGGAAATATTTCTTTACGGAAAGAGTAGTGGATCCATGGAATAGTCTCCCAGTGGAGGTGGTAGAGATGAGGACAGTAACTGAATTCAAAAAAGCATGGGACAAATACAGAGGATCTCTAAAGGTAAAAAGGGGACTGTTGTAGTTGTTATGGAAGGACAGACTAGATAGGCCATGTGGTCTTTTTCTGTCATCATATTTCTATGTTTCTATAGTGGCCTTTGAGGCTGCCTCGCCCTTGCGAGGACCTCCAAATGGCATGAAAAGCTGATCAGACCTTCGAAAAGGAGCAGTACACTCAGGTACAAGTACCCGCCATACATCTAAAAAACTGGACATCTTCCAATCCCAACAATATCAGAAGGACCACCATCTGATTCATATGAAAAGATTATACCGCTTTAGGTAAGAAAGACAGAACAGGCCGCAACATCACTTTCTCATCAGGGAACACCAGGAAAGGCTCTCTCTGCAAGATAGCACCTACAAGTCAGAGATCCGGCAAGTGGAACAAATCATCACCAGGAAAACCACCTTGAGGGTCAGGTCTTTTCATGTTGCTGCTCTCAACGGCTCAAAAGGCACCTCCACCAAGGCCGAAAGGACCAGATTAAGGATCCATGCTGAGACCATGGACTGCACCGGGGGTCTCAGATGTTTCACCACCCGAAGGAAGTGAACCACATCCGTGTGTGTTCAAGGTAATACCTTGCACACAGCCTCTGCAGCAGGCTAAGGCCACCACCTGCACCCATAAAGAGACCAAGGACAACCTCTTATTCATACGAGCATGCAAAAAGGCTAAGATCACAGAAATAAGAGCCAACAGTGCTTGCTGCCCCCGATCTTCAAACCAACTCTCAAACAGGTGCCACATGCAAATATATGACAGCAACATGGATTGCTTGTGTGTCTTCAGCAAGGTTGAAATCATCTGTGAAGAGGAGCCTCTCTTTCTCAGCTGAGCCCTCTCAAGAGCCAGGCCGTAAGCAAGAATCGATACACTTGAGGCATGAGCATCGGACCTCGAGACAAGAGGTCAGCTTAGACTGGTAGGTGCCATGGAGATTCCACCGACAAGCAAAGCAGGTCCGCATACCACAGCCATCTGGGCCAATCCGATGCCCCCCCCCCCCAATGAGCTTCGATCCTCTGCACTACTCGCCTGATCAGGGCCAAGGTGGGAATACATGCAGCAGGACATTTGATGGCCAAGGCTGTGCCCGAGTGTACAGCCCTTCTTACATCCTTTTCCTCCGGCGACTCAAGAACTGGCTCACTTTCATGTTGGCAAGTGATGCCATGAGATCCATCACCAAGGTACAACACTGAAGGGTTATCTGGTGAAACACAGACTCCTCCAGCGCCCACTCCCCCAGATCCAACCACTGGCAGCTGAGGTCGGCCTGCATTTTCGCCTTTCCGGTCACGTGAGCTGCCGACAGTGCCAGAGGTGCAGCTTCACCCACTGAAGCTGCAGGTTGATCTCTTCCACCAAGACCACACTCCCTGTCCCCCTTAGCAATTAATATATGCCACTGTCCTAGCATTGTCGAGAACATGCGCACCGCCTTCATGTGTGCCAGTGGTAGAAACGCTGAAAAAGATAGGAACACTGCCCACATCTCTAGGAAGTTGGACCAGCGGCTCTGATCCGGAGTCCAAACACTTTGCATCACCTGCAAAAAACAGTGTGCCACCCCCCCCCCCCCCACCACCATCTGGACAGGCTGGCGTCAGTGGTCACTACAGTCCAGTCCAGAGGCTCCAATGGCATCCCTGCAACAGCTTGGTGAGATCCAACCCAACCACCAGATCAAAATGGCTCTCACCGGCTGAGAACATTGCGTGCACCTGAGGTGACCATTGTGACAAGAAGGACCCCTGGAGAGGCCTCATATGTGCACATGCCCAAGGGACCAGTTCCAGGGTCATTGCCATCGACCCCAGGATCTAGTGGTACGACCATGTTGTTGGCATCCTTTGCTGCAAGAACTGCTGAATCTGGTACTGCAAATTCTGAGCACTCCTGGGGCAAGAACACTCGACCAACCCAGCTATTGAAATGGGCACCCAGGTAAAGGAGATCTGGGAATGGAACCAGGCTGCTCTTGGCTGTGTTGACCAACCGAGCTTCTGGTGCTGGCGAGACTCTCATCCACCGACTTGGCCTGAATCAATCAGTTGTCCAGATAGGGACTGTTAATGCATACCTGAAGGTGCAGAGCTGCTGGAACAATCACCATGTTCACGGTTCTGTCGCCAGGCCGAATGGCAGGGACCGAAACCAAAAATGCCTCATAGGGACCACAAATCGCAAGAGGTGCTGATGCTTGGCCCGGATGGGTGCATGCAAATAGGCCTCTGTAAGGTCAAAGCCATTAGGGAACTCACCCTTTCTAGCCACAATGATTATGCACTTCAACGTTTCCATGTGAAAGTGAGGCACCTGCACCGTGCGACTGACGTACTAGAGATCAAGAATCGGTCAAAAAGTTTCCTTTTTCTTGGCAATCACAAAGTAAATGGAATATTGACCGTGTCTTAATTGATCTGTGGGGAAACGGCACTAAGGCATCCAACCGCAGGAGCCTCTCCAAGGTGTCCTGAACTACCTGCTGCTTGACAGAGGCTGCACAGGTTGACAACAACAAAAAGAAAAAGTCAGCCAGAGGCCGTGCGAATTCCAGCATATAGCCGTCACAGATAACCTCTAGTAATTTTCCATTTTTGTACCGATTGCCTGGAATGCCCTCCCAGCAGAACTCCGCGCCACCCCAAACCTGATGTTGTTCCGAAAAGCCCTCAAACACCACCTGTTCATACAGCACTACCCGGTCTCCAAGTTCGAAAAGCACACACCCATTTCTTTGACCCCCCACCTAACCACCCCCCCATTGAACATCCCCCCACTGATAACAGTTAATCAGCTTTCCCCTCTTTCTCCACCCTGACCCATGTGTACTAGTATTCATCACAGACCCCTTACATACCCATTGAGATTAATCATTATTATTACATGTACATAATTTGTATATAGTTCCCCTCGTTCCTCCATGTTTTGAATATCCTGTTCTATGTAAGCTCAATGTGCCTATTACATTGTATGTTTGTTGCAACTGTAAACCACATTGATTATAATAGCGCGGTATATAAGAAATATAAATAAATAAATAATAAATAAATAAATAGTACTCACTGATCCGAGGTAATGTGGACCCATGTGGGATAAAACCAGCAGAGCCGCCTGCCAACTGACACCAGCCCCGCCTGAGCCCCCCCTGAACTCATTGGGGCTTCTTGGTCGCAGAACCGGCGCCAAAGAAGAAACCTTTTCTGGCTCCACATCCACCCCCGAAAGGGCTGCTCCCCCCCCCCCCCCGAGACACAAAGCACTCCCATTGATAGGGCATGAAGCGAGCCACCTGGAAGTGCCAAAGAACCCTTCAGGATTTTAGCCGGTTTGGCCTCCCTCAAGTCCTTGACCAGCTTCTCCAGTGCTTCCCTGAACGAACAGTAGCTTCCCTTTAAAGGGAAGCCTAGTGAGGCGAGGCAAGTCTTCAATGACATGTCCACGGCCCAATTCAGCAACCAAAGACAATGCCAGACCGCCGCCATTGATGCCATGACCTTGGCCAAGACTCGTAAAAGCATCCACTAAGTACACTGTCCCAGACTCCAGCTTGGCCACCTCTGGCAATGGCCACTGATGGCCTTGTAAGCCCATCACAGGGAGGGCTTGAGCCCGGCGCAGACAGGCTCTAGCAACATAGGCTCTGCAGACAGAAGCCTGCAGGGCCAAGGCATTCATCTTGAATGCTTGCTTCAGCAGGGTTTCCATCTTCTTGTCCTGGAGTGCCACTCCCCCTTCCACGGGAATGGTGGTCTTTTCGGTGATCGCAGAAACCAAGGCATCCACCTTTGGCACTTTGAGAAGCGCCTCCCTGCTGGAATTGGGTATAAACAGGCCATGGGGCGTCCCCTGTGCAGACCGGCCTCTGGCAACTCCCATTCTAGCTCCATCATTTACTCAAGTGCCCGGTGAACTGGGAAGGCCATCTCTGACATCCAGATACCCTGCAACAGTGGATCCTCCAATGGGAACTCCAGTTCCCGAGACCCCTGCAAGAGGGTGAGGACCACCAAAGAATGTTCTATGAGAACTACCAATTACTCCCTACAAAAGACCCTAACGATGCAGGGGTCCTCGCCTGGGAGGAGCGCGTCCTCCTCGAGGTCCACCCCCAAGTCCTCCCAATTCAGAACGGAGGGTCCCTCCAATGAGTCTTCGGAAGCTCCCGACACCACCGAGGCCAGCACATCATCCTGCGCCTCTGGGGAGAGAGGCTCCGCCACCTCAATAGACTCCATCTGGGAGGGAGCTGATGAAACATTCCTGGGACAGTCAAGGGGGGGGGGGTGAACCAGCCCATTCACTCTCCCTCAGGCCCTGCTTTAAACAATAGGCCTGGTGCAGGAGAACCACAAATACCAGGGTGACGTGCATCCTGAAAACTGACCCCCCTGTGGGCGTGGGCAGGAGCCAAATCCCGACTCCCCACAGCAGCCTCACTTGTCTGGCCCAACTCGTGTAAAATGGCCGCAGTTCCCACCAAAATCATGAGAGCCACGGCCTGCACAGGAGAACTTAAGTCATCTGGCCCAGACGCACAAGGTGCCTCCAGAGGGTTCCCCCCCCACCCCCCCGGAAGGAAATGCCCCCAGATTTTCTACCACAGCATGATTTTCCGATTTGCAGCCACAGCAGAATCTGGAAGAAGAGAGCAGAGCACACTTCTTGCCGCACGATATGCAAACCCCTTTCACAAAGACATAATGCCCACCAAAAACTCACGCCTAGCTGACCACACCAAGTACTGCACCTGAAGACCAACCAAGCAGCGATCCATCCCCCTGCACTCACCGTAATTGCCCGAGTCTCCCGTTGTGGCCGCTCTGGCCCTGAGCAACTGAATGCTCTGGGGAATGGAAAAATGTAAAAGGCCAGGCATGGAGCAAGTTGAAAGCACGACAGATGTAAGGAAAGAAAGGAGCCCGACTCAACGAACCCTCTCCTTCACTTCCCTCACCAAAGGGCCCCACTGATCAAACAGTTCCAGGTCTCGGGGGGGGGGGGGGGGGGCAGCTCTCTCACCTCCAATCACTAGTCTTCTCTAGATAACCCTACTATACCTCAAACTACTGCCACAGAAGTCAAATGGAATCCTGATCCTTTTCTAGGTATTTTTTTTTCCCCTAGCAAGAATCCCTTCAGAACAGCCCAGGCTGGGCTGAGCTCATCCCATCTGCTGGAGACTGAGAAATACTGGCTTAAGGGGTGGTCTTGTCTTCTCACTTATACTGTCAACACAAAAGATGAGAAGTAAAAATGGTCCTTTATTTAGGCCCCAACACAGCCGCATTTCGGCTAAGCCTTCGTCAGAGGAACCTCAAAGAGAACAAAATTGCACAAAAGTAAATACAAATGAAACTATAAATACAATAACAATGATTAAGAGTTAAAACTGAAGGAGTGAAGAGACCAAAATCAGTTAATAAATTAAAAAGTAGCATGTTTGCACGCGTTTACGTGCTACTTCACATCTGCCTTTTTTTTTTTTTAAATTAGATTTTTAGTCAATACATTTGCCAAAATAATACAAGGACAATCCCATAATAAAGCAAACAGAAAATAATTTTCAATTATTTCTAAAGGAAAACATTATATGATATAGTCCACTTCACGAAAGCCAAGCTGTTAAATTCTTAAGGTAACATAAATGAGGAAAAAACAAGGTTAATTAACCTACAATAGAAGGCACCATTATTATTCATCTACCCCACCTATACCCTGTTTCTCGGTCAGAAATTTTTCTAAACGAGAAACCTCAACAAATGTAAATATAGCATCATTTAGACTAATGATGCACTTGCAAGGAAACCGCAAGAAAAAGTGTCTCCCAACTCTAAAACCCAGGGCTTTAGATTTAAAAATTGCCTCTGGCGTAATTGAGTGCCACGAGAAACATCTGGAAAGATATTAACTGGCTGCCCACAAAACCTAGCCAACTTAACTTTGAAAAAAGCCTTAAGAATACGTTGCTGGTGGCTATCAAAATAAATATTAAGGGGGAGAAAGTGACGTCACCTGGGAGATGGCAGCTTGGTGTTGAAGCTCCCATTGGGACGCTAGAATAACAGCGGAAAAGAGCAGTCTGCCTTCCCCCCAGTGAGACCCACAGATATCGGTGGGGTGGTGAATTGGCGGAGATGTCGGTCCGCAAGAAATTGGCCAGGCTCAAGTCCCCCTATGCAGGGAATGCGGAGCGAAAGGCCTGAGAGGTGTCGGAGCACACAGCATCCGACGAGGAGACTGAGGAGGAATTGGAGCGGGCGGATGAAGGATGTACCCGCGGTGACATCTGGGGCTGGATGCGATCGCTAAAGAGGGACATCTGTGCCATGCGGGGGGAGCTGAAGGAAACTTTGGTAGTTATCAAGGAAGAAGTAAAAGAACTTGGCAATAGAGTTGAATTACTTGAGGAGCAGACGGAGCGCCATGCGGAGAAGGATTTGGATATGGAGGCTCAAATGCAGAAATACCAACTTGAGCAAACGCTCCTGAAGGATAAATTAGAAGATCTTGAAAACCGCTCTCGGCGGAATAACGTGAGAGTGAGGGGCCTGCCGGAGACAGAAGAGTTTGGAGATGCGTCGGCGGTGGTTCAAAGGGTGTGCCGCTTCCTGCTACAACGAGAGGATGCCAATGTGGAGGAAATGGAGGTGGCAGTGGAAAGGGCGCATCGTGTGCTGGGTCCAGCGCGAAGAGGTCAGCCGCATGACACTGTGGCTTGCTTGGGCTCCTACGCGACAAAGGAGAGAGTGATGAAAGTAGCGGCGGCCCGGAGGAGCTTTTTTTGGGAGGGCCAAAAGGTGGAGGTGTTCCACGACTTGTCGGCAGCAACGCTGCAGAGGCGTAGGGAGCTGAAACCGGTCACAGGCTACCTCCAGACCGAGCAAATGAGGTACAGATGGCTGTTCCCATTTGCCCTGTTAATGGACATCAACAGAAGGGGCTTTAAAGTGCGAACTGAAGCTGAGGCGTGGAATACTTTGAGGCAGGAGGGAGCCCCTCGGCTGCCAGAGCAGAGCAAGACCCCAGGACAGAAGGCAAATAAAGAGAGGCGATCTAGCTGGGAGAGAGTCTCGGTGCAGGGCCAGAGATTGCAGAGGAAGACTGGAGCGGCGGAGCAAGGAGAGATGCCAGCTGAAAAGACTAGTGGATCGACTAGTGGGACTGTGTGATTTCATGATGGAGATTGTGAGGATTTCTCTTGTTTGTTCTGTGTTCCCCGGGAGGGGGGGGGAGGAGAAGAGGGGGTACAGGAGGAAGACTGCTAAGGCAAGGGGGCGGTGAGGAGTGGGGGGGAGCGTGGAAGGGAGGGGGAACTTCCCCGTGTAAATAACCACTGTTAGTAAAATATGGGTTGATGTGTACTTGTACATGGATGGGGGCCGAGGGAGGGGGGAAGGAGAGGCTGTGGAGGTAAGGGGAGAGGTAGCGTCCAAGGGGGGGGTCACTTCCTTGAGGGAGGTCAGAGTGGGGGTCCATAGAATGGGGGGGGGGGTTGGGGGGAGGGGAGGGGAGGGGAGGGGGGAAGGCAGTGATGGGGAGAACTGAGATTTGGAGGGGGAGTGAGCAATTGATATGGCGTCGGGTTTGATAGCAGGGAGTCTGAATGTGCAGGGCCTGAACTCGCCACAAAAGAGAAAGATGCTATGGAGGGAGCTCCGTGGTCAGAGGTGGCATGTGGCTTTTTTGCAGGAGACTCATCTGCGTAGGGAGGATGAACACCTGCTGAGATCAGGTAAATATCAGGGGTTTTTTGCAGCGGAGGAGGGCGGGAAGAGGAAAACGGGAGTTGCTATTCTTGTTGGGCAAGGAGTTCCCCTCGAGGTGAGTTAAGTCCATAGGAAACCAGACGGGAGAGCGGTGGTGGGGGGGGAGGGGAGTTAGGGGGCGAACAGGTATCCTTGATTTCGGTGTATGGCCCGAATACGGGGCAGAGGGGGTTCTGGGCAGAGATGGGTCCATGGCTGGTTGGGAAAATCCAGGGGAGGGTTCTGGTGGGAGGTGACTGCAATACAGAGTTGGAGGATAAGCAAGGACGGCGGGGGAGGGACGAGGGGGGTCGTAGGGAATTTCGGAAATGGATGAAGGAGCTGGGGGTAGAGGACCTATGGAGGCTGGCAAATCCCCGAGCCAAGGACTTTACGTACTTCTTGGCGGTCCATGGCTCTTATAGCCAAATAGACTATTTGTTGGGAGACGGGTATTGGATGGAGGCCTTGGAGAAGGCTACCATAGGGTCAGTGACCTGGTCTGACAATGCGCCGGTGGGGGTGTGCTTTGGAACACCAGGGGAAGAGATCCTTCTGGAGATTGAATGATTATATACTACAGGGCGGGGGAGTGGAGCAAAAGCTCAAGGTGATCATGGACTATATGGAATTGAATGACAATGGGAAAGTAAAGAAGGGCAGTCTTTGGGATGGGCTGAAAACTGTAGTTAAGGGGCCATTTGGTTCAACTGGGAGCCCAGAGGAAGAGAAAGAGGGAGGAGGAGGAGCGCCTCCTCAGGCAACTGGAGGAGATAGTGTCGGGGGGGGGGGGGGATTAAACTGAGGGGACGAGTGGAGGAGTTACGGAAGCAGCTTCATGCCCTCCAACTCGAACGGATTTCTAGACAAATGGACAGGGTAGGACAGCGATATTATGAGTTTGATAATAAGTCCGGCCGGCTGTTGAGTAATAAAATAAGGACCCAATGGCAGCGGCGCAGGGTTGTTAAAATCAAAGGGCCCCAGGATAAAATGCTGTATAAAGCTGGGGATATTCGGGAGAACCTCCGGGATTATTACAAACACCTGTATGCGGCGGATGTACGGAGTGATGAGGAGGCCATTAGGCAGTATTTACAGAATGGGGGGAGAGGAAGTGCGCAGCTGGGGGATTTAGAGGGGGAGGGGCTGGAGGCAGATATAACCCTAGAGGAGGTGCGGGGTGCTATTAGGTCCCTGGTTCCCAGTAAGGTGCCGGGACCTGATGGGTTCTCGGGGTTGTTTTATAAGAAAATGTCTGAAACACTGGCCCCTATTTTAACGAGGGTGTTTAATGCTGTGTTGAGAGGGGAGTCAGGCCGCTATAGTGGTGATCCCCAAACCGGGGAGGGATCCAGCGGTATGTGGGTCATATTGACCAATATCTCTGCTGAACATAGATGTCAAGATTTTGGCAAAGGTATTGGCTTTGAGACTAGGGCCACTTATGCCGGGGTTGGTGCATCCGGATCAATCTGGCTTCATAGTGGGTAGGCAAACGGCTGACGGGATTAGGGGGGTGATCCAATTGGGGTGGCTAGCGCGGCAGGAAGAGCAGCAGGCACTGTTCCTATCTATAGACGCGGAAAAGGCCTTTGATAGGGTTAACTTTGATTTCCTCCATGAGGTGCTGAAACATATAGGTCTGGGCCCCCGGTTCCGAGCATGGATAAGAGCGCTCTATGCTACCCCGATGGCAATGGTGAATGTTAATGGAGGGTATTCTGAGTTTTTCCTGTTGTGAAAAGGGACCCGTTAGGGGTGCCCACTATCCCCATTGCTCTTCGCGTTGGTTATGGAACCACTTGCGGCTAGAATACGGTCGGTGCAGGACATACGGGGAATAGAGGTAGGGCAGAAGCATCACAAGATGGCATTATTTGCTGATGACGTGCTTTTTGCTTTCACTCAACCAACTGTCTCTCTTCCGCTGTTGATGAAGGAGCTCCGGGAGTATGGGGGTCTCTCGGGATTCAAGGTTAACTGGGACAAGACTGAAGCCATGTCTATCTCGCTGAAACCACAAGTTCTTGAAAGCTTGAGGAGCTCATTCCCGTTTCGATGGGCGAGTAGGTCTTTAAAATACCTGGGGGTGTAGGTTACGGCCCACCCCTTGGGCTTATATCGAGCCAACTACTCCTCGCTGCTGGGGCAGTTGAGGAAGGACATGTCTAGATGGAGGGAGGTAGAGCTTTCTTGGATGGGCAGGGTGGCAGTCCTGAAGATGAATCTCTTGCCGCGGTTGCTTTATCTGTTCCAGACTCTACCGATTGGGAGTCCCAGTAGGGAATTGCGTTCACTACAGAATCAGATCTTCACCTTTGTGTGGGGTGGGAGTCGCCCACGGGTGAGTAGACGAGTAATGTATGCAAATAGGGAAGCAGGGGGACTGGGGGTCCCAGATGTAGCGAGATACTATGCGGCCGCACAATTGCGGCAGGTGTTCGAGTGGAGAAACCCTGGGGGGGTTGAGAAGAGGTTCAGGGAAATTGAGCAATATTGGGCAGAGGGGATCCAGTTGAAGCATCTGCCCTGGATATTCATCAAACTCCTGGGGAGGAGATGGCGGGACAACCCGTTCCTTTGGCATTTAAGTATGCAGTGGCGCAAGGCACGGCGGCGCTTTGCCCCAGGGGTGGTTCTCTCGTTGTTGGCTCCTGTGAGGGGGACCAGAGAGTTCGAACCGGGAAGGGAGGGGGTATTCCGCAGATGGGAGAGAGGAGGGCTTGATACTTTTGAGAAATTCATAAGAAATGGAGGCCTGATTCCTTTTCCGGACCTTAGAGTGCAGTACCAATTGCTGGGGGGGGGGGGGGGATTTCTTCCCATATTTGCAGGTTAAGCATTTTCTGACCCAGCGTCAGGTCCGAGAGGCTTGGGAAGGGGCTCAGGATGATAGAGTAGCACTCTGGCAGAGCTGGGAGAGTTCTAGAGGTTTGATTACCCAATTGTATCGGGGTTTAGGAGGGAGAGCTGAGAGGAAGTTCCCTCATCAGACAGCGTGGGAAAGGGATCTGGGTAGGGAACTAGGGGAGCAAGGTTGGAGGCAGGTAACATGTGAACATAGAGCCTGTCGTACAATCAGTGGCAATCAGGGAGACCTCCTACAAGTTGTTATATCGTTGGTACTACACTCCGGAGCGGTTACATAAGATGTTTCCGGCATCGTCGGATTGCTGCTGGAGGGAGTGTGGGGACCTTCCTGCACATGTGGTGGGATTGCCCAAAAGTAAGGGTATATTGGGACATGGTGGGGGCGCAGATACAGGCCTATATGGGAGAGCAGATTGAAGTGGACATGGGGTTGGGACTATTGGGGATTTGGCCAGACAATACGGGTCAGAAGTTTGAACGCCCCATAAGGGCCTGTATCCAAGCAGCACGGAGCGAAATAGCAAGGGCGTGGAAGCAGACTCAGCTCCTGGATTTGGAGAATTGGAAGAGCAGACTCTGACGGATAACCCTGATGGAGCAATTGACAGCAATGCGACGCCTGAGGGAGGAGAAATTTAAGGAAAGGGGCTCCCTATCTTAGAACATTTGAGGGTGTGAATGCTTCCCACGCGGGGGGGGGGGGGGGGATTGTGGGGGAGGGAGGGGCAAAAAGTTGGGGTTAGGGTTCACGAATTGGCTAGAGGAGGGATGGGTTGGGGTTAGACGCTAGATCAGATTTGGTCAGCGGTAGGACTTATACAGGGTCCTAGGAGGGAGGATGTAGCAGGGAGAGGAACAAGAGGCGCAGTACGGCCTGCCCTTGGTGGAGGGGTTCCTTAAGGTATTTGGTGGATTATCTGGGCGGAGAGGGTATTTAGAGCTGTTGAAAGTACTCAGTATAATGTTTCTAGTTAACAATGGCTTGCAATTAGTTGAACTGTAACTTAGTGTTCATTCTAGTTTGACCTTGTTCCCTGGAATGTTTGACTTTGGTGTGGATCTACGTCTCTGGAAAAATGTACTCAAATGTAAAATCCAATAAAAAGAAATATGCAAAAAAAAAAAGAGAAAAATACGTTGCTTAACCTCTACAGAAGCAAAAGTGACCAGTAAAGTGGACCGGACATTTATAATGTCCTGAGAGTCCTCTAAAAAGGCAGTTAGATTTCCTATAGGAGAAACAATTTCATCCAACCCACCTTCCGTGGCATTATGTTTAATAGTCGAGGGGATATAATAAATTTGCGAAACTTCAACAGGATCAGAAATGGCTAGAATTTCTTTTAGAAATTTGTCTAAAAGAATCTTATGTGACAATAATGAAGATTGGGGAAAATTCAAGAAATGTAAATTACGAGAACATAAAGAGTTCTCAAGAGCTTCCATCTTAGAATGGAGTATCAGGGAATCCTTAATCCCAGCCACACTAACCGCATGTAACGGGAGCACCTGAGACTAATTTATTAAGAGCCAAATCCACTGAGGTAACTTTCTCATCTAGTTGCTGCAAGGAAACAGCAGCCTCTTGAGAGAAAGTACATAGGGAATTCAAAGAAGCAGACATTTTACTGTCGATACATTTCAAGGCACCCCACACATCTTTCAAAGTAATCTCCACATCTGAAGAGGGGACAGGAAGCTCACAGGAGCCACCCACACCTAGTAGCGGTACAGGAGAAGGTAATTTAACTAACTTTAAATCTCTTACCGATTCAGAGGACTTTGCAGAGACATCAATCAAACTCCCAAGCACAGGACATAGAGGGGGAGATCTCCCTCTGGAACGCAAAGAAGCTCCTTCTGGGGACAACTGTGCTAGGGGAAGGGGGACAAAATGTTTATCCAAAGGGCCAACCAGTTTAGTAATCCCGGTTTCCACCTCTGGCATCTTGCCCCCAATCTTGGCTTTCCTTTTCCCCATAACAAAGAAAAACAAAACAACCAAACGATTGCTAAACAAACGCCAGGAAAGAAACAAACAGAGAACACGGAAGCCAAGAACCCCAAGGAGAATCTGCAATAACGCCTCAGTGACATCAAAGGGGCGGTTCCAGCCCCTTTAGACACGTCCCTTCAGATCACGCTCCGCGATCACGCTCTGTGCAGGAAAAGAGGCTGCAACTTAACCCCGAGTGGAAGTCCCCGCAGGAGTAGGTTGGCCCCAGCGTGCCTGTCCGATGGATAGGGAGGGTTCAGCAAAAGCAGCACACTCTCCGTGTCAGCAGTTCCACAAGCCGTTGGTCAGGCTTCTCATAACTACGTCTCAATTCCAGCCGACTCCCTGCTGCTCTTTTTTTTAAATGCGCTTCAGGCAAGTTCTCTTTGTTTTCTTTATTTCATTTGTTTTTATTTCATTGGTTTGCCTTCTAATACATGTATGGTTTATTTTACACGGTTGTAAAATATTTTCTGAATATAATTTTTAAAGCCTATGGTTAATTGTTTCAGCTCATCCATCAGATCCGTTCAATGAACTGTGTCTTTATTGTATCCCAGGAAGATAACATAAAGAATATAATATGTTTTATTTATTACCTTCATGGTTACTTATTTTCAACCCCCCTTCTCGCTTGTTTCTAACTTATGGTCTCATCGAGATTGGTGTTTCAGTTATAAACATCAGCCTGATGTGTCTTACAAAATAATTTTTTATTGCGGTCGCACTGTTAAAATTTCCTTCTTTATATTGTGATTGTGAAGACCACATTGTATCCAACTGTGTTAGTATTTCTTATGGAAGTGCATTTATCGAATATGCAACGTCTTGTTCATTTTATGTATGCATCTCAACTGTTTGTGCCTTCCTTCATAGTGTGTAATTCTCCTGGCTTTTATTATCTCTATGGTGTTAAAGTTGTCTCTTTTTTTTAAATAAGTTTAGATATAATACACCAGCTGAAGAATGGCGTTTAGGCTCCCGTTTCTCTGAAATTTAGATATTATAAAACACAAGAGTTATATAGTAGGATAAGGTTAAATTTTGCGCTAAGGCATTGGGGTTTGTTTTTTCATACTACTGCATACATTTCTCAATCCTATTTCGTCCAACCTTAGGTTGTGTTAATGCAAGAAGAGCTTTCAAACAGATTAGAAGATGGTTGTTCCATTCGTTTACATGCTCTTTTTGAATGTGCTATGAACTACTATGTATGGCATGCCATCGGCTATCCTCTAAACAATGATGATTTTCTTTGTACAACTGTAAGACACTTCAGAAGTATAATTTTAAGAGAATGCTGCTTTTAGCACAAGCTCACATATGTACCGTAGTCAGCTACAGGTGCCGTATCTTTGCGACATTTCAGGACAGTACTATTTAGAACACAAATGCCTTTTTAAAACCTTCATTGTTCACTGTTTTACTTTATGAACAATTTACAATTATCAACTTTACCAAAATGATTTCTAGTTTCACAGCATCAATCTGCTTCACAATAGACAAATATCCTAGATACTGCCACGTTATTGAGGATGCCCTCCTTTAATCATGACTTGTAAGCCATGTTGGCTTCAATTCACACAACCATGCCTTAATATAAGCAATTTCGACATGTATTTTGATAATAGCTTCCTTTTCCTTTTTGTTTATGTTTCAAGATACACAAGATAACTACAAATACAAATCCCCTGATATTTAAGTACGTTTTATATAGTAATTTCAGTGCTAGTCTTTTATTATGTTTATTATGTTTGTTTCTTTATCTTATTTGTAATTCCTATTTTATTTTTTCTTTATGCTTATATTTATTATTGTTATGATGATTATTATTACTTTTTATTAACACTTATCTTTTATGAGTGGCTGCACAATTATTGTTTACTATTTATTTTAAACACTGTAAGATGTCTCTCTCTTTGTATTTCAATGATGCCTAAGCACTCCATTTTTATGAGTTTTATGACTGTTTTATTCTGTTTATAGCATAGAGTAGTGCATATGTTTGATCACAAACTTTGGGTCCTACAGCAACATAACATGCATTTACATAAGTTCTCAGTGGTTTTTCTTTTTTGCCTTCTCCACCTGTGCACATTTGTCAATTAATCTCTTTATATTGGGTTATAATGAGACATAGAAGTGCATATATAGTCTGAAACTTCCTTTTATCACGCTTGCTTGTCAGTTCATCTGTCCTATTTTATGTCAAATATTAAAACAAAATACAATAAAATGAATAAAAATGGTTATTTTATTTTTTTATCATTTTCATACATGCATGTTTGTATTTTTATGTCAATATTTTATGCAAGTATGTATACAATTCATGTATGCTTTTTACTTTATTAACTGATTTTTATCTATTCACTTCTTCAGTTTTAATTCAATCATAGTTAGTGTATTTATAGTTTCGTTTGTATTTAAATTTTGTGCAATTTTGTTCTCTGTGAGGTACCCCCTGATGAATGCCTAGCCGAAACGGGGCTGTGTTAGGGTCTAAATAAAGGACCATTTTTACTTCTTGCCTTTTGTGTTGTCTGTTTTCAACAAGATAAGTGTGTTTTCTTGTGTGCTCCCTTATTCTGTGATATCACAGAAGCCTGTAGTTCTCAGTTTCCATCTGCTGGGAGGAGGAGATAAACCCAGGAGTCAAGACTGGACTGGAGGGATGCTATGGGCGTCATATTCTAATCCTGCTACCGCTCCTTGAGATCTTGGGCAAGTCACTTAACCCTCCACTGCCCTACGTACAAACTTGATGGAAAAAGTATGAGCTAAATCGAAAATCCCTTCCCTTCTCTTCCCCTCCTCCCAAAAAAGAGGTACCCACAATGTCCTCCCCCACACCCAGAAGCACATTCTCTCTCTCTCATTTCTTAACCCAGCACACTCACCTCTCCCTATCCCAGTACACCTCCTCCTGTGGTACTGTTCTCTGGCCGCAGAAAACCCAAGCTGCCAAGTCTATGTCCATGACTAGCATGGTGCTCATGTGCGTTCAGCCTGTGCTCTAGTGACAGACACCATTCCTGGGATCTCTGGATCATCATATATATAATTTTTGCTTTCACTCAGGCTAGAAGAACCAATCTTCTCTAACAACTCTTTGCCGTCTGTAAGGCTGCATAATTTAAAAGCAGCCCACAGACTTTAGGGGCTGGAGGGGGGCAGGCATTGCTCCTTCTCGTATCTCCCCCAAACTATAACCATATTCATAAGTTAATACGATCAAATGGAACATAAAGAAAAGAACTACAGATCATCAAATTTTATTTTAACCTGAATTTTAATCCTGAGCGCCAATGATCAAATTCTCTCTTTCCTTACTGACGACTGTATTTGCTTCCCAGTTCTAGTACTGGTCAGGAACTGGAGTATTTCTTTCAGTCACATTTTGGAATTTTTTTTATAATGGAGTGTGAAATACGAAAGACACGTTACTCTCACCTTGCTCTTCAGGTAATGCCTGGCATAGTTCTTTACTTGTAAAACTGTGCGGCTTCCAATCAGCTTGGCAATTTTTGTCCACCTTCGGCCAAATTTAGCCTGCAAGAATCAGAAAACAAACAATCCCACAGAACAAAATGCAGCTGTCAAATGGAACTTAAAATATTCAAGAAACGCCAATCAAAATATAATGGACAAAAGAATCAAAATTTCAACATTACTGAATTAGCTAAAATTCTGTATCCATCATTCCTAAAATAAAGGATGTAGCCTTAAAAGACTTGATCTAATAAAGCAAAGAAAAATATTTTGGTGTTAGTTTACTAAAGCAAGCTAACGTTTGGCACCTTAGTGCACATTAAGGCAAAAAATGAGTGCGGGAGGCATGTAACACGCACTAGCTGCTGGGGCACTCCCAACCTGTCTTCACCATGTTAAAACTGCAACTAATGTGGGTTCACTAAACTCTTCCCAATGAGATGGTGGTAAGTGCACCCATGCTAACTACAGCATTCATGATTAGCACGTGCTAATGACGCCCATGCTAACAGCAGTGTCCAATCAATGCCCACTCACCACCTAAACCTGCCCAGTCCCCACCCCATTGTGTGCTAAGTGATTAGCGTGGGTTTTTTTACTGTGCTAGTCTTTTTAGCGTGTTGGTTACCAAGGTCCTGCACTAACACTTTACCGCACACTAAAGGCCACAGTAATCATCAGCACACTTTAATAAAACATACTCCTTTATGTAGTAGAATGACATATGTTTTACTCGTAAGCATTGAATCCTAAAGTTTGGTAGCTAGGAATGTTGTCACAATTTTCTGGGTAAACGTTTGAAAACAAGTGATTTTTTAGCAGGTCTATGGGTAATCTTAATGCTAGATGTAATTTAATCAGCCAAAGCTGTTAAACCTGCAAGCAATGAAGGAAACGTAATTGATTCTCAGCCTTCCATTTAATTTACTCAGACCTGGAAATAAAACAAAAACCATGGCCCAGAATCAATATCTTTTACAATAAAGACTTTAAAATGTTAATGTAAATACAGAAGGATGTTGGGCAGAGACAGAATATGGAATGGAGGAGTAACTAATGGATGGAGCATCAGACTGAGAATAAGGGAAAGCCAGGGTTCAAATTCCACCGCCATTCCTTGTGATCTTGTGCGAGTCACTTATCCCTCCACTGTCTCTGGTAAAAACCTAGGACTGTAAGCCCACTGAGGACATGAAAATACCTACTGTACCTGAATGTAGTTTGCTTTGAGATTCAACTGTAAAAAGGAATAAGTTAATTACAAATGCTCAATCCTTTGAGTTCTCTGTAAACTGCTTTGATTCCCGAAAGGCGGTAAATAAGCACAAATAAATAAAAAATAAAATAAATGTTCATTAAGAACAAAATGGATTTATTCTTTAATCAACCAAAAGAGCTTTTTGGAGTGGTAAGACCTCTGGTGTGTAATCTTCAAAACGTTTGGACGACAAATATACTAGATCAGTTTTATTTATTTATTTATTTTATTTAACAAGTTTTTTATACCGCCTTTTCCTTAAATCAAAGCGGTTACAAGACATACAAAGGTTATAAAGTAAGGGAAATATACACTGTATAAACAAAACATGAGAGGGATAAGGAAGGATAAACAATATAGGTCAACCACTACAGCAAATCATTTTATAAAACAGCTACAATAGACGGAATATAGTTAATATTTTGATCCGTAGTGTTCAATGAAGAGTATCGTCTTTAATTGTTTACGAAAGTCCTTTAAGTCGTCAATTGATCGTAAGTCAGGAGGGAGAGAGTTCCATATCAATGGGGCAGCCAACGAAATTGCTCTTTGTGTAGAGAAATTGCATGATTTTGCGTAGTTTCTTGGGGTGCTGAGGGTGTTTGAAGTGGTTTGCCTCCTTGGTCTGTTGCTGGAATTAGGGAGTAAGAGAGCATGGAGGCTGAATGCAGAGCTCTTATGTCTAATTTTGAAAATATTTATGATGATCTTATATTTGATACGGTGACTTATTGGGAGCCAATGTAGTTCTTTGAGGATAGGGGTAATGTGGTCATAATTTGCGGAGCCGTTGATTATTCTAGCTGCTGTGTTCTGAGCCATTTGTAGGGGTTTGAGAGCATGTTTTGAAAGACCGTTGTAGATTGGGTTACAAAAATCAGTATGGGAGTTATAAGCGCTTGACAGACTGTACGGAAGTGTTCATATGAGAGAAGAGGCTTGAGGCGTCTAATTATTTTCATTCTGTAATATGCACTTTTAACCGTTTTTCTTATGTGGGACCGTAGGTTGAGTCCTTTGTCAAGGGTTACTCCGAGGTATCTAACTTCGTCCTTAATTGGTATCGTTGTGTTGTTACATGTGATGTATGATGGGGGGCTAAAGTTGGTGTTTCTGGTGATAATAAGTGCCTCTGTCTTGTTAAAGTTTATAGCAAGGTTGTTGTTCGTTAGCCACGTGGACATGTTGGCAAGGCAGTTCGTAATTCTGTTGTAGTCGGGGCTGTTAATATCGATTGGAGTGTAAATCATAATGTCGTCTGCATAAATAGTGTAATTTATTTGATGGGCTGCCATTATGTGACAGATCGGTTGGATAAATAAGTTAAATAGCAGTGAGGAGAGTGCAGATCCTTGTGGTACACCTTGTTTGATCATTGTGGGCTGTGATGTGTTAGTTCCTATTTTAACCTGGAACTGCCTGTCTGTCAGGTATGATTTGAACGAGCTTAGGACGGTGCCAGTTAATCCAATGCTCTGTAGTCTGGCTAGGAGGATTTTGTGGTCCACTGTATCGAAGGCCGCTGAAATATCTATAAATATCATTAGGGTTCCTCGATTGTAATTGTCTATTGTCTGGATGATGTCATTGAATAGAAATAGCAGCAGCGTTTCAACTCCATGGTTGGGGCGGAAGCCATGTTGATGTAAATCAAGTGGAGCATGCTCATCAATGTGGTCCTGGAGTTGTAGTTGTACTGTCTTTTCTATAATTTTGGCTAGGAATGGTATGCTGGAGATTGGCCTATATGCTGCTGGATTGCTCTTTTCTAGGTTGGTCTTCTTGGGGATAGGCCTTATTGTGGCTAGTTTTAGCTGTTTTGGCATGATTCCTTGAGTTAGGGAGTTGTTTACGAGGTGGTGTAAATAACTGAGGAAGTCTTGCTTGGTTGCTTTGATCCAAGGGACTGGGCAAGGATCTGTGGGTGCAGTGCTTGTGTTGAGTGCGGCGATGATGTCTGATAGTTGCATAGTTGAAGGAGTGTGGAACTTGTTTCAAGTTGTGCCAGGTAAGATATGGCTGTTGGTTTCTGAGTGTTGTAGTGGCGGAGTTTGGCCTATTTTCTCTTGAAGATAAACTGCATATGTTTGTGGGTTGACCTGTATATCTTTATCAGAGCTAGGTTCATTGGTTAGATTGTTCACTATTTCAAAAAGTTCCCTAGGTTTGTTATAAGCTTTCTGGATAATGTTTGTGTGGTGCTCTCTTTTTGTTTTATTGATAAGATCGTTATAATTCTTTTGCTTTGTTGAATATAATTCCTGTGAGGTGTGAGATTTGAATCGTCTCCAGTGTCGTTCTATTTTTCTTAACTCCCTCTTAGCGTTGCGTATGCTTTTGGAATACCATGGTGTGTGATGTCTCTTGTTGATCATCTTTGTGCCTGTTTTAGTTTTGGCTGCTGTGCTGACAATGTTATACCAATTGTTCACTTGTTTGTCTAGATTGAGTTCGTCTGAGTTAAGGTGAAGTAGTGTGTCTTGTAGGAATTGTTCTTTATTGAAAGCTTTGAACCTTCTTGGACCAAACGGAGCGGTATTTGTCTTATTAGGCTTGTCCATTTTGTTTGTGAATTCCACTTTGATTCTGTGGTGGTCTGACCATGGAATCGGTGTGATTACGGGTAAAGAGATGTTGCCCTTGTCTATGATGTAGTTTGGGGCAAAGATGAGATCTGGCATGGATCCATATCTGTGCGTAGGAGTGTTTATTAACTGAGTGTATAGTAGAGAGTCCATTGCTTGCAGGAAGGTTTCCTTATCTATATTGGTGGAGGAGTTGAGGTTAAAGTCACCTAGTAAAATTAGAGGTTTATGGTTTGTGTTGAATGCGCAGACGGTTTCTAGAATGGAGGTTAGTTCTTCTGCTGGAGCGTGGGGGCTCTGTAGATAAGGCAAATGACCAAGTGTTTGTTTCCCACTGTAATAGAGCTGCATTGGTCAGAGCTGTTAGAAGTGATAGTTTGTAGCTGTAGTGAGTCTTTTGCAATGATTAGAACTCCACCTCCTCTTTTCTGAGTGCGAGGGTTGTTAAAGGCGGAGTACGTGGGGGGGACTAGTTGGTTGAGGAGGACGTTGTCAGTGGGAGTTAGCCAAGATTCTGTGATGCATAGGATATCTGGGTGTTGATCATTGATGTGGTCTCTGATTGTGTGAATTTTGTTTCTCACTGATCTTGTGTTCATGAGTTCTATGGAGGTTGTATTTGGGGTGTAAGGCTTTCTGAGGTGTGTTGTTGGATTTGTATGAATTTGGTGTTTAAAGTCGTTGTGTCTGTATCTGGTTATTATGTGTGAGCTCAGTGAGGAGTATAGAATCATATAGTAAGCTGGCATAATTGTTGGTAACCAAAAATAAAGGGGGTGAGAGTATCGATTTCCTATTTGATGAGGGTATGGTTGGGTAAAGAAGAGAGAATCAGGGAGGTAGTTAAGAGTAGCCATAATAATTGATTGTTGACCTTCCCTTTAACAACTGATGTCTGTCACTGCTAAACCTTTATAATTCGTTCTTTACTGTTGGTCTGATATTAACTGCATTTACATCTAACTACAAAGTTGCAAAGTCACTCCAGCTCTTTTACTTTCACAAGGCAAGTGTAATTGGGCTAACAGTGCTAATTCATCTACACGGTAGTTTTCTACCCCGTAATCTTTTACTCACTGCTTTCTTCTTGCTTTGGATGAAAGGTGGCGTCACCGATTGTGTAATCTCAGATACAGAGCAGGGATTTGCGATGTAGTAACTTGCTTCTACTTATTCTAAAGGGCGAATGTAGACCTCTTCAGACAAACTTTTTGTCTAATATATATTTTTTCTCTCTTCGTGCCACTCCTAAGGGCCACGCCAAAGTTTTGAGTTGGTTCAGAGCAGAAATTAATTTGATTATAGAGCACACTGGAGCTTGTGACTGGCCTGATTAGGTCAGCAGTTATGGCTGAAATTTACACCTCTCTATTATTCAGTTTAGGTTGAAAGTATGTCTGGTAAGCATTATTAAAAACAATATAAAGGGGAATTTGCTTAGAAGTTACTTTGAATCATCAGTGCCTATTTGCAGGAAAGAAAGAGTGACAATAACACATACTTTTCTAATAAAATTCTGATATTTTGGACTTTGCCTTAATTTTTTAGCTACTACTGTAACCATAGTTTGGGTTGTTCTTTCCTAGGTGCATAACTTTGCACTTGTCCACACTAAATTTAATCTGACATTTAGATATCCAGTCTTCCAATTTATCAAGGTCCTCTTGCAATTTTTCACAATCCTCTTGTGTTTTAAGAACTTTGAGTTATTTTGCGTCATTGGCAAATTTGATCATCTCACTCGTTATTCCTATTTCCAGGTCATTTATGAATCTGTTAAAAAGCAGAGGGCCAAGCACAGATCCCTGGGGTGCTTCACCATTCACCTCTCTCCATTGAGAAAATTGCCCATTTCACCCTACTCTGATTTCTTTTTTTTTTTTTTGTTTATTATTATTATTTAAAAGGCAGCACATATTACAACAAGCAATTGTCATACCAGCTATATATAAAGTACATTAGCAAAAACAAGAATGACACTGCAAAGAAACACAGGCAATAGAAAATGAAACCAACAAAACGCCTTTTTTTTTTGTCCTTTACTTCCCCCCCCCCCCTCCCTCTAGGGCAGGGGTCTGCAACCTTTAAGACATAAAGAGCCACTTGGACCCGTTTCCGAAGGGAAAAAAAAAAACTGGGAGCCGCAAAACCATTGCGACATTTAAAACAAATCTAACACTGCATATATTGTTTCTTACCTTAATGCTATATACGACCCCCTACTTTTCCTGTTAAAATATAGGTGTTTGGCCTATACTCGCCGTATAAGACTACCCCTCTTCCTTCGCACACCAAAAAAAATACGCCAGAAAATATAACAACAAGAAGTAACAATATTTGATTTCAAAATTATGATGATTTTGTAGTCAAATCACTAATATGAAATAAAATTATTTTTTCTACCTTTGTTGTCTGACCAATTTATTCTTTGATCATGCTGGTCCCGATCTGAGGCTTCTGCTTTCCTGTCTTCTCTTAGCTCTCTTTCTGTGGTCTATGGTCCATCTGCCAGTTCTTATCTCTTCTTTCGTTTTCTTCACTTCTTTCCATCAGCCTATTTCAAGTCCCAGTAACCCTCCCCAATATCAGCCCCTTTCCAGTCCTCACTCCCAGTACCTTCCAATGTCAACTTGCATTCCCATGATTGCCACTGGTGTCCATTTCCTTCCAGTCCCCCTCCTTCCCCACTGACCAGTCCCTTCTAGTACAAATACCATGGCAGCCCCTCTCAGATCCAGTTCCATTCTCCCATACCCTCATATCAGCCCATTTGTAGCCTTAGCCCCCAGTTATCTTCCAGGGCCAGCAGCTCTATCCTCCCCTCCCCACAATCAGCCCATGCCCAGTCAAAGCCCCCCAATCAGCTCGCTTCCAGTGCTAATCCCCCCTCAACCCCATTACCAGTGCTAGCCTCCCCTAATCAGCCCAATACCAGTCCTACCCCCCATCAGCTCATTACCAGTCCTAGCCGCCCCTAATCAGCTCATTTCCAGTGCTCGTCCCCTCAACCCCATTACCAGTGCTCCATCCCTCCATGTCAGCCCCCTCCCTCCCTCCCTCCATCCATATCAGCTCCCTCCCTCCATGTCAGCCCGCCTCCCCAATCCCTCCATGTCAGCCCCCCTCCCTCCATGTCAGCCCCCTCCATCCCTCCATGTCAGCCCCCCTCCCTCCATCCATATCAGCTCCCTCCCTCCATGTCAGCCCCCCTCCCTCCATCCATCCATCCATCCATGTCAGCCCCCCTCCCTCCATGTCAGCCCCCTCCATCCCTCCATGTCATCCCCCCTCCCTCCATCCATTCATATCTGCTCCCTCCCTCCATGTCAGCCCCCCTCCCTCCATGTCAGCCCCCTCCATCCCTCCATGTCAGCCCCCCTCCCTCCCTCCCTCCATCCATTCATATCAGCTCCCTCCCTCCATGTCAGCCCCCATCCCTCCATGTCAGCCCCCCTCCCTCCATCCATTCATATCTGCTCCCTCCTCCCTCCATGTCAGCCCCCTCCATCCCTCCATGTCAGCCCCCCTCGATCCATCCCTCCATGTCAGCCCCCCTCCCTCCATGTCAGCCCCCTCCATCCTTCCATGTCAGCCCCCCTCCCTCCATTCATTCATATCTGCTCCCTCCCTCCAAGTCAGCCCCCTCCATCCCTCCATGTCAGCCCCCATAGATCCATCAGTCCTTGTAAGACACCCTATCTCTTTGTCAGGCCCCTCCATCCTTCCATGTCAGACACCCTCCCTCCATCCATCCATTCATATCTGCTCCCTCCCTCCATGTCAGCCCCCCTCCCTCCATGTCAGCCCCCTCCATCCCTCCATGTCAGCCCCCCTCCCTCCATTCATTCATATCTGCTCCCTCCCTCCATGTCAGGCCCCTCCATCCCTCCATGTCAGCCCCCCTCGATCCATGTCAGCCCCCCTCCCTCCATGTCAGCCCCCTCCATCCCTCCATGTCAGCCCCCCTCCCTCCATCCATTCATATCTGCTCCCTCCCTCCATGTCAGCCCCCCTCCCTCCATGTCAGCCCCCTCCATCCCTCCATGTCAGCCCCCCTCCCTCCATCCATTCATATCAGCTCCCTCCCTTCATGTCAGCCCCCTCCCTCCATGTCAGCCCCCCTCCCTCCATCCATTCATATCTGCTCCCTCCCTCCATGTCAGCCCCCCCCCCTCCATCCATCCATTCATATCTGCTCCCTCCCTCCATGTCAGCTCCCTCCCTTCTTCTGCAGCCGCGGCTCCCTGCCTCTTACGGAACCGCGGCTGTGCTTTTAAAATCATCTCGGAGCCCTTCCTGTCTTGACGGGCTCCGTGCAGCATTGTCCCGCCTCCAAAACTTCCTTTAGAGGCGGGACAATGCTGCACGGAGCCCGTCAAGACAGGAAGGGCTCCGAGATGATTTTAAAAGCACAGCCGCGGTTCCCTAAGAGACAGGGAACCGCGGCTGCAGAAGAAGGGAGGGAGCTGACATGGAGGGAGCCCATAACGCGACGTTTAAAGCGGGCAGTGTGCTCCGGAGCCGCGGCAAAGGTGAGAAAGAGCCGCATGCGGCTCCGGAGCCGCGGGTTGCCGACCCCTGCTCTAGGGCAATCTTTAAATTCCCCCCAGCCAACAGGCGAGAGAGCTCTCAGTACGCTCTACCCACCCCCTCCACCCTCCAACCCCCCCACCCCTCCACCATGACTGCTTTATCAGGTAAAAGAGGAAGAAAGACCTCACTGGATCAGACCACACGGGGAAGAGGAAGAAGAAGAAGAAGAACCCAGGGATGTCACCGCCCAGGAAAGCACAAGGCTAATGCCGCCAAAATAGATAAACAACACTCGAGGCATTAGGAACCATATTTGAAGACAAAAGTTTCCCACACTTGCTCAAAGTGAGGCAACCGCATCCTTCCAGCCGCCACCCCGCGTTCCATAGTGTACGTCTCCCACATCCGATCCAACCAACTAGAAAAGGCCGGAGGCCAAACCTGTTTCCAAGCAGCAGCCAGAGCCAGCCGAGCAGCATTCAAACCATGGCGAATCAAGGCTAACTGAGGAGACCGAGCACAAGGAACATTCACACTGAGCAGAAAAATGCCTGGATCCCAGGGAATGTTCAACCCAACCAAATGTCGTAAGCGGTATTGGATCCCCCTCCAAAAAATTCAGATGCGTGGACAGAACCACCAGACATGCACCAAAGAACCCCTCTGGCCACACTGCCGCCAGCACCTATCCGATGCCCCCGGATAAATTCGAGCAACCCGCGCAGGCGTCATCTACCATCTATATACTATTTTATAATTAGTTTCACGAGCATTAATCGCCACTGAACTTTTCCAAAGCTTACCCTCAACCTGTTCCCAGTTCTGCACGGTATAGGTATGCCCCAAATCCAAGTTCCATTGCTCTCGATGTTTGCCGAGACTCGACTGCTGGGCCTGCAAATGAGCATACAAGACAGCTATAACACCCTTCGTGGTAGTGCACTCCTCACAAAAGCGCTCAACATCATTCAAGTCCCGCGCAACTTGGGATCGAACAGCTCTATCTTGCACCCAGTGAGCCACCTGAGTATACTGAAAAGCATGACTTTCGGGAAGATCAAATTCTCTCCGGAGCACCCTAAAAGAACGCAACCCCCCTCCTCAAAGAGCTGACCAATACGACTAAGTCCCTTGTGCCCCCACAGCCGAAATGCGGGATCGGTCATCCCAGGGGGAAATAAAGCATTATCTACAATGGGCGCCAAGGGAGACAGGGCCAGCCCCTGAGGCCAGAAAAATTGGTCCCAACATTGAAGGGTATGTAGGATATAGGGGTTACACAAACGCAAACCACTGCGCAACTTGGAACTGAGCCACAACCGATCCCCCAATCCCGCCCCTCCCGAAATATACATTTCCATTTGAACCCAACGTTTGTTGCTAGCAGCATTCATCCACTCCACCCCAGCGTGGCACTGCACCGCCGCATAGTACCACTGAAGGTTAGGCGCCCCCATACCCCCACAGCGTGTGTGCATATAAAGAATCCGTCGTGCTATGCGAGGACGACGATACCGCCAGATAAATTTCATGAGTAGCGTTTGCCAAGCGACCAAGGTTCCCCGAGGCAAGGGTATAGGAAGTACTTGGAAGAGGTATAAAAACCTCGGAACAACCACCATCTTAACCACTGCTATACGTCCAAATCAGAACAACATCAAACTGGCCCAGGTCTCCAGGTCTCGCTGAACCTGTTGAATTAAAAGGTCCATAGTTGGATATTCCCTGACATGTTACCATCCAAATCTTTTTTTAACTCTAGGTATATAATACAATTTCGAAATTAAAATATCCGAAACATCTTTAAACATCAGAATTTCCTGAAAGTATTTTTGCAACAACAACAGGGGGGATAAGTAATGTGTCCTAGGAAAATTTAGAAAACGTAAATTTTTTGACCGATATACATTTTCTCGAAATTCATCCTGTCGTTGCAAAGAACTAAAACCCTGAGAAAATTTCAAATTAACTTAACTTTGAGAGGAAACAAATTGCTCAGTAGAATTAACAAGCTGGCTTCTTCCACTCTGGATCTATCTGGCTTTCTTGAATCTTCCATAGATGATATTCCTACAAGAGATACCCTTATTAGCTTCCTTTGTTCGGGAGATGGATAAGGATAGGGTTTTGACGGTTTACTTTCAGAAGAAAACCGAACAGTTCTGTGGTCAAGTTATTCAGATATCTCCAGATGTGGCTAAAATCACACAAGAACGTCGTAAGGCTTTCTTAGCTCTCCGTCCACGTGTTCTTGCTTTGGGGGGTTTATTTTATCTTAAATTTCCCTGTAAATGTCAGATTACCTTTCAAGGTAAGCGATATATATTTTCTGAACCTGATTAATTAGTTAGCTTGTTGAGTGAGAGGGAACTGGTATAACTTGGTGTAATTATAGGGGGAATATAGTGTATCACTTGATTTAGTATATTGAGCTTATTGGTTTTCTCAGGTTTCCTTTTAAATTTGACTGCAAATGTGTGAAGCTGCTCCTTGATGTGGACTGGATATTACAGTTTATGTAATGTTTTTTTTGTAATTTTGTTTCATTTTGAAATAAATTTTGGAAATTAAAAAAAAAAAAAGGTCCATAGTTGGCCTTATAGAGCACAGCCCGATCAACGGTCAGATTCACACCTAAGTAGCGGAGAGAACCCGTCACCCACCGAAATGGATAACTAGCCTTCAATTGCAAACAAATGGCCTCCGGGACCCCAACGTTTAAAATCTCAGATTTAGTACAATTAATTTTGAACCCGGAAACTTGCGAAAAGGCCTCAAAAGTTGCATAGCGGCCGAAAGAGACCCAACCGGGTTCACCAACGATAATATAATATCATCCGCAAAAAGTGCAATTTTATATTCAGAGGGGCCCACCCGAACGCCCAAAATGTCCAGATGCTCACGAAAGCCCTGCACCAAGAGCTCCATCACCAAGGCAAACAGCAGCGGCGACAAAGGGCACCCCTGCCTAGTCCCTCTTTCCAACACAAAGCTCCCCGACTGACCCCCATTAACCCAGACACAGGCTGTAGGACCTTGATAAAGACATTGAACCCAACGCGTAAAATGAGGCCCGAATCCCATCTTATCCAGCACACACCAAAGATAGCCCCAGCTAACTCGGTCAAAGGCCTTCTCAGCATCAACTCCCACCAAAAGTGCCGGCTGGGAGTCCTGCCGGGCCGCATGTATCACCTGTAACATTCGCCTAATATTATCCGCCGCCTGACGACCCGGCACAAAACCAACCTGGTCCGGATGCACCAAAGCGGGGAGGACCCGATTCAATCGAGCAGCCAATACCGAGGCCAAGATTTTAACATCCGTATTCAATAAAGAAATAGGACGGTAGGAGGCCGCCTCATGCACTGGCTTACCTGGCTTAGGAAGAACTACAATAAGAGCTTCAAGTTGAGAAGGGGGCAGCGACCCCCCCCTTCAAAACCTCATTAAAGAGCATCACCAGAGTCGGCATTAATTGAGCACTAAATTTCTTATAATACTCCCCAGGAAAGCCATCACTGCCTGGCGCCCTCCCAGTCCTTAAGCAACTAATGGCAGCCTCCACCTCTTCCGCAGTAATATCAGCGTCGAATTGCTCTCTATCAGAATCAGCCAACTGCGGTAATGTGACAGCCCGCAGGTAGTCCTGCACACGGGGCAAATCAAAAGGCTCAGCTTTATACAACTGTTCTAAAAAAGTGGCAAAAACCTCACACACGTCCCGGGAAACCACCCGTATGTGTCTCTGAGAATCCCGTATTTCACGCACCACTCTCGAGGTCTGCTGCTGACAAAGCCGTAAAGCAAGATATCGACCAGCCTTATTCCCCCGTTCATAAAACGTTTACCATAGTTTCCGACGCATATTATCTAACTCTCTCTGCATACACGCATCCATTTTAGCCCGCGCCACCCGCCATTGACGCCAAATGCGTTTAGGGCCCGTTCTCGCATGCTCCAACTGGAGGCGCTTATTTTCCGCCACCAGCTGGCAGGATTCCTGTTTCCAAGCCCGCCGAGTGCGAGCGGCCTCAGCAAATGACCCCGAGCTGTAGCTTTAAAAGCATCCCAAACCATAGATAACGAAACCTCCCCAGAATCATTTAACTCAAAGAATTCAGATATAAATCGCCCATGATCCTGAACCGCACACTGCCGCCGAAAAAAGCGAGCATCCAACCGCCACATCCCTTGCCGTTCGCCGCACAAATCAGCAGGAAGAGTAAGCCAACACGGAGCATGATCCGACCACGTCAACGTCCCATGTCCGGCCTCCACCCTCCCATCCATCAGACGCTGATCCAACAAGAAGTAATCAATACGAGTATGGACCCGGTGTACAGGTAATAGGTGTAGCCTCTTTCCCCAGCATGGGTATCTCTCCAGACATCACGCAATCCTAAATCAATCATAAACTTCCGCAACGCCCTGCTAGACCCACCCTGCACCCGCCCAGCGCAGCCCATCGAGTCCAAGTGTGGTACCATGTGAGCATTGCAATCCCCGCCCAGTATAATAGGCCCTTTCGCAAATTCAGCCAGCAGAGCTTTCAGTCACGCAAAAAAGGTCACCTGGCCCTCATTGGGAGCATAGATATTAGCCAGCGTTAATAAACGGCCCTCTAAACGGACATTCATAAAGAGCCACCGCCCAAGGTATCCCTCTTAACCTCCTCCACCCTAAGAGACAAACGCTGATGCAACATCAGGGCCACTCCACACTTCTTCCTGCCATTTCCATCCGACGCTACTCACACTTCAGAATAAGGCTTACGTTTTAACCAACCTTGATTACAACCGCGAAGATGAGTTTCCTGCAGAAGCACAATGTCCCCCTTCAAGGATCTCAATTCCGTAAACAGCAAAGAACGCTTCCCAGGGGAGTTTAGACCCTTTACATTCAAAGACACCACCTTCGGCATGAGGAGCCTACCCCCACATCACCTCTGCCCGTCCGCTCCCTCCGCCCCGTGTGGTCCAGCCCCCCCTCCCCTCCTCCCGTGTTCACAGACTTTAAACACAAAAATCACCCTTGTACCCAGTAACCCCTAATAATTCCTCCGCTTCCCCCGCCCCCACCCCATGAACTAACAAAAAACCCCACCCCCCTTCCCCCCAAACAACCCCCACTAACCCTCCCCCCCCATCAAAGCCCTCCCCCAACCCATCAGTACCACCCGCCAGTCAAAAAGACAGGACACGGTAAAACTGACCCCCTAACCCAGCTCCAGCCAAGCCTCCCCATACAAGAAAAACTACAATATAATATGCATATAGTTACTTACATACGTACATCCCCCGTGATGATTTAGCCATTCGGCTACCGTACCGAGTACACCCCCCCTCAGCAGGACACTCGCAGCAACCTTCACGCCCACATGCATAAAGAACAAAATCCAAAATCCCCATATCATCAGGTGAATTCAGTGGGGACAATGATAACAAGAGTAAGAAGCATCAAATTCCCACATAAGTAGGTAAATAAACCCAAACCACTAACACCATGAACACTGCAAACTCCCCCATCCCATAAAGACTGTGCCGCAGGTTCCAAGCAGTCTTAAGCAGATCTTCCCACCCGAGTCCTCTTTGAAGGCTGCGGCTTGGAGGCCGGAAGCACCGGCAGCGCATTGTCTTCTACAAGACCCGCCTGGCACAACGCTCTCCAAGCTTCCGTATCATCCTTTGCTGAAACCTTTTTACTGCCCAAAAGGAAGTTCACCCGGAAAGGGAAGGACCATGAGTAGCGAATCCCTTTGTTACTCAGCACTGTTATAATTGGTTTCATCTCTCTCCGGCGTGCTAAAGTAAAAACCGAAAGATCTTGATAGACGGAAACCATCGCCTCCTGATAGTGAATCACTTTTTTCTCACGACCCCGTCGTAAAAGAAGCTCAGCATCAGCATATCTCAGAAATCGTGCAGACATCCTGGGGTTGATTATTAGGTGGTTTTCCCAGGGCACGATGCACCCTTTCGATCTCCATCTCATTCCCACGGGCTTCAAATTCCTCCGTCGTGAGAAGGGCACCCATCAGAGTCTTAAGCACCACCCACAGATCTTCAGCACCCCCCACAGCCTCTGGAATGCCTCTGAAACGCACATTGTTGCGATGTGACCTGTTTTCGATATCAATCTTAGAAGTCAATTCCATTGCTTGCGAATTCTGGCAGTCCACTGCACATTGTAAGTCCACCAGAGCACCGTCATGATCCTCTATTTTTGTCTCGACCTCTTCCACTCGAGTGCCTAGATCTTTAATGTCACCTCTGAGCTCCGCAATCGTATTCATCACTTCATCTCGCATGGAGCGGAATTCACATGCTAAGTCTTCAAATCCCCTGCGAAGCTCCCGCTGTAGAAGAGCCTGCGTAGAAGACGCTGCAGAACCCTGGTCGAGTTCACTCAATGTCTCATCACCGGACCCATCTGATGGCTGCATTTTTGGTGAACTATTTGGAGAGCCACTCTTACTCAGCAGACGCTGAGAGGCTCGCAACTTTTCCCGGGCTTCCAGCCCCTTGGTTTTAGCAGCCATAAGGCACCAAACTCTCCCCTTGGCGAAGCAGACAGAGAAAGATAGAGCACCACCAACTGCCGGACACGCCGAAAAGAAGAAGTCCCATTGCAAATCAGCAGATGGCGCTCCAGGTTCACAGCACAAAGCACCGTTCAGCAAGCACAGAAAGAAGCACCACGCAGGCCACCGCCACAACAAATTCCACTGTACAGAGAAGAAAGAAGCAGGCAGCCAAGCTTAAAGGCCAGAGATCTGGAGCTGGAATCCAACTGTTGAAGCAGAAATCGTGGAGAGCAGGAAGATCCAAAATGCAGGTTGCCGAGGTGCTGACGTCATCACAAAGGGCCACTTCCCGCCAAAATCAACTGGAACACAGACAGCTTCATGCGTTCCACGGCCGCGTGGCAATGGCTGCTATATCACCCGAGCAAGCCACTCTCTCACAGCCAGCTGCCCTCCTCTTCCAGCAGCCCCCGAACTTGTCAGCGCCTCCGAAATGAAGAGTGTAGAGTGCAGATCGCACCGAGGACACCGATCCCTCTCTCTGCTCCAGTGCCCGACAAGCAAAAAAGGAGCCGGCAAACAGCAGCAAAGCAACAACTCACAGCTTTCCCTCCGATCGCCGAAACACTCAAGGTACTCGGCAGCGATCACCGGAACTGAAGCCACACTCCGATCTCTAGCTGCAAGATGTGGAAGCGGCTCCAGCCGCAGTGCCCCACTTCGCGGTCTCTGAAACACAGGGGTGATCTCCGATCTCGCTCCTGGGCAGCCAAAAAGAGTCCACTTACAACCCCATACCCGAATCAGGTATGCACGGGGGTATTGCGTTGGGAAAATCAAGTATTATCTCAAGTTGGGGAGAACCCGGACCGGAGCTGTTTTAAATTGCAGCCATTCTTTACGGGCTCTCTAGCGCTCCCCCCCCCCCCCCTGATTTCTATCTTTTAACCAGTTCCTGATCCACAATACTATGCAGCTTCCAATCCCAGGACTTTTTAATTTTGACAAGAGTTTCTCATGAGGAACCTTGTCAAAGGGTTTCTGAAAATCCAGATACACTATATAAACTGGCTCACCTTAGTGTACCCATTTATTCACACCTTCAAAAAATATAACAGATTAGAAAGACAAGACTTTCCTTGGCTAAATCCATGTTGGCTTTCTCCCATTAAACCATGGCTATCTACATGTTCAGTAATGTTAGTTTTTATAATGGTTTCTACCATTTTGCCCAGTACTGATGCCAAGCTCGCCAGTCTGTAGTTTCCCAGATCACCCCAGAATCCTTTTTAAAAATTGGCATTACATTGACCATTCTTCAATCCTTTGGTACTATAGATGATTTTAATGATAGTTCACAGATTACTAATAGTAGGTCTGTAATCTCATATTTCAGTTCTTTCAACACCATCGGATGTATACCATCCAGTCCAAGTGATTTTCTACTCTTCAGTTTATCAAATAGTTATAATACTTCTCATTTATTGATATTTCTTTCAATTCTTCCAATACATCACCTTTATATACCTATTCAGGCACGGGTAACTTCCCTACATCTTCTTCAGTAAAAACTTGAGCAAACAATTAATTCAGTCTCTCTGCTATGGCCTTGTCTTCACTTAGTGCCCCTTTTACCCCTCTATCATCTAATGGTTCAACTGACTCAGTTTTTTGCTACGAATGTACTTGAAACAGTTTTTATTATATGTTTTTCTTCCATAGCAAGCTTCTTTTCAAATTCTCTCTCTGCCTGTTTTATCAATATCTTGCATCTAATTTGCCAATGCTTATGTTGTTCCTGTGTTACTCATTTCCTGAAAAATGCTTTTATTTGGCAATAGCCGCCTCTCTAACCTTGCCTTTAAACCATGCTGGCAGTTTTTTAGCCTTCCTTTCGCTTTTCTTAAAGCATGGAATACATCTGATCTGGGCTTTCAAGACAGTACTCCCTATAGAGCAGTGGTTCTCAACCTTTTTTGTATTGTGACCCCTTTTACCATTGGTCAACTTGTGGTGACCCCCAATGATAAAATCAAATGCATCTCTCTTCCTTTACCGTTAACACATTGTCACGGTAATCATTTGTTGAATTATTAATATATTATAGGCCTTTGCAATATGTTTTTATTTATAAAATTTACTTATTTAAACCACAATTAATCACAACAAGTAACAATATTTGATTTCAAAATTATGATTTTGTAGTCAAATCACTAATATGAAATAAAATTATTTTTTCTACCTTTGTTGTCTAACCAATTTATTCTCTGATCACGCTGGTCCCGATCTGAGACTTCTGCTTTCCTGTCTTCTCTTAGCTCTCTTTCTGTGGTCTATGGTCCATCTGCCATGTCTCATCTCTTCATTTGTTTTCTTCACTTCTTTCCATCAGCCTATTTCCAGTCCCCTTCTAGTCCAAATACCATGGCAGCCCCTCTCAGCGTCCACTCCCTTCCAGTCCCATTCTCCCATCCCCTCGCATCAGCCCATTTGTAGCCCTATCCCCCAGTTTTCTTCCAAGGCCAGCAGCTCTATCCTCCCCTCCCCACCATCAGCCCATTTCCAGTTGAAGCCCCCCAATCAGCTCACTTCCAGTGCTAGACCCCCTCAACCCCATTACCAGTGCTAGGCTCCCCTAATCAGCCCATTACCAGTCCTACCCCCCCCCCCTCCCTCTCCATATCAGCCCATTTCCAGTTGAAGCCCTCCCAATCAGCTCACTTCCAGTGCTAGTCCCCCCTCAACCCCATTACCAGTGCTAAGCTCCCCTATGCAGCCCATTACTAGTCCTACCCCCCATCAGTCCATTACCAGTCCTAGCCTCCTCTAATCGGCCCATTTCCAGTCCTAACCTCCCCAATCAGCTCATTTCCAGTGCTAGCCCCCATCAGTCCATTACCAGTCCTACTCCTCTATCAGCCCATTACCAGTCCCAACCCCTCCATTGATCAGTCCATTCCCAGTCCTAGCCTTCCCTAATCAACCCATTAACAGTCCTTGCCCCCCCCACCCGATCTGCCCATTACCAGTGCTAGCCCCCCCCATCAGCCCATTATAATCATAACCCCTAATCAGCATTTATCCCCTGTCTGTCCAATATGTCCCCGTCTCTCCCCTTTGTCCATGTCAGTCCCCCTCCCTCCCTCCCTCCATCCATCCCTCCATGTTAGCCCCCCCTCCCTCCCTCCATCCATGTCAGTCCCCTCCTCTATCCATGTCAGCCCTCCCTCCCTCACCCCCATGTCAGCCCTGTTGCTGGTTCCCTGCCCCCTCCTCCCCTCTCCCTATGTCTGCTTGCTACTGCTCTGTTTTTCTGCAGCCGTGATTCTCTGTCTCTTACGGAACAGCGGCTGGGCCTTTGAAGCCGTTGCGGAGCCTGTCTGTCTCTCGACGAGCTCCATGCAGCATTGTCACGCCTCCAAAGGAAGTTGTTTCCCACTTCCTTTGGAGGCGGGACAATGCTGCACGGAGCCCGTCAAGAGAGGGGAAGGCTCCGCAACGGCTTCGCCGGCACAGTTGCGGTTCCCTAAGAGGCAGGGAGCCATAGCTGCAGAAGAAGGGAGGTGGTGAGTTTGCCGCTGCCGAGAAGTGGACTCGGCAGCGGCAGCAACTTGTGCAATTTTTTTTTTTTTTTTTTAACTGGAGTGAGGCGACCCCTGCTAAATCCTGTGGCGACCTCCATGGGGGGGTCGCGACCCACAGGTTGAGAACCACTGCTATAGAGGGAGTACATATAAGAGACTTGAAAACCTAAATATGTACACTCTGGAGGAGAGAAAGGAGATATGATTCAGACCTTTAAATACTTAAAGAGTATTAACGAACAAACAAACCTCTTCCTAAGACGGGGAAGCTGTAAAACTAGAGGGCGTAACATGAAACTGCAAAGGGGTAAACTGAAAGGCAACATCAGGAAATACTTTTTTCCTGAAAGGGTGGTGGATGCTTGGAATGCCCTCCCGATGGAAGTGGTGGGGGGAAAATACTGTGACAGAATTCAAAATGGCAGGGGACAGACACAGTGGATCCCTTTATAGCAACAGGATAAAATCAAAATAAATGTAACTAACTCTTATATCTTAACAAATAGGGGTGATCTACATGGAGCGGTGGGTACACCCCTAAACAAAGGCATGGGGAAGGGTGACCTGCATGGAGTGGTAGGGGCACCTACTCTTACTGCCTGGCTGTGCAGACTAGATGGACCATATTGGTCTTTATCTGCTGTCATAAACTATGTTACTGCATAGCTCTGTTCTCTCTCTTCTTATCCTATGTCGACTACTCAGCTTAGGTCATTCAATAACAGTTGGATATGGCGTGTAAACTCCAAGAAAAGCAGGAAGACATAAGTGGACATATGTTGTGGGGACAAGCAGAGAATGGAATGCATCTTCAAGTATAGTGGAGACCCCAAGCGCCATTCATAGTATGTCAACTGGCATCAGCCAGACCAAAACTAGTTTAGTTGTGCCCACAATTGACATGGAAAGTTCACTGCCTGGCTGTCAGCTCAATGGATCTTGTACAAAGTCAAAGAACATAAGAACCAACATAGTGGGCCAGACCAGAAGGTCCATCAAGCTCAGGGTCCTGTTTCCAACAGTGGCCAATCCAGGTCACAAGTACCTAGCATATCCCAGAAGTAGCCAGTTCCGTGCTACCTATCCCCCGAGATAAGCAGCGTTTTTTTCTTGGACTATTTTTAACAATGGTTTATTGACTTCTCCATCCAGGAGAATCTACCTGCACTACCTGCTTTTACCATATCCTCTGCAACAAAGTTCTAAAGCTTAATTATTCACCGAGAGAAAAAATATTGTATCCTAGTTGTTCTAAATATACTACTTTGTAACTTTATGGCATGTCCCCTGGTCTTTGTACTTTTTGAAAGAGTAAACAATTAATTCACGTTTATCTGCAGGATTTTATAGAGCTCTTTTCTTATCTCCCCTCAGCCCTTTCTTCAAAGGTGCCTGTATTTGTAGATAACCACCTCTTATGCTTGTAGCTCAACCACCTTTTGCGTTTAATAGGCAAAACTTCAGTATAGAAAGCAGTTTATGTAGTTTATAAATATACTATGGAGTGGAGGAGTGGCCTAGTGGCTGGGGCAAGGTACTTCAAGCCGGAAGGTCGGGGGTTCAAATCCCACTAGAGGACAGCAACCTTGGGCAGGAAGGACTGGGGTTTCTAGTCCCACAGGTGCTCCTTGTGGTCTTGGGCAAGCCACTTAACCCTCCATAGCCCATGTTCCCTGTAAAATAGTTATCTCCAAGTTATAATGCCCTGTTCAATGTAATTTCAGTTTGTTCAATGTAAACTGCACTGATGCAGAATAGCGCAGTATATAAGAGAATGTAAATAAATAAATATATTCAGTAGCATTACCCTTTGATAGAAATGGGAGAATCTTAAGAGGTGGCCCAGTGCTGTTTTGATAAGTTAAAGAAATTGGTTACAGAACAATAGCCTGGTCCCATAACTTGACAAAAATGGAATCAGGGCCACAGATAGAGCTTGGGGTACAGTCTCAGATAGTTTGCTCCAGGCATAAGGAGCAAGGTAGAAAGATCAAAGTCTGGAGTTGGCAGTGGAAGAGACGGGCACAGATAGAAGGGATCTACCAGAGGAGCAGAGTTCCCAAGGAGGGATGTAGGGAGAAATAAGAGAGGAAAGGTGGTGAAGGGCAGCAGAATGAAGCACTTATAGGTCAGCAGGAGAAGTTTGAACTGGATGCAGAAACGGATAGGGAGCCAATGAAGTGATTTGAGAAGAGGAGTTATACGAGTATATTGAGGCTAGTGGAAGATTTGCTGTGCAGCTGAGTTTTGATCAGATTGAAGTGGGTAAAGATGATTCTGAGGAAGATCAGCAAAGAGGAGGTGAAAAATATTGTTGTCTTTTGGCTAAATACCAAAAGAAATCCAACTTTTCATAATATTAACTCTCCCTGTGGCAGCCTTTAGTGGGCGAAAAGCAAAACAAGTTAGAATTATCATGGAGTTTCTATGGTCAACTTGTGCCAATTTGTGCTGCTGGCATGTACGAGGTGTGACAAAAAAGAAACGAGACTGTGGCAGCCACGCCCATGACTCAATGCCAATTGGCGAACCGCTTGTCACTGTGTTGTGCAACATCTCGTCACTATTCTGCTATAATATTTTTCATCTCTCACTCTGTTTTTCTTTTTCGGGTTTTTTTGTAGCACACTGCTCCATCGCTTTGTCACGCAACTGGAGGTGGCAAAAATATGGAGCAAAGAATCAACTTGAAATTTCTGGTTAAGTTGGAGAAGGGCCAACTGAGTGTCTCCAACTTCTCTAAAAGGCTTATGGAGAAGATGCAGTGTCAAGGCTGCGAGTCTTCGAGTGGCACAAACGTTTCAAGACTGGTTATGAGGAGGTGGAGGATGACCCCAAGTCAGGACGGCCTTCCACGACAAAGACGGCTGAGAACATTGACAGAGTGAACCAGCTGGTGTGGACTGATCGCAGATTGACGGTGCGGATGACAGCTGAGGAGCTCAGCCTGAACAGGGAGTCACTGCGGACCATCTTGGTGCAGGAGCTGGGGATGCGTAAGGTGTGCGCCAAGATGCTGCCCAGGCTTTTATCGGACAACCAGAAGGAGCACCGGGTCAATGTTTGTCGAGACTTGCTAGAGAAGATCGGAGAAGATCCAGAGTTCGTTGGCCGAGTCATCACAGGAGACGAGACTTGGGTCTTCCAGTATGACGCCAAAAGCAAGAGACAGCCAGGAGTGGAAGACTCGACTGTCACCCAGACCCAAGAAGGCGCGCATGTCCAAATCAAGGATCAAGGTCATGCTGATCGCATTCTTCGACCAAAAGGGAGTGGTCCATCATGAGTTTGAGGGTCAGACAGTCAACCAACACTTCTACCAGCAGGTCCTCAATCGCCTCCATGACCAGGTATGGCGCAGCAGGCGGGCTCTGTGGAGAGACAGGTCATGGCTGCTCCACCACGACAACATGCCCGCACACACCGCGCTCAGTGTGAGGCAGTTCTTGGCCAAGGAACAGATCACGGCTCTCGACCACCCTCCTTATTACTACTACTACTATTCAGCACTTATAAAAGTGCCGCGTACGCAGCACTGCACAGCTAACCTACAAGAGGTAGCCAACATACAGGAGACAGTCCCTGCCCGTCAGAGTCATGCTCATCGGAGCTTACAATCTAGTTCGAACAGTACAGAGCATTAGTCAGGTCTGCACAAGGTACGGTGTGGTACAATTTGGTCAATAGTTTGGTCAAAAACGTTGACAGGGATTAGGGTAAGATGAGAAAGGAGTCAGGATCTGAATGCAACGGTGAAGAGGTGGGTCTTCAACCTGGATCTGAAGAGTGCCAGGGAGGATGCCTGGCGCACAGACGCAGGTAGGCTGTTCCAGGCGTATGGTGCAGCAAGTTGAAAGGAGCGCAGTCGGGAGTTTGCGGTGCGGGTGAAAGGCATTGATAGAAGTAGTTTGTTAGTGGAGTGCAAATTTTGAGAGGGGACGTAGGGAGAGATAAGAGGTATTGAGGGGCCATAGAGTGAATGCATTTATAGGTCAGTAGGAGAAGCTTGAATTGGATGCGGAATTGCACAGGGAGCCAGTGAAGCGACTTGAGAAGAGGAGTAATGTGGGCACGGCGAGGCTGGCAGAAGATTAGTCGAGCAGCGTGGTTTTGTATAGATTGAAGGGGAAGGAGGTGCCTCACGGGAAGACCAGCGAGAAGTAGGTTGCAGTAATCGAGGCGAGAGGAGATTAAGGCATGGATAAGCGTTTTGGTAGTGTGTTCAGAGAGGAAGGGGCGGATTTTGCTGATGTTGTAGAGAAAGAAGCAGCAGGTCTTAGCTACAAGCTGGATATGAGCGGAGGAGAGAGAGGTGTCAAAGATAACCCCTAGATTGCGGGCCGAGGGAACAGGAAGGACAGTAGATCCATCCACATGGATTGAGAGAGGGGGAAGTGGGGGGGAGGAGTTGGGTGGAAAGACAAGGAGTTCAGTCTTGGCCATGTTCAATTTCAATCGGCGATGAGAAATCCAGGCAGCGATGTCCGAAAGACAGGCAGAGATCTTGGACTGGGTTGCCGGAGAAATATTAGGTGTAGAGAGGTAGATTTGGGAGTCATCGGCATAGAGATGGTACTGAAAGCCATGGGAGGAGATAAGCGCAGATCTCGCACCGTGCGACTTCTGGCTCTTCCCCAGGCTGAAGACTGTGCTCAAAGGAACTCATTTCACCTCTGTAGAAGAGATAAAGGCCACTGTGATGAGGAAGCCGAGGGACCTCAAGGAGGAGGACTTTACCAAGTGCTTCCGTATGTGGCAGAAGCAAATGCAGAAGTGCATTAACTCTGGCGGGGGGGGGGGGGGGGATTACTTTTAAGGGGACAATGCGTAATTTCACTGTAGATTTTGTAATAAAATATTTATGAGACAGTCTCGTTTCTTTGTCACACCTCGTATACAGGTAAGTCTCTCACGGTTTTGAATTTATGCAAAACGTTTGCTATACTTCTGAACTTATGTAATAATGACACTTAACTTTTAGCTTTCATTTTGGTTGTTACCTAGTTTAGACTCTCAAAAAGAGCGAATGACTAAAGGCTAAGTATATGCTTTCTGTTGCAGGGCCTATTTTATTCGTATGGGCCCTGAGAGAGATATCACATGCTAATCATACACTAACCATTACTGAATGATCCCCAAAGTGATTTTTTATGTCATGTCATGATTATACAGTCTTTGCCAATAATCTTTCCTTTCACTTCAAGCCTGACCTGTTGACTCATTATATTATCTGGAACTTACATATAGATTCTCAAGCATTAGAATACATACCAGTCCTTGTTCAAAGAGTTCCTTTTCATCACTGCTCCACTTTATTGGACTGCTGCCTGGCTTAGCAGAGGTGCGCATCCTAAACATTGAAAAGAAAAAAAAAGTTTTAATTTTGTTTAAAAAGAACAAATTCTATTTATTCCAGTAAAATGTAAAAAATAGTACATACGTGATTTTCCCTAGTTTCTTTTGGGGACTGTAAAATAAACACAAAATAATTACTTTAACACAATACATTTAGTTGGAATTTTTGATAAAACAGTTTAGTGTAATTTTAGTAATTTTCCTTCTGCATGTATTTCCCATCGAGTTTTCCTTAAACTAGTAACTAGAAAGATTCCTGCATTTACCTTTTCAGGAACTTCCTGTCACCTTCATTTGCATCAGGCCAGAATTTGGGTGGAAGAGGCTTATTAGATAAATAATATCTGAAAGATTATTAAGGAATATTTAGTAAATAAACTTAAAAAGTAAACTAAAAAGGGCAAATTATGTACAATATTTAATGCTACAGTAGTAATAAAAATATGTAAAAACTTGCAAACCTACTAGAGGTAGGTCTTGTCAGATAAATTGGATTGATTTCTTTGACTGGGACAATAGGATACGAGGAGAGCTCTAGATGTGTTCACTTAGGGGTATGTTTACTAAACCATCTTAACGTAGCAGCGCCAACATTATCACGCGATAACATCGGCAGCAGCATTAAGGCACACTAATGCTGTGAAAGCCGGGTCTGAAGGGTGGAGTAAGGCTCCCCAGAGGGTGGAGATAGGGGTCAATGGGCAGAGAGTGGGCGGGGAGAGGCTCCATGCACACTAACGCCGTGAAATGAAGGTCTGAAAATTAGCACCAGTGAAAACCTCGCGCTAGGGGCACATTTGCAGGAGAGAGAAACCATTTCAGTGAGCAATGTACAGCAAAGGCAGGGAAACCCAGAAGAGTGATAGTATTGATACATGTGCAGGAACCAAAAAGGCAAACATATAAAATGACCAAACCCACATTTGAAATCCCAATAACCAAGCTGGCCAATAGTGTTATTTATTTATTTATTTAAACGGATTTCTATACCGCCTCTTCCTACAATCAAGGCGGTCTACACAGCAAACAATCAACCAATTACTGTGTCTAGTGTGTGCATGCAGTGAGACTTGAGTGAGTGTGTGAGTATGTGGTTGTTGATTCTTGGTGAGCTATTTACAGTGTGTGCTATTTACAATATTATGTACATCAGGACTTTAATTCAGTACCATAATCGAGTTGTGAGGGGCGGGTGGTTGATCTGGGGAATTGTCGGTTGCACAGTTTAAGTGATGTCACCATAGTGCTCTATGAAGAGGGTTGGTTTTAGCAGCTTCATAAAGTCCTTAATGTCCGTTGTTGAACGTAGTTCATCAGGGAGGGCGTTCCAAATTGTTGGAGCTGCCTTTGATAAAGCTCGTTTTTCGGTGTCCCTGCGTACCTTGGGTGAGGTCTCTTGGAGTGTTGACACGGTTGGATGTGCCTCTTCTCCTCGGTCTTGTGCTGCTGTTGGGTTGTATGATTGGGTGTAGGCTGAAAGCTGATGATTGTTGTTTGATTTTGAATGTGTGTATGACTGTCTTGTATTTGATGCGGGATCCGATTGGTAGCCAGTGTAGCTGTTTTAGAGTGGGTGTGATGTGTGCTTGTCTTGTGGTGCCAGATATTATGCGTGCTGCTGTGTTTTGCGCCAACTGCAGTGGCCTGATTGTCTGTTTTGTTAGTCCAAGGTAGATTAGGTTGCAGAATACTAGGATTGGGGTTATTAGTGCCTGACAGACTGTGCGGAAGTGATCTTGAGAGAGGAGGGGTTTGAGGCGGACTAGTCTCATCCTGCAGATATTAATGATAAACATAAAGCAACACTACTGACAAAGAGTAAAAAGGAAGATATCATGTTTGGAAGGGTCTATGCTCTGTCCCCCTACAAAGTGAATGATCCCACATTGAAATAGCGGTGATCAGGGTTTTTGTCGTTTATATTAGGCATGTTTGTTATGACATGCACATGTGCAGCAACAGCAGAGTGGGCACATAGGAAAGGGCAACTGTACTGATGCTGTAAATGGGATAGAGGGGGCTGCAGGCGGCACATGCTGTGGTCCAGCTGGGGCACAGTGCGGACTAGGCAGATGCCTAGGTGGCACATAGGAATGACGAAACTGTAAAGCAGCAAGACAGCAACTGACGAAGGTCCAACATGGGCATGAGTGTGTCCCCCACAGTGTCACAGGGGATATTACCCAGCAGGTACCCCCAAGGGCACATAACATTGGCAGGCGGTGCGGGGGGGGGGGGGGGGGGAGCACGCATGTCCATGTAGGCACCCCTACCCGAGAACCCACACCATAAGCAAATGCCTACCAGAACACTGGATGGCCTGGGACTGCGCATCATCAGCATAAGGGCATGTCAGCATGGTGGCGGAGGGGGCAGTGGTATCTTCCCACAGCAGACCCCGGCCAAGCCCCGTTTAGGTGGGTGCCGTGCACTGCAACAGACAAGGTCTGTCTGACGAAGAAGTCATGGGGAATGATCTGCCCCTGTGGCAACAGTTTGGTGCAGTACACACAGCCAGTGTGTTCAGGAGCAGAAGGTCACAAGTTCAAGTCCCAGCTGTGGCTCCTGCCAACCCTGTCCCCATATTTTACCCAGTACTAAACCATGGTAATAAAGACGGAACCTTTATTGCAGATAAAATAAACATACCTGAAACGCCTATATTTTACCCTACAGAGCAGAGACACCAAAAACATGTGCAATCCTTAGAGCAGGGTTTCCCAACTGCAGTCCTGGAGGGCCAAACACCATTCAGGTTTCATGCTGTCCCTAATAAATATGCCTGTGCTGCATTTGTGTGCGCCGCCCCCATTGTATGCAAATGTATCTCATGCATATTCATTAGGGACAGCATGAAAACCTGAACAGTGTTCGGCCCACCAGGACTGGAGTTGGGAAACTCAGCCCTAGAGCAGAGGCCAACAGGGGTCCAAACACCCACACCCACAGGCTCCACTATCCAACACCTCATGGAGCGTCAGGCTGTTGGGCCCTGCGCGGAGCAGCATCTCCCAATACTGGCACCTGCATACCTTAGCAATGCCGTCCTAAACTTGGGAACACTTTCCACATATATCAAAAGGTTGCTATGATTAATGTCAGATAACAAATCTTAAGTTAAACACGATTTGTTGATAGAGATTCATCATAGCAACCTTTCTGATATCTGTGGAGTGTGTTTCAGTTATTGATTCTGACAGTGTTTACCACCCTGGGGAGTGAACCCAACAGTTTTGCGTACCATAGCAATGCCTGCACTGTGCCCAGGACTGGTGTGGCGGTCAGGGCTGACAGAAACCTCTATATTTGCACAATGCTGGCATAGGTGTGGGAGTGTGTGTCTGTCTATCCAGTGTGTTGTGGCTGCCTACACCTTACTGAGCCCACACTGCTTGCACTGTTTCCAGTGTTAGCCTGCCAATGTGCATAATGTGGAGCAAGGTACTGTGGGTATGGCCCGGACAGGGTGGCCTGGGCAGGATGCATCTGCACAGGGTATAGGGCAAAGGCTGGGATACTGCAGTGCCCGACCACCACCTGCATGGACAGGGTGGCCACAGCATGTCATGCTGGGAGGTCACTCTCACCCTGACTGAGCAGTGACCATGGCATGGCTAGGTTCCCCCATAGTGCTATGCAGCATTTCTCTCAAGTGATATTTATGGGTTCTCTTTTCTGGGGCCCAATCACTGACATACCTGCTTGGTGTGTGTGCTCACAACCCATTTTTGGGTGCACACAGTTCCTCCAGGAACATGCACTATGTACTAGCTAGCAGACTGTCTGCAGTTAGCATGTGTATGGCTGGAACGCCTTGCAGGATTTAGCAGGTGGAGACTGACTGTGCCCTCTGCTGGTGAATGTCAGATAGTGGTGGGGGGCAGCTGAGCTGCTCCAGCATTCTGCCTGTCTGCCATTGCCTTATGTGATGCGTACAGATCTGCATCGACTGCTCTGTAGGGTGCCTGTTCCCCAGCAGGACTGGGGTGATGGTCCACTCTACTGCCACTATTGCAGAGACGTACAATGTGGATCTGTTGGGTGGGAGACCCTGTCCCCCCACCCTGAACCACAGAGGGCAGGTTGGGTGGTGCTACATAATCCTCTTTTGGGTCCAAACACCCCCCTTCACCTATAACATGTGACCATGGCACCCACACAAGATATGCACTATTCTGGGTGCATCATAGTCCACAAGGGCTAGACATGACTGGGAAATACAGATGGACACAGGTGTATCCTAGGTGTGTTTGCAAGGACTACCTATCACACACTGGCACTGATGGGGACCTGCAGCATAGCCTATCTAAGCCAAGCTAGCTGCTGCGGACCTGGTGCTGGGTGCCCCACCTCACCCTCAGGGTGAGCACAGGACCCGCACAATGTCACGATCTGTAGCTACTCTGTGCTAGTAACACACACGGTCAGTTCCCCCTACCAGGCCTAGGTGCTGTGGGGGTGCATACTCCATTATGTGATCAGCTGTAGACAGCTGATCTGCATGTGCAGTGCATCATGGGTACGGATGGGTTTACCCTATCCTGGTAACCACAGCAGACAGTTTCTGTGGTGACCTGCAGTCTTTCTGTAGCCAGCCAGCAGTGTGGTAGTAGCTATAAAGATGTAGCCTACTGGTTACTTCAATGACTGTGGAGGCAGAGGTCACGGGTTCGATCCCACAGTGGTGTAATCTAAAAAGGCTGTCAGAGGCATTTTCTTTTAATTTAAATCAGTGCTGTAGCCTAAGGTGCCTCAAAGGCGCCCTATACAGTGCCCTATAGGGCACATTGTAGGGTGCCTTGGCAGACAGGGCACTTTATAATGTGACCTAAGGGGCGCCTTATAGGGTGCCTTATGAGGCACCTTAAGTTAGGGCTGCTGGAGGTAGGGCAGTAAGATTCCAAGGGTAAGCATCTTGAACTTTTCCCTCTCCAGAAACTTGTTCAGATTTCTCAGGTCCAGGATGGGTCTGAGGCTTCCTGTTCTTTTTGGTACCAGGAAGTACCTCGAGTAGAAGCCGTGCCCTTCCAGGTGGTGAGGCACCGGTTCCACCGCCTGGTCCCTTAGCAGACCTTCCAACTCCTGAAGGAGTAAGTTTCTGTGCAGAGGGGGTCTTGGAGGCTCCCCTGGAAAGTAGGAGGGGGCATCTGGGTGAAGTGGAGCAGATAGCCCCTTTCAATGATGCTCAACACCCAAGTATCCCCTGTGATGGCTGGCCACCTGTCTGCGTACAGGGTCAGCCAGCCTCCTGTGCCCTGGAGAGGAGGAGAGGCTATGCTGGCATAATCAAAAACTCCCTCCCTGCTGAGCAGGAGCCGGAGTAGGAGGCTTGGGAGCCTTCTGCCTATGGGGCCCATGACCCTGCCCCTTGGCCTGCTGGCCCTGTTGGGGAGCTGCAGAGGCCTGGTAGTGAGGGTAGGTTTTGTAGGCAGCGGTCTTCCTCGGGTAAAAGGTCTTTTTCCCCCAAGCCCTTCTTCTTCTGAGAAGGGGCAGAGGTTTTCCTGGACAGCCTTGTCCAGGTAAGAGTCTTGGTCTCGAGTTCTGCAGCCTTTTCGGCCATGGGCTGGCCAAAGAGGTTTTCACCTCGGCAAGGGACATCGACCAACTTGTCCTGTACCCATGGCTCGAGGTCCAAGGATTGTAGCCAGGCCTGGTGGCGTGCACCGATGCCGGCCCCTGCTACCCGGGCCGAAGCCTCAAATCCATCGTAGGCTGCTAGAGATCTAAAAGTCGAGCACTCTCGAATACCAGAAGACAAGGCCTTGAACCTCTGCAAAGGTTCCTCGGACAAACCAGCAGAGAACCCGGCAATCTCCTTTGCCAGGTCTCGAAGGTACATACACATGTACAGCTGGTAGGTCTGGACACGGCCAGCAAGCATAGAGCCCTGGAAGCACTTTCTACCGAGGGCATCCAGGTTCCGGGTTTCCCTGCTGGGAGGCACCGAGGAGTGCATCTTCTGACCCTTCAGAACCACAACCATGGAGTGGTGCGGTAGCTGTGCCTTTTGAAACCCGGGGCTCTTGCGAACTCGATAGATGGAATCGACCCGCTTGCTTAGAACTGGCATCGAGGCCGGCGCCTCCGACATGCGGAAGAGCAACCGCTCCAGCATCGGAGGAACCGGGACAGTAAAGGCCTCCTTGGGAGGAGAGTCATACTGCAGAGCCTCGAGCTCCTCGGCTCAAGGCTCCTCCTCGGGGTCCGCAGGGAATGCCAGTGCTTTGGCCATGTCCCTTACGAAATCAGAGAACCTGGTATCCTCTGGAGGGGACCTTGTCCAAGGCTCGGAGCTCGGTGAGTCCGAAGGGACGCACCAAATCCGGAAGGTGTCAGGGGACTCCTCCTCTTCCGTTTCCCACACCGATTCCTCCGAGGAGGAATTGAGCGGCTCCGAGTGGGCAGTCATGGACGCCATCCGCCCCGACGCTGAGGGAATCGGCGTAGACGACCTCGGTCCTGGACGGGAGGCAGAGGGTGACTTCGGCCGAGGATCGACTCGAGTTCGCATGGTCTCGAGGATCAGCTCGGCCTCCGGAGTCGATTTGGACGTCGATGTCTCGGTGGTCGGTGCAGATGCACCGGTGAGACTGGCGATCAGCACCTGCTGCTGTTCCATGAAGGCAGACAATCTGCTCGCCAAGGCCGTCAACCTGAGTCCTAGCTCAGGAGACCCAGCAGCCTCCGACTCGTGCCCCGACAGCATCAGGCCCGACGTCGGCTCCCCCGGAGGAGAGTCCACGAGAACTACAGTACTCACGTGACTCAGGGCCTCCGACTCCACACGAGGATGCTTTGCAGGCCTCTCCAACTCCGAAGACCCGGGACGGCAATCGGGGCTATGCGACCTGGCCCTCGAGGAGCCAAGAGCGTCCACCGATGCCGCCCTTGTGGGTTTCTTCTTCCTTCGATGCTCCCTCGAGGGGGGACTCCCTTTCAGAGGAGCCCCGACGATGCTCGGGATCAGACTCCCGAGACGTCGAGGCCTCTGACGAAGTCCGGACCCATCCAGAGGCAGATTCGGAGGAGAAGATCCTCTCACGCGGGTGCTGACGGCTCCGTAATGCCTTGGAAGACATTTTGCTACTGGGACTACAGACCGTAGAATCATGGTCTGGCCCTAGGCACCGGAGGCAGCAGTCGTGTGTGTCGGTGAGAGACATTAGTTTCTTGCACCGATCACACTTCTTAAAGCCACTGGCAGCCATCGGGGGGAAAAAGGGCCCCTGCAAGATCAAAAAATTGGGCTGCCAGGGAAAAAAAAAAAAGGGCACGAACGCAGTCTCTAAGGACAAAAACCGAAAAAAAGAGATCCGGGCTCGGCACCGGTGTACCGAGTCCAGGTGGGAAAGGAACAGATGTCGAACCGAAGAAAAACACTCGACGCAACGCAGAAAAATCAACTTTTTTCACGGGTGACAAGGACAGGCATCCAAAGGGCTCCGCGGAAAAAAGAAGACTGAGCAAGATGGCACCTTTGGGCGGGAAGGGGACCGCGCATGCGTGCCTGCATTCCCAAAGGCTTTCTTTGAAAGCTGGATTGCCACCACTGCAGGGACAAAATCAGACGTTTGGTGATTCCGATTTTGTCTGTTAGCCGACCCGAGGCTTGTGACCCCTCAGAGAATAGGTTCCACTGGGCTGCTCGCATGTGGAGGCGAGCATAGGGAATGACATGGACAGTGGATGCCATATGTCCCAGGAGTTGAAGCATCTCTCGAGCAGTGAGGAATACCTTCATAGCTGCTTGAGATGCCAGTTGTATTATACGTAGACAGCGTGGCTGGGGCAAGAAAACCTTTGACTGCCGCATGTCTAGACGAGCCCCTATGAATTCCAGTGATTGAGAGGGGCGAGATGGGATTTTGGGAGGTTTATGACCAGTCCCAAGTACAGAAAAATTCTCATTGCTCGAGAAAGAGCGAAGCTGGCCTCTGGAGCTGTTGATGCTCAAATGAGTCAATCGTCTAAGTAAGGGAAGACGAATATTCCCAGTCTTCATAAATGCTGCTACCACTGCCATGCGTTTTGTGAAGACTCTTGGAGCAGAGGCCAGTCCGAAAGGGAGAACTCTGTACTGGAAGTGTCTTCCTCGAACCAGGAAACAAAGGAACTTCCTGTGATCTGTGTGTATGAGAATATGCGTGTACGCATCTCTTAGATCTAGAGAACATAGCCAGTCCTGACTTTGAAGGTATGGTAGAAGTGTCCCGAGGGAGATCATTTTGAACTTTTCTCGGAACAAATATTTGTTTAATTTTCTGAGGTCTAGTATAGGCCTGTGTCCCCCTGTCTTCTTTGGAATAAGAAAATAGGGGGAGTAAAACCCGGTAACCCCCTGTTGGAATATAGGTACTTCTTCGATTGCTCCTTGAGCAAGAAGCGATGTGACCTCCTGCCACAACAGGTCAGTGGCAGGGACCTGAGAATTGAACTGAGATTATTGTAGGTGGGGGCAAGTTGAGAAAATGAAGCTTATACCCCAGTCATATGATGGACAGAGTCCAGTTTTCTGCTGTTATTTGTTGCCACCTTTTGGCAAAAAAAGCACAGTCTGCCTGGAATGGTCAAGGGCTCTGGACCTTTTAGGGGCAGAATGACTAAGTTCTCTATGTAGAAGTCAAAAGACCCTGAGGGGGCTGGGTCTGTTGAGCTGGTTGAGCTCTTTGAGCTTGTGGCTTTCTTTGCTGTCTGTTCTGCCCCTTCTGGGGAACATGAAGCGGACAGTGGCTTTGTGGGTGTAAGATGGGTAAGTTTTCTTTTTCTTACTGAAAAAAGGTTTTTTGAATATTTTCTTCTTTGCTGGGTTGGCTGTAGACTTTGATAGCCTGTTCAAGGTAGTATTTTCAGATTCAAGCCGAGTAGCCTTCTCCTGCCAGTCATTGCCCAAGAGATTTTCTCCTGTACAAGCTTTTCTTGACCCACTGTTCCAAGTCTGATGCTTGAAGCCAAGCAATACGACGTGCTCCTATGGATATAGCAGAGGTCCTACTAATACATTCAAAGCAATCAAAAGAAGCACGGTTCATAAATTTAGAGACATTCTGAGCGTGCTGGACCAGAATAAGGTAGTCTGCTCTTTTTTCCTCCGAGACACAAGGGCTAATGAGCTCCAAGTCTTTTGTGACTTCTTCCAGGAACATTCCCATATAAAGAATGTAGGAACTGATCCTGGCCGATAGCATGGAAGACTGAAAGCATCGACGCCCAAAGGCATCAAGTGTTCTGGATTCACGGCATGGAGGATTAGAAGAATGTGTTTTAGCATTCTTGATTCTTCGCATGGCCGATTCCACTACTACTGAATGGTATGGTAACTGAGTTTTCTGAAAACCAGGACAACATGGCACTCTGTACATAGTGTCAAGGTGTCGAGAATGTGAAGATATTGTTAGAGGAGTTTCCCACATTCTCAACATTACATCATGTAAGATCTTGTGAATGGGAAGCATAGCTGCTTCCTTGGGAGCCATAGGGTATTGTAGAATTCTTAATTCTTCTGCCCTAGGTTCCTTTTCTGGAATCACAGTGATAGCAAGACCCTTTGCTAAATCACGTATGAAATCTTGGAAGGACATATCTTCTAGAGGAGACATCCTGCGTTGAGGAGGAGGAGTTGAATCCTCTAAGAGTCGCTCTGGTACCAGTGGAATCGTCCGAGTCATCAGAAGATTCAAGGCCACTCTGTACCGGGGGCTCCCGTAATGCATGGTATCGGTACCGCTCGAAGTCGGTACCGAAATGTCTCGGTTCCTGATCCTCAATATCGATTCAAGGTTCGGCATGGGGGGGGGGGGGGAGCAGTCCTGTCGATGTAGGTACTGTCAGTACCGATACCTGTTGAACCGTCTGTAGCAGTCTTAGCGGTACCGAGGCTGCTAAGAGGAACGCTAGACTGCGTTCAATAGTGAGGATTCTTTTATCCATTGCTCCTGACGATGCCTGGGTGTCGGTACCGGTGGAAGTGGCTACGACCCCAGAACATGGCACCAGTAGTTCTGCAGAGGTAGAGGCCTCTGGAACATCCTGGAGCCCCGTTAATGCTTTGGAGCCCAAAGACTCCCGCCGGGGCTGTTTTGCCGGTGAAATATCCTCGAGGGCAATGCCAGTGGCATCTCGATACTTTGAAGGAGATTTACCCTTTGAGGACTGGCTAGTCTTAAAAGACTTAGGTTTAGTTACCTGAGATCAATGGGAGGAAGATGAAGCCCTGGAAGACGTCGATGCAACTAACATCGTGTCGGCGGCAAAAGGGGTACAGAGTTTTGCAGCTCTATTCTGCAGGCCCCTTTTGGTCATCCTCGTGCAGGAGAGACACTCCGTTGGACAATGTTCAGGACATAAACATTTTAGACACCAATCATGGGTGTCTGTGATGGAAATGGTACCGCCACACTTTGAGCATTTTTTGAAACCACTAGCTGGTTTCTCCATGCCTGAAGAAAAATGGGCCTAATGCCCAAAATGGCGCCTAGCACCAGAACAGGGGGAAACCCCCTGAAAATACAAGTTGTTTTTTTTTTTTTTTAAAGGAGGAAGAAGAAGAACCGGCAGTACCGGTAGGCGTCGAATGAAGGCAGACGCGACCACAAAAAAGAAAGAAAGAAAAGGAAATTTTCTGCAGTGACAGGGTACACGTCCTGTCGGCTCCGCGGAAAACGAAGAACTGAAGTGAGAGAGGTACAGAGGCGGGAAGGCAGCACGCATGCGCTGTGGGATGCTCCCAAAAGCTTTCCTATTGGATGCTGGGGAGCCTTCCCATGCGGGCTCTATCGGTGCTGACGATACCCGTATGAGAAAACTACATTCCTGCTTGTTCCTGGAGATTAAGCTTTCACCAACTGAGGATGGGATTCCGGTGGGATACCCAAAACTTCAGAAAAATATTTCCGTAACATATCTGAGAAACCAGTTGTGCTCTAGGAAAATTTACAAATCACAAATTTAATGCTCGAGCAGAGTTCTCCAATAATTCCAACTTAGTCTGTTACACTTGAGTTCTTCACAAAACACCTCAGAAGAATGTAGCTGCCCATTTCTAATTCCCAGTTTCAGTATCCGCCCATTTATATATCTCCAGCCCCCTCCAGCCCATTTATATATCTCCAGCCCCCCTCCAGCCCATTTCTAGTCCCCAGTCTCCCTCCAGCTCCAGTATCATCCCATTTCCATTCACAGCATTAGCCTTCTTCCAGTCCCAGTCCTCTCCAATCTCTACTACAATCAGCCCATTCCAGTGCCTAGCCCCTCCCTCACCCTACATCAGCCCCCAACTCCCAGCCTCCACCCCACCCTCATCAGCTCTCCATCTAACCTTCTTCCCCTCACATCACCGCAGTCAGCTACCTCCTCTTACTGAAGCTACCAGGGGAGCATTTGTTTGTTCTCGTGACTGTGCTATACTGAAGCAACCTGGTCTGTGGCATTTTTATCAAAGCACTTCCTGTCTCAACAGGAAGTTCTTTAACAAAACTTCCACGGGCCAGGCTGATTCAGTACAGTACAGTACAGCAGCACAGCTGCAGGAGCCAACAAAAATGCTACCGCAACTCTGTAAACATTAATATGGCCGTTGGGTTTCGGCACTTCTTAAGCTGAGAAGTGATTCATGCCACGGCCGTATTAATGCTCAACACAGACACGGAAGCACTGTCGTTTGCTCCAGCAGCTTTTCTGCACTGAAGCAGCCCGGCCTGCAACCTTTTCATTTAAGGTTTTATTAAAAATGTTGCGGGCTGGTTTAGTACAGCACAACTGTGGGAGCAAATGAAAATGCTCCTGTAGCTGCAAGATTACTTCCTGGGCTTAAGAAGTGCCGAACGCCGTTCCACCCCATTCTGGCACAAATTAGGCCCTGAGGAGAGAGGATGTTGGAGAGAGAGTGTTGGGGGTCTCTCTGGGGACAGTATTAGAAGAGGGAGGGGAGGTACTGAGGGACACATTGAGTCAAGTACTTGAATTAGTATTGTTTTACATTATATTCAAAGGCTATATAGTCAAATTGTTACAGATCTGCTAAGTATAACAAGCACTGCAAAGCATTTGGCAATGGCGAAAGGATGGAAACAAAGCATCAGGTACCTCATTGCAGAACAGGGAAATTACTTTTCTGCATTTCAAATAAGTATGGGAAGGGAAAGTGAGTTGCATGCAGCAGCAGTTACAATCCTAACCACTGTGCTGGGCAGATCAGACAGGTCATTTGAGCCTTTATCCAAGTCGTCATCTGCTGCATTATCAAACTATGTAGCCTGCAGTATAAGTTGTGTTCTTTGTTCCTTGGGCAAAACAGTCTATGGTGCTCTGAATAAGATGAAACCCTGCTCTCAGACTGGATGTCTGAATAAGTGACCTCTTCCCCCTGCCTCTATGAGAGAGCTCCTAAATGTGTAAGATAATATGGCCCACTTCTAAACTATACAAACTTATTTATACTTAAATTTCTACAAACCATGGAACATACTGTCACAAGCACAACGCCCGAAGCCACTTGCCTCTAGTGGTCGAGGGGCGTGGTGGTTGAGGATTCCTTCTTCTATCAGCTCCTAGCAGCCTATTTCTTCGTGTTGGCTTCTGGGAAGTGTAGTACTGCTAAAATATGTTGGTGCTTTAAGTAGAAGGTTTGTAGTTGAGGCAACCGAGGGTAAGGCTTGTAACAGAAAGTTTATATCCATAACACAAAACACAGCAGGTTCAAGGTATCATTTACAGGATTATAATTATAGGATTTGCTTAAGGTACAGCAAATAATGGCAAATAAACCAAAAGAACTCAGAAAATGGAAATTACACTAACCTGGTAATTGTAGTTCCTGGAGGGTCCAGTTTAGTCCTCTACAATTGGGTAGTGCCCCTCCTCCTGCAGCCGGGAGACTGGACCAATCAAATCTTCTGTAGTATATATGCAGCAGGAGCTCCCAGAAGTCCCCAGTGTACTAGTAACAAAGCATACTTACCGAAGCAACACATTAGATTAATATACAAAATGACCTAATTAAAGAACAATTTGTTCCCCCCCAAGAAATATCCAACCCCCTCCCCAAACGAGGAAGTCAGAACACTGCATTGCGCCGGCACCGACGCCTCAGGAAGCAAAACACCGCTCCCCACCAGAAGTTCAGGAGCTGCCTGAACCCCCGAGACAGGGAAGAGCCTCAGCAAAAAACGCGGCTGCAACAGAGGGACCGAACGGCAAGAGGAATCGTCTTATCATCAACCGTTCGGAAAAGCGCGCCGCACTACATTAGCAGATAGTCGGGAGGGAAGGAGGACTAAACTGGACCCTCCAGGAACTACAATTACCAGGTTAGTGTAATTTCCATTTCCTGTTCGGTAATCCAGTTTAGTCCTCTACAATTGGGATGTAACAGAGCAGTTAAGACCGGGCGGGACCTTGCCATCCGGCGCGCAGAACCGCCGAACCAAAACAGGAATCCCGAGCCGCTGACACATCTAAGCGATAGTGTCTACTGAAAGCATGCAGAGACGACCAAGTGGCCGCCCTACAGATATCTGCCGGCGGAACCAGGCTATACTCCGCCCAAGAGGTCGCCTGAGCCCTAGTGGAATGAGCCCTCAGACCCTCCGGAATAGACCGCTGTTGCAACAGATACGCGGACGCGATCGCCTCTTTGAGCCATCTCGCAATGGAGGCTTTAGCCGCCGCCTCCCCTTTACGCGCGCCCCCGAAGAGCACGAAAAAACCGGTCAGATTTCCGAAAGGACTCTGTAACCTTTAAATAACGATGGAGCGTGCGACCCCCATCGAGCCGGAGAAGACCCTTGTCCGTTGACCCGACAGATTTCGAAGAAAGTACTGGAAGAAACACTGCCTGATTCATGTGAAAGGAAGGAACCGGACGGAGAACGATCCGATCCGCGGAAAAAGACAAGAAAGGCTCTCGACAGGACAATGCCTGCAGATCCGAAATGCGCCGTGCCGAACAGATGGCTACAAGAAAAACCGCCTTCAGCGTGAGATCTTTCAGAGACGCCCTGCGCAGGGGCTCAAAAGGTTCACGAACCAGGGCCCTCAGAACTAAATTCAAGTCCCAAGGAGGAACGAAAACTCTGCGGGAGGGACGCAAATGAAAAACAGCCATAAGGAATCGGCGTACATCCGGATGAGCCCCGAGCAGACGACCCAAAACCTTGCCGCGGTAACACGAGATAGCCGCCAGCTGGACTTTTAGGGAACTAGCCGCAAGGCCCTTATCGAAACCATCCTGAAGAAAACTTAAAACGACGGGCACTGAAACCGTCGCCGCCCGGACTCCCCGCCGGGAGCACCAGTCTTCAAAAATCCCCCAAATCCGAACGTAAGTAAGAGAAGTGGACGTTTTCCTCGCCCGCAGCAGGGTAGAGATCACCGCGGGGGAGTAGCCCCTCCTTTTCAGCCGAGCCCTCTCAATGGCCAAACCGTAAGCGAGAATCGATCCACTTGGGGCATCCGCAAGGGACCCTGAAGAAGAAGATCCGGTAGAGCGGGCAGGAGCCAAGGAACCCCGTCGCGCAACCGGACCAGATCGGCATACCAGGGCCTCAGGGGCCAATCCGGGGCCACCAGTAACACGCGACCCCGGTGGCTCTCGATACGTTGTATGACCCGGCCGATCAGAGCCCACGGAGGAAAGACATAAAGAAGACCGGACGTGGCCACGGCTGAATGAGAGCGTCGAGCCCCTCGGACATGCGCTCCCTTCGCCTGCTGAAGAAGCGCCCTGTCTTGGCTGATTGAAAGGTCGCCATGAGATCCATGATGGGAGGACCCCACCGCCGGACGATTTGTGCGTAAACCTGTGGGTTTAGCTCCCATTCTCCGGCGTCCACCCGCACTCTGCTGAGAAAATCGGCCTGGACATTGCCTACGCCCACAATGTGAGCCGCCGAGATTGCTGGAAGGCGAGTTTGCACCCAGTTGAACAAGGCCGCCGCTTCTGCCTCCAGGGCCACGCTGCCGGTACCCCCTTGGCGATTGATGTAAGCTACAGTGGACGCATTGTCCGACAGGACTCTCACCGGCCGTCCGAGAACCAGGGTCTCCAGGTCCACCAGGGCTAGCCGGACTGCCCGCAATTCGAGACGGTTGATCGACCAAGAGGCCTCCAGGGGAGACCATTCCCCCTGAGCAAAGCGGAACTCGCAGTGAGCCCCCCAGCCGGTTAAGCTCGCATCCGTCGTGAACGGAACCCACAGAGGAGGCTCCAAGGGAATCCCTCGCGACAGGTTCTCGGCGGAGAGCCACCACCGGAGGGATCGGCGAACCGTCTTTGGGCAAGGCAATCTCTTGTTCAACGAGTCGAACTGGTTGGACCAACGTCGCAGAAGAGCACTCTGCAGCGGACGCATGTGGAAGCGCGCCCAAGGCACCACCTCCAAGGTCGCCGCCATCGTGCCGAGGAGCCGCAGGTACCACCACGCCGACGGAGCTGGCATCCCCCGGAAGAGACGGACCAGAGCCCGCAACGCCAGCACGCGGCGCTCCGGAAGGCACACCAAGCCCCTTGCTGTGTCGAAGCGGACTCCCAGATACTCGAGATCCTGTGTCGGAGACAGACAACTCTTGCATTCGTTCACCACCCATCCGAGGGACCGAAGGAGATCCACCACCCTGCTCGTGACTTGCACACACTCCCGACTGGACTTCGCTCGAATCAACCAGTCGTCGAGATATGGATGGACCAGGATGCCCTCCTTGCGCAACGCCGCCGCGACTACAACCATTACCTTTGTGAAGGTGCGGGGAGCCGTGGCGAGTCCGAACGGCATGGCCCGGAATTGAAAATGGCCCCACGGGAGCGCAAAGCGGAGAAACCGTTGATGGGAGGGCCGGATGGGAATGTGTAAATAGGCCTCTGTAAGATCGAGGGATGTCAAAAATTCCCCTTGACGCACCGCTACGATGACTGACCGCAGGGTCTCCATGCGAAAGTGCGGTACTCTGAGAGCGCGATTCACGCCTTTGAGATCCAATATCGGACGAAGGGAACCGCCCTTTTTGGGAACCACAAAATAGATGGAGTAGCGACCTGCGCCTCTTTCCCAAGGCAGGACCGGAACCACGGCCCCCAGAGAGAGAAGCCAATCCAGGGTCACGCGGATGTCCCGCGCCTTTTGAGCTCCCTTGCTGGGAGACAGAACAAACGAATCCGGAAGTGGGTGCGCAAACTCTAGGGCATAACCTTCTTCTAAAATCTGCAGCACCCACCGATCTGACGTAATTTGGGCCCAAGAAGGAAGAAGAAAGTCGCGCAAACGACCCCCGATGACCGGGTCTTCCTCTAGAGCCCGCCTCGTTTCATTGTGGCTTGCGATTAAAGGAAGAGGCCGAGGAAGAAGCGGCTCCGGAGAAGCCCCTTCCCGCTCCTCTGAAACCACGAAACCCTTGATGACGGGTTCCAAAACGACCGCGCTGCGAAGTCCACAGCCGGGAAGAACGAAATCTGCGCGCATCCCGAAACTGGCCGCGCGCTGAGGTGGACGACCTATTAAGCTTAGGCTTATCCTCTGGAAGTCGACCACCCTTCGACTCACCGAGATCCTTCACCAACTTATCCAGAGCCTCCCCAAATAACAACCTGCCCTTAAAGGGTAGTTTACTGAGGCGAGACTTGGAAGAACCGTCGGCCGCCCAATTGCGCAACCAGATGGACCGTCGTGCCGCTACCATGGAGGCCATGCTATTAGCTAGGGAGCGTATTAAATCATAACACAGATCCGCCAAGTAGGCCGATCCCGACTCCACGCGGGTAACGCCCAACAGTCCCTGTTGGTCCATACTGGACCCCGAGCGCAGGTGCTGCGACCATCGCAAACAAGCTCGAGCTACCCACGCCCCACATATAGAAGCTTGTAACGATAAGGCGTTGGTCTCGAAGGCCTGCTTCAACAAATTATCAACCTTTTTGTCCTGAACATCCCTCAGGGCCGCGGCCCCTTCAACCGGGATGGTGGTTTTCTTAGTCACTGCCGAAACGGCAGCATCCACCCGTGGAGACTTAAACAAGTCCCTGTCCTTGTCGGCAAGGGGGTAAAGACGATTCATGGTCCGAATCCCCTTCAAAGCAGATTCCGGTTGCTCCCATTCCGCATGGATCATCTGCTCAACTACTCGGTGCACGGGAAAAACTACCTGGGCATCCCTGACCGCCTGAATGAGAGGATCCTCGAGACCCTCCTCCTCCAGCGGCCGCACCGCAGAGAGGTTAAGTGCTTGGAGGGACTCCGTGACCAAAGGTACCAGCTCGTCCCTTCGAAACACCCGAATGATGCGAGCCTGATCTTCCGGCTCTGGAAGCTCTCCGTCTTCTAATTCCTCCGCCTCAATATCTGGATCCCCCTCAGCCTCGGAATCCGGGAGGCAAAGGGCGTCCTGATCCTGGTCCCCCAACCTGGGCCGCTTGACAGCGGGTTGAGAAGACAGCTGAACCCCCCCTGCGGGAGCTGGGGGGAGAGAGGCGGGCCAAGCCTCCGGCAAATGACCAGCCCGGCTTAAGCGGAACGCCTGATGCATGAGAAGAACAAAATCCGGGGAAAAGTCTATAGGCGACGCTATCATAGCCGCCTGCTGGAGCTCAGGGACCGACGTATTAGACGCCGGGCCCAGACCAGAAGGAAGGATGCTCGGTGAAGGGACACTGTCCCCCGAAAGAGAAGGGTCCCCGGGCACATGCTGTTCCTTAATTTCAATAGGCAGCTCCAGTTCTGAAGAAACTGCAGCACAGCTCTTACAGATTCCAGAGTCAGTCATTGTACCTCTGCGGGAGCCACAAATTACACACTGATGTTTGGCAGCCATGCCAAGGCCACGTGCTCTCAGGGAAAAATAAGGCAACAGGAACAGGGAAGCCCACACCAAGGGGACTAACCTTATTCAATTTAGCACAGTATTAATTTTAAAACCTTTTTTTTTTTTTTTTTTTACAGTAAACAAAATACTCCCCAGAATCCTAGGGGTGCCCTGAGCAAAATCGCCAGCAAAAGAAACTCCAAAAACACCAGGGGAACCCGTGCGCAAGTGTTAAAAAGTGCCCTTAAAAAGCACACTTTAGAAATCCAAAATGGCCGCCGCACTTTTCCACCTACAATAAAAAAAGGCGCGAAAATACAAAGGTACCCAAATAATATGGAAAAGAAAGAAAACGACCCTCTAATACAGGGCAAGCGAAAAAAGGCAGGAAAAAGTGCAATTTGGAAGCCAGGGGAGCCGACAGAGCCTCTGCCCAAGCAAAGAACAGAGAACTGAAAGCTTAAAACAAGGAAAATTCCTACCAGCTCTGGGAACAGCAAGGAACTCAGCCCACTTCTCCAAGTGACAGGCAATGTTGCAGCCGGTATGGCTCTTCCCCGAACAGCCTTGGGGAGAGCTCAACCCAGGCTTCAGAGATTCCCAGGCAGAAAGGCAGGAGCCCAAGGCAGGTCTGGCTTTCCCCAGAAAGTCCCGTGTCTTTTTCTTTTTTTGTTTTTTAAAGATACAGCTACCTAGCAAAAGAAATAGAATATAAAGGGCCAGAAATAAACCCCAAAAGAACTAACTAACTAGTGTTGCTCCTTCAAGTGTCACTTAGCGTGCCCAGCAGGGGCACAGAAGTCCTCCAGCTGCAGGGAGACTGGACACACTGGGGACTTCTGGGAGCTCCTGCTGCATATATACTACAGAAGATTTGATTGGTCCAGTCTCCCGGCTGCAGGAGGAGGGGCACTACCCAATTGTAGAGGACTAAACTGGATTACCGAACAGGAATGGCTTTTTAAAGTCCTCTTACTTGCAGAAGCAATTGCCTTTAGAAACTAGGCTGCCCTTTCCTTTTTAGTCCTTGTTAATCAGAGCATAAAGAAAAATTCAGGCTTAATTCTTCTACAGCAGTTTGGTTTCTGCCAGCCTCAAAAACCTCTCTAGGCTGCATTTCTACGTGAAACCAAACTTAGAACAAAACAAACGTTCCAAGCTGTTATCACAACTCTTAGCAGGCTTTTCATATAGGAGAGGAGCAAGCAAAAACTCTTATAGCAGCTAACTTGGCTTTTCTTGCCGTTGCACAGTACAAACACAGGTGACAAACAAGCATGAATCAGAGCTTCCTGATCAGGCTTACGTTGCAGTAAATTTCCCTTTTAAAACAGACAGGAATTTACCTCCACACTGCTTGTGCCATACGATTAACTTCCGAGGAGAATTACTTCTTTCAGGGCTAGCTTTTCCTCAAGACCTCCTGTCTAGAGCTTGGCATAGAGAGCAATCCATAAAGCAATCTTCTTCCCCCAACTCTGACACTGATTCTCCCAACTGCATGGGTTCTGACTCACCGACCTGGTCAGACTGCTCAGCTGACAACCTCTCTGGTGGTCTGAAAGCTTCTCCACTTCCTGGTCCCCACCTCTGCTGCCAACCTGTTACAGGGAATTCAGCTCTCTCAGCTCTGGGTAGCTCAGCTCTTCTCCAAGAATCAACTCCTCCTCTCTGCTTCTGTCTCAGCTGCTCTCCCGGCTGCTCTCCTTCTCGTCTCTCTCTCTCTGCATAATCTAACCCAGGCTTATACCGCCAGGGTCTTAACCCCACCTCTTTCTTTCCCAGGTGTTGGTAATCCCCCTGCCTTCTGATATTAGAATAATCAGTGCACTTGTTAAAGTAAGGGCTTTGGTCCTCGTACTTGCAATCCCTCTTTCTTACTTTATCAGTCATTGGCTGAAACCTGTTCCAGCTGGGGTTTTTCTGTCTTTGAAACCTGGCTGTGGCTTTCTCTCCCTGAACTCCTAGAAGGGGGACCCTTAACTAGGGTGAATTCGTTATGCTTCTCACCTCCCCCACTCTCAGGATAGCTGACCTTGCCACAATACTTTTCACGATTTGGCTCATAATAATTTTTCCCAGAAAGGGTGCCAAAAGTAGAAACAAATATTTTATAAGGATACTCTTCCTCAAGCAGCATTTTTTGAATAATAGCTCTGTTCTCCTCACTGATGGAGTTATCCAGGGCCCAAGGCTGAAATAAGAATCAGTAAGTGGAAAATGTCACTTTCTGTAACAGAAATTGTGTGAAATGGTCACAAAGCAAATGTTACTGACAATTTAAACATAGATATGTGTCAAAGTCCAGCTCTGGAGTTTAAGCAAAAAGAAAACAAATACCATACTACTAGCAGCTATCGCCTTAGCTTAAAAACGTTACTGAAGATGAAGATTTGAGAGAGGCTGAAATACAGTTTACAAACATAACTGACTCCAGGAATGAGAAATACATGCAGCACAACCAAACACAGATGTTACAAGTCTTCACTAAGTTACATTAAACCTACCTATGAAGGTGGGTCTCCTTGAGTAACTAACAGAATTAAGTCCAGTTAAGCAATATTTATCTCAAGAATGGAGAAATTTTACATACCTGATAATTTTCTTTCCTTGAATTCTGCTAAACCAATCCAGATGAATGGGTTATGCGCCCTTGCCAGCATGTGAAGGCAGACTTGAGAAATTTCCGTGATATCAATCTGCATAAGTACTGCTGCAACACAGAGAAGCCAGTATGACACTTCTCATGTAGTCAGCAAGACCGAAAAATTCAGAAAAAAAAATCAAAATTAGAATGTTAATGAGAGACCACAAACTGCAACATTTGGAACAAAGTTTTGGCTCTCTAACCATAATAAACTCTGAGTTTCCCAGGGCAGGTCCTGAACTGGTCCTAATAGGATTCAAGAAAAGAAAATCATCATCAGGTAGAATTTCTCTTTCCTTATCGTCCTGCTCGATCAGCCCAGGCAAGTTGGACATACCCCAGCAGTCAGGATAAAAGGTAGGAGGAAGATGACGCTTTGGAGAGAATTGCCCTGCCAAATGCTCCCACCTGCAATCTGTAGTGTTTCACGAAGGTGCAGCCATCTTCAAGATGTTCTCAAAAGACACCAAGGAAGACTCCACCCAGGAGGTAGCCTGTGCTATAGTGCAGTGCTTCTCAACCCTCTCCTAGAGGTAAATCTTGGGACTGGGTTTTCAGGATTACCACAATGCATATGCATGAGATAAATGCTACATATACTGAATACCCATTGTGTGCAAATCTATGTAGAATTTCTCTCATACATACACATTGTAATATTCCTGAAAACCCAACAGGCTAGATGTGCCTTCAGGATGACTAATGAGAAGCAGTTGCCTATGAAATGAGCTCAGACTCCATCAGGCACACACTTTTTAGTCAGAAGATATGCAGAAATGATAGCCTCCTTAATCCAGCAGGCAACAAACAGAGGAACTGGCTGATGACTGTTCCTTCCTTGGATTACTGAAGAGAACAAAGAGATGGTTTGGCCATCAAAAGCTGTTAGTGATCTCCATATACCTAATTAGCAGCCTCCTCACCTCTAGCAGATGCATAGAGGGGTCTGAACAAATATGCTTCTCAAAAGGACAGGGGCAATATGATAGTGTGATTGAGATGAAAGGGAGAGAGCACCTTTGGGAGAGAGCACCATCTTTAAGGAGACCAAAGCTGATGAGAGCCTGCAGCTCTGACATCCATCTGGTGGAGGCAATAGCCAAGACTGCCTTAAAGGTCAAATCCTTGAGAGGCTTTATGAATAGATTCAAAGGGGCGGGGGAGCCTTTAAGAGTCTTCAGAACCAAAGACTCCACTGGGGAACCACTGGTGGATGGATGCATTCTCCCCCCTCCCCCCCCCCCCCCGAGGAAGCAGGAGCCAGACACTGGGGTGCATCGCCAAGTACGAGCCTTGAACACACCCCCTATACTATGCTAGGGCTGCCACCTGAATTGCGAGAGTTCAGAGCCTGACCTTGGGCCAACCCAGACTAAAAGAAGTACAACACTGCAAGTATGTCCACTTTCCTGGCCAGCAGAGTCCGAGAGGCATACCACCTCTTGAAGACCCTCCAGACTTTCACATAAGGCAAGGAGGGAGAAGCTCTAAGGGTCTTAAAGCAAGGTTTCCACTACAGCTCTTTTTGACATCTAGTGCCTCTGAAGGGAAGGCCATAAGCAAGACTGGAAAAAGGTTGTACATCACCAGGGGTCCTTGCCAAAGGCCCTTCTCTTAAGATAAAAGTGGGGCCCCACAAACAGGCTCTCAAAATCCATGTACCATGATTTGCACAGTCAATCTGTGGTAACCAGAATCACCAAGCCTGGTTAAGACAGAATCCTGAAGAGGATGCATCTCACTAAGGGCCACAGGGGTAAGACATAAAGGAGACCCTCCTGAGGGCACATCAGGAGCATGGCATTTAGGTCCATTGCTTGCGGTCCCTCCTGTGACTGAAAATGTTTGCCACCTGGCATTCTCTTGATTGGCCAATCAGGTCAAAAACCAGGAGGTCCCACCTTTTCACTATGAGGTTGAAGACATGAGGGCTCAGCTCCTATTCACTGGGATCCACCGTGTTTCGACTTAAAAGGTTAACTCACATTGATGCCATGGACCTCAGTAGCTGAAGGAGTTCCAGGCAATGTTCCCACTAACCTGCACTGGGTCCGCAACCAACATTCCTGCCGGTGGGGGGAGGTGCAGAGCATCGATCGCTCTGCACCTCCCCCCGCCAGCAGTAATGTTGGAGGCGGACCCAGCGCAGATTAGCGGGAACATTGTTTCCAGGCCTGGGGAGCTGACCAAGCATAAAAATCCTTGAGTTGGTTCTGCAGCTTGAGAGACCTCAACAGCAACATGAACATTGATCCAGGAGCATGTGGAACCGGACTCAGAGATATACCAGGTCCTGAGAAGGCACGAGGCAGCTCTTGGGGATAATTGCTCTCCCACCCCAGCTATATCAGCTGCCAAATTACCAGGGAGTCTGAATCAACCAGGCATCCAAATACGGGTGGACTCAGATTCTCATTTTGCACAAGAATGCTGCCATAACCACCATGACCTTGGAGAAGGTGCAAGCAGCTGCAGCCAGGTCAAAAGGCAGATTCCAAAATTGGAAATGGTGGCCCAGGACACAGAGGTGGAGGAACCGCTGGTGCTGTTCCCAACTACGGATATGAAAGTAGGATGTGGCCACATCAAGGGAAGTAAGAAACCCCACATGCTGAACTAAAACAATGACTGACCTGATGGTCTCCATGCAGAAATACAGAATATAGAGCTTGGCATTGACTGCCTTCAGATCCAGGATCCAGATCTCCCTTCTTTGGAGCTACAAAGCAGATGGCGTAGTGCCTCTGACAGTGTTCTGCAGGGTGCATGGATGAAATAACCTGCAATTGTAGGAGGTCCTGAAGAGTTTTTTTGACCATGACCTGCTTGGAGCAGGGGAGCTGGAGGGAAACTCCACAAATTCCAGTGCATATGTCTGACTTTGAGACCTTTAGGACCCAATGATATGAAGCGATTTGGGTCTACTCCAAGAGAAACAACTAGAGCAACCCACCTCAACCAGTTGCCCCTTGAAAGGAACTGCTGTATCTTGTGGAGGCTTTCTGGTTCCAAAAGGATCTGTAGCCGAGTCACAAGATAACACCAGACTTTTCAGAGCTCTTAGCAATCTTAGATCTAGCACTATAGGCTGAGGCGGCTTTACCTGAACTCCTAGCGGTCGAAGTGCTTCTTCAAGCTCTTCGTAAGACCCTAGGGATGCACTCCATGTTTCATAGGGAGACCCTGCCTGTCCTGATATGATGATGGCTCTGCATATAGTCGAGCCTGCTCCAGCCCAAGCTTTGCCTTTGGATTCCATTTTGGAGGATATCAGGTGCCCTTTGGGATTTTTCCTTCTCCTTGAACCTGTGCAACAACTCCTTGTCTCTCACGTTGGTGACAGACCTTGGAGAGGCATGCCCTCAGTGCCTCAGGGAGGTCTGTCACCAGCTTCTCCAGGTCTCCAGAAAGCAACCTACTCCAAAAGGGGAATTTACTCGTACAGAGCTTGGAGGAAGCATCTGTCTAGGATTTTAGATAGCTGTGGGCTATAAATGTTTTAATACATAAAAAATAAATTGCAGAGCCATAGCCACCACCTAGCTACAACTGCCACCAGGGACTAGGAGGAGGTCGAGATCAAGTCATATAGGCCATTCCCCACATACGTAGCGCCTCACTCCAGTCTCACAACCTCCGGACTGTCCAGCAATTGCTGGATCCAGTGTAAGAGAGCAGAGAACAGCAGGCTCACACACAGCATCGCCTACCAGCTCAATGCAGAGGCTAAAAAGCTATTCTTAATGAGGGCCTTCACTCTATCATGAAACTGAGCACAGCGACCCCTTCCGTCAGGATAGTCATGTGCTTAGTCATTGCAGTGACCAGGGCGTCCACCCAAAGAAGCCCACGTTGAACCAGCTCGTCCTATGGCAGAGGGTACAATCAAGACAGAACCTTAGAGACTCTAAGGCTTAGCTTAGGTGTCTAACACTGAGAGGCAAGGAGCTGTTGCACAGGTTCAAGGAGAGGGAAAAATCCCAAAGGACACTCGATATCCTCCAAAATGGGATCCAAAAGGCAGAGCTTGTGCCAGAGCAGGCTCGGCTATATGCAGAGTCATCATCATATCCTGTATCAGGACAGGGAGATCCTTCCATGGAGGGGAAATTCCCCTTTCCTTCTCTGACTCATATTCCAGAGAGAAAGAATCTTCTTTAGTCGCAGACAACTCGCATAAAGGATAAAGATTGTTCTCCCAGAGGAATGGTGGATGAAGGGTAGCATGAGGATATTTAAGTCCCTTTCCACCTGTGGCAAACAGGGCAACCCCGGCAGGACCCACAAGGAGGCACAGCACTGGGCTCTCAGCATTGTGGCATAGCTGCACGTGGCAAAAATAAAATAAGCGAGAAGAATAAAAAGTCTGTCAAAAACAGAAAAACAGGTCATGGCAAAAAGGGAATCCTCATAACTGCAAGGATAGTCAGCTGAAACCCAAGAAGGGGGCAGTCAGAGGGAAGGGGGGCCTGGCCCCAACTAACCAACCCTCTTCAGGGGCCTCGTCTTACCAAGTGCTATGAAACAATAGATAGTAGTACTGGTCTCAAGGTGCGCTGTTGGTTCAAGGAGACGGACATATCCAAGCTTCAAGCAATGCTGGGCTTACTGATCTCTGCCACACTGGCCATGGGCCAGGGGAGACAAGCCAATTTTCACTGCTGAACCAGTCCAAAACACCCTGCCACCTGCTACAGGCTGACAAATACTGGCTTTTCTCAGTGCTGCACCAATACTTATACAGAGTGATGACATTACTGAACATTGTTAGAGTCTGCCTCTACCTGCTGGCAAAGGAGCATAATCCACTCGTCTGAACTAGTCTAGAAGGATAAGGAAACATCTCACCTAATTTCCTATAATACTGGGATATGTCTCCCTTTGGAGCCAGCAGAATATATAAAGCTTTGATACCCTTACCCAAGTGGGACAGAGGAACCGAGCATAATCTAAAATTATCCCCGTAAATGTATTAAGTCTCCCTAAAAGTTCTCCAAACTTTTGTAAGCAGTGCATCTAAAATAAATGTGATCATTGAAAACTTAACCTAACCCTTCTATCACGTAAAATACGTACTAGGAAGCCAACATCAGTTTTCCAGGTTGAATCAAGGTAATGATCCGGTTTAAAACCACCAGTTGCTCTTTCGTAGTCTCTACAGTACCAATACAAGATAGAAAGAAAAAGATGATCAGTTACATTGCTCAGACAAATGCCCCGTTTCCAGCAAAAGTAGTCCCAAATTCAGATTTGTATTCTTATTCAATCTGCAGTATTATGCATTAGGTTTTCATCTAACACTACCAACCTGAGGAAGCCCAAACCTATCATATGTTGGAAACTAAGCAAGATCTTGCCTTGGTAGTATTTGGACAGAAGACCATTTGAGAAGACCAAGTTCTGGGAGGTACAGAAAGGAATGAAAAACCAATGTATTATCTTGCCAATGTTTATGTTTAATTAAAACTTATTATACCACCCATAACATATATGCTTCTGAGCAGTTTACAATCATAAAGGTTAAATTAGACTTACCTGCTAATTGTAGTTCCTGGAGTAACTCCAGTCTAGTCCCGAACTTCTGGGGTTCTGCACGTCCTCTCGCAGCTTGGAGACTGAGCATGTCACTCTTTTGATGACACTCTTTTGTTTGAGGACTCTTTTGATGACACCAGGATACGTAGTCCAGGGACCGTCCCTTTGTTCCAGTAACCTATTGACAAAGCAAACTCACCAGAGCAATAAGTAAGTAGATAATAAAACCAAATAACTGATCTTGAACTTGAACTATGTACACTGCACACGTTACCTCTGACAGTAACCCCGAACTATTCAATCACTAGAAAACGCTCTACCTTTCTTCCTCTTTTTTTTTTTTGCAGAGACCTTCTTGAAGCAAAAAATGCTTTCCACTTCCCCTCCCCCCTTCCTCACCGAAGCGCAGCCCTACAAACCGCTGTTACGGCCCCACAATCTCTCTTCTTCAGATTCAGGCTGACCTCCGGCAGGCCACATCAGGGAGGGATGCGGGACTAGACTGGAGTTACTCCAGGAACTACAATTAGCAGGTAATTCTAATTTAACCTTCCTTATCGTACCTCCAGTCTAGTCCCGAACTTCTGGGAATGTAACAGAGCAGTAACCACTTTAATGGGAGGGGGCCTGCCAGACCAGCCTGAAGCACTGCTGATCCAAACCTAGCATCCCCTTCCGCCTGGACATCAATACTGTAATGCTTGACAAATGTATGCAAGGACGCCCAAGTCGCCGCTCGACAAATCTCGACCGCTGGCACCCTACTAACCTCCGCCCAGGAAGCCGCCCTAGTCGAATGAGCTCTTAAACCCTTCGGCACCACCTTACCCTTCAAGATATAGGCTGCCGCAATAGCTTCCTTAATCCACCTAGCAATGGATGACTTAGAAGCCAGCTCCCCTCGCTTTGGTCCACCAAACATGAACAACTGTCTGATTTCCGGAGAGAAGCCATTCTCTGCAAATACTTTAAGGCCCTGCCGACATCCAAACGATGCAGTCGGACCTTAACCTTCTCTGACTTCTCAAACACAGGCAACGATACTGCCTGATTTACATAAAATGCCGACACCACCTTTGGCAAGAAAGAAGGAATCGTCCTTAACACTACTCTCTTGGAATCAAAAAACAAAAAAGGCTCTCTACAGGATAACACCTGCAAGTCCGAAATTCTCCTTGCCGAAGTGATAGCCACCAAAAATACCACTTTAAGGGTAAGATCCTTCAACATCTCTTTAGCCAAAGGCTCGATGTTCAGATCCCAGACGGGAAACGAACGCCTGCAGGGCAGTCTCAAGAGCGAAGCCACCCACAAAAACCGTTTGACATCTGGGTGCGACCCTAGCATCCACTCCTGCACCTTCCCTCTAAAGCACGACAGCGCCGCTAGCTGCACACGCAGAGAAGATGCCGCCAAACCTTTATCAAATCCATCTTGCAAGAAGGACAAAACCTGTGGAACTGACACCCTCAATGCCTCCGTCCGCTTGTCCTTGCACCACGCTTCAAACAAATGCCAAACTCTGATGTATGCCATTGAAGTTGATCTCCGCCGGGACCTCAGCAACATAGAAATCACTGCTGCCGAGTACCCCTTGGCTCTCAACTTTGTCCTTTCAAGAGCCAAGCCGTAAGCGAGAACCGATCCACGTGAGGCATAGTCAACGGACCCTGCACAAGCAGATCCCCTCTGACCGGAAGTCTCCACGGAGGCTCTACCAGAAGATGCATTAAGTCGGCATACCAAGGTCTCCTTGGTCAATCCGGAGCCACCAGGACAACTCGCCCCTTGTGCCTCTCTATCCTCTGCAGCACTCGATCGATGAGGACCCACGGAGGAAACACATATAGCAGGTACTCCATCGGCCACCTCTGCATTAAGGCATCCAGACCTTCCGACATTCTTTCTCTTCTTCTGCTGAAGAAACGGTCTACTTTCACAGATGCAAACGTCGCCATAAGGTCCATGCATGGAAGACCCCAGCGCTGCACCAACATGTCGAACACTTCCTGATTGAGTGTCCATTACCCGGGGTCCACTCTGACTTGACTCAAAAACTCTGTCGTCACATTGTCGACTCCTGCCACATGCGCTGCCGACAAGGCCTCCAGATGCTCCTCCGCCGAACTGAGCAGCTCTTCCGCCTCCTCTTCGAGAGCCACGCTGCCTGTACCGCCCTGCCGATTGATGTAAGATACCGCGGTGGCGTTGTCCGATAATACCCGGATCGCCTTTCCCTGCAGACTTCGCTGAAAAGCCCTCAGGACGAGTGTGACGGCTCAACTCCAACCGGTTGATTGACCACGTCCTTTCCCAATCTGTCCACTGGCCCTGAGCATACCGCCCTTCGAAGTGCACTCCCCAGCCGAACAGACTCGCATCCGTCGTCAACGGACACCAATCCGGCGGTTCCAGCGGCATCCCTCGCTCTAGATACCCTGGAGCCATCCACCACTGCAGCAAGTGCCGTGCCTCCTGCGGACAATTCATCCTCTGGGACAACTGATCATTCTGATGTGACCATCGTCTGAGCAGGGCTCTCTGCAGCGGAGGCATGTGAGCCCTGGCCCACGGCACCACCTCGAGAATGGCCGCCATCGTCCAACAGCTGCAAGTACTGCCACGATGAGGGGGCCCTGTCCTCCAAAAATTCCTGCACCAACTGCTGGAGCTTTTGGATCCCGAGATGTGGCAAGAATACTCTGCCCTTGCCCGTGTCGAATCTGGCCCCCAAATACTCCAACTCTTGAGATGGCTGCAAGCTGCTCTTTGCTACATTTACCACCCATCCTAGGGTCTGCAACAACTGCACTACCCAGAGAGTCGCAATCTCGCTTTCCTCCTTTGACTTCGCACGAATCAACCAATCGTCTAGATAAGGGTGAACCAACACTCCTTCCTTTCGCAGCGCCGCCGCCATCACCACCCTGACCTTGGTGAAGGCCCTTGGCGCCGTTGCCAACCCAAACGGCATTGCCTGGAATTGAAAATGACCCATGGGCACCGCAAAACGAAGGAACCTTTGATGTTCGCCTCTGATCGGTATATGTAAATATGTTTCTGTGAGGTCTAGAGATGTAAGATACTCTCCCTGCCTTACCGCCACAATAACTGATCGCAACGTCTCCATGCGAAAGTATGATACCTTGAGACTTCGGTTTATTCTTTTGAGATCCAGAATCGACCTCCAGGTGCCCTCCTTTTTTGGCACCACAAAATAAATGGAGCACCGACCGCATTCGCATTGGTCTGCTGGCACCGGCACCACCGCTTTGAGTGCTAGCAATCTGTCCAACGTTGCTTGTACTGCTCTCCGCTTTGCTCGCGTTCTGCAGGGAGAGACCACGAAAGCTTCTTTCATAGGACACTGGAACTCGAGTGCATAACCCCTCTGCACAACTTCCAACACCCACCGATCCGAGGTCAATTGCGCCCAGGCAGGAAAGAACTCCCTTAAGTGACCCCCTACGGGTACTATTCCTGCCTGGACCCCCCTCGCATCATTGTGCCTTCTTAATGTTCGGGGAGGAAGAGGCCCCAAACCCTCTGCCCGCTTCCCGGAAACCTCAAAACCAAGGTTCTATACTGCAACCGTCCTCTCTGAAATGTACCGAATCGTCCTTGCCGGAACCGACGAAATTCTCTCTGCTGACTCTTGGAAGGCACCATCGGGCGCCCCTGCTTTTGCTTGTCCTCTGGCAACCTTCCCCCTTTTGACTCGCCTAAGTCCTTCACCAACTTCTCCAGATCCTCCCCAAAGAGCAGCTTACCCCTAAACGGAAGTTTTCCTAACCTGGCCTTAGAGGTATCTTTGCGCGGCCACCACCGATGCCATACTTTTTGCCAGACCGCAAATCAGGTCATATTGACTGTCCGCCAAGTATGCCGCTCTAGATTCCATCCGAGCCGCCTCGTCTACCTGTAATCCTCTCAGCCTTTAGGACCATCTAAGACATGCCCTTGCCACCCACGCTCCACAAATCGATGTCTGCATGGAAAGAGCATTAGCCTCAAAAACCTGCTTTAAAAGCGAGTCTAACCTCCTGTCCTGCGCATCCTTAAGTGCTGCACTGCCTTCGACCGAGATCGTAGTCTTTTTAGTAACTGCTGAGACCGCCGCATCCACTCGAGGAGATTTAAACAGCTCCTTATCCGGCTCTTGCAACGGGTACAATCGATTGACCACTTGGGATTCCTTTAAGCTAGCCTCCGGTGTATCCCACTCTTCCTAAATCATCTCCTTAAATACTCTGTGAACCGGGAACGCCCTCTGAGACTTTCTAATCGCCTGCAATAAAGGATCCTCCAAAGAGGCATCCTCTGCCTGATCTGCCGCTGGCATATTCAAGGCCTTCAGCGTCTCCGCAATCAACGCTGGTAGCTCCTCCCTTCGGAACACTCTGACCACCCTCGCCTGGTCCTCAGGCTCCAGTAATTCTCCTTCCTCCAACTCCGGCTTCATGTCCGAGTCCTCTAAATTCTCAGACTGCTCATCCAAGAGCAAGTCCAGCTCTGCCTCTTCTGCCCGGAGCTTAGCCTTTTTAACTGATCCTCCAGCAGCATCCAGGTCTGATGAAGCCCCCGGTCGCTTGGCTGCCCTAACTGCCTCTGCCGGCGGCACTACACCGCTACCTGTCCCGCCAAGAGCCTGTTGCAGCAGCGCCATCATAAGCTGTGAAAATATAGCCATGGCCACTGGTGACAAAAGCCCTTCCAGCCCCGTAGAAGGCCCTGGTACCGGCTCTAGCGGCAACACCGGAGGAGAAAGGGCCTCCTCTGTCTCCTCAGCCCCACTTTGCCCAGCCATGTCCGCCAGAGTGGCCTCGTGTGTACACCCTTTACACACCCGCCTCCGAAACGGAGCCTTTACGGACCCCACACAGGAGGCAGCGGGGTCTAGCCGGCATAAAGAGAGCCGATTGACAATGCCCTGCAATCCCTGAAACAGCCCTCTCTTTTCTCTTCCTTCCTTGCCTCTTTTTTTTTTTTTTTTTTAAATTAATCCTTATCAGACAAGTTCCTACACTGCTTCCACCACCGAATCGACAGTCGGACTCTTCCCGCGGCCCAAAATCTCCCTAGGAACCCCCGAAGCGCCAAAAACAATTGCCCACGGGTTCCCGCGCAAAAGCCACGCGGTCTGGACCCAACCATCAAAAATGACACGGTGCTAAAGCCGACAACCAACTACATAAAAGAAACCACTGCCATACCTCAGCGCTGAAGTTCCTCTCAGCGGGCGTCGAGTACTGAACATCGCCGGCTGCCAACGGGCCTCCTAGTCTCCGCCTCCCCACACTGCACACTCCCCCACAGTGCGGCCCGAGCGGCTTATCTCAACAGCCCTTCACCCGCTCTGTCAGGATGAAGACCGGAGGTCCCCTGCACAGCTCCCGCACTCTTCCCTGAGGTACCAGCTCACTTCAGAGACGGGGGAGAAGGGGGGAAAGCATGCCTTGAAACTTTACAAAATTCTCTTTCGATCCCAAATTACTGCCAATTTAAAGAGACAGAGGCCTCTTTTTTTTTTTTTTTTTAAACTTCCAAACTAACCAGCTACTCTAAACTGCTTAATAATTCCTCCAGTGAGTCAAGGACCTCTGGACTCACACCTCCTTCCGCTGCTTGGAGACTGAGAACTGGAACAAGGGGGCGGTCCCTGGAGTCATCAAAAGTGTGACATGCTCAGTCTTCAAGCTGCGAGAGGACGTGCAGAACCCCAGAAGTTCGGGACTAGACTGGAGGTACGATAAGGAAAAAAATGCAAAGGCTGCAGGGAAACAGGAAAGGAACGCCATTAAAAATTAGAAAAGGATAGGATGAAGAAAAGAGAAGAGGCATAGAGAACACGTGATCTGTGCATCAACGAGTAGGGGGGGAGAGAGGTGAGGATGGAGGGGGAAGGTCAAATGCAAGACAGAAAAGGTGGGTATTTAATTTTATCTTGAAGGTCTTGAATGATAGTTCTAGACAGAGGGAGGGAGGGAGCGAGTTCCAGAGCCTTGGGCCGGGAAAGAAAAAAGCTGATGAACGGGTGAATTCCAAATGAGCTTGTGATGGGGAGGGAAGGGACATATGATTGATATGGATGGAGCGGAGTGAGCGATGAGGAGTGTGAAGACAAACTTGATCTGCAAGGTAAAGGGGAGTGCCTGTGTGAATTGCCCTGTGAACAAAGATGAGAAACTTGTACTGTATACGAAAAGAAATAGGGAGCCAGTGTTGACGTAGAAGAAGGGGGGGTGACATGGACGAAACGGGAAGTGTAAGTTAGAATGCGAATGGTGGTATTCTGAACACGCTGAAGACGGGAGAGTTGAGATTGTGGAAGACCTGCCAAAGAAACATTGCAATAATCAAGACGGGATATTACGAGAGAGAGAAGTAAAGTGGTCAAGGCAGAAGAGGAAAGAAAAGGACGGACGGCTCGTAACTGTTTTAGGGAGAAGGAACGCTGGACAAACCAAGAAATGTGCTCCAATAAAGTCACGAGCACCTGATGGGCCATGATCACCAAAATCTGTGAAAGCAGATATATATACTACCACTGAATTGGTTTTCAGGGCCTCCCGGGCCACTCTATATTTAGCACTCATGGAGAAGGAATACTTTTAATCTGCAAGCTACTGAGGACAGTAATTTGCACATGGTGTGTATGGCAAAGGGCTGGAGAAAGATGTTTGTAAGAAGAAAAGAATCTCTCCAGCTGCAGAAAATAAATTAATATACAATGCCATAAAAATGTTTGAGCAACTCCTAGGATGGTCTGTATTTTAATCACAATTTATACTCAGAACATAATTAGATTCTTTTCCAAAAACTCTCTCAGCATGGTGTAACAGATTCCAGTTACATATAGAAGAAATTATTATTTGTTAGAAAGGCAAATGTAAAGCAGATTTGCAGCTACAACATCTTAATGAAATACAAGGCAATCAATCAGTGAACGCTTAATTTATTTTTTAATTTTTTGTTTATCAATTTATAATATAAATCCAAGCATTACTACTTGAAACAGAAATAGAAAGGACACCGAAAAATACCAATGGTAACATCCTCAAAGAAAAAAAAAGGAAAACCATAATAGATTAAGTGTCCATTTCTCTCTAGCCCTTCTCATCAAGGGGGGGGGGGGGGGGGGAAAACAAACAAGAAAAGAAAATCAAGTATTATAACATGTAGGGAAACAAATCAGCTTACAACAGCTAGCATATACCTAAATATACTACGGACATCTAGCCTAAAGCTTGGGAATCAATGGGTCTATGAGCACTAATAAAAGGCGACCAGTTGAGATGGTTCAAAGAAAACATAAATTAATAGCCTGGAGCTTAACTAAACATTTACAGGGGAACTTTAAAAAAAAGAAAAAACACAAACAGTTGCAGTTCCCCAGGTTTCAAAAAAAGAAAAAAAAAGAATTTTTTCCTTCCCTTTCTGGGTTTCCCAAGATAAATCAGAGAAAATAAGAACTTGAAAACCCATAAAGAAAACAGATTGCTTTTTGAAATATAATGTCAATAACCAATTATGATCAGAAGGGAATGTAAAAAAAACCAATAAGGTCCAAGACCTCGGAGATGTTAAAAAAAAAAATTCATATGTTGCATCTCTGCTAATGATTGTTGCTGAATATCAACCGGTTCCTCCTTGGAACTAGTAACACAGTAGACCCTAGCCAAGGGCAAGTGGGACTCGAGGGGGGGGGGGGGGAATACTCAAAACCTCTTCCAGATATTTCTTAAACATATCTCTGCCTGAAGTCAAAGATGAGTGTGGAAAGTTGATCAGCCACAAATTGGAAGTCCTAACCTGGTTCTCCAACCTTCAACTTACCAGAAGTCATATTTTTAACAAGTGCAGAATTACAGACTTCGAATCTCTGATAATCAACATTGAGTTCTTCCACAACACTTTCAAAACAGCAATCTCCTCAGAATTCTTTCTAATTAAAGAAGAGAGACTTACCTTCAACTTGCACCGATAAGTTCTGTAACTGAGGAATGAAAGCCTCACCCAATTTAGATATTGCAGTTAAGATAGACTCTAAGGTAAAGCTCTCTGGTCTCACCTAAGTGAATGCAAAGCTAGAAATCTGACCAGCCACTGGACCCATAAAGGGGGAAGAACTTCCATCTAATCTCTACAACTGAGCAACATTTACCGGTAGAAAGTCCATTGCTCTAAACTACTCATGCAAATCTCCTGGCACCGACAGTATCTGTCCCACTGCTGCAGTTGATTTGGGCACACCTCCACCTCTTCCAACCGAACCGGTGGCTGCATCCGACCTACTGGTCCAGGAGCCTCTGGGCCAACTATTCTGGCAGACCACACAGGGGGTCTCTGTAGTTCCAGCAATGAAAGGTCACATGCCGAGCTGTCCAGCCCCGGTATCAAAAATGCTGGGGATTTTTTAGTAGAATTTAAAACCGGCTGACACTCTGGACTCATTTGTTTTGTGGTCAAAGGACCACAACAGAAACATGTAAAGAAGAGGACGTTTCTTGCCAAATTTCTTCTTCCTCTTAAACACAGTGGAAAATAGTCTAGAGAAGAAGCGAATTAAGGCACCATCTTGAATGCTTCATTTCTATTTGTCTATGAGGAATACCCATCAGCACAGCTATTATTCAGGTATATGCGCCTACAGCAGCTTCAAAAAAAGGAAGAGGTTGATCAATTCTAGTGCAAGCTGAAATTGACAGAACATGCATACAAGAGATATACATCCTGATGGCCAGGGGTGACTGGAAAAAGCAAAACGGGAACAAAGAAAGTGGTTGAAAAATATGAGCCTGGTAACACAAACAAAACAGGAAAAAGACTAACAGAATTCTAAAAAAAAAACAAAAATCAAACTGACTATATCTGTGAAAGTCAATAAATAAAAAACTTAATGACATCAACAAAGATAAAACCAGGAGCAGATAGTAGTAGCTGGTAATCTGTACCACAAAGAAAACTCAAGCTAAAGCTGAAAAAGAGCAAGCCACTCAAGAATGTAGCAAAATGTGATCCTGAAAATATACCACCAGAATTTAAACAGAGTGCCTGCAAAATCGATACAAATGAGAGTACTGGATGACATCAAGAAAGCTGTATTTAAAGAAAGTGAAGAGTCTTCTGCAAAAAGTGAAAAAACAAACAACCACCAAAATGGATGGCTGAAGAAACTCCAAAAATTGCTCAGAAACAGAGAAGCTAGAGGTAATCACAGAACGTAACAGAAATGTCTAATGTCCAGCAAGGTGACAGAGAAGTACTACAATGATGCATGCAAGGAAATAGAATCAGAAACTATCATAGGAAGAACAAGATTCGTAGCTTTGGAAAAGCCAGAGTTAAAGACAAAACTCCAGCCTCGGAATGGAATGCTAAAAGATGCTCAAGGATCCATGATAAATGATACTACAATCAAGTAGAAGATGGAAAGAATGGTGACATTTTACTTACAGTTAATGTCCTTTCACTTAGTCCTGCTAGACCAGTTCAGATAAGTGGGCTGTGTTCCCCTACCAAACAGGATGGTGGAGACAAAGAACCAATGAAAAGCCCAGTGACATCACTCCCATGTCTCTATTCACCTCAGCCACCAGAGAGGTTCCATCAGTATTCATCCCAAATCATATGGAGAAACATGTCAAGCCGCACACAACCTCAATAATGGGCAACAATGAGTAATCAACAGTAAAGAACTATGCACAGGAAAACAAACAGAAATCTGTCAGTAGAAGATGAACCTGTAGGGCAAAGTAGAAAAATCATAGCAGGTTTAAGAGTACTGAAGCAGGACAGAGCAAAGACATTCAGGGGTGTCTCCTGGACTGGTCTAACAGGACTCGAAGAAATAACATTAACTGGTAAGTAAAATGTCACCTTCCATATCATCCCGCTAGACCAGTCCAGACAAGTGGGATGCACCAAAGCTACAACTCCACTGGGCAGGAAGACGACACAGCAGCTCGCAAAACACTTGAGCCAAAGGCTGTGTCCGCCTGCACGTGGACATGCAAATGGTAATGTTTGACAAAAGCAGAAAGTGATGCCCATGTTGCTGCAGGGGATACAGAGCTCTGCTCCGCCCATGAGGGCACTTGTACTCCTCTGGTGAGAGCGACCTGTCCACTTGGGGGTTCAACAAGCCGCATCAAAGAAAACACGGCTCAAACACATCAAGGAAGACCTAAGACCTAATAATTAACCAAAATATCCATGTATATAGTTGCCATGTATATAGTTATTTATATATAATTACCATGTTTTACCAAGTTTATTTACCTTGTTCATTGTAAAAAACCAATGCTGTTTGTACCATTGTGTTTATATTTGTTCATGTGTAAACCGCACTGATTTAAGAGCGCGGTATATAAGAAAAATAAATAAATAAATAAATAAGGAACCAATGACTGACCATCAATGAGACCAGAAATGTTGCCACAGATTACCAAGGTTGGATTCGTATTGTCAGCAGCACAAGGAATCCAGTGGCACCTACAACAGCATATTGGCTGAGAGGATGGCCTTCTCGCCAAATGACAGCTGGGATTAAAGAAGAAGAGGAAGAAGATGCCCACGTTGCTGCCCAACAAATGTTTGCAGGGGATACAGAGCTCCACTCCACCCATGAGCATGCCTGTACTCAGGTAGAATGGGCATACAAACCCTCCAGAACAGGCCGGTTTCACAAGAGATATGCCAAGGCAATGGCCTCCTTAATCTAGCACCCCAAAGTTGACTTAGCCACTGTGTCACCCTTGTACAGGCCAGCAACGGCATAAAAGGATGGTCGGACTTGTGAAAGGAATCTGGAACCTCCAAGTACTGGAGAAGCGCCCTCCGGACATCCACAAGGCAAAGATCCTTATCCTTCCCCCGACACTGCTATTAGAGAAGGAGAGCAGGCAGACCACCTGGTTCTCATGAAAGGGAGAAAGCACTATAAGCAAGAAAGAAGGCACAGGATGAATGGAAATGGCCTCCTCTGAAAAGGACAGATAAGGACTCGGCAAGACAGAGCCTGCAGTTCGGAAATCCGCCTTGTGGAACAAATTATGACCAAAAAGACCATTTTGAACATCAAATCCTTATGCTTCAATGGCTCAAAGGGCATCACCATCAAGGCCCGAGCACCAGACCCAGATCCCGGGAAGGGGTTGCAGATCGGAGGGGAGGAGGCAAAGCCAAAACCCCTGGAGAAAGCACAAGACATCTAGGTGCAAGGCTAGAGACTTACCAGCCACCAGACCTCGGAAACAGGCCAAAGTTGCTATCTTAACATTCAGGAAACTACGGGAAAAGGCCCTTCCCCAGGCCATCCTGAAAAAAGACCAAGAGAGATGGCAGCTTGGCACCTCAGGAACCAACTGCTGAGCGCCACAACATTGCTCAAAAGAGACACGAGATCCACATGTATGCTAGCTTGGTAGACCTCCGCCAGGCTCCAAGCACAATGGAGACCACCGCTGGAGAGCAACACCTACGTGTCAGCTGTCTTTTCAACAGTCAAGTCGCAAGCAAGAAGAGAACCGAGTCCTTCAGGACGACTGGTCCCTGCCACAACAGACTCCGAGATGGAGGGCACCAAAGAGGCGGCACCTGCAGGAGCCATGCTCTCTTCAGCCAATCCAGCACCACCAGAACAAGCCTGCCTGGGTGGCATTCTAGATGCCAAATCACATGTCACCACCATGGGTCATGGAGGAAACATGTATAGCAAGTGCTGACTTGGCCAAGGCTGGGTCAGGGTGTCGATGCCCTCTGATCCAGTCTGTGTGGAGACTGAAGAAGCAGCAAACTTCGGCATTGGAGGGATTTGCCATCACATCCATTTCGGGACAACTCCAACTGAAATGTCTCCTGATTCAACTCTTACTCTCCAGGATCCTGAGGGTGCCAGCTGAGGAAGTCTACTTCCACATTGTCAACCCCGGCAAAAGGACTGAGCAGACAAGGCTAGGAGGTTCTTCTCCACCCAGGTAAACAGGAGAATCATCTCCAGAGCTACGCTAGCATTCCTCTTGCTGCTTTGCCAATTGACTTAAGCCACAATCAATCAGAGGCTGGAAATACAGACGAGACAATCTGATGACCTTCGCCTTGAGGCGGCTGATGGACCACACCGCGTTCCTGTTTTTCCAACAGCCCTAGGCCATATGGTCTTGGCAACAGGCTCCCCAGACCGAGAGACTGGCATCAGTCATCAGGAGGATCCAGGGGAATTCATCCAGTGGTACGCCCTTCCTCAGATGACAGGGCTGCTGACACCACTGCAGGCTGGACTTCACTATCAACAGGAGCAGGAGCCTGCGCTCGAACTCCTGAGAACTCAGGGACCACAGTCAACAAGGACCACTGAAGTGATTGCATGTGAGCACACACCCACAGCACCATATCTATGGTCCCTGCCATCAATCTGAGGAACTGAAGAGAATCCAGACTCTGGGAGCTTGCTGCGCACAGAACAGTGCTAGGCAATCCAACAGACTGACATCCTCTGGCCAGAAAACTCTGCCCAATCGAGAGTCGAAACATGGTCCCAGAAACTCCAGGGACTGGGAAGGCCAGAGCCAGCTCTCCCCCAATTGACCACCCAGCTGAGGCTAAGAAGGACACAGATCCCTTTGTGCTGCAGCCACCACCACCGTGACCTGGGAGATCATCTTCAGGACAGTAGAAAGCCCGAATGGGAGGGCAGCAAACTGATAATGAGCAAAGCATGGCAACATGCAAATACTTTTGCTGATCCGACCGGATCAAGATATGAAAATACATCACTGCCAGATCCAGAGAAACCAAGAACTCCCCTTAGTGCGCTGCTTGAATCATGGAACACAAGAATTCCATCTGGAAGCACAGGATGTGCAAGTGCTCGTTGACTCCCCTCGAGGTCCAGAATGGGCTGAAATGAACCATCTTTTTGGGCACCACGAAATAGATGGAGTATCTGTCCCAGACCCACTTGTCCAGCAGGAAGGGCATCACCTCCTTTAGGCACAGCAACTTGTCCAAGGTGATCCACACAGTGGCACCTTTGATCACAGACCCACAAGGGGAGATGACAAAGGCACTGGAATCATCCCTTTGCATTCCAGGACATAGCCAAACTGAATGGGGTCTAGTATGCAGTGATCCTTGGCAACCCAGGCCCATTCCTGAAAGAAAAGGCGAAGCCTGCCTTCAACTGGAGGAACCAGGGAATGGGCCACAAAACCTTCATTGCACAGCCCAGGAGGGTCCCTGGGCCCACGTGCTCCACGAAAGGACCAAGAGCAGGCCTGAAGCCCAGAAGCAGAGGGGAAGAAAGGTTTTCCAGATCAGTAATGACAAGAGTCCCAAGGCCCCTAGGAATCCAATCAGTGTGCCTTTGGTATATGAGCAGAGGCTAATAAGAAGGGGTACCAGCCCGATTCACAGGCCCTTTGGACCTGTCCTCTGGAAGGTAGTAAATTTTGTCTCACCAGGTCCTTCAACAGCTTCTCCAAATTGGCTTTAAACACAAGCTTCCCCTTAAAAACTAGATGGGCCAATCAAGCTTTGGAAACTACAGTATGTCTGCTGCCCAGTACAAGAGCCAAAATGCTGTGACACTATCATCAGGGCACCATCCACGGCCACCAAACGCACCAGGTCATACATGGCATCAAAAAGGAATATAAGAACATAAGATATGCCATACTGGGTCAGACCAAGGTCCATCAAGCCCAGTATCACGTTTCTAACAGTGGCCAATCTAGGTCACAAGTACCTAGCAGTTTCCCCAAAAGACACAGGTTCCACAATGCATGTACTGGGGCAAGAAGTGGATTTCTCGGGTCCTCTTTAATAATGGTTTATGGACCTTTCCTCTAGGAACTTCTCCAAGCCTTTTTTAAATCCAGCTACACTAACAGTTTTTACTACATTCTCTGGTAACAAATCCCAGATTGATTACACGTTGAGCGAAAAAATATTTTCTCTTATTAGTCTTAAATAGGTTGCACTGTAGCTTCATGCATGTCCCCTAGTCTTTCTATATTTTGATGGCGTAAAACAAATCAATCTACATTTACCCGTTCCACTCCACTCATTAATTTATAGACCTCCATCATATCTCCCCTCAGCCGTCTTTTTTCCAGGTTGAAGAGCCCTAACCTTTTTAGCCTCTCTTCATAGGGGTACCTTTCCATCCCCTTTACCATTTTGGTAAAGATACCATATCAGACTATAAAAGAAGGAGTATCATCATCCGACAGAAGAGACAATCCACTGGTGCAGGGCTCAAGACATCAGGCTGATACATACTGCCAACTACAGAATAGCTGCTGCCATGGCGAAGCTGGCTCCTTAACCATGAATCCATGCTACAGGCCAGAAAATCCTTTTAAGGCCAATCCACCTTCCACAAGAATGATGGTCCATCTGATAACCACCATGAGCTGTGCATGCACCTTGGGAATGCCAAACCACTCAGTGCACACCTCCTCTGAGAGACTGAAGATCTTCTTACACACCCTTAATGCTTTGGCAAGGGGTTGGGAGAGTTCCACATCGACCGTATCATATCCTTGATCTCATCCAGAAATGGGAATACAGTAGTGGAGGTTTGCACCCTTGAAGGAGGACTACTATCTTCGGCTCCTGCTCCATGCTGAAAGCATTCATCAAGTTCACAGCAGATGAGACCCTGGCAATCAACACCGCCAGCTTCTCCTTCTGGAATAGGCGGATTACACCTGCCTCCTCACAATCTTCTGAAGGTGAGAGTATGTCTACATCCACGTCAGAGCCCAGTTCCAAGCCATCTGAATCAGAGTCATAGTCAAAATCTCAGACAGCTCCAAGCTCTTCCCTATCTCCAGGGGGGTGCCCCTTAGTCAAAGGCAATCTAACAAGGCTTCCACTCTCCGCCTGCCCTGCATGAGACTGTGCTCGGGGGCACTCAGAGGCTGCAGGGTCTGAGTTTCCACACCAGAAGGACCAGCACTCGAGAAAGAATTCTAGGGAGGACAATCTGCAGCCCGGAAGCTCTCCTCTCAGAAATGACCCCTCAACACCAGGGGAAACAGCTATCACAGATCTCCTAGAGGACGATAAGTGGCTTACAGGATAATCGCCGGATCCTCTGGCCAGCTTGGATATCCTAACCAATCTTTATCTTGATTTACTGCCTTTGCCTGCACGTACTATAACACCATCTATCACCTGCTGCCCTGAAGCAGGCAAGGCCAGACTAATCGCATCCCCTCCGGCTGAAAGAGGGGAAGCAAGCCCTCCAGGGACGGCTCAGAAACTGCCATGTAAAAAGAGCAGAGTCCAGAGAAGAGTCACCTCCCTTGCCATAGCTCAAATGTTTCCTGGAAGAAGACAGAGAGAGTTAAGGCAAGTATCACAACAATGCAAGCTAAGGCTGAAGCGGCCTGAAAGTGCGCATTAACCGCGCTTTAAAGGCAATGCATGTTACAGGTGCTAGAGAAGAATGTGCATTGGAGCCACTTGGGTGAAACGCACATACAGACGGTGTAACCGCCAAGCACACAAAAAGAGAAAATTTGTCATCAGCATTCTACCCAAATTGTGTCCCACACAGACAGAATTGGAAGCCCTCAACAAGGACGATGATGAGGTCAAGCCTTGGTACTCTTCCCCTGAGAGCCTCAGGTAGAGGATCCATGCCGGGCTCAATTCTACTCCCATGATACTGTTTAACTGGCTTTGGCAGCACTGCATTTAAGGTGGCTCGCAGGAAGATCCCTCAAGAGCCTTCTACAGTCTTTGGGAAAGAGCAGAGGAGAGAGGAGGTGTTGAGGTTGTGTGAGCCTGCTGCACTCTTCCAGATTCTTCCAGTTTTGTGGCTGATAAAAGCATGGAACTGAACCAATTTTCCCTCCTCCTATGGCTAGCAAAAAGTCTGCAGTCGAGTGCAGCCTCCTATGTCATGCTCAAGTGAGAGAGTCACCCTCAATATGGTTGTTCATGAGCTTTTATCAATCTTTTCCTCTCAATCTTCAGAGAGAAGAAAATCCATCCACTATCTGTTGGAGACCAAGAAATACTGAAGGGATCGCTGCTAGCTGAGGCAAATAGTGGCATGGGAGTGACGTCATTGAAACCTGAGCTTTTCATTGGTTCTTTGTCTCCACCAATCTGCTGGTAGGGGAACACAACCCACTTGCCTGGACTGGTCTAGAAGAACAATATGGAAACACGGTCGTTATACCATAAACATCATTTTCAGCCTGTACCTTATGATCTGGAATCAGTGGTGATGAAAGAAAAGATGAAGCAGCATTGAAAGCATTAAACATGGAAAGACAGACTAGATAGGCCATGTGGTCTTTTTCTGTCGTCATATTTCTATGTTTCTCAATCACTGAGCATTAATGGCATTCCCACCGAAATATTGCAGTAATCAGATGCAGCCTTTACAATAGTTATAAGACTCTGTCAGGAAGATTGGCAGACACCATCATGGACAACTGACTGGAAAAGATCTGTGTTCATATCAATATTGAGGAAAGGTGATCCAACTGACTGTGAAAATTATCGCACAATCGTTCTGATCCCACACCAGCAAGACTCTACTCAAAATCATTCATTGGCCACTACAACTATACTTGGACTGAGAACTGTCCGAAATGCAAGCAGGGTTCAGGAAAGGGCAAGGAACAAGAGACATCACTGTGGATTTGAGACGAATCCTTGAAAAGACAAAAGAATATCAAAAAGATATTGATGTGCATTTTATTTACTACAGCAAAGCTTTTGTGTAAATTATGAAAAAAACTCCGAGCCACATTAAGAAGCATGCACATACTGGAACACGATAGTTCTCATGCACAGCCTTTACACTGATAAAGAAGCAACACCTCCAACAGAACAAGGAGAAACAGAATGGTTTAAAACCAGTAAAAGCATACAAGGCTGAATACTTTCCCCATATCTGTTTAATTTACACGCAGAACAAATTAGAGAAGCAGGTCTGTATGAAGACAACCAATATCGAGGAACACTGTCTTAAAATGGGCCTGCACCTTAACATGAAGACGACAAAGATCCCGACAGTTGGCAAAATCAAGCATTTCATCCTTGATGGAAAAGAAATAGAACCAGAAACAACTTTAACCTGTTTGGATCAATAATCAAAGAAATGACAAGCGATCAAGATATACAATGATACACTGCTCTTGACAAAACAGCAATGAAGGAGCTAGACAAGATTCACAAGAGTAGATGTATCTCTACATAAAAACATCTGACTTGTCCAAGTCATAGTATTTTCATTAACAGGATGCAAAGTTTGGACAATGAAAGACAGGAAGAAAATCACTGCCTTTGAATTATGGTGCTGCCGAAGAATACTGTATATACCATGAACCTGTAGTGCTGTATTGCTTAAGCACAGTATGGAAGCATAGGTAGGTACAGATTGGTAGAGTCAAAAGAACAGTGACATCATAGGGTCACTAAAGACTGATAGTTATCATGTTAAGTAAAGTCTATGCAGGAAAATATATCACATGCATTAACCAACATTATCCACAACTAGTTTAGAGCTTTCCAACATTGTCCTTGTGAACCCATGTTAGTCAGGTTTTCATGATAAAAACAATATAGATATATATCTTTTATCTGAGTTAGCCCCGAAATTGCTCATTTGACTGCAAACCCATCATAATACATGAAGAATTACAAAGGACTAAAGGCGCAGGATCATGGTCACCAGTGATAGCCTCTCTTGATAACAGTGCAAAAATCCTAAAGCAAAATGTAAGTTATTTAAGTTGACTTTTAAAAGGTCACAAATGGTTTGGGCACTTGCTATCTAAGGGGATAAATTAGAGTTCAATATATCAAGACATCAGCTGCACTTGGTGGTAATTCCAGAAAGAGGCCAGTATAGAAAAATGAGGAGCAAGGTGTTTTCTATTACAGCATTAATATATTCAAACTGTTTGCTATATGCATACTGTTTACGTAAAACTATCTGCAGTTCCATAAATACATTAAAACAGGCATCTCCAGAGAATGAATAAAGTTGAAGAGGAGGTTGGACTAAGATGTAGGAGGATGGGTACAGAAGTGCAGTGAAGATAAGACTTCCGTTAGGAACTAATCTGTGATGTTCGAAGTATGGTTTCAATGGGTATATGTACGATGTCATTTCATTGTAACCACTTTGAGAAGTCAATGTATTAAAGTGCGGAAAACCAATGGTAATGAAGGTATTAGCTATTAAACACGGATGCAAAGAAGTATGCGCAAGACCCAAAATGCTAAACACCTGGTTTTCCAATGTTGGGGTTTTGGTGCATGGTCTGAGGAAGAGTAAATAGATAGCTTCACTTTTCTGTGGCTAGTATTAGCGAGGGCTTTGCGCCCATTTCTCTTCTTGTGTTAGCATGAAATACCCACAACATTTTCATGTTTTACTGAAAGGTCTGTGTGTATAATCAACTGAATAAATAAAAAATAAAAAGGCAGGTGGATGAGAAGCTGAGGCAATAGCATTGTCAAATGAGCAGTTAAGGGTAAGGCACCGCAGCCATAAAATGATGGGACAATGCACTCAACTGCAGAAATGTTTTCTCCATGCATAAATATTATTAGTATAGTATCATGTGCATTTGGCATTTTCGAAAAATGCACATAACCTAATGTTAAATGGCATATTATTTATAAAATTATTATGCTGGTGCCCTATAGCCTTATATTATATGACTCCTTCCTTGTTGAAGCCGTATAGGTCATCTTGGGTGTTACGACTGCAGTCAGCATGTTTACTTGAAGTTCCAGCTCATCACAGGATGTGCCTTTTAACTCTCTGCACTTGTATGTTCTCTGTAAGTGCTCCAAGGTATTGGAGCTCACTTCTTTATGAATTGCAAATGGTGACGAATTTGGTGGCTTTTAAGAAGGGGTTAAAAACGTACTTGTTTAAGCAGGCATATTCTATTCAATAAAATGATTATTTTTAAGTCCTCTTTTGAGCTGTGAAGGGTGTCAGTGCTGGTGGCTTTTAGGAAGAGGTTACATTATGTGGTGAAACAGGCATAGTCAGTGGATGCAGATGTTATGTCTTATTGCATGATCTGTTTATGTTTTTATTATGCATCTTAGTTTGTATTTTTGTTATTATGTATGTTTTATTGTAAATCACCTAGGTAATTGGTGTAGTATATAAATGTTTTAAATAAACTGATGATATCTGCATATTGAACATGTAAGCATGCAACATGCATCCAAGTCCCAATATGTTCTCTGCGCAAAATATTGCTTCTGCTACTAAAACATGTGCCATGTACTAGAATGCATGTTTTCATGGTGATTGGTATGCTCTCCCATGTTCACACATACAATCAGTTTACAATGGATGCAACATTTTCTTTTAGGAACACATTAGAAAATTGTGCACTGAACTTCAATGCACAGCTCTAACATAAGGCTTATTATATTAGCCTCTAGAACTGGATCCGGATTCTCCAGTATTTCCCATCAGTGTACCTACTGTGCTAGCTGTAATCTAATGCCCGAATGAGTGGCGCCCTATCTCGCATGACCCCTACTAATCATCATTTTTAGCAACCCTGTACACATGAGAAAGTCCCTTCTTCACAGATCTTACAATCTATTCAAGACAGGCAAAAGTGTTCAGATGTCAGAATGAGTCACACTCGAGCAAAAATTGCTGCTCTCCTGCTGGTGGAAGAGCCTGGGCAATATGAGCATCATGCAAAACTTGGTGTGCGTGCAATGAAGACAGAATAAACTCAAAAGCGTAAGAAGCACTATCCTGAAGGACTACGAGTAGAACCATTATATTTAAGCGCTCCGCAACCCTCTAGCAGCCAGATCACCACCTTACCCACCGATGTAAATAGCAAGATGGGTCATCAAGCAAATGCAAAAAGGAAATGGGAAGCATCCCAGAAGGTACTTTATCCGAATCAATACAACCACCAACCAGCAATAGTGATACAAACATGAGGCTCTTTCCTCACCCTCGTGCCACTTCAGCCTCGTCCCCTTCAATATCCACTTCCACTTCTTCCGCCATAGCAAGTCAGGATGCGCAGACCCTCCAACGGCAGGGCAGCCCGAACAGCACCAACGCTTTCCTCGTGGGTTCTTCCCTAGCCGCAACAGGCAAACCCGGGCACCGCCGGGCTACTAACGGCCCAGCAGTTCCTGAAGACTAGACGAGGCATAGCCTAAAATAAAATATAGAAACAGACGCTACGTCAACAAATAGTCCGATAACGAGCTAACCCTACTGGGCCTGATTTCTAGGGACCTAGAAAGAAGCGAGGAAACACTAACGTCACAAAAGGTCTCTAACCAATAGTTTCTCACGTCGCTCTCCTAGAGTCTTGCGTAATGTGTGCGTGCGTTTGAAGAGGAGGGGGAGGAGTCGTGAGGTCATGGCCGGAGAAGGGTTGTTTTGCAGTTCTTTCTATTGGTGTACTTAGTTATTGAAAGTTGGCTTCAGTCTTGGGGACTGCTAGGTTTTCCTCTCCGTTCCTAGTTAAGGAATAGTGCTGCACCCGAGAATGAGCAGCATATGGCTGAGAGCTCGGGGTATCCCCTCTGTGGCAGGCTCGCCTTTCCTTTCTGGAGCTCTGGTAAGTACTACAGGCTGCTTCTGTATTTGCTGAAGCATTCACTAGTGTGGCTATACCATATGCAGTAAAGCTTTATACCCATTTTGTGCCTGTAGCAAAAAATAGTTTAGTAAACTAATCCCTGAGTCTAGCCAGGCTAGACGCAGGGCTTAATGTATAATAATATAGGATTCAGCAGATTGTTTTCTGTATTTAACTGTCACTTCCGTTAATTTTTTAAATGTCATTTCAGTTGACAGTCATTTTATGATCTTCTGAATTTATTTTATTTATTTATTTAATGTCTGCCTCCAAAGACTCAGAAAGCTCCTGACAAGATATGCTGGTACCCCCACATCCAATGATCAGGAGTAGCTGGAGGGAAGGAAGAAGAGCATGCCCCCTTTACTTGGCGTGGGCTCAGCCCCAAGAGAGAAAAGGCTCCCCCTCTCTGACTGAAGCCAGCTAAGAGCACAAAAGGCTCTTTTCAGAGCCCACAAAGGAGATGGAGTAGCAGCTTAGTGGTGGGACACTGGCTTGATAACCGAGAGACCAGGGTTTACTCCACTGGCACTCCTTGTGGCCTGGGCAAGCACTTGTCCCTCCATTGCCTCAGAATAAAGGCCTGGCAATCTACCTGGCTGCCCTCCCCCCACCCCCGAGAGGGGAGACAGTGCAGGAATCGGGCAGGAGCTGTGCAGCCAAGCAGTGCAGGGGTGGGCAAAGATCCCTCTGGCCTGCTTGTGGGCGGCAGGCTCTCCAGCATGTAGAGGAGCTTGTAGGAGAGGAGCAACCTACCAGCCTAGTCCTGCCCCTTTAAGGGAAACACTTGACTAGGGGTTGTGGTCATATACAGACCATCGGCATGCCTGAAAGAGGCATGCAGCAAGGAGAACTTCCCCCATCAGCCTTGATCCCGGTGCCTGTCAACCTGGCATGGCCTTGGACACTGCAGGTGAAGTTGTGGGCTGCCTCCAAAGACTCAGAAAGCTCCTGGCAAGATATGCTGGCACCCCTGACATCCCATTGACTCGAGAGGGGGCGGCCCTGGCCATTCAACATACTCCCTTGACTTCTGGATGGCGCTCAGGGGGCACTGGGCCAGCTGCAACCATGGCACCTATCCCAGATCACCTGGCTGTGGTCTCTGGCACGGACCCTTCGGCGACTTCTCTTCCTGCCCATGACACCAGCGGAGCAGAACTCCACTACAACATGGTGCAATGGGCTCCTGACCCACCTGCCCACCCCTCGGAGGTGCCCCCCACCTCACAGTACCCATTTCCCTGGAGCATCCAGACAGCGAAATCGACACACCAGCACATCCCAGTCGCCACCCAGACGGAGGAGGAGACATTGCTCTGCATCTTCAAGTGCTAGAAGCTGGAGTTGTAGCTCATTGAGCTTTGCACAGAGCCGGCACTGTTGAAGATGGTCACACAGGTAGAGCTGCTGCTCACATCACTGGCATTGCAGGAGAGGGAACCATGCCTGCGCAGCAGCTCTTTGGGTCGATTCCCCTCGCACAGCAGCTCTTGATGGGAAAGACACCACCATTGCCACTCACCCGCAAGGGGGCAAGCCCCTACATGACAGTCCATCAGCGGTTTGCATCTGTTCAAAGGCTGCACTCCAAGACCTTGGCAGCGCATTCGATGGGCAGCTCTCAGTTCATGCTCTCCCAACAACTTGTACCGCGGAACGCATCTGGGGCAGCCCCAATGGGGCCGACAGGACCCATGGTGACTGAGAAGTCAGGTGAGAGTATTTCCATTGATTTTCCCTCTATCCCCCTGGTGAGTGCCCCTAATGCCTAGCACGCCCCTGCAGTGCCAGTCCCCAAACCCTCACAAAAACACACGAAGAGCCACAGGCGAGCACATTCATCCTCTTTCTCCAGTTTTTTGTCCTCTTCATCCTCCTCTTCCTCCCTCAAGGCTGAGAGAGTCAGGGGGTCAGCACCCATGCCATCTTACTGCTCGGCACAACAGAATTGTGGGAAACTGTCCCATGGTCCCTCTGGAAGAAGTTCATCCGAAGGGAATACTTTGACATCTTCAAACTTCTAGAAGGGAGGCACTGGCAAAATGCAAAGAAAAGAGCAAAGACTGGTGATCTATTGTACCTAGGAGAGCAGCACATTCTGTGTACTATCCTTAATCTGACCATTGCATATGCCCGCATGATCAACGTCATGTGCCGCAAAGATCCCTCCCGGCTCAGGCACATGTTGGTGTAGAAGATGGACACCATCATCAATGCTGCAAAGGACTATGAGGGGTACACTTAGCTATCATATGACGAGCATTTCTGTGACGAGATGGAAGTGCGCCCCAACATGTAAGGGGGTTCGGATGACGTGGGAATTTGGCTTTGGAGGATAAACTCTAAGTACGGCCAGAGTTCTCAAAAGCAAAGTGTGCCCACCATAAGCAAGGCTATGCTGAGCAACAGCATTTGCAGACGTTATAACAAAGGCATGTGTTCCTTTCATGACTGCAAATATAGATGTGCCTGCCTCCACTGCGCAGTCTCCCACCCCGCATCTCAGTGCACCAGGAAGATGAAGTCAAGGACTGTGCTGCAACCAAAGCAATGATCCCCGCCTTCCATTGAGCACCTACGCCCGTTTCCATCGCAGCCTTGGACCCCTGACTTGACATCTACCCAAAAAGGATGGATGCCAGCTGCCTCAGGGAGGCTTCCGCTTTAACTTCACAATTCCGTTTCAGGGGTGCACCCAGGGTCCCATCGCTCATCCTACTCGGCCACCGCTACATCTTTTGGCGCATCGTGCAGGGGATTATCAACATGGAGGTGAACCTTTTGGTGAATGGCTAGCCCTTTTAGCAGTACGCTGTTTTCCTGACTTTCACATTTCCCCCTCCCCCCCCCCCCCCCGACACCTGGCAAGGCCTGCATGGTGCAATATGCCTCTTTCGACCAGGCTCTTCTAGACATTGTTAGGACCTCCAGACAGGGCTCATACCTGGCAAAGGTGGACATAGTTAGCCTTTAGGCTCCTTCTTATCCAGTCCTCCTGCTTCTCCCTACTTAGATTCATCTTCAAGGATATGTACTACTTTGACAGATGCATGCCAGTAGGTTGCTCAGTGTCCTGTTCAACCTTTGAGGCTTTCAGCACCTTGCTTCACTGGATGGTATAGCAGTGGACTGAGCTGTAATCTGTGCTCAACTACCTCGATGACTTCCTGTTTGTCAGTTCGGAACATTCCCTCACATGTGCGACTTTCTTGGATATCTTCCAAGATATGGCAAAGGAATTTGGCACAGGACAAGATGATCAGTCCCGTCCAGGCATTGTCATTCCTGGGCATTGAGATCGACACAAGACAAGGCTTCACCTGACTTCCCTGCAACAAGTTGGAAGACCTCAAGGAGAAGCTCGCTGCCATGCGGGGGCAATGGAAGATCACCCTCTGAATGTCTCAGTCCCTCATCAGTTCGCTGAACTTCACATGCATGGTTATCCTGATGGGTCGCCCCTTCCTGAGATGCATCACGCATGCTACGGCTGGCCTGTGCAAGGATCGCCACCATCTTTGTGTCTCACAGAGTTTGAAACAGGACATGGACATCTGGGTCTATTTCCTCGATACGTTCAACGGTGTGAACATGTGGCAACAGGGCATGTGCAACAACATTGAATTGGACCTCTTCACCGATGCAAAGGGGGCCTCTGGTTTTGGCATATTTTTTAGGGGATCCTGGCCCTCCGCCCCCTGGCCCAAGTGCTGGGCAACATGGTCTCGCCAGAAATATTGCTTTCCTTGCGTTCTTTCCACTTTGAGGCCCTGTGCATCTGGGGCCACCATCTGTGTGACCATAGAATCCTTTTTCTGCTGCAACAACCAGGCAGTGATTGCTGTTATGAGCAGTCACTCTACTAGGTTTGGTGTTGTGGCTGAGCTCCTGCAGACGTTTTTGCTGAAGTGCTTGCAGTTGAATGTTACAGCGTTTGCATATGTCCCTGGACAGTCTAATAACATTGTTGATCCCTCTCCTGTTTGCAGTGGGACACATTCCAGTGACATGCCCCGGCAACAGATGAGCATCCCACCCCCTTGCCGGCCTGGATATGGGACACGGCATCCACATGGATTGGCCCCCTCATCTAGGCAGCATATATCCAAGGCTATACAGCTATCTCATTCAACCTGGCATCGCAAGGATGGAGACTGCGACCGCTGCATCCAGGGCTGTTAGCGGCATACTCTTGTGCGCCGGCTCCCTGAGCCTGTCTTGGCAGGCTGTCTAGTTACATCTGTCTGTCTGGTTTTTCCTTCTTTGCAAAGCTAGCAGGCTGGGGAAACCCATATGACAACCTTTTACTGAAGATGCTGATGAAGGACTGGGCTGGGAGCCTCCCCCTGCAGCCTGATACGCGATGCCCCATCACGCACGAGATACTGGACAGACTCTGGGCAGTGCTGTCGAGCAGTTGTTCATCCAAATATGAAACATATCTGTTCTGGGCAGCATTCACACTAGCCTTCAGTGCTTTCCGAATTGGCGAGCTCGTAGCAGTCTTCAAAAAACCAGGCCCCCCTCTCTGGTCAACTTTCGGCCTCGCAGTAGCTGCTTCACAACCGGATTATGGGGGTCAAAAATGAAACCAGGCGAAAAGGGCAAACTATCTTCCTCAAGGCAGTACCTGGGCTTTGCATGTGTCCCATGGCCAACACGCTCCAGTACCTTGCAGCCCGGCCCTCCATGACATCAGTTCCTGTTACACCTCGATGGCACACCCACTCCCGACATTCCAGTTTGCGGCAGTGTTCCTGAAATCATTAGTTGCGGTAGGACTACCACCAGGCCTGTTCGGAACACACTCCTTCCATATTGGGGCCATGGCGGAGAGGGGCCTTCCAATATGAGTGATCCAGGTGCTGGGGCAATGGCGGTCCCATGCTCCCTCCTCATATATTTGCCTAGATCCAGCTGGCACCATTGATTGTTTTTGCCTTGGCTAACCATGCCCCCTCCTTTTTTTTCAGATTGCGTAGTTTGGATTATGTGCCACTGCTCTGTCCGCCAGGCAACTGAAAAGGCATCCACGTGGCCTTTGGGATCCACCGTGAACTTTGTAATCGTGTTGTGTGCCTCTTATGGCTGGGTTTCCTGGACATGGCGTGGCAGCACAGACACACACCTCACCTGCAGCCTTGATAGTTCACCTTGGAGGGAATGACCTTGGAACAGTCTCCGGAAAGAATCTCATCAACCTGATCAGAATGGACCTCTCCTGTGTGGCGCACAGCCTCCCATGCACGCTTTTCATCTAGTCTGACCTCATTCCTTGCCTCCGGTGAGCGTGCACCTGCCTCTGGGCAGAGTGCTCAAGAAGATCAACAGGCAGAGTGGCCTCGGCATCCTGCGTGCTGGAGGATGGCAGATCAGACATGAATGGGCACTCCCCCTATTGCCTGGATATTTCACTGCCAACCTGCTCCACTTGTTGGACATTGGACAGGACTTGTTCCTCATTGTTTTGCATGAGACCTTGGTGACACCCTTTAAGCCAGCACCGAGCAAAACCCAGCTATTTCTGGGCCCCAGCCTTGGTTAGGGGCACGTGAAAGGCATGCTTCTTTATACCTGTGGCGGTTACCTGAGCCAGGCCACAAGCGCATGCAGAGCTCGAGCAAAAGGAGCAGGGTGCCCCGGTGAGTCCCCATACACAACCGCTGCCTGGCGGAGGTGACCCCCAGGCAACACAGCAAGGCCTCTGTGTAGGGATGGGCCCAATTCAGTTTGGCAAGACGGACCCTAGCCACCGCATGACAGCAAGGGAAGAGGCCATGGTGCATACTGACTTGGGTAACTAGAGCGGTAACCTCACCCTTGGGGGTGTGTGTGTGAGCTGCCATGTTTTTCCCATAATTGTGAGTAAAACAGATCATTGGGCTAGGGTAATAGGGCAAATGGACTAATTTTGGAGGGAGTGGTGGACGTATGTCCTGCCTGCCTATGTTAAGTACTTGTGACCTAAAACAAGTCGCTTTACATTTCATTACCTCGGGTACAAACTAAGGGCTACAGTAACACAGTAAATGCAGCGGATAAAGACCAGCTTGGCTTGCCCAGTAAAGTGGCTAGAGTTTTATATCTTCCACTCTGTGAAGATTCACCCCCCCCCCCTCCATTCCAGTATGCCTTTTTTAGGGTTGTACGTCCCACTCTATGCAGGTTAGTAGATTTACTAATGTGTGTTAATGTAAATTAATGGATATTAGTCCATTAAAGACCTGTCAGTAACTACCTGCCCAGCATCACATAGGACTTGTTTGCTCCATGTTACCTCCTCCACTATCAAGAATTAATTTTGCTTTAAATTATCCATGTTAACCTTCCTCTTAACCTGTAAACTGCTCTATTTACAGTCAGTGGTATATAAAGCTAATTAAACAAAATAATTATTATTTAATGCCTCATTGTTGATTACTGGCTTATTTACTAATAATTTCCTTTAATTGCATTAGCACAGGTTAATAAAACGAACCTGTAGAATATATATAGGGTGGCCCAAAAAGAGTGAGAACATCTCATAAATTAAAAACTTAAAATAGTATACTTATTTACCTTTTTTAGCTATATAACGTCTTTATTTTGACAATTTCCGGTTGCCATCTTTTTTTTTTTTAAATTTCTCAATCATTTACATCTGTCTCTTTGAATTTTTAAATAACTTATTTGCTACGAGATGTTCACTTTTTTTTGGGCCACCCTGTATAAGCCTTCTGGGGACAGAGAAATATCTACTGTATCTGAATGTAGCTTGTCTTCAGTTAGGAATAAAAGATGTGAGCTAAATAAATAATAAAGCTTGGAAAATGTATGGCTCTGGGCGTCACTGTTCCCTCTAAGCTGTGCGCGTGCACACACCTTGCCGAGCGAGCGCACATACTTTACAACAGAGCGCACAAAAATTACAGCTCTGATTCTGATAGAAAACACAGGCATCTTAAAATTTAAAAGTTATGATTGTAATTACTAGAAATTTCCCGCTTCATTTAGTAATCGTCTATTTTCATTTAATTTGATTAAAATTAATGTGGTGTACATACTGTATTCTGACTTGTAGTCAAATTTTAAAATATATAACTCAGAGTATCATTATGTGGCGCACAAAAATTTAACCTTCCTTCAAAAGCTGCACACAGCTGATATTTTATGCGCACACAGCCAACAGAAAATTAGAGGGAACATTGCTGGGCGTATATAAATAAGGGCTAACAAACCCATTGTAGGAGATACCTTGACCAACATAATACATTTGTAACTAGCTTCTGAAGGCTGTTAAGTCAGTGCTGAATGTGATGGTCTGATGACATCAAGTCTTAAATAGACTACTTTCAAGATTCCAGGAAAAACTGTAAGGTCCTCGCATTTCACAAGGGTCAAATTGTACTACCCATTTCCTATAGGGCTACACTAAACCAGCCTTAATAAAAGCCAAATTAGATCTTTTGACTCGGCATACATTAGCTGGGTAGAAATAAAAGTAGGCAGATGATAAAGGAATAACTAAATCATAACGGAGTGAAGGTAGGAAGGGTAAAAAAATATACTAAAAAAGCAACATCAGAGGGAAGAGGCAGGACTTAGGGGTTGCTCCCATTTCCCAAGGTATGACCTTAAGACTCCTGAAACTAAGGGCAGGCATGTCATTTTCCCCATATGGGTTATTGGACCTACCCATTTCCCTCACTAGAAAGCTTAAACATTCAAGTGAACAGAGAACTGAGGAGTGGTGGGGCTCAGTCAAAACCCCTGTCCCACTTCCCACCTACCTGCAAATTATTGTACAAAAAAATAGTGACGTTGCATGGATGTGATGTGCTCTGAATTTGGAAATACATTAGTGGCCTAAATAGAGCCCCTCAATATCCCCATTTCCTTTAACGTCTCACATTTGGTCCAGTTAAAGGTAGCCTTAATCTCAGATAGGAAAAAGTTGACCAACTGGTCCCCCCTAATGTTTTTAGGACTGTCCATAAATAAATAGAGGTGAAAAACATAACTAAAGCTTAAACAAAAGGTACTTCAGTGGTGACCAGAAGCGCACGAGATGAGGACAGCGCAAAAAAATGTACCAGGGTTGTCATCTCCCTATGGAAGCAGCGGGATATTGACACTCCTCCATAGTGGCTCATTGTCATACCCAAAAGAGATCTGTAATGCGTATGAGGATTAATTCTGGGTAGGAGTCCCAGCATGGATCATCTTTATCCTACAACGCTCCTTGCCATAGTGTATCTGAGTAGGAAATAATGGCATGCAGCAGAAGCAGGCATGTGAGCACCGACCATAGCAGACTCGACCATGAAGTTAGATGAACCAGTACTTTTTCCAACTCCACCCTGTACACAGAGGCCATAGGGGAGAGTTGGACACCCAGGTATTTCAAGGCTTCTCTGCTCCAGCAGAAATTACTAACTTAGCTAGGTAGCTCATCTGTCTTACTCCTGCTGGAATTCTGCACACAGTAATTTAAGTCTGCTCTTTTTTAATGATACTTTATTTAAAGTACAATACAAACTAAGCAAATCGCTCAAAAACAATGTTGTATTATTTTGACAAAGCATACAGAATTTTGCGTAGTTCAGAAGTTTGAATTTTGTTTGTATAATTCCAGCAAGAGTACTTGTTGCATACCATGCAATGTCCAGAATATTTTGCCTAGTCATTTTTGGTTAAGGATGCAGATGAATCCCTCTCCCCTCCCCCTCAGCAGGCCTGTATCCTCTCCAGATCAAGCAGATCAGAGACCACGCGGCATGCATTTTTTGGCATATGCCAAGATGGTTGCCCACATGTTTGATTCTTACAACACCAAACCATTGAGCATCCTGCACAGTAAGCACAAGAGAGCTCCATGGCCAACACATACAGTTGCTGCAAGAGGGTACACTGACATGTTCTTGACCAAATGGCAGGTATGCTGTCTTAAAAACGAATTTACAATCAAATTTAGCTGAGAGGGAGAGGAGTTAAGATGGTGGCACGTCTTTAGAGATTCTAATTGAGCTGCTTTACTTTTTATATTTACTTGATTTTCCTGTGCTACTATACTAAGAAGAAAGGGAAGGTAACTGCTAAGTCTTCTAAAAGCTGTTGCCACTGCCTCTGCCATGAAGCACTCACGGCTGGATATCTACAGAGATCTGACATTGTACCAACTGCCGCAAGTGAGTCCCCCATGCTAGATGTCCCCAGGGAAGAAACCGGATCCTGTGAATCAATGGGGAAGTCAATTTTGACCAATACTGGACTCTTTCTCTTCCAAATTGTAGGCAGGGATGGCTGAGTTGGTGTAAGCAATGGGAGAGTTAGGTTCAAGTCCCTCTGTGATTATGACTGCTTCTCCAGTTGTGAGTATGCCTAAAATCACCTTGCAGTCTATCTGGGATATGCTTATAAAATTGGATACTAATCTGAGACATCTCAAGAGGTCCGTGCTTTGGTACAAACAGTGTCTAATGCTAATTCAGTGCATGAATCAGCACCGCAGGCCCCTTCTTGATATACACGACTTCAGATCTGTAGTACATGCACTCATCACACCCAACTTCGATTTTTGCAATAGCCTCCTATACAGTATTCCAAAAAAGTATCTGAACCAACTCCAAACTGCACAAAATGTCACTGCCAGGATTATATATAAAGCGCGTCTGTCTGACCACATAACACCATGACCTACACTGGTTACCAGTTTCAAGCAGAATCAAATATAAAATGCTTATGACTACATTTAAGACTGCAAATAAAATTGTTCCATCTTACTTCTCGACATTAATTTCACACGTCACTAATACTAGATCTAGGAGAGAACATTCGCAGAACACACTAGCAATTCCACCCACCTTTCAAAAATCAAAGCAAGTCATTACCAACCGTGCCTTTTCATTTGCTGCTCTCATATTATGGAATGCCCTCCCAGACTCCCTACGCCTCCCCAAAGACTTGCAAACATTTAGAAAAGGCTTAAAAACCTACCTATTCTTTCAGCATTTTGGAGACAATACTGGAGTGAATGACTCCTCCCACGAGCCATTGCAAAACTATCCCTCCCCAGAAGAATCACCCATTATGTAGAAACGTATAGATTCTCTCTGATTTGTAAATACAGTAGTTATTGTTCTTAGTTCAATGTACATTGTGCTGATTTCCGTTGGATTCACGGACTGTTAAGATGTGTTCTTTGTATTACTGTTGTTTTTATTGTAAACTGCCCTTGATCGCAGGAAGGGACGATATAAAAGAAACTCCAAATAAAAATTAAAATAAATAAATCAACTTTGTGAAAAAACTTCTACATTATATAAGTAAGTTCTGGATTCTAAATCTACAATTGATTACATTTAATTAAAGATAAGATCATTATTCATCATAAATTGGAGCAGTTTGAGGACTAAATAAGTCGTTTAAACTTGAGACTCTTGAATTTTCTTAAGGTTCTAAATATGCTTCCTTTGGCTATCTTCAAGATATATCTTTGTGAGATTTTGCTGTTCCTCGAGACAGCTTTGCTGCCGCTGTTTCTTCTTGCAGCAAGTAGATGTTCAAGATGCCTTAGATGTTTATGCTCTGTTGGAAACTTCCTTTTGTGGAGATAAGAAAGATCTACTCTTTTAGTGGATTTCATTTTTGAACAGGATATGAATAGGATTATTCGGTTTTATTTCAAAAAGATGAATGACTCGTGGGACAAACTACAGTTGTGGTCAACATTATTGGCACCCTTGCATTTTAAATATGCTACGCACAGTATCTTGAGAAACAATTGGAATATTTCCAATTGTATGTCGTCATAATATTTTAATAGTATGTTCAAAGGTATACAACAAAAAAAGACGTCTATGCAACTTAGACGTAGTCATTTCTGAGACAAAAAAACCAGAATGACCTGGACAAGAATAATGGCACCCTTCACTAATATTTGGTTGCCCAGTGATGACAGCCTCCAAATGTTTCTTGTAGCCATCTAGAAGTTTTGTACATCTGTCTGCTAGTAGTTTCTCCCATTCTTCAACTGCAATTTATTCCAGCTCATACATGTTTCTAGGATTCCTTTTACCAATGGCAGATGTCAGCTCTTTCCAAAGGTTCTCGATTTAGATTGAGATTTAGGACTTATTACTGGCTCGTTTAAAATAGTAAATTTGCTCCTTTTTAACCAGTCTCTTGTACTTTTTGGAGGTATGTTTTGAGTCATTGTCCTGCTGGAGGACCCATGACCTTTGACCCAGTACTAGCTTTCTGATACCTTGGTAGTCCTTTGACTTCATGATTCCTTTAATACATTCCAGGCCTCCAGTTCCTGAGGCAGCAAAACAGCCCCACAACATTATGGAACTTCCACCATATGTAGGAAGGATGTTTTTCTTTTTCCTTATAAGCTTCATTGCTTCACCTGTAAATGTATTGCTGGTCTGCATTGCCAAAGAGCTCCAGTTTGGTTTCATCTGTCCACTGAATGTTTTCCCAGAAGGATTGTTTCTTAAGGTAATTTTGGGCAAAGATCAGGTGTGCCTTTTTATGTCTCTTTGAGCAGTGGGTCCTCCTTTTGCCTTCACCCATGAAGTCTTTCTTTGTTTAGTGTGCTGCATATGGTGCGGGTTGAAAACGACCACTCCAGATTGTTCCAGGTCAGCTTTAAGGTCTCTGGATGTTTGCACTTAACCTTTGAAGACTTCTTGTATGTATTTTCCTCTTTCCACCACATCCTGGGAGGTTCCATGAGCAGAAAACTTAATAACATTGCGAACTGTAGACGCAAGAATCCCAAGGTCTTTGGAGATGGCCTTTTACCTCTTTGAAGTTTGATGGTAATGACTTTTCTGGTAATCTTGGGCAGCTCTCTCTTCTTCACCATTGTGAAAATGGAACAGGGAGTGAATTTGCTATTTTAAACATTAAGAGCCACCATTCATTGGTTGATTTAAGTCATGGTACTGACAGTTGATCACAGATGCATCTAATTTTATTGCAGTGGGAATGTGGTTCTTCTGTTCAAACTGATTTGAATTGCTTATAAGGGTGCCAATAATCATGTCCTATAAATTCAAAACCCCTCCCAGTGTCCCCTCTATAGAATATCCCTTAAGGCACACTTTAATCCCTAAAATTACCCACTATGAACTCCCGTGACATAACAGACAGAATCTGACTACTTGTTATAATTAATATGTTTTTGTCGGATCATCTGTTATGAGGATGCAAACCATACTCTTGCAACAGACCCTCCATTTTATTCAAATTTTAAAAAAGGCCACACGGCCGACTTCACGTGAGGCTATTTAGCCCATATGAGCCAGCCACTGCAATCAAAATTTCTTTACAAAACGCCCTCAATCTAAGCACTTTCAGATCCCCAAGCAATCAGGGAACTGTTTCAAGTATCCAATGGTGGTATCAATATAGCCCATAAGAAAACAGAAAACTACTCATCTGAAAATAATGAAAATCAGCTTGTAATGAGTTGACTGAAAGGCAGGGACGTATGCTTATCATCCCTTTCATCCTTCCTGCGAAAATCACCTTCCCGGCTCAAAAAAATCGCTGAGGATGTCACCGTCCTTGCTCTAAAGTTCAACTAGGTGCACAAACATTCAGTTGTTAGTACCCAATGGCAGTATTGAATGTTTGTGCACCTAGTTGAACTTTAGAGCAAGGACGGTGACATCCTCAGCGATTTCTTTTTGAGCCGGGAAGCTATAAGGTCACTTGCCAGAGGATGGGTCAAATTGAGTAAACATAACAGAGTTCAAAAAGTTTGGACAGGTTTCACAAAGAAAATCCCTTAAATTATTAACTAGGCAGACTTGGAGAAAACCAATGCTTGTCCCTTGCGTCAAAGTTCTCATAGCTGATTCATCTTTTTGGATCTGCTGGTTGCTTATTGCTCAGGCTGGCCACTTTCAAAGAAAGGAGACTCGATTTGATGGACCTTGGTCGGACACAGCATGGATGTTTGTAGATCTGAAGGGTATGCCTGTTCTCCACATATTCCATGCTAAGTGAGAAGACCTCCATCTTCTGCCTGAGCAAGGCCACCCAAAAATTCCAAATGGCATCCACAAACCTCTTGGCCTCTAAGAAGGAGTTGTTAAGTCTTGGGTCATCCAGTGGCACTTTATCTAGATTGAGCCAAATGCTGGTGGCCCATGTAAGCTGCCACTTCAGAAATACCAGACAAGGGCATTTTGATAAGTTGTATTTCTTTAAAGATCTTTAATATCAATCTGGGATCAAAATTCCCAATGCTGCACCACACAAGCAAAGGTATGCCTCTGGATGCTGCTATCATCGGATGTTAGCCAGAGAGAGGTTGCAAAACTGACTTCCCTCAAGACTGCCAACATGTAAACTTCCTTACCTTGCTAGTCCAGTCCAGACAAATGGGTTATACTCCCCAGCCAGCAGGTGGAGGCAAACTAGAGCAACTTTCACTAGCCGTCACTAGTATGTCCGCTGGTACAGCACTGAAAAAAGCCAGTATTTGTCTACCTTCAGCAGGTGGCAAGGTGTTTGGACTGGTGCAGCAGTGCAGATTGGCCCGTCTCCCCTGGCCCTGAACTTGGGTATGTCTTTCTCTCTTCGAGCTAACATCTTTATTTATTTATTTATCTGCCCTGTATCTGATGCTGTTTCTCATGACTTTGGCGCTAGTGGGTGAAAGAGTGGACAGAAGGACCCCACAGGGCCCTTGAAGAGGATGGTAAGTTTGGGCCCAGGTCCCATTCTCCCCCCCCCCTTTCCTCTTGTTCTCAATTTGCTTGCTAAGGCTTTTTCTCTTTTTCCCTTTGTAGTATTTTCCTGCAATAAAGTAGCTTCAAATTAATTTAAAAAAAAAAAAAGTTTCTCAGGGGGCAGGGAAGGGCTAGCCCAAGGGTTTCTGCCACCCCAGGCAGAAGCTCTGGCCATGCCCCCCCCCCCCATGTGCTCAGCTGCGCTACTGCTGATTCTATCAGTTGTGGGGGTGGCTTAGCTTGGTGCAGCAGCATCCCATGGCCTGCCGTGCTGCCCACAGAGATCTACCGCCCTAGGTACTGCCTAATGGATAGGCTGGCCCTGTCAGGGGGCTTCTCAGGGTTGTGGGCGGTTGGGGTGGCCCTTCTCGGGTTTCACCGGCCCCTTAACAGGTTCTGGGATTCCCTTTTTGGTGTTCTGTTTTATGCTTCTGTTTTCCGCAGCTCTCTTTATCGTGTTTTGCATTTATAGATCTACCACTGCTACTACTGATCATTTATATTGCGCTATGGATTAGAATCCAAAAGCAACCTCAGCAAATCAGGATCCAAAAGCAGCCTCAAAGAGGTGAACTTTAGCTTGGATTTAAAAAAGGGGCAGCGATGAAGCCTAATGTACAGACAGGTAGTTTTGTTCCAGGCATAAGGAGCAGCAAGGTGAAAGGATCAAAGTCTGGAGTTGGCAGTGGAAGAAAAGGGTACAGAGAGAAGCAATCCACCAGAGGAGCAGAATTCACGAGGAGGGGGCGTAGGGAGAGATGAAAGAGAAAAGGTAGTGAGGAACATCAGAAGGAGTGCATTTATAGATCAGAAGGAAAAGTTTGAACTGGCTACAGAAATGGACAGGGAGCCAATGAAGTGACTTGAGAAGAGGGGTTATATATGCATATCGGGGTTGGTAGAAAATTAACCGCGCAGCTGAATTTTGAACAGTTTGAAGGGGAGAGAGGTGATTCAGAGGGAGACCAGCAAGGAGGAGGTTGCAATAGTCTAGATGGAAGGTGACTAAAGAGTGGATAAGTGTCTTAGTAGTGTGTTCAGAGAGGAAGGGATAAAGTTTGCTGATGTTATACAGAAAAACAGGTTTTAGCTATCAGTTGGATGTGTGTGTAGAAGGAGTCGAAGATGACCCCAAAGTTGCAGGCTGAGGAGACGGGGAGTAGAAGAGCATTATCCGGAGGAATGTGGGAGGTGGGTTTAAGACGAAAAATAAGTTCAGTTTGGCCAATTTCAGTTTCAAATGGTGGTGCAACATTCAGGTAGTGATGTCAGATAGGCAGGCGAAAATCTGGACCTGGATTACCAGAGAGATATCTGGTATAGAGAGAAAGGGATTTAAGAGTTATCAGCATAAAAATGATACTGAAAGCCATGGGAATAGATGAGAGCACCAAGAGACTGGGTATAGAAAGAGAAAAGAATTGAGCCCAAGACAGACCCTCGGGATACGCCAACAGGGAGTGGGATTACAGTAGAGGAGAATCCACCAGAACAAACACTGAAAGAGTGATGGGAGAGAGAAGAAGAGAACCAGGATAGCACAGAGCCCTGAAAACCAAGTGAGTACAAGCTGTCGAAGAGAATGTAGTGGTCAACAGTTTCCAAAGCAACAGAAAGGTCAAGAAGGATGAGGATGGAGTAAAGGCCCTTGGATTTAGCCAGGAACAGGTTGCTGGAGACTTTGGCAAGTGCCATTTCAGTAGATTTGTAAAAGACAGAAGCCTGATTGCAGTGGATCCAGAAGGGCTTGAGAGGAGAGAGTCAAGGCAATGGCGGTGAACCACACATTCAAGTAGTTTAGAAATGAAGGGGAGGCGGGAAATGGGTTGGTAGTTGGGAGGATAGGTAGGGTCTAGTGAAGGTTTCTTGAGGAGCAGTGTGATCACAGCATGTTTATAGGCTGCTGGAACAGTTGAAGTGGAGAGCGATAGGTTGAGAATATGAGAGATGGAAGAGATGACAATGGAGGATATGGAGTTAAGGAGATGGGTGGGGATAGGATCAGAGGAGCAGGTAGTGAGTTCAGAGGAGGAAAGAAGACGGGTGGTTTCTTCCTCGGAGATCGTAAAAAAGGAAGAAAGGGTAGCAACCAACATCCGTGCCATCGACAATCTTCCCCAGTTCAGAAAGGCACTGAAGCACCACCTTTTTCTTCAATGCTTCGCCAACTCAGAAGACATCACGTAGCCACACCTTACCCGACTACTAAGTAGACACCCCACACACCTCTTCTATCTCCTAACCACGCCCCCCCCCAGTAACTACCCTGACTCATTCATGACTCCACACATCCCTCGACTTGTAAACATTATGTATATATATGAGTCACACCATTCATTCATTCTTTAACATTCATTCGTTCTTTAACATTACCAAACCCCATGCTGAACTGTTACTAACTTGTATATAGTTTTATCTGTTCTCCAAGTTAAACTCCCCTGTTTTACTGTAAGTCCGCTGTAGATCCCCCACACCGGACATTTATGTTATCTGTTAACCGCACTGATGATGAATAGCGCGGTATAGAAAAAACTCTAAATAAATAAATAGCAGAGGTTGAGGGGAAGAATTGGGAGTGAAGAGGGGATGGAGCTGATCTCATGGGGGAATAGGAGTATAATATTGTGTACTTCGTCATGGAAATAGTCTGCCAGATTTTGGGCAGAAAGAAGTGTGGTCAGAGGTGGAGGTGCCTTGAGGAGAGAGTTGAGAGTTGTAAAGAGATGGCGAGGATCAGAGGCAAGAGAGTTAGTCAGATGGACATAGTAGTTTTGCTTGGCGAGTGCTATGACTGACTGGAAAGAGACGAGCATGAATTTGAACTGAAGAAAGTCAGCAAGGGTGCGGGATTTGAGCCAAATGCGCTCAGCTGAGCAGGCACAGGAGCATAGATAAAGGGTGGTCAAAGACAGCCAGGGCTGAGGTACAGTACGCCTCACAAGACATGGCATGAGTGGAGCAAGAACACCCAGAGCAGAGGAAAGTGCAGTGTTATAGGAAGCAACTGCCTCATCAACAGATTACATAGCGGAGGAGAGAGGTGTTGAGAAAATAGTGGAGAGAGTTGGGTTGATAGCATGAAGATTTCTAAAAAGGTAGAAGGAGACAGGACAGGATTGAGGTGGGTAGTGATAAAGAGTGAAGCTTAGCAGGTGATGGTAAGATAAGGGAAGAACTGAGATACAGAAATTAGTGGGTAAACAAGAGAAGGAAACGATGGGTTCTTTTTGCCCTGAGTGTGATGGGGTGCCTTTTTTTCAACACTTTGGAGGTGCCCAAGGCGGAATTAAAATGTGGAAGGGCCATGGGCTGCCTGTATCCCATTTATCCCATTCCTCTAAAAGAGAGACTTCCTCAAAATGCCAAAAATAGATGTTCTAGTCTCTGCAGTGTCCAGGAAGACCACCATACCTGTGGAAGGCGGAGCAGTCCTAAGGGATGTGCAGGACCGCAGGCTCTCAACTCTCTTTTGAAGCAGGCCTTTGACACCAGTGCCTTGGCCCTACAAGTTTCTATCTGTGGGGTCTATGTTACCAGAGCTTCTATTTGCTGGATACAGAGTTTACCGGGGGTGGACTTAAACTCTCAAACTGCGGCACTGGAGGCTGCTAAGCTGGAGTCAGCCTCTGCTTATCTAGCTGATGCCTTTTATGACCTGATGAGGACTTTGGCTAAGACCATGGCTTCTGTTGTTGCGGCTAGATGATTTCTGTGGTTAAACTGGTCGGTGGATGTATCCCCAAGACCAGACTCTGTAAACTTCCCTTTAAGGGCAAATTGCTATAAGGCGGAAGCACTGGATAAGTTGGTCAAAGATCTAAGACTCCTCTGTTTCCAGAGGACAGCCCCAAGGTTCTGAAACAGGGAATCATCTTAAGGGGTCAATCTAGGGACTACAGAAAGATTTTTTTTCAGTCAACACATTTGCCCCTTTCAGCAGGGAAGCAATTTGCCGAGGGTTCAGCCCTTTCTGGATTACAGGGGATTCAATAGGGTCTATTACTCCGCTTCTACGGCCCCCTGACAAAAAGTCCCAATGAAGTGAGACGGATCCAGGCAGAGAGAGTTCCAGTAGGAGGTCAGCTACAGCAATTTTATGCTGCCTGGACCAAAGTAACCACAGACCAGTGGGTACTGGAAATCATATGTGAGGGATATGCACTAGAGTTTGCAAAGCTCCCTGCAAAGCTCTTGTGGAACAGCAGGGAGTTCAGGACGCGCTACAACAGTTGCTGCAACTAGAAGTTGTGGTCCCAGTCCCTAGAGACCAATGCAACTCAGGTCGATACTCCATTTATTTTGTGGTCCCCAAGAAGGAAGGATTTCTTTTCAGCCTATATTAAATGTCAAGCATGTAAACCGCTCCTTGAGAGTGCCTCATTTCAGAATGGAGATTATTGCGCTCTGTTCTTATTGCCGTGAGACAGGGAGAATTCCTCTCTGCTCTGGACCTCACAGAGGCATATCTGCACATAACAATCTGACTGGACCATCAGCAGTATCTAAGGTATGTGGTTCCAATGCGACATTTTCAGTTTCAGGCATTGCCATAAGAGATTTGGCAATATGAAAAAGTCGTGGGATAGGAGGTAGTGTACTGTTATGGATCAGGAATTGTTTAAAAGATAGAAAGTAGAGGGTAGGGCTAAATGGCCAATTTTCCCAATGGAGAAAGGTGAATAATGGAGTGCCCCAGGGATCTGTATTGGGTCCATTGCTTTTTAACATATTCGTAATTGACCTGGAAATGGGAATAATGAGAAGTAATCAAATTTGCAGATAACACAAAATTATTCAAAAATTGTTAAAACACAAGAGGATATTGAAAAATTGCAAGAAGACCTTGATAAATTGGAAGACTGGATGTTTAAATGGCAGATGAGATTTAATGTGGACAAGTGCAAAGTTATGCACCTAGGAAAGAACAATCCAAACTATGGGTACACGATGCAAGGTTCCACATTAGGAACCACCACCCAGGAAAAAGATTTAGGCGTCATTGTGGATAACACGTTTTGAAACCCACCACCCAGTGTGCAGTGGCGGCCAAGAAAGCAAATAGAGTGCTAGGAATCATAAGAAAAGGAATGGGGAATAAAACAAAGGATATATTGCCTCTGTATAGTTCCATGGTGCGACTGCAGCTTGAATATTAACTGCAATTCTGGTTGCCGTATCTTAAAAAGGATATAGAAGAATTAGAAAAAGTACAGAGAAGAGCCACCAAAATGGTAAAGGGGATGAAAAGATACCCCTATGAGGAGAAGCTTAAAAGGTTAGGGCTCTTCAAACTAGAAAAGAGACGGCTGAGGGAAGATATGATAGAGGTCTATAAATTAATGAATGGAGTGCAACAGGTGAAACGTAGATTGATTTATTTACGCTATCAAAAAGTAGAAAGACTAGGGGACATGCAATGAAGCTTCATTGCAACCCATAAGAGAAATTATTTTTTCACTCAACATGTAATCAAACTCTGGAATTAGTCATCAGAGGATGTAGTAACAGCTGTTGGTGTAGCTGGGTTTAAAAAAGGTTTGGACAAGTTCCTGGAGTATAGGTCCATAAACCATTTTTAAAGAGGACCTGGGAAATTCCCTGTTTGCTCCAGTACAAGTATTGTAGAACCTGTGTGTCGTCTTGGGGAAAATGCCAGTTACTTGTGACCTGGATTGGCCCCTGTTGGAAACGGGATACTGGGGTTGATGGACCTTGATCTGAACCAGTATGACATTTTTTTTGTTCTGTTGTTCATTTAGCATGGCCACGATACCTCGGACGTTTACCAAAGTGATGGTCTTTGTGGTGGCTGCCTTGAGGCAAGATGGCATTCTGGTGCACCCTTACCTGGTTGATCAGAGCAGACACTGAGGCTGAGAGTGTGACCACCACTCAGTGAGTGGTGAACTTCCTTAAGAATTTAGGCTGAGTAGTAAACCTGTCCAAGAGCCTGGTCTACATAGGAGCTCACTTCAGTACCAAAGCTGCTTTAGTCTTGCCTCTCGAGTGGGTGCAAAAGATCTGGCACCAAGTGCGCAGTTTCTTTGCAATGAAGGCACCTTCCATGTGGCATTGTCTCCAGCTACTGGGTTCCATGGTAGTGGCAGTGGCCTTGGACTTAATGCCCTGGTTCTGAGTGCACATGAGACCCTTGCAGCAAGCTCTCCTCTCCTGTTGGTCTCCATAGCAACATCCACTGTCAAGGACTTGTTTGTTTTCTGGAAACGAGAAGTCTGTTCTCCTAGTAGCTGCAGCCAGTACACTTAGCTGCAGGGATGCTGCTGGAACCATCGGACTGGATTCTAGTGATTGCCAATGCCAGTCTCTTGGGATGGGGGGCACATTGCGAGTCACAGGTAATGCAGGGATGTTGGTCCCTAGTGGAGAGTGTGTGGCCCATCAATCAACTGGAGATGAGGGCAGTCTTCCTGGCTCTTCAGGTCTCTGATCTTTCAGCGGGCAGTAATTTCAATTGCCTTATCCACTTACCTCTGCTCTCTGCAGCCTTATCTGAGTTTAAAATCTCCCCCTCCCTGCTGCCTCCTATTACTGTGTACTGAAAGTATAACCCCCCTCCTCCTCACGTGTGCTCAGCCATTTTCTTCTTGCTGTGGAACATGCAAGTCTATTGCAGGCTTTGCTGCTAGCTTCTAGCTTAGGGTCTGACTTTTTTTAACCACTTGCTTGTAAGGTCTGCCTACCTGCCTGTATATATTGATTGATTTATCTTATTGTTACAATGCCTTTTCAGTATTTTTGCTTGTGATCTTGTCAGCTCTTCATCTCTCTTGTTTTCAGCTGTGTCTATCTGTCTCTCTCTCTATCTCTACAGCCCACCTGCCCCTTGGCTTCTAGTCTCTTATAGCAGTCCTGTGCTCATTACCACGATCACTCACAGGTGCATCTTATCCTTTGCAACTTCTACCATCTATCCTTTTATTTCTTCTGACTTCTGTGCTCCTTTCCCATCTCTCTCTCTTTTATGGCTCATCAACACTTTGTCTTCCTATTGTTCATACTCCCTAATTGTCTCCCCTCGTACCAACACCTTCAAGCACCTCCCCTTTATGTCCCCTTTAACATTCTCGCTTCCCCCACCATCTTATCTACCCTATCATCAGCTCTTGAACTTCATCCATCTCTCTCTCTCTCTCTCTGTCTCTCTCTCTCAAACTACCTCACAATGGTTGCTGCCATGCTGACTTCTCTCTTCCAGAGATATCAGCCCCCCCCCCCAAACTTTGTTACACTCCCAGAACAGATCCTCACAAAACAGCTCAAATCTTACTCATATCCCCCTTCTCTCTCCCTTTTTCGTATGCCTTATGGAACGCGCTCTCCATCTCCTTGCCCTAACTGAGACCTGGCTCATCCCAGAGGACTCTGCTTCAGTCGCCTCGTCCCACTGGCGGTGGTGGTGGGCTTCTACTCTCTCCTTGTCAATGTCAACCCCTCCTCCTGCCTCTGTCTCACTCCTTTCAAATACACTCTATCTGGCGTTTTTACTTCACTACCTCTCTGATTAGCTGTTATTTATCGACCTCCTGACAAATCCACCTCTACCTTTCTCTCTGAATCATGGCTTTCCTTCTTTCTAGGTTCATCTCTTCCCCCCCCCCTTTATTCTCAGAGATTTTAACATTCATTTTGATAACTGCTCTGACCCTTTGTACTTTAAAGTTCCTATTCCTTATTTCATCATTCAACCTCCAGCTTTGCTCTACTGCCCCCACTCACCAGCAAGGCCACTGTCGCGATCTTGCATTCTTCTCTAATTGCTTACCCTCAAATGTTTATATGTCACTTCTTCCCTTATCAGACCATCACCTGCTAAGCTTCAGTCTTCATCACTCACTGCCTCAACCTCACCCTGTCTTCTCCAACCTCTTGAGAAATCTTTATGCTATTGACCCATTTGCCCTTTCCTCCACTGTCTCATCACGTCTTTCTTCCACTGTCATCTGAGTCTGAGGCAATAGCTTCCTATAACATTGCACTCTCCTCTGCTCAAGATGCTCTTACTCCACCCATGCCACATCCTCTGAGGTGTACTATATCTCAACCCTGGCTGTCTTCCACTACCCACTATCTACGTTCTGCGCCTCCTCAGCTAAGCTCACTTGTCTCAAATCTTGCACCCTTGCCGACTTTCTACAATTCAAATTCATGCTTGTCTCTTTCCAGTCAGCCATAGCACTCACAAAACAAGACTCTTATATTCATCTGACTAACTCTCTTGCCTCTGACCCTCTTTACAACTCCCCCCTGGCTGACTACTTGCATGACAAAATCCACAAGATCACACTCCAATTCCCCACGAGATCAGCTACTTCCTCTCCTCCCCCGCTTCACTCCCAACTTTCTCCCCCTACCTCTGCTACTCTTTCTTCCTTTTCTATGATCTCTGAGGAGGAAACTACTCGCCACCTTTCCTCATCCAAATTTGCTACCTGCTCCTCTGATCCTATTCCCACCCATCTCCTTAGCTCCATCTTCTCCAATGTAGTCTCTTTCATCTCTCTCAACTTTATCGCTCTTCACTGCAACTTTCCTGCAGTCTTCAAGCATGCTGTGGTCACTCCTCTCCGCAAGAAACCCTCCCTAGACCCTTTCTGTCCTAACAGTTGACCCATCTCCCTCCTCCCCTTTGTTTCTAAACTACTTGAACGTGTGGTTCACTGCTGTTGCCTCAACCTTTTCTCCTCTCAAGCCCTTCTTGATCCTCTACAATCTGGCTTTTGTCCTTTATGTTCTCTCAAAATGGCTCTTGCCAAAGTCTCCAGTGACCTGTTCCTGGCAAAATCCAAAGGCCTTTACTCAATCCCCCTCCTTCTTGACCTTTCTGCTGCTTTTGACCCAGTTGACCAAAACCTTCTCCTTGATATCTTGTCCTCACTAGGTTTTAAGGTCTTTGTGCTATCCTGGTTCTCTTTTTCTCTCTCCCATTGCTTCTTCAGTGTTTGTTCTGGTGGATCCTCTTCTACTGTTATCCCACTCTCAGTTGGTGTACCCAAGAGTCTTTCTTGGGTCCACTCCTTTTCTCTCTCTATACCCAATCTCTTGGTGCACTCATCTCTTCCCATGGCTTTCAGTACCATCTTTACGCTGATGACTCCCAGATCTACTTTTTTATACCTAAGATTTCTCTAGAAATCCAGGCCTGGATCTCTGCTTGCCTTTTGGACATTGCTGCTTGGATGTCTCACTGCCGCTTGAAATCGAACATGGCCAAAACTGAGCTTCTTATTTTTCCCCCCTAAACCCTCCTCTCCCCTTCCTCCTTTCTTAGTCTCTGTGGATAACTTACTACTACTACTACTACTACTACTACGCATTTGTATAGCGCTACAAGATGTACACAGCGCTGCACAGACACATGCAAGAGATGGTCCGTGCTCATTGGAGCTTACAATCTAATCGAGAGACAACACAGTAGCGGTAGGCACAGGATACATCTAGGGGGAATGGTAAGGAAACACAAAGGAGACTCGGGTAATTTGTTCAGGCATAAGGAGCAGCAAGGTGAAAGTAGCGAAGTCTGGAGTTAGCAGTTGAAGAGAAGGGCACAGAAGCAATTTGCCAGAAGAGCGGAGTTCCTGAGGAGGGGTGTAGGAAGAGATAAGAAAGGAAAGGTAGTGAGGAGCTGCAGAGTGAATGTGCTTATAGGTCAGCAGGAGAAGTTTGAACTGGATGCAGAAATGGATAGAGAGCCAATGAAGTGACTTGAGAAGAGGGGTAATACAAGCATGACTAGGCTGGTGGAAGATTAGCCATGCAACAGAGTGTTGAACAACTCACAACCTTACAGTTGTCTTGGACTCCTCTCTTTCCTTCTTCACACACTTCCTATTGATGGCTAAAACCTGTCGTTTCTTTCTTTACAACATCACCAAAATTCGCCCATTCTTTTTTGAATACACTACTAAGACACTTATCCACTATTTAGTCACCTCCCATCTTGACTATTGTAACTACTCCTTGCTGGTCTCCTTCTGAATCATCTCTCTCCCTTCAATCTGTTCAACACTCTGCTGCATGGCTAATCTTCCGCCAGCCTCATCGTGCTGATACTTCCCTTCTTCTCAAGTCACTTCATTGGCTTCCTATCCGTTTCCGCATCAGTTCAAACTTCTTCTGCTGACCTATAAGTGCATTCACTTTGCAGCTCCTCACTACCTTTTCTCTTATCTCTCCTTACACCCCTCCTCGGGAACTCCATTCTTCTGGCAAATCACTTCTATCTGTGCCTTTCTCTTCTATTGCTAACTCCAGACTTCACTCATTTCACCTTGCTGCTCATTATGTCTGGAACAAACTACCCGAGTCTATACGTCAGGGTTAATCTCTGGCCCTTTTCAAATCCAGGCTGAAAATTCATCTCTTCGCTGTCACTTTCAGATCTTGATTAGCCTAATCTCTCTTGTATTTCTTTACCATTCCTGTTTAATTTATATGCAGAACAAATCATCAGAGAAGCAGGATTGTATGAAGACAACAGAGGTGTGAAGATTGGTGGAAGACTCATCAACAACCTTCGCTATGCTGATGATACCACATTATTTATTTTATTTATTTATTACATTTGCTTATATACCGCACTATTCGGCATCGGCGCGGTTTACAATATAACAAAACGACCAAGACAACATTCTGTTTGGTTTACAAGGAACAGGAGTAACAACTTGGCTAACAGGGTTGAACTATATACAGCGATACTAATTACAACAACAGGGTTGAACTATATACATGAGATAATAAATAGCAACAACAGGGTTGAGGTGAAGTTGGCTGAAAGTGAAGATGATCTGAAACATTTGCTTCTCACAATCAAAGAACATAGTCTCAAAATGGGCCTGCATCTTAATGTAAAGAAGACAAAGATCATGACAACTGGCATAATCAACAGGTTCATTGTTGAAGGAGAAGAAATTGAAATCGTGAACAACTTTAACCTACTTGGATCAACTATCAATAAAGAAGCAACAAGCAGTCAAGAAATCAGACGACGCATTGCTCTTGGCAGAATGGCTATGTAAGACCTAGATAAGATTCTCAAGAGCAGAGATGTCTCTCTCCATACAAAGATTCAACTTGTTCAAGCCATGGTATTTTCAATAACATCATATGGATGGACAGTGAAAAAGATAGACAGGAAGAAAATTGATGCCTTTGAATTATAGTGCTGGAGGCGAATACTGTGTATACCATGGACTGCCTGAAGAACAAACCAGTCGGTACTAGAGGAGATCAAACCTAAGCTTTCTTTAGAAGCTCAGATGACAAGACTTCGACTTTCATACTTTGGACACATCATGCGAAGAGAGAGATCATTAGAGAAAGACATCATGCTTGGCAAGATAGGTCAACGCAAAAGAGGAAGGCCAGCAATGAGATGGATCGATACAATAACAGCAGCTACGGGTACCAGTCTGTCAACAATGAGCTGCCTTACTGAAGACCGAACACAATTTAGGATATCTATCCAGAGGGTCGCCATGAGTCGACTTCGACTCGACGGCACTTAACAACAACAGATGTATTCTATGTCTGCAGCTCCTGTGTTGACTGTCTTGACTAGATTGTAAGCTCTGATGAGCAGGGACTGCCTTTTACATGTGTCTGTGCGGTGCTGTGTACATCTTGGTGCACTTGTAGCACTATACAAAAGTTTAGTAGTAGTAGTACGAGTCTACTCTGACAATGCAACCATAGTTTTCACCTGAATCAAGCCGTAACTTTAGTATCTGTCTTGGGTTTTTTTTTCTTACTCCTGCGGTGTCCAAAGAGGATCGTCTATACCCACTAGAGTTTTTGCAGGGTATAGTTGAATTAGAGTCATTTTGTAAGTCAGACCAACTGTTCATATTATTTGGAAGCCTGCGTAAAGGAGAAGCAACTTCTAAGGCAACTGTGGCATGCTGGGCGAAGAAGCGATTTGCCTTGGCCTTTTTGCTGAAACATAAAATTGTGCTGCAGGGGCTTCGAGCACATTTTGTGCAATTGCAGGCAGCTTCCGGGGCAGAACATAGCCTGGTTCCGCCTATGGACATTTGCAGAGCGACAACGTGGTCATCATTGCATACTTTTATGCATTATTACTGCCTGGATGTACAAGCGGCTATCAATGCACGCTTTGGAGCCTTGGTGCTTCAAGCCAGACTCATGGTCCCTCCCATGCTTAATCATTCCTCTTGTACATCCCACATGGACTGGACTGGACTGGACTGGAGGGATGATAAGGAAAGTGAAATTAGACTTACCTGCTAATTATCTTTCCTTGAGTCCCTCCAGTCCAGTCCAGGACCCTGCCTTGTTTGAGTATATCTTCAGTATCTTACCTTTTGGAGCAACAGTTGTGTCCATTTCTTCCTTTTAAAGGTCTTTACTCAGAATTTTATCATGCCACTAGCTGTGACCTTTCCGCTCAGGGCTTTGAGTAAGTGGCATCACCCTGACTAATCGTTTATTCTTACATTGTGCATAGTTTGGCATTTTTACAGTGGCTCAGTTTATTGGGAAAGTTGATTTGCAATTACATTAATGGGGTAAATATCCTGGTTTAGCATACTATGCTCTCTTGAAGTTGGCTTTGTCATTAGGATACTGGTTCCTGGAGCCTAGGATGGGAGCTCTTCTACTGTGACATCACAGTTCTGACAGCTTCAGTCTCCAGGTGCTGGTGGAAGGAGATAACCCACACATACTGCACTGGACTGGATGGGCTCAAGGAGACAAAGAGTAGATAAGGTCTAATGTCACCATATTTTAGGTTATGCCCTGCTAATTCTTTATCTATGCCGCCTTCAGTGGATGAGATGGTAAAACTCTTTGGGAGGATAGTTGAGTAGTTGGCGAAAAATGGGTATCTTTTACCATATAGTGTTTGAAAAGGCAAGACCTTTAATTTTACATAAGTCAACTTCCGGCTCTATATTATGGTCTTTGTTAGCCACGATAAGTTGTACACGTCATTAGTTCTGTTCACTTTGTTGCTATAAATAGACCCCGCCTTGCCAGTAGGCAGGCACTGGCGTTTTTTTGTGAATAGATAGATGCGGCTTCTACAGCAGATACATAGTTAGGACGCATAGAGGAATGTAAGTGGCTTCATTTTTCATGTTTCATCTTTGATATCTTTTTATGCATGATGGATTATGAATCTAAAGTTTGTTTATGTTCAGTTCCAAAAGTAATTTCCTACAGTCCTGACGTTGTATGAAAGATCTCTTAAATGCACGCCATTTTTAACTGAAGAAATCCCCTTTACACTTAATAAATATAATCCTCTTTTTAGGTGTTTTTTATATATGAATTGGCTCTGGTTTGATGCACATGCAGTTTTTCCTCCTTTTAAGTTTAAATACAATTGCCGGTGTCTTGACAACCGAGGCTTTATAAATTGTAGGAGACACTTTCTTTCTGGTTACATCTTGGCTTTAAACAAATATGAGATACGATATTTAAAGTTTGTCTTTTCTATACTTTTAAAATTTCTTGTGTAAACACTGAAGACTTCAAAAGTGTCCTTTTAGTGTTTGATTTTGAAAGTGACTCACCAGGGTGTTGTATAGTGGATAGGTAATCCTTCACAGTTTCAATTTTTAAGTTATTATTCTCGTGCCCCTTTTGACTGAGTAAAAAAGCTTTTATTGATTTCATATATACTTCGTCGGGGTTTTTGGTTTAATGCATATATTTCCCTTTCCCTCTTTTTAAGCTTAAAATACGTGTGCCGGTGTTTTTAACCGAGGCTTTATAAAAGTTGGGAGATTCATCTTGTACTCATAATAATTATTAACATACACATTTTATAGATATGAAATATCAATTTAATAGTCCATTTTTATAATTTTCTAGTGTAAACGCCGGAGATTTAAGGTGAATTTTCAGCGTTTTATTTTTTAAAGTGATTTTTCAGAGTGCTGCATAGTGAATAGGAGCTGTTCCTAATCACTCATATTGAAATGCTGATTGTACAGGTAAAAATTATAAATTTATTGTTTCACTTTCTAAGTTTATCTTCTTAATGATCCAAACTATGAAGGAATTTTGAAACCGGTTGATTCCTTCTAGTTTAAAATACATCTATGCCTATACTCTTTAGTCGGAAGCCTCCAGGTTCCATTGATTCATCCTCCTTTGTGCACTTGATTTTTCCCTAAAATTCTCTTTGATTATTATGGTCCCTACTTTGACGTTAATAATATGCATTTTCATTTATGCATGTTTTCTTCCTCCCTTATAAAAGGTGTAGTGATACCTTCTTGTATCCTTGAGTATATTTTTGTGTATGTGTCTCTTTTGTTTCATCTTCAATTTTTTCACCAGTTCTTAATGCTTTTGATATTTTTTATGGGTTATTAAATATCAACTATTTTTACTTTTTATCTTATTTTATGTTTTATTGTAACTTATATTGTTTATATACAGCCTTTTTTATGCTTACATATATTTTTAAGATTGTGTTTTATTATTTATTTATTTCATCTATATGTAGCCTTATTTACAAATACTTTTTATGGTATCATTTTAAGGTCGTCATGTCTATATTGGTCTTAATGGATATATTTCATTTTATAGTTTATATTATATTTATATTTTTATATGTTCTAAGTCTACTTCAAGCCCCTGATGAAGGCAACGAAACGGCCTGTGTTGGGCCAGTGGCTTATGAATTTTTAATAAAATTTCATCCTTCTGAGTACTCCACGCTTTGAACTGGGTTTGTCATTTATACATGGGGTTGTGCTTTAGTGTTGGACTGGGTAAGCCGAAGCCAGGATTATTTTCAATGAAGCAATATATAACTCTCCTAGTTCAGTTATTATTATAGACATGCATACAATATCAATGCGGAGTGAATTATTTGGGAGTCACTCAAGATTCCAGTCTTAATGTTACACTGCGTATTGTTTTAACAAACAGAAGTCTATTTCTAAATTTGAGAATGATTCAGAGATTGAGAATCTGGCTTAGTGTGGATGATTTTAGAGCCGTGGTATGCTTTTTGTTCCCCATTTTTGGATTTCTGTATTTATTTTATTTATTTATTTTAAAAGGATTTATATACGCTTTATTGTGAAATCAAAGCGGTTTACACTTCAAACAAATCACGTTGGAGTGGGCATGCAGTGATTGAATCAACAGCTTGCGTGTGTGTGTAATGTATAAATGATTTCATGGTGAGCTACATACATTGTGAACTATTTACAAGGAACTATATACCATTTGAATGGAGGGGGGAGGCTGGGGAGTCTGGAAGAGGGGATCAGACTGAGTGGCTGTTGGTCAGGTCACATGATGTCCTTATAGTGTTCTATTAGTGTTCTATAGTGTTATGATTTATAAAGGCATTCCTTTATCTTTCCTCCAGTTCAGTCCTCCACCTATGGGTAGTATGGAGACTGGGCATGTCAGAATTGTGACATCACTGGATGTAGCCTGCTGGTCTCTCCCATCAGCCCCAGTGTGTCCAGTCTCCATGCAGCAGGAGGACGTAGTGAGCCCAGGTGCTGGGCTCACTAGTGGAACAGATAGGGAATATTGGTTAGGATAGTTAATATATGGCTTTTTGCTTTTCTCCCTTTTCATTATATTAATTTTGTACTGTTTCTTTAAAAAAAACAAAAAAAACAGGACTTCAGGGCAGGTCTTGAACCGGCTTCTTTGCTGCCCTCTCCAACTCAAGCGTTTTCCAGCGATTTGGGCTGTTCTCCCCTCCTAGTTGGGACAGAGGGGAGTTGTTCAGCAGGACAGAAGGTCTGCCGGCCAGCTCCGGGGCTTGCGATCTCTGTCCAGACGGCTCAGCTGCAGCCGGGAAGCGCTCTCTGCGCTGTGTGCAGCAGCGCGGATAGAAGGGCTGACGATCGCATGGCCGATTGAGGGAACAGCTCGGGGGCATACAAAAAAGAGGCACAGGTGAGTGCCCTAGTAAGACCCAGAGAGGCTGCACAGCTTAGGAGCCCGTATTGGAGTCGAAGGCGGCAGATGAGCTCTGTGGTGTTCGCGCCCGTTTCTCCCACGATTTTCCTGACCGCGAGGTAACGGCAGTTTTTTCCTGCTGCCTTACAGTCCTTGGGAGACTGCTTTGGCTAAGCTAATTTAAGTTAATCTAATTAATTTTGATTTAATTGGAGATGTTTTGGAGTTTTATTTTTTGAGGCCTTGAATGAGGATCCAAAAAAAAGAGAGTTAGAGAGAATCTATTTTATTTAATTTTAATCTTAATTTAAAGTTATGTTATTGCTACAGGCCGTCATGTCTGCAGGCACACGCTGGGGTGCAGCCTCGGATGCTGGGGTTTGCCGACGTGGTGCTCTGGCATCGCCCACTATGGAGCAGGAGATGCAGGATAAAACCGGAGAGGGGACTCAATGCCTATCGGCAGCAAGAGAAGGTGAGTCCTCTCTGGAAAGTCTCCCTGAGCGCCTTCCTGAAAGCCCAGCGGGGGCGGCTAGGGCTGCGTCACCAATAGGATCGGGGGCGACTCTTGAAGTTTTTCCTCCAAATTTTGGGCTAATTATGCATTAAATGTAGTGCTGCCGTCAGCAGGGGGCTATGGCGGAGCCTTTGTCGCTTGGAGCTATGGTACAGCGATCAAGTTCAGGAAAGGCCGGCAAACAGGACACAATCGCTTGACGATCGGCTCTTGGATTCTGATTGGTCTGATACGAAGGATGTAGATGTAGGACCTGAATCAGGCATGGGAGAACTTGAGGAAGAAGAGATCCCGGAACTCGGGGATCAGGCGAGGATCATAAGAGTATTTCGGAAGGAAGAGCTTCCTGCACTCATTTCTGAGTACATTCAGGCACTCAACCTTGCTTTAGTCCCTGAGGAGGAGGGTCTAGAGGACCCTCTCTTTCAAGCGGTGCGTCAAACTCAGGCGGTGTGCCCTGCCCCACCACGTAGTGGACCGAATGATCCAAGATAAATGGGATGGGCCCATTGCTGGCTTGAGAAGGGTGAGAGCTATGAATAGGCTCTATTCCCTAGCGGACAAAGAGAAGGAGAGGATTCGTTCTCCACGTATAGATGCAGCAGTGCCCGCGATCACGAAAAAGGCCGACTATACCAGTAGAAGGTAGTGCGGCATTGAAGGATGTGCATGACAGGAAGGTGGACGGTTTCTTAAGCCAGGCCGTGGAGGTTAAGGCACTCCCGTTGCAAGCTTTTATCTGCGGGGCTTGGGTAGCAAGAGCTGGCCCCAGTTGGTCTCAACGCCTGCAGCAGCCGTCTCAGCACACTCAGGTGTGTTTAATGGATGTGACACGGCTGGATTCAGGTGCAGCATATCTACCGGATGTTCTCTAGGATTTGGTTAGAGCGTTGGCGAACAGTATGTCGTCCGTGGTAGTCGCATGCCCTTATCTATGGCTAAGAAATTGAGCAGCGGATGTTTCTTCTAAGTCACGCCTTAGTAAGCTCCTGTTTTAAGGACAAGTTGGTTAAGGATTTGGGAGAGTCCAAAGGCGGCAGGCTGCCGGAGGATAAGCATAATCAGGGGAGACCCCTGTTGTCCTTGCGCGCTCAGTTTAGAGACTTCAGACGATTTCGTACCTCTCAATTGGGAGGTTTCCAAAGAGGAAGATTTATTTCAAGAGCAAGGAGTTTTGTGGTTTTTCGGGGTGTGGGTAGAGGATTCGCATCTGCCTCTTCCGCGGCGGTCCGAAAAACTCAATGAAGCAAGGCAGGCCTGGGCAGGTTTTCAACCAATAGGACGGCTCCAGGAGTTTCTCCCTGTCTGGGTCCAGATAGCATCTGATAAATGGGTTGTTGGAGATACTTTGCGAGGGGTATGCTCTCGAATTTGCCCGTCCGGTGCTTGATTCATCTGTCCTGTCTCCTTGCAAAGGGCAGCAGAGAACGGTCGCAGTGCGACGGATGTTAGATCATCTCTTACCATTAGGAGCGGTCGTGCCGGTTTCGCAGGTGCTCTACGGTGTTGGTTATTGCTCTATTTATGTCATAGTACCAAAGAAAGACGAGTTTCTCCGTCCTATCCTAGATATCAAGGGAGTAAATTTCTGTCTTCAAGTGCCTCACTTCCGAATGGAAACCTTACGATCGGGGGAAGTTCTCCCCTTCCCTCGATCTTACCAAAGCATATCTGCACATTACAATCAGATCAGCTCATCAGAAGTTTCTAGGGTTCGTATTTTCAGTTTTAAGCCTTGCCCTTCGGTTTGGGGACGGATCCGTGCACATGCACCAAGGGTATGGTGGTAGTAGCGAAGCGTTTTTACAGCAGAAGAAGGGAAAGTATGTCAGAAGGTATCGATGCCCTGATGCAACAATGGCCATCGTGCGGTCTTTCTATGAGTTTCCCCCGTGGGCGCACATAGGCAGAGTGGTTCAGCGCATCAAAGCACATCGGGGAGAGTAGTGTTGGTAGCACCAGATTGGCCGAGACACCCATGGTATGCTGACCTAGTTCAGCTACTCGATGGGGGTCCTTGGCGACTGCCGGCAATGACGGATCTTTTGATTCAGGGACCGCTTCGAATGCCTCAGGTGGATCGCTTCCCGCTTACGACTTGGCCATTGAAAGGGTGAGGTTAAGCAAAAAAGCTATTCTGGAGCGGTGATCAACCTTACTTCGGGCCAGAAAGAGGTCGACATCCCTAACTTATGTACAGATATGGCGTATTTTCAAGGACTGATGCTCTCAGCAGCAGGTTTGTTCCTCCACGGTCTCCTTACCTATAGTGTGGAGTTTTCTACAGGACGGTTTTGATAAGGGCCTCACAGCCAGCTCGTTAAGAGTCCAGCTGGCAGCCCTTTCTTGCTATAGAGGTAAGGTCCAAGGGGTGGCCTTAGGCTCTCATGTCGTGATTTGTTTTCTAAAAGCTTTGTCTCGGCTATGGCCTGCTCGCAGAATGGTGGTGCCCCCCCTGGGATCTCAACTTGGTTCCGGGGGCGTTGACAAGGGAACCTTTTGAGCTGTTGCAATAGGTGTCAATCAAGGATTTAACCTTAAAGACAGTGTTTCTGGTGGCCATTTGTTCGGCACGATGAGTTTTGGAATTACAGGTGTTGTCCTGTGGGGAAACGTTTTTGTCTTTTTCTAGGGAAAAGGTGGTGTTGCGTCTAGTACCGTCTTTTTTGCCCAAGGTAGTTTCTCCTTTTTCACATGAATCAGTCAGTGTCGTTGCCCATGTATATTATGATATACACGCCTATCTCAATTGACAACCCAGACTACTCTAAAATAACAGACTGCCTCACACAAATGACAAGATGCTGTAAAGACAACCTCGCAATCAACTACAGCAAGACGGAGGCACTAATAATCACTCGCAACCCAGACTTCATCCACCCACCGGACATCAGAGTACAAAACACAACCATACCAATGAAATCGGAAGTAAAATACCTCGGAGTGACCCTGGACAACGAACTGAATCTCAAGACACACGTAAGCAAAACAATCAAAAATGCATACCACAGGATGAGAATCATCAGAAGACTTAAACCCCTCCTCGCCACAGAACACTTCCGTACAGTATGCCAAGCTCTAATTACTCCCTTACTGGACTTCTGCAACCCCATCTACCTTGGGCTAGAAAAACAAACACTCAAACCACTACAACTAGCACAAAACACTGCAGCCCGCATAATATCTGGTTCAACAAGACATGAACACATTACTCCTGTTCTGAAAGACCTACACTGGCTCCCAATCAGTTCACACATCAAATACAAAACAATCATAAACATATTCAAGATCAAACGCCACACTTCAGCCAACAGCCTGCACACCCTCATACAACCAGACACCAGCACTCGCCCAAGAAGAAAAGGAACCTCCAACAGAGTCAACACCCCGAGTGACTTCAGAAAAACACGCAAGGACACCACAGAGAGAGCACTCTCCCTGGCTGCCCCAACAATATGGAACTCCCTCCCAGATGAACTGAGATCGACAACGGACCTCAGACTTTCGCAAACAGCTGAAGACAACGCTCTTCATAGAACACTACGAACACTTAATCATACTAACAGGAACCACCAACTTACCCCTCCCTACCCTGTTAAGAAATTGTTCAACGGCACATGATATATCTTAAACCCTAATTGTATAGAACATTGTATTATAGCTCATGCTGTACCATAGCGCACAATGTATATAGTTCAACCTAATCTAATACACTAACTTCTTACACGCAAATCATGACATTTCTTTCACTGCATGAAATACACATCCACTACTTTTGATTGTATTGCTGTGACACCGCCTTGATTCTAGGATAAGGCGGTATAGAAATACTGTTAAATAAATAAAAAAAAATAAATCCTAGGGGCCATGGAGGGGAACGCCTCAGACTGTAGTCTGCGTCGTTTGGACATAAAGAAAATTTTTTGTCAATACTTAAAGGTTTCAGAGACTTTTCATAAGTCTGAGCGACTTGTTTGTTTTTGTTTTGGAGTTCCCCGCAAAGGGGAAGCAGCAGCTAAAGCTTCAATTTCCAGGTGGATACGGGAAGCGATAGCATCCGCATATATTTTGCAGAGTCGGCAGGTGCCCCTGGGGTTACGAACTCACTCTACCAGAGCGCAAGCGACTTCTTGGGCGGAACAGTGTTTGGTTCCGCCGGTGGAGATTTGCAGAGCAGCCACTTGGTTGTCTCTTCATACCTTCAGTAAACACTACCACCTGGATGTTCAGGCGGCAAGAGATGTCTGTTTCGGGTCGACGGTATTGCGATCTGGGTGGACAGGTTCCTCTCAATGATTACTGCTCTGTTACATCCCAGAGGTGGAGGACTGAACTGGAGGAACGATAAGGAAAGAGAAATTAGACTTACCTGCTGATTGTAGTTCCTTGAGGAACTCCAGTTCAATCCTGATTCCCGCCTGGGGATGAGTAGTTCAGAGTTCAGTTCGGTCTGGGGGGAATACCAGTCACGAAGTGTGTAAGAACATTTAATAGTCTCGGGATCGCTGTGGTCCTTTTACTCTAGCCTTTCTATCTCCCTTTCTTTCTTATTTGGTTCAAGGAGAAAGAGAGAAGAAGTTTCCTTCTTAATTAGGGGGAATTTCGTTTTAGGAGTTAAAAGTTTAATTTTAAAGTTGAATTTAATGCTATGACTACTTATTTGTTGCTCCTTTTGAGTCTGCTTTGTCAGTAGTTCACTGGGGCTGATAGGAGAGACCAGCAGGGTACATCCAGTGATGTCACGATTCTGACATGCCCAGTCTCCATGCTGCAGGAGGAAGTACACTACCCAGAGGTGGAGGACTGAACTGGAGTTCCTCAAGGAACTACAATTAGCAGGTAAGTCTAATTTCTCTGTAGTGTATTTCCACTGCCATTCCTTTTCCCTTTGTACATGAGATTTCTATCATCCTCCTGGCCAGAATGAATAGATGGATGATGAAATGCTGAAAGAAATTAGGGAAGCTAACAAAATTTACAACACTAATATTGGGTGATTTTAAATTGACCCAGTTGATACTGCAGTAAATGTCACCGGACATGCTAGGGTGTAGGACTGGCCTATCAACTAGGTGGTTGCCTAGAGCAGCAGACCCCAGTGGGCAGCATCTGCTCCCCCTCCCAGTAAAGTGGCAGTTCAGCGCTGCCACCATGCTGCTCAACTGCCCCCTCCCCCGGCATCCATCTTCTCTCCTGGGGGGAAGGAGGGTGGCACTGAGATACCTTCACTGTCTGACTTTAAAGTGCCCATGCTGGTGTGCTTGCAGCCTGCTGCTCCTGCTCCCTTCCAACAGAAAGTTGCGGCAGAGGGAAGCAATAGTGGCAGGCTGTGAGCATGCTAGCTTGAGTACATTAAAGCTCAACACACAGGGGGATCGCTGTACCTCTCCCCGGTGAGATGAGTGCCGGGAGGGAGTGGCATGGAGTGTCTCCTTAGGGAAGCAGAAATCCTCAGGCTGGCCCTGCTAAGGAGTCAGTCAGTCATTTATTTTATCTAGAAAACTGTTCCACTTAGCAGTGGGTTCAGGAACCAACATAAGGGGGAGTTATTTTAGACCTAGTTCTTAGTGGAACACAGGATCTGGTGTGAGAGGTAATGGTGTTGGGGGCCACTTGGCGATAGTGATCATAATATAAACATATTTGATTTAATAAACGGAGGGAGGTCAGCAAGGAAATCCACTGTGCTAGCGTTTAACTTTCAAAGGGGAAGGGGGCTATGATCAAATGAGTAAAATAGTTAATCTCTGCATTTCATTTTAGTTTTTTCTTAAGAATTCACATCAGGCCTGGGCATTATATCATTTTGGAAATCCAGATCGAATGTATTACACACTTTTTAAGAAAGATGAAAGGAAGTTCCAAGCGACTGCTGAAATGGTTTAAAGGTGAGGTCAGAGAGGCTGTTATAGCAAAAAAAAACAAACAAAAAAACCCCATCCATTAGAAATTAGAAAACAGGAAATAATATAAGAACTGTTAAGTTAGATGTAAGGCATTGATAAGGCAGGAAAAGAGAGAATTTGAAAATAATTTTGCCATGGCAGCAAAACTCATAACAACATTTTTAGGTACATTCACAGCAAAAGAACCTGTGCGAGTCAGTTGGACCATTTAAATGATAGTGGGGGAAAAGGGGCACCAGGGGGAGGACAAGACCTTAGCAGAGAGACTGAATTCTTTGCTTCAGTCTTTACTGAAGGATGATGAAGGGAAGTTAACCATGCCAGAAATTATATTTTAAGGTGATGTATCCAAGAAATTGAAGCAAATCTTAATAAACCTGGAAGATATAATATAGCAATTTGATAAACTTAAAGAGTAGCAAATCACCTGAATCGGATGGTATACATCCCAGGCTGCTGAAAGAATTCAAAAATGAAATTTCAGACCTACAATTAGTTTACAAATTGCTGTCATTAAAGTCTTCTGTAGTACCTGAAGACTGGAGAGTGGCCAACGTAATGCCAATTTTTTAAAAAGGATTCCAGGGTGATCCATTAAACTACAAACCACTGAGCCTGACTTCAGTGCCAGCAGAATTCAATGATAGATACTCATGGTTTAATGGATCAAGCCAACATCGATTTAGCAAAAACATTCTTGGCTCACTAATCTGCTATTTTTTTCTTGAAGGTGTGAATAAACAGGTAGATATGTGGATTTTCAGAAAGCCTTTAACAAGGTCCCTCATAAGAGACTGTTGAATGGGAGTCATGGGTAAGGAGGCAATATACTTTTGTGGATTGGAAATTGGTTAAAAGATAGAAAACATAGTAGGGCTAAATGGTCAATTTTCTCAGTGGAGACAGGTGAATAGTGGAGTACTCCAGGGATCTGTACTAGGCCTGCTGCTTTTTTTATCATTTATAAATGACCTGCAAATGGAAACAACGAATGAAGTAATCCAGTTCACAAAATGAGACAAAATTATTCAAAGTTGTTAAATCACAAGAGAATTGTGAAAAATTGAGGAGACTGAGAGTCCAAATGGTAGATGAAATTTAATATAGACAAGAGCAAAGTTATGCACTTAGGGAAGAACAGCACAAACTACATTTATATGATGCTAGGTTCCACATTAGGAATCACTGTCAAGTACAAGGATCTTGGCATCATCATTGTGGATGGTACTCTGAAATCTTCTGCTCAGTTTACAGCTGCAGCCAAGAAAGCAAATAGAATACTAGGAATCATAAGAAAGGGAATGGAGAATAAAACAAAGAATACTATGATGACTCTATTGCTCCATGGTGTGAACACATCTCGAATACTGTGTGCAGTTCCGGCTACCATATCTTAAAAAGAATAGTGGAATTAAGAAAAAGGCACAGAGAAGAATGACCTATACTTGTAAAGGGGATGGAAAGATACCCATATGGAAAGGTTTAAAAAGTTAAGGCATGTCAGCTTGGTAAAGAGATGGCTGAGGGGGAGATGTGATACTACTACTACCACTGAGCATTTATATAGCGCTACAAGTCGTATGCAGCGCTGCACAGACATGTACGAGACAGTCCCTGCTCATCAGAGCTTACAATCTAGTCAAGACAAACACAGAAGGTGTAGGCAGGGATAAAGCAAGGGGAAAAGGAAAGGAAATCAGGTGAGTCAAGATCCAAAAGCAGCAGTGAAGAGGTGAGTTTTCAGCCTGGATTTGAAGAGGGTTAGAGAAAGTGCCTGGTATACAAACAGAGGTCGTTTGTTCCAGGCGTAAGGCGCAGTAAGGTGAAAGGAGCGAAGTCTGGAGTTAGCAGTAGAAGAGAAAGGGTACTGATAGAAGCAGTTTGCTAGAAGAGTGGATTTCCCGAGGGGGGTTGTAAGGAGTGAAAAGAGAAGAATGGTAGTGAGGAGCTGCAGAGTGAATGCATTTATAGGTCAGCAGGAGAAGTTTGAACTGGATGCGGAAACGGATAGGGAGCCAATGAAGTGATTTGAGAAGAGGAGTAATATGGGCATGACGAGGCTGGCGGAAGATTAGAGGTCTATAAAATAATGAATGGAGTGAATCAGGTAAATACAGATTGGTTGTTTACTCCTTCAAAAAGTAGACTAGGAAACCCATAATGAATCTACAATGTAACACATTTAAGACTAATCGGAAAAAAATATTTTCTTTACTTGGCACATAATCAAACTCTGGAATTTGTTCCCAGAGGTTGTAGTAAAAGTTGTTAGAGTAGCTGGGTTGAAAAGAGTTTTAGGCAGATTCCTGGAAGAAAAGTCCATAAACCATTACACAGGTACACTACCAAAAAACTGCCTCCAGTTTTGCAACTGATTCCTATAGATTTTGGGGTGCTGAATCCAGGAAAAATAGCCAAAATGTTCCATCACGTCACGTTTTCTTGCAAAATTAGATTTCTTACCCATATAAGGAATGTTCACATAATTTATTTTTAGCCGACTGCAGTTTATTTTCTTGGCCCAAAATAGAGGTTGTAATGGTTAACTAACTAGAAACACTCCCTCATGATATTTTAGAGTGTTTTGTATTCATTTTATACATTAACAGGACAATTGGGAGGCGGGGGGCTAAATCCAGTACTCGCGCTGGCGCATGTTCTTTCCTGTTCGCCTCACCTCGTTCGCTCGCTCAAACACGGTGGTTGCGACATGAACGTTCCTGTCAAATTTCAGTTTCTTGCAAGTTCATTATTACCTTTTGTTTGCTCAGTCGTAATCCAGCTTTATTCCGAAGTGGTTCACTACAGTTGTAGTTTGCAGTGCTGTGTATTTGTGATGGCTCACAGAGCCAGAGGTTGCGTCAACTCTCCGGACAGTTTTTGTTTTATTTGTGGGGAATATACCGTGAAAAAGCGGCAGAGGAACATTTCTGCATTTATTAAAGTATATTTCGCCTATTTCGGTTTGAAGTTAGGCGATCAAGACAAACCGTGGGCTCCTCACAAAGTGTGCAAGACATGTGAGGAAGATCTACGCTTATGGATGAAAGGTAAAAAACGAGCATTTCGTTTCGGAATACCTATGATGTGGCGTGAACAAAGAGACCACAGCAGTGACTGCTATTTTTGCTCTTGCATTGTGAAGGGATACAACTTAAAAAATAAGAACGTAATAAGTTACCCCAACCTTCCCTCAGCAATTAGGCCTATGCCTCATAGCAACGAAGTACCTGTGCCTGAACCACCAAAATCTTTGGATCATATTTGTGTGGACGGTTCTGATCATGATGAGACTCATCAGATGGCTTTTCCCGATGAGTCCAGTACTTCCGAGTTTGAAACTGAACCAGATCCGAAACCTGAACTTTTCTCTCAAGCTGAATTGAATGATTTAGTCCGGGATTTAGGACTCCCAAAAGATGCTGCCCAACTGCTAGGTTCTCGGCTTAAACAGAAAAATCTATTGTCACCAGGAACAACTTTTTATTGGTACCGCAACCGCGAGACACAATTTTTGAAGTATTTCAGCAAAGAGGAAGATTTGGTATTTTGCAACGATATATACGGAGTGATGGAAAAGTTTAAACTCAAGTATGATCCTGCTGAATGGCAGCTGTTCATTGATTCGTCAAAAGACAGCATAAAAGGTGTTCTTCTTCATAATGGCAACACATTTGCTTCAGTTCCTATTGCTCACTCTGTTATTCTCCAAGAAAAATACGAGAATTTGGCCCTGATTCTTCAGAAGATTCGTTATGATGAGCATAAGTGGATGATTTGTGGAGACTTTAAAATTCTATCCATGCTATTAGGGCAGCAATCCGGTTTCACCAAATATCCCTGCTTCCTTTGCTTGTGGGATAGCCGGGCCCGCGACCTACACTGGGGGAAAAAAAGACTGGCCAATTCGGGAGTATTTGAGACCCGGTGAGAAAAATGTTCTTCATGAGAGCTTGGTACCTCGTGATAAAATTCTATTACCACCTCTCCACATTAAGTTGGGTCTCATTAAGCAATTCATCAAGTCCCTTCCAAAAGATGGTGAGTGCTTTCGGTACCTTTGCTCAAAGTTCCCTCGACTTTCTGAAGCAAAGCTAAAGGAAGGAGTGTTTGTTGGCCCTGATATAAGGAAACTCATTTCAGATGGAGCATTTGCTGAAACGATGTCTGAGAAGGAAAAAGAAGCCTGGGATTCCTTCAAGGATGATCTCAAATTCTTGGGGAACAGGCGGGATGAGAACTATAAGGATATTGTTGCCAGGATGCTCAATGCCTTCAAAGAACAAGGCTATAACATGAGCCTGAAAGTCCATTTCTTGCACTCCCATGTGAACTACTTTCCCGAAAACTTGGGGGCGTACAGTGAAGAACAAGGTGAAAGGTTTCACCAGGACATCAAGGACGCAGAGAGAAGGTACCAAGGAAGATGGAACACCACTATGATGGCTGATTTCTGCTGGTTGCTGCTGCGGGAAACCCCAGATGAAAAATACGCCAAGCAGCGCACCAAGAGAAGCATTCGGGGGAAGAAGAAACGGGCCCACCAGGAGATTGATTGACCCAAGAATGACTTTAAAATCTAAACTGTGTTGACAAATATCGTGTTTTTACTAAACTTTGAAATAAAAATTTGCTAGTTATTACCACAGTGTCGGATCTCATTTATTAGAATTTTATTTTCACACCATCGGGTGTTTGTCTTCATGTATTGCAATGGTGCGGTTTGCGTTTTCTATTCTTACATACATACCTGTACAACATTTTTTGCACATTTCTTTGCTTTGCTTTGTGTCTAACCTCGCTCTTATATGCTCAATGTTTGTGCACATGTATGTGGCTGTTTTAAGTGCAGACAATTTTGCTACCATCACAGTGTGTTTTGTTGACATTACTCTATTCTTATGTGCTGCCTTGTTACAATTTTCTTTATTCTTATTTGAATAACTACTAAACAATTAGTATAAAGAATTCATCCAAGAAACTTTTATCTCGATCGCACTCAATCTGAAACGTTCACCTCAAACTGCTAACCCAATGTAGCAAAAAATCTGTACGTGATGGAGCAAATTGGTTACCAGATTTGGATTCAGCGCACCAAAAAACGTAAAAATCAATCGAAACATTAGAGGCAGTTTAAAAAAAATTTTTTTTAGTGTACCTGTGTTATTAAAGTGGACTGAGGACATCCACTGCTTACCGTTGGGCTAACCAGCATGGGATCTTTCTATCTTCTGGGAACCCGACAGGTACTTGTGACTTGGATTGGCCACTGTTGGAAATGGGATACTGGGCTTAATGGAACTTTGGTCTCACTCAGTATGGCTTACTTTATCTTATGATATTATGTTCTGCTTCTGGGAGGGTAGAGACAAAGCCACTAGGCAGGTATGTGGATCAACAGGAGAAACGTTATTTTCTTTTAAAATAAAATGAGGAACAAAGCTGTATTTTATAGCTTTTGCTGAATTTACCTACTGAAGACCTTATGTAAATTTTGAATATCTCAACATGCCTAATAAAAAAAAAAAAAAAAAAGAGGGAGTCCAAGTGCAGCGTATTTAACCAAGAGTGGACAAATGATTACTTCATACAGTTCAAGGAAAAGGCAGTTGGTCTAATTTTCCCTCAGTCTATAATTAAGGAGTACAATGTTGTATTTTTTTAAGCTGTTATTTGGGCTGGAAATTCCAAGGGATTCTGCCCTTCCCAGCTCGTTTGGTGATCTGAAAGGTCCAGTGTGGCTCTTGGTCCAGAAATCTTGGGGGATCCCTATTCTGAGGCTTACATATTTTTGTGGTAGTCTTATTCAGATGTTCCAGTTTGCTTGTTAGTTATATGCTGTCTGCGATATTGGCACAATCAGTTCTACATTCTGTTCACATTTCTTTTAATAGGAAAAAGGTGATTTTCGTAATGAAGGGCAGTGGTACATATAGCCAGAGGCCTCCCCCCAGTAATATAATATGCACACGTTTTGGATTCAGTTGAATTAATTGGAAATGTTAATGGTCGAAAGGTTTGTTGGTTTTTTGTTTTTTTTTTTAGTAAGATTTTTTTTTCTTTGCATGCAAAATGTTAAAGATCAATTTAAACTGTACAATTCATTCTGTGGTGCTGCAATTTTTGTACTCTCTAAATAATTAAAAATAAAATGCAGAGCGTGAATGCTTTTGCCATTTCCACTTTTTAAATTTACACTCCTCTGTTTTGTTCCAGGGTGAACTAGTAAAAAAGAAATTAAGAACCTTCTGTAGTCTTCAGGCTGCCAGACAGAACTGCACGTTTCCGCTCTCAACGTTCGTGGTTTACAGAGGGAAATGCAGAAATTGCTACACTTCTGCCGTGGCTTCCAGGGAAGGGCAAATAATGCAAAGGAACTGCAAAGAAATAAAACACCAGCAATTGAATATAAGCAGCAAAACTAAAGATTGTTTTGGGGCTGCAGGTTCTAATTCCAATGGACGTTTTACCAGTGAAAATCAGAAATCACTTTTAAATCGGCAGAATCGAGACCTGCTTGGAAGCATACAGAGCTGCATGACGAGTCACGTCTTCCTGCCATCTGTACCGCGTTACGGGGCAAGTACATTGCCAGGAACTCCTCATCCACTCTTGACTTCACATTGCTTTCCTGCAGAAAATGCTCTCCATAAAACCAGACTCTTCCATACCTCACCGGTACTTAAAATTCTTCTGCCCCCACACCTGTGGTTACTCATTAAACCAGCACAGAAACTTTTTGCTATCATTCTCGGCAGGTGAAAAAGGCCATTTTCTTTGTCATCGTTTTCTAATACCAGTGGTGAAAGAGAAAAGCTTATGTATTTACATTTTAAATGAGACTAAAATGGTGTATTGGTTTGTTTAGGAGGCTTTGTGAGGTAAAATGTAGTCTGCCCAAAGTATAGTGAGAGCTTTGCTGAAAAGAATTACAGTACCTCAAATGTACTCCCTACAAAACAGTACTAATTGACTGTCCAAATTTCTTTATTAGATTAGAATATAACAAAACAGAATGTTTCAAAAAAATTTGAAAGATGGTACAGTACAAATAATAGTGATACCAAGAATATATTTATCACAAAGGTCATAGAAAATATGACTTTATAGGAAAATATACTGATCAATAGGTCTATAGATATACTTCCAAGTATTCATCCTGTTGTGTTCATAAACCATATGTATCGAATTGCACTAAAAATGAACATCCAATAGGTTGCTGCTTTTTCGGTTATTAAGAAGTTATTTTTTGAGGTGATGGTGAGTCTGCACTGCAGGATAGTTCACATGAACTATTTTTATATATAATGATACAATCAAAATTCAAGATATGAACAGTTTTATCCCAGACTCCTCCCCCCCCTCCCACTATATGAAGAATTGGACAATAAAAAGGCAAATGTGAAAGGGCTGCTTTGGTTTTGTTACAGGACCAGTGTTGTTAAGCCATGATTCCAGGTTTGAACCATTTCAGAGGCATCCAGAGTGAATGATAACACAATCAATGATTTTCATAGCTTATGTTAAAAGATAATGACATACAAGTATGGTTTCCAGAAATATTCTCATGGAACTGCATTTGTCTCACAAACTAGATTAGATTCCCAAGTTTTCTCTAATCATAGGTATATATTAATTAATCAGATTATAAAACCAGAAACTATCCAGTCAAAGCAACCTCATGTCTTCTCAGGGCAGTTTCTCCAAATGGGTTAGTTTGCACATCTATATCCAAAAGGCTATTACAGGTGCAAGCTTACATCAACCAACAACACATCACCTGTGAAATTAACTCTCCATATAGTCTCCTTCTTCAATAATGAATATTGAGACAAACTTGCAGAGTTTTATATCATTTATCGTAAAACTTATAAATAACTCTAACCATGAAGGGGAAAAGACCTCAGTTAGTCCTTTGCATCAACAATTGATTCAATCTTAAATAAGACACCAGTCCTCCTATGTCAGAAAAACTTAACTTTTTTTTCTTTAACTTATGCTTATTTGACAAAAATAGCTTCCATTCCATCTGTTTAGTGGCCCAATCCATGAACCAGAATTATAAACGCTTATCTCTGTTCCAAATGCTTGTGGCAAATTATTGCAAATAGCTTGACTGCCAAAGTTGTTAACACTGAAATGCCATGTTAAAAACAGCAGCCGGTCTTTCACTCGACGTGGCCCCGTTTCACCAAACGGCTTCTTCAGGGGTATAGCTAGATGTCTAGGGAGAAACAAAATATCACCTAACATAAGAAGAAGAGGGACTATTGAGAGAGAAAGTTAAAAAAAAAATTGATTACCTATAATACTCAAGCAATTAATTTTATCAGTGACAACCCCTGCCTTACAAGGCTCCTAGGGAATTAAACCTCAATCTGTATTAAAAATTAAATAAGAGTTCCTAAAGGAATCCCTGACCAGCGGTTCTAACACTTCCCTTACCCTTCCCACTCCCCCCAATTGGTTATTTGTAATCTAGTTCCTTGTTTAATCTAATGTTCATTCTTGTTTTGAAGTTCTCTGTAAACCGCTTTGATTCACGAAAAGTGGTAAATAGAAACATAGGCCATGTGGTCTTTTTCTGTCGTCATATTTCTATCTAGTCTGTCCTTCCATATCAATAACTACAACTAATATTTAAAAATTAAAATTGTGGACCCTAATTCACCATTATTAAAACAATTTCAAATAGAAAATCAGGCTTCTTTGTTAAACATCATAAACCATACTATCAGATTTTTTTTCTCTCTACTATTAATACAGTCTAAAATACTGACCTCGCCATTTAGTCTCCAAATAGAATTAATTTCTACTACTATCAAACATAGACTCTTTAATCTATAAGCATTGCTCTTACAACATGTCAAATTTTAGTTTCTTAAACCCCAATTGAAAACTGTTTTACTCGCCTGCATATGATGTGGTGGTCATCCTTATTGATGTAAGACCAGAGCTTTGCCACTCGCAGAATGAAAAGGACTTAAACCCTTTGGCATTGTGGGTATTATTATATATAAACACCCAGGAATCTCCCATTGGATAACCCAAAATTGGGGCTATAACTGCAGCTGTATCTAACCTTCAACTGAACACAGACTTCTGAAACCGTTTACACCTGATTTTTTTTCTTTATTGTATTTTGTATATGCAAATAGCTTAATGAGAAACAAACACTTTTGAATAGGAACCACATCACTAAGCATTACTATCTCTTTAAAATACTTTGCTAATACAATTTCAGCTGATAACAGATGGGTAACAGGGAAATTAAGAAAACGTACGTTATTAACCCTTGACAAATTTTACAAGGCTTCTAACTTGTGATGTATAACAAGGGAATCCTTAATTGCAGACAAGATAGTCTGCTGCACTAACTGCAGCTAGCCTTCTATCTTAGACAGACTCATCTATCAACAAAAACCTACAATCAGATTCCTGAAATTTGTGTGGTCTCCTGGGAAAACCTACAGAGACGCCACAGTAGAGAATCTGGAGTCCATCTTTGTAATAGCAAACCAAAGATCTTTCAAAGTAATATCCTGTGCAGGTTCAATAAGACTCTGGCTGTCCTTCTGCAAAACAATAGGAGCTGGAACTAGCCCTGGTTTGTAAGACTACGGTCAAGAGTTCCAGAGATCTCCCTGACACAGTTGAAGAAGATAACTGAGAGTGAGGAAACAGTGGAGGGGTCTAATCTGCCCAGCTGAGAGTTACTCCTTCAGGTGAGGGCTGCTGACTCACATTAACAGCAAAATGTTTATCCAAAGGACTAACAACCCGTACAGGAGCTTGGGCCACCTAGTCTACTTTTGTAGCAATCTTAGCCTTCCACTTTCCCATAACTTCAAACTGGCAATAAACTATATAGTACCTGAATCTCTGGCGTCATAAACTGATCCAGAATACTCCCAGAGCTCACATACACCGGTGGTATGCCAAAGGGGTGTGACCTGCCCCTTTTGTATATGCCCCTTTGGGCTGGATGATATGCAGCCCTGGGGCCTCAGGCAGCTGATGTCACGGGGAGGGAAGGGGTTGCTGACACCGTGCCTGCACAGACACCCACCCCTGCTGGTGTTTCCCCCCTCACACACAGGACTCAGTGGCAGAAGAACAGCCCGATGGCAAGAATATCTGTCCTCCTACCTGGTTTCTATGAGTACAACCTTCAACTCAAAACTATTGCATTATCCTTTAATAAGAACCAATTGTGACCTTTAAAAGCCATTTTTAATCATAATGATACCATCTACCCTCCCTTATATTAATAAACAGCTCCATGATTATTATTTAATATTACTTAATAGAAAGCATTTTTGCTTACTGACTTGTCATCCTGTTTAAAAAAACAGAGTAATCTATAGTTGAATTTAGATCATAAGATTGCTGAGTATGCAGTAAATAAATCCACTTAGCTTCCAACTGTTAAGAGGTGGGTTTTTTTCCTATCACCTCCCCTAATGGAGGGAAGAATGTAATCGATCACTATCACTAGTAAGGACTCAAGTGTGTGAATAGGCTAAGTAGTTTTCTTGTTCACACTTCCAGTTTTTCAAGATCTTTGAGAGGCCAGTCCACAGTCCTAAAGCTGTATGAGAGTACAGGAATTGCCAGCTGATTAATAGCCTTTATCTTATTCTGTGATGTTAAAGCACTTTAATGATTTTAATCTCCTGTAGTATTCTTTACTGATCTTTACTCTCAGTAATTTCTGCTTGAGTGTCGTTCCTTTCTCTAGTCTGAGATACTTATCATGGATCTTGAACAGAAAGATGTATATATTACAGCCCTCGGCCAGGGAGATGTTTTCTATTTTGCTCATTTTCTTAAAAAAAAACAAAAAGTTGCCTTAGCACATTTGTCAAGGCCAAAAGTCATTCTGATGTCATCAGAAAATCTTTTCAGCATACAGAATTGCTCTTCTAATTGTTGGCCACTGGAATTGAAGCGCTACAAATAATAGAGATGTTTCTGGGTTGTCACCTTCTTTAGGATTCAAGCCAAATCTGTATCCCAAAGAGTTGGAGAGTAATCATTGGATTAAGCGCCACACAAAACAGGAGGAGCGACAGGGAATTGCCCTGAAATATTCCTCCCTGGATCTTAATGTTAGGAATGATGTACTGACCATCTTCATATCCAGAAAGAGTGTGGTTTGCCACATTGTCATGGTGAACTTAATGTACTCTATCAAACCAGGATTTATTTTATTCATTTCAAGGCAATTTATTATCTAAGAGTATGGGACGCAGTTAAGTTTTTTTTTTTCTTATAATTTAATCTATGCTATACTAAGATTTTTGCCTTTCTTAGCACTGGCCATGATGGCCTTATTCAACATTAACTGGTCTTTGGCTCCATATGCTCCCCTCTTATTGCCCTTTTGCTCTATTGCTATGATATTGAACTTGATATGATAATATATTCTGTCTGCATCTATTGCGGTGAACAGCTTATAGGTTGTAGGTAGACAAGTTATTGGTCTGTAATTATTAGGAATATTACTCGGGGGGGGGGGCCCCTTCGGAAGGAAAAATGTTCTTCCTGTAGTAAGCCATTGTGGTGATAAATCTGCAGCTTGAACAATTGTTCCTTAGCATCTCTCCAGTCCAGTCCCTCTCTACAGGGTTGTGCCCCCCTTCCAGCAGCATGTAGACGGAGCACGTCATTTCTTTGACTCTGGGGTATAAGTAGACCTGGCACCTCCCACCAGCTCCAGTTTTGTGCTCGGTCTTTTAGCAGCTGGAAGGGGTGGCAGCAAGCCAGGGATCTGGCTTACTGGATAGACTTAGCGAGTATAGGCTGTTGAGTCTATTTAATTTACTATTTGATTTAATTGAGTTTAATTTAGTTTAATTTTCTCTTATTTAGGCTTAGGCTTCGTTGGAGACTTCCCCCCTCCGGTGCTCGGGGGTGCGGTGAAGGAGACTTGCCTGCCGGCGTTCTCGGCGAAGCCAGAAGAGAGTGTGAGACGAATGACTCTCTTCCTGCCAAGAACAGTGTGAGGGGACCCGGTGCCGTCCTTCCCATCTTGCCGCCGAAGCCCTTAAGGCAACTGAGCGCATGAGCAGGAGGATGAGGAGTCTGCACGCTGCTTCATAGGCGCTGCAGGAGGAGAGGAAGAAGCTTTTCATTGAAGTAAGTCTTCAGGCGGTCTCCGGTGGTGCGCGCAGCCTCGGGTTTCCGCACGACCGCTGACCGCATGTCCCGCGGCGCCCTTCTCACTGCCGCGGTTTAAGGCAGTTGCAGAACAGGCCACGTTGATTTCGCGTGCTTTGCAAGGAGGGACTAGACAACGTGGGAAGGAAAGGAGGGGGTCCAGCTCAGCACGGAAGGTCCTGGCTAGGGCTCATTGGGCTCTGAAAGACTAATTTGTGCTCCGGAAGACCAGAAAAGAGCCGCATCATTTTTCAGAGAGTTTGAAAAAAAAAAAACCTTTTTTTTTTTCTCTCCTCATTTTTTCTTCCAGGGCTATTCGGTCCCAGCCACAGTCATGCCGGCCAGACCACAGTGCTTGGTCTGTGGGATTCGGAGAGGAACAGTTTCAGAAGCAGGGGTTTGCAGAAGCTGTGCCACAGAGGCAGCCTCTTTGGAAAGAGAGATCCAGGCGGAGGCTGTACAGGCCCCACCACCCCACACTTCACAGGTATTGGAGCCTTCAGAGGAGGTATCCCGACCTGTATCGCCCTCCCTGTCTCTAGGTCAGCCCTCCCTGACTCAGCCAGGCTCCTCTAGCACCTTGCCCGGAATGAAGGGGGGGGATTTTTCCTCTGAGTTTGTGCTACTGCTTCACAAAGCCTTTTGCCTGCGCAGGCAGGGCCTACAGAGACAAGGTTCAGCACATGGAGGGACTAAGACGCGGCTTCCTGACTCTAAGGAGCCAGGAGGAAGCCTGCCCTCCCTCGAAGTGGGCATGGCTCTCACAGGAGGAGGTTCTCCACTCCGATCGGTCTGAACCCTTGGAAGGGGAGCTGTCAGACAGGGACGTGGAGGATGAATAGGAGCTCAAAGAAGGCGAGATCCCGGAGGAGCAGGCAAAGATTGTTAGAGTCTTCCGCCGAGAGGAGTTACCGGCGCTCATCGGGGAGGTGCTGAAGGTGCTCAACATGTTGGCGGCAGTTCCAGCGGAAGAAGAGGCTCTGGAGGACCCATTTATTCAAGCTGTCGGGAAGTCGCAGAGGGTGTTCCCAGTGCATCGAGTGGTGCGGCAAATGATCCAGGAAGAGTGGGATCAGCCGGAGTCCGCCTTGAGGGGCGTACAGTCTATATCACGGCTGTATCCCTTACCAGAGGGGGAGAAGGAGCTGCTTCTCCCAGAGTGGATGCTGTGGTGTCGACCGTCACAAAAAAGACCACGATTCCAGTCGAGGGCAGCGCCACCCTTAAGCATGCCCAGGATAGAAAATTGGACACCCTGTTAAAACAGGCATTTGATGTTAGCGTCTTAGCACTGTAGGCTACGGTCTGTGGGGCGTGGGTGGCCAGAGCTTGCCTTCGCTGGTCTCAGCAGGTGCAGCTGGCCAGTGACTCCCCCGGTGAAGGCGCACATTCAAGAATTGTCAGGTGCTGTGTACTTGGCTGATAGTCAGTACGATCTCATAAGAGGTTTGGCAAAGAACATGGCTTCGGTACTGTGTATACCATGGACTGCCCAAAGAACAAACCAGTCGGTACTAGAGGAGATCAAACCTAAGCTTTCTTTAGAAGCTCGGATGACAAGACTTCGACTTTCATACTTTGGACACATCATGCGAAGAGAGAGATCATTAGAGAGAGACATCATGCTTGGCAAGATAGGTCAACGCAAAAGAGGAAGGCCAGCAATGAGATGGATTGATACAATAACAGCAGCTACGGGTACCATTCTGTCAACAATGAGCCGCCTGACTGAAGACTGAACACAATTTAGGATAGCTATCCAGAGGGTCGCCATGAGTTGACTCAGACTCGACGTCACTTAAAAACAGCATGGCTTCAGTGGTGGCTGCCCAGCGTTACCTCTGGTTATGCAATTGGTCGGAAGATAATTCTTCTAAGGCCCGACTCAGCAGGCTCCCCTTTAAGGGTAAGTTGCTCTTCGGCGAAGACCTGAATAAGCTGGTAAAGGAGCTGGGGGAGTCTAAGGGGGGTAGGCTTCCGGAAGCAGAATCGGGGCCCCACCCCCGGCTGGACTCAACCTCATGAGGTTCACAGATTCCAGAACTTCCGATCGTCTTCCTTTCAGAGAGGGCGTTTCCCCTCTAGGGGACAGGGTTTCCGAGGGTTTCGAGGTGTGGGGAAAGGTTTTGGAGCCTCTTCCGCCTCCGCAAACGCTAGGAAACCCCAATGAAGTCAGTGGGGCCCAGGTAGGAGTCCTGCCGGTGGGAGGTCAACTCCGGCAGTTCCTCTCCACCTGGGCCCGGGTCACGACAGACCATTGGGTTTTGGAAGTAGTACCGAGAGGGTTATGCTCTCGAATTCGCAAAACCCGTCTTTCCTTCCTTTGTTCAGTCCCCTTTCAGGTCTCCTTCCAAGCTGGCTGCGATGGAAGAGACGCTCGAAAGGCTGAGGGCTCTGGGGGCGGTGGTTCCCGTTCCCTCAGGACAGCGCAGCAGCGGTCGTTACTCCATCTATTTTGTCGTGCCCAAAAAGGAGGGGTCCTTGCGTCCGATTCTAGACCTGAAAGGGGTCAATCGTTGTCTCCGGGTGCCTCATTTTCGAATGGAAACTCTGAGGTCAGTGCTAGTAGCGGTGAGGCAAGGGGAGTTTTTGACTTCCCTCGATCTCACCGAAGCTTACTTGCATATTCCCATCCGCAAGTCCCATCAACAGTTCCTCCGGTTTGCGGTGCCACAGGGACATTTTCATTTTCATGCGATGCCATTCGGCTTGGCGACAGCACCGCGCACCTTCACAAAGGTGATGGTGATGGTGGTGGTAGGGGTGGCTCTTCACAAGGAAGGAATCTTGGTGCATCTGTATCTCGACGATTGGCTGATTCGCGCGAAGTCTGAATGAGAGAGTCGAAAGGTGACGGCCAGGATGGACCAATTACTGAGAGTCTGGGATGGGTGATCAACGTAGCAAAGAGCAAGTTGGTTCCCTCCCACGAGATCGAGTATCTAGGAGCTCGGTTCGATATGAGCAGAGGCAGGGTATTCTTGCCAGTTCGGAGGACAGAGATGCTTCGGGACCTGCTGCGGTGGTTCCAGGACATGAAGGTGCCTTCAGCGTGGCACTATCTTCAGGTGCTGGGTACCATGGCGGCAACCATAGAGCTGGTTCCATGGGCCAGGGCTCACATGCGGCCTCTTCAGCATTCCCTGCTTCGTTGTTGGTCCCATCAATGGCAGGCCCTGTCCGTGACTCTTCCCTGTCCAGAGGCAGACAAGGAGTCCTTAGAATGGTGGCTCCACCAAGGCCCTCTGGAGCGCGGCATGTCCCTCAAGCCGCCGGATTGGTTATAACTAACGACCGATGCCAGCCTCTCCAGTTGGGGAGCCCACTGCAAAGGACAGATTGCTCAAGGGCTATGGAATGTACAGGAGGCACAGTGGTCTATCAACAGGTTGGAGCTGAGGGCTGTCTTTCTTGCCCTCAGAGCATTCAGAGACTGGATGGGTCGGAGAGCGGTCCAAGTGCTTTCTGACAACATGACTACGGTAGCTTATATCAATCATTAGGGCAGAATGAGCAGCCCCTCCCTAGAAGAGGAGGCAGAGGCTCTGATGCTGTGGGCCGAAGCCCATCTAGTGGTCTTGTCTGCTCAACACATGGCAGGAGTAGAAAATGTAACGGCAGATTACTTAAGTCGTCAGAGTAGATCAGGGAAAGTGGCAACTCTCTCAGGAGGTGTAACAGAAGATTGTGCACAGATGGGGGACTCCCATCATGGATCTGATGGTGACGTGGGAGACAGCCAAGGCAGGCAGGTTCTTCAGCCGAAGGAAGGAGAGGATGTCGGAAGGCTTGGACGCCCTGGTTCAACAGTGGCTGTCCGGCAGGCTCTTATATGTGTTTCCTCATAGGCAGGACGATTCAACGGATAGAGGCACATCCAGAGCTGGTGTTTCTGATTGCCCTGGACTGGCCTCGCAGCCCATGGTATGCCGACCTCATGCGCCTGCTGGCCGACAGTCCGTGGCGTCTGCCAGTGAGGGACAATCTCCTGGTCCACTATGAATGCCGCAGGTGGATCGGTTCTCGCTTACAGCCTGGCTAATGAGAGGGCTCGGCTCCGAAAGCGAGGTTACTTGGGAGCAGTGATTTCCACCCTGCTAAGTTCCCGTAAGCGCTCGACCTGTCTTTCCTATGTGCAGGTCTGGCGTATATTTGAGGTCTGGTGTCTTTAGAAAAGGAAAAAGGCCCTTTCAGTGTCGGTCCCAGAAGTTCTAGAGTTCTTGCAGTCAGGGTTCGAGAAGGGCCTGGCAGCCAGCTCTTTGCTATTTCCTGTTATAGAGGCAAGATCCAGGGCAGGTCCTTAGGAGAACATGCGAACGTAGAAAGGTTTTATGAAGGCGGTACGGCAGCTTCGGCCTCAACAGAGATCGCTAGTTCCTCCTTGGAATCTCAACCTTGTCTTAGATTCTCTGACCGCCGAGCCCTTTTGAGCCGATGCAGCGGGCGTCTCTCGGACCTTACTCTCAAGAGCGTTTTCCTGGTGGCCATGTGTTCGGCCAGGCGTATCTCGGAGTTGCAGGCTTTGTCCTGCCGCCCTCCATTTCTTACATTTTCCAAAGAAAGAGTGGTTCTCCGGACAGTGCCGTCTTTCTTACCCAAGGTAATCTTGTCCTTCCATGTAAATCAACCAGTTTCTCTTCTTTTCTTCTCCGGGGATCGGAGGGGCAATGATGTCCGCCTGCATTTCCTAGACGTGCATAGGGCTCTGAAGCATTATCTGGAGCGTACGGAGCCTTTTCGAAAGTCAGAGCGATTGTTTGTTTGTTTTCTTCGGCAGGCCTCGTAAAGGTGAGGCGGCAGCTAAGGCCTCGATTTCCAGATGGATCAGGGAGGCCATTGCTTCGGTTTATATCTTGAAGGGGAAGCAGGTTCCGGTTGGTCTTAGGGCTCATTCTACTCGAGCCCAGGTGGCCTCGTGGGCGGAGTTTGGTTTGGTTCCACTGCTAGACATTTTCAGAGTGGCGGCTTGGTCATCCCTGCACACCTTTGCCAAGCATTATTGGTTGGATGTCCAAGCTGCAGAGGAAGCGAGGTTTGGAGGAGTGGTTCTTCGGCCCGGCCTTGCTGAACCTGCCCAAGGGTGAACTGCTCTGGTACATCTCAGTAGAGAGGGACTGGACTGGAGAGACGTTAAGGAAAGAATATTAGACCTTACCTGCTAATTATGTTTGTTTATGTTTATTACTTTTGATATACCGCTCAGGCCAAGAAGCATCAGAGCAGTTTACAATCCTACGTTTATGTTATGGAAAATAAGAAAAGAACGCCATTAATAAGATAGGACAGAGTAGGAGAAACAGATAGACAAAGAGATAGCAAAGATAGGAGAAAACAGAACCGCAGACTAGCTTCACAAACTACAGGCATGACAAATAGACTCACAATTTCTGTATGATTTTAATCATTCGCCACGGACCCCGCCCAGGTGTGGTTTGTCTTTTTACAGACACTGCCGGCCCAAAGTGTCAAAGCAAAGATAACGGTCGGAGGAATCTACGCTCGGGTCCTCGATGGGGAGGCAAGTTGAACGGTACAGGGGCCTTGACAGGACATTGTCAGTTTTCAGGTAAGCCTCTTCTTCTCCGGGGACGGTGGGAAGTTCTCCCAGGGGAGGGAGGCGCCGGTGGTTGAATGGTTAGTTATAGTTCAGTGTTATATGCATTTACTTGTCTCTCCGTTAAATCTGCTTTGCCAATAGGTACAGGAGCTGGTGGGAGTGTAGGGCTGCTACCCCTGCAAGTCTACACATGCAGTTCTCCGGCCTGCTCAGCAGCTCAAGCCTGAACCAAGCTGAACAGACAAGATGGATTCCTCACTACACTTATGCTGTGTTCAGCTACAGACTTGACCTCCAAGCAACTGCTTGCACAGCATTTCTATGTGTGCATACAGAAGCCATTGTCCCTGGCTAATTCACTGCCCACATGCAAGAACATCTTATCTATAACTGATTCTACTGGCCTTGGACACTTGTACCTATGCCCAGAAAACGACACACTGTTTTCTCAGCATGACATCTTACTATGGATCCTTTGTCTGCAAGAAGATGCCCATCATCTACCTCCTGATTCGCTGAGAACACCTCGGACTGGCTTGTGCCAACCAATCACCGGACCTATGACGGAGAATCATCAAAACGAATAACACAGTCTGCGCAGCAGAACTTACACAGAACGCGCACAGAGATTCTTCACTGTTAGTGCACTGCTTACCTGGTTTCTGCTACCTGATCTGTCTGCAAGACAGCCTCACTACGTGTGGGCAAGGCCATTCTCCAAAGGACTGAGAAGACTTTCACAGATACCTCCGGTTCTGTGTCCTACCGCTGCTCGCCTCCGAAAGGCTGTAGCCTGCGTTATCTAGCTTAGCTGCCTCCTTGGACATGCTGCTCCAGAGTCTCCGGACATCAACCCCGAATGACAGACGAAGCTAAGGTACCGACTTATCTCTCTCCTCCTCTGGATGGGCAAGGGTAGTTAGAAACTTATTCCATAACTTTTCTCAGTGCAGAGTGAATCAGTGACGTCTGGTTACTAATTAGTGACTTATTACTTTGTCCAATTGTAATTCTGTGTCGTAACAAATTTCTACCTCATGTTTCTAATATATATATATGTTTGGATATTTTTCTACCTGGCTGTCCATAATAAAATCTAATATATATATCTACAGACAGACTCATTTTGTGGCTCATTGCCAGAATAACTCACAGAACTTCGGGCTGGGTATCAGTAGCCAATTTCCTCTAGACATTATTTATTTAATTTATTTAACAAGTTTTTTATACCGCCTTTTCCTTCAATCAAAGCGGTTACAAGACATACAAAGGTTATAAAGTGAGGGAAACATACACTGTATAAACAAAAACATCAAAGTAGTAAGGTAGGATAAATAACATAGGTTAACTAATATAGAAAATCATTTTATAACAGCTACAATAATTGTTAAATTGTTAATTGTTTGATCCGTAGTGTTCAATGAATAGTACAGTCTTTAATTGTTTACGAAAGTCCTTTAAGTCGTCAATTGATCGTAAGTCAGGAGGGAGAGAGTTCCATATTAATGGGGCAGCTAATGAAAGTGCTCTTTGTGTAGTGAAATTGCATGATTTTGCGTAGTTTCTTGGGGTGCTGAGGGTGTTTGAAGTGGTTTGCCTCCTTGGTCTGTTGCTGGTATTAGGGAGTAAGAGGGCATGGAGGCTGATTGCAGAGCTCTTGTGTCTAATTTTGAAAATATTTATGATCATCTTATATTTAATGCGGTGGCTTATTGGGAGCCAGTGGAGTTCTTTGAGGATGGGGGTAATGTGGTCATGATTTGCGGAGCCGTTGATTATTCTGGCTGCTGTGTTCTGAGCCATTTGAAGCGGTTTTAGAGAATGTTTCGATAGACCGTTGTAGATTGGGTTACAAAAATCTAGTATGGGAGTTATTAGCGCTTGGCATACTGTGCGGAGAGCCTAACTAACTTATTTTTGTGCTACTAATAATCCCTACAGGAGGTGCCAGGTCTACTTATACCCCAGCGTTATCAAAGAAATGACGTGCTCAGTCTAAATGCTGCTGGAAGGGGGGGCACAACCCAGTAGAGAGGGACTGGACTAGAGATCCTTCAGGAACGCTAATTAGCAGGTAAGGTCTAATTATTCTATTTTTGCAGTTCGCCAGGTCTTGATGGAATGATGTGAACTATTTGAACCAAAAGTTGGTTATTCCATCTAGGCCAGGACTGTTTCACTTTGGGGCTCATTTTAATCTGCTTTCCAGCTCTTTCACTGTTACTGCAGGCTATTCCATGGGTTTGATGTTTGGTTACCCTGCAATACAGGAGAATTTATAAAAAGCATTCTGCTTTTTGATTATGCTCTATAGGGTCTTCATATAGGTTTCTCCAGAAGGTTTCTGATTCAACTTTGATTGGTGGTAGTTTTTACCACATAAATGTTCTTTCCCATTTCCCTGTAAAATTGTTTTGGGATCTCTCTAAGCAGTTTTTGATATCTTTCTTTCTTTTCTATTTTCTTCATATTGTTGCAGTTTTTTGCACGTCCGCTGCTACTTTCAATTTATTGTTGGAGCATGTAATTTTCAGATCTTCTATTAATGCAGCATGCTTCAGATTGATGTCTTGGATCGTCCTCAATATCCTTAATGATCTTGATCCTTTTAGATATCCATCTTATCAGGGATACCTCCGCATGCAATGAATGTAGTTTTCCTTTGATGCGCTTTTTACAAGGAGGAAGTGTTGTTGTTCTCTTTCTTCTGGCCCTGCACTTTAGTTGGTAATATTTTTGCAGTAATCTTAGCTGCATATTATATTTTATTTCGGTGATGTCAATGAATGGTCCCTTTTTATACTGGATATGGCCTTATTCATCTTAATTGGAGTGGAGGAGTAGCCTAGTGGTTGGGGCAAGATACTTCAGGCCGGAAGGTCGGGGGTTCAAATCCCACTAGAGGACAGCAACCTTGGGCCGGAAGGACTGGGGTTTCTAGTCCCACAGGTGCTCCTTGTGGTCTTGGGCAAGCCACTTAACCCTCCATAGCCCATGTTCCCTGTAAAATAGTTATCTCCAAGTTATAATACCCTGTTCAATGTAATTTCAGTTTGTTCAATGTAAACCGCACTGATGCAGAATAGCGCGGTAGATAAGAGAATGTAAATAATTATCATACTCCTAACCTTAGATGTTAAATTTAGCTTGAGTAATCTTTCCCTTGCCTGGAACCCATCATATTCATCTTTTTTCCATGTGGACTAGGAGTTCAATCTTAAATTCTTCCTCCCTTTCTTCCTCCGCTTCAGTTGATTTGCTGGCCTGTCCTGAATTCTTCTCAGTCTCCTGTGGTTCTAGATGTCTGTGCTCCATCTCTCCCTCAACTGTTCTTTCTGTTTCTGAGTGTTCCCTTCTGCTGATACTCTCACCTAGGTCTCCTCCTCCTCCCTGTAGTTCTTTTTCCATAGAAACCCTTAGTTGCTTTAAGATATTGTCGCTCACATACTACTTTACTTTGATCTGTAAAATTAATGATCTTAAATTTGCATCTGTTGCTTTTTTGCAGTTTTTCTTGTGGCAATTTTCCTCTTTCTTCAGTGTTTGACAGATCCTCTTTGTATACCCTCTTGATTTAAATGTAGAGTTTGTAGCATATAAATAACAGTATAATCTCCAGGAACAAGCAGGAATGTAGTCTTCACATATGGGTATCGTCGGTACCGACGGAGCCTGTGCGGGAACGCTCCCCAGCGTCCAATAGGAAAGCTTTTGGGAGCATCCCACAGCGCCTGCGTGCTGCCTTCCCGCCTTTCCCAACTGTCCCTCTCCAGTTCTTCGTTTTCCACGGAGCCGACATCCTGTCACGGCAAAAAAAAAATCCCTTCTATTCTTCTTTTTTGTGGTCGCGTCTGCCTTCCCTCAACGCTACACGGTACCGCTGGGTCTTCTTTTCTTTTTTTCTAAAAAACAACCCCCCCCCAAAAAAAAACCCCCTTTATTTCTGGAGTTTTTCTCCAGTGAATTTCTTCTCGGGTGCCAGGCACCATTTTGGGCACTAGGCCCAATTTTTTTCCCTCAAAATGGAAAAACCCGCTTCGGGTTTTAAAAAATGTTCTAAGTGTGGCAGTACCATTTCCGTCAGCGACACCCATGAGAGGTACCTCAAATGTTTAGATCCTGACCACTCTATCTCAGAGTGTGTTGCCTGTGGGATGATGTCGAAAAGGGGCCGGCAAAACCGAGCTGCTAAACTTAGCACCCTTTTTCCCTCCGATGCTGCCTCCGTGGCATCAACGTCTTCCAGGGTTTCATCTTCCTCCCATGGATCTCAGGTAACTAAACATAAATCTAGCCGGTCCTCAAAGGGCAGATCTCCTTGTAAACATTGAGATGCCTCTGGCGTTGCCCTTGAGGGCTTTCACCGGCAAAATTGCCCCAGCGGGAGGCTTCGGCTTCCAAAGCACTAACGGGGCTCCAGGATGTTCTCGAGGCTTCAGCCTCAGCAGAACTACTGGTGCCATGCTCTGGGGTTCCGGCTGCTTCATCCGGCACCGATACCCAAGCATCGGCAGCGTCGATAGACCAGAGGTTCTTGGCTATTGAACGCAGTCTGGCGGCTCTTCTCACGGCCTTGATGCCCCTGAAACCGCTTCAGACAATTCAACCCGTACCGGCACCGACTGCATCGACATCGGCAGGTATTCTACCGGGACCAAGTCATGCGTCTCTATCCGGCATCGACAAGTCGGTACTGGACCACTCCGAGGCCGACTTCGATCAGTACCGGTACTGTGCCTTGCACGATCACCTGGATCGGAGATATTTTGAATCCTCGGATGAGTCTGAAGACTCTGAAAACTCTGCCGATACCAGAGTACTTCTTCCTGAGGATTCCTCTTCTCCTCAGCGTAGGATGTCTCCACCAGAGGATATGTCCTTTCAGGATTTTATCCGAGATGTGGCCCGAGGTCTTTCCATCACAGTGGCTCCTGAAAAAGAGCCTAGGGCAAAGGAATTAGAAATCCTACAATACCCTAAAGCTCCCAAGGAGACAGCTACCTTACCTATTCATGAGATCTTGCATGATCTTATGTTAAGGATGTGGGAAACACCTCTGACCACATCTCCTCACTCTCGCAGACTCGGCACCATGAATCGAGTTCCTCCTTGTCCTGGGTTTCAGAAGACTCAATTACCACACCATTCCATGGTGGTAGAATCAGCCATGAGAAGGATAAAGAGTGCAAAAAGGCATGCATCTAATCCTCCAGGATGTGAGTGTAGGACTCTTGACGCCTTTGGACGTCGATCCTTCCAGACTTCCATGCTTTCTGCTAGGATCAGTTCCTATATCTTGTATATGGGGAATGTTCCTTAAGGGGAGGTCACAGGAGACTTGGAGCTTATGAGCCCTCTCCTTCCTGATGATAAAAGGCAAGATTATCTTGCTCTTGTTAAACATGCTCAGGATGTTTCCAAGTTTGTGAATCATGCAGCCTTTGACTGTTTTGAATGCAAAAGCAGAACCTCTGCTATTGCCATAGGTGCACGTAGAATTGCCTGGCTCCAGGCATCTGACTTAGAAATCTGGGTACAGGACAAACTGGGGAATATACCTTGCACAGGAGAGAATCTCTTTGGCAAGAATTGGCAGGAGAAAGCTAATGAGATAGATGCTGACAATATCACTTTGGATAGATTGTCTAAATCTAAACCTGATCCTGCGAGGAAAAGACCCTCTAAGAAACCATTCTTCAGCAAGAACAAAAGATTTTACCCCTCCTATACCCAGCAGGGACATCGTTTAGCTCAGTCTGCCCAAAAGGGGGACAGCACCAACAACCTAGGCAACAGGAAACTAAAAGCAGCTCAGCCTCAACCGGCTTTGCAGACTCAGCCTCCACAGGGGCTTTGACTCCTGTCTAGAGAACCTTGCCTTCCTGGCCCTGAACGGCCCAGAACCCTCCTCCATCCCAGGAAGGTTGTCATTTTGCACCCAGATGGGGTCATATAACAGCAGAAAATTGGACTCTATCTCTTGTAAGAGAGGGGTACAAACTTCATTTCCTCAGCATGCCCCCCCCCCCAACAATAGTAAGACAGTTCAATTCTCAGACCTCTCTCAACGACCAGTTAGGTCAAGAAGTCACTATTCTCCTTGCTCAAGGGGCAATAGAAGGGGTACCCATTCCACAAAGGGGTACAGGGTTTTACTCCCCCTATTTCCTTATTCCAAAGAAAACAGGAGGACACAGACCCATTCTAGACCTCCAGAGAATTGAACAAATTCCTGTTCAGAGAGAAGTTCAAAATGATGTCTCTAGGAACTCTGCTGCCATACCTTCAGAGTCAGGATTGGCTTTGTTCTCTAGATTTCAAGGATGCGTACACTCATGTTCTCATCCATCCAACTCACCGAAAGTTCCTTCGCTTTCTGTGTCAAGGGAAGCACTACCAATACAGGGTTCTTCCTTTTGGCCTGGCTTCTGCACCAAGGGTGTTCACAAAATGCATGGCTGTGGTAGCAGCATTTCTCCGCACCCTGGGAATATTCGTCTTCCCTTACTTAGACGACTGGCTCATTCGAGCCCCTTCAGAACCAGAGACCAGGGTTGCTCTGTCTCGCACAATGCGCATCCTTCAATATTTGGGACTTGTCATAAACTTCCCAAAGTCCAACCTTGCTCCCACTCAATCCCTAGAGTTTTTATAGGAGCTCTTCTGGATACCAGACAAACAAGGGCCTACATTCCACAGACCTGCTGCCTTCGCATTGTGCAGTTAGCTTCCCAAGCAGTACTAAAACCTCACCTCACTGCCCGGGAAATGTTACAGTTGCTAGGCCACATGGCATCTACCGTGCATGTGGTTCCTTTATGCTCGCCTCCATATGAGGGCAGCCCAATGGACCTTATTCACTCAGTGGACTAAGGAGTAAGGTTGCCTGTCAGACAAAATAGCAAACTTGGATCGCCTTATTTTGTCACCCAAAAATCTTTTGGTGGGGTCTCCTTTTCAGCAACCCCTACCCCAAGCCACTCTAACAGATGCTTCACAGGTGGGTTGGGGAGCCCACTTGCAAGGCCTCTCCACCCAGGGTACCTGGACCCCACAGGAGGCCTATCTCCATATCAATCGCCTGGAGCTCAGAGCAATCTTCCTTGCTCTTCGAGTATTTCACACCCAGCTCAGCTACAAGACAGTCCTAGTTCAAACGGACAATCAAGTAGCCATGTTCTTTGCGATCAAGCAGGGCGGAACAGACTCTCTGTCGCTCTGCAACAAAGCTTTGCGGTTATGGGCCCTCGCCAGAGAGCATCAGATTCATCTCCTTGCGGTGTATCTTCCAGGCATTCAAAACTCTTGGGCAGACAGACTCAGTCGAGTTCTGCTTCCACGTGAATGGTCTCTCCATGCAGACCAGGTGGCCAAAATATTTCAAATTTTAGGAATCCCGGACATAGACCTCTTTGCAAGTCCGCTGAATGCCGAACTTCCCCGGTTTTGTTCCGGAATTTCACCTCGAGGTTGTCATGCCAGGAATGCTTTCCTCCTCCATTGGTGCCAGGACTTCCTGTATGCCTTTCCACCCATTCCCCTAATTCCCAAAACCCTGTTCAAGCTTCAGAGAGACAGAGGTCATATGATTCTCATAGCTCCACGTTGGCCACAGCAAATGTGGTACCCTCTGCTCTGCTCTGCTCCTACATCTCTCCCAAGCTCCGCCTCTGGAGTTAGGCTCTGCTCCAGATCTCCTTTCTCAAGAGGACGGGATGCTGTGGCATCCCAATCCCCAGTCTCTGCATCTCAGGGCCTGGTTGCTGAAAGCCTAGAACTTCACGGTCTTAACCTTTCTCAGCAGGTAAAGGATATCCTTCATGCTTCCAGGAAACCTTCCACAATACGCTCTTATGCATTTAAGTGGAAAAGGTTTACCATATGGTGCTCGCAGAAGGGTTTTAACTCTCTTGCAATACCTCTGGAATCATTACTGGAGTACCTCCTTCATTTCTCAAATGCAGGGCTTAAGACTAATCCAGTGAGAGTCCATTTGAGTGCTATTGCAGCTTCTCTCAAGTCTCTAAATGGATAACCTATTTCCTCTCATCCTCTCATAGCAAGATTTATGAGAGGCCTTCTTTTAACGAAGCCTCCCATTAAGCCACCACCGGTGGCATGGGACTTGAATCTGATACTTGGGCAGCTCATGAAACCGCCCTTTAAACCATTAGCCACTACCTCTTTGAAATTCCTTTCCTGCAAAGTCATCTTCCTCATTGCAATCACATCAGCACGTCGCATCAGTGAATTGCAAGCCTTGGTGGCTGATCCTACTTATACAAGGTTCCATCATGATAAGGTAGTCCTTAGGACTCATCCACACTTTATGCCAAAGGTGATTTCGCCCTTTCATTTGAACCAAGCGATTTACCGTCCTGTATTCTTTCCAAGGCCTCACGCCTCCAGTGCAGAAAGGAACCTTCATACTTTGGACTGTAAAAGAGCTTTGGCCTTTTACTTGCAAAGGACACAGCAACATAGAAAATCCTCTTAACTCTTTGTTGCTTTTGATCCTAGTCATTTGGGACTTTCAGTCTCCAAAAGGACACTGTCCAAATGGATTGCAGAGTGTATATCTTTTGCCTATGAGAGTAAGAACCTTCCTCTTGAAGGCCATGTCACAGCTCACAATGTGAGAGCCATGGCAGCCTCAATGGCTCATCTTCACTCTGTGTCTATTCTCTTCACCAAAGAGATGTACATCAAGTCACTGTTCGTGAACTTTTATGGTGCACACTCCTTTGTCCCTTCTCAGCCTTTAGAATATCTGGGTTCTTAATTTGACTCAACCTAGCAAAGGTCTTTTTGACTCTGGCCAGGATAGCCTAGTTGCAGAGTCGGCTGCGAATAGTTTTCTCAGGCCAGGTGTCGCTCCTTTAGTCGCTAGCCATTAAAGCTCAGCGTTGGGTGCTCTGTGCGTCATCCAATATCAAACTACACAAACAAGGGTCGAGGAATACAGGGGAAGGGCTAGGTTCCTGTTTTGCCTAATAGGGCCTTCACTTCTGACTCAAGTTTTTCCCTGTAGTTTGGAGTTCACTAAGTCCAAGTAGTGCAATGGAACTATACGGTACATATAATTGCATATAAAGTCAGATAAAGGTCCAGAGATATCTGGAGAGCTACTGTTCTTCTCTGTGATATGACTTAATCTTGAGCCCTTTAGCAAACAGTTCTAATGTGGCCCACCGCTAATTTCAGATCCTGCTCTTGCTGCTTCTAGCACTTTCTGCAAAGGTTACACCTTGTTCCCCCCTTTTTAGAGTGCTCTCTGGGATTCACCAGAATTAAAAACAAAAAAGAAAACAGTGTTCATGACAAACAATAAAATTTAACAAGCAAATCAATCAAATTAAAAGCTTCCTGTAAAAGGAACATTTTAACACTTTGAAAAAGAGGGAATAGCAAGATGTTTCGTATAACCTGTGGCAACATATTCCAAAGCTATGGCCCTTTCATGGGGAAAAAAACGTTTTTATGCCTGGTTCTTTCCAAATGATATTCACAGATGGAACGCATAATAATCTCTAAGTGGCAGAACACAATAATGCATAGGGGACTACTGAGTCGTCAACAATCGTTTTTTATTGCATCCCAGTGATTTGCAGGATTCAATTTAAATGTTATGTTAGTGTATAAAAATATAGAATTGCCATTGACTCTGTATTCCCCTATGCACGTATTGTATCTTTATCTTTATTCATTTTCTTGATATTCCACCCAGGCTGAGAGGCATTAGATGTGTTTTTGCTTAAAAGGCATACTGATGAGCAGAATAAATGTTTTAAATAAATAAAATACACTTTTTGGAGCTCAGTTGCCCAGGGAATCCCATCCTCTGACCCTTAACGGGTCTCCTCTGACTCTAAGGGTGATACCCAGAGAGTCTGGGTCATTTTCCTTGCCCTAACTGTGTTTTTGGCTGCTTCTCTCCTGCAGAGGCAGCTACTTAGGTGTGCTCTGCCTTGGCCATAAAGTAAGTATGAAAAAAATAGAAGAAAAGATGAGGCCATAGGAGAATCAGAAGCACTGCTTTCCTGTGGCTTTCACTGGAGGGAGCGACAGAAGTAGGATATGTTCCAGTGAGGAGTTGATGGGAGGGGGGGGGGTGTCAGAAGTGGCACAGAGCTGGCATGGAGCTATGTACATAGTGGCTCTGTCTGAGCATGCCAAGTGCTGCTTCATGTAGGGGGATCTGTAGAGGGTAGTTCTGAGATGTGCTGGACATCTGGTGGGGCCGACTTTGAGATGCAGCCTGTGAACCCTGAAGGATCTGAATCAGTGACTGTGGCTGCAGGTTTCTTGGGGATGGGATGGCCCTGGTGGGGAGGGGCCATAGAGAATGTGAATACTGGTCGTCTTACTGGCTGCTGACTATATGGCCAGGGGATTCCCTGATTTCACTGCCCCTCACCCCCTGGCCCCAAAGTGGGCTCTGCTCACTTTTTGGGTGGAAGGGGGATACCGCCTTTAAAGGATATGTTAGACAAGAAAATTGAAGCCCTTCTGAAAAAGGCCTTTGAGGTGGCAGCACTGGCCTTAGAAGTAGTGGTCTTTAATGGCTATATGTGTAGGACTTACTTGCTCTGACCACAGCGGCTCCTGTTTTGGGGGTCCTTTGGAGGAATGTGATATTAGCTCCAAGGAGGCTTATGTGGCTCATGTCCCCTCTGACCTCATTTGGACCTCGGCAAGGAGCATGGTGGTATTGGTATCCATCAGGAGCCTCCTCTGGTTTGAAAAATTGGGCAGCAGAAGCTGCCTCAAAAACTTACTTGAACAGGCTTCCCTTTCAGGGTAAGCTGAAGAAGGGTAACCAGAAGAAGATTTAAACCATTAGATAAGGACAATTTCATCAAATAAATCCTCGAATAACTGCCTATTGACTCCACTGACCCAAAGCTGCTCATTGAGAATTGGAACACCACCACCAGAAAAATAGCAATCACCACCAATGACTCAAAGATCAAAACAACAAATACAAATACACACACGAAGCAACCCAAAACTGACTGATATACCTATCCCTCCAACTCCTAAAGAGACAGCTCCACAAACTTGAAAGAAAATGGCAAAAAACAAAACAAGAAAGAGAAAAGCACATTATCTACCGCTGATGAAGGAATACCATATCGAAACAAAGTAAAACTAGAACACTATACCAAACTACTAAACACCGCAGTTAACCGGTCAAGAGAGCTTCCTAGGCATTCCTCTAGTCCGGTCCCTTACCAGCAGCAGTGCTCCTCTACCAGCAGCTTTGGAGACTGAGCTCTTCAACTTTTTTCTGATGATCCTCCAGTATAAATACCACTGGCTCCTCCCATCAGATTCAGTTTAGCTCAGTCTCCAAAGCAGCTGGAAGGAGCACTAAGCCAGAGTAAGGCTTATTGGAGAGATTTAGGATAGCTAGGGGGGGTGTTTAAGGCTTTTCTTTTCCTAATTGTGCACCCTTGTGCTTGATTTATTTGGGGGAAAGAAGTTTTCAATTTGTTTTGGTTAGGATAGCTGTACTTGGCGGGAGAGATCTCTTCCCCTCCCTCTCTCCCTCTCTACTCTCTCTTCTTACCTCGGCGGAGCCTGGAAAAGTGCCCCGGGCGTTGCAGAGAGGAAGGTTTAGGGCAGAAGAGCCTCTCAGGCCGCCTGAGTGAGGAACCGCGGCGAGAGGCAGGAGGCTCCCTTACACGCTGACCTCGTCTCGTGGCCGAAGCCCTCGAGGCTGAGCACGAGGACGGGAGTCGGCAGAAAGCGCGGCCTGCAGGCGCGGCAGAAAAAGAAAAGGCAGAAATAAAGCAGCTGCTTTTGAGCGGAGAACCGCGTGGTGCAGGGCCGCAGTGCTGCCGGCGATTTTTTTTCATCGGGCAGGCTCTATCACTGCCGAGAGAAAGCAGCGCCGAAGGTTGGTGAATGTTTGGAGGGGTGAGGGAAGCACATCTTTGTTTCGCGCGCTTTTGGCTCGCTGGGGCCTGGCAACAGGCGGGTCTCCTGTGCACAGCTATTCTGTGTTGCTTGAGAGTTTAAAAAAAATAAAATAAAATAAAAAAATTTAAATTCGTTCTTTATTTGGAGGGGGGGCCTTGGGAGGAATAGGTAACAGGCCCTTAGATGCAGCGTGCCTTTGGGGGTAATTGGGTCCCAGGTTCGTTATGCCAGCTAGGCCGCAGTGCTTAGTGTGTGGAGCAAAGCATGGTGTGGTGTCGGCGACAGGCATCTGCAGGGGGTGCGCGATGGAAGCTGCCTCGGTGGAGCAGGAGATCCACTGGAATCGGTAGTTGGCACAGCTCAGAATTCAGGGGAGGTAGTAGCCGCAATGCTAGGTTTGGAGGGTACTTCTCCGTCGGTTCTGGAGCCGCTGGTCCCTACCCAGCATCTTCCGGGCCCATCCACCTTGCCGGCTGGGCAGAAGGGGGGAGGCTTGGGCAATTTCTCCCCAGAGTTTGTGTTGCTTCTGCATAAAGCATTTTGTCTTCGGGAGCAGAAGCAGGGAGCAGGTCAGGACGGCCCTCCCAAGAGAAGCGTTGACCTCAGTGAAGGGGAGCCGTCCTTACCGCGTAAGTGGCCAGAGCTAGCCAAGGACGGATCGCCCTCCCTGCTGTTGTTGGGGGATCAGGAGGAGGAGTTTTCCAATCCAGAGATAGGAGAAGACGAAGAACTCGAAGAGGGCGAGATTCAGGAGGAACAGAGAACCAGAATTGTGTGGGTTTTTCACCGAGAGGAGTTACCGGCTTTGATCACTGAATCCTTGAAGGTCCTCAGTATGGCCCTGGGCATGCCGGCGGACAATGAGGCGTTTGAGGACCCGCTTATTCAGACGGTAAGGAAGTCGCAGAAGGTTTTCCCGGTGCACCGGGTGGTGAGACAGATGATTCAGAAAGAATGGGATCAGCCGGACTCGGGCCTGAGGGGAGTCAGGTCCATGGCCCATTTGTATCCTTTACCAGAGCTGGTTAGGGAGCTATTGTGGTCGCCTAGGGTGGACGCAGCAGTTTCGGCAGTCACCAAGATGACGACTATTCTGGTGGAAGGCAGTGCGGCTGTGCGGGATTCACAGGATCGGAAGTTGGATACGTTGTTGAAGCAGGCTTTTGACATCAGTGCCCTGGCTCTTCAGGCCTCTGTGTGTAGCGTGTGGGTAGCACGTGCTTGTCTGCGCTGGTCGCAACAGCTTCAGCTGTCTAGCGACTCTCTCAGCGTTTTGCAGGGGGAAGCGGAAAGAATTGAGTCAGGGGTGGCCTATTTGGCAGATAGCCAGTATGACCTTATCAGAAGCTTGTCAAAGAACATGGCTTCGGTGGTTGCGGCCAGGTGGTATCTCTGGCTGCATAACTGGGCGGCGGATGGTTCCTCTAAGACTCGCCTTAGCAAGCTGCCTTTTAAGGGTAAGCTTCTGTTTGGAGAAGATTTGGACTAGTTGGTGAAGGAGTTGGGAGAGTCCAAGGGAGGCAGGCTCCCTGAGGATCGTCAGAAGCTAAATCGCACTCCCGCTTCCGCTAGGGTGCAGCCGCGGGAGGCCCGTAAATTTCGGGCGACGCGGTATGCTCCGTTTCAAAGAGGACATTTTTCCTCTAGAGGGCAGGTTTACCGAGGGTTTCGTGGAGTAGGGAGAGGCTTTGGGTCCTCTTCCTCAGCCACAGGACCAAGGAAGTCGCAATGAAGTGAAGGGGATCCAGCCGGGGGTGCTGCCGATAGGGGGGTGATTTACAGCGGTTCCTTCCCGCCTGGACCCGGGTCACATCCGATCAGTGGGTTCTGGAGGTAATTCGAGATGGCTATGCTCTCAAGTTGGCCAGCCCGGTGGTCCCAGCATTCGTACAGTCCCCTTGCAGATTTCCAGCAAAGAGGGCTGCAGTGGAAGAAACTCTGGACAGGCTGCTGGAATTGGAAGCGATCGTGCTGGTACCCAGCGACCAGTGTGGATGTGGTCGATACTCCATCTATTTTGTGGTGCCAAAGAAAGAGGGCGCCTTTCGCCTGTTTCTCGACTTGAAGAGTGTCAATCGGTGTCTCAGAGTCTTGCATTTTCGCAAAACCCTGCGGTCTGTAATAGTGGCGGTGCCACAGGGAGAATTTTTGTCCTCTCTCGATCTGACAGAAGCATACTTGCATATTCCGATCCGAGAGTCCCATCAGAAGTACCTGCGGTTTGCGGTACCAAGGGGAAAGTAATGGTGGTGGTGGCGGTGCTACACAAGGAAGGGATCCTGGTCCACCCTTACCTCGACGATTGGTTGATTCGGGCTAAGTCCGAGGAGGGTGGTAGACCTCCTTCAGAGTCTGGGGTGAGTGATAAATCTGCCAAAAAGCAGACTGTCTCCATCCCAGGCGACAGAGTACCTCAGAGCAAGATTCGAGACAGGCAAAGGAAGGGTGTTTCTGCCGGTTCAGCGGGCAGATGCTCTGCGACTGCTGATTCGTCAGTTCCTGGCCAGGAAGTCTCCCTCAGCATGGCATTACTTGCAGGTACTGGGGATGATGGCGGCAACGATCGAGCTGGTGCCGTGGGCCAGGGCCCACATGAGACCCCTTCAGCGGGCGCTTCTCCGTCATTGGTTTCATCAAAGCCAGTCCCTGTCAGTGCGGCTGTTGTGTTCTCAGAAACCAGAGAGACTCTGCTTTGGTGGCTCCGGTCGGGCAATTTGGAGAGGGGCATGCCCTTAGAATCCCCAAGGTGGTTGCAGCTGACGACAGATGGCAGTTTGTCGGGCTGGGGAGCGCACTGCGAGGAGCACTTCGCCCGGGGGACATGGATGGCCGTGGAAGCCCAGTGCTCTATCAACAGGCTGGAAATGCAGGCAATAGTTCTGGCACTCAGGGCCTTCGAGCAGTGGGTCCACCAGAAGGCGGTCCGGGTGTTTTTGGACAATGTGACCATGGTAGCCTACATCAACCGGCAGGGCGGCACAAGCAGCGCCCTCTTGGAGGAAGAGGCAGAAGGACTGCTGACATGGGCCGAAGACCATCTGGTGGCGCTGTTGGCGCAGCATGTGGCCGGAGTAGAGAATGTGGAGGCGGACTTCCTGAGCAGGCGCAGGGTGGATCCCAGAGAATGGGAGCTCTGCCATCAGGTGTACGAGCAGGTGGTTCGTCGGTGGGGACAGCCCATCATGGATCTTATGGCAAGGTTCGAGTCGGCCAAAGCCAGCCGCTTCGTCAGCAGAAGAAGGGAACGGATGTCGGAGGGCCTCGATGCTCTGGTTCAGAGGTGGCCCACGGAGGGACTGCTTGATGTGTTTCCGCCGTGGGCGCTGATAGGAAAGGTGCTTCAGAGGGTGGAGGCCCACTAGGGGTGGGTGATCCTCATATTGCCAGATTGGCCTCGTCGTCCCTGGTACGCCGATCTAGGAAGACTGTTGGCCGACAAGCCATGGTGTCTGCCAGCTAGGGACGATCTATTGTTCCAAGGACCTGTACGGATGCCGCAGGTGGATCGGTTCTCGCTTACGGCCTGGCTATTGAAAGGGCACGGCTGCTTAAGCGAGGATATTCAGGAGCAGTGATTTCCACCTTGCTGACAGCCCATAAGCGTTCTACTTGCCTTTCTTACGGTAGGGTCTGGCGCATCTTTGAGGGTTGGTGCGCGGATCAGAAGATTCGTCCTATGGTGGTCTCTGTACCAGAGGTTTTGGAGTTTTTACAGGCAGGTTTGGAGAAGGGGCTTGCAGCCAGCTCTCTCCGGGTACAGGTAGTGGCCATTTCTTGTTACAGGGGCAAGATCAAGGATAAGGCGCTAGGCCATCACCCGGATATAGGTAGATTCCTGAGGGTGGTGAGGCGTGTGCGTCCTCAGCGGGTATTGTCGGTTCCTCCCTGGGATCTTGATCTAGTGTTGAATGTCCTAACGGGGGAGCCGTACGAGCCTATGGAGCACTCCTCCTTGAAGGACTTGACCTCTGGAAGGAAACTTTCCCTTCTGGAACTGGTTAAATCTCGCAAGACAAAAACATCTAAAATCCCTCTGCTGTTGCTCTTTGGGCCCTGATGAGGGGCAATTTTGCTTCTGCTTATCCTCTGGTAGGTGCCCCCCTTTGGGCTCGCTCAAGTCCTTCACCAACTTGTCTAGGTCCTCCCCGAAGAGAAGCTTCCCCCTAAAGGCGAGTTTGCTTAACCAGGCCTTTGAGGCATTGTCCTTCGCCAGTTCCACAACCATAGGTAGCGATGAGCCGCCATCACCGAAGCCATACTCTTCGATAAGCCTCTAATAAGGTCGTAGTGGACATCCACCAGATACGCCGCCCCTGACTCCAATCTGGCTGCTTTTCCCCACTTGCTCCTCCGCTGACCCTGCCTATTATAACTGCTGTGACCACTGGAGGCAGGCCCTAGCGACCCACACACCACAAATGGAGGCTTGCAGTGATAAGGCATTCATATCAAAAACCTGCTTCAATAAGGTGTCCAGTCTCCTATCCTGGACATCCTTGAGCGCTGCACTGCCTTCCACTGGTATCGCTGTCTTCTTGGTGACTTCTGCATCCACCCTGGGTGGCCTAAAGAGCTCTCGGTCCTGATCTGATAAGGGATAGAGTCTAGCCATAGCCCTAGAACCCCCGAGACCCACTTCTGGCATATCCCACTTCTACTGAATAATTTGCCGGATTAATCTATGGACCGGAAATACCTTCTGAGTTCTATGCACCGCTTGAAATCAGAGGATCCTCTAAAGCATCGTCCTTCACCAATGGTGCAGCAGACAAGTTAAGCACCTTGAGGGATTCCATGATGAGCACCAGTAACTCCTCCCGATGGAATACAAGGACCACCCTCGCCTGCTCCTCATGCTCCAGGGTCTCACCATCCTCCAGGTCTTCTTTGACCTCCAACTCCGTGTCATGGTCTTCCTCCTCCAAACCTTCGGACCCTAGGGAACCCACCGGAGAACTATCTGCAATCTCCACCATGGGTCTCTGCTTCTTCACAGGGACTACCTCTGGCATCACCTCAATCGAAGCTGTCGTACGTTTCTCTCCGTGTTCCGCCCCAGAGGGCCCAGTGCCCTGTCCCTGCTGACACAGACAAAAGGCCTGGTGGAGCAGAAGCACAAACTCTGGAGAAAACAGACGGCACCCCTGCCTGACCCAGAGTCTGCTGAAGGGAAGGACTCGGACTAGGATTGAGCAAGGACCAGACACCATCTCCTGGGAAGGCTAGAGTGAGAACAAAGGGTCCTGTTGCTCCCCAACTGGAGATGTCATCTGCCTCCCCCTGCTGTCCCCTAGGGCCTGCTCCATGGAGGTTGCCTCCTGTGTACAGCCTTTGCAGAAGCCTGCTTCCAATACCGTCCCTCGACGAGTGCCACACCCCAGGCACTGGGGTCTGGATGGCATGCCACCCACACCTGGGACTAGCCTAACCCAATCCTGAAGGATCCTGGTCTGAAGCCTAGTTAAAAGAGCCCAAGGTCCAGGCATGGCTCCCTTGCTCCTTTGTTTCCTCTATTTGTTTAATTTGATGTGTCTTTTTTTTTTTTTTTTTTTTTACATGCAAAAGTCTGTGATCTGGAGGGGGAGTAAAGGTCCTGATATGCATCTACTCAACCCCATGGTAGCGAATAGCTTGAAAATTTGGAAACGAAATAAGACACGGCTAGTCCATGACAAAGGCTATATACAGGGAATGAAACTTGAGGCTTGCTTTGAGAGGGGACAGGGGCCGGGAGAGCAAATCCTATGCAGATTGGCAGGAGTTGGGCTGACACATATTCATCACATAATACACTCCCAGGGGACCCATGAGTTCGAAGGCATTAAGGACCTATATCGGTTGAAAGACAGTGATTTTCCTATCTGCAGCTTAGCCACTTTATCAGACAACTGAAGGTATGGAGAGATTTATGGGAAAATAGAGGATGGTTTGAAGCTCTATGTTCAGGCCATTTGGGCCAAAAGGGGGTTTTGTCCAGAATTTACAAAGGCCTGATGGAGGCTGGTGAATGCAAGCTGAGTTATATGTTGAAATGGGAGGAAGACCTGTGGGGGGGGGGGGGGGTGAGTTGGAATGCAGAAGTATGGGAAAAGTTACTCCAGACGATAGCTAATGTATCCATAGCTACACAAATTAAAGAAAATGATTATAAAGTATTATTTAGATGGTACTGGACGCCAGTACGTAGACATCGAGCTGGGAAGGGAGAGGACGACCTATGCTGGCGGGGATGTCATGAGAGGGGGGATTGGATGCATATGTGGTGGAAGTGTGACAGGTTACAGGCCTATTGGGTACAGATTACTGAGGTGATTCACAGTATGACTGGACATACCTTGCAACGGAGACCAGAGATATGTTTGCTGCATCAACTTGATCAGGATATCCCTAGATGGGAAGCTGGGGTACTGCATCATTGCATAGCGGCAGCTAGGTGCGAGATAGCCCAACATTGGGGGGGGGGGGGGGACAGAGCACACCACAGTTGGCAAGATTTGTTCGAAGGGTGGCAGAGGTGAGCTTGATGCACAGATTGACAGAGCTGCGACGTGGGAAAGGCAGGAGGAGTGCGGCACAATGGCAGGGGGTTTGGAGGTGGTTGGAGGCCTGGAGGGAGGTGGAGAAGGGGCAGAAGGAGGGTGGACATTAAGTGTGGATGTATGGCATCAGTACCGTGGGAAGCGGTGCAAGGGACCTTGGACAGGCTGTTACAGCTCAAGGCTGTGGTGCCGGTTCCTACAGACCACTGCAGTTATGGTTGATACTCTTTATTTTGTGGTGCCCAAGAAGGAAGGATCCTTTCGCCCGGTCCTAGATCTCAAGCAGGTAAACTGCTGTCTGTGGGTGTTGTATTTTCACATGGAAACGTTGAGGTCCGTCATAGTGGTGGTCAGAAAGGGAGAATTGCTTACTTCTCTGGTCCTGTCTGAGGCTTACCTGCACATTCCAATTTGGAAGGAACACAAATGGTTCCTCAGGTTTGTTGTTCCTATGGGCCATTTTCAGTTCCGGGCCCTGCCGTTTGGGCTGGCAACGGCACCGCGAACCTTCACCAAGGTGATGGTTGTGGTGGCAGTGGCACTTCGCAACGAGAGGATACTGGTACATCCCTACCTCGACGACTGGCTGATCTGGGCAAAGTCGAGGAGCGAAAGCTTGCAGGCCATGTCCCGGATGGTTCAGTTTCTGCAAAGCCTAGGATGGGTAGTCAACATGGCCAAGAGCCGTTTGACTCCTTTGCAGAACCCTCAAGTATCTCAAAGTGCGGTTCATCACGTGCAAGGGGAAAGTCTTTCTTTCTGCCAGGGCTGTGGGCACAGGGACTGCGCAGGCTAGTTTGCCGGTTCCTGGTCAGGGCAGAGCCTACAGCCTGGCACTTCCTGCAGCTTCTAGGAACCATGGCGGCTACCCTAGAACTGGTGCCTTGGGCAAGGGCACACATGAGGCCATTGCAGTGGAGTGGAGGAGTAGCCTAATAGTTAGAGCACTGACTTGGGAAGCCAAAGACCAGGGTTCAAGTCCCACTAACACTCCTTGTGGCCTTGGGCAAGTCACTTAACCCTCCATTGCCTCAGAAAAAAATCCAAGTTATCAATATCCCTGTTTAATGTACATTACCAAGTTTACGTTACAATGTAAACTGCTTTGATTGAAATGATAAAGCGGTGTATAAAACCTGTTAAATAAATAATTGCAGAGAGCCCTACTGCAACGGTGATCACATCAGACCCAGTCCCTTTCTCAGAGACACTCGTGTCCGCCAGAGACCAGGAGGGTCCTCCAGTGGTGGCTTCGCCTGGGGAGCCTGGAGAAAGGAATATCGCTGTAGGCACCATCGTGGGTGGCATTAATGATGGATCCTAGCCAGGCTGGGGAGCCCATTACGAGGGGCACTTCACTCAGGGATGGTGGAGCGAGCAGGAGAATAGTTGGTCGATCAACAGGCTGGAGATGAGAGCAGTGGTCTTGGCACTCTGGATGTTCCAGTGTTGGCTGCAAGGGAAGGCAGTGTGAGTGTTGTCAGACAATGCAACCACAGTGGCCTATATCAATTGTCAAGGGGGCATGGGCAGTGTGCCTTTGAAGGAGGAGGCCGACAGGCTGTTGTGTTGGGCTGAGGAGAATCTCCAGGTGCTGTCGGCAGTGCACGAGGCTGGAGTTGACAACGTGGTAGCGGACTACCCCAGCCGGGTAAGAGTGGACTCCGAAGAGTGGACGCTCAAACAGGAGGTGTTCGAACAGATAGCGTGTCGCTGGGGCATACCAGTCATGGATCTAATGGTGACCTTAGAGTCCGCTAAGACCAGTCACTTCTTCAGCAGGCAACGGGAAAGAATGTCGGAAGGTCTGGATGCCCTAATGCAACGGTGACCCAAAGAGAGGCTTCTGTACGTTTTCCCACCGTGGATTCTAATAGGGCGGATTGTACAGTGGCTAGAAGCCCACCGGGGTTTAGTGATTCTGGTTGCACTGGATTGGCCAAGAAGGCCGTGGTACGCGGATCTAATTCGGTTTCTGGTGGGGCTTCCGTGGCAACTGCCAATGTGGGAAGATCTACTTTTGAAAAGACCACTGCGCATGCCTCAAGTGGATTGATTCTCGCTTATGACCTGGCTCTTTAGAGGGTGTGACTGACTAAGAAGGGCTATTCGGCTGCGGTGGTCTCCACACTGTTAAAGTCCAGGCGCAGCTTTACCTCACTGGCTTATGTCTGGGTCTGGCGCATATTTGAGGTGTGGTGTGCGGATAGACAGGTGCTGCTGTCCAAAGCATCAGTGTCAGATGTCTTAGCATTCCTGCAGGACGGTTCGATAAGAGCCTGGCAGCTAGTTCACTGAAGATTTAGCTAGTGGTGATTTCCTGTTACCGAGGAGAGGTTCAAGGGGTGGCGTTGGGTATGCACCCAGATGTGGGAAGGTTCCTGAGGGCCCTGACTCTCCTATGGCCGCCAAGAATAGCAAGGGTGCTGATGTGGGACCTTTAATTTGGTTCTGGAGGCATTGGCATGGGAGCCTTTTGAGCCTTTGGACAGGGCTTTGCTCAAGGACCTTATCCTTAAGGCTGTTTTCCTTGTGGCCATATGTTCCATGCGGCAGATAATTTGGAGCTGCAGGCATTGTCCTGCCGGGAGCCGTTTCTGTTTTCTGACGAGAGGGTCGTCTTGAGACTTTTTCCCTCTTTTTTTTGCACAAGGTGGTCTCTGCTTTTCATATGAATCAGATGATCTTGCTGCCAGTTTTCAGAGGCGGCGAAAAAGACATGGCCAGGAGGCAGTTGTGACTCCTGGATGTAAAGTGTGTCCTTAAGAAATATCTGAAGAGAAGAGCGCTGTTCCGCAAGTCAGACAAGTTGTTTGTGATGTTTGGGGGGCCGCGGAAGGGGGAAGCGGCGGCGAAGGCTTCTATCGCGTTGGCGTACATTGTGAAAGGGTAAGCAGGTTCCGGTGGGCTTGCGGGCGAATTCCACGAGGGCTCAGGTGGCCTCGTGGGCAGAATATAGCTTGGTGGTGCCAGTGGAGATCTGTAAGGTGGCTACCTGGTCGTCGTTACATTCCTTTGTCAAGTCTTATCGGCTGGATGTCCAGGCGACGAGGGATGCCTGTTTTGGATCGGCTGTGCTTCAAGCCAGCTTGGTAGTTCCCTCCTGTTAGATTTGCAACTGCTCTGTTACATCCCCAGAGATTCAGGACTGGACTGGAGGAACGATAAGGAAGGTGAAATTAGACTTACCTGCTAATTGTTTCTTGAGGAACTCCAGTCCAGCCCCGGATCCCTCCCTGTCTGTCTGATTTGTTCTGGGGCCTGAAGCAGGATTCAGAGTCTTCAAAGTAGGAGGAGGGGCATCAGGTTTCCCAGGTTCGAAGGAGGGGTAAAGGTTTAAGGCGGAAAGCCAGGGTCCAGTATGGCCACTGGTAAGTGCCCACAAAGGGGAGGAGGAGCGGTTCCTTCTCCACTAGAACATAGCGTAGGTTATGCTCAGGAAAGTTGTTTTGATTTTTGATTCAGGTTAACTACTTATTTGTTGCTCCTGTGAGTCTGCTTTGCCAATAGGTAACTGGAGCTGATGGGCGGTCCTTTGGGTATTTATGCCAGAGTCATCAAGAGATGACATGCTCAGTCTCCAAGCTGCTGGAGGTGGTGCTCAACCCCAAAGGTTCGGGACTGGACTGGAATTCCTCAAGGAACAACAATTAGCAGGTAAGTCTAATTTCACCTTTATGCTCGCTCATTCTCATGTATTGCCATAAAAGATAGTAATAAATGTATTCAAATAATATATATTTGTTATGTTATAGTATAATATTATAGTTTAATATTATAGTTTATCTTTATATACTATTACAATGTACTGTAATTTATTGTAAATTAATATGATGTACTGTAATTCATTACAATGTCTTGTCTCTCTGTCCTCCATGCACCTATGTAAACCCTTTTGTTGTCCTGTTAACCACTTTGATTGAAGGATAAGGTGGTATACAAAACTGATTGATTAAATAAATATGGACTGAACAACAAATATAGGAAGGTGGCACTGAAATAAACCCTATTTATAACATTACCAAGTAACTTACTGAAAAATATCTGTGTTGACTTGTTATCTGAAATTTGAAATTGCTTTTTCTCCTTGCAGGAGAATAAGAAAGTGGTGGAAAACTCTTCCTTCTAACAAGCGGGAGCTATTCAAAGAAAATCTGAGAAGTAACAAATGGAAACTGTTTGCAAGCCTAAGTGGGCTGGGGATTGTATTTATTCTGTTCTATTTCACTCACTTGGAAGAGAGCCCAGTTACTGGCCGTAGCCGGCTGCTGCTGTTCAGGAAAGAACATTATGACACCCTTACACAGCTGGAGTATGACATGGTGAGTAATGGGTGGAAATGCAAAAGTGACTAAAACTGATCTTGTATGCAGGGAAAAGGGAAAAATTAAATTGTCATGTATTTGGGGATTTTGGAATTGAATTACATCTGTTTAGTTAAACTTTCAGCTATGCTCCGTTCTGAATTTGAAGTATATCAATTGTGAAGTGGGTATGTTGCTTAAAAACCCGTCTCCATAGCTTGTGCAAGGCAAAGTAGGTACATGGCATGAACTGAATACATTAAAAAACAAACTTTTCACTTAAAAGAATGCAGTAGATAATTGTGATACAGACAATCCTAATTTATTGGGAGGTCATTTTACTTTCTCTCTGTAAGTGGCCATCATCCTGTGGTTTATATACAACAAATGTAATTTCAACATTTATATTCCACTAGCTCCCAAAGCAGTTCAAAGCAGTTTACATACATAAAAATGCAACATCATAAAACAGAAATCTAAAATCTATTCAACATTACTCAGCCAGATATTCAGACAAGTAATGCTAAGATATAAAAGTTTCAGTTCCTGTAAGTTCAGGCTCAATTCTTTAAAATCTCCACAGCAAAACTGAGTAGTTGATGCCACTATAAAGACATCTTAAGTCTCCTGTAGTTGCATTGTGCAACTTTGTATGTGTTTCTTATTGTAATTAAGCACAAAATTATTTTTCATTACAAAGTGCAATAACTTTCCACTTGAGCTGTCAAATGGTCCACAAACTTACCTGGTAATATTTCCAAAAACTAGCAAGTCCAGTACAGTGGGATCATATATTATGTTTGAGAAGATGGGCAATATTGGTCCCCAGCCAGATAAAGTTTTTTAGATACGTAAATTATGACAGTGATCAAGATTAATATTACAATTAAAATCCTCATTTGCAAAGGTATTTTTTTCTGCCCATGAAAATATAATCTGTTTATGGCGGAGCACTTTAGTTTGATATCTGATGTAGAACTTTAAGGCTTGGAGTCAGAAACGTTGTCTAATGTGTGTTGTCATAAACTTCCTGTATGCTAAACTCGCTTCTAGTGATAGACTGCACTCTTCTTTCTCCCGTGCTTTGAAAGCAGTTGAACTGTTAACAAGAAAAAATGTCTCTCCATTAAAGCAAATTACTTTGATTTTTATGAAAATAAGGCCAGTATTCTTTATAGTTCTATTTCTTCTGTTAGAATGCATTCTAACTCTACATTTCTGCATGGGAAACATTTTCATCTTTATGATTTTTTGAATGTAAATATTATTGTGCTCCAGCTATTCACTACCTATTTGCTACCTATAATATTGTAGAGCTACAGTATATGTATGCTTGGTAACGTAAGGGCAAAACTGTTGTCTCTCGTGGGCTGCTTAGTCTCTTAAATGCAATCTCTGTTGAAATTTTAACTCTCTATTAGGCCTTTGAGTATAGTGCTGTGTATGTCCACTAAGCATGTGCATTTGTTGATACACATTTGATATATCAGTGTGGCTTTAAAACATTTCTCCATGGAGAAGCAGGAATGAGTCCTTGCATACGGGTGATGTCCCTGATGGAGCCCTGTGCGGGAACGCTCCTCAGTTTCTATTGGAAACTTTTGGGACGCTCCACCACGCCTGTGTGCTTCCTTCCTGCCTGCTGCCATGATGCCATCTTGATACAGTCTTTTTCATTTTTCCATGGAGCTCCACAGACACGTTCCAGACATCCTCCATTTAGTACATTTCTTCTTTTCTCCTAACGGGGTTTTTTCGTCTCAGGTTTTTCAGCTTAGTCATTGCATTTCTCTCTTCCCTTTTACTTTTTCTTCCTCTGATCATGTATTTGTATTCTTGTTGTGGCGCTTCAGCCCCTCTGGTGCTGGTTCTCTGGCAAGCCTCTGGCTTCATCATTGAGTCATTCGACTTTGACATGGCTATCTTTCCGGAAATCCTGCAGTATTCCTCGGTCCCTAAGGAGGCGGTGACAGTACCTGTGCACTGTATACTACAGAGGGTACAGATGAAAATGTGGGAGAGCCCCCTTACTGTAGCTCTTGTTAGTAGAAGGCTTAACTCCATGTATAGAGCTCAGAAGGCTCCCGAGTTCGAAAGGCCTCTGCTTCCTCACCATTCCTTGGTGGTCAAATCCATCCTAAAGAGAATCAAGAGTACCAAGACTCATTCCTCAGTGCCCCCAGGGAGGGAGTCTCAGACATTGGACTGTTTAGGGAGAATGTGTTTTCAAAGTTCCATGCTTGTAGCCTGCATGGCCTCTTACCAGCTCTACATTGGCATGCTCTTGAACATTCTGTGCAATTTGGCTGATCTGGTGCCCAGTCCCTTCTTCCAGAAAAACTGGATCAGTATTGTTCCCTAGTGGCTCATGACAAGAACTGCTTGATGTTCATGGTCCGAGCAACCTATGGTATCTTTGAGACAGCATCCAGAAATGCTTCTATAAGTATTGGTTCCCTGAGACTCACTTGGCTTCAGTTGTCATACCTGGAACAGTCGATACAAAACAAGCTGGCAGACGTCCTGTGCCACGGAGAGAAACTCTTCAGGAAGAGGTCAAAAAGAAGGCTGCTTATATTGCAATGCAGCATGTTACTCTTACCAGGCTCTCCAATTGCAAGACTAAGCACACGTCCTATTGTAGGCGGTACAAATGTGGAAACCAGAAAAAGACTTATTACCCTCACAGGCATAACTACTTTCCTGGGCCCCAGACCTCCCAACCCAAGCAGACAGGCCCTTCGCCAATAGCAGTGTAGTGAAAAACCTGAAAAGGCCCAGCCAGCTCCTCAGCCAAAACTTGGGGTGGGATTTTGACTGGTTCCTGCAGAGCATAGCCAGTCTTCCAACAACTGCAGTTGAAAACCCTCCGGTCAGGGGAAGGCTCACTCTTTTTGCACAAAGGTGGCCCCTCATAACCTCAGACTCATAAGTTCTACAAATCATCAAAAGTGGTTACCAACTACATTTATTGCAACTACCAGCAAATTGCCCCCTAGGATGCATCATCTCGACCCTCTGCATCAGAAACTGCTTCAGAGAGAAATCGCCACCCTCTTGTCAGATCTTACGATAGAGCTTGTGCCATCAGAACATAGAGGTCAGGGGTTTTATTCCAGGTATTTCCTGATTTCCCCCCCCCCCCAAGAAAATGGGAGGATACTGTCCCATCCTAGACCTAAGAGATCTGAACATTTACTTGTTAAGTGAAAGTTCAGAATGATTTCTCTAGGCACCCTATTTCCTTACCTTCAGAAAGGAGTTTGGCTATGCTCCCTGGATTTGAAGGATGCCTATACCTATATAGAGATGCATCTCACTCACAGGAAGTATCTCAGATTCCTCCTGGGAGGACAATACTTCCAGTACAGAGTGTTGCCGTTAGCCTGGCCTCAGCACCTCATGTCTTCACAAAGTGCCTCACAGTAGTAGCTGCTTCCTTATGAACATTGGGAGTGTTGTCTTCCCCTATCTGGACAATTGGATGATCAAGAGTACCTCTTCAGAGTGAGTCCAAGAATCAACATGATTGACCAGTTGAGTGTTCGAACTATACTAGGGTTCATTGTAAATTACCCAAAGTCCCACCTTCAACCCACTCAACGTTTTGGAATTCATCAGAGCCCTGATCGACACGACTAAGGTGAGAGCCTTCCTGCCTCATGACAGACTTCTCCGTTTGACAGCACTTGTGTGGGAAACTCAATTGAGTCAGCAGGTAACTGCTTGCAAGATGTTGACTGTACTAAGCCACATGGCCTCTACAGTGTTTGTCACGCCCTTGGCGCACACCTCCAGATGATGTACGCTCAGTGGACTCTGAGGACTCAATAGATCCAGGCCAAGGGTCAACTCGGGGATAGTCTGTCACTGCCCCTCTTGTTCAGTCATTACATTGGTGGACAGTCCATCACAATTTGCTCAACAGTCTTCCTTTCCAAATTGCTCCACCCCAAAAGGTTCTGACAAGAGATGCATCCAAGCTGGAGTGGGGAGCTCATATCAATAGGTTGCACATCCAGGTGATTGGTCCATTCAAGAAAGTCTCCTTCAGATCAACTTCTTGGTACTACAAGCAGTGGCGAATGCCCTAAAGACTTTCCCGGATCGACTGACCAACCAAATGGTTCTGATTCAGACCGACAATCGGGTCACCATGGAGTGGAGGAGTAGCCTATGGTTAGAGCACTGGCTTAAGCAAGAAACCAGGGTTCAATTCCCACTAGCACTTCTTGTGGCCTTGGGCAAGTCACTTAAACTACTACTACTACTTCTACTGTTACTACGACTGCTGAACATTTGTGAAGTTCTACAAGACATGCGCAGCACTGCACAGACACATGCAAAAGACTGTCCTTGCTCATTAGAACTTACAATCTAGTTAAAACAAACAATACAGAAGCTGTAGACATGGGGTACAATTAGGGGGAATGGTAAGGAAACACAAAGGAGATCAGGTGAGTCAAGATCCAAAAGCGGCAGTGAAGAGGTACATTTTCAGCCTGATTTGAAAAGGGTCAGTGAAGATGCCTGACGTACAGGCTCAGGTAGTTTGTTCCAGGCATAAAAAGCAGCAAGGTGAAAGGAATGAAGTTTGGAGTTAACAGTAGAAGAGAAGGGCACAGAGGAGTGGAGGAGTGGCCTAGTGGTTGGGGCAAGGTACTTCAGGCCGGAAGGTCGGGGGTTCAAATCCCACTAGAGGACAGCAACCTTGGGCCGGAAGGACTGGGGTTTCTAGTCCCACAGGTGCTCCTTGTGGTCTTGGGCAAGCCACTTAACCCTCCATAGCTCATGTTCCCTGTAAAATAGTTATCTCCAAGTTATAATGCCCTGTTCAATGTAATTTCAGTTTGTTCAATGTAAACCGCACTGATGCAGAATAGCGTGGTATATAAGAGAATGTAAATAAATAAAATAAAATAAAATAACATAAAATAAATAAATAGAAGCAATTTGCCAGAAGAGCGGAGTTCCAAAGGAACCTTCCATTACCTCAGAAAAATCCAAGTTATCAGTGTCCCTGTTGAATGTACATTACCAAGTTTAAGTTACAATGTTTACCACTTTGACTAAAATGATAAAGCGGTATAAAAAATACCCTGTTAAATGTTCCAAAACAAGCAGGGAGGAGCAGGTTCATACCTCCTGTGTTGGGAAGCAGTCAGGTTGTGGAAGTTCGCCATTGCGCATGGGATGGATTTGAGAACCATGTTCCTGCCAGGCAAGCAAAACATTCTGGCAGACAGACTGAGTCAAGTCCTCCAGCCGCACAAGTGGATGCTGGACAGGGAAGTTACAACTCGCATCTTTTGAGAGTGGGGAACTCCCTTAATGGATCCATTTGCCACACTGCAGAATGTCCAGGTGGAACTGTTCTGCTCCAGAGTAAGATCACACAGCAAATTAGCATCAGATGCTATCTCCAGGAACAAATAGGAATGAGTCTACACATATGGGTACGTCGGTACCGACGGAGTCTGCGCGGGAACACTCCCCAGCGTCCAATCAGAACGTTTTTGGAAGCATCCCAACACGCCTGCATGCTGCCTTCCCGCCTTTCCCAACTGCCTCTCCTCAGTTTTTGTTTTTCCGCGGAGCCGGCAGGACATCCTCCTGTCACCGCAGAAAATTCTTCTTTTATTTTTTGGTTTTCTTGTGGTTGCGTCTGCCTTCCCCGACGCCACCGGTACCGCCGGTGTTTCTTTTCTTTTTTCTGATAAAATTTCCTTTTTAAGGAACACTTTTTTCCTTGTTAGTGCCTCACGGTTTTTTCGGCCTGCTAGGCCTATTCACTTTCCTTCATGGAACTGCCAGCCACTATCCCTAAGAAATGTACAAACTGTGGCGGTACAAAATTAATTTTAGACACTCATAATTGGTGTCTAACCTGCTTGGGTCCTGACCACTATCCGCTGGAGTGTCCCTCCTGCAGCAGTATAGTCGGAAGAAGTCTTCAACATCGAGTTCACCTCGATACCAGCTCACCATATAACATCAGGGCACCGACCACCGTTACTTCTACACAGGATCAGGTAACCCAAAAACAGTCTGTTAAGACTAGCCAGCCCTCGAGTGGTAGATCTCATGCACAGCATAGAGAAGCCTCTGGCCTTGCCCTCGAGGACTCACTGGCTTTAAAACCCCGGTGGGAGTCTTCGGCCTCCAAATCCTTAGTGGGGTTTCAGGTTGTTCCTGAGGTTCACCCCTCTCCAAACATACCTGAGCCATGCTCGGTGGTGGCATCCGCTTCGAGCAGTACCGATACCCCGGCATCGGCAATGGTGTTGGATGAAACATTTCTCACCAAAGATCGTAGTCTGGTGTCCTCGGCTGCGGGCCCGTTGGATACGCTACAGACTGATCTTTCAGTATCGGTATCGATCCCGGTACCGGTACTGGTTCCGACACCGGTACCCTCCAGATGTGCATCGATAGACTCGCTTCCCTCGATGCCGAGTCTGGAATCTATCTCCAGTCTGGATGACTGGGTACCGACTCACCTTGGTACCGATACCAGATGGTACCGAAGGCACGGTTCCGATGATCCATGTCCGGCACTCTCGGTTTCTTCGATACCGTTAGAGCTGTCACTGGCTGGCCTTCATCCACCGGTATCGGATACGATGCCGGAGTCAGTACCAGTATCCACATTACCATTGCTGTCGGTGCCTTCCATGCTTCTTTCATCAGGCTCGCTTCCCTCGATGCCGAGTCTGGAATCTATCTCCAGTCTGGATGACTGGGTACCGACTCACCTTGGTACCGATACCAGATGGTACCGAAGGCACGGTTCCGATGATCCATGTCCGGCACTCTCGGTTTCTTCGATACCGTTAGAGCTGTCACTGGCTGGCCTTCATCCACCGGTATCGGATACGATGCCGGAGTCGGTACCAGTATCCACATTACCATTGCTGTCGGTGCCTTCCATGCTTCTTTCATCAGGCTCGCTTCCCTCGGTACCGAGTTTGGAATCGATCCCTAGCATGGACGATGTGCTACCGACTGTTGCTGGTCCCGACCTCCCTGCGGTACCGGTGACCATCCTCTAAGGATCCGATACTTCACCCTTTAGGATCTTCTGTTCCTCTAAATTTGGATAGATCCCTGGGTGCCAATGCTAGTTCTTCAACAGATCTAGCTTGTCCTCCTCTTTCTAGAGAATTTCCCTCTGGGGATTTTTCTTTTCAAGCATTCCTACTTGATATGGCAAAGTCACTTGCCATTTCTGTACCGGGTCAGAATCCTATACCAGTTAATACAGAATCCCTGTATGTTCCCTGGAGCCCAAAGGAGAACATCATGCTTCCTTTGCATCAGACCCTGCAGGATCTCCTCCTTCGAATGTGGGAAACCCCTTTAACGGTACCCCCACCTTCTAGGGCAACTGATCTCCTATATCAGGTGCCCCCCTCTCCAGGTTTTCAAAGGACTGAACTTCCTCATCATTCCATTGTTGTAGAATCAGCAATGAGGCGTATTAAGAGTACTAAAAAGCACTCTTCTTATCCGCCAGGTCGTGAGTCTAAGACTTTAGATGCCTTTGGACGTCAAACTTTCCAGGCATCCATGCTTTCAGCAAGAATTCTCTCATATATTTTCTATATGGGATTATCTCTTGAAGAGGTCACAAAGAAATTACTGTTTTTGACTCCTTTTCTTCAAGAGCCCAAAAGAGCAGACTATTCCTTACTGGTTAGTCATGCTCATAATATCTCTAGGTTCCTTACTCATACTTCCCTAGACTCCTTTGAGTCTGTTAGCAGAACTTCTGCTATAGCTATAGGGGCACGACGTAAAGCCTGGCTCCAAGTTTGACTTGGACAAATGGGCACAAGAAAGACTGGGAAATACTCCTTGCACTGGAGAAAATCTCTTTAACAAGGAGTCTTTACTCCAAGTTGCTCAGTTAACCATTGACATTCCTGTTTTCAGAGGCTGTTCTACGCCTTCCTCTTTCCCAGTTGGTAGGAAATGTCTTACCAAACTTTCTTCCCCTAGGGGGAAAAAGTTTTATCCTTCTGCCCATCATACAGATGTTCCCAAACATGGGAAACATCGCACAGGTCTAAACAAACCACAACCTCAACAGGTTCAGCAAACCCAGCAGTCGCAGGGTTTCAGATAGATCATCATTACCTCTTCTGGTTGGTGGTTAGAGTTGCAGTCTGTTTCTATTCACTGAAGCATCTGCACTAATTTCATCCTAACTTTTCCTTGATCTCTCTTCACGAGACATCCTTTTCTTTTACTCTAAGAGTCTTTATGATGATCATGCCCATACTGGGAAAAGAGAAGTGACAACTATCGAGTTTTTTTCCCTGTACTAGCATGTATCATCTTACCTTTCAGAGACTGAGTACATAGTCAGTCTCCTTCAACTCTGTCTTACCTCCCTCTTACTACAATATTCGGTTTGTAAGAGTGGCTCTATTACACTGGTAAACCCCTATGGTCCTCTACCTATTCCACAAGGGGATTCTCCCTTCCAGAGTTGTCTCCCCTTTTTTTTTTTCTTACCTTAGGGCAGCTCCTCAGACAATAGGGAAGTCTTACCACTCCTACTATGTCTGTTGCTTCTTTTTCCCAATATAAAAAAAAAAAGGGGGGGGAAATTGTTTTTTTCCGCTGCCCTGACAGTTGCTGCAAATGCAGCAATTCCTAGTGGCTAACCCACTGGTTCTGTTCACCACACAACCAGGGTTTCTCCTCCACTAGCAATCCTGCTAGCCTCAGTGCTAAACCCCAAACAGGTTATCAACCTTTCTTGGAAACCCTATTATCACAGACTGGTTGGTTAACTTCTATTCTTCGCCCCCTTGTCCTTGGCAGGATAGTTTGTTCTCCACTGACTTTAAACAGTCAGTTTTTTCTTCTAACCAACCTGCAGCATGCTCTCTGCAACTCTATAGAGTAGCTTTGCACTATGGGCCCTTGCTAGAGAGCATTAGTATCTTGCCTAGCAGATAACCCCAGATGGTTAGGAGGGGTTCACCCAGTCATGTTCCCATGACTGGTAGGTGTTCCCTACCCTTACCATCTCATCTAAAATCTCTTTTGAGACATAAGACACAGGCCTTTCATCACGTGAAAACCTAAAGAATGGCCAATTCCCTGGCTTGGCTCATATCTCCTTTGGACTTCTCGCCAGAGATAGTTTTCTTTCAGTGGCAGCTCAAGGACGCCGGATACCCATCTGCCCCTGAGGCGGGTCACTATGGTATCTTATTCCAGTGGTGTCCTCTATCCATTCACCATACTGCAGTTCTGGAGAGATCTGGACTTGCTGCCTGCAGACTGAAGTTATCCTCTGCATTTTTCACGTAGGCCATCCTGGTTATTCAAGAGCTTGAATTCTGAAAGGAATCTAGACTCCTTCTTGTCAGGGAGACCATTCCTCTGACTCTGCCAATCATAACCAGGGAAAGAAGATTCTCTATGCATCTATTCAAGCATGTATCACCCTTCTTGCTATTAGATGAATCTTTCTCTCTCCCCATATTCCTAGGGGGATCTAGTTATATAGGCATCTCTCCATCCACATTCCTGGAGACGTGTCTATGTGCCTACATATTTATTTTTATATATATATAGATACACAGAGTTTATATATCTATATCTATATATATCTTCTGCCCATGTATATCTCTCTATATTTATATGCATATATACCCTATATTTGTATATATTTAGGAATATATATATATATATACATCTTGAGATATATCTTTTAGGTAGATATGTATCCACATACCTATCTGTCTATCTGTTCAGGTTCAGATATCCATATATTCCCATATGACCCTAACAGATGGGCACTACCCCTATCAATGCTGTGCCAGCATGCTTAGGGTTCTACACATACAACCACTCCCTGTGGTAATGGACCATGTACCTTTTTTCTTTCCTAATTGACCCCATTTAGGAAAGACATTGCGGATCTTCAGTTAATCTGAAGCTGTAACGCTTAAGTCTGTCCTTACGTTCTTATCAGATACAGGGGTCTTCCATACCCTTTCTCTCCTACGTGGACTAATTCCATTGTCAGTCCAGATGGGTCAGACTCTTTTTCCCTTTGGTCCTAGGATTTTACTGTTCTTGGGCCAAAGGAGCTTAACCTTTGTCTAATAGTACTTTCTGTGTTTTCCGCTGAAGCCCTACCTCATTATACTACCCCATTTTCCCCTGGGGCTATTTCTCACCCTGAAGGGTTCTGACCTCCACTTGTTTTTTCTACAGTTATTACCTCTACTTCACAGTGAGGTACTCCTGGAGGATCTTCTACTGGCTCTTCTAACAGATCCATTTGAACCTCAATAGACTTTTTATAATGCCACCAAGGGAGGCCCATATTAGAATATTGCACTCAATATTTTACTACCAAATGTCCTCTATACAGGGTCTTCCTCTATAGAAGTCCTGTTCTAGTCCAGCTGTTCCACAGCACCTTTCTCTTATTCAACTCCTACCCTCCGTCCCTAGGATGCCTGAGGTTCTGAAGAGTAGCATGGCTCATTCTAGATTGGCAACATGCTAGGACTCCCTCCGGGCATCTTAGCTTGGGAGTCCCCATATGTGAAGACTCATTCCTGCTTGTTCCTGGAGATAGCACAGTTACTTACCTGTAACAGGTGATCTCTGGGAACAGCAGGAATAAGTCTTCACAACCCACCCACCTCCCCTAGGAGTTGCATTTCTCTATTTCTATCTTTCCCTTTCTTGCTCTCTCTCTTTGCCTCAGCTTTAAAACTTAACTGAGGAGAGGCAGTTGGGAAAGGCGGGAAGGCAGCACGCAGGCGTGTTGGGATGCTTCCAAAAACGTTCTGATTGGACGCTGGGGAACGTTCCCGCGCAGACTCCGTCGGTACCGACGTACCCATATATGAAGACTTATTCCTGCTGTTCCCAGAGATCACCTGTTACAGGTAAGTAACTGTGCTTTCCTCCTGTGCTTGGGGGAAAGGTCTTCTGTATGCTTATCTCCCCCCTATATCTCTCATTGCTTAGACCCTCCCCACCCCCAAAGCTCCAAACAGATAGCATGATGATTCTCAGTGCTCCCTACTGACCCAGACAGCCTTGTTTTTCTTTTCTGCTGCAACTCTCCATTCTAGAGCCGCTACGACTCAGCCACACACCCGATCTAATAATGCTGGAGTGTGGGCGATATTGCACCCCAACATCTGGTCCTCGGCCCTCAGCATGGATGTTGAGAGGCTAATATTATCTTGGTTCAACCTGCTGGATGGTGTAACCGAAGTCCCTTTATTTATTATTTATTTATTTACAGTTCTTTTATACCGCGCTATTTATCTTCAGTGCGGTTTACAGTGAACAAAAATACTCACATAAAGCAACAAGCTGTCATGAGTTTACATATAACAGGGCAAATAACCAGGATTCAACATTGGGAAAACTTTGTACATAAATGTATACGACTATATACAGTAATGGGTTATTTACATAATGTGAAGCATGAGACAGAATATTACTGCGTATCTTGTGGGATTGGGTTGTGTTGGGGAGTCAGTGAGGGATCGTGGTGTTGGGAGAAGTGTAGAAGGAACAGGTGATGCTTTAGAGCTTTTCTAAATTGCTTGAGGTCAGTGATTGATCTGACGGCGAGTGGAAGGTTGTTCCAGCATCTGGGGGCGTAGTATGCGAATGCTCTTTCTGTAGTTGTACGTGTGCATCTTATGAATTCTGTCGGTATGGTTAGAGTATTACTTGCTGCTGATCTCCTTGATCTAGTAGTGGGGGTGTGATTGAGTGTTGAGATTGAGGGAGGGGCTATTTGACCTCCAGGAGGGCCTCTACAAGAGTCTTACTCTTGCAAGTGGAAGAGGTTTGCTGTCTGTTGTGAGGGCCAGGCTCTAGATCCTTTCATCTGTTCCACACAATAATTGTTTGACTGTCTTCTACACCTTTCAGAGTCTGGACTTAAGTCCAACTCCATCAGGGTCTACCTTGGTGCACTTGAACTTACCATCGAGGCATGGAAGGCAGGTCTATCTCATTACAGCCATTAGTAGTTCACTTTATGTGGGGCTTGCTTCTCTTGAAGCCTCCCTATAGGCCGCCTGCAGTGTCTTGGGATCTCAGTGTGGTTTTTGCGCAGCTCATGAAAGCTCCCTTTGAGTCACTCAGTTCCTGTCTTCTGAAGTTCTTGACCTGGACAGTATTGTTTCTGATGTCAGTCACACTAGCATTCAGAGTGAGCTAGTTTCAAACTCTAGTGGTTCATCTGCCTTACACCAAATTCCACCATAATAGTGACTCTTCATACTCATCCTAAATTCCTTCCAAAAGTGGTATCTGATTTCCAACTTAGTCACTCGTTATTCCAACATTTTTCCCAAAACCTCATGCACACAAAGGGGAAGCTGTGTTGCACATGTTGGGGCTGCAAGCGAGCCTTAGACTTCTACTCGGAGCAGACACAAGCTCATAGAAAGTCGATCAAACTTTGTTTCTTTTAACCCCAGCAAGCTAGGGGCTGCCAGTTCCAAATGCTCTCTTTGTTTGATTAGCAGACTGCATCTCTTTCGCTTATTCCCAGGCAGGCCTGAACCTTGATGGTCATGTCACCACTCCTAATGTCAGTGCTACTGCCCAGACAGGGATTCCCGATGTGACAACAACTTCGGCCAATCTGTACAGGGATTAGAATCTAACTCCATCTCCCCACAAAGCCCATTATATTCTGTCCAGGCTACCAAAAAAAAAGAAAGAATCACTGCTATTGTATATAGTTGGCCATTAGGCCTGTTGCTATGCTGTAGTTGAGTTTTACCCCTTTTGAGTTACTTGGTCAATTACACACGTTACAAAACTAGCATGCATAAAATAATTTTTATTCAAATGCATGTGTTGGAAAAAAGGTCAAAAATTGGTGAGAGAAAAGGCCAAATGAACTGAAAGCAAAATGAAAATATAACCCTACATGTGTGTTTTATTTATTTATTTGTGCTTATTTACCTCTTTTAGTGAATCAAAGCGGTTTACAAAAAACTTCAAACATGAACGTTACATTAAAACATTATCAGGAGTGTAAAGGGATAGGGTAATTATAACTTGAATCTGAAAACGATTCAGATGAAACTATGTACAGAGAATTAAGTCTATAAATCATTGGTTCAGGGATTGGAAGTTGTCATATAATGTGGGAGGCATGATGCTTTAATATAGGTATTTGTTTAGGTGACTGGTTCACCATAGTAATCCCTGAACAGGAATGTTTTAAGTAGCTTGCGGAAGGATGTAGGGTCCTTAGTGTCTCTCATGCTTGGTGGTAGTGAGTTCCATAGAGTTTGGGGCATAAAGAGAGAAGGCTCTTTTAGATGTTGTTGAGTTACTGTTTTTGAAATCGGTGTGTGTTTCAAGCGAGTTTCTGTTGCAACTTCTCCTTGGTCTGTTTTCCGGACTGATTCAGATGAATTCTTTCAGGCAGGTGGCTGGATCTGATTGAATGGTTTTGAAGATGGTGTGGAGTACCTTGTATTTTATTCTAATCTCTATTGGGAGCCAGTGTAATTGCATTAGAATTGGGCTAATGTGATCTTTGAATGAAGACTGCAAAATTACTCTAGCTGTTGCGTTTTGCGCTAGTTGTATGCGACGGATGCTTTGTTTTGGGAGACCCATAAGAATAGCATTACAGAAGTCAAAGTGTAGGAAGATTAAGGCTTGGACAGTTCTGAAATCGTTTTCAGAGATAAGCAGCCTTAGGTGCTGAATCATTTTTAGTTTGGCGTAAATGGCATTAGTCAATTTACTTATATGCTTGGTGAAGGAGAGCTGATGGCCTAGTAACACTCCCAAATATCTTCTTTTTTACTTGAATATTTGTATCTTTTATCCTCAAGGTTTCTGGCAGCACAAAGGAGTTGTCCTTTGTTATGAAGAGTATTTCTGTTTAAGTTGATTTGCAGGTTGTGATCTGAAAGCCAAGTGTTAGTATTGTTGAAACATTCCATTATATTGTTTAAGTTCAGATGCTTGGTGGTGTTTTGAGAGTAAAACATTGTCATCAGCGTAAAGATTATAATCAATGCCGTGACTTTTTATAATGTTGCAAATTGGTTGGATATAGAGATTGAAGAAGAGCGTGGATAACACGGAGCCCTGGGGTATGCCTTCCTTTGTTGAAATGGGCTTGATGAGTTATTACACATTTTAACTTGTATGGTTCGGTTTGTAATATAGGATTCAAACCATAATAAAACTTTGTCTATGAGGCCAATTTCTTTTAGTCTTAGGAGAAGGTATTCATGGGATAATGAGTCATATGCTGCAGTTAAGTCCAGGAAAATTAGGATGTAACCAGTGTTAGGCTTTTCGATTTCTTTTTAGGAGTTTGTCCATTAAAGCCATGAAGAGAGTTTCAACTCCATAACCTATTCTGAAGCCATGTTGTGGGTCCAGCTGTGCATATTGGTCGAAATGACTTTGTAATTTATTTATTTATTTATTTAGACAGATTTGTATGCCACCTTATCCTTCATTGATTTTGAACCATCTTCTCTATGATTTTAGTCATGAATGATAAACTTGAGATAGGCCTCTATGAACTTGGTCCTGCTTTGTCCTGCTTTTTACCCTTGAAGATGGGGCATATCAAAGCTTTTTTTAAATCCTCAGGGATATAGCCTTGGTCTAATGAGGAGTTCAGACCGTATGTCCACCGTAATGGACGTCATGTTTATTGAATTCCATGCGTGTGTGTGTGTGTGTATGTATTTATATGTATATGTGTATATGTATATGTGTGTATATGTATATGTGTGTGTATATATATATATATATATATATATATATATATATATATATATATATATATATATATATATGTGGAAAACTTCAGGTCTGAAAGGGTTAAATTTAGAATGAAATGGGAAAGGCTGTCGCTGGTCAGGCGTATCCATAGAGTTGGGCAAGGATCGAGTGTAGATGTAGTTGTGTTTAGCTCTTAGATCATGTCTTTGAGCTGTCTTTCTGAGATGCTTGTGAAACCTTTCCAATTTTGTTTGTTAGGTGAGTTTCTCGTTTTAATATGTTGAGATGATGATGCTTCTCCAGGACCAAGCAGGAAGTCAGTCCTCACATATGGGTGACGTCGGCGCCGACGGAGCCCTCGTGCGGAGCATTTCCCCAGCTTTCAAAGAAAGCCTTTGGGAACTGCAGCGTGCATGCGCGGTCCCCTTCCCGCCCAAAGGTGCCATCTTGCTCAGTCTTCTTTTTTTCGCGGAGCCCGACGGACGTAGTTCGTTTTTCCCTGAGGAAAAAGTTGATTTCCCTATTTTTTCTCTTTTTTTCTTCGGTTCGACGCCGGATCCTTTTCCCGCCTTGGACCGATATGCCGGTATCGCGTCCACTCTCTCTTTTTCGGTTTTTGTCCTTTGTGACTAGCGTTCGCGCCATTTTTCTTTTTTCCCTGGCAGCCCGGTCTTTTGATCTCGCAGGGGCCCTTTTTCCCCCGATCGCTACCAGCGGGTTTAAAAAGTGTGATCGGTGTAAGAAACTTATGTCTCTTACTGACGCACATGACTGCTGCCTCCGCTGCCTCGGACCCGATCATGACCCGATGATCTGTGGTCCGTGTGGCAAAATGTCCTCGAAGGCGTTGAGTCGGCAGCACCAGAAGGATAGGATCTTTTCTGACTCCGCGTCCGGATGGGCCTGGACCTCGTCAGAGGCCTCAACGTCTCGGGACTCCGGCACCAAGCAGCATCGGGGTTCCTCTGAGCGGGGGTCTCCTTCGCGGGAACATCACAGGAAGAAGAAACCCGCGAGGGCGGCGTCGGTGGACGCTCCTGGTTCCTCGAGGGCCAGGTCGCATAGCCCCGATAGCCGTCCCGGGTCTTTGGCGTCGGAGAGGCCTGCCAAACATCCTCGTATCGAGATGGAGTCTCCTGGACACGTAAGTGCTGTAGTCCTCGTGGACTCTCCTCCAGGGGAGCCGACGTCAGGCCCGACGCCGTCGGGGCCCGAGTCGGGGGCTGCTGGGTCTCCTGAGCTCGGACTCAGGTTGACGGCCTTGGAGAGTAGCATCACTGCCTTCATGGAACAGCAGCGAGCATTGATCGCCGGTCTCACCGGTGCATCTGCCCGACCACCGGGACCTCAACGTCCAAGTCGACCCTGGAGGCCGAGCCGATCCTCGAGTCCATGCGGGCTCGAGTCGATCCTCGGCCACGGTCTCCCTCGGCCTCCCGTTCGGGACCGAGGTCGTCGACGCCGGTACCCTCGGCGTCGGGGCAGAGGGCATCGGTGCCTGCCCGACCGGAGCCGCTCGATTCCTCCTCTGCGGAGTCGGGCTGGGAGACGGAGGACGAAGAGTCACCCGATACTTATCGGACTCGGTGTGTCCCATCGGACTCGCCGGAGTCCGAACCTCGGAGACTATCCCCACCGGAGGATACCCGGTTCTCGGACTTCATGCGTGATATGGCCAAGGCCTTGGCCTTCCCCGCGGATCCCGAGGAGGAGCCTCGAGCCGAGGAGCTCGAGGCCCTCCAGTATGACTCTCCCTCCGAAGGAGGCCTTTACTGTTCCGGTTCCTCCGATGCTGGAGCGGCTGCTCTTCGGCATGTGGGAGACCCCTGCCTCGAAGCCGGTGTTAAGCAAGCGGGTCGATTCAATCTATCGAGTCCGCAAGAGCCCCGGGTTCCAAAAGGCGCAATTACCGCACCACTCCATGGTTGTGGAATTGGCCATGCATCGACTGAAAAGTCAGAAGATGCACTCCTCGGTGCCTCCCAGCTGGGAGGCCCGGAACCTGGATGCCCTCGGTAAGAAGTGCTTCCAGGGCTCTATGCTTGCTTGCCGTGTCCAGACTTACCAGCTCTACATGGGCATGTACCTCCGAGACCTGGCAAAGGAGATTGCCGGGTTCTCTGCTGGTCTCTCCGAGGAACCTTTGCAGAGGTTCCAGGCCTTGTCCACTGGTATTCGAGAGTGCTCGAAGTTTATCTCTTGAGCAACCTACGATGGCTTCGAGGCTTCGGCTACAGTCATCCGCCCTCGAGCCATGGGTGCAGGACAAGTTGGTCGATGTCCCCTGCCGAGGTGAAAACCTCTTTGGCAAGCCCATGGCTGAAAAGGCTGCAGAACTCGAGACCGAGACTCTGACCAGGACTAGGCTGTCCAGAAAAACCTCTGCCCCTTCTCAGAAGAAGGGCTCGGGGAAAAAGCCCTTTTACCCGAGGAAGTCCTCTGCCTATAAACCATACCCTCATTATCAGGCCTCTGCAGCTCCCCAACAGGGGTCAGCAGGCCAAGGGGCAGGGTCATGGGCCCCGTAGGCAGAAAGCCACCAACACCGGCCCCTGCTCAGCAGGGTGGGGGGTTTTGACTCAGCAAGCATAGCCTCTTCTCCTCACCTGGCTCACATCAGCACAGGAGGCCGGCTGGCCCACTTTGCCCACAGGTGGTCAGCCGTCACATCAGATACCTGGGTACTCCATATAGTCCAAAAGGGCTATCTTCTCCATTTTCACCAGGTACCTCCCTCCTATTTTCCAGGGGAGCCTCCAAGACCCCCTCTGCACAGGGACCTACTCCTTCAGGAGTTAGCAAGTCTGCTAAAGGACCAGGCTGTGGAACCGGTGCCCCACCACCTGAGAGGTCACGGCTTTTATTCCAGGTAATTTCTGGTACCAAAAAGAAGAGGAGGCCTCAGACCCATCCTAGACTTGGGCAACCTCAACAAGTTCCTGGAGAGGGAAAAGTTCAAGATGCTTACCCTTGGAATCCTGCTGCCCTACCTCCAGCAGGGAGATTGGCTATGCTCCTTAGATCTAACGGATGCTTATACGCACATCCTTATTCGTCCAGACCACAGACAGTATCTCAGATTTGTTGTGGGGGGAAACCACTACCAGTACAGAGTACTTCCCTTTGGCCTAGCCTCCGCTCCCAGGGTGTTCACCAAGTGCCTGGCAGTGGTGGCGGCCTACCTGAGGCTTCAAGGTCTTTTTGTGTTTCCATACCTGGACGACTGGCTCATAAGAGGCCAGTCTTCACAGGAGGTCAGTCAGGCCACCCTTCGCACTGTGGCTCTGCTTCAGCACTTGGGGTTTATCATAAACTTCGCAAAGTCCACTTTGCTCCCGTCCCAGAACTTGGAATTCATAGGAGCAAGGCTAGACACTCTTCAGGCGAGGGCTTTTCTGCCAGTGGACAGGGCCCTCCGGTTGATGGATGTAGCTAGGCAGTTTCACAGCAATTCCCTGGTCTCTGCCAGGCAATTCCTGAGACTTCTCGGCCATATGGCTTCCACGGTTCATGTCACCCCCAATGCCCGCCTGCACATGCGGCCTGCTCAGTGGAGCCTTCGAACTCAGTGGCATCAGGCCACAGGGAGCCTTGCAGACTCGGTGAGTGTATCCACCCTGCTCATCTCCTCTCTACAGTGGTGGCTTCATCTTCCTAATCTGGTACTCGGAGTGGATTTTCAACCCCCTCCGCATTCTCGAGTGCTGATGACAGATGCTTCTCTTCTAGGTTGGGGAGCACATTGCCAAGGGACATGTACTCAGGGTCTCTGGACTCCTTGGGAGACTGCTCAGCAGATAAACTTCCTAGAGCTACGGGCGATACGCCTAGCTCTGCGAGCCTTCTCCCACCTCACGTCGCACCAGTCTGTACTGGTCCAGATGGACAATCAAGTTGCCATGTTCTACGTGAACAAACAGGGAGGCACAGGCTCCTTCCTTCTCTGTCAGGAGGCACAACGGCTCTGCTCTTGGGCCGTCAATCACGGAATCCTCCTCAAGGCTGTCTACCTCCCAGGTCAAGAAAATTACCTGGCGGACAGACTGAGCAGGATCCTGCAACCACACAAATGGAGATTGAACCCGTTGGTGGTTCAGCAGATCTTTCTCAGGTGGGGCCTCCCCACCATGGATCTTTTCGCCAGTCCTCTGAACCGGCAACTCCCGAGATTCTGCTCCAGACAACCGCATCCTCTCAGGGTAGCAGCGGATGCGTTTCTGATCTCGTGGTCCCAAGGCCTGCTATATGCGTTTCCTCCCACGCCACTAGTGTCTCGGACACTGTTCAAGGTCCTCAAGGACAGAGCCTCAATGATTCTGATAGCCCCCAGGTGGCCGAGGCAGCCGTGGTTCCCACTCCTGTTGCAACTGGCGGTGGACTCTCCCCTGCCTCTGGGACTTCAACACGATCTCCTGTTTCAGGACCAGGGGTCTCTCTTGCACCCCATCCTCCAGTCCCTTCATCTGATGGCTTGGCTGCTGAAAGGGTAGTCCTGGCTCCCCTACTCCTGCCTAGAGAGGTGGAAGACGTTGTCTTGGCCTCTAGGCGGCAATCCACCAGGAAATCCTACTCTCAAGTGGCGTAGATTCTCCACATGGTGTGCTCAGCACAGCGAGAATCCGTTCTCGTGCTTGGTAGTGGTAGTATTGCAACATTTGCTTTACCTCTCCAATCTAGGCCTTAAGTCCAACTCTGTCAGGGTTCATCTCAGTGCTTTCTCAGCGCACCACTCGCCGGTGGACGGAAGGCCTCTTTCCAACCACCCTTTGGTGGCTCGTTTTCTCAGAGGCCTCCTCCTGCTTAAGCCTCCTTTGCGTCCACCAGCCCCTGAGTGGGATCTGAATGTGGTTTTACAGCGGCTTACTTGTCCGCCCTTTGAACCTATGGCTACCTGCCCTTTCCGTTTTCTCTCCTGGAAAACCTTGTTTCTGGTAGCTCTTACCTCTGCTCAGCGAGTGAGTGAGCTTCAGGCCCTAGTGTCTGATCCCCCCTTACACTAGGTTCTACAAGAATAGAGTAGTCTTACGGACTCACCCGAAGTTTCTTCCTAAGGTTGTCTCCCCTTTTCACCTCAATCAGGAGGTGGTTCTTCCGACCTTCTTTCCCAGGCCGCATGCCAACCGGGCTGAGATGGTCCTGCATACCCTGGACTGTAGGAGGGTGTTGTCCTTCTACCTTGACCGTACGCGGGAGCACCGGAGGGCTGTTCAGCTCTTCGTTTCTTTTGACCCCAATAAGTTGGGGCTCCCTGTCTCCAAGCGTACTTTGTCCATATGGGTCGCTGACTATATCGCTTCGGCTTATGGGGCAGCCGGCCTCTCGTTGGAGGGTCGAGTCACGGCTCATCGTGTCAGGGCGAAGGCTGCATCAGTGGCTTATCTCAGCTCTGTTCCATTGGCAGACATCTGCCGGGCCGCTACTTGGTCTTCAAGCCAGACTTTTGCGGCCCATTACTACCTTGAGAGGGAGTCCCGCAGGGACAGTGCTTTCGGACAGGCAGTACTCCATAATCTCTTTGGGGTTTAGGCAACTCCTACCCCTCCGGCCCTGGTGTTGGGCTACCGGTCGGGGGGCGTTCTCAGAGAAGATTCCTTCCTTACGTACTGATGAGCTAGAGGGAGCTCATTTTTTCGGCTTGAGGTCTCCGGTAGCCTTAAGCTGGGGAGTCCCATAAGTGAGGACTGACTTCCTGCTTGGTCCTGGAGAAAGAGTAGTTACTCACCTGTAACAGGTGTTCTTCAGGAGCAGCAGGAATCAGTCCTCACAACCCTCCCTCCTCTCCTTGGAGTTGCAGTCATATGATTTATTTTGCTAATTTTTTGCTGTCTTTTAGCTATGTCATCAGACTGAGCAAGATGGCACCCTTGGGCGGGAAGGGGACCACGCATGCGCGCTGCAATTCCTTAAGGCCTTCTTTGAAAGCTGGGGAAATGCTTCGCACGAGGGCTCCGTCGGCGCCGACGTCACCCATATGTGAGGACTGACTTCCTGCTTGGTCCTGGAGAAAGAGTAGTTACTCACCTGTAACAGGTGTTCTCCAGGAGCAGCAGGAATCAGTCCTCATAACCCTCCCTCCTCCCCTGGGAGTTGCAGTTGTACATAGTTTATTTTTTCATTTTTGTGTGCTGTTCTTAGCTATGTCATTTGACTGAGGTAAGATGGCACCTTTAGGCGGGAAGGGAACTGCGCATGTGTGCCTGCATTCCCAAAGGCTTTCATAGAAAGCTGGGGAAATGCTCCGCTGGGGCTTCATCGGCGCCAATGACACCCATATGTGAGGACTGATTCCTGCTGCTCCTGGACAACACCTGTTACAGGTGAGTAACTACTCTGTCTCTGCTCCTTGTGTGTCTATAGTGCGGAAGAGACAGCTGGAAAGGAAATCATGTCTGCACCTGTGACTGCTGTGCTTGCTGTATCAGTGTTTCTATGCTGTAGACGCTGGAACTGCTTCTCCCAGTGGAGTGCATGAGGTCCTTTTGGGGGACTGTATCTGGTTCATTTTCAAACTTTATGTATGGGGGCTGTCACTAATTCTCCCCCCCCCCACCCCAAAATTTGATCCTGCACTTAAATCTTTGGAGAGTTGTTTTGCCCCCAGACAGACAATCTTTTATATATAATTTTTTTCCAACATTCCATTGAGTTGGAATTAAGAGTTATGCAGTTAACGCTGCTACCTGTTATCCTTTGTTATGAGTTAAACAATTTATGGGCTTAATTTATTTTAGACCCCAGTATAACATGGAAACATTGTAAAAGTCAGTTTATCGTCCCCTCTACTACCATGTGAGGGGAACATCAGTAATGAAGGTTCAATACATTTTCTTTTTTTATGGCTGACTTCCAAGTAGTCTTAAAATTGTTGTTGACAAATGAACACTGATCAAACTAAACTAGACAAAGCTTAAATCTTTGCAGGATAAATTGAGTGTTTTTCATGGTCAAAAATTACTTTTAAGGTTTTCCAGACCGTGTCCTTCTGTGCTACTATAATAAACCTGATAAGACCCATGATTGAGTTCAGCCTGGGGCCTGCACTGTCTACTATTCAATGACCAACTGGCTGTTCTCAATGTTAGGGGCAACTGAAAAGGACATTTTATGAGTGCTGAGATCAGCAGAGCAGTATGTAAGAATCAGTCAATGCTTTTAAAACAAATGCAATCCTCATACAGTGAAAACTGTATTTACTGTAGAATGCTTCATGACATTTTCCCTTACAAGGAACCCAGAGAGAGACAAATGAAATCCAGTTAAAAACAAAAATGATGTTTTCCTGTTTCCCTCTTGGGATGGTAGGAGGTGATGAGCAGAGCAAGTGCTATGATATTGACGAATTTTCTAGAAAACCCCCCTCTTTTTGCTACTTTTAAGTGGGGAAAAAAAGGTATTGGGGGAGAGAAGATATATTAATAGTTTGTGCTGGCAATTGCCTCTATACCTGTGTGTACATCAAAGACCTGCATTAGGGAATATCTGGTTAGTAGCACGATGACGACGAAGAGGCATTAGATTTTCATAAAAATTGTGGAGAGCTGGTTTATAGTTCAACCCCTTTGTCTACAAGGTGGCAAGGTAATTTTATCTGGAAAAACCGTGTCAATTTGGGCGTTAGAATTGCTTGCCTGTCTCTTCATAGTTAGTGTTTTTAGTCTCTCCCCATTCTTCAGACACATCATACGTTGACCCTGTTACCTAGTTAAATAAATGTGCAGTGATCCAGTTAAACCAAAAGAGAGAAGCATGAACAGAAAATAAACAGGCTGCAGAAACAAAAAAAAGAAAGGCAAAATGATGCCCAATGGTCCTAATTGTTGCAAAGAAACTCTTTCTCCGATGTTCAGCTTTCTTTTTTGGTATTATATGAATACTTAATAATTACTAATAATTAATAATTAAACACCGCCGCCCGTCTCCTCACTTTTTCTTCCCCTTCTGATCACATTACACCCTGCCTCTTCTCCTTTCATTGGCTCCCCGTTAAATTTCGGCTCATCTATAAATATCTCATCATCACTCACAGGGTTCTCTATACTAGCACTCCTCGGTATCTCTCTGATCTTATCTTTCATCAGCCTACCCCCGGTCTCCTCCGTTCATCTCATACCAACCGCCTCTTCCTCCCTTCCCCATCTCAGGCCCACCTTGAACTTACCCGCCATTCCACCTTCTTCTTCTTAGCCCCCGCCCTCTGGAACTCTCTTCCTCACACCCTCCGTACTGAGTCCTCCTTCCCTCAATTTAAAGCTCTCCTCAAAACCCACCTTTTCTCTCAAGCATTTGATCTTCCAGCCTCCCCCGAACTATAACTATCATCCAACACTCCTGCCCGCCATGTCCCACTCGACTGCTACCCCCTACTCTTCCTTTCCCCCTGCGTTTTTGTGTCTAGCTCTCCAGTCTCTGTCCTTTTTTTTCTTTCTCTATCTCTCACTCATTCTTTCCTATTATTTAATGGCGTTCCTTTCTCTCTTTATTTTTCTGTAGCTGCCTTTTATTGTACACCGCCCTGATACTCCGGTCCTGGGTGGTATATCAAGCCTGAATAAATGTAAATGTAAATAAATGTACTGTACCATATAGCTTTGATATTTTATCAGTGTTAATGATCTGTACCCTAAAATGCAGAGACACAGTTCTAACTTTACCCATTTCTGCTGAATTTTAAACATGTGGAGGGGTATTTTAGAAAGGACAGTCAAGTGCAGTCTGGGATGTCTAAGCCACAGTTTCTGGGATAAAAACCCCCCAAAAAAACAAAAAAAAAACCCCATGCATGTCCACGTGCAGACATGATTTCACAAATGTGTACGTATCCGATATGGACGTCTGTGGGGTATCTAAATAGACATCCCAGAATTGCATTTCAGAACCTGGATATCTAGGAATAGACTAATGGTTAGAGTAGTGGGCTAGGACCAGGAAATCCAGGGCTCAAATCCTCAGCTGCTATCATTTGTGATTGTGCTGAGTACTGGGGATGGAGTGTTTTCTTCTCTACAGTCTCCGGATGTTTTTCAGCAAAAACAAGCATTTTCCCAGTGCTTATTAGTGCCTGGAGCAGGTCTGAACTTAAATGAGACTCTGCACTTTCAGGACATTTCTTAGATCAGGCAGTGATGTCCAGCCACGCCTTCAAGTCTGAACATACTCATGTTGGGAACATCCACAGATCCGGCTTCTAATATGACTCTGGAGAGGTCTCTGTGCTTTGGGCACCTTTACATACAAAGCAGGAATAGGGCTTCCAAATGACCCTCACAATGCTTCCTCTTTGCTGTCACTGCATCTTGCTTTCTGTATAGGCCAGTGATGGCTAACCTTTTTGAGCCCGAGTGCCCAAACTGCCGCACAAAACCAAAGAATTTCCTCAAAGTGCCAGCACGTCAATTTGCATAAATATTTGCATAATGCTAACATACACTAACTTTTAGTAAACATGTCTCTTAATGAGTGTATGGATAAAGACAGACTAAAAGATTTCTACATTACTATAATCCAGTGCCAACCGCCAGGCACATTAGGAACTACTACAAACACTGCCCATTTAGAACCAATAGCAAACCCGCCGTATCCTAACAGCACTACCAGGACTCACAAAGCACCACACCATACCTATCAAAAGGCAACACTGCAAATATTAAACCAATACATTTCAGACAATAACAATACATGACCTACTGGGGAAAGAGAACAAGTGGCAATGTCAAAAAGAATTACATAAACAGAATACCTCAGCTCAGTTGCAATTGCTCCAGCCACTTTCTTCTGGTTTCTTCATGTTTTCTGCTAACTTTCCATCATCTGCTGTCCATTTGTCCTTCTTTCTCTCTTCTAGTTTTTTTTTTTCCATTCTCTCTCTCTACATCCGCTTTAACATACTAATCTTTCTCCTTTTGCTCTTTCCTCATTCCTATTTCATCCACTCAAATTTTACCCCTCCATCCTCAATCCCCACTTACTCTCCCAATACCCGGCCAATTGTAGATTTTTTATCCCTCCCACACAAAATATTTTTCCCCCTCTCCATTTTACTCTCCCAGCCCCATCCCATTCTAATCCTCCCCCAACATCAGCTCCCTTCTAGTTCCAGCCTCACCCAGCATCCATTCCCTTCTATTCCCTGCATCAGCCCATTTCCAGTCCTAGCAACCCCACAACCCAATACCAGTCCTAGCCCGCCCCATCAACTCACTTCCAGCCCTAAACCCCCATCACCCCATTTCCAGACAGCCCCATCAGCCCACAGCCCATTAGCAGTCCTACCCCCCAGCCCATTAGCAGTCCTACCCCCCCGCCCGCCCGCCCGCCCATTAGCAGTCCTAACCCCCCCAGCCCATTAGCAGTCCTAACCCCCCCCCCTCCTGCCCATTAGCAGTCCTAACCCCCCCCTGCCCATTAGCAGTCCTAACCCCCCCCCCTCCTGCCCATTAGCAGTCCTAACCCCCTCCCCTCCCCCTCCCCCTCCTGCCCATTAGCAGTCCTAACCCCCCCCCCCTCTGCCCATTAGCAGTCCTAACCCCCCTCCTCCTGCCCATTAGCAGTCCTAACCCCCCCCCCCCCCCGGCAAATTTTTTAAAAAAAAGCAGGCTCTGGCTGCTGCCGCGGCAGATTACAATGTCCCGCGGGGCCGCCTCCGCCCGCTCAGCCCCTCGGCAAGGGCTTTCAGATTCGCGAGGGAGAGCGTCTCCCTCGCGTCTCGGTTAAGCCCGCAGGGGCTAATGGGAAATTTCCCTTCAGTCCCTCGCGTCTAAAGGGGCTGATGGGAAATTTCCCATTAGCCCCTGCGGGCTTAACAGAGACGCGAGGGAGACGCTCTCCCTCGCGAATCTGAAAGCCCTTGCAGAGGGGCTTAGCGGGCGGAGGGGGCCCCGCGGGACGCTGCATTCTGCCCTTGCCGCGTCCGCGGCAGCAGTCAGAGACAGCTTTTTTCTTTTTTTTGCGGACCTATTGCCCGCGTGCCAGCTGCAAGGCCTTCGCGTGCCACAGCTGGCACGCGTGCCATAGGTTCGCCATCGCTGGTATAGGCTGTGTTCCTCCCCATATGCATGTCTAATATAGTACTGTTACACCAGTTATTCACAGCTGACTGGTGATGGAGGACAGCCTAACAAATGTGCATCATCTTTCAAAAGACTGGATTGGATTGCAAGAAATTTCCATACTGCCAGTTCAAAAGTCGCTCCCACAACAGTAACGTTTTTAAAGAGATTCTCAACTATATATACAGATAAAACAGGACTGCAAAACATTTTTTTTCGAGAGCTGTTTTGGTTATTCCACGTAATCTTTGTTTTTTGGTGCTCTGAATCCGAAAATGATCTCCATTTTGTCATAGGACATCACGTTTCCTGACAATTTAGGTAACTATGTTAAATAAGGCAATACCTCAAAATAAATGGAAATGTTGTTGATCTCCAGGAACAAGCAGGAATACGTCATCACATATGGGTACGTCGGCACCGACGGAGCCCGCGCGGGAAAGCTCCCCAGCTTTTCAGATTAAAAGCTTTTGGGGCCTCCCACTGCACATGCGCGCTGCCTTCCCGCCTTCCTGACCAGCTCTCGTCAGTTTCTTTTTTTCCGCGGAGCCAGCAGGTCGTGTTCCTGTCACCGCTGAAGAAATTGTTGATTTTATTGTTTTCTTTAGACCGCGTACCTGCCTTCCCCATTCTGAAACCGGTACTGCCGGTCTCTCTTTCTTTCTTTTAAAAAAAAAAATATATTTTTTTTTCTTTTCTTCAGCACAGCTTGGTACTTTGTTAGGCCTTCAGGCCTACACAAATTCTCCTCATGGAGAAGCCAGTTCCTGGTTTTAAAAAGTGTACCAAGTGCAGTGCTGTCATTCCTCTTACAGACACCCATGAATGGTGTCTTAAATGTTTAGGACCTGACCATTCCAAAAACTCCAGTGGGCAAATCCTCTAAAAGCAAATCTCTTTCTAAAGATCGAGAGGCTCTCAATTCTGAGTTCGAGGATTCTGCCCAGGCCAAAAAACCCCGGCGGGAGGCTCCGGCCTCCAAAGCAATCATGGGGTCACAGGTTGACATCGATGGCGCGGCCTCGACAGATCACCTGTTGTACTGCTCTGGGGTACCGGCCCATACCGGTACCGACATCCAGGCAGCAGTGGCGTCTATGGGCAATACTGTCCAAGTCATGCAGCAGGCCATTCTGGCTTTTATTAATGCTGCTACGCCCTCGGTACCGCAGCCAGCGGTACCGGGTCCGGTTCCAGTAATGGCTTCCATACCGGAACCGAGGCCATCGTCTTCCAAACGCAGATCGGTTCCGCATGCCGGATCCGGGCTTTTGCCCGGTACCGATCCCATACCCGGTACGCCCGATGTCGATACCGAACGGTATGCGTATCGTGCGTTGGAAGCACATAGAGGATACTCTGCTTCTTCAGAGGATTTTAACTCCTCTGATGATTCTGATGAGTTCTCCCTTGATCTTCCTGAGGAGCCTTCTTCTCCTAACAGGAGAATGTCTCCACCAGAGGATTTGTCCTTTCAGGACTTCATCATAGAAATGGCTAAAGGTCTTTCTATTGCTTCATCCTCTGAAAAGGAACCCAGATCAAAGAAACTGGATATTTTAGGATACTCTAAGTCTCCTAAAGAGGCAGTCACCCTGCCTATCCATGAAATCCTTCAAGAACACTTGATGGACTTATGGGAGGCTCCTCTAACATTGTCTCCTTCTTCTCGCAGGTTGGACACCATGTACCGTGTCCCCCCTTCTCCTGGTTTCCAAAAAACCCAGTTGCCTCACCATTCTATTGTGGTGAAGTCTGCACTGAAGAAGATAAAGAGTACCAAAAGACACTCTTCTACTCCTCCAGGGCGAGAATGTAAGACTCTAGACTCTTTTGGCAGGAAAATTTTCCAGGCTACTATGCTTATAGCCAGGATTAATTCCTATAGTCTTTACATGGGCATGTTTCTCAGTGAAATCGCTCTAAAAGTTCGGCATTTTGCCCCCTTTATCCCTGAGGATAAGAGGGAGCAGTTCATTTCCTTAGTGAAACACCTTTTGGATATTTCAAAGTTCTCCAACAGGGCAGCTTTTGATTCCTTTGAGGGTGCTGGTAGGGCTTCGGGCATTGCTATAGCAGCCCGACGTCTTGCTTGGCTCCAGGCTTCTGATCTAGAACCTTGGGTCCTAGATGGCTTACGAAATCTGCCCTGTACAGGTGAGAACTTATTTGGTGAGGAGTGGCAAATTAAGGCCACTCAAATGGATGCAGAAAATGCCACCTTAGATAGACTTTCTAAGTCTACCTCCACTCCTGCCAAGAAGAAGTCTTTTAAGAGGCCTTATTACAAGAAGTCCAGATTTTCTACAAATACTGGCCAACAATCCTCTCAGCCTCGTTTTGCTGCTAAACGTCAGCAACCTAAACAGGCAAGGTCAAAGCCTGCGGCGTCTGCTACGCCTCAGCAGGCTCCACCCCCTCAGGGGTTTTGACTTGCCACTAGAGAACTTAACTTTTCTGGCTCTAGAACAACCAGAGCCCCTCACCATACCCGGAAGGTTAGCTCACTTTGCTCCCAGATGGGAGCAAATTACATCAGAGCAATGGACCCTCTCTATCATCAGAGAGGGTTACAAACTCCATTTTTCCGACCTTCCTCCTTATACTATGGTGAGGCAGTTCAATTCTCCCCCATCTCTCCTGGCCCTCTTGGGTCAGGAAGTCTCCTCCCTCCTTGCCCAGGGGGCAATAGAGGAGGTCCCTCTTCTTCAACAGGGACGGGATTCTACTCCCCTTATTTTCTAATACCAAAGAAGACAGAGGGCTTCAGACCAATTCTGGATCTGAGAGAATTGAACAAATTTCTTTTCAAGGAGAAATTCAAAATGCTTTCTTTGGGCATTCTCCTTCCATACCTTCAGAGTCAGGATTGGCTTTGTTCTCTAGACCTCAAGGATGCGTATACACACATACTCATCCACCCATCCCACAGAAAATACCTTCGATTTCTGTTTCAGGGAAAACATTTCCAGTACAGAGTACTCCCCTTCGGTCTAGCCTCTGCTCCAAGAGTGTTCACCAAATGCATGGCAGTCGTAGCTGCCTTTCTAAGAGGCATGGGAATTTTCATATTCCCATACCTGGACGACTGGCTCATCCGAGCTCCCTCTCAGTCCCAGGCCCAAATTTCCCTGGACCGCACAAGGCGTCTTCTGCAGTATCTGGGACTGGTAGTAAACCTTCCCAAGTCTCAACTAATCCCTACTCAGTCTCTCGAGTTCATAGGGGCCCAGTTAGACACCATCACTGCAAGGGCCTACCTGCCTCAGGTCAGGGCCCAACGCCTGCTGAGTTTGGCCTCCCAAGCTCAGTCCAGCAGTCATTTGACAGCCCGGGAAATGCTGCGACTTCTGGGCCACATGGCCTCCACGGTACATGTGGTGCCCTACGCTCGTCTGCATATGAGAGCAGCTCAATGGACCTTGGCCACCCAGTGGACTCAAGCATCTGGAGCGCTCTCCGACCAAATACTCACCTCAAGCCGTCTATTTTGGTCCCTCCAATGGTGGACATCCACCAAGAATCTGTTGTTGGGGGCCCCCTTCCAACCTTTGTTGCCCCAAGCAACCCTCACAACAGATGCCTCCCAAACAGGGTGGGGAGCTCATCTTCAGAACCTCTCCACTCAGGGCACTTGGTCTCCACAGGAGGCCACCCTTCATATCAACCTCCTGGAACTGCGAGCGATTTACCTTGCCCTCAAGGTCTTCTATACCCTCCTTGTCACCTGACTGTCCTAGTTCAGACAGACAATCAGGTAGCCATGTTCTATATAAACAAACAAGGAGGGACAGGCTCTCTGTCGCTTTGCAACGAAGCTCTCAGAATATGGGCCTTCGCCAGAGAGCATCAAATTCACCTTCTTGCAGTGTATCTTCCAGGAGTTCAAAACTCTCGTGCAGACAGACTCAGTCGAGTTCTGCTTCCACACGAATGGTCCCTACATATGGACCAGATACGCAGAATCTTTCAGGAATGGGGGACCCCGGACATAGACCTCTTTGCAAGTCCGTGGAATGCCAAACTTCCCCGGTTCTGTTCCAGAACTCGGTGTCAGGGAGCTCAGGCCCACGATGCCTTCCTCCTGCATTGGGGTCAGGAATTCCTCTATGCCTTTCCACCCATTCCTCTAATATCCAAGACTCTGTTCAAGCTCCAGAGGGATCACGGGACTATGATCCTCATAGCTCCCCGCTGGCCACGCCAGGTGTGGTTCCCTCTACTTCTGCATCTCTCCCAGGGATCCTCCCTGGACCTGGGAGCTGCGCCAGACCTTCTGTCTCAGGAGGAGGGGACTTTGTGGCACCCAAACCCCAAATCCCTACATCTCAGAGCTTGGTTACTGAAGGCCTAAGTCTTCAAGACTTTAATCTTTCTCAACCTGTGACAGATATCCTTCATGCCTCTAGGAAACCTTCCACGAGGCGTTCTTATGCTTTCAAATGGAAACGTTTTTCCATTTGGTGTGCTCAGCAGGGTCTTGACCCTCTAGCACTTCCTTTGAATTCCCTCTTGGACTCTCTCCTGCATCTTTCAAATGCAGGCCTTAAGACGAATTCAGTAAGGGTCCATTTGAGTGCTATTGCAGCATCCTTAAAACCTATAAATGGACAACCTGTCTCCTCTCATCCTCTTGTTGCACGTTTCATGAGAGGCCTGACTCTAACTAAACCTCCCATCCGACCTCCTCCGGTAGCATGGGATTTGAACCTCGTTCTAGGTCAGCTTATGAAGCCACCTTTTGAGCCTTTGGACTCTACCTCCTTCAAATTTCTTTCCTGGAAGGTTGTTTTCCTTATTGCAGTCACTTCGGCTCGCCGCATCAGTGAACTGCAGGCTTTAGTGGCTCATCCACCTTATACTAGGTTTCATCATGATAAGGTGGTCCTTAGGACGAATCCCCACTTTATGCCCAAAGTGGTCTCGCCTTTTCATCTTAATCAAGAGGTATATCTACCTGTCTTTTTCCCGGCTCCTCATGCATCCAGTGCAGAGAGGAACCTTCATACTCTGGATTGTAAAAGAGCTCTTGCCTTTTACCTCAACAGGACTCAACCACATCGAAAGTCTTCCCAACTTTTCGTGGCTTTTGATCCTTCTCATTTGGGACTTCCAGTCACCAAGCGTACACTTTCCAATTGGATCGCTCAGTGTATTTCTTTTGCTTACCAGAGTAAGAACATTTCTATGGAGGGCCATGTCACAGCTCACAATGTGAGGGCCATGGCCACTTCTATGGCTCATCTTCACTCTGTGTCCATAGATCAGATCTGTCGAGCAGCCACTTGGGCCTCGGTTCATACCTTCACAGCCCATTACTGCTTGGACAAGGACTCCCGCCGGGATGCCTTGTTTGGTCAGGCTGTCCTCAAACACCTGTTCCATACTTAAACAACTCCTGCCCACCTTCCCTGGATGGATGCCTGAGATCCATGCGAAGATGGTTTACCCTTGGAGGGGGATCTCCCAGGCATCTTAGCTAGGGAGTCCCCATATGTGATGACGTATTCCTGCTTGTTCCTGGAGATAGCACAGTTACTTACCTGTAACAGGTGATCTCTGGGAACAGCAGGAATTAGTCATCACAACCCACCCACCTCCCCTAGGAGTTGTATCTCTATCTATCTATCTTCCTGTCCTCTCTCTCTATTGTCTCAGCTTTAAACTCGAACTGACGAGAGCTGGTCAGGAAGGCGGGAAGGCAGCGCGCATGTGCAGTGGGAGGCCCCAAAAGCTTTTAATCTGAAAAGCTGGGGAGCTTTCCCGCGCGGGCTCCGTCGGTGCCGACGTACCCATATGTGATGACTAATTCCTGCTGTTCCCAGAGATCACCTGTTACAGGTAAGTAACTGTGCTTTAAGTGCCGTCGAGTCGGAGTCGACTCATGGCGACCCTCTGGATAGCTATCCTAAATTGTGTTCGGTCTTCAGTCAGGCGGCTCATTGTTGACAGACTGGTACCTGTAGCTGCTGTTATTGTATCAATCCATCTCATTGCTGGCCTTCCTCTCTTGCGTTGACCTTCTATCTTGCCAAGCATGATTTATTTATTTATTTATTTATTTACTTACATTCTCTTATATACCACACTATTCTGCATCAGTGCGGTTTACGTTGAACAAACTGAAATTACATTGAACAGTGCATTATAACTTGGAGATAACTATTTTACAGGGAACATGGGCAATGGAGGGTTTAGTGGCTTGCCCAAGACCACAAGGAGCACCTGTGGGACTAGAAACCCCAGTCCTTCCGGCCCAAGGTTGCTGTCCTCTAGTGGGATTTGAACCCCTGACCTTCCGGCCTGAAGTACCTTGCCCCAACCACTAGGCCACTCCTTGTCTTTCTCTAATGATCTCTCTCTTCGCATGATGTGTCCAAAGTATGAAAGTCAAAGTCTTGTCATCTGAGCTTCTAAAGAAAGCTTAGGTTTGATCTCCTCTAGTACCGACTGGTTTGTTCTTCGGGCAGTCCATGGTATACACAGTATTCGCCACCAGCACCATAATTCAAAGGCATCAATTTTCTTCCTGTCTGTCTTTTTCACTGTCCAGCTTTCACATCCATATGATGTTATTGAAATACCATGGCTTGAACAAGTCGAATCTTTGTATGGAGAGAGACATCTCTGCTCTTGAGAATCTTATCTAGGTCTTTCATAGCCATTCTGCCAAGAACAATGCGTCGTTTGATTTCTTGACTGCTTGTTGCTTCTTTATTGATAGTTGATTCAAGTAGGTTAAAGTTGTTCACAATTTCAATTTCTTCTCCTTCAGCAATGAACCTGTTGATTATGCCAGTTGTCATGATCTTTGTCTTCTTTACATTAAGGTGCAGGCCCATTTTGAGACTGTTCTTTGATTGTGAGAAGCAAATGTTTCAGATCATCTTCACTTTCAGCCAATAATGTAGTATCATCAGCATAGCAAAGGTTGTTGATGAGTCTTCCACCAATCTTCACACCTCTGTTGTCTTCATACAATCCTGCTTCTCTGATGATTTGTTCTGCATATAAATTAAACAGGTAGGGGGAAAGTATGCAGCCTTGTCTTACACCTTTGCTTATTTTAAACCATTCTGTTTTTCCTTGTTCTGTTCGAACTGCTGCTTCTTGATCAATGTACAGATTGTGCAAGAGAACGATCAGGTGTTCTGGTATACCCATGCTTCTTAATTTGGCCCAGAGTTTCTCATGATTTACACAGTCAAAAGCTTTGCTATAGTTGATAAAGCACAAATAGATATCCTTTTGGTATTCTTTAGTCTTTTCAAGGATCCATCTCACATCCGCAATGATGACTCTTGTTCCTCGCCCTTTCCTGAACCCTGCTTGCACTTCAGGTAGTTCTTGTTCCAGGTATGGTTGTAGTCTCTTTTGAATAATCTTCAGTAGAATCTTGCTGGCATGTGGGATCAGAGCGATTGTTCGATAATTTGCACAGTCAGTTGGATCACCTTTCTTTAGTATTGGTATAAACACAGATCTTTTCCAGTCAGTTGGCCATGATGTTGTCTTCCATATTTCTTGGCAGAGCCTTGTAAGTATGGTAACAGCTGCATCAGATTGCTGCAATACTTCTATAGGAATGCTATCAATGCCTGGTGCTTTGTTCTTTGATAAGGCTTTCAATACTGCTTCAACTTCTTCTTTCATCACCAATAGTTCCTGATCATAAGGTACAGGTTGAAACGGCTGTTGTTCCACTTGATCTTTATCATATAAAAACTCTGTATATTTTTTCCACCTTTTCTTGATCTTCTCAACATCATTCAACATAGAACCTTGAGCATCTTGTAACATTCCAGTTCGAGGCTGGAACTTTTTCCTTAACTCTCATAGCTTTAGGAAAGCCGATCTTGGAAATAGTCTTATAAAATGGAAATAGACTTATAAAATTAAAGTTTTATTACACTATTTTCATGAAAATACTTTTTTGAACTGAAATGAGCTCACCTACACACACTAAACTCGATTCTTCTTCCTTGTGAGGCTCCTCTTGGTGCGTTTATGCTTGTGAGTAGCATCTGGAATGTCTCTCTGAAGCATCCAGCAGTAATCTGCCATCATTGTAATGCTCCATTTTCCCTGGTATCTCCTTTCCATCTCTTTAATGTCTTGGTGGAATCGTTCACCTTGTTCCTCACTCACAGCTCCCAAATTTTCAGGAAAGTAGTCAAGGTGGGACTGGAGGAAATGCACTTTCAAACTCATCAGGCAACCTAAAGCTTGAAATGCTTTCAGCATTCGTCCGACGATCTTTTTGTAGTGAGGATCTTTGTTATTGCCTAAAAATTTCTGTACGACTTCTTTAAATGCAATCCACCCTTCTTTTAGAGGATATGTCATGGTATTGACAAACTCTTGATCAACTATAAGCCTTCTAATGTCTGGTCCGACTAACACACCTTCCTTCAATTTTGCCTCCGACAGGCCTGGAAACTTGGTGACCAAGTATTTGAAGCATTCTCCAACTCTTGGAAGTGATTTTACAAATTGCTTCATCAATCCCAATTTTATGTGGAGAGGTTGTAGAAGAACTTTATGGGAAGGTACCTAAGTTTCTCGAAGGACATTTTTTTCACCGACTGTTAGCACCCTCAGCTGCCAACTCTTCTTGGTCCAGTGATTTTGTCGGTCTTGACTGTCCCATAGACACAGAAAACAGGGATATTTGGTATACCCAGCTTGTTGCCTGAGTAGCATACACAAGACCTTCAAGTCCCCACACACTTGCCAACCATGGTCTTCATATTTAAGTTTACGAAGAACCAATTCCAAGTTCTCGTAGGTACGGAATGATCTACAGGTATGGAAGCGTAAAAACCGTTGTGGAGTAAAACTGCTTTGAGACTTCTTTTTGAAGAATCTATAAAAAGACGCCATTGCTCTGAATCATATTGGATTTTAAATTGACCCATCAGACCTTCGACATCGATGCAATAAACCAACTTGTCTTCCTAGGCGAAGTAAGGAACGAACTCCTTTTCACGATGTCTGAACCATGAAGATGACACTCCTGGCAACAATAAATTTCTGCTTTTCAGCCTTGATCCGAGTAACTCAGCGGCATCTTAGGGAAGATTCAAGTCTCTTACCAAATCATTCATCTCCTCCTGAGAAAACAATTTTGGTCTTGTATCATCTTCAAAGTCAGAACTTGATTCGTCATCTGGTTCAGGTATGACTTCACCTTCATCGGAGCTAGGTATCTCTTCCAAGGTAGCAGGGGGCTTGGGTACTGGTATATCTGTGCCATGGGGGATGGGACGACTTGCTGAGTGAAGATTGGGGTATGAAATGGAATGCTTCCATTTGGAATTAAACCCTTTCACATCGCATGAACAAAAGTAACAGTCGTCACTATGGTTCTTTTGCTCTCGCCATACCATAGGAATCCCATAACGGAAAGATTTTTTCTTACCCTTGAACCAGTTTCGGAGGTTCTCAACACACCGTTTGCACACTTTATGAGGCGCCCAGACTTTATCTTGATCTCCAATTTTTAGTCCAAAGTATGCAAAGTATACTTTTTTCACAAAGTCTGTAATAATCTGCTGTTGCTTCAACACTGTATAGTCACCACAGATGAAACAGAAACTGTCTGGCGAATTAATACACTTTCGCGGAGCCATAACATAACGGTTGAAGAATGACGAGCTAACACGAATTGTGATGAAAAAGTGTGAACAGCCTAGAACCAAGAACCTGATGATGATTTGTGCACAAGTGTGGCATGCAGGAGAGAGCAGCTCTGTGTCTGTACACGAGACGTCACAGTGCTGGCCACGCCCCCCTGCACTGACCGGAGCTGCTGCTATCTGCCCTGTGTCTCCCTCCCACTGGATTCTTCAGGAAAGATTAACCTCTTCTACCATTAGAAGCACGGACTTAAAACTTGCTTAGCTTATGTATATATTGCTGACCATCATATTTACAGTGCTATATTTTTTTTTACATAACTCGGACAACCCCTTTAAGGTTTTTTTGGCATTTTATATCTTAAATGCACTTATGTGAATTAATTAATAGTAATTTGAAAAAAATTGATAAATTTGAAGACAATTTTGCATGTTGTGGCAAATCATGATGTCTAGGAGTTTTTTCAATATTTTATTTGTTTTCAGCACACCAAAATACATAGAAATTAGATGAAAATAATCAAACAGCTTTTTAGTTGCAGACCTGTGTAATTAAGTCTCAGAAATTATAACAAAAATAGAGGATATATGGGAGGCACAGATATCTGATTGGCAGGACCAGAACTTATTGGTATTGTTAGAAGACACTTTACAAGCTGGACTAGTTTTCAAGGACAGATGAGCCACCTAACATCAAATGAGTGACCGATACAGATAGGGATATGTAAATCACTACAGCCCAAGAAACACTCCCATTCATTATCTAATGTAGAAGCCCTAAATCCTTCTTCCATACCCTTGCAAGCCCAAAACACCTATCCATGGTAAGGTTTGAAAACCTAGATAAAACTGAGAGGCTATTTTTGATCGGGATGTTTTATGACTGGTATGCTCCAGCAGCTGTTTATCAGTAAATGTTATGAAATCTAATTTCTGCTAGAAAATTTCAATCTAGGGGTCAAAATAATCATAAAATCACATTCAGTCCTGTAAACAGTTTTTGTGGGGCCGTTAATAACTCTGTACCCAAGCAATTACTATTTACCTTTAAGATCTTATAATATTTTGGTCCAGTTTAATTAATTTATTTTCCAACAAAAATGACTTGCTTAATAATCCAGCTAATCCCCTCAGTGTGCATTGTGCATTAAGGTTACCTACTCTTAAGGAGAAAAAGGTACTATGCCTTTCCTGCCTGGAGGGTACTGGCACCTTTTTGTCTGTTGCTCCCTCTGTTACCTTTGATACTGGGATTACTGTCTGTCCGGGGGAGGGGGGGGGGTTTCTTTTCTTTAGTATCCGATATGCTAAGCATTTTTCCTTTGATATATTTAAAGAGCAATTTTCATGTAAGAGCATTAATCAGGTTGTTCAAAGTATCAACTCATCTGTGTCTTATTAGATTCTCTATAAGTGTAGTATTGTAGACCATTCCTCCTTGTTCTGATTCTGTAGGGTTTTGTTGTTGATGTTGTAATGAATTTTACAAATTAGTATGGTCACTTCTTGAACGTATATAATCAAAAATTTACTATGATGCGTTCAACTTAAACAGTATTCAAAAAGAACTTTTTTGTGTCACTATTGTGAATATAGAACATAAACCTATTTCCAAAGGTCTCAGACTTCTTGTAGCACAATTGGCTGACTAAAGTCTAGCCATTAGTGCTTGCTCGCATCAATGACCTTAATAATGGAAACCGGCTCGTGTTTTACTTGCACACAGCTAATGTATCGCTTGCTCCCAGCTATTTTTCTGTTTCGTGACGTATTCAGTAACAATTAAAAAATAGAAAAGTAGAAAACTGTTATTATAAATGTTCCGTCACTTAGCTGCACGCTTTTGTAACTTCCAAAATTCACCGCCATGTGTATCTTCAATAACATAGATCCCAGATCCCGACGCTCTTACGGGGCACCTCTGAGGCGTTTCACTGCCTACAGTTTCTTCAGGGGATCATATTCTCCTTCCCTTATTAGTGCTTATATATTGATGCTGCCCGCGTTCTGATATTCTTTAGAATGCATTCATTGTGAAGGTTGATCAGTTCACCATGAATGCATTCTAAAGAATATCAGAACGCGGGCAGCATCAATATATAAGCACTAATAAGGGAAGGAGAATATGATCCCTTGAAGAAACTGTAGGCAGTGAAACGCCTCAGAGGTGCCCCGTAAGAGCGTCGGGATCTGGGATCTATGTTATTGAAGATACACATGGCGGTGAATTTTGGAAGTTACAAAAGCGTGCAGCTAAGTGACGGAACATTTATAATAACAGTTTTCTACTTTTCTATTTTTTAATCGTTACTGAATACGTCACAAAACAGAAATATAGCTGGGAGCAAGCGATACATTAGCTGTGTGCAAGTAAAACACGAGCCGGTTTCCATTATTAAGGTCATTGATGCGAGCAAGCACTAATGGCTAGACTTTAGTCAGCCAATTGTGCTACAAGAAGTCTGAGACCTTTGGAAACAGGTTTATGTTCTATATTCACGATAGTGACACAAAAAAGTTCTTTTTGAATACTGTTTAAGTTGAACGCATCATAGTAAATGTTTGGTAATGAATTTTACGACATACGGTTCAATTTTGGTGGTTCAACTTTTGGAATAAAAGGCATGCATTTTTTATAGTAATCCCTCCTTGGTTTATTTAACTTTGCCTAAGCCTGCTCATCTTTTTGGCGCTGTAGTCATCAATGAATGTCTACATGAGGTTCCAATAACAAGCCCCGTTTACCTAGACCCATAAGGGTGGAAGTGGCTAAGTACGAATTGCTTTCAAAAACATCAATTGCTAATATCACCTTTAGAAACGGAATTCAGGACCAGCATGCAGAGCTTAATGAGTTTCTCGTGGATTATCTGGAAACGGAAATGTTTGAAGCCTGTGCCACTGCTACCGGTGCTCCTGTTACATTAATTGCATGCATATGCCCATGTGTGTTCTAGTATGGGGTCTTAATTGGCAGGTTTCAGTGACTTACAAATTCTTGATTCATATTCTAAAGAGGTTCAGCCCTCCTTATGTGTCAGAGTGATGTATGAATGTTGCACTGCATTTCTTATAGGACCCTAATTGACAGTATTTCTTCTCTCCTCCCTCAGTTAATGGAAGAGTTTGCCAATGACCTGCTACCTGAGAGAGATCCCCGCTATCAGGTTGTCAAAATGATATTTGACCAGCTAATAAACTTCAACAGAGATATGCCAGAAGTTGCCAAGATGGAATGGATTCTCCATGTTGTCGAGAAAGCAGCCACGAATGCCTTTGTGCTTCCAGTAAGCATAACGAGCATAGAAATGACTTTGTGGTGATAATGCCCAAAAACTGTTCGCTGAGGCCCCTTCCCTTTAACAGCTTAAAGTGTTTTTGCAGTTAGCTTTTGTAGCTAATGCATGCTAATTGACAGTAATTGAAAAATCTCAGCTTTATCTGTTTGGGGAGGGGGGGAGGTAGCCATGTAGTTAACATAGAGTAAAAGTTACGATCATGCGTGAATGGCTCAGTTGATAAGGCGTGATGCTGTTAGTTGCTCTCATGGTAATGAAATCACCATTTACTGTAAGACATAGTCCTGCCCACTCCACATCCCCTTCTGTGTTTAGTGTGCACTAACTGTGCACTCAACAGCTAACAATTATCATGCTGTTAGCTGTTTAACAGGGGCTAGGGCAGCATTGTACATAGGCCCTAAGTAAGAGTGAGAGAGAGAGTGCATGTGTGCGTATATGTATATAAAATAAAATTTTACACAATGCTACTGTACCTGAATGCAGCTTGTCTTGACCTAGTACTGAATAGGCATGACCTAATCCAAATATGTAAACACACACACACATTTTCTGCTTCCAGAACGGGCAAGTATTTGTTTTCACGGGATTACTTGAGACAGTGGCAGATGTCAATCAGCTATCGTGTATACTGGGACATGAAATTGCTCATGCTGTGCTGGATCACGTGGTAAGTGCTTTTCAGCTATTTAAATGAAATGCCTGAAATGCTGTGATAATAAATGAATGAAATGTCTTCAGATGGCAAAGGGCTAGTCAAGCCAGATAATTACGTGCACATTCTCTCAGGCCACCCATCATGAGACAGTTGAGCAAAGTTTGCAAGGAGCACTGTGAATAACGGATGCTGCCCACACTCCCAGGAAATCCATAGCACTAACCTGACTTAATGGGAGACACCAAGGGAAGAATAGTTTGGGAAATTTGAGAGAGCACAGCGTTTTGGATGATTTCTATAGATCATCAATGTCCTAGGTCAGAAATAATGCAATAGATATGTCAAAGCCTTGCCTTTCACGGTCTCTAAGCATTATGTCCCAGGGAGATGGCTACAGTCTGCCTTGGGTAATTATTTAGAGATTCCTGGAGTGGCATATAGCCACAAGATACTCTTGTCTATTGAAAACCTTTCAGCATGGCCAGTGCAGAATGTTCGAACAGCTTTTCTGCAAATCTTAAGAGATGAGGTGAATTTATTAATGTCTAGAAAAGAAGTAAAAACTGTATTTTCTGTGGAGGAATGAGCAATAACATGAGGACAGCACTGGATTATATTGGTTAAAGTATTTGGGGGTGATGGAAGGAAGGTTGGGAGGGAATTTGATATTTTGTCTTATCTCTCTACTTCTGTACCTAGTTGCACTGTAAATTATTTGAATGGCATTTTAGAAATACATAAATCAGGTCTTGGTCATAGTTACTTTCATTCAAGATATTGTTAAGAAATGCCAAATATTTATTTCTGCTTTTTGTCACTGTATAGGTAACTGCTTTAGGATCAGAGATTGGGGGGCAGTCTGATAGTACAGTGGCAATATCATGTGCTGCCATATGGGAGGCCGGGTTCCGTTTTAGCGTCTCAGACTAACCAGGGCATTGGTACTGCCTGGAGTAGTTGGCGCAGTGGAATAGCAATAGCGTATGAGTTGGATGCAAGGAGCTTGTGTACTTCATTTAGACAACCATCATCCAAAGACTCTTTATTTAAAACTGTTGCTATGATGACTTAGTGGAGAGGCCTCTAAGATGTGCAAAATCTCTGGCTCTAAATGAAAACTCATTACACCCTCCAGGGCTGACCCACCCATCAGGCAAACCAGGCGGCAAAGAACAGGGCAGCATAGAGCAGGACATTCAAAGCTGAACAGTAGATTTTGACAGCCAAGGGGGGAGGAGGGGCGTAAGGCTTAAGGTCTGCCTAGGGCACCAGCACCTCAAAGCCACTCTGGGACTGGCCCTGACACCCTTCACTTTGCACTTCCCCTGTCAGAAATGAATATTCTCCAGCTAGCCTGGGAGTTTAGGTATGAAAGAAAGTGACCTAATACAGAAAACAGAAAAATTAAAGGGCCTGTTTTACTAACGTGTGGTAAGCAGTTACTGATCAAATTAGCATGCTGTAATAGTTATTGCACAGATGCAATGTTTTACTGCATGTTGATATGGTGGTAATTGCCAATGCCCCATTCTCTACTCCTTTTTCACTCACTGCCACAGCAAGCAATCAGGGGCGGCCCAAGGGGGGTGCGGGGCCATGTGCGGAGACTCATTGTGGGCCTCATTTGCATAAGGGACCTCATTTGCATAAATTTGCACAATGTTAACATGCACTAACTTTTAGTAAACATGCCTCTTAATGAGTGTATGGATAAAGAAAGACTAAAAGATTTCTACATTACTATACTCCAATGCCAGGCACATTAGGAAGTACTACAAACACTACCCATTTAGAACCCATAGCAAACCCGCCGTATTGTAACAGCACTACCAGGACTCATAAAGCACCATTACCTATCAAAAGGCAACACTGCAAATATTAAACCAATACATCTCAGAGAATACCAATACATCTCCTACTGGGGAAAGAGAACAAGTGGCACTATCAAGTATAAACTACATAAACAGAATACCTCAGCTCGGTTACACGTGCAGAACACAGACCATCACCAAACAAAGAACAACGTATCACAATTTAGAAATAGGAAAACAATAATTAAACTGGGAACCCAAAAGCCAAACTTGGAATGTACAACAACACTGTAGAAATAAAACTATAAATTAATTTCTACTTGTACTAAACAAAATGCAGACGTTAAAGACGCACATTTCCCAGAGCTGACATATTCCAGTTAATAAATTCAAAATAAAGTATTTTTCTACCTTTTGTTTGTGCATTTTATTTTTCAATTACAATTGTTCCAGTCACTTTCTTCTGGTTTCTTCTTGTCTTCTGCTATCTCTCCATTGTCTGCTGTCCATTTGTCCTTTCTTCTCTCTTCTAGTTTTTTTCCATTCTCTCTCTACATCTGCTTTAACATACTGATCTTTCTCCTTTTGCTTTTTCCTCCGTTTCTTTATTCCTCTTTCATTCACTCAAATTTTACCCCTCCATCCTCAATCCCCACTTACTCTCCCAATACCCGGCCAATCATAATTTTTTCTTCCCTCCCACACAAAATGTTTTTCCCCTCTCCATTTCACTCTCCCAACCCCATCCCATTCTAGTCCTCCCCCAACATCAGCTCCCTTCTAGTTCCAGCCCCACCCAACATTCGCTCCTTTCTAGTCCCCCCATCAGCCCATTTCCAATCCTATCCTAACCCCCCACTATTTCCGGTCCAAGCTCTCCCATCCATTTCCAGTCCTATCCTAGCCCCACCATCAGCCCATTTCCAACCTTAGCCCCCCATCCATTTCCATTCCTATCCAAGCCCCCCCATCAGCCCATTTCCAACCCTAGCCTCCCATCAGCCCATTTCCAACCCTAGCCTCCCATCAGCCCATTTCCAGTCCTAGCCCCCCATCCATTTCCAGTCCTTTCCTAACCCCACCATCAGCCCATTTCCAGTCCTAGTCCCCTCCCCACTCAGCCTATTTCCAATCCTAGCCCCCTCCAACAGCCCATGTCCAATCCTTTCCTAGCCCCTCCATCAGCCCATTTCCAATCCTAGCTCCGCCCCAGTCATCCCATTTCCAATCCAAGCCCCCCTCTCCATCAGCTATTTCCAGTCCTAGCCCCCCCCCCCTTCCCAAAGAGCCCCGTGGCTATCTAAAATGCTGTAGAAGGAGCAAGAGAGGCCCCGGCTCACTTCTAACAGATGCCGAAATGAAGCGCGTCTTTTTCCTTCACTTCGGCAGCTGTACTGAAGTTTAGAACGCTGCACGCTAAGGTCTTAGGGGACTTCCTGTTTCCCGGCGCTCAGCGCAGCAGCATTCTAAACTTCAGTACAGCTGCCGAAGTGAAGAAGAAAGATGCAGTTCACTTTGGCAGCTCTTAGAGGTGAGCTGGGGCCTCTCCGGCTCCCTCTAAAGCCACCCTGCCTGCCATTCAATGTAGGATGTTGTTGGTGTGGGGCCTGCCATTCAATGTAGGATGTTGTTGGTGTGGGGCCTTCTGAAGTGCAGGGCCCTGTGCGAACAACATTCTCGCGCAATGCACGGGCCGTCCCTGTGGACAATGCCTTGAAGTTACTATTACTCTGCAGGTAGTGAGAAGGCACTTTAAAGAGGGGGAGGGGGGCAGGAGCAATCCCTGTAAACTCCTGCTCTGTCTGCTGCCTGGTCCAAAGCGGAGACAACTACATCTAGCACTAGGCCTACGGTACTAGTGCTAGGGGATAAGCTACCAAGTAAGGAGTGCAGGTGGAGGAGTAGCCTAGTGGTTAGAGCACTGGCTTGGTAACCAAGCAACCAGGGTTCGATTCCCACTAGCACTCCTTGTGGCCTTGGGCAAGTCACTTAACCCTCCATTGCCTCGGAAGAAAGGCCTGGCAATCTACTTCCGGTGACACTGCCAAGAAAACCCAGGAGTATCTGGGTCACCAGGAGTCAGGACTGACTCAAAGGCACACATTGTTGTAAGGAGTGCAGTAAGTGTTTCTGTGTTATCAGCAATACACCTGCCTTGCGGTAAAGATGTGATCTGTGCTGTCACTGCTAGCCATGCCCTCAACAATAACCACACAGGCTTTGCAGTTACAGTTCCTTAATTTTTGCAGCTAATGCACATAAGGCTGATCTGTCACTAGGTGGACAGGAGTGTGGGGGGGTGGCAGCACAGCGCCAGGCAGGCAAGATAGCAGCAGAATACAGTGCAGTGGCAGGCCTTTACGTTTCCTGCTGCCGCCGCCGCCGCCTGAACTTTACCAGAGCTGACTCATCAGAAGAGCAGCAGTGTTGCCACTGTGTCCAGCCCCTCTAACAAGACGTTTGCATTGGAGGGGCAGGACCTGACAGGCCATGAAACGCATGGTGCTCAAAGGCCTGCCATTGCTCAGCTCTTAGTTTTGCTGGGTCTGCTCTGGTGGCAGGCAGAAAGGAGGGGGAGAAGAGTTGCTGGACCCTTTTTTGAGAGAAAGAGAACTCTGGGAGGTAGAGGGAAGGGGCAGTGCTACCTACCTTGGGGAGGGGTAGGAGTGATGATGGCTACCTGGTGGGAGGAGAAGTAGGGAAGGGGAAGAGATGAGAAAGGGAGATAGGGCTTTGAGGCACCCAGGGTGGGGGGAGTAGGCTCTTCAGCTGCCCTAGGAGGAGGGGCGCACAGCTGAAGACTCATCTAAGGCATCAGATAGCCTTGGGCCAGCACTGAATGTATGGAGTTGTAAAACTTTAATAAACGGGCCCCTAAGTTTGAAAGCCTCATTTTCGAAAGTGTTTCTGCCATTCTTTGCTGGTACATGCTTTCCTCTGCTCTTCAAATTGTGTCCCAAGAAGGATTTGGGAAAAAGATTTTGCCATTTATGTTTTGCTTAAATATGATGATACACTCTGCTACTGCTTTTTTTTTCTTCATGGTGCAGTTTCAAAATAGTAATGGAGCTGCACATCCAAACCCCATTTACCCAGAAAGGAATGATTACATTCTAATGACTCTGCCTGACTTATACAACCTATTTTTGTCTTCTATGGAACCAGACTAATTTTGACTTTTAAGTTTTTCTCATTATTAACCTTTTGTCCTTAATGGATTCCTCATTACTGACTTTCCAGTTCCAGCACCAAACATTTTCAAGTTACCTTTCAGTTATTTGAGGCTGGGATACATACACGACATGATTCTAATGCTCTTTGTAGATGGAAACTGTTTCTTATCAAGTGATATTCAGTGCATTTGAATTCGGCTCATATTCGGCATACATCACTGTTCCAAAGCCTTGTTTATATATTCCAGCTGAATATATCATTCCTCCAGCGCACTTTTCTCACATGCAAAACCCATTATGACTGTGCCTGTCAGTTCAGAGATCTAGCGAAAAGGTCCTTTATATTCCTAATGGTGCCCTACAACAAGTAACGGAAATCCCATTCTTCATTGTGCTGAGGTGTTTTAGCATGCCACGGCCACCCTGTTTATTGTAGTAACAGAATGTCCTCGGTTTATTGCTCTGACATTTTGTTCTCGGTATTCTCCGAGTTGCCTGTCTGCATGCCTGGAATCATTTTATTCTGCACACTTGGGATTGTGAATAATGATGTGGCACTAATGTACGCATAAACATAGCTCTGCCTTCACGGGCATATTGTGTTGTCTCTGTACACATTAGTTTACTGGGGCGTGCACATATGTGCTGAAGTCAAGTCTCAGGAATCACTTTTCAGTCTGACTTCTAGCTTTAGAAAAGAAACTGCTGCTTGCATCAACAGGGTGCCACGTGGTAAACATTTGCAGTGGATTATGTTTGGATGACAGCTTTGAGTAGAAGGAGCAGGAGACATTTCATTTTTTTGACCAGCAGTTGTTTTCTTCTCCATCTTTAGGCTTCCAGCTCAGTTGGAACCAGGGCTGAGATTGGATTCTGTGTCAGCCTTCATTCAAAACTCCTAGAGACTATATTATTCCTATTTAGCTATTCCTCCTAACCAGGGGCGGCCCAAGGGGGGTGCGGGGCCATGTGCGGAGACTCGATGCGGGGCCTCATTTGCATAAGTGGTCTTATTTGCATAAATATTTGCATAATGTTACCATTCACTAACTTTTAGTAAACATGTCTCTTAATGAGTGTATGGATAAAGAAAGACTAAAAGATTTCTACATTACTATAATCCAGTGGCAACCGCCAGGCACATTAGGAACTACTACAAACGCTGCCCATTTAGAACCCATAGCAAACCCGCTGTATCCTGACAGCGTTACCAGGACTCACAAAGCACCAGACCCTACCTATCAAAAGGAAACACTGCAAATATTAAACCAGTACATTTCAGAGAATACTGGGGAAAGAGAACAAGTGGCAATGTCAAATAGGAATTACATAAACAGAATACCTCAGCTCAGTTACACATGCAGAACATAGACCATCACCAAACAAGGAATCGCAATTTAGAAACAGGAAGGCAATAATTAAACTGGGAACCCCAAAAGCCAAACTTGGAATGTACAACAACACTGTAGAAATAAAACTATAAATCAATTTCCTCTTGTACCAAACAAAGCGCAGACGTTAATGATGCACATTTCCCAGAGCTTTCATATTCCAGTTAATAAATTCAAAATAAAGAGATATCTTTCTACCTTTTGTGCATTTTTTTTCAGTTGCAATTGCTCCAGCCACTTTCTTCTGGTTTCTTCATGTTTTCTGCTAACTCTCCATCGTCTGCTGTCCATTTGTCCTTTCTTCTCTCTTCTAGTTTTCTTTCCATCCTCTCTCTCTACATCTGCTTTAACATACTAATCTTTCTCCTTTTGCTCTTTCCTCATTCTTATTTCATCCACACAAATTTTACCCCTCCATCCTCAATCCCCACTTACTCTCCCAATACCCGGCCAATTGTAGATTTTCATCCCTCCCACACAAAATATTTTTCCCCTCTCCATTTTACTCTCCCAGCCCCATCCCATTCTAATCCTCCCCCAACATCAGCTCCCTTCTAGTTCCAGTCTCACCCAGCATCCATTCCCTTCTAGTCCCTGCATCAGCCCATTTCCAGTCCTAGCCCCCCATCAACCCATTTCCAGTCCTAGCTCCCCCATCCATTTTCAGTCTGAGTCCCTTCATCAGCTCATTTCCAATCCTAGCCCCCCATCAGCCCATTTCTAGTCATTTCCTAGCCCCACCATCAGCCCATGTCAAATCCTAGCTCCCCTCCACTCAGCCCAATTCCAGTCCAAGCCCCCCCATGAGCCTACTTCCAGTTCTAGCCCCTCCATGAGTCCATTTCAATTCAAGCCCCCACCACAGCCCATTTCCAATCTTAGCTCCCCCCCCAACAGCCCATTTCCAGTCCTATCCTAGCTGCTCCATCAGCCCATTTTCAGTCCTAGCTCCCTTCCCTCACAGCCCATTTCCATTCCAAGCTCCCTCCCCATCAGCTATTTGCAGTTCAAGCCTCCCCGTCCACTCAGTCCATTTCCAGTCATAGCAATCCCCCAACCCATTACCAGTCCTAGCCCCCCATCAACCCATTTTCAGTTTAAGCCCCCCTATAACCCATTACCAGTCCTAACCCCCCCATCAGCCCACTTCCAGTCTTAACCCCATCAGCCCATTTCCAGTCAGCCCCCCATAGCCCATTGCCAGTCCTAACCTCCCCATCAGCCCACAGCCCATTACCAGTCCTAACCACATCAGCCCACCTCAAGTCCTAACCCCTCCCCATCAGCCCATTTCCTGTCCTAGCGCCCCCATAGCCCATTAGCAGTCCTAACCCCCCCATAGCCCATTAGCAATCCTAACCCCCATCACCCTATTTCCAGACAGCCCCCATCAGCCCACAGCCCATTACCAGTCTTAACCACCCCCCCAGCCCATTTCCAGTCCTAACCCCCCATCACCCCATTTCCAGTCAGCCTCCATCAACCCCCAGCCCATTACCAGTCTTAACCCCCCCTAGCCCATTTCCAGTCCTAACCCCCCCCACCCCATTTCCAGTCAGCCTCCATCAGCCCCAGCCCATTAGCCGTCTTAACCCCCCCCAGCCCATTTCCAGTCCTACCCCCCCCCACCCCATTTCCAGTCAGCCTGATTCAGCCCCAGCCCATTAGCAGTCTTAACCCCCCCAGCCCATTTCCAGTCCTAACCCCCCCCCTTCACCCCATTTCCAGTCAGCCTCCATCAGCCCCAGCCCATTAGCAGTCCTAACCCCCCCCTAGCCCATTTCCAGTCCTAACCCCCCCTAGCACATTTCCAGTCATAACCCCCCCCAGCAGATTTCCAGTCTTAACCCCCCCCCACCACATTTCCAGTCCTAACCCCCCATCACCCGATTTCCAGACAGCCTCCATCAGCCCCACAGCACATTTCCAGTCCTAACCCCCCCCAGCACATTTCCAGTCCTAACCCCCCCCATTTCCAGTCCTAACCCCCCATCACCCCATTTCCAGACAGCCTCCATCAGCCCCCCAGCACATTTCCAGTCCTAACGCCCCCCAGCACATTTCCAGTCCTAACCCCCCCTCCAGCACATTTCCAGTCCTAACCCCCCCCCCCTCCAGCACATTTCCAGTCCTAACCCCCCCCAGCACATTTCCAGTCCTAACCCCCCATCACCCCATTTCCAGACAGCCTCCATCAGCCCCCCAGCCCATTACCAGTCTTAACCCCCCCTTCCCTTCTGGCAAATTAAAAAAACAAACAAACCTGGCTCTAGCTGCTGCCGCTGCCGCGTCCGTCGCAGCAGCGGCAGAATGGAGTGTCCCGCGGGGCCCCCTCTCCTCGTTGAGCCCTCTGCAAGGGCTTTCAGATTCGCGAAGTGAGAGTGCTCCCTCGCGTCTCTAAAGCCCGCAGGGGCTAATGGGAAATTTCCCATCTGCCCCTTTAGACGCGAGGGGCTGATGGGAAATTTCCCATTAGCCCCTGCGGGCTTTACAGAGACGTGAGGGAGCACTCTCCCTTCGCGAATCTGAAAGCCCTTGCAGAGGGCTCAACGAGGAGAAGGGGCCCCGCGGGACACTCCATTCTGCCGCTGCTGCGACGGACGCGGCAGCGGCAGCAGCCAGAGACAGGTTTTTTTTTTAATGTAATTTAAAAAAAAAAAAAGCAGAATGTTCTTTGCGCGGGGCCCCCTGAAACGCGGGGCCCTGTGCAAAAAACATTCTTGCTCAATGGACGGGCCGGCCCTGCTCCTAACTTTAAGGCAGTTATTGCAGCTGCAGGATTCAGGGTTCATTCCAGAAGTAAGCAATGGCGGACCGTAAATTAAGCCACTAGGTGTCCTCGTTATACAATGATTGTAACTTCCTACCCCTGGAGGCTGTGAATGCTAAATCTGCAGTTTCACAAACCCCAGAAGACAAGTGGAGGAGAAGACCAGAGGGTAGGAACTGAACCCCTGTTCCTGCACATAGCAGTGCACAGCACTGACACTCGGTCCATGCGGCCAATTCTACCAGGAGATATTTCTGGTACATAATAGGGTTTTTGTTTAAATATGTAGATCGGAGAATACTGATCTGGGTATTTCATTGTCCGTTTTCTAATCTTGAAAATATTTTACTATTGAGGGGAAGGAAAGGGGTTGGTGGTTTTTTGTGGTTTTTTTTTTTTAAACAATAGTGTTTATTTCACTTTTCAAAAAGATTAAATATGGAAATAGCAAATAATACCAGGCACCAAAACATAATATAAATGTTCTAGCAAAACTGATTCTCCTCCAACTCCTCTTGAATTTTATCCTTTCCATCTACACAGTCCCTCTGAACCCGTGTTACAGGGATATAACCACCTTCTGCTGGCTCCTCAGGGTCTTTCAGAACAAAACAATACAAGGAATGCAAAGCAGCACCAAATCAAGCGTGCCTTCCTTTGCATGTGAAAGTTCAGTGCTTGCGGATGGTTCAGTTCACGCATACATAACCTTGATTCTTTGCAGTTTGTCATGCACTGCATTGTGGTTTCTTAATGGAGTTCCATTATGAGTGTTTATAGTTAAAGGGGGGCTAGTATTGCGTAATAATGTGATGTTCGCAATTGATATATGGCCTCCTGCAATGAGAAAAAAGATGTTTGAAAGCATGGCACATTTGTAAAAAAATGAGGCATAAGAATCACTGGTCTGAAAGGGTCTGTGACTTGCTGTAGGAGAAGTGCTGTATTTTGCCATTCGTCCAATGACCATGATTTGGTTTGGAAGTGTCAGAAAATGTATTAAAATGTGCTAAGATCAGATTGAGCCTGATCTGGTAATAAAACCTCTATGTCAGCAGTCCATAAAGGCCTTTATTTTATAACAGCAACAGACAAGCCTCTGTGCTTTTTTTATAAAATAGGCTCCCAGAACCAGCCCTTGTAGCACATAAATGCGGACGCACACGTTTACCTGCATCACAACTCAGCCTCTGCTTCCCCTAGACTGCATCTCCAGGAACACCTACATGTGGCTGTCTTGTCACCACTTGCGCTTGCACATCATATACTGCAAGGTATAAAGCAACCTTAACACGTGGAAAAACCCTTAACTGAGATGTCTGATATTCACAACAGAAATCTTAACAAGTAAGATATGAATATGACCTTGGACTGGGAGTAAATATCACTGGCTTAGGGTATCAGATGCCATTGGGCCAACCAGCTGGTCATTGCTGTTACTATAGCCTCTCACTTTTCTCCAAAGAAAAAACTTTGGGGGTCCTTTTAATAAAGTGCCTTATGTTTTTCCATATTAGTTTCAGCGCTAAATGCACATTAATGTGCATTAAGTGCAAAGCTTCTGTTTAACTGTCAGGGGCTTGGCCTTCATGTTCTTGGGAGCTAAGATGAAGCTGCATACCTTAACACATGACACAGTTTCCACGGGTGCACCTAACCACACCCATTGAGTGGCATTAGGTGCACCTACACTAACTGCAGTATTTACAGCATGCGATATGTCCTATGTGCTAACTGCAATGTGCTCTCCATAACCACTCTCCACCCCAATGTGCAATTTGCTGTTAGTGCAGAAATTAGTGCGCAGTTATTGCGTGCCAAAACATGCATTGACTGCTTCGTGCACTTTAGTAAAAGGGGATCCTTTGTGGTAGCGGCTGGCATCGGAGCCTGGCGGCTGGCATGGCTCCAGTCCTCAGACCTGGAACAGTGGGTCCAGGAGAAACTCTTGGATGTTCCCTGCCTCGACGAACAACTGTTCGGCAAACCCACGGAGGACAAGGCAGTCAAGATCGAGACGGAGTTCGTAACCCGCACCTGTGTCTCTCTCTCGGAAAACCTCTTCCTTTCCCTGGAAGAAACAGCACAGTAAGAAACCCTTCTTTTAGAGGAAGGGGTTTCCTTACCAGGGATACCCACCCTATCCATCCGCCCGCCCCAGCACCGGTGCCCAGTAGCCAAGGCAAGGGCAGAGCTCAGGGCCACTGGAAACCTAAGGGGCCCAAGACCCAACCACCAGCACCACCGCCTAGCCAGCTCCAGGGTTTTGTTGCCAAATACATAGCCTCTCGTCTTCCGGTGGTGCTCCCACCGGTAGGAGGATGTCTGTCCCTTTTCGCCCCCGAGTGGGAGGCCATCACATCCGGACACCAGGGTTCTCCAGGTCATCCGGAACGGTTACTGTCTCCATCTGGATAGACTCTAGTCGCCCTTGAAAGTCTTCAAGCACCACTTCCAAGGCAAGTCTGTGCTTGTGCAGACCGATAACAAAGTTGTGATGTTCTACATAAACAAGGAAGGAGGTACGGGCTCCCGATTCCTCCTCTGCTCCTTCACAGTGTGCCAGGGCATAACCCTAAGAGCTGTCTACCTCCCGGGCCAAGACAATGTCCTCGCGGATAGACTCAGCAGGCTTCTCCACCTGCTCGAGTGGCTCCTGAGTCCAGAGGTGGTTCTCCACCTGTTTCGCCGCTGGGGGATTCCATCCATAGACCTGTTCACCAGCCTGGCGAACGCACAGCTTCCCAGCTTTTGCGGGCCGATACCACAACCGAGCAGGGAAGCCCCAGACGTGTTTCTCCTGACCTGGATCTCCGGGCTTCTGTATGCGTTTCCCTCAACTCTCCTTATAGTGAGGACCATCCACAAGATTCAGTGGGACTGAGCATCGGTGATTCTTGTGGCTCCCTTGTGGCCTCGACAGCCTTGGTTCCCACTTCTACTCCGACTCTCGTTGGAGCCCCTGGTCCCCCTGGACAGTTCTCTGGGTCTGCTGACACAAGAGGAGGGATGGGTGCTGAATGGGTCTCTTTAGCCTCGCTGCACCTCCCAGAGGAGATTGAGGAAGTCTTGCTCACATTAAGGAAACATTCGACGAGACAGGCCTATGCCCTCAAATGGTGGCACTTCTTGGTCTGGTGCTCCAGGCTCCAGATCGATCCGTTCTCCTGTTCCACCCGGTGGGTTCTCCAGTACCTCCTCCACCTCTCGCAGGTGGGGCTGAAATCCAGTTCGGTCAGGGTTCACCTGAGCGCCATTTTAGCCAACCACTTCCCTGTTAAGGGTAAACCCCTCTCGGACCCCTCTCGGACTGTTCTCCTGCTTCATGCGGGTCCTTTTACTTTCCAAGCCCCCCATCTGGCCTCCACCGACAGAGTGGAACCTGAACATCATGCTCATGCAGCTGACACAGCCACTTTTCGAGCCGATAGCGACATGCTCTCTTTGTCACCTCTCCTGGATGGTAGTCTTCCTGGTGGCACTAACCTTGGCTCGGCGAGGCAGCGAACTTCAAGCCCTCATGGCTGCGTCCCCCTACACCAGGTTTTGCGAAAACAGGGTGGTCCTTCACCCTCACCCCAAGTTCCTACCAAAGGTTGTCTCGGATTTCCATCTCAACCAAGAGATAGTCTACCGACTTTCTTCCCGAGACCTCATGCCGACTGGGCGTCCGTGGTCCTGCATACCCTCGACTGCAAGAGGGCTCTCACCCTCTACCTGCAGCATATCCAGGGTCATCGTAAGTCCAACCGGCTCTTCATTGCCTATGATCCCAACCATCTGGGGCTTGCAGTCACCAAGCGTATCCTTTCTATCTGGGTGGCAGACTGCATCGCCTTTGCCCAGGCAAAGGCTGGGGCCCTGCTGTATTGATGAGTCAATGCACATGGCGTCTGTGCCAAGGCGGCAGCGGTTGCTTCGCTGTGCTCAGTGCCTCTGATGGACATCTGCTGGGCTGCGACCTGGTCTTCAGAGAATACCTTCACTTCGCACTACTGCCTGGAGAGGGAGTCCTACCTAGACAGCGTCTTTGGCCAGGCTGTACTCCGTAATCTGTTCGAGGTATAAGCAACTTCTGCCCTCCGACCCTCCTTCTGCGGCTACCGGGAGCTTGGCCCCCAAGGACCCGATGACTCGGGCTCCCTTCGGATCGTCAGCATCTGCTCACGGCTTCGCGGAGATGCTTTGCTTATAGGTTTTGGTAGCCTGTAGCTGGGGAATCCCATAAGTGAGGACTGACTTTTTGCTTGTTCCTGGAGAAAGTGGAGTTACTCATCTGTAACAGGTGTTCTCCAGGGACAGCAGGCATCAATCCTCACTACCCTCCCACCTCCTCTTAAGAGTTGCTATTCTTATCCTTCCCTTGCCATCCGCTTAGTAGGGCTCTAGCTATTGGGACCCGACTGAGCAAGATGGCACCCTTGGGTGGGAAGAGGACCACGCATGCGTGGCAGCAATCCCAAAGGCTTTCTTTGAAAGCTGGGGAATTGCTCTGCATGGGCTCCGTTGGTGTCGACATCACCCATAAGTGAGGACTAATTCCTGCTTTCCCTGGAGAACACCTGTTACAGGTGAGTAACTAACTACGCTTTTTGGTAACATCAAAGTGGTATACAATAAAAATATAATTTAAAAGAAGAAAGGAACACCATAAAACCAATAGGAATGCATCACAAAAGAGAGTTGTAAGAAAGAAGAGAAGCCAAAAGAGATTAAGTAGCAGTAGGAATATTGAAGGCAGTGAAAAATAAGTGTCTTGAAAGTAGCCTTAAATTTTCGCAAATAAGGGTTCTAACCAAAGATTGGGCGGCAAAGAATTCCATAAAGCTGGGCCTAAAAAGAAAAAAGCAGATTGCCATGTCCTTTCTAACCAAGTCTGCACAGTAAAATCAAAGAAGAAGGGATTTCTGTGATATGAAGAAAGTCCTTATAAATAAGGGCCACTCTACCACCTGACTAATGTGCGAGAGCTGTATATCCTGGAAGGAGGCAGCAATAAAGCAGTACCGCTTCACCATCACATAGCCAGGTCTCAGTAAGAAATAGTAAGCCAAGCAAATGTCATGAGGCAGTGTCATGAGCAAATATAGTCTTAGACTGCAGGGTGTGTCAATTTAGAAGAGCACAGACAAGAGCCAAAGTGGGGATTGTAGGAGCAATTGTACGAGTAGTCTAGAGAACACATGGTACCAACATACGGGGTTGTAGCAGAGAGGAGGGATACTGAAAAGGTAATGATGGGCGATTACCCCAGGTCACCAGGATAGGGAGTGCCATGAGAAACCAAAGGAACAAGAAACAACGTACTTTAAGTGAAGCCCTAGAAAAGCAGAAGCTTGGTGACTGAGAGTTTGGCAACAATTGAACGCCACTGTGGCTCTCGCTATGCACGTTCATCCCGGAGTCTTCCCAAGGAGCACAGCTGCTCCTTGGGCGTGCTCCTTCGGCACGCTCCCGCAGTGCGGGAGGCCCCCAATGTATTTATATTTATTTATTTAACAAGTTTTTATATACTGCCCCTTCCAGAGATCAGGGGCGGTTTACATAGAACTGAAAACACTTTACATTGAACATGATAACTTATGTACAGTTACAGTAGTTCCTGTTCGGTAATCCAGTTTAGTCCTCCACAATCGGGTAGTGCCCCTCCTCCTGCAGCCTGGAGACTGGACCAATCAAGTCTTCTGTAGTATATATGCAGACGGAGCTCCCAGAAGCCCCCAGTGTGTCCAGTCTCCTTGCAGCTTGAGGACTGCTGTGCCCTTTCTGGGCACACTAAGTGACACTTGAAGGAGCAACACTAGTTAGTTAGTTCTTTTGGGGTTTTGTTTTTGGTCCTTTATTTACCATTTCTTTGCTAGGTAGCTGTATCTTAAAAAAAAAAAAAAAATCCATTACCACAGGGGACATCCTGGGGGAAGCCAGACCTGCATTGGGCTCCTGCCTTCCTGCCTGGGGATTTCTGAAGCCTGGGTTGAGCTCTCCCCTAGGCTGTACGGGGAAGAGCCATACCTGCTACAGCATTGTCTGTTACCTGGAGAAGCTGGCTGAGTTCCTGGCTGTTTCCTGAGCTGGTAGGAGTTTTCATCTCCTTACCTTTCTCGGGCACTGCTGCTCCCTCCTGTTTGATTTGTCAGAGGGTCTGTCAGCTCCCCTGCCTCACGATTTGCATTTTTTCCTGAATTTTTTCGCTTGCCCTGTATTTGAGGGTCGTTTTTTTTCTTTTCCATGATGTTTGGTTGCCTTTGTATTTTCGCGCCGTTTTTTACCGCGGGTGAAAAAGTGCGGCGGCCATTTTGAATTTCTGAAGAGTGCTTTTTAGGGGCATTTTTTTTAACACTTGTGCACGGGTTCCCCTGGCATTTTTGGGGTTTCTTATGCTGGCGATTTTGCTCAGGGCACCCCTGGGATTCTGGGGAGTGTTTTATTTTCTGTAAAAAAAAAAAAAAAAAAAAAAAAACCGTTTTAAATTTAAGTCTGTACTGATTTGCATAGGGTTGGTCCCTTTGGTGTGGGCTTCCCTGTTGCTGTTCCCTTCTTTCCCGCTGGGCGGAGGTTGCCTTAGCATGGCTGCCAAACCCCAATGCATGATTTGTGGGTCCCGCAGAGGTGCAGTGACTGACTCTGGCATCTGCAGGGGCTGTGCTTCAGTTTCTTCAGACCTGGAGCGCCCTATTGAAGTTAAGGAACAGCTTATCCCCGGGGACACTTCTCTTTTGGGGGACAGTGTCCCTTCAACGAGCGTCCCCCCTTCTGGATCGGTCCCACCGTCCAATGGCTCGGTACCTGAGCTCCAACATGCGGCTATAGTAGCGCCGCCTATGGAATTTTCCCCTGATTTCGTTCTCCTCATGCATCAGGCTTTCCGCTTGAGCCGGTCCGGTCAGTTGCCGGAGGCTTGGCCCGCCTCTCTCCCCTCAGGACCCGCAGGGGAGGTTCAGCGGTCTTCTCAGCCCGCGGTCAAGCGGCTCAAGTTGGTGGACCAGGATCAGGTCACCCTTTGTCTCCCGGATTCCGAGGCGGAGGGTGATCCTGAGACTGAGGCTGAGGAGTTAGAGGACGGGGAGATCCCTGAGCCGGAAGATCAGGCTCGGATCATTCGGGTGTTTCGAAAGGACGAGCTGGTCCCTTTGGTCACGGAGTCTCTGCAAGCGCTTAACCTATCTGCGGTGCGGCCCCTGGAGGAGGAGGGTCTTGAGGATCCTCTCATTCAGGCGGTCAGGGATGCCCAGGTAGTTTTCCCCGTGCACCGCGTGGTTGAGCAGATGATCCATGCGGAGTGGGAGCAGCCGGAATCCGGTTTGAAAGGGATTCGGGCCATGAATCGTCTTTACCCCCTTGCCGACAAGGACAGGGACTGGTTTAAGTCTCCACGAGTGGATGCTGCAGTTTCGGCAGTGACCAAGAAAACCACCATCCCGGTTGAAGGGGCTGCGGCCCTGAAGGATGTTCAGGACAAGAAGGTTGATAATTTGTTGAAGCAAGCCTTCGACACCAACGCCTTGTCTTTGCAAGCCTCTATTTGTGGGGCGTGGGTAGCTCGGGCTTGTTTGCGGTGGTCACAGCATCTGCGCTCGGGTTCCGGTCTAGACCAACAGGGTCTGCTGGACATTACCCGCATGGAGTCGGGATCGGCCTACTTGGCGGATCTGTTTTATGATTTAATCTGCTCCTTAGCGAATAGTATGGCCTCCGTGGTAGCGGCGCGCCGGTCCATCTGGTTGCGCAACTGGGCGGCCGACGGTTCTTCCAAGTCTCGCCTCAGTAAGCTGCCCTTTAAGGGCAGATTGTTATTTGGTGAGGCTCTGGATAAGTTGGTGAAGGATCTCGGTGAGTCTAAGGGTGGACGGCTTCCGGAAGATAAGCCTAAGCTCAATAGATCGTCTGCCTCGGCGCGCGGTCAGTTTCGGGATTTTCGCAGGTTTCGTTCCTCCCGACTGTGGACATCGCAGCGCGGTCGTTTTGGAACCCGTCATCAAGGATTTCGTGGTTTCAGGGGAGCGGGAAGAGGCTTCTCCGGAGCCGCCTCTTCCTCGGCCTCTTCCTTTAATCGCAAGCCACAATGAAACTAGGCGGGCTCTAGAGGGAGGCCCGGTTATCGGGGGTCGTTTGCGCGACTTTCTTCCTTCTTGGGCCCAAATTACGTCAGATCGGTGGGTGCTGCAGATTATAGAAGAAGGTTATGCCCTGGAGTTTGCGTACCCACTGCCAGATTCCTTTGTTCTGTCACCCAGCAAGGGAGCTCAAAGGACGCGGGACATCCGCGTGACCCTGGATCGGCTGCTTTCACTGGGGGCAGTGGTTCCGGTCCCTCCTTTGGAAAGAGGCGCAGGTCGCTACTCCATCTATTTTGTGGTTCCCAAAAAGGGCGGCTCTCTTCGTCCGATCTTGGATCTCAAGGGCGTGAATCTCGCTCTCAGAGTGCTGCACTTCCGTATGGAGACACTGCGGTCAGTCATCGTAGCAGTGCGTCAGGGGGAGTTTTTGACGTCCCTCGATCTCACCGAGGCCTATTTACACATTCCCATCCGGCCCTCTCATCAACGGTTTCTCCGCTTCGCGCTTCCGTGGGGCCACTTCCAATTCCGGGCCATGCCGTTCGGACTCGCCACGGCTCCCCGCACCTTCACAAAGGTAATGGTTGTCGTCGCGGCGGCCTTGCGCAAGGAGGGCATCCTGGTCCATCCGTATCTCGACGACTGGTTGATTCGAGCAAAGTCCAGTCGGGAGTGTGTGCAAGTCACGAGCAGGTTGGTGGCTCTGCTGCGGTCCCTCGGCTGGGTGGTGAACGAATGCAAGAGTTGTCTGTGTCCGACGCAGGATCTCGAGTACCTGGGGGTTCGCTTCGACACAGCATGGGGCTTGGTGTGCCTTCCGGAGCGCCGCTTTCTGGCGTTGCGGGCTCTTGTCCGACTCTTCCGAGGGATGCCCGCTCCGTCGGCGTGGTGGTACCTGCGGCTCCTCGGAACGATGGCAGCGACTTTGGAGGTGGTGCCTTGGGCGCGCTTCCACATGCGTCCGCTGCAGAGTGCTCTTCTGCGCCGTTGGTCCAACCAGTTTGACTCATTGAACAAGAGATTGCCTTGCCCAAGGGCGGTTCGCCGATCACTACGGTGGTGGCTCTCCTCCGAGAACCTGACGCGGGGGATTCCCTTGGAGCCTCCACTTTGGGTTCCGTTCACAACGGATGCGAGCTTAACCGGCTGGGGGCTCACTGCGAGACCCGCTTCGCTCAGGGGGAATGGTCCCCCCGGGAGGCTTCTTGGTCGATCAACCGTCTCGAATTACGGGCAGTACGGCTAGCCCTGTTGGCCCTGGAGACTCTAGTCCTCGGCCGACCGGTGCGAGTCCTGTCGGACAATGCGACCACAGTAGCTTACATCAATCGCCAAGGGGGCACCGGCAGCATGTCCTAGGAAGCCGAAGCGACGGCCTTGTTCAATTGGGTGCAGACTCGTCTTCCGGCAATCTCGGCAGCACACATTGCAGGCGCAGACCATGTCCAGGCCGATTTTCTAAGCAGAGTGCGGGTAGACCCCGGAGAGTGGGAGCTCAACCCACAGGTTTACGCGCAAATAGTCCGGCGGTGGGGTCCGCCCATCATGGATCTCATGGCGACATTTCAATCGGCCAAGACAGGGCGCTTCTTCAGCAGACGAAGGGAGCGCATGTCCGAGGGGATCGACGCTCTCATTCAGCCGTGGCCAACGTCCGGTCTTCTTTATGTCTTTCCTCCGTGGGCTCTGATCGGCCGGGTCGTGCAACGCATCGAGAGCCATCGGGGTCGAGTGTTACTGGTGGCCCCGGATTGGCCCCGGAGGCCCTGGTATGCCGATCTGGTCCGGCTGCGCGACGGCGTTCCATGGCTCCTGCCCGCGCTGCCGGATCTTCTTCTTCAGGGTCCCTTGCGGATGCCCCTAGTGGATCGATTCTCGCTTACGGTTTGGCCATTGAGAGGGCTCGGATGAAAAAAAAGGGCTACTCCCCCGCGGTGATTTCTACCCTTCTGCGGGCGAGGAAAACGTCCACTTCTCTTACTTACGTTCGGATTTGGAGGATCTTTGCGGACTGGTGCTCCCGGCGGGGAGTCCGGGCGGCGACGGTTTCCGTGCCCGTCGTTTTAAGTTTTCTTCAGGATGGTTTCGATAAGGGCCTTGCGGCTAGTTCCCTGAAAGTCCTGTTGGCGGCTATCTCGTGTTATCGAGGCAAGGTTTTGGGCCGTCTTCTCGGTGCTCATCCGGATGTACGTCGTTTCCTTACGGCTGTTTTTCATTTGCGGCCCTCCCGCAGGATTTTCGTTCCTCCGTGGGACTTGAATTTAGTGCTGCGGGCCCTGGTTCGTGAACCTTTTGAGCCCCTGAGTAGGGCGTCCCTGAAAGATCTCACGCTGAAGACGGTTTTTCTTGTAGCCATCTGTTTGGCACGGCGCATTTCTGATCTGCATGCCTTGTCCTGCCGAGAACCTTTTTTGTCTTTTTCCGCGGATCGGATCGTCCTCCGTCCGGTCCCTTCCTTTTTGCCAAAGGTAGTGTCTCCTTTTCACATGAATCAGGCAGTGTTCCTTCCGGTGCTTTCTTCGCACTCTGTCGGGTCGGCGGACAAAGGTCTTCACCGGTTCGATGTGGGTCGTACGCTTCGTCGTCATCTGAAGGCTACCGAGACTTTTCGGAAAACTGACCGTCTTTTTGTGCTCTTCGGGGGTGCGCGTAAAGGGGAAGCGGCGGCTAAGGCCTCCATTGCAAGATGGCTCAAGGAAGCGATCGCGTCTGCGTATCTGTTGCAGCAGCGGTCTGTTCCGGCGGGGCTACGGGCTCATTCCACTAGGGCTCAGGCGACCTCTTGGGCGGAGTATAGCCTAGTTCCGCCAGCAGATATCTGTAAGGCGGCCACTTGGTCGTCTCTGCATGCTTTCAGTAAACACTATCGCTTAGATGTGTCAGCGGCTCGGGATTCCTGTTTTGGTTTGGCGGTTCTGCGCGCCGGATGGCAAGGTCCCGCCCGGTCTTGACTGCTCTGTTACATCCCGATTGTGGAGGACTAAACTGGATTACCGAACAGGAAATGGAAATTACACTAACCTGGTAATTGTAGTTCCTGGAGGGTCCAGTTTAGTCCTCCTTCCCTCCCGACTATCTGCTATAATAATGCGGCGCGCTTTTCCGAACGGTTGATCATAAGACGGTTCCTCTTTTCCGTTCGGACCTTTTTTCTTTACAGCCGTGTTTTTTGCTATGGCTCTTGCTTTTCTCAGGTGTTCAGTCAGCTCCTGAGATTTCTGATGGTGAGCTGTGTTTTGATTACCGGGGCGTCGGTACCGGCGCAATGCAGTGTTCTGACTTCCTCGTTTGGGGAGGGGGTTGGATATTTATTGGGGGGTACAAATTGTTCTTTAATTATGTCATTTTGTATATTAATCTAATGTGTTGCTTCGTTAAGTATGCTTTGTTACTAGTACACTGGGGGCTTCTGGGAGCTCCGTCTGCATATATACTACAGAAGACTTGATTGGTCCAGGCTGCAGGAGGAGGGGCACTACCCGATTGTGGAGGACTAAACTGGACCCTCCAGGAACTACAATTACCAGGTTAGTGTAATTTCCATTTTCTGTAAGATAGTTCCATACATTACAATTTTTGAGTAAATGTACAATCTTTGCAGTAAGGATTAACATTCTTAATGAACCAGAGAATTTGGGTGTGTCTGTGTATCTGGAGGTTGGACCATATTATGGCAGCTTCCATAATTCTCAATGAACAAGTATGCCTCAGGGCTTTTCTGAACTGGGGGAGATCTTTGACTGCTCTTAGGTTGTCAGGGAGGGCATTCCATAGTGCAGGTGCAACATAAGAAAAGGCTGTGGAGCTGGTAGAGTGGTTGGTATTACGGATGTGGTTTGGTATAATATTGATGTTTTGTGAGCAATTTCTTCAAAGTCTAGATTCCGTAGGGGATATGAGGAGTGAAGACAGGGGAGTTAAAAATATTTTGTTGTGGTGCTTGAATACGATCATCAAATATTTGTATTTCATCCTTGCTGCAACTGGTAACCAATGAAGGTTGTAGAGAATTGGGGTGATGTGATCAGTGCAGCGAGCCTTACATAAGATACGTGCTGCCAAGTTCTGGGCCAGTTGTAACTGATGAATAGATTTCCTAGGGAGGCCTTGTAGGATGTAGTAATCAATGTGGGGGGGGGGGTTATGAGTGCTTATAGGACTGTTCTAAAGTCATGTTTTTCTAAGAAGAGTCTAAGGTGTTGGATCATGCAAATTTCGAAGTACACAGTTTTTGTGATTGATTTTTATATGGGAGATCATGTTCAGTGATTGGTCTAGGATTACGCCGAGGTATTTTACCTCCTCCTTGACTTCAAGTTCTATTTCTTGTAACTGAATTTTGCTAGGTGGGATGAAGCTCGGATTTCTATAGACAGAGTATATCTGGGGTTTTTTATAGTTGATTTTCAGGTTGTGTGCAGCAAGCCAAACTGTTATCGCTCAGGCAGGTGATTATCTGTGAGTAGTCTAGGTTAGAAGTGTCTGTGGGATGATACATCCTTATATCATCTGCGTAGAGATGATACTGTATGTTATATTGTCTAAAGATGTTGCATATTGGCTGAATATGCAGATTAAACAGTAGGGTGGATAGGGCGGATAAGGAGGAGCCTTGAGGGATGCCTTGTTTTTGTTTGAAGATGGTAGATGATGTCTGGCCAATCTGGACCTGTTGAAAGCGGTTTGACAGGTAGGACTCAAACCACTGAATGACTGTTCCCTGTAAGCCTATCTGTTTTAGCCTTCTGATAAGTGTTTGGTGGTCAATGCTATCAAATGCGGAGGAGATGTCTATGAAAATTAGTATGAATGCTTGCCTGGTTGAGTTCAAACCTCGTATAAGTTTGTCTAAGAGATAGCATCAGGATCTCAACACTGTGCTGGGGTTGAAACCCATACTGTTCATCGAGGGGCAAATTTAGCTCAGTATAATCTTGAAGTTGTAACTGGACTGTTTTCTATAATTTTTGCTAGGAACGGCATGTTCAAAATAGATCTATATGAACTAGGATGATGGTTGTCAACAGTTGCTGATTTTAGAATTGGTCGTAGTAATGCTTGTTTTAAGGCTGATGGCATGTAACCTGTCATAATGATTGATTAACCAGCTCTAGGATGATTGGGGTAAATTACTCTTTTGTTGCTTTAAGCCAGTTAAGTGGGCAGGGGTCGCTGGGTGATGTGGTAGTGTTAATGGTAGTTGTTATGTTCTTGAGATGCTTTCTGTCAATAATGGAAAGCTGACCATGCAACTTGACCAGTTTGTTTGGAGTCATTGGGTTGAATGCTAAGGGGGTTGGGGAGATATCATCCTTGAAAGATGGATCGAGTTTCTCCATATAGTAGTTTGCTAGGATTTGGGGGTGTATAAGTATTTTGTCTTCATCAGGGGTGGGTGTCCTTGTTAATGATTTAGTGATGGAAAATAATTCTCTCGGCCTGTTGAGGGATTTGTTAATTAAGGTGGTATGGTACGCTTTCTTCCTCCTGTTTATGGCATCCTTGTAAGCTGTTAGAGTAAGCATGTAGTGTTTGTTGTCATTCTCTGATCTTGTGCGTCTCCATTTATGCTCAACTGAGCGCAGTTTTTGGTTTTGTCTCCTTAATTCAGTTGTATACCAGATTTTTGTGTGTGTTTGCTTTGTTTTCTTGGGTATGAGAGGAGCTAGGGCAGCATCAGCTATCGTGGAATTCCAATTCTATGTAATATCAAGATCAGTGATGGATTGATCTAGTTGGGGTAGAGTATTATTAAGGAAGGATTCCTTGTCAAAAGGTTTGTATTTACTATGGAATGTTTGGTGTTCATAATGTGTATTTAGGGCAGGAGATGTAGGTATTATGCTTTCTATAAGGAAATGGTCTGTCCATGGTAATGGGGTAGATTTTGGAATTTTATAGTGCATGTCTTGAGTGATATTGTTTTGAAGGAAGATTATGTCCAAAATGTTACCTTTACTATGTGTCAGGAATTGGACGACTTGTTGGTAGCCAATGTCAGACATGGCGTTAATGAAGTGGGGTGAATAGGTGCTGTAGAGAGTTTGGAGAATAAGATCTCCCAAGGATAATACGGGATTTATTTAGTGTTGTGGTGCATGCTGTTTCCAGAATAAATGCAGTGTTGTCTGGGGATGTAGAAGGGGGTCTATATATTAGACTTGTTATGTGTTTATTTTCAGTGGTTTGAAAGTCCATATCCTCAATGTTTTTGCTTGTACGTAGAGTTGTATTTAGTTCTTTCCTATCTAGAATTATGACACCACCTCTGTTTGATTGATCTTGGGCAGTGGTATATTTTATAATCGGGGCGTGCTAGTTGGTTTATCAAAACTGAATCTGCTTCTGTAGACCCATTTCTATAAGGCAAAGTATGTCGGGGTATTGTCTCTAATAAGATCCAGTATGATAGGGATTTTGCTTCTAGCTCACCTTGTATTTAGGCGGAGGCATTTTATGGGATGGAATGATAAAGTGGGTAGTTTTAGATGATGTGAGGTTTGAGGATCTATGTGAATAAGCTGCTATTACTTTGTTTATAATAGTTGTAGGAATGGTGGGGGTAGTAGATGGAAGGGTAGTCCCCTGTGGTGGTGATGGATTATAGGGATGTTATAGTGTTGTAATGAGGCAGGGTGGAGCGATTGGATAGGTGGTGTGAGTAGAAGATCTTGGTGGTACAGCATGTTGTGTTTTTATTTATTTATTAATTTACTAGCTTTTATATACTGCACTATTTATTATCAGCGCAGTTCCTGTTCGGTAATCCAGTTTAGTCCTCCACAATCGGGGTAGTGCCCCTCCTCCTGCAGCCGGGAGACTGGACCAATCAAATCTTCTGTAGTATATATGCAGCCGGAGCTCCCAGAAGTCCCCAGTGTGTCCAGTCTCCCTGCAGCTGGAGGACTTCTGTGCCCCTACTGGGCACACTAAGTGACACTTGAAGGAGCAACACTAGTTAGTTAGTTCTTTTGGGGTTTATTTCTGGTCCTTTATTTTCTATTTCTTTTGCTAGGTAGCTGTATCTTTAAAAAAAAAAAAAAAGCCACAGGGGACTTTCTGGGGGAAGCCAGACCTGCCTTGGGCTCCTGCCTTCCTGCCTGGGAATCTCTGAAGCCTGGGTTGAGCTCTCCCCAAGGCTGTTCGGGGAAGAGCCATACCGGCTGCAACATTGCCTGTCACTTGGAAAAGTGGGCTGAGTTCCTTGCTGTTCCCTGAGCTGGTAGGAATTTTCCTTGTTTTAATCTTTCAGCTTTCTGTTCTTTGCTTGGGCAGAGGCTCTGTCGGCTCCCCTGGCTTCCAAATTACACTTTTTCCTGCTTTTTTTCGCTTGCCCTGTATTAGAGGGTCGTTTTCTTTCTTTTCCATATTATTTGGGTACCTTTGTATTTTCGCGCCGTTTTTTACCGCGGGTGAAAAAGTGCGGCGGCCATTTTGGATTTCTAAAGTGTGCTTTTTAAGGGCACTTTTTAACACTTGCGCACGGGTTCCCCTGGTGTTTTTGGGGTTTCTTTTGCTGGCGATTTTGCTCAGGGCACCCCTAGGATTCTGGGGAGTATTTTGTTTCCTGTAAAAAAAAAAAAAAAAAAAAAAAAAAAGGTTTTAAACTTAATACTGTGCTGCATTGAATAAGGTTAGTCCCCTTGGTGAGGGCTTCCTTGTTCCTGTTGCCTTATTTCTCCCTGAGAGCAGGTGGCCTTGGCATGGCTGCCAAACCTCAGTGTGTAATTTGTGGGTCCCGCAGAGGTACAATGACTGACTCTGGAATCTGTAAGAGCTGTGCTGCAGTTTCTTCAGACCTGGAGCTGCCTATTGAAATTAAGGAACAGCATGTGCCCGGGGAACCTTCTCTTTCGGGGGACAGTGTCCCTTCACCGAGCATCCTTCCTTCTGGTCTGGGCCCGGCGTCTAATACGTCGGTCCCTGAGCTCCAGCAGGCGGCTATGGTAGCGTCGCCTATAGACTTTTCCCCGGATTTTGTTCTTCTCATGCATCAGGCCTTCCGCTTAAGCCGGTCTGGTCATTTGCCGGAGGCTTGGCCCGCCTCTTTCCCCCCAGCATCCGCAGGGGGGGGGTTCAGCAGTCTTCCCAACCTGCTGTCAAGCGGCCCAGGTTGGGGGACCAGGATCAGGACACCCTTTGCCTCCCGGATTCCGAGGCTGAGGGGGATCCGGAGATTGAGGCGGAGGAATTAGAAGACGGGGAGCTTCCGGAACCGGAGGATCAGGCTCGCATCATTCGGGTGTTTCGAAGGGACGAGCTGGTACCTTTGGTCACGGAGTCTCTCCAAGCACTTAACCTCTCTGTGGTGCGGCCGCTGGAGGAGGAGGGTCTCGAGGATCCTCTCATTCAGGCGGTCAGGGATGCCCAGGTAGTTTTTCCTGTGCACCGCGTGGTTGAGCAGATGATCCATGCGGAATGGGAGCAACCGGAATCCGCTTTGAAAGGGATTCGGACCATGAATCGTCTTTACCCCCTTGCCGACAAGGACAGGGACTTGTTTAAGTCTCCACGGGTGGATGCTGCCGTTTCGGCAGTGACTAAGAAAACCACCATCCCGGTTGAAGGGGCCGCAGCCCTGAGGGATGTTCAGGACAAAAAGGTTGATAATTTGTTGAAGCACGCCTTCGAGACCAACGCCTTATCGTTACAAGCTTCTATATGTGGGGCGTGGGTAGCTCGAGCTTGTTTGCGATGGTCGCAGCACCTGCGCTCGGGGTCCGGTATGGACCAACAGGGGCTGTTGGACGTTACCCGCGTGGAGTCCGGATCAGCCTACTTGGCGGATCTGTTTTATGATTTAATACGCTCCCTAGCTAATAGCATGGCCTCCCTGGTAGCGGCACGACGGTCCATCTGGTTGCGCAATTGGGCGGCCGACGGTTCTTCCAAGTCTCGCCTCAGTAAACTACACTTTAAGGGCAGGTTGTTATTTGGTGAGGCTCTGGATAAGTTGGTGAAGGATCTCGGTGAGTCTAAGGGTGGTCGGCTTCCGGAGGATAAGCCTAAGCTTAATAGGTCGTCCACCTCAGCGCGCGGCCAGTTTCGGGATGCTCGCAGATTTCGTTCTTCCCGGCTGTGGACTTCGCAGCGCGGTCGTTTTGGAACCCGTCATCAAGGGTTTCGTGGTTTCAGAGGAGCGGGAAGGGGCTTCTCCGGAGCCGCCTCTTCCTCGGCCTCTTCCTTTAATCGCAAGCCGCAATGAAACGAGGCGGGCTCTAGAGGAAGACCTGGTCATCGGGGGTCGTTTGCGCGACTTTCTTCCTTCTTGGGCCCAAATTACGTCAGATCGGTGGGTGCTGCAGATTATAGAAGAAGGTTATGCCCTAGAGTTTGCGCACCCACTTCTGGATTCGTTTGTTCTGTCTCCCAGCAAGGGAGCTCAAAAGGCGCGGGACATCCGCGTGACCCTGGATCGGCTGCTCTCTCTGGGGGCCGTGGTTCCGGTCCCGCCTTTGGAAAGAGGCGTAGGTCGCTACTCCATCTATTTTGTGGTTCCCAAAAAGGGCGGTTCTCTTCGTCCGATCTTGGATCTCAAAGGCGTGAATCGCGCTCTCAGAGTACCGCACTTTCGCATGGAGACCCTGCGGTCAGTCATCGTAGCGGTGCGTCAAGGGGAATTTTAACATCCCTCGATCTTACCGAGGCCTATTTACACATTCCCATCCGGCCCTCCCATCAACGGTTTCTACGCTTTGCGCTCCCGTGGGGCCATTTTCAATTCCGGGCCATGCCGTTCGGACTCGCCACGGCTCCCCGCACCTTCACAAAGGTAATGGTTGTAGTCGCGGCGGTGTTGCGCAAGGAGGGCATCCTGGTCCATCCGTATCTCGACGACTGGTTGATTCGAGCGAAGTCCAGTCGGGAGTGCGTGCAAGTCACGAGCAGGGTGGTGGATCTCCTTCGGTCCCTCGGATGGGTGGTGAACGAATGCAAGAGTTGTCTGTCTCCGACACAGGATCTCGAGTATTTGGGAGTCCGCTTCGACACAGCAAGGGGCTTGGTGTGCCTTCCGGAGCGACGCGTGCTGGCGTTGCGGGCTCTGGTCCGTCTCTTCCGGGGGATGCCAGCTCCGTCGGCGTGGTGGTACCTGCGGCTCCTCGGCACGATGGCGGCGACTTTGGAGGTGGTGCCTTGGGCGCGCTTCCACATGCGTCCGCTGCAGAGTGCTCTTCTGCGACGTTGGTCCAACCAGTTCGACTCGTTGAACAAGAGATTGCCTTGCCCAAAGACGGTTCGCCGATCCCTCCGGTGGTGGCTCTCCGCCGAGAACCTGTCGCGGGGGATTCCCTTGGAGCCTCCTCTGTGGGTTCCGTTCACGACGGATGCGAGCTTAACCGGCTGGGGGGCTCACTGCGAGTCCCGCTTTGCTCAGGGGGAATGGTCTCCCCTGGAGGCCTCTTGGTCGATCAACCGTCTCGAATTGCGGGCAGTCCGGCTAGCCCTGGTGGACCTGGAGACCCTGGTTCTCGGACGGCCGGTGAGAGTCCTGTCGGACAATGCGTCCACTGTAGCTTACATCAGTCGCCAAGGGGGTACCGGCAGCGTGGCCCTGGAGGCAGAAGCGGCGGCCTTGTTCAACTGGGTGCAAACTCGCCTTCCGGCAATCTCGGCGGCTCACATTGCGGGCGTAGACAATGTCCAGGCCGATTTTCTCAGCAGAGTGCGGGTGGACCCCGGAGAATGGGAGCTAAACCCACAGGTTTACGCACAAATCGTCCGGCGGTGGGGTCCACCCATCATGGATCTCATGGCGACCTTTCAATCAGCCAAGACAGGGCACTTCTTCAGCAGGCGAAGGGAGCGCATGTCCGAGGGGCTCGACGCTCTCATTCAGCCGTGGCCAACGTCCGGTCTTCTATGTCTTTCCTCCGTGTGCTCTGATCGGCCGGGTCGTACAACGTATCGAGAGCCATCGGGGTCGCGTGTTACTGGTGGCCCCGGATTGGCCCCGGAGGCCCTGGTATGCCGATCTGGTCAGGCTGCGCAACGGCTTTCCTTGGCTCCTGCCCACGCTACCGGATCTTCTTCTTCAGGGTCCCTTGCGGATGCCCCAAGTGGATCGACTCTCGCTTACTGTTTGGCCATTGAGAGGGCTCGGCTGAAAAGGAAGGGCTATTCCCCAGCGATGATTTCTACCCTTTTGCGGGCGCGGAAAACGTCCACTTCTCTTACTTACGTTCGGATTTGGAGAATTTTTGAAGACTGGTGCTCCCGGCGGGGAGTCCGGGCGGCGACAGTTTCCGTGCCCGTCGTTTTTAAGTTTTCTTCAGGATGGTTTCGATAAGGGCCTTGCGGCTAGTTCCCTAAAAGTCCAGTTGGCGGCTATCTCGTGTTATCGCGGCACGGTGTTGGGTAGTCTGCTCGGGGCTCATCCGGATATCCGCGGATTTCTTACGGCTGTTTTTCATTTGCGGCCCTCCCGCAGAGTTTTCGTTCCTCCTTGGGACTTGAATTTAGTTCTGAGGGCCCTGGTTCGTGAACCTTTTGAGCCCCTGCGCAGGGCGTCTCTGAAAGATCTCACGCTGAAGGCGGTTTTTCTTGTAGCCATCTGTTCGGCACGGCACATTTCGGATCTACAGGCATTGTCCTGTCGAGAGCCTTTCTTGTCTTTTTCCGCGGATCGGATCGTTCTCCGTCCGGTTCCTTCCTTTCTGCCAAAGGTGGTGTCTCCCTTTCACATGAATCAGGCAGTGTTTCTTCCAGTACTTTCTTCGCAATCTGTCGGGTCAACGGACAAAGGTCTTCTCCGGCTCGATGTGGGTCGTACGCTCCATCGTTATTTAAAGGTTACCGAGTCTTTTCGGAAATCTGACCGGCTTTTCGTGCTCTTCGGGGGTGCGCGTAAAGGGGAAGCGGCGGCTAAAACCTCCATTGCTAGATGGCTCAAAGAGGCGATCGCGTCCGCGTATCTGTTGCAACAGCGGTCTATTCCGGAGGGTCTGAGGGCTCATTCCACTAGGGCTCAGGCGACCTCTTGGGCGGAGTATAGCCTGGTTCCGCCGGCAGATATCTGTAGGGCGGCCACTTGGTCGTCTCTGCATGCTTTCAGTAGACACTATCGCTTAGATGTGTCAGCGGCTCGGGATTCCTGTTTTGGTTCGGCGGTTCTGCGCGCCGAATGGCAAGGTCCCGCCCGGTCTTAACTGCTCTGTTACATCCCGATTGTGGAGGACTAAACTGGATTACCGAACAGGAAATGGAAATTACACTAACCTGGTAATTGTAGTTCCTGGAGGGTCCAGTTTAGTCCTCCTTCCCTCCCGACTATCTGCTAATGTGGTGCGGCGCGCCTTTCCGAACGGTTGATCTTAAGACGGTTCCTCTTGCCGTTCGGTCCCTTTGTGGCAGCCGCGTTTGTTGCTGAGGCTCTTCCCTGTCTCGGGGGTTCAGGCAGCTCCTGAACTTCTGGTGGGGAGCGGTGTTTTGATTCCTGAGGCGTCGGTGCCGGCGCAATGCAGTGTTCTGACTTCCTCATTTGGGGAGGGGGTTGGATATTTCTTGGGGGGGAACAAATTGTTCTTTATTTAGGTCATTTTGTATATTAATCTAATGTGTTGCTTCGTTAAGTATGCTTTGTTACTAGTACACTGGGGACTTCTGGGAGCTCCGGCTGCATATATACTACAGAAGATTTGATTGGTCCAGTCTCCCGGCTGCAGGAGGAGGGGCACTACCCCGATTGTGGAGGACTAAACTGGACCCTCCAGGAACTACAATTACCAGGTTAGTGTAATTTCCATTTTACAAGAAACAGGAACAGTCAAGCAACTTTACATAGAACAGGCATAACATCATTCCATTGTGTATAGCAATATCATTAATTAACAGTAACAATCTCAAAAGATTTATGCAGATATAAAATCTGATGGAGAAATGAAGATAAGTTTGATATTATGTAGGAGGGTAGATAACTCCTTCTTGACTTAGAGCAGATATCTGGGTATTTAGTCAATTTAGCAATCAGAATGTAACTGAATAAATTTATTAGGGCAAGATATATATTAGATAACCATAAAACTAATGAATTAACATTTGAATGTTGAGTAATGGCTAATTAGCTGCAAAATTGGATGTGTGTGTGTATGTATGTATGTGTATACACACACACACACACACGAGAACATCTCATAAATTAAAAGCTTAAATAGTTTACTTATTTACCTTTTATAGTTATATAATGTCTATATTTCGACAATTTCCGGTCGCTTTCTTTTTTTTTTTTTTTCTTTTTTTTTTAAATTTGTCAATCTACGAGATGTTCTCACTTTTTTTGGGCCACCCTGTATATGTGTGTATGTATGTATGTGTATACACACCTGAAATGGTCTCTACATATAGCTTATTATTTTGGTTAGAATAGTGCACAGTAAGGGTTACTACTAGGCGAGGTCATAAGATTTACTTTGTTACTAAGGCACAGCAGTGTTAATGCCGGGAGTTATTAGACTTACAGTACAGGTTTGAATCTTCAGCGGCCTATGTGCGCATTGAGTTTTTGCATTGAGTTCTGCAGTAAGTTCATCAGGTAGTAGTTCGGGTGAGTAGGCAGCTCATGGAAGATCCAATTCGGTTTGAGTAGATTTCTGCGTCCGCCTTAGGTCCCCGCCAAAGGGCCCTCTGGCAAGGCACTCAGGCGCGGGCCCGCCAAGCACGGGCGCGCCTGAGCACGCGGTGGAATTTAAGGTCCTGGTGCAGTTCTGATTGGTGCTTTTGCTGCAGGGGGACAGGGGAATGCTCGTCCTGCTCCCCTGTGGCTGATGGCCGATCGCCAATTGGGGCTGTGAGAGCAGTGGTAGAAGGCTTGAAGAGGTAGCTGCTGAGCACGCGGTGGAATTTAATGTCCTGGTGCAGTTCCAATTGGTGCTTTGCTGCAGTGGGGCAGGGGAATGGCTCGTCCTGCTCCCCAATGTACTTTTCAGTGAGTGCCTTATGTCTGAGCAGGTCACATGAGTGGAGTCAGCACTGATGTCATAACAAGAACCGGCATCGAATGAAAGGCTGGCTAACAGACACAGAATTCTGTGGTGGGGGGAAAAGCTCAAATGAACACACACTAGAGATTAGAGCAGGGCAACAGGGGACAGTTAAAATACAGTAGAAGCAATTAAGCTTTTTTCTTTTTAATATTGAAACCATAAAAAGTGAGTGAGCAGAGAAACTGAGCTGTCCTTTGCCTTCATTCATGTGAAGTATGTCTTCAGTTTGCAGAATAAGGGCACATCCCTGTGGAAGTTAGTGTTCTTGCGTCTGTACTCTTCCTGCTTTGAAGAATAAAAAGAACCCTTTGGGTTCAGATGGTGTCGGTGTTACATTATTTTTTTTTAAGTGAATACGTAAGAAAGAAAAATACAATAAGCAAATTGACTTTTGTGCTTTCAGGCAGAGACGGGCAGCATTGCCCACCTTTTGGACTTCCTGCTTCTCATATCTCTTATGCTGATTTGGGCAGTCTGTCCTATGGATAGTCTTGCCATTGTAGGCCAGTGGGTCCAGTCAAAGGTGAAAGAGGTAAGCGTTAAGTGATTGATGAAATTTATTTTTCACACCACAATTAAGAGATTGCTGTTTAAAATGCTGCCTTAGTTCGTAATGACTCTTCCACTATAAGGATTGCAAAAACTAATATTACTTGTTAGGGCTGTGCTGTCATTTTAGGAGAATGATAATATTACTGTTTTTAATGTTTATCTGAAGGGATGCAACCCTCTCCCTCTTTCTGTGACATACTGGGGCATGTTTATGAAAGTACTATAAGCATTTAGTGTGGGTTTTACCTCACAATAACTATATTTTTGTGGTGTTTTTATCACATGGTAACTGAGCTCAGGTCCATAGTGAGTAAAAATGCCGTGCTAAGTGCTTTAGTGGGTTTGGGTGAGTTCATGATGAACAGTGGGCGTGGCAGCCATGACAGCATGTGGGACAGCATGACATGCTAGCTAATGCCACCTCAAGAGGTGGTGTCAAATTCAGCCTTGCAGTCTAGTAATGTGGCAGCTGCCAGCTCCCTTAAAACATTAAGCCATGGCAGCATTTGTGGATTCCCCCCCCCCACCCCACCATGTGCTCCCCCTGCTCCAATTCAATTGTTTCTACTCATTTTGCTCATCCCCCCTCCACACCCCCTCCCCCCATCAGCAACCCTCCCTCTGACTCACCCTGAGGTTTTTCCTGATGTCTGGAGGGTGTGGGTAGAGTCAGACTTGCTTGGGTCCAAAATGGTGGATATGACCCCTAGCAGTAGTCTCACGGTACTGTCGTTAGGGGTCAGTCTCTGTATATAGCACTTCTGCAGTTAAGGTGCAATAACTGCAAAACCTTACCATGCTTTAGTAAACATGCCCCACTGTTTGTGCTTTTAGTTCACATATTTACAAAAATGGTAAGTATTGTAAAACAGCAGCACATGCTAAAAATGAAATAAACCGAAAACAAAGCACAATGAAATATCTTCTATGCACATGGGCATGGTGCAGTTTTATTGCCTAAGTGTGGCAAGTCTCCCCCCCCCCATTCCCCCTCAAAAAAATGGCTCTCACAATTGAGGTTAAGTGGTAACTTGAGGATAGGAAGGAGGGACTCAGGAACTGAGGGAGAGTGTGAGGACTTAGTATTTGAATGAGGACAAGGCAATGATAGGAATGGGGACCAAAAGATTTGAGTGAAACATAGGGTTTGGGTAACAATCTAAGCGAGGCAACTGGACGGAAGTATGTGTAAGGGTATATTAAATTGACTGGGGTGTTTAAGACCGATTTAAAAAGTGGGATAAGATGGAGACATGATATGAAACTATAGACAGACATGGAGGGACTAGAAGAGATGTGAGAGAGGGAAGGGATAAGAGAAGGCAGAAATGGAAGAGTTGGTGAAAATGCTAAATGGGGGGTATAGGAAACTAAATGGGGGGGTAAGCGAGAACAGAGAGGTCTGAGGCAAGAGAAGGGGTGAGTGACAAAGGAGCTAGAGAGGTACATTTGTTGACATGCATTCGATTCATTAGCAAAGCTTAATTTTAGAGTGCACAAAATCAATTTAACATGTATTAGCTTAGGAATTAATGTATGTTAAAGCTCAAACTCAAGTTTAAACATTTATTAAACTCAACATGTGAAGCAAACGAAAAAATACCAAAAAGAAATCAACAACATTTCAGAAAATTCCAAAAATAAGCAAAAATTGTTTTTAAGTTCAAGAACAGCTTGTAAAAAATAAATTCTGTTAAGAATATTTTCCTTTGCTTGCATCATTTTTGACAGCAATAAACATATAGGCATTTATTTATTTAACAGGGTTTTTTTTTAAATACCGCTTTATCATTTCAGTCAAAGCGGTTTACATTGTAACTTAAACTTGGTAATGTACATTAAACAGGGACATTGATAACTCTCCATTGCTTAGAAAAATCCAAGTTAAGTGACTTGCCCAAGGCCACAAGGAGTGCTAGTGGGAATCGAATCTTGGTCTCTTGGATCTCCAGGAACAAGTAGGAATATAGTCTTAACATATGGATGTTGTTGGTACCGATGGAGCCTATGTGGGAACACTCCCCAGCGTGTTCTGCACAACTGCCTTCTCGCTCTTCCAACCCCTTCTCGTCAGTTCTCCTTTTTCCATGGAGCCAGCAAGATGATAATCCTGTCCCTGCAGAAAAGGTTTTTCTTTGGCACGGCGCTTCTGCCTTCCCATTCCACTCTGGCATCGCGTAAACAGATTCCGCTACCATTTCTGGTCCTTTTTTTTTCTTTTATCTTTTATTTCTTTTTCAAATTTTATTTTTTCCTCGAGGGCCTTGTGCCCTTCATAGGCCTCTGGCCTACCTCTCCACTATGGAGAAAAACCCTAGTGGTTTTAAAAAATGCACCAAATGCTCCAGTACAATTTCTGTCATCAACAGGCATGACTGGTGCCTCAAGTGTCTGGTCTGAACCATGCACCAGACTCTTGCTCCCTTTTGCTCTGTAAACTCAGGACTAAGAAAGACCTTGGAAACCGAGCCAAAAAGTTGAGTGAGTTATTTCTATTGGACTCTGTCTAGCTGGCATTGACATCTTTGAGATCATCATCTTCTTCCTGAGTCTCTAAACTCTCCAAGGGCTCCAAGCTTGGTTCCAGCTCGAAGAGAGAAATACCATAAAGATCCCTGTCAAAACTTCCATGGGATCCCAAAGAGCACCGAGGCTCAAAAGAAAAATCCAAGTATTCCAAAGAGAGGATTGAGGGAGAGGTCCCGATATGAACATTGAGATTCACCGAGGAACTCCTCAGACTCTGGCTATCCAGGCAAACATCCCCGGTGGGGGAACTTGTCCTCCAAAGCCTTATTGGGGAACAGAGAGGCCACCGAGGCATCAACTCAAGAGAGCACCCAGTGCTATGTTCTGGTATGGTGGCTCCAAGCCCCATTCTTTCTTTGGACCAGACACCAGCAATCTCCTTGGATCAGTGCATGCTATCCATTGAGAAGACCTTGGAGGTTCTCTAGCAGCATCGGTACCTCCAACACCGATGACTTCAGGACTGCCTGCATTGGTACAGTCATTGGCATTGGTACTGGCATCGGTAACAGTGCCTCCATCCAATGCCCCAACTCTGCATGCCTCCACCCTGATGCTAGGACCGGCTTTGGGAGCACAGTCTACTTGGTCAGTAAAGAGTATGATACCGCCATTGAGATAGCAAGGGGAGGATATCAACATGTACTGGTATAGACAGCACCAATCACATGGTCATGGACATTGACGTCGATCCCCGAGCTCTGAGTCCGATTCCTCCGATTCAGATCATCAGTCTGGATTCCGCAGAGCTCGAGGACATCGCCTCGGAGCCCTCTCCCCACCAAAAGTCACCACCGGAGGACATGTCCTTCCAGGAATTTATACAGGACGTGGTGGCAGATCTCTCAATTCCAGCCACAGCTGAACCTGAGCCTCGAGCGGAGGAACTGGAGATACTGCCAGTACCCCATGGCTCCGAAAGAGGCAACTTGTACTACTGGTACATAAGATACAACATAACCTTTTGCTTCATATGTGGGAGACCCCTCTTATGGTCACTCCCATTAGCAAAAGGCTCGATTACGATATATCGTGTAATGGAGATACCAGGCTTCCAGAAGGCGCAGCTATTGCACCACTCCATAGTTGTGGAATCGACAATGCAATGCATTAAAAGTGGCAAGACCCATGCATCGATACCCCTAGGTAGGGAATCGAGGAACCTCTATTTATTTGCATGCCGCTCCTTCCAGACCTCTATGCTGACAAGCAGGATTAACTCCTACACCCTTTATATGGGAATGTTCCTTAAGGAACTTAACAAAGATTGGGAAGCCTTTCTCCCCTTTATCCCGGAGGAGAAGAAGCCTGCCTTTGAGACTGTTCTCAAACATAGCCAAAATGTCTCAAAATTTTGTAAACGGGTCAGCTTTAGTTGCATTTGAATCCACCAGCAGAGCCTCTGCCATTGCCATAGGTGCTCGTAGGCTGGCTTGGCTTCAAGCATCAAACCAGGAGCAGTGGGTCCAGGATAAGTTGGGAAAATCCCCTGTACCAGGGAGAATTTTTTCGGCAAGAATTGGAGGAAGAGGAGGGTTACGTGATGACCGCAAGCTGAGCTCAGGAAAACTGCTTAAAAAAAACACGACTTTTGCTGCTGCACCTGGTTCTTACACTCCTCCCCCCACCGATGCTAGTGATGTGATCCCTGCCCAAGGCAAGCTGATCAGATAGCTGAGGGTACCGTGAAATGCCAATAAAGATACCAAACTTGTCAAAGAGCAAGTGTCTAAGATGGTGGAAGAGGGGCAAAAACCAGACAAGTATCGTCAAACATGATGAGGAAATCCGAGAAATCACTCAAACACTGACTGCCGTCCTGGATGAGCATCTCTCTCGCCTGTACACCTCATTTTGAAGACTTTGAAGGCAATCTGGAGACACATGCACAGTGTGTGCAGGAGGTAGAGGGCCATGTTACACACCAGGAGGGGCGGATTGAGGCCTTGCAGCAGCGGGTAATGCAGCTTGAACAAGCCAAACAGGAACTTCTCAACCGCAGAAGAAGAAATATCTGCATGATTGGCCTTCCTGAAATATGCAAAGATGTGGCGATCTGGGACCTGCTCGAGATATGGCTACCAAAGCACCTGGGCCTGCAAATGGCGGAAGATTGGATGCTGGTGGAGCGGTTGCACCGGCTAGGGCCCAGAAGAGAGAGCGTAGACAGACCGCGGCCTGTCATTGCCCGTATTTTAAATTATGCAGAGAAGGACAAGCTAATGCATCACTATCGCTCCCAACGACAAGTGGAGTACCAGGGCACAAAATACTGCTTTTCAATGACTATTCAGCGAAAGTGGCAGAACGCAGAAGAGCCATGGCCCCAGTGTGTTTTCAGCTGGCCTGTAGAGGAATGAGCTGCTCCCTCTTTATCTGGCGAGGGTCCGATTGCAGCATGAGAACCAGACACACCAATATGAATCTATTCAAATTCCAGACAGACAAGGGCAATATGATCCTCTTAGCCCCCTTCTGGCCCTTTCAGCCCTGGTTTTCCCTGCTACTTCGCCTAACACAGACAAAACCAATCCAAATGGGATACAGGCTGGGTCTTCTATCGCAGGAGGACGGGACAGTCCTGCATCCCAATCTGTGATCTCTCCATATAACTGCATGGCTGCTGAAAGGATGACCCTCCAGCATCTTGATTTTCCCCAGGAAGTAAAAGACATACTCCTGTCTCCCAGAAAGCCCTCCACCTGACGAGCCTACTCATTTAAATAACACAGATTTGGATCCTGGTGCTCTCAAAAGAACATGAATCCTTTCAACGCATCAGTGTTCACACTTTTACAGTATCTATTTCACCTGTCCTCTGCAGGACTTAAAACCAACTCGGTGCGAGTACACTTCAGTACTATTGCGGCTTTTCACAAGCCATTTGGTCAACCCATTTCCATGCAACCCCTAACAGCATGTTTTATGAGAGGTCTTCTCTAAGCCACCCATTTGATCACCTTCGGTGGCGTGGGATCTCAACATGGTCTTGGCTAAGCTTCTCAAACCTCCGTTTGAACGCCTGGCGACTGCTCAACCTTGGTACTTTGTCTTGGAAGGTCATATTCCTGCCCTGACCTCCACCAGACGCATCCATGAATTACAGGCCTTGGTGGCACATCCACCATACACCCAGTTCCATCATGACAAGGTCGTCCTGCGGACTCACCCACAGTTTTTACCTAAGGTGATGTTACCTTTCCACATTAATCAATCTGTAATGCTACCAGTCTTCTTCCCAAGGCCTCATTCTTCCAGTGTAGAAGCAACTCTGCATACCTTAGATTGCAAACGGGTCCTGGCCTTTTATCTCCAAAGGACCAAGGACCTTTGAAAATCCTCACAATTGTTGATTTCAAAATCTAACAAAAACCTTTTGGCTCTCATTCTCCAGGAACTAATCAGCACCCAGATCGACAACAGACCATAAAGACAACGGAACAGTGGCAGCATCCAATCACCCAGCGTATACACCAAAGCAAACAACTCCATGACCAAAAGAGCCTTATCGCTAGCAGCACCTGCCATCTGGAACTCCCTTCCTGAAGCACTGAGATCCACCATGGACTTAAAAGACTTCTGAAAAAAGCTGAAAACATTCCTCTTCAGAGAACACTTCAATGACTTAACACTGCAATCCACTCCCCAAAACATCCGACAAGCCTAAACATCGCGCCCCTAATGCTCTGATCAATCTGTGCAGAAATGTTAAAATGTATATAAGTTATGCTTCTGAGCATGTCCTGCATGCCACCCCTACCTATTCCATGAGTTCTTTGTAAAATTGTTGAGTTCTACTGTAAACCGCTTTGATTTTTTTTATGATAAGGTGGTATAAAAAACTTGTTAAATAATATAATTAATTTCCTTTGACCACCAACCATTTGGGTCTTCCTGTTACAAAACGTACACTCTCCAGATGGATAACAGACTTCATTTCATTTGCGTACAATCGAGCAGGACTCGCCCTCACCGGGCATATCACCACTCACAATGTCTGAGCCATGGGCAACATCTGTAGCCAGCCTACACTCGGTAGCCATTGATGAAATCTGTCAGGCAGCAACCAGTTCCTCCATGCACACCTTTGCTGCCCACTGCTGCTTGCACAAGGACTCCTGCCGGGAAGTGGCCTTCGGCCAGGCAGTCTTCCAACATCTCTTTGGAACATAGCTACAACTCCTCACCCTGCCCACACTATTCTTTCCAGATCTCCATGGCGGGAATGTCTATGTCCAACTCTAACCAGTCCGACTACTCTACTTTGACCTGGTTTCTAAGTCTTTTGAAGATCTGGGAGCTAGGGAGTCCCATATGTGAAGACTACATTCCTGCTTGTTCCTGAAGATAGCGTGCTCACTCACTCACCTGCAACAGGTAATCACCAGGAACAGCAGGAATTTAGTCTTCACAGCCCACCCTCCTCTCCATGGAGTTGTAGGGTTCCTTTTTACTTTTTCTTCTCAGCTACAAACTCAACTGATAAGGAGAAGCTGGAAGAGCAGGAAGGCAGTCGTGCAGGCGCAGTGGCATGCTCCCAAAAGCTTTCCTATAGGATGCTGGGGAGCGTTCCTGCAAGGACTCAGTCGGTACCGACATCACCCATATGTGAAGACTAAATTCCTACTGTTTCCGGAGATCAACTGTTACAGGTGAGTAACTATGCTTTTCCTAACCATTAGGCTACACCTCTCCTGCAGATCGTACTGTTCAGTGTGTCACACATGTGAACGTTTTTCAGGTGTGTTGCAACAGAAGCAAGGCTGTGAGCCACTTTATTAAAGCAACCTTTGGTACTCTGCTCATCCAGTGGCTGCAGTATAACTGGGCATTATTCCTAATTCTGGTAATCCTATAATGCTATATCCTGAGCCACCAATCAAAACAGGATCTTTCCTGTGCTGTCACATGTGGTGCTGCTACAGGCCACCCTACGTATTCATGTTTTAAAGGGTACTGAGCAGGTTAAAAAAAATTAATGCAAATGCTACAATAAAATCACATGCTTTTCTGTACTGTTGAATTTATGTGATACTGAACAAGTATTTTCATGGCCTGAATTGGGGGGGGCTTTTTTTAGTTTGTGTTTTCTAGGCCATACAGTAGAACTTTGGAGGCTGAAGCTGACAGAGTTGGCCTACAGATTGCTGCTAAGGTAAGGAGTCAGTCCTTAGAGGAACATAATGTCACCTTTTGTGAATTAGTATCATTCGTATTTAGAATAAATGATGGTTATATGTAAGATCATAAATTCACCGAAAAGAGAATGGAAGCACAAATTCCAAAGAGATAAGGCTTTTTGAGGAAAGCATCAAGACCTACCATCCTCCTTTCTGATCTTCTTCCATGTTTTGTTCAGAATAGAGGTATATAGTGACAGTCCTTTCCATTTAATTGTTTTAGTACAATATATGTGACGGCTGAAGGTTTTGTGATTGCTTCCCTCAGAGAGGCACCTTTTTTAAAATTCATTGTTGGTTGATATGTTACTCATCTGCATGCTTTTTGACATGGGAGATTTCACCTCTGTATTGATGGCCCTGTCTGTGGTCATGCTCTGGAATTTCTTTACTTTACTTTATCAATGATGTGACTCCTCCAGATGGTAAAGGTACCAGTTCACAATGCCAATCAAACCCGAGACATGGTTTTCTACTCTCAATTAATTGATACAAATGGAGGCTTAAGGGACTTTTCAGCAATTCAATTAGCTTTGACTGATGAAATTCTGGTAGACCTGGTCCCTGACCATCTGGGCCTTTACAGATCTAATTCTGTAGGTTCTAAAGGGGGTAAGAGTGACATTGCTTGTTTTTCTTATCAGTGACGTATTTAGCTTCATCTTTAACAGAGGAAACAACTGATTATTTAATTAAAGCCTGGAATTCATGGGGTCAACGGAATTGTAGATGAGAGAGCAACTTTTTAAAACATTTACAAAGACACTCAGCTGAAGAGGCTACTTGGTTCTGAAAAAAGCCAGAAGATGTCTAGAGCACTGGTGAATTAAATCTAAGGCAGAGATTGATGGGGATGTCTGTTTTTAACATATAAAGAACCACAATGAACATGCTTTACAAGCAAAGAAAAAGATGTTGCCGTAGTCCCAGTAGAGTCATTGAACAGTAATTCCCTGTGTTTTTGGTGATCAGTGAGTTGTTAAATTTAAAATCACTTTTTGTAAATTCCTTATGCTAGCACTGAATAGTAGGAGTTGAGGTGTATTTTTAATCTGAAGTGGGTAGAAACCAAATAGAAACATAGTCTCCCTAACATTTATCCAATAAGCAACTTACCCAAAAACAAATTAACCTAATTTTTTTTCTAGAAACCTCCATTTATATATGGAGTGGCATAGAGAGAGTTCATCATATTTAATTAAATTTTACAGTGTGAATTTGGCAGATTTAAAACATTATATAGGTAAAATATAAGCAGCAACTTGTGCTTTAGATCCCTCTACCCTGCCTGTTTGTGTAGGTGATGCACTGATTGTACACTGGGTTTGTTGTCATGCATATTGATTGCGAGCTTATCTCTGAGGAAAAGACGTCCCTCGCTGTTCTAAACATTGTTATTTAACCCCTAGATCTTATTGCTGTGAAAACTGTTGCCTGTTTTCTAGCTCCCATTCTTTGGGAATCTGTTTGAATAGAGTTGCACCCAGCTTCAGTCTTGGCTGATGAAATGGGAGATTGGAGTCATTTCAGTCAGGTTTCAGAGTGGACTTCAGCACAGAGACTATCTGGTTGGGAGTATTAAAATTATTGAGCATATAACTTCCGGTGACGTCACCGAGCGGGATGGCGGCGAAGTAACCGAGCTCCGCTGCCAACGCCTGCAAATCGGGCAAAACCCCCCCCCCCCCCCCGAATTAAAAGGCACATAAGCGGGATGTAGGAGGTATCAGAGCCGCTGCTCCCCACAATCAGTTGAGCCCGAAATTGCAAATAGCTGCCCGACCCGGAGCCGCGGGAGCCAGCGGAGTGCAGGGCAGAGCGGAGGTGCATGCGGTACGGCAGCACAGTGGAGGTGAGAGCCCTGATATGAACGCGGCTGTTTAACACTCCGGAGCAGAAGCGTGGCACAGCACTGGGAGGTCGGCAGCAACAGCTACTGAGTGGAGGCAGCCCGGTAGGAGAAGACGGGCAGGGGAGTGCGCTGGGGCTCCGGGGCTCAAAAAAAAACGCCACGTGGTTGTGGGCAGAGAAGGCCAATTGTGACACAGCGTGGAGGGGGAGACAGAATAATGCCTGCAAGGAAGCTGAACTGCTGAAGCAAACTACAAAACTGAAGCGGCAGACTGTTAGAGACGTCCCTGAGCACGGCGGATGAGTAATCGATTGGAATCCCGAGCAGAGCTAGAGGGGCAGTGTTCTAGAGCCGGTCAGGCCCGAGTGGGTGAAGAGGTGTAAGCAACAAGGACAGAGCTAAGTGCAGGAGTCCCCAACTATCCACGAGCTGCAAAGTGCCTGAAAGTCTGGATCCATAGACCCAACCCCTGCTGTTTGAACATAGAGATCTGCCACCTCCTATACCGAGTGCCATATAGTACAAACAGCAGAAGGCCTGCTCAGAGGAGTACGGCGTAGGGACTTCTGGGACCCCGGCAACCTTGTGAGTGTTGAGCTAATACGTCGGGTGGGCGGCAGAGCTACCATGGAGAAAGGTAAAAGTGGACCCTCAGTCAAGAAGAAGCTAGCTGAGTTCCGCTCCACTTATGCTACAGTCAAAGGCGGCAACGAGGGAGATAAGGGAGGCAAATCCCCCCCCCCCCCCGGCGCCCACTGAATCAGAACCGAGGGTGGAGACTGAGAGCAATTCAGAGTTCAGGAGCATGCTGAAGGACTGGCTCGTTGAATTGAAAGAGGAAATTAAGTCCGAGCTTAGTGGGGTGAAGAAGGAGTTAAAAGAGACAATTCAAGCACTGCGACAAGAGATAGTGGATTTGGGCAACCATGTAGAAGAAACGGAAGGCCGTGTGGAACAACAAGGTGAAGCCGTAGAAGAGCTCCAAAAAGGATGGGAAGAACACTCATGTGGCCTACGTGACCTGCAGGTGAAACTGGAGGACCTCGAAGATAGATCAAGGAGATGCAATATAATGGTACGAGGCCTCCCGGAAGAGCCACAATACAAGAATTCAGAAGAAGTGGTGGAAAAAATATTCACCTTGCTGCTAAAGTCGGTGGCTACAGGGGAAGACGAGACTGGAGCGACAATGCGGATAGAGAGAGCACACAGAAGCTTGGGCCCGATAAGGGACAACAAGCCTCGTGATATCGTAGTTTGTCTCAGTTCGTATAAGAGCAAGGAAAAAGTACTGTGGGCGGCAAGAACACTGAAACAGTTTGTCTGGGAAGATCATAAGTTAGAATTCTTTCAGGACTTATCTCCCGGAACGTTGCAACGCAGAAGAAACCTTAAAGAAGTGACGGAATATCTACGACAGGAAAATTTGCGCTATAAATGGCTATTTCCATTTGGACTGCTGCTTACAGTTAAGAGCAGATCACGACGAGTGCAGTCAAGCGAGGAAGCGTGGACAGCATTAAGAGAGTTAGGTGCCACACACCTGCCAGAGGGCACACAGACATCCAATGGACGTACAAAAAACACAGGGACTCCAGCAACAAATTGGAACGTACAGCGCTGGCACAGAGCTCCAGTTGGAGGGAGAAGATTGGCGAGACTGAACCGTGGGAGTGCCAGAACACCGTCTGCAACCACTGAAGCGAGCTGAGCTTAAGACTTTACATGCAGTCATGACTAGAGTGAAGTGTAAGGGGTTGGGGGGGAGTGGCGGGGCGGGGGGGGTGTGGTCGACCAGGAGGGGGGAAGGACGAAGGGGGATGGGTGGGGTGAGACGGGGGAGGTGGGTGGAAGGGAGAGGGCAGGCTTAGGCTCGATTGATAGTCACGAATAAGGAGGTCATGACTCCCGTACGGGAGGCAGGTCAGGGGTGGGAGTTGGGGAGGACGGGGGGTGGGTTAGAGTGGGGGGAGGGAGGGGGGAGGATGGGAGGGGAAGGGGTAGGGTGGGCTGAGGGGGCACAAGGGGGGAGAGTAGGACACCGGTGATTTGAAAATTGTCACCCTAAATGTGAAAGGTTTAAATTCACCCTTCAAAAGGCAGAAACTGTACAGGGAAATAACTAGGCAAAGAGCTTCATTGGTCCTCTTGCAAGAAACTCATTTATTACGCAGACACGAATCATTAGTGAAGCCCAAAGGATACACTGAATTAGTGTTTGCTTCTAATTTGCGGGAACGCAAGAGAGGGGGGGTGGCGTTGCTGGTCAGTGGGACACTCAAAGCGGAGATACACACAGTAATTCGGGATTAAGGAGGTAGATATCTATTGGTGCGAATGAAGATAGGGGATGAATGGTTTTGTGTAACTAATGTGTATGCTCCCACTGGGGCACAAAAAGATTTTTGGGAGGAAGTGGATGAGAAAATGAATGCATTAGGCGAGGGAGTGCGGATATGTGGTGGAGACTTCAATATGACTTGGGAGGTGGGGAGAGACTCCACGGGGAAGGGGGAGGGGAGGCAGGCAGATAGGAGTAGGTACCAGCAATTTATAAGGGCTAATGAGTTAATTGATGCCTGGCGCCTGCTTAATCCTAGTCGGCGTCAGTACTCCTTCTTCTCTGCAGTGCACGGTACGTACTCTAGGATCGACAATATCTGGGTTGGGAAGGAGATTGCAGGTAGGATTATTGAAGCAGAGATGGAGCCGATTACGTGGTCCGACCACGCACCAGTGCGGGTGATATTGAGGGGGCGGGGAGAAGATAGGGGAACCCGCTTCTGGAGATTGAATGAGGCTCTTTTGAGTGATGCTAGGGTGGTGCAAGATGTACGAAGATTGATACCGGAATACTTCGTGCAGAATGCTACGGGAGACGTTCGACAGGGCGTGGTGTGGGATGCTTTTAAGGCGGTGCTCCGAGGCACATTAGTTAAATGGGGAGCGAGAATAAAGAGGGAAAGGGAGGAAAAGGAGCTCCACCTACGGCTGAAACTGGCGCAACTGGAAGAGGCCGATGCGCGCGGTGCCGACAGACAACTGAGAAGAGAGGTCCTCGAGACTAGGGCTAAACTAAATGCGCTAGCAGCAGATAAAATTCATTATCGGCTACAACTACTACGACAGGAGTTTTTTGAGGGAGGAAATAGGGCAGGGAAGTATATGGCGAGGAGACTGAAGCAGAAGCGGACTATGTCCTGGATTGTGCAGATTAAGGGGAGGGGGGGGGTCACTAGAGATGAGCAGAAAATCCGGGAAGCCTTTGTGGAGTACTACAAGGGCCTATATGAGGCTAAATCGGATAGGCCAGAAGACGAGATGAGGGATTACTTGGCGACTACCGGACTTCCCCATTTGGAAGAGGGGGAAAGAGAGGCGCTAGAAGGGGAAATACAAGCGTCAGAGGTGGCAGGGGCGATTAGGGGTCTAAAAACAGGGAAAGCTCCCGGCTTAGATGGGCTGACAGCTAGCTTTTATAAAACATTTGTGGGAGAGCTGTTGGGGCCCCTGACAAATCTCTTTAATATCCCGAGGGCGGGGGAGCCTTTGGCGGAAACAATGGGATGGGCGGGCATAACGCTGATTCCTAAATCGGGCAAGGACCCGCTAGAGTGTGCGTCGTATCGGCCAATATCATTAATCAATACTGATGCGAAACTATTGGCTAAAGTGTTAGCGGGGCGCCTTAATAAACTGTTGGGGAAGCTGGTGCACGAGGATCAGGCGGGGTTTATACCAGGGAGGCAAGTGGCGGACAACATTCGGAAAGCGCTGAATGTGATTTGGTCCGTGAAACGCAATCCAGAGCCAGCACTGCTGGTATCGTTGGATGCAGAAAAAGCCTTCGATCAAGTGTCGTGGAGATTCTTGTTCTCCGTCTTGGAGCACATGGGGTTCGGGAATGGGTTTGTTGGCTGGATTAGAGCATTATATGAGAGACCGTCGGCCTGTGTGCGTATAAATGGAGGATATTCAGGATTCTTCCCGCTGGGGAGGGGGACGCGACAGGGGTGTCCACTCTCACCGTTACTGTTTGCCTTATCGTTGGAACCGCTAGCAGGGAGAATTCGGCAGAATGTAGACATTAGGGGGGTGATTGTGGGACAGAGGGAGTACAAATTGGCAATGTTTGCTGACGATATCCTGCTTATGGCTACTAGGCCGCAGGACACGGTACCTGCAATCATGAGGGAGGTGCAGGAATATGGGGAACTGGCGGGTTTTACGATCAATTGGAATAAGTCGGAAATTTTGAATTTGTCGGTAGGGGAAGAGCAGCAAGCGGGCTTACGTCAACAATTTAAATTTCGGTAGGCGATGAGATCTATTCGGTACCTTGGGGTATCTATAGGGCGGGACCTGCAGGATCTCTACGAGCTGAACTACCCGAAGATATTTGGGCAAGTAGAGGCACAATTGGGAGCCTGGAACAGGGGGTTCATATCCTGGATGGGGAGAGTGGCGGTGGTGAAAATGATGTTGCTCCCCCAGTTCCTTTTTCTTTTTCAAGTGCTGCCAGTGGCCATACCAACTAGGACACTGGCTCGACTACAAAAGCAAGTTGGGGGGTTTATATGGGGGAATAAAAGGCCCAGGGTGGCAGCTAGAACACTGCAAGTGGCTAGGATAGAGGGGGGTATGGGGGTCCCCAATTTCCGGAAATATTACGTGGCAGCACAGGTGCGGGCGGTATACTCGTGGTTGAGGGAACGACATAAACACTGGGTGACGATGGAGGAAGCGGGACTTCGACCTGGGGAGCTGGAACGTCTTGTCTGGGGGGGGAAGGGAAGTAAGGGAGACAATCCTATGGTGGGGCATACTATGGGGGTGTGGCAGGCACACAGGAGGAAGTTGATTGGGGAGAAGAGGTGGGCGCGTGGGATGTCTTTGCTGGCCTGCTGCGAAGAGGGCATAGGACCTGATGTGATGGTCCTGACCAGATGGGCACAGCAGGGGTTGCAAAACGTGTCTCAGATAGCTTTTGGGCAAGGGATAAGAGAGTTTGAGGGCGTCCGAGATCTCTACCGGTTGAAAGAAACAGACAGGTACCACTATCTACAATTGGGTTCACTCCTTAGGCAAAGAAGACAATGGCACGACATTTTGCAGGAACCAGGTTGGTTTGAGGGCAGTTGTCTGGGCTCGCTGGGGAGGAAGGGGGTTATTTCCAGAATATATAAAGGACTGACAGAGCGAGGGAGAGAGAAATTAAGTTATATGACGGCGTGGGAGAAGGACTTGGAGGTTGAGTGGGAGGTGGAAGAGTGGGAGCGAATAGCTCAAGGCATAGCGAGGGTGTCTCTCGCCACGTCCCTGAGGGAGAATGGATGGAAAGTGTTGTCTAGGTGGTATTTGACGCCTGAGCGCCTGTGCAAAGCGGGGGCTCGTGGGACGGATGAGTGCTGGAGACTGTGTGGAGAGAAGGGAACTTGGCTGCATATGTGGTGGACGTGCCCAGTAGTAAGCCAATATTGGGGAAAAATTGGGGATATCTTGGAGGGTATACTAGGCGTCCGAATCCCCTTGACACCAGAGTTATGCCTCCTACTAAAGCAGAAAGATGCCGCAGAGGGGAATTGGAGTATTGTGCGGCAATGTATAATGGCGGCCCGTTGTGAAATAGCACAACATTGGAAACAGGGGGTCATGCCGCCCATAGGGAAATATACAGTGCGTCTAGCAGAACTGTATCAAATGCATAAATTGACAGGGCTAAAGAAGGGGACCGGAGATAGGGTGGAAAGGCGGTGGGAGGGTGTGTGGCGATGGTTAAGCAGGGGCGGGGAAGTATAGATTGGGTACAGTGGCGGGTGTCAGAAGATTGACACTGGTGGTCCGCTCAGCAAGATCAGGTAGAGGGGGGAAGGGTGGGGGGGGAGGGGGGGAGGAGGGGGGGAACTTAGTAGCTAGCCACTTACAGGGGTTTCTGTGGTGTAAACTTTGAGTATTAATTAACATGATTCAGAAAGAAGTAATCATTACAAAGGTAGGAGATGTTTAATGTTGGTTTATTAGAGAATGGGGTGACAATGGTTGCATCTATATTAGAAGTTGGCTGGTAAGAATGTACAGACAGTTTTGTTAATGGTACAGATATATCTGAGATGCATAATTGGTGTTCTGTATAACAAAGGAATTGAATAAAAATTTAAAGTTCAAAAAAAAATTATTGAGCATATGCATCATGGGAGCAGCTTGTTGCTTATTCTACTGGACTTTGCAAGTGCCTTTGACACAATAGATCTTACCGTTTTCGTTTCAGAGAAGTTTGAAATTAGGAATCAGAGGCATAGCTTTACAGTGATTGAGATCTTTTCTTGCTAATAGATATCTCGCTAGGGGATGGTTTCTCAAGCCCACTGGACATTCTTTGTCATCTCGGTGAGGCTTTCTGCGTAATAATTATGAAAGTGTGTCTTAAATATTGGGTTGCCTCTGTTTTTGCTTTATCTTAGAAACAGCATCATCAGGATTTTTGATTGTTTTCAGAGTTTCCTTGTTTTCTGGTACTGTGATCTGCACTGGGTGTCTGTGCATGAAACAGAATCCATCTGTTGTTAAGCCATTTGATTTGCATTAGCAGTTCCTTATCATTTCTCCAGTTCAGTCCTCCACCTCTGGATAGTATACCACCTCCTGCAGCATGGAGACTGGGCATGCCAAAACTGTGACATCACTGGATGTACCCTGCTAGTCTCTCCCATCAGCTCCAGTGTGTCCAGTCTCCATGCAGCAGGAGGACGTAGTGAGTCTAGGTGCTGGGTTCACTAGAGGAACAGATAAGGAGCACATTTTAGGATAGATAGTTTTAGGGGGCTATTTTCAGGATTTATTTTGTTCCCTATCACTTCTTTTATTTTACAGCTGTCCCTTTAAAAAAAAAAAAAAAAAAGAATTTTGTGAGGAATCGAACCAGCTCTCTCTCTGATTTATTTTCACCTCTTAGACCTATTCCGGTGCCCTGATCTGCTCTCCCCTCCTAGTCTGAATGGAAGGGAGTTAGCATCTGCCTGTCAGATCCTTCTTGCCTTGCGGTATATCGGGGCAGAGCACTAGAGGACGAAAAGCCTCTAGTGAGCAGCATCATGGGTGGTAGGGCAGTCGAACGAGCTGGCTAGGTGCAGGACATTGCCTGAAGGCATTTTTGGGGTCGGCAGAGCAAAAGAGTGCTCCGGCGAAGCGCCAGCAGACGAGAAGGCCTGAAACCCTAATCGGGCGTTAGCGAAGAAAGACAGGCCTGCTGTAGGCGTGGGCCATTTCTTCCCATGCTTTTTAGCCCGCGCTTTTAGGCCCCGAGCCAGCAACAGCGCTGCAAATCGCTCAGGCTCTGTAAGGAAGGCACCTTCTTCCTGAGATGGATTCAACTAATTTAATTTGATTTAGTTTAGTTAATTTTGGGGTCATTTGGTTCTCTTTGTTTTTTTGTCTCCCGGGCCTTGGAGGAGATTTAAAAAAAAAAAAAAAAGACAAGATGGAACTGTTAAAGAAGAGCTTTTATTTTATTTTATTTTAATTTGCAGTTGGATCTTTCTTTACTGGCAGATAATTTATTGTATGTTATAGCTAATGCCTTCTCGGCCACAGTGCTGGTGTGTGGCACTCGCAGAGGCGCAGTCTCAGACGCCGGGGTCTGCAGGGCCTGCGTTGCAGCCTCAACCACTATGGAGCAGGAGATTCAAGATAAGGCTGGTGAGGGGGCTCAAAGTTCGTTGGCAGTGGGCAAAGGGGAGTCTCTGCTGGTACCCCCTTTTGGGTCCCTTCTGGAAAGCCAAACGGGGTCAGCTAATTCCGTGCCCCGACAGGAGCCGGGGCAGCTCTGGGAGGTTTTTCTCCTGACTTTGTGCTGATAATGCATCAGGCGTATTGCTTGTGGCAGCGGGGGACAGCGACAGATCCTTTACCGCTGGGTGCTGGGGTGCAGCAATCAGGGTCAGAAAAGCTTGGTAGCAGTCTAGTGAGACCTCTCAAGAGGGCCCAACCTTTCGAGGATCAGCCCTTGGATTCCGATTGACCCAAGGCGGAAGATGTGGAGTTGGAATCTGAATCAGGAATGGAAGAATTTGAGGAAGGAGAGATCCCGGAGCCTGAGGATCAGGCGAGAATCATAAGATTATTCCGAAAGGAAGAGCTTACGGCGTTCATTACGGAGTCTCTTCAGGCACTCAACCTTACTTCGATCCAGCCAGCGGAGGAAGAGGGTCTGGAAGAGTAGTTGACCAGATGATCCAAGATGAATGGGATTTGCCAGAAGCTGGACTGCGAGGCGTTAGAGCTATGAATAGGCTTTACCCCTTGGCGAAGGAGAGGTTTCGTTCTCCGCATAGAGGAGATGCGGTATCAGCAGTCACGAAAAAGACGACTATTTCGGTAGAAGGCAGTGCAGCCTTGAAAGATGCGCAAGACAGGAACGTGGACGGCTTGTTGAAGCAAGCCTTTTAAGTTAATGCCCTCTCACTGCAAGCTTCCATCTGCGGGGCATGGATGGCGAGAGCGTGCCTCAAGTGGTCACAATGCTTGCAGCAGCCGTCTCAGCAAACACAGGAGCGTTTAATGGATGTGACTTGGCTGGAATCAGGTTTGGCGTATTTAGCGGATGTCCACTATGATTTGATTAGGGCATTGGCGAATAGTATGGCTTCCTTGGTAGCCACGCACTATTATCTCTGGTTAAGAAATTGGGCGGCGGATGGTTCTTCTAAGTCACGTCTTAGCAAGCTTCCCTTTAAGGGGAAGTTGTTGTTTGAGGACCTTGATAAGCTGGCTAAGGATTTGGGGGAGTCCAAAGGCAGGAGGCTGCCGGAGGATAAGCCTAAGCAAGGGAGACCTCTGCCATCTCTGCGCAGTCAGTTTAGAAACTTCAGGCGATTTCGTACCTCTCGATTGGGAGGTTTTCAACGAGGACGATTTGCCTCCAGAGTGCAAGAGTTTTGTGTTTTTCGAGGAGCAGGTAGAGGGTTTGCAGCTACCGTCTCCTCGGCAATCAGAAAAACACAATGAAGTGAGGCGGGGGCAGGTGTGGGTTCAACTGATAGGTGGACGGCTTCGGGAGTTTCTGCCTGCCTGGGTCCAGATAACATCTGATCAATGAGTGTTGGAGGTAATACGCGAAGGTTATGCGCCTGACCGGTACTAGATTAATTTGTCCTTTCTCGTTGCAGAAGGCAAAGGTGAACGGTAGTGGTTCGGCAAACATTGGATCGTCTCTTACAGTTAGGAGCGGTTGTGCCAGTTCCGCAAGAGCTCTACGGCGTCGGTCGTTACTCTATTTATTTTGTGGTACTGAAAAATGGCCCACGCCTACAGCCAGTACCATCCTTTTTGCCCAAGGTAGTTTCTCCCTTTCACATGAATCAAGCGGTCTTGTTGCCAATATTAGGGCATACGGAGGAGAACGCCTCGGACCATAGTCTACGACGCTTGGACATTAAGAGAATTCTGCGTCAATACTTAAAGGTTTCAGAAACGTTTAAGTCGGAACGCCTTTTCATTCTGTTTGGCGATCCCTGTAAAGGAGAAGTGGCAGCCAAAGCTTCAATTTCTAGATGGGTCCGAGAGGCAATAGCGTCCGCATATATTTTGCAAGGTCGTCAAGTGCCTGTGGGGTTACGAGCTCACTCTATGAGAGCGCAAACGACTTCGTGGGTGGAGCATAGTTTGGTTCCGCCAGTGGAGATTTGCAGAGGGCCACTTGATCGTCTCTCCATACCTTCAGTAAACACTATCGCCTGGATGTTCAGGTGGCGAGCGATGCCTGTTTCGGGTCGGTGGTGTTGCGATCCGGGTGGACAGGTCCCTCCCAATGATTACTGCTCTGTTACATCCCAGAGGTGGAGGACTGAACTGCAGGAAAGATAAGGACAGAGAAATTAGACTTACCTGCTAATTGTAGTTCCTTGAGGAACTCCAGTTCAGTCCTGATTCCCTCCCGGGGAGGTGTAGTTCAGAGGTTAGTTCATTTTTGGGGGGGGGGGTACCATTCACAAAGTGTGTAAAAACCGTCATTAGTCTCTGGATCACTGTAATTCTTTTACTCTAGCCTTTCTTTCTTATTTGGTTCATGGAGGAAAGAAAATGTGAGAGAAGAAGTCTCCTTCTTAAGGGGAATTTTGTTTAGAAGTTAAAAGTTGAATTTATGTTATAGCTACTTATTTGTTGCTCCTTTGAGTCTGCTTTGTCAATAGTTCACTGGGGCTGATGGGAGAGACCAGCAGGGTACATCCAGTGATGTCACAGTTTTGGCATGCCCAGTCTCCATGCTACAGGAGGAGGTACACTACCCAGAGGTGGAGGACTGAACCTGAGTTCCTCAAGGAACTACAATTAGCAGGTAAGTCTAATTTCTCTTTTTTCTAGAAATGTCTTGGAGGCAGAAGACTCTAATAACTTCAAGAAAGGCAGCATTGCCAGGATGTGGTGTTCCCAAAGGTTCCCTTCTGTCTCCTACCCTCTTGAACATATACACAGTATATCAGCTCCTGGCCAGGATTATTAGATGGTTTGGGTATACTTGTTTTTTTGTTTGTTTTTTTTATACACAAATAACATTCAGCTAGTTACCTCATCACTTAAAGTGAATGAAGGGATATCTTAATATCTCCAGGAACAAGCAGGAATGTAGTCTTCACATATGGATATCGTCGGTACTGACGGAGCCTGAGCGGGAGCGCTCCCCAGCGTCCAATAGGAAAGCTTTTGGGAGCATCCCAGTGCACCTGCGCCACTTCCTTCCTGCCTTTCCAACTCTCCCTCTTCAGTTTTTCTTTTTCCGCAGAGCCCACAGAAAATTTTATTTTGTGGTTGCGTCTGCCTTCACCGTCGATGCCTATACCGGTACCACTGGTCTTTTCTTCCTTCTTTTCTTAAAAAAGAATTCTTCTTTTTGGAGTGTCTGCTACCTCTAGGTGCCAGGCGCTATTTTGGGCACTAGGCCCTCTTTTCTTCTAAAATGGAGAAACTAACTAGTGGGTTCAAAAAATGTTCGAAGTGTAGCGGTACCATTTCTGCTACCGACACCCATGACTGATGTATTAAATGTTTAGGTCCTGACCATGTACCATCGGAGTGTCTCCTCTGTAGAAAGATGACCAAGAGAGGCCTGCAGAATAGAGCTGCAAACTCTGCACCCTCTTTGCTGCAAATGCGATGTCCGTTGCGTCAACTTCTTCCAGGGCTTCATCTTCCACCCATGAATCTCAGCTAACTAAATCCAGGTCTTCCAAGGCCGGCCAGTCAGTCCTCAAAGGGTAGATCTCCTTTGAAGCATCGAGATGCTACTAGCATTGCCCTCGAGGAAAACATACTGGCAAAACAGCCCCGGCGGGAGGCCCCAGCCTCCAAAACACTAACGGGACTCCAGGATGTTTCAGTCGCTTCCACCTCGGGAGAACTCCTGGTGCCATGTTCTGGTGTCGTAGCCACTTCCTCCGGTACCGACTTCCAGGCATTGGCGGAGGTTATGGATTAACGAACCCTAGCCATCGAGCGCAGTCTAGCCGGCCCTCTTAGCAGCTTCGGTACCGCTAAGACCGCTCCAGACGGTTCTGCAGTCGTCTGTACCAGTACTGACCGCACCTGCTTTAACCAATGTGCTTCCCCCCATGCCGGCTCTTGAATCAATATCCAGTATCGAGGGCCCGGTATCGAGACAGTCCGACGTCAACCTTGATCGATACCAGGGTCAAGCAATGCAAGAACACCCGGTGCGGAGATATTTCGAGTCTTCTGATTCTGATGACTCTACCGGTACCAGGGTGATTCTACCGGAGGATCCATCTCCTTCTCCTCAATGTAGGATGTCTCCTCCAGAGGACATGTCCTTTTAGGATTTCATACGTGATGTAGCTCGAGGACTTTCAATCATGGTGACTCCTGAGAAGGAGCCGAGAGCAGAAGAATTAGAAATTCTTCAATATCCGGCAGCTCCTAAAGAAGCAGCTACCCTTCCCATTCACTGAATCTTACATGATCTCATGCTAAGAATGTGGGAGGCTCCTTTAACGGTGTCCCCACACTCTCAGATACTCGATACCATGTACCGAGTTCCACAATGCCCTGGTTTTCAGAAGAGACAATTACCACACCATTCAATGGTAGTGGAATCGACGATGTGTAGGATCAAGAGTGCTAAAACACATTCTTCCAATCCTCCAGGCCGTGAAGCGAGGACACTCGATGCCTTTGGGCGTCGATGCTTTCAGTCCTCGATATTATCAGCCAGGATCAGCTTTTACATTCTCTACATGGGAATGTTTCTCAAGGAGGTTACAAGGGATCTAGAGCTTATGGCTCTACTTCTCTCTGATGATAAAGGACAGACTTCCTCACCCTGGTCAAATATGCCCAGAATGTGTCTGATAAGATAAGCTGGGGAACGTTCCTTGCTCAGGAGAAAATCTCTTTGGCAAAGATTGGCAAGATAAGGCTAATCAGATTGAATCTGAAAATACGACCTTGAACAGATTATCAAAGGTTATAGCCAACTCAGCAAAGAAAAAGACAACTAAGAAACCCTTTTTCGACAAGAAAAATAAATTCTACCCATCTTACACCCAGGCTGTCCACTTCATGCTCCCCAGAAGGGGCAACAACAGCCCAGACAGCAAAGGAAAGCACAAGAGCTCAACCAGCTCAGCAGACTCAGCCTCCTCAGGGGCTTTGACTCCTTCCTAGAGAACTTAGTCATCCTGCCCCTGAAAGGTCCAGAACCTCTTACCATCCCCGGCAGACTTTGCCATTTTGCCAGAAGATGGCAACAAATAATATCAGAAAACTGGACTCTTTCCATTGTACGAGAGGGGTACAAACTCCATTTTCACAGTATGCCCCTCCCACCATCACAAGACAGTTCAATTCTCAGGGCCCTACCACCACACTCTTGTGTCAGGAGGTCACCTCATTACTTGCTCAAGGGGCAATAGAAGAGGTACCCATATCCCAACAGGGCATGGGTTTCTATTTATTTATTTATTTGCATTTTCTTATATACCGCCCTATTCCACATCAGTGCGGTTTACATTGAACAACAAACTTACACATTTCAATTGGTTGATCTGTGTTTACAATTAACAGGTACTCGAACTTGGATCAAAACTTGGGTAACTATTTGAATCTGTACAATCTAGTATTAAAGAATCCTTTTGTACTGCATTGGTTAGCTAGTTGATGGGGCTATTGTGGTACTGTCTACTCCCCCTACTTCCTCATCCCAAAAAAAACAGCAGGATACAGGCCCATACTGGACCTCAGAGAGTTGAACAAGTATCTGTTCCAAGAAAAATTCAAGATGATCTCCCTCGGAACACTTCTTCCCTACATTCAGAGCCAGGATTGGCTGGCTATGTTCTCTAGATCTAAAGGATGCATACACGCATATTCTCATCCATACAGATCACAGGAGGTTTCTTTGATTCCTTTTTCAAGGAAGACGACTGGCTCACCCGAGCATCAATAACTCCAGAGGTCAGCTTCGCTCTCTCCTGCACGATGCAAATCCTGCAGTACTTGGGACTGGTCATAAACCTCCCAAAATCTCATCTTACCCCGTCTCAATCCCTAGAGTTCATAGGGGCTCTTCTCGACACAAGGCAGTCAAAGGCTTTCCTGCCACAGCCACATTGTCTTCAAATACTCCAGCTGGCTTCTCAAGCAGCTATGAAAACTTTGCTAACTGCTCGAGAAATGCTTCAGCTGCTGAGGCATATGGCATCCACTGTCCATGTGGTTCCCTATGCTTGCCTTCACATGCGGACAGCCCAGTGGACCCTATCCTCTCAGTGGACACAGGCCTCAGGTCGCCTATCGGACAAAATCAGAAACTCAACACATCTCATTTTGTCCCTACAATGGTGGCAATCGCTGGAAAACTTTCTCATAGGCTCTCCCATCCAGCAGCAACTACATCAAGCCACCTTGACAACATATGCATCAGTCAGGCTGAGGGGCTCACTTGGACCATCTCTCTACCCAGGGTCAGTGGACCCAGCAAGAGGCTTGTCTTCACATAAACCTCCTGGAACTCAGAACCATCTTTTATGCTCTTCAAGTGTTCCAAACCCACCACAGCTACAGGACAGTTCTGTTACAGACCGACAATCAGGTAGCCATGTTCTATGTGAACAAACAGGGTGGGATGGGGGTCTCAAGCCTTGTGCAATGAAGCTCTAAGCCTCTGGGCCTTCGCCAGAAATCTTCAAATCCACCTTCTGGCGGTGTATCTTCCAGGCACGCAAAATCTCTTGGCAGACAAACTCAATTGAGTACTGCTGCCACACGAGTGGTCTCTTCATCCAGAGCAAATTGCTCGATTTTTTTCAGATCTGGGGAACTCCAGATATAGACCTCTTTGCAAGTCCTCAGAATGCCAAACTTCCCCGGTTCTGTTCCAGAATACCGGCTCAGAACTGTCAGGCAAGAGATGCCTTCCACCTCCACTGGGGTTAGGACTTCCTCTATGCTTTCCCACCCATTCCCCTCATTCCCAAAACTCTCTTCAAGCTTCAGAGAGACAGGGGCCATATGTTTTTATTTTTATTTTATTTATTTACATTCTCTTATATACCGCGCTATTCTGCATCAGTGCGGTTTACATTGAACAAACTGAAATTACATTGAACAGGGCATTATAACTTGGAGATAACTATTTTACAGGGAACATGGGCTATGGAGGGTTAAGTGGCTTGCCCAAGACCACAAGGAGCATCTGTGGGACTAGAAACCCCAGTCCTTCTGGCTCAAGGTTGCTGTCCTCTAGTGGGATTTGAACCCCCGACCTGTCGGCCTGAAGTACCTGCCCCAATCACTAGGCCACTCCTCCACTCTGATCCTAATAGCCCCACGCTGGCCACGACAACCGTGGTATCCTCTGCTCCTACGTCTCTCTCGAGCCAGATCTCTGGAGTTGGGATGTGGTCCAGATCTTCTTTCCCAGGAGAACGGGACGCTATTGCACCTGAATCCTCAGTCTCTACACCTCAGGGCGTGGCTCCTGAGATCCTAGAATTCCAGGATATCAACCTTTCTCAGCAGGTAAAGAATATCCTTTTGCCTTCAAGAAAACCTTCCACAAGGCGAGCCTATGCCTTTAAGTGGAAAAGGTTCTCTATTTGGTATTCAAAAAAGGAACTTAATCCCTTTTCAGTGCCAATGGCGGTGCTACTGGAGTATCTCCTCCATTTGTCATCCTCTGGTCAAGTAAGAGTCCATCTTAGTGCCATTGCAGCTTTCCACAAGCCCTTGAATGGACAACCTGTTTCCTCTCAACCACTTGTAGCAGGATTTATGAGAGGTCTACTCTTGACAAAACCTCCCATTAAGCCACCACCTGTGGCATGGGATTTGAATCTTGTCCTTGGGCAGCTCATGAAACCGCCCTTCGAACTCTTAGCCACTACATCCCTAAAGTTTCTTTCTTGGAAAGTGATCTTCCTAATTGCTCTCACTTCTGCAAGACGCATCAGTGAGCTACAGGCTTTAGTGGCTGATCCTCCTTATACAAGGTTTCACCATAATAAATTAGTCCTTAGGACTCACCCTCACTTTATGCCAAAGGTGGTTTCGCCTTTTCATTTAAACCAATCTGTTTACCTTCCTGTATTTTTTCCTAGGCCTCATGCCTCCAATGCAGAAAGGAATCTTCACACTCTAGATTGTAAAAGAGCCTTGGCTTTTTACCTTCAGAGAACTAAGTAACATAGAAAGTCTTCCCAGCTTTTTGTTGCATTTGACTCTAGTCATCTTGGACTATCAGTTTCTAAGAGAACTTTATCTAAATGGATTGCTAATTGCATATCCTTTGCATATGACAGTAAGGGACTTTCTCTCAAAGGTCATGTTACAGCTCACAATGTGAGAGCAATGGCAGCCTCTATAGCTAACCTTCGCTCTGTGTCCATTGACGACATTTGTAGAGCAGCCACTTGGGCTTCAGTACACACCTTTGCAGCCCACTACTGCTTAGACAAGGACTCCCGTTGGGATGCCTCATTTGGCCAGGCTGTTCTCCAGTATCTCTTTCAGACTTAGAACAACTCCTACCCGCCGACCCAGGGTTCGATGCCAGAGATCCATGGGAGGAAGCATGACCCATCTCAACCTGGGTTTCACAGCTTTCTGGGGTCATCTTCCTGGCATCTCTTAGCTGGGGAGTCCCCATGTGTGAAGACTACATTCCTGCTTGTTCCTGGAGATAGCGTAGTTACTCACCTGTAACAGGTGATCTCTGGGAACAGCAGGAATTTAGTCTTCACAACCCACTCGCCTCCCTTAGGAGTTGTCTCTCTCTCTCTCTCTCAGCTATAAACTCAACTGAAGAGGGAGAGTTGGACAGGCGGCGACGTAGGCACAGTGGGATGTTCCCAAAAGCTTTCCTATTGGATGCTGGGGAGCGTTCCCGCGCTGACTCCGTCGGTACCGATGATACCCATGTGTGAGAAGACTAAATTCCTGCTGTTCCTGGACATCACCTGTTACAGGTGAGTAACTACGCTTTATGCTTAGTCTCTGTATCCATTTGAATGGTGGACGCTATACTCAAATTTCAAGAAAACTGCGGTTTTGTTGTTGTTACTTCCTGGTCAGGGCCTTTAAGGAATTCAGTGAGTCCTCAGCCCGCTGTGACAGGAAATAAGGATCTTGAGGAGTTTTCTGATAGTCTCATCATGTTGCATTATGGGACTGTCAGAAATCCAAGAATGGCCTAAAATCTCCCTCTTGGAACTGGGTAACTTGGCAGTATTGTTAGTGTGAAATTTCCAGTTTCTTTTATACTACTCCAGATCCTGAAAACATTCCCTGAATCCACGTGTAAAAAACTTGGACATGGTTTGGCAGAATTTCTGGTACAAGAACATGGCACCGGAAAGGTTTTCCACAGAGCTGAAGACCAGATAAACTTTGATCCAATCAGGAAACAAGAACTAACAGTACCAGAAGTACAAAATGCAGTTAACTATAGACTGGCTAGAGGCAGCCACCTAGGAAACATAATAGCTCCTCCTGGAAGATGACATCCTTCCAAATCAAGGGCTTTGAGCTCGAGGCCAGCCCATGAAAACTGTTAACGATACTGGGCGAGTGACATGGTATTATCCAGAGGGGAGGAAAAAAATTAAGAGAAGATACCTGTAGGCATTCTGTTCCCCTACACACATCCCACACCTTCCAGCTTGTAAGCCTGCGTAAGTACATCAAGGTCTTTTGTGTGTAAGTGTAACAGTATGTGTGACAGTGTGAGTAAATTTGAGTGACTGTGTGTGAGAGAGAGCATGGATAGTGAGTGACTTGAGTGAGTAGGAGATTTCTACAAGTAGGGTCTGTGTGTACATCAGTGAATGCAAGGGTGAATGTGTGTGTTATTGGTGGATTTGGATGGGTGAGTATAAATGCATGGTAGTGAGTAGGTGTGGTGTGTTCGGAGAGGCTGGAAGATACTGTATCTACACATGCAGTTGGAGTTTGGAGTCTGTGTGTATGAGAGTTTAAGGTGAGTGTGGGTTATGTTTGCTCCACTGTACTCATGTGATTTATGCATAAAGGAAGTGCATTGGTACTCCAGGTATATCTTTTTATCCCCTTCCAACTCTATTAGTCCCTCAGTCACAGCAATCCCTTCCTCACAGTTGGCTTACTTACAGCGGCTTTGTCATTGCAGACCTGCATTAATGAGTTCAATGCCTCTGGCATATGCATTCTCAGTGGTGGCTCTCTCAGAGCTTGGAATATATCGGCGGCATCTCTGAGAAAAAAAAAGATAATTACTTGGCCTTTCAAAGAATTGAAAACCATGGCTATTTTCTGATCTGATATAACTTAGTTCCTTTTTCACTCTTCCAGGATTATGCTGCATACTGATGGGATGGCTGGTTTTAGCAAAGTTGTAATTTTTGGTAATAATACCTTGATTATGTATACAAATTTTTATTTCTTTGCTATTGACACCTTAGCTGTGTATACAAACAATTAAAACACAAAGATCTTCTAAGACTTATTCAGTCTCTATATATCAAAATGGGAGAATACCAATCACATACTGTATGTCAAGTGCCACTATACTGTATTTATCATCATTGATCCAAAAATAGTCCATTCTTTTCAAAAACAAAGAGTGTATGTTAATCTATCCACCAAACAGAATTTGAAAATCATCTCAAGACTTCAGCATAAAATGTTTTAACTTATTTATTTAACATTTTTTAAATTAAAACAAAAAAACCCCTTCTTCATTGTGACACTGTGTCACTCCGCGATACCACATTTCGAAAGGAGTACTTTCTGCATCAGTGTCCAAAATTTCAGTGGTTCTTCACTTCAGTTGCTTTCATAGAATTCCCCACCTGCTACAAAAGCTAAAACTTTGATCATGCTGCTGGATTCTGTTTTATAGATGTTAAGGATATTATAATCATGTAGGGAGTGATATTCAAAGCCCTTATCCAGATAAGGATACTGAGAGAGATTCAGTGGCACTATCTAGATAATGCTATTGAATATCTGCACAGACCCCACCCCTCCCCCTCCATCACTATCTGGTCAGCAGTCTGTGGGCAGGGCTAGGATGGTCTGACTACTGCCTGGATAAGTGATGACCCATTGTGTAGGATGCCACAGGCTTGATAAAGAACAATTTCCAACCCATCTTGATAAACTACCCATACATGTTACATCTTATGAACTCCAGCAGGAGGATCTCTTTGGCATGATGCAAGTATTACGCTGAGCCTTAGCAGTAAATTTGAGAGACTGAGATAATACACCCCATGCCCTGGCTTAGAAGTGAGGTTCACGACTGCATTGTATGCGCAAAACTAAATCAAAATTAAAAGAAAATAACCCTTAAATAAACTAAAAAATATTTAGACATTTAACTCTACACCTAAAATCAATATAAAACACTCCTACACTTAACAAACAAGGCTACAGCCAATTACATAGATATCTTATCTAAAGGGAGAAAAAGACCTCAGGATGACTCATACTCCCTCTATGTGGCAAACTTCATCGTCATAGGGGAATGCAGAACTCTCACATCACCGGTCTCAAAAAAAAACTCCCTTGGAGATCCAAGCTCAAACTTAGCTTGATCGGCGTGATTCTTTTATCTTGAAAAAGTACTTTGTAAAGAGTTTCCAATTTCCTTTATAATATTTCTTAGAAAACGTTATTATATGATAAAGGGGTCTTGTATATCAGAAAAGTCAACTTTGAAATGCTGTTCTCTTTCTTATGTACACTGACCAACTTTCAATTGGGTCAACCGACCTCAGAAAACAGCCCCTGAAGCAAAACAAATGCACAGTATGTAGTTTACAATACACAACGTTCAGCAAAAAGCCCACTTACCTGGTCCAGGTTCACCAAACTTCCAGTTCTCATAAGCCATCGTCGCCCAACAAATATCTTCATTTCTCCTATATCAGGCTTCTTCAGGGGTGATATATCTTACTGCAGACAATAACTAAAGGAAGTGGCTTAAGCGTCTGATGCAAGAAGATTTTAAATACCTAGCTACCAATCAGGGAGTTGCACTCGTGAGTACGTCACTTTAAAGGAGGTGTTACTTATTAAATAAATTAACCCAACTCACCTTAACATAATAACTGCTACTATCCAATTCCCACTAGTATTGAAACTACAGGAAATATCAAAATATTTAAATGCCTGGGCACTTAAAAAAATTAAGGATGTGCAACTGCACCAGGCAGCTCGTCCAGCCAGAATGTGCTGCAACAGAAAGCCTTTGACAAGGTCTCTCATGAGAGACTTTTGGCGAAATTAAAAAGTCATCGGATAGGAGGCAGTGTACTATTGTGGATCAGGAACTGGTTAAAAGATAGAAAGCAGAGGGTAGGGTTAAATGGCCAATTTTCCCAATGGAGAAAGGTGAATAGTGGAGTACCCCAGGGATCTGTGCTGGATCTGCTGCTTTTTAATATATTCATAAATGACCTGGAAATGAGAATAACAAGTGAGGTAATCAGATTATTCAAAGTTATTAAAACCAATGAGGATTTTGAAAAATTGCAAGAGGATCTTGATAAACTGGAAGACTGGGCATCCAAATGGCAGTTGAAATTTAATGTGGACAAGTGCAAACTTGTGCACCTAGCAAAGAAAACGGGGTTACTTACCTGTAATGGGGGAGTTCTCTGTGGACAGCAGGATTAGTCAGCTCTCCTAGAGCTCACCCCGGGCCCTCCCCTACATGGCTCAGTTCATACTGAGCTTATGTCCGTCTCGTTACCTAGTAGGGATGTGGCCCTTCTCGGTGGCATGGCGGACCGCCATGCCTTCGTCCATAGTGGAGGCGGGGGTAAATGTGTGGTTGACTCATCCCGTTACAGGTAAGTAACCTGTTTTCTCCTGGGACAAACAGGATGAGTCAGCCACACCTGGTGACTCACCAGCGTGGCATTGCCGCTCTGAGCTGTGGTAGGATGAAGGTTTCCGGTCCTGCCATGGGACTTTTCCCAAGCACAACACCTTTGGACGTAACAGATTGTTTATTGGGTTCATTATAACAACAACTGAAATCGAGCATTGTAGCCAACAATATAACTGGCTCCATGCAACAGCAAGGAGCAAAAAACAGTCAGCCATTCAAAATCAGCAACAACAGTTCTCCCTGGCAATCAAGGTCACATTCATTGAGGAGTACCTCAATGGCAATACTCTACAGCAACAATGGCAATACTCTTATCCTATGATGGGCTCGTCTGTAGGCCGGATTCCTGCGTCTAGCATGGAATGGTCAAACAAGCTTTTAGTCAGAGTCAAGTGTTCCAGGCAGTAGGGCCTCTGGAAGGTGTGGGGTGAGGCCCACGTCACCGCCTTGCAGATGTGGTTGAATGGAACTGCGTTGAGATTTTCCAGTATGGTAGCCATGGTCCGTAGCTGTTGCGCCTGAACGTGTGCCAGGGCATCGGTGTCAGCCCACAAATAGCAGTAGGCAATGCACATGGTGATCCATTTGGTTGCTGTTATCCATGCTAGGTATGTGCACAGTACATGCATACAATTCAGGGTATGGAGGCGATGCTCTTCTGGACTGCCGTGCCACTCCGGATAGAAACATAGAAATATAAGAACATAAGAACAGAACATAAGATATGCCATACTGGGTCAGACCAAGGTCCATCAAGCCCAGTATTCTGTTTCCAACAGTGGCCAATCTAGGTCATATGTACCTAGCAGTTTCCCCAAGGGACACAGGTTCCACAATGCTTGTATTGGTTCAAGCATTGATATCCTGGGTCCCTTCTTAATAATGGTTTATGGACCTTTCCTCCAGGAACTTGTCCAAACCTTTTTTAAACCCAGCTACACTAACAGCCTTTACTACATCCTCCGGTAACAAATTCCAGAGTTTGATTACACGTTGAGTGAAAAAATATTTTCTTTTATTAGTCTTAAATAGTTTACCCTGTAGCTTCATTGCATGTCCCCTAGTCTTTCTATATTCTGATAAGGTAAACAATCGATCTACGTTTACCCGTTCCACTCCGTTCATTAATTTATAGACTTCTATCATATCTCCCCTCAGCCGTCTCTTTTCCAGGTTAAAGAGCCCTAACCTTTTTAGCCTTTCATCATAGGAGTATCCTTCCATCTCCTTTACCATTTTGGTGGCTCTTCTCTGAACCTTTTCTAAAATCGCTATATCCTTTTTAAGATACGGCGACCAGAATTGCACACAATATTCAAGGTGCGGTCTCACCATGGAACGATATAGAGGCATTATAATATCTTTTGTTTTATTTTCCATTCCTTTCCTTATCATACCTAGCATTCTATTTGCTCTCTTGGCTGCCGCTGCACACTGGGCCGAGGGTTTTATCATGGTATCCACAATGACGCCTAAATCTTTTTCCTGGGTGGTTCTTCCTAATGTGGAACCTTGCATCGTGAAACCATAGTTTGGGTTGTTCTTCCCTAGGTGCATAACCTTGCACTTGTCCACATTAAATTTCATCTGCCACTTTGATGCCCAGTCTTCCAATTTATCAAGATCCTCTTGCAATTTTCCACAATCCTCTTGGGTTTTAACAACTTTATATAGTTTTGTGTCATCTGCAAATTTGATAACCTCACTCATTATTCCACTTTCCAGGTCATTTATGAATATGTCAAAAAGCAGCGGACCCAGCACAGATCCCTGGGTTACACCACTATTCACCTTTCTCCATTGGGAAAATTGGCCATTTAGCCCTACCCTCAGCTTTCTATCTTTTAAACAGTTCCTGATCCACAATAGTACACTGCCTCCTATCCCATGACTCTTTAGTTTTGCCAAAAGTCTCTGATGAGGGACCTTGTCAAAGGCTTTCTGAAAGTCCAAATACACAATATCAACCGACTCACCTTTGTCCACCTGATTATTCACTCCTTCAAAAAAACATAACAGATTAGTAAGACAAGATCTTCCTTGTCTAAAGCCATGTTGGCTGTCTCCCATTAGGTCATGACTATCTACATGCTGAGTAATTTTATTCTTTATGATGGTTTCTACCATTTTTCCCGGTACTGATGTCAGGCTCACCGGTCTGTAGTTTCCCAGATCACCCCTGGAACCCTTTTTAAAAATTGGTGTTACATTGGCGATCCTCCAATCTTCAGGTATTAGAGATGATTTTAATGATAGTTCACAGATTACTAATAGCAGGTTTGCAATCTCATATTTCAGTTCTTTCAACACCCTTGGAAGTATACCATCCGGCCCAGGTGATTTGCTACTCTTCAGTTTATCTAATAGTTGTAATACATCTTCCCGATGTATCGATATTTCCTTCAATTCTTCCGCACCTTTAAGTACCACTTCAGTCATGGGTAACATCCCTACATCTTCCTCAGTAAAGACTGAAGCAAAGAATTCATTCAGTCTCTCCGCTATCGCCTTGTTGCCTCTTAGTGCTCCTTTAACCCCTTTATCATCTAATGGACCAACTGACTCTCTCACAGGTTTTTTGCTACGAATGTACTTGAAAAGGTCTTTACTTAGCGTTTTTGCTTCCGCAGCAAGCTTCTTCTCAAATTCTCCCTTTGCCTGCCTTATCAATGCCTTGCATTTGACTTGCCAGTGCTTGTGCTGTTTCCAGGTTTCGTCATTTGGCTCTTTTTTCCATTTCCTGAAAGATGCTTTTTTGGCAACAACAGCCTCTCTGACCTCACCTTTAAACCATGCTGGCAGTTTTTTGGACTTCCTTCCACTTTTCTTAAAGCATGGAATACAGCTGGTCTGGGTTTCCAAGATACTATTTTTCAACAGCCAAGCCTGATGTACGTCTTTAACCTTTGCAACTGCTCCTTTTAGTTTTTTCTTAACTGTTTTCCTCATTTTATCAAAGTCTCCCTTTCCAAAGTTAAAAGGTAGTACTGTGGATTTCCTTACTATCCCTCCTCCACTATTTAAATCAAAGGTGATCATGCTATGATCACTATTGCCAAGTGGCCCCAACAACCTTATCTCTTGCACTAGATCTGGTGTTCCACTAAGGACTAGGTCTAATATGGCTTCCCCTCTGGTCGGCTCATGAACCAGCTGCTCCAAGAAGCAGTCATTTATTTCATCTAGGAACTTTATCTCCCTAGCATGTCCTGACGTGACACTGACCCAGTCGATACCGGGGTAGTTGAAATCACCCATTATTATTACTGCGCTGTAACTTTTGTTAGCTTCCTTGATTTCTTTGAGCATTTCATCATCCATTTGGTCATTCTGGCCAGGCGCTCGATAGTACACCCCCACTGCCATTGCCTTCCCCCTCTTACATGGAATTTCAATCCATATAGATTCTACAGCAGATTTTGTTTCCTGCAAAACTTTAATCCTTTCTGACTCAATGCCCTCTCTAACATAGAGAGCAACTCCTCCATTGATCAGCTCTATCATTTCGATATAGTTTGTACCCAGGTATCACAGTGTCCCACTGGTTGTCCTTCTTCCGCCATGTCTCTGATATTCCAATCATATCTAACCTTTCATTTAGTGCTATATATTCTAACTCTCCCATCTTATTTTTTAGACTTCTAGCATTTGCATACAAGCATTTTAGAGAATGTATTTTATTCATATTAATTTGGCTATTGTTAGACATGGGTAATTTGGGATCTTTAAGCTCTGTCTGCTCCATACTTGAGGGCATTTGGGCTACTTTATTCTTTTGTGGAACCTCTCTGATTTTGGTAGTATCCTTCAAAGATACATTCTTCCGAACCATCCGCTCTTGGGCGACTGCTTTTTATTTATTTATTTATTTATTTATTACAAGTTCTTATATACCGCACTATTCGGCATCAGCGCGGTTTACATTATAACATAAAGACCATAACAACAAGCTGTTTGGTTTACATCGAACAGGAGTACCAACTTGGAGAACCGGGTTAAACTATATACATGAGATATTTACATAGAACAGAATAGAGTCATAGTAATATAAAGCACGGAAGGGTGGTTTAAAGAGTGTGTCACTTCTTTTGGTTCAATTGCTGGTAGGGTAGTATTGAAGGAAGAGGTGGTATTTGAGTGCCTTCCTGAACTGTGGTAGGACAGTAATGGCCCTTATGTCAGAGGGTAGAGCGTTCCAGCATTTGGGGGCATATAAACTGAAAGCTCTGTTTGAGGTTGTCATGTTGCACTTTGTTGATGCCTTCGAGGTTGTTAGTAGGTTTACGGCTGTTGCTCTTCTGGATCTGTTGGGGGGTACAGTGTGAATCAGATCTGTGAATGAGGAGGATGAGATACCCTTGATTGCCTTGAATGATAGGACTAGGGTTTTAAAGATGATCCTCCCATGGATGGGGAGCCAGTGAAGCTGTTTAAGAATGGGAGTTACGTGGTCGCTTCTGGATGCTCCGTAGAGGACTCTTGCTGCGGCATTCATGGCCATCTGTAAAGGGCTAAGAGTGGATTGAGGGAGACCTTGTAAGATGGCATTTGCAAAGTCGAAGTGTGGCAGGATTAGCGCTTGGTATATGGTCCGGAAGTCGTCCGGGTCCAACAGGGAGCGTATATGCCTGAGAGAGCGGATTTTGAAGTATACCGCTTTGACTATGTTATTTATGTGATGTTTCATATCCAGACGTTGGTCCAATGTAACTCCAAGGTATCTTATTGTTTCTTTAGTTTGTATGTCAGCTTCCTTGACACTGACGTGGGTTGGCGGAGTGAAGTTGGGGTCTCTGGCGATGAAAAGCACCTCTGTTTTTTTATGCTGAATGCGTAGGTTTTGTGATTGGAGCCACTCAGAGACCGTATTGAGGCAGTCTACTAGTGGTGCCAGGTCTAATTGAGTTGTAGAGAAAGGCATATATAAGAGAATGTCATCTGCGTATATCAAGCAGTTGACTTTGAATGATCTTATGATGTCGCAGATGGGCTGCATGTATATATTAAATAGTAGGGAAGACAATGAGGAACCTTGAGGCACACCTTGCTTTTGATGGAAGCGTTTTGACTCTTCTGAACCAGACTTCACATATTGCCATCTTCCATCCAGATAAGAGTTACACCATTCCAATGCACTGTCGCAGATACCTTTCTCTTTCAGTCGTCCTAGGAGAATTTCGTGGCTTACAGAGTCGAACGCCGCAGCGATGTCTAAGAAGACGAGTACAAATCCTTGTCGGATGTTGTTAATGCCTGTGATAATGTCGTTGAATAGGTTAGTGAGTAGGGTCTCGACCCCATGATATTCTCTGAATCCATGTTGGCAGTGATCTAGGGGAGCTGTGGTGTCTATATGCTCTTGGATTTGCCGTTGTACCTCCTTCTCAATTATCTTGGCTAAGAGGGGAATGCTAGCTATAGGCCTATAAGATTCGACCTTTTGCGGGTCTAGCTTGGGGTTTTTCAAAAGTGGCCTAATGGAAGTCTGCTTGAGTGCTGTGGGGAAGTAACCTGTTGTGAATGAGAGGTTCATTAGATTTGTAATAAAGGGGCTGAACACACAACGTAGCTCCTTAATCCAAAAAGCTGGGCATGGGTCCGTTTGTGCAGTGGAGGTGTTGAGAGATGCTATGGTATCCTCGATGCATTTAGTGGATGGAGTGGAGAATTTATTTAGTGAGGTTGCATTCGCTGGTTCTTGGAACGGGACTGTTGACACCTTGTTAGTTTGCACGATCTTGGATTGCATGTAGTCAGCGAATTTCTGTGGATGAATCTCACTGTGTTGTTCGGGAGAAGGTTCCTTTGAAAGGGATTTGACAAGGTTGAAGAGGTCACGTGGTTTATTCAGTGATCTCTTTAGTGTGTCCGTGTGATACTGTTTCATTGTGGTTGTGATTGCTTCACGGTGTGTGGAGAGGTGGGTACGGTAGGCGGTCTGATCTTCAGTAGAAAGCGATCGGCGCCAGCGACGCTCCAGTCTGCGGAGTTGAGTCAGAGAGGATCGCAATTCAGGAGAGAACCATGGGGCGGTGCTTCTTTTTCTCCTCTTTGTGTTATTGGAAATTGGAGGTTGTGATATGGCATGCAGATTGGAGTTCCAGGAGGTGATTAGTTCGTCGAGGTCCGGTACAGTTTTGTTGAGGAGTGATTGGGTCTCAGCCACGATGTGTTCCCTGTTAAATGGTCTAAATCTTCTTGTGGGCGTCCGCGATGTGCTGTGCATGTTTTGGCTTCTGTGCAGCTGCTCGTTGATGAAGGGGATCTGGAAAATGATCAGTTTGTGGTCTGACCAGGGTACATCAACGATTGATATTGGTAGGTTGTGGTTTTGCTCAACGACTGGCTGAGGAGCAAATACCAAATCCAGAATGTTTCCCTTTATATGAGTTGGTTTAGTGATAATTTGCTTGAGTCCCAGGTCTCCCATAGCACCAAGGAAGGCATTTGTGTGGTTTTGGGATAATGATGGGAGATTGAAGTCACCCATTATCCAATTTGGCTTATTGGGATTGAGGGTGCTGGCAGCAAGGTCAATAATGGTTGGGAGGTCATCTGGAGAAGCGGATGGTGTCCTGTATAAGAGGTTGAGGGAGAATTGCTGGTTTGTAATGGAGAGTATGTCTAGATTGTTTGAGCTAGAGGAATCTGTTATGTGGAAGTTAAGGTCCGATTTGGAGACTATGAGCACCCCTCCTCCTTTTTTGTTTTCTCTATGTCTTGTGTGTATGGCGAAATTGGGGGGTAGAAGTTGGTTGATGAGAACGTTATCTTCCGATGATAGCCAGGTTTCCGTGATCAAGAGTATTTCTAGGTTATAGAGGGAGATTGTGTCCAGAACCACAGGCCATTTTTTGCGAATAGAACGCGCATTTATGATGGCACATCTTAGGGGTCGGTAGTTCGGAGGTTTTTCCTGGGTGGGTGTTTTGGGCAGCTGGAGTGCTATGTGTATTAAATGGGAGTGGCGCGTGTAGGTGTCCCTTCCTGGGTGGGAGTATGGGGGTCCAGACCATCTTTTTCCATGGCTACTTAAGATGGGGATAGTTCCATGGGATATGTAGAGGGCTTGGGAGGTTCCGAGCCAGTGAGTGAGTAGGTAAAAGCTGATAAGGGCGAAGAGCTGGAGGACCATTTTGAGAGTTCTGGTTGTGTGTGAGGTACTGTAGATATTTTGCAGTCTAGCAGGACAGAGCAGTGCAGTAGTGAGATACAGAACAGAACAATATAGCAATGTACAACGGTAAATGATGCTACTGACAACAGTATAGGTATTATCCACAATGTTATGTATGCTACTGACAACAGTATAGGTACTATCCACAATGTTAAATAGGCTACTGTCAACAGTATAGGTACTATCAACAATGTTATATGGCTACTGACAACAGTATATGAGGCTACAGTTCATAGGATAAGTGTGACCATAGAAGAATAATGATATCTGCTTAGTTAGGTGTGCTGGAAGACTCATTTATAGCCAGTGTTTTAGAAGTGGTATACTTGCTGTGATCGATGGGTGGTTTGGTTCAGGGTGGGAGCGAGTTCTGCCATAGGTGGGTTCCAGCTGGAGGTTTGAAGCAGACGGAGATCTTTCTATAGTTTAAAAGCTGCTCTATCTCCTTTTTAAAGGTTAATGCCAGCAGCCTGGTTCCATCCCGGTTAAGGTGAAGCCCATCCCTTCGGAAGAGCCCCTCCTTTCCCCAGAATGTTCCCCAGTTCCTAACAAATCCAAAACCCTCATCTCTGCACCATTGTCTCATCCATGCATTGAGACTCTGGAGCTCTGTCTGCCTTTTGGGTCCTGCGCGTGGAACAGGAAGCATTTCGGAGAATGCTACCCTGGAAGTTCTGGATTTCAACTTCCTACCTAAAAGCCTAAATTTAGCCTCCAGAACCTCCCTACCACATTTTCCTATGTCATTGGTACCGACATGTACCAAGACAGCAGACTCCTCCCCAGCACTATCTAAGACCTTATTTAGGTGGCGCGTGAGGTCCGCTACCTTCGCACCAGGCAGGCATGTTACCAGGCGATCCTCACGTCCACCAGCCACCCAGCTATCTACATGCCTAATGATCGAATCACCAACTATAATGGCTGTCCTAACCCTTCCCTCATGGGCACATGGCCCTGGAGAAACGTCCTTGGTGCGAGAGGGTTTTACATTACCTGGAGGACAGGTCCTAGTTACAGGATCACTTCCTGCCACACCAGGGTAATGCTCTCCTGTCACGTGACCTCTGTCCTCCATGGCAACAGGGATGCTGCCAGACTGGAGGTGGGACTTCAGGACTATATCCCTGTAGGTCTCATCTATGTACCTCTCTGTCTGTCTTATGCTTTCCAAGTCTGTTACTTTAGCCTCTAGAGAACGGACTCGTTCCCTGAGAGCAAAGAGCTCCTTGCACCTAGTGCACACGTAAGACCTCTCACCAACTGGGAGAAAATCATACATGTGACACTCATTGCAAAAGACTAGAAAGCCCCCATCCCGCTGCTGGACTGCTGTCTGCATCTTAGTTTTAAGTTTGTGGTTAGATCTAAGTTCTTTACTTACTAAGGGTTGCTATGGATATTTTATACGAATAAAACTGTACCTAATACGTGTAATATACCTTGTTCACCTGAAGCTTAACTAATCTCAGGTCCTTAGTGTATGACTGATTTGGGTAATGAGCTTCACCTGAGAGCACCTCCTGTCTTTTAAGATTTGTAAGTACCTATAAAGCTACGATTATCCCAGGGGTGGGTGGGTGGGTGTGGGGATGTAGGGAGGGAAATAACACTTATTAAAAGAGGGCTGCTACACAGTACCCTGTCTTGTGCTGCTGAGGTAAGCTATATTCTGATTTGATTTAAATTATAGCTCTCGAAGGCACACATTGCATTGCATTGCATTTATAGCTCTTAGCTGCTGCTAGGCTCTAACTTCTTATGAAATTTAAACTACAAGCTCTCTGCTGGGTATGAAATGCAACCAGAAGGTTCTCCTCTGTGTTTTAAATTTAAACTTAAACTTATGATGACAGAAAAAGACCACATGGCCTATCTAGTCTGTCCTTCCATATCAACAACTACAACAATCCCCTTTTTACCTTTAGAGATCCTCTGTGTTTGTCCCATGCTTTTTTGAATTCAGTTACTGTCCTCATCTCTACCACCTCCACTGGGAGACTATTTCACGGATCCACTACTCTTTCCGTAAAGAAATATTTCCGCATATCACTCCTGAATCTATGTCCCTTCACCCTCATCCCATGTCCCCTCATAGCAGAACTTGCTTTCAATCAAAAGAGGCTCTCTCCCTGAACATTTATGCCATGGAGGTATTTAAACATCTCAATCATATCACCTCTATTCCGCCTTTCCTCTAACGTGTACATATTAAGATCCTTAAGTCTGTCCTCATATGCTTTATAGTGAAGACCACTAAGCATTTTAGTAGCCACCCTCTGCACTGACTCCATCCTGTTCACGTCCTTTTGAAGGTGCAGTCTCCAGAATTGCACACTATGCTCCAAATGAGGTCGCACCAAAGACTTATACAGAGGCATTATCACCTCCTCTTTTCTGCTAGCCATTCCTCTCCGTATGCACCCAAGCATCCTTCTAGCTTTTGCCATCGCCTTTTCTACCTGTTTAGCTACTTTAAGATCATCAGACACAACCACGCCTAGGTCCCGCTCTTCTTTAGTGGACAAAAGTACTTCATCTCCTATACTATATTGCTCCCTTGGATTGCTGCAGCCCAAATGCATGAAGGAAGGTAGGGAGCTCAATAGCTTGTTTGATATGAAAGTGTGAGGCCACCTTCGGTAAGAATTTGGGGTGGGTTCGCAGAGATGTGTTGTTCGGGTGGAGCTGGTGTAGGGAGGATATGCTACTAGTGCCTGGAGTTCGCTCACCCTCCTGGCAGATGTGATGGCAATGAGGAACAGTGTCTTCCATGTGGCGAACTTAAGCAGAGCCTGATCCAGAGACTCAAAGGGGTTCTTTGTGAGCTGTTCAAGCATGACATTGCGATCCCAGGAGGGTACTGGTTTACTGACCGGGGGCCATAGTTTGGCGATGCCCTTCATAAAGCGCGAGACCAAGGGGTATGTGGAGATGGGATGTCCATCCAGAGGGTCATGGAAGGCTGCAATAATCGCTAGGTGGACCCTGATGGATGATGTTTGAAGGCCAGTCTGCGAGAGGAAGGATAGGTATTGGAATACTTGCGTTAGGAGGCAGGAGAAGGGGGCGACCCCTGCTGTCCTGCACCATGTGTCGAATCTGTTCCAATTTAGTGTGTGTGAGCGCCGAGATGAGTCCCTTTGGGCGGCCAGGATGACCTGTTGGACCTCCCCTGTGAGGTTCATGTTGGATAGACACGCCCTTTCAGTTTCCAGGCAGTCAGAGTGAGGGCGGAGAGATTGGGATTCATGGTTCTCCCTTCATCCTGGGTGATGAGGTCCGGGCAAATGGAGAGGCGCATTGGAAGGCTCTGGGCAAGGCATTTGGAGGTAGGGGAACCACATTTGCCTTGGCCAGAATGGTGCAATGGGGATTACTGAGGCACTGTTGGTGAGGATTTTCTGCAGGGTCTTGGAGATGAGTGGCATTGAAGGGTAGGCGTATAGCAGCTTGCGGCTCCCAAAGTGCATGTGGAATGCATCTGCTGCTACCCTCTGTTCTGTCGGGTGTCTGGAACAGAATTCTGCGCACTTCGCATTGGTCGGATGTGCGAATAAGTCCATCTGTGGCTGGCCCCACTTTCGAAAAAAAGGAGGCTGTGATTTCCGGGTGGAGAGACCACTCGTGATGTTGCAACTGGTGGCTGAGCCTGTCCGCCAGGTGGTTGTGTTCACCGGGAAGGTAGGTGACCAGGAGGTGGCAATTCTTGGATCGAGCAAAGTCCCATATTGTGTGAGTTTCCCTGCAGAGGAATAGTGACTCATGCCACCCTGTTTGTTGATGTAGAACATGGTGACTTGGTTGTCTGTTTGGAGCAGCACCACTTTGTTTAGCCATGACTGGAACACTTGGAGTGCATACCTGATGGCCCTCAGCTTCAGCAAGTTGGTGTGGAGTCAGCCCTCCTGTCCCGTCCACATTCCTTGGGTGTGCAGGTACAGGAGGTGGGCACCCCACTCCCGCTTGGAGGCTTCCGTGGTGATGATGAGGTCGGGCAGGGGATCCTTGAAGGATATTCCAGGAGAGACGTGCGTTTTACATGTCCACCAGGTAAGTGAGACCTGTATCCTCTGGTTTATGCTTATCCGTTGTGACATGGACTGTGATCACTGGTTCCAGCAGTGGCGGAGATGCCACTGTAGGCTTCTCATGTAGTGCCTGGTGAGCTGGATTACATGTGTAGTTGCTGCCGTATGACCAAAGAGGCGCAAGAGTGCTCTGGCAGTTACATCCTTGGCTGTTGAAACCTCCCGTGCCAGGCATATGATTGGTGCCAACCGAGCTGATGGGAGGAAGGCTTTAGCTTGGGGGTGCAGAGAGTCACGCCAATGAAGTCCAGTGCTTGCATGGGCTGTAGTTGTGATTTCTTGAAGTTGACAGGAAGCCCAGGGTGTGGATAGGTGTGTGATGGTGCTGTGTACAGCCTCCTCCACTATTGGCCTGGAGGGGGCAGCGATCAGCCAGTCATCCCGATAAGGAAAAACACAGATGCCAAACCTCCAGAGGTGAGCAGCTGCCGCTGCGATGCATTTGGTGAATAACTTCGGGGCCGGGGAGCACCCTGTATTGGTAGTGGTTCATGATGCAGAAACACAGGAACTTCCTGTGCACTGGATGGATGGGAATGTGGGTGTAGGCATCTTGCAAGGCCAGCCAATCATTCTGTATGAGGGGCAGGATGGGACCCTAGGGAGTACCTTCTAAAGCATTCCTTGCGGATGAACTTGCTGAGGAGGTGTAGGTCGAGGATCGGACGCACCCCTCCTGGCTTCTTGGGAACCATGAAGTATCTGGAGTAAAATCCGCTCCCTCTTTCTCTTTGGGGTATGTGTTCTATTGCCCGGGCTTCCAGGAGGGCCTTGATTTCCTGGAACATATCTCAGAGATGGACTGGCGTGCGGCTGTGGGGAATGGACGTCTGTTGACGGATTGCCATGAAGCGGATGTGGTAACCTTGCTCTATGATCCTAGTATCCACTTGTCTGTGGTGATTTTTCCCTTTGCTCCTTGAAGAAGGTCACGTGTCCCCCCAATGGCAGGTGTGTGGGTGTTGTGCCATCAAAAGGATGGTGTGCTTTTCCCTGAGGATGTTGTGGCTTGTTTCTTTTGCCTACATTCCTTGGTGTATGGTCTTTGGATGTAGGGCTGATAGGACGGCTGGTAGTTGGAGCATTTCGCCTGCCACTTTTGATGGGACTGGTGCTTTCTGGGTGGTTGGGACTTTCGGTAGTAGGATCCTTGTGACTTCCTGAAACTGGGACTTCTTTCGAGACCGTCAGAAGTTAGGGTGTGTCAAAGTGCTCCTTTGTTACTGACTGTCTCTTTCATCTTTGCTCCAAAAAAGGTTGTTTCCGGTGCAAGATGAATCCACCAGACGTTTGTGTATGTCCTCTCTCAAGCCAGATGCCTGGACCCAGGCTGTGTGCCTTGCTGCGATGGCTGTTGCAGCCCCCCTGAAGGCAGCATCAAAAGTGGAGCGTATGAGGTGCTTACCGCACTCGCTCAGGTCCCCCAGAAGGGGCGAGAAGGTAGCCCTGGATTTAGTGGGTAGCCCGTCTGTGGCTTTCTTGAGACTGTCCAGGATGGTGTCAAGATATAGGACTTGTTGAAGCTAGTGTGCTGCAATTTTCGCACTCAGCATGGTCGCTTGGAATACCTTTTTTCCATGGTTGTCCAGGATCTGGTTATCCTTGCCTGGTGGTGCGTTGGTATGCAAGCGGGAGCTCTTTGCCTGTTTTAGGGCAGACTCCACCACTATTGACTGGTGCGGCAGCTGGGACTTTTCAAATCCTGGCGTTGATTGTACTTGGTATTTTGCGTCCAACCGGCATGATGTCGCTGGAATGGATGCAGGTGTTGGCCAGTTGCGGCTGAGAGTGTCCAGCAGGAGGCGGTGGATTGGGATGGAGACCACTGATCTGGGCGCATCCAGGTACTTCAGAAGCCCCAGGACCTCACTCCTAGGGTCTGGGGTATCTGCAGAGTTGAGAGCTAGGCGTGAGGACAGCTTTTGACCGTCCTCACGCTTAGCTCTCATCCAACCCCCTCCCCACATATCTCTTTAATAAGAGCTTCATGTTTGGCACAAGCTGTTTCTATTCCCAGCAAAATCAAGTCCAGAGAGCATTTGCTTAATATTTGATTCCATTTCTGGATGAAAACTTCCCATCTAAGAATATCCCTGGTTCTTTCCACATCCTTAAACTTTTCAGTATCACCTCCTTCCGGCAATATTCCACCAGGGTTAAACTATGAAGTTCCAGCCGCACATTCCTCTTAGATTGATTAAGGAGAGGGTCCCAACTAGGGCACCCCTCACTTTTGTTCCCCAACAAGAAAGGAACATTTAAGATTATTGAAAGATGAGAAAAAAAAAGGGTCTATTTACAACTGGCCCTCTATACATAATCGGCCTAGAGGACCAATGCGAAGGGAGTGAATTCAGAAGCTTCTACACATTCATCTGATTCAAGCACTGATGAAGGTCAACGTAATGGACCTCCAGCTGGGAACGTAATCGAGAAAGGGAAGGGAGTCAAAAGGTTTTCCTGTTGAATATTCTTGGTCCACCAACTCGAGATCTCGATGCAAGAAAGAGTCGGTAAATTTTCGTTGAATGATACCATTATTAATTTATCAGATATGGAACTTCCGCATGAACAGCAAGCGGCACTTTCATGTGGTTTATCCTTCATTAATGGTCCTTTTTACGATGGATTTCAAAGCTGGGTTGCCATTGAGCGGTTGATTAGATCTTTACAATTGAAGATATTCTTTTCTGAGCAGATAGGGCAAACCACTGACACATCTGATGTAGCGAAGTCTAACTGGGCTTGATAGACTCCGGGCTTGATAGACTCAGTTCATTATACCTTTTAAGCAACTGCTTTTATCTGATTTGAAAAGTTTTGAACAGAAACGTAAGTATTCTTCAAGGAATTTAACATCCTGTGAACTTCAAGCTTTGAGAACTTTGTGAAAAGGAAAATATAACTATTAGGCAGGCGGATAAAAGAGGAGCTATTTTTATCTTAAATACAGTAGATTATGAAAAAGAAGGCAATCATCAATTACATAAAATATCACACTACCAACGTTTAACTGTTGATCCAACTTAAGAATTGCAACAGATATTAGATAGAATAACAACTGAAGCTTGTGAGTTGGGCTTTTTAAAAGTAAAATATGATGTTTTTGAATCCCCCATTTCCTAAAGTACCAGCTTTTTATACATTGCCAAAAGTTCATAAATCTTTAACTAAACCTCCTGGGAGACCGATATTATCTAGCAATGATTTGTCTTTAGAACGTGTGCCATTTACTTGGATATGTTTTTGAAAGAAGTACCTAAGATACCCTCCTATAGAAAAGATATTACTCATTTTTTTGCAATTATTACAAGCGGTTACGGATAGAAGTAGTGTTAAATGGTTTGTTACATTGGACGTAGTTGCTGTGTACACCTCTATACCTCAGGATGAGGTTACGACCCTGGCCACATAAGGTGCCTACAACTTTCTTACTACATCTAGCAGAGCTGGTGTATGTAAGTCGGAATTTTTTCAACAAATTTCAGGTACAGCAATGCGGGCTACTTTTGCCTCATCATTAGCAAATTTTTATATGCATTCCTTTGAAACTCAATGGGTATATTCTTCAGTTTACCGTTGCCATATTTTGAAATGGCAATGGTACATCAATGATATTTTTTTGATGTGTGGAGGATTTTATGCTCAGCTTTTAGCCTTTTTTGAATATTTGAATCGGTGTAATTCTAATATTAAATTTGAGATGTCCAGTCATGAATCTATGGTCCACTTCTTGGATATAAGAGTGCAAAAGACAGATACTGGGTTTTCCACTACAGTTTTTTCTAAACCAACAGATAAAAATACTCTTGCATTATTCAAGTTACCATCCAGATCATTTGAAAAAAAGTTTTCCATATTCACAGTTGTTACATTGTCGACGTAGTTGTTTGTATGAGGTTGAGTTTAAAATACAAGCTGAGAAGATGTTAAATTCCGCGATCGTTGTTACCCTGACTCTGTTTTAAAGAAAGCTTAAAAACAAGCTTGATTTAATCACAGAGAATGGTTGTTGTCACCAACTTATTGTACACAGTCGGAATTAGCTACTGCTTCCAGAGCATTGGTGACATGCGTTATTCAATATTCTGGCCTGTCACAACGCTTGGCTAAGTCCAATAGACGATGATGGAAAATTCTTTCAGATCACCCCAGACTAACTAATTTTCAACCCCGCATTTATTTATTTATTTATTTATTTACATTCTCTTATATACCGCGCTATTCTGCATCAGTGCGGTTTACATTGAACAAACTGAAATTACATTGAACAGGGCATTATAACTTGGAGATAACTATTTTACAGGGAACATGGGCTATGGAGGGTTAAGTGGCTTGCCCAAGACATAGCGTATAATAGAGGTAGAAGCTTGAGAGATCAACTTTGTTCAGCTCTTCCTAAAATTACTGATTCAGTTGTAATATCAGGCCATGCTAAATGTGCAAAGTGCTCTTTTTGAAGGTAATTCTTTTTTCTTTAATCATAAAACCTATTTTTTAAGAACATCTACATGTATGACTGCATATGTTGTGTATGTCCTGAAATGTCCCTGTTTGAAGCTATATATTGGGAAAACCACTAGGCCTTTAAGAACTCACTTAGTAGAACACAAATATAGTATATCAAAAATGATACTGGAGAAATCTCTTGTGAAAAACTGCATTCAGCTTCAAAGCAGCCTTTGAAGACCTAAGTTGCATGATTCTGGATCATGTTCCACAAAATATACGGAGAGGTGATCGCAGTAAATTGCTATTGCAGCGTGAACAGCGATGAACATTTAGGCTTGATATCCTTGAACCTACGGGTCTGAATGACAGAATTGAATAGAACATCTTCTTTTAAGTATAGCACATATTATAGAAATAGTTGCAGCACATTCTGGCAGGACGAGCTGCGTGGTGCAACCGCACATTCCTAATTTTTTTAGATGCCCAGGTATTTAAATACTTTGAGATTTCCTGTACTTTCAATGTTAGTGGGAATTGGATAGTAGCAATTATTTTGTTAGGGTGAGTTGGTTTAATTTATATAATAAGTAACACGTACTTTAAAGTGACGTACTCATGAGTGCAACTCCCTGATTGGTAGCTGGGTATTTAAAATTTTGCTGCAACAGACACTGAAGCCACTTCCTTTAGTTATCGTCTGCAGTAAGGTACATCGCCCCGAAGAAGCCTGAAACAGGAGAAACAAAGATCTTTGTTGGCGACGATGGCTTAAAAGAATTGGAAGTTTGGTGAACCTTGACCAGATAAGTGGGCTTGTTGCTGAACATTGTGTATTGTAAACTACATACATTCACCTGTGCATTTGTTTTGTTATAGGGGCTGTTTTCTGAGGTCGGCTGACCCAAATGAAAGTTGGTCAGTGTACATAAGAAAGAAAATAGCATTTCAAAGTTGACTTTTTCTGTTATACAAGATCTCTTTATCATTATTATAAAGTTCTTTCTAAGAAATATTATAAAGAAAATTGGAAACTCTTTAAAAAGTACTTTTTCAAGATAAAAGAATAAAGCAGATCAAGCTAAGTTTGGGCTTGTATTTCAAAGGGAGGCTTTTTGAGACCGGTGATGTGAGTGCTGCATTCCCCTATGACGATTGTTTGCCACATTTATTATTTATTTAAAACTGTTTTATATACCACCACTTCCAACGATCAGGGGCGGTTTACATAGAAAAATGTATAACAGTATAGAACTATAGTCTATATACATAGAACATATTAACTTCCAATGACCCCAGAATGGGTATTGTGCAGGTTAGTTGAAACAAACTATATACATATTAGCATACGTACAATTAGGTGTGTGTGGCATACCTAAAAGGGGTATGTTCATTCTCCAGGACCAAGCAAGAAGTCAGCCCTTGCATATGGGTGACATCGGCGCCGACGGAGTCCTCGTGCGGAGCATTTCCCCAGATTTCAAAGAAAGCCTTTGGGAATGCAGCGCGCATACACAGTCCCCTTCCCGCCCAAGGGTACCATCTTGCTCAGTCTTTATTTTTCCGCGGAGCCCAACGGACATAGTTCGTGTCACCTGGGAAAAGTAGATTTTTTTTTCCTGCGATTTTTCGCGTTTCTTTATCCGGTTCGACGCCGGTTCCCCTCCTGCCTCTGCTCAGTACACCAGTATTGAGTCCGGAACTTCTTTTTCGGTTTTTGTCCTTTGTGACTAGCGTTCACGCTTTTCCTATTATTTTCACTGGCAGCCCTGTCTTTTGACCTTGCAGGGGCCCTTTTTCCCCCGATGGCTGCCAGCGGGTTCAAAAACTGTGATCAGTGCAAGAAACCTATGTCTCTCACCAACACACACGACTGCTGCCTCCGATGCCTCGGGCCTGACCATGACCCGCTGGTCTTTTGTCCGTGCGGCAAGATGGCGCCGTTAGCATCATCGTGTGAGAATTTTTTTTGGAGTCTGCATCTGGCCGGGCCCGGACTTCGTCAGAGGCCTCGACATCTTGGGAGTCTGACCCCGAGCGCCGTCGTGGGTCCTCTGAGAGGGGGGTCTCCCGCCTGGGAGCACAAAAGGAAGAAGAAGCTCATGAGGATGGCGTCAGTGGAGGCACCTGGATCCTCGAGGGCCAGGTCGCGAAGCCCTGACCGCCGTCCCGGGCTCTCGGAGTCGGAGTGGCCGACCAAATTGCCTCGCCTGGAGCCGGAGTCGCCGAGTCAGGTAACTTCGGTTGTCCTCGTTGACTCTCCTCCGGGAGAACCAGCGTCAGGCCCGACGCCGTTGTGGCCCGAGTCAGGGGCTGTGGAGTCTTCTGAGCTTGGTCTCAAGTTGACGGCCCTGGAGAGCAGCCTGGCTTCCTTCATGGAGCAGCAGCGGGTATTGATTGCCGGTTTGACCCGTGTATCTGCCCCGACCACTGGGACCTCGATGTCTAAGTCGACCCCGGAGGCCGAGTCGATCCTCAGCCAAGGTCTCCCTTGACCTCCCGTGCGGGGCCGAGGTCGTCGATGCCGGTGCCCTCGGCGTCGGGGTGGGTGGCATCGAGGCCCACACGGCCAGAGCTGCTCGACTCCTCCTCGGAGGAGTCAGCATGGGAGATGGAGGATGAGGAGTCTCCCGACACCTTCCGGACCCGGTGTGTCCCGTTGGACTCCCTGGAGTCCAAGCCTCGGAGAAGGTCCCCCCCGGAGGATACCTGGTTCTCGGATTTCGTCAGGGACATGACCAAAGCTTTGGCATTCCCGGCTGATGCTGAGGAGGAGCCTCGAGCCAAAGAGCTCGATGCCCTCCAGTATGATTTTCCTCCAAAGGAAGCCTTTACTCTACCAGTTCCTCTGATGCTGGAACGGCTGCTTTTCCGAATGTGGGATGCACCGGCCTCGGTGCCGGTTCTTAGCAAGTGGGTCGATTCTATCGAGTCCATAAGAGCCCTGGGTTCCAAAAGGCGCAGCTGCCACACAAATCCTTGGTTGTGGAATCGGCCATGCACAGGCTGAAAAGCCAAAAGATGCACTCCTTGGTGCCTCCTGGCCTGGAGACCCGTAACCTGGATGCCCTGGGCTCGATGCTGTCTTGCTGTGACCAGACTTACCAGTTGTACATGGGCATGTACTTACGAGACCTGGCAAAGGAGATTGCCGGGTTCTCAGCTGTCTTCTCTGAGCAACCCTTGCAGAGATTCAAAGCCTTGTCTACAGGGATCCCAGAGTGCTAGAAGTTTATTTCTTGAGCAGCCTATGATGGCTTCGAGGCTTTGGCCCGGGTAGCCGCGGCCGGCATCGGTGCACGTCGTCAGGCTTGGCTACAGTCGTCGGACCTGGAGTCATGGGTGCAGGATAAGTTGGTAGATGTCCCGTGCCAAAGTGACAACTTCCTGATCGTGTCCCCAGTCTAGTCCCGGAACCTCTGGGTTGCCCATCTCATCTAGCAGCTTGGAGACTGAGAAACTCCTCTTTTTGTGACATCACCAGTATATCTCCTCGGTGTCCGCCCCCTGTCACCAGTTACCTCAGTCTCCAACCAGCTGGATAGATGGGAGCCCGGGGGTCTGGGCTCATTGGAGAAACGATTAAGGATCACCAGACTTAGACTAGTTTAAATTTGGGGGTGTTATTGCTAAATTGAAAGAGTCCTGTGCCTTTAAGCCTCTGGGACCTGAGAGCTTGCAGCAGGCCGGCTTTTCTCTCTCTATTCTCTCCCACTTACCTCTTTCCCTTTCCCCCCTCCCCTCCCTCATTGCTCTGCCTTCTTGGGATTCGGGCCTGTAGTTACCTGCCTCCTCGGGAGCCCTTACTGACAGTGGCAGTCCCGGTGTTCTGAGGTGTAGGAGTCAGCTGAGCGTTTCCTAAGCAGAGGCTGCCGGCGCCGTGCAGAAGACTTGCCTGCTAGCGCGCCTGGTCACTTGCCCTGCTCCTTTACTTTCGGTATTTGCACGGGAAGCTGGACCCGAAGAAGCTCGTGCTCAGAGGGGCTGACGGCAGGCGCAGGTACTCGCAGACATCTGGCAGCAACTCTCAGCGACACGAGGTAAGCATTGGAGGAAGCACAGCCAGTTTTGTTAGTCAGTGCGATTTGGTGCGCTTTTGACGGGCGGTTCAGCCGCGTGGCGGCCCGGCCGCGTGCACTGCAAGCAGGCCCAGGAGGGTACGTTGTCTGATAAATTATAGTCCATCCTCAGTTGAGGCTCAAAATAAAAATTAAAAAAAAGAAATACAGAACCACGAAGAGTGACCTACTAGGCCTTAACGGCTCTTAATTTTGCCCTCTGGGTCAGTACAGTTCGCGGCTCCCTAGCTTGCTGAGTGAGCCTGCTTTCCCCTTAGGGAGATAGAGGGCTGACAGCCAGCTTTTGGCCTGGGGTACCATGCCCTCCAAACCGCAGTGTGTGGTGTGCGGTTCTAAGAAAGTCTCTAGTGCGGGGGTTTGTAAGGCCTGTATGGGGGAGACCGAGGGTTCGCACCTGGACTCGGTGATGTTGGCGGGTCCTGCGGAGGGTGCTTCTGAACCCTCTCTTGCTACAGCCCCTGAGATGGCGCAGGAGGATCCGGTGCCAGAGCCCTCGTCAGCGGGGGTCGCTCCCTCCGCACAAGCGGTGTTCCCTGCGGACCTTTCGGCCATTTTCTCTCTGCAGTTTGTGGCCCTACTCCAGCAGGCGGTGTTAGGTGGCCCTGCACAGCAGAACCTGCCGACCGAGGTCAGCGGGGCTAGGAAACGTCCAGCACCTCTGCCCTCAGTGGCTGCCTTTAGTGGGGAGAAGAGACCCCGTACGGATGGAGCATTGAGGGACCTTTCAGAGGTTTCTAAAGGTCCTCTTTCCGATGAGGAGGATCACAGTGTCCTGTTAAAGGAAGAACTTGAAGAAGGGGAGATCTCGGAGAGAGAAGAACAGGCTAGAGTGGTAAGAGTCTTCAGAAGAGAGGAGCTACCGGCTCTCATTGTGGAGACGCTAAAAGCACTCAATATGCCCGTGCTTGTGGCTGCGGTGGATGATACTTTGGAGGATCCCTTGTTGCAGGTGTTCCGTAAGACCCAAACGGCTTTTCCTGTGCACAGGGTATTTCAAGAGATGATTCAGGAGGAGTGGAATGTTCCGGAAGCTCCCTTGAAAGGTTCTAGAGTAATGGGTCATCTGTACCTGTTATTGGATCAGGATAAGGAGGTCTTCAAATTGCCGAAGGTGGACGCGGCCGTTTCGGCTGTGACCAAGAAGACGACAATTCCTGTTGAGGGCAGTGCAGCTCTCAAGGATGTTCAAGACAGGAAGCTGGATGTTTTGTTAAGACAAGTCTTCAATGTCAATGCTATTTCGCTTCAGGCAGCCGTTTGCGAAGCGCGCGTAGCTAGAGCCTGTCTTCGCTGGGCTCAGCAAGTTCAGCAGGGGCAACCGAGTCCGTTGGCGAGGGAGGCTGCGCGTTTAGAGTTGGGGGCAGCCTACCTGGTGGATATTCACTATGACCTTATACGGGGTCTGTCTAAAAGTATGGCCTCGGCGGTTGCAATGCGGCGATACCTGTGGCTCCGCAATTGGGCGGCGGATAGTTCTTCTAAGGCTAGGTTGAGTAAGCTGCCTTTTAAGGGCCAGTTGCTCTTTGGAGAGGAGTTGGAGAAGTTAGTGAAGGACCTCGGGGAGTCCAAGGGCGGCAGGCTGCCAGAGGATAAGCCTAAGCCGTCTCGGGGTGCTCCGGGGGGGAGAAGGCACCTCCGGGATTTTCGGCGTTTTCGCTCTCAGCGGTTCTGCTCTGGACCGTGGGGGCGTTTTCCGAACAGAAACCAGGCGTTTCGAGGTTTCCAGGGGGCGGGAAGGGGTTTTGGCCCCTCTTCCTCTGCCTCTTCTAGCTTCAAAAAGTCAAAATGAGATGAGGGGGGCCCAGGCGCCCCCACTGCCAGTAGGGGGGCGGTTGCGGGAGTTCTATCCTGCGTGGGCCCAAATTACATCAGATCAATGGGTTCTGGAGATCATTTGAGAGGGCTACGCTCTGGAGCTCTTGGGTCCAGTGCGGGACTCCTTCGTGCAGTCTCCCGGCAAGTCCGTGTCAAAATGTGCAGCGCTGCGAGAGACGGTGCAAAGGCTCCTGAACCTCAGGGCAATTGTTCCTGTTCCCGGGGACCAATGCGGTTGCGGTCGGTACTCCATTTACTTCGTCGTCCCGAAGAAGGACGGCAGGATTCGGCCGATCCTGGATCTCAAAGGCGTCAACCATCGTCTGCGGATGTCACATTTTCACATGGAAACGCTACACTTCGTCATCGTGGCGGTGCAGAAAGGGGAGTTTCTTACGTCTCTAGACCTGTCAGAAGCCTATCTGCATATTCCCGTCAGGGCGGAGCACCACAAATTTCTGAGGTTCGCGGTGCCGTCCGGTCATTTTCAGTTCCAGGCGTTGCCGTTCGGCTTAGCAACTGCACCGAGAGTATTCACCAAGGTGATGGTGGTGGTTGCGACAGCGCTGCGCAAGGAGGGTATCCTTGTGCATCCTTACCTGGACGATTGGTTAATTTGAGCAAAATCACAGGCCGAGAGCGAGAGGGTTACGGCCCGGGTGGTCGCATTCTTGGAAAGCCTCGGGTGGATAGTCAATTTGACGAAGAGCCACCTGTGACCTTCTTAGAATCTCGAATACCTCGGAGCGCGCTTCGACACTCAGAAAGGGAAAGTGTTTCTGACGGAGCAGCGAGCTCAGGGCCTGCGCAGGCTCGTCAAGAGTTTTTTGGGTCTCAAGGCTCCCTCAGCGTGGCGTTACCTTCAGTTGCTGGGTACCATGGCGGCGGCGATAGAAACAGTGCCGTGGGCAAGAGCACACATGTGGCCTTTGCAAAGGGCGTTGCTTCGCCGATGGTCACATCAGCGGGACCCTCTGTCCCGGCAGCTCGTTTGCCCGGAGGAGGCTCGGCGTGCCCTGCGCTGGTGGCTAGTTACCGAGTCGGAGCGAGGAAAATCGTTGGAGGCTCCAGACTGGGTGGCGGTGATGACGGACGCCAGCTTGCTGGGCTGGGGGAGCTCACTGCCAGGGCAAATTTGCGCAGGGGTAATGGAACCCTCAGGAAAAGACGTGGGCGATCAACTGGTTGGAATTAAGAGTGGTGTACCTGGCGTTGCAGGAGTTTTGGTCGTTCCTCGGGGGGAAGGCGGTCCGGGTGTTGTCCGACAACGCGACGGCAGTGGCCTACGTCAACAAGCAAGGCGGCACCAGCAGTGTAGCGCTAGAGTCCGAAGCCGAATTCCTGTGCGACTGGGCGGAGGCAAATCTTTTGGACCTGTCGGCAGCGCATGTGGCAGGGGTGGACAATGTGGAGGCCGATTCCCTCAGCAGGGTGATGGTGGACCCGGGCGAATGGGTCCTGCATCCCGAGGTTTACGACATGGTGGTTCGCCGGTGGAGAACACCGGTCATGGATCTTATGGCGACATTAGCCTCCGCAAAGGCCAACCGCTTCTTCAGCAGACACCGAGAGAGGATGTTGGAGGGCCTGGATGCTCTTATGCAGGTCTGGCCAGCGGGTCAACTGCTGTACGTTTTTCCACCCTGGGTTCTGATAGGAAGGGTCCTGCAGCGAATAGAAAAGTTTGACGGTCAAGTGATTCTCATAGCGCCGGACTGGCCGCATCGCCCCTGGTACGGAGACCTGGTGCGGCTGCTAATAGCAAAGCCCTAGCGACTTCCCTGCAGACCGGATCTGCTGACGCAGGTGCCCCTGGTGATGCCTCACGTGGGCCGATTCTCGCTTACGGCTTGGCTCTTGTGCGGGCTCGGTTAAAATCCCGGGGTTACTCGGCGGCGGTTATTGCTACTCTATTGAAGTCCAGGAAGCGTTCCACGTCTTTAGCGTACGTGCGTGTGTGGAGAATCTTTGAAGCATGGTGCGGGGCGAGGAATTGCGAGGCGTTGAAGGCTTCTGTTCCCCAGATCTTGGACTTCCTGCAAGCTGGCTATGACAAGGGCCTCGCGGCGGCGTCGTTGCATGTTCAGGTGGCGGCTTTGGCCTGTTACAGAGGTAGGGTAGCAGGTCAGTCGTTAGGGTGTCAGCGTGATGTGAAACGTTTTCTAAGAGCGGTGTTGCTTGTTAGGCCGCCGTCTAGACAGGTCTTTCCTAAGTGGCATCTTCCATTCGTCCTAGATGCTTTGAAGCAGGCACCCTTCGAACCGTTGGCACGTGCGTCGCTTAAGGACCTTACGCTGAAGGTGGTCTTCTTAGTGGCGATTTGTTCGGCGAGGCGAGTGTCGGAGCTGCAGGGAGCTTTATCTTTCCTTCTTTCCGACTAAGGTAGTCTTGAGAACCGTTCCGGCTTTTCTGCCGAAGGTGGTCTCGGCCTTCCATGTGAACCAGGAAATTTCCTTGCTGGTGTTTTCAGAAGCCAGGGCAGAGGCGACAAGGAAGCTGCATCTTTTGGATGTCCGGCGGGCTTTGAAAAAGTATCTGCGCCAGATGGCGCCCTTTCGGAAGTCAGATAGGCTTTTTGTCCTTGTCGCGGGTCCGCACCGGGGAGAAGCGGCGTCGAAGGCGTCGATTGCGCGCTGGATCAAAGAAACTATCGTGTCGGCGTACGTGTTGTGCAGTAGACGGGTCCCGGAAGGGTTGAGGGCCCACTCCACCAGAGCCCAGGCTGCTTCCTGGGCGGAGGTTAGGTCAGTTTCCCTGGTGGAGATTTGTAAGGCGGTGACGTGGTCGACGTTACATTCTTTTGCTCGGCACTATCGGCTGGACGTGCAAAGGGCGGAGGAGTCCTCTTTTGGATCAGCAGTTCTTCAGGCTGGTATGCCGGGTCCCACCCATGTTTAAGTATTTTCACTGCTCTGGTACTAACCCAGAAGTTCCGGGACTAGACTGGGGACACGATCAGGAAGGTGAAATTAGACTTACCTGCTAATTGTTGTTCCTGGAGTGGAACCAGTGTAGTCCCGTATCCCTCCCAGTGTTCTTGGGCGAACGGTAGCCTGAAGTGGCTGTGCAGTCGCAGGTGAGTCACGTCCCCTTTCGCTGTAAAAAAAGAAAAAAGAAACAGATAGGAGGATAGATTACAGCAGGGGGCGCAGTGCGAGAGGAGTAGCATTACGTGTTATTTGTTTTGATGGGGCTTCCTATTCTTTCTGTCCTTTCTGGGGAAGAAGGGGTGGCCTCTACAAGTTTACGGTCACAGTGTTGAAGGGGGGATTTTCAAGTGTCCTTCCTCATTATGTATTAGTTATGTACGTTGTTCTTGAATGCTTACTTGTTTCTCCGGAGGGTCTGCTTTGTCAATAGGATACTGGTGACAGGGGGCGGACACAGAGGAGATATACTGGTGATGTCACAAAAAGAGGAGTTTCTCAGTCTCCAAGCTGCTAGATGAGATGGGCAACCCAGAGGTTCCGGGACTAGACTGGTTCCACTCCAGGAACAACAATTAGCAGGTAAGTCTAATTTCACCTTGTTCGGCAAGCCCATGACTGAGAAGGCTGCAGAAGTCGAGACTGAGACTCTCACCAGGACAAGGCTGTCCAGAAAGACTTCTGCCCCTTCTCACAAAAAGAGAAGGGCTTGGGGAAGAAGCCCTTTTTCCCGAGGAAGGGGTACTGCCTACAAAACCTACCCTCAATATCAGGCCTCTCCAGCTCCCCAACAGGGCCAGCAGGCCAAAGGGCAGGGGCATGGGCCTCATAGGCAGAAAGCCCCCAAGCCTCCATCTCCGGCTCCTGCACAGCAGGGAGGGGGTTTTTGACTCCCAGGGCATAGCCTCTCCTCCGCCGGTGGCCCCACTCAGCACAGGAGGTCAGCTGACCCTGTATGCCTACAGGTGGCCAGCCATCACAGGGGATACCTGGGTACTGAGCATAGTCCAGAGGGCTATATGCTCCATTTCCACCAGCTACCCCCTTCCTACTATCCAGGGGAGCCTCCAAGACTCCCTCTACACAGGAACCTCCTCCTTCAGGAGTTGGCAAGTCTTCTAAAGGAACAGGCAGTGGAACCGGTGCCAAACCACCTGAAAGGGCAAGGCTTCTACTCCAGGCACTTCCTGGAACCAAAGAGAACAGGAGGCCTAAGACCTAGCCTAGACTTGCGAAATCTGAACAAGTTTCTGGAGAGGGAAAAGTTCAAGATGTTTACCCTTGGGATACTGCTGCCCTACCTCCAGCAGGGGAGACTGGCTATGCACCTTAGACCTAAAGGATGCTTATACTCGCATCCTCATCCATCCAGACCACAGACAATATCTCAGATTTGTGGTGGGAGGAAACCACTTTCAGTATAGGGTGCTTCCTTTTGGCCTGACCTCTGCCCCCAGGGTTTTCACCAAATACCTGGCGGTGGTGGTGGCTTTTCTCAGAAATCAAGGGATTTTTGCTTCCCGTATCTGGATGACTGGCTAATCAGAGGCCCGTCACTCCAGGAGGCCCAACAGGCCACTCTTCGCACTGTCTCTATTCTTCAGCATCTAGGCTTTGTCATAAACTACGCAAAGTCCACTTTGCTCCCCTCTCAGAACCTAGAGTTTATAGGGGCCAGGTTGGACACCCTTCAGGCAAGAGCTTACTTGCCAGAGGACAGGGCCCACAGACTTATGGATTTGGTCAACCAGGTCCAACGCAATACTCATGTTTCCGCCAGGCATTTCCTGCGTCTCCTGGGCCACATGGCATCCACTGTACATGTGACCCCGAATGCCCGTCTGCACATGCGGACTGCTCAATGGTGCCTCAGAGATCAGTGGACACAAGCCACCGGTGACCTCCGAGACAGAGTAAAGGTGTCCAGACGACATCTGAACTTCTTGCTTCCTTAAGAGGCTGGGGTGCACATTGCCAGGGCTCATGCACTCAAGGCCTGTGGTCCTCTCAGGAGGCCACACAGCAAATCAACCTTTTAGAGCTGCAAGCAATCCGCTTAGCTCTGCAAACTTTGTCATGTCCTCTCTCAGCAGTCTGTTCTAGTTCAGACGGACAATCAGGTGGCAATGTTCTAAGTGAACAAACAAGGGGGCACAGGGTCCAGGCTCCTATGTCAGGAGGCACTGGCCCTTTGCTCCTTTGCGGTCAGGCAGGGTATGTTTCTCAAAGCAGTCTACCTACCTGGTCAAGAAAACTTCCTAGTAGACAAGCTAAGCCGGATTCTCCAGCCTCGTGAATGGCAGTTGAATCCATTGGTGGTCCAGCAGATCTTCCTCCGCTGGGGACATCCATCCATCGATCTCTTTGCAAGTCCGCTAAACAGTCAGCTACCCAGGTTTTGCTCCAGACAGCCGCATCCCCTGAGGATGGCAGAGGATGCTTTTCTGATCTCTTGGTCTATGAGCCTCCTGTATGCGTTTACTCCCACACCCCTGGTGGCCCGAACTCTATTCAAGATCCTTCGGGACAAAGCCTCGGTGATTCTGGTAGCCCCCAGATGGCCAAGGCAGCCTTGGTTTCCACTTCTTCTGCATTTAGCAGTGGAAGCTCCGTTCCCTCTAGGGCTGCAACACGATCTCCTGTCTCAAGTGCAGGGTTCCCTTCTCCACCCCAACCTCGGGTCCCTCAATCTGATGGCCTGGCTGCTGAAAGGGTAGTGCTAGCTCCCTTACTTCTACCTAAGGAGGTTGAGGAGGTGGTATTGGCCTCTATGAGGCAGTCCACCAGAAAGTCCTATGCCCTCAAGTGGAATAGGTTTACAGTGTGATGTGCTCAATGCAATGAAGATCTTTTCTCTTGCCTTATGCCAGTAGTACTGCAGTATCTACTTCACCTTTCAGACCTAGGCCTTAAGTCTAACTCTGTTCGGGTCTACCTCAGTGCTTTTCTCAGCGCACCACTCACTGGTGGAAGGACAGTCTGTCGGTTCATCCCTTGGTGTCCAGATTTCTCAAAGGTCTGCTTCTACTCAAGCCTCCGGTTTGTCCACTGGCGACTGAGTGGGATTTGAATGTGGTCTTGCAGCAACTTACTCGCCCACCGTTTGAGACGATGGCTACTTGACATTTGCGCTTCCTCTCTTGGAAAGCACTCTTCCTGGTGGCTCTTACACCGGCCAGACGTGTGAGTGAGCTACAAGCTCTGGTTTCTGGTTTCGCGGTTCTATAGGAAGAGGATGGTCCTACGGACCCATCCCAACTTCCTCACAAAAGTGGTCTCCTCTTTCCACCTCAATCAGAAGGTGTTTCTTCCGACCTTCTTTCCCAGGCCGCATGCCAGTCGGGCTGAAACAGTCTTGCATACCCTGGACTGTAAGAGGGCGTTGTCCTTTTACATAGAACATATGCGGGATCATCGAAGGGTTGCTCAGCTCTTCGTCTCGTTTGACCCTAATAGGATGGGGTTACCTGTCTCCAAGCATATGTTGTCCACTTGGGTAGCAGATTGCATCGCCTGGGCGTACAGGGCAGCTGACCTCCCCTTGCAGGGGCGGGTCACGGCCGACCGTGTCAGGGCGAAAGCCGCGTCAGTAGCTCATCTCTGCTCTGTTCCGTTGGCAGACATCTGCCGGGCCACAACTTGGTCTTCAAGCCAGACCTTTTCAGCCCATTACTGCCTGGAGAGAGAGTCCCAGCGGGACAGTGTTTTCGGCCAGGCAGTACTCCGTAATCTCTTTGAGGTTTAGGCAACTCCTAGCCTCCGGCCCTTTGTGTTGGGCTACCGTACGGGGTGCGTTCTCAGAGAAAATTCTTGTCATGGATGCTGTGGCTCTCGAGAGGGAGCCATTTTTTCAGCTTTGGATTCACGGTAGCCTAGAGCTGGGGAGTCCCATATGTGAGGACTGACTTCCTGCTTGGTCCTGGAGAAAGCGTAGTTACTCACCTGTAACAGGTGTTCTCCAGAAGCAGCAGGAATCAATCCTCACGACCCTCCCTCCTCCCCTGGAGTGTAACTACGCTTTGTGGTGAGTGGAAGGAAGTATTAGCCATCCCGAGGTCTTTTTCTCCCTTTAGATAAGATATCTATGTAATTGGCTGTAGCCTTGTTTGTTGAGTGTAGGAGCGTATTGTGTTGATTTTAGATTCAGAGTTAAATGTCTAAATATTTCAGAATTTATGTAAGGATTTTTTTCTTTAATTTTGGTTTAGTATTCCTTAGTGCAGTGTCTTTTGGTTGATGTGCAAAACTAACCCTTTTGGAGAAACTGCCTAGAGATTTTTAGCTGGCAGTTACCTGGATAGCTTAGGCCTCCTGACTAGCAGGGCCTAAATTGTTATCTAGGTAAGCTATCCAGTTAGCAGCTGAAAATCGCCACTATTTAGATAAGGCCAGTACTTATCTGAGTATTGTAGGAAAGCAGAGATCCATCCATTTATATATATCTATATAGATATGCACATAGATCTATCTATATATTTCATTTCATTTATTAGCAATTAACCTCTTTCTGGCCGAAGCTAATCAATAGGATATACAGAGCATAATCAAAGCATATACAAAACATGATCATAACATATCCAAAACAATCACAGTGTATACAGTCAACAGAACATACAAAACAACTCCCAACTCATGGGCACACACAGCGCCCAGAGACCTCAATCAGTGGGCGTGTAGCACCACCCTGCCCCTCCCCCAGGGGCGGTTCTATCATGAGGTCAACTGAGGCGCTCGCCTCAGACGGCAATTTCAAGGGGGCGGCACTCCGGCAGTTGTGGCTGTGTTTATTTCTGATTTTTGCCGCTTCTGGTCTGCCACTGCCTTTCCATCGCTTTTTTTCCCGCTCAAGCTCGTCCGAGTGAGAAAAAAAAGTTTCAGGAAGGCAGTGGCGGGTCAGAGGCGGCAAAATCAAAACTAAACACAGCCACAACAGACGGAGTGCCGCCCCTCCCCCTGGCTTTTTTTCCCGCTCAAGCTTTAAGAAACAGAGAATTAGAACCAGGAGCTAAGTCAAAGTGTCATGTCTGCCACAAGACCATTGCTACGCCTTCGACAGATCCCTGGATCCAGACCCCAAAATCTCTGTGCTCTCCACCAGGCCCTGACACCATTTTCTGCAACACGGGGCTTTGCTGGACATGGTCACGAACGATGCGCATGAAAGAGGCATGTGCACATGTGCAAGCGGGCAGAGGCAAAAGACTCGACACCGTTAGGGAAGGCCGCAAGCCCTCTGGTGCACCAGGGAGGCAATCACAGTTCTGATGATCACTGCCGCACTATCCACCGCTCTTGAGCCTGCAGGGGATAGCGGGGGGGGGGGGAGGATTCATCCGACCTGATAACAATTGAGAGAGCTCTGAGGAAGGAGCCGCAGCCATGTGTGCTCAGCCTTAGCGGTAACGGTAAGAAGGTGTTTCTCTACTTTCTTTCTCAAGCCTCTACTGTGTATATGTATTTTTTTTAAAAAATAACAAAACAAAGGAGCTGTGGCTAAAACTGGGAACCTCTTTCAGCTAGTCAGAAGACAGCCAAGCTGACCTTCTTGGTCAGAGATTGCACAGCCTTGCTGGCAGTCAAATCTCTTCCCCATTCCTCCTTCCCTGTAGTCTAATTCTATGCATGGATGCATCTTTGTGTATTGTGACATGATTAACTGTGGGGTGTTCAGTTTCAATCATTATATCAGGAAAGGGGGGGGGGGGGGGGCTAGAAACCTGAGCCTAGTCAGGGCAATATGTTGACAGGAACAATAGGGAGAGAAGAGGCATTCAAGTGTAACAAGGTTTGGCCAAGTCTGAGCTGGCTCAGTGAGAGCAGGGGTGCTTTCCAAATTATTGGATCTCTTGACTGGTATATGACCAGAAGGTCTACTGGCTGCAAAAACCTGAAGCACTTGACACTGAGGTGGGGGGGGGGGCGGTGAGAAGAAATAGAGGGAAGAAGGAGCTGCCTTTGAAGACTCTGGCTGGGGGGGGGGAGAGGTAGTATGATAAATGAGAACAATGGCCTAGTTTTGTCTGATTGTGTATTTTCTGTTCCTGGGAAGGACCGACTGATTGGCCCAGCAAATGTTAATTTTTATAGTTTTTTTCCACATTTTAGGCTCTCCTGTTTTTGATCTCTCCTTTATGAAGTATAGCCATACTTCAGTTTCCTCATTCCTTCCTGTTGAGTCTCTCCCATGTAACAGGACACCAGAGCATCTTGGAGGGAGTGGAGGAAGGTTATTGGGCCCTAAAAGTCCTTTCATCCTTGGCCTTGATGAGGGATCTCATTTTAAGCACACTTTTAGCAAAGAGATGAATTCTAAGCTAGGTAATGCCTTTCAGCTAGTCTAGTGAGAATGAATTTAACAATGTCCTACAGCAGAAACACATCAATGCTTTGTCCCTTAGTGGCGAAAAAGGAGTGACATCAGGAGAACCTTTGCTCCTTAGAAAAAAATCCAGTTGTTCAGTTGGCTTGATAGTATCCCATTTATCCTGACAGCTGTCAAACTACCAGGCTTTCATTTTACAGTCCCCCACTAAAAACAGTGGGCCCTCAGCCTGGTCTAGCCAGCCAGTTTTCAGAATAATAGAATTAACATACATGGCCTCCATCTCCATGGTGATGCATTATGCATATTTTTTATTTATTTATTTATTATTTATTATTATTATTTATTATTTATTTATTTATTTATTATAATCAGCTCGGTCTCCCTAACGGTACACCCTGAAATAGAATTTAGGCATCCAGCATAAATAAGATGTAGATAGATCCCGTCTGAAAGTAGGTACCAGTGTAAATATGATGTAGATAGTTTCCCCCAATTATATCCAAGTTGATCACCCCGTTCATTGTAAATACAACGCAGCGCGCCTGCCTTGTATAGTTGATGTTGAATGTAAACCGCATTGATCTAAATAGCGCGGTATAGAAGAAATGTTAAATAAATAAATAAATTTAACCGTTTTTCTATACCGTGCTCTTCAATATCAGTGCGGTTTTCAAATAACAAATTCTGCAAAGACAAAGGGAACAGCCTTGCACATACAGTGAACAGGATCTTATAACTTGGAGCTGTAACTAGTAAACTATTTACATAACCAACCACTCAAGCTGTGGTAGGGTAACTATTTACAGGTAATAAATTATGTTCAAGCAGGATAGTAGGGTTGGGTCTCAACATATGGTAAAGTCAACATTGTGGATTGACAGCCGGTGATTAAGGTACATAAAATGATTCAGATGTTTGGCCCATTTAAGTCAGCTGTAGGTGAGTTGGGTACAGCCTGAGTGATTTGGGATGTGGGACATAGTTGTGTTTGGCTGTGCGAAGTGTAAAGTAAACAAGTGATGTTTAAGGTCTTTCCTAAATTGTATCAGGTCTTTGATTGATCTGATGTGTGGGGGGAGGTTATTCCAGCATCTTGGGGCATAAAAAGCGAAGGTTCTGTTCCTGGTTGTCTGTGTACATCTTGTAGATTCCTTAGGGATAATTAACGTATTGGCGGCTACAGCCCTTCTTGACCTGTTAGGAGTGGATTTAAGGAGATCCGTGAGGGACGAGGGGGAAATTAAGTTGATTGCTTTGAAGGCTAGGAGTAGTGCCTTGTATGTGAGCCTGCAGTTGATAGGTAGCCAGTGGAGGTCCTTGAGGATGGGGGTGATGTGAGTCCTTCTAGATAGGCCACAGAGTATTCGGGCTGCCGCGTTCATCGCCAGTTGCAGTGGATTAAGCGTGCTCTTGGGGAGGCCATGCAGGATGATGATCGCAAAATCAAAGTGAGGTGTTACCAGTGCCTGGAATATTGTCCTGAAATCATCGGGAGCTAGCAAGGGTCTTAGGAGCCTTAGAGTTTTGATTTTATTGTATATGGCCCTGGTCGTGTTCTTAATGTGTTCCTTGAAATTGAGCTGTTGGTCAAGCGTAATACCAAAGTAGTGTATTGTAGACTTGCATGGGAGCTCTGCATCTTTAACCTTTAAGGTGGTGGGAGGGGAGAAAACTTTGTTCCTTGTGATAAATAGGACTTCAGTCTTCTTGAAGTTGATGCGTAGGTTCTGAGCTTGGAGCCAGTCAGTGATTGCATTGAAGCAGTCGATTAATGGGGTCAGGTTGGGATGCATGATTTTGAGTGGTGCAAACAATAAGACATCATCTGCGTATATCAGGCTGTAGATGTTGAAAGAGCGGATGATTTTGCATATAGGTTGCATGTAGATGTTAGAGTAACGCTGACAAGGAGGAGCCTTGGGGTACCCTTGGTGTTTGAAAAGATCAGATGTTGTGGCCCCCATCCGTACTTGTTGCCATCGGTCGGCAAGATAGGACTTACACCATTCCCAAGCCATGCCCTGGATTCCCTTCTCCTTGAGTCTGGTAAGGAGTTGAGTGTGGTTGACAGAGTCAAATGCCGCAGCAATATCAAGGAAGATAAGAGCGAAACCGTTTTCAGTTTTATCTATTCCTCTGTTTAGGGTGTTGGTTAGTGTGGTGAGAATTGATTATAAATATTCTGAAAATCAGTTTGCATGGCCTGCCTCCTTCTTGCAATTCGCATACTGTACAGTAGTAATTTGACTTGTTCAGCTTTTCAAATAGGTGTATGAATGTTCCAGGGCCCACTGTAGTATTTACAGTGACGCTTTTTTGGATGGGCTCCTTATGTGAGTTTTGGAAGTTGGTGCTGTATGGAATGGAATGGTAGATTTGCTTTTTGTTGTAGGGTTTTGTCTTAGTTCACAATATGCCTGGTACTGAAGAATGTTTGTTCCTGATCGTAGCTCCAGTCTAGTCCCGGACCTCTGAGTTGACAATCCCATTCAGCAGCTTGGAGACTGAGGAACCTCCTTTTTCTGTGATGTCATCTGTATATCTTCCAGCGATCCGCCTGCCTCCATCAGTTATCTCAGTCTCCAAGCAGCTGAAGGGGATGGTGAGCCTGGAGGTCCGGGCTCACTGGAGGAACAATTAAGGATAGTTAGTGGTAAAGTGACAGGATTAGCATTGTCTGGATGTCTAGTTCGGGTTATCTAAGAATTATATACCGTGCTCTGCTTTAAAGGTGCACAGGCTCTCCTCTGATCTGTGGTTGCTGCTGCGGGAGGGCAGACAAGCAGGGGGAACGGAGGTGCAGCGTTCGCTCCTTGTTTGCAGTAGCGGAGCTAAATCGCTGAAGCAGTCACTGTGCTGCGGAGACGGAGTCAGCCAGGCACACAGCAGAGGATTTGCCTGTGAGCGTGCCTGACTGACTGCAGCGATAGCCAGGAGCCTGCCTTTTGAGCAGTGCACAGGCCGGGGCCCCGAGTCAGCGTGGTTTGTTTTTCCCCGTGAGCGGAGGAAAGCCGGAGATACGCTGACGAGCGAAGGGGCGGCTGAAAGAGGTAAGCGTGCGGCTGCGGGGTCTCTCTCTTCGGCGCGAAAGGGCGTGCTTTGCAGGGTAGGCCTCGCCACGTGGCTCTGGCGTGGGAAGCGCAAGCGCAGCCTCAGCCCAGTTACCACGGCGGTTCAGGCCATCGGGAGCCGTGCGGGGGGGGCCTGTTTCAGGGCTCTCTGTTCTCCAATCGGGAGCAGGCAAAGTTATTTAAGACAGGAAGAAACAAAGCGCGGTTGTGTCTGAGCGTGCCCTGCCAGCCTGCACAGCAGCACGACTAGGGAGCCGCAAGTTCTGACAGGCTCCCCACTCAGTGCTGGGATGCCGGCTAAGGCGCAATTCTTGGTCTGTGGGGCCAAGAGAGGCACACTCGCAGACTCCGGTGTGTGTAAAGGCTGCACGAGGGAGTCGGCTGCCCGGGAGCTCTCCAAGGAAGGTGATGAAGTCAGGATGGAGTCCGAGCCGGGGTCCTTGGTAGATCAGGAGGCCGCTCCATCCCTGGGAGAGCCAGTGGCAGGGACTTCGGCTGCCCCGGATGTCCCGCCTTCATCTATGGCCTGGCCTAAGGGGCTTGAGTCGTTTTTTTCTGCCGACTTCCTGGGCCTTCTGCAGCGAGCGGTGGAAGGCCTCCCCTCCAAGCAGGTGAAGTGCAAGGCTGAGAGTCGGGGACTAAGGAGATCAGGGTCCCCTTTTGCAGCAGAGGCTCGGGAAGGGCCCAAAAGGCCATGACTGGATGGAGATCTCGCGGATCTGTCGATGGTGTCAGAGGAACAGGTATCAGAGGAGGAGGACAGGTGTGTGGAGCTGGACGATGAACTGGAAGAAGGTGAGCTCGCTGAGAAGGAAGAGCAAGCGAGAGTGGTGCGGGTCTTCCGCAGGGAGGAGCTGCCGGCGCTCATTGCGGAGACTCTGAGAGCCTTAAATATGCCGGACCAGAGTGCAGCGGAGGATGCGACCCTGGAGGACCCTTTGTTGCAGGTCTTTCGAAAGACTCAAAGGGCGTTTCCGGTGCACAGGGTGTTTCAGGAGCTGATACAGGATGAGTGGAACGTTCCCGAGGCGTCCCTGAAGGGCTCTAGAGTGATGAGTCGGCTGTACCCTCTGGTGGATCAGGACAAGGAGATTTTCAAGCCTCCCAAGGTGGACACCGCAGTGGCGGCAGTGATAAAAAAAAAACCACTATCCCAGTGGAGGGCAGTGCTGCCCTCAAGGATTCTCAGGACAGAAAGTTGGATGCCTTGCTCAGACAGATTTTTGATGTGAATGCCCTCTCCTTGCAGGCGGCTATCTGTGGAGCATGGGTGGCCAGGACCTGCTTGCGGTGGTCCCAGCGGAGTCCAGGAAGGCAAGAGACCGATGCGGTAGAGGACGCGTCCAGGTTGGAGTCAGGAGCGGCGTACCTGGCGGATATCCATTACAATCTCATGTGCAGCTTGTCAAAGAGCATGGCTTCGGCGGTGGCGGCAAGGCGTTATCTGTGGCTCCGCAATTGGGTGGCGGATAACTCATCTAAAGCGAGATTGAGTAAGCTTCCCTTCAAGGGACGTCTTCTGTTCGGGGAAGATCTAGAGAAACTAGTCAAGGATCTGGGCGAAACGAAAGGCGGTAGACTGCCAGAGGACAAGCCTAAGCAGGGGCGTCCTGGGGCTAGTGGTAAGGGCCAGCAACGGGAGTTTCGCCGTTTTCGCTTTCAAAGGTTTAATTCCGGCTCCAGAGGCAAGTTCCCCGGTAGAAGCCAGTCGTTTCGGGGCTTTCGAGGAGCGGATAGAGGTTTTGGTTCCTCCACCGCCTCCTCTAACCTTCGCAAACCTCAATGATGCCAGGGGGGCCCAGGCGCCCGTAGCTCCTGTGGGGGGGCGTTTGCAGGAGTTCTATGCCACCTGGGGCCGGATTACCACGGACCAGTGGGTTCTGGAGGTAATCAGAGAATGTTATGCGCTGGAGCTGCAACGACCAGTACGCGACGCCTTCGTACAGTCCCCCTGCAAGTCGCCGGCCAAACGCGTGGCGGTGCGGGAGACGGTACGAAGGCTTCTAGACCTCAGGGCGATAGAGCCAGTTCCCCGGGACCAGTACGGCTGCGGTCGATACTCCATTTACTTTGTGGTGCCGAAAAAAGACGGAGGAGTCCGGCCCATCCTGGATCTAAAAGGAGTAAATCGGTGTCTTCGCATCTCTCACTTTCATATGGAAACGCTGCGATCAGTGATAGCTGCAGTTCGGAGAGGCGAGTTCCTCACCTTCCTGGATCTTTAAGAAGCGTATCTTCACATTCCTATTCGGCCGGACCACCACAAGTATCTACGCTTTGCGGTTCATTGCGGGCAGTTTCAATTCCGAGCCTTGCTGTTCGGGCTGGCGATGGTGCCTCGCATGTTTACCAAGAGGGAGGAGTGGCCTAGTGGTTGGGGCAAGGTACTACAGGCCGGAAGGTCGGTGGTTCAAATCCCACTAGAGGACAGCAACCTTGGGCCGGAAGGACTGGGGTTTCTAGTCCCGCAGGTGCTCCTTGTGGTCCTGGGCAAGCCACTTAACCCTCCATTGTCCATGTTCCCTGTAAGTATTAGTGTATGTGTCTCATATCCCCTCGTGTTAAATGTATCCAACCGCTTTGACCCAGTGAAAAGCGGGATATAAATGCAGCTAAATAAATAAATAAAGATCATGGTGGCTGTGGCAACGGCCCTGCGCAGGGACGGGATCCTGGTGCACTCCTACCTGGACAATTGGCTCATTCGAGCAAAGTCAAGAAGAGAGAGCGTAAGTGCTACGGCCAGAGTAGTAGCATTCCTGGAGAGTCTAGGTTGGGTGGTCAACGTACCGAAAAGTCAGCTAGTTCCCTCGCAGTGCTTAGAGTACCTAGGGGCTCGGTTCGACACAAAAGCAGGTCAGGTGTTTCTGCCTCGGCTGAGAGAGCAGAAGTTGCGAGCCCTGGTTCGGAGGTTTTTGTGCAGCACAGCACCCACAGCGTGGCAGTACCTCCAGCTGCTGGGCACGATGGCGGCGACGATAAAACTGGTGCCATGGGCGCGAGCACACATGAGGCCATTACAGCGGGCGCTTCTCCGGTGCTGGTCTCATCAGTGGGATCCGCTGTCGCAACGGCTCCCCTGCCTGGAGGAGACCCGAGGGTCTCTGCTTTGGTGGCTTCTTCCCGCATCGCTGGAGCGTGGGAGGCCGCTGGAGGCGCCCGCCTGGGTGCCGTTAATGACGGATGCCAGTCTCCTGGGATGGGGGGCACATTTCCAGGGCAGTTCGCGCAGGGACAGTGGAACGAGCAGGAGAGGGCCTGGTCAATCAACAGATTAGAGTTGAGAGCAGTGTCCCTAGCCCTGCAAAGCTTTCAATCTTGCATCTCCGGGACGGCGGTCCGAGTGTTTTCCGACAACGCAACCACGGTGGCATATGTCAATTGACAGGGGGGTACAAGCAGTATAGCGCTGGAAACCGAGGCAGAGGCCCTGTGCGGTTGGGCCGAAAAGAATCTCCTAGCACTGTCGGCGGCGCATGTGGCAGGAGTAGACAATGTGAAGGCCGATTTCCTAAGCCGAGTAAAGGTGGATCTAGGAGAGTGGGTCCTTCATCAGGAGAGGTGTTCGACATGCTAGTGCGTCGGTGGGGAACACCGGTGATGGACCTCATGGCAATGTTCCAGTCGGCAAAAGCCAGTCGGTTTTACAGCAGGCGAAGAGAAAGGATGTCAGAGGGTCTAGATGCACTCATCCAAGCCTGGCCGGAGGATCAACTACTGTACGTCTTTCCACCCTGGGTGTTGATAGGCAGAGTACTGCAGCGGATCGAGAGCTTCAGGGGGCAGGTGATTTTGATAGCGCCAGATTGGCCCCGCCACCCTTGGTATGTGGACCTAATAAGGCTACTGGCAGCACGACCTTGGCTTCTCCCAGCTCAGGTGGACCTCCTGTCACAGGGTCCCCTGTACATGCCTCACGTGGATCGATTCTCACCTACGGCTTGGCTCTTGAGAGGGTGCGGCTGAAGACCAGAGGATACTCCTCGGCGGTCATTACCACGCTATTAAAGGCGCGGAAGAGGTCGACGTCCTTGGCGTATGTACGAGTCTGGAGAATCTTCGAAGGTTGGTGTGGAGACAGGAGCTCGGCGGCGTTGAAGGCGTCCATCCTGCAGGTCCTAGCGTTTCTGCAGGATGGTTTCGACAAAGGGTTGGCGGCTGCCTCCCTTAGGGTGCAGGTGGCAGCGCTGTCGTGTTACCGAGGTGGCCTTCCGCTCGGGTGGCATTTAGATATTAAGCATTTTCTGAGGGCGGTATCCTTATTGCGACTGCCTAGGCGACACTTAGAGCCTAAATGGAGCCTTCCGCTTGTGCTGGAAGTGCTAGAGCGGGAACCCTTTGAGCCCTTGAGCGGCGCGTCCTTGAAAGATCTCACCTTGAAGGTTGTGTTTCTGGTGGCAATCTGTTCGGCCCGCAGGATTTCGGAACTACAGGCATTGTCTTGCAGGGAACCTTATTTTGTCGTTCTTTGAGTCCTAGTTAGTGTTAAGACCGGTGCCGGCCTTTTTGCCTAAAGTAGTGTCTCAATCAGGACATCTCTCTGCCGGTGTTTAGTAGACACTCGGGGGGTCCAGCCTCTAGGAGCTTGGACGTTCAAAGGGCATTGAAGTATCTGCGGCGGACGGCGAGTTTTCGCAGATCAGAAAGGTGGGCCCAGACGTGGTGAGGCGGTGTCTAAGGCCTCTATAGCCCGGTGGATCAAGGAGGCCATCGCGTCAGCGTATGTGTTGAAGGGCAAGTTGGTGCCGAAAGGGCTTAGGGCTCATTCCACCAGGGCTCAGGCGGCGTCCTGGGCGGAGCTTCGCTTGGGGCCGCCGCTCGAGATCTGTAGAGCGGCGACTTGGTCTTCTTTGAATCCTTTTGTGAAGCATTACCGGCTCGATGTACAGGCGGCACAAGATGTGCGTTTTGGATCAGCGGTCCTTCAGGCTGGGGTTGCCGGTCCCTCCCATGAAGAGTACTGCTCTGGTACATACTCAGAGGTCCGGGACTAGACTGGAGCTACGATCAGGAAGGTGAAATTAGACTTACCTGCTAATTGTTGTTCCTGGAGTAGATCCAGTCTAGTCCCGAGTCCCGTCCCAGCGTGGTGAGTCTGCAACTATCAGCCTGAAGGTCAGGATTATGGCAGGTAAGCCGAACCGTCTGGTGGGGAGCTTTCCTGAAAGCAAGGATGGCATATCTGGGGCAGGTTTCGCCCAATCAGATGGGGGGAAAAGCCTCAACACATTTAAATTTTTTGATGGTGGTTTAACTTAGTGTTCGGGTCAGTAACAGAATGTTATGGTGGATTTTTATGCGATTGAAAAAAAAAAACCCCCACAAAGGAGGTTTGATTCTTACTTGTTGCTCCGGAGAGTCTGCTTTGTCAATAGTGAACTGATGGAGGCAGGCGGATCCCTGGAAGATATACAGATGACATCACAGAAAAAGGAGGTTCCTCAGTCTCCAAGCTGCTGAATGGGATTGTCAACTCAGAGGTCCGGGACTAGACTGGATCTACTCTAGGAACAACAATTAGCAGGTAAGTCTAATTTCACCTTAGTGAAATGAACAGAATCAGATTTTTATTTTTTAAGATATTGAGTTCTGTGAGTGAATGTCCTGGGTCTGCTCTGCACCCATTGTGGATGCAAAATATATGTTGAAAAAGAGAAAGCAAGAACCATAACACAGTTTATAACAAAATAAAAATGAGTTATAATTTAGTTTTATAAACTGTGCTGTTGGTTCTCGCTCTCTTTTAGTTCCTTTGTGTGCAAACATCTTGCATTTCCTCCATATAATCTAATCGGCTTTTTGGTTTGGTTCAGTCCCTGATTGGAGTTCTGAAAAATCCCCGCCCCCCTCTACAGGGGGGGGGGGGCGTCATATCATCTTTCGCCTCAGGCAGCAGATTGCCTTGAGCCGCCCCTGCCCTCCCCGCATATCTCATGAGACCAGAACACCCTCATCTACTACCATCAGAAATCAGGAGAGTCTGCAGCAACTTTTGAAAAACCCACAAGCTAGTAGCTGCATGGGGCTCCGGAGTCGGTGAATTCCAGAGCTCAGCCTCTGCAACCTGGAACATACGGCCCCGCCCATGCACCAAATGAATCCCTTCTAGACTAGAAACCTGCAACAAATGGCCGTGAGATGACTGCAGCATCTACGAAGGCTCATACCAACACCAGAGCCCTGCCAAGTAACCCAGTCGGCCCTCAAGGAGCACACGAAAAACGATAGGTAGAAGGTTAAACTGACAACGTTCCCAAACCAGGAGCCAATGTAATAAACACAGCAAGGGAGAAGCCCGGTCCCAATGCGAGGCATCCAACAAAATCCGCGTGGCGTTATTCTATACCATTTGCAACCTGCGGCCGACTGCTTAAGGAAGCCAATATAAAGAACATTACAGTAATCAAGCGACCCCCTGCACTAGTGCTTGCATCACAACCCTCAGTGCAGAGGCCTCCAGGTAAGGGCGCATCTGGCAGACCAGTCACAGCTTCAACCAAGCATTGCACACCACTTGCACTGCCTACCTATCCCCTAGCCCCTCTCTTTCCAAAATCACCCTTAAAGAATGCAATTCATATACTCATGGTAGAACTACATTTCCCACCTGTGGAAGCAGGCAGAGCTCAGGGTATTCCACCATCCCAAGGCACAGAAAAACAGACTTACCAGCATTGAGTATCATGCCACTATTAGCAAGCCAAGTGCTCACTCCTGCTGGACAGGCATTAAGGGCAGCCAGGGCCCTCTCCCAATCCCCTTGCAAAGGGACTAGAATTTGGATGATATCAGCATATGCATAAAAATGGAATGTAAAGGAACTGATCAGTGCTCCAAGTGGCTGAAGGCAAAAAACAAAAAGGTTGACAGTGTGGAATCCTGAGGCACCCCCCAATCCCACACATAGGTCCCCGATAGTCGGGCAACTGCCCTTACCCGAAAGCGGCGCTTGCTTAAAGAATCAATCCACTGCAAAACACCCCAGACCAAGCTTTACACAGCACTCTAACTGCTTCTCCATTAAATCAGACACCACTGAAAGGTCTAACGAAATAAACATAGACACTCTTTTCCAACCAACCATACGCAGAATCAAGAAGGGCTATCAATGACGTCTCCACTTCACAGGCAGGCCAAAAACCACCCTGTCCAACATCTAGGAAATGATGCTCCAAGAAACCCCCCCACCCAAGTGACTACCTCCTTTTCCACGATCTTCTCCAATACAGACAGATTGGAGATTGGCCGATAATTGCCAAGTGCAGGAGATCCCCACTTGCCACCTTGGGGACCAACGCCACTACAGCCTCTTTCAGACTGGTAGGCAGCCCCCCTTGAGCCAAGGATGCATTCATCAGATCCCTCAGCCAAGAAACTATCCCTAACGGAGCATTCTTGAAACAATGAATTGGCATGGGGTCCAAACCCGAACTCGCATCACGCAGCCTCGAGTAACTATCCATACAGACATCACTAATGGGGTTAAAATCTTCAAGAATAAGTATTTTCCCATTGCCACCCTCTGACACCATCCGAGCTAGGCCTGCCTGCACCCCATCCTTCAAAGATGAACTTTCCTCAAAAAGAATGCTGCCAAGGAATCCAAATTCAGCTTGGGCCCACTAGCCTCAGGACCCCAATCACCCACAAGCCTAGATAACACTCAAAAAATGTGTCTAACCTGATTGTCTGCCCGCTCCACCTGAAATATAACAACGACCTTCCCTGCCAACCAAACTGTAACCGGACCACAAAATGATCCGACCAAAAGACCGGGAACTGACGAACAATACAAACAATAGATCTGATTTTTGCCTCAGCTTCCTTGCTAACATGCATCCAGCCTGACGAGTAGACCCACTATAACCTGCATCAAACCACCCGCTGCGAGCAAGTCGATCAAAAAGGAGCCCTTTGCATCACTGGGGACGTCCACATGGGCATTGAAATCTCCTACTACCAGCATATCATGCCCCCCTGCCGTTTTGACCAAAACGCATTCTATCAGAGCCTACCAAGTGTCCCAAGAAATTCCAGGTGGGGAATAAACTGACATCAGCCCGGCCCCTCCATCCTTCTTCACACAAAGAAAAATACCTTCTACCCTGCACAGAAAGGACATGCATTCTTGCTGCACCCATACCTGTTCATGCACCAAAACCATAACACCTCCCCCCCCTCCCCCCCGCCTTCCTGGCACTTAAGGGCCATCTGAAAACCCACACAGCTGGAATTCTCCATAAACCCCTGAACTAAACCCACCCCTCCTCTACCCAAGTCTCAATTAAACACAAACAATCCAGGTATCTGTGTGTGTGTGTGATATCAAGTATTATGGTACCCTGTTCGATGGTATCATAGTCTATTGTAAATTGCTTCAAAAGGTTTTCTGGAAATATGATTTAATTTTAGTTTTTAAAGAATAATTTGAAGCAAAAAGCCATAATTGCAAGACAAAATCTGTGAACTTGTGACATTTTGTGCAGCTCAGCTTCTAATACAAAATAAATCTGTTTTTAATGTCATTTTATAATCCTTCCATTTATACACCTCTCTGTCATTAAAAGGTAAAATGTCAAACAAGGCCAACCCTAAATAATTTGTGTCCAAAATACTTTTTTTGTCTGACGTATCAATGTGAGGAATCAGCCTATACAAATGAAATGTCCATTTTATTCTTAATGTATTGCAGTAAAAGCGGCAAAAATGACTTAGACAAACAAACTGTGAAAACTTAGCTTAATCCAGTGTAGACAGTCCTCCAACTTCCGTTCTCTAACAGAGGGACAGGGGTTGAGGTTGATTCCTCACAATGATATGTCCGACAAAAAAAGTATTTTGGACATTCTGAATTATTTAAGGTTAGCCTTATTTGACACTTTTTGATGACTCTTGGTTGGCGACCTTTTCATTTTTGGGTTCTTTTATATGGTGAATTAAAAGGTAAACTCTTTTTAATAACTAGGTATTTCCCTTCAATTTACAAAAATGAGCCATGGTTTCTGCATTCTTGGCTGCATACTGAGATTCTGATGTGCTTCATTAGAGAAGAGCCTAGGCTGGGAGTACAGGTGAGAGGGTGGAAACAGTCCCTGGTGTGTATTAGAACTGAAAAACTGTTGTGATTGTTCAAATTATAACCCCACTTGCCCCTGCCTTAGTATATCAGCATAGCCAACTGCTTAGTTATTGGGTTGTGATGCTGCTTTAAAAGCTCCTTTCACCTTAGCAGATGCCAAGCATAGATTAAATTGAAATGCTTTCTGAGGAGTACAGTGTGCATGTGTGTGTGTGCGTCTCGCTGTGTCATATATGATATTAATACATAGGAATATACTGTATATACATACTCTACTGGTACCCATTATTTAAACATATCGTATGCTATAATAATGTAAGTTCTCCAGGAACAAGCAGGAAGTCAGTCCTCGCATATGGGTGACGTCGGCACTGACGGAGCACGTGCGGAGTCACTCCCCAGCTTCCTATCCAAAGATGCCATCGTACCTCAGTTGTCTTTTTTTTCATGGAACCTGCAGGCGTCCTGTCTGTCACCACCAGTAAAAGTTGATTTTTTTTTCTAACCCTCTCTTAGCGTTTCACTTCTTTTTGCCATTCTGTTCCTGATCACTTTCTGACCACCAGAGTCCGCCCTCGCCTCAGCATCATGTTTTTCTCGGGTCTCTTTTTCTTTTTCGGTGCGCAAGTCTTTCCTCGCACCATCCCTGATGGAGACATCCGAGTTTGACTTCATAGGTGCCATCTTCCTATTTTGTCTTTGGTCAATGGATTTAAGCAATGTGGCAAGTGCCCCCAAACCATGTCCATTGTGGACTGCCACAGTTGCTGTATCAAGTGCCTCGGTGCAGATCATGATGACTCCGCTTGCCCGCTCTGCCTGCAGATGTAGAGTAAGAGCCGGAGGAATTGTGAAATGCAGCATGGGGAGTTTTTTGGCTTGAAGGCCTCTGCTGCAGTGCCGGCATAGAGTCTGAAATCGCTGCCCTTGGAGGCTGCGTCTGATGACTCGGCATCACGCACATGTGCTGTATCTGAGCCCCGAGATCACGGAGTCTCGGACTGGGGGTTGTCGGAGGACCTCCCTGGTAGGTCCAGGACATCATCCAAGTCTAAGTCGGGGGTAAGACTTCCAGTCCCCAGCCTCGGAGTCCTCGACCTGAGGGCATTGGCAGGGGGTGGGAGGAGACTCCCATGGCATTGGGGAATTGAGCTCTGTCCTCTTATGTGATCACCATTGGTGATTCTCCTTCAAGAGAGCCAGCTTTGGACTCAATGCTTCCAAGGCCCGAATTGGTCACTGCAAAGTCTAGTTGCTTCGAAGTCAGGATGGTGACCTTGGAACGAAGCCTGACTGCATTCTTCAAGGCACAGCGGGGCCTGATGCCCGGAGCCCTCCAGGTCATCGGTGCCAAAATCGGGGCCCTCCACTGCGAGGACCTCCAGCCAGAGGAATGCATCTGACTCTGCTGGAGGTAGGGCAGCAATGTTCCAAGAGATTCTTGCTTCACTCTGAGCCATGTTGGTCAGCCTCCTGCTTGAGGCATAGCTCACCCCCTGAATACCTCTGGGTCAACTCAATGGGCACCTCGATCTTCCTTGATGCCGGTAGCTTATCTCCCTGATGACTGATCGAGCCTCGAGGTCTCGTCCAGCTTAGAGTCTGGCTGGTGAGACTGAGGACAAGTCACCTGATGCCATGTTACACAAGGATATTCCCTCTGAACAGTCTCCCCCCTCGGAAGCGCTGGAGGTTTCCACCCGAGGACATCGCATGCCTCAAGTTTGTCCGGGGTATGTTGAAGGCCCTGGCCTTCATGGTGGAACTGAAGGACAAGCCTCATGCTGAGGACTTGGAGATCCTCCAGTGTGAGGCCTCTCCGAGGGAGACACTGACAGTGCCGATTGCCTCCATCCTGGAGTGCTTGCTGTTTAGGATGTGGGAGAGCCCAGTGACTGTGCCCGTAGTGAGTCAGAGACTCAATTCCCAGTATTGAGTTGGCAAGAACCCAGGCTTTATGAAGACACAGCTGCCTTACAACTGCTATGGTTGTGGAGTCGGCCCTCATCACATAGAGTCAGATGCATTCCTCTGTGCACCCTGGTGGGGAGGCCCACACCACTGATAGATTTGGCAGAAAGTGCTACCAGGGCTTGATGCTCATGGCTGGCATCCAGGTTTACCAGATGTACATGGTCATGTACTTGAGGGACCTGGCAAAGGTTCTCAACTGGGTTGTCAGGTAAATCTCTTGAGTGCTTCCAGACCTTCGTCTCCTTGGTCAAGGAATGCTCCAAATTCCAGACCCGAACGGCCTATGGCTGCTTAGAGTCCATGGCCCGTGTGACTATGGTGGGTTTTAGTGCCCACCCCCTGACTTGGCTACAGTCCTCAGACTTGGAGCAATGGATACAGGACAAATTGGCTGATATCCCTTGCTGAGGAGAGGACCTCTTCAGCAAACCAATGACCGACAAGGCAGACGAGTTGGAATCAGAGTTTGACCCAGGACTAGGCTGTCCCGAAAGACCGCTGACCCTCCCGTCGAAAGACTTTGGGGGGGGGGGGGGCGGGAAAGTCTTTCCACCTGAAGGCAAAAAAAGCTTACAGAAAATATCCCCAATTTCCGTCATATGAGCCTCCCCAACAGGTCAGCAGGCCAAGGGCCAGGGGCATAGCCCCCATAAGCAGAAAGCCCCAAACGGTGCCCCAATTGCAGCCTGGGGGGGCTTTGACTCCTTGGGCATAGCCCTTCTTCCCCGCTGAGGACAAGGGCCCAAGGCACACGGGAGGACGTCTGGTCTACTAAGCTCACCTCTGCCTGGGCATCACCACCGATGCCTGGATACTGCAGGTTACCTTCTTCACTTCAACCAGACACCACCTCCATTCTTTCCAAAGGATCTTCCCATGACCTCCCTGCACAAAGAGCTCCTGCAGAAGGAACTCAAGGTTCTGGCAATAGAACCCAGTCCCTCAGCCCCTCTCGTTCTATTCCCACTACTTCCTCATCCCAAAAAAGACAGGGAGTATCTGGCCCATCCTGGATCTGCGAGACCTAAACCAGTTTCTGGTCAAGGAGAAGTTCAAGATGCTGTCCCTTGGAACATTGCTGCCCTACCTCCAGCAGGGGAGATTGGCTATGCTCCTTGGATCTCAAAGATTCCTATACTCGCATTCTGATCCACCTCCGGCACAGTCAGTACCATCGCTTCATCATCGGAGGCTACCACTGCAGGGTGCTCACCTTCGGTTTCTCCTCAGCCCCCCCCCCCCCCCCAGGTGTTCACCACATGCCTGGCAGTAGTAGCCACTGACCTCTGCTTACTGAGAGTCTTTGTTTTCCCATATCCGGACAACTGGCTCCTGAAAGACAGTTCACCAGAGGAGATGCATCACGCAGCCTGCCGCACTATCAGGGTGCTGCAGCATCTGAGGTTTGTGATCAACTTACCAAAGTGACACTTGCTACTTGACCCAGTGTCTGGAGTTCATAGGATTCCTTCTGGACTCACCCAGGCCAGAGCCTTCCTCCCTCTGGACTAGGCATAGGGTCTGGTGATCCTAGCAAAAGAGGTACAGGGTTGCTCATCAGCATCCGCCCGTCTTCTCCTGTGCTTATTAGGGCACATGACCTCGATGGTTCCCATAAAACCGCAGGCCCATTTACGGATGTGACAGACCCAGTGGAGCCTCATAGTAACATAGTAAATGACGGCAGATAAAGACCAGTTTGGTCCATCTAGTCTTCCCAGTAAGATGGCAAGAGTAGGTGCACCTGCCACTCCGTGCAGGCCACCACTCCCCATGTCTTTGTTTTAGGGGTGAACCCACCGCTCTGTGTAGGACACCCCTCTATGTTGAGAAATTAGTTAAGTTTATTTTGATTTTATCCTGTTGCTGTAAAGGGATCCACTGCGTCTGTCCCATGCCATTTTGAATTCTGGATTTGGGAGGAAAGTGCCCTCCAGATCAACCTCCTGGAACTCAGAGCTGTGACAAATGCCCTTCAGGTGTTCCAGACCCAACTGGTGGGCCAGGTTGTCCTAGTTCAGACAGATAACCAAGTAGTGATGTTTTATATCAAGCAGATTGGAATGGGCTCATACCTCCTCTGCTGGGAGGCGCTCTGCCTCTGGACCTTCGCTGCGGAGAAGGGCATGATCCTCCAGGTGGTCTATCTTCTGGACCAGGACAATCTGTTTGCAGATCGACTTGGCAGAATTCTTCAGCCCCACGAGTGGCACCTCAACCCAGCAATGGTCATCTCCAACATTTGACATCGGGGGACCCCGCTGGACCTCTTTGCCAGCTCCGAGAACGCATAGTTAACATGCTTCTGCTCCCGGAGGCTGACCCCGGAACAGATGATGGCGGACGCCTTTCTTCTGCCTTGGTCTGGGAAACTGCTGCTTGCATACCCACCTACTCCCCTGGTCCCCAAGACCTTGCTCAAGGTTCAATCAGACTGGGCCTCTGTAATTCTCATTGCTCCTCGGTGGCCCTAACAGCTGTGATTTTCTCTACTCTTACATCTGTCATGGGTGGCCTTGATACCTCTGAGCCATGCCCTGGACTTGCTCTCGCAGGAGGGAAGTACCTTCCTCCATCCCAACCTCCAGTCCCTCGCCCTGACAGTGTGGACGTTGAATGGCTAGCGCTAGCACACCTCCATCTCTCTTGGGTTGTGAAGGATGTCCTACTGGCATCACGCAAGAACTCAACAAGGCATGCATATGCTTTCAAATGGCACAGATTCTCAGTTTGGTGTGCAGACAAGAATCTCAGCCCTTTCTCTTGCTTGCTGCAGGATATCCTACAGTATCTGCCGCACCTCTCCCAGGCTGATCTAAATTCCAATTCCGTAAGGGTGTACCTCGGAGCCCTTGCGGCACATCACCACCTCATTGAGGGCCAGCCTGTCACGGTGCCTCCCCCTTGTGGGCTATTTTATGAGGGGGCTTCTCTCGCAGCCCCTCATCCTCCCACTGCCGGTGCCGTGGGACATAAACGTTGTCGTTGGGGAAACTGATGGCTCCCTCCTTTGAACCGCCGGCTTTGTGCCATCTTAAGTTCTTGTATTGGAAAGTAGCGTCCTGGTAGCACTCACTTTGGCCAGAAGGGTCAGTGAGCTGCAGGTGCTGGTGGCCCACACCCCCTACACCAGGTTTCACAAAAACAAGGTTTTTCTCTGAACTCGCCCAAAATTCCTGCCTCCGCTTTTCACATTAACCAGGAGGTGGTCCTTCCCACCTTTTTTCCAAGGCCTCATGTGTCCTGAGCAGAGGCGTCGCTACACACCTTGGATTGCAAAAGGGCCCTGGCCTTCTACTTCGAGAGAACAAAGGCCTATTGCCGCTCGTCACAATTGTTTGTCTCCTATGACATCAAAAGACTTGGGGTTGCGGTCTCTAAGCGTACCCTGTCTACCTGGCTTGCAGACTGCATCGCCTGTGAGCAGGGTGGACTCTCTCTGAAGCATCATGTTACTGCACATAATATGCGTGTCATGGTGGCCTTGGTGGCTCACCTGCATTCTGTCTCCCTGCAGGACATCTGGGCCGCCACCTGGTCTTTGGTCCATACCTTCACAGTGCATTACTGATTGGAGGAAAGCTCACAGCACAATGGCACCTTCGGCCAGGCAGTTCTTAGTCACCTCTTTGGGGAATAGTGCAACTCCTTCCCTCCAGCCCTTTGTATTTAGGCTACCGGAGAGGTGATTCCAGCATCAATGCTGGGGCTGCATCACTAGACTTCAAGCCACTCCGTGCTCCTTGCTGCCCTTCACAATTTGCCTTTTGGGTCTCCTGTGGCTTCTACAGGTTTTTTTCAGTAGACTGTAGCTGGGGAGTCCCATATGCGAGGACTGACTTCCTGCTTGTTCCGGGAGAAAGCATAGTTACTCACCTGTAACAGGTGTTCTCCGGGGACAGGAGGAATCAGTCCTCCCAACTCTCCCTCCTCCCCATGGACCTTTTTTCTTTTTTTATGCTTGTTTCAGCTATGTCGTCATACTGAGATAAGATAGCACCTTTGGGCAGGATGGTGACCCTGCATGCACGGCCTAACTCCCAAAGGCTTTCTTTAAAAGCTGGGAAGTGACTTCGTGTGGGCTCTGTCAATGCTGATGTCACCCATATGTGAAGACTGATTCTTGCTGTCCCCGGAGAACACCTGTTACAGGTGAGTAACTACACTTTTTCTAATACTTATTGCTGAGGTAGAATCCCAATGTGTTGTATAGTTTAATGGAAGATGCTTGTGCTAAGCAATCTGCCAAGAGAGATGAATTTGATGTAGCAGGATTCATGCCTTACATGAATTTCATTCCCTTATTAATTGTGGGCTGGAAAGTGTCCAGGTGAACCATACTCTTTGGGATCTATTGGGTACTTGTAAACTGGACTGGCCACTGTCTGAGACAGAATGCTGGACTCAACAGACCTTAGTTTGACCTAGCATGGCTTTTCTTATGTTCTTATGGTGGTCTCTAAGATTTGAGAGAACCACCAGCCCATCAGGGAGCCGAGTGAAATGCACAGTATGAGAAATTACATTCAAGGTGAAGCAGAGATCTATAGTTCCCTTAGAAAATTGATTTACTATGTTTATTTAAAAACTTGATATACTGCAAAGTTGTAGTCATCAGGGCAGATTTTAATAAAACAAGAAATGAGAAAGGAACTCCAAATAAAAGAAAGGAAAGTCACATTCGCACGAGGGAGAGAGGGAAGCAGAAGGAAAGGAGAGGGGAGAGGAGACTGAAATCAGGCTGACCATCAACCAGGTAGGAAAAGCTTGAAGGAAGAGATGTGTTTTTGGGGATGCTTTGAATTTAGAATAGAAAGACTCGAGCAACGATCAGAGGGGAGGTTGTTTGAAAGTTCTGGGGCAAGGACATAAAAGGCAGAGTGACAGGTTAATTCCAAACAAGTTTGGTTGACTGGGGGCAAATGTAAACGTTTGACATGTAACTGACTATTAACATAGTCAACCAGACCATCAGCAGAGCAGGCAGTGAATAATCCTGACAACAGGAAGTGATCATCTCGTCATCCTCAACTTCTACTGACGAAGGGACGACAACCAGCAGAAGAGAATACATGAGGGTGAGGTGAAAGTGATGTGGTAGAGACAGTGGCACAGAATTCTCTCTTTGCTGTTTCAAAAAATATATATGCCTATGCCCAGTGTTGCATAAAGTTTTTGCCCAAATCCATTTGCCAATGTCTGGTCTCTAAAGATCTTTTCTAAAGGTAACAAGCTGATGCAGAGTCTTTGGTGAAGCTCTGATCTAAAGCCCTTTTCCTTTAGTTGTTACTGTGGGAAATGATGATAATCAGCAGAAAAGAGGGCACTGGAGAAGACCAGGTGCCTACCAACGTGCACATAACTTTGAAACTTAAGACCTGCACATGAAGGATATGCTCAAGCAGCAGGACTCGATGGCAGACCTGTCTGGAAATGTTGTTTTATAGGGAGATGTAGACTTTGGTACTTGATAACTTGTGTAAGTGATGAACGAGTGAATTTTTTTACAAAATTGCTTGAAGGTAGATGTAGTCTGCCTCTTCGGTACTGCTATTTTGCCATCCTTTTCAAGGTTTCTGATAACTTCATGCTGTGGTGTTCTAGCTAATCAGCATGGTGTCTTTGTGTGTTGCTGCTCTTACAGTGCTTTACTACTCCCTGCTTTTCCTGCTACTGCTGGTGGTGCTTCTTGTCAGATCTCACTGCTGGTGGTATTTCTGGTCAAGACAGATTTGATTTAAATCTCTAGTTATAAAGCAAGTTGAATGTGATTTAAGTCCATTTAAATCACAAATGTAAATTAGTACACCGTAAGATTAAATGTAATCATTTTCTAATAAAAATGCCTTTCTGTGTATTGAGCACTGTATTACACACAACATGCCTTTGGAGATTATCCTCTAGAAAGCGAAGCAGCTCCAGCTCAATTAATCATGGATGTTGAGAGAATATTTTGCTATGGAGTGCTAGAACAACCATAATTGCCAAATTAATAAGCTTGTTCAACAAACAAAACTTCAAAAATAAGTAATTTATTCTAACAAATTTGTTTTTTAATTACCTAAGAGCATTAAGATATGCCATACTGGGTCAGACCAAGATTCACCAAGCCCAGTATCTTGTTTCCAACAGTGGCCAATCCAAGTCACAAGTACCTGTCTGGTTCCCAAAAAGTTACAGAGATCTCAAGTTGCTTATCCATGGGTAAGCAGTGGATATCTCTAATCCTCTTTTTAATAATGGTTTATGGACTTTTCCTCCAGGAACTTCTCCAAATCTTTTCTAAAACCATCTATACCAACAATCTTTACCACTTTCTTCGGTAATGAATTCCAGAGTTTGACTACGCGTTGAATGACAAATAATTTCTCCAGGAACAAGCAGGAAGTCAGTCTTCACATATGGGCGACGTCGACATCGACGGAGCCCTGCGCGGAGCATCTCCCCAGCTTTCAAAGAAAGCCTTTGGGAGATGCCACTACGCATGTGTGGTCCCTTTCCCGCCCAAGGATGCCATCTTGCTCAGTCTCCCTTTTTCCGCGGAGCCCTACAGATGCTCATCTTGTCGTTCCTCCTCCCCCCCCCCCCCCCCAAAAAAAGGTTGATTTTCTCGTACTGTTTTTGTACTTTTCTGGCTTGCACCAGCTCCTTTCCCACCCAAGAACCCGTTGCAAGCATATCAGCCTCAAAATACATTTTTGTCTTGATTTTTTTTTTACATTGCCGAGCTTTCGTGCCCTTTTTAACTGCTGACAGCATCAAGGGTCTTCAACCTCACTGGGGTTCTTTTTCCCCCAATGGCCACCGGCTTTAAGAAATGTGATTGGTGCTCTAAAAACATGTCACTCACAGACACTCATGATTGTTGCCTCTGGTGTTTGGGCGCAGACCATGACCCGGAGGCATGCTCCTTGTGCAAGAAAATGTCTGCTAAGGCCATACAGAGCTGTCTGCTTAAGCAGGTCGACATCTTCCACAAGGCAGACTTGACCCTGATTTCCCCGGTAGCCTCACGCCTGAAGGCCCCACACAGATCCTTGGACTTGCGTAAGGCCCCTGCAGCCCCTCCACGGGCTCGTCGACACTCCAAGCAAGGGTTGCCAGATCGTGCACATAAGAAGAAGAGGAAGATCTCAAAAGCCTCGTCTGGGAAGCAGACAAGTATGGGAAACATTTTGCCCACTCCCTTAGTCCCCGCAGAGCTCCCGAGGAACCGGAGCAGGAATGCTCTCAGAAAGTGTCGAGGGCTGAAGTTGTGGCCTCTGGCAATGGATCACGGTCTCCCGAGGCCTGTCCCATCGAGGACCTTCTCTCCACTTCGACACCTGACCCGGTTACTCCAGTGTCAGTGCCCATGGCTGCGATCCCGAATGGAAAGCACACATTTGCCTTCGAACGCAGCGTTTCTGTGTTCCTCACATCACAGCGGGTGCCGATACCTGGCCCCACCGAGACTGCAGGGACCTCGACCTCGAGGACTCCCCAGGCCACTGCTGTGATTGCAAAGAGCCAGATGCCTCGGCGGATCCTTGGCAAGGGTCTCATTCTCGAGATCTTAGCAGGCGAGTGCCTCTGACTCCGGCCTTGCCCCCGCCTGAAAGCATCTGGGACCAGAGTTACTGACTCTCCTGCAGCTAGATGACCTAGAGTCCTCCTCAGACCACTCTGAGAGTCCAATGTCGAGACGTCCAGAGTCCTGGGCCCACCGAGACCACCCCTTGGACCTGTCTCCGTGTCATTCCCTGCCCAAGGATACCTCTTTCCTAGATTTCATCAGGGATATGTCACAGGCTCTCTCCTTCATGACGGAGTCGGAGGAGGACCCGTGTACAGAAGAATTAGACATCCTCCAGTATGAGGCACCGCCGAAAGAGACCCTGATGGTCTCTGTGCCCTCCATACTCACCCAGCTTCTCCTTTGGATGTTTGAGACCCCAGCCTCAATACATTGTGTTGAATCGTTGGCTCACTATGGAGACTGAGTCCAAGGGGGGCCCGGGTTCCACAAGGTGCAGCTCTCACACACCTTCATGGTGGTTGGGTCGGTCATGCGCTAGCAAAAAAGCCTGAAAATGCACTCCTCATGTCTCCGAGCAGGGAGTCCTGCACGCTTATTGCCTTGGGGTGCAAATGCTACCAGGGCTCAATGCTGGCTTGCCGCATCCAAACTTACCAACTTTCCATTGGCATGTTCCTGTGAGACCTGACCAAGGAGCTCGGTGGCTATGCCTCTGGCCTCTATGGGGACCATCTCTGGCATTTCCAGGTTCTAACGAAGTCTGTCATGGAGTGCTCCAAATATCTCTCCAGAGCCGCTTCCAACGGCTTTGAATCTAGTACCAAAGTGGCTGCCGGCAGAATCGGCGCTAGACGCCAGGCCTGGCTACAGTCATCAATATGATCGTGAGCCATGGGTGCAGGAAAAACTCCTGGATGTCCTGTGCCTCAGTGAACAGCTCTTCGGCAAGCCGATGGAGGATAAGGTGGCCAAGATAGAGACAGAGTATGTCACTCGGACCCGTCTCTCGAGGAAGACCTCCACTCTTCCCAGGAAGAAGTCATAGGAGAAGCCCCTTTCCTCCAGAAGAAGCCCCCTTTCCTCCAACACTATCGGAGCTACTTTACCTACCCAGCTGCTCAGAACCCTCAGTAGGGTCTCCAGGCCAAAGGCACAGGCCAGGGACTAAGAAGACCCAGACACCAGCCCCAGCCCCAGCCCAGCCTGGGTTGGGGTTTTGACACCATCAGCATAACCTCTTTTCCTCTGGAGGATCAGCACGCCACAGGGGGACACCTGATCCACTTTGCCCACCGGTGGGCCCACATCACCACTGACGCTTGGGCTCTCCAGACTTCTCTGCCCTTTTCTCCTGGGGAACCCCCTCAGTCTCCCCTACACAGGGTCCTGCTACTGCAGGAGCTTGCAGGCCTCCTCAAGGATGGGGTGGTGGAACCTATGCCTCTCCCTTCAAGGGGAAGGGATTCTATTTCAGGTATTTCCTGGTCCCAAAAAGGACAGGGGGCCCAAAGCCCATCCTGGACCTGAGGAACCTCAACAAGTTCCTACTGCATGAGAAGTTCAAGATGCTCTCCCTTGGAACACTGCCCTACCTCCAGCGGGGAGATTGGCTATGCTCTTTATCCATCCCAGTCACAGAAAATACCTGCGGTTCGTGGTCGGAGGCAACCACTACCAGTAAAGGGTCCTTCCCTTTGGCCTCGCCTCCGCCCAAGGGTCTTCACCAAGTGTCTGGTGGTGGTGGTGGTGGCCTATCTATGCCTCCAAAAGACCTGCATCTTCCCCTACCTCGATGATTGGCTGGTAAAAGGGTACACTGGCTCGGAAGCCGGGCAGGCCACCAGCCGCATCATTCAGGTCTTGCAGCACCTGGGTTTCATGATCAACTGTCCAAAATCCCAGCTCATCCCCGACTCAAGTGCTGGAATTCATCGGGGCCCGCCTCGACACTGTCCAGGCCAGGGCTTTCCTCCTCCTCGACAGGGTGGATTGGCTCACCGCCGAGGTACAGCAACACCACGCAGTGTCGGCCCGGATATTACTTTGCCTCCTGGGCCAATGGCCTCCACGATCCACGTGGTTCCCGACGCATGCCTCCACATGAGAGCAGCTCAGTGGTGCCTTTGGTCCCAATATTCCCAGGCCACCGGACAACTCAGCAACAGGGTTACAGTGTCTCAACAGCTGGTGGCAGGACACTCAGCAACTGCAAGTGGGGATGGCTTTTCAGTCCCTGAACTCCCACCAAGGACGCCTCCCTGACGGACTGGGGCACCCAATGTGGAGAGCTCTGCACTCGGGGAGCCTGGTCCTCCGAGTAGAATCAGTTTGCTCAAGCTCAGAGCAGTCTTCCTCGCTCTCAGGGCCTTCAGGCATCACCTGCAGCACCAGTCAGTGCTCGTCCAGATGGACAACCAGGTAACGATGTTCTACGTGAACAAGCAGGGCAGCACGGGCTCCTACCACCTCTGCTAGGAGGCTATGGCCCTTTGTTCCTTTGCAATCCGCAACGGGATCCTCTTCAAGGCAGTTTGCCTACCGGGCCAGAGAAATGTCTTGGCAGAGAGACTGATCAGGATCCTCCAACCGCACAAGTGGCACCTGGACCCAGAGATAGCGCTCGGGCTTTTACAGCTGTGGGGATGCCCCAGCCCGGACCTCTTCACCAGCCCGACCAATGCTTAACTGCCCCATTTCTGCAGCCCCCAACCTTCCCAGGTGGCGGCAGATGCCTTCCTCATCTCATAGTCGAAAGACCTGCTGTATGCCTTCTCTCCCACGCCCTTGATAGGCCGGATCCTCCTCGAGGTCCAACGGGATAAGGCGTCAATGATCCTCGTGGCCCAGACAGCCCTGGTTCCCTTTGCTGCTCCATCTTTTGATGGAATCCCCGGTCCTTCTCGGGAGCTCCCTGGGACTTTTGACAGAACTTGGGTTCTCTGTCCCTCACGGTTTGGCAGCTGAATGGGTCGCCTTAGCTTTCCTTAACCTCTTCAAGGAGGTAGAGGAAATCTTTCTAGGCTCTTGTAAGGACTCCACGAGAAGGGCTTATGCCTTCAAGTGGTGCCAATTCTCTGTGTGGTGCACGGAGGACCGATTTGACCCATTTTCTTGCCTGGTGCATTCAGTCCTTCAATATCTCCTCCATCTCTCATGATCTGGACTTTCCATCTCCGTTCAGGTGCATCTGAGTTCACTCTCCGCCAACCACTATCCTGTGACGGGTAAGCTTCTGTCGGTGCAACCCCTCATTACCAGGTTCATGCAGGGCTTATTGCTTTCCAAACCTCCCATTCGGCCACCCTCGGCGGAATGGGATCTCAGTGTGATTCTGGAGCAACTTATTAAGCCACCCTTTGAGTCCTTGGTATTTTTTCCTTATGCTACCTTTCCTGATGGCACTTGCCTATGCCCGCAGGGTCAGTGAGCTTCAGGCCTTGATGGCCAAGCCACTCTACACCAGATTCTACAAGAATAGGATTGTGCTTCGCACTCACTCAAAGTTTTCTCCCAAAGGTGGTCTCCAACTTCCACCTGAATCAGGAGGTAGTGCTTGCCTATCTTCTTCCCATGGCCCCACGCCGACTTGGCGCCAGCCATTCTCCATACCCTAGACTGTAATCAGGCCCTGTCCTTCTATCTGCAGCAGACCCAGGGCCACGGTAAGGCCTCACAGCTTTTCATCTCCTTCGACTCCAGCTGTCTGGGACTGGCTGTCACCAAGTGACTATATCCATCTGGATAGCAGACTGCATCGCCTTCACTCACAGTCGAGCCGGTGTCCCTCTGGAGCGTCAAGTCACGTCGTACAATGTCTGGACATTGGTGACCTCTGTCTCCAGTCTTTGTTTAGAGCCCATGGCAGATGCCTCCCGGGCCGCCACCTAGTCCTCCATTCACACTTTTGGAGCCCACTTCTGCCTGGAGAGGGAGTCCCGACGGGGCAGTGCCTTCAGTCAGGATTTACTCCATAACCTCTTCAGGGTTTAGGCAATTCCTGTCCTCCAACCCTTCTTGTTCAGGCTACCGGAGCCATGGCTCTCCCTGGTCACTGGGGTCCCTTGAGTCTGTCATCAAGATTTGCCTGTGGCTGACCACAGCCAGGCCATGCCCCTGTTTTTTATGCCAGTCCTCAGTAGCCTGGAGCTAAGGAGTCCCATATATGAGGTCTGACTTCCTGCTTGTTCCTGGAGAAAGCGTAGTTACTCACCTGTAACAGGTGCTCTCCAGGGACCGCAGGAATCGGTCCTCACAACCCTCCCTCCTCCCCTTGGAGGAGTTGTTCATTTTTGGTCATCATCTTGGTTGAGCTCTAGCTATTGCACCTGACTGAGCAAGATGGCACCCTTGGGCAGGATGGGGACCACACATGTGTGGTGGCATCTCCCAAAGGCTTTATTGAAAGCTGGGGAGATGCTCCGCGCAGGGCTTCATCAGTGTCAACATCACCGTCACCCATATGTGAGGACTGCTTCTTGCTGTCCCTGGAGAACACCTGTTACAGGTGAGTAACTACACTTTCTCCTATTAGCCTTAAATGGGCTACATTGTAGCTTCGTTACATGCCCCTTAGTCTTTCTACTTTTTGATGGTGTAAACAACTGATCTACGTTTACCTGTTCCACTTCATTCCTTAATTTATAGACCTCTATCATATCCCCCATATCTCTTCCAAGATGAAGAGCCCCACCCTTTTAAGTCTCTCCTCATAGGGGTAATCCTTCCATTCCCTTTACCATTTTTGTGGAGCTTCTTTGTACCTTTTCTGATTCTGCTATATCCTTTTTAAGACACGGTTACCAGAACTGCACACAATACTCAAGGTGCAGTCGCCCCATGGAGCAATATAGAGGCATTATAATATCTTTGGTTTTATTTTCCATTCCTTTTCCTTATGATTCCTGTTGTTATTAAGTGCCATCGAGTCTGAGTCGACTCATGGCGACTCTCTGGATAGCTATCCTAAATTGTGTTCGGTCTTGAGTCAGGCTGCTCATTGTTGCCCGTAGCTGCTGCTGTTGTATCGATCCATCTCATTGCTGGCCTTCCTCTTTTGCGTTGACCTTCTATCTTGCCAAGCATGATGTCTTTCTCTAATGATCTCTCTCTTCGCATGATGTGTCCAAAGTATGAAAGTCGAAGTCTTGTCATCTGAGCTTCTAAAGAAAGCTTAGGTTTGATCTCCTCTAGTACCGACTGGTTTGTTCTTCGGGCAGTCCATGGTATACACAGTATTCGCCGCCAGCACCATAACTCAAAGGCATCAATATTCTTCCTATCTTTTTCACTGTCCAGCTTTCACATCCATATGATGATATTGAAAATACCATGGATTGAACAAGTCAAATTTTTGTATGGAGAGAGACATCTCTGCTCTTGAGAATCTTATCTAGGTCTTTCATAGCCATTCTGCCAAGAGCAATGCGTCGTCTGATTTCTTGACTGCTTGTTGCTTCTTTATTGATAGTTGATCCAAGTAGGTTAAAGTTGTTCACGATTTCAATTTCTTCTCCTTCAATGATGAACCTGTTGATTATGCCAGTTGTCATGATCTTTGTCTTCTTTACATTAAGGTGCAGGCCCATTTTGAGACTATGTTCTTTGATTGTGAGAAGCAAATGTTTCAGATCATCTTCACTTTCAGCCAGTAATGTGGTATCATCAGCATAGCGAAGGCTGTTGATGAGTCTTCCACCAATCTTCACACCTCTGTTGTCTTCATACAATCCTGCTTCTCTGATGATTTGTTCTGCATATAAATTAAACAGGTAGGGGGAAAGTATGCAGCCTTGTCTTACACCTTTGCTTATTTTAAACCATTCTGTTTCTCCTTGTTCTGTCCGAACTGTTGCTTCTTGATCAATGTACAGATTATGCAAGAGAACGATCAGATTCCTAGCATTCTATTTTTCTTAGCCGCTGCTGCACACTGGGCCATGACGACACCTAAATCTTTTTCCTGGGTGGTGATTTCTAAGGTGGTACCTTGCATCGTGTAACCAAAATTTGAGTAGTTCTTTCCTAGTGCCTGGATCGAGGAAACTTGCCAGGCAGCGGCACACACGATTCTTCTGCTCGGGGGCCTGGGTTTCATGGTCAACTATCCCAAGTCCCACCTTGAACCGGTGCATTTATTGCTTTATGTGGGCGAGCATGTTCAGGGATTTGTCAAGTATAATACCTAGATATTTTACTTCCTGCTTCACTGGGAGCTTCATGTTGTGAATGGTGAGGAATTGGGAAGGGGTGAAGTTTTGGTTTCTAGATATGAATAGGATCTTGGTTTTATTGAAGTTAATGCTAAGGTTGTTGGAATTTAGCTAGGATTCTGTTTCTTTGATACAGTCATTGAGATTGTGTTAGGCTGGGTTCGTTACATTTATGGGGAGGATAAGCATGATGTCGTCCACGTAAATGAAATACCCTATGTTGAATTTTCTGAATATGTTGGTGATAGGTTGGAGGTATAGGTTAAATAGGGCAGAGAGGGCAGAGCCCTGGTGAATACCTTGTTCCTGGGGAAAGGCAGCAGAAGTATCTTTGCCTCTTTGTATTTTCAGCATCCAGTCTGAGATATGATTTGAACCACTGGAGAATCGTTCCTCCTATACCAATTTGGGTAAGTCTTGAAAGTAGGATATTATGGCTGATATTGTCGAAAGCAGAAGCAATGTCTATAAAAACAAGTATGAATGCCCGTTTAGCATCGTCCATGCCACGGATGAGGGTGTCGAATAGAGCTATTAATAATGTTTCGACCCTGTGGAATGGACGGAATCTGTACTGGTGCCTGTCAAGGGGGCATTTAGGTCAATGAAGTCTTTTAGTTGAAGTTGGATGACCTTATTAATAACTTTGGATACAAATGGAATGCCAGCTATGGGCCTATATGAACTTGGGTCATCACTGTTGAGGGTCTTGTTCTTGGGGATAGGCCTAATGGAGGTCATCTGGCATTATCCCTTGTAGTAGGGTTTGGTTTACTGTGTGTAGGAGATGAGAGGCTAGTTCTGTTTTGGTTGCCTTAATCCTGGTAACTAGGCAGGGGTCTAGGGGGGAGGTAGTAGTGTTGATCTTGGTAAGAATAGTCAGTAAATGTTTCTGGTCGATTAGGTGGAAGGTATTCCAGGGATTGGGATTATATGGGAGGTCGGGGGGGAGGGGAGGTGTGCACGGGTTTCTTCATTTTTAGCTTGTTTGCATAATAGTTTGCTAGAGTTTGGGCCTGGATGTTGTCAGATTCAATTGGACAAGGTTTGGTTAGTGATTTGATGATTTCAAAAAGCTCCCTCGGACGATTAATGGCTTGGTTAAGGATCTTAGTATGATCTCTTTTGGCGTTGTTAATTGCATTGAGTACAGAGAGGTAGTGCTGTCTATTTTCTAAAGATTTATTAGCTTGCCATTTGTGCTCTAATTTTCTTAGACCTTTGTTTAAAGTAGCTAGTTGGGGAGAGTACCATTTTTCAGATTGCTTTTGGTGTGGGTTAGTGGGGGTGGCTGCTTTTTGAATTGTGGCATTCCTGCTATTTAGTGCTATGTTGAGATCTGAGGGTTGAGTTACTAGATGAAGTAAGACACTTTCCAGGAATACATCTTTGTTAAAGTGATTGAATCTTCTGGGTAGGGATGATGTGAAAGGTGAGGGAGAGGAGGTAGGGTAAAGAGGGAGGTTGAAGGATATTAGATGGTGGTCGGACCAGCGGACAGGCAGTATATAGGGGGGGGTGTATTGAAGGTGGCTAGTGGTCGGTGTGTGAAGGAAAACCAGATCCAGAGAATTGCCTTTTTGTGTGTGTGGGTGAGTTTATAATCTGCTGAAATCCTATGTCCGCCATTGAGTCGAGGAAGTTGGTGGAATGTGTTATTTGGAGAGAGGGGAGGTTAAAGTCCCCCAAAATGGTAAGGCGTTTCCTTGTGGATGAAGCACAGGCTGATTCAAGGATGGAGGTTAAAGGGTTATGATTGAGGGGGGCCTGTAGATGAGTCATAGATCCATATCATCTGAGTTATTGCAAGAGGTGGTGGTGAGTTTGAGTTCTGTTTTGCTTAGTATGAGAACTCCTCCTCCTCTCTTGTTGTCTCTGGGACAATTAAAGAGTTTATATCCATTTATGTTTAGCTAGTTTGTTAGTACAGTGTCGGTGGGGGAGAGAGCCAAGTCTCTGTGACACACAGTATGTCATGTCTCTCCACTTTTGACCAAGTCTATAATAACTGGGATTTTGTTTCTTAAAGACCTGGCATTGATGAGGATGAATTTTATTAGATCAGGTGTATTTGCAGTATTTTGTGAGGAAGTCCTTGAATGGGGTTGATAAGAATTAATCTATTGCGTGACCTATGGTGACCTGTGTGTAACCCTTTAGGGTGGGTACTTTTATAAAGGTATAGGTTTGTGAATTGTCTGGATTGAGATTGAATGATGGGGATGGGGCTTTGTGGACAGGCATTTTGAAGTAGTGAATAGATGTTTATAACTAACACCCCACTTCCCACACCCCAATCCACCCAAGCAGCGCCCCACACATCACATGCAAACTAGGACAAATCTAGACTCATACCCAACCACTGGATATGTTCAACAATGTCAATCAATGGTGTACATAACAAATCTGTGTTAGTAATACTATAAATATTACCAGTACCGTAAACTGTAACAACGTACATATGTGAATGTATATATACTAAGGCTTTGTACTGTAAATAACCAATAAGACTTACACCTAACCATGCGGTTATGGTCTAACATGTAAATAGTCACCCTAGCGACAATTTATGATGATCTAAAATGTAAATAGTTCCCCCAGTTACAACTCCAAGTTACTATTCCTGTTCAATGTAAGCACAAGGCAGATCTGCCCCGCCCTGTACAAGAATTGTTAATTGTGAATCGCACTGATATTAAAGAATGCGGTATAGAAAAAGCTTCTAAATAAATAAATAACAGGAAGAAGAGGATGGGATAGACCAAGCGATAGTAGGTCTTGCTGATTTCCATCGTGGTGTGAGCTTAAAATTTCAAATGTTGTTGAATTTAAGGTGGGGTTGTATAAATCAGAAGATGTGGGGAGGAGCAGGGGTGGGTAATAGCAAGTACCAACAATTTAGATAGGGCTATCAAGGACTGTGAGTTGGATCTATAGAAGCAGCTTTGTTAGGAAGAGTCAACAATGCTTCATGGATGAAATATAGAGATCTATTAGGTATTGTACAGTTAGTCTCGACAAGGTACTTTTGGAGAAAAGTAGGTAACTGTTAGAGAGTCGATAATTTCAGTGTTACAACAGTGCTCCTCATGAATATCAGGATGCGGTAGTATGAAGTATAAAGTAAAATACAGTTGATATAGAAAACTCAATAGTGACAGTAATTGTACCAGATTACATAGTTATGTGAGCTGTACAATGGTGGAATATCTACAGCAGATGATGGAAAACAATATGTTCTAAAAGTAAAAGTATTCCTTTAATGGTGCAGATTAAGGCTTTGTATAGGGTTGCTGGTGGATCGAGTATTGTTATTCAAGATGAGAAGGGTAACTCATTTGTAATTTAAAATTTGTTATTCTTCATGTTTTCAGTTCACACCTAAGGGAAACACCAAAGGGCCCTCTGATTTATTTATTTATTTATTTTCTCTTATATACCGCGCTATTCTGCATCAGTGCAGTTTACATTGAACAAACTGAAATTACATTGAACAGGGCATTATAACTTGGAGATAACTATTTTACAGGGAACATGGGCTATGGAGGGTTAAGTGGCTTGCCCAAGACCATAAGGAGCACCTGTGGGAACCCCAGTCCTTCCGGCCCAAGGTTGCTGTCCTCTAGTGGGATTTGAACCCCCGACCTTCTGGCCTGAAGTACCTTGCCCCAACCACTAGGCCTCCACTCCGGGATGCGGGCCCACCTACAGTTGGTGCTGTTTTTCAAGTGTCCGGTGCTGGGTTTAGGCTGAGCCTGATTGGCCTGACCGGAGGGGAGTGGGAAGAGCTTACCTTCCTGCTCTCCCTCAATTATGCCGATCGGAAAGCGGTGGAGCAGAGAAAAATGATTTTAATGATAGATCTGCAATCTCATATTTCAGTTTTTTCAACACCCTTGGGTGTATATCATCCGGTCCAGTTTTTCAGTTAGTTGTAATACATCTTCCCAGTTTATTGAGATTTGTTGCATCACCTTTATATATCATTTCAGGCATGGATAACTTCCCTATATCTTCAGTGAAGACCGAAGCAAAGAATTCATTCATTCTCTCTGCTATGACCTTGTCCTCACTTAGCACCCCTTTTACCCCCTATCATTCAGTGGTCCAACTGACTCTCACAGGTTTTTTGCTATGACTACTTGAAAAAGTTTTTATTCTATGTTTTTGCTTCCACGGCAAGCTTCTTTTCAAATTCTCTCTTTGCTTGCCTCATCAGTGCCTTGCATCTACCTTGCCAGTGCTTATGTTGCTTCCTTTGTTCGTCATTTGGCTCCTTTTTCTATTTCCTGAAAGTTGCTTTTTTGGCAACAGCCTCTTTGACTTCACCTTTAAAACCATGCTGGCAGTTTTTTGGCCTTCCTTCCACTTTTCTTAAAGGGTAGAATACATCTGGTCTGGGCTTCCAAAAAGGTACTTTTAAACAATGCCCATGCTTGATGTAAATCTTTAACCTGTGCAACTGCTCCTATTAGTTTTTTCTTAACTATTTTGCTCATTTTATCATAGTCGTCTTTTTGGAAGTTTAAAGGTAGTTCTATGGATTTCCTTACCCACCCTCCTTCTATTTATTAAATCAAAAGCAATCATGCTATGGTCACTATTGCCAAGTGGCCCCAAAACCCTTCTCTCTTGCACCAGATTCTATGTTCCACTAAGGACTAGGTCCAAAATAGCTTTCCTTCTTCTATGTTCATGAACCAGCTGCTCCCAGAAGCAGTCATTTATTTCATCTAGAAACTTTCTCTAGCGTGTTGTGCTATGGCATTGACAATGAATAAATTAGTTTTTGAAAGGAAAAAAATGGTACCTCGTGCCAGTGTGGCTGCTGATGGCATTTGGGCAGCTCTTTTGGGTTTTTATCCTGTTGCTTTGGGGCTACAAGAGCAGCTGAGCCAGTGGCAGCATTTATTTTTAAAATAAAGACTCAGGAGAGATGTGTGGGGCTGCGGACAGAGGCCTCCAGTGAATCACACTCCCGTAATCATCAAGCCCTGCTCCGTCAGCTCCGAGGCTGCTGGGAAAGATTGTTGACCGGATCGGGTGCAGCCATGGTCCATAGCTGTTCCGGCATTTGGGGCTGCTGCTGTGTGTCGGGGAAAGCCGCGATCACCACGGCTGCTCCTGATAGTGGCCTGCGGTGCTATGACTGCTTCCATGTGCCAGAGTTCACAAGGATTGCAGGGGCAGCATTCGGAAGGCCATAAAGCCGTTCCGGGCTTGGGGGTAGGAGCATCCAGGAGGCCACGGTGCTGATTGGAGCAGGCTGCAGCATTGTTTAGGCCTAGTTAAAGATCTATTAGAGGAGGTGGAGTTGGCCTTAAAGGGCCGGAGTGACTTTTCCTGGCATGGAATGGCCGGGGGGGGGGGGGGGGGCAGGAAAGAGGTTTGTAGCTGCTGGAGATATGCTTGTGGGGAGATGTGCTGGAATGCAGTTGATGTGGCCAGGGCTGGGGAACATTTTAATTAATATTTTGCAGCAATTCACGTCTGCTAAATAAAATAGTTGAGGCTGACTTCCCGAGGCTCTGAGTGGGCACCAGAGCCTTGGTTTTGATTAAAACCAGCAGAAATCCGGTTGAGAGGCTCAAGGGAGTCGATATTAATTATAAAATTTAAAGTTTTAATACCTCGTGCCCTATTTCTGGGTATTGTCCGGTAACAGGTGATTAGGCTGTGCAGGGATCTCCCTAGAGAGCCCTTAATGACGTCCATTACATGTGAGAATGAGAGGTTTTGTGATGAACATAAGATATGCCATACTGGGTCAGACCAAGGTCCATCAAGCCCAGTATCCTGTTTCCAACAGTGGCCAATCTAGGTCATACGTACCTAGCAGTTTCCCCAAAAGACACAGGTTCCACAATGCTTGTACTGGGTCAAGCATTTATATCCTGGGTCCCTTCTTAATAATGGTTTATGGACCTTTCCTCCAGGAACTTGTCCAAACCTTTTTTTAAACCCAGCTACACTAACAGCCTTTACTACATCCTCCAGTAAAAAAAATTCCAGAGTTTGATTACACGTTGAGTGAAAAAAATATTTTCTTTTATTAGTCTTAAATAGTTTACCCTGTAGCTTCATTGCATGTCCCCTAGCCTTTCTATATTCTGATAACGTAAACAATCGATCTACGTTTACCCGTTCCACTCCGTTCATTAATTTATAGACTTCTATCATATCTCCCCTCAGCCGTCTCTTTTCCAGGTTAAAGAGCCCTAACCCTTTTAGCCTTTCTTCATAGGAGTATCCTTCCATCCCCTTTACCATTTTGGTGGCTCTTCTCTGAACCTTTTCTAATAATGCTATATCCTTTTTAAGATACAGTGACCAGAATTGCACACAATTTTCAAGGTGCGGTCTTACAATGCAACGATATAGAGGCATTGTGAGATCTTTTGTTTTATTTTCCATTCCTTTCCTTATGATACCTAGTATTCTATTTGCTCTCTTGGCCGCCGCCGCACACTGGGCCGATGGTTTTAACATGTTATCCATAATGACGCCTAAATCTTTTTCCTGGGTGGTGGTTCCTAATGTGGAACCTTACATCGTGTAACCACAGTTTGGATTGTTCTTCCCTAGGTGCATAAATTTGCACTTGTCCACATTAAATTTCACCTGCCATTTTGATACCCAGTCTTCCAATTTATCAAGATCCTCTTGCAATTTTCCACAATCCTCTTGGGTTTTAACAACTTTAAATAGTTTTGTGTCATCTGCAAATTTGATAACCTCACTCGTTACTGCCCTTTCCAGGTCATTTATGAATATGTCAGAAAGCAGCAGACCCAGCACAGATCCCTGGGGTACACCACTATTCACTTTTCTCCATTGGGAAAATTGGCCATTTAGCCCTACCCTCTGCTTTCTATCTTTTAACCAGTTCCTGATCCACAATAGTACACTGCCTCCTATCCCATGACTCTTTAGCTTTGCCAAAAGTCTCTGATGAGAGACCTTGTCAAAGGCTTTCTGAAAGTCCAGATACACTATATCAACAGACTCACCTTTGTCCACCTGTTTATTTACACCTTCAAAAAAACATTACAGATTAGTAAGACAAGATCTTCCTTGTCTAAAGCCATGTTGGCTGTCTCCCATTAGGCCACGACTATCTACATGCTGAGTAATTTTGTTCTTTATGATGGTTTCTAACATTTTTCCCGGTACTGACGTCAGGCTCACCGGTCTGTAGTTTCTAGGATCACCCCTGGAACCCTTTTTAAAAATTGGCGTTACAGTGGTGATCCTCCAATCTTCAGGTATTACAGATGATTTTAATGAAAATTCACAGATTACTAAAAGCAGGTCTGCAATCTCATATTTCAGTTCTTTCAACACCCTTGGATGTATACCATCCGGCCCAGGTGATTTGCTACTCTTCAGTTTGTCTAATAGTTATAATGAACATTTGTAACAAATATAACTAGTGTCTTAAGATTTAACGTCACAGTACAGCAAATGTCTTAAAAATGTGATTAAGGCTATTATGGTGGGGAATTTCTATTAATTTAGTCTAATTGTTAGTTTGTTGAGTGTCTGGAACTATTTACTCAAAGCTGCAGTGGAAGAAAACTTCTCGAGCTGAACAGAATGTGCTGAGCAGAAGAAAATGACAGCTGGGGCTGGCATGAAGACTGTTGTGGATGTGTGTGAAGTGGTGGGTGTCTGCGACTGAAAAAATGGCTAGGTTGTAGAAAAAAAGCATTGGTCTCTTTGTAAAAGAGTTAGGGAACGTTTGGAAATTTAATTTAAGACTGAAGATAAAAGCTGTGTAAGAGGTTTGTAGCACTGAAGCTTCTGACAAGGTGCTGTAAAGGAGTCATGGTCTTGTACACGGGAGAAGCTGTTTATACTCCTTTAATTTCAGACTTTGAGGCTGTCTCTGATGAGAAAAATAAAAAATTCTATTTTGTGAGAAAACAGAGACAGAGTGGGAGAGATTGACTGGCTGATTGGAGAGAGGTATTGTTTAGAAAATTTGACATACCTTTATCTCTTCTTTAAGAGGAATTTTCTGCAACATTTGGTTTAAAAACCTGAAGTCACTGCAAAATCCTGAAAAAGGAGGCTGAGAGCTGTTGGCATTTTAAAAGTAAGTTCTCAGATATACTGCTGTAGGAAAGCTTAAGGAGAGAAAGGAAGAAAAATATAAGAATGCCTAAAGAGATTGGAATTTCTCTGCTTTTAAGCAGTGAATTGAAAGTGTGGCTGACTTTAAAGAACATTTTGCTGTCAGTAAAAAGTTGGTTCTGTGTGCTGTGCAGATTGCATTGTAGAATCTTGGCACAGTGAAGGTTTCTGAGAGCATCTGAAAGTACAAACAAACTGGATTTATGATCTTATTTTGAGATTTCTGCTTTACAGTTATTTTAAAGGCTGCAGACTTTTGAAGACTGAGGTTTAGAAGTTAGCTGTGTGTGTGTGTGCTTTTGCCTTTGAGATTATTTCGGTAATGAATGGTATACAGGGGAATGAATGTTATGGTATGCATGTTTAGGTGTATTTGAGAGGAAGGAAAATTTAGTTAAGGATGACTGATTCTCCAGGAACAAGCAGGAAGTCCATCTTCTCATATGGGTGATGTCTGCACTGACGGATCCCGCATGGTAATCACTCCCCAGCTTTGAAAGAAAGCCTTTGGGAGTTACACTACGCATGCGTGGTCACCTTCCTGCCCAAGGGTGCCATCTTACCCTGTCGTCTTTATCTGCAGAGCCCAGCAGACATTTTGGTCTGATTTTTTTTCCCCCCTGTAAAAAGTTGATTTTCCTTTTTTTTTTCTTGATGATTTTTACTGTTTTCTTATCCGTTTCATGTACTGATCACCTTCTCTTTGCTCGAGATCGTTCTCACCTTGGCATCGTGTTTTTCTCAGGTCCCCTTTTTTCCTTCTCCCTTTTTCTTGGTGCCCACATGGACACATGGGGTTTTTCTCGTGCCCACATGGACCATGACGTTCAAATTTGACTTTGTGGAAGCCGTTCTCCCCGCTCTGTCTATGGTCAGTGGCTTCAAGTAGTGCGCACACGCACCATGTCCATCATGGACTACCTTAACTGCTGCTTTCAATGACTCTATCTGCCCACTCTGCCTGCAGATGTCGAGCAAAAGTCCGAAGAATTGTGAAAAGCAGCAGGAATTGATCTTCGGCCTGAAGTCCTCAGTTTCAGCCCCAGCATCAAGTGTGGAATCGCTGTCCTTTGAGGACCTCCCCTGTAATTTAGGACTCCACCCAAGTCGAGATCCAATGCTGGAGCCAGCACCAAAGGCGTGATGTTGAGGGCGATGGCCAGGAGCAGCCCTCAAAGCTGCCCCTGTGGGAGGACACATCCATGGATTCAGATGATCGGCTTTGGCTCCCCGACCTGATCACCATAGGCCCAATGCCCTCTGTACTCCAGTTGGTGGCTGTGGAGCCATCTGGCAGTGTGAACAGGATGGTGGCCCTGGAACGCAGCCTGGCTGTCTTCCTGGAGTTGCAGCATGGATTGATACATGGTGCCTCTGGGTTGTCAGTGCCAATGTTGGAGCCTTCTTCCAGCTGGTTCTAGAGACGCACGTGCTTCAAGCCAAGCCGTGATGCTCCTCTCCACCCTCGAGGCCTCCGGTCTCACCTCTAAGCGCCTTAGGGTCAGGTCATCAGACATCTATGTCTCCCTCAATGCCTTCAGCTGGATATCGAAGTGATGCTCTTTGAGTCCTTGAGGCGCTGTCTGACTCAGACTCCGAATGGGAGGCCAAGGAAGAGTCGCCCGATACCTGGCTGCATAGGGATGTCTCTTCTGATCCCTCCTACCAGACGAGTGGAGACAGTCCCAACCTGAAGACCTTCCATTCCTTGACTTCGTGAGGGAAATGTCCAAGGCTGTATCCTTTGTGGCTGAGTCTGAGGATGAGCCTCATGTAGAGGACCTTGAGATTCTCCAGGAAAATATTCCTCCAAGGGAGTCACTGACTGTGCCAGTCCCACTGATACTGGAGGGATTGATCTTCACGATGTGGGAAGCTCTGGTGACGAATGCTTATTGTGAGCAAGCAACTCAATTCCCAGTATTGAATACACAAGGGTCCAGGGTTTGAAAAGCGACAGCTGCCACACAATTCCATGGTGGTGGAGTCGGCCTTGTGTTGTATCAAAAGACAGAAGATGCACTCATTGGTGCCCCCAGGCACTATGGATGGGTTTGGAAGGAAATGCTACCAGGTCTCAATGCTCATGGCCCGCATCCAGGCTTACCAGCTGTACATGGGCATGTACCTGAGGGACCTGGCAAAGGAGCTTGCTGGGTTCTCAGCTGGGCTGACTGATGAACCTCTGGCATGGTTGTTCCGGATCCTGGTGCCTTCATTCAAGGACTGCTCCAAGTTTATGACTTGGGCGTCTTACAACAGTTTTGAGTCCGTGACTTGGGTAGCTGCTGTGGACATTAGTGCCTGCAGCCTGGCCTGGCTACAGTCTTTGGACCTGGAGCAATGGGTTCAGAACAAGTTGGTCGATGTCCCATGCAGAGGGGACAACCTCTTTGGCAAGTCCATGGTGGAGAAGGCCGCAGAGTTAGAGCCTGAAAATATGACCAGAACCAGGCTCTCCAGGAAGATCACTGACTCTTCCCAGTGGAAGGCTTTGGGGGAAAAATCTTTCTACCCGAAAAAGAAAAAGACGTATGAACTTACCCCCAGTTTCCAGCTTCCCAAGCTCCCCAACAGGGTCAGCAGGCCAAGGGTCACAGCCCTTTCAAGTCTAAGGACCCCAAGCCCCAGACAGCGCGCCCCTGTTGCAACCTGGGGGGGTACTTTTGACTCCCAATAGTTTCTTCCCTCCCTCAAGGATCAAGACCCAGGGCACACGGGGGGGGGGGGGCGCCTTGTTCACTTTTCCCACCTCTGGACTGGCATCACCATCAACACCAGGGTTCTACAGGTAGTATAGGGGGGTCCTTTACTTCGAGCAGATACCCCCTCTGTTCTTTCCAGGGGAGAGCCCCCCCCCCATGAATTCTCTTCACAGAGACCTCCTTCAGAAGGAGCTTGGGACCCTCCTCATGGACTGGGCTGTGGAACCCATTCTCCAACATCTCTGGGGCAAGGGGTTCTACTCCTGCTACTTCCTTATCCCCAAAAAGACAGGAGGCTTTTGTCCCATCCAAGATCTGTGGGACCTCAATCTTGTTTTGGTCTGAGAGAAGTTCAAAATGGTATCCCTTGGAACATTGCTGCCCTACCTCCAGTAGGGAGATTGGCTATGCTGCTTGGATCTAAAAGATGCCTATACCTACATCCTGATCCACCCCCGAGCAGTCAGTTCCTCTGTGTCATCCTCGGCGGGTGCCACTACCAGTACAGTGTCCTACCTTTTGGCCTCTCGGCCACCCCAAGGGTGTTCATCAAGTGCCTGGTGGTAGTTGCCACCTATCTCCAACTACAAGGCATCTTTGTTTTCCCCTATCTGGATGATTGGCTCATAAGGGGAAGCTCGCTGGAGGAAGTCCACCAGGTGGGCTGCCGCATCATCCTGTTGCTGCAATATCTGGAGTTAGTCATCAATTATCTCAAGTCCCATCTACAACCAACCCACACAATGTCTAGAATTCATAGGGGCCCTCCTCAACATGACCCAGGCCAGAGCCTTCCTCCCTTTGGACAGGGCTCAGCAGCTAGCATCCCTTGCAAAAGAGGTGCAGGGTCGCACCATTGCATCATCCCGTCTCATGCTGCGCCTCTTGGGGTACATGGCCTCGATGGTCCATGTGCCTCCAGATGCCCACCTGCGGATGCGGCAGGCCTAGTGGTCCCTCAGCACTCAATAGTCACAGGCCATGGGGCGCCTGGATGATCGTATATGGGTCACCATGCCCCTTGCAAACTGCCTTACCTGGTGGCAGCACCCACTGAACCTCTTGGCAGGCCTGTCTTTCCATGGATGGGGAGCCCACTGCGACGATCTCCAATTCTAGGACATTTGGATGCAGGAGGAAAGCCTGCATCAGATCAACTTCCTTGAGCTCTGGGCAGTGGCGCATGCCCTTCGGGTGTTTTGGAGGCAGCTGTCAAACCAGGTATTCCTCATCCAAGCAGACAACCAGGTTGCAATGTTCTTTGTCAACAAGCAGGGAGACATGGGCTTGTAGCTCCTTTGCTGGGAAGCGGTTCACCTCTGGACCTTTGTCTTGGTAGACAGATTCAGTAGGATCCTTCAGCCGCACAAATGGCATCTGGATCCTGCCGTAGCCCCCCTCTCTCTTCCGGCATTAGTGGACTCTGATGATAGACCTCTTTGCCAGCCCCAGCAGTGCTCAGTTATCCCCCTTTTGCTCACGGATGCCGGCTTCCGGCCCTTACCGTTCCTCTTGCCATTGACAGGGAGTCTACTGTAAGCGTATCCTCCCATTCCACTGGTTCCCCAAATCCTGCTCAAGATGCACTTGGACCGAGCCACAGTGATCCTTATTGCTCCCTGGTGGCCCCGGCAGCCGTGGTTCCCACGGCTGCTGCAACTTTCTCAAGCAGCCCTGATCCCTTTGGGCAACATTCCAGACTTGATCTCGCAGGATGACAGCACTCTCCTGCACCCTAACTTCCAGTTCCTAGCGCTTACAGCCTGGCTGCTGAAAGGGGAGCTCACGCCTGCTTCCATCTTTCCAGGGAGGATGAGGATGTACTGTTGGCCTCCCGCAAAAAGATTCCACCAGGCAGGCATATGCCTCTAAATGGCGCCGGTTTTCACTCTGGTGCACTGACAAGGGCTTTAGACCCTTTTCCTGTCCTGTGTAGTTGATACTCCAGTACCTCTTGCACCTTTTTCAGGCTGACCTGAAGTCCAACTCGGTCAGGCTACAGATCACCATCTGGTGGATGGGCAATCTGTCTTGGTGCATCCTGTCATTGGCCGCTTCATGAGGGGTGCCTTGTGCTTTCCCTTGCGTTTAGGCATTTCGGTCCGATACAGCTCTGACGCCATCTTGAACACAAGGCATTCCCCTGCCCTTAAACCCTTTGATTTGACCTTATAAATTGGGAGCAAGGTAGTCCTTCCATCAATTTTGAAGGATGGTAACTTCAATAATGTAGGAATGTATTCCTATCAGTATCCTTCTTATATAAAGATATGCCCCATCCATCTAATTGTGTAACAACCAAACATCTAAAAAAACAATACAATCAGTATGATGATTCAAAGTAAACTGTATATGAGGATCCATCCCATTCAACCAAAGGTGAAATTGAACCAGGGAGTCAGCAGACCCTTCCCAGTTTAAGAAGACGTCTATATAACAGCACCAAAGCTTAATATGGGAAGCAAAAGGTGACTCAGAAAGCTGTTTCTGTTCATACTCCCCCCCCCCCCCATAAACATATTGACGCTGCAAAAGTAGCCTCCATAGCCACCCTCAAAATTTTCTGATACATCACTCCTTCAAAAGTAAAGTAATTATTACATAAAGCTATTTCAGCGAATTGTGTGATATAGTATACTTGTTTTTCAGATAAATCACCCTGTCTTATCAACACAGTTTCTATCACTAATAATGCTGCTGCCTGGGGGATGTTTGTGTATAGTGCAGTTACATCGAGGGTAGCCAGAATGGTATTTGATTGTTTGGCCCCTATGGAAGCCTCAACTAAAATTTGTAAAAAATGAGTGGTATCACGTATTTATGAAGGAATCATTTCCAACAAGGCCTTTAATATGAATCTACCAACATCGACAAGGGTTCCAAACTGTATCCCTCATTGAAACAATAGGTCTTCCAGGAGGATGTACCAACCTTTTATGAATCTTGGGTAATAGATAAAATTTTGTCAATCCTTATGACGTAACATTCAAAAAAGACAATTCTTTTTTAGAAATCCAGTGTTCTTTAAACACTTGATTCATAAGCTCTTTTATATTTGCCTGTAACGTGCAGGTTGTATCTTTATCCAATTTTTTTTATATATAGAAAGATCTAATAATTGGCAAGATGCCTCAGCCAGATAGTCCACCCAAATAAGCACCACTATAGCGCTGCCTTTATCCGCACGCTTGATTACAATTTCAGGCATCAAGCACAATTCTTTTAAAGCTACTTTTTCCATTGGCATGAGAGCACAAAAACTCTTACAAGATCCTTCAAGAGCTTCTATATCTTGAAAAGCCATTTGTCTGAATATTGACAATGCTGGATGCATTTGACCCAGAGGGTTCCAAGTTGATTTAAAGGGTAGCTGTACTCTACCTGGACCATCCGAATGACACCTTTCTTCTTCTTCAGCAATCAATTCAACGAATCCTTCTCAGGAGGCAAAAAACCCCTTCAAATTTAATTTTCTAATATACTTTTCCAAATCTAATCTGAACTGAAAAGAATCAAACTTCGTCACCGGAACAAATGAAAGTCCTTTTATTAAGTAGTCTAATCTGTCCTTCAGTCAGGGATAGATCTGATATATTCCCTACTAAAGATGGTCCACTTAATTCTATGGATGAATCTACCATTTCTTGTTCTTTAATCCCCCGGACTCCTTGTAGCGCCAGAGGTGATTTATTTTTCTTGGTTTTGCTTAAATCTTTTATCCCCTCTGCTCTTCAATATTTTTCTTGCCCCGCTTCCCCTTTTGGCTCAACAATTTCCAGTTTTCACCTACATTTACGCTGACGATATTGTCCTTTTTCATACTTCCCCAGCCATGATTGATATCACCCCCCTTAATACCTGCCTCACTCATATTGCCACCTGGCTCTCATCTAATTTTCTCCATTTGAATCCTTCTAAATCCTCAGCCATGTGGGTGTCCCTGAGCTCTTCCTGTCCGGTCATCACGCCTCAAATAAATTCTACTCCTATTCCTCTCACCTCCTCTCTTCGATACTTAGGGGTAACCCTGGATTCGTCATTGTCTTTTCACGAACATGTGTCAAACTTATCCCGTGGTTCTTTCTATACACTGCGTCAATTACGTTCAGTCCGCTCAATCTTGTCCCCAGACTCCCTTATTACTCTGTTACTGGCATTAGTCATGTCCAGATTGGCAAAAACCACATTGCAATAATCCAATCTCCCTGCTTACCAACTTAAACGCGTACAACTTTTACAGAATACAGCCACCCGACTTGTCACTTTTGCCCGGAAATCAGATCATGTAACTCCTCTTCTGTATCGCCTACACTGGCTTCCGCTTCATTTTCGGTTTAAATACAAGTTTCTTATACTATTACATAGAGTCATCCATACTTCCAACCCGCAGTATTTAGCGAATCTAGTTTCCCTTCACACTCCTTATCGTCAGCTCCGTTCTTTGCATGCTAACAGTTTGTTTCTTCCCCCACCCGCACGAGCTCACCTCGAACAGACTCGCCGTGCCACTTTCTTTTTCTTGGGACCCTCACTTTGGAATTCTCTACCATCCTCTCTTCGCCTACAATCCTCCTATCAACATTTCAAAAACCTATTAAAAACACATTTGTTCCAACAGGCATATGATCTCCCTCCCAGCAGTCCTGTCTAATTTTGTTTTGTTTGTCTTTGGCTGTCTATGGTTTGCTTAGTTTTTGTCTACTGTTTGTCTTGTGACCCCTTTGGTCCCTCTTTCTCTTTATTTTAATGGATTTCTTTTCCTTTTCGACGCTTTTATTTTATATTATTTTATTGTAAACCGCTCTCACGTCTCGACAAGGGTGGTATATTAAATGTAAATAAAGATAAAGATCTAAAAAATCTTCCTTAGACTGTCGATTCCCATCAATACTAAAGGACTCATTAGATGACAATTCAAAGTCAACTCTCTTCCGTGTTTTTCACTCATCCCTCGGATTTGGGTTCATCCAAGGATATACATATCCAACAGTGTAATCATCATAATCCCTTTTCAATTTTTTCATCTTGATCTTTTTCACATCGGTCCGTAATTGCTCTATTTGTCTACCCATATCTTCCTTCTGTAGTCTAAATCTTTCTTCCGATTCTATGGCCTTAATCCCATCTAACATCAAAGTAGCTTCTCTTTGCATTTCCTCAAGGCTTGTCTTTATCGTATCCACCACCAGCACAATTAGATCAAGGGAGCACTTATTCAAAGTTTTGTTCCATTTATCTGAAAAACAAGTACAGTTTTTCACACAATTCACTGAAATAGCTTTATGTAATAATTACTTTAATTTTTGAAGGAGTGATGTATTAGCAAATTTCGGAGGTGGCTATGGGGGCTACTTTTGCCTCATCAATTGCCAATCCGTTTATGGGGGAGTATGAACAGTAATGGCTTTCTAAGTCATCTTTTGTTTCCCAGATTAAGTTTTGGTGCTGTTATATAGACAATGTCGTCTTAATCTGGGAAGGGTCTGACTCCTTGGTTCAATTTCACCTTTGGTTGAATGGGGTGGATCCTCATATACAGTTTACTTTGAATCATCATACTGAATGTTTTGCTTTTTTAGATGTTTTGGTGATTAGACAATTAGATGGGCACGTAGTATATAAGAAGGATGCCGATAGGAATACGTTCTACATTATTCAAGTGCCTATCCTTCAAAATTGATGGAGGGACTGCCTTCCTCCCAATTTATAAGATTTCATAAGGATTGTTCCAATATACATGATTTCAAGATCAAAACAAAGGGTTTAAGGGGGTATCCAGGCTATGTGATTTGTCAGGCGTATCATCCAACACTTTTTAATAACAGAGATTTGCTTCTTCAACCACATAGTAGGAGTGAAAAAAGAAAGATAGTGAAAATGTTAATTTTATTTCCCAAATCTCCCCAATGAGCTCCAAAATTCATCAGATTATATCTAAGTATGCTAATATACTGCGGGTATTCCTGGGGTTAAGAGGAAGGCAGACCCGATGTGTGTGGCTAAGGGATCAAAATCTGAAGGAAATATTAAGTCACACATGCTTACGGCCAATGGATTCTTCTCGGGAAGTGGAGCCAGGCGTTGGATATGTGGTAGCTGCTCTATCTGCTTAGTCTCCTGTGAAATAACTAGATTTCCATACAGTGGGAAGGAATGTGGTTTAAAAAGACATATGTCATGCGAGTCCAGTTTTGTAGTGTGTATGTCTGTAAAACCATACATTTGTTTAGAATACAGACTGGGAAGCATAAGATCAGACTACATTGTAAGAGACGAGAAGCCCCAATTGTTCAACACTGTCTGGAGCAGGGACTTGTGTTTGCTGCTTTGCGCTCTTTCTGTATAGACAGAGTAATGGTTGGGGAGGGGGGGACGGACCAGGGAACAGAGTTTAATATGTGAGAAAAAGTGGATTTTCCGATTAGATGTTTGTCCCAGGGGGTTGAATTCACAAATTGATTGGGGTGCATGTATGTGAGGTATAAGGCTGGTGGTGTTTTTTTTTGTTATTGGAAGAGCTAGAGGAGTAAGCGTGTATATAAACCTGCATGTGCAGCGTTTTCTAAGATCCGTATGAATTGTTAAAGGTGGTGACACATTTGAGTGGTACAGATTCTAGAGTGCTGGTAGGTGGCTTTGTTGGTAAGGGGCTTTGTTGAGATTTGTGATGGGGATGGGGTGTAGATATTAGAGATTAGTTACGGTATATTTGCAATTGCAGTTTTTATAGCATGTATGAAGGGGCGGCATTAGAATATTTAATATATGTGGTTTCTTTCTTTTCCTTAGCACCACTGACATATGTATCCCCCTGAAGAAGCATTATCTCCAGGAACAAGTAGGAATGTAGTCTTCACATATGGGTATCGTCGGTACCGACGGAGCCTGCGCGGGAATGCTCCCCAGCTTCCAATAGGAAAGCTTTTGGGAGCATCCCACAGCGCCTGCATGCTGCCTTCCCACCTTTCCCAACTGTCCCTCTCCAGTTCTTCGTTTTCCGCGGAGCCGACAGGTCGCACATCCTGTCACTGCAGAAAAAAATCCCTTCTATTCTTCTTTTTTGTGATCGCGTCTGCCTTCCCTCGACGCTACACCAGTACCGCCGGTGGTTCTTCTTTCTTTTCTTCAAAAAAAAAAAACTTTCTTCTGGAGTCTTTCCAGTAATTTTCTCTCAGGTGCCACGCGCCATTTTGGGCACTAGGCCCAACTTTTCCTTCACAATGGAAAAACCCGCTTCGGGTTTTAAAAAGTGTTCTAAGTTTGGCGGTACCATCTCCGTCACCGACACCCATGAGTGGTGCCTCCAATGTTTAGGTACTGACCACTCTTTCGGAGTGTGTTGCCTGTGGGATGATGTCGAAAAGGGGCCGGCAGAACCGAGCTACTAAGCTTAGCACCCTTTTTCGCTCCGATGCAGCCTCTGTGGCATCGACGTCTTCCAGGGCTTTGTCTTCCTCCCATGGATCTCAGGTAATGAAACATAAATCTAGCCAGTCCTCAAAGGGTAGATCTCCTTCTAGACAGCGAGATGCCTCTGGCGCTGCCCTTGAGGGGCTTTCACCGGCAAATTTGCCCCAGCGGGAGGCTTCGGCTTCCGAAGCACTAACGGGGCTCTAGGATGTTCTCGAGGCTTCAACCTCGGCAGAACTACTGGTGCCATGCTCTGGGGTACCGGCCACTTCTTCCAGTACCGATACCCAAGCATCAGCAGCGTCGATAGACCAGAGATTCTTGCCCTTGAAACCGCTTCAGAGAATTTAACCAGTACCGGCACCGACTCCGGTGCCGGCACAGACTACATCGGCAGGTATTCTACCGGGACCGAGTCATGCATATCCATCCGGTTTCAACAGGTCGGTACAGGACCACTCCGATACCAACTTCGATCGGTACCGGTACCGTGCCTTGCACGATCACCCAGATCGGAGATACTTCGAATCCTCAGATGAGTCTGAAGACTCTGAAAGCTCTGCCGATACCAGAGTACTTCTTCCCGAGGATTCTTCTTCTCAGCGTAGGATGTCTCCACCAGAGGATATGTCCTTTCAGGATTTTATCCGAGATGTGGCTCGAGGTCTTTCCATCACAGTGGCTTCTGAAAAAGAGCCTAGGGCAAAGGAATTAGAAATCCTGCAATACCCTAAAGCTCCCAAGGAGGCAGCTACCTTACCGATTCATGAGATCTTGCATGATCTCATGTTAAGGATGTGGGAAACGCCTCTAAACACATCTCCTCACTCTCGAAGACTCGACACCATGTATCGAGTTCCTCCCTGTCCTGGGTTTCAGAAGACTCAATTACCACACCATTCCATGGTGGTGGAGTCAGCAATGAGAAGGATAAAGAGTGCAAAAAGGCATGTGTCTAATCCTCCAGGACGTGAGTGTAGGACGCTTGACGCCTTGGACGTTGAACCTTCCAGGCTTCCATGCTTTCTGCTAGGAGAAGTTCCTATATCTTATATATGGGAATGTTCCTTAAGGAGGTCACAGGAGATTTAGAGCTTATGAGCCCTCTCCTTCCTGATGAAAAGAGGCAAGATTATCTCACCCTTGTCAAACACGCTCAGGATGTTTCCAAGTTTGTGAATCGTGCAGCTCTTGACTGCTTTGAGTGCATAAGCAGAACCTCTGCCATTGCCATAGGTGCATGTAGGATTGCCTGGCTCCAGGCATCTGACTTGGAAATTTGGGTACAGCATAAACCAGGGAATATTCCTTCCACAGGAGAGAATCTCTTTGGCAAGAATAGGCAGGAAAAAGCTAATGAGATAGATGCTGACAATATCACTTTGGATAGATTTTCCTTGCAGGATCAGCTGTAGATTTAGACAAAGTCCTACAAGAAACCATTCTTCAGTAAGAAGAAGAAGTTTTATCCCTCCTATACCCAACAGGGACATCGTTTGGGTCAGTCTGCCCAAAAGGGACAGCAGCAACAACTTAGGCAAAGAAAAACAAAAGCTGCTAAGCCTCAACCGGCTCAGCAGACTCAGCCTTCACAGGGACTTTGACTCCTATCTAGAGAACTTTGCCTTCCTGGCCCTGAATGGTCCAGAACCCTCCACCATTCCAGGAAGGTTGTCTTTTTGCCCCCAGATGGGGTCAGATAACAGCAGAAAATTGGACTCTGTCTATTGTAAGAGAGGGATATAAGCTTCATTTCCTCAGCATGCCCCCTCCTACAATGGTAAGACAGTTCAATTCTCAGACCTCTCTCAACGACCAGTTAGGTCAAGAGGTCACTGTGCTTCTTGCCCAAGGAGCAATAGAAGAGGTACCCATTCCCCAACGGGGTACAGGGTTTTACTCCCCCCCTATTTCCTTATTCCAAAGAAAACAGGAGGACACAGACCCATTTTAGACCTCAGAGAATTGAACAAATTCCTGTTCAAAGAGAAGTTCAAAATGATTTCTCTAGGAACTCTGCTGCCAGAGTCAGGATTGGCTTTGTTCTCTAGATCTCAAGGATGTGTACACTCGTGTTCTCATCCATCCAACCCACTGAAAGTTCCTTCGCTTTCTGTTTCAAGGGAAGCACTACCAATACAGGGTTCTTCCTTTTGGCCTGGCCTCTGCACCAAGGGTGTTCACAAAATGCATGGTTGTGGTGGCAGCATTTCTCCACACCCTGGGAATATTCGTGTTCCCTTACTTAGATGACTGGCTCTTTCGAGCCCCTTCAGAGCCAGAGGCCAGGGTTGCTCTCTCACGCACAATGCGCATCCTTCAGTATTTGGGACTTGTCATAAACTTCCCAAAATCAACCTTGCTCCCACTCAGTCCCTGGAGTTTTTAGGAGCTCTGCTGGATACCAGACAGACAAGGGCCTACCTTCCACAGCCCCACTGCCTTCGCATTGTGCAGTTAGCTTCCCAAGCAGTGCTAAAATCTCACCTCACTGCTCGGGAAATGTTACAGTTGCTAGGCCACATGGCATCCACTGTACATGTGGTTCCTTATGCTCGCCTCCATATGAGGGTAGCCCAGTGGACTTTATCCACTCAGTGGACTCAGGTGTCAGGTTGCCTGTCAGACAAAATAGCAAACTCAGATCACCTTATTTTGTCCCTCCAGTGGTGGCAGTCACCCCAAAACCTTTTGGTGGGGTCTCCTTTTCAGCAACCCCTACCCCAAGCAATGTTCCCTCTAATTTTCTGTAGGCTGTATGCGCATAAAATATCAGCTGTGCAGCTTTTGAAGGAAGATTAAATTTTTGTGCACCACATAACAACACTCGGAGTTATATACTTTAAAATTTGGCTACACGTCAGAATACAGTATGTACACCACAAAGATTTTAATCAAATTAAATGAAAATAGACGATTACTAAATGAAGCGGAAAATTTCTAGTAATTACAATCACAACTTTCAAATTTTAAGACGTCTGTGTTTTCTATCAGAATCAGAACCGTAATTTTTGTGCGCTCTGTTGTAAAGTATGTGCGCTCGCTCGGCGAGGTGTGTGCGCGTGCACACGCGCACAGCTTAGAGGGAACAGTGACCCCAAGCCATTCTAACAACAGATGCCTCACAGGTGGGTTGGGGAGCCCACCTGCAAGGCCTCTCTACCCAGGGTACCTGGACTCCACAGGAAACCTATCTACACATCAATCTTCTGGAACTCAGAGCAATCGTCCTTGCTCTTCAAGTATTCCACACACAGCTCAGCTACAAGACATTCCTAGTTCAAACGGACAATCAAGTAGTCATGTTGTATATAGTTTACCCTGTTCCGCATATGTATATAGTTTACCCTGTTCTCCAAGTTACTTGTTCCTGTTCATTGTAATGACCTGACTTTGTTTATTGTCGGATACCATTTTGTTGTATGTAAACCGCGCTGATCGCAAATAGTGCGGTATGTAAGAAATGTAAATAAATAAATAAATGTTCTATGTGAACAAGCAGGGGGGGAACAGGCTATCTGTCGCTCTGCAACGAAGCTTTGCGACTATGTGCCCTCGCCAGAGAGCATCAGATTCATCTCCTTGCGGTGTATCTTTCAGACATTCAAAACTCTTGGGTAGACAGACTCAGTCGAGTTCTGCTTCCACACGAATGGTCTCTCCATGCAGACCAGGTGGCCAAAGCTTTTCAAATTTGGGAAACCCCAGACATAGACCTCTTTGCAAGTCCGCTGAATGCCAAATTTCCCCGGTTCTGTTCCAGAATTCCGGCTCAGGGTTGTCAGGCCAGGGATGCTTTCCTCCTCCATTGGGGTCAGGACTTCCTGTATGCCTTTCCACCCATTCCCCTAATTCCCAAAACCCTGTTCAAGCTTCAGAGAGACAGAGGTCATATGATTCTCATAGCTCCATGTTGGCCACAACAAATGTGGTACCCTCTGCTCCTACATCTCTCTCAAGTTCTGCTTCTGGAGTTAGGATCTGCTCCAAATCTCCTTTCTCAGGAGGACGGGATGCTGCGGCATCCCAATCCCCAGTCCCTGCATCTCAGGGCCTGGTTGCTGAAAGCCTAGAACTTCACGGTCTTAACCTTTCTCAGCAGGTAAAGGATATCCTTTTTGCTTCCAGGAAGCCTTCCACAAGACGCTCTTATGCTTTCAAGTGGAAAAGGTTTGCCATATGGTGCTCTCAGAAGGATCTTAACCCTCTTGTGATACCTCTGGAATCATTACTGGAGTATCTCCTTCATTTGTCTAATGCAGGGCTTAAGACCAATTCAGTGAGAGTTTGTTTGAGTGCTATTGCAGCTTCTTTCAAGCCTCTAAATGGACAACCTATTTCCTCTCATCCTCTCATAGCGAGATTTATGAGAGGCCTTCTTTTAACTAAGCCTCCCATTAAGCCATCACCGGTAGCATGTTGGGCAGCTCATGAAGCTGCCTTTTGAACCATTAGCTACTACCTCTTTGAAATTCCTTTCCTGGAAGGTCATCTTTCTTATTGCAGTCACATCAGCAGGTCGCATCAGTGAATTGCAAGCATTGGTGGCTGATCCTCCTTATACAAGGTTCCATCATGATAAGGTAGTCCTTAGGACTCATCCACACTTTATGCCAAGGTAGTGTCACCTTTTCATTGAAACCAAGCAGTTTACCTTCCTGTATTCTTCCCAAGGCCTCACGCCTCAAATGCAGAAAGGAAACTTCATACTTTGGACTGTAAAAGAGCTTTGGCCTTTTACTTGCAAAGGACACAGCAACATAGATTGTCCTCCCAACTCTTTGTTGCTTTTGATCCTAGTCATTTGGAACTTCGTCTCCAAAAGGACACTGTCCAGCTGGATTGCACAGTATATATCTTTTGCCTATGAGAGTAAGAACCTTCCTCTTGAAGGCCATGTCACAGCTCACAATGTGAGAGCCATGACAACCTCTATGGCTCATCTTCACTCTGTGCCTATTGACATCTGTTGAGCAGCTACTTGGACTTTGGTTCATACCTTCACAGTCCATTACTGCTTAGACAAGGACTCCCGCCGGGATGCCTTGTTTGGTCAGGCTGTTCTTCAACACCTGTTCCAGACTTAATCAACTCCTACCCACCATCCCTGATAGGATGCCAAAGATCCATGGGGGGAAGTGGAGCCCTTTCACAAGGGCACACAACTTCTGGGGCCATCTCCCTGGCATCTGCAGCTAGGGAATCCCCATATGTGAAGACTACATTCCAGCTTGTTCCTGGAGATAGCATAGTTACTCACCTGTAACAGGTGATCTCCGGGAACAGCAGGAATTTAATCTTCACAACCCGCCCAACTCCCCTAGGAGTTGTATCTCTCTCTCTTTCTCTCTTTCCTTCTCTCTTTTGTCTCAGCTATAAACTCAACTGGAGAGGGACAGATGGGAAAGGCGGGAATGCAGCACGCAGGCGCTGTGGGATGCTCCCAAAAGCTTTCCTATTGGACACTGGGGAGCGTTCCCACACAGGCTCCATCGGTACCGACGATACCCATATGTGAAGACTAAATTCTCTGACACACCAGGCCCAAATCTCTGCCTGTCTGACATCACTGCCTGGATGTCTCACGCCATTTGAAATTGAACATGGCCAAAACCAAACCTAATTTTTCCAACTAAACCCTCCTCCCCTTCCTCCTTTCTCTATCTCTGTAGATAACACACTTCTACTTCCTGTTTCCTCAGCTTGCAACTTTGGTGTCATCTTTGAATCCTCTTTAATTCTCCACAGACCTTGATTGCTAAAACCTGTCATTTCTCCCTCTATAACATTAGCAAAATTTTCCCCTTCCTTTCTGAATAAACTACTAAGACACTTATCCACTCTTTAGTCACCTCCCATCCAGGTTATTGCAACCTCCTCCTTGCGGGTCTCCCTCTGAGATATCTCTCTCCCCTTCATCTGTTCAGAACTCAGCCGCGTGGCTAATCTTCCACCAGCCCCATTAGACTCATATAACCACTCTTCTCAAGTCATTTCATTGGCTGCCCTTCCATTTCCATATCCTATTCAAACTTCTCCTTCTGACCTACAAATGCGTTCACTCCAATGCTCCTCACTACCTTTCCTCTCTCTTCTCTCCCTACACCCCTCCTCGTGAACTCTGCTCTTCTTCTGGCCTGCTTCTCTCTATGTCCTTTTCTTCCACTGCCAACTCCAGATTTCAATCTTTTCACCTTGCTACTCCTTATACTTGGAACAAACTACCTGAGTCTGTACGTCAGGCTCCTTCTCAGCCTATTTTCAAATCCATGCTAAAAGGCTACCTCTTTGAGACTGCTTTTGTATACTGATCTCTCATTTTCCTTGTCTTTCCTTACTTTTCCCTGTTTGTACCCCTGTTCTCGGCTCTGTCTGTCTTGTTTGAGATTGTAAGCTCTAAAGAGCAGGGACAGTTTCTACATGTATATGTACAGTACAGCATTGTGCAAGTCTTGTAGCGCTATATAAATGATCAATAGTAGTAGTAGTAGTTTTAGTTTTGTTGCCCTCATCCGAGAGCAAATTTCTCGCTAAATGGAAGGGGCTCTATGAGGTGGAAGAGAAAATGGGGTCTGTTAACTACAAGACTGCCCAGCCAGATAAATGAAAGAAAGCCAAAATTTACCATATTAACCTCTTGAAAAAGTGGACTCCAATGATTTGTTGTAGCAGAGGGAGATTATTTTGGAAATTTCAGCCCCGATGGATCCAACTCAAGTCCTGATTGGAGACCAGCTCTCTTCTGCCCAGAGAAGAGGTTTAGAAGGTTTGATCCACCAGAAACTAAAGGTGTTCTCCACCCACCCAGAACAACCCCACCTTATTTGTCGTGATATTGTTACTGACCCTGGGGTGGTTATCCAACAACAATCCTATTGGATTTTGGAGGCTCGGCAACAATCCTTTGACAAGGAATTGGATGAGATGCTTAACCTGGGTTCCAGCGGGACTGGCGGCAGCTCTTATAAAAGACACCATCAAGATCAGCGTATAGCAGCACTGATTCAATGGGAGCAGGAAGATACACAGCACATATTGGGTCTAAGCAGTTTGGCGTGCTTAGGTGAACGACAACACTTGTAAGATGGCGCTTGAAAGAAGGAATTAGTAGAAGCTTACAGTTTCTTTATATGCAGAATGTTTATAGCATTTTTACATTTGCAATTATGTTGTTGGTATTTACAGAGATCTGTTTTGCTGTTGTAAATGATTTTTCATTATTTTTATTAAGATGCATAGTAATGAATAGTGTTCACCATGCAAGTAACGTTCAAGAAGAGAGATTTTTTGAGCCATATGGTCTTTTAAAAAACAATTGTATGTTTTGAAAGAACATATGAGCACATTGGCAGCCAGTATAATTCTTGAAGCCACACTCCTGATGCAGCTTGTCAGCGAAACGCAGCCATGTTGAGCGTGGGAACATTGGCTGAATAAAGATAAGTTTTTGTTTTTCATCATATAAAAATATTGGAAGTAAATAAAAAAAACTTTGTCTAGGGGTTTTTATGACCGATGAGGACGAGTCCTTAAGCCAATAGTGAGGCAGGTAGTGAGCTGTTGGGTTTTTCAATTTCTAATGGGACATCTGAGGTCTTTTCCCCTTGATTTTTTAATTAAGTACATGTTTCTTGAAGAAACATGCAACTTTATGTGAAATAATTGATTTGTTTTTGTATGCACAACACTAACCCATTTGTAGACCATGCTCCTAGACAATAACCGCTTGTGATGATCATCAGAAGAAGAGGTAACAGCCAAATGAGTGGAGACAATTTATTTAGCTATTTATTTAAATTAATTTATGAATTGCCTCATCACTAGAGTTCAAGGAGATGAACAGACATTCATAAAACGTCTATGACTTACAAAAACACACACATACAACTTACAGAATCTTCATACTAGACCAAAAGTTCCATTTTTATACCCTTTCAAAAATCATGCAAATCAACAGCCTGCCAAGTATCAGGCAATGCGTTCTGCAAAACAGATGCAAATGAAGAAAAAGCTCTAGACTGACTAAACTACTTCCTATCCTGTCCTACTTTAAAGACATACGTATTCTGCAAACAAGGCTTTAATGGGCATCTTGCAGTAAATTTCCACAAAAGTTGACCTAAATATGGGGAAGACATATCATGAGTTCCATACTTTTATGAATTAATCTCTTAATCTCAAACAATTCACGGGGTCGATGACCAATCATAGCAGCCCACTGAAGGAAAGAGCCCAGAAAATGAAGGCCACAGAGAAGAGCAAGTGACTACAATCCAATGTATTACTGGTATGGATGAAAGAAAATATGTACAGAAATCCATCATAAATAAATAAAACTAGGCAGCATGGCTACTGAGCAATAGTATTAACAGAAAAGAGTGCATCTGGACTAGAGGTACTAGCAGCAGCAGGATAAGGACCAGAACCAGGATGAATAAAACTGGTGATTCAAAACTGGAGTTTTTGATTTAGATCAAGCCCTTACCTCCTCTGGAGGAGCAAAGACAAGGAAGGTCAACAAACAGAGGACTCTGGGAGTTGCAGCAGATCTGGATATAAATGCAAGTGACAAGGGAGAGGAGTCAAAAGGGAAACAAGTCAAAGAACATATTCATACCATCCTGCGGAATGAGTTTTTGATTCAGAATTTACCTTCTATTGATTTTTAGGTGCCTTTTACAAAAAAGGGAGTGAGCCTGCTGCCAGTCCAATTGCCTGTCTGTCTATCCATATACATACACAAATAAGCAAGCAGGTGGAGAAAGCCTGAGATATCTCAGAGGGAGACCCACAAGGAGGAGGTTGCAATAACCTGGATGGGAGGTGACTAAAGAGTGGATAAGTGTCTTAGTAGTTTATTCAAAAAGGAAGGGGAAAATTTTGCTAATGTTATAGAGGGAGAAATGACAGGTTTTAGCAATCAATGTCTGTGGAGAATTAAAGAGGATTCAAAGATGACACCAAAGTTGCAAGCTGAGGAAACAGGAAGTAGAAGTGTGTTATCTACAGAGATAGAGAAAGGAGGAGGGTTTAGGGGGGAAAATTTGGTTTGGGCCATATTCAATTTCAAATGGCGGTAAGACATCCAGGCAGTGATGTCAGGCAGAGATTTGGGCCTGGTGTGTCAGAGAAATATCAGGTGTCAAAAGAGAGATTTGAGTCGTCTCTGTAGAAATGGTATTGAAACACTGGGAAGAGATGAGAGAACCAAGGGACTGGGTATAGAGAAAGAAAAGGAGAGGGCCCAGAACAGACTCTTGGGATACATCAACTGAGAGTGGAATAGCAGTAGAGGAGGAACTACCAGAATAAACACTGAAAGAGCAATGGGAGAGATAAGAAGAAAACCAGGACAATACAAAGGCCCTAAAACCAAGTGAGGACAATGTGTCGAGGAGAAGGTGGTGATCAACAGTGTCAAAAGCAGCAGAAAGGTCAAGAAGAATGAAGATTGAGTAAAGACCTTTGGATTTAGCCAGGAATAAGCCACGGGCAACTTTTGCAAGAGCAGTTTTGGTGGAATGAAAGAGACAAAAGGTTGAATGATGCGGTAAGGAAGAGAAACTCTCCTAGACAATCTCAAAAGAATATCCACAGTCCTCAAGACAGAACAAATGACTAACACAAGAAGAACACAAGAAAGATACTTAACTTAAGACACACAACACCCAAAACGATTTACCCTAACCGACAGCTACTTCTATAATGTAAATAACTTATGTTAATTAACTATGTCATGCTCATTGTTCCACAACCTGTATATAAGTTACGCTCAATATAATTAACCTGTATATAAGTATAAAAAAAAAAAAAAAGTACTATTGTTAATGTTAAAATACGTTCCATGTAACAAAATGTGTACATAGTTAAAACTTGTTCCATGTAAGACATACGGAAGTATGCTAATCTTTGTTCAATGTAAACCGCCCCTGATCTCTGGAAGGGGCGGTATAGAAGAAACTGTTAAATAAATAAATAAATAAAATATAAGGGTCAGAGGAGTTATCAACATGAATGTTAAAATCCCCGAGAAAAAGGGAGGGGGAGGATGAGTCCAGAAAGAAGGAAAGCCATGAGTTAGTCAGTGAGAAAAGTAGAGGTGAATTTGTCAGGGGGGTCTATAAATAGCAGCTATCCAGAGAGGTAAGGAGTTCAAAAGGCGGATGGAATGGACTTCAGAGGAGGAAAAGGAGTGAGACACAGGTATAAGGAGGGGTTGAAAATGGCAGGAAGGAGAAAGAAACCCAACATTACCACCAGGGCCAGTGGAATGAGGCATGTGGGAGAATTGGTAGCTGCCATGACAGAGGGCAGCGACTGAGGCTGTCAGGGAGGAGCCAAGTTTCAGTAAAAGCCAGAAGATGGAAAGCATGAGAAATAAAAAGACTGTGAGTGAAGGAGAGTTTATTAGATATGGAATGTGCAGAGACAGAGAGAGAGGATGGGGAAAGGAGAGTAATAAGAATGAGATTGAAGTAGTTGAGAGAGGAACGATCAAGGCAGTGAGAGAAAAGTCTAGGGGGGGGAGGGGGCCAGGGTTGGGATTAATATCACCAGATGATAGAAGGAGAACAGTGCGAGGCAGAGAGGAGACGGCACGGTGGAAATGAAGACGAGGTTGTTTCAGAGAGAAAAGAGGAATGAATGTGGAAGAAAAAGGTGAAGCTTGACAGGAAGGGTCTTTGCAATGATCGTGGTCGGCAGGCAACAGTCTGTCCGTGGGGATGCCATCCCCCATGGGCAGAAGAAAAGCCACGATCGCAGCAAAGACTCTTCCTGTCTACAAACAGAAAGGGTCTCTGCCCATGGGGCAGGGCTTGAAGCAGTGCTTGGGCCCTCTCCCCTAAAGAAAAAGCCCTTCCACCGCCCCTAATTAAGCTTTAGAATTCATTGCCAGATGATGTAGTAAAATCTGTTAGTGTAACTGGATTTAAAAAAGGTATAGACAAGTTCCTGGAGGAAAAGTCCATAAATCATTATTAAAGTGGACTGGGAGAAATCTGCTGCTTATTGCTGAGAATCTGTGCACCTTTAGGATCCTGCCAGGTATTTTTGACCTAGATTGGCCACTGTTGGAAACAGGATGTTGGGTTTGATGGACCATTGGTCTGACCCAGTATGGTAAATCTTATGTCCTTATGAGCTTCTTATTGGTTGAAATGGGAATACTTTGCATGGTCTTTAGTGACTGGATGCTTCATTAATTCTTCCAGCGAGAGCTACTGGTGTTAATGACTGCACGTTGCATGGATTGATACTTGAATTTAGTAATGACAGTTCTTCACAGTAGAATGTGCCCTGATTCTTCAATAATAAATATTCAACATCTTGCTTAATTAATGTAATGTAAATCTGAATGCTATATGGTATTCCATTTTCAAATTAGCATGATTTCTATGCTGGTCATGTACAAAAAATAATTACTATACTTGATAGTCTCAATAAAATATATTTCAAAAGAACATGTTTCTGTTTTATTGCAGTGGAAAAGGGGAATTAACAGGGCTCCAAGCTCTCTGGGGTAAATCCCAGAGCTCCTATATCCCTGTTAGTCCCCCTCTTTGGGGCACCAGGTCCTTGGGGAAGGGGGAAGTTTGTAGTAGAAGTAAAAGGGTCCCTAGGCTCTCTGGTTGTAGAAACCAAGACCTCAGGACAGATGTTTAAAATATCTGAGGAGAAGACAGAAAAAAACCCAGACTAATTTAGGTGTTTTAAACAGGAGAAACATTTATCAAAAACCATGTTAAGAAGTGCTTCTTGAGCAGTCGCCATAAGGCTTAACCACTTCTCTATAATAAGTTTATAGAAAATATTTTTGTTTGTCATGTTTATTTTGATTAGACTGTAAGCTCTCTTAAACTGTGATTTCCTCTTATCTGTATCTCTACAGCAGTGCATGCATCTAGTATGTATGTATGTTTATTTATTTGAAATCTTATACTACCATCTTAATAACACATTTAAAATAGTTTATTTAAAGAAATAAAACAATTGCAGATAGAGCAAAATAAAGAATACCTTCCAAAACATATTGCCTCGTCTTACTCTCATAAACTAAATGCACACCATAAATCAAATAGCTCTTAAACCCACTAATTGCTTCTGTGAGATAATACCTTTTATAAACCTTAACAAATTCATCTCCTCTTATTTCACCTGAAAGAGCATTCCATTGTTAAGGGCTGGCTACACTAAATGTTTTAACCTGCCACCTCATCTTGCAGCTAACCACTGCACTTGGAAGCTTGAGAAAATTGCTTTGGGAAGAGAGAAGATGTCTTCCAGAAACATATTCATGCAACCTCCATTTTCAGTAGCAGAACTATAGCATTGTTGTGGTAGATGTATCCTGCAAAGGAAAAAAAAAAGTTGCATTAAAGTTGTAATATTTATACTCGGTGGTTCATCTCATGCTAGGTTTTCAGGATTATTTACCCTCACCCCATTCTGTCTTGGAGTTAACATCAGTTTTCCTACCCATCCATCCCACTCTGGCCTCCGAAGTCTATCCCCGAGTTCCAAGCCCCATATTTCCCATCCACAGAATAGGTTAGAAGATGTACAAATTTACATGAGAAACTGTCTAATCCATTTGCAGACCATAGTCTCTCTGGTCACAGTGTTTCAGCTGGGGGGCAGGGAAGATCTTCATCGCTGGAGGTTTCTTTCTTTCTTTCTTTTTTATTTAAAATGTTTCTTTGCTGATTTACCAGCAGAAATCATCCAAGATGGTTTACATAATTCTTCTGCAGGTAGTCCCCATGCCATGGCAATATTATGCGGCATGTAGCTGCCATTTCTTCTGGTGCATGCATTGGGCTATCCCCACTGCAGTCCAGACACTGGAGACAGCCTTTCAGCAACTCAAAAGTCCTTTCAGTTTTCCATTGTGTCTTCATGTGCACATACTAAACCTCCTTTTTCCAGCTGTCCTGATATTCACAGCCTACCCTTTCTTTACTAATACTGAAAGGGCATTGTGCTATGAGATGTAAGTGAGCGATGGATAACTGCTAGTTTCCTGCCTTCTACAAAAATGCTGCCAGTCATTGACCAGGACAGGTTATAGGCGTCATAGCATCATCCTGGGAATTTGGTAACCACATTGAGGAGGATCAAGTTGGCATCATAAGCGACTTGTACGTTCAGAGATTGCAGATGCTTCCAGCTCAGAGATGCTATATCCTGCTGTGTTGGTGGCACAAGAGGCATCACATTAGGCTGCGTTGTACTTAACCCTTTGCAAGTGGTGCAGATGCACAGGGTGCAAAAAAATAGGGACGCATTTAGGGCCAACCGCTGGCCTCTGCTCCTCCCGCCCCCACACTGCCTGCTCTTGCCCTGCTTCCGCTTTTCCTGTTCCCTTGGCAGCAGTAGAATGGACCTCCAATTAAAAAAAAAAAAAAAAAAGACACACGCGGGCCTTTCCAACTCCATGCTTGCATGGCTGGTCTGATTCTTTCCTCCTCAGATGCGAGCATACGTCAGAGGAGGGAGGGATCAGACCAGTCATGCAAGTGCGGAGTCAGCAAGGCCAGTGTGCTTTTTAATTGGAGATCTGCTCCATTGCCGCTGCCAAGGGAACAGGAAAAGCAGTGAGTGGCAGAGCGAGAGCAGGCGGGGGGGGGGGGGGGGGGGAGCCGGCTGGAGATACTACTACTACTAAGCATTTGTATAGCGCTACAAGTCGTACGCAGCGCTGCACAGACATGTAAGAGACAGTCCCTGCTCATCAGAGCTTACAATCTAGTCAAGACAAACACAGAAGATGTAGGCAGGGATAAACAAGGGGGCAGAAAAAGGAGATCAGGTGAGTCAAGATCCAAAAGCAGCAGCAAAGAGGTGAGTTTTCAGCCTGGATTTGAAGAGGGCCAGAAAAGGTGCCTGACGTACAGACACAGGTAGTTTGTTTCAGGCGTAAGGCGCAGCAAGGTGAAAGGAGCGAAGTCTGGAGTTGGCAGTAGAAGAGAAGGGCACAGATAGAGGCAGTTTGCTAGAAGAGCGGAGTTCCCGAGAGGGGTTGTAAGGAGAGATAAGAGAAAGAAAGGTAGTGAGGAGCTGCAGAGTGAATGCATTTATAGGTCAGCAGTAGAAGTTTGAACTGGATGCGGAAACAGATAGGGAGCCAATGAAGTGACTTGAGAAGAGGAGTAATATGGGCATGACGAGGCTGGCCGAAGATTAGCCGCGCAGCAGAGTGTTGAACAGATTGAAGGGGAGAGAGATGATTCAAAGGGAGACCAGCAAGGAGTAGGTTACAGTAATCAAGATAGAGGAGTTGGGTAAGATGGGGAGATGACATGTGTGATGAGAGGTGGGGAGACGCACCAAGTTTGCAAGTTGCACAGGGCACAGATATGGCTTGGCATGGCTCTAGCATTAGGTATGCTAGCAATGCTATAGAAACTCTGTTTCACCAGACTCATTCTGTCCTACCCTGAGTGCATGAAATCTACTGATAGAGCTTATTTTCATTGCCTGTGGTACCTGCCTAAAGTTGTCTGAGGCAAGAAAATAAAAAGTATTCAAGAGCTTAACCAAACAGGATGCAGCCTGCCCATGCATCGTGATAGAAAACCTCACAGAGATCCAGTATTGCCCCCTAACCTCAGCCAGCATCAGCCTTATAAAGACCCAAAAGCATGCTGCATGAGCACTTGGTACCGGAGCATCCTATGCCAGAGCTCTCTACCTTTCTCATTCCTCTAGCCCACTTTTCTAGGGGACAAAATGCCAAGGAGCAGAAGAAAAATTAGAGACCATTAAGAGAATCAGAGACCAGCCACGTGTTTCAAAGCCAGCAGAAAAAGCACTGTTTGTCTGTCCTGTCAGTCACAAGCTTGCACAGTGTTGCATTTCAGCATTAAGAGGGTACATTTGTAACAGGCCCCCTAACCTGTGTAGCAGGGAGGTGCCTCAGCTACATCAGTTTTTGAGGGAAAGCAGGTGAATGAGTGGAGAGTTTTTGTAACAGCAGGCTGAGAGCTAGGAAAGCTTGCTTCTCCTACTGATGATTCTTGTGACCTTGGGCAAGCCTCATCGCCCTCCATTACCACAGGTACATACTTAGATTGCAAGTCTTCTGAGAATAGGGAAATATTATACCCAAATGCAAATCACCTTTGAGGTACCATTGAAGAGGCCTAAGCCAAATCTCCATACCCCCCTCCCCCCTCCCCCCAAAAAAAGAAATTTACTCCCCCAAAACTACATGCACCCATTTCCATCTGCTATTTAGTACATACAACATTTTTGAGAAAATGTGCACATGCACACTTAGGAAAATCCAAAAAAGCAAATGCATGCTTCTAATATAAATTGTTCAACTTTTTTCCTTTAAAAGAGGAGTAGGACTTGAGAGTCTGAGAAAAAGATCTCGAAGCTTTGCTGGATACTGAGTCATGTCTGCTGTTTTGGAATCAACTATTCCAGATATTCTCATCAACCTCGATGACGCAAACATTTTTCATATTGTAAAACTGCAAAGCTTGCCACGGCATCTGATAAATGTTGATTTTCTGCTTCAGAAGTGGGACACACGTTCCCATATGCCATTTTATTGTTCTACAAACCTTTTGAAGATCTTTTGGAATAAAATATGTGATGTTTTACAGATTAAGGTAGCCTTTTCTTTTTTTTAATTGATTGATTGAAGATTTCTGGCTTTTCACCAACCTTTCACAATATTAGACATTTTTTTGATCTTCCCGTTTCTTTAGCCTTACAGAATTGTGTATGATTTGTGATAAACTTGGTTTGTTACTGCCAAATATGAATCAATTGCAGCAGACAAGTATTTATTTATTTTATTTTATTTTATTACAGTTGCTTATATACCGCACTATTCGGCATCAGCGCGGTTCACAGTATAACAAAATGACCAAAACACACTTCTGTTTGGTTTTACATCGAACAGGGGTATAAACTTGGATAACAGGGGGGGTTGAACTATATACATGAACTATATACATGAACTATATACATGAAATATAAACATGAAATAGGTCAAATGCATGACGTAAAAGACCTATAACATGATTGAATTGAACAGTATAAAATAAGTCCGTTTCAAATACAAAATACATTGTGAGAATGGGCTGTAAGAAAGGCAGTGTTTCTTGGTGGTGTTATCTAGAAACAACGCTGGCTGTGTTTCTTAGTTGGTGTTATCTGGAACCATCGCTGGCTGGGTAGTATTGGAGGAAGAGGTGATATTTGATAGCCTTCCTGAATTGGGTCAGGTCAGCAATGGCTCGAATGTTTGGTGGGAGTGTATTCCAAATTTTGGGGACGTAAAGGCTGAAGGCCCTATTCGCTGTCATGTTATTGCATTTAGTCAATGTTTTAGGGGTAGTTAATAGATTTAAGGCGGTTGACCTCCTGGCTCTGTTGGGGGGCACTGTTTGAATGAGATCAGTAAGTGCTGTGGAGGACAGGCGCTTGATGGCCTTGAATGAGAGGATTAATGTTTTGAAGATAATCCTTCCGTGTATAGGTAGCCAATGAAGCTGTTTTAGAATCGGAGTCACATGGTCGCTTCTGGTGGCTCCATGGAGAATCCTTGCTGCAGCATTCATGGCTAGTTGTAGCGGGTTTAGTGTGGATTGCGGGAGCCCTTGTAGGATGGAGTTAGCAAAGTCAAAGTGCGGTAGTATCAGAGCTTGGAATATAGTCCAGAAATCATCTGGTTCCAGTAGGGAGCGCAGATGCCTGAGTGAACGGATCTTAAAATAGACCGTTTTCACGACGTTGCCTATATGGTATTTCATGTCAAGGTGTCTGTCTAAGGTGACTCCCAGGTATTTTATTGTTTCTCTGGTTTGTAATTCCGCTTCCTTGACCTTTATATGTGTTGGTGGGGTAAAGTTTGTGTCTCTAGCGATGAACAGTACCTCCGTTTTCTTGTGCTGGATGCAGAGGTTTTGTGCTTGTAGCCAGTCCGATATGGTATTGAAACATTCTATAATAGGAGTAAGGTCCATTTGAACGGTTGAGAAAGGCATATATAGGAGGATGTCATCCGCATATATCAGACAGCTCACGTTAAATGCTCTAATGATGTTGCAAATGGGCTGCATGTATATGTTGAAAAGTAGAGATGACAATGAGGATCCTTGCGGCACACCCTGTGTTTGATGGAATTGTTTGGACTCTTCTGCTCCGGATTTCACATATTGACATCGTCCACTTAGATAGGAGCTGCACCAATCAAGTGCAGTATATATAGTATAGTCATCTCATTTCCTTTGAATCCTCCCCATTAAGTCTTTGTCCGTTTCTGCATCTTAAATTTTTTATTGTTTTATGGTGAATTTACGCATTGTCATATTCTCCGGGAATAAGCAGGAAGTCAGTCCTCGCATATGGTTGACGTCTGCACTGACGGAGCCCGCACAGTAATCTCTCCCCGGTTTTCAAAGAACACCTTTGGGAGAACTACCACGCATCTGTGGTCCCCTTCTCACCTATAGGTGCCATCTTGCCTCAGTCTCCATTTTTCCGCAGAGCCCATCGGATGTGTGTCTGTTCCTCCTGGAAAAAGTTGATTTTTTTTTTTCTCTTGGTTTTCGGATCAATTCCTGTTCTCCAATTTGCATACCAGTACCTTTGTCACCTCCTGTATCTGCTTGCCTTGGGCATTGCATTTTTTTCCTCTGGTTCTTTCTTTTCCTCGGGCTTTCTCCTGGTGTGTGGGTTGTTTGCCTTTCTGGCTGGGCCAATAGAGTTTGATCTCGCGGGGTCCATTTTTTCCACTATGGCCTTGGTTAGTGGCTTCAAGCCCTGTGATCATTGTGCATTTAATATGTTGCGCACGGACCCGCATGACTGTTTGCCTCCATTGCTTCGGGGTGGACCATGACAGAAGCCAGTCCTCAAGTGCCATCGACCTCGAGATACCCCTTAGCACCGATCCTGGTCCCAGTCCCAGTCCTGCTGAGGTCTGAGGACTTCCCCGCCCAGTGCCTCCAGCTTGGAGCACAAGGGCTGTGGTGCGAGCTTGAGTTCCAAAGGACTCTCTAGGCCTCCTCCAATGCTGGGTCAGAGTGGGAGACCAGGGATGACTAGCCCCCCGATACTTGTCTTCACCAGGACATCCTCTCAGACCCTTCTCCTCCCAAGGCCTGGCGCAGGTCCCCACCCGAAGACCTGGTCTTTCTTGACTTTGTCCGTGACATAGTGAAGGCCCTTGCCTTCACAACGGAGTCTGAGGAGGAGCCTCGGGCAAAGGACTTCGAGATCCTACAATACAAGGCTCCCCCTAAGGAGGCACTCATGATGCCTATTCCTCCCCCATCCTGGAACGGTTGCACTTCCTGGCCTCAGTGCCTATTGTGAGCAGACAGCTCGACTCAATGTACAGAGTCTGCTGGAGATCTGGCTTCCAGAAAGCACAACTGCCTCACAATTCCATGGTGGTGGATCTTCTCAAGATCCAGAAGACGCACTTCTCGGTGCCCTCAGGCAGGGAGGCCTGTGCCATGGATGTCCTGGGCAGGAAGTGCTTCCAGGGCTTGATACTCATCAACCGGATTTAGGCCTATCAGCTGTACATGGGCATGTACTTGTCGGATCTGGCGAGAGAACTTGCAGGGTTCTCAGCTGGGGTCTCAGAGGAGCCTCTTCAGTGGTTTCGGACCTTTACCTCCAAGGTCAAGGAGTACTCCCAGTTTGACTTGAGCAGCCTATGACTGCTTCGAGTCGGCAGCTAGAGTAGCAATGGCGGGCATTAATGCCTGCCGCCAGACCTGGCTACAGTCTTCTGACTTGGAGCAATGGGTGCAGGACAAGTAGGTCAATGTGCCTTTCTGGGCAGAGCTGGAATCAGAGTTCATGACCAGGACGAGGCTTTTCAGAAAGACCCACTGACCCTTCCCAATGAAAGTGCTTTGGGCAAAAAGCCCCTATACCAGAAGAAGGTGGTTTACAGAAACTACTCTCAGTACTCTGCTTTCATAGCTCCCCAACAGGGCCAGCAGGCCATGGGACAAGGGCACGGCCTGCATAAGCCTAAGACCCCCAAGCCCCAAACTGCACTCCGGTGCAACCTGGAGGGGACTTTTGTCTCCTTGAGCATAGTCTCTCTTCCCCTGAGAGGTCTGGCCCCACAGCACAATGTGGGGGATGGCCCGGTGATCCCTCATAACCACCAACACCTGGGCCCTGCAGGTGGTGAGGGAGGGTTACCTCCTCCACTTTGAGCAGATGCCCCCATCGTTCTTTCTAGGGGAGCCCCCGATGACTCCCCTTCATCGGGACCTGCTTCAGCAGGAACTCACAAATCTTCAGGCTGACAGGGCAATGGAGCCCATCCCCTCACATCTCAAGGGCAAGGGGTTCTACTCCCACTACTTTCTGGTTCCCAAAAGAACCTCAGGGTTTTGGCCCATTCTAGACCTGCGGGACTCAACCAGTTCCTGGTGAGGGAGATGTTCAAGATGCTCTCCCTTGGAACATTGCTGCCGTACCTCCAGCAGGGAGATTGGCTGGCTGTGCTCATTGGATTTCAAGGATGCGTATATGTACATCCTTATCCATCCCCATCACGGGCAGTACCTCTTCTTTGTGGTTGGAGGCTGTCATTACCAGTATAGGATCCTACCTTTCAGACCAGTTTCCACGCCGAGGGTATTCACCAAGTGCCTGGTAGTGGTCGTTGCCTTCCTGCGACTGCAAGGGATGTTTGTCTTTCCTTATCTAGAAGCCTGGCTCATCAAGGGCAACACTGCTGCAAAAGCCCATCGTGCAGCAGCTTGCAACATGCTCGTTCTGGAGCACCTGAGGGTTCATCATAAACTACCTCAGGTCCCACCTCCAACCATCACAATGCCTGGAGTTTACAGGGACGCTGCTGAACACTGTCCAGGCCAAGGCCCTCCTTCCTCTGGACAGGGCCTAGCACCTAATGGCTCTTGCAGGGAACATCCAGGGCCGCTCCTCAGCATCAGCCTGCCTCCTGCTTCGCCTGTTGGGCCACCTGGCCTCCACAGTGCATGTCACTCCAGATTGCTGCCTCCACATGTGGCCAGCCCAGTGGGCTCTCCACCCCCAGTGGTCTTGAGCAACAGGGCACCTGCAAGACAGAGTGGTCATGACACATTGTCTGGCCAACCCTCTTGGCTGGTAGCAGCAGCCCCAGAACCTATGGGCCAGGATGCCCTTCCAGGCTCCCACCCCCCAGAGGATCCTCACCACAGATGCCTCCAAGCTGGGTTGGGGGAGCCCATTGCGACATCCTCCACACTTGGGGCCATTGGTCGCAGGCAGAGAGCCTACAGAAGATTAACCTCTTGGGAGCTTCAAGACATGGTGCTAGCCCTTCGGGCCTTTCATCCCCACCTACAGCACCGAGCAGTGCTGATCCTGACCAACAACCAGGTGGTGGTGGTGATCTGTAACAACAAGCAGGGAGGCACTGAGTCATCCCTCCTGTTCCCAAGAGGTGGTGAGCCTTTGCTCCTTCGCCAGCTAGAGCGGGATGCTCCTTTGAGTGGTGTCCCTCCTGAGCCAGAACAATGCCCTGGTGGACCGACTCAGCCATGTCCTTCAACCTTGCGAGTGGTGGCTGGAACTCCGGGTGGCCAGCTGGTTGTTGAGTCTCTGAGGGCTCCCGCAAATGGACCTCTTCACCAGCCCTGCCAATGCTCAGCTATCCTGTTTCTGCTCCAGGGAGCTACATTCCTCTAGGGTGGCAGCGGATTCATTTCTCATCTCAAGGATGGGAGGCCTCCTCTACACCTTCCTGCCCATGCCTCTGATCGCCAAAACCCTGTTCAAGGTCCAGCTCAACAGGGCCACCATGATCCTGGTGGCCCCCCTGTGGTCCTGGCAGCCATGGTTTCCCTGCTCCTCTGCCTGTCTCAGGTGCCCCCACTTTCTCTGAGGTGTGCCCCGGGCCTACTCTTGCAGGAGGATGGCTCTGTTCTGCACCCCAATCTGGAGTCCCTGACTGACGGCCTGGGCCTGGCTGCTGAAAGGGTAGCTTTGGCACAGTTAACCTGTCGAATAAGGTGGAGGAAATCCTCCTGGCTTCCCACGAGCCTTCTTCCCATCAGGCCTGTGCCTTCAAGTGGTGGAGCTTCTCCATGTGTGCGGAGAAGGGGATCGACCCCCATCTCCGGTCCAGCTGGTGCTCACCTATCCCAGTCAGGGCTGAAGTCCATCTCCATTAGGGTACACCTCAGCGCACTCTCGGTGCACCACCACCTTGTCGAGGGTAAGCCCCTCTCCACTCAGCCCCTCGTGACTCGCTTCCTGAGGGGCCTGCTGTTCTCACAGCTGCCAGTCCCACCCTCTGGTAGTGGCATGGGATCTCAGTGTAGTGTTCTCAAAGTTTACCGCACCACCCATTGAGCCTCTCAGCTCTTGCCACCTCAGTTATCTCTGCTGGAAGGTGGTAGTCTTCATGGTGCTCATCTCTGCTCACAGGGTTAGTGAGCTCCAGGTCCTTGTGGCCCAGCTGCCTTATATGAGGTTCCACAAGAACAGGGTCGTGCTCCGTACACATCTCAGGTTTCTGCCTAAGGTGGAGTCCCCGTTCCATCTCAACCAGGAGGTGGTGCCTCTCCATTTTCATCCCATGGCCTCATGCTAACAGGGCAGAGGCCACTCTTCACACTCTGGACTGTAAGTGGGCCCTGGCCTACTACCTGGAGCATACGAAGGCCCACCATTGTCCTAACAGCTCTTCATCTTCTGTGGCCCAAATTGGCTGGGGTCAGCGGTCTCCAAGCATATCCTGTCCATTTGGGTAGCAGACTGCATCACCACCTTCTATGAGCAGGCTGATCTCGCACTGGAACACAACATCACGGCGCACAGAATCTGGGCTATGGCAGCGTCTGTGACGAACTTGCACTCCATCCCCTTGCCAGAGATCTGCCGGGCTGCCATCTCGTCCTCAATCCATACCTTCGCAGCACACTATTGCCTGAAGAGGGAGTCCCACTGGGACAGCGCCTTTGGCCTAGTAGTACTCCGTCATCTGTTTGTCATGTAATGCAGCTTCTGCCCTTCAGCCCTTTGGTGTGTTCAGGCTACCATAAAACTGGTTCCTCGCTTAACACTCGGGGCCACTTGGGGGTCTTGCTGGTTCTTGACTCTGTTGCTGCTTCTCACTGTTCACCTTTTTTGGTCACCCTTAACTTTTACAGGTTTTTTTGGAAGCCTGTAGCTGGGGAGTCCCATATGTGCGGACTGATTTCCTGCTTGTTCCTGGAGAAAGCATAGTTAGTCACCTGTAACAGATGTTCTCTGGGGACAGCAAGAATCAATCCTCCCAATCTTCCTTCCTCACCGTGAAGTTGCTTTGTCATTTTTGCTTTCTTGAGCTATGACATTATACTGAGGCAAGATGGCAGACTTAGGTGGGAAGGAGACCACTCATGCATGGTAGATCTCCCAAAACCTTTCTTTGAAAGCTGGGTAGAGATTACTGCGTGGGCTCCATCGGTGCAAACATCACCCCTTTGTGAGGACTGACTTCAAGCTTGTTCCTGGAGAACACCTATTACAGTTGAATAACTACACTAGATCAGCTTATGTACAATATACACACACGCATTTGAATTTAAATATGTTTAAGTCCAAACCCTTCCGCAAGAAAGCCTCTGCTGTGGATAAAAATACACGCACATTTGCATTATTCATATATTTTTACCCACATATTCTCCAAGCTGTTTTAGAACAAGACATTTCTGTGCATAAAATTGTTTTATGTGCATAAATAGCTTTTAAAATTACCCTCTAAAAAGTATGTTTTGCCTTTAGTGAGGAAGGAAAGATTCAGTGCTAACAGAGGGGAACATAACAAGTAAGTGTTATGGAACTGCTTCCATTTCAGTAATACAGCTCAGTAGTGTGTATTACCATGGAGCATGTGCTGAAATCAGCTCACTCTTTTACTCTCCCCCCTCCCTAGCACACCTTTTTTTGTGTGCTAAAACTCCTCTTGCATCAGAAGTAATTTTAGCTCATAGAAAATGTGTGCTAAAGCTAAAATAAACCATTGTGTTAAGCCTACCACACCTTTCTCCGTGAATAAGCAGGAAGTCAGTCCTCACATATGGGTGACATCTGCGCCGAAGGAGCCCACGTGGAAGCTTCCCCCCCCAGCTTTCAAAGAAAGTCTTTGGGAGATGCCATCATGCATGTGTGGTCCCATTACCGCTCAAGGGTGCCATCTTGATCAGTCTCTTTTTTTTTTTTTTCCATGGAGCACTCCAGACATCTATCTGCTCTTCCCCCTGAAAAAGTTGATTTTCTCGACCTGAGTTTCATACTCTCCTCTGGTAGTGGCACTGCAGGTCTTTGACCTCTCTGGGATACTTTTTTCTCCCATGGCTACCAGTGGTTTTAAAAAGTGTGATCGGTGTGCCAAAATAATGTCCCTAACCGACCCACATGACTGCTGCCTGGGACCGGACCACGACCCCATAGCATGCAGCCTCTGCAAGAAGATGTCCACCAAGGCCCTCAAGAGCCGCCAGCAGCAGCACAATAAGTTTTTCTCGGAGTCCCTGGTACCTCTGAAGGCCAAGGCCTCCTCCGAAACTTTGGAGTCCCAAAGTAGTCTTCCAGACCCTGACCAATGCCGTGGTTCCTCGGAAAGGGGGTCTCCCTTAAGGGAACCCAAGAAGAAGAAGAAGGCCCCGAAGGCGGCATCCCTGGACAGCTCAGACAGGCCGGGTAAGTCCCGAGCCAAGTCCCACATCCTAGACACTTGTCCGACGGATCAGAGAAAGAGCAACCTGTGAAGGTCTCCTGGAAGTTCTCTACCTCAGGCCGGCCTCGGTCGCCTGACAACATCCTTGTTGAGGACTCCCCCTTGGGGGAATTGGCGGCAGGCCCAATTCCCTCGGTGCCCGCACCGACAGCTGCAGAGCCTTCTGGCCTGGAGTCCAGAATGGCGACCCTGGAGCGCAGCTTGTTTGCCTTCATGGACCAGCAGCGGGTGCTGTTGTCCGGTACCACTGGTTCCTCCGCCCAGACCACCGGGTCTTTGACATCAAGGATGTCCCCAGAGGCAGAGTCAATCCTCAAGGTCCTTTGGCCTTGAGTCATTCCTTGGCCGAGGTCTCGATCCAGCTTCCATTTCACGGGGCCGAGATATTCCCTAGCCAGTGTGCTCAGCACCAGCTGCGGGGCCTCCAAAGGCCGCAGGCGGGGATCAGCCCCGGAGCCCATGAGTTATCCTTTCCTCGAGTCATCGACTGACTACTCTGACTGGGAAATGGAGGACGAGGAGTCGCCGAACACCCGTCGCCACTGCGACGTCCCCTCGGACTCCCCTCCCTCGGAGCCCTGGCGTCAGTCCCCACCCGAGGACATGGCGGTCCTCAACTTCATCAGGGACATGTCAAAGGCCCTAGCGTTCCCGACGGAATCAGAGAAGGACCCTCGTATGGAGGAGCTAGAAATCCTCCAATATGAGGCCCCTCTGAGGGAATCTCTAATGGTGCCCATTCCTCCCATCCTGGAACGACCTAATGCTCTGTATGTGGGAGACACTGGCATCAGTGCCGGTGGTGAGCAAGTGGCTTGACTTGATATATCAAGTCCACTGGAGCCCGGGCTTCCAGAAGTCACAGCTCCTGCACAACTCCATGGTGGTGGAGTCGGCCATGTGTCGCCTGAAAAGTCAGAAGATGCACTACTCGGTGTCCCCCTGGCAGGGAGGCACGCACCCTGGATGCCCTCGGTAGAAAGTGCTACCAGGGCTCGATGCTCATCAGCTGGATCCAGGCATACCAGCTGTATATGGGCATGTACATGAGAGACCTGGCGAGGGAACTCGCTGGGTTCTCAGCTGGTCTCTCCAAAGAACCCCTGCTGCGGTTCAAGAACCTGGCCAAACCCGTTTGTGAGTGCTCCAAGTTTGGTTTTGAAATCGGCAGCTCGAGTAGCGGCAGTGGGCATTGGTGCCCGACGCCAGGCATGGCTACAGTTATCTAACCTTGAGCAATGGGTTCAGGACAAATTGGTCGACATCCCATGCCAGGGAGAGAACCTCTTTGGCAAACCCATGACTGACAAGGCTGCCAAGCTGAAGACAGAGTTCATGACGAGGACCAAGCTCTCTAAAAAGACCACTGCCCCTCCCCGAAGGAAGGGCTCGAGTAAAAAGCTCTTCTATCCAAAGAAAGGGGCTGCTTACAGAAACTACGCATCTTTGCAGGCCTTCCCAGCAGGGTCAGCAGGCCAAGGGACATGGGCATGGCCCTCGTAAGCAGAAGGCTCCCAAGCCCCAGGCGTCAGCCCCTGGCCCAGCCAGGGGGGGGGAGCTTTTGACTCCTTGGGAATAGTCTCTCCACCCCGAGGAGGTCAGCAGCCCACAGGGGGACGTCTCATCCACTATGTCTACATATGGCCAGCCATCACCACCGATTCTTGGGCACTCCAAGTGGTCAAGGAGGGCTACCTCCTCCACCTGGCCCAGACACCTCCCTCTTTCTTTCCAGGAGAGCCTCCCAGGTCTCCCCTTCACCTGGACCTTCAACTGAAGGAACTGGCAGGTCTTCTCGAGGACAGAGCAGTAGAACCAGTTCCCCACCATCTCAGGGGCAAGGGGTTCTACTCCAGGTACTTTCTCATACCAAAAAGAACAGGGGGCCTAGGCCCATCCTCGACCTGTGCAATCTGAACAGATTTCTGATGAGGGAGAACTTCAAGATATTCTCCCTTGGAGCATTGCTGCCTTATCTCCAGCAGGGAAATTGGCTATGCTTCTGGATCTGAAGGATGCCTACACACACATCCTCATTCACCCCAATCACAGGTAATACCTGAGGTTCATAGTGGGGGGTAGCCATTACCAGTACAGGGTGCTGCCCTTTGGCTTGGCTTCCGCCCCAAGGGTTTTCACCAAGTGCCTGGCAGTCATGGCTGCCTTTCTCTGCCTCCAGGGGGTGGTTGTCTTCTCCTACATGGATGATTGGCTCATAAAGGGAGCACAGCCTCAGAAGTGCAGCAGGCAACCACACGTACCATCCAGGTCCTGCAAAATCTTGGGCTTGTAATAAACTACTTCAAGTCCCATCTCTCCTGACACAGTGTCTGAAGTTCATAGGGGCAAGGCTAGACACCCTCCAGGCAAAGGCCTTCCAGGAGACGCTGGCTCAGGGCTCTGGCCCTGGACATACAACGCCATCCCGCGGTGTCCGCTCGGCACCTGTTGTGCCTACTCGGACACATGGCTTCCATGGTCCATGTCAACCCAGATGCCCGCCTCCACATGAGGGCCGCACAGTGGTGCCTTCGGGACCAGTGGATGCAGGCCACAGGTTGTCTCTGCGACAGAATTGTAATGACCCGCCAGTTGGCGGAATCCCTGACCTGGTGGCAAAATCCCCAGTACCTTGAGGCAGCGATGCCCTTCCAGACTCTGTGCCCCATAAGGGTCCTCACGATGGACACCTCCCTGCTGGGATGGGGAGCCCACTGCGAGGAACTTCGCATCAAGGGCAGCTGGTCACAGAGCGAGAGCAACCAGTAGTTCAACCTTCTGGAATTATGAGCGATACACTTAGCCTTCAGAGCCTTTTGTCTCCGCCTACATTGCCAACCCATATTGGTCCAAACAACCAGGTGACGATGTTCTAGATGAACAAGCAGGGGGCACGGGGTCCCACATCCTCTCCCGCAAGTCGATGTCCCTCTGCTCCTATGCATTCCAGCAGGGCATACCCTTATGAGCAATATACCTGCCATGCCAAGACAAGGCACTGGCTGACAGATTAAGCAGGATCCTCCAGCCACACAAGTGGCAGCTGGACCCCAGAGTGGCCAGTCGGCTCTTCCACCTCTGGGGGGAACCATGGATAACCCTGTTTGCCAACCTGGACAACTACCAGTTGCCCCGCTTCTGCTCTCAGCAAGCCCACCCTTCCCAGATGGCAGCAGATGTGTTTCTCATCTCATGGTTGGAAGGTCTCATATACGCCTTCCCACCCACCCCACTAATTGCCAAAATGTTATTCAGGACCCTCCGTGACAAGGCCTTGCTGATCCTAATAGCCCCTCGATGGCCCAGGCAGCCGTGGTTCCCTTTACTCAGTGGAGACTCCCATCCCAGTGGGGAGCACCCCAGGGCTCCTGTCACAGGAGGGGGGTTCTTTCTTGCACCCCAGTCTGGGGTCCCTGTCACTGACAGCATTGCTGCTGAAAGGGTGACTAGCCCCTTTCAGCCTCTCGGAGGAAGTGGAGGAGATCCTGTTGGCTTCTCGTAAGTCCTCCACCAGGAAAGCATATGCCTTCAACTGGCGCAGTTTTTCAGTCTGGTGCACAGAGCATGGGATTAGCCTGTTCTGTCGGATGCAGCTGGTCCTGCAGTGTCTTCTCCATCTCTCTCACTCCGGACTCAAATTGAACTCTGTCAGAGTGCACCTCAGTGCCCTGGCGGCACATCACTATTCGATGGATGGCAAACTCCTCTCGGCCCAGCCATTGGTGACCTGCTTCATGACGGGACTCCTTTTATCAAAACCCCCAGTACACCCTCTGGTGACCGAGTGGGACCTCAATGTCATGCTGGCCCAGCTTACTCGCCCACCTTTTGAGCCCCTGGCTATCTGCCACCTGCGATACCTTTCATGAAAGATGGTGTTCCTGGTTGTGTTCAGCTCCGCTTGCAGGGTCAGTAAGCTTCAAGCCTTGGTGGCAGAGGTGCCTTACACCAGGTTCTACAAGAACAGGGTTGTGCTCCACACGCATCCCAAAATCCTTCTGAAGGTGGTATCGCCTTTTCACCTCAACCAGGAGGTGCTGCTCCCCACCTTCTTCCTGAGGCCTCATGCCAATAGGGCGGAGACTGTCCTCCACACCTTGGATTGTAAGAGGGCCCTGTCCTTCTATATTCAATGTACGCAGGGCCACTCCGCTGCTCAGCTTTTTGTCTCGTATGACCCAGTAGACTGGAGGAAGCGGTGACCAAGCGTACGCTATCTACCTGGGTGGCAGACTATATCAACCTCGCCTATGAGCAGGCAGGGCTCTCACTGGACGGCCGGATCACGGTGCACTGTATCAGGGCCATGGCGGCCTCCGTGGCAAATCTGCGCCCCGTCCTGATGATGGACATCTGCCAGGCCGCCACCTAGTCTTCCGTCCATACCTTCACAGCTCATTATTGCCTGGAGAGGGAGTCCCGATGAGACAGTGCCTTAGGCCAGGCCGTGCTCCGTAATCTTTTTGAGATCTAGGCAGCTCCTACCCTCCGGCCCTTCTGTGTTCAGGCTACCGGAGTGCTGGTTTCCATCGGACACCCCGGTCCTGCCACAGTCTGTATCTGCGGACTCAATTGCTGCTGTTCACGGTTCCCCTTGAGGGCAACTGTGGTTTCCTCCTATGGGCTTGCGGTAGCCTGTAGATAGGGAGTCCCTTATGTGAGGACTGACTTCCTGCTTGTTCCCAGAGAAAGCATAGTTACTCATCTGTAACAGGTGTTTTCCAGGGACAGCAGGAATCAGTCCTCACAACCCTCCCTCCTCCCCCTTGGAGTTACTTCTTTACCATATTTTATTTTTTTGCCGTCTTTTAGCTATGCCATCTGACTGAGTAAGATGGCACCCTTGGGCAGGAAGGGGACCACGCATGTGTGGTGGCATCTCCCAAAGGCTTTCTTTGGAAGCTGGGGGGATGATTCTGCAAGGGCTCTGTCGGCACCGATGTCATCCATATGTGAGGACGGATTCCTGCTGTCCCCTGAGAACACCTGTTACAGGTGAGTAACTACGCTTTTTTTCATTGGACCCAGATATGCAGGCTATAAATGGAAATTCTTATTCTAGAAATTAAATGATCTCAGTTTGGTTTCAAATTACATTTACTGGGAGTTTATTTTACCAAACTGGTAAAAATGAACACGAGAGCTGCCATACAGACTGAACCAAAGGTCTGTTGAATCCAGTCTCCTGGGCTGGCAATTCAGGTCACAAGCACCTGGCAGGATCACAGTTGAAGAAGAAAGATTAATGTACAAACAATCAAAACACATGTTTGCTTATATATTGAATGGAATGTGCTTATAAACTGATAGTCATATAAGGATAAAATCTCAGATTCAGCTCTTCCTGAGTTTTATGGATTTGTCTGTCTTTAGCAGCTACTTTTTATGCTACCCCATGTGTAACAAAATATCTTTCTAGTCTCGCGGGCACATATTAACTACTTTGAATAAAACATTATAGCATGGCATATGCCAGGCTTGCTGTGCATTTTTTGCTTTTGAAAAGAAGCACCAGTTGCTTGAGAAGGGGACTGAGCAACGACCTTTTGTTTTGGTTGCATTCTGTTGCGATTCTGCCTTGATTTTTGTGTACTTGAGTGGTGTGTTAAAGCATTTAAATACCCTAGGCATAATCCTGGAACAGTGATTAAACCTGAAGTCGCATATTAATATAACTAAGATGATTTATCCCAAATCACAAACCCTACAACACCTACGCCCACTACTTGAACCATGTGACTTCTGCAGTGCAGTCTCCCCACATTTCGACTATTGTAACATCATATACCACGGATGACCAAAATCCACCCTTCATTCCTTACAAATGTCACTATACACAGTGACCCACATCATACAAGGAACAAGATACAAACAAGCACATAACGCCGTTTCTGAAGCACCTACATTGGCTTCCCATACTAAGCTGAAGCAAGTACAAAATCCTGTTGTTCACTTTCAAAATAAATCTCAACCAATCAGCCTCCCACTTACAAACCCTACTACTCAAGACTCAAAGTAACAGGGCCATAAGGCAAAGCACTCAAAATATGCTCACAGTACCACTTGAAAAAATGAAAGCAGCCGATATGCCTACACACGATCTTTTGCACTCTGTTTTCCAAACCTGTGGAACGTGCTACCCGAGAGGATAAGGAACATCAGAGAACTCTGAATATTTCACAGACAACTAAAGACCCACCTGTTTATTGAACACTTTTGGACCAAACACACAGTAACCTAATAGCCTGCCTCACGGATGCTCCCCCCACCTCCAAATATTTAAATACTCCCACTGACCCCAAATGATCATCTTGTTGCTTTAACAACTCCTCCCCCCCCCCCCCCACTCCTAGTTGTCTGTTAAATACCCCCCCTAAAAGATTACACAGGTACACTACCAAAAAACTGCCTCCAGTTTTGCAACTGATTCCTATAGATTTTGGGGTGCTGAATCCAGGAAAAATAGCCAAAATGTTCCATCACGTCACGTTTTCTTGCAATATTAGATTTCTTACCCATATAAGGAATGTTCACATAATTTCTTTTTAGCCGACTGCAGTTTATTTTCTTGGCCCAAAATAGAGGTTGTAATGGTTAACTAACTAGAAACACTCCGTCATGATATTTTAGAGTGTTTTGTATTCATTTTATGCATTAACAGGACAATTGGGAGGCGGGGGGCTAAATCCAGTACTCGCGCTGGCGCATGTTCTTTCCTGTTCGCCTCGCCTCGTTCGCTCGCTCAAACACGGTGGTTGCGACATGAACGTTCCTGTCAAATTTCAGTTTCTTGCAAGTTCATTATTACCTTTTGTTTGCTCAGTCGTAATCCAGCTTTATTCCGAAGTGGTTCACTACAGTTGTAGTTTGCAGTGCTGTGTATTTGTGATGGCTCACAGAGCCAGAGGTTGCGTCAACTCTCCGGACAGTTTTTGTTTTATTTGTGGGGAATATACCGTGAAAAAGCGGCAGAGGAACATTTCTGCATTTATTAAAAAAATATATTTCGCCTATTTCGGTTTGAAGTTAGGCAATCAAGACAAACCGTGGGCTCCTCACAAAGTGTGCAAGACATGTGAGGAAGATCTACGCTTATGGATGGAAAGGTAAAAAAACAAGCATTTTGTTTCGGAATACCTATGATGTGGCGTGAACAAAGAGACCACAGCAGTGACTGCTATTTTTGCTCTTGCATTGTGAAGGGATACAACTTAAAAAATAAGAACGTAATAAGTTACCCCAACTTTCCCTCAGCAATTAGGCCTATGCCTCATAGCAACGAAGTACCTGTGCCTGAACCACCAAAATCTTTGGATCATATTTGTGTGGACGGTTCTGATCATGATGAGACTCATCAGATGGCTTTTCCCGATGAGTCCAGTACTTCCGAGTTTGAAACTGAACCAGATCCGAAACCTGAACTTTTCTCTCAAGCTGAATTGAATGATTTAGTCCGGGATTTAGGACTCCCAAAAGATGCTGCCCAACTGCTAGGTTCTCGGCTTAAACAGAAAAATCTATTGTCACCAGGAATAACTTTTTATTGGTACCGCAACCGCGAGACACAATTTTTGAAGTATTTCAGCAAAGAGGAAGATTTGGTATTTTGCAACGATATATACGGAGTGATGGGAAAGTTTAAACTCAAGTATGATCCTGCTGAATGGCGGCTGTTCATTGATTCGTCAAAAGACAGCATAAAAGGTGTTCTTCATAATGGCAACACATTCGCTTCAGTTCCTATTGCTCACTCTGTTATTCTCCAAGAAAAATACGAGAATTTGGCCCTGATTCTTCAGAAGATTCGTTATGATGAGCATAAGTGGATGATTTGTGGAGACTTTAAAATTCTATCCATGCTATTAGGGCAGCAATCCGGTTTCACCAAATATCCCTGCTTCCTTTGCTTGTGGGATAGCCGGGCCCGCGACCTACACTGGGGGAAAAAAGACTGGCCAATTCGGGAGTATTTGAGACCCGGTGAGAAAAATGTTCTTCATGAGAGCTTGGTACCTCGTGATAAAATTCTATTACCACCTCTCCACATTAAGTTGGGTCTCATTAAGCAATTCATCAAGTCCCTTCCAAAAGATGGTGAGTGCTTTCGGTACCTTTGCTCAAAGTTCCCCCGACTTTCTGAAGCAAAGCTAAAGGAAGGAGTGTTTGTTGGCCCTGATATAAGGAAACTCATTTCAGATGGAGCATTCGCTGAAACGATGTCTGAGAAGGAAAAAGAAGCCTGGGATTCCTTCAAGGATGTTGTTCTCAAATTCTTGGGGAACAGGCGGGATGAGAACTATAAGGATATTGTTGCCAGGATGCTCAATGCCTTCAAAGAACAAGGCTGTAACATGAGCCTGAAAGTCCATTTCTTGCACTCCCATGTGAACTACTTTCCCGAAAACCTGGGGGCGTACAGTGAAGAACAAGGTGAAAGGTTTCACCAGGACATCAAGGACGCAGAGAGAAGGTACCAAGGAAGATGGAACACCACTATGATGGCTGATTTCTGCTGGTTGCTGCTGCGGGAAACCCCAGATGAAAAATACGCCAAGCAGCGCACCAAGAGAAGCATTCGGGGGAAGAAGAAACGGGCCCACCAGGAAATTGATTGACCCAAGAATGACTTTAAAATCTAAACTGTGTTGACAAATATCGTGTTTTTACTAAACTTTGAAATAAAAATTTGCTAGTTATTACCACAGTGTCGGATCTCATTTATTAGAATTTTATTTTCACACCATCGGGTGTTTGTCTTCATGTATTGCAATGGTGCGGTTTGCATTTTCTATTCTTACATACATACCTGTACAACATTTTTTGCACATTTCTTTGCTTTGCTTTGTGTCTAACCTCGCTCTTATATGCTCAATGTTTGTGCACATGTATGTGGCTGTTTTAAGTGCAGACAATTTTGCTACCATCACAGTGTGTTTTGTTGACATTACTCTATTCTTATGTGCTGCCTTGTTACAATTTTCTTTATTCTTATTTGAATAACTACTAAACAATTAGTATAAAGAATTCATCCAAGAAACTTTTATCTCGATCGCACTCAATCTGAAACGTTCACCTCAAACTGCTAACCCAATGTAGCAAAATATCTGTACGTGATGGAGCAAATTGGTTACCAGATTTGGATTCAGTGCACCAAAAAACGTAAAAATCAATCGAAACATTAGAGGCAGTTTAAAAAAAAATTTTTTTAGTGTACCTGTGTTATGTAACAGCTACCTTGCATAATGTATCCATCATTTTATCTTTTTTTTTTTTAAAGTGCCTTCAAGTCACTGCTGACTCCAGGTGACCTGGGTTTTCTTGATAAGGTATGACCGGAAATGGATTGCCAGGTCTTTTCTTCCGAGGTAATGGAGGAGTGCCAATGGGAATCTAACCTGGATCTCTCAGGTGCTAGGCTGTTACTCTAACCATATCCACCATGGGGTCTGCGTTTAAAATAACACAGGTTAATGTTGGTACACCTTAATAACTGCACTTGATCTCTAGCTCTGGTAAACGCTTGCTTTCATGCAGGAAAATAAACTGCCTTAGAAACAGCACCATCTAGTGGAAACAGTTCATAGTAGATAAGGCAATGATTTTTTTTGTCACAGCATTTTGGAGACCTGAGGGAGACGTTAGAAATATGTGCTGTATATAGTACAGGCATAGGTTCTCTGGCAATGGCATTCTTGGGACAATACATTATCCTAATATTTTATAATATACTTCTGGCATTTCCTTATGTCCGTCTTAATCAGATCTGCCCTCTGATGGGCTACAGTGCTATGATTTTATTTCTAACTCTGTCAAATAGAGGAATAATCTCTAGATAGCTGCTAATTTGGTTAAGTAACTTTATAGCAGGTGCCAGATGCCAGCAAGAGTTTCAGTTCAGCTGAAGGCCCAATGGAGCCAGAAGAAACTGGCAGGTCAAACAAAAAAAATGAAAGGGTATAAAAGACTAGCTTAAATCTGAGTCAATAACTGTCAGGGTTTTTAGTTAAAAGCTACATTTAATTACATTTTTGGTGCATGTTAATTACATTATTTCTGAAGCTCCGAAGAGCTTTCTTTAAAAAAAAATCTTTATTCCTCTTTTTTAATTCCCTGTGTTTTATTTTCCTGTGTAGTACAGCAGCAAAATTAAACTGCAGGATTAATCCATCCTAATAAGCACCAGATAAACTGCATATTAATGTAATTCAGCTATTTGAATACTACAGATAAAGCTCAACAAATAAGCTGTAGGTGATACCTTTATTTGGGACTTTTAATGCTCTGCTGTCCTCCCAAGGTACAATTCCTGCAAGTCTGTCAGAAATGTGATAAGAAAGCCAGCTGTAATAGGGTTAATCTTTTTCTGTATTCTTTCACTTCATTTATCTTTGCTGTTGCCTTACGGTTGCAAACAAATGTTAGCCATTTCATATTTGCTAACCCTGACAGTGTCCCTTTAATAAAGAATATTAGTCTTCAGCCATATCTGTGTTGTATAGCCCTGAAGAGGTTCTTCTGCTGGGAGCACTCAGAGTTGTAAGTAGAGCAGTCCTACCCTGCAACAGTAACCCTTCTAAGTCACATCTGTGTTATTACTCTGCCTCCAATGTCAGCTTAGTGTTGTCTAAATTCCTCCAAGGTCAGTAACTCGAACCAGATGGCATCATTATTCATTAAATTAATCTAAGTCTTTCTGTCCCTCATACAGGCGCATACATACCACCTGTTTAACTTACAATATTATTTCAAGCCATGCAGTTAGTTATATATTAATCACTGACATTTCTTTATCTCTGTGTCTTACAGCTTAATTGCAGGAAGAAATATATCCTTGAAAATCATAGTCTTCTTTCAGCTCATAGTCGCTGGAAATTATTAAAGTTGCCCTGCTATTGTTATAATTAGTCAGTGTATTAAGGCTGTTGCCCTGTGCATGGGAGGAGTGTGATTCAAAGTCACGTGATAATTACGTGCCAAACGTCAGTATGTTAATCGTTTGGGAGACACGAGTCTTCAGTACTGTATAATATGCACTTTTTGTTGGTCTTGAATTTATACTAAAAGATAGATTTTTAGGATTTATAATGTACCACAAAATATCATTTATTCGTAATCAATATGGCATTGCTACACATCAATCTAAGTAAAAAGTGGAAGGAAAAAAGACTTCATTGTTATATAGCTGAAATGTCAGCTCCAGATGCTACTGGTCATTAAAATAAAAAAAAAAACAACCCTTCCAGCTTAATACTTGAATTGTCCTTGACACTGCATCGTTTTTAAACAGTCAACCTCCAATGCTATCGGTGTTTCGCGTTGACTGTGTCAAGGAGTGTGCGCCATGAGCAGAACTGCCGGAGGGGGTCACTCATTGTCCACAGAATGCTGCGTCTTCCCCTACCCATTTGAATATGTATGCAAACGTATGGTTGAACTGTGTGGCATATGCATAGTTGGGGACTTTGCGTTACCTTGAACTGCATGGTCATGGCGCTCATGTAGACTCATTGGAGGAGCCCTGGGGATGGGGTGCAGTGATGGCAACCACACTGACATCGGCAGTGGCAGGCCGCATCAAGTGCATTGCCAGTGAGTGTTAGCAGCAGTGGGCTTTGTGTCAGCAGTGGTGAGGGCCACAGCATTGCCCATGCTCTTCTATGGGAGAGACTGGGGTTGAGAAAGGGGAATGTTAAAGGAGATGGTTTGGAAACAAGATCAGTTCAGGGCACACTCAGAAGGGATCATGGAAACACAGAAAATGAGAGCCCATTGACTGACCGAGTGTATATGTAGGAAAGGGCAAATTCGGCGCCAGGGTATATGTGAGAGGAGAGATTGATACCAGGAGTAGGTGCATTATTTGAAGAATACTAGGCATTGGTGTGATGAAGAGAGCATGGGGCTTGAAAGGGTAGAATAAAAGGACCGGGGTTAGGCAGCAAGAGAGGGTGTGGGATTGTGAAGGACAGCAGGAAGAGGGCAAAGGTAGAGAAACCTGCCTTCCTCAGTCCTCATCCTTTCTCCTCTCCCAATCTGGATCCTTTCCTTTTGCTGTAAGAGTAATTAGAAGTCATCTATTTACAATAGTAGTGTTGGAAGTATTGTGCTGCTCCCTGCTAGTGTTTTATAAGCTCTATGCAATATTCTGGGTAGAGAGGTGTATAGAGATGAACTGTCGCTTCATTTTAGAGAAAATAATTTGAAGGAGCATATTTGCCTTGCTTTCTCAGAAGTTACTTAGATTATGACGACGTATCATGACCATCCATCCATTCTGATCAGCCACACCAAGAGCTCAACTTCACAATTCTTCCTGTACCTCAGAAATCCTCTGTGCTTGTCCCATTCTTTCTTGAATTCTGATACCGACCCATCCTAGCCACCTCCATTCCGAGGTTGTGCCAGTTAACCATGCTTCATGCTTTTAAGGATAGATAGCCCTAAATTACAACATTGTGCTCATTTAATAAAAAGTTGTTTTCCCTGTGCTTTCATTCATTAGGCTCCTGCTTACCTGCTTAGCCCTTCAGGAAGCACTGTGATAGCTCCATAGCTTTTTGCCAGACTTAACAGGGGAGAAAGGGGCTCTTCTGAACAGAATACAAACATCCACTGACATGCAGAAAAGTGTAAATTAAGGAGAGTAACTTAAAAGGTGTATTTCTCTTTTTAAAATCATCCAATACTATACAGTATGTGGTGGGGGGGGGGGGTAAGGGAAGGAGGGCTAGGAAAATATTTTGACCTAGATTTTTCTTCCCCATGGCCCTTCCTCTATAAGCCAACTATAACAACTACAGTACTTGCAAGGGTGCACACTGAATCTAACCCAATGATTCTTAAGCAGATTCTCAGGACACACCTAGTCAGTCGGGTTTTTGGGATTCTTACGATGAATATGCATGTGAGAGATTTGCATGCACTTCCTCCATTTTATCCGGAGCTCTCCGCAGGGTATACCCCGATGACTGGGTTGAGAACCACTGATGTAAATTATTGGTGTCTCTGTTACATGGAATTTCCTCTCTAGGAGCAGTGAATGCACTTGCCAGCCCAGTGAGCAGACAGCAGATTTGAGAATCAAACCCAAGAGTCTCGTGTTGTAGTGCACATGGTTTTGAGACTAGTCAACCCATTCTAGAATGCTCCTCTTCAAAGATACTAATGCCAAATGCTGGAATGTGCTGACATGTACCATGTTTTCAGAGGTTCCCCTACATTTCTAAGTACCAATAAAATATACTAGAATGTAAGCACGGTTACAATCGAATGTGAAAAAAATCTCGTATCCTGTCCTGAAATTTAGAATTAAGCTGGATTACATGCCTTGAACTTTAGTTTGGAAAGGTAAGTTGCATTCGAGTATGTGAACTTATTTCCCCAACTCAGAGGATATACAATCAAAGGAAGTGTTAATGTGATATGTTTTTAAATAACACGAGCCTTATTAGTCTCAGTGAGATCTCTCTTTATTAACAATGCAGATAACACAAATGAGTTTGTTAATACAAGTTAGTAAAGGAGGTGAAAGGTCATACTGGAGACAGCGGCAGGTGAAGGGATTTTCCCAAGTTCACAAGGATAAGCAGGATCTAAGCTCTGGCTTCCATGATTCTCAGCTCACTGCTCTAACCAGTAGGCGGCTCCTCTGTCAGGACTACATCATCACAGGCATTCAAAAAAAGGATGGAGCTGCTCTTTCGTTGATATCTTTGCATTGACTTCGTACTGTTTAAATTGCTCATTTTCAATTTTAGAATTCTGCCTAGAATTGGTCCAAAGTGCTTGCTCAAGTTTTTTGTAATACAGTATTCTCAGGGAAGAGCACTTTGCTCTCATCAAGAAGGTTGCTTAGTTATTCTTTCTAGCAGGCAGCGAAGGTCAACTTCCACAAACTGGTGTAAATTATGTCCAAACAGCACCTGCAATGTGTGTGGGGGGAGGGGGAGCCCAAGCAAGGAGGAGGCGCACATGACCCAGTGACCCTGTACTGCTTCCACTTACAAACTTGCCTTACTTGAAGTAACTTTACCACACCACCCTCCCCATTAAAGGTATTGAGCCCAGCAGTCTGAGAAGCAGCTCCCACTGCCGGGCCAAAGTCTTGCATTGTGATTCCATGCTTGTTATGCAAGACTTTGACTTTGCTGGGGGAGTTGCTTCTCAGACTGCTGGGCACAATCCCTTTAATGGGGAGAGATGGCACGGTTACTTTAAGCAAGGGAAGCGTGCTGGCTGGCGAGCTTTTTGGTGGTGGAGGGGATAAATGTTATCTCCAGGAACAAGCAGGAATGAGTCTTCACATATGGGTACATCGGTACCCGATGGAGCCTGAGTGGGAACGCTCCATAGTGTCCAAAAAGAAAGCCTTTGGGAGCATCCCACACGCATGCGTGCTGCCTTCCCGCCCATTCACTTCCCTCTCATCAGTTTTCCGTTTTCTGCGGAGCCGGCAGGACGTAATCTCCAGGAACAAGCAGGAATGAGTCTTCACATATGGGTACGTCGGTACCGACGGAGTCTGCACGGGAACGCTTCCCAGCGTCCAATCAAAAAGCTTTTGGAAGCATCCCACCATGCCTGCGTGCTGCCTTCCCGCCTTTCCCAACTGCCTCTCCTCAGTTTTCGTTTTCCGCGGAGCCGGCAGGACGTCCTCTTGTCACGCTGCCTTCCCACCTTTCCCAACTGCCTCTCCTCAGTTTTCGTTTTCCGCGGAGCCGGCAGGACGTCCTCTTGTCACCGCAGAAAATTCTTGTTTTATTTCTTTAGTTTTCTTGTGGTCGCGGCTGTCTTCCCCAATGCCACCGGTACCGCCGGTGTTTTCTTTTCTTTTCTTGTAAAATCTTCCTTTTTCAAGGGATATTTTTTCTTCATAGTGTCTCACGGTTTCTCAGGCCTTTTAGGCCTCTTCTTTTTCCTTCATGGAACCGCCAGCCACTTCCTCCAAGAAATGTTCAAACTGTGGCGGTACAACTTTATTTTTAGACCCTCGAAGTCGGTGTCTAACCTGCTTGGGTCCTGACAACAGTTTGGTGAGAAGAGGTTTTCAACATCGAGGTTCCCTCGATACACGGTTTCCCTCCAACTTCGGGGCACCGTCCCTTTCTTCTACACAGGATCAGGTAACCCACAAACAGTCTGTTAAGACTAGCCAGCCCTCGAGTGGTAGGTCTCATGCACAGCATGTAGACGGCTCCGGCCTTGCCCTCAAGGGCCCACTGGCTTCAAAACCCCGGCAGGGGTCTTCGGTCTCCAAGCGGTTGAGGGGTTTCAGGTTGTTCCTGTGGTTCACCCCTCACAGAACATACCTGAGCCGTGTCCGGTGGTGGCATCCGCTTCGAGCAGTACCGATACCCCGGCATCGGCACTGGTGTTGGATGAAACACTCCTCACCAGGGATGGTCATCTGGCGTCCTCGGTGCCTTCGGGACCGGTGGATACTCTCCAAACTGACTTTCCATTATCGGTACCAGCACCGATACTACCACCGACGTCGGTACCCTCCAGACGTGCATCGATAGCCTCGATTCCTTCGATGCCGAGTCTGGAATCAATCTCCAGTCTGGAGGACTGGGTACCGACTCGCCTTGGTACCGGCTCTCGGCGGTACCGAAGGCTCGGTTTCGATGATTCGGATCCGCAACTCTCGGTTCCTCTGAGGCCGTTTGAGTTGCCACTGGTTGACCTTCATCCACCGGTATCAGACACTGTACCGAAGTCGGTACCGATGTCCTCATTACCCTTGCGGTCGGTGCCTTCCATGCTTCGCTCATCAGGCTCTTTGCCCTCAATGCCGAGTTTGGAATCAATCTCTAGTCTGGAAGACTGGGTACCAACACGCTTTGGTACTGACACCGATCGATACCGGAGGCTCGGTACCGAGGATAGCGGCCGGAGGTTTTTGGTTACCTCAGTACCGATTGAATTGTCACCGATGGCTGCTCCGATGTCTGTGTCGGGCTCGGCTCCAACATCGGTACCGGTATTGGCATCGGTACCGGTATCCACAGTAGCATCGTGGCCAACTCCTGCCATGCTTTTTCAACAGGATCGCTCCCTTCTATACCAAGCTTGGAGTCGATACCTGGCATGGACGATGTGGTACTGACGGTCGCTGCTCCTGACAGCCAGTACCGGCGACCATCCCTTAAGGATTCCTCACTGCACCGTGCAGGATCTTCTATTCCTATATATTTGGATAGCTCTTTTGATGCTCAGGCTAGTTCTTCAGATCTAACCTGTCCAAAGGAGATTCCCGTTGGAGATCCCTTTTTTCAGAGTTTCCTCCTGGATATAGCAAGATCTCTTGCCATTCCTATCCCGGGACATGATCCTGCACAAGGCTCTGTTTCTACCAAAGCAAAGGAGAACATAATGCTTCCTTTGCATCATTCCTTGCAGGATCTCCTTCTAGGAATGTGGGAAACACCTTTAAGGGTACCCCCACCTTCCAGAGCAACTGATCTCTTATATCAGGTGCCCCCCTTTCCAGGGTTTCAAAAGACTCAACTTCCTCATCATTCCATAGTAGTGGAATCAGCAATGAGGCGGGTAAAGAGTAAGAAAAAGCACTCTTCTTATCCGCCAGGTCATGAGTCTAAGACACTAGATGCCTTTGGACATCAAACCTTCCAGACATCTATGCTTTCTGCAAGAATTCTCTCATATATTTTTTATATGAGTCTATCTCTTGAGAAGGTCACAAAGCAATTACATCTTTTGACTCCTTCCTTTCAGAGTCCAAGAGTGCAGGCTATTCTTCACTGCTTAAGCATCTTCAGAATATCTCTTGGTTTCTTACTCGTGCTTCCCTAGACTCTTTTGAGTCTGTTAGCAGGACTTCTGCTATAACTATAGGGGCACGATGTAGAGCCTGGCTCCAAGCTTCAGACTTGGACAAATGGGCACAGCAAAGACTGGGACATACTCCTTGCACTGGAGACAATCTTTTCAACAAGGAGTCTTTACGTCAGGTTACTCAGTTGTCCACTGACTTATCTGTTCCTAGGGGCTGTTCTGCACCTTCTTCTGTCCCAGTAGGTAGGAAATGTCCTGCCAAACTTTATTCCCATAGGAGAAGAAGGTTTTATGCATCATCTGCCCATCATACAGATGTTCCCAAACAAGGGAAGCATCGTCCTGGTCTGCAGAATTCAACCTCTCACCAGGCTCAACAAACCCAGCAACCACAGGGTTTCTGATCAATCTCCATCAGATGCTTGTGACTCTTGGGGTTAGAATCTGCAGTTGCTTCTTCTCAATAGAGGCAATCCACTGCTGTCATTCTAAATCCTAGACATGGATCTCTTCCCAAAAGACATCCATTTTTTCTATGTTCTATGAGCTGTCAGGATGTTCATGCCTATAGGTCACAGGGTTCTCCTCTTCTTCCTGCTAGGGAAAGAGGTCTAACCACTATCAAACGATAGTTTCCTGTGCCAGCATGTCTTTTTTCCTTTCTATAGACTTACTACTTTGTAAGTCTTCTTCAGCTCCATTCTCTTTACCCTCTTACCGAGCTTTTCCTCTGTAAGAGCGGTATTGCTTCACTGGAGGGCTTTTTCTTCAGCCTCTCTAGTTTTGTTACTTTTCCAGTGCGGAGTTCTCCTCTCTGAGTTGACTCCTCTTTTTTTTCAATCTTGCTTTGAGGCAGTTCATCAGACATGTCCAGAGTTTTCTACTCCTGTTCTGTCTGTTCTTTCTGTTTTTAAACAGTAAGATTCTTTCTGCTGTCTGACAAGCAGCTGCCAATGCAGGAGCCTTAATGTTTGGACCACTGGTTCTTGTCCACCAGCAACCAGATTTGTCCTCCACTAACATTCTGTCTGGTCTTAGTAGTGGCTCCAAGTCAGTGCTGTCATCTGTCTTGGAAATTTTTTCACTACAAGCTTGTTGGATTGTCTTCTCTTTCTGCCATCTCCATTCCCCTGGGTTTGGCAGCATAGTTGACATAGGTACTGGCTCTCCAGCAGCCAGTTCTATCTCCTCATTCTTCTGCATCATGCTCTCTGCAATTCTACAGAGAAGCTCTCCACTATGGGCCCTTGCTAGAGAGCATGAGGGTTTTTTCTCCAACAGCTATCCTAGATGGTTGGAAAAGGCTTTTTCAGTCATGTCTCCCATGACTAGAAAGGTTCTCCCTTTTTTCACTATCTCCTTTTTAATATAAAGGACATAGGCCTTCTCTTACGTGAAAGCTTAAGGAGTTGCCAGTTCCCTGCTTTAGTCCATACTATTTCCAATCGGGAATATGCTTTTCTCCTTGCAGCTTGTCCTCGTAAGAACGCATGATACCTCTTTGCCCTTAAGCAGGTCAGCATGGTATCTCATTTTTATGCGTCTTCTGTTCACTTACCATGCTAGAGTTCTGGAATACTCGGGACTTGCTGGCTGCAGACTGATTTCATCCTCTGCTTTTCACGTAACCGTCCTGGTTATTTCACTAGCTAGCATCCCTGTAGCTCATAACCAGTGGGAATAGATTCTCTATATATCTTCTCAAGTAGGTTCCACCTTCTTGTTATTAGATGAATCTTTCCTCTCCACATTTCCTATGTGAATACCGTTCTGTAGGCATATCTCTGTCTGCTTCTTGCAGACACCCATATAGAGGCCTATGTATATATTCATATCTATAGTATACATCTTACAGATGTCTATGTCTATCATTTGTGTGTATTTTATGCCCTTTCATATCTCACTATAGCTATATTCTTATACGTATATCTATATATCTATCTATATATCTATATCTATATCTATATATATATCTGTCGAGATATTCTATTATCGGTAGATATGTATCTGCATATTTATCTACCTGACTGTCTAGGCTCATATAGCTATATGATTCTGACAGATGGGCTTTACCCATACCTATGCTATCCAGCATGTTTAGGGTTCTACACGCACAACCACTTTCTGTGGTAGTTAACAACTTCCTCCATAACCTTACGGTTTAGGTACCCCTGAAGCTCTCCATGTTCCAGTATCTCTCCTAGCTGACTCCAGTTAGGAGAGACATTGCGAATCTTTAGTTAATCACAGGCTCTAACGCCTCAGGCATTTGTCCTTTCTCTTTGGGATACAAGGGGTTTCCATACCTTTTCCTCCCACAAGGACTGTGCCTGTTTGTCCAAATCGGTCAGCCTTCTCTTTTTGCTCCTAATGGTGAGCCACTCTGTTGCCAAAAGAGTCCGGCTTTTGTCATAAAGCCTTCCGCTGAAGGCCCACAGTTTTTGTACTACCCCAATTATTACTGGGGTTCCCTCTTACCTTTCAGGAATCTGACCTCCACTGTTTTTTCCTACAGGTTTATTACCTCCACTTCACAGTGAGGTCCTCCTTGAGGTTCCTCTACTGGGTTCCCCAGTAGATCCCATGAACCTCCTTACTACTGTCTAATCCTGTTAGGGGAGGTCCATATTGCAATATTTCTTTCAATATCATTGATGATAGTTACCATCCACACATGGACTCCTTGTCTGCAGTCCTATGCTAGGTTAGCTGTTCCACAGCGCTTTTCTTTTTCAACTCCTACCCTCCATCCTCAGGATGCCTGGTGTTGTGGGGGATAGCATGTTCCATCCTATGACATGCTGAGACTCCAGGCATCTTAGCTTGGGAGTCCCCATATGTGAAGGCTCATTCCTGCTTGTTCCTGGAGATAGCACGGTTACTTACCTGTAACAGGTGATCTCTGGGAACAGCAGGAATAAGTCTTCACAACCCACCCACCTCCCCTAGGAGTTGTATCTCTCTATCTCTATCTTTCCCTTCTCTCTCTCTCTCTCTTTGTCTCAGCTCGAAACTTAACTGAGGAGAGGCAGTTGGGAAAGGCGGGAAGGCAGCACGCAGGCGTGGTGGGATGCTTCCAAAAGCTTTTTGATTGGACACTGGGAAGCGTTCCCGCGCAGACTCCGTCGGTACCGACGTACCCATATGTGAAGACTTGTTCCTGCTCTTCCCAGAGATCACCTGTTACAGGCAAGTAACTGTGCTTTCCTGTCACCGCAGAAAATTCTTCTTTTTATTCTTAGTTTTTTGTGGTTGCATCTGCCTTCTCTCGACGCCATTGGTACCACCGGTGTTTCTTTCTTTTTACTAAAAAAATTTATTCTTTTCTCTAGGAATTTTTTCCTGTTTAGTACCTGACTGTTTCTAGGCCATTAGGCCTCTACCCTTTCCAGGCCATTAGGCCTCTACCCTTTCCATTATGGAAAAGCCAGCCACTATCCTTAAGAAATGCCCAAAGTGTGGCGGTACAAATATATTTTTAGACACTCATTCTTGGTGTCTAAAATGTTTAGGCCCTGACCATTGCCCACTGGAGTGTCTTTCCTGCTGGAGCTCAAACAGAAGAAGTCTTCAGGATCGAGCACAACTCGATACCCGGTTCACATCGGACTCGATGTCACCAGCCAGAATATCTTCTTTTTCACAGGATCAGGTAACCAAACAAAAGTCTGTTAAGACTAGCCAGTCCTCGAGTGGTAGATCTCCTAAGTATCGAGATGCCTCTGGCCTTGCCCTCGAGGACATTTTGGCAATAAAGCCCCGGCGGGAGTCTTCGGGCTCCAAAGCATTAATGGGGCTTCAGGTTGTTTCCGGGGTTCTTACCTCGATGAACATACCTGGGCCATGCTCGGTGGTTGTGGCCGCTTCGAGCGGTACCGACACCTCGGCATCAGCTATGGTGATGGATGAAACACTCCTCACCGATGAACGTAGTCTAGCACTCTCAGCTACTTCGGTACTGCTAGAGTTGCTGCAGACCGTTCCTCGAATATCGGCTTCAGTACCGGTATCGATATCGGCATCGGTGTCGGTACCGTCCATGCTTGCTTCGACAGACTTGCTTCCTTCGATGCCGAGCCTGGAATCACTCTCTAGCATGGAGAGGACTCTGTACCGACCTCGAGCGGTACCGAAGACATCGCTTTAAAGAAAATCCGATGCTTTATCCTTTCAAGTCTTCCGATCCCGATGACTGGGATGAATCCCTCGGTACCAAGGCTGAATTTTCAACAATTCTAGCCTTTACCCCCTCATTTTAGGGGGTTCTCCTCAGAAGAGATTTCTTTTCAAGCTTTCCTGCTTGATATGGCAAAGTTACTTGCCATTTCTATACCTGCTAAGGAATCCATACCAGGGGATTCAGAGACTCTGCAATTCCCTTGCATTCCAAAGGAGGTGATCATGCTTCCTTTGCATCAGATCTTACAGGATCTACTATTAAGAATGTGGGAAACTCCTTTAATGGTACCCCCACATTCTAAGACCCTTGACACTATGTACAAGGTGCCACCTTCTCCAGGTTTTCAAAAGACTCAACTTCCTCATCATTCTATTGTTGTAGAATCAGCAATGAGGCGTATTAAGAGTGCAAAGAAGCACTCCTGTTATCCGCCAGGTCGTGAGTCTAGGACTTTAGATGCCTTTGGACATCGCTGCTTCCAGGCATCCATGCTTTCAGCAAGAATTATCTCATATATTTTCTATATGGGATTATCTCTTGAAGAGGTCACAAAGAACTTAAAGCTTTTGAACCCTTTTCTTCAAGAACATAAAAGAGAAGACTATTTCTTATTAGTCAGTCATGCTCAAAATGTCTAAGTTTCCTGAACTGTTTTGAGTCTATTAGCAGAACTTCTGCTATAGCCATAGGGGCATGACGTATGGCCTGGCTCCAAGCTTCAGACTTGGACAAATGGGTACAAGAAAGGCTGGCAAATACTCCTTGTACTGGTGAAAATCTCTTTAACAAGGATGCTTTATTCCAAGCTAATCAGTTAAACACTGATATTATTGCTTTCAGAGGATTGTCAAAACTTTCCTTTATCCCAGCTAGTAAAAAATCTCCTAAAAAACGTTTTCCCCCTAAGGGGGGAAAATTTTATTCATCTTCTACCCATCATGCAGATGTTTCCAAAGAAGGGCAACATCAAACCAGGCTAAGAAAATCAAAACCTCAACAGGCTCAACAAACCCAGCAGTCGCAGGGTTTCTGATATTTTATTCATTAAATCTCTTTTTCCTATTTGAGGTTTAGAACTGCTAACCTACCTCTTATCAACAGAAGCATCTACAGTTCATCTCATCCTTACTGAGAGATCAGTGATACACTGACTCAATCCTCGACTCTAGGCATGAATCTCTTGCCACAAGAGAAATCCATTCTTTTAGCTCCTAGAGCTATTGAGGATAATCATGCCCTACAGGTAATTACAAGGTACGCTATGCCCTTCACCTTGACACTTTTCCTGTACGAGGATGTCTCATATTTTTGACTACAGGGGGGCTTTACCTTTTTCAGAGACTTACCAAATTGTAAGTCTTCACAACTCTATTACTTTCTATCCCTCTTAGTCGAGACATTCAGTCTAAGAGTGATACTATTCAATTGGAGGGCTTACTTTTTAAAGCCCATAGGATTTTCTTCAATACCTACACCAGTAAGTGGTTTCCATACAGAGCTTTCTTCTCCTTTGCAATCTTCTCAAATATTTCTTTTAAGACAGCTTATCAGACCATAATTGAGTTTTACCACTCCTAATTATGTCTGTCGGGCCTTTTCCAATCTATAGGACCTAACTTTTTCTGCTGTCTTAATAACAGATAATTCCAAGAGAGATTCCAAAACCTACTTGGACAATTTATCATTGCAGGCAACCGGCCTGTCTACTATTCTTAGCCATCTTCAATTCTCTTTGGCTCCAACAGAATAGATTAGGTTGCACACTGGCAATTAAACAGCCAGATCTCACCTAAACAACCTACAATATGCTCTCTGCAATTATACAAAAAAGCTCTGCAACTATGGGCCTTTGCCAGAGAGCGTCAGAGCCATTCCTAGTAGGTAACTTCCAGATGGTTAAAAAGGTTTTCCCCAGTCATGTTCCTACATGACTAGTTTCTCCTACTCTTATCATCTTCCTTAAAAATTTCCTTATAAGGAAAAGGAACCAGGGCTTAGACCACGTGAAAGCATAAAGAATTGCTCAATTCCCTGGATTGTTCCATATCTCCAGTGGAACTCTTGCAACAGGGATACATTCCTTTTCACTGTAGTCGGTCCTTGTCTAGTGCATTCCTTCTAATTCCCAATACTTCATTGAAGCTTATGCTGAACAAAGAACGCATGATACTCATATTGCCCTCATAGAGGGGCAAACATGGTATCCCCTTATATTGCATCTTTTTCTCCACACTGAAGTTATAGAAGGATCCAGACTTGTTGTCTTAAGACTAAGGATCTCCTCCTGCACCCCTTCACGTAGGTCTCCATTTCTGGTTATTCAAAAGGCTAGAATTTTTAAAGAAATCTAGACCTCTCCTAAGTAAGAACATTCCACTGGTTTCCATGTAACCTTCTTCATGGTTCTTCCACGTGTAACCAGAAAAAGATTCTCTATCTATATTCTCAAGCAGGTCTTACCCCTTCTTGTTATTAAGTGGATCTCTCTCTCTGTCTGTCTTTCTCTGTCTCTCTCTCTCTATATATATCTATATCTCTCTCTCTCTCTCTCTCTCTCTATATATATATATATATATATATATATATATATATATATATATATATATATATATAATCTGTTTTTGAAAGATTTGTTACTGTCCATATTAATGCTGTTCCAGCATACCATAGCATTTTAAATGGACAGCCAATTTCTATGGTAATTAGAAACTACCTTCTTTTACTGTAACCTTTCTGGTTACCTTGCATCTGAAGCTCTCCATGTAAAGTCATTATCCTAAGCGACATCACTTAAGGAAGACATTACTGATCTTCAAGAAATTGGAGGCTACACCGCCTACCACAAATGTTCTTTCTTTCATTTGGATAGAGGGGTCTTAAAGACCCATCCTTTTTCTGCAAACCAGTCAAATTTATCTTCTGTCTTTCCTAGAGCCTTATTCTGCTCCAAGGACAAAGAGCTTCAAACTTTGGCCTACAGAAGCTTTTGCTTCTCCTCTAAAGTCCAACCTCATAAAACTCCCCCAGTTTTTCTTTTGGGATTAGTTCTAGCCATTAAGGCTTCTGACCTCTGCCTGTATTGCAAAATTTATTTTCCTCTACTTCACAGTGGGGTAATTTCTTTGAGGATAATGTACTGGCTCTTAGCACCAGACCATATTACCCTCAACAAATACTTTCACAATACTTTGAGTAAGGTCCACATTAGAAAACTGGAATTCAATTTTTACTAACATTTATTATTAACACAAGGACTCCCCTCTAGACGCCTTGTTTAGTCCAGCTGTTCCACAGCACACCCCTTTTAATTCAACTCCTCCCCTCCATCCCTTGGATGCCTGAGGTTCTGTAAAATAGCATGGCCCATCTATTAGATTTGCAACATGCTGGGACCTCCTCCAGGCATCTTTAGCTTGGGAGTCCCCATATGTGAAGACTCATTCCTGCTTGTTCCTGGAGATAGTACAGTTACTTACCTGTAACAGGTGATCTCTGGGAACAGCAGGAATAAGTCTTCACAACCCACCCACCTCCCCTAGGAGTTGTTCTCTCTCTCTCTCTCTCTCTAATTTGTCTACTTCCCTCCTTCAGTCTCAGCTACAAACCCAACTGATGAGAGGGAAGTGAATGGGCGGGAAGGCAGCGCGCATGCGTGTGGGATGCTCCCAAAGGCTTTCTTTTTGGACGCTGGGGAGCGTTCCCGCGCAGGCTCCGTTGGTACCAACGTACCCATATGTGAAGACTTATTCCTGCTGTTCCCAGAGATCACCTGTTACAGGTAAGTAACTGTGCTTTACCCCCTCGCCATTACCATTGAAATTGCTACCATCACCATGGGGGAGGAGAGAGGGGGTGTGTATTTCACCCCCCTTCTCATCACCTCCATGGGGCCCTCGTGAATTTCTGCCAGTGACAATAAGGGATAAAACTGTTTGGTAAAGCTCCTCCTATATGGAATCATCTTCCTCTAGAGCTCAAAATAGAATCAAGCTACCTTTATATGCTGAAAGAAGTTAGAAGCATTCCACTTCTGTCAATTAACCTCTGGATTGTAACTTGAGAACTGGTTGCTGTAAATTATTTTTATTATGAGGATGGTATTTTACATTTTTTTAAAGGATTTAGGATTTTAAATTGTATTATGTGGATGTTTTTATTTTTATACATATGATGTAACCTGCTTGGTTCTCTTTTGGGGCATAGAGTGGGATATGAATCCAAAACTAAATTAAACACTTATCAACTTGCAGGTTTAAATTTTCTTACTTTCATGCTCTCAATGATTTTTCCCTCTGTGCCTTTTCCTGATACGTGCCAAAGCAGTCATGCTTGTGCCAAAAAGGTGGAAAAAAGCCACTAAAGTATCTGGTTAAAAAGATGTCTTGATTCATTCTTTGACATTACTAATGTTGTGCTAAGTCTGCTTCCATTCCTCCTTTCAGGCTTGTATAGATGTGAGAGCAAGTTCAGTGTTCTGGCAGCAGATGGCGGTGTTGCAGGCCATGGAAGGACAGCCTCAATTACCAGAATGGCTCTCCACACATCCCTCCCATGGGAAGCGCGCAGAGCAATTGGACAGGCTCATACCTGAGGTGAGTGCATGCAGGAATGGGATTCCTTTTTTTTTATCAGGCAATCCCTTGCCAGTAATAGTTTGTCAGTTCAGGAGCACAGGTGTTAGAACATGTGTACTTGTGTGTGTGTGTGTTCATTACTCATGTATTAATTTGCCACTACGGAATGTATTTTATGCAGAAATTTTCCTCGGGGGAGAGGGAAAATTGAGCCTTTGAACGGGAACCAGCTTAATGCTGCCTTGACAGTATTTTTACAAGAAAATCAGCTTAACTTTTATTTTTTTAAAGACCGGCAGGGCCTAAGTTCAGGGGACTGCAAAGTGATCCTATAACTTTAATGGCCTTTGCTAGCTGATGGTGAGAGATGGGAGGGAGCTGGGGAGAAGATAGACTACTTCACCTAATTAGTTCTAACATGCCAAGAAAAAGACTTAGTTTTATTGGCTCTGAGGCTGTAAGCGCCGATGGCAGGGTGGGCTGTTGTGTGCATGTGGACGGGGGTGGAGGAGGACAGGGCAGAGAGAGTTATTTTCTTTTTCCTGTTTTTCTCTCTCTCCTCTCCCTCCTCATTTCCCAGTCGTTCCCTCTTTTCCTCTGCCGCCTCCACGATCTAAATATGAGTTGCCTTTGGCACTGGCTACCTGCTTTTGCTAATGATACTGACAGTTTTCATCTTGAGAAAGAGAGAGGCTTGGGAAATGCGATAGTTTCTTTTGGTCTTTAGGTGCTCCATGTAATTTTTTTTTATCTTTACAAGTTGTGTACAAAACATACTGAATTTAATGCACTTTTTCAGAAAATGAGCATTCCAAACTGCAAAGATTTTATTAGAGCAAAGGATGATTTTGGAACTAGAGCTATTTTTCCACTGCTTCTCAAATGCTTAATTTCCTGATTCTTCTATCCATCCTCTCCTCACCGCTCCTCCCCCCCCCCCCCCAACTACAAAGTAATGCAGAGAGACACCTCCATCAATTGCAAAGACACATCCTTCGAGTATCCTGTACTAAGGACTGGTCTGGGAATACACCGAGTAATCAAGTGAAGCTATCAGTTGCTAAGAACTCAATTGTTACCATTCGTTTCTGAAGATAGGTGCATTGGTTTCTCATTTAGGGATCCGCTAACAGACATTTGAACTCTATCTCATCATTCTCTCTACCCATTCTGACCACACATGGCTGGGCTGAGTACTGTGATCAGTCTTCTATGCTTTTAACTTTGCAAATGCTGCACTGAATCAGACACAAGGAAATATAAGAATCTTACACAGTATGTCACTTTTATTCTTTCCAACCCAATGGAAGTGGGAAAGAAATATATAAAAGGAGTTGAGAATGTCTGCCTGTCTGATTGGGGGCAAAGTAGCTCTTGGAAATTTTAACAGAATGGGATAAAACTTGGAATGTTGGAAAAACTGGTAAAAAGATACACCAAGTTCAAAAGTGGGCAAAATCGTACTGGGGGGTCCAAAGAAATAAGCTCCCCAAAAAACTAGCCCAATATAATGATTTCCAATTTCTGTAGCATAGAAATTTACATACAGTGAAACATAGCAGTTAGCGAATTGTTCCTTTCAAACTGTCTTCTTTTCCTCTACTCTCTCAATCCCCCAAAATGTCCCCACCAATAAAAAATAGCCCCCTCCCACAATTGCCCCACCACCTGCACACTGCTCCAGCCCCAAAAAATACCGCTTTGCAATTGCCCTACCAACCCACTAAATGCTGCCATCATGAAAAAAAAACAGCTCCCACAACTGCCTCACTTCCTTTGCTTCTTCCCCACCACACACCGATAACTGTCCCCACCCCAAAAAAACATTCCACAACTGCCTCACGCCCCCACCCCAAAAAACATCCCACAACTGCCTCACGTCCCTCACCACGTCCCCACCCCAAAAAACAACATCCCACAACTGCCTCTTCTCCCTCGCCAATTCCCCACCGCACACCAGTAACTGTCCCCACCCCAAAAAACAACCTCTCACAACTACCCCACCCTAAAACAAATACCCCTGCAACTTCCCCTTCACCATGCCTACTAGCCAACTCCTTGCAAGCTTCCCCACCCCCAAAACCTACCATGCCACAACTGCCCGACCCCAAAAAACACTCTCGCAACTGCCCACTCCCATAAAATACCCCCTCACAACTGCCCCACTACCTCACAAAATGTCCCAACTCCAAAAACTACCCTTCTACAACTGCCTCACCCCTACAAACTGCCCCATTCATGAAACCTACTGTCCTGCAGTTGCCCCCCCCAAAACTATCCACTCTAACTGCCTCACCAACTTGCAAATTGTTCCTATCTCTTAAAAAAACCCCATTCGCTTGCCAATGTCTTATCACCCCACAAATTGCCCCATACCTTAAAAAAATTTCAGAAACCCCAAAATTGATCCACCACTGCAAACTGCCCTCTGCAACTGGATGATCACCTCACCAAATGTCCCTGCATCTGCCCCACCACCCCACAAACTGCCTCCACTCCCAAAAATTACTACCTTCCTAATTGTCCCCACCCAAAGCTACTCCCCCTCAACTGCCCCACTATCCTACAAACTGCCTCACTCCTGAAAACTCCCTACTGTAATTGCCCGCCCATCCTGCAAACTACCCCACTTCCAAAACTACTTCTCTACAACAAACTACATCCTCTGTGAGTGCTCCACCACCCTCAGCTACCCCACCACAGATACAGCATGTGCACAGCACACACAACAGACACACACACATGGATTACAGGAAATTCCCAATCTGTGATGTGCTGCATTTTAAATTATTCACTCGTACATTTCATTTTCTTCGCATATTTCTACTGTGACTGAATTGTATTGCTTTCTTACTGACTGCTATCTGTACCATTAGCTAGTATCTATTTCTCCAGGACCAAGCAGGAAGTCAGTCCTCATATATGGGTGACGTCGGCGCCGACGGAGCCCTCGCGGAGCAATTTTCCCCAGCTTTCAAAGAAAGCCTTTGGGAATTGCAGCGTGCATGCGCGGTCCTCTTCCCGCCCAAGGGTGCCATCTTGCTCAGTCTTCTTTTTTCCGCGGAGCCCTACAGACGTTGCCTGTGAATCCCCACAGAAAAGTTGATTTTTTTCTCTATTTTTCTCTTTTTTCTTCGGTTCGACGCCGGTTCTTTTCCCGCCCGGACTCGCGACGCCGGTTGCGAGTCCGTCCCTTATTTTTCGGTTTTTTGTCCTTCGTGACAGATTTCGCGCCTTTTTCCTTTTTCCCTGGCAGCCCGGTCATTCGACCTCGCAGGGGCCCTTTTTCCCCCGATGGCTGCCAGCGGCTTTAAAAAGTGTGATCTCTGTAAGAAACTCATGTCTCTTACAGACACTCATGACTTCTGCCTCCGCTGCCTCGGCCCAGATCATGACTCCCTGATCTGTGTGCCATGCGGCAAAATATCCTCAAAAGCATTGAGGAGTCGGCAGCATCAGCGGGAGCGTATCTTCTCTGACTCCGGCCGGGCTCGGACCTCGTCAGAGGCTTCAACGTCTCGGGACTCTGGTCCTGAGCATCGTCGAAGTTCCTCTGAAAGGGGGTCTCCTACCCGGGAACATCATCGGAAGAGGAAACCCGCGAGGGCGGGATCGGTGGACGCTCCTGGTTCCTCGAGGGCCAGGTCGCATAGCCCCGACTCCCGTCCCGGGTCCTCGGAAATGGAGAGGCCGTCAAAACATCCTCGACTCGAGGTGGACTTGCCCGCTCACGTGAGTACTGTTGTCCTCGTTGACTCGCCTCCGAAGGACCCGACGTCGGGCCCGATGCCGTCGGGGCCCGAGTCGGGGGCTGCTGGGTCTCCTGAGCTCGGACTCAGGTTGACGGCCTTGGAGAGCAGTCTGACTGCCTTCTTGGACCAGCAGCGGGTATTGATCGCTGGCCTCGCCGGTGCTTCTGCCCTGACCGCCGGGACGTCGACCTCCAAATCGACCCCGGAGACCGAGCCGATCCTCGAGTCCATGGGGGCTCGAGTCGATCCTCGGTCGAGGTCTCCTTCGGCCTCCCGTTTGGGACCGAGGTCGTCGACGCCGACTCCCTCGGCGTCGGAGCGGATTGCATCGGTGCCCGCCCGACCGGAGCCGCTCGACTCCTCCTCCGAGGAGTCGGCCTGGGAATCTGAGGACGAAGAGTCACCTGGTTACTTTCGGACTCGGTGTGTCCCTTCGGACTCCCCCGAGTCCGAACCTCGGAGACGGTCCCCCCCGGAGGATACCCGGTTCTCGGACTTCGTGAGGGATATGGCCAAGGCCTTGGCCTTCCCCGCGGATCCCGAGGAGGAGCCTCGAGTCGAAGAACTCGATGCCCTCCAATATGTCTCCCCCGAAGGAGGCCTTTATTGTACTGGTTCCTCCGATGCTGGAACGACTTCTCTTCCGCATGTGGGAGAGCCCGGCGTCGTCGCCGGTATTAAGCAAGCGGGTCGATTCCATTTATCGAATCCGCAAGAGCCCCGGCTTCCAGAAGGCACAACTACCGCACCATTCCATGGTGGTGGAATCGGCCATGCATAGACTTAAGAGTCAAAAAATGCACTCCTCGGTGCCCCCTGGTAGGGAAGCCCGAAGCCTGGATGCCCTCGGTAGGAAGTGCTTCCAGGGCTCTATGCTTGCTTGTCGAGTCCAGACATACCAGCTCTACATGGGCATGTATCTCCGAGACCTGGCTAAGGAAATAGCCGGGTTCTCTGCTGGTCTCTCCGACGAACCTTTGCAGAGGTTCCAATCCTTGTCTACTGGTATTCGAGAGTGCTCCAAGTTTATATCTCGAGCAGCCTATGATGGTTTTGAGGCTTCGGCTCGAGTAGCTGCGGCCGGCATCGGTGGACGCCGCCAGGCTTGGCTTCAGACGTCCGACCTCGAGCCCTGGGTACAGGACAAGTTGGTCGATGTCCCCTGCCGAGGTGATAACCTCTTTGGCAAGCCCATGGATGAGAAGGCTGCACAAATCGAGACGGAGACTCTCACCAGGACTCGTCTCTCAAGGAAGACCTCTGCCCCTTCTCAAAAGAAGAAGGCCTCGGGGAAAAAGCCCTTTTACCCGAGGAAAGGTGCTGCCTATAAATACTACCCTCAGTATCAGGCCTCAGCAGCTCCCCCACAGGGAAAGCAGGCCAAGGGACGGGGTAATGGGTCCCGTAGGCAGCAAGCCCCCAAGCCTGCACCACCGGCCCCTGCTCAGCAGAGTGGGGGATTTTGACTTCCTCAGCATAGCCTCTCCCCCTCAGCTGGTTTCTCTCAGCACAGGAGGCCGGCTGGTCCACTTTGCCCAAAGGTGGTCCAACATCACCACAGATACCTGGGTACTTCACATAGTTCAAGAGGGTTATCTTCTTCACTTTCACCAGGTACCTCCCTCCTACTTTCCGGGGGAGCCTCCCAGACTGCCTTTGCACAGGGCCTTACTCCTTCAGGAGTTAGCAAGTCTTGTTCAGGAACAAGCCGTGGAACCGGTGCCCCACCACCTGAAGGGCCAGGGGTTTTACTCCAGGTACTTCCTGATTCCAAAAAGAACAGGAGGCCTCAGACCCATCCTGGACTTGCGAAACCTCAACAAGTTCCTTGCAAAGGAAAAGTTCAAGATGCTTACCCTTGGAATCCTGCTGCCCTACCTCCAGCAGGGAGACTGGCTATGCTCCTTGGATCTGAAAGATGCGTATACTCATATCCTCATTCATCCGGACCACAGACAATATCTCAGATTTGTTGTGGAAGGGAATCATTACCAGTACAGAGTGCTGCCCTTTGGCCTATCCTCCGCACCCAGGGTGTTCACCAAATGCCTCGCAGTGGTGGCGGCTTATCTGAGACTTCAAGGTCTGTTTGTGTTCCCTTACCTGGATGACTGGCTCATCAGAGCCCAGTCTTCCCAAGAAGCCACTCAAGCCACTCATCGCACTGTGGCTCTGCTCCAGCACTTGGGTTTTGTCATAAACTTCACAAAGTCCACTTTGCTCCCCTCTCAAAATCTCGAGTTCATCGGCGCCCGGTTGGACACACTTCAGGCGCGGGCCTTCCTCCCTCTGGACAGGGCCAAGCGGCTCATGGATCTCGCCGGCCACTTTCACAGCAATGCGCTGGTCTCAGCCAGGCGCTTTCTGCGACTGCTCGGCCATATGGCTTCCACGGTCCATGTGACCCCCAATGCCCGACTGAACATGCGTCCTGCTCAGTGGTGCCTTCGCAATCAATGGCATCAGGCCACGGGGAGCCTAGCGGACTCCGTACAGATCTCCGACCAGCTGGTCTCTTCTCTACAATGGTGGCTTCATCTGCCAAACCTGGTACTAGGAGTGACTTTTCAGCCCCTTACGCATTCTCAGGTCCTGACGACCGATGCTTCTCTCCTGGGTTGGGGAGCACATTGCCAAGGGACATGTACTCAAGGCCTCTGGACTCCTTGGGAGTCTGCTCAGCAGATAAACTTCCTGGAGCTCAGAGCCATCCGCCTAGCGCTCAAGGCATTCTCTCACCTGGTTTCTCACCAGTCGGTGCTGATACAGACAGACAATCAGGTTGCAATGTTCTACGTGAACAAACAAGGCGGAACAGGCTCCTTCCTTCTCTGTCAGGAGGCACAAAAACTATGCTCTTGGGCAGTCCACCACGGCATCATCCTCAAGGCTGTCTATCTCCCAGGTCAAGAAAATTACCTGGCCGACAAGCTCAGCAGGATCCTCCAGCCACACGAGTGGAGGTTGGATCCGCTGGTGGTTCAGCGGATCTTTCTCAAGTGGGGCCTCCCCACCATGGATCTGTTTGCCAGTCCTCTGAACCGGCAGCTGCCCAGATTCTGCTCTCGACAGCCGCATCCTCTCCGGGTAGCGGCGGATGCTTTTCTAATTCCATGGTCCACCGGCCTCTTGTATGCCTTTCCTCCCATGCCACTGGTGTCTCGGACGCTCTTCAAGGTTCTCAGAGACAAAGCATCGATGATCCTAGTGGCTCCCCGGTGGCCGAGACAACCTTGGTTCCCGCTTCTGATGCAGCTAGCGGTAGACACTCCTCTTCCACTGGGATTTCAGCCCGACCTCCTGTCGCAGGATCAGGAGACTCTCCTACACCCCAATCTCCGGTCCCTTCATCTGATGGCCTGGCTGCTGAAAGGGTAGTCCTTGCTCCTCTGCAGCTACCTCCAGATGTGGAGGAGGTCGTCTTGGCCTCCAGGAGGCCCTCCACCCGGAAGGCCTACGCTCTCAAGTGGCGTCGGTTCTCCGTCTGGTGTACTCAGCAGTCTCAAGATCCTTTCTCCTGTTCAGCATCAGTGGTCTTGCAGTACTTGCTCTCTCTCTCCAACCTTGGACTGAAGTCCAACTCGGTAAAGGTCCACCTCAGTGCTCTTTCTGCGCATCACATGCCAGTGGATGGTAGACCTCTTTCCAGCCACCCTCTGGTGGCTCGGTTTCTCAGAGGCCTCCTTCTCCTTAAGCCACCTTTGCGCCCGCCAGCCCCGGACTGGGATCTTAATGTGGTGTTGCAGCGGATTACCTGTCTGCCTTTTGAGCCTATGGCTACCTGTCCGCTACGTTTTCTTTCATGGAAAACCTTGTTCTTGGTAGCCCTCACTTCGGCTAGACGCGTTAGTGAGCTGCAGGCCCTGGTTTCTGATCCTCCTTACACTAGGTTCTACAAGAACCGGGTAGTCCTATGGACTCGCCCTAAATTTCTTCCCAAAGTGGTTTCCCCTTTTCACATCAACCAGGAGGTGGTACTTCCGACCTACTTTCCCAGGCCACACTCCAGCCGAGCTGAAATGGTCCTGCATACCCTGGACTGTAGAAGGGCGTTGACCTTCTACCTTGACCGTACGCGGGAGCACCGAAAGGCTGTTCAGCTCTTCGTGTCTTATGACCCCAACAAGTTGGGGCTCCCTGTCTCCAAGCGTACTCTGTCCATCTGGATTGCGGACTGTATCGCTTGGGCTTACGAGGCTGCCGGCCTCGTGCTGGAAGGTAGAGTCACAGCTCATCGTGTTCGGGCGAAGGCTACGTCGGTAGCTTACCTCCGCTCTGTTCCATTGGCAGACATCTGCCGGGCCGCTACTTGGTCTTCAAGCCAGACTTTTGCAGCCCATTACTGCCTGGAGAGGGAGTCCCGCAGGGACAGTGCTTTCGGACAGGCAGTCCTCCGTAACCTCTTCGAGGTATAGGCAACTCCTACCCTCCGTCCCGGATGTTGGGCTACCGGTTGGAGACATATTCAGAGAAGATTCCTTCCTTCTGTGCTAATGACCTTGAGGGAGCTCATTTTTGTGCTTAGGGTCTCCGGTAGCCTTAAGCTTGGGAGTCCCATATGTGAGGACTGACTTCCTGCTTGGTTCTGGAGAAAGCGTAGTTACTCACCTGTAACAGGTGTTCTCCAGGAGCAGCAGGAATCAGTCCTCACAACCCTCCCTCCTCCCCATGGAGTTGCAGTTATATGCTTTCGTTTTTGCTCATTTTTGCTGTCTTTTAGCTATGTCATCTGACTGAGCAAGATGGCACCCTTGGGCGGGAAGAGGACTGCGCATGCGCGCTGCAATTCCCAAAGGCTTTCTTTGAAAGCTGGGGAAAATTGCTCCGTGAGGGCTCCGTCGGCGCCGACGTCACCCATATGTGAGGACTGATTCCTGCTGCTCCTGGAGAACACCTGTTACAGGTGAGTAACTACGCTTTCCATGGCCAGGGCTAGATTAAAGAACTGACAAACTAGAAACAGATTTTAGAGGAAGAGGTTGCTGTCAGATGTCACTTTTTACCTCCTGAGTGCTAAGCACAACTGTCTGGCTTTTTTCATGATTCTACTGATTTTTATTTTAAGGTTTTGATGCTAGGAAGGCAAGCTAACATGTCTGGACATTTTTCAGAGTTTGAGTTTTAAAGTACTATACATTTCTTCAATTCCATCTCCTCCCCCCCCCCCGCCCCCTCCATTCTGAATGAGAAATCAAAGACCACCTAACTTTCCGCAAGGAATTAAAGACACTTCTATTCGCGGAATACTTTAATACACCCTCCAACAACACTTCCAATTCGTCAATCCACCTCTCTGCCACCCAAATTCCTTAATCCTTACTTTTTTCAAGATGTATCTTTGTAAATAGGTAAGAGAACCATCTATCACTATGCCTCTGCAACTCGTGTTTACTGGTGTGTATATTTATTTATTTAACAAGTTTTTTATACCGCCTTTTCCTTAAATCAAAGCGGTTACAAGACATACAAAGGTTATAAAGTAAGGGAAATATACACTGTATAAACAAAACATGAGAGTAGTAAGGAAGGATAAACAATATAGGTCAACCACTGTAGAAAATCATTTTATAAAACAGCTACAATAGACGGAATATAGTTAATTGTTTGATCCGTAGTGTTCAATGAAGAGTATCGTCTTTAATTGTTTACGAAAGTCCTTTAAGTCGTCAATTGATCGTAAGTCAGGAGGGAGAGAGTTCCATATCAGTGGGGCAGCCAACGAAATTGCTCTTTGTGTAGAGAAATTGCATGATTTTGCGTAGTTTCTTGGGGTGCTGAGGGTGTTTGAAGTGGTTTGCCTCCTTGGTCTGTTGCTGGAATTAGGGAGTAAGAGAGCATGGAGGCTGAATGCAGAGCTCTTATGTCTAATTTTGAAAATATTTATGATGATCTTATATTTGATATGGTGACTTATTGGGAGCCAATGGAGTTCTTTGAGGATAGGGGTAATGTGGTCATAATTTGCGGAGCCGTTGATTATTCTGGCTGCTGTGTTCTGAGCCATTTGTAGGGGTTTGAGAGAATGTTTTGAAAGACCGTTGTAGATTGGGTTACAAAAATCTAGTATGGGAGTTATGAGCGCTTGACAGACTGTACGGAAGTGTTCATATGAGAGAAGAGGCTTGAGGCATCTGATTATTTTCATTCTGTAATATGCGTTTTTAACCGTTTTTCTTATGTGGGACCGTAGGTTGAGTCCTTTGTCAAGGGTTACTCCGAGGTATCTAACTTCGTCCTTAATTGGTATCGTTGTGTTACATGTGATGTATGGTGGGGGGCTAAAGTTGGTGTTTCTGGTGATAATAAGTGCCTCTGTCTTGTTAAAGTTTATAGCAAGGTTGTTGTTCGTTAGCCACGTGGGCATGTTGGCAAGGCAGTTCGTAATTCTGTTGTAGTCAGGGCTGTTAATGTCGATTGGAGTGTAAATCATAATGTCGTCTGCATAAATAGTGTAATCTATTTGATGGGCTGCCATGATGTGACAGATCGGTTGGATAAATAAGTTAAATAGCAGTGAGGAGAGTGCAGATCCTTGCGGTACACCTTGTTTGATCATTGTGGGCTGTGATGTGTTAGTTCCTATTTTAACTTGGAACTGTCTGTCAGGTATGATTTGAACCAGCTTAGGACGGTGCCAGTTAATCCAATGCTCTGTAGTCTGGCTAGGAGGATTTTGTGGTCCACTGTATCGAAGGCCGCTGAAATATCTATAAATATCATTAGGGTTCCTTGATTGTAATTGTCTATGGTCTGGATGATGTCATTGAATAGATATAGCAGCAGTGTTTCAACTCCATGGTTGGGGCGGAAGCCATGTTGATGTAAATCAAGTGGAGCATGCTCATCAATGTGGTCCTGGAGTTATTTATTTATTTATTTATTTAGACAGTTTTGTATACCGCCTTATCCTTCAATCAAAGCGGTCACAACACAATTGGGAGATACATTTAACACACGGGGATATGAAACACATACACTAATACTTACAGGGAACATGGGCAATGGAGGGTTAAGTGGCTTGCCCAAGACCACAAGGAGCATCTGTGGGACTAGAAACCCCAGTCCTTCCAGCCCAAGGTTGCTGTCCTCTAGTGGGATTTGAACCCCTGACCTTCCGGCCTGAAGTACCTTGCTCCAACCACTAGGCTACTCCTCCCTCCCTGTTGTACTGTTTTTTCTATAATTTTGGCTAGGAGTGGTATGCTGGAGATTGGCCTATATGCTGCTGGATTGCTCTTTTCTAGGTTGGTCTTCTTGGGGATAGGCCTTATTGTGGCTAGTTTTAGCTGTTTTGGCATGATTCCTTGAGTTAGGGAGTTGTTTACGAGGTGGTGTAAATAACTGAGGAAGTCTTGCTTGATTGCTTTGATCCAAGGGACTGGGCAAGGATCTGTGGGTGCAGTGCTTGTGTTGAGTGCGGCGATGATGTCTGATAGTTGCATAGTTGGAGTGTGGAACTTGTTCCAAGTTGTGCCAGGTAAGATATGGCTGTTGGTTTCTGAGTGTTTTAGTGGCGGAGTTTGGCCTATTTTCTCTTGAAGATAAACTGCATATGTTTGTGGGTTGACCTGTATATCTTTATCAGAGCTAGGTTCATTGGTTAGATTTTTTACTATTTCAAAAAGTTCCCTAGGTTTGTTATAAGCTTTCTGGATAGTGTTTGTGTGGTGCTCTCTTTTTGTTTTATTGATAAGATCGTTATAATTCTTTTGCTGTGTTAAATATAAGTCCTGTGAGGTGTGAGATTTGAATCGTCTCCAGTGGCGTTCTAGTTTTCTTAACTCCCTCTTAGCGTTGCGTATGCTTTTGGAGTACCATGGTGCCTGATGTCTCTTGTTGATCGTCTTTGCGCCTGTTTTAGTTTTGGCTGCTGTGCTGACGGTGTTATACCAATTGTTCACTTGTTTGTCTAGATCGAGTTCGTCTGTGTTAAGGTGAGGTAGTGTGTCTTGTAGGAATAATTCTTTATTGAAAGCTTTGAACCTTCTTGGACCAAACGGAGCGGTATTTGTCTTATTAAGCTTGTCCATTTTGTTTGTGAATTCCACTTTGATTCTGTGGTGGTCTGACCATGGAACCGGTGTGACTACGGGTAAAGAGATGTTGCCCTTGTCTATGATGTAGTTTGGGGCAAAGATGAGATCTGGCATGGATCCGTATCTGTGCATAGGAGTGTTTATTAACTGGGTGTATAGTAGAGAGTCCATTGCTTGCAGGAAGGTTTCCTTATCTATATTGGTGGAGGAGTTGAGGTTAAAGTCACCTAGTAAAATTAGAGGTTTATGGTTCATGTTGAATGCGCAGACAGTTTCTAGAATGGAGGTTAGTTCTTCTGCTGGAGTGTGGGGGGCTCTGTAGATAAGGCAAATGACCAAGTGTTTGTTTCCCACTGTAATAGAGCTGCATTGGTCAGAGCTGTTAGAAGTGATAGTTTGTAGCTGTAGTGAGTCTTTTGCAATGATTAGAACTCCACCTCCTCTTTTCTGAGTGCGAGGGTTGTTAAAGGCGGAGTACGTGGGGGGGACTAGTTGGTTGAGGAGGACGTTGTCAGTGGGAGTTAGCCAAGATTCTGTGATGCATAGGATATCTGGGTTTTGGTCATTGATGTGGTCTCTGATTGTGTGAATTTTGTTTCTTACTGATCTTGTGTTCATGAGTTCTATGGAGGTTGTATTTGGGGTGTAAGGCTTTTTGAGGTGTGTCGTTGGATTTGTATGAATTTGGTGTTTAAAGTCATTGTGTCTGTATCTGGTTATTATGTGTGAGCTCAGTGAGGACTATAGAAGCATATAGTAAGCTGGCATAATTGTTGGTAACCAAAAATAAAGGGGGTGTGAGTATCGAGTTCCTATTTGATGAGGGTATGTTTGGGTAAAGAAGAGAGAATCAGGGAGGTAGGTAAGAGTAGCCATAATAGTTGATTGTTGACCTTCCCTGGAGGTAGGGATTCAGCCTTTAACAACTGATGTCTGTCACTGCTAAACCTCTAGAATTCGTTCTTTACTGTTGGTATATAGTTTGTGTTTCAGCTAGATACGTAATTCCTATTATGTTATGTTATTATTAAGAATGTTCCATGTAGCTTGTGATAAGGAAGCTTATCATAGCTCAGGAAGGAGCTATAGAAAAGGTGAAGTGACTCTGAACAAGCAACCTGTCAGTTCTGGTAGAAATAAGAAAACAGAATTTTGCCATAAAAGACTACCAGTCCTAGAATGCACCAGGTTTCCAACAGCCATTAGAGGAGCTGAAGTGGGGAAACGTGTGTTCAATCAGGAGGGCTATGAGGTAATCCCTAAGCACTCATCTCAAAGGGCAGGGCCTGATTCAGCACAGCTGCGCTGTGTTAGGGAGGAGCACTCATCTAAGCAGAATAAGAGTAGAGTTTATTCTACAGCTGACCATCTTCATGATCACCTTGGATATCCAGAGAATTGTCCTCAGTATCCAGAGAATCAGCTTGAGTTTGATCATCAGTTTCATCTGAAGGATCATCAGAAGCAGAAGCCAAACCGGACGGACAGAGAGGGAAAGAGACCCTTTGGAAGAAGGAAGAGAAAAGCCTTTGAGAGGTCTAGAAGAGTCCAAAGCAGTACGTATACTGGGAGGTATTCCAAGGGCCAGCATACACCATTGGACTGTGGAAAGCCAGAGGAATGGTGCTGCAGAGCTAGGAATCACCAGAGGCTACCTGTGAGGGAGAGACGGCTGCACGTGGAAGGGACCCTAAGACCTGTGCCAGAAGGTATGTGAAGAGAGATCCAGTGTCCAGGGATCTGGATTGGAAGGCTGGACATAAGAACTGGACTACATACTGGCCAGGCTATATAGAGAGGAACTCTAGCAGCAATGGAAGCTCAGGTATGAACACTGATCTATGCCCTAGCTATAACCTTGAAAGACAGCAGGGAAACAAGTATTCTCCTGAAAATGCTCCATTGAGAGATTCATCTGTGCCAATCCATGATATTGAACCCATGCTTGTTGAACAAGGGGGAATAATAGCAGATGAGGATCCTGTTTATATGGACTGCTCTCTATCTAAACTCCGTTGGTAACTTTCTGTTATAAAGTACAGCAACCATCACAAAGAAATACAAATTTGTTCTTTAATCTACTCAGAAAAGCTCCTGAAGCAGGATTTGACCCACACAGTGGAAGGCAAGCCAGCTAAGGGGTTTCAGCTGGTAACTGCTAGCAATTAAGCCTTACCTAATTGCTTGTGAGCTAGGAGAGAATCACTTCTGTATCTATGTGGGAAGTAATCAGAAGTTAACCTGAAAAGAACAGTTTGTTTCTTGCTTTGTGGCTTTTCATTTGTTGTTTTCCTGATTTTAACTTTGTTTTTTCCAAGTTAACACTGAAAGCAAGTAACCTAATTTATGTGCTACCAAGCATATCTGTGTTGGGAGAAATAACCCCATAAATAAATATCTTATTGGCTTTACCCAAGAGCACAACTAAATTATTGTCAGCAGCTGTGTCTGGTGTGAATGAACTACATTGCCCACAATACCTTGCAAATCATATAGAAATATGCACTTGCCAAGAGTGTGAAGATTCTCACCCAGGCAGCCGTCTGACAAGCTTCAAGTTTTTGTTCCATGTAAATCATCCCTGATCGCTGGAAGGGGCGGTATAAAAAAACTGTTCAAATAAATAAATAAATAAACATGGAAAAGAATGGAGTATAAAACAAAGGATATTATAATGCCTCTGTATCATTACATGGTGCGACTGCACCTTGAATATTGTGTGCAATTCTAGTCACCATATCTTAAAAAGAATATAGCAGAATTAGAAAAGGTACAGAGGAAAGGGGATGGAAGGATACCCCTGTGAAGAAAGGCTTAAAAGGTTAGGGCTCTTCAACTTGGAAAAAGACGGCTGAGGGAAGATATGATATAAGTCGATAAATTAATGAATGGAACGGAATGGGTAAATGTACATCAGCTGTTTATTTCATCAAAAAGACTAGGGGACATGTAATGAAACTACAATGTAACATTTAAGACTAAGAGGAGAAAATATTTTTTCGCTCAATGCATAACCAAGCTCTGTAATTTGTTGCTGGAGGATGCGGTAAAAGCTGTTGTGTAGCTGAATTTAAAAAAGGTTTGAACAAGTTCCTGGAGGAAAGATCCATAAACCATTCAGAGGACCCGGGAAGTCCACTGCTTACTCCAGGATAACATTGTGGAACCTGTGTTCCTTTTTGGGAACCTGACAGGTACTTGTGACCTGGATTGGCCACTGTTTGAAACGGAATACTGGGCTGATGGACCTTGGTCTGACCCAGTAAGGCATTCCTTATGTTCCTATGAAAGGTAGTGAGGAGCTGTAGAATGAATGCACTTTTGTAGGTCAGAAGAGGTTTCTAAAGAATGTGGAAACAGAGAAACAGAAGAAGGGATATGTGAACATAACAATGCTGGCTGAAGATTAGCCATGTAGCTGAGTTTTGAATGGATTGAAGAGGAGAGAGATGATTTAGGGGAAGACCAGTGAGGAGCAGACTGTAATAATCTAAACGGGAGGTGACTAGAGAGTGGATAAGGATCTTAGTACTATATTCAGTCGCAGTCCGGGCAATGGCCACAAACCACAGTGCTGCTGGAACCCAGTGTAGTGTAAATTGATATCGCAGCTGAGCAATGGCTAGGCTGTCCTCCCCACCAGCAGCTGTGAATGCTACCTCTACATCTTCTCTAAGCCTGGCTGGCTTGGTGAGCAGAAACTGGGTCAGAAAATGAATTTAGGTCTTTTGCATGGCAACATACAACATTGTCATTAAGACATTGGGCCAGCTCCATTAATATTCTACTGTAATACAGGCACAAGTCTATCAGACCGCTATAGAGATCCAAATGATGTGTTGCAGTGATCAATGCTCCAGAAAATAAGAAAATATCATTTTTATGGCATCAACCATGTTTCAAAGTGCATATTTCTTGCATCAGAAGAAGGGTCTCATTTGCTGGAGAGAATAAGAAACATTTTGTAAGGGAACGGTTCACACGAAGGAGGCAGCTCCCATGCCTCTATTTCAGCGACTGGCCTAAAGAATTCTCTGCTGCGTTCCTGACCAGGGCAAAGAGTGAAGCAACACTTGTAAAAGGAAAAACTTCTCTTAGTCAGCAAACATCTTCTGTGAGAGACTGTAACATCTAAATCAAAATAAGAACCTGGGCCATGCACTTAATGCAGCTACCCATGACTTTGCTTTGGGCCCATCCCATCACTGGAGTCATAGCAATCCTTCATAGTGAGCCATGGTCAGTTCTAAAGAAATCAAGAAAAGCTAATTGCAGCTGACCACAGATGCCTGTAACATTTTGGCGGCCATGACTGTAAAATTGCCCGCAGAGGTGCAAATTACAAAAAAAAAGCTTCTGTCAGCTCTCTAGAGTCCACAGGCAACAGCTGCCATAGCTGCAGAAGAGTCAGATATATGTGACAAAGAGGGGCGCTATCCTTTTAATGAAGCTATGCAAAGCAGAAGACAAACTAAAAATCAGGAATACTTTCCCATTCAGCAATACATTTTAATGCTTTTATTTACTGACTAGAATGAAGGCTCATACTTCTAAGATTTTCAGTCAGATTCTTTTGCCTAGTCTCTCTAATTTTATCCTCTGCCTCCACCATCATTTTTCTTTATTACCACTTGTGCGTCACCTTTCATACAGTAAGTGTCTGCCAAGGACGGAAACAAATGACCAGTCTCCTACTACAAGTGGTGCCCCACTTCAATTTAACAATTGTGATACTCTTGTTTTGGAATTTATTGGATTCTCTGGTTTCTATCTGAGGAAACTGAAAAGCACAAAAGGACCAGCAGCACAGACTATTAAGGGGGATTCAATGTACCAAAAACTATCGGGAAGAAAAAAAAATGCATAATTTTTTGCCTATGATTTTGTCATTTGTTTATAGCACCCTAAATCGGGATGCTTTACCACTAATTACATACTAGTGCAATTTACAGTCTCTATTCAAGGTGAAAAGTGCGCGCACACAAAGGCCATTTTTAAATAACAAGTCGAGATTGGAATTGAGACCGATCTTGAGACTCTGAATTGGGACAGTATCTTTCAAACAGCTGTGCCAGATATGGAGCCTTTTGTAAAAAACATATAAGGGTGGGCAGGAAGAGCATGGGGATTTGTAACCATGTGCAGAGGACGGCGCTATTTTACTTTGTGCTAGTGGAAGATGGGGTCTCTGCCAGCAGGCAGTGCCATTTTGGGCTGCAGCCTGTAGAAGTTCCCTTTCCTCTCTGTTCTCTCACAGGAAATGAAACCTCTTCTTCTTTTGATGCAGGACGTATTCATGCTGAAACATGAAGGATGCCATTAAAAAAAAAAAATTCTTATTTACTGGGGTGTAGAGCCTTGCTATAGAGATGCAAGTGATATGTTGCGGTCTGGTAGACTTGTACTTGTATTACAATAGAATATTAATGGAGCTGGCCCAATGTCTTAATGACTGTGTTCTGTGTTGCCATGTAAAAGACCTAAATTCAGTTCCTTAACCCAGTTTCTGCTCCCCAAGCCATCCAGGTTTAGAGAAACTGTTGAGGGAGCATTCACAACTCCTAGTGGAGGGGGGCCAGGTTCAGCCATCACTCAGTTATGAGACCAATTTGCATTAGCGTGCACTTGGGATGCAGAGGGCACTGTGGTTTGTGGCCAGTAGTAATCATTGTGAGATACTGTTGCCAGTAGTAATCATTGTGAGATACTGTAGCCAGTAATAATCATTGTGAGATACTGTAGCCAGTAGTAATCATTGTGAGATACTGTAGCCAGTAGTAATCATTGTGAGATACTGTTACCAGTAGTAATCATTGTCAGTAGTAACCATTGTGAGATACTATTACCAGTAGTAATCACTGCTAGTAGTAATTACTGTGAGATACTCCTGCCAGTGGTAATTACCTTTTCTTGAACTGTTATTGTGAGATACTGTTGCCAGTAGTAAGTATCCTCCCTGCACTGTCAGCCTGAGACACTGTTACCAGTAATAAGCTCCATCCCTCCATTTACTTCCCTAACACTCTTCCCATTACCTCATAAAATGAACACAATGTCTCCTACTAGGATTATAAATCTCCTTTTCACTCTCTTCTTAATAACCCTCCTAACTCAACATATATACACTTACAAAACCAACCAAGGTCCATACAAAAACATCCCAATCATCCACAATCATAACCGGAACCCTTATAATAATTTCCCAATCACCTACAATCAGTACCAGAATCCAACATACAGTTCTACATACACAAACTCTCACAATCACCATTCGCGCCACACCTCACACAAACGCCATCACCGACTCATCCAAATAAAGCAACAACCCATAAGTGATAAAATAGACCAAAATGACTCTACAAACACCAAAATACAACTCATCCTAATAAACATCCGATCAATAAGAAATAAAATACCAATAATTAATGACATAATTAACGATACCTCCCCTGACATTATCTGTATTACTGAAACATGGCTCTCACCTACAGACACAATACTACTAAACCAACTAACCACATATCAATATGACATATTCAATTGCCAACGGAACATAAAAAGAGGAGGGGGTGTACTGATCCTCACCAAAAATGACTTAAAATTCACCCTTACAAACCTAAATAATATAGATGGAATGGACATTGTTAACATAGAAAATAAAACCATGGCTCTCACCCTCATCTACAGACCCCCCTCATCTGATCAAAAAAATCTCACCCCTATCCTAGAACTTGCATGCACAGCGTCACAAAACAAACCATTTATACTCCTTGGTGACTTGAACCTTCCATCACTGAACCATTCCCAATCAGATAACTTCATAGATGCCATGTCACAAATGGGGTTCACACAGATAATACAAGCTCCTACACACAAAAAAGGTAACATACTTGACGTAATTTTCCTCCCAGCCTCACTCTACAGTCATCTACTACATACCACCCCGAGTATAACCGAAGTACCCTGGTCAGACCACCATCTAATCACAATCCAGCTATCGGCACAAGTCCCAAAAAATAATGGGAGCACAACTCCGCATATATCACGCTTCAAACACTTTGACAAAGACACATTCCTCGACAAAGTACTACCCAAACTAGACACAACCACACCAGACATCAACTCAACCATATCAAATTGGAACCTAACTATTCAAAAAGCAGCTGTCCACACACAAGTCTTACACAAACAAACAAAAAAGACAGAAAAATGGTTCACGAAAGAGCTGACAAAACTAAAAAAACAACTGAAGAGACAAGAAAAGAGATGGAGAAAACTAAAATCTGATGAAAACAAATCCCAATACATGCTCCTACTCATAGAATACAAAAACGCAATTAACAAATCAAAAAGAGACTACCACTCTAAAGTAATAAACTCATCCATCAACCGCCCAAGGGAGTTATTCGCGATAGTAAAAACATTAACCAAAACTAATAACACGAACCTAAACAACAAGCAATTAACATACAAACACTAGCAAAACATTTTGCAGAAAAACCAAAAAACAAGACCACTACCCCAACTCCTTTATTATCAAACATGAAAACCACGCATGAATGGACAAGTTTCCAGTTGGTAGAACAAAAACAACTTCTCAAAATCATAACAATGATAAACACCACCACCTCCCCACTCGACCCATGCCCCGTTTCATGGATTAAGTGTGCGAAAGAGGAACTGGCGATAAATCTACAACACATAGTTAACCAATCCCTTTCACAGGGCATCATGCCTGATGCCCTAAAACTCACTACACTCCGACCAATAATAAAGAATAATAAGCTCGATTCAAAAGATCCGAACTCCTACAGACCCATAGTCAGCATTCCGTTCATAGCCAAAATTATAGAGAAAACAATTCAAATTCAGTTACAGGAACACATTGATGAATACAAACCCCTTGACTCACACCAATTTGGTTTCCGCCCATTCCATGGAGTAGAAACCCTCCTAATCACTCTTATGGACTTCCTCATCAAGGGCACAGATGACAAACAACATGGCTACCTACTCCTATTTATAGATATCTCAGCCGCATTCGATAACATTAATCACCTGACACTGATCAACAGACTAGAAAACCTAGGAATAGGCGGGATTGTCCTTAACTGGTTCAAATCCTACATTTCACACCGATTAATACGCGTCCAAATTGACCAACAAGCATCAGAAACATTCCCCCAAGGACAGGGAATACCCCAAGGATCAGCCCTATCAGCCCTCCTATTTAACTTGTACCTGCAACCGATAACTAACATATTTAAAAAACACAAGATTAATCACTTTATATACGCCAATGACATCATGCTAGCTATCCCCATAACCATAAAAAACCCTACATATGACCCGCTATCCAAATGCATGGCTGAGACCTCCTCCTGGATGGAAACTAACCACCTCAGCATAAACTTCAAAAAAACCGAGGCAATGTTTGTGACAAGATCATCTATGACTGAGAACACCTACCCGGAAACAATCACTATCAACAAAACCTCCATACCTGTCAGAAAACAGGTAAAATACTTAGGAGTAATAATAGACCACACTCTCACCATGCTACCACACATAAAACAAACAGTAAAAACCATTTTCTATAAACTCAAAACAATTCAACACCTAAGGCCACTCCTAGAAACACCAGACTTTAGATCCGTAGTAGGTACACTGATCACCCCTCACTTCGACTATTGCAATAGTCTCCTAATAGGCCTCCCGCAAAAAAGCACATACCTTCTTCAAAGAGCACAAAAACATCTGTGCAAAAGTGATTGCTAAAGCTCGCCTAACAGACCACGTAACCCCTATACTGCTAGACCTCCACTGGCTCCCTATTAACAGCCGAATTAAATATAAATTATCCTAACAACCTATAAACTCATAAACGACATAACCCCCTCACACCTATCTACATTACTGCAATCTCCAACCTCGACAAGGACCCTCAGACAAAACGCAGCCCACTCTCTCATCATACCAAAAACCATCCGCAAAACTAAGAACACCACCAGCTCCAGAGCATTCTCATTCGCTGCTCCTACACTCTGGAACGACCTCCCCATTGAACTTCGTACCATAAGAGGCCTCTTCCAATTCAGAAAAGAATTAAAGACCTACCTGTTCACTGAACACTTCGAAGTCCCCTACTACCCCAAAGCTAGCTCCACAACAAACGTGGTCACACATGCACAAACTCCCTTAATCCAAACAATGTAAACACAAGCCTGCCCCCCCTCCACACACACGCCCCAAGACGACATAAAAAGGAACTAAATTCCAACACCTACACCAATATCTGACCCACACAACACACTGTAAATATACATTTGTAAAAAGTTAGATGTGTTTGTTTTAATACCTACAAAGTTTATATTACTGTTCAGTGTAAATAGTTGAATTCTATTGTTCTATGTAAAATGTATACAAACTGTGTACAAGACTGTTAACCTGTTATATGTAAACCGCCCTTGATCTCTGGAAGGGGCGGTATAAAAGAAATAGTTAAATAAATAAATAAATAAATAAAATAAAATTGCCTAAAGACCGTGACTGCTATGGCTGGTCAGCTTTATCTTTATTTGGAATTTAATATACCGCTCTTTAACCAAGGCAGCAGGGCAGTTTGCAAAGTATAACAAAGGACTGCAAGTAAGGAAAGGAAAAGAACTCCATTGTAGCACAATCATACAGGAGGGCAGAAGGAGAGGAGAGAGCTGGGGAGGGCTAAGCATTGGGGGAGGGAAGGTCAAAGGCTAACTGAAAAAGAGGTTTTGAGCAGAGATTTAAAGCATTGTTAGGAGGATTCCAGGCGGGGGGCAAGGCATTACAAAGGGCAGGGCCAAGGAAGAAGAAGGCAGAGTGGCGAGTGGTCTAGAGGTGGGCTTGTGTAGCGACGGGAAGGTAGAGACTGCATGGAGAGCGCGAAGCAAGCGGGGTGGGGCGTGAAGGTAAATGACATCCGCGAGGTACCGGGGGTGTGTGAGTGAAGAGCTTTTACAAATGAAAACCAGGACCCTTTCAAGAACTTTCAGGCAGAGAGATTGTAGCTAAAAGCCACATAGTATTACCTTGCTTGCAATCAAGTCCCTGTTAGGAATCATAACCTAGTATATATGATGGCAGACAAAGCTTAGCATGGTCCATCCGGTCTGCCCAGCAAGGTGGCCAGAGTAGTTGTATCTGCTGCTCTGTGCAGGTCACTCCCCTTTTGCCCTTGTTTAGGGTTGTACCCGCCACTCAACGCAGGCCACCTCCCTCCACTTGTTGAATTATAAAAAAACATCCAAGTTTATTTTGATTTTATCCTGTTGCTATAAAGGGATCCACTGTGTCTGTCCCATGCTACTTTGAATTCCGTCACTGTATTTGCCCCCACCACCTCCATCGAGAGGGCATTCCCAAGCATCCGCCAAACTTTCAATGAAAAAGTATGTCCGAACATTGCTTTTAAGTTTACCTCTTCACAGCTTCATTTTATGTCCTTTAGTTTTACAACTTCCCCTAATTTGGAAAAAGGTTTTGTTCATTAATACTGTTTTAATTATTTAAACGTCTGTATGATATCTCCCCTGTTGCTCCTCTCCTCTAGGGTATATATATTTAGGTCTTCCAGTATACATCTTCTGGTGCAGGCTCCATATCATTTTGGTTGTTTTCTATTAAATTGTTTGAAGTCTATTTAGGACTGCATATTCAGTGGTCCTACCAAAATGAATAGGGCTGCTAAATATTTACTTATATTTATGGGCCAGTCATATGTTTCAATATTTCCCTCTTGTACTGTATTTAAAAGTCCAGATGTGCCTAATTGAGCTCACAATAAAAAAGATACTGCATTAAACCGTTTTGCAGATGACATCTTAAAATTTCTTGGCACTGGGAAGGATTGTGTTTAGTAGCAACAGAGGTGGCTAGGAACAGAATCCTGTTCTCACTTAACCTAATAAAAAACTGCTTCCAGAGGGTCGCCTTGAGTAGACACTGAATCGATGGCACTTAACATGTTAGAGGAGCAGAGCACAGCTGCCCCTACTGTTCAAAGGGAATAACCAGCGAGTCGAATGATTTTGTCTTTGACAAGGTCCCTCATGAGAGACTTTTGGTGAAAATAAAGAATCATGGGATAGGAAGCAGTGTACTATTGTGGATCAGGAAATGGTTAAGATAGAAAGCAGAGGGTTGGGCTAAATGGCCCATTTTCCCAATGGAGAAAGGTGAATAGTGGTGTACCCCAGGGATCTGTGCTGCGTCCGCTGCTTTTTAACATATTCATAAATGACCTGGAAATGGGAATAACGAGTGAGGTGATACAAAATTATTCAAAGTTGTTCAAACACAAGAGGATCGTGAAAAATTGCAGGAGAACCTTGATAAATTGGAAGATTGGGCATCCAAATGGCAGATGAAATTTAATGTGGACAAATGCAAAGTTATGCACCTAGGAAAGAACAACCCAAACTATGGTTATACGATGCAAGGTTCCACATTAGGAACCACCACCCAGGAAAAAGATTTAAGCGTCATCATGGATAACATGTTGAAACCCTCCACCCAGTATGCAGCGGTGGCCAAGAGAGCAAATTGAATGCTAGGTATCATAAGGAATAAAACAAAGGATAATCTCCAGGAACAAGCAGGAATGTAGTCTTCACATATGGGTATTGTCGGTACCGACGGAGCCTGCGTGGGAACGCTCCCCAGCGTCCAATAGGAAAGCTTTTGGGAGCATCCCACAGCGCCTGCGTGCTGCCTTCCCACCTTTCCCAACTGTCCCTCTCCAGTTGAGTTTATAGCTGAGACAAAAGAGAGAGGGAAAGAGAGAGAGATAGAGAGTTACAACTTCTAGGGGAGGTGGGTGGGTTGTGGTGATTAAATTCCTGCTGTTCCCAGAGATCACTTGTTACAGGTGAGTAACTATGCTATCTCCAGGAACAAGCAGGAATGTAGTCTTCACATATGGGGACGTGGATGTTAAAGTTGCAGTTTGGCAGTTTGCTAGAGCAAGGCAGAGTAGAAGCTGAGAGGGTTCAGTGACACAGGGGGTGGGGGGAAGCAAGGGAGAGGACAGACAAGGAAGGTGATTAGAAGCAACAGAAGAAAGATGACCTGATGGACAAGGAAGGGGGCAGGCAGGGCGCCAGCCCCAGTGAATGGGGATGGCAGCCATGATGAGCAAGGTAAAGTAAGCAAACAGTATAACCAGGGGCACGGACCAGAAGTACTTACCAAGCACCGAAGGAACCAAGAGGAGGATCTGGCAGCGGGACATGAAAGAGTGCAATAGTGGTGGGTCGGGGTCACCAGAGTTGCCCCAAGGAGCGCTCCTTCGGCACATGTACATGGTACAAAACACCACCGTGAGATTTCTTTTATCTTGTGGTCGGTTACCTTAGAGATGCCGGCTGCACCACTTCCAGGAGGGTGGGGACACTGGAAAGTATGTTTGGAGACCTGAAAAGACAAGGAGGGGGAGGCAGCCAATCAAAATATACAGCAGGTAAAAGTAATTCCAGGACAGAGATGAGTGCAAGTGAGTCACGGGGCGGAGGAATAAATAGGGGAAAAATTAACTGGGTAATAGTAAATGAAGGCTCATAGCACCATAGCCTAGCAGAAGGAAATGGCGGGGCCAAGCAAAAGTATATTTGAAGAATTCAAACTAACATTCAGATTAAATCTCTTTCATAGTCTATGTGGCCCTTCTTATATCTGTTGACTTCTGTCCACGCTTCCTTAACTTCTCCCTTGTTTCTATGCTAAAGAGTCGTAACTATAACATTTGGATTAGGTTTTTTTTACTAAAATCGTGCACTAATTAGCTATACCCCTCCAAAGGTTCTTTTGCTCTGTCATCGCCCTACTTGTTGCTTTGTTCCTTATGGTTGGCATATCATTTTCCATTGGTATGACGTAAGGGGCAGATTGACTGGATAGTAGGAAAGGTCTTAATCTGGAAGAATGGGTGATAAGTAGCATAGTTAAGAGAGAAAATGGTTATGGTTTATGGTTTAATTACTTGATAGACCACCTTTCAAGTGGTCTCAGAGCGATGTACAACAAGGTCTATAATAAACATAATAAAATAGAAAAGAACTCCAATAAAAACAGGAAAGCGGAGAATCGTTCAAACCACAACAAAAGATAAGAAAAAAAGAGGAACATACAAGACAAACAACTCAATCAAATTAAGTAGGCAAGTCATAAGCAGTATTAAGCAAATGTGGCCTTTCTTAATTTGTTCCTCCTGCTCAAAAATATTAGCTGTTGGCATAGGCTATCTTTATATCTTATGCAAGAGGAAACGAGAATTCAACCCGAGTTTTTTTCCATTGCTTTCTGTCTTTGAATAGTGAATAAGAAGAATGAAAGCAACATCGGGGTATCTGCCATTTGTCTGGTTGTCTGTCCATCCCTCCTCCTGTTCCGCAGTTTTTTATTTTTGGTATGAACATAATCAAGGAAAGTGGAGTAATGTTTGATATAATGTTTGATGTTTGATATAATTTAAATTGCACTGAGTCAAGAAATTTCACTATAGCAAATTCTAAACTACAGAAAAATGAATGTTGCTAGGCTTGCCAAATAAAATAATAATTTTTTTAATGACCTGAGAAATGCAGTATTATCAGACTTTGCTTTCATATTAAGTAATTTTTTTAGAAAAAAATTAAGAAATGTATGCTATTATTGCAAATCTCGCCCCTTCTTTTTTATTTTTATTTTATTGGATTATTATATCCAATATTCTCATAAGATTCAGAAGCAGAAAATACTCCCTAGTACAACTATATTTATTTATTATTTAACAGGGTTTTTTTATACAGTCTTTCTACAAGTCAAGACAGTTTACAAATACCTCAGTGTGATAATAGGAAACACAACAAACAATGGTGTACATTTTCATCGAACATGTTGAACCCATTGTAACAGAAACTATTAACAAAATTCTCATAAGGTTAACAAACTATGTACAAATTATTGTAAGGTGGTATAAGCTGCATATTGCCAAGAGCGTGTATTAAGTGTGTGGAGTTGCTGTGGAGATTATTTGTCTGTTGTTGCTGGGCCATAGTGTTCTGTGAATAGGAGGGTTTTCAAGCATTTTCTTAAGTCTTGCAATAGCTGAATGTCTCTGATGTTTGGAAGGAAGTGAGTTCCATAATTCATGGGCATATAGCGAAAAGGCCTTGTTATGGTTCGCTGGCTACATTTTGTTTTTTCTGTTGGTATGCTTAGTGTGTTGGACATGCTCTGTCTTGTGGGTCTATTGCAGCTGCGGATTGAGATTAAGGCATTAAGATTGAGAGCAGAAGTGTTGTGAATGATTTTGTGTGTGTTGATAAGAACCTTATATTTGTTTCTTTGTGATATGGTCAGCTAGTGAAGTTGTTTGAGATGTGGCGTGATGTGAGATTGACAAGCTTGTCCCAAGATAATCCTTGCAGCGGTATTCTGTGCTAGTTGCAGTGGGTATAGTGAGCTCTTTGGAATGCCGTGGTATATTGAGTTGCTGTAATCAAGAAGTCAGTTAATGAGAGGAGTGGGCGTAGATAATTTATTATTTGTAGCTTGTAATATATTGCAATTGTTGTGTGTTTTATGTGTGGAAGGAGATTGAGCTGCTGATTCAGTGTTACGCTGAGGTATTTAATCTCAGTCTTGACTTTGATTTAGATATTATCCAGTATGATTGGTGGTTGTGATGGGGTGAAGTTCTGGTCTCTTGTGATGTGTAATAGTTCAGTTTTGTCATGGTTTATGTTAAGGTTGTGTGCATGAAGCCATTTAGACATTGCTGTGATGCAGTTGTTGAGTTTTGTGTAATCGGGGGTGTTCGTAGCGAATGGAGTAAAGAGCATTATGTCATCTGCATAAATTACGCATCCTATGCCAAAGCTCTTGATCACATCACATACTGGTTGCATGTAGATGCTAAAGACAATAGAAGAAAGTGCTGATCCCTGTGGTATACCTTGTTTGAGGGAGAAAGAGAAGGATGCGCTTGATCCTATTTTTATACATTGAGTGCAGTTGGACAAGTATGAGTGGAACCATTTTAAGGCGGTACCTTGTATTCCGATTTGCTGTAACCTGCTTAGGACCATCTGGTGAGAGACTGTCTCAAATGATGCGGAGATATCTATGAATAGTAGTATAAATCCTTGTGATAATTTTTTGTGCCTATTAATGTATTGAGGTGGGTGAAGAGGGTTTCAATTCCATGGTTGAGTCTGAACCCATGCTGCTACCGGTCTAGTGGTGCATATTCATCTAAGTATTCCTGAAGCTGTGCTTGAACTGCCTTTTTGATGATCTTGGCTATGAAAGGAATACTGGATATAGGTCTGTAAGATGTTGGATTTCTTGAATATGGATTGTATAGAGGATAGTTTGAGATTTGGTGGTAGGTTTCCATGCTTTAGGGAGTCATTGACCATGTTGAGCCACGGGAATGAAGGAAAATGCCGCTCTTCACTCCTGCGGTTGTGCAGAGGTGAGCCAGGGCGGTGGGCTTTGGGCCACCCAGGTCCCTCTGAAGCTGGTCAAGTAGGCGCGGGGCCATGTGGGAGCAAGACTCCCGCACAATGGTCAGGCTGGCCCTGAAGCCAGTACTCCTCCCAGTCATGTTGTGATGGTAGGGTGGGGTTTTAACACCCGAGATTCCAGAGCTGTCTGCAAGAGAATTGGTACTTGCCGAAGAAGAGCAGGGCAAAGGCTGAAGGTGATGATCCATAGGACTGACTAATGTGGCAGCCTTTTAATCCATAATGCTTAACCCTTTCTTTCTTTTTCCCATATCAAAAGACAAAGATCAGCCGCTCCAAGCTCCAATGGTGCTCCAAAGGAGTTCCAAAAGGGCATGACCTGTCCCTTTGTGCATGCTCCTTCAGGCACACACCCGCAAGCTTGCAGCTGCATTCCACGATGGAGAGCCAGTTCGTCATGGCTCTTTGCCAGTGATATCAGCCACAGCCAGCAGACCAGTGCGAATGCAGGCACAGACACAACAGAAACACCACTAGGTCCTGAATGTCCCATGGTGGACAGCTGGATCTTCAAGGCCCCCTGCCAGTGACATCAGCTGCAGCCAGTAGACTACCATGAATGCCGGCACAAATCTGACAGGAACAGCACCAAGTCCCCGAAAATCTCTCCCCTTCTTATACACATACAGAAAAAAAAAGTCAATTCTTGTAGGCACTCTTCTTCTCTCTTTGGAAAGTATAAAGTGGTACTACAAGTAGTTTGAGTGTTATCGAGAACTAAAGACACCATTATTACTTTCTTTCATACTGCAGATCGAAGCACTAAGCAATTTTAAAAGAAATGGGCTGGTGAAACTTGATAAAGCATGAAATTCAGCTTCAATTGCACAACCTCCCCACCTCATCAAAAAACTCACCGGACTTAACATGTAAAAATAAGTGGATAGTATAGAGTCAGTCCAAACATAAGGAAACCACCCCCATAGCTTGGGTAACCACTGGGGATATCGGCTGGGTGTTTCCTAACTCTTGAGACACCAACCAGTGCCCCCCCCCCCCCCCCCGTCATGTTGAGATGGTAGGATGGGGTTTTAATACTAGTGAAGAGAGAAAATTCAATCACTGTTTACCGGTACACATGATAGTACCACAAATCACTACGTAGGCACCTGGAATTTCATGAAAATAGCTGCCGTTAAGTGTTGTCCAACACTGACTTTCAATTTCAGCTAAAATAGCTTCCTCCAAAAGCTAACAAAATTCTTTCATGCCTTTCCTTTTTATTCTGCTTTCTAGCCTGTCTTATGTTGCTCTCATCCTCCTGTGTTGCGCCCTATGGTTCATTGGTGTGTGCTGTCTCCGTTTATTCTGCTTTCTAGCCTGTCTTATGTTGCTCTCATCCTCCTGTGTTGCGCCCTATGGTTCATTGGTGTGTGCTGTCTCCGTTTATTCTGCTTTCTTGCCTGTCTTATGTTGCTCTCATCCTCCTGTATTGTGCCCTATGATTCATTGGTGTGTGCTATCTCCGTTTATTCTGCTTTCTAGCCTGTCTTATGTTGCTCTCATCCTCCTGTGTTGCGCCCTATGATTCATTGGTGTGTGCTATCTCCATTCATTCTGCTTTCTTGCCTGTCTTATGTTGCTCTCATCCTCCTGTATTGCGCCCTATGATTCATTGGTGTGTGCTATCTCCGTATCTCTGTAAAAATGCATAATTGCACATCATACTTTTAAATATTAAACGTTGCTTTGTATGTATGTGTTGGTCTGTCCCTACTTTTTATTCTGGGGAACATACATCCAATTAAATTTTTCTTTTGGTTTCCTTTTGTGCTTCAGTAGTGGTAATCACTAAGATTTGGTCTAGATGGTACATGAGAAGGTTAGCATGTGAAGATACTCAGCAAGACTTGTCAAGAGAGATTTACACAATTCAATTATTTGCTCCCCAATTTAAAAGCTCTCAGCCACATCTAGCCTACACTGTCAGTACCTTCAACTTCCTGCTGCACTGTTATGCCAGAACTAGTGGAAGATAATCTGCAACATAAAATTCCTTTTCAGGATTATTTGTAAATGCACAAAATTTACAGAGACCATGGCCTCATATTTCATTGCCTTGGAATGAACCATTTACTTTTCTGTTGTATAATGCAATGTTTATTTTTGGAAGAAGCAGCTGTTAAAATGCTGAACTAGTAAGGTGTTCAGACTTATAGTCATAGTTTGTTGTCAAGTGATACTATATGTCCCTATGAGACCCAGCTAGCCAACCTTTGGCAAGCATTTGAAGTGTGTCCCCAAATGCCACACTATGTGGTTGAACTTCACCTTAAACATTAAAACCTGAACCATATCTATGTACGTCAACCGTGATGTACTGGGAGATCCAAGAATACCACTAATAAAGAGAGAGGAGATTGATATAAGCAAAAGAATGGGAGTAGCTTATGCAAACATTTCCAGCTTCCATATTTTGAAGAATAAAATTGAAGATGACTGTCACGGCTTTGCAAAGGAGACTGGAAATTTTAAAAAGTATAGTCCAGGAGAAACTTACTTTGTTTAATTTAATTATGTATGTGGATAATGTGTTTTCATTGTTTGCTTATTGTTTGCTGTATACTGAAGCCTGTTGGGACAAGTGGACTACAGGATGAATGACCTGAATAAAGTAATCAATTATAGAACAAAACTTTTGTGTGATTATAAATATGGCAAAGAAGTTTGTTCTTGAAAAAGCATTCACTGTAGTGTGTTAAGCTGGATTTGCAGACGCATTTTAAAAAGACAGGCAAGCTATCCCCAGATACTCTTGACTTGTAATTATGCAAAACAACAAGAGGTTTAAAAATAGAAGGGATCAGTACAACTCCTTAATTCTGCTCTCTTGATGGTTCATAATCACACTGAAACCACATGGCGTAGCGGATTTATTTATCTGTATTTTAATTTGTACACTTTTTGCCCTTATATTTGGCAGGAAACCAAATCTTAAAAGGAGGAGAACCTCCATTTAATTGTTATTGATGTAGTTTGAGCAACACAAGCCAAACATTTAGTAAACAAGTCAGTAGCTTTAGATATTGTAGTTATGGCTCATCAAATTAGGTTTCATCAGTATTCATAATATCTTACATCTGCAAATGCCCTCTGATAGGGATCACTCACAGATCTGATTCACACTGTACCCCCCAACAGATCCAGAAGAACATCAGCCGTAAACCTACTGACAACCTACTGACAACCTCGAAGGCGTTGACAAAGTGCAACATGACAACCTCAAACAGAGCCTTCAGTTTCTATGTACCCAAATGCTGGAACGCTCTACCCTCCGACATAAGGGCCATTACTGACCTACTCCAGTTCAGGAAGGCACTCAAATACCACCTCTTCCTTCAATACTACCCTACCAGCAATTGAACCAGAGGAAGTGACCCACTCATGAACACACCATGCCGTTCTTGATATTATTAAGACTCTATTCTGTTCTATGTAATTATCTCTTGTATATAGTTTACCCCGGTTCTCCAAGTTTGTACTCCTGTTCGATGTAAACCAAACAGCTTGTTGTTATGGTCTTTATGTTATAATGTAAACCGCGCTGATGCCGAATAGTGCGGTATATAAGAACTTGTAATAAATTGATACTATTGATATTTTAACAAATTCTAGTAAAAGGCTACTGTAATACACCACACCTTCAAATGTGCATAAGAAGGTGTGGCAGATATGATTTGGAGATCTTAACACTGGGTTTAGTTGAGATACCAGGGTAGTTGAACAACTTCTGCAGGGATAGAGGAGTTATAGACCACTTAAAAGGCTCTAAAATGCCTCCATACCTAAGTTGGCAAGTCAGAAGCCAACAGGGCAAATTGGAAATACACTGTTGGCCCCAGAGATCTATGATTTGATGATGAGGCAGTCTATCCATTACTGGAGGATAGCCCAGCACTATATGGGATCTTCCCTGGGTAAACTTGCAAATGTTGAAATATGACTTTAGTGGTTAGACAGAGAAGAATATAATACTTAAACAAGTTGAAAAGTGCATGCTTATAGTATGACACAGAGGTGCATTTCTCCTTCCTCCGTTTTCAGACTCCTGCGTGTCTGTCGGTGATATCTGGTGGAAAGAGATACGGTAAAGTGTATCTCAGTGGGCTGGCAGGGTCTGTATGCCCACATGGGGGCTATATTGGGCAGTATGAGTGCTATTCTATATATTTGTGTCTATCTGTGGGGATGTATGTGGGGGGTTTTGGGTTGGGTATATGTATGTTTTGGGAGTATTGGAGGTGGACATAAGGTTTTGGGTGGGTGTTGAAGGCGAGGGGTGTGGGATGGGTCAGTGTGTATGTGTGCGCGTTGCAGGATGTGTTGGGTGTGGAAGGAGTATATATGTGATTGTTAGCATATACGTTTTCTATTCCTCTTCCCCCATACTCTCTTCCCTGCCTTTTCACACTCATATCTTCAACCTCCCATCACCACCTTCCCTTCCTGCCCATCTCCTTGCGCCTTGCATTGTCTCTCACCTGTCCTCTATTCCTCTCCCATTCAGAGTCTACTCACTCTCTTCTATTTCTCTCCCTGTCCCCTCTCCCTTATCCTGCTTGTGTTTTTGCTACTATTCCTCTCCCTCCCCTTCTCTCTGCCCCAGGATCAACCGCATCCTCTACTTACTGTCTGCAGCTGCAGGGATTGGGAACCCTACTACAGAGGCTTCATATTTTGCAGCTGCAGCACCTCTGTTCTTCTACCACGGCGGTGGCAGCTGCTTCTAATACTAGTGACGTGACTCTAGCCTTCCTCCTCTTCTACTGCCAGGTGTTTGGTACCCAATGGGCTGCTGCTGCTAATGGTAATATTGCCAATGATGATGTTGCCAACATGGCTCCACCTAGCTGCTGCTTCTTTCGCTGGGGGATGAAGCTCAGATGAAAGCTGCAGTTCTTCTGCCAGGGTTAGGGTCCTTGTCGAGCAGCATTCCACCAGTGAAGAAGAGGCTTTCTCCATTGTCTCAAAGTGCCATGGGACCTTCTTTTCTGGTGTCTACTCTGGACGACTCCTCCCTCTCTTAGAAGCATAGGTTTGTTTGCACAAGCCTGAAAACTATGTATTAAGAAAGACAGACAGGTGCTATCTCTTGAGCAAAACAAGTGAGGAAAGCATGCAGAACATGGCCCATAGAATTGTTTCCAACCCTTCTGCATGTGTGTGTGCGTGCGTGCATGGGCCCACACATCTCTGAATCTGTGTTGCCAGCATGTGCGTCTTTTGTCTGTTTTGCTCATGTGGTGTGTGCGTTTGTGTATGTCTGTGCATAAGTGTGTGTATGTGTACGTGCATGGGTGTGTTTGTATGTATATCTGTGTTGGCTTTCTGAGTGGTTTTGATTGGGAGAGGAGAGAAGATGAGAGGGAGGATACTTCGAAAGGTGCAATTTCTTAAGTTACAGTGAATAATGTGTACATGTGCTGCAGCTATGGGACCTGCTTATCCCATAGAAATGTAACGGGGACTTTGTTTTGGGGGGGGGAGTCATTTCTCTTCCATACCCCACCCCACCCCACCCAGAAACTTCACTTATACAGCACAGGAACGTCTCCCAGCTCACCACTTCCCTCCCTGTGACTAGAGCAGCATTCCATTGCTCCGCCCTCACAGCCTTCCCATTGACTGGACACTACCAGTTGCATTGGAAGCAGGCAGGGCAGGCTCACTCACATCAGGGGGGGGGGGGGGCGGGAATTAATGAATTGCAAATACAGGTTTTAAACTCAGAAAAATGTCCAAACATATTAGCTATCATTCTGCCTTCTCAACATTAATGCAAAATTACATTGCATCCTGAAAAAATCCCGTTTGCAATCCTAATCTGAGAACATCTCACAAGGCCTCCTTAAATATCTGGACTCAAAGTATGTGTGTAGCTTATAGGAGTAGCCTAGTGGTTAGACACCAAGAGACCAGGGTTCAATTCCCACTAACACTCCTTGTGGCCTTAAGCAAGTCACTTAACCCTCATTGCCTTGGAAGAAAGGCCTGGCAATCTACTTTGGCCACACTGTCAATAAAGCCCAGGAGCTGCTCGGTCACCAGGAGTCAGCAGGGACTCCGAGGCACACATTGCATTTTTTTTTTTATTGTCAATACTTTAATCGGACCCGGATGGAGCAGTTTCAGGGGTAGTTTTAGGGACTGGGGGCAGTTTATGGGTGATAAGGCAGTTGCAATGGGGTAGTTTTTATGGGTAAGGGACTTTGGAGAAGTTGGGGTAGTAGAGGAAAAGGACTGGTAGCTTGGAAAGGAATTCCCTGAGTGCAATGTTCCACTACAGTATATGTAAGTTCTTGTGCTACAGAAGCTAGTACTCTTTCTCTCATTGAAATGTATTGGGCCTTTTTTTTTTTGGGGGGGGGGGGGTAGTGCTGTGAAATCCCTGATCCAATTTGGCCTATTTTTGACAGTGTGTCTTTTTACTGTTTTTCTTCCCACATGCCAAGTAACATCCTGTTCTGTTAAATTTTCAGAGTTATTTTGTTTCCCCCCCCCCCACCCCGACACAAATGTTCTTGACCTTTGTATATTTTTTTCAACTTCCGTTGACAGGGGCAGCGGAAGGCCTTTTATTTTGGGGGGGGGGGGGTCCAAGCATCACCCCAAACTCCACCCCAGTTCTGCCCCTAGCTCCTCCCTGCGGGCAGAGACCTTTCCTGTTCTGACTGTAGGGTTCCGATCTCCCCCTGGCAGACAGGAAGTGTCTTTGCCACGATCGCGATTTCTCTTTTTTTGACTGTGGGAAATGGGATCCTCGTGGGCAGCCTGCTGCTTGCTACTGTGACTTTTGGTGGGGCCCGGGCCTGTGTGGCCCACCCCTTTCTGACACCTATGTCCATTGAGTTGGAAAGAATAAAAGCAAAAAAGCATCCTCCCATGTCTGGTTCTATCTATGCAGACTTCATACCCAACCTAGGCTATTGCCCCTCTTTTCTGGCACCTTTTTGTTTTCCTGGTTTCTTTGTATACAATGTGTGCTACCTTAAGTCCCATGAAGACAATCAGTCTAAAAGAAAATTGTTTCAGACACCTTTTCCAAGAAGCCAGCCTATGATAAGCTAGTTCTACCCGGGGTCCATTTTACTTTATTTTATTATACTAAACTATTAAGAAACAAATGTCAACAGTCACTTCAATATATCAATGTGTCATAACATTCAAACATGACACAACATCGTGTTTCCAACCTTATTTCTTTCATTTCTGCATCCAGGGTAGTGGCATTTACTTACTTATCTAGTAGTGAATCTTCAATTAAAATATCGTTTTTGCACTATGCAATTTTGCGTCCAAAAGCAACTGGACTGTCTATCAGATATCGTAAATCAAAGTGACTATGGACCCTGATGCAGCACGGAAAGAAATAAAGTTGGAAACATGATGATGTGTCAGGTTCGAATGTTATGACGCATTGATATAGTGAAACAATTTTCTTTTGGACTGATTGTCTTTATGGGATTTAAGGTAGCACCCATTGTGGAATGAGGGTTTTCATAATTAATCCTACGGGCAATTTTCCTTATAGACAGAGCATGGTACACCTTACCAGAGTCATATGCATTATATGTGTTTTCCTTTTTTTTTCATATTGCAAATATAATGGGATCCTGTTAATTGATACTGTATAAATCCAGCTAATAATTACTATGACATGAATAAAGCAGCAATATTCTTGGGCTAAATGCTCTTTTACAAATACGTTTGCTTTCTTTTATAGGCTCTTAAACTAAGGGAATTGTGCAACTGTCCTGCTCTTTCTGACCCAGACCCTCGACTGATATTTAGCCATAGAATGCAGCATCTTGACAAATCTGAAGAAAAGGCAAAATAAAATAGTAGCGGCCATGCTTAAAGAGAAGAAAATGAACCAGACACCTGTCAAAATGGAGGAAAATCTTCCAGCTGTATCCATAATTAGATTCTTTAGAGCATGATTAATTTAGCATTTTAAGCAAAGTGGATTGTGAGACGTTACCTATATCATGATTTGTATTACTACCCCAACCTGAAAATATCCTCGACCTCCCTCCCCCCTCCCTTTCTCTTTCTCTCCCCCTCCTTTTCTCTTTCTCGTTCTCTCTCTCTCCCCCTACCCATCCTCCTCAGTGATAAATATTGCTTTGTTCAAAATCTTTTGAGGTGCAGACACTGTTGAGTTTGTGAACACCTAGTTTAGCACTATTTAAACTGAAAATATGATACAATCCTAATCTAAACCCTGCTAGGTGAGAAAATTTAACCCTGTTGAATAAATAGATCAGAAAAAATTTGTATATTTTGATTATTTATTCAGGAAACAGATTAAACAGTAATTAACCCTTATGTGAAAAGTATGCAAACCCTTCATTCAGTAAGTGATGGCGCTATCTTCAGCAGTTATAGCATCGGCTAAATATTTTATGTACCTGTTGGTTAGTCTTGCATCACCATTGAGGAATTTTAGCCCATTCTTCCATATAGAACTATTCCAAATTAATAACATTTCAGGACCCGCTAGCATAACAACTCACTTCAGGTTATGCACTTAGGAAAGAACAATCCAAACTACAATTAAACAATGCAGGGTCCCACATTAGGGATCTGGACGTCACCGTGGATAATACATTGAAACCCTCTGCTAAGTGTGCAGTGATCAAATAGAATACTAGGAATCATAAGGAAAGGAATGGAAAATAAAACCAAAGATGATATAATGCCTCTGTATCACTCCATGATGCAACCATGCCTTGAATATTGTGTCCAGTTCTGATTGCCGTATCTAATAAAAAGATATAGCGGCATTAGAAAAGGTACAGAAAAGAACCACCAAAATGATAAAGGGGATGGAAGGATATCCCCGTGAGGAAAGGCTTAAAAGGTTAGGGCTCCTCAACTTGGAAAAAAGATGGCCGAGGGGATATATGATAGAGATCTATTAAATGAGTGGAGTGGAATGGTTAAACATAGATCAGTTGTTTACTCCTAAAAACATAGAAAGGGGACATGCAATGAAGCTATAATATAAGACTAAGCAGAGAAAATATTTTTTTTTTCGCTCAGTGCATAATAAAACGCAGGAATTCCATTGCTGGAGGATATAGTAAAAGCTGTTAGTGTAACTGGTTTTAAAAGAGGTTTGAACACGTTCCTGGAGGAGTTTATAAACCATTATAAAGTAGACTGGAGAAATCCCCTGCTTAGCCCTGGGATAAGCAGCAAGGAATCTGTGTACCTTTTTGAGAATCTGGCAGGTACTTGTAATGTGGATTGGCCACTGTTGGAAACAAGATACTGTGTTTGATGGACCTCTTAGTCTGACCCAGTATGACGTATCTTATGTTCTTAGGTGTTGCCATAATATTTCAGAGGATTTAGGCAGGACTTTGGCTTGACTGAGCTTCAGTTTATGTTTGGATGGTTGGACATACTTCTATGGAAATGTTCTTATATGAGATATGATCAAAAAGTATTGAGACTTTACAATAACACAAGAAGTATAACACTGACAGTTATTGCAATCGGTCTCCTTCAGAGTAGTCCCCTTCTGATAAAACACACTTCTTCTAGCTTCCTGTCACTGCTGGAAACAATTTTGAAACGGCTCTTTTGCTATGCTGTGAAGCTGCTGCGTTCAATATTGCTTAATGGTCTCCAAAACATTGAATTTCCTTCCTTTCAGCTGTAATTTCAGTTTTGGAAACAAGAAAAAGTCAGAGTGCGAGGTCAGGTGAGTACAGAGGCCGACAGACTTGTCGATTTGATGTTTGGCCAAGAACTGCTGGACAAGATGTGATGCAGGAGCTGGGGCGTTATCGTGATGAAGCAACCATTCACCATTCCTGTGCAACTCTGGCCTCTTACAATGAACTACATCTCCCAAACGAGTCAGACGTAGTACTCCTTATTGATAGTTTAGCCTTTTGGAGCATGCTCATGATGAACAATAAATACCCTGGTAATCAAAGAAAACTGAGCATGACCTTGACATTGCTCCTCACCTGATGGGCTTTCTTGGGTCTGGGAGAGTCAGATGTTTTCCATTGTGAGGACTGAGCCTTAGTTTCTGGGTCACAACTATAAACCTATGATTTATCACCTGCAATAATCTTTTGGACAAAATTGGAGTCATTTTCAATGAATTCCAACAACTCCCTGGCTGCAGACAGTCTATCTTCTTCTTTTTGGTCGGGAGACAGAAGTTTAGGCACAAATTTTGCAGACACATGTCTCATCCCCAAATTGACAGTAAGAATGAACTGTACTGACCTGAAACTGTTGTCCATGTCCTCAGCAAGCTCCCTGATGGTCAGTTGACAATTTGAGCATAATGTGGCATGCACTGCTTCAACTTTGTCTTCATTCCTGCTCGTGGATGGCCTTTCAGAACATTCGGCACTGTCAACACTTTGGCGGCCCTGTTGGAAATCAAAACTTGAGCACAACTCGTACATTCATGGCCATACATTTGCTGTAACTTGTCATAAGCCTCTTTGCACGAATCTCCAAGTTTCTGGCAAAATTTAATGCAAATTCGCTGTTCAATTTTTTCACTCATCGTAAATCTGCCGAACTGCTTTTACATGCTACCAAACATCATGTGATTAGAAAATGTACAGGTGTGCTGCAACCACGCAACACTCTGCACATGCAGAGCACATAACTAGGTCACTGCATGCTTAATAGCATCATGGGGCGTTGTATGGTTATATAGTTACACAACAAGTCTTGATACTTTTTCATCACACCTCATATAAAGCAGAATTTATGGTTCTGTCAATGAAGACCAAACTAGATCCTAATGCAGTAAAGCAAACCTCCATCATGCCTGAAAATCAGGATGAGATTCTTACTTGGAAAGATAGTGTTTGGGTTTCGCAAACAAAACATTTATTATTGTAACCAAAAAGTTCAATTTTTGACTAGTCTGTCCAGGAGAACATTATTTCAGAAGTCTAATTTGTCATCCAGATGCTCTTTGGTGAGCAGTGTTCTCTTTAGAGAGCAGCAGATTTTTTTTTCCTTGTTATCTTCTCATGAGCACTATTCTTACTCATTTTTTTCCTAATGGTTAATGCAGAAACCCCGATGTAAGCCTCATTGAGAGAGGCCTGTAGATATACAGATGCTGCACTGGGATTTTTTGTGGCTTTGTGGATGATTTTCAGTTTGCTCTTGGGTTACTCTTGTAGTCTTCAGCTTTTGATGTTTCTGTACTGTCTGATAATGGAAAGATGGAGCTCCAAATATTTAGAAATGATCTTGTAACCCTGTCCAGACAGATAAGCATCAACTACTCCTTTTCATAGTTGCTGACTTGAAGAGAGCTAGTTGTTCATGCAAGGAAGCCCTCAAATGTCACAGTTGAGACAGTTCTGTATGGAAGAGTGCATCAAAATTCCTCAAGGGCAATCTGTGAGACTGATTAATAGTTATAGGAAATGTTTTGTTGAGGTTAGTGCTGCAAAAGGAGATACCAACAGTTACTGAATGAAAGGCTAATATACTTTTTCACACAATACTTATTGTTGAATATTTTGAATAAATCAAAATCTTTCATTTTTGTTTGAGTTATTAATTCTTCAGGCTTACCTTTCTCTTATCGGGATTTAGATTAGGATCTAAAAATACTTAGTGTGAGTGGTTCTAACCATACGAGGGAGGTTCACAAGCTTTTTCTCAGTACTGCCCTTGTGTAACCTGTTCATAAGATCACAATTGCTTAATTTGTTGGGATAAACATGTTTCTGCCAGTCTTGTTTGTGGAAAGAATTTCCCTTTTATGTCATTTCCTTCAGGATTTAGAATGCTTTTCTGTTTCATTTTCTCATGTATATCTTTTCATTCATTGGCCTTTTTTTCTGTGTGCTATATATTTACATACTATGTCTTATTTTTTTAACAGTTACTTTACTGATAGCATGCCTAAAACAACACCGTAACACAAAATTTAATTTTCTTGATATTTTCATGTCTTTTTGAAATGACAGCACATTTTTAGTTCTGTCATATAGAGGGCAATTTTAAAATGATTTTACTTGGGAGACTAAGGAGGCCTTTTAGTAAAGGGCGCTAGTTGTCTGAGTGTTACGACACATACTGGGACATGACAGCACAGGGCAATTTGTGCGTTAACTGTGAATGGACGTTTGGGGTGGTAAGGGGGTGGGTTAGGGGCGGAGAGTGGGCGTGCTGAGCACTGCATAGTTAATGCGTGGTGTTTACCCCACACTAACTGTGATTCCTGCAGTTAGCACAGATTTACCTAACGCCACCTCAGTGATGGAGTTCAGTGCACCCACGCTATTTGTATGCCACGTTAGAGCACAGAGCTCTGCAATAACTGCTGAGACCATCTTTTCCACGCTCCTGACAGTTAATGTAGTGCTGTTGCATCTAACGTGCCATGTCTTTGGAGCTACTGGTACATTAGGTGCAACACCTTAGTGCCCTTTACTAAAAGACTACCTAAGTAATCACCTGTGTTTGATGGCGCTGAAAATTGCCCTGCCCCTTTCTGTAGGTAAGTGTACCTATGCTGAAATGGGGAGAGGAGGAGGAGGGCAGAGCTAGCCAGCCACACAGATTTTAGTTTGAAATCTCTACCTCTGGTTTTAGTCATGGATCTTGTCTTTGCTATAAACCTGATAGTCCTACGTTTTTAAAGAGAGAGTGCATGGGAAGTTTCCCTTTGGAGATGTGCTTTCGGGCACCATCCAGAGGTTTTGGCTTGCTTCCCATAGTAAGAATGATCTATGGAGTTTCTGAGCGGCTTTCCTTTTAAAGGACATCATCAATTATCAAGATTGCCTTAAGATGATAAAAAAACAGCTTGATATTCATAAGCAAATCTAATTGTATGGATGAACTAAAAGCAACCCATAGGTCTCATTGATTTCTAGGCCACTTGGAGGCACTTTAAAGATATTGATTAATGGGGTTATTTTAGAAGCCCTGTTCACAATTTAAGTGTGTAGAATGAGCCGTGTACAGATGCAGATTGCATCCATGTGCAAATGGCTATTTTAGAAAGAGTCCAGTTTATATGCAGATGACTGTACCATGTGGAATGTACATGGGGGCGGTATGCTGGGAGCATGATCTGGGCAGGACAGAAATCTGGACTTGTATTTCCTCATTTCATATAAGGAATGCACATGTAATCTCCAAATTGTCCACGTCCAGATTTACACCTGCTCCCTGGCATGAATAGCTATTTGAAAAGTGCTCCTTTTGGCTATCCCTTTAAATTGAAATGTGGTAAAAATAGAATCCTCTGTAATAAAGAATGTCTGCACATCTAGGTTTGCAAAATGGCACAACGGTGCAGTGAAGTGCTGACGTTTACATGTGGTCGTTGTGAGATGTGGCACTTACATGTGTAAGTTGCCAGGTTTCTTTCCCCCATCAATTTTTCCCACGTGCACATTTACTGAAATGGCACCTCCTGCTCCATCCCCATGCATTCCTGCATTTCTGTCTATGAAAATGCGTCCATTTTAAGGGGTGGAGATATCTTTATATCTGCCTCTGATGCACACACCCTCTTTTCTAAAATTGACATAGATTTGCAATTTCCACATCTCTTCCACCACATGGATATACGCAGATAAAGGCTAAAAACACCTGACTGAGTAATACTAAATCCAACAACCTAACAGACAATACACTGATCTAAAAACACTATGATTCAACTCTAAAGTGCCTACAACTTGTATTTGTATATAGTTTATTGTACATAGTTTACAAGCCAGTTTTGTACTGTTATGTATTAGCTCATGCTGTTAACCATTATATTGTTTATTACAAAATGTTTGATGTAAAACCAAGCCCTTGCTTTGTGGATTGTTGTTTTATTGTGAACCACAACTGAACTCGAAGATGCGGGATATAAATGATTGTTAAATAAATAAAATAAAATGGAGTGGAGAAGTAGCCTAATGGTTAAGAACACTGGCTTGGGAACCCAGCGACCAGGGTTCGATTCCCACTAGCACTCCTTGTGGCCTTGGGCAAGTCACTTAACCCTCCATTGCCTCAGAAAAATCCAAGTTAGCAATGTCCCTGTTTAATGTGCATTAGCAAGTTTAAGTTTCAATGTAAACCGCTTTGATTGAAATGATAAAGCAGTATATAAAACCTGTTAAATATGTAAATACGAGGTGTGACAAAAAAGAAACAAGACTGTCCCATAAATGTTTTATTACAAAACCTACAGAGAAATTACGCATGGTCCCCTTCAAAGTAATTCCTCCCAGAGTTAATGCACTTCTGCATTTGCTTCTGCCACGTATGGATGCACTCAGTAAAGCTCTCCTCTTTGAGGTCCCTCAGATCCCTCATCACAGTGGCTTTGATCTCTTCTACAGAGGTGAAATGAGTTCCTTTGAGCACAGTCTTCAGCCTGGGGAAGAACCAGAAGTCGCATGGTGTGAGATCTGGGGAATAAGGAGGGTGATCGAGAGCTGTGATCTATTTGTTGGTGAAGAACTGCCTCACACTGAGCACGGTGTGTGCGGGCGCATTGTCATGGTGAAGCAGCCATGACTTGTCTCTCCACAGAGCCTGTCTGCTGCACCGAACCCAATCATGGAGGCGATTGAGGACCTGATGGTAGACGTGATGGTTGACTGTCTGACCCTCAGGCACAAACTCATGATGGACCACTCCCTTCTGGTCGAAGAATGTGATCAGCATGAACTTGATCCTTGATTTGGACATGTGCGCCTTCTTGGGTCTGGGTGACAGTTGAATCTTCCACTGCAGGCTCTGTCTCTTGCTTTCAGGGTTGTACTGGAAGACCCAAGTCTCGTCTCCTCTCCTGTGATGACTTGGCCAACGAACGCTGGATCTTCTCCAGCAAGTCTCGACAAACATTGACCCAGTGCTCCTTCTGGTCATCCGATAAAAGCTTGGGCACCATCTTTGCGCACACCTTCCACATCCCTAGCTCCTGCACCAAGATGGTCTGCACTGACTTCCTGTTTAGGCTGAGCTCCTCAGCTATCATCCGCACCGTTAATCTGTGATCACTCTGCACCAACTGGTTCACTCCGTCAATGTTCTCAGCCATCTTTGTCATGGAAGGCCGTCCTGACTTGAGGTCATCCTCCACCTCCTCGCGGCCAGTCTTGAAGCGTTTGTGCCACTTGAAGACTCGTGGCCTTGACATTGCATCTTCTTCATAAGCCTTTTGGAGAAGTTGGAGACACTCAGTTGGGCCCTTCTCCAACTTAACCAGAAATTTCAAGTTGATTTTTTGCTCCATATTTCTGCCACCTCCAGTTGCGTGACAAAGAGATGGAACAGTGTGCTACAAAAAAACCTGAAAAAGAAAAACAGAGTGAGAGAGATGAAAAATATTATAGCAGAATAGTGACGAGATGTTGCACAACACAGTGACATAAGTGGTTAGCCAATTAGCAGTGAGTCATGGGCCTGGCTGCCACAGTCTTGTTTCTTTTTTGTCACACCTCGTACACAGTCTTTCTAAAATGTGCCTTTAAAACTTTTGGCTTCTGTTTACTAATTCTTAGCACACACTAATACTGTTATCGCACATTTGGCAGATAACAAACAATAATGTAGTTTTTAAATGGTATGTGCTAATACATAGGAGCCATGGTGTTTATCTTGGTTAAAAAAAAATTATTGAAATGGTTAAGTTAAACATGTTAGGGCACAATTTATAATGTGGAGAATTTTCTTGGGTTGGTAGGCAATATCCATCTGATCACGATAACCTTAGGCAGTGTTTTATTCTGTTGCTTTCTGCTGCATATTATGTTCCTTGCAAAATATTCTTCAAAACGTTACCATCTCCGTAAGCCTGCTGAAATCATTAGTGAATAATATTTTAAGTAGAATATAGTAGGTCTGAAAATTACCATTGATTGGTTTCAGTCTGGAAGATCATGACATTTCAGCAATGCCAACATTCTAGATAGCATGCAGGTTTGTTTTTGCACTGTACTGGTGAGATCTGTAATTGTGCAAAAGGCTTTCTATATGAAAACATATAAGAGTGTGCTCTGTGAAAGTTTTTGATTATAAGCCACTTTTTTTCATTAAAGGCATCAGGTGAAGCAATAAATCAGACTTGGGCAGCATATGTTTTTTTTTCATATCACCTGAGCATTTCCTGTGTGTGTGTTTGTTCACCATTCATTGCTTATTGACTCTGTTAATGTACTCATCCTTATTTTATTTAATCCGTACCTTCATGGATTTTATTCTCTCAGTTTCTTCCACCCCCACCCCTAATTTTTTTCTTCCTTCTCAAGCTGATGGAAGCCCGTATTTCTCCTTGACTTGAAGTTGATGAGCACAGTTGGAAGAAAATCATTTGGTCTCTCCTGAGCTGAACTGTACGCCTGCGTTAATTCAGCAAACGATGACAAGACGCCAAAGTGACTCTTCTCCTTCTATGGACTGAAATAAGCTCCTCAACATACCTCACTTTCTATTTCACAGTCAGCGGCACCTGAACTTAGTACCTCTGATCTCTTGAGTGAGATGTTGAGATTTTTATCGGTATGCTGTTTTACTGTCTTGACTGATAAAGATGAAGAGCCTTTATTATTTCATTAGCTTGTCTCCTATTTTAATATTAAACTACATTATATCTTTGTTTATTCTTTTGGAATAATAAAGGTCTTAGGAGTAAGCATATAAATGTATAGTTATTTGGCTTTCTCTGGGAACAAGCAGGAATTCGGTCCTCACATATGGGTGATGTCAGTGCTGATAGAGCCCCGCGTGGAAGCATCTCCCCAGCTTTCAAAGAAAGCCTTTGGGAGATGCATCACACATGTGTGGTCCACTTCCTGCCCAACAGTGTCATCTTGCCTCAGTCTCCTTTTTTCTGCGAAGCCCTCTGGACATCTGTCCAGTTTCCTTGGAAAAAGTGTCTATTTTTGTCCTATCTTTCTGGTACATGTACTAGTTCCTTTCCGACCCCCTAGCCAGCTTGCCTTGGTGTCTCTCCTTGGGTTTGTTTCTTCTTGTTTCTTGAGGTATCCCTTGACCGGCGCTTCGTGCCCTTTTTTGGCTGTAGACCTCAGACCCTTGCCTGGGTTGCAGGGCCCCCTTTTTCCTTATGGCCTTCAGCGGCTTTGAGAAATGTGATCATTGCAGTAAGATGATGTCCCTCACTGAACCACATGACTGCTGCCTCGGGCCAGACCACGATGACTCAGGCTGTGAACTTTACAAAGGCATGACTGCCATCAAGAGCCGTCAACTGCAGCATGAAAGGTTTTTCCATAAATCTGACTCTGTGCCAGAATCCCCGGAAACACCATGCTCCAGGGCCCCCTCTAGTCCCACGATGCCTGGGCTGCCTTGGAGTCCTGTGGCTGCGGGTCCTTGGAGGAAAAATCTCCAGTGGACTGCTAGAAGAGTTCAAAAACCACTTCTGAAGATGGGTCTGGAAAACAGGTAAATCCCATTCCAGGCCCTGCAGTCCCCGGCATGAGTCCAAAGGGTTGGAGCGGGAGCAGCCTCACAATCTGTCGCTGACATCTGGCAACCAGCCTCAGACCGCCGAGGCCATTCTAGTCAAGGTTCCCCCTCAACGGAACCAATGCCAGGCCCAAGGTCCTCAGTGCTAATGTCGAAGGCTGCAGAGCCAACTGGCATGGAGACCAGGATGGCGGCCTTGGAGTGCAGTATCTCTGCCTTCCTGGCCCAGCAGTAGGTGCTGATGTCCCGTTCCTTCAGTTCATCTGCCCCGATGACTGGCCCATGACATAGAGGGCTTCCCTGGATGTCGAGTCAATCCTTGAGCACCACTGACCTCGAGAGAGCCATCAGCATAGGACGAGGTTCCAGTTCCATTCTTCGGGACATCAGTCCTCTCCGGCCATTGCCCATGGCTCAGATCACAGGTCCTCTGGGGACCGCGGTCTTCAAGGCTTGGGTCTCGACCACAGGAACCATGGAGCCTTGGACTCTTCCTCTGACTTCTGGTCAGACTGAGAGACAGAGGACAAGGAGTCCCCAGACACCCAATGATATTGTGATGTGCCCTCGGACCAGTCTCTCCTGATGTCCCAGTGCCATTCCCCACCCAAAGACGTTACCTTCCTCGACTTCATGCGGGACATGGCAAAGGTGCTCCTGTTTGAGACCGGAGCGGAGGAGGACCCCCGCACTGAGGAACTTAAGATCCTTCGGTATAAGGCCCATCCGAAGGAGGCCCTCACAGTGCCCGTTCCTATGATACTTGAGTGCCTCCTCCTCCAAGTGTGTGGGAGACACCGGTGTTGGTGCCCATAGTGAGCAGATGGCTCAACTCAGTGTACAGAGTGTGCCGGTGAAAACCCAAATCCCCCCACAGCTCAATGGTCATCGAGTTATCCATGCACTGACTCAAAAGCCAAAAGATTCATTTCTTGGTGTCCCCTAGCAGGGAGGCCTGGACACTCGATGCCCTTGGCCGGAAAGCCTTTCAGAGCTTGATGCTGGCATGCTGAGTCCAATCTTACCAGTTGTACATCAGTATGTACCTCAAGGAGCTGGCGAGGGAACTCGCTAGTTTCTTGTCAAGCCTCAATGGGGAACCCCTTCAGTGGTTCAAGTCTCGAGTGCTCAAAGTTCTTATATCGAGCAGCATATGACAGCTTAGAGTTCTCAGCCAGAGTAGCCCGGCATGGCTGCAGTTGTCTATCTTGAACCCATTGTTCAAGGTCAAACTCATTGATGTCCCATGCATCAGAGAAAATTTCTTTGGGAAACCCATGCCAGACAAAGCTGCAGAGATAGAGACTAAGATCGTGATCAGGACCAGACTTTCTAAAAAGACCTCCTTGCATCCCTGTAAGAAAGCCCTGGGGAAGAAGCCCTTCTTCCTGAGGAAAAAGGGTGATTTTGGCAATGCCTCACGATACCAAGCCTTCTCTGCTCCACAGCAAGGCCAACAGCACAAGGGGCAGGGGCAAGAGCATGGCCCTCACAAGCATAAAACCCCCAAGACCCAGGCGCTGGTCCTCGCTCAGCCTGGAAGGAGGTTTTGGCTCCTTTGGCATGGCCTCCTCTCCCCCAGAAGGCCCTCAGCAGCCCACAGGGGGGGGGGGGGTGTCTGGCCCTGTTTGCCCACAGGTGGTCCTCCATTACCACCGATTCCTGGTTACAGCAGGTTGTCAAGGAGAGTTACCTCCTCCACCTGCAACAGATGCCATCCTCGTTCTTTCCAGGAGAGCCCATCAGGCCTCTCCTTTACTAGACTCTGCTCCTCACCGAGCTCACAGGCCTCCTCAAGGACAAGGTGATAGAGCCAGTGCCCAAACATCTCTGGGGCAAAGGCTTCTACTCCAGTTATTTCCTCATCCCCAGGAGAACAGGGGGCCTTAGGCCCATCCTGGATCTGCGGGACCTGAACAGATTCCTGGTGAGGGAGTTCTTCAAGATGCTCTCCTTTGGAACACTGCTACCCTACCTCCAGCAGGGAGACTGGCTATGCTCCTTAGACCTCAAGGATGCTTACACACACACACACACATTCTGATCCATCTCAGCTACTCAAAATATCTCTGGTTCATAGTGGGAGGAGGTCACTACTAATACAGAGTGCTACCCTTCGGGTTGGCGTCATCGTCAAGGGTCTTCAGCAAGTGCCTAGCAGTGATTGCAGCCCACCTCCGTCTCCAAGGGGCTTTCGCCTTTCCATACATGGATGACTAGCTCATAAGGGAAGGCACAGCTGCAGAGGTGCACCACACCACTGAGTACACCATCCACATCCTCCAGTACCTGGGGTTCATCATCAACTATCCCAAGTCCCACCTATCTCTGGCCCAGTGCTTGGAGTTCATCTGGGCTCGCTGGACACCCACCAGACCAAGGCCTTCCTCCTGCCCGAGAAGTCAGAATGCCTCAGGGCGCTAGCCACAGAGGTGCAGCACCACCAGTCGGTGCCCACTCGCATTTTCCTCCGCCTGCTCAGCCTCCATGGTCTACTTGACCCCCATATGCCTGCCTGCACGCACATGAGGGTGGCTCAGTGGTGCCTCTGCTCTCAGTGGTCACAAGCCATGGGCAAGCTTCGGGACAAGGTGAGAGTGACCCTCCAGCTGGCGGACTCCATCGACTGGCAGCAGATCCCCTGCCACCTTCAGACCAGGATGCCCTTCCAGGCAACCACCCCCCAGGATCAGGAACTCATTGCAGGGACCTCCGCACTCAAAGCAGTTGGTCCCAGATGGACAGTCAGTCCCAAATTAATCTTCTGGAGCTCCATGCAAAATTTCTATCCCTCTGAACCTTCCGCTACCAGTTGCAGCACCAGTTGGTGCTGGTCCAGATGGACAACCAAGTTGCAATATTCTATGTCAACAAGCAGGGGAGTAAGGGGTCGTACACCCTCTGCCAGGAAGCAGTAGCCCTCTGCTCATATGTGACACACAGCGGGATGCTCCTGCGGGCGGTCTACCTCCCGGGCCAGGACAATGCCCTGGCGGACAAGCTGAGAAGAGTCCTCCAGCCACACGAGTAGCACCTGGACCACAGAGTAGCCTCCAGCTTTTCCAGCTCTGGGGTGCTCCCCTAGCGAACTTGTTCACCAGCCCGGAAAATGTGCAGTTACCTTGCTTCTGCTCCTGCTAGTCACACCCATCCCAGGTGGTGGCGGATGCGTTCCTCATTTTGTGGATGGAAGGCTTTCTCTACGCCTTCTTGCCAGCACTGCTGGTTGCCAAGACCACCTTCAAGGTCCAGAGCGATGGGGCATCACTGATACTGATAGCTCCCAGGTGGCCCAGGCAATCTTTGTTCCCGCTACTTCTCCGCCTGTCGGTGGTGCTTCCAATTCCCTTGGGCCATACCCCAGGACTTCTGTCACAGGAAGAGGGCTCTCTCCTGCACCCCAAGCTGGGGTCACTCTCCCTCACGACCTGGCTGGTGAAAGGGTTGCTCTAGCCCCCTTTGACCTCCCATGAGACGTGGAGGAGGTCCTGCTGGCCTCCCGCAAGGCCTCCATGAGGAGGGCATACATCTTTTAAGCGGTGGTGTTTTTTGGTGTGGTGTGCCAAGAGGTGGGTGAACCCATTCTCCAGTACCTACTCCATCTGTCCCAGGTGGGACTGAAGTCCAACTCAGTCAAAGTGCACCTGAGTGCTATCGTGGCACACCACCACCCCATGAGTGTGAGCCCCTCTCTGCTCAGCCCCTTGTTTTTCATTTCCTGCAAGGCTTTATGTTGTCCAAACCCCCTGTCTGCCCACCAATTGCAGAGTGGGATCTTAATGTGGTGCTCTCTCAGCTCACCAAGCCGCTTTTTGAGCTCCTGGCTACCTGCCACTAATGGTACCTCTCCTGGAAAGTTGTTTTTCTCGTGGCACTCACATCAGCTCGCAGGGTCGGCGAACTCCAAGCTCTGATGGCAGAGCCTCCCTTTACGAGGATCTACAAAATATGGTTGTGCTCTGCATACACCCCAAATTTCTGCCAAAGGTGATGTCTTCCTTCCACGTCAATCAAGATGTGGTGCTACCCACCTTCTTCCCAAAGCCTCATGCTGGCAGAGCGGAGGCTGTTCTTCACATTCTGGATTGTAAGAGGGCACTGTCCATCTACCTGCAACAGACTCAGGCCCACGCAAAGCGCCTCAGTTTTTTGTATCCTATGACCCCAGCTGACTGCGGCTTCCAGGGACCAAGTGAATTCTGTCTACGTGGGCAGCAGATGCATTGCCCTCACCTATAAGCAGGCTGGGATCCCACTGGACCAATAGATCACAGCACACCACACCACACCACACCACACCACATCACGGCCATGGCTACCTCTGTGGCTAATCTGTGTTCTGTACCTGGGATGGAAATCTGCCAGGCTGCCACCCGGTCTTCGGTCCATACCTTCGCAGCTCACTACTGTCTGGAGAGAGAGCCCCAACAGGACAGCGCCTTTGGCCAGGTTGTACTCTGTAATCTCTTCGGGGTGTAGGCAACTTCTACTCTCCGATCCTTCTGTGTTCAAACTACCAGAATGCTGGTTCCCTGTTGGACACTTGGATCTTGCGAGAGTCTCCCAGTTGGGACTCAACTGCTGCAGTTCAAGGCTGACCCTCTTCAGGTCACCATGGCATGTTGTACAGGTTCTTGGTAGCCTGTAGCTGGGGAGTGCCATATGTGAGGACTGACTTCCTGCTTGTTCTTGGAGACAGTGTAGTTACTCACTTGTAACTGGTGTTCTCCGGGGACAGCAGTTATCAGTCTCCACAACCCTCCCTCCTCCCCTTGGAGGTGCTTCTTTACCGTATTTTAATTTTTCTGCTATCTTAGCTATGTCACTAGACTTAGGCAAGATGGCACCCTTAGGCAGGAAGGGGACAACATGTGCATGGTACATCTCCCAAAGGCTTTCTTTGAAAACTGGGGAGATGCTTGCATGCGGGGCTCCATTGGGGCTGACATCATCCATATGTGAGGACTGATTCCTGCTGTCCCCGGAGAACACCTGTTACATGTGAGTAACTGCTTTTTGGCACAATACATTTTACATTTGTATTCTTAAATATTACTGGGGGAGGGAGGGGAGATATTCATCAGCAGTGGCTAACCATTCTAACGTGACTAGCTATCTCTGTTGAATTTTAAGCCCAGATATTCAGTTCTTGGGCCATAGCGAGCCCTGCCATTGAATATCCGGGTTGCCAGGAAGTTAACCAGGCAGTGGTGATATTCAGCTGCTGCCTGGTTAGCTTCTGTGGTGAAAGATAGGCCAGCCTGTACTGTGCCTGACTTATGGGGCACTAGCTCAGTATTGCTGTTGCCCGGTTATTGATGGGCACTTCCTCTAGAACACCCCTATGCTAGCCAGTTAGCACCAGGGCATGCAGTGGCAGTATCAATGGACATCTAACAGCACTAACCATGTTAATGCTGCTGAATGGCCTGACCAAGGCGATTAACGTGGTTAGCATGCACGCATCAAAGTATAGAGATTTGATTAGAATAAAATAAGGTGCACTTTAGAATCAGATGAAACAATTGCTACAAGATGACTTGCAGCCTTTGATGTATTAAAATTACAGTTTAGACAGTACCACCAGCAGGTCCAGATCGCTAAACATCTAGCCAGTATGGCTTATATTCTGTACCATGATGATATTGTTATCTACAGTATAAGTAAGTGGAAGTGTGCATGGTTATATTTCCCTAGGGCTCTTTTTATTTAGCTAAACTATAATTTATATATACATTGCATTTCTATGCATGTGTTAATCTCTCCAACATTATCTATTTTAAAAGGCAGTCGTGTATTAATCAGCCTTTTAAATGCCGTTGTGGCAGTCCTTGCAGTGCACCTGTCCTGCAGTTTCCAGATTGTGTTCAGTAAATTAAGAGCATCACTTTTTTATTTTTGCACTTTCAATGGCTGCACTATGAAGGTAACTTAGGAAATTTGAGCAGTATGTGCCAGAAGCCCTCAAACTGTTTTCAGGTAATGGTCTGTCACCACCTAGAAAATAAAAAGCATGCAGATGGAGATGCAAGAAGAAATATTGCACCATAATATCAATGAACAGTGTTCAGTGTAAAACAATTTCTAAAGTATAGTTTATTTGGTACATTGAACAAATGTTATGCTGCTGACAAGATAGAAAAGCCCCATCCTTTCCCTCCCACCACCGCCAAAGAAATTCCTAGGTTTTTTTTTTTTTTTTTTACTTTATTTTTATTTATTTCAAATTAGAATAACAATCCTCATCAATTTCCAAACAAAATCTCTTCCATAGAGACAATCTCCCAGCCAGCCCCTCACCTTACCTCTCCTTTCAGCCTTCCAACTAGTTAGTTAAATCCAATATCAAGGTACATTCAAGTAAGCTAACATAGGCTTCCAGTCCTTTTCAAATTTCTTCACTTCTTCATTGTGAGTCATTGCTAATCTCTCCATCAAAATCAATTGTCCACTTTTGTCATCCAGATGTCCACTCCAGGGAGCTATCTGCTTCCACCACTGAGCAATTGAACAATGAACAGCTATGATACCCTCTGTAAGAACTTTCTGAGCAACGCCTCCTATCCCAACATTAAGTAACATAAACTTCGGCTCACTGACAAATAAGGATCCCCACCCCCTCCCATCTTCAGTTCCTGTATAATTATATTCCAGTACTCTTGAACTTTTAGAAATCCCTAGTTTTTGAAAAGGTATTCCTTTAGCAAAATGTTGAGAGGTTTCTATGTACTGTCGAGCAAGTCAATGACAACATCATTATGGCACTCTCTCAAACTGAGTCTGTGTTTTGAGTGAATGACGTGAGACCTATTACTGCAGACAAATGTTCTGAAATTCTATTGAATATGCAGTTAGATTTGGATTAATTTATTTTTCAGTTGCTTTAATTTTTTATCAGAGCTCATCTTTACTGAATACTATCAACATTTTCTTCTCACCAACCTTGTAATTATTAATGTAGGTCCATGTGTTCTCAAAGATGTTCCTTTTCATCTTCACATGAAGATGCGTTTAAACTAGCAAAAGAAAAGGGAACAAACCTTTAAGTAGAGTTAGCTCTCTGTACTGAATGATTTGGAGCGCTTTGCAAAATCCATGTTCTGCAGTTGCTTAAATGTCCATAGCATTTTTAGGTTTAAATATTTAAAATTAGTTCTTGATGTAATAGAAATGGCCCTGCTTGAGAAAAGCATCACATTAGGCCTTCAGTTCTATGCCTATAGGAACACTTATATTCTTATTGACTAAGGCCTCTGTACTTTTAGCTGGGGAATTTAGCTACAGCTGTAACAGTATTGTACCCATTATTAATTCTTGTGGTGCTAATTCTAAAATTTCCACTTTGGATGCCTCTGTTTAACTGGTTGGAAAACCTTTTCTGGTAGTCCTTTGAGTGAGAAAAGAAAGTTGGAAATCTAGTGCATTAGGGAACAAAGAGAGAAGCTGATTGAGGCCTTTGGAAGCAAAGGAGGAGATTGTACTGAGTTTGATTAGTGATCACCATTTGTAGGTGCAGGCCCTTACATGATGGGAACAGATACGTATTAAGAGGGATTGAGAAAATGAGGTGCACCTTTCACTGGGACTGTGATGTCTAGTGTTCCCACTGCAAATTACAAAACGTTTTAGTGCACATTGTGAGAAAATGTGATGCGTCTTAAGTTTGCATAAATATAACAGTGAAAATAACAGCTGGAGAAAATTATTATTGTGACTAGTATATCAGTTTAAAATGATTGATGGTGCATTGTAAAGCTGCTGATGTTTAACTCCTCTAGTGGTTAAACCAGTGGTTCCTAAACTGCCTGAGGCAGTTCCTCAATGGGTGGGGTCACAGAAAGGGAGTGCTGTCCTGTCTTCTGGACTTCCACTATGATCTGTGCCCAGGGACGGCACTACCATTAGGTGATTGCCTAATGGTAGTGCCGGCCCTCCAGGAGTGCCCATTGCTGCCGCCACTGCCCCTCTTCAGGACCAGCAGTTAACAGCAATGGCTTGAAACATGTCTGCACCGCTTACCTTCAAGCTCCAGCATCATGGGGCTGTTTGCTTCAGTGCTGCTCTCTGACTTCCTGTGCAAACAGGAAGTCTGCATCAGGTGTCTGAGAACAGCGGAAGCAAATGGCCCCCGTGGTGTGGAAGCTTGAAGTTAAGTGCCACGAGGCTGCTTGTGGCTATCTGTCCCAGAGAGCAGTGATAGCGGCTGCAAGGAGTGCCGTGGAGGAAGGGCACAAGGAATGAGGTTCGCCTAGGGCGGCCCATCTCCTTCCACAGGCACTGTCTGGGCCCAGTTGTGGCAGTCAGGATAATAATGCAGAAAAAGAAAAATAATTTTTGTCAACCCTTTTTTAAGCGTACAGCTAATACAGTTGTAGCTAATACTGCCAATAGTCTTTTTTAATTTACTATTTCATTAAAAAATTTCAAAAATGCCTTTTCTATCAATCCCAACACCTTTTGATAAAATCATTCAATACTGTGTATTTACACCATTGTTCTTGTTTCATTGGGCTTTCAGTTAGCTGATTAGACTACTCTTCATCGGTCAAGAAAAAACTCCTCCGTATTACTTGTAGTCCCTAATAGGGAACAAATTCCCCACATGCTGTTAACTGCTCACATAACTTGTACAGTTACTTAATTAACTTACATTATCAGCAAATTCCACCTGAAACATCAGCTTATCTGTTTCCTACAGTGGCCAATCCAGCTCACAAGTTCCTGGCAGATTCCCAAAAAGTTACACAGATTCCACAATGCTTATCACAGGGTAAGCAATGACTTTCCCTGATCTTCTTTAATAATGGTAGATGGATTTTTCCTCCAGGAACTTCTCCAAACCTGTTTTTTAACCCAGCTAACAGCTTTTACTACATCCTCTGGTAATGAATTACAGAGTTTGATTACTTGTTAAGTGAAAAAAAATATTTCCTCTTATTAGTTCTCAATGGGTTACATTGTAGCTTCATTTAGTGTCCCTTAGTCTTTCTACTTTTTGAATGAGTAAACAACTGATCTACGTTTACCTGTTCCACTCTGTTTATTAATTTATAGACTTTTATCATATCTCCCCCTTAACTGTCTCCTTTCCAAGTTGAAGAACCCTAACCATTTTAAGCCTCTCCTCATAAGTGTACCTTCTATCCTATCTACCGTTTTGGTGGCTCTTCTCTGTACCTTTTCTAATCCTGCTATATCATTTTCAAGATAAGGCAACCAGAGTTGCACACAATATTGAAGGTGCGGTCACGCCATGGAATGATACAGAGGCATTATAATATCCTTGTTTTTTTTCTCTGTTCCTTTCCTAGCATTCTATTTGCTTTCTTGGCTGCTGCTGCTGCTGCACACTGGGCAGAGGGTTTCAATGTATTATCCATGATGACACCTAAATCCTTTTCTTAGGTGGTGGTTCCCAGAGTCGGGCACAGTGATAGTGTCTGAAGATCTCAAGGTGCCACACCAGGTGACAAGGCAGTGGCCAAAGCCAGAGGGATGCTAGATTGCATACAGAGAGGAATAACCACCAGAAAGGAGGTGGTATTAATGCCCCCGTACAAGTTGTTGTTGAGGTCTCACTTGGAGTATTCTGCTCGGTTTTGGAGACTGTATCTCACAAAGGATATAAAAAGACATGAAGCGGTTTATAGGAAATGATTTGCAGCCTGTATCAGAAGACATATGAGAAAAGTCTTGAAGACCTAAATATGTATACCTTAGGGGAGATATGATACAGATATGTAAATACTTAAAGGATATTAATGAACAAACAAACATTTTTCAAAGAAGGGAAGTTGTAAAACTAGAGAGCATAAAATGAAGCTGCAAGGAGGTAAACTTAAAAGCAACATCAGGAAATACTTTTTCACTGAAAGAGTACTGGATACCTGGAATGCTCTCCAAATGGAAATGGTAGGGGCAAAGATAGTAACAGAATTCAAAATGGGATGGGACAGCCACAGGGGGATTCCTATATAGCAAGAGGATGGAATCAAAACAAGTACCTCAACAAACCGAGGAGGTGACCTGCATAGACTGGCAGGTACAACTCTAAACAAAAAGTAGAGGGGGTGATGTGCATAGAGCAGCAGGTATTCTAGCCATCTTACTAGGCATACTGTGTCATGGGCTCTGGGTGCACCTACCGGTGAGCTTTGGTATTGCACTAGGCCCTGGTGTAACTGGCCTCCCGGTAGTTGTAGCTGTTGCCAGATTACACCAAAACAGTTGTGGACAACGAGTAAAGGTAAATAGGGCTTTATTTCCCTTCCCAAATAGGATGTTCAATTATTTATAGCAACACAAACAAAAACCCTTCTTGGGTGAAACAGAAAGCAAAAATAAACACAAAAATAGCTTTCTTTCAGCAACCAAAAATATACTTTTAACATAGGCTTGTAGCCACAGTGAATAAGGCTTTGCTGTGCCTTGACAGGCTTCTTATTCCTTTTTATCTGAGAAATACTATATCATCTGCTACAGAAATGCTACAGTCCATTTGCACAATATCTTCATTTACTGGTAAATCATATTGCATGGGCTCCACATCAGGAATCAATCCCTCTGCACTCTCCCTCCGTGTGGGCTCAGCAAACAGCCTGTCCTGGCTGTGACGTCGTTCTCTCTGGCTAGATGAGAACGGTTGGTAATTACCACAATCTCCCTGTCTGTGGTAATAGGAGCCTCCCCTTTGCTGACCTCTGTGCAACAGTTTGAGGAATTGCTCTGCCCCACTATTAGGGGAAATTGGCCCTGCTATGAGCTCTGCTTTAGGCAGGAACTGATAACCAGCTGAGACTCCTGACGATAGCCTCTGAGAAACTCTAGGTCTCACGTACCTTGTAAAGGGTGTCCCTTTTCCAGGTAAAAAGCTTTTACTTTCCTTAGCTGTGTCACGCTGTCTGCCCCTTCCACTCAAGCACTCTTCAGACTCATACAGACGTCCATTCAGGCTTCCAGTGAGGTACTCTGACACGCTCTCTCCACAGCTTCTCTCGTCCTGTAACAAATTCCTTCCCTGGGTTTCTCTCCAGTTCCTGTCTTGGCTCCTTGTCTTGCTCTGAGCCTGGCTCATGAACTGCTTCTGCTCGGGCTTGCTCCTGAACTCTGTTCCGGTCCTGGTCTGGAACTTGGTCTGAGTCCTGAACTCTCGCTGGTTCTTTCTCTTGCTCTCGTTCTGCCTAACTGTTTGTGAGCTAGGTTTATTTAGGTAATTCCTAGCTGCACCACTCCCTAACTGATTAGAGTCAGGTGAAAATCCCCTGGCTTCCCTATTGGCTAAGGGTGTCTCCCAAGCTTGTGACCTCACCTGCTTACGTTGCCCCTGGCAACTTTCCAGCATGTGTTTTCTCAGAACGTCATTTTTTTCCTGAGCTGCACTATCTTCTGTCTCCATAGGGGTCACTGATGAGTCAGCACTGTGACAACTGCCATTATATAATATGTTACTATGGATGGGCTGCTGTTAAAAAACAGGATACAAGGCGCGTTGGATCTTTGGTCTGACCCAGTATTGCATATCTTATTTTGTTATGTTAAACTTTTCCCATCTCTTCCCTCAACTTCCACGCCCATCCCTTAATTTATAGTCAGCGTTCCCAATTATGAGTGAAATTTTGTTATCACAGGCTATTTTAATTAGCACACGATTAACCCTTAAGAGATTCTTAGCAATTCAGTCAGAAGAAAGCATGTATTATTAGTAGGTATTGAAAAAATGGCCAAAATGGATGAGGAAGAAACTCTGAAAATTGCCCAGAAATGCAGAGAAACTAAAGCCAGAGGAGAAAGAAAGACAATCACAGAACTCAACAGAGATTTCCAACGTGCAGCAAGACAGGACAAGGAAAAGTACTACAACGATGCATGCAAGGAAATAGAAGCAGAAACGATTAGAGGAAGAACAAGATCGGCTTTCCTAAAGCTACGAGAGTTAAAGAAAAAGTTCCAGCCTCAAATTGGAATGTTACAAGATGCTCAAGGTTCTATGATGAATGATGCTGAGAAGATCAAGAAAAGATGGAAGGAATATACAGAGTTTTTATATGATAAAGATCAAGTGGACCAACAGCCCTTTCAACCTGTACCTTATGATCGGTAACCATTGGTGATGAAAGAAGAAGTTGAAGCAGCATTGAAAGCCTTATCAAAGAACAAAGCACCAGGCATTGATAGCATTCCCACAGAAGTATTGCAGCAATCTGATGCAGCTGTTACCGTACTTACAAGGCTCTGCCAAGAAATATGGAAGACAATATCATGGCCAACTGCCTGGAAAAGATCTGTGTTTATACCAATACTAAAGAAAAGTGATCCAACTGACTCTGGAAATTATCGCACAATCGCTCTGATCCCACATGCCAGCAAGATTCTATTGAAGATTATTCAAAAGAGACTACTACCATACCTGGAACAAGAACTACCTGAAGTGCAAGCAGGGTTCAGGAAAGGGCGAGGAACGAGAAACATCATTGCGGATGTGAGATGGATCCTTGAAAAGACTAAAGAATACCAAAAGGATATCTATTTGTGCTTTATCGACTATAGCAAAGCTTTTGACTGTGTAAACCATGAGAAACTCTGGGCACATTAAGAAGCATGGGTATACAAGAACACCTGATCGTACTCTTGCACAATCTGTACATTGATCAAGAAGCAACAGTTTGAATGGAACAAGGAAAAACAGAATGGTTTAAAATAAGCAAAGGAGTAAGACAAGGCTGCATACTTTCCCCCTACCTGTTTAATTTATATACAGAACAAATCATCAGAGAAGCAGGATTGTATGAAGACAACAGAGATGTGAAGATTGGTGGAAGACTCATCAACAACCTTTGCTATGCTGATGATACCACATTACTGGCTGAAAGTGAAGATGATCTGAAACATTTGCTTCTCACAATCAAAGAACATAGTCTCAAAATAGGCCTGCACCTTAATGTAAAGAAAACAAAGATCATGACAAATGGCATAATCAACAGGTTCATCGTTGAAGGAGAAGAAATTGAAATTGTGAACAACTTTAACCTACTTAGATCAACTATCAATAAAGAAGCAACAAGCAGTCAAGAAATCAGACAACGCATTGCTCTTGGCATAATGGCTATGAAAGACCTAGATAAGATTCTCAAGAGCAGCGATGTCTCTCTCCATACAAAGATTCAACTTGTTCAAGCCATGATATTTTCAATAACATATGGATGTGAAAGCTGGACAGTGAAAACGAGAGACAGGAAGAAAATTGATGCCTTTGAATTATGATGCTGGCGGCGAATACTGTGTATACCATGGACTGCCCAAAGAACAAACCAGTCGGTACTAGAGGAGATCAAATCTAAGGTTTCTTTAGAAGCTCAGATGACAAGACTTCGACTTTCATACTTTGGACACATCATGCGAAGAGAGAGATCATTGGCAAGTTAGAAGGTTAATGCAAAAGAGGAAGGCCAGCAATGAGATGGATCGATACAATAACAGCAGCTATGGGTACCAGTCTGTCAACAATGAGTCGCCTGACTGAAGACCGAACACAATTTAGGATAGCTATCCAGAGGGTCGCCATGAGTCGACTCTGACTCGATGGCACTTACAACAACAAAAGTTAATATATCAAAAAATCCTGAACACCTTCCTTTGGTCTAGATATTCCTTTTCCCTTAACAACGAAAGAACTCATCAATACAGAAATGCAAACGGCAGTCCAGCAGTGAGGTGGGGGCTATCCAGTCTTTTGCACTGAGTGCTGAATGTATGATTATCTCCTAGTTGGTGAGAAGTCATATATGTGCCCTCAGTGCAAAGAACCTGTTCATGGACCCACTGTGGCAGGAGATAAACCACAGAAATTAATGAAAAAGTTATGAGGATTGATAGCGTACTGATATTTTTATGCTACAAACCCTATATTTAAATTGAGGATATACAAAGAGGATGTGCCAAAAACTGGAAGAAAGACGAAAATTGCCACAAGTAAAACTGCAAAAAGCAACAGATGTAAATTTAAGATTGTTAATTTCCAAATCAAAGTAAAGAAGTATGTGAGTGATAACATCTTGAAGCAACTAAGGGTTTCTGTGGAAAAAGAACTAGAGGGAGGAGGAGGAAGCCTAGGTGAGAGTACTAGCAGACAAGAATACACAGAAAAAGAGTGAGCAGCTGAGGGGGAGATGGAGCATAGAAATTTGGAACTGCAGGAGACCGAGATGAATTCAGGACAGGCCAGCAAATCAACTGAGGAGGAGGAAGAAAAGGAGGAGGAGGACCCAGAGGTGGAGAAATTCAAGATCGAACTCCTAGTCCACATGGAAAAAATATGAATATGATTGGTTACAGGCAAGGGAACGTTTAGGGTGGTTGTTTTTAAGTGCCGTCAAGTTGGTGTTGACTTATGGCAACCCTCTGGATAGTTGTGCTAAATTGTGTTCAGTCTTCAGTCAGGCAGCTCATTGACAGAGTGGCACCCATAGCTGCTGTTATTGTATCTATTCATCTCATTGCTGGCCTTCCTCTTTTGCATTGACCTTCTACCTTGCCAAGCATGATGACTTTCTCTAATGATCTCTCTCTTCGCATGGTGTGTCCAAAGTATGAAAGTCAAAGTCTTGTCATCTGAGCTTCTAAAGAAAGCTTAGGTTTGATCTCCTCTAGTACTGACTGGTTTGTTCTTCGAGCAGTCCATGGTATACACAGTATTCGTTGCTGCAACATTATTCCAAAACATCTAGGGTTAGGAGTATGATAATTAAGATGAATAAGGCCATGTCCCGTATAAATGGACCATTTATTGACATCACTGAAACAAATCAAATGCAATATTATGTGGCTAAAATTATTACTGCCAAAATAGTACCAACTAAAATGCAGGGCCAGAAGAAAAAGAGAGCAATAACAGTTCCTCCTTGGAAGAATCGCATTGAAGGAAAAATACATTCATTACGGGTGGAGGTATCCCTGATAGATGGGTATCTAAAAAGATTAAGATCATAAAGGATATTGAGGAAGATATAAGATATCAAGCTGAATCATGTTACATTAATAGAAGAAGACCTGATATTTATATGTTCCAAAAATAAATTGAAAGTAGCAGCAGAAGCGCAAAAACTGTGACAATATGAAGAGAATAGAAAAGGATATCAAAATAAACTATTTAGAGAGAACCCAAAACAATTCTACCAGGAATTGGGAAAGAACATTAATACAGTAAAAGCTGAAACAGAAACCTTCTGGAGAAACCTATATGAGGACCCTATAGGGCACAATCAAGAAGCAGAATGGTTACCCTGCATACAGGAGCATTTAGAAAAAGCAAACATCAAACCTATGGAATGGCCTGTAGTAACGATGAAAGAGCTGGAAAGCAGGTTAAAACGAGCCCCAAACTGGAAGAGCCCTGGCCCAGATGGAGTAACTGACATTTGGCTCAAACAGTTCGCACCGCTCCATCAAGACCTGGCAAATTGAAAAAATCAATTGTTCAAGCAACCAGACTTAACACCACAATGGCTGACTACAGGAAGAACATTTCTCCTTCCGAAGGGGGACCCGAGTGATATTCCCAATGATTACAGGCCAATAACTTGTCTACCTACAACCTATCAGCTATTCACCGCAATAAATGCAGACAGAATATGATCATATTGAATCCAATAACATCATGGCAATAGAGCAAAAGGGCAATAAAAAGGAAGCATATAGAACCAAGGACCAGTTAATATTGAATAAGGCCATCATGGCCAGTGCTAAGAAAAGCAGAAATCTCAGTATAGCATGGATTGATTATAAGAGAGCTTTTGACGGCGTCCCACACTCTTGGATTAATACATTTCTTTGAAATGTATAAAATAAATCCTGGTTTGATAGAGTGCATTAAGTTCACCATGACAATGTGGCAAACCACACTCTTTATGAGATATGAAGATTGTCAATACATCATTCCTAACATTAAGATCCAGTGAGGAATATTTCAGGGAGATTCACTTTCACTCCTTCTGCTTTGTGTGGCGCTTAATCCAATGAGTACTCATCAATTTTTTGAGATATGGATTTAGCCTGAATCCTAAAGAAGTAACCACCCAGATACATCTCCATTATTATTTGTGGACAATCTGAAGCTCTACAATTCCAGTGACCAACAATTAGCAGAGCAACTCCGTGTGGTGAAAAGCTTTTCTGATGACATCAGAATTATCTTTGGCCTTGAAAAATGTGTTAAAGCAACTTTTTTTCACAGGAAAATTGAGCAAAATGGAAAACATCTCTGGCTGAGGCCTGCAACATCAAGGATCTTGAACAGGAAGGTGTATATAAGTATCTCGGAGTAGAGGAAGGAACAACATTCAAGCAGAAATTAATGAGAGAAAAGATTAGTAAAGAGTACTATAGGAGATTAAAATAGTTATTGAAAAGTGCTTTAACATCACATAATAAAATACAGGCCATTAATCAGCTTTGGGATTGTGGACTTGCCTCTTAAAGATCTTGAAAAATTGGATGTGCGAACAAGAAAACTCTTACATGCTCATAAATTAATTTACAAGAACCAGTGTATGCCAAGACTGTATATCCCTAGAGCTGAAGGACAGCTAGGCCTCATAGAGATTGATTACACAGACAGAGCTACTACCATAGGCTTCCAAGCCTACCTAACTGCATCATCAGATCGAAATACTCAGAGTGCTGAAATATGAAAGTAAACATCCAGAATCTGTCTCCATCATCATACTTGGACAAGCGTTCAGCGACTAGAAGGAATGAATGAGAATCCACAGGCATAAACAAGGAAGGAAGTAACAGAATTTGCAAAACAAGAGAAAAAAAACTACAAAGAATTGGATCAACAAGCAAGGAAAAACAAGTGGAGTAGCCTAGTGGTTGGGGCAAGGTACTTCAGGCCAGAAGGTCAGGGGTTCAAATCCCACTAGAGGACAGCAACCTTGGGCTGGAAGGACTGGGGTTTCTAGTCCCACAGATGCTCCTTGTGGTCTTGGGCAAGCCACTTAACCCTCCATAGCCCATGTTCCCTGTAAGTATTAGTGTATGTGTCTCATATCCCCGTGTGTTAAATGTATCCCCCAATTGTGTTGTGACCGCTTTGATTGAAGGATAAGGCGGTATACAAAAACTGTCCAAATAAATAAATAAATAAATGCACAAATACAGTGGGAAATACAGAGTGTTATTCCAGGATCCCTTTGTCAATCAAGAGCAGACACATGAATGGTTGAGGAGAGGTGAACTGAAATTGAAGGATGAGAGGTTGATAGTTGCAGCCCAGGACAGCAGCTTACGGACAAAATGGTTTACAGTGAGCATTGATAAAACTGGCAAAACAGCACTATGTCAATTCTATGAGAAAGAACTAGAAACAGTGACTCACCTCATGGTTGGTGTGAAGTTCTAATGGCAGAAAATTTCTATACAGAAAGGCACAAAGTAGCGCACCTCATCCATTGGAAACTCTGTAAGCATTACAACAGCACTGTGCCCAAAAAGCACTGGCATCATGACCCTAAGAGAATTATAGAGAATTTATTTATTTAAACGTATTTCTATACTGTCTTATCCTGCAATCAAGGCGGTCTGAACAGCAAACAATCAATAAGATACAGTGTATAGTGTGTACATGCAGTGAGTAGTGTATTCGTGTGAGCGTGTCTGGACGTTGATTCTTGTGGTGCTATTTACAGCGTGCGCTATTTACAATGCTATGGGTATCAGTTCCTTGCTTAATTACAATTATAGTGACATGTGGGGGGAATTGAGGTGTCTGTTGCATAGTTTAAGTAATGTCACCGTAGTGTTCGATGAAGAGGGTTGACTTCAGTAGTTTCCTGAACTCCTTAAGGTCTGTTGTTGAACGCAGTTCGTCGGGGAGGGCGTTCCAGATTGTTGGTGCCGCCTTTGATAAGGCTCATTTTTCGGTGTCCTTGCGTACCCTGTTGATATCTTTAGGTGTGTTGACATGGTTGGATGTGTCTCTTCTTCTCGGTCTTGTGCTGTTGTCTGGTTGTACGAGTGGCTGTAGGCTGAAAGCTGATGATTGATGTTTGATTTTGAAAATGTTTATGATTGTCTTGTATCTAATGTGGGCACTGATAGGCAGCCAGTGGAGCTCTTTCAGAGAATGAAGAGGTTATGATCACCTGAGTTCCTCTTTGTACTGGTCTGTCTGCCTCAGTTACTCAAACTCTGCTACTTTAGCCTCCAGAGATGAGACTATTTCTCTTAGAGCCAGAAGCTCTTTGGGGGGCAGTTTCTCCAAATGGGTTAGTTTTGCGCATACCGTAAAAGTCATGAACCTCACTTCTGAGCCAGGGTAGGTGGCGCATGATCTCAGTTTCTCTCATTTACTTCTAATGCTTGGCGTAGTACTTGCATCATGCCAAAGAGAGCTTCTCTCTAGAGTTTGTAAGATAATAAATGTATTGGTAATTTATCAAGGTGTGCTTGGAAATTCCTCTTAATTAAACTTGTGGCACCCAACACGATGAGAAATAACTCTGTATCTTTCTGCTACATTTTCTTGGTCTCCACCTGCATTTCTTGGTACTTGAATATTTTCTCCCTTTCAACGTGAGTCACAGCGTAGTCGCATGGAACTGACATCTTTATAATCAATGCCTTTCTGGTGTTTTTCTCCTTTACCGCTATACCTGGCTTCCTCGCATACAGCTTTTTATCAGTTGGAATGGGAGTATCCCAGGTAATCATAACTTCTTCATTCTCGATAATTCTTTTAAGGTCATGATCCCAGTGCTTTTCAGGCACAGTGATGTTGTAGTGGTTACAGAGTTTCCAGTGGATAAGGCCTACTACCTTATTGTGCCTTTCTGTATAGACATTTTCTGCCATCAGATCTTTACAGCCAGCTATGAGATGAGTTGCTGTTTCCAGCTCTTTCCCTGAGTTTTTTCCACTGTGGTCTCTGAATTTTCTTTTGGCTGTTACGTTGTGCTGTGATGTATGTCCAAGGCTCTGTTTGTGGTTTAGTCTTTTATTTTATTTGTGTTCTGTGTGGAATCAGTCTTTGATTCTTGGAGTGTCTGCTTGTGAAGATTGGAAAGCCTGTCAGAAGATTTACCCACCCCTCTGCCTGTGTGTGGAGACTGAGGGAGCTGGCTTATATAAGCCTAACCAAAGGAGAGATTGAAAAAGCTAACTTGTTACCCAAGTGTAACAGAGGGTTGCCTGCTGTTAGAGGTACAATGGGGTGAATGTCTAAAAGATATAAAAAGAGGATTAGAGGAATAGGATCCCAGTGAGTAGAGAGAAATCAGCTAAGGGGGGCATTCTGAACTGTGTTTAGTGGGTCTGGATGTCCAATTGGGATGTCCAGACCTGCTAAATGCCTGGATCGTGCTGGTGGAACAGAGCTCCCCCACATGTTGATGCAAGTTGTACAGGGAGCTCTGTTTGGGCCAAGGGAGGGCAGTGGGTGGCGGTCATGCCCTGGATGTACAGGGCCGATTCCGAGACCAGCCCTGAATATCCTGGGTTTGTGATGTAACAGGGGACTTATTCCACTTTGGAGGTGGAATAAGTCCCCCTGGATGGTGGCAGATGCAGGAACCAGGGCTGGGAAAAAGAGGTAAAGGGTGCAGGGGTATCCCTTCTGCCCGACCCTGGCCATTGAAGGCCCAATCGCGGGTCGGGCTGTGGGGAATGGGGATACCAGGATTTGGCTGGTGATCGTGGCTCATGCATGGAGTAATGGTGACATGGCAACAGGACGCCATGCCACCGCTGCTCCTTTCAGGAGCCAGGCTGGCCTAGCTGAGGAAGTGCAGGACGTCTGGCTGGACAGAATTGGGCCACGGCCTGCATGTCCAGGCTGGTAGACTCGCTTCTGATCCCGCAGGTACGTCTAGCTCCCACGGGATCAGAATCAGGTTTACCACTGCATGCCCTGATTCTGGCAGGCTGTACGGGTGGGGGATGGCCAGTACAGAATGATCCCCTAAGTGTTTAGGAACCCTAACTCAGGATCTATCTGCCAGCAGCAGAATTGATAAATAATGAAAGTGGGATTACAGACAAAAAATTCAGAGGAACACAAACTGTTACCAAAGATGGGTGTTCTCTTATTCTTCCACAGCTAATATCGTGATCTTTGCAGTTTTCTGGGTCATGCCACATCTTACTAAGTGGGAAAACTGCAAAGATGAAAGACTGGCAGATTTTCTGTACAGAACTCATTTGCTTGTTATTGTTTGAAATGGACATTTTTGTTGTGGCAAAGAGAATTGGAGCACCCAATTCAGAGTCAAGAGCCTTTTTAATGTATACACCAAGGCCCTTTAAAGGATTTCCTCCTCCCCCTCCCCCGGAGAACCTGCTCCCTGGAGATAAGAGTGTGTGCTAGCTGAGTGAAAGAGAGGCAGAGAGCCTGGGCTAAAACTTCTGTGACCTGGCCTTGCAGGACCTGCCTGCCACCCTAGGGCAAGGTGATGTTATACATAAAATAGGAGAAGTCTATATTTTTCAGTATAAAGGGCCCCCGCACAGCAAGATTCATGGATGCTGGATCCATGTAGGGACTCGAGCACTATTCTGTATTCAAGCGATTGAATCATTTAAAGGCAGATTCTCTTAACCAAACACATTTTCGCCTTGGAGAAAGTACTGCTTTAATCTGGGCGCTGAAGAGCATAAGAATAAATATGCCAGTTCCCCATTCCTTGGCCTTCTTAAGGATGAGATGCAAGATAAGCAAATATATGCTTTCAATCTTTGGGGTTTTTTTTCCAGTGCCTAGAGGTGAAGAGAGAATGAGCATGCTGTTTTAATATGATATTTGAGGGAAGCAAATGTGTTCAGCACAGTGGCAAGGAGAGATATGGGCTGAAACCCATGTAGCTATTCCTGAAAAGCTTCTGTAAGGCACAAAGCAAATCAGAATCTAAAAATATATTCATATACTTAGCAGGCAGTAATGGCTGGATATTTTTAATGCCTGATGTATCTGTGACACTTAGTTCTGTTGTGCTCGAACACCATAAATGACTTCATATTACACAACATTTATCAAGCCATTGTGCTCCCCAGCAATATTTTCCATTATCATTTATCCTTTGCACGTAAGGAATGTATCTAAGGACAACATATTCCAGGCAGGAATAAAGAGCTTTGATTCTCTGGGGTCTAAATATCCAATATAGATCAATGTTGCTAGAAGGAAAAGAGAGAAATTTAATTACTTCAAGCCTTAGTTGAATGTATGATAACAGGGTATAAGAAAAGTGTCTGAGAGAGGTCATATGTCATCTAAATGCCACTCTGTGCAAAGGTATATGGTGAGGGTTTTCAATAGGTTCTTGCATGAACACAATAAAATGTGTTTTTAAGTTTGAAAAGGACATTGATGCCAATGGTCTTGAGAAAAGAAAGAAAAGGAAAGCAAATGCTTTTTTTTTCTTATAGTATCTTTCATATGAGCTATGGAGGTAATTTTATAAATTTACTTGACACACAACACCGATGTACTGAGGTAAACTCAATATATCCAAACAAATCCTCAGCAACCTTTAACTATCCCGTTGTTCTTTTTTCATTATTTCTACCTTAAATGATCTCTCTAAAGGCAGCTCAAAGCTCCCTCAGTACTTAACATCCACGCGAGAAGGGACATTGTTGTTATGGTCGTTGTGTTATAATGTAAACCGCGCTGATACCGAATAGTGCGGTATATAAGAAATTGTAATAAATAAATAAAATAAAATCAGGAACTTGGGCTGCCCCACTACACAGCAGCTGTTCACCGCCTCAAGGGGAACTGCTTGCACCACCATCATAGGTCTTTTTTTATAATTTAATCAAATAACGTTATATTTCTAGATCTTTTGAAATAAATTAGGCACACAATCAGAAGCATTTCAATATTCCTTTAAGGGTACCACAACTCCGGCTACTGACCAGACATGTCAGTTTTGCTCCAGCAATTTGCAATTAAGCAGAAAAATAGGCCAAGAATAGCACTCAGAATTCAGCAAACCGCTTGTATCAGCCACTTAGCTTTGGGACATGCTCTGGAGATCTACACTCAACCAAGCCCTTTTGAATTAATTATAAAATAGAGGAGTTTTTTAGACCTATGATGGTGATGTGAGTAGTTCCCCTTGAGGCCGTGAACAGCTGCCAGGTAATGGGACAGCCAAAGTTCTTGAGGCCTTTTCTCCTTCTTGCGTGGGTATTGGGTACTGAGGGAGCTTTGGGCTGCCTTTTTTTTTTTTAGTGCCATCAAGTCAGTGTTGACTCATAGTGACCCAGCTACCTCTGGGTTTTCTTGGCAATGTATCACTGGAAGTAGATTGCCAGCCTTTTCTTCTGAGGCAATGGAGGGTAAAGTGACTTGCCCAAAGTCACAAGGAGTGCCAGTGGGAATTGAACCCTTGATCTTCTGGGTATGAGGCAGTTGCTCTAACCACTAGGCTATTAGAGGGATCATTTAAGGTAGTAGTAATGAGAAAAGAATAACTGGATAGTTAAAGGTTGCTGAGGATTTGTTTGGATATATTAGGTAATTTTATAAAGCCATTTACACGTGAACATGTCCTCATATAATACCAGCCAGCATAAAAGCACATGTTTTGACATAAAGGGTCAGCCCAACCTTTAGGCAAACTAGGAGGCTGCCTAGGGTGGCAAAGAGCAAGGCATTCAAAGCTAAACAATAGATTCTAACAGCTAAGGGGGTGGGGGTGGGGGAAGGGAGCAGGGATAAGGCTTAAGATTTGCCTAGGCACCAATACCTTGAACCAACTCTGGGCCAGCCCTGATACCTTGCCATTAGGTGTATGGGCAGAGTACACGCATATATGTATTATCTTAATTGATGTGCAGATGTGCACAAAATACATACAAACAGATATATGTGATCATACCTATATCCAAGATGCATTCTCTGCCACGTATTTTATGAAGACAAGCAAGTGCCTTCTTGTCTTTATAAAACAGTGCCTATGTAGACGCCTACCCATGGCGCCCTGTTATAAAATTACCCTCCGCATCTGCAGTTAAGGGAATTTTTGGAAGACAGCCAAGCATTGGAACACACTGAATTGGATTTTGGCCATGTTATAGCAAGGAGATAGCTCCAGTAGTCTTATTGGCTGGGATGAGACAGTGGTTAGATAGAGGTGGATCGAGTTTGTTCATCCTCCTTAATCTTTAGGCTGCCTTTGACACTTAGAGACATGAGATTTTGTTGCACAGAGGATTGAAGGCGCTGCTTTAAGTTGTTTTTCCAGGGCTGGCCCCAGAGTTGGTTCAAGGTGTTGGAGCCCTAGGCAGACCTTAAATTTACACCCCCCCCCCCCCTGGCTGCCAGAAACTATTATTTAGCTTTGAATATTCTGCTCTTTGCTGCCCCCAGACATTGCCACTCTAGGCAACTACCTAGTTTGCCTAGTGGTTGGGCCAGTTTGATCTTTTCTATACAACAGATCTTTTAGGGTACTCATGGGGAAGTGTTGTCTAAGGCAGGGGTTCTCAACCCAGTCCTTGGGACATATCTAGCCAGTCAGGTTTTCAGGATAACCATAATGAATATGTATGATAGATTTACATACACTGCCTCCACTATATGCAAATCTCTATCTCATGCATATTTGTTGTTATCTTGAAAATCTGACTGGCTTGGTATGTTCCGAGGACTGGGTTGAGAATTACTGGTCTAAAGTAATGCTACTTGAGGAGGGAGTTCCCCAGGGTTCCATCTTGTCTCCCTTAATCTTCATATTAGTCCTTGAGCAAGCTTTATTCCTTTTTATGTATGCAGATGATGTACAGTTTTTTGTGCCATTTCATGACTTTACAACTGCAGCTGACAGCTAATCATATAAAACTGAATGTTATTAAAACTGAATTTTTGTGGGTGAGTTTAGATCATTTACCTAATAAATTAATCTCTTTGAAAGTATTTGGGAATTATGTCTTAGTGAATAAAAAAACTTAAAAACCTGGGTGTGATATTGGATTCCCGCTCGATTTAGATGCATAGAGGACTAGAGGACAGCAACCTTGGGCTGGAAGGACTGGGGTTTCTAGTCCCACAGGTGCTCCTTGTGGTCTTGGGCAAGCCACTTAACCCTCCATAGCCCATGTTCCCTGTAAAATAGTTTTCTCCAAGTTATAATACCCTGTTCAATGTAATTTCAGTTTGTTCAATGTAAACCGCGCTGATGCAGAATAGCACGGTATATAAGAGAATGTAAATAAATAAATAAATAAAATAGATAGATGCTGTGGTAAAAAGAGCATGGTTTAAGCTTAGAGATCTATGCCAAATGTGATCTTATCTACAGCCTCAGGAGTTCTGTGTTAAGTCACCTGAACTACTGTAGCATGATATCTCCAGGAACAAGCAGGAATGTAGTCTTCACATATGGGTGACGTCGGTACCAACGGAGCCCATGCAGTAACACTCCACAGCATCCAATAGGAAAGCTTTTGGGAGCATCCCGCTCCACCTGCACGACTGCCCTCCAAAACTCCCTCTTCTTCAGTTCTTCATTTTCCACGGAGCCAGCAGGAAGCAAATCCTGTCACTGCAGAAAACCTTTTTTTTTTGTAGATAGCGCTTCTGCCTTTCCGTTGACACCAGCACTGTCGAAGATATCATCGGGTCCCTTATTCTTTTCTTTACCTTTCTTTAAAAAAAAAACCCAAACCAGTAGGGCACTGATGCCCTTTTTAAGCCTTAAGCCTACCATAGCCCATAGCCTTCACATCCCCAAAGACATGGAGAAAACAACTAGTGATTTCAAGAAAGCGTAGTTATTCACCTATAATAGGTGTTCTCCAGGGACAGCAGGAATCAGTCCTCACATATGGGTGATGTTGGCGCCAACGGAGCCCGCACAGAGCATTTCCCCATGCGTGGTCAGATGACATAGCTAGGACGGCAGTAAAAACTAAAACAAGGTAGGGAGGCAACTCCCAGGGGAGGAGGGAGGGTTGTGAGGACTGATTCCTGCTGTCCCTGCAGAATACCTCTTACAGGTGAGTAGCTATGCTTTCTCTAGGAACAAGAAGGAAGTCAGTCCTCACATATGGGACTCCCTAGCTCCAGGCTGCCAAGAACCGAACTGTGACAACACCAACGGCAACCATTTGGGTAGCCATGAGTTGCAGAAGGTGAGTCCCTACTGAGAGACTCTGCAAGACCCTAGCATCCAGTGACACTATCAATCCAATAGCCTGAACACAGAAGGGTCAGAAGGCAGGAGTTGCCTACACCCTGAGACTATTATGGAGCACTACATGGCCAAAGGCACTGTCCCTGCAGTAGTGAGCTGCAAACGTATGAATTGAAGACTATGTGGCGGCCTTGCAGATTTCCATCACCAGCACTGAGTGGAAGATGGCCATCACCCTCATGCGATACGCAGTGATCCAGTGATCAAGGGAGAGGCCAGCTCACCCATAGGTGAGGGCAATACAGTCCACCACCCAAGTGGACAGTTTGCTTAGTCACAAGGAGCCCCAGTCTGCTGGGGTCATAAGACACGAAAAGCTGAGGAACTTGTTGATGGGCCTGAGTCTGCTGTAAGTAGGACAGGGCCCGTTTGCAATTTAGTGTATGAAGAACTAGTTCCTCCCTGCCAGCATGAGACCATGAGAAGAAGGTGGGGAGGACCACCTCTTGGTTGAGATGGAAAGGAGACATCACCTTTGGGAGGAATTTGGAGTGTGTGCCGAGCACTACCCTGTTCTTGTAGAACCTTTTATATGGTGGATCTTCCACCAGGGCCTGGAGTTTGCTTACTCTTCTAGTGGACGTGAGGGCCACCAGACAGGCCACTTTCCAAGACAGGTACCACAGGTGGCAAGTGGCCAGGGGCTCGAACAGTGGTTTAGTTAGCTGGGAGAGCACCACGTTGGAGGTCTCACTCTGTCTCTGGAGGGCGGAGAGGGGACGTAGATAACAGGAGACCCCAGAGGAACCTGGAGACCAGGGGCTGGCTTGAGAGGGGTTTCCCCTCAATAGGGTGGTGGTGAGAAGCTGTGATGCTCAGATGTACCCTCACTGATTTAATTTCAGCCCAGTGCGTGACAGGTGCAGTAGGTACTGAAGTACTAGTTGCACATGGCAGGAGAAGGAATTCTCCTCCCTTTCCTCACACCAGGCAGAGAACCTTCTCCACTTAAAGGCATAAGCCTGTCTGGTGGAGGGTTTTCAGGAGGCCAGTAGGATCTCCTTGACTTCTGGAAAATTGAATGGGGCCAACACTACCCTTTCAGCAGCCACGCTATTAACATTAGCGACCCCAAATTGGTGTGCAGAAGGGAGCCCTCCTCCTGGGACAAGAGGTCTGGGGCCTTTACCCATAAGGACTGAGAGTGCCACCGACAGGGAATGCAGCAGAGGGAACCAAGGTTGCCTGGGCCATCTGAGGGCAATCAGTATAACCGATGCCCTTTGGCTCTGGACCTTGAAGAGGGTCCTGGTGACACGGGGGGGGGGGGGGGGTGTCAGGTCAGGGGGAACGCATAGAGTAGGCCCTCATACCACAATATCAGGAAGGCATCTGCCGCCACTCTCCGGGTGCAGCTGACAGGAGCAGAAGCGGGGTAGCTGCGTGTTGTCCGCAGAGGCAAATAGGTCCATCACGGGCCTGCCCCAGAGGTGGAAGAGCTGCTTTGTTACTCTGGGGTTTAAGCGCCACTCGTGTGGACGAAGGACTCTGCTCAGCCTGTCCGTTAGGCAGTGGTCCTGGCCCTAGAGGTACACCACTCGCAGAAACATGTTGGAGGGCCACTGCCTCCTGGCAGAGGGAATATGAACCCGTGCACCCTGCTTGTTGACATAAAATATTAGGATCTGGTTGTCTGTCTGGATCAGCACAGGCTGGTGTCACAGACGGTGGCGGAACGCTCATAGAGCCAAGAAGATTGCCTTGCGCTCCAGGAGATTGTTCTGTATGAGTGACTCTTCCTGAGACTAGCTACCCTGTGTGCGGTGGTCTCCACAATGCACCCCCCAACCCAGGAGGGACGCATCTTTGGTCAGAGTCCTCTGCAGCGCGGGTGCCTGGAAGAGCATTCCTGCCTGGAAGTGGTGCAAGTTTTGCCACCAGTTGAGGGACTCCGCCAGTTGGCAGGTAACCCTGACCCTGTCCCAGAGCCTGTCCATGACCTGAGTCCACTGCGAGCATAGGCACCACTGGGCTTCCGCATGTGTAAGCGGGCTGAGGTGTGACGTGGACCATCAAGGCCATATGGCCCAGTAGGCGGAGGAGGAGACGAGCTAGCCCTAGCCTATGGCGTTGTACTTCCCCTACCAGTTGCCTGAGGCATTCTGCCTTTTCTCTTGGGAGGATGGCCTGACCTGTAAAGTGTCCAACTGAGCATCCATGAACTCTAGGCTTTGGGTTGTAGAGAGATGGTATTTGGGGTAGTTGATGATGAACCCCAGGTACTGCCCTATCCAACCAATCGCTACCCTTTTTATTAGGGTCAGGTTTGAAAACTTTTCTATCCACAAGGGCCTCTTGAACACAAGCATTCACGTTTTACTGTTCATCATATCAGCACTTCGAAATAGACATTTTGCTTCTCTTGTTAGGCGATGTATCCAGTCAGAGTCAGATTTAAGATTTTGATGCCTGTAGGCAAGATCAGGGAGCAGGAGGTGGGGGAGGTCGGATATCCCAAATATTAAAGAACCAGAAGAGAACCAGAGGAAGGCAATAGTGCACATTAGCATCCCATCATTTTTAAAATGTGTTTAACCACTGTTTAACAGTATCGACCATCAGAGCTATGTACAGAATTCAATAAAAACATAACATATAACCCAACAAAACTGACATAACAAACAGAAAATTACATAAAGCAAAAGAACTCCCCACAAGGCCGGATCAATCCCATCCCTATCCCATCAAATCTCACAAGCCTGTTGAAAAAAACTAGGCCTTGAGGGCTTTTTAAAAACTTCACAGAACTGTGCTCGTTTCTTGGCTAAAACAAGAGAGCATTCTGCAGTGACAGACATGAATAAGCTTAAAAAAAGACCACCACAGGGAACACCTTCACCCACTTTGCTTCAGATGTTTGAGACCGAGCCACAATCCTGACTGCTATGTTTTCTGCACAGTCATCGCCTACCAGAGTGACCATGTTGCTGAACTGCATCATTATTGTGACCAGCAAGAGAGGCTTAAGGATTTCTCACACTTACAAGAAGGGGGGAGGGTGGTGGGAACATCTCATACTGCCCAAGAAAACTATGGGCCTGCTAGTCAAAGTGATTGATGCAATCAGCAGACCTGCTCGCCACATTCATCACGGTCACTGGGATATTCCGCGGTATGAACCTGGCTGCTATCACTGAATGTCCCCATGCTAGCTGACTAGTATTTGGGCATTCGGGAAGCAGAGTGGACATAGCACCCAGGGATAGCCGGGCAGCAGCAATATTCAGCTTGCCTAACTTTCACCGCTGAAGCTAACCGGCCAGTAGTTGAATATCCGCGTGGGTCCTGTAATAAAGAATTATACAGCACAATGCCTGCTTGAGCAATATTTTATGTCTTTTACTGCCAGCGTTGAGAGAAAATACACAGATTGAATACTTTCTCTAAAGTTCCCTTACAGCAGCTTTGACTTCTGTAAGAGATGCAGCAAAGCTTACAGATGATTTAAACATTTACCAACCTTGAATTATAACACCTTATCTCAGTGGAAAAAAGAGGTTTCTGGAGAAACATTCACCCTGCATACTTGACCGAGCCCCCCTGGATTACTTAAAGAAAACAGTATATGTTTTATTAATTTGGACAACTAGGAACCTTGAGAAAAACGAACAAACCATTTGCTTCTTTGTAATCTTCCAAGGATTTTCCTGCAATTAGTTTAAGCTCTTACAGAAAGTTATTTCTAAGGGTTTTTTCCCTGGCTTTCTCAGTCTTTAGTTAACCCTTCCTTTCCACAATTCTCCCCTTTTCTCATAGATCCCACTAGGGATCTTATTGACCATTCATATCATAATTTCCATCATTCTCTGCACATCACTTTCTGAGTCATAACCAGAGGCTTCATCATGTCTACTCTCAGTGATGTACATAGTCTGGGTGGGCTTAACTGAAGCCAATTTCTGGGAAATGCTGTGAATAGTTCGGATACAACAGTTTACACAAATGCAAGTAATTAATATAGCAACAAACATAGCAATACTAATTTGCAATAGCCTTCTACCCCAGAACCCAGAATCAAGCAACTATGAGGTTAACCAGGACCAATCCCAGTTTGCCTTCATGATCCCCAGTCTTGTGGAAGAAGGAGGAATATATGTAAGGTTCTTCAAAAATTCAACAGAATGTAACAGTACTTGTGAAAGTGAAAGCCCCCAGGTAAGTGAAACATTAAATACCATTATGGAAATGGGTAAAAGGGGCAACATATGGAAAGCGGTGTTTATAAATGCCAATAGCATGGGAAATAAGATATCAGATGTTGAAGCTTTGGTGGGAGAGGCTGACTTGGATTTAGTGGCAGTTACAGAAACATGGTTCAAGAAAACCATGATTGGGATGTATCTATACCAGGCTATACTTTATTTAGAAAGGACAGGGTAGGAAGAAGGGGAGGAGGAGTGGTACTATATGTAAAAAATAATATTAAAGCTTTGGAACTACAGTGCTTAAAAGGAAGAGAGGAGGCACTGTGGATTAAACTAGAAAGAGGGAAAGAGAAATCTATTTGCATTGGTGTGATATACAGATCTCCCTCACAGGAGGAAGAGGTGGATGGAGAGTTAATTGAAGACATATGCAGCATGCTAGGAAAGGGGATGTGCTACTGATAGGGGATTTCAATATGCCAGATGTTGACTGGCACATTCCGGCTGCAGTATCATCTAGATGAAGTAAAGAGATCCTGGACTCTCTACAGGGAGAACTAGTCAGGCAATTAGTAACAGAACCCACACATGAAGGGGCCATACTGGACTTGGTGCTTACCAATGGTGAAAGTGTTTCTGATATTATAGTGGGAAGTCATTTTGCATCCACTGATCACCAGATGGTGTGGTTCAGTATTAGGACTAGGGCTGTTAGAGTCCATTCAAAAGCAAGGGTCTTAGACTTTAGGAAAACTAACTTTGCCAAGATGGGCCAATACCTCAGGGAGTCATTAGCGAGATGGGAACAGCCGGGGGAAGCAGAAAAACAGTGGGCAAAACTGAAAGGGGATATTTTAAGGGCAACCAACCTTTTTGTTAAAATGGTAAATAAAAGGAAAAGGAGACCGCTATGGTTTTTGAAAGAAGTAGCTGAAAAGGTAAAGAAAAAGAGGGAGGTCTTCATGAAATACAAGAGATCACAAAGAGTAAGACAGGCATCTATATTTGGAAAAACTCAGAGAAGCTAGCAAAGTAGTCAGGAAAGCAAAGATTCAAAAAGAGGAGGAAATAGCCAATGCAATAAAATGGGGGGATAAGACATTTTTCAGATATGTTAGTGAGAGGAGGAAGGGCAAAAATGGTATTGTCAGACTCAAGGGTGAGGAGAGAAATATGTAGAAGCTGATGAGAATAAAGCAGAATTGCTTAACAAATATTTCTGTTATGTGTTCACAGATGAAGAACCAGGAGCAGGACCTCAGAAAACACCCACAAACAGGAACAGAAGCAAGGGGCATCTTGAACAATTTTCAGAAGACTGTGGTTGTGAGAAACTAGATAAAGTAAACAAAGCGATGAGACCAGATGGAATACACCTTAGAATACTGAGGGAACTTGGGGATGTTCTAGCAGCTCCACTGACTGACCTTTTCAATGCCTCGTTGGAGTCAGGAGTGGTGCCAAAGGACTGGAGAGAAGCTCATGTGGTCCCTTTACACAAAAGCAGAAGTAAGGATGTGGTTGAAAACTACAGGCTGGTTAGTTTAACTTTGGTAGTGAGTAAATTATTGGAAATGCTGCTGAAAGAGAAAATAGTGAGGTTTCTGGAGTCCAGTGGATTACAGGATCTGAGGCAGCATGGATTCACCAGAGACAGATCTTGTCAGACAAATCTGATGGATTTCTTTGACTGGGTTACCAAGGAGTTGGACCGAGGGAGAGCCCTAGATGTGGTGTATTTAGATTTCAGTAAGGCCTTTGACACCGTTCCTCACAGGCAACTTATAAACAAACTGAGCACCCTAGGAATGGACCCTAAAGTTACTGCTTAAGTTGGAAATTGGTTGAGTGGGAGGCGACAAAAGGTACAGGTAAATGGCGCTCACTCTGAAGAGAAGGAGGTTACCAGTAGTGTGTGCAATGGATCTGTCCTTGGTCTGATTCTTTTTAACATCTTTGTTAGTGATGTAGCGGAAGGGCTGTCGGGTAAGGTTTGCCTCTTTGTGGATGATACCAAAAACTGAAATAAAGTAGACATCCAGGAAGGTGTAGATAACATGAGGAGGAATATAGCTAAGCTTGAAGTATAGTCTAGAATTTGGCAGCTGAGATTTAATGTTAAAAAAATGCAAGGCGATGCATTTGGGCTGCAGCAATCCAAGGGAGCGATATAGTATTGGGGGTGAAGTACTTTTGTCCACTAAAGAAGAGCGGGACCTAGGCATGATTGTGTCTGATGATCTTAAAGTAGCTAAATGGGTAGAAAAGGTGATGGCGAAAGCTAGAAGGATTCTTGGATGCATAGGCAGAGGAATGGGCAGTAGAAGAAAGGAGGTGATAGTGCCTCTGTATAAGTCTTTGGTGCAACCTCATTTGGAGTATTGCGTGCAATTCTGGAGACCGCACCTTCAAAAGGATATAAACAAGCTGGAGTCAGTATAGATGGTGGCTACTAAAATGGTGTGGTCTTCATTATAAAGCATATGAGGACAGACTTAAGGATCTTAATATGTACACCTTAGAGGAAAGGCGGAATAGAGGGATGTGATTGAGACGTTTAAATACCTCCATGGCATAAACGCACAGGAGGAGAGCGTCTTTTGATTGAAAGCAAGCTCTGCTATGAGGGGACATGGGATGAGGGTGAAAGGGGATAGATTCAGGGGTGATATGCGGAAATATTTATTTACTGAAAGAGTGGTGGATCCGTGGAATAGTCTCCCAGTGGAGGTGGTAGAGATGAGGATGGTATCTGAATTCAAAGAAGCATGGGACAAACACAGAGGATCTCTAAAGGAAAAAAGGGGACTGTTGTAGTTGTTGATATGGAAGGACAGACTAGATAGGCCATGTGGTCTTTTTCTGTTGTCATGTTTCTCTGTTTCTATCTATCTTAATATAACAACTAGTATTTATTATAGCCAAACACCTCCTTTTGTCCAGGTGCAGTTGTTAAACTTATCCATTGTACTGCAGGGAACCCTTGGAGTCTTAACCCAATGAGGGATTCCTTGTTATGCTAGCTGGGGGTGGCATTTGGTGGAAAAGCAAAGGAAGGGAATCCATTGCTAGCTGCTAATGGCTTCTGTATGCACATCCAAGAATCAGAAGTATTAGTTACATTAACAACCTCTTGAATAAGTCTAATAGCAGAGTCATACTCTGGAATTGCAGCTACTTGGCAAGAAAACATTAATAAAAAGGATAATGATAAGTAAAAATATACTTACAAATGTCTCCAACAGACACTACAACTTTCTACTTGAGTCTCTCCCACAGAATCCGTCTAATGGTTCTCCTTCCATCTTCAGATAATTTGGTCCTGCTTATCAGCAATTCTTCAGAACTTGTAGCATACTTCACCTTTCTCTGAAGTTTAAGCTTGGTTTCTCCCAACGTTTGAACCTCTCACTCTGGTTAGCTGATATTTTGGTCCTTTGGTGTTGTTACGCATGGATCCAGGTAGGGAGTCCTTCACACTTCACTGTGATATGTAGTTAGGAGCACTTGATATTGTCCTTTCCATCTGGATTCTGGGCAATTCTTTCACTGGAATCTCTGGAGTTACAACTGGTGACACTGCTCCAGGCTTCATCTGGAAGAACAGCAATCACCTTTTAGTGAAAAGGCTAAACACTGTGGATTTGATTTTGCAATAAGACAAACTTCATTTTATTTTTTCTAGTAGTAATATCTACTTTCTGTAAGGATAAGTTTCTACCCATCCAGGAAATGAACAATCACCCAATAGTATTCAAATCCTTGACATTTGAATAATTGAATATAATCCATTTGAAAATTCAGAAAAGGTTCCAGTGGCTTTGACTTGTGCCCTTGACTGGTCTTTACATGTGTAGCACTATTGCGCTGTTTACAGATCAGACAAGTTGCAAATACTTCTGCAATTTTTGGAAATTTAGGATTGTACCAATCTTGTGAAAATTTGTGAATCAAATCAAATCATCTTCCCTTTGACTTTGTATGTCTGGCCATGATACACGGAGACAACATGAGGGAAAAGAATATCTGGAAGTGCCACATGGCCAGTGTGGGTTTTCCAGAGCCCATCAGAATGCAAGGTGCACCCAACCTGTCTCCAAGTATCTATTTTCAATTGTTGAGTACGTGTCTGGGCTTAGAAGACTACTAATGTATCCTTATATAGTAAGGTTTCTAGAAACCATTGTTAAAGCTTAGTACTGCTTTTAAGTAAACTGTAGGTAGAAGATATAAATTTGTACTCTTAACAATGAGCAAAACACATGGGTATGTTTACTAAAGGGCATTAAGGTAGCAGGCGTTAACGGCAGTGGTAAGGGATTTTAAATGTGTAAAGGGTGCTAAGCAGGTATAAGGCATTCCAGTGTTAAGGGCGCAATGGGCCCTTTAACATGTGTTACTAGGACATAGGGTGTTAAGGTGTCAAGCATGCACCTTAACGTCTGAAAATGGCTGTCACCCTAACACTGGATAAGGGAGCACCAAAGAAAGTCAATGTAAAGGTGATGGATGGAAGGACAGGTGGGAGCCAATGGACCTACCAGATCCGTGGGCACCCTATGTGGCAGCCAGTAATTTGGACAAGCATGTGGGAGGAAGCTGTACTGATGCACTGGGGGGTGTCAATGTAAAATGGCACAATGTCAGTGTGTGGCATAGGATGGGGAAGATGTGTCCCCCAGCGGAGTCAGAAGTGGCAGGATGTGTGCAGCAAAAGGAGGATGGAGCAGGAGTAGTGACGGGCAGATCGGGCACAAGAGAGATGTGCGTGAAGAGCCAAAATGCGGGAAAGAGTACCTGTGTAGGCCATGATGTAGCAGCTTGCACGAGAAGACATAACTGCACACAGCTGACAGAGGCAGATGGATGGGCTGAAGGAAGTATGGTGGCAGAGGAGAGGGTGGTATGGGTTGGCAGCACTGATATGCCGTAGGTGCCATCCCCAGCGCATTTGTACTGTGTTGGAAAATGTGTGTCAGTGCCATGTGGAAGGCCTGATATCAGACATGTAGGTCTCACACCTGTCCCGGCCACACCCCAGACAAATGTGAAGATAACAACTGGACAGGTGTCATCCAAACTTTGCAAATGGGGCACATATGGACATAAGGTGATATCGGCAGGTGGCTATCAGAGGGGTAGGACGTGTCAGCATATTCTGCAGAGATGTAATGGAGCCAAAGCTATATAGTCACAGTCATGATGTCATATATGACTCATGTCTTACATGTAGGTTACAGCTGTATGCATGTAACTGCTTGTTAGTATACCGCTGTATCAGTGCAGTCAAGTTGGGATACATCTTACCAATGAATTGGTAATATCAGATGATAAACAGGGACCGTACGAACTTGTAATCAGCTGAGCCACTGGTGGGTTAAGTGACCCGCTCAAGGTCACAAGGAGGTATTGCCAGTCCATGAAGGTTGTGGTAGACATAAATGTGACAGTAACACATTCTGAAGTGTCAAATAAGGAGTGCTAGTGGGCCTCAAACCCTGGTAGCTTGATCCTGGGGTCATTGCCATGCCTCCAAGCAGGTGCTTGACATTTGCAGGGTGAACATGTCTGACCCCCTGCAATGGGCTGCAGCAGAGCCAATAAAACCATGCTCAGAGGACATGATGGGGAATAGCATGTTTGCTGACCCAAAGTGTAGCCAGAATGCATAACAAAGTAGAAGGATGTGTGTCTGCAAGTCACTGCCTGGACTGTTACAGGCAGAGAAATTACCTGAGTAGCACACAGGGCCAAAATAACAAATGTGAATCGAATCCTTGTCCCCTTTATGGAGACATTGCACTAACCAGTAGGCTATACTTCCACACTTCTCTACACAACAGTGTCTGGATTCAAAGAGGCTACAGGTTACTGCCTAAAATGTCTGCTGTGTGTGAAGGTATAGTTAGCCCCTCCAATACCCATGAAGCACTGCACACATTGGACAGCAGTCTGCAGCTGATCTCTTTACAGCAACAGGATAAAATCAAAATAAACTTGACTATCTAATTTCTCAACATACAGGGGTGTCCTACACGGAGCGGTGGGTTCACCCCTAAAACAAAGACATGGGGAGGGGTGGCCTGCATGGAGCAGCAGGTGCACCTACTCTTGCCATCTTACTGGGCAGACTAGATGGACCATACTGGTCTTTATCTGTCATTATTTACTATGTTACTATGATCACATCAGCTCAGTAAGAAACACTGACAGTGTGTGCTACAAGCACAGAACAGCTACAAACCATGCTGGTCCCCAGAGCTTGCACTGTTAGAGATGGTCTTTGCTGGCTGTGCCGCAGATCCACATCACTGCCAGTGTGTGGCAGGTATTGTCTGCAGTATATTATACCAGTCACCTTGTTTCCTGCACAATTGCAGTATGCCATAGGTGTCTGTCACATCTGGGCTCTGTGTCCTGCCCCTGTTGGACAGGGACCCTCCTATGACAATGCATGACAGTGCCCAGTGTTGCAGCTGCTGATGCCATGGGCGCCAAATGCAATGAGGGCTTCTAGGCTTGAATGGGGCTGCTATTACCATCCTGTTGGTCCTGTCATGACAACAGTGAGCAGGCCAGGAACAACTGCTATTCCTAACCATCTGGAAATACCAATCTACCACAGTGAGCACAGTTGGACTACACCTGCTATCTACCACAGGGCTGTTTCGGCCATGCACATACCATCTGTGGCCCATCAGCACACAATGCATGTGCACAAAGCAACCATGTGCACCCTGGCTTAGGGCAAACAGTATGGTCACCCAGCATTTGGGCTCCCAGGACAGGGAGAGTACTTACATCCAGGGGCGGCCCAAGGGGGGTGCGGGGCCATGTGCAGAGACTCGGTGCGGGGCCTCATTTGCATAAGTGGCCTTATTTGCATACATATTTGCATAATGTTACCAAACACTAACTTTTAGTAAACATGTCTCTTAATGAGTGTATGGATAAAGAAAGACTAAAAGATTTCTACATTACTATAATCCAGTGCCAACCGCCAGGCACATTAGGAACTACTACAAACTCTGCCCATTTAGAACCCATAGCAAACCCGCTGTATCCTGACAGCATTACCAGGACTCACAAAGCACCAGACCCTACCTATCAAAAGGAAACACTGCAAATATTAAACCAGTACATTTCAGAGAATACTGGGGAAAGAGAACAAGTGGCAATGTCAAATAGGAATTACATAAACAGAATACCACACATGCAGAACATAGACCATCACCAAACAAGGAATCGCAATTTAGAAACAGAAAGGCAATAATTAAACTGGGAACCCCAAAAGCCAAACTTGGAATGTACAACAACACTGTAGAAATAAAACAATAAATCAATTTCCTCTTGTACCAAACAAAGCGCAGACGTTAATGATGCACATTTCCCAGAGCTTTCATATTCCAGTTAATAAATTCAAAATAAAGAGATATCTTTCTACCTTTTGTGCATTTTTTTTCAGTTGCAATTGCTCCAGCCACTTTCTTCTGGTTTCTTCATGTTTTCTGCTAACTCTCCATCGTCTGCTGTCCATTTGTCCTTTCTTCTCTCTTCTAGTTTTCTTTCCATCCTCTCTCTCTACATCTGCTTTAACATACTAATCTTTCTCCTTTTGCTCTTTCCTCATTCTTATTTCATCCACACAAATTTTACCCCTCCATCCTCAATCCCCACTTACTCTCCCAATACCCGGCCAATTGTAGATTTTTCATCCCTCCCACACAAAATATTTTTCCCCTCTCCATTTTACTCTCCCAGCCCCATCCCATTCTAATCCTCCCCCAACATCAGCTCCCTTCTAGTTCCAGTCTCACCCAGCATCCATTCCCTTCTAGTCCCTGCATCAGCCCATTTCCAGTCCTAGCCCCCCATCAACCCATTTGCAGTCCTAGCTCCCCCATCCATTTTCAGTCTGAGTCCCTTCATCAGCTCATTTCCAATCCTAGCCCCCCATCAGCCCATTTCTAGTCATTTCCTAGCCCCACCATCAGCCCATGTCAAATCCTAGCTCCCCTCCACTCAGCCCAATTCCAGTCCAAGTCCCCCCATGAGCCTACTTCCAGTTCTAGCCCCTCCATGAGTCCATTTCAATTCAAGCCCCCACCACAGCCCATTTCCAATCTTAGCTCCCCCAACAGCCCATTTCCAGTCCTATCCTAGCTGCTCCATCAGCCCATTTTCAGTCCTAGCTCCCTTCCCTCACAGCCCATTTCCATTCCAAGCTCCCTCCCCATCAGCTATTTGCAGTTCAAGCCTCCCCGTCCACTCAGTCCATTTCCAGTCATAGCAATCCCCCAACCCATTACCAGTCCTAGCCCCCCATCAACCCATTTTCAGTTTAAGCCCCCCCTATAACCCATTACCAGTCCTAACCCCCCCCCATCAGCCCACTTCCAGTCTTAACCCCATCAGCCCATTTCCAGTCAGCCCCCCATAGCCCATTGCCAGTCCTAACCCCCCCCATCAGCCCACAGCCCATTACCAGTCCTAACCACATCAGCCCACCTCAAGTCCTAACCCCTCCCATCAGCCCATTTCCTGACCTAGCGCCCCCATAGCCCATTAGCAGTCCTAACCCCCCCATAGCCCATTAGCAATCCTAACCCCCCATCACCCTATTTCCAGACAGCCCCCATCAGCCCACAGCCCATTACCAGTCTTAACCACCCCCCCCAGCCCATTTCCAGTCCTAATCCCCCCATCACCCCATTTCCAGTCAGCCTCCATCAACCCCCAGCCCATTTCCAGTCCTAACCCCCCATCACCCCATTTCCAGACAGCCTCCATCAGCCCCCAGCCCATTACCAGTCCTACCCCCCGCAGCCCATTTCCAGTCCTACCCCCCCAGACCATTTCCAGTCCTAACTCCCCTCACCCCATTTCCAGACAGCCTCATCAGCCCCCAGCCCATTACCAGTCTTAACCCCCCCCAGCCCATTTCCAGTCCTACCCCCCAGACCATTTCCAGTCAGCCTCCATCAGCCCCCGCCCATTAGCAGTCTTAACCCCCCTAGCCCATTTCCAGTCCTAACCCCCCCCAGCCCATTTCCAGTCCTAACACCCCCCAGCCCATTTCCTGTACTAACACCCCCCCAGCCCATTTCCAGTCCTAACTCCCCTCACCCCATTTCCAGACAGCCTCATCAGCCCCCAGCCCATTACCAGTCTTAACCCCCCCCCAGCCCATTGCCAGTCAGCCTCCATCCGCCCCAACCCATTAGCAGTCTTAACCCCCCCTAGCCCATGTCCAGTCCTAACCCCCCCAGCCCATTTCCAGTCCTAACACCCCCCCAGCCCATTTCCAGACAGCCTCCATCAGCCCCCCAGCCCATTACCAGTCTTAACCCCCCTCCCCTTCTCTTCCCTTCCCTTCCCTTCTGGCAAATTAAAAAAAAAACCTGGCTCTAGCTGCTGCCGCTGCCGCGTCCGTCGCAGCAGCGGCAGAATGGAGTGTCCCGCGGGGCCCCCTCTCCTCGTTGAGCCCTCTGCAAGGGCTTTCAGATTCGCGAAGGGAGAGTGCTCCCTCGTGTCTCTGTAAAGCCCTCAGGGGCTAATGGGAAATTTCCCATCAGCCCCTCGCGTCTAAAGGGGCAGATGGGAAATTTCCCATTAGCCCCTGCGGGCTTTACAGAGACGCGAGGGAGCACTCTCCCTTCGCGAATCTGAAAGCCCTTGCAGGGGGCTCAACGAGGAGAAGGGGCCCCACGGGACACTCCATTCTGCCGCTGCTGCGACGGACGCGGCAGCGGCAGCAGCCAGAGACAGGTTTTTTTAAAAATGTAATTTAAAAAAAAAAAAGCAGAATGTTCTTTGCGCGGGGCCCCCTGAAACGCGGGGCCCTGTGCAAAAAACATTCTTGCTCAATGGACGGGCCGGCCCTGCTTACATCACTAGAGCTGGACACTATATAGCACTATGTGGATGCATAGCCATGCCATGATCATAGCTTGGTAAGAGTGAGAGTGCCCTCGCAGCGTGAACTGCTGTGGCCACTCAGGCCATGCATGTGGCAGGCAGGCACTATGAAGTCTCAGCCATTGACCCAACCTCCAATGCAGACACATCCTGGGCAAACTGCTCTGTTTCAGGCCATACCCACAATCCTCTGCTCATCATGCACATTTGCAGACTAATGCTGGGAACAACCTAGGCAATGTGGGGCACAATGCAGTGCAGAAGGCCAAAAAACTCTGGAGAGACACACACACCCACTCACATTTCCATGCTGTGCAAAAGAGGGGATGGTTGGCATTCCTGCCTGCAGTTTTGGTCTCCATATCAGCTTAGACATTGTTAATGTGTGCTCATTGTGCAGATGCTAGTAGCACACTCTGATAGTCACACCTGTTGTTAATGCCCGCTCAGTGTGCCGGTGTTATCAGTCTGCCTTTCCATCCATCTGATGTGTCTGTGTGGCTGATGGATGTTTCATTGGGGTTTGCACATGCTGGTGCTGTACCTGCACTGTAGGCTAACGTTTACCCACAGGGACATGATCCAAAGTCAGGCATCAAACCTGTGACCCTCTGCTTATATACACACTGGCTTTGTATGCTGTGCCACAGAGCTGCCATAAGGATTCAGCAGTCCCTGTGTGGAGCTGTGGTAATTGACATGGTGAATGTGGACATGAATAGGGGTCTTCCTATGTCTGCTGTGATCTCTGCATGCCCTGTGTCATACCTGTCTGACAAGGTGTGTTTGGCTGGTGTTGGAGGGAGATTTGTTGTCTGGTCTGTATGTCATCATGGTTCTGTATGCTGCTGGCGGCGGACGCTGCACCTGCTGCCAACATCCTCACAACATGCTGACATAGCAGCATTTTGTCATTGGGGTGGGATGCAGTCCCGACCTGTCCACCATGCAGCTTATGCATGCACCTAGGGCGCCAATTCTGAATGGGGAGGCATAATCATACATAAACGGCTATGTTGCCCCCCCAAACAACTGCTGCCAGTGTAACCCCATATCTGCAAGCTGGAGATATGTCTTGGAGGGAAGCAGACAGTCGCAGCAGTGGTATTTCCCTGGACAGCTGCTTTTTGCAGCCCCCGATAGAGCTACAGCTGCTGTTGCTACCAGCCTCTTCCTCCAGAGCTGGCATAAGCGGCAGCAGGGGGGAGCAGCTGGTGTCTCTGCCTAGGGTGCCAGGGACCCTTGGATCACCCCATGATGCGCATCACCTTTCATAAGAAATGCCATACTGGGTCAGACTAAAGTCCATCAAGCCCAGTATCCTGTTTCCAACAGTGGCCAATCCAGGTTACAAGTACCTGGTAAGTACCCAAAGTCCACAGCTTCCACAATGCTTGACCTGGGGTAAGTAGTGGATTTCCCGGGTCCTCTTTAATAATGGGTTATGGACCTTTCTTCCAGGAACTTGTCCAAACCTTTTTTAAACCCAGCTACACTAACAGCTTTTACTACATCCTCTGGTAACGAATTACAGAGTTTGATTACACGTTGAATAAAAAAATATTTTCTCTTATTAGTCTTAAATGGGTTACATTGTAGCTTCATTGCGTGTCCTCTAGTCTTTCTATTTTTTGATGGCGTAAACATAAGAACATAAGGAATGCCATACTGGGTCAGACCAAGGTCCATCAAGCCCAGTATCCTGTTTCCAACAGTGACCAATCTAACTACGTCAACCCGTTCCACTCCATTCATTAATTTATAGACTTCTATTATATCTCCCCTCAGTGTTTTTTTTTCCAAGTTGAAGAGTCCTAACCTATTAAGCCTTTCCTCATAGGGGCATCCTTCCATCCCCTTTACCATTTTTGTTGCTCTTCTCTATACTCTAAGATATGGCGACCAGAATTGCACACAATATTTAAGGTGCGGTTGAACCATGGAATGATACAGAGGCATTATAATATCCTTGGTTTTATTCTCTATCCCTTTCCTTATGATTCCTATCATTCTATTAGCTTTCGTGGCCGCCGCTGCACACTGGGCAAAGGGTTTCAATGTATTATCCACGATGACGCCTAAATCTTTTTCCTGGGTGGTGGTTTCTAAGGTGGTGCCATGCATCGTGTAACCAAAGTTTGGGTTGTTCTTTCCTAGGTGCATAACATTGCACTTGTCCACATTAAATTTCATCTGCCATTTGGACGTCAAGTTTGTGTGCTGCCGCTATCACTATGGCATCATGGCGGATAACACAGATGTGCAACCTGGGCAGCTGCCTGGTTTGCCTTGTGCACCAGCAACACCCACTGCATGACCCACATGCCACCTCCTTTGCCCCATTTGCACCATAAACATTTCATACTTGGGCTCTATGCTGTTGCTGCTAATGGAGCACTACTATCACCATCTTTGGCTCACCTACCTGTGGATCACATTGCAGACGTTTAAATAGGCTCTCTCCCCTCAAAATACTCCCTTTCTGTGAGGTTTTACTTGGCATTAGGGTTCCCTGCATTAAAGGGCGCTAATGCAACAGGCGTTAAGGGAGTTGTTAGCACCCATTCTCTGCTCTGTTAACACCCACTCTCTGCCTACTGTTCCCTTAACGCTGCAGGAGCCTTTAATGCTCGTTAGTGCAGCATTTTCACAGTGTTAAGGGCGCAAGGGTGCTGATAACAGGCGTTAATGGCACACTTGCTCCCTTAATGCCCTTTAGTAAACATACCCCACAGTCTGCATAAACAATGCCCTTTTCTCACTAAACTTAATAGGTCTAGCAAAAGGTGGACATGTGCTCATTCTAAATAATAGCTTTCTAAATATGCCTTATATGGAGTGGAGGAGTAGCCTAGTGGTTAGAGCAACTGCCTAGTACCCAGAAAACCAAGGATTCAATTCCCACTAGACTTTGGGTAGAAGAAAAGGCAGGCAATCTACTTCCAGTGATACATTACCAAGAAAACCCAGAGGTAGCTGGGTCACTATGAGTCAACACTGACTTGATGGCACTAAAAAAAAAAAAGTCTTAATTAGCATTAAGCATTTAATTTGGCTGAAGTGCTTATAACATGAAAATTATTCTTTCACAACATTTTAGAACAACAATCTCAATAGGAAGAAGTATGACCTTTAATAGGGTGGCCATCAATGTTCCCTCTAATTTTCTGTAGGCTCTGTGTGCATAAAATATCAGCTGTGCAGCTTTTGAAGGAAGGTTAAATTTTTGTGTGCCACATAACGACACTCGGAATTATATACTTTAAAATTTGACTACACATCAGAATACAGTATGCACACCACATTGATTTTAATTAAATTAAATGAAAATAGACTATTACTAAATGAAGCGGAAAATTCTAGTAAATACAATCACAACTTTAAAATTTTAAGACGTCTGTGCTGTTTTCTATCAGAATCAGAACCATAATTTTTGTGCGCTCTGTTATAAAGTATGTGCGCTCGCTCGGCGAGGTGTATGCGCGCGCACACGTGCACAGCTTAGAGGGAACAGTGGTGGCCATATATACCCCAGGCATATCTTTATACACGGTAACTAAGGGTCTAGGAAAGGCTATAAGTTCAGCAAATTGGGCATTAGTAATATCAGGTAAAGGAACATTTTCCATAACTCCAGAGGAATTAACAGTGTTTTTAGGGGAGATGAAATCTTGATTCAAAAAGTTATTGGTTTACTGATCTGATGCCGCCTTCTGCTTCAGAGTTCTAAGGATACCATGGAACTCTTGGCAAAGGTTTGCTAGGATTCAAGACAACCTTGACATGTTCTATTTGAAGATGACTGACTCCATTTGGACTTGAGACCTATAAAGTTTCAGAAACCACAGAGAGCAGGCTGGGCCAACCATTTGGCAAATTAGACGGTTGCCTAGGGCAGCAACTTCTAGGGGCATCGAAGAGCAGGGCATTCAAATCTAAACAATAAATTTTGACAGCCAAGGGGGGGGGGGGGGTTAAAGGCTTAAGGTCTGCCTAGGGAGCCAACACCTTGAACCAAATCTCAGGAGATGGCCCATTTGTATTAGTATGGGCCTGGACAGAGGATGGTTTCCTGAAAGTCTCCAGTGAGAGGTATTGTAGAAAACTCAGAACATTTGAGGACTGATCTTGTGACTACAGTGTCTACAAAGATTTGTATAAGTTGTCTAGTAATTGTACTGTTAAAAGATCCTTCTGAGGTAAGAGAAGCTAAAAAGGTTAGGACTCTTCAACCTCGAAAAGAGATGGCTGAGGGAAGATATGATAGAGGTCTATAAATTAATGAATGGAGTGGAACGGGTAAACGTAGATCGATTGTTTACATCATCAGAATATAGAAAGACTAGGGGACATTCAATGAAGCTACAGGGTAACCTATTTAAGACTAATAAGAAAAAATATATTTTTCCTCAATATGTAATCAAACTCTGTAATTTGTTACCAGAGGATGTAGTAAAAACTGTTAGCGTAGCTGGATTTAAAAAAGGTTTGGACAAGTTCCTGGAGGAAAGGTCCATAAACCATTATTAAAAGGGACCCGGAATATCACTGCTTGACCCACTATAAGTATTGTGGAACCTGTGTCTTTGAGGAAACTGCTAGATACTTATGACCTAGATTAGCCACTGTTGGAAACAGGATACTGGGCTTGATGGACCTTGGTATGACCCAGTATGGCATATCTTATGTTCTTAAGAGGACACAAGGCATTTGTGGGTGGACTCAGTGATGAGACCTCCTCAGGTTCTTCGTGGCTCACATCCTTCCTGTCTAGTCATGCTTCTTCAGATATTTCCTTACAATTCCCCCTGGATGTATTCCATGTCTGCAGCTACTGTGTTGACTGTCTTGACTAGATTGGAAGCTCTGATGAGCAGGGACCTTCTTTTACATGTGTCTGTGCAGCACCACATACGTCTTGTAGCGCTATACAAACGTTCAGTAGTAGTAGTCATGAATATACAGGGCTTCATTTACTTCAGGCGTTGGGGTCCTCAAAGAGATAGATTGGGCTAGTCGGATTTCCAGGGGCCTAGTTTACCACATTGGAAGCATCCATCTATTGGTTCACGTTTATTGCCTTTTCCTGGATAGTGGCCTCATCCTCTGCCTCATCTGTGAGATGTATTATTGCTTGCAGAGCTGCCTGCTTGAAAAGAATGCAGCTATAGATTAAGTAGGGAGGAGTGGTCTAGTGGTTAGGACAAGGTACTGAGGGCCAGGGGTTCAAATCCCACCTGGGGACAGCAATCTCAGGCCGGAGGGACTGGGATTTCTAGTCCTAGAGGCACTCCTTGTGGTCTTGGGCAAGGCACTTTGTATCCCCCATTGACCACTTTGACCCAGTGAAAAGCGGGATATAAATACAGCTAAATAAAATAAAAAGTAATTGTTTTTCTTTGCTACTTTTGAGCCTTCCTATGCTTCTTTATCCAGCACTTTATATAAGCTCTTACAGAAAGAGTTATTTCTAAGGTTTTGTCCTAGCTTTCTCAGTTTTTAGTTAAGCCTTCCTTTCCACATCCGTCTGACTCAGATATTCAATGCCGGTGGCTGGATATGGCCCCGGCCTTAAATATCTAGGTTTAAAAGGAAGCGACAAGGGCTAGTCACCGCCGCTGAATATCGAGTCCTATATATTGGAAAGAACTAACAGTAAGTCATTGTTTCAGAAGGCAAAATCTTTGCACCTACACAGGGCTTAGCTTTTGGGGGAACGGCCTGGAACAGAAATTCTGCCACTTCTTTTCAGGTCTCTAGAGCAGTACGGATGTTCTTTGCCATCTGTCAGCCTGCAGGAAAGAGGAGGGGATGAGCCTGGGGCCTAATCCAGTCGCTGGTCCACCCGTCCTTACCCCCAGCTCCAGTTTCACTTCCTTTTGGCTACATGAAGCCCTACACCTACACAATAGTTCTAAGTAAGCAGCAGCCGCTGTGCTGTGGGAAACTGTGGCCTTTACAGATTCAAATTTTCATTTAAAAATAACGGCCTAGAGACAACGGGGGGTCCTTTTAGAAGCTCTATTTGTGCTTTGGCCGTTTGAGAATGGGTACGTAGATGTCCAAATCATGGAGACGTCCTCGAAGTCATTTTATAAAACGGCCATGTCCATCGAGGACTAGGGCACGGTGGGGGGCATTCTGAAGACCTTAGACATGCGCATCCGATTTCAGAAAAGGCTTGCGTGTCTCCGCCCTTGTCCAAGTTTACACCTGATCCAGGGCACAAATAAGCATCTGACTAGTAAAAATAGATACATGCTACATCTTACAAACTCCAGAAAGAGGCTGTGTGGGCAGTGGGTGGGAATCGGCTGTGCCTGCTTGGTTGGGGGCTGTGTGTGGGAGAAAACTGCAGCCAATCTGAGCACTTTTCAAATCATTTAAAATCCCTTCAGCAATGGCGCGCCCGTGCCTTGCGGGCCCGCGCCTGAGGGCCTCGCAAGAGGGCCCTTTGGCGTGGCCCTTAGGCGGTGGACCGTGCGGGACCCACTATCTGCTGCTATATGCTTATTCTATATGCTCATTCTGTTCAGCGATATGCTGTTTGTAGTTAATGTAAGGTAATGTAATGTAAGTTATGTACTGTGTTCCCTGTTTGTACTCCTAGTGTTTTGTTGTGATGTAATGATAATGCAATGTATGTTTCCCTCACCTTTGTTTAACTTTGTGCTGTATTAACCGCTTTGATTGAAGGAAAAGGCGGGATACAAAACATGTTAAATAAATAAATAAAATAAACCCATTTGGAGAAACTTCCCCGTAAAGACAATTGAAAGATATTGGGGAAACCTGTTTTGTGGTTGTCGTACTGTCAAACGTCTCTGCTAGCAGAATGGCAGGCTAGGACCCGTCCCCTGCAAGGAATACTGTTGTGGGGATGTCGATGTAGTCGTCTTCGATGACGTCCATATCGAGTACATCCACGTTTCTGAAATCATGCTCAAACTTGGACATATCTGTGCTTTTTTGAAATGTTTTCACCTGGACGTCCCAGATTGCATCTGGATATCATTTCTAAAATGTGCCTTCACATGAAATACGAATATAGTGATGTAAGTGGGAAGATATAACACTAGGACAGCTAGATTGATATCTGAGCATTTCTCAAGTTTCCATTTTTCCAACCTTGCTGTGTCCCTTTAAAGAGGTAAGGAATGACGGAAGAGGATGATAAATGCAGTGCGCCGTGCGTCACCTGTGGAAGATTTATGCACTCTGCATACACATTACACAATAAAAATGATTCAAATCTCTGTTGGCCCAGTACTAAAACGTCCCTTGATTTGCAGGAAATGTCAGTTGAGCCACCAGCTATAATATGCTAGACATTTACTTCTAATGAGAGTTATCTGGATAGTAAGTAAATTTGGCATTAAATCTCCTTATGTCTGAACCTGCAGCAAATCCAAGCATTTACGTAAAGCTAATTACTAAGGACCTGATATTCACTGGCAGTAGCTAGTCACCGCCACTGACCTCTAAACCCAGATTTTCAATGCCAGGGTCATATCTGGTGAAGCAGGAGGCTGGTGATGTTCAACTGCTGCCCGGTTAGTTTCGGCAGCAAAAGTTAGGACATCCTTTCCTGTGCCTAATGTTCACTGCTGAAGGATAACCAGGCAGCGGTTCGACAATTATAATGAAACAGTCAACAGTTTTGATAACAAAGTAATACTGATGCTTATATTGTGCACATTATAGAACATTATATATATAAATTTGCAACTAAACATTATGTTCAACAGCTATTTACAATAGTGGGGCCTGTTTTATTGTGCTATTTTGGAGGAAATGTGAGGTAGTGGGACCAAAACGTTCAGTGAATAAGTGGGTTTTCAAGTGTTTGTGGAAGGCGGGGAGACTGTTAATGTTTCTTAGGGTGTCTGATAGGGAGTTCCATATGGAGGGGGCGTAGAGTTCGAATGTTTATAATATGTTTGTAGGTTGTATTTAGCTTTGGATTGCGGTATGTTAAGTTTGTTAGTTGTGGTATGTCTTCGTGGTCTATTTCTAAAGGGTTTCTGTAGTAGGGATTGGAGGCTAGTTCCGTGGTGTAAGTGAAATGCTTTGTGAGCCAGGAGGATGCATTTATATTTGATTCTGTAGGTAAGGGGCAGCCAGTGTAATTGTTTTAGGATGGGGGTTATGTGGTTGTATTTAGCAGTTCCTTGGATGGTATGAGCAGCTGTCTGTAGCGTGGTTTAAAGAGGGAGAAGTGTGGATTGAGGCAGACCCTGGTAGATAATGTTGCAGTAGTCTGCACGGGGAAGAGTAAGTGCTTAAGTGCTGATCTAAAATCTGTTGGTTCGAGGAGAGGATTGAGTCATTGTAGGGTCTTTGTTGCTTGGGTTTTGAAGAAGAGTTGCTGGTCAATAGTGATTCCGAGGTATTTCAGTTCTGATTTTATATTCATCTGGATGTTGTTTAATGCTATACTGGTTGGGGGTGTGAAGGAGGTATCTTTTGTGATGAACATAGCCTCAGTCTTTTTGAAATTGTTTGTTTGCATCTCTCTTCCCTTCAATCTGTTCAAAATTCAACTGCACAGTTAATCTTCTGTCAGCCTCAATATCCTCATATAGCCCCTCTTCTCAAGTCGCTTCACTAGTTTCCTATTCATTTCTGTATCCAGTTCAAACTTCTCCTGCTGACCTATAAGTGCTTCTCACTATCTTTCCTTTCTTATCTCTCCCTAGACGCCTCCTCGGGAACTCCGCTCTTCTGGCAGATCCCTTCTATCTGTGCCCTTCTCTTCTACTGCCAACTCCAGACTTTGATCCTTCCTCCTTGCTGTTACTCATGCCTGGAACAAACTACCCGAGTCTGTGCGTCAGGCTTCATATCTGGCCCTTTTCAAATCCAGGCTAAAAACTCACTTCTTCGAGGTCGCTTTTGGATCCTGATCCGCTTAGTCTCCTATGTGCTCCTATAACATTCTCCTAGATATAGCCTTGCCCTCAGTTATTGTGTTGTCTGTTTTGACTAGACTGCAAGCTCTGATGAGTAGGGACCATCTCTTACATGTGTCTGTACAGCACTACGTATGCCTCGTAGTGCTATACAAATGATAAGTAGTAGTAGTAGTAAGATTTATTTAACAGGTTCTCTATACCGCCCTATCTTCCGTTCAAGGCGGTTTACATTACAACTTTGATATCTTTACAATGAACAGAGGGATTAACTTGGAGAGGTATACATATAACATACATGAACTTGGGTGAACTATTATACAATAGCATTATGCAGTGAACTATTTTGGGTTGGATCAGGGATAGTGAGAGGGTTTTGGTTGGGTTTAGGGTAGGGCTAGGTGGTATTCATCAAGTGGTGTTGATATAGTGCTCCGTAAATAGGAGTGTCTTAATGGCTTGGAGGTCTGTGGTGGCTCTTATGGTATCTGATAATGAGTTCCAGAGCGATGGTGAGTAGAGGGAGGGCGCTCTGTTGCAGGTTAGCTGTTTTGCTTTAGTTTTTGCTTTCGATATGAGCAATAGGTTTTTAGTAGATGTTCGTCAATTTCTTTTTTCTGCATCTCTCTCTATCATTGGTTGGAGGGTGATTGGTGCCAGTTGGTGAATTATCTTAAAGATGATGGTAAGCGATTTGAATTTTGATCTTTGAATGATTGGGAGCCAATTGTTTCAAAGTTGGGGTGATGTGGGTGTCTCTCAGTATCCCAGATATTATTCTTCCAGCCGTGTTCTGTATTAGCTGGATGCTATGTTTTGGTAAGCCTTGATAAATAGAGTTGCAGAAGTCCAATACTGTATTGGCATAATCATGGCCTGGCAGATGGTGTGGAAGCTCTTCTCGTCTAGGAGTAGTTGGAGTCTGTATTGTTCAAAGTCTGTGGTATGCTGATTTTGAGGTTTTGGAAATATGTGTTTCGAAGGATAATTTTTGATCCAGTATGATTCCCAGATATTTCACTTCTTGTTTGATCTCAATGTCGTTTTACTGTATTTTAAGGTTATTTGGGGGTGTGAATGAGCTATTATGAGTTATGATGAGAGCTTCTTATTTGGTGTAGTTTATGTGGATGTTTTGTCGTTGAAGCCAGTCGGTCATTTTTTCCAGGCAAGATGTAATCTTGGAGAGGTCAGGTTGTGCAGTTTGGACTGGGGCAAAGACCATCATATCATCTGCATAAATTCTATATTCAATATTGTGATCCTTTATTATATCGCACAGGGATTGTAGGTATAATGCTGAATAATACAGCAGAGAGTGCTGAACCTTGAGGTAACCCTTGTGGTGGTCAATTATCCTTGAGAGGTTGGGACCTGATCTCACCTGGAGTTTGTGTTGACTGAGGTACGAGGAGACCCATTGTAAACTGAAACCATTGAGACCTATATTCTTCAGATGTTCGAGTAGTGTTGAATGAATTAAAGAATCAAATGCCACTTTTATGTCAAGGAAGAACAAAAGCATTCCCTTTGTGCATCATCGATTGTGGTTGTGATTCTGCCCAGTAGGAAGAACAGGGTTTCTACACTGATTTGGTTTGAACCCATACTGGTGGGGATAAAGCGGAGTGTGGAGGTCTATATGGTCTTGTAGTTGGGTCAGAACCACTTTTTCTATCATTTTAGTTAGAAATGGAAGGCTTGAGATGGACCTGTAGGAAATGGGGTCTGATCAGTTCAGTGACTGTTTTTTTAATATCGGTCTCAGTCGTTTGTTTAAAGGAAGTGGACATAGTTCCTTATGTGAGAGAGAGCTGTGTGATGCAGTGTAGGGTAGGGATTAAATGTTTGGAGGTTAACTTGATCCAGGTGATGGGGCAAGGATCTAGCGGGGAAGTAGTGGCGTTAATTTTGGACACTATGGGGTATGTTTACTAAATAGCGCTAACGTGGGCGGGGAGAGGCTCCAGGCACACTAACGCTGTGAAATCAGGGTCTGAAAATTAACGCCAGTGAAAACCTTGCATTAGAGGCACATTTGCAGGAGAGAGAAACCATTTCAGTCAGCAATGTACAGCAAAGGCAGGGAGACCAAGAAAAGTGATAGTAGTAATACATGTGCAGAAACAGCATAGTGCCCAAGTACGAAAGGGCACTATGGTGAGGCTGCAAATGGGGTACAGGGGGCTGCAGGCGGGACATGCAGTGGGGCAGCTGGAGCACAGGGTGGACTAGGCAGATGCCTAGGTGACACATAGGAATGTAGAAACAGAAAAAAAGCAAGACAGCAACTGACTAAGGGCAAACATGTCCACGAGTGTGTGTCCCACAGTGCCACGATGGACATTACCCAGCAAGTACCCCAAAGGGCACATAACATTGTCAGGCAGTGCCGGGGGAAGCGTGGATGTCTATGCAGGCACCCCTACCCCATATCACGCACCATAGGCAGCCGCCTACAGGGACACTGGATGGCCTGGGACTGTGCACCACCAGCACCACCGGCACAAGGGCATGTCAGCATGGTGGTGGAGGGGTGCTGATGGTGGAGGGGGCAGTGGCATCTGCCCACAGCAGACCAAGGCCAAGCTCTGTTGAGGTGGATGCCGTGCACTGCAACAGACAAGGTCTGTCTGACGAACATTCATGGTATCCCCAGGGAATGATCTGCCTCTGTAACAACAGTTTGGTGCAGTACACATAGCCAGTATATCCAGGGACAGAAGGTCACAGGTTCAAGTCCCAGCTGTCGCTCCTGCAGAGCATGTCCCTATATTTTACCCAGTGCTAAACCATGGTAATAAAGATGGAATCTTTATTGCAGATAAAATAAACACGCCAAAAACACCTATATTTTACCCTATAGAGCACATACACCATAAAAATGTGCAATCCCTAGAGCAGAGTTTCTCAACTGCAATCCTGGAGGGCCAAACACCATTCAGATTGCATGCTGTCCCTAATAAATATGCCTGTGATGCATTTGTATGCACCGCCCCCATTGTATGCAAATGTATCTCATGCATATTCATTAGGGACAGCATGAAAACCTGAACCGTGTTTGGCCCACCAGGACCGGAGTTGGGAACCTCTGCCCTAGAGCAGCAGCCAACAGGGGCACAAACACCCACCCCCACAGACTCCACTATCCAATGGCTCATGGAGAGTCAGGCTGTTGGGCCCTGCGCGGAGCAGCATCTACCAATACTAGCACCTGCATACCTAAGCAATGCCGTCTTAGACTTGGACACACGTTCCACATATATCAAAAGGTTGCTATGATTAATGTCAGATAACAAATCCTAAGTTAAATACAATTTGTTGACAAACATTCATCACAGCAACCTTTCTGATATCTGTGGAGTGTGTTTCAGTTTTTGTTTCTGACAGTGTTTACCACCCCGGGGAGTAACCCTAAAAGTATTGAGTACCATAGCAATGCCTGCACTGTGCCCAGGACTGGTGTGGTGGCCAGGGCTGCCAACCACCTCTATATTTGCACAATGCTGAAATAGGTGTGGGAGTGTGTTTATGTCTATCCAGTGTTTTGTGGCTTCCTACACCTTACTGAGCCCACAATGCTTGCACTATTTCCAGTGTTAGCTTGCCAATGTGCATAATGAGGAGCAAGGTACTGTGGGTATGGTCCGGACAGGGTGGCCTGGGCAGGATGCATCTGCACAGGGCATAGGGCAATGGCTGGGACATTGTAGTGCCCGACCACCACCTGCACGGACAGGGTGGCCACAGCATGTCATGCTGGGGGATCACTCTCACCCTGACTGAGCAGTAACCATGGCATGGCTAGGTTCCCCCATAATGCTATACAGTATTTCTCTTATGAGTTTTCTTTTTTGGGGCCCAATCACTGATATACCTGCTTGGTGTGTGTGTGCACAGTTCCTCCAGGAACATGCACTATGTACTAGCTAGCAGACTGTCTGCAGTTAGCATGTGTATAGCTGGAGCACTTTGCTGGGTGCAGTGGGTGGGGACTGACTGTGCTCTCTGCTGGTGAATGTCAGGTGGGGGGTGGGGCAGCTGACCTTTTCCAGGCCTACTGCCTGTCTGCCAGTGCCCTATGTGATGCGTACAGCTCTGCATTGACTGCCCTGTAGGGTGCCTATTCCCCAGCAGTACTGGGGTTGATGGTCCCCTTTACTGCCACCATTGCAGAGATGTAGAATGTGGATCTGTTGGTGGGAGATCCTGTCCCCCACTCTGATCCACAGAGGGTGGGTTGGGTGGTGCTCCATAATCCACCTATGTGTCCAAACTCCCCCCCTTCACTTAAATCATGTGACTCTTCTGGGTGCATCATAGTCCACAAGGGCTAGACGTGACTGGGAAATACAGATGGTCACAGGTGTATCTGCAAGGACTACCTATCACATACTGGCACTGATAAGGATCTGCTATACAGCCTATCTCAGCCAAGCTAGCTGCTGTGGACCTGGTGCTGGGTGCCCCACCTCACCCTCAGCATCATAGTCCACAAGGGCTAGACGTGACTGGGAAATACAGCTGGACACAGGTATATCCTAGGTGTGACTACAAGGACTACCTGTCATACACTGTCACTGATGGGGACCTGCAGCATAGCCTATCTCAGCCAAGCCAGGTGCTGCGGACCTGGTGCTGGGCACCCCACCTCACCCTCAGGGTGAGCACAGGAACCGCACAATGTCACGGTCTGTAGCTACTCTGTGCCAGTAACACACACGGTCAGTTCCACCTACCAGGCTGGGGTGCTAGAGAGGCGCATACCCCATCTTGTGATCAGATGTAGGCTGCTGATCTGCATGTGCAGTGCATTATGGGTACAGGTGTGTTTACCCTATCCTGGTAATCACAGCAGACAATTTGTGTGGTGACCTGCAGTCTTCCTGTAGCCAGCCAGTGGTGTGTTAGACGTATAGAGATGTAGCCCACTGGTTACTTTAATGACTGCAAAGGCAGAGGTCATGGGTTTGATCCCCACAGTGGTGATTTAATAAGGCTGTCTGAGGCTTTTCCTTTTAATTTAGATCAGTGCTGCCACAGATGTGAGCAGTGACCACAGTATGGCTAGGCTTCCCCATAGTGCTATATTGTATTTTTCTTCAGTGAAATATATAGGTTCTCTTTTCTGGGGCCTAATCACTGACTTATCTGCTTGGTGGGTGTGCTCACATCCCAGCTTTTGGGTGCACACATCTCTTCCAGGATCATGCACTGTGGACTAGCTAGCAGATTGTCTGCAGTTATATGTGTATGGCTGGAACACCTTGCAGGTTGCAGCGGCTAGTGATTCACTGTGCTTGCTGCTGGAGAATGTCAGATGGTGTTGGGGCAGCTAAGCATTTCCATGCCTACTGTCTTCCTGCCATTGCCTTAGGGATGTGTACAGCTCTGCATTGGCTGCCCTGTAGGGTGTCTGTTCCCCAGTGTAACTAGGGTTGATGGCCCCCCTCTACTGCCCCTGTTGCAGGGAGGTAGAATGTGGATCTGTTGGTGTGGGAATCCTGTCTCCCACCCTGAGCCACAGAGGGTGGGTTGGGTGGTGGTACATAATCCGCCTATGGGTCCAAACACCCCCCCCCCACCACCACACCACCCCCCCACCTTTGTTGTCTGATGATTTTTGATCATGCTGGTCCCGATCTGAGGTTTCTGTTTTCCTCTGTCTTCCCCCATGTCTGCTCCCTTCCAGCTCTCCAGTGTCTGGTCCCTTATAGCCCCCCATGCCTGCTCCCTTCTAGCTCCACCCCCTCCCCCTCGGTGTCTGCTCCCTTCTGGCCTCTTTCCTTCCCTCCCCTTCTCTCCTCATCCTTCAAAAAGCGAAAGCAGCCAGGGGAACATTTCTCTGTTCCTGTGGCTCTGCTCTCTTTTCAACTGCTGGGTCGCAAACTTTCCAGTAGTAACAAGCATTTCCTGTTTCTCTGGAAATACTCTGCTTTTAGAAACTCCGCGACCCAGCAGTTTAAAAGAGAGCAGAACCACAGGAACAGAGAAATGTTCCCACGGCATGTCTTCTTTTTTGAAGTGGTGGGTGGTGGGTGGCTAGCGACAGTGCCCCCCGCTTCCGGTGCCCTCCTGACGGGCTTACCCGACTTACCAGGTAGCCCCGGCCCTGTCTAGTGCTGTGAAACAAATAGTCTGGCAATAAAACATTTTTGTAATTGTGGTAACAGGATGGATACTAGTCCCCACCATTATTAGCAATATTGTGAATAACTTGAGAGAAAAATATAATTGCTTGCAAAGAGTGCAAAAGAAAATCTTTGAAAGAGGAGACGTATAAAAATGGATTAAAATATGAAGTGGGATTTGTAAAAAAAGAAGGGCAAAAGGTCAAGGGTTACGAAAATGAGCTCAATACTAAGAGGGTATCAAATCATGCATCTAAGATGTATAAATCCATTATCCATTTACGAATTGGACTGACAAGATCTGGAAACTGTTAAACAAGAAAGAGATCAAAAAGAAATCATCTCAGCATAGCCAGCAGAAAGGATTAGGTGATAATTCATAATTCCCCTGTACAGGTCATTACTGAGTTCTCACTTTTAGTACTGTGTTAAGTTTTGGAGGTCGTGTCTCACTTAGAGATATGAAAAGACTTGAAGCGCTTCAGAAGCAAGCGAGTAAAATGGCATGAGTCTGCGCCAGATGCCGCTACAGCGCATAGTCCCTCCCACTGACCCTTAACCCCAGATATTCAATGCTGCGGCGAAGGCATTGAATATTTGGGTTCGGTGCAAAGAGGACAATGCCACAGAGCCTAACCGAGCAGTGCCCTATATCGCCCCCATAACGCCCCGATGCTAACCGGATAGCACTGGGGCGCATAGGGAAGTTAGCAGGGGACGTTCAAGGGCGCTAACCATGTAAGTGCCGTTGAATAGCCCCACCTAAGGCATTTATACGGTTTACTGGGCTGTAAAGCATGTAAATGCCCTTCAAATATCAGGCCCATGAAGTCCTGAATATGTACACACTAGAAGAAAGGAGGGACGGGAAGATGTGATACCGACATTTTAATACCTGAAAGATATTAATGAACAAATAAACCTTTTCCAAAGAAGGGCCTGAAATGGAGCTTGAAGGAGGATATAACACGAAGACTCAACATCAGAAAATACTTTTTTGAAGGAGTGAATAAACCAGTAAATAAGGATGAGCCGGTTGAAATAGTTTATCTAGATTTTCAGAAAGCCTTCGATAAGGTCCCTCGTGAGAAATTGGAGTTATGGGAGAGGAGGCAGCAAACTATTATGGATTGGGGACTGGTTTAAAGATAGAAAATAGCAAGTAGGAGAAAGGTAAATTGTGGATTATCCCAGGGATCTGTGCTGGGCCCACTGCTTTTTAACACATCCATAAATGACCTGGAAATGGGAATGAATGAAGCGATCAAATTTGCAAATGAGACAAAATTATTCAAAGTTCTTAAATTGCAAGAGGATGTGAAAAATTGAAAGAGGACTTTGATAAATTGGGAGACTAGGCGTCCACATGGCAGATGAAATTTAATGTGGACAAGTGCAAAGTTATGCACCTAGGGAACAACATCCCAAATTATAGTTACATGATGCAAGGTTCCACATTAGGAATCACCACCCAGGAAAAAGATCTAACTGTCATCATGGATAATACGTTGAAACCCTCTGCTCAGGGTGCAGGTGTGGCCAAGAAAGCAAATAAAATGCTAGGAATCAAAAGGAAAGGAATAGAGAACAAAACCAAGGATATTATAATACCTATGTATTGCTCCATGATGCGACGGCACCTTGAATATTGTGTGCAGTTCTAGTCGCCATATCTAAAAAATGATATAGCAGAATTAAAAAAGGTACAGAGAAGAGTAATCAAAATGATAAAAGGGATGGAAAAATACCCTTATGAGGAAAGGCTTAAAAGGTTAGGGTTTTTCAGTTTGGAGGAGAGATGGCTGAGAGGAGGTCTGTGAAGTAATGAGTGGAACAGAATGGGTAAAAGTAGATGAGTTGTTCTACTCCTTCAAAAAGTAGAAAGACCAGGGGACAGCGCAATGAAGCAATAATGTAACATATTTAGGACTAATTGGAGAAAATATATTTTCACGCAAGATGTAATCAAACTCTAGAATTCATTACCAGAAGATATAGTAAAAGCTGTTAGTGTAGTTGCATTTAAAAGAGGTTTGGATAAGTTCCTGGGGGAAATCCACTGCTTATCTCTGGGACAAGCAGCATACAATCTGTGTACCTTTTGAAATCCTTCCAGGGTTGGTCACTGTTGGAAACAGGATACTCTACAAGTATTCACCTTCTTGCGCCACATGTACTTTTAAGCATGTCCTAATTTTCAGCGGCCTTTTGTGTGCCAGAAATGAGCGAACCTAAGTTCACATAAGAACATAAGATCTAGCATAGTGGATCATACCACAGGCCCGCTAATCCCAGTATCCTGCTGCTCGACAGGAAAGCAAGTTTGTCAAACACTTTCTTGAATGGAACATCTCTAGCTATTGGAAAAGCTAAAATCAGGCAGTCATCTAAACAAAGTGTTTATGATGATGATGATGTAATAGTATCAAATGGATCATTAACTCAGGAGCAAAGTCTGGGCTTCCAAGATGATATTTTTAAACAATGTCCAGGCCTGATGTAAACTCATAACCTTTGCCGCTGCTCCTTTTAGTTTTTCTTAACCATTTTCCTCATTTTATCATAGTCTTCCTTTTGAAAATTAAATGATAGGTCAGCTGTTTTTCTTGCTGTCCTCTTTTTTTTTTTTTTTTTTTTTAAAGTGCCATCAAGTCATTGCTGACTCCTGGCAACCAGCTGCCTCTGGGTTTTCTTGGTGAGGTTTGACCAGATATAGATTGCTAGCCTTTTCTTCTGAGGCAATGGAGGGTAAAGTGACCTGCCCAAGGTCACAAGCAGTGCCAGTGGGAATCAAACCAGATCTCTTGGCTACTAGGCTCCACTATCCATTTATTAAATCAAATGTGATCCTGTTATGATCACTAGTACCAAGTGGCCCTATCACCTTTAGCTCTTGCACTAGATCCGGTGTTCTACTAAAGACTAGGGGGTATGTTTACTAAACCATCTTAATGTTACCGGCGCTAGTTGCAGCGATAATGTGAAGAATGCCATATAAGGAGTGGGCGTTCCGGCGGCAAGGAAGCAAGAATCTGTATCGCGCGATAGTGGGCACCGTAGCACGTTAACACGTGTTAACCCTAAGTTCATATCAGCGCAGTGCTAGAAGCAATAAAGATGTACCCCACTGGTTACTGCAATGACTGCGGAGGCAGAGGTCATGGGTTTGATTCTGCAGTGGTGTTATGTAAGAAGGCTATCTGAGGCATTTCCTTTTAATTTAAATCAGTGCTGCCTGAGACAATTCCTTTTTTAGATTTAAATCAGTGCTGCCAGCAAAAACACCCTCACATTGCCGTAACCTAAGGTGCCGCATAAGGCGCCCTATAAGGCACTCCATAGGACACATTAAAAAGTGCACTGTCCGCCATGGCACCTTATAATGTGCCCTATAGGGCGCCTTATAGGGCGCCCTATGAGGCACCTTAGGCTACAGCACTGTGAGGCTGTTTTTGCTGGCAGCACTGATTTAAATTAAAAGGAAATGCCTCAGACAGACTTATTAAATAACACCACTGTGGGATCAAACCCATGACCTCTGCCTCTGCAGTCACTGAAGTAACCAGTGGGCTACATCTCTCTAACATCTAACACACCGCTGGCTGGCTACAGAAAGACTACAGGTCACCACACAAACTGTCTGCTGTGGTTACCAGGATAGGGTAAACCCACCCGTACCCATGATACACTGCACATGCAGATCAGCAGCCTACAGCTGCTCAAAAGATGGGGTATGCGCCTCTATAGCACCCCGGCCTGGTAGGGGGAAATGACCGTGTGTGTTACAGGCACAGAGTAGCTACAGACCGTGACATTGTGCGGTTCCTGTGCTCACCCTGAGGGTGAGGTGGGGCGCCCAGCACCAGGTCCGAAGCACCTGGCTTCGCTGAGATAGGCTATGCTGCAGGTCCCCATCAGTGACAGTATATGATAGGTAGTCCTTGCAGCCACACCTAGGATATACCTGTGTCCAGCTGTATTTCCCAGTCACGTCTAGCCCTTGTGGACTATGATGCACTCAGAATAGTGCATATCCTGTGTGGTTGCCATGGTCACATGTTATAAGAGAAGGGCAGTGGTTGGACCCAAAAGCGGAGTATGTAGCACCACCCAACCCGCCCTCTGTGGGTCAGGGTGGGGGACAGGATCTCCCACCAACAGATCCACATTCTACAACTCTGCAATGGTGGCAGTAGAGGGGACCATCAACCCCAGTCCTGCTGGGGAATACGCACCCTACAGGACAGTCAATGCAGATCTGTACACATTACATAGGGCGCTGGCAGACAGGCAGTAGGCCTAGAAAAGCTCAGCTGCCCCCATCTCTATCTGACATTCACCAGCAGAGGGCACAGTCAGTCTCCACCCGCTGCACCCTGCAAGATGTTCCAACCATACACATGCTAACTGCAAACAGTCTGCTAGCTAGTACATACTGCATGTTCCTGGAGAAACTGTGTGCACCCACAAATGGGATTGTGAGCACACACACCAAGCAGGTATGTCAGTGATTGGGCCCCAGAAAAGGGAACCCATAGACATCATTTAAGAGAAACACTGTATAGCATTGTGGGGGAACCTAGCCATGCCATGGTCACTGCTCAGTCAGAGTGAGAATGACCCCCCCCCCCCCCGCAGCATGACATGCTGTGGCCACCCTGTCTGTGCAGGTGGTGGTCGGGCACTACAACATCCCAGCCATTGCCCTATGCCCTGTGCCGATGCATCCTGCCCAGGCCACCCTGTCTGGGCCATACCCACAGTACCTTGCTCTTCATTATGCACATTGGCAGGCTAACACTGGAAACAGTGCAAGCAGTGTGGGCTCAGTAAGGTGTAGGCAACCACAAAACACTGGATAGACTGTCACAGCCCCTCCTAGTGGCAGCGTGCAGAAAGGAGAGGGCAGACACTTATTGTTGGTTGAAGAAGGAAAATCTTTTCTAGACCAGGTGCATCATGGTCTTGTAGTCCCACTTCATAAAGAAATAGTTGTGAGCCTTGTACAAGGTTAAACTTAAATGGTTTTTGTTCCCTTTGTTGCGCAAAGGTTCTCCAGGAAGACAAAAACAGAATGTACCTTACTTCAGGGTTTATGCCAAAATATTTACAAAGTCAGTAACTGTTACAGGCGCTTCACAGTTCTTTGCATTCAAACAGGTTTTCAACACCAAGAGGAAAAACAAAATACAAAACTTCTTCTTTCAGCTTAGCAAAAGCAAAAAGATATGTTAAAGCATGTCTTGCCGGTTACAATTCTGTGAGAGACTCTAGACTCTTGGAAACACAGAGTGAGCAGTCCATCGGGTGCTCTAACTGCAACGGCTCTGCTCTATCACCTCTATTTGCATAGGTTCCTGTTCAGTCGTGTTGTCAGCTAGTCCTGAGCTTTCCCTGGATAAGGCAGGTTGTAGTTCAATAGATCTCTCCAATATTCCCCAGCGTTGCTGGTCTTGGTTTGGCAAATAACTGTTATGGCTTTTTACTATACCTCTCTGTAAAGGTTTCACAAGCCCTTCCCAGCTTTGTTTCCTATCAGTACGGTTCTCTGGGTTATAAGCTTTTCTAGGAGCTGGCTCACATCTTGGAAAGGAAATATAACTGTATCTTGGATCTTTGCGACGTGCTCTGCTGGTATTTGCTCTATCCGGCAGTCTCCTTCTTTTTTATTTTTTTTTATTTTTATTTTCGTTTTACACAAACAAAAGTAACAACACACCAAAAGAAACAAATACACACATATAATATAGAAAGCAATCCCAATTACCCCCCACCCCAATGCTTCTTCTCTAAGCTGATAAGAATCATCATATAAGCGCTTACATACAACAAGTATTGTACATCAAACAAACTGAAGTAGAATCTATGATATCGGATGAGCATATGACAGAGATTAATACAGAAGTAAACAGTCACCTGAGAGCATTGAATAGGCTGAACATAATCGTTGAGCGTCTTCTATCAAGACCAATAGTGAATGGTTTGAACGGAAGAGGCTGACATACAAGGTATTTGCACCTATGTACAATGAAGACAGATATGATTTACCATTCATTAGAGCTCAAAAAGAAGAGCGATTTCCCCAATATTTCATATTAAGGAAATAAAGAATAGCAATGCCCAGCATAAAGGCTAAAAGGAAGTAAGCCAATTTAGGAAGAGAGGGGATCCCCGCAGCTCAGCGGAGCCCCACAATCTTCCAAGAGAGGGGTTCCGGAAAATATAAAATAGAATGAAGACGACCCCAGACCCGACTCCAGTAATACTGTAATGCGGGACAATCATAATTAACAGGAGTTTAGTAAACCACAAGCCACATGGCGTGTCCAGCATCAAGTATTCTGGATGGCATTCCAATTGGCTAACCTATCAGGAGTATATGCCCACAAGGGATAGCAGTACTGAGGAGATAAGAACAAATCTGATCTAAATTGTGAGTGATGGAGGGGCTGGGAAAAGGTGAGCTCGAAGTCGGAGGGGTAAGGCAGCTGCCATATATCTACACACACAAAATCCTTCATCAGAACTGGCAGGGTGTAGAAACTCTTGGGCGGACCACTCGTTCTAAGCGGCAATCTATCTAGCAAAGGATCAAATACTTAGTAGAAGTCACCACCAAATAACAGTAACAGGGAAGTCCACATTCGGAGCATAAATACAAATACACGTAAATTCACTATCCCCAACCGTAAATTATACACAGGCCCAGCTACCCTCCCCATCAGAGCTAGTATCATTACAATGGTTGGCAAAGATTTCTAAACCAATATGGCTACCCCGCACCGCTTGGAAACGGCGGGAGAATAGGCAGTCACCACATAAGGTTTAGCAGTAAATTTCAGTGGTTCAACGGAGGTGAAATGGGCTTCCCGAAGAAACACCAAATCAGTATGGTCATGATTAAAATATCTAAGGATGGTCATTCTTGTGATTGGACTATTGATGCCTCTTACGTTCAGTGACAAGAGCATTACAGAAGGCCATACAACAAAGTCAAACATTCTGAGAAAGAAACATGATGGCGCACCGAATTGCGCAATATCCCTCATATCAACTATAAATGACTGTACACACGATATGATAGAAAAGAAGCCAAAGAAAATCATGAAGCGCCCTATATAACAGTAGAAGCACCGAAGTGCCTTAGAGAAGAAGCAAAACCCCAGAAATTACTGGCGACCTGATGCCTGCGGGGTGAAGCCCCAGAGAAGGCCTAAATTGAAACATATAACTGGTATAGCTGTGCGTGCTCCGAATCCAACCGAGGTGCACAACATGGAGGAAAAGGAGACCAAGAGAGGTAGATATAAAAGAAAGGAAGGTCCAGGCAGTCTCTATTTCAGGCAATGATCACCGCATCGGGCCATTCAAAATGGCGGGCAGTTCCAGCGGAGTCCATCCGAGTTGTTGACTTAGCGCATCTGGTCTGCCTCTTTGGAGTCTAAAAATGTTGCTAGCAGAGCAGGATCTTCGAAGGTTCTAGTTTGGTTATGGAGAGTCACTCTGAGCTTCGCTAGATATAAGAGGCCAAAGCGAGCCTGTAACTGTTGAAGTCTAGGTCGAAAAGCAAGGAGTCCCTTCCGCCGATCAACTGTGGGCTTTGCCAAGTCGGGGAAGAAAGAGACTTTATGATCTTCAAACTGCAGATGTGGAATCACCCGGGCAGCTTTGAAAATTTGCTCAACTTGCTGATACCGCAGTAAACGAAAGATAATGGGCCGGGGGGTCGTCCGATTGAGTGCGATGTTGGTAGGAGCATGATAGGCTCGGTCAATTTCCAGATCTCTGCTAAAGGTAACCTTCAGCAAGGAGGGGAGAGTTTTGACCAGAAATTCTCTGATATCTCCTGCTTCCGCCCCCTCTGGTACTCCTATGAGCCTTACATTGTTGCGACGGGCTCGATTATTGCAATCCTCTAACTCTTTTTGAAGATTCTGTATCTGACGCTCAGCCTTGTCCAGGTTCACCAAGCGCACCGCGTGCGAATCGAGGACCCCCGCCATGTTGTCCAGCCGTAGTGAAAGACCTTCAAGCCGGTCCTGAAGCATACCGAAATCTTCTCGCATGGCTCGGAGCGCTTCTCCGTTGGACTGTACCAGTTCCTTCACACCACGTATTTCCTCCAAGATCTCATGATGCATTTCGGGGCCTGCCCGAAGTGGAACCATCTTTGGTGGGGAAGACAACTCAGTTTTGGAGCGTTTTCCATGTGAAGAAGAGGGAGACCCGAAGTCCAAGCGCACTGGTTTGTGGGCCGCCATTCCCCCCAAGGCACCCCGGTAAGTTCAGAGCAAAATATTAAGTTTATGCAGATATTAAGTCAGGATTCTGAGTAGGCCCCTCGGGAGCTTCAACGCGAAGCGCCTAACCCGCTGGACATCAGGCTCCGCCCCCCACCGGCAGTCTCCTTCTATCACCGTCTTCCCTGAAGACTGGCTCCTGGAGCTTTCTGGAACGGGCTTGTCCTCCCTGGAACTTAGCTCTTCCTTGTAAGTCCTCAAGCTTCTCTGCCTTTCAGTATGCGAGGTTCCTCTCTCAGGTCCCCCCTCTCAGTTCCTCTCTGAACTTGTGTTCCTCTCCAAACTTGTGGTCCTCTCTGAGCTTGAGGTCCTCTCTCAGCTCCTCTCTCAGCTCGTAGTCCTCTCTCAGTTCCTCTCTCAGCTCAAGGTCCTCTCTGCTTTCTTCCTTCTGAGCACTGTTTATATAAAGCCATTTCTCCACTGAGCTTCCTGGCTCTCTACTCAGGTGTACCTGATTAGCTCCTGCATTCTCAAAACCTGGGTGTGTCAGCTTAGCTTCTGCAGCCTCGTGCCTGCTCCCTCTAGCTGCACTTTTAGGTAACTGCACCTTCTGTGAGTCAGTTGCTTTAAAATAAACAGTGTTTTTTTCTAAGTCTATAGCTTCAATGGCTTGAGCTTCATCACATATCCCCCCTCTTAAGATATTACGGGCTGGCCTTGCATCGCCTGCACAGCACGTAATCTGTGACTTGGCCTCTGCATTGTGATACATCTTCCTTGCTCTGGGCTCGACCCTATACAATCTCTGTTTCCTCGGCACTACTCCAGCTAAGGTAACTAGGGCCGTCCACTCATGCCATGGTCTGAGGACATTAATGTGGTAGACTTGCTGACGACCATTTTTATTCTCTACCATATATGACACTGGACCAATCTGTTTAGCCACTGTATATGGTCCCCTCAATTGGGCTTCGAATTTTGGAGTAGCCCCTGTTACCATTACTATCACCTTCTCACCTACTGATAGCTGGCGGGGTTTTGTATCCCTATCATAATATCTTTTCTGTCTCCCTTGACTAATCTTTAATGTCTCCTCTGCGAAATGGGAGGTTCTCTGTAGACGACTCCTCAAGTCTCGCAAAAACTGGGGTACTCCTATCTCCTTTTCAACAGGTTCTACTCATTGTTCGCGGAGTATATCCAAAATCCCCCGTGGGGTAGGTCCATACATTAACTCATAGGGCGAAGTCCCCAAGGAAACTTGCGTCCGTTCTCGGCAAGCATATAGTATAAACGGGAGCATGGTATCCCATTCGGCCATCTCACCGTCTAAAGCACGCCTTAACATTTGCTTTATAGTTTGGTTTAGTCTTTCTACTAAGCCATTGCATTGAGGATGATAGGCGGCTGTCTTAACTTGTCGTATGCCAAAGGCATCCCACACCTGGGCCAAATACTTTGACATAAAGTTACTGCCCCTATCGGTTAGTACCTCCTGTGGAAACCCTATTTCACAGAATAGTATTACTATTTCCGAGGCTATAGTCTTGGCCGATATATTCCTTAAGGGAATAGTCCACGGAAATCTTGTGGCTTGGTCCACCATGACCAGTATATATTGAAAACCTCTAGGCATCTTCAATAAGGGTCCCACTATATCCATAGCTATTCTTCTAATGGGTTCCGATATAACCGGCATCGGAAACAAAGGCACTTCGGGTGGTCGGACAGAGGTTACTCTCTGACAGGAGGAACATGACTCGCAAAATCGCGAGGTCTCTTTGAAGACTCCTGGCCAGTAAAACCGCGCTAGTATTTGGTCTAGGGTCCCCTGTATCCCTTTGCGACCTCCCACGGGGTGATCATGAGCTAACCTCAAAACCAGGGACTTAAAAGCCGCAGGCACTACTAGTTGCTTACGGACAGATCCAGTCTGAGGATCTACACTTTCCCTGTATAGCACCTTTTTATCCAAAATGAACCTGGGGAAGGTATCCTTTCCCACCTGGGCATACTCGAATGCCCTAGCGAGTGCGGGGTCAGCTTTCTGCTCTTTGCCGAAAGAAGGAAACCTCTCTACCAACTCCGACGGAACCCAGGGCAATCCCTGCCCTGCCTCTAACTCAGCTCTCCCTTGAGAGTGGCATCTCCTCTCCCTGCGTTTTTCTGCCTTAGGCTTCCTATTCCCTTCAGCTGGGGCAGATATTAGGTCGTCGTGTGAGGGCAACTCAGCTAGAGTTTCATCCTGGGGTTCGGAGATCTTGCCTGGTGCTTTAGATTGGGTGCGTGTGGATACGAGGGCTTCCTGGGAAGATAGTCCCTTTTCCAACCCCTTTCTAAATTGGGGCCAGTCCCTACCTAGCACCAAATCGTGAGGCAATTTTGGAACTACAGCTAGTAGCATATCCTTTTCTATCCCTAAACCTTTTACGACCAAGTTGTATACAGGATAGAAAGAAAGAGCACCGTGAACGCATTTAATTTTTACTTTTCCTTCTGCTCGATTCAGTGCAGACTCAACTTGTTCTTCAATTGTGCGCCAGAGCCTTTTAGAGATCATGCTCTGGTCTGCACCAGAATCGAGAAGAGCATTCGCAGATATACCTTGCACTTTGACCTCTAACAAAAATCCTTCTCACAACATTTTTGTATTTTCAATTATCAGTGCAGTACGCGATTTACATTCACTCTTTAGATGCCCTATTTTCCCACAAAGAGAACATCTCTCTTTCTCAGAGTGATTTCCTGGCATAGGCCTACCAGTTTCCAAACCTCCTGGTTTATACCTTGACATCCTTTCTGATGACTGCATCATAGCCTCTACTGCCGTCTTTGAAGCTTCACCACTTTTTTGAGTAGCCAATTGTGCTTCAAAATACCTTTCTGTTAATAGGATTGCTTCTTCAGTGGTACGGCAGTTCTGCAGTATCAGGAAGGTCTGCACCTCCTGGGGCACAGCAGTCATGAATTGCTCTAATACAATAACATTAACTATGGTGTCAATGCTCTTACTCTCGGGCCTCAACCACTTTATCGCCAGGCTCTTAAGCCTTTGACCTAACGCTTTTGGAGTTTCTCCCGCTTTAAGTCGGGTAGCTCTTAGCATCCGGTTGTACACCAAAGGAGTTAAGCCAAGGCGGTCCCTTACAGCCTTCGTTACTTCTATGTAATCATTCGCTAGGGCTGCGGGAATAGCTTTATACGCCGACAACGCCTCTCCTTTGAGTGAGGTTGCCAGGCGTATAGCCCATTGCTCTTTTGGCCATCCTATGGTATGCGCTATCCTAGCAAAGGATTCAAAAAAGTCGTCAAAGTCATCGCTAGGTGACAACTTTCCCAAAGTCAGTGTCTCATAAGACCACGGTCCTACCCCACCGTTGCTGGCTATAGCATGTAGTCCTTGAAGAGAAGGAGCTGCTGCTTGTGCTGTCTTCTGTTGAGCTAACCAAGCCTCCATCATCTCCAACACGGGCTTTTGTTGCGCCTGCATGGCCGACACCGCTTGTTGCTGCGCTTGGCAAGCCATCTCTCGTTGCTTGTCAAATTGAACCGCCATCCACTGTAGGATCTCCTTTGGGCCCATGGTGACTACTTCCTAGAGAGAAATGTAGAGAGAGAGAAAAAAACCCAAGTGTGGCACTGGCACTCTTTTGTCAGTCCCCCCTTTTTTGCTTTCTTTTTTTTTTTTTCTCACCTGAATCCACCACAGGTTATGCCCAATTACATGTTACCTGCTTCAGGTGTTGACTCATGCCTTGAGCAAACGATGTTTCCAACGTCCTCCAGCAGTACTGGTGACAACACTTTTGTCTTCCACTCAGTGCTTCTTTTCCTTTGAACTTGGCAGTTTCTTCTTTTGCTTCCCAGCAATTATCCTGCCAACTACACCATTATGTCACAGCCCCCCCTAGTGGCAGCATGCAGAAAGGAGAGGGCGGACACTTATTGTTGGTTGAAGAAGGAAAATCTTTTCTAGACCAGGTGCATCATGGTCTTTGTAGTCCCACTTCATAAAGAAATAGTTGTGAGCCTTGTGCAGGGTTAAACTTAAATGGTTTTTGTTCCCGTTGTTGCGCAAAGGTTCTCCAGGAAGACAAAAACAGAATGTACCTTACTTCAGGGTTTATGCCAAAATATTTACAAAGTCAGTAACTGTTACAGGCGCTTCACAGCTCTTTGCATTCAAACAGGTTTTCAACACCAAGAGGAAAAACAAAATACAAAACTTCTTCTTTCAGCTTAGCAAAAGCAAAAAGATATGTTAAAGCATGTCCTGCCGCTTACAATTCTGTGAGAGACTCTAGACTCTTGGAAACACAGAGTGAGCAGTCCATCTGGTGCTCTAACTGCAACGGCTCTGGTTCTATCACCTCTATTTGCATAGGTTCCTGTTCAGCCGTGTTGTCAGCTAGTCCTAAGCTTTCCCTGGATGAGACAGGTTGTAGTTCAATAGATCTCTCCAATATTCCCCAGCCTTGCTGGTCTTGGTTTGGCAAATAACTGTTATGGCTTTTTACTATACCTCTCTGTAAAGGTTTCACAAGCCCTTCCCAGCTTTGTTTCCTATCAGTACGGTTCTCTGGGTTATAAGCTTTTCTAGGAGCTGGCTCACATCTTGGAAAGGAAATATAACTGTACCTTGGATCTTTGCGACGTGCTCTGCTGGTATTTGCTCTACCTGGCAGTCTCCTTCTATCACTGTCTTCCCTGAAGACTGGCTCCTGGAGCTTTCTGGAATGGGCTTGTCCTCCCTGGAACTTAGCTCTTCCTTGTAAGTACTCCAAGCTTCTCTGCCTTTCAGCATGTGAGGTTCCTCTCTCAGGTCCCCTCTCAGTTCCTCTCTGAACTTGTGTTCCTCTCCAAACTTGAGGTCCTCTCTCAGCTCCTCTCTCAGCTCGTAGTCCTCTCTCAGTTCCTCTCTCAGCTCGAGGTCCTCTCTCAGTTCCTCTCTCAGCTCGAGGTCCTCTCTGCTTTCTTCCTTCTGAGCACTATTTATAAAGCCGTTTCTCCACTGAGCTTCCTGGCTCTCTACTCAGGTGTACCTGATTAGCTCCTGCATTCTCAAAACCTGGGTGTGTCAGCTTAGCTTCTGCAGCCTCGTACCTGCTCCCTCTAGCTGCACTTTTAGGTAACTGCACCTTCTGTGAGTCAGTTGCTTTATAATAAACAGTGTTTTTTTCTAAGTCTATAGCTTCAACTTCATCACAAGACATACACACACTCCCACACCTATGCCAGCATTGTGTAATAGAGGCTTTTGGCAGCCCTGGCTGCCACACCAGTCCTGGGCACAGTGCGGGCATTTCTATGGTACGCAAAACTGTTGGGGTCACTCCCCAGGGTGGTAAACACTGTCTGAAGCAAAAACTGAAACACACTCCACAGATATCAGAAAGGTTGCTATGATGAATCTCTGTCAACGAATTGTGTTTAACTTAGGATTTGTTATCTGACATTAATCATAGCAACCTTTTGATATATGTGTAATGTGTTCCCAAGTTTAGGATGGCATTTCTAAGGTATGCAGTTGCTAGTACTGGGAGATGCTGCTCCGCGCAGGGCCCAACAGCCTGACTCTCCATGAGGCTTTGGATAGTGCAGCCTGTGGGTGTGGGTGTGGGTGTTTGTGCCCCTGTTGGCCGCTGCTCTAGGGCAGAGGTTCCCAACTCTGGTCCTGGTGGGCCAAACACGGTTCTGGTTTTCATGCTGTCCCTAATGAATATGCATGAGATACATTTGCATACAATGGGGGCGGTGCATACAAATGCAGCACAGGCATATTTATTAGGGATAGCATGAAACCTGAATGGTGTTTGGCCCTCCAGGACTGCAGTTGGGAAACTCTGCTCTAGGGATTGCACATGTTTATGGTGTCTGTGCTATGTAGGGTAAAATATAGGCATTTATGGCGTGTTTATTTTATCTGCAATGAAGATTCCGTCTTTATTACCATGGTTTAGTACTGGGTAAAATATAGGGACATGGTTTACAGGAGCCACAGCTGGGACTTGAACCTGTGACCTTCTGCCCCTCAACACACTGGCTGTGTGTACTGCACCAAACTGTTGCCACAGGGGCAGATCATTCCCTGGGGATACCATGGCTGTTCGTCATACAGACCTCGTCTGTTGCAGTGCATGGCACCCACTGAAACGGGGCTTGGCCGTGGTCTGCTGTGGGCAGATGCCACTGCCGCCTCTTCCAGCAGCACCCCTCCGCCACCATGCTGACATGCCCTTCTGCCAGTGGTGCTGGTGGTGCGCAGTCCCAGGCATCCAGTGTGCCGGTAGGCGGCTGCCTTTGGTGCGTGATATGGGGTAGGGGTGCCTGCATAGACATCCACGCTTCCCCCGCACCGCCTGCCGATGTTATGTGCCCTTCGGGGTACTTGCTGGGTACTGTCTCCTGGGACACTGTGGGACACACACTCGTGGCCATGTTTGCCCTTGGTCAGTTGCTGTCTTGCTGGTTTTCCGCTTCTACATTCCTATGTGTCACCTAGGCATCTGCCGAGCCCATCCTGTGCCCCAGCAGCCACACTGCATGTTCCAAATGAAGACAAATACTCAAACCCGATCAGAATCACAAAATATCACCAAAATATAAAAAATCCCGATCACCTTAGAATCCCTAAAAGATTTCAGTAATATTTTTGTCGGAGCTGGTCAGCTCAGTGCCTACAGAATGTCCATAGCACCGCTGTGACCTCTCCTTTTGTTCCGCCTGCAGCCCCACCATAGTGCCCTCTCGTACTGTGATGTAGCTGCACATGTATCACTACTATCACTTTTCTTGGTTTCCCTGCCTTTGCTGCACATTGCTGACTGAAATGGTCTCTCTCCCCTGCAAATGTGCCTCTAGCGCAAGGTTTTCACTGGCGCTAATTTTCAGACCTTCATTTCACGGTGTTAGTGTGCATGGGGCCTCTCCCCGCCCACTCTCTGCCCATTGACCCCTTATCTCCACCCCTGGGGAGCCTTACATCACGTTAGTGTTTAGTAAACATACCCCTAGGTCTAAAACAGCTTCTTGTGTTGGTTTCTGAACCAGCTGCTCCATGAAGCAGTCATTTATTTCATCTAGTAACTTCATTTCTCTAGTATGTCCTGATCTGACCCTGACCCAGTCGATAACAGGTTAATTGAAATCACCCATTATTACTGTGATGCAATTAAAAAAGGGCAGATTCCTGCTAAGCCAACAATAAAGTAGTTAAATCTTAAAGAGAAAAAAATACATTGATATGTATCCACTTTAGAATAAATCAATTCCTTTTTTAATCTCTCTGCTCCAACAATAGACTTGGTACCTAAACTAAATTAATTTACTATAAGGAGGAACCATTAGATAAGGCATTAAGACCCATCCAACAAAGCTGTATTGTCAGTCCATTTGTTTGTCTTCTGAGCTTTAAATCACTGATCCATTCCATTTAATGTTATATTTTTCCAGCTTCATTTAAAACAGTTTAGACCTAAATTAACATTTACAGGCCCACTTCACTGTATGGTGTATGACGCTGTTGGCATTCAGGGTCATGAGTGAGTTTACGTCAGAAGGCACACAGTGAGCAGCAGGACATTCCACTCTAGAGGAATTTTAAATTCATCATATCACAGTAAGTTGAAGCAATGTTTGATATTATTTTGCAGAATGAGATGCGAACGCCTGTGTTCCAGCAGTGTTTCAGTATAGCAGATAGACAGCCTTAGACCCAGTGATAGCAAAATCAGGTCAGGCAGACATGGTTGCAGTGTGATTCACTGCATGGAAGTGAACACTACAGATTTTCAAAGCTAAGATAGTTGCAGCACGAATTAATATAGAAAGCAATGGGGTATTCCGATTTTCATAAGCCATACAAAGAAGTGGTATTGCAGTAAATGTTAATTTAAGTCTAAAGAGTGTTTTAAGTGCAATTAGAAAAATATAAAATGAAGTGGGACTGATGAATGATTCAAAGCTCAAAAGTCAAAAGAGTGAGCTGACAATATAGCTCATTTGATGGGCCATAAAGCCCATATAGAGGCCTATTCCATTCAGGCTGTCCAACCCCTGTATGTCTGAGCAGAAGCGGGCCCTGCAAAGCTAGACCTGATTCTGATCCCACGGCACCCACGAAATCAGAATCGGGTCTAGCACCTCGACATGCAGGCTGGTACCCGATTCTGACCGGTCACAACCCAACTAGCTCAGTTAGGGTCCTGAATGGAGCCCCAGAGCCATAGGGGTATGTTTACTAAAACCCCGTTAGGTGCGCGGCGCGCTAGTGTGCGGGATGCCATATAAAGCGTGGGCGTGTCAGCAAACCGTGAGTAATAATGCGCTAATGTGCGTGGCGCCCTAATGTGCATAAGCATAAGCATAAGCAGGCGCGCTGATGTGCAAGCAGAGGAGCAGAGCCACAGTACAATGGTTAAGACACTGACAAATGGTGCAGGGATCATGGGTTCAATCCCCCACTGTGCCCAATGAATAAGGTTGGCTGAGGCATTACCTATTATGGGTAAGATTGCTTTAGGAGGCATTTTATTTATGTTTTAATTACTTCTACTAGCAAACACACTCTCAAAGCGTGTTAACATAAGGCGCCCCATAAGGCACATTTTAAAGTGCACTGTCCGCCAAGGCACCCTACAATGTTGCTGAAAGGGTGGCCAAAGGGCGGCATATAGGGTGCCCAATGAGGCACGGCAAGGCTACTCTGATGGCAGCACTGCACATGTTAAGGTGTGGTAAGCTGACATAGGTGTGCTGACATGCAAACAGCAACAGCAGTGTAGCACAATGGTTAAGACACTGACTGATGGTGCAGGGGTCATGGGTTCAATCCCCCACTGTGCCCAATGAATAAGGCTGGCTGAGGCATTACCTATTATGGGGAATATTGCTGTAGGAGGCATTTTATTTTTTATATTAATTAGTGCTGCCAGCAAACACACCCTCAAAGTATGGTAATATAAGGTGCTGCATAAGGCGCCTCCTAAGGTACCCCAGAGGCCACATTTTAAAGTGCACTGTCCGCCAAGGCACCCTATAATGTTGCCCATAGGAAGCCGTAGAAGGTGCTGTATGGGGCGCCCTATGAGGCACCGATAGGTTACAGTACTGCTTGTGCTGGCAGCACTGCGCATGTGAACGCATGGAAACCTGAAGTAGGTGCGCTGACCTACAAACATTGCAACAGAGGTGTAGCACAATGGTTAATACATGGATTGCTAAACCAGGGGTCATGAGTTCAATCCCCCAGTGGGGTCAATTATTACCTGTCTCAGGCATTACACATTATTATACAGCAGTGCTGAGTGAGGCATAGTGCTTTTAATGTACATCAATGCTGCATGAGGCATATGTCTTCTTACGTTACAACAGTATTACCTGAGGCAGTCTCCTTTCTACGTTACAGCAGTGCTGCCAGGAGAAACACCCTCACAGTGCTGTAATCTTCCGGTGCCCCATAAGGCACCTTATAAGGCACCTTAAGGTCACAGCACTGTGAGGGTGTTTCTGCTGGTCGTACTACTTGAAAGTACACACAAACTGGCCCAGACAGCCCCCCATGTACCCTGTAAAATACCTATCCCCAAGTTATAATGCCCTGTTCAATGTATGTCCAGTTTGTGCAATGTAAACCGCAATGGTGCAGAATAGCGCAGAATATGGGGGAATTTAAATAATTAAGGTAAATAAAATACATAAACCCACTGTGGATTCGAACCACCAACCTCTGGCTCCACAGACAGTGCAGTCACCAGGGAGCTACAGCTCTATAACTATAAAGAGATGTCTGGCTGGCTACAAAATAACGTCTGCAGATTGTGTGCTGCAGTTACCAGGGTAGGGTTAGTCCTCTCACACCCATGATGCACTGCACATGCAAAGCAGCAGGCTACAGGTGATCTGCAGATGGGGTATGTACCCCCACAGCACCTAGGCCTGGTAGGGTGAACTGACCGTGTGTGGTACTGGCACAGAGTAGCTACACACCGTCACATTGTGCGGTTACTGTGCTCGCTCTGAAGGTGCGGTGGGGCGGCCAGCACCTGGTCCACAGCACCTCCCGTGGCAGAAATAGGCCATGCTGCAGGTCCCCAGCAGTGCTAGTGTGTGAGATAGGTAGTTCCTGCAGTCACACCTTGGATACATCTGTATTTCCCAGTCAGGTTTAGCCCTTATGGACCCATAGGTGGATTAGGTACCACCACCCAACCCACCCCCTGGGGCTGAGGGTGGGAAACAGGGTCTCCCACCAACAGATCCACATTCTACCTCCCTGAAATGTTGGCAGTAGATGGGACCATCAACCCCGGTCCTGCTGGGGAACAGACACCCTACAGGGCAGGCAATATGTATCTGTACCCACCCATAAAGCAATAGCAGACAGACAGTAGGCCTTGAAATGCCCAGCTGCCCCCCACCACTATCTGACATTCACCAGCAGCAGGCCGCCAGCCGCTGCACCCTGCAAGGTGTTCCAGCAAAACACATACTAGTTGCAAACAGTCTGCAAGCTAGTCCATAGTGCATGTTTCTGGAGAAGATGCGTGCACCCAGAACTGGGCTGCCAGCATACACACCAAGCAGAAAAGTCAGTGATTGGGCCCCAAAAAGGGAACCCATAAATATCACCCAAAAGAAATACTATATAGCCCTATGGGGGAACCTAGCCATGCCGTGGTCACTGCTCAGTCAGGGTGAGAGTGATCTCCCAACATGACATGCTGTGTCTGTGCAGGTGGTGGCCAGGCACTACAATGTCCCAGCCATTGCCCTATGCCCTGTGCAGATGCATCCTGGCCAGGCCACCCTGTCAGGGCTATACCCATGGTACCTTGCTCATCATTATGCACATTGGCAGGCCAATACTGGCAACAGTGCTGGCAGTGTGGGCTGTAGAAGGTGTTTGCAGCCACCACACACTGGATAGACAGACACACACTCCGACACCTATGCCAGCATTGTGCTACCATAGAGGTGTTTGACAGCCCTTGTCACGACACCAGTCCTGGGCACAGTGCAGGCATGGCTATGGCACGCAATACTGTAGGAGCTACCCCCCAGGGTGGTAAACACTGTCAGACACAGGACCTGTATCACACTCCACAGACATCTGAACGATTGCTATGATGCAGCTCACTCAGCAAATTGTGCTTAACATAGGACTTGCTATCCACCATTACCCATGGCAAACCTTTGATAGATGTGTACCGTATTCCCAGGTGTAGGGTGGCATTGCTAGGTTATGCAAGTGCTAGTATTCGGGGTAGGAAACAGGGCCCGAAGCCCTGCCTCTCCAGGTGGCTTTGAAAAATGGGGCCTGTGAGTGCAGGCATGTCTGCCCCTGTTGTCCGCTGTGCTGGGGCAGAGATTCCCAACTCCGGTCCTGGTGGGCCAAACACTGCTCGGGTTTTCATGATATCCATAATGAATATGCATGAGATACATCTGCATACCATGGGGGCGGTGCATGGAGATGCAGCACAGACATATGTATTGGAAACAGCATGGAACCTGAATGGTGCTTGGCACTCCAGGACTGCCTTTGGGGGACTCTGCTTTAGGTACTGCACATGTTTATGGTGTTTGTGCTCTATGGGGTAAAATATATGCATATGAGGCATTTTTTCTGTTCTCAGCAATACAGGTTCGGTCTTTACAACCATGTTGTCTTCATGGGTAAAATAGGAGGACTGGGTTGGCAGGAGCCACAGCAGGGATTAGAACCTGTGACCTTCTGCTTTTGGACACACTGTCTGTATGCACTGTGCCACCGTGTTCCCACAGATATGGTGTATTCCCTGGGGTGTCCATGACTGTACATCCGACAGGGCCTGTCTGTTGCAGTGGGTGGCACCCACCTACACAGGACTGTGCCTGGACTGCTGTGGGCAGCTGCCACTGCCCCCTCCACCACCAGTACCCCTCCGCCACCATGCTGACATGGCCTTATATTGGAGACAGCATAAAACCTGGATGATTTGTGGCCCTCCAGGCCTGCTTTTGGGGGACTCTGCTCTAGGTAATGCGCATGTTTCTGATGTCTGTGCTCGGTGGGGTAAAATATAGGTGTTTGAACCATGCGTATGTTCTCTTCAATAAAGGTTTGTCCTTACTATCACGGTTTAGTAGCGGGTAAAATATGGGGACTGGACTTGCAGTAGACCCAGCGGGGACTTGAACTTGTGACCTTCTGCTCATGAACGCACTGGCTGTGTTTGCCGCACCACACTGTGCTCACAGAAACAGTGCAGTCCCTGGAGATACCATGGTTGTTTGTCAGACAGAGCTTGTCTGTTGCAGTGCATGGCACCCACCTACACAGGGCTAGGCCATGGTCGGCTCTGGGCAGCTGCCACTGCCCCCCTCCACCTCCAGTACCCCTGTGCCACCATGCTGACATGCCCTTCTGCTGGGGGTGCTGGTGGTGTTCAGTCTCAAGCCATCCAGTGTGCAGGTAGGCGGCTGCCTATGGTGCGTGTTCTGGGGTAGGGGTGCCTGCATAGGTGTCCACGCTTCCCCCCAACACCGCCTGCCAATGTTCTGTGCCCTTGGGTGTACCTGCTGGGTACTATCCCCAGTGACACTGTGATAAACACTCTCATGCCCATGTTGGGCCCTCATCAGTTGCTGTCTGGCTGCTGTTCAGTTTCAGCATTCCAAAGTGCCACCTAGGCATCTGCCTAGTACGCACTGTGCCCCAGCTGCACCACAGCATGTTCCGCCTGCAGCCCTCTGTATCCTCTTTCCCATCATCTGTCCAGTTGTCCATTCCGACATGCCCTCCCTGCTGTTGTGGAACATATGCATGCCATAGGTAACCTGTCCAAAGGAGAGGGAAACCCTGATCAGTGCTATTTCACTGTGGGATCATTCACCTTGTACGGGGACGGAGCGTAGACCCTTCCAAAATTCATATTTATTTTTTGGGGCTTTCTTGGGAGTGTTTTTTGCTGTTTCCCATTACTATCACTATTGCCCAGCTTTATTCTGATTTTTTTACATTTTGTTGGTGTCATTTTCACTGTTTATTTGCCCTTTTGTACCATGCACATGTATCACACTTATCACTTTTTGTAGGTTTCCCTGGTTTTGCTGTACATTGCTGACATAAATGGTTTCTCTTCCCTTTAAATCGGCTCTACCGCGAGGTTTTCACTCGCGGTATTTTTTAACTTGGATTTCAGCCTCGCTCATGTGCCGGTATCCTCTCCCCTCCCACTCTCCACCCATTGACCCCGTCTCTCCGCCCTCGGGGGGCCTTCCTCCGCCCTCCGGGAACCTTTCCCCGCCTTCATCGCACATTGGCGCGCCGTGCACATGTGCGGGCACATTTGGGCCCCAAAACGCATCATTAGCGTGTGCTAAGGTACCTTAGTGTACGCTAATGCGCGCCGTGCAAATGAGCGCAGTTTAGTAAACATACCCCATAGTGTCCCATTGCCATGACACCGTGGCAGCTGCAAATGCCGGCCGCTGCCAAAATCTTCCTTTCTCCCCAGCCGGACCCTCGATCTGGCCTCCCATGACCTGGGTTCAGCTGCAGGGAACTTCTTGTACCCCTATGTCTCCTGCCTTCACCAGCTGCAGCCGAAACGCCACATCCAAGGGGACTTATTCCACCTCTGAGGTGGAATAAGTCCCCCATCCAGATCCAAGGCCCCAGACATACTGAGCCCACTTCTGAATTGGCCCCGTACGTCCGGGGTCATAGTCCGCCAATGCCCTGCCCTCGCTTTGCCTCCGGAATAACCATAGTGTCTAACTTAAATTTATTTAATATAAAGATGGACCCTCGAATAAGGCTATGGAGACCATCCCTGCTATTCGCCCCCTCCCACCCCCATCTAGTCCTCCCCGTACAAACCTGCTGTTTGTTCAGGGAGGCTTTTGCCGGGGCCGGTGGGGGGAGGGGGGGCGGCGAATAGCTATTTGCGGGATAGAATGACCCCCATAGCCTTATTCGAGGGTCCCTCTTTATATACTCTAGCCTTTCCACAGGAACCTTTCCCTCTTCCTGAAAACATGCACTAATTCGTCCGATTCTCAAAAAGCCCTCCCTAGACCCTTTAGACCCTGCCAAATATCGTCCAGTTTCCAACCTTCCTTTTCTTTCTAAACTTCTTGAAAAAATTGTTTTTGCTCAGCTATCCCATCACTTGGACTCAATTAACTTCCTTCACCCCCGTCAATCTGGTTTTCGCCCCGGACACAGTGTCGAAACTGTTCTTCTGGCCTTCACTAATTCCTTGCATGTAGCACATGATCGTCGTGACATCTTGGTGGCGGTAGCCCTTGATCTTTCTGCTGCCTTCGACCTGGTTGATCACTCCCTTCTCTTATCCCAGTTGCGTGAAGCTGCTCTTTGCAGCACGGTTCATCTGTGGTTCCACTCCTTTCTCTCCTCCCGTTCTGGTGCCGTACTCTCTTCCTCCCCATCTGTCCCCCTTCTGACTCGTGGGGTTCCCCAAGGTCTGTTCTCGCCCCTTTGCTCTTTAATCTCTTTTTGACTCCTCTCACCTTGCTAATTCAACAGTTTGGGATTTTGGCCTTTTATTATGCTGATGATATTCTTCTCCTTTACCACACCTCTCCTGTGTCCCCTGATCTTACTCCACTTAACTCCTGTCTCACTGCTGTTACTAACTGGATGACTCAAAATTGTCTACATCTCAACCTTGCCAAAACTACTGCAATTTGGTTTCCTCATGGCCACCAATCCCCTTCTCTGGCTCCCTCTTTCTCTGGTACTCCCATTTCTTTGGTTTCCACTTTCCGTTATCTTGGTGTGCTCTTTGATTCTGATCTTTCCTTTTCTGCTCATGTTTCCCATATCACCAAGACCTCCTTTTTCTACCTCCATCAAATTCGTGCGATTCGTCCCTTCCTCTCTCCCTCTGCCCTTACAACTCTGCTGCTATCATTGGTCATTTCCCGTCTTGACTTTTCCAACTCAGTCCTTTCCGGCACTACCAAATTCCAATTAACTCGCCTACAAAGAATTCAGAACACTGCCGCCAGACTTGTAACTTGCTCCTCTCCTAATGAACACGACACTCCCCTTCTTATCCATCTCCACTGGTTCCCTGTGTCTTTTCGTATCCAGTTTAAACTACTCACACTTGTTCATAAGATGCTGCACACCTCTACCCCGCAATATCTGGCAAACTTACTTCACTTCCATACCCCTAGGCACACCCCTCGATCCTTCCATCTCAATCGCTTTGCACTACCATCTCCTTCCCAGGCCCACCTTCAATCCACCCGTTCTTCAGCCCTTTTCTTCATTGGTCCTGCTCTCTGGAATTCCCTATCTATTACCCTCCATCTGGAATCCCACCACTCCTCCTTCAAACAGGCATTGAAAACTCACCTCTTCTCCCTGGCTTTTGACCTCCCCTCCTCCTCCCCTTAGCCTCTTCCCTGTGATTACGGTATTCTACTAGCTCTCCTCTCTCTGTCCTATCAGACATTGTAGCTTCCTCTTCATTTTCTGGCCCAGTGCCTTCCTTTATTGAAGTTTTTATTGTAAACCGCTCTGATTATTACTGAAGGGCGGTCAAGCAAATAAAATAAACATAAACATAAACACATATTAAATAAATTTAAGCTAGACACTATGCCTGGTTATTTAGCTCCTATCCTTTTGTCTGGGTTCTGTATTTTAATTTTTTGGTTATTAAACAACAAATTCACAAGATTCTATACATAGGATTCTTCAACATCTTTGGAGTATAGTTGAATACATATAGAGGGGCATTCCGAACTCTGAACAACATATGTCCAACCCACGCTCTGCTCCCCAGCCCTATTTCACTAGTAGTGCTCCCCGCACATACATGGTGTTTGTGTGGGGAGTGCGGTACTTGGGCGGGAGGGGTGGAGCAAGGGAGAGGCCAGGAGCCAGGATATACAGAGGCTATTCTGGACAAGCCTCTGTACGCAGCCTGGCACCAACATGGACGTCTGGCTTATTCCACCTGATGGTGGAATAAGTGCTGGGCGCAGCACAGCATGCTGTCTGCCGCTCCTTGCCTGCACTGGTATTGGCCTCCAGGGAACCTGCCACCATGATCCTGCCCATACAGGCCACTGGTGCCAATTGGAGAGTGGGCAGCAGGGGCCAATGTGGCCCACGGCATTCTGAGCTGATGGGTAGGCAGCCCATTGTCATGGTGCTTAGACACCACTGCTCACGCACTCCTTCAGTGGCGTTCAAGCGGGGGGATGGGCAGGCTCCTGTTCATTGTTATCCATGGAATCTGGGGAGCACCAGGATGTCATTTCCCTGATTCCACTGTCGCGGTTATGTCCAGGGCTCGCAGCAGCAGAATTGGGTCTACAGTGGTGTGCAAAAGTCTGGAATCACTTGTGAGTATTGTGTTTTTTTGTACTTTCTAACTTTTTTTTTTAATTTTGCGTTAGCCTAGCATATTCATCTTTCTACCACTTTAAAAGGGATACATTTGGCTATTAGAGTTGACTTTTTTGCATTCCTTGCTTCCAATTTAAATACTTTACAGACACTGGGAGATAGCTACTGCGATTTTTGTGGATCCTATGTCAAAACTGGATCGAGATTATCCAATATGCACACGTTATTTCTGACCAATCAGGAGGCTGATTTCACTAACCAATCACAATGCAGATATCTAGCCAACAGTGCAGCTATAAAAACGCGTGGAAGTTTTGAATTTCATATGCTTTCTGGATCAACCATGAAGATGACTCAGACCCTGACATTGGAGGAGCGTGTTTGTGTGTGCTTTATGAGTGAGGAAGGCTTTTCAAGCCGTCAGATAGCCAGGAAAGTTGGCTGCAGTCAGAGTGCTTTTGTGAAGATTGTACAGAAGAAGAAAGAAATGGGTTCAATGGTGGAAAGCCTCGTTCAGGACGTCCAACATCTCGCCAGGACCGCACACTACAACGCATTTCACTGACTAATCGCAAGTTGACTTTTCCTTGGCTACTTCGAGAGTGGTGAGACAAGAGTGAGGTCAGTGTCAGCTCATCAACAGTTCATTGCCGGTGCCTGCAGTTTGGTCTCCGGGGCTGCAAAGCATGGAATAAGCCACTGATGACTGACATACAAAGGCGCAACTGGATTGTGTGGGCGAGAAAGCACTCAACCTGGTCAAATGAAATGTGGGAAAAGGTGCTATTCAGCGATGAAAGCACCTTCTGCCTGTTTGGTAACCAGGCCCACCCCTATGTGAGGAGATTTCCTGGAGAGGAATTCAAGCCTGAGTGTCTCAACCTTGCTGTGAAGCATCCTTTGAAGTTCATGGTCTGGGGCTGCATGGCTGCCAGTGGCGTTGGACGTCTTCACATCGTCGATGGAATGGTCAACGGGGCCAAGTACATCAACATACTGTAAAAGTGCATGGTACCATCAGCACACCAGCTGTTTTCTGACCAGTTCCTGTTCCAAGATGACAATGCACCCTGCCATCGCTCCAGATAGGTGATCAGCTGGAAGCAGCGGAACAACATCAAGTCAATGGACTGGCCTGCCCAGTCTCCAGATCTGAATCCAATCGAGAACCTGTGGCACAAGGTGGCCTTGGAAATATCCAAGAGGCATCCGACATCAAATCATGAGCTGATTGAGTCACTCATTGCAGCTTGGAACCGCGTTGTCAACAATGATCACCTTGTCAGACTGGTTCATTCAATGCCGACAAGGTGCAGTCAGGTGATCAAGAACAAAGGGTGGCCCATCAAATACTGAGCCATCACTGACACATAAAAATGGCCTTTTTCAAGGCCACATACATTAATTTGAAGGAAACCTGGCGTGCGTCAATAATATTGTAAAGCATACTTACAATAATATATCATTGGCCAACGATGTACATTACGCGATTTTCACAGAAAATCTATCAACAGGACAACTATGGGGAACAAACTCAGAAAATAAGGGCCAAACCAGTACTAAATGTTGGCCCTAACAGCCATATCTATCACTTATCATGAGATACACAGAAAAAGCCACTGGAAGGAAAAATAAAATAAGATATTTTATTTATTTATTTATTTATTTAAAGTCTCTTATATACCGCGCTATTTATCATCAGCGCGGTTTACATAGAACAGAATAATCTCAGTACATTTGAAATACGTATGAGTTACAGATAACAAGGCAGAAAACTTGGTCAACAAGGGTAACTATCTACAATACAATAATGATTGACTGTTTGTATAAAACAACTAACAGAGCAGAGAAATAGAGTGTACAGCTGTAATTAAATCCAAAATTTCTTAATTCTAGGGTGTAGTGTTTATGCTTCTGGCTATTAGACTGTCTTTTGATATATTAGATAGCAGGTCACGCAGTTGAAAAAAACGTCAAATTTGCAAATGATTCCAGACTTTTGCACACCACTGTATGTCAGACCCATCTAGGCATTGGGTGGGCAATGCGGCCATGCATGCAAGGTACAGAATCAGCCTCATTATGAGGGAAACTTCCACCAGTCCCTAGATCTTATACTAGATAGACAACAAAACTGTAAGATGGCAGCAACATGGGCCCTTTTATTAAAACACATTAAACTCTTAATGTGGGTTTTACTGTGCAGCAACCAGCAGCATGGGCCTGCGCTACTGGTGACTGCATGGCAAAAACAAAGCCACAGTAAATAACCAAAACCAAGGGCCTTATGCAGGTTTGAGTGAGATTGTGGAAAACGTAGATGTGATTTGTAAAACATTGCTCGCAAAGTCAAAGTCCCTCCCGATCCAGTCCCTATTTGATCCTCCCTCAGATCACATCCCCACTCCTCATATCACATGCTCTCAAACTTCACGGCCCCCGCCCCCCGCCCCGACCAGCCCCTGTGTATTAACAATCCTCTAAACCCTCCCCATGAAGATCTTAGAAAGATAGACCTATGGACTGTGATGCTTCCCCAAGAGAATACCTCCCACAGACTCAGCCACAACTCTCCTCCCACTCTTACTCCCTTGGGACTTACCCAGGGGTCTCCTTGGTAGTCTTAGTGGTCCAGGGTAGGAGCAGTCCCCATCGCTCCTACACCAGTTGCCAGGGGATCCAAAATGGAAGCGGTGAACCTTAGCTGTAGTCTCATAGTACTACTGCTGGGGTCCAACTTCCTTATAAGGGCAATCATTCCTTTTGGTAGTGCATGTTATGGCATGAAAGTTAGTGTGGACCTCTGCACTTAATTTTGGGGTGTATGTGTCTGGCCCTCTGTCAATAGCATGGTGGTAACACAGGTGGACTTAACACCACCCATTGAGGAGACTTTAAGTGCACCCATCCTAACCATGAAGTGCTGTCACCACCCATGTTTCACCCCTAAGCCATCTAGACTCTGCCCAATCATGCGCTCACTGGTTAATGTGACATTTTTAGCATAGTGCGCTTACTGTGCACCAAACCCCATACTAATGGGTAGCACACTTTGGTAAACATACCCCTTAATGAACTTAAATAGAGCATGCAATTAGCTGCCTGATTGAAGACCAAACACAGTTTAGGACAACTATCTACACCAGTGGTTCTCAACCCAGTCCTCAGGGCAGACCAGGTCAGTCAGGTTTTCAAGATTCCCATAATGAATATGCATAAGATAGATTTGCATGTACTGTTCCCCTCCCCCCCCCTGAAAAACAAGCTGCCCTTAATGGTGTTGCAACATTAATATCAATCCCTCAAAATAATTCTGTTATATGGGAGTTGACTCTCAAATGTCTCACAAAACCTATCAAGCCCTTTAACCTTAGTATATTTTCTCACTCTATGCACTGCCAAATTTTTGTCAGACAAATTTACATCTGAAGGTATCTAATTAAATCTCAATGTTTATGAGGTCCATCTTAAAGATATAATTATGTCACCTCCCATGTGCAACATTTGTCATATGATAATGCTATGCCACATTTATATAAAACCAGTGCGTTCAGAATGTAATACTTATCTCAGACGCACTTCATATCTGACATAGCACCGCGTTTCCAACACTCAACCAGTTCCTTCCGCCCCCAGGCAAAAGGAAGTTTGCATCAGAGTGGACAGAAGCAGGAACAGCACTGCAGTGCTGTAGGTTTTGGTAAGCGCTGCAGTGCAATTTCATGTCAGTGCTGCTGCTGGTCCCAGACAGGAGGAGCAGTGGTGGTAAAGGGTTGCCTTCACACCAGTGTTGCTCTAGGTAAGCATCTAGTTTTCCTAATGGTGATGCTGGTTCTGAGTGCAAGGCCCTTCTAGAGACTCGCAAACAGGAACACTCACACTCATGAAATACAAAAGCAGAAAAGTCTGGAGTGAGGTGACTTACAACAAGAAGTATGCTTGATTAAATTGCACGTAGAAATCCAGTGTAGAACCCTACATGGCTGTGTTTCGGCTAGGCCTTCGGCAGAGGTTGAAACCTCACATGAAAACACACATATAAACAAAAGATAAAATGAAACATGCATAAAATACATTAACCATTAAGAAATATAAGAACAAATTAAAACAACTGGGGAACATATAAAAAGGTGACATCACAGCCTTTAAATAATTATATGCATTGGAAAAGCAAAACTAAGGGGGATGTTTACTAAACAGCGATAACGTTGCAGCAGCGCAGTTTGCGCGTGATACGTAATGTTATCGCACGATAAAGTAACATCGCGCGATAACATCTCCGGCGGTGTTAAGGCACACAGAGGGTGGCGTAAGGTTCCCCAGAGGGTGGAGAGAAGGGGTCAATGGGCAGAGAGTGGGCGGGGAGAGGCTCCAGGTACACTAATGCTGTGAAATGAATGTCTGAAAACTAACGCCAGTGAAAACCTTGCGTTAGGGGCACATTTGCAGGAGAGAGAAACTGAGATTTTCAAGGCCTACTGCCTGTCTGCCAGTGCCCTATGAAATATGTACAGATCTGCATTGACTACTCTGAAGGGTGTCTATTCCCCAGCAGGACTGGGGTGGTGGTCCCCTCTACTGCCTCTGATTTAGAATGGGAGATCCTGTCCCCCACCCTGACCCAGAGTGGGTGGGTTGGGTGGTGCCACATAATCTGCTTTTGGGTCCAAACACCACCCTTCTCTTATAACATATGACCATGGCAACCACACAGAATATGCAATATTCTGGGTGCATCATAGTCCACAAGGGCTAGCCATGACTGGGAAATGCATATGGACACAGGTGTATCCTAGGTGTGTCTACAAGGACTACCTGTCACACACTGGCACTGATGAGGACCTGCAGCATGGCTTACCTCAGCCAAGCCAGGTGCTGCAGACCTGGTGCTGGTGCCCCACCTCACCCTCAGGGTGAGCACAGGAACCACACATTGTCACGGTCTGTAGCTACTCTGTGCCAGTAACACACACGGTCAGTTCCCCCTACCAGGCCGGGGTGCTGTAGAGGCACATACCCCATCTTGTGATCAAATGTAGACTGCTGATCTGCATGTGCAGTGCATCATGGGTACGGGTGGGTTTACTCTATCCTGGTAACCACAGCAGACAGTTTGTGTGGTGACCTGCAGTCTTTCTGTAGCCAACCAGCGGTGTGTTAGACATTATAGAGATGTAGCCCACTGGTTACTTCAATGACTGTGGAGGCAGAGGCCATGGGTTTGATCCCACAGTGGTGTTCTTTAATAAGGCAAAAACACCCTCACAGTGCCGTAACCTAAGGTGCCTCATAAGGTGCCCTATAGGGCACATTATAAGGTGCCTTGGCGGACAGGGCACTTTGTAATGTGCCCTATGGAGTGCCTTATAGGGCACCTTATGAGGCGCCTTAGGTTACGGTACTGTGAGGGTGTTTTTGCTGGCAGCACTGATTTAAATTAAAAGGAAATGCCTCAGACAGCCTTCTTAAATAACACCACTCTGGGATCAAACCTATGACCTCTGCCTCCGCAGTCATTGCAGTAACCAGTGGGCTACATCTTTATAGCTTCTAACACACTGCTGGCATGAACTTAGGGTTAACATGCGTTAACGTGCCACGGCGCTCACTATCACACAATGCCGATTCCTTGCTACCTTCCCTCCGGAACGTCCACTACCTTATATGGCATTCTTCACATTAACGCTACAGCTAGCGCCAATAACATTAAGATGGTTTAGTAAATATCCCCCTAAGTGGAGCGTCAACAATATTAAAACCCATAAAACACTAAAAATAGAGGAGAAAAATTGAGAATATAGGATAAAAGATAATATATTGGGCCACATTAACCATACAACAAGTCCATAGAGGCATCAGAAGGGCTGCTTTACAAGCAGCCAGAAAGATCTGTTTTACAAATAGCAAATAAATGAGGAAATTAAAAAGAGATGGCAAAAGAAAGAATAATAAAAGAAACAATAAAAAAGCAATAAAAGAACTAATAAAAGAGACAAGTAAAAATGCACAAAATTTGTTAAAAATCCATTTTTACAGTGTAGAGGAGAAGACTATAAAGGCACTAAACAAGTCCTGCCCAATACACCCAAAGGAGCTAAAAGAAATATAAAACCACAAGTTGTAAAACATATTGCAAATATATTACAAAGGTATTTGCTGAACCAAACTGGTGCCAATCAATAATCATGATTACTAGCTCATACATGGGACGTATAGAGGCCCAATTGTAGGACATAATGTCTCAGTAATACAAACCACGTCAGGACCATTTTCAGACAAATACTCATACACACTAACCCACTTGTTACAGACAGAATGCATATTAATAACAAACTGAAAATCTGAATCTGTAGACACCCCAGAAGGCTTAGGAAAAGGAAAGGCAAACACTGGGATCCACAACACCACCCTCCGTGGGTTTTGTTCTTTTCTCACCTCCAGGTCCTTTTCTGTTTACTCTGGCTCCGCTTAATCCCCATTCTCCAGTCACCTCTCTTCCCTGTGGTGTACCACAAGGCTCTGTCCTGGCTCTCCTCCTTTTCAATGTCTTCCTGGCCCCCCTACCTAACCCTTCTTATTCAGCAGCATGGCGTCTCAGCATATTACTATACGGACATCATTCTCCTACACCAGTCCCACTGTTCCTGACCTGGCCCCCCTCAACACCTGTCTCTCTTGAATTGATTCCTGGATATTTTCTATTCCTCCAGATTAACCTCACAAAGACCCTGAGCATTTGGTTCACCTTTGGTAGTCCCACACGATCCTTAGCCCCCGTCCTTTTCTCCACCCCTATCCCATTAGTTTCCACCCTGCGTTATCTTGGTGTCACCCTGAACTCTGCACTATCCATCCATGAGCACCTCTTATCGGTTATCCGTCGTTCCTTCTGTTCCCTGCACCAAATCCTCGCTGTGCATCCCTTCCTCCCCACCTTGTCCTTGACTACACTCCTCCTTTCCCTTGTGGTGACATAGCTAGATTACTGCAATGTCACTCTCGCTGGCCTTCCCCAATACCAGCTACACAGATTACAACTCCTCCAAAATACTGCAGTCCGCATTCTCACACACGTCACCCACTCAGACCATGTCATAACTCTACTCTTTCACCTTCATTGGCTTCCCATTGCATTCCGGATTCAGTACAAGGTTCTCATTCTGGTCCATAAATCTGTGCACACTGGCACGCCCTAATAACTTTCAGATCGTATCCATTTTTACACTCCTCACCGTTCACTCCAGCTCATCCATTCCAATCATATGTTCCTTGCTTCTCCTTCACAAGTACACCTAGAATCCACCTGTAACCCAGCCTTCTGTTTCCTTGGCCAAAGACTATGGAACTCCTTCCCTGCAACCCTCCATTTGGAAACTTCCTTCATGAAATTTAAATTGATGTTAAAAACTCACCTTTTCTCTACTGCCTTTGATCTCCCTCTCTGCCAGGCACTTTTCACCACCACTCCTAAGCTAAAGAGTCTCTATATCTCTCTGTCCTGTCCTCTTTTCTCCTGTTGAGTGACTCTTTTACTATATCTTTCCTATCTCAGCATTGGCGTTCCGTTTCTGATTTCCCTGCAGCATTTTGTGATGGATTGTAAACTGCTCAGATGCCTGTATGTTGGGCTGTATATTAAGAACCCGAATAAAGATAAAGAAGAAGATACCATCTGGACTGTGGGGCACCTCTCCTTATACTTGTTGATGGCGTTATACAACCCCTATGTACCATAATCTGAAATTACTGGAATACCAAATGGCCCAATCAGTACCAAAAAGCCAACATAATTCAGAACGAGAACACAAAAATCACAAGCATGGAATCAGACATGGAATACAGACCATAAAACCCACAGAACCCGGCCCCCAGGGCTTCCCTAGTGCCTTCAAGAGTAGTTTCAACAGGCACGCCCCTAAGTCATGCCCCTTCAACAGGACCCGCCTAGGGGCCTTCTTTTTTCAGTCCCCCTCAACATCTCTGGTTGATGATGTCAGTGCCGGGTTGCCAATGGCAAAGGCGATTAAAGCAGATAAAGTCCAAGCAAAGTTACAGGAGCAAGTCAAAGAGCAGCTTCCAAATGTTAACCATATTTTCTGGGCCATGTTAAGGGAGGAGAAAGGGCAGACCAGAAAATTGTCCAGTAGTGGCAATATTCAGCCGTTATCCAGGTAAATTACACGTTTAGTTTAAGCCCGCGAAATAGCTTAAGTACATAGTTTGTTCACCAATGCTGTAAATAAAGGTATATAAAAATATCCAGTCCTGGCCCCACGCCCACAGGTCACTTCTGGCCCTGGTCTTGTCCCCGCCCACAGTTCCACTGCTTTGTTGTCTACAAATTAAGTCCTACTCTCTTCTAAAATTGATGCCATTTTATGGACATTTTCACTTCCATGTCGCAGCAGCCATATCACCACCTTTCTAAAATGTGCCTTCAAGAGTATCTAAGGCATAAGGACTTGGTTTCAGAGGCTTTAAGATTCATCTCAAGTGGGAATCATGAAATTAATTATTTTTTACAAAGTGACAAGGAAGCCACGATGCTCCCTTCCCTAAATATCACATTTATTCAAATGGACTTTGGTAAAACTTTCAAGAAATGTGCTGAGATCTCCTTTATGTGGGTCTGCATCGGAAGACCATTTTATGGAACAAAAACACTTTGGATTCAGTTAGAGAAGCAGAATCATTTCTCATCCTAACAGTGGCCGTTTCCTTTAGTCTAGTCTGTATAACGGAAATCCCTACTGGGTATTAAAGCCTTGCAGTTCTCAGCACTGGTCTTCTAACACGTGTTTGGGAAAAGGGTAACGTCATAAAATCTAAATAATTTTAAGAAGTGATTTGCCTGCTCTGCTGCTCGTTACTGTAATGGCCTGTTACCATGGATGTACACAACATATTACCCTGCTTTTGTGATAGACTGCCGTGCTTCCGTTTTTCGAGCAACACAATCGTTCCCCTGATTGAAATGATCTGAGCTACATGCCCCATGTTGCTTTGTATAGGACATGGTTTTGCCCTGGGCCTGCTGACATCATTTTTAGACTTTCCTAGCAACTAATTATCGAATTAAGATTTAGGAGTGGAGGAGTGGCCTAGTGGTTGGGGCAAGGTACTTCAGGCCGGAAGGTCGGGGGTTCAAATCCCACTAGAGGACAGCAACCCTGGGCTGGAAGGACTGGGGTTTCTAGTCCCACAGGTGCTCCTTGTGGTCTTGGGCAAGCCACTTAACCCTCCATAGCCCATGTTCCCTGTAAAATAGTTATCTCCAAGTTATAATGCCCTGTTCAATGTAATTTCAGTTTGTTCAATGTAAACCACACTGATGCAGAATAGCATGGTATATAAGAGAATGTAAATAAATAAATAAAATAAATAGGGGGCATATTAACTCGTTAGCAGACCTGTCAGATAATATTCACTCTACAGGATTTTCAGCGCCAGTAATGTGATTAGTGCCACTGAATATTCCTGGCCTAACCTGGTTAGATAAAACACCTACAGTAAAAGGTGGGGCAGGTGAAAAGCTGTCCTGAGTTTAGATACTTTTGCTCTCTGACCAGCGGATGAATATTGCTACTGAGCAGATAGCAAAAGTACGAACTGGGCAAACCAGATATTCATTGCCGATCACTGGATAGCCCAGCACTGAATATCTAGTTTTAACTTAAAGTGAAGATGACCAGTTGTTTTAACTGCACTTGCCATTGCCATTAAACATGTCCCACTCAGACCATCAAATAATCATATAGTATAATCAGCCTACATTAAAATAGAAAGATAACATTATACCCTGTCCAGTTATTAGCTGACTTTTACTTCTTACTGAACATTTCTTGAGATTCAAACATTTTTCAAAGGGAAATATCCAAAAGACCATAGCTGTTAGCGGGATGTTTCCTTTAGGAGCTGCTATCCATGGAGATTCAGCAGCAGAATTCCTTACCGACAGTCTTGGCACTATCTGGATAGTGCCAGGGTGGTAGGTGGGCAGAGCACGGGCAGACCTGGAAGTATTCCAGACCGTGGTGATATAGCGACAGCTATCTGAATAGTGATCTTGGAATCACTGCTGTTTCAAGATAATCAGTGCCAGTCACAATTTGTACAGCAGCATTGCACAGCTGAATTATGTTTAAATGCCGCGGCTGCTATTTAAGAAAATGCCGATTGTGGTATAGAAATATTGGGTTGTTTTCTGCTTTTTTTTCCCCCCCTAGATTTTACTGGACCCTAGATCCATCAATATCCAAATGATATATTTTGCACAACAGCTTTGAAGATGTTAAAAATGCAGGCTTCCTGAAAACAGTAGTTAGTTTTGATACGCACGCATCCCTTTTCCATACGAACACATTCCATGGTAAAGTGCATGCATAGAATATACCTTTAGCCTTTAACCTTTGGGATTTTGACCATTACTTAGGGAAAATTTGCAGTAGACGTTAGCTGGCTAGATCCTTCAGGGTGAAGCAGTGTGGCTAATTCTGACAGCTAGATTCACTTGTTGGCTTAATTTAGCTGGTGAAAAATTGAGTGCTCCTAGAGGCATGATTGGCGTGGGCTTCCAACTCAGCCAGTTTCAGCAAATAGAAATTACACTTACCTGGTAATTGTCATTCCTTGAGTGATGACAGTTTAGTCCTCCACCTCTGGGTTGTGTACCACCTCCTGCAGCTTGGAGACTGGGCATGTCAAAGTCGTGACATCACCGGATATAGCCTGCTGGTATCTCCCATCAGCCCCCAGTGTACTATTGACAAAGCAAACTTAAAGGAACAACAAATAAGTAGCTACACCATAACTTTAAATAAACTATCCATTCCTCAACCTGAGGAACCTTTTTAACCTTATTAGTCTTATATATATATTTTTTTTTTACTTTACGTTCACGTCTCCCTTATGCAATCATGTTTCCTGTACCACCCCCTCACTTAAATAAGAGAGAAGGAAGAAACAGATCAGGGAGGGATACTCACTGCGATCCAGAATCTGAAAGGATCTCTCCACTCCTTGAAATTGATGCTCCACTCCACCTGAAAATAAAATCTGAAGAAATCACACCCCCGAGCGGGAATGAGGACTAAACTGTCGTCACTCAAGGAACGACAATTACCAGGGTAAGTGTAATTTCTATTTCCTTATCGTTCCTCCAGTTTAGTCCTCTACCTCTGGGATGTAACAGAGCAGTAATTATTGGAAGGGACCCTTCCAGCTGGCATGCAATACCGCCGATCCGAAAAAGTCATCATTTGCTGCTAAGACCTCCAGACGGTAGTGCTTACTGAAAGAACAAACAACAGACCAGAAGGCCGCTCTACAAACGTCCCCTGGCGGAACTAAATGGTACTCTGCTCGAGAAATTGTTTGCGCTCTGGTAATATGCATTCATAACCCCGTTAATGCCAACCGGCCCCGCAGCAGATCTGCTGCACCAAGGACCTCTTTAATCCATCTAGAAATGGACACCTTCGCTGCCGCTGCCCCATTGCGAGGAACTCCGAACAACATGAACAGATGGTCCAAAGTGTGGTAAGTCTCCGAAATATACAAGTACTGCCGCAGCACCCGCTTTATGTCTAAACGGTGCAACCCCCGGCCAGACGCGGTTCCCCCCAGCGACTGTAACACTGGAAGAAACCCTGTCCGACCGAAGTGAAATGGAGACACCACCTTAGGTAAAATGGACGGCACTGGCTGCAACACCCCCCTTTTCCCGAGAAAAGGACAAGGATGGTTCTCCATGAGACAGCACCTGCCATCCCGAAATCTGGCTCACTGACCAGCTGGTTATCAAAATTACCGTCCTCAAAGACAAAGTCCTAACCGACGCCTTGTGTAAGGGCTCAAAAGGTTCCTTAGTCAACGCCGCCAAAAGCAATTTGAGACCCCATGGGGGACCTACGATTCCATGCGAGGACCGCAGCCAGGTCACCATTCTCAAAAAACGTGACACTTCTGCATGGATCCCAAGAGCCAGACCTTGCACCTTGTCTCCCCTAGCAAGACAACGCTGTCAACTTAACTCTCAAGGCACTAGCCACCAGGCCCTTAAGAAATCCTTCTTGTAGAAAACTCAAAACTACAGAAACTAACGCAGCCACAGCCCACTTGCTCTCGCGAGCATCAATCCTCAAACATGAGCCATAAGCGACCACACGTCTCGCCCTTCCAACGGCCAGACCGTAAGCGAGAATTGAACCACCTGAGGCCGCCGAAGCAGACCTGGTAGTAACCGAGTTTCTGCTGCTGGAAATCTCCACGGCTCCCCGGTATGAGCTCAGTGTACCACGGCCGTCTGGCCCGTCCGGAGCCACCCGTAACACTCTCCTCCGATGAGCCTTGCTATGCTGAACCACTCGACCTATGAGCGTCCCTGACGGGAACACATAGAGAAGACCCGACGCCATTCAACACTGCTCCAGCACGTTGCTCCTCTCCAACATTCGCTCTCGCTGTCTGCTGAAGAAAAGATTTGCTTTGCTGACCGAAGGGTCGCCATGAAATCCATGACCAGCGGCCCCTGGTGTGCGAACTACTTGCGCCAACACCTCCAGATGCAACTCCCCTTCTCCGACATCCACTTGAACCCTGCTGAGAAAAGTTGCCATCAGCGATATCCTGCCCTGCCAGGCGCGCTGCTGAAATGCTGGCCGTCGCATTTCTACCCAAGCAAACCATGCCTCTGCTTCTTCCTCCATGGCCGCCCTTCCTGCACCACTCTGTCGAAAGATGTAGGCTACCTTCGGGGAGTTGACTGACAGCAGTCGCACCGCCTGACCTGTCACCGCCGCTTTGAATGTGTGCAGCGCCAGAACCACCGCTCTCAGCTCCAGCCGGCTGACCGAGCAGTCGCTCTCTTAAACAGAGCAAACGCCTTGCGCAAAAGCTCTCCACAACGTGCCCCCAATCCTACGAGGCTCGCGTCCATCAGCAATGGGAGCCACTCTGGCCATTCCAGAGGCATCCCTGTCTTCAATAAGACCGGAAGTAGCCACCACCTCAGAGAACACCTAACCCCGAGAGAACAAGGAAATCGTTTGTTCAGCGAGACAACCTGAGATGACCAGAAGTGAAGTAGAGCTCACCGCCACAGCCGCATATGAGAACAGGCCCATGGCACTGATTGCAGGGTTACTGTCATCTTTCCCAGCACGCGCCGGAAACTCCACCGCGAGGGTGCCAGCCCGGCTCTGCACCTGCGTACCAGATGTCGAAGGGCTGGAACTCCACAATCCGGCAGAACACCACTCCTGTCCGCATGTCGAATCGCATCTTTATATATCCGAGCTCCTGGAAAGACACCAAGTGACTTTTGGCCAAATTGACCACCCAACTGAGACTCCCCCAAGAACTTCACTACCGCGTCTGCCACGCTGACACTATTGGCTTTGGATTTTGCTCGAATTAACCAAATGTCGAAATAGGGATGTACCCGAAATCCTTTCTTTCATAATGCTACCGTTACCATCCCCAAGAACTTGGTGAGAGTGCACGGTGCCTTTGCCAGCTCGAATGGCAACGCTGGGAACTAATAGTATCCCCAAGGAAGACCGACACACAACCCTTTGGTGGGCTGCTGTGAACGGGATGTGTAAATCCGTTTCAGCCAGATCGCGTGACGTCAAGCACTCCCCCTGTCACAGTACCCCCATAACGGACCGTAATGTTTCCATCCTGAAAGGAGACCCGCGGAGACAACCGTGCACTCCTCTTAGGTCCAAGAGATGGCAACGAGTGCTGTCCTTCTCTGGCACCACAAAACAAATGGAGGAGCTACTCCTGCCGTATTCATGAATTGGCACCGGCATGGCCTCAGATTTGTAACAGTCGATTTAAGGTGCGACGGACCGCTAAGGTCTTCCTCTGTCCTTTGCAGGGAGATGCCACCAATGACTCTCAAACTGACTTTGCGAATTCCAGCGCATAACCATCACAAATTATCTCTAATACCCACTGAACTGCTGTTATGTGGATCCAGGCAGGCACAACAACTCCGAAGTAGCCCGCCTATTGGCGAGCTCCCTACCAGGGCCTGCCTCTCTGTATTGCGGTTTCTGAGTTGTTGCTACCCAATCAACCAGCTAGAGCCAAAAGCGGCACCCCTGAGCACTGCTGAAGATCCCTGTTCACATGGTCATCAGACAGTTACTGACGTGGGAGGCTACCACTGACTGCAAGGAGACCAAGGAGCTCTAGTTGAACTAAGAGTATCTTGTTAAGGCAAGATTATTCCATTATGTTTCCATTCAATACCACTAGCGGTCTTGGACATGAACCTAAGAGGCATACCTTTCAGTTGGTAATTCCCACTTCTGACTTAGGGCAACTGGGAAACTTGACCCTGAGACCTCTGAGCACCAAAACAATTGTCAGTACTGATGTCCTGTGTTTCTGAGCGGTACCCAGCATATAGGAACATACAGCATCACACACCAAGCCAATTTACCAATGACCCTCAGAATCATGAGCCAATGTACAGAAGAAAAACCCAAAGTACTATACTTGGCATTTTTGGTTTTTTTAGCTTTACCGAAAGAATAATGTCGGATGGGACTGAATTTAACTCCTTTGCTTCCAGTCTTCAAAACATGTTCCATTTCAGAAACAGAACATACCCTATAAATCCAGACCCCCTAACTGACAGGGATAATGTAATGTAACATTGCAAAGAATTCCACCGAAATAACCTCAGCTAACATAATAAATGACAAATGCCATAAGGTCTCCAGGAACCCTTCAGTACTGGAGGTTGGCAGTGCAATGAATAGCCAATGAGAAGGGAATAGCTAGAGACAGGTACATACCTGGCCTTCTAACCACAACATAAAGCCAAATAAATTTGTAAACATTTAAGCAAGGCAGATATGCTGAAGTTTAAAATATATACCTTGGAAGGCCAAACCTCAAAAAGACTGTTTGGTTTTTTTTTTGATAATGGCCCTCCTATCCAATACACAGTCCACCATAAACTAAACGAGCCAGTATCACGCTAAACAACAAAGCCCATGAGTGATAGGGAAGAGACCCCCATTTTGAGAATTCTCAAGCTGCAGCTTGAGTGATGGAAGTGCTTGTCACACGGGATAGAGGGGGATCCTTATTTCAACAGCGTAACTGCAATGCAGACATTGAACATCAACTCAAGAAATCAATGTGAGGGCAATAACGACAACACTTGTGTGTACCATGATTGCATGCCATGTCATAATATATATGATTTTGGATCTCTTTGAGGGCAACTTCTGTCTTATTATAGAAACATTACCATGTACAAAGTAAAAAAAACAGGCTATGAATAGCGAAGAGAATGGAGGTGAACCCTCAGCGCCCCATCTTTCCAACCCCGCCTTCTCCTTCCCAAAAAAGAAGACTATCTGTTCAAACAGCTTTAACTGCGGCTCTCTATAGATCTTGACTTAGCCCGAGATCCTCTTTTGCTGAACGAGGAGAAGGACCACCAGGAGGAAGATCTGAATGTTTTTCTGTGCAGATTTCTTCCCTGGTATAAGATTAGGAGCGCCAGACCTACTGACAGATCTGAAAGCACCAACAGATGTGGTCTTACCATGAGACCTGAGGCAGCTCCTTGAACATAACCTGCACCCGCGTCGCTTCCGACCCTCCAAAAAGTGCAGACAGATTACCTAAATTAAAATAACCCAAAAGAAGCCAAAATAAATCAAAATAAACATAAACTAATCTAATGCTACTCTAACCACTCCTTATCCGATCCTCAAGTGAGCCCAGCACCTAGGCTCACTACGTCCTCCTGCTGCATGGAGACTGGACACACTGGGGGCTGATGAGAGATACCAGCAGGCTATATCCGGTGATGTCACGACTTTGACATGCCAAGTCTCCAAGCTGCAGGAGGAGGTACACAACCCAGAGGTGGAGGACTAAACTGGAAGAACGATAAGGAAGCAAAATTTTGTCTAAGTTGGGCATCTCGCAGCGCTTTCAATTGCATCTGTATTTTGACTGTTTAAATTAATACATTCCAGGGACATGAAAATAAAATAAAACCCTAGAGTCGTGTATATAGGCCCCCGTTTACCAAAGTGCACTAAGGTTCTGCACCTAACATGTTAAATGCAAAGATTAAGACATGTTAGGGGCACAACCTCTGTGGGAACTACTGTGAGTGTTTCCAGTATTTTTAATTGGGCTCCCATGCTGTTAACACAGAGCCAAAGTTGGCTACCGCATCTTAACAGGGCAGCTGTGAACGCAGAATGAAGTTAGCTGTACCTCTTCAGGCGCAGTTAACTGCTCCATGTTATCTGCCACATTTGCAGTTAATGTTTGGTAAGATAGATGTTAACTGCAAGGCATTAACATCTTACATGGCACTGTGCTTTTCTCATGCAGTAACTCCTGCATTAAACAGCTGAAACAGTTAATCACTATGGCCTCCATTTGGCAAAACTTGGTTTTGTGCAAACGGTTTTGCACAATAATAAATCCCTATTGACTAGATCTGAGCGCCCACCCAAGCTAATCTAACTATCTATCATGCAGTGGGCAGAATATCTTAACAGCAGAGGATTACTTGCAGTTTAGGACCATGTTTCAATAGTTCCAGAACTAAGTAGATTCACAATTTGTATACTGACCACAACCCCGCATGTAGATTGTGAGAAAACCCTTGATGGCTCAGATCTCAAGCCATCCAATAAGTGACTTGCTGAAATTCACAGGGAGCGCTGGAGATGGAATTTCAGCATAGAGCCCTATTGAAATGTCATACAGAATCGAAGTTGTTTTTGCTCGAAGACACAATCTGATCTGGCTGCAGCCACCGCCCTGCTGTATGAAATAAAAGAACGCTTTCCAAGGTCTTCTGTCTCTTGTCCACAGCTTTTCCAGTCATCCTATCCAGTGGGTCTTCAGAAGGCAGGAGTGATCCTCAGTTCCTTAGTGCCACCACAGGACAGAGCAGCAGTGGGGCGGGAGCAGATGGGAATCACTTCTGCCAGTCTTAGGGGGCTGGATGAGTGGGCAGAGTCTGGGAGGGTTTTCTCTTTTTTGGCTTTTGCTGTGGTGGCAAGGTCTATATTCTCCTTAGGCTACAGGAAAAGTAATTGAGATCCCCTGTAACTGAGCCACGCATGGTCTGAAGTCACCCAAGCCCTTGCATAGTCATAGCCCTGTAAGCAATCTACCAGAACCCCGTAGATTATTAGTCCTAAAATACTTTACCTAGACCCTATTTTTCTCTGTTTGTTTCATAAATGATGCTGTGTGGAATCAAATTTTACATCCATATATTGCAAAGGGGTAGAGGCGGAGCCTAGTACTTAGGGCGGCAGCCTGGGAAGGGTTTGAATTCCATCGACACTCCCTTTAGCTTTGGGCAAGTCACTTAACCTTCCATTGCCTCAGGTACAAACTTTAAAGCCCTTTTTCTAAAGTGTGGTATTTGTTTCGCTGCTAATGCATGCTTCGAGTCAAAATTAATCCAAGTTTAGATGCCACCATACTATGGTGATTGGTGAGGACGTGGTTCGCATAGGCCTGGTATATACCTGCAGTAATTGCTAAGGTGCGGGAACATATCTACCAGGTAGGAAGCCTCTTAGCACGCGTTCTAGCCCCTTAGCAATTACTGCAGGTGCACCTAATGCCCGTGCTAACTGCAAGATTAGCGATTTGAGCATGCTACTGACAGGCAACCGCAATGGCAGTAGACATCTATTCTCGTCCCAGACCCCGCCCCATCACGTGTTGCGTGCTTAACATGCATTTCAGCATGCTGAAATGCACGTTAACCGCGGAATGCACTTTTATAAAATGACTCCTTAGACTGTAAGCCCTTTGGGGACAGAGAAATACCTGACTGTACCTGATGCAACTCACCTTGAACTACTTATTACTGGAAAGACGTGAGCTAAATATGAATAAAGAATGATAAAGAAAAATGATGCTACTAAATTAATTCCAATATGAATAAAAAAAACACTAAAGGTGAATAATCAATACTAAATATTTTAAACACAACCTTTAAATCCTAATCCCTATTTTTATATCACTATATTTTTGTTAGGGGTTATAGTGATATAAAAATAGGGGTTAGGATTTAAAGGTTGTGTTTAAAGTATTTAGTACTAAATTAATTCCAGCAACTGACTAAAATCTGCCTATGGCAGTATCTTCCTTCTAACTGCAAGACCTTGGAAACCACATGATTCTAGAAAGCATCAATAAATCCAAAGGAAAGAAAATCTTAGAATTAAATATATATTGGCAAAGAATAGGTTTAAGTCAAAATAGTGGGCACTGTGATGAATGTATTCATCATTTGAAGCTACTGTAAAAAAAAACAACAACCCTATTTGTTTGCTTTCTATCTACATGGATTCAATCACCTTGGCTGTTTTGTCATTTGCTAAATACATGGGGCTCAGCTCTCCACGATACCAGCTCATCAGTTACCGAGCGAGTAGGCTGTCAGAGCCAGGACACGTCATTTATAATTCTCTGGCACGCCGAGATCAGAATCTTCCCCAGGAGTCTGATCTTTTGATAGACTGGATAAAGCCGATAGCAGCTTTCGAGAATGAAAAAAAAAAAGCGAAACCTGGAAACTCAGTTTCCTCCTGTGAAACGTTGCTGGGTGGGGTTTGGGGAGGGCATAAATATTGCCTAAGTGGAGAAAGCACAGTTGAAAATGCATGCAGGAGTTGCACAAAAAAATGCCGGGTAAAGGAAGACTGAGACTCAAATGTCTCACATAAAATACTTTTTTGAGCAACATGAGAAAAAATTGCATCTCCAATTGTGGAGTTACATGTATCTCCAATCAGAGAATACATGTAACTCCACAATTTTGTTGGTTTTTTTCCAATTTTCTAAATTTCTTTTAGCTTTTTGTGACAGATTGTTGGATAGCGGATAGGTCACCCACAGGATACCTGAAAGGATTTTGCCAAAAGCGGAAAGCAAGAAAGCTAAATGTAAATCTAGCAATTAAGAGAAGCCCTGTAAGCTTTAAACAAAGGTGATTAACAGAGTGCTTCAAAACCATGTTTGCTGCAAAAGTGTTCGGGGGGGGGGGGGTTGTTGGGCAGAGAGGGTGGGGGAAGAACTCCATGTCACCCAAATTCAGGTGGTTTTAATTCCTGAACCGGATATATAAGATAGATCTCTCTCTTTTTGTTCCTCAGCTAGAAAGGGCTTAAGAAATCCCCCCCCCCTTCTTTAAGCTAGTTCAGTTGCAGGCAACTCCAGTCCTCAAGTAGCACAAAGTCGGACTTCCAGAATATCCACAATGAATTTGCATGAGATGTATTTGTATACAATGTAATATAATTTAATGACATTTCTGATATTCAGCATCTTTGGAATGCACTCAAAGAAAGCAAATTGCAAACAAACGAACAAAAAAAGCCCCACATCAATATAACAGAGACAGTTCATGCAAGTGCTTCGAATACATATTCCTTGTGGATAGCCTGAGAACCCAACCAGCTTACATCACTTATTTCTTTATTAAATTTCATAGACTGCCTCAAAACAATACGATTGATCACAGAGTCAGCAAAACAATCACATCATTAATGTACATTTATACAAACACTTGCTCAAAAAGCCTTTCGGTGATTTCCAGAGCTTATAATAATGTGGTTCTAATCTCAGATCCATAGGACGCCTATTCCAAAGAGCTGAAGCATAACTTGAAACCATGAGTTGTTTACCATTGAGACAGTAAATTGCTACAGTACCTTGATAGATTACGATGACGCAGCTGGCTTCTGTGTTTAGGCGCTTAGAGTTATTGCAAAAAACCTTTGCTTCTCCAGATCCAGAAGACAAAAGTGACACACAAAAAAACTGGATCTTCAAACAAACCAACACGTAGTTTGCTAATTCAGAGACACACATAAAACAAAACAATCACCACTGGAGAAAAAGACCAGTGGTGATTGTTTTGTTTTATTTGTGACTCTGAATTAGCAAACTATTCAGTATGTTTACTAAACGGCGGTAGTGGACTCCGTGTGATATTGGAGCCGCGGCCCCCTTGAAATCAAGGGGACCATGGCCCCGATATCGCACGCAGTCCACTACCACCATTTAGTAAACAAACCTCTGTGTGTTGGTTTGTTTGAAGGTCCAGGTTTTTTGTGTGTCAGCAAAGTTATTGGGCAGAGATCAGCTAAACCCACTGGAGGTAGGATTTTGTTTTAATACTGTGTTCTTAAGCCTGTCTTCCTTGTCAACTATATATATCAAGCAGACCCTGTAAAAAGAAACTGACATAAAATCAGGACTACTGTGCGTGCTCGTGCTTGGGAGCCCATGAACAGTTGCAATTTCATGGAGACCCCGGCTACTCCTTCAAGCCTTTCAGTTCACCTGCAGATGCCGTTTCTATGACTCTTCTTTGTCTTTACTCTCTGGGGCGGTTCTGTAGTGGGAACGGATTTGCACGTTAGCATGTAATAAAAAATTAACCGCAAACAAAATTTATTTAAAGGCCAAGTTAACTCATGAATTAATGTCTATGAAGTCGATTTGCACATGTTGAAACATTCTAATGTATGTTTAATTTTTATTCACACAAATGATAAAATCCCAAATAAAGGAACTGACTTAATTACTAAGGGGTTTATTTTAGAAGCCCTAGTCGTGACTATGACCACTCCCGCATGAAAATCGTGCCCACATCCAAACAGCCATTGTAGAAAGTTCTGAATTTACATGTGTGGCTACATGTGGGTGATGGAAATTATCCATGTCTGTATTTACACTTGCTCCCCGGAATGTTTAGGCTTTTAAAAAGTGTTCGTTTCAGGCAGCCTTTTACAAGAGATTAAGGGGAAGCACATATATTCCCCCCCCCCTCCATGTTACCTCAGTAAACACTGACTTATTTATAATTGTGAAAGAGCAGCAGAATGTCCAGTTTGCAAAATGGCCAGAATACATGTGTGCGAGCTGACATTTACATGTGTGCATTTGGAAATACTGGCATGCATACATGCAAGTTGCCAGGGTTCTTTCATAGAGCTTTCACACGTGTGATTATAAAATATTGTCTCCCGCTGCACGTTGATGCTCGTTCCTGTGTGTACCTGAGTTTCTTAGTTTGATTTAACACACAAGTCTAGAATGAGGGGCGGAGATAGGTCGATTTTAGATTAGACTTGCATGTGCTCGCGCTCTCCTTTAAAACTGAATCACAGACATTTTCACTTGAACGTCATAACAAACACATAAACAGCCTTTCTACAGACATCATGCTCGAGCCCTTCTCCACATTTTATAAATTAATTTCTCAGTAGTTAATATTTCTAGCACTGTGATTTTTCTGAAGATGCTATCCATGTTCTCAAGAATATATTATTAATGATCCATTGACTGAAAAATCTATTATTTGAAAATTATGTGAAATTTATTTTTTGATGATGTCTTATTTTCCTGGAAATGCAATATGAGCTTAGCTCCCAGTATCACCCATATTCACCATCACATACACTTTCCCTACGTGCACGTTTGGATTTGAGAATCATTTTTTTGACACGTCCACTATGCAGGAGTGCAGTAATAGACCATTTTTAAACCTTGTTTGTGTTATTAAACATGAAAGGGAATGATGTGACTCAGTGTGTGTTCAATAATTTCTGTTATTTATTGTGAATCAAACAAATAAAAAATTGGCGTTTTAGGGAGACAAATCATCTCACCAAGTCTGAATTGCAAGTGAGTCCTTTCGGGGTTTGCTCACCCCCTATTGTATAACATTGCCTTTGTTTCATTTAAAAAGCTCCATAGATCAGAACTGTCAATATCTTTATCTACATTTAGCTATATTTTATGCACTTTTTTTGTTTGACATTATAACTTTTGGATTATATTGACTTCATGGGTCTTTTACTAATGTGGACTAAGTGGTTGTATGTAATGCGCCAATAGTGCCAAAATCATAGCGCAACAGCTCTGCATTATTGGGAACATGGAAAGCATTTCTCTGAGAGTGAATGCGGAGCCCTGTCCCATAGTGCGTGCTACAGTATCACAGGCATACTTAATAGTATCTACTAAGAGGGCGTTGGGTGACCCTGTGCTAATGCAGTCCGCTGGCGGTGTTAACACAGTGCTAACTGCGCCGAGCTCATCCTGCCCACTCACAACCTTAACATGGGTTTCACAGTTAGCGCGAGAATCATTCTGCGCCGTCATAGCTCTGCCCTTCCTGTCAACGTGTGTCCCAGCATACCCTCAGCATGCGCCAGGTAGTGCACATTAATAAAAGACAGTCTTTGTCTTGAACGCATTGGGGCATCGTGTTATAACTGCAAGTCAGAAAAGCAGCAGCTAATGAATGTTTGGTTTACTTGGTAATGTATATTGCATTTTAAGCAGACTATCAAATTAACATTACAGAGTATTCCTAACATCCGGTAAGCAGAACAGTGATGTGTGTTTCGATGTTTCCTCCTCCTATAGCCTGCTGACCAACATTACTGTTCTTTTTCTGGGCTCAGCTACTAGAGAGAGCTTGTTAAACACCCATCTATGATTTGGTTTGACTAACATTTAAACACATACTGATATTTTAAAATTGATATGAATGGCATGTGTGGCGTATGAATGGAGAAGGTGGGAAATATTGTTCTTTCCCCTTGGAAACTGTGGCAGTAAAGAAAGTGTTAAAAGGAAAATGCTGGAAGGAACGCAAACCGTAGGCTCCATTAGGCTTCATTCCCACTAGCACTTCTTATGGCCTTGGCAAGTCACTTAACCCTCCATTGCCCCTCTTTAATGCACATTACCAAGTTTAAGTTACAATGTAAACAGCTTGGACTGAAATAATAAAGTGGTATAACAAAAACAACTTTATTAGGAAGGGAAATTGGAACTATATACAGGGCAGTATGTAATATTATTGCAGTCCCCAGAGAATGACTCAGGGCTAAATTTGGGTTCATCTTTAAAATTGACCTGTTCCATCCCCGATAGGGCTTATAAATTGGAGAGGTCCTTACTTAGATTTCTGTGGAAGAAGACTCCCTGGATAGCTATGAAAAGGCTGAGGGGGTGGGGGCTAATTTCCCACTTGGCAAATGCTATTATATTTCCTTTGTACTTCAACAGGGAGGGTGTTGGTTTTGGAAGGTAGAGGAATCAAATAAACCCATATGGTGGGACTTAGAGACGATAATGATGTATCTGATTCCCCTTGGTGTACTCCTGTGTATGAACTAGGACTCCAGGCTAGAGAATGGTGGATAGTACAGGTCACTTTTGATGCAGTTAGATATTTAGAAGCACTGGTAGATCCTGGAGATATAGTCCACAATATGGTTCAATAACAAAATTAAGATGAATAAAAAGTATATTACTTGGAAAGCCTGGCAATCAAAAACAATTTGGATCCTTGGCCAAATGATACATCAGGGCCTTTTCTATCCATTTTGGGAGCTGCAGGAGGTGTTTGATCTATTCCTGGTGCATTCCTTTAAATGGCTTCAGCAGCAACATTTAATAGCCCATTGTGGCTTAAAGTGAACGAGTTGGAAGAGACATGGGTGATAGAGCAGATGGCTATTGCTATGGCAATCTTTTTGACCTGACTTCCTGATTTTATAAATTGCTATGCTCAGGAGAAACAGTTGGACAGCAAGGAGCCCAGAAAGTATGGAAAAGAGATGTAGGTGACTCCATTACCCAGAAAAAGTGGGAAGCATATTGGACCAAAATGGTATGGGCCTCACTGTCAGTGTCCGTCACATAGTGTATTTTCTGGGGCCAAATATATCTCGAAGGGTAGCAATATTCTGGCACCATAGGAAGGATGTTGGTATGTTGGTATGTCTTGTTCTGAATATTTCTAAAACCGCATTGGTTTCCTCACAGTTCCATCATTCCATCACTCGTCCCCTCTTTCTCAGGCACCCCGATTTCTTTAGTCTCTAAGCTTCGTTATCTGGGTGTCTTTCTCGATAGCAACCTTTCCTTTCGTGACCACATTTCTCAAGTCTCTCGGCGTTCCTTCTATTGCCTTAGACAGATTCGTGCCATTAGACCATTTCTCTCTCCTCAGGCTCTCTCCACTCTTCTTCTTTCTTTAGTTATCACACGGTTGGATTTCTGTAACTCGGTTTATGCTGGCATTCCCCAATCTCAACGTCATCGGTTACAACTTTTGCAGAACACCGCAGCCCGGATGATCCTGCATGCCTCCCCTCGTGATCATATTACTCCTCTCCTTCAGCTCCTCCATTGGCTACCAGTAAATTTTCGGTTTCAATTCAAAATTCTTACTCTCGTACATCGGGCCGTCTATCTTCATACTCCTCAGTACCTATCTGATTTGCTAACTTTTCACACTCCTACTCGCAGCTTAAGATCAGTTCATATCAATTGCTTACACCTTCCCTCCCCCTCCCAGGCTCATCTTCACTCAACTCGATGATCAGCATTCTTTTACCTTGGTCCGGCCCTCTGGAACTCCCTTCCCACTGACCTCCGACTAGAACAGTCCCCTGCCAAGTTCCGTTCTCTTCTCAAGACGCATCTCTTTTCCTCTGCCTTTAACCTTCCCTCGTGATCCCTGTTCTATTATTTTATTGCTTATAGTCTGTCCTTTTGCCTTTAACCTTCCCTCATGACCCCTGTTCTATTATTTTACTGCTTATAGTCTGTCCTTTTCTCCCTGTCCTTTTCCTTCTCTTTTTTTTTAAATTATTGTCACTTTCTTTTTCCTTTCTTAATTTATATATTTTATATATTTTTTAAACTTTTTTTTATTGTAAACCGCCCCGATGTAATGGGGGGCGGTATATCAAATGTTTTTAAACAATAAACAATAATGATATTTTCTTGTCCATGTTTGACAAAGTATTGGATAAATATCTGGGAACGGATTTCACAGATACTGGGATTATCAAAATCTATCACTCTTGGGGGCATGTTTACTAATTCAGGCTAACTGATATCATGGGGTTTAGCACATGGTAAGCACCCTACATCAAAAGCATGGGATTGTGGGCTAAAAATCCCACTCTAACCTGGTAGCATGTGACTGGGTGGGGACTGGGCTGGTTGTTTGTGGAATATGGGCATAGATGGTACTTTGCGGTTAGCATGGGCATTTTTGGTGTATGCTAACTATGAAGGTAGCTGCAAGTATGGTGCACTTAATACCACTTCAATGGCTGGTTAGTGTGGTGGGATATGTTAACCACACGCTACCGGCACGATTCTTAGAAAACATGCTCCTTAAAATGGTATTGTGGAGATCTTTGGCAAATGAGGCAGGTTGTACAAAGGCAGATGCATCTTTGCTGGATTTCTTAGTAACTCCATTGCCTCAGATACAAACTTAGAGGCCAATGCAGAAATCCGGCGCTGAAGTCGCGCTCTATGAACTTTTTACACCTATTTGCAGCGCACCGAAAGCACACAACTTCAGTGCCAGGATGCAGAAAGGGGCTCATATGCAAATGAGCAACGCGTTAGAGTGTGTGCAAAATGGCAGTGTTAAACTGGGAGAGCAAGCCAAACACATGCGAACACAAGTCGGAGCTAATTTGGCATGCTCTCCCAGAGAAATAGTGGCACCGTGTGAGTAATTTGCATATGGGCCCCAACAGTATTTTGATGGCATCGGGGGCTTTCTGCAATGCCTGGATGATCCAGGCATTTGGGAAAGTCCCTGATATCATCAAAATATTGTCAGAGGCCGGTTGCCTCGACAGAAAGTGAATCCCTGGTGGCCTACTGGCCCCAACCCCCCCACTCAACTAAAAATAAACCTGGTGGTCCAGCGACCCCGAACCCCCGAACCCCCTTCCAGTACCTTTACAAATGAGCGGATGCGCTGCCTATGCACGCCTGTGCTTGTCCTGCCATCTTGAAAAATGGCGGCACCTGGGCCCGCATGGTGAATCCTGGGATGCATCTGATGGGATCAGACTGCAATACAAGGCATATTCTACCTTATATGGCAGTCTGACTCTGCCCAGTGCATCCGAGGATGCACCGCACGGGGCAGGTGCTATGATTTTTCAAGATGGTGGGGCAAGAACAGAAGCATGTGGGGAGCGCCCCTGCTCGTTTGTAAAAGTACCAGTAGGGGGGTGGGGGTTCATGGTCGCTGGGCCAACAGGTATATTTTTAGTTAGGTGGGTGGTTTGGGGCTGCTGGACCACCAGGGATTATTTTTACTTGGGAGGGTGGGGGGGGGGGAGGAGCGTTGGGTCACCAGGGTTTTGCTTTCTGTCGGTGGCAGTGCCCCCCCCCCCAAAAAGTATTTTGATGGAATTGGAGGCTTTCCCCGATGCCTGGATCATATTTGGTGTTTCTCCTCAGATGATCCAGGCATTGGGGAAAGCCCCCAATGCCATCAAAATACTGTCAGGGGCACGCGCTAGATGTTTAAGCCACATCAGACCCCTGGTGTAAAGATTTTGACGCTAAGGCTGGTTGCAAACTCCTCACTGTGTTTCTTTGCATTGGGTACATGCAATACTTGCATGCTGTTTCTTATGTGCAGCTCATTTGCCTCTAATAGATATGTTTGGTGTTAATTGTATGTTAGCTTTTCCTTTGCTGTTTATGTGCACGTCAGTCTCTTTCCTGCATTTGGCAGTAGCAGTAAGTGCACTTATTTATTTTGCAATGCTTATATACTTCTTTTTCACTGGGTCAAAGCAGTGTACAGTCAGGTACTGCGCATATATATATTTCCCTTGTCCCTGAAGGGCTCACAATCTATGTTTTGTACCTGAGGCAATGGAGGGTTGAGTGGCTTGCCCAAAACCACAAGGAGCACCTGTGGGACTAGAAACCTCAGTCTCTCTGACCTGAGGTTGCTATCCTCCAGTAGGATTTGAACCCTCAGCCCTCTGGCTCAAGGCAACTTGCCCCAACCACTAGGCCACTCCTTCCACTTAAAAGTGGAATTATCTGTGCTTAAAGGCCGTGCTAGTTTTCTGTATCGGTCTGTTAGATTGTAAGCTCTCCAGGGACAGGGAAATACCTAGATACCTGAATGTAGCACGTCTTGAACTACCACTGGAAAGGCGTCAGCTAAATACTAATAAATAAAACAATAATAATAGATAAAACAAATAAAACTTTAGCAAATAAAATGATTTTGAACAACCGAAGGATGTGTCTATATAGTGTGTGTGTGTGTCTATATATATATATATATATATATATATATACACATACACACAGGGTGGCCCAAAAAAAGTGAGAACATCTCATAGCATATAAGTTATTTAAAAATTCAAAAAGACAGATGTAAACGATTGACAAATTTAAAAAAAAAAAGGATGGCGACCGGAAATTGTCGAAATAAAGACGTTATATAGCTAAAAAAGGTAAATAAATAAACTATTTAAGCTTTTAATTTACGAGATGTTCTCACTTTTTTTGGGCCACCCTGTATATAGTTTCCAGCAGAGGTATGTTATGCCCAGTGCAACACTGAGATCTTGTTTTGAATTGGCATCCCACAACGACCTCACCATGTGCTGTAGTGTAGCACATTAATATTCAGATGTGGATACGGTTTTCTTGTTCCCACTACGCAATCTCAAGAGTCGAAACTAAATGGAACAGCCTCCGCTCTGGAGGTGAAATCTTCCTTGCAAAATGTCAAGAGAAGCACCACAATTTCATAGCTTGCTCTCCCGCCATTGAACAAATGACAGGGCACAGTACAAGCATGTTGAAGCATGATAGACTCAAGAGCAGATATTTTTAGGCTTTCAGCATGATGCAAGAAAGGAGCCATTTGTTAAGCTCACCTCGGGGAGCTGGTGTCTATATAAATTTGTCAAAGGACACAATATTGAGCACCTCGTTCACAAAGCACTAGCCTAAGATAAATTATCACAGGTTGCCTGAACCTTCCTCAGATAAATCATTGGCATAATCGATTATCACACTCTGGACTGCCTACTGAAATAAAATTTAAGTAAATATTGTAGGATGCTGCAGGAGGGGGGAGGCGACGAGGGTAATGAATGAATAGAATGAGTGGAAGATTCCCTGCACAAAAGCTAAAGTCAGTCAGTCACACTGATTGGTAAACATTGAGCCAACTAAGTATGTGGGCTGACATTCAGAGAACCCTTAACTGATCGGCCAATGCGAGACCAGCCGGTTAAGGGTTATGACCGCAATCTAGCGGCACTATCCAGATAGTGAATTATATGGGGTGGGAGTGGAAGCAGCACTTACCCAGTTATGTGATTTTCAGTGGCCCTTGGCTGGATGACTTAGGCTGCATGGCAAAAAGGCTTAATTTGTAATCCACACAAGCTCTGGCTGAAAATAGTGCTGCTCGGTCTCAATATTCAGCAGCACCTCCTAACTACATACTGTTGCTGAATATCCTTCCAATTTTTAAGTGCTATGGCTGACTGCTGTGGCGTTTGAATATCAAAAATTGGGCCCTACATTATTTGCCAACTAGCCATGACATTGTATAGAGGTAAAGTATGTGTATACAACAGCTTAGCACCCAAGAGATCTTGGTTTGATTCCCACTGGCACTCCTTGTGACCTTGGACAAGTCACTTTACCCTCCATTGCCTCGGAAGAAAAAGCCTGGCAATCTACTTCCAATCCTATTTTGCCAAGAAAACCCAGGGCTGCTGGGTTGCCAGGCATCAGCACTGAACTGATGACACTTTAAAAAAAATTGTTTGCAAACTGATTTTTTTGGGGAAGTCCAATTATCCCCAATTGCTATAGGACAATCAATGGAAAAAGCAGCAAAATGTTAGCAGATTTTATTTGCAAACATTTACTTCACAAATTCAAAAAGGTTTAATACCTTTAGTGGCAGCTGCTAAATGTATTACCCTCTGTGAATTTCCAGCGGCACTATATGCACAATGCTACTGAAAATTCTTACAGACCTCCCTGGTACTATCCAGATTGTGCCAAGCAATGTTCCCTCTAAGCGGCTCCTTCACGATTATGCTTTTAATCACCTGTCTCTCCCTCATGAATGAAGGTGCGATAGTAAAACAGCAGCACACTCCCCCACCAGCAGGAATGTCAGCGGAGGACTCCTGCATAGCTTTGAGCTGCTGAGAGAGAACATAGCTACCAGGATAGAGGAAGGATGAAAGATAGACGTTTTATCCAACTCTATAGATAGTCGGAAATATTCAGCCGTTATCTGCATAGCTAAGCAGTTTAATTTAGCACAGCAGAAAGGCTGCCCAAAATGAACTGCTTAGCTATATAATTAGTGCCTGAGTATCACTGGCTTCCCATATACTGGCAGCAGTTGCCCATGTGTGTGTATATTTCACACTACTGCTTCTACAGATAGTGGCATTGAATATATGTAAAATAGTCAATGCCGTGGCTGGTGCTTAAACAAACAAGGCTGGCCGCAGTATTTAAATATTGAGTCACTAGTATTGTCCAGCATGCCTGTGTCCCTTAGTGGTAGATTCCCTTTCAGTCTCAGCTCGATGCAGTGAACCGCCCCTTTCCTTCAGCAGGGCATGCGAATCTATTTGCACGTAAAGGAATTCTAAGTAATTCCGACTACCATTCTTCATAAATTACATTTTTTGGGATTTTTGCTGTTGCATGATCCTATTTGATTGTAAGTGACAGCAGAAAGCTGAAAATGGATCTAGATTTAAACAAAATTTTGCTAAGTCATCTTACTTGATAGTGGTGTGCAAAACAGACCTCCAGATCCAGCATACAGCATAATGCAGAATCAGGTGGCGTTATTCTTAGGTTAATGTGCTTGATAAGCTGAAAGTTTATCCAGCTACAAAATGATTTTATTTATTATTTATAAACTGCAGTTACTGACAAATGGTTAAATCAACGTGGCATGCAGAGGCCAGAATGATAATAAATTAATTAACAAAATCAGAGCCAGATTAACAATTAATAACTGTCTAACAGATAAAACAACAATCAACAAATCACAATAATCAGCAACATGAAAAATGACATAAACCCACAAGAAACAATCAAACCAAGTTGAATTTCATTTGACCTTTATATGATGATCTTTCAACTCCACTGCATCTTCTTTCTTCAAAATGCATTAAGAGCAGCACATCTGCTAATCGTGCTGGACAGAATGAGATTAATTACCATCAGGATAAACCATGGTCATAATCTCTAACTGACCTTTCTATGAATGTGTTCAAAATCAGTTAACATAACAAAATACAATATAATAAACTTATTAAAGCACAATAAATAAAAATAAAATTGCTGATTTATTCTAATCCATACAATAAATAGCAAAAACTTAAAAAAAACCCAGGCTTACGATCACAAAATCAATAAAGAAAAAACCATGGGGTATGTTTACTAAACCGTCTTAATGTGCGCTCTGCCACGTTATTGTGCGATAAGGTACCTTATCGCGCAATAATGGTGTTTTATCGGGCGCAGAGGTACCTTAGCGCGCGATAATGCATGTAGCGGCACAAATGAGTGTTCAGGGTGGAGAAAGGCTCCCAGAGGGCAGAGGAAGGCTCCACAGGGGCGGAGAGAGGGGGTCAATGGGCGGAGAGTGGGAGGGCAGAGGCTCTCTGCACACTAACGCTGTGAAATCCGAGGCTGAAAACTAACGCCGGTGAAACCCTGGCGTTAGAGCTGATTTAAAGGGAAGAGAAACCATTTCTGTCAGCAATGTACAGCAAAACCAGGGAAACCTACAAAAAAGTGATAAGTGTGATACACGTGCACGGAACAAAAGTGCAAATAAACATTGAAAATGACCCCAACAAAATATAAAAAAAATATAACCAAGCTGGGCAATAGCGATATTAATGGGAAACATCAAAAAACACTCCCAAGAAAGCTAAAAAAAAAAAGATATGAATTTTGGAAGGGTCTACGCTCCGTCCCCATACAAGGTGAATGATCCCACAGTGAAATAGCGCTGATCAGGGTTTCCCTCTCCATTGGACAGGTTTACTATGGCGTGCACATGTTCCACAACAGCAGGGCGGGCATGTCGGAATGGGCAACTGGACAGATGCTGGGAAAGGGGACACAGAGGGCTGCAGACGGCACATGCTGTGCTGCAGCTGGGCCACAGTGCGGACTAGGGTGATGCCTAGGTGGCCCATAGGAATGCTGAAACAGTAGAGCAGCCAGACAGCAACTGATGAGGGCCCAGCATGGGCACGAGTGTGCTTCCCACAGTGTCACAGGGGATAGTACCCAGCAGGTACTGTGGGGCCTGGTACTGCAGTACCCCCAAGGGCACAGAACATTGGCAGGCGGTGCTGGGGGGAAGCGTGGACATCTATGCAGGCACCCCTATCCCAGAACCGGCACCATAGGCAGCCGCCTACCCGCACAATGGATGGCCTGAGACTGCGCTCCACCAGCACCACCAGCAGAAGGGCATGTTAGCAGGGTGGCATAGGGGTACTGGTGGTGGAGGGGGCAGTGGCAGCTGCCCAGAGCAGACCGTGGCCTAGCCCTGTGTAGGTGGGTGCCATGCACTGCAACAGACAGGCCCTGTCTGACGAACAGTCATGGTATCCCCAGGGAATGCACTGTCTCTGTGGCAACATGGTGGTGCAGTGCACACAGCCAGTGTGTTCAGAAGCAGAAGGTCACAGGTTCAAGTCCCAGCTGTGGTTCCTGCCAACCCAGCCCCATATCTTACCCACTACTAAAACGTGCTAATACAGACAGAACCTTTATTGCAGATGACGTAAACATGCCCAAAACACCTACATTTTACCCTACAGAGCACAGACACCATAAACATGCGCATTACCTAGAGCAGAGTCTCCCAAATGCAGTCCTGGAGGTCCAAACACCATTCAGGTTCCATGCTGCCTCTAATAAATGTGGCTGGGCTGCATTTCTATGCACCGCCCCCATGGTATGCAGATGTATCTCATGCATATTCATTAGGGAGAGCATGAAAACCTGAACAGTGTTTGGCCCTCCAGGACTGGAGTTGGGAACCTCTGCCCTAGAGCAGCGGCCAACAGGGGCAGACACACCCGCACCCACAGGCTCCATTATCCCAAGCCTCCTGGAGAGGCAGGATGTTGGGCCCTGCATGCATCTCCCCATCCTAGCACTTGCATACCTTAGCAAGGCCACCCTAAACATGGGAAAACTGTACACAGCTATCAAAAGGTTGCTATGATAACTGGCAGATAGCAATTCCTACGTTAAGCACAATTGGCTGATTGAGCAGCATCATAGCAACCTTTCTGATGTCTGTGGAGTGTGCCTCAGGTCTGGTGTCTGACAGAGTGACCCCAACAGTATTGCGTACCATAGCCATGCCTGCACTGTGCCCAGGACTGGTGTGGTGGGCAGGGCTGCCAAACACCTCTATGGTTGCACAATGCTGGCATAGGTGTGTGGAGTGTGTGTCTGTCTATCCAGTGTGTGGTGGCTGCCAACACCCTCCACAGCCCACACTGCTAGCACTGTTGCCAGTATTGGCCTGCCAATGTGCATAATGAGGAGCAAGGTACTGTGGGAATAGCCTGGATAGGGTGGCCTGGCCTGGCTGCATCTGCACAGGGCATAGGGCAATGGCTCGGACATTGTAGTGGCCGGCCACCACCTGCACGGACAGGATGGCCACAGAATGTCCTGCTGGGAGGTTACTCTCACCCTGACTGAGCAGTGGCCACTGCATGGCTAGGTTCCCCCATAGTGCTATACAGTATTTCTCTCATGTGATATTTATGGGTTCTCTTTTGGGGCCCAATCACTGACTTATCTGCTTGGTGTGTATGCTGACATCCCAGTTCTGGGTATACGCATTTCCTCCAGGAACATGCACTATGGACTAGCTAGCAGACTGTCTGCAGTTAGTATGTGTCTGGCTGGAACACCTTGCAGGGTGCAGCGGCTGGAGGCTTGCTGCTGGAGAATGTTGGGGGGGGGGGCAGCTGAGTGTTTCCAGGCCTTCTGTCTGCCTTGCCTTATGGATGTGTACAGATCGGCATTGACTGACCTGTAGTGTTTCTGTTCCCCAGCAGGACTGGGGTTGATGGTCCCCTCTACTGCCACCATTGCAGGGAGGTAGAATGCGTATCGGTTGGTGGGAGATCCTGTTTCCCACCCTGAGCCACAGAGGGTGGGTTGGATGGTGGTACATAATCTGCCTATGGGTCCAAACACCCCCCCCTTCACCTACATCATGTGACCATGGCACCAACACAGGATATGCACTATTCTGGGTGCATCATAGCCCATAAGGGCTAGACATGACTGAGAAATACAGATGTATCCTAGGTGTGTTTGCAGGAACTACCTATCACACATACACTAGCACTGATGGGGACCTGCAGCATGGCGTATATCAGCCATGAAAGGTGCTGTGGACCTGGTGCTGGGTGCCCCACCTCACCCTCAGGGTGAGCCCAGTACCTGCACAATGTGATGGTCTGTAGCTACTCTGTGCCAGTAACACAAACGGTCTGTACCCCCTACCAGGCTGAGGTGCTGTGGGGGTGGCCACGGTCCGTTCCCCCTACCAGGTGGAGGTGCTGTGGGGGTGCACACGGTCCGTTCCCCCTACCAGGCCGAGGTGCTGTGGGGGTGCACACGGTCCGCTCCCCCTACCAGGCCGAGGTGCTGTGGGGGTGCACACAGTCCGCTCCCCCTACCAGACCGAGGTGCTGTGGGGGTGCATACCCCATCTTGTGATCATCTGTAGACTGCTGATGTGCATGTGCAGTGCATCATGGGTACGGGTGAGTTAACCCTATCCTGGTAACCACAGCAGACAGTTTGTGTGGTGACCTGCAGTCCTTCTGTAGCCAGCCAGGAGTCTGTTAGCAGTTATAGAACTGTAGCCCACTGGATACTTCACTGCCTATGGAGCCAGAGGTCATGGGTTCACACCCACGGTGGGGTTATTTGATAGGGCTGTCCGAGGCATTGTCTATTTTTAATGTACATTAGTGCTGCTAGCAAAAACACCCTCAGTGTACTGTAACCATAAGGCGCCCCATAAGGCACCTTATAAGGCGCCCTATAAAGCGCCTTATAAGGCGCATTATAGGGTGCCCTAAAAAGCGCCTTATAAGGTTCCTTATGGGGTGCTTTATGGTTACAGTACACTGAGGGTGTTTTTGCTGGCACCTTATAAGGCGCCCCATAAGGCACCTTATAAGGTGCCCCATAAGGCGCCTTATAAGGTGCCCTATAAAGCGCCTTATAAGGCGCCCTATAAAGCGCCTTATAAGGTGCCTTATCAGGTGTCCTCTAAAGCGCCTTATAGGGTGCCCTATTAGGGACATTATAGGGTGCCTTGGCGGACAGTGCACTTTATAATGTGCCCTATGGAGTGCCTTCTAGAGTGCCTTATGCGGCACCTTAGGTTACGGCACGTGAGGGTGTGTTTGCTGGTAGCACTAATTAAAATATACATAACATGCCTCAAAAAGCAATACTTACACGCAACAGCTAATGCCTCAGCCAGCCATATGCATTAGGAACACTGGGGGATCGAACTCATGACCCCTGTACCATCAGTCACTGTATTAAGCATTGTTCTACACCTCTGTTTCTGTGTTTGCATGTCTGCGCGCCTACTTATGAGTACCGCGCGTTAACGTGCTTAGCGGCATCTCGCTTGATAATGTGCGCAGCGTGCGTTATCACGCGATAATCCCATTTTGCTACATTAAGACCGACATGTCCACTCCTTTTATGGCAGCCTGCACACTATTGCCGGGTGCACGTTAAGACTGCTTAGTAAACATGCCCTCATGTTTATGCCACAGTATTAAAAGAAATATCCAAAAGGAGGAATCATCCAGTTCCCAGCAAAGCCCAGTTGAAAATAAACCAGTCAGTAGGCAAATGTAACATTATTTATTTTGACTGGATTACATGACTTGTTAAAACAAAAAATGTTCAAGGCAGGCCACAATCAAGGATAAGACATAGCTAACAACAGCTTTCACAAAAATACAAGACTATACTATAATCACGTCATTATTCTGGATGTCAGCCAGAAAGATGTAACAATAGCCCAAGGTTTATCACTGGACCCACAAGGTGGTTTCCTGTTCACCAGGATTTTTTCTGTTTCTCTTTCATATATTCTGCACACCCGCCTTTTAACCTCTCAGTTACTTTCGGCTATTGCTTATCCTTCTCTTTCTCTCTCTCTCCAATTGCCTTTCTTCTCCAGGTACATATTTCAAATTCTAAAACTCTGTTCATTGATGCAGTCATAAGTAGAACCAAAGTGAAGTACATCCCACGGCCAGCGTGCTCACTTGAGCAAGAATGAACTGAGCTCATTGCGGCATGACCATTTCAGTTTTTCATGTATAGGATACAAACATTTGCTGATGTATTTATTTAACAGGTTTTTTATACTGCTTTATCATTTCAGGCAAAGTGTTTATATTGTAACTTAAACTTGGTACTGCACATTAAACAGGGACATTGGTAACTTGGATTATTTTTGAGGCAATGGAGGGTTAAGTGACTTGCCCAAGGCTGCAAGGAGTACTAGTGGGAATTGAACCCTGGTCTCTTAGCTCCCAAGCCAGTGCTCTAACTGTTAGGCTATTCCTCCACCCCTTAATAAATAAAATAATAAAAAAAGCATCATTCACGTGTGCTTTTATACTTCTAAGACTGCTAATGAATCCAGTTGGCATGTACCAACTCTGGTTTACTGCAGCAATACTCTTTATTTTAAACATTCTTCTTTTATGGTGCCATCATTTTTTTAAACGGTGAATTCAGTAGTAACAACACAAGAAATCTGAGCCTTCTTTTCCCAGAACAGGCATGCACAGGCAGCAGAGGTATGAGAGTCATGACAAAGAGGCCTACAGACAAAGCTGCAAATTTAGGCCTCATTTACTAAAGTGCATTAAGCTTTTACAGTTAATAGCCAAAATTAACAAGTGATAACTGCAAATGTCTGTGTCTCTGTGGGGACTTTCCCAGGGCTGCTGCTGTGCATTTGATACAGAGAAAAGCTTGATACCGCATGGCAGTAAATGTGTGATGCACTTAGCTATATCTCTTATTGTGGCTTTTACGGCTGTGTGTTATTTGCCATGTTAACGGTTAACTCTAAGTTGCAGTACCCACCCATAATGGTGCTTTCCACATTACCTGCAACTATTAATGCAACTACTTATTTCTATATTTAACAGTTTTTTAGGGTTACCAACTTTTTCACCGAGAAAAACCCGACACCTGTGGCTCGCCATGCTCCACCCATTCTCCGCCCCTAGTCCCACCCCTGCCCCGCCCCCAGCCCCACCCACAAAAATTACCGAGGATACGTGTAGGCTAACTTCCTTGGTCAGATAATAATTAAACTGGGAACCCCAAAATCCAAACATGAAATGTACAACACTGGAGAAATAAAACTATAAAGTAATTTCCTCTTGCACTAAACAAAAACGCAAAGATGTTATCAATACACACTCCCCAGACCAAACATATTCCAGCTAATAAATTCAAAATAAAAAGTATTTTTCTACCTTCTGTTTGGGCGTTTTATTTTTCAGTTGCAATTGCTCCAGTCACTTTCTTCTGGTTTCTTCGTGTCTTCTGCGAGCTATCCATTTGTCCTTTCTTCTCTTTTAGATGTTTTCCATTTTCTCTCTATTTCTGCTTTAACATACTGATTGTTTCCCTTTTGCTCTTTCCCCCAATTCTTTCCTTATTCCTTTATCATCCATTTAAATTTCACCCTTCCATTCTCAAGCCCCTCTTACTCTCCCAATACCCGGCCCATCGTAGACTTTTCTTCCACACAAAATATTTTTCCCCTCTCTACTCATTCCCCATCTATTCTAGTCCTCCCCCAAAATCAGTTCCCTTATAGTTCTAGACCCACCCAGCATCCACTCCCTTCTAGTCCCATTCTCCCATGCCCCACATCAGCCCATTTCCAATCCTATTCCAGCTCTTCATAAGCCCATTTCCAGTGCTAGCCTCCCCCCCCACATCACAGCCCATTTCCAGTCCAAGTCCCCCATCACAGCCTATTTCCAGTCCTAGGCCCCCCCCCCCCATCACATCCCATTTGCAGTCCGAGTCCCCCTGCATCATCACAGCCCATTTGCAGTCCTACCCCCCCCCCCCACCATCACAGTCCATTTGCAGTCCTAGCCCCCCTAATCACAGCCTATTTCCAGTCCAAGTTCCCCCTCCCTCCACCATAGCCCATTTCCAGTCCAAGTTCCCCCCCCATAGCCCTTTTCCAGTCCAGGTCCCCCTCCCCATCACAACCCATTTCCAGTCCATGTCCGCCCCCCCACATAGCCCTTTTACAGTCCAGGTCCCCCTCCCCATCACAGCCCATTTCTTTCCAGTCCAATGCCCTCCCCATAGCCCTTTTCCATTCCAGGTCCCCCCCCCATCAAAACCCATTTCCAGTCCATGCCCCCCCCCCCTAGCCCTTTTCCAGTCCAGGTCCCCCTCCCCATCAAAACCCATTTCCAGTCCATGTCCCCCCCCCCAAGCCCTGTTACAGGCCAGGTCCCCTCCCATCACAGCCCATTTATTTCCAGTCCAATTCCCCCCCCCCATAGCCCTTTTCCGGTCAAGGTCCCCCCCCCCCCCATCACAACCCATTTCCAGTCAAATTCCCCCCTCCTAGCCCTTTTCCAGTCCAGGTCCCCTCCCCCCATCAAAGCCCAGGCAGTCCTTGGCCTCCCTCCCCCCAAACCGCGGCTGTCTGAGGCTTTAGAGGGAGCCGGGGAAGCCCGCGCGAGGCTCCGGCTCCCTCTGAACAGCTGCCAGCGTGAAGAGCCTTTTCCTTCACGCTGGCGGCTGTTCCTGTGAAGCCGCGAATGCTGGGAAAGGTTAAAGGGCATTGCCTTTAACCTTTTCCACCAATCGCGGCTTCACAGGAACAGCCGCCAGCGTGAAGGTAAAGGCTCTTCACGCTGGCAGCTGTACAGAGGGAGCCGGGGCCTCGCGCGGGCTTCCCCGGCTCCCTCTGAAGCCCTCCGGGTTGGGAGAAAAGCCGGTTTTTTTGCTCTGGCCGCTCCCGATCTTGCGGCCAGAGCAAAAAAACCGGCTTTTCAAGGGCCGGTTTTGCCTCTGCGCCGGCAGCCGGCCTGGCCATGGAAAAACCGGCCAGGCCGGCTGAAAACCGGCCAGTTGGCAACCCTACAGTTTTTTTATACCATTTTATCATTTCAGTCAAAGTGGTTTACATTGAAACTTAAACATTAAACAGGGACGTTGATAACTTGGATTTTTTTTAGGCAATGGAGGGTTAAGTGACTTGCCCAAGGCCACAAGGAGTGCTAGTGGGAATTGAAGCCTGATCCGTTGGATCCCAAGGCAGTGCTAACCATTAGGCTACTCCTCTAACCTATAGTACTACTATGGGATATTCTGACCCCTGAATCTGTCCCGGCACCGCATTCCGCTCCCCTCAGATCCCTGCATGCACAGAGGGCTTGTGGGGGAAGCACTGGACAGGGGTGGGAGGGGGAGTGCTGGAGGCAGAGTGGGCAGAGCGGGGACGGGCCCATGAATCTACTTTCAGAGGGTCTATTCAGGTCTAGGGTTGCCAACTGGCCGGTTTTCAGCCGGCCTGGCCGGTTTTTCCATGGCCAGGCCGGCTGCCGGCGCAGAGGCAAAACCGGCCCTTGAAAAGCCGGTTTTTTTGCTCTGGCCGCAAGATCGGGAGCGGCCAGAGCAAAAAAAACGGCTTTTCTCCCAACCCGGAGAGCTTCAGAGGGAGCCGGGGAAGCCCGCGCGAGGCCCCGGCTCCCTCTGAACAGCCGCCAGCGTGAAGAGCCTTTACCTTCACGCTGGCGGCTGTTCCTGTGAAGCGGCGAATGCTGGGAAAGGTTAAAGGGCATTGCTTTTAACCTTTCCCACCAATCGCGGCTTCACAGGAACAGCCGCCAGCATGAAGGAAAAGGCTCTTCACGCTGGCGGCTGTTCAGAGGCAGCCGGGGCCTTGCGCGGGCTTCCCCAGCTCCCTCTAAAGCCTCAGACAGCCGCGGTTTTGGGGGGGGAGGCCAAGGACTGCCTGGGCTGTGATGGGGGGAGGGGGCCTGGACTGGAAAAGGGCTAGGAGGGGGGAATTTGACTGGAAATGGGTTGTGAATGTGGGGGGGGGGGGGACCTGGACCGGAAAAGGGCTATGGGGGGGGGGACTTGGACTGGAAAGAAATGGGCTGTGATGGGAGGGGACCTGGACTGTAAAAGGGCTATGGGGGGGGGGGGACATGGACTGGAAATGGGTTTTGATGGGGAGGGGGACCTGGACTGGAAAAGGGCTGGGGGGGGGACATGGACTGGAAATGGGATGTGATGGGGAGGGGGACCTGGACTGGAAAAGGGCTATGGGGGAGGGGGAACCTGGACTGGAAGAGGGCTATGGGGGGGGGGGAATGGACTGGAAATGGGCTATGGCGGAGGGAGGGGGAACTTGGACTGGAAAACGGCTGTGATTCGGGGGACTTGGACTGGAAATGGGTTGTGAAGGGGGGGCTGGACTGGAAAAGGGCTATGGGGGGGCATAGGACTGGAAAGAAATGGGCTGTGATGGGGAGGGGGACCAGTACTGAAAAATTGCTATGGTGTGAGACAATGACACGAAATGGTTGTTGATGGGGAGGGGGACCTGGACTGGAAAAGGGCTATGGGGGGGGGGACATGGACTGGAAATGGGTTTTGATGGGGAGGGGGACCTGGACTGGAAAAGGGCTATGGGGGGGGGGGACATGGACTGGAAATGGGTTGTGATGGGGAGGGGGACCTGGACTGGAAAAGGGCTATGGGGGGGTGGGGGGAACTTTTACTTGAAATGGGAAATGGTGGAGGGAGGGGGAAATTTTACTGGAAATAGGCTGTGATTAGGGGGGCTAGGACTGCAAATGGACTGTGATGGTGGGGGGGGGTAGGACTGCAAATGGGCTGTGATGGTGCGGGGGGACTCCGACTGCAAATGGGATGTGATGGGGGGGGGGGCTAGGACTGGAAATAGGCTGTGATGGGGGACTTGGACTGGAAATGGGCTGTGATGGGGGGGGGCTAGGACTGGAAATGATCTGTGATGTGAGGGCTAGCACTGGAAATTGGCTGATGAAGAGCTGGAATAGGACTGGAAATGGGCTGATGTGGGGCATGGGAGAATGGGATTAGAAGGGAGTGGATGCTGGGTGGGTCTAGAACTATAAGGGAACTGATTTTGGGGGAGGACTAGAATAGATGGGGAATGAGTGGAGAGGGGAAAAATATTTTGTGTGGAAGAAAAGTCTATGATGGGCTGGGTATTGGGAGAGTGAGGGGCTTGAGAATAGAAGGGTGAAATTTAAATGGATGATAAAGGAATAAGGAAAGAATTGGGGGAAAGAGCAAAAGGGAAACAATCAGTATGTTAAAGCAGAAATAGAGAGAAAATGGAAAACATCTAAAAGAGAAGAAAGGACAAATGGATAGCTCGCAGAAGACACGAAGAAACCAGAAGAAAGTGACTGGAGCAATTGCAACTGAAAAATAAAACGCCCAAACAGAAGGTAGAAAAATACTTTTTATTTTGAATTTATTAGCTGGAATATGTTTGGTCTGGGAAGTGTGTATTGATAACATCTTTGCGTTTTTGTTTAGTGCAAGAGGAAATTACTTTATAGTTTTATTTCTCCAGTGTTGTACATTTCATGTTTGGATTTTGGGGTTCCCAGTTTAATTATTATCTGACCAAGGAAGTTAGCCTACACGTATCCTCAGTAATGTTTGTGGGTGGGGCTGGGGGCGGGGCAGGGGTGGGACTAGGGGGCGGAGAATGGGTGGAGCATGGCGAGCCACAGGTGTCGGGTTTTTCTCGGTGAAAAAGTTGGTATCCCTATTCAGGTCACAGCCCTGTATGTCCGGCGAGGCCAAGATGGATGGGGGACTTATTCCACCTTGGAGGTGGAATAAGTTCCGGAGGCTGCAGCGATCAGGGCACGCAGACGCCCTGAAGTGTCGCAGAAGCAGCAGTGAAGGCCTTGCCGCCTGATCCCAGCCCAGGATGCCCCTGCCGTCAGGTAGTGGCGAAAGAGGAGCGAGTGTTGGGTTGACTGTGCTCCTGCTGGGATTCATGTAAGAGACAACTCCTGCTCGATAGAGCTTACTGTCTATTCAAGATAGACAAACAGGACAAATAAGAGATTAGGGAGTTTTCTGTAGGCCAATATTTAAGCTTTGTGGTTGGCGTTCTCTTTCAATGCTGGTTGTGACATTTAAAGATACATACCCAGATATTCAGTGCCAGCCGATATCTAAATAATGGTGTTAAAAATCGTTATCGGAATTGTGGAGGTGGTTATTAATGCTGCTATCTGCATGGCCATTCACATAACGTAGTACAGCTGTATATTTGTATTTATTTATTTAGCAGAGTTTATATACCGCTTTTCTCTGGGTCAAAGCAGTTTACATAGAACACAAATATACCAACTGATTTACATTGAACAAGCATACTATATACAGTGTAAATTTTTACATTTAACAGTTAACTATGTACAAAGAGTGATAATACCTGGTTGTTATAATTTTTGTGGAGTATAGAGGGGGTGTGCAGGGCGGGAGCTTATGTTGGGTTAAAATGCTCGGCAAAGAGGTGTGGGCCAGATATTCAACTTGGTATGGCTAAGTGCCATAGCTGCTTAGCACTGCCTGCCGACCCCAAACCCTGGATATTCACTTCCGCGGCTATGGAAGTGAATATCCGAATCTGGCCACGCTATCCGGAACCACCAAGGCTAACCATGCAGCATCGATATTGGATACTGCACGGTTAGCCTCGGAGCCTATAAGATAAGCGAGGGTTTTCCTGTTAGTGGGATAAATGTTTAAAATATCAGACCTAAGGGTATTACAGGAAACTAGGGGGTTAAGACATAAAGCTAACTGCATTGGCGGTTTAAAACAAAAATTGGTACACGCTAACAGTGAACATGCTACATTAACTGTTGGTGCGCAGTAATTCTGACCTTAAAAAAACTAACAGTTCGGTAAATAGGTCCTTTAGTTTGCAAATTGGGGTTTTTGTGACAAAAAACTCAAAAATGCCAAAAGCATACAAAAATATAGAAATTTGTGGAGTATGCTTGTTTTTGAAAATCTTTTCCCATTTGTGGAAACAATGGTAGTTTTGTTGGATTGCGAACAGTAAAATTCTCGTAGTTCTGTACATGTGACATTTTATTCAAATTAAAAACTTAACGAGCTGTTGCGATGTAAAATCACGCAGAGAAGTCAGTTTTGGAAATCATTGCAGAACACGGCTTCATAGGTTGTTTTTTTCATAAGTCTTACCTGTGACAAAATTCCATGCAAAAGCTCGCTGCGATGGTCATTTGCATCCATATCAGACTTTTGTATGGAGAAACTGCTAATGCGCAGGAAATCCCAGGGACTACTCCACTGGAAGTGCCTCAATCCTGCTTTGCATGGACCATCTCCAAGGGGATTCCATCATCCATGTTCATTTTATTCTTTTCTTCTGTCTGTTGAAGCTGCCAAAGAAGTTTCCAAATTGTAACCATGGTTTCTGTGATATGGATACCATTCTACTGAGAACTGAATTATGACCAGCAGGTAATTTCTTCAAGATCATCAGATGACCTTCAGACAGAAAGAAATTTTGGACCCTGTCTGGACCATACCAAGCTAGAAATGCACCCTATGCAATAAATGGATCTAGGTCCTCCCTCTATCCAGCCATGTTCAGTAATTCACTCTTTTTGTGCTTCTTGGAAGTCCACTGATGATGTCAGTGCCCCCTTCTGTGATTGCGCCCTGTATGGCTGTAACACTCGCACAGCTCTTGGTATGGCCTTGGTCCCTGTTGACCTGAGTTGCATGTCAACTGATGATTTCGTGCATTGGTCCTCAACCCAGTCCTTGGTCACACACACCTAGTCAACTGAGGTTTCAGGATTCCCACAGTGAATATACTTGAGATAGATTTGCATGCAGTGGCTCCAATGTAGGAAGATCTATCTCATGCATGTTTATTATGAATGTCTTGAAAACCTGACTGGCTGGGTGTGTCCTGAGGACTAGATTGAGAACCACTGCTCTTGAGCTCTGTGCCAGACCAGTAAGTGATGATGTGATTTTATTTATGTATTAGAAACATTTATATCCCACCAATCGCTTGTAGGAATAAGGTTACTGTGGGACAGGAGAGACACTAGATGTCTGCCATTCTCATTTTTTTCCTTTATTGGTCTTTATTCTTTACTTCATCCTGTATCTTTTCTTATTTAAATTGTATTTCTTTTCCAATTTTAATTATTTGTTTTATTGTTGTAAACCACTCTGTTAATGCCATGGGTGGTATTAAATTTAAATAAATGATAAACAACAGTTTGAATTGCAATATATAAGTTATATTAGGGTCATATTAGGATAGTTTTCTGAGGGTCATCCAAAAACTCCAATTTACATAAATTCATAATGGCAAAAATGTCTCAGTAGAAGGTGCTTTCAAGAACTTCAACTTCTTATTTTGCCTGGAGAATGAAATGAAATACCTGATGTCCTTGCTGGAGAGGAGGAATAGCCTAATGGCTAGAGCAGTGGGCTATTGAGAAGGGAAGCCAGCTTCAATCTCATTGCCACCCTTTGTGATCTTGGACAAACCACTTAACCCTCCATCACCTCAAGCCTTCTGGGAGCAGGAAACTTACCCCCTGAACCTGAACATCACTCCATCCTCTCAAGCCTTCTGGGAGCAGGAAACTTACCCCCTGAACCTGAACGTCACTCTATCCCCTCAAGCCTTCTGGGAGCAGGAAACTTACCCCCTGAACCTGAACATCACTCCATCCTCTCAAGCCTTCTGGGAGCAGGAAACTTACCCCCTGAACCTGAACGTCACTCTATCCCCTCAAGCCTTCTGGGAGCAGGAAACTTACCCCCTGAACCTGAACGTCACTCCATCCTCTCAAGCCTTCTGGGAGCAGGAAACTTACCCCCTGAACCTGAATGCCACTCTATCCCCTCAAGCCTTCTGGGAGCAGGAAGCCTACCCCCTGAACCTGAACGCCACTCCATCCCCTCAAGTCTTCCTCAAGCCTTCTGGGAGCAGGAAGCTTACCCCCTGAACCTGAACGTCACTCCATCCCCTCAAGCCTTCTGGGAGCAGGAAACTTACCCCCTGAACCTGAACGTCACTCTATCCCCTCAAGCCTTCTGGGAGCAGGAAGCCTACCCCCTGAACCTGAACGCCACTCCATCCCCTCAAGTCTTCCTCAAGCCTTCTGGGAGCAGGAAGCTTACCCCCTGAACCTGAATGTCACTCCATCCCCTCAAGCCTTCTGGGAGCAGGAAACTTACCCCCTGAACCTGAACGCCACGCTATCCTCTCAAGCCTTCTGGGAGCAGGAAACTTACCCCCTGAACCTGAACGCCACTCCATCCCCTCAAGCCTTCTGGGAGCAGGAAACTTACCCCTGAACCTGAACGCCACTCCATCCCCTCAAGCCTTTTGGGAGCAGGAAATCTACCCCCTGAACCTGAATGCCACTCCATCCCCTCAAGCCTTCTGGGAGCAGGAAACTTACCCCTGAACCTGAACGCCACTCCATCCCCTCAAGCCTTTTGGGAGCAGGAAATCTACCCCCTGAACCTGAACGCCACTCCATCCCCTCAAGCCTTCTGGGAGCAGGAAACTTACCCCCTGAACCTGAACGCCACTCCATCACCTCAAGCCTTCTGGGAGCAGGAAGCCTACCCCCTGAACCTGAACGCCACTCCATCCCCTCAAGCCTTCTGGGAGCAGGAAACTTACCCCTGAACCTGAACGCCACTCCATCCCCTCAAGCCTTCTGGGAGCAGGAAACTTACCCCCTGAACCTGAACGCCACTCCATCCCCTCAAGCCTTCTGGGAGCAGGAAATCTACCCCCTGAACCTGAACGCCACTCCATCCCCTCAAGCCTTCTGGGAGCAGGAAACTTACCCCCTGAACCTGAACGCCACTCCATCCCCTCAAGCCTTCTGGGAGCAGGAAATCTACCCCCTGAACCTGAACGCCACTCCATCTCCTCAAGCCTTCTGGGAGCAGGAAATCTACCCCCTGAACCTGAACACAACTTGCCTTGAACTTCGGAGAAAGGCATGCGCTATATTCAATTTATTGTCAATGCCAATTTAATTATTTAATCAAATATTTTTGGTAATCTCGCTGTCTTACTCGGCTGGGACTTATGAATCTGTTTGCGGACCCTCTCTCTTATCCTTTCACGCATAGTACACCTCACACTCTGCAGCCTGCTCCGAGGATATAGCATTTGCAATTCTCATAAACTAGAAAAAGCAGAGTATCCTCCGATGGGTACTTAAAACCAAAAGAAGAATGAATGAGCAGAGAAAGTGATTCTAGAGGTGAAGACACTGGCAATTGAATCGTTTCATAAATCAGAGGGAAAATCTATTTCTCTCAAAGGGTTCTGCTTTGTGGTAGAGTTTTATATTTTGGTTCCAGCTTTTCTTATCTCTCCCCCTCCCCATACACACACATCTTATATTGCTCGCATTTTCTTATTATAGTGTCTCTTCTTGGTAATGATACATAATTTAGTCCTTGAAACAGAAGATCCTTAGTTGTCAGGAAATGAAGGGAAACCTGGTGATCCATTGGGATCTATGGAATTGAAAGAGAAAGAAAATGTGGCAGATGAGATCAACCTCATTGTCCTTGTCCACTGTTATATTTTGTGGGTGTTTCTTGCTCAAGTTCTACCATTCTCAAGTTCTCATATCTCAATAGTTTTTATGTCTACTATCAGTAGTAACTAAGTAAAAAAAATCTGGTTTCTCCTAGTTAAATCCATACACTACTCACCTGCAGTGTTTTAGATAGTGGATGCCCCCCAACTGAATTTTTGCCAGTGTTTAGAAATTTCCAGAGTTTTCAAAAATGAGCCGATATGAGAATAGTCGCAAAAAATATCAGTCATTTTTATTTCATGTCATATATTAAAAGCAGCAAGGCCGGATGTCTGGTCAGATTTGAGAGGGGGACAGCATACTCTTCTGCCTCAGCTTTCAGAGTACTGCAGCCAAATCTGACAAGTCTATGGGATATGTTTACTTAAGAGGGTTAAGGGAGAGTAGCAGTCCAAGATGGCGGATGGTGCTAGTTTGCAGAGCGTCGATGGGGAAACGCAAGGGAAAGGTGCAAGCAAAAGTCCCCTCACAGCCCAGCTCTTCCCCGCCAGTGTTGTTTCTTCTATTTTGCCTTACCCGCTTCTCCCAGACATGCAGGAAGTGGACTCTGGAGGGCAGCTATTGAGGTCGGGACCTGAGATAGGGAGTCCAGATTTGATCTCCGGCTCTGACATCTCTTTCAGTCCGGAGCAACAGGTACCCTTCGCCTAGCCGCTTGCACCCCCAGTGGGTCTGACTCAAGCGTGTGAATCGATTACTGAGAGCGCCAGAATTTCACCGCCTCGAGGGGGGGCCGTTCCTGCAGCTGTGGATGCTGAATTGTTGATCAACTGGCAGTTGAGGCAGTGTTGGTGGGGCGAACGGTGCAGAATTTGGCAGCGGTGAGCTCAGCTTCGGCAGTGGTTACTTCTTTGGAAATGGGAGTTTGTTGCCTTGGCATTTCAACAGGTCAGTCGTCAGTGGCCCCTCTGCAGCCTGCTTTCTCACTAAGGCGTCCTGACATTTTTTCATTGGAAACTATCTGGCAGGCAATTTCTGATTTGGGTGCAGCCTTCGTCCCGACGATTGATTCCCTTTCATCTACAGTTTCTTCCTTAGACCAGCAGGTTGTCAAGGTGGAGGAAGACATTCAGGACCTTTAAAGACTCTCTCCAAGATATAAAGAGCAGTTGGGGAAGATTGTTAGTTCTGAGCAACTGTTGATTAAGGACAATACTCTTCTTCGTAGTAAAGTACAGATTCTAGAAAATACAGTGAGACAGTCTAATTTACATTTTATTAATTTTCCTAAAGTACCTTTGATGTCACCTCATGACCTGTTTAAAAGATATTTGGTAGAGATTTTGAAGGTTTCGCCAGAGGCAATCCCTCCTGCATCTAAGGTTTATTTGCCTATGAGACAGGTTCGCCAGAAGCCATAGCAGGTTCAGGGCATTTCAATGGATGTGCTGGATATCTTGGCTGTTTTAGAGTCTTCTGACTCTGTTAGTGCAGTAACTGTGACTCTCCTGATGTCACTTGCCCTATCTGTGGACCGAGATTGGCTCTTAAAGTTATTTTCTCAGCATAAAGATGAGCTATTTCTCTCTTGTAAGGTCAGAATTTATCCTGACAGTTCGCGTGAGACATAGCGGCGCAGGAGGGAATTTTTGCTGCTGGGACCTGGTGTATTGCAGCTTGGAGCTTTGTACTTCCTTAAATATCCCTGTAAGTGTATTATAAGATATAGATCAGTGAGATATGTCTTTACCGATCCTGGTCAATTAACTGCCTTTGTGTCTACTCAGTGTGTCTTACAGGATTCTGCTCAAAGTAGAGTAACTTAGTACCCGTTTGATTAGTTAATTTGCTGTTCCTGGCAATCATTTGGTCTTTTTTCCTTTTGAGGTTTAATGATAAAATGTGTCATATAGCGTTTGGCCTGCCCCAGATGTAGTGGGCTTGTGTCTTTATTTGGAAAATTGTTTCTTGTTTTTGTTTTTTTTCCTGTATGACGTATGTTTAATTTACCTCCAATGTAAGACTTTTCTTTGCAAGTAGTTTACTTGAATATGTAGTAGAAATTCATTAAAGATATAATTAAAAAAAAAAAAGAAAAAAAAAGAGTATTAAGGGAGCACCAGATTATGAGCGTAAATGGCAGCATTAAGGATGTTTGTGTGCAATAAAGGACAGGGTGGGGAGTAGGCATTCCGGTAGTAAGGGGACTTGGCTCCACTTAATGGACATTAACAAGATACTGGGCGGTAAGGTAGCCAGCATGCACCTTAACACCCGAAAATGGCAGTCACCTTGATGCAGGATAAGGGAGCCCTCATGAAAATCACATTTTAGGTGATGGATGGAAGGAAAGGTAAGAGCTGATGGACATGTCAGATCCATATGCATCCTAGGTGTTAGTCAGTAAGAGGGATGATAATGTGGGAGACAGCTGTACTGTATCGGTGAGGGGTGCTCATGTAATCGGCTGTAAAGTCAGTGTGTGGTATAGGATAGGGAAGAAGTGTGCCCTGGTGGAGCCAGCATGGCCACATTGTGGGCATCAAAAGGATGACCGAGCACGAGTGATGACGCAGATCATTCACAAGAGAGGTACGAATGATACGTCATAATGAATAAAATGTTCCTGTGTGGGCCATGGTGTAGCAGCTAGCAGGAGAATACATGACTGTACATGATGGGCATATGCTAATAGATAGGCTGAGGGTATGGCCTTGCTGCCCCGATGTACCTGATAGGACCGTATAAATGCAGTTGTAGTGTATGTGCAGAAACAGTAGCTATGCCCCAGGGAAGTTCCAGTGCCTGCATGTACTGCATAGATGTGATGGAGCCAAAGATGTTCAGTCACAGTTATGATGAAATAGTCCAATCGTGTACAACTCGTGTGTCATACATCTGCAGGGTGAACATGTTTGACCCTTTGCAATAGGCTACAGCAGAGCCAATAAAGTCACGATGTCAGATGGGCCGTCAGAGGGACATTCATGTGACCGTCACACTTGGGGCCCATGGGGAGCAGGTGAGGCTGTCATGCAGACATTGAGTACACCACATAGCTTCTGGGTATGTGAACATAGGCTTTGATCAGCAATGCCACCCACAAAGGGCACAGTCTCAACATGTATGGTACTGTTCCCCCCATCCCTACGCCCACACCAACATTCACTCCAGGCACTGCCTTCCCATATGGCAGCGGGCGATGCAGAGACCAACATGACATCCTGTGGCACATTTCGGCAGCTGGAATTGTGCATGCACCATTCAGAGGGAATAAGAAGAAATGTAAAGAAAAGCCTACTGACAGTCTTCCTTCCTCTCAGAAATTCTCAGTGGTTGGGACAGGTTACCTCAGGCCGGAGGGCCGGGGGATCAATTCCCGCATGCGGACAAGCAACTTCAGGCCGGAGGGACTGGGGTCTCTAGTCCCATGGCCACTCCTTGTGGCCTTGGGCAAGCCACTTAACCCTCCATTGCCTCAGGTACACTTAGATTGTGAGCCCTTCGGGGACAAGGGAATAAAAAGTACCTGTTAGTATACATGTAAACCGCACTGATTCTAAAGAGCGCGGTATAAAAATAAATAAATAAATTGTGCGAATGTGCCATCTGTGCCCTGAGCCCTCACTTTATAACCACACATTTCCTTCTGCAAAATGTGAAGTGGCATTTTAGAAAGGGCATCCAAGCCAAATTGGGAATGTCCAGGGTGGAACGTGCAGAAAAACGCCTGGGACATCTATGTCTCCAGACAATTTCAGGAACGTACAGTAGATGTCCCCAACATGATGTCCATGCTGGCGGTCACATAGACATCCCCCTTAGGAAAGGGATGGGAACGTCCATCTCAAGCAAGCTAACATAAGCGGATGTTCAGTGGCATGGCAAAATAAAACACGAGCCCCATTTCCCATCGGAGTTCGTTGACATATTGAAAATAAAGGGGGTATCAGTGTAGCTCCTTCTCCACACCTTCCAGATGTTTGCCTGACCAAATGAGCACTTTTCAGATGCCTGTTTGTACCTGGAGCAAGTATAACCTTAGGCACGACTCTGGATGTCCAGAAGGCTTCTGAGATCAGGCAGGGACATACAGGTTCTTGAGTAGGGTTGCCAACTGGCTCCTGATGCGCCCGACAGGCTTCATCCAGTTCTATGTTTACCCCATTGCATGAAGGGACTTGTAGTTTTGCTTTTCTTATGGAGTGCAATGGAGAAATCAGAACTACATGTCCCTGCATGCAATGGAGTAAACCCAGGACTGGATCAAGCCTGTCGGGCGCATCTGGAGCCAGTTGGCAACCCTATTCTTGAGAATGTCCTGGCCATGCCTCCACCATGTCTGCTCACGTCAGATCCAGCTCCTAAAATGGCTTTGGAGACATCTCTGTGCTTTGGTCATCTCTAGGCCCGTTTTCAGATGTCCAAAAACACAAGTAAAGAAGGAAAATCTTTCAATAAAAAAGGAAGCCTCAAAGCTCCAGGCATCAGTGAGAATGGCAACAAAGGAAAAAGAAAGTGCTAAAATTAGAAAAAAAAATCCAAAGGAAATATATCCAGAAAATCTCTCCTGGAGGAGCAGTGAGGGGGAGGAGTAAGAAAGATATGTTAATAACTTTACTTTTGAATGCCTCTAGGAGGCGCTGCTGTTCTCTCCAATCTCACATGCAATAGCCTATCACATAATGCAAAATCAGCCAAGCATAAGGGAGGCTGAAAAGCAGAGACATGTACTCAATGTTCATGTAAGGGAGGGAGAAGATAGATGGGAGGAGGGGCAGGAGCGGGGAGAGGTGCTGGAGAACCAGAAAGCCTTTCTGCTGTCTTCCAGCCTCCCTGATATCAAATGGGGCCCGTGGAGAGATGTGACAGATGACAAAGTCAGAGAACTACTCTAACAAAACACAGCAATATATTAGCTCCAGACAGCAGTGGAAGGTGACTTCTGTACAGAAAAGCAGATTACAAAGCTAGCTTGCATTTGAGAAATATATTAAGGATGTTATGTATCTGCAGCAGCTTGCATGGTGCTATAAAAGAACTGCCTTCTTTCACACAAGGAAGAAATTCTCTGCTAACATATTTGGTCAATTAAAGGAGGCAATTAAGTAATCTGCTGCAGTCAGAAAGAAAAAGCTATAAACCTTTAGCTACAAGCAGACATCATAAATTAGACTTTCACATTAAAATAAATACATTACAGAAGATAAAATCCAGAGACTGACTGGTCTCAGAAGTTGCAGGGGAAACACACTTAGCAAAAGAACATGCCGGCATGCGCAATACATGCTCCGTGTCGACAGAGCAGGAAGGCCACAGGGTAGATACGGGGAAGGACAGTATTAAATAGAGGGGCTGGAGGTACCTAGCTTTTCATTAGAAACACTAGTTAAATAAAAAAGAGAAACAAAAAGGAATGAAGGGGATACCTTTTTATTGGACTAACTTAGTACATTTGTAGATTAGCTTTCTAAGGTTAAAACCTTGTTTCCTTTTTATTTAACTACCATTATAGTGGACTAACACGGCTATCGCATTACTTTATTGGAAACACTATAACGTGTCATACACTAAAGGAAAAATAGAAATATGACGTTGCAATATGACCAACAACGAAGGGAATATGACTAGAGGAAAAAAAGGTTCTCATGGGAGAAACCAGCGGCGGACTTTCTACTTAGGATTATACATGGAACCGGCGCGGCAATGGTAGTGCTTCAGTTAACAATAAAAAATGGAAAACATGAAAATGTATTTTTTTTTAAGTAAATGTTGTTGCACTATAATATTGTTTTGCCATCTACAGATGAGGTTTTAAGAAAAGACAATACCAAACTAAGAATGGTCTAATATAAAAAAAGAAAAAAAATACTGGCCAGTATACAAAAGATAGTTATGTGTCCATTGCTGGGCTGAACGTATGGCTGCTTTTAAAAAAAATATCTGGGGGCCTGATACATATAGGGTCATGTTTACTAAAGGACACGCCAATGTCATGCGCTTGAGCTGCAAAACCAGTGGAGAAGTCCATGCTAACTTTCGGGGGCATGTGTGCCATCCCCCTCCAATTACCCTGTTGGTAACGTGCATGTACCGCCACCCTTGAGACGACATTCACACTTAGGGGTATGTTTACTAAACCGTCCTAATGTTACCGGTGCTAGTTGCAGCGATAATGTGAAGAATGCCATATAAGGAGTGGGCGTTCCGGTCCTAAGGTAGCAAGAATATGTATTGCGCGATAGTGGGCGCCGTGGCACTTTAACGCGCGTTAACCCTAAGTACATGCCAGCACAATGCTAGAAGCTATAATGATGTAGCCCACTGGTTACTGCAGTGACTGTGGAGGCAGAGAACATGGGTTTGATCCTGCAGTGGTGTAATCTAAAAAGGCTGTCTGAGGCATTTTCTTTTAATTTAAATCAGTGCTGCCAGCAAAAACACCCTCACAGTGCTGTAACCTAAGGTGCCTCATAAGGCGCCCTATAAGGCGCCCCATAGGTCACATTATAAAGTGCCCTGTCTGCCAAGGCACCCTATAATGTGCCCTATAGGGCGCCTTACAGGGCGCCCTATGAGGCACCTTAGGCTACAGCACTGTGAGGGTGTTTCTGCTGGCAGCATTGATTTAAATTAAAAGAAAATGCCTCAGACAGCCTTTTGAAATTACACCACTGTGGGATCAAACCCATGACCTCTGCCTCCACAGTCATTGAAATAACCAGTAGGCTACATCTCTACAGCTACTACCACACTGCTGGCTGGCTACAGAAAGACTGCAGGTCACCACACAAACTGTCTGCTATGCTTACCAGGATAGGGTAAACCCACCCGTACCCATGATGCACTGCACATGCAGATCAGCAGTCTACAGCTGATCACATATTTATTATTTATTTTTATTTATTAACAATTCTTATATACCGCACTATTAGACATCAGCGCGGTTTACATTGAACAAAAAACATCCGACAATTTACATATGTCGGGTCATTACATTTAACAGGAAGTATAACTTGGCGAAATAGGGGAAACTAAATACAATGAGGGTTATCTGATAAAGGATATCCTGGTTAACTATATACAATGGTGGTACAATAGTACATGGAACAATTTACTATTTACATTGTGAAGTTGGCCTGTTGCGAGGTTCTATCTGTTTGACCACTTCTGCTATTTGCCTGGGGGTTATGTTCGGAGCTGTCAATGAGATATTTAAGGAAGAGGAAATGTTTCAGTGCATAATGGGGTATGCATAATGGGGTATGCACCCCCACAGCACCTAGGCCTGGTAGGGGGAACTGACCGTGTGTGTTACTGGCACAGAGTAGCTACAAACCGTGACATTGTGCTCACCCTGAGGGTGAGGCGGGGCACCCAGCACCAGGTCCGCAGCACCTGGCTTGACTGAGATAGGCTATGCTGCAGGCCCCCATCAGTGCCAGTGTGTGATAGGTAGTCCTTGCAGACACACCTAGGATACAACTGTGTCCATCTGTATTTCCCCATCACATCTAGCCCTTGTGGACTATGATGCACCCAGAATAGTGCATATCCTGTGTGGATGCCATGGTCACATGTTATAGGTGAAGGGGGGTGTTTGGACCCAAAAGCGGATTATGTAGCACCACCCAACCCACCCTCCCCTCTGTGGCTCAGGGTGGGGGAAAGGATCTCCCACCAACAGATCCACATTGTACATTTCTGCAATGGTGGCAGTAGAAAGGACCATCAACCCCAGTCCTGCTGGGGAACAGGCACCCTACAGGGCAGTCAATGAAGATCTGTATGCATCACATAAGGCAATGGCAGACAGGCTGAATGCTGGAGAAGCTCAGCTGCCCCCACCACTATCTGACATTCACCAGCAGAGGGCACAGTCAGTCTCCAGCCACTGCACCCTGCAAGGTGTTCCAGCCATACACATGCTAACTGCAGACAGTGTGCTAGCTAGTACATAGTGCATGGAAGAACTGTGTGCACCCAAACATGGCATGTGAGCACACACACCAAACAGGTATATCAGTGATTGGGCACCAGAAATGAGAACCCATAAATATCACTTGAAAGAAATGCTGCAGAGCACTATGGGGGAACTTAGCCATGCCGTGGTCACTGCTCAGTCAGGGTGAGAGTGACCTCCCAACATGACATGCTGTGGCCACTCTGTCCATGCAGGTGGTGGTCGGGCACTACAATGTCCCAACCATTGCCATATACTCTGTGCAGATGCATCCTGCCCAGGCCACCCTGTCCGGGCCATACCCAAAGTACCTTGCTCCTCATTATACACATTGGCAGGCTAACACTGGAAACAGTGCAAGCAGTGTGGGCTCAGTAAGGTGTAGGCAGCTACAACACACTGGATAGACAGACACACACTCCCACAGCTATGCCAGCATTGTGCAAATATAGAGGTTTGTGGCAGCCCTGGCTGCCACATCGGTCCTGGGCACAGTGGAGGCATTGCTATGGTATGCAAAACAGTTAGGGTCACTCCCCGGGGTAGTAAACACTGTCAGAATCAATAACTGAAACACATTCAACAGATATAAGAAAGGTTGCTATGAGGAATCTCTATAAACAAATTGTGTTTAACTTAGGATTTGTTATCTGACATTAATCATAGCAACCTTTTGATATATGTGGAATGTGTTCCCAAGTTTAGGACGGCATTGCTAAGGTATGCAGGTGCCAACAGTCTGACTCTCCATGAGGCGTTGGATAGTGGAGCCTGTGGGTGTGGGTGTTTGTACCCCTGTTGGCCTTTGCTCTAGGGCTGAGTTTCCCCAACTCCGGTCCTGGTGGGCCAAACACTGTTCAGGTTTTCATGCTGTCCCTAATGAATATGCATGAGATACATTTGCATACAATGGGGGCGGTGCATACAAATGCAGCACAGGCATATTTATTAGGGACAGCATGAAACCTGAATGGTGTTTGGCCCTCCAGGACTGCAGTTGGGAAACTCTGTTCTAGGGATTGCACATGTTTATGGTGTCTGTGCTCTGTAGGGTAAAATATAGGCATTTCAGGCATGTTTATTTTATCTGCAATAAAGGTTCCGTATTTATTACCATGGTTTAGTACTGAGTAAAATATGGGGACAGGGTTGGCAGGAGCCACAGCTGGAACTTGAATTTGTGACCTTCTGCTCCTGAACACACTGGCTGTGTGTTCTGCACCAAACTGTTGCCACAGGTGCAGATCATTCCCTGGGGATACCATGACTGTTCGTCAGACAGACCTTGTCTGTTGCAGTGCACGGCACCCACCTAAACGGGGCTTGGCCGTGGTCTGCTCTGGGCAGATGCCACTGCCCCCTCCGCCACCAGCACCCCTCCGCCACCTTGCTGACATGCCCTTATGCCGGTGGTTCTGGTGGTGCGCAGTCCCAGACCATCCAGTGTGCCGGTAGGCAGCTGCCTATGGTGTGGGTTCTCGGGTAGGGGTGCCTACATGGACTTGCGTGCTTCCCCCCGGCACCGCCTGCCAATGTTATGTGCCCTTGGGGGTACCTGCTGGGTAATATCCCCTGTGACACTGTGGGACACACACTCGTGCCCATGTTGGACCCTTGTCAGTTGATGTCTTGCTGCTTTCCAGTTTTGGCATTCCTATGTGCCACCTAGGCATCTGCCTAGTCTGCACTGTGCCCCAGCTGGACCACATCCAACGGGATATCTTCTTAATAAACTTCACTCTTATAATCACTCAACACATTTTGTATATATGTAACATAAAACAAGAGAAGGTCTCAGAATTAATAGCACTTCATGCTGGACTAAAACACATCCAACGCTTGTGCTTATTTTGCATCAATGACCTTTTCTCTTGCAAAAGCAACCACTACTGGAGCATACCACAGCAAGCACGATAAGCAAAAAAACTCATCTTCAAATCTCACTGCAACAGCGTGTCTACTTCGTGCTTAACCCGACTCAGCTCCTGTCAGTGTGATGATGAATCCCAGTGAATCCCAACGCCTTACTCAGGCGCCACCATCGCGTTTCACTTGTAACATTTCTTGTGTTGAGCTTTGGGAGATAGTCGGTTTTGGTTTTGGGGATTGCGGGGCTATAGTAAGTAGCTGGTGATTGAATGTGTCTACGTTTATGTAGTCGTGAAGTCGTATAGACGTCATGAAGAGGTTGACGTTTTTTTCAAAAGGGGGTTTAAATCACTGGTAACTGCCCACATCTCCATGCGTGGCGTTTTTTTGAGGATCAAGTTGTTTGAGAGGATCCGAGAGGGAGACGCATGTAGCAGTTATTGCTGTTTGGGTAAGGTGATCAGTTTGATATAAAGGAAAGTTTTATTAATAGGATGTATGGGAGTTTTTTAAATCACTTACAGTTGTTTTTATGTTTGTATATTTTTTAGAATTTTGAGTCTGGGTAATCCCCTGAGGAAACGTTACAAGTGAAACGCGATGGTGGCGCCTGAGTACGGCGTTGGGATTCACTGGGATTCATCATCACACTGACAGGAGCTGAGTTGGATTGAGCATGAAGCAGATACGCTGTTGCAGTGAGATTTGAAGATGAGTTTTTTTGCTTATCGTGCTTGCTGTGGTATGCTCCAGTAGTGGTTGTTTTTGCAAGAGAAAAGGTCATTGATGCAAAATAAGCACAAGCGTTGGATGTGTTTTAGTCCAGCATGAAGTGCTGGTAAGTCTGAGACCTTCTCTTGTTTTATGTTACATATTGTGGTGAGGAATGCCCTCAAGAAGAGATGGAAATAGGGGAAAATCCTGTTGGAGTAAATAACACTGCACTGACACACAGGATTTTCAAGTCAGAAATGAAAGGAACACAGCTCTCTGCTGAGCTCGGGCCACACCTCAGCTCAGAGGAGGAGACAGGCTTGTTCACTGATTGGTCACGCCCAGGGGAAGGTCAGGGAGTGCAGGGAAGTGAACTCTTTTTAAATCCTCAAGCAATGCAGAGAGAGAGGAGAGAAACGAGAGAGATGGGAGAGACGAGAGAGATGGGAAGCAGTTCAGGAAGGAGTTCAGGAAGAACTGCCAGAAGGATAAGCAAGCTAGAACCTTGGAGCAGAGCAGAACCTGGGAGCAGTGAACATTGGAGCAAGGAACAACCTTGGAAGAAACGTTACTGCAAGGTAGAGCCCGGGAACAAGAAAGCTAGCAGAGCAAGCACATGGAGTAATGGTAGTTGGACCTACAGCAGTCAAGGCTATAACGGCAGCAGAGAAAGCCAAGGGGAAAGCTATCAGCCTAACAATTACCAGAAGGGCAGTGGAAATAGCAATAAGAAAGCTGAGCTCCAGAGCCTGGGAGATAGCAGGAGAAAAGGTACCAGCACTTATCTAAAAGTCCCTGTCAAAGGTAAAGCTGATATTTCTTATTTCAACTCCTTGCTTGAGAAGCCTTTTACTTATGCTAACGTCCAAAAGACAAACCGAGCACAGTCAGCTAATAGCAAGTGGGGGAAGGGACTTACCCTTGATGAGAGCTATCCCTCTGATAAAAGCAGGACAGCTGAACCCCCTGGGGTGGGAGCCATAAGCAAGCTTTTATCAGAAAAGGAGGATGGTCATTCTAATGAAAATGTGCACAGACAAGCTGAATTGCTTTTAAGCCAACTTCAGGAGTTTCTGGAAAGAAAGTCAGGGAAAGGTAATAAACCTGACAAAGATACCACTAACTCTAGCTCTGAAGAAAGTATGCAGGTGGATGTTTGTTTGCCTACAATAGAATATGATCCTTCTGCCATGGACTGTTCGACATGTCTAATAGAAAACAGCAGGGTTAAAGAGCATTGAAAACTGTATGAAGGAATACAGAGTAAGTTTGCCATACCTGCTGCCACTTGGAAAACTTTACAAGTTGTTTAACAAGCTTAATCACCTGTTGAAAGTAAGAAGCCGTGCTGCAAAGAAAAGCAGCTGTTTCAGTTTATGTGTTTTTCCTTGAGTGACTACATGAGGCAGTGCCTAGTGGAAAGTCAGAGGAACTGTGAAACAGCCATATAGTGCTGAGTTAATTTCTGTTGCATTTCCTGTGTTTCTGTTTCAACCTTTATGTTGGAGTTGCATCCTTTTTGCGTTTGTTGTACTGAACTTTGATGCGCTGGAGAAAAATCCCCACAAATAAATATTCTTGCAGCCTTTACTACTCGAGTCATAACTACAGCTCAGTCCTTAAGGGAGACAAGCAAACTACAGGTACCAGAATTCCTGGTGACAACTGACACAGCTTTATTCCAAAAAGGACATTCCAAAGGCCACTCCTGCCTGTAAGCCCTTGGGCCCAGGTAGGAGCGTCGCAATATATACAACATGTGTTGAGTGATTATAAGAGTGAAGTTTATTAAGAAGATATCACGTTGGATGGTGTCCACCTTTATGATATGTATTGAGTGACTTTTAACGTTATTTGACAATATATGACTCAGAGAAATTGACCTATTCCAGCTGGACCACAGCATGTGCCGCCTGCAGTCCCCTGTATCCCATTTTCAGCATCTGTACAGTTGCCGTTTCCTACATGCCCACTCTGCTTTTACTGCACATGTACACGCCATAACAAACCTGCCCAATATAAATGACAGAAACCCTGATCACCGCTATTTCAATGTGGGATCATTCACTTTGTAGGGGGACAGAGCATAGGCCCTTCAAACATGATATCTTCCTTTTTACGCTTTGTCAGTAGTGTTGCTTTATGTTTATCATTAATATCACTATTGGCCAGCTTGGTTATTGGGATTTCAGATGTGGTTCTGGTCATTTTCTATGTTTATTTGCCTTTTTGGTTCCTGCACATGTATCACTACTATCACTTTTCTGGGTTTCCCTGCCTTTGCTGTACATTGCTGACTGAAATGGTTTCTCTCTCCTGCAAATGTGCCTCTAGCGCGAGGTGCTAATTTTCAGACCTTCATTTCACAGCGTCACAGCTCCCCGCCCACTCTCCGCCCATTGACCCCTATCTTTGCCCTCTGGGGAGCCTTACTCCGCCCTACAGACCCGGCTTTCACAGCGTTAGTGTGCCTTAACGCTGCTGCCGTTATTGCGCGATAACGTCGGCGCTGCTACGTTAAGACGGCTTAGTAAACATACCCCTTAGTGCCTGCCAATAACACCTGTGTAACTGTGATGCACCTTGAATGCCCACATTCCATTCCTAACTTGCTCAGTCCCCTCCCAATCGTGCACTAAGTGGTTAGCATGAGATTGTTTCCCAAAGACCCCATGCTGTTAACATGGCACCCTTACCAGGCAAAAACCCCACACGAACAGTTAGTGCAAATGAGTAAACATTTCCCTTAATGCTATACATATAAATCCGCTACACATATAGTTCTATGTTCACAGCAAAAAGGGCAGGATGAAAGCTTTCCAGGGGCCGGGCAGCAAATACATACAGATTCTACATAAATGCATGGATATTCAGCCTCTGCATGTGTGGATTATACGTTTGACTTAGATGATGGGACGTTCCAGGGCATTCTGGAGGTGGAGCGGAGGTTGCACCAGGAGGTAACTGGGCAGCGGCGATATTGAGCCACTGCTTGGTTATTATGAAGCGGTGAAAGTTGGCACCTGACAGGGTGGCCTAACTTTCACTGCATAAGCTAACCAGTCAGCAGTTGAATATCGTTGCTGCCCAGTTAGCTTCTTTGCTATCCAGCTGACTCAGATGTTCAAATGTCGACGGCCAGTTATGGTCCCAGCATTGAATATCCGGGTCTTTAGTTCAGCAGCGACGGCTAGCTTCTGCCACGGAATATCGGTTCCATTATATTTGTATATTCAGCAGCACTAGCTATATGTATTGTGCCACTGAATAAAGGGATAATTTGAAACGTCTAGATTAGATGTTTCAAATTATTCCCCAGACATTTCAAATATTGACTCTGAGCTCTTAAATTTAGGCACCTAATTAAGGATACTAAATTTCTCCTCTGTTTTCATCCAGACTTAGGAGCCTAAGATTTCAGCTAAAAATTTATTTTAATTTAAGAGCTTAAAAGTTATGGGGGACATATTCAAAGCAGTTTAGCCTCTGAATATCACCATAGATCAAAGAAAAGGTGCCTGGTTAAAACCAGGGCAGTCTGTGGGCGGATCGGGGGACAGTCCTGGTGGCTAGCCGGTCAGTGGTAATATTCAGCCATGTGATGGGGTCTATAGAATGTTACCTGCTCCTCTCCAAAGGGATTATCAAGTCCACTTTAAGAGGGTCTGCAGCCCACAGTTCAGGGCTGGGAGGGTGTGACTCAGAGAGAGAGGTTAAGAGCCCAGCAGGCTGCAGGAGGGAGAAAGGCCTGTGGAGCCAGGAGTCCTTCTACTGAAAGCTATGCAGAGGAGTTCTGAGGTAGGAACTTTAACTGGGGCGGGAGGAAGGGCCGGGAGAACTAGCTTTGTGGAGGTTTAACAAGCTGGGATAGAAGTAAAGCTGTTTTTGTTTTCTCTGAACTGCTATCTGGCCTGTGTTGTACAGAAAACCTCTTCCCACCATACGCCACAAGCCACTAACTGGATAGCTAAACCAGGTCAATGGCTGTCCTAACTATATCTGGCTAGCAGCTGAATATCACCACTGACCGGATAGCGACTGTGCCATCTAGCGTAACAAGATATTCAGCGCCGGATGTTGGATAAACAATGCCTGAAGTTGAGTTAAAGTGGCATAGCCAGGTGCTTCAAACATGCTTGGCCACTGCCCCTGAATATCTGCCCCATGCTTATAAATTTAGGCCTGCCATTAATTTTTCTGAATTTATGAGCCTAGTGCCTGAGACTCAGTGCTAAGCTCCTACATTTTTTCCCATTCTAAATTTGCCCCTGTTACTGCGCACAGTAGTAGGCCCCTACATTTAGAACTTTAGTGAATTTGGCTATAAATTTAGTTACTCGGCCCTAGTAAATTTTCAGAGGCCAGTTGATGAGCATGACTCTCAAAGTTAGGAGCATAAATCCTTTGAATAGCATCCTCAGAACTATTTAAGTCCCATGCTCTCTGTAAGCTGAAATTTAATTTGTTGTTTGCATTGAGAAGTGTTTGACAGAGCTGGCCCTAGGTTTGCAAGGTATTTAGTGAATAGAGCCAACAACGTTTTTGAGCACTTTCAGAAACATAAAATGTAGCTTTGCATATACTTTTATTCAAACAAATAAAAGAACTTGCTGAAAAAGGGATACTTTTGTAAATAAAGCTCCTGGCCCCCAGCCTCAAGTTTTTTTTTTTCTGTTTCACTCGCCTCCCAGGTTAGAAACAGCCTTTCTGACGCTGGTGACACATTCATGTACGTGTGGATAGGGATCAGGATTTCAAAGTGTGTGCACACATGTGGTCGCTGAGGCGCTGAATGATAGACACTGTACATGAAGGTATCTACAGTAACTGGGTGATTCATTAAGATGAGGTTAATTGATAGAGAACATTCACGGCAAGACATATTTTCATCTTCTAGCTATAAAATAGACTTCAACAAAGGTTTAGCAAAGGCTAAGTGAGATCTTGATGTTTGAGGATTGCTATGATTGTAAAAAAAAAAAAAAATACAGATAGTACAATTTGCTAGCTGGTAAGCCAGAAATAGATTTTGAGAAATATTGTTTTAATTTTGCATAATCATGCATTAAATTTATGCAAACAACTTCAAGGTTGCCACCTGACGCAGGTCAACCCTGACAGATTGGGCTGAGGAGAGCCCACACAGTCGGAAACTGAGATAATTTCCAATACAGCCTGGCATAGCAGTGAGGTTTATTTGTGTCACGGTGTGCACACAATTAACCCATTTGGAGACATTATCCCTTCAGAAATAGTGGAGATTGGGAGACACACACACTGAAGGGGATGTGTGCTGCTGTGTTTAAGGGAGAAACAGGAGACCAGAGGAGTGGAAGAGTGGCCTAGTGGTTGGGGCAAGGTACTTCAGGCCGGAAGGTTGGGGGTTCAAATCCCACTAGAGGACAGCAACCTTGGGCCGGAAGGACTGGGGTTTCTAGTCCCACAGGTGCTCCTTGTGGTCTTGGGCAAGCCACTTAACCCTCCATAGCCCACATTCCCTGTAAAATAGTTTTCTCCAAGTTATAATGCCCTGTTCAATGTAATTTCAGTTTGTTCAATGTAAACCACACTGATGCAGAATAGCACGGTATATAAGAGAATGTAAATAAATAAAAAAAGTTTTAGGTTCAAGAAGAAACAAGTAGAGGTGATTCCCATAAATGTTATCTGTGGTCAGTCAGGAAGAAGGTAGTGATGGCAGAAGAAAAGGCTGAGTGGGATAGCCAGGTGAGACCGATTAAGGTGTTACTTACAGGCTGATGCAGAAAGCTAGCGCGGACTTTCTGAGCCCATAACGCCATGTTTAAGCACGTTTTTACGATCCTCACCATGCAGGAAATAGACGTAAACACTGGTGGAAAAACTAGCGCTTAATTAACACCACTCGTATTTAAATGAATGCTAATTATTAAATGTATTTTAATCTGCTGGGCTGGTATGCAAATCATGGCTACACCTAATGCAGAGACAGGCGGAGATTATTTTGCAACCAGCCATAGCGCCAAAATTTTAACTGCAGGGTCTGATTAGAAGTAAACCTCTAACGCTGGCCCTGAAGGTATTTTGATGGCACTGGGTGCTTTCACCGATGCCTAGATCTTCTCCCCCAATGATCAGGCATCGGGCAAAGCCCCCGATGCCATCAAAACACTGTTAGGGCTGTGCTGACAAAAAAAGAATCCCTGGTGCCCCATCCCCCCAACATTAGGAGACAGAGAGATAGTCTCCAGCAGCTCTGGAAACCGGCTGTTGCTGTTCCTGCTCCCTGTAGTCAACAATAGGCCCTTATGAGCATTTTTGTAGCAAAATCTCTGTTTGGCAATACAGTAAAAAAAATGCAAATTAGCCACCGGTCTTGGACAGCAAGCCAAACTAGCGCAGACGTCTTGTGTGCATGTGTTTGGCTTGCTATCCTAGTTTAACACTGCGGTGGCTCATTTACATGTGCATACCCTGACCTTTCTGCACCACACTTTAAAATGTGTGCGTTGTCACGAACGTTAAAAAAATCGATCCCGCGCGGGTCTTTCTGCATCAGCCTGTTCGACAGAACAGGATATCTCATAATGTGAAAGGTAACTTCTAGGGAGACAGAGGTAAGTGCCAGCCAGAGAAGGTAGAGGCGACCAGAGCAGGACTGCAGCAGGTCTAGAGCTAGCTCAGAGGTGGGGAGTATTTCTGGGAGTAAACTGCAGGGGCTTAGCTGCATGGCAGGATACAGCTGTTAAGGAGTTGTTTTCTTGCTGTAAGACATTGAATACCAACCTGCATGTGAACGCCTGCTCATCATGCCTGTCACACGTGGAGGTCTCTGGAAATGGAACATTGTTGTTACTTGTGACAGGCCAGGACATGGAATAAAAACACTATTTGCTGCAAGTCAGGCAATCGTCCAGAGCAGGTCATGAGCGATGAATTGTCAGTAGGATTATCAGCTGTGGAAAAACAGTCCCACCAACCAATCCCATCTCTCATTTTTCTTTTTTACAAGCAGACACCATGGACCTTCTTTCATTTCCAACTCCTCCCAAGACTTATGGCCCTATACAAGCTATCTTGCCTGGTGGCTTGAGTGTGGCAGCTGCAATGGCATGCTCTGCAGACTGGGACTAAGTGAGAGCAGGGTCATCATGGCTCATGGAAGAGGACTGCATGCTTACTCAGTCCCCAGCCCGGGTGCCTGCAGAGCCTGCCAGGCCACGGAGGATGGCTCTCTGCTTCCAAAGGAAAGGTCTGTGGAGACTACAGTAGAAAAAGGGCTTGTCAAGAAGAATAGGTCTGTGGGGAGGGGAGAACAGAGGGTGTGAAGGCCAGTGGTGGGCAGAATAATGGTTATTACATTGTCAATTTAAAGGTCCTACCAGCCACTGGTCTCCTTTCAACAAAACCAGCCAGGCTGGTCAAATAGCAACTAGTTGGCAATCCTACTTATTACATGGGTTCACCCAGCTGTGCCTTTGCCCTTGCCCCTGCCCCATGGACTCTTGGGATTGTGGTTCCAGGTTTGTAAGGAAAGGTAACACTACAAGTCCATAGATGCAATGGGTCACTGCCTGAAGGATTGACCTAGATCAGATGGCAAGTAGGTCTAGAAACGGAGACCTGTAATTGCAGCACCACGGAAACAAATGTGAACTGGTGCAGTTTGGTAATAATTTCTTTGAAAAAATTAGTGCTTCAAGCCATTTTGGGAGTTTTTTCTAAGCCCCAGAGAAGTTCCAGCCTTTTCAGCGAGGCTGTGAATGCTGCAGCGGAATCCCCTGCGAGTTCCTTCCAAGGAAGATGTGTGAAAGAACACGCTCGCACAACCCTGCCTGGGTCTGCTGAAGTATGTGTCACGTCATTACTACAGCTTGCACTTTCACTCTGAAAATTATCTCAGGAAAACTACCCACACACAATTACACCTTAAAATTTGTCTGAGCGGTTTTTCTAAGATACTTAGAATTTTGCAAATTATGCGTGTAAGTACAGGCTACGGCTAGGGAGGAAGGGTACCTTAGCTCCAGGTCTGAGCAAGAAAACATGGCGTCATTACCTTGCCCCTCCCTATTTATCCCATGACAGCAACCGTGTCATTTCCAAGCAGACAAATTGAAGCAATGATGCATTTCCCCCTTAATGGGCAAAATATAAAAATAATGGATGTAAATTCTAAAAATAAGCATATTCAAATCACTAAATTGAAAATAACATTTTTTTTCTACCTCCTCGGTCTCCATTGCTGGAATCGGGGACAGGAGGCTGCCAAACAGCTGGCAGTGGGGCATACAGCTCTAAAACAGGAGACAATTCCCGAAAATCAGGGCCATCTGGTAACCTTAGAACAGGCTTCTGCTCAAATCCACTCCCAGGGAGACCTCTTCTCGCAGCGTTTCATAGCACTATTATGTATATTTACTTGCACACAGGTAGGACGATTTTTGCCTATCTGTTTTACTCGCAGAAATAGCTCAGAAACTTACCCTCCCTAGGAATGGGCAAAGATCACGTCAAATAGGCAGCACAATGATTACATTCACCTAGGACACTGACATTTGGGTCAATGTCACAAGGTATGGGTGAAGAAGCCGGGAAATATTAAGCCTTTTGTGAAGTGCTGTATCAGAGCCAGGGCCAGATTTACCTTGAGTGAGGCCCTATGCCAACAAAAATTGTGGGCCCCCAGAAAAAATAAAAACGAGATCAACTTACCAAAACAGAAATGGCAATAGATGTATAGAATTGCCTGACATAAAGAGGCAATAGGGACAAAATCAGCATCGGAATTCAAGAAATACATTAAAAAAGACATATTCCAGTTAATAAATTCAAAATAAAAAGTATTTTTCTACCTTCTGTTTGGGCATTTTTTCAGTCGCAATTGCTCCAGTCACTTTCTTCTGGTTTCTTTGTATCTTCTGCGAGCTATCCATTTGTCCTTTCTTCTCTTTTAGATGTTTTCCATTCTCTCTCTATTTCTGCTTTAACATACTGATTGTTTCCCTTTTGCTCTTTCCCCCAATTCTTTCCTTATTCCTTTATCATCCATTTAAATTTCACCCTTCCATTTTCAAGCCCCTCTTACTCTCCCAATACCCAGCCCATCATAGACTTTTCTTCCACACAAAATATTTTTCCCCTCTCCATTCTCATTCCCCATCCATTCTAGTCCTCCCCCAAAATCAGTTCCCTTATAGTTCTAGACCCACCCAGCACCCACTCCCTTCTAGTCCCATTCTCCCATGCCCCACATCAGCCCATTTCCAGTCCTATTCTAGCTCTTCATCAGCCCATTTCCAGTGCTAGCCTTCACATCACAGGCCATTTCCAGTCCTAGCCCCCCCCATCACAGCCTATTTCCAGTCCTAGCCCCCACCATCACATCCCATTTGCAGTCCGAGTCCCCCTGCACCATCACAGCCCATTTGCAGTCCTAGTTCCCCCCCCCCACCACCATCACAGCCCATTTGCAGTCCAAGTTACCCCCCCCCCCATAGCCCTTTTCCGGTCCAGGTCCCCCCCCCTCACAACCCATTTCCAGTCCAAGTCCCCCCCCCCATAGCCCTTTTCCGGTCCAGGTACCCCTCCCCATCACAACCCAATTCCAGTCCATGTCCCCCCCCCCCATAGCCCTTTTACAGCCCATTTCTTTCCAGTCGTAGCCCCCCCCCGCATAGCCCTTTTCCGGCCATGGTCCCCCCCCTTCACAACCCATTTCCAGTCCAAGTCCCCCCCCATAGCCCTTTTACTGTTCAGGTCCCCCCCCCATCACAGCCCATTTCTTTCCAGTCCAAGTCCCCCCCCATAACCCTTTTCCGGTCCCGGTCCCCCCCCATCAGATCCCATTTCCAGTCCTAGTCCCCCCCCATAGCCCTTTTACAGTTGAGGTTTCCCCCCCCCCATATCACAGCCCATTTCTTTCCAGTCCAAGTCCCCCCCCCCATAGCCCTTTTCCGGTCCAGGTCCCCCCCCATCACACCCCATTTCCAGTCCAAGTCCCCCCCCCATAGCTCTTTTACAGTTCAGGTTCCCCCCCCCCCCATATCACAGCCCATTTCTTTCCAGTCCAAGTCCCCCCCCCTAGCCCTTTTCCGGTCCAGGTCCCCCCCCCAATCACAGCCCATGCAGTCCTTGGCCCCCCCCGACCAGCACCGCGGCTGTCTGAGAGGCTTCAGAGGGAGCCGGGTAAGCTCGCGCGAGGCCCCGGCTCCCTCTGTACAGCCGCCAGCGTGAAGAGCCTTTTCCTTCACGCTGGCGGCTGTATCTGTGAAGCCGCGAATGCTGGGAAAGGTTAAAGGGCATTGCCTTTAACCTTTCCCAGCAATCGCGGCTTTACAGATACAGCCGCCAGCGTGAAGGAAAAGGCTCTTCACGCTGGCGGCTGTACAGAGGGAGCCGGGGCCTCGCGCGAGCTTACCCGGCTCCCTCTGAAGCCCTGCGGTGTGTGGGCCGGCCCCGGGTGGGCCCTTGCCAGCTGTGGGCCCTACGCCATGGCGTACATGGCATATAGATAAATCCGGCCCTGATCAGAGCTAAAGCCACACGGGCAACACTTCCCAAAATGGGCCAGACCAGAGCCATAGTGACATGTAGCCACTGATGGTTTCCACACCAGGAGGAACAGGGATAAAGTGATTTTTATGGATGATCAGTCAAGGTACAGTTACCTATGTCAAGAAAAACAAGGATGAAGTACCGTACAGGCGACAGAACTGTGTAACCACAGCAAGCAACAGACCACAACACAAGCCGCTTGCTCTGTAAACAGACAGTGGAGGCAAGTTCACTGGGACGGAAGTTGAGGACGTTGCGAGGTTTTATGGAATTCAGCATGACAGGGCAATGCCAAAACCACTCAAGCCAAACTGAGTAGCAGAACCTTAACTATAACGGAAGGGTTGCATTTTCCTCGGGCACAGTCACTGTATAAATTGACGCTGTATATTCTGCACTGCTGAATAAATGGAGTGTGGTCCCTGTACCAGGACTATCCATTTAGTTTAGGCCTACACTAAGAGGGTAATTTTATAAAGTCGCATCTAGTGAAGCTTCATTTTTGTGAGTGTCCTTCGTGCCTGTTTTATAAAGTGAACTAGGCACCTACTATACTGTATAAAGTAGGGAAATAAAGGGTGGGATGCACGTGGCAAATCTAGTGCAATCAGCTCCGGCAACCCTAGGGCTGGTGTAAATACCTGTGCCTAGATTTTTAAGGAATGCGCATAAGTTATAGTATTTTATAATTTATGCACATAGATGTATGTTCTGCCTATGCTCCGCCCCTGTGCATGCCCACAGTGAAAGTATGTACCATCAGCCTGACCTGCGTACTTACAGATTAGCGGCTGGTTAAAGTATAAGCGTAAAGGTCCATTCGTGCGCTCAAAATAGGCGATTTACGCAGTTCCTCATAAAATGACCTGCTAAATGTATAAGTTATCCAGATAGTGGCTGAATATCGCTGCTCTTTTAGGGCCTACCCTCACTCTAGAGGATATTCTGTAAGTGATATCTCAAGTCTAAATAAACAAACTATAAATCTGGCCCCATGAATTGTCCGATTCTGATCTACCCAAAAAATACTGGGGAGAAGCAGTAGCTGCAGGCATGTGCCGCAGCGTAGACTTTTTTCAGAGCAGTGAAGAAAACTCCTTATGAATTGTGGAATGGAGAAAAATCTACCACAGGACTCATGAAAGTGGCTGCAAAGTGTTTACATTCTGAAAGATAAATGTACCAAATTACAGAACAGAGAAATGGAAGGAATTTTTTTTGGCTACAGTGAACATACGAAGGGAATCCTGAACCCACGCATAGATAAAGTAAAACAACAGCAACAATGCGACCTTTGTAGAAAACCCAAATAGCAGCACTATGACTCCTGCAAGAACCATCAGAAGTGCGAACACACCGGGGAAAAAAAACAAAACAAAAAAATCTATTCTGAAACAAAACAGAAACTGAGCAAATAGTTGATAAGGAAACTTTAAGCACCTGTTTGCATGTTGCTATAGCTAGGAATGTGAGAAGCTCCCACTCATGCCGATGTGTGAAAACCTTCTCGCAAAATCTAGATGCGGGTTGCAAATGAGCCAACAGTTCATTCATATCCCATGGCTAAATTTTGCAAAAATGGCCTATAAGCTGTGAAATTTTTCACAGCTCAGACAATCAGGGCCTTAGATGGCAACCTCCTTGGAGCAAGACCATCGTGGATCCCTTTACAGCAACAGGATAAAATCAAAATAAACGTAACTATCTAATTTCTCAACAAATAGGGGTGTCCTACACAGAGCAGTGGGTTCACCCCTAAACAAACACATGGGGAGGGGTGGCCTGCAAAGAGCAGCAGGTGCACCTACTCTTGCCATCTTACTGGGCAGACTAAATGGACCATACTGGTCTTTATCTGCCATCATTTACTATGTTACTATGTACAATTTTATACAGTGTGGTATGAATACTGATGGAATTCTATAAATACAGTAATTACATTAATCAGATGTTTCTTTAAGAGGTAAATTATTTATGTATTTTATTTATAATTGATTTGTCTGTTAAGCCACTAGTATCATGTCCAGTGGATAACAGTATAGCATAGCATTCACTACATGATGTGCATGTATTAACAACATTCCTCAGAAAACAAACATCAAAATATATAGCACATAATCCAAAAACAAAAGTATCACAGCTCGCAAATTAAAATCACAATAAAGCTCATTTGTATTCCCTTTCATGTACATTACGATCATCTCAGGCTCATCTTTTAGTCAATTTATCTTTTCATAAAGTAAGATATGAATGAATATGAATATCGATATTTGAACACTGGACCCCTTCCCTGTGGAAATCCCTCATTCGGGAGATTTGAATGGAAAGTTCTGAGAAAAGATTCAAGAATTTACTAAAACTTTGGTTATTCTATGAATCCTATATTGAACATCTCACCTCTTGAAACCTTCGGGCCCCTTTTACTAAAGCCCTCTAAGGATTTGCAATTAAAGCACCAAACAAACGCACGTTAATTGCAAAGCCTCCATGGTAGCTGCTGGGACCATACTGGTCACGCCCCCAGCTGCTGGGGGCATGACCAATATGATCCCAGCAGCTAATGCATGATGGGCCAACCTAATGTACACTCCAACAAGGCGGGTTCACTTAACAACTCCCATGGAGGAGTCATTAGGTGAACTTGTGTTGAGAGCAGCGTTGCCACTGAACACAGCAAAAACTCTGGTGCTTGCAGGAACGTGCTCTCCAGCCCAAACTCTGCCCCACGTGCTAGCATTCCCAATTGTCAGTTGCTGCACGTTAAAATGCACGTTAACTGGCTAACAGGCTTTAGTAAAAGAGGCCCTTAGTCCTAGGTCAGTTTCTCCCCATTATGTCATTTCTTCTGTGTCTCTGAATTAAATATGTCGTTAGGTTGAAATTATTGTTCAATTTGCGTTATTACTTATTTTAATTCATTTATTGTATTTTATGTTATGTTCCTGATATAGTATTTATCTTAAGGTAAACGGCCATGATATCAGCATTTCTGTTTGAATGGTGGTAGATTAAATTCCTCATAAACAAATAAGATAAAAGTGCCAAAATGAGTAAGTAGCAGTGCTAGAACAATCGTCTTTAGTTGGTCTAGGGCCAAGAAAGAGCTAGCATGTCTTAAACACAGTATCATATACCATGTGTGGCAAATCTGCTGAATTTGGAGTTTTCCCTCGATAAAGAACTATCAAACAATACCCTGGAATTCCCATTATAACCCTGGAGAGTCAGCTCAAAAAACTACGGCCTATTGGGAGCCATTTTTTACCAATCAAACGGACCTGAAGATACAAATGACTAACTAATCCAGCATGAGAGGGCATGCACTATAATTATGGGGCGGTTTCATATATATGCGAAATAAATGTTTCTCAGTCCTTTAGCCAGCTGATAGTATAAAAGCTAGAATCACCTACCTTCACATATACTCTTCAGTTTCCTCAAACTCTTTACCAGAGATGCATCCTGTGAAAATCAAAGATTAATAGCACAATAACATCAACTTCAAATACAAAGAATTATCTTAGCATAAGGCTTGAGGATGCAACAAAATACCTAACATTTAGACATTTTAGAAATCGAATGTGCCTATATCAGGGGTAAAATTGTGCAATTCAAGTAGGTATATCTATAATGAAAACATATAAAATATGTGCACGAATGCATACTTTTACATGCTAACATTTATGCCTATTCCTGAACAGATATAAAGATACGGTACAAAGGGGCCGATTTACTGAACCACGTTAGGTTTTTGCAGCTAACACGCCAATAAAGTGCAGATAGCTCCGCATCAGCTGCAAAAGCTGTGCATTATCTGTTGGGGGGCATGTGCAGCTGTGTCCCAGCATATTACACCACACCGCACGTGCAGAGAATGCAGTCAGGCAGCATCATGGATGCAACTAATGGGTGGCATTAGCTACGTGTACACTGTCCGCAAATCCAATGGTTACCACATGTTGTTGAGTTCTGTGGTAACCAGGGGCAGATCTACTATGAAACCAATGAAGCTTAAGCTTCAGGCCCCTAATCACGGAAGGGCCCCAGAAGCGACTTTAGTCCACATTGCTTAACAATTTTGGGTCTACTGTATGAGAAGGGGTTTTTAAAAAATAATAATCTTAACAATAAAGTGTAATTCAATACAAAATAATAGTTAAAATGAAAAGGTTATTAAAGTATCATGTAGGCTAGCCGTAAATGAAAAAACGCTCAAATTAAGGATGTTTCATTCTAAATATATTTAATATAAAATAATTATAAATAATTTTAAACACTTACCATTTATGACAGAAATTAAAACTTTTATTAAAATTATATAAAATTTCCCTAATTTTCATCCCCCCATAACTCGAAAACTATAAGGCACAGGACATTTTTCTTCACACCAGTGACTTTGACATGTGAGATAATCCAGTTCAGCAATTTTACTCAAAATCTGAGATGCAGTGGTTAAATTTTTTTTAAATTTTGTGGGGATCTATCATGCAACAACTCCACTGAAGACGATAACAGTGGTTACCCAGACCTCGTTGCTGGTTGTGAAGGGGTCCCCATAATAGTTTCAGCTTCAAGACCCCAAAAATGTAAGTCTGCCCTGGCGGTAATTGTGTGTTACAGATACACTCACTCTCCATCCTAATCCTGCCTACTCTTGCAGCTAATGCACTTGCTGCAAATAGTGGAGAACATCGCTGCATTATCTGCAGTTGCCCCACGTTACCTGATACTGTGTGCCATCTGCCGCGTGATCAGCTAATGCAGTTTAGTAAACCAGCCCCATAGATGCCTATTTGTCTTTATATAATAGGCTAAAAACTGGTGCCCTCTTAACCTAGGCAACCAGTTATAAAATGGCCCCTGGAAAGTATCTAGTTTGTGCCTAATTTGTAAAGACAAATATGTACCCATCTGGTTTTTTTTTTAATATTAGTGTAAATCCTACAGAGATTGTGTCTACATTTCAGGTATGGACATCATGGCTGCTCAAAGGCAGGTATAAATGCTTGTGCATAGATTCTTGAAGAATGCACATAAATGAAGGTATTTTATAATAGATGTGTGTAGTTAGAGATTGTCCAGACTGTCCAGGCAATGCTTAGATTGTGGGCATAAACATTGGTGTATAACTTATGTGCGTACATGTGCATTAGCGATGGATCCCACTATATCAACAATGAGCAGCCTGACTGAAGACTGAACACGGTTTAGGACAACTATCCAGAGGGTCGCCATGAGTTGACATTGACGACGGCATGAGTCGCCGGCATTTAACAATAGCAGCATGTGCGCATTTTATAAAATAGGTGTGTAAATTGTGACTCCACCCATGTTTTGCTCTTCCCCTGAGCACACTTACTCTACAAGAATGTTCCTAAGTGCACCACATGGACTTCTAGGCATGACCTAATTTTACAAGAGGCCTTTGACTTGCGTAGATCAGCAGTTTATGTGTGGAAAACATTTATACAATTGCCTCATTATTGTGCATTTATCTTTTTCTTTATCTTTATTTAATACTTGGTATACCTTCTTCCAAAACAGGATTAACACAGCAGTTTGCATGGATATATCTAAAGCTTAAAAACATAATTGTTCAAAAGTATGACCAGCAAAGAAGCAATGGGAAACTATAGGAGCTTCAACCCATTGTCTAAACCATAGGTTCCCAAACGTTTTTGCCCCATAGACCATTTGCTGATTTTTTTGTTTTCCGTAGACACCGCTGCCTGCCTAATATTGAATTTTCCTAAACTTATTAACTTCAAATGTGTTTTGACAGCTGACACAGTGCTGCTCACTTTGATAGGGTTTTTTGTAGAGTGGACAATTGTAAAAAAAGAAAAACATGTACAATTTTTATTCATACCTTTATTGAAAAGACACAAAATGCAAGTAAATATTTGGATTTGAAACAAAACAAATCAGAACCTAGTAAAATTCTTACATAAAATTAATACACAAATAATGCTGTTAATGAGAGGGATAAACCTGATGCTCTGACAGCAATTGTTCAATATTTGGCTTCAAATTAGTGAGGTATAGTCTTAAATCTCCACGTCCAGTGATTTGCAATCAGTTTCTTTTTTTCGTAAGAAGATTGACAACCATGCTAAAACCCCTTTCCACGAGGTATGAAGATGGAAAAACTATGAAAAACTTTCTTGTGATAGTCTATAATGCAGGATAAGCAACAGGTATATCTTTCTGAAGCTAGAACTGCTGATACCCCTTTCTGAACTGCACCTTAAGTTCTTCATTAGTGCTTATTCCGATCAGTTCTTGTAATATGACATCCAATTCTTCAATGTCACTGTATGAATTGATAATCCACTGTGGGATTTCCATAGTCAAAATATCCTCAAACCTGGTTTTAAAGTCTGTGTGAAGGATATTTAAATGTTGAACGTAAACCAAAACGGCATCATCCTGGACGTTTGTCAATGACAAGTTGGATAACTGGGAAAATTCTCTCCGTCCAATGTTTTGCTTCATTAGATTTATTCTGGCAAGAAAAGCTGCAAAGATGGACTTTGTTTTTATTAAATTCAAACTGTCACCTTGTAACTGCAAGTTAACCTCATTAAATTTAGTAAAGAAATCTGTTAAATAAGCAATGTCTGGTTTCCATTTGATTAAATTTTCTTTCAAAATGGGATGTTCAGCATCCAAAAACTCTAAAATGGTCTCAAAAAGTGAAAAAAATCTTGTCAAACATAAGCCTTTCGAGAACCAGCATACTTCAGTGTGAAGGAGTAATCGATGAAAGTCCTCATCATTTTCTTCACACACCTGCGCAAATAACCTAGAATTCAACACGTTGCTACAAATCTTGTTTACTGCGTTTATGAGAAATTGAAGAGATTTATGCAATCTGGCACACGGATGAATGACGCAGTGAATTGCAAACACTCCGGGTACATTTTGTTTTAAATGGCTTATAAAACCGCGATAGCGCCCAAACATGGCTAATGCTCCATCTACTGCTGCCGATATTATATGTGATAAAGGGATCACTTTTTCCATGAAATAATCTTTCAAAACATTGAATATTGATTCGCCTTTAGTGTCTGTTGTCAAAGTTCTCGCAAAGAGCAGTTCTTCATGGATTTCTTGGTCCATAACAAAACGAACATATGCCAATAATAGTGCTTTATTATCAGGTAACGTTGAATCGTCCAGTTGAATAGAGAAATGGTTTGTTTGCAGATAATTACACAAGAAGCTTTCAACATCATGACTCATTTCATCAATACATCTTTGAACTGTGTTGTTGCTCAAAGGAATTCTTTTGAGTATATCATATACAGGCTTGTGTAGAACAGTTTTTAAAACCTCTTCAGTGGCTGGCAAAATCAGCTATTCCCCGATAGTATGAGACTTTCCTGATTTTGCTATGAGTAGTGAGATATTGTAAGACACCCGCAAACCATCATCGTCTCTTTTTGACGTTGAAGCGAACACACTGTTCACCGTGGTTCTCATCTGAAGTTTTTCTTTCAGTGTTTTAAAGTATGTCAAATCTTTACTTGTTTTATCAGGGTGACACCTTCTCAGATGATCCTCCAGCTTGGATGGTTTCATAGTGTCATTGCTTAAAACTCTGCTGCACAAAAGGCACATGGGCAGATGTTTGTCCGACAGGGATGGAATGAAGCCGAACTTCAAATAATATCAACGCTATACTGCCTACATTTCTTTTTAGCCTGGGCCATGTTGGGTAGAAGTTATCTGTCGACAAAAATGAAGCTATTTAAATATGATAAGACAGAGCAATTCAAAATTGATTCCTGCCCAGATAACACACAAATATTTTAAAAATATTTTAAAAATATTTTTTAGGAATTTAGGAAAAATCGACTTTACCTAAATTCGCGATCAGCATCTACGGCTCTACGCCATCGGAGGGACTACAAAAATATGTATAAAATTTTGTACTTACTTTTCTTAGGCACTCCTAAAGAAGATGATTTTGATTCACTTTGACTTGTGCCTATTTATATTTTTGAACGTATTTTCAAACTATTTTTCTTCTCAAAACTCAGAAAACAAATGAACAGTGTTTGTCTCTAACACTCTTATTTATAATTGATGAATCAAACAAGTCTGTGCAAAGCTTTGGTACAAGTCTGGACAAGTGTTATTCACTGCACATACGCGCGCAATGCGTTGCTGCTGGTATGAAAACTTGTAAAAACTTGCACATGAACGTAGCACACCACAAAGCAGATAGGTAATGATGTACTCGGGAGTCGCTTCACTGTTCTGTCCCTTTGAATTGGAAAAAGGTTTAAAAGAATTGTTGAACTCATACATTATTTATTCTATCAATTTATATATTTATGCTCTTAAAAAGGAGCTGACCCTTTTTAACCTCCTTGTTTTTAATTTGGCGATTTTCAGCCATCTCAATATCGCTGGAGAACTTTGGAATGATATGCTTCTCGCATGTTTCCTTTGCATATTAAGCCTCCTTTCCTCTGCTAGTTTTGTCTCCTGTCATAAGGAGGTATATTAAATTTTACCAATTGGTTGTATGGTCTTTATACGACAGGTACTTAAACAATTTTATGAAATATAATTTATATATATATATATATATATATATATTGTCATGAGGCTGGAGCCATGGAAGATGCAGCCTTAGAAAAAAACCCTGTTTTGCATAGAGCTGAGAATGTGCAGAGAGTGCAGTTGCATCGCAGCACAGCCAGAGGGGGCAAGAGTAATCCCACAGAGGCTGAAGCAACGTGCTCAGACACTGATTGCATTAGTGGCAATCAGTTGCACCTGAGGCCAAACCCGGGACGTTCAAACCAAAACTCCCTTTATAAGGAGAAGCAGAAAGCAGCAAGACAGAAGGAGAAAGAGAAGGAGAAGGAGAAGGAGATGACGGAGGAGAACCTGCAGGACCTGCAGGACAAGAGGAATGTGGAACAGGAGAGATTCCACGCAGAGTCAGCCCAGAGGGACAGAATCCAGAGGAAGTTTACTCAGACGGATAGAGTCCAGAGGGGCAGAGCACAGAGGGACGGAGTCCAGAGAAAAGCTGCCAGAAGAAACAGTTTGTCTGGTAGGAGTGACTCTCCCAGCCCAAGTAACCTTGTTGGATCTGGATTACAAGGAACAAGGAAGAGAGGTTCCTATTATAAAGATACTTTTTCAGAGAACCACAGAGAGTGGAAATCCTTACCAGGTTTTCCTGAATTCCATGAAAGCAAAGCACTGCACAGAAAAGCTTATCTCCCAAGAGAAGTACGTCAGAAGGAGAGCTCTAGGTGTGGTAATTCCAGGAAGCCAAGGTATGCTGAATCTTTAATTCTAAAGGAAAGCCTTGCTAATAGAAACCCTGTTAAAGTAGCTATTCCCTATAAGGGGAGGGGATGCAAAGCAGAGCTTTTTAAGACAATATCTCACAGCTTAACAGGAAAGTTTTATTGGAAGCAAGATAGACCCTGTAAGTTTGTAACAGGGAGTGAAAACTACTACTCAAGGGAAGAAGCCAGTGACGCTGAGTCTATGGAAATTGAATGTGAGAATATTATTCCCATGCCTCAGGAGGAATCCATGGACTGTAATTTCTGTTCTGCAACTAGTATTAAATCCTTGCTTGAATTGTAGATAGAAAAGAACTGTGCAACAGATGGTGAACCTTATAACCGTTTGTTTGCTGAATTGTTTAAATTGCTTTGCACTAAAAGAAGCCTCAGCTAGGACTTGCATTCAACTGTGAAGCCTATAACAGTTATCTGCTTGAATATTGGTGGAACCCCTTTTGATAAAGAAAGGACTGTCTTTATTTTCTACTTGTCTTAGTGAATCATTGCGTTACAGGGGAAATAAAGCCTTGTTACCCTACACTCTTGGCTTGGATCATTTGTGCTCTCAAGGAGTTTGAACTACAAGGACCAAAATGCACTAGGCCCTTAAAGTCACATCGCTCCTTAAAAATAATAAGTGCGCCGGATGCCCTTATAGCCACTGGCCACTAGGGGCACCTGGTGACAATATATATATAATTTCTATGTCTATTATAAGTATTATGTACACACAATTTGTGTTAGGTGTAATAAGACATTTACGGAACGCCTAAATGTTGATGATGATCTTCCTAAATGGGGGGTCCACTCAAATGGACCCCCCATTTACATCTCGTGCACCCCCAATTTTTTTCTCGCTGACATGGACCCCCTGCAAGTCGAAATCGATCCTTGGGGGTCCATATAGACCACTTTGGGAACCATTGGCTAAACCAATGGTTCTCAACCTTTTTTCTGTTGTGACATACCTAACAGACCATATTCATGTTGTGCGACAGATTGACTGCTACAGTCTGCAGTTGAACAAAAGAAAGAGCTCAAATTACCATTTTATTGTAGTTAAAAATAATGCTTGACTGATGGCAGCAGTGATCATTGGAGGGGGAAGCAGAATTAGAGAGTAATTGTAGAGATTTCAAGAACCTGGCTTCTTGCTTTGGACTTTCCCTAGCCAACAGGCAAAGGAAAGCATGGACCTGCTGTCTATGAAATTTCTGGAGATATACCTCCCAGTTCTTGGTGACACACCAGTGTATCCTGACACACTGGTTGAGAACCACTGGTCTAAAGAGAGCACGCCAGTGTTCAATCACTTATATTTTTGGGCATTCTCTTAGTCTTAACTGTGTTTAACGTAAACCAAGGACACCTTAAGGCAGGAGTCTCAACCCAATCTTTGGGCACACCTAGCCAGTCAGCTTTTCAGGATAATTATATCAGGGGCATGGCCCTGCCTCCATTGTATGCAAATCTCTCTCATGCATATTCATTGTGGGAAAATCTTACTGATATGTCCCTAGGACTAGATTGAGAAGCCCTCCCTTATGAGGAAATTTATAACAGCGCACCTAAAAAATGTGATCAGTATGTGTATTTTATAAAGCCAGCATGTGTGTCTGTGTGCCTTTATAAAATAAGTACTTAATCAAGAAAATAAGAACTTCCATACTGGGCCAGACCAAAGGTCCATCAAACCATTGTCTAGTTTCCAATAGTGAACAATCCAGGCCACTAGTACCTGACAGGATCCCAAAGACTAGATATATTCCATGCTGCCTATCCCCATGGGAACGGTTTAACAACATTTCCTCCAGGAGCTTATCAAATCCTTTTTTTAGCATAAATTCAGCTAGTAACTGCTTTAACCACGTCCTTTTACAATAAATTCCAGAGTTTAATTGTCCATTGAATGATAAAAATATCTTCCATGAATTGGTTTTAAATGTACTACTTTGTAACTTCATCACATGTCCCCTAGTTTTTATGTAAAGTGTAAACAACGTTTTAGGTGCCTTGTTATACATTTCCCCATAAGGCAGAGATGGCGTCCATCTGTCCAAGAAGGGTCGACGTGTCTTCAGTAGCAGACTGGCTAATCTACTGAAGAGGGCTTTAAACTAGATTTGTTGGGAATGGGTGAAGAAGGCTTCCAGGTAAGTGAAACATTAAATATCTTTATAGAAATGGGTAAAAGGGGCAACATCTGGAAAGTGGTGTATATAAATGTCTGTAGCATGTGAAATAAGATCACAGATGTTGAGGCTTTAATGGGAGAGGCTGACTTGGATTTAGTGGTGGTTACAGAGACGTGGTTCACAAACAACCATGACTGGGATGTAATTATACCAGGCTATACTTTATTCAGGAAGGACAGGGTAGGAAGGAGGAGGAGTGGCACCTGTACCGTACCTAGCCCTGTGCGAGCGGTGCAGCCTCACAGGGCGCAAAGGCTTAGAGGGCACATTTTGGCTGCCTGCTGTTGCCCTTCCGCCACCACTTTTTGTTCTCTCAGTGGCAGCAGGGCAACAGCAGCCAGCCAAAATGCACCCCCTAAGCCTTTGCGCGGGTCTTTTTGCAAGTCTAGTCCTCCCTCCTCTGAGGCAAAGTCAGAGCAGGGAGGGATCAGATCTGCTTAAAATTAAGTCTGCTCTGCTCTGCTCTGCTGCTGCCAGCGACTTGCACATCGGGTGTGTGCCCCCCTCCTCCCCATACCTCCGTCCGGCGCCGCAGTGGAGAAAACGGAGGGTGGCAGCAGCAGGGCAAGGGCCAGCAGCAGCTGGATGGAGGTATGGGGAGGAAGGGGGGTGCGTGCCTGATGTGCAAGTCGCACAGGGTGCGATTCTGGCTCCGTACAACCCTGAGTAGCACTATATATAAAAAATATTAGAGCTATGGAAATACAGGGCTTAAAAGAGAGAGAGGAGGCACTGTGGGTAAAACTAGAAAGAGGGAAAGAGAGAACCATTTGCATTGGTGTGATATACAGACCTCCCTCACAGGGAGAAGAAGTGGACAGAAATTTAATAGAAGACATACGCAGTATTGCCAGGAAAGGGGAAGTGCTACTGATAGGGGATTTCAATATGCAGGATGTTGATTGGTGCATCCCTGCTGCGGTGTCATCTAGAAGCAAGGAGATCCTGGATTCTTTTTAGGAAGACGTATTCAGGCAACTGGTAACAGAGCCCAAATGTGAAAGGGCCATAGTGGACTTGCTGCTTACCAATGGTGAAAGTGTTTCTAATGTTGTAGTGGGAGATCATCTCGCATCCAGTGATCACCAGACAGTGAGATTCAGTATTAGGACTAAGGCTAATAAAATCTATTCAAAAGCTAGGATCTTAGACTTTAGGAAAACTAACTTTGCCAAGATAGGGCCATACGTAGAGTCATTAGTGGGATGGGAACAGCTGGGGGATGTAGAAAAACAGTGACAAAAGTGAAAGGGGATATTTTAAGGACAACCAACCTTTTTGTTAGAATGGTAAATAAAGGTAAAAGGAAATGGAGGCCGTTATGGTTCTCAAAAGAATTAGCTGAAAAGATGAAGAAAAAGAGGGAGGCCTTTATGAAATACAAGAGATCACAGAGAGAGGAAGACAGGCATCTATATTTGAAAAAACTTAGAAGCTGGCAAATTAGTCAAGAAAGCAAAGATTAAAAAATACAAAATTGCCAATGTAATAAAATGGGGGATAAGACATTTTTCAGATATGTTAGTGAGAGGAGGAAGGGCAAAGGTGGTATTGTCAGACTCAAGGGTGAAGAGAGGAATATGTAGAAGCTGATGAGGATAAAGCAGAATTGCTTAACAAATATTTCTGTTCTGTGTTCACAGATGAAGAACCAGGAGCAGGACCTCAGAAAACATCCATAAACAGGAATAGAAGCAAGGGGGATCTTGAACGATTTTCAGAAGACTGTGTTCGTGAGGAACTAGCTAAACTAAAAGTAGACAAAGCAATGGGACCGGATGGGATACATCCAAGAATACTGAAGGAACTTGGGGACGTACTAGCAGCTCCACTGACTGACCTTTTCAATGCCTCGTTGGAGTCGGGAGTGGTGCCAAAGGACTGGAGAGAGGCTCATGTGGTGCCTTTACACAAAAGCAGAAGTAAGGATGTGGTTGAAAACTACAGGCCGGTTAGTGTAACTTCGGTGGTGAGTAAATTATTGGAAAAGCTGCTGAAAGAGAAAATAGTGAGGTTTCTGGAGTCCAGCGGATTACAGGATCCGAGGTAGCATGGATTCACCAGAGGCAGGTCTTGTTAGACAAATCTGATCGATTTTTGTGACTGGGTGACCAGGGAGTTAGACTGAGGGAGAGCCCTAGATGTGGTGTATTTCGATTTCAGTAAAGCCTTTGACACCGTTCCACACAGGCGACTTATAAACAAACTGAGCACCATAAGGATGAACCCTAAAGGTTACTGCTTAGGTTAGAAATTGGCTGAGTGGGAGGTGACAAAGGGTACAGGTAAATGGAGCTCACTTTGAGAAGAAGGAGGTTGCCAGTGGAGTGCTTCAGGGATCTGTCCTTGGTCCGATTCTTTTTAACATCTTTGTTAATATTGCGGAAGGGCTGTTTGGTAAGGTTTGCCTCTTTGCGGATGATACCAAAATCTGCAATAGACACCCAGGAAGGCAAAGATAACATGAGGAGGGATCTAGCTAAGCTTGAAGAATGGTCTAGAATTTGGCAGCTGAGATTTAATGCTAAAAAATGCAGGGCCATTCATTCGGGCTGCAAAAATCCAAGGGAGCGTTACAGTGTAGAGGGTGAAGTACTTCTGTTCACAAAAGAAGAGTGGGACCTAGGCGTGATTGTGTCTGATGATCTTAAAGTAGCTAAACAGGTAGAAAAGGCGACAGCGAAAGCTAGAAGGATGCTTGGGTGCATAGGGAGAGGAATGGCCAGCAGAAGAAAGGAGGTGATAGTGCCTAGGTATATGTGTTTGGTGTGACCTCATTTGGAGTATTGTGTGCAATTCTGGAGTCCGCTCCTTCAAAAGGATATAAACAGGCTGGAGACAGTACAGAGGGTGTCTAGTAAAATGGTTAGTGGTCTTCATTATAAAGCATATGAGGACTGACTGAAGGACCTTAATATGTGCACCTTTTATAGACCTCTACCATACATCCTCTTGGCTGTTTCTACTCCATGCCGAAGAATCGTAACTTCATTAGCCTTTCCTCATAGGAGAGGCATTCCAAAACCTTTATCATTTTGGTTGTCCTTCTCTGTACTTTTTCTAGTTCAGCTATATCTTTTTTTGAGACACAACCACCAGAGTTGCACTCAGTACTCGAGGTGTGGTTGCTCCATTGAATGATACAGAGGCATTAGGCATCTGCATTGGTTTTTGTATGAATAGTAAAATTGATGAAAATTGCAATTTTTGGTTCATCTCAGCGTCGACTAACCGATTGAGCATCCTCAGACAATTTTCATGAATCAGAATTTGCGAACTTTGTGTGTGTGCCTAGACTCACTGGAGCTACTCTGGGAAGGGGAGATCAAGGAGCTGATCTGGATGATGTGCTGGTCCTCCTGGCATAATTTAGGGCCTTGCAGCTGATTTGGGTGCTGTGTTGGCCTCCTTGCCATTTTACTTCTCTCAAACTGCCTTGGTGTGCTTGCACCAATTGTGGTATTGCTTTGACCTCTTCTACTATCAAAGATGTTCTCTATGCTCTTTGTACCACTTTGCCCTTCCGATGGTCTTTCTGGTTCTCATTCTGCCCTCATACCTACACTTCGACCCTCTTCTGGTGTCTCTGGGAGATTTGTGATACTGTTGATGGCTTGTAGTGCTGTTACAGATGCCTGCCATCAAGTTTCAAGCAGGTCTGATTGAACATGGACAGCAATATTGACTGTTTCATTACAAAACAACTTCCCCCCATAGATTTTAATGGAGATGAATACACGGATGGTTCGTTTCCTGAAGACTAACCGAGTGAGTGTATTCTGATGAAGAGAAACCTTTGGTGCGCATGCTTAAGAGGCATTATGAATCTGTTTGTATTGTTCTGCATTCATATAGAGCTCTCTTTGCATCAGAAATATTTTCGTATTTCCTTCTTGCATGCTTTGATGTCTGTAGTTTATCATGCATCTTCCTTGCCCAGGTCCATGCTATCCTGCCTAGTTTCCTTTCTGTGCAAGGATATATTCATGAGGCTACCTGTCAAAAATTTCTGATATCATTTCTGGCTTGGACCTAGTCTCCAGCGCACTGCATGATTCTGGCAGGCTATAATGCTACGGGATTATCTTTCTATTCCCTCCATTCCCACGTAGCAGCAGCGCTGCTTCCAGCACGGCATTTATGTTGTCCTGCATCTCCTTACCTTTCCCCAGTCTCATTTAATACAGCTTCCTCAGGAGAAATAGCTTTCTGCTACAACTGGTTCATTCCTGTTGCTTTTGCCATGCAGTTTACATGCCCTTTGCTGCAGGCTTGTTCCTTACAGCAACGGTTTTCAAAACGCTGCAGGTAGGTGCAGTGTCCGTGGGTACTGTTCTGCACGGATTTTGCAGCAATTCTTAAATGGCCTTTCCCTTTAAAAGCTGCCCAGGAAAGCATGCCTGCCAAAATTTGCACCTAGGTTTTCTGTGGGTACTTTTTCATGAAAAGTAATAGACTTAGTTTTGAAAATGCAAACCTACATGCACTATTGCCTCCTCCCTTCCCCTCCCCTGAGCCTGTCTTCATTTTTCTGCAAGTAAAAGTGTGCATATTATAGATTCCCCTTCCCCCACTCCCATTTTTAGCCAGAAAATATTAGGCAGTTTTTAGACAGTATATTTCCCTACCTAAGGATTAACTAGTCATCTTGCACTAGTAAACCTGCAGTTGCCCCATTAAGTCTATTGTCTTGCACGCCATTCTTCTGATTTTTCTGCTGACCTATTGTGCTGACAATGTTCCACTAGTTATCTTTGGATAGAACCATTTCTACTTTTAAATTCTCATTGTACAACTTACCTCCCAAAGTTTGAGTTAGAGCTGCTGACCTATTTTTTTTTTTCTTATAGTCAATAAACCTTATCTGGCAGTCTTATAATAGTTTATGGAGTAGCCTAATGTTTAGAGCAGTGGGCTGAGAACGAGGGAGACCACATTCAAATCCCACTTCTGCCCCTTGTCATCTTGAGCAAGTTAGCTAACCTGCCTGAGATTATAAGCCATTGCGGGGCAGGAAAATTACTTCTCTACCTGAATGTAACTCCACTTAAAACTTTGAGAAACGAATGATTTCAATCCAATTCAATTCCAGCTATCTCTAATTAAAATGATTATTCTGAACTACTGTATTGTCATGGATCTCTGTCTATTACAGGGTAAACTCATTCTCACTCACTCAAGTGAACGACAACCATGGTGAAGCTTTATTTTAATGTGACAGTACTAACATAGCCTTAGTAAAAATGAAGTATCAGACACTTAAGAGCATGTTTGCTGGAGGTTAACACGTGTTAAGGATTTTAATGTGCCTTAAGTGCCGCTAGGCCCCATGAAATAAAAGGACTGGGGGAAGTTAACGTGCTTTAATTTCATTAACGCGCATTAAAATCTCTAGTAAACATGCTCCTTAGAGTTGTTCAGGCTGAGTGCCCATAGGTCTCCATCATTTACAGTGGTTAAACATGTAGGTCTCTTTGAATATTGGCCCAGTTGTTTTTATTTTTCATTGATGACTATTTTTTGTATTTCAGGATTTCCTTTTATTGTTTATGTTTTTAGTTGTTTTCTCCTTCTTTTGTTGTTGTTAAGTGCCGTCGAGTCGGAGTCGACTCATGGCGACCCTCTGGATAGCTATCCTAAATTGTGTTCGGTCTTCAGTCAGGCGGCTCATTGTTGACAGACTGGTACCCGTAGCTGCTGTTATTGTAGCGATCCATCTCATTGCTGGCCTTCCTCTTTTGCGTTGACCTTCTATCTTGCCAAGCATGATGTCTTTCTCTAATGATCTCTCTCTTCGCATGATGTGTCCGAAGTATGAAAGTCGAAGTCTTGTCATCTGAGCTTCTAAAGAAAGCTTAGGTTTGATCTCCTCTAGTACCGACTGGTTTGTTCTTCGGGCAGTCCATGGTATACACAGTATTCGCCGCCAGCACCATAATTCAAAGGCATCAATTTTCTTCCTGTCTATCTTTTTCACTGTCCAGCTTTCACATCCATATGATGTTATTGAAAATACCATGGCTTGAACAAGTCGAATCTTTGTATGGAGAGAGACATCTCTGCTCTTGAGAATCTTATCTAGGTCTTTCATAGCCATTCTGCCAAGAGCAATGCGTCGTCTGATTTCTTGACTGCTTGTTGCTTCTTTATTGATAGTTGATCCAAGTAGGTTAAAGTTGTTCACGATTTCAATTTCTTCTCCTTCAACGATGAACCTGTTGATTATGCCAGTTGTCATGATCTTTGTCTTCTTTACATTAAGGTGCAGGCCCATTTTGAGACTATGTTCTTTGATTGTGAGAAGCAAATGTTTCAGATCATCTTCACTTTCAGCCAGTAATGTGGTATCATCAGCATAGCGAAGGTTGTTGATGAGTCTTCCACCAATCTTCACACCTCTGTTGTCTTCATACAGTCCTGCTTCTCTGATGATTTGTTCTGCATATAAATTAAACAGGTAGGGGGGAAAGTATGCAGCCTTGTCTTACACCTTTGCTTATTTTAAACCATTCTGTTTCTCCTTGTTCCGTTCGAACTGTTGCTTCTTGATCAATGTACAGATTGCGCAAGAGAACAATCAGGTGTTCTGGTATACCCATGCTTCTTAATGTGGCCCAGAGTTTCTCATGGTTTACACAGTCAAAAGCCTTGCTATAGTCAATAAAGCACAAATAGATATCCTTTTGGTATTCTTTAGTCTTTTCAAGGATCCATCTCACATCCGCAATGATGTCTCTCGTTCCTCTCCCTTTCCTGAACCCTGCTTGCACTTCAGGTAGTTCTTGTTCTAGGTATGGCTGTAGTCTCTTTTGAATAATCTTCAGTAGAATCTTGCCAGCATGTGGGATCAGAGCGATTGTGCCATGATTTCCACAGTCAGTTGGATCACCTTTCTTTAGTATTGGTATAAACACAGATCTTTTCCAGTCAGTTGTCCATAATGTTGTCTTCCATATTTCTTGGCAGAGCCTTGTAAGTATGATAACAGCTGCATCAGATTGCTGCAATACTTCTATGGGAATGCTATAAATGCCTGGTGCTTTGTTCTTTGATAAGGCTTTCAATGCTGCTTGTGAAAAGGAAGCTTATCATAGTTCAGGAAGGCGTTATAAAAGAGGTGAATTGGCTCTGAACAAGCAACCTGTCTTTGCTGGTAGAAATACTAAAACAGAATGTTTTAGTAAAAGACTACCAGTCCCAGAATGCACCAGGTTACAAACAGACTCTAGAAGAGCTGAAGTGGGGAAACATGTGTTCAATCAGAGCTATGAGGTAATCCCCAATCACTCATCTCCAAGGGCAGGGCTTGATTCAGCACACCTGGGCTGTGCTAGGGTAGAGTGTCCCTCTAAGCACTTTAAAAGTAAAAGATATTCTACACAGAGACGGAATAGGCAGAACGGTGAGAACAGAGGGAGCAGAGAGAACCGGATCTCACAGGAGCTGCAGAACCAGGAAGAAGAGAGAGGACTACAACAGCAGAAGCAACACAGAAGGAAGAAGAGAAAGACATCTTGGAGGTCTAATGAAGGAGCCCACAGCAGTACGTGTGTTAGGAGTGATTCCAGAGGCAAGCATACTCCATTGGACTGGAGGAAGCCAGAGGATTGGGGTTATAGAGCCAGGAATTCCCAAACGGCACCTTTGAGGGAGACGGCTGCATTTGGAAGGGGCCCTAAGACCGGTGCAAGAAGGTATGTGAAGAGAGACCCAGTGTCCAGGGATCTTGATTGGAAGGCTGGACATAAAAGCTGGACTACTTACTGGCCAGGATACCAGGAGAGGAAACCTAACAGCAAGGGAAGCTCAGGTATGAACTTTGATCTATGCCCTAGCTCTTCACCTGGAAGACAGCAGGGAAACAAGTATTATCCTGAGAGTGATCAATTAAGGAATTCCTCTGAGCCAGACCATGATATTGATTCCATGATATTTGAGGAAGAAGGAGATATATCAAATGATCAGTTGGAATACATGGACTGCTCTCTGTCTAGGCTGCTGTTTTAAAGTAGTTTCTCACTAATACAACAACCACCAAAAGGAACTGTAACTTGTTCTTTTATCTACCCAGAAAAGTCTCTGCAAGAAAGCTTTAGGGTAGGATTGAGCCACGTAGAGAGAATAAACCAGCAAAGGGGTTTGCAGCTGGCTAATTATTTGTAATTGAGCCAGGCACAAGTGCACGTGAGCTCTAGAAGGAAACTTCTTTCTTGTGTGTGTGAATAGAAGAAAGTTATCCTTGATAAAGAACAGTTTTTCTACTTTTGGGTTTGTTTTTGCTTTTGGAGCACTGCTAAGAAGGTCATTAGCAGGGGCCATCAAAAAGACCTTTTCTGTTTCTCATCAAGGTCTTTATTGATTTATTGCTTAAGAAGTTCAGTTACCTTATAACATGTTTTGTTTTTCCTGAGTACAATACTTGAAGCAAGTGTCCTTTTGTGTTACCAAGTAAATCTGTGTGGGAGAATTAACCCCATGAATAAAATCTGTTTTTCTTTGCTTACACTCGAGCATCACAACTCATTATTTTGTGAACGGCTGATTCTGGTATGAGTGAACTACAACCCCCACACTCCTTTGCAAGTCATAATAATATTTTGCCTTTGCCAAGACTGTGGACTTTCACGACCAGCACCCCCGTTTACATGCTTCAACTTCTTCTTTCATCACCAATGGTTCCCGATCATAAGGTACAGGTTGAAACGGCTGTTGGTCCACTTGATCTTTATCATATAAAAACTCTGTATATTCCTTCCATCTTTTCTTGATCTTCTCAGCATCATTCAACATAGAACCTTGAGCATCTTGTAACATTCCAATTCGAGGCTGGAACTTTTTCTTTAACTCTCGCAGCTTTAGGAAAGCCGATCTTGTTCTTCCTCTAATAGTTTCTGCTTCTATTTCCTTGCAAGTGTCATTGTAGTACTTTTCCTTGTCCTGTCTTGCTGCACTTTGGAAATTTCTGTTGAGTTCTGTGATTATCTTTCTTTCTCCTTTGGCTTTAGCTTCTCTGCGTTTCTGGGCAATTTTCAGAGTTTCTTCCGTCATCCATTTTGGCCGTTTTTGCTTTTTCACCTTTTGTAGAGACTTTTCGCTTTCTTCCAGCACAACCTTCTTGATGTCATTCCATAACTCTTCCGGAGCTCTGTCATTTGTATCTAAAGCAGCAAATCGATTTTGCAGGCAGTCTTTAAATTCCAGTGGTATATTCTCAAGGTCATATTTCGCTGCATTCATGAGTGGTTTGCTCTTTTTCAACTTTAGCTTGAGTTTGCATACTAGTAGTTGATGATCTGTACCACAGTCAGCTCCAGGTTTTGTCTTTGTTGATGTTACAGAGCTTTTCCATCGTTGACTTCCACAGATGTAGTCAATTTGATTTTTATACAATCCATTGGGTGAAGTCCATGTGTACAGTCGCCGCTTGTGTTGCTGGAAGAAGGTGTTTGAGATGAATAGATCATTGGTCTTGCAGAATTCTATCAGTCTTTCTCCTTCTTTATGTTACTTTTAATGTAGGTTGGTTAGCTAGTGTTTTCTCCCTTCTGCTTTTGTTTGGTTTGTCTCTTTGTGTGGTAGATTTGCCTCTTTTTTGTATCTCTGGAAGAGTGTAGTTATTGACTGGAAGAAGCTACCTCATCATCCTCATGGGTCATAAGAAGCTATGGACCAATATTCAGTCTGCATAAGTCAGTGTTTTTTAAAATGCTAATTGCCATAGGCAAAATGAAACCAAATATTCAGCAAATATCTAGTTTCAGCCGTGGCCGCTGCAGGATATCCGGATAGCAGCAATCTGGATAACAAAATCACATAAAGTTAGGAAGAAACAAGCAAGCCTAACTTTATGTGATTTGTTATTCAGTTAGCAGACTGAAAATTGCAACTAACTGGATAACCTCTTGGATCAACTTCGTCTCACCCACAGATCGCCTCAGCACTCTCTGGACAGTGCCGTAGTGGTCGGAGGAGATATATTCAGCAGCATTAGCTGGAGCATGCCTTAACTGTCTCTTACCGACACTTATCTGCTTAGTAGGTGTTGCTAATTGGATAAGTGCCTTTGAATATTGGCCCCTACTTTATAGTGAGACTGCTAAATGGTTGAATCCATGGCAGGCTCATTAGGCCATGGCTTTTGAGTCTAGTTCCAATATATTATCTTTTTCCTGGTTCATGGAATCTCAAGGCCAATGCTCTTTTGTGCATTGGATCACTGGAGGGCACTTTCACGGCGAGTGTGCACAGGACAGTTTGGATGGAGCATGAAATACGCACTTCAATCTAGCCAAGCTTTAGAAAATTACACTTCACAAGTCTACCTGCCTCGCTTCCATTGTTCCTTAGCTTTGCCTTGTTTAGGCTCCAGGTGCTCATGCCTAGCTCCACTTGGTCTCTCCTGTTTATGTTCTGCTGGCCGCCAGTACCTGCGATCTAGCCCATCCACCAGTGCCCCCTAGATTTGTCTTAGTCTGTGTGTGTTCATTCAAGGTCAGGGCTACTTCATTTTTACTTGACTATCCCATGACATTCCAGCAACCATATTACCTGCATCTTGATATCCACAAGGCACCACAAAGTATTGTCTAAGCCTTTGAAATAGATTATGAGCTGAAAAGGTGTTACATTTTCAACTGTAAGTGAGCATGATAGCACACCGTGCTACTTATTATGTACCTGCCAAATCCTAATTGGCATCTCATATCCCTTCATTTCATGTATGTATGTGCTAATGATAACATGTGTGCACTATTGTCTTCTGGGAAGGGTTTAGCATGCACATTTGCGCCTTGGTTACACAACTTTAGCATGTGTGCTCAGTTGTAGTGCATGAGTCCCTAAAGGTCTCTAAAGTATGTCTTCCGAAGAACAGAAAATGGAAAATAGCTTTTGGTACAAACAACTGTGAATTCAATATTGGACACAGTTTATGGGGGTTATTTTAGAAGCCTTATTCACAGTTTCCACAGAAAAATCTGGCATTTAACATGTAGAAATGTCATCTGTATGTAAATGGTGATTTTAGAAAGGGCTAAATTGGTATACAGATGTTCATAATATGTAGAAATTGCAAAGGGGCATGTCGGAGGCACGGTTAGGTGTGGCCTGGGCAGATCAAAAATCTACACATGCATTCCCCATTTCATACAGAATGAACGTGAATGACCACCATTATCCACATCAGGATTGACAGATGCTCCCCTGGCATGGATAGGAATGGCCAGCCCTTTACAGGAGGGATTAAGAAGATTGTCTTCCTTAATTCCCCATTATTTATTTTCCTCTCCATATTTTAATGAATTAAAGACAGTGGCCTCTGTAGTTAATTGGTGGCATTAAAATGTAGAGGTTTGCAAAATACCAACTTACACGTGCAAGTTACAAAAAAAAAAAATGTACATGTTTAAATTGTCAAATTGTCTTCGTTGATTTTTCCCATGTGCAGATTTGTAAAATGACTCCACCTGCTCTATGTGTTGGCAAATACACCTGCATGCCCTTATGCATATTTTAGAAAAGGCCCAACCAAAAAGCAATATACCACGTATAGTAAGCAGAAAAAAACAAGTGAAAGGCGCATGTCGCAGAGTTTTTGTAGATAATACAAAGTTTCTGGAACAGACAGTCATACTCACAAGTGGTATAAGTATGCCAATGAACCCCTGAAGAAGGCGTAGCCGAAACACGGCCTGTGTTGGGTTCGGCGTTTTTATTATGAGGGTACACCCTCGGTGACTATTTGTCAAATAAATCCTTTTCTATTTACCACGCCTAGACTTGGGGGGATGTCTAGTAAATCGTGGTAAAGTCACCGGTGGGAAGGGCAGTATTAAGGTTCCCGAAGCCATATAAGGCTATGGGCGGGTGGGAGCGGTGCAGCGTAAAGGGAGCTATGGGCCATGTAACTCACGGTAATGGCAAATCTCATGTTAAGGTGTGTCTGTGTCATTGTGCGCCCCTCTGATGCCCCGATGCCACGGGTGGTATATCAAGAAATAATAAAGATAAAGGCGCTTCAACCTAAGGTGCAGAGTTTAAGGTGCTCTGAGGGGTTAAGGCGTATGAAGTTAAGGTGCCCTGAGGGTTTTAAGGTGCCTGAGGTTAAAGCGCCTGAGGGGTTAAGGTGCATGAAGTTAAGATGCCCTAAGGGGTTTAGGTACCCAAACATAAGATGGCCAAGGGTTTTAAGGTGCTTCAAGTTGACAAGCATGCATCTAAAGTCAGGAAAACGGCTGTAACCCTAATGCTGGATAGTGCACAAGGGAAAGTCAATGTAAAGGTGATGGAAAGAAGGACAGGTGGGAGCTGATGGACCTGCCATACTGGTGGGCACCCTATGTGGTGGCCAGTTAGATGGACAAGCATGTGGGAGGCAGCTGTACCAATGCACAGGGTGGTGCCAATGTAAAGTGCTGCAATGTCAGTGTGTGGCATAGGATGGGGAAGACGTGTCCGCTAGTCGAGCCAGAAGTGGCAGGATGTTTTCAGCCACAGGAGCACATAGTGGGAGTGGTGACGTGAAGATCAGGCACAGGAGAGCCCTGACTGTCACAGGCATGAAAATGACCTGACTATCACACATTCACAAATAGAGCAAGTAGGAATCAAACCCCTGGTGCCTGCCTATGGAGACATTGCACTAACCAGTATGCTACACCTCTTGAGCTTGCAATACCTGGAATTGAAGAGCCTGCAAGTCTCTGCCTAAACTGTCTGCTGTGTGTGCTGGTTTAGGTTAACCCCTCCAGGACCCATGATGCATTGCACACACAGAACAGCAGTCTGCAGCTGATCACCAAACGGAGAATGGACAGATCCATCACATCAGCTCAGTACGATGCACTGACAGTGTGTACTGCAATCATATAACAGCTACAAACTGTGCTACTGCGTAGTTTCAGCGATCACCCTGAGGGTGAGGATGGCCACCCAGCACCTGGTCCCCAGGACTTGCCGTGCTAGAGATTTGTCTCGGTTGCTTGTGCTGCAGATCTCCATCACTATCAGTGTGTGGCAGCTATTGTCTGCAGTGTGTTCAGCTAGTCACCTTGCTGCACCAGTCACATCTGGCCCTGTGACCATCCTAGAACAGTGCATGTTAATACCCAGTGTTAAACAGCTGATGCCACCTACAATGGGGGTGTCTAGGCTTGCAGGGGGTTGTCACCAGAGGCCTGCTGGGCCTACCATTACCATATGAAGTAGGGCTAGAACATCTCCTCTCCCAACCACCTAGGTCTAACAATTACTCACAGCAAGCACAGTCAGACTGCACCTGCTACCCATTACTGGGTTTTCCAGCCATGCACATACCAACTGTGGACTGTTTGCTGGTCAGTACACTTCACATGTGCACCCAGCAATTGGTTAAGCAATCAGGCCCCCAGGACAGGAAATGCACCCACATCACTAAAACCAAACATTATATAGCACTATGTGGATACATAGCTGTGCCATGGTCACTGCTCGGTCAGGGCGAGAGTGCCCTCTCAGCAGGACATGCTGTGGCCACACAGGCCAAGAACGTGGCAGATAGGCACTACAACATTTCAGCCATTGACCTTACCTCCGATGCAGACCTATCCTGGTCATTCTGCCTGTTTCAGGCCATACCCACAATACTTTGCTCCTCATCATGCACATTTGCAGATTAATGCTGGAAACAGCTTAGGCACTGCGAGGCGAGGTGGAGAAAGTCACAAAATAATGGATAGACATACACACACACACACTCATATTGCAAAAATGTGGATAGTTGGCATTCCTGACTGCCACCTTGGTCCCGATATCAGCTCAAGCATTGTTAATGTGTGCAGGAGCTAGTAGTGTGCTCTGATGTTAACGCCCGCTCAGTGTGCTGGTGCTGTCAGCTGAGGATAGTGGAGCCTGTCTGTGTGGCTCATGGGTGTTTGTGCCCTTGCTGGCCGATTCATTGGGGGTTGCACATGTTGGTGTTGTACCTGCACTGTGGACTAAAGTTTAGCCATAGGGACATAATCCACAGCCTGGATCCAAACCTACACACCAACTGCATGCATGGAGCCACAGTGCTGCCATGTGGTTACAACACTTCCTGGGGCTGACATACTTCACATCAGATAGACCTTGGCACATGTTGCATTGCGCACTCTGCACAGGACCAGGGCATGGCTTTGGCATGCTGCAGGTGGGTGCCGCTGCAACCCTCTGCCAACACCCCATACCATGCTGAAATTCCCTGGTGCTGTCCGTGTTGGTGGCGTTCAGTCCCAGCCCATCCAACATGCACCTAGGGCATAAGGTCCGGATGGGGGGAGGTAGAGGCATACATGGATGGCCACACATCCCCCCCCACAACCATCTTCTTCTGGAGGGACCCCATCACCGCCTGCCAATATTATGTCTCTTCAACCTGTAGAAGAGATGGCTGAGGGGTGTAATGTTAGAGGTCTATACAATATTGCCTGGAGTGGATCGGGTAAATATGGATCGATTGTTTACGCCATCCAAATGTAGTAGGACTAGGGGACATGCAATGTGGCTACAGTGTAAGCCATTGAGGACTACTGGGAGTGAATGGTTTCTCAGTCAACGTGTATTCAAACTCTGGAATTCATTTCCAGAGGATGTCATAAAGGCTGGTAGTGTAGCTGGGTTTCAGAGATGTTTGGGCAGGTTCCTGGGGAACGGTCCATAAACTATTACTAATGAGGGCCCCAGAATATCCCCTGCTTGCCCAATACATGCACTGTGCATCCTGTGTGTCTTTTGTGGAAACTGCTAGGTACCTATGACCTATATTGGCCACTGTTGGACACAGGTATGATGGATCTTGGTCTGACACAGTCTGGCATATTTTCACATCTTATGTTCTTATGTGCCACCTAGGCAACTGCCTGGTCTGCCTGTGCACCAGCAGCCCCCATTGCATGACCCGCATGCACTCTCCTTTACCCCATTTGCACCATCAACATAGTGCCCTTTCATACTTGGGCACTATGCTGTTGCTGCTAATGGAGCACTACTATCACTTACTTGGGTGCACCTGTCAGTGCAGCACATTGCAGACATTGAAATAGGGTCTCTCTCCTCAACATGCACCCTTACCACGAGGTTTTGACATGCGTTAAAGTTCCTGATGTTGAGGTGCCGTCATTAAGGGAGCAGGCCTTGTTCCCACCCACTCCTCGACCATTGACCCCCCACTCTCCGCCCCGTGGACGCCTACTCTCCGCCCACAGGGCGCTTTAAGCTGCCAGTACTGTTAGCGCGCACTAAGGTGGCTTTTTGGATGTGCTAAGGGTGCAGGTGCACCATTAGTACGCGCTAACGGCACACTTGCTCCTTTACCGTGGTTTAGTAAACATCCTCCTTGTTTTTTAATTTTAGAAAAGGCTCCATGCTTAGCAGAACCTCTTCTATAATACTGACTTCAACGTCTTAATTCCAGTCTCCACGCTGTCTGAAAATTTGCCTTCCCATCTCTGACTTTTGCATCTGCCTCCGTTATTATGATTATTATGATCATTATTTGGATTAATAAAATACCAGCCAGCTCAAAAAGAAAAGGGGCCCCTTTATCCCGCTCTCTGATTAAGACTGGCTACATTTAGTTGCTCTGCTTTTGAAATATGCATATTGAAGGTGTTATCGGAAATGCTGCTGTTTCTCTCTGCTGATTTTATTTTATTTTAAATAGAGCCAAACTAATAACTGTTGGAAAACACGAAGCAGCCTCTGGGGAGAGTTAACACTGGATCTGGTATGCAAGCTGTGTGACTTAGAACAGCTCAGTGCAGCTCAATACAATGGTTAGTGACTGACTGCTCAGGGACTTGAACAGCCCACAGTCTGCAGGGAACAATTCATAGACCACTACACATGTTATAGATTATAAGTCAAAGTTCTGGAGCGGCAGAGAGGATTTTTCCCTAGGTGTATGCAGATCTCTAAGACTTTGCCCCTCTCTAGTTTAGCAAAATTACTATTGTCCACACGAAATGCAGCACTGGACTTTGAGTGTGTTTACTGCAACTAGATACTGATGACGTTTCGGACAGTGAAAAATGACAACACTCCTTTTATATAAAATATTAAAGACAAGTATTCTTGAGAGTCAAAATGGTGAAATTTGTTATCGTTTATATTTTCTTTAAAATGAAGAATAGAATAATTTTCTGTATGGGCAACTCTGCAATCAAAGCATTAGACTGAATGATGTTTCTGAAAAAAACACCGAGGAATAATTCGGCACCATATGTACTGAATTAAAAATGAAACAGATATTTCAGATCTCTGCTTATAGGCCAAGGTATGCCACAAAACCCCGCAGGATGCTTCCCTCCCTGTTTTAATTTAATTTAATTTTAATAGTGTGAAGGTACATTTTAGAAAGACCGTGTAGGTGCAATCTGGGACATCCAAATCCAAACATCTGAAATTCTGTGGGAGAAGGAGCAGCAGTGAAAATGTGTGTGTGGGGAGGGGGGGGGGGGGAGGAATGTGTGTTTTTTTAAATTGGCCCGTCTCCACCCTAAAGATAAACGTTTCCATTAGACAGAAAAGAGACACAGGACGTGCAGAATTATATGCCAGACGTGCACGTTTCAAATTGCACTTGTCTGATATGGACGGCCGCAGGCCCGGCAACATAGACGTGTTTGTGATGGTATTCTGAAATGAGCATGTCCTGGCCTGCCATTTTGCAAACAGAGAAGTGCCAGTTCCAAAAACAAAATACTAGCCAAGAATAGCCAATCCCAAATCTTCAAGAACAAAAACAAAACATGTTGGGCATCAGTAACAAAATAATACAAAACCATTTATTTGTGCTTAGCAATCTTATTATAGCAGTTTGAAAACAGCATTGGAACGTCAATTGCCACAGTTGACCAGTAGAAGAAAAACGTGGTCAGTTATCTTTTCAAAATGACCACGTTATAACTTCAGCTCCGAATCTAAAATAGCTGCGCCTCAACGCTGACAGCTTTTCGCAACTCTAGCTGCATCAGGAGGCTATCTTGCAATTAATGCGAACTATATGGCACCGAAGACAACGGTTCAGTTTTGAAAAGCAAACACCGTCCTCTGGGAAACACAAAATCTCTCGTTCCTCTTGTCTATTGTGAAGAACGGAGAAGTGCGGAAGCGCAGCAGCCAAGCAAAAGGTCAGTTTATTCACCTGTTTGCTTTGTTGGAATAGTAAAAATTACTGGGAAGAAAGAAGGCTTTTTCCTCCTCTCTGTATATGTCTTTGGTTGCTAAAATGAGAACTTTTCAGATGCCTTGTCAAGCCCAGAGATGGGTATAGACATGGACGTGCCTGCCGCTGAATCCAAATGTACGTCGTCATTCTACAATCTGACACACACATGTATCTTGTATAATTCTGTGTGTTTCTTTGAAAGTTTGAAAAGAGGGAGAAAGACTGAGTTTCATTTTGTCTGCCCAGAGAGATAAAGGGGCCTTTTTACTAAAGTGCACCTAATGCAGGAATAGTGTGAACATTCACAAGCATTAAGTGCAAAGCCTCTGCGATAACTGTCAGGGCATAGACAGCATGTTCTTGGCAGTTTATGTGTGGCACTGCCCCCTAACACAGGGTGCTATTACTACTGGTGCACTTAAACGGAGTTACTTACCTGTAACAGGAGTTCTCCGTGGAAAGCAGGATAAGTCAGCCATACTTGGTGATGTCATCCGACGGCGCCGAGACGGAACTACTCTCCATAGCTCAGAAGGGCTTTCGCTTAGGCCATAAGATGAGGGAAAACACGTTGGTACTGGCCAGGTATGATGAAGATGGCCTGGCTCAGACCATCTTCAACAGTTGCCCTTCCTGCTCTCCACGAGGTGGGTAGGTCGATCGAGTTCCTACCTGCAGGTTAGTCTGGCAGTCGAGTCAGGGGCTGCCTGGATGGATGTTATTTTTTTGGGTCCTTGGCCGTGGTAGGTCAGGGCCAAGTCTGGTATGTCAGAGGTTTTGGGTAATTTGTGTGGGGAAGTGGGAACCTGTTTCCCTTCTGCACAGGTGCAGGACTAGGGCCGCCTTGTTGACTGTGTGTGAGGGCCCTAGAATGCAGAGTCATTGGGGTGCTCTGGCTGTGTGCTCGAATCCCCAATCGGACCTGCCGTCAGGTATTGAATATGTGACCCTTTATACCAATGTATCTGCCCTTGTGACCTTCTGTACAATGGTGATCCGCTGACCGGCCTTGACTTTGCCACCTCGCATTCATGCCCACAGAGACCTGGGTTTAGTGCTGCAGGACTCTGCCACCTTGCACTCATGCCCACAGTGACCTGGGTTTAGTGCTGCAGGACTCTTAGGTTCAGTGTCACAGATCTCGCCGGTGGGGTCTGTGTAGTGCAAGATTCTCTCTGCAAGGGTAGCATGGTGGTAGCCTGTTGTCCCTATTTCAGGGAAACAGACGGGCCAATTGTTCTTGTCTCTGGGGAACAGAGCACAGCCACCGAGTGCTGCTGGGCACTGTGGATCTTGGTACTGCCATTGGCTTGTAAAATTTCACCAGAGATGCGGGCTTCACCAGGGATGCAGGCTTCACACGGTAGGCCATGATATTCAGGCAAGTGCAGAGACATGCTCCTCGAGGTCTGCAATTGGGAGCTGGATCTGTGAACATTTGTGCTAAGACACAGTGGGTGGTAGTGTCCCGCACTGTAGCCCCATCATGTTCTGGGAGGCGCCCCGAGTCGTGAGGATTGACTTGTGCGCCATGGTGTTGATGCTCCCTCCAACAGCACCCAGTTGGTGCTGATGCTCACTCCAACGGACAGGCTTGGTGGTTTGCTGGATTAGGCCTCACAATGGCAAGGCAGAGGTCGGCTCATTCTCAAGATGGGCGAGACACCAATATCTGTCACCGGAGTCTGCTGCCAACACACGCTGTGAGGTATGCAGCATGGACCTTCTGACCATTCCAGAGCTGTAAGCCTCGATGAGGGCATGAGGCGCAGGCCAACGTATAGGAGTGGTTGGCCTGGCAGTAGGGCCAATGCTGTGGGCCAATGCTGCTGAGTCAGAGGTGCTGCTGGGTGCGAGAAGATTGGGATGGGTGCCCAACATAACTGCCCAGTTTGCAGATTGGTGCCCTTCTCCTTGGATAACCTCAGTTGCCTTACCCCCAGGAGCAGAGGCTGGTTTCCTATGCCATTTGTGGTAGGTAGTTGCCAAAGCTCATGTACTAACCAGTGGACTATGAGCCTTTTCCTCTGTATGTTCATGCATTGATTGGTAGGCTACTGTGCTGTCACGGTCAAAGGAGAACCAGTTGTATTGAACACGGATCTCCTGGGTGTTAGGATGGTGTCCCAAGCGCTAGGCAATGCCTCCACTCGGTTATGGATGTATGTCAACCTGGTGCATGCAAATGCAGTCGAGTAGCCTCGTGAGAATGTGGGATCAGGATGATCATGAACTAAGGAGGTTGTACCCAAGATGGGCACCCTGTTTGGTCATGCCAGCTCTGGTGTGGTATGTACCATCTGACCTATCGGTCTTAGCGAAGGGCCTTGGAAAGACCTACTGCTGGAGGGGACCGTGACTTTCTCGTAGTGACAGGTCATAGGGTATCGAGGTAGACACAGGAGGGGTCAAGAGATCTGTTCATGGTTTACAGCTCCAGCTGTAAGATGCCGCATGGCAGTTCTTGATCTTGCACCATTGGAGGACGTCGCTGGCCGGAGGGCTCAATGGGTGTTGGCTGGAGACCCATGATCTGGTCTGAACCTTGATCAAGACCAAGCATTGGAGTGGAGCAAACAAGTGTGACTCAGGCCCTGAACATTGCTTGTGGAGGGCTTGCATCAACTAAGTGGCTAGACTCCCACACATACAGGAGGGAAGAACAGATAGGAATAAAACCCCTGTCCCCTGCTTATGAAGACAGTGTCCGAGCTACACCTCCATGAAGGCAGGAACAGTGCGTGATGAGCCATTACTCAGGATCAGAGTTTGGTGTAGGCTCAGAGTTAGGTGTAAGCTGATGCGGACGTTAAAGTGCAGGCATCCGGCCAGAAGAGCCTCCAGTTGGTATGACACTGCCCATGGAGCAGCGAGTGTCAGGGAGACAAGTACCTTCCACTGGGAGCAGTGATTGTCAAGGAAGAAGCACCTTCCACTGGGAGCAGCAAGTGTCAAGGAAGAATCACCTTCCACTGGCTAAGTCGCACGACCTTCCTCATCAAGGCCTGGGAGTGATGCTGATGCCTGAGGGAGGGGGTGTCCCCCTATCACGGCCTCATCCAGTCAGAGGGATTGGGTGCGGGTCATAACACGCAGACCCAGCGCTGTTATGTGGCAAGAATTGACATCTTGCCGTGATGCCTTGAGAGGTCGCCTGGAGCACGAAGGGCCACGCAGAGTCTTCAAGAGAGGCTCTTTCCCTTTTTTTTTTTTTGCAACAGAGGGATTAGGAAGGGCTCCAGGTGCTTAGGGTTTCAGTGGGTAGATGGGCTTCCCTGAAGCCTCTCCACTCATGGAACAGTGAGCTTCCCACCAGGCGATTGTGCTGAGCACGGGTATCAGTGTTGACAACTATGATGTTGGCCTCGGAGCCTGATCCTGTCGGCCTCCCACCAGGAGAGGGTGCCCTCGGTGGTGCCAGGCTTCAGGGCACCGAGGCTCTCCTCCAAGTCCGGGGAGTGCAGTTTTCTTTCCCTTTCAACCATCTCCGTGCCCAGTATGAGCTCTCTGCTGCTGAACCGCAGGGCAGGCCTGGGGTCAGTGTTTTAGGTCGGCACCGGCCAAGCGCATCAATTTTTTTAATGGTGCAGGGGCGCTTTGAGGAGGTCCAGGCATTGGTAGAGGGCAGCCAGGCATTGGGAGAGTGGAGCTCTCCTGAACTGTAGGGCGGACTTGAGGTCGGCGCCGGCTAAGTGCCTAAATTTTAATGGGGTCCAGGCTTTTGGAGAGCTATCCTCTGTGCCAGCATGATGCCACTCCTGTTGTCGCAGTGCCAGCCAGCCAATAGCACTACCTGGAGTTGAACGCATGTCACTTCCGGGAAAATGGCGGCATGCATGCAACGTTCGGTGTTATAGAGTATCTCAGCGCTACACTCCATGGCACCATTCTGGTATCTCGGCGCCACACTCCACGGCGCCGTTCTGGTATCTCGGTGCCAGACTCCACGGTGCCATTCTGGTATTTTGGTGCCGTACTCTACGGCCCCTTTCTGGGTTGCTCCCCAAGCGCAGAGGGAACAGACGCGATGCTGTGATGCTGGTGATGCTGTGGGGATCAGACGCGAGGCCGGAGGCTTCTGGCAGTTATGCAGGAGGAGGAGTAGCACAGTCGGAGATGGAGGCCTTGAGTGGCACATCCCAGGCTGAGGAGGGTTTCCATCTTGGATCTGGCCACACACACGGCCGGCAGCAGAGCCGGGGATGGACGCCTTGGGCGACACATCCTGGGCTGGGGAGGAGAACGGTCGCCATCTTAGTCCACGCGCACAGGCAGGAACGGAAGCCCGGGGGGAGGGGCGCGTCCCATGCCGCAGGGAGCCTCTTCTTTTCTACAAGCGGCCTGAGAATATGCAGCAGCCAATGGAAATCCCCAGCATTGGTGGAAATCTTCGGGATCAGCCGTATCGGCCGGGGGGACATCAGCTGGCTTGTGAGCACATGGCTGGCAGGCACAGGGGTTCTGGGTCCACCCTGATAGTAAAACACACTTTGATTGTAATCACCGGAGCTAATCTGAACAAAGGAAGAATAGGAGAACATCATTAGAGACATTTCATTCATAAATAGAAAGTAAAAGGGAGTATCATGGTAAATTTCAGTTGGAGAGTAGAGAGGTCCGTCTTGTTGGCAAGGCGGAAGAACTGAAACTGGCTAGCTAGGGGCCGGCCAGGGGACAGGGCCAGTTGGCCCTTGCTCAGAAGGGCGAAAGCCCTTCTGAGCTATGGAGAGTACTTCCGTCTCGGCACCGTCGGATGACGTCACCAAGTGTGGCTGACTCATCCTGCTTGTCCTAGGAGAAATGCCACTTACTGAGGTGGAGGTGATTGCACCCGCGCTAATTGCAACAGTTACAGTTAACGTGCAGTGTTTACCCCCTCTACCAACTGCAATGTACCACCATGCCCGCTCTCTACCCCTAATTTGCCCATTCACCATCCCAATGCACGAGTTGCAGTTAGCATGAGAAGCAGCCTGCACTGATTGTCTTGCCCCTACGCTAAGCAGTTACTATGGGCCCCAGCATGCGGTTACCATGTATCTAAATCCACACTAACTGCTTAGTGCACTTTAGTAAAAGACTCTCCAAATGTTTCCTGGGTGAAATAGTTTGCAAATGGGTGATATCTTTCTGTGAGAATGTGAAAGAAAGCTGTTCCTACAAAGCAGTGATCAGTAGTGTCCGATTCCAACTCCCCGCCACCTGTGCCTAGCTATGCTCCGCCCATGCCTGCCCCCTGCCCTGCCCATAAAAATAATTGCAGAGAGGGCAACGATGCAGGCTTTAATGTCTTCAGGCTATATCAAGGGGGAGGGGGACAAGAGCCACTGTCTCCTTCTCAGGTCCCTCCAACGTACATGTACTCTCCCATATGGTATTAAATCCAAACATATTCTGCATCCACCAAACCCCGTCCCCTGGCCCATTCCCCAGCAATCTGTGCAGAGTTAGAACCTTCTCCATAAAACTTGCCATATGAGAAAAAGCCCTTTCAGTACCAAGCATACTATGAATTAATCAGGGCCAGTCCCAGAATTGATTCAAAGTGTTGGCACTCTATGCAAATCTTAACCCGTATGTCCTCCTTGGCTGTCAGAATTTATTGCTTAGCTTTGAATGCCATACTCTCTGCCGACCCCCAGATGCGATCACCTAGACTGCCTGATGATTGGGCCAGCCCTGGAATTAATACAAAAAAGTCATTCGTGACCAAGAGCAAATAAATCTACCGTGCCAGTGCTAACTTCAAAAACTCACACAAAGACCCTACCTAGAAAAAGGCAGCACTGTAAATACCGCAGCGGGCAGTAAAACATCAATAAACCTACTGTATTAGGAAAACCGAACAAGCCAGATTACTAAACATTCTTAAACAGAAGTACCATGCTAACAGAATACCCAGTCTTGGTCACACACACATATTACAGAAAGGCCTTCATCAATAAGTGACCACAAAGCGAAAGCAGAACTATGTAGACAAAAATGAAAAAAATCCTTGGAAAGCCAGACTCTGAATGCAGTGCAACACCAGAGAAACACAAAGAAATGCATTTGCCCCATACTGTACAAAACAAAAGAGAGCAGATGTCAGGACTGCCCTTAGGAGGGAAGCAACCAGCATAATTACACAGTCCCGGCAGACACGGCACAAGAAAATGCAAGAGCGCTGTGCGGGTCTGTGTTTAGACCATGCGTGTGCTGAGACGGCTCTGTCATGTCCTGCCCCATCCGATGACATCTGACGTTAGAGGGGGATGGGACGGAGCAGAGCTGTCTCAGCTTGCAAGCATAGTTTAGTTTAAACCAGGCCTTGACAAATTTTCTTGGCAGCCAGGGGCCAGCGCCAAAACCTAGGTCACAGTGCATGCACCTCCCTCCTCCAAGGGGTATCGCAATTACTTGTTGAAGGTTTTAGGGCCTGATTTACTAAGACTGTTCTCACATTTTATATGCAAAAAGTGTTACTAAATCAGGCTCTTAGTGGGCCACTGCACAATGCCAACAGAAGACATTGGCCCCACCCCTCCTCCCTCTCCCACTACCCCCACTGACCCATTAAGCTACACCTGTGTGTGTGTGTGTATATGTGGTGTGGAGGTGGGGGTGCCTGCATGTGTGTGTGGCAGGACAGGGGTGTGTCTTTTGTATATGCACATTGTGCCTTTACTAAATTCTCATGCATTCATCCCTTCCCTCCCCCACTCGAACCCCTCTCCTGCTATTCCTCCCTTACCCCTAGACTCTCCCCTTTAACCTCCCTCCCTTGCACTCACTTCTGCCTTCCTTTCCTAGAAGTGCTGAGGCAGCCGGAGAACCGGTGACTGCACAGCCTGTCAAAAAAAAAAAAAAGGCTACCAAGTTTACTGCACAGAAGGCTGAATAAATTAAATCTCTCCTCAAGACTCATCTCTTCTGTCAGGCCTTCGATCTCCCTTCCCATGCTGACGGTGCCTCATCCCCCAGCCGTGCTCCGCACCCCTCATAATACCTCCTCGTATGCCCTCCCCCCTCCCGTCCTTTTGCCCCTCTTGGGCCTTTCCTGCTTTCTATCCTTAACTGTCTCTCCCTGTCCTATTGGTTTTTGGCGTTCCTTTCTGACTATCTTTCCAGTAGCCTTACCTTTTCATTGTACACCGCCCTGATGCTTCGGCCTGGGCGGTTTATCAAATTTTGCCAATAAAGATAAAGATAAACCAATTTTCCCTTTAGTTTATTCAGCCTTATGTGCAGAAAACTCAGTAACCTTTTTTCTTTTGTCAGGCTGTGCGGTCACCGGTTCTCTGCGCTTCTGCCTGCGGGCTTGGGATTTCCGTGGGCAGTCACTGGCTTTCCCAGCCAAAGAATAGCGGCTGTTTCTGCTCTGCTTAGGATCCCCGCGGGCAGTCACCGGCTTTCCCGGCTGCCTCCACCCGCGTGGATCCGTTTTCTGCACTTTTGTGCTTTTTTTTCAACTTTTCACCGGGCAGATCCCTGCAGTTGACAGAAAACTGTTTCTTCACTGGCCGGTTTTGCTGTTCTGCCGGCCGCCGGCCTCCAACTTGAAAAAACGGCTGGACTGGCCTAAAACCAGTCAGTTGGCAACCCTAACTCCACCCCCTCTCCTAACCCCGCCCAAGCATGTTCTTTCATTTATAGACCCTTTACCCAATTAAGAGGTTAGGATTGAATTCTTTCCCAGAGTAGATTAGGGATTTGCATCCTCAAGTGAGTTTCCCTGACTTCAGCATTAGACTATCTGTAGTCCTTTTATTGGTCATTGACAAACTAAAATATAATACACCCAATATATTTAAGGGACTTTAAATCAGCTTAAGTATCTCCTACCCTCGAAGCAACTTTAAGAAGGCAATTTTATGAGGAGGCTCCCACTTTACACCTGAAAGGAAGCACCTACTTTTCTTAATAAAATGTATCTGTAAGTGATTGAAAACATGTATTACTTTAAGGCACGATCACTTACGCCAGTCCGAGAGCTGGTGTAAATGCCTGCACCTAGATTTGTAAAGAACACGTGTAAATTACAGTATTTTATAATTTACTTCACGCCTCATTCGTGCTCCATCATGTTTCCATGCATATTTAGAAAATGGGGCACAACGTGCGCAACTCGTTAATGCCCATAAGTGACCACTTAACATTTAAATGAATAAAATACCCCCATCTGTGCACATTCTTGCTATCTAAATCTAGGCAGCTCTTTATAAAATTACTCTCTACATAACGCCAACTCAATAACATCAAGATGAAGACAGCAGTCCATCGGAAGATAGGGCTAGCTACTCTTTTGTGGCAAGTGCCAAATGTACGATTATCTACCTGCTGAAGAGAAGTTGTATGCATATGCTCAGTGCATGCTCCTGTCCCTCAGAGAATGGAGTGATCTCTACAGGCTATGGTAGCAGACTTGGAGTAGTTGAAGATAGGTATATAGAGGAGACCATTAGGGAAAGAGTAGAGAGGTTCCACCGCCAGCCTGGCAACCCCTGTACTACCTTGGAGGAGCAGATACCTGAAAGCAGAACATTACCTTGAAGTGATCCTGTAGCTAAGAGCTGCCCTTCAGATGATGCAATATCCTCTCACCCCACATCTCTCCACGGATGTGTGACCAGGAGCAGGGACAGTCTGTCCACTAGGTGGATGCTCCTGGTGGATGGCGAAAGCGGCGGGGCACATACATGCCGCCACTTTCCAAACAGAGTTGTGCTGCCACCACTGCCGCTCCTTGGATCCATCTTCTCATCTTGTAGTGGTGGCAGCGGCGGCTTGGGTGTGTGCCACCGCTTCCGCTGCACCCCTGCCGCCACAAGATGAGAAGATGGATGGGGGGTGCAGCAACAGTGGTGCAGTGGGGGGGGGGGAGGGTTAGTGGCGACTGCTTCTGCCTGTGGCAGCAGAAACCTTTGGGCCGGCCCTGACCAGGAGAGAAGGGTTAGGATCGTTGTCATAATTGCAAACTCAGTCATTGGGAATGTAGATAGCAGGGTAGTGGGTGGGAATGAGGATCGCTTGGTAACTTGTCCACCTGGTGCAAAAGTAGTGGCTCGCATGTCACTAAGTTAGGAAGCAGCTGGCTGTTGTGGTACATGTGGGAACTAACAGTATAGGAATGTGCCTTAGAAAGGTTTTTGATAAATAAATAAATAATAAATTCAGGCTTTTAAGTAGGATATTGAAATCCAGGGAGTGGAGGAATAGCCTAACGGTTAGAGCACTGGTTTAGTAACCACGAGACCAGGGTTTTATTCCCACTAGCACTCCTTGTGGCCTTGGGCAAATCACTTAAGCCTCCATTGCCTCGGAAGAAAGGCCTGGCAATCTACCTCCAGTCACACTGCCAAGAAAACCCAGGAGGTGCTGGATCACCGGGCATCAGCATTCACTTGAAGGCACACACACATTAAAATCCAGAACCTCCAGGGTAGAAATACTCTCCGTTCTTTGTGCATGACTACAGAGGGAGGCTGGGCTCTGGAATCTCAATGTTAATGAGACAATGGTACAGGCAAGAGGACTTAAGGTTCATTAGAAACTAAACAATGTTTTGGGGAAGGAGTACCTTATTCAGAAAGGATGGGCTCCATCTTAACCAGGCTGCTGGTCCTAACATCTAAAAATAAGAGAGAGCAGTTTTTAATCTACTTCGTGTGGGAAAGCTGACGGTTGCTCAGGAGCAAATGGTTTGGATTGAGGTATCTTCAAAGAATACTGGCGAAAAAAAAAGAAGTTAGAAAATCCCAATAGAGAAGATGAGTTGAGATGCATTTTAAAAATGAATTGACAGCTATAAATGATTCCAATTTACACCTACAATCTACTAGAAAGGTTTTGACTATAAATAAAAAACAGACTTTAAATTGTCTGAATGCAAATGCCAGATGTTTAGAAAATAAAATTGGAAAGTTAGAATTAAATGAAATATACACACAATGAGGATAATTTTATAACAGGATACTATGGGCAGGTGCTATTTTATAATAAGTAGGGGCCATACTAGCATATGTGGTAGAGAACATACCATGAATGTAGGTATGATCACTTATACACAATCCCAAGCAGCTGTAACGGATTGTATGTACTTTACACATGCAAAAGTGGGTGGATTAAAGTAGTTTATAATCTATGTCCATACATGTGAACTCTAGCCACCCTCTGCCCAGGCCTCACCCTAACTATGCCTACTGACAAATTATGCACCTTCATGCCAAAGTGCGTACTTTATATCGGTCAGTATTTTATAAGAGGTTGTTAAGTTGTGCATGTGGCCACATATGCATGGAAATGACTTTATAAAATTACCTCCAATAAGTATCATAGAGACCCTGTGGAAGGGAGATAACCAGTGGGTGGCTGTGATATCAGAACAGAGCACATCAAATTTGTGGAGAGGTAGTGCTATATGTTAAAGAGGACATAAAATGAAACAGGATAAAACTCCTGTAGGAAACAAAATGCATGGTTGAATCTTTAGGGACAGAAATTTCTTATATGACAAAGAAAGGTATAGCAGTGAGGGTATACTACTGTCCATCTGGCCAGCATGAGGAAATAGAGAATGAAATGCTAACAGAAATATGGAGATAACAAAATTGGCAGTACAATAATTTGATTGGGCAAATATCTCGTTGGGGAACACAAGAGAGGATAAGGTTTTTAAATGCTATATCTGACTGCTCCATGGAACAGCCGGTCCTAGAAATGATAAGAAGGGGAATTGTTTCCAATCTAGTCTTCACTGCCACATAGACTGATGCAATGGGTAATGGTGATGTGACTGCTTGGCAATAATCTTCATATTGTTATCAAATCTGACAAAATGGCTAAAGAGAAGACATTAAGAAAAAACTACTACAGTTGCATTTAACTTTAGAAAGGGGGATTATGATAAAATGAGGAAATTAAAAAGAAACTAAATGGAATGGTTTTAAAGGTTAAAAAGGTTACAGGTAACTTGGACACTTTAAAAATACCATTTCAGAAGCCCAGACCCATGTATTGCATGCATTAGAAAAGGTTGCTGGAAGACCAAAACACTGCCAGCATGGTTAAATCCTCAGGTAAGATAGCTATTAAATGGAAAGTGAATTCAAATTTAAAAAAAAAGGAAAGCACATAAATACTGGAAAATTAGAAGTAAATCTTCTGTAAGGCAGACCAAAAGAGAATTTGAAAAGTTCACCAGAGGTAAAACCTGCTGAGAAGAACTTTTTTTTGAGTATATTTGAAGGAAAAAGCCTTTGAGGGAGTCAGGTGAACTGTTAGATGACTGAGGGGTAAAAGGAGCACTTAAGGAGGACAAGGCCATAGCAGAAAAACTAAATAAATGTTGTGCTTCAGTCTTTACTAAATTTTGCTGTGATATAATGTGATGTTAGGTCAGGGAGATATCCACACCTCGCTAGGCCTCATAGAGATCGATTACATATACAGAGCTACTGTCATAGGCCTCCAAGCCTACCTAACTGCATCATTGGATCTAAATACGCAAAAAGTGCTGAAATATGAAAGTAAACATCCAGAATCTGTCTCCATCATCAAACTTGGACAGGCGTCCTGATGACTAGAAGGAAGAGTGAGAATCTATAAACATACACAGGAAAGGAAGTAACATAATTTGCAAAACAAGAGAAAAAACTCTTTAAAGAATTAGATCAACAAACAAGGAAAAACAAGTGGCAAATGCACAAATACAGTAGGAAATAGAGTATTGCTCCAGGAACCATCTGTCGATCAAGAATGGACACATGAATGGTTAAGGAGAGGTGAACTGAAACCGAAAGATGAGAGGTTGATAGTTGCAGCCCAGGGCAGCGGCTTACAGACAAGATAGTTTACAGAGGGCATTGAAAAAACTGACAAAAAACCAGACATATGCTGATTCTGTGGGAAAGAGCTGGAAACAGTGACTCATAGCTGGCTGTGAAGTTCTGATGGCAAAAGGTTTCTATACAGAAAGGCACAAAGTCGCATGCCTCATCAATTGGAAACTCTAAGCACTATAACATCACTGTGCCTGAAAAGCACTGGGATCCTGACCGTAAAAGAATTGCAGAGAATGAAGAGGTTATGAGCACCTGGGATACTCCCATTCTGATCAATTAAAAACTGGATGCGAGGAAGCCGGATATAGTAGTAAAGGAGAAAAACACCAGAACATCATTGATTATAGAGGTGTCAGTTCCAAGAGATTTTTCTGTGAGAGGCAGGAGATCCTGAAGTACCAAGAAATGCAGCCAGAGACCAAGAAAATGTAGCAGAAAGATACTAAGTTATTTCCCATTGTGTTGGGCGCCACAGGCCTAATTAAGAGGAATTTCCAAGCACACCCTGATAAATTACCCATACACGTAACAGCTTATGAACTCCAGAGGGAGGTTCTCTTTGGCATGATGCAAGTACTATGCCAAGCATTAGCAGTAAATTTGAGGGACCGAGATCACGTTACACACACCCTGGCTAAGAAGTGAGATTCATGACTGTCATGGTATGTGCATAACTCACCCATTTGGAGAAACTGCCCCAAATGAAACACTCTGATATTTGAGAAACTAAAGCAAATCATGTTGAACCTGGAAGATGTAATGGAGCAAACTGACAAACTAAAGTATAACAGATCACCAAGACCAGATGGTATACAATTCAGAATTCCAAAAGAACTCAAAGATGAAATTGCAGACTTGTTATTTGTAATCTCTAATCTATCATGAAAGTCACCTTTGGAATCTGAGCATTGGAGAGTATCAAATCTAACATCAATCTTTGAAAGGGCTCCAGGAGTGAGATAGGAAACTATTGACGCTTGATCATGACACCAATACTGAGTAAAATGGTAGAAACTATCCCAAAAAAATAAATGTACTGGCTATATGATAAACACTGTTTATGGGGCAGGTTTTCAGGATTTCCACAATGAATATGCATGAGATAAATTTGCATGCACTGCCTCTACAGCAAGCAAACGTGTCTCGTACATATTCACTGTGGGAACCCTGAAAACCTGACCGGCTGCATGTGCCCCGAGGAGTGGGTTGAGAACCACAGGGCTAAAAGGTAGGAAACAGGAAAATGGGCTGTGGGGAGGTAGTAGAATATTAACTCTGGTGTCAGCCAGCAGGGAAGTTAATTGATTCTACCACAGGCCCCTTTAAACAATAGTAAGCCCAATTTAGTGCCCGCTGTCTTTTCATTGCTGCTGCATGATGTTCTCAGCCGCAGTAACCCAGATTGAAAGTTACCTCAGATTAGTGACTCATACAGTAAATTTTGTCACGATAAAATGTGATATTTGGCTGCAGCTTAGTAATTACCCCCCTATGTTGGGCCTCATAAATACCTGTCCTAAAGTGAACCAGGTAACTTATCCAGTTAACTTAAAATGTGTATATTCAGTGGCCTATTGTAATTGGATAAGCTATCCGAATATCTGGTTAAAATTAATAACATATTTTATTCAGTTCAATTTAACCTCATATCCTGCTACTGAATATTGCTCCCTATAAAAAACAAAATCTGACACATATGTTGGTATATAGTTAACTCTTCTTTAAAGATGAAAAATGGTTTATTACTCCTGGGTCAGAGCAGAGACTTACTAACAGTTCTGCACATACCTACATGCGTTTAATTGGCCTGGGTGAAGGATGCTATAGGGGGCGCTGTTCATACCCTTTGGTGAAAGGGAATCTCAAACATTGTATGAAAGTGGTCAAACTAAAAGTACTTGCATACTGGGCTCATTAAAACTCTTTGATCAGATGGGGGGGGGTTGGTTGGGGAAGGGGGTGGAAGAGCGATATATACAATCTGGAAAGTAGGTTAAGAATCGAGAAATGGTGAGAAGCGTAGGGAAAGAGGTAGCACAAGAAATAAGGGGGGGGGGGGGAGAAATTAGACTTAAGGGAAAGCTTGGAGAGGTGGGGTTAAAGATGGGAATTAAGGGAATACAAATGTGAGAACTAGGGTGAGCAAAGTGATCCAAAGGAAATAGAGATAAGAAAAGAAAAAAAATAAAAAGAGCTAGAGTAAACTACAGATAGAACTGAACAAAAACAGGAGCTTTCTCCAAGTGGGGACCGTGAACTGAAATAAGAATGATTAAGTTAGATATTTGACTGCAAGAAAAAGATTTTTGAATTTTGACAAATAGAAAAGTTGAAATAAAAGTTAAATAACTACATTTATCGTTATATCTGGGAGACTCTATTAGGAAGTGGATTATCCAATGTTGACAGTAATGCTCTCGACGGTATTATTATATTCCTTGTCCTTTATTTCTGGCTATTTAATAGGAATATAGTTTTCCCCGTGCTGCCAGCACAATATTTAACATGTTTCAGAGACAACTTCTGTCATCAGGATTACCTCGTGCCTGTGTTTAGAAATATATTTCCCCCTTCTTATGTCATTCTCTTTCAAAGAGCTGTACAAAACATGCCTCACTCTCAGCGCCGTATCTAGCCTTGTGCGAGCGGCGCAGCTGCACAGGGTGCAAAAGATTAGGGGCTCATTTGGGGTTGCCAGCCTCGGCTCCTCCCATGCTGCCTGCCCTTGCCCCGCTGCTGCTTTTTGTATTCCCTCTGTGGTGGCGGCAGTGGCACGGACCTGATCTCAAATTCATTATTTATTTATTTAAACGGGCTTTTCTATTCCATCCGTTCCATCGATCAGGGGCGATTTACATGAAACAGGAACTTAGTTACAGAGAACAAGTTGTGAACTATAATACAAAGAACCATTTACGTATCAGTTAATCACGTAAGAAAACATACGCGGACGACATCCTCCTATATATGCCTTTTTCAACCGTTCAAATGGACCTCACACCTATTATAGAATGTTTCAATGCCATATCGGACTGGCTACAAGCACAAAATCTACGCATCCAGCATAAGAAAACGGAGGTACTGTTCATCGCCAGAGACCCAGACTTTACCCCACCAACACATATAAAGGTCAAGGAAGCAGAATTACAAACCAAAGAAACAATAAAATACCTGGGAGTCACCTTAGACAAACATCTGGACATGAAATGCCATATAGGCAACATTGTTAAAACGGTCTATTTTAAAATCCGTTCACTCAGGCATCTGCGTTCCCTGCTGGAACCAGATGATTTCCGGACCATATTCCAAGCTCTGATCCTACCGCACTTTGACTTTGCCAACTCCATCCTACAAGGTCTCCCGCAAGCCACAATAAACCCACTACAACTAGCCATGAATGCTGCAGCAAGGATTCTCCATGGAGCCACCAGAAGTGATCATGTGACTCCGATTCTAAAACAGCTTCATTGGCTACCTATACACGGAAGGATTATCTTCAAAACATTAATCCTCTCATTCAAGGCCATCAAGCGCCTATCCTCTGCAGCACTTACTGATCTCATTCATACAGCGCCCCCCAACAGAGCCAGGAGGTCAACAGCCCTAAATCTATTAACAACCCCGAAGACCTTGACTAAATGCAATAACACGACAGCGAATAGGGCCTTCAGTCTTTACGTCCCCAAATATTGGAATACACTCCCACCAAACATTCGAGCCATTGCTGACCTGACCCAATTCAGGAAGGCTATCAAACATCACCTCTTCCTCCAATACTACCCAGCCAGCGATGATTCTAGATAACACCACCTAAGAAACACTGCCTTTTTACAGCCCATTCTCACAATGTCTCTTGTATTCGAAACGGACTCATTACATATTGTTCAACTCAACCATGTTACAGGACTTTTGCGTCATGCATGTAACCTATCTCATGTATATAATTCATGTATATAGTTCATCCCCCCCCTGTTATCCAAGTTCATACCCTTGTTCTATGTAAAACCAAACAGAATGTGTGTTTTGGTCATTTTGTTATACTGTAAACCGCGCTGATGCCGAATAGTGCGGTATATAAGCAACTGTAATAAATAATAAAATAAAATAAATACGCGTCTTCTGACTCCGCGCTTTCACAGAGGCCTGATCCCTCCCTCCTCTGATGTAGGCTCTCTGGAAATTCAACCTCAGTATCTGGACACTCTGTATGATCTCTCCAAATCAGGTCTACAATCTCTTAATTTTTTTTGTAAGAGGCATGAAGGATACGCTGAGAAGTCGATGAACAGCTGCCGTCTGCCATGTACTCTACAGTGAGCTATTTAAAAAAAAAAAATGTATCCATGACTTAGCTCTGTTTTATTTCTGATTCCATGACATCCCACACCATGTCCCTTTCTGCTCACTTCACTCTTTGGATCATGTCCTTACCTTACCCACATTCCCGACAGACTCTTCCCGCAGCTAAGCTTTCCTGCTACTTGCTAAAAAAAGGAGGTCAATTTTCAAAAGCACTACGGCAGATTGTGGTGGCAGCAACGCTGCTGACTGTGCAGCTGCTTTTTCTAAAAAGTTTCCTAAACAAACAAAATTATCCATCCAAAAAGAGGGTGAGATTCGTGGTGTTCCGAGGTGGTGTTACTTAGATATTTAACTTGAGTATGTAAGGGGCGATATTCAGCTTTTACATTTACAAGGTGACTATGTAGGCTGCACTAATCCTAGGTATAACTTGAAACATCTAACTTAGAGGGCTCAACTTAGATGACCTGCCCAATATATACAGCAGCATTGCCTAAATTGATAGTGTCTCTGAAAATACATTTACGTTAGACCTTCCAAATTATATGTTCTCCATGGGACTGAATATCGATCCCGCTTTTTCACCTCTGTTTGATCTAGGTTATCATAGCACCTTTCACTATATTTGTCGTTTTGTGAGATGCCTTAGATAAGGTGCCCTATCCTTTCACATTTGACAATCAAACTTGTATATAGTTTTACGTTTACGACTGTTTTCTTTTAAAACAATATTAATGTAAATAGTTATAATTCATTCTTTGTAAATGAATACGTACCTTCCGCTGTACTATTCTAAGTTTGTTTCATTGTAAACCGCATTTGATCGCCCGTAAAATGTGGTATAAAAATTTATAATAAATAAATAAATATACTGTACATACAGAAACAAAGAGGTAGAAATATTGGTGTTGCACTTGAAATGACAGGACAATCAAATTACAGAGCTGCAGATAAGGGATCTTTTCATGCAGCAGCTATAATCAAAGAATGGAGGATGTATAATAATGGCTATGCCCATTCAAAAAAAAAAACTTGTTCAAGTTTAGCAACAATGGTGGCTGCATGGATCAACCTCCCAGGAGAACTGATGTATGCAAACAAGGGATCATAATTTTTACACCGATCAGTACTGTATAAGAGGTTGTTAACTTGTGCATATGGCCATATGTGCATGGGAATGACTTTATAAAATTACCTCCAATAGGTATCTTGGAGACCTGGTAGAAGGGAGATAACCAGTGGGAGGCAGTGATACCAGAACAGAGCACATCAAATTTGTGCAGGGGTAGTGCTGTATGTTAAAGGTGACATAACAGGGGAATCCAAGATGGCGGATGATAGGTGTTTATGAGTGACACAATTTTCTTAATGGGAAGGAAGTAGAAGACTAAGGGGCAAAGCAGCCCTCTCTAGTCCCCCTCGACCTCCACTCCATTACCTGCATTGGGACCTCTTACTTTCTTTGGCTGCCTAACGGACCAGAGATTTTGATGGAGTATAGCTTGGCTGCGGTTCCTCGGGCAGTGACTCTGCTTCCCCTGCATCTCAGCGTATTCCGAAGTTGGCATGCCTGCAAGTTCACCCGGAAGTGTTGCGGCCAGAGGGTGTATCCGGGGATGTGAATCCTGATGGCCGGCGAGGCAATGTTCCCTCTAATTTTCTGTAGGCTGTGTGCGCATAAAATATCAGCTGTGTGCAGCTTTTGAAGGAAGGTTACATTTTTGTGCGCCACATAACGACACTCGGAGTTATATACTTTAAAATTTCACTACACGTCAGAATACAGTATGTACACCACATTGATTTTAATCAAATTAAATGAAAATAGACAATTACTAAATGAAGCGGAAATTTCTAGTAATTACAATCATAACTTTTAAATTTTAAGACGTCTGTGTTGTTTTCTATCAGAATCAGAGCTGTAATTTTTGTGCGCTCTGTTGTAAAGCATGTGCGCTCGCTCGGCGAGGTGTGTGCGCGCGCACAGCTTAGAGGGAACAGTGCGGCGAGGGACAGCTCCGGGGATATTGCAGGAGGGGCTTTTGGCCCCCCGCCCCCCGATCCAGGTCTTGCACATAGAAACATAGAAACATGATGACAGAAAAAGACCACATGGCCTATCTAGTCTGTCCTTCCATAACAACAACTACAACAGTCCATTTTTTACCTTTAGAGATCCTCTGTGTTGGTCCCATGCTTTTTTGAATTCAGTTACTGTCCTCATCTCTACCACCTCCACTGGGAGACTATTCCATGGATCCAATACTCTTTCCGTAAAGAAATATTTCCGCATATCACTCCTGAATCTATCTCCCTTCACCCTCATCCCATGTCTCCTCGTAGCAGAACTTGCTTTCAATTGAAAGAGGCTCTCTCCCTGAACATTTATGCCACGGAGGTATTTAAACATCTCAATCATATCACCTCTATCCCGCCTTTCCTCTAAGGTGTACATATTAAGATCCTTAAGTCTGTCCTCATATGCTTTATAATGAAGCCCACTAATCATTTTAGTAGCCACCCTCTGCACCGACACCATCCTGTTCACATCCTTTTGAAGGTGCGGTCTCCAGAATTGCACACCATACTCCAAATGAGGTTGCACCAAAGACTTATACAGAGGCATTATCACCTCCTTTTTTCTGCTAGCCATTCCTCTCCTTATGCACCCAAGCTTCCTTCTAGCTTTTGCCGTCGCCTTTTCTACCTGTTTAGCTACTTTAAGATCAGACACAACCACGCCTAGGTCCCGCTCTTCTTTAGTGGACAAAAGTACTTCACCTCCTATACTGTATTGCTCCCTTGGATTGCTGCAGCCCAAATGCATGACCTTACATTTTTTAACATTAAATCCCAGCTGCCAAATTCTAGACCATTCTTCAAGCTTAGCTAGATCCCTCCTCATGTTATCTACACCTTCCTGGGTGTCTACTCTATTGCAGATTTTGGTATCATCCGCAAAGAGGCAAACCTTACCCGACAGCCCTTCCGCTATATCACTAACAAAGATGTTAAAAAAGAATCGGACCAAGGACAGATCCCTGGGGCACACCACTGGTAACATCCTTCTCCTCAGAGTGAGCTCCATTTACTTGTACTCTTTGTCGCCTCCCACCCAACCGATTTCTAACCCAAGCAGTAACTTTAGGCTCGATCCCTAGGGTGCTCAGTTTGTTTATAAGTCGCCTGTGAGGAACAGTGTCAAAGGCTTTACTGAAATCTAAATACACCACATCTAGAGCTCTCCCTTGGTTCAACTCCCTGGTCACCCAGTCAAAGAAATCAATCAGATTTATCTGACAAGACCTGCCTCTGGTGAATCCATGCTGCCTCGGATCCTGTAATCTGCTGGACTCCAGAAACCTCACTATTTTCTCTTTCAGCAGCGTTTCCAATAATTTACTCACCACCGAAGTTAAACTAACCGGCCTGTAGTTTTCAACCACATCCTTACTTCCGCTTTTGTGTAAAGGCACCACATGAGCCTCTCTCCAGTCCTTTGGCACCACTCCTGACTCCAACGAGGCATTGAAAAGATCAGTCAGTGGAGTTGCTAGAACGTCCCCAAGTTCCCTCAGTATTCTAGGGTGTATCCCATCCGGTCCCATCGCTTTGTCTACTTTAAGTTGAGCTAGTTTCTCACAAACACAGTCTTCTGAAAATTGTTCAAGATGTCCCTCGCTTCTGTTCTTATTTGTGGGTGTTTTCTGAGGTCCTGCTCCTGGTTCTTCATCTGTGAACACAGAACAAAAATATTTGTTAAGCAATTCCGCTTTATCCTTATCAGCTTCTACATATTCCCCCCCTGCACCCTCGAGTCTGACAATACCACTTTTGCCCTTCCTCTTCTCACTAAATATATCTGAAAAATGTCTTATCCCCCCATTTTATTGCATTGGCTATTTCCTCCTCCTTTTGAATCTTTGCCTTCTTGACTACTTTGCTAGCTTCTCTAAGTTTTTCCAAATACAGATGCCTGTCTTCCTCTCTCTGTGATCTCTTGTATTTCATGAAGGCCTCCCTCTTTTTCTTCACTTTTTCAGCTACTTCCTTCGAAAACCATAGCGGTCTCCTTTTCCTTTTGCCTTTATTTACCATTTTAACAAAAAGGTTGGTGGCCCTTAAGATACCCCCTTTCAGTTTTGCCCACTGTTTTTCTACATCCCCCAGCTGTTCCCATCCCACTAACGACTTCCTGAGGTATTGGCACATCTTCGCAAAGTTAGTCTTCCTAAAGTCTAAGATCCTCACCTTGGAATGGATTATAACAGCCCTAGTCCTAATACTGAACCACACCATTTGGTGATCACTGGATGCAAAATGATCTTCCACTACAACATCAGAAACACTTTCACCATTGGTAAGCACCAAATCCAGTATGGTCCCTTCACGTGTGGGGTCTGTTACCAATTGCCTGAATAGTTATCCCTGTAGAGAATCCAGGATCTCCTTACTTCTAGATGATACTGCAGCAGGAATGTGCCAATCAACATCTGGCATATTGAAATCTCCTATCAGTAGCACTTCCCCTTTCCTAGCAATGCTGCGTATGTCTTCAATTAACTCTGTCCACCTCTTCCTCTTGTGAGGGAGGTCTGTATATCACACCAATGCAAATAGATTTCTCTTTCCCTCTTTCTAATTTAACCCACAATGCCTCCTCTCTCCCTTTTAAGCTCTGTAATTCCAAAGCTTTAATAGTAGTTTTAACATATAGTGCCACTCCTCCTCCCCTTCTTCCTACCCTGTCCTTTCTGAATAAAGTATAGTCAGGTACAGTTACATCCCAGTCATGGTTTTCTGTGAACCATGTTTCTGTAACTGCCACTAAATCCAAGTCAGCCACTCCTACCAAAGCTTCAACTTCAGGGATCTTATTACTCATGCTACGGGCATTAATACACACTGCTTTCCATATGTTACCCCTGTTACCCATTTCCATAAAGGTATTTAATGTATCACCTACCTGGGGGCTTTCACTTACCTGGGGGCTTTCTTCAACCATCCCCAACGAATCTAGTTTAAAGCCCTCTTCAGTAGATTAGCCAGTCTACTACCGAAGATGCGTTGACCTTTCTTGGACAGATGGATGCCATCTCTGCTCTGCAACCCTTGGAACAGCATCCCATGGTCTAGGAAACCAAAACGCTCTTGATGACACCATCCACTCAGCCATGCATTCATCTCCAGGATGCGAGCCTCTCTGCCTTGGCCTTTACCCTCCACAGGGAGGATTGAAGAGAACACCACCTGTGTACCTAACTGCTTCACCCTCTGTCCCAGAGCCATGAAGTCACTTTTGATACGTTCCGAGGTATACCTGGCAGTATCATTTGTTCCAACATGGATTAGCAACATTGGGTAATAGTCAGTGGGCTTGATGAGTCTCGGCAAACTCTCCGTAACATCTTTGAGTTTGGCACCAGGCAGACAGCATACCTCTCTGGACATCAAGTCTGGTCGGCAGATGGACGCCTCAGTACCCCTCAGAAGAGAGTCTCCAACCACCACTACCCTTCGTTTCCTTCTGGTCACTGATTCTGCAACTTTGGGGTACTTGAACTCTGGTTCTTCCCTTTCCAGGGATGCTTTCACCTCCTCCACTTCCAGGGCTGCATAATGGTTCTTCAATTCAAGGGCTGGAGAAGTTGGATTGGTGATTTTGCAGGCCCTGGTGACTTGTTCCAACCATCGACATTCTGTTGGCACCCATCTTCTCCTGTGCTGGAGAGCTTGGTTGCTGCAACAAGCATCTCATCAATGTACTTCTCACTGTCTTGAATGCTCCTCAGCCTCGCCACCTCCTCTCTGAGTTCATCCACTTGTTTCCTCAGAGCTTCAGCATGCAGGCACCCTGCACATGGAACCGGTCCTTCAACTGGCATTAGGACCTCTGTCTGGACCGAGGCAGAAGCTGTAATGGGGGCAACAGTTTTAGCAATACGATTTTTCCCAGCCATTGTTCTGTTTGTGGAGCTTAGGTATTTGCTAAAGCAAAAGAGAGAGATCTACCAAGTACCAGCCGGTTTCGCAGCTGTCCTTTCAGAGAAAAAGCAGTTAAATCTCTTTAATTATATTCAAAATGTGCTGGTCCAATTCTCTGTGATTTGTTAAAGGGGGAGGTGCCCTATAAAGCAAGGCTGCTCACTAGGGGTGGGTGGGAGTTGGGGTGGGTAGGGAGGGAACTAACACCTGATTAGGTGTTAGCAGTTTCTAAACCTGAGGAGGTTACTGGAGTTCAGCAACCTACTGTGCTCAAGGAAAGTTCCCCTAAAGCACCAAAAGAAAGTAACCTTGCTTTAAAAAATATACAAAAAACCCTTTTAAGAGCTCCCAGTCAGAGAGCTAGCAATGTAATATAATAAAACAAACAAACAAACCCTCAAATCCTTACTGTTTGTTGATCTGTGGAGCCCTGGTTAGGAAAGGAGCAGATGGCGGAGATCCAGATTGTAGCTTAGGCTGATTTGTTGGGACAGGTGTTGAGTGAGATGGAAGGAATTTCTCTGGAGCCGCAAATTTATTCTAATCCTATAGCCTTTTCTCTGCAGTCACCTGAGTCATTCACGTTGGAGGCAATATGGACTGAGATTGAACAATTAGGGGCAGCCTTGGTTCCCCAGGTATCCTCTCTTACACAGAAGGTGCAGAGGAGCTCTGTGGTTATAGAAGAAAATGCTGGGAAAGTACTTTTTTTGCAAAATTCTGTATTGATGGTTCAGTCTCAGGTCAACACATTAGAAGCCCGCTCAGATTCTTTTATCAAGGATTCCCTTGTATTAAAGGGAAGCTGGAATCATTGGAAAACTCAGTTAGGGTTGCTAATTTGAGACTGCTAAATTTCCCCAGATCTTCTCTGGTATCAGCCAGGGATACTGTGTGTTTCAATTATATCTTACTTATATTTTGGGGATTCCAGTGGATTCATTTCCACCGTAGATTAAGGTTTACTATCTCCCCATAGCTAGGAAATCATCCTCACCTGTAACTATTTCTGGTTTAACTTGATGTTCTTAGCTGATGTTATTAATTTGACTGCGGAACTGGAAGACTCTCAGGAGGACGTTATATCTCCTGCCTCACTGTTTGTTACTCTTGCCTTATTATCTGATAAGGAGTGGTTGATGAAGGTTTTTTTTAAGAAAAGGAACCTGAGGTTCAAGGGACTCCTCGTTCGTATGTTTACTGATGTGGCTTGGGATACGCAGCGAGAGAGGTGTGAATTGCTTCTCTTGAGTCCTGGAGTTCAGCAACTGGGAGCTCTTTTCTTTTCGAAATATCCTTGCAAGAGCCTGGTTAAGCACTTGTCTAAATCTTATGTTTTTATGAACCGTCCCAGCTGCTTGTCTTCATCAACATCTGCCACCTAGAGGATCTCCCAGGGCTTCCAATAGATCCACTGTGAGATGGTTGGTATTCTGGTTGGTCATCCTCGTCTATTTGATTATCTTCACATGTTTGGTTTTGTATTTTCCTAACTTGGATTCCCCTATATTGAGGACTAGAGTAGGATGGATTGTAATGTTTCTCCTTTGTAGTTTTGCTTCTTTGTAAATCATTTCCCAATTTCTGTACAAGATTTATTCTTGGTTTATATTGTAAAACTTGTATAAATATAAAATTAAAAAGCTGGCATAAAATAAAACAGGATAAAACTCCTGTAGGAAACAAAATGTATGGGGGAATCTTTAGGGTCAGAAATTTCTTATGTGACTAGGCAAAGCATAGAGGTGAGGGTATACTACTGTCCACTTGGCCAGGATGAGGAAACAGTGAAATGCTAACAGAAATTTGGAAAACCAATAAAATTGGCAACACAAATTTGATTGGATAAATGCCTCACTGGGGCACACAAGAGAGGTAAGGTTTTGCTTCGTGGGGCAGTCATGGGGCAGTGAGGTTAAAGATGGAGATCAAGTAGGGTCTGTATGGTGGCAGGAAGTAGGGGAATATCTGTCATCAGGGGTTTTTTTTCTGTCAGTACTTGACAGTATTGGCTGCTTTTTTCCCTGCATTGGCCATTATTAAAGAGGACCCGGGAAATCCACTGCTTATCCCCAGGACAAGCATTGTAGAACCTGTGTGCCTTTGGGAGCCTGCCAGGTACTTGAGACCTGGATTAGCTATTGTTGGAAACAGGATACTGGGCTTGATGGACCTTGGTCTGACCAAGTATGGCATTTCTTATGTTCTTATGACCCCTGCAAAATGACGAAAGGGGAAGGGACAGGAACAGCAGGACTAGAAAGCAGAGTACTTCTCCGATCTATTTTATTTGCTCCACTCTCTCAGCCCTCTGTTCCTGATCGCTGCAGGACCAGGGATGATATGTGTCAGCATCGGAATCCAGTATTTGCCATATTATTAACCATTATGCACATGAACTGTGATAATTTTCTTCCAAACACCGTACTAGATCAGAGATTCCAACTTCCACTCCAGCTGAAAGGCAAAAACATGCTTTTGTTTTATGCTAGAAGCTCACACGATTCTACTTGTTTTGCTTTGACTGATGCTATTATTCTTTGCTCACCCTTGGAAGTTGCTGACCTAGGCAACCACCTAGTCTTGCCTAATGGTTGAGTCAACCTCACAAATAATGGACATGAAGCAGATATTTTTTGGAAGGAAAACCACAAGTAAAGAAGTGCTCCCATTACATACTGTACGGGCTGTACATCAGAAAGAACCGACCTCCGCTCGTCTTTGCAGTTTTATCTTGAAGGCATTCCATCTGTATGGCCTTTGGTCCTTTATCCATGCTGCAGGCCTAGCACCCTTGATCGGTTCAAGAACTTATGAAGCATCTGACCCTGATATTATCTTAGCTACTGAACACACATCATCTTAGAGCTTACACCATCTCAAAAGTCTCTTGGATCATATAAACTCTGCAAACTGCAGAAATGAACCGAAGGGTTAGCGTAGCTGACCTCTGAAATGCTTCAACATTGTCACCTTCTCTCGTATAATTTAGAAGTCCTTTAAGAAAATAACCAATCACATACAAGGGACTGGCTTTGCACAGCCGACTAGCGTTCATGTTTACAGCTAGAAAGATTAAAAAAAAAAATACAGTTTAGTTAAATTACTCTGTAGCTAAGGGAACCCACATGAAAGACAAAGCATTCAGGGTTAATGGTGACTTTTTATCTGGTGAAAGAAAGCTTTGTAATGTTGAGCTTGCTGCGCTACTACGAAATTGCTTTTTTATCATCCTTTTTCTGGTTCCATTCGTCTGTCACAGAATGTGGCGGCAACAATAGCAAAACCATGACAATGAGGAGTTCTGTTCGTATTTGTTAATTGCTCTGTGGAAGCCAGTGCAATCAATTTGTGCATCTAGGTGAACTACTCCTTTACTACGGGGAAACCTAATGTAGAAGCTGAACGGTTTTTTTGACTCATTCCTCGTCCCCTCTCCCCGCAACAGAGAACCAACTGCGACATCTGGATGGAGTTACAAACACCACCACTACCTGGATAGCAGCAGTATCCCCTCCACTACCCAGATTGCCAATCCAGATAACTTTAGCACTGCTTTTTAGCGGTTATAAACTTATGCGGATAGTTATTCAGATAGCAGACTGAGGGGGCTGGTTGCTAAGGTGCGCTGATGTTAACGTGTGCTAATTCACCATAGCGTGCATTATTTTAGCACAGATCCCATGTTATTCAAAGTGAATTAATGCATATTAAGGTAGCACACCTTAGTAACTAGCTCCCTGAATATCGCCACTATCTGTAGAAGTTAAGGGTCCTCACAAACTCTGCCCAGTACCACACCAGCACTATCCGGATAATGCCGAGGCGGCCTGGAAGGATGTTCATCAGCATTATCTGTATACTGCCGATGAATACCCCGGACAGCAACATTTATCTGGACAGCAGGCACTGACATCTGATATCCTCATTTTGTAAAAAAGCTGTCCCAGACATTTGCACAGGAAAAGGTGTCCGCATAGATGATTACAGAGCAGATATCTATAAGTGGGGAATGCATGGTATTCTAAAGCATTTATCCAAATAGGTATTTATCTGGGTAGAACTGTCTCACTGAAAATTAGGGCATGTCTGCTTTCTAGGTGCATCCCACATAAGCGATAACACCTACTGGGGAGGCTTTGAATGGTTATCTGCCCTTATAAATAAGTTTGTTTGCCCTATGCATAAGGACAGGTAGAAAGGCGCTGTGGCAGAAAACATCTCTGTCTGCTACTGGAGACCCCATGCTCTGCTGACACTGAGTGGCTGCTGGCACCGATGAATAGCTGGTGGAAGTCCCCAGCTCCTGTCAGTACAAAGCAGCCGCTGGCACTAATGAAGGGCCAGCAGGTGTCCGCAACACCAGCTGGTATGGAGCAGCCCTAGCACAGATGAAGTCCTGGCAGGAGTCCCCTGCTCTGGCTGACACGAAGCAGCCCAGGCACTCACAAAAGGACAGTGGGGGCCCCAAACTCTTACAAGTGAGGAGCAGCCCCATCACTGACATAGGGCCCGGAGGAGTTCCCAGTCCCAGTAGCATGGTGCAGCTATCCATTGGAGAAAAGGAGGGATGAAGTATGAGAAAGGAGACAGAATTAGCTTGAGAGAGGGGGGAGGTATGGGGCATAGCAAAAAGGAAGGAGTGGTGTTAGAAGGGAGAAAATAGAGAGGGGCAGGGTAAGGAGGTGGCAGAGCAAGGAAAAGGGTTGCGTGCAGGAAGAGTACAGGGGGAGGAGTACACTTGGGAGAGTGCAAGGAGGGGATGGAAGGTAGGGAGAGAGTGCCAGAAGGGAGAGATGGAGGGGGAAGGGGGTGGCAGGGAAAGGAGGCGAGGGGAAAGGGAGAGGAATTGTGCAGGGGGGTGGGTAAAAGTACAAGGGAGCAAGAAGACTACATGCCCAGACCTACACAGGTCTCCAGCACCTATTATTAAGATGTTCACAATGCCAACACACACACAGCCCCTGACATACTGCCAACAAGCACTGGGGTATGCAGGCAAAAATTATTTCATTTTGTTTAGTTTTTTGTGTCATCTGCAGGTTTGTTGTGATCTGTTTTAAGATATTTTCATTTTGTGTCATTTTGTTTCTATAAATGTTCATTTCAGAACAATTTTATTAAATTAAGAGGTGGCTGTGGATGCTAACCAAACCAAACCAAACCCTTAGCTGAAAGGTTACTAGAGGTTTCACGCAAATAAAGAAAACCCCATTTTCCCCCACCTTTGTTAACAGTTGCTTTGTTTCTTCCCTCCTCCCTTCAAGACTTGTCACAGGCTGGCCTCTTGCAAGAAGAACTGTTATATCTACTACTACTATTAATCATTTATATATCATCCAAAATGCTGTATCTTCCGTTTCTGGTGATATTTATTCCTGTTTCTTAATTGGTCCTAGATTGTGGAAAGGCTTTTCTGGATTTTTTGCCTTGTGAATCTATTGACTCCTGCTCTAGAGCCTTACTCTAAAGACTTTTCTTTTGCCACATTCCTGTGCCACAAATTCTGTGAAACCATGTCTAAGTATACTATCACAGACATTTACCAAGCCTAATCCACAGAGAAATATATAGAAAATGACAGCATAAAGAGACCATATGGCCTATCTAGTCTGCCTTCCATATCCACTACAATAGTCCCCTTTTATCCTTTAGAGATCTTCTGTGTTTGTCCCATGCTTTCTTGAATTCAGATACCGTCCTCATCTCCACTACCTACACTGGGAGACTATTCCACACATCTACCACTCTTTCCATAAAGAAATATTTCTGCATATTACTCCTGAATTTATCCCCTTTCACTCTTATCCTATGTCCCCTCATAGCAGAGTTTGCTTTCAATCGAAAGAAGTTCTCCTCTTGGGCATTTATGCCACGGAGGTATTTAAACATCTCTATCATTTCGATATCCCACCTTTCCTCTAATGTATACATATTAAGATCTTTAAGTCTGTCCTCATATGCTTTATGATGAAGACCTCTAGCTATCTTAATAGCCACCCTCTGCACCGACTACATCTTGCTTATATCCTTTTGAAGGTGTGGTCTCCAGAATTGCACACAATACTCCAAATGAAGTCTCACCAAAGACTTACACAGTCTTTTTTTTTCTGCTGTCCATTCCTCTCCCTATGCAGCCAAGCATCCTTCTAACTTCTGCAGTCACCTTTTCTACCTGTTTAGCCACTTTAAGATCATAGGACACAATTGCACCCAGGTCCCGCTCTTCTTTTGTGTACAGAAGTACTTCACTCCATACACTGTACCACTCCCTTGGATTTTTGTAGCCCAAATGCATGACTGCCTTTTTTAGCATTGAATCTTAGCTGCCGAATTCTTGACCATTCTTCAGGCTTAGCTAGATCCCTTCTCATGTTATCTACTCCTTTCTGGGTATCTACTCTATTGCAGATTTTGCTATCATCCGCAAAGAGGCAAACCTTACCCGGCAGCCCTTCCGCAATATCATTAACAAAGATGTTAAAAAGAATTGGACCAATGACAGATCCCTATGGCACACCACTGGTCCAGATCCTGGTTGTCCAATTAGTGATTATTGCTAATAACATTTATGCACTCACAGATCTCCTTCTACCCTACTAAGACACACTTTACCAAATCCCCCATACTGAAATGCTCTGGTCTGATTGGAGGAAAAAGAGAAATGCATCATTTTGTCACATTATATGCATGCACTTTTTAACTTCTTTTATTCATTTTGTTTAGGGGAATGTCCATTTGTTTCATTACATTTTTCAGGATTATTTTATTTTGTGTATTCATTTTTGTTTTTAGCTCATGTTCTTTGCAAATGATACAAGCAATTGGCCATTTAGCCCTACTCTCTGCTTTCTATCTTTTAACTAATTCCCAAATCCACAAAAGGTCTCTCATGAGGGACTTTGTCAAATGCTTTCTGAAAATGCATAAAGGAAAAATAAGGGCGCGTGTGTACTAAAGCGCGTTAGGATTTTTCAGCTAATATGGCATTTTAGTTCTGATAGGACCCCGCTAGCTGCAAAAGCCTTGTGGTATATGTCGGGGTATACTCAGCATTTCCGCAGCAGATACTGCATAGAAAATGCGCTGCAGCAGCATCGTGGATACAGCTAACGCCTCCCACTGAGGTGGTGTTAACTGCACCTGAGCGGCCTACAGTGTTGCGGTTACTGCACACTGAGTTCACCCGCGGTAGCCACGTGTTGCAGACATGCCCACTTCCTACCCCATCCTGCCCACTCCAGCAGCATGGGAACTGCAGACAGTGCAAAAAGTCACTGCACTATCTGCATTTCCCATGCGATGTTAATGCGGCCCGATAGTGCACTATGCCACTTTAACAGGTAGGGCAGCTCACGAAACATCCCCCTAAAATAACTTTATATCCCTGTGGGGATGATTTTCATAAAATCTGTATAGCTGCAAAGTACTGAGACACTTTACACACATTTTCAGAGAATCTACCTGTGTTCTCTCAGAAATTCAGTAAGTGCAAGGCGCACACATCAAAAGCACCCCAGCACTAACAGACAACGGAGTGAGGGCAAAATAGTGCATGTACAGCTGATAATGCAGTGTTAAATGGGGAAGGCAGTGGGAAAAAATAGGATCATAAGAATCAGGCAACTAAACTATATATATTGTCACAGGGTAGATCTAGGGCAGCATGAGAAAGTGCAGAGCAGTGTGAATGATCACGGTAAAAGTGACAGGATAAACAGAGGAATGTTTGATGGTTGCCAGGGACAACCTAAGCACACGTGCACAGAGCCCAGAAAGACACACCCAGAGAGCAAAGCAAGGGAGTTTGTTTTACCCAATAGAGTGCAGCTGAGTGAAGGTGGAGTCAGGAGACACGCAGATAAAATAGACTCCCAGACAATTAGAGATGGATTGAGAAACAGGGAACCTTGGAGAGAGAGGAAATCCCTGAGAGAGGAGTTGAGGAGAGAATCCCTGAGAGAGGAATTGGAGCAGCAGCAGATACGGTTGAAGCCATGCAAAGCCTGGAGCTGGCATGAGGAAGATGACGACAGTGAAAGTGAGTCAGTAAGGCAACAGGGGAGCCGGTGTGAAAGTTGGAGAGAATCCGGAGACCTGTGTGGTTCTGGGAGAAGGCAACACCCTGACAGCGTGAATGTGTTTGGAAGGCAAAAGAAATATAAGAAGACTGCAACAGAAGGTACAGGGGCAAAGAGTGAGTACAAGGGCTATTTGCTATCTGAAAGGGAAGAGCCCTGGAGGCATAGAAATACCCACATAAAGCCCAGATATTCAGAGGCTGATAATAGCTTTTCCCCTGATTATAAAAGCACTAAGAGAAGGGGGTTTCACTTACCAAGAAAAGCTGAAGAAATCCCTTATCACCGTGAGCTCCCAGCTTCTAGGGAAACACCGTTACACAGTTTGCAATCAGGCACAGCTGAGCTTGGAAAGCTAGGACAGACCCGGCCAGGAGCCTACCGTAATTACCCAGCTAGTAGGTCAAACAAGGACCTGAGGTATTCGTTAAGGCACCAGCAGGGGCAGGGCTCTGGAAGACACAACTCAGAGCTTTACGATATTTCCCAGAGGGGCACCTCTGCACAAGGGAAGAGAAACTTCTTAAGTGACGAGGCAAGCCTGCCATACTTTTACCCCACGTTTGAAGTGAATAATGAAGATACTAATGAACAGGAGTTAATGGCGTATGAAAACTCAGAAGCAGTAACAAGTCCAGAGATGATGGATTGTTCTCTCACGGTTATAGAGCCAGAATTCTCACTGAGGTAAATGTGAATGTGTGACCTTTACTCCAGTATATAAGAGGCAAGGCTGCAACTCTCTCTCTCTCTCTAGCCAAACAGACAATTAGGCTGTTTGTTATTTGCTTTTGGTTTAAAGTTATAAGCTGAAGGAAGCTGTTTTTGTTATTCAGTTATCTTTTGTTATAAGCCAAGTGGGCTATTACTTTCTGTTATCTTTGATAAAGAAAACCTCATGGGACGGGGAATAAAACCCTAAAAAGAAAAGAAAGTTTTCCTGTGTGATCTATACATATATAAGCAAGGCACAACTACCACCCTCAGAAAGCCCAACAATACCAGTAGTCACCGCTGGGGCAGATGAGGTGTGACATATAAAATGGCGTAGTTGGCAGGATAAATTTTCGGGGGGGCATAAGAAGTCGCCTGAAAAAGGAAAAAGAACAGTGCTGAAAACCAGGAAAAAAAGTCTGATCCAGGAAATATTGGAGAGGATTCGGCTGGCAGACCGGCCAGCGGTGGAAAAGACCTTTTTCTCACATGCGGGAGTCTACCAGGAAACTGAGGTATTGGTAACCTGGGTGGACGGGAGAGGATATTGTGAGAAAAGGGGTGATATAAAGGAAGAAAAAAAGAAGCCTTTTTGTGTGTGTTTTGTACCGCACTTGGTGGTCTTTTTCTCTTTTATTTCAGGTACAGAGAGAAAGGAAAAGAGGATGGATCCCCAAGATATGTTGGCCTGGATGGGCGAGCAACAGGAAAAGCAGGCCAGGATGATACAACACTTGCAGGAACAATATATGGCAGCGATGCAGGAGCAGCAAAGACCGCTATTGGAAGCTATGACTGCGCTACTAAGGAAATCTTCAGAGAAAGAATCTACAGTACCGCAAGTAGACATTCATACAGGTCTTGCTTTGAGACATTTGGGGCATGAAGATAACCCCGATGACTTTATTGAAGCGTTTGAGCGCATAGCAGGGAACTTAAAGTGGCCTATAGAACAATGGGCGATGCGATTCGCCATGACTCTAAGCGGAGAGGCTTTATCTGCCTTTAAGGCCATGCCAGCTAGCCTAGCTAATAATTATGCTGAAATTAAAAAGGCAGTAAAGGATCGCCTTGGTCTAACACCTAGGCATTACAAACCGTTGTTCAGGGAGGCAATAATGTTGGAGAGTGAGACTCCAAAGGCTTTGTGCCAGAGGCTCAAGAGCCTGCTTTATAAATGGTTAGACCCTGAAAATAGGATGCTGGAGTCTGTATTAGATGAGCTTGTTTTAGAGCAATTCTTGTTAGCTATACCACAGGAAATGAAAATGTTCTTAACATTACAAAATTGCTCAAATACTGAAGAAGCAGCTAAAATGGCAGAGGTGTTTAAGGAAGCAAAGCATGCTACTGTGTCAAATGTGAGCCTTTTAAAAGGTACAAGTGTGAATGGGACGGATGAAAGTAAAAAGTATACACCCAGGAGAGTGAATGAGTATAACCCTGGTAAGAGGAACACTAGGAGGTGCTATAGATGTGGCAGACCAGGCCACATGGTAAAAGAATGTCAAACTAAGACAGTCCTTATGGTAGGGGCAGAGAAGCCAGTGCCGAAAGGCATATATTTGCAGGTACAAGTTGATGGAGAAAATGCTTTGGCTATATTTGATTCTGGGGCAGAACAGAGTTTAATTGCCCAAGAGTTTTGGGAAACTTTGAAGCAGTCTCGCCCGGTAACCCCAAAACAAGTAGCAATAAAATGTGTACACGGTGCACAGCTTCCCTATCCCTTACATCAAGTAAACGTCAGGGCACTAGGGGCAGATAGAAAGTTACAGGTAGCAGTAGTCCCTGGGCTACCCCAAAAACTAATTTTAGGACGGGACTGGCCTTTGTTTCCAGGTATATTGAGCCAGGGGGTAGGCATGAAAACGGGATTGGTCTCCACACGATCCCAAGCCCCAGTAGTTGAACCCCATGAAACCCCGGTAGTTGTACCCCAAGAAACCCCGGTAGGTGAACCTCAAGAAGCTCCAGTAGAGGGAGTAGAAACACCTACAGAAGAGGAGGTTAAAGAGGCCCCTGAGAAAGGGACAGAAGCGGAAGAGAGGGATCCACTACCTAACCATGATGAGTTAGTTCAGAACCCGGTGGGGGAAGGAAAGAAAACCAGGGCTACCAAGCGACAGGAAAGAGATAAGAGAGCCAAAGGAAGAAGGGAACTAGAAACAGGGGAAGAGTTACCCTGGGTCCCCGCTGCCCTCGTCCAAAAGTTTCCATCCTTTCCGATGGAGCAGAGAGCAGACTTGGCCTTAAAAAGAGCTTTCGAGTGGGCCCAGATGGATCGTAATACATTACCACGATTCTTACTCGATGAGAATATTTTATATAGGGAAAGTCTAGATCCCTATACAGGAGCTGTGAGGAAGCAGCTGGTGGTGCCAGTAGCCTTTAAGGCGGTAGTTTTACGCTTGGCACATGACCATCCAGTTGGGGGACATAAAGGTGTCCAAGGGACACTGGATCAGATTTTAGCACGTTTTTATTGGCCCGGGGTGTATCAAGAGACCAAGCGGTATTGCGATGCTTGCCCTGCCTGTCAAAGGGTCTCTATATCCAGACCCAAGGCGGCGCCCTTGATACCATTGCCCACAATAGCTACGCCTATTAGGCGAATGGGGATAGACATCGTAGGCCCATTGATAAAAACGCCTAGGGGTTTCCAGTATCTATTAGTTATTGTAGACCATGCGACCCGATTCCCATGGGATATACCCCTTAGGAATATATCTGCTAAAATCATAGCGCAGGAGCTAATAAAGCTGTTCTGCGAGGTGGGGTTTCCCCAGGAAATCCTAACGGATCAGGGTACCAATTTTGTTTCTAGGTATCTTGCTAGAGTCTGGGAGGCGTTCGGTATACGCCACATAAAAACGTCAGCGTATCATCCCCAGACCAATGGGTTGGCGGAGCGCACCAACCAATCAATAAAGCATTTGTTGCGAAGAGGCCTAAGAAAGGGGGAAATGATGGAATGGGATACATTACTCCCATTCGTGATGTATGCCTGCAGAGAACGAGTTCAAACCTCGCTAGGAGTATCTCCACTTGAACTTCTGTTTGGGAGGTCGCCAAGGGGAGTATTAGATATTTTAAAAGATGAATGGGTAGAACCCAGAGTACCTGAGGTGGGGATCCCACAGTTTTTGAAGGAATTAAGGACACGTCTAAGGAAAACGTCCCAAGCCTCAATGGAGAACTTGAACCGTAGCAAGCAGCGCCAGAAAAAATATTACGATAGGGATACACAGACCAGAGAACTGGCCGCAGGGGACAAGGTCCTCATACAAGTGGTGGACCCCGGTCCGAAATTTGAGTCTAGATGGAAAGGCCCAGCCGTGGTAGTGAAAAAAGTAGGTTTTGTGTCATACCTAGTGGAAAATGAAAGCGGGCGTAGGCAAATATACCACATCAATGTATTAAAACCGTGGAAGGAAAGGGTGGCCACAGCTAATTTGGCTTACCAAGAGCAGCACTGTAGAACCCCGCAAGGGATTACATGCTGTCCGCTGAAAAGTGCGGCAGCAAGTAATGTTTTAAGGGGGGGAATGTGTCACAGGGTAGATCTAGGGCAGCATGAGAAAGTGCAGAGCAGTGTGAATGATCACGGTAAAAGTGACAGGATAAACAGAGGAATGTTTGATGGTTGCCAGGGACAACCTAAGCACACATGCACAGAGCCCAGAAAGACACACCCAGAGAGCAAAGCAAGGGAGTTTGTTTTACCCAATAGAGTGCAGCTGAGTGAAGGTGGAGTCAGGAGACATGCAGATAAAATAGACTCCCAGACAATTAGAGATGGATTGAGAAACAGGGAACCTTGGAGAGAGAGGAAATCCCTGAGAGAGGAGTTGAGAAGAGAATCCCTGAGAGAGGAATTGGAGCAGCAGCAGATACAGTTGAAGCCATGCAAAGCCTGGAGCTGGCATGAGGAAGATGACGACAGTGAAAGTGAGTCAGTAAGGCAACAGGGGAGCCGGTGTGAAAGTTGGAGAGAATCCGGAGACCTGTGTGGTTCTGGGAGAAGGCAACACCCTGACAGCGTGAATGTGTTTGGAAGGTAAAAGAAATATAAGAAGACTGCAACAGCAGGTACAGGGGCAAAGAGTGAGTACAAGGGCTATTTGCTATCTGAAAGGGAAGAGCCCTGGAGGCATAGAAATACCCACATAAAGCCCAGATATTCAGAGGCTGATAATAGCTTTTCCCCTGATTATAAAAGCACTAAGAGAAGGGGGTTTCACTTACCAAGAAAAGCTGAAGAAATCCCTTATCACTGTGAGCTCCCAGCTTCTAGGGAAACACCGTTACACAGTTTGCAATCAGGCACAGCTGAGCTTGGAAATCTAGGACAGACCCGGCCAGGAGCCTACCGTAATTACCCAGCTAGTAGGTCAAACAAGGACCTGAGGTATTCGTTAAGGCACTAGCAGGGGCAGGGCTCTGGAAGACACAACTCAGAGCTTTACGATATTTCCCAGAGGGGCAGCTCTGCACAAGGGAAGAGAAACTTCTTAAGTGACGAGGCAAGCCTGCCATACTTTTACCCCACGTTTGAAGTGAATAATGAAGATACTAATGAACAGGAGTTAATGGAGTATGAAAACTCAGAAGCAGTAACAAGTCCAGAGATGATGGATTGTTCTCTCACTGTAATAGAGCCAGAATTCTCACTGAGGTAAATGTGAATGTGTGACCTTAACTCCAGTATATAAGAGGCAAGGCTGCAACTCTCTCTCTCTCTCTAGCCAAACAGACAATTAGGCTGTTTGTTATTTGCTTTTGGTTTAAAGTTATAAGCTGAAGGAAGCTGTTTTTGTTATTCAGTTATCTTTTGTTATAAGCCAAGTGGGCTATTACTTTCTGTTATCTTTGATAAAGAAAACCTCATGGGACGGGGAATAAAACCCTAAAAAGAAAAGAAAGTTTTTCTGTGTGATCTATACATATATAAGCAAGGCACAACTACCACCCTCAGAAAGCCCAACAATACCAGTAGTCACCGCTGGGGCAGATGAGGTGTGACAATATATGTATAATATTTAATACAGTAAATCAGTCAAATTATTTTCCCATTTAAAATATTCTTATCAATCTCTTTTATAATCACTGTTGCTAGTAATAGTCTATTCAGTTACTACTGTCGTCAGTAGATGCTATACTTGTAATTCTATTTATTACTGTTGTCAATAGATACCTTCAATTTGCAATACTGTTGTTAGTAGTAGTGTCTTAGTAGTTCTTCAGCTATTACTGTTGTCAGTATATGCCTCGCTTAAATATCATCCCTAGTAATAGTTCGTAGCTAATACTGTTGTCAGTAATTTTCTCAGTTATTACTGCGGATAATAGATGTAACAATTGTATCTGTTGCCTTTAATAATTGCTCAATTATCACTGTTGTCAGTAGATATCACCCTTGTAAACCTGTTACCAATAGCAGTTGTCCTTCAATTTACTTCAGTCATCAGAGGTTCTAACATGAATTATAAAAAGATGTTCTTGTTGACCTTGAATCTCACCTTATACATTGTCAACTTACTACTTTCTCTCCACCCTCTCCCTGTTAATGCTTTCACACCGCATTTGAACCTCCCAGAATTCTCTCACATCCATGTTATCACTCATCGTCAGAAACATAACCCCCAACAGTTAATTCTAAGAAATTCTAAGGTAAATCACCACAGACTAATTCAGATAAAAACAGACTCTAATATCAACCACATAAATGCAGGCAGTACGTCCACACACCTATCCTTCATCCTTATTAATGCTAGGTCAGTAAAAAATAAAGCACCCATCATAACTGATCTAATTAATACAGAAAACCCTGACATACTTTGCATTACTGAGACATGGTTAACAGAATCCGACTCAGTCCTGCTAAATCAATTAAAAGTGCAAGGATATTCCATTTTCACCTGCAATAGGAAACATATAAGAGGTGGAGGTGTTCTTATACTAGCTAAATCTAATCTTGGGCTATCCACTACCTTATGTGAAAACCGTGATGACACAAATATACTCAAAATTGAAAACAAGGACATAGCAATCTGCTTAATATACAGACCTCCTACTGCTACTAATCAAAATATTGACACCATACTTGAATCAGCTTGCAATTCTACATTAAGGAAACCACTTATATTGTTAGGGGATTTCAACCTACCATCTCTCTCTAACAATCTTGAAACATCTTTCTTAGAAGCGATGGAAGAGATGGGATTCAAACAAACAGTTAACCAACCAACTCATATTAAAGGAAACACTCTCGACCTAATATTCATCCCTACATATTATTATACCACACCTCATTATGTCTCACCTTCCACATCTCAAGTCCCCTGGTCGGACCATTATCTGATTAAGTTTTCTTTCCTCCTTCAACAACACACTAAACCATCCCTTGTCAATCTACAACAAGTTCATAGATTTCGACCATTCAACAGAGAAGAGTTTCTTGAATCAGTACTTCCCAGACTAGATCCTACTATCAATAATATTGATGACGCGATATCAAACTGGAACTCCATTATTCGATCAGCATCAGAGTCAGATCCACTGAAGTTTCGACATAAATCGAAAAAAAATGAAAAATGGTATACCAGTGAACTTGCAACCCTAAAGAAAAGCCTTAGAAAAACAGAATCTACATGGAGAAGGAAACAAACCCACGAACTCAGAATAAAATATTTCTCACTACTCAAGAATTACAAGGATGCGATTAATAACGCTAAAAGACAATACCACTCTAAAACGTTATCTAAATCTATTAACCGTCCTAGAGAACTATTTGAGATTGTCAAATCTTTAACCAAATCCCCATCAAACAACTCTCACAAAATTTGTATTAATCCACAAATAATTGCTGACCACTTTGCAAATAAACTTAAACTTAACAGACATTTCATCCCACCTAATCTATCTATCTCACATAATAACTTACAGGAATGGAAAGCCTTTCATCCTATTAGCAACAAGCTGCTCCTTCAAACAATATCCAACCTAAATACCACTACTTCTCTTCTTGATCCCTGTCCAGTGGCATGGATAAAATCAGCAAAAGCGGAACTTGCCACAGACCTACTGAACATAGTGAATCAATCTCTTCAACAAGGACGTATACCTGATGCCCTCAAGAAGTCCGCTATCCGCCCATTGTTAAAAAACAATACTCTGGACAGCAATGACCCTACTTCATATCGTCCCATTGCAAGTATCCCATTCCTCGCCAAAATTATTGAAAAGATTGTGCAAACACAGCTACAAGATTATATTGACTCCACGGCTCCTCTAGATGATCATCAATATGGATTTCGACCACATCATGGTGTAGAAACGCTCCTGACGGCTCTATTTGACACAATCATAAGAGGTATCGATAACACCAAGCAAGCCTTCATTCTCATATTCATTGATATCTCCTCGGCCTTTGATACTGTAAACCATAGCACGCTCATCTCAAGACTCTTTCAATTAGGCATTAAAGATAAAACCCTTGAATGGTTCATATCTTATTTTACTAACCGGACACAATATGTTCAAATGGACCAAAATGCATCATCCCCTTTTCCGCAAGAACAAGGTATCCCTCAAGGTTCTGCCCTATCAGCCCTATTGTTCAATCTCTATCTTCAACCTATCTGTTCCATATTTAAACGTTTCAAAATCAATTATCACATCTACGCAGATGACATTATGTTGTACTCACCATTTGATGTGTCTAACCCAGATTACACCAACATATGTCATTGCCTCACTGAAGCGGAGCTGTGGCTGAAATCTATTAACATGTCTATTAATTTTAAAAAAACCGAAGCATTATTTATAACAAGAAACACAAACTTCACCCCTCCAACTGAAATCAACATTGGCAATAATTCTCTCCCTGTTAAAGACGAGATCAAATATTTGGGAGTTATTCTTGATAAGACCCTCAGCCTCACCAAACATATAAAACAAACTGTAAAAACAATTTACTTCAAATTAAGGACAATTCAACAACTTAGACCATTACTAGACAACACTGATTTCAGAACCATAGTACAAACACTCATTACACCTCATTTAGACTACTGTAATGGTATTCTTCAAGGGACCTCAAAGAAAAATATTCATACACTTCAACTAGCCCAAAATGTCACCGCAAGGATTATCTTCAAAGCAAAACTAACAGATCATATATCTCCGATTCTTTATGCTCTCCATTGGCTTCCAGTATCATGCAGAATCACCTACAAATCCTTAATCAATACTTTTAAAATTATTACTAATATAGCTCCTTCCTTCATATCCACACTCATCAACATCTCACCTGAAAACAGATCAAGACGAAGAATTAACCTTCACATGCTACAAGTACCTGATTCTATTCGAAAGACAAGTCAAAAGACAAGCAACACAGCCTTCTCATACTTTGCCCCTATGTTATGGAACAACCTACCAACTGAAATCAGAGAAATAAAGGATCTTCAACTATTTAGAAAAAATCTAAAAACCCACCTATTTACTCTACACTACAATAACCTCCATAAGGATGATAACCCTAACTCAGAGAAAACCACTGATCAGCAGTCACTCACTGACCCTACCTAGACAGGACATAAAATCCTTTTTCACTCATATTCACATTGCTCACCTAGTTAAACTTTCTCTTTGAAAGCAATTACTTGTCGCTAATGTGAATAAGTGTAATTAATGTAATATACCCAATTTCCGTTGATTTACTGTGGAGAGACAGTTTTCCTCATTGTATTATTGAGTTGTAATTTTAATAGTTGAATGTTATTTCTCTAAATCCATTCTACATAATATAATAGTTCCTCTGTTATACTGTTCACTGTTCTAAAACCTGTTCTATTGTAAAAATAGTTCTAATCCTGTTCTATGTAAAATAGTTCTGAACCTGTTCCATGTAAAATAATAGCATGCTATTATTAAACTTTGTTTACCTGTAAACCGCCACTGATCGCTGGAAGTGGCGGTATAGAAAAGATGTAAAATAAATAAATAAATAAAATATATATATATATATATATATTGTCACATGCCCAAGCCCAGCGTGCACATCAGGGGAGGGGTAGGTGTATGGGCGCCACACTTGCTTAAAGATCATGCATGCTCTACTGAGGGAAGGGTTAGGACAGCCGTTATAGTTGGTGATTCGATCATTAGGCATGTAGATAGCTGGGTGGCTGGTGGACGTGAGGATCGCCTGGTAACATGCCTGCCTGGTGCGAAGGTAGCGGACCTCACGCGCCACCTAGATAAGGTCTTAGATAGTGCTGGGGAGGAGTCTGCTGTCTTGGTACATGTCGGTACCAATGACATAGGAAAATGTGGTAGGGAGGTTCTGGAGGCAAAATTTAGGCTTTTAGGTAGGAAGTTGAAATCCAGAACTTCCAGGGTAGCATTCTCCGATATGCTTCCTGTTCCACGCGCAGGACCCAAAAGGCAGGCAGAGCTCTGGAGTCTCAATGCGTGGATGAGACAATGGTGCAGAGATGAGGGTTTTGGATTTGTTAGGAACTGGGGAACATTCTGGGGAAAGGAGGGGCTCTTCCAAAGGGATGGGCTTCACCTTAACCGGGATGGAACCAGGCTGCTGGCATTAACCTTTAAAAAGGAGATAAAGCAGCATTTAAACTAGATATTAGGGGAAAGCCGACAGTCGCCCAAGAGCGGATGGTTCGGAAGAATGTATCCTTGAAGGATACTACCAAAAGCAGAGAGGTTCCACAAAAGAGTAAAGTAGCCCAAATGCCCTCAAGTATGGAGCAGACAGAGCTTAAAGATTCCAATTTACCCATGTCTAACAATTGCCAAATTAACATGAATAAAATACATTCTCTAAAATGCTTGTATGCAAATGCTAGAAGTCTAAAGAATAAGATGGGAGAGTTAGAATATATAGCACTAAATGAAAGGTTAGATATGATTGGAATATCAGAGACATGGTGGAAGGAGGACAACCAGTGGGACACTGTGATACCTGAGTACAAACTATATCGTAATGATAGAGCTGATCAAATTGGTGGAGGGGTTGCGCTCTATGTTAGAGAGGGCATTGACTCAGAAAGGATTAAAGTTTTGCAGGAAACAAAATCTGCTGTAGAATCTATATGGATTGAAATTCCATATAAAAGGGGGAAGGCGATGGCAGTGGGGGTGTACTATCGAGCACCTGGCCAGAATGACCAAATGGATGATGAAATGCTCAAAGAAATCAAGGAAGCTAACAAAAGTTACAGCGCAGTAATAATAATGGGTGATTTCAATTACCCCGGTATCGACTGGGTCAGTGTCACGTCAGGACATGCTAGGGAGATAAAGTTCCTAGATGAAATAAATGACTGCTTCTTGGAGCAGCTGGTTCATGAACCGACCAGAGGGGAAGCCATATTAGACCTAGTCCTTAGTGGAACACCAGATCTAGTGCAAGAGATAAGGGTGTTGGGGCCACTTGGCAATAGTGATCATAACATGATCGCCTTTGATTTAATTAGTGGAGGAGGGATAGTAAGGAAATCCACAGTACTACCTTTTAACTTTCGAAAGGGAGACTATGATAAAATGAGGAAAACAGTTAAGAAAAAACTAAAAGGAGCAGTTGCGAAGGTTAAAGACGTACATCAAGCTTGGGTGTTGTTGAAAAATACTATCTTGGAAGCCCAGACCAGCTGTATTCCACGCTTTAAGAAAAGTGGAAGGAAGTCCAAAAAACTGCCAGCATGGTTTAAAGGTGAGGTCAGAGAGGCTGTTGTTGCCAAAAAAGCATCTTTCAGGAAATGGAAAAAAGAGCCAAACGAAGAAACCTGGAAACAGCACAAGCACTGGCAAGTCAAATGCAAGGCATTGATAAGGCTGGCAAAGAGAAAATTTTAGAAGAAGCTTGCTGCGGAAGCAAAAACGCGAAATAAAGGCCTTTTCAAGTACATTCATACAAAAAACCTGTGAGAGAGTCAGTTGGTCCATTAGATGATAAAGGGGTTAAAGGAGCACTAAGAGGCGACAAGGCGATAGCGGAGAGACTGAATGAATTCTTTCCTTCGGTCTTTACTGAGGAAGATGTAGGGATGTTACCCATGACTGAAATGGTATTTAAAGGTGCGGAAGAATTGAAGGAAATATTGATACATCGGGAAGATGTCTTACAACTATTAGATAAACTGAAGAGTAGCAAATCACCTGGGCCGGATGGTATACATCCAAGGGTGTTGAAAGAACTGAAATATGAGATTGCAGAACTGCTATCAGTAATCTGTGAACTATCATTAAAATCATCTCTAATACCTGAAGATTGGAGGATCGCCAATGTAACACCAATTTTTAAAAAGGGTTCCAGGGGTGATCCGGGAAACTACAGACCGGTGAGCCTGATGTCAGTACCGGGAAAAATGGTAGAAACCATCATAAAGAATAAAATTACTCAGCATGTAGATAGTCACAACCTAATGGGAGACAGCCAACATGGCTTTAGACAAGGAAGATCTTGTCTTACTAATCTGTTATGTTTTTTTGAAGGAGTGAATAAACAGGTGGACAAAGGTGAGTCGGTTGATATTGTGTATCTGGACTTTCAGAAAGCCTTTGACAAGGTCCCTCATCAGAGACTTTTGGCAAAACTAAAGAGTCATGGGATAGGAGGCAGTGTACTATTGTGGATCAGGAACTGGTTAAAAGATAGAAAGCAGAGGGTAGGGCTAAATGGCCAATTTTCCCAATGGAGAAAGGTGAATAGTGGTGTACCCCAGGGATCTGTGCTGGGTCCGCTGCTTTTTGACATATTCATAAATGACCTGGAAAGTGGAATAACGAGTGAGGTTATCAAATTTGCAGATGACACAAAACTATTTAAAGTTGTTAAAACCCAAGAGGATTGTGAAAAATTGCAAGAGGATCTTGATAAATTGGAAGACTGGGCATCAAAATGGCAGATGAAATTTAATGTGGGCAAGTGCAAGGTTATGCACCTAGGGAAGAACAACCCAAACTATGGTTACACGATGCAAGGTTTCACATTAGGAACCACCACCCACGAAAAAGATTTAGGTGTCATTGTGGATACCATGTTAAAACCCTCGGCCCAGTGTGCAGCGACGGCCAAGAGAGAAAATAGAATGCTAGGTATGATAAGGAAAGGAATGGAAAATAAAACAAAAGATATTATAATGCCTCTATATCGTTCCATGGTGAGACCGCGCCTTGAATATTGTGTGCAATTCTGGTCGCCGTATCTTAAAAAGGATATAGCGATTTTAGAAAATGTACAGAGAAGAGCCACCAAAATGGTAAAGGGGATGGAAGGATACTCCTATGAAGAAAGGCTAAAAAGGTTAGGGCTCTTTAACCTGGAAAAGAGACGGCAGAGGGGAGATATGATAGAAGTCTATAAATTAATGAACGGAGTGGAACGGGTAAACGTAGATCGATTGTTTACCTTATCAGAATATAGAAAGACTAGGGGACATGCAATGAAGCTACAGGGTAAACTATTTAAGACTAATAAAAGAAAATATTTTTTCACTCAACGTGTAATCAAACTCTGGAATTTGTTACCGGAGGATGTAGTAAAGGCTGTTAGTGTAGCTGGGTTTAAAAAAGGTTTGGACAAGTTCCTGGAGGAAAGGTCCATAAACCATTATTAAGAAGTGACTGAAGATATCAATGCTTGACCCAGTACAAGCATTGTGGAACTTGTGTCTCTTGGGGAAACTGCTAGGTACATATGACCTAGATTGGCCACTGTTGGAAACAGAATACTGGGCTTGATGGACCTTGGTCTGACCCAGTATGGCATATCTTATGTTCTTATGTTCTTATGAGATGGAGAGATTGCCCTGCTGTCAGCTGGAGGGTTTAGGGTACATCTCCTCTTTGCCACCCCAGTAGACCCTCACCAGAAGTAAATCAGTCCATTAACCAAAAGAAAACAAAGCAAGCTCAGCTACTATCGGTGCAGTCTCTGGAGCAACTGATAACGCCTCAAAGTGAGCCAGCCCAGGTTTTCCTCCTGGTGGAACACCTGGAATTAGCTGGACGCTACATAGGGCTGTGGGGCCTGCCCTGGGCTAGCTCTGTCTAAAGGGCCTCTTGCTGCTGTTCCTTCAGCTGGTAACAGTTCACAATAGCCATGTCAGTTCAGTCCATGCCACAGTTTTAAACTACTGTTGCCAACCAGGGTCAATCCTTACTCCTCAATAGGCTGGAGTAAGCTTGAGGGACTCCTTCCTCCCACACTTCCCCTAGGCATTCCCCAGCCCAGCTCAGTTCAAAGCCACTATAAAGTAATTGAAGAGACTCACACGCTTGAGCTTCCTGGTAGTGCACGTCCTCCCAAATACAATCCCAGGGTTGTTTGTTCCAGCTTCATAGTTTCTGGCATCTCTAGGATTGACTCCAGGCTGGAGGAGCCCCTTGGTGCTGAGGAAGCTGGCTTATTCCTCCCTGGCAGGGTGAGGAGGATATATCAGCTCCTCCCATTTCCCTAGGCCCCTGGGAAACCACCCAGTCCCTGGCTGCACCCCTCTGACCTACATCTCTCCAAGGTGTAGGGTGATCCCTAAATCCCGAGCTGGATCCAACCCAGCTCCTCCTTCTTTGGCTGACCCTGGGCTCTTCCTCTTCCTCCCTGCATGGGTGGCTCTGGATCTGGGGAATTCATGGGGCTGGGTAGGCCTTCTTCCTTCCCGGACTCGGAGGCAGGCTCTCTCTGCCACAATATATAAAGAAAATGCTGACTACTGTGGCTCAGCATTTACCTGTATGTCTTTATGGACACTGAGGGGTATGTTTACTAAAACCCCGTTAGGTGTGCGCCGCGTTAATGTGTGGGATGCCATAAAAGGAGTGGACGTGTCAGTCTGAAAAAAGCAAACCGGGATTAATCATGCGCTAATGTGCGCTGTGTGCTGATGTGCGCCGCGCACATTAGCGCATGAGAAACACGCGCGGGAAGCATAAGCAGGCGCGCTGATGTGCAAGCACAGGAACAGAGCCACAGTAAAATGGTTAAGACACTGACCAATGGTGCAGGGATCATGGGTTCAATCCCCCACTGTGCCCAATGAATAAGGCTGGGTGAGGCACTATCTGTTATGTGTAAAATTGTATTCTGAGGCATATTAATTTTATTTTAATTACTGCTACTAGCAAACGCACTCTCAAAGCACTGTAACATAAGGCGCCCCATAAGGTACCCCAGAGGGCACATTTTAAAGTGCACTGTCTGCCACAGCACCCTACAATGTTGCTGAAAGGGTGGCGTAAAGGGCGCCATATAGGGTGCCCTATGAGGCACAGCAAGGTCATAGCATTGTTTTTGATGGCAGCACTGTGCATTTCAACGCATGGAAATCTTAAGTAGGTGCGCTGAAATGCAAGGAGGAACAGTAGTGTAGCCCAATGGTTAAGGCACTGACTGATGATACAGTGGTCATGAGTTCGATCCCCAGTGTGCCCAATACATAAGGCTGGCTGAGGCATCAGCTTTGACATGTAAGTATTGTTTCCTGAGGCATTTTATTTGTATTTTAATTATTGCTGCCAGCAAACACACCCTCACGTGCCGTAACCTAAGGTGCCGCATAAGGCACCCTATAAGGCACTCCATAGGGCACATTATAAAGTGCACTGTCCGCCACGGCACCCTATAATGTCCCCTATAGGGCACTCTATAAGGCGCTCCATAGGACACCTTATAAGGCACCTTATACGGACTGGCACCCTATCAGTCGCTCCATAGCATACTGTATAGTGCACCTTATATGGACGGTAACCATAAGGTGCCCTATAGGGCGCCCTATAAAGCACCCTCTGAGGCACCTTATGGGTACAGTACGCTGAGGGTGTTATTGCTGGCAGCACTAATGTACTTTAAAAATAGATAATGCTTTGGACAGCCCTATCAAATAACCCCACTGTGGGTTTGAACCCATGACCTCTGGCTCCATTGGTAGTGAAGTAACCAGTGGGCTACAGCTCTATAGCTGCTTGCAACCCCCTGGCTGGCTGCAGGAGGACTGCAAGTCACCACACAAACAGTCTGCTGTGGTCACCAGGATAGGGTTAACCCACCCATACCCATGATGCACTGCACATGCAAATCAGCAGTCTACAGATGATCACAAGATGGGGTATGCACCCCCACAGCACCTCGGCCTGGTAGGGGGAACTGACCGTGTGTGGCACTGGCACAGAGTAGCTACACACCGTCACATTGTGCAGGTACGGCACTCACCCTGAGGGTGAGGTGGGGCGCCCAGCACCAGGTCCACAGCAGAGAGAGGCCATGCTGCAGGTCCCCAGCAGTGCTAATGTGTGAGATAGGTAGTTTCTGCAGACACACCTTGGCTATATCTGTATGTCTCAGTCAGGTGTAACCCCTATGGACCCCTAGGAGGATTATGTACCACCACCCTCCTCCTCCAGGGCTGAGGGTGGTAAACAGGGTCTCCCACCAACAGATCCACATTCTACCTCCCTGCAATGGTGGCAGTAGAGGGGACCATCAACCCCAGTCCTGCTGGGGAACAAACACCCTACAGGGCAGTCAATGCAGCTCTGTACACATCCATAACGCAATAGCAGACAGACATTAGGCCTGGATATGCTAAGCTGCACCCCACCACTATCTGATATTCTCCTGCAGCAAGCCTTCAGCCGTTGCACCCTGCAAGGCACTCCATCAAGACACATACCAGCTGCAGACAGTCTGCTAGCTAGTCCATAGTGCATGTTCCTGGGATGTCAGCATACACACCAAGCAGATAAGTCAGTGACTGGGCCCCAAAAGGAACCCCATAAATATCACATGAGAGAAATACTATATAGCACTATGGGGGTGCCTAGCCATGCTGTGGTCACTGCACAGTCAGGGTGAGAGTGATCTCCCAGCAGGACATACTGTGGCCACCCTGTCTGTGCAGGTGGTGGCCGGGCACTATAATGTCCCAGCCAGTGCCCTATGCCCTGTGCAGATGGTACCCATGGTACCTTGCTCCTCATTATGCACATTGGCAGGCCAATACTGGCAACAGTGCTGGCAGTGTGGGCTGTGGAGGGTGTTTGCAGCCACCACACACTGGATAGACAGACACGCACTCCCACACCTATGCCAGCATTGTGCTACTATAGAGGAGTTTAGCAGCCCTGGCCACCACACCAGTCCTGGGCACAGTGCAGGCATGGATATGGTACGCAATACTGTTGGGGGTCACTCCCCAGGGTGGTAAACACTATCAGAGATCAGACCTGAAGCACACTCCACAGACAGCAGAAAGGTTGCTATGATGGAGCTCAATCAGCAAACTGTGCTTAACGTAGGAATTGGTATCTGCCAGTAATCATAGCAAACATTTGCTAGCTGTGTACCATATTCCCAGGTGTAGGGTGGCATTGCTAAGGTATGCAAGGGCTAGTATTGGGAGATGCACGCAGGGCCCAATGTCCTGCCTCTCCAGGAGGCATTGGCTAATGGAGCCTGTGGGTGTGGGTGTGTCTGCCCCTGTTGGCTGCTGCTTTACGGCAGAGGTTCCCAACTCCAGTCCTGGTGTGCCAAACACTGTTCGGGTTTTCATGCTGTCCCACATGAATATGCATGAGATATATCTGCATACCATGGGGGTGGTGCATAGATATGCAGCACAGGCATCTTTATTAGAGGCAGCATGGAACCTGAATGGTGTTTGGCCCTCCAGGACTGCATTTGGGAGACTCTGCTCTAGGTAATGCACCTGTTTATGGTGTCTTTGCTCTGTAGGGTAAAATGTAGGTGTTTTGGGCATGTTTACGTCATCTGCAATAAAGGTTCTGTCTGTATTAGCACATTGTAGTAGTGGGTAAAATATGGGGACTGGGTTGGCAGGCACCATAGCTGGGACTTGAACCTGTGACCTTCTGCCTCCAAACACACTGGTTGTGTGCACTGCACCACCGTGTTGCCACAGAGACAGTGCATTCCCTAGTGATACCATGACTGTTTGTCCGGCAGGGCCTATCTGTTGCAGTGCATGGCACCCACCTACACAGGGCTAGGCCATGGTCTGCTCTGGGCAGCTGCCACTGCCCCCTCCACCAACAGTACCCCTCCGCCACCATGCTGACATGGCCTTATATTGGAGACAGCATAAAACCTGAATGATTTGTGGCCCTCCAAGACTGAATTTGGGGGACTCTGCTCCAGGTAATGCGCATGTTTCTGGTGTCTGTGCTCGGTGGGGTAAAATATAGGCGTTTGAACCATGCGTATGTTCTCTGCAATAAAGGTTTGTCCTTACTATCACGGTTTGGTAGCGGGTAAAATATGGGGACTGGATTGGCAGTAGCCCCAGCTGGGACTTGAACATGTGACCTTCTACTCCTGAACACACTGGCTGTGCTCACCGCACCACACTGTGCTCACAGAGACAGTGCAGTCCCTGGAGATACCATGGTTGTTTGTCAGACACAGCCTGTCTGTTGCAGTGCATGGCACCCAACTACACAGGGCTAGGCCATGGTCGGCTCTGGGCAGCTGCCACTGCCCCCCTCCACCACCAGTACCCCTCTGCCATCATGCTGACATGCCCTTCTGCTGGTGGTGCTGGTGGTGTGCAGTCTTAAGCCATCCAGTGTGCAGGTAGGCGGCTGCCTATGGTGCGTGTTCGGGGATAGGGGTGCCTGCATAGGCATCCACGCTTCCCCCCAACACCGCCTGCCAATGTTCTGTGCCCTTGGGTGTACCTGCTGGGTACTATCCCCTGTGACACTGTGATAAACACTCTCGTGCCCATGTTGGGCCCCCATCAGTTGCTGTCTGGCTGCTGTTCAGTTTCAGCATTCCTAAGTGCCACCTAGGCATCTGCCTAGTCCGCACTGTGCCCCAGCTGCACCGCAGCATGTGCCGCCTGCAGCCCTCTGTATCCCCTTTCCCAGCATCTGTCCAGTTGCCCATTCCGACATGCCCGTCCTGCTGTTGTGGAACATGTGCATGCCATAGGAAACCTGTCCAACGGAGAGGGAAACCCTGATCAGTGCTATTTCACTGTGGGATCATTCACCTTGTATGGGGACGGAGGGTAGACCCTTCCAAAATTCATATTTATTTTTTGGGGCTTTCTTGGGAGTGTTTTTTGATGTTTCCCATTACTATCACTATTGCCCAGCTTGATTATAATTTTTTTAAATTTTGTTGGGGTCTTTTTCAATGTTTATTTGTACTTTTGTACCATGCACATGTATCTCACTTATCACTTTTTGTAGGTTTCCCTGGGTTTGCTGTACATTGCTGACAGAAATGGTTTCTCTTCCCTTTAAATCGGCTCTAATGCGAGGTTTTCACTCGCGGTATTTTTTGCCTCGGATTTTAGCCTCGCAAATGTGCGGGGAGCCTCTCCCCTCCCACTCTCCACCCATTGACCCCTTCTCTCCACCCCTGGGGAGCCTTCCTCTGCCCTCCGGGAGCCTTTCCCCGCCTTCATCGCACATTAGCACGCCGCGCACATGAGCGTGCATATTTGGGCCCCATACGTGACATTAGCGTGCGCTAAGGTACCTTAGCGCACGCTAACGTCGCGCAGCGCACATTAGCGCACAGTAGCGCACATTAGCGCAGTTTAGTAAACATACCCCTGAGATAAGACGACATCTTTGTTTTCGTATTCCCTCTGAAGCAGGCACTAGAGGTCAAAACATGGCCAGATTGGGACATCAGATATATTTTTGAACTGGTTTTCCCTTTATATTTTTTTTTTCAATTTAATTTTTATTATATTTTCAATAAAGACCAAGATAAATTATTGTACAGATATGGCATCACATTGTAAATAAATACAATGGGAAAATAATCAAATAAAAAAGGAAAATCATCACAATGTATAGTCACTCAGTCCTCTATCACAAGGGCGATTTAGCAGGCGCAATAAAAGGAAAAGCTAAGCACAGCTACACAAAATGATAATCTACTGATAGCACGAAAAAAAAAACAGAATTAAGCAAGTGTTCCTGGATTAGTCCCGTGTACTGAAGAAACCAGTAATCTCAGAAACTGCGTAAGCTGGGATGGGTCATAAAGAGATCTGCACCTTTGATATTTAACTACACATTTACTACAAATATACATATACTTTACTATTACATGTATAATCCAATGACTGTGGTTCCTGTTTATCTATTATAGTTTTAGATATACTCCAATTTTGTTTTATCCATATGGTTTCTGGTTTTTGATTTATAGAAGCCCTTTCATCTCCATTTGTTCCACTGCTTTTTTTTTCTGTCGTGGTAGTGCCTCTCCTATTTGTGAATATCAAATGTGCCCAAACTAAATACACATAAGGGAATGCATTTTTCCACAAGTTCAAGGTACATGATAAGGATGTCCATTTATTTTGAAGCTAAATGAACTGTACAAGGAAATAGGCTTAATTCATTTCATGTCAAAATGAAACAGAAATCACAACACAATTTTTTTTCATATTTAGCACATACGATTTCCAAATCACCATCATTACTGGACAGTTCTGCATGTTATCTGCAAGTTTTCTCAGTGCAAGGTGAATAGCAGGGCCAGCGCTACCATTAGGCAGTTGCCCAGAGTGCTGGCCCTCTGAGGGGGGGGGGGGCATTATTGCCTCTCTCTGGGACCGACAGCGGTGGCGATAACCGCAAACAGCCCTGTAGAGCTTACTTTCAAGCTTTGATGCTGCGGGCTGTTTGCCCACTATGATTCTTGATGCATGTAGGAAAGAACAGCTAGACCATGCAAGGTTCCATATTAAGAGCAGGACTTAATTTCTAGACAAAAAGAAAGTTGCTGTGAGCAGGGACAAGACCAGAAGTGACCTGTGGGGTAGGGCCATGACTGGAAGTGAACTGTGGAGGCAGGGCAGGGCCAGGACTGGAAGTGACCACTCTCCGGGACGCACACAATGCTTCATCGTACCCTCCCATGGTTTTACTGCTATTACCTCCTGAGACCTTCATATCTGATTCTCCTGCTGGGTACATGGGTATACATTCAATTACTTCAAATGCTCATCGCTTCCATCTGCAAATCTAATAACCATTGGTTAGTAACAAAGTTTAAGGCACATCAGTAGCAATGTCAAAGAGCAGTGGGCTAGAAATCACAAAACTACCTTGGACCGCTGATGTGTAAATCCAAGTAATCTTACTACTCGGTTATAGCATAACAGTCGCAATGTCATGTGAAATGGAACTTTCACAATTCCTCATTTTTCTGCATTCCGAAGAACATAAGATATGCCATACTGGGTCAGACCAAGGTCCATCAAACCCAGTATCCTATTTCCAATAGTCACCAATCCAGGTCACAAGTACCTGTCAGATTCCCAAAATGGTACACAGATCCCATGTTGCTTATCCTGGTGTAAGCAGTGGATTTCCCTGGTCCTCTTTAATAATGGGCTATGGACTTATCTAAACTTTTTTAAATCTAGCTATACTAATTCCTGCACCTTAACATGAAGAAGACAAAGATCCTGACAACTGGCAATATCAATTACATTCTAGATGGAGAAGAACTAGAAATAGTAGACAACTTTAACCTGCCTGGATCAATAATCAAATAAGAAACAACAAGCAGCCAAGAAATCTGATGACACATTGCTCTTGGCAGAATGACTATGAAGGACCTAGATAAGATTTTCAAGTGCCAAGATGTATCTCTGCATTCAAAGTTTCAACTTGTCCAAGCCATAGTATTCTCAGTCGCGTTATATGGATGTGAAAGTTGGACAGTGAAGAAGAAAGACAGGATGAAAATTGATGCCTGGCAAACAATACCATGGTCTGCCTGAAGAACAAATAAGTCAGTACTAGAGGAGATAAAACCTAAGCTTTCTTTAGAAACTCAGATGACAAGATTTCGACTTTCCTACTTTGGACACATTATGCGAAGAGAGAGATCATTCGAGAAAGACTTCATGCTTGGCAAGGTTGAAGGTCAGTGCAAAAGAAGAAGGCCAGCAATGCGATGAATCGATACAATAACAGCAGCTATGGATGCCACTCTACCAACAATTCCCCTTTTGACTGAATACAGTTCAGGAGAACTATCCAGAGGGTTGCCGTGAGTTGGCACTGACTTAACGGTACTTAACAACAACAAGCATAGAGGAACAAGTGCACCCAAATTTACAAGAGCACTTAACAAAATGTACAAATGGTGAAGGGGAGTGCACATAAGTAAGTCTCCATTCCAATCAACAGGATCAAGGAGTCTTCTTCATTGAACCCACACCCTTACTCATTACAATACCACATTACACCATTAAGCTGCACCCTGGACTAGGACACTCTCTCTATCATCACTGTGCTTCACAAGACTCCAACCATAATTAGAGGAATCCCAGAGAAAGAAATCTTAGACAGAATAAAATTCCTGTACTAAAATTAAACTTAAAGCGCAGAGTAATGCACGCTCTCCAGATATGGATAATAAGGCAGTGGCCTATAAATTAAATAAAGTTAGAATGGCAGGCACAAAGTACAGGTACATCAACGAGCTGAAGCACCCTTTTTTAAATTTTATACATTTTTTCATTTTTTAGGGAACATTTTTTCATGTTTTTACCTTTCATTCGTAGATAACAATAATTAAAGATATCAGCATAGTGCAGTGACTCAAGCAAAGTTCGTAAGCTTTTCTTTCAGCCGGGACATCTAGTTGATGGTAGCAATCTCCATGCTGCATAATAACAGCCCCATTTTTTTCTTCCATGGTGTTCTTACCCGAGGTCTTCTCCCTGTAAGAAAACACATACACCCAAAGAGAAAGTCCAAAGTCTTCCTTGTAGTATCAACTAGCACTTAGCTGTCTGACTGAAAATAGTTCAGTAGCTTCTTCAGTCTCTGCTGGCAAGTCTTCATCATCTGTGTGTGTCAAGAACAGTGTTCTCTAAAGCAACAATGGCAGGAGATGCCACTGCCTCAGCAACATCAGCATTCAGTTCAGATACGGTCTCCACAGTCGTCATAACTAGAGCAGAACTAGCATCAGAAACCAAGGCATATGATTTCTCCTTTTCTTCTGGGGCGATGTGCTCTGCAGTATTGTTTGGAGATGGTATAGCTCTATGATGCCAACATGCCTTAGACGTCCTGGGAGGACCATGCCAAGACTTGCCTTTCAGTCCCTTTCATTAAGGGGCATTATGGTTCAGTGTCATCCTGACATCCTGAGAGAGGACCTTTGCTAAATTGGTATAGTTTATACTCACCAATAGTTTTTACTGGTGGTTTGCCTCTCTCCTGTGCAATCTCAATCAGGGCACTGCTAGCCATTCACCTTATGCTCCTTAATAGTAACTCTCCTTTCCTCGATCAATGCTGCCAGGCTGGTGTCGGAGCTCAGAGGATGCAGAGTAATTTCTGAGTCAGTTCTGGATTTGGAATCTTGATTGAAGAAATTTCAGCTGTGGCTGCTATGGGCAGTAACAGTGAATGGGCAGGTGCAGTCCTCGGTGTGGGAAATGGCATGCAGCAAGTCCAGGCTCAACAAGACCAGCTCTCAGTGCCTGAGAGTTGCTGCATCCACTTGTGTCTAGATGGTTGCCTCATGCTCTCTTTATGGCATGCCCTGTATAGGTCAGTGGTGTCACACTCCTATGGATGATGGGGCATCTCTGGATTAGTTCCCAGTCTATGAGGTCATCTGTGACATCAGGATCATGCATAGTACTTTCTTCTTGTGAAGAAAGCCCCCAGGTAAGTGAAAGCCCCCAGGTAAGTGATACATTAAATACCTTTATGGAAATGGGTAACAGGGGTAACATATGGAAAGCAGTGTGTATTAATGCCCGTAGCATGGGAAATAAGATCTCTGAAGTTGAAGCTTTGGTGGGAGTGGCTGACTTAGATTTAGTGGCAGTTACAGAAACATGGTTCACAGAAAACCATGACTGGGATGTAACTATACCTGGCTATACTTTATTCAGAAAGGACAGGGTAGGAAGAAGGGGAGGAGGAGTAGCACTATATGTAAAAACTACTATTAAAGCTTTGGAATTACAGAGCTTAAAAGGGAGAGAGGAGGCATTGTGGGTTAAACTAGAAAGAGGGAAAGAGAAATCTATTTGCATTGGTGTGATATACAGACCTCCCTCACAAGAGGAAGAGGTGGACAGAGAGTTAATTGAAGACATACGCAGCATTGCTAGGAAAGGGGAAGTGATACTGCTAGGAGATTTCAATATGCCAGATGTTGATTGGCACTTTCCTGCTGCAGTATCATCTAGGAGTAAGGAGATCCTGGATTCTCTACAGGGAGAACTATTCAGGCAATTGGTAACAGACCCCACACGTGAAGGGGCCATACTGGACTTGGTGCTTACCAATGGTGAAAGTGTTTCTGATGTTGTAGTGGGAGATCATTTTGCATCCAGTGATCACCAGATGGTGTGGTTCAGTATTAGGACTAGGGCTGTTAGAATCCATTCCAAGGTGAAGATCTTAGACTTTAGGAAGACTAACTTTGCGAAGATGGGCCAATACCTCAGGGAGTCGTTAGTGGGATGGGAACAGCTGGGGGATGTAGAACAACAGTGGGCAAAACTGAAAGGGGGTATTTTAAAGGCAACCAACCTTTTTGTTAAAATGGTAAATAAAGGCAAAAGGAACAGGAGACCGCTATGGTTTTCGAAGGAAGTAGCTGAAAAAGTGAAGAAAAAGAGGGAGGCCTTCATGAAATACAAGAGATCACAGAGAAAGGAAGACAGGCATCTGTATTTGGAACAACTTAGAGAAGCTAGCAAAGTAGTCAAGAAGGCAAAGATTCAAAAGGAGGAGGAAATAGCCAATGCAATAAAATGGGGAGATAAGACATTTTTCAGATATATTAGTGAGAAGAGGAAGGGCAAAAGTGGTATTGTCAGACTCAAGGGTACAGGGGGGGAATATGTAGAAGCTGATAAGGATAAAGCGGAATTGCTTAACAAATATTTTTGTTCTGTGTTCAAAGATGAAGAACCAGGAGCAGGACCTCAGAAAACACCCACAAATAAGAACAGAAGCGAGGGACATCTTGAACAATTTTCAGAAGACTGTGTTCGAGAGAAACTAGCTCAACTTAAAGTAGACAAAGCGATGGGACCGGATGGGATACACCCTAGAATACTGAGGGAACTTGGGGACGTTCTAGCAACTCCACTGACTGACCTTTTCAATGCCTCGTTGGAGTCGGGAGTGGTGCCAAAGGACTGGAGAGAGGCTCATGTGGTGCCTTTACACAAAAGCGGAAGTAAGGATGTGGTTGAAAACTACAGGCCGGTTAGTTTAACTTCGGTGGTGAGTAAATTAATGGAAACGCTGTTGAAAGAGAAAATAGTGAGGTTTCTGGAGTCCAGCGGATTACAGGATCCGAGGCAGCATGGATTCACCAGAGGCAGGTCTTGTCAGACAAATCTGATTGATTTCTTTGACTGGGTGACCAGGGAGTTGGACCGAGGGAGAGCTCTTGATGTGGTGTATTTAGATTTCAGTAAAGCCTTTGACACTGTTCCTCACAGGCGACTTATAAACAAACTGAGCACCCTAGGGATGGACCCTAAAGTTACTGCTTGGGTTAGAAATTGGTTGGTGGGAGGCGACAAAGAGTACAAGTAAATGGAGCTCACTCTGAGGAGAAGGATGTTACCAGTGGTGTGCCCCAGGGATCTGTCCTTGGTCCGATTCTTTTTAACATCTTTGTTAGTGATATAGCGGAAGGGCTGTCTGGTAAGGTTTGCCTCTTTGCGGATGATACCAAAATCTGCAATAAAGTAGACACCCAGGAAGGTGTAGATAACATGAGGAGGGATCTAGCTAAGCTTGAAGAATGGTCTAGAATTTGGCAGCTGGGATTTAATGTTAAAAAATGTAAGGTCATGCATTTGGGCTGCAGCAATCCAAGGGAGCAATACAGCATAGGAGGTGAAGTACTTTTGTTCACTAAAGAAGAGCGGGACCTAGGCGTAGTTGTGTCCGATGATCTTAAAGTAGCTAAACAGGTAGAAAAGGCGACGGCAAAAGCTAGAAGGATGCTTGGGTGCATACGGAGAGGAATGGCTAGCAGAAAAAAGGAGGTGATAATGCCTCTGTATAAGTCTTTGGTGTGACCTCATTTGGAGTATGGTGTGCAATTCTGGAGACCGCACCTTCAAAAGGATGTGAACAGGATGGAGTCAGTGCAGAGGGTTGCTACTAAGATGATTAGTAGTCTTCATTATAAAGCATATGAGGACAGACTTAAGGATCTTAATATGTACACCTTAAAGGAAAGGCGGGATAGAGGTGATATGATTGAGATGTTTAAATACCTCCGTGGCATAAATGTTCAGGGAGAGAGCCTCTTTCAATTGAAAGCAAGTTCTGCGATGAGGGGACATGGGATGAGGGTGAAGGGAGATAGATTCAGGAGTGATATGCGGAAATATTTCTTTACGGAAAGAGTAGTGGATCCGTGGAATAGTCTCCCAGTGGAGGTGGTAGAGATGAGGACAGTAACTGAATTCAAAAAAGCATGGGACCAACACAGAGGATCTCTAAAGGTAAAAAGTGGACTGTTGTAGTTGTTGTTATGGAAGGACAGACTAGATGGGCCTTGTGGTCTTTTTCTGTCATCATGTTTCTATGTTTCTTCTTGATGTTTTGGAACACTTTTTCCATCTAGTTCCTTGGGTGGGAATGGCAGCCATCTTTGACTGTGTGAGCATTTTCGCACACTTTCTCCAAACTTTGCCAAGTACCTCAGAAGTCCACAAAAGTCCATTTTCACTTCAAAAGCAGCCTTTGGACCAATAGGCCCCCAAGACATTAAGCATCATTTCTATGGAATCCCACTGCCCCCTTTACCTAGGGCGGCAAGCTGATCCTGCAGGGGACTGATCACAGAACAATTTTATCCCGGATTCTCTCCCTCTCCTTCACTCAGCTAGCACACACTCTTATCATAAGGGAGCAGGTTCTCCGTAGGAAGAAGGGAAATCCCTTAAAGGCCCTTGGCACATAAATTAAAGAAGCTCTTGACTGAATTGGTAACAGGGGTTGTGTTCCTTTGAATTATTTGTGTCTTTAATCCCAGCTCTTCTGCTGGCAGAAGGATCCTCGGTTAGGTCTCTTAAATACTTAGCAGATTGAAATGTCCTTTTCTCCCTCCTTGCTGGAATCCGTTTTCCTCTGATGCTTTCTTGTAAGCAGTCACACCACTGCCCCTTATTATGGCAGGCAACTGTTCTGTACAGGAAGCTCCTCAGTTGGCTTAGATAGCAAGCTAGCTCCTTTAATCTGACTCCTTTGGGTAGCTCCTTCACACTGAGGCAAAGAGATGGCTAAAACCTCTGACAGCATTCAAATATTTGGGTAGGCACATCTGACAGGCTCTCCAATCTTCACAAGCAGACTCTTCAAGACTCAAGTGCTGATTCCACACAGGACACAAAATAAATAAAAGATTAAGCCACAAATAGAGCCTTGGACACGCAGCACAGCACAACAGCCAAAAGAAAACTCACCAACCATATCTTACTTCCTATTCACTGAGATTATACAAAGAGCAGGCAGAACTAAAACAGACATCTCAAGAGGGGGATGTGATAGCAAGATGGCATGCATCTACTGCTGTGCTAGAAATGGAATAGTCCTGCACATAAAACATGTGTGACTGAAGGGATCCCTTACATTTATTTATTTAGCTAGTTTTGTATACCACCTTATCCTTCAATCAGAGTGGTCAGCAACACAATTGTAGGTATACATTTAACAGGAAAGGGGTGGGATAAGACATACATATGTACAAGCTATCTGCATTTAGTTCTCTTTTGGGTGTGGGTTGTCGGTGGGCTGTTTGCGGTGGAATCCAGTGCTTGGCATCTTATGTTACTTGTCCATAGGATGTCTATATTGGACATTTCTGATGATTTTGGACAGGCTGATAGCCTACTGGTTAGTATAGTGAGCTAGGAACTGGACAGTCTGGGTTCAAATCCCACTGCTGCTATTGTTGATATTGTGTTGAGTACTGGGAATGATGGAGTGCTATCTTTTCTACACCTTCTGGATGTTTTTCAACTAAAATGAGCACTTTTCAGATGTCTGGAGTAGATTTAAACTTAGTCGCAATGCCGGATGTCCATGACATTTCTGAGATTAGGGGGGACGTCCAGGTTTCTGGGAACACCCTGCCCATGCCTCCACCATGCCCTTATCCAAACTTAGTTATAACCGGAGAGCTGGTTTCTAAAATGGCTCAGGAGATGTCTTTGTGCTTTGGAAGTCTCTATGCCTGTTTTCAGATGTCCAAAGCATGGGAGGGACTTCCAAAATGACCCCCCATAGAGTATATTCACACATTTACACCTTCAGAGTGGAGGAGTAACCTAGTGGTTACAGCACTGTCTTTGTAACCAAGAGATCAGGGCTTGACTTCCAATAGTATTCCTTGTGACCTTGGGCAAGTCACTTAACCCTCCATTGTCTCAGAAGAAAGGCCTGACAATCTACTTCTGGTCACACTGCCAAGAAAGCCCAGGAGCTGCTAGGTCATCAGGAGAAAGCATTGACTTGAAGGCACACATTGCATTTTGCACACCTTCAGAGCAGGAGTAAATATGTGTGCGTGAATTTATACACTATTGGGGTTAGTTAGGCAACTACTGTAGTTTATGAAGGCACACAGGCACATCTGTTGCCTTTATGGAAAAGTTTTACAATAGGTGCCTTTTCGGACATTCCACATAGATGCCTTGCTATAAAATTACTCTCGTAAGTGTATTCACAGGAGGAAAGAAGAGAAGGAAGAATATGATAGCAGCATTCAAATATTTGGCAGGCTGTAATAAATCATAAGAAGGCAAATTTTCCCTAGTAAAGCAATTTCAAGGACAAGGGTTCATGATATGAAGTTAAGACAGGGATGTATAGAGAAAACATACGAAGCTACTTCATTAGAGAGAAGGTGGTAGATGCCTGGGATAAACTACCAGCAGAGATGATGAAACCAGTACTGGGACTGGGACAGACTTTAAGCAACATGAAATGAAAGAACTTTTTTTTTTTTTCAAGAGCAGTCAGCCCTCTTTCCCTCCAACATAAAAAACGGCACCTTGCACTGTTAAAGCAGTCTTTTGACCCTTACCCCACTGCCCCTAACCCTTCTGGATCCTTCCCTGCAAAATTCCTCATGCCCAGTAATTGCTGTCCCTGCAATTGCCCCAACCCCTACAACTATCCCCTGCAACTGATGCACCACCTCACAGACTACTTCCATCTCCCAAACTATTACCATGCAACTGCTCCACTCTTCCAAAGTGCCCATCCACCAAAAAGACCCAACTAAACTAACTCCCTCCATCCAACTTGCCCCACACAGCACATGCACATACAAACATATTTATAGAGTTGCCAAGTTACCCAGAGTTCTTTCAATTTGCTTGCTGGCAGCCTGGACAATTCACTGACCTGTCCCCCCCCCCACCCCCCAAAAAAAGAAAATGATTTCACATGCAGCCATGAGGACAGAACGATAGGACTGCATTTGAGATCTTTACTTAGTATCAATGCAATTGGCTCTGGAGCATGGCAACAGAGTTGATTTTCAGTGGTCACCGGTCAGAAGTGGCTTCACAAATAAAGGTAAAAAACAGTTTTCACAAAATTCAGAAGTTCACAAACAGAGAAACACAGAAAAGAATACAAGATAAAGCAAAAAGAGACAATAAAGAGAAATAAGGATAGCAAAAGTAAAGGCAGAAGAAAAGATGGCTAAAGATCTAAAGCGTGGAGACAAAACATTTTTTCAGGTATATTCAGGAGAAGAGGAAGATAACAAGTGGAATTGCAGGACTCAAAAGTGCAGAGAACAGATCTGTGGAAAATGACATTGACAAAGAGAAAATGCTGAACAAATACTTCTGTTCTATTTTTACTAAAGAAAATCCTGGAGAAGGACTATCTGTGATTGACTAATATACAAATGGGAATGGAGTAGATACTACACCATTCACCGAAGACGTTGCGTTTGAACAGCTTGCAAAACTGAAAGTGGACAAGGCCATGGGACCAGATGGGATACATCTGGCCCCATATAACGCAGGGCTTTTAAAGGATGTTTTTAATAGATCCTTGGAAACAAGAGAAGTTCCACAGGACTGGAGAAGGGCTGATATGTTACCTCTTCACAAAAGTGGTAAAAGAGAAGAAGTGACAAGCTATAGGCCAGTAAACCTTACCTTGGTGTCGGGAAAAGTAATGGAGGTGCTCCTGAAAGAGAGAATAGTAGACTTCTTGAAACCAATAGGTTGCATGATCCGAGGCAAGATGGTTTTACCAAAGGACGATCATGCCAAACAGATCTGATTGAGTTATTTGGCTGAGTGACCAGAGAACTAGATTATAGTAACATAGTATATGACGGCAGATAAAGACCAGCATAGTCCATCTAGTCTGCCCTAGCAAGATGGCAAGAGTTAAGTGCATCTGCAGCTCTGTGCAGGTCACCTCTCCCCATGCCTTTGTTTAAGGGTGTACCCAACGCTCTGTGCAGGTCACCCCTATTTGTTGAGATATAAGTTTGTTTTGATTTTATCTTGTTGCTATAAAGGGATCCACTGTGCCTGTCCCATGCCATTTTGAATTCAGTCATTGTATTTGCCCCCACCATTTCCATCGGGAGGGCATTCCAAGCATCCACCATCCTTTCAATGAAAAACTATCTCCTGACGTTGCCTTTCAGTTTACCCCCTTGCAGCTTCATGTTATGCCTTCTAGTTTTGCAGCTTACCCCTCTTTGAAAAGGGGTTTGTTTGTTCATTAATATTCTTAAGTATTTAAAGGTCTATATCATATCTCCCCGTCCCTCCTCTTCTCTGTTGTTGTTGTGCCGTCAAGTCGGTGTTGACTCCTAGCGACTCTCTGGATAGTTGATTTAAACTTTGCTCGATCTTCAGCCAAGTGGCTCATTGTTGATAGAGTGGAATCCATAGCTGCTCTTATTGTATCGATCCATCTCATTGCTGGCCTTTTACGGTGACCTTCTACCTTGCAAGCATTATGTCTTTCTCCAGTGATCTCTCACTTCGCATGCTGTGTCCAAAGTATGAAAGTCAAAGGGGTATGTTTACTAAACTGTGGTAAACGTGAATAACGCGTGCTATGGCGCATTAACGATCATTAGCGCGCTATAGCGCATTAACAATTGTAAACGCGCTATAGCGCGCGCTATCATGTGCTAACGATCGTAATGCTCCGCGGCGCAGTAAAACACCGCAGAAGGTGGAGAGAAGGCGGAGAGAAGGGGTCAATGGGCGGAGAGTGGGCGGGGAGAGGCTAACGCGCTGATTTCCAGAGCTGAATTCCAACACGAATGAAAACCTACCAGTAAAAGCACTTTAAAGGGGAGAGAAACCATTTACGTGTCAGCAATGTACAGCCTAGGCAGGGAAACCAAACAAATTAGATAAGTGTGATACATGTGCACAGAACAAAAGGGCACAGAAACACCGAAAATGACCCCAACAAACTGGAAAAAACAACAACCAAGCTGGCCAATAGTGGTAGCAATGAGAAACATCAACCCCCCCCCCCCCTGAGTAAGCTCCATAGAACAGAGAAAATTTGTGGAAGGGTCCATACTCCGTCCCCATACAAGGTGCATGGGCCCACAGTGAAATAGCGCTGCTCAGGGATTTCCCCACCATCGGACAGGGTTCCTATGGCGTGCACATGTCCCGCAACATAAGGGCGGGCATGTCGGAACGGGCAACCAAGCAGATGCTAGAAAAGGGGATACAGAGGGCTGCAGGCGGCACATGCAGTGGCGCAGCTGGGCCACAGTGGGGACTAGGGTGATGCTCAGTTGGCCCATAGGAATGCGTAAACATTAGAGCCAGACAGCAACTGATGAGGGCCCAAAATGGGCACGAGTGTGTTTCCCAAAGCGTCACAGGGGAGAGTACCCAACAGCAACCCCCAAGGGCACGGAACACTGGCAGGCAGGGCTGGGGGGTGAGCGTGGACATCTATGCAGGCACCCCTACCCCAGAACACGCACCATAGGCAGCCGCCTACCTGCACACTGGATGGCCTGAGACCACGCACCACCAGCTCCACCAGCAGAAGGGCGTGTCAGCATGGTGGCTGAGGGATACTGGTGGTGGAGGGGGCAGTGGCAGCTGCCCGGAGCAGACCGTGGCCTAGCCCTGTGTAGGTGGGTGCCATGCACTGCAACAGACAGGCCCTGTCTGACCAACAGTCATGGTATCACCAGGGAATGCACCATCTCTGTGAGAACATGGTGGTGCAGTGCACAGAACCACTGTATTTAGAAGCAGAAGGTCACAGGTTCAAGTACCAGCTGTGGTTTCCGCCAACCCAGTCCTCATATTTTACCCACTACTATAACGTGCTAATACAGGCAGAACCGTTCTTGCAGATGACGTAAACATGCCCAAAACACCAACATTTTACCCTACAGAGCACAGACACCATAAACATGCACATTACCTAGAGCAGAGCCTCCCAAATGCAGTCCTGGAGGGCCAAACACCATTCCAGTTCCATGCTGCCTCTGATAAAGATGCCCGTGTTGCATTTCTATGCGCCACCCCCATGGTATGCAGATGTATCTCATGCATATTCATGAGGGACAGCATGAAAACCCGAACAGTGTTTGGCACCGCAGGACTGGAGTTGGGAACCTCTGCCGTAAAGCAGCAGCCAACAGGGGCAGACACACCCGCACCTACAGGCCCCATTATCCCAAGCCTCCTGGAGAGGCAGGACTTTGGGCCCTGCGTGCATCTCCCAATACTAGCACTTGCATACCTTAGTAATGCCACCCTAAACCTGGGAATATGGTACACAGCTATCAAAAGATTGCTATGAGTACTGGCAGATAGCAATTCCTAGGTTAAGTACAATGTTCGGAGTGAGCTGCATCATAGCAACCTTTCTGATGTCTGTGGTGTGTGCTTCAGGTCTGGTCTCTGACAGTGTTTACCACCCTCGGGAGTGACCCCCACCAGTATTGCATACCATATCCATGCCTGCACTGTGCCCAGGACTGGTGTGGTGGCCAGGGCTGCTAAACACCTCTATAGTAGCACAATGCTGGCCTAGGTGTGGGAGTGTGTGTCTGTCTATCCAGTGTGTGGTGGCTGCAAACACCCTCCACAGCCCACACTGCTAGCACTGTTGCCAGTATTGGCCTGCCAATGTACATAATGAGGAGCAAGGTACTGTGGGAATAGCCTGGATAGGGTGGCCTGGCCTGGCCGCATCTGCACAGGGCATGGGGCAATGGCCGGACATTGTAGTGCCCGGTACCACCTGCATGGACAGGGTGGCCATAGCATGTCCTGCTGGGAGGTCACTCTCACCCTGACTGAGCAGTGACCATGGCATGGCTAGGTTCCCCCATAGTGCTATATAGTATTTTTCTTATGTGATATTTATGGGTTTCCTTTTGGGGCCCAATCACTGACTTATCTGCTTGGTGTGTATGCTGATATCCCCGTTCTGGGTACATGCATCTCCTCCAGGACCATGCACTATGGACTAGCTGGCAGACTTTCTGCAGCTAGTATGTGTCTTGCTGGAACACCGTGCAGGGTGCAGCGGCTGGAGGCTTGCTGCTGGAGAATGTCAGATAATGGTGGGGGGCAGCTGCGCATTTCCAGACCTGCCGTCTGTCTGCTATTGCCTTATGGATGTTTAGTGCTCTGCATTGCCTGCCCTGTAGGGTGTTTGATCCCGAGTAGGACTGGGGTGATGGTCCCCTCTACTGCCACCATTGCAGGGGGTTGAAAGTGGATCTGTGGGTGGGAGATCCTGTCCCCCACCCTGAGCCCTAGAGGGTGCGTTGGGTGGTGGTATGTAATCTCCCTGGTAACCACAGCAGAATGTGGGTGTGGTGCCGTGCAGTCCTCCTGTAGCCAGCCATGTATTTATTAGCAGCTCTAGCCCACTGGTTACTTCACTGCCCGTGGAGCCAGAGGTCAGAGATTCACAACCCACAGTGGGGTTCATTGATAGGGCTGTCTTAGGCATTGTCTATTTTTACTGTATATTAGTGCTGCCAGCAGAACCACCCTCAGGGTACTGTCACCTTAGGGTAGCTCAAAAGGCGCCCTATAGGGCGCGCCTTACAAGTCGCCCTATATGGTGCACCTTCCACTTCGCCCTATAGGGAGCGCCTAAATATTCCTATCAAATGGTATATAATACATGACCATGTCAGAGAGAACGTCACTATTAGAACATATTGCATAAGACGGGTACAATTTTCCTGACATATGCAAACTGTAACCCGCCTGCAGACTGTGGATTAAAATATTATAGTTGGCTTTCAAAGGGTTACAAAGGACGCCTCAGCCAGCATTTTTCATTAGGCACACTGGGGAATCGAACCCATGACTCTTGTACCATCAGTCTGTGTAGTAACCATTGTGCTACAGCTCTGTTTCTGTCTTTGGGTGTCTGTGTGCTGTCTTAGGCGTGCGTGTAGTGGCGCGCGCTGTAGCGATCGTTGCTGCGCGGAGCGTAATAACACGCGCAACTGCGCGTTATCGGTTACGATGTCCCGCCCATGTCCTTTTTTGGCTTTCCTTCCACTAACGCGGCTCCTAACACGAATTGCACTAACGCAGTTTAGTAAACATACCCCAAAGTCTTGTCATCTGAGCTTCTAAGGAAAGCTTAGGTTTGATCTCTAGTACTGACTGGTTTGTTATTTGGGCAGTCCATGATATACATAGTATTTGTCGCCAGCACCATAATTCAGAGGCATCAATTTTCTTCCTGTCTATCTTTTTCACTATTCAACTTTTGCATCCATATGACGTTATTGAAAATACCATGGCCTGGACAAGTCAAATCTTTGTATGGAGAGAGACATCTCTGCTCTTGAGAATCTTGTCTAGGTCCTTCATAGCTATTCTACCAAGAGCAATACGTTGTCGGATTTCTTGACTGCTAGTCCTTTCTTTATTGATTGTTGATCCAATTAAGTTAAAGCTGTCAACTATTTCAATTTCTTCTCCATCAATGATGAACTTGTTGATTTTGCCATTTGTCCAGATCTTTGTCTTAACGTTAAGGTGTAGACCCATTTTAAGATTATATTCCTTGATCTTGAGAAGCAAATGTTTCAAATTGTCTTCACTTTCAGCCAGTAATGTGGTATCATCAGCATAGCGAAGGCTGTTGATGAATCTTCCACTAATCGTCACACCTTGGTTGTCTTCATACAGTCCTGCTTCTCTAGTGTACGAGTATACATATTTAGGTCTTCAAGTCTCTTCTCATACGTCTTTCCCTGAGGGAGTGGATAGCATGAGGAACTATCTACAAAAGCTGAAAGAATGGTCTAATGCTTGGCAGTTAAGATTTAATGTGAAGAAGTGCAGTGTCATGTACTTGGGGTGCAGAAATCCAAGGGAATTGTATACGATAGGGAGTGAGAAGTTGGTGTACATGGACCAGGAGAAGGACCTTGGAGTGATTGTTTCTGAGGATCTCAAGGTGGCAAAACGGTGTGACAAGGCAGTGGCCAAAGCCAGAAGGACGCTGGGTTGTGAAGAAGACAAGAGGGCTGAATGAATCTCTCTGTCTGCTTTCCCAGAATCCTCTCTGAAAAACTCCATTTTGAAACAAGTGAATGAAACAGTTTGTGTATGTGTGTGTGTACTATGAAGGCATCATCTTATCAAGCAGAATCAGGCGATGCTGAAATCTGAGGGGTTGTTTGCCTTAATCGCTGATTAGAATCTCATCTTTGATGGCAGAACTCTTCTCCGAATTCATGAGCATTTAATGTCAAACATCAAAGAACCCGGCTGTCATGCTATAATTTTCTAGTCCTGCTTGCAAATTAAAGTTAATTTGAATTCATGACTGTCCATGCGATGTAGCACAATTCCTGGGCTTATTAAACGTGTTGCAAATTCATGTAAATTCTGACAGTGAATGGGGGTGGAGGACATGACAACGGCAAGTTGGAAATTTTTGCCTTGCTTGAAGAACATCGACCTTTACCTGCAAAAGTGGAACTCCTCTGGTATGTGAAATTCACAGTGTTGTAACAGATAACTGAAAGCCTTAAAGAACTGTAAAAATCTTTATTTGTAGACAAGAAGTGACTTGCTGAAAAATAACGACACCCATCAGTCGCGGAGGTACCTTAAATATATTAGACGTTATTACAAAAAGCCAGATGGCATGTTTTCAGTTCAGTTACAGCAGTGTGGTAATTGTCCCAGCATACTAGGCACAAGTGTTGCAACACCTTAAAAAATTTAATCCACCAGATCAACCTACAAAGAGAAATCTGTGGCATTTTATTTATTCACGCATAAATAAAGCTTTTGGAAAATATAGTCCCTCAAACCTACTATTGTTTCTTTATCCATTCCTTTCGACTGCACCTCAATAAGTAAAAGTGAAGATATAGTAGATAAAATTGTATTGGAAGAGGGGACAAGGGGCGAGGAAGTTACCCAGTAGTAGTTTCAATCCTAAATCTAACTCCTTCCAAGGCTCTTTCCTAGGCCCTGATGCATATTGCTGCTAGCCTGGCAAAAGACGATATATCACGATTTTAATAAACATAAATAAGCAGGAAGGGCAAAAGTGGTATTGTCAGACTCAAGGCTGAAGGGGAGGAATATGTAAAAGCTGATGAGGATAAAGCGGAATTGCTTAACAAATATTTCTGTTCTGTGTTCACAGAACCAGGAGCAGGATCTCAGAAAACACCCACAAACAGGAACAGAAGCAAGGGGCATCTTGAACGATTTTCAGAAGACTGTGTTCGCGAAGAACTAGCTAAATGTAAAGTAGACAAAGTGATGGGACCGGATGGGATACACCCTGGAATACTGAGGGAACTTGGGGACATTCTAGCAGCTCCACTGACTGACCTTTTCAATGCCTCGTTGGAGTCGGGAGTGGTGCCAGAGAAAGAGGTACATGGAGAGAGGCACATGTGGTGCCTTTACACAAAAGCGGAAGTAAGGATGTGGTTGAAAACTCTACAGGCCGGTTAGTTTAACCTCAGTGGCGAATAAATTATTGGAAGCGCTGCTGACAGAAAACAGTGAGGTTTCTAGAGTCCAACGAATTACGGGATCCGAGGCAGCATGGATGCACCAGAGGCAGGTCTTGTTAGACAAATCTGATTGATTTCTTTGACTGGGTGACCAGGGAATCGGACTGAGGGAGAGCCCTAAATGTGGTGTACTTAGATTTCAGTAAAGCCTTTGACCAGGGTCGGCCCGTCCATTGAGCAAGAATGTTGTTGGCATAGGGCCCTGCGCTTCAGGGGGCCCCGCGCCAACAACATTCTGCACACTGCTCACCTTCTTTAACGGCACCCAGCAGGCTCAGCACAGCTCGTTACAGCCGCCGAAGTGAAGAGCGTTGTTCCCTTCACTTCGGCAGCTGAATTGTAATGAAGATCGCAGGCGTGCCGGAGGTCATAGGACACTTCCTGTGTCCTGGCTCTCAGCACGCCTGCGATCTTCATTACAATACAGCTGCTGAAGTGAAGGGAACAACACTCTTCACTTCGGTGGCTGTAACGAGCTATGCTGAGCCTGCAGGGAGCCGCTGAAGCCTGCCGCGGGGCTCTTCAGGGAGGAGGGCTTGGGCTTGAAATGGGCTGTGGAGGGGTCTAAAATGGGAATTTGGCTGGGGGGGCTATAATTGGAAATGGGCTGAATGGGGGGAGGCTAGGATTGGAAATGGGCTGAGGGGCTATAATTGTAAATGGGCTGAATGGGGGGGGGGGAGGCTAGGATTGGAATTGGGCTGGGGGGGCTATAATTGGAAATGGGCTGAATGGTGGGAGGCCAGGATTGAAAATGGGCTGAATGGGGGGAGGCTAGGATTGGAAATGGACTGAGCGGGAACTAGGAATGAAAATGGGCTGAGTGGGGGGGGCTAGGAATGGAAATGGGCTGAGTGAGAGGGGTGCAAATGAGCTGATGGGGAGGACTAGGACAGCAAATGGGCTTTTGGGGGGTAGGATTGGAAATGGACTGATGCAGTTCTGGAATAGGATTGAAAATGTCTGATGGGGGGGAGGGGCTACTTTTAGAAATGGCTGATAGGGGCAGCTTGAAATGAATTGATGGGGGGGAGGGCTCGGACTGGAAATGAGCTGATGGGGGGGCTTGGACTGGAAATGGACTGAGTGTGGGGGAGCTTGGACTGGAAATGGGCTGAAGCTCCTCCACACTCGGCCCAATTTCCAGTCCAAGCACCTCCATCAGCTCACTGGAATAGGATTAGAATTGGTTTATGGGGGGGCTAGTATTGGAAATGGCTGATGGGGGGCCTAGGATTGCAAATGAGCTGATGGGGGGAGCTTGGACAGGAAATGGGCTGATGGGGGCTGGAATAGGACTGGAAATGAGCTGATTGGAGGGCTATGACTGGAAAAGGGCTGATGCGGGGGGGGGGGGGAGAATGCAATTAGAAGGGAGCAGATGCTGAGTGGGGCTGGAACTGGAAGGGAGCTGATTTTGGGGGAGGACTAGAAGGGGATGGAGCTGGGGGAATGAGGATGGAGGGGGAAAAGATATTGTGTGGGAGGGAAGTAAAATCTACAAATTGCTGGGTATTGGCAGAGTAAGTGGGAGATTGAGAATGGAAGGGTGAAATTTGAGTGGATGATAAAGGAATAAAAAAGAAATTGGGGAAAGAGCAAAAGGGGGAAGATCAGTATGTTAAAGCAGATGTAGAAGATAGAATGGAAAAAATCTAGAAGAGAGAAGAAAGGGCAAATGGACAGCAGACAATGGAGAATTAGCAGAAGACAGAAGAGACCAGAAGAAAGTGACTGGAGCAATTGCAATTGAAAAATAAAATTACCAAACAAAAAAAAGGTAGAAAAATACTTTTTTATTTTGAATTTATTAACTGGAATATGTCAGCTCTGGGAAATGTGTATCACTAACGTCTTTGCATTTTTGTTTAGTACAAAAGGAAATTAATTTATAGTGTTGTTGTACATTCCAAGTTTGGCTTTAGGGGTTCCCAATTTAATTATTGTCTTCCGATTTCTAAATTGTGATTCCTTGTTCTTTGTTTGGTGATGGTCTATGTTCTGCATGTGTAACTGAGCTGAGGTATTCTATTCTTGTAGTTTCTGCTTGACAGTACCACTTGTTCATTTTCCCTAGTAGGAGATGTATTGATTTAATATTTGCAGTGTTACCTTTTTAATAGGTAGGATTTGGTGATTTGTGAGTCCTGGTAGTGCTGTTATGATACGGCTGGTTTGTTATGGGTTCTAACTGGTCAGTGTTATAGTACTTCCTAATGTGCCTGGCGGTTGGCACTGGAGTATAGTAATGTAGAAATCTGGTAGTCTTTCTTTATCCAGACACTCATTAAGAGGTATGTTAAAATTATGCTAATGTTTATGCAAATGAGACTTCTTATACAAATGAGGCCCTGCAATGAGCCTCCGCACCCCCCCTTGGGCTACTCCTGCCTTTGACACTGTTCCGCACAGGTGACATAAATAAACTGAGCACCCTAAGGATGGACATAAAGTTACTGCTTGGATTAGATACAGGTTGAGTGGGAGGCGACAAAGGGTACAGGTAAATGGAGCTCACTCTGAGGAGAAGGAAGTTACTAGCAGTGTGCCCCAGGAATCTGTCCTTGGTCCGATTCTTTTTAACATCTTTGTTAATGATATTGCAGAAGGACTGTAGGGTAAGATTTGTCTCTTAGCAGATGATACCAAAATCTGCAATAGAGCAGACACCCGGGAAGGTATAGATGCCATGAGGAGGGATCTAGCTAAGCTTGAAGAATGGTCTAGAATTTGGTAGCTGGGATTTAATGTTAAAAAATGCAAGGTCATGCATTTGGGCTGCAGCAATCCAAGGGAACAATATAGTATAGGAGGAGAAGTACTTCCATCCACAAAAGAAGAGCAGAACCTAGGCGCGATTGTGTCTGATGATCTTAACCCGTTTTGGAAAGCTCGCGTATTCTTTCTCTGTTCTGGATGATTTGTTAGATTTGTTACACTCAAAAAACTATGAAATACCGGCAATAATAAAAAATATTAAAACTTTGCAGAAAATAGAAGTGTCACATAGTGTATGTTTTTCATACACTGGTCTAATATCCGTCTTCCAAGTGATCAGAAAAGTTATGATTCAGTATCAATATTCATTGACATAAACATACTGTATGATACTATTGAAACTGCAGTTTTCATTTCATTTCATTTATTATGATATAACATAGTTTGTTAATAGTCCATTTGACGGCAGAATACGATACACGTGAAAACACCTCTGATGCAGTGCGTCGATATTGCACCATTGAAACACCTAGAACCGAACGCGTGACAGCAATTAGTCTCGACAACATATTAGCCCAGCGTATGAGAAATAAGGCTGATATACGCACCAATAACTCAGACACTAAGGGGTATGTTTACTAAACCGTCTTAACGTGCGCTCTGCGATGTTATCACGTGATAAGGTACCTTATCACGCGATGATGGCACTTTTTAAGGCGCACAGGTACCTTATCGCGCGATAACACGCGTTGTGGCGCAAACGAGCGCTGAAGACGGGGAAAGGCTCCCGGAGGGTGGAGGAAGGCTCCCCAGGGGCGGAGAGAAGGGGTCAATGGGTGGAGAGTGGGAGGGGAGAGGCTCCCTGCACACTAACGCTGTGAAATCCGAGGCTCAAAACTAACGCCAGTGAAACCCTGGCGTTAGAGCTGATTTAAAGGGAAAAGAAACCATTTCCGTCAGCAATGTACAGCAAAACCAGGGAAACCTACAAAAAGTGATGTGTGATACATGTGCACTGAACAAAAGGGCAAATAAACATTGAAAATGAACAGAAGTAAATGTAAAAAAACCATAACCAAGCTGGGCAATAGTGATATCAATGGGAAACATCAAAAACCACCCCCAAGAAAGCTCCAAAAAAAAGATATGAATTTTGGAAGGGTCTATGCTCCGTCCCCATACAAGGTGAATGAGCCCACAGTGAAATTGCGCTGCGCAGGGTTTCCGACCCCATTGGCCAGGTTTCCTATGGCGTGCACATGTTCTGCAACAGTAGGGCGGGCATGTCGGAATGGGAAACTGGACAGATGCTGGAAAAGGGGACACAGAGGGCCTCAGGCGGCACATGCGGCGGTGCAGCTGGCCCACAGTGCGGACTAGGGTGATGCCTAGCTGGCCCATAGGAATGCTGAAACAGTAGAGCAGCCAGACAGCAACTGATGAGGGCCCAACATGGGCACAAGTGTGCTTCCCATGGTGTCACAGGGGATAGTACTCAGCAGGTCCCCCCAATGGCACGGGACATTGGCAGGCGGTGCTGGGGGGAAGCATGGACAGCTATGCAGGCACCCCTACCCCAGAACCCGCACCATAGGCAGCCGCCTACCCACACACTGGATGGTCTGAGACTGCGCTCCACCAGCACCACCAGCAGAAGGGCATGTCAGCATTGTGGCAGAGGGATACTGGTGGTGGAGGGGGCAGTGGCAGCTGCCCAGAGCAGACCGTGGCCTAGCCCTGTGTAGGTGGGTGCCATGCACTGCAACAGACAGGCCCTGTTTGACGAACAGTCATGGCATCAGCAGGGAATGCACTATCTCTGTGGCAACACAGTGGTGCAGTGCACACAGCTGGTGTGTTCAGAAGCAGAAGGGCACAGGTTCAAGTCCCAGCTGTGGTTCCTGCCAACCCAGTCCCCATATTTTACCCACTACTAAAACGTGCTAATACAGACAGAACCTTTATTGCAGATGATGTAAACATGCCCAAGACACCTACATTTTACCCTACAGAGCACAGACACCATAAACATGCACATACCCTAGAGCAGAGTCTCCCAAATACAGTCCTGGAGGGCCAAACACCATTCAGGTTCCATGGTGCCGCTAATAAAGATGCCTGTGCTGCATTTCTATGCGCCGCCCCCATGGTATGCAGATGTATCTCATGCATATTCATGAGGGACAGCATGAAAACCCGAACAGTGTTTGGCACACCAGGACTGGAGTTGGGAACCTCTGCCGTAAAGCAGCAGCCAACAAGGGCAGACACACCCGCACCCACGAGCTCAATTATCCAATGCCTCGCTGGAGCCACATTCCGTTTACTGTATCACCATACCCATTGGGTTGAATATGAAAGAAAAAGCCAGGTGTGAAGTGCTGAAAGATTCCTATTTAAAGGCTAATACCCCACATCCTGGCACCGTCTATATAGAAACACATCTTAACAAGTTAACATTCCCACAAACTAGGGTATGATTTCCCTAGCTAAGTCTGGTGTTGTAGTGTGCAAACCAACACACCCTGCCTGAATTATTGCACCATATTGTCCTGTTCTTTAGTGCAGCAGGGTTTTCCTGCCAGGGCAAAATTTACCTCGCAGACAGGGGTGGCTCAAGAAAATCTGCTGCCTAAGGCGAGAGATGAGCGGGCACCTCCTCCCCCTCTCCCCTCAGCAGCCAAAATGGAGGGGCCTTTTCAGATTAAGTCAGGGAAAAGAGTCCCCTCGCTCAGAACATTGGTTAGATGGTTGCCCCAGGAATAAAGAAAGCAACATACTCCTACGCTATATATGTTTTCTTAAAAAGACTTTGCAATGTTTATGTGCAGCAAAAATTGTAGCAGTTTCATTTCTAGACTGGGAATCTAATATAAAACATATCGAATCCTGACACTGCATAAAGGAGTTGATGCCTGTGTGTGTGGGGGTGGGGGTTCCACAGGGTTCCTCTCTGTTGCCCCTTTTATTTAATGTCTTTTTGCAGCTGTTGGGTCAACTGATCTAAGACTGAGATGTGCTATCTTTCATGTATGCGGATGACAGGTGATACCCTTGGGAGTTGCTCCTAACCAAGTTATTCATTGTTTAAACGAATGCCTGCAACAGGTGGCAAACTGGTTGCATGCGAGTGGTTTGAAGGTGAATGCTGAGAAGTCTGAAATGGTGTGTTTTGGGAAAGTGTATATGGATGATCTCTTGCAGAAGCTGCAGATTTGGGGAGTGGTGATTCCCCAGAAGGTGGTTAGGGAATAGGGGTGGGGGGGGGGGGTGGCAATTGGACAAAAGGTGTATTTTGTACCCACAGATTGCTAAAGTAGTGCAATCAACGTTTTATAAATTATGTCTGGTTAAACAGTTGAAACCCTACTTAGATGGTTTGGCCCTACGGGCTGCTATGCAGCCACTGGTGGGCAGTACGTTAGATTATTGTAATAGTTTGTATGTTGGATTGCCTGCAAAGACTACCCACAGGTTACAGGTTATCCAAAATATAGCAGATAGTGTTTTATTGAATATTCCTCCTTGGGAAAGGGTGTGGCCAGCCTTGCATGTGCTTTATTGGCTTCCAGTAAGGGAGCATGTTTGTTTTAAGCTATTGACTATGGCTTTTAAGATTTTGACTAACTCCTAGCCCTTGTTTTTGCTAGAGTGGTTGAACTGGTATGTTTCTGCATGCCCACTGTGGTCTAGTGGTAGCAGATTGTTGGTTACTCCCTCTGTAAAACAGATGAGAAGGATACGTTTTCGGAATTGGAATTTTTCAGTGGTAGTTCCAAGTTTATTGAATCAACTGCTGAAGGAAGTATGGTTAGAGGAGGCCCTCTTGACACTTCAAAGGAAGCTACATTTATTTCTTGCCAGATGTCAGCTTTTTATGGGGTGCTGTGAGATGTGCAGTGTATGTTGAGGGGTTAGTATCAGTCAAGTTTATTTATTTTACCTTTATTTTGTTAATGTTCTATATATTTTTTATTTTAATTTTTTTAAATGTTTTATGTATATTATGATGTTGTGAACCACTTTGAATGGTTGTCAAGGAAGGTGGTCGATAAATGTTTATAAATAAATAAATAAATAAATCTTCCACACACCCCCCCCCCCATGCCCAGCATCCGCCCTCCATGCTCCTATCTTCAACATCTGCCCTTCATCCCCTATCTTCCCCCATGCCCAGCATTCATCCAAACTCCATATTCCCATGTTCACCATCTGTCCTTTCTTCCCTGTCTCCCCCCTACCCCCCCATGCACAACATCTGCCATTCATCCCCCCTGTGGCCACCATCTTCCTTCTGCTCCCGTCATCACATGGCCAGCCTCTTCACTCTGCTTCCATCATCCCATGGCCAGCTTCTTCACTCTGCTTCCTTCCTTTGGCCACCATCTACTCTCTGCCCCCCTCAACCTATGGCCAGCATCTGCCCTCTGCCTTCCTGTGGCTACCCTCTGCACTCTGTCCCCCTCACCCTATGGCCAGCATCTCCCCTCCACCTCCCTATGGCCACCATCTGCCTTCTCTCCCCTATCTCACCCTGTGGCCACCATCTGCCCTCCTCACTACATGGCCAGCAACTGCCCACCACCTGGGCACCCTCCCCACCCCATCATTGTACAGCATGATCTCTCTCTCTTTCTCTTCCCGCCCAACCTGCCACCTCTCTCAATGTCTGTGGCAGCAGTGACTTTAAATAAAACAAAAAGCACGGGGTCCTCGTGACTCCAGTGTGCTTGTAAGGCCTTGCTGTTCGCAACATGAAAAGGCCTTTCAAGGGCACTGGAGTCACGAAGACTCTGTGCTTTGGTTTCTTTTAAAAAGCCGATAGCTTGCCACTAGCATAGCAGCTTCTCATGAGGTCTGGGTCAGCAGCAGTGGTAGAGGTGGAGGGGTGATGCTACCACAGATCCGGCAGAGGTGGAGGTGGCGCTGGCAGTAGCCGCCAATTCTCTGAATAAAATTTTTTGAAATAGAAGGCAGAATGAGGCGGATGCTGCTGCGGTATTTTGGGGACATTTTTTGCTGCTCCCAAAACGTTACTGTCTGAGGCAGCTGTCTCATTCTGCCTCATGATAGAGTGGCCCCTGATCGAAGACAGGGCTTGGGTGTTTCAGGCCAGATGCTAACTAGAGCATATTAGCTCTCCAGCCTTCTTGATAACTTTTATAGGCCTATATTCTCAAGCTTCTTAATTAAGTTTCCCACTGTGAGCTGGCAATTTGGAAAAAAAAAGTTTGAACACACAGTTATACAGAAATATAATTTTCGCTTCCCTTATACTAATTAAATGAAGTTTGGTTGTGTGCTACAAATTTACTTCGGTATTGCTGTACCGTAAAGGCTTCAGGAAACTCCCCATTGATTTCAGCTGAGCCAGGCCAAATAAGTTCAGAGAGAGGCATCTTCATAAGGTACTAACAAAACAGAAAAAGTAGAGCAGCCTGAAAGAGAGGTTGCAATAAAAGCAAAAGGTGCTCAGATGCCTGGAAGTAAAACGCAGATGGTGTTAATAAAAAAATTCCAAAGAGTCCCTGTCAACTGCTAGACAGGTTGTAATTACAAACACAACATACTTGGAAAAGTCTGTATGCAAATACCATAATTATAAAAAGCAATATAATTAAACAAAAACAAAACAAAGAACGGAAGATGATACCATTTTATTGGACTAACTTAATAACGTTTTTAACTAGCTGTTAGAGGTTAAAACCTCCTTCCTCAAGTCAGGTATCACCGTAAATTCTGTTTTATTTTAATAACCTTAGGAGTGGATGAACACAAATACCACACTATTTTATTAAAAAAATAATAAGATGGGAGAGTTAGAATGTATAGCACTGAATGAAAAGAAAGATACAATGATAAATATCACAGTGGGCATATTCAAAGCGATTAATACAGTTAACAGACCTGCTAAGTGCTTTAATCATACCTAGCGGGATATTCAACAGCACATAACCAATTCCTAACATGTAGCATAGCACTCGGAAGCCCCTCTCCTAGTCCGTGCATGCCTACCTCTTGCCCCCAATTGCATACAAGTCCTTTGGATTTCTGCATCCCGAGTGCGTGACTCTGTACTTCTTCGCATTGAATCTTAACTGCCAAGAATTAGACCATTCTTCCAGTGTTTTTAGATCTTTCCTCATGTTGTCCACGCCCTCAGAAGTGTCCATTGTGTTGCAACCTTTTTGTGTCATAAAGGCAGACTTTTCCATTTAGTCCTTCCACAATATCAGCCACCGTATATCCCCCAGTAACACCGCTAGATGCCCTGATACTAACTGCATAGCTTCAGGGCGTTCAGAGTGCAGCGCTGACGATAACCGGTCAGCGGCGATATTCGGCCACTGCCCGGTTATCTTAAAGTGGCTAAATTTAGGCAGAATAAAGGCGGTCCTAACTTTAGCCACTTTAGCTAATCGGCCAATCTAAATATTCAGTACTGATGGCTGGATATTACCCCAGCACTGAATATCTAGGTCTTAGTTAAAGTGGCAACGGCCAACCCTTTAACAGTGCTGGCCATTACAATTGAATATCGGCCCCTCAGAGACCTAGGGGACAAAGAATAACTAATAGGACATTATATATGAAGGTACAAACTGTATTGAAATAAGGTTGATTACATTGGTGGAGGGGTGGCATTATATGCTAAAGACTGCTTACAGTCAAACAGGACGTGTAGATTATATTTATCTATGTATTTATTGAAACCTATGAGATGCCTGCCCAAAACATCTTCCAGACAATGTAAAATACATACTTAAGTCATATCGTTATGCAATGCAATACACTGAACAACAAAACAAAAAAAAACACTACCAAAAAAATATAAAACCATTAAAATGCTTCCCGAAATAGCCAGATCATACATGCCTTGGGAAACGTATGGTAACTGAACCCTGCATGAAAAGCCTTATGAGCTACATTCCATAATTAAGGGACATAACTAGAAAAAGCTCTCTGTAAGGGTATGAGAATGCCTCAAATCTGATATTCCTGAGTTTGCAATAAAAAATCTTGAGAGGACCAAAGTGTCTGTGCAGGCTTGTTTCTCTTCTGCTTCGTTTTCAAAACAGCAGGAGTAGCCAAACATATCATATTAAAAACCATTATCAATACCTTAGATCATATCCAATAAGCCACAGAAAACCAATGCAGCATGTTCTGAACAGGCAAAATTGTATCAGATAACTTAAGTGCCAACAAAATCCTAGCTGCTGTATTCTGGATATGTACCATGTGTGATGCAGAAGAGTATAGTGGTGTGAGTATACTACCATCTGCCTAGCTAGAATAAATAGAGAGATGATGAAATGCTAACAAAATTAAGGAAAGCTACCAAATTTGGCAATGCAATAATAATAGGAGATTTTCATTACCCCTGTGCTGAGTGGGTAAAGTTTCTAGGAACTGATGAGAGGGGGAGCTTTTTGGACTTAGTCATTAGTGGAATGAAGGATTTGGTACAAAAGATATAGTAATAGGGAGGCTACTTGATAATTGGGTCTATATTCAAAAATAAATATCTGGATAAAACAGCAGCTATTCTCTGGATATTTGATCTAACTGGCACCATCTGTGGAGCGTGGATGTTCCAAGAGATTATCCTTATAGTAGCAATATTCAGTCTGATATCCAGAAAACTATTTAGGTGAAGTGAAAGGCTCTCCAAATTTATTCAGATAGTCAGTCTGCTATCTGGATACCTAGCGCCACTAACCAGAGAGCTGCGGCACTGACCGCTCTTTATGTATATTTAGCACTGCCCATAATCCAGATAGCAATGCTGAATTACGAATTATATTAAATGCCATAGCAAGCATTTATAAAAACACCATCTATCATTTAAATATCAGGGCAAGTGATCATAGCATGCTAAATTTTGATTCAATAACTAGACTGAGGACCCTAAGGAAAACCATTGCCCTATCTTAACTTTCAAAATGAAGACTAAAATAAAATGAGGAAAATAGAAAATAAAATCTAAAAAGAGAAGCTGAAAATGTTAAGAGTTTACATCAAGAAAAATATCATATTGAAAGCCCATATCAGATGCATTCCAAGTATTGAAAAAGGCACAAAGTAGCCAAACAACTACCAGCATGGTGAAAAGGTGAGGTGAAGGAGGCCATTAAAGCAGATCCAAAAGAAGAAAATAGAAAAACGCGTAAGCACTAGTAAGTTAGATGCAAAGCACTGATAAGGGCGGAAATTGAGAATCTGAATAGAGGCTTTCCATAGAGGCAAAAACTGGTATTAATAAACTTTTTCAAATATGTTTAAAGGAAGAAGACTAAGGGAGCCAGTTGAACTATTAAATGATCAAGGGGTAAAAGGGGCAGTTGGGAGGGCAAAATCACAATGCAATAAGTCAATCCTGACTCCTGGCGACCCAGAAGCTCCTGGGTTTTCTTGGCAGTGTCACTGGAAGTAGATTGCCAGGCCTTTCTTCCAAGGCAATGGAGGGTTAAGTGACTTGCCCAAGGCCACAAGGAGTACTAGTGGGAATTGAACCCTGGTTGCTTGGTCACCAAGCCAGTGTTCTAACTACTAGGCTACTCCTCCACTCCAAATCACAATGACAAGACTAAATTATTTGCTTTGATCTTTACTGAGAAAGATTTGGTGAGATACTTATGATGGAAATGGAATTTAATGACGATGATTCAAAGGAACTGAAACAAATCATGGTCAGCCTGGAAATGTAACATGGCATTGACAAACTAAAGAGTAGCAGATCACCTGGACTGGGTGTTATAAGCCCAAGAGTTCTGAAAGAACTCAAAAATGAAATGGCAGGCCTATTGTTAGTAATTTGAACCCATCATTAAAATCATCTATGGCACCTGAAGAATGAAGAATGGCCAGTTTAATGCCAGTTTTTAAAAAGGGCTCCATGGATGTTCCAGGAACTCTAGACCATTGAGCCTGATGTTAGTGCCACATAAAATGATATCAACTATTCTAAAGAACAAAATTACTGACCATATAGATAGACATTATTTGATGAGACAGAACCAACATGGATTTAGTCATGAGAAGTCTTGTCTCACCAACTTGCTATATTTTTTGAAGGAGGTACACATGGATGAAAGTGAGAGCATTGATGTAGGGTTTTATTTTAGAAGCATCCCTTTATCTATAAAGCAGCAGCATTTACACGTGTAGATTGACATACATCCACAAATGCCATTTCAGAACACAGGCTGTTTAGACATGGGGATGCTTCCATATCTAAAAATCCTGTAGGTGTGGTGAGGGTAAGAGAGGGAGTAGTTTGGGTGGACCTACATTTAGATGTAGATTCCCCGTTTCATATAGGAAATCCACATCTAGCAAAATTTGTACATGTTGGCATTTACATCTGTCCTGAAGCAAATATAAGTGCTTGCTGGCAGGGGCAGATGTAAATGTCAAAGTCTGGGATCCAACAAAATAAGCACGATTCCACGTGCACCAAAGACCCAGTAAGAAACGTGGAATACAACGAAAAGACGTGAAGTAAAAAACCTTTTATTTCTTTATTCCACTCCAGCCACCGGCCCCTCCTCTAAGGATCAGATTGCCCTGACACCCCTCTTCTAAGGATCCTTACCAGTACAAGCAAACCTCTCCCCCTGCACCGAGGCCCACTGGCAATAATCCCCCCTCCCCCTGAGGTCCCCACTAGCAGTGCCTTTTTCTCTCTGATGTCCAATAGAAGAGAATTCCACAACATAGGAGCTACATAATTGAAAGCAGAAGCCCTAGTTGTCTCAAAATAAATAGGAGTTGGGAATAGATTGATCAGCAATTTGTGGTCAACAATCATAAAGAACAGACAGGAGCATATGATATCAATAAGTTAACCAAATGATAAGGTGCTTCAAATACAAATTTAAGCAAAAATTTAAATTTAATACAAAACAACACTGATAGCCATTGATGAGGGCAAGTAAAGGAATAACAAGGTCAACTTCATGTATATGACATAAAAGCTTAATAGCAGTATTCTGTACCAGATGAATTTGAGTTAGTTTTGCCTTAGTTATGCCATGTCATGCCATAACACTTTCCCATAATCAAGATGATTGATCACAAACGCAGGAAGAAGTGTATGGACATCTAAATCAGGAAGGGTCTAAGACAGTGAATTTTCCTTACACAGGAAAATGATCTATGAGCCAAAGATTTCAATTTATTTATTTAACATTTTTTATATACCGCTTATCATTTTATCAAAGTGGTTTACAGAAAACAGAGCATTCTTACAAGGAATGGTAAAATAACTATTTACATTTAACTGTTTACAACTCTATAACTTGTACAATGTATAGGTACAAGCTTAGACGACATCTTGTTGAGGGGGGACAGTTGTGTAGGGAATTCAATCCTGTGGTTGTGTCTCATATGCTGTTGTAGTGTTTGTTGAAGAGGTAGGCTTTTAGATATTTTCTGAAGTCGGCAATGTCTGTAATATCTCTTAGGTTGTGTGGGAGTTCCATAGTGCAGGTGTATAATATTCAATTGAACAAAGAAACTTGAAATTTATCAAATATTATAATATTTGATAATTGAACAAAGAAACTTGAGATTTAATTGGAATTGAATAACCCAGGCTGAATAGGTGGTTCAGAGAGGCCCTGGTTGTGGGTGCCAAAGTTTTAGGTCGCTTAGTTTGCCTCACCAGCCTGCTCCTTCAAAAGGGCAGGAGGATGTTGTGTTCCTCTGTGGCAGGTTTGAAATCGCAGCGGCAGAGAAGCAGAGAGAAAGAGCACAGCAATGGGAGCTCAGCAATATCCTACTGCTGCTTTGTCCACCATTGTTGCAGATGCCAGAGCAGGTAGGAGAAGGGGCTGGGAAAAGAGGGCCGAAATTGTTGTTGGGGCTGAGGGCTGATGCTGGAGCAGGAGCAGGGAGAAAAGGGTCTGGAGGCTGATGTTGGAGATTAAGAGAAAGGTGTTTGGTTGGAGGCTGGGATAAAGGAGTTTTGTTGGAGATTGATGCTGGTGACTGTCAGAAAGGGGTCTGGTTGATGCTGGGGACTAAGGCTGATGATGTTAGAGGGCTGGGGGCTGAGAGAAAGGGGCTGGGATCTGAAGATATGACCATATCCAATAGCTATGATAAAGACTTTGCCTGCTGCCAGCCCTAGCTCCGACCACCCTAACTGCTTACGGACTACATACCAGCTTGTAACTTAGTTCTCCCTGTTACTACCCGAGTTTACGCCCCTGTTCAATGTAATATGCTTATTGTTTATTGTGCAATGTTAGACATTTATTGTATTGTTTTGTGATGCCTGTTCAATGTAAAACGTTTATTTTGTTCTGTGTAAACCACGCTGATTTTGAAATAGTGTGGTATATAAAATCAAATAAATAAATAAATAAGATAGGGGGCTGGAAGAAGGGGACTGGAGTTTGATGCCTGCAGGCAGGGGCCTAAGGCTAATGTTGGGAATTGAAAGCTGATACTGAGGCTGGGAGATGGGAGACAGATACATTGAGGGGGATAAGTATGAGAATATGTAGGGGAAGAGGCTGAGAGGGCAAGAAATAGATATGTGGGAAAAGGTAGAGGCAATAGATGCTTAGGAAACAGCAGAAAGAGGCAGGAGGACAGAAACTATGGACTTGGGGGTGCAGAAGAGCAGGGACTCAGACTTGGGGGTGCAGAAGAGCAGGGACTCAGACTTAGGCAGAGACTCCAACATTGGGCGAGGGACCAGATAAAAACAGACTCTAAAATTGGCTGAGGAGTATAAATAGTGACTCAAGAGAAGGATGTGAATGAGGACTCAGGGATTGGGTAGGATGGAAGAGTGGGACTTGGGACTTGGGGTAGGTGGGGGATAATGTGGATTAAATTGTGCAGGGATTAGGAGTACAATGGGGTCTAGGTGACTTGGTATGAATAGGGCTGTAAGACTGAGTGCAGAAAAAAGGAGAGGAGAGATGGCTGGAAGGACGTAGAAGGGTTGGAAAGCAGTTGAAAGGGTCACAGGGCTATGGAGAGGGTGAGAGACAAAGGAAGGGGATAGGTCTTTGAAGGAGGTGAAAGAGGATAGAAATGCTGGAGGGAAAAAGGTGAATGGAGGTCTGGATAAGGAGGTAGGGCCTGAATTTGAGCTCGGTGGTGTTATGCGCTGAGTTGGCACACAGCCCGCCCACCTCACGCCTAACCCGGATTTTCCATGCTGGGGTCATATGTGGCCCCGGCATCAAAAATTCAGGTGTCGCCGCACAGACAGGAAGCCGCAGGAGTTACCCATGTAACACCTATTTTCGATGCTACACAGTTAGCCCCAGCGCCTTAAAGATAGGAATGAGAAGACAACGCCTATCTTTAAGGTGCAGAGTGCTAACCGTGTAGCATCAAAAATCAGTGCCGAAATGCCCCCAACACACCCCGATGCTATGCGGATAGCATCTGGGCACATTAGGGACATATCCGGGATTTTCGAAGGGTACTACCCGTGAAGGTGCCCTTCGAAAATCCCAGATAAGGCCTTTACATGGGTAACTAGGCCTTTGAAAATCGGGCCCGTAATATATAAGAAAGGGACTGGAGATAGAGAGGGTAAGAATGAGCAGGGAAGGAGCTGGGGCTAATAATGGGATGAGAGGCAGAGGAATTTATATGAGGCTGGGGAGGGGATGAGTAAAGGGAGTAGGAATGTGGAACTTGAAAGTTGTTAAAAGATGGTGGAAGGCGGTTACTCTAAGATGGCTGTCTGAGAGGTGTGCTGCTTTTCCTTACTATGTCGAAGAGAAAAGGGAAAACGAAGGCTTACCCTACGGAGCCTCAGTCACCTGTTTCAGGTGCCACGGATCGTTTTGTAGCAGTATCCAAAGCGGAAAGAAGGGAGATTTATGCGGGCATTGCGGTCAAGCCATTGGAGGAGTCGGCTCTTCTGCCTGGCCTGGAAACCACCCTCTCTCCTGAAGCGTGGAGCCCACCCTTCCCCCTGCCCCTGCCCCTGCGAATGCTCCCCAGCCACAGCCCTGCCTTCTTTGAGAGTCAGATGTCAGCCCTCAAGTTGTACTGGAGCAGGGAACGGCAGCGGAGAGTAGTGAAGCGTTTGTGCCTTTTCCATCTGGCATCCTTCTCAGGAGTCTATGAGTGGAAGCACTACCCCAGCTCAGTGAGGACAGTGAAGTGCTACAGGGATTGATCCTTGGTCCTGTTTATTTTTAACATTTTTGTAAGCAATATTGAGGAAGGTCTGTCAGGAAAGATATGTCTCCTTGTGCATGATACCAAAATCTGCAAAAGGGTAGACATACCGGAAGGTGAAGCTTAAAGAATGCTCAAGAATTTGGCAGCTAAGATTTCATGCCAAAAAATGCAAGGTCATACAATGGGGCTGCAAAAACCCAAGGGAGTGGTACAATATAGGGAATGAAGTACTTCAATGCACGAAAGAGTGGTATTTGGGGGTGATCATATGAGATGATCTTAAAGTAGCAAAATAGATAGGAAAAGTGATTGCAAAAGTCATAAGGATGCTTGGATGCAAAGGGAGAGGAATGGCTAATAGGAAAAAGGGAGGTAACAGTTCCTTTGCACAAGTCTCTAGTGAGGCCTCATTTGTAGTACTGTGTACAATTCTGGAGATCGCACCTTCAAAGGTATACAAAGAGGATTGAGTGGGTCAAGAGGTTACAAAAATGGTCTGTAGCAGGGGCGTCCCAGGGGGATTGTGGGGCCATGTGCGGAGATTCATTGCAGGGCCTCATTTGCATACATATTTGCATATTGCGCTTTTAGAAAACATGCCTCTTAATGAGTGTCTGGATAAAGAAAGATTACCAGATTTCTACATTACTATTTTCCAGTGCCAACTGCCAGGCCCATTAGGAAGTATTATAAACACTGACCATTTAAAACCCATAGCAAACCCAACGTATCATAACAGCACTACCAGGACTCACAAAGCACCAAACCCTACCAATCAAAAAGGCAGCACTGCAAATATTAAACCAATACATCTCAGAGAACAACAATACATCTCACTGGGGGAAAGAGAACAAGTGGGACTGTCAAATAGAAACTACATAAACAGAATACCTCAGCTTGGTTACGCATGCAGAACATAGACCGTCATCACATAAAGAACAAGGGATCACAATTTAGAAATAGGAAGATAATAATTAAATTGGGAACCCCAAAAGCCAAACATGAAATTTACAACACTGGAGAAATAAAACTATAAATTGATTTCCTCTTGCACTAAACAAAAACGCAAAGATGTTAGCGATACACATTTCCCAGACCTGACATATTCCAGTTAATAAATTCAAAATAAAAAGTATTTTTCTACCTTTTGTTTGGGCATTTTATTTATCAGTTGCAATTGCTCCAGTTACTTTCTTCTGGTTTCTTTGTATTTTCTGCGAGCTGTCCATTTGTCATTTATTCTCTCTTCTAGATTTTTTCCATTCTCTCTCTATATCTGCTTTAACATACTTATCTTTCCCCTTTTGCTCTTTACATAAGAACATATAAGAACATAAGATATGCCATACTGGGTCAGACCAAGGTCCATCAAGCCCAGTATTCTGTTTCCAACAGTGGCCAATCTAGGTCACATGTACCTAGCAGTTTCCCCAAGAGACACAAGTTCCACAATGCTTGTACTGGGTCAAGCATTGATATCTTCGGTCACTTCTTAATAATGGTTTATGGACCTTTCCTCCAGGAACTTGTCCAAACCTTTTTTAAACCCAGCTACACTAACAGCCTTTAGTACATCCTCCGGTAACAAATTCCAGAGTTTGATTACACGTTGAGTGAAAAAATATTTTCTTTTATTAGTCTTAAATAGTTTACCCTGTAGCTTCATTGCATGTCCCCTAGTCTTTCTATATTCTGATAAGGTAAACAATCGATCTTTCCTCCATTTCTTTCTTTATTCCTTTATCATCCACTCAAATTTCACCCTTCCATACTCAATCCCCACTTACTCTCCCAATACCCGGCCAATCATAGATTTTTCTTCCCTCCTACACAAAATATCTTTTCCCCTCTCCATCCTCATTCCCCATCTCCTTCTAATCCTCCCCCAAAATTAGCTCCCTTCTAGTTCTAGATCCACCCAGCTCCCTTCTAGTCCCATTCTCCCATGCTCCCACATCAGCCAATTTCCAGTCCTAGCTACCCATATGCTCCTTTTCAGTCCCATTCCAGCCCCCCACCAGCCCATCTCAAGCCATATTCCAACTCCCATCAGCCCACTTCTAGTCCTATTCCCCCATAAGCCATTTCCAGTCCTATTCCAGCCCATCAGTCCATTTGCAATCCAAGATCCCCCCATCAGCCCATTTCCAGTCCAAGTTCCCCCATCATCCAATTTCCAATCCTAGCCCCCCATCAGCCCATTTTCAGTCCTATTCCAACCCCCATCAGCCCATTTCCAAATCTAGCCCCCACCCATCAGCCAATTTCCAGTCCAAGCTCCCAATCAGCCATTTTCAGTCCTATTCCAGCTCCCCATCAACCCATTTCCAGTCCCAGCTTACTCTCCCATCACAGCTCATTTCCAGTCCAAGCTTCCCCCCATCACAGCCCATTTGCAGTCCAAGCTTCCCCCCATCACAGCCCATTTCCAATCCTAGTGCCCCCGCCCACCTGCCAAAGAGCCCTGCGGTCGTCTAAGGGACTTCAGAGGGAGCCGGGGAAGCCTGCGCAAGGCCCTGGCTCCCTCTGCACAGCCGCCAGCGTGAAGTGTTTTCTCTCACACTGGCGGCTGTTTCGGTGAAGCGCACTGAATGCCGGGAAAGGTTAAAGCAATACACTCCAAATATATCACTACCACTGTAGTAAATGATAGTCTTTTTAGAAGGAAGAGCACTCTTATTACAACTCTCGAGGTCTCAGATTATGGGAAAATGTGGCCAAGTGTGACCTACTATTTCTCCCAATATTACATCAACGACCTCTATTTTATAGTAACTCAGTGCACTATCCTAACTTCATCCTGCCCACGCAAAAGAATAATATTTTATCTTATTCAAATATTCTTCCGGTTCTTCTTAAATACCAAAACCTCTTTGTGAACTCAATGGCTGTGGTTAAACCAGTTGGCAATAAAACTATTTCTTAGCTTTTACAAATCACCCAATGCCGTTCATTGGCACTGCCGACGCGTTTCTCCTCGCGGTTCTTCAGGGGTAATATCTCAAATGCCAAACATCCACACTACAGCTCATAAGGCACCTATGAACCAGAAAGCAAAAAAACAAAAAATTAAAAAATCCCATTTACTACTAAAATACTTTCCCCTTCATTTCACATCAATCCTTAATTGTAAAAACAACTTACCGAATGCTGCCCACGGCCTTTTGCTACACCGTGCTAACTTGCAATCCGATTAACCATAACCGATGAAAAAACGCCGCGCATGCGGGATATCCCACTTGCCGGGTTTAAAAACATCGCATATCAGCAGATGTATGTTCAAATGTCAGAGGGTGGCTATGGCTCGCTATGAGGAACATGTACATGTACATGTACATGGCTCGCTATGAGGAACAGTGGCTGGAGTCCACCCCGTATAAACACCATATAAAACTATGGAAGCGTTTTATAGATGATGTCTTTTTGCTCTGGGAGGGTACGATAGAACAGTTTGAGGAATTCCATCAGTGGCTCAATAGCTGTGAGGCCAATATACAGTTTACTTATGAATGTAATAGGAAGGCAATTACTTATCTGGATGTTAGGATTATTAAACAAACAGGAGGATGGGTTACTACAGTTTTTCGGAAATTTGTAGATAGAAATACATTTTTACATTTTCATAGTGCCCATCCTCCTCGTCTGAAGACGGGGTTACCATTTTCTCAATTCCTCAGATACAGGAGGAATTGTTCTAAGCGATCAGATTATAAAATTCAGTCTCAGCAACTTATATCACACTTTAGATATAGGGGATATCCGCCTCTGATAATTAAAAAAGCTTATCAGAGAGCTTTGTATAACAATCGGGGGTTGTTATTGTATCCGGTCTCCAGCCCACATCAGGCAATAGATGAAACACATATAAATCTAATTACTCCCTATTCACCATTGAGTCATTTTATTCAGAAAATAGTTAGAAAACATGAATCGGTTTTGCATGTGGTTCCAGCCCTTCATAGTAAGAAGATTAGATGTGTGTGGCAACGCGGGCGTAATCTCAAAGAACTTTTGAGTCCTTCGCGATTGCGGAAGCAGGTTAATCTGGGGAATGCCAATGAAGAATTGAGAGGCCATTATAAATGTGGCCATTGTAAAGTATGTGATATAACAGAGGAATTACAGACTTTTTGTCATCAGGGTAAGGAGTACCGATTACGTCATCATTCAGATTGTGAGTCAACATATGTGATATACATAGTACAGTGTCCCTGTCGAATGGTGTATGTGGGTAAGACCACCAGGAAGTTTAAAACCTGTATGGCTGAGCATAGGAGCCATCTGAAGCATGAAATATTGGAGGCTCCTATGGTGCAACATTGCCTGACATTTGAACATACATTTGCTGATATGCGATGTTTTTGCATAGAGAAGGTTACTTCTGGCCAGCGGGGCCGGTCACGAGAGCAATGGCTTTCTGTGCGAGAGCAGAGATGGATTTTTGAATTAGGTTCAGTTGCACCAGAGGGGCTAAATGAAAAGATTGATTGGCGGGTCTGTATGGTATGATTTAGGAGTTTTACTGGATTAGTTGTAGTGCATTTAAATGGATAGGAGCAGGTCAGGTCCCAGCGCCCTTAGGTGCATCAGTATGCAGTATATTTTAAGTAGAGTGTCCCGAGAAACAGGGAAGAAATGCCAGTTGCAGTGATGTTGTGTCAAATCCATAGAGGATGATAGATGAACGGTGGTGAGAGTAATTTGATGAAGAGCCCTTAATGGGCGGCGTATAGCTTTTAAACCCGGCAAGTGGGATATCCCGCATGCGCGGCGTTTTTTCATCGGTTATGGTTAATCGGATTGCAAGTTAGCACGGTGTAGCAAAAGGCCGTGGGCAGCATTCGGTAAGTTGTTTTTACAATTAAGGATTGATGTGAAATGAAGGGGAAAGTATTTTAGTAGTAAATGGGATTTTTTAATTTTTTGTTTTTTTGCTTTCTGGTTCATAGGTGCCTTATGAGCTGTAGTGTGGATGTTTGGCATTTGAGATATTACCCCTGAAGAACCGCGAGGAGAAACGCGTCGGCAGTGCCAATGAACGGCATTGGGTGATTTGTAAAAGCTAAGAAATAGTTTTATTGCCAACTGGTTTAACCACAGCCATTGAGTTCACAAAGAGGTTTTGGTATTTAAGAAGAACCGGAAGAATATTTGAATAAGATAAAATATTATTCTTTTGCGTGGGCAGGATGAAGTTAGGATAGTGCACTGAGTTACTATAAAATAGAGGTTGTTGATGTAATATTAGGAGAAATAGTAGGTCACACTTGGCCACATTTTCCCATAATCTGAGACCTCGAGAGTTGTAATAAGAGTGCTCTTCCTTCTAAAAAGTACCCACAAGAAAAGAAAGACTATCATTTACTACAGTGGTTGTGATATATTTGGAGTGTATTGTTTTGAGTTTTGGATCTTGCACACTCTATGATAGATACCCTAACATAAGGGAAAGGTTAAAGGTCATTTCCCGGCACTCGTATGCTTCACAGAAACAGTCAACAGTGTGAGGAAAAACACTCTTCATGCTGGCGGCTGTGCAGAGGGAGCTGGGGCCTTGCGCAGTCTTCCCCGGCTCCCTCTGAAGTCCCTTAAATGACCGCGGGGCTCTTTGGCGGGTGGGCGGGGGCGCTAGGACTGGAAATGGGCTGTGATGGTTTCCCCAGCTCCCTCTGAAGCCGTCCATCTGTGCGAGAATGTTGTTCACACGGGGACCCTGAAGCACGGGGCTCTGTGTGAACAACATCCTCGCACAATGGACGGGCTAGCCGTGGTCAGTAGTCCTCATCATAAGGCATATGGGGAGGAAAGGCAGGAGACATTTACATACCTCCATATTTGTCAGGGGGCCATCAGATAGGGGGAGCGAATGGATGGGAGGATTCATGCTGGGGATTTAGAGAGGGGGATGGTGATATCAGGGATGATTGGGGAGTGTTGACCTTGGTTTTTTCATCTGTCCCTTCAAATAGGCATTTGTGTGCCTCAGGGCATGTGTAAATGCCAATGTCTAGATTTTTTTGTGCCCAAGAGTATTTTCCTTGTTTAAATGGAGAACACACATCGGAATCCAAACCACTCCATTTCCATGCCCTAACCATGCCTTCTTGCAATCTCTGCATGATGTGTAAATAGCAGCTTTCTAAAATTGCTAGTTGGGCGAGTAGGCGATCTATATGTTTAAAAGTCACTGGGCTCGATATTCAGCACTGGTGGCTAGTCTGCTGAAGTGGCTAGCCGCTGCGCTGAAAGTTAAACCCAGATATTAAATGCCAGTGTCAAATCTCACCACAGCATTGAATATCTGGGTTTGCCGCATTTGCTAGTACTTGGAGAACCCAGGTGCCAGCTAGTATCACCAGCGCAAGTCCCTACTGTTGCCAGGGAGGAGGGGGGTGGGAGTTCACCTGGAGGATCTTGCAGACCTGGATAAAGACTCTGCCTGGTTAGCAATCTGTGTCCCCGGAATGCCCCCGACACACCCTAATGGAGGTGGTGGTAAGTGCACATACATTAATAACACACCTTGCTGTTAGCGTGATCCACACTGACTGCAAAGCGCTCACCCCGCCCACTCTTCACCCTTAACCTGTCCACTTACAACCCCAATGCACACAGCACAGTTAGCATTGAAAGTTAACTGTTCTGGCCCCATGCTAAGAGTAGCTGCAGGTCATAGTATGGGGTTAGCACATGCTGCAACCCGCGCTAAAAGTGCTCCTTAATTTCATTAGATAGCTGATTCTACTGTAATCTTTCACAATCTGCGAACAGTTTGTCAAAAGTTTGTTTAAAATGAACATCTTTTATAGAAGGATAAGACAAGGTCACCTTGGTGGCAGACCACAGAGTTCTCTTATTGGCTGGAAAAACCACAAGTTTAAGCATGTTCCAAGTAACTAAAACATGTCAAGTTTTAAAAACAAAACACAGGGGAGGGTGGACCCAAGATGCCAAGAAGAACAAGTGCTTGAGAGGGATCTTCCATGATAGCGCCAAACTTTTTATTTTTACTTTTTTCCTACTTTTGTACATAGACAGGAGGAGGGGAAATTGAGGGCTCAGTCAACAACCTTACTTCAGGGCTAGACTACTCTTGTCTGTTTTGTGGCATCCTTGGCTGTTGGCCAAGTTTCTGGTACTGGCTTTGCTAACCAAGAGAGGGAGGGAAGCCTGAGGGGTTCATCTGATCCTCACAGGTCTGCTGGGGTGCTTAGCCTGGGAGCTCTGTGGGATTCACCTTCCCCCAGAAGGAGGTGACATGGGGCCCTCTTTGGGTGAATGCTATGCTTCCCCCTTTAGTTGCTGTTTAATCAGAAGGGTGGGTGTTCTATAAAGCTGGCCCATGGGAGTACTGCTTGACCCTATGGACCCCATGCGCAGGTTACCCTGAGCAGGTGTGCTGATTGTGCTTGGCCTCCAGACCTTCTTGGTCCCCCTCCCTCCCCCCCTCCCCTCCCTCCTCCCTCTCCCTCCCCCCTCCCCCCTCCCCCCCTCCCTCCCCCCCTCCCTCCCCCCTCCCCCCTCCCCCCTCCCCCCCTCCCTCCCCCTCCCCCCCTCCCCCCCCCCTCCCTCCCCTCCCTTCCCTCCCCTCCCCTCCTCCCCCTCCCTCTCCCTCCCTCTCCCTCCCCCCTCCCCCCTCCCTCTCCCTCCCTCCCCCCCCCCCTCCCTCCCTCTCCCTCCCTCCCCCCCCCCCTCCCCCTCCCTCTCCCCTCCCTCCCCTCCTCCCTCCCTCCCCTCCCCCTCCTCCCTCCTCCCCCTCCCTCCCTCTCCCCCTCCCTCCCCTCCCCCTCCCCCCTCTCCCTCTGCCCCCCTCCCCCCCTCCCTCCCCTCCCCCCTCTCCCCCCTCCCTCCCCCCCTCTCTCCCCTCCCTCTCCCCCCCTCCCTCTCCCCCCCTCTCCCCCCCTCTCCCCCTCCCCCTCCCTCTCTCCCTCTCCCTCTCCCTCAACATAAGGAACTCCATCCACAATGGCTAAGGTGCTACCTAAACCATGATTAGAGAGGGGGAATGCTCTGTGGAGCGCATCCCCCCAGCGCCCTACAGCCTAGATGAACAGCCATCATTCTGTGGACATCCTGCCTGATCCCATACATGCTTCCCGCATCTCCAGATGCACATTTGCACCTTGTCATCTATGGGTTGAGACGCAGCACATACTCTGTGCATTTGTTTGCTTTCTGATTTGCATACCCTGCCCTCTTGTATTTATCCCCTGTGCTCTGAGTTGTGCTGGTTATTCAGTCCATTCCCAGTCATCTCTCTATTCTAGTGATGTGACTAGGGCAGCGGCAGAAGTGTAGCACGGCCACAACCCCTGCATCTAGCATGGCTGTTATGCCCTGGCATGGTAAAGACACATCCTATTCACACATTAGCCACATGCTATTCCTGGCACTTTACTAAACATGTCCCTTAGAGTGTAAGCTCTCTAGGGGATGGAAATACCTACTGTACCTGATTGTACAACTACTGGATAGGTAAGTTAAATACTAATACATAAATAAAAATTGTTATATGATTTTTTTTTACCAAAATAGGGAAACTAATTATAATGGTTAAAGGGGCGGGTGTTTTCCAGACCTTTGCAGAGAGATGCAGAAAAGGTATACGTTTTTTTTCTGCAGTTCCAAGAGAGAACAGTTATTTTTGAAGGGCGGCCTGTTTTGATTGAAAGCAAGCTCTGCTATGAGGGGGCATAGGATGAGGGTGAAAGGGGGTAGACTCAGGAGTAATATGCGGAAATATTTCTGTACGGAAAGAGTGGTAGATGCATGGAATAGTGGAGGTGGTAGAGATGAGGGCAGTATCTGAATTCAAAAAAGCATGGGACAAACACAAAGGATCTCTAAAGGCTAAAAGGGGACTGTTGTACTAGTTAATATGGAAGAGCAGACTAGACAGAAACATGACGGCAGAAAAAGACCACATGGCCTATGTGTCTATGTTTAGGTGGTCAACTTTTTCTTAGGTATCCTGCCAAATGGAGTAACTCTGCCTGTTGTATGAGCTCGTAAAATTAATCTTGCTTTGCTAGCTTGCAATAATTGTAATCTATCTCTTTGCTTAATAGGTATGCCAAGGTCTATAATGTTGCAATAATCAAATTGTGGCAATATAAGAACTTGCACTAAGATTCTAAAGTGCTCCATCATGTAACCAAGAGCGAATTTGCCTAAGATGCCACAATTTACAATAAATCTTTCTTATTGCTTAGGAAATATGTAATTCCATAGAAAGATGGGAATCCAATATGACCCCTAGAACCTTCAAAGAACAAATGAAGGGGGATATTCATGGTTAGTGCTGCTGAATATGCCCGGGTGCTGCCAATAAATGCCCTATTGCTTACCACCTAGCCTTGGGGCATTCCGGGAGTGGCATCTGGGGTAACCGACCAGCGGCGAGATATTCAATGTCAATGGCGAGATATGGTCCTGGCATTGAATATCCAGGTTCAAAGTTCAGCAGCGACAGCTAGCCTCCGCCGCTGAATATCACCCTGAAATTCTTATACCTGATAGCCTTGGGGGTTCCTTCGGAATATCTTCAATAGAATTTCCCATTCACAACAAATTGGGTTTCTTTTCTTTTTTCTTTTTTTTTAAACATTAAGGCTTAACCTGTGATTTAAGTAATTCAAAATACCCCTAAAGATTCTGAGTAATCAATCACCATAAACATAAAACAACCCAGAATTGTACATCTTCTTCAAAAATATGTAGGAGGCATTCCTAACAGGGGCTATACAGTTCAAACAATGGTAAGAATTTGAGGATTTATGTTTTTTTAAATTGCTAGCTCTCTGACTGGCAGCTCTTAAAAGGGTTATGGTATATTTTTAAAACAAATTTACATTCTTTTTGGTGCTTTAGTAGAAATACTTTCTTTAGTGGGGCAGGTTTAAAACTCTGCTTTGGTAACTTTCTCAGCTCTTGGGATCTGCTGACACCTAATCAGGAGTTAGTGGGCCTGATTAGCCTGTGAATGAACTGAGAGCAGCTGAGGCCTGCATAAAAGGCTTCAGAGCCCTGCCCTGTTGAGGCATTCCTAAGGGGCTGTACAGTTCAAATAACGGTAAGAATTTGAGGGTTTATTTTTTTTTAAATTGCTAGCTCTATGACTGGGAGTTCTTGAAAGGGTTTTGGTATATTTTTAAAACAAAGTTACATTCTTTTAGATGCTTTAGTAGAAATATTTTCTTTAGTGGGGCAGGTTTAAAACTCTGCTTTGGTAACTTTCTCAGCTCTTGGGAACTGCTGACACCTAATTAGGTGTTAGTTCCCTCCCTACCCCCCACCCCCAACTCCCACCTACCCATAGTGAGCAGTCTTGCTTTATAGGGCACCTCCCCATTTAACAAAACACAGGGACTTGGAACAGCACATTTTGAATGAAATTAAAGAGATTTAACTGCTTTTTCTCTGAAAGGACAGCTGGGAAACTAGCTGGTACTTTGGTAGATCTCTCTCTTTTGCTTTAACAGATACCTAAGCTCCACGAACAGAACAATGGCTGGGAAAAATCATATTGCTAAAGCTGTTGCCCCCGCTACAGCTTCTGCCTCTGTCCAGACAGAGATCCCAATGCCAGTTGAAGGACCGGTTCAATGTGCAGGGTGCCTGCATGCTGAAGCTCTGAGGAAACAAGTGGAGGAACTCAGAGAGGAGGTGGCGAGGCACTGGAGCATTTAAGACAATGAGAAGTACATTGATGAGATGCTTCTTGCAGCAACCAAGCTGTCCAGCAGAGGAGAAGATAGGTGCTGACAGAATGATGACGGTTGGACACAAGTCATCAGGGCCTGCAGAACCACCAATCCAACTTCTCCAGCCCTTGAATTGAAGAACCTTTATGGAGCCATGGAAATGGAGGAGGTGAAAGCAACCCTGGAAAGGGAAGAACCAGAGCTCAAGTACCCCAAAGTTGCAGAATCAGTGACCACAAGGAAGCAAAGAGTAGTGGTGGTTGGTGACTCTCTTCTGAGGGGTACTGAGGCGTCCATCTGCCGACCAGACTTGATGTCCAGAGAGGTATGCTGTCTGCCTGGTGCCAAAATCCAAGATGTTACAGAGAGTTTGCCGAGACTCATCAAACCCACTGACTATTACCTAATGTTGCTAATCCATGTCAGAACAAATGATACTGCCAGGTATCCCTCTGAGCATATCAAAAGTGACTTCATGGCTCTGGGACAGAGGGTGAAGCAGTTAGGTGCACAGGTGGTGGTCTCTTCAATACTCCCTGTTGAGGGTAAAGGCCAAGGCAGAGAGGCTCGCATCCTGGAGATGAATGCATGGCTGCATGGATGGTGTCATCGAGAGTGTTTTGGTTTCCTAGACCATGGGATGCTGTTCCAAGGGTTGCAGAGCAGAGATGGCATCCATCTGTCCAAGAAAGGTCGACACATCTTCAGTAGTAGACTAGCTAATCTACTGAAGAGGGCTTTAAACTAGATTTGTTGGGGATGGGTTAAGAAAGCCCCCAGGTAAGTGATACATTAAATACCTTTATGGAAATGGGTAACAAGGGTTCTCCAGGACCAAGCAGGAAGTCAGTCCTCACATATGGGTGACATTGACGTCGATGGAGCCCCCATGTGGAGCATTTCCCCAGCTTTCTAAGAAAGCCTTTGGGAATACACCCACGCATGCGTGGTCCCCTTCCCGCCCAAAGGTGCCATCTTGCTCAGTCTTTCTTTTTCTGTGGAGCCCAACGGACGTGAATCCGTGTCACCCGTAAAAGTTTGATTTTTTTCTGTGATTTTTGCTCTCTTTTTGTCCGGTTCAAAGCCGGTTCCCCTTCCCGCCTGGGTTCGGTATGCCGGTATCGACACGATCTCTATTTTTTGGTTTTCTGCCCTTCGTGGCACGCGTTCGCGCTCTTTTTCTTTTCCTTGGAGGGACGGTCTTTTGACCTCACAGGGGCCCTTTTTTCCCCGATGGCCTCCAGTGGTTTTAAAAAGTGTGATCGTTGTAAGAAGCTCATGTCTCTTACCGACACACACGACTGTTGCCTGCGTTGCCTCGGGCCGGACCATGATCCCAAGGTCTGTGTCCCATGTGGAAAGATGTCCACTAAGGCACTCAGAAGCCGGCAGCATCAGAAGGAGAGAATTTTTTCTGACTCTGCCTCCGGTCGAGCCCGGACCTCGTCAGAGGCCTCGACGTCTCGGGAGTCTGACTCCGAGCTTCGTCGGGATTCCTCTGAAAGGGGGTCCCCCAGTCTGGAGCATAAGAGGAAGAGAAAGCTCATGAGGGCGGCGGAGGATACCCCTGGTTCCTCGAGGGCCAGGTCTCGGACCCATGACCGCCTTTGGAGCTGGAGAAGCCACCTAAGGTGTCTCGTATAGAGCCGGAGTCCATCGAGCATGTAAGTCCTGTTGTCCTCGAGGATTCTCCTCCCAGGGAGCCAACGTCGGGCCCGGCGCCACCGGGGCCCAAGTCGGTGGCTGCTGAGTCTCCTGAGCTTGGACTCAGGCTGACAGCCTTGGAGTGCAGACTGTCTGCCTTCATGGATCAGTAGCGGGTGCTGATGGCCAGCCTGACTGGTGCATCTGCCCCGACCACCGGGACGTCAACGTCTAAGTCGACCCTGGAGACCGAACCGGTTCTCGAAGCCATGAAAGCCTGAGTCCGGACTCGGTCACGGTCTCCCTCGAACTCTCGTTCGGGACCGAGGGCATCGACACCGATGGCCCTGGCATTGGGGCGGGTGTTACCAGAGCCCGCATGGTCTGAGCCCCTCGACTCTTCCTCGGATGAGTCTGCGTGGGAGATGGAGGACAAGGAGTCCCCCGATACCTTTCGGACTCGGTGTGTCCTTTCGGACTCACCGCAGTCTGAGCCCTGGAGTAGGTCCCCACTGGAGGACACCCGGTTCTTGGAGTTTGTCAGGGACATGGCCAAGGCTTTGAATGTTCCTGCGGATCCCGAGGAGGAGCCTCGAGCCGAAGAGCTCGATACCCTCCAGTATGACTCTCCCCCGAGGGCGGTCTTTACTGTGCCGGTTCCTCCGATGCTGGAACGGTTCCTCTTCCGAATGTGGGAGGCACCGGCCTTGGCGCCAGTTTTGAGCAAGCAGATCGATTCCATGTATCGAGTCTGAAAGAGCCCTGGGTTCCCGAAGGCGCCACTGCCGCACCATTCTATGGTTGTGGAATCGGCCGTGCATCATCTGAAGAGCCATAAGATGCACTCCGTGGTGCCCCCCGGTAGGGAGGCCCAAAGCCTAGATGCCGTTGGCAGAAAGTGCTTCCAGGGCTTGATGCTTGCTTGCCGTGTCCAGTCCTACCAGCTGTACATGGGCATGTACTTGCGGGACCTGGCTAAAGAACTAGCCGGGTTCTCGGCTGGCCTCTCCAGGGAACCTTTGCAGAGGTTCAAGTCCTTGTCCTCAGGGATCCGGGAATGCTCCAAATTCATCTCCCGGGCGGCCTACGATGGCTTCGAGGCTTCAGCCCGAGTAGCGGCGGCCGGCATCGGTGCTCGGCGCCAGGCATGGCTACAGTCATTGGACCACGAGCCATGGGTACAGGACAAGTTGGTCAATGTCCCATGCCGGGGTGAAAACCTCTTCGGCAAGCCCATGGCCGAAAAGGCCACTGAGTTGAGACCGAGACTCTGACAAGGACAAGGTTGTCCAGAAAAACTTCTGCCTCTTCTCATAAGAAGAAGGGCTCGGGGAAAAAGGCCTTTTACCCGAGGAAGTCATCTGCCTACAAACCTTTCCCTCATTATCAGGCCTCCCCAGCTCCCCAGCAGGGTTAGCAGGCCAAGGGGCAGGGACATGGGCCCCGTAGGCAGAAAGCCCCCAAGCCTCCAGCTCCTGCTCCTACTCAGCAGGGAGGGGTTTTTTGACTCCCACTGCATAGCCTCTCCACCTCTGCTGGCCCATCTCAGCACGGGAGGTCGTTTGGCCCTGTTTGCCCACCAGTGGCCGCCCATCACAAGAGATACTTGGGTACTGAGCATAGTCCAGAAGGGCTATCTGCTCCATTTCAATCAGGTACCCCCCTCCTACTTTCCAGGGGAGCCTCCAAGGCCTACTCTGCATCAGGAACTCCTTCTCCAGGAACTGCAAGGTCTTCTTCAAGACAGGGCGGTGGAGCCTGTACCTCCCCACCTGCTGGGGCAGGGCTTCTACTCCAGGTACTTTCTTGTGCCAAAGAGAACTGGAGGTCTCCGGCCCATTCTGGACTTGAGAAATCTCAACAGGTTCTTGGAAAAGGAAAAGTTCAAGATGCTTACTCTTGGAACACTGCTGCCCTACCTCCAGCAGTGAGATTGGCTATGCTCCTTAGATCTGAAGGATGCGTACACTCACATCCTCATTCATCCAGACCACAGAAAATACCTAAGGTTTGTGGTAGGAGGAAACCATTTTTAGTCCCGAGTACTGCCCTTTGGCCTAACCTCCGCCCCACGGGTCTTCACAAAGTGCCTGGCGGTGGTGGCGGCCTACTTGAGAAACCAGGGTATTTTTGTCTTCCCCTACCTGGACGACTGGCTCATCAGGGGTCAGACTCTCCAGGAGTCCAGGCAAGCCACCCTCCATACTGTCTCTCTCCTTCAACAACTAGGCTTTGTCATAAACTTTGCAAAGTCCACTTTGCTCCCCTCCCAGAACCTGGAGTTCATAGGGGCAAGGTTAGACTCCCTGCACGCCAAAGCTTACTTGCCAGACGACAGAGCGGGAAGGCTGATGGACTTGGCCAGCCAGTTTCTAGAGAACCCACTGGTTTCCGCCAGACTCTGTCTAAGGCTCCTGGGCCACATGGCATTGACAGTGCATGTGACCCCCAATGCCCGCCTGAATATGAGGCCTGCACAGTGGTGTCTCAGAACTCAGTGGAGGCAGGCCACAGGAAGCCTCCGAGACAAAGTAAGGGTGTCCAAACCCTTCCTGAACTCCCTGCAGTGGTGGCTACACCCCCCCAACCTTCTACAGGGAATTCCTTTTCAGGTACCTGTTTCCACTGTGGTACTCACAACCGATGCCTCCTTGCAGGGCTGGGGTGCACATTGTCTGGACAAGTGCACACAGGGACTGTGGTCTCCATGGGAGGCCACGCAACAAATCAATCTCCTGGAACTCAGGGCGATACGCTTAGCCCTCAAGGCCTTCTCTCACACCCTGGCCCACCAATCGGTCTTGGTGCAGACAGATAACCAGGTGGCGATGTTCTATGTGAACAAACAAGGGGGCACGGGGTCCAGACTCCTGTGTCAGAAGGCACAGGCCCTATGCTCTTTTGCACTTTGACACAATATGCTGCTCAGGGCAATCTATCTTCCTGGCCACGAAAACTTCCTGGCAGACAGATTGAGCAGGGTTCTGCAGCCTCACGAATGGCAACTACACCCTTTGGTGGTTCAGAACATTTTTCCTGACGTGGGGACTTCCATCCATAGATCTCTTTGCCAGTCCTCTGAACCGGCAGCTGCCTCAGTTCTGCTCCAGGCAACCGCATCCCACGAGATTCGCAGCGGATGCCTTCCTGATTTCATGGTCCAAGGGCCTCCTGTATGCGTTTCCTCCCACGCCCCTGGTGGCCCGAACCTTGTTCAAGATTCTAAGGGACAGGGCCTTGGTCATACTGGTATCCCCCAGATGGCCGAGGCAGCCCTGGTTCCCGCTTCTGTTACAGCTGGCGGTGGACACCCCACTCCCTCTAGGGTTGCAACCCGATCTTCTTTCTCAGGTTCAGGGTTCCCTTCTGCACCCCAATCTCAAAACTCTCAATTTGATGGCTTGGAGGCTGCAAGGGTAGTGCTGGCTCCCTGGGGCCTGCCTCAGGAAGTTGAAGAGGTGGTCTTGGCCTCTAGGAAGCAATCCACCAGAAAGACCTATGCCCTGAAGTGGAAGCGGTTCTCTTTGTGGTGTGATAAACACCAGGAGAACCCTTTCTCCTGCCCTGTGCAGTGGTGCTTCAGTACCTGCTGCACTTGTCTAATCAGGGTCTTAAGTCCAATTCTGTTCGGGTACACCTTTCTGCTCTGGCAGCCCACCACTCACAGGTGGAAGGGCATTCTTTATCGGTTCACCCCCTGGTGTCCCGGTTCCTCAGAGGCTTGCTCTTGCTAAAGCCTCCTCTCTGTTTGCCAGCCCCTGAGTGGGAGTTGAATGTGGTCTTGCAGCAGCTTACTCGCCCTCCCTTTGAGCCAATGGCTACGTGTCCTCTCCGCTTCCTTTCTCGGAAGGCTCTTTTCCTAGTGGCACTGACCTCGACCAAACGAGTGAGTGAACTTCAAGCCCTGGTCTGTGACAGGCCATACACTCGTTTCTATAGGAACAGGGTAGCTCTCTGCTTCCTTTCTTGGAAAGCTCTTTTCCTAGTGGCACTGACCTTGGCCAGACGAGTGAGTGAACTTCAAGCCCTGGTCTGTGACAGGCCATACACTCTTTTCTATAGGAACAGGGTAGTCCTTAGGACTCATCCTAAGTTCCTCCCAAATGTTGTCTCCTCTTTTCACCTCAATCAGGAGGTGGTTCTTCCAACATTCTTCCCTAGGCCCCATGCCAGCCGGGCTGAGGAAGTCCTGCATACCCTGGACTGTAGAAGGGCCTTGTCTTTCTACATTGAGCGTACTAAGGGTCATAGAAGGGCTACTCAGCTCTTCGTCTCCTTTGACCCAAACAACTTGGGGTTGCCTGTCTCCAAGCATACCTTGTCCATATGGGTGGCGGACTGTATCACCTGGGCTTACAGGGCGGCAGACCTTCCCTTGCAGGGTCGAGTCACAGCTCACCATGTTCAGGCTATGGCTGCATCAGTAGCTCATCTCCGTTCTGTACCATTGGCAGACATCTGTAGGGCTGCAACTTGGTCCTCAAGCCAGAATTTTGCAGCCCATTACTGCCTGGAGAGGGAGTCCCATAGGGATAGTGCTTTTGGTCAGGCAGTACTCCGGAATCTCTTTGAGGTTTAGGCAACTACTGCCCTCCATCCCTCTTGTTGGGCTACCGGTGGGACCTCTTCTCGGTAAAATTCTTTCCCTGATGCTGAGGCTTCACAGAGGGAGCTCTATTTTTCAGCCTGGGTTCCTGGTAGCCCAGAGCTAGGGAGTCACCCATATGTGAGGACTGACTTCCTGCTTGGTCCTGGAGAAAGAGTAGTTACTCACCTGTAACAGGTGTTCTCCAGGAGCAGCAGGAATCAGTCCTCACAACCCTCCCTCCTCCCCTGGGAATTGCAGTTATACATAGTTCATTTTGGTTTTTTTGTGCTGTCTTTTAGCTATGTCATCTGACTGAGCAAGATGGCACCTTTGGGTGGGAAGGGGACCGCGCATGCGTGGGTGTATTCCCAAAGGCTTTCTTAGAAAGCTGTGGAAATGCTCCGCATGGGGGCTCCATCGACATCGATGTCACCCATATGTGAGGACTGATTCCTGCTGCTCCTGGAGAACACCTGTTACAGGTGAGTAACTACTCTTAACATATGGAAAGCAGTGTGTATAAATGTCCATAGCATGGGAAATAAGATCTCTGATGTTGAAGCTTTGATGGGAGTGGCCAACTTGGATTTAGTGGCAGTTACAGAAACATGGTTCACAGAAAACCATGACTGGGATGTAACTGTACCTGGCTATACTTTATTCAGAAAGGACAGGGTAGGAAAAGGGGAGGAGGAGTGGCACTATATGTAAAAAATACTATTAAAGCTTTGGAATTACAGAGCTTAAAAGGGAGAGAGGAAGCATTGTGGGTTAAACTAGAAAGAGGGAAAGAGAAATCTATTTGCATTGGCATGATATACAGACCTCCCTCACAAGAGGAAGAGGTGGACAGAGAGTTAATTAACATAAGAACATAAGAACATAAGATATGCCATACTGGGTCAGACCAAGGTCCATCAAGCCCAGTATTCTGTTTCCAACAGTGGCCAATCTAGGTCATACGTACCTAGCAGTTTCCCCAAGGGACACAGGTTCCACAATGCTTGTATTGGTTCAAGCATTGATATCCTGGGTCCCTTCTTAATAATGGTTTATGGACCTTTCCTCCAGGAACTTGTCCAAACCTTTTTTAAACCCAGCTACACTAACAGCCTTTACTACATCTTCCGGTAACAAATTCCAGAGTTTGATTACACGTTGAGTGAAAAAATATTTTCTTTTATTAGTCTTAAATAGTTTACCCTGTAGCTTCATTGCATGTCCCCTAGTCTTTCTATATTCTGATAAGGTAAACAATCGATCTACGTTTACCCGTTCCACTCCGTTCATTAATTTATAGACTTCTATCATATCTCCCCTCAGCCGTCTCTTTTCCAGGTTAAAGAGCCCCAACCTTTTTAGCCTTTCTTCATAGGAGTATCCTTCCATCCGCTTTACCATTTTGGTAGCTCTTCTCTGAACCTTTTCTAAAATCGCTATATCCTTTTTAAGATACGGCGACCAGAATTGCACACAATATTCAAGGTGCGGTCTCACCATGGAACGATATAGAGGCATTATAATATCTTTTGTTTTATTTTCCATTACTTTCCTTATCATACCTAGCATTCTATTTGCTCTCTTGTCCGCTGCTGCACACTGGGCCGAGGGTTTTAACATGGTATCCACAATGACGCCTAAATCTTTTTCCTGGGTGGTGGTTCCTAATGTGGAACCTTGCATCGTGTAACCATAGTTTGGGTTGTTCTTCCCTAGGTGCATAACCTTGCACTTGTCCACATTAAATTTCATCTGCCATTTTGATGCCCAGTCTTCCAATTTATCAAGATCCTCTTGCAATTTTCCACAATCCTCTTGGGTTTTAACAACTTTAAATAGTTTTGTGTCATCTGCAAATTTGATAACCTCACTCGTTATTCCACTTTCCAGGTCATTTATGAATATGTCAAAAAGCAGCGGACCCAGCACAGATCCCTGGGGTACACCACTATTCACCTTTCTCCATTGGGAAAATTGGCCATTTAGCCCTACCCTCTGCTTTCTATCTTTTAACCAGTTCCTGATCCACAATAGTACACTGCCTCCTATCCCATGACTCTTTAGTTTTGCCAAAAGTCTCTGTTGAGGGACCTTGTCAAAGGCTTTCTGAAAGTCCAGATACACAATATCAACCGACTCACCTTTGTCCACCTGATTATTCACTCCTTCAAAAAAAACATAACAGATTAGTAAGACAAGATCTTCCTTGTCTAAAGCCATGTTGGCTGTCTCCCATTAGGTCATGACTATCTACATGCTGAGTAATTTGATTCTTGATGATGGTTTCTACCATTTTTCCCGGTACGGATGTCAGGCTCACCGGTCTGTAGTTTCCCGGATCACCCCTGGAACCCTTTTTAAAAATTGGTGTTACATTGGCGATCCTCCAATCTTCAGGTATTAGAGATGATTTTAATGATAGTTCACAGATTACTAATAGCAGGTCTGCAATCTCGTATTTCAGTTCTTTCAACACCCTTGGATGTATACCATCCGGCCCAGGTGATTTGCTACTCTTCAGTTTATCTAATAGTTGTAATACATCTTCCCGATGTATCGATATTTCCTGCAATTCTTCCGCACCTTTAAATACTACTTCAGTCATGGGTAACATCCCTACATCTTCCTCAGTAAAGACTGAAGCAAAGAATTTATTCAATCTCTCCGCTATTGCCTTGTCGCATCTTAGTGCTCCTTTAACCCCTTTATCATCTAATGGACCAACTGACTCTCTCACAGGTTTTTTGCTACGAATGTACTTGAAAAGGTCTTTACTTTGCGTTTTTGCTTCCGCAGCAAGCTTCTTCTCAAATTCTCCCTTTGCCTGCCTTATCAATGCCTTGCATTTGACTTGCCAGTGCTTGTGCTGTTTCCAGGTTTCGTCATTTGGCTCTTTTTTCCATTTCCTGAAAGATGCTTTTTTGGCAACAACAGCCTCTCTGATCTCACCTTTAAACCATGCTGGCAGTTTTTTGGACTTCCTTCCACTTGAAGACATATGCAGCATTGCTAGGAAAGGTGAAGTGCTACTGATAGGGGATTTCAATATGCCAGATGTTGTTTGGCACATTCCTGCTGCAGTATCATCTAGAAGTAAAGAGATCCTGGATTCTCTACAGAGAGAACTATTTAGGCAATTGGTAACAGACCCCACACGTGAAGGGGCCATACTGAACTTGGTGCTTACCAATGGTGAAAGTGTTTCTGATGTTATAGGAGGAGTAGCCTAGTGGTTGGGGCAAGGTACTTCAGGCCGGAAGGTCGGGGGTTCAAATCCCACTAGAGGACAGCAACCTTGGGCCGGAAGGACTGGGGTTTCTAGTCCCACAGATGCTCCTTATGGTCTTGGGAAAGCCACTTAACCCTCCATTGCCCATGTTCCCTGTAAGTATTAGTGTATGTATCTCATATCCCTGCGTGTTAAATGTATCCCCCCCAATTGTGCCATGACTGCTTTGACTGAAGGATAAGGCGGTATACAAAAAAACTGTATAAATAAATAAATAGTGGGAGATAATTTTGCATCCAGTGATCACCAGATGGTGTGGTTCAGTATTAGGACTAGGGCTATTAGAATCTATTCAAAGGTGAGGGTCTTAGACTTTAGGAAGACTAACTTTGCCAAGATGGGCCAGTACCTCAGGGAGTAGTTAGCGGGATGGGAACAGCTGGGGGATGCAGAAAAATAGTGGGCAAAACTGAAAGGGGATAATTTAAGGGCAACCAACCTTTTTGTTAAAATGGCAAATAAAGGTAAAAAAAAAAAAGGAGACCGCTATGGCTTTCGAAAGAACTAGCTGAAAAGGTGAAGAAAAAGAGGGAGGCCTTCATGAAAAACGAGATCACAGAGAGAGGAAGACAGGCATCTATATTTGGAAAAGAGAAGCTGGCAAAGTAATCAGGAAAGCAAAGATTCAAAAAGAGGAGGAAATAGCCAATGCAATAAAATGGGGGGATAAGACATTTTTCAGATATGTTAGTGAGAAGAGGAAGGACAAAAGTGGTATTGTCAGACTCAAGGGTGAAGGGGAGGAATATGTAGAAGCTGAAGAGGATAAAGTGGAATTGCTTAACAAATATTTCTGTTCTGTGTTCACAGATGAAGAACCAGGAGCAGGACCTCAGAAAACACCCACAAACAGGAACAGAAGCGAGGGACATCTTGAATAATTTTCAGAAGACTGTGTTCATGAGAAACTAGCTCAACTTAAAGTAGACAAAGCGATGGGACCGGATGGGATACACCTTAGAATACTGAGAGAACTTGGGGGCGTTCTAGCAGCTCCAATGACTGACCTTTTCAATTCCTCGTTGGAGTCGGGAGTGGTGCCAAGGGACTGGAGAGAGGCTCATGTGGTGCCTTTACACAAAAGCGGAAGTAAGGATGTGGTTGAAAACTACAGGCCGGTTAGTTTAACTTCGCTGGTGAGTAAATTATTGGAAACTCTGCTGAAAGAGAAAATAGTGAAGTTTCTGGAGTCCAGCAGATTATAGGATCCGAGGCAGCATGGATTCACCAGAGGCAGGTCTTGTCAGATAAATCTGATTGATTTCTTTGACTGGGTGACCAAGGAGTTGGACTGAGGGAGAGCCCTAGATGTGGTGTATTTAGATTTTAGTGAAGCCTTTGACACTGTTCCTCACAGGCGACTTATAAACAAACTGAGCACCCTAGGGATGGACCCTAAAGTTACTGCTTGGGTTAGAAATTGGTTGGGTGGGAGGCAGCAAAGAGTACAGGTAAATGGAGCTCACTCTGAGGAGAAGGATGTTACTAGTGGTGTGCCCCAGGGATCTGTCCTTGGTCCGATTCTTTTTAACATCTTTGTTAGTGATATAGCGGAAGGGCTGTCGGGTAAGGTTTGCCTCTTTGCGGATGATACCAAAATCTGCAATAGAGTAGACACCCAGGAAGGTGTAGATAACATGAGGAGGGATCTAGTTAAGTTTGAAGAATGGTCTAGAATTTGGCAGCTGGGATTTAATGTGAAAAAATGGATTTGGGCTGCTGCAATCCAAGCAAATGGATTTGGGCTGCAGCAGTCCAAGGGAGCAATATAGTATAGGGGGTGAAGTACTTTTGTCCACTAAAGAAGAGCGGGACCCAGGCGTGGTTGTGTCTGATGATCTTAAAGTAGCTAAACAGGTAGAAAAAACGACGGCAAAAGCTAGAAGGATGCTTGGGTGCATACGGAGAGGAATGGCTAGCAGAAAAAAAGGAGGTGATAGTGCCTCTGCATAAGTCTTTGGTGTGACCTCATTTGGAGTATAGTGTGCAATTCTGGAGACCGCACCTTCAAAAGGATATAAACAGGATGGAGTCAGTACAGAGGGTGGCTACTAAAATGGTTAGTGGTCTTCATTATAAAACATATGTGGACAGACTTAAGGATCTTAATATGTACACCTTAGAGGAAAGGCGGGATAGAGGTGATATGATTGAGATGTTTAAATACCTCTGTGGCATAAATGTACAGGGGGAGAGCCTCTTTCAATTGAAAGCAAGTTCAGCTACGAGGGGACATGGAATGAGGGTGAAAGGGGATAGATTCAGGAGTGATATGCGGAAATATTTCTTTACGGAAAGAGTGGTGGATCCGTGGAATAGTCTCCCAGTGGAGGTGGTAGAGATGAGGACAGTATCTGAATTCAAAAAAGAATGGGGCAAACACAGAGGATCTCTAAAGAAAAAAAGGGGACTGTTGTAGTTGTTGATATGGAAGGACAGACTAGATAGGCCATGTGGTCTTTTTCTGTCGTCATATTTCTATATTTGTATGTTCTATGTACTAACCAATAGATATTAAATAATATATATAATAATAATAATAATACTGAGGAAAAAAAGACCTCAGTAAAATCAAGAATTCACAACAACTGGCTCGACTTATGCCTACTATGGGTGCTCAATAGAATATATCAATGACTCAATCTATGTCTCCAGTGGATTTGGAGGTTTTTGACCATTGATGTAATCTATTGGGCACCAACAGTAGGTGTAAGTTGAGCCAGTGGTTGTGAGCTCTTGATTTTACTGAGGTCTTTTTTCTTCCTTATCATTATTTATTTTATCTAATATCTATCGGTTAGTGCATATTTTTGATGGCAACGTACAATTCTGGGTTGTGTTTTGTTTTTGATAACCTATGACTATACATCCAGTTTTCAGCTTGGATACAGACCTTATTTAGCAGCTCAAACATTTGGGATAGATAAGTTTGTACTAGTGTCATAATTAAAATATAATTTACATATAAATAAATAGACACACCCAATTTTTCCAAATGTATACTAAAAACAAGAAATAAAATTGGAGATGGGGGAACCTCACAGAACCCCACATGTAGTTTGCCAGAAACCAGATAAAATACTATTCTTTTTAGATTTCTTTTAAATACTATCCCTGCTAATTACATGCACATTTTTAAAGAGAATGGAACATGTTGGTTTGTCCACAGGTTTAAGCACTTAAGTTGAAATTACATATTAGAGAATGCTTAATGTTAAGTCCTGTTTGCTGTCATCTCTGTCCTTTCAGGCTTTTAAGGGTATTAATCTTGTGTGTCTTATTCTATTGTAGAAGACAAAAAAAAGGACTTTTGTGCCTCATTTAGATGATCATGATTGATCTATCCACTCAATATGTTTATGTGCATGCCAAACCCACCTATGACAATCTCTAAGGATGCAGGATTGGTTTCTGCAGAAATCGATTTTTCATCAATTTTTAGTGATTTCCTTGTTTTTACATTTAGAATTGAGTGAAAGGAAAATGCTTATTAGAAAACAGAAAAAGTGGAAATGGCTAGATATTCTGTTTGCTTGGAGCGATTTCTGCAACTGGAATCATATCTTTTGGGCAAATCCTGCATCCACAGAATCACGGAAAACTAGGGGTCTTCAGCTTCCTGTGCAGTGAAAGTCAATGCCCTTCACCCTTCACTTCTTTAGCATAACAAACAACAGGAACACTCCTTGATTTGGCCTCTCTGAAACCAAGATTAACTTATTTATTAGTCAATGCCCAAATTGAAACAGCTTTCCAATAAAGAGATACTTTAGTTTTCATGGTCAGTCACACAAAAGCTTCACAATTTATTTCAGAAATGCTATCTAAAAATTTGCTGCATGAATACGGAGGTCCTAATGCATTAAGACTTTGTTTTCTTAATCTGTATGTATGGAGAAAGACCTTGATGGATCAGGTGGATAGTGTGTAGGGAAATGTTTTAACACTTCCACTTCACCAGCTGCTTTGTTAATCTTCTTCAGCATTGAACAGAAAGCTCAGTCTATTTTGCCTGCAGCTCTTTTGCAGTCTTCTGTACTTTAAAGTCCCATTTCAACATATCACGGTAATTCACACGCCTTTCTTTGTATATTGCAGTCAGATTTTTATCACCAACATAAAGCTGGCCGATTCCACTCATTTCTCCATTTCTGATGTAAGCCGCCTGATATTTCTCCTTCATGACTGGACTTGCTCATGAATTGATAGGGAACATTGGAACATTATGGCCATTTATTGCAAGCCAATTAGTTTCGCTGGGTCTCCCAGTTAGGCAGAAAAGGAATGAGCAGTCTCCACTTAGGGGGTAACGTTATAAGGAGCAGCCTAGATTTACGTGCAAACAACGTGTGCAAATTTAGGTATTTTAGTCAGACACAAGTGATACAGTCGCTATTCTCCAAGTACGCACAGTGTGAGTTCACTGTGGCTGTGTGCAGGAACAGAGTTTGGGTGGAGCATGGACAGCAAGCAAGGTTATGGACGTAAATGATAAAATCCTATATATGCATTCCTCACAAATGTAAGCATGGCATTTACAGCAGTCCTAGGGATCATGCCTTTAGTTAGCACATATTTTCTGCTATTTATGCTAGTATTTTCTAAAGTCAAATATGTGCATACTTGACTTTATAAAATAGACTCTAAATGTGCACATAAAAATGTGCGTTAACTAGGTGGGGGAGTCTCGAAAATCACCCTCTTATTGTAGGAGTACACAGCTGCATTAGCATATAGATGGTCAAACATTCTCACCTTGGTTTTAGGATCCTCCATAAGAATCAGTCAGTATCAGTGCTAACCTTTGACCTCATGTCCCCTTTCCAATAGAAAAAGGTGGCTTCAGCTCAGTGCCATGGATTTTCTGTCCCTCAGACCTGCTCTTTTTTGCCCTGTCTGGATTCTGGGACATGAAAGAAAAGATTGGATGTTTCAGTTCACTGAAGAAATATCACAGCCTCATTATTTTACAACAATCGCTGCTTAGTAAATATTAAAAAGTTGTCACAGGATTATTAGAATGTAGGTGCTTTTTGTGGGCCTTTTGGATAAGTTAGTGAATTCTTAAAGGCAAAACATCTCTATTAGATTTTAATGGAGAGGTAGCTTAGTGGTTAAAGGAAAAGGCTCTGAACCAGGGAAACCAGGATTCAAATCCTGCTTCTTCCAGTGACATTGCATGTGACCTTGGCACAAGACACTTCACCCTCCATTGCCTCATATATAACTTAGATTTTATGTCTCCTCGGGCAAGGAAAACTGCTGTGTATCTATATACTGTATGTAACTTGCTTTGAGTTTAGATCTGGAAAAAAGGTGAGTAATTAAGGAGTTATTTTAGAAGCCTTGGGTGACAATTACACTAGCTGCATTTGCATTTTTGGATGCATACAGGAATAAATGCCGGGTCTGATATTGCGCCCCCAACACTCATCATTTCTAAAGTGCATGACCGCCGCGGGCAAAAGTGAATCTGGATATTCTGCACCAGAGCCTAGCTAGCATCTGGCGCTTAATATCTGGTTTCACTGCTGATATTTCTGCTATTCAGTCAGCAATGATACTCAGCTGCTAACCAGATAGTATATCTGCATAAAGTTGGGATAGCCGTTGACTTGTCCTAACTATATGCCGTTACATATCCAATGAGTGGGGTGAAAATCATCGCTAACCGGATAGGTGCTGGGACCATCTCAGACCTGCCCACGGACTACCCCAGCGTGATCCGCTTTGAATATCAGGCCCACTAATTTTCCAGTGCCATTATTTACATGTGTAATTGCCGTGGGACACACAGATTCAAAGGGCACGTGTCATGCAACTCGTTAAACCATGCTTCTGTAATGGCCACAATGTCCAAGTCCATTTCCACCATTAGGGCTTCCAGGACAGGAACTTTGTTGACTAGGCTTCAAGCATTTATGCTCATTGCTTTCCAGCATTTGTTGATGGGCTTGCCTGTATTTTGCATGGATTTTATTTTACACGCCTCTTCCCACTTGACATTGATGTGTGGGTTAATACTGTGGCTGTTTCCAATGTTATTATGTTGTTGCTGGGAGTGACATCCTGAACTTGTTGTTTTCCATCCGTCCCCCCCTTCCCCTAGTTTAAATACCTGTCCACATAATGTCTGAATTTTTCACTTAGGATCCTTTTCCGTGTGACAGAGAGATGTAGTTCATCAACACAGTTTAGCCTCTTGTTGTCCATCTATTTCCCTAGTCACCTATATATCTAAATTATTCTTGTTTGCATCAGGTTTGGAGCCATGTATTAAAGTTGATTATGCAATGCCACCTTTTTGCCCCCTTACCAAGAACAGGTAGAACTTCTGTGAATGCTATAGTGTTAGCAATGGGTTTGAGTTTCTTTCCCAGAATCTGGAAGTTCCTCTGAACTGTAGAGGAACTGTTTCTAGCCAGGTCATTTGTACCCAAGTACATAGCATCAATTTTGGAGTGCTCACTTTCTGCACTAACTATGCCAGCAATTTGCTTCATATTCTGACTGGCTGAGGAGCCTGGAAGGCATTTGACCATCTTCTCCCCTTTTAACTGTGTTCCCAAGTTGGTGCCTCTGATGATAGAATCTCCAAATAGTAGTAGGTTTCTCTTTTGTGACAGTTTCTTCATATTTAGGGCATTATCAGTAGATTGGGCATTAACCTTCTCGTTTAAGGGCACTTCAGTTTCCACTAATTGGGTACTCAAATTTACCAAGGCAGAGAAAGTGTTATGCAGGGTTGTCTCTTGATGGCAAGGGTGTCTCCGTGTTTCAGGTCACAACCTACCAGAGCCCACTGTGATCCATTTATTCCTGGATTGCTTGATTCTTTGTGGGAATGGTGGTGGATTTTTTTCAATTTGTACCCTAGAGGAGGTGTGTTTAATTGCAGCTAATTCTTCCCTTAATATAATCAATTCTTTATGCATGACAGATGAGACATTTAAGGCAAGCTCTTAGGCTCCAAATGATTCTTCTTAAAATGAAGGCACCACAACTATAGCATTGAATACACGACATGCTGATTAAGATAGTTATAAAGCAGTTCTAGGACAAGGAGAAAAGCTGGTGTTACACCTAACTGGAGGACAGATGTCAGTCTATATGATGACTATATAGGCAATGCAACCCTGGGGTGGGTGAGGGAATTTCAATGCCCCAGTCAGTAGACCTTCTATGAACTGAGGGCACACTCAAATCCAAGAGAACATAAGGATAAATTGTTCTGTGGACAAAAATTGAATCTCTTTCCTGACGTTGCTCAGGCTACCCAGCTGTGCCAAAAGGCTTTTTGGGGTTTAAAGCCTCCGGGTAGTAGGTATGGGAGCCTCCTTTTTCTTAAATTCCCATGCAAGTGTTTGGTGCAGCATCTGGATAAGTGATTCGTTTTCCTAGATCTGTGCTAGTTGCCACTGTTCTTGAAAAATAAAGGATTTATTTTCCTTTGCTGAATTCACTTCCTGAGGTTTTTTTTTTCCTTTGGCTTTTGATTTCATACTGGGTATAGCAAAAGGGGTTTAAAAATAATTTAATCTCCGCCGTTTTCCTTTATGTTCTGCCCTCCCCTTAATGTGTACTTGTTATATTATTATTTCCTTGGCTAATGTGATATTTGTTTTGTTTAATTTCCTATATGGTCCTTTTATTATTTCAATGGATTGTTAAATTGAAATTTTCAATAAAGAAAATGCAGCACTGAAAATATTCATATAAAAAAGGCATTATGTTGGAATGGGTGATTGAATAATGAGGCGTCACAAGCAGCACTCAGACAGCCTTGAGTTTGCTACTCTTATAAAACTACATCAGGCATGAAACATGCAAACTTTTACTGTAGGCCTTGTCGGGGTGCGCTCTGGATGGAATGCTGGCAGTATCACAAAAGACGAGTGCTGATCATAAAATATGTTAATCTACGCACGTCCTCTCCTTTCTGTGAGACATTTGCTTTGTAGGAGGTGCAATGTCTTTTCTTTCAATGTAGGCATGATTTCTGCTGGATTTTCACTAGTATTTTATAAAGACATATAGGAGCTTATGGGCCCAATTCTGAGACGCAGGTCCGGGTCCGATTCCCCCTCTGGCTCTCCCCGTACATCCTGAGCAGCAGGACGAGGAGAGCAGGTGGGAGGGGGCGGGATCTGGGCAGAGCAGGGGCGGGCCAGCTGGCAGGGTGTACAAGGATGATTCAGGTCATGGCCCTGTACGTCCTGCTGGATCAAAGGGGACATGCTGCTTATTCCACCTCAAAATAAACTTAACTATCTCTTTTATCTCAACAAATAGGGTTGCTCTACATGGAGCAGTGGGTATACCCCTAAACAAAGGCATAGGGAGAGGTGACCTGCACGGAGCGGCAGGGGGATCTACTCTTGCCATCTTGCTGAGCAGACTAGATGGACCATACTAGTCTTTATCTGCCGTCATGTACTATGTTACTATGACCCAGCAGCTGGGCCCGGGGATCCCCCCTGGGGCTGAGACCGGGTGCTGGGTGGTCGGTCCCCGCTGCGCGATCCAGGCCCCAGCAGGCCAGCTGTGGGTTGGGCGGTGGGGAGGAGGGGAGGAGGGGGAGGAGGGGAGGAGGTGGGAGTCAGAGGCGCCTGTGGGGAGGACATCCTTGCAGGCGGTAGGGGCATGCTGGGCCGTCCATGGACCCGATTCTGTGCACTTTGGGAATGTTTTGTTCCTGCGGTCCAGAATCGGGTCCTAACTGGCTGTCTTTGTCGGGGATGTCTGGACGGCCCGGACGTCACCCTCCCTGAATCGAGCTCTGTCTTTACAAAACAGGGCAATAGGCATCGTCCTGCCCTATTAACTTTGGCATCTTGTTGTAAAAAGACCCTCCATTTATTTAGTCCAACTAAAACTAGGCATATCTGGAGTATTTTTAGGTTGAGGGAGTAAACAGTGCAAAAATGAAATTGCAGATATACTATTAGTAATCTTTAACCTATCATTAAAATCATCTACAGTATCTGAAGATTGGAGGGTAACCAGAATAACACTAATTTTTAAAAAAGGGCTCTCCAGAGGTAATCTGAAAAATTACAGACAGGTGAGCTTGACATCAGTGCTGGACAAAGTGGAAGAAATTACTATAAAGAAGAACATTATTCAGCATATAGACAGGCATGGTTTAATAGACAAAGTGATTAGTCTAATGAAGTTATCTCTCACCAGTCTACTCCATATTTTAGAAGGCATAAACAAACATGTGGATAAAAGGGTGCCAGTTGATATAGAGGATATTTAAAAAGCAACACCATGTGTAAATAGGAGCACCACCAGATACTGGGGATCATGGGCACCATTTAGAAACCTGAAATCGAAGGAGACTGAGTGAGTGGGCTTCATTCGTGCTCCTACTAGACACTAGGGCCCAGGCAGGGTTAGACTGCTATATAATGCAAAAAATGCCTCATATAGCAGAGCAGCACTTCCCCCCCGTGTTGCATCCCAGGATGCAACACGGACATCACTCTGCCATGTAAGGCATTTTTTTGCATTATATGGCAGTCTTACCCTACCCTATACATCCCAGGATGCACCGCGCGGGGCCAGGTGCTGCCATTTTACAAGATGGCAGATTGGGGCAGGAGCCTATGGGCAACACTCCCACTCCCCTTGGGGCCACTGGGCACCAGGGTTTTGTTTATGCTGTCGAAGGATGGCGAATAATAGACAACTCCAGGGATCTCTACTGGGAGCAGTATTTTCTAACATTTCTAAATCTGGAAATGGTAAAAATGAGTGAGGTCATCAAATCTGTAGATGACACAAAATTTATTCAAAGTTGTTAAATCACATGCAGACTGAGAAAAATTGCAGAAGGCAGATGAAATTTAACATGGACAAGTAGGGAAGAATAACTCAAATTATGGAACCTCGCTACATGTGCTAGGTTCCACATAAGTAATCAGCACCCAGGAAAAGGATCTAGGATCTGTTGAAATCTGCTCAGTGTGTGGTGGCAGACAAAAAGCTAAACAGAATGTTAGGAATTATAAGGAAAGGAATAGAGAATAAAAAAGAGAAGATCTTAATGTCTCTGTATTGTTCCATGATGTGGCTGCACCTCAAAGTTGTGTGCAATTCTGGTCAAAGAAGATACAGCAGAATTAGAAAAGGTGCAGAGAAGTGTGCCTAAAATGATAGGGGATAGAATGAATCTCCTATGAGGAAAGGCTAGACAGATTAGAACTCTTCAGTTTGGAGAAGAGATTACAGGGATCTATAAAATCCTCAGTGGCATGGAACAGGTAAATCAAATCGATTGTTTACTCTTTCAAAAAGTACAAGGACTAGAGTACACACCATGAAGTTACAAAGTAGTACATTAAAAACAAGAGAAAATATTTTTTCACTTAGAAGCATAGTTAAATTTGGAACTCAATGCCAGAGGATGTGATAAAAGCATAGTTGGGTTTAAAAAAGGTAGGGACAAGTTCCTGGAGGAAAAATCTATAAACTAATTATAAAGGCAGACTTTGGGAAAGACTGCTTTTCCCTGTGAGTAGGTAGCATGGAACAGACTATGTTTTAGGACATTGCCAGGTACTTGGATTGGCCACAAGTACCTGGCACTTGTAAACAGGATACTGGGCTTGATGGGTCCTTGGTCTGACCCACTATGGTGATTCTTATTTTCCTATATTCTTAAATCTAAAGACATTCAAAGCTCCATTTTGCATAGGACTTTGAGGTAGGAATTGGATATCCAGTTGAGGACATTCACATTCCCCTCAGGATTTTACAACAAGCTTTGCCATAAATGGAGCCTTTTGTAAACTACATATAAGGATGATGGTAAATACATATGTTTTGCCAGTATGAACTGTATAGCTAGAGCAGTGATTTCAAAAACCTACATGTGTGGAAAAAGAGTAACATCACTTAGATGCTTCTGCATATAATGGAAACAAGTGTCTCCACTCAACTACAACAATACAAACATACTACTACTACTAATCATTGTGTATCACGTCAAGGTGTACGCAGCACTGTATAAAGATATGTAAGAGACAGTCCCTGCTCATCAGAACTTACCATCTAGTCAAGACAGACAACACAACAACTGGGAGCTAGGATATGTCTAGGGGAATGTTGGAGAGCAGGAGACTAAGCTGATCAGGATCAGGAATCACATGCAGCCTCGAAGAAGTGAGTTTTTAACCTGGTTTTGAAAAGGGCAAGAGATGGAGCCTGATGTACCAACTCAGGTAGTTTGTTCTAGGCATAAGGAGCAGCAAGGTGGAAAGATTGAATCCTGGAGTTGGCAGTGGAAGAGAAGGGCACAGATAAAAGCAATCTGCCAAAAAACAGAGTTCCCGAGGAGGGATGTAGGGAGAGATAGAAGAGGAAACGTAGTGAGGAACAGTTGAATGAATGCATTTATAGGTCAGAAGAAGTTTGAACTGGATATGGAAATGGATAGGGAGCCAATGAAGCAACTTGAGTTATGGTTATGGTTAGGCATTTGATATACCGCCCTTTACTTACGCATCAGAGCGGTTTTACATGTATATACTAACAGGTACTTGAGTATAGTGAGACTGGCAGAAGATTATCTGTGCAGATGAATTTTGAACAGATTGAAGGGGACAGAGATGATTCAGAGAGAGTCCAGCAAGGAGGAGGTTGCAATAGTCTAGACGGGAGGTGACTAAAGAGTGGATAAGGATCTTTGTATTGTGTTCAGAGAAGAAGGAGTGAATTTTGCTGATGTTATAAAGAAAGAAACTACAGGTCTTAGCTATCAGTTTGATGTTTATTTATTTTTTGTGTGGAGTGTGTGGAGAAAGAGAGGGAGTAGTCAAAGATGACCCCAAAGTTGCGAGCTGAGGAAACACTGAAGGCGGAGAGTATTACCCTCAGAAATAGAAAAAGGAGGAAGGGGTGGTGGGTTTAGACGGAAAGATAAGAAGCTTGGTTTTGGCCATGTTCAATGTCAGATGGTGGTGAGACACACAGGCAGCAATGTCAGATAAGCAGGTAGAGATATGAGCCTGGATTCCTGGTGTAGAAAAGTAAATCTGAGAGTCATCAGCATAAAGATGGTATTGAAAATCATGGGAGGAGATGAGTACACCAAGAGACTGGGTTTAGAGAGAAAGGAAAGGTTCCAAGATAAACCCTTGGGGTACATCAACTGAGAACAGGATAGTAGTAGAGGAGGATCCACTAGAACATATAATAAAATGTGGTAAGAGAGATAATGAGAGAACCAGGATAGAAGAGAACCCTTAAAACCAAGCGAGGACAGGATATCAAGGAGAAGGTGGTGATCAAACAGTGTCAAAAACAGCAGCAAGGTCAATAAGGATGAGGATTCAGGAAACACCCTTGGATCTGGCCAGGAACAAGTCACTGAGACTTTGGCAAGAGAGGTTTCAGTAGAATGTAGAGGATGAAAGCCAGATTGTGATGAATCCAGAAAGATCTGAGAGGAAGAAAGTCAAGACAATGGCGGTGAACTGCATGTTCAAATAGTTTAGAAATAAAGGGGAGGAGGGAGATGGGTCGATAATTAGAAGGACAGGTAGGGTTTCTTGATAAGAGGTGTAACCACAGCATGCTTGAAGGCTGCATGAACAGTTGCAGAGGAAAGCGATAGGTTGAGGAGATGACAAATAGAAGGGATAACAGTGGAGGAGATTGAGTTTATTAGATGGATGAGAATAGGATCAGAGGAGAAGATAGTGAGTTTGGAGGAGGAAAAAATATATGCGCTTTCCTTCTCAGTGATCTCAGAAAAGGAAGAAAGGGCGACGGAGGACGAGGGAAGGAATTGGGAGTGAAGACGCGGAAAAGGGAATGGAGATTACCCCATTGGGAATTCAAGAGTAATTTTGAGGACTTTGTCTTGGATATAGTCAGCCAAAGTCTAGGCAGAAAAAGAAGGAGGTTGGAAGCAGAGGCACTTTGAGGAGAGAGCTGAGAATCATAAAGAGACAGAGAGGGTCAGAGGCAAGAGAGTTAGGTGGACATAACAGTCTTGCTTGGCGAGTGCTATGGCTGCCTGGAAAGAAGCTAGCATGAATTTGAAATGTAGGAAGTCCACAAGGGTGTGGGATTTGAGCCAAATGTGCTCAGTTGATTGGGTACAGTTAAGTAGGTAGCTAAGTTTAGAGAACAGCTAGGGCTCAGGACGTGGCATGGGAGGAACAAGAGCATCTAGAGCAGAGGAAAGTGCAGTGTAATAGAAAGATACTGCCTCATCAACAGACTCAGTGGAGGAAAGAGGTGATGAGACAGCAATGGAGAGAGCTGAATGGGTCAATAGCATAAAGATTCCTAAAGAGGTTGGAAGAGATTGGGTGAGACTGAGGTGGGGAGCAATGAAGAATAAAGCTTAGAAGATGATGGTCAGATAATGGAAGAACTGAGGTGCAGAGTTTGAGGGCAAGCAGTTAGAGAAAGACAAGGTCAAGGCAGTGGCCATGCTGGTGACTAGGTGCAGTAGAGCACTTGAATGAGGAGGTAAGTTAAAGGAGCTTTAAGAGATAAGGGTCGTAGGGATCATCAACATGAATGTTAAAATTTCCAAGAATAAGGGAGAGGGAAGATGCATCTAGAAAGAAGAAAAGGCATGAGTCAAAGTCAGTGAGAAAAGTATTGGTGACTTCATCAATCTTTTACCTGAAAGTAAATCCAGCTTTCATTCTACCTACAGCACAGAAACACTCTTATCTAGATTAATGTATGATCTCTGACTTCTTCTGGACAGAGACCACGAGGATCTGGCTGTCCAGTTCTATCAGCCGCCTTAGACACTCTAGATCATAACATCCTTATTACTAATCTAAGCGAATTAGGATTATCTGGTCCCATCTTAAAATAGTTTAGGGAATTCCTAGCCAATCGCTTTCATATTGTAAAATCGCAGGATGAAATCTCAACTTCTTGGTTAGGTCTATATGGTGTACCCCAAGGCTTCCCTTTATTGCCTAGACTCTTTAACATCTACGTAAGGATATCTGGCTATTGCTTCAAGTACTTAGGGGTTCAATACTTCTCATATGCTGATGACATTATTTTAATAATTTCGTTCCAAAATTGCATTCAATCCATCCACTCGTTGCTAATCCACTGCTTTGAGCTCATGGTCAACTGGATGACAGTCTGCCATCTCCAGCTCAATCCAGAGAAAAACAATATTCTTTGGGTAGGTCGTTCTTTAGAATTACAGCTCAGTCCAGAGAAAAACAATACTCTTTGGGTAGGTCGTTCTTTAGAATTATTTGCAAACCACAACTTTACAAGGAAATGTTGTTCGTTAACCTCTTCCTTAATACCGGGAGTTATCATTGACTCAATTCTAACCATGCAAAATCAAGTAAAGAATGTCATCAAAAGAAGTTACTATAAACTATGCCTGCTAAGACGAATCAGACCATACCGTATATCAATGCGCGTCCAGATGATTATTATATCCCAGATTGATTACTCTACCTTGGCCTACTACAAAAAAAAATTATCAAAACTGAAAACCATACAAGATACTGTGGCAAAAGTAATTTTGAAAGGCAAAATATGTGATCATGCAACACCCCTATTAACCAAATTGCATTTGCTATCCATCTGCTTGAGAATTATTTTTAACCTTATGCATTGCATACGATGTGTGATCAAAAAGTATAGAGACTTGTACAATAACACAAGAAGTATAACACTGACAGTTATTGTACTCACTCCTTCAAAGCAGTCCCCTTCTGATAAAACACACTTCCTCCAGCATTCCCACCATTGCTGGAAATAATTTTGAAATGTCTCTTTCGTTATGCTGTGAAGCTGCTCTGTCGAATTGGCTGCTCTGTCGAATGGTCTCCAAGTCATCAAATCTCCTTCCTTTAACTTTTCCCGGCATTCAGTGTGCTTCACAGTAACAGCTGCCAGTGTGAGGGAAAACACTCTTCACGCTGGCGGCTGTGCAGAGGGAGCCGAGGTCCTCGTGCGGGCTTCCCTGGCTCACATCTGAAGCCCCTTAGATGGTCACGGGACTCTTCGGTGAGTGGGCGGAGGGGGGGGGGGTCTAGCACGGGGGGGACTAGGACTTGAAATGAGCTGATGGGAGGGTAAGTTGGGACTGGAAATGGGCTGATGGGGGGCTGGAATAGAACTGGAAATGAGCTGATGGGGGGCAAGGACTGGAAATGAGCTAATGGAGAGGGCCAAGACTGGAAATGGGCTGATGGGGGAGCTTGGACTGGAAATGGGCTGATGGGGGATGGAATAGGACTGGAAATGGGCTGATGGGGGCTGGAATAGGAATGGAAAGGAGCATATGGGGGTTAGGACTGGAAATGGGCTGATGCGGGGCCATGGAAGAATAGGACTAGAAGGGAGTGGATGCTGGGTGAGTCTAGAACTAGAAGGGAGCTGATTTTGGGGGAAGACTAGAAGGGGATGGGGATGGGAATGAGGATGGAGAGGGAAAAAGATATTTTGTGTGGGAGGGAAGGAAAATCTACGATTGGCCAGGTATTGGGAGAGTAAGTAGGGATTGAGGATGGAAAGGTGAAATTTGAGTGGATGATAAAGGAATAGAGAAAGAAATAGGGGAAAGAGCAAAAGGGGAAAGATAAGTATGTTAAAGCAGATATAAAGAGAGGATGGAAAAAAAAATCTAGAAGAGAGAAGAAATGACAAATGGACAGCTCACAGAAGACACAAAGAAACCAGAAGAAAGTGACTGGAGCAATTACAGCTGAAAAATAAAATGCCTAAACAAAAGGTAAAAAATACTTTTTATTTTTAATTTATTAACTGGAATATATCAGGTCTGGGAAACATGTATCGCTAACATCTTTGCGTTTTTGTTTAGTGCAAGAGGACATTAATTTTATAGTTTTATTTCTCCAGTGTTGTTGTACATTTCATGTTTGGCTTTTGGGGTTCTCAATTTAATTATCTTCCTATTTCTAAATTGTGATCCCTTGTTCTTTGTGTGGTGACGGTCTATATTCTGCATTGTTAACCAAGTTGAGGTATTCAATTCATGTAGTTTCTATTTGACAGTCCCACTTATTCTCTTTCCACCAGTGAGATGTATTGGTATTCTCTGAGATGTATTGGTTTAATATTTGCAGTGTTGCCTTTTTGATAGGTAGGGTTTGGTGCTTTGTGAGTCCTGCTAGTGTTGTTATGATACGGTGGGTTTGCTATGGGTTCTAAATGGTCAGTGTTATAGTACTTCCTAATGGGCCTGGCAGTTGGCACTGGAATATAATAATTTTCTATGTTTCATTAGAATCTCTACAGGAAAAAAGGGGACTTTTGTAGTTGTTGATATGGAGGGACAGACGAGATAGGCAATGTGGTCTTTTTCTGTCATCATTTTTCTATGTTTCTATGTTTTTCTGTTTTCTAATGTAGAAATCTGGTAGTCTTTCTTTATCTAGACACTCATTAAGAGGCATGTTTACTAAAAGCGCATGTTAACATTATGCAAATATTTATGCAAATGATGTTATTTATGCAAATGAGGCCCTAAAATGAATCTCTGTACATGGGTTCGCATCCCCCTTGGGCCGCCCCTGGCACCCATAACTGCTGTTATTGTATAAATCCATCTCATTGTCGGCCTTCCTCTTTTACGTTGACCTTCTACCTTGCCAAGCATTATGCCTTTCTCCAATGATCTCTCTCTTCTCATGATGTGTCCAAAGTATGAAAGTCAAAGTCTTGTCATCTGAACTTCAGAATGGCTATTGTTGTCTTCCATTTAAGCTGCCTGTCTTAGCTAGAGAACTGCTACACTCGATAAGCCTCCCCAGATGTTCGCTTTACTCCCCAGATGTTCATTACTTTTGGTTATAAATCATTGTAATCTGCCTTGAATTCTTTTGTGTAGGTGGAATAGAAAAACTGAAATTCAATAAGTGAGAAGTATACATGAACGTGCCTTCATGTATAAGTTCTGGCAATTATTGGGTCAGTATTAAAATCCCAAAATCGGTGTTTTCTTTAAACTCCAGCTGCAACATTTAAATATTGTACATTTATGCAGCACCACTATCCTTAGAAGTGGTTATGCTGAATACACATATACAGTGCCAACCATCACCACTATATGGATAGTCAATGATATTCAGCCACCATTTGCATAGCGGCACATTCCAATCTGACCATCCAGCCCCCTGTGCGGCCAACCTGAAGCGGATCGCCCAGAGTTAGACCCGAATCTGATCCCATGGGATGAGAATTGGGTCTACGACCTGGACATGCAGGTTGGGCCCTGATTCTGATCGGCCTGCACGCCCAGCCACATGCCCGGTTACTTCAGTCAGGCTCCTGAATGGAGCCGCTGTGCCATGGCGTCCCATCCATTCAGGAGCCGCGATCCCCAGCTGCCACCAAAACGTTTCTTTCCCCGCAGCCGGATCCCAGATCTGGCCTCCCATGGTGGGGAACTTCCTGCACCCCTACCTTCCTTTTTCCCTGCCAGCCGCCACTGAAACACCTCATCCAGGGGGACCTATTTCATCTCTGAGGTGGAGAAGTCCCCCATTTAATGGGCATACCGCAGACATACAGGGCCGACCTCAGAATTGGTCCTGTACATCCGGGGTGATGATCTGCCCTCTGCCCGTCCCTGTCTAAGGTTCCCCATACAACACAGCTGTACGTACAGGGAGCCTTTGAAGTGGCATAGCCATTTCCACGGATAGCGGGGATGTACGTCCAGGCTGGACGCATATCCCCATTATTCATGGTTGTGAATGACATCCATAGTGGTGGAAAGCTACCATATATCCATATAGTTAGGCAGAACAGCCATGCTCTGCCCCAGCCCCAACTGAATAGTACCAGGGCGGTCTGTAAGAGCTTTAGGGTTCCTTTTACTAAAGCCCGTTAGGTGGTCAGCAAGTCTTTTAATGCACAGCAAATGGCAGCTGGGAACATTAACGTGCAAGAGTATCTGCCACCGCATGATAAAAAACACACATGAATCGGTGATCGCGAGATGGGGCGGGGAAAGCGCATTGCTGTTAGCACCAAGGCAATGGCTGCATGCTCAGTGGTAATGTGGCTCTTAACATGGATTTACCTGACTCCTCCGTGGGAGATGGTTAAGTGAGCCAGCGGAGCGCAGATTTGAGTGGCCCATCAAGCGTTAGCTGCCGGGAACATACTGGACATGCTCCCAACAGCTAATGCAGAGGCTTTGCAATTAACATGCATTTGGCTCGCTAATTGCAAATCCTTTGTGGACTTTATTAAAAGGGTCCCTTAGTGCCGGTGAAAATTCACGGATAGGAGACTTATCCATAAGGCAACAGCTGCTGTATGGATAAGTCTTTTATGAATGTCTGGCCCTATATGTATAAGAGCCATACAATATGTACAGGTATAGCCAATTAAGAAGTGAAGCCTTGCAAGATCAATTTTTATACTTTAAAAGCATTACAAAGTACCAGGGGCCAAGCACAGCTGCTCTCTCAATAACTCATTTTGAGTCCTGACTGAAATGAGCAGTTTGTTTGTGCTTCAGAGGAGATGTATAAATTGATATGAGAATGGTTTTTGAAATATTCACCTATTCCCATTGTCAAACAGTGAGCTTAAGCTATACATAGACTTGACTGCCGCTGCTACCATAACACATATACTCAACGTTGCTGCCTATACATATAGCAGCCCTGAATATTTATATTAATGTAAATGCCACTGCTAGTGTTTAAATTACAGTGGTGACTACCACTGCTGGATATTGCCCTGAATATTAATACAATTTTGCAAGGGTGAAGCATATAGATGCACAGGCGGTGTTCTCTTCAATCTTCCCTATTGAGGGTAAAGCCGCGACAGAGAAGCTTGCATCCGAGAGATGAATGCATGACTGCGTGGATGGTGTCATCAAGAGTGCTTTGGTTTCCTGGACCATGGGATGATTTTCCAAGAGCTGCTGAGCAGAGATGGTGTCCACCTATCCAGGAAGAGTCAAAGTGTCTTCCGCAGCAGACTGGCTAAAGAGGGCTTTAAACTAGATTTGTTGGGGATGGGTGAAGAAAAACCCCAAGTAAGTGAAAGCCCTCAGGTAAGTAGAACATTAAATACCTCTGTAAACCTGCATAAAAAGGGTAACATCTGGAAAGCGGTATGTATTAATGGCCATAATATGTAAAATAAGATTCTAGATGTTTATTTATTTTATTTATTTAACAATTCTTTTATACTGCCATATCTTCTAGTCATGGCGGTTTACATGGAACGAAAACTTGAACTTTACTTGGAACATTTTGAGATAAAGTAACTATACAACGTAAACTCTAGAACACTTGAAGAAAGAACTATACAATGTAAACTTAACGGAAGAGGCTTATTGTATTTAGTGATGGCTACAGAGACATGGTTCATGGAGAACCATGACTGGGATGTAATTATAATTTATTCAGGAGGGACAGGATAGGAAAAAAGGGAGAAGTGGCACTATATGTAAAAAATAATAGCTACTGAATTGAAGGGCTTACAAGAGAAGGGGGAGGCACTGTGGGTTAATCTGAAAAGAGTTAATGGGGAATCCATTTGCATTGGTGTGATATATAGACCTCTTTTACAGGCAAAAAAGTGGACAGAGATTTAATTGAAGACATTTACAGTATTGCTATGAAAGGAGACGTGCTCCTGATAGTGATTTCAATATGCCAGATACTTAGAAACATAGATACACAGAAACATGACAGCAGAAAAAGGCCATATGGTCTTTCTAGTCTGCCCTTCCATATCAAATACTAGTCCCTTTTTCCCCGTTAGAGATCCTCTTTGTTTGTCTCATGATTTTTTGAATTCAAATACTGTTCTGGTCTCTACTACCTCCACTGGAAGGCTATTCCACACAACTACCACTCTTTCAGTAAAGAAATATTTCTTCATGTTACTCTGCTGCAGTGTTATCTAGAAGTAAGGAGATCCTGGATTCTTTACAGGGAGAATTATTGCAGCAACTGGTACCTTGGGCCGGCCTGTCCATTGTGCAAGAATGTTGTTTGCACAGGGCCCCGCGTTTCAGGGGCCCCCGCGCAAACATTCTGCATCTGCCGGTAAATTTAAAAAAACAAAAACAAAAAAAACTTGCTGTCGCTGTAGCAGCGGCAGAATCGAGCATCCCGCGGGCTCCCCCCCTGCCCGGCAGAGTCCTCCATGAGGCCTCAGCTTCCTAAGTGCCGGCTTTCAGAGCCGCGAAGGGAGGGAGCTTCTCCCTCGCGGCTCTGTTAAGCCGCTGGCACCGATGGGAAACAGGATTAAACAGAGCCGCGAGAAAAGGAAACCCTCCCTTCATGGCTCTGAAAAGCCCACGCTGAGGGAGCTGAGGCCACATGGAGGACACTGCCGGGCATGGGGGGCCCCGCAGGACAGTCGATTATGCCACTGTTTTGGTGTTTTTAAATCTACCTGGGCTATGGGGGGGCTAAGACTGGAACTGGGCTGATGGGGGGCTAGGACTGGTAATGGGCTATGGGGGGCTAGGACTGGAAATGGGCTGATGGGGGGCTAGGACTGGCAATGGGCTATGGGGGGCTAAGATTGGAAGTGGTCTGATGGGGGCTAGGACTGGTAATGGGCTATGGGGGGCTAGGACTGGAAATGGGCTATGGGAGGCTAAGATTGGAAGTGGTCTGATGGGGGCTAGGACTGGTAATGGGCTATGGGGGGCTAGGACTGGAAATGGGCTGATGGGGGGCTAGGACTGGAAGTGGGCTGATGGGGGGTTTAGGACTGGTAATGGGTTATGGAGGGGCTAGGACTGGAAATGGGCTGATGGGGGGGCTGGGACTGGTAATGGGCTATGGGGGGCTAGAACTAGAAATGGGCTGATGGGGTGGCAGGACTGGAAATGGGCTGATGGGGGGGCTAGGACTGGGAATGGGCTGATGGGGGGGGACAGGACTGATAATGGGCTGATGAGGGTTAAGACTGGTAATGGGCTATGGGGGGGGCTAGGACGAAGTAGGCTCATGGGGGGCTTGGATTCAAACTGGGATGAGTGGAGGGGAGCTAGGATTTGACATCGGCTGATGGTGGGGGTAGGAAAGGACTAGAAATGGGCTGATGGGGGGCTGGGATTAGAAATGAGCTGATGAGGGACTCGGATAGCACTGGAAATGGATGGGGGAGTTAGGACTGGAAATGGACTGATTGTGTGCCTAGGATAGGACTGGAAATGGGCTGATTCGGGGTCTAGAAGAGAGCGGATGCTGGGTGGGGCTGGAACTAGAAGGGAGTTGATGTTGGGGGAGGATTAGAATGGGATGGAGCTGGGAGAGTGAAATGGAGAGGGTAAAAATATTTTGTGTGGGATGGAAGACAAATCTACAATTGGCCGGGTATTGGGAGAGTAAGTGGGGATTGAGGATGGAGGGGTAAAATTTGAGTGGATGAAATAGGAATGAGGAAAGAGCAAAAGGAGAAAGATTTGTATGTTAAAGCAGATATAGAGAGAGAATGGAAAAAAAACTAGAAGAGAGAAGACAAATGGACAGCAGACGATGGAGAGTTAGCAGAAGACACGAAGAAACCAGAAGAAAGTGGCTGGAGCAATTGCAACTGAAAAAAATGCACAAAAGGTAGAAAAATATCTCTTTATTTTGAATTTATTAACTGGAATATGTCAGCTCTGGGAAATGTGCATCATTAAAGTCTGCGCTTTGTTTTGTACAACAGGAAATTAATTTATAGTTTTATTTCTACCGTGTTGTACATTCCAAGTTTGGCTTTTGGGGTTCCCAGTTTAATTATTGTCTTCCTGTTTCTAAATTGTGATTCCTTGTTTGGTGATGGTCTATGTTCTGCGTGTGTAACTGAGCTGAGGTATTCTGTTTATGTAATTCCTATTTGACATTTCCACTTGTTCTCTTTCCCCAGTAGGTCATGTATTGTTATTCTCTGAAATGTATTGGTTTAATATTTGCAGTGTTGCCTTTTGATAGGTAATGGTGCATTGTGAGTCCTGGTAGTGCTATTACGATACGGCGGGTTTGCTATGGGTTCTAAATGGGCAGTGTTTGTAGTAGTTCCTAATGTGCCTGGCGGTTGGCACTGGATTATAGTAATGTAGAAATCTTTTAATCTTTTTTTATTCATACACTCATTAAGAGGCATGTTTACTAAAAGTTAGCGTATGGTTACAATATGCAAATATGTATGCAAATTAGGCACCTTATGCAAATGAGGCCCCCCACCCCCTCCCTTGGGCCGCCCCTGCTGGTACCAGAACCCACACGTGAGGGGCCATACTGGACCTGGTGCTTATGAATGGGGAGACCGTTTCTGATGTTATAGTGGATGATCATCTCGCATCAGTGATCATCAGATGGTGTGATTCAGTATTAGAACGAGAGTTGATAAAGTCCATTCAAAAATGAGCGTACTAGACTTTAGGAAAACCTTTTCCAAGATGGGACAATACCTCAAGGAGCTGTTAGCAGGATAGGAACAGCTGAGGGTTTTAGAAAAGCAGTGGGTGAAACTGAAAGGGGAAATTTTAAGGACAACAAACCTTTTTATTAGGAAGGAAATCAAGTAAATGTATAAAGAAAGGAAGCCACTATGGTTCTCGAAAGAAGTAGCTGAAAAGGTGAGGAAAAAGATAAAATGCAAGAAATCACAGAAAGACCCGGTTGGCTGGATTATCAGCTGCCGGGCACAAGAGGGCAGGGGCTAATGTGCGGTGGGGGGCAGAAGGGCGGGCCATGATAGGCCTTAAGAGGGGCCTGCAGGTCATGGCCATCCTCTTGCCCCTTTGGTTCGGACAGAGAAGAATCATGCTTTTTCCTTTTTCTCCTGCCTGGCTCCCCTGCCCTAGGAATCACTCTACTTACTGGCTGTCCGCTTAGGGAGCTGGTACATGGTTTTACTGCTTCCCAGACGGTGAGTTTTTGCTTCAGGTCGTTATTTATGGCCAGGGGGAAGAAAAGTGCAGGACAGCACATGGCTTGCCATGTGGCTGCAGGGCAGCGAAGAGGGGTGCAGGGGTCAAACAGGAACATGCAGTTCTTGCAAGCCTATGCTCAATTCTGCAGCTAGGCAAGAGCAGAGAAGGCTGATAGGGCCGGCATCCACTCTCACTTACAGTGCTATTTGCTGACACTGATGCCGACTCCAACTCCCCCCCCTCTTGTATTGCCACATGGTCCTGGGAACCTTCTCAGTTGCAACGGAGGTCCTTGGGGGGGGGGGGGAGTTGGCCAGACAGCATGGTTAGAGTTGCCAACTGGCTGCAGATGCACCTGACAGGCTTGATCCATGCCTGGGTTTACCCCATTGCATGCAGGGCCATGTAGTCTTGCTTTTCTTATAGAGTGCAATGGAAAAATCAAAACTACATATCCCTGCATGTAGTGGGCTAAACATAGGACTGGATCAAGTGTGTCGGGCGCATCTGGAGCCAGTTGGCAACCCTAAGTGTGGTCTCCATCAAGGCTGTGCATGGGGTAAAAGGTGACTCACTGTGGCCGGAGTGAAAAGGTGCAATGTAAGCATCCATCTGGTTTGTGGGGGAGTCAAACAGTACTCGTGGGGGCACTGTTGACTGTAGTTTAGTGTTGTAAATTTACTACCATATATATATCTGACCCATGAAACATTGCTTTCAAACTTGTGCCAGGTTTCCTTTTCTCGAGCTCCTTCCCATCCATCTCACTAGGAATCTTCCTTTTAAAATGGGACTAAATAATTTAACTGAACCCAGAGCTACCCTGTGGACTTACTTCTGCAGAAAGCTTTCAGATCCTGTTTTGTTTTTGCAAGTTCATCTTATTGTATTCTGGGATAGGTTAATTTAAAAAAAAATTGCTATCAATGGTTTGGTGTGATGCTACCCTCCCGTGGCTATAATTGGAACATGTCAGCACTATGGCTCAACACACTGAGGCAGTGTGCATATGACTGGAGAGTTGCAGGTTCAAGATATGCCGGTGGATTATGTAGCTACAGGACAGTTCACATCATTGCAAGGAACCTTCACATTTTATCAAGTGGGCCTGCTGGGGGGATATATGCATGGTGCTGGTGGGCAACAGATTAATAGCCGGACTCCTGATGGAGAATAGGTAACCCAATGGGACCAGATGAGGGGTCTGGATTTTGCAACTGTTTAGAGGGAAAGCTGATGACAGACAGTGATCATTTGGTGACTTAAAGCTTGGAAAGAGGCAAGATCTTGGGTTTAATTGTTGATTTAAAAAAAAACCAGTTCTGTTTGCTTTAGAGGTTATAAATTCCACATAACCCTATTCCCCCACACCAAAATCAGATTCTGTCCTCCCATTAGCAAAATAGCAAATAAACTTGCTAATTTACTGATTGATATATGTTACAAGATGTTACATGTAAAACAAACTCTGCTTTGTTGATTGTTGTTTATTGTGAACCGCAACTGATCTCTGGAAGAAGTGGTATATAAATGATTGTTAAATAAATAAATAATAAATATGTTAATAGTTATCAGGTAAATAGTTATGTGATTTACCACTCCTACAATGTTCTATGTAACTTATTTGTTTCAAAGTAAACCACCCCTGATCTTCAGAAGGGGCAGTATAGAAAAACGTTATAAAAAAATAAAAATTAACTTAAGAAATGCCATACTGGGTCAGACTAGGGTCCATCAAGCCCAGCATCCTGTTTCCAACAGTATCCAATCCAAGTCACAAGTATCTGGACGGTTCCTGAAGGCCACAGGTTCCACTGGGCTTGTCTGGGGGTAAGCAGCGGATTTCCCAGGTCCTTTTTAATAATGGTTTGTGGATCTTCCCAAACCTTTTTTTTTAAACCCAGATACACTAACAGCTATTAATTTATAGGCCTCTATCATATCTCCCATCAGCCTTCTCTTTTCCCAAGTTGAAAAGCCCTAACCATTTAAGCCTTTCCCCAAAGGGGTATCCTTACATCCCCTTTACCATTTTGATGGCTCTTTTCTGTACCTTTTCTAACTCCCCTATATCCTTTCTAAGATCCGGTGACTAGATGACCGACATTCAGGACCGGCACCAGGGCGGTGATACTGCCCCCAGTATAATACCAGCAGCTGCACATGGAACTCATGTAAGTCCCGGCATGCCTGTTCGGTCTGTGGAGCTAGCCACTCAGCTTCCATGTGTAGATACACCAGTAAGGGAAAGCCTTTTTAAGCCTCTGTCTCGATGACCCAGCAAAGGACATGGTTCCCTCGCACATCAGGCTTGAGAGCTTGCATCTCTAGACATGGTCCTACCCTCACCAGGATTGGGCATGCATCATTATTGGATGGCTTTGCAGAAGGTTTCCCTATTATATCCTCCCCCCCCCCCCTATTTCCTTGCGTACCATACGCAACTCCCCTTCCTTCCTTCAGCACCTTCAGGTGGTGCGGGAAGAAAAAAAAATCATCAAGTGAAACATCTTGGGAAGGGTGGCAGGTCCCTACTGGGATCCTGGGTCTGGTGTTGTCCCCAGTGGGAATAGTGCCAAAGAAGGAGCTAGACAAATTCCGTTTGATACACAACCTATTCTGTCCTGCAGGTGAGTCGGTTGATGACCATATCAATCCTCCTTGTGTTCTGTGAGATAAGCGTCTATCGACCAGGCCATAGCAATCATTTGGAATTTGGGCCACAAGCAAAACTGGATAAAGTGGAGATAGTGTCGGCATTCCGACTGCTCCCGGTGCATCCACCATCTTTTTCATCTACTCGTTTTTCACCTTCGAGGGCAAGGACTGCTATGACAAATGTATGTCCATGGGCTGCTCAATTCCTGTGCATATTTTGAGCAGTTCAGTTCATTCCTGTTTTGGCCAGTCAAAGAAATAGCCGGGCCTGGCTCCACTGTTCATTACCTTGATTTTCTGTTCATGGGGGCCGGATTTGAGGAATGCAAAAGAATCTTGGATTCCTGTGAACCCATCGCACAGCGGTTTGGAGTACCTCTGGCGGCAGAAATGACTGTGGGACCCGCAGGACACATTCCTCAGAATTGAGCTAGATATACAAACCCAAGTGTCTAGACTGCCCAGGGATAAGTTTGAGAAATTAAAAACCACCATTGGGCAAATGAGAGGATTGCGAAAAGCTAGATTAGAACAGAAAGCTAAATTATATCAGTTTCAATCTCTGCTCAGTTTATTATGTTTCACCTTTAAGGTGATCCCGATGAGGCGGGTTTTCTGTCGCCAACTGGCTCTTGTGACAAGGGGGGGTCAAGCAGAGGCACCACTGCATCAAGGTTGATAAGAGTATACACGAAGACCTACGAGTCTGGGGAACATTTCCTGAAGACCTTTAATGGCTTAGCATTTTGGCAGGACTCCCCCTGTTGAAACTGTGAACTGGAATTGTTCACAGATGCATCAGGGGTGGGGGGGGGGGAGGGCAGGTTTTGGTATATACGTCTGTGGGGCCTGGGGCTTGGAGTCTTGGCTGCGTGAACGGCACTCCTTCGGCATTAACAATGAAATCACACCCCTGGAGTTAGCCAATTGAGGGGCCCAGATAGACAGGGCTGCCATCAAGAGGAATAACAGGGTGATTACATTCCACAATGATAATTTTGCGGTAGTCCAAGCAGTACACGAGATGTATGCCAGAACGCTAGGGTGATGGCGCTGCCCCGAGAAATTGTTATGCTCTGCATTCTGCATAATATCACCTTTAAGGCACAGCATATTATGAGATTCTACAATAACTTTGCTGATGCCCTTTCTCATTGTTCCATGCCACCAGAATATCCATTCCAGGAGCAGTCTGAGCATTTGGCCTGCCGAAGTGCAGGAGCTATCGACGGGTTTCCTTGGCCGAACACACCGGAAATATTTTGGAAGCCTGGGGGAATTTCTGTAAGTTCTGTAGCCTTAACTAGATCAGGGACAGTGACCGATGTATGACGGGCTCCACTCCCAAGTGGATTCTATCATGCAAGAGCAGCGGCATGGTGAAATCTTCAGTACAGATGTTCCTGTGGCAGTCACTTTCTTTGTCTGGGCAATGGGGAAAAAGAGCCCTTCAGTCGATTTTGTCATTGCTAAAAGATGATGGGCGAGGCTACTGACTGTTGACGCGCTCCAGACCACAGGCGCCTGGCCGCCCACGAGGTGTTAAGTTACTCACTGTCATGGATGGCAGTCTGCTAGGACACCTTTGAAACCCGCCTTTTCAGATGCACCTTCTCCTTAGCATTCTACAGGGCACTCGGGGTAGCAGAGATTCTTTTCATCCTCGTGTTTCTGGTTCCATAACAATGATTGCCGATACACTTTCTCATTTTAAGATGGCAGCATTCTGGGACAGTGCTCCTGGGGCAGATGCAGTCAAGACATCCATTCCAGAGGCAGTCTAGGCATTGGGTCCACCAAAGTTTGGAGCCTCTTGATGGGTTTTCTGGCAGAGCGTACCAGGCCGACATAGTAGAAGGCCCGGGATCACGTCTGGGACGTTTGTGTGCAGGACGGCAACAGGGAGGGGACTGCTTTAAGGCCAGCACCATTCTTCACTGGATATTCTGCTACAGGGACAGGGGTAGGAGTAAATCACTTTATTTTCAAGTTTCACTGTAAACCGCTTTGATTTCCGAAAGGCGGTATATAAGTTCAATTAAATAGATAAAATTAATTAAATAAATAAATCCGCAGTAAGAACAGCTTAATGGCCATCACCCTTTTGCCAAAGGAATGGGAGAAGGAGCCCTTCGACAGATTTAGACATTGCAAGGATAATGAAAGGATGGTCAGCTGAGTGTTACCGAACACCTAACCACAGACCTGTAGCTCTAAGAGGACCCCACGAAAGGAGGGGGGGGGGGGAAATTGGTCACCTCTGCCAGGAGACCACACGTGTCTGGTGTGGTATTTTGAGGATTGCAGATGATTATGCCCGATGGGAGGTGACTAGTGTTGGTCGATGCAGGTGGAGCACCCCCTTCTCACTTTCAGTTCATCAGGGTGTCGAAGCTGGTCATCGCAGAGGCAGACCTTGAGGTTGGCTATTATGGCATTCGTTCCTTCCACATTGGGATAGCTACCATAGCAGCTGGGCTTAGCCTGACAAGGGAACAAATCATGTCCGTGGGCGGGTGGTGTTCTGACCGTTATAATCTGTACGTTTGCCTGGACGCTAGGGATTGACAAATGTTGCTGTGACTAACCTGACCTTTTTTGTGTTCTTCTTTCGATGGTTTGCTCTAGATGCAACTCCCCTGGAAATGTGGATATGAGACCGCCCATACATCCACTGGGTGCAAAGGAGAATATGGAGCAGCCCCATGGCTTTCATTTGGGCCTGAATCCTGCAGAGGTGTTGCCACCTCTCTGTGGCTAAATCTAGCCACCAGGTTCAACAAGGGAAAAATCAGAGAAAGGACGCAAAGGGGGAAACTTCCACTAGTCCACCTAGCTCCACTTTTGGACCTTGCAGTCCATTTACAAAAACGAACTGGACAGTGTCCATTGATAAATTCTTAGGTCCCGATATTCGAAAGGCATTTACATGGTTTACAGCCCGGTAAACCATGTAAATGCCTGAACCGGGGATATTGAACGTCATGTACATGGTTAATGCTGTTGAATATCCCCTCTTAAGTCCCCTATGGGCCCTGATGCTAGCCAGTTTGCAATGGGGCATGTCGGGGGTGTTTCGGAGCAGAGCAGAGGCGGCAGCAACCCTTGCCTGTCTTTAAGGTGCAGGAGCTAACCGCTCAGCATGCAATATCACTGCTGCCCGTTTAGCTTTGAGCACAAAGCAATATCCTTGCCTTTTTGGAATATGAGCATTTTCAGTAGGGAAATAAAACCAGAAATTTGCAAGCTATACAACAATCCATAAATTAAAGTAGGTATTATTTTCCTTTTCATTCCAGCAGACTGGGCATAGCACTCATACTGCTTCAGGACCAGCTTGCCGCACACCTTGAAACTGTGATCAGATCCACAAACCTTACTCTTCTGTACAGTATATATAGTTTACACTCAGTCTAGTTACACATTTTTGTGGTCCCTATGCCTTTATCTTTTCCCATCCTGTCTGTCTGTATGTCCTGGCTGCATTTGTCCCCTCTTCTACCTATTGGGAACCTAAAGTACCAATATTGCGAGTATCCTATTTCTGTCATATGAATGTTCCACTGAGCTGCCTATTAAGATATATCCTTTGTATTCGGCTGCCATTGTACTATATTTGTTATTTGAATATTCTACTATGCTGTTTTAAGATGTACATTACTGCCTTGGTAAAATATTGATATCTGTCATTGCCTACCTCCAAGTGTATCTCGCTCTTCTAATTGTCTATTATGCGGACAAGGTGGTCATTTTGCTATTGTAAGTTGCTGTTGTACACTGCCGTGGGTGAATCTCTTCATAAAGGAGGTTAATAAAGCCTAATAAAATAAAATAAGATAAAAATGCATTTTTGAATAAACAGTTTCTTTTGTTAGGGCAGACAACCCTATTCTTCAACTGGCAAACAGTACCTCAAATTTTAAGTAAAAGACATACATTAATTAGTTCTATTCTGATTCACTACATGCAAATCTACCTCATGCAATTTTATTTTGGACAACGTGAAAACCGAGCAGATTTTGTGGCACTAGTGACTCAGAATTACATGCTCTTATGCGGTGATATCACCAAACCCTCCCTTGATAGCCGTTCACAGTGGTTTGTTTCCCACAAGCCAGCCTATTAGGATTTGTCAAGCAAGTACCCCTTAAAAAATTGTTAAAATAACTCAAATGGGCATATCCTAGGCAGTGTAGCAGAGTAATGCAGAATATTAATTAGCGATAACCCGGAAAGCTGATCATGCACAGTACAGAATAATTTAAAAAAATGAAAAAAAGAACATTAAGGTCTTCTCTTAGACTCTAAAACAACGAGGTATTGTCAGAGTTGGTGAAATGGGAAGATGGAAACCTCAAAAGGATAAATCTCACTATGCCAGTCTTATTTCTCTCTAGCATATGTGTAAATCTTGCTTTTCCTCCAGCAACTGAGACTTTCCATTAGAGTTCAGAGAGCTTCTGGAAGCATGCTGCGTTTGCTGACATTTCTTTTCTATTCTGGTGTAACAGGAAGGATAGACAAATGGATGCAACAGCGTGTCAACAGTGGAAGAGAAGGAACTAGCAGATTAACAAACCTATCATTTGCATAATTCTTTGGTTTCACCAGAGTTGCAAGGAGATGCCATTATTTTCAGACTTGCAGGTTACCCAACCTGACGATGTCCTATTAATTCAGGAGGTTCATGTTAGTCAGAAATGTGTAAGATCATGATAGATGTATGGTGGCACAATTATATTATCTCACTGACTCTATACTCATGAATATAGCTTAAGAGGATGCCATCAATAACAGAACAGTAAAAGGGAAAGAAAAACACAGAAGACAAATACAGATGTACATGCACAATCCGATAAGTTACGAGTGCATACAAAAGACCATCAGTCTCTGTTCTACATTCAGTCAGCCTGGAGATGGAAACAAATTACTACTGCAGAGGCTGTAATTCAGAGCCTACAAATTTCTATTAGCCAGTTCCTGCCAGGAAGCAGGAAGAAGCCTCAGCTCATATGCTCAAGGTTGTGATCATTTGAATTATGGGGCAAAGTGGCAACAAAACCATGCAATTGCAAGAAAATATTTTCCTGATTCCTGAGTCTACAGCAGCACAGAAAGAAATTTACCGCACAAGTTACTAACTTGCAGTACTGAATATCACAGGTTAGTGACTTACGCTGTAAATTTAGCAGCAGCAAAAATATACGATTTTACTACAGTTCAGTAATTATCCATGTTAGTCGGCTATCTCTGGTACAAACTGTGGATATGGGTGTGGGAGAGATGTATTTTTATACACCCAACCTTGTTTTCAGGTGGGTTTTGCCAAGGACTTGAGCAAAGTCTAATGACTTACCCTTATGGAGAGGTAATTACACACCGCCAACAAAATATCCACTCTGACAGTATGTCACCACTCCTCTGGAAATATAAATAAAATCACAGTTCCTCATCCTTTTTTATTCCTTCTTGGACTGTAATGATTTAACATAAACGTTCCTATTCTTACACCCATAGAGTGGAGGAGGGCTGCTGCCTACACACCTTGTAGCCTTGGTTCTAGGGCTCTGAATGGGTTGGTGAGCTTTGTATAGCATTGTCCATCAGAGCCTTGGGACAGCTCACTTTGCAGAGTACCTTTTGCTTTTCACCTGGCTGTTTGAGATTTTGCTATCTATGCGTCAATCTGTCTTATTTGTTTTGCTTTAATTTAGCATTGAATGATAACTTTTGTTTGAGTTCTGTAGAGGGAGAGGAGTTTAGGGTGACTGTGTTTTTGCTGGGGCTCTCATTGTGTTTGTCCATGCAGTGCTGATCTGATGGCTACTGAGGAAGTCTTCATCAGAGAGGGCAGAAGCATCCGCCCAATTAAAAAAAAAACAACCCTGGTGGCCCAGTGGCCCCGAACCCCCCCCCCCCCTTCCCGGTACCTTTCTACCTTATATGGCAGTCTGGCACTGCCTGGTGCATTCCAGGATGCACCAGGATGCACCGCTCGGGGCCAAGCACCGCCATCTTGAAAAATGGGCAATGCTCCCACTCCTTTGTAAAGGTACTGGGAGGGAAGAGGGGGGTTTGGAATCACTGGGCCACCAGGGTTTTTTAAAAATTGGGCAGGTGAGGGGGATCAGGGCCGCTAGGTCAGCAGGGTTATTTTTAATTGGGCGGGTGGGGGGGGGGGAGGGGGGGTGAATCGGGGCTGCTGGGCAACCAGAGATTTGCTTTCCGTCGGGAGCACCGGCTCAGTGAGTATTTTGATGGGGGAAGGTTGACACTTTACCTCAGATAATCCAGGCATCAGTGAAAGCCCCCAATGTCATCAAAACACTGTTGGGAGCATGCGCAACATGTTTAAGCCACCTCAGGCCCAGGCGTAGAGAATTGGTGCTTCAGCTGGTTATGAAATTCTCTATGTGTTTCTCTGCACTGAGTGCAGCCAATTTGCCTATAATTTGAATACTTTTGGTGTTACTGAGTGCACTTGCTTTTCCTTTGCTGTTTACATACATGTCATGCTTTTCTGCATTTGGCATGTTGGAGCTTGTGCTTATAAGGTTGTGTTATCTTTGTGCAAAGGGTGCATTGGACTTTCTGCATCAACCCCTATGTTTGTACCTGAGGCAATGGAGAGTATAGATGACTTGCCCAAGGCATGCTAGTGGGATTTGAACCATGATCAAGCTAGTCCCGGGCTGCTGCCTTAACCACTAGACTACTCCTTCACTCCAATGACTTGAAATAGCACCGCAGTGCTTACCAAAATCTCCAGTGCTGAATCAGGGCCTCTGAGCCACCAGGATTATTTTTAGTTGGGTGGGTGGAGGGGAAATCGGGGCCACTGGGCCACCAGAGTTATTTTTAGTTGAGCGTGTGGGGGGGATTGGGGCCTCTGGACCACTAGGGATTTGCTTTATGTTTTCTGCTTGATGGCACTGAGCATTTTCCCTGATGCCTGGATCTTCTGAGATAAAGTATAACATTTCACCTCAGATGATCCAGGCACCAGGAAAAGCCCCCAATGCCATCAAAATAATATCAGCAAGCATGTGCAGATTAGCCAAGCGGTGCCCCTGTTTCTCTGTGAGGGCATGCCAAACCTGCGCCAACTGCTGTACAATAGTACTGGTGGGGAGGTCCATTTAGGATCCAGGAATACACCAGGAGTAGGGAATACCATAGGGGCAGCTCCAGTCAATTCAATTTTGCCTGTTCTGGCTTCTCAAAATATGGCATCAAAAGTGAGTGGTGTAAGTAATGTTTGTTCCCATTTAATGCTGGGCAGTATGTTCGACCCACCTACTGCTTTCGTGACTAATGTACATTATGTGGGGAGAGTCAGTCAGCATTTAGATGTCATGTTGGAAGGGGTCAGGGTATTTGGCCCTCAAGAGATAATTCTTAGTAAGTCACCTTCTCCTGTTTAATTTACAAGCTTTGGAACAGTGGTTGAAAGATTATGGAGATAAGGAGGTAGCTAAATTATTATGGGATGATTTCAGTAAAGGTTTTCATATTCTGTACTGAAACCCACAACTTAAGAATAGGTCTTGTAATGTAAAATCAGTAACATTACTTAAAAACATTGTTAAAAATTTTTGATAAGGAATTGGCTTTGGGAGGAATTCCTGGCCTCCTATTGAAGGTTTGGTGATATCGCATCTGAGTATTACTGTATATCTAAAAAAGTGGATGGAAGATCTTGTCTTACTAATCTATTATATTTTTTTGAAAGTGTGAATAAACAGGTAGATAAAGACAAGCTGGTTGATATAGCGTATCTGGATTTTCAGAAAGCCTTTGTCAAATTGAGAGACTCTTGGCAAAATTAAAAAGGTCATGGGTAAAGGGGCAACATCTGGAAAATGGTGTGTATAAATATATGGAAAACAGTGTGTATTTCCCTGTAGCATGGGAAATAAGATCCCAGATGTTTAGGCCTTAATGGAAGAGGCTGACTTGGATTTAGTGGCGGTTACAGAAAAATGGTTCACAGAAAACCATGACTGGGATGTAACTATACCGGGCTATACTTTATTCAGAAAGGACAGGGGAGGAAGAAGGGGAGGAGGAGTGGCACTATATGTAAAAAATAATATTAAGTCTTTGGAACTACAGAGCTTAAAAGGGAGAGAGGAGGCACTGTGGGTTAAACTAGACGGAGGGAAAGGGAAATCCATCATACATGTTACATCTTATGAACTCCAGAAGGAGGCTCTCTTTGGCATGATGCAAGTGTTATGCTGAGCATTAGCAATACATTTGAGAGATTAAGATCATACTCCACATACGCTGGCTTAGAAGTGAGGTTCACGACTGCCATGGTATGTGCAAAACCAACTCATTTGGAGAAATTACCCCAGAGAAGATGTGGATGTAGATTTAATAGAAGACATACACAGCATTGCCATGAAAGGAGAAGTGCTACTGATAGGTGATTTCAATATGCCAGATGTGGATTGGCACATCCCTACTGTGGTGCCATCTAGAAGTAAAGAGATCCTGGATTCTACACAGGGAGAATGATTTGGGCAACTGGTAACAGAACCTACATGTGAAGTGACCAAATTGGACTTGGTGCTTACCAATGGGGATAGTGCTTCTGATGTTATAGTGGGAGATTATCTCGCATCCAGTGATCACCAGACGGTGTGGTTAAGTATTAGGACTAGGGCTATACCTCAAGGAGTCATTAACGTGATGGGAACAGCTGGGGGATGTAGAAAAATGGGCAAAACAGAAGGGGAATATTATAAAGGCAACAAACCTTTTTGCTAGAAAGGTAAATACATGTAAAAGAAAAGGAGGCTGCTATGGTTCTCAAAAGAAGTAGCTGAAAAGGTGAAGAAAAAGAGGGAGTACTTTAGGAAATACAAGAGATCACAGAGAGAGGAAGACAGGCATCAATATTTGGAAAAACTTTGAGAAGCTAGCAAAGTAATCAGGAAAGCAAAGATACAAAAAAGGAGACAAAATAGGCAATGCAATAAAATTGGGGGATAAGAGATTTTTCAGATATGGTAGTGAGAGGAGGAAGGGCAAAAGTGGTATTGTCAGATTCAAGGGTGAAGGGGAGGAATATGTAGAAGCTGATGAGGATAAAGCGGAATTGCTTAACAAATATTTCTGTTCTGTGTTCACAGATGAAGGGCCAGAAGCAGGACTTAAGAAAACACCCACAAAAAGGAATAGAAGTGACAGGGATCTCTAACAATTTTAGAAGATTGTGTTCATGAGGAACTAGCTAAATTAAAAGTAGATAAAGCAGTTGGACCGGTTGGGATACATCCAAGAATACTAAAGGAACTTGGGGATGTTCTACGTAGCAGCTCCACTGACTGACCTTTCCAATGTTTCTTTGGAGTTAGGAATAGTCCCAGAGGACTGGAGAGAGGCACATGTAGTCCCTTTATACAAAAGCGAAAGTAAGGATGAGGTTGAAAACTACAGACCAGTTAGCTAGCCTTGGTGGTGAATAAATTATTGGAAACATTGCTAAAAGAGATAATAGTGAGGTTTCTGGAGTCCAATGGCTTGCAGGATCTGAGGCAGCATGGATTTACCAGAGGCAGGTCTTGTTAGACAAATCTGATTGATTTTTTTGACTGGGTGACTAGGGACTTGGATCGAGGGAGAGTCCTAGATGTGGTGTACTCAGATTTCAGTAAAGCTTTTGACACCGTTCTGCACAGGTGACTTATAAACAAACTGAGCACCCTAGGGATGAAATCCTAAAGTTACTGATTTGGTTAGAAATTGGTTGAGTGGGAGGTGGCAAAGGGTAAATGGAGCTCACTCTGAGGATGAGGTGGTTAACAGTGGTGTGCCGCAGTGATATGTCCTTGGTCCAATTCTTTTTAACATCTTTGTTTGTGATATTCCAGAAAGGCCATTGGGCAAGGTTTGCCAGTTTGCGAATGATACCAAAATCTGTAATAGAGTAGACACCCAGGCAGGTGTAGAAAACATGAGGAGGGATCTAGCTAGCTTGAAGAATGGTCTAGAATTTGGCAGCTAAGATTTAATGTTAAAAAATGCAGGGTCACGGAAAAACCCAAAGGAGTGGTACAGTGTAGGGGTGAAGTACTTCTGTCCACAAAAAAAAGAGTGGAACCTGGGCGTGATTGTGTTTGATGATCTTAAGGTAGCTAAACAGGTAGAAAAGCCAATGGTGAAAGCCAGAAGGATGCTTGTGTGCATAGGGAGAGGAATAACCAGCAGAAAAAAAGGAGGTGATAGTGCCTCTGTATAATTCTCTGGTGTGACCTCATTTGGAGTATTGTGTACAATGCTGGAGACCGCACCTTCAAAAGGATATAAACAGGTTGGAGTTGGTGCAGAGGGTGGCTACTAAAATGCTTAGTGGTCTTTGTTATAAAGCTTATGAGGACAGACAAAGATCTTAATATGTATAGTTTAGAGGAAAGGCGGGATACAGGAGATATGATAGAGATGTTTAAATGCCTCCATGACATAAATGCACAGGAGTCTCCTCCGATTGAAAGCAAGCTCTACTACGAGGGGACATAGCATGAGAGTGAAAGGGGATAGACTCAGGAGTAATATGCAGAAATATTTCTTTATGGAAAGAGTGGTAGATGCGTGGAATAGTGTCCCAGTGGAGGTGATACAGATGAGGACAGTATCTGAATTCAAAAAAGCATGGGACAAACAGAGGATTTCTAAAGGTAAAAAGGGGAATATTGTAGTTGATATGGAAGGACAGACTAGATAGGCCATGTGGTCTTTTTCTGCCATCATGTTTTTATGGGAAAAGACAGTAACTATATAGGCAAATACTCCTCAATTAGGCACGCAAAAAGATAGTTGCCCACTCTAATCTATCCAATAAGCTTGTAATGTCATCTATTTAATGAGAGGAGAAGACCTCAGTACCCATAGAGTTAATGCAAATGAAACGTAAAAATCCCCCAAATTGTGTTGTGACCACTTTGATTGAAGGATAAGGTGGTATACAAAACTGTCTATATATATATATAAATGGTGGGCCAACCACCAACTAATATGGTCGGCCAGTACATCTGTGGTCTGAAAAACCCCTCCAAGGACATTAAATGTTAGGACATGGCATACAAAATCAAAAAAGCAACAGCCAAAATCACAAACCAAGGCACTTAACTTGTAAAAACATTTCTACCCCAACACCAGTTGTTTTGCTGATCGGGCTTCGTCAGGGAGTAGGATGACTCATCAGCTTACAGAATCAATGAAGTGCAGTGAATGTCCAAGCTGAAAAATCCAATGTTTTTTGCATTTAGTTGTCTCTATGGGAAAAGAAAACTATTGTGCATCATGAACTGGTTAAAAAGGTAGGAAACAGAGAGGAGGGCTAAATGGCCAATTTTCTCAGTGGAAAAAGGAGAGTATGGGATTACGCCAGGAATCTGTGCTGGACCCTTCTGCTTTTTAATTTTATTTATTTATATACTACGCCAATTACCTAGGTGGTTTAAATAAAAAAGTATGCAATCACAAAACATATTCATAAATGACCTTGAAATAGGGATAACGAGTGAGGTGATCAAATTTGCAGATGAGACAAAATTATTCAAAGTTGTTAAAACACAAGAGGATTCTGAAAAATTGCAAGAGGACCTTGATAAACTGGAAGACTGGGTATCCAAATGGCAGATGAAATTTAATGTGGACAAGTGCAAAGTTATGCACTTAGGGAATTATGGTAACACAATGCAAGGTTCCACATTAGGAACCATCAACCAGGAAAAGGATTTAGGTGTCATAATGGATAATACATTGCAGTCTTTTGCCCAATGTGCAGCAGTGGCCAAGAAAGCTAGGAATCATAAAGAAAGGAATGGAGAATAAAACAAAGGATATCATAATGCCTCTGTATTGTTCCATGGTGTGATCACACTTCAAAATATTTTGTGAAATTCAGGTCACCATATCTTAAATAGGATATAGCAGAATTAGATAAGTTACAGAGAAGAGCCACCAAAATGGAAGAGGGAATGGAAGGATACCCTTATGAGGAAAGGCTTAAAAGGTTAGGGCTCTTCAACTTGGAAACAGGACAGATGAGGGAGATATGATAGAGGTCTAAAAAGTAAAGAATGGAGTGTAATGGGTAAATGTGGATCGGTTGTTAACTGCTTCAAAAAGCAGAAAGACTAGGGGACACGCAATGAAGCTACAATGTAGCCCATTTAAGAGTAATAGGAGGAAAAAAGTTTTTTTACTCAACGTTTCATCAAACTCTAGAATTCATTATCAGAGGATGTAGTAAAAGCTTTGAATGTAGCTTAGTTTAAAAAACATTTGGAGAAGTTCCTGGAGGAAAAGTCCATAAACCATTATTAAAGAGGACCAGGGACATCCACTGCAATGTGGAATCTATGTATCATTTTGGTAACCTGACAGATACTTGCGACCTGGATTGATCGCTATTTAAAACAGGATGCTGGGCTTGATGTGCCTTGGTCTGACCAAGTATGGCATACCATATGTTCTTAAATTTTGAATGATATGTCATCTTTCTTAACCAATGAGGAAGCATGTTATTAACTTTATGGACCTTACCTATTGCTCGGTGTGGTATGCTTTATTAGATCAGGCTATTGAGCTTCGTAAACAGTGTGGCCAAGAAGCTTTAATGGCAAAAGCTAATACTTATGCAGCATTTTGTTTGTTGCCTATGCATCCAGATTCGTTCAGCTTGTTGGGTTTTAAATGTAATCTCAGTCCAGATGTCGCCACTCCAATGGAAGAAATTTTAAAGGAATTGCCTCTGTGAAATGATGTAGGTGCCACCTGATGTAACTTCATGGTCTGAAAGGACTTAGAAGCATTTACCTTGCAATTTCAAGGAGTGCAGCATTGGCTGGACATATTGGAAAGTAAAGCCTTTGATCATAAGAAGGTGGAGCAGATGCGTCAAAATACAGCAGGCCTCAATGGGATCGCCGCTCCGATATCGCATGGAGTCTGCTACCGTGGTTTAGTAAACATACCCCTATGTGCCGAACTAAAAGATTTCTCCAAAAGGAACCGGAACTGTAACATTAGAAATGTCGGCTTAGCTGCTTAGCAAGCAAGTAGGACTACATGCAGGAACATAGAACAAAGCTGTTAGAACACACAAGGACAGATGTGGAAAAGTTGGCAATTATGGTAGGTCTTTCTCATTTTCTTCAACAGGCTACCAAAGCTCCAACTGAACCATGGCTGGGAAAAATTGTGTTGCCAAATCTGTTGCCCCTGTTACAGCTTATGCCTCTGTTGAAACAGACAGTCCAATTCCAGTTAAGGGACCAGTTCCATGTGTACGATGCCTGCAAGCTGAAACCATCATGAAACAAGTAGAGGAGCTCAGAGGGGAGATGGTGAGGCTGAGAAGCATCCATGACAGTGAGAAGTTCATTGATGAGATGCTTCTTCTGGCATCCAAGCTCTGCAACAGAGGTGAAGATAATATGCTACAGAATGAAGAGATTGGACCCGAGTCACCAAAGCCTGCAGAATCGACAAATCAACTCCTCCAGCCCTCGAATTGAAGAACCAGTATGCAGCCCTGGAAGTGGAGGAGGTGGAAACATCCCAGGAGTGGGAAGAACCCAAGCTCAAGTGCCCCAAAGTTATAGAATCAGTGACCATAAGGAAGCAAAGGGTAGTGATGGTTGATGACTTTTCTAAGGGGTACTGAGGCATCCATTTGCTGACCAGATTAATGTCCAGGGTGGGGTGCTGTCTGCCAGGTGCCACAATCCAAGATGTTGTGGAGAGTTTGCTGAGACTCGAACCTACTGACTATTATCCGATGATGCTCATCCATGTCAGCACAAATGATACTGCTAGGTATCCCTCCAAGCAAATCAAGAGTAACTTCATGGCTCTTGGAGAGAGGGTGAAGCAAATAGGTGTGTAGATAGTGTTCTCTTCAATCCTACCTATTGAGAGTAAAGGCCAAGGCTAAGAAGCTCACATCCTGGAGATGAATGCATGACTGCGAGGATAGTGTCATTGACAGCATTTTGGTCTCCTGGACCATGGGATGGTTTTCCAAGGGCTGCTAAGCAGAAATGGCATCCACCTATCCAAGAAGGGTCAAAGTGTCTTCTGTAGCAGAATGGCTAACCTACTGAGAGGGCTTTAAACTAGATTCATTGGGGATGGATGAAGAAAGCCCCCATGTAATTAAAACATTAAATACCTCTCTAGAAATGAATAAAAGGGGCAATATCTGAAAAGCACTATGCATTCATGCCCATAGTATGGGAAATAAGATCCCAGATGTTATGCTTTAATTAAAAAGGCTGACTTGGATTTAGTGGCAATTACAGAGACATAGTTCACAGACAACCATGACTGGAATATAATTATACCGGGCTATACTTTATTCAGGAAGGACTTGGTAGGAAGAAGGGAGGATGGGTTGTTGTTGTTAAGTGCCGTCGAGTCGGAGTCGACTCATGGCGACCCTCTGGATAGCTATCCTAAATTGTGTTCGGTCTTCAGTCAGGCGGCTCATTGTTGACAGACTGGTACCCGTAGCTGCTGTTATTGTAGCAATCCATCTCATTGCTGGCCTTCCTCTTTTGCGTTGACCTTCTATCTTGCCAAGCATGATGTCTTTCTCTAATGATCTCTCTCTTCGCATGATGTGTCCGAAGTATGAAAGTCAAAGTCTTGTCATCTGAGCTTCTAAAGAAAGCTTAGGTTTGATCTCTTCTAGTACCGACTGGTTTGTTCTTCGGGCAGTCCATGGTATACACAGTATTCGCCGCCAGCACCATAATTCAAAGGCATCAATTTTCTTCCTGTCTGTCTTTTTCACTGTCCAGCTTTCACATCCATATGATGTTATTGAAAATACCATGGCTTGAACAAGTCGAATCTTTGTATGGAGAGACACATTTCTGCTCTTGAGAATCTTATCTAGGTCTTTCATAGCCATTCTGCCAAGAGCAATGTGTCGTCTGATTTCTTGACTGCTTGTTGCTTCTTTATTGATAGTTGATCCAAGTAGGTTAAAGTTGTTCACGATTTCAATTTCTTCTCCTTCAACGATGAACCTGTTGATTATGCCAGTTGTCATGATCTTTGTCTTCTTTACATTAAGGTGCAGGCCCATTTTGAGACTATGTTCTTTGATTGTGAGAAGCAAATGCTTCAGATCATCTTCGCTTTCAGCCAGTAATGTGGTATCATCAGCATAGCGAAGGTTGTTGATGAGTCTTCCACCAATCTTCACACCTCTGTTGTCTTCATACAGTCCTGCTTCTCTGATGATTTGTTCTGCATATAAATTAAACAGGTAGGGGGAAAGTATGCAGCCTTGTCTTACACCTTTGCTTATTTTAAACCATTCTGTTTCTCCTTGTTCCGTTCGAACTGTTGCTTCTTGATCAATGTACAGATTACGCAAGAGAACGATCAGGTGTTCTGGTATACCCATGCTTCTTAATGTGGCCCAGAGTTTCTCATGGTTTACACAGTCAAAAGCCTTGCTATAGTCGATAAAGCACAAATAGATATCCTTTTGGTATTCTTTAGTCTTTTCAAGGATCCATCTCACATCCGCAATGATGTCTCTCGTTCCTCGCCCTTTCCTGAACCCTGCTTGCACTTCAGGTAGTTCTTGTTCTAGGTATGGCTGTAGTCTCTTTTGAATAATCTTCAGTAGAATCTTGCTGGCATGTGGGATCAGAGCGATTGTGCGATAATTTCCACAGTCAGTTGGATCACCTTTCTTTAGTATTGGTATAAACACAGATCTTTTCCAGTCAGTTGGCCATGATGTTGTCTTCCATATTTCTTGGCAGAGCCTTGTAAGTACGGTAACAGCTGCATCAGATTGCTGCAATACTTCTATGGGAATGCTATCAATGCCTGGTGCTTTGTTCTTTGATAAGGCTTTCAATGCTGCTTCAACTTCTTCTTTCATCACCAATGGTTCCTGATCATAAGGTATAGGTTGAAACGGCTGTTGGTCCACTTGATCTTTATCATATAAAAACTCTGTATATTCCTTCCACCTTTTCTTGATCTTCTCAGCATCATTCAACATAGAACCTTGAGCATCTTGTAACATTCCAATTCGAGGCTGGAACTTTTTCTTTAACTCTCGCAGCTTTAGGAAAGCCGATCTTGTTCTTCCTCTAATAGTTTCTGCTTCTATTTCCTTGCAAGTGTCATTGTAGTACTTTTCCTTGTCCTGTCTTGCTGCACGTTGGAAATCTCTGTTGAGTTCTGCGATTGTCTTTCTTTCTCCTTTGGCTTTAGCTTCTCTGCGTTTCTGGGCAATTTTCAGAGTTTCTTCATCATCCATTTTGGCCGTTTTTGCTTTTTCACCTTTTGTAGAGACTTCTCGCTTTCTTCCAGCACAACCTTCTTGATGTCATTCCATAACTCTTCCGGAGCTCTGTCATTTGTATCTAAGGCAGCAAATCGATTTTGCAGGCAGTCTTTAAATTCCAGTGGTATATTCTCAAGGTCATATTTTGGTGCATTCATGAGTGGTTTGCTCTTTTTCAACTTTAGCTTGAGTTTGCATACTAGTAGTTGATGATCTGTACCACAGTCAGCTCCAGGTTTTGTCTTTGTTGATGTTACAGAGCTTTTCCATTGTTGACTTCCACAGATGTAGTCAATTTGATTTTTATACAATCCATTGGGTGAAGTCCATGTGTACAGTCGTCGCTTGTGTTGCTGAAAGAAGGTGTTTGAGATGAATAGATCATAAGTCTTGCAGAATTCTATCAATCTTTCTCCAGCTTCATTTCTGTTGCCAAGTCCATATTTTCCAACTACTTTGCCTTCTTCTTTGTTGCCAACTTTTGCATTCCAGTCACCCATGACTATCAGGATATCCTGTTTGCATGTTCTGTCAATTTCAGCTTGTACTTGTTCATATAACTCTTCAATTTCATTCTCTTCTGCAGCTGTTGTTGGGGCATATACTTGAATTATAGTTGTGTTGATAGGCAATCCTCGTAGACGAATAGAGATTAAGCGTTCGCTGACTGCATTGTATTTCATTACAGTTCTTGCAAGTTTCTTCTTTATTATAAATGCAACACCATTTCTTCTTTGTCTTTCATTTCCAGCATAGTAGACCATGTGATCATCTGATGCAAAGTGCCCGATGCCAGTCCATTTCAGTTCGCTGACACCCAACAGATCAAGTTGTACACGTTCCATTTCATTCTTGACCACTTCCAACTTCCCTTGGTTCATGCTTCGTACGTTCCATGTTCCAATGTGTAAGACATCTTTACAGCTTCTGACTCTCATTTCATGCGCAGCTACATCAGCAGTCAGACTTCCCGAAGGCTTTGATCCAACCACATCATAAATGCTGGCTTTACTCTGAAAAGTCTTCAGCTCTTCCCCAGTAGCTAGTTGAGTGCCTTCCGACCTGGGAGTCTCATCTTCCAGCACCATAGCACAATTTGTTTTGTTGTAACTATCCATTGGGTTTTCATGGCAAGATACAGAAGTAGATTGCCGGGCCTTCCTTCCGCGCAGTTTAAGTTTGGTGTTGTTGCCGTTGTCACAGAAATGTGATCCTCCGCCGTCAACACTATCCCATTCTGCTGCTGCCCAGATGGGTGGTTTGTCTTCGTCTGGCACCTCAGCTGAGACCTGTCCATCTTGGGAGACCCTGCCAGTAGTTAAACTACCGATAGTTTAGCTCTCAGCATCACTGATGCACACAAGCCCTCACAGCACGACAAGCTGCAAACCAAGTGAGAGGGAGGATGGGTACCACTATGTAAAAAAAAAAAATAATCCTCCCTGTAGAGAATCCAGGATTTCCTTACTTCTATATAACCCTCCAGCAGGGATTTGCCAATCAACATCCAGCATATTGAAGTCACCTATCAGTAGCACTTCTCCTTCATGGCAATGTCTTCAATTAAATCTCTTTCCGCCTCTTCTGCCTGTGAAGAAGATCTGTATATCACACCAATGCAAATGGATTCCCCATTCCCTCTTTCCAGTTTAACCCACAGTGCCTCCTCCTTCCCTTGTAGGCCTTGTAATTCTGTAGCTTTGATATTATTTTTTTACATAGTGGAGGATGGGTACCACTATGTAAAAAATAATATCAAAGCTACAGAATTACAAGGCCTACAAGGGAAGGAGGAGGCACTGTGGGTTAAACTGGAAAGAGGGAATGGGGAATCCATTTGCATTGGTGTGATATACAGATCTTCTTCACAGGCAGAAGAGGCGGAAAGAGATTTAATTGAAGACATTGCCATGAAGGAGAAGTGCTACTGATAGGTGACTTCAATATGCTGGATGTTGATTGGCAAATCCCTGCTGGAGGGTTATATAGAAGTAAGGAAATCCTGGATTCTCTACAGGGAGGATTATTCTGGAAACTGGTAAAAGAAGTCGCACGTGAAGGGGCCATACTGGACCTGGTGCTTACCAAGGGCAAAGGTGTTTCTGATTTTATAGTGAGAGGTCATCTCGCATCCAATGATCACCAGATGGTGTGGTTCAGTATTAGGACTAGAGCTGATAAAAATCCATTCAAAAGTGAGACCCCCTAGACTTTAGGAAAACTAACTTTGCCATGATGGGACAATACCTCAAAGAGTCTTTAGTGGGATAGGAACAGCTGGGGGATAGAAAAGCAATGGGAAAAACTGAAAGGGGATATTTTAAGGGCAAGAAACCTTTTTGTTAGGAAAGTAAATAAATGTAAAAGGAAAAGGAGGCCACTATGATTCTCAAAAGAAGTAGCTGAAATGGTGGAGGGTAGCCTTCATATAATACAAGAGACCACAGAAAGAAGATGAGCGTCAACATTTGGAAAAACTTAGGGAAGTAGTCAGGAAAGCAAAGAAACAAAAAGAAGAAGAAATAGCCAATGCAATAAAATGGGGGGGGGGGGGGGGGGAGACATTTTTCAGATAGGCTGGTGAGAGGAGCAAGGGCAAAAGTGGTATTGTCATACTCAAGGGCAAAGAGTGTTAAATACGTGGAATAGTCTCCTAGTGGAGGTAGTAGAGACCAGGACAGTATCTGAATTCAAGAAAGCATGGGACCAACACAGAAGATCTCTAAAGAAAAGAAAGAGGTATGGAAGGGCAGTCTGGCTAGGCCATATTGTCTTTTTCTGCCATCATGTTTCTATCCTATTGTGCCTGACATAGTCAAGAGTAAGGCTGTATGGCGCAAGATGTTTTATGAGTCAACAGCAACAGACTTGGGAGCTGGGAGCGCACTTCAGTCTGCTATACCCCGCAAGAATGATGGTAACCTATGACAGTCAGACTGTGATGTTTGATGATCCTGAGGAGCTGCAATCTTTTACTACTACTACTAATCATTTGTACAGCGATCCATGGCAGAGTGGGAGAAATGTGCAATAAACTGAATGTTGTTCCTCAACTGTGGCAAAGTCAGGGAATTCTTGATGGACTGGGGTTATTTTTAAACTTGTTGGACCAAAGGACTCAGTGTTTCTTTTAAAGAAGAAATCTTTAGTCTGAGTGGGTAGATATGGGAGTCATAGAATTTGGAATGAACAGTTAAATGTGTGGGTAGGATGTGTATAAATGTGTTAGAGTGTAATACAGAGGTGGTGGGAACAATGTAGTCAGCTCTTTGAAGCTTAGCTAGATTAATCATTATTTGTTGGTCCTGTTTAAAAGACTGTACCTTTGCTTACTGGATTCTGGGTCAAGTGCTTATTTTATGAGGGGGTTTGGGACATGGAATGTGTGGATGTGTTAGATATTGTAGCTTGTTGTATGTATGGAGGAGATGTGTGAATGAGTGAATACCTGGGTATTTGTAAAGATGATGTCTTGGGAGTAGGTTCTTGAATGCAGGGTGGGGGGGTGTGTGAAGGAGAGGAGTATGCAGGTTTTACAGTTGTGGTCAACATTATTGGCACCCTTGAAGTTCAACCCCTTAATGTCCAATATCTCCTAAAAAAAAGTGGCCAGTGAAATGGCTTTGGACTATATATGCACACATATTGGACACATAAAAGAATCAAATAGAGGAGTCACGTGATGCGTGAGTGAGTGCGGACGCTTCCCGCTCGCTCCGGGGCAGCCGCGAGGATAAATCTGTTTTAAAATCTGCATTTCGCCTTCTAACGCTCCCCTTACTTTTGGAGGGTGTCTCGGACGCTGCCCCCTACTCACCGGTGGCATTATTTGACTTGACCATGCCTTTGGCACCGCGGAAAGAGAGAGAGAAAGCCTCCAAAGCCGGGCCTGCTACACCGGGGCTAACTCAGCCGGCCTCTCCGGGAACGGAGAGTATAGATTCTGCACCAGCGGAGCTCGCAAAAGAAGTGGTTAAGCTCCTGGACCCGAAATTCGACCTGCTCCTAAAAAAGCTGGATAACTTGGAGGATTCGCTAGCTGACCTGGGGAAACGAGTGGATGAAGTAGAGCATCGGGTCACCAGCCTTGAGAGCGAGGAGGGGCGTCGGGAGAGAGAGGCGGCACAGCATGCGCAGCAAATGCAGGACCTGCAACAAAAGATTGATGACTTAGAGAACAGATCGCGCCGCAATAATCTACGTATCCTGGGCATAGGTGAGGAGCAACCTGACGGCGAGTTGCTCCCCTTTTTGGAATCTTGGCTTCCGGAGGCCTTGGGCCTGGAGGACCTGCGAGGCCTCCTCAAAATTGAGCGCGCACACCGGCTAGGAGCCCACAAGACAGAAGATGCCAGGCCACGTGTGGTGATCTTGAAGATTCTCAATTTCCAACACAAGGTCCTAATCCTGCAGGCCTACAGAAAACTGCCTGAGCTGCTGCTGAAAACCGGAAAATCCTAATGTTCCAGGATTATTCAGCGCAGGTGGCTGCAAAAAGAGGGAATTTGCTCCAGTCTGTGCGGAACTGTTTCGCCGCAAGGTTCGTTTTACACTGGCTTTTCCGGCCCTCCTGAGAGTTACCTTACACGGGAAAGTACACCTCTTTGAACAAGCCGGTAAGGCAAAACAATTTCTGGCGAAACTGCCTGCTGAACCTGCGGCGGAGTCCTGATTACTGCTTCAGCGGCTCTATGAGAATGTCTGCATGGAGGAGACATGCTTACCCAGTTGGCTGGGTCCCTGCAATGGTGTGGTGGCCTGGAGACGGAGGAATCTGATCTTTGTCCTGGTGGCAGAGGAGAACTCGGACGGAATCCTGGACTTTCAGTTTAGCTTACTGTGTATTATGCAAGGATTTAATTTGTTTCTCTCTCTCTTCTCTTTCTCTCTTCTCTTTCTTTATTACCCTGCTATGCTATCCTGGGTTATGTTTCCAAGGGCTGCGGTGCTGTGGTGCTGCACTCGCACTCTTGATGGGGTGCGTGGGGAGCGGGGAAGATCCTCGGGGCTGCCCCGAGGCATTGCTAAGACTCGGGCCTCAGTCGAGGTACTGAGTGTATGGATGGTGATAGTTTTAGGGGGGGTAGAGATAGGAGGGAGGAGGCGGGTGGATGGGGGTGAGGGGGGGAGGGGGTGAGGGGGTGGGGGGGTGGGTGGCTGAGGGGGGGTGGGGGAGGAGGGGAGGTGGGGGGATTCTAGACAACGGGAAACCTATGGGCAAGTCGTTTCCTTCCCTCCCATTTCTGGCCAGAACTGGGTCTCTCCATGGGTGGTTTTGCCCTGAGTATAGAGCTCAACTATGTGATGGTGGGGTAGGGGCTGGGCTGCCCCGCACACAATCCCAGCTGTTTCATCCTAGGAAGGTCTGCATCGAGAGAATACATTACCCTCCCTGATTTGCACTTTGTAACCTGGAATGTCGGTGGCATCACCACTCCAGTGAAGCGCACCAAAATTCTGCAAGCTCTCAGACGGCAAAAAGCCCAGGTGGCTCTGTTACAAGAGACGCACTTGACGGCTACAGAGCATGCCAAATTAAAGCGGGATTGGGTCGGGACAGTCCTGTCCGCGCCCTCGGACACTCGGAGAAAGGGGGTGGCAATTTTGATCCACAAAGGTTTAACCTGCGAGGTCCTTAAGGTAGATTCTGACCCCCAAGGTAGATTTCTGTTTGCCCATGTCAAGCTTCAAGGAGAAGAAATGTTTCTTGGGACTGTGTATGCCCCCAATAGTTACAATCATGATTTTTTCAAGAATATTCTGCATAAAATTCTGGGGGCCCCAAAGATACCGATGGTGATAGCAGGGGACTTTAATTGCCCCCATGATCCTTCCTTAGACCGTTCCCGTCCTTCCACAGGGAGGGGATGGAGTAAGCGGGGCATAGGGTACCTTTGTGAGCTGGGGGGACTAGTGGACGCCTGGCGAGTGTTAAATCCTACCAGCAGAGACTACACACATCTGTCACGAGCCCACCAAACCTGGTCGAGAATTGACTTTCTTTTGGTATCACAGCAATGGTTTGGGAAGGTGTCCTGCGCAGAGATTGGACCCATTATCGTCTCAGATCATGCCATGGTCAGTTTGACCTGGCGCGGTGAGCGGGAGAGTTCCGCCAACTGGTCTTTCCCCAGCCACCTGGCGACTAGGACGGAGTTTCGAGACTTTGTGACCCAGCGCTGGGCGGAATACGTTGAGTTCAATGAGGGGACAGTTGCCTCGCTGGCCTCCTTTTGGGAGGCGGGGAAGGCGGTTCTCCGAGGGCATATAATAGCCTATGTCGGAGCGGAGCGGAAGAGAGTTAACGCTGAGATACTTCGGTTGTCGAGAGAGCTCCGTACGGCCCAGACAGTAGCCTCTGGGCGGCAGAGTGGTCTGCCGGACTACCTGGAGCTACAGAAGCGCCTGAATGACTTGTTGCAGGAGAGGGCCATTCAGTAGCAACAATATTATCGCCACCAGTTTTTCCGTTATGGAGACCGGTCTGGGAAATTGCTGGCCCGCTTAGTGAGGGACCCAGTGGGTTCCCGTCGGGTGATGGTGATTAAGGACACTGAGGGTAGGAGACATACTAGGGCGGCAGAGGTAGCTCGTGTCTTTCGCGCCTTTTATGAGCAACTGTATGCTTCCGAGGATGGGGATACATCTTCCATGGAGGACTTCCTGGGGCGTGTGTCGCTTCCCCGGGTGGGGACGGCGCAGCTGGAAGTGCTTAATCATGAGATAACCGGAGTGGAGATTCAGAAAGCGATTCGCCCTGGCAAAACGCACAAGGCTCCCGGCCCCGACGGTTTTACATATGAAGCGTACAAGCTATTGGAGATTTTGGTGGTCCCGACCTTGGCGGCATTGTATGCCGAGGTGGTGGACTCCGGCTCCTTCCCTAGGGATATGCGCACGGCCCGCATTACGTTAATCCCGAAGCAAGGCAAGGACCTGGAGGATCCTGCCTCCTACAGGCCCATCTCGTTAATTAATGTCGATCAGAAGCTCTTTGCTTCGATTCTGGCTGCGCGGCTCCAGCTGTTTTTGCCGGAGTTAGTGGGATCCCATCAAGCAGGCTTCGTTAAAGGCCGGGACGCCTCGGTAAATATTAGTAAGGTGTTACTGGGTATGGAACAGACACAGTTGGCGAGGGACCCGCTGCTACTTGTCAGTCTAGATTCCGAAAAGGCTTTCGATAGGGTGTCATGGCGTTATATGTTTGCGGCCCTGGGGCGATTCGGCTTTCAAGGGGCGTTCTTGCGGGGGCTACAAGCCTTATATGCTGCTCCCCGAGCTGTGGTCGATGTTGGCGGAACCTGCTCTTCCCCCTTTCTGTTGCAGCATGGTACGCGGCAGGGTTGCCCCCTTTCTCCTCTTCTTTACGTCTTACAATTAGAACCTCTCCTACTCTCGCTGATAGAATCCGAACAGATTAAGGGGGCTACCTGGCGGGGTGGGTGCCTTAAGGTGAGTGCGTTCGTGGACGATCTTCTGCTGTGTTTGACGGAGCCGATGGAGTCCCTCCCGGAAGCTCTACGCTTGATCGAGCGATTTGGCGGGTTCTCGGGGCTTCGCATTAACCGCACGAAATCGATGGTTCTAGATGTCAAGAATCAGTCGCGGGGTAAGTGGCGGGGTGCTTTCCCGCTTCAATGGGCGGAGGGGCACATACGTTATCTAGGTGTTCATATCCCGGCATGTCTACGCTCCCTATATGAGGTAAATATTCGCCCCCTCTTGCACGCTACGATTTCACGGCTGCGGTGCTGGAGGGATCTACCCTTGTCTCTGATGGGGCGGGTTGCCTTGGTGAGGATGATAGAGTGGCCACGGTGGCTATATTTGTTGAGGAACCTTCCCCTTTGGTTGGGTAGACGGGACATGCGGGAGTTGCATGGTCAGGTTGGTCGTTATCTGTGGAGAGCCAAGAGAGCACGTGTTGCGTTGGAGACGCTTATGCGGCCAACTGAGGAAGGTGGTCTGGGTTTGACCTCCCTGAGATTATATAATTTGTACTATATGACGAGGAGGATAAGTGATCTGGTTTTGGGAAATGCCGAACGACTGCCGATTGATCTGCTCGACCAATTTTCTGAGCAGTGGCATAGGGTGTACTTGCTCCACTGTGGGGTTGCGGCGTTGCCGCGGGAATGGCGGGAGTCCTTCTATCTGCGTACGATACGAGTGGGATGGAAATTTTTATGTCGCCACCGGGCTAGGCCCTGGAGAGTGACGGACTGTCTGCCCTTGCGAGGTAATGGTGACTTTGCACCGGGAAGGCTTGGCAGGGGAGGACAGCTTTGGCAGTGGGCTGGAGTCGAGTATATTGGACAATTGCGCCTGGAGAGTTCAGATCGGCTTGACTCTTTTCAGGAGCTGGTGAAGAAACACAATTTGCCGAAGGAGACCTTTTACTATTATCTGCAGGTGCGCCACTACGTGGGTAGCATCCCAGGGAAGAGGGACTTCTTGACCTCTGACGGTAGCCTCTGGCTACTACTGGAACAATGTCAGGCTTCCCCTGCTGCTGGGCAAATACGGGAGCTGTTGTTCCCCCCGGGCGGCTTGGGGAAGTTTGTGTGGTTGGTGGAGCGATGGCATCGGGATGGTTTGGTGGAGTTGACGGTGGAACTGGTGGGGATGGCTTTTCGCAGAATCCGGGTGCTCTCTGAGGCCGTTCGGTACAGGGAGTTGCAGTTTAAGCTCCTGTGGAGAGCGTATGTGTCTGAGGCTGGGGCGAGGAAGATGGGACTCTTGCTGTCTGATGTGTGTGCCCTCTGTAATAACGAAGTGGGTACCCTGTTTCACCGATTTTGGTCCTGCCCTAGGATTCAATTATTTTGGAGTATGGTGCGAAGCAGACTGCTCCTTTGGGTGGGTGGGGGGGTGACTCTGCACCCTGTGTGGTGTTTGTTTCATGTAGGACCCTCAGGGGTACAGGGGACGGACGCCCAGAGGCAGCTGTGTGCGAAAAGTTTCTTAGTAGCAAAACATTGTATCCTCCGACAATGGCTTTCCGAGGGTGGTCCGGGGATAAGAGAGTGGGAAGCTCTGATGGGGGATCTCATGAGGATGGAGGGCCGAACGGCCCGGCTACTGGGAGGTCCCGTGCTATCCCGATTCCTTCTCATCTGGGCTCCCTTGCTCAATCCCCCGGGGGCGGGTCTTGCGGGGGACTTGGCGCAGGCTTAGGTCAGGCTTACGAGACTGGGCGCTGCCCCACCTTGGGAGGGGAGGTGTTCCCTGAAGATGGTTGGAGAGACCTGTAGGGGTTCTTCTTCTGGTTTCTGGCAGGGGGGGGGGGGGGGGGGGGGGTTAGGGGTAAGGAGGGCGGGGGGCGGGGAGGGGGGGTTGATTAGGTGGTTGATTAGGTAGTCGGGATTGCTCGGGCTGGTGCCTGGGGTGGTAGTCCACTGGCTTTGGCCCGTTCAGTGCTGGCCTTGACCTACAGACTCGAGCCAGCCCACGTGACGGTGAGGAATCCTGAGCTAAATCCCTTGTATTTCATTCCACGTATTTAAGTTCCTTGTATTTACTTTTCTGTGGTGCATTCCTTGCTGTTCTATTTGTGCAGGCTAGCCCCCTGGCTATAAGCCTGCTCCCTAGTTATCCCCAGCATTTCTCCCTGAAAGTTTATCTTTGAAAACTGTTCATTTTCATCTGCTGTTCTAGATGTGAGGCTTGACAGCTCGCTGAACTGTATGCTTTCTGTGAAAACAATAAAAAACGAATTTACAAAAAAAAAAGAATCAAATAAAACAAGATCAATTAAAAAAGAAACAATAGGAAACAGTATAAAAACTGGAACATTGGCAGGACATGATTATTCAAGATGCAACAACGCTTAGAGCATTGCACGCCATTCCGCTCTGCAGAGTAAGCTCTTATTGTTCTACTCCATCTGCATCATTTTCAGATCAGCTCCACTAACATCAATTCCTTTACAAGGAGGCTTTTCCACATTTCCAACTCTATTCCAAAAAAATTGTGGGCACCACGACACAACGCTGTGTTTCAAGTCTTTGCTCTTCCTCAAGCGATCTGCCCCAACCTAATTCCATTTCCTTTTTATACTCCTCCTTCTTACTCTGCTTATCAGGTGACACAAACCAAAAAATGGTGCCAAAATCTAGGTTATATGAAAGGATGCTCTCAGAACCGCTATTAAGCTGGATAATATTAAATACTTTATGGGCTACATGGTTTTCTTCATAATAAGCTCCACCAATCGATCTCTGAATTAAGGCCATGAGGTGACATCGAATGCACTTTAAAAATCCATTTTTGTTCAAGATAATGCAATCTTGAGGCTCTATCCCTCCTTTATAAATCTGTAGGTACATGATCAATGACTGTACATCTCAAATCCTCAAATGTATGTCCACTTTGTACACAATGGGAAACCATGGGAGCTGATAAGACCTTCAGATTAATTTGAGATCTATGTTCCTGTAATCACTTCTTTATAATTTGTGTAGTCTTCCCAATATATTTAAATCGACAGGGACAGGAAATCAAATAAATCACAAAAGCAGTTAAACACGAAGTGCCATACTGCTTCCTATATGTTATATTTGTCCCCGGATCCGTCCATTCTAGTCCAGAGATAATATTACTGCAGACTGCACATGACAAACACGCAAAGTGTCCTTGATCCTGATTGAGCGATCCAGCATTAGTCTGTCTCAGGGTGTTGTAAATAATTAAATACCCTATATTACACCCTCACTTATAAGCCTCCATAAGGGATCTTTGAAAGCAGGCATGGAGGGCTAAAATATGCTAATGCCACTTTAATATTTGAGCTACCGCTGCAGCAATCGGCATATAAGGAAGTACTCCTACAAATTTCTCAAAATCCCCCTTTCTTGCAGTCAGTGTTTGTTGATCCTGCCACCATTCTGGATTTCGGAGTAGAACAATAAGAGTTTACTCCACAGAGTGGAATGGCGTGCAATGCTCTTAGTGTTGTTGCATCTTGAAGAAGTTTGTCAGAAAAGCTAAGTATATCCTAATATACTTAAACACAGCCCAGTGTCACCAAAAACACAATGGAATACAAACTCACAATCTCCTTCATCCTATTACTGTCCCTACTGACCCACAAACTCACAAACGCATACACACACCAATCTAACACAAATTCCCCAACTACCATACCCATCATAGCTACACACCTCAGACACCTGCTCTACCAATATCATAACAACCCACACATAACTATCAAACACAGACCATACAGCAGACTCAACCACATCAACCGAACAACCTCCACACAAATTACCTAACCTGCCGACAAACACCTCCCGACTAAATTCATACTACTCGACGCCAGATCCATCAGGAATAAAATCCCTGTTATAACAGACTTGGTTAAAGACAAACTCCCGGACTTCCTATGCATAACAGAGACGTGGTTATCAGACACCGACACCATACTAACCAACTGAAAATAAATGGATACGACCTACACACATGCCATAGAAACCAATAATGCGGGGGCAGAGTCTTAATAATCAGTAAGCAAAAATACAAAAACACCCCAAGCGTATGCACCCACATAGACGGCATAGACCTTCTAAAAGTCAAAAATAGAAACTTCTCAATATGCCTGCTCTACAGACCACCATCCCCCTAAGCATGACAACCTAAACACAATACTTGAATCTGCATGTCGTGCCCTCATGAAGAAGCCCCTTATCCTACTGGGGGATTTCAACATCCCAACAACCAACACCCAACATGCATCATCATTTATTGACACAATGTCTGACATGGGTTACTCCCACATAATAAACATGCCCATACACTCCAAGGGAAATCCCCTAGTTCTTGTATCCCTCCCTGCCTCTATGCTTACACTGCATTCAGCCCCCATCACACAACAAGTCCCCTGGTCAGACCACCATATAATAACATTCCAGATACAGACACCCATGTCCTTACCTATAATAAATCTAGACCATCCGAAAAAAAGATTCAAACACTTCAATAAAGAATACTTCCTAAATGAAATCCTACCAAAACTATACTCAACACAACCTGACCTAGACTTATCCATAGATAACTGGAACACGGCTATCCAAAAAGCAGCCAGCACACCCCACAACCTCTCTAAAACATTCCAAAAAATCTCAGAAAAATGGTTCACCAAAGAGTTAGCTGACTCAAAAAGACAGCTAAGAAAATGTGAACACAAATGGAGACACAACAAGTCCCCAGAAAACAACACATATACATGTCAACCCTGAAAAGCTACAAAGACGCCACCCACAAAGCTAAAAAAGACTACCACACTACAAAACTAACAAACTCCCTCAACCGACCACGTGAACTATTTGAGATCGTCAAAACACTAACAAATACAACCCAAAATGATACAATCACCACAAACAAACATACAAACTCTAGCAGACCACTTTGAGGACAAACTAAAAGTGAAGAACCCCAACATCCCCTTCAGACAAACACACCACCCCCAAAACACCACAATGCTGAACACCTTTCATCCAACAGACAAAAAGCAACTCTTGAACACCATAACCAAAATAAACACCACCACATCCCCACTAGACACCTGTCCAGTCTCCTGGATCAAGGCAAGTAAACCAGAACTGGCCCCATACCTACTCCAGATAACCAATCAATCCATACAGCAAGGGATAATGCCAAATGAACTAAAACAATCCATGATTCGTCCAATCCTGAAGAACAAAAACCTTGACAGCAAAGACCCTACCTCATACAGACCCATTACCAATATACCATTTGTAGCAAAATTAATCGAGAAAACAATTCAAAATCAACTGCAAGACTTTATAGACACTGTTACACCCCTAGATGAACAACAATACGGATTCTGCCCCTTCCACGGGGTCGAATTGCTATTACTGGTCCTCTTCGATGCCTTTATGCGTGGCATGGACAACATTAAACAAACATTCATACTCATTTTCCTAGACATAACTGCTGCCTTTGATAATGTTGACCACAACAACCTCCTTGCAAGACTCACACAAATTGGAGTAACAGGTACAGCACACAAGTGGTTCCATTCATACATCCCAGACCGCACTCAACAAGTGAAAATAGGGAACGAAACCTCTAACAAATTCAGACAGGAACAAGGAATCCCCCAAGGGTCAGCACTATCCACACTATTATTTAACATATACTGTACCTGCAACCAATATGCAATATCTTCAAGAAATTCAAAGTAAAGTACCACATCTATGCAGATGACATCATGGTATACCTCCCCATAGATGACTCAAACACCACTCAACACATACTGGAATCCTGCATTTTAGAAGCGCAAACCTGGCTAGAATTAAACAACCTGTCCATAAACTTTAAAAAACCCAAATACTCTACATATCAAGAAACTCAAACTTCACCCTGCCCCAAACATTCAAACTCCTTGACACAACCCTCCCTGTTAAAAAAGAAGTGAGATATCTAGGCGTCATATTGGATCAATCTCTAACGTTATCTGCCCATATAAAACAAATAACCAAGTCAGTCTATTTCAAGCTAAGAACATTACAACACCTCAGACACCTCCTAGACACCCACGATTTCAGATCAATAGTTCATGCACTGATCATACCCCACTTTGACTTTTGCAACAGCCTCCTAAACAGTATCCCAAAAAAATATCTCAAACAATTACAAACAACACAAAATGTAACCGCAAGAATTGTATGCGAAGCCCGCTTATCGGACCACATAACACCCCTACTATACAGCCTTCACTGGCTACCAGTAAATAGCAGAATCCAATATAAAACAATAATGTTTATATTCAAGGTGATCAACGATATTGCTCCATCACACCTGTCAACACTAATAACCCAATCAACCAGCACTAGATCAACAAGAACACACTCCCAGAACACCTTAGCATTCCCACCCACCTACCACAAAACCAAGCAAGTTACGAGTAACAGAGCATTTTCACTAACTGCACCCAGGGTTATGGAATAACCTCCCAACATATTTACTGCGACGTCTCCAGTTGGGCCCAAGGGCTTACAAGCTGGAAACGGCCTTATATGTCCTCCTCTGAATAAAGTTCCCTTTGTTGTCACCAGGGTATTCTGGGACTTGTAGTGATTTTTACTCTTGAAGGACAAATGTAGCTGAGTCGGTGGTTGTAAGGCAGCAAGAAAATTTATTGTGGGGATTTCCAGGGCATTCAAAGTTCAGTACACAACAAAAGCAGAAGGATACATCTCCAACATAAAGATGAAATCAGGATAATGAGAATGACGTAACAAAACCTTTTCCAGTGTTCAGCTGTTCTGCTTCTCTTACACACTCACACCGAGGACTGCCTCATGTGGTCAGTTAACAGCAACACAGGTAAACTTATAACAGCTGTGGTTTTTCTTTTGAAAGCAAACTTCTTCACAGCACTGCTTCTTAACTTCAGCAAGTAATAAAACTCAGTGAAACACAGAATTAGCTTTCCTCAGCTCAAAGCAGGAACTGCCCTTATTTCCTACACAGTTTCACAGATTCTCAGTTCCATTCAACACTGCAGAATCTTCTCTTAAAGATAATGAACAGTCCATTGGAATGGGGTCATATTCACAATTAGGCAAACAATAATCTACTTGCATTCCTTCAATTGCATCAGGGCAAACAGTATCTCTCTCAGGATTATAAGCTTTCTCAAACTTTCTCTCTTTCAAGAACTCCTGAAATTGTTTCCACAGCAATTCAGCGTGTACAAGCACCTTTAGATTAGGGGAGTGAACCTTTTCCTCAGAAAACAGCTTTCTTAATGCTTCTAGCTTTGGAGTTTCAAAGGCTGTACTTTTATCAGGGCTATGGCTTTTCTCATATGAAAAACTCTCTATCCACTTCTTAACAGTAGACGGTGAGGACTCAGCTTCCTGACCTTTATAACTGGCAAATTGTCTCTCTGCTGAATTATCAGTAATGAAACTGCTGGCTTTACCTTGGGGATGTTTCCTCAGACCAACGCTGCTTTCTTTCCTCCTGGGTTCCTCCAGCCTCTGAAATGCAGCCTCCTTATGTCCTTCTCCAGTCCCTCTGAGGTAGCTGCTTCCTTGGGAGATTTCCTCTGGCTTTCTCCTCCAGCTAAGCACATCTTCAGCTTCTTTCTCTCCTCCCTCACCTTTCCAACTCCAACAGCTGTTCCTGTTCCTTTCTCCACGTCCAGCTCTCCTCCGTTCACCTGTGCCTCTGCCTTCTGTTGCTGTCTCCGTATCTGTACCTCCTGTGCCTGTCTCTCCTGTGTTCCTTGAGTCAGTGCTTCTTCCCTTGATTCTTTCTCTGTCCGTTTTGCTTTGCTCCACTCGTGGTTTTAAACACTGCTGCCTGCTGGGCATTCCCTGTTCTCTGCACCTGTGTGACCAATCAGCAGGGAAGCCTGTCTCCACCCCTGAGCTAGGGCGTGGCCTGAATTTAGCAGGGAGCTGACTTTTCTTCTTATCTGGCTTGTAATTCTCCTGCACATGTGCACTGCCATTCATTTCAAAGGGGAATTCAGGATTTTCTTCAAGTTCCATATCTTCCAGAGAGCTTTCATCACTACATTACGTGCAACCAAAGACATCAAAATGTTCAGAAAAGAACTAAAAACCTTGCTATTCACCCAACATTTTGGTGATCATAAAGAAGACACTGGCTTGCACCACGAACCAACACAAATACCACCCGCACAATGACACCCTCACCACACCAACTGTAAACAATACTGAATCCTGTAATTGCACATAGTTTTGTAAGATGATTTCTGTATTGTAAGATGATTGCTATTAATTGTACATAGTTTTGTAAGATGATTTCCTTAAGTAACAATCCTATCTTGTGCATAGTTAAAGCTGTTACAACCTAATCATGTTAAACCTTGTCTGATATAAGAAATGTTGTTCCTTTGTAAACCGCTCCTGATCTTGGGAAGGAGCGGTATAAAAATAACAATAAATAAATAAATATCTGAGGGATCACATTTATGTGTTACCCTTAGATTGCTTTTTTAGGCTTTGTAGCCACTCTTTAAAAGAAAAAAAAGGGAGGACTTGCTACAAGAGAGGTATGGTAACCTTTCCAGGCAAGTGATCTGACAAAAAAGTAATATTGTTTAAGTTTATTTGCTTTGGTTCAGGTGATAAGATTAGGTATGTTTGATGCGGTTTTCACTTTATTTTTGGGATAACACAATAGTGAACCTCTTTAGTCTTCAAGTGAATGTTAGAACATGATTATTGACACTTTTATAAACAATTCAAATCAGTTTGAAGAGAAACACCACATTCCCATGGCAGTAAAATTAGACGCACCTGTGATCAATTGTCAGTACTCACATGACTTGAATCAACCAATGAATGATGGCTATAATATTTAAAATGGCCACATGCACTTCATGTTCTATTTTCACAATGGTGAAGACAAGAGAGCTGCCTGAGACCATCAGAAAAGCCATTATCACCAAACATCAAACTTTAAAGGGGTACAAGGCCATCTCCAAAGACCTTGCAATTCCACTGTCTACAGTTCGCAATGGTTTTTTTTGTTGTTGTTTTTTTTTATTTTTTATTGCTGATTTCCATTATACAAACAGGAAAACCAAACAAAAATGAATATATATATATGTATATATACAATCCAAGAACTCATCATGTACATAGCAATTTCATAAAGTCCACCAAACAAAAGAAGAGAGGGTAAAAATCAAAAGAAAAAAAGCCACCAAAATGTAAAAGTTTCCTGTACACAGCTCACACTATATATAGCTCACTACGCATTCAAATGTAAAAAATGTAAATATTTCCTGTACACTGATCACACTGTACATAACTCACCACGCAATCAGCTTCTCACCACTCACACACACACACGCCTCGACTTATCACTGCATGCACACATCCATGCACTTGATTTGTTTGCTGTGTAATCCACTTTGATTTCAGGATAAAGTGGTATATAAATCCTTTTAACTAACTAACTAACTAAATAAATAAATAATAAAATAAAATAAACAGAAACACCTGATCCATAGCTACTGTAAATAAACAATACCCCATTTTGTCTATTACCAAACTGGCTATAAGGTCAGCTATTCTTCCCTCTTAAGAAACCTTCAAGATGGGAAGGGTCAAAAAATGTATAAGAAACACCCTGCAGTGAGACCAAACATTTACAAGGGAATTTAAGAAAAACATTTGCCCCCATTGACAAACCCCGAGGTCTTAACATAAGAAAAGCTTGACACTGCAGCTGCGTGGAGCGAGATATATCCAGGAAGACAGAAACTGTCTTCCCACAAAATAACTCATTCCTTTTCTTGAAGTATAATTTCATAATCAAGTTCTTATCTGACTCAGAGAGACATGAAACTAATAAAGTAGCCCACACAGGAATCTCATCTTTAGAAGACTCCAAGAAGGCTGTCAAATCTAAACTCTCAGAAGAAACCAAATGTTCCATTTTCTTTGCCCCCTCTGAACTAATTGGCACTTTGAGGTCCCAAGGCAAATAAAAGACATTATTAGCTTGGAAACTCTCAGCATCATGAAAACATAACACTTCTTTAAGATATTTTTTAAATAAAATCAGAGGAGACAGGAAACGTCTACAAGAAAAATTCAAACATTCCAGTTTCTGTGCCCTGGAGGTGTTTTCCAAAGCCTCGATATGATGGTGAATCAGCAAGCTATCCTTAACAGATAAAGTAGCTACAGCTTGCAATGTAGAAAGCTGACCAGCGACCCTAACACAATGGGATTCTAACTTAGTAATTTGGTCCTCATATTGAGTAAACTTTGCCACTGACTGAACAGTAAAAGCAGAAAATTGCTGCAGTGAGCCTGAGAGTGATGCCTCCACATGAGAGATGAGGTCCCACAGATATTTCAAGGACACATCCCCTGGAGATGATCATAAGAACATAAGCAATGCCATACTGGGTCAGACCAAGGTCCATCAAGCCCAATATCCTGTTTCCAACAGTGGCCAATCTAGGTCACAGGTACCTAGCAGTTTCCCCAAAAGACAGGTTCCACAATGCTTGTATTGGGTCAAGCAGTGGATATTCTGGGTCCCAATAGTTTATGGAACTTTCCTCCAGGAACTTGTCCAAACCTTTTTTATACCTAACAGTTTTTACTACATCCTCCAGGAGTCAGTACTGACTCGAAGGCACACATTGCATTGCCGGTAGCAAATTCCAGAGTTTGATTACGCGTTGAGTGGAAAAATATTTTCTCTTATTAGTCTTAAACAGTTTACTCTGTAGCTTCATTGCATGTGCCCTAATCTTTCTACTTTTTGATGGCGTAAACAATTGTTCCATTCCATTCATTAATTCATAAACTTCTATCATATCTCGCCTCAGCCGTCTCTTTTCCAGTTTGAAGAGCCCTAACCTTTTAAGCCTCTCTTCATAGGGATATCCTTCCATCCTCTAAGATTTTTGAGGCTCTTCTCTGTACTTTTTCTAATTCCACTATATCCTTGTAAAGATACGGCAACCAGACTTGCACACAATATTCAAGGTATGGTCACACCATGGAATGATATAGAGACATTATAATATCCTTTGTTTTATTTTCCATTCTTTTACTAGCATTCTATTTGCCTTCTTGGCTGTTACGGCATACTGGGTGGACGGTTTCATTGTGTTATCCACGATGATGCCTAAATCTTTTTCCTGGGTGGTGGTTCCTAATGTGAAACCTTGCATCGTGTAATCAGTAGGTGCATAACTTTGCACTTGTCCACATTAATTTCATCTGCCATTTGGATACCTGGTCTTCCAATTTATCAAGTTGCTCTTGCAATTTTTCACAATCCTCTTGGGTTTTAACAACTTTGAATAACTGATTACCTCACTCGTTGTTCCTATATCCAGGTCATTTACGAACATGTTAAAAAGCAGCAGACCCAGCACAGATCCCTAGGGTACTCTACTATTCACCTTTCTCCATTGGGAAAATTGGCCATTTAGCCCTACTCTCTGCTTTCTATCTTTTAACCAGTTCCTGATCCACAATAGTCCACTGCCTTCTATCCCATGACTTTTTTTAATTTCGCCAAGAGTTTTTCATGAAGGACCTTATTAAAGGCTTTCTGAAAATCCAGATACACTATATCGACTGGCTCACCTTTGTCTATGTGCTTATTCACACCTTCAAAAAAATATAAACAGATTAGAAAGAGAAGACCTTCCTTGGCTAAAGCCATGTTGGCTTTCTCCCATTAAACCATGACTATCTACATGTAAAGTAATTTTGTTTTTTTAATGGTTTCTACCATCTTGTCCAGTACTGACTTCAGGCTCACTGTTCTATAGTTTCCCTGATCACCCCTGGAACCCTTTTTAACAATTGGTTTTACATTGACCATTCTCAAGTCTGCAGGTACTCCATGTGATTTTAATGATAGTTCACAGATTACTAATCGTAGATCTGCAATCTCGTATTTCAGTTCTTTTAACACCCTTGGATGTATACCATCTAATCCAGGTGATTTGCTATCCTTTAGTTTATCAAATAGTTGTAATACATCTTCCTGGATTATCAATATTTCTTGCAATTCTTCTGATGCATCACCTTTAAATACTATTTCAGTCATGGATAACTTCCCTACATCTTCTTCAGTAAAGACCGAAACAAAGAATTCATTCAGTTTCTCTGCTATGGCCTTGTTCCTGCTTAGAGTCCCTTTTATCTCTTTATCATCTAATAGCTCAACTGACTCCCTCACAGGTCTTTTTTTATGAATGTACTTGAAAAAGTTTTGATTATGCGTTTTTGCTTCCACAGCAAGTTTTTTTTAAATTCTTTCTTTGCCTGCCTTATCAATGTCTTGCATCTAACTTGCCAGTTCTTATGTTGTTTACAGTTTTTGTCATTTGGCTCTTTTTTCCATTTCCTGAAAGATGCTTTTTTGGCAACAGCCGCCTCTCTGACTTCACCTTTCAACCAAGCTGGCGTTTTTTTGGATTTCCTTCCACTTTTATTGAACTGTGGAATACAGTCAGGGCTTCGAAGATAGTATTTTTAAACAACACCCATGCTTAATGTAAATCTTAACCTTTGCAACTGCTCCTTTTTGTTTTTTTATGAACTATTTTCCTTATTTTATCATAGTTCCTTTTGAAAGTTTAAAGGTAGTATTATAGATTTCCTTGACGGCCTTCCTCCATTTATTAAATCAAACACAATCATGCTATGATTACTATTGCCAAGTGGCCCCAACATCCTTATCTCTTGCACTAGATCTTTTGTTCCACTAAGGGCTAGGTCCAAAATGGCTTCCCCTCTTTTCGGTTCATGAACTAACTGCTCCAAAAAGCAGTCATTTATTTCATCTATTTATTTATTTATTGAACGGTTTTATATACCGCCTTTCAGAAAAATCAAAGTGGTTTACACAGAACAAAACTTAAACATTACATTGAAATTTATTAAACACTATTAAACTTATTAAACACTTATTAAACTTATTAAATACTAACAAGAACTCAATATTTTCACATTGTCCCTTCATTGAGCTAAGCCCAAATGAATAGCTCATCCTTCGGTTCAATCTAACTATAACACTACTCACTCTACATTCTCACTAATACCTTCCTTCTCTTCTCTTTCTCCATTCAGTTTCATCTACCTCGTTTGTCCCACACTAACTCACGTTAGGAATTGCCTACGGGACCCATTTCCATTGTATATAGTTACCTATATGAACCATACCTTTGTATATAGTTTCATAATATTATTACTATAACCAAATGTTTAATGTAATTAACAGTCTATTGTATATAGTTCACAGAAGTTCCATGTAAAAACAGCTCTATTCACTGTTTCCTAAATTGTTCATTGTAAACCGCACTTGATCTTTGGAAGGTCGCGGTATATAAGCAACTGTTAAAATAAATAAAATAAATAAACAATTGGTATTACAGTGAACAATAAATTATACATAATAGAAAAGGTAATTTGAGGGTTACAATACTGAGTAAATGTTGATTAGATATGTAGATAGCTTAAACATATGTACATATTTAAAATATTTACAAGTTTAAATATCATTTCATCCTATCTGAGCAAGGAAAGATTTATTGTAGTTCACTAGAATTATTAATGTGATAATGTGGAGAGTTGAGTATTGTAAGATACTGTAGGGGAAGGGAAAAAGTAAGTTGTATATTAGTGAATAAGAGTATACATGAGATTTAAGTGGGAAATATTTCATCTATTGGGAATGAGTCTTCAAAGTACTCTAAAAATAGGTGAGTTTTAAGTTCTTTTCTAAATACTGAAAGATCTGTGATATCTCTGAGTTTATCAGGCAGAGCGTTCCATATTAATGGAGCATTGAAGCTGAATGCCCTATTTGTTGTAGATTTATTGAGTTTTGAAAAGTTGTTTGGAACAAGTAAAATGTTCAGGTTCCTTTGTCTCACTGTTCTGGTCCTTAAATGAATTGTCAGTAGGTCAGTTAGATATGATGGGGCTATATCTCTTATCAGTTTGAATGTTGTCATGATAACTTTATATTTTATCCTGCTTTGTAAAGGTAACCAGTGAAGTTTGAAACTAGAAACTTTATCTCCCTGGCATGTCCTGCCAGGACTCTGACCCAGTCAATACCAGGGTAATTGAAATCACCCATTATTATTACAGTGTTGTAACTTTTGTTAGCTTCCCTGATTTCTTTGAGCATTTCATCATCCATTTGTTCATTCTGGCCAGGCAGTCAGTAGTACACCCCTACTGCCATTGCCTTTCTCTTTTAACATGGAATTTCAATCCATAGAGATTCTACAGTGTATTTTGTTTCCCACAAAACTTGAATCCTATGTGGCTCAATGCCCTCTCTAACATAGAATGCAATCCCTCCACCAAGTTGATCTACTCTGTCATTGCGATATAATTTGTACCGCACAGCAGCTGCTACTGCTGCTTAGTAAACATACCCCTAATTGTGTCTTTTCAGCTGCTGCCCACAAGAAAAGAGTAGCAGCTATTTTCTTTAGCAAGTAGCTAGGTATTCAGATACTCTCGCAAGTCTCACACAAGCCATACTTGACTATCCTTCAGTTTTCACTGTAAACTCAGTGTCTCTCAATACATCACCTGAAACATGACACACAGGGCAACATTTTATGAAAATAGAGTAACTAACTCAATTTAAACTGAAGGTTAATAATTAGGTCAGATCTTTCCATATTCTCCATGGACAAGCAGGATTGCGTCAGCCACACCTGGTGTCGTCCTCCGGGCGGCGCCATGGGTACGGAAGTGCTCTCCAGAGCTCAGAAACCTTTCTGAGCATGTACAGGTAGACCCCACTTCACTGATCCGCCCCCTGCCTGGCCAGTCTTTTTTCTTCCGCCTTGCCAGCAAGACGGATCTGCTCTCCAGCTACACTTCTATACAGATTTTTCAACCTAGATACCAACTCAATTGCAAGAATATGCCCAAACCGGGTTTTAAAAAATGTACTCACTGCAAGAGGAAGATGAACTGCACCGACACACATGATCTGTGTGTCCAATGTCTGGGAGCCGACCACAGGATCGAGGACTGCATTCAGTGCGCCCGGATGTCTCCACGGGCCAGGAAACACAGAGGACATAAGTTGAAAGAGCTCCTGGCAGCTTCTTCCTCCTCTCAACAAGGCCTCCCTACAGAACCGGCTCCATCGACATCTTCTTCCCCGGCACGGGATGTGCCCGACAGGGCCTCCATCCCCGGCCGTGAAGCTGCAGATCTCCCGGCTCCCGGAGAGCCCACCGCTCCAGTTTCCTGCCCTCCTCAGGAGTCTACCGCGACACCCGGTGCTTCAGAATGCGGGCCCACGACCACAGCTTCCAGCTCGCATGGTTGGGCCCGGCAGGGTGAGCATACCTTACATCATGGTGCCTCCAACGTGGCTCCTGGTTCCGCCCACTCTCTCCTGATTGGATCAGCGCAGAGCAGCCCGGGAACGCGTCATCGCATGGACAATCGCGATGACGCGCATCTCCAGCGACGGAGGACCGCCTCCCCTGTCAGCGCTGAATGGATGTCTCTCGGTGCGGCTCCACACGGCGCCGTTCCTCCCACAGCCCAAGCAGTGGCAGAAGCTACAGACATCGAGGCAGCAGCCGGAGGCACCGAGACCGCGGAGTGAGCAGGCAACACCAGCAAGGTAAACACAGCCGTGCCCCCTGCCGGGAAAGCAAGAGGAGAGGCCGCCCCAGGCGCAGCCTTAATACTGCACCCTCCTCCTCCAGCCCCTGTCCCTGCTCCTATCAGAAAAGGAACAGATCAAGTTCTTCTACCTCCTCCTGCAGCCCCATCCATAAGAAGCGCAGGAGCAGAGCAGTCTCGAGGCACAGGGAGAGGAGCATGACCAACTCGTCTGCCATCCTCAGCCTCCTTACACGCCTGGTGGACCAGACAGCCCCTCCACCTGCCGCAGCCAGACTTGATACTACGAACTCCTTACCAGCCACCCCCGGAAAGGACACCCTGGGGCGTAAGGCGTCGATACACAGTGACCAGGACCTCTCGGCGCACAGAAGCCAGAGAGGCTCGCGCTCCGCCTCCCTATCTCCCCGGTCCCACTCCCCGGACAGCTCGGCAGACGGACAGGAGATGGAGGCGGTCGTAGGCTCCGCTTCCACCGCCCCGCCACCCTCGGAGGGAGGCCCCTCCCTGGACACGGAGAGCCAGCCTCCCCCCACCGAGGATCTCACCTATCCGAAATTCATACGGAAGGTGGTGACTACTTTGGCCCTAGGTGGCCCGGATGCTTTAGGCCAGCCCAGGCCAGAGGTTCTAAAATACCTCAACTCTCCAAAGCCCTCGTTTGCTCTTCCCATTCATCAAGAGTTACACGACAACCGGATGGGATACACCCTAGAATACTGAGGGAACTTGGGGACGTTCTAGCAGCTCCACTGACTGACCTTTTCAATGCCTCGTTGGAGTCAGGAGTGGTGCCAAAGGACTGGAGAGAGGCTCATGTGGTGCCTTTACACAAAAGCGGAAGTAAGGATGTGGTTGAAAACTACAGGCCGGTTAGTTTAACTTCGGTGGTGAGTAAATTATTGGAAACGCTGCTGAAAGAGAAAATAGTGAGGTTTCTGGAGTCCAGCGGATTACAGGATCCGAGGCAGCATGGATTCACCAGAGGCAGGTCTTGTCAGACAAATCTGATTGATTTTTTTGACTGGGTGACCAGGGAGTTGGACCGAGAGAGAGCTCTAGATGTGGTGTATTTAGATTTCCGTAAAGCCTTTGACACTGTTCCTCACAGGTGACTTATAAACAAACTGAGCACCCTAGGGATGGACCCTAAAGTTACTGCTTGGGTTAGAAATTGGTTGGGTGGGAGGCGACAAAGAGTACAAGTAAATGGAGCTCACTCTGAGGAGAAGGATGTTACCAGTGGTGTGCCCCAGGGATCTGTCCTTGGTCCGATTCTTTTTAACATCTTTGTTAGTGATATAGCGGAAGGGCTGTCGGGTAAGGTTTGCCTCTTTGCGGATGATACCAAAATCTGCAATAGAGTAGACACCCAGGAAGGGGTAGATAACATGAGGAGGGATCTAGCTAAGCTTGAAGAATGGTCTAGAATTTGGCAGCTGGGATTTAATGTTAAAAAATGTAAGGTCATGCATTTGGGCTGCAGCAATCCAAGGGAACAATACAGTATAGGAGGTGAAGTACTTTTGTCCACTAAAGAAGAGCGGGACCTAGGCGTGGTTGTGTCTGATGATCTTAAAGTAGCTAAACAGGTGGAAAAGGTGACAGCAAAAGCTAGAAGGATGCTTGGGTGCATACGGAGAGGAATGGCTAGCAGAAAAAAGGAGGTGATAATGCCTCTGTATAAGTCTTTGGTGCGACCTCATTTGGAGTATGGTGTGCAATTCTGGAGACCGCACCTTCAAAAGGATGTGAACAGGATGGAGTCGGTGCAGAGGGTTGCTACCAAAATGATTAATGGGCTTCATTATAAAGCATATGAGGACAGACTTAAGGATCTTAATATGTACACCTTAGAGGAAAGGCGGGATAGAGGTGATATGATTGAGATGTTTAAATACCTCCGTGGCATAAATGTTCAGGGAGAGAGCCTCTTTCAATTGAAAGCAAGTTCTGCTACGAGGGGACATGGGATGAGGGTGAAGGGAGATAGATTCAGGAGTGATATGCGGAAATATTTCTTTACGGAAAGAGTAGTGGATCCGTGGAATAGTCTCCCAGTGGAGGTGGTAGAGATGAGGACAGTAACTGAATTCAAGAAAGCATGGGACCAACACAGAGGATCTCTAAAGGCAAAGAGTGGACTGTTGTAGTTGTTATGGAAGGACAGACTAGATAGGCCATGTGGTCTTTTTCTGTCGTCATATTTCTATGTTTCTATGTTTCTATGTAACCAGCTATGGCTCTGGCAATCCCCTGCCTCCAACCGTGCCTTCACAAGGAAACTCGACAATAAGTATCAGGTCCAGCCCCTGCACGGATTTACGAAAGCATAACTGCCGCACCAGTCCATCGTTGTGTCATCAGCACTAAAAAGAATCAAGTCATCACATACACATTCAAACAACCCCCCCCCCCCGGCAGGGACAACAAACTCCTAGATGACATTGGCAAGAAAGTTTTTCAAGGGGCTATGCTCAATGCCAGGATTGTGGCTCATCAATTTCAACATATCCTCTTCCAAGATGCCCTCATGGCAGGGGTCAAGAGTGCCATCTCTTCCCTCCCCAAAAGAAACGCAAACATCTATAGCGGCTTCTATCACGGACATAGCCGAGTGCAGCAAGCACCTGGCTAGCACTGCCTTTGACTCCTTTGACACATCCATGAGAACGGCAGGCACTGCCATAGTTGCCAGAAGATGGGCATGGCTAAGGGCCTCGGGCCTGCGAAGCGATACGCACGACAAGATCACCGATGCCCCCTGCTCCGGGGAATCCCTGTTTGGCGACAAAGTGACGGCGGCAGTTAATAATTTGAAAGAGGACTGCACCACCCTCCAAACCTTAGCGAAGGACGGCCTGGAACGTCGCAGTAACAACAGCTATCAGAGGAGTAGCCACCAGCATAAGCCCTTCTACCCCTCCAACAAGAAATACGCATCTTACAACTCACAGCCTAAGTGGCAAGGGCCCAGGTATAAATACGACACTTACCAAGGCCCCTCTCACGAGCGACAGAACCAAAGGGAACGCAAACAGAAGAAATCCAACAACAACCAAGGAGCCAAATCTGGACCCTCCTTTTGACAACAAGCCGAGGGCGCCCTCCCCGGTCGGGGGTCGCCTAACCAAGTTCAGAGACACATGGAAAACCATCACCTCCAAATAAACTCCCCATATTTAATGATCTGATAACCGACTTAAAACCAGACATTTTATGCGTCACAGAGACATGGCTTTCTGAAACAGATACAGTCTACCTAAATCAACTTGATAATGAAAACTATGACACATTTTACAAACACAGATCCAATAAAAAAGGCGGAGGAGTACTAATGATGACGAAAAAGATATTAAACGCCAAATCAATCCAATCAAATATTTCTAATAACATGGACACATTATTGATAAAAATCGGTCTCATGAAAATTTGCTTAATTTATAGACCCCCAGACCAAATAGCAGATGGCCTGGATTCTCTTATTGAACTCCTTAGCTCATCTACTGAACAAAACCCTGTAATCATGCTAGGCGATTTTAACCTTCTGTCACTACTAACACTGGACTCTAAACTATTCCTAGACACCATAGCAGACATAGATTACCATCAAATAATTAACACAGCAACACATATCAAAGGAGGAACACTAGATCTGGTTCTTCTTCCTGATACATTCTTCAAGCTAGTCAACTCAAATTCCATTGAATGCACAGAGACGCCTTGGTCTGATCATTATATCATCAAAATAAATCTCACATATCCTACCTCCAGCGTCAAAAACTACATAAGAAGTGGCCCTACCTCAAAATACAAAAAATTTAATGAAACAGAATTCCTTGATTCATAAGAACATAAGAACATAAGAAATGCCATACTGGGTCAGACCGAGGTCCATCAAGCCCAGTATCCTGTTTCCAACAGTGGCCAATCTAGGTCATACGTACCTAACAGTTTCCCCAAAAGACACAGGTTCTGCAGTGCTTGTACTAGGTCAAGCATTGATATCCTGGGTCCCTTTTTAATAGTGGTTTATGGACCTTTCCTCCAGGAACTTGTCCAAACCTTTTTTTTTTTTTTTTTTTTTTAATAGTAGTTTTTATTCAGTTTTAACATATAAAATAACAATACAAACGATCGTGATATAGCAGGATACAAGCAGATGTTATTGATCAAAATAGCAAAAGAATATAATAACTTGAACAAGACAGTACAATAACGTTAACAAGAACTAGTATCAGTCCATGCCAGCACGCCACCCTCCCTCTCTCCGTTCAATGTGGTTACAGCAGAGACCATTCCACAAGGCAGCCTCCAGCAATCATTTTCATCAAACATAATTTTGTAAAGCTGACCATTTCTTACTTAGTTTACCAGACCATGGGTTCTTGGCTATATAGATCTCTTCGTAGGTCTTATGTAGGATTAAGAGACTCCACCAATGCTCGAAACAAGCTTTGTCGAGATTCTTCCAGTGTATTAGAACTATTTTAAGCGCTATCCCGAGCATTAAGTCCAGCAGTTTACCATCCCATTTCATCAGAGTAGGTTCCAGAGCTATGGATTTATATATCACTATCCGATAAGTGATAGGAGTTTGTAAGTTGAGGATCTGTGATATGCGTTCCCAAACTCTGTTCCAATATATTTCCAGGGATTTACAATGGAACAACATATGTGCCAGTGTCCCAATTTCCATGTTACAGGACCAACATCGATTTCCCTCCTGTAGTGTCCATTTCATTTTCTTAGCCGGTGTAATATGCGCTCGATGTGCTATAAAGTACATAGATTGTGTGAGAGACGCTGCTCTCGTGGCACGTATTTGAGTTCCCCAAAAAGTGTCCCAATTTTCCGGAGGTAGATCTTGACCGGTTTCAGTAGCCCACACCGACTGTATCTTAGAACATGTCTTGTCACTTTTGGATCGGAGAATCGCAACACATCTTGAAACAGCTTTAGCATCTGTTTGTAATTCTTGAAGTTTCTGTCGCAGTGGCCATCCTGTACGTATCAAGACAGGTGACACACCCGCTTTGCTCATGCAGGATCGGAGCTGACACCATTGGAAATAGCATGTATTAGGCAATCGGAATTCCGTTCTTAATCTGTCAAAGGTTTTAAATGCACTTCCATTGATCAGTTGTCCAATGGTGATAAGATCATGTTCCACCCATTTTTTCCATAAGACAGGCTTCCCTCCGATGATAAGGCGTGGGTTCAGCCATATGGGCATATCTGCGGCAAAGTCATCCCCTCCATCGATACATGATGCCAACAATCGACAGGCATGCTGTGTTTCTCGGATAATAGCATTATGTGGTGCAGTCTGGTCTACTACTGTGCCTACCAGTAGCCATGTGGGCAGGGGGGAATGTAGGGCCCGCTCCACACTCAGCCATCTAGGTCCTTTATCCGTGTCGTCAGAGTCGACCCATTGAGCACCCTGCTTTAAAAGAGAGGCAGTGTGTAGCCAGCCGAGATCTGGGAAATGGACACCTCCTTGTGTATTAGGTAACTTCAGTTTCCAGGCAGCTATTCGGGGTACTCGGTTGTTCCATAGAAAGGCTATCAGTTGACTATTCATTTTCTTATAGAAGGCTGGCGGGAAACGTAAGGGTATCATACTTAATATATAGCTGAGTTTTGGTACCAACATCATTTTTATCGTTTCTAGCCTGCCCCACCAGCTCAAATGAAGGGGGGTCCACTTGCAGATGTTATCATGTACAATTTCTTGACACATCTTAATGTTGATTGCGACAGTCTCTTCCAAGGTGGTGCCATAGATCACGCCCAGGTATCTAAAGGATGACTTCTCATATTGAAAGGGGTATCCACGCATCATTTCTTCGCTGACCTGTTCATTCAGAGGAATAATTGTTGTTTTATTCAAATTTACTTTATATCCGGATATCGCTGAGTATGCATCTATGAGTTGCAGTGTTTCAGGAAGGTCTGATGGTTGTAGAAAAATGAGCAGGTCATCGGCATATGCTGACAATTTACAGGGACCATCAGCTAACTCAATTCCTTTTATGTTTTCCTTCTGTCGGAGCGCTATTAATAAGGGTTCCAGGGCTAAATTAAAAAGCATCGGCGACAGGGGGCAACCCTGTCTGGTCCCTCTTTGCAACTGAAAAGGGGCTGAGAGGTGTGAGTTGACCGCTATTCGAGCTGTGGGTTTGGTATATAACAATTCAACGCGTTTTAGGAACTTTTCTCCTATCCCAAACCACCGTAGGGATCGAAATAGAAAGGACCATTCCAGTCGATCGAAGGCTTTTTCGGCATCCAATGCTAGCCCTATCAGGGGCTCGGCCTTGGTCTTGGCAGATGCCAGTACATGTGCCAATAATCTTCCATTATCTGTAGTGGATCTGTTTTGTATAAATCCACATTGATCCTCATGTATCAAATCTTTTAAGATCCGTCCTAATCGGTTAGCAAGCACTTTAGCATAGATTTTATAATCAGAGTTTAGGAGAGAGATGGGTCTGTAATTCTCTATCTTTTGTGTATCCCTGCCCGGTTTCGGGTGAATTACCACCACAGCCTCTGCCAGGGCTCCAATCTCTGGAGATTCATCTTGCAGGCCACTGTAGTAGATCTGTAGCATGGGAGCCAATTGAATGCAATATTTATTATAGAATTCCAGCGGGATACCATCTGGACCGGTGGCTTTGCCACGAGCCATCTGTTTGATCGCATCTTGTATTTCAGTTACTGAGATCTCTTGTTCCAGCGTTCGACTTTGATGACTGGTTAATGTGGGTCCTACTATCTTGGAGACAAAATCTTCAAAGGCTCTGTCACTACATTGGGTATCTGAGCGATACAGTTCCTCATAGAATTCTTTGCAGCGGTCTAGTATTTTGTCAGATCTCAGGAGAAGGCCCCCGGAATTGTCCTGCAACGCCGCTATAGCGGTCTTGTTGGTTTTTGGTCTGAGCTGCCGAGCTAAGAGGGATCCTGAGCGGTTGCTGTCATAGTAGTATATACTACGTTGTAGCTGGATACTACTCAGTGCTTCTTTGTTGAGGAGAGCATTATATTGGTATCGCAATTTTTGGAGTCTAATCAATATCATTGAGTCAGCTCGTTTGGCTAGTAACCTTTCCCCAGCTTTTATTTGGAGTTCCAATTCATCTTTTTCTTTTTTCCTGGCTTTACGCCGTCTAATGGTGTAGGTGGTAATATGAGCTCGTATGGTCGCTTTAAAACCTTCCCACCAGCTCCAGATGGAGGTATCAGTGGGTGTATTATATTTAAAATAGGTCTCAATTTCCCCTGACAGTAGCTGTACAAAGGAGTCATCTGCTAGTAGGGATTTATCAAATGTCCATCTTGGCGGAACATGCTGTGTAACGTTGGTATTCAACACTAGGGAGACAGCGGCGTGATCCGATACCGTTGTAGCATATATCTCTGCGGACAACACTTGGGGCATCAGCTCTGTGGACAGTAGGAAGAAATCGATCCTTGTTTGGGTATTATGTGGGATGGAATAAAATGTGTAGTCTCTTTCTTGGGGATGAAGTAGGCGCCAGGGGTCTACCAAGTGTAGCTCTGTTATGATGCCTTTAAGAATCGCCTGCGATTTGACTTTGTCTACAGCCCGATAGGGCGTGCGATCTAACAGTGGATCCAAGATGACATTAAAATCGCCCCCTAATATGATATGGGTGTGAGCCGCGGCTGTAACTTCTTTAGCTATCAGTTTGAAAAAGTTAGGGTCATCGAGGTTGGGCGCGTAAATATTGAAGAATGTGTAAAGCTGTTGATTTATTTTCATCGTCACTCTGGCCCATCGACCTAGCGGATCAATCCGTGTGTCGGTAATGGCGGATTGCAGGAATTTGCGCACTAATATTATTACCCCCCCTTTGCGTTGAGTGGCAGAGGCCGAGGCCGCCACCAGGAAGTATTTAGAGGTTACTTTCTGCGATTCAGTATCTGTTAAATGTGTCTCTTGTAAGAGGGCAATATCTGCTTTTTTTTGCTGGCAGTACGCTAAAATCTTCTTTCGCTTGACAGGGCCAGTAATACCTTTTACATTTAACGAAAGCATTAAAAGATCACTAGACATCAACATTGGAGTAAGCTGTCTTATAGGTGAAAGCTATCCTATGGATAGGCCTGCCGCGTACTTGCATTTGCGTGTATGTGGAGGGTTTTGTACTGGACTGGACTGACACAAACAACTGCATAACTGGCAAACATTGTATCGCTAAGGTGAACACAATCCACTGAAACAGTAACCAACCCCGACCTCCCGTTGCCACCCCTACATTTCAAGCAGAAATATCTGTTTAATTAAAACTATTTAGAACAACAGAAATACAATCAATGAGGTGTTTAACAAGGCTTAAGGCGTTCTAAAATTTGTGAGAACGCACGGCCGCACCCCCTGAGTATATGCTGAGTTCTCTACACTGCGTGAGAGATCAGAAGATTGACCTCAGGTTTCCATACCGCATTTTTCTTGTAGGAAAGTTTTCAGTTTTTCAGCATCAACAAAATTCCTCGTTTCATTATGCAGCGTGACCCGCATGGTTCCTGGGTAGTATAGCCCGTATCTTGCCTGTGCACTTTGTAGCATGGGTCTACAGGCCAGCAACGCTTTTCTCCGATCTACCGTTTGCTTGCTCAAATCCGGATAAAGTGCTACTTTGTGTCCCTGGATTTGCAGTGATCCGGCCTTCCGTGCAGCTTGAAAGATCTGTAGGACCTGTGGGTATCTCAGTACCTTCATTATGAGTGGGCGCGGGTAGCGTGTGTTTTCAGCTTTGTGTGTTGGGATTCGATGGGCCCGTTCTAGTTCAAAAGGCCTTGCAAAGACAAGCTGCAGCATCTCCGGTATGGTTTTTTCCAGAAATCCAATCGGATCGGTACCTTCAGCGCCTTCAGGGACTCCAACAAGGCGGATATTATTTCTACGGGAATGGTTATTTTGATCTTCAATCAGATTTTCTATGTGCCGGACTCGTTTGGCCAAAGGGCCCAGCTGTTCTAATGCAACGCCATGCTTCTGGGTTTGTAATTCAACTGCATTAAGACGAGTGGTGATGGTGAGGAGTTTCTCTTTTACCTCCAGCAAGTCTTCTTGAATCATGTTCAGTGAACTAGAATTGGCTGCAATCATTTCTTTAACGCATTTCAATTCCTGTAGCACTTCACGGAGGCCACCGGCAGTCACTCCCTCCTTCTCTCCCGCGGCCATTTTCTGCGGGGAACCCACTTCGGGTTTGGATCGTTTCGCTGCTGAGCCGGATCCCTGTGGAAATTCCAGCCGGGCAGGCTTCAGGGATGCCATCCAGCTGTATTGCGGTGTTATTGATGTAAGTAGGGGGTACAAACTTCAATGAAATACCGGGATATGATCAGGATTCTTGGGCAGCAACGGGAGCAAAAATTCAGGCGTCCATTCTGTTCAGTGGCTAGCTCCCGTCCAAACCTTTTTTAAACCCAGCTATACTAACAGCCCTTACTACATCCTCCGGTAACAGATTCCAGAGTTTGATTACACGTTGAGTGAAGAAATATTTTCTCTTATTTATCTTAAATAGTTTACCCTGTAGCTTCATTACATGTCCCCTAGTCCTTCTATATTCTGATAGCGTAAACAATTGATCCACGTTTATCTGTTCCACTCCATTCATTAATTTATAGACCTCTATCATATCTCCCCTCAGCCGTCTCTTTTCCAGGTTAAAGAGCCCTAACCTTTTTAGCCTCTCTTCATAGGAGTAGCCTTCCATCCCCTTCACCAATTTGGTGGCTCTTCTCTGTACTTTTTCTAATAACTCTATGTCCTTTTTAAGATACGGTGACCAGAATTGCACACAATATTCAAGGTGCGGTCGTACCATGGAGCGATACAGAGGCATTATAATATCCTTTGTTTTATTCTCCATCCCTTTCCTCATGATACCTAGCATTCTATTTGCTTTCTTGGCCGCCGCTGCACACTGGGCGGAGGGTTTTAACATGTTATCCACGATGACTCCTAAATCTTTTTCCTGGGTGGTGGTTTCTAATGTGGAGCCTTGCATCGTGTAACTATAGTGTGGGTTGTTCTTTCCTAGGTGCATAACTTTGCACTTGTCCACATTAAATTTCATCTGCCATTTGGATGCCCAGTCTTCCAATTTATCCAGATCCTCCTGCAGTTTTCCACAATCCTCTTGGGTTTTAACAACTTTAAACAGTTTTGTGTCATCTGCAAATTTGATAACCTCACTAGTTATTCCTTTTTCCAGGTCATTTATGAATATGTCAAAAAGTAGGGGACCCAGTACAGATCCCTGGGGTACTCCACTATTCACCTTTTTCCATTGGGAATATTGGCCATTTAGCCCTACCCTCTGCTTTCTATCTTTTAACCAGTTCCCGATCCACAATAGTACACTGCCTCCTATCCCATGACTTTTTAGCTTTGCCAAAAGTCTCTGATGGGGGACCTTGTCAAAAGCTTTCTGAAAGTCCAGATACACTATATCAACCGACTCACCTTTGTCTACCTGTTTATGCACACCTTCAAAAAAAGAGATCAGATTAGTAAGACAAGATCTTCCTTGTCTAAAGCTATGTTGGCTGTCTCCCATTAGGCCATGACTATCTACATGCTGTGTAATTTTGTTCTTTATGATGGTTTCTACCATTTTCCCTGGTACTGATGTCAGGCTCACCGGTCTGTAATTTCCCGGGTCACCCCTGGAACCCTTTTTAAAAATTGGTGTTACGTTGGCGACCCTCCAATCTTCAGGTATTACAGATGATTTTAATGAAAGTTCACAGATTACCAATAGCAGGTCTGCAATCTCATATTTCAGTTCTTTCAACACTCTGGGATGTATACCATCCGGTCCAGGTGATTTGTTACTATTCAGTTTATCAAATAGTTGTAATATATCTTCCCGGTGTAGCGATATTTCTCTCAATTCCTCTGCAGTATCACCTTTAAATACCACTTCAGTCTTGGGTAACATCCCTACATCTTCCTCAGTAAAGACCGAAGCAAAGAATTCATTCAGTCTCTCTGCTATAGCCTTGTCCCCTCTTACTGCCCCTTTTACCCCTCTATCATCTAATGGTCCAATTGACTCTCTCACAGGCCTTTTGCTACGAATGTACTTGAAAAAGTCTTTATTTCGTGTTTTTGCTTCCGTAGCAAGTTTCTTCTCAAATTCCCACTTTGCCTGCCTTATCAATGCTTTGCATTTAACTTGCCAGTGCTTGTGTTGTTTCCAGTTTTCATCATTTGGCTCTTTTTTCCATGTCCTGAAGGTCGCTCTTTTGGCAGCAACAGCCTCTCTGACCTCACCTTTAAATCATGCTGGCAGTTTTTTGGACTTTCTTCCACTTTTCTTAATGCGTGGAATACAGCTGGTCTGGGCTTTGAGGATAGTATTTTTAAATAACACCCAAGCTTGCTGTAAGTCTTTAACCTTTGGAACCGCTCCTTTTAGTTTTTTCCGAACTATATTCCTCATTCTATCATAGTCTCCCTTTTGAAAGTTAAAAGGTAGTACTGTGGATTCCTTTACTATCTGTCCTCCACTGATTAAATCAAACATGATCATACTATGATCACTATTGCCAAGTGGTCCCAACACCCTTATTTCTTGCACCAGATCTGGCGTTCCACTAAGGACGAGGTCCAGTATGGCTTCCCCTCTGGTCGGTTCATGAATCAGCTGCTCCAAGAAGCAGTCATTTATTTCATCTAGAAACTTTATCTCTTTAGCTTGTCCTGCTGTGAGACTGTCCCAGTCGATACCGGGGTAATTGAAATCACCCATTATTACTACTCTGTTGTGGCTTTTGTTAGCTTCCTTGATTTCTTTGAGCATTTCATCATCCATTTGTTCATTCTGGCCAGGCGGTCGATAGTATACTCCCACTGCCATCACCTTCCCTTTCATAAATGGAATTTCAATCCATAGAGATTCTACAGCAAATTGTGTTCCCTGCAAAACTTTAATCCTTTCTGACTCAATGCCCTCTTTAACATAGAGCGCAACCCCTCCACCAATTTGTTCAGCTCTATCATTACGATATAGTTTGTATCCAGGTATCACAGTGTCCCACTGGTTATCCTCCTTCCACCATGTCTCTGAGAGTGCAATCATATCTAACCTCTCATTTAGTGCTATATATTCTAATTCTCCCATCTTATTGTTTAGACTTCTAGCATTGGCATACAAGCATTTTAGTGACTGTATTTTATTAATTTTATTAATATTAATCTGGCTATTGGTAGGCATGGGTAATTGGGAATCTTTATGCTCTGTCTGCTCCTTACTCAAGGGCATTTGGGCTACTATACTCCCTTTTGGAACCTCACTGTTTTTGGTAGTATCCTTCAAGGATACCTTTGTCCGAACCATGCGCTCCTGGGTGACTGTCGGCTTTCCCCTATTTTCTAGTTTAAAAGCTTCTCTATCTCTTTTTTAAAGGTTAATGCCAGCAGTCTGGTCCCATCCTGATTAAGGTGAAGCCCATCCCTTCGGAAGAGCCCCCCCTTTCCCCAGAATGTTCCCCAGTTCCTAACAAATCCAAAACCCTCATCCTTGCACCATTGTCTCATCCACGCATTGAGACTTCGGAGCTCTGCCTGTCTTTTGGGTCCTGCACGTGGAACAGGAAGCATTTCGGAGAACGCTATCCTGGAAGTTCTGGATTTCAACTTCCTACCTAAAAGCTTAAATTTAGCCTCCAGAACTTCCCTACCACATTTTCCTATGTCATTGGTACCAACATGTACCAAGACAGCAGACTCCCCCCCAGCACTATCTATGATCCTATCTAGGCGGTGTGTGAGATCTGCTACCTTCGCACCAGGCAGGCATGTTACCAGGCGATCCTCACGTCCACCAGCCACCCAGCTATCTACATTCCTAATGATTGAATCACCAACTATAACAGCTGTCCTGACCCTCCCCTCATGGGGACATGGCCCTGGAGAAACGTCCTCGGTGCGAGAGGGTTTTACATCACCTGGAGGACAGGTCCTAGTTACAGGATCACTTCCTGCCACACCAGGGTGATGCTCTCCTGTCACGCGACCTCTCTCCTCCATGGCAACAGGGATGCTGCCAGACTGGAGGTGGGACTTCAGGACTATATCCCTGTAGGTCTCGTCCATGTACTTCTCTGTCTTTCTTATGTCTTCCAGGTCTGCTACTCTAGCCTCTAGAGAACGGACTCGTTCCGTGAGAGCAAAGAGCTCCCTGCACTTAGTGCATATGTAGGACCTCTCACCAACTGGGAGAAAATCATACATGTGACACTCAATGCAAAAGACTGGAGAACCCCCATCTCGTTGCTGGACCTCTGTCTGCATCTTAGTTTAAAGCTTGTGTTTAGGTCTTTTAAATTCGGTATATAATAAGGATTGGTGTAGATGCTTATACTAATAAAAGTGTATCTAATACCCCTAATACACCCTGTGTACCTGAAGCTTAATTAATCTCAGGTCCTCTGTGTATGACTGATTTGGATTAAGAGCTGCACCTGAGAGCAGCCCCTTTCCTCTAAGATGTGCAAGTACCTATAAAACTACAATTACCCCAGGGGTGGGTGGGTGCTGGGGAGGGAGGGAGGGAGATAAGTCCTATTAAAGAGGGCAGTTACAAGGTACCCTGTCAACCCTCAGCAGGGGGATGGGGGTACCACACAAAGCCCAGTTAGTTGAGAGAGGCAAGGTAAGTACAGCTGAGAAGGCTGAACTAGCACACCACTAAAACAAACAATAAATAATTAAACAAACAGTTAGACAAACAGTAAATAATTAAATAAACAGCTAGAACTCACAGTAAGATGTCCCAGGAGGCAAATATCCCCTCACTAGCAGAGCTCTGTAAAAGTACAGCCCTTCTCTGGTCAGAGAAAAGCAAACTAAAACAGACTATGCACACGTGGAGAAAACAGGAAGAAGGCTACACAATACCTCAGGGGGAGGGGGAGGAGTCACTCAGGCAGGCAAGGACAGGAAAAAAGTTTAACAAACAGCAGGTTCTGGGGAGAGAGATTTAATTCAAAATGGCTACCACACAAAGCCCAGTTAGTTGAGAGAGGCAAGGTAAGTACAGCTGAGAAGGCTGAACTAGCACACCACTAAAACAAACAATAAATAATTAAACAAACAGTTAGACAAACAGTAAATAATTAAATAAACAGCTAGAACTCACAGTAAGATGTCCCAGGAGGCAAATATCCCCTCACTAGCAGAGCTCTGTAAAAGTACAGCCCTTCTCTGGTCAGAGAAAAGCAAATCCCCCACTTCTTATCATCCACATCAGATTTGGATGATGCTGTTAACAACTGGAATGAAACCATCAACAATGCAGCTAAAAATAATCACCCAAATAAAAAGACTATACACACCAAAACAAATAGTACACCATGGTTTAACAACACACTAAGACAAATGAAAAGAGAACTAAGAAAACTTGAAATGAAATGGCGGAAATCCAAGTTGTCTGTACACAAGGAAATATACAATAACCATCTCACAAAATATAAGGAAACAATAGACAGCACAAAGAAAAACTACTACGCAGCAACCTTAGCAAAATCATATAATAGACCTAGAGAGCTATTTTCCATTGTCAGAAATCTAACCAATAACACTCAAACTTCTAGCAACGAAATCACTGACATCTCAGTACAAACCCTAGCTAATCACTATCAAAACAAATCAAAAAAACCTACTATGTCCTTAGAAACTATCAACATTTCTTACCAGTCTGTAGATGAATGGTCAGACTTTTACCCCATTTCAAAAGTGTCATTAAAAACTATCATCTCCGGACTAAATACCACAACTTCATATTTAGATCCATGCCCAGTATCATGGATAAAAAACACACTGCCAACACTACTATCCTATATTCTTCCAATAGTCAACCTCTCACTAACCCAAGGATACCTTCCACCCTCGCTCAAACATGCGCAAATACGCCCAATCCTAAAGAACTGCAAATTAGATAAAACATCTCCAGTATCATACAGGCCCATCTCTAGCATACCATTTTTGGCCAAAATAATTGAAAAGGTAGTGCAATTACAGACACAGGAATATATAGACTCATCTTACCCACTTGACGAACAACAATATGGATTCCGGCCCCGCCACGGAGTAGAAACACTTCTAACAGTATTAATCGATACACTCCTAAAAGGAATTGACAATCATAAACAGACATTCATCCTCCTTTTCATTGACATATCAGCAGCTTTTGATAGTGTGCATCACTCAATAATGCTCAACAACCTAAGCCAGATAGGCGTAAACTCCACCGTACATAAATGGTTCACCTCATATTTAAATAACAGAACGCAAAATGTAAGAATAGGTAATCAAACCTCCAATACATACAAACAAGAAATAGGTTTACCACAAGGTTCAGCATTATCAGCCCTACTTTTCAATATTTACATAAAACCAGTCTGCAATATCTTAAAAAAATTTGGAGTACAATATCACCTCTATGCGGACGATATTATGATGTACATACCATTTACGATCCCTAACCTACCGATACAACTCCTATCAGACTGCTATAACGAAATTACAATTTGGCTAAAAACTCAAAACCTCCATATAAACCATGCTAAAACCGAAGTCCTAATCGTAACAAAAAACCAATCATTTATTCCTCCAACCCACATAACACTACAAAACCAAGAAATTAAAATAAAAAACGAAATAAGATATCTAGGTGTCATTTTAGATACACACCTTACAATGGAAACCCACATTAGAAATACCATAAAGAAAATCTACTTCAAACTTAAAATCCTCAAACAACTACGCCCCCTTGTATTTATACAAGATTTTATTAATATAACACAGGCTACCATAACCCCCCACTTCGATTTCGCCAACCTAATACTTATGGGCATTTCAAAACAAAACATCAAAAGAATTCAACTAGCGCAAAATGCAACAGCTAGAATTATATTAAAAATAAACTCACTCCAACACATAACACCGATACTAGCATCCCTTCACTGGTTACCAATACAAAGCAGGATAATATACAAAACAATAATAACTGCATTCAAAGCCTTAAATGACATGGCTCCGAAGACATTATGTAATCTAATATGCAAAGAACCACCTAAGCCTACTCATAGAAAAGGACAATTAAATAAACTAAAGATTCCAAAAGAATTCATAAAAACTCACAAATTAACAAACAATAGAGCCTTTTCCCACATAGCTCCAACCATCTGGAATTCACTACCAGAGGACCTACGATCACTAACAGAGATCACGGAATTCCGGAAAAAATTGAAAACGTATCTATTCACTAAACACTATAATACCATGGAAAACCCTCCACTCGACTTAGATAAAGGCTAAACAGGAACCTGCACACATCAAGTATATACTCCCTACTATAACGGACAACATACATAACTTAAACGAAATGACGCTCCATTCTATTATGCCCTAATACCTCCACATGTATATAGTTGCAACTGTTATGTACTGCCTTACATTGTACAGACATTACACTTTGTTTAGATAAATTGTTACTCACACTGTTTTAGTTGAAATATTCTGCTTAGTTATTACTCTCTGCTTTGTTTAAGTTAAGATGTTCTATGTAAAAAGTTAAGATGTTCTATGTAAAACAAACTTCGCTTTGTTAACTGTTGTTAATTGTACACCGCAACTGATCGCTGGAAGATGCGGTATATAAATGAGTGTTAAATAAATAAATAAATAAATGGGTCCTGCAGATAGTCAAAGAAGGAAACTGCCTACGCTTCCTTGCGCCGCCTCTACAGCGCTGCAGACCGGTCAGCAACACACCTGCTCACCTGCATACGCTCATGGCACGAGAAATCCTGCACCTGCTATTTTCTCGAGCCATAGAAGAAGTGCCTCGAAACAAGATAGATACTGGCTTCTACTCCAGATACTTTCTCATCCCCAAAAAGTCAGGCGGGGTTCGCCCTATCCTAGACCTACGCAAACTCAACAAATTTATTATCAGGGAGAAGTTCAGGATGTACTCCCTCAACTCCATAATACCCCTAATACAACACGGCGACTGGATGGCATCTCTGGATCTCCAGGAAGCGTATACCCACATTCCCATCCACACTTCCTACAGGAAATACCTGTGATTCCACGTCCTGGGACGACACTTCCAATACAGAGTACTCCCCTTCGGCCTGTCTCCAGTCCCACGAGTTTTCACAAAGTGTGTGGCCGTAGCAGCAGCACACCTCCGCAGGCAAGGGATCAGCGTCTTTCCCTATCTGGACAACTGGCTCCTCACAGCGCCCTCCGCTACAAAGTTCCAGGACACGCTGCATGCCACAATGTCACTCCTATCCTCCCTGGGGTTCGTCATCAACCTACAAAAATCACAACTACACCCCTCTCAATGCCTGGAGTTCATAGGGGCACTTATAGACACACGCTCCTCAAAGGCGTACCTTCCGGAGCGCAGGGTGACTACCATTGTTTCCCTGGCCCAAGCGATGTCCACAAAACAGCGGACTTCTGCTCATGCCCTTCTGCGCCTTCTAGGCCACATGGCGGCAGCTACATCTGTCCTCCCCCTGGCGAGGGATGCACATGCACCACCTCCAGAAGGCACCTTCGACAGCACTGGAATCAACGCTCCCAACCTCTTTTCAGACTTGTTCCTGTCCCTCTCCGCATCAGAAAGCAGCTCCAGTGGTGGACCTCACCGACAAACCTCTGAGAGCAGAGACCTCCACCAACATCAGCACCAGGCGGTACTCACCACAGATGCCTCCAACTTGGGGTGGGGAGCGCACCTTCTTCATCTCAGCATGCAAGGGTTGTGGTCCGCTCAGGAGAGGAAGTTTCACATAAACCTCCTTGAACTACGAGCAATCAGATACACCCTACGTGCATTCCTGCCACACCTGTATGGGTCTTCCGTTCTAATCCAGACAGACAACCAGGTGGTGATGTTCTACATCAACAAGCAGGGAGGAACGGGTTCACGCCCACTCTGCAGGGAGGCACTAGCGATCTGGTCCATAGCTCTCAAGAACAACTGCAAGCTGCGAGCATCCCATCTCCCAGGGGACCAGAACTCTCTGGCAGATCGACTGAGCAGGCACCTTCAGCCCCACGAATGGACCCTTCTCCCCAAGATCACCAACAACGTCTTCAGGCGATGGGGCACACCTCAAGTAGACCTGTTTGCCACAGAACAGAATGCCAAATGCCCCCTCTTCTGCTCCAAACGCCCATCCGCCCGAAGGATAGCAGCGGATGCATTTGACGTGTGTTGGGGGAGTGGTCTCTGCTGTATGCCTTCCCCCCCTTCCCGCTGATCTCAGCAATCCTCCAAAAGGTCATTCAGGACAAGGCGAACATCATCATCATAGTGCCCCGCTGGCCCCGCCAGATGTGGTTCACCCTACTTCTGCGCCTTGCCAGCAATCCCCCGATGCAGCTCCCACAGCGCCCGGATCTGATCACACAAAACGAGGGCATGATGCGACACCCCAACCTCGGAGCCCTCACTCTTACAGCCTGGAGACTGAAAGGCTAAACCTCTCAACGCTACCGCCAGAGGTGCAGGATGTAGTCCTGGCAGCCAGGAAACCGTCAACAAGAAAGTCGTATGGACTCAAATGGAAGAGGTTCACCATCTGGTATGCACCGCGCGGCCTAGACCCAGCCACTTGCCCGGTGCCCCACGTCCTACAATACCTCACTTCGCTATCGCAGCTCGGGCTCAAAACTCAGTCTGTCAAGGTCCACCTCGCTGCCATCGATGCGCATCACGATCCAGCGGACAAATCCTCTAACAACTCCATATCAACGCTTCCCCTGGTCTCCAGATTCATGAAAGGCCTCTCAAACCTGAAGCCTCCAGTCAAGCCTCCTGTACCAGCATGGGACCTTAACCTTGTCCTCCAGAGGCTCGCAGAAACCCTCTTCGAACCTCTACAGACAGCTGACCTTAAGTTCATGTCCTGGAAAGCCCTCTTCCTCGTAGCCATAACATCTGCACGAAGGGTTAGTGAGCTGCAAGCACTCGTGGCTCACCCGCCATATACCCAGCTTTACCAGGACCGCGCCCTTCTACACACTCACCCCAAGTTCATTCCCAAGGTATCGTCCGCTTTCCACATCAACCAGACTATTGAACTCCCATCTTTCTTTCCCGAGCCACACTCCTCAGTGGAAGAGGAGCGGCTGCACACCCTGGACTGCATACGAGCCCTTCGCCTCTACCTCCAAAGGACTGAACCAATCCGCAAAGGCGAGCAGCTGTTTGTGTCCTTTGACAGCAACAGACCAGGCAGACCAGTCACAAAAAGGACACTCTCCCACTGGGTCTCCGCCTGCATTGCATTTTGTCTTGATCCAACGGGCACCCGCGATACACCAACGGTGGGCCCTCACCGGCTCAGAGCGATGGCAACCTCCTTGGCTAACCTATACTCGGTCCCCGTGGTCGACATCTGCAAGGCAGCAACATGGTCTTCACCACACTCCTTTCAGAAACACTATTGCCTTGACCTCAGACCGCACCCTGATGGTGCCTTTGGCAGAGCAGTGCTGACGGCGGCCCTGAAAGGCACCAATGCTGCGCCCCTCGCGCCTGACTAGGATGCTATGACTGTTGACACTGTTCCGAATTGCCCTGTTGTTGCACAGCATTCTACCCTGTACCTATGCACTACTATGTTGTTAAATTGTTGAATATTGCACTGCATTTTGCTGATGATGCACTGTTTCTTGAATGCGCACAATGATGTACTGTTTTGCACATATGTACCTTGTTCTGTTTGCACATTATGCACCTTGTTCTCGTATACGCTGTCATAGAGCGGAAGCTAATGGAACTGAAGACTTAGGAAAAAACGCTGTCTTTCACAAAACAAATGATGTGCAGAAGATGCAATTGCCCTGCAGCGCAGCTAGAGGGAGCAGGCAAAAACTTACAGAGGTTGGGTTAACACACCCGGCTGATGATTCTGCAGAAGTTAATCAGCTGCACCTGAAAAGTAGGCCAGGGAACTCAAACGTGGAATGCCTTTATAAGCAAAAAGCTAGTGCAGGAGAAGGGAGAAGGAGGAGAAGGGGAGCTGAGACAGCCAGGAACAGCAGCCCAGCCAGGTCAAGCAGTGCAGCCAAGACAAGCAGCACGACAAGGACAGCAGGAGCTGGAAGAGGAGCAGAAAGAGCCAGAGAGGAAGACGGGCCGTGGAGAGTCAGTCCGGAGAAAGACTTGGTAGCAAGAGACCTCAGAGGTAAAGAGCTCAGAAGGAGAGAGCCATACCTAGAGAGAGGCCTACGCTTACCAGAAGACTCTGAAACAGGATTGAAGGCTCCAGAAGGAAAGGTACTGATAGCAGAGTTACCTAAACCAGGAAGCAAGGAAGTCTGGAATCCTCACCAGGTTTTCCTAGGCTACAAAAAGGTCAAGCAGTGCCCAGAAGCTTCCAAGAGAAAGTCTGCCAAAGAGACTGTGCCCTGAGAGAAGTGCCAGAGAAGGAAAACTCCACTTATACTGGCTACAGGAAGCCAAGGTATGGTGACACTTTATTCATAAAGAGAAGCTCAGCTCCTAGAAGCTTTTGTAAAGCAGATATCCAGTTTGAAAGGAAAAGAAGCAGGCCAGAGTTTTATAAGCCAGGACGTAAGGGCATAGGAACAAGCCATGCTTATGTGAGAGCCCTAGAACAGCCTTACTGGAAACAAGGGAACAGAAACAGTGACTGGCAAACTATAGCGGCCAGGGAAAGCTCCAATTCAGAGGGAGATAACAATGACCCAGAGCCCATGCAGATAGCGCTTGAGGATCCTATTCCTTTATCTCAAGACGAATTAATGGATTGCTCCATTTGTATTGCGAGCAGTTTTGAATCACTCCCTGAACTGTGAGTTATACAGACATTGATTTGAGAATACTCATGTTTGTGCTGAACGAAAGAGGAATGTTCACTCCTTTGTTTTGCTCTAAAGTTTGAAAGAATCCTTGGTTAAATCCTACAAGCAACTGTGAAGTTTGTAACAGTTTACCTCTTTACTTATGTTGTGGTGGAAGCCTGAAAAGAAGGACTTTCTGTATTTCTGTAACCCAGCGAACCTTTTGCGTTAAAAGGGAGATAAAAGCCTTATTTACCCTCTACTTGGCATACACAATTTATTCACATAAGGAGCAGGACTACAAAGACCAAGATACCCTTGGCCTTAAAAGAGCCCTCTACTCCCAGAAAATAATAATATGCTCAACCTACCATTACAGCCACTGGCCACCAGGGGGGGTTGATAACATAAATGGTGTAGTTGGCAGGATTTGGGCCTAAGAATTACAGGAAGAAAACCCGGAGTGGAAGGAAAACCCGGAGTGGAAAGAAAACCCGGAGTGGAAAGAAAAACCCGGAGTGGAAGAAATACGGAGTGGAAGGTCATGGTGTTGCTGGCAGCAGTAGCAGAGTACTACAAGACGGAGTAGCCGCATCTTCTTTCTCTCAAAGCTGGACTCAACAGCTGCATCAGGTAAAATGTAGATAGACATGACTGGTGCTGGATGTGGGTGTGAGGTTTAAAAAAAAAAAAAAAAGGAAAGAAAAGGAGAGGGAACTGATTTGATTATCAAGCCACACTTGGTTTTCTCTCTGATTTTTTTTCAGGAATACCATCGCCATGGAACAAAAGGAAATGTTTTCGTGGATGGCCATGTGGTTTGACAAACAGAGAGAACTGGCTTGCCAAACACAGCAGCAAGCAATATTTGCCATGCAAGAGCAACAGAAGCCCATGTTGCAGATGATGGAGGCTTGGTTAGCCCATTAGCAAAAGTCGCAGGAAGCAGCATCTAGTCGTCAAGGACAGAATTCGGGACTGGGTAGCTGTCCGGTAGGACAATGGTCATATGACGCTTTAACTTTGGGAAAGTTAAGTGCCACAGATGATATCGATGACTTCCTGGACTCATTCGATAGAATAGCACATTCGGCGGGCTGGCCGGAAGAACAGTGGGCAATTCGCCTGGCAGCTTCTCTCACTGGGGAAGCGCTGTCAGCTTACAGGGCGATGCCCACGGCATTAGCAAATGATTATACCGAGGTAACTAAGGCCATCAGGGATCGCTTGGGTCTGACTCCTCTAGTGTATAAATCGCATGCTAAGAGCCACTCACCTTAAAATAGGCGAGACACCAAAAGCTCTAGGACATAGGCTAAGAAGCTTAGCAGCGAAATGGCTAAGACCGGAAGAGAAAACTGTGGACACTTTAATGGATGGAATAGTATTAGAACAGTTAATGTCTGTGGTACCTAGAAACGTGCAGAGCTTCCTTATCCTGCAGAACTGTCAAACCACCGCCGAAGCCATTATGCTAACAGAGCGATATTTGGAGGCAGAATTGGACACCTAACAAAGTGAGGCAATTCCAAAGACGGCAGCGGGTGCAATAAAGCAGTTATCAGGAAGTCTCTCACGTTATAAAACTAGAGATATAACAAATGTTAGCTCTCTCTTAAGGAAGCACTCTAGGAGATGTTTTACATGTGGGAAAGTGGGTCACGTAAAGAGTGAGTGTCAGACACGTACTGCTCTCATAGGTGAGAACTTGGAAGAATCACGTGAAGGGTTTGTGTTAGAGGTAATGGTACAAGGGGTTACTGCCAAAGCTCTTCTTGACTCTGGCGCGGATCAGACCATGATCTCTCGCAAGCTCTGGTCTGTGATTAAGGAGCAAGCTGAATCCGCGCCAGATCAAGCAGAAGGGAAGGTAAAGATAAAATGTATTCACGGAGCTGCAACATTTTACCCAGTGTATAACCTGGTTGTGAGAGGTTTGGGAATTGAGAAAGAAATGTTGATTGCAGTAGTACCCAAATTACCCCAAAAGTTGATGTTTGGCCGAGACTGGCCCCAATTTAGAAGAGGTTTAGAAAAAGGCTTAGCACCCCAGAATGTTTTTGTATCCGCATGCACTCCCTCCAAGATAACGGTAGTTCCCAGTCCCTTTTGGGGAAAACTAAAAAGCCTGAATGGAAAATACAGGAAGAGCCTATGAAGAAATTTGTATTGAAGTTTTGCAAAACTTCTAGGCAAGCTCGAAGTCCGCAACGAGCATCGGCCCAGGCCGCCGGGTATGACTTATATAGTGCAGTAAACCAAGTTGTTCCCAAGCACGGCAGAGCCTTGATTGACACTGGTATCCAAATAGAATTGCCACAAGGGTGCTATGGTCGCGTTGCGCCTCGATCTGGCCTAGCCTCCAAACATTTCATTGATGTAGGCGCTGGAGTAGTAGATCCAGATTATAGGGGCGTCCTTAAAGTCCTTCTATTTAATTTTGCAGGGGAAGACTTTGATGTAAAAATAGGGGATCGCATTGCTCAGCTAATATGCGAATGGGTTGGTTTTCCAATCCTGGAGGAGGTTGCTATGGTGACTCCTATGAGCCGAGGGACTGGAGGGTTCGGCTCTACGGGACACAACGATATGGAAGGTTTTATAGCGGTGGGTAAAGAACAGCCGGATGAAGATCTGGGCCCACTTTTGGACAACTGCAAAACCAGTCTTAAGCCACGGGTCAGTGATGAACTCTCTATAACACAGAGGCAAGAATTAGCCAGAGTGTTGGAAGAATTCAAGGATGTGTTGACGCCTATTCCAGGGGAGACAGGATTGGTCGCCCATGAGATAATTACACCCCCGGGAAAAAATCATCAGAGACCCTATCGTTTGCCGGAGGCGAAAAGGCAGGAGGTGATAACCCAGGTACAAGAGATGTTACAAATGCGCATTATCGAGGAATCACGAAGTCCTTGGTGTAGTCCGATTGTCTTGGTACCCAAATCGAATGGTACCATGAGATTTTGTATCGATTTTCGCCAAGTCAACGAAGTGTCCACCTTTGATGCATATCGAATGCCCCGCATTGAAGAACCTCTGGACATATTAGGTCAAGCAAAGTTCCTCACCACCCTGGATATGACCAAAGGGTACTGGCAGGTGCCCCTGACAAGAGAAGCACGCCCCAAAACAGCTTTCAGTACTTCACTCGGGCTGTTTCAGTTCAGGAGAATGCCCTTCGGGTTACACGGAGCGGCCGCGACCTGCCAGCGGCTAATGGATATAGTTTTGCATCCCCATCAAGACTATGCCACAGCCTATATGGACGACGTAATCATTCACAGCACTACCTGGGACCAACACTTGCTCCAGGTAAAAGCAGTATTAAGAGCGATGAGACAGGTGGGTTTAACGCTAAATCCCGAAAAATGTACGTTTGGGGCCCAAGAGGTCAAATATTTAGGCCACCTTGTAGGCCGGGGTACGGTCCGCCCCTTATTAAACAAAGTGGAGAGCGTTAAGACCTTTCCCGTTCCCCAAAACAAAAAGCAGTTATGAAGCTTTCTTGGGCTTATCGGGTATTACAGACGCTTTATCCCCCACTTTGCAGAGGAAAGTGCGCTGTTTACCGATATGTTAAAAAAAAAAATGCCCCGAATACGCTACAGTGGTCCTCAGAGGCCAATGAAGCCTTTAAGAAATTGAAAGAGAAGTTGTGCAAAGCAGCGATATTGCGAGGGGTGGATTTTCACCAACCATTTTTGCTTCAGACGGATGCTTCTGAAACTGGCTTGGGTGCCGTCCTCTCCCAGATGCAGGAGGGTGCTGAGCATCCCCTCATGTTCCTGAGCAGGAAGTTGTCTCAAGCTGAGAAAAAGTACTCAACAATTGAAAGAGAATGCTTGGCGATTAAGTGGGCAGTGGAGACCCTGAAATTCTATCTAACTGGGAGAAAATTCGTTCTCATCACCGATCATGCCCCACTTAAATGGTTAAGCTACATGAGGAATAATAAGTCGCCTAACCAGATGGTATAGGGCATGGCAGCCATATGAATATAAGGTAGAGCATAGAGCAGGGAAGCTGCATTATAATGCTGATGCAATGTCACGAATTACGTGCTGTAGAGAAGATGAAGACTCAGCCCGTAATATTTTAAGAAGGGGGATGTGTCATAGAGCGGAAGCTAATGAAACTGAAGACTTAGGAAAAAAAGCTGTCTTTCACAAAACAAATGATGTGCAGAAGATGCAATTGCCCTGCAACACAGCTAGAGGGAGCAGGCGAAAACTTACAGAGGCTGGATTAACACACCCGGCTGATGATTCTGCAGAGGTTAATCAGCTGCACCTGAAAAGTAGCTCGGGGAACTCAAAAGTGGAATGCCTTTATAAGCAAAAAGCTAGTGCAGGAGAAGGGAGGAGGAGGAGAAGGGGAGCTGAGACAGCCAGGAACAGCAGCCCAGCCAGGTCAAGCAGTGCAGCCAAGACAAGCAGCACGACAAGGACAGCAGGAGCTGGAAGAGGAGCAGAAAGAGCCAGAGAGGAAGACGGGCCGTGGAGAGTCAGTCCGGAGAAAGACTTGGTAGCAAGAGACCTCGGAGGTAAAGAGCTCAGAAGGAGAGAGCCATACCTGGGGAGAGGCCTACGCTTACCAGAAGACACTGAAACAGGATTGAAAGGCTCCAGAAGGAAAGGTACTGATAGCAGAGTTACCTATACCAGGAAGCAAGGAAGTCTGGAATCCTCACCAGGTTTTCCTAGGCTACAGAAAGGTGAAGCAGTGCCCAGAAGCTTCCAAGAGAAAGTCTGCCAAAGAGACTGTGTCCTGAGCGAAGTGCCAGAGAAGGAAAACTCCAGTTATACCAGCTACAGGAAGCCAAGGTATGGTGACACTTTATTCATAAAGAGAAGCTCAGCTCCTAGACGCTTTTGTAAAGCAGATATCCAGTTTGAAAGGAAAAGAAGCAGGCCAGAGTTTTATAAGCCAGGACGTAAGGGCATAGGAACAAGCCATGCTTATGTGAGAGCCCTAGAACAGCCTTACTGGAAACAAGGGAACAGAAACAGTGACTGGCAAACTATAGCGGCCAGGGAAAGCTCCAATTCAGAGGGAGATAACAATGACCCAGAGCACATGCAGATAGCGCTTGAGGATCCTATTCCTTTATCTCAAGACGAATTAATGGATTGCTCCATTTGTATTGCGAGCAGTTTTGAATCACTCCCTGAACTGTGAGTTATACAGACATTGATTTGAGAATACTCATGTTTGTGCTGAACGAAAGAGGAATGTTCACTCCTTTGTTTTGCTCCAAATTTTGAAAGAATCCTTGCTTAAATCCTACAAGCAACTGTGAAGTTTGTAACAGTTTACCTCTTTACTTATGTTGTGGTGGAAGCCTGAAAAGAAGGACTTTCTGTATTTCTGTAACCCAGCGAACCTTTTGCATTAAAAGGGAAATAAAAGCCTTATTTACCCTCTACTTGGCATACACAATTTATTCACATAAGGAGCAGGACTACAAAGACCAAGATACCCTTGGCCTTAAAAGAGCCCTCTACTCCCAGAAAATAATAATATGCTCAACCTACCCTTACAGCCACTGGCCACCAGGGGGGGGGGGGGTTGATGACAACGCACAATAATGTACTCCTGCACAAGTATGCACCTTGCTCAGTTGGAATAAAGATCCCATTCTTCAGGGAAACGGTGTCCCCGTTGAATTCTGACTCCTTGTCTCCCAGGCCTCCTTCTCCACCTCAGCGCGCGCGCTCTCCACGCAGCTAGGGAGTCACCAGGTGTGGCTGACGCAATCCTGCTTGTCCATGGAGAAGACGAAGTTACTTACCTGTAACGGGAGTTCTCCGTGGACAACAGGATAAGTCAGCCACACAATCCCACCCACCTCCCCTGGAGAAGTTCAGCCGGCAGCCGGCACGCGCCGCAGCCTGGAAGGTCAGAGCTGGGAAAACACTGGCCAGGCAGGGGGCGGACCGGTGAGGTGGGGTCTACCTGTACGTGCTCAGAAAGGTTTCTGAGCTCTGGAGAGCACTTCCGTACCATGGCGCCGCCCGGAGGACGACACCAGGTGTGGCTGACTTATCCTGTTGTCCACGGAGAACTCCCGTTACAGGTAAGTAACTTTGTCTTCACACACAAATACTTCATGTAAATAGTTGGTTGAAATTCTTTGTTAATTGCTATACTAAACTTATCTTGTTTATTTACTACTATGTTGCACCCTGTTATCAAAGTTCTATGTAATGCTTTTATGTTGGAATGCTGTTCTGAGTTCATTGTAAACCGCTTTGATTTAGGAAAGGCGGTATATAAGTGCACATAAATAAATCAAATAAGTAAATAAAAATAAGAACTGGCATTGTGGGTCATTCCAAAGGTCCATCAAGCCTAGTGTGTTGTTTGCAACAGTAGCCAATTCAGGGCACAAGTACCTGATATATCTCCTTAGTTGCGCCGCTTCATAATAGTGCTCCATGCACGGCACTCCCAGACCTCCCTCCGCTCTGGTTCTATACAAAGTCTGTCACGCCACCCTCGGGCCCTTTCCCTCCCAAATAAAGTTCATTATCATTCCTTGTATTTTCCTCAATATCCCTCTAGGTACCCTATAGGGCAGTGCCATAAATAGAAAAAGAAACCTTGGCAGCACATTCATCTTAATAGTGGTTATCCTGCCCAGCCATATCAAGTGTAATCCTCTCCAGCTCACAAGATCCTGCCAGACCTCTTCTATCAGTGGACCATAGTTCCACTCCATTAATTTCTCCAAAGCGTTACTCAAATATATGCCCAGATACTTAAATTTAGTCTTCGCCCACTTGAATGCAAACCCATCCTTTAATCTCCCTTCCAAGTCCCCCGATAGGTTGAAACCCAATATTTCAGTTTTACTCATATTCATTTTATAGCCCGCCCCCTCACTGTATTTCCTAATTGCCTGTATCAAATTTGGAAGACTAGTTAGTGGCCTACCCAGGGTAAAAATCACATCATCCGCAAATAATGCTATTTTGGTCTGCTGACCCCCCCCCCCCCCACTTCAATCCCCCTTATATCCTGCTGTCTCTGCACATATTCAGCCAATGGTTCAATTACCAATGTGAAAAGTAACAGCGACAGCGGACATCCCTGCCTTGTCCCTCAACCCAGCACAAAACTATCCGAATATCCTCCATTCACTTTTATCCTAGTCGTCGGCCGCTCATATAATGCCCTAATCCATCTTATAAATCTAGGTCCCAACCCCATTTTATCCAATTCCTGAACCATAAACTTCCATTCCACTCTGTCAAATGCCTTCTCTGCGTCCACCGCCAGAAATACTGCTTCCTGCCCCCTTCTTTGCAACTTCCATATCACATTCATAATTTTCCTTATATTGTCTTCTCCTTGCCTTCCCCTAATAAACCCCGTTTGGTCCCTATGCACCAGTTTATTAGTGACCTTCTGCAATCTTGTAGCCAATATCTTTGCCAAGATCTTCACATCCAGGTTAATCAATGAGATCGGCCTGTATGAAGCACACACCGTAATATCCTTTCCTGGTTTTGGAAAAATCTTGATACCCGCCTCCCCTATTGTTCTCAGCAATACCTCCCCCACCAAGCATGTATTAAATACCTGGGCCATAATTCCTTTAACTTGTGGACCCACCACCCTATAGAATTTTGCAGAAAACCCATCTAGTCCCGGTGCCTTCCCACTTTTCAGAGTCCCTATGGCCTTTTCCACCTCCTCTCACTAATCTCCTTTCCCATCTCCTCCTGTTCCTCCTCCGATATTCTTGTTAATTGGCAGTCAGCTAAAAATTCCTCCCCCTCCCTTTCCCCCTTCTTCACCTCACTAGTGTACAATTTCTCATAATATTCCTTAAACACACCCTTATCTCTACATCCTTATGAACCAGCTTCCCTCCGGAGGACCTTTTCCTACCTAACCATGCTCTCTGCTGCCTTGTCTTCAGCCTTCTAGCCAGCACCTTCCCCATGCGGTTCCCCCCATCCCAATATTCCTGTCTCAACATGTTCAGTTCATGGGCTATTTTCGCAGCTCTCAGTTGACCCAACTCTCCCCTCAACTTTATCAATTCTGCTATCACCTGCGGATCTTGATCACTCTGATGCTGCTTCTCCAAGTTCTCTATCCACCCCAACAACTGTCCTTCCACCATCCCCTTTCTCTTTTTCTCCTGAGCCGCCATGCTTATCAAATGTCCCCTAGCTACCGCCTTCAACCCCTCCCACACCATCCCCACTTTTACCTCCCCATTCATATTGAACTCCAAATACTCTCTCACTACCCTTTTAAGCCGTTCCCTATATTCTGGTTCCTCCAACAATGCTTCATTCAACCTCCAATACTTAACCCCCTCCTCCTCCCACCCTACTTTAAAGCTCACTTTGACTGGTGCATGATCCGACCACGTTATATTCCCTTGTTCCACCTCTCTAACATTTCCCGCCCACCTCCCATTTGCCCAGATCATATCCAACTTACTATACGTATTATGCACCGGAGAATAGTAGGTATATCTCCTCTCTCCTGGATGTCTGCACCTCCATGTATCCACCATCCCCATCCTCTCCTTAAATCTCAGGAAGCACGCCCTTTCTTTTCCTTCCCCCTCTCTCCCTCCCCCACTGTTATCTATTCTTGGGTTCAAAGTCATATTAAAATCACCTCCTATAACCATGGGAGTGTCTCCCCATCCCTCCATCTCCTCTGTCAGCCCTTTATAGAACACATCTCTCTGTGTATTCGGCCCATACACACTCACTATCCACACCTCCCTTCTTTTATTCTCATCCGCACCGCCACCCATCTCCCCTTTTTATCTCTCCACTCCTCCATTACTGCATCTTGGTATTTCTCACTTACCAATATACCCAATCCCCCTCTTCTTGGGTGTGCCCTTTGTCCCACCAGTATTACCCTTGGATATCTTTTAGTTTGCACCATTCCCTCCTGCCCCACTTTCAAATGTGTCTCCTGCAAACATATCACATCGGCTTGCAACCTTACCCCTTCCCGCTCCATACACCTCCTTTTTCTCTACATTCTCAGCCCTTTCACATTCATTGTGGCTACCCCCAATTGTTACTCTTCTCTCCTCCCCTTTCTCCCCCCTCCCCGCTGATTTTCCCTCCCCCCTCCCCTACCTAGCCTCTGCAACCCAGAGCTATTCATGGAGTAGTGTCATCCCCACCTTCCCGCCTCTTAACCCTCCCACCCCTCCTTTCCCCCTCTTCCCCTTAACTCTCTCCCCTCTTTCCCCTCCTTCCTCCCCCTCTATCTCATCCTAATACTCAGGGCCATCCCTAACCTTAACCTTCCAGGCTCCCGCTTCACTCCTACCCCCCTCCTTTCTCCCCCCCTTGCGTCTTATTCCTATATCCATCTTATCCCCCTTCCCCCTCCCCCTCCCCCTTCCCCCAACCCATCATCCCTTAAACACATTTCCATTACACCATATCTTTATACATACATTTACTGTAGACATTTAGACATCCCTCCTCCTTCCCATTCTACACAGAATTCTACCCCACAGTCGGCACTTAATTATCTTCTTGCACTTTTCCGCTGCATCTTCTTCTGTTCACCTTCCTTCTCCCATTCTTTTTGTTGTTGTTAAGGCTGAAACTGAGTTTCTTGCCTTCTTCTCTCCATAGCTAGGGCATACCTCCCAACTTGCCCTCTCGCTCGCATTCCCTCCTGGCCTCCGTCTCCTGCTTTTCCAGGCCTGCTTCCCTCATAGTCATCATTGCTGCCTCCACCGTCTGCACTCGCCATGTCCTTTCTCTTCTCGTGAAGGCCAATCCAAATGGATACATCCACCGATAGCACACCCCCTCTCCTCTCAGCACTTTAGATACTGGCCCCAACTCTCTCCGTCTTTGTAGAGTTCCCAGCGATAGGTCTACATAGATTGCCACTGAATATCCTTGCCACTTAAAAGTACTCAGTCCTCATTTTTGCAGCAATCTTTTCCTTGATCTTGTACTCCCTTAAGCATATAATGATGTCCCGGGCTCTGTTGGCCATGACAGGGCCCAATGCCCTATGTGCTCGATCAATTTCTATATTTTGGACTGTTTCTTCTTCTCCCCCTTGGCACAGGGCCTCCTCACATTTATTTATTTATTTATTTATTTATTTATTTTATTTATTTTATTTTCTTATATACCTCGCTTTTCTGCATCAGTGCGGTTTACATTGAACAAACTGAAATTATATTGAACAGGGCATTATAACTTGGAGATAACTATTTTACAGGGAACATGGGCTATGGAGGGTTAAGTGGCTTGCTCAAGACCACAAGGAGCACCTGTGGGACTAGAAACCCCAGTCCTTCCGGCCCAAGGTTGCTGTCCTCTAGTGGGATTTGAACCCCCGACCTTCCGGCCTGAAGTACCTTGCCCCAACCACTAGGGCCACTACATTGCCATAGCCACTTTTTCACGGTCTTTAAATTCTGCCTTTTCGGGGTCTCCTCTTATATGCAGATTATTTCTCCTGGATCTGTTTTCTAAGTCCAGCTTCAACTGCACTTGTTCACATCACTCCTTCTCTTCCTTCCTTTTCATTTCCCTCTCTTCTTGCCATACCTCCACCACCTCTAGCCGGTTCTCGTGGTCCCCCATTCGACACCTCGGCTCTGCCACCTCTTCCTTTATTCCAGCCAGCATCAACCCCAGCTCTGTTTCTGCGGAGCGTATCTCAGCCTTCAGCTCCTCTATCCACTCTCGTAGCTCTCCTCTGGTCACTGTTGCCACCACTGCACCATTCCGCTTCTCCTCTGGCCTCCACTCGCTCTCCCCTATTTCTCCACGTGTTCTGCCTGCATGCTGTCCGTCTGCATCATTCTCGTTTCCCCCGCAGCTACATTCAGGCCTGCGCTCGCACAGTCGCGGATGTCCGCGGCTTTTATCCACGTTGCTATTCTCCGGTCCCTCTCTGTTTGTTTTCCTGCACTCAGGGATGCCACGAATCCCCTCTGCAGTGTTTTGTTGTTGTTTTCCTGCAGGCTGGACCCAGAGCTCTCCATTCAAGCTGCCAACGCGGTGGGTGCCGCCACTTCCTCCCACCCACCTCTGTTCAAACAGCTGCCGCTGGTGGTAGTAATTTGGAGGCCCGATGCCTCTGCTTGGCTGCACGGTGCCTCCCACTCATTTACACACTTAATGTGTTATAGTCACCTACTGTTATACTTATGATCTCAGTTCTTGACTTGGCTCATATCAATTACAGTGACTCTGTATCTCCTAATGTCCTTTTCTTTGCATTCAGCCTACCATCCACTTCTTTATATAGGCCTTACCGACTGCTATCCACTTCTCTGTGCAGACTACAAGACTGCTCCATCCACCATCTTCTACTGCCAGGGGGGAAGGGGGAGGGGGACTCCCCTTCAATCCGTCTCCTTACGGCCTCCCGCTGTCCTTTCCTTTGCCAGTTTTAGTCACAATACCGTGCATTAATCTCCTCTTTCCGCAGCTCCTTCTTGCCTTCCGTGCCGTTTCCTTCACACACTCTGCTCCCCTGACTGGCAACCATCTGGGCTCACACCTCCGACTGCCATCTTGTCTCCGCAACGCTGCTCCAGCTCCACTCCCGCCGTCTTGCAAGCTCCTCCGTCAGACTCGCCTCTCTGCCCTTTGGGTTCCCGATCAGTCCACTGATCTTTACGCTTCCCGCCGCGCAATTTTACTGCCTCTCGGGGGTTTTATTTTATTTTATAAGCGGGTTTAGTGCCGGAGCGGTTCTCTCACACCGCCATCTGCTTCGGTGACGTCACTTCCTCTGCTTCACCTAGCTTTACCTACAGGTCACTAACCAGGTTACTGTGCAATATCACTGCTACCTGGTTAGTGACTGTCGCTGTCGCTGCCTCTGCTCCACCCCGGAGTGCTCATGACTTACCCTGATGCTAAGCGGTTAGCATCGGTGAGTGTAGGGCAGATAAACGGGGATATTCAGTGGCGCTATCCGTGTTAGTGCCGTTGAATATCTCGTTTAGTGGCATTTACACCGTGTAAATGCCTTTCGAATATCGGGCCCTATATGTTTAGAGAAAAAATACTTTCTCCTACCTGTTTTAAATTTATGACTTTGAATTTCATGGCATCTCCCTTAGTCCTACAAGAAAGCACAATTCCACGTGCAGTAACAGAGACCCTATCCATGGTCTCGTTGGATCTCCCTTAGTCTTTACAAAATACACAGTGCAAATAAACCCACATAGAAATCAATATTACTTTAATAAATTACAAAATACATAAATGGTTGTTGTTGTTGTTGTTAAGTGCCGTCGAGTCTGAGTCGACTCATGGCGACCCTCTGGATAGCTATCCTAAATTGTGTTCGATCTTCAGTCAGGCGGCTCATTGTTGACAGACTGGTACCCGTAGCTGCTGTTATTGTATTGATCCATCTCATTGCTGGCCTTCCTCTTTTGCGTTGACCTATCTTGCCAAGCATGATGTCTTTCTCTAATGATCTCTCTCTCCGCATGATGTGTCCAAAGTATGAAAGTCGAAGTCTTGTCATCTGAACTTCTAAAGAAAGCTTAGGTTTGATCTCCTCTAGTACAGACTGGTTTGTTCTTCGGGCAGTCCATGGTATACACAGTATTCGCCGCCAGCACCATAATTCAAAGGCATCAATTTTCTTCCTGTCTATCTTTTTCACTGTCCAGCTTTCACATCCATATGATGTTATTGAAAATACCATGGCTTGAACAAGTCGAATCTTTGTATGGAGAGAGACATCTCTGCTCTTGAGAATCTTATCTAGGTCTTTCATAGCCATTCTGCCAAGAGCAATGCGTCGTCTGATTTCTTGACTGCTTGTTGCTTCTTTATTGATAGTTGATCCAAGTAGGTTAAAGTTATTCACGATTTCAATTTCTTCTCCTTCGATGATGAACCTGTTGATTATGACAGTTGTCATGATCTTTGTCTTCTTTACATTAAGGTGCAGGCCCATTTTGAGACTATGTTCTTTGATTGTGAGAAGCAAATGTTTCAGATCATCTTCACTTTCCGCCAGTAATGTGGTATCATCAGCATAGCGAAGGTTGTTGATGAGTCTTCCACCAATCTTCACACCTCTGTTGTCTTCATACAATCCTGCTTCTCTGATGATTTGTTCTGCATATAAATTAAATAGGTAGGGGGAAAGTATGCAGCCTTGTCTTACACCTTTGCTTATTTTAAACCATTCTGTTTCTCCTTGTTCCGTTCGAACTGTTGCTTCTTGATCAATGTACAGATTGTGCAAGAGAACGATCAGGTGTTCTGGTATACCCATGCTTCTTAATGTGGCCCAGAGTTTCTCATGGTTTACACAGTCAAAAGCTTTGCTATAGTCGATAAAGCACAAATAGATATCCTTTTGGTATTCTTTAGTCTTTTCAAGGATCCATCTCACATTCGCAATGATGTCTCTCGTTCCTCGCCCTTTTCTGAACCCTGCTTGCACTTCAGGTAGTTCTCGTTCCAGGTATGATTGTAGTCTCTTTTGAATAATCTTCAGTAGAATTTTGCTGGCATGTGGGATCAGAGCGATTGTGCGATAATTTCCACAGTCAGTTGGATCACCTTTCTTTAGTACTGGTATAAACACAGATATTTTCCAGTCAGTTGGCCATGATGCTGTCTTCCATATTTCTTGGCAGAGCCTTGTAAGTATGGTAACAGCTGCATCAGATTGCTGTAATACTTCTATGGGAATGCAATCAATGCCTGGTGCTTTGTTCTTTGATAAGGCTTTCAATGCTGCTTTAACTTCTTCTTTCATCACCAATGGTTCCAGATCATAAGGTACAGGTTGAAACGGCTGTTGGTACACTTGATCTTTAGCATATAAAAGCTCTGTATATTCCTTCCATCTTTTCTTGATCTTCTCAGCATCATTCAACATAGAACCTTGAGCATCTTGTAACATTCCAATTCGAGGCTGGAGCTGGAACTTTTTCTTTAACTCTCGTAGCTTTAGGAAAGCTGATCTTGTTCTTCCTCTAATAGTTTCTGCTTCTATTTCCTTGCATGTGTCATTGTAGTACTTTTCCTTGTCCTGTCTTACTGCACATTGGAAATCTCTGTTGAGTTCTGTGATTGTCTTTCTTTCTCCTCTGGCTTTAGCTTCTCTGCGTTTCTGGGCAATTTTCAGAGTTTCTTCCGTCATCCATTTTGGCCGTTTTTTCTTTTTTACCTTTTGTAGAGACTTCTCGCTTTCTTCCAATACAACCTTCTTGATGTCATTCCATAATTCTTCTGGAACTCTATCATTTGTATCTAAAGCAGCAAATCGATTTTTCAGGCAGTCTTTAAATTCCAGTGGTATATTCTCAAGGTCATATTTTGCTGCATTCATGAGTGGTTTGCTCTTTTTCAGCTTTAGCTTGAGTTTGCATACTAGTAGTTGATGATCTGTACCACAGTCAGCTCCAGGTTTTGTCTTTGTTGATGTTATAGAGCTTTTCCATCGTTGACTTCCACAGATGTAGTCAATTTGATTTTTATACAATCCATTGGGTGAAGTCCATGTGTACAGTCTCCGCTTGTGTTGCTGGAAGAAGGTGTTCGAGATGAATAGATCGTTGGTCTTGCAGAATTCTATCAGTCTTTCTCCAGCTTCATTTCTGTTGCCAAGTCCATATTTTCCAACTACTTTGTCTTCTTCTTTGTTGCCAACCTTTGCGTTCCAATCACCCATGACTATCAGGATATCCTGTTTGCATGTTCTGTCAATTTCAGCTTGTACTTGTTCATAGAACTCTTCAATTTCATTCTCTTCTGCAGCTGTTGTTGGGGCATATACTTGAATTATAGTTGTGTTGATAGGCATTCCTCGTAGACAAATAGAGATTAAGCGTTCGCTGACTGCATTGTATTTCATTACAGTTCTTGCAAGTTTCTTCTTTATTATAAATGCAACACCATTTCTTCTTTGTCTTTCATTTCCAGCATAGTAGACCATGTGATCATCTGATGCAAAGTGCCCGATGCCAGTCCATTTCAGTTCGCTGACACCCAACAGATCAAGTTGTACACGTTCCATTTCATTCTTGACCACCTCCAACTTCCCTTGGTTCATGCTTCGTACGTTCCATGTTCCAATGTGTAAGACATCTTTACAGCTTCTGACTCTCATTTCATGCGCAGCTACATCAGCAGTCAGATGTCCCGAGGGCTTTGATCCAACCACATCATAAATGCTGGCTTTACTCTGAAAAGTCTTCAGCTCTTCCCCAGTAGCTAGTTGAGTGCCTTCCAACCTGGGGGTCTCATCTTTCAGCACTACAGCAGAATTTGTTTTGTTTTAACTATCCATTGGGTTTTCATGGCAAGATACAGAAGTAGATTGCCGGGCCTTTCTTCCGCGCAGTTTAAGTTTGGTGTTGTTGCCGTTGTCACAGAAATGTGATCCTCCGCCGTCAACACTATCCCATTCTGCTGCTGCCCAGATGGGTGGTTTGTCTTGGTCTGGCATCTCAGCTGAGACCTGTCCATCTTGGGAGACCCTGCCAGTAGTTAAACTACCGATAGTTTAGCTCTCAGCATCACTGATGCACACAAGCCCTCACAGCACGACAAGCTTCAAACCAAGTGAGGCAAATAAACCCACATAGAAATCAATATTACTTTAATAAATTACAAAATACATAAATGGTATAAACCACTATTTAACAAATATGCATAATATCATTAATGTGTATACATTTAAATTACATTCTAATGTTCACAAAATATGTATCCATTTCTGGCAACCTAATTATGAGTAATCTTTTACCAATGCATAAAATTGTACAACGCCACATATACATGTAGAACAATCTAAAACGTTGATATCTAGAACAACAACGATAACACAGAAAGTTTAAATACACCAGCTGTTGAAAATAGCACTATGTCAATGCAGGCAATCCCTATTCCTAGGGTGACAATATGTATCTCTCCTTAATGAATGCGGATCCTCTAAGGAATCCAATGTAGAACTTCTCTACATTCCGTAGATCTTCATTCTCTTCATGACCAGGTGTTCCACATTAAAGTGTCGTGGCTTCCCAAAGTCGCTCTTCATGTGAGCAACTACGTGCACCACAGCACCTCACACTGGAAAGATCAATCCTGTTATCATCTAAACAGAACTCAAACCCGATATCGCAGCCCACATTGTTCCAAGTGCCATAAACTTCCTTATGTTTAGCAGTTTTCCCAGAAAACGGTTTCTTCAAGGATTTCTCATTGTTAAGCCCCAAGCACACACTTCTCATACTAACTTCAATAGCCCAAAACAAGTGCTAGCAATGAGAAATCCTTGAAGAAGCCGTTTCCGACAAAACTGCTAAACATACATATTGTCACCCTAGGAATAGGGATACATATTTTGTGAACATTAGAATGTAATTTAAATGTATACACATTAATGATATTATGCATATTTGTTAAATAGTGGTTTATACCATTTATGTATTTTGTAATTATTAAAGTAATAGGGGGGTTATCAGTATATTCATGGCTTGAAAAAACCTTTAGTGGCTTTTAGGTGGCTTCCATTTAAATGACACAAAACACAATTTTCCAATGCCAGCTCTTTCTCCAAGTCACAGCAACAGCATCAGTGTCCCCCACTTCTCCAAGCCCGTCCCCATTTGTATATTATTGCCCAACAAAGCACAGTATCTGCCATCATTCCCCTTCCTCCCCTCCCAATCCAGTCCAGCCCAGCATCGGTCACCTTTCCCCTTCCTCCCTTCCCAGTCCAGAGGGGGGGGGGGGGGAAGGGGTCGGCTAGCCTACCTTCCTTCTCTCTCCTCACCCTGCCAGCACAGCAAAGAACTTTGCCCCTACTGGACCTACTCTACTACCACTACTAGTATTGAGCATTTATACAGTGCTACAAGGCGCACTCTAAGTTTCAAAAAAAGGACTCCCAAATATTTTGTCCCTTCAGATGCCCATCGAATTCCAACTTCTACTATCTCATTCTATGCATAAGAATTGATTTCTACCAATTAACCTTAAAGCCAGAAAACCTAGAAAACTGCTTTACTAATGAAAATAAAGCTGATATTGGCTGTGTTATTAAGTCATGGTTTATACAGATGATATGTTGCATTTCATATCTACTCCTGGCAGCCAAATTCCAAATATTTACTCGGTTTGCCTAATCCAGACCAGGAGGCGTTGCTATGCTAGGTTAAAAAATAACTGAGATAATAGACATTTCTGTCTCATGCCCCTGTTTAACTGGATCAAAGAAGACTGCAACAGCTTGCAGTAAAGTGGGTTCGGTTTTCAAGACTTAGGGGCATGTTTACAAAGCCGCGGTAGCGGTTTGCGATCGTAATCGGAGCCGCGGCCCCATTGATTTCAATGGGGCCGCGGCTGCGATCGCGATCGCGAACCACTACCGCGGCTTTGTAAACAAGCCCCTTAGACCCATAGCTGGAAATGATCTCCTTTTTTGAAGGCTTGTCAAGATAGCCATACAGCATCACTTAGTTAAAAGATTTTAAGAGTCAGTGAATATAGAGAGCATTTGGTGCTTTCGGGACTTTGAAAGCAGGACACTCTAATGAATAGAATACTGTAAGTACTGGGCAAAGGTGAATAGACCTGTTCTGTCTGCTAGTGTTCTGCAATCCATGCTTTTGTAGCCCATGGGGCATACAGGACCCCTATGAAGTTATAGCACATGGAAGCATAAAGGGCAAGGTTGTGTGGCATTGTATGCTTGAGGATGGCAAATTTATTCATATGAATTTTTTTGTATCCATGTCTCCAACCTTATTAGAAGGAGGTTTGGGGTATCATTACTTGAGTGCTTTTCATTGAGGCTGATATCTCACTAAAATGGTGGTGTTTAAGTCTTTAGTTTTGGTGATGTGCTGGGTATACTTTTGTTGATGGCAACCCAACTGATCTTAAGAAACTGGAAAAAATGCCTTAGTTTTAATTTCTCATTTTTAGTGGAATCCTGCACTTATGATTCACAAATCTGATTTGGCTGCAGTTGAAAGACAACTTCAGGTTAGTCAGATATGGAAGCCTCTCTCTGACTATTTGGAGAAGGATAATAAGTAAGCTAATTTGCTTTGTGAATTCTGTGGAGAGTGTTGACTATATTGGGACTTTGTGTATAAATGCTGGGCAGGAAGCATTATATGGGTGGTGGGGATGGGGGATGAAAGAGGTTTCTGTTTTCTATGAATATTCAATGTATGCTCTTAAAATCAATAAAGATATTGAATTCAAAAAGTTCAAGTCTTGGTTCTTTATTGATAAATGTATGCATGTGGGGTGTGCAGTTGTGTGTGCGCATGTTTTGAGGTTTTTACTGCATTTTTTCAGTGGGTAGTGGAACAGTCTGCTGGTTATTGTAACTTAATTCATTTTTGGATGACTTCCTGTTTCTTAGCCATGCAGATCCGAGTGTTTGTGCACATTTGGTTAAGACTTTTGAATTCTTAGCAAAGGAATTGGTTATTCCATTAATGAAGAATAAGTTGGCTGGTGAATGGATTCTAATATAATACAGTCCCATTTGCCAACGGAAAAAGCGCATAAGTTGGTGCAGGAAATTGATGCTGTGATGTCCGATACAAAGTTGTCGCTGAGACAAACTCTCAAAAGGATATTTAATTTTACATGTTGGGTCATAACGATGGAGAAAGTTCTTATAAGGCCTTTAGCTTTTTTGATTGGAGCCTAAGGGGTTAGAAGGAAGCATCATTATATTGCGATTCCATTCCATGTTAAAGTGGATTTAAGTCTTTGGCATATGTTTCTGGTCCAGGTTGATGGAATAAATGTGTGGCAAAGTTCAGAAGTAACAAATTTGGATTGAAAATTATTTTCTGATGTTTTAGGAAGCATAAGTTTTAGGGTTTATTTTAAGTGGGCATAGTGTCTTGGTTGGTAAAAGATTCAAGTAAGAACTTAACCTTCTGGGAGTAGTTTTCATTTGGGGTGATTGCCCGGCCAGTTAGAATGTAAGTATGTGTTCAGATAATACGATAGTGGTCGGGGCAGCCTGCAACTGTCCAATGATGGTTGAAGTGCTATGGGAGTTAGTTTTCAGATGTCTGCTTTTAAATGTTACATTAACATCAAAACATATGCTCGGTTCTGCTAATGGCATTGCTGATTCTTTATCTCATTTTCAGTGGTCCCGTTTTCACTCACTATTATCAGGAGCTGACAGATGCCCAGTAGCTGTTCCAGAGGTAATACAGTAATGTGGAGGCCAATTCAAACCTGTGCGTCCCTGGGCCGTCTGGATGTCCAAACATCTGGATGGCCCACGGATGCACCCAATTCTGCTCCCTTGGAAGCTAGATGGCCCTGCAGGAACAGAATTGCAACATAGTGGCTGGACGTTCGGGGTGTGCCCCAATTCAGGCACCCTGGACATCCAGCCACATCCCTGGCTAGCTCAGCCTGGCAGGAGCTGCATTCCCAGCAGCAACAGCAGACTCTGCGTTCCCCACAGCCTGACCTCCGATCGGGCCTTCCATAGACAGGGACAGGCAGCGGGGAACCCCCTGCACCCCTCACCTGTTTTTCACGCCCCAGCTCTGGCATACCCCGACATCCAGGGGAACTTATTCCACTTTCAAGGTGGAATAAGTCCCCTGTTTAAATGGCCAACCTCAAAATCGGCCCTGTACATCCAGGGTCATGGTGCTACCCACTGCCCACCCTCGCTCCATCTCTGGTCTTCCCCTTCCCGCCCACGAACAGAGCTCCCCACACAACCCTATTCTACATGCAAGAAGCCCTGTTTCCTGCATAGTGATCCAGGCATTTAGCGGGTCTGGACATCCAGATTGGATGTCCAGACCCACTAAACGTGGCTCAGAATCTACCCCATAGTGAATGATGGCAGATAAAGACCAATTTGGTCCATCTAGTCTGTCCAGTAAGGTGGCTAGAGTAGGTGCACCCACCATTCCATGTAGGTCACCCCTCTCTATTTGTTGAAGTATAAAAAAAATAGTGAGGTTTATTTTTATTTTATCCTCTTGCTATAAAGGGATCCACTGTGTCTGTCCCATGTCATTTTGAATTCTATCAATATATTTGCTCCCACCACCTCCATAGGGAGGGCATTCCAAGCATTCACCACCCTTTCAGTGAAAACGTGATTTCCTGACATTGCTTTTAAGTTTACCCCTTGCAGCTTTATTTTATGCCCTCTAGTATTACTGCTTCCCCTTCATTGAAAAAGATTTGTTTGTTCATTAATACCCTTTAAGTATTTAAATGTCTTTATCATATCTCCCCTGTTTCTCCTCTCCTCTAGGGTATACATATTTAGGTCTTCAAGTCTCTTCTCATACATCTTCTGGTGCAGGCTCCAAAGTATTTTGGCCACCTTCCTCTGAACCGTTTGAAGTCTTTTTATATCCTTTGTGAGATATGGTCTCCATAACTGAACCCAATGCTCCAAGAGAGGCCTCACCAATGACTTGTACAGGGGTATTAATACCTCCTCCTTTCTGCTAATTATTCCTCTGTGTATGCAACCCAGCATCCTTCTGGCTTTAGCCACCGCCTTGTCACACTGTTTTGCCACTTTGAGATCCTTCTAGTCTATGCACAACAACCTCCTGCTTCCTATCCCATACAATTCCCTTGGATTTTTGCATCCCACGTGCATAACTCTGCACTTCTTTGCATTAAATTTTAACTGCCAAGCATTAGACCATTCTTCCAGCTTTTGTAGATCTTTCCTCATATTGTCCATGCCCTCAGAGGAGTCCATTCTGTTGTAAATTTTCGTGTCATCTGCAAAAAGGCAGATTTTTCCCTTCAATCCTTCAGCAATATCACTCAGAAATACATTGAACAGTACCAGTCCCAGGACCGATCCATGGGACACACCACTACTCACCTTCCTTTGTTCCAAGTGAGTTCTGTTTACCACCACCTTCTGTCAGTCAATCAATTTTTGATCCAGTTCACCACCTTGGGACCCATCCCTAGGCTGCTCAGTATATTGATAAGCCTCCTTTGAGGAACAGTATCAAAGGCTTTACTGAAATATAGGTAGATCACATCCACCTAGATTTGAGATATTATTTCAGTTTAATTTGGAATAGGTTGAAATGTTTCTTATTAGACAATACATGAAGATTTTATGATAAAAGCTGACGACAACTTCTGGGATTTTAGTCTTATAAATATGAGGTGGTTTTTGAGTCAATTAGTAGTCAGGCTATTGTTGAATTTATATTGCATCAGCAAGGATTGTATTTATCTAAGTATATGTTATCATCAACTATTGCAGTATGGCCTTTTTCTCAAAAATTCATGGTTCTGGAGACCTCACTAAGTCCTAACTGGCTAGCGGTGATAGTCAGCCACTGGCCAGCTAGCTAAAGTGGGTAACGTTAGGCAAACCTTTCAAGTTGTTAAGATATCTTGGACTTCACTGTGAACAATCTGGGGTCGTAGCTAGTGGTTGTGAATGAAGACAAGCAAGTTGCTGTCTTCACTTTTGGTGGGTTAGGTGTAAACTATTGTGGCCTGATGAGTTCAGTGTTATTCTGAAATGCTTCTGGGTAAGTATGAGTGAGGCTACTGTAGGGTCCTGTTACTAGTGGAGTTATGCTCAGGGCAAGGACCATCATAATACAATCTGGTGATATCATCTATTATGGGGAAGGCTACAGGAACACTGGGGTACAAATACAGTTATCTCTTTTTGATCAGATCATTACCAACTGATGGAGTATCAGTTTAGACAGTTGTACTTAATGACAGCCTGAATGATCTGGTGGGTTTTGAGTGGGTAAAATTTGTACCATAATTGATCATGTTGGATTACTTATTTGTTATTGTATTGGTGTAATAACATTGTGGCTCCATTTTGACCAATTGTTATTGGATCTGGTCTTAATTTTGGATCAATGGACTCAAGAGGCATACAAGTACCTATAATATTATCATTTTTATTTATGCATGTAGACCCTGCCTTCAAACCCCACCTATGAAACCACCTTTGAGACTTTAAATCGTATCCTTTGTTCTAATAGATTATTTAGAATGACAGAAAATTTATTAAGCTAGCTTTAAATTGCAGGGATGTGCATGGGAAAAATGTTCCGTCCATTTTCACTTTATTTGCCTTTCTTCTCTGATTTTTGGACTTTTTCAGATTCATTTCACAAATTTGTTTTAATAAACCATTTAAATTCATGGCAATCAATTTAATATGCGTTAATTCATAGGTTGGATGTTAAAATGATGTGAAAATGCATTTTAGAAAGGCCATGTCAAAACAGCAGTGAAGGTGGGCACATGTAAGTGTTTCCTAAAATCGGTCAATCTACAATAAAAAAGATTTGAATATAAATAAAAAAAATCGGTCAAGCTCCACCCTAAATAATAAGCGTCTGCATTGGATAGAAAAGACATGGTGATGTGCAGAATTATGCTTCAGATACATGTAAGTTTTGATGCAATTTTAGAAACTTATGCATGTCTGCACAATGGCAGGATATGGGCAGAGTGGGAGTCCATGAGGACGCAGCTTAGTAAAGATGCTCGTGTGTCTTAAATAGGCCGTATTTATTTTATGTATTTATTTACAGTTCATTGGATGTACCATAGTTTGGTAAGAAAGCTTGCCAACAATGTGGTTTACAAAACTGCAAAGTTAAAAACCGATTACTACACACTACACTATACTACTTGAATAATGCAGCTTGCATTTAATTCACAAGCTGTATTAAGCCTGGAAAAATAATGCCAGTCTTGAGCTGGTGAGACCCAGTGCTCCTAGGTTGCTAATTAAAGTGGCCAGTGCATAAAATAATCATCCCTACCCTCAGATCCCCCTAGCACAGAACCCCTAACTCCTCAGCAGATCCCTCCCAAGCATAAGATCCTCCCTTGGCACGTATTGTGGGTGTCCTTGGTGTGTAGTGGATGGGACAGGAACAATCCACAGTCACTCCTGTCCATTGGGTGCCCAGGTTCAAAATGCACCTCCGATTGCTTGACATTAGTCTTGTAATACTACTAGGTGATCGTCAGTAAGCTTGTGATACTACTCCTAGAATGTCCTAGCCGCTTGACTCTAGCAGTAATGCTCCAAGATTACCACTAGGTGGTCAGGAGTGCCATTTTGAACCCAGGCATTTGATGAGGCAGGGGCGACTGGGGTTTGCTCCTGTCCAACCTGTTAGATACTAGGGATACCCCCTGTAAGTGCCACTGGGGGGGGAGGGACTCGGGCTGGGAGTGGAATCTGTTGGGAAGGGATTGGAGGGAGCTGATTTTTTTTTTCCATCAGTTCCTTTAAAAGACTCCATTCCATTTTCTCCATATTTATTCATAAAATAACGTGCAAGTGGAAGCATATCCAGCACTCTACTTATCTTTTATCCACCTCATTTCATTGATCTGCTCTCACTCCGACAACTGAAAGCATTTCACAAGAGCTGCATCAGTGACTGTTCTAGGGAAAACTTGTAAAAACAGTGTCAGATGAGAGCCGATTGATGAAATGAAGTGGGTAAATGATAAGCAAAGACCACTGGATATGGTTTCACTTCCACAACATTTTATGAATAAGTATGGAGAAAATTAAGTGAATTTTTAAAGAAAAGATTGGCTGGTGGAAGGTTTTTGACCTGTGATGTTATAATCCCGAAGCCCTGGAAGTGGTCTTTTCCCCTTCCTTATTACTGATAGCCATAACTATATGCTTAAAAGGAATTTCAAAGGTGACAACTTTTGGACACAGGATATTATCAATTATTTTTTCATTGGTACTAATTTTCTTGTCTGGGATAGTCAAATATGGGAGCATTGTGATAAAGCAAGTGATTGTTAGTGCTGTTAGTGATTTTTTCTTAAATATTGCTACTGAGCAAAACTATTTCCATATGTAAATTACCAATAAAGCTATTCAGCTTAAGCAATTTTTTTTTGTTTTTTAAAAGCTACTTCACTTGTAAATGACTTTGAAATTATTATTTTAATGGAAAGCAAGTGTATAAGAGATGTTTTAATGGAATTCTGTTCTGTAGCATAGTATTTGGTCACATCAACCAACAATGAACTGCAGAAGACTAGTGATGTATACAGTATGTAATTTAAAGTTGTTAATGTACAGCTGAGGTTAAGTGGTCTGCTTGTTGAGACTTTGCACTCCTGAATGTTTGCTATAGCATATTGCTTCCCAAATTAGAGATAGCCAGGTGACTCGAGACTAATTACAATGGAATTATCTTTTCAATATGTAGCTAGAATGCTACACTGTTGAAAAGATAATACAATAGAATAAACTATTATCATTATTAATCATTTGTATAGTGCTTATCAGGCATATACAGAACTGTACAGAGGCATTTAAGAGACCTCTTGGAGCTGAAAGTTTTAATCCTTTATTAATTGGTCTTCCACAATATTATAGCAAGCGGTCACAAGGCTGCAAAAGTACTTTACAATGCCAAACGATTCGATCATGTAGCCCCTTTTCTAAGAAAATTACATTGGTTAGTAGGATAATATTCAAACTACTCCTGCTGGTGCCTCACACTTTTTATTCAGGACTTCCACTTTCTTTTCCCACTTCTGGTTCCCAATGGTCCCCTAAGGCAGTTAAGATCTTCTCAAGCCCATCGGCTAGTGGTTCCCTCAGTGCCTAAATTTTAAGCATGAATGACTACAGAACTCAACTTATCAAGCTCCCTAAATTTATGAATGGAGATAAACTTTAAACTTTGGAATGTACATTAAACAGGGACATTGATAACTTGGATTTTTCTGAGGCGAAGGAAGGTTAAGCGACTTGCCCAAGGCCACAAGGAGAGCTAGTGGGAATTGAATCCTAATCTCTTGGTTCCCAAGCCAGTGCTCTAACAATTAGGGTACCTCTCCACTCCTGTGTCACATCCCCCTTGTCTCTCCTCTCTTCTAGGGTATGCGTATTTAGATCTTCAAGTCTTTTGTCATATTCTTTCTGGGGCAGGCCCCAAATCATCTTGGTCGCCTTTCTCAAGTATTTTTATATCTTTTGTAAGATATGTCTCCAAAACTGCACACAATAGTCTATGTGAGGCCTCACTAACGACCTGTATAACGGCACTAATACCTCCTCCTTACTGCTGGTTATTCCTCTCTGTATACAGCCTAACATTCGTCTGGCTTTGGCCTCCACCTTGTCATACTGTTTTGCCACCTTGAGATCCTCAGTTATTATAATCCTGAGGTCCCTCTCTTGGTCTGTACACACCAGCCTCTTGTCCCCAGTCATGAAGTGGAGGAGTAGCCTAATGGTTAGAACACTGGCTTGGAAACCAAGAGAGCAGGGTTCAATTCCCACTAGCACTCCTTGTGGCCTTGGGCAAATCACTTAACCCTCTATTGCTCAGAAAAAATCTACTCGACAAACTATTCCAACGGTCACTTCTAAGAGCAATTCAACTAGTGAGTACATACAAAGATCTGCTCCAACCAGCGATTGTAGTTTTTATGCTGTTTCTAGTAGCTTAAACCTATATCGCAATAACTATTTAAACCAAATAGTTGTTATTAAAAGCAACAAGGTCTCAGACTTAGATGGGGCTATAGTCCAGACTTAAACAGGTTTAGTCTGTACGTACCCTTTTGCATCAACGACCTTATAATGTTGCTTGATATTAGAACGTGAAGGAGTATATTAATTGCAAATTATTTTCCCAGTATCATGTGCTTAAAAATATGTATTAGAAAAAATGGTGCTTATCTTAATTGAATCTCCCCAACGCCATACTTCAGCGCCGTTGCGTTTCTAAGAAAAAATCTAAGTCATCAATGTCCCTGTTTAATGTACATTACTAAGTTTAAGTTACAATGTAAACCGCTTTGATTGAAATGATAAAGCGGTAAAAAAAAAAAATGTACAGTTCCTTTGGGCTTCTGCATCACTGCACTTTTTTGCATTAAATCTTAGTTGTCAAGCATTTGACCAGTCTTCTAATTTTTGTAGATCTTTTCTCATGTTGTCTACTCCCTCCAAAGTGTCTACTCTGTTGCATATCTTTGCATCATCGGTAAAAAGGTAAACTTTACCTTTTAACCCTAGGGCAATATCACCCGCAAATACATTAGAAGAGTAGCAATTCCAGGAATGATCCCTGTGGGTGCTTCACTACTCACTCTTATTCTTCAGAGTGAGTTCCAACCACCATTACTCTCTGTAGTGTCAGTCAACCAGTTCTTGATCCAGTTCACCACCTTGGGATCCACCCCCACGCTGCTCAGTTTATTCACAAGCCTCCTATGAGGAACAGTATAGTATCAAAGGTTTTGCTGAAATCTAAGTAGACCACATCCATTGCATACCCTTGATCTAGTTCTCTGGTCACCCAGTCAAAGAACTCAATCAAATTTGTTTTCCTTTTGTGTCTCTAGTTAATTATTGTCTTTTAGTAGAGATTGTTCTATGCAACCCTCCCTATTGGTTCAAGTTAGTCTTTGTTATGTCCTTAAGTTTATTGTCTGACTTTGGGTAATGAGGTGCTTTTTATGCTTCGCATCTTATATTATATCTTGCCATTGCAGTAAAATAATGCACAAGTTTGCCATTTAAAACACATTTGGCAAAAATTGTGTATTATTCCCTTAACAAACGTTAGTAACTACCCCCTTAGATGGACTACTCCCTTCTTACCCAATGAAAAGGCACCTAAACCTTTATACATTTCCCCTTATATATGTCCATATATGATTTCAACAGCTCTCTGTGGGTCCATCATAATATCAGAGCTTTCCAGAAGCTGGGTCCTAGCCAGCAGGATAAACGAATCAGCTTCACTTTATAAATTGCTGGAAAAAGAAGTTCAAATTCTGATAAACAGCAAGGTCTTGTCCAAGCTGTTTCAAGTTAATGAGAATTGAATAAATAAGTAACAATCACACAGCCCTGCTTTCATTTTCAGAAATATGCTAATTTCCTACATTATGCTGTTATTCAGAAGTAGCTCACTGTGCAATAGAATAGACTGTCTTCCCGTTGACAGAGTGCCAGGGTAGATACCAGTGCTGAACAAGCTCGCCACATTTGAAGTAAATTCAGGCATTAATATCCTTTCATCTTAAATTGCTAGCTGACCTGGATTCTGACACTTAGCATCAAAACAAATAGGCGAGCATGCAAATACGCCTCGCACCGCTTTATGCGGCATCACCAATAATAAGTGGCTAATCGTTAATTATTTGTGTGGCATTCACTGATAACATTAATCTTGATGAACTCATTTGTGATTTGTGTGGCCGCAGTAAGTACTTTTGTAGCATTCATTTGTAATTTACAAATTAAATTATTGTCTATTTATCATACAATGTTTCTACTGATAAAACTGGTGATGCTTATTATATTAACATGGTAGAGAGTGGGGCTGAAATTTTAATCTGTCCATTATATAACTCAGTCTTGGAAAATCTTACTTGTCTATAACTTATATTATCTAGTCATATTTTAAACCAACTTTTCTGTGGTGCACGCAAACTGATGTACAAATAAGTAGTAAAATGTAGTAAAATACAATGTATGGCAAACTGATAAAAAATAAAAAATAAAATATAAAAGCATTAATCAACTACATAAAAATAAACAAGCAAAATAAGGCAAATATAGCAAAAACAGATGTTCATATTCCTTAACCAAATAATTCAGAACTGCAGTACCCAATGACAAAGTAACATACAGAGAAGGTGCTATAGGATCTCTGAGGGAGAGGATGGATTTGTAGAGCTTAGTACCGTAGCTGGTGTGACTGAACAGACAGGAAGCATAATAGCTCTTCCTGAAAGAACAGTACCTTCCAATCCAAGAGGAGCTGGGTTGAGACCAGCTCATGACAACGTCTAACGAAACTGGAAGAAAAAACCACACAATTTAGAGTGGAGGAGTAGCCTAGCAGTTGGAACAGCAGGATGAGGGTCAGAGAAGCCTTGTGAATCTCATTGCTGCTTCTTTTGATCTTGGGTGAGTCACCTAACCCTCCATTACCTCAGGTGCAAGCTTAGATTGTAAGCCCTTCAAGGGACAGAAAGTACTTACTCTACCTGATTGTAACTTCACCCTGAGCTCCTCCTGAAAAAAATGCAAGCTAAAAGCAGCTAAATTCAAAATTCCTTCCCAGTTAGACTCTGTAGTCTTCATTTACTCTTTTTTTTCTCTATTTCTGTTTCCATAGGCTGTATAAGTGGATTTGGCAAAAGTAATTTTAGAAAGGGAGTTAAGTTCTAGAAGCCAGAACAAAAATCTAAGAGACGCAATAGTTGGAATATTAATTCATTTATATGCGTCCCCATCTTCCCACCCATGCAGACTCAGCCTCTGGCCACTGCCCATCAACACACCCCAGCAGCCTCACCCCCAGACGCTGACTGACGTCCACCTAACCTACCCTACCCCAAAAGCCTTAGCCTCTGGTCATCACCCACCCACCCACTCACCTATTTACCAATCTACCCACCCATACACACCAGTCCCCTCCTCTCAGTCCCAGCATCAGACCCATTCCCAAGCCACAGTCCTTTTCTCCCATCCTTCCATCTTGTTAGCCCCAGCCTCTGCTTCAACTTCCCCAGCCACCTTCTCCTGTCCAAGAATCAGACCTCTTCTCCCACTCCCTCCCTTAGTATCTGCCCTCTCTCCCATCCCCATGCCCATGCCCTTGTGTTAGCTCTGAGCCCTCTTCTCTCAGTTGCAGCATCAGCCCCATTGTCCCACCTCCACCATCTGCCAATATGAGTCCTTTGCTGTCATCCCCAGGAACAGACTTTTTCCCATTATCACCCCTTAGAATATGCCTACTCCTCTCGTCCCCATCCTCCTTCTCACATCTTCACTCCTTGGCATCTGTTTCCTCCTCCCAGTCTTGTGCCCAGCATGATCCCCATCCAAGACTATATCAACGGCTGTGCAAGCAGTGCGGCCACACAGGGCACAAGTACAGAAAGAGCTCTGATATCATCACTAAGCTTCCAAGAAGCTCAAAAAGTGTGAGTTGCTGCATGTGACTGGGGCAGAGGGGGGCACCAGATTCGTTATTCGTATAAGGTGCATTTCTAATTTGGTACAATCCTGTCCCCATCCTCCTACCTACCTGGCACCTCTAAACTCATTACAAAGCAGCAGAGGCAGAGCTTGTCTATTGCTACTGCCACTCTGCCTGTCCTCACAACTCCCACCTCTTGCATCGCAGGAATTGAAAGCAGAGTACAACTACTTCCTGTTTCTCATGCAATACAGGAAATCGCTCTCTGATTTCAACGCCTTCAGCAGTACCACCAGCCAGAGCAGTGTAGGACAAGCAGATCAGTGGCATTGGAAAAACAAGATCCCACTGCTCTGTAATGAATTTAGAGGTACCAAGCGGGTAGGACAGAGCTGATGCTAGGAGCAACTGATTGCCCCTCACTCCATTGCTTATGTATCACCTTGATAATGCTGCACATGTGCTTTGAGGTCCAGGTGTCAGGTCTGGTGACCAGTGCCTGGGGTTTGTCGAGCCCTGTTATACATGCACCCAGCAGTGCCAGGCATGTGTGTTCATTTACACCTGCTCTGGAGCACACATAAATGCACATGTGTAAGTCTGCTGGGATATGCATGTGTGGTGTACAAAGTAAAGGTGCAGACCCTGAACTCTCCCAGCTCCTCCCTGGGAATACAGACTTGAAACACATCTAAATGTATGCCTAGGATCGCTGCTGCATATACTTTTATACTAGAATATTGTAGCAAATTTTGTATAGCCAGCTTTCTATGTATGAAACTAGTTTTTCCACATGGAAAATCTTTATAAAATTGCCCTTAATAGATTTAAAAATTTTTCATTTAAAATGATCTATCAAAAACCATTATAAAAGTCAATGGTCCCGATATTCCAAGGCACATAACACAGTTTCCAGACCTGAAAACTATGTGAATACCACTCAGCTGGATATTCTGTGGCTCTAGCATGGTTAGTGCTGCTGAATAACTGTGGGGGCCACTGCTACACATCCCAGTGCTAGCTGGTTAACATCAGGCATGTCGGGGGCGTCCTGGGTCAGCAACTGTCACTAACCGGGCAGTGGTGATACTGAGCTTCCGGGTTCTGTGGAGGCTGAATATGACCCGGGTACTGAATATCTGTGTCTAGGATTCAGCACCGGCAGCTAGCTGCTGTCGGAGCACTAGCCGCTGGCAATAAATATCAGGCCCCAAAATAATAAATCTATCATGAGGGTAATTGTCAAATAATCTGCCTACATTATACATCTACTGGTAGTTTTTGCATTGTCACAGCCCCTCCCGGTGGCAGCGTGCTGAAGGGTCAGGGTGGACATTTATTGTTTGTTGAAGCCGGGAACTCTAACTTAGACCAGGTGCATTATGGTCCTTGTAGTTCCCTTCTTTATAAAGAATAGTTGTGTGAGCCTTGTGCTGGGTTAAATATAAGGTTTTATTCCCTTGATGCGCTAAGGTTCTCCAAGAAGACAACAGAATTCACCTTTGATTCAGGGTTTCTACCAAAGTATTTACAAAGTCCAAAACTGTTATCAGAGCTTCACAGTCTTTTCCATTCAAGCAGGATTTTTCAATATAAACAGGTTAAATAAATACAAAAACGTCTTCTTTTCAGCTCAACAAAGCAATGACATTTTTTGGAGCATGTCTTATGCTATGACTCTGTGAGAGATTCTATACTCTCAGCTACGCAGAGAGTACAGTCCATAGGATATTCAGGTAGCAATGGTTCTGGTTCTACAAGGTCTGTTTGCATATCCTCTTGCTCAGATATGGTGTCTGCTAAGCCTGAGCTTTCCCTAGGCAAAACTGGTTGTACTTCAGTAGTTCTCTCCAAGACTTTCCAGCCTGGCTGGACCTGGTCTGGCAAACAATTAATATGGCTTTTATCTAGGACCTTCTGCACAGGTTTCCAAAGCTTTCCCCAGCTTTGTTTCTCATATCTATGGCTCTCTGGTTTATAAGCCTTTCTAGGACCTGGCACACATTCAGGAAAGGAGGTGTGAATGTACCTTTGTTCTCTGAGACGTGCATTGCTGGTATTCCCTCTACCAGGCACTCTCCTGTTACACTGTCTTCCCTGGAGACTTCTTTCTGGAGCTTTTCAGCATGGGCTTGTCCTTCCTGGAAGTTGTTCCTTCCTTGTAAGGACTGCAAGCTTAACTGCCTTTCCTTCCGTAGTTGGAGCTTTCCCCTTTCTCTCTCCTTAGTAGCAGGGGTTTCTGTTGCTCTCTGTATTTGTGGTCCTCTCTGCTCCTGTGGTCGTCTCTCTGTATTGCTGCTCCTCTCTCTATTCTCCTGACTGAGCACTGCTTATAAAGCCGTTTCTCTAGTGAGCTTTCTGGCCCTCTACTCAGGTGTGCTTGATTAGCTATTGCATCATTACAATCTGGGTGTGTCAGCCTACCTTCTGCAGCCTCATGCCTACTCCCTCTAGCTGCACTTCTTGGTAACTGCATTCTCTGTAAATCAGTTTCTTTAAAAGAAACAGAGTTTTCTTCTAACTCCATAGCTTCAGTAGTGTCAGCTTCATCACAACATATAGACTTTGCATCAGAGGCTCCTAAGCATTGCATGTGAAGGGCCACATAGAACATTTCAAATCACCAAAAAATCCAGGTGAGAGTGGGGTCCTTCAGGTTTGTTGAGTGAAGGGGGACTGTCTGGCCCTTTCAGTGTTTTGGCCCTTTCAGTGTTTTTAAATTCTATGGAAGGAGGGAGCTGGAGGTAGGGGATTAAAGTGTGTGTGTGTGTGTTGCATTCGCTCACTCCCACCCCTTAGACACTGTTCTCCCCTTCCTCTCCTGTCCATCCCTTCTCATTCCACTTTCCTCTCTCTTCTTCCTCCTTTCTTTCCCTTCCATTTTCTCTTTCTCCATGGACAAGCAGGATGAGTCAGCCACACCTGATGATGTCATGGACAGCAAGCCTTTCTGAGCATGTGCTGTAGGTGACCCTACCTCCAAGCCTTCTCCTACCTAGACCAGTTTCACTTCTCCCGCCTTGCCAGCAAGAACGTAACTCTCAGCTCTCCACCCCAAAATATACATATTTTCTAAAGAAAGAAAGAAGATTCAGGCAGAACCAAAGAGAACCGAGAAAAGGCTTCAAACTCAAGATGACCAAACTGGGGTTTAAAAAATGCTCTAAATGTGATCGGAAGATGAACAGCACCAATGCACATGATCGATGCATTCGGTGCCTCGGGGAAAGTCATGAGGTTGAGGAATGCCCCCATTCAGGGCCGGATTTACCTTGAGTGAGGCCCTATGCCAACAAAAATTGTGGGCCCCCAGCAGGGGCAGCCCAAGGGTGGTGCGGGGCCTCATTTGCATAAGGGGTCTCATTTGCATAAATATTTGCATAATGTTACCATATACTAACTTTTAGTAAACGTGCCTCTTAGAGTGTATGGATAAAGAAAGACTAAAAGATTTCTACATTACTATAATCCAGTGCCAACCCATAGCAAACCCGCCGTATCCTAACAGCACTACCAGGACTCACAAAGCACCATACTCTACCAATCAAAAGGCAACACTGCAAATATTAAACCAATACATTTCAGAGAACAACAATACATGACCTACTGGGGAAAGAGAACAAGTGGCAATGTCAAATAGGAATTATATAAACAGAACACCTCAGCTCAGTTACACATGCAGAACATAGACCATCACCAAACAAGTAATCACAATTTAGAAACAGGAAGACAATAATTAAACTGGGAATCCCAAAAGCCAAACTTGGAATGTACAACACTGTAGAAATAAAACTATACATTAATTTGCTCTTGTACTAAACAAAGCGCAGACGTTAATGATGCACATTTACCAGAGCTGACATATTCCAATTAATAAATTCAAAATAAAGAGATATTTTTCTACCTTTTGTGCATTTTTTTTCAGCTGCAATTGCTCCAGCCACTTTCTTCTGGTTTCTTCGTGTCTTCTGCTAACTCTCCATCGTCTGCTGTCCATTTGTCCTTTCTTCTCTCTTCTAGTTTTTTTCCATTCTCTCTCTACATCTGCTTTAACATACTAATCTTTCTCCTTTTGCTCTTTCCTCATTCCTATTTCATCCACTCAAATTTTACCCCTCCATCCTCAATCCCCACTTACTCTCCCAATACCCGGCCAATTGTAGATTTTTTATCCCTCCCACACAAAATATTTTTCCCTTCTCCATTTTACTCTTCCAGCCCCATCCCATTCTAATCCTCCCCCAACATCAGCTCCCTTCTAGTTCCAGCCTCTCCCAGCATCCATTCCCTTCTAGTCCCTGCATCAGCCCATTTCCAGTCCTAGCCACCCATCAGCCCATTTCCAGTCCTAGCAACCCCCCAACCCAATACCAGTCCTAGCCCCCCCATCAACCCACTTCCAGTCCTAACCCCCCATCACCCCATTTTCAGTTTAAGCCCCCCTATAACCCATTACCAGTCCTAACCCCCCATCAGCCCACTTCCAGTCCTAACCCCATTAGCCCACCTCCAGTCTTAACCCCCCCAGCCCATTTCCAGTCCTAGCCCCCCCATAGCCCATTACCAGACAGCCCCCATCAGCCCACAGCCCATTACCAGTCTTAACCCCCCCATAGCCCATTACCAGTTCTAACCCCCCCAACAGCCCACAGCCCATTATCAGTCTTAACCCCCCCAAAGCCCATTACCAGTTCTAACCCCCCCAACAGCCCACAGCCCATTACCAGTCCTAACCCCATCAGCCCACCTCCAGTCTTAACCCCCCAGCCCATTTCCAGTCCTAGCCCCCCCCCATAGCCCATTACCATAACGCCCCAATCAGCCCACCCCCCATTAAACTCCTTAACCCCCCCTTTGCCCATTACCAGTCCTAACCCCCCCAGCCCATTTCCAGTCCTACCCCCCCCCCCCATCGGCTCAAGTAAAATGAAATTTTAAAAAAGCAAAATCGCTGGCTGCTACCAAGGCCGCGGCAGCATGGATGGTCCCGCGGGGCCCCCTCTGCCCTGCCGAATCCCTCCCTCCGCGACGGCTTTGAGAGGCGCGAAGGGAGAGTGTCTCCCTCGCATCTCTGTTAAGCCCGTAGGGGCTGATGGGAAATTTCCCATCAGCCCCTGCGGGCTTAACAGAGACGCGAGGGAGACACTCTCCCTTCGCGCCTCTCAAAGCCGGCATGGAGGGGCTCAGCCGGGGATTCGGCAGGGCAGAGGGGGCCCCGCGGGACCGTCCATGCTGCTGCGGGAACGTCCATGCTGCCGTGGCAGCTTTTTGTGGGCCCTTGCCAGCTGTGGGCCCTACGCCATGGCGTACATGGCGTATAGGTAAATCCGGCCCTGCCCCCATTGCACATGTATATCTTCCCGGGCCCGAAAATCGTGCAGCGATGCGCTAAAGACTTTCTTTCCATGGTTGATTCACTCACTGCTGCTGCCTCCCCGGAGTTGACTCCACCTAAGGCTGCGCCCATTGACCATGTGGCCCGCAAGAACAACCGCAGTAAGGTCCAAGCTGTGGCATGGGATGTGCTCAATAAGATCTCCATCCCCATCCAGCATACAGCGGGATCCCAGGAGCTGCCACCACACTTCCATCCATGCTGGTGAACTATCCTGCAAAAGCTGCAGACCTGGGATCCAGTGGCATTTCTCCATGCAGCCAGGCCCTGCAGCAGCATCATGGTGCTGGGAATGCTTCCTCAATGCATGGCGCCACCCTCTGCACAGCCATTGGCTGGTGCCCTAGCAGCCCCCAACGCTCCTTGCCGTTTCACCGCGACAATGAGGGAATATCCTCAACGTATGGAGAAATGCTTTGGGAGATTTTCCAGATGCCGATCCGCTCCCCCGGCTTACCAGATCACAGACACGGAAGAAAACACTGCAGAGATAGGATTGGGAGCAGATTTGGGAGGCACAGGAGAAGCCACAGCAGTACTACTGTCTCTCACGGATGCTCCTTCTCTTTGGTCTTGCAGCCCTGGAGCAGGGTGCATTCACACATGCACACACTATAGCCCTAGACACTAAAAGTAACCATGTACACTTGTGGCCCTGCATTTCTAGAACAGGGAGACTTGCCCCCAAGTCCTGCATCACCAAGAGCAGCACCCACTTTCCCCATAGCAATGCTGTCCAGCCTCTGACAAGTTTGAGCCAGGGCCGATCTGTGATTGTGGGGGCCGGAGATGGTTGGGTGGATTCATATTGGACAGGGTCAGAGATCGCGCAAACTCCCGAAGCAGCTGCTATTCCTTGCCCCATTCCTCTCTCACTATTCCTGGAACCATAAACACTTTTTCAGAAGAGAAGAGGAGACATTTCTAAGCAGCAGGAAAACACGATAGGGAAAGTTAGAGGGAAGACCTGCGAAGACTGAGGCTGGGGTGCTCGTAGCCCATTAGTTGAAATCCCGGAGGGAGGAAGGGAGAGAAAGAAAGATGCAGGATGACGCACATGAGTGAAAAAACAAAACGTGCAAATGTGTTCGGGAGGGCCAGATCTGATCTTGAAAAGGGAAAACATAGAGGGTCTGAAAAATTTCCTATTAGGGCCACTTAGGACCTGTGCGCCATAGGTTGGGGATGATTGCTCTACCCCAACGGAGATGTTAGCCCACAGTTACATGTGACTCAAAGCAGGTGCAAATTTCAGTAGAAAATTTCTGAGTTGCACATGTATTACTGTTTAAAATTCAGAATGCACATGCATGTTGAAGGTCCACTCAAACCATGCCCAGAACACGCCTCCATCAAATCTGTGCATGCCGCTGACACACATGTATAAATAGAGGCTTTTCTAAAGTTAATACTTACAAGTCTAGACTAAATACGTTTTTTACACATTGGTACCTAACCCTTTAAAAATCTCCTCCTTATAGATCACTTTTCCGAATTTGGCAGTTCCTCTAAACCAGTGTACAATCATTAAAAAAATGTAAAAACACCCTTTGATTTAAGGAACATAACATTCCTATCCATAACACACCATTAAACCATCCCCTCAATAACCAAAATCTATCCGGCCCCCATCTCCTCCTACTCAGCTCATCTCACCCCACCACAAAATCTCCTGCCCCATTCCGAGCAATGTTCTATACATAACTACCTCGTGCTAAACTATGGCTGGCCCCAGAACTGGTTCAAGGTGTTGGCATCCTAGGCGAACCTTAAGCCTTATTCGCTCCTTGACTATCAGAATCTATTGTTTAGTTTTGAATACCCTGCTCTTTGCCACCGCCCCCCCCTCCCCGAAAGTAGCTGACTCCCCGGGAGACCGCCTAGTTTTGTTTATGGTTGGGCCGGCCCTGTACTAAAGCCACTTATAAATACTAGCTCTAACTCTAGCTTTAATCCAAACGGTGGCTTTTCACACTTGGATGTCTGCTTCTTGCAAAAAAGATGCTTGCTTTATCGCACAATTAATAGATAAATAAAATAGACTTCTTTGGTCTACTCATTAAAGTGATGTTCAATATCCTTCTTCAATTATTTACAGACCATATTGTCTCCATTTTCTAGAGAGATTATTTTACAAATGGCAAGGTGCGAGCTTGTGTCTTTCACTAGATTTTAAGGGCTTGATGGTAAAATAACTGTCTTACAATGAATGCACACTGCATTTTGAAGAGGGTTGAGGTAACATGATTTCTATGAGGTACCATAACAGATGAAACACCATTAATAATTAAGATGGTATTTATAGGCACAAAGAATGTTTCAAAAAGTGAAAGAGAGAGGGCATAAAACGTTATAGGCGTGGAAGAGTAGCCTAGAGACTAGAGCAGCAGGCTGAGAGAGTTTAAATCTCACTGATACTCCTTGTGACCTTGTAAGTCACTTAACCATTTCCTCAGATTGTAAGCCCTCTGTGGATAGGAAAATACCAACTGTACCTGAATGTAACCTGCCTTGATCTCTGAGAAAGGTGTGAGCTAAATCCAACTCCCTTTCTCCTTATCTATCCATTGCTTCAGTTAAAAACTTAGGGGCCCTTTTACTAAAGTGCGTTATGTTTTTGCACTTAGGGCATGTTGAGCACAAAAATGAGTGTACATTAAGTGCAAAGCCTCCACAATAACAGTCAGGGGCGTGGAGAGCAGGATCCTGACTGTTAACATATGGATGCCTACCCTAACACATAGGGCAAGCACTGCAGATGCACCGAACAGCACCCTTTATGTGGCATTAGGTGAGTCCACACTGATTGCAACATTGATAGTTAGCATGGAGGTACATATTGCGCCCTAACTATAATGGGCTCACCACATCCACTCTCTACCCTCAAACTCACCCATTCGGCACCCTAACACACAATTGGCAATTAGGGCAAAAATTAGCATGCGTTACCTGGACGCGAGTTAACATGCACCAAACTGTGTGTTAACGGTATAGCACACTTTAGTTAAAGGGCCCCTTAGATTGTAAATTGTAGAAGCGTACTTTCATTTTAAGCAAAAAGAGTAATTAGGCCTTACCTGCTAATTAGCGTTCCTGAAGGAACTCCAGTCCAGTGCCTTTCCTCTGGGATTGTGCTCCCCTTCCAGCAGCTTTGGAAACTGAGCTCGTCATCATTCTGATGACCCTTGGGTATAAATACCACTGGCACCACCCACCAGCTCCAGTAGTCTATTGACAAAGCAGACTTAATGGAGAGACAATTAACCAAACAAATAACTCTTAAAGAACCTTATGACTGTTGAACACCACCTCCCCAGGGAGAGACTTCCCCCCCCCCCCGAAAAGGAGGAGGTTTACCTGAAATAATACTTGTCCTTAATACTGTTAAGACAGGACCCAAGGGCTGTCCACACTGTCACCGGAATCCCTCAGAGACAGACCCCCAACAGCTTCTCCATTCTCGTCTATCTGAAGCTTTAGGCCACTGGCTGCACCTGAACCTGGGCAGGATCAGGGAGTGGACTGAAGTTCCTTCAGGAATGCTAATTAGCAGATAAGGCCCAATTACTCTTTCCTAAGTGTCCCTCCAGTCCAGTCCCTTTCCTCTGGGATGTAACAGAGCAGTTCAAACCTGGGAGGGACCTGACAGACCGGACCGAAGCACTGCTCCCCCAAATCCAGCATCTCCCGCTGTCTGCACATCCAACTGCTAAAACTTAGCAAAGGTATGCAGAGAAGACCAAGTTGCTGCTCTACAGATCTCCAGGGGTGGTACCAAACTAAACTCTGCCCACGAAGTCGCTAGGCTTCGCGTAGAATGGGCCCAGAATCCCACTGGAACCGGCCTACCCTTCTGTATGTATGCCGCAGCAATGGTCTCTCTGCTCCACCTAGAAATGGAAGCTTTAGCCGCGACCTCTCCTTTCTGCGGCTCACGAACAAAACAGACAACCGCTCTGACTTGCAGAATGTCGCTGTGCATTTTAGGTAACGCTTTAATACCCTGCGCATGTCCAGACAGTGAAGCCGTGCATCGTCTGACTCACGCCCCGCCATGGGGAAGGAAGGAAGGGAGACAGACTGATTCACATGAAACGGCGAGACTACCTTGGGTAAGAAAGAAGGTACCGTCTGCAGAACCACCTTTTCTTTGAAGAACGAGAGAAACGGCGGGCAACAAGATAGAGCTTGAAGCTCCAAAATATGTCTGGCCGAACAGATCGCCACCAAAAACACGGTCTTAAGCGTTACGTCTTTCAGAGAGGCCTGCTTCATCGGTTCGTAAGGTTCCCCTGCTAGAGAATTCAGCACCAGATTGAGATTCCAGGGAGGGACCGACAACCTCTGCTGAGGCCGGAGCCGCGTTACTGCCCTCAAGAACCGACCTACATCGGCATGTTCACCCAAGGGCTTACCCTGAATCCTGCCCCTGTAACAGGAAATAGCAGCCAACTGCACTCGCAAGGAGCTAGCCGCCAGGCTTTTCTCAAATCCTGAACTCCAATACTTCCGGAACCGAAACCACCATGGGCCTTTTCCTCTGGGCTGCACACCAGCCCTCAAAAACGCGCCAAACCCTAACATAGGAAAGGCAGGTTGACCTCTTGCGGGCATTCAGCAAGGTCGAGATTACTGCTCTGGAATATCCTTGCTTCCTCAGCCTTGCCCTTTCAAGAGCCAGGCAGTAAGTGAGAACCGATTCACCTGCGGCATCCGTAAGGGCCCCTGGACCAGCAGGTCATCCCTCACTGGAAGATGTCACGGCCAGTCTACCAGCAGCCGAATGAGATCGGCATACCACAGATGCCGTGGCCAGTCTGGGACTATGAGAACCACCCTTATGGATTGAATAGTGAATGAAAAATATATGTATCTAACAAAGACCAACGCCACCTTCCTGGCTAATTGTAAATGGAGTGGAGGAGTAGCCTAGTGGTTGGGGCAAGGTACTTCAGGCCGGAAGGTCGGGGGTTCAAATCCCACTAGAGGACAGCAACCTTGGGCCGGAAGGACTGGGGTTTCTAATCCCTCAGGTGCTCCTTGTGGTCTTGGGCAAGCCACTTAACCCTCCATAGCCCATGTTCCCTGTAAAATAGTTATCTCCAAGTTATAATACCCTGTTTAATGTAATTTCAGTTTGTTCAATGTAAACTGCACTGATGCAGAATAGCGCGGTATATAAGAGAATGTAAATAAATAAATAAATGCACTCTCAGTAGCGGTGCTCAAAAAACCTTCATACAAGTTACAACCTTCCACATGAAGTTCAGATGTATTTTGAATTAATCAACATATATACAGCCATTTAAGCCCCTGAGGAAGGCTTCACGAAACACGGCCTGTGTTGGGCCAGTGGCTGAAGTGCAATAATCAAATAAAGTTTGTATTCTTGCATTCTTCCTTTTACATACTACGTCTTTTACTGGGTTGGACTTTGCACGTGGAATCATGCTCTTTTTGAGGGCAGTAACGCGGCTCCGGCCTCAGCAGAGGTTGTCGGTCCCTCCCTGGAATCTCAATCTGGTGCTGAATTCTCTAGCAGGGGAACCTTACGAACCGATGAAGCAGGCCTCTCTTTGTTTAGGAGTGTACCCACCGCTCCGTATAGGTCACCTCTATTTACTGAGATATAATAAATAGTTATGTTTGTTTTGATTTTATCCTGTTGCTATAAAGGGATCCACTGTGTCTATCCCATGCCATTTTGAATTCTGTCACTGTATTTGCCCCCACCACTTCCATCGGGAGGGCATTCCAAGCATCCACCACCCTTTTAGTGAAAAAGTATTTCCTGACATTGCCTTTCAGTTTACTCCCTTGCAGCTTCATGTTATGTCCTCTAGTTTTACAGCTTCCCCATCTTTGGAAGAGGTTTGTTTGTTCATTAACACTCTTTAAGTATTCAATGGTCTGAATCATATCTCCCTTATCCCTCCTCTCCTCCAGAGTGCACATATTTAGGTCTTCAAGTCTCTTCTCATAAGTCTTCCGACACAGGCTCCAAATCATTTTGGTCACCATCCTCTGACCTGTTTCCAGCCTTTTTATATCATTTGTGAGATACGGTCTCCAAAACAGAACACAATATTCTAAGTGAGTCCTCACCAGCGACTTGTACAGTGGCATTAGTCCCTCTTCCTTTCTGCTGGTAATTCCTCTCTGTATGCAACTCAGCATCCTTCTGGCTTTTGGCACCGCCTTGTCACACTGTTTTGCCACCTTGAGATTGTCAGAAACAATCACACCGAGGTCCTTCTCCTGGTCTATGCACACTAATCTCTCGCCCTTATCACATACAATTCCCTTGGATTTCTGCTTCCCAAGTGCATGACAGTGCACTTCACATCAAATCTTAACTGCCAAGCATTAGACCATTCTTCCAGCTTTTGTAGATCTTTCCTCATGTTATCTTCTCTCTCAGGGGAGTCCACTCTGTTGCAAATTTTTGTATCATCTGCAAAAAGACAGACTTTTCCATTCAGTCCTTCAGCAATATCACTCATAAATACATTGAACAGTACTGGCCCCAGGACCGGACCCTGGGGCACACCGCTAATCACCTTCCTTTTATCCGAGTGAGTTCAGTTTACCATCACCTTCTGTCATCTGTTAGTCAACCAATTTCTGATCCAGTTCACCATCTTGGGACCCATCGCCAAGCTGTTGAGTTTGTGTTAATATGTGTTGACATATGCAAATTCAGCATCATTATTCTCAGTGGGGCCTATTTACTAAAGGGATTATTTTAGAAGCCTTATTCACAATTTAAACATGTATAAGAAGCCATATACATGGGCAAGTCATATCCATGTATCAATGGTCCAATATACTAGTGGATGACTGTACCATGTCGAAAGTGCATGGGGGCATTGCGGAAGCGTGGCCTGGAGAGGAAAAAAAAAGTATAAATTTATTCCCCATGTCATATAAGGAATGCATGCGTAAGCCTAAAATTACTCAGGTCCAGATTTACCCTTGCTCCCTGGCACGAATATACAGGGTGGCCCAAAAAAAGTGAGAACATCTCGTAGCATATAAGTTATTTAAAAATTCAAAAAGACAGATGTAAACGATTGACAAATTAAAAAAAAAAAAAAGGATGGCGAACGGAAATTGTCGAAATAAAGGTGCTATATAGCTAAAAAGGTAAATAAGTAAACTATTTAAGTTTTTAATTTATGAGATGTTCTCACTTTTTTTGGGCCACCCTGTATATTTGAAAAATGCTCCTTTCGGCCATTCCTTTCCAGGAGGGATTAAGGAAAATATCCCCCCTTAAACCCCTAATGTTTATTTCCCTCTCCAAATTGAAATGACATCTAGATGGAGTCTCCTGAAGTTAGTTAAGAACATCTGCACATCTAAGGTTTGTAAAGTGGCAGATGGCGACATTTAAACGTATTCGTTGTAACGTGCGGCACTTACATGTGCCAGTTGCCTGATTTCCCCCACATGAGCATTTGTGAAATGGCACCTCCCGCTGTGCATGGATGTCTAGCCCTAGGCATCCCTGCAGTTTCTTTTATGAATTAGAGAACACGTCCATTTGGAAGGGCAACGATACGTCTATTTTATATCAACTTCCCACATGCGCTCTTTCTTCTAAAATGGCATAGATTTACAAGCGTTTCCACTTCCACTTCGCCTTCCAGAAAGATGCCTTCATGCGCCCAACAACTCACTTTAACACCAATTAATCTGCACCATTGCAGATTCGTACATATGGCTGTTTAGGGTCAATGAAATACCCACTGTGCCCAAATGTAACTGAGCTATCAATGAAAAGACATGAGCTAAATCCAAAACAATAGTTTTTAAAAATCAGTTTCAGAAACTATTTTCTGTGAAAGGGCACTTTGGCAGTGCTGTGCTGCAGAATTTTATGACTTTGCAGGTGATTAAAACTACAGGTGTGATGCAATTCACGGTGAAAAGCAATGTCGGATTCTGCTGCTTATTTCATTACTGTTCATTAATATGTCTGGAAGCCTTATTTTCACAGTGACTCTGACCTCTCATATTCTACAGCTCTAAGAACATCAAAGTCTTGAGCACATGTCAAGCCCCGTTTACAAATTACTGTCTGCAGATCACATTAAAAGCAGGTTGGGGATTTTTAGTTCCTTTTAAAAGCATCCTACTAGAGTTTTAATCTCCAAAAAAAAAAGCATACCCAGTCTTTGTTTACATGTTTCAGCTCAAAAGTCCCTTCAACTGGCCCACAATTTTAAACTTGGCATTAAGTTTCTTGTTTTGTTTTTATTCTTTCCAGCCCAAAGGAAGTTGGAAAGAATTATACAGAAGGGGTAGAGAAATGTCTCTCCATCTCTCTGAGGGCAAAATAACTTTCCCAAAAATAAACAGAATGGGATGAAACTTGGGCTGAGGGGAAATTAGTGAAAAGATATATTGAATTTGAAAATCGGCTAGATTGGATTGGGGGTTCCAGAGAAATAAGACCTTTCTTCTGTGTTTGGTTACCCTTAGGCTACTCCTTCTACAGTCAGGGAGATTCCCCTTCCTTTAAAAAGCACCTGTATCTGTGCCTGTATATTTTTTAGCTGGCTAAAAGCATGTGCACTGTTGATCCCTGTCTATATTTCCACATAAAGGGGCTTGTTTACTAAAGGTTAATGTGTGCTAAATAAAGTTAATGCATGTTAAGTGCTGCCACTGCCCATTGGTGTCTGTGGGCCATTGCAGCACCTAACGCAAGCTAACTTTACTTAATGCACATTAAGCTTTAGCAAACATGCACCGAAGAGCATTAATGACAGAAGAAGGTTCTCATCCCTGGGCTCTAACCCCTAGGCAACATTCTCTTTCCCTTTATTCTAAGGCACTGCTGCATGGCCGTTAAAAAAATTCATATTACTTATTATAGTATTGCTGAAATCATGAACGAAACTGCAGTATCATAAGTTCATGATCTTGTGAGCTCATTTCAGACTTCCAGAAGCCTCTTATAAATATTGTGAAGATTGTTTGGCTGGGAGATTTGGTTGATGAGATCATAACCAGCTGCAGTAAAACGTCATTATCTGCATTAAAGAAAATTCTCATTTGTACTGAAGGCTGAGGATTCTCTTTCCATCAGCGCAGTGCAAATTCAGGGCCTGTCAAAGGGGCATGTTTACAAAGTCCCACACTAGGAACACTGGTTCGGGTCGCATTACTAGCGCAGAACACTGTGCTAGATGCAGGGGGACAGATAGTCGTCCCCTTGAATCTAGCACAGCTCACAGCGTTAATACCACTGTAGGAAGCAATTACACCACCCACTCTGTTGGCGGTGGTTACTCCCTACACCTAGCACCAGCAGCAGCAACTTTCAAGGCCCATGCTAACGGTGCTGTAGCAGGAAGACCCATGCCCCACCCAGGAGCCCCCCAGACATGCATTGCAGGGCCCCACACTACTTTGTACCACAGTGCCAAAAACGCATGTTACCCCCCACTATCCAGGTAGCACGCTTTAGTAAACATGAACCAAAGTCAAATAGTCTTGCCGATGTTCTTTTAAGGATTAGCTTTCAAACTCTTTGCATTGGATCACAGAGCACCTGCACTTTTTACCAGTAGCCTTTGCATCAATGTTCAACGTGAATGACACATTTATTTTAGTTTTCAAAGTTTATGGATGTACAAAGTATGTGTGGTCACTTGCACCTGCTTTTCCTTTGGATAGAGTTTGGCTGGAAAAGTACTACTACTACTACTACTACTACTACTACTAATCATTTATATAGCGCTACAAGGCATACACAACACTGTACAGATACACATAAAAGCCAGTCCGTGCTCGTTAGAGTTTACAATCTAATCAAGACAGACAATACAATAGTTGAGAATAAAGGAGACAAAAGGAAAAAAGGGATCAAAATCCAAAAGCAGCCACAAAGAAGTTTGCCTTTAGCATGGATTTACAAAGGGGGAGAGATGAAGCCTGATGTACAGACTCAGGTAGTTTCTTCCAGACATAAGGAGCAGCAAGGTGAAAGGATCTAAGTCTAGAGTTGGCAGTGGAAGAAAAGGCATAGAGAGAAGCAAGCCGGTAGAAGAGTGGAGTTCATGAGGAGGGGTGTAGGGCGAGAGGAGAGAGGAAAGGTAGTGAGGAGCAGTGGAATGAAGGCATTTATAGGTCAGAAGGAGAAGTTTGAAGTGGATACGGATAGAGAAGTGGAGCCAATGAAGTGACTTGAGAAGAGGGGTTAAATGAGAGTGTCAGGACCGGCGGAAGATTAGCCGCACAGCAGAGTTCTGAACAGATTGAAGGGGAGAGACACATGACTCAGAAGGAGACCAGTAAGGAAGAGGTTGCAATAGGCAAAACATGAGGTGACTAAAGAGTGGGTAAGTGTTTTAGTAGCGTGTTCTGAAAGGAGGGGGCAAATTATGTTAATGTTATAGAGAAAGAAAAGACAGGTTTTAGCTATCTGTTGGATATATGTGGAGAAAGAGAGAGAGTCATCAAAGATGACCCCAAGGTGTAGGCTGAGGAAACAGGAAGCAGAAGAGTGTTATCTACAGAGACAGAGAAAGGAGGAAGGTGGGAGGAGGGTTTAGGGGGAAATATAAGAAGTTCGGTTTTGGCTTTGTTCAATTTCAAATGGCGGTGAGACATCCAAGCAGCAATGTCAGATAGGCAGGCAGAGATGTGGGCCTGGAGTGTCAGAGAAATATCAGGTGTAGATAGATAGATCTGAAAGTCATCTTATGTTCTTATGAGGGATATGAAGATAACCAGGACAGGACAGAGCCCCTAAAACCAAGTGAGAACAACCGTGTGAAAAGCAGCAGAAAGGTCAAGAAGAATGATGATTGAGTAAAGACGTATGCTTGCAGAAGAGGGAGGGGTTAGGCCAGGCAATCAGATGTGGCAACTCCGTGTTTCAATGGCTGGTCTGGTCCCTTCCTCCTCTGATGTGAGCATATGTAAGAGGGATCGGGCTAGACCGTAAACTCTCTTACATGTCTGTGCAGTGCTGCGTACGTCAAATGCTCAGTAGTAGCAGTAGCATGCAAGCGTGGAGTCCGAAAGACCCGTGTGTTTTGTTTTGTTTTTTAACTGGAGGCCTGCTCTACTGCTGCTGTTGCCAAGGGTACACAAAAGGCGGCAGTGGCAGGGCAAGGACAGCGGGGGGGGGGGGGGGGGAGCCAGCTGGACATGGAGGTAAGATGGGGAGATGCTGGACATGGGGCAAATGACAAACTGGCCGGGGGGGGGGGGGGCGTCCAAGATGTGCAAGTTGCACAGGGCACATTTACGGCTTGGTACGGCCCTGCCCTCGGTATACCCTTTAGCAAGTCGCTTTACCACTCTTTTATGTCAGGTACCCACTTAGATTGTAAGTTCTGTGGGGTAGGGACATATTGTAGCTGAATACTTCTTACAATTGTACAGTGTGCCAGACACCCAGTAGCACAATGCATACAGTATTATTATAAGCATGACTGTGCTGAGCTAGAAATGCACCCTGTGTGACTCACAAACTTGGTGCCCTCCCTTCGCCCAACCACACACAGGAACTTGGTCTTGTTGGACTTTCTGGAAGCCCAGTGATGACATCAGTGCCCCCTCTATGCTTGTACCTTGTGTGGCTGCACTGCTCACACAGCCCTTGCTATGGCCCTGATTATATGAAAATTGGATTGAACAGAGTATGAATGAGATTAAAGTATTTGAATTTGCATTTATTGGTCCTAGTGAAAAAGACATCCTAAATTGAATAAGCATGACTGGGTGTAATCTCTCATCATTCCTGAGGTATTTCGGTAACGATGCAGATCTAAACACTGTGCACTATGCAGAAGAGACACCCATTAATGGGGGAAGTTTTTAAAATCCCTGCACTGCTCATACATAAGAACATAAGAGATGCCGTACTGGGTCAGACCAAGGTCCATCAAGCCCAGTATCCTGTTTCCAACAGTGGCCAATCCAGGTCACAAGTACCTAGCAGTTCCACGATGCTTGTATTGGGGCACACTTCATATCCATGAGCCCGATAAAGAATTTTCAAAGGTAAATTCCTCATGTAGCCCCTCTTTGAAAATCTGGGGTCAGGCTGGCATCATAGATACCTCTGGACCCAGGACTCTTACGTTTGCTTTTAAAGCAGGTACAAAGCCAATGCCGTAATACACTTGTACACTGAAATCCTTGTACACTGCTTGCTGGCCTTGGTTCCATCCCTTTTGCAATGTGGATTTCATAGGGTAGGTACTTTAAACTGCAGGGGGAGGGCAATTTTCAGCCACCACTTTCACCTAAACCAATTGGGAAGAGCTCAGCAAGCTGCAGTATGTACCATCAACTGGGATAAACCTAATTTGCATAAGATGCTCCCTCATTTACATTTTGGTACTTGCTTATTGATTCACCTTAATGAGTGGAGGAGTAGGCTAGTAGTTAGAGCACTGGCTCAGTAATCAAGAGACGAGTATTTGAGTCCCACTAATACTTCTTGTAGCCTTAGGCAAATCACTTAACTCTCCATTGCCTCAGAAGAAAGGCCTGAAAATCTGCTACTTATCAAGCTGCCAAGAAAAAAACAGGAACTGCTGGGCTGCCAGGAGTCAGCATTGACTTGAAGATACACATTGCTTGTTTATTGTTGGGATCCATCTTAATATTAAGGGTTTCCTGTATAGCATATAATTTATAGTACTTGCAAAATGTCAATAATATGCATGCAAAGCATTACTGCATGTTCCAGAGATACAATATAAGAAGTAACATGTTTCTTCTTTTTTGCAGTAAATTTTGTTTGGTTTTTCTCCTTTTAAATGCGAACTGTCTTGCTCAAAACTCAAGATAGAGCACTGTTCATCTAGGAGAACAAAGTACACCCGCATGAGTTTTGAGTTTACCTTGGAGGGGGCTCTTTGCTGTGGTTTTGAACTAGTCTTTGAATACTGGAGAGTAGTGATGTCAACAACATGTCTACTTCATGGTGTGATAAAAGACATATGAACACCAATGACTTGCTCAGCTGTTGCCATCAAACAATAATTGTTCCTTAGAATACCAGGGGATCCTTTCCTGTGAACTAGCTAGAACATGGCATATCCAGGTGAGCATTTTGCAATGAATGCCTTCAAGTCAATGCTGACTCTGGTGACCCAACATCTCCTGGGTTTTCTTAGCAGTATGACCAAAAGTAGACTACCAGGACTTTCTTCTGAGGAAATGGAGGGTTAAGTAACCTGCTCAAGGCTACAGAATGTGTTAGTGGGAATTGAACCCTGGTCTTTTGGTTACCAAGCCAGCGCACTAACCATTAGGCTACTCCATCACTCCAAGGATTCTAGTATTTTGCTACATACAAAGGAAGTAATTTTAGAAGTCCTATTCATGCTTTGGAGATTTGAAAACAGGCATAGAGATGTCTAAAGCATAGAGAAGACATTGGAGACATTTGAGAAACAGGGTCTGTGGACATCCCCAGCACGAGGACATCCAAGTCAGAATGGGGACATGGAGGAGGCTAGATAGGAGTGTTTCCAAAAATTTGGACATCCTTGCCTGCTTTGAGAAAGCTTCCAAAATGATCCCAGCCATGTCAAAGGTTATAGCTGCTCCAGGCATGAATAAGCATCTGAAAAGTGCTCTTTTATCCAACAAATGTTTGTAGGGTGTGGAGAAGGAGATACACTCATATCCCCTTTATTTTACAACTTGACAGTAAACACTGATGGGGAATGGGGGCTCATGTGCTTAGCAATGGGGAAAGTGTTTCTGATGTTATAGTGGGGTGTCATCTCACATCCAGTATCACAGATGGTGTTTTTCAGTATTAGGACTAGGGCTGATAAAGTCCATTCAAAAGTGAGACCCCTAGACTTTAGAAAAACTAACTTTGCCAAGATGGGACAATATCTCAAGGAGTCGTTAGCAGGGTGGGAACAGCAGGGGGATATAGAAAAGCAATGGGCAAAACTGAAAGGGGATATTTTAAGGGCAACAAACATTTTTATTAGTAAAGTAAATAAACATAAAAGGAAAAGGAGGCCACTATGGTTCTCAAAAGAAGTAGCTGAGAAGGTGAAGAAAAAGAGGGTGGCCTTCATAAAATACAAGAGATCACAGAAAAAGGAAGACAAACATCAGTATTTGGAAAAACTTAGAGAAGTTAGGAAAATAGTCAGGAAAGCAAAGATACAAATAGAAGAAAAAATAGTCAATGTAGTAAAATGAGGGGACAAGACATATTTCAGATATGTTAGTGAGAGGAGGAAGTGCAAAAGTGGTATTGTCAGACTCAAGGGTGAAGGGAATGAATATGTAAAAACTGATAAGGAGAAAGCAGAATTGCTCAAGAAATATTTTTTTCTGTGTTCACAGATGAAGGGCCAGAAGCAGGAACTCAGAAAATATCCACAAATAGGAACAGTAGTGAAGGGTATCTTGAATGATTTTCAGAAGATTGTGTTCATGAGGAACTAGCTAAACTAAAAGTAGACAAAAAATGGGGCCAGATGGGATACATTTCAGAGTATTGCAGGAACTTGGGGAAGTTCTAGTGGCTGCACTGTCTAACCTATTCAGTGCTTCTTTAGAGTCAGGAGTGGTCCCAGAGGATTGGAGAGAGGCACATGTGGTCCCTTTACAAAAAAGCAGAAGTAAGGATGAGGTTGAGAATTACAGGCTGATTCGTCTGACATCTCTGGCGAGTAAATTAATGGAAACGTTGCTAAAACAGAAGATAGTGAGATTTCTGGAATCCAATGGATTGCAGAATCCGAGACAGCATGTTCTTACTAGGGGCAGTTCTTGTCAGATAAATCTCATTAATTTGTTTGACTGGATGACCAGAGAGTTCAGCCAAGGAAGAACCCTAGATGTGGTTGTATTTAGATTTCAATAAAGCCCTTGACACGTTTCTGCAAAGATGACTTAATAATAAATTGTGCAACCTATGAATAGACCCTAAAGTGACCAACTGGTTTAGAAATTGGTTGAGTGGGAGGCAACAAAGGGTTCGGGTAAATAGAGCTTATTCTAAGGAGAAGGATGTAACTGGTGGTGTGCCGCAGGGATCTGTCCTTTGTCCGATTCTTTTTAACATCTTTGTTAGTGATATTGCGAAAGGGCTTTAGGGTAAGGTTTGCCTCTTTACAGCTGATACTAAAATCTACAATAGATTAGATACCCAGGAAGGAGTAGATAACATGAGGAGGGATCTCATTAATCTTGAAGAATGGTCACGAATTTGACAGCTGAGATTTAATATTGAAAAAAATGCAGGGTCTTGCATTTGGGCTGCAAAAATCCAAGAGAGCAGTACAATATAGGAGGCGAAGTACTTCCGTGCACAAAAGAAGAGTGGAACCTAGGGGTGGTAGTTTCTGATGATCTTAAGGTGGTTAAACGGGTAGAAAAGATGACAGCAAAAGCCAGAAGGATGCTTTGGTGCATAGGGAGAGGAAGCAGGAAGAAGGTGATAGTGTCACTGGATAACTCCTCGGTGAGACCTCATTTGGAGTATTGTGTGCAATTCTGGAGACCGCACCTTTGAAAAGGATATAAACAGGATGGAGTCTGTGTAGAGGGTAGCTACCAAAATGGTCAGTGGACTTCATCATAAGGCATAAAGGGACAGACTTAAAGATCTCAATATGTATACTTTAGAGATATGATAGACACATTTAAATACCGCCGTGATATAAATACACAGGAAGAGAGCCTCTTTTAATTGAAGAAAGCTCTGCAATGAGGGGGCATAGGATGAAGGTGAAAGGGGATAGACTCAGGAGTAATATGTGGATATGTTCTTTACAGAAAGAGTGGTAGATGCATGAAACAGTCGCCCAGTGGAGGTAGTAGAGACCAGGAAAATATCTCATTTCAAGAAAGCATGGGTCAAACACAGAAGATCTCTAAAGGTAAAAAAAATGGACTATAGTAGTTGGTATGGAAGGGCAAACTGGATAGACCATATGGTCCTTTTTTGCCGTCATGTTTCAAAATTCAAATGTTTTCATTTTGTCCTGCCGCTGGATGTTCCTGTATGGAACTTTGCTTCAGCTGGAGTTCCTCACCCCACAGTTTCATAGCAGGGATGTCTGTGTGGACGCTGGCGTGGGTGTCCATGTCAAGGGCATCTACTGTATGTTTCTAAAATCAGGCAAAAACAGAGATCCCTGGCATTTTCCTGCATGTTCAGCCCTGGACATTCCACTTGCATGCCCTTTCTAAAATGTCTCTTAAAATGATAAGGCAACTGTAAGTCTACCTAAACACTTTAGCCATTTTGAAATGCTGAACTGGGTGATTTATTAAGATTGCACAAATCTATTTCTTTCTTTATTTTCACTCCCCTTCTTTTTTTCTCTTACTTTCGTTCATGATAGAAGGCATAAACTACTATAAATAAAACCTTTAAAAGTGTGTATTTTGGGTCTGGAGAGAGATTACCCGAGCTGTTGTATTTCCCCAGGTGTCATAAAATTCCAGTGTTTATATTCATTAATTTCTATACAAGCCTTTGTTTCTCTTTTTGCTGATGTGGCATCTTTGGAAGGACATTGCTGCAGAGGGGAAAGTGCATATCTGATGCGGGTGCATTTTCATTCACTTTTAAAAACTTTTTAATATCGATTTGTGAAATCATTGTTCAAGTCTGCAGGCTAATAAGGAGCTCCATAATCATCTAAAAGGGGGGAGATTGCACATGAGTTTTCTATTTGCTTGGCTTCTAGTCTCTTCAGGCAGTGAATTACAAAATTCATGAGAGACCACACACATGCTTCAATGTGTAATGTGAACCTGTTTTACACAACATGCCTTGCATTAAAAAGGAATAACTTTATCAGTTGCTATTGTGCTATAAATATCTATGCAGATTCTCTTTCAGCTTCCTGAAGATCAACCAAGACTATAAAGAAAAACAAGTAGATGGTGAGGTTTTTGAATCTGGAAAGAAGGCAGATAGTAAAGCAGAAATAATTCAATGTGAATGTTCATTTTTTCACAGCTACCATTGATGGGGAATGCGTGACTACCAAATCTCTTTTTTTTGTAAACAAATTTGGTTGTGTATAAGAGGTCCCAAATTAACATTGTCTTCAGAGCTGGATCCCCTCTCCTCTGAGGATCCATTCTGATATTTTATTTGGGGGCCTTCATTTGAACTTTGACCACTGGATAGTACAACTGGTTGGCTTATTGATTAAGAGTACACATCTGATTGGATGGAGGTAATGGGTCCAATATTCAGTGCCGGCTCTAGCGCTGCTAAAGTGGCTAGCTGCCGCTGAATAATAAACAGATATTCAATGTGAGGGTCTTATCCGGCCCTGGAATTGAATATCCAGATTAGCCAAGTTTGCCAATCAGTAACTGGGAGGTGGTGATATTGAGCCACTGCCCAGTTAGCAATATGCGGCAAACATTAGGCCAGGGTTACTTGTGCCTGGCTGTCGCCACATATCACTAACTAGGCAATGGTTCAATATCGTTGCTGCCCAATTACCAATCAGCAACGCCTCTGCTTTGCCCCGGGACAACCTGATATGCTCTGATGCTAAGCGGTTAGCATTGGAGCGTGAAAAGCTGGCAGCTGTGGATATTCTCTGGCGCTAACCATATTAGTGAATAGCCCGTTCACCGCGTTAATCACTTGGCATATCGGGCCCAACGTATTTAGATGGCTAACCAATCAATCGTAAGCCTGTGCTTGGATAGTTTGTTGTTTGAGAGCAGTTTCAGTTGGCTGGCAAAGTGAAAGAGTTGTCAGAACACAAGTGAAAATAGGCCTAAGTAAGAAATGGGGGTCATTGGTGGGAGAATGCACTGAATATCTTTTTATTTTTTGTTTCATTTCTTTGCTATTTAGGTTTTGCCTGCTTGTTTTCTTTTTTAAAATGAAGTGAAGAAAACGAAAACAAAGAAAAAAAATGTCTTCCCTACTTCCAAGCTGCCACACTTGGGGTGGGAAAGACACTTTTGGACCTCTCTCAGACTTCTACCTACCCCCACATCTCCCTTTTACCTATAGTCCTAGGATGGGACAATCCCTTTTTCCTTCCTGCCCACCATATGTCTTCATCATGATGGAGATGGCTGACCCAAGGTAAGCATTATTTTGTTGCACTGTATTCTGCCGTTCAGTAACTGGTGCCAGCCTCATGTCAGCTGGAAACATCTTGACAAAGAGAAGCAGCAGGGAAGAAGCAAAAGGGGGAATTTAAGGGAGTTTTATAACTTACTTAACTGCGAGGAGAAAGAGTAAACTATATGCAACTACATCTTTAATCGAGGAGGATAAACTTACCACCTGTAATATAGTTGTTTTGTTCATTGTTGCTGCCAATTGTTATTATTGTTTACTCGGTGACCCTAAAAATTTATTTAAACTGGTGATTCAGAATACAGACTCTGGACTAGACTTGTTTATTTGTGAATGGAAGAGGTGCGAGAATATCAAGTGCCAAGGGCCTCTCGATGCATGCTGATCCCCACAATAAAGAGCCCTGATAATTAAATCCCAAGAGTCAAGACTGCAAGATTATAAAAAGCTCTTGAGTTGGTGTGCTCTCTTATCTGCCAAGCAGTTTGTGAGGTAGTTGCTTGGACCATACAGAAAGGGGGTTACACAAACTTTTGAGTTTTCTAGCTTGATGCCTTAATTGATGCCTCTTGAATGTCTAATTTTGTAAACCTCGGCATTTTACATCTGAACATGCTTGCTTAGGCGTGAACTTGTACACGCAACAGATGTGTGTTTTAAGAAAACAATTTGGGTGGCTCATGGGCAGAGTCACAAAGTACATGCATAAATGTATAAAATGCACACCAATGTGTACAGATTGCTTGGATGTACTACAACATAGGCTGGAGAAGAACTGACATTTTGCAAAACAGGGGATGTTCTTGCTACCCAGTTATATCATTCTGGGAGGAGACTCCTCTGGGAGGGAAAATTCAAGATCTATTTAAACCACTCCCCAAGGCAGAACTCTATCTTTGACACACAGTCACTGCATCGTGCTGGAATAAGGTGTCTAAACCTTAGTGGGGGGGGGGGGGGCAGCTGAGGGAGTCCAAACCCTAGTTCCTCATCCCTTCTAGGAGCAGCCACACGAATAGGAGCAAGGGGGGAAATATGGATTGTGCAAAAGCAGCCCCCTGGGCTCAACAAGAATGGAGTCCTGCTGGTGTAAATGACTTAGAAACCATCCACTCAGAAAGATCTACAGAAGAAACTCCAAGCACAATACAACTCCAGGACCAAGGAGTATCTGAACCAGGCTTATCTGTAAGCTCCTTAGTGAACCGTGACACCAGAGCAAGGAATGAATCCAGGACAGTTTTGGGGACCCATGTTGCATTATCACCAGCTTCAGGTACAGTGGTAAAGAGTAATAATGTAGAAGAAGGAATTCCCACTCAAGGAAAAAACACACTTTTTAAGGAGAGACTTGAATTTCGACTTCCAGCATCAGATACATAGGGCCCGATTCTGTCCCATGATTGTGTCTCCATCCCACTATTCGTGCCCTCTCCACCAGCATCTAACTTCCCCGCCAGTTGTGCGGGGAAGTTAGACGGGGCAGAGAAGGGGAGGAGTTATGGCGGGCAGTGGGCGGTTGCTGGCCGTGGACATACAGGGCCGATTCTAATGTCGTCCCTGTATGTCCAGGGCCGGCGACTTGTGTGGGGAAGTTATTCCACCTCCAAGGTGGAATAACTTCCCTGGCTGCTTTTTTTCAGTGGGCCCAGGGCGCAGATGGGGCGGGGGGAGGGGGGGCAGGGCCTTAGGTGGCCGGATCGGGGGTCGGGCTGCGGGGAAAGCCTTTGTTAAGCCGGCGACCGGCTCCATTGTAAAACCCTGTCTGAGTTAGTTGGGCTTTTCCTGTAGGTGCAGGCCGGGCTGAATCGCAGTCCCAGCATGCACATACAGGACTGTTTGCAATTCTGGTCCCGCAGGGCTAGATGTGCCCCGTGGGATTAGAATCGCAGCCCCCTCTGTATGTCCAGTTCAGACCAGACGTACAGAGGGGCTGTATATGTCTGGGATGGAATCGTGCTCATAGTATTCAGAGTGCAGTCTTGTACTATTATAGAGTGAAAGAAGATATAAGTAACCGGATTGTAACAAGTAGAGGAAAAAGGAGTAAACTTCTTGCAATATAGTTCTTGTTACTGCTTTTTACCCATTGATATAAATATTGTATCAGTGACGCTAAAGTTTAAATAAACCTTTGGTTCAGAACACAAACTCTGGGCTGGGCTCAGTTATTTTGAGAAGGAAAGAGGTGTGAGAGGAGTCTGAATGACATGGGCCTCCTAGCAAGTTCAGCTACCTTTGTGCTGCATTAGTCTTCCTCGTTGGGGGGTGGCTTGCTACAGTGCCCCTAAAGAGTGGCACCCCTCTGCCATGCTCACCCTGCTCACCGCTGCTTCTGCATTGGAGGGGACAGTAGCAAGCCACCCCCAACCCCAGGCATAAAGACAAGTATGACCTGGAGAAGCAGAACCTGTGCATAGGACCAGCATGTCCCACTGACAGAAGGCCGTGCAAGGCTGCCTTAAACAGCCTCTACCCATGGGACACGCTACTCCTGCAGGCAGGCTTGGCCCTCTCTCTGACATGATCGCTGCCAGGCTCAGCCCTCAGTGGCCTTAAAAAGCCTCTGACCGTGGGACATGCTACTCCTAAGGGCAGGCTCAGCTCTCTCTTGGCCGTGATGTGGGGAGAGGAGAATGGGGGGCACTGGGAAGTGGAGGAGATATACTAGACTCGGCAGGGCACCGGGAGACAGATTGGAGATGCTGGATGCAAGGGGGAGGTGGGAATAGGGAAGCAGAGGGGACAAACTAGAGGTGGTAGGGCTACAGAGAAGGGGGGAGAAACTGGACATGGGAAGGGAGCATAGGAAGAATGGGCAGAGGGATAAGCAAGAAGGGGAGTGGTGATGCTTGATATGGGTTATAGGTTGACTATAGGAAGATCCTGGGCATAGGGGTGGGGGAGACAGAGGAGAGATGCTGAACATGGGAGTAATAAGGGAAGGGGGAAATTCAGGACATGGTAATAGGGAGGGAAAGAGAGGGGAGAAGATGGAAAGATGCAGGACATTGGGGTAATAGTCAGGATGGGATGGTATGGCATGGAGATGGGGAGATGCTGGATGCAGGGGAATAGGAAGGGAGAGGGCAGTCATGTAAGGCTAGGGAGAGAGAGAGAGAGAACGGGGAGAGTGGTGGAGTTACTGGGTGGAGGAAAAGAGTGTGAGAGAAAGACACTGGATGAGTGCTGGGGGAGGAAGAGAGAGAGAGAGAATGAGTAAGACTGGGGAATAATGGACTAGGAAAAAAGAGGTGGGCAACGGGAGGACTGGGGTGAGGGTTCAAGTGGTAGCTAGAAGGAGTAAAGAAAGGAGGATTGAGGATTGGATTGTAAGAAACAGAAGTGAAACCTGAGTGGACAGAAAAAGAGAAAAAGAAATGGAAGAAAGCTGAAGGGAAAAGATCAATATCCAAGATGGAACGAAGTGAAGAAAACAAAACGAGACAAACAATGGCAGATGGACTAGAGACCATAGAAAGAGAGCTAAGAGAAGACAGAGGAAAGTATAAGCCTCAGATTGGGAACAGCATGATCTGAGAATAAAATAGTCAGGCAACAAAGGTAGAACAAATAATTTTATTTTCAGTTTGGTGATTGGACTTTGAGTTCTCTCTTTCTATTTCTCTGGCGTTGCATTGTATGTAGAATCTGGCTTTTTAATGTTGCAGTTTAATTTTTATCTACATATTTTTTATTTTTATGTCGTGGTCACTTATTTTATACTTGGAGAGGGTCTATGTTCTCAGTGTGTGACCAAGACCGGATATTCTGTTAATACCTGTTTGTATATGGTTAAATTTGTACATAGGGATCTGTACTGTACTAATTTGAATTGTTCAGCTTTTCAAATAGGTGTTTGGATGATCCGGGGCCCGCTGCAGTATTTACAGTGCTGCTTTTTTGGGTAGGCTCCTTATGTGAGCTTTGTAAGTCGGTGCTGGTATGGTATAGTAGGTTTGCTCTGCAGATCCTCAGTGACTTTTGTAGGGTTTTGTATTAGTTCACAATATGCCTGGTACTGGAGAATGTTTATGGTGTTCTTAGTGAGATGACCAGAATCAGATTTTTTTGTTTGAGATACTGAGTTCTGTGTGTGAATGTCTGAGTTCTGCTCTGCACTCATTGTCGAGGGAGGGGGTTTTGTGGATGCAGAATATATGTTCAAAAGAAAAAGCAAGAACCATAATCCAGTTTATAACAAAATAAAATGAGTTACAATTTAATAATCTGGGGTTATAAACTCTGCTGTGGTTCTCGCTTTTTCTTTTAGTTCCTTGGTGTGCGAACATCTTGCATTTCCTTTGTTTTTTGTGGAATGTATATTTATATTAACACTATGCTGGTCCAGTGCACAGTTTTGAGTTATGCTGGAGATGCCAATCCCTTCTTGGGGTTTATGATGGAGTAGGAAGTGTTGTGTTGGGGTCACAAAACACCTCGTTTTTTCTGAGGATGGGAAGTACTGTGTAGGGACCACTGAAGCTCTCTTGTTTTTGTGAAGGTGGAAAACACTGTGTTGGGGCCGCCAAGTCACTCTTGTTGTTTTTGTGGAAGTGGGAGCTGCTGCGTTGGTGCTGTTGAGCCCCCTTGCTGTTTGGCACATTTAGCAGCATGTTTCCTAAGCTCTGTGCTGGTAAAACATGTGTGGGTCACATTACCGGTGTGGGGTCGTAGACTAACTTCAGGGAGATGGTTACATCCCCTTGCAGTTACGACATTTCAGCATGGCAAAACAGCTGCAGGAGCAACTAAGGCCACCCGCTGAGATGGCATTAGTTGCACTCACGCTACTTGCGCCGAGTCATTATGTTAATTTGCGCCGACAATGCAGATGCCTGCATGTGAGAGTTCTTTCTCTTGCCTCAATCTGGAGTATAATTTGTGGAAAGAAATCCTGCAAACCTAAGAGTAATGGAAAAAGCATGGAACTTGCTCCCTAGTCCGGCCGGAAATGGCCAGCTATTTTTGCTTTTCTGTCGCTCCAGCTTCACTTCCTACTGCCAGTCCATTGTCTGCATGACCGCCATTAGGAAGTGAAGCTAGAGCAAGAGAAAGCTAGAACACCACATGCTTGATCAAGAAATGAAAACACATTCTGTGATTCCATAAGGTGAAAGCATGGATTTATTGGTCTTTAAGTAAAACCTGCTTAACACATGTAGTTTCATTCAGCAATATATTAATGTTGTCACTGTTTTCCTATATTGCAACTATTCTTTGCATTAACATTATACCAATTTTGCTTATAGTTTCTAGATGTACATTGACTATGGGCCCGACTCTGTGAGGCAACAAGTGGGGCTGAACGTCTTGGTGGGATGTGCAGCCCAACTAGCTGTCCTGCCCCCATTCCCTATTCCTCTCTCCCCACACACACAGATCTGCTGTGCGGGGAGAGAAGGATGGAGGCGGTACGGGGGCCAAGCGTGGGTGGGCCATGAGCGGTCCAGGCACCTAGATGTACATGGCCAATTCAGGTCATGGCTCTGTATGTCTCGGGTGCACTGGGGAGAGACACATCTTATTCCACCTCCGAGGAGGAATAAGCGCAGGGTACTCATGCACCCCAGCTCGGCAGCCCCCCCAGAGGCATCGGGGTGAGGGAGGTGAGTCCTCACTGCCTAGCCTCAGCCCTAGTGGACCCTGCCAGGTAGCAGGAGAGATGGGCAGAGGGGGTATCCAGCACCAGCGGGTACGGGGGAGGCCTGGTCATCCTGCTGGCTGTAGGTCCCCCATGGCCACTGAATGGGCATGCCGGGCCATCCCGTTAACCAACTCCATGGTACAGAATTGGGTACAATGGAGCCTATCCTGGGCTGGGATGTCTGGTTGACCCAAACATGCCACTTCCAGGATTGGGCTCCACATGGTTATCATGTGGTTGGTTCCTACATTCTCTACAAAATCTTTCTCTTGCATATTTTTTCAATGAGTAAAATATTTTTTGAGCTGTGTGTACATTAGAGTGTTTTTCTTTTGATCCATATCTAAAATTTAGCATGCTCTTGGACTACTGTATCACAGCCTGTTCATAAGTATTTACTGCTCAGTAGTTATTTTTATTCTGGCTATTCGTTTTCTCTTTCACTGAAATTTTCTTACAATATTGGACTTGAAGGAGAAATACTAGAATCATGTGAAAAGTTCACATAGGAGTTTTGGGAAAAGGGGGTGGGGTGTAGACAGCATTAATAATAATGAGGGAGGGAGTGCCGATCTATAGATTGCAGGGAGGCACCAGAAAACCTAGCACCAGCCCTGAGCAGAGTTGGCAGATAATAAAAGGCAGGAATCGTGACGCAGCATGGGACAGTTTGAGTAAGTGCTGCATCGCAGTTTCACTGCCATTGCTGCTGCCTGCAGGCTCCAGAGAGGGCGACAGTGGTAGAAATGGGAGAGGGTGCAGCAGGATGAAGGGCCCACCCTAGGGCACCTCCAATCCTTGCACTGGCCCTGGATACATAAGGGCCCTTTCAATAAAGTGCTCTAAGCACTTAATGCTCTTTTTTAATATTTATCAGTTTAACAAATAAATCAAACATTGTACAACACTCAAAGAAATAAGATGTTAAACAAAGATAATGAAAAACATCAAGAAAACAATTCAGTAAGCAATGCCAAGTCTGGCTAAACAGTTTAACTCCTACCCCAGCACACAAAAAAGGGAGAGTATAACTAGGAAATACAAAATCCAGTAATGCAGGATAAAGAAGGCAGGAATCCACCAGAAGACTTTACAATATCATACAGTGGGGAGGGGTTGGGGGGGGGGCACTACTCACAGCAGCTCTGTGAATACAGGAGCACCAACAGCTGGTATGGATAAAAAAAAATATAGGAAACAGACTGAAATTTAACCAAGCATTTGCAAGGAAACTTTAGGAAAAATTGTCCTCCCAGCTGCTAGACATCAGGGCGAAGAAGGAGAAACTTTTGTCCTTCTTTTGTCTTTGCGTAGCCCTAGAAAAGTCTGTATAAATCTGGACATTAAACCATTTAAAGACTATACTTTTCTTGCAAAAATAAACCCTAAGAAGCCAATCCCGGTCTAATGGGAGTGAAAAAGTAACTAACAAAGTAGCAGAACTAAATGACTCTGAATCTGAGGATTGCAACAGTGCAGAGACATCTAATGAGGCTACCGGATGAACACCAGGAATCTCTCCACCACCAGAAAACCTTCTACCCAGTGGAAGATAATACATTTTTGCCACAGGGGGATGGGATTCAACTGGTATACCAAGTGCTCCAATAAATACTACTTAAAGAGCTCTCTAGCACTTATAGGAGTAGAACGTGGAAAATTAATAATACGCAAATTAAAATATCTACCATAGTTCTCCAATGTCTCAATTCTAACTTGTAAAATAAGAGCATCTTTAGAAAGGGCACTAATAGAGTCCTCCACAGCAGCTGTCTTAATTTGAGTCTCGGTTGTTGAAAGTTGTAAGGAAGAAAGCACTTCAGTATGTTGCTGCAACTGTTGCCTATGTTCTTGAACATGGCAAGACAAAGCCTTAACCAGTTGGAACAAATTTTCCCCAAGGCTAGCAATGGCTGTCCAAACTGCCTCCAGAGTGAAAACCTCTGGGCGAACAAGAACAAAGGTACCCGGAGTATCAACCATTCCTGCCCCATCTCCTGGAGTCTGAAGAACCACAGGTAGGACTCCTGTTGCGGCCATAGATCCAGCCGCTACTCCAACAGATGATTGTATAGACCGAGCAAACAGACGCCACTCACAAAAAAGTGTAATTGAAACATACTAACCACTATGTAAACTTGTGAATATATGCAATGTATTAAAAACTCAGATTACCTTCTCAACCGCAGAACTGCTTGCCTAACAGTTGGAAATAAAAAACTCAATAGTGATCACATTTTTTAGCGCTAAGATTTTTACATCTCCAATTTTGACTATTATTTTGGTTTTCCTTTTTTCATCCCTCACCATGGTAGTTCAATCCCATGTCAATTTCCCCTTGCCAGCTTGATTTCAGTCTGGTTTCACTTTCACACTAGTTTATTTTGCAGCATTTGAGGGGGATCAGCAAACCCTTTATTCTCCCATGCACGGTTTAATTTTTAATTTTGTATTGGTTATCAAGTCCTTAGACGATTTTTGCTTCATAGAAGCCATCAGTACCTTTGGTTCTTATTTACAGTCTCCCGCGATTTTGGCAAAACTCTGCCCCTTTTCCTCCCCTTTTTTTAGTGCGCAGGTGCAGGCGTCCTTTGCTATTGAGTTTTTTATTTCCAATTTTTAGGCAAGCAGTTCTGGGGTTGAGAAGGTAATCTGAGTTTTTAATACATTGCATACATTCACAAGTTTACATAGTGGTGAGTATGTTTCAATTACACTTTTTTGTGAGCAGCATCTGTTTGATCAAGTCCAGTACTTCTTATTACCAGACGGTTTTTATACATTTCACGCCAGTATTTAGAAGACATAGTGATCAGTATGTTTCAATTACACTTTTTTGTGAGTGGCATCTGTATGATCAAGTCTTTTACTTTTTATTACCACACGGTTTTTATACATTTTACAATGGTATTTAGAAGACATGGTTCATGTCTATTAGACTCTTAAGTTGTTTTATAGGATGCTCCGCTCTTTGATTTCTTTTATTCATTTATTTTTTCACGTTGAGGATTACATACCTCTTTTGAGTGAAGGCATGTATAGACAGACTTCCAGTCCTTTTTATTACTTCACATTTTTTTAGGACATTACTCCTGTAACTTTTTAGAATACTATTTTATTCTTTAGAACATGATCTGTATATTCAGATAACATTCTTTGTCTATATGATTAAAACGTTTTTTTCCAAGGGAGGCTCTGCGTTTGACATTTTTAACTTTTTAGCTGTCAATGTTAGATACACCATTAGATCTAGATAAGATCAGTCCCCTGTATTTTTATATTAGTTCTAATGCAATACATAAGATGGAATGACGTCCCCTTTGTTTTTATTCAATGGATGTTTTATGACTCATTTGCATTCTTTTGCACATCGTTAAAGTACATCTAAGTGCCACAACATAGGCATGATGGATTAGTGGTCCCTCTTCGCTGACTCACTCCTGCTAGTTACCCCTTCCCCTCTCTTATTGTAGGTAGTACGATGGTTAATATATGGTTTCCCTTCGCTCTCTTTGTAAATATCCACAATCTTTATGTATTTATTGTTTAATTGTTTTTAACTTGTTTTTTTACATTCTTTTTAGAGTGTACAGGATTTTAATAGTTCACAACAATATGATACAAGATCTTCTGGTTTAACAATCTCAAAGAGAGGTATTTATGTTTTATGTGTCACATCCTTTCAAGTTTTTATGTTTTTTAGACATATGAGCATTTTTATGTTTTGGATACATTTGTTCGTTTTTTATTTATTGTTTTTTGTATTGTTTCTAATCGCTGTTTCAATTATATTTTACTTTGATGATATTATCATTTTATGTATTTATTGAGTTATTTATTGTGTTTTGAGGTATCTGTTCTTTTATGTTTTAAGTATTTATATATTGTGATGGAGCCCGTGTGTCGGAGCCCTTTAAACCCTATTTAGGCAGTTGCCTAGGGTTGTAGAAATTTTACCCTGCTCTTGCAATGAAAAACAGAGTCTTGTGGTCAGTGGTAAGGAAAATAAAGCATGAGTTTTATTCCCCGTCCCGCACGGACATTCATCAAGGACAAAACTTAAAACACAGCAGTGCACAAAAATGGAAACAAAACTTTCTTTCTTTGTTATTCTTCACAAAGTATTTCTCTTCCAAAAGGTTAACACAAAGCAGTGTGGATATTCTTGCAGCATACATTACAGTCCATTGGAATGGGCTCTGAAAGGTGGCTGCTACTCTCCCAGACCATCCCTTCAGACTCACTGCCCAAACCATCAGAGTTAGCTTCTTCCCTTGTATAGAAGTCTGGCCCAACCTCTTGAGAGAGATCACTGTTGCTTCCTGCATAAGCTTCTATAAACCCAGGGTTGTAATCTCCTGGTCTGAGGAAAGCTCTCTGCTGATCCTCTTCATAAAGTGGGAGTTTAGGGTATTTCTCCCTTACAGCATTATTCACTGGGCTACGCCCTTTACAATAGCCATGTGCTTTAAACCTCTCTTTAAAAGCAATAGGTTCCTTTCTCTGTACCTTGGTGCTATGCTTAGCTCTGGGGTTGTAGTAGCTCCTTTCCCCGGCTTCCCAGTCAGGCTGTGAGTTGAGAAACTCTATGTCAGGCTCCCAGCTGTTCTTTATCTTACAGCTACGTCTGAGGTTCCCTCCTCTGGGTAAACTCCCTCTGAGCTGACCTGTGCTCTGTGACTGTGGATAGCATCTTCCTGAACTGCTGCCACTTCCTGGTTCCTGGACTTCAGCTTCCTTTCCCAGCTGTCCTCTGCAACTTTCTTTGCAGGTGTCCTGGCAGTTCCCCTGGTAGCTCCCCCTACCTTGCCTGAAACTCTCCCTTTTATGGTTCCTAGCCCTGCACGTAACGTCAGAACTAGGGGACAGGTGCTCTTGATGAGCTTTTGGCTTTTCTTGTAGTAACGGCGTTTTCTGCTCAGCTGTTTTCCTATGCCCTGCATTCATTCCTACAGCTGAATCAGAGGTAAGCTCTTCACTTTCCTGAACTTGCATACGCTCTGTTTTATCCACTGTATCACAATATTTATGTTTTTAGCATATGCCAGACAAACCCCTGACGAAGGGTATCGAAACACGGCCTGTGTCGGGTTGTCATTGGTTCATAGAAATAAAGCTGTCTTTCCACAATATCATGTTTTGGACTGCGTGGAATAAAGGCCTGGCAATCTACTTCCGTATCTTGCCATGAAAACCCAATGGATAGTCACAACAAAAGATATTGCACTACAGCACTAGAAGATGAGACCACACGGTCAGAAGGCACTCAACTGGCTACTGGGGATGAACTGAAGACTTTCCAGAGTAAATCCAGCATTTATGATGTGGTTGGATCAAAGCCCTCGGGACATCTGACTGCTGATGTAGTTGTGCATGAAATTAGAGTCAGTAGCTGCAAAGATGTCTTACATATTGGGACCTGAAACGTATGAAGCATGAACCAAGGGAAGTGGGAGGTAGTCAAGAATGAAATGGAATGTGTAAAAATCGATCTGTTGGGTGTCAGCGAACTGAAATGGACTGGTATTAGGCACTTTGCATCTGATGATCACATGGTATACTGTACAAGAAATGAAAGATAAAGAAGGAATGGTTTTGCATTTATAATTAAGAAAAAACTTGCAAGAAATGTAATGAAATACAATGCAATCATAGAATGCTTAATTGCAATTCGTCTACGACGAATGCTCATCAACACAACTATTATTCAGGTAGATGCCCCAACAACAGCTGCAGAAGAGGAAGAAGTTTAGTTCTATGAACAAGTACAAGCTGAATTTAAAAGAACATACAAACAGGATATCCTGATAGTCATGGATATTTGGAATGCAAAAACTGGCAACAAAGAAGAAGGCAAAGTGGTTGGAAAATATGGACTTGGCAAAAAAAATAAAACTGATAGGATTCTGCAAGAGCCATGGTCTATTCATCTCAAACACCTTCTTCTAGTAACTGTACACATGGACCTCACCAAGATCAAGTGGACAACTAGCCATTTCAACTTGTGCCTTATGATCAGGAACCATTGGCGATGAAAGAAGAAGTTGAAGCAGCATTGAAAGCATTATTAAAGAACAAAGCACCGGGCATTGATGACATTCCCATTGAAGTATTACAGCAATTGGATGCTGCTATTACCATACTTACAAGACTGTGCGGAAATTTGGAAGATGACATCCCGACCAACTGACTGGAAAAGATCTGTGTTTATACCAATACTGAAGAAAGGTGATCTGACTGACTGTGGAAATTATCGCTCTACTCCTATTAATCATTTGTACAAGGTATAGCGCTATAAGGCATACACAGTGCTGTAGATATAGATATAAGTCCCTTCTCATAAGAGCTTACAATCTCCCATATGCCAGCAAGATTCTACTCCCGGGCCAAGTTCAAGACAGCATTAAACACTTTCAAAATCCTACAGAACGCTTCAACAGATATCCTACGTAATTTAATTTAAAAAGTCCCGGACAGCCGACCTAGAAGAAACAAGGAGAGGAACTTGATCGTCACACCCAGTGCTTATTCAAAGTCCAAGCAATACACATCTAAGAGGGCGCCTTCTCTCTCTGCTCTTGCTCTTTGGAATGTCCTCCCAGATGACTTACGAGCCACTGTAAACAACCAAAGACGCTGAAAATGCTCCTCTATATGGAACATTTCGGGAACATTACAGAGACTCAGACACGATTCCCTACAGTGCCAGACTCTGGGCCCAGTATGCATCTTTACCCACACTAAATAGTCAGTCACTACCAAGTTTTGTATATAAGTTCTTATGTATATATTAAACTCCTGCATGCTACTTAACAGCCCCCCCCCCCCACCTACAGTTACAATGGAAACAGTTTTGAGTTATAATGTAAACTGCTTCGATTGTAGGAGGAGGCTGTAAAGAAGGCCTGTTAAATAAATAAATAAATAAATATTCAAGATCATTCAGCAGAGACTACAACCATTCCTGGAACGAGAACTTCAAGCAGGGTTCAGGAAAGGGCAAGGGAAAAGACATCATAGCGGATGTTAGATGGATCCTTGAAAAGACAAAAGAATACCAAAAGTATATCATGTGTTTTATTTTCTACAGCAAGGCTTTTGACTGTATAAAACATGAGAAGCTTTGGGCTACATTAAGAAGCATGGGCATACCAGAACACCTGATCATTCTCTTGCACGATCTGTACATTGATCAAGAAGAACAGTTAGAAACATAGAAAAATGACGACAGAAAAAGACCACATTGCCTATCTAGTCTGTCCTTCCATATCAACAACTACAATAGTCCCCTTTTTTCCTTTAGAGATCCTCTGTGTTTGTCCCATTCTTTTTTGAATTCAGATACTGTCCTCATCTCTACCCCCTCCACTGGGAGACTATTCCACGGATCCACCACTCTTTCTGTAAAGAAATATTTCCGCATATCACTCCTGAATCTATCCCCTTTCCCCCCCATCCCACGTCCTCTCATAGCAGAACTTGCTTTCAATCGAAAGAGGCTCTCCCCCCGTGCATTTATGCCACTGAGGTATTTAAACATCTCAATCATATCACCTCTATACCGCCTTTCCTCTAAGGTGTACACATTAAGATCCTTAAGTCTGTCCTCATATGCTTTATAATGAAGACCACTAACCATTTTAGTAGCCACCCTCTCTACTGATTCCATCCTGTTTATATCCTTTTGAAGGTGCGGTCTCCAGAATTGCACACTATATTCCAAATGAGGTCGCACCAAAGACTTATACAGAGGCATTATCACCTCCTTTTTTCTGCTAGCCATTCCTCTCCGTATGCACCCAAGCATCCTTCTAGCTTTTGCCGTCACCTTTTCTACCTGTTTAGCTACTTGAAGATCATCAGACACAACCACGCCTAGGTCCCGCTCTTCTTTAATAGACAAAAGTACTTCACCCCCTATACTATATTGCTCCCTTGGATTGCTGCAGCCCAAATGCATGACCTTGCATTTTTTAACATTAAATCCCAGCTGCCAAATTCTAGACCATTCTTCAAGCTTAGCTAGATCCCTCCTCATGTTTTCTACACCTTCCTGGGTGTCTACTCTATAGCAGAGTTTGGTATCATCCGCAAAGAGGCAAACCTTACCCGACACCCCTTCCGCTATATCGCTAACAAAGATGTTAAAAAGAATCGGACCAAGGACAGATCCCTGGGGCACACCACTGGTAACTTCCTTCTCCTCAGAGCGAGCTCCATTTACCTGTGCTCTTTATCGCCTCCCACTCAGTTCTAATGGAAGAAGGAAAAACAGAATGGTTTAAAATCAGGAAAGGTTTACGACAAGGCTGCATGCTTTCCCCCTACCTGTTTAATTTATTTGCAGACAAATATATCTTGATGTCACTTCTCAGAGCTATATATAACTTCTCAGTCTATTTTAGATGTTTAGCTCTACTCTTCACCTTCAAGATGATATGTGATTAAGGGTTTCCCTATGTTACAACTCATCCATAGCTTTATATAAATATGCAACTTTTTCTTAATAGTTTAAGCTATAAAGCTTTAGTGAAAAACATGTTTAAGCTATAAAGCTTTAGTGAAAAACATCCTTTTTAGCACCAATCAATAAATAAGCAACAAGTTGGGTCATTGATGTAAGGTTTGGGCGCTGTTTCCATATGAATATATGTGTTCAGTAAGTCACCCCATTCTGGTTCTGAGACCCAGTTGCATATTTATATAAAGCTATGGATGAGTTGTAACACAGGGAAACCCTTCATCACATATCATCTTGAAGGTGAAGAGTAGAGCTAAACATCTAAAATAGACTGAGTAATTTATTTGCAGAACAAATCATCAGAGGAAACAGGACTGTATGAAGACAACAGAGGTGTAAAGACTGGTGAGAGACTCAACAACCTTCGCTATGCTGATGATACCACATTAATGGCGGAAAGTGAAGATGACCTGAAACAACTGCTTCTTAAAATCAAGTCTTAAAATCAGCCTGCACCTTAAGATGAAGAAGACAAAGATCCTGACAACTTGTAAAATCAAAACGTTCATTTTGATGGAGAAGAAATAGAAATAGTGGATGACTTTAACCTGCTTGGATCAATAAAGAAACAACAAGCAGTCAAGAAATCCAATGACACATTGCTCTTTGCAGAATGACTATGAAGGACCTAGACAAGATTCTCAAGAGCAGAGATGTCTCTTTCCATACAAAGATTTGACTTGTCCAAAGCCATATTATTTTCAGTAACATCATATGGATATGAAAGTTGGACAGTAATAAAGATAGACAGAAAGAAAATTGATGCCTTTGAATTATAGTGCTGGTGAAGAATACTGTGTATACCATGGACTGCCCAACTAACAAACCAGTCAGTATTAGAGGAGATTAAACCTAAGCTTTCTTTAGAAGCTCAGATGACAAGACTTCGACTTTCATACTTTGGACACATCATGCAAAGAGAGAGATCATTAGAGAAAGACATCATGCTTGGCAAGAGGAAGGCCAGCAATGATATGGATCAATACAACAGCAGCAGCTATGGATGCCACTCTATCAACAATGAGCAGCCTAACTGAAATCCAAACAGTTTAGGACAACTATCCAGAAGGTCGCCATGAGTCGACATCGACTCAACGGCACTTAAGAATAACAAAAACAAACAGGGACCTTTTCTGTGTGGTAACTGTAAGGAACATTTCCACCTAGAGTTACCACACTTCCATGTATTCGCTTTGACAACTGGTTTAACCTTAAATGTACAACAACCTACAAATTTATAAAGGCTGTTATAATATTATTTATTTAACAGTTTTTTATACCGCTTTATCATTTCATTCAAAGCGGTTTACATTGTAACTTAAACTTGGTAAACGTACATTAAACAGGGACATTGATAACTTGGATTTTTCTGAACAATGGAGGGTTAAGTGACTTGCCCAAGGCCACAAGGAGTGCTAGCGGGAATCGAACCCTGGTCTCTTGGTTCCCAAGCCAGTGCTCTAACCCCTTAGTGAGAGAGACCATGCTTACCAGCAATGTTAAAATAAAAACTATTGGGGAAATGCTGAAACCACAGAATTCAGATTTCTTTTGTGTTATATTCTTTTTAATGCTGGCCACTGCATCTACATAGAATCTAGAATTCATGCTAGTATCTACAGTAGATAATGGCTGGTGCTGAATATTCAGATACTGCGACCAGCGTTGGCATATCCTGTTAACGGCAACATTGGGTCCCTTTCATAGCACTTTCAACAACTTTTTAGCTGCTCCTAAATAATACCAATAGCTGCAATTTTTAGCACTGCTATCCTGAAAACTATCTGGATAATTGCTGGCTCCGCCCCAGCTTTGTCCCCAGACCACCCAACACTTTCCAGATAGTGCCAGGATGGTCTGTAATGATACTCGGTGGCAGTAACAGCATAATACCATTGAATATCATTCTCAGCAGAACTTATATGGGTAGCAGCACCTGCTAATTAAATAAGTCCTAAATATCAGGACCTATTTTTTTTTATAAAGTAACCCCAAATGGTTTGCAGCTAAAGAAACCCTCACTTGGTTTGCAGCTTGTCGTGCTGTGAGGGCTTGTGTGCATCAGTGATGCTGAGAGCTAAACTATCAGTAGTTTAACTACTGGCAGGGTTTCCCAAGATGGACAGGTCTCAGCTGAGGTGCCAGACCAAGACAAACCACCCATGTGGGCAGCAGCAGAATGGGATAGTGTTGACGGCGGAGAATCACATTTCTGTGACTTCAGCAACAACACCAAACTTAAACTGCACGGAAGAAAGGCCCGGCAATCTACTTCTGTATCTTGCCATAAAAACCCAATGGATAGTTACAACAAAACAAATTGTGCTACAGTGCTGGAAGATGAGACCCCCAGGTGGGAAGGCACTCAACTAGCTACTGGGGAAGAGATGAAGACTTTTCAGAGTAAAGCCAGCATTTATGATGTGGTTGGATCAAAGCCCTCGGGAAGTCTGACTGCTGATGTAGCTCCACATGAAATGAGAGTCAGAAGCTGTAAAGATGTCTTACGCATTGGAACATGGAACATACGAAGCATGAACCAAGGGAAGTTGGAGGTGGTCAAGAATGAAATGGAACGTGTACAACTTGATCTGTTGGGTGTCAGCGAACTGAAATAGACTGACATCGGGCAGTTTTCATCAGATGATCACATGGTCTACTATGCTGGAAATGAAAGACAAAGAAGAAATGGTGTTGCATTTATAATAAAGAAGAAACTTGCAAGAACTGTAATGAACTACAATGCAGTCAGCGAACGATGAACAATGCAGTTTCGATCCATCTCATTGCTGGCCTTCCTCTTTCTGACTCTCATTTCAGCTGCGCATGAAATGAGAGTCAGAAAGAGGAAGGCCAGCAATGAGATGGATCGATACAATAACAGCAGCTACGGGTACCAGTCTGTCAACAATGAGCCACCTGACTGAAGACCGAACACAATTTAGGATAGCTATCCAGAGGGTCGCCATGAGTCGACTCCGACTCGACGGCACTTAACAACAACAACAACAACATATGCCCCAACAACAGCTGCAGAAGAGAATGAAATTGAAGGGTTCTATGAACAAGTACAAGCTGAAATTGACAGAACATCCTAACAGTATATCCTGATAGGCAAAGTAGTTGGAAAATATGGACTTGGCAACAGAAATGAAGCTGGAGAAAGACTGATAGAATTCTGCAAGACCAACGATCTATTCTTCTCAAACACTTTCTTCCAGCAACACAAGCGGCGACTGTACACATGGACTTCACCCAATGGATTGTATAAAAATCAAATTGACTACATCTGTAGAAGTCAACGATGGAAAAGTTCTATAACATCAACAAAGACAAAACCTGGAGCTGACTGTGGTACAGATCATCAGCTACTAGTATGCAAACTCAAGCTAAAGTTGAAAAAGAGCAAACCACTCATGAATGCAGAAAAATATGACCTTGAGAATATACCACTAGAATTTAAAGACTGCCTGCAAAATCAATTTGCTGCTTTAGATACAAATGACAGAGCTCCAGAAGAGTTATGGAATGACATCAAGAAGGCTGTGTTGGAAGAAAGCGAGAAGTCTCTACAAAAGGTGAAAAAGCAAAAGGCCAAAATGGATGATGGAAGAAACTCTGAAAATTTCCCAGAAACGCAGAGAAGCTAAAGCCAGAGGAGAAAGAAAGACAATAACAGAACTCAACAGAGATTTCCAACATACAGCAAGACAGGACAAGGAAAAGTACTACAACGACGCATGCAAGGAACAAAAGCAGAGACTATTAGAGGAAGAACAAGATCAGCTTTCCTAAAGCTACGAGAGTTAAAGAAAAAGTTCCAGCCTCGAATTGGAATGTTACAAGATGCTCAAGGTTCTATGTTGAATGATGCTGAGAAGATCAAGAAAAGGTGGAAGGAATATACAGAGTTTTTATATGATAAAGATCAAGTGGACCAACAGCCGTTTCAACCTGTACCTTATGATCGGGAACCATTGGTGATGAAAGAAGAAGTTGAAGCAGCACTGAAAGCCTTATCAAAGAACAAAGCACCAGGCATTGATAGCATTCCCATAGAAGTATTACAGCAATCTGATGCAGCTGTTACCGTACTTACAAGGCTCTGACAAGAAATATGGAAGACAACATCATGGCCAACTGACTGGAAAAGATCTGTGTTTATACCAATACTAAAGAAAGGTTATCCAACTGACTGTGGAAATTATCCCACAATCGCTCTGATCCCACATGCCAGCAAGATTCTACTGAAGATTATTCAAAAGAGACTACAACCATACCTGGAACAAGAACTACCTGAAGTTCAAGCAAGGTTCAGGAAAGGGTGAGGAACGATAGACATCATTGCGGATGTTAGATGGATCCTTGAAAAGACTAAAGAATACCAAAAGGATATCTATTTGTGCTTTATCGACTATGCAAGGCTTTTGACTGTGTAAACCATGAGAAACTCTGGGCCACATTAAGAAGGATGGGTATACCAGAACACCTGATCGTTCTCTTGCACAATCTGTACATTGATCAAGAAGCAACAGTTCGAACGGAACAAGGAGAAACAGAATGGTTTAAAATAAGCAAAGGTGCAAGACAAGGCTGCATACTTTCCCCCTACTTGTTTAATTTATATGCAGAACAAATAATCAGAGAAGCAGGATTGTATGAAGACAACAGAGGTGTGAAGTTTGGTGGAAGACTCATCAACAGCCTACGCTATGCTGATGATACCACATTACTGGCTGAAAGTGAAGATGATCTGAAACATTTGCTTCTCACAATCAAAGAACATAGTCTCAAAATGGGCCTGCACCTTAATGTAAAGAAGACAAAGATCATGACAACTGGCATAATCAACAGGTTCATCGTCGAAGGAGAAGAAATTGAAATCGTGAACAACTTTAATCTACTAGGATCAACTATCAATAAAGAAGCAACAAGCAGTCAAGAAATCAGACAACGCATTGCTCTTGGCAGAAAGGCTATGAAAGACCTAGATAAGATTCTCAAGAGAAGAGATGTCTCTCTCCATACAAAGATTTGACTTGTTCAAGCCATGGTATTTTCAATAACATCATATGGATGTGAAAGCTGAACAGTAAAAAATATAGACAGGAAGAAAATTGATGCCTTTGAATTATGGTGCCGGCGGCGAATACTGTGTATACCATGGACTGCCCGAAGAACAAACCAGTCGGTACTAGAGGAGATCAAACCTAAGCTTTCTTTAGAAGCTCAGATGACAAGACTTTGACTTTCATATTTTGGACACATCATGCGAAGAGAGAGATCATTAGAGAAAGACATTATGCTTTGCAAGATAGAAGGTCAACGCAAAAGAGGAAGGCCAGCAATGAGATGGATTGATACAATAACGGCAGCTACGGGTACCAGTCTGTCAATAATGAGCCGCTGAACTCAAGACCGAACACAATTTAGGATAGCTATCCAGAGGGTCGCCATGAGTCGACTCCAACTCGACGGCACTTAACAACAGCACAACTCCAAATATGAGATCTGTAGATATTTTAGAGTAAATTGATATTTTGCACAAGATACTTCTCATGACATAAAAATTGTTATCCCACTAGCGTGGGACTCATTTCACTTCTCTCTCGGTTCTCTCTGCTTAGCCTGTGCCAAGTGACCACTTGAGCAATACAAATTCATTTATAGGATTAGCCTCTGCTGATTGCCACTTTACATCCCAGTGACCTTTGCTTCCGGTGAAGACGTGGCAAAATGGGAGGCTTGTCTGAAATTCGTATCATAGTACGCTTCTCCTATCAAACACAAGAAAATGTATACATTTTTTTATTTTCTTCTTGAAATCTCTTTTATATATTGATCTGTTTCTTGACCCAGTAATGTACTGTAAGGTTATTTGCTCTATGCTTTTCTGTTTCTATGCATTCGGCACAGTGTTTCCATGGTGTAGTAGTTGCATCTTGCATAGTTTTCCAAAAATTATAAGCTGTTCAACAGCCTTGCCAAGGTGATTTACTGATGGGAACGATATAAAAAGAACTGGAGACAGGAAGATAGGCAAAGGAAGTCACAGTGGGAATATTGATATTACTGTAGGAAGCTTTTTGATTGGAAATACAACAAGAGCTGAACTGAACAGAGAAGGCAGCCACGTTGCCTGCTAATCAGTGTGGGAAAACAGTCGAGGAAGTACCTGGTGAGCACCCCTGAATCATATCCTCTCCTCCACAGATCTCTCTCTCCTCTTCTCCGATGATTAGGTGGCATGCTGGCTCTGTGATGAGCTCATTCCTTCCCCTGGCATGTGGTTTCTTTTCCCTGCAGTTTCCAATGGCTGTTTTTCACTCTGTCTCCCTCTGTTTAAAATATTAGTTTGGTAATGGATGTCCTTAGAAGATATAGAGCTTCCGAGCATTATTCCTAGCTGACATTTTTTCCGTTTCTTCTTTTTAATGCTTATAAAGATGTCTGCTAGAAATGATAACTTTAAGACTATAAGGGATAATGGGATAATGTGTTTTGGTCATTTCTTTTCATAGCCTGAATGAATAATTTGGCAGCTTTTCTTGTTAAAAGAATGAGGAAGTGCATATCTGAGCCCCTTGAAATGGACTCAGAAATCCTAGTGATTACAATCTTTTTAAGTCTTCTTAGCCATTATACTTTTACAGTGTTGCATTCTCACAGTGATGTTGCAAGGATGCAGAAACGAATGAGGCAGCGAGGAGCCGTCCATGGTACTGGTGGACAGCAGGAACGTTTCTCTTCTAGGGTTCCACAGTATTTCTGCCTCCTCTTACATAAGAGCGGGCCAACCATCAGGCAAACTAGGCGGTCGCCTAGGACAGCAGCTTCTGGGGGAGGGGGCAGAAAAGAGCAGGGCATTCAAAGCTAAACAATAGATTCTGACAACCAGGGAGGACTTTGGGTTTGGCTAGGGTGGAACACCTTGAACCAAATCTGGGGCCGGACCTGCTCATGCAGCACTGACAACATTCTATGGGACCGAATTTTGTATTATCAGGAATGATGTCATTTGAAAAGAAACTAACACTTCATGGGTAATAGGACAGAATACATAAACAAATGTCATGCCCCAGAAACATCTTTTTCACAGAACTCATGTGTAGTATTTATGTCAGCATTATCTATGCATCGTATCCAGAGAAGGGGGCAGAAATGCAGTATGTGCTTTTTGGTGTTGCTGTATCAATTCTGTGGGAGTGTAAGCAGAATTATTATTTAGCCTCGGAAATAAAGCCCTCAGGGGCTACAGAAATGGTCCTGAGCACTGCTGTGTCATAAACTAGGGCTCCAGACTCATCTCGCACAGGCCAGGACTTGAATGATATTTAGGAGATATTTATTCAGACTCCTCAGGAGGAAGTCAGTTATTACTGAACAGCAACACCTACTAGCTAGGGTAAAGCTGTACTGGCATCAGGTTTGGGAGGAAGGGAACCACAACCTATACCCATTAACTAGAAGAACCTCAATAGTGATGGCCGGACTATGCAGGAAGAGGTGGGTGGGATTAAAACATGAGGTCTATTGTTCTGTCGCCCAGAAGCCCCATCAGAAATGGTACTGAGCTAGATTGCAAGAGGTTTAAATGGATTTAGGAATAAGAGGAAGGAACCTGCTCTATCCCCAGTCAAAATGTTTTCACTTCAACCAGCATTATTTATTTATTTAAAACCTTTTCTAGTCGGCCCAGCTACTGTTCTAAGTGGATAACATGCAATATACATAATCTATCACAAACAATAATTTCATTTGAAAGTTTAAAATTCCATTGCTCTTTTAGAAGTTCACCTCACAGGATGTGGTGAATTCATAGTTAATTCATTCAGCTTCTGCTACCTGAGAGTTAATTCAGTCAGTCTCTGCTACCTGAGCAGGAGTTCTGATCCAGCACTTGCAAAGCTAAGTTACTAAATTTACTATTTTGGCTAGTTCTGTTATAAATTTTCCTTGCCTATTTATATTCTTACCTATTTATATTCTCTTAGATTTGAGTGTGCCCTCGGTTCATAGAAGGTCTATTGACAAGGGACACTTAAATTCCCACCCACCCTACTCCTCACCCCATCCACCTCATGGTTGCATTGCCTATTTAGTCATCATATAAATTGACATCTGTCTTCCAAGTAGGTTTAACACCCACATTTTTCCTTCTCCTAGAACTGCTTTATAACCATCTTAATCAGCATGTCGTGTATTCAATGTAATAGTTGTGGTCCCTTCATTCTAAGAAGAATCATTTGGAGCCTATATGTCTCAAGGTATCTGCCATGCATAAATGATTCTATTAAGGGAAGAAATAGCTGCAATTAAACACACCTCCACTAGGATACAAATGGAAAAAATCCACCACCACTCCCACAAAGAGTCAAGCAGCCCAAGAACAAATGGATCACAGTGGGCTCTGGTAGGCTGCGACCTGTAACACGGAGACACCCTTGCCATCAAGAGACAACCCTGATAATGCCTTCTCTGCCTTGGGAAATTTGAGTGCCCAATTAGTGAAAACTAAAGTGCCCTTAAACGAGAAGGTTAATGCCCAATCTACTGATGATGCCCTAAATATGAAGAAACTGTCACAAAAGAGAAAACTACTTCTACTTGGAGATTCCATCATCAAAGGCACCAACTTGGGAACACAGCTCAAAGAAGAGCAGATGGTCAAATGTCTCCCAGGCTCTTCAGCCAGCAGGAATACAAAGCAAATTGCTGGCATAGTTAGTGCAGAAAGTGAGCACTCCAAAATTGATGTTATCATCCATTTGGGTACAAATGACCTGATTAGAAACAGTGCCTCTACAGTTCAAAGGGACTTCCAGATTCTGGAAGAGAAACTCAAACCCATTGCTAAAACTATATCATTCTCAGAAGTTCTACCTGTTCTTGGTAAGAGGCAAAAAGGCTGCATTGCATAAACAACTTTAATACATGGCTCCAAACCTAGTGCAAACAAGAAGGATTTAGATATATAGACAACTGGGGAAATAGATGCTGTGTTGATGGACTACATCTCTCTGTTGCAGGGAAAAGGATCCTAAGTGAAAAATTCAGGCATTATGTGGACAGGTATTTAAACTAGGGAAAGGAGGTGACAGATGGAAAAGAACAAATTTAGGACGTCACTCCTAGCAAAAACGTAATAACATTGGAAACAGCCACAGTATTAACCCACACATCAATGCAAAGTGGGAAGAGGCGTGTAAAACAAAATCTATGCAAAATGCAGGCAAACCACTCAACAAATGCTGGAAAGCAATGAGCACAAATGCTCAAAGCATAGCCAACAAATTTCCTGATCTGGAAGCCCTAATGGTGGAAATGGACTTGGACATCATGGCCATTACAGAAACATGGTTTAATGAGTCGCATGAACGGGATATAGCCATAGCTGGCTATAATCTATTTAGAAGAGATAGAGATGGTAGAAAAGGAGGAGGAATAGCCCTATATGTCAAAAACAATATTAAAGTTGCTGAAATGCAGGGGTCATGGGGCAAATAAGAAGAGCTGTGGATTGTGTTGAAAAAAAGAGATGGCATTGTCATCCATACTGGTGTAGTCTACAGGCCTCCAACTCAAACTGAAGAAATGGATAGCAAATTGATTATTGATATTGGAAAGATAGCCATGGGAAGTGTTGATGTGGATTGGAGTATTCCTTCTGCAAAACTGGAAAGAAGTAAAAAAAAAAAAAAATTGTGGATGCCTTCCAAGATGCATTACTTAGACAAATGTTGATAGAACTGACTAGGGAAAGATCAATGCTGGATTTAGTACTCACCAACGGAGATAGCATGTTGAATATCCGGGTGGGTGCCCATGTGAGCAGCAGCGATCATCACACGATGTGATTTGAGATAAAAGCCAAGGTGGAAACCAATCACAGTAAGCTCAATGTCCTAGACTTCAAAAACACTGACTTCAATAAAATGGCCAAGTGCACGAAGGAGGAGTTGGCAGGGTGGGAGGCAATAAGGGAAGTGGAACTGCAGTGGGCTAAACTAAAGGAGGCAATGAAAGGGGCAAAAGATACATATGTAAGGTAAGTTAATAAAAACAAGAGGAAACTTACACTGACAAAGTCCTAGACTTCAAAAACACTGAAGGACTGAATGGAAAAGTCTATCTTTTTGCAGATGACCTGAAAATTTGCAACAGAGTGAACTCCTCTGTGGGAATGGATTGCGTGAGGAAAGATCTACAAAAACTGGAAGAATGGTCTAATTTTTGACAGTTAAGATTTAATGTCAAGAAGTGCAGTGTCATGCACTTGGGAAGTAGAAATCCAAGGAAATTATATGCAATAGGGGGTGAGAGGTTAGTGTGCATGGACCAGGAGAAGGACTTGGGAGTGATTGTTTCTGAGGATCGCAAGGTGGCAAAACAGTGTGACAAGGTGGTGGCAAAAGCCAGAAGGATGCTGGGTTGCATACAGAGAGGAATTGCCAGCAGACAGGAAGAGGTACTAATGAGACTGTACAAGTCTCTGGTGAGGCCTCACTTGGAATATTGTGTTCAGTTTTGGACACCATATCTCGCAAAGGATGTAAAAAGATTGGAAATGGTTCAGAGGAAGGCGACTAAAATGATTTGGAGCCTGTGTCAGAAGACGTATGAAAAGAGACTTGAAGACCTAAATATGTACACTCTGGAGGAGAGAAGGGACAGGAGAGATATGATTCTGACCTTTAAATACTTAAAGAGTATTAATGAACAAACAAACCTCTTCCAAAGAAAAGGAAGCTGTAAAACTAGAGGGCATAATGTGAAGCTGCAAGGGGGTAAACTGAAAGGCAATGTCAGGAAATACTTTTAAACTGAAAGGGTGGTGGATGCTTGGAATACCCTCCTGATGGAAGTGGTGGGGGCAAATACAGAGACAGAATTCAAAATGGCATGGGACAGACACAATGGATCCATTTATAGCAACAGGATAAAATCAAAATAAACATAACTATTTCTTATATCTCAACAAATAGGGATGACCTACACAGAGCGGTGGGTACACCCCTAAACAAAGGCATGGGAGGGGTGATCTGCCAGGAGCGGTAGGTGCACCTACTTTTACTGCATTTCTGGGCAGACAAGAAGGACCACACTAGTCTTTATCTGCTGTCATATTTATTTATTTAACATTTCTTATATACTGCCTTTCATGATATCAAGGTGGCTTACATCGAACAAACTGAAATTACATTGAACAGGGCATTATAACTTGGAGATAACTATTTTACAGGAAACATGGGCAATGGAGGGTTAAGTGGCTTGCCCAAGACCACAAGGAGCACCTGTGGGACTAGAAACCCCAGTCCTTCTGGCCCAAGGTTGCTGTCCTCTAGTTGGATATGAACCCCTATCCTTCGGTAACTTGCCCCAACCACTTGGCCACTCCTCCATCATATACTATGTTACTATGTAAAGACATGTGTAAGCAACCAGTATTTTACCAGATAAAGACCAGCATGGCCAATCTAGCCTGCAAAGTAAGGTGTTTATGTTTGTAATTGACACTCTACGCAGGTTTTCTACCCCCACTCTGTGCAGGTTTTCTGAAACGTAGAAGCCATTTAAGATGAAAGCTTTCTTCAATTGGGAGGATCTCCTTTCTTTAGTTTTTGCCTTCCTCCTTAATTGCAATTTACTTTACTGTGATTCTATACTGTCGTCACTCCAACGATTACAGCTAGTTCGGAGCACGGCTGCAGAGCTACTCTTGAGAGCCAGCAAGTATGACCACGTTACTCCTTTACCTATATCTCTCCACCGGCTTCCTATCATTTACCATATGCATTATAAGGTATTACTTTTAGTCCATAAAGCTTACTTTTCCAGCCTTCTCATTTAAATTCCCTGTTATTTTAGTTTAGTTTATTCATTCGCTTGATATCCCCACATTTCAATGACAAAACAACAAAGCAGTTTACAAATAAATTCAAAGCTAAAGGGGAAAATGAAAAAATCACTGCAGTATGTGCCCAGAGACCCAGGCAGATGGCGGAGAATCATATAGATTCATGCCTGATAACGGAGAGGGACGGAAGTTTGAGTTGATTAAGATATTGCAAGCAAAGCAAACAAGTTGAACATATAGGTTTAAACTAAATTTTGTTTGAGTAAGAATGTTCCTCTTGCTATTGCAAAGGATCCATTCAGGACCCTTACCAATCCTGCATGTGTTGGGTGCAGGACCATTCCATTTCTGGCCTTAGCAGGAGGTGCATGCCATCTTGCTGTAACATGGCTGGGGTAGCTATTTTGGTTCTGCCCTCTGTATAACCTCCGCACACAGGATGTAAGGTTTAGTTTGTGGCTTTTGCGTGGTTTCAGTTTGGTATTTGTGCAGAAGCTCGGCTCTGGACTTTCTGGTATTTTATTTTGGTAGCTGTGTGGAATTAGCCCTTGATTCTTGAAGGTTGGCGAGCCTGTCAGAGGTTTTAACCACCCCTCTGCCCAAGTGTGGAAAGACTGAAGGAGCTGGCTTGTTATCCCAGCCCAATGAGGAGTTTGCTATATAGAAGAGTTGCTTGCTGGAAGAGGTATAGTGGGGTGATGGCAGTGGTGGGATTCAGCCGCTTTGCACCGGTTCACCCAAAACTGTTCCTAAAATTTCCCAAGTTTACTGAACCGGTGCACTGACAGACAGTGAATCCCTGGTGGCCCAGCGGCCCCGATTCCCCCCCCCCCCACCCAACAGTATTTTGATGGCATCAGGATGGCATCCCTGGTGGCCTACGGGCTGGATCCCCCTCCCTTAACAAAAGAAATTGACCTAGTGGCCCCCTGAACTCTCCACCCCCTCCCAATTAACAAACAAAATTGACCAGTGGCCTAGAGGCCCCCTGAAACCCCAACCCTCTACTGACTATTGACCTGGTGGCCTAGTGGCCCCTGAATCCCCTGGTTCCTTTCAAAATGAGTGGGAGCACTGCCTACGCACCCCCGCTCATGGTCTGCCTTCTTCAAAAATTGCAGCGCCTGGCCCCACATGGTGCATCCTGGGATGCACCAGGTCTATTTGTTTCTTAGCCACCAGAGATTCACTATCTGTTAGGGCACTGGCCCCCGACAATATTTTGATGACCTCAGGCCTTTTCCCAATGCCACGATTTTTATTTCATTTAGTTTTATTACAGTTTCTTATATACCGCGCTATTTAGAATCAGTGCGGTTTACATCATAACATAACGACAAGCTGTCAGGTTTTACATCGAACAGGAGTACAAACTTGGATAATAGGGTTAACTATATACATAAGCTATTTACACTGCAGATAATACATGTAAGGGCCATTCTAGATTGGGTCATTTCTTGGGAGGGATATTTAGGTTCAATTGCTGTCTGGGAAGTATTGGAGGAAAAGGTGGGTTTTGAGAGCCTTCCTGAACTGATATAGATTGGTAATGGCCCTGATGTCAGAGGGAAGAGCGTTCCAGCATTTGGGGACATAAAAACTGAATGCCCTGTTTGTGGTTGTCGTGTCGGACTTTGTCGAAGCCTTTGGTGTTGCTAGCAAGTTCACAGCTGTTGTTCTTCTGGATCTGTTGGGGGGGGGGGGGACAATGTGGATAAGATGCGTGAGTGAGGAGGATGAAATACCTTTGATTGCCTTGAATGCTAATAGAAGGGATTTGAAGGTGATCCTCCCATGGATCGGTAGCCAGTGCAGCTGTTTGAGAATAGGGGTCATGTGGTCGTTTCTGGATGCTCCGTAAAGGACCCTAGCTGCGGCATTCATGGCCAACTGTAAGGGGGTCAGTGTGGATTGGGGGAGACCTTGTAAGATGGCATTTGCAAAGTCAAAATGCGGCAGGATCAGCGCTTGATATATGGTTCGGAAATCGTCTGGGTCCAGCAGGGAGCGTAGGTGCTTGAGTGAACGGATTTTGAAATAGACGGCTTTGACTATGTTGATTATGTGGCATTTCATATCTAGACGTTGGTCCAGAGTAACTCCCAGGTATTTTATTGCATCTTTAGTTTGCAATTCAGCTTCCTTGACACTGACGTGGGACGGGGGAGTAAAGTTGGAGTCTCTGGTGATGAATAGGACCTCTGTTTTTTTATGTTGAATGCGTAGGTTCTGTGTCTGGAGCCAAGTTGAAACTGCATTGAAACAATCTGTGAGTGGGGTCAGGTCCATGTGAGTTGTGGAGAAAGGCATGTATAAGAGAATGTCATCTGCATATATCATGCAGTTCACGTTGAATGATCTTATGATATTGCAGATGGGCTGCATGTAGATATTGAAAAGTAAGGAGGATAACGAGGAGCCTTGAGGTACCCCTTGCTTTTGATGGAAGTGTATTGACTCTTCTGATCCAGACTTCACATATTGCCATCTACCGTCCAGATAAGACTTACACCATCCTAGAGGGTTGTTGCAGACGCCCTTTTCTTTCAGTCTTCCGAGGAGAATTTCGTGACTCACGGAGTCGAACGCCGCGGCGATGTCTAGGAAGATGAGCACAAAACCTTGACGGATGTTGTCAATTCCTGTGATGATATCATTGAATAGACCAGTAAGTAGTGTCTCGACCAGTGTCTCGACCAGTAAGTAGTGTCTAATTTCCCGCGATGTCATCAAAATACTGTCGGGTGGGAGGATCAGGGTGTTGCAACCCACTCATACCGACTTGATACACAACCAGTTCCTAAGATTTTTGAATCCCATCACTGGCCGACTGCTTACAAGGCATACAGAGAGTATTAGAGGAATAGGATCCCAGTGAAGAGTGAGAAAGAACACTAATTTGCTAAGGGGGTTATTCTGAAGCATGAATAGCGGAGATGGATGTCCATTCCCGCTATTCGTGGCAGCTGCTGCCCCCCGACTAACTTCCCTGCTGGTTGTATGGGGAAGTTAGACGGGGCGGGGAAGAGGCGGCCCGGGAGCGGAGAGTAGGTGGGCAGTGGGAGGTCACTGGCCCTGGACGTACAGGGCCAAATCTGATGTTGGCCCTGTAAACCCCAGGCTGGCAAAATGTCCTGGACGTGTCTTTTTGGCAGCTCTGGGGCACGGAAGGGTCTGGGGGGGGGCAGTTAATTCCCCACAGCCTGACCCTGGCCTTAGGAGGCTGGATCGGGGGTCAGGCTGCGGGGAATTAACTTTTTTAGCAGCAGCTGGCATTGCAGCTTTTAAATGGAGCTGCAGTGCCATGGCAACAGAACACCATGGTGCCGCGGCTCCATTTAAAAGCCCTGGCTGAATTAGCTAGACCTGTTCGCAATTCTGATCCCGTGGGGCTAGACATGCCCCACGGGATCAGAATCGCAATCTCCTTTGTACGTCCGGCTCAGTCCGGATGTACAAAGAAGATGGACATCAGGATCAGAATCGGGCTCTGTTTGTCCCTACCATTTCCAGGGGGAGGACATTCCAGGCATCAATTTCCCTTTTCCTTAAAAAAAATATTTCCTGATGTTGATTTTAAGTTTACTTACTTGCAGCTTCATTTCATGTCCTCTAATTTTATAGCACCCCTCTCTGGAAAAATTTGTTAGTTCATTAATACAGATGTTTAAATACTATAATAGTATCATATCTCCCCTCTCACCTCTTCCCTCTAGGATATACATATTCAGATCTTCAAAACTCTTCTCATATAGCTTCCAGCACAAACACTATATAATTTTGGTTGCATTCCTCTGAACCATGTCAGAATTTTTTAAATATCCTTAGTGAGATTCATAGTACTCCAAGTGAGGCCACACCAATGACTCGTACATCCTCCTTTTGGCTGGTTATGCCATCTATTCAGTCTAGCTTACTTCTAGTTTTGATCATTGCCTTGCCACATTGTTTTGCCACCTTAAGATCCAGAGACATTATCACATATAAAAATATAAGATATGACATACTGGGTCAGACCAGAGGTCCAGCAAGCCCAATATCCTGTTTCCAACAGCAGCCAATCCAGTGGTTGATATGAAAGGACAGACTAGATAGGTCATATGGTCTTCTTCTGTCATCATGTTTCTATGTTTCTAAGTCACAAGTACCTCTCAGGTTCTCAAAAAGGTACACAGATTCCATGCTATTTATCCCAGAGGGAAGCAGTTGATTTCCCTGGTTCCTCTTTAATGATGGTTTATGGGCTTTTCTTTCAGGAACTCGTCCAAACCTCTTTTAAACCCAGCTACACTACCAGCTTTTACTATATCCTTTGATAAACAATTCCATAGTTTGATCACACATTAAGTGAAAAAATATTTTCTCTGATTAGTCTTAAATGTACTATACTGTAGTTTCATTGCATGTCCCTAGTCTTTCTATTTTTTGAAGAAGTAAACAACTGATCTACATTTACCCATTCCACTCCATTCATTATTTTATAGACCTCTATCATATCTCCCCTCAGCCATCTTTTTTCTAAGTTAAAGAGCCCTAACCTTTAAAGTCTTTCATCGCAGTGATATTCTTCCATCCCCTTTATCATTTTGGAGTTCTTCTCTGTACCTTTTCTAATTCTTCTATATCTTTTTTAAGATATGGTGACCAGAATTGCACACAATATTCATGGAGTGATACAGAAGCATTATGATATTCTTTGTTTTATTCTCCATACCACTCCTTATGATTATTAGCATTCTATTTGCTTTCTTGGCTGTTATTGCACACCGGGCAGAGGGTTGTAACGTATTATCCACAATGATGCCTAGATCCTTTTCTAGAGTGCTGATTCCTAATGTGGAACTTTGCATTGTGTAACCATAGTTTGGGTTGTTCTTCCTTAAATGCATAACTTTGTAGTTGTCCACATTAAATTTCATCTGCCATTCGGATGTCCAGTCTCCCAATTTTTGAAAGTCCTCTTGCAATTTTTCACAATCTTCTTGCGATTTAACAACTTTGAATAATTTTGTGTAATCTGCAAATTTGATCACCTCACTCATTATTCCCATTTCTACATCAGTATGAATATGTTAAAAAGCACCAGGCCCAGCGCAGATCCCTAGGGCACTCCACTATTCACCTTTCTCCATTGAGAGAATTGGCCATTTAGCCCAACTCTCTGTTTTCTATCTTTTAGCCAGCTCCTAATCCATAATTGCATACTGTCTCCTATCGCATGACTTTTTAATTTCCCCAAGAGTCTCCCTATGTACATCATCCCCTTAGCAGGGGCCCTCCATCCTGCCATCCCCAAGTGAACCCCCTGCATCCATTGCCGCCCCTTGCCGGAGTTGACAGAGGCAGCAATTGGCACTGAAATCATGACACAGCACTTACCCTCTGTTTCCTGGGCTGCATTGCAGTTTCATTCTGTGGTTAGGGTCCACCAAAAGGAAGCACTATGCCACGTTGCTAGAAGACACCCAGTCCAAAAAATGTGGTTTTAAAGGAAGGAGTACTTTATTTAATATTAATTGATTCCTCGCGCCAAAAAGTCGGACACAGGTCGTGTTTCGAATTCACTTCTTCAGGGGAATTCAGACGTACTCTATTGTTAGGTAAGCTCAACTTAGTTGATCTTGTACTGCAATTTGGCTCTGAGCTTCTGACCTTAAAAGTTCCAAATTAACGAAAGATCAATGTAGCAGTGATGCCAATGAAGTGAATTACAATTTCACTTCATTGGTATCACTGCTACATTGATCTTTCGTTAATTTGGAACTTTTAAGGTCAGAAGCTCAGAGTCAAATTGCAGTACAAGATCAACTAAGTTGAGCTTACCTAACAATAGAGTACGTCTGAATTCCCCTGAAGAAGTGAATTCGAAACACGACCTGTGTCCGACTTTTTGGCGCGAGGAATCAATTAATATTAAATAAAGAACTCCTTCCTTTAAAACCACATTTTTTTGACTGGGCAGTTTCATTCTGTCCAGTCTGCCGTTTCCAGTACAGACTTCTGGTTTTGTACAACCCCGGTGGGGCGGGGGGGGGGGGGGGAACAGCAGATTGGAGAGAATGAGGAGACCAGGAAGCATTCCCAGAGACAGAGGGTAAGTCCTGCTTCGTGTTTTCAGGGCCAATTGCTGCCACTGTCAGTCCCGGAGAGGGGTACTAGTGGCAGCAATGGGCTTGTGGGGGGGGGGGGCCCTGGAGGGCCAGTGCTCTAGGGGACCACCTAGTTTGCCTAATGGTAGCACCAGCTCTACCTTTTTAGCCCCTATTGCATACTGCTTCTTTGGATTTCTGCACTCCAAATACATCATTTTGCACTTCCTCACATTAAATTATAACTGCCAAATGTTAGACCGATCTTCTAATTTTTATAGACCTAATTTTTATAGATTATTTCTCTTGTTGTCAACTCTCTCCAGGGTGTCTATCCTGTTGAAAAATCATTGTATTAACCATAAAAAGGCAAACATTTCTCTTTCTCAGCCTTCAGCAAAAACCTGCGCCAGGGGCATAAAAGCACGGTACATACTGAAATATAAAGTATGGGTAAAAGTAAACTTTCCAGAAAATGTTGAACAACCTGGGAAAGGGACAAAGACAAAACAAAACAAACATAATTATTTTAATGTAATATGGAAATTTATTATTTCTGAATTGTTCTGTTCTAGATTAGACGATTACAGCTGTGTTAATCCACAGTTGCTTGCCTCATTTTTGGCATCTCTCAGTATACTAAAATAACCCCTCTGCTACATAAATTACATTGGTTTAGGGTTACTAACCAGATTCATTTTATTTTATTTATTTTATTTTTTTATTTTTTTAAATTCTTTATTTTCGTTTTATAACAACAAAGGAAAAGGAAGACATACAGCTAAAAGACAGATACATAAAGTGTAATACATACACCAAAGTAAACCCCTGCCACCCCCCTCCCCCCTGCTTCTTCTCTAGAAAACTAATCATTCCCGAAGCGGGCGTGTCCTTACATTATTGTGTTACGAAACCTAACGGTGATCTGAAACATGATGAGTGCACATTATACAGGCATGTTGGAGCAATGAGCAGATTGGACATAATCATTAAGCATCTGCCATTTAGACAAGCGAGAGTGAGGTTGGGCATGGGGAATAGCTCTCCGAGGTATCTGCTCATATTTACTATATAAGCAGACGAGGTTCCACCATTCATTGACAGTAAGTCGAGAGCTATCCTTCCAATTCCTCGTGATTAAGCATATGGCTATACCCAGCATGAAATCAAGGAGAAAGCGACCCTTCTTAGGAAGAGAGGGGACCTCCGCCACAGAGCGGAGTCCCACGATCTTCCAAGAGAGAGGTTCGTGAAGGTGTAAGATAAATTGAATACAACCCCAGACCCGCCCCCAATAAACCTGTAGTTGAGGACATTCATAAATAACATGAGCGAAGGTTCCCACAGCAGTATGGCAAGACCAACACTGGTCCCTAGCATTTGTGTTCCATTTGGCTATTTTTTCTGGGGTATAAAAGCATCTGTGTGCAAAAAAGAAGAGAGTTTGGGTAACAGAGGCAGACCGGGAAACCCGCACTACTTTGCTCCAGAAAACGCTCCATTGCACAGGGGTTAAAGTGGTTTGCAGTTCGCGCTCCCAGGCTTGTTGGGCTCTAAAAGTGGCCGTGTCTGTACCCTGACATAATATTTTATAAAAGTTAGAGGCTACCCCATGTGTACTACTAATAGAGTGAACTATCTCTAATAGCCCGTCCTCAGTAGGGGCAGAGGGCGGCATGATTCGAGCACTTTTGAGGCAGTGTTGAAGCTGCATCAATTGAAAGTAGTGTTTCGCTGGTAACGCAAATTCCTTTTGTAAATCAGAAAAGGTTTTCCAACGAGCTGCAGAGAAAAGCTGTTGGGGTGTCCAGATCCCCCTTGAGTACCAGGGTTTCCATGCTATCGTTCTATTTAGGACTTGAATTCTGGGGTTATTCCATAGCGGGAGTCCGTCCTGAGGACATACGTCCGGGCCCAGTGATAGAATGAGAGTGTTAAAGGCCGCAAGAGTATCGACAATCATTGGTGGATGGCGGGTGTCTACTTGATAGGACATACCGGGGAGATGGGTCAACGGAATTGGGCTACTAAGCTCCTCTTCTATGTCAAGCCAAACTGGTCTGCTGTCTGTTGAGGCATCTAGCCATCGGGCACCTTGCTTAAGTAGGAAGGCTTGATGATATCTGAGAAAATCAGGAAATCTGGTACCCCCTCTTTCCTTCGCAGACTGTAGTTTTTGTTTAGCTATCCTTGGTGGCTTGCCCTGCCAGAGATAACGGACGAGAAGGCCCTCAATATCTTTATAAGTATGTAGCGGGAGTAAGCATGGCAGCATTTCTAAAATGTAGTTCACTTTGGGGACTATCATCATTTTCACAGTTTCTAAGCGGCCCCACCATGTAAGAGATAAGGGAGACCAACGATTCGTGAGCTCACGGACTTTGGAGACTACCTCTTTGGCATTAAAACTGATAGTGTCTTCTAAAGGAGAACAGTAATGGACCCCGAGATACTTCACCATGCGGGATTGCCAAAGGAAGGGAAAGGCCTGCATGTCAGCCTCATGTACCCAGCGGTTCAGTGGGAATGCTACAGATTTGGTCCAGTTAATTTTATAGCCCGATAATTGTGAGTATCCGTCAATCAGATCCAAGACAGCTGGAACCGAATCGAGGGATACGAAAAGCATAAGGTCATCTGCATATGCAGAGAGTTTAATCTCCCTATGACTGAAGGGGACACCTCGAATACGTGCGGACTGTCTAATAAGGAGGGCTAGGGGTTCAAGAGCTAGATCAAAGAGCATTGGCGTTAGGGGGCAACCTTGACGCGTGCCTCTTTGGAGATTAAATGGCTGAGACTTGATGGCATTTACACAAATACTGGCGACGGGTTGAGTATACATGACTTGGAGATATCGGAGGAAGCCCTCCCCAAAGCCATACCATCAGAGAACTGCAAATAAGAAGGGCCATTCTAGGCGGTCAAAGGCTTTTTCAGCATCCAGGGAAAGACCCACCCATGGATGATCTAGATTGGCAGCACTGGATAGCACATGGCACAAGGTCCGAGCATTGTCAGCAGTTGATCTGCCGGGTATAAAACCGCATTGGTCGGGGTGAATTAGGGTGGCCATCCTGTCAGATAGCCGGGTAGCCAAGATCGTTGCGAAGATCTTATAATCGGCATTAAGTAGGGAGATTGGACGGTAGTTGGCGGTTAGTAGCGGGTCTCTGCCTTCTTTCTCAAATACTACCACATTAGCTGCAGAAAAGGATCCCAAAGAGGATGTATCTACCGCAAGGGCAGTAAAATAGAGTTTTAAATAGGGAACTAAATCTGCACTGAACGTTCTGTAGAATTCGGACGGGAGACCATCGGGCCCTGCGGCACGGCCCGAGGCTGTTCGTTTTAGGGCAGATTGGATCTCTGAAGTAGAGAAGGGTTCATCCATCGCATCCCTATCATCTTCAGAGAGGGTCGGCCGCTGAATGCCAGAAAGCAATCGCTCGAATGTCTCTGACGAGAACTCACATTCAGATTGATATAGGCGGGTATAGAAATCCCGAAAGAGCTCTACAATGTCGGAGTCTGTGGTCACTATGCCCCCTCCCTGTGGAGCTCGAAGGGCCGCTACGCGTTTGGCTTCTTTTTGACCTTTCAAGGCGTTGGCTAAGAGTCGACCGGCTCGGTTATTTTCACGATAATATGTCCCTCGCTGAAGCTCAATACTCTTAGAAGCTGCAGTTGAGAGGATTGAATTATATTGAAAACGGAGACGCTGTAATCGAATTAATACACATGGATCAGTACGTGAAGTTAGAACTCGTTCGCCTGCTTTTATTTGTTGGTCTAGTATGAGTAGCTGCTGTTTGCGTTGTTTTCGCAGGCGGATTTGATAGCTAGTGATCGTTGCTCGAATGGCCGCTTTGAAGCCCTCCCACCAAGCCCAATTCGCAGTATCCTGGGGTAGATTAAAATGGAAGTAATCCTGTATGGCTGCTCGAATTTCTAACTGGAACTCTGGCTGAGTTAACAGGGCTCTATCAAAGAACCAGGCCCCCGAATTCCCTTGGGGTGCAGTAGTGTGTAATTGAAAGGAAATGGCAGCATGATCTGAAATATGTTGGGAGTGAATCTTTGCAGTGTCCACCTGAGGAACTAACAGTTTTGATATTAGAAAGAAGTCTATGCGAGACTGGGATTTATGAGGGGAAGAGAAGAAGGTGAAGTCAAGCTCATTGGGGTGTAGTAACCTCCATAGATCAACTAAAGCAAGATCTTTGATCAGGGAGGTAAGCGTGGTGTGACTCTTGGGGGACCACTTGTCCTAGGCGGCTGTTTGTCAATCAGGGGATCAAGGACTAGATTGAAATCCCCCCCAATTATCAATGAAGTATTAGCAGAGGCCTGCGCAACCTGAGCAATGGTAGCAAAAAAGGCAGGGTCATCCACATTAGGAGCGTAAAGGCATATACATGTAACTTCAAGGCTACCTATCTTGAGGTGAACTCTGGACCATCTACCTTCTGTATCTGAGCTAGTCGCAATAATAGTAGCATGCAAAGATTTCCTAACCAGTATGGCAACCCCACATTTCTTAGAAACGGCTGGGGAATAGGCGGCCACCATGTAAGGTTTAATATTGAGTTTAAGAGTTTCCTTCGAATTTAAATGCGTTTCTTGGAGAAAAATCAGATCCGCAGCTTCCTGACTTAGGTAGCTTAGGATTTTCTTCCGTTTTATCGGATTATTGATTCCTTTTACGTTCAATGAGAAAATCTTACATGGTGCCATCAATCAGTAATAGACATTTTAGGTAAGGGCGCTTGAAAACATACAACATAATCAGGATCTGTGCAACAATGACATAATCACCGAGTATTCTGGCTAATACACCCCATATTGAAAAGTATGTACCAAAGTATCTTAGAGAAGAAGCAAAACCCCCAAAGAATATGGCGACCATATGTCTGCGGGAGGAGGCCCTAGAGAGGAAATAGAAAGACATGAAAAAAAAAGAAAAGAAACACCAGAGTCCATAATTAACACTGTCTCTGATACTCATCGAGGCTACTGTGGGTAGATGGAGTCGGGTCACAGATATCATCAAAAGTAAGGCAACAAACTGCCCTCGCCAGACTCTTTGCTGGGCTGCGGCAGATCCAATATGGCAGGTACAGCGGATATGAGAATACTTGCAGGAGTATTCTGGAAGTCAGCGCATCAAGTCGGCTTCTTTGGAATCCAAAAACTCCGCTAGTAGATCAGGGTCCTCAAATGTTCTTGTCTGATTGTGAAGCGTGACTCGGAGCTTGGCCGGGTACATCAGGCAATAGCGTGCTTGTAGTTGTTGAAGCCTCGGCCGGAATTCCAGAAAGCGCTTTCGGCGGTCGACCGTGGGTTTAGCCAAGTCGGGATAGAAGGAGATCTTGTGGCTCTCAAACTCCATATGGCCCTTTGCTCGAGAGGCATTTAGAATTTGCTAAACGTGTTGATATCTCAAAAGTCGAAAAATGATAGGCCGCGGGGTCTTCCTGTTGAGCGTTATGCTTGTGGGTACACGATGAGCGCGATCGATCTCCAAATCTTTGGTAAAGGTGATTTGGAGCAGGGAAGGGAGGATTTTGCATAAAAACTCTTTCATGTCTCCCGATTCCGCTCCCTCCGGTATGCCCACGAGCCGTATGTTGTTGCGGCGCGCTCTATTATTGCCATCTTCCACTTCTTTCTGCAAGGCCCGCACCTGACGTTCAACTTTGTCGAGTTTGGACAACCGGGCCGCATGGGAGTCCAATATGCTCTCCATTTTGTCCTGACGCGAAGAAAGCCCTTCTAGCTTGCTTTGCAGCACACCAAAATCTTCCCGCAGCGCTCGGAGTGCTTCACCGTTTGACTGCACGAGGTTTTTGACCCCTCTAATCTCTGCGAGGATTTCCTGCTGCATTTCGGGGCCCTCGCGCAAGGCCAGCCCCTTCTGTGGGGACGGAGGTTCAGTTTTGGAACGTTTGCCGTGAGAAGCCGCTGGAGATCCAAATTCCAGGCGCGTGGGTTTGGTCCCCGCCATCTCACCAATGTGCCCCGGCAAGATCAGAGTAGAAGTTCCAAGTATGTACGGTGTTAATTCAGGATTCTGAGTAGGCCTCTCGGGAGCCTCAGCGTTATGCGACCATCCCGCTGGACATCAGGCTCCGCCAACCAGATTCATTTTAAGTTTTTTACATTTTTATACAAATTCTTTAATGATTTTGTTCCGAAATATCTTTTGTTATAATTACTTCCACTAATGACTTGTAAATCTAAGTGCTTACAATCTACGAGTATTAGCACCTTACTGTATCCATTTTGTAGGGGTGTTTATTTAAAATTATGTTTTAGGCACACCATTGCTTATTTGGTGGTACAGTATTGGTCTGTATTGCCCAAATACTTAAAATGTATCTCTTCCTTTCCTCAATTCCGTAACAGGCTGAAACCATGGTTGTTTAATCAAAAATTATGGTTTTCTTCTTTGGCAATAGTGATCATAGCATGATCGCGTTTTATTTAATTAGTGGAGGAGGGTTGGTAAGGAAATCCACAGTACTACCTTTTAACTTTCAAAAGGGAGACTATGATAAAATGAGGAAAATAGTTAAGAAAAAACTAAAAAGAGCAGTTGCAAAGGTTAAAGATTTACATCAAGCTTGGGTGTTGTTGAAAAATACTGTCTTGGAAGCCCAGACCAGCTGTATTCCATGCTTTAAGAAAAGTGGAAGAAGTCCAAAAAACTGCCAGCACGGTTTAAAGGTGAGGTCAGAGAGGCTGTTCTTGCCAAAAAACCATCTTTCAGGAAATGGAAAAAAGAGCCAAATGACAAAAACTGGAAACAGCACAAGCACTGGCAAATTAAATGCAAGGCATTGATAAGGCAGTCAAAGAGAGAATTTGAGAAGAAACTTGCTATGGAAACAAAAACGCATAATAAAGACTTTTTCAAGTACATTGGTAGCAAAAAACCTGTAAGAGAGTCAGTTGGACCATTAGATGATAGAGGGGCAAAAGGGGCAAGTAAAAGGGGACAAAGCTATAGCGGAGAGTCTGAATGGATTCTTTGCTTCAGTCTTTACTGAGGAAGATGTAGGGATGTTACCCATGACTGAAGTGGTATTTAAAGGTGATACTGCAGAAGAATTGAAAGAAATATCACTACACCGGGAAGATGTAAACCATTTGATAAACTGAAGAGTAGCAAATCACCTGGACCGGATGGTATACATCCAAGGGTGTTGAAAGATCTTAAATATGAGATTGCAGACCTGCTATTAGTAATCTGTGACCTATCATTAAAATCATCTGTAATACCTGAAGATTGGAGGATCGCTAATGTAACGCCAATTTTTAAAAAGGATTCCAGGGGTGATCCGGGAAACTACAGACCGATGAGCCTGACATCAGTACCAGGAAAAATGGCAGAAACCATCATAAAGAACAAATTACTCAGCATGTAGATAGTCATGGCCTAATGGGAGACAGCCAACATGGCTTTAAACAAGGAAGATCTTGTCTTACTAATCTGTTGTTTTTTTGAAGGTGTGAATAAACAGGTAGACAAAAGTGAGTCGGTTGATATAGTTTATCTGGACTTTCAGAAAGCCTTTGACAAGGTCCCTCATCAGAGACTTTTGCCAAAACTAAAAAGTAATGGGATAGGAGGCAGTGTACTATTGTGGATCAAAGAACTGGTTAAAAGTTAGAAGGCAGAGGGTAGGGCTAAATGGCCAATTTTCCCATTGGAAAAAGGTGAATAGTGGAGTGCCCCATGGATGTGTGCTGGGTCCACTGCTTTTTGACATATTCATGACCTGGAAAAGGGAATAACGAGTGAGTTTATCAAATCTGCAGATGACACAAAACTATTTAAAGTTGTTAAAACCCAAGAGGATTGTGGAAAATTGTAAGAGGATCTTGATAAATTGGAAGACTGGGCATCCAAATGGCAGATGAAATTTAATGTGGACCAGTGCAAAGTTATGCAACTAGGAAAGAACAATCCAAACTATGGTTACACGATGCAAGGTTCCACATTGGGAACCACCACCCAGGAAAAAGATTTAGGCGTCATCGTGGATAACATGTTAAAACCCTCCGCCCAGTGTGCAGTGGCGGCCAAGAGAGAAAATAGAATGGCCGCCGCTGATGGCCTCAACTCCCCCAGTTGTGCCTCCCACCCATTGTGACTTGATAGCTATATATTCTGGCCATTCTACAGTTTCCCGTCCCTCTTGCCCTTTGTCTACCGTTAGTTCCATCTATGTCTGGTTCTGTCCCTGTCCTCTCTCTCGCTCTGTTTTTTCTGTCCCTGTCCTATATGCTGATGGCGTTCCTTTCCTACTTTGTTTTCAGTAGCCAATTTATTTTCTTTTTATTGTACACCACCCTGACGCTCTGGCATGGGTGGTATATCAAACTTTACAAATAAAGATAAAGATAAAGATAATGCTAGGTATCATAAGGAAAGGAATGGAAAATAAAACAAAGGATATTATAATGCCTCTGTATCGTTCCATGGTGCGACCGCACCTTGAATATTGTGTGCAATTCTGATCTCCGTATCTTAAAAAGGATATAGCATTATTAGGAAAGGTACAGAGAAGAGCCACCAAAATGGTAAAGGGGATGGAAGGCTACTCCTATGAAGAGAGGCTAAAAAGGTTAGGGCTCTTCAAGCTGGAAAAGAGACGGCTGAGGGGAGATATGATAGAGGTCTATAAATTAATGAATGGAGTGGAACAGGTAGATCAATTGTTTACATTATCAGAATATAGAAAGACTAGGGGACATGCAATGAAACTACAGGGTAAACTATTTAAGACAAATAAGAGAAAATATTTTTTCACACAATGTATAATCAAACTCTGGAATTTGTTACCAGAGGATGTAGTAAAGGCTGTTAGTGTAGCTGCGTTTAAAAAAGGTTTGGATAAGTTCCTGGAGGAAAGGTCCATAAACCATTATTAAAAAAGGACCCAGGATATCACTGCTTGACCCAATACAAGCATTGTGGAACCTGTGTCTTTTGGGGAAACTGCTAGGTACGTATGACCTAGATTGGCCACTGTTGGAAACAGGATACTGGGCTTGATGGACCTTGGTCTGACCCAGTATGGCATATCTTATGTTCTTATGTTGGATGTTTTTTTCTTTGCTGTAAACTGCGCAGAACCACTATTTCGTATGGGATTGTTGCAGTATATAAAATTGTGCTAGGTTAGATTAAATTAGATTAGAACCTACTAAAAACAATATAAAACAAAACATTTTAATTAAAATAATAGCCACATAGAAAAAAATATAACAGATAAATATAAGATAAATAAACAAAATAAGACCATACAAGTATCCTCCTCTTACCACAACCCACGCAAAAAAGGGCAACAGGGAGCCGAACAAGGTCATCAAATCTGGCCACAAAAGCTAAATGTACTAAGATTATAGAACCAAAAAAATAGAGCAAAAACACATCACTGATACAGGCTATAGAAACGACTACTGTGACAGATAAATAAATAAATCATACCAACTTGATCAGCTAACAGCCATATCCACAGGGGCATCAGTAACATATTGCTCTGGCTAATATTTTTAACAAAGCCTTCCAAAACAGAGGGGAAGAACCAAACATATGTTCAATGCACACCTAACCAAAATAACCTTTCCCAAAGTGACAGGAGAATGCACCCAAACACCCAATGCAACAAAGAATGAGACAAGGGGCAGACAACCCTAAAAAAGACCAAAACACATTGAAAATACACCGTCACCGTAAAGCCAGACAAAAAAATACCAGTAGACTTACCAATCGCGTTTTCTCCATAGTCCAAACTCTCTAAACAGACTGATCGGGCAGCAGGCAGCCTTTTGAGCCAGCTTTCCTGCCAAACAGGCTTGAGCGAGAGCGCTGCTAAAACAAGGCTACACTGCCCCAACCTTAACGCAAACAGATCAAAAGCCTTAAATGATGTGTTTTTTTGGTTTTTTTTAAAAGAAAGGATTCTAAGAGACCAAAATAGAAAAAGGAAAAGAAAAAGAGACCAAAACAGAGAAACAAAAACAAAAAAGAAAACCACCAGAACAAGCAGACAAGAGCTGAAGAAATTATCAATATCTGTCCATCAACCAGTGGTATATCCCCAAATCACCTTTTCAAACAAACCTTTTACAAAAAAATTGAGAGATCCAATTCTTGGTTCAATCCATTGGGGTGCACAGTGCCAAATTGAAAAATCAATCTCTGTTCCTCTTTCGACATAAGCCGATCCAGATCACCCCCTCTCCAAGACAGGGCAACCACTAGTCATTTTAAATAAGGATGAAATTATGTGCCAACTAAGTGATGAGGTCTATTATGTCCCTTTACAGAATGATCTAACAAAAGATCTACAACATGATGTAGCGCTAATAGTAGCTTTAGGATTAGCTGCTGTTATTTTTTTTTAACTGAAAAAGAGAGGTCCTTCCTTAAGACACTGTACCATGTCATTCTGACGATTATGCATTACCAAAATTTCATAAGTCTTTGCCCTCCCCTCAAGGCAGACCCATCGTTTCTGTGATTTGGTCTGTTCTGGAGCCTTCATCAAAGTTTGTGTCCATACGGGTATGCCCGCTGAACACACGGTAGATGTATGGAAGATGGAATCATATGTAAGGGATTTGACCCATGTGATCACTATCTTACAAGACTTACCGATGAATACAGACTCTGTTGTTCTTGTCATGTTCGATAGTGACTCATGGGGTCATTCCAAGCCGTGTTTAGAGGGAATGGACGTCCAGGTCAGATGTCCATCCCCACCAAATGCCAGAACCGTATCCCCTGCCCAAAGCTCCATGCACGTACATAGGAGATGTATGGGGAGCTCTGGATGGGGGTGGGAGGGGGCGGGCTGAGGGAGGAGTGAGGGCAGGTGGGCAGGATGTGACCCCAGACATACAGAGCCGACTCTGAGGTTGGCCCTGTACATCCGGGGTCACCAACATGGACGGGGGACTTATTCCACCTCGGATGTTGGGGGACAGTGGCGCAGGGCCAGGTCAGTGGAGTGAGGTGGTGCAGTTGTTTTCCTGCAGTCCAACCCTGCCTTTGGAAGGCCACTTCGGGGGCCAGGCTGTGGGGAATGAACTTTGTGGCGGCGGCCGGGGATCGCGGCTCCTTCATGGAGTCACGGTGCCATGGCAACAGGAGCCAGGGCAGGTCTGTGCAGGGAAACTATTGGACATCCGGTGGCACAGAATCGTGGGACAGCCTATTCGTCCAGGCATGGGCCGGCCATCTAGACCCAATTCTGATCCCGCGGGAATGTCTAGCTCCCACTGGCTCAGATCCTGGACGTCCGGTCGGACAGGATGTTCCCCCTTTGGTTGTTCATTCCGTCTTGAACACCAGAAAGGGTATAAGAAGTAGTCCTACCAAATGTCTTTGTGAATTAACGGAACTGGCTTTGAAAAGGAATTTCTTTTCCTTCCAAGCTGTCTTATTAGCAGATAAAGGGGACAGCAATGGAGGCCACAATGGCCCCTGATATTGTTAATTTGTATGTAAATACATTTGAGGAGAGGATTTTAAAGAATCATCCTTTCAAAGATGACATCTTGTTGTGGAAGAGGTATATCAATGATTTTTATGTTATGAAAGGAAAGTATATCTGGTCTGAATCAATTTCATGAATAGTTAATTCTGTGTGATCTGCAATTGAAATTTAAAATGGAATTCAACCACTGTGAAATCTCATTTTTAGATATACTCATTAGAAAAGAGGGAGGTGGGTTTTCGACAACGATTTTTCGAAAACCCACCGACGGGAACAAGTTGCTACATTACGAACGCTGCCATGTTGGGAGTTTGAAAGAGAATTTACCCGTGAGCCAGTTTTTAAGACTAAAGAGGCTTTGCTCCTCCGAAGCAGAATTTGAAGGACAAGCAGTTGATATAAAGCAGAGATTTATAGTCAGAGGGTATCCTACCGTGTGTTCAGCGGGCATACCCGTAAGCCCTAGGAAGGCTCCCTTAACTAATGCTTCAAGGGACACCAATGCACGTCCTGTTTGTACCTTGGAATTTTCCTATTTGTCTAGATATATTAAGAGAATTGTAAAAAAAACATTGGCCCATTTTCTTGAAAAGGTGTTTTGCGGAGATACCATTGACTGATGGACAGATATTGACAATTTTTTCAGCTCTTGTGACCGCATGTCTGCTTGTTCTGTTTTTTTTCCCTTTCTCTTTTTCTCCTCTTTTTTTTGGTCTCTTTTTCTTTTCCTTTTTGCTATTTTTGGCTTCTTGGTATCCCCCTTTTTTTAAAAAAATGATCATTTTTAAGGCTTTTGGTCTGTTTGCATTAAGGTCGGGGCTGTGTAGCCTCATTTCAGCAACTCTCTCACTCAAGCCTGTTCGGCGGGAAAGCCAGCTCAAAAGGTAGCCCACTCCTCGATCGTTCTGTTTAGACTTTGGACTAAGGAGAAAACAATTGGGTTAGTCTACTGGTAGTTTTTGTCTGGCTTTATGATGACAGTGTATTTTCAATGTGTTTTGGTATTTTTTAGGGTTGTCTGCCCCTTTTCTCATTCTTTGTTGCATCAGGTGTTTGGGTGCATTCTCCTGTCACTTTGGGGAAACATCATTTTGGTTAAGTGTGCATTGAATATATGCTTGGTTCTTCCCCCATTTTTTTGGAAGGCTTTATTAGAAATATTAGCCAGAGCAGTGTGTTACTGATGCCCCTGTGGATACGGCTGTTTGCTGATCAAGTTTGTGTAATTTATTTATCTGTCACAGTAGTCGCTTCTGTAGCCAATATGAGTGGTGTGGTTTTTACTCTTTTTTTTTTGGTTCTATCCTCCTGATGCACTTGTAGCTTTTGTGGTCAAATCTGATGATCTTGTTTGGCTCCCATATGTTTTGATGACCTGTTGCCCTTTTTCGCTTGGGTTGTGGTAAATGATAGATATCTGTGAGTTCTTATTCTGTTTATCTATTTTTTTAAATTCTATTTGTCTGTTTTATTGTTTTCTATGTAGCTATTGTTTTACTTAAAATGTTTTCCTTTATATTGTTTTTAGTAGGGTTGTTCCTTGTTGTCACGACACCCTCACAACACTGTTCCATCTAGAAGGTGGGTCACCTCTTTATAAGAGGTTTACTTTTTATTTTTGTTTGTTTTAGTTTTGTTTATTACATCATATGAATTTTCTTTGTTTTGTTTTGTCTTTGTCCTCTCCCCAGGTTGTTCAACATCTTCTGGAAGGTTTACTTTTAACCATATTTTATATTTCATTTTGTACCATACTTTTATGCTGCTGACGCAGGCTTTTTGTTGAAACATGTAGGACCTTTTATGAATATTTAAGTAGTCTTTTATGAATATTTAAGTAGTCTTTTATGAATATTAATATTTGTATGGTTATTTATACTATTTGTTTTTATTTCAACTCATTTTTATTGGTTTCCACATATTATTCCAAACAAACTGTTACAATAAGATAAGAACAACACAGCGATATTGAGATCACCATTTTCCTTCATCCATAGCACTAACTTAATGCACCTTTTAAGTACACACGTTTTAAGTAAACACAGCCCCCCACCTTTAAACTTTCTTTACTCCCCAACATCCTCCCCCTACTGGCGGTGGCCGTTATAGAGTAGACGTTTCAGGTATTAACAGTGGCCCCCTTAACAACTTTATCCACTGTAACAGCATTAACAACCTTAATGCACCTTAACTCCTTAATATCCTTCCCCCCCCCGCCCTCCTCCCCTCCCCCCTCCTTAGCACCCCCCCACCCAGCACTAATACAGAGGTCTTCTCAGCTTGTTAGGTAGCAGGCATTAGTACCTATTTCATCATCACCATACTTAAGTCTAAGTATAGCAAAGAGTATGGAGGTAACTCTTTGATTTTGCACAGCACTATACATTTAAAACAACGCTACGAGCTCTAGATGATAAATTGTTTATAACTGGAGACCACAAGTTTACACACATATCCCAGTACTTCCCACCCCTTTGCTTCGCCGTTAGTTTCTCCATGTACATCAATTCTAACATTGATTGTTCCCACAGCACCACCCCAGGAGGTGAGACCTCCACCCACCGAATCAATAGCACTTTGACTAGTAGGAAGCCTCTCTCCAGGAATGGCCTGTGCTTTGGCTCAATCCTCTGGTTGCTCATCTCCCAGCAATGCAGTAGGCAGATCTCCCGTTGCAAAACATTGCCTATTCCTAACCACCTCGCCATCTTAGTGCAAGCTTGGGTCCACAGTGCCCGCACCATATGGTCCCAGAATCTATGTAGCAGGGTTCCCACCTCTTGACTACACCACGTACAAGTTGCAGTTGCCTTTAGTCCTGCCTGAAATGCCCATTTATCATTGGTGTACGCTCTCCAAAGGAATTTATATTGCAATTCCTGCAAATAACCCCCAGCATCCCCGCCAGTATCCTCTCAAAAGCATACTGCATGCATTCCACCGTCACGCCCTCCATCCCATCCTTTTGCCAACGTCGAGCCAGCTCAGAGAGGAACGTATAGTCCCCTGAGGGGCGCATCAGCTTCCTATACTCCTCCTCTCCCGGGTTCTTCTCAACCAATTTACCCAGAATTAATCGTGGATGCCCAGTCTCCGCCCAACCAGCTGTCTTCCCACATAACCCTCCCACATAATGCCTAGCTTGAAGGTATCCATAAAATTCGTGCTTATGCAAATGGTACTGAACACTCAGACTCTGGAAACTATCAACTGCCGCTCCTCCCGCTATACAAATGTCTCCAATGCAAACTATCCCCTTATTTGTCCACTCATGAAATACAGTATGCATTGAGAACCCTGGGGGAAAATCAGGATTCCCCACCAAGGGAAGCAACAGCGACCGCCTCCAGTTCCATCCATACCGAGAGCACAAGGCTCGCCAAGCTGCATGCATAGCGCCCATATATATCCCTCCCACTCTGCCTCCTAGAGCATTAGGTCTTACCGCGTGCAGCACATAGAGACTATGATATGGAGCATATGCCCAATTCAGCTGCTGTACTGGGGCACAGCCACCACTCTCCCCCAACAATGCCCATATGTGTCTAGCCAAATAGCGGAGATTATAATTACGCAACGAGGACAGTTCCAACCCTCCATCCTCCTTCCTCATCATTCCGTTCCTCATCCACAACGGAATCCGCGCACATCTACCCCCCCACAAGAACCGCCTTAGATGTTTCTCAAAACTCTTCCAATCTTTATCCAGGACCCAGAGAGGCAACAAGCGAAGCACACATCTCGGGAACTCCACCATAGCGAACAACGCAATCCTCCCCTTCAGGGACAGAAGTAAACCTCGCCATCCATTGAAGGTCTTCCTAGTCTTGTCTAACAATCCGGAGATATTGGCCTGGTAGAGCCTCTCAGGCCTATCCGGCAACTGTACGCCCAAATATTTAATAGAACCCTCCGCCCAAACAAGCAGGAAGGTGCCTTTCCATGCTGGCTTAACTCTACCTCCCACATCCAGAGCCACCGACTTTGTTGCATTGACTTTGAGCCCAGAGAAGCTCCCAAAAGCCGTTATCATTTGCAATACTCGTTCTAGGGATTCTTGCGGCTCTACTATACAGAGGAGCATATCATCCGCAAATGCACTAAGTTTCATTTCCTCTCCCCCCATCTGCACCCCCCTAATCTGCGGTTCGCATTGAATAGTCCGAAGAAGCGGTTCCAACGCAAGCACAAAAAGGAGAGGGGATAAGGGACAACCCTGACGCGTGCCCCTTTCCAGAGTAAATGGGTCCGAGAATGCACCGTTCGCCCCCACCCTTGCCATAGGCCGCACATACAGAGCTTGAACCCATTGCACAAAACCACCCCGAAGTCCAAAGCTATGTAGCACATCCCACAAATACACCTATGCAACCCTATCGAACGCTTTCTCAGCGTCCAGACTCACCAGAAGCATGGCCTCATCCTGCTGCAAACACTGCTCCATCCCTATAAGTAATTTGGCTATATTTTTAGACGCATCTCTCCCCTGCACAAAACCCACCTGTCGAGAATCTATGAGCGACAGTAATATAGGTTTAAGCCTTCCCGCCAAAATCGACGCAAGAATTTTCATATCGCAATTAATGAGTGAGATGGGCCTGTATGAAGCCAGGTCTGTCAGATCCTTTCCCGGCTTCGGGATCACCGTGATGTCTGCGCATCTCATGTCCCTAGGAAATTCTCCTGCTTGGCGGACTGACTCAAACATAACCGCCATGGAGGGGGCGAGTCTAGACATCAGTATTTTGTAATATTCTACACCGAAACCATCTGGCCCCGGGGTCTTATGTGGCTTCCCTTTCTTGATCACCGTTTGAATTTCCCTCACCGTCAATGGCTCGTTTAACTTTTTCAGCTCTTCCTCCGTTACCTTAGCAAGGGGTAGCATACTCAAGAACTCAACCCCCTTTTCATAATCTCTCTCCTCCTCCTTGTATAATCTAGCATAAAAGGTTCGGAAGACCTGCACTATCTGGTGTGGCTGGTGCTGCAATGCGCCTCCCTCATCCTTAAGGACCGGTATGAAACGGGCTCCCCCGGGGTCCCTAACTAGTTTCGCTAAGAGTCTCCCTGTTCTGTTGCCGTATCTGTATAGCTGATGCTTGTAATACTGCAAAGACATGGTGGCCCTTCTCTGAAGTAACTCACTAAGTGCCGCTTGGGATCTTGCATGCTCCTGCTGCACAGACCTATCACCCTTCCTACTAAGTTTCCTCTGCAAATCTTGTATAGTGCGCTCCAACACAACAATACTACGATCTAGGTGCTTTCGTCACTTTATAGTGTACAATATAATGGCCCCTCTCATCACCGCCTTACTCGCCTCCCAAAATAAAATCGGCGAGCACTGTTGTGTGTCATTAAATCAGGCATATTCGTCCCATTGCTCTTCTAAATGTTTTCTAAAGTCCTTATCCTCCCATAGATACGTGGGGAAGCGCCACCCTATTTTCGGCGGTCCCTGACACTCCCATGTTATCCACACCATCCCGTGATCAGACACCACTATGGGCTCAATACCCACCTGCACTATCTTTGAGATCCCCCCTTCACTCACCAAAATATAATCAATTCGTGAACAAGTGAGGTGGGCTCTTGATTGATGAGTATATTCCCGCATCCCCGGGTGAAAGACACGCCATACATCTACCATATCCCCCATTCTGCAAAGAAACCTCACTCCCCTTCTCTGCCAGGTTCCTACTCCGCTTTTCTGTAATTTATCTAAGTGTGGCTCGTGTGGGCAATTAAAATCTCCCGCTAAGATCAATTTGTTCCTCCCTGCCTTCTTTATAAACCCCAACAGTGTTTTTAAAAAAACGTGGTCATACACATTCGGAGCATAGATATTAGCTATCCAGATTTCCTCATTATATAGTTTAGCATGCAGCAGGATCTCTCTCCCACCAGGGTCAGCTTCCAATTTGCTCACTTCCAAGGGAACACCCCTTTTCACTAGCACCACCACTCCTGCCCTCTTAGTGCCCGATGATGCCCCATACATGGCCACTACCTAATCTCTCGCTAACTTACTATGTTCCACATCACTTAAGTGGGTCTCCTGCAGCAACGCTATATGTGCACCCTTTCTTTTGAGTGCTTGCAATATCTTAGTGCGTTTGACTGGAGATCCTATCCCCCCTACATTCCACGAGATTATCTTTACATTGTTGTTGTTGTTAAGTGCCGTCGAGTCGGAGTCGACTCATGGCGACCCTCTGGATAGCTATCCTAAATTGTGTTCGGTCTTCAGTCAGGTGGCTCATTGTTGACAGACTGGTACCCATAGCTCCTGTTATTGTATTGATCCATCTCATTGCTGACCTTCCTCTTTTGCGTTGACCTTCTATCTTGCCAAGCATGATGTCTTTCTCTAATGATCTCTCTCTTCGCATGATGTGTCCAAAGTATGAAAGTATCTTTACATTAGGCATACATTATTTGTGTTGTTACTGCTATTGGCTCATGCCTCCACTGACCATGCTCTAGGAGTCGCCCAGCTCCGACTCCAGAGCATCGCTTCTCCACTCCAAGTGCTCCATACTGCCGTCGATATTTACAGGCTTCTTCCGATACCCTACTTTCATGTCTGATCCCACTGCCCCTTCCCCCCCTTCTCCCCTCCCTCCTCCTCCTTCCCTCCCCCTCCCTATCTGCATCACCCCCCCTTCTCCTTTCCCTCCCTCCCCCCTTCCCCGCCTGGCTAGGATTCCATCCCCTTCAACAACACCAGTCCACACTCCTCTCCCAGACACACTCACACATACACGCACACATACACACCTCCCCCACCCCCCTCTTTTCCCCCCACTCGCCTCTACTCTCCTAAACATCAAATGGTCTTGCCGTAGCAAGATACCCCCAATCGGGAGTAAGATCACTGTCCATACATCTCTGGGTCGCCCCTTTTCAAACCTGATTGAAAGCGACTTAAGAGTCTTCTACTTCCAAAGGTCCCAAACTGTTGAGCCCAAAAAATGGCCTCACTGATGCGACTCTCCGCTGCCCTCTATGACGAGGTTTTGGTTCTTATATTGTCCCAGATACAGGCTTGCCATCTACATGCCCCCATTAGGCTTCATCCAATGATGTGCCAATCAAAATCGAGGCGCTGAACTTCCTTGCCGCCACCGCTTGCTCAAAAGTGTGTGTTGTGCCTTTATGAAAGATTTTCAGTGTAGCAGGGTAGACCAAAGCAAACCGAATTCCTCCCCTTACAAGATCACTGCATACCGGTGAAAATTCCTTCCGCTTTGCTGCTAGCGCTGCCGAATAGTCTTGGAACATAAGCACTGGAGTATTGTCCAATTTTAAATCTCTCTTCTTCCGATACGCCTGCAATAATAGTGCTTTATGCTGAAAATTTAACAAACGGGCCAATACCGGTCATGGTCTGTCCCGGCCCTCCATCCTTTGCCCAAGCCTGTGAGCTCTTTCCACCTTTATCTGGCCGTGAAAGCCTTCCAGACACAGCTCTGTCGGCAGCCACACTTCAAACAAATTCACAAGCTGGCTCTCCGACCAAGATTCAGGCACTTCCACCAATCGGAGGTTGTTTCGACGTGATCTATTCTCAAGATCATCTACCTTGAGCATCAGGGCGTCGATTTGTTTCTGCTGCTTGTGGCTACTTCGCTCTAGAGCCAGCTCGCCATCCTCCAACACCGTCACTCGTTGCTCCACTTCTTCTACTCTCCTTGTGATTTCCACAAAAGTCTCAACAACCTCCTGTGCCACGTCCTCCGGACCAGAGTCCACGCTTTCTTTCCCTGGCGAATCGAGCAAGGCAGCGGCTTTAGCTGAGGACGCCATCTTGGTTTCCCGCGTGCTCACGGATTTCTCTCTCCTCGCCGCCGCCTTCATCCCTTCCTCCAGGTTGCACCGTTCGCCTACAGCGTGCTACAGCTTATACTCTGATGGATGAGGTAACTTTTGTCCCACTTAACGTTTATGTCGCCGAGTTATTTGCAAAGTTTCTTAGGGCGGCCCGGGAGCGCGACGAGGAACCTCCTCACCCGCTCATGTGCCCACGTGATCTCCATACTATTTGTTTTTATATGTATATTGGTGTGTAATACGCTTTAAGTACTGGTTTCCCTATTTATCTGTTTGATATTATTTTGGGCTGCCACTGCTTTTGTTTGTGTTGCGTACCCTTGTGGTAGGATTCCTGTTTTTCTGGAGTGTTTACTCCATTCCCATGTGTACCTTTGTCAGCCAGCTATGGTTCCTCTCTAGGATTTTCTTCCATGAACACAGAACGAAAGATATTTGTTTAGCATTTCTTCTTTTTCCTCATCACTCTCTCCAGCATCTTTCAGTCTGACAAGAAAATAGAAAAGCCATTGTTCAGTGGCCTCATTTCAGGAAACAACCACTTTGAACTTCTTAAACCTTTTTCAACAGGCAGTGGCTGAATGAGTAATAAAGGTGATTTTAGCCCGTAGGATAAATATTTATGGTCTAAATGCCAAAGTGAAAACGTATAGAAGCATCCCCAATCGTCTTTTATTTTGGAAAGTTGCTGTTAACATCCTGGGATGACTATAGGCCTACTATCTGGTAGAAAGCATTGCTTTGATATATTCTCATACAGCTTTTCTGTTCCAGTGATGATGAATAGGTATAGCACCCATAGCAAAAAGGCATAAGTTGACAGAACTGGGCTATGTAACTACAGATGTGTCGGTGAAGAGATTGTTGATTCCAGTACTGTGAAAGCAGAGACCAATTAGTCTAAATGAACATATTTCCCAGTTCAACATTATAGTAACACCTGCTCTAAGACTGTCAGGCAAAGAGCCCAATATAAATATATGGATGATTAAAAAATAGAACAAATAATATTTAATACATCCAGAAGAATGTTAACAGATAGGCAGCTAACACAACTTTGCACAATTAACAATGCTTTTCCATTACCGTGAGCAGTGGGAGCTCTGATCACTGATGCATACTTACAAAGAAAAGCTGAAAGGAGAATTTTCCTTTATTTTCAGTCCAATATCTGAGGCAGGCTATCTTGCTGATATGCATCACTCCACTCGCTGGAATATATCACATCCTTTTTTTGCATGATGAGACCAGGCATACAGACTTGAGACTAGGGCAGATTCTACAGCAGCCAGAAGAATGTATTTCTATGCCTTTAGTGTGGCCCCTGATTTTCTATGTAGAGATATGGAGAGCAATTTTCCAAGGCATTTCTATGGCTAAAGCAATACTTTATGCAGAGAAATGGCCTGTTGCAAAAAGTCCTCCGATTTGCAGGTAAACTGATAAACTGATGCGCATACAGCCCAGGGATATAGCCACAGGGTGGGGGGGGGGGCGAGAGGGTCACAGGCTCCTTCCCTTTTGCCACTCCATTACCAGATCCCGTTCACAGTCTCAGATTAGTAGCTCTAAAGGTAGAAGGGGCAGGAGCCCAGTAGTGAAGGAAAGCTCAGCGTCAGGAGGAGCAGCGACACAAAGCCCTGGCTTGTTCTCTTTATTGCTCTGAGCGACATTCCTTCCCCTAGGTCACAGCAGTGAGTGGTGATTCTTATGATTTACTTCTTCTGCGCCCCTATGCACGGTGCTGAAATAATAATGTGCTACATGCTGCTGCGATCTGGGAAAAGCAGCGAAGCTCAGAATAAATTAAGAAACAATTTTGGGGTTTGCATGGCCGCTCCTCCTGCCGCACTGGAGAGCGGAAATGCTCGACTGAGTGGGGGAGAGGGGAGGTGCATGACTTGGGGAGGATGAGGTAAGGGAAAATGCTGGACTGTCGGGTGGGGGATAAAGAAAGGGAAGATGCTGGGCATTTTGGAACCATATTGGGGGGGGGGGGGCTTGACAAGGAAATGAAAATAAAGCTGGGGAGATGGTAAAAAGGGAAAGTCAGACTGAGTGGAGATAAGAGGCAGAAGAAAGGGACTGGAGGGAAGTATGTGGAGCTGATGAGAGCAGACGAGAGAGCAAGAAATAGATCAAGCCTGAAGGGAGTGAGTTCAGAGGGTGAAAGTGGGAAGGGGGGGGGGGGTAGGTGAAAGACAGAGACTGGCAAAGTAGTAAGTATGAAATAGGGAATGGGAGAGGACTAGGGAGAGGGCAAGAATGGGAAGAAGATGGGTTGAGAAGGAGATGTAAAGTTGATAGGTGGAAGGTAAAAGGGGGAGACTGAGGACTGGAAGATGAGGAGGGGGGCACAATTTGAGTAGATAGATGGAAAAGAAAGACATGGAGGAGAGAACTGAAAGGGAGAGATCAGTATCAAAGGAAGATGTAAGGGAGGAATGGACAAAGACAGAAAGAATGGAAAAATGGCAGATGATCAGCAGACCATAGTACGAATTAGGAGAAAACAGAAGAAAGCAGAAAGAGAGATTGGTACTGATACGACTGGAAAAATAAAATGTCCAGGCAACAATTTAAAATAAAAGGTATTCTGTCAATTGAAAGACAGTGCTGGAACAAGGAGGCATAGGATGAAGATGAGAGTGGGATAGACTTAGGAGTAATCTGAAGAAACAGTTCTTTGTAGAAAGAGTGATGGATGTGGAGGTGGTAGACATGGTGATTGCATATGAATTCAAGAAAGCATCAGACAAGCAGAGGATCTCTAAAGGAAAGGAAGAGATTGGACAGACTGGATAGGCCATATGGTCTTTATCTGCCATCATTTTTCTTTGTTTCCATATTTCTATTTTGAATTTATTATTTGAATTTATTATTTATTATATAGCAGAGAGACTGAATAAATTCTTTGCTTCGGTCTTTACTGAGGAAGATGTAGGGGTGTTACCCAAGACTGAAGTGGTATTTAAAGGTGATACTGCAGAGGAATTGAGAGAAATATCGCTACACCGGGAAGATATATTACAACTATTTGATAAACTGAATAGTAGCAAATCACCTGGACCGGATGGTATACATCCCAGAGTGTTGAAAGAACTGAAATATGAGATTGCAGACCTGTTATTGGTAATCTGTGAACTTTCATTAAAATCATCTGTAATACCTGAAGATTGGAGGGTCGCCAACGTAACACCAATTTTTAAAAAGGGTTCCAGGGGTGACCCGGGAAATTACAGACCGGTGAGCCTGACGTCAGTACCAGGGAAAATGGTAGAAGCCATCATAAAGAACAAAATTACACAGCATGTAGATAGTCATGGCCTAATGGGAGACAGCCAACATGGCTTTAGACAAGGCAGATCTTGTCTTACTAATCTGATCTGTTTTTTTGAAGGTGTGCATAAACAGGTAGACAAAGGTGAGTCGGTTGATATAGTGTATCTGGACTTTCAGAAAGCTTTTGACAAGGTCCCCCATCAGAGACTTTTGGCGAAGCTAAAAAGTCATGGGATAGGAGGCAGTGTACTATTGTGGATCGGGAACTGGTTAAAAGATAGAAAGCAGAGGGTAGGGCTAAATGGCCAATATTCCCAATGGAAAAAGGTGAATAGTGGAGTACCCCAGGGATCTGTACTGGGTCCGCTACTTTTTGATATATTCATAAATGACCTGGAAAAGGGAATAACTAGTGAGGTAATCAAATTTGCAGATGACACAAAACTGTTTTAAGTTGTTAAAACCCAAGAGGATTGTGGAAAACTGCAGGAGGATCTGGATAAATTGGAAGACTGGGCATCCAAATGGCAGATGAAATTTAATGTGGACAAGTGCAAAGTTATGCACCTAGGAAAGAACAACCCACACTATAGTTACAAGATGCAAGGCTCCACATTAGAAACCACCACCCAGGAAAAAGATTTAGGAGTCATCGTGGATAACATGTTAAATCCTCCGCCCAGTGTGCAGCGGCGGCCAAGAAAGCAAATAGAATGCTAGGTATCCTAAGGAAAGGGATGGAGAATAAAACAAAGGATATTATAATGCCTCTGTATCGCTCCATGGTACGACCGCACCTTGAATATTGTGTGCAATTCTGGTCACCGTATCTTAAAAAGGACATAGAGTTATTAGAAAAAGTACAGAGAAGAGCCACCAAATTGGTGAAGGGGATGGAAGGCTACTCCTATGAAGAGAGGCTAAAAAGGTTAGGGCTCTTTAACCTAGAAAAGAGGCGGCTGAGGGGAGATATGATAGAGGTGTATAAATTAATGAATGGAGTGGAACGGATAAACGTGGATAAATTGTTTACGCTATCAGAATATAGAAGGACTAGGGGGCATGTAATGAAGCTACAGGGTAAACTATTTAAGACAAATAGGAGAAAATATTTCTTTTCTCAACGTGTAATCAAACTCTGGAATCTGTTACCGGAGGATGTAGTAAGGGCTGTTAGTATAGCTGGGTTTAAAAAAGGTTTGGACAAGTTCCTGGAGGAAAGGTCCATAAACCACTATTAAAAAGGGACCCAGGATATCAATGCTTGGCCTAGTACAAGCACTGCAGAACCTGTGTCTTTTGGGGAAACTGCTAGGTACGTATGACCTAGATTGGCCACTGTTGGAAACAGGATACTGGGCTTGATGGACCTCGGTCTGACCCAGTATGGCATTTCTTATGTTCTTATGTTCTTATGAATATGTCAGGTATGGGAAATGTGCATTTCTGATGCCTTTATATTTTCTATAGTAGAAGAGGAAATGTATTTGTATTTCTCTTTCTCCAGTGTCACACTAAATGCAGAGTCTGATTTCTTGGGGTTTCAGTTACAATTTTGTCTGCACATTTCTGTTTCTAATTTGTAGCCCCTTCTTCTATATTTGGTGAGGGGCTGCCTGTGTTTTACTTGTGCGACTTGCTGTGTTGGGATCTGTAGTGCTCCTGCCTTTTCCTCTTTTCCAATATAAAGTATATTGCTTTTTAAGGGCTCAATATAATATTTCTAGTGCTGGGGTAGGGTTGGTACTGTCTGCATTCTGGCAGTGCTGTTATAGTATAACAGGTTTGCTATGGACTCCGATTAAGCTGTTTGGAAGTTTGATCCCTAGTGGAAGTACTGCGAGACTACTGATAGGGGTCATGGGCATCATTTTGAACCTGGGATTGACAGAGCAAGAGTGAGTAGGGTTTCTTCCTTCTCCACACTAGACACAAGAGACTCCCGTTAAAAGATGGGGCGAAGGAAGTGGCATGGGAGCTTGTCCTGGCAGGGGGCAGTCATGGGTTCTTATTGCAAGGAGATTTCTTGCTGTCGTGTGTGTGTGTGTCAGGTGGGGTTGTTTGATGTTGGGGGGGGGGGGCATGTACTGCTGGTGTGGGACAGATCGGGAGGAGAGAAATATGGATGTGGTCCAGAGCAGCAATTTTAGAAAGCTGCTCCCACACACATCTGGGGGAAGGCCGGATGCTTTTCTTCATCTTACTGTTTTTAAAAAAATCACTGTTCCTGCAGGACATGGTAAGACATCTACAGGCACTCCTGCACATCTTTGTACATATTTTAGAAGAAGCTCTATGCTTAGCAGAGTCTTTTGTAAAATACAATGGGAATTTTCCACATTCTAACCTGGATGACACAAGCAGCAGGTCTAGGCAAACCCAAGGCAACAACGGACGCCACACCCCTGCAGGATACCATAAGACAAAACAAACAACGTCCAAAAGGGCTATTTCACTCTTGGCGCTGGACCTGTGGAACTCCCTCCCTGAAGAACTAAGAGCCCAAAATCACCTCAAAGATGTCCGCAAATCCCTCAAAACCCACCTGTTCGTGGATTCCTATGGACAAGTAACAGAACTTTCAAACACCACAACCCTGTCACATGCGGCCACCAACGGCCTGCACGCCCGACTGAGAACTGAGAACCAACTCCCGATAGTCTCTGTGTCTGTCCTGTCATCTCCCCCTCCTGTTGAATGTAGATCCCTATGTCATGTTCCTAATCACTTTTATTGAAGGATAAGGGGGTATACAAAACTGGTTAAATAAATAAATACATTCCCCTCTCCAAGGCCTATCTAAAATGGACCTTCACATGCATAGAGACTGATCATAATAGAAAAACAGAGCTCTGCTCAAATTACAGGATTACTGATAAGTTTGGGAAACACATCGGACCACGCCTGCCTTTTCTGGCAAGAGGAAATCGGTGGACCTGGATAGCAAAATCAGCATTAAGTTTAGGAAGTATAATGGAGTATTGTGATTTACTTGTGTGAGTGTTTGAATCTGTAAGAAAAGAAACTCGATGAGTGAGAATTTATAGACTTAAATAGAGAAAAAGGGACAAGTATAAAGAGAAGATCTTATCTGCGGAGAATCCTTCTTTTATTAAATAAAGTGACCCTGCATTAAGAGAAAGGAAAGGCGAAAAATGTTAACATATATCTCTATACTAATGATGGAATATGTGCAGCCATTTTGTCTTGACTTATCTGATCCTGAACAAAATTACATTGCCCTTAACATTTAGAAGAAGAGTTAAACAAAATTCTTTATTTAAAGTTGTCTGGTCTTTTAGACAGCCAGCTAGTTCCATCATGTATCTTTTAACCTATCTAGAAGCTCAACCTCTCAATCTCTGGAGCACCAAAGACTGTGTGCGTTTACTCATCTGTGAATAGACATGGTAGAAGGTTCTTGCTCAGAGCTGGCTCAACCATCAGGCACAATTAGGTAGTTTATTTATTTAGCCATATTTATATACCGCTTTCCACCAAGTCAAAGTGGTTATACAGCAAAGAACAATGAAAGCAAAATAATAGGATCCCGACAGCCCCACAAACTCAAAGAGAGATCAGCACGTTCTTTTACCAACAGGGAACAAAGGCACACACATATGCAGTGAGTGCTTGGATATTACTGTGTGAGCAACAGCGCCATCTTGCATTCCTATTAAATTACTATAATGAAGATTGAAAAAAGCTCAACAATTTCTAGAATAAGAGAGGTGCTTGCTGTCAGTCATATCGTGCTGGGAAGAGACTCCTCTGAGGGAGAAAAATCCAAATCATATAAGCCACACAGCCACTGCACCTTTGGGTAGGTGTCTGGCACACAGCCCCTCACACTAACCAAAGAGAGCAACAGGTTCAGAGCAGCAGCATCCAGGAAGAGAACAGAGGTTTGATGTCTTTGCAGAACCTGCCAGCACCCCATTATCTCAGAAGGAGCATAGCTCTGCCTTTGTTAAAAAGTAGGGAAAGTCATAGTCTCCAATGGTAAAGGAGAGAGGTTCCAAAAAAACGTATCAACAACTCAGTCTTCCCATCTATCAGAGCCAGGAGCTCTGCAGAGTACTTTTGGGGACCTGCATCTACCAGGTCTCGGGAAGAAAAGAACCCAAGCACTCATCCTATACCAGTGACATCAGATCCAGGGTGAGCCCAGCACAGTATCGGGGATCTGTGTCTGCATCACCATTAGTTTCAGGTATATTGGGAAAGAGTAGTAGAAACTGGAGAGAAGAGTTGCCACTCAGGGATACCGGACTAAGTAAAAAAAGTGCAGGAATGGTCAAGAGTGAAGTAACTGTCCAATTTAAGATAAAGAGTTATTGAAGGAAGTATGCTAACGAATACGAGAGGAGAAAGGAATAATCTGTATGCAACCATTTTTGAAGGAGTTAATTGCTTGTAACATTGTTCTTGTTTTTTGTCTCTGCCAATTGTTATTGTTCAGTGACCATAAAGTTTAAGTAAACCCTTCATTCAGAACACAAACTCTGAACTGGACTTTTATTTGAGAAGGGAAGAGATGTGGTGCCAAGGGCCTTTCTGCGGTTGCTAGTCCCCATCAAAGAACCCTGATGTTAAATTCCATGAGCACAAGACTGAAAGACTGAAAAAAAGGCTCTTGAATTGGTGTTCCCCCTTGTCTGTCAAGAAGCCAGTAGGGCAGCTGCCTGACCACACAGAGGGGGTTACATATACAAATTTAATATATAAAAGTATGTTGTCCAATTAAGCATTTTTACAAAATAACTGTGGAAGAGGGTTTTTGGGGATGATCATGATTGTTGAGTTTAGTTATCAAAAATCTCTGGGGGGGGTGGGGGGGGGAGGGCATTATGAAGTAGGTTCACCTAGGACACCCAGCAGTTTTGTGCCAGCCCTGTCCCTCCTCGTGTATATCTCTGGGAAAAGCAGCAGCATCCATAGAACATGGCACCCAGTAACACCACCAGGAATCCCACTGTGGTAATCTGTCCCAAACAAAGAGTTGGAAAGGCCCATAATGATGTTTGTGTGTTTGTGTGTGTATCTATTTGCTCATGCATTTGCCCCACCAGTTGGTTTATATCAAATTTTTGGAATATTTTGCTGCTATAGCATTGCTTCTCCCGTTTCCCCCCATATTATACAGAATGTTTCCTACATATTCTTTTGTAAGGTCCTTTTATTTTTTTTAATTTTCTCTCTCAGCTTTGGAAAATGTGCATCTCTGATATCTTTTTCTTTTGCACAGTATTGGAGGAAAAGCATGTCAGTTTCTCTTTCTCTGGAATTATAAGAAAGAGCCTGAGCATGTTCTTTGTGGACACCCTGAAAACCCAGCTGCTTTGGGAAGCCTCGACAGATGGCGAGAATGGCTAAGCAGGAGAATATTTCAAAATCTGGTATTTCATAAAAATGCATATATTGTGTCATGTGATTCTAAATCACTGAAAACAGTTTACAGTAAGCCATTAAAATACACTAAATTAAAGAAAAAACAAAACCAATATCATCAAGATGACTATAATCACACCAAGGCTGTGCCTATCACCCATCCCACAGAATAATAACAGATAACAAAACAACCCTACTCCAGATTAAAATACAATAAAACAGATATCTACCTTGGGAACTGGCAAGCCTTCAATTTCTCCCAGAACACAGACAAACTCTGCTCAGATTGCCGCTCCCAGGGCAGTTTATTCCATAACTGCCGAATAATGATACAAAATGCCCCCCGACCGCCAGCATTCCTTGCGCTAACCATCCTTGAGAGAACCGCTAACAGACACCCCTCACTACAGTGTAATGACCAAGCTCGCCTATATTGATTCCCTCAAATCTGACTGCTTACGATGTAGCATCTTAAATACCAACACCGAAGCTCTGAATTTTATGCATTAATATCTTCTGAAGAATGTACAATAGCTTACAATAAAATAAGTTCAGAGTTTGCTTTTTCAGCGTCTAAGAGCATTATCTTAAAAATAATTGTAATGTGGTATCTTTAATTCTACAGGAGGGAATGCAACTGTATTTTGGATGTATGCATAATTAATTATCCTCATTAATGATGCATACCGTATTGTTAATTATGCATTCATCACATACTACATTTGTATTCCCTCAGTCTGAGTAAAAGAGCTTTATCACAGCAGAGGAAATATTCACTTGTGAACTCATGCTTCTACTGAGAGAAGACGTGTTCTCCTTTTGCAGCGGAGTTCCTGGCCTTTATTGGCTAAGATCAAATCTAGGGTCTGAGCTGCCAGCCGACAACTGCATTTTGATGGCTTTGTAGTGGAGATTGAGAACCTGTAGAACACTGGGGGAAACACCCTTCTATTTAACTCTACTGTGGCGGGAGACATTTCTGAATATGGTCAAACTATAGACATGAAGGAAGTAATTTTATTAGGTCATTCACACATGTATGAAGCAGTTTATGCAAGTTAATGACCTCTTGTAAAATACAGACCAGCGTAAAAGTACGCACTTTGACATGAAGGCCAGTAGATGTAACCAAGGGCGCAGTCTAGGTGGACCGTGGTGGAATTAGCAAGTACGTGCACTGTAAACACTAACTTAAACTCACGCCGGCAAACTTTGTAGACTTTCATTTACACATTCTATGGACAAGTGTAAAGGTCAGTGCCTTTACTTATGACATTCTCTCTGCAACTTAATGGTAGTATTTAATAACGACAACTAGGTGTCTACTTGTCTTTATAAAATAGGCTTATAATAGGTGTATTTTGATTGCTTTAGCCTAGGCACCCTGTAATAAGATTACCTATGATCAGGCTGGAGTGTGAGAGATTAGAATTCTACGAATTCCATGATACTGTTCTCTATGAAAGGTTATTGGAAGTAATTGAGCATTTTAAAATCACTGTTTTTCCAGAAGTGTTATCTAAAAAAATCCTCTTTTTAGAGAGAGCCAGGATTTATTAGATAGGACTATACTGCAGAGAGAGACGAAAGGGACTCTTCGGTCTTGATCTAAGGGACAAGTGTTGCGTATCAGACTTAGTATTCCATTGGTGTAAAAAGGATTAGGAAACAGCAAACTTGTTCCACCCACGATCAACAATGCAGAAAAAAACTTACATTGTCTGTGGAGGCTCTTGAATAATTCCCATCATGGTTAGGGTACTGGACGGAGTTCAGGTATGTGATCCCCAGCTGAGGTCTTTCACTGTAATAATTAGATAAAGCATATTGAGAAGGGATATAAAATACAGGAAAAATCCCTTAATAGTTCCAAATGGGGGCTTCTAGTGACAAATTCCAGCCTTTGTTTCTACTAAGCTGAAAATCCAGATGAGCTGCAAAGCAGCACAAAACTACCAGGAAAAAAAAAATCACGGACTAGTTTTCCAACAGTTCAGGCAAAAATAGAGATACTTACAGAATTCAAGAAAGCACAGGATAATCCCAGTTGATCCTTAAGTGTGAAAGGAAAGGCAGTGAACAGCTGAAGTCAGAGGTTATTTTCCACTAGGTGACATCACGTTACCAACCTGGAACCTTCTTGAACATGCTGCTTTTTGTCTATTGTAGCTGGAGTGCAAGGTAGAGGTTACCACTTGCTCGGACCTGAAAATTCTCACCGGCCAGGGTCACTAGCTTTGTACTAAGATGGGCCTTATGTTTCTTACCTACATTCTATCAGACAGTTACCTAATTCTTGAAAAGGAGCATACATACTAAATACTGTCTGGAAGAGGCAGTCAAATATTTGTCCCAGCAATTTGTTGGTAGTCATCACAGAGGTAACAAATATGGGGAAATTACGTTTCTTTAATGTGAACGGTAGGCTGGTGTCAGAGGGAACCTGATTTTATTCTGTAAAAATTAACTCATCTCTTGCCTGACTTAGCACCCCTTTGATGCCAGATGTAGATGACAAATCTCGACAACTTCTCTCATTCCACTGCAGAGTCCCTCTAGGCTTTGAAAACATATTCTAAATGCAATTGATAGATTTGGTCATCAGCGTTGACCTGTAAGTGCTTGAAGAATCTTTGAATTGGTCACCGAAACTGATTATATTGATTAATTCAAAGGTCACCAGAAAGGGCTGAGAGGGAAACCACAGCTGAGAGAACTGGAGAAACAAGAGAGTTGGTGCAAAGTGGAGAAGAAAGAACATAAGGACTCCTCTGCCCCCCCCCCCATGAGGCTGAACACTTATAAAAGTGTTCAGCCTCATGGGGGGGGGGGGGGCAGAGGCGAGAAAGAGATTCATAAGAAGGGGGACAGCCTGACTGGAGCCGGGCAATAGAAAGACATGACAAGGGGGACAGCCTGACTGGAAAATTATTGTCCAAAATGGGACGGCTGAATCAGTTCCTGTTTCAAGCTCCACTGGTAACTCTAAGCACTGTGTAGGCACCCTTATGGTCGCTCCCATTTTTTTATTGGACTTTATTGCAAATATATAGAATATTTAGGGCACCTGTTACTACAGGCCACTGTGGATATGCCATTAACATGCCAATCTCATCTGCATTAATAGCAGAGGTTGTAGGCAGCAAACACGTGAAGGGTTTCCCTAACGTGCGCTTCACTAGGTTGGGTTCGCTTAACAACTCCTATAGAGAAGTCGTTAGGTGAAGCCATGTTAGGGGTCCTGTTGCTGCTGAGCATGCAGCAATCACCCTGGCACTAGCGTTAATGCACTCTCTGCATCCATTCTCCGTCCATTCACCATGGCATCCTGCATTTGCTGATTAGCATGCATTTTAACGTGTGAAGGCAGACACTATCATTCATTAGTGTTCTCAATTGCCTGTAACAATGCGTTAAAAAACCCGTTAACCAGTTAATGGGCTTTAGTAGAAGAGGCCCCTAGTTCCAACTTCTGGTCATGTCTGGTATTATCAACAAATCTACTGTTAGTCTAAACCCTGGCTTCAGCTTAACCTCTATAGATCTTTGGTAAAACATGATAGGATAAAGAAATAGGCCTGCTGTCGTCATGCTTCTGGTTCACTATTGTTTTCTGTGACACACAAGGAACAAAGCTGGTGTTAAGACTTCCCCTGGGTAGAAAAATATAAAGTTTGTTTTTTTAAAGAGCCAAATGCATATTTTACTTATCATTTATATACCACTTTAGGTAACCAATGATAATTTAGAGCACTATGCAATACACTGTATTGTCTGATATATTTATGTAACAAGTGGGGAAAGCATGCAGAGCATAGCTCATGAAACTCTTTCCAACCACCTCTGTGTGCATATGTGCATGCACACACCCATCTATTTGTATCTACATGAAGCGTCATTTTAGAAAGGACATGGAGAGGGTATTCCTATGTCCATCTCAGTACATGAAGAATTAGGACCATATTTTACAAGAGGTTCTGCAACACAAAGAGCCCCTTGTAAAATAGGTACAGCACTACACGGATGTGCCTCTTCATGTCTGGCAGGAGCAGCAATTTTAAGAAGCTACAGGGGCGAAAACGCCACTTACTGTAAATGTGGGAACAGCCTCTTAAAATCACTGTGCTGGCACAGACAGCATATCAGTGCAGTGCCACAAGTCCAACCCCCCTCCCCTGAAGTAGTACTTCAATCCCCATCTCCCAAAGGCCCCTCAACAAAAACTCTAAGTAGCAACCTCCACTGATTGCCATCCTTGGGCTTACTGGGGCCATTTGTGTTTAGTGGGAGCAGGAGCGAGGCCTACTCATTCCTGTTCTGCATGTGGTCGCTCTCCAAAATGGCACCAATGACCCCCTAGTAGTATTGCGCGATTACCATTAGGGATCATTGCCGCCATTTTGGTCAGTTAGAAGAGGGGACTTTCAGGAGGGGGTCACCACTTAGTTTTTTGGTTGGGGGAGCCTTTTGGGAGGATCAGGAGTACTGCCTTGAGAGTGGTGGTGGTGGGGTGTTGGCAGAGTGCATCAGGGTGATTCCCTGAGTTTGTGGTGGGGGGAGTGGCCCATCATTGGCATGTACAGCTGCCCTTGTCATTAGGCACTTATTCATGCCTGGGAGAAGGTGTAAATGCCAATGACCGACTACGTTTTTTTCCAAATGTGGATTCCTTATATAAAGTGGGGAATCCATGTCTGCTGTCACGGCCTCCCCATGGCGTCGGAACAGTCTTCCACATGCAAAAATATACAACTATGTACTTTTCTCTGCCATTAAACTCAAGATAGGGGAAGAGGGCAACACAGCACTACAGATAGATTGCAAGGCCCTAGATTTATGCAGAGGACCAGCACAGCACCTTTATCACCTGTAAGGTCTTAAAACATGCCAAGGGAACCAGCACAGCACAGCACTCATTCGGGCTGCATGGTCCTAAAACATGCTAAAAGGACCTGCGCAGCATTCTGATCACCTGCAAGGCCCTAAAACAGGCCAAGAGGAAAAGCACAGCACCCAGATCGACTGCAAGGCTCTAAATAATTCCAAGAGGAGAAACAACACAACAACAGAAGAGGTGGCATGAGCCCAGGATGTAAGAATAGGATGAATTCAGCTATGCTGTCTGCCTGCAAGCTGAGTCCTGGCACTGAAAACTTTAGTCCCAGTATAGGAATCTTAAGTACCGAGGATGATCCTCCCCACCACCCGAGGTGGAAGAAGCATGCATGGACTACTTATTTAGGAATTTAAATAAGAATCAGAGGATGCATCATGATGAAGGCCCTGAGAGCAGGGCTGCAGCCCTGGCAGTGATAGCCCATAAAAGCCAAAGAAGGCCAGCGCAGCTGCTGGATAATCTAATACTTGGGGCAGAAAACCAATAACCAAGTACAGCAATGGAAATGGTGAAGATAAAGATGGTCTGTCACTTCATGACAGCTAGGGTTGATTCGGCTATCAAGCTGGCTAGACAGGTGTCCCTCCATTAGCGCTCCATGCTCAACCCTCCTGACAGAGGAAATTTTTTGTTCCTTCAAAGATAAAGCAGTAGCTGAGCTCCCCTGCACGAACCTTCAAACAAGTGCAATAATGGAAATTGGAAAAGAACTTTGAAGAGAGAGCTCAAGGTTCCTCAGTTGGTGGTAGACTGGTAATGTCCTCCCATCATGCCCAATTCAGTTTCTCCTGGACTCGGGTGGTTAGGAACTGCAAGCCAAAGCGGGTAGGAAAATAACCAAAGAGGCTTACAATGACAAGCCAAAGGTGCAAAGCAGGAGAAGGCTGAGGAGTGGCCCAGAAAAAGCCCAACTACACTGGACGCAGAGCCATTCAGCGAGAAATGTGGCATGAACCTCTCAAATCAGCCATGGAGAGGTGAAGGGCACCAACGAGACAAGCTATGAGAGCAGCGCCAATACAGTGACACAGGCAGCAGTGGCAAGGAGAGGAAAGGGGAAAGGAGGTCTGTCTTTTTTTTTTAGTTTATTTCATTTTTTCTTTTTCTTTCTTTGCTTTCCCATGTGGGCATAAACAGACACATTTGCAGGCCACAGAGCTGCTGTGCACAAAGGAGCAGGATTTGCGACTGTGGCAATAAAGCTGCGGTTCAGGTCTCAGCAAAGACGTAGGCTGTGACAGAAATGGCAGGACAGTGAGACTGGCACCAGCAGCAGAGGAAGACACTTCTTCAATTTTTTTTGTGTTATTTCTTTTCTGTTTGTTGTGGTTTCTGCTTTATTTTATCTGGCCGGACTGCTAACTTGTGTTCCCAATATGCCAATATGCCAAGAGATCTGAGTGCTGGTAGGAGTGGCCTAGTGGTTAGGACAAGGTACCTCAGGCTGGAGGAATGGGGTTCAATTCCCACCTGCAGATAGCAATCTCAGGCTGGAGGGATTGAGATTTCTAGTCCTATAGGCACTCCTTGTGGCCTTGAGCAAGCCACTTAACCCTTTGGGGATGAGGGAACGTATCCAGTACCTGCTTGTAGTGATTGTAAACCACTCTAATGCCCTTCAGCCTGGGTGGTATAACAAGAAATTGCATTGACATGGCCTTGATAGATTATGCAAGGTAGCATGTCACTGAAATCCAGTCAGTAATATGACTCATGGCAGGCTGATCTCTGCTGCTTCTGCTTATCATTGAAGCTAGGGCTTTGGTCGCCAAAGATTTTCCCATGCTGGAGTTCATGGGGTACTGTCATGGAAAACTAAAGGAGAGAGGTAGGCGACAGGTGGTGCTCATGGTACCAGTACTGCTTGCTAGCATGCCTTCTATTTTCCCTCTGCATCAGTACTGCCACTGTCCCCCTACCTCTGGCATTCTCTTTCCTTCATTTCAATCACAAGCTTTTCCTTCCAGCAAGTTAGTTAAATGCAGAAATGGGTAGAAGCTGAAGAGGATAAAGCAGAATTGCTTAACAACTATTTCTGTTCACAGATGAAGAACCAGGAGCAGGACCTCAGAAAACACCCACAAACAGGAATAGAAGTGAGGGGCATCTTGAACGATTTTTAGAAGACTGTGTTCATGAGAAACTACCTAAACTTAAGGTAAACAAAGCAATGGGACCGGATGGTATTGTGGCGCTCCCTACCACCTAGGCGGTTGCCTATAGGCAGGGGCGTGCCATCTATTGTTCCTTTTTAATATGGGTTCCAGAGCTAGTGTTTCTGGGTATTGTAGTTGTGTGAAATAAAAGAAATCCGAGGGTTGAAGGCAAACACAGGAAATTTATTGTGTCTTTTCCTTTGCAAAGAACTTCTTTGAAGCTCAACACATGTTAACAAAAATAGGATGTACTCTCCAACAAAAGAAGTTCCAGTCAAACAGGATTCTGGCAGTGATAAATGTTACAATGGCTTCATGCAGCTTGCTACACCAAAAGTGTTTCTTCCGAAAAGTCCGAACAGTTAGAAAAACGGCTTAGCTGGTTGCAGCTAGCTTCCAGCAAAGGTATCAGCCTTTCCAAACTGAATAAAACTTTAAACAAAGCTTCTTTTGCTTCTAGCTGTTTCTTAATCATTCAAATCAATCTTGAATCATTTCCTCTCAGCTCTAAACACCAGCAATTCTCCTTTTAAACATTTCCAGCATTCAAGACATAAGACATTCAGGTAAATGGCTTCTGGCTTTTTTTTCTCAGTTTAAAAAAAAAACCTACAGCCTCTTCATTCTGTCTTCATACAAAAAGAACAATCCATCAAGGAGTCTAAGGAGTCTTGTTCCATATCACAAGGCTCTGTCTGCATGTCTTCATAATCAGACTCTACTCTTTCCTGGCTTAACTCGGGCTGAGGGGACGTAGGCTTAATCTCCTCTAAGAGTTTTAAGACCTTTTCCCATCGGGACTTCTCTCTGTGCTCGGGGTTTTTAGAATGGCTGTAGAGACCCTTATCTCTCAACAAGCTGGATAAGGCTTCTAACTGGCTCACCCTGTCTTTCGTGACCCTTCTCTTCACAGAGCTTTCCAGAGGTAAAACCTCTCTCACAGACTTATGCAGGGCTGCTCCCGTACCTGGACTATAGTCAGCAACTCTCTCAGGATAGACTCTCCGGTCTCCAGACCGTGCTGCAATGCCTTTACAGCATGGGCATCTCACTGGACTGTAGTCCCCAGTGTGCTGGCTGCCTTGGGACTCCCTTCTGTGGCTGTCTCTGGAAAACCTCTCTCTTTCCTTTCCCCTGAAGGATCCTTTCCCTTCAGTTTGCCTCAGGAGTTCTTCTCCCTCCTTTCTCTTGGCATGCTCCTTTCTCCTGGTATGCTCCCTTCTTTCTGTTCCCTGGAGCTTAAATGTGTGTAGCTGCTCTCCCCGTTCCAACTCCTCCCACAGGTGCTTCCTATTACCTTCCTGTGTTGCCATGGAGCTTGGGCGTGGCCTGGACTCAGCAGCTCTGTGTGTGTTTTTTTTCTTTGGCTGCAGTTTCAAACCCCCTGCTCTCTGAACTATGCCTCTGCTTGCAGGTAAAAGTTTGTTTTCCAGCTATTTCCATGGGTTCTGATGCCCCTTCATCACCACACATCCCCCCCTTTAAGACATTATGGGCTGGCGTACCAACCCCCGCACAGCCCATAATTCTTGACAGGTTGTTTGGGTCTAGCTGCTCTTTATCTGGTTTATGTTCTCCCACGGCCAAACGAGCCCACCCTGTTCACTCGTGCCAAGGTCGTAATACATTAATATGATATACCTGCTGTTTTCCTCTTCCATTCTCCACAGAATAAGATACTGGACCCAGCTGCTTCCTTACTCTATAGGGTCCCTTCCATATACTCTCAAATTTAGGACTGGCTCCCGCGACCATTACAATCACCTTTTCCCCTATCTTTAGCTGACGAGGTTTTGTGCGTTGGTCGTAATAGGTCTTCTGGTGGGTCTGGCTGGCTGTTAAGTTAGGAAATGAGGGAAATTTCTCGACTAGTTCTGCGGGTACCCAGGGCAACTCCTGTCCGGTGATTAATTCAGCCCTATTCCGGGATCTAGTCCACCTTTCCCGGTGTTTTTCAGCCTTTTCCTTCCTACGGTTACCCCTAGAGGGAGTTATCAAGTCGTCGTGAGAGGGAAACCCCTGTAGTGGGTCTTCCTGTAGGTCGTGTTCCTCCCCCAAGGCCTTGGAGTGTGCCCGGGTAGAGATTATGCCTGCCCTCTCCTTATCCCTCTCCTGACCATAGACTGACCCATCCCTCAGAAGGGATGAATCCCTTACTAGCCTGGCTGGAGATTCGTTTCCTATCTCTAAGCTTTCCGGGTGTGCTAGGGTGGAGGTCATGCCTGTCTTGTGTTGTAGCTCCTTGGCTAACCCTCGCCTAAACTGGGGCCAGTCCCTCCCCAGGACTAGGGCATGTGGGAGACTAGGCACAACAGCTACAGATATTTTTCTTTTTAAACCTAGACCCTTTACCCTCACCTTGCATATGGGATGTCATGAAGCTGCCCCATGGACACACCTTATCTTTATGCGGCCTTCAGAGGGCTCTAGGACCTGCCTATCTTGGGATTCAATCCTTTTCCAGAGCTTCTGAGAGATCATGGACTGATCCGCTCCGGAATCCAGTAAGGCCTCTGTAGGGATACCCTCTACCTCTACCTCTACAGTCAATAGAAATCCTTCCCCACTCTCCTTGGAATGGGTGGTTACTAGGGCTATCCTGGCTTTACAATCCCTTTTTAGGTGTCCTTCCTCCCCACAGGAAAAACATTTTTTCCGGGCATAATAGGCTCTATCCATGGGCATATCCTTTGATTTTTCCCCCATCCCCGACCTCGCCTTCCTTTCTGATGCTACTACACCTGCCTGTTTCAAAACACCATCCTTCACTTGGCTTTCCAACTCCGCTTCTAAAAAGCACTCTGCCAGTGAGGTAGCCTCATGGGTGTTTTGGCAAATTTGTAGGACCAGAAAGGTTTGCAGGTCTTTGGGAACTGCCTCTATGAATTGTTCCAACATCATACAATCCAATACAGACTCTAGGGTTCTAGTCTCAGGTGTTAGCCACTTCCATGCCAAATCTTTAATATGCTGGCACAAAGCTCGTGGTGTTTCACCCGGCTTTAACTTACAACTCCTTAAGAGACGGTGGTAAAGCATAGGGGATAGACCCAAGCGGTCTCTTATGGCTTGCTTAAGCTCCTCGTAATTGGAGGCTAAGGCCGCGGGCATGGCCCTATAAGCTTCCAGCGCTTCCCCCCTAAGAGAAGTGGCAAGACGGACTGCCCACTGGTCTTTAGGCCATCCAGCTAAGAGAGCTACCCTCTCGAAAGCTTCTATGAAGTCGTCTATATCATTGTCCTTAGTTAACTGTCCAAAAGACAATGTCCCAGTATAAGGTAATCCCAGCCCTTGGAAAGCTCCTAGGGAACCTGATACTGTCCGTGTAGATTCCGTTGCCTTTTCTTGCGCTCCTAGCCATCTCCCCAACATCTCCAGGAGCGGCTTCTGCTGCACTTGTATCATGGCCGCAGTATGTTCCAGGGTTCTCGTCGACATCTCATGTTGTTTCTGGAACTGTTCAGCCATCCAGCCCAGAAGCTCGGCCCGCTCCATCTCCGGTCTGTGCTGTAACAACAAGAAAAGAGAAAAAAGAAAACCACCAAGTGCGGCACCACAATGCTTCACTCGGACTCCCACTGAGCACTGCCGTACCCCTCCCTGCACCAGTATCCACTTATAACCCCTCCTATGCACGGGTTACCTGATGCAGGTGGAGATTCACGTTTGTCAGCAGGTCACAGCTGGGTAATCAACTCCCCTTCCGACCTCCGCTGTTACTCCGGTCTTTCAATGCTCACCAGGCTTCTGTATTATCTCTGGCTTCCTGCAGACGTTTCTCCTCCTTCCAGGTTGCAGAGATCTTGCGCATGCTTTTGCAAAAGGTAGACTATCCTAAAAACTACGCCACCTGTGGTGCTCCCTACTATCTAGGCAGTTGCCTATAGGCAGGGGCGTGCCATCTATTGTCCCTTTTTAATATGGGTTCCAGAGCTAGTGCTTCTGGGTATTGTAGTTGTGTGAAATAAAAGAAATCTGAGGGTTGAAGGCAAACACAGGAAATTTATTGTGTCTTTTCCTTTGCAAAGAACTTCTTTGAAGCTCAACACATGTTAACAAAAATAGGATGTACTCTCCAACAAAAGAAGTTCCAGTCAAACAGGATTCTGGCAGTGATACATGTTACAATGGCTTCATGAAGTGTTTCTTCCCAAAAGTCCAACAGTTAGAAAAACGGCTTAGCTGGTTGCAGCTAGCTTCCAGCAAAGGTATCAGCCTTTCCAAACTGAATAAAACTTTAAACAAAGCTTCTTTTGCTTCTGGCTGTTTCTTAATCATTCAAATCAATCTTGAATCATTTCCTCTCAGCTCTAAACACCAGCAATTCTCCTTTTAAACATTTCCAGCATTCAAGACATAAGACATTCAGGTAAATGGCTTCTGGCTTTTTTTTCTCAGTTTAAAAAAAAACCTACAGCCTCTTCATTCTGTCTTCATACAAAAAGAACAATCCATCAAGGAGTCTAAGGAGTCTTGTTCCATATCACAAGGCTCTGTCTGCATGTCTTCATAATCAGACTCTACTGTTTCCTGGCTTAACTCGGGCTGAGGGGATATAGGCTTAATCTCCTCTAAGAGTTTTAAGACCTTTTCCCATTGGGACTTCTCTCTGTGCTCAGGGTTTTTAGAATGGCTGTAGAGACACTTATCTCTCAACAAGCTGGACAAGGCTTCTAACTGGCTCACCCTGTCTTTCGTGACCCTTCTCTTCACAGAACTTTCCAGAGGTAAAACCTCTCTCACAGACTTATGCAGGGCTGCTCCCGTACCTGGACTATAGTCAACAGCAACTTTCTCAGGATAGACTCTCCGGTCTCCAGACCGTGCTGCAATGCCTTTACAGCATGGGCTTCTCCCTGGACTGTAGTCCCCAGTGTGCTGGCTGCCTTGGGACTCCCTTCTGTGGCTGTCTCTGAAAAACCTCTCTCTTTCCTTTCCCCTGAAGGATCCTTTCCCTTCAGTTTGCCTCAGGAGTTCTTTTCCCTCCTTTCTCTTGGCAGGCTCCCTTCTTTCTGTTCCCTGGAGCTTAAATGTGTGTAGCTGCTCTCCCCATTCCAACTCCTCCCACAGGTGCTTCCTATTACCTTCCTATGTTGCCATGGAGCTTGGACGTGGCCTGGACTCAGCAGCTCTGTGTGTGTCTTTTTTTTCTTTGGCTGCAGTTTCAAACCCCCTGCTCTCTGAACTATGCCTCTGCTTGCAGGTAAAAGTTGTTTTCCAGCTATTTCCATGGGCTCTGATGCCCCTTCATCACCACAGTATACACCCGAGGATACTGAAGGAACTTGGGGACATTCTAGCAGCTCCACTGACCGACCTTTTCAATGCCTCTTTGGAGTCGGGAGAGGTGCCAGAGAACTGGAGAGAGGCACATGTGTTCCCTTTACACAAAAGTGGAAGTAAGGATGTGGTTGAAAACTACAGGCCGGTTAGTCTAAACTCTATGGTGAGTAAATTATTGGAAATGCTGCTGAAAGAGAAAATAGTGAGATTTCTGGAGTCCAATGGATTACCGGATCCGAAGCAGCATGAATTCACCAGAAGTAGATCTTGTCAGACAAATCTGATTGATTTCTTTGACTGGGTGACCAGGGAGTTGGATCAAGGGTGTGCCCTAGATATGATATATCTAGATTTCAGTAAAGCCTTTGACACCATTCCGCACAAGTGACTTATAAACAAACTGAGCACCCTAGGGATGGATCCTAAAGTTACTGCTTGGGTTAGAAATTGGTTGAGTGGGAGGTGGCAAAGGGTACAGGCAAATGTAGCTCACTCTGAGGAGAAGGAAGTTACCAGTGGTGTACCCCAGGGATCTGTTCTTGGTCCGATTCTTTTTAACATTTTTGTTAGTGATATAGCGGAAGGGCTGATGGATAAGGTTTGGCTCTTTGCGGATGATACCAAAAACTGCAATAGAATAGACACCCAGGAAGGTATAGATAACATGAGGAGGGATTTAGCTAAGCTTGAAGAATGGTCTAGAATTTGGCAGTTGAGATTTAATGTTAAAAAATGCAAGGACATGCATTTGGGCTGCAGCAATCCAAGGGAGCTATATAGTATCGGGGGTGAAGTACATCTGTCCCCAAAAGAAGAGCGGGACCTAGGTGTGATTGTGTCCGATGATCTTAAAGTAGCTAAACAGGTAGAAAAGGCAATGGTGAAAGCTAGAAGGATGCTTGGGTGCATAGAGAGAGGAATGGCTAGCAGAAGAAAGGAAGTGACAATGCCTCTATATAAGTCTTTGGTGTGACCTCATTTGGAGTATAATGTGCAATTCTGGAGAAAGCACCTTCAAAAGGATATAAAGAGGTTGGAGTCGGTGCAGAGGGTTGCTACTAAAATGGTTAGTGGTCTTCATTATAAAGCATATGAGGACAGACTTAAGGATATTAATATGTATACTTTAGAGGAAAGGTAGGATAGAGGTGATATGGATTGAGACATTTAAATACCTCCATGACATAAATACACAGGAGGAGAGCCTCTTTCAATTGAAAGCAAGTTCTGCTATAAGCGGATATAGGATGAGGGTGAAAGGGGATAGATTCAGGAGTAATATGTGGAAATATGTCACTATGTTACTATTTCTTTACGGAAAGAGTGGTAGATGCGTGGAATAGTCTTCCAGTGGAGGTGGTAAAGACGAGGACAGTATCTGAATTCAAAAAAGCATGGGACAAACACAGAGGATCTCTTATGGAAAAAAGGGGATCGTTATAGTGGTTGATATGGAAGGGTAGACTAGATAGGCCATGTGGTCTTTTTCTGCTATCATGTTTCTATGTTTCATTGCAGAGCAATAGTTCCTATTATCCATGCATCACAGAGACCAGTTAGGATATAAGTATCTTCTTTCATAAGAGACGTCAGTCTTTTTTCTACTTGACCATACAAGTTGCCCACCATCACCAAAATGTCTGATGTGAATCCCTGTCATTGTTGAAACCCCTCTAACTTCACCTGTAAAAATATTCACTACCAGGATGAGAAGCTCAGGGCAGTATCTTGTGGAACTCAGTTCCTCTGTGGCATCCTTAAAGGGCTTTAGAACTTCCATCACCTGCATGATATTTGCCCAATTCTCACAATGCAGTATGTCAATCTTGGTACCTAATGACATCTGATACAAGACTTCCTTTGCTCCACTAACCTCACCAGCATTTCATAAGTGGAATTTCACCTGGTACCAACATCCTGCTTGAGCTGATGTACAGGTGCCGCTGTTGCTGCTCATTTCTCTTGCGGTTTATACCTACCCTTCACATTCCAGTGAAAATACCCAGCTACATTTTGGTACTTCTCAATCACTTGCCTCAAGACAGGGTTGCTACATTCCTTGATCACTAGTCCTAGGGAATCTGACAACTAGGTGCAGCAAACTGTGCAGTACATCTGAACTCCTGAATCCCCCTACTTCACTGCCTTGACCACATTTATTTCCACTTAGAAGCATAGTGCAATGCTTGTATGCTATGTGCCAGACCTGCAGCATTGCTCTTATTTTCTGCTAAGTTATGGGTCCAAGTATGGCTGTCATCCATTATCTGACTGTGCAGCACAGCCCACCAGTACCCTCCTCTTTTTGCTCCCCTGTTATGTCTATAGCCTGTTCCTAACCTGTCCAGCTGCCATCAGTGTGCAGTCACAGAGGGAGGCGTGGACTAGTCCAGATGTCAATCGTGAAATGCATGCTACTACCAGCCTCTGTTTTTAGTCAGCTCTACCTGCAGCTGGCAATGTAACTGATTATATTTATTTATTTAGCTGCATTTATATCCCGCTTTTCACCGGGTCAAAGCGGTTGGGGGGATACATTTAACATGAGGGGATATGAGACACATACACTAATACTTACAGGGAACATGGGCAATGGAGGGTTAAGTGGCATGCCCAAGACCACAAGGAGCACCTGTGGGACTAGAAACCCCAGTCCTTCCGGCCCAAGGTTGCTGTCCTCTAGTGGGATTTGAACCACCGACCTTCCAGCCTGTAGTACCTTGCCCCAAACAATAGGCCACTCCTCCCTGGCTATTAGGCTATTAAAAGTTATCCTTCAGCGCACTTGGTAATTGGGGGCTAAGAGATGTAGTGGCCTATTAAAGCCTACCTTCTCAACCATCTTCAGTGAATGGTCATCTATAGCTATATTTCCCCAAATCACTATGCTACCAGCCTTGATGCTGCCTTCCACTTGTCCTGTGACAGTGCTAACAACCACCACCCCATCCCTTCCATGATGGTTTGCTTTGATCTGTGTTAGGCCTGCTGTCCTGCCATTTGACTGGCTGAAGAGGCTAGGGGCCTCACTTTGAAAAAGGATTTCATTTTTCTGTAACTTGCCCAACACTGCTATTTCCACTCCTTGATGGAGTCACTAGTCTAGAATCAGTGCTTTCTTTAGTACTGAGCTGGAAAGCATTCTGTTTTCTCAAATGATGCTGCATACCACCATTCGTGAGATGGCCCATCAGCTTCCCTTTGCTAATGTGCTTCCTACAGTAATTGCATTTTGCATACCACGGATCCTCAAGCACTTCAAAATGCCTTCACCCCTGAGGGTGAGACTTCCCCTCTACTTCCTTGGGAGTGGGGGGGGGGGGGGTGTCTGCTGCTCTTATTACTGCTGCTGCTGCTGGACCTGCATCCTTTCCACTCTCTATTTTCCCCTTTACCTGCGTGATGCTCTTTGCCTTGGCACTGCCAACATCATTTAATTCTACCTCCTCACCAGTTAGCTCGCTAACAACCTCTTGAACATCATCTTAACATAAGAACATAAGAAATGTCATACTGGGTCCATCAAGCCCAGTACCCTGTTTCCAACAGTGGCCAATCCAGGTCACAAGTACCTGGCAGGTCCCCAAAAGGCACACTGTGGTAAGCAGTGGATTCCTGGGTCCTCTTTAATAATGGTTTATGGACCTTTCCTCCAGGAACTTGTCCAAACCTTTTTCAAGCCCAACTACACTAACAGCTTTTACTACATCCTCCGGTAACGAATTTCAGAGCTTGATTACGCATTGAGTGAAAAAATATTTTCTCTGATTAGTCTTAAATGGGTTACATTGTAACTTCATTGCATGTCCTCTAGTCTTTCTACTTTTTGAAGGCGTAAACAACCGATTTACGTTAACCCATTCCACTCCATTCATTAATTTATAGACCTCTATCATATCTCCCCTCAGCCGTCTTTTCCAAGTTGAAGAGCCCTTATCTTTTAAGCCTTTCCTCATAGGGGTATCCTTCCATCCCCTTTATCATTTTGGTGGCTCTCCTCTGTACCTTTTCTAATTCCGCTATATCCTTTTTAAGATACGGTGAACAGAATTGCACACAAGATTCAAGGTGTGGTCACACCATGGAATGATACAGACACATTATAATATCCTTGGTTTTATTCGCCATTCCTTTTCTTATGATTTCTTGCATTCTATTTGCTTTCTTGGCTGTTGCTGCTGCACACGAGGCGGAGGGTTTCAACGTATTTTTCACTATGAGGCTTAAATTTTTTTCCTGAGTGGTGGTTTCTAAGGTAGTACCTTGCATCGTGTAACCAAAGTTTGGGTTGTTCTTTCCTAGGTGCATAACTTTGCACTTGTCCACATTAAATTTCATCTGCCAATTTATCAAGGTGCTCTTGCAATTTTTCACAATCCTCTTGCGTTTTAACAACTTTGAATAATTTTGTGTCATCTGTAAATTTGATCACCTCACTCGTTATTTTGATTTCGAGGTCATTTAAAAGCAGTGGGCCCAGCACAGATCCCTATGGTACTCCACTATTTACTTTTTTCTATTGAGAAAATTGGCCTACATTCTGATTTCTATCTTTTAACCATTTCCTGATCCACAATACTGCACTGCCTCCAATCCCATGACTTTTTAATTTTGCCAAGAGTCTCTCATGAGGGACCTTCTCAAAGGCTTTCTGAAAATCCACATATGTTATAACAACCGGCTCACCTTTGTCTACCTGTTTATTCACACCTTCAAAAAAATATAACAGATTAGTAAGGCAAGACTTTCCTTGGCTAAATCCATGTTGGCTTTCTCCCAGTAATTTTATTCTTTATAATGGTTTCTATCACTGGTCTGTAGTTTCCTAGATCATCCCTGGAACCCTTTTTAAATATTGGCATTACATTGGCCATTTTCCACTCTTCAGGTACTACAGATGATTTTAATGACAGTTCACATATTACTAATAGTAGGTCTGCAATCTCATTTTTCATTTCTTCCAATACCCTCGGATGTATACCATATGGTCCAGGTGATCTGCTACTCTTCAATTTATCAAATAGTTGTAATACATCTTGTTGGTTTATCGATATTTCTTTCAATTCTTCCAATACATGACCTTGTATACCATTTCAGGCATGGGTAAATTCCCTACATCTTTTTCAGTAAATACCGAAGCAAGGAATTTATTCAGGCTCTCTGTTATGGCCTTGTCATCACTTAGCACCACTTTTACCCCTCTATTATCCAATAGTCCAACTGACTCTCTCACAGGTTGTTTGCTAAGAATGTACTTGAAAAAGTTTTTATTATGCATTTTTGCTTTGATGGCTAGCTTTTTTTCAAATTCTCTCTTTGCCTGCATTATCAATGCTGTGTATCTAACTTGCCAGTGCTTATATTGTTTCCCGTTTTTGTCATTTGGCTCCTTTTTCCATTTCCTGAAAGATGCTTTCTTTTTTTTAAGCTATAACAGCCTCTCTGACCCCACGCCTTTACACCATGCGGACAGTTTTTTGACCTTCATTCCACGTTTCTTAAAGCGAGGAATAAGTGTGTTCTAGGCTTCCAAGATAATATTTTTAAACAATGCCCACGCTTTATGCAAATCTTTAATCTTTGCAGCTGCTCCTTTTAGTCAGGGGGAGAGCCTCTTTCAATTGAAAGCAAGTTCTGCTACGAGGGGACATGGGATGAGGGTGAAGGGGGATAGATTCAGGAGTGATATGCAGAAATATTTCTTTACGGAAAGAGTGGTGGATCCATGGAATAGTCTCCCAGTGGAGGTGGTAGAGATGAGGACAGTAACTGAATTCAAAAAAAGCATGTGACAAACACAGAGGATCTCTAAAGGAAAAAAGGGGACTGTTGTAGTTGTTGATATGGAAGGACAGACTAGATAGGCCATGTGGTCTTTTTCCGTTGTCATATTTCTCTGTTTCTTAACTAGTTTCCTCATTTTATCATAGTCTCCCTTTTGAAAGTTAAATGTGGATTTCCTTGCCATCTTTCTTTCATTTATTAAATCAAATGCGATCATGCTATGATCACAATTGCCAAGTGGCCCCAACACCTTTATCTCTTGCATCACATGCTGCATGCCACTAGGTCCAAAATAGCTTCCCCTCTAGTCAGTACATGAACCAGCTGCTCCAAGAAGCAGTCATTTATTTCATCTAGAAACTTCATCTCCCTAGCATGTCCTGCTTTGACACTAAGTCGATAGCACGGTAATTGAAATCACCCATTATTACTGTGTTGCAACTTTTGTTAGCCTCCCATATTTCTTTCAGTATTTCATCATCCATCTGTTTTTTTCTGGCCAGGTGGTCAGTAGTACACTCCACAGCCATTGCCTTCCCCTTTTTGCACGGAACTTCTATCCACAGAGATTCTACAGCGTATTTTGTTTTCTTCAAAACTTTAATCCTATGTGAGTCAATGCCCTCTCTAACATAGAGCGCAACCCCTCCACCAATTTGATTTGCTCTATCATTGAGATATAGTTTGTACCCAGGTATCACAGTGTCCCATTGGTTGGCATCCTTCCACCAGGCCTCTGAGATACCAATCATATCTAACCTCTCATTTAAAACTATATATTCTAACTCTCCCATCTTATTTTTTAGACTTCTAGCATTTGCATACGGACATTTTAGAGGTTGTATTTCAATCATATTAATCCGGTTATCAGTTGATAGGGGTAATTTGGAATCCTTCAGCTGTGCACTTAAGGGCGTCTGGGTAACTTATCTTTATTGGATCCTCTCTGTTTGGATGTCCTAACTTTCCTGTTTTGTTAGTATCCTTCAAGGATTCATTCTTCCAAATCATGCGCTCTTGGGCAACTGTTAGAGCATCTTTTAAACTAGATGATAGGGGAAAGCTATCTCCTTTTTAAATGTTAATGCCATCAGCCTGGTTCCATCCCGATTAAGGTGGAGCCCATCCCTTCCCCAGAATGTTGCCCAGTTCCTAACAAATTCAAAACCTTCTTTTTTGCACCATTGTCTCATCCACACATTGAGACTCCGAAGCTCTGCCTGCCTTTTGGGTCCTGCGCATGGCACAGGAAGAATGTCAGAGAATGCTACCAAGCAAGTTCTGGATTTCAACTTCCTACCTAAAAGCCTAACTTTAGCTTCTAGAACCTTCATACCACATTTTCCTTTGTCAATGGTACCAACATGTACCAAGACAGCAAACTCCTCCCTAGCACTATATAAAACCTTGTCTAGGTGGTGCGTGAGGTCCGCTACCTTTGCACCAGGCAGGCATGTTCCCTGGCGATCCTCATGTCCACCAGTCACCCAGCTATCTACATGCCTAATGATCGAATCACCCACTATAATAACTGTCCAAACCCTTCCCTCATGGGCACATGATCCTGGAGAAACCTCCTCAGTACGAGAGGTTATTACATCTCCTGGTGGACAGGTCCTAGCTACAGGATCACTTCCTCCAAGGTGATGCTCTCCTTTCACGTGACCTCTCTCCTCCATGGCAACTGAGAGGCTGCCAGAATTGAGGTGGGGCTTCAATACAATATCCCTGTAGGTCTCATCGATGTACCTCTCTGATTTCCTTATGTCCTCCAAGTCTGCTACTGTAGCCTCCAGATATTGCACCCATTCCCTGAGGGCAAAGAATTCCTTGTACCTAGTGCACTCATAAAAACTTTCATCAACTGGGAAAAAATCATACATGCGACACTCAATGCAAAAGACTGGATAACCCCCATCTCACTGCTGTCTGCATCTTAGTTTGAAAGTTTTGTTTAGCTATTTAAGTTGTTTGAAGTTACTAGGGATACTTGCACTAATACAACTATACCAAATAAGTTTAATGGACTTTGTTCACCTCAAGATTAATTACCTTCAGGGCCTTAAGTCATCTGTTCCTGGTGAGAATAACTAGCTGAACCTGAAAGTGAATTTAAATACCCCTCCCCCTTTAATAGGCCTAAGACCCTATAAAGCTAAGATTATGCCTGGGGTGGCTGGGAGTCGGGATGGGTGAGAGGGAACTAATAGTTTGTAAAGACTGGCTTGCTACACAGATCCCAGACCTGTGCTTCTAAGGTAATCTCTGAACAATTTCCTGGGTGATTCACACAGCCCTTGCTTTGAAAGAGGGAGCCTTTCAAACTGCCCCTTTGACCTGTCACTTGGCTTTAATACCTATTTAAAATAATTTCACAGGTGTCTTGCCCCCTATCTAGAAAGCCTCTTTGTAAAGATCTCTAGAAACAATTTATTCCTTTCTGCTCAAAGAATATTGACCCTATTATTCCTTTTACGCTGTTATACTCTGATTTAAATTAAAGCTCTCCGCATATACTAGGCTCTAAGTTTTACATTTTAAATAAAAGCTATTTCCTGAGTTCTAAAATGTAAACTAAGCTCTTTGCTGATACAAGGCCCTGACCGAGTATTAAATTTAAACTAAAAACTCTCTGCTGGGTTTTAAATTTAAACTGAAAGCTCTCTGCTGAGTTCTGAATATAAACTGAAAGTCCCCTTTAGGGTTTTAAATTTAAACTGAAAGCTCTTGCCGATACTAGGCCCTGACTGAGTTAACAAATATCCTGGATTTTAATTTACACAGATTAGCCAGCTTTAATCTAAAGAATTCCTTTTTACCAAAGATTTAGAAAATTTCCCAGAAGTAAATACTTAGAAAATTCAGATGTCTCTCCAGACGTAGCAGTCCCTTCAGCCTGTAACCTTTCAGTATCTAATATTCAGATGCAAATCCTGTCCATGTGGATTCCTCAGATTCTGTATTTGCCAAGATTATTCCTACATAATTTTCAGCAGGGAATGCAGAGTGCCTGCAGTTAGGTTCTGTTGCCTTCACCTGCTGCTTCTCCTGAGTCTCCACGCCCTGCACCTTGTAAACCTTCCTTTGTGCCTTTCTGGAGATGACACTGGACACCTGCTCTTTCTACTCACCTTATAAGTACATCTCTCTTTAGCTTTGCCAATGGACTAGAGGATCTCAGAAGCATATCTGTCTCTTTTCTGAGCACTTGTACCAGTGCTGTTCTCACCTTCTCTCCCTTCTTTCCTTCTACAACCATTTAATTTTCCAAATGTACTCCTCCCAAGCATTATGATATTCTTAAACTGGATTCCCAGGCAGGGACTGCCTTTCTTTTAGTGTGCTGCGCCACCCACTAGACATTCTGCTGCCCTGGAGTACTATCACCCAAAGTGTGCTACCTCAGATACTGATCCTGGAGTCAGCTGCCCAGCATGGCATAGACCTAGCAGTGCCCAGTTACCCTGACTCCCTGCTCCCACTCTTCAACGAACTAGGGTAAGGAGGAATGTGTTTGGCTAATGCTAGTATTGGACTGGATTTACAGCTCTCAGGAGCAGGGGCTGCCTGAATGTTAGAGCCCTGTACCACTCATCAGCCCTGCTCCAAAGAGTGAGATTGAAGACCAAAGAGTGGGGTTTTTTTTCAGATGGTACATCTGCGGTATAAACCTCATGCAATATTAGGCCCTAAGATTTGTGATAAGGAAGCTTATCATAGCTCAGGAAGGAGCTATAGAAAAGGTGAAGTGACTCTGAACAAGCAACCTGTCAGTTCTGGTAGAAATAAGAAAACAGAATTTTCCCATAAAAGACTACCAGTCCCAGAATGCACCAGGTTTCCAACAGCCATTAGAGGAGCTGAAGTGGGGAAACGTGTGTTCAATCAGGAGGGCTATGAGGTAATCCCTAAGCACTCATCTCAAAGGGCAGGGCCTGATTCAGCACAGCTGCGCTGTGCTAAGGTGGAGCACTCATCAAAGCAGAATAAAGTTAGAGTTTATTCTACAGAGAATTATCCTCATCCTCAGTTTCTTGGAGATTCTCATCTTGGACAGCTTCATCATCTGGAGGATCATCAGAAGCAGAAGCCAGAGCGGACGGACAGAAAGGGCAAGAAACCCTTTGGAAGAAAGAAGAGAAAAGCATTTGGAAGGTCTAAAGGAGTCCAGAACAGTACGTATACTGGGAGACATTCAAAAGGCCAGCATACACCATTGGACTGGGGAAAGCCAGAGGAATGGTGCTGCAGGGCTAGGAATCTCCAGACGGTACCTGTGAGGGAGACGGCTGCACGTGGAAGGGACCTAAGACCCGTGCCAGAAGGTATGTGAAGAGAGATCCAGTGTCCAGGGATCTGGATTGGAAGGCTGGACATAAGAACTGGACTACATACTGGCCAGGCTATTTAGAGAGGAACTCTAACAGCAATGGAAGCTCAGGTATGAACACTGATCTATGCCCTAGCTATAACCTTGAAAGACAGCAGGGAAACAAGTATTCTCCTGAAAGTGCTCCATTGAGAAATTCCTCTGTGCCAATCCCTGATATTGAACCCATGATTATTGAAGAAGGGGAAGGAACGGTCTTAGATACAGGCTGTGAATATATGGATTGCTCTCTGTCTAAACTCCTTTGGTAATTTTCTGTTACAAAGTACAGCAACCATCACAAAGAAATACAAACTTGTTCTTTAATCTACTCAGAAAAGCTCCTGAAGTAGGATTTGAGCCACGCAGTAGAAAGCAAGCCAGCTAAGGGGTTTCAGCTGGGTAACTGCTAGCAATTGAGCCTTACCTAATTGCTTGTGAGCTCTGAGGGAATCACTTCTGAGTCTATGTGGGAAGATATGAGAAGTTAACCTGAAAAGAACAGTTTTTCCCTTCTTTGTGGGTTTTGCTTGTTGTTTGAAACACTGCTAAGAAAATATTAGCTAAAGCCTACAGAAAAGACCAGTTTGTTACCAACCAGGTCTTTATTCTTTTGTTTTGATTGCCTGACAAGTTCAACTGTTGTTTTCCTGATTTTGTTTTCTAAATTTAACACTGAAAGCAAGTATCCTGTTTTATGTGCTACGAAGCATATCTGTGTTGGGAGAAATAACCCCATAAATAAATATCTTATTGGCTTTACCCTCAAGCACAACTAATTATTGTGAGCAGCTGTGTCTGGTGTGAATGGACTGCATTTCCCACAATCCCTTGCAAATCATATTGATATATGCACTTGCCAAGACTGTGAACATTCTCACCCAGGCAGCCGTCTGACAGATTTTAGGGCCTGATATTGCATGAGGCACCAAAGAAGCCGGTAATCAGCTAAGAAAACCTGCTCAGTAAAGGGGCACAAATCGTGAGTCGGGCAATGCACACATGGGCAATCATGGAATAGGGCGATTATCAGTCAACAGCAGCCCACGGGTAAAATCATCTTACCCAGGTAGTGAACATCTGGAGATTTTCATCATACCCGTGCAAAGAGGCCAACAACAATATCGGCCAATAACCCATTCAGGGTGCAGAAGGGAAGCAGAAAACTGTGCAGGGATGACAAACCAGGCAAGACGTAATATTGACCCACTACACAGGCAACCCAAGTAACATGCATAAGAATATATTATCCCGCTGTACACGGGTAGAGTGGGCAGAGTGAGGGGCAGCCGGCTCACCAGTTTTTGTTACAAGGGTACAGCAATGCTTACCTGTGTGCTATCTCCCATACCTGGATATCGGCCCTGGCAGTGCAGGAGCCCCCTCTGGCTTGGCAGAAAACACAGCAATAGCATAGCAGTGAGAAGGACTGCCAACTTTAGTCCCTACTGAGACAGAAGCCTTGGTGAAGTTAGTCCTGAAGTATGAGGGGATTATGTACCCAGGGATAATCGGAGGCAAACCTGCACCTCTCCATGGCCATCTGGAGGGGGATCCAGCTCCAACTGTGGGATATGAAGGACCAGGGATTACAGTGGGGGAATGGGCAGAGCAGCAGGCCATAGACAACACACTGCCACAGGCCTAGCTGTGGGACTGCACATGCAAACAGTGAGGATGACTCACGGCACATGCTGGCATCAGCACCATGTGTCTGGGTCATGCCTCTGCCAGGTTCCGCATCTCACAATGTAGGTCCCTGCCATCCCAGGTTGCCTATAAAAGTATGCAGCTACAGACATCACAGCATTTGAAGAAGCTCATTTATCTGGATCTCAGTGGTTTTCTCAGACTGGCCTATGGGTTTGTTACATCGATGATATTTTTTGTGTATGATTAGGTACAGAAACCATGAGTTTACACATTGCTTAAATACACAAGACCTATGTTTACAATTCACTATGACCAGTTCAGTTACTCAACTTCCTTTTTTGGCTATTATGTTCTCCGAGTACTACCCTGTATCGTAAGACAGTGGATCGTAATAAGTTATTGCATTTTACAAGTCATCATCCTTTCAAGTTGAAACGTGTTCTCCCCATTGGACAATTCCTGAGAGTACATTGTATTTGCTCAGAAGATAAAGAATTTCGATATCATGCTAAACAACTGACAGAAATATTATTGCAGCGTGGTTATTCCATAAGAGTGATTCGCAAAGCCTACCTGAGAGCTATGTATGCTAATCACACTTTACTTCTGCAGCAACATAGGCCCAATGATATGGATAAGCAAGTATGCGTCTTGCGGTATTCGGACAAAGCATGAGAAGTAGTATGCAGTATTTACAATCATTGGCAGATATTAGCTTTACATCTGGTATTTTGTAATGGACCATGTATTGCTTTCTCTCATCCTTGTAATCTTCGAGACATTTTGGTACATACAGATTTTTTGGTTGAACGATCTGGTCACCAACAGAGAGGGCGGCATGATCTTTGTAGTCATTGTATAATGTGTCCCACCTCATTACAAATCACTGGCTGGACTAATCCTCAAACCGGTATAGTTTAAAACATAGACTAATTGCACCTCTATGTGGGTTGTGTATATAATACTTTGTCCATGCTCAAAGCGTATGTAGGCAAGACATGCTGTCAAGTTAAAACATGCATAAGTGAGCATAAATCCTGCCTCGCTCGCAGCATCACTACAACCCCCATAGCGCAACATTGTATCAAGTTTGAGCATCAGTGGGAACAACTATGTTGGTTTCTCCTGGATAAGATTGACAAGCTTCATTATGGTAATGCAGATCAATGATTGGCTCGTTTAGAACAAAGGTGGATCTTTATACTCAATAATGTTTCTCCTGGAGGTCTAAATGAGGCCCTGGATTGGATGACCATGCTGTGATATGATTGGCTGCAGTTTGCCGGTTTTGCTGCCATCCTCCAGTTTAACACTAGAAGCCCCAAAAGGAATTTTACCTAGAAACCCCAAAGTGCATCAATTGACACATTATCACGACGACTGTGTTCAGCATGAAATGCAGATGTGAATTAATGTGGTTACTTATTTGTTAAATACGAGCAGTATGTGACGTCATTACATGACATCATTGTGTGTTTATTGTTTGTAATGTCAGAGTAAAACTGTAAACAGTGATTGAGATGTGCCACCTAGCAGGAACATGAATTTATACCTAGAAGCCCCAAAGTACTTCAATTGATGCATCCAAGACAATTGAGTGCGTCAATTGACGTACTTTGGGGCTTCTAGGTATAAATTCATTTTCCCGCTAGGTGGTGCATCTGTCATTAATTTTCGATACACATATTTGAACATCTTGACCTTGCTAACAAAGTCATGGAACATGACTGACATGGTTCTAGCAGTGGCACTGGTATACAACTTCAAAGATGCATTTGCATCAATTGACGCACTTTGGGGCTTCTAGTGTTAAATACCTCTATGTTTATAGGGGTTTTTATTACAGACAAGCTTCTATTTTTGCTGACAGACCAGTCCTGAAGCAGCCCTTTAAGTCATGGGTGAAACTCGAGTCAACTAAGGGTCTTTCGGCTGCGTTACATCTGAGGAGTGAGATTTACTGTCACTAAAAAGCTAAGTGTTTTTTGAATCTTTAAATGCATTTAGAAATGATAAAACACTTTTTGGGGTCAATGAATGAAAATTGGGCAAGAACCACTAGGCAGGTGAGTGGTAAGGAAGTTACCGCAGCTTATACCTGGTGCCCACTAACTGAGGCCCCTCTATATCTTACCCTCATTCATGATTTTCATTTAGGTCATAAAATGTTACAGTTAGTATTCCTGTGGTGAGTTTTCTGATTTTTCAGTTTATTCTCTTCCTGTAGTCCCATTTTTATTTGATATGTACACAGAAGTGAGCATACAGTGTAGTGTATCTCCTCTCACATGTGTCCTGCTAGTTGGGATGTACCTGGCTGCCACCGTGGGGCAGGCAGGCACACTGTTTGCTGATGTGCACACTGGTGATGTATGTCACTTCTCCGTTGTCTGAAGCACCCTGAGACTGTACCTTGGACACCTATCTAGTGTTGGTAGACTTTTGACGTGACAACAAGCCTCATTGGGTCTACCTGCCCCTCTTTTATGAGGGCTGGTGGACACTCAATGCATGACCTCTCCTATTCCTGTAGAAATGCTGAGGCCTGACCTGGGTCCCTCTTGCTTTCCTACAGACCAACCAGAAGCCGGACCGTCCCAGCCTGTAGATGCTCAGGGAGGTGGAGCTCCTTGTCCTGCAGCAATAGACTGTCCAGGATGCAGCACAGCACGGTACTGTGGCTGCTGAGGAAGAGGATCAGGCCCCAGTTGAGCCTGCTGCAGCTAAGCTCGAGTTCCCAATCCCCAAAGACCCTGGTGACAGTGGCCCTGATGATGCAGAGCAGCAACTGATGCGGGAAGGGGTACGGATCCTGCAGTCCACTGAGAGCATACATTTGGAGCTCCACAGGGTGCTGGTATTGGGCAAGGGGGACCTTTTTACACACCTCTGGACAGCACAGAGCCAGCTGAAATGGGCTGCCTAACTGGGGAGGATGCAGCAAGTACAATCTCTGACACAGCTCCACTTCAACGCAGTGCCTATGTTGCTAAACGTGCAGGGATGGACCAGGAGCTGGGGGGTGGGGGTGGGAAGAGGGCACCGTAGTTCTATTCATCATTAATGTCAAATAAATTTACTCACATGCACTAGAAGGTTTCAAGGATGAGTCTATTTCTTGTGGTGAGTGCTAATGCCAGTTGTTGTGCATTCTTCCTCATCGGCAGTCTCTGCAGCACGTGTCACCTCTGTCACTTCATCCTCAGGATGAAGATTGTGTGAATAACCTGCACACACATTCCGGGCTATACAGCAGCTCACCCTCACTGCAGTCTAGGCATCTTATTTATTTATTTAGCTGGTCCTCTGGTGGGGTCTGCAGGTGGCACAAAGGTGTCAGTGGCCAGGTTCTGAGTGGGTATTCACAGTCACCTGTGGGAGCAGGGGGACAGACACACATCAGTACAACAAATGTGCAAGGTGTGTCGGGGCTAGTGGGGTGGGTTGGTGGACATATTTGTTGTGCCCTTCACAGGACATTAACATGCAGCAAGGCATTCTGGTGACAGTTTCTGACGAGCCATGTTCAGCATGTAGGTGCTTGTCTGATGCTCGAGGTCCTGGCGTTTCTCCACGAAACCCTGCTCATGCACATTCTTGGATTTTGACAGCTCTGGTCTGTTTGTATGCATACCTGTCCCCTACAACTGATGAGCATTGTTCCCCCTATGACTGCATCCCCTATGGGCATCCTCTCATCCTAGCCCTTCAGATCTCCCATCAGACTATGCACCAGCGTTGGGGCATCTCAGATTCAATATACATACTCACATGGATCCCATTCTGCGGTGCTTCACCACAGGGTTTATTTATTTATTTAGCTAAATTTATATACCAGAAATCTAAAAGTCTAAGATGTTTACAAAGAACAACAAGGCCAATGCAGCTTTACATAGAACAAGGACTTAAAGAAAAGAAAATGTTACATAAAACAATGATAGACAAAGTATGAGAGCTGGTAATTAAATTATGTTATTTGCGAAATGCTCCATATATAGGTGTGTTTTCAGTTTCCTTTTGAAATTCAGTAGATCACTGATAGCATGAAGTTCACACGGGAGCATATTCCAAAGAGTTGGAGCAAAGAAAGAGAGAGATCTGCTTGATGTTGCGAAACTAACGCTAGCGTAAGCTGGAGGCACATGGAGTGAGTTGAGGGAACATGTCAATCTGCTCCTACCATCTGGTGTTTTCAGAATCAGAGTTTGAAGATGGGAAGCAGACAAACCATGACAGACTTTGAATGTGGTTAATAGAAATTTGAATTTGATTCGCGGTGCAGCTGTTTGAGAAGTGGTGAAATGTGCTCTGATCTGGAGGCGTTACAGAGGAGGTGAGCAGCTGTATTCATTGCAAGTTGGAGAGAATGAATAGCGTAGTTAGGCAGGCCCTGAAGTATGAGATTGCAGAAATCGTGGTGTGGGAATATGAGGGTCTGCAAAAGAGAGCGAAAGTCATGCAGCTCTAGGAGCGGCCTTTGGTGTTGAATACTCTTGAACTTATAGTAAATATTTCTTACTGTGTGACTTATGTGTGAATTGTTGATCTATAATAACACCAAGGTAACATATCTCTGAATTCACTTGTATGTGAATACCATCAATGGTAATATAGAGTGGTGGAGTGAAGTTAATATCCCTAGAAACGTAGAGGACTTTAGTCTTTTTGTACTTAATAGTAAAGTTTTGCACCATAAGCCAATGTGTGTGTGATGGAGCTGAAACACTTTTTAGAGACAAGATATCTGGGTTCTTCGTGTCAATAGGAGTATACTACAAAACAGCATCAGCATATAGATGGTAAAGGATGTTGTGCTCCAATGTTATTGTTAAGTGCTGTCAAGTCAGTGTCGACTCATGGCGACCCTCTGGATAGTTGTCCTAAATTGCGTTCGATCTTCAGTCAGGCAACTCATTGTTAACAGACTGGCACCCTTAGCTGCTGTTATTGTATCGCTCCATCTCATTGCTGGCCTTCCTCTTTTGCATTGACATTCTACCTTGCCAAGCATGATGTCTTTCTCTAATGATCTCTCTCTTCGCATAGTGTGTCCAAAGTATGAAAGTCGAAGTCTTGTCATCTGAGCTTCTAAAGAAAGCTTAGGTTTGATCTCCTCTAGTACTGACTGGTTTGTTCTTTGGGCAGTCCATAGAATACACAGTATTCATCGCCAGCACCATAATTCAAAGGCATCAATTTTCTTCCTGTCTATCTTTTTCACAGTCCAACTTTCACATCCATATGATGTTATTGAAAATGCCATGGCTTGAACAAGTCAAATCTATGTATGGAGAGAGACATCTCTGCTCTTGAGAATCTTGTCTAGGTCCTTCATAGCCATTCTGCCAAGAGCAATGCGTCGTTGGATTTCTTGACTGCTTGTTGCTTCTTTATTGATAGTTGATCCAAGTAGGTTAAAGTGGTCAACTATTTTAATTTCTTCTCCATCAACAATGAACTTATTCATTTTGCCAGTTGTTAGGATCTTTGTCTTCTTAACATTAAGGTGAAGATCCATTTTAAGACTATATTCCTTGATCTTGAGAAGCAAATGTTTCAAATCGTCTTCACATTCAGCCAGCAATGTGATATTATCAGCATAGCGAAGTTTGTTGATGAGTCTTCCGCCAATCTTCACACCTCTGTTTTCTGGTATACCCATGCTTCTTAATGTGGCCCAGAGTTTCTTATGGTTTACACGGTCAAAAGCCTTGCTTAGTGAATAAAACACATATAGATATCCTTTTGGTATTCTTTTGTCTTTTCAAGGATCCATCTCACATCTGCAATAATGTCTCTGAATTCTCTCCCTTTCCTGAACCCTGCTTGCACTTCCAGCAGTTCTCATTCCAGGTATGGTTGTAGTCTCTGCTGAATGTTCTTGAGTAGAATCTTGCTGACATGTGGGATCAGAGCTATTGTACGATAATTTCCAGAGTCAGTCGGGTCACCTTTCTTCAGTATTGGTATAAACACAGATCTTTTCCAGTCAGTTGGCCATGAATTTGTCTTCCAAATTTCCTGGCAGAGCCTTGTAAGTATGGTAATAGCTTTATCTGATTGCTGTAATAACTCAATGGGAATGCCATCAATGCCCGGTGCTTTGTTCTTTGCTAAGGCTTTCAATGCTAATTGAGCATATTGGCTGAAGGAAATTTTTTAATATTAAAGAGGATAAGGCAGAAGGGACACCTTGCAGCTGTGAGTAAGTGGATGACTTTTCCAGCCGATTTTGACCTGTAACTGTCTGTTTGCAAGGTATGACAAACTATCCAAGAAAGGCGTCTCTTAAGCCTAGAGCATAAAGGTGTTGAATGAATAAGTTGTGAGGGACAGAGTCAAAGGCCGCTCTGATATATAAAATATGAGTACAAACCCTGAATTAGGTTGCATGCATTACTCAGTTTCCATCAGATTGCCTCACACCTGTGTCCACTCATCGAACAACTATGCATCTCCAAGGTGCCCAGTGTCTGCTGCTTGTCCCAGGCCTGACTGTGACAGGATGAAGGCATCATGGCAGGAGCCTGGGAAGCTGGCACATACATCGGTGATTAGCATGTTGGCCTTTACCACGACTTGCATGTTCATGGACGTGAAGTTATGGCAGTTTCTGTATGCCCTCTGGTCCTGACCTGGTGTCTTCAGTGTAACATGGGTGCAGTCTATAATACCGATGACTGATGGGAAGCCTGCTGTGTCATAGAATGCCTGCGAGGTGGGGGAGGTGATGTGGTTTCCCATCCTTATCAGCAGGGCACTGGTGAAGGCATCGATGCAGTGGCATGTGGAAGACTGAGTGATGCCTGTAGTGGCACAGACAATGTGCTGGAAGCTTCCTGTAGCCAGAAACCCCACTGCAGTGGTGACTTTCAGAGCCACTGGCAGTGCCTGGCTTTGAGCAGTGGTTGGCTCCAGATCATGGCACAGAATCCCACACAGTTCTGTGATGGTGGCACTGTCCAAGTGATACCATTGGTACACCTCCTCCTTTGATAGCTGAAAGTATGTGATCTTAGGTCTGTAGACCCGTGAGTATGGTACGTGCACCTTTGGCACTGGGTCACTGGCTGCTGCTGTTGCTGCACATTCTGGTGTCTCCTCCTCTGTGCTCTTGTGCATCAGTGGCATCTCCACCTCAATAGCAGCAGTCCCTACACTGCATGGCCGGTTCCTGTCTGTAGTTATTTCAGCTGCACGGGTTTGCTAATGGTGTTTGCTGTGTCCTATGCAGCAAAAACTCTGGCCTAGGCTTACGCGGTTTATGAATGTCAGAATAAAATGGGTATGTGGAAGCCATGACCCCGCTACGCTTTGTTACGCCCTCATGGATATCTGGTTACTACAGGCCGCAGTGCCTGAATTTTGGACGATACCTGTGTGTGTGGAGATGCGGTATAGGCAATTAAAGCCAACATACATGGGTAAGGCAGCTTTTCGGGTGCCTTAGCAATGCCTAAGGTTTACAATATTTGACCCCTAGTATACAGTATTACTTTGCTAAAGAAAAAAGCAGCATAAGATATTTCTTGGTTTTCTTTGGTGACTTTCAATAGGTGGAGTGGAGGCAACATGAGACTATTTTCAAATGAATTTGCCCAGTGGCTAAAAGCATGCACAATACACATAGGTATTTGTGGGTGAAGGGGATAGAATTGGGGCCACAGGAGACAGTGGTCAGAAAGGTTCCTTCTTATTAGTAGGGCCACTTGGCTTTTCTCTTGCTAGACTTGCTTCCTATGAAAGCAGTGATTAGGTTCAGTGCACTAGGTCTGTGGCTTTAAAGAGTGAGAGAAGGTGTTCAGAGTGTGTGAGAGAGAGATCCTTCAAAGAAAGCTCTCCTAATGATTGAGACTTGGCATCTCTGCTTTCCCTCCAACCCCCGACACTAATGTTGCAGACAATAGGTGAACAAGAATATTATAAAGTTATTTTACTGTATCTTCTGATTATACAATAGACTAGATTGGATATACAGTAGTAAACTTTCCTTCCTCAGTGGCATCACATGTTTAAGAAATGTACAAATCTGTCTGTGTGCAGTTTGCACAATTTCCACCAATGCTTAAGACAAAACGCAGTTCCCAATTGGCAAACTGTAAAGGCAGAATTTTCCTAATACCTAATTTTCCTTTCCTGATCCCCTACCTACCTTTGCAGGAAGCACAAGCCCACTAAATCTTTACAATTCCTAGTTGTAAAGCTTAAAGCGATAGCATTCTCAATTTTTATTTTGTGCTTTCAATTAGCAAGCCACAGCATTCCTTCCTCATTTTCTTAAAGTCAGACTTAAATCTGTTTTTGTCAATCTTTTTTTTTCTGCTTTAAAGTTCTAAGCCCCAAGACACCTTCCTCATTCCCTCAAAAACAGACTTCACAATGATCCTTTTTGCAGGGGGGGGGGGGGGGTTCTGCTCTAAACTGCTAACCCCTGCAAGCACCCCTTCCTTATTCTCTCAAATTGGACACAAAATGGTTCTCTAGGATTTCCACTGGGCTGCGTGTTCCAGCCTCGCTGTGACATCATTGGCCATGGGATCTGCAGAACTCAGGCAGGGATATCTTTCTCTGATTGCTTGTCAAAGATTTACAGCATGATTGCCTGAAGTGCCTTTTCCTGGCTGATGGTGACCCTTCCTTGACCTTTTCCCCCTCCCAGATTGTTTTCCTTGTGCAGGTCGGCGCTGCCAAAGTTAATGAATGGAAATTCAGAAAAATTTTCTGGGCGCATGCTTTTACTTAATTGGTTTGGGAATGAAGCGAAAATATAGATTTTAGTCTTTTTTTGCCATTTATATGAAAACTAATGCACATACCTAGTGATTATTTTAGCACTACTCTGTAAAATTGCATATGTTGGAAATTTTTATTACTTTGAATGATAATGAGTCGGGATCCTATGAAAACTTGCTACAGTGTGTGCAATGGTGTCATGAGGTATATGGGTTAAGTCCGCTTGGCATTATGAAAAAAAGACTTGCTTTGTTTAAATGCTAGATTCAGCTGGCCAGGGAAAATGATAGAATAACTTGAGATATGGCAGTGGGAACATTATACTACTGAACATGATTAGGACGGGGGGCAGGGGTCCCAGGCAGCCACCTGTAGCCGGGTGCATGACCCAGGAGTTGGCGGGCCCCCTGCCCCATTTTTTTGGCTTAGTGGCTGTAGGGGCGAGTCCTAAGGCCGGCAGGTCCAGCCGCTCACTTGGCGTTGGGGGGGGGGGGTATGAGGAGAGGATTACAATGATGTGGTTTTCAAAATGACTGACTCCCTTCTGAGTTTCGGAAGGTCCTGTGGGCCGACGTGAGGCCGACACGAGCCGACGCGAGGGAAGGGAAGGGCCAGGGGAGGCTATTTTGCTTACCACTCAAGGGGCCAGGGGAGGCTATTTTGCTTACCGCTTTCCTCCTCTCCTGCATTGGGCTGCCCCGGTGTGTGGTGGTGGTTTTTGTTTGGGGTGGTTTCCTTTTGGCGTGGGATTTCAGTTGGTGGGCTCCTCTCCTGCATTAGGATGCTGGCTCTGCATCCCCTGTTGTTTGAGCCCCTGTCTGTGTGCTTATGCTTCTTCAGGACATGCCTCCACGATGTGAGAAGGCCGCCTTAGTGTCAGCGGCTTCGGCTACTCCTCCTTTGGTAGCAGCAGTCGGGCCATTTGAAGGATCGGTGGCACCGAGTGAGCCAGTTCCTACAGGGCCTCCTGCAGCATTGGGTTGTGTAGTTGGTGCAGAGGTAAGTGCTGGACTAAACCAGGTTGTGGAGGAGCACATGGGGGAGGCTGAGGCAATGGGGACACTACCTCCTGCGCGTTCTTCCAGGGGAAGGGGGATGCTAAAGGCAGCCAACGTGGGGCCAAGTTAAAGGCTAGGCAAGAGGCTTGCTGAACTTCAGAGTGTCTGTTGATCCTGGGGTGGGGCCTGAATTGGTAGGCCTTTCAGTTTCTGACTCTAGAGGAAGAGGGGCTGGAAGCCTGTCAATGCGTCCTCTGTGGGGAGATTCGATTTGGAGGCTGCTGGGGGTTTGGAGGGGGGGGAGGATTGGGGGCTTGAGGGTGGTCACTGTGAGGCCTTCTGGTGGGGGGGGGGGGCTCGGGGGACCTGTCACACTACCCGTGCCTTCCTTTGGCTTCAGATTCTCCCGAGGGTTTCTGTGGGGACTTTGGGCTGGTTACCTCTTCTCAAGGGGCAACCTTTGTTGGGGACCGGAGTCAGGTGGGGCTCCCTACCTATCCAGCTGGGTTTTTAAGTATGCCCAGTGGCTCTCACTGTCATGGGGTGGGGGGATCTTTGGAATTACAGGTTGGGGGGTCAAGGTCTGTCCAGGCCTCCTTAGCTTGGGCGAGTAAGTGGTGATGCCACTGCTTGGCTGGCTGCTGGGCCCACCACCCCTTTTCCTCCTTTGGTTTCTTCCAATGTGTCTTTGAAGTGGCAGCATTGCCTGGACCATGGGAGCGGAGGCTGGGAGGGGCCGGACACTGGCGAGGTGCAAGGCTGGCCTGGACCTTGTCGAACTTGTGATGGGACGGTGCAAGCAGTGAAGCAGTTCTGCTGCCCAGATCAGGGTCGCCTGCCCCAGTACTGTACATGGTACATTCTGCCTCAGGTGAGATGGCACTGGGGTTGGAGAAGGACAAGGGGGTGGGTTGGGCGAGTGGTTTGAGAGGGCCCAGGTTGGGCAAGTCCTCCAGGAAGCAGAAGCATTCTCGTTAGTGCTGCTAGGGCTCTAATTCCGCTTCTACTACCTCCTCTCCCGATTCATCCTCAACTTTGGGCCCTGCGGGGACACAGGAGCCTGGTACTGCTAGTGCTGTTGCCGTCAGGGTGGCGAGTGGGTGGGGCCCAAATTTGGTGGCCTTTTCTGAGTTATGTGAGGGTGTTCCACAAGCTCTTCATCGTAAGATTCAGAAGAGATGCTACATTGATATTTTCCGCCTCCTTGAGGGGAGGAAGTGGTCCCGGGAGAGCAGGAAGAAGTGGAAGGAGGACGAGAAGGCTGGTAGGCTCAAGAAAGTTTTGCGTAATATGGTTAACCGGATTAGGGTTTTCTTGCATTTAGCTAGTGTTTGGGGACATCATATGCTGGAGCAGTATGAGCTTCTCCTGTCATACACCGACTCGATACTGGAGGCTTCTCAGACCCATGACAAGGGGTGGGCCGCGCTGAATTACAATGAAAAATCTAGGGATAAGTTTGAGGAGAACACGCATCTGTCCTGAGGGACTCCGGACATTAATTTGTGGATGATGCAGATGTCGATCCAGGTGGGTTCAGCAGGCAGTGGATCCGGGAAGGGTGGGCTTGCAGTGGCAGCTGGTTCCTCCTTTCAGGCAGGGGCTGTTGGAGCACACTAGAAAGCAGATGGAGGGGGAACCAGCGCCATCTATTGGAGGTTCAACAAGTTCTCCTGCCCCTTTACAGATTGTAAATTCTGCCATGTCTGCTCCTCGTGTGGAGGTGGGCATTTGGCTCTCAAATGCAGCCAAAAAGGGAGCCCCTGGGGCACCAAACGCATCAACCAAGTGATTCAGATCTTTTTGGCATGGCCCATACTCCCATGCGGTTTGAGGCCATGCGGCCTTGGCTGCTTTGTTACCCGCATCGGTGGACAGTTATTTTGGAGAGTGGTTTTCATTTTGGTTTTGTGATATTAGTTCAGGGGATGGCCAGTAGTTCAATGGCGTGCAACGTGTGTTCGGTGCAGCATTTCTCGGCAGTGATGCAGGATAAATTAGCTGGGGAGTTGGGTCTGGGCAGGATTTCTGGCCCTTGTGGTGAACGGCCTTTTCCAATATTTGTTGTTTCTCCTTTGGGGATGGTGTCCAAGAAGGAATCTGGGAAATTTTGCTTAATACACAATCTTTCTTTTCCCCTGGGTGCATCAGACAATAACCATATTCCCAAGGCATCTTGTGCAGTCTATTATGCATCCTTTGACTGTGCTGTCACCCTGGTCTTACAATGCAGCCCAAGTGTTTTTCCTGCTGGTTGCTGGTTCAACGGATGGGTATTCCTAATGTGGTTCACAATTTGGACAATTTTTTGTTTGTGGGGCCTTCTCATTCAGATGCATGTAGTTTTCTTCTTGATAATTTCCTAAACTTGTCCAGGAAGTTTGTCATCCCTTTGGCCACGGGGAAGATGAAGGGTCCTAGGATGAAGCTCACATTTCTTGGTATTGAGGTTAATATGGTGGAGATGGTGGCCTGACTTCCCACTGATAAGGTGTCCAAACTGCAGGCTTTGGTGGCATCTGTTGGGTTGGCCAGTAAGATAACCCTGCAGTAGATGCAGTCTTTAGTTTTGCTTGCAGAGTGATTCCAATGGGCCGAGTATTCTCCCGTAGGTTGTCTGCGGCTATGTCTGGAATTGTTAAGCCACACCACTGCATTCAGGTGACCAAATGCATGCACGAGGATCTCTGGGTTTCGGACTCCTTTTTGTGGGAGTTCAATGGGACGTCTATTTTGCAGGTGGGGGCTTGGGTTTCAGTATCTATTTTCAAGGTTCTTGGTGCAACAAGCGATGGCTCACTGATTGGCAGGATTCAGAACTTACCTGCATCATCACTTTCTTGGAGCTCTTTCCGATTGTGGTGGCATTTAAGTGGTGGCTGGACAGGTTGCACAACCATAAGGTGATATTCTGGTGCAATAATGCAAGTGGGCACTGTTCCGGATCTTGGCACCAGGAGCAGACGCAGATGGGTTCATGGTCACAGCGCACTTTTGGCAGATTGGCTCTCTGGGATGCCGAGTCTCCTGAAAAGGTCGATGGTGTTGGCTACATGGTCAGTGTATTGTAGGGATTATGACAGGGTGGTGTCTTTCCTGGTGGCTTAGGGTTGGCAGCAGGGTAGGGTGATGGAGCATTTACTAGGCCAGTATATTGTTTTTGTGAAAGGCTATGGCGTGTCCAAGTCGGCGGCAAGCTCTCACTTGGCGGGCATTGCATTTTGCTTTAGAGCAGCTGGCTGGGGTAACTCTTTGGGGTATTTTTGATACACAGGCTATTGCAGGATTGGGAGCGGTCTTCGCCAACCCTGCATGACACCAGGTGCCTGATTTCTGATGACTTTCTGTTGAGGTTGTATGGTCGACTTTTGGAGGATCTGACTTGGATCTTGACTCCTTATCTTTCTCTATACCCAGTCCCTTGGTGAACTCATCTTTACCCATGGCTTTCAGTATTATTTTTACAGTGATGACTCCCAGATATACCTCTCTACATCTGCAATCTCTTTCGGCAATCCAGGCCCGGATCTCTGCCTTGCTTTCTGACACTGCTGCTCGGATGTCTCACCACCGCTTGAAATTGAACATGGCCAAAATCGATGATCTTATTTTTACCCCTAAACCTTCCTTTCCCCTTTCTCAGTCTCTTTAGATAACTCTCTACTCCTCCCTATTTCCTCACTTTACAACTTTGGGGTTGCCTTTGATTTCTCATTCTCCTTCTCCACACACATCCAATTAATAGCTAAAACCTGCCATTTCTTTCTCTATAACATCAACAAAATTTGCCCATTCCTTTCTGAACACACTACTAAGACACTGATCAACTTTTTAGTCACCTCCCATCTAGACTATTGCAATCTACCTCTTGCTGATCTTCCTCTGAATCATCTCTCTCTCCTTCAATCTGTTCTACACTCTGCTGCATGGCTAATCTTCCGCCAGCCTCATCATGCTCATATTACCCCTCTTCTCAAGTCACTTCATTGGCTCCCTATCTGTTTCTGCATCCGGTTCAAACTTCTCCTGCTGACCTATAAGTGCATTCATTCTGCAGCTCCTCACTACCTTTCCTCTTTTATTGCTCCCTGCACCCCTCCTTGGGAACTCTGCTCTTCCTGCAAATCACTTCTATCTGTGCTCTTCTCCTCTATTGCTAACTCCAGACTTTGCTCCTCTCAGCTTGCTGCTCCTTATGCCTGGGACAAACTATCTGAGTCTGTACATCAGGTGCTTTCTCTGGCCCTTTTCAAATACAAAACTCACCTCTTCGCCGCCGTTTTTGGATCTTGATTCTCCTAATCTCCTTTGTGTTTCATTACCATTTCCCCTAGATGTATCCGATTTCTACAGCTACTGTGTTGCCTGTCTTGACAAGATTGTAAGCACTAATAAGCAGGGACTGTCTTTCACAGATGTCTGTGCAGCGCTGCATATGTCTTGTAGCACTATACAAATGTTCAGTAGTAGTAGTAGTAGTAGTAGTAAGCCATTGTCTTTGTATGAAGCAGCCCTTTTTCGTGTGGCTTTTTGCCTGACATTTTTGGGGCTTTCCGGGTTAGCAAGCTGGTGGCTGAGTCTGCTCATGTGTCCTCCGGTTCTGGTATGTTGCTGGAGCATGTGCGAGTTAGGAATGGACAAATGTGCATTTTGTTACCCAGGTCAAAGACCGACCAGTTGGGAAAAGGGCTATGGGTGGTTTTGAATGCAATTGAGGGATCTGTCACTTGACTAATGGCTGGTTTGCAAATCTACTTGGCCGTGCTCATTCATGTCAATTTTCACCCGCTGATACGCTTTCAGTTCACAGTTGTATTGAGAATGGTTTTACGACACTTGCCTCTCATTATTTTCACATTGTTGCTGTTAAGAGTGCGGTGGCAGCTGACTTGGCGGATCCCATTTACACAGAAGATTGGCAGATAACTAGCAAAGGTCTTGGAATGCTATGTTCATTTTTGAGGTCGGGGGGGGGGGGGAGGGGTGACCAAATGATTGCTAATTCTGTTCTCTTTGCGGTATCTGTACTATTGGCTGATCGGCCATTCTTTTGTCCACTGGGCTGGCCAGCAGGCTGTGGTGCGACTGATGGGTCCTAATTTGGACTTACTTTGGCTGAGGTGTCTGATGTGGTGCGGTGAGCGCGGCCTGTGTTGGAGCCAGCTCTGACCCTTATTGCGACATCATACCCAGTTGAGCAGCTGCCCAGTTGGAATCCTCCTTCATTTGCATGGCAATGATTTGTTTTCATGAACATGCAAGCAGCTAATCTGGGCTGTAAAGAGGGACGGTGGAAGTTTTGTGGTTATTTCCTGGGGTGATGTTGTTGAGGTTGGACATCATTCCAAAGCCTTCCTCTATATGGACCAGAGATGCTGGTCTCGGATGTTAGCAAAGATTAATCGCCAGATTGGGCATTAGGTGTATGAGCAAGTGGGCTATCAGAGAATGCACCCATGGGTGGAGGTGGAATGTGTTGGCCTTTTCAGGCAGGATGGTGTTCACTTGTCCCTGGTGGGTCAAAATTTACTGCTCAATTACTGGCAGGAGGCTTTGGAATTTGTTGTCCAGAGGGACTCTTGATGGTCGCAGCTTTAGGGTGGGGGTGATGCAGAGACAATTTTCTTACCCTGCGCTGCGCCGATTACCTGGAAGTTTCCAGGGGCTGGAATCTTTGGCGTATTACTGTTGGACATTGGTTGGGTGATAATGGCTCGGATATACATAGGTGGGTGTGGCCCAGGATTGGGTATGCTTGGAAGCTTGTCTACCTTTGCTAGTAGCAAGGTGAGGTTGATGTGTGTGTGTGTGTGTGTGGGGGGGGGGGGGTTGATTTGCCACTGGTACGACTGTGGAAGAGGGTGGAGATAGTCTCACCTTGCTAGTAGTATGGAGGGTGAGGTACCGGATCTGGTTTTATATTTTATATGTTGGCTATTAATCCATGCTGTTTCATGAAGTTCATATGTTTGGAATTTAATAAAGCTGCGACCAGCATGTTCCCAAGAATGTGTCTGTTCAGTTCTGTCCGGATGAAGATGGGGGAGAGGAGGAGGAGGAGTAGGGTTGAGGGGATTTGGTTGAGGGCCAGGGGATGGGGGGGGGGGGAAGGGGGTATGGTATGATTGGGCAGGGTAGGGGATCCGCCTGGGTCCATGCTACCTTGCTTAATTGTCTATCTTAGAGTAATTTTAGTGCTTGACAGATCTTTTAAAGGCAAATTATCAAAACACTACCATTTGGCTGGCCCAGTGCATTATTTTAACTGTGCACTGCTTTCCCTAGTACTGTACCTGGGCCAATCAATAAAGCTTAAGTGATGAATGTGCTCCAGCCTCCAGCTTGCCTTCCTGCAGGATGGTTCTCTTTATATCATTTTTGTGGCGGCAGAGCCCATGCTGCTATAGATTTCATGTACTTGTATCATTACACACTTGATTGCCTGCTTGGGTGAGACAGTAGGGGCTGATGAACTGAATAATCTTTGAGAAACCATTTGAATATATTATTTTTTTTTACCCTTGGTAACTTTAGCAGATGACTTCACGCTATAGGAGATGTACCGTGGAAAGGTGGGTAGGTGGGGTGGGGGGGAGAAGAGTTAGGGCTCCAGTATTAGAAGGAATGTGGTAGTGATGTATAAGCAACCGTATGAATGATTTGGCCTGCAGAGAGCAAGTACTGTCTCAGCTGCTGTTGCTCGTGCCTCTGTGACCGACGTGGAGTGATACTGCTGAGGATTTTCTCACTAGGATACCCCGTTTTCGAGACTTTTTCCCCCCTTTTCATTTTTTGCGGAATCTACTTCCTGCTGCTAAATAATAATAATTCTAATAATAACCACCAGGAAAAACACTGGCAAGTCTAGAAACAAGAGCAAGAGAGAGAATATTTCCCTGCAACAAGAGGATGTGAAGGGGGGCTAACGGAGTAGCAACGCTGGATCAAGGTAGGAGAAGGTATTTCCTATGCAGGGCTGAGCAAAGCCGGCAGTCTGTCACTGTAGCATTTCATTTATTCTTCTGTTTTTTTGTAGCGTTACCAGGCAGTGATCACTTGGTTATTCAACCTCTTCCCACCGAGATCTTGTCTGGGAGGATTGTTGCAGGCGTTTAATTTTAAAGGATTATTTTAGACATAAAGTGGAGGAAAGGAATATATCAGTCTCTGCTTTGAGGGTTGCGAAATCGTCTTTACAAGAACGTGGTTCATTTTGCTACTCGGCTGAGGTTTCCGTTTCTTTTTTTTCTTCTTTATTTTTCCCCAACGTGTATATTAGAACTTCAAACCTTGATTTTTACCTGCCAAACTGTGAAAGCTGTGATATTTATCAGCCCGTTCTGTAATCCGTACACGTTGCATGACATACAGAGTCTGATAAAAGAGACGAAACTTGAGACCGAGTGCTGGGTATTTGGGCTTTACTCTAGCTTAAGATGCAGAAAATATAAATAGATGTGGAAATACGGATTATGTGTTTGTGCAGGAAGGATCCTCTCAGTGTAACGTTTAAGACACTTTCAATAGCAACCAGATGCCCCCCGACATGTTCAAGGGAATTGTGATTATTGTCCTCATCTCATCAGGGTATGGTTGTATGCACTGAATGCTCTCTCCTCTTAGCAATTATAATATCTGTATTTTTTTTACCTATCTAAATGCGTTTCCTGTCAGGACAGGCTACAACCAACAAAATAGTGGTTTTACAGAAATGCAGATCTTGTTTATACCATGGTCTTTCAGAGCGATGCCTCCTTGAAAATTAGGTTATCAATCAGCTGGAGTGGATGATCAATTAGGAATAACCTTGTTGAAAGATAATTAAGAGAGTGTGTGCTGTTTTTTTTTTTGGGGGGGGGGGGGGGAGGGGGTAATGATATGGTATACATTCAGATTTCCATCAGCTCCTATCTCTATACTACGTGCGGGCTCGCTGGTCTTTAGGTGATAATCCGTTTGCTATTTGAAAATGTCTCGTGCCTGACCTAGCTTAGCAATTGTGTTATGATTTAAAAGGGGGGCGTTACATACATTAAAAAAAATCCATCTTAAGGGATGCCGCCGTTCCTGCTGTTCCAGTCCCGAGACTTTTCCTGCTTTCCTCTACAAGATCTGCGTGTTGCCTGCCCACTTGCTCTGCATGCTCGCATTACACCAAATGAATATTAGTTGCCTGTCCTAGGGGTATTATAATGGGAGTTTAAAGCCTTGTGTCTCGCCAACACCCCTCCTTTTACCCGTCTGGTTTAACAGACTAATGATTAAATGCGTGCAAATCGAAGCCAAATATATTTCCGGGTCTCAGAAGTTCCTCTTCTGGTCTACGTTTCTTTTTATTGCTAGAGAGATTTTTTTTTACACTGCAGTATTACCATACAGCCATATTAAAAAGGTCCTTGGAAGAAATAACCCCCTAACACTGCAGATTCATCTTCGGTGCACTTTATTCCGTAAATGACGTCAAAGGGACTGATAGGAAAGGTTTCAATATTGCCTCCCCCCCCCCCCCCCCCCAGTGATTTTAAAATGCTGATTGTAGTTTCGTACGGAAGAGGGAAATTCAGAGATGTACAGAGCCAGCATTTCCACTGGTCTCCCCATAACGTTGTTGTTCGTCATCTTTTTTTCAACAGGTTTTCGGCTATAGGTTGGTTTTCTTCTCTAAACAGAGGCTCACAATGTAGTCACTTAAGAGAATACATTTGTAGGTCTGATTGGTGTATTTAATGTGTTCTGTCAAACAGAGACAACGTTCTCATTCTAGAGTCCTGCTGTATCCTATATTGTGATGTCACTGGAACAAGGAATAAATAAAGGGCAAGGACCATTCCCCTTCTGCCCCTCATTGGACTATATAGCAGCTGAATAATTCGATAGGAGACATTATTTCATAGGAGTCAGTTCTTCAAAATGATTGGGGGTGTTTTGTTTAAACTCCATACAAATAGCCTCTCTCTGGACACAGTGAAGAAACTACGGAACTGTCGTGTTTTAAAAGGAGGGGGAGTTGGGGATTTAACTTAGTCACAGCATACAGTAGGGAAACTTGCTACATCAACTAGATAACACATCTATTCATTGTTATTACAGGCATTGTAGACACTGATAAAGACTGAAAGGAGGACTCTGAGGCAAGTCACCTGCCATGAATCCAACCTATTTCTTGGGTAAAATATGGATTTGGGGTTTAGAGAAGAGAAAAGAGAATAAGGAAGAGTCAAATGAGCAGGGCCTTCCCAGGGGCTGTGCAAGTGTTGCAGTCACACAGGCCACAAGTAGGGAAGGGGCACCGATGTCATCACTGGACTTCCAGGAAGCCCGACCAAAGCAAGTTCCTGCATGCGCCTGGGTGGGGTGGGGTGGGGTGGGGTGGGGGGGGGGGGGAGGGCACCTGGATTGTGAGTTGCACATTTCTAGCTCAGGACAGTCTTGCAAGCGAGTATCATTAAGTTGAATTGTGGGTATTTCTTTTTTCATTGTGAATTGTTACATTGTTATTGTGAATTCCAACCTTTTAAAGAAAAGCTTAAAATATTGCAATTAGAAATCTTTCCTAACTAAAAATAAGGAATTGAAGTTCAAGATGGGGGTCATTCTGAAGAGTGTTTAGCAGGTCTGGATGTGTGATACAGACCCACTAAATGCCCGGATGGATATCCTCCGGCAGAGCTCCCCAACATGTATAGGCAGCTAGTGCAGGGAGCTCTATTCTTGGACAGGAAGGGGTAGTTCTGAGGAGGAGCGAGGGCAGGGAGTGGGCGGGTACCTGACCCTGGATGTTCAGGGCCTATTAAGAGGTCGGTCCTATACATTCAGGGTCGGCCATGTGGAGGTGGAATAAGTCTCTGTAGATGGGGGGTACTTGCAGCAGCCAGCATGGAGAAGCAAGGTGAGGGGGTGTAGGGGTTCCCTTCAGCCCGACCCTAGCCACGGTAGGCCCAATCATGGATTGGGCCGAGAGGAAAGAAGATTATGATGATTGGCTGGGGATCATATGTTGCCCAACTCAACAAGATGCCATACCACCATTGCTCCATGCAGAAGCCTGGCTGGGCTAGCCGTGCAGTGGGATGGACATCCGGTCGGTTGCACTCGATTCTGATCCCGCGGGCACATCTAGCCCCCACGGGATCAAACTCAGGTGCAACCGGGACACATACAGATTTTGGGCTCACGCACAGGCAGGGGACGCCCAGAACGTAATTGCCCTTCACGGGTATCCTGTCTAGCACAACCTTGGTTGGTATGGTCTAAACAGGAAAGTCATTCCACCTCATCTTTTTCAGCAAGGTACTGTAGTTCCTCCTAAATGGGAAAAAGAGTTAGTTATTCAGCGTAATTTATTTATTTAAGATGTATTAACTGTTTTTATGAAGAGATTCACCCAAGGAGATGCACAACAAGTGTAGCTTGAGATGGGCAATGTGCACTATAGTACCAGCATAACTATGGTAAATGACCAAATGTCAGCATAACACAGAATTTGAACAGTGAGAACTTGGAAATAGTCATATTAAATTATAGTAATAGCAAGAATATGATAAGTGTTGGTATCATGTGCATCAATACCGCGGTATGTAACAGAAATACCATGCTTACAATGTAAACACTATACAGTGAAACATGTTAAGGCAAAGGCATTGAGATAAATAGGATAGGTATACAGAAGAAGAAAAATTATACAGTATGTGGAGTCAGATAGGTATGTAGTACTTACTGGTTTCAGAAGGTGTGCAGCTAGCTAGCAAAGGATTTTATAAATGATAACAAATTGATATTTTAGGTTCGGTGAGCCTATTGGAGGCAAGAATAAAATATTAACAACTTGTAAGATAAAATGGATGTTTTATATTTGTACAGGATTCATCAGTGTATATGGACAATACATGTTAGGTTTCTGGTGGGAAACTGTGGCCCTTTGGGTTACAAAAGTGATTATTGCGGACTGCGCCCTTGCCTGCATCTCTAGATATTATACTACCACAATTTACGGCATGTGGAATACTTGCATCCATGTTTTCCTACTCTAAATAATTTCACATTTAAGTGAACACAGTACCCTCAGAAATAAAAGTTTGGCAGCGGCACTTCCTGCAAGGTCTGACAAGATCCAACGAAATAAGAACCTTTGACCAGTCTGTACTTCATAAAGCAAATATAAATAGCTGCAATAGCACGATGATGGGGAAATATCAGTCCCTTTAAAAGGGGAATGTGTGTACCTTTAAGTTTTGTGAAACATTTTCTCCATTGAAGTTAGCATTTGCCCCATTTGATCTCTTAGACTTACAATTTGCTATCGGGTCAATATTCAGCTTGTGGCGGCCAGTGCTGGTAAAGCGCTTGGTCACAGCGGCACAAATGAAACAGTATGTACAAGACCGGTCCGTCCAATAGGTGAACTAGGCAGTTGCCTAGGGCAGCAGTCCCTGGTGGGGGACGGCCATAGACAGTCCCAGTGTGCCATCACCACTGCACTGTGGGCCATTGCCTCGCCGCCCCCGGCATCCAGCCTCTTTGAAGACGTGGCAGGCCTTGAAGCACACGCATGCACATATGTTCTGCTGCTTCTGCCCCCTTCGTCAGGAAGTGTTGGAGGGGCAAGAGCAGCAGCTCATAAGTGCGTGCATGTACTTCAAGGCCTGCCACAGCTTCTGATCATAAGTTGATCACCATCAGCCGCAGCTGAGAGGGGGCGGTGCGGCAACAGTGGTGGAGTGCAGTAGGGGCGGCATATCGGGCCTGCCTAGGGCAGCAAGAACCTTAGGGCCACCCCTGAGTATATACAGCACTGAAACCTGTCTAGCGCTTAGTATCCAGTTTCTCTGCTGACCCTTTTTTTGCTATGTGGTCAGAGGCGATATTCAACCGCTAACCAGATAGAAAAACCGCATAAAGTTAGGACAGTTATTGGCGTATCCTAACTTTCTATTGTTGCCTATCTGGTTAGCAGGCTGAAAATTGCTGCTAATAGGATAGGTGCCGGGACCGCTCCGGCCCCATCAATGGACAGTCCTGGCACTATCTGCGAGGATATTAAGCAGTACTAACCAGTTTGTGCTGCTGAATAGCGGGCTCAGGTCCTGCAAACTCCATAAAACCTTTTGAGTATCAAGCTCTATATATTTAAATTGGTAATGAGTCATTTCAAGCTACTTGTTAACCTGAGTGGTTTGGATTTTGCAAGCCACACCCAATTTTTCTCTTGATGCACATTGGATCAGTTATGCACCAGTCTGATGTGAATCGTGAAGCTCCAAAACTAACCACTGCATCTCCGAGTCCTATGTTTGACCTATTTCAGGAAGCCTGGGTGCGGGTAGCTCTGAGTTATCCATTCACTTGACACCTAATTACAGTAATAGCTGCCAAAAAACAGAAGTTAGCAGATTGCAAGTGTATGAGAGAAATTCATAAAGAAAAAAAAATCAATAAGAGCTCTGTAAATTCTGAGAAATCTTTATCTCCATCTGCTGAGGAACGGGGGAAAAAAAACTTTGACCCTTCCTGAAAATCCTATGTAATAACACATAATGACAGATAAAGAGCAACTGACCCATTCAGTCTCCCCAGGATTCTGGTCCATATTAGAAACATAGAAACATGATGGCAGAAAAAGACCATATGGCCTATCTAGTCTGTCCTTCCATACCAACTACTATAGTCCCTTTTTTTCCTTTAGAGATCGTCTGTGTTTGTCCCATGCTTTTTTGAATTCAGATATTGCTCTCATCGCTACTACTTCCACTGGGAGACTATGCCATGCATCTACCACTCTTTCCGTGAAGAAATATTTCCGCATATTACTCCTGAGTCTACCCCCTTTCACCCTCATCCTATGTCCCCTCATTGCACAGCTTACAATATGTAGCAGCTGCAAGCCTGAAAACCTGGCCACTTGTAGAACCCTGCTTCTTATCCAAGACAGTTGTTGTCTTCCTCTTCCATCATGAATAAATGAAAAAGGCATATACCTATACTTAATCCAAGACCTAGCTGTCCTCTTCCCCCCCTTTCATGTTTTATAGCAATGTGTATTTAGTGCGTATTCAGCTTAGGGAAATTAATCATATGCATATTACTGTACTAAATCGTCCCTTGAAGATTCAAGCTATCCTCTATCAGTATGGTGTCAAATCTTTCAAACTCTGTCTTTACATCTCCATCCTTCTCTGCCTTTGAAAGAGTTGACCTTACTTGGGCAGAGTCCCCAGATAATTTATCTATCTGATGTGCTAACGAATGTTGTACTCATCAGGATTACCTACTGTAGGTCTCCCCCGGTAAGACAGCGATTGATTGTACTGGACCTGCACTGAAGTAGTCACACAGAAACAGTTCCACCACCATTAATGACAGCAACCGCCCGTCTCACCCACATCTTGTGATGGATCTCAATTTGTCTTTATACCATGAAAGATACATGAATATTTAAGTTGCCTTTATCACTTCTTTCCATGTACAGTACGGTACACCCGAAATGAGTTCTGAGATTTTATATGTGTTCTGTAACAGTTTCATAGTAGACTGATTTTATGTAGTACAAAAAAGCAGATTGCTTTTTAATATACTTTTTCCATTAGCTGAACAGAATGCTCCTTTAACTTTATTTTGGGCTCTGTTCAAGTGCTGCAGAATTTTAAGCCAGCGGATATGGTGAAAAGTCCTAGGGTCAGATGCACTAAAGGGCTTTTACCATTGAGGGCCTGATTGTCTCCAAGGGTAAAGTTTCGACAAAGTGGAAAAAAGCCTTGATAAATATGGCCAATTGAATCTATGAAATAAATGCCTAGTATACACAGAGACCTCTTTAGAGTTTCTTTTTCTTTAAATATAAGGCCAAATGTACTAAAGGGTTTTCCCTATTTTGTATTCATAGAAAAAAATACTAGTACATCAGGCATCTAGAAACCTAGCAGTTGCTGACAGACATGTACTTCTTGGCCCACTTGGTTTGCTAAGGATCCTTCTCCCTGTACCACTGCTTAAACTACCATGGTTACTGCCATCTTTCATCTTTAGCATTGTCCTTGCCCTCTGTATCTATCCCAAATGTATTTGAATTCTGTGATTTGGTTATATCACCACCTCTGGTCAAAAATAGGTACTGCAGATTCTGTTTTTTGGTGCGTCAGTAATAAACATTGTGGCGACTACAGCCATCCATTACCCTCTCATTGTTTTATGGATGTACTCACTTTGGGCTTTTTTGTAAAGCAGCCAATAAATTGAAGGAAATAAAGAAACTGTCATATTTTCTTGGAAAACACCTCCCTTTAATGTCATATTATTTCTCCTTGTTCTTGCAAAGTGCTACATATTGTGTTTTACTGATTGCTGCTAGATATTTGAATGTTCCTCATATCCTTTTTTCTTCCATTCAACAGATATGACTAGTATTTTTTATGGAGTGGGTCTGGGCCTATACCTTTTACACACTTGTGGTTTCCAAATTACCAATGTCTTATTCATAGGGCTGTTAGCCTTTCTGTGATTTGCAACCACTTAAGTTATAGTTTAGGAGGTTTCAGCGACATTATGACAAAATAACTTACTGCCACTTTCCTTTCTGAAATTATGAAAAGGGTTTTACCCAGATATCATGCTCTTTCTTTCTTTCATTTTCCAATAGGCGATCTCCAGGAACAAACAGGAATGTAGTCTTCACATATGGGTATTGTTGGTACCGACGGAGCCTGTGCGGGAACACTCCCCAGCGTCCAATAGGAAAGCTTTTGGGAGCATCCCAAAGTGCCTGCGTGCTGCCTTCCCACCTTTCTAACTGTCCCTCTCCAGTTCTTCGTTTTCCGCGGATCCGACAGATCGCATACCCTGTCACCGCAGAAAATTTAGTCTTTAATCTTTGTTTTTGTGGTCGCGTCTGCCTTCCCTTGACGCTATACCGGTACCGCTGGTTCTTTCTTTCTTTCTTCTTCTAAAAAAACAAAACAAAACTATAGTTTCTGAAGTGGTTTACTTCAGGAACTTTTTTTCCTTGGTGCTAGGCACCATTTTGGGCACTAGGTCCAATTTTTCCTTAAAAATGGAAAAACCTACTTCAGGTTTTAAGAAATGTTCTAAATGTGGCGGTGCCATTTCCGTCACCGACACCCATGATTGGTGTCTCAAATGTTTAGGTCCTGACCACTCTATTTCAGAGTGCCTCTCCTGTGGAATGATGTCAAATAGGGGCCGGCAGAACCGAGCTGCTAAACTTAGCTCACTTTTTCCATCAGACGCTGCGTCTGTTGCATCGACATCCTCCAGGGCTTCATCTTCCTCCCATGGATCTCAGGTAACTAAACATAAATCTAGCCGGTCCTCAAATGGTAGATCTCCTTCTAAGTATCAAGATGACTCTGGTGTTGCCCTTGAGGAATTATCACTGGCAAAACTGCCCCGGCAGGAGGCTTCGGCTTCCAAAGCATTAACGGGGTTCCAGGATGTTCTCGAGGCCTCAACCTCGGCAGAACTACTGGTACCATGCTCTGGCGTTCCGGCTGCTTCTACCGGTACCGACACCCAAGCATCGACAGCGTTGATAGACCAGAGATTCCTTGCAATCAAACGCAGTCTAGCGGCTCTTCTCACGGCTTCTGTACCGTTGAAAACGCTTCGGACACCTCAACCGATACCAGTACCGCCACCCGTACTGAGTCATGTGTCTGTCTCCGGCATCGACAGATCGGTACCTGAACAACCCGATATCGACTTCAATCTATACCGGTACTGTGCTTTGCATGATCACCGGGATCGGAGATATTTTGAATCCTCGAATGAGTCTGAAGACTCCAAAGACTCTGCCGATACCAGAGTACTTCTCCCCAAGTATTCCTCTTTGCCTCAGCGCAGAATGTCTCCGCCAGAGGATATGTCGTTTCAGGACTTTAACTGTGATGTGGCCCGAGGCCTTTCCATCATAGTAGCTCCTGAAAAATAGCCTAGGGCAAAGGAGTTGGAAATCCTCCAATACCCTAAGGCTCCCAAAGAGGCAGCTACTCTGCCTATTCATGAGATCTTACATGATCTTATGCTAAGGATGTGGGAAACACCTTTAACCACATCTCCTCATTCTCGAAGACTCAATACCATATATCAAGTTCCACCTTCTCCTGGCTTTCAAAAAACTCAGTTACCACACCAGCTATGAGAAGGATGAAAAGTGCAAAGAGACATGCATCCAATCCTCCAGGTTGTGAATGTAGGACTCTCGATGTCTTTGGGCGTCGATGCTTCCAAGCTTCCATGCTCTCAGCTAGGATCAGCTCCTATATCTTGTATATGGGAATGTTCCTTAAAGAGGTCACAGGGGACTTGAAGCTTATGAGCCCCCTTCTTCCTGATGACAAAAGACAAGACTATCTCACTCTTGTCAAACATGCTCAGGATGTTTCCAAGTTTGTTAATCGTGCAGCCTTTGACTGTTTTGAGTGCATAAGCAGAACCTATGCTATTGCCATTGGTGCACGTCGGATAGCCTGGCTTCAGGCATCAGACTGGGAAATTTGGGTACAGGATAAGTTAGGAAACATTCCTTGCACAGGATAAAATCTCTTTGGCAAGAATTGACAGGAGAAGGCTAATGAAATAGATGCTGACAATATCATATTGGATAGATTGTCCAAATCTACAGCCAATCCTGCAAAGAAAAGATCCTCTAAGAAACCATTTTTCAATAAGAAAAAGAAGATTTATCCTTCCTATACCCAATAGGGACACCGTCCAGGTCAGACTGCCCAAAAGGGACAGCAGCAACAACTTAGACAACAAAAGAAGCCAAAAACTGTTAAACCTCAGCCAGCTCAGTCTCCTCAGGGGCTTTGACTCCTTTCTAGAGAACTTCACCTTCCTGCCCCTGAAGGGTCCAGATCCCTTAACCATCCCAGGCAGGTTATGTCATTTTGCCCACAGATGGTACCAAATAACAGCAGAAAATTGGACTCTGTCCATTGTAAGAGAGGGGTACAAGCTTCATTTTCACAGCCTGCCTCCTCCTACAATTGTAAGACAGTTCAATTCTCAGACCTCTTTCGACAAACTCTTAGGTCAAGAAGTCACAATGCTCCTTGCTCAAGGAGCAATTGAGGAAGTATCCATTACCCATCAGGGTACAGGGTTCTACTCCCCCTATTTCCTTATTCCAAAGAAAACAGGAGGACACAGACCTATTTTAGACCTCAGAGAATTGAACAAATATTTGTTCCGAGAAAAGTTCAAAATGGTCTCTCTAGGAACTCTGCTGCCATACCTTCAAAGTCAGGATTGGCTTTGTTCTCTAGATCTCAAGGATGCGTATACTCATATTCTCATCCATCCAAATCACAGGAGATTCCTCCGATTCCTGTTTCAAGGAAAGCACTACCAATACAAGGTTCTTCCCTTTGGCCTGGCTTCTGCTCCAAGAGTGTTCACAAAATGCATGGCTGTGGTAGCAGCATTTCTCCGCACTCTAGGAATATTCATCTTCCCTTACTTAGACGACTGGCTCATCTGAGCCCCTACAGTGCCAGAAGCCAGCTCTACTCTGTTTCGCACAATGCGAATCCTTCAGTATTTGGGACTGGTCATAAACCTCCCAAAATCTAATCTTGCTCCCATTCAGTCCCTAGAGTTCATAGGAGCTCATCTGGATACCAGACAGACAAGGGCTTTCCTTCCACAGCCCCGCTGTCTTCGCATAGCACAACTAGCTTCCCAAGCAGTGCTCAAACCTTGTCTCACTGCTCGGGAAATGCTACAATTGCTAGGCCACATGGCATCCACCGTGCATGTGTTTCCTTATGCTCGGCTCCATATGCGAGCAGCCCAGTGGACTTTATCCACTAAGTGGACACAGGCCTCAGGTTGCCTGTCAAACAAAATAACAAACTCATACCATCTTATTTCGTCCCTCCAATGGTGGCAATCACCCAGAAACCTTTTGGGGGGGTCTCCTTTCCAGCAACCCCTATCCCAAGCCACCCTAACAACAGATGCTTCACAGGTGGGATGGGGAGCCCACCTGCACGATCTCTCTACCCAGGGTACCTGGACTCCACAGGAGGCCTGTCTTCACATCAACCTCCTGGAGCTCAGAGCAATTTTCCTTGCTTTTCGAGTATTTCACGCCCAGCTCAGCTACAAGACAGTCCTAGTTCAAACGGACAATCAGGTAGCCATGTTCTTTCTGAACAAGCAGGGTGGAACAGGTCCTCTGTCGCTATGCAACGAAGCTTTGCGACTATGGGCCGTCACCAGCATCAGATTCATCTCCTTGCGGTGTATCTTCCAGGCGTTCAAAACTCTTGGGCAGACAAACTCAGTCGAGTTCTGCTTCCACACGAATAGTCTCTCAATGCAAAACAAGTTGCCCAAATATTTCAGATTTGGGGAACTCCGGACATAGACCTGTTTGCAAGTCCGCTGAATGCCAAACCTCCCCGGTTCTGTTCCAGAATTCCGGCTTGATGTTGTCAGGCAAGGGACGCCTTCCTTCTTCACTGGGGTCAGGACTTCCTATAAGCCTTCCCACCCATTCCCCTCATCCCCAAAACCCTATTCAAGTTTCAGAGAGACAGAAGTCATATGATCCTCATAGCTCCACGTTGGCCACGGCAAAAGTGGTACCCTTTGCTCCTACATCTCTCTCAAGCTCCGCCTATGGAGTTGGGATCCCCTCCAGATCTTCTCTCCCAAGAGGACAGGATGCTGTGGCATCCCAATCCCCAGTCTCTGCATCTCAGGGCCTGGTTGCTGAAAGCCTAGAACTTCAGGATCTTAACCTTTCCCAACAGGTAAAGGATATCCTTCATGCTTCTAGGAAACCCTCCACAAGATGCTCGTATGCCTTTAAGTGGAAAAGGTTTACCATATGGTGCTCGCAGAAGGGTCTTAACCCTCTTGCAGTATCTCTGGAATTGATACTGGAGTATCTCCTTCATTTATCAAATGCGAGTATCAAGACAAATTCAGTAAGAATCCATCTTAGTGCTATTGCAGCTTATTACAAGCTTCTAAGTGGACAACCTATTTCCTCTCATCCTCTCATAGTGAGATTTATGAGAGGCCTTCTTTTAACAAAGCCTCCCATTAAGCCACCACCAGTGGCATGGGACTTAAATCTAGTGCTCGGGCAGCTCATGAAACCACCCTTTGAACCATTAGCCACTACATCTTTGAAATTCCTTTCCTGGAAAGTCATCTTCCTCATTGCAATCACATCAGCATGTTGCATCAGTGAATTACAAGCGTTAGTGGCTGATCCTCCTTATACAAGGTTCCACCATGATAAGGTAGTTCTTAGGACTCATCCACACTTTATGCCAAAGGTGGTTTTGCCTTTCCATTTAAACCAAGTGGTTTACCTTCCTGTATTCTTTCCGAGGCCTCATGCCTCCAGTGCAGAAAGGAACCATCATACCTTGGACTGTAAAAGAGCTTTGGCCTTTTACTTGCAAAGGACACAGCAATATAGATTGTCCTCCCAACTCTTTGTTGCTTTTGATCCTAGTCATTTGAGACTTCCAGTTTCCAAAAGAACACTGTCCAACTGGATTGCACAGTGCATATCCTTTGCCTATGAGAGTAAGAACCTTCCTCTTGAAGGCCATGTCACCGCTCACAATTTGAGAGCCATGGCAGCCTCAATGGCTCATCTTCACTCTGTGTCTATCGACGACATCTGTCGAGCAGCTACTTGGGCGTCTGTACATACCTTCACAGCCCACTACTGCTTAGACAAGGACTCCCGCCGGGATGCCTTGTTTGGCCAAGCTGTTCTTCAACACCTTTTTCAGACTTAATCAACTCCTACCCACCGTCCCTGGTAGGATGCCAAAGATCCATGGGGGGAAGTGGGTCCCTTTCGCAAGGGCTGACAAATTCCTGGGGCCATCTCCCTGGCATCTCCAGCTAGGGAGTCTCCATATGTGAAGACTACATTCCTGCTTGTTCCTGGAGATAGCGTAGTTACTCACCTGTAACAGGTGATCTCCGGGAACAGCAGGAATTTAGTCTTCACAACCCGCCCACCTCCCCTAGGAGTTGTATCTCTCTCTCTTTCTCTCTCTCCCTCTCTCTTTTGTCTCAGCTATAAACTCAACTGGAGAGGGACAGTTGGAAAGGCGGGAAGGCAGCACGCAGGCGCTGTGCGATGCTCCCAAAAGCTTTCCTATTGAACACTGGGGAGCATTCCCACGCAGGCTCCGTCGGTACCGATGATACCCATATGTGAAGACTAAATTCCCGCTGTTCCCGAAGATCACCTGTTACAGGTGAGTAATTACACTATATGCCCGCATCAGCCTTGAGAATAAAAACAAAATTTAGTCTGGTTTGGATTTGGACCTAGATTTATTCCAGTGGTTCAGATTTTATATATTTCTCCAAAAGCACAAGTTATGGTTAGTCTTCACTTTCAGATAAGTGTCAGCTACAATGGGGAACTAGACAAAGTTGTCCATTATATCTTCTTTTATTTGATCTTTCTCTAGAGCCCTTGGCAATACCTATTAAGCAACCTGTGGAGGTTCAAGGGATTAGGAGTAGGACAAGGGAAGGCAAGTGGAGTGGAGGAGTGGCCTAGTGGTTGGGGCAAGGTACTTCAGGCCGGAAGGTCGGGGGTTCAAATGCCACTAGAGGACAGCAACCTTGGGCCGGAAGGACTGGGGTTTCTAGTCCCACAGGTGCTCCTTGTGGTCTTGGGCAAGCCACTTAACCCTCCATAGCCCATGTTCCCTGTAAAATAGTTATCTCCAAGTTATAATGCCCTGTTCAATGTAATTTCAGTTTGTTCAATGTAAACCACACTGATGCAGAATAGCGCGGTATATAAGAGAATGTAAATAAATAAATAAAATACACACTATCTGTATACATTATAGTCTGCTTGTCAATGGACTCTATACTTCAACTGTTTTACAGATGATTTAAAAATTTGTGACTTTTTTGGGATATAGATTCAGCTGGACAAAGACTGAGCTACTCTCCTTAAATGAGTTTGTCAATGGAAGGATAATTCTCTCTCAAGTATTTAGGAGTACAATTTGCAAGGATGCTTCAGGAAACTATGGCACAAAATGAAGACTTTCAGCCTCAGTTTCACTCCTTTCCGTCTTTTGAAGTCCACTCTATCCGACCTTTTACTCCACTACCTCTCCGATTAGCTGTTATTTATTGACTCCCTGACAAATCCACCTCTGTCTTTCTCTCCGACTTTGACTCAAGGTTTTCCTTCTTTCTGTATTCATTTCCCCCCCTTATTGTCAGGGATTTTAACATTCATGTTGATAACCCCTCTGACCCTTATGCTTTTAAGCTCCTCTTCTTTACCTCATCATTCAACCTCCAGCTTTGCTCTACTGCCCCTGCTCACCAGCAAGGCCATTGCCTCGACCTTGTATTCTTCTTTAATTGCTTACCATCAAACCTCTGTACCTCACTTCATCCCTTATCAGACCATCATCTGCTAAGCTGCACTCTTCATCACCTGCCACCTCAACCTTATACTGACTCCAACGTGCTTTAGAAATCTTCATGCTATTAACCCGCTGGCTCTCTCCTCCACTGTCTCATCACCTCTTTCAACCACGATGTCATCGGTGTCTGTTGATAAGGCAGTAGCTTCCTATAACACTGCACTCTCCTCTACTCTGGAGGCTCTTGCTCTACCCATGCCACATCCTATGAGGCGTAATATTTCTGTGCCTACTCAGTTGAGCATGCTTGGCTCAAAACCCGCACCTTTGCGGATTTTCTACACTTCAAATTCATACTTGTCTCTTTCCAGTCAGCCATAGCACTCGCCAAACAAGACTATTATGACCATCTAAATCTTTTGCCTCTGACCCTTGCCATTTCTTTACAACTCTTAACTCTCTCCTCAAGGTGCCTCTGCCTCCAACCCCTCCCTCACTTTCTGCCCAAATCCTGGCTGACTACTTCCATGACAAAATCCACAAGATCACACTCCAATTCCTCTTGAAGTCAGATACTTCCCCTCCTCCCCCTCTTCACTCCCAACTTTCTCCCCTACCTCTGCTACCCTTTCTTTCTTTTCTATGATCTCTGAGGAAAACAACTCACCTTGTTTCCTCATCCAAACTCACTACATACCTCTCTGATCCTATTACCACCTGTCTTCTTAGCTCCATCTCCTCCACTGTAGTCCCTTCCATCTCTCATATTCTTAACCTATCATTCTCCATTGCAACATTCCCTGCAGCCTTCAATCATGCTGTGGTCACTCCTCTCCTCAAGAAACCCTCACTAAACTCTACCTGTCCTTCTAGCTATCGACCCATCTCCCTCCTCCCTTTCATTTCTAAACTACTTGAACGTGCGGTTTACCACTGTTGCCTCGAGATTCTCTCCTCTAAAGCCCTTCTGTATCCTCTAAAGTCTGGCTTTTATCCTTTACATTCTACCGAAATGGCTCTTGCCAAAGTCTTCAGTGACCTGTCCCTGACAAAATCCAAGGGCCTTTACTCTATCCTCATCCTTCTTGACCTTTCTGCTGCGTTTGATACTGTTGACCACAACCTTCTTGAATCCTTGTCCTTGCTTGGTTTTAAGGGCTCTGTGCTATCCTGGGCTCTCTTCTTATCTCTCCCATCGCTCCTTCAGTGTTTGTTCTGGTGGATCCTCCTCTACTGTTATCCCACTCTCAGTTGGTGTACCCAAGGTCTGTCTTGGGTCTATTCTTCTCTCTCTCTACCCAGTCCCTTGGTGTACTCATCTCTTCCAATAGCTTTCATGCTGATCATTCCCAGATATACCTCTCTACACCTGCAATCTCTTTTGGCAATCCAGGCCCGGATCTCTGCCTGCCTTTCTGACATTGCTGCTTGAATGTCTCACCACCGCTTGAAATTGAACATGGCCAAAACTGATCTTCTTAGTTTTTCCCCCTAAACCCTCTTGTCCCCTTCCTCCTTTCTCAGTCTCTGTGGATAAATTTCTACTCCCTGTTTCCTTAGCTCACAACCTTGGGATCGTCTTTGACTCCTCTCTCTCCTTCTCCACACAAATCCAATACATAAAACCTGACATTTCTTTCTCTACAACATCAACAAAATTCGCCCATTCCTTTCTGAACACACTACTAAGACACTTATCTACTCCTTAGTCACCTCCAGTCTAGACTATTGTAACCTACTCCTTGCTGGTCTCCCTCTGAATCATCTCTCTCTCCTTCAGTCTGTTCAACACTCTATTGCACTGATATCTTCCACCATCCTCATCATGCTCATATTACCCCCCTTCTCAAGTCACTTCATTGAATCCCTGTTTATTTCCGCATCCAGTACAAGCTTCTCCTGCTGACCTACAAGTGCATTCACTCTGCAACTCCTCGCTATCTATTCCCTTTTATCTCTCCCTACAGCCCTCCTCGGGAACTCCGCTCTTCTGGCAAATCACTTCTTTCTATGCCCTTCTCTTCTATTGCTAACTCTAGACTTTGTTCCTTTCACCTTGCTGCTCCTGATGCCTGGAGCAAACTACCTTAATCTGAACATCAGACTTCATCTCTAGTCCTTTTTAAATCCAGGCTGAAAACACACCTCTTTGATGCCGTTTTTGGATCTTGATTTACCTAATCTCCTTTGTGTTTCCTTACCATTCCCCCTAGATGTATTCTATGTCTACAACTACTGTGTTGCTGACTGAACTAGATTGTAAGCTCTGTCTTTTAGATGTGTCTGTGCAGCGCTGCGTATGTCTTATAGCGCTATACAAATGTTCAGTAGTATTAGTAGTAGTAGTGTTTTCAATAGTGAGTGGATGACTTGGTCTTGAAAAAGGCCATGCTGGGGCAAGTTAGAAGTAATAAAAATGGTAGTTATGCTGAAACTGAACTGCCTTCTTAGTATGATGCCTCTGACCCTTTCAAACCAGATTTATAAATAAAATTGAATCCACATTGCAGGGCCAGTGCAAGATTTCTGGTGTCCCACTGCAACCTATAGATTGGCACCCCCTCCCTCATTACTCTTAATGATGGTTACCCTCCACCCCCCTTTTTTCCAAAATTCATTTTTGAACTCTTTTCACATGCTAGTATTTCTCCTTCAAATTGAAAGTTGTAAGAAAACTGCATTGAAATGGCAAATGCATAGCTAGAATAAAAATAAATACTGAGCAGTAAGTACTTAGTATCATATGAACAGGCTATGATAGTCTAATGTTTAATGTGATCAGCAAACAAGATCAATTTATTTATTTAAGCAATAAAAAATTAGGTTCTACAAAGGTTACAACCACTTTAGTAAACATATCGCCTAGTCTTATTCTGCAACTACTTAGAGGAATAAGCTTCTATTCCTGTTTTCTAACATCTAACAAGAAAAAGACTGATCTGTGTAGTTTTTATACCCAATTAATGCTATAATATGTATTCCTTCTCCGAAGCAATCATCAATTATTTTGGCTTTGTGTTTTCCATAGGGCCTGTCCCACCTTTCTGCCCCTCACCAAACTTGGGATGTTTTGAAATGGTGATGTTTGCCATTTGCCCCCTTTGTTCAGCCACACGTCTTATGTCCATCTTGTCCCAAAGTCCCCACTTTGCAAACATCTGCTCTCATCCTCCTCCCCATTGTAGGCAAAATCAAGTATTCATTGATAAACCATTCTGGGTTTTCCTCTTACTCCAAGAAGATAACATTTTTAGAAGGCTTTACTTTGGTTGATGCAGATTAGTGGCAGTAAGGAATCTGAAGAGCAATGTTGAATAAATGAATTTTTTCACCATTTGTGTTTCAGTGCTGTCAAGTCAACGCTGACTGCTGGCAACCCAGCAGCCCCTGGGTTTTCTTGGCAAGGTATGACCCAAGGTAGATTGTCATGTCTTTTATTCCAAGGCAATGGAGGGTAAAGTGATTTACCCAAGGAGTGCCAGTGGGAATCAAACCATCTACCTCACCCCAAAGCAGACAACCCAGACACCCACTGGACTCACAAACCTTAAATTATGAGAGTTCAAGAATGAACACTTCCTTGAAAGAATCATCCCTCAACTAGACACCAAAGCTACCAAGGTGGACCTCAACGGGTTGACTCAAGGTTGGAATGACACCCTGTCTGCAGCAGCTCTTGCTCCTCCAAAGCAGCTAACAACAAAATATAGAAACAGAGCCCCATGTTTCTCCTCCGCCCTCCAGAACCAAAAATGCAAATTATGCCGGAATGAACATAAATGGAGCACTAGAGACACACTCCTCCAAACTTCATACATGGAAAAGCTTAAATTATACAATGAAGAAACATTAAGATGTAAAAAGGTGTATTACACCAATCTCATCAACAGGGCGATAAATAAACCAAGAGAGTTCTTCTCCATAGCAAAATCGCTCATAAAAGAACCAAACCAAGGAAATCCACAGGAACAAATATGTCCTCAGATGATTGCCTCCTATCTACTCACCAAACAGATGAACACCCTTTCCCCCAAACAGACCAACTACCAATGACATCACACAACAAAGCGACACCCCAGAAGTTATGGTCTCAATTCCAGCTCCCATCACTGAAGAACATGGAAGACACAATCCAGAACCTTAACACTATCATTCCCCACTGGACCCTTGCCCAGTGTCCTGGGTAAAGCTCAGAAGATCCCACCTCAGCAGTTACCTGTTGTGCATTGTATACACATTTCTGACCTTAGGCCCATTGCCCATCCTTCTGAAGCTGACCTCAATCTGACCTCTCCTAAAAATACGAAGCTTGACACAACCTCCCACAAATCCTGCAGACCTATTTCAAGTATCCCATTTGTTATTAAGATAATAGGGAAGATTGTTCTTACACAAATCCAGGATCACCTCACCGACCACGCACCCCAAGACTCCAACCAACATGGGTTCAGACAGTACCACAGAGTAGAAACTCTGCTTACCTCCCTACTAAATATGCTTATAAACTTCCCTACAAAACGCAAACAATGACTTTATTCTAATATTCCTTGACCTTGACTCTGCTTTTGACTCTATCCCACACAATCAACTATTACAAAGACAGTCAGAGATTGGACTTCAAGACACTACTCTCAAGCTAGTTCAGGTCCTACTTGGATTCACGAAAACAGCAAGTAAGAATTGGAACCAAGACTTCTAACCCCTTCACTCAGCAAACAAAAGTACCCCAAGGATCAAGCCTCTCGGCCGTCCTTTTTAACATCTTTATCAAAACACTCAAATATGCAGAATGCACAAAATACAATATCTAATTTTATGCAGATGACAATGTTCTTCACACCCATCAACCTTCCCTCCCCCCGACTTCAGAAGCCTACAGAGGTGCTTTACTTAAGTCAATAGATGGCTTAGTCTCCACAACCTGCTCATCAATAAAGTGAAGACAGAAGCTTTGTATGTCATCATAGTAACATAGTATATGATGGCAGATAAAGACCAGTATAGTCCATCTAGCCTGCCCAGCAAGGCGGCACGAGTAGGAGCACCTGCCGCTCCATGCAGGTCACCGCTCCCCATGCCTTTGTTTAGGGGTTTAACACCACTCCATGTAGGTCGCTCCTATTTGGTGAGATATAAGAGATAGTTATGTTTATTTTGATTTTATCCTGTTACTATAAAGGGATCCACTGTGTCTGTCCCATGCCATTTTGAATTCTGTCACTGTATTTGCCCCCACCACTTCAATCGGGAGGGCATTCCAAGCATCCACCACCCTTTCAGTGAAAAAGTATTTCCTGACATTGCCTTTCAATTTACCCCCTTGCAGCTTTATGTTATGCCCTCTAGTTTTACAGCTTCCATGTCTTTGGAAGAGGTTTGTTTGTTCATCGTTTCTCTCTAAGTATGTAAAGGTCTGAATCATTATCTCCCCTGTCCCTCCTCTCCTCCAGAGTGTACATATTTAGGTCTTCAAGTCTCTTCTCATAAGTCTTCTGACACAGGCTCCAAATCATTTTGGTTACCTTCCTCTGAACTGTTTCCAGCATTTTCATGTCCTTTGCGAGATATGGTCTCCAAAACTGAACACAATATTCCAAGTGAGGCCTCACTAGTGACTTCTATATTGGCATTAGTACCTCTTCCTTTCAGCTGGTAATTGCTCTCTGTATGCAATCCAGCATCCTTCTGGCTTTTGCCACCGCCTTGTTACATTCTTTGGCCACCTTGAAATCCTCAGAAACAATCACTCCAAGGTCCTTCTCCATCTGTGCACCCCAACCTCTCACCCTCCATTGCATACAATTCCCTTGGATTTCTGCTTCCCGAGTGTATGATACTGCACTTCTTCACATTAAATCTTAACCGTCAGGTTCTGTCATCTGTCAGTCAACCAGTTTCTCATCCAGTTCACCACCTTGGGACTCATCCCCAAACTGTTGAATTTATTTGTAAGTCTCCAAGTCTCCTATGAGGAACATTATCAAAGGCTATGCTGAAATCTAGGTAGATCACATCCATCGCATGCCCTTGATCTAGTTCTTTGGTCACCCAGTCAAAGAACTCAATCAGATTTGCTTGGCAAGATCGTCCTTTGGTAAAACCATGTTGCCTCGGATCATGCAACCTGTTGGTTTCAAGGTTGCATGCTCAGACCCAACCTTCTCTCCATCATCAACACTCAGACTTGATGACATCATAATCAAAGTCAAAACCGAACTAAGATACCTAGGGCATAAGAATAGACCAACAACTGAACTTCCATTCCCACATAAAAAGAACAACCCCCTGTGTCTACCACAAACTAAGAACACTAAAACACCTCTGCCTCCTACTCACTCTAGAATTATTTTGAACAGTCTGCCAGGCTATGATCACACCTGTACTGAATTACTGGAACACCATCTACCAGGGCCTCCCAAAGATTACTCTCCACCCTCTACAGATGGCCCAGAACACAGCAGCACAAATAATTTCTGGAGCCCCCCGCAGATCTCACATCATCCCCCTACTGATACAGTTACACTGGCTTCCCATTGCCAACTGAATCAAATACGAAGTCCTCACCATTATATTTAAAATCTTACACAAGGAATCCGCTAACAGCCTACAGACTCTCATCTCAAACCCCAGGAATGACAAGTCATGAAAAAGCACCGCCATCAACCTTCTAGCGATCCCCACTCAGAAGATTAAAAGCAAACAATCCATCTGCAAGTGAGCATTCGCCCTATATGCTCCCACCTTATGGAACTCGTTACCCACAACCATGAGAGGATACTCTCACAACAGAATTCAGGAAAAAACTAAAAACGTTCCTCTTCCTAAAGGAATACAATAAACACCTGTACTCACAGTACCAACCACATAGAAGCAAACTATCAACAATCCTCTAGCCTTTGTATGCTGGAGGCTTGTATAAATGCACAAATGGTAACTTGAACAACCATTGCCTAGACTAGCTCTGTATACAGTTAAGAGTGCTCTGCATGCTTTATATTGTCCCAGTGTTATACTGTTGTAGATCTTTGCACAAGAGTGTGTCCACCATGACCCTATTTCACCCTCAGTTAACTGCAAACTGCCTTGAATAGTGCAAATGCAATGTGTGCCTTTGAGTCAATGCTGACTCCTGCCAACCCAGAAGCTCCTGGGTTTTCTTGGCAGTGTGACCTGTTAGAAAGGTGATATAAAAGTAAGTTTAAATAAATACATCTCTTGGGTGCTAGGCTGTTGCTGTAATCACGAGACTTCTCCACTCCAGTTCACCATAAATTGATTTATTCACCATTACTCTTCAGATTCCTTTCTTTCCTGGCTGTGACTCATCTGCAGACTAAATATTAGACAAATGTCATCAATAGAAGTAAAGTCTTCTAAAAATGTCAAAGAAAAGCCAAGTAGAAAAGACTAAAAATCAACGGTATTACATTAAAAAAAAAGCATATCAAGCAAAATATGTGGCAACCATCACTTACACAAAGAGGTGCTTTAGGGTGTGTGTGTGTGTGAGATGCGGAGGCGGGGTGGCTGTGTGTGTGTGTGTGAGATGTAGAGGTGGGGTGTGTGTGTGTGTGTGTATGTGAGATGTAGAGGTGGGGTGGCTGTGTGTGTGTGTGTTTCAGAGTGTGTGTGTGTGTGTGATTTGGAGGTAGTGTGTGTGTGTGTGTGTGAGATTTGGAGGTAGTATGTGTGTGTGTGTGTGTGTGTGAGATTTGGAGGTAGTGTGTGTGTGTGTGTGAGATTTGGAGGTAGAGTGTGTGTGTGTGTGTGAGATGGGATGCCTGAGTGTGTGTTACCACTACTACTACTTATCAGTTGTATAGCGCTACAAGGCATACACAGCGTTGTGCAGAGATATGTAAGAGAAAGTCCCTGCTCTTAAGAGCTTACAGTCTAATCAAGACAGACAACACAACTGGGGATTAGGTTATATGTAGGAGAATGCTAAAGAAACACATAGGAGGTGAACAGGAGACTGGGGGAATCAGGATCCAAAATCTGTCTCAAAGTAGTGAGTTTTTAGCCTGGATTTGAACAGGGCCACAGAGAGAGTCTCACATAATGATGTGTGATGCAGAGGTGGGGTGCCTGGATTGTGCGTGTGTATGTAGTGTGGAGCTGCGGTGCGTGTCTGTTGTGTGGAGGTGGGGAGCCTGAGTGTGTGGTGTGTTCTGAAAGGGGGAGGGGAATGCACCTTTCATCAACACCTTGTACTCTTCCCTCCCCCTACAACTCCTTTCCTGCTGACTCCCCGCTTCACCAAACTCCCTAGCACTCCCATTCCCTGTCCTAAAATCCCACCCCCATCTTCCCTTTTTATAAGCCTAATGTCCCTTTAAATTTTCCCTGCCTTCTCTACCTCAGTTCCTCTCTCCCCCCTCCCACACACAGAAAACGTTTTTTTGGTGCTGCATGGATCCCTTCCTACTGCCTGCAGGAATCCAGCAGTTCTGCCCACGGAAGATGGATCCCTGCAGGCAGACAGTAGCATTGAGGCCTTTCTTTTCTGCCCACAGGAATCCGATCTGCAGGCAGAAATAAGAATTCTCAGCGCTCTTCTCTTCCGCTCACATGAGATGGGGTCCCCGCGGCCAGACAGAGGACATTGAGACTGCAATCACAGCAGGGCTCTTCAGTTCTGCCCGTGAGAGATATTCATTCAATCTTATTAATCATGATCTTCTCCTACCCCGTTTATACTCAATTAGCATCTGAGGACAGATTTTGCAGTGGTTCCAATCCTTCCTTTCCAGTTGTATGTTCTCTGTTTATATCAATGGAACAGTGTCAAAGGCACAGGCTCCATTCTTGCTCCTTTTCAACATATTTCTACGCACCCTACTCACTCTGATTCAAAGTACTGGAGTTTCAGCAGTTGATATTCTTCTTATACTGATAATACTGATAGTATCAATCGGAATCTTTCCTTGGTTAATCATTGTCTTACTTTAGTCTCAGACTGGCTTTCCAACAGCTGCTTCAGCTGAATCCAAAAAAAGACCACAGCTGTTTGGATAACTGGAAGCTCACCACCTAAGAACATAAGAACATAAGATATGCCATACTGGGTCAGACCAAGGTCCATCAAGCCCAGTATTCTGTTTCCAACAATGGCCAATCTAGGTCATATGTACCTAGCAGTTTCCCCAAGAGACACAAGTTCCACAATGCTTGTACTGGATCAAGCATTGATATCTTCGGTCACTTCTTAATAATGGTTTATGGACCTTTCCTCCAGGAACTTGTCCAAACCTTTTTTAAACCCAGCTACACTAACAGCCTTTACTACATCCTCAAGTAACAAATTCCAGAGTTTGATTACACGTTGAGTGAAAAAATATTTTCTTTTATTAGTCTTAAATAGTTTACCCTGTAGCTTCATTGCATGTCCCCTAGTCTTTCTATATTCTGATAAGGTAAACAATCGATCTACGTTTACCCGTTCCACTCCGTTCATTAATTTATAGACTTCTATCATATCACCCCTCAGCCGTCTCTTTTCCAGGTTAAAGAGCCCTAACCTTTTTAGCCTCTCTTCATAGGAGTATCCTTCCATCCCCTTTACCATTTTGGTGGCTCTTCTCTGTACCTTTTCTAAAATCGCTATATCCTTTTTAAGATATGGCGACCAGAATTGCACACAATATTCAAGGTGCGGTCTCACCATGGAACGATATAGAGACATTATAATATTTTTTGTTTTATTTTCCATTCCTTTCCTTATCATACCTAGCATTCTATTTGCTCTCTTGGCCGCCACTGCACACTGGGACGAGGGTTTTAACATGGTATCCACAATGACGCCTAAATCTTTTTCCTGGGTGGTGGTTCCTAATGTGGAACCTTCTGACATTACTCCTACTCTTCAGGCCAACACTGTTGTTCTAACTTCATTATGTAAATATTTAGGCATATTCATGGATTCTGATCTTTCTTTCACACAACAAATTAGCTCTGTGGTTAAATCTTCATTCAGCTCTCTCAGACATTTTCACACAACATCCCTTCCTGGATATATTGGCTCAGATTATCATCAGTTTGGTGATTTCCAAAATCGACTACTGCAACTCTGTGTATGCTGGATTGCCCAATTCCAAGATTAAACGTTTACAATCTGTCCAAAACACCGCCATTCTCATCTTAGCTCACGCTGGAAAATATGACTACGTGACTCCACTTCTAATCCGTCATCACTGGCTCCTGCTCAAGAGTTGTATTCAATACAAAATCCTAATTCTAATTTCTAAGGCCCTCCATCAGACTGCCCCAGAATACTTATCTTCTTTAATTATCCCTTATTGTCCAGCACATTCCCTAGCTGTGTCGATTGTGTCTACAATCACTTAAGTCTCATTATGATTCCAGCAGACAAACCACATTTTTCTACTTAGCCCCCATGCTGTGGAACAGTTTAGCCATTCAGCTCCATCTCCAAAGTAGCTATAAATGTTTTATTTTTTTATTTATTTATTTTTTTTATTTACATTCTCTTATATACCGCGCTATTCTGCATCAGTGCGGTTTACATTGAACAAACTGAAATTACATTGAACAGGGCATTATAACTTGGAGATAACTATTTTACAGGGAGCATGGGCTATGGAGGGTTAAGTGGCTTGCCCAAGACCACAAGGAGCACCTGTGGGACTAGAAACCCCAGTCCTTCCGGCCCAAGGTTGCTGTCCTCTAGTGGGATTTGAACCACCGACCTTCCGGCCTGAAGTACCTTGCCCCAACCACTAGGTTTTAAATCTGAACTAAAAACACATCTGTTCGAAGAAACTTTCGATCTCCCAGGTTAAGCTGGCATGACAGACCCTGCCTGGAAAAAAGCAAGGGCATAGGACCTAAGAATGCACGATACTCGGATATGAATGGATCACACCTGTTCTTACTTTCTTCTTTCCTGTCAATTGTTTGGCGTTCCTTTCATTTTTTCTGTATCAATTTGTATTGTAAACCTCTTTGCTTACTTGGAAAAGGTGGTATATCAAATACAATAAACCGTAAGTACTTGCAGTGCCCTCACCCTGCTCACAGACCACCCTGGCACTTCGTAGATAGTGCTGTGGCTGTTAGAGGAAATATTCAGCAGCACTATCAGGGGTTCATCCAGATAGCAGGTCCTGCAAACCGAATAAACCTTCTGAATATCAGGTCCTTTATTGTTTAAGGTTGGTTCTTAATGTTTAGATTTAAAATGTGACTAAAGATACCTGAATACATACAGTAAAATTTGTTTGTTTATGTTTAAAAATGTACTGTACTGCTCTCTGCCACAAGGTACCAGAGCGGTTTACAATTCTAAAAAAATGCACAAAACAACCAAAGAAAGGGAACTACAATAAAAACAGAAAAGAAAGATTAGAGACAGATAAAGACATTAGGACATCATCACACAAACTAGTGGCCACTCACCCTATCACATCCTCCCCTGAAAGGCTATTTTTTTTTCAAGTAATATTACTATCATATGTATATAGTTCAAGTTCTATTATCCTTTGTTACAATTACCCCTGTTTTCCAAGTTTTTCTTCCTGTTCCATGTAAAAACAGATATATGTATCTTATCTTATCTGATGTTTTGTAGTTCTATGTAAACCGCGCTGATAATAAATAGTGCGGTATATAAAAATGTGAAATAAATAAATAAATAAATAAATAAATGAGTCTTCAAAAGAGATAAAACATTTCCTCAAGGAGGATTTCATTCATAGTTCCATAGGGAACTATGCCCAGGGAAGGAGCTAAAAAATAAAATGCTGCATGACGTACTGCCTCAAGGCGTACTCGTGATACAGGAGGCATAACTAACCGTTTGTGTTTTGTGAACTGAGAAACCTTCCCGGACAATATGGTGTATGTAGCGGTGACAAATAAAGAAGGAGGCCAGTCTAGAAGGCTTTGTGAGTTAATACGAGAACCGGGATATTCTGCATACAGGACCGTACCACCGGCCTATCTTGCTGCTGTGTTGGTCTCTCTCAGCTCTTCTGGGCTGTCGCCGCCAGTGCTACAGCCCCACTCGCACTACTTTTGGGATCTTCACCCTGGTGCATCCTGTGATTCTTGGTTAAATCCTTTAACGTGTCTTCTTCCACCCCAGGGGATCTTCCTCTGTTCCTGGGCCGGGACTCTGACTGGCAAGCACACAGCTTAGCCAAACTTGCCCAGCTCCTGCTCGCACTGCCCCTTCTGCTGTTGTGTTGGCTCTCCTCCGGTGTTTTGGGGCCTTGCAGGTGATCTGGGTGATGTGCTGGTCTCCTGGCATAATTTAGGGCCTTGCAGCTGATCTGGGTGCTGTGTTGGTCTCCTTGCCCTTTTACTCCTCTCAAACTGTCTTGGTGTGCTTTGCCCTCTTCTACTATCTTGAAGTGTTCATTGCACTGTTTGTATCACTTTGCCCTTCTGACGGTGGTTTCTGGTACTCATCCTGCCACTGTACGTATCTTTTTTCCCTCATCTGGTGCCCCCTGGGGGGGAGGTATTATGACACTCTTGATGGAGTGGCCTAATGGTTAGAGAAGTAGGCGAAGAGCCAGGTTTGAACCCCACTGCTTCTCCTCATGATCTTGGGCAAGTCACGTAACTCTCCATTGTCTCAGTTGCAAACTTAGATTGTGAGCCCTCTGGGGACAGGAAAACTACCTACCGTACCTGAACGTAACTCCCCTTGAACTTCTGAGAAAAGGCATAAGGTAGATCCAATTTCCTTTGTAGTGCTATTACAGATGCCTGTCAAATTTCAAGCAAGTTTGATTATAAAAAAAGATGGCAAGCCTCGCCGTTTCCTTATAAAATAGCTTCACCCATAGACTTTGATGGGGACAAATGGTTTGGCTCCCGAAATCTGTCCTAACGGGTATATCCTGATGAAGAAAAGCAAGCACAAAAATCTTTGTCACTTACATGCCTACTGGATACCTCTGTGGCATTTAATAGCACCCTTCACTATCTAGTCTGGGGGAGCAGGGTATCCAGGGGAGGGCCTGGGTATGGTTTCAATCAATTTGAGTAGCAGATCTCTAATGAGCCGGGTTCAGGTTTTATCCAGTGGGGTGTGAAGTCTCCCAGAGCTCTAATATTCCCGCATTGTGCAATGTTTTACCTGACTGCACTAGCATGGGAATTGGATAAGCCTGATGTCAGTTTTCATGTATTTGTGGATGGCATTCAGATCGATTCCCTGTAGGAGTGAGGCAGATAAAGGGCTCCGGTCTGTTTAGCCCAGCGTCTGAATCAGTACGTTTCCAATAGAGCTCTTCATTCCTCCCAACAAAGAGGTTTAAGTTGACCCCGCTCTTTCTGTTGAACATTTACAGTCTTCGACCCTTTCACCTTCCTGCTCCTTATGCCTGAAACACACTTCCCGAGTCTGTACATCAGGCATCCTCTCTCCCCCTTTTCAAATCCATACTGAACGCTCACCACTTTGGGGATGTTTTTGGATCCTGATTTCTTATTTTCCTCATGTCTCCTTACCCTTCCCTATTCTACCCCTTATTCTTATCTTTGTCTCATCTGTCTTAATTAGACTGTAAGCTCTGATGAGCAGGGACTGTCTTTATATGTATCTGTACAGTGTTGCGTATGCCTTGTAGCGCTATATAAATGATTAGTAATGGTAGCAGTAGTAGTACTAGAGACTGGACATTTAGATATGGAGGAGTGCCCTAGTGGTTGGGGCAAGGTACTTCAGGCTGGAAGGTCGGGGGTTCAAATCCCACTAGAGGACAGCAACCTTGGGCCGGAAGGACTGGGGTTTCTAGTCCCACAGATGCTCCTTGTGGTCTTGGGCAAGCCACTTAACCCTCCATTGCCCATGTTCCCTGTAAGTAATAGTGCATGTGTCTCATATCCCCTCATGTTAAATGTATCCCCCAATTGTGTTGTGACCACTTTGATTGAAGGATAAGGTGGTATACAAAACTGTCTAAATAAATAAATGTCAGCCCACTGATGTGGAAGAGATTGGGAAGGGAGATCTCTTAAGAACCTAATTACCTTCAGTATAAAAACTGTGCTGCTTAAGCAATCATATGAGTTGGAGGATTGAAGAATTAGTTGTTTCAATGGGGTTTTTATTGTATTTTGTATATTGATTAGTGTTTCTCTCTGTGGGGTCTATTTAATAAACTGTGATATGTGTTTGCATTTTGCACACCTTAATTGGCTTAAAGTTAAGATGCCAAAGGTGCAAAGCCTGTACGGTAAATGAAGAGGGTGTGCCCGGCATCTGTCCTGCATTTAGAGACTAATTATATAATGGTATGCTTGAGGTGCGCACATAGATACGTGCGCCTGGCATGTGGATTCTACAAAGCATGCGTGTGCGTTACTTTATAGAATAAGGAATAAGTAGCTTCCAACACATACACACACTAGGTGTTAGCACTTAGGCTTGCCCCATTGCAGGTGTAAATGCCCTTGCCTAGATTTAGGAGGGCATGCATGTGGGTTATAATATTCTGTAATCTACATGTGTATCACAGCGCTCTGCCTCTGTGCATGCCCACACCATAGTTATGCACGATGACACATATGCATGTAATTATAGAATAGTGACTGTCTGATGTGCATGCATACATCCCTATAGTGCCGTGACTTGGGCACTCTCTTTATGGAATCACCCCCATTAGTGCACTGGAGGCTGCGTTATCTGCTTCAGCAGGCAGCATGGTCCTGGTTCCACAAAGGCAAGGGGCAGCAGCTACAATTTTGGGCCCCCCTGCTCTGATTCCCCCACCTGTGGTATACTCTACTATTCACAGGCCTCAGCTCCCCCATGATCTCAACCTCCCCATGAATAGTCTTCCTGCCCATCAATAGTCCCCAAGTCTACTTTTCAGGTGCCCCCTCTACAAAGAGAAATAACTTAAGGCAGAATCTCCTGACCCCCTCCCCAAACAGACCTTCCTGCACATACAGTCATAAGCCAGATCTATCCTCCCAGTCCTCTGAGCCCCCCACCCATGTCTTGCTAATCTTGGTCCCTAGTGGACTTTGGGTAAGAGAAGTCCCCCTCCACTCTTGCTCCGGTTGGCGAGACATCTAAAATGGCAGCCGTCATCCCTAATGGTAGTCTCACAAGGTGACATTAAAGTGCAGCCATGCTCTCAGAAGTCATGACAGCTAGTGCATACGGCAACATCCTGAATGCTGTCACCAGCTGCCACATCCACTCTCTGCCACAATCCTACCCCATCATTCTGACAGCTTTTAGCATGGGATTCTTACTGTACTGCCTGATTTTAGTGAATAGTAGTGGTTACTGCAGGGCTATGGCATTACTGCACTTTAGTAAACATGCCCCTATCTTACATCTGATTTTTATTGTACTTCGCTCGATACCTTTGGTCTGAGAATGAAATATGAAATGAATAAATCTAATCTAATCTAATCCTAAACTGATCATATTCCCTCAAGTTAAGACAATGGCACTTATTTATTCAAATGAGGTCTTCTTTGAGATGCTCTCCTTTCTTAAATCTTAATCTGGTAAGATTGTAGAGTCTCAGAAATCTGAGAGATAGCAACAGGTGAGATGAATTTGGCGTAAGAGATAGAGAACTTAGGTGACGTCATTACTGGGAAAGCTACCTACCTTGATGGTTTTGTTTTTCTTTAAGCCTGAGAAAAATTGTGATTATAAGTTATTTCTTTTTGTTTTATATTTAGTTCATGCCGTTCTAGGTAGTAGTTCAAGGTGAGTTACATTCAGGCATAGTAGGTATTATTCTTTTAAAAATCATATGGTGTTCTTGGTTTATCCTGATCTTAGGAGTGCACAAAATAGATGTAGGCAGTTTCTAGACCTAAGATCTGAAATTAATCAAATTGAAGGCCAATTTCTTCTGAGAGTTTACTGTAAATGCTATATTAAATTTGTGGATAGATCTTGTATTTTTATGGCCCAACAGAGCTCTGCAATTTTCTTAGTAATAACAATAAAAAACACTCAGGAGGATTTTCTGTTAAGTACCCCTGGCAAGGCTAGCTTGTCTGGAAATTAGGAAAGTCTCTCTTTTGGCTCTCTTTTATTTCTGGCTCTCTGGTGATATTTGAAGTTTATTTTTGTTTTAGTTATATTGGAATTTTCACCATTGATTTGTGAACTTAAGATAGAACAGATGGATATAATAATTGTCATTTTAATCTTTTGTTCTTGATCAGTGTGTAATTATTTTGCTATTATTTCTATTCTTTTCCTACTTTCTTTCCATTCACCTTCACTCATATCATTTTTCACTCTTAGATTTGTTTCTCCCTTTTCTTTTTCTTTTGCTTTCTATTGCATGTACAGTTGTGGTCAACATTATTGACACCCTTGCATTTCCGGTATGTTGTGTACAATATCTTGAGAAATATTTGGAAATAGTCTAGCTGTATGTCATTATAAATATTTTAATAGTACGTTCAAAGGTATATAATGAAGAAAAGATGTCTGTGCAACTTAGACGTAGTCATTTCTGAGGAAAAAAAAACAAAATATGACCTGGGCAGTGATGACAGCTTCCAAACATTTCTTGTAGCCACCTATAAGTTTTGTATACTGTGCTGTTAGTTTCTCCCACTCTTCAACTGCGATTTGTTTCCGCTCATAAATGTTTCCAGGATTCCTTTTACCAATAGCAGATTTCAGCTCTTTCCAAAGGTTCTCGATGGGAATGAGATCAGGACTCATTGATGGCCAGTTTAAAGCAGTCCATTTTTTCCTTTTTAACCATTCTTTTGTACTTTTGGATGTATGTTTTGGGTCATTGTCCTGTTGGAGGACCCATAACTTTCGACCCAGACTTAGCTTTCTGACACTAAGTAGCACATTTCACTCCAAAATACCTTGGTAGTCCTCTGATTTTATGATTCCTTTATTAGGTTCTAGGCCTCCTGTTCCTGAGGCAGAAAAACAGCCCCACAACATTATGGAACCTCTACCATATCTAACTGTAGGAAGGGTGCTTTTTCCTTATAAGCTTCATTTTTTTGCCTGTAAATGTATCGCTGGTCTGCATTGCCAAAGAGCTCAAGTTTGATTTCATCTGTCCACAGAACAGTTTCCCAGGACTATGGTTTCTCAAGGTGGGTTTGGGCAAAGATCGGGCATGCCTTTTTATGTCTGTCTTTGAGCAGTGGGGTCCTCCTTGGCCGTCGCCCATAGAATTCTTCTTTGTTTAGTGTATGGCATATGATACAGGTCGAAACCACCACTCCAGATTGCTCCAGGTCAGCCCTAAGCTTTTTGGATGTTATACATGGTGTTTTTCCAACAGTTCCCACTAATCATTGAAGACTTCTTAGATTACTTTTCTTCTTCCCACCATATCCTGAGAGGTTCTTGACAGTTCCATGAGCAGAAAACATCTGAATAATATTTCAAACTGTAGACACAAAAAACCCATGGTCTTTGGAGATGGCCTTGTACTCCTTTGAAGTTTGATGTTTGGTGATAATGGCTTTTCTGATGGTATCAGGCAACTCTCTTCTCTTCACCTCTGTGAAAATGAAACAGGGAGTGAGTGTGGCCAATTTAAACATTAGAGCCGCCATTCATTGGCTGATTCAAGTCATGTGAGTACTCTCATCACAGGCATGTCTAATTTTACTGCAATAAGAATATGGTTCTTCTGTTCAAACTGATTTGAATTGTTTATAAGGGTGGCAATAATCATGTCCTGGTAATGTTCCAGTTTTTATACTATTTCCTACTATTTCTTTTTTTAAATTGGTCTTGTTTTATTTGATTCTTGTATGTGTCAAATGTGTGTGTGTATACAGTGCAGCTGGTTCATGAACCGACCAGAGGGGAAGCCATATTAGACCTAGTCCTTAGTGGAACACCAGATCTAGTGCAAGAGATAAGGGTGTTGGGGCCACTTGGCAATAGTGATCATAGCATGATCGCCTTTGATTTAATTAGTGGAGGAGAGATAGTAAGGAAATCCACAGTACTACCTTTTAACTTTCGAAAGGGAGACTATGATAAAATGAGGAAAACAGTTAAGAAAAAACTAAAAGGAGCAGTTGCAAAGGTTAAAGATGTACATCAAGCTTGGGTGTTGTTGAAAAATACTATCTTGGAAGCCCAGACCAGCTGTATTCTACGCTTTAAGAAAAGTGGAAGGAAGTCCAAAAAACTGCCAGCATGGAAGTCCAAAAAACTGGAAGTCCAAAAAACAGGAAGTCCAAAAAACTGCCAGCAGGAAGTCCAAAAAACTGCCAACTGCCAGCATAACAACCCTTAAAAACCACGATTAATAATTGACTAATGTAAATATTTGACTGATGTAAATAGTTAAAGCAGTTGTATAATTATATGTTCCATGTTATTGTTCATGAAAAGTTAATTGTACATAGTTTGAAGAAAATACGATGTTCCATGTAAAACCATGTTCATTATGTTAATTGTAAACCGTTCATTGTTAATTGTAAACCGCCTTTGATCTTGGGAAAAAGCGGTATAGAAGAAAAGCATAAATAAATAAATAAATAAATAAATAAATGGTTTAAAGGTGAGGTCAGAGAGGCTGTTGTTGCCAAAAAAGCAACTTTCAGGAAATGGAAAAAAGAGCCAAACGACGAAACCTGGAAACAGCACAAGCACTGGCAAGTCAAATGCAAGGCATTGATAAAGCAGGCAAAGAGAGAATTTGAGAAGAAGCTTGCTGCGGAAGCAAAAGCGCGAAATAAAGACCTTTTCAAGTACATTCGTAGCAAAAAACCTGTGAGAGAGTCAGTTGGTCCATTAGATGATAAAGGGGTTAAAGGAGCACTAAGAGGCGATAAGGCGATAGCGGAGAGACTGAATGAATTCTTAGCTTCGGTCTTTACTGAGGAAGATGTAGGGATGTTACCCATGACGGAAGTGGTATTTAAAGGTGTGGAAGAATTGAAGGAAATATCGATTCATCGGGAAGATGTCTTACAACTATTAGATAAACTGAAGAGTAGCAAATCACCTGGGCCGGATGGTATACATCCAAGGGTGTTGAAAGAACTGAAATATGAGATTGCAGACCTGCTATCAGTAATCTGTGAACTATCATTAAAATCATCTCTAATACCTGAAGATTGGAGGATCGCCAATGTAACACCAATTTTTAAAAAGGGTTCCAGGGGTGATCCGGGAAACTACAGACTGGTGAGCCTGACGTCAGTACCGGGAAAAATGGTAGAAACCATCATAAAGAATAAAATTACTCAGCAAGTAGATAGTCACAACCTAATGGGAGACAGCCAACATGGCTTTAGACAAGGAAGATCTTGTCTTACTAATCTGTTATGTTTTTTTGAAGGAGTGAATAAACAGGTGGACAAAGGTGAGTCGGTTGATATTGTGTATCTGGACTTTCAGAAAGCCTTTGACAAGGTCCCTCATCAGAGACTTTTGGCAAAACTAAAGAGTCATGGGATAGGAGGCAGTGTACTATTGTGGATCAGGAACTGGTTAAAAGATAGAAAGCAGAGGGTAGGGCTAAATGGCCAATTTTCCCAATGGAGAAAGGTGAATAGTGGTGTACCCCAGGGATCTGTGCTGGGTCCGCTGCTTTTTGACATATTCATAAATGACCTGGAAAGTGGAATAACGAGTGAGGTTATCAAATTTGCAGATGACACAAAACTATTTAAAGTTGTTAAAACCGAAGAGGATTGTGAAAAATTGCAAGAGGATCTTGATAAATTGGAAGACTGGGCATCAAAATGGCAGATGAAATTTAATGTGGACAAGTGCAAGGTTATGCACCTAGGGAAGAACAACCCAAACTAGGGTTACACGATGCAAGGTTCCACATTAGGAACCACCACCCAGGGAAAAGATTTAGGCGTCATTGTGGATACCATGTTAAAACCCTCGGCCCAGTGTGCAGCGGCGGCCAAGAGAGCAAATAGAATGCTAGGTATGATAAGGAAAGGAATGGAAAATAAAACAAAAGATATTATAATGCCTCTATATCGTTCCATGGTGAGACCGCACCTTGAATATTGTGTGCAATTCTGGTCGCCGTATCTTAAAAAGGATATAGCGATTTTAGAAAAGGTTCAGAGAAGAGCCACCAAAATGGTAAAGGGGATGGAAGGATACTCCTATGAAGAAAGGCTAAAAAGGTTAGGGCTCTTTAAACTGGAAAAGAGATGGCTGAGGGGAGATATGATAGAAGTCTATAAATTAATGAACGGAATGGAACGGGTAAACGTAGATCGATTGTTTACGTTATCAGAATATAGAAAGACTAGGGGACATGCAATGAAGCTACAGGGTAAACTATTTAAGACTAATAAAAGAAAATATTTTTTCACTCAACGTGTAACACAGGTACACTAAAAAAATTTTTTTTTAAACTGCCTCTAATGTTTCGATTGATTTTTACGTTTTTTGGTGCGCTGAATCCAAATCTGGTAACCAATTTGCTCCATCACGTACAGATTTTTTGCTACATTGGGTTAGCAGTTTGAGGTGAACGTTTCAGATTGAGTGCGATCGAGATAAAAGTTTCTTGGATGAATTCTTTATACTAATTGTTTAGTAGTTATTCAAATAAGAATAAAGAAAATTGTAACAAGGCAGCACATAAGAATAGAGTAATGTCAACAAAACACACTGTGATGGTAGCAAAATTGTCTGCACTTAAAACAGCCACATACATGTGCACAAACATTGAGCATATAAGAGCGAGGTTAGACACAAAGCAAAGCAAAGAAATGTGCAAAAAATGTTGTACAGGTATGTATGTAAGAATAGAAAACGCAAACCGCACCATTGCAATACATGAAGACAAACACCCGATGGTGTGAAAATAAAATTCTAATAAATGAGATCCGACACTGTGGTAATAACTAGCAAATTTTTATTTCAAAGTTTAGTAAAAACACGATATTTGTCAACACAGTTTAGATTTTAAAGTCATTCTTGGGTCAATCAATCTCCTGGTGGGCCCGTTTCTTCTTCCCCCGAATGCTTCTCTTGGTGCGCTGCTTGGTGTATTTTTCATCTGGGGTTTCCCGCAGCAGCAACCAGCAGAAATCAGCCATCATAGTGGTGTTCCATCTTCCTTGGTACCTTCTCTCTGCGTCCTTGATGTCCTGGTGAAACCTTTCACCTTGTTCTTCACTGTACGCCCCCAAGGTTTCGGGAAAGTAGTTCACATGGGAGTGCAAGAAATGGACTTTCAGGCTCATGTTACTGCCTTGTTCTTTGAAGGCATTGAGCATCCTGGCAACAATATCCTTATAGTTCTCATCCCGCCTGTTCCCCAAGAATTTGAGAACAACATCCTTGAAGGAATCCCAGGCTTCTTTTTCCTTCTCAGACATCGTTTCAGCGAATGCTCCATCTGAAATGAGTTTCCTTATATCAGGGCCAACAAACACTCCTTCCTTTAGCTTTGCTTCAGAAAGTCGGGGGAACTTTGAGCAAAGGTACCGAAAGCACTCACCATCTTTTGGAAGGAACTTGATGAATTGCTTAATGAGACCCAACTTAATGTGGAGAGGTGGTAATAGAATTTTATCACGAGGTACCAAGCTCTCATGAAGAACATTTTTCTCACCGGGTCTCAAATACTCCCGAATTGGCCAGTCTTTTTTCCCCCAGTGTAGGTCGCGGGCCCGGCTATCCCACAAGCAAAGGAAGCAGGGATATTTGGTGAAACCGGATTGCTGCCCTAATAGCATGGATAGAATTTTAAAGTCTCCACAAAACATCCACTTATGCTCATCATAACGAATCTTCTGAAGAATCAGGGCCAAATTCTCGTATTTTTCTTGGAAAATAACAGAGTGAGCAATAGGAACTGAAGCAAATGTGTTGCCATAATAAGAACACCTTTTATGCTGTCTTTTGAAGAATCAATGAACAGCCGCCATTCAGCAGGATCATACTTGAGTTTAAACTTTTCCATCACTCCGTATATATCGTTGCAAAATACCAAATCTTCCTCTTTGCTGAAATACTTCAAAAATTGTGTCTCGCGGTTGCGGTACCAATAAAAAGTTGTTCCTGGTGACGATAGATTTTTCTGTTTAAGCCGAGAACCTAGCAGTTGGGCAGCATCTTTTGGGAGTCCTAAATCCCAGACTAAATCATTCAATTCAGCTTGAGAGGGTTTCGGATCTGGTTCAGTTTCAAACTCGGAAGTACTGGACTCATCGGGAAAAGCCATCTGATGAGTCTCATCATGATCAGAACCGTCCACACAAATATGATCCAAAGATTTTGGTGGTTCAGGCACAGGTATTTCGTTGCTATGAGGCATAGGCCTAATTGCTGAGGGAAGGTTGGGGTAACTTATTACGTTCTTATTTTTTAAGTTGTATCCCTTCACAATGCAAGAGCAAAAATAGCAGTCACTGCTGTGGTCTCTTTGTTCAAGCCACATCATAGGTATTCCGAAACGAAATGCTTGTTTTTTACCTTTCATCCATAAGCGTAGATCTTCCTCACATGTCTTGCACACTTTGTGAGGAGCCCACGGTTTGTCTTGATCGCCTAACTTCAAACCGAAATAGGCGAAATATACTTTTTTAATAAATGCAGAAATGTTCCTCTGCCGCTTTTTCACGGTATATTCCCCACAAATAAAACAAAAACTGTCCGGAGAGTTGACGCAACCTCTGGGTCTGTGAGCCATCACAAATACACAGCACTGCAAACTACAACTGTAGTGAACCACTTCGGAATAAAGCTGGATTACGACTGAGCAAACAAAAGGTAATAATGAACTTGCAAGAAACTGAAATTTGACAGGAACGTTCATGTCGCAACCACCGTGTTTGAGCGAGCGAACGAGGCGAGGCGAACAGGAAAGAACATGCGCCAGCGCGAGTACTGGATTTAGCCCCCGCCTCCCAATTGTCCTGTTAATGTATAAAATGAATACAAAACACTCTAAAATATCACGAGGGAGTGTTTCTACTTAGTTAACCATTACAACCTCTATTTTGGGCCAAGAAAATAAACTGCAGTCGGCTAAAAAGAAATTATGTGAACATTCCTTATATGGGTAAGAAATTTAATTTTGCAAGAAAACGTGACGTGATGGAACATTTTGGCTATTTTTCCTGGATTCAGCACCCCAAAATCTATAGGAATCAGTTGCAAAACTGGAGGCAGTTTTTTGGTAGTGTACCTGTGTAATCAAACTCTGGAATTTGTTACCAGAGGATGTAGTAAAGGCTGTTAGTGTAGCTGGGTTTAAAAAAGGTTTGGACAAGTTCCTGGAGGAAAGGTCCATAAACCATTATTAAGAAGTGACCGAAGATATCAATGCTTGACCCAGTACAAGCATTGTGGAACTTGTGTCTCTTGGGGAAACTGCTAGGTACATATGACCTAGTTTGGCCACTGTTAGAAACAGAATACTGGGCTTGATGGACCTTGGTCTGACCCAGTATGGCATATCTTATGTTCTTATGTTATGTAAAGCAATTTCACTGGCCACTTTTTAAAGGAGATATTGAATATTAAGGGGGGTTGAACTGTAAGGTTGCCAATAATGTTGACCACGACTGTACCTCTTTAACGTGCCCCTTCTCTCTTTCACAACATCTTCTGTTTCTTTCCTTGTCCTTCCTTATATTCATTCCTACTACCATCCTCTGTTCTCTCCATACCCTATAACCATCTTCTACATTATACATGGCCATCTTTTTTGTTCATACCTCTCTCTTTCCTGCTTATCTCATCCATCTGCTTCTATACCATTTCACCATTCCAGCTTTTACCATCTCATCAATATATTCTTTCCCTTATCTGAATTCAAAGAAGCATGGGACAAACACAGAGGATCTCTAAAGGGAAAAAGGGACTGTTGTAGTGGTTGATATGGAAGGACAGACTAGATAGGCCATGTGGTCTTTTTCTGTCGTCATGTTTCTATGTTTTTATCTCATCACGTCTTTATTGTCCTTTCATTCCTTCAAGCCATACTGTCCCTTCTCACGTCTGTCTTCCTTTTCCCCATGCGATCTCCATTTATTGATTTCATCAATTTATCTTTTGGGAACGTTTTATCTGGTTGTGCACCTGATACCTTCTCACAAGAACTATGCGGCATGTTTACTAAAGTGTGTTAGTTGTCTTCACAGTGCTAAAGTGGTATTGTCTTGCCACAAAGACAGTTAATGCGAGAAGAATGCTGACATTGTGGCGCTGTTCCGCAGTGTCTGCATTTCGCGTGGTAGGTGCAGGCTTGGGAGAGATTAGGGTGGAGAATGGGAAGAGAGTGTGCATACCTGCAACAGGCAATTACTGTGGATGTTACCACCGTGCCCTTAATCACTAAAGTTTGCCGGCTTCATGGATGCAGCTTTCTCTATCTTATTCGGTGCCAAGAGCTGCATCCACGATGCTTATCGCCCATGATCCCTGCGTTTCCTCCACGGTATCTGCAGAGGAAATGCTGGGAACGCCCTACACCTAAAACAGGACTTATGCAGCTAACGCTGGCTTTGCTGCAGCTATTGCCCAGCGTTGGCTGCAAAAGCCTACCATAGTTTAATAAACATACCCCTATGTTTCTGGCACTCTCTTTTTCAACCCTGCACCCTTTCTTGGTCTACAAGAGTGCATTGATGCATCTTAGGTTAATATTACAAGTGATGGAAGTTTGATTTTGTGAATGACATCTCTAAGTTCTCGATGGGAAGAGAAGCTCTCACTCAGTTTTATGTGCAATACATACCTGCTACTTCTAAAGTAGTACAGAATTAATTATTTATGGCACTCAGCACCCTTCAGTTTGCCTCCAAAGAAATCTTCCAGTATTTATATGCTGTTCATGTCAACTTTGTGCCTGTGCATTTGTGCTTTTGCCGAGCGATGCAGCCTAGTGAACTGTGTTGAGAATTTTGATTGTCAAGGGAACCTGATGCATAATGCTGATATGTGAGAGAATCTAAGGCAATTAGAAATTCTACTGATGCCCCGTATGCAGATATGTTTATCCTATTTTTTGGCCCTCTGAAATGAATTCAGTGAACAATTTTAGTCCTAGTTGATGTTTTTGTGCTTTGCATGGACGGAAACGATGGAATAGTTTGAGGGAAACGGAAGGGTAGTGTCACAAAACACTGAAAGGGTTTAACCTAACAAAAGCCCTGATCCAGAAATAAATTATCGTGCGAGTAGACAAAATGAACTTGGAATGCGATTGATTGAGCAACCTGGGAATTCTAAATATGATTAAAGTGGTTGTTAATATCCATGGCAACATAGTATGTAAGGAGTTTGTGCAGTAGGCTTTTGAACATTGCATGCAAATTTGTTGCTCATATAAATGCTAAGGATGGGTGAAGACATATTCCAGTTCAAAGCATGCGGTTACAGCAGGGAGCTGAGAATGCAGATGATTGCCAGACAGATTGTCAGGGTTTGCGATTTGCTGAGTAACTCTGTGCTTTTCCTTTTATTCATGAATAAATAGCAAATGCAGTAAAATTAGGAGTCACAACATTAGCCCATAAACATTTTTGCCCGCTGCCTATGGGTATAAAATAAGGACTTTTCTCTGACATCACTAACCAGAAGTTGACCTTTGATCTTCCTCATGAACAAGTGTATTGTAACATGTACACTTATAGTTTAATGACCACAAAGGGAAATAGATTGCTTACTATATTTGTTTTAGAATATATTTAGTAGGTTTTGAAGCAATAGTTTATAAATGATCATGCTGTGGGTTATTAGATATAAGTTTAGGAAAAATAGGGACAGTCTGGTCATTTCCCAGCATGCGTGCCCCAGGGGAAGATAGATCAAGGGGTACATGTGTTGCTCCCTTAAAAGGTGGAAAGCAGAAAAATTTGTACTAAGGATGTAGATTAGTTAGCAAACTACAGACTTAATGCCTAAGGAATTAAAATGAATACGGGCAAAAGGGGAAGATATCTGGAAACCATTTAAAAAAAAGGGGGGTAGACAATGAAACGTACAAAAATTTCTGATGGCATTCAACACTTTGAAATTTCTCTATTGTTATGGGCACTAAGCACATGTACTTCGGCAGAAGTATATCTGCAACTAAATGCTTCATGCCCATTTTTCTTTCTAGACCTAATGCTCTATTGTTGACGGGGTTGGTAGCAGTAAAACAGGAAAAGAATTGTCAAATCCTCCAAAAATAAATCTTGAAAATCTGGCTTCTGGGAAATAATTCTGAAGGATTCTTTTTGTGTATCCTAGTATACATGCGTAAAAGGATGAGAATGGGAACGGAGGATAGTGCGATTTCTTGAATCCATTGGATTGAAGGATCACAGGCAGCATGGTTTTAACTAGAGGTGGGTCTTGTCAGAAAAATCTGATTAATTTCTTTGAATGGGTGACCAGAGAATTGGACTGAGGGAGAGTGTTAGATGTGGATTATTTAGATTTCAGTGGAGCCTTTGACACGGTTCTACTCAGGCGACTTATAAATAAATGGAGTGCCCAGGGATGAACCCTAAAGTGAACAACTGGGTTAGAAACTGGTTGAGTGAGAGGTGACAAAGGGTAGAGGTAAATGGAGCTCACTCTGATGAGAAGGATGTTACCAGTGGTTTGCTGCAGGATCAGTCCTTGGTCTGATTTTTTTCCAAACATTTTTGTAAGTGATATTGCGGAAGGGCTGTTGGGTAAGGCTTGCCTCTTTGTGGATCATACCAATATTTGTAATAGGATAGACATCCAGGAAGGAGAAAGGATCTCGAAGCTTGAATAATGGTTGAGACTTTTGCAGCTGAGACTTAAATGCCAAAAATGCAAGGTCATGCATTTGGGTTGCAAAAATCTAAAGGAAGCATACAATATAGGGGGTGAAGTTCTTCTCTCCATGAAAGAAGAGAGGAACCAGAGAGTGATTGTTTCTTATGATCTTAAGGTGGCTAAACAACTTGAAAGGGCAACGGTGAAAGCCAGAAGGATGCTTGAGGGCATAGGGAGAGGAATGGCCAGCAGGAAGAATGAAGTGATAGTGTCTCTGCATAAGTCTCTGGTGAGATCTTATTTGGAGGACTGTGAGCAATTCTGGTGACCACACCTTCCAGAAAGATATAGACAGGATTGAGTTGATGCAGAGAACAGCTATTAAAATGGTCAGTGGTCTGCATCATAAAGCATATGGGGACAGACTTACAGATCTCACTATGTATACTTTGGAAGAAAGATGGGAGAGGGGAGATATGATAGAGATGTTTAAATATCTCTGAAACCACTAGTTATAGAACTCCATAAATGGTGCATACCTATATTACCCAACTGTGCAACCTACACCACTCAATAATCTTATAGTGTTTTATGCTATCGTGGGAAACACCACTAAATATACACATTCAGAAAATGTTTGTGAAAGAACCTCAGTTTGGTCTGCCAATGCCACTGGTATCGACAATGGTGGGCGCATAGCTAACCTCATATTTTATTCATATTTCTTTCAATTGAAAGACACTCTGCAAAGAGCGGCATAGGATGAAGGTGAGAGGGGATAGACTCAGGAGTAATCAGAGGAAATATTTCTTTATGGAAAGTGTGGTGGATGCATGGAATAGCCTCCCAGTAGAGTTGGTAGAGACTAGGACTATATCTGAATTCAAGAAAGTATGGGACAAACAGAGGCCAATTCTGAAAGGTGCACGACGGGGCAAGTTATACCCAATTCCGGAAACGTGGGAGCTATACGTTCACGAGGTTGTGGAATTCTGCATTTAGACGGCTGGTGTGCCGGTGCAGCAGTGCCCCATTGCCATGGCACCGGCATGTCCAGGCGGAGGCTTACAGTGCCCAGAAGCCAGTCAGCCCCATCACCCTGCCATCCAGCCCTTGGCAGGGCCCCTGAGGCTGGGATCAGGTGGCGGATTCACTCCCGCTGCGGCGCGATGGGTAGGGAGGCTGCAGCCCGCAATCAGCACTTATTACACCTTCGGCACCTAGATGCCATTTTCTATTCTGTTTAATTAAACTGTTTGATGAACTATTTCCTGCAGTTCCTCTGCTTTGCTGTCATGAGTGTTGGCAAATTCTGCGTTTGATATGCGTAGGAGGCAGGGCCCTTAACACAATATTGGCCAATATCAATTTCTCACTAAGGCAACCAAAATTCTAGACATCTATGGAAGTCTAAAGGGGAAGTATGTATCATATAGAATACGGCCATACAGTACATAGTATTCTGGCCTGTTATTCGTGTCCACCTTGCTGCTACTACTGATCATTTGTATAGTGCTACAAGGCATACGCAGTGCTGCACAAACACATATAAAAGAAGGCAGGGCCGGCCCGTCCATTGAGCAAGAATGTTTTTTGCACAGGGCCCCGCGTTTCAGGGGGCCCCGCGCAAAGAACATTCTGCTTTTTTTTTTATTACATTTAAAAACAAAAACCTGGCTCTAGCTGCTGCCGCTGCCGCGTCCGTCGCAGCAGCGGCAGAATGGCGTGTCCCGCGGGGCCCCTTCTCCTCTTCGAGCCCTCTGCAAGGGCTTTCAGATTCGCGAAGGGAGAGTTGTGCTCCCTCGCGTCTCTGTAAAGCCCGCAGGGGCTAATGGGAAATTTCCCATCAGCCCCTTTAGACGCGAGGGGCTGATGGGAAATTTCCCATTAGCCCCTGCGGGCTTTACAGAGACGCGAGGGAGCACTCTCCCTTCGCGAATCTGAAAGCCCTTGCAGAGGGCTCGACGTGGAGAGGGGGCCCCGCGGGACACGCCATTCTGCCGCTGCTGCGACGGACGCGGCAGCAGCTAGAGCCAGGTTTTTGTTTTTAAATTTGCCGGAAGGGAAGGGAAGGGAAGGGGGGGGGGGGGCTGATGGAGGCTGTCTGGAAATGGGGTGATGGGGGGTTAGGACTGGAAATGTGCAAGCGGGGGGGTAGGACTGGAAATGTGAAAGGGGGGGGGGGGTTAGGACTGGAAATGTGCAAGGGGGGGGGTTAGGACTGGAAATGTGCAAGGGGGGGGGTTAGGACTGGAAATGGGCTGGGACTGATGGAGGCGGACTTGAAATGGGCTGGGGGGGGGGTTAGGACAGGAAATGGCATGTAGGGGGGGTTAGGACTGCAAATGTGCTGGGGCTGATGGAGGCTGACTGGAAATGGGCTGGGGAGGGGTTAGGACTGGAAATGGGCTGGGGGGGGGTTAAGACTGCTAATGGGCTGGGGCTGATGGAGGCTGACTGGAAATGGGCTGGGGGGGTTAAGACTGGTAAGGGGCTGGGGGGGTTAAGACTGGTAATGGGCGGGGGGTTGATGGAGGCTGACTGGAAATGGGGTGATGGGGGGGTAGGACTGGAAAGGGGCTGGGGGGGTTAAGACTGGTAATGGGCTGTGGGCTGATGGGGGCTGTCTGGAAATAGGGTGATGGGGGTTAGGATTGCTAATGGGCTATGGGGGGGGTTAGGACTGCTAATGGGCTATGGGGGCGCTAGGACAGGAAAAGGGCTGATGGGGAGGGGTTAGGACTTGAGGTGGGCTGATGTGGTTAGGACTAGTAATGGGCTGTGGGCTGATGGGGGGGGGTTAGGACTGGCAATGGGCTATGGGGGGCTGACTGGAAATGGGCTGATGGGGTTAAGACTGGAAGTGGGCTGATGGGGGGTTAGGACTGGTAATGGGTTATAGGGGGGGGCTTAAACTGAAAATGGGTTGATGGGGGGCTAGGACTGGTAATGGGTTGGGGGATTGCTATGACTGGAAATGGACTGAGTGGACGGGGAGGCTTGAACTGCAAATAGCTGATGGGGAGGGAGCTTGGAATGGAAATGGGCTGTGAGGGAAGGGAGCTAGAACTGAAAATGGGCTGATGGAGCAGCTAGGATAGGACTGGAAATGGGCTGTTGGGGGGAGCTAAGATTGGAAATGGGCTGTGGTGGGGGCTTGAATTGAAATGGACTCATGGAGGGGCTAGAACTGGAAGTAGGCTCATGGGGGGGCTTGGACTGGAATTGGGCTGAGTGGAGGGGAGCTAGGATTTTACATGGTCTGACGGTGGGGCTAGGAAATGACTAGAAATGGGCTGATGGGGGGCTAGGATTGGAAACGAGCTGATGAAGGGACTCAGACTGAAAATGGAGGGGGGAGCTAGGACTGGAACCGGGTTGATGGGGGGCTAGGACTGGAAATGGGCTGATGCAGGGACTAGAAGGGAATGGATGCTGGGTGAGACTGGAACTAGAAGGGAGCTGATGTTGGGGGAGGATTAGAATGGGATGGGGCTGGGAGAGTAAAATGGAGAGGGGAAAAATATTTTGTGTGGGAGGGATGAAAAATCTACAATTGGCCGGGTATTGGGAGAGTAAGTGGGGATTGAGGATGGAGGGGTAAAATTTGTGTGGATGAAATAAGAATGAGGAAAGAGCAAAAGGATAAAGATTAGTATGTTAAAGCAGATGTAGAGAGAGAGGATGGAAAGAAAACTAGAAGAGAGAAGAAAGGACAAATGGACAGCAGACGATGGAGAGTTAGCAGAAAACATGAAGAAACCAGAAGAAAGTGGCTGGAGCAATTGCAACTGAAAAAAAATGCACAAAAGGTAGAAATATATCTCTTTATTTTGAATTTATTAACTGGAATATGAAAGTTCTGGGAAATGTGCATCATTAACGTCTGCGCTTTGTTTGGTACAAGAGGAAATTGATTTATAGTTTTATTTCTACAGTGTTGTTGTACATTCCAAGTTTGGCTTTTGGGGTTCCCAGTTTAAATTATTGCCTTCCTGTTTCTAAATTGCGATTCCTTGTTTGGTGATGGTCTATGTTCTGCATGTGTAACTGAGCTGAGGTATTCTGTTTATGTAATTCCTATTTGACATTGCCACTTGTTCTCTTTCCCCAGTATTCTCTGAAATGTACTGGTTTAATATTTGCAGTGTTTCCTTTTGATAGGTAGGGACTGGTGCTTTGTGAGTCCTGGTAATGCTGTCAGGATACAGCGGGTTTGCTATGGGTTCTAAATGGGCAGCGTTTGTAGTAGTTCCTAATGTGCCTGGCGGTTGGCACTGGATTATAGTAATGTAGAAATCTTTTAGTCTTTCTTTATCCATACACTCATTAAGAGACATGTTTACTAAAAGTTAGTGTATGGTAACATTATGCAAATATTTATGCAAATAAGGCCACTTATGCAAATGAGGCCCCGCACCGAGTCTCCGCACATGGCCCCGCACCCCCCTTGGTCCGCCCCTGAAAGAAGGCCTCTGCTCATCAGAGCTTACAGTCTAGTTAAGACAGACAACACAACAGCTGAGGACAGGAAAACATCTAAGGAGATATTCCAGTTGCCAGTCATAGAGACTTGTAGGATATTGTAGGATGTTCTTTATCAGGTTTGTTTTCCTCTCTGGTTCTTTTCTTTCTTGGGCAGATGAGCATACAAGGTCATATATTTAATTCAGCATCCAGGCCCTTCCATGCCTCACCCTCCCCAGTACTGTAGAATGTTTAGTTTTTAAGTCATAGGCCAAGATTTTTAATGGTTTTAGCAGCATAAGTCACAAAGCTATGAAGAGATCACAAATAATATTTAAGAAAACAGTGTTGCATTATAGATTTGCATAGAAACCTCAGCATCCCGGATTTATTCTTCAGAAGCTCATGCAGTTATGAATACCCAAGTGCCCCATTAAACACTAAGGACCCCATTCTGATCGGGGATTGTCCGGACATCCGAAATCTGGAGTGGCGGGATTTGCACCTGATTGTACACCCATGCGAGCAGAATCAGTTGCAAAGGGTCTGGACGGGCAGGATGTGCCCCGATTCTGTGCTGCTGGATGGACAGCTCCCACCCGAAGTGCCTGTATAAAGCCCCTGTGCTGTAGCGTACCATCGCCATGGCACCAGGACGCCATGCAGGAGCCCTGATCTGCCGAAGAAGTAAGAAGATCCTGTTCCCTGCCACCCAACTGGGCCTGCCAAGGTCAGGATCGGGCTGTGGGGATCCTCCTATCCGGCTCAACTGGCCATGACATTGCGGGGGACTTATTCCACCCCCAAAGTGGAATAAATCCCTTGTCTACCTCCTCAGGCCTGGATGTACAGTGCCGCAACCAGAATCGACCCTGTATGTCCGGGATCAGGGTCCCGCCCATGCTCCTCCAGCCCTCCCCTGCCCGCCTCCATCCAGAGCTTCCCACATATCAGTGTATGTGCGGGGAGCTTTGGGCACAGATTTGGCCCTGAGTGAATAATGGAGGCTGTATGTCCAAACTGGATGTACATCCCCACTATTCCAGCATCGGAATGACCCCCTAAGTAAGGGCCTCTCTCATTCCTTTCAGAATCCTTTCAGTTCATTTTCATAACATGCATTCACCTAACTTCTTTAATTTGAGACTAATGCACATGTCTGCCCAGTGGGAACATGTGCAAGTTGCCAACAACAAGGACAGTATAAGTACAGTAAATCATAGCTGGATATATGTGATTAATTCAAACTCAGAAAGAATACAGAATACTCAAAGTCTACAGTACACAGTGGAGCAGAGACAGTAGTTAGTGAAAGTGTGGTCATAGAAACTTCCTAGAACAAGAGTTAGTAGCCCCATGGGTCTCTTGACATTTTTCACTGCTCAAGCCCCTAGCAAGGTGAAGTCTACTGTGACTCTACAGTGTTCTGTAGCACCCAATGCGTACAAGGCTCACATTAGGAAATATCCAATCTTTATGTTGGCTTTATTTGCACCTTTACATTTTTTTTCCATTTCTTGCCTGGATACTTGCTTGGTTTTGCTCTATTGCTACCAGATCTTTGGGTACATGGCAAGTAATCTAACCTCATTGCTGTCTTAGAGCTAGATGTCAGGTGATGTGCGTCCCTGCTCTTCAATTAAATGTAACTGTAATTGAAGCTATTATAATGCTCATATGGCTTCTAAATTGCGTGTGTGCCACATAATATGCAATCATTGTTTTAATTCAATTAAAATGTTTGCAGCAGCGCTGATGTAGGACAGAAAAAATTTGTGGCGAGAGAAGGATGTACCTGATTGCTACTATATTTCCCTCCATCCTTGCTACTAGTTCAGGAGATCTAGTGGGCGACTACCATAATTTGTGATAGGATGATGTATAATGGTATAAAGGTAGATTTTAGATAGGACATAGAGAGGGGAATTTAGATATCCAGGTTGTGATATGGCAAATTCCCATAGTATTTTACAAGAGGCTCTGTCCAACACAGAGCCTCTTGTAAAATAGGTGTAGAATGGCTTGTTGATGGCTGTCCATGTCCAGTGGGAGAAGCAATTTTTTTTCAGAAAGCTGCACATGGGTAAACAAAATGTGTTAAACTGGCTCACATGTACGTGGGAGCAGCTGCTTTCTGGCTGCCTGAAAACTTAATCGTGTAGCCTTAATCCTTCTTCTCTGATCAGCCCCTCCTGACATTGCCTTCTTCACTTGGATCACTCACCTAAGGCATTCAAGTCCTCAACTTCCACCCCTCAAGCCATTATACCCTCCTAACAGCCCCAAGTTACCCAATAACCTTCTGCATGAAGACCCCTCACCCCAATCCCCTATCCAATCCCTGGCCTCAAACGTAGCACATATCTTGAGATCTCTGACTGGAAGAACAAGCTGTGCTACTTTTCAGAATAACGATGGGTTTTGAGTCCTCATACTACTCTGGGTTATTGTGAGTAGAGCCATACTTTAGAAAACCATTCTTGCTGGATAGTAGACACGTCGGGGGTAATTTCATACGGCACACCTGGATTTACATAAGCCACGACTACCCATGCTTCGCTCAAATTCCTCTTTGCATGCCCACTGCACAAGTTTGCATCACGTGTACTTTTAGGCATGACCTAATTTCATATAGTAATATAAACATACTGTTTTGTCTTGTATTTATATTGTAATGTATCATTTTTGTTTTCCCATATCCTCAATATGTAAGCCTTTGTTGTCTTGTCAACCACTTTGATTGAAGGATAAGGTGGTATACAAAACGGGTTAAATAAATAAATAAATGAGCCCATTTACATGCTAAAATGCTTTTATGTAAAAAAACGGTTTGTAAAATTATTTGCTTAAATGGTAATTTTATTACCTTTATCCATAGGAACATAGAAACATAGAAAAATGATGACAGAAAAAGACCACATGGCCTATCTAGTCTGTCCTTCCATATCAACCACTACAACAGTCCCCTTTTTTCCTTTAGAGTTCCTCTGTGTTTGTCCCATGCTTTTTTGAATTCAGATACTGTCCTCATCTCTACCACCTCCACTGGGAGACTATTCCACGGATCCACCACTCTTTCCGTAAAGAAATATTTCCGCATATCACTCCCCTCATAGCAGAACTTGCTTTCAGTCGAAAGAGGCTCTCCCCCTGTGCATTTATGCCATGGAGGTATTTAAACGCCTCAATCATATCACCTCTATCCCGCCTTTCCTCTAAGGTGTACATATTAAGATCCTTAAGTCTGTCCTCATATGCTTTATAAGGAAGACCACTAACCGTTTTAGTAGCCACCCTCTGTAATGACTCCATCTTGTTTATATCCTTTTGAAGGTGCGGTCTCCAGAATTGCACACAATACTCCAAATGAGGTCACACCAAAGACTTATACAGAGGCACTATCACCTCCTTTTTTCTGCTAGCCATTCCTCTCCGTATGCACCCAAGCATCCTTCTAGCTTTTGCCATCACCTTTTCTACCTGTTTAGCTACTTTAAGATCATCAGACACAACCCAAGCCTAGGTCCCGCTCTACTTTAGTGGACAAAAGTACTTTACCCCCTATACTATATTGCTCCCTTGGATTGCTGCAGCCCAAATGCATGACCTTGCATTTTTGAACATTAAATCCCAGCTGCCATATTCTAGACCATTCTTTAAGCTTAGCTATATCCCTCCTCATGTTATCTACACCTTCATGGGTGTCTACTCTATTGCAGGTTTTGGTATCATCAGCAAAGAGGCAAACTTTACCCGACAGCCCTTCCGCTATATCACTAACAAAGATGTTAAAAAGAATCAGACCAAGGACAGATCTCAGGGGCACACCAGTGGTAACTTCCTTCCCCCTCAGACTGAATTCTATTTACCTGTACTCTTTCTCGCCTCCCACTCAACCAATTTCTAACCCAAGCAGTAACTTTAGGGTTCATCCTTAGGGTGCTCAGTTTATAAGTCGCCTGTGAGGAACGGTGTCAAGGGCTTTACTGAAATCTAAATACACCACATCTAGGGATTTCCCTCAGTTCAACTCCCTGGTCACCCAGACAAAGAAATCAATCAGATTTGTCTGACAAGACCTACCTCTGATGAACCCATGTAAAACCCCTCTTATAAATTTATCCCAAGGATTACATGTCTAAAAAGTGCATTTTTCCTAGCAAAAAAAGCACTGGTAGTCATATGCCATGCTCATACGAGGACCATTGGCCAATCTTAGCAGGCAAGAAAACGACCGGTACTCAGTACCACTGAGTTACCCCCTCAAAAAAGCCCTGCCTAAAAGTATGCGAGGTGTCAAAAAGGTGTGTACTTTGATGTGACCAACATGTAGGCATGTTCTGGGGTGGAAATTGGTCAGAGCCAGGTGTGCACAAACTGTGCACGTAGTTTGTAAATACCCACAATGTTTTATGTAGTAACATTTACCCCTGCTCCAGTAAAGGTCCGTAGCTTCAGTCTAATGTAATTTCTGCCATTTTACCCCTAGTATTTTATAAAGACACATAGAGCCCGATTCTGGGAGGGGGACGTCCGGGTCTTCTGGACATACCCCGATGAAGATGGGGATCTTAGGACCCGATTCTGGTCTGCGGAAGCAAAACGTTCCCACGGTTGCCAGAATCGGGCCCGTGGATGGCCTAGGTTGCCCCTTCTGCCTGTGGAGACATCCTCTCCGCAGGTGCCCCCGACATCTATGGCTCCGGCCCCCAATATCTCCGCTGTCCAACCCACAGCTGGCCTGCCGTGGCCTGGATTGGGCGGTGGGGCCCGATCGTCCACAAAGTGCTTTGCAGTGGTATAAGCAGTATGTCCCCACGGGCCTGGCAGCATGTACAGGGCCGTGACCTAAATCGGTCTTGTACATACTGTTGGGCTGTCCCACCCCCACTCTGACCCATTCTCGCCCCCCGCCGACTCTCCCCGTCCTGATGCACAGGACATACAGGAAGAGCTGGAGGGAGAAAATCAGCCCCGGATGCCTTTGAGGGGCTGCACGTCCACCAGGACCTCCATAGGTCCATTATAGGTGTCTGTTTGTCCTCTCAAGCTAGGCAACCTGTTGAATAATGACCCCAATAGAGGTACATATGTGGCACAATGCACATATTTTTAGAGGCCACTTATGTGCTCCCTGCTGAATATTCTACTCATTTATAGAATAAAATCAGTGCATGCTTTTATTGAATCTCACATACTGACAAAGAAAGAGGAAAATAAGAAAGGAAGCAAGAGAACCGAGTGGGCCACCCTGCATATCCGATATTTCACAAAGGTACTGCTTTTCTCATCGGGTCTGAGTTTAACTGAAAGCCGCCACTTCTCATGGATTTCATAGTTTTAGAAATTTAGAAAAGAAAAACTGATCACTTTCTGCTCCCATTACAATTTTCACTCGGGAGAATTAACGATCCCCCAAAATAACTGTAACAGGGTGACCCTTTTCTTAGGCATGAGCTCCTATGAAGACAAGGATAATGGTGAGATGGGGACACAGATACGGAACTGTTCCCCAACCATTACAGATGGAAAACGTATTCACCGTATAGGGGAATTAGATCATGACATTTGGTTTTGGCATCTACAGCGTACATAAGCAAGAAACAGTAATATCTTGGATGTCCATTAACTACTTTGTAGCCCACCTAGTCACGCTAAGGCTCTCAAGCCTTTATTCGGTTCTCAATCCTCCAGTTCTAGTAAGCAAAGTTATGGAAATAGCAAGGAAGGGAGGTGGGATCTCTCAGTTTCTTGGTGGTGGAAGCCCGCTTCTCAATCTTCCTTCCTCTAGCCTTCACTACACTGACAGAGTGAATGTAAACCAGATATTGTGCCTAACAGCAAGTGTTTCTAAAGCTTGTCACATCAGCTTTCTGCTAAACAGCAGTAGGCTTTTTGGTAAATTGAAAAGGGTATTCTGTCGTGCGCATATTTGTTCTACCATTTCTGAAACCCGTTGACTCAGTGCAGTACTAAAGATTAGACTGGTGCGCTCTTTGCATGCTCCCTGCCATATACTCATCAATGGGAGAAGAGGCCCTTCTTATCAGACTACATGTTTGGTCATTTTGGTTTCCTTTCAAGCACACATAAGAGTAGAGTCATGCTTTCCTTGCTAGCAGTTGATGCTTTTCGCTACGAGAAAGTAGCAGTTCAGAGTCCTGAAATCCCATTGCTTCATGTAGGGAATAATTTTGTAACAGGGCCTCTACCAAAACGTTCGAAAAAGCATCTGTTCTATAAAGACAAGATATAGGTGAATGTGGCAAAGAATAATCCCCACTGCATACATATGCTCCTGTACAGCGTTCCACCTGCTCCGCAGGCACTGTGTGAGGGTTTATTTTATAAAGTACCTCCTAATGTTATCCAACCACCAATCCCAGGAATACCTTAACCTGGTGTGTGTGCTTCGATCAGCACCTATCCCTACATAAACATCGATGCAATTGAACAAGAGAAATGTTTTGCAAAATTAGCCCAGTTTGGCAAGGGCGATAAGAATGTTTTGCTTAATTCTGTATCATTTCTCACGTGTTAACTTTTCAGTTAAAAAGACGCCTCCCCCACCTCCATAACGTTATGTATGAAAAGGCAGAGAAAGTGTAGAAGATTCCCCCTCTTGATTCTTGGTATAATCTTAGAGTTCGATTTTATAGTCTGTGACCATCTTTGGGAGTATGTAGGATGCCACAGAATCCTTTCAGGAATGTGCACACGATGGGAACACATCTGGTTTATGTTTATTTTATTTGATTAATTGCCCTTTATAGACACATCAGAGTGATGTACAATAAAAACAGAAATGGGAAAGGAAAAGGAACTCTATAAATGTAAATAGGAAAGGAAAGTCAGTTCATTCATTCGAAGGCAAGAAGAGAGGGAAGGGAGTCATGGGTCGGGGGGGGGAGAGAGGGGATATGGGTCAATGCTATTCAAAGGATAGATCAATATATAAAGCGGAGCACTCTTTACATTTGGAAAATGAGGACTAGCTGTGTGAACAAGGAGAAAATAAAAGGCTTGTCTTTTGAAGAAATGATTTATCTTTCTGATTCCAGGATTATGGAATCTGCTCCTGACTGATATTTGAACAGCATCTGATACTGAAGCGTCACAATGTTGTTTTCATTTTGATAAAAGTCTGTGCTTGATCAATGAGGTTATTTTATGCATATATGCACGCAGTTCATAAAAGTATGTGCAGAAATATAAATCCTTTCCCACCCTTGTTCCAGGACTACGTTTGCTCAGGCTCGGTAAAGTTGCACATTTGCAGGCTGTATATGTGTAACTTTATACACATCTGTTGTGTAACTGTATAAATGCCCATTTCTGTAGGGTCGTTCATTCAATTCGTTAGTGTGCTTTAAAAAAACTTAGCAGCATGTTTGCGAAGCCACACTAAGCAATTAGTGTGGGTTCGAGCCAAGGTCACCATGCAATTAAAACTGCCATACGATAAAACATTTGTACTAACTCCTTAGTGCGGGTTAGGATGGGCTCAAGGTGGGTTGTAGAGAGAGGGAGGGCATAGCTGGCACAGATAGCTAGGGCATGGTAGGCTTATGTGTGCTGGCATAACTGCTAATAGCACAGCTACACAACACCAACTCAAGAGGCGGCATGAAGTGCGGCTGAGTCCAGTGTCATCTGATCATACATAAAAACGTAAGAGTGTTACTTAACGCTCTAAATACAACTTTCCCCCTTGATCCTGCTCCCATTGCCGTTTTCAAAGTTCAGAGGGTATGTGGGATAGCTTGAAGGACTTGGGGAATTCTTCCCTTTCAGAGGGAATGCTTCCTTTGGGAGTCATTTTAAAAGTCTTTGTTGTGATTTGGACGTCTTAAGATGTGTACGTAAATATCCAAATCATGGAGATCTCTCAGGAGCCATTTTACAAATGTCTCCAGTGCAAGAATGTCTGGGGAGGTGCAATGAACGTATTTAACTAGGCCTATATACCACATCTCTACCAGTCAAAGTGGTGTACATTCAGGTATTGTGTATATATATATTATATATATATTTTCCCTTGTCCCTGAAGGGTTCACAATCTATGTTTTTGTACCTGAGGCAATGGAGAGTTATGTGGCTTTCCCAAAGCCACAAGGAGCACCTGTGGGACCAGAAACCGCAGTCTTTCCAGCCCAAGGTTGCTGTCCTCTAGCGGAATTAAATCTGTTTCTACTTTTTTCAAACTGTGAATATTATTTAATTTGTAAACCATTTTGAATGATGGGAATCACTAAGATGGTATATAAAAACTTTTAAATAAGTCATACAAATGTAAATAATCTGCAAATATTTGAAACAGCCAAATTACCATCAGAAAGCAATTGAAAATATAACTTAGACAATATAGCATAATTACCATTGACGCACTAGATAAAATTAAGACAAAGAACAACATACAGAAATCAGTTAAATATTTAACCACATCAAGTAGTCAGAGGACAGCAATAAAGTTCAGCTCATTGCCTATGAAGGCAGAGTGAAATAGCATGAGTTAAAATGTGCAATCGCTATCACTGACGCATAGCATGAGAAAGGTAACTAGACTTAAAGGAGGTGCAGTTATTTTCTGCATTAATGTCAACGATAAGGCACTACATTTGATGTGAAAATTACCTTACAACCAATTTGCATGACATTAACATGAATCATTAATGTGAAATAATTAGCATGCGTTAATGGCCCATGTTCTCCTGCAACCACTGGCATCATGGTGTGCAGGACTAACTTGCAGTTGTTCATTTCTGAAGGAATCAGGAGCTGATTTTATATCGGGACACATATATAAAATGTTTCAAAAAAGCATCTGTGTTATGCCTATTTAATAAAGGCCAGATAGGTACTCATGTGCCTTTGATAAAATAAGCTTATGCTTGACTTCTGGTGGTGTATAAATTGCTTTCATTTGTTCCAAAGGTGTTGATGTCCATGTACATATGTGTGATGTCTGTGTGCATATTTTAGAAACTATTATTAGTAGTAGTGGTAGTATTTAGCTCATGCCTTTCCAATGGTAGCTCAAGGCAAACTACATTCAGGTATGTAGGTATTTCTGTCCGCTGAGGGCTTACAATCCAAGTATGTATCTGAGGCAAGGGAGAGTTAAGTGACTTGCCAAAGGTCACCAGGAGCACGTGTATCGCAACTCCGCCCCGGGAATGCTTATATTCAAATCACAAATAAATAAGGCTCTTTGGCCAGGCAGGATACTTTTGACTCTTGTATAAAATGCAACGTGTGCCTTTGAGTCAGTCCTGACTCCTGGCGACCCAGAAGCAACTTGAGCATGTGAGATGGTATTTTATGTGCCTGATTAGGTGCACTTAAACTTCCTCAGGGATATACATGCATAGAAATAGGTGATAGGAAAACATGGTGCCTATTTTTATGGGAGTAGCCTAGTGGTTAGAACAACTGCCAAGTACTCAGAGGATCAATGGTTCAATTCCCACTGGCACTCCTTGTGACCTTGGGCAAGTCACTTTACCCTCCATTGCCTCGGAAGAAAAGGCTGGCAATCTACTTCCGGTGATACATTGCCAAAACACACCAGCCTGACAACCTCAACATCAGAGCCTGCAGGGTCTGTGGTCACTTTGCTGGGATATTGGGCAAACATCCATGGACTCAGCAAAAACTGTCCTAATGGACTGCAGCTCACGTCTGCATATGCATTGGATAGGTTTCAGAGGACTGCTGGTATTGTGTACTGTGGAGGTATCAGGAGGCAGGGCCTTTGCTCTGTGCTGCAGTCAGTACTTGCTTCAGAGGCAGAGCTGGAGCCAGAAGAGTACAGAGGGGGGAGGGGCATGCAAACTACACGATGCACTTCGTGGCTAAATGACAGTGTGGTAGCACAGGAGTCATCTGACCCTTGGTCCCTGTTTGTGGGGATGCATGTGGCAGTGAATACATGCACCTGGGGAGCCATGGCGCTGCCATGGGCCATGTACCTGTGAGCTGATGGCCTGTCACCCTGACTGAGAGAGAATGTGGCTGAGCCCTACCAGTTCTCAGCAGCAGCAACAACAACAACATAATATTTCTATCATTGAATGTGGGCCTCTGATGTTAGAGTTCATTGATTGCTATCCCCTGCCTGGCCCCCTTGCACTGCGGTTGCAGCAGTCATTGGAGCAGGAGGGGAGCTTTTTGATTCTCCAAAGTCCGGTGAGCCATAAGTGCTAGGGTTCTCATCCTTGTGGCCTTGGGCAAGTCACTTAGCTTTCTGTTGCCTCAGGTACACCTAGATTGTGAGCCCTTCGGAGACAAGAGAATGCATCCAGTAGTTTGTAGCGATTCATAATGCAAACCACTTTGATTGAAGGATAAGGCGGTATATAAAACAGGTTGGTTAAATAAATAAATAAATAAATAAATCCTATGGGCTGTTTCGGATTTGCCATCTCCATATGGTGTATTCCCAAAGCTCCTTTCAGAAAGAGGGGACATGGGAGGTCCTTCTGTGGGTGGATGGATGGCTGTGACATACTATCCCCCTTTAGTAACTTTTAGACTACAGAGGTAGGCTTTTCTATAGGGTGGGCCATAGGGGTGCCGCTTGACACTATGGCCCCCATGTGCAGGCTGTCCTGAGCATGCATGATGATTGTGCTTGGTCTCCAGACCCTCGCACCCCCTTTACCTCAATATTGGGAAATTCATCCCCAATGGCTAAGGCACTGCCCAAGCTATGATCAGAGGTGGGGAATGAGCTGTGGGGCCCATCACCCCACCAAAGCCCTTGTACTGTGTTCTTTGCAGCCTATGTGAACAGCCACCCTTGTTGCTTCGGAGTGAGGGGGTCAATATCCCTGCCCTCATAATGGACACTGTGGACATCCTGCCTGATCCCATACATGGCCTTCTGTATCTCCAGAAGCCATTTTCACACTTTACTGCCTACGGCTTGAGATGAAGCACATATTCTGCATGTATTTGCTTTCTGATTTGTATGCCCCGCCCTTTTGTACTTAACCTCTGTACTCGGAGTTGTGCTGGCTGTTCAGCCCACTTCTGGTCACTCTGTTCTGGAATGGCCAGTTGCTCTTTTCCTGAATGGGTGCTGGGGGCACAGTTTTTACTGTGAACCGAAGGCCCAATATCACACTTGTAGCATTCTATTTTCCAATACGTGTATAGAATGTGCGCACTGTATGGTAGTCATGAGAAATGAATCCAGAAGCAAGGAGGGAGAAATGAGGGAAACCGAGGCACATTGGCAAAGGCAGTGAGACCCCTGATGCAGGTAATTTTGCCGAAACTCAGCCGAGTCAGGTCATTTGACACCTTGTTTTTGAATAAACTCTTCAATTGTGCCCGCCTCCATTTCTTGCTTTTGAGGTACTTTCTTTTTTTGTGATTTCGATTGGACATTTTTAATAACGCCAAACATGTAAGTGCTTTTTGATAATGGGGCCTGTTGTCTTCATAAAAATATGTGCAGCCATCCAGTTTATGAAACTACCCTCACCTTGCTAGCCCAGAATTATTGTTAGACCCCTGCACAAATCTGGTAGTTTCCAGAGTGGGAGGTATTCTGACAATTGCCTTTGTATTCTATACAACTCTGTTTTTACCAAATTGCACTCTCTCCAGCGGTTTAGGCGGTGGACAGGTGGCTGCCTACTGCTGCTTACCCAGAGTTGCTAATGTTATCATAGATATCACATGTCGCCTCTCATTTACCTTTAGAGGAATAATTTTATAACTGTCCACATTAGCAGAAACCACACACATACTTTTCACTACACAGACTCAGATTTTCTAAGCGGACTGTGCATGAATTTTTCCTTTGAAACTTTTTCTGGCCACTCTAAATGCAGACATTTATAGCTACCAAAGTGTGAATATATATATATCTGAGCACACATTTGAAATTCAAATTCAGATCCCATTACTGGGAACACTGCCTTTCAATCCAGGGAAACCTAACTGCATAGAGTTTTTAGGAGGTAATTTTATAACAGGAGGCTTAGTCTTATAGGACACGAGGGCACCTAAATGCCTATGTGTCTTCATAAAATACTGGGCAGAAATCACATCTAGATTGAAGGCACAGACATTATGCCTCTTTGAGAGCAGGCAAAAATGTTAGTGCATAAAGTACATGTGGACATATATACTGAATAAATTGTGACTGCATAAATTGTGATTCTGCTCAAATTCCTCTTGCCTTGTTTGCACTTTTAGGCATGACTTAATTTTATAACAGACCTATTATGCACGTTAAGGTGCAGGCCCATTCACTTTCAGCCAGTAATGTGGTATCATCAGCATAGTCTTCCACCAATCTTCACACCTCGGTTATAGTTTTCATACAGAACAAATCACCAGAGAAGCAGGCGTATATGAAGACAACCGAGGTGTGAAGATTGAAAGTGAAGACGATCTGAAACATTTGGTTCTCAAGATCAAGGAACAGTCTTAAAATGGGCCTGCACCTTAATGTTAAGAAGACCAAGATCCTGACAACTGGCAAAAATCAATGAAGTTCATCATTGATGGAGAAGAAATTGAAATTGTTGATCCAAGAAGGTTAAAGTTGTCAACTATCTATGAAGAAAGGACAAACAGTCAAGAAATCCAAATGACGCATTGCTCTTGACAGAGTGGCTATGAAGGACCTAGACAAGATTCTCATGAGCAGAGATGATTCTCTCCATACAAAGATTCGACTTGTTCAAGCCATGGTATTTTCAATAACATCATATGGATGCGAAAGTTGGACAATGAAAAAGATAAACAGGAAGAAGATTAATGCCTTTGAATTACGGTGCTGGTGACAAATACTGTGTATACCATGGACTGCCTGAAGAAAAAAAAACCAGTCAGTACTAAAGGAGATCAAACCTAAGCTTTCTTTAGAAGCTCATATGACAAGACTTCGACTTTCATAGTTTGGACACATCATGCGAAGAGAGAGATCATTAGAGAAGGATATAATACTTGGCAAGCTAGAAGGTCAATGCAAAAAAAGAGGAAGGCCGGCAAGGAGATAGATCGATAGAATGGCACCCATAGCTGCTGTTATTGTATCAACAATGAGTCGCCTGACTGACGACCAAACACAGTTTAGGTCAACTATTCAGATGGTTGCCATGAGTCGACACCGGCGCAACGGCACTTAACAACAACAACATTATGCATGTAAAACAGCATTTTACTGCAAAAAGGCTTATAAAATTATCCTTATATGAGTAAGTTTACCTGCACATAGGGTGAGCATTTTCTAAAAGCCCATTTCCATGGGTAAAATGTAGCTTTACCTGTAGTAAAATGTAGCTTGGAAAACTGCTCTCTTAGGGGTTTCTTTTAGAAAGTATTTTCCACTTGTAAAGTACTACTAGAATGCAAGGACAATGGATGAAGATTGGGAAAAAACCCAACAATTTTCAGAAGAGGGGAGGTTCTTTCTATCAATCATATTGTGCTGGGAGGAGACTCCTCTGGGAGGGAAAAATCCAAGTGATATATAAAAACATTCCCAAAGATAAAACTCTGTCTTTGGCACACAGCCACTGCACCAGAAGGGAGCAAGGGTGTCTGCCCTTTGCATAGGTGTCTTTGACGCACAACCCTTCACACCATGCCAAGGGAGCAACAGGTTCAGAGTAGTTGCATAGGGGAAGAGAGCAGAGGTTTGATGTCTGTGTAGAACCTGCCAGCACCCAACCTTCTCAGAAGGAAGAGTAGCTCTGCCTGTGTTAAAAAGTAGAGAAAGTCATAGCCCCCAATGGTAATGGAAAGAGGTGCCAAGAAATGCACCAACTTAGCCTTCCAGTCCATCAGAGCCAGCATCTACAGAGGTCACCCACATTCAGGAAGAGAGGAATCCAAGCACTCATCATACACCAGATCCAGGAGTCCAGCACAATGTGTAACAAAGGTAGAGGAGTGGCACATGTTGGAGTTCAGCTTAAGACAGAGTAATTGAAGACAGTGTAGTAACACTTAACTTAGAGAGAAACGAGTAATGTAATTGTAACCATTTTTGACTAAGAAAGAGTTGACTGTCTGTAATACAGTTCTTGTTTGTTGCCTCTGTCAATTGTTGTTGGTGTGACCCTAAAAAACATTTGGGTAAAACCTTGGTTCAGATCACAAATTCTGGCGTGCACTCTCAAGTGCCGAGGGCCTCCCAGCGGTTGTTGGCCCTCCTCAAAGAACACTGATAATTCCATGAGCAAAAGACTGAGACTGCAAAAAAGGCTCTTGGATTGCTGTTCCCTCTTGTCTGTCAAGCAGCTAGTAGTGCAGCTGCCTGGACCACACAGAGAGGATGATATATACAGAAAATGGCTCTGGTTAAATACATAAATACGCACATTGACAGGCCGGTATGTACTTATATGCACACCTCATGTAGGTGTTCCTGGCGCATATTTTGGGAATCAGAGGTGGAGCTGCGATGTACACACATAGAGCCCAATATTAAAGAAGCATTTACATGGTTTACAGCTCAGTAAACTGTGTAAATGCCTTTAATGGGGATATTCAACAGCACTTACATGGTTGAATATCCCCTTCTAACCTCGCTACATGCCCCGATGCTATGCAATTAGCATCAAGGTGTGTTGGGGGCATTCTGGGGTGGAGTGGAGGTGGAGACTGTCGCTAACCAGGCAGCGGCGATCTTGCATGCTGCCCGGTTAGTGATCTGCGCCTAAAAGGTAGGCAAGGAAAACCCTCAGCTATCTTTAAGGTGCAGGAGTTAACTGGGCAGCATGCAATCTCGCTGCTGCCTGGTTAGCTACTGCAGCTTCTGGCGTGTGCAGCAATGCCTGGATATTCAATGCCAGGGCCGCATATGACCCCCGGCATTGAATATCTGGGGATAAGGGTCGGCGGGCAGTGCTATATGCCGTAGCGGCGCATAGCCTACCCAACCGAATATCGGGCCCATAGTTTATAAAATATGCAAACACATGCATAGTGAACACAAACAAAATTTACACCATTTACGAAGCAAGTGTAAATTTTGTGTGCTACTGGAAATAGGCTCCTAGGCTGATTTATGAAAGCTTATAGCCACATTTAAAATTATCCACCACATATTTTGCTTTTTCTGAGGCATATGATTAGATTGTGTATGAGTGCATACACTTGTATATTCAATACACTCCTTAGTCACCTCCCATCTAGACTATTGTAACCTGCTCCTTGCTGGTCCCCCTCCAAGTCATTTCTCTCCCCTTCAATCTGTTCAACACTCTGTTGTGCTGCTAATCTTCCGCCAGCCTCGTCATGCTCATATTACGCCTCTTCTCAAGTCACTTCATTGGCTCCCTATCCGTTTCCACATCCAGTTCAAACTTCTCTTGCTGACCTTTAAGTGCATCACTCCGCAGCTCCTCACTACCTTTCTTCTCTTATCTCTCCTTACAACCCCTCTCGGGAACTCCGCTCTTCTAGCAAACTGCTTCTATCTGTGCCCTTCTCTTGTACTGCTAACTCCAGACTTTGCTCCATTCACCTTGCTGCTCCTTATGCCTGGAACAAACTATCTGAGTCTGTACATAAGGCACCTTCTCTGACACTTTTCAAATCCAGGCTGAAAACTCCCCTCTTCGCTGCCGCTTTCTGATCTTAACTCACCTGATCTCCTTTGTGTTTCTTTACCATTCCCCCTGATGGTATCCCATGTCTTCAGCTACTGTGTGGCCTGTCTCTATTAGATTGTAAGCTTCAATGAGCAGGGACTATCTTTTACATGTGTCTGTGCAGCGCTGTGTACAGCTTGTAGCGCTATACAAATGTTCAATAGTAGTAGTAACTTGCAGAATAAATTTGATTACACTGGTGTTAACTTTTGCCTGGAGCAGTGACTAACAAATCAAATGCTGGTGCCGGATGTCAGCAAGGTTATGCTTCTAAGCAGCAGTGCCAAATAGCTGGACAGTGCAGTCATGCCAGTCTAAACTGTTCAACAGTCCAGTGTGGATCCACAGGCCTAAACTAAACATAAATATATCTGTTTAGTGGCTGAATGTGCCGCTAAATGGTTAATTCAGAAGCCTACCCTCCTTGTGCCTTTCCTCTGTCTGTCTCACATGAATATTATCGGGTGTTCAGACAGAGTTTTGTCCTGACACTATTTGTATAGGGTGAAAATCCATAGATAAGCCAGTGAGACATATAACCAGCTTTGAATATCAGCCCGATTGTGTTTCTATAGTTCTCAGGAATTGAGATTAAAATTAGGTCACACTGGGGCAATTTTCCAATAGCCCGGGTAATTACAGTCCCTACTGACACTTTTAGCAAACGGTGCATGTTAAACACGCATGCATAGTTTGCCATTCTGAGTGGAAGGTAGAGCAGCACACGCGGTTTCCAAAATGTCATATGCAGTGTCCTGCTTTCCTTGGCTAAAGTAAGCACTAGAAGTGTGCAGTCCAAAAATGTTAATTTTATTTAGTTTCCTGTTATTGATGGGCTTTACATTTTTTTAAATTGTTTTCCGTTTCAGGAGCAATGTTGTCAATAGTACACCATATAGCTCAAATGGCAAGCAATTCTTCTTCAATAGTGTACCCTATTTGAGCAATAATGTGCTTTGTTGACGACATGGGGACCCCCCTCCCAAATTTCCGTTTTTTCCCCCCATCAGGTTAAAAACCTTGCAATGACAAGAGGCAATGTTGTTGATGTTTTCTGTGGTGTTTCAAATGAATGCACATCCCAGGTAAGGGCACCTTTAAAAAGAAACCCTCAGTCACTACTAGTACTACTAATCATTAATAATAATCATTTGTATAGTGCTACAAGGCATACGTAGCACTGTACAGAGATAGGCCCGCATGCTTTCAACTACGCAGTGGAAGGCGATATTCAGCCAGGCCGATTTAACAAGGATTTTGTTCTCCAGGTACTGTCACCCTAGAGCAACAACAGCGAAACTTCCAAGCTAATGAAAGAAATGTTCATTTCTATAGCATCTTCTGTGACAACATGGTGGGGGTAGGGGTGGGGGAAGGTTTCCTGTAAGAGGACAGGGTGGCCACCTGGCTTTCACGTACACTGATCATTCAGAACACTAGTGCGGGTAATTTCATAAACAGCCACCTATATATACACGTGAACAACACACATAATCATTTCTACTCATAAATGGATGCTTATGACATGGTTCCTACTTTGAAACTATACACACCAGGCTGTTTGTGCTCGCTTTCACTATGGGCATATTGGGAGGAGTACAAAGTTTTTCTGTGGTATAATCTACTATCACTTGATGTGCATTCTTGAAAGATGTAGTCAGTGGCATTTAAAGCAGCCATAGGACTGGCGTTGTGTTTACGGCTTAAATGATTGCAGACTTTTGACCACTTATGCCTGCATTTTATAAAGTAAAAGTACGCACGTACCTTAATTTATAAAACACCGGTGAAATACATGGGTAAATCTAGGCACGTCTTATAAAATGATACTGGTGTTTGAAACGACTCTCCAAACAAAATCTACAGCAGTCTGAAAGAGCCCCATGAAGAGTTACAGAAATGCTTGGTTAACACTGAAATGCCAAAGGGTTAGTGTCTTGAAACCCTCTCTCTCTCTCTCTCTCTCTCTCTCTCTCTCTCTGGTCTTTCTTGCAAATGTCCTTGGAATGATGATTTTTTGGGGGGTAAGTTGAATTTCTTATTAGGTTATAAGCTCAGTTCCACAGCTGCTGCTTTCTCTCACCGATTTCCCTTATAGAAGCAGTGGCAGAAATAAAACCCAAGCAGTCCCTGCAATGTGGGGGGCACCCAAGCTGGAAGAGGGTCCAGTCAGCCCGCATTCCCCACACTGCAGTGATAGAGGGTGGCAAACATCATACTCACTTTAAAAGAAGTTTGGTGTGCTGCCTCCCACTGCCTCTCTGCCGGCACAGCACTATGGTGCGGCAGCCGGAGGCCTGGAAAAGCATCTCCCACTGTGGGGCTGAAGTCTTGCGATACCTGAGACTTTGGCCCGTCAGCAGGACACTGCCAGGAAACAACAGCAGGCCGTGTGGCAAAACTCTTTTAAAGCAAGTACTAGGTTTACTGGTTAACACTACCAAAAAAAAAAGAGATTTTGGGGGGGGGGGGGGGGGGGGGGGAAGGGAAAGTTATTTCTCTCCCTTCTCGTGGCTGCTGCCCTCATCAAATGTTTACATATATCAAGTTCATTACAATGTCCTCATCCTAGAGACAATCGGGCACTTTTTACAAAAATGAGGTTCAAGTGCAGTCTGGGATGCCCAAGCCAGAACATCTAAAAAAAAAAATACAAAAGTAGCTACTTCCAGGTTGAGGCACAATTTCACAAATGTGGATGTGCCCGTTATGGATGACTGCAGGGTGTCTACATAGAGTATCCAAGACCAGAGACATCCAGGAGTAGCCCAATGGTTAGAGTAATGGTCTAGGTAGGAGCAGGGAAGCCAGGGTTTGAGCCCTATTGCTTCCATCAAAGTGCTGGGGATGGTGGTGGTCCATGTTCCCTACACCTAGGGTTGCCAACAGGCTCCAGATGCGCAACCCTACCTACACTCTCTGGACGTTTTACAGCCAAAACAAGCACTTTCCCAAGGCCTATCCATGCTTGAAATGCATCTACATTTGGCCGGGGTAACAGACTTTCCCAAGGTTTCTGAAATCAAGAGGGAATGTCTAAGTCCATCACACTGCCCCAGACACACCACTGCGATGCTTGCTGCCTCCGCACTGGGGACATCTTTAAAAGTCATTTGTAAAATGGGGACGTCTCCTTGACTGGGACATCTGCATGCATGTTTTTGGATGTCCAAATCGCGACCGAGGCTTCTAAAATGATCCCCTATAGAGGTTATTTTAGCAGCATCTCCCCAGGTAAGAGCAGCAGCATTTATATATGGAGATTGGAACATGCATAAAAATGGATTTTAGAAAGACGCTATTTACATGTGGAGAGTCCTGTCATTACTTTCCTCCTCCAAAACAAACATTACAAAATACTAAAAGAAGTTAAGGAAGCTAACAAAATTGGCAACTCATTAACAATGCGTGATTTCAATTATCCGATACTGACTGGGTAAATGTCCTGTAAGGGAGATCGGTTCTAGATGAACTAAATGACTGCTTAATGAGCAGTTGGTTGAAAAGCTGACACAAGGGGGAGCTATTTCAGTTAGTCCTTCATGGAACACTGGATCTGGCGTGAGAGGTAACAGTGACGTGACGTGAACAAATTTTGATTTAATAAATGGAGGAAGGGCAGTAGGGAAACCTACAATGTTGGCATTTCCCACATGTAGGCATTCAATTGCAGCCTTCAAAGAAACTTTCCTGTATCATCACAATTCAAATGGCAGTCTGGCTGCAGCCTTCAAAATTAGTACAGTTCAAACTGCAGTTTCCTAGGGAATTCTGAGGACAATCCGGTTCTTGTCACCTCCCTCTGTAGCAACAACAGACAATTACCACATACCACCAGGGCCGACGCATCTACTAGGCAGGCTAGGCAGCTGCCTAGGGTGGCAGACGTCTGTGGGCAGTAAGCTATGTGCTTCAGCACACATGGCCTGCTGCCCCCCTACACGCCCAGCCACAGTGCCCTCCCCCATGCTGAATGGCAATGCTGTCCCCCCACTGCTGCTGATTAGCAGCGGGTGGCTAGGCTCAGTGGTAGCACTTGGCCTGATGCCGCCAGTGAGCCGCCCGCTGCCAGAATCTGCAGCAGTGGGGAGGGGGCATGACTCAGCATAGGGGGAGGGAGGGTGGCAGGGGGGGACAGTGCAGAGCATGGGGGGGGGGGAAGGGCGGCACGGCCACAGCTTCTGTCTAGGGTGGCAGAAACCCTTGGGCCAGCCTTGCATACCACACACTGGCAAATTAAAATAAGTACCACCTTCAGCTGCTGTCTACTGAGTGAGCTGGGATGTTGTAGCTTGCATCCGTTACCTACTTCCACAGAAACAATCAAAGTTCACAGACAAACCTTACCAGCTTGACTCTGGATGTATTCCCGCAGAACACGGAACAGGCATGTCTACCTCCACACTCATCTCCTCCTTCTTCTGTTCCTCCAACAGCTTCCCACTGTATTCACCCCTCCCCCTCTCTAAAACGTAAGACTGGGTCAGACAAAAAGACCATCAAGTCCAGTATCCTGTTTCCAACAGCGGCTAATCCAGGCCACAAGTACCTGGCAGGAACCAATTATATGCACCAGGCAGGTGTGAGTTCCTTAAAAACCTGGCCCTAGGAGCCCCACAGAACATTTCTGGATCCTTCAGAACCAGTGTGGGTCTTCCTATGACTACTTCCTGTTCTGAAGATGCTTCTGGGAAATGAAGTCTTTTAGATAGAGAAAGAGTAGAAGAAATGGTTTTTCTCTTATGTACTACGCGTAAATGCAGTCCAAGCTGTGTTTCTCTGAACTTTCTCACTTCCCTGATGTTATTATGAGATGTGGGTTTTTTTCATAATAGAAAAGTTGAAAGAATATCAATGCTTGACCCAGTACAAGCACTGTGGAACCTGTGTCTTTTGGGGAAACTGCTAGGTACGTATGACCTAGTTTGGCCACTGTTGGAAACAGTACTAGGCTTGATGGACCTTGGTCTGACCCAGTATGGCATATCTTATGTTCTTTAGACTTAAGAAAACCTTAACTATTCTTCCATTTTTTAATACAAAACATGCAAAAAACTTCTGAATTTGGTATATAGAAATCCAAGGGGAATATTATCACCTTGGAAGGGAAGAATTAGTCAAATAGGAAAAAAGAGACTCAGCACGGTGATTGGGAGGAAAACCTCCACTGCTTCGAGTGCACGCTAACTTTTATTTCTCTAACTTCAAAATAGTTCTGACTTTTTGCCTCAAGTATCAATTTATCAGAAGCAGCTGAAACCTTTAAACTACAATCAGTTTCAACTAGGGGAGAATCCGTACACTATTCCCAGTCTTTAGTGGAATTTAGCTTTAACCTGGCTTCAGCAGTAAAACTGCACTGGAGTCCCACTTCTCCTTCGCTCTGCCTGCCTTTTGCGTAAGACCATAAGATGCCCCATGCTGGGTCATACTCCATAGCCATTGATAAGGTGGGTGTTAGGGGGCAACTATTACAATTGTTTTGGGTCCCCAAATCACAGGGGGAGGCCCAAACCTACCTGAAGCTGTAAGAAACAGAGGATAATTTTATAATAGCAGGGCTGAGGATGCGAAGGACATAGGTGCATACGTTGCACACATTTTATAAAGACATGTGCCTTTCTAAAATAGCCTCCCTGAATGCCGCTGCACAGAGTTACGCCTGCTCCGAAATGGGAATACGTGTGTGCATACATGTTCCAGTAAGAACTGGTGCTTATGCGTATATATAAGATACATGCGTAAGCGTCACTCCTGCTCCCGTTCTGTCCATTCTCCACTTCTGGGAATTCCTGGGCATATTTCACAGGAAAGCAGGTGCTTTGCTGCTGCTGCACACTTTTTTTTTAAACTCATGTTTATTCCTGGGGCATTTTATGAGTGCATGCTTAAGTCTTTTATAAAATGATCATGGATCTGGAGCCCCCTTCTTCAAGTTCTGCTTTGGGTCCCATTCACTGTTCCCTCTAAGCTGTGCGCGCGCACACACCTTGCCGAGCGAGCGCACATACTTTACAACAGAGCGCACAAAAATTACGGTTCTGATTCTGATAGAAAACAGCACAGACGTCTTAAAATTGAAAAGTTGTGTATTTCCAGTTTTCACAAGTTCTACAATATTTTCGAGTGCAATCAATGTGGTGTACATACTGTATTCTGACGTGTAGTCACATTTTAAAGTATATAACTCCGAGAGTCGTTATGTGGCACACAAAAATTTAACCTTCCTTCAAAAGCTGCACAGCTGATATTTTATGCGCACACAGCCTACAGAAAATTAGAGGGAACATTGGTCCCATTGTATTTAATACTGGCCCTGTTCATTGAGCCCAGCATCCAGTCCGTCCTGGTTTTTAGGAAATACACAGCCGATCCCAAAGAATAGATTTTGTTCCCTGTTGCTTTCTGTCAGTAACAGCATAGGTGGATTCAATATAGGCCTAAAATTATCCCACACGCTATGGCCTACCTCTTCTTTCTTTAACAATGGGGTTATCACTGCTGCCTTCCATATTTATTTTTATGTATTTATTTTAATGCTTTTATATACCGTGTTCTTTAAAATCAGTGCGGTTTACAGATAACATTTTGTGCAGAGTGGGAAGAGCCTGCTCTGCACTTACATCAAACAGGTAATACAACTTGGATTGATAATGGGGGAAACTATATACAGACTATATACATCGAACAGGTAATACAACTTGGATTGATAACGGGGGAAGCTATATACAGGCTATATACAATGTGGGCAGGAAGTCGCTATGCATATCACTGCCACTATCTCCTGCTCTAAAGAGGCATTAACTAAATTGGTCAACAATGCCATCATTTTCTCAGATCCTACCTTAAAAATGGAAATAGGTGCAGGATTCATCGATGAAAAGATGGGATTTAAATTCTTCACCAACTGAATCCCCTCCTCTAACCCTCCCCCATAGCCAATCCAATCATAATATTCAACACTTTTCCCCTTCCCCCTCTATTCTTTACTACTGTGGAATAATCTCTTCTCTAACTTTTCTATTTATCCACAAAATACTTAGCTAGTTCCTCTGTTCTCTCCCCTTGCCCTTCCTTCTTCACATGTATATTAAGAGATGTACAGCAAGTAGAAAGACAGAAGTAATGTTACTTGTGTACAGATCTCTACCTTATGCACTGTTTCCAATTCTGGAGACCACATTTATAAAAGACTATTGATAAAGTGATGACGGTTCAATGGAGGCCACTAAAATGGATCACGGCCTGAGAAACAAGCCATTCATAGAGACTCAAGGAGCTAAAGACACACTCCAGGGCAAAGTGGATCTACGATATGAACATTTAAACATCTAGCATGCTTCAGGCACTAGAAGGTACCATTTTCATAGAACATGAAACTCAAAGAGAAAGTGTCCTGGTATGAAGCCAAAGGGAAGAAGGATCAGTTGATATATCAGACAATAGTTTTTTCACTTAGACAGCAGTGTCAGTAGGAGCCAAAACGTTTGCAGATGTCATGCATGCTCATGATGGACAAAAAGAGACTGATATTAGGTGGCCTTAGCTTACCAACCTTTTGGAGTTACCTGGACATACCCCTTCCCCACCACTGGACAAATTTTATATAGGCAAATTGTTTTACCTGTGAAAAATTTACCCAGATAAAAAGAGATGCAACTGGGAGAATTTCTGGGGCATGATTAAACTGATATTCAATGGCAGCCGAATAAAGTTAGGCAGATAACTTGGTCAGGAAAATAGCTGCCCTAAAGTTAGCCAGATTACTTTATGTGGATATTTTTGGCAGCATACTTACCCAAGTAATTTCCACTGAATATTCAGATAAAATTATCCAAATATTGACTTCAAAGGAACCTTAGTGACCAAAGAAGGAAGATGATCAAAGGTCAGGTAAGACTTGTGTCAGCATAATAAGCAAGCATTAATGGGTAGATTACATGGACCACATGACCTTTATATGTCATTACCTTCTGTGGAAGAGTTATCCAATTTTGGGGCATGTTTACTAAGAATCATACCGTTAGCATGTAATCGGCCCTGAAAATGGATATGAGGGTTATGCTCGACCTTCACTACAAAATGGAGGCTTGCTTGGCATATACTCATGTTCCTAGAGTGGGTTGTGCTTCACTCCAACACACCTACTCTTTAGTGCAATCAATCTGGGTACAGTAAATACTACCCACTGAGGTGGCAGTAAATGCACCATGCTAAGTGTAGCATTGCCAGGAAGTATGCACTAGAACATCTGTGCTACCCATGAAGTGCACGCTGTACCCCAGAACCAATTCAGGCAGTGTGGCCTTTTTTAGTGTATGGTACTTTTTACCACAGCACACTTGGTGCATGCTGTACCCTGTGCTACCCAATAGGGTACTTTAGTAAACTTGGCCCTTCAAAGTCTGTGCTCCTTGTAGAAGTTAGAAAGTGACATTTTACTTACCAGTTAATATCCTTTCCTTGAACCCTGCTAGACCATCTGGATAAGTGGGTTGTGTTCCCTTACCGGCAGATTGATGAAGCCAAAGAACCAATGAAAAGCCGAGATTTCAGTGATATCACTCCCATGCCTCTATTTACCTCAGCCACCAGAAGTTCCTTCAGTATTAGTCCCAAAGCATATGGGAGAAACATGGCAAGCCTCACATAACCTCAACCATGGGCAACAAGGAGTGATCGACAGTAGAGAGTTATGTACAGGAAAGCATAAACATAAAGCTGTCAGTAGACAAGGAACCTGCAGAGCAAAGTATAAAAATTAGAGTGAATCCAAGGGTACTGCAGCAGAAGAATAGAGCAATACAGCTCTAGGAGCGGGCCCTGGACTGGTATAGCAGAACTCAAGGAAAGGATATTAACTGGTAAGTACAATGTCACCTTTCATATTATCCTGCTAGAATACTCCAGGCAAGTGGGATGTACCAAAGCTACAACTCCACTGGACAGGAAGAAGACACAGCAGCTCGCAAAACCCTTGAGCCGAAGGATATGTCGACCCTTGTATGGACATCCAAGTGATAAAGCTTGACAAAATGGAAAGTGATGTCCACGTTGCTGCCCGACAAATGTTTGCAGGGGTTACCAAGCTCAGGTAGAATGGGCATGCAAGCCCTCCGGAACTAGCCGGTTCTATAACAGATATGCCGAGGCAAAGGCTTCCTTATTCCAGCACCCCAAAGTTGACTTAACCATTGAGTCACCCTTACGCAGGCCAGCAAACAGCACAAAAAGATGGTTGAGCTTATAAAAGTAATTTGTAACCTCCAGTACTGGAGAAGCACCCTCCAGACAAGCACAAGGCAAAGATCCTTATCCTTCCCCCAACACTACTCCTTAGAGAAGGAGGGCAGGCAGACCACCTGGTTCATGTAAAAGAGATAAAGCATCTTAGACAAGAAGGAAGACACAGGCCAAATGGAAACAGTTCTTGGAGAGTGGGAGTTAAGTCAGGAGGAGGAATCACTAAGAGTCTATCCTCCTGGGATCACAACATCCCTTCAGGAGCGTAGGGAATTAAACAGTTACATAGTAAAAACATAGCCAGTAGCCAAGATCTTATAGATCAAACTAAGACATTTAAATTTAATTCTAACGGCTACTGGCAGCCAATGGCGCTCTATAAGTAGTGAGGTAATGTGACTGAAAAACTTTGCTGAGTAGATATGTTTTATTGCTGTATTCTGGACCATCTGGTACATGACAGATTTTCAGGAGCCAAGATGTCATCTAAGGGAACATTTTTCACTCACCCATGCATGGATGGAGGAAATGTTTATGTTTACTAAAAGGATTCCATACCACATTTCCAGTAGTTCCTAAGTGGTTTACAATACTCACATTATAAGCAGGAAAGGAAATTCAATTTAGACAGAAAAGAATAGAAACAGAAATTGATAACAACAAATAAAAGACATCACCAACATTTCTCATGCCAACGCCTTCTACATCAGATCTATTGAGGAACTGACTGTTGCGACTGGCAAGTGAGGTGATGAACGGAGGAAAGCTAGCTATGGTGATGGTGGCTCTGTGAAAGCATGCGAGAAAGATGCCATTCCCTACCTTAGCTTCTATGATGGGTTTTGCCCTTAACTCAAAAGCTTCCTTGATGGGCTGCAGGCTGAAGGCTACATCAAAGGAAAACCTTTTAGCTGTTTCATCAGTCTCTGTTTCAGAGCTCAGTGTTTTGAAGAAGTTATTCTGCCAATGCAAGTGACCTTGGAGACAGCATGGAGAGCATTGGCCCAGCCTAGATTTACTGTGACTGGAAAGTTAATAGGTATTCAGGCTGAATAGACTTGGAAGGAAATTTCAATGCCATCTGATTGTTCAACAGAAAATTGAAACTATAATAGAAGATTTAGAGAAGAGTCTGGGCTTTTGAAATGTACCCAAGTCATTAGGTGTTACATTTTTAGGATTTTTTTTTCATAAAGATGCTAAACGTCTGATTTGCCCAGATTTTGGCCCACTAATCAAAGCAGATATATTGCATTATACGTTTTGAATGATGTGGATTCTTTCCATTGAGCCCTAGTGATAGTGTCCAGACTAGATGTGAGCCATGCTTTGGAAGGAGTGAGTCAGGCTGCGGCTGGAGTTTAGTGAACCACCATGTATGTTTATTTATTTATTTGCTTTTATGTACCACACTCTTTAAGATCAGTGCGGTTTGCATACAACATGAAACAGTAAACAATTTACATAGAACAGGTATTATACAGGTATTAAGAACAGGCGGTTAAAACATTAAAATGTTGAACAGGGAAATGAACTTGGAGTGTGCAAAGGGGAGAACTAATATCAAGCTGAACAGTAGAGTCATAGCACCAGGCCTTGTTTAGGGTGGATGGTCATAAGCTACTTGAAATAAGTATGTCTTTAAGGCCTTACTAAAGGATGACTGGTCTGAGATGGCTCGGATTGCTGGAGGTAGTGCGTTCCATAGGGTTGGTGCATATAAGGAAAAGGCACGATTCTTCGTAGCCTGGGTGCATGTTCTTATTGCTGAAGGGGTGACAAGTGAGTTAACCATGTATGATCTCCTGATTCTGTTTTCAGAGGTACATTGTATGAGTGTTGCGAGGGAGATCGCAGACATGAGATGAAGAGACTTGAAAGTAAGTAAAAGGGCTTTGTATATCAAGTGGCTTGTCAAAGGGAGCCAGTGTAGCTGAATCAAGAGGGGCATGATGTGTTTGAATCTGGACGCACCGAGGAGTGTTTGGGCAGCTGTGTTCATGGCCAATTGTAATGGCTGGAGAGTGTACTTCGGCAGACCATGGAAAATTATGTTGGCATAGTCCAGGTGAGGAAATATGAGAGCTTGGAATACTATGCGAAAATCTGAGGGCTCAAGGAGGGGGCGTAGATGATGGAGGGTCCTTATTTTATGGTAGACAGTCTTGATGACATTTTGTACTTGGGCTTCCAAATTCAGATGTTGGTCCAAGATGACTCCTAGATAACATACCTCCTGCTTAGCCATGAGCTCAAAATTTTTCATCTTCAGAGAAGTTGGTGGGATGAAAGTTTGGTCTTTGGTTATAAATAAGACGTCCGCCTTTCTGCCGTTAACCATCAGGTTGTGGGTAGAGAGCCATTCTGAGACCGCGTTGAAACATCCTGCGATGGAAGAATAGTTGGGACTGTTTATGGCGAAAGGGGTGTAGAGTAAGACATCGTCAGCATAAATGTGATAGTAGATATTGAAGGACTGTATAATGGCACAGGTCGGCTATAGTGTGGCTGCAGTGATGGAAGAGTTGAAACACAGCCCCTTTCACTAAAGCCCAGTGACCGGTTAGCATGCGTTTTAACATGCGGTAACTGGCAGCTTGGAACACTAACATGAAGACATTCCAGTTACTGCATGTTAAAATGCATGGCAAATTGGGCTGGGGTGGGTAATGGGTGATGTGGGAGTGGAGAACGCATTACTGCTAGCATCAGGGCAATTACCGCATGTTCAGTGGCACTATGGCTCTTAACGCGAGTTCATCTAATGACGCCTCCATGGAAGCTGTTAGGTGAACCTGCCCTAACTGCTGGAGACATGCTGGTCACACCCCTGAGAGCTAACTCGAAGGTTTTGCACTTAATGTGGGTTTGTTTTGCATGTTAAATGCAAAAGCTTAGTGGGTTTAGTAAAAGGAGCCCACAGTCTGCAGGAGGTACTGTATGGCTAGAGAAAGACTACCAAGCTTCTGATGAAGCCCTGAGCTCTTGAGAGGAATATGTAACCAACCTTTGAGATGTTTTGCAGTCAGGGAGGACAGCTGGAACCGAAAGCAAGATCTTTCCAAACTATGCACACATATATACAACTTAAAAAAGTACCACAGTCGTAGAAAGGATTCACTGAGGGAAGCTTTCAGAATAAAGATCTGTTCTGTGGAACAACTAGAAGAAGCCACTTAAAAAATCTGAATAGCATATCTGTAGGAAGCTTATATCAATGATTTTTCTATTGAACTAATTTTCAAGCTGAATCCTATAATAGGACAAACTACCTGGAACTGGAAATAAAAGAAAATTCTTGATCTCTCCATTGGAACTTTGAAATTGAACTTCACTCAATACAAAGAATTAAGATTTTGCATGAATGCAAGTCAGAAAGTCAGACTAGATTTAGAACTCCAGCTTTCACAGGTATCTGACAGAGGATCTGGGCACCCCTGCTCTAGGGAGCTTTCACCAGTGGTCCCTTATGCCAGCTGATGGACTACACTTTAAAGAACCTCAATACTATTCAGGAACATTTCCCCCTGAAGTCTGATTTCACACAGTTTCAGCCACAACATAGCCACTGGTTATGACTGCAACTTAAAAGGACCTTAAATCTAAAAGATTAAAGTCTTTCTAGCCACACCTGACTCGAAAGGCTTTAGAAAGAAACTTAAAAGGCATCTCTTCAATGAATACTTTGACAGTGAAACCTAATCCCCTCTTACCACTTACCCCAAATTCCCCACTAGGACAATTTTATAATAATTGTATTTCTGATGTAATTAACTGATGCCTCAGTAGATGCTCAAAGTTCAAGTTACCTGTTCAACCATCCTTTATTTGATCAACTACGAGTATATCCAGGGTCTTCACTGCCATAGTTTCTAAATCTAAACTCTCTGGCTGTAGTTCAACCTCCATCCCCAGGGCCTCTTCCAAATGCTACTTTTCCAGTTTGTCCCTTCCTTCTGATTAAAAGATCTACCCACCCTGCTTTCAGGACTTCCTCCCACAGGCCCTTCCTATCCCAGATTTCCCATTAGTAACTTCCCTTGCCCCTGAGGGTGTAGAGAAATATAGTTTTTACTGCCCTTTCTGTATCTTTTATCTTGTGGGGTTGTAGCTTTTCCCCCTCCTAAGGCTTAAGGTTGCCTTTCCCTCTTTACAGAATGTGCGTGTGTGTTAGGGTTGCCAACTGGCTCCAGATGTGCCCGACAGGCTTGATCCAGTCCTGTGTTTACCCCATTGCATGCAGGGACTTGTAGTCTTGCTTTTCTTATGTAGTGCAATGGGGAAATCAGAACTACATGTCCCTGCATGCAATGGAGTAAACGCAGGACTGGATCAAGCCTGTCGGGCGCATCTGGAGCCAGTTGGCAACCCTAGTGTGTGTGAGTGTGTGTCTGTCTGTCTTTATACACTTCGACCAAGAAGTATACATGTGTATATACAGAATCTCCAAGTTACCCGGTTCTAGGAATGAGATTTAAAGCCAGTCCTAGATTTCTGATAATCTCATTATGACGCATTATGGAACCTCCAGCACTGATTGTAGTGGGTAAAATCAGGGACTACAAATACCATATTGCATTGCAAGGCAAATTTAAAACAAGAACTGGCCAAAAATCTCACTTCTGAAACTGGGTAACTTGGCAACTCTGGTATATATAAATATGTACACATACATAACCAGAGTCCAAATGCGGCAGCTTTTGTGAACGTGGGCAGATGTAGTAGTTTCCTTAGCAACAGGTATCGGATGCTTTCCCTAACAACGACAAGCATGAAGAAAGCTCTCAGAACTGTGTGGCCTAAAGTCCAGGATTTTCTTTCATTTTTCGCAGTTCATACATTGGGGCTCACAGTTTTTGCACATCCTATATTAATTTCTAGCTAGCATTAAATCGAAACAATCCAAAACGTGGAGCTCCGCTATAATGATAAATTGTTATATAACAACTATCATGCATGCAATTTTTATTTAAATTCTGTAAAAAAAGCTGTATTTTCTTAGACTCTAATATTGTGAGACCGTCCATGCTTAAAATGAATTTGCCTGAAGCTACCTAAGTCTGCTTTTAGGTAGCTTGACACATCTTTAAATTATTCAATATTTTCTGTGGATTATATCCCTGTGACTGCCAGCTGAGGACTGCACTAAGCAAAGGTAGCTGTGAAAGTCACATCAAATGTAAAAACAGCAGCCAAAATAATCACATAAAGGGCACTTTATTAAGTACTTCAGTTTTTTATCAGAGTTTTCCAGTCCTGTAGGTTAACGATTATTGTTGAATGCGTTATGATTTGTTAACATAATTTTCTGTTGCAGAAAACACTGATTTGTCTCGGTCTTAAAGTACAGCTGACTGCAAGCTCTCTATATTAACATTGCTGCTCCAACCGTAAGTAAGCAGTTGCACCGCTGTGCCACCTACACCCTTAGGAGGACGTTAACTGCAATCTGTAATCGCAAGGTTTCTTTTGAGCGATATTCTGCCAACTGCCCTCTCACACCTTGCATGAATTTCCTAGAAACAGCTCTGAGAGTGCTAATACAGAGGATAGTGAGGTTTCTGGAATCCAGTGGGTTGCAGGATCCGAGGCAGCATCGTTTGACTAGACGCAGGACCTGTCCGACAAATCTAATTAATTTCTTTGACTGTGTGACCCGAGAGGTGGATCAAGGGAACGTCCTAGATGTGGTGTATTTAGATTGCAGTAAAGGGTTTGACACCGTTCCACACAGGCGACTTATAAATAAACTGAGCACCCTAGGGACGGACCTTAAGTGGCCGACTGGGTTAGAAATTGGTTGAGTAGGAGGCAAAAAAGGATACAGGCAGGGCCGGCGTTACCACCAGACGTACCAGGCAGCTGCCTAGGGCATTGGGCCTCCAAGGGTGTCTGTTGCTGCTGCTACCACCCCTCTTCAGGGCCTGCAACAGTGGCAATAGCTCCCAAACCACAATGGGATGCTTACTAAAGTGGAAGAGTAGCCTAGTGGTTAGCAGAACAGAGGGTAACCAGAGAGACCAGGGTTCAAATCCCACTAGCTTGCCTTGTGGCCTTGGGCAACTCATTTAACTCTTCATTACCTCAAGTACAAACTTAGATTGTAAACCCTCTGAGGGCAGGGAAATACTTGAATGTGACTTGTCTTAACTACCACTAGAAAGATGTGAACTGAATACTAATAAAATAAATAAATGCTAAAACACTCAGAAGCAGCCTTGTGGTTTCCTTCTCTTCACCATGTGCTGTTTCTATTCCCCTCTGGTGCCACTTGAGAGTAGATAATATGAAGGTGTAGTGAGAATTTGGCAGCTGAGATTTAATGCAGGCCCATAAATTTGGGCTGCAAAAATCCAAGGAGCAGTACAGAATAGGAGGTGAAGTACTTCTGTGCACAAAAGAAGGGGGGGGGGGGATCCTCGGGGTGATTGTTTCTGATGATCTTAAGGTGGCTAAATAGGTAGAAAAACTGATGGCGAAAGCCAGGAGGATGCTTGGGTGCATGAGTAGAGGAATGGCCAGCAGAAGAAAGGAGGTGATAGTACCTCTGTATAAGTCTTTGGTGAGACCTCATTTGGAGTATTGTGTGCAGTTCTGGAGACCACAGAATGGAGTCAGTTCAGAGAGTGGCTACCAAAATGGTCAGTGGCCTTCCTCATAAGGCATACGGGGACACACTGAAAGATCTCAATATGTATACTTTGGAAGAAACACAGAAAAGGTGAGATTGATAGAGACATTTAAATACCACTGGGGCATAAATGCAGAAAAGGAGATCCTCTTTCAATGGAAAGGAAGCTCTGCAGCGAGGGGGCATAGGATGAATGTGTAAGGGGATACAGTCAGGAGTAATTTACAGAAATATTTCTTTATGGAAAGAGTGGGAGAGGTATGGAATAGTCTCCCAGTGAAGGACTATATGTGAATTAAAGAAAGCATGGGACAAACACAGAGGATCTCTAAATGAAAAAAAAGGGACTGTAAAGCTTAGTAGTTGGAATGGAAGGACAGACTGGACATTTCTAATTAATTTCAAGTTTTATTTTTCTGTTAGCTCTTGAAAAACCAGTTCAAAATGGATTGCATATAGAAAAATACAGCATAACAAAACAGAAGTCTAAAATTACTAAACATCATATAGCCAGACACACAGCCAAAGTAACATTTGGATGGGGGAAAAAACTTTGGGGGACTGAGAGAGAATGGGATGTCCCCCTTAATACCTCTTGTAAAGGGCTGGCTGAAATGAACACTTTTTAAAAACCTAAATGTGTCCCAGGGGTGGGTGTAAATATAGGCATGGCAATTTCTGCCGATCCCTAGCAACCCCTATATGAATTTAGAGATGCATGTGTGTCTTTCTGCCCCATCCGAACCACACCCCCAACGAGGGCCGGCCCGTCCATTGAGCAAGAATGTTTTTTGCACAGGGCCCCGCATTTCAGGGGGCCCCGCGCAAAGAACATTCTGCTTTTTTAAAAATTAAATTAAAAAAAAAAAAAAAAGCTGGCTGCTGCCGGTGCTGCCGCAGCAGCGGCAGAATGGAGTGTCCCGCGGGGCCCCCTCTGCCCGGCTGAGCCCCTCTGCACCAGCTTTCAGATACGCAAAAGGAGAATGTCTCCCTCGCGTCTCTGTTAAGCCCGCAGGGGCTGATGGGAAGCAGGGGCTGATGGGAAATTTCCCATCTGCCCCTGCGGGCTTAACAGAGACGCAAGGGAGACACTCTCCCTTTGCGTATCTGAAAGCCGGCACAGAGGGGCTCAGCCAGGCCGAGGGGGCCCCGCGGGACACTCCATTCTGCTGCTGCTGTGGCGGCAGCGGCAGCAGCCAGCTTTTTTTTTTTTTTAAATTTTCCATGAGCCGATGTGTGGTGGGGGGTGGGGTTAGGACTGGTAATGGGCTATGGAGGGGCTTAGGACTTGACTTGAGGTGGGCTGTGGGCTTTTGTGGGGGTTAGGACTGGTAATGGGCTATGGGGGATTAAGACTGGTAATGGGCTGTGGGCTGATGGGGGCTGTCTGGAAATGGGGTGATGGGGGGTTAGGACTGGTAATGGGCTATGGTGGGGTTAGGACTGATAATGGGCTATGGGGGGGCTAGGACAGGGAATGGGCTGATGGGGAGGGGTTAGGACAAGGTGGGCTGATGGGGTTAGGACTGGTAATGGGCTGTGGACTGATGGGAGCTGTCTGGGGACTGATAATGGGCTATGGGGGGCTAGGACAGGAAATGGGCTGATGGGGAGGGGTTAGGACTTGAGGTGGGCTGATGTGGTTATGACTGCTAAAGAGCTGTGGGCTGATGGGGGGTTAGGACTGGCAATGGGCTATGGGGGGCTGACTGGAAATGGGCTGATGGGGTTAGGACTGGAAGTGGGATGATGGGGGGTTAGGACTGGTAATGGGTTATAGGGGGGCTTAAACTGAAAATGGGGTGATGGGGGGTTAGGATTGGAAGTGGGTTGATGGGAGGCTAGGACTGGTAATGGGTTGGGGGGTTGCTAGGACTGGAAATGGGCTGAGTGGAAGGGGAGGCTTGAACTGCAAATAGCTGATGGGGAGGGGGCTTGAAATGGAAATGGGCTGTGAGGAAAGGGAGCTAAGACTGAAAATGGGCTGATGGAGCGGCTAGGATAGGACTGGAAATGGGCTGTTGGGGGGAGCTAAGATTGGAAATGGGCTGTGGTGGGGGCTTGAATTGAAATGGACTCATGGAGGGGCTAGAACTGGAAGTAGGCTCATGGGGGGGACTTGGACTGGAATTGGGCTGAGTGGAGGGGAGCTAGGATTTGACATGGGCTGATGGTGGGGCTAGGAATTGGCTAGAAATGGGCTGATGGGGGCTAGGATTGGAAATGAGCTGATGAAGGGACTCGGACTGGAAATGGATGGGGGAGCTAGGACTGGAAATGGGCTGATGGGGGGCTAGGACTGGAAATGGGCTGATGCAGGGACTAGAAGGGAATGGATGCTGGGTGAGACTGGAACTAGAAGGGAGCTGATGTTGGAGGAGGATTAGAATGGGATGGGGCTGGGAGAGTAAAATGGAGAGGGGAAAAATATTTTGTGTGGGAGGGATGAAAAATCTACAATTGGCCGGGTATTGGGAGAGTAAGTGGGGATTGAGGATGGAGGGGTAAAATTTGTGTGGATGAAATAGGAATGAGGAAAGAGCAAAAGGAGAAAGATTAGTATGTTAAAGCAGATGCAGAGAGAGAGAATGGAAAAAAAAACTAGAAGAGAAGAAAGGACAAATGGACAGCAGACGATGGAAAGTTAGCAGAAAACATGAAGAAACCAGAAGAAAGTGGCTGGAGCAATAGCAACTGAAAAAAATGCACAAAAGGTAGAAAGATATCTCTTTATTTTGAATTTATTAACTGGAATATGAAAGTTCTGGGAAATGTGCATCATTAACGTCTGCGCTTTGTTTGGTACAAGAGGAAATTAATTTATAGTTTTATTTCTACAGTGTTGTTGTACATTCCAAGTTTGGCTTTTGGGGTTCCCAGTTTAATTATTGCCTTCCTGTTTCTAAATTATGATTCCTTGTTTGGTGATGGTCTATGTTCTGCATGTGTAACTGAGCTGAGGTATTCTGTTTATGTAATTCCTATTTGACATTGCCACTTGTTCTCTTTCCCCAGTATTCTCTGAAATGTATTGGTTTAATATTTGCAGTGTTGCCTTTTGATAGGTAGGGTATGGTGCTTTGTGAGTCCTGGTAGTGCTGTTAGGATACGGCGGGTTTGCTATGGGTTCTAAATGGGCAGCGTTTGTAGTAGTTCCTAATGTGCCTGGCGGTTGGCACTGGATTATAGTAATGTAGAAATCTTTTAGTCTTTCTTTATCCATACACTCATTAAGAGACATGTTTACTAAAAGTTAGTGTATGGTAACATTATGCAAATATTTATGCAAATAAGGCCACTTATGCAAATGAGGCCCCACACCGAGTCTCCGCACATGGCCCCGCACCCCCCTTGGGCCGCCCCTGCCCCCAACATGCTCCTTTGTGACTTGTACATGACGGAGGACAAACGTGTAACTTCTGCCCTTTCTAAAATGGCTTTTTGGACATGGATATACATTGCATGTGTGAATGGTCATTTTCACATGTGCAAATCATGAATAGGACTGCTAAAATAACCCCCATGGTGAAACAATTTTCTATTTGTTAACCAAAACACTCCTGACGTAATCGGAACCGGTAACACTAACATAGTAGAATAGTATATGACGGCCCAGTAAGGTGGCTAGAGTGGTTGTAACTGCAGCTCTGTGTGGGTCACCCCCCCCCCTCTATTCCTGTGTTTAGGGTTGTGCCTGCTGCTCCCTGAAGGTCAGCTCCCCTCTATTGAAAGATATTTAAATTTGCAAGTGCTTAATATGAGAATCTACCTATCTAAAGGGATAAAGTCCTTTAGCAGTCCTTACCACTTCCTCAGATAGAGTAAGTATATCAGACTGAGAGATACTCATTTTAAAACCTGAAACTATCCCAAATTCCATCAAATCTTTAACTATGGCTGCAACAGAACCAATAGGATTACTAAGGGGCATGCTTACTACACTGCATTGGCAATCAGCATGGCAGATAGCCTGGGTTATTATGCCACGTTGACAGCCAATGAGTGAAATGCAGACTAGGAGTGATTGTTTTGAATGATCTTAAGGTGGCTAAACAGGTAGAAAAGGTAACGGTGAATGCCAGAAGGATTCTTGGGTGCATGGGGAGAGGAAAGGCCAGCAGGAAAAAGGAGGTGATTTTCTGTGCCATCTGCATTTTGTGTGGTAGATGAGGGGGAGGGGCAGAATCAGGATGAGGAAAAGGCGTGGTCATAGGAGGCAGCCAGCGCATGAGCAATTGTTGTGCTCTGGCTTCCCAAATTACCCAAGGTGGCATTATCTGCAGCCAACCCATTGGTGCTGCCATGTGGCTGCTGCCAATTAGCAAGGGCATCAGCGATAACATGTTAAACCCCCCATGGCCCCCTCCCATTGTATAAGGATGCCAGTACTGCGGAGCTTTCAATCTGTGGCACCAACACCAGGTAAGGGAACCTCCCCTTCAGAACCTCCTCCCCCTCCCGGACAGCACCCAACCCCTATTTGGATACTGTCTGGAAGGTCTTCGGGGTCCTCCCAGGCAACATAAATCCCAACTAGCCAGCTGGGCCCTCCACCTCCCCAGCCCTTACCTTATGTTTCCCTGGTGGTCCAGTAGGAAGGGGACAGGAGCGGTCCTCCCCTTTTCCTGCTCCCATCTCCGGGGCTACACATAATAGTAAATTACTCATGAAAAACCAATGTGCTCTGCTCTTGAGTTGGGATAATGCAAACATACGATAGCCAACCTTTAGAATTTTCATTTTGGAAAGTCCTCTGTTGGCTATATTGAAGACTTTTGAAGAGAACCAGATGAGCTGAAGGACAGAATGTTTTTTTAATGAAAGATAATGAGGTTATTAATCATATATATGTGTGTGTATATATGTACATATATATAATAACTAGCCCCTTAACAGCAGAACCAGCTTTTAGTTTAATTAAAACCCTTAAGTAGAATAAAATGCAATGGCTTGGGAAAACCTTTTTTATATTTCTTTTTGGTTCATTTTGGGATCAATATTCAAAAGCTTTTATCTGGATAACCATGGAGGTTACTGAAAAATCAACTCGGATAGTGGTCTTGGTTATTTATTTATTTAGCAGGTTTTCTATACTGTCTTCTCCTTTGATCAAAGCAGTTTACAGGTTAACACAAACTTAATACAGGTCAATATATCCGGGGTAGTCATGCATTAATTGCTTAAACTTAACTTATTTACAGAGTAGCTTATTTACAACCTATCTACAGAATCCATAATCCACTAGAGGTGGGTTGAGTGGGGGGAGCACTTAGTGTCGCTGTCTTTGAAGGGGCTAGTTTGGTAAATGGGCTGCTATGTGACGTCCCCAAAGCTGTCCGAGTAGAGGAAGGTTTTTAGATTCTTCCAAAAGTCTTTTGCATCTTTGGTAGCTCTTAGGGCATCTGGTAGGGAGTTTCAGAGTAATGGTACTGCAAGGGATAAAGCTCTCCCAGTGGTAGATTGGTTAGCCTTCGTGAATGTGCTGAGGGTTGTGATGGTCTGGTGCTTGGGTTTGTGTAGATCAGGCCTTGTAGTACATTGGCAGACATGTTGTGTTTGATTTTAAATATGTTGAGGGCTGTTTTGAATTTGATGCGGGAGCAGATTGGAAGTCAGTGGAGCTTGTTCAAGAGGGGTGTTATATGGTCTTGTTTTGCTGCTACGGTGATGAAGCGAGCAGCGGTGTTTTGGGCCAACTGCCAGGTTACTTGTTTTGACAGGCCATAATACAGCAAGTTACAGTAGTCCAATATGGGGGTAACAACAGCTTGGGTGACGTGTGAAAATGGTCTTGGCTGAGGAGGGATTTGAGCTTCCTGATTATCGTCATCTTATGGTATGCATTTCTGGCAGTTTTGTTGATATGTGTGTGTAGGTTGAGGTTGCGATCTAGGGTGACGCCAAGATATTTCGCTTCATCTTTTAGTGGTATGGATATTTCATGTAATTGGAGCAAGAGTAGAGGAGTAAATGATGTGTCTCGTAAGATAATGAGTGCTTCTGTCTTTTTGTGGTTGACATTTAAATTGTTATTGCTAAGCCATTCGGTTATCTCCTGTAGACATTCTGTCATAGTGGTACAGTCTGGGTTGTCCAGCTTGAGCGGGGTATAGACCATGATGTCATCTGCGTATATTTCATATTGAATGTTATGTTGTTTGAAGATGTTGAATATTGGTTGAATATAATTCTGAAGAGACGCGCAGACAGTGAGGACCCTTGTGGTACGCCTTGGACCAAGTCAAACATGGTGGAGGTGCTATTGCCTACTTTAACTTGCTGTTGTCGGTTGCTGAGGTAGGATTGGAATCATTTGAGTGTCTTATTATGGAGACCAATGTCTTGCAATCTGTTGAGGAGGATCCTGTGGGACACTGTGTCAAATGCAGAGGATATGTCGACAAAGATGAGTAGAAAGCCCTTTTTTTGTAGTCGATCCCTCTGATCAAGATGTCGAATAGCAGTGTGAGTAGGGTTTCGACACTGTGATTAGGTTGAAAGCCGTGTTGATGAGGGTCGAGGAAGGCATGTATGTCTACATGGTCCTGCAGTTGTCGCTGTATTATATTTTCAATTATCTTGTCTAGAAAGGGAAGGCTTGAAATGGGGCGGTATGATGCTGGGTCTGCATTATCTAGTGCATTGTTCTTAGAGATGGGATGGATGGTTGCTTGTTTGAGGGAGGGAGGCATGTATCCTTGGGTTAGGGAGGTGTGTATTATCTTGTGGATAAATTGGCTGAGTTTGTCCTTGGTTGATTTTATCCATGCTACTGGACATGGGTCAGAGGTGATTGTGTGAGAAACTTGCTTTATGTTGGGTATTGAAAATTCACTCCATATGTTTCTCGTGGAGGGGGTAGTGAGGTCATCTGCTTTTTCGGGTGGATTATCTCTGTGTGGGAGCTTTTGCTTGGCGAGAAGGAAGTTCATGGATCATTTTCTCTGCTGTATGGGTTGGTTCCCTTGTTAGGGTTTGGGCAATTTCAAAGAGTTCTCTAGGGAGCTCAATACTGTTACCATTGTATGTCACACGCAAAATTTTCACATCACTCCCAAAAAAACTCACACAGTATTTCTATATTATATTTATTACTTGTCACATTCTCCAAACCCAATGTTCTTGAATTTCAAATAACATTTAATTCAATTAAGTGATTCATAAGGTAAAAAGCTCAATCAATAACTTATTTTGAAAGCAGAAAAGGCTCATTAACAGTTCATGCATAGTGCCTCGGCTGCTCAATTTGGCATCACTCCAACCTTGGGTATAGGTTTCATTGGCTGGTTTCATCAGGGATTTCTGCCAAAAATTATTAAGAAATAATCAAAAAACACTGGGACTGGTGAGCACCAAATTGTTCACCTGAACCTACTCCTCATGAACTAAACAAATGTTGCCAAATGTTCTCCTGAATGCTGTGCATGTGCAATCCTTCTAAATCCAATGCCACACCGTCTTGGTGTTAAGCTTCCATGGGTCACATGTCTGCCACTGAAAAATATACTGCTGCTCTCATCATGCTAACCATTGTGAAAAGTCCCCTCCATCACTCTCCTGCACTTGTTCCAACACAAAACACCGCAAATCATCTACTTTGTGTTGTAAACATCACCAGTGTTGGACAAGTGAGGCAGACACTTTCCCTTTCCATATGCAAGACAAATGTTGAATAATGTGTGTTTTAAATGCTCAAGTGGTGTGTCCAATATATATTACCTGACATGGGCACAAACTACACAAATTACTCTTTGTATTGTGTGTGACATACAATGTGTAATTTGTGCAAGATTTCAAATGAAACAGAAAACCCATTGAAAGAGGAGTGAACTGTTGCAATTCTATAGTGTGAGCACAAATCACACAGTTGTCACACTTTCTATGTCCCAGCTAAGGAGTCATATCTTGAACATCCCCAGCATGCATCCTGGATGGACTAACATGTCCCTCAAATTCCGTCCTCTTTTGAACTCAACTGATAACTCCTTCAAGGTATTCTTTACTCTGAAAATGTTCCTTCATAGATCTAGACTGGATCAAAAACTCATCCTTAGGAGTGCACAAATGGCAAAGTCTTAAAAATTGCCTCCATTCGATAAATAAATATAACAAATTTGCAATCCTGTTTGAAAATATGAATATCTAAAAATTAATGTCATACTTTGATGTCTGTGGGGTAAATTGTAGATGGGGGTTCTAATGAGTTCAACCATTGCAAAAATGCAGAAAGGACTCTCTCAGATCCTTTCCATATTAAAAATACATCATCAATATCATGTCTACAACCCAACTTGAGACCAAAAATGAGAGGAATACAAAAACCATTCAAAGGCCCGCACATACAAACAAGCCACTGAGGGAGCCATTGTAGCCCCCATTGCTACCCCATGGATTTGATGGCAATAATGTCCCTTAAAGTCAAAATAATTCTGTCCCAGGATCAACAGGAGCAACCAGCACAGAAAAACAATCTGTAAAGAGATATATCAGCATTCTGGAATGCTACAAGATGCTCAAGGATCCATGCTGAATGATGCTGAGAAGATCAAGAAAAGGTTGAAAGAATATAGTCATTATACCATAAAGATCAAGTGGACCAACAGCCCTTTCAACCTGTACCTTATGATCAGGAACCATTGGTAATGAAAGAAGAAGTTAAAGCAGCATTGAAAGCCTTATCAAAGAACAAAGCACCGGGCATTGATTTCATTCCCATTGAAGTATTACAGCAATCGGATGCAGCTGTTACCATACTAACAAGGCTCTGCCAGGAAATTTGGAAGACAACATCATGGCCAACTGACCGGAAAAGATCTGTGTTTATACCAATACTGAAGAAAGTGATCCAACTGACTGTGGAAATTATCGCACAATCGCTCTGATCCCACATGCCAGCAAGATTCTACTCAAGATTCAGCAGAAACTACAACCATACCTGGAACAAGACCTGTCTGAAGTGCAAGCTCTGATGAGAAGGGACCATCTTTTACATGTGTCTATGCAGCGCAGTGTACACATCTTGTAGAACTTCACAAATGTTCAGTAGTAGTAGTAGTAGTAGTAGTAGGAAAGGGCGAGGAACAAGAGACATTATCGCGGATGTGAGATGGATCCTGGAAAAGACAAAAGAATACCAAAAGGAGAGCTATATGTGTTTTACCGAGTACAGCAAGGATATTGACTGAGTAAACCATGAGAAACTCTGGGCAACATTAAGAAACATGGGCATACCAGAACACTCGATAGTTCTCTTGTGCAACCTTTACATTGATCAAGAAGCAACAGTTTGAACGGAACAAGGAGAAACAGAATGGCTTAAAATTAGCAATGGTGTATGACAAGGCTGCATACTTTCCCCCTACCTGTTTAATTTATATGTACGAAGACAAACGAAGTGTGAAGATTGGTGGAAGATTCATCAACAACCTTCACTATGCTGATGATGCCACATCACTGGCTGAAAGTGAAGACAATCTGAAATATTTCAAGATCAAGGAACGTAGTCTTAAAATGAGTCTACACCTTAATGTAAAGAAGACAAAGGTCATGGCAACTGGCGAAATCAATAAGCTCATCATTGATGGAGAAGAAATTGAAATGGACAATTTTAAACTACTTGGATCAACTATCAATAAATGACAAGCAGTCAAGAAATCCAATGATGCATTGCTCTTGGCAGAATGGCTATGAAGGACCTAGTCAAGATTCTCAAGAGCAGAGATGTCTCTCTCCATTCAAAGATTCGACTTGTTGAAGCCATAGTATTTTCAATAATGTCATATGGATGTGAAAGCTGGACAGTGAAAAAGATAGGAAAATAATTGATGCCTTTGAATTATGGTGCTGGCAATGAATACTGTGTATACCATGGATTGTCTGAAGAACAAGCCATTCAGTACTTGAGAAGATCAAACCAAAGCTTTCTTTAGAAGCTCAGATGACAAGACTTCGACTTTCATACTTTGGACACATCATGTGAAGGGAGAATTTGTTAGAGAAAGACATCATGCTTGGCAAGGTAGAAGGTCAATGCAAAAGAGGAAGGCCAGCAATGAGATGAATCGATACAATAACAGTAGCTATTGCTGTCACTCTATCAACAATGAGCCACCTGACTGAAGACCGAACATAGTTTAGGACAACTATCCAGAGGGTCGCCATGAGTCAATACTGACTCGACAGCACTTAACAACAATTGCCTCTCCTTGAGGAACATTGGTATATAGGGCCAAAATATCTTAAGTCACCAATACCCAATCATCTTCCACTGTAAGAAAAAAGGTTTATTTTCCCAACAAAGCCAGAGTCTTTCACATACGAATCTGCCTCTACTACCAAAGGTAAATAAAAGCAAAACTAAACCCATAGGAAGGTCCCCAAATAACTTTTTGTCGGAAGAGGCTGGAGGCGACAGGGATAGAGCCCCAGTCACACCAGGCAACCCATTCCTTTTTTTTATATCTGTATTGAAAGCGAACAACGCTGTACTTAACTTGTAACGAAAATCCAATGTAGTTTCCTACTGACAGGTGGTCTATTTTTCATTCCCAAACAAAGCGTTAAAGCAATCGATTCACCCACGACGTACGTTTCGGGCTGCAAGGCCCTGTCTCAAGTGGTCACGCTCTTCAAAATATGGGTTGCCTGGGAACTTCTCATCAGCCCCCGCGGGCTTAACAGAGCCGCGAAAGGGAAACTAGTCCCTTCGTGCTCTGAAAGCCGGCGCGTGTGACTGCCGCTGGAAAGAGAGAGCTGATACAGGGGAGGGCAGGCTCTGCCGGGCACAGGGGGGGCCCCGCGGCACATTCGATTCTGCCGCGGCGGCCCTGGAAGCGGCAGCAGACAGCTTTTTTTTATTTTAAATTTTCCCTGGGCTGGGCTGGGCTAGGCTGGGCTGGGCTGGGGGGGTTAGGAGTGGTGATGGGCGCTGGGGGGGCTTAAACTAAAAATTGAGTGATGGGGGATTAGGACTGGAAATGGGCTGGTGGGATTAGGACTGGAAGTGGGTTGATGGGGGGTTAGGACTGTTAATGGGCTATGGGGGGGGCTTAAACTAAAAATTGGGTGATGGGGGATTAGGACTGGAAATGGGCGGGTGGGATTAGGACTGGAAGTGGGTTGATGGGGGGTTAGGACTGGTAATGGGCTATGGGGGGCTTAAACTAAAAATTGGGTGATGGGGGATTAGGACTGGAAATGGGCTGGTGGGATTAGGACTGGGAGTGGGCTGATGGGGAGGTTAGGACTGGTAATGGGCTATGGGGGGCTTAAACTAAAAATTGGGTGATGGGGGATTAGGACTGGAAATGGGCTGGTGGGATTAGGACTGGGAGTGGGCTGATGGGGAGGTTAGGACTGGTAATGGGCTATGGGGGGGGCTTAAACTGAAAATTGGGTGATGGGGGATTAGGACTGGAAATGGGCTGGTGGGATTAGGACTGGGAGTGGGCTATGGGGGGCTAGGACTGGTAATGGGTTGGGGGGGTTGCTAGGACTGGAAATGGGCTGAGTGGAAGGGGACTTGAACTGCAAATAGCTGATGGGGACGGGGCTTGGAATGGAAATGGGCTGAGGGGAAGTGGGGGGCTTGAACTGCAAATAGCTGATGGGGACGGGGCTTGGAATGGAAATGGGCTGAGGGGAAGTGGGGGGCTTGAATTGCAAATAGCTGATGGGGAGGGGGACTTGGAATGGAAATGGGCTGAGTGGAAGGGTGCTTGAACTGCAAATAGCTGATGGGAAGGGGGGCTTGGAATGGGCTCTTAGGGGAGGGAGCTAGGACAGGAAATGGGCTGATGGAGGGGCTAGGATAGGACTGGGAATTGGGTGTTGGGGGGAGCTAAGATTGGAAATGGGCTGTGGTGGGGGCTTGGATTGAAATGGACTCATGGAGGGGCTAGAACTGGAAGTAGGCTCATGGGGGGCTTGGATTAGAAATGGGCTGAGTGGAGGGGAGCTAGGATTTAACATGGGCTGATGGTGGGGCTAGGAAAGGACTAGAAATGGGCTGATGGGAGGCTGGTATTGGAAATGAGCTGATGAAGGGACTCGGATAAGACTGGAAATGGATGGGGGAGCTAGGACTGGAAATGGACTGATGGGGGGCCAGGACTGGAACTGGGCTGATGTGGGGACTAGAAGGGAGCGGATACTGGGTGGGGCTGGAACTAAAAGGGAGCTGATGTTGGGGGAGATTAGAAGGGGATGGGGCTGGGAGAGTGAAATGGAGAGGGGAAAAATATTTTGTGTGGGAGGGAAGAAAAATGTACAATTGGCCGGGTATTGGGAGACTAAGTGGGGATTGAGGATGGAGGGGTAAAATTTGAGTGGATGAAATAGGAATGAGGAAAGAGCAAAAGGAGAGAGATTATTATGTTAAAGCAGATGTAGAGAGAGAATGGAAAAAAACTAGAAGAGAAGAAAGGACAAATGGACAGCAGACGATGGAGAGATAGCAGAAGACACAAATAAACCAGAAGAAAGTGGCTGGAACAATTGCAACTAAAAAAAAAATGCACAAAAGGTACAAAGATATCTCTTTATTTTGAATTTATTAACTGGAATATGTCAGCTCTGGGAAATGTGCATCATTAATGTCTGTGCTTTGTTTAGTACAAGAGGAAATTAATTTATAGTTTTATTTCTACATTGTTGTTGTACATTCCAAGTTTGGCTTTCAGGGTTCCCAGTTTAATTATTGTCTTTCTGTTTTTAAATTGTGATTCCTTGTTTGGTGATGGTCTATGTTCTGCATGTGTAACTGAGCTGAGGTATTCTGTTTATGTAATTCCTATTTGACATTGTCACTTGTTCTCTTTCCCCAGTAGGTCATGTATTGTTATTCTCTGAAATGTATTGGTTTAATATTTGCAGTGTTGCCTTTTGATAGGTAGGGTATGGTGCTTTATGAGTCCTGGTAGTGCTGTTAGGATACGGTGGGTTTGCTATGGGTTCTAAATGGGCAGTGTTTGTAGTAGTTCCTAATGTGCCTGGCGGTTGGCACTGGATTATAGTAATGTAGAAATCTTTGTCTTTCTTTATCCATACACTCATGAAGAGGCATGTTTACTAAAAGTTAGTGTATGGTAACATTATGCAAAATTTATGCAAATGAGGCCCCTTATGCAAATGAGACCCCGCACCGAGTCTCCGCACATGGCCCCGCACCCCCCTTGGGCCGCCCCTGACTCCAACACATCTAGTATTTCTGCTTGGATAACTTCTGTGGGATCCTCCAAAAAAGGGGCATAGTAATGATCATTTCTAAGTTGTGAGAACACCTCAGCCTCATATTACTCCCTATCCTGTATAACTATGCCGCCCCTTTTATTTGCTGCTTTTATCACAATAGAGGAAATTTGGGCCAAAGATTTTAAAGCCAACTGTTCCTCTTTCAAGAGGTTATGATTAACTAGTACCATAACCATGTCAGTAACCATGCCTGAATATTTGCATCTTCAGGATCGGTGGATACCCATGTGGACTTAAAGCGCAGATCATAGAAACATAGAAAATGACGACAGAAAAAGACCACATGGCCTATCTAGTCTGTCCTTCCATATCAACCACTACAATAGTCACCTTTTTTCCTTTAGAGATCCTTTGTGTTTGTCCCATGCTTTTTGGAATTCAGATACTGTTCTCATCTCTACCACCTCCACTGGGAGGCTATTCCATGGATCCACCACTCTTTCCGTAAAGAAATATTTCTGCATATCACTCCTGAATCTATCCCCTTTCATCCTCATCCCATGTCCCCCTTCTCCCTCTCTACAAGACTATGTTATTTGCAAAAAATTACATGATCTTAAGTCTGTGGAAAAACCATTCTAACTACTTGCACTCTAAGCATCTCAAATTCAGCCAAAGAGACAAAAGAAAGATTTTCAGCCGCTATTTGGTTAATTTACCCAAATAACTTAGGCTGGCAAAAAAGCTGTCCTAAGTTACTGTCTGAATAAATTATCTGGATCGCTGCTGAAAATCACCAAAAGTTGGTTCTGACCCGGTGAAATCTTACTTAAAGAACTCAGTCAGTCATTCATAGCAAATCCTTGGTTACCGTAATAGTCAATTGTTGGAAGTAACGAACAAAAAATTCAGCAATTCACTTACAGCTTCTTTCCTCTTTATTCCAGTCTAAGTCCTTGAACTCTCATTATGTGGAGGACCAACTCCACACTTCGGGGACAAAGTGTCCACTTCTCAGTGTATGTTGCCCCTGGCTGATCTGTCCAATTTCTCCTGATGAAATACTGTGGCCTTGAACAATCCTGTGCAAGAGTCAGGGCCGGCCCGTCCATTGTGCAATAATGTTGTTCGCACAGGGCCTCGCACTTCAGGGGGCCCTGCGCAAACTCCATTATTGCACAATGTGGACGGCTGCAGAGGGAGCCGGGGAAGCCCGCGTGAGGCCCAGGCTCCCTCTGCACAGCCGCCAGCATGAGGAGTCTTTTCCCTCATGCTAGTGGCTGTATCTGTGAAGCCGTAAATGCCCAGATACAGCTGCCAGCGTGAGGGAAAAGACTCCTCACGCTGGTGGCTGTGCAGAGGGAGCTGGGGCCTCGTGCGGGCTTCCCCAGCTCCCTCTGCAGCCCCTTAGACAGCCACGGAGCTGTTCGGGGGGGGGGGGGGGCTAGGACTGGATGAGCTGTGATCGAGGGAGGGGGAACTGTTGCTGGAAATGGGCTGTGATGGGGGACTTGGACTGCAAATGGGCAGTGATGGTGGGGGGGAACTTGGATTGGAAATGGACTGTGATGGGGGCTAGGACTGCAAATGGGCTGTAATGGTGGGTGGGGCTAGAATTGGAAATAGGCTGTGATGGGGTGAAACTTGGACTGGAAATGGGCTGTGATGGGGAGGCTAGGACTAGAAATTGGGCTGGGAATTGTCTGATGGGGGAGCTTAGAGTGGAAATGGGCTGATGGGGGGCTGGAATGGAACTGGAAAAGAGCATATGGGGGGGCTAGGACTGGAAATGGACTGATGGGGGATGAAATAAGACTGGAAATGGGCTGATGGGGCTGGAAATGGGTTGATGAGGGGGCTAGGATTGGAAATGGGCTGATGGGGGAGCTTGGAGTGGAAATAGGCTGATGGGGGGCTGGAATGTACCTGGAAAAGAGCATATGGGGGGCTAGAACTGGAAATGGGCTGATGGGGGCTGGAATAGGACTAGAAATGGGCTGATGGGGGGAGCTTGGACTGCAAATGGATGATGGGCTGGAATAGGACTGGAAATGGCTAATGGGGGAATAGGACTGGAAATGGGCTGATGGGGGCTGGAAAAGGTCTGGAAGCGGGCTGAGGGGAATTGGAATAGTGCTGGAAATGGTCTGACAAGGGGGCTAGGATTGGAAATTGGCTGATGGGGAGCTTGGAGTAGAAATGAGCTAATGGGGGGCTGGAATGGAACTGGAAAAAAGCACATGGGGGGCTAGGACTTGAAATGGGCTGATGTGGGATCTTGGGAGATTGGGACTAAAAGGAAGCGGATGTTGGGTGGGTCTAGAATTATAAGGGAGCTGATTTTGGGGGAGGACTAGAAGGGGATGGGTAATGAGAATGGAGAGGGGAAAATATATTTTGTGTGGGAGGGAAGAAAAGTCTACGATGGGCTGGGTATTGGGAGAGTAAGTGGGGAATGAGAATGGAAGGGTGAAATTTGAGTGGATGATAAAGGAATAAGGAAAGAAAAGGGGGAAAGAGCAAAAGGGGAAAGATCAGTTTGTTAAAGCAGATACAGAGAGAGAATGGAAAAAATCTAAAAGAGAAGAAAGGACAAATGGATAGCTTGCAGAAGACACGAAGAAACCAGAAGAAAGTGACAGGAGCAATTGCAGCTGAAAAATAAAATCCCCAAACAGAAGGTAGAAAAATACTTTTTATTTTGAATTTTTTAACTGGAATATGTCAGGTCTGGGAAGTGTGTATTGCTAACATAGTTGCGTTTTTGTTTTGTGCAAGCAGAAATTAATTTATAGTTTTATTTCTCCATTGTTGTATATTTCATGTTTGGCTTTTGGGGTTCCCAGTTTAATTATCATCTTCCTATTTCTAAATTGTGATCCCTTGATCTCCAGGAACAAGCAGGAATGAGTCTTCACATATGGGTATCGTCGGTACCAACGGAGCCTGCGCGGGAACGCTCCCCAGCGTCCAGTAAGAAAGCTTTTGGGAGCATCCCACAGTGCCTGCGCGCTGCCTTCCCACCTTTCCCAACTGCCTCTCTCCAGTTCTTCTTTTCCGCGGAGCCAGCAGGTCGTGTTCCTGTCACCGCAGAAGAATTCTTTATTTTATTTTTTTATTTTTCTGTGTTGCGTCTGCCTTCTTCGACGTCAGACCGGTACCGCCGGTCTTTTCTTTTCTTTCTTATTAAAAAAAAAACACTTTTCTTTCTTCAACTGTGCATTGCGGTTTGAGCCTTAGGCCTCAACATTTTCTCCTCATGGAGAAGCCCGCTTCCGGGTTTAAAAAGTGCACGAAGTGTGGCGGTACTATTTCTGTCACCGACACCCATGATTGGGGTCTAAAATGTTTGGGTCCTGACCATTCCATCACGGATTGTGTGTCCTGTACCATGATGTCTAAAAGAGGTCGGCAGAACCGAGCAGCCAAGCTCAGTACCCTGTTTCCCTCTGATGCAGCCTCGGTGGCATCGACGTCTTCCAGGGCTTCTTCTTCCTCCCATAGATCTCAGGTAACCAAACATAAATCTAGCCGGTCCTCGAAGGGCAAATCTCCCTCTAAGCATCAAGATGCCTCCGGGCTTGTCCTCGAGGATTCCGCACCGGCAAAATTACCCCGGCGGGAAGTTCCGGCTTCCAAAGCATTATCTATGGGGTCACAGGTTGACATCGATGGCTCGGCCTCGACCGATCACCTGTTGCCGTGTTCTGGGATACCGGTGGCCTCCACCGGTACCGACATCCAGACTCTGGTGGCGTCGATGGACCAGAAGATTCTGTCCGTGCAGCGCACCCTAACGGCGTTTATGCAGGCTTTGACGCCTTCGGTACCGCAACAATCTCCGTTGCCGGTACTGACTCCGGCACCGGCATCGTTTCTGGTGCCGGTAGCGATTGCATCAACATCGGCTTCAGTGTCGACTGCAACGGTACCCTATCCTATGATGCCATCGGTACCGAACCGGTACCGCTTACTCCCGATGTCGATCCCACTCGGTACGCGTATCGGGCTTTACAGGAGCATCCAGACAGGCGATACTTCGATTCCTCCGAGGACTCTGATGAGTCGGAGGCTTCGGTCGAGGCACCGGTACTTCTTCCTCAGGAGTCTGCTTCTCCAAAACGAAGAATGTCTCCTCCAGAGGACTTGTCTTTTCAAAACTTCATTAGAGAAGTGGCTAGGGGCCTCTCCATTACAGTGGCCTCTGAGTCAGAGCCTAGAGCCAAGCAATTAGATATTTTGCAATATCCTAAGGCTCCTAAGGAAGCAGCTACCTTACCTATTCATGAGATTCTCTATGATCTCATGTTGGGCATGTGGGAGACTCCTCTCACCACCTCTCCTCATTCTCGTAGGTTAGACACCATGTACCGTGTCCCTCCCTGTCCTGGGTTTCATAAGACTCAACTTCCTCACCACTCTATTGTGGTTGAGTCTGCCATGAAGAAAATAAAGAGTGCAAAGAGACACTCATCTAATCCTCCAGGACGTGAATGTAGGACTCTAGATGCTTTTGGCCGAAGGATTTTCCAGGCCAATATGCTTGCTGCCAGAATCAACTCCTATAGTCTCTATATGGGGATGTTTCTAAAGGAAGTCACAGATCATCTGCAGACTTTAGCTCCTTTTATTTCAGAAGATAAAAGGCAGGAATTTCTCACTTGGCTCAAACATGCCCAAGATGTTTCCAAATTCTCCAACCGTGCAGCCTTTGACTCTTTTGAGTGTGTAAGCAGAGCCTTGGCTATTGCCATAGGTGCACTCAGAATTGCTTGGTTACAAGCCTCTGATTTGGAACTCTGGGTCCAAGATGAGTTGGGAAACCTTCCTTGTACAGGTGAAAACCTGTTTGGCGGGGATTAGCAAGCAAAGGTCACTCAGATGAATGCTGAGAACTCTGCTTTGGATCGACTTTCAAAGTCTATCTCTGCCCCTGTTAAGAAAAGATTGTTGAAAAAGACATCTTTTTCTAAAAAGGGAAGATATTATCCTGCTCATGGGCAGACATCTTCTGCAGGTCGTTTTGCTGCAAAGCGTCAGCAACCACCTAAACAGGCCAAGTCAAAGGCTGCCAGGCCTACCACAGCCCTCAACCTCCTCAGGGCCTTTGACTTGCAACTAGAGAACTTAGCCTTTCTAGCTCTGGAAAAACCAGAGCCCCTGACCATTCCAGGAAGGTTGACTTACTTTGCTCCCAGATGGGAGCAAATCACAGCAGAGCAATGGACCCTCTCCATCATAAAGGAAGGGTGCAAGCTTCACTTCTTAAGCCTTCCTCCTCACACCATGGTGAAACAGTTCAATTCTCCAACATCTCTCCTCAACCTTCTAGGTCAGGAGATTGCTACCCTTCTTGCCCAAGGGGCAATAGAAGAAGTACCTCTTTTTCAACAGGGCTCAGGGTTCTACTCCCCTTATTTTCTTATCCCAAAGAAAACAGGGGGCTACAGACCCATATTAGATCTCAGAGAATTAAACAAATTTCTATTCAAGGAGAAATTCAAAATGATTTCTCTAGGGGCTCTGCTTCCATACCTTCAGAGTCAGGATTGGCTTTGTTCTCTATATCTCAGGGATGCGTACACCCATGTCCTCATCCATCCAACACACAGAAGGTTCCTTCGGTTCCTTTTTCAAGGAAAGCACTACCAATATAGGGTGCTTCCTTTCGGTCTGGCCTCTGCACCAAGGGTGTTCACGAAATGCATGGCAGTAGTAGCTGTATTTCTCCGCACTCTAGGCATATTCGTATTCTCATATCTGGACGACTGGCTCATTCGAGCCCCATCCCAGTCAGAGGCCCAGACTTGTCTAACCTGCACAATGCGTATCCTTCAGTATTTGGGACTAGTAATAAACATCCCAAAATCCAATCTCACCCCTACTCAGTCTCTGGAGTTCATAGGGGCCTTGCTGGATACCACAACTGCAAGGGCCTATCTTCCTCAGGCCCGTTGCCTACGTCTGGTGCAATTAGCCTCCCAGATTCAGTTAAAGTCCCAATTAACTGCTCGAGAGATGTTACAACTATTAGGCCACATGGCATCCACCGTGCATGTGGTTCCATATGCTCGCCTTCACATGAGGGCAGCTCAATGGACTTTGTCCACCCAATGGACTCAGGCATCAGGTTGCCTGTCAGACAAAATAGCAAACTCCAGTCGCCTTTTTTGGTCTCTCCAGTGGTGGAAGTCCTCTTAAAACCTGTTGCTGGGGTCCCCTTTTCAGCAACCGCTACCCCAAGCAACTCTCACAACAGATTGGGTTGGGGTGCTCCTGCAAGATCTCTCCACCCAGGGCATCTGGTCTCCACAGGAGACTTCTCTGCATATCAATCTATTGGAACTCAGAGCAATATTCTTAGCTCTCAGAGTGTTCCATACCCTGCTCAGCTACAGGACAGTCCTCATCCATACGGACAACCAAGTAGCCATGTTCTATGTGAACAAGCAGGGTGGGACTGGCTCTCTGCCACTTTGCAATGAAGCTTTGCGACTGTGGGCCTTCGCCAGAGAGCATCACATCCATCTTCTGGCAGTATATCTTCCAGGCGTTCAAAACTCTTGGGCGGACAGACTCAGTCGAGTTCTGCTTCCACACGAGTGGTCCCTCCACATGGACCGCCAGGATTTTTTGAATTTGGGGAACCCCGGACATAGACCTCTTTGCAAGTCCGTGGAATGCCAAACTTCCCTGGTTCTGTTCCAGAATTCCGTGTCAGGGAGTTCAGGCCAAGGATGCCTTCCTCCTTCACTGGGGTCAAGACTTCCTTTATGCCTTTCCACCAATTCCCCTAATTCCCAAAACACTATTCAAGCTTCAGAGAGATCGAGGGACCATGATCCTCATAGCACCACATTGGCCACACCAAGTGTGGTACCCTCTACTTCTGCATCTCTCTCAAGCTCCCTCCATGGACTTGGGCTCTGCACCAGACCTTCTATCCCAAGAAGAAGGAACGTTGTGGCACCCAAACCCCCAGTCTCTCCATCTCATGGCTTGGTTGCTGAGGGCCTAGACCTTCAAGATTTTCATCTCTCCCAACAGGTCAGAGATGTTATTCATGCCTCTAGAAAGCCTTCTACTAGACGTTCCTATACTTTCAAATGGAAAAGATTTACCATTTGGTGTTCAGAGAAGGGTCTAAACCCTCTTGCAATACCTCTGAATTCTCTACTAGAGTATCTCCTGCATCTATCCCATGCAGGTCTGAAAACGAATTCAGTAAGAGTCCATTTGAGTGCTATTGCAGCATCCCTCAAGCCTCTCAATGGACAACCTATCTCCTCTCATCCTCTTATAGCAAGATTCATGAGAGGCCTTCTTTTAACTAAACTTCCCATTAGACCACCTCCAGTGGCATGGGACTTAAACCTAGTTCTTTGCCAGCTCATGAAGCCACCCTTTGAACCTTTAGCCACCACCTCCTTGAAATTTCTTTCTTGGAAGGTTATTTTTCTCATTGCAGTCATCTCAGCATGCCGCATCAGTGAGTTGCAAGCTTTGGTGGCTAATCCACCTTATATAAGGTTCCATCATGATAAGGTAGTCCTCAGGACCAATCCACACTTTATGCCTAAAGTGGTCTCGCCTTTTCATCTGAACCAAGAGGTATATGTACCTGTATTTTTTCCAGGACCTCATGCATCAAATGCAGAGAGGAATCTTCATACCTTGGATTGTAAGAGAGCTCTCACTTTTTACTTACAAAGAACACAGCAACATAGAAAGTCTTCTCAACTCTTTGTTGCTTTTGATCCTTCTCATTTAGGACTTCCAGTCTCTAAGAGAACACTGTCCAACTGGATTGCTCAGTGTATTTCTTTCGCCTACCAGAGTAGGAACATTTCTCTGGAGGGCCATGTCACAGCTCACAATGTGAGAGCCATGGCAGCCTCAATGGCTCATCTAAACTCTGTGTCCATCGATCAAATCTGTCGAGCGGCCACCTGGGCCTCGGTTCATACCTTCACAGCCCATTACTGTTTGGACAAGGACTCCCGCCGGGATGCCTCGTTTGGTCAGGCTGTTCTCAAACACCTGTTCCATTCCTAATCAACTCCTACCCACCTACCCTGGTTGGATGCCAGAGATCCATGGGGGGAGGTAGAGTCCTTTTCAAGGACACACAACCTGGGGTCTTCCCCTGGCATCTGCAGCTAGGGAGTCCCCATATGTGAAGACTCATTCCTGCTTGTTCCTGGAGATAGCACAGTTACTTACCTGTAACAGGTGATCTCTGGGAACAGCAGGAATAAGTCTTCACAACCCACCCACCTCCCCTAGGAGTTGTATCTCTCTATCTATCTTTCCTTTCCTCTCTCTCTCTTTGTCTCAGCTTTAAAACTCGAACTGGAGAGAGGCGGTTGGGAAAGGTGGGAAGGCAGCGCACAGGCGCTGTGGGATGCTCCCAAAAGCTTTCTTACTGGACGCTGGGGAGCGTTCCCGCGTAGGCTCCGTCGGTACCGACGATACCCATATGTGAAGACTTATTCCTGCTGTTCCCAGAGATCACCTGTTACAGGTAAGTAACTGTGCTTTCTTTGTGTGGTTACAGTATGTTCTGCATGTAACCAAGTTGAGGTATTCTGTTCATATTTTATTTATTTCATATTTTTATTTATATTGTTTCTATTTGACAGTCCCACTTGTTCTCTTTCCCCCAGTGAGATGTATTGGTATTCTCTGAGATGTATTGGTTTAATATCTGCAGTGTTGCCTTTTGATAGGTAAGGTTTGGTGCTTTGTGAGTCCTGATAGTGCTGTTATGATACGGTGGATTTGCTATGGGTTCTAAATGATCACTGTTTGTAGTACTTCCTAATGGGCCTGGTTGTCACTGCAATATAGTAATGTAGAAATCTGTTAGTCTTTCTTTATTCAGACTAAATGAGCCCCCTTATGCAAATGAGGCCCCCACAATTAATCTCCGCCATAGCCCCGCACCCCCCTTGGGCCACCCCTGGCAAGAGTCATTGAGTAGATGAAGAGCAGTTCCCTGAGCTACACTTAGCTTCTCCTCTTGAAATTCTTTTAATCAAGCAGAGGGTAACAGCACCTCTCCTTCCTTTCCTAGGTGCTTGACAACAAGCTCGAAGCCCCAAGTCTAGGTACAATGGCAGTGGAGCCAGAGGCCCTTTCCCCTTTGGGTAAACTCCTACTCCTTCTCTTTGGTGCAGTGGCTGTGGAGCCAAAAATCAGCCACCTGGTGACCAAAGAGATCAGCATTCAAATCCCACCAGCATTCCTTGTGGCCTTGGGTAAGTCACTTGCCTCAGGTACAAACTTAGTTTGTAACCCCTCTGGGGACAGGGAAATACCTACTGTCCCTGAATATAACTTGCCTTGAACTACTACTGGAAAGGCCTGAGCTAAATACTAAATAAAATATTATCCTGGAAGAACAAAATTCTGCTAAGGCTAATACTGTAACAACAGGGATAAGAAGTTGCTCTTTCCTTCTTCATAGAATAATCCGTGGACTATCGCTTTGTGAACAGAAAATGTGACATGCTGTGATGTGTAGTTCTAAATCCTGACCAGACAGGTTTATTTCTATTACTTTTTGAATGTTAAAATGGAATTAATGCGGTGATGCATGATAATAGAAAGCCCAAGGTTTAATTTTCCAAGCAAACCATTCTCCAGACATTAATATACCAGGCTCTGGTTTTTTTAAATCTGTAATTTGTTTACAAGCTATTAAATGGAAATTTAGGATGGAGGAATGCAAAGAACATTTGGCTTCATGAACCTAAGTATGCATCAAAGATATCATTTTTAATTTCTTTAGTTTAAATGAAACGTTTTGAATGGGATTTGGAAACTGGTTGGCTATGTTATTCCGAGGCATGCATTCCACCAGCAATAGAATAATGTCACACTAGCTTAATCATTCTGCCTTGAGTCCTCCTTCTCTCTTTATCTCTGCCTCTACGTTCTGAGTCTTTACTTCTATAATCAACTGTTTGCAGCCTGTTTACTAAAATGTGCAAGGCAGTTCGTGCGTGAATTAGCACACGATGTTAGCACACGAGTGCGGTAATTGTTACCACGTAGGCGAGACAACAGAGGTTCTAACTGCAGGCCGTGTTATGGGCCAGGAACTTGGAGGATTATGGATAAAGGGCATGACCTGCACATTAAGCACAGGTGCATGTAGCACTTCCTGGATCTCCCCTCCGATAAGCATAAGAACATAAGATATGCCATACTGGGTCAGACCGAGGTCCATCAAGCCCAGTATCCTGTTTCCAACAGTGGCCAATCTAGGTCATACGTACCTAGCAGTTTCCCCAAGGGACACAGGTTCCACAATGCTTGTACTGGGTCAAGCATTGACATCCTGGGTCCCTTCATAATAATGGTTTATGGACCTTTCCTCCAGGAACTTGTCCAAACCTTTTTTAAACCCAGCTACACTAACAGCCTTTACTACATCCTCCGGTATCAAATTCCAGAGTTTGATTACACGTTGAGTGAAAAAATATTTTCTTTTATTAATCTTGGAGTGGAGGAGTGGCCTAGTGGTTGGGGCAAGGTACTTCAGGCCGGAAGGTCAGGGGTTCAAATCCTACTAGAGGACAGCAACCGTGGGCCGGAAGGACTGGGGTTTCTAGTCCCACAGGTGCTCCTTGTGGTCTTGGGCAAGTCACTTAACCCTCCATAGCCCATGTTCCCTGTAAAATAGTTATCTCCAAGTTATAATGCCCTGTTCAATGTAATTTCAGCTTGTTCAATGTAAACCACACTGATGCAGAATAGCACAGTATATAAGAGAATGTAAATAAAATAAATAAATAGTTTACCCTGTAGCTTCGTTGCATGTCCCCTAGTCTTTCTATATTCTGATAACGTAAACAATCGATCTATGTTTACCCATTCCAGTCCGTTCATTAATTTATAGACTTCCATCATATCTCCCCTCAGCTGTCTCTTTTCCAGGTTAAAGAGCCCTTCCATCCCCTTTACCATTTTGGTGGCTATTCTCTGAACCTTTTCTAATAATGCTATATCCTTTTTAAGATACGGCAACCAAAATTGCACTCAATATTCAAGGTGCAGTCATACCGTGGAACGATACAGAGGCATTATAATATCTTTTGTTTTATTTTCCATTCCTTTCCTTATCATACCTAGCATTCTATTTGCTCTCTTGGACGCCACTGCACACTGGGCCGAGGGTTTTAACATGTTTTCCACAATGACGCCTAAATTTTTTTCCTGGGTGGTGGTTCCTAATGTGGAACCTTACATCGTGTAACCATAGTTTGGATTGTTCTTCCCTAGGTGCATAACTTTGCACTTGTCCACATTAAATTTCATCTGCCATTTTGATGCCCAGTCTTCCAATTTATCAAGATCCTCTTGCAATTTTCCACTATCTTCTTGGGTTTTAACAACTTTAAATAGTTTAGTGTCATCTGCAAATTTGATAACCTCACTCATTATTCACTTTTCCAGGTCATTTATGAATATGTCAAAAAGCAGCGGACCCAGCACAGATCCCTGGGGTACACCACTATTCACCTTTCTCCATTGGGAAAATTGGCCATTTAGCCCTACCCTCTGTTTTCTATCTTGTAACCATTTCCTGATCCACAATAGTACACTGCCTTCTATCCCTTGACTCTAGTTTTGCCAAAAGTCTCTGATGAGGGACCTTGTCAAAGGCTTTCTGAAAGTCCAGATACACTATATCAACCGACTCACCTTTGTCTACCTGTTTATTCACATCTTCAAAAAAACATAACAGATTAGTAAGACAAGATCTTCCTTGTCTAAAGCCATGTTGGCTGTCTCCCATTAAGCCATGACTATCTACATGTTCAGCAATTTTGTTTTTTATGATGGTTTCCAACATTTTTCCCAGTACTGATGTCAGGCTCACCGGTCTGTAGTTTCCCGGATCATCCCTGGAACCCTTTTTAAAAATTGGCCTTACGTTCGTCATCCACCAATCTTCAGGTATTACAGATGATTTTAATGATAGTTCACAGATTACTAATAGCAGGTCTGCAATCTCATATTTCAGTTCTTTCAATACCCTTGGATGTATATCATCCAGCCCAGGTGATTTGCTACTCTTCATTTTATCTAATAATTGTAATACATCTTCCCGATGTATCGATATTTCCTTCAATTCTTCCGCACCTTTAAATACCACTTCAGTCATGGGTAACATCCCTACATCTTCCTCAGTAAAGACTGAAGCAAAGAATTCATTCAGTCTCTCCGCTATCGCCTTGTCACCTCTTAGTGCCCCTTTAACCACTCTATCATCTAATGGACCAACTGACTCTCTCACGGGCTTTTTGCTACGAATATACTTGAAAAAATCTTTATTATGCGTTTTTGCTTCTGCAGCAAGCTTCTTCTCAAATTCTCCGTTTGCCTGCCTTATCAATGCCTTGCATTTAACTTGCCAGTTCTTGTGCTGTTTCCAGGTTTCGTCATTTGGCTCTTTTTTCCATTTCCTGAAAGATGCTTTTTTGTCAACAACAGCCTCTCTGACATCACCTTTAAACCATGCTGGCAGTTTTTTGGACTTCCTTCCACTTTTCTTAAAGCATGGAATACAGCTGGTCTGAGCTTCCAAGATAGTATTTTTCAACAACACCCAAGCTTGATGTAAGTCTTTAACCTTTGCAACTGCTCCTTTTAGTTTTTTCTTAACTATTTTCCTCATTTTCTCATAGTCTCCATTTTGAAAGTTAAAGGGTAGTATTGTGGATTTCCTTACCATCCCTCCTCCATTAATTAGATCAAATGCGATCATGCTATGATCACTATTGCCAAGTGGCCCCAACACCCTCATCTCTTGCACTAGATCTGGTGTTCCACTAAGGACTAGGTCCAATATGGCTTCCCCTCTGTTGGTTCATGAACCAGCTGCTCCAAGAAGCAGTCATTTATTTCATTTAGGAACTTTATCTCTCTAGGATGTCCTGCTGTGACACTGACCCAGTCGATACCGGGGTAATTGAAATCACCCATTATTATTACTGTGCTGTTACTTTTGTTAGCTTTCTTGATTTCTTTGAGCATTTCATCATCCATTTATTCCTTCTGGCTAGGCGGTCGATAGTACACCCCCACTGCCATCGCCTTCCCCTTTTTACATGGAATTTTAATCCATAGAGATTCTACAGCAAATTTTGTTTCCTGCAAAACTTTAATCCTTTCTGACTCAATGCCCTCTCTAACATAGAGCGCAACCCCTCCACCAATTTGATCAGCTCTATCATTACGATATAGTTTGTACCCAGGTATCACAGTGTCCCACTGGTTGTCCTCCTTCCACCATGTCTCTGAGATTGCAATCATATCTAACCTCTCATTTAGTGCTATATATTCTAACTCTCCCATCTTATTGTTTAGACTTCTAGCATTTGCATACAAGCATTTTAGAGACTGTATTTTATTCATATTAATTTGGCTATGGGACCCTCCCCCCACCCTAAACTCTTCTAGCATTTACCAGGGGTGTCTCTGGTGGGTTACTAGAGGGGCAGGAATGATCCCAGATGTTCCTGTTTTGTCACTGGCATGGGTGCAAAATGAAAGTTCTGACCCCCTTCTGGTAGTACAGTCAGGCCACCACTAGGGATCTGAGTCATCATTTTGAACCCAGGATGGCAACAGGACAGAAGCATTCAGGGATTGTTCCTGACCCTTGTAAAGGTTGGTGGTGGGAGGAGCATCTGGAGCTTGTTTGAGAGGGGTGGGAAGCGGGTCAGGATGCTGACTGTGGCACTAGGCGGGGGGGGGGGGGAGGGGGTGAGGGAGGAGGGAGTCTGGAGCCTGATTGCAAGGGATTGATTTTGTTTGCAAAATTTTGGGCCACTTCCCAAGGAATCTCCTTCAATGGGTTTTGCAAATACAGGACAGTTGTACCTTGATTTGCTGCAACTATTAGTAAATGGGAAAGTGGCAATAGCTCTAAATACTTTGCTGTACCCAACCACTGGGTTGATCCCGGCAGAGACCTGCTTTGCTCAACCCTGATGTGATGGAAAATCTGGAATCTTCAGCTCTGCCTCCAGCTCTGATCTTCATCATCCCACAAGAAGGATGAAGAGAGGCGAAAAAAAAAACAGTGGGTTACACCTACTTGCCGCTCAGAAGCAGCACAAATTCTGTAAGAGTCTGTGAATTGTTCTGTTTTCTCGTTTATTTCACATTACAATTTTCTACCTCTGCTAATAAAAATGCACGTCTTGGGGAACACAAAAGCATGGTATGGAGTGCCATTTGTTGAAGAGAGTTAAGAACCATTTGTTTTCCCCCAACACTTAGCTCTCATTCAGCATTTTTGTGACCTGCTATTAAAGAGCCCATGCGCTTGTGGGGAAATGAAATCCTGCATACTGGCTAGGCTGGCAAAAAGGCATCTAAGCGAAGGCAAGGAGCAGTGCAGTACAATCTCCCAGCTCTGACGAGAGTAAACAAAACCGCGTGGTCCAGAAAGCTTCACAAGTAGGGGCTTACATTCTTGAGTGTGGGAGGTAGACTGTGGCCAAAAGAAGCATTTCAGCTTGACTAGATTGGAATATATATAATTTCCCCCCTATGGAGGCAGAGCGTTGCAATGCACAGAAAGCTTCTTCCATAAACTGGAGCATTCTCCTGGGTGTGCACATCTCAGGGGGCAATTCCAGCAGGGGGCTGAAAATTTCTGGTAGGTTAAGCTGCACTACAGGGAACAGAACAAGAGTTATGTTGAAAAGATAAGAGCTGGACGACCAGGGAAATAACTTTTCACTAAAACACAAGTTATTTTTTTCTGTTTAGAGGTGTTTATGATTCCAGCTGCCTAATGTTCAAGGGATGCCTGCATTAGGAACCTCTGTATGAAGGGATTTTGTGAACGGATTTCCATGCAGGGGTAACATTTGCCCCAGAACTAGGCTAAAATGCAGTGATGAGGGATTTTCTAGCTGGCTTACCAATATGGACAGTTAGAAGTGGAGCTAGATAAAATAGTAAAGTTATCAAATAGAAGGGTTTGGGAGGGAAGCAGGTCTTTGCTCTTCTTTCTACCAAACTGACTGAATGGTTGCTGAGTTCTCTAATTAGTGGGGTCCCAGGTGTTGACGTTGTCCTGGGCCTAAGTAAAGTGAGGATTAGAAAGATTTAACCATCTTTTCACCTGTAAGACAATGACAAATAGTATAAAAGATTATGGAGATCCTATAAACAGCTGGAAGAGAGCTAAGGGAGAGTAGAGCCTCGGTACACAGAAAAAGGGAGAACTGAGAGGTAGACTTCAAGAGAGAAGTACCCAGTATCTATTTTGTCTTTTCTTCTCCTTTTGTTTTGGCATCTGTGAGTTTTTGGCCTGTTGAGTGTTTACATGTTGGTTCTTCTAGTAAATTATATTTTTAAGCAAAACTTTCTGGAACAATGGGCACCCTTTCTTGAATTCAGTGCCTGAATAAAAGGCTCGAAGACACTTGTGAATGAAACACCCCAAATATAAGGCCTTGAAGGCCATTCTTCACCCTGTCCCCCAGGACCCACAACACACTGGTAAGGAGCTATTTCCACTTTTACCCCCATAGCCTCTGCAGCAGCACACATAATTGTCTGTCAGGGGGTCCGCTACATGTTAATTCTGAGGGCTTATAGTCAGAGCAAGATGCGATGGTTGAATTTTATGTTGGCCTGGTTGAAGGGCATCTTTAAGTTCTTACTGTTATTAATCACCATTAAACTATCGGTATTAAAGAAGCACCAGAGGGCTGGCACAGTGGCTCTTTGGCAATTGTGTACACTGCTATAAGGAAAGTTGCTGGTTTGATCTCCAAGATAGGTTTTCTAGCTTCGCTAGATCTCTCCTTATGTTATCTATACCTTCCTGAACCTCTATTGCAGATTTTGGTATCATCTGCAGAGGCAAACCTGCAATATCATTTAAAAAATGTTAAAAAGAATTGGCCCAAGAACAGATCTCTGTGGCACACCAGCAGTAACATCTTTCTCCTCAGAATAAGCTCCTTTTACCTGTGCCCTTTGTTGCTTCACACTCAACCAATTTTTAACCCAGTCAGTCGCTGTAGGGTCCATCCCTAGGGCACTCAGTTTACTTATAAGTTGCCTGTGTGGAACAGAGTCAAAGGCTAAAGGGTTATAATCGAAAGGTGTACCTGAGGCAATGAAAGATAAAGCAATTTTCCCAAGATCACAAGGAACAGGAGTGGGATTTGAACCTGGCTTCCCTACTTCTCAGCCTGCTGCTCTATCCACTAAGGGAGTCATTCTCAGCCCCGAATAGCAGGGTTATAAGTCTGGCTTTGATGTACAACCCATGAACAGGACCAGTACAGAGGGTTTGTATGGTGAGCACTGGATGGGGGTGGGAGGGAGTGGGATGGAGGTGGAACAGGGGTGGCCTGAAGCGCCCAGACATACAGAGGCCATTCTGGTCAGGCCTCTGTATTTCCACTGGCATCCACTTGGATGCCTGGCTTATTCATTTGTGGGCTGCAGCACCCCTACCCCAGCGCGCTGCCATGAGGGTGAGTCCAGCATCTGATCATGGACTTGGGGGACCCCCCCCCCCGAGGGCTGGGTGGCAGAGAGACAGGGCTTTCCGCAGCTGGGCACCTTTTCACTCCAGCTGGACATGCTGGTGCCATGGCAACAGGATGCAGCTGCACCGGCATACCAGCCGGAGAGTTGGGAGGGCTGGCCGGACAGAGTGCTAGATGTATTCCACTGCGTAATTGGGGGCACGCCGGGCTGTCTACTGTAAGTGCCCCAATTCTACAATCGCAGAAACATATATCTCCTGCGGTTGCAGAACACTGGTCAGCAAATTTTTACAAAAGTCATGTTACTGAAATAAAAAATAGTCATTTCTTATCAATTTTTATATGCTGAACACAAATATGACAGTGAAATTGCAAATTTGGCTCTAGTTTTTGTGTAATCTACAAGAATTAATGTTTACATCATGAAATGCATGTCAATAGTAAATATATAAGAGGCCTTCAGTTAATACCTGTAAAAAACCAAGTCATAGACTACTTAGATTTTTTCGCCTGTCTCTTGTACAGCTGTTCGGGAGCTTCTCTGGGGAGGGTCCAGCAGTAGTCAGCCAGCATTGTAGTGGACCATTTTCCCTGGTATCTTTGCTCCATCTTTGCAATATCCAGTTGTCAGGAAAGAAATCGAGATGGGAATCAAGGAAATGGATCTTTAGAGACATATTGCAGCCAAGCTTCTGATACTGCATCAGCATGTCTTCTACTAGTTCCTTGTCGTTTTCTGCCCTAACATTCCCGAGAAAGTTTGACACTAGGCGAAAAGCATTCCATGCTTGTTTCACATCACCCTGCAGCAAGTTGTTGAACCGGTCATCTTTGAAGAGTTCTCGAATCTGAGGACCCACAAAAACTCCCTCTTTAATCTTTGCTTCACTGAGTTGAGGGAATTTTTCATGCAGGTATCAGAAAGCTGGCGAAGTGCGGTCCATGGCTTTCACGAAGTTTTTAATCAAACCTAGTTTGATGTGAAGGGGTGGTAGCAGGATTTTGTGAGCCTCAACCAGAGCTGGGTGCTGGATATTCTTCTCTCCAACTGTTACATTTCGTCTGCGATTCCATTCCTTCCACAAGTAGTGCCAATCCCTTGCTCGGCTATCCCACTCACATAAGAAACACATGTATTTATATATCCCTGCTGCAGTCCCATTAAAAGGGCAACTACCTTCAAGTCACCACAGAGGTGCCAGCTGTACTTGTTATAGTTAATGGAAGTCAGTAGATGCTTTAAGTTATCGTATGTCTCTTTCATGTGGACGGCATGTGCTACTGGAATAGATGGAAGACGGTTTCCATTGTTCAAAAGCACAGCCTTCAGACTCAGTTTCGAAGAGTCTATAAATAGTCTCCAGTCTTGTGGGTCATGAGTGATTTTTAAGGCATTCATGAGGCTTTCAATATTGGAACAGAATAGCAGATTACTTTCCTTTCCGACAGCGTATAGTACACTGCTGACATCAGATGACTTCAGCAGCCGTCTGGCAGTAGTATTGCATTGCATCAGAAAATGATGCAATCAACTCTGGATGATGTGTGCATGCTGGTATTATGCAATGTGATGCAATATTACATCATTCAAGGCTTATTTGAGATGTTGTTGATGTCCTACTGGATAAATTTACACGGTGAAACATCAAAAATGAACTACATGCAATATCTTCAAAATGAGAGCCAATAACATTTTTTTAATGTTATATTCGTGTTCAGCTCACCAAGATACTACAGATTAGAGCCTTTTAAAGTCAGTAACAATTTCAATGTTGACCAGTGGAATTGGATACAAAGTGGCCCCATACACCTTTTGGCCATCCGGATGGCCTGGATATGTTCCTTGCAGAATCGGTCTCAAAGCTACTTCTCTACTCGATAGGTGTTCCTTCAGAACTCATAATATACCATTGAAATAATAATTGTAATTGCTTTGCATTTCCCAACTAAGGCCAAGCTTTAGTATAAAGGGGTTCATTTTATAAGGTATGTGTCAGTGATGTAAATTCCACCCAAGTAGCCCCTGCAATGTGTGTGTGTGTGTGGGGGGGGGGGGGGGAGGGCTTGGCAGGAAGGGGGTCCACACAGTGGCAGGAAGGCAGAGCAGCAAATTAACAGGTTTTCCATGCTGCTTTTACTCTTAAGTTTGCACCAGGCCAGTGGCTGTTACTTACTGGGCCGAAGTCTCGCGATAACAGCTGCACTGTGAGACCGGCCCAATAGATAGCAGCAGCCGGGCCTGGTGGGAACTCAAGAGTGGAGGCAGTATGGAAAATCTTTTAAAGTAAGTTTGTTGTTGCTGCCCTGACAATAGAGGAGGAGGGCCACGTGGGGGTTATGCAAAGGGGCGTTCCACTGTGAAAACTGGGGGCCATTGGCAAAAGTTTGCTTGGGATATCCTCAGAACTTAAGCCACTGTTGTTGTTGTTAAGTGCCGTCGAGTCAGTGTCGACTCATGGTGACCCTCTGTATAGTTGTCCTAAACTGTGTTCAGTCTTCAATCAGGCGGATCATTGTTGATAGACTGGCACCCATAGCTGCTGTTTATTGTATCGATCCCTCATTGCTGGCCTTCCTCTTTCGCGTTGACCTATCTTGCCAGGTCTTTCTCTAATGATCTCTCTCTTCGCATGATATGTCCAAAATATGAAAGTCAAAGTCTTGTCATCTGAGTTTCTAAAGAAAGCTTAGGTTTGATCTCCTCTAGTACTGACTGGTTTGTTCTTCGGGCAGTCCATGATATACGAAGTATTTGTTGCCAGCACCATAATTCAAAGGCATTGATTTTCTTCCTGTCTATCTTTTCACTGTCCAACTTTTGCATCCATGTGACATTATTGAAAATACCATGGCTTGAACAAGTTGAATCTTTGTATGGAGAGAGATATCTCTGCTCTTCAGAATCTTGTCTAGGTCCTTCATAGCCATCATGCGTCAGCTGATTTCTTGTCTGCTTGTTGCTTCCTTATTGATAGTTGATCCAAGTAGTAAAGTTGTCTACCATTTCAAATTCTTTTGCATCAACAATGAACTTATTGATTTTTCCAGTTGTCAGGATCTTTGTCTTCTTTATGTTAAGGTGCAGGCCCATTTTAAGACTATGTTCCTTGATTTTGAGAAGCAAATGTTTCAGATCGTTTTCATTTTCAGCCAGTAATGTGGTATCATCAGCATAGCGAAGGTTGTTGATAAGTCTTCCACCAATCTTTACACCTTGGTTGTCTTCATACAGTCCTACTTCTCTGATGATTAGTTCTGCATATAAATTAAACAGGTAGGGGGAAAGTATGCAGCCTTGCTGTGTACCTTTTCTGATTTTAAACCATTCTGTTTCTCTTTTTTCCATTCAAACAGTTGCTTCTTGATCAATGTAAAGGTTGTGCAAGAGAACTATCAGGTGTTCTGGCATACCCATGCTTCTTAATGTGGCCCAGAGTTTCTCATGGGTTACACAGTCAAAAGCCTTGCTATAGTCAATAAAACACATATAGATGTTCTTTTGGTATTCTTTTGTCTTTTCAAGGATCCATCTCACATCTGTATGATGTCTCTCGTTCCTCGCCCTTTCCTGTACCCTGCTTGCACTTCAGGCAGTTCTTGTTCCAGGTATGGTTGTAGCTTGTGCTGGATGATCTTGAGTAGAATCCTGCTGGCATGTGGGATCAGAGCAATTGTGCAATAGATCTTACCTGTCCTTCTCACTGTCGACCCATATCCCTGCTCCTCTTCATTTCTAAACTACTTGAGCGTGCGGTTCACCACTGTTGCTTCGACTTTCTTTCCTCTCAAGCCCTTCTGGATCCTCTACAATCTGACTTTCCTCCTTTACATTCTATGAAACAGCTCTGGCCAAAGTCTCCAGTGACTTGTTTCTGGCAAAATCCAAGGGCCTTTACTCAATCCTTATCCTTCTTGACCTTGGTTGATTTGTCTCAATCTGGCATCTCAGCTGAGATCTGTCCATCTTGGGAAACCCTGCCAGTAGATATGCTACCGATAGCTTAGTTCTCATCATCACTGATACACACAAGTCCTCCCAGCACGACAAGCTGCAAACCAAATGAGGGTATTGCCAATTAATAGCATTAATTGGACAATAATGTATATTATTGTCATAGCACAACTTAGCAAATAAAGCCTTCAGATGAGAAGTCTCAAAACCCAGTCCTTGAGGGTCACAAACCGGTCAGGCTTTCAAGATATCCCTAATGAATATGTCAGAAAGATGTGCATGCCTATTGCCTCCATTGTATGCAACTCTCTCTCTCTCTTGCATATTCATTAATCATTTTTCAAGCTACAATTATTGCGTAGGCTAAAACCTTCTCTCAGACTTTGAATTATTTTACAGCAATTAGTACCGGTGCCTGTAGACTACTGTAATTCAGTATGTGGTCTGCCATCTTTGATTATTAAGACACTCCAGATTGTACAAAATGTTTCTATTCATCTTTGAGGTAGTAGGTTGTGGGAGCAGTGTTAGCTTCTTATCACTGGATCCCAGTAGAGTGGCACATTATGTTCAAAGTCATTATGTTGCTTTATAAGACAGTAAAGTTAGGCAAATTATTACCAACATCAGTTCCTGTCAAACATTATCATCTCTTGAGATCTTTGAGATCTCGGACACAAGGTTTATTATGCCTGTAGCAGGAAGGACCAGCCCAAGGGTATATGCTGTCCTAGCCAAACCTTCAACCATGTGCCCTTGCACCTTTGCCTCTTCCCCTGGCAGCTCGAGGCTTTACTGCTTTACTGCCTCCGACCTTGTAGTTCAGCATCTCTCCCCTCAGGTATCCAGTACAGTATCTTTCTCTTCCTCCCCTCCTCCCCATGCATGGTTTGCCCCCTCAAATCTTCCAGTGCAGCTCCTTGTAGCTGTGATTGTATCGATATGAGAAAGAAAATGAACATGCTGCGGAGCCATGCACTGAAACATGGGGGAAGCACTTGCTGGTCCTGCCCCCACAGCAACAGGAAGTGAGTCCAAGGAGACGGGACTAGCAAAGGCTTCCCCTGTGCTTCATTGCAAAGCTCCTTGTCATGTTCATTTTCCTTTCTAAGTATTGAGATGGTCACAACTACAAGGAGCTGTGCTAGAAAGTTTGAGGGGTAGATTACGTAGAGGAGGGAGAGGGAAGGAAGGAGGCACACCATCTTACAGCTTTGGGGACGGCAGTGCAGAGTTGGCCAACTCCTACTTCTGCTCTTCTTTCACGTCCATGCTGCATGCAATAAGTTGGTGCAGCTACTGAGTACTATGGCCGCCTGCCCTAAAACTGTGTCATCCTAGGTGATTGCCTAGCATGCCTAGTGGATGGGTCAGCCATTGTAGTGACTAATTGCCTTGTCTGTGGGTTGAGAATACAAAATAGGATGCCACCAATTTATGGTTCTGTCACATGGAATAAATTATCTGTTAATATTAGGGGCATGTTCACTAAAGCTTTTATCGTGAATTAATTTCATTATCATGCATTAAGTGCCCACGGTCATTTTATTTCTGTGTGCACAGTGACACTGAATGTGTGTTAATTTCATTAAAGCCCGTTAACCTTTCGTAAACATGCCTCTTAGACTGAATTCAAATGTTCTTGATTTTCATTAAAAAACAAGGAAAAGCTTACTTTTGTTACTTAAGCCTTTTCAGGGAGAGTTTGACAATTTTAGAGTATCATTGTTTTGACTCTATGGGTCATTTTTGCTAAATGTCAGCATATGCTATCTGCTGTAGCTCTCAAGTTATTCCTATTGGCATGGTGGCAGATAGCATGTGCTAACATTTAGAGGTATGTTTACTAAGCCGGGCTAATGGTTAACTCGGGCTATCTGCAACTACAGTAAGTCCCATTGAATAAAATGGGGCCTAGGTACAGATAGCCCTGGTTAACCATTAGCCCAACTTAGTAAATATACCCCTTAGTAAACATCGTCCCGTATGTCTTGTTATTGTGATATTTCATTATTTTGTATCTTTTATTTTTTTAGTGATTGGCAGGTTAAGAATACTTTTAAATGGATAAATAGAAAACCATTAGGAACATCCTGAAAATCTGACTTGTTTGCAGTCCTCAAGGATCCTCGTATGAGACCCCTGCCTCAGACTGTATACCCTCTTGGGGCAGAGGGGTCTATGTATTGTACCTGTACGTAATTAGCTTTGAGTTCAGATTTGGAAAGGTGAATAATTAAAGCAAAAATTCAATATTTTTAGCATTAAAGTGTTAAAACATGTGTGACACAAATACAGACTAAGTTTTTAACCTCATATCCTGTAAATGGCAACAGAACATTTCTTTTGCATTTTGTAATCTCTTGCCAGTAGCTCACTGGAGCGCCTCTGTGCAGCTATGTTCTTGTGAAAATTCAGCTGCTTATTTCCATTCCTCTGTTTGCATTATTCTGTGAACAGGCAATTCAAGCCATAAGCTCAATCATGTCTCTTCTTTTGGAAATGTTGCCCTTGCTCAGGGCGGATCAAACAGGGGTTGAGCATTTGTAGCTCTAATAAATCCCTTTTGAGAGAGATAAAAATAATTTTGCCAAGGCTGTTCAGTGGCATGTGTATTTCACAAGATTAAAACCCAGTTGACTTGGCTCCTTCCCCTTGCTTCCTCTTTTGCAAACATTGCACAGCACCATGATCAGTGCTGGACTACATTGTCGAGTGAATTTGCTATTGATTTCACAATATTTTTATGGAAATTCAGCCTTTTCTGCTTCTGTTGCCAGCTATTGACTATCAGTATTAAAGATGTGGCATGTATTCCCAGGGTAAAAGTATTTTGTGACAAGGCAAACTAGTGGTGATTTTGCTTTCCAAGCTGTTCATAAAATGGGGAAGCTTACTTTCCACATATCTGTAGATGGCGCTGTTAGTGGAGGTCTTTAGTGTAGTCACACACAGGGCTGGCCCAACCATTGTGCTGCAATGTTGCCCACACATGGCCCCACACCTTGGGGTGCCCTGCACATGCCTGACTGGTTTCAGAGGGAGCCAGTGAGGCCCGAAGCTCGTCGCCACATCTCACCTCTGTACAGCCATGGGAGTAAACAGCAGCATTTTGCTTTACTCCCGTGGCTGTAAGTCATAGATACCGGTGCCATCAAGTTCAGAAAGTTAAATGAAGGACATCCTGTCTTCTGCAAGACAGAAGTGCCCCTGTTTAACCTCCTGGCACTCAATATGCCGTTGAGCTGCAACTTATCACAGCCATGGGAGTGAAGGAAAATGCTGTTTACTCCCGTGGCTGTGCAGAGGTGAACTGGACTTTGGGGGCTCTTTGTGGTGTGGGGTCATATGGGAGGGTGGAGGAGATGCTGGCCCTCTAAGAAGACTGGGGTCTAGAACGGGAAATGGGCTAAAGTTGGGAGATGGGGAGACTGCTATTGAAAGGGAGATAATGCTGGGAGGTGCTAGGACTGGAGGGGGCTGATGCTGGGTGGCCAGGACTAGAAAAGAGATGAGCAGGAGACACGAGTGAGGGAGAACAGGCAGCAGAACCCAAGGAAGTGATGTCAGAGGAGGTGGGTGCTGCAGGAGGTGTTTCCGAGACGCTGCTGCAGAAGGAGTTCCCAGCCTCTCACAGGTTTCGTTTGGCTTTTCCTTTTAACCGGCACTGCGGAAGTCTCCTGTTCTCCCTCACTCGTGTCTCCTGCTCATCTTCAGCGCCACCGAGGTGAGAGAAGTCGCAGCAGCAGCAGTGATCGGCACCCTTGCCGTTGCTGCCATTACAGAGGCTGCCGGCGCCCTTCCCGCCGTTACTGAAGCTGCTTTTGTAGCCACTGTTGCCAAAGCCGCCGGTGTAGAACAGTTTGCCCCCCAATATAAGGCGCCCTCGAATGTAATGCGCACCCTGAATTTAGAGCCTCTTTTTGGCCAGAAAAGGTGCGCATTACATTCGAGTAAATACGGTATTTGCAGTGTTGCCTTTTGATAGGTAGGGTTGGTGCTTTGTGAGTCCTAGTAGTGCTGTTATGATACGGCGTGTTTGCTATGGATTCTAAATGAGCATAGTGTATAGTATTTCCTAATTGGCCTGGCAGTTGGCACTGAAGTATAGTAATGTAGAAATCTGGTAGTTTTTCTTTATCCTCACTGCCCATGCAAATGGTATTCAGACACTCATTGAGAGACATGTTTACTAAAAGTTAATGCACATTCACAAATGTTAATGTTTGCTAAGTGCAGCGACACACATTTATTTCTATTGGCGCAGTGGCACTTAACGCATATTAATATTTAATAAAGTCCCCCCAAGTCATTGCCAGGAGAAAAAAGAGGCTTGTGAAGGGCTCCTTTGAAAGTTGTCTAAAATTTTAGAGGGCAACAAATACATTTTAAAATAAAATAAATTAAATTTATGCAAATGAGGTCCAGTGGATATGGGTCTATTTTGTCCTGTGAATAGCGGGGATGGACATCCCGTTGGGACGTCCATCCTTGCTATTTGCCCCCCTGCTGGCCCTGTCAAATGCCTCCCATACAAGCAAGGAGTTTGTACGGGGAGGCTTAAATGGAGGGTGGAGGGAGCGTTGCGGAGGCGGTCTATGACCCCAGACGTACAGGACGATTTTGAAGTCGACCCTGTACGTCCAGGGTCAGCAGACTAGATGTGGGACTTATTCCACTTCAGAGGTGGAATAAGTCCCCATGGACATCAGGGGATGGCAGGCCCATGCAGCGCAAGTAAAGTGAGGGGGTTAAGAGGGTTCCCTGCAGCCCGACCTTGGCCATGGAAGGCCAGATTGGGGGTAGGGCTGTGGGGAAAGGAAAGAGTGGTCAGTGGTCGGCAGCTGGCAATCACGACTCCTGAATGGAGCCACGGTGCTAAGGCAATGGGACACCATGGCACTGCGGCTCCATTCAGAAGCCTGACTGAGTTAGTCGGGCATGGCTTTGTACATACAGGCTGATCAGAATTGGGTTCTAGCCTCCACCTACAGACCCTAGACTCGATTCTGATTCCGCGGGTCACATCTAACCCCTTCTGGATCGGAATATGGTTTACCTCTGTGTGTCCCGATTCTGATCGGGCACACAGGGGCGAGGACGCACATGTTGGAATGTGCCCCGCAATGAGTCTCCGCACATGGCCCTGCATCACCCTTCGGCCGTCCCTGGTCACACGGTAGCAGAAGGCTCTCTGGAAATTCTGCAGGAACCATGATCTTCTTAGGAACATGTTTACTAGACTGTGTTGGCAGTCAGTGTGTTTATGTTTATGTAATTCTTGATATACCGCCCAGGCTGAAGGGCATCAGAGCGGTTTACAATCACTATATATGCAGGTAGGTACTGGATACATTCCCTCGTCCCCAAAGGGCTCACAATCTATGTGTACCTGAGGCAATGGAGGGTTAAGTGGCTTGCCCAAGGCCACAAGGAGTGCCTATAGGACTAGAAACCCCACTGCTTGACCCAGTACAAGCATTGAGGAACCTGTGTCTTTTGGGGAAACTGCTTGATACTGTGACCTAGATTGGCCACTGTTGGAAACAGGATACTGGGCTTGATGGACATTGGTCTGACCCAGTATGGCATTTCTTATGTTCTTAAGTAATCACCTGCCCTGTATGGGATCTGCAGGGCAAATGCTGGCCATTTCCCCTGCAGATACCTCACAGGTTTTGTCATTTTTCATATGCCGCAGGATAGGTACAAAAGCCATTACCGCACTTTAGTAAACATGTCCTTTACATAGTGTGTAAGGCTGATCCTCATAGGTCAACTGAGAGTCTGCTATGGGGTGTATTTCTTTTAGTAGAAATGTAGGGCCTGATTTTCATTTAGGCAGACTATGTGCCATGTCAGCACCTAGCCTGCCTGCCGACCCCCTTAACCTGGATTTTTATTTCCGCAGCGACAGAAATGAAAATCCGGGTCGTGCCGCATAGGCCAGCAGCTGCCAAGGCTAAGCAGGTAGCAGCAATTTTTGATGCTGCCCATTTAGCCTCAGCACCTTAAAGATAGGCAGGAGTTTTCCTTGTCTATCTTTAAGGCACAGAGCACTAAGCAGGCAGCATCGAAAATCGCTCCTACCCGCTTAGTGCCATTCCCTGCCTCTGCTCCACCCTGCAATGCCCCCAACATGGCCCGATGCTAAGTGTATAGCATCTGGGTGCGTTAGAGACTTAACCGTGATTTTCCAAAGGCACTACCCATGTAGGTGCCTTTGGAAAATCCCAGTTAAGGCATTTACACGGGTAACATGGGCTGTTACCCATATAACTGACTTCGAAAAAATCGAGTCCATAGTACATAAGAACATAAGATATGCTATACTGCGTCAGACCAAGGTCCATCTAGCCCAGCATCCTGTTTCCAACAGTGGCCAATCTAGGTCACAAGTACCTAGCAGTTTCCCCAAAAAACACAGTTTCCTCAATGCTTGTATTGGGGCAAGCAGTGGATATTCTGGGTCCTCTTTAAATGGTTTATGGACCTTTCCTCCAGGAACTTGTCCAAACTTTTTTTTAACCAACAGACCATTTGGCTTTACTTAATTGACCAAATTGCAGTATTCTTTAGCTTAGCAATAACAAGGTGGAAACCAGACCTCAGAAACCTCAGTTAAACCCCCGGTAGTCACCTACCGACAAACTGGGATATAGCATTAGGTAAGATACATCAACGGTCTGTAATTACCTAAACCACCTTCCACCGACAGAGTTCAATAGCCATAACACATATTTTTTTACAAACAATTTCCTACCATCTCAATATATAAGTTTATCATAAATGTCACATGATCTCCGTCTTAAAACAGCAGACAGTGAACTCCCCGACGCCACCTTAGACGTCCTTTTCTTGCATTTCGCATCAGCTGTTTCAAGGGGATAAAACTGAAAAAACAAACAATATTGCTTAATATCCATACCACAAAATATAAACCTCCCATTCTTCTAAACTGAACTAAGATGATATCAACTTACTAACCTAACTCAGTCAGAAGTTCATCAACCAAATCAGAAGGCTGAAGGACAGATGACGGCCATTGTCCCTTCTACAGTTCGATCATATCTACTGCTAACCACCTAACAGCACATGAATGTCTTAAAGTTACTTAAACCCCACCCATACTATCACTACGAGATTACTGCACTTACACATTGTGATCCGCTAGCACCAATCTGAATCTACCTTTTATATCCACCAACCAATCATTACAGAGTTCATCTAGAAAGCATAAAACTACAGACTGAGAAGATATCGATTAATTAGCTAACAGGATTCAGCCCTACACCTTTCTTCAAATCCTTATAAAACCTCACACACAGGCTCCCCAATCTATACCTGAGTTCAATCCACCAGGTGAAATCGTTCCTAATTGAAAGATCCATCGCTGTTCTTTATATAGAAGATATTGATCACGCAATTTCAATCCTGATCCAAAAGATACTCGCTCAATGCAAAAACATTGTAACTCCGCGAATGAATGTTTATATAATACATGGTAAACAATGTTCTACAGTTGGTGCCTCATGCCGTCTACAATGTAACTTACTTTTATGCTCGCCTATTCTAATACCGGGAGTTTAGCTGAGGTTTCTGAGGTCTGGTTTCCACCTTGTTATTGATAAGCTAAAGAATACTGCAATTTGGTAAATTAAGTAAAGGCAAATAGTCTGTTGGGTGAAGTATAATTCTGTGGCTTTGATAGGGACCTGTATTTATATTGTTTGGTCAAACTTTTTTTAAGCCTGGCTATACTAACAGATTTTACTACATCCTCTGGTAACAAATTCCAGAGTTTCATTACACATTGAGTGAAAAAATATTTTCTTTTAAAGTAAAGTTCTTTCCTAGGTGCATAACTTTGCACTTGTCCAAATTAAATTTCATCTGCCATTTGGATGCCCAGTCTTCCAATTTATCAAGATCCTCTTCCAATTTTCCACAATCCTCATGGGTTTTAACATCTTTGAATAGTTTTGTGTCATCTGCAAATTTGATAACCTCACTCGTTATTCCCATTTCCAGGTAATTTATGAATATGTTAAAAAGCAACGGACCCAGCACAGATCCCTGGTGTAGTCCACTATTTATCTTTCTCCATTGGGAAAATTGTCCATTTAGCCCTACCCTCTGCTTTCTATCTTTTAACCATTTCCTGATCCACAATGGTACACTGCCTCCTATCCCATGACTTTTTAATTTTGCCAAATGTTTCTCATGAGGGATCTTGTCAAAGGCTTTCTGAAAATCCAGGTACACTATATCAACCAACTCACCTTTGTCTACCTGTTTTTTCACACCTTCAAAAAAACATAACAGATTAGTAAGCCATGCTGGCTGTCTCCCATTAAGCCATGACTATCTACATGTTCAGTAATTTTGTTCTTTATGAAGGTTTCCACCATTTTTCCCGGCACTGATGTCAGGCTCACTGGTCTGTAGTTTCCCGGATCACCCCCGGAACCCTTTTTAAAAACTGGCGTTACATTGACCATCCTCCAATCTTCAGGTATTACAGATGATTTTAATGATAGTTCACAGATTACTAATAGTAGGTCTGCAATCTCATATTTCAGTTCTTTCAACACCCTTGGATGTATACCATCCAATCCAGGTGATTTGCTACTCTTCAGTTTATCACATAGTTGTAATACATCTTCCCGGTGTAGTGATATTTCTTTCAATTCTTCCACAGCATCTCCTTTAAATACCATTTCAGTCATGGATAACATTCCTACATCTTCTTCAGTAAGTTAGGTCAGGGTGTCATCTCACCACCAGTCAGGTTTACAGGATGTTATGTCTAATGAATAGTCATGAGAGATATTTGCACACACTACCCCCATTGTATGGAAATATGTTAGAAATATTCATTAAGGATATCATGACAAACTGACTGGTTTGCAGACATCCAGTACTGCATTGTGACACCCCTGGATTAGTTTTCTTTAATGGGAAGAACTCCGGGGAGCCACAAACTCATGTCAACTTTTTCATTAACTTTTGTGGTTTCTTTTCTGCCACAGCGGGTCCATGGCCTTTATCTGTAGGGATTTTCTCTTTATCTGCAGTGTCAGCACTCTCTCTATCACAATCATTGGCCTAGTGTGTAAGCTATGGGTGGGCACCTTTTTATCCCAGGCATAGTGCAGCCAGTATGTATTTCTCTTTTTCTCTCCTACCATGCTTCAAATGCAGTGTTGCCGTGCTGAGATTTGGTATAGATTTTATGCAATGGAAGATGAAACTTTATTCTCTCCCCCTAAGAGATGCACAGAAATTCACCAAACACTGCCTGTGAATTTTATGTTTTGCTTCCTTTTGACACCTCAAGTCTAAGCCTAAAAAGGATGAGCTATAGCCCTCCTGATCTTCTGAGCATTCAGCAGAATATCAATTCAGATCTCTGAGAAACAGAATAACTTTCCTGCATAAGAATATAGGGGCAATAACAGAAAGAGTTTTCATGGGTAAACACAGGCCCCATGCAAACCTTCAGCCTTAAGCTCCCTTTAAGATTTTGGTAACTAAACTCAATAATCATGATCATTCCAACATTACACTGCCAACAGCAATCCTGTAAAAATGCAGAATTGGATGACATACATACAAAAAAGCGTAATATTTAAAGGTATGGGCGTGCCACTCACTCTGCAGGTAAAAGAATATGCAGATGGTTCTTTGGGTTTGTTGGCTGTCGGGATCTATTGTTTTGCTTTGGCTGCTGTCACTCTTTGTCACCCCTCAGAAACTGCTGCCCTAAGCGACCACCTAGTTGTTCCTAATAGTTGAGTTGGCTCTGGGTAAACATGTGTTTATCTATGTAAAATAAGACTTTCAAAATTGACCTCCTACCCCCAACAGGAACATGGTTGAAGGTATGGAACTGGACTCACAAATGCCTACTTTTGAGAGCAATGAGTGGAGAAGTAGCCTCGTGGTTAGAGCAGTGGCTGGGTGATCAAGAGGCGTATGGAGGCCATAGGTGCCTTTATTGTAAAGAGTCCCCTACACGTTTTGGCAGTTACCTTCTTCAGGGGGCAAGTGAGTAGTACGGGGCAGGAAAGTATGCGTTGGGCTATAATTTTGAAATCCTCGTGTGCACTTTCTGATGCTTTATTTCTATCTGTTTCAGTGCAGGTGCAAGGTGCACAGGTACTTTGAGGCTGTTGTTTTCAGATTGGTCTAGATTTCTTTTGTGGGTTACCTGGACAAATTACCTCCCTTTCCCCACTGCTAACTGGATCAATATAAATTTTGTTGGCTGGACAAAATTTATCCAATTAAGGAAAGATGTTGCCTGGGTTAGTCTAGCATTTGGCTTTTAGTTTAACTAGAGAGTGTTTCCTTGAAAAAAATATTTCCTGTCTACCCTTGATGCTTTATTCCATGACTTCCTGTCCTAGAACGTTCCTTCCATTGAAAAGGACTTATCTTATCTATGCATCATTAATACCTATTAGGAATTTGAATGCCATTAACATATCTACCCTTTCCTCAGCATTGACCAGGGCCAGAGTGACACTGCTGGAGCAGGACTCCCCTTTTGCCTGGTATCAAAGAGTGTGGGAAAGTTGTTGAAACTGCCAATGTAGCTCTTTCGCCAGCACTGATATCTGCGCTGTGTGCGTCACAGCAACTCTTAATGTTCTCTTGCTCTGAGGACGGGAAGAGATGTCAAAGAGCTAGGGATGGAACTTCCACAGTGACGCAGGCCCCATAAAGCTCAGGATGAGTTGCTCTGATTCTCCCCACACAAGGACGCCCTGCCTTTCTCTTCTCTCCTTTAGAGAATACATAAGACCGATCTCATGAAGCTTGTTTAAGGGATATCGTAGTCTAAATGTTGACATTTATAGCAACTGACTACAAAAAATATTTGTATACATGTTAGCATAGAAACATAGAAATATGATGACAGAAAAAGACCACATGGCCTATCTAGTCTGTCCTTCCATATCAACAACTACAACAGTCCCCTTTTTTCCTTTAGAGATCCTCTGTGTTTGTCCCATGCTTTTTTGAATTCAGCTACTGTCCTCATCTCTACCACCTCCAATGGGAGACTATTCCACGGATCCACCACTCTTTACATAAAGAAATATTTCCGCATATCACTCCTGAATCTATCCCCCTTCACCCTCATCCCATGTCCCCTCGTAGCAGAACTTCCTTTCAATTGAAAGAGGCTCTCCCCCTGAACATTTATGCCACAGAGGTATTTAAACATCTCAATCATATCACCTCTATCCCGCCTTTCCTCTAAGGTGTACATATTAAGATCCCTAAGTCTGTCCTCATATGCTTTATAATTAAGACCACTAACCATTTTAGTAGCCACCCTTTGCACCGACTCCATCCTGTTCACATCCTTTTGAAGGTGCGGTCTCCAGAATTGCACACTATACTCCAAATGAGGTCACACCAAAGACTTATACAGAGGCACTATCACCTCCTTTTTTCTGCTAGCCATTCCTCTCCGTATGCACCCAAGCATCCTTCTAGCTTTTGCCATCGCCTTTTCTACCTGTTTAGCTACTTTAAGATCATCAGACACAACCACGCCTAGGTCCCGCTCTTCTTTAGTGGACAAAAGTACTTCACCCCCTATACTATATTGCTCCCTTGGATTGCTGCAGCCCAAATGCATGACCTTACATTTTTTAACATTAAATCCCAGCTGCCAAATTCTAGACCATTCTTCAAGCTTAGCTTGATCTCTCCTCATGTTATCTACACCTTCCTGGGAGTCTACTCTATTGCAGATTTTAGTATCATCCGCAAAAAGGCAAACCTTACCCGACAGCCCTTCCGTTATATCACTAACAAAGATGCTAAAAAGAATCGGACCAAGGACAGATCCCTGGGGCACACCACTGGTAACATCCTTCTTGTTAGAGTGAGCTCCATTTACCTGTACTCTTTGTTGCCTCCCACCCAACCAATTTCTAACCCATCTAACCTCTGTAGGTATATTTAGTATGGAAACATTGTGGGGTATTTTTATAAGTTGTGTAGATTAAGAGGATAAGAAAATGCCTATTTTTAACCCCCTGTCAACTGGCATGCGGGTACTAACGTCACCCATTGAGGTGGCATTAATTGTACTGTACCATCCGCAACATTCGTGGTTAGCGTATGCCAAAAGCACCCACGTTAACCATGATGCAGCATCAATGCCCATGTTTTGTCCATCTGCCCTTATGCAATGAAGAATTGCACATATATCCCTGCTCCGCCTAAACTTGGTTCAAGAATATGTCTATACTTAGGTTATGTAGATGTACTAGCATGCCCGGTTAGCAACCTACACCTAAAATATAGGCAAGGAAAACCCTCACCTATCTTTAAGGCGCAGGAGCTAACCAGGCAGCATTTGATATCGGTTAGCCTCAGCAGCTTCCTGGGTCTGTGACGATCACTGGATATTCAATGTCCTCGCCACAGCATTGAATATCCGGGTTAGAGTTCGGCGGGGAGGGCTTACAAAATATGGCTGACTCAATATTGGGCCCAAAAAGTTTGTAAAATTACCCCTATTACTTCTCAGTATAAGAAAATTTATCATTTTAAAAACATCAAATACAATTTTTATCCCTTTGCTGTAGTCAGGTTCATTTATTTCAGTTCTAGTACAGTGACTTTCTACACTTGCTTTTTTCTTCTGTCTCTTGATTCTGTTGTCGCCTTTATAAGCATCTTAACACTTTTTCATCTCACGTTTCACTTTTATGTTTTTAGATTTTATTCTCTATTTCTTACAGAAATAAACCTACCCAGACAACCTTGGTTTGAGGGTCAAACTGCAGCCTTTTTTCTATCAGCCAAAGTCATCTTAGTGTGAAAAACCGTAGAGTACATATCGACAGTGGAAGAAGCACTGATCTCAGCAGGGGGAAGACATAGCTTCATGGGGTGCACAGGGGCTGTTAGTTGCTCATCTAGGAAACAATTTTAAAATCTCTTGAGGTCCTCCTGGATTGGGATCCCTTGCCGGCCACCTTCACTCTGTGGGGAGACCAGGAGGAGGCACCACCTTCACACGTAGTACTGCCATCCTTGGACTTACAGGGGTCTGGGATGGGACCAGCTATGGTTGGGAGGTTGTTGGTCTTTGGAAAATCCCGGTTAAGTCCCTAACATGCCCAGATAAGAACATAAGATACGCCATACTGGATCAGAACAAAGTCCATCAAGCCCAGTATCCTGTGTCCAACAGTGGCCAATCTAGGTCATAAATACCAAGCAGTTTCCCCAAAAGACACAGGTTCCACAATGCTTGTATTGGGTCAAACAGTGATATCCTGGGTCCCTTTTAATAATGGTTTATGGACCTTTCCTCCAGGAACTTGTCCAAACCTTTTTTAAACCCAGCTACACTAACAGCTTTTACTACATCCTCCGGTAACAAATTCCAGAGTTCGATTGCATGTTGAGCGAAAAATGCCCCCTGGTCTTTCTATATTCTGATGACGTAAACAATCGATCTATGTTTACCCGTTCCACTCCATTCATTAATTTATAGACCTCTATCATATCTCCCCTCAGCTGTCTCTTTTCCAGGTTGAAGAGCCCTAACCTTTTTAGCCTCTCTTCATAGGGGTATCCTTCCATCCTCTTTAACATTTTGGTAGCTCTTCTCTGTACCTTTTCTAATAGCACTATATCCTTTTTAAGATATGGTGACCAGAATTGCACACAATATTCAAGGTGCAGTCGCACCATGGAACGATACAGAGGCATTATAATATCCTTTGTTTTATTTTCCATTCCTTTCCTTATGATACCTAGCATTCTATTTGCTCTCTTGGCCATCGCTGCACACTGGGTGGAGGGTTTTAACATGTTATCCACGATGACACCTAAATCTTTTTCCTGGGTGGTGGTTCCTAATGCTATCTGCTTAGTATTGAGGTGTGTTGGGGCATTCCGGGGTGGAGCAGGGGCGGAGGCAAGCACTAACCAGGTAGCAGGTTATGCACCAACGCGGCACATAGCACCGCTCAACTGAATATTGGGCCCTTTATTTTTACTTTCAGTTTTGCTTTCCTCCAGGGTCTGAACCAAACACCCGCCCCCCTGAAAAACCAGAGCATTTCTCGGTGGCTCCCTGCTCCCGTGGTCTCCACCATCACTTCCTGACAACAACAAAAAATACAGCAACAAAGGGCAGCAGCGCCAGGGAGAGAGAACCGACAGACCCTCTCCTGTCCGCAGTGACTGTATTAAAAAAAAAATAACAAAGCACAGCACAGCACAGCACAGCACCTCCATTGGTGCAGTGACAACCTAACTGCCCACATCTTTTAAGACTATAAATTTGAGTCCTATCAGTTGCTCGCTCCATTTCATAGCAACTCCTGATTCATCACCTGCCCCTGTCCTATCGGGCACATAGAAGGCATGATCGGGACCCGATGGGGCTGCTGTGTGGCTGGAGGTAGTCCTCCTACTGGAGCCAGCATCTAAGAAAATTGCCCAGAGCCTTCAAAATCAGGCCAGAGGCTCTAAGCCATCACCACCTAATCCAGCCTCTATGCAGTTATCTCCGAGGCTGGAACCTCAGGTAGGTGGCAAGCATTGATCTAAATCTAAACATTGCCACAAGGACCACTCCGCAAGTCCACAGAGATCACAGGACTGTCGTCTTCACAAGTGGAAGTCTGATGGAGACTTGTCTATGACTTTCTCTCATAGGTCCAAAAGGCCTAAACAGCATATGGCCCATACACAGACCTTGTCTCCTTCAGCTCCCCCGACAACAGATGAGAATCACTGTTGCACCGTTTCATCCAGGATGCTGCAGCCTTACTAGAAGCTGCCCCTCCTAGTGATGAACTGTCAACTGTGGTGGCCTTCCTCTGCCAACCTCCTCTAGTTATGGTGCAGGAACCTTCTTCTCTTCTGGAATGGGGAGCTCCTGTAACCTTATAAGTAGACATTTCTCCATCAAGTCCCCCTTACTCCCAGAATTCAGAGCCATCCCGTTTGGGAGAGATGGAGCCAGCACCCTCCTTGGAACACCCACTGAGGAAAGACCCTCCTGAGGATTTCTCCTACCTGAAGTTTCTCCAGAAGGTTTCCACAGCACTTACACTTAATGATACTCAGACTCCGACCGGCAAAAAGGATTTTCAGTCTATTCTGCGGGCCTGTACCACCCCTAAGGAGGTCTTGGCTATTCCGATTCCCAAAGTTCTGCAGGATCTCCTTCTGTCAGTTTGGAAGATGCCAGCATCAATCCATGCCACCACTTGCCATCTAGACCTTAAGTACAAAGTGCTCCCTGCAGCTGGTTTCCAGCATCAGCAGCTGCCTCGCCAGTCAGTAGTCTCTGAAGCTGCCCTTAAGAAAGCCAAGTCTTCCAAGTCTCATATTCAGATGCCCCCAGGAAAAGACCAGCAGATGTTGGATTCAGTAGCTAGTAAGACTTGTCAAAGTGGAGTTCTAGCCATGAAGATCCTGGCCCATCAACTCCAACTACTTCAATATCATCATGATTTACTCTTGCACATGCCAGTTCCTATTAGCATTCCAACATTAGAGGCCAATACTCTTTAAGATAATTTGGGCAAGAGTCCCTCTGTCATATCATTCGGGCTACCTATGACGCCTTTGACTCAGTCTCCCAAGCCACAGCTATTTCCATTTTCGCCCGCCGCACAGCTTGGCTCTAAGTCTCTGACCTGTGAGAAGATCTCCATGACCACCTCGCAGATGCTCCCTGCCAGGGAGATTGCCTCCTGAACCTTAGGACCAAAAAGGCTGTCTCAGAAAAGGACCATTCCTCTATGATATGGGAACGTGCAGTTCAGCCTCAAAAAGCAAGTCACCAGTCTCGACGCCCACAATGCCCTCAGTACCGGAGGGTGTACCACTACCAAGATTTCCAACAATTTTACCCTCGTAGATATTTTAGCCCTATCTTTGTCCTCTGCCACAGCATCAGCCTGCACTTCCGTATCCTCAGTGCTCCAGGCCAAGGGATAGGAAAATATTGGCAGCCACCTCAGCCCAGCCATCTAAAGCAACCCCTAGTTTTTTACTATCTACCAGTAGGAGGTCATATCCAGCATTTCCAGGAGGCCTGACAGTCCATCATGACAGATTGTTGGGTCCTCAGCATCATTGCATCCGGTTACAAACTCAATTTCGTGGTTGCCCCCCCCCCCTCAAAACCCACTCCCTCCCAGCAAGGTTCTTCCTTCACATCTTCCTCTCCTAGCTGACGAGATCACAAAAGTGCTCAAAAACCTTGCAATTAAGCCTGTAATGCTTCAGGAACACAACTAGAGGTACTACTTCCAGTTCTTCCTTATTCCCAAGAAGACAGGAGGCCTTCGTCAGATTCTCGACCTCCAGGAACTCCACCTCTACATCAAGAGAGAAAAGTTCAAAATGACTTCTCTAGCCATCATTCTTCCCCTGTTGAGACAGGAAGACTGGCTTGTTCTCTGGATCTCAAGGACGCCTACACCCATATCCCCACCCATCCTCATCATTGGCAAAACCTCTGGTTTTGCTTCAAGACTGAACACTATCAATACAGAGTGCTACCCTTTGGATTCTCTTCGACCCCAAGAGTTTTTCACAAAGTGTCTAGCGGTAGCTGCAGCTTACCTGCACGAGCAGGGTCTGTGCGTTTATCCGTATCATCTCAGGGCCCAACAAGACCTCAACCCAACTGTCAGTCAGCAGGACGTCGCTACTTCTGCAACAGCTCAACTTCATTATCAACTTCCAGCAGTCAGAGTGTGAACCTCATCAAGTTGTGGACTTCATCGGGGCTTCTCTCAACACCACAGTGGTGCAAGAATTTCAAAAGGAAATTCACACAGGGCTTCCTTTTGAAAATGTTGTTGGCCATGAGAACAGGACCTGAACCTCCACGTGCATATTTGCACTTTATTTAAAGTGCACATGTGAGAAAATACACAAGGAGCTGTCAAAATTAAATTCCTGCGTGTATTCTTCCTTCCCTGTGCCTTTTCAGCCATGGGTAAAAGTAAGTTGCCTTGTGGCCAACTCTGTCTTTGTCACTGTTGAAGATTGTGCAGTTTCTAGTGGGCCTTTTTCTATGGGTACAAGGCTGTTTATCCTTGGAAAAAACTTTGAAAATTACCAACACTAGATTTAGCACAGGATTCAGCATGCTACATAGCATGGAAGCATCTCCCAGCAAGCACACCAATCTGAGCTGCAGTTCTGGTACCAGGATCATTTTCAAACTTTGTGCAAAGATGCCAAGGGTGGACTATTCCAGAGTGAGATTTTACTGCCCCAAAGAGGAAGATTTTGGGCCAGTAAGTGAGATTTTTCCAGCAGTATTTTAGGGGTATAAATGTACATTCATACCTCCCCTCCTGTCCTGCCACACAAGTCCTTTTTGGCCTCAATCAATCTACTCCTACTACTACTACTGAGCATTTGTATAGCGCTACAAGTCGTACGCAGCGCTGCACAGACATGTAAGAGACAGTCCCTGCTCATCAGAGCTTACAATCTAGTCAAGAAAGACAACACAGAAGGTGTAGACAGGGATAAAACAAGGGGGAAAGGAAAAGAAAAAAGGAGATCAGGTGAGTCAAGATCCAAAAGCAGCAGCGAAGAGGTGAGTTTTCAGCCTGGATTTGAAAAGGGCCAGAAAAGGTGCCTGACATACAGACACAGGTAGTTTGTTCCAGGTGTAAGGTGCAGCAAGGGGAAAGGAGCGAAGTCTGGAGTTAGCAATAGAAGAGTAATCATCTTCTATCCTCCAGCAATCCCTCTTGGCCTTAATGAACACCAAGCCCCCTTTCCCCATAAACCTCTCAACCGTCTCACTCTCACTCTCTCTAACAACCTATTCCTGTACTCAATCAATCTACTCGTCACTCTGCTTTCTTCTTCTTAGCCCCTGCCCTCTGGAACTCTCTTCCCCTCCCACTTCGCACTGAATCATCCTATACCCGCTTCAAGGCCCTCCTTAAGACACACCTTTTCTGTCAGGTTTTTGATCTGCCCCCCCCCCCCCCCTGTTGATGGTGTTTCCTCTCCCTAGTTACGCCTCCCATTCCCCTTTCTCCTACGTCCCTCCCCTCCTCTTTCCTCCTTCCCTTTAACCTTCGTGCACCTTGGCTATCTGCTATCTGTTTTATTATTACTTATCCTACCATTTTATGGTTTTACTATCCCTCCCTCTGGCCTATTATTTTATGGCGTTCCTTTCTTTTTTATTAGCAGTCGCTATTTTATGATTGTACACCGCCCTGATGCTCCGGCCTGGGCGGTATATCAAGTATTTTAATAAAGAGAAAGAAAGATAAAGATAAAGATAAAGAAAGGAGCCCCTCACCCTGCAGCAAATGTCCTGCCTTTTGCTTAAATCACCTTCATACAGCCGTTACCCCCTTCCCTACACCTAATTTTCTCTACCAGACTCGTGTTGTACAGAGGTCTGCTTTTCATATTTGCCTTGGGAATCCTGTAGCTGCTTAACACTGAGATACCAGAATACCGCTGCCTTCTTTGGCTTCAGAACCTGGGGAAGCCCATGGTCTCAGTGCTGCTGATCCAAACTCCTTGCTGCATTCTTTAGCCGCGGCACCCGAGAAGCCCTGTTGCTGCTTGTTGCCCCCAGTCTGGACTTGCAGAATGTGTGAGAGGAGAGAGTCTGTCAATGTGTGTGACATCTCCAGTTGCATGTGTCACACACATAGTTAAGCCAATGCACAAAGCTGGCGCTCAAGTCCTCCGCTATTAGCTATGTATGCATTTAGGTAGCATGCCCATAGCGCGTGACTTTAGTGCTGGCATGAAGAAAGGGGCATGCATGCAAATGAGCTGTGCACAAAACATTGGCATAAAGTTGAAAGGAGGGGAGTCAACACATGTGCAAAATGTCATGCTACAAGTGGGCATATACGCATGCACATACATGTCAAATGCTCACATTATATGCAGAGGATTGGGAAACAACGAGTGCTAGACCCTCCTCCTCCTCTTTGCAGGACCTGGGATTTGTTACAAGCATTTTTCAGCCTCAGAAGTGCTGTTTAGTCTTGCAGATTCAGCTATTCTCCAGGGCTAAACTCCTGCCTGGCACGCCTGAGAGCACCGCTTTGGGCAAGCTTATGCTTTTGGAAGCCCCAGTGAACACTGTGAGAGGGCACTGCTGGGAGGATGCTGAGACTGCTCTGAACATCCATCCGGAGGTCATTCTGGAGCTATGTCAGGACATCAGCTGGAGCAATCTCAGTCCTGTTGTCCCTCTGGGTTCCGTTGGGATCATTCTTTTAGAAATTGGTACCTCGGAGGACGGAAGAAGGGTATAAGGCTGGAGGCTCTTTCTTCTTGCTATCTTGATCTCTAGATCCTCCACCTCTACTAAAGGAAAAAATTCACGCTGAAGGCAACTCTTCATACCCTAAAATAGTCTTTCCCTTCATGCGCAAGTTGTTTAAGTCACTTCAGACCAGGCATAGAGATATTGGTGTTCCTGCTGATTCCGTAATCCTCTACGTGTTTCTCTGCATTGGGCGCAGACCTTATTAACATTCCATTTAAATATGTGCAGCTGACTTGCATATCATTTAAATACATTTGGTGTTACTCTGTGTGCATACTCTTCCTTTGCTGTTTACGGGCGTGTCAATCTCTTTTCTGCATTTAGTGTGTCGGAACTTATGCATATAAGTTATGTTATCTGCATGTAAAGGGCACGTTGGACGTTCTGCATTGGCCTGCCTGTGAGTGGCTTTGTATGTCTGTGGACCATCAGTCCCTATCCTCTGCCTTCCATATGCAAAGCTTTGGGGAGACCTTTAGCCAAGTATTGTCTGATGAGATCCTACAACAGATGTAATTTCCCCTTTGTTATTAAGTCCCCAGTAATATACAAGAGATGTATATTTGTTTGAAATGACATGGGAAATATCAACAAAATTTCCCATATTGTTGCATATCGTTTTTAATCTGAGCACAACACTAAAAAATCTGAAATTCCGTTTTTCCTCAGTTTCATCACAGGCTGATAACCTTTGGGTTAGAAAACAGGCCTCTTGCAGAAGAACCACCACGTTTCCATGGAGCTGGCTCTAGCCAGCCTGTTCTTAAATATTACTGGATGATCACTAATTGGACAAGCAGATCTGGATTAGGCTTGGTAAATATCTCCGATAGTATACTTAGATCTGGTTTCACAGAATGTCTGGCAAAGAATATGGCAAAAGAAAAATCTTTGGAGTAAATCTCTACAACAGGAGTCAATAGATTCACAAGGCAAAAAATCCAGTTAGCATTTTCCATAGAGCGCCAGACAGGCAAACTTTGGGCCTATCAGGAAACAGGAATGCTCACAAACAATATAAGAGTTAAGAGCAGGCTGACTAGAGCCAGTCCCCCTCCCCCATGGGTATGTGATAGCTTTTCTGCAAGATGCCTACCTTCTAACCAAAAGTCACTGGTTTGGGGCCAGCCTCTGACACTGAGAAAACAAGCCAGTTTGTTTTTTTATTTGCCTGAAACCTCTGGTAACCTTTCAGCTATATTTTTCATTTGGGCAGCAGTCATAGCTACCTCTTTAATTAACCAAATTGCACTGAAATTAAAATTTATAAAAACAAAATGAAACAAAAAGAAAATTAATTAAAACAAAACAAAATGAAATAAACCTGTGATTGACACAGAAACTAAACAAAATGAAATCCGTTTTCTTGCACGCCCCTATAAATACAACTTCTCAAGCCGATCACTGTCCAGGCACACTGGTCCACCCTAGAATGCCAATACTTCAAAAATCACAAGTTGACTATGTTTATCTCACAATAAATGAAGTCAGCACTGCTGCCTTGAAAACTTTTAAAATTATGGTGCCAAAACTTCAACTCAGTGGCATGTTGGGTGGGAGGTACTCCAATGTAACTCCATGCATTAAACCTTTGATGACTATCTATTGCTGACGCAGTATTTAATGCATTGCTGACTCATGATTTTATATATTAACCTCCCACTAGTGATACATGAATGTTAATGGTTTTAAGCAGCTTGCCATTGCATGGTATCAGGGATTGCTTTGTCATCACAGGGATTTATGGTGATTGATATTTATGTTCTATGATGATTTAAATTCTTTAACCGATTGCACAGAGATGCAGCTAACTGCACTCCATGTTAGCGGTCATGCCATTAATGTATGGTGGTAATCAAAGTGTCTGGAACACCTCCCAACATCGAGTGCAGGGATTTTGCAGCTACCGCTGGTTAATGTTTGCTATTAACGCGCATTAACTGCAAAGTCTGAACATGGTTAAATAAAGAGAGGCCCAGGGGAGCTCACCCATAGACCCTTGAAGAAGGAAATATGAATACTCCGAAGTATCAAGGGTTGGCAACGTAGTTCATTTTCCTTTATTTCCGATGATTTTAAACTTCATCGAAGGTCTTTATTTTCAAATTCCTTTCTCTTGCAGGACAGAAGGAATGTTTCACATTTAGAAGATATATACTAAGTTTGCTACTGGTGGGAGAAATACGTAAATCATAGAAATTAATGCCTTGAAGTTTTAGAATGAAATTTTCAATCTAGCTCTATAAAATTCAATACAAAAATCAATTAATCATGGGCTGAGCCCAGGGCCGTGCACGAGAGGTGGGGGTAGAAGGATTCGTCTCATATTCCAGGAGCATTAGTGCTGACGCCTGATGAAAATACAATGGCATTATTATAACATGAGGAATATAAAAGCAAAAGTTATTACCATTCCTGTTCCAGGAGCAAGGGCATATTTCCTCGAAATGGTATATTTTCAATCACGGTCTTTGTGGTATTATTTTGCTGACATGCAGTATATGCTGATTTCAATATCACACCGGATTAGCCCACACGAAATAGAAATTGCAGTAGAAATACATTTTTATTAAAAACCAATTGTTATTAAACATGAGTCTTCATTTTAAATCTCATCAGTAGCGCAGGCTGCTTAAGTTCTTGGAACTGTTTTAATTCTCGGCCGGTATTAACAGTTTTTATATGGCAGTTTAAGCGGGGTCACTGCATTCTTAAGGTAGCGCTCCAGAGGGGAGCCATCAGAGGTGTTTAATGTAATTCTTCATAAGGTGACAGAATGCTAAAACATCCCTGCCTTGGATTATGCTGGATCCCTGCTCCAGAGAGGTGTTGCTCAAAAGTAATGAGGGGGTGGAGGTGCTAGTCCGGGAGACCCTGACAGTGAAGGGAAGTATAAGATGGGGAATAGTAAATTGCTTCCCTTCACAGGAGACCTGGAAGGGAGAGAGAGACCAGGTAGGGAGGCTCCCCAAAAGAGTAGAGCCAAAAATAGAGGATTAAATCCAGTTTAACTAAAAGTCCCCTGAAGGAGAAGTTTAGCAGGGATCAAAAGGGAAGATTTCTGAGAGCTGGGGAAAGTGGGTGTCCCACAGTAGAGAAGGTAGATGGACCTGAGTCCCGGGTATAGCCTGCTAGCCTTGCTCAAGAGAGGTAAGTATGACTTGGACTGTGAAATGACCGCATTCCTAATAAGAAGGTGAGGGATCATTGTTTGCAGGTTACAGGGGCCCTGTCCGGTTCACTCATGACCAAATTGCTAAAGGAGTAAGAGGGAGGGGGCAGGTACTAGGAATATAGGGACTCTGACAGATGAAGACTCTAAGAATGGATGAGAAAACAGAAGAAAGACTAAGATAGGCTGGGTATTGGGATTTTAAGTGGGGACTCAGGATTTGGATGGGATTGTGAATGGGAACTTGGAGTTGCTTGGGGGGAATAGTGGGGACTAAGAAATTGACCAGAGATTAAGAAGACAATGGGGACAAGGTGATTGTGTGAGGAGTATGAGTAGGTCTGTGAGACTAAATGGGGAGGGGAGAAGGTTTGAAGGACCTGGAGGGTTTGGGGGCAATTGAAAAGGACAGTGTTATGGAGTGGATGAGAGCCACAGGAAGGGACAGTTCTCCCACGAAGCAGGTGAAAGAGGGTACAAATGGGAGAAGTGAAAGGGGAAATGGCAGCCTGGATGGGAGTATGATATAAGAAAGGGCCTGGAGGTGGAGTGTTAGGGAATGAGCTGGGACTGGTAAAAGGATAAGAAGCCGAAGGTGGTAAATGAGACTGAGGAGGAGATAAGTACAGAGGGAGGAAATAGCAGACCAGCAAGTGGATGAGAGACGGGGGGAGTAAGGATGCTGGCAAAGGAATGGAAGGACTAGGGAAGTAGGGAAGTAAGACTGAGAAATGGAAAGCTGGTAAGTAGGTGAACGGTGAAAAAAGGAAGATTGAAGATCGCAGGAAGGAGAAAGAGGAATGGAATGAAGCTATAGTTAGGTAAAAAGCAAATGAGAGAACTAGAAGGATCAATGTCCGAGAAAGATGCAGTGAAGAAAAGGATGGGAAGTGTGAAGAAACAGAAAATAGAAATGGGATCTTGGAAAAGGACTTAGAAGAAAACCAACAAGAGAAATTAGTAAAGAGAGAGCAGAGAAGAAGATAGAAAAGAATGTCAGTTTTTAGGGAATAAAAAGCGTCAGCTTTGAAAAATTGCATTTCTTATAGTTCATTATAAGAGGAAATGCATTTCTGTTTCTCTTTTCTCCATGTTTCACAGGTTCGTATCTGATCTAGGGGTTTTTGTCTTCTGTAGTTTCTTAAGGCTCAGTATTGATTTGTGACGACTATGCACCTTAGAGGCACATAGCCGTCGCCACTGACCTTTAACCCTGGATATTCAATCCGGGGCTCTATCCAGCCACCGGAATTGAATATCCGGGTCTGCTGCAATTCGCATCGACGAGCCGCATAGCACGGAAGCTAACCGGGCAGTGGCAATATTCGGCTGCTGCTCGGTTAGCTTCGGCAGAAAAAGTTAGGGCAGCTTTTGCTGCGCCTAACTTTCGCCACTGAGGGTACTGACCCCGGAATGCCCGTGACACACCGCAATGCTAAGCAGTTAACATTGGGGCGTATAGCGGCTTTACTCAGGGATATTCAGCAGCACTAAGACAGTTAGGGACATTTACACGGTTTCTAGCTCTGTAAACCGTGTAGATGCCTTGCAATATTGGGTCCTTAATCTTTAATTGGTGCTGGTCTGTGTTTTCCATGTGCAGTGGAGGTAAGGGATTCTGCTAATATATAGGCACTCTCTAGGAATCTATACTAGTTTGGCTTGTTCTCTTTTCCAGTTGGGAGTAACCACTGTTCTAGAATATTTGCAGTGCTGATTTTCCATAGGTAGGGTTGGTGCATTCTGAGTTCTTGATGCTGGTGTTAAATAACCATTTGCAGGGTTTTGTGTTATGATGCAGAATGTCCAGCTGTGGAGGCAGTTTGTGGTGTTGTCACTGATGTGAGATTGAATAGGATGGTTTTGTATGTTGAGATGTAAATTGAAACACAACTTCTGCTCTTCATCCGCTGTTGAGAGAGTTTTATTGGTGAGTCTGGGCGTGTTCCATATAAATGAATAATTATGCCCTATCAGAATGATATTCTAAGGCAAGTAGGCTTTCCCTGGCAAATGCATAATTAACCTAACTGTGTACTTTCAAAAAATATACAAATGATCTCAGGCTTTTAGATTGCAGAATGGCCAGATATTATCTGTATACTTGTGGAGTATGTCAGGAGAGGAGCAAGGATAGGCCAAAAAATTATCCAGATAGTGGCAATATTCAGCCACTTTTCAGATAAGTTACATGTTTAGTTTAGGTCTGTGGAATACGAGGCTTAGCCTAAATAGATAATTCAATGACCGCGCCATCACTGTCTGTATATTCAACCTGCTATCTATATGGATAGTGACACAGAATACATAGACCAAGTTTAATGGGAGGATTTATTTATTTATTTATTTATTTATTTACATTCTCTTATATACCGCGCTATTCTGCATCAGTGCGGTTTACATTGAACAAACTGAAATTACATTGAACAGGGCATTATAACTTGGAGATAACTATTTTACAGGGAACATGGGCTATGGAGGGTTAAGTGGCTTGCCCAAGACCACAAGGAGCACCTGTGGGACTAGAAACCCCAGTCCTTCCGGCCCAAGGTTGCTGTCCTCTAGTGGGATTTGAACCACCGACCTTCCGGCCTGAAGTACCTTGCCCCAACCACTAGGCTACTCCTCCACTCCACTTTTAACAAGCCAGTGGGCTAAAAATTTACCCCTGTTTGTGCAGCTTGCACTGCAAGATCAGACCCAATTGTAAGGGGTGGGGGTGCAAAAACAAAAGTTGGCTCAGTGTGCTACAACCACGTTGGTATCATCCCTATGGTATGCACAAAATTTACCAATTTGGAGACAGTGCCCCCTGAAAGCAACAACTCAATGTAGCAAGGAGTAGCTATTCAGATATTACACCCGGTTCTGGAACACCAGTATACTTTCCACTGGGCAAAAACAGAATATGTTGAACTGCAGTAGATCCCCAGAAACTAACAGAATACCACACCTTAGTCACACATACTCACAGAACAAATATCAAATACAGAATATAGTTCATCAGAAATTGTAGGGATAAAGTTCCCGCCTAATCCAGGAAAGATTCTAGAGGGAATCCAAGGACTGTGAGACAAATTTAATTGTTTTGGTATACCTTACTCTTTTCTTGTGAACCATGTGCCTTTTTATTTTCATTGGCCTGCTTTCATATATATGTATATATACAGACTAGGGAAAGCCTAATAAAGAGGTATTTTTATGTAGACAGTGGCAGCGCGCCAGTTTTTTGCCTTCTTGTGTGGGTGATGTGTTATTGCCTGGCAGACAGACTCTTCTTTGTACCATTAGGGACCCTTTACTTATGTTCTTTGCAATGGAGGAGAAGTGATTTTAGAAACAGACACCTGCAAAAAATCTTGTATGTATAGCCTCAGGGGTTATCTTCAGCTCTGCCAGACAGAGGAATGGTCAAAACTGATCTCCTATGGAGATTCTCCTGACTTAGCTACAGACTGATACTGATGTTCTTTAGTCTTCCTGTTCTTTTCCCTGTTTTAGATTTATTTATAATTGTAGTTTCACTTGTTTCTTTCTTTAAGTTATTATTCTATTTAATTATGTAAACCACGTTGAAGCATCAGTCTGGGCCTGAAGATGGAATATCAAATATTTAACTAAACTAAACTAAGCTCTTTACAACAAAATACCTGGAATTTTAATAAACCTCTTCTCTGAAGAGGTTGCGGTCTAAGTGGGTACTTGAGACAAAGGAGAAATTATCTACTGAAAGTCAGATTATGTGCCAATAGCGAAATCAGAACTTCTGGTTATTCATTGCTTCATTCAAGGTAGCCCTTATGTCCAGTGATAAGGTCACAGCCTGTGCCCTCACCTGCCTGGATAGCTGACAGTTAGCCAGAAGTAATAACTCAAAGGAACCATCCACTAGCTAACTCCATCTTTATTCTCTTTCAGCCTGTTCCCTCACAGGCTATCTTCCAATAGCAGGGGAGTCAGCATCAATCTTATGTAGCGGTCAGCAGACTCCTTTTGTCATCAATTTCTCATCTGCTAAAAGTCTCCATTTAGTCGTCCCTGGTCCTCCTAGTTGGGTATCACTCACTTCAAGTGGTAACTCTCAGCTCATGTTCTGCTCCCCACCTGAACTATCTCGTAGAAAAACTTTGCTCTCTATGGACGGTCTCAGTCACTCTCACCTGGACCTACCCATTGCTACTATTCCTTCTTGTAGTTATGTTCCTTTTCCAGCCTGGCTTCAGACCTCTCTCAGCCAAAAGTTATTTTGCAGAAGCCTAATTTCTCCATTCCCCTTACTCATAAGCAGGGTCGGCCCAACCATTAGGCAAACCAAGTTGTTGCCTGGGGTAATGGCAAAGAGCAGGGCATTCAAAGCTAAAAAAAAAATAGATTTTAACAGCCAGGAGGGAGGAAAGAATAAGGGTTAAGGTTTGCTTAGGGTGCCAACATCTTGAACCAACCCTAGGGCCGGCAGACTTAAGATCTCAATATACGTACTTTTGAGGAAAGGTAGGAGGTGGAAAATATTGTGGATATATTTAAATACCTCTGTTGCATTAATGCACAAGAGCTGAGCGTCTTTCAGTGGAATGAGGGGACATAGGATGAGATGAAAGGGGACAGACTTGGGAAAAATTAAACAAAATATTTCTTTATGGAAAGGGCGATAGATGTGTAGAACAGCTTCCCAGTAGAGGTGGTAGAGATAAGGACTGTATCTGTATTCAAGAAAGAATGGGATAAGCACAGAAGATCTCTAAAGGAGAGGAGGGAATTGAAGAGCTTAGTAGCTGCTGTGAATGGGTAAATTGAATAGGCCATATGGTCTTTATTTGCCATCATTTTCTATGTTCCTATGAAGTCTGCTAGACAGATCCATCTGCTAATTTGATTCTATACTATAGCCTTAGAGCGCTATTCCATAATGTGCACAACCAGCCTGCAGATGAAATGAAAAACGGGCCCCGTTTGATCCTAATTCCACATGCACAGGTTAGGACGTGCCCGCGGGGCCAGAATTGGGGACAGAGATGTGTTTGGCGTGGCATGCCCAAACCCCAGGACACAGGTTTATATAACAAGCAGTGTGGATGTCCCTGCCCTCAGCAAATTCCAAAAAGATGTACGGCTCTGCTACTGCCCATCTCCGTGCGGCCACGCCTCCTCAGTTAAAATGTGCATCCCTAAAGTTGCTCCTCACATTGAAGGTGTGGTGCCCATGCCAATTACTCATGAAAACAGATGATACAGAAGTGCTGACATCTAAGCTAGCCCTTTGCATGACCTCTGTGCACTCAGAGATGTTACAACAGCAAGTAGAAAGTGATATGAGTGTCCTGACATACCTTCCAGCACAACATACATGGCAGTAGGTAAGCATTTTAGTTGTGCTTGCATTGGTCATCTCTGACAATGGTCTGTACAATGCTATGTATGGACCAGAAGAAATCAGAAATGGTCATCTACAGCTAAATGTCAGAGCATTTCCCTGACATTAAATAGTGATCTTCAGAATGAGAGCATGCACCAGCGCAAACAGCACCACTAGATGCCCAAGGGCACCGGCATCTGTCTATACAAATGTGCACATTTGTGAGACCACTGATGGTGCCGTGTGCCCTGTTGAATGCACTCATTCTGAGGGTCCCTTATTGCTCACAGGGATATGCTTTGACATTTAGCTATAGAGACCCTGTTCTGCTGTATCCTGGCCGATCACACCTGGCACCCACAGCGGTCAACCCTACAGACCAAGTACTGGCCAGGCACTGATGTCCCCTCAAAATTGCAGTTGCATACACCAGGTCCCCCCATGCATCCCACTAACCACACAGCAATTGTCAGCATAACAGGAATAATCACCATTGCACCTCTGAATATTTCTGTAGGAGTTTTAAGTAATGTGTCTTTACCATACAACCTTCCCCCACCTCTGCATTCTGTTCTTTACAACTATATCTTGTGGTCTTCCAGACTGCAGATACTCCGGTTCAGAACATCTTTGTCACAGCCAGTTATCTCTATGGGACGCATTGCAGAGCAGAGCAGAGCAGAAAGGTTTCTAAGTCTTGGCCTTATTCCACGTTTCTGCTGATATAATGTGGACATCCGCGGGAAACACGCAGAACATACATGGTCCTTTCCTGAATACGCATTGCACGTCTCCACTGCTGACCATGTCCCTGTTCCAGCCCTTCCCGCCCATGTTCTGAGATCCCCGTGCTAGTGCCATGTACATGGAGGGTCACAGGTATATCAGAATAACTAGAAAAACATCTACACCACGCATCCAAGGGCTTATTCCTTTTTTTTAAATGACCTCCTTATTGAATTAGCTACCATTTCTAGTGAGCCTCCTAGGTTCCATGCATAGCCTACAGGACAGATCTGGCTACGTGAGCTTTAGCATTTTTGCTAGGCTTCTGGTTATTGTTGAACTTGCAGAATACAGGAGAGACCAGCCACAAATAGATGGCAACCTGGCAGACAAATAATGGTTGTCTGTCGTTCCACTAATAAGTTTTCATATGATCAACTTTGGCATTTATTCTGGTAGCTCCCGCACTCGTTGAAGCGGTCTAGTATGGCCAAGGATCTTCTGTGCTCATCTTACTTTCTCTTAAAGTCCATTACTGTTTTAGCTTCTGCTACCTACCCTGGGATGGCATTGTAAACATAGTAGGTGCCACTGCCGCTCTGTGCAGGTCACCCTTCACCATGCTTTTGTTAAGGGGTATACCCACCGCTCCGTGTAGATCACCCCTATTTGTTGAGATATAAGAGAGTTATTATTATTTTGATTTTATCCTGTTGCTATAAGGGGATCCACTGTGTCTGACCCAAACCACTTTGAATGCCGTCACTGTATTGGCCCCCACCACTTCCCTCGGGAGGGCATTCTAAGCATCCACCACCCTTTCAGTGAAAAAGTATTTCCTGACGTTGCCTTTCAGTTTACCCCCTTGCAGCTTCATGTTATGCCCTCTAGTTTTACAGCTTCCCTATCTTAGGAAGAGGTTTGATTGTTTGTTAATACTCTTAAGTATTTAAAGGTCTGAATCATATCTCCCCTGTCCCTCCTCTCCTCCAGAGTGTATGTATTTAAGTCTTCAAGTCTCTTCTCATATGTCTTCTGGCGCAGGCTCCAAATCATTTTGGTCACCTTCCTCTGAACCGTTTCCAGTCTTTTTATATCCTTTGCGAGATACATTCTCCAAAACTGAACACAATATTCCAAGTGAGGCCTCACCAGCAACATGTACAGTGGCATTAGTACCGCTTCCTTTCTGCTGGTAATTCATCTCTGTATGCAACCCAGCATCCTTCTGGATTTTGCCACTGCTTTGTCACACTGTTTCACCACCTTGAGATCCTCTGAAACAATCACTCTGGTACTTCAGGATCTTCTGCCTTTCCATGTGATTCACAAAATAATCATTTGGAAGTGACACCTCTATTATCAACGCCATTCTGGTGTTTTTCTCTTTTACCACTATGTCGGGTTTCCTCGCATCCAGTTTCTTATCCATCGGAATGGGAATGTCCCAGGTGATCATAACCTCTTCATTCTCTGTATTTCTCTCAGAGTCATGATCCCAGTGCCTTTCAGACACAGTGATGATGTACTGTTTACAGAGTTTCCAATGTATGAGGCATGCTACTTTGTTGTGCCTTTCTGTATAGAAATTTTCCGCTAACAGAACTTCACAGCCAGCTATGAGGTAAGTCACTGTTTTCAGGTCTTTCTTACAGATTCAACCTATGTCTGTTTTGCCAGTTTTTTCAAAGGTCGCTGCAAATCATCTAGTCTGTAATCCATTGTCCTGGGCTGCAACTATCACTCATCCTTCGGTTTTAGTTCACGTCTCCTTAACCATTCATGTGTCTGTTCTTTATCAAGAAAGGGTTCCTAGAGTAACCCTTTGTATTTCCCACTCTATTTGTGCATTTGCGAATTGTTTTTCCTTGGTTGCCGATCTAATTTCTTTGAAGAGTTTTTTCTCTTGTTTTGCAAATTCTGTTGCTACCTTTCCTGTGTGTGCTTGTGGAGTCTCACTCATTCCTTCTAGTCATCAGTACGCTTGCCTAAGTTTGACAACTGAGACAGATTCTGGATGTTTACTTTCACATTTCAGCATTTTTTGCTTATTTGGATCTGATGATACTCTTGGTAGGTATGTAGTGGTGTCAGAAGTGTGCTTTCAAATGTACCTTGACGTACTAGGCCTGTGGCCTAGCTGGAATGTCTTTGTCTCTTTTGTTTCACTGTAGCCTGCTTAGTAGTAGAACCACGCAGTAAGAAATGCATAGTTTAGCAGCTTCTCACCTTACATAACATGCCCCAGCTGACCTCTATTGGTGAGCGATCAAGGGGAACTTAATATGTGCCTATCATGAAGTAGCTAGAATGTGATAACAAATTATTAGTTTGCATATAGCTAGAAGTCTATAAATGGAACTGAAACCTTGGCCCAGGGGCTCAGTCTTTGGAAACTATTCCACTGAGTTCTCGCATGCTATTAAAACTATTTGATTTCACGAAGGCCTCAGGTGTCTTTTCTTGGTCTGGTAATCTACTACATTTCTTGGTTCCCTGACCGAGAAAGGAAGACTATTTTGTCTCGGGGTGATAAGCCATTCATCTAGCGGGCTCCAGGAGTCCCGAGAGGTCTCGAGGCGCCACCGGACTGTTTCCGGATGGGACTTTATGACAGTCCTGGAGCCCGTGGGACTGATCGGACTCACTCACGAACCTAGAATGGGCCCAGAAAACAAACCTGTTCTTTTCACTGGATCTGGTAAGTCTGATTTTGGTAATTCTCTGTATCTGGTATTGTTATCTGGTAATTCTTTGTATCTGGTATTGTTATCTGTAATTGAAAAGAGCGTGATCAACTCTTGGGACTGGTTCTAGTATGTCAGATGCTGACTGAACCCACTGGTTTCCTTTCTGGTATACTGTAAGATTATTCTGTTTTTTTTGTACGAAAAAACAGAACAAAAAAAGACTCCGGAGTCACAGCACAGCTCAGAGACAGAGAGCAGTTATTTACAGCACAGCTCAGAGAGAGAGAGAGAGAGAGAGCAGTTATTTCTAGCAAGGAGAGAGAAACGAAAAAAAAAAAAAATAGGGGTAGGATATAAGGCGTGTATCCTTTTCACACAGACAGAACGAAAAAGTTTCAAGGGGCATATCCTTTCTACACAGAAAGAGAAAGTTTTAACCCAGCTCTGCCTGGATTTCTACTTCAGTTGTTTCTGTTATAATTACTCTGCTGATTTCTGTGGGATTCGGGAGGGAGAAACCTGAATGAGTGAGAGAGAGACGATGTTTGTTTTACAGTTGCTGGAGTGTGAGAGAGAGACAGTGTTTGCATTGTAGCTGCTGGAGAGTTAGAGAGAGAGAGAGACAAAGGTTTTGAACAGCATTTTTGAACAGTAAGGGAGGGGGTGTATTTATACTGAGCCTTCTGCAGTGTCTCCTTAAGAACTTTAAAAAGGATTTCTCTGGTGATTATGTAATTGTAATGACCCTCGGGTCGATTGGAAGTTTTATGTGGATGGGAATGGGCCCCCCCGCCTCCTGTCTTTAACCTGGCCTCCCCGAGGGATCTCTAGATATACACCTGATACTAGATGTGCACACAGTCGCCCTGCAAAGTCATATGACCCCAATCCCTGTTAAAGAAATATTGTCAGAAAGAGTGGCAGAGTTTTAAATCTTTGATTATAATCTAGCTAGCAGAGTGCACCTAGAGGAATTCCTGTCTCGTAGTTCACAGAAAAATGCAGCCTAAATTAAAAATAAAACTACTAGTTTTAGTACAGGAGCCAGAGACAGAAGAATTTCCTCCCCCTATGTTCCACCCCCTTCCCCCCCTCCCCCCCCCCCCACCGCAGATGACTCCGGCTAGGTTAGCAGGCTCAGCAGGGACTCTAGCTAGAAGGGATTCAACTTTTCCCCCACCCCTTTCGACAGCTACTACATTTTCTGATAGTTAGAAGAGCACTGCCAATGAGGCAAGAATGCCATTTTCAGATACAGACCTGCCCCGCACTTCAGAAAGTTCCCTGAGTCCCAAATCTGAAGGAAGTTGGTCCCAGTTTAGTACCTCTCCTCCCCGCACTACCCTGAGTCTATATCATCAAGCTCTCCTTGAAGGCTTTAAAAGGGGGGCCAGAAAGCAATGAATGTGGAAAATATCTGAGGTCCTGCAAACCCCTGACGAGAGTCCTGGCCAGTTTTATGAAAGCCTCTGTGAATCTTTCCGTTTATACTGCTGCGGCGAAAGAGTCAGGAAAGGACACCCGGAGTCTCATGGGAATACAAACCAGTTTGTTGTGCTAGCACAGACCCAGAGGAATCATTTCCAAAAACTTTGAGCCCCGAGTCAGGGGCTGTACAATCTTTATATACTCAGTGCATACCATCAGTTCATACCTACGTTCAGGTTTCTGACTGGTGCTCCCTTGGGTGCCTGCCCAATCATATTCCCTTAGGTAAAGGGCTATCCCTTCCCCCTACAGCACTAGAATCGAAACCAGAAACTTAACAAAGAGAACAAAGAAGAGTGAGGGAAAGGGGCAGCCCCTCCTGTGGGCCACAGAGGCACAAATGGCCTTGGATTACAGCACAGCCCTTCTCTGGCCGTTTGTCCATGCAATTTGTTGCATGGGCATATTTACTAGCCAGGGGCTGAATTCTTTTCATCCTGAGGTGTCTGCCACAATACTCCATTTGACCCTGAAGCACCTGAAAATCAGCGGATGGTGAATACAGCATTTGTAGGGCAGTTACAGGGGGGACATTCGAAGAAAAAACATCAGATTGAGGGATTTGCTGGAATGAATATAACCCAGCTGATGGAAGTTGCTATGAAAGTATTTGTGAACAGAGATCAGGAGATGAAGCGTGAGTGTGAACGAAAGATGAAAAAGAAAGCTGATATGTTAGCAACGGCGCTAGTCGAGAAAGGACAAGGAAAGTTAATGTGGGAACCGAGGCCGGGGTAGAGGAACATGGCGAGGATCATTGGAGCAAGGACTATTGGAACGAGATCAAATGTGCCTATTGCAGAGAAATGGGCCACTGAAAAAAAAAAAAGAAGAAAAAACGAATGTTCCAATTGTGTCAGGCAATATTCCCTGCCCCGAAGAGATGTTGAGGGCATTCATAAACATCTCCAGCAATTACTTAATTTGGACTCCTGAAAACCATGCCATTCACCCTGGAATACCCCTTTGCTGCCAGTTCAAAAACCACGTACTAATGATTACCAACCTGTGCAGGACCTGTGGAAGGTCAATGAAGCTGTGTTGTTACCTTTCATCCTGTTGAGTCAAGCCCTTACCATTTACTGAGTTTGATTCCTGCACAAGCTACCTGTTTTACTGTTTTGGACTTAAAGGATGACTTTTTCTGTTTGAGATTGGCCACTCCTTGCCAGCCACTGTTTGCGTTTGAATGGGAAGACTCTATTACTGGCAGTAAGAGACAATTGACATGGACCCAGTTACCCCAAGGATTCAAGAACTCCTCCACATGTCCCCTTCAACGTGTATTGCTACAATACGTGAACGATCTACTCATCGCTGCTGTTTCCCCAGAAGAATGTATTGCTGCCACTTCAGAACTTCTGCACTTGGTTTGGATGTCTGGCTATCAGGTGTCTCAAAGTAAAGCCCAGTTGTGCCAGACTGAAGTCAAGTACTGCCCGACGTGGAAAAACCATTCCATCTGTACGTCCATGAAGAAAGGGGGTGGCCTTCTTGTCTCCGTGCAGTAGCAGCAACAGCTCTCCTGGCAACAGAGGCTGATAAATTATTAGTTTTCATATAGCTAGAAGTCTATAAATGGAACTGAAACCTTGGCCCGGGGGGCTCAGTCTTTGGAAACTATTCCACTGAGTTCTCGCATGCTATTAAAACTGTTTGATTTCACGAAGGCCTCAGGTGTCTTTTCTTGGTCTGGTTACTACAGGTAGGCCTCGAGGTCTATGACAGTAGCTCTGTATGTGTAATCAATCTCTATGAGGTCTAGCCCTCCTTCAGCTCTAGGAATGTACAGTCTTAGTATACGCTGATTCTTGTAAATTACCTCATGGGCATGGAGGAGTTTTCTTCTTTGCACATTCAGTTTTTCCAGATCTTTAAGAGGCCAGTCTACAATCCCAAAGCTGTATGAGAGTACAAGAATTGCCAACTGATTGATGGCTTGTATCTTATTCTATGATGTTACGGCACTTTTCAATAATGATTTTAATCTCTATGGTATTCTTTACTGATATTTTCTTTTAGTAATTTCTGCTTGAGTGTTCCTTCCTCTACTCCAAGATATCTTCCTGTTCAAGTCCTTGATGTCACAGCCCTCAGCCAGGGAGATGTTTTCTGTTTTGTCAATTTTCTTCCAAAAAAAAAAAAAGTTGCCTTAACACATTTATCTACGCCAAAAGTCATCGTGATGTCATCAGAAAAGCTTTTCACTATACAGAGTTGCTCTGCACAATATTGCATTTGATTTATTTTGGTGATGTCAATAAATGATTCCTTTATACAGGATATGGCCTTGTTCATCTTAATTATCATACTTTTATCGTTTATTGAGGCTTGATATACCACCAAGAGCATACAGAGCTGTTTACAAAGAAAACATCAAATGAAAGAAAAGGAAAGGATCTCCAATATGTGACAGAAGAGAGGAAAAAGAAGACTAGAAACCTTAGGTGTTTAAATTTAACTTGGGTAATCTTTCACTTAGATGTTAATGAGAGCCTGTTGTGAAAGCTAGGAGCTGACTGGAGTCAGACCCAGGGGCAGCACTTGTGCAAAGGAAGGTGAGCTGCCTAGGAAGACTGTTTGTTTTTCCCTGCTATTGTTTGGGGCCTGGCTGAGAGCTATGCAAAGACTCCAAAGCCCAAGTGAGTGAGTGAACTTTATTCTGAACTTTGATTGAATTGTAATTTGAGGACCAGGAAGGTCCTGAAGAAGCAGCCCTGTGATGCCAACAGACTGGGATTCTGAACTTTGACTGAACTTTAGTTTGAGGGCTGGGAAGGTCCTGGAGAACCAGCCTTGTGAAGCCAACAGGCTAGTATTCTGAACTTTGACTGAACTTTAATTTAAGGGCCAGGAAGGTCTTGGAGAACGAGCCCTATGAAGCCAACAAGCAGGGGAACTGAACTGTGGAATAGCTGAAGCATAATAAAAGTGGTTTTTGTTTTGCCTTTACCTGTTGTTGCCTAGTGTTTTAAGGATTTATTACCACCATATGCCATACTATATCACACCCTCCTAGAATATTACAATATAATCTGGACAATATTTGACAATTTCCGTAACCGGGGAAGTTACTTTCTGCCAAACATATCCTGCTGGGAGGAGATTTCACTCCCAATGACAGAATTTGGTCTTTGACACAGCCACTGCACAATGCTGGAGTAAGGTGTCTGTTTCTTGGAGGAGCATAGTTGAGGATGGCCAATCCCTAGCTCATCATTCCCTTTAGGAGGAGACACAGGCATAAGTACAGTGGAGCAGAGAACAAGGGAAAAGGAAGTGACTGTGCAAAACCTGCCAGCACACCCCTGGCTCAACTGGAGTGAAGTTCTGCTTGTGTAATTGACCTAGACATGATCCACTCGCAAAGAGACATTGAAGAAATCCAAGAAGAAGACATCATGATGATCAAGGAACATTAGAGCCAGAAACATCTGTAGAGCATATCCGGGGACCTATATCTGTAGAAGCAACCAGCTCTAAAGAAAAGAAGAATCATAGAGCTCTTCAGTGAACACCAGTGACACCAGAACCAGGAGGAACCTAGGACAGTTTTGCCTGCATCACCACCAGCCTCAGGTATGCTGGTAAAGAGTAATAAAGCAGGAGAGAGGTTCTTATTCAGGGAAAAAAACACACTAATTAGAAGTGCAGGAATGGAGAATTTAGCTTCCAGCATTGGATACAGAATATTCAAAGTAGAGTGTTGTATTATTATAGAGTGAAGGGAAGAAAGAAGTAACCTAATTGTAAGAAGCAGAGGAAAGAGAGAGAGAGAGTAAAATGCTTGTAATATAATTCTTGCTGGTGTTTTAACAATGGTTTTAAATATTGTATTAGCGACCATAAGTTTTAAGCAAAACATTTGTTCAAAACACAAACTCTGCACTGGCCTCATTTATTTGGAGATGGGAACACATGTAAAAGCAACTTAAGTGCCAAGGGTCTCCCAACATACGCTGGTCCCCATTCAAAGAAACCTGGAATAAATTCTTCAGGTTCAGCCTTAGTGATTGTATTGCTCCTGGAAATGTGTGACTCCCCTCTGCCACACAGCATAGTGTAATAAACAACAAAAATAATAATTTTTGTCACAATAACAGACACCTCGGTGAAACCAAAGTTTTTCTTTTATTTATTTATTTTTCAATCTTGCAAGAAGGGGTGTCCATATATCACACTTTTTTTGATACGTGAGCACACTTTGCATACTAACAGTTTCATATTTATTACATCCATTTCTGCTACAAATTCCTCCCCTATTATTCTAGTGTTGCAGGTACTACTACTACTTATCCTTTCAAGCCCATGTCTCCCACATCACCAAGACATCTTTCTTCTTTCTCCGCCAAATCCGAGCAATTCGCCCCTTCCTCTCCCCATCAGCCCTCACTACCTTGCTACTGTCCCTGGTCATGTCGCGAGTGGATTTCTCCAATTCAATTTTTATAGGTCTATCTAAATCCCAGCTAACTCGTCTCCAAAGGATCCAAAACGCTGCTGCTTGCCTTATTACTCACTCCACCCTCCGGGACCACATAACACCTCTTCTCCTTCACCTTCACTGCTACCTGTCTCTTTCCGCACCCAATTTAAGCTGCTTTCCCTTGTTCATAAAGTCCTTCACACCAATACTCCACAATACCTAGCAGACCTTATTTCTTTCCACTCTCCCAGGCACACTCCCCGCTCTTTTCACCTCAATCGCCTTACTCTTCCCTCTCCCTCCCTCGCTCATCTACAATCCACCCGTTCCTCTGCCTTCTTTTTCATAGGACCTGCCCTATGGAACTCCCTCCCCTCATTACTTCGCCTGGAGCCCCACCATAACACTTTTAAACAGGATCTGAAAACTCACCTCTTCTCCATGGCTTTCGATCTTCCCTCCCCTTTTGTGTAACCTACGTCCAGTTCTGCTTCCCTCCTCTGAGATTGTCACTCCCTTGTCTTGTCTCTCTCTCCTCTCTCCTTCTTTCCTATCAAAGATTGTAATTTTCTTTTCCATTTCACTGGCCTGGAGCCCTTTTCAGTCTGTTTGTACAATGTACACCGCCTTGATTGTTCCAGAAAGGCGGTTTATCAAATAAAATAAACATAAACATACTAATCTGCTACCTATTAGTGATCTTTATTCAGGTCATGTGAATCTCCGTCTCTGTTTACTTCTCTTAATCCTTGCCTCTTTTACCCCTCTTCCATTATTTACCTTATTCCTTTTATGGTTGTATGACCGGTCACATGATTTCTCAGAAATCCCCCTTTCTTGCTGCCTAGGGTATTAACTTTCATATTCTTTTAACTTTTCCTTATTTCGTTTCTCAGCTTCCACATCATTATAGATTTCTAGCAGTTTTATCAATATGACTCACACGCTGTTCCTTCTGTCCTTGAATGTCCAGTTCTACTCCTTATGTGTTTTAGACTACAAGCTAAGGGGGGAGGTGTATGGGGGGAAACCTAAGATTTGCAAGGCCAAAAAAGAAAATGTTTTTACCAGGTACAGAAAGTTAGCATGTGAGCCAATGTATTGTGGTAAGCAATAACATCCTATAAATTTCTATTTCTACTTTGAGTTCTACATACATTTTGTAAAAACAACAAATTAAACTTTTTTAAAAAAATTCTGACAATAGAGACCACTGTAAGGACTACCCATGGACACCTACTTGACTAACTATACTCATCCTCATTGACTTGCCTCTCTGTCTCCAGACTACCTCTTACTATTTGGTTTACTTTAGCTGATCAACCAGCTCTCCTATAATCTGAATGATTCCTTCTTATTTCTTAAACCTGATTCATATTTGGCTTCCTTCCTCAACTTTATCTTCAAGTAAATCACTTCATGCTCCCATTTTATCCTTATTTTCTGTTGGGTGTGGGGATTATTGTCAGTAGCAAGTAAATTATATATACATACTCGCTAAGTCCAGGGGTAATTGCTACTTCCTTCTTTTCCCAAGATTCTATAGGTCTATCTGTCAGTGAACCATGTGTGAGAGGGAGAGACAAGTCTGTGTATATATAAAAATTAGACTTTATTGCTGATAGAAAAATAATGCAGATATAGAATAAATTAAACTGATGGGGTATCAAGTTATGTAGCCCTATGATTACAATTAGACAAAGATCATAAATCACTGTTTTAGTAATCAAAGTCACTGATTCGCTCTGACCTCAGGCATACAGAAAATTAGCTGTCTAGCTAGGCCCACCCCCGGGAGAATTAAGAAGGACGATTGTGAAAGGGTCCGAGAAATCGTCTCTGGATTGGCACAAAGTCCAGAGCATGGCAGTGGTCCAATGCAGGCTGCAGGCATCTGGCTGAGCAGTGTGATAACACAGAGCTTTGGTCTGTGGGAGAGATTCTCTCCTTCCTGAGGTTAGTCCTGGTCCTTGCACACTGTCTGATTTTCCAGCCGGAGACAGGCAGTAGGGCTGATGACTGCAGAATGCCAGAGTATAGCAGAAAGTAGAAAGAGAGACCAAAGGTTGTGCGAAAGTCTTTCTAAGTGCCTAAAAAGGGTCTCTAAGAGTGCCCAAAAGTAGTCTGTGTCCCTCCATGCCCAGTATGTAATTCTTTGTCCTGACTTCCTCGTCACAGTGTCGTGGGACGAGCATCTAGTGGGGTCCCAGTCCAGTCCAGATAATACCTGGCAAGGAGAGAACAAAACAAGGAAAGAGAGAGACAAAATTTCCAGGCAGATACCTTTTTATATACTGCTATAGCAGGGCTAGCTCATAGTAAGCTATCAAGGAGTCCAGCCCTCACACAGGATACAAGATGGGTTTTTATACAGTCTTAGCATAGCAGTTTGTCACGTGGATTAGAGCAGAATAGCAATTTGGAAGAATTCTCTGGGCCCCTTGCTTATCTAGGTGCCATATCTGGAATGTACCTAATGGCTAGGATTCCCTGATTGGTCAATTGAGGGGTGGCTACCTTATCTCTCCCTGCAGTCTAAGGTATTTGTGGCTAACGTCCTACTCCTTTGCGTGTGTGCCTGAGAAGATCACTCTAGCAAAGGCATCTCTCTACCTCCCCCTTCCATTCTTTTGTCAGTTAGGTTGTAAAGGTAGTATCTTCAGGAACAAGCAGGAATGTAGTCTTCACATATGGGTATCGTCGGTACCGACAGAACCTGCGCGGGAACGCTCCCCAGCGTCCAATTAGAAAGTTTTTGGGAGCATCCCACAGCGCCTGTGTACTGCCTTCCCACCTTTCCCAACTGCCTCTCTCCAGTTCTTCATTTTCAGCGGAGCCAGCAGGTTTTCGTTCCTGTCACCGCAGAAAAGTTTTTCTTATTCTCCTTCTTTTTTGTGGTCGCGTCTGCCTTCCCTCAACGCTATACTGGTACCGCCGGTTCTTTCTTTCTTTCTTCTTAAAAAAAAAAAATATATTATATTTTTTCCAAACCTTTTTTTCTTCAGGTGCACGCATCATTTTTGGGCCTTAGGCCCCAAAAATCTTTCCTTATTAGGGAAAATCCCGCTTCGGGTTTTAAGAAGTGCACCAAATGTGGTGGTACCATCTCCGTCACCAACACCCATGAGTGGTGTCTTAAATGTTTAGGTCCTGACCATTCCATTTCGGAGTGTATGGCCTGTGCCATGATGTCCAAGAGGGTCGACAAAACCGAGCTGCTAAGCTGAGCACCCTTTTTCCCTCCGATGCAGTCTCTGTGGCATCGACGTCTTCAAGGGCTTTGTCCTCCTCCCATGGATCTCAGGTAACTAAACATAAGTCTGGCCGGTCCTCAAAGAGTAGACCTCCTTCCAAGCATCGAGATGCCTCTGGCATTGCCCTTGAGGGTTCTGTACCGGCAAAATTGTCCCGGCAGGAGGCTTTGGCTTCCAAAGCATTATCGGGGCTCCAGGATGTTCTCGAGGCCTCAACCTCGGCAGAACTACTGGTGCCATGCTCTGGGGTACCGGCTGGTTTCTCCGGTACCGATATCCAGGCTTCGACAGCATTGATAGACCAGAGGTTCCTGGCTATTGAATGCAGTCTGGCGGCTCTCCTTGCGGCATCGACACCCTCGGAACCGCATCAGACAGTTCAACCGGTACCGGCATCGACCCCGGCACCAGTATCGGTACCGGTACCGACAGCATCGGCATCGACATCGGTGTCTGCCTTGCCGGCACCCAGTCATGCTCTGCCTTCCGGTACTGATAAACTGGTACCGATTCCCCCCCGGCACCAACTTCGGTCAGTATGGGTATCATGCTCTACAAGAGCATCCGGACAGAAGGTACTTTGAATCCTTGGAGGAGTCTGAGGATTCTGACAGCTCTGTCGGTACTGGAGTACTTCTCCCGGAGGAGCCTTCTTCTCCTAAACGTAGGATGTCTCCTCCAGAGGATATCTCCTTTCAGGATTTTATCAGAGAGGTGGCTCGAGGTCTTCCCATTACTGTGGCTCCTGAAAAGCCCAGGGCAAAGGAGTTGGAGATTCTACAATATCCCAAGGCTCCTAAGGAGGCAGCTACTTTGCCTATCCATGAGATCTTACATGATCTCATGTTGAGAATGTGGGAAACACCTCTTACTTCCTCTCCTCACTCTCATAGACTGGATACCATGTATCAAGTACCTCCGTGTCCTGGTTTCCAGAAAACTCAGCTTCCTCACCACTCTATTGTAGTGGAATCGGCTATGAGAAGGATCAGGAGTGCAAAGAGGTATGCCGGCACCCAGTCATGCGATGCCTTCTGGTGCCAATACACCGGTACCAATTACCCCTGGTACCAACTTCGGTCATTATGGGTATCGGGCTCTTCAAGAGCATCCGGACAGATGATACTTCGAATCCTCGGAGGACTCCGAGGATTCTGATAGCTCTGCCGGTACCGGGATACTTCTCCCGGAGGAGCCTTCCTCTCCTAAATGAAGGATGTCTCCTCCAGAAGATATCTCCTTTCAAGATTTCATCAGGGAGGTGGCTCGTGGATTGTCCATTACTGTGACTCCTGAGACCGAGCCCAGAGCTAAGGAGTTGGAGATTTTACAATATCCCAAAGCTCCTAAGCAGGCAGCTACCTTACCTATCCATGAGATCTTACATGATCTCATGTTGAGAATGTGGGAGACACCTCTCACCACCTCTCCTCACTCTCGCAGACTAATACCATGTATCGAGTCCCTCCTTGTCCTGGATTCCAGAAAACAGTTTCCTCACCACTCTATTGTAGTGGAATCAGCTATGAGAAGGATCAGGAGTTCAAAGAGGCTTGCCTCTAATCCTCCAGGATGTGAGTGTAGAACTTTGGATGCCTTTGGACGTTGTACTTTCCAGGCTTCCATGCTTTCTGCCAGGATCAGTTCCTATATTTTATATATGGGAATGTTCCTTAAAGAGGTCACAGGTGATTTAGAGGTTTTGAGCCCTCTTCTTCCTGAGGATAGAAGGCAGGATTTTCTCACACTGGTCAAACATGCCCAGGATGTGTCTAAGTTTGTCAACCGTGCAGCTTTTGACTGTTTTGAGTGCATAAGCAGAACCTCTGCCATTGCCATAGGTGCACATAGAATTGCCTGGCTCCAGGTGTCCGATTTGGAGCTCTGGGTGCAGGACAAACTGGGCAATATCTCTTGTACAGGTGAGAATCTATTTGGCAAAAATTGGCAAGAAAAAGCCAATGAGTTGGATGCTGACAACTCCACTTTGGATAGATTATCCAAAGCCACAGCTGATTCTGCAAGGAAGAAATCTTTCAAGAAACCATTCTTCTTCAAAAAGAAGAGGTTTTATCCCTCTTATTCTCAGCAGGGACGTTCTGCAGGTCAACCTGCCCGGAAGAGTCAGCAATCACCTAAACAAAGGAAAGCAAAGACTGCTAAGCCTCAACCGTCTCAGCAATCTCAGCCTCCGCAAGGCCTTTGACTTCCATCTAGAGAACTTAGCCTTCCTGGCCCTCAACGGTCCAGAACCTTCTACCATTCCAGGAAGGTTGTGTCACTTTGCCCCCAGATGGGGGCAGATAACAGCAGAACATTGGACTCTCTCCGTTATAAAAGAGGGGTACAAGCTTCACTTTCTCTGCCTGCCCCCTCCCATGATGGTAAGACAGTTCAATTCTCAGACCTCTCTCATCAATCTGTTAGATCAAGAGGTCATTATGCTTCTTGCCCAAGGGGCAATAGAAGAGGTACCCATTCCTCAACAGGGTACAGAGTTTTAATCCCCCTATTTCCTTATCCCAAAGAAAACAGGAGGTCACAGACCTATTTTAGATCTCAGAGAATTTAACAAATTCCTGTTCAAAGAGAAATTCAAGATGATTTCTCTGGGAACTCTGCTGCCATACCTTCAGAGTCAGGATTGGCTTTGTTCTCTAGATCTCAAGGATGCATACACTCATGTTCTCATCCATCCAACTCACAGAAAGTTCTTTCGGTTCCTTTTTCAAGGAAAGCACTACCAATACAGGGTGCTTCTTTTTGGCCTGGCCTCAGCACCAAAGGTGTTTACGAAATGCATGGCTGTAGTAGCAGCATTTCTTCGCACTCTAGGAATATTTGTCTTCTCCTACTTAGACGACTGGCTCATTTGAGCCCCATCAGAGTCAGAGGCCAGGATTTCTCTATCTTGCACAATGCGTATCCTTCAGTATTTGGGTCTGGTCATAAACATCCCAAAATCCAGCCTAACTCCCACTCAGTCTCTTGAGTTCATAGGAGCTTTGCTGGATACCAGGAAAGCAAGGGCCTATCTCCCCCAGGCCCGTTGCCTTCGCATGATGCAGTTAGCTTCTCAAGCAGTGTTAAACCCTCATCTCACTGCTCGAGAAACGTTACAACTACTAGGCCACATGCCATCTACCGTGCATGTGGTTCCTTATGCTCGCCTCCATATGAGAGCAGCCCAGTGGACTTTATCCACTCAATAGACCCAGGCATCAGGGTGCCTGTCAGACAAAATAGCAAACACAAATCACCTTATTTTGTTCCTTCAATGGTGGCAGTCCACTCAAAACCTGTTGGTGGGGTCCCCATTTCAACAACCTTTACCCCAGGCAACTCTCACAACAGATGCTTCACCAATGGGTTGGGGAGCTCATCTGCAAGACCTCTCCACCCAAGGCACTTGGACTCCACAGGAGACTCATCTACACATCAGTCTCTTAGAGCTCAGAGCAATCTTCCTTGCTCTGCAAGTGTTCCACACCCTGCTCATCTACAAGACGGTCCTCATTCAGACGGACAATCAAGTAGCCATGTTCTACGTGAACAAGCAGGGAGGAACAGGCTCTCTGTCGCTTTGCAACGAAGCTTTGCGACTATGGGCCCTCACCAGAGAGCAACAGATTCATCTCCTGGCAGTGTATCTTCCAGGCATACAAAACTCTTGGGCAGACAGACTCAGTCGAGTTCTGCTTCCACATGAATGGTCTCTACATGCAGACCAGGTGGCCAAGATTTTCCAAACTTGGGGAACCCCGGACATAGACCTCTTTGCAAGTCCGTTGAATGCCAAACCTCTCCGGTTCTGTTCCAGAATTCTGGCTCAGAGCTGTCAGGCCAGGGATGCTTTCCTCCTTCATTGGGGTCAAGACTTCCTTTATGCCTTTCCACCCATTCCCCTGATTCCCAAAACCCTGTTCAGGCTTCAGAGAGACAGAGGCCATATGATTCTCATAGCTCCACATTGGCCACGGCAAATGTGGTACCCTCTGCTTCTACATCTCTCTCAAGCTCCCTCTCTGGAGTTAGGGTCTGCTTCAGATCTCATGTCCCAGGAGGACGGAATGTTATGGCATCCCAATCCCCAGTCTCTGCATCTCAGGGCTTGGTTGCTGAAGGCTAGATCTTCAAGATCTTAACCTTTCTCAGCAAGTAAGGGATGTCTTTTATGCTTCTAGAAAACCTTTCACAAGACGCTCTTATGCTTTCAAGTGGAAAAGGTTTACCATATGGTGCTCGCAGAAGGGCCTTAGCCCCCTTGCGATACCTCTGGAATCATTACTGGAGTATCTCCTTCATTTATCCAATACAGGACTTAAAACTAACTCGGTAAGAGTCCATTTGAGTGCAATTGCAGCTTCTTTCAAGCCTTTAAATGGACAACCTATTTCCTCCCATCGTCTTATAGCAAGATTTATGAGAGGCCTTCTTCTAATTAAGCCTCCCATTAAGCCACCACCGGTGGCATGGGACTTAAACCTGGTTCTTGGCCAGCTCATGAAGCCACCTTTCGAACCCTTAGCTACCACCACCTTGAAATTCCTTTCTTGGAAAGTTATCTTTCTCATTGCAATCACATCAGCACGTCGCATCAGTGAGTTGCAGGCACTAGTGGCTGATCCTCCTTATACAAGGTTCCATCATGACAAGGTAGGACTCATCCACACTTTATGCCAAAGGTGGTCTCGCCTTTTCATTTGAACCAAGCGGTCTACCTGCCTGTGTTTTTTCCAAGGCCTCAAGTGCAGAAAGAAATCTTCATACTTTGGACTGTAAAAGAGCTTTAGCTTTTTACTTACAAAGAACACAGCAACATAGAAAGTCCTCTCAACTCTTTGTTGCTTTTGATCCTTCTCATCTAGGACTTCCAGTCTCCAAGAGAACACTGTCCAACTGGATTGCACAGTGTATTTCCTTTGCCTATCGGAGTAAAAATCTTCCTCTGGAGGGCCATGTCACAGCTCACAATGTGAGAGCCATAGCAGCCTCAATGGCTCATCTGCACTCTGTGTCTATCGACGACATCTGTCGAGCAGACACTTGGGCCTCGGTTCATACCTTCACAGCCCATTACTGCTTGGACAAGGATTCCTGCCGGGATGCCTTATTTGGTCAGGCTGTTCTCCAACACATGTTCCATACCTAATCAACTCCTACCCACCATCCCTGGTACAATGCCAGAGATCCATGGGGGGAAGTGGAGACCTTTCACAGGGACGCACAACTTCTGGGGGTCTCTCCCTGGCATCTAAAGCTAGGGAGTCCCCATATGTGAAGACTACATTCCTGCTTGTTCCTGGAGATAGCATAGTTACTCATCTGTAACAGGTGATCTCCGGGAACAGCAGGAATTTAGTCTTCACAACCCACCCACCTCCCCTAGGAGTTGTATCTCTCTATCTATCTCTTTCTCTTTCCCTCTCTCTCTTTGTCTCAGCTTTAAAACTCAACTGGAGAGAGGCAGTTGGGAAAGGCGGGAAGGCAGCACGCAGGCACTGTGGGATGCTCCCAAAAGCTTTCTAATTGGACGCTGGGGAGCATTCCCGCGCAGGCTCCGTCGGTACCGATGATACCCATATGTGAAGACTAAATTCCTGCTGTTCCTGGAGATCAGCTGTTACAGGTGAGTAACTATGCTTTATCTCATAGGCTGCTCTATAATGAGGCCAAGTGAGGCGGTGGCCTCAGGCGGCAGCTTTTGGGGGGTAGCAAAATTTCCCCCCAAAAGACCACCGTCACCGCCTCACTCAGCCTTCAAAATAAAAGAAAAAAACAAAACTCCGGCACAAGAAACAGCTGCCACTGCTGCTCCAGCGGTGGTGGCAGAATGAGGAGCCCCATGGCCCCCCGCCCCCCCCCCCCACCGAGAGCCTGCTGGCTTCCCCGGCTCCGCTTTGCAGAGCCGCGGGGAAGGGATAGTGTTTCCCTTGACTGCGGCTCTGTTAAAGCTGAGCCTGAGGTGCTGATGGGAAACAGGATTTTACACAGTATTGGGGAACTGCATCTCTTATTTATCTGATGTTGCCCTGCATGTGGACTCTGGCTTCTTGGGGTTTCAGTTTAAATTTTGTCTACATATTTTATTGTGATTACTTATTCTGTATTTTGTCTACATATTTTTATTGTGATTACTTATTCTATACTTGGTGAAGGTCGATGTCGTACGTGTGTGACTGAGGTCAGGTGTTCTGTTAACATTCAGTTTGTATATAAAGATCTATACTATACTGTAGTAATTTGACTTGTTCAGCTTTTCAAATAGGTGTGTGGATGTTCCAGGGCCCACTGTAGTATTTACAGTGACACTTTTTTTGGATGGGCTCGTTATGTGACTTTTGGAAGTTTGTGCTGATATGGTATGGAATGGTAGGTTTGTTTTTTGTTGTAAGGTTTTTTATTAGTTCACAATATGCCTGGTACTGGAGAATAGTGGTTGTTGTTGTTAGTGAGATGATCAGAATCAGATTTTTTTTTTTAATATTGAGTTCTGTGTGTGAATGTTCTGGTTCTGCTCTGCATCTACTGTGGATGCAAAATATATGTTGAAAATGAAAAAGGGAGAACCATAACACAGTTTATAACAAAATAAAAATGGGTTATAATTTAGTTTTATAAACTGTGCTATTGATTCTTGCTGTCTTTTAGTTCCTTGGTGTGCAAAGAGGACCGTACCTAGCCCTGTGCAAGCAGTGCAGCCGCACAGGGCGCAAAGGCTTGGGGGGCGCATTTAGGCTCTCTGCTGTTGCCCTGCTGCCACTGGCAGGACAATAGCAGGCAGTTAAAATGCACCCAAAGCCTTTTTGCAGCACTTTAAGCAGGTCTGGTCCCTCCCTCCTCCGACACGATGTCAGAGCATGGAGGGACAGATCTGCTTAGAGTGCCGGCGTCTTTCAGATTGGGTGCATGCCCCCCCTCCTCCCCATACCTCCATCCAGCGCTGCCTGCTCTTTCCCTGCTGCCGGTGCCACCATGAAAAAAACAGAGGCGGCAGCAGCAGGGAAAGAGCAGGCAGCACTGGATGGAGGTATGGGGGGAGAGGGGGCGTGCATCCGAGTTGCAAGTCGCACAAGGCGCGATTGCAGTTCGATATGGCCCTGTGTGCAAACATCTTGCATTTCCTCCATATAATCTAATCGGCTTTTTGATTTGGTTCAGTCTCTGATTGGATTTCTGAAAAAGCCCTGCCCCCCTCTAAGGTGATGGAGGGGGACGCAATCAGTTCACTTAAGCTATCCTCCCCCGATAACCCCCCCCCCCCGGGAACCTCGGATTAACAACACAATTAGGTATGGTATATATACACTGGCTACCAATTCACGGGAGAATCACCTTCAAATCCCTTGTATTAGCATTTAAGGCAATCAAAGGCACCTCATCCCTCTCACTCACGAATCTAATCCACATGGTCCCCCCCAACAGAGCAAGAAGAACATCAGCTGTAAACTTGCTAGCAATACCAAAGGCTTCAACAAAGTCCAACACGAACACCACAAACAGGGCATTCAGTTTTTATGTACCAAAATGCTGGAACACCCTACCCCCTGACATTAGAGCCATTACCAATCTATATCAGTTCAGGAAGGCTCTCAAAACATACCTTTTCTGCCAATATTTCCCAGACAGCAACTGAACTAGATATCCCCTCCAAGAAATGACCCAATCTAGAAATGCCCTCACACTGCAGTGTAGATAGTTTATGTATATAGTTAACCCAGTTATCCAAGTTTGTACTCCTGTTCAATGTAAAACCTGACAGTTTGTCGTTATGGTCGTTTTGTTATGATGTAAACCGCGCTGATTCTAAATAGCGCGGTATATAAGAAACTGTAATAAATAAATAAATAAATAAATACTGTTTATGTATGCGTATATAGTCATACTGCCTATTCTGTAAATAATGCCAAAATCTCATGTGAATCCCGGATACTAATCTGTATATAGTTCACCTGTTCACCATGTTTAAATTCCCTGTTTATTGTAAGTTCAATGTTAGACAGTTCTGCATTGCATAATTCTTGTTACCTGTGAACCGCGCTGATGAAAAATAGTGCAGTATAGAAAAACAATCAATAAATAAATAAAATCTCATTCTTCGCCTCAGGCAGCAGACTGCCTTGAGCCGCCCCTGGTTTTAGCCTGTGGGTGTTCTTGTGCTGCTGCTTCTGTCTTTGTTGCCAGGTATTTCAGTCAGCAAACCATTTTCTTCTAGCATGCTATCCCCTTTCCCATCTCAACAGCACGAGGATTGGCTGGTCTCAGATACTGTGTGTCATCTCAAGCGATTCAGGTAACAGTTGTCAGTTGATCCTTTTCCAAACAAAGGTCCACGGTGAGAGAAGATGCTGGTATGCTGGTTCATACATTGTTGCAAATGCTAGGACCAGTAGTACAGGCTCTGGCATCACTAGCAAGTTCTCTTGCATGTAGGCATGGCTTGAAGCTTAAACAGCAGGAAAGAGTTCCATCTTGTAACAGGAAGCCACATTGCATGGTTCAGGCTTTGCTTCAGAACAGGCCACAGTTACCAGCCCTATATTCCCCCCTCTTTTAAGATGGAAATAGCTGCAAGAGAGCATATTCCTTCTTAAAGCCTAACTAACTAACATGACCACCGTGCAGGCCAGAACCAAATGACCACGTGCAGGTCAGAACTAAAGTATAATAATGGTATATTCTAAGCACAACAGATGCATTGAAAGCAATACTGCATGAGTAATCATACTGTGAGTACACACAAGCGGTAAAAGAAGTTAATACTGTAATGATATATGTAAAATCAAATCAACTCAATCAATGTAATGAGTATAACTTCAAACTTAGTAGTACAATGTACTTAGTCTAAACTCAATGTATTACTTGGTATATAAATTATACAATATAATGTATCAGTGTACTTCAACTGGACACCTAAATGCATAAGTGTGCTAGTAAAACAAAACATAAGCTATCATTGATAAATGAAGCAACTCAATTAAGAGTAATGCATAACTGAAAAGATCCTGGCGTCACTAGTCAATGAGGTGACGTTCCATCAAATCCAGCAGTTGCATGGTAGGTAGAGGAGGTCCATGGCATACAATACGATGCAGGGTCCAAATCTGTCTTTGCTGATATAAGGAAACCAGGAATCGGATTGCCAAAAGTAGGGCAAAGACAGGCACAATGACATGTGGACATTTTACAGACTGATTTTATGTCTCATCACGTGAATTAAAGTTGTAATTGGTGACATCAAGGCTCTCCTATTCAATAGACAGTTCAATTGTGTGAGAGTCCTTATAGTCCAGTAGGTAGTTCAAGGCTTCAGTGAAATTAATGTCATGGCCTGGAAACACATTCAGCACCCGGATTTCAGTAGAAACAGTATCTGAATCTAAATACAAAAGAGCTACTCCGCCAACAGTAACAATGGCGTACTTAGGAATATTGATTAGGCAAACATTGTAGGGTAGTAGATCTTTGTTAAAGATGTTGGGCCCAATATTTGAAAGGCGTTTACATGGTTTACAGCCCAGTAAACCATGTAAATGCCTGAGATGAGGATATTCAACAGCACTTACATGGTTAGTGCAGATGAATATCCTGATCTAAGTTCCCTACATGCCCCCAATGCTATCCGGTTAGCATGAAGGCATATTGGGGGCATTCCGGAGCGGAGCGGAGGTGGAGAATGGCGCTAACCGTGCAGTAGTGATATTGGATGCCGCTCAGTTAGCGATTGGCACCTTAGTCTTCCGGCTTTGGTGGCGATCACCAGATATTCAATGCCATCACCACGGGGCGAGGGCTATGCGCCGACGGGCACATAGCTCTCCAAAGATCTGGACAGCAGAATATTGGATCCGTCATATTTATTCTTGGTAACCAGAAGTTCCTTCAGAGGGATGCTGACTAGCCATAAATTATTTACAACAGCAACCCTTATTTCAGAGAAATCATCATACTCAGTCATGGTAACGTTGCATTTCTCGTTCACATTTGCAGTGGTCAAACTACAAAGAGCTTCTGTAGTGTTTTTCTGTAAAGATTTACCTGGGAACAGCCAATTAATGTTTTTGATGCATTGGCACATGCCTAAGTTACAAGATACTCTTGCGGTTCATCATGGTGATAAGCTAAATATTCAGGAGTATCCAGGTAAATGTTTTCAGATCAGGTGCCAACATTAACTACTTGTTTCAGCTGGTACACCTTATCAGGCACACTGAAAGGCAAAGTCAACAGAAGAGCAATTTCCATATTCTGCACATCTACGTATAGTGGAATAGCGTTTCCCATGTGGCACGCAATCTGAATTTGAAGTGGCTCAATGCTAGTTCTAGTTATCCTAGCAAAGGCTTCAGTAATAAGGTCTGCGGATACCAGATATGTAGGAATCTGTCCTTTCATCAAGTTACTGATATCTAGTTCCCTAAACAAATCGTAGGTAAGTTCATGCACTGGTTGCATGAACATACACTCCTCATTAACTATACCTTTAAGTTAATTCTGCTGTACTCTGGTTAATCAACTTAGAATGAAGATTGACCACAGTTACAGTATTACATATGGTCTTGCCATGGGCAATTAATTGACCTTGTTGTGAACGGATCTGTGTTTTGATATTTTTCATATCAGCCCTACACTAGCAAAATCCCTAGTGCCTCCCAATTTTGTTATCAAAGCTTTCAGTTTCTCACACAAGCTTTGCTCCTGTTTGTTAACCTTAACTCATTTGGTACAGACTCCAAGTCTAAACTTTCTTCAAGGCAGCCTCCTCTCTCTCTTTGGCTTTCATGCTGACATTGATTAGCCATAGTTTAGCAATGTTGCTCTTCTATTCATCCCTGGTAACATGGTACTCCCATCATCAGCAACACCACATTTCTCATAGACTGCCCTACACAAGCCCTTATCATAGGGACAGTGCCCCATCTGGTGGCCAATCTTGCCACAAATAAGGCTCTCTCCTATTTTCTCTTTGTTGTTTAGGCCCTAGGGTATCATTCTCCACCTCATAATAATCCCTGAACAACCCTCCCTTAGACTTCCCTTAAGAGAGACTCTATAACATGATTGATTTGCTCCTTTAAGGAATATAACAGAGAAGAACAGCAATCTATCACTTCAAACACTCATGTTCACCACCGCTTCAAACACTTCGACAAAGAAACCTTCCTCATCAACACTCTTCATCACCTCAACCCCGACTCTAACAACCTGGACAATCCATTAGACAACTGGAACAACCACCTCTCCAGAACTGCCCTCCTTCCACCATCCACAAAACCCACCTACAAAAACCACACAGCCGTATGGTTTACTGCCGACCTGTGTGAATCACTAGTGCACCTCAGAAAGCTTGAACGCTGCTGGCGATGCTCCAGGCACATCAACAACCAAGCTGCTTATCTGAATAAACTACAACAACATTGAAGAGCTGTCAATCTCAAGAGGAAGGAACATCACACCAGCACTCTCATGCGCTCCCTCAATAAACCCCATGTGAGCTCTTCAGTCCTTCACATCCATGCAAAAAACGATAAACAATCCAAGCCCATAGGCCTGTGCTACTTACTTTCAAAGCAAAACATCAACAATGACCAACTCAGTTTGTGTCGATCTTAAATGCTCACCCAAGCACCTACCTACTTCCAATGACACACTCTTATCGACACTAGAATCCTTCTATCCATACCCTCCTGAACAAATAGAGAGAATCATCGGTGGGATCAACACCACTACCTCCCCAGTGGATCCATGTCCAGCATTCTGGATCAAACAAACACGAACTTACCCCAGCCCAGTCATCGCCAAAATAGCTAACCTATCTCTATCTGAAGGCATCCTTCCTCCTCCACTGAAAACTGCCTCCATCAGACCTCTGATCAAGAACAACAAGCTTGACCCTACAGAGATCAAGTCTTACAGACTTATCTCAAGCCTCTCCTTCCTAACCAAAATTATAGAAAAGATCATCCACCAACAAACCCAAGAACATATCGACTCCTATGCACCTCTAGACCCGCAACAACATAGATTCCAACAGCAGCATGGTGTCGAAACCCTTCTTACAACTCTCCTGGACAGACTTCACACAGGCTTAGACAAGAAGAAACATGGTTTCATACTCATATTCATGGACATTGCCTCTGCCTTCGACACAGTCAACCACAATCTCCTTCTCACCCGCCTGCATCAAAAAGGCATAAGAAACCTAGCTCTTGACTGGTTCAAACCATACCTATCTGACCGGCAGCAACAAGTCCGCATAGATAATCATCAAGACCATTCCAACAGACACAAGGAGTCCCACAGGGATCATCCCTCTCAGCCCTACTTTTCAATATATATATATATCCAGCCAATCTGTGCCATTTTTCAATCGTTCAATGTGCTCTACCACATCTACATAGACGATGTATTGCTGTACATTAGAGATTGCTTTAGTATTAATATTTATCTTACACCCTTCTAGTAGTAGTTTAAGGTGAGTTACATTCCTTGTCCCAAAGGACTTGCTGTTTAAGTTTGTACCTGAGGCAATGGAGGGTTAAGTGACTTGCCCAAAGCCACAGTGAGTCTCAATGGGACTTGAACCCATGTCTCTCAGGCCACATCCCTAACCACAATACTACTCCTCTGCTTCTGATACTCCATAAACCTGACCTGTTGGTGGCTCTCAAGGATGGAGAGGCAACACCAAGGTTCTAAGGGATTTCTTCCTCCTCCTATTTTGTTTTGAATAATTATTGCCATGTGTTGTGGTGGCATGTGATGCCACGTGTGTGTGAATGGTAAAGAGGAAAGAAAAGGATTTCTGGTGAAAGTAGAAGAGCAACAAATAACTGTTGCTCCAGAGCAGCTATCATACTGCATCAACTGTGACACTCAGACCTGTAGCTCAGTACATTTTGTGCACGTATCCAAGATACCTCTGTGTTCTGCCAAAACACTAATTCAGTGTGCTACAGTAAAACATTTCAGGCACTGAACATTTCTGGATTGCACTGGAGCTTGCTTACGTAGACCCAAGAGGAATGGACTGCACCTACACACAATGAAAGGCATCCAAAGTTATTCAAAGACTCAGGTGCCAGTTCATAAATCAATTTATTTTAATTACAATAAACTTGTTGCAATCAGTCACTAGAAATGAATAAACATGCCTGAATGTCTGTCTCTTACATCAACCTGACATTTCCTTTGTGTGATAAGTAAAAAAAACAACAACCTATGGCATTGTGATGTATAGCAGAGCGTTTCCGTGTTAGTACATATTTTCCTAAATAACATGCAACTGGGCTATTCAGAATCAAAATGCACCAGTGTGATTGCCAAGTGCTTGAATTTCCCTTGCCTTTCTTAGGGTAATGTTCATTTTGGTTTAGTGCCTTGCCTTAGAGAGGGATTTTTTTTTTTTTTGCCTTACCTAAAAGGACTCTCTGGATCTAAACGAGATGCATTCTCTGTGGTTTGGCAAACCAATCTGACTGGTGTAGGGGAGAGGAAGAAAACTCAGCATTTACTTAGATTTACTTGGATTTAACTCACACCAGTCTTTTTTTTTTCTATTAAAAAAAGTTGCTGGTACTTGAATACAGTGCCAGCTTCAGAGGGCATGTGACTTACTTGGCCCCTCCCCACTCAGCAGTCACAGCCTTGCAGTAGCCACACACTCCGTGGCCAGTCACAGAGCATAACATATCACCTTGGTCACATATATGGAGAACCTAGATGGAGCCTCACCAAATACAGTATTAAAAAGGTGACCACAAATTACCAATAGAAATGTGTGTGAAAAACTGAACTGGAAACCCTACGAAGCCAGATGCTAGCACAACACTGAAGAAATTGAAAGAGAACTACTTTTCTTTCCTAATCTACATGGTAGGGCACAAACAGCTACTGCTGTCATTATGGAGATATGGTTCAATGAGTCCCATCACTGTGATACAAATATAATCAGAGCAGGAAGAGCAGACTACAGTCTGTAAAGGAAAGATAGGGAAGACAGAGAACTGAAACGACTGCAGAGTCTATAAATTTCATTTTCAATATCTTTTTTTAAGAAAAATGAACAATAAAAAAAAATCAATATATAAAAACCTACATGTCTTTGGACAAGTTTCACAAGAATCTCTAAATCTGGTTCGATCCCAGTGTTTGAATTCTACTAATTTGGTTTGTGTCGTAGTGGGTAGGCTGCTGCTTGTTTGCATTTGGTGTCTACTTCAGACTAACGCAATGATGTTTTGATGAATATCATTCCTTCTCCTGTATTTATTAGCAACAGCTGGGAATCCTGATGGAGTCACTATAAGGTTCGAAATCATTTTATTCTCACTTGAGGTTGAGGAAATTGGAATGATGTCAGGACTCAAGTGTATTTCATTGGAACAGACATAATTTGTCTGGAAATATTTTCTCCAGTAGATATTCCAGTATCTGCAAATCATCTCTTTGATTCAGTCAAAGCGTTTTGGACCAAATATTAATATTAAATGCTTCTGGATTTTTTTCTAGCCACAGTTTTGCATCTAACATCTGGGTCCATTTAGATCTATTTCTTCATCATAAAGTCTCTTTTGTATAAACATTTTTGGTTTTCATAAAAATACATTTGGACAGATTCCAGGGTCCCCTTTGGAGAATTTTCACATGAAGCTCTAAAATCAGAGTCGTGCCTAGGATAGGTTGTGTCTTGATTTCCTTGTTTGCTGTTGGTGTCAACTGCAGAATGATATTCATGAAGCAGCCAAGACTGGGCATTGCACTCTATTGCCAAGCTTATGCTATCGCCAATCTGTCCACTATCACCCCCATCATCACTAACTGGGGCTCTTCTGTGGTTCCCTTAGATAAGGACACATTTAACAGTGCAAGATCCAGGGCAACTAAGGATCAAACTAAAAAACGGAAATATTTCTTTCCAAAAAACCTGAGATTTATCACACTGCAACCATACTGTATATGCACATAAGTACCTTCCAGCCCATATCCCTGCCAACATACTGTAATCTAAATCCCTTCCCAAGTATTTTAACCAGCTGTACCGGGGTATATGGCATCTGTACAGCATCTTATGGTTATTCGTTAACATACTACTTGTGATCATACCCTGATAAAGCCTCATACAGATCTGTGCCCACCTCTCCTCACCCTGTTTCCTACCTAGATCCATTGCTTTTGATACTTCTGTTTTTGGTCTCCTATGGTACCCATTAACTGATAAAATTTTGAAATAATGACTCAATTAGTTTTGGATCTTCTCCCATTGCCCCTTACATTTCCTTGACTTTCTTACATTTTCTATACATATCCAGGGCTATAAATTTACCCCACAGGTCTGCCTTAAGACAATCTCATGTGATTCCTGGGGTTTGTTCACCAATATTATTCAATTCCAGGTATTCCTCAATGTGTTTCTGTATTTCCACCCTAACCTAAGGAACATTTAGAAGAGCATCATTTAAGTTTGCAAAACCACAACCCCTGCTGTTCACACCACATTGGGACATGGTTAGACTACAAAGTAGTCTCTATTTTACCCCCCTCCCACCTGAGTAAAAATACTTTTCTCAACACAGATGAAATCAATTCAAGAAAAGGTGTCATGAACCCCAGAAAAGTAGGTAAAATCCTGAGTGTTCTGGTGCAGCTCTCTTTATGTATCTTTCAGGCCTAGTTCTTCTAAAAACTTCTAGAGTTTTCTGCTATTTTTCTTAGTGCCTGAAGTCTCCCCTCTTAGAGTTATCAATGGGAAGATGCAAGGTTATATTCAAATCCCCCACCCCCTAAAATCAAATATTCCTCTGCAAGTTCTCAGATCTTTTTCTCCTACCAGCTTAAAAAAGGATCTTGCTTAGCATTAGGTGCATACATGTTTTCCAGTGTCAATATTTAAATACTAATCTCTGCTTTCCGAAAAAGGCGCCATCCATCCTTATCCTGTAGGATTTATTGAGTATGCCAGTTCAACCCTGTGGAAATCAAAATGTCTCCTCCACCCTTTTTCGCTCTGTCCTATTGGATGCGTACCAGATTGGGTTAAATTTAGGGTGGATTATTAGATGTTCATCTTTGCCCAGTAGATGGGTCTCTCTTGTACAAAACCTATTCCTGTTTGTCATCAATGCAGTTCTCTATACATCAGCTGTCGTTTCCTATACAAATTCAGTCTATGAACATTTAATTTTAGCCATTGTTCAATTATAGAAACAGCAGCAACAATTGTTCTCTCTCCCTGATCTCTGTAATCATGACTTTCATCTCCCTTTATTATTGCAAGATACTCTTATACCCTCTATTCCCCTCTAAGCTTCCCCTATCTTATCCATCTTCCCTTGCCCCCCTTCACCTCTTCATATCTCACTATTCTCTCACTCAGACTTCCACAAGGTAATCTCCAACCATTATGTCACACACATGCTCATCCTTATCCCTTTTCTCATTCCCTTTGAAAGCAAAATCCTTTATTCAACTCCCATGCCCCGCCATTCAGACCCTCCATATCCATACAAGCTCACAAACAAGGATAGAATATACATTAAATGGCAATGAGCCACTAAACAAGACTAAATCTCATCCTGCGATCTCCATCCTATAATGTCTGTGAGGATCTCCACTGAAGATGCGTCCTTTTTTTGGCATTGGAGATGCTTGCCTCTCTTGCCAGATCTCTGAGAGCAAGGACCCATAACTTTATAGGTCGTTTTCATTGTTCCACATTTCAGAAGCAGCAGTAGACAGGATATTCTTCCATCCAACTTTTTGTATCCCCTAAATAGCCTTCTAAAAAGTCTTAACCCTTGTTGTCATACCTGATATGGGAAATTGCAATCCAAAAGGGTGTAGACACCTATTCTGGATGTTTTTTGCTCTCTTTTAGTGATCTCTTTTAATTTTCTGCATCTGTGAGGGTTATAGCAGAGATATCAGCATTGATCTCAGTAAAGCATAAGAACTAAGATATGCCATACTGGGTCAGGCCAAGATACATCAAGCCCAGTATCCTGTTTCTAACAGTGGCCGATCTAGGTCACAAGTATCTAGCAGTTTCCCCAAAAGACACAGGTTCCACAGTGCTTGCATTGGGGCAAGCAATGGATTTCCCGGGTCCCCATTCATAATGGTTTATGGACCTTTCCTCCAGGAACTTGTCCAAACCTTTTTTTATTTTTTTTATTAATCTTTTTATTAATAATTCCAGAAAATAATACAAATTTACATTAAGATGAAAATAAAGAAATCCATTTAGTCCACATCCAGTGGAGCAACCAGTACAAGTTAAGTAAAGAAAAATAATCAATACAAATAGAAAATTATGCATGAAAGGAAGTTAGTGCCCTAAAAATTTATTCAAAACTCTAATTATTTCAACTTGTTGACTTTATAAAACAAATAATATGGGTTATATCTGTGGAACTTGATTTATAATAAACGATTCTAAAGACGAAGCCTCAGAGAAAACATACTTGTTGCCACCCAATGTAACCAAACATTTACAGGGAAACTTAAGGAAAAAGGATACACCAAGTACTAGAACGCGTGACTTCAATGCAAAAAAGCCTTGCGCCTAAGCTGAGTTTGCCTTGAGACGTCTGGAAAAATATTAATTTTCCCCCCACAAAATTCAGCGTTCTTGTTCTGAAAAAACAAACACATGACTGTATTTTTATCAACCTCAGAGGAAAAGGAAACAAGAAGAGTGACTCAAGTAGGTATCACATCCTGAGAAGATTGAATAAACTCAGAAACATCTAATGAATCTAGCGAGGAAATAGGAGCGACATCCTGAGAGACACCACCTGGGGTCGCCCCCATTACAGGCAAATAATATAGCTTATTAATAGCAGGTTTAGTGTTATTTTGGTACCCTAAGACTTCAGATAAATATTTATCAAACAGTATCTGAGGAGACAACAAGCGAGTATATGGAAAATTTAAACATCTGATATTCGTTGCCCTCAGAGAATTTTCCAATAATTCTTGCTGGGTATGCAAGGTAAGACTATCTTTAATAAAAGACAAAGAAGAATTCTGCAAGGTAGCACATTGAGTTTCCAACTTCTGACACTTAATATCTAATGCTACTAATTGAGAATCATGCTGAACCAACTTAGCCACTGAATCCTTCGAGAACTCTGAGAATTGAGATACAACAGAGATTAAAGAAGCCACAGTTCGTGAGAGGACACGTCATACATCAGTTAAAGAAATGTTCTGATTGTCCACAGGCAAACTAGGTAAACCATCTTGATGGGCCCTCACGAGTTCCTCCGGTACCTGAAGAGTCCGTGGCAGAGGAACATCCACAGGTTCTAAGGGACTCCCAAGGAGGGCGGATGAAAATAATAAATTCACTAGTCGAGACTGCTCCTCCACCATAGGAGAAGAAGACACTGGGCCAATGGAATCCAAATCAGCAAGAGGGGCAGAGTTTAAAATCCCCGACAATACCGAAGAGCCATCAGAGAGAGGCGAAGACTTGGTGGCAGGTCCAGGAATCCCATCTGCAGCATTCACAGACACAACGTGTCTATCCATAGGCCCAACAATTTTAACAACCTTAGAGAGATTCACTGTACTCGCATTTAGGTGACGTTTTCTACGCTTGCCCATTCCAAGGACGCCAGCTCTAGAGCTCCTCGAGCGCTGAAGGACCGCAAAAGGAACTTAACAAGCCCCTTTAAACCACGCCCCTTCAAGACGCGACTGCTACTGCATGACCGCAGAGCAAGCTGGAATTTAAGGCCCCCGAGGTGATGTCTTGGCCAGGCGCCACGTCGGTGTACCGGGAAGTCCTGCAGGTGCCTGAAGAAACAACGCTGGATGCAGAGCACAATTCGGGCAGAAACTCCTCCTCCTTACATGCTCCCAGTCCAAACCTTTTTTAAACCCGGCTACACTAACAGCTTATACTACATCCTCCGGTAACGAATTCCAGAGTTTTATTACATGTTCTTTGAAAAAATATTTGCTCTTATTAGCCTTAAATAGGTTACACTGTAGCTTCATTGCATGCCCCCTAGTCTTTCTATATTTTGATGGCGTAAACAATCAATCTATATTTGCCCATTCCACTCCATTCATTAATTTTGTAGACCTCTATCATATCTCCCCTCAGCCGTCTGTTTTCTAGGTTGAAGAGCCCTAACCTTTTTAGCCTCTCCTCATAGGAGTATCCTTCCATCCTTTTTACCATTTTGATGGCTCTTCTCTAATAATGCCATATCCTTTTTAAGATACTGCGACCCCTTAGTTTCTAAACTGCTTGAATGTGCGGTTCACCCCCTTTGCCTCGTCTTTCTCTCTTCTCAAGCCCTTCTGGATATTCTACAATCTGTCTTTCATCCTTTTGCATTCTACTGAAACTGCTCTTGCCAAAGTCTCCAGTGACCTATTCCTGGCAAAATCCAAGGGCCTTTACTAAGTTCTCGTCCTTGACCTTTCTGCTGCTTTTGACACTGTTGACCACAATCTTCTCCTTGGCACCTTGTCCACACTTGGTTTTAAGGCCTTTGTGCTATCCTGGTTCTGTTCTTATCTCTCCCATCGCTCTTTCAGTGTTTGTTCTGGTGGATCCTCCTGTACTGCTATCCCTCTCTCAGTTGGTATACCCCAAGAATCTGTCTTAGGTTTACCCTTTTCTCTCTCTATACCCAGTCCTTTGGTGCACTCATCTCTACCCATGGTTTTTAGTACCATCTTGATGTGGTTATCCCCTGGTATCACCCCCAGAATGCCCCCAACATGCCCCAATGCTAAGTAGTTATTGCCTTGGAATATTCCACTTCGGGGCATTTACACAGTTTACAGCTCTGAAAACATGTAAATGCCTGTGAATATCAAGCCCTGTGTTTATACCAATACCGAAGAAAGGTGATCCAACTGACTGTGGAAATTATCGAATAATCGCAGTGATCCCACATGCCAGCAAGATTCTACTCAAGATCATTCAACAGAGACTACAATCATGCCTTGAATGAGAACTACCTGAAATGTAAGCAATGTTCAGGAAAGGACAAGGAACGAGAGACATCATGGATGTGAGATATATCCTTGAAAAGACAAGAATACCAAAAGGACAGCTATATTTATTTATTTATTTATTTAACAGTAGTTCTATACCACCTTATCTTACAATCAAGGTGGTATCACAGCAAAACAATCAAAAGAAGTGATAGTGTTTTTCATGCAGTGAGGGTTATATCGTGACTTGTGTGTAAGATGTGTTGTGTGTTTGATTAGGTTGAGCTATGTACATTGTGCGCTATGATACATCGTGTTTTATAGTACATTCTTCTATACATTTAGTGTTAAGAAACATCATGTGCCGTTATACATTCTCTTATCAGTGGGTGGGGGGGGTGGGTATGTTGGTTGTTCCTGGTAGTTGGGTCATGTGACGTGTCCATAGTGTTCTATGAACAGCGTTGTCTTCAGCTGTTTGCGAAAGTCTTTGAGGTCCATCGTCGATCTCAGATCGTCTGGGAGGGTGTTCCAGATTGTTGGGGCGGCCAGAGAGAGTGCTCTTTCTGTGGTGTCCTTGCGTGTTTTTCTGAAGTCTCTAGGGGTGTTGACTCGGTTGGAGGTTCCTTTTCTTCTTGGGCATGTGCTGGTGTCTGATTGTATGAGGGTGTGCAGGCTGTTGGCTGAAGTGTGTTGTTTGATCTTAAATATGTTTATGATTGTTTTGTATTTGATGCGTGAACTGATTGGGAGCCAGTGTAGGTCTTTCAGAACAGGTGTGATGTGCTCATGTCTTGTTGATCCAGTTATTATGCAGGCTGCCGTGTTTTGTGCTAGTTGTAGTGGTTTGAGTGTTTGTTTTGCTAGTCCAAGTAGATTGGGTTGCAGAAGTCCAGTAAGGGGGTTATTAGAGCTTGGCATACAGTATGGAAGTGCTCAGTGGCGAGGAGGGTTTAAGTCTTATGATGATTCTCATCTTGTAGTATGCATTTTTGTATGCTATATGTGTAACTGTGCAACCCATGGGCCACATTAAGAAGCATGGGTATACCAGAACATCTGAAAGTTCTTATGGACAATTTTTACATTGATCAAGAAGCAACAGTTCAAACAGAACAAGGTGAAACAGAATGGTTTAAAATTAGCAAAGGTGTATGACAAAGTTGCATACAGGGCTGGCTCGTCCATTGAGCAAGAATGTTGCTCACACAGGGCCCCACGCTAACTTCATTCCGCAGGGTTTACTGGGCCGGCTTTAGAGGGAGCTGGGGATGACAGAGACTCCGGCTCACCTCTGCACAGCGCTGGAGTGAAGAGCAGTGTACTTCTTCACTCATGCTGTGTTCACGTGAAGCCCGCTGAGTGCTGGGAAACAGGAAATGACCGTTAACCTTTCCCGGCACTCAACGGGCTTCACGAGAACACAGCGTGAGTGAAGGAGTTTGCTGCTCTTCATTCCAGCACTGTACAGAGGCGAGTTGAGGCCTCTGGCATCCTCAGCTCCCTTGTAAGCTGCTCAGACAGGTGTGGGGCTCATGGGATGGGGGCTAGGATAGGATTGGGAATGGCTGATGGGGGCTGGGAATGAAAATGGGCTGATGGGGGGCAAGGATAGGACTGGAAATGGCCTAATGAGAAACTTGGACTGGAAATGACTGGGGGGGGGGGGCTAGGATAGGACTGGAAATGGCAGGGGGGGCAGCTAGGAATGGAAATGGGCCGAGGGGGGGGGGCAAGATAGGATTGGAAATGGGCTGATGGAGAGCTGGAATAGGACTGCAAATGACTTATGGGGGAGGCTAGGATTGGAAATGGGTTGATGGGGGGAGCTTGGACTGCAAATGGGCTGATGGGTGCTGGGATAGGACTGGAAATGGGATGATGCAGGGCTTGGACTGGAAATGGGCTGATGGGGGGCTGGAATAGGACTGGAAATAGCTGTTGGGGGGCTAGGATTGGAAATGGGCTGATGGGGGGAGCTTGGACTGGAAATGGGCTGATAGGAGGCTAGGATAGGACTGGAAATGGCAGATGGGCTAGGAATGGAAATGGACTGATGGGAAGCTGGGATAGACCTGGAAATGACTGATGGTGGGGCTAGGAATGGAAATGGACTGATGGGGGGGGCTAGGAATGGAAATGAGCTGATGTGGGAGGATGGGAGAATGGGACTAGAAGGGAGAAGATACTGGGGGACTGGAACTAGAAGAGTGCTGATGTTGGGGGAGGACTAGAAGAGGATGGGGCTGGGGGAGTGAGGATGGAGAGGGGAAAATATATTTTGTGTGGGAGGGAAGAAAATTCTACGATTGGCTGGGTATTGGGAGAATAAGTGGGGATTGAGGATGAAAGAGTGAAATTTGAGTGGATGAAAAAGGAATAAAGAAATGGAGGAAAGAGCAAAAGGGGAAAGATCAGTATGTTAAAACAGATATAGAGAGAGAATGGAAAAAAACTAGAAGAGAGAAGAAAGGAGAAATGGACAGCAGACAATGGAGAGTTAGCCAAAGACACGAAGAAACCAAAAGAAAGTGACTGGAGCAATTGCAACTGAAAAATAAAATGCCCAAACAACAAAAGGCAGAAAAATACTTTTTTATTTTGAATTTATTAACTGGAATATGTCAGCTCTGGGAAATGTGCATTGCTAACGTCTTTCTGTTTATGCTTAGTACAAGAGGAAATTAATTTATAGTTTTATTTCTCCAATGTTGCTGTACGTTCCAACTTTGGCTTTGGGGTTCCCAGTTTAATTATTGTCTTTCTATTTCTAAATTGTGAGCCCTTGTTCTTTGTTTGGTGATGGTCTATGTTCTGCATGTGTAGCCGAGCTGAGGTATTCTATTCAAGTAGTTTCTATTTGACAGTGCCACTTGTTCTCTTTCCCCAGTGGGAAATGTATTGGTATTCTCTGAGATGTATTATCTTAATATTTCAAGTGTAGCCTTTTGATGGGTAGGGTTTGGTGCTTTCTGAGTCCTGGTAGTGCTGTTATGATACGGCGGGTTTGCTATGGGTTCTAAATGGGCAATGTTTAAAGTACTTCCTAATGTGACTGGCGGTTGGCACTGGAGTATAGTAATATAGAAATCTGGTAGTCTTTCTTTATCCAGACACTCATTAAAAGGCATGTTTACTAAAAGTCAGCACATGTAAACATTATGCAAATATTTATGCAAATGAGGTCACTTATGCAAATGAGGCCCCACAATGAGTCTCAACACATGGCCCTGAACCCCCCTTGGGCCACCCCTGGCTGCATACTTTCCCCCTACCTGTTTAATTTATATGCAGAACAAATCATCAGAGAAGTAGGACTGCATGAAGACAATCGAGGTATGAAGATTGGTTGAAGACTCATCACCAACCTTAGCTATGCTGATGACATCACAATTCTGGCTGAAAATGAAGACTATTTGAAACATTTACTTCTCAAGATCAAGGAACATAGTCTTAAAATGAGCCTGCACCTTAATGTAAAGAAGACAAAGATCCTGACAACTGGCAAAATCAATATGTTCATCGTTGATGGAGAAAAAATTGAAATAGTTGATCCAGCTAGGTTAAAGTTGTTAACTATCAATAAAGAAATGACAAGCAGTCAAGAAATCTGATGCATTACTCTTGACAGAATGACTATGAAGGACCTAGACAAGATTCTCAAGAGCAGAGATGTCTATCTCCATATAAAGATTCAACTTGTTCAAGCCATTGTATTTTCAGTAACATCATATGGATGCGAAAGTTGGATAGTGAAAAAGATAAGAAGAAAATCGATGCCTTTGAATTATGATACTGGCAAAGAAAACTGTATACCAGTACTAGAGGAGATCAAACCAAAGTTTTCTTTAGAAGCTCAGATGACAAGACTTTGACTTTCATAATTTGGACATGTCGTGCTAAGAGAGAGATCATTAGAGAAAAACATCATACTTGGCAAGGTTGAAGATCAACACAAAAGAGGAAGGCCGGTAATTAGATGGATCGATACAAAAACAGCAGCTATGGATGTCACTCTGTCAAGAATGAACTGCCTGGCTGAAGATTGAATACAGTTTAGGACAGCTGTCCAGAGGGCTGCCATGAGTCAACACCAACTTGACACCACTTAACAACAACAAATGGCTCCAGGAACACCCCTGTGATGTGGACATCAAAATCACATCAAAGCCTTTTAAAATGACCCCATGCAAAATGACAAACGTTGAGCAGATTATAATTACAGGTACGTAACATTTTCAGTAAAAGAGATCCTGTGGTTTTCATTGTAGTTAAATCACCAAATAACTGTCTCTTCACCACTGAGTAATTTGGTTTTGTGCCAAAACAAACTTCATTGTTTTTTACATTAGAGAGAAGAAATATGTTAATCCATAGGTGTCCTTTTCAGTTAATAGGGCAATCAAAAGCTAGTAATTGAAAAAGGAGCAATTTTTAGTGAAGATTTATACTAAATGCTAACAATTGCTGTTTTTCTCATGTTGCACTCTGTGTGGGGCATCTTATAGCATAATATAAACAAAATTGTAATCTTATGATCCAGACTTTCTCCTATGGAGCTGACAGCGGCTAAGAATGTTGGAAGCATGATCACAGAAGCAAAGACCATTTTGAGGAAGCTGATTCAATAATATGGCTGGAAAGGAAATTGTAATGTAATGAAGGTTACATTATGGGTTATGAAGATGGATGTTATAAAACTAGTCTCCAGCAGATCTAGAAAACATGTCTCTAGGACAGCGTAACTCACACTAGGTGGGCATAGAACATTGAGCTTGCGGGGTGACCTAGAAATCACGTTCTGTTTGGTTTTGTTTATTTTTCTTTCAAAGAAGATCATACTGTACTATAGTCCTTTGAGTATCATTAGTTAGTGTAGTGGTGTTCAAACCAGTCGTTGGTTCCCCCCTCTCGCTTCAACCAGTCCGGTTTTTTAGCATAATCCTACTGCATTTGAACAAGAGAGATTTCCATTCATTGCCTCCAATAGGCATGCTTATTGTGCCCATAGAAATAAAAGGCCTGTGGATACTTAATGCACATTAATTTCATTAACACACATTAAAGCGTTTAGTAAACATGCCCCTTACTTATGGAGTTGGGGATGACAGCCCAGTGTGTGGGTAATAATAAGGCAACCCTAGGGTGGAACACATCCTCACAGCAAGGACAACTAATAGTGACGGCTGGAGAATGTTGGGTTTTCCTGTGAGCATGGTGGGTGGCGTCCTGCAATAGTCAGCTGCCATACGTGAGTGACCCAGGCAGTAGGGAGTCAGTTGAATCCTGGTACTCAAGGAAAAAGCCTCTGGAGCACAGCCACTCTGCAAGGAGAAGATGGAAAGGAACATAATTAAGGCTTGATATTCAGTGACCTGGAAAGTTGAGAATCACTGAGGGGGAAAGGCTTTTGACAGTGCTGCATGGACTACTCCAAGAGTACCTGAGTTTATGCACTTTGGACTGTTTCAAGGACATCTACAAAAGCTAGTCCTAAATGGTCCTGTTAGCCCAATAAAAGGGTAGCATCTCATTTTTTTTTTGTTTCTCTTTTTATGTTGTTGTTGTTAAGTGCCATCAACTCGGTGTCGACTCATTGCAACCCTATGAATAGTTGCCCTAAATTGTGTTTGGTCTTCAGTCAGGCAGCTCATTGTTGACAGACTGGCACCCATAGCTGCTGTTACTGTATCGATCCATCTCATTGCTGGCCTTCCTCTATTGCGTTGACCTTTGGTTTGCAGCTTGTTGTGCTGTGAGGGCTTGTATGCATCAGTGATGCTGAGGGCTAAGCTATCGGTAGTTTAACTACTGGCAGGGTCTCCCAAGATGGATGGGTCTCAACTGAGGTGCCAGACCAAGACAAACCATCCATCTGGGCAGCTCTTTTTATGTAACTACAATTAAAGTGGATTAAGATTGCAACCACACTACTTTTTCTTCATGGTGGACATTGACTTCCAAGCACTTTTGCTGGGGGAGGCTGATAGCAACTGATTCTATTGTGCTATTGAGAGTGGTGGCCAAGGCAAAAGATTTGGACCTGATGAGAAGAATTTTCTGGTGAATATTTATATCTGTTGTGGAATGATGGGACTTTGATCCAGAGACTATATTAGTTCTTTTGGGTGATTACTGGGGCTTTATGCAAAGAAGCTGTAGTAGTTTTTTTGTGAGTGTGGCATAAAAAACTACACGGACTACTGGAAGCAGGAGTTTGTCCATTGCTACCATGGGGGAGGGGGGCATGCAGTGAAGCTACAAGGTAGCATATTTAAGACTAATTGGAGAAAATATTTTTTCACTCAATGCATAATCAAACTCTGGAATTCATTGCTGGAGGATGTAGTAAAAGCTGATACTGTAGCTGGGCTTACAAGAGATTTGGCCAAGTTCCTAGAGGAAAAGTTCATAAACTATTATTAAATAGGACCAGGAAAATCCACTGCTTATCCCGGGACAAGCAGCATGAAATTTGTCTACCTTTTAGGAACCTGACAGGTACTTGTTATATGGACTGGCTCTGTTAGAAACAGGATACTGGGCTTGATGGACCTTTTGGTATGGCCCAGTATGGCATATCTTATATATTCTTATAATGGAGTACAGAATTTGTTTATGTAAAGTACTACACCTTGTGAAATGTTTGTTGCAGAAGGTGAGAACTGCTCCAAATATATCTTCATAGGATTAAGCTAAGACTTCTTCAATGTTTTGACTATAAGTGAACCTGAAAAGAGATGCCTAAAGTGACTGGTCATGACAAAATTATATATATGATCACAAACATTCATCATGGATTTCCGGAGTTCTAGTGTGCACCATAGTGTTTGATAGTTCAGTTTGAGATACAAAAATGCTGGAATGAAACTGTAAAACAAGCAATAGGAATCTCAGGGCACTCCTATTACAAACAATGACAACTTACTCCATCAGAGTAATAAAATATGTGCTTTTACGAATGGCTTCATTAGCCACAAATCTTTACTATCTTTTTGATCCAATGAAGAGAATCATATTCATCTTCAAGGGATTCCAAATGATGTTCTGTATTATAGACAGGCCAGACATTTTGAAATGAGCCAAATCAGAGCAGAGCCAAATGGTCTGACCTGGCTCAATGTACCCAGTGAGCCAAAACATGAATTAAACCAGTATAACTCAGGTTGCCAACTGACTCCATATCATAAGAACAGGCTAATCCTATTCAGCTTTTATCCTGTTAAGTGCACTGTAGTTCTCTGATTTCCTTGGTGAAATTGATGAAATCAGAGTTACAAATTCATCCATTCTAGAGGGGAGCAACAAACAGGGAGAGGATCACAAGAAAACAAAGTAAAGCAGGGGATGCACCAGGACTTCAGACAATTTCAGCTGAGGGAGGAGTGGCCTAGTGGTTGGGTCAAGTTACCTCAAGCTGGAAGGTCAGGGGTTGAAATCCCACTAGAGGACAGCAACCTTGGGCTGGAAGGATTGGGGTTTCTAGTCCCACAGGTGCTCCTTGTGGTCTTGGGCAAGCCCCTTAACCCTCCATTGCCCATGTTCCCTGTAAAATAGTTATCTCCAAGTTATAATGCCCTGTTCAATGTAATTTCAGTTTGTTCAATGTAAACCACCTTGATATCATGAAAGGTGGTATATAATAAGTAAGTAAAGTAAACATTTATTGAAGAAGAATCCAACACAGCCGTGTTTCAGCATCATAAGCTTATGTCAGGGGATTAAAAAACATAAAAACCTATTAGAAACTTTAGAGGCCATTGAAGGCAACACTGCCTTGTAAATAATCATGGCAAATTCTCCCATTGGGCGGGGCGGGGTAAATCTAGAACTGGACTGACATGTTCCATATGACAGGTTGTTAGATGGCAGTCCTAAATGCAAGGCTAACTTCAAAGCCCAATCAAAAGTAAAAGAAACAGTATTATAATTGTATTTGAAGGATATCATTATATGGCATATACCAAATACAGCATTTCGGGATGAGGACATTTGGGAAGGACATTGATGTATGGTTTCTGCATTAATCTACACAACAAAAATGACAGAAGGCATGTACAACAGGTTTCCGAACCATCAAAGAGTTGGTAGGTGTTGAATATGTTCAATGCGTCAGATAGTGCAAGAGCATCTGCTTTACTAAGGCAGGGAACATGGGTCCAGCAAATAAAAGCTAAAAAAAGCAAGCAGCTGTAGCCATGATGTCACCAACTCTGCCCCTCCCCCCAGTCCCCATTCAGAAGCCCCCCCCCCGCACAACCTCCCCAGCATATGTCCCCTCAGTATAACTCCCTTCATAACCCCCAGATGGAAAGCAAAGGCCAACCCTTTATACAATCCCCCAGGATTCTCCATCTAAATATAGACTGTCCCCGCAAGGGCCTAACACCAACCCTCCCTTCACCTCCCACTCCCCCTGTGTTTGGGGAATTCCTGTTGGTCATCAGAGCAGGAACAGTGCCCTCCACACCTGCCCTGGCTGCAGAGGCTTTGAAAATGGTGGTGATAACCTTTAGTGGTAATCTCACAGTATTGCTATTAGGGTCAATCCCTAGTGGTGGTACTGCAAGACTACCACTAGGGATCATAGCTTGTGACACAGTGGCAGGACTAGAAGCCATGGAAACTGATACTGACCCGCTGGTTGGTTCAGGTATTGCAGGAAAATGCAAGGTTTTCCCTTCTCAGCACAAGCTGCATGGAGCTAATCAGCTAACACAGTGCACCTCAGGGGAGGAGAGAAGCAGAGTTGCTGATTGGGCACGCCCTAGCAGGAGGCGGGCTCCCCAGAGCAGGGGCACCTTGTTAAGCAGAGAGAAGGAAGACAGTAGTAGGATGTTGATGAGGAAGAGTAGGACAAATGGAATGAGAAGTGAAAGTGGATTGAGCCCACGAGTGAGAAGGCAAAGGACGTTGGAAAAGCAAGAAGCTCTCTTGGATGCAGGATCCTTTGACCTAGCAAGAGAAACACTGCCCAGCCGTAATACAAGGAAAAGGGATTCAGAACCAGGAAGCAGGTACCAGGGATACTCAGTGCCTGAAAGAACCTTCTGGGAGCAACAGAGGTTAGAAGCACTGAGAGACCCAGGATTAAAGCCTAGGTTCTGGAAGACACAGTTGACCCTTGGAGAGAAAGGCACCGTGGCAAGGCATTCTCAGACAAGCCTCATTTTAAGGTACCTACTGTATTTAATTCATATGACAAGTTTTATGAGAAGCCAGAAAGAGTGAATGCTGACTTTAAAGCTCAGGACAGTTTCAGGCAGTGTGAGAGCCGTTGGCTACAGCCTGAAGTCTCTTTAGACAAACCCAGCTTTTCTCACCCAACAGCTCCAGCTTTTTAGCAAGCAGACTGACATAAAGAATTCAGCTGAACTGTTCAGAAGAGAATTAAGCCAAGATAATTCAGGAGGTCCTACCTTTGAATCACTCTTTAAAAGCAGATCTCGTGCAGAGGAACTTGTTAACACAACACTTGCAAACAGAGATAAGTGGGGGAGGGGTAACTCCACTGCAGGCATTGATTGTTTAAACAGAGACGGCATTACTTGCTTTCCAGAAGTAAATAATCTCTTACCTAAAGGAGGAGAATATCCTCAGTCTAGCCCAGCTAGAAGGCAGGCTGAACTTCTTCTCAATGAGTTTAAACAGTTCTTAGATAAAAGAGCTGTTGCTGAACAAAACTCAGTCCAAGCAGGGAATAGTCCTGAGACAGGAATACCACTACCTGCTCCGTTGCCCATGATTGAAATTAATCAGCCAATGGACTGCTCAATTGGGCTGATTGACAAAGCTGACAAAAGCAAAGCTTGAATGGTTATTTTTCTACCTTATCCTGAATGGTATGCTGTTCAAATACCTGTATGAAAAGCTTATGAAAATAAGTAGTGTTTAAGTACCTGAATGAAGAGCTTATGAAGCACTAGGAAAATAAGCTAAAATATAATCTGGTTACAACACATGAACATTATGGTTTCTCACTTGATTATTTGTGAATACAAAGTAAAAGGACACATGATGTAATGTGCACTCCGGTGTGAAGAATAATTTAAGCACAGTATTGCAAAGCCTGGAATTTTCCTTTGTTCCTGTTTTGGTAATCCTCACGCCTGTTCCATTCCACCAAGGAGCGGGGTAAATAAATCCTTACAAAATAAATATTCTTGTTCCCGACTATCATTTGGCCCCCACAACTACAAAAGGCCCATCCCTCCTTAACCCTCAAGGTTAGGGAGTGGGTGCAGGGTAACAAGCTGCCATTTTGTGTGTGTGTGTGTGTTTGATATAGATAGATAGATAGATAGATATGAGGGATTCCCCAGGTAAGACTTGAGGGGGGGGGGGGAGTGATGGGGTTGGTTTGGGGGAGGTTGCTGTCTAGCAGGGGTAGGGGTTCTTGGAGAGTGGTGGGGGTGGGGGTGGAACTGATCTTTGGGTTTTTCTTGGTGTGGGATCTTTGGGGGAGAAATTTTGTCCTGGAAGGTCTGATCAAGAGAGAGATCTGTGGCTGGGGAATCTGTCAGGGGGAAGCATGGCACTGCTGTGGTACCACTGCTGGGCTTTTTTTTGAGGTGGGCAGTGGCTGTGCTATTGGATTGCCACCTCTTGATATGTCATTAAGTGCAGCTGTGGTATCGGCAGTCATGACAGCTAGCACAAGGTGCCATCAACACGCTGTCACCGGCTGCCATAGATTCTGTGCCCAAAATCTGCCCATTCTCTGGTCTGATTGAGAGAAGGGTTGGGCCAGGGGAGGGGTCTGTCGCGAGGAAGCAGGGCACTGCTGTGGTATCACTGCTAGGCTTATTTTGATGTGGGCAGTGGTTGTGCTACTGTAGTGCCACATATTGTGTGTTAAGCAGTTATTGTGGGATTTTTACCAAGCTCTTAGCGCACAGTAGCAGTCACCATGGACCCGCACTAAAACACATGATAACCTTTAGCACACATCAGTAAACGTGCCTGAGTGTCATCTCACCGAAGAGTAACAACATTTAGGGAACTTTCGACTGTAAAAAATTCTAAAACAGACCAATAGAAAATCAACCAGCGCCTTTGGGTAATTATGTGCTCTTTCAAGTGTTTAACTCACCTCAATATTCAATAAAAGATTTCTGAGGGAGGAGGGGGGAGTGAGTGCTCTATGTGAGACACAATGGATGAATTGATCTCTTCTGCTTTTACTCTTCTGGGGAAGTGGGTGATGGAATTGGAGGTCTGCCCAGAGGAGCAGCTATTGCAGCAAGGAAAGAAACCCAGGCAATTACTCCCTTGGGGATGACATTGAGGGCCCCAGAAGAACAGCAAACAACCTATGGCAGATGTGCTTTCATTTTGAAAACAAAATGCAAAAGTAGTCATTTTGCAGTCTCAGCTCTTGGCCTCTACTGAAAAACGTCTGTTTCCAAATTTTGAAAAAGACCTTGCCAGGCTTGTGGCCAGCCCTCCTACCCTATTTCTTGTGCACGTTTCCAACAGCTGCCCTATTCCAGTCTCTAAACATGGAAAATGACTATTATCTATTGAACATTTGCTGTCTGGACTTTTCTAATTGTGCTTGTACCAGTCTCTTTCCACCTGGAGCCGCTACTGATCTAGGAGTCATCACTGCCTGTCGTTTTGCTATGTGGCAAACTGGAGGTAGAACTTCAGGTTTAACTCTCTGGGATCGCTGGGTTCCAGGTAAGAACCAGTTTAATTGGAAGGCTGTTGGCTCATTGGATCCATTTTCTCTACACCCCACCACTTCTAATAATTAAGTCCAGGCCAGGTCTTGTTCTGAACCAAGGTGTTTACTGAAAGTCTTTGAGGGTCAAACCAATAGCAAAATAAGTGGTAGAAAATCAGATTTAGGGAAACAATTACAATTGCTCAACTTCCTTTGAATTTTCCCTGCATCAAGGGAACCCCTTTCTCCTTCACTCCTGTGAATATCTTTTTGGAGTAGGATACTAGATTTGGATGTGGTTACAGGCACTGCATTCCTGTAGAACCTGGTTCTTCTTATCTCAGTTCCCAAAGTTTTCCACTGGTGACCTTCTCCTTCTGGACATTCAGAAAATCTCCTGTTTGATAAATTCTTCAAGATTCTTGAGCAGCACTGTAGTACTTTGGCCTGAACTGCCTCCATCAGCTGGTCCCCTAGCTGAGCAAGCCAGAGACGACAAGTCCTCTGTATGGTACAATGACTGTGGAGCCAAAGACAGGTAACCACCCTTTTGGTAAGGTATTTACATTAGTTCATATTTCCTTCCTAGTGAACTCTCCTCCCACCATTATCTCAGTAGTGCAGAGAATCCTCTCCTGTTTTGGAACTTGTAAGAGGCACATAAAGGTCACACACAATCCTGTAGTAGAGTCACCAGAGGTCTCTGTCATCTAAGCAGGGCAGAATCTTAGGGTTCTCAATACACCCTTCTCTTAAGTTCTTTACAAGGGTCGTCTTCCGTTTTCCATTTTTTTCTCTCTCCTCTTGCCTCCTTCCCCTAAATTTGTCTGACATAGATCTTTCCTTTTCATCTATTTTTCCTCTCTTCTGTTTCTATGTTCAGTTGCTATATTTTATCTCTCATTCTCCCTTTTTCTCACCCTCCAGTTTTCAATCTATTCATGTTTCACCTATTTACTAGCCTTCCATCTCCTATTCTCACAGACTTCTGTTCCTTTGCTGTTTCTCCTTCCCCAGCCTCCTATTTTGCTATCCCTCCCCCCTCAGCCTCTTATATGCCTCTGTCTTTTACTCATTCCTTAGTCCCCCTATTTCCGTCTTCTGTGCTCTCCTCCTTCCTTGCCTTGATCTATCTTCCCCTGACTCATTTCCTCGCCAACCTGAGATCCTTCCCTGGCATCCTGAGATTCAACCTCTCCTGGCACTTTTTTGTTTCTTGCTCCCAACCTAACTTCCCATTCCTCCTCTTTCACCTCCTCTCCAGACTTCTTAACCCCCTTCACATATCTGCCCCTTTCCTCTGTCTCTTACCCCCCTCCACAGTTCATCCAGGTTCTTTACGCCACCTACCTACCCAATACATTTCCCCTTTTTCACCCCCTCTCTCCAGATACACTTTCTCCTCTCATCCCCTCTAGATACAGCTTTGATATCAGCCATACTCTTCTCCTAAGGCCTCAATCGTATCCTCTTGAGCAGTAAGTTAGGCATCTTGATTTTGAGTCAAAGCCGGTATATCTGAAGATTACTAAGAGGTGATTTTAAAAGCCTTAGTCATGATTTTGGACATCCAGAGACATGCACAGGGATATCAAAATCACGGAAATGTCTCTAAATATCATTTGTAAAATAGCTCGCAAGACATCTGCAGTGTAGGGACCTCCAATTAGACAAGGAGCATGGTGGAGGCATGTCTGGGGAGGTACAATGAACCTAGACATTCCTGTTCAATTTCAGAAACATCAGGGTGTTTGCAGGCCTGTCCACAATTAGACCTGCTCCAGGCAAGAACAGGCATCAGGAAAGTGCTTGTTGTGGCCTTAAAACATCCAAAGGGTGTAGAGAAGATGGAGAATTAAGTGACTAGCCTAAGATCATAAAGGCCCAGCCACCCTGCTCCTAACCCACATACATTAATCACATCTTTCTACAGCAGCAGGTGCATGAATCACAGGCCAAGCACAGGGCTGGAAAGGCAGATGGTGAACATGAGAAGGGTATGGCTGTGCTCGGCGCATGTATTCACAGTGCAGATGTCCAGGTGCACCTTGCCCTCCATACATGGTGTCCAGGAAGGTTCATGTGCCCAAGCTTTGGTACAGATCATGGGGTCTGAACACTGTGCACTGGCTGCCACTCCCTGACCACTGCCCACACTGTTATCATCTTGGCCGGCCACAACACAGTGCCCAAGTTCCTGCTCTGTGCCTTGAAGTGCCCAGGCTGCAGATGGCGCTCCTGAGTCCTGAAGAGCAGAAGAAGCCTAATGCAGGAAAAGGAGGTGGAGCCAGAGGCACATAGAAGGTAGGAGAAAATGTAAAGGGACAGTGGGTTTGAGAAAGAAAATAGAGTTCAATGGTGGGTATGGGGTGAGAATGCAAGAGGAGGGAGAAAGGGACAGAGGTTGGGAAGGTGGGGCAGTGTCATACTGAGTCTATATGGCACCTGGAGCAGCCCCCCCCCATGGGCAAATGTGCTTGTTTGCTGTGTGGCATGTCGCTGCCTCTGCTCCAGGCCCATCCCTGGCAGCTGTTACCTCCTGGGGGAAATCTTACAGTGTTATCATGAGATTTTGGAAGAGGAAATGGTGCGGGGCTTGGAGTGGAGGCAGTGGTGCGCTATGCAGCAAACAAGTACGTTTGCTGTAGGCGTGGATGTGAGTGCCACTGCTGCCACCATCTCTGTGTGCACCCCCCTTTTTACCATCACGTGGGGCAGACCGCTCCCACCGCCCTGGCCTTGGTACGCCACTGGAATGGAGGAAAGCAGCAGAAGAGGGTTGGCAGGGAGGGGTGCAAGTGGTGCAAGGGGATATAGGTATATATATATATGCTAAAGGATGCAGCCTCCCACCCCCAACAGGAGACATATAGGCATCCCACCCCCACATCTTACACACACACACACACACACACACAAAGGCACCTCACCGATGCCGCATGCACACACACAGGCACCCCCCACCCCCCGCACCACTTGCATACACAGTCTCACCACACATCCACTATTTGAAGAGAGTCATATATACAGTATAGTTATGGTAGTAGGGGTTGTATGAGGAATCTTTAGAACAAGACACACTTTATCAACCAGATATGTATGAAATGAAGGAAGGAGAAAGGCATCTCTTTGTCCTGTTTTCACACGAACACAGTCCCCAACAGATATTAACATACAGAGCCCGCATACATACATGCATGTAGCCCCCAACATTCCTCATGACACAGACACATACACATGCAGCCCTCATTACTCTCCATGACACTGACACGCATTTAGCCTACAGCAGGCCCATGACACATGCATGCACACACACATTCACACACACATGTATGTAGTACCCAACAGTCCCCATGGCACCCACATATACATGCACATGTGTGTGTAGCCTCTGGTGGTCTCCATGACACACACAGTCACAAACACACGCAGCCCTCAACACTTTCTATGACACACAGATGAAGCCCCCAAATGTCTGATCCTGTGAGTGGGGGAAACGCGCCATTATGTCACCCTGTAAAGTGTGCACTTTGCAATGTGTTTCAGCTTCACTGCAGGGCACCAAACATGCCAGACCTCCCCTCTTCCCTCTTATAGCATGCTACATTTTTTTAAATAAGTGCCATCAAGTCGATGCAGCCCCTGGGTTTTCTTGGCAGGGTGTGACTGGAAGTAGATTTCCAGACCTTTTCTTCAAAGGCAATGGAAGGTAAAGTGACTTGCTGAAGGTCACAAGGAATGCCAGTGGGAATCAAACCCTGATCTCTTGGGTACTAGGGCTGTTGCTACTAGGGTGATATTTATCAGGCGGCCAGCCACAGAGAATAGAGGGAGTGGGGGAGCTTTTGGTGTAGTGAGTTGGTCGGTCAGAGTTAGATACACGTGTGTCACAGCACAGGGCTTGCATCACTGCCAGTCCACTACAAGGAGCATCACCGCTGGCTTTCATGGGAGGCTACGGAGTGATCTTTCCATTTCAGTATGCCAGCAAAGTCTCTGCATGTCTCACAGTTGCAGCAGCTCCAAAAGACAGCAGCAAAGCAATGCTCTCAAAGAAACCTCAAAGTCTAGGCAAGCGATGGTTCTCACACTGATACTGCCACATCAACTATTGGAACTGCCGACATCAGCATGGATTGATTCCTGCGTCATAGTGCTCACCTCGGCTTCCATGCTGCTTACACCCAGGGATAGCAGTGGCATCCCCCAGGTCTGTCTTAAGAACAGTCTACTGACTTTTTCCCCAGTAACCCATCTAAACCTTTTTTAAACCCAGAATCACTAACTTCTTTTATTACCTCCTCCTTATTTACCGCATTTATAACAGAGCTGCGTATCATGTATGCAGAGATAGTGGCAGTAGTATCCGCAGCAACAGAAGAGACACGTAAGGCTAAGTAGTTGTAATCTTTGTAGACCCTTTTTTTAAAGTTAAATGAATAAATACATTGATTTTATTTTTTTCAATCACATTAACCACTTGACTATCACAGCCTGTTAATACGATGTTAAATACTTATTCCTCAGTACTTATTTTTATTCCAGCTACCGTATTTTCCAGACTATAAATCACCCCTGTGCATCAGAGGCTAAAACAGGGAATTTTATTGGTAAACTCGTAATATAAGTCGCCCCGCTTTTTAAGTCGCTGGTACTAAAAATAAAGTGTAAGACAACACTGCTGGTTTTTTAAAACCCGATTTATTCTGTTTCCCTTTCACGTTACAATAACACTCTTGAATGAAGTGCATAATAACATAGCAGCTCATTCCACGTCAGATTAGTTCTGTATCACTTTTGGGAAAGGCATCTTCGGTGTCACTGTGAAATAGTTCTGCAATTTCAGGTGCCAGTTCATGTTCATTATTGTCGTCGTCTTCATCTTCATCATCTTCATGTTCATGTTTATCAGGGCTCTTTAGTATCTCAGCTTTCATAAAACCAGATTTTATTATTTAATCATTCGCACCCCTCCCCCCCAACATGCTGTTGCAACGCACCCGGAGACTTGGCCGATAGCCATGAAACTGTGTTTTCCATGGCACATCCAGTTTTCCCATAGGCGATGCAACACAACTTTGAATCTTCTGTTGATGGAAATGTCAAGCGGTTGAAGGTATAATAAACTGGACAGTGTTCAGAGATTTTATTTTCTTTATGTCTTCAGTGAAATGGGCTCTCATGCTATCCATGACAAGTAGTGTTTTCTGTCTCTTGAAAAATCTGTCCGGCCGCTTACGAAAGCAGCATTGCAGCCATTTCAGCATCGTGCTCTCATCCATCCATCCTTTCTCATTCACATCAACAACAACGTTGGTTGGCAGAGTTTCACGTGGTATTGTCTTTTTGAATATAATCATAGGTGGCAGCTTCTTTCCACTTGCACAGCAGGCCAGCACCACTGTAAAGTGCGTCTTTTCATGTCCGGTGGTTCTAATATTTATTGTTCTAACCCCTCAACGCATAATCAAACTCTGGAATTCATTACCGGAGGATGTAGTAAAAGCTATGGGCAGGCTGTGACCGCTGACCCTTAACCCTGGATATTCAATGTTGCGGCAATGGCATTGAATAGCCAGGGTTGCTGCACACGCACCAGAACCGCCGAAGCTAACCGCGTAGCAGCAATGTTGCACTGCTACCCGGTTATCTTCCATGGGTGAAAGTAGGCCAGCTTTTGCCACGCCTAGTTTTACCCGCTGATTGCTAACTGGGTAGCTGTGCAATATCGCCACTACCAGGTTAGCAACAGGCTCCGCCCCAGAACGCCACCAACATGCCCCGATGCTCTGCAGTTAGCGGGGTTAGAAGGGGATATTCAGTGGCACTAACCATGTAAGTGCCGTTGAGTATCATGATTTAAGGCATTTACACAGTTTACTGGGCTGTAAATCTTGTACATACCTTTCGAATATCGGGCCCTGTTAGTTTCGCTGGGTTTAAAAAAGGTTTGTACAAGTTTTCGAAGGAAAGGTCCATAAACCATTATTAAAGAGGACCTCCAGGAAATCCAGTGCTTACCCCGGGACAAGCATTGTGGAACCTATGTACCTTTTTGGGAACCTGCCAGGTACTTGTGACTTGGATTGACCACTGTTGGAAACAGGACACTGGGCTTGATGGACCTTGGTCTGACCCAGTATGGCATATCTTATGTTCTTATGTAAAGCCACAGGCCAGCCAAAGACCCTGCACCTTGTCCCAAGAAACAAACGCCACATGGTTTGAGCTTTGAGAGTGGCCTGTGCCACTGGCAATTGCTGGCCAGAGTTCGAGGGGGGGGGGGCTCTTTTGCTTATGCTTTCATTGTCACGTATCAAGGGTGAAAGCGCTGGATGGTAGGAGCTCAGCAATGCACATCCTTTCCAGATAACATCATCCCCCCTCCCCCCATAAAATGTTGTTAAGCACCTTTTTTAAAAATCAAAGCTCTGGCATTTACACCATTTCTAGGGCTTGTCTAGATGTCCGCACCTTACATGCACCTTTTCTCCCTCCCTCCTTCTCCAGGATCCATTTAGCTCCTGCTCCTGTTAGCGCTGCTACAATAAGTGACACATCTGAGGCGTACACTTTTTAAACACTGATTTTCGCCTTTGAATTACCCTCGTGTTGCCTATGTTTAGAGCTTCTGATTTTAGAATTTAGCCAATCAACACCAATACACCGCAAAAAAGGTCAAATAGGTGTTTATTGGACAAACAATGGAAAAACACCAGTTCCACCAGTAATTTCTCACCCTTCCCCTTGTCTGCCTTTGATTCTCCACCTTACGTTTTGTGCAGTTCCTGCACAGACAATTTTCTCAACTGCACAACTGTATTTATTGATTTGATCAGAAAAGGTACCCAGCAATAATACTGGTGTCACAAAAACATCAAACACCGACTTTATGAACCTCAAATGACCCTAGTGACCTGTAAAATAAACATTTAGGTTTGCCTTTTATGAATACCTAAGAATAGAAGCCTTTCCTATATAGCATGCTGCACTATTATACCCTAGGTGGCCCTCAATCTTGCTGTCCCACTGTTTCCATCCCTTCCTCCATTGCTTCTTCTCTCCGGGACCTGCAGTGATGGTAATACCATTTACAGAGCGAAGCAGCTCTGAGCTGAACGCTCCAGCGCTGCATCGCTGTTCCTTCTCTTTCTAGGATCGGCCGCTTCCACTCCCTCCAATGCAGACTTCCTGCATCAGAGCGAGCGGAAGCAGCAGGTCATAGAGAGAAGGAACAGCGATGCAGTGTCAGAATTTGGGTATGTGCCGCATTGCTATTTAAATGATATTGCTGCCACGGCAGGTCCCAGAGAGGGGTGGTAGAGGTGGCAATGGGCATCCTGGGAATGTTGGCATTCTAGGTGACCCCCTAGTTTGCCTATTGGGTTGTGCCGGCCCTCATTAAACTCACATGGGTTGACACTCAGACCTGTCGGGCTTTTTTCTCAGTTTCCTCCCATGCTGTCTTCACTTTCTAGGCGTCTAGGTACAGCGTGCTTGCAGTCCCACCTTACTGAAATAACATTTCTGCTCAAGCATCCCCTGGGACTCTGAAGGCTTCCTTGAGTAATCTGGGAACAGGCTAGAGAAGAACAATTTCATCTGTCTTTGTCTTTCCAAAACAATAAAACAAAACATTAGGACAACAAGCAATATATTACCAGAATTCAGTTCTAGAAAGTGCAGGATGTTTACAATTTAGGGGAAGGGGAGGGAGAGAGAGAGAGAAAGAAAGTTATACTGTCAGCTGGGGGAATTATGATGGCTCTGGTCCTTCCAAAACTACAATGAAAATAAACTAGACTTTTCCATGGTTACATCATGGCCTGCTGTGACTTTTTCTGCAAAGATGATTTGCAATTAATACACCTAAAAGATAAACAGTAGGCACATCGCCTGAAAAAAAGAAATCATTTGATCCAATGATTTGTATGGTTGTGCTGAAAAATGGCTCCACTGTCACCAAGTTCTCTTTTCTGTGGAAAATCCTTTAGTTAGTTTTCAGGCTGATCTTTGGCTTTCGGAATGGCGGTTTTTCCCTTAATGGTCTTTGAAAACTTCTCCTGCCAAATACAGTGACCTTGTGTTTGACAATTAGCCCGGTTTGCTGTATTCCCTATTAAAAATGTGTCTTTGTGTTCATGCTTATTATACTTGCCCCATTCGTGACGCATGCTACTAATATCTTCATCTCCGTTATCCTTATTTTTTTAGAGACATGTTTAGAGACAGGTTTCTTTAAACTTGTTCTTTTACTAGTCACTCATTCCCTCCTTACATAAAAATGCTTCCCCTTGAGATGCATATAACAATAATAATGATAATATTTTAATAAATGAGCAAAATGAAAATTATCAGATTGATAGTCAAAGCTCTTAGTTGGCTGGCCAATGGGGGAAGCAGGCTGGCTAAGGAGGCAGGCTGTGATATTTAGCGGCACTATGGATAGTGCCGCTGAATATCTTCACAGACCTTGCTGACCAGTTAGTACAGGAGCAGTCTATGGGCAGAGTGGGGGCAGTACCGGCACTAACCGGGTAGTACTGCAATTTTCAGTTGCCCCTGTCCAGACAACTTAGGCCACATGAAAAGCTGGAGCTGAAAAGAAACCCTGTTCAGAGTGGAATAGAAATACAAAAAATGACATTTTGTGTCATCTGCAAATTTGATCACCTCAGTCATTATTCCCATTTCCAGGTCATTTATGAATATGTTAAAAAGCAGCGGGCCCAGCGTAGATCCCTGGGGTACTCCACTATTCACCTTTCTCCATTGAGAAGATTGGCCATTCGGCCCTACTCTCTGCTTTCTATCTTTTAACCAGTTCCTGATCCACAATAGTATACTGCCTCCGATCCCATGACTTCTTAATTTCGCCAAGCATCATCAGGGACCTTATCAAATATTTTCTGACAATCCAAATACTCTATATCAACTGACTCACATTCCTCTACATGTTTATTTACACCTTCAAAAAAATATAACCGATTACTAAGACAAGATCTTCCTTGGCTAAATCCATGTTGGCTTTCTCCCAATAAACCATGACTATCTACATCAGTGGTTCTCAACCTTTTTTGTACCATGACCCCTTTTACCATTGGTCAACTTGTGATGACCCCCAATGTCAAAATCAAATGCATCTCTCTTCCTTTACCGTTAACGCATTGTCGCTGTAATCATTTGTTGAATTATTAATATATTATAGGCCTTTGCAATATGTTTTTATTTATAAAATTTACGTATTTAAACCACAATAATTAATCACAACAACAAGTAACAATATTTGATTTCAGAATTATTATGATTTTGTAGTCAAATCACTAATATGAAATTAAATTATTTTTTCTACCTTTGTTGTCTGACCAATTTATTCTGTGATCATGCTGGTCCTGATCTGAGGCTTCTGCTTTCCTGTCTTCTCTTAGCTCTCTTTCTGTGGTCTATGGTCCATCTGCCATTTCTTATCTCTTCTTTCGTTTTCATCACTTCTTTCCATCAGCCTATTTCCAGTCCCAGTAACTCTTCCCAGTATCAGCCCCTTTCCAGTCCTCACTCCCAGTACCTTCCAATGTCAATTTGCATTCCCATGACTGCCACTGGTGTCCATTCCCTTCCAGTCCCCCTCCTTCCCCACTGACTAGTCCCTTCTTGAACAAATACCATGGCAGCCCCTCTCAGCATCCACTCCCTTCCAGTCCCATTCTCCCATCCCCTCGCATCAGCCCATTTGTAGCCCTAGCCCCCAGTTTTCTTCCAAGGCCAGCAGCTCTATCCTCCCCTCCCCACCATCAGCCCATTCACAGTCAAAGCCCCCCAATCAGCTCACTTCCAGTGCTAGTCCCCCCTCAACCCCATTACCAGTGCTAGCCTCCCCTAATCAGCCCAATACCAGTCCTATCCCCCCATCAGCTCATTACCAGTCCTAGCCTCCACTAATCAGCCCATTTCCGGTCATAGCCCCCCCCCCCCCCCCGATCAGCTCATTTCCAATACTAGCCTCCCATCAGTCCATTACCAGTCCTACACCACTAAGAGGCGACAAGGCGATAGCGGAGAGACTGAATGAATTCTTTGCTTCAGTCTTTACTGAGGAACATGTAGGGATGTTACCCATGACTGAAGTGGTATTTAAAGGTGCGGAAGAATTGAAGGAAATATCGATACATCGGGAAGATGTATTACAACTATTAGATAAACTGAAGAGTAGAAAATCACCTGGGCCAGATGGTATACATCCAAGGGTGTTGAAAGAACTGAAATATGAGATTGCAGACCTGCTATTAGTAATCTGTGAACTATCATTAAAATCATCTCTAATACCTGAAGATTGGAGGATCGCCAATGTAACACCAATTTTTAAAAAGGGTTCCAGGGGTGATCCGGGAAACTACAGACCGGTGAGCCTGACATTAGTACCGGGAAAAATGGTAGAAACCATCATAAAGAATAAAATTACTCAGCATGTAGATAGTCATGACCTAATGGGAGACAGCCAACATGGCTTTAGACAAGGAAGATCTTGTCTTACTAATCTGTTATGCTTTTTTGAAGGAGTGAATAATCAGGTGGACAAAGGTGAGTCGGTTGATATTGTGTATCTGGACTTTCAGAAAGCCTTTGACAAGGTCCCTCATGAGAGACTTTTGGCAAAACTAAAGAGTCATGGGATAGGAGGCAGTGTACTATTGTGGATCAGGAACTAGTTAAAAGATAGAAAGCAGAGGGTAGGGCTAAATGGCCAATTTTCCCAATGGAGAAAGGTGAATAGTGGTGTACCCCAGGGATCTGTGCTGGGTCTGCTGCTTTTTGACATATTCATAAATGACCTGGAAAGTGGAATAACGAGTGAGGTTATCAAATTTGCAGATGACACAAAACTATTTAAAGTTGCTAAAACCCAAGAGGATTGTGGAAAACTGCAAGAGGATCTTGATAAATTGGAAGACTGGGCATCAAAATGGCAGATGAAATTTAATGTGGACAAGTGCAAGGTTATGCACCTAGGGAAGAACAACCCAAACTATGGTTACACGATATAAGGTTCTACATTAGGAACCACCACCCAGGAAAAAGATTTAGGCGTCATTGTGGATACCATGTTAAAACCCTCGGCCCAGTGTGCAGCGGCGGCCAAGAGAGCAAATAGAATGCTAGGTATGATAAGGAAAGGAATGGAAAATAAAACAAAAGATATTATAATGCCTCTATATCGTTCTATGGTGAGACCGCACCTTGAATATTGTGTGCAGTTCTGGTCGCCGTATCTTAAAAAGGATATAGCGATTTTAGAAAAGGTTCAGAGAAGAGCAACCAAAATGGTAAAGGGGATGGAAGGATACTCCTATGAAGAAAGGCTTAAAAGCTTAGGGCTCTTTAACCTGGAAAAGAGACGGCTGAGGGGAGATATGATAGAAGTCTATAAATTAATGAATGGAGTGGAACGGGTAAACTTAGATCGATTGTTTACCTTATCAGAATATAGAAAGACTAGGGGACATGCAATGAAGCTACAGGGTAAACTATTTAAGACTAATAAAAGAAAATATTTTTTCACTCAACGTGTAATCAAACTCTGGAATTTGTTACCGGAGGATCTAGTAAAGGCTGTTAGTGTAGCTGGGTTTAAAAAAAGGTTTGGACAAGTTCCTGGAGGAAAGGTCCATAAACCATAAGAAGGGACCCAGGATATCAATGCTTGAACCAATACAAGCACTGTGGAACCTGTGTCCCTTGGGGAAACTGCTAGGTACATATGACCTAGATTGGCCACTGTTGGAAACAGAATACTGGGCTTGATGGACTTTGGTCTGACCCAGTATGGCATATCTTATGTTCTTATCTTATGTTCATCAGCCCATTACGAGTCCTAGCCTCCCCTAATCAGCTCATTTCCAGTGCTAGTCCCCCCTCAACCCCATTACCAGTGCTAAGCTCCCCTAATCAGCCCATTACCAGTCCTCCCCCTCCCCCCCATCAGCCCATTACCAGTTCTAGCCTCCTGTAATCAGCCCATTTCCAGTCCTAACCTCCCCGATCAGCTCATTTCCAATGTTAGCCGCCCATCAGTGCATTATCAGTCCTACCCCCTATCAGCCCATTACCAGTCCCAACCCCCCCCCTTGATCAGTCCATTCCCAGTCCTAGTCTTCCCTAATCAACCCATTACCAGTCCTAGCCCCCCCCCCATCTGCCCATTATAATCCTAACCCACACTGTCTCTCTCCCCTCTGTCCAGCATTTATCTCCTGTCTGTCCAGTATGTCCCTCTGTCTCTCCCCTGTGTCCATGTCAGCCCCCCTCCCTCCCTCCATGTCAGCCCCCTCTGTCCATGTCAACCAGCCTTCCTCCCTCCCTCCCTGTCAGCCCCCTCCCTCCCTCCCTCCCTCCGTCCATGTCAACCCCGTTGCAGTTTCCCTGCCCCTCCTCCCCTCTCCCTGTCTGCCCGCTACAGCCCTGTTCTTCTGCAGCTGCGGTTCCCTGTCTCTTAGGGAACCGTGGCTGAGCCTGTGAAGCCATTGCAGAGCCCTTCCTGTCTCTCAATGGGCTCCGTGCAGCACTGTCCCACCTCCAAAGGAAGTTGTTTACCACTTCCTTTGGAGGTGGGACAATGCTGCACGGAGCCCATCGAGAGACAGGAAGGGCTCCGCAACTGTTTCACAGCCTCAGCCGCGGTTCCCTAAGAGGCAGGGAGCCGTGACTGCAGAAGATTGGCGTCGGTGAGTTTGCCGCTGCCGAGAAGCGCACAAGTTGCTGCCACTGCTGAGTCCACTTCTCGGCAGCGGCAGTAACTTGTGCGCTTTTTTAAATTTTTTATAATTTGGTGGAGTGAGGCGACCCCTGCTAAATCCTGTGGCGACCCCTGTGATTTACATGTTCGGTAATTTTATTTTTTATAATGGTTTCTACCATTTTGTCCAGTACTGATGTCAAAGTCACCGTTCTGTAGTTTTCCGAATCATCCCTGGAACCCTTTTTTAAAAATTGGCATTACATTGGCCATTATCCAATCTTCAGGTACTTTGGATAATTTTAATGATAGGTCACAGATTACTACAGTCTCATATTTCACTTCTTTCAATATCCTCAGAAGTGTACTATCCAGTCCAGGTGATTTGCTACTCGTTAGTTTATCAAATAGTTGTGATATATCTTTCTGATTTATCCAAATTTGTTTCAATTCTTCTGATGCATCACTTTTAAATAGCATATCAGGCATGGGTAACTTCCCTATATCTTCAGTAAAGACTGAAGCCGAGAATTCATTCAATCTCCCTGCTATAGCCTTGTCCTCCCTTGGTGCCCTTTTACTCCTCTATCTTCTAATGGTCCAACTGAAAATCTCAAGGTTTTTTGCTATGAATGTACTTGAAAAAGTCTTTATTGTGCACCTTTGCTTCTATGGCAAGCTTTTTTCCAAATGCTCTCTTTGTCTCCTTATCAATGTCTTACATCTAAATTGCCAGTGCTTATGTTTCCTGTTTTCATCATTTGGCTCCTTTTTCCATTTCCTGAAAGATGCTTGTTTGGCTACAACAGCCTATTTGCCTTGCCTTTAAATCATGCTGGCAGTTGTTTGGCCTTCCTTCCACCTTTCTTAAAGCGTGGGATACATGTAGCGAACAGTACAGCTCTGACTCCTTCATGTTGCAGTAAGTGGGCAGTGCCACGACAGCATGCGAATGTGGCAATGAATCAAGGGGATGAAATGGAGGAGCTCATACGCATGCTGTGGGAGTAAGTCAGTCAGCATAGCCCCGGGGTCATCAGGCAATGCCTCAATGCTGCAACACTCATGATGGACAAGGGAACACCCTCCGCACAGTCAGATGCTGGGGCCAGCATGGCAGGGTCTTCTTCTGGCGGTAAGTCTATAGGGAGCTTGGGTGCGCCAGAGCTAACAACCTCAATGTCCGAGAGTTCGCATTGGATAGCAATGGTGAGCTCACCCTGGCGAGTGTTATTCAAAATGTCCTCAAAAATTTCCAGAAGAGTAAGCCCCACCAGAAAAGCTCTGCATCTAAGGTATGGTTAACTGGAGCACAAGAAGGCAGTCCCGCGACCATAGCCACAGGGATAGCAGCAGGGCAGGGGGCCATGTTGGCATTGCCAGCAGGCGTTTCCCTGGTAGCCTCTGGTGGCGATGTGTGTTTTGGCGCCATCTCCTTGGCAAATGAGGTGCTCAAAAGCTAACGAAAAAGATTTGGAGGAGGGAATTCATAGTTATATTTTCATTGTTAATCAGGGACCAGAAGGGCGAAACCAAAGATAATAAAGAGAAAGAAAAGACTGGGGAGCTGGAGAAGAAGCCAAATATTCTCAAGTCAATTACTAACTGGGTTTCAGCATTCAATATATTTATGATCGTCATAGTTGAGCGCGAGCCCGAGCTGAGCCCTTAGCTGATTTGTTACCTGGATATCACCTACCTGCATACCCTTTTGGTGGCTCTGCTTAGCCAAACTGTGATGATAAGTTTCGGAAGAGTATGACCGAGGACCACACCATTACATGGTGGCATAGAGTCATCAGCTTATGGCTTGACAAGATGTCTCCCAACAGGCCATGGAACCCAGATAGTGTGCTTCAGCCCTTTCAGGCTTTCTCCTCATGACCTTCCAGGCAGGTGACAGGGCGATAATATTTCCGCTTGTATAACAACGGAAACTGTACATGGAACCCATGTAAATTCCGACATGCCTGTTCGGGCTGTGGAGCCAGCCACCCAGTTACCATGTGCAGATCTGCTAGAGAAGGAAAACCTTTCAGGCCTCAGTCCCAGTGCCCAAATGATGGACTTAGCCCCCTCACCCATCAGCTTGAGAACATGCGCCCGTGGCTGCGATTTTATCCCCATCAGGACAGGGCACACAGCATTACTGATGGGTTTTCCCCGGGATTTCTGTATTCCTTCCACTGTTCCCACCATGTTGCACACAGTCCACAATTCCCCTTCCATCCTCCAGCATCTTCAGGTGTTAGAGAAAACATTGCTAAGGAAATCTGCCTGGGGAGGGTGGCTGGTCCCTATTAGTACCTCCCCTTCCCGAGTTTGGTTCTATCCCTGCTGGGAATAGTCCCAAAGAAGGAGCCAGGCAAATTCTGCCTGATACACAACCTGTCCTATCCTGAGGGCCATTCGATGAATGACCATATCGACCCTTATCTGTTCGGTGCAATATGCGTCTATCGACCAGGCCATAACGATCATTTGGAAATTAGGACCACGGGCACAACTGGTCAAGACTGACATGAGTCGGCCTTCCGCCTACTCCTGAAGTCCTTTCACCTGCTTGGCTTCCTCTTCAAGAGTAAATAGTACTATGGTAAATGTATGCCCATGGACTGTTCAATTTCTTGTGCATATTTTGAGCTATGTAGCTCCTTTTTGCATTGGGTGGCTGAAGAAATATCTGGGCTTGGCTCATTACCTGGATGATTTTCTTTTTGCGGGGGCTGGGTTCAAAGAGTGTAAACTGGTCCTGGACTCCTTCGAGTGCATCGCACAGAGGTTTGGGATCCTTCTGGTGGTCAAAAAGATCGTGGACCTCTCATCAACAATTGCATTCCTTGGCATGAACTCGATTTCCAGGCCCAGGTGTCTTGGTTGCCCATTGATAAGCTGGATAAATTGAAAACAACCTTAAAGTGAATGAGGGGCCTTCGGAAAGCTGCACTCTAACAGTTCCAATCCCTGCTCAGTCTATTATGCTTTGCACCTAGAGTAATTCCCATGGGGAGGGTTTTCTGTTGCTGCTTAACTTTGATGATGAGGGGGGTCAAAAAGTGACACCACCACATCAGGGTCTGTAGGGACATACAAGAAGACTTGCGTGTTTTGGAACATTTCTTGCAGTCTTTCAATGGCCTAGCATTCTGGCAGGACTTGCCCGTTTCAAGCTCTGACCTGAAATTGTTCACAGATGCATCTGGTGGGGCCAACTTCGGCAAATACTTCAGAGGGGCTTCATGCTCTGAGCTTTGGCCGAGCAATTGGCACTCCTTTGCACCACCTGGAGTTATTCCCTATAATAGCAACTCTGTTTATTTGGGCCCCACAATTGGTCAATGGGCGATTACATTTCACTCTGACAATATGGCAGTGGTGCAAGCAGTGAACGGGATGTATGCCAGAACGCTGGTTTGTTTTGCTCTGCCTATTGCACAATATTACCTTTTTTTTTTTTTTTTTTAAATGCTTTATTTAAGTTTGGAAAACAAACATGAGGTAATGAAAACAGCCAATGAATGAGATGCATAGATTCAACAATAATATCAGTATTCAATAACAAGCACGCAGTCTCTTAACAATATGATGATACCCAATGAACAGCGTGTTCTAATGGTCAAGGTACCAGAGAAACCTCATATAAAAGAAGCTAACATTGAGCCATAAAAAACTAAACGGAAATAACATCTTCCAGTGACGAGCAGCATCCCCATATCCCTGTCTCCAGCAACTATCAAGATACTTGTTGTCTGAGGGCATCCCATTTTCTCAAAATGGGCCGGAAGGTAGGTTTTCGCCTTACATAAGCCATCTCACAGGCGTGGTGATAGCAGACGAGGTTCCACCAGTAGGCGCTGGACAGACCATCATAGTTTTTCCAATGGCTTAATAAGGCTTTCAGAGCAAGGCTTAAGAGCAGGTCAAAGAGAGTGGACATTTGTTCTTTCAGTGCAGGCACGCCTGCTAGCGATTTATAAATGACAATGCGATATGTCAGTTCCGTGTCCAGCCCCAGTAGCTGGGAGATACGTGCCCAAACAGCCTGCCAATATTCGCGGAGTACTGGACAGAAAAATATCATATGGGCAAGGGTACCTGTATCCACTCCACAATTCCAGCAGCGCGCATCTGACTGCACATTCCACCTAGCTATGCGCACCGGTGTGTAGTAGGCCCGGTGGGTTAGAAAATATAACATTTGGTTGATTGAGGCCGATCTTGTGGTTCGCCGTTGTCGGTTCCAAATCTCTTCCCATACGTTTGCATCTTCGAGCTGCCCCGTTTCAGTTTGCCATACCATGTGCAGTCCAGTACATCGTTTCTTCTCCCCTTCCCTAAGTATGCCAACAAACCTGGAGATAAGCTTGGATCCTAACCGAAATTCCTGCACTTCCTGATGAAAGGGGCGACCGGCATTTAACGCCATGGGTAGAACACCCGCTGTACTCAAACAATGGCGCAGCTGACACCACTGATAGAAACATCTTTTGGGTAGCTGAAATTCATATTGAAGAGTTGGGAAAGGTTTGTATGCCTTATTTATTATCAGATGTCCCAGGTTGTATATGCCGGCCTGGAGCCAGGGTAGCCATAGCACACTACGCCCTTCTATCTTGAACTTGGTATTGCGCCATATCCCCGTGGATTCTGAGAAGGCCAGGTCCGTTCCCATATATTGTCGGAGTATTTGGTAGGCCAGCTGCGTATCTCGCAGTATGTCGTTGGTCGGTCCGGAATTCTCGCTGTCCATACCTAGCCGCATCCACAAAGGAACCGGTTGGCTCAGGGCATTCTCTATTTGCAGCCAAACCGGGGCTTCGTCCCCAATGAAGTCTTCGCTCCACTGGGCACCCTGTTTGAGGAGAGATGCTAAGTGGTACCAATAAAAATCAGGGAAGTGTATTCCACCTCTAGCTTTGGGGGATTTGAGCTTCCATGTAGCAATTCGTGGAGGTTTGTTACGCCAAAGGAAGGATATCAGCCGCTTTTCCAGTCTTCCGTAGAATTTCTTTTCAAATAAAGTCGGGACCATGTTGAGTATATAACATACTTTGGGCACAATGACCATTTTGATAGTCTCCCCTCTGCCCCACCACGTTAAATTTAACGGGGACCATTTGTTGAGATATTCTTCCACTATACGTTCACACTGAGCCATAGAGCTCTGTACAGTATCTAGGAGAGTGGGCCCATACGTTACACCTAAATATTTAAAAGACTTGCTCTCCACTGTAAACGGGTATCCATGCAACATCTCGTTAGAGACGTGCTCGTTCAGTGGGATGATGATAGTTTTGGACAGGTTTAATTTATATCCGGAGATGCCTGAGTACTCAGCAATGATCGACATCACGGGTTCTAGTGATCTTGAGTGCAGTAGAAGCAAGAGGTCATCTGCATACGCAGATAACTTGACTTGGGTAGCTCCAACGCGCACCCCTTCTATACTCGGAGATTGCCGGATTTTCATCAGAAGTGGCTCCATAGCTAAGTTAAATAACAGTGGTGAGAGGGGGCATCCCTGCCGGGTGCCTCTTGACAAGCCAAATTCAGGGGAGAGCCCGCTATTTGCCGCTATGCGTGCCGTGGGGTGGGAGTAAAGTACCCGTACATTGGCTAGGAAGCCTTCCGGTATTCCGAACCACTGCAACACTTGAAACAAGTAGGGCAATTCAACGCGATCAAACGCCTTTTCGGCATCTAGTGCTAGCCCTACTATCGGTTCCTCGAGCTGAAAGGCTTGCCCAAGCACATGTGCCATAAGCCGTCCATTGTCAGTTGTGGACCTGCCAGGCATGAAGCCACATTGATCTGGCTTTATCAGGGTTTCCATTACAGCAGTAAGACGATTAGTTAGAATTTTGGCGTATATCTTGTAATCGGCGTTAAGAAGTGAAATTGGTCGGTAGTTTTCTATCTGTTGATCATCACGGCCTGGCTTAGGATGTATTACTATAGTTGCAGCAGCTATATTACCAACCGCTGGACACTCTTTTGCCAGTTCCACATAATATGAGTGCAGTTCGGGAAGCAGTTCTCTGGAAAAGGTGGTGTAAAATTCTATCGGCAAACCATCGGGTCCACTAGCTTTCCCTTTGGCGAGTTGTCGCATTGCCTGCTGTATTTCCATACATGTGATATTGCCCGCCAGTTGACGCTGCTGCTCCTCAGTGAGTTTGGGGCCAACTAAATGTGCGGTAAAGTTGCGGAACCCATCTACTGTAAAAACTCCTTCTGTTTGGTAGAGCTGTGAGTAGAAGGTTTCACATATTCTCAGTATATCTTCATTTTGCCGCTGCAAATTCCCTCCATCGTCCTTCAGGCCAGCGATGTGTGATTGGGCTTTTTTGGCGCGCAGTGTTTGCGCTAAGAGCGTACTTGCTCGATTATTTTCGTGATAATACATGCTCTGTTGGGCCTGAATTTGCTGGCTAGCTTCCACATTGAGAATAGAGTTGTATTGATATCTCAGCTTCTGCAGTCGAAGCAGGACAAGTGCATCCGTACGTTTGGAAAGTAGCCGTTCTCCCGCCCGAATCTCCCGTTCCAAAAGAAGCAGCTGTGCTGCCGCAGCTTTCTTCTGCTTGATACTGTATGATGTGATGCACCCCCGTATCGTGGCCTTAAATGCTTCCCACCACGCCCAGGTGGGAGTGTCATGTAGCTCATTTGTCTTGAAGTAACCCTCAATCTGCGGGCGTAGGGCATCGTGGAATTCTTCACTTTGGAGCCAAGCGCGATCAAATTGCCATCGAGGCGTAGCTTTCCGAGTTTGCCCTGAACGAAGTTCTATAGTAATTGCAGCATGATCCGAGACTGTTTTCGCAACAATATCCGCTGTCAACAATTGTGATACTAAAGTCTTCGAGATCAGGAAGTAGTCAATTCGTGTCTGAGTGTTATGCGGCATTGAGTAGAAAGTATAGTCTTTCTCGACTGGGTACAGAAGCCGCCACGGATCAACTAAGCCAAGGGTTTCCATCATGCCCATCAATTGTTTATTGGCCCACGGTTTATGCTGTTGCTTGTAGGGTGTCCGGTCTATCAACGGGTCTTGGATAAGGTTGAAATCTCCCCCAAGGATTACATTAGTGGCTCCACTGAGCAATACTTCTTGAGCAATCTTCTCAAAAAAAGTGTGATCATCGTGGCTGGGCCCGTAGAGAGTCATAAGCGTATAGTTAGTGCCAAAGATCTGAACGCGAGCTTTTGCCCACCTTCCCTCCGGGTCTATGACTGTGTCTTCAACTGTGGTCTTCAGCGCAGCACGGACTAATATTAGGACTCCCCCTTTCCGCTTGTTTGCCGGTGCTGTTAGTATATTTTGGTAGCCACCCCCGGTTACCTTGCAAGATTCAGACAATGTTAAATGGGTTTCCTGGATATAGACGACATCAGCTTTCAGCCTTTTACAATAGTTTAAGATTTTCTTTCGTTTAGCAGGGTTATTAATTCCTTGCACATTAAGGGATGCCACTCTCAGTTTCTCAATATTTGTCATGATAGCTGGCCCAGTCTCTGGGGATGCCACTCGTCACCTGTAAACACTGGAACAATAACATTATTTTAATACAAAAGACACTAAAGCTGAACGTCATGTGATCAGCTTCCAACTGTGTTATCTTTTAATGGTGGAACCTGACTCGCCCTCCTTCCCCCCGCCACCCTTGAGTCCCACTCCCACCCGCCCAATCATGCCTTGCTATTTAACAGTGACATATTCCCCCCCAGCCTTCGAGTTAAACAAAAACATTCCCCGAATTGTAGAAAACACAATACAATTGCTACTTCTCTTGCAGTGAAGGGTAAGAGTCCTCGCCTGATCCAACAGCTATAGTATTAAATACCACAGCGTGTCTATGGCCTCAGGTATGGGATGGATCCGTCTCCATTTGGTTCCACTCACGGAGATATGCCCGCAGTTTCTCCCCGGTATCAAAGGTCTTGGTGACATTCCCCAGAGTTACTCTCATTCGTGCAGGGTAATAGAGGCCATATTTTGCCTGTACTTTCTGTAGCAGTGGTCTACATTCCAACAGTTCCTTTCTCCTCTCCGTCGTTTTTTTACAAAGATCAGGGAAGAAACTGATTTTATGTCCCTCATAGCGCGCTTCAGACATCTGCCTAGCAGCTTGTAGTATTTGAAGAACTTGCGGGTACCGTAGAATTTTAATGATGAAAGGGCGCGGATATGGCTTTTTTCCCAGTGAATGTGATGGTACACGATGGGCCCTCTCTATCTCAAAGGGCTCTAGGAAGGTTATCTGCAACAAGTCAGGAATGAATTTCTGCATATATTTTACAGAGTCCTGCCCCTCCCGGCCCTCTGGAATGCCGAGTATCCGGAGGTTGTTCCGGCGAGCCCGGTTATTCTGCTCCTCATATTGATCCTCCAGATCTGCAACTCTTTTTTGTAATGGGGCGATCTGCGCAACAAGGGGGTCATGTCTTTCCAGCACTGACTCTACCTTATGCAGCCGTTCCCACACTTCCGACACCCGATTTTTCAGCTCGCTCATGTCTCCTTGCAACAAGGTTAGGGTTTCTCGATTTTCTGCTACCATGCTCTTGACTGTCCGAAGCTCTTGTAGCACTTCTCTAATGCCCTCCGCAGTTTCCTTTTCCGACGCCATTTTGTGCGGGGAGGCCGCCTCTTGTTTCGTTCTCTTCACGGCGTGTCCGGCCGTCGGCGAAAAATCTAGCTTCGCCGGTTTTAAGGAGGACATCTCACCTATCTCTTATGCCACTAATTATCAAAAACAGTTGGGTTTGGCTGGGGGAATAAGTCGAATGCTCGGACGGCGGGTGGGAGCAGTTCCTTTAGACAGCCATTCCTGAACGCGGCAAGCTCCGCCCCCATCGCACAATATTACCTTTAGGGCCGAGCACATTCCTGGCTACCATGATAATATTGCTGAAGCCCTTTCTCATTTTAAGAGTGGAGTGGAGTGGCCTAGTGGTTGGGGCAAGGTACTTCAGGCTAGAAGGTCAGGGTTTCAAATCCCACTAGAGGACAGCAACCTTGGGCTGGAAGGACTGGGGTTTCTAGTCCCACAGGTGCTCCTTGTGGTCTTGGGCAAGCCACTTAACCCTCCATAGCCCACGTTCCCTGTAAAATAGTTATCTCCAAGTTATAATGCCCTGTTCAATGTAATTTCAGTTTGTTCAATGTAAACCGCACTGATGCAGAATAGCGCGGTATATAAGAATGTAAATAGATAAAGATGACATTGTTCTGTTCCATCACTCCTGGGGCAGATGCAGTAAAGATGTCCATTCCAGTAGCAGTCTGGGCATTTGGTCCGCTGAAGTTTGGAGCCTCTTGATGTGTTCCCTGGCCAAACATACCAGGCTGAAATACTTGAAGGCCCAGGAGCACATCTGGGAATTCTGTATACATAATAGAATCAGGAACGGTGACTGGTTTAAGACTGGCACCATTCTCCATTGGACACTCTCCTGCAAGGGCAAGGGCATGAGTAAAACTGAGTTCAGATGCGCTTGGCAGGCATTGCCTTTTTTGCCAGAGCCATGGGAGAACAGAGCCCATTGGCCGATTTTGTCATTGCTAGGGTGATGAAGGGATGGTTGGGTGAGCATTACCGCCCACCAGACCACAGATGCCCAATGACCCACGAGGTGTTGAGGATGCTGGTTGCTGCCATGGACAAGCTTTGTTACAACACGTTCAAGGCACATCTTTCAGACGCGCTTTTTCCTTGGTGTTCTTTAGGGCCCTCAGGGTGGGGGAGTTAGTTTTGTCCTCAAAATACACACTGGCACATTCAGACCTCTGGCTTGAGTACATTGCAATGAGCAGTTGAATGCTGGTGCTGCATATTCGTAGATCCAAGATGGATCGCATGGGAAATGGGAAAGTTGTCTTTGGCGTCCCTGCTGGGAAACCCCACATGCCCGGTGTGGAATTTTAGGGATCATAGTCAGTGCCTCACACCTGGAGATGAGCAACTGTTGGTCCTTGCGGATGGTACACCCATGTCGCCTTTTCAGTTCGACAAGGTACTGAAGTTGGTTATTGCTAAGATGGGCCTGGAGGTGGGTTATTATGGCACACACTCCTTTCGCATTGGGGCGCCTACCACTTCGGTGGGGCTGGGTATGACATGGGAACAAATCATGTCCTGGGTCAGGTGGTGCTCAGATTGTTATAAACTGTACATTTGCTCGGAGGCTAGGGAGTGATGGCTCCTGTGGCACTCTGGAGTACTGGTTGCTGACTAACCTGTCTTTTTCTTTTTTCTTCTTTTGGATGATTTTGTCCTAGGTACAGATATTCCCTGAGGTCCCTGAGGTGTGGATATGTGGCCATTCATACGTGCACTGGACCCAGAGGAGAACTCAAATTAGACCCCAGGGTCATAACTTGGGCTTTATTTATTTATTTAACAGTTTTTTTATACCGCTTTATCATTTCAATCAAAGTGGTTTACATTGTAACTTCAACTGGGTAATATACATTAAACAGGGACATTGATAACTTGGATTTTTTTTCTGAGGCAATGCAGGGGAAAGTGACTTGCCCAAGGCCACAAGGAGTGCTAGTGGGAACTGGATCCTTGATCTTCTGGGTACTAGGCAGTTGCTTGAATATCGTCTGGATGGGTGTTTGCGGTATGACATTGGACCAGCTGGTTCTGACCCTTATGCATAAAAAGAGCGTGGCGGGGATCCCCTGGGTTGTGGTGGTGCACTTATGGGGGAATGATCTGGCGAGTACCCGCAGTGTTGTGCTCACCAGGAAGATCCAGAGGGACCTCTTAGCACTGGCCAATATTTTCCCTGGCGCTCGGCTAGAGTGGTTCCATATCATACCGCAAAGGGTTTGGAGGAATGAAAGATCTCACCAAGCGGTCAAGAAAACCAGACGTAAGTTGAACAGATAGATGGCCTGATGCATGGAGGCAATCAGGGGGAGCTGTATCAGGCAAGTTCTCATAGAAGAAAGTTGCCCTGGCCTGTATCGCGAAGATGGCATGCATTTATCGGACACTAGCATGGGCATTTTCCTGTGTGCACCACAGAACACGGTAGAGATGCTTTTGGATAAGGCAAGGGTTGACTGCAGCTGAGTGCTGGTTGGGGTCCCCCCAAGAAGAGAGGAGTCATTGTCGGTGGGGTGTGACCATGATTTAAGGGGCACTGGACCGAGCACACAGCCAAACAATCAAGCAGAAAGGGAGTGGCCACAAGGAAATTTGTCCTCCCCCAATTAGTCAATGGGTTCGCAGCAGGACCAGCAGGCAATGTGCCTCCCCATACTTGGACAGCGGGGGAGGGAGGACTACAGCAAGTAGGCACAAATACTGACCTTTGACAGGCCAGGCCAGAAACCAGGAGCGTGGAACCTTGCTGCCACCGGGGGCAAGGGCACGCTTCATTCATGTGCTTCCCCCCCACAGCGCATTACACAAAATATATATTGGTTTGCGACAGTAATGGTAATGGAGTGAGTTGAGGCCAAAGGGGTGGGCTTTGATGGCATCACTCCTATGCAAGTACAGGCTGTGTGCCTTGACGAAAGGGCCAGTTAAGTCAACTTCCTTTTTTGTATATATGTTGAGAATTGTACAGTATTATATGGTTATGTGATGTATAGGTTATGCTGTGGCCAAAAATTTCCCAATAAACTCTTTTGTTGCAGCAAACTGTAGTCTGGTAGTCTGGAATCAGCAAGCAAGGGGTCATGGGACAAGTGTAAAGGGGGAAAGGAGGGGGGTGGGTGGGCCATAGAGGGAAGGGGGATATATATCCTAAGCCTGGCTTCCACTTGCTCGGTTGAGACCCTGCCAGCTGGGTTAACCCCTGCCTGGTACCCCTGTCCCCTTGTGCCTGTTGGCTATTAACATATGGTGGGGCAGAGGGTCAGGGTCAGGCTTAGGCTGGATATTTTAAGGGCCAGAGGGCCATGGGTCACCCTCTTGCCCCTCCGGTCTGGATGGCGTCCAAAGCACATCCACCCATCCCTTTTTGTTGCAGCATAGCCTGGATTTAAGGAGCACCAGACCAAGTGCACAGCTGTACAATAGAGCAGAATAGGAATGGCCACAAGGAAATTTGTCTTCCCTCAGTCAGAGTCAATGGGTTCACAGCAGGACCAGTGAGCAATGTGCCTCCCACTCTTGGACAGCAGGGGAGGGAGGGCTACACCAAGTAGACACAAGTACTGACCTTTGAGGGGCAGGGCCAGAAACCAGGACGGTGGAATCCTGCTGCGACTAGGGTCACGGGACAAAAGTAAAGGGGGAAGGGAGGGGAGGTGGGTGGACCTTAGAGTGAAGGGGGGGGTATATATCCTAAGCTGGGCTGCCACTTGCCTAGTTGAGCTTTCCAAGGAAGAGGTTGCTAAGCTGTAATGTATTCCACCTGGCTAACATGTTACACCCCCCTATCCTTGTTCTTGAGTTACATATATAGATTTTTTTTGTTTTAATTAAGGATTTTTTTGTGATTTGCGCCGCATTTGTGGATTAAATATGTTTAATTTTTCCTGGATATTTGTGATTTATTTCTATTTTTTTCCAGTTTTCTCTCATCTATTTATTTAACATTTTTTTATATACCGTCTTTCAGATTCTCAAGGCGGTTTACAATGAACATAACTTTGCTTACATGGAACTTTTCCTCAGAACGATTTACAATGTCAAATATCAACAGTGCTTACAGATAACAGATAACACTTTAACTATTTACATGAGAGGTTGAGGAACAAGCAAAGGCAAAAATCAATAAAACAAATTATAAGGCATAGTATAACACAATACAAATGAATATAAAGTACAAATGAAAATACAATAAAATAAGCACAGTTTTCTCTTTTCTGGGGTCTACTATACAGTTGTTGCTGCTCCATGCATAGATCAGTGTGATGCTTACTTTAGAAAGATAATATCACATTCAGGTCACTCCTCCCCCTTCCTCAAGGAATGGTATGTGATTTTGATGTATTTTTTGTTCAAGGTTTGGACTTAATAGCCACTCTCAAAACCCATCCATAAATCATGATTAAGTTCCTGTTCGGATCTAAGGATGGCCTTCTACTGGCGGTTCTTCCCAGTTCAGTAGTGCTCCAGTTCATCCATCCATGTTTCATTTCATTTTGTTTATTAGATATTTTACTTACCCTTACAAAGAGCCCAGAGCAAGATGCAATAAAACACACTTAAAAACATACCATTCTGTAAAACGTAACAAACAAGGCATACAAAATATATGTAAACTGTAAGATCTCTAGATAGATTAGATACAATTCAATATGAAAAGGAAGGTCTTAAAATGATTTTTTTGTGGGCTTAGCATTACTGCTGCTTTAAATCTTAGATTCCAGAATCTAGATTGGGGAAATATGGTACTTTCACTGGTTATGAATTATTGTGTAGCATAGCCTGTGTGCAAGAAAATGTTTTAGAAGCCTTAAAATGTATTAGTCTTTCAAAATTTATTTATTTATTTATTTAATACTCTTATATACCGCGCTATTCGACATCAGTGTGGTTTACATGGAACATCAAAGCAGTTTTACAGTGGGGTTACACCGTAAATTACAGATAACAGGGAGATTAACTTGGATAACATGCTAACTATATACACAAAGGCATAAGGTGAAAACCCTATGTACATCACATTGTGGAAAGATTACCGGGAGATTAAGGATCTGTGTTGTGTGCAGGGCGTTTTGGCTTGCCTACTTCAGGGTAGCACTTGAGGAAGAGCTGGTGCTTCAGGGCATACATTCCCTTTACAGAGGTTTTCTGGACTCTAGTGGGGTCACGGCTTCGATATCGGGTGGAAGCCGCTACTGCGGCTTTGTAAACAAGCCCCTAGGTTTAATGCAAACACCGAAATTCAATTCTATTTTCAGCTGTTTCCCAAGCATATCTATAGCCCACCTCTCCACTCCACCCTCCACTGCCATCAGGAACTGTTTATATTTTAGTGAATGTGTTCTGAATTCTAGTCAAATCTAAGTGACCTGTGGCAGTGGAGATGCAGTCAGCTAGAAGCATCTTGACATGATGCATTAAGCCCTATTTTACATTTCAGGGGACAGCAGCAGCAGCATAGCATAAGTACATATTTCCACAGTGACAGGGCTTTGGGGTACTGTTAATGTGTTACAAGCAAATGGATTTTTTTATCTTCTGTTTTAAAAATAACATTTCAAAAGTAAAAAATAAATTACTAACAAGGTCTATGCCCAACAGAAATCTTCGTAATGTAGTTGATAGGTGATAATGTACCAAGAGGGTATTTTTTTCACTCTTGAAAATATCTAATTTTACCCTCATCCCTCTCCTTTCTCCATCCCCCATCATCATCCCCATCTTAGACTTGATTTACACCTCCATTTCCTATGGCTCCTTACCTCTTTTTCTGACACTCCCTAATCTTCTCCCCCTTCACTTTTGGCTCAAATCCTCCCTCCTTATCACCCTCTCTCTACCTTTCCCATTTCTGCTCCCTTATTGTCTTCCTCCTTTTTCCTCTGATCTTGAACTTCATCTTCTTCTTCTTCCTCTCATTCATTCCTCTCTCTTCTCTCTTAAACATCCTCATCCTTGTTTCCACTCTTCCGTTTCTGTTTCGCACTTTCCTCCTCCTTCTCCTTCTTTCTTCAGGTGACATTAATCTTAACCCTAGCCCTCTCCTCCTAGACTTTTCTCTCACTCCTGCTCCTTTTTCAACCACTCTAATCTCATTCATATTCCTCTCCTTCCCCCTCATCTTTCTCTTGTACCCTATGGAATGCTCATTCCATAACTAATAAATTCCCATTTACTCATGATCTCTTCAGTTCTAACTCTTTTCATCTTTTAGCTCTAACTGAAACCTGGCTCCTCTCTGATGACACTACTTTGGTCGCTGCCTTGTCTCACTGTGGCTACAAATTCTCGCACACTCCTTGTGCCACTTACTATGGTGGGTGTGGGGTTTCTGCTTTCTCCTTCCTGCCAATTTCAACCCCTCCCTTTACCTAAGTCTCAGTCTTTTTTTTTCCTTCTTCGAAGTCCACTCCTTCCTTCTTTTTAATCCCTTACCGCTCCGGATAGCTGCTCTCTATAGACCACCTGACAAGTCCACCTTAACATTTCTCACTGACTTTGACTCGTGGCTTTCCTTATTTCTGGATTCTTCCCCCCCCCCTCCATTATTCTTGGTGACTTTAATATTCATGTTGATAACCCTTCTGCGATGGCAGTGGGGGTGCACTATCGACCGCCTGGCCAGAATGAACAAATGGATGATGAAATGCTCAAAGAAATCAAGGAAGCTAGCAAACGTTACAGCGCAGTAACAATAATGGGTGATTTCAATTACCCCGGTATCGATTGGGTCAGTGTCACAGCAGGACATGCCAGGGAGATAAAGTTCCTAGATGAAATAAATGACTGCTTCTTGGAGCAGCTGGTTCATGAACCGACCAGAGGGGAAGCCATATTAGACCTAGTCTTTAGTGGAACACCAGATCTAGTGCAAGAGATAAGGGAGTTGGGGCCACTTGGCAATAGTAATCATAGTATGATCGCATTTGATTTTATTAGTGGAGGAGGGATAGTAAGGAAATCCACAATACTGCCTTTTAACTTTTGAAAGGGAGACTATAATAAAATGAGGAAAATAGTTAAGAAAAAACTAAAAGGAGCAGTTGCAAAGGTTAAAGACTTACATCAAGCTTGGGTGTTGTTGAAAAATACTATCTTGGAAGCCCAGACCAGCTGTATTCCACGCTTTAAGAAAAGTGGAAGGAAGTCCAAAAAGCTGCCAGCATGGTTTAAAGGTGAGGTCAGAGAGGCTGTTGTTGCCAAAAAAGCATCTTTCAGGAAATGGAAAAAAGAGCCAAATGACGAAACCTGGAAACAGCACAAGCATTGGCCAGTCAAATGCAAGGCATTGATAAGGCAGGCAAAGGGAGAATTTGAGAAGAAGCTTGCTGCGGAAGCAAAAACGTGAAATAAAGACTTTTTCAAGTACATTCATAGCAGAAAACCTGTGAGAGAGTCAGTTGGTCCATTAGATGATAGAGGAGTTAAAGGGGCACTAAGAGGCAACAAGGCGGTAGAGTAGACACTGAATGAATTCTTTGCTTTGGTCTTTACTAAGGCAAATGTAGGGATGTTACCCATGACTGAAGTGGTATTTAAAGGTGCGGAAGAATTGAAGGAAATATCGATACATCGGAAAGATGTATTACAACTATTTGATAAACTGAAGAGTAGCAAATCACCTGGGCCGGATGGTATACATCCAAGGGTGTTGAAAGAACTGAAATATGAGTCTGCAGACCTGCTATTAGTAATATGTGAACTTTCATTAAAATCATCTGTAATACCTGAAGATTGGAGGATCGCCAATGTAATGCCAATTTTTAAAAAGGGTTCCAGGGGTGATCTGGGAAACTACAGAGCCTGATGTCAGTACCGGGAAAAATGGTAGAAACCATCATAAAGAACAAAATTACTCAGCATGTAGATAGTCATGGCCTAATGGGAGACAGCCAACATGGCTTTAGAGAAGGAAGATCTTGTCTTACTAATCTGTTATGTTTTATTGAAAGTGTGAACAAACAGGTGGACAAAGGTGAGTCAGTTGATATAGTGTATCTGGACTTTCAGAAAGCCTTTGACAAGGTCCCTCATCAGAGACTTTTGGTAAAACTAAAGAGTCATGGGTCAGGAGGCAGTGTATTATTGTGGATCAGGAACTGGTTAAAAGATAGAAAGCATAGGGTAGGGCTAAATGGCCAATTTTCCCAATGGAGAATGGTGAATAGTGGTGTACCCCAGGGATCTGTGCTGGGTCCGCTGCTTTTTGACATATTCATAAATGACCTGGAAAAGGGAATAACGAGTGAGGTCATCAAATTGGCAGATGGCAAAACTATTTAAAGTTGTTAAAACCCAAGAGGATTGTGGAAAATTGCAAGAGGATCTTGATAAATTGGAAGACTGGGCATCAAAATGGCAGATGAAATTTAATGTGGACAAGTGCAAAGTTATGCACCTAGGGAAGAACAACCAAAACTATGGTTACACGATGCAAGGTTCCATATTAGGAGCCACCACCCAGGAAAAAGATTTAGGCATCATTGTGGATAACATATTAAAACCCTCGGCCCAATGTGCAGTGGCGGCCAAGAGAGCAAATAGAATGCTAGGTATTATAAGGAAAGGAATGGAAAATAAAACAAAAGATATTATAATGCCTCTATATCGTTCCATGGTGAGACCGCACCTTGAATATTGTGTGCAATTCTGTTCGCCGTATCTTAAAAAGGATATAGCGTTATTAGAAAAGGTTCAGAGAAGAGCCACCAAAATGGTAAAGGGGATGGAAGGATACTCCTATGAAGAAAGGCTAAAAAGGTTAGGGCTCTTTAACCTGGAAAAGAGATGGCTGAGGGGAGATATGATAGAAGTCTATAAATTAATGAACGGAGTGGAACAGGTAAACGTAGACCGATTGTTTACGTTATCAGAATACAGAAAGACTAGGGGACATGCAATGAAGCTACAGGGTAAACTATTTAAGACTAATAAAAGAAAATATTTTTTCACTCCACGTCTAATCAAACTCTGGAATTTGTTACCGGAGGATATAGTAAAGGCTGTTAGTGTAGCTGGGTTTAAAAAAGGTTTGGACAAGTTCCTGGAGGAAAGGTCCATAAACCATTATTAAGAAGGGACCCAGGATATCAATGCTTGACCTAGTACAAGCATTGTGGAACCTGCGTCTTTTGGGGAAACTGCTAGGTACGTATGACCTAGATTGGCCACTGTTGGAAACAGGATACTGGGCTTGATGGACCTTGGTCTGACCCAATATGGCAAATCTTATGTTCTTATGTTCTACGCTTCCAAACTTCTTTCCTTTACTTCCTCTTTTAACCTCCTGCTTTGCTCTTCTGCCCCCACTCATCAGCACGGCCATTGCCTTGATCTTGTTTTCTTCTCTAATTGGTTACCCTCTATTTTCCATACCTCATTTCTTCCCTTATCTGACCATCACCTGCTTAGCTTCACTCTTCTTCATTCCCCACCTCATTCTTGCCCAGTTTCCTCCTACCTTTTTAGGAATCTTCATGCTATCAATCCATTGGCTCTGCACTATAGTGTCATCACCTCTCTCCTCCTCTTTGTCTTCTAACTTGGTTGCTGAAGCTATAGTTTCCTATAATACTGCTCTCTCCTCTGCTCTGGATACTCTTGATTTCCCTGTCCTTCATTCTGTGAGGCGCACTATATTTCAGTCCTGGCTGTCTTCAACTACTCGCTATCTTTGTTCCTGTGCCTGCTCGACTGAGCGCTTTTGCCTCAACTCTCGCTCCCTTTCTGACTTTCTTCACTTCAAATTCATACTTGCCTCCCTCCAATCCACCATAGCTCTCGCCAAGCAAAAGTACTATGTCGTTCTAACTAAATCTCTTGCCTATGACCCCCATCGTCTCTTCTTTACTCTCAACTCTCTCCTTAAGGCACTTCCACCTCCAACTTCTCTTTCTTTTTCTGCCCAAACCCTAGCCGACTATTTCCACAAGATTACACTCCACTTCCCCTCAGAATCAGCTTCATCTCCTCTTCCCCCTCTTCAATACCAACTTTTCCCTTCAATCTCTGTTACCCTTTCTTCCTTTTCTAAGATCTCTGAAGAGGAAACCTCTCATCTCCTTTCCTCCTCTAAGCTTACTACCCGTTCCTCTGATCCTATCACTTCTCATCTCCACCTCCTCCTCTGTCATTTCTTCCATCACACACATTCTCAACCTATCGTTCTTCACTGCTACTTTTCCTGCGGCCTTCAAGCATGCTCTGGTCACACCTCTCCTCAAGAAACCTTCACTTGACCCTACTTGTCCCTCTAATTATCGACCCATCTCCTGTCTTCCGTTCATTTCCAAAATTCTTGAATGTGCCGTTCTCTGCCATTGCCTTGAATTTCTCTCCTCTCAAGCCCTCCTTGATCCACTTCACTCTGGCCTTCATCCCCTATATTCCACTGAAATGGCCCTTGCCAAAGTCTCCAGTGACTTGTTCCTGGCTAAATCTAAAGGCCTTTACTCAGGCCTCATTCTTCTTGACCTTTCTGCTGCTTTTGACACTGCTGACCACCACCTTCTCCTTGATACATTGTCCTCATTTGGTTTTATGGGCTCTGTACTGTCAAGATGAAATTCAAACTCTGGCACGACGTGCACGTTTCGGGTCAAAAACCCTGTTTCAAGTGCTGCCATACTTCAAACAAACCGCCATGGTTTGTGCACGTCGTGCCAGAGTTTGAATTTCATCTTCTACAATCCAGCTAGTGTCTGAGACTGAATTTCGTCTTTTACAATCCAGCTAAGTAGCGGAGTTTTTTGTTTTTAAAATTTTGATTAAAATAGATGTGACTGTGTGGTGGACATAATATCATTGTATGTTCCTTTCCTGCAACATCTGACAAAAAGAATTCTTTGTAAATTTTCACGGGGGTCATTTTGGTGGTTTTTTTGACATTCTTGATATTTATCACTGAATTGGGGGTTGTTTTGATAATTCTATAAGCACAAGCATAAGACCGACAACATGTACTTTTGGTGTGGGCATGGCAAGAGGCGGAGCGTGGGCGGTGCGCAAATCTAGATCTGCAAAGAACACGCCTAAGTGATAGTATTTTATAACCTATACACGTTCTTTGCAGATCTAGGTGCGGACATTTAGTGCTCACATCTAGATTCAACATTTGTTTTTAGACGCTTGTGCCCTTGTTTTATTAACAAAAAGCAAGCTCAAGCATGGTGTGTTCTGGGAGCCTAAAACTAGGTGGCCGCTTATAAAATTATCCTCATGACGATTCATTTAGCCAAAGTATTTGTATAAGAACTCGGAAGAGTTAAAGAAAAACACCCAATGCTGACTGTGTAAGTGGTTTTAAATATTGCATTGACTGTAACATCAGTAAGGAGATAAAAGGGATGATAAAAGTCCCTTATGTGGCATATCTGAACTTACTTAAAGAAAAAAGCTGATTTACCCTAATGATCAATTACTACTACTACTATTGCTATTAATCATTTATATAGTGCCACAAAGCATACACAACGCTTACTGACACATATAATAAGGCCGTCCCTGCTCATCAGAGCTTACAATCTAATCGAGACAGACAGTACAATAGATGAGAACAAGGGTACACTAGGGAAGGGTTAGGAGACACAAGGAGAACAAAGGATTAAGATCCAAAAGCGGCCTGAAAAAGGTGAGCCTGTAGCATAGATTTGAAAAGGGGGGGAGATAAGACCCGATGTAAAGATACAGGTAGTTTGTTCCAGGCATAAGGAGCAGCAAGGTGAAAAGATCGAAGTCTGGAGTTGGCAGTAGAAGAGAAGGACATAGAGAAGAGGAGAAAGCCAGAGGAAGAGCGGAGTTCATGGGGAGAGAGGAGGGAGGAAAGGGAGTGAGGGGCAGCAGAGTGAATGCATTTAGAGGTCAGAAGGAGAAGTTTGTATTGGATATAGAAACAGAAGGGCAGCCAATGAAGTGATTTGAGAAGAGGGGTTATATGAGTATTTTGGGGCTGGCAAAGATTAGCTGTGCAGCAGAGTTCTGAATAGACTGAAGGGGAGAGAGATGACTCGGAGGGAGACCAGCAAGGAGGAGGCTGCAGTAATCTAAGCAAGAGGTGATTAAAGAGTGGATAAGTGTGTTCAGAAAGGAAAGGGCAAATTTTGTTAATTTTATAAAGAAACGATACGTTTTTGTCCTCTGTCGGATATGTGAGGAGAAGGAGAGGGAGGAGTTGAAGATGGCACCAAGGTTGCGGGCTGAGGAAACAGGAAGCAGAAGAGTGTTATCAACAGAGACAGAGAACTCCGTGTCATAATTTCATACCAGCTGTTGTTACGTGCAGGGCATCTTTTTGGCAGACATATGTTTTTTTGAGACTGCAAGTGAGAGTGTGTGTGTGGTTTGAGTGTTGCACAGGAGGATCAAGTGTGCTCATCTGAAAATCTGCGGGGACATGAATGGCTGGCCAGTACCTGGACCATAGGGATGACTGCAGCATCACCAGATGCCAGTGTAACAGGGCAGGAAAAATCAGAACAGGTGCTCCATAGATAAATGTCAAAACATATCCCTGTCACTAACAAGGGACCCACAGAATGAGAGCATTCAACAGTGCAAACAGCACTAATACATGCCCAAAAGCACCATCATTGGTCTCTACAAAATCGTCTCTACGGGACATACAACCCTGCAACCTGCGTCTCTGAATCAGACCCACGGTCTACTTTGCTTCAATATTTCTGTTCCATCAGCTTTCATGTGTAGTTTGCATCAGCACAGCACTGTCAGTGAGCGCAGCAGCATAGGAGATGCATGTTTTACAGAGTAGGCGTGGCCGTTCACGGGTATATAGCGGAGACAGGAAGGATCTAAAACATCCATCTTTTCAGAATACGGTGAGCGCGGGGATATACACAGTCATTTGCCACATATACCTGTCTCTCATACTTCGTAGTGCTTTGTTCATGCCGTGCTGAAGATATCTATGTCCCCGATTCTGGAACTGCAACTGCGTCTATACCCGCGCCTGCAGTCATATTTAAGTCGGGCCCATTTTTGATTTGGACGTGCCCATTGGTCCAGATGTGCATGTTCTGAAATTGGCCTCTAAGTGATTAGGAAGAGGACATTACTACAGCCATGTGATTAGACCGAGCCCATGAGTCCACAGGATCCTTGCTTACTTATTGCAGAAATATTATATCCTAATGATATCATAGTATTTCAGTAAATAGAAGAAATATTAATGTCTGCTTGATGTAGTTTTATTCAGCATTGAAACAGTGATTCAGAATGAAAGATAAGCATGCCAAAATATTGTTTATCATTTATCGAGACTTGATATACCGTCCTTAGCTAGGCAAACAGAGCGATTTACAATAATAAAATAAATTAAAGACACATTCATGTCAAAGTAGGAAAGGAAAGATAACCCATATACCTGTCCCAGTCCTTTTTATTTCATTCAAAATGGAATATATTTTGTAGAGAGAATGTAGACCACTTTACTTCAAAAACAGGCTTGTCACCAAAGCGTAAAGACCAATGGATTTCTGTATATTTACTCTATCAAAAGAAACATCAGGTTATCGGAAATAATAGTGAAACCAAGATTTAGTGGACTTCGTCATAAGGCATATGGGGACAGACTTAAAGATCTCAATATGTATACTTTGGAGGAAAGGCAGGACAGAGATGATATGATAGAAATGTTTAAATATTTCGTTAGCATAAATGCACAGGCGGAGAGCCTCTTTCAATTGAAAGAAAGCCCAGCAACGAGGGTCATAGGATGAAGGTAAAAGGGGATAGACTCAGGAGTAATATTTGGAAATATTTCTTTATGGACAATGCATAAAATAGTCTCCCAGTGGAGGTAGTAGAGACCAGGACAGCATCTGAATTCAAGAAAGCATGGGACAAACACAGAAGATCTCTAAAGGTAAAAAAAAGGAACGATGGTAATTGATATGGAAGGGCAGACCCGATAGGCCGTATGGTCTTTTTCTGCCGTCGTGTTTCTGTGTTTCTATGTTTACTTTATTCTACATTTTATATAACAGGACACTTCACAACAATTATATTTAAGGCCCTCTGGGTATTTTATTTGGCTGTGGTCCAAGTGCAGGATCTGAGCTATGAGTTGAAGATATCCTCTCTTTGGCCTATCGGCTGATATTGAGAATATGTTCTTTGGTCCCCATCTCTCTGCTGGGCTGCTCTCTGCATTTTAGTATTGTTGAGTTGCTAGTTATTTAAATTAAAATGATGATACTTCAGGGTGGTTACTAACATGCAGTAAAGGAATAAAGCATGATTTTTGCTCCTTAATGTGTGTTAAGCAGCAAAACGGTGCATTATTTTATTGTAACGCATGTCAATTTAAAGCAGCATGTAAATGCATGCAAAACTCCTCATTATTGCGGAAGCCGAATAATGCAGCTTGTGTTGAACTTTACCAGGGAAAATGGACGTTGTTATTCTGCTAGGATCATAGGGCTGCTAATACATGGTCTGATGCTCGCAGCTGCCATTTTAAAGGGGCTGATGTGATTTTATAAACTCAAGAATCCCCTTCCCCATTAAAGCCCCCCCACCACCCAGAATACTGGCTAGCAGACCCCACACCCTTGAAGGCACCTCTTGGACTTCTCTTCCCTGAAAAACATCCCCCTCATAGGTGTCCCGGCCTACCTGCCAACATCCCTGTGGTTTAGGGTTCCTAGGGCAGAGCCAATCCCCAGCCGCTTTGGTGCCCTCTGGCACTGAGTTCAAAATGCTACCACTTGAACCCTAGCAGTTGTCTCGCAGTACTACCAGTAGGGGGTCAAGCTGCCAACTCTAACTAATATTAGAAATCAAGCAGTATTTTGAACCTGATGTCTGAGGGGGGAATAGGGACTAGGGATTGCTTCTATTTTGGAAATCCTAAATCACTAGAAATGTTGGTAGATAGACTTGGGAGGAGCCTATGGCGCTGTGGGGGTCTCCATGGGGGCTGGGAGGGAGCGTCCAAGGGATGATGTTGGGGGGGATGGGGTTCTGCTGGCCAGTCTTCTGGGTGGTGATGGGTCTGGATAGGGAAGGGGTCTTGAGTTTGTAAGACTGCACTGGTCCCTTTAAAATGACAACTGGGTGCATCGGGCCACTTGTTGCTGGCAAAAATGCTCCTGGCCGGGAATAATAGCACCACTTTCCTCTGGAATAAATACAGCTTGTGAAGTCTGAACGCAAGATGCCTTATTTGATCCTCCCAGCCAGAAATAAACACAGCTTGTGAACTTGATCACAAACTGTATTATTCCTTTACAGCAAGAATTATTAACCTGTGGTACTGCATTATTGCAGGTTAGTGACTCCGTGGTAAATTAACCTGCTGGAAAATGTGAGATTTTGCCACAGCTTAGCACTGTATCTTCCCCTCGTAGAACCCTTACTGAACGATGACACAATAGTGACATGACATATGTAGGCATAGACTGGGCTGCACATGCCTCTTTTTTTTTTATTACATTAAAACTATTAGTACAGTTTTGACCGAGCAAAAGCTTGATGAAAATGTTTTCATAAAGATTAGAAAGAAACTGTCAAAAGCAGTGAAACAGAATAAAAGCAGGAATTACATATTCCCAATAAGTAGACCTTTTGTGCTAATGGAGCTAGACAATAATTGAATCTCTCAAGAGTGTCACAAGCATTAAATATTTTCTTGTACTTTGTACTGTGCTGTCAAGTCCCAGTATTGTACAATGAAGCTGCTGAAATAAATTCGGGAGCTTACCCCATCGATATCGTGCACTTCTGTTATATGTAATAAACGTTTAGATGCAGTTTGTCTTCAATAGCCGCTTTTGTAAAGGTGATGTTGCCGCACTAGACTTTCATCATCCTCTGTTTTAATTTCAAGAAAAATTGAAGAAAATTATTGCATGATTTATTTATTTCATTCAGTGTGTTGTGCACAGCAGTCCCCCCAATTATTACTGTTGTTTTCATTGTGTTCCAATACATAAAGCAAACTATTACAATAAAATGTCTCCATGCTGGTCTTGCGTGGTTCCTCTGTCATTCACAGAGCATCCAAGGAGCAGTTCCATTGGTTTGCATTAGTGTTCAGAAAACCTATAGCAAACAAAAAGCCCCATTTTGAATAGCACGTCAAGGAAAGAATGGGAATGTCCAGATTGGGATGCTTAGACGTCCCCTGGTATTTTACAAAAGCCTCTGCTGAACACAGAGCCTTTTGTAAAGTACATAAAAGGACGTTGGCAAACGTACATGGATTTTCTTGCATGCACCCAGTAGGAGCAGGGAGTTTTAAGTGGAAAAAATGAGCGGCATCGCCTGACAGCTTCCACATGTAAGTGCCAGACTGGTGCAAATTAACACAGGACTTCACAAAAGTTGTTTGTTTTAAATTTTATTTTGACCCAACAATAGGAAATGGAGGACTACGGAAAATAACTCCCTTAATCTCTTGTTTCAAGCCCTGTTCAAAATGAGCACTTTGCAGAAAAGGTGTGTCTTCAGAGCTGGTGTAAACATGATGGTGAAACCGTGTAACATATATATATATATTCACACTGTAAATTAGGAAATGCACATATTCATTTTAGGTCCACACCAGCTATGCCCAAAACACACGCCCTTGAAATCTCTGCATCCCAGTAATCTCCACATATAAATAGCATTTTTTCAGAAATCTCCATTTCTGCATGCAGCCAGGAACTCCAGGTTTAAATGCTGTTTACATGTGGAGATGCTTTTAACATGACCTCCACAGTGTGCCAGCTAATATGGGGGGCTGGGTTCAACCCAGATCAAGACCTAGAACTCTTTTGGGTCAAAAAATCCATTTGGGGCAGACTGGATGACTTAGTGGCTAGTTATGTGTATATTCAAGTTGGAAGGTACTTGGCTCAATTCCCAGGCTGGTTTGCAGCATCCCAGGTTGGAGGGGGCCTGGGAACATTATAGAGGCAAGGTTCACAGCTCCTAGGAGCAGTTTTGGTCATCATCAAGGGTCAGAGCTTAGTTTGAGCAGAAGCCCCAGCAAGGCAACGATGAAATGATGGGCAAACATCAAAAAAATCATCAAAGGATATAAACAATGACGACAAAAACATTTTTATACAGACAAAAATGAGCAAAAACGAAAACAGCATCAACATAAACATGTCCAAAATTACAAGAATCTTAATTCCCCTAAATTTCCTTGCCATTACTCAATATCTTCAGTAACAAGCAGGAATGTAGTCTTCACATATGTGTATTGGTACCGATGGAGCCTGTGCGGGAACGCTCCCCAGCGTCCAATAGGAAAGCTTTTGGGAGCATCCCACAGCGCCTGCGTGCTGCCTTCCCACCTTTCCAACTGTCCCTCTCCAGTTCTTCATTTTCCGCAGAGCCGACAGGTCACAAACCCTGTCACCGCAGAAACATTTCATCTTTATCTTTCTTTTTGTGGTCGCGTCTGCATTCCCTCGACGTCATACCGGTACCGCTGGTTCTTTCTTATTTCTTTAAAAAAAAAAATAGTTTCTGAGGTATTTTACTTTAGAAACTTTTTTCCTTGGTGCTAGGCACCATTTTGGGCACTAGGCCCAATTTCTTTCCTTAAAAATGGAAAAACCTACTTCAGGTTTTAAGAAATGTTCTAAATGTGGCGGTACCATTTCCGTTACTGACACCCATGATTGGTGTCTGAAATGTTTAGGTCCTGACCACTCTATTTCAGAGTGCCTCTCCTGTGGAATGTCAAAAAAGGGGCGGCAGAACCGAGCTGCTAAACTTAGCACCCTTTTTCCCTCAGACGCGGCGTCTGTTGCATAGACGTCCTCCAGGGCCTCATCTTCCTCTCATGGATCTCAGGTAACTAAACACACATCTAGCCGGTCCTCAAAGGGTAGATCTCCTTCTAAGTATCGAGATGCCCCTGACGTTGCCCTTGAGGAATTTTCACCGGCAAAACTGCCCTGGCGGGAGGCTTCCACTTCCAAAGCACTAATGGGGCTCCAGGATGTTGTCGAGTCCTCAACCTCAGCAGAACTACTGGCGCCATGCTCTGGGATTCCAGCCGCTTCTACCAAAGATTCCTTGCTATCAAACGCAGTCTAGCGGCTCTTCTCACGGCCTTGGTACCATTGAAACCACTTCAGACACTTCAACCGATACCGGTACTGACTGCATCGACATCGGCGGGTATGCCAACCATACCGAGTCATACGTCTGTCTCTGGCATCGACAGATCGGTACAGGAACAACCCAATACTGACTTCGATTGATACTGGTACCGTGCTTTGCACGATCACCGGGATCGGAGGTATTTTGAATCCTCTGATGAGTCTGAAGACTCTGAAGACTCTGCCGATACAAGAGTACTTCTCCCCGAGGATTCCTCTTCTCCTCAGTGCAGGATGTCTCCGCCAGAGGAAATGTCCTTTCAGGACTTTATCCATGATGTGGCCCGAGGCCTTTCCATCACAGTAGCCCCTGAAAAATAGCCTAGGGCAAAGGATTTGGAAATTCTACAATACCCTAAGGCTCCCAAAAAGGCAGCTACTCTGCCTATTCATGAGATCTTACATGATCTTATGCTAAGGATGTGGGAAACACCTTTAACCACATCTCCTCATTCTCGAAGAGTTCCACCTTCTCCTGGCTTTCAAAAAACTCAATTACCACACCATTCAATGGTGGTGGAATCAGTCATAAGAAGGATGAAAAGTTCAAAGAGACATGCATCCAATCCTCATGGTCGTGAATGTAGGACTCTCGATGCCTTTGGGCGTCAATGCTTCCAAGCTTCCATGCTCTCAGCTAGGATCAGTTCCTATAGCTTGTATATGGGAATGTTCCTTAAAAAGGTCACAGGAGAATTGGAGCTTATGAGCCCCCTCCTTCCTGATGACAAAAGGCAAGACTATCTTACCTTTGTCAGACATGCTCAGGATGTTTCCAAGTTTGTAAATCGTGCAACCTGTGACTGTTTTGAGTGCATAAGCAGAACTTGTGCTATTGCCATTGTTGCACGTCGGATTGCCTGGCTTCAGGCATCTGACTTGGAAATTTGGGTACAGGACAAATTAGGAAACATTCCTTGCACAGGAGAAAATCTGATTGGCAAGAATTGGCAGAAGGCTAATGAGATAGATGCTGAGAATATCACTTTGGATAGATTGTCCAAATCTACAGCCGATCCTGCAAGGAAAAGATCCTCTAAGAAACCATTTTTCAATAAGAAAAAGAAGATTTATCCTTCCTATACCCAACAGGGACACCGTCCAGGTCAGACTGCCCAAAAGGGACAACAGCAACAACCTAGATAACAAAAGAAGCCAAAAGCTGCAAAACCTCAGCCAGCTCAGCAGGCTCAGCCTCCTCAGGGGCTTTGACTCCTTTCTAGAGAACTTTGCTTTCCTGCCCGTTAACGGTCCAGAACCCTCGACCATCCCAGGCAGGTTATGTCATTTTGCCCAAATAACAGCAGAAAATTGGACTCTTTCCATTGTACGAGAGGGGTACAAGCTTCATTTTGACATCATGCCCCCTCCTACAATTGTAAGACAGTTCAATTCTCAGACCTCTCTCAAAAGTCTTTTAAGTCAAGAAGTCACAACACTCCTTGTTCAGGGAGCAAAAGAGGAAGTACCCATTCCCCAACAAAATACAGGGTTCTACTCCCCCTATTTCCTTATTCCAAAGAAAACAGGAGGACACAGACCCATTTTAGAGAATTGAACAAATATCTGTTCCGAGAGAAGTTCAAAATGATCTCTCTAGGAATTCTGCTGCCATACCTTCAAAGTCAGGATTGGCTTTGTTCTCTAGAGCGCAAGGATGCGTATACTCATATTCTCATCCATCCAAATCACAGGAGATTCCTCCGATTCCTGTTTCAAGGAAAGCACTTCCAGTACAGGGTTCTACCAAGAGTGTTCACAAAATGCATGGCTGTGGTAGTTACATTTCTCCGCACTCTGGGAATATTTGTCTTCCCTTACTTAGACGACTGGCTCATTCGAGCCCCTTCAGTGCCAGAAGCCAGCTCTGCTCTGTTTCACACAATGCGAATCCTTCATTATTTGGGACTGGTCATAAATCTACCAAAATCCAATCTTACTCCCACTCAGTCCCTAGAGTTCATAAGAGCTCATCTGGATACCAGACAGACAAGGGCTTTCCTTCCACAGCCCCTCTGTCTTCGCATAGTACAACTAGCTTCCCAAGCAGTGCTCAAGCCTTATCTCACTGCTCGAGAAATGCTACAACTGCTGGGCCACATGCATGTGGTTCCTTATGCTCGCCTCCACATGCGGGCAGCCCAGTGGACTTTATCCACTCAGTGGACACAGACCTCAGGTTGCCTGTCGGACAAAATAACAAACTCAGACCATCTTATTCCATCCCTCCAATGGTGGCAATCACCCAGAAATCTTCTGGTGAGGTCTCCTTTCCAGCAACCCCTATTCCCAGCCACCCTAACAACAGACGCATCACAGGTGGGATGCGGAGCCCACCTGCACGATCTCTCTACCCAGGAAACCTGGACTCTACAGGAGGCCTGTCTTCATATCAACCTCCTGGAACTCAGAGCAATCTTCCTTGCTCTTCGAGTATTTCATGCCCAGCTCAGCTACAAGACAGTCCTAGTTCAAACGGACAATCAGGTAGCCGTGTTCTATGTGAACAAGCAGGGCGGAACAGGCTCTCTGTCGCTATGCAATGAAGCTTTGTAACTCTGGGCCCTCGCCAAAGAGCATCAGATTCATCTCCTTGCGGTGTTTCTTTCAGGCATTCAAAACTCTTGGGCAGACAAACTCATTTGAGTTCTGCTACCACTCGAATGGTCTCTCCATGCAGACAAGGTTGCACAAATATTTCAGATTTGGGGAACCCCGGTCATAGATTTCTTTGCAAGTCCTCTGAATGCCAAACTTCCCCGGTTCTGTTCCAGAATTCTGGCTCGATATTGTCAGGCAAGGGACGCCTTCATCCTTCACTGGGGTCAGGACTTCCTATATGCCTTCCCACCCATTCCCCTCATCGTCAAAACACTATTCAAGCTTCAGAGAGACAGAGGTCACATGATTCTCATAGCTCCAAGTTGGCCATGGCAGACGTGGTACCCTCTGCTTCTACATCTCTCTCTAGCTCCGCCTCTGGAGTTGGGATCTGCTCCAGATCTTCTCTCCCAAGAGGATGGGATGCTGTGGCATCCCAATCCCCAGTCTCTGCATCTCAGGGCCTGGTTGCTGAAAGCCTACAACTTCAGGATCTCAACCTTTCCCAACAGGTAAAGGATATCCTCCATGCTTCTAGGAAACCCTCCACAAGACGCTCATATGCCTTTAAGTGGAAAAGGTTTACCATTTGGTGCTCGCAGAAGGGTCTTAACCCTCTTGCGATATCTCTGGAATCGATACTGGAGTATCTCCTTCATTTGTCAAATGCGGGTCTCAAGACAAATTCAGTTAAGAGTCCATCTTAGTGCTATTGCAGCTTCTTGCAAGACTCTAGGTGGACAATGTATTTCCTCTCATCCTCTCATAGCGAGATTTATGAGAGGCCTTCTTTAAACAAAGCCTCCCATTAAGCCACCACTGGTGGCATGGGCCTTAAATCTGGTGCTCGGGCAGCTCATGAAACCGCCCTTTGAACCATTAGCCACTACATCTTTGAAATTCCTTTCCTGGAAAGTCATCTTCCTCATTGCAATCACATCCAGCACGTCGCATCAGTGAATTGCAAGCATTAGTGGCTGATCCTCCTTATACAAGGTTCCACCATGATAAGGTTATTCTTAGGACTCATCCACACTTTATGCCAAAGGTGGTTTCGCCTTTCCATTTAAACCAAGCAGTTTACCTTCCTGTACTCTTTCCGGGGCCTCATGCCTCCAGTGCAGAAAGGAACCTTCATACCTTGGACTGTAAAAGAGCTTTGGCCTTTTACTTGCAAAGGACACAGCAACATAGAAAATCTTCTCAACTCTTTGTTGCTTTTGATCCTAGTCATTTGGGACTTCCAGTTTCCAAAAGAACACTGTCCAACTGGATTACACAATGCATATCCTTTGCCTATGAGAGTAAGAACCTTCTCCTTGAAGGCCATGTCACCGCTCGCAATGTGAGAGCCATGGCAGCCTCAATGGCTCATCTTCACTCACTCTGTGTCTATCGACGACATCTGTCGAGCAGCTACTTGGGCTTCGGTACATACCTTCACAGCCCATTGTTGCTTAGACAAGGACTCCCGCCGGGATGCCTTGTTTGGTCAGGCTGTTCTTCAACACTTGTTCCAGACTTAATCAACTCCTACCCACCATCCCTGGTAGGATGCCAGAGATCCATGGGGGGAAGTGGAGCCCTTTCACAAGGGCACACAACTTTCTGGGGCCATCTCCCTGGCATCTGCAGCTAGGGAGTCCCCATATGTAAAGACTACATTCCTGCTTGTTCCTGGAGATAGCATAGTTACTCACCTTGTGATGTAGAGACCCCTACAGAGTGGAGGAGTGGCCTAGTGGTTGGGGCAAGGTACTTCAGGCCGGAAGGTCAGGGGTTCAAATCCCACTAGAGGACAGCAACCTTGGGCCGGAAGGACTGGGGTTTCTAGTCCCAGAGGTGCTCCTTGTGGTCTTGGGCAAGCCACTTAACCCTCCATAGCCCATGTTCCCTGTAAAATAGTTATCTCCAAGTTATAATGCCCTGTTCAATGTAATTTCAGTTTGTTCAATGTAAACCGCACTGATGCAGAATAGCGCGGTATATAAGAGAATGTAAATAAATAAATAATAAATAAATAAATAATACAGAGCCCATGGAAATAGAGAGAAAGGAAGATTTCACCTTTAAAACTGACAGGCAGCTAGAACACATGGCTCACTGTTTACAAAGAAAGGGTAACCAGAGAAAGTCGGGAGCTGAACTGACACGCCCAAGCTCTGACGCAGCTGCAAGCTTAGAGCTTGATCAATCACACCTGTTCAGGTTGAGGGCAGAGCCAAGCCCAGGGGAACAGAATTATAAAACCTCGTCATTAGCTCCCAGGAGCATATTGAGATTTGGAATTGAGGCAGGAGGAGGAGAAGCAGGCTCGAGTACAGGCTGGAGTGGGTAATTGCAGTTCGGACGGCAGTTGGAGCCGTGGCCACAGAGAAAGAGGAGTCCTGGACAGCAAAGACTGGAGAGAGGAGAGAACTCCTGTAAGACATGCTGGGAGAGGCTCAGAAGCTCCAGAGAGTTGGATACCGGGTAAAGAAATTACCTACAGGTCTGGGAGAAAAGCCAGCAGACTAGGAGGAGGGAAGGCATGTCCTGTGACCAGGAATTGGCTGGAACGGAGAGAGCAGGGAACCCTTCAGTAAGAAGGAAGCCTTCACAGTTTGCACAGGTGGGAGCCCAGCACAAAAGCATTTCCGTATTGCTGCCAAGAATTAGAGGAGAGCCAAAGAAGAAACTCCAGGGCAACAGGTATTTTAAACCCCTACTGTTTTGAGGTGTGTAAAGGGAAAACACCTGAGCTTATAGAGGGAAGTTATCTGAAATCCCACAGTAACAGTTTGCAAATAAACATTGTTAGTCCTGAAGCAGAAGATATGCAGATAGACTCTAATGTTAATGACGTAGCAGATATGCAGATGGATTGCATGCTTTGTTTGGCTGACAACATTGAGTCACTGTGTTAAACCTTGAAGTAAAAGGGCAGAGACACAGCAAAGAAAAAGGAACTGTTTTGCTTTGCTACGAGAAGCTGTTTGTTTTCCTTTTTGTATTTGCTATGAGCACTGCATGTTTTTGAGACCAGAGAGTGAAGAAGCAATTACCTTAGTTATTGTATATAATCCTCATGCTAAACTCCTGGAAAACGTCCTATTTTTGTTTTGCACCAAAGTTCTATTTGTAAAGGGAATAAATCCTTGTCATTTTGCCTTAAACACTCAGACTACAATTGCTTCTTTATCAGAGAGCTTAAAAACAGTTCCCAAGAGGCCTTGCAAAAGCCACAGCTGTAGTCTCACTTTCTGCATAGAGAAATTATCATGGCAGACCAACCCTCTGCTCCCTAAGCGGAGGGCTGGCCACGTGGTGACAACCTGTAACAGGTGATCTCTGGGGACAGCAGGAATTTAGTCTTCACAACCCGCCCACCTCCCCCTAAGAGTTATATCTCTCTATCTCTCTCTCTTTCTCTCTTTCAAACTCTCTTTTGTCTCAGCTATAAACTCAACTGGAGAGGGACAGTTGGGAATGGCGGGAAGGCAGCACGCAGGTGCTGTGGGATGCTCCCAAAAGCTTTGGATGCTGGGGAGCATTCCTGTGCAGGCTCCGTCGGTCCAACGATACCCATATGTGAAGACTAAATTCCTGCTGTTCCCGGAGATCACCCGTTACAGGTGAGTAACTACGATTTTTGGTTGCTTGACCATTTACTATTCTTGCTTGGTAAGTGCAATAGTAGAGCAAAAGGAGGTAAGCATGAATTTAAAATGTATAAATTCAGTGGGAGAGAGTTTACGGAATAGGTTCAGGCACCTATGCTGTTGTTTCTGCTTTGTTGTGTATGTGAGTGGTGGCATCTGTTTTCTCCTTTTTTAGTGGCCAGATTTAGAGCCGATGATATCAGAATCTGGAGGCAGCCCCAGTGCACGGATCCTAGTTTCAGGATTGTTGCTGCAATGACCAGCCAAAGAGCAGTGGAATGGTAGGTCTCAGTGGCATAAATTCCACCCAAGCAACCCCCTCAATGTGGGGTGGGGGAGGGGGGGCGAGCCTGGGCAGAAAGGGGTCTACATAGAGGCGTTAAAACGGCATGGCAAACTTACTTGATCCTCTTTGCCACAGTGTCTCTGCTCATGCAAGTTTTCTGCAGGCCCAACGGCTGTTCCCCTCCCGGCCAAAGTCTCACAACAGCTGCACCGTGAGACTTCAGCCTGACGGGGAACAGCTGCTGGGCCTTTGGCAATCTTGCAAGAGCAGAGGCAGCATGGCAAAGAGGAGCAAATAAGTTTTCTGCTGCTGCCGCAGCATGAGGAGGGGGTGGGTGCCACGCAAGGGAAGGGCGTGCGCCACCACAATAATGGGGGGGGGGGCCTCAGCAAAATTTTGGAACTTATGCCTCTGGTAGGTCAGATCTACGTATGGGAAAAAAAATCCCTGGTTAGCTGCCAATAAATCTCATGGTATAAGAATTCCTGTAGTGCTTTCAATTGAACTGAAAGAAACAGATGAAAGCAAAAACTGCTGACTCTCCTCGAAAAACAAAGTAGCTTGGATCAAGGCGATATCCTTTTGCAAACTATTGGGCAGCTTTCATTTCTTTCATTTTTTGCAAATAGTGCATGAAGATTCTGTGTTTCATAGTAGCACTGCATAAAACTTCCCATCTTCAAGATCCTAGAGCAGTCCCCACATTGACCCATACGATACACGATAAGCCTCATTATAGTATGTATGAACCTCTTTCAATTGCTCTCTCTTGGTGATTGCAGCTGACTGAGTGTACTCCTGTTATGACCGTAGGTTGAAATTAGGGCAAGGAGCCCAAAACACTAGTCCACACCTACATATGTGTTTGATTTCCTTAAGAAGAATATGGATCTTTGGTGTGTGAGACATGCAATTTGCACTGATAGCCCCTTCTCTCATTTAAGATGATCAACTGCTAATACCCAGCATGCACCCTATACTGATATCTGATTTGCAATATCAATTCTAACACTATTCTCTACCTTGGACACTCTTGCCCTATACCTCCCACATTAGGCTTGTAAACTCCAACCTTGGTTTATTTCTAGAGTTTGCTTTCTATGTACCTGTTCCTATTTTATAGACCCATTCTGACTGACTACATACATTTTGAAATTTATGCTTTCTTCCCTTTGCTCTGCTATTGCACTTGCCAAGGAAGACTATTATTCTTCCTTGGCAAGTGAAGGAGTGGCCTAGTGGTTGGGGCAAGATACTTCAGACCGGAAGGTCAGGGGTTCAAATCCCACTAGAGGACAGCAACCTTGGGCCAGAAGGACTGGGGTTTCTAGTCCCACAGGTGCTCCTTGTGGTCTTGGGCAAGCCACTTAACCCTCCATAGCCCATGTTCCCTGTAAAATAGTTATCTCCAAGTTATAATACCCTGTTCAATGTAATTTCAGTTTGTTCAATGTAAACCGCACTGATGCAGAATAGCGCGGTATATAAGAGAATGTAAATAAATTATGTCCATTTGGAAAATACTTTGCCTCCAACCCATCAGCTCTTTGTTGCACTTAACTCTCTCTTCAAACTGCCTCTGCCTCTCGTTCCCTTTCACTTTCTGCCCAGACCTTGACTTCTTCCATGATAAAGTTTACAAGATTAGTCATTAATTCTCCATCAGGTTACTTTCTCCTCCCCCACTTTATTCACCTTTTTTTCTTTAGCCTCCTACCAGATTTTGTTGCTTTATTGTCACTCTTTACATTCCATAGAAACTGTTCCTCTCAAAGCCCAGTGACTTTACTTGATTGTTATCCTCTTTAACCTGTCAACTACTTTTGAATCTATGATCACCATCTACTCCTTGACACACTGTATACAATAGGATTTCAGAATGTTATCTTTATTTTCTTCTTAACTCTTCCTTCAGTCTTTCAATCTCTTCCTTCAGTCTCTCTAGTAATTCTTCCTTCACTGCTATCTGCTATCAGTTGGTTTACCTTAGGGATATATCTTGCGCCTTCTTCTGTACTGTTTTTATGCTGATACTCCCAGATCTACCTCTCTACACCCAGAAATTTCACGAAAAATACAATCTCAAATTTCAACCCCCTTGTCTGATATTGCCATCTGGATGTTCCAATATCACCTTAAACTTGGCCATGATGGAACTTTTTATATTTCTTCCCAAATAAACTTTCCCCTTCCCTCTTTTTCTGACTCTAGATGCCTCTGCCTATAATCTGAGTCATTTTTGAAGCCTTTCATTTCTTCTTTGCACACATCCATAACACAAACTTTGTCATTACTAAAATCCACCCTTTCTGAGCAAGCAAAACCAATATGCTTATCTACCTTTTAGTCACTTCAGGCCCGATATTGAGTTGTGAACCTATAAATATCAGTAACCCTCACAAGGATCCCAATGCACATCCAAATCTCACCACAACTCCTTATACTGACAAGACACAATAATAATGAATAGCAATAAACCTAGCCCAGAGTGTTAACTAATGCCACCAACACAGCAACCCACAAATCTCCCGACCTGTACTCAAGAGAGGAAAAAAGACCTCAGTATCCCCCCCTTCCCCCATGCCACAGCAAGACCCAAAAAGAACAGAGGGTGAGTCAAACCAGAAACGCAACAGCTGAGACTGGTGAGAGCTTGATACATCAAAGGTCAACAAAAAACCCTCTCTGACAGACGTCGACCAAAAGGTCCAAAATCAACATACAGCTCCACATAAAGAAGTGGCCATATGCAATCCTTGAGTACAGGTCCGATATTGAGTTGGACAGGTTATGCGCCCCTACGTTGCATAGCCCTGCCCACTGGCCCTTAACCCCAGATATTCAATGCTGGGGCCATATGCAGCCCCAGCATTGAATATCCAGAGATCGCTGTCCGGTTAGCTCCTGCGCCTTAAAGATAGTGAGGGTTTTCCTCACCTATCTTTAAGGCGCAGATCGCTAACCGGGCAGCATGTAATATCGCTGCTGCCCGATTAGTGCTTGGCGGCACCTCTGCTCTACCCCTGCACACCCAGATGCCATGTAAATGCCCTTCGAATATCAGGCCCTTCATGTTTAGTCTACTATAGCCTGGTCCCCCAGTAAACCTCCTTTCTCTACTAATCAAAAGTTCAGCTGCCTGGCTATTCTTTAGCATCACCATGACCATGGAACCCCCCTCCTTAGGTCAGGACATTGACTCTTCAGTCACTTCTACAAAAACGTCAAGCTGGTGTTTCATTCACTGCTCTTCATTACCGATTTTCTTGTTCCCCTCTCTCCCTACACACTTTTTCGTGAATGCCATTCATCAAGCTTTTTCTGCACCTTCTTCATGTCCAAATCCCAACTCCATCCTTTCCTCTTTTCTGCACTGTCACTGGAACAGATTTCCCTAGTCAGTGCATCGTGCTATCTGTATTTACACTCGTAAACCACTCGGGTCCGATAATGTGCTAGGTGGTATATAACACCCCTAACATACAGCACTTTGAGAAATATATAATATAATATTATAAACAAAGTATACAGTATAAAGTATAGCCCCATTAGCCCACTGGCTCAAATGCTTTCATAAAAGGCCAGGCCCAGACCAGTCCTCACCTTTTGAGGTTACTTTTGAGCTTTAACTACTTCTCTAGTAGAAATACATTTTTATAGGTTTTTTTGTTTGCCAGGTATAATTGTCTTGATTAGATTGTAAGCTCCAATGTGTAGGAACTCGCTCTAATGTGTATATATTGTAGCATTGTACTGCTTTTAGTAGCATCCCGTTTTATCCTGATCATGTTTTCTGAGCAGCAGATTCCATGTGTTAATTACTAGGCAAAGTTCAACGAAGCGAACACCTCACTTAAGAGTTCCTCCGGGGTATTTCAGCAGTCTCACCTAAATACTCATTAGATGGTATGTTTTCAGCTCAGGAGTCGTCATTCTGATAAACTGTTAGTGACAGTATGGATGGCGCAACCTGAAAGCTAGAAATTATTTTCAAGCCAAGCCTCGAAATAAGGACAATTTAGGATACTAGGGCATCAAATATCAATAAATGACCAGGCTATGACAATATATCTGACCAAAGAACTTATTTTTATATAATCACAAAGGAGATATCCCAAACACGAATGGCTACAATTTTCTCATCTACTGAAAAATCAGAAACGTAAGACTAGCACGAGCAAAAACATTTAAAATAAATGTGGCCGTCCTTTAAAATAGAGAGATGCTTTTTATTGCATTTACCTCTAAAGTGATAGTAGTCACTAATGATGTTGAAAATTTCTATGAAGCCACTCCAACTGCTGATGTGGTGTTCCTGATCAGAATCTCTAACATGCACTATACTGGTACACGTAAATCATAAACATAATATGACCCACTAAAGAATAAACCTGACAGAAGTTCTATACAGGACGCATGAATCCTGCTTTCACGAATGTGCATGTATCCGCACATACAGAGGGATATAAAAAAAAAATATTCTGTTGACATCCTCATTAATCTCTTGACACATTCTTAAAATGTTCTGTGAATAAGATACAACGTTTATTAGAGAAGTACATGCCAGCGGTGAGCGTGTAGTTTGAAGCAACATAACATTTATCATTTTGGCAGATGCCAGAATCTGAGATGTTGTTATAGAGAGTTGCTGAGACTCATCAAGCTTATAGTCCGAAGCTACGCATACAAGTTGGCACAAATGATAGTGCTAGGTATCTTTCTGAATATATTGACAGCGATTTCCTGGCTCTGGGAGAAAGAAAGGGTGAAGCAGATAGATGCATACGGTATGTTCTTGTCAGTCCTCCATGGTGAGGGTAAAGGCTGGAGATGAATGCATAGCCATGTGGATAATGACACATGACCATTAGGATTCCTGGACCATGGGATGATTTACCAAGAGCTGCTGTGCAGAGATGGTATCCATCTAACAAAGAAGTGGTGAAGTGTCTTCTGCAGCAGACTGCCTAACCAACTGAAGAAGACTTTAAACTAGGTTCATCAGGGATGGGAGAACAAAGCCTTTAGGAAAGTAAAAGCCCAAACATAAATAAAACATTAAAAGGGCAACATCTGGAAAGCAGTAATGCCTGAGGTATGGGAAATAAGACTCTGGATCTAGGTTCTGGGTTGACTTGGATTTAGTGGCAGTTACAGAGATGTTCATGGAGAACCAGAGTGGGGGATGATTATACCAGGTTATAATTTAAGCTTTATTAATTTTCCAATATAATCCAGAATAAACTGAATATGAATGAATAAAGAAATATATAATAACCACAATTATGACAGGAAATAACAAACAAACTGGTATAGACCCCAATATACTAGACCACAATATGGTCCCAAGAAAAAAGAAATATTATACAAAGTAATAACATAAAATCCTATCCAAAAGACCTTCCCAGAGGAGCAAAGAAGTTATTTATATGGCAGCCGGTATGGGATTTAAACCCCAACCCCCTCCCTTCCCGGAAGAAATACAATCAATTGTTGGGGTTCAAAAAAAGAAAATGCTTAGAATTATATAACACAGAACATTTACATGGGTACTTTAATTTAAATTGCACACCCAAATCGAGAGACCTCTGGCGTAAAGCCAAGAATTCTCTCCGTCTTCTTTGGGTATCCCTTGATAAATCCAAAAAAATCAATATTTTTGACCCCATAAATTGAGAAACAGACATTTTAAGGAAATACAATCTCAAGACAGAGTTTCGATCAGACTCAAATACAAAAGAGACCAGAAGAGTAGCCTGATGGGTCACCACCTCCAAGGAACTTTCCAAAAACTCCGACAGAACTAACCGGTCTTTCTCCGCCACTCCTTCGGGACCCTTCTCACCGCTGACCAATCCAAAAGAAATAGAGACATATTGAGCACGAGTAATTGGAGGCAAAGAGTCAGCAGGCATGAGAAGTACCTCAGTAAGATATTTACGGATCAGAAGCATAGAATCTAACAAAGGAGATCTAGGAAAGTTTAAAAACCTCAGATTATTCTTCCTCAATTGGTTGTCCAGATACTGCATACACCGAGCTGTAATCAACCAATCCTTGGACTGGATATCCCCCAAGTTCTTAAGCTCTTCCACTTGGGCTTCTAACCGTGAGACTCTAGTGGTCTGCTCTGCCAAATTCGAGTCTAACGTTCCAATCTGAACTTTTAATACAGAAACTTCCTGAGATAAAACAGCCACTAAAGGCAACAAGGACTTCTGTAGGGCTGAGATAGCTTCCCACAAGCTATCTAAAGTAACAATTGCCGGTTTTTCCAAACTAGACAGCACGGGAACTCCCAAAGCTGCAGGGGACCCAAAAATCAACGGGTCTACCTCTCCGCCTGCTCCATCTGCTTGCAAAATCTCTCCTCCACCAGATGGAGCCACAGGACAGCTCGAGCTCTGCTTCGTGGAGGCGCCCCACCTGCATCCAAATCCCGAAACATAGAGGGATCACCTGCAGACAACTCCTCCACGACTCTCCTTCCGGGCTGTGGTGGCAATTTCTGTACGGGGCTCAACACCATCCCATTGCTCAGATCCATCGATGATCTTGAAGGGTCTGCCGAAGCCAAAGACGCCACCATGGGAGAAAAGAACTCCAGAATCGAAGCCTGAGTCAGGCCAGCAGCAGGTGAAGAGGTATCGGGGGGCTTTGCTGTACGCTGCTTCCTCTTCTTCCCCATTTAGCCGTAACAGACTCGCGGAGCTCAGACCTCTCTTTTTGGCATCTACTCCTCCGCCGCCATCTTGGGACCTCACCGGGTTATAATCTATTCAGGAAGGACAGGGTAGGATACCGTTAGGAGCTACCACCATCTGGATCAGACTGCCTGTTTGTCCTGCACAGCTGAGTTACGTATCATCAAGCAGCTCTTTGCCTGATCACATCTAAGGCATTCCCTTGCTTAATCTACCAGTCGTGTCTAGGGGGAGGAGCCTTGATACCATTAGAAGCTGCCACCGTCAGGCGTGCCCACGTCTTGCGAGCCTGCGCCTGAGGGCCTCGCCAGAGGGCCCTTTGGCGTGGCCCTTAGGCGGGGACGTGATAAGATACACGCGAAACTATCAACAACAAAAGTAAGAAAACTAATGGTAAACTACTAAGTCATATCAATAATTCATCAACCTACCCTAATAATTCAATTTAAAAACCTACCTAATCTATTCTTCCTCCCAATTAAAGCAAATGTTAGAAAGTTTAATGCATTGAATGTAATCATATGAAATTTTAAGCGTATATCTTCTTAATAATTAAACTAACTCGTATCACTAACTGCTTAAAAGTTCATTTTAGTTTTTTAAACATGCATACAACTTATCAATTTATACTTCTATATTTTAATATGTTATTCCTTACACAGCAAGCTTTACCAAACGCTGTAGTAGTTAGTGAAAATATTTTTATTATTTTCTCACCAAATATAGAGATCAGTTACAATGAAAAGAAAATCAGGAACAAAGAGAAACGTTTACATCATTCAAAGGAAATATAAACATGATACAGTCCACATTATGGGAGCAAGACTGGATAAACAATGTAGAAACAAGTTAGGAAATCTAGGCCTGTTTGGCCCACTCATTGAAGGGATAATTATTAATCAGACTACTTAAACCCCAACAACACCCTGTCGGTCCATCAGAAATTTCTCCAAATGCCCCACATCCACAAAAGTAAAGGAGGCGCCATCAAAATGGATGACACACTTACAGGGGAATCTCAGAAAAAATGTGGCTCCCAATGCAATTACGCGGGGCTTCAAAGATAAAAACTGCCTCCGCCGCATGTGGGTAGCACGGGATCCATCCGGGAAAATGTTAACTACCTGCCCACAAAATTTAACAGCTTTAACTCTAAAATATGCTTTAAGGATTCTCTGCTTAATTGCCACTGAAGAAAAAGTGACAAGCAGAGTAGACCGTAATGAAATAATCTCCACAGAATCTTCAATAAAGGCGGTAAGGTTAGAAATGGAGGGGGTTATGTCATCCAAATCTCCTTCCGCTGGGTTAACCTTTTTCAAGGAGGAAGGGATATAATAAATCGGAGATACTTCTATAATATCAGGAATGGCTAGAATTTCTTTGAAATATTTATCTAATAAGATTTTAGCAGATAACAATGGTGATTGAGGAAAGTTTAAAAACCTACGATTACATATCCTCATAGAATTTTCCAGGGACTCTATTTTTGAATGTAAAAATAAAGAATCCTTAATACCAGCTGCAATAGCCGAATGAAGCGGAGCCACCTGGGATTCTATTTTAGAAGAAGCCAGACCCATAGAGGACACCCTTTCATCTAGTTGCTGCAGAGCTACTGCAGCAACTTGAGTAAAGGTGCATAAGGAATTAAATTTTGCAGATACTTTCACATCAATACATTTTAGCGCACCCCACACATCCTTTAAGGTCACCTCAGCGCCCGATGATAATTCCGGAAGTTCCAAACAAACCTCAGGAGTCAAACATGGAACTGGAATCGGTAAACTCACCCTTCCCTTTGAATCCCCATTCGCCCCAGGCAGTAAAAGGGCAGGAGGACCTGACTCAGGGCAAGGAGGGGGGGATCCTCCCGTCGGGGCTCAAAGAAACCCCGTCGGGAGAGGACTGAGCCAGGGGAGGGGTAAGAGCAACTAGATGTTTATCCATGGGACCGACCGGCTTGGAACTCCTGGTATCGGTCCCAGGAGTTTTATTGCCCGTCTTGGCCTTTTGCTTACCCATTACCTTACTAATAAAAAGTAAAGAAAGGAAGTACTTATCTGGGAAGGAACCGACCATACAAGCAACAAACAAATTGCAAAATGCTACAATTGGGGCCACGACGCCTCCTCTCAATACAGCGAAGCGGCATCGAAGGGGCGTCTAATGGGCAGTACCTGCCCCTTTAGACACGCCCCTTTAGAGCACACTCCGCGGACACGCTCCACGGTCACGATGGAAAGATAAATTTAAGGAGAAGGAAAAAGACCCCAGCAGGGGAAGACTGTCCCGGGTGTGCCTGCCCGATCTCAAAGGCGGCGTTGCCTCCACCGGAACAGTCCAGTAGTCTCAGACACAGTCTCCTGGATCCGGCACCCCTCTCTCCACTCCAATCGCGCTCCAAGGGAGAAGATGTTCCAGCGAACTTTTAAAGCTCCCTCCAAGACCCCAGCAGGGGAAGACTGTCCCGGGCGTGCCTGCCCGATCTCAAAGGCGGCGTTGCCTCCACCGGAACAGTCCAGTAGTCTCAGACACAGTCTCCTGGATCCAGCACCCCTCTCTCCACTCCAATCGTGCTCCCAACGCTGTAGTAGTTAATCCTATTCCTCCAAACTATGCTAGGTATAATAATAATTGTTTCAAACAACTTCATCATCATAATCAAAAACGTAAGAAATTAAATAAAATCCATTCTTCATCATCTAAACACAGCGCTAGAAATCCAGTCCTTTATTCACCCATTAAGTGTGTTTTAATGAATGCAAGGTCAATACGGAATAAAGCAAACATTATCTATGATTATATTAAAAATCAAAAGCTTGATATCATTTGCATCACTAAAACCTGGTTAAAAGACACAGATCAAATTATTTTAAACCAAATTACCCCTTTAGATTATGATATATTTAATTGTCCTAGAGAACATAAAAAAAGGAGGAGGAATCTTAATATTAACAAAAACAACCTTTAAGTTTAAAGCTATTACAACTAACAATTCAACTGAAACAACTTCAATTATTATATCAAATCACCACCTCAATGTTTGCCTCACATATAGACCACCTAATGCTGCTAAGGATCACCTCTCAAAAATTTTAGAATTAATTTGCACTCATAGCTCTCAAATTAAACCATTAATTGCATTAGGTGATTACAATCTATCATCATCACCTTCTAATGAGAACAGATCCTTCTTGAAAGCACTGAAATCTTTAGGTTATCAACAGATAATCCAGCCTACACACCAACATGGAACCACTCCTGATCTAATTTTTTGCCCTGAGCAACTCTTTTCACAAAACCAAATTACAGTCCCAAAAACTACCCCAGTACCTTGTTCTGATCATTATATTATCTCGTTTACCTTGCAACTACAAACATCCCCTAACAACTTAAAAGATGATTACAAGACTAGAAAATTTACAGCTTTCCATAAAGAGGATTTTCTTAAGGACATTGTTACACAATTGCAACAAAATTGAACTGAACTGGATAAAGCTATAGAAAATTGGAATAATATCATTTCAAATGCTGCGCTAGCCCCAAAAAATAATAAAGTACAAATGCGTAGGAAGAAGAGCGCACCATGGTATTCTAGTGAAATCAGAGAGGCAAAGCGCCTGCTAAGAAAACTTGAGCGCAAATGGAGACTAACTAAATCTCAAGATGTAAAATTCCTATTTAATGTAAAACAAATGGAATATAATAAATCAATAAATGACCGTAAACAACAATATCATACAAATCTAATAATGAAAGCAACTAGCAAACCAAGGGAACTATTCAACATTGTTCAACAACTTACAAAAGTGACCACTTTATATGGTGATCCTCAAATAGACCCCCAAAAATTTGCAAATTACCTGATAAGCAAGAATGCTATTTCGTCAAACAACTTATCTACATCACAATTCTACCAATTTTGGTTTAAACCTTGCACTGAATCCACAAAAGTCTGGAAGGATTTTTCTTTACCAACTTTAAAACAGATTGAAAATATAATCAGCACACTTAATACAACAACTTCACCAGCTGACCCATGTCCGGTAGAATGGATTAAAAGTACTAAAAATCATATTAGCTTTCACATTTTAAATTTTGTAAATAATTCTTTAAAACAAGGTTACTTACCACCTATACTAAGGAGTGCTATAATTTGACCAGTCTATAAAGGGAAATCACTGGACATCACTGACCCTAAGTCATTCTGTCCTATTTCGAGTTTACCATTTATCTCAAAAATTATAGAAAAAAGTAGTGCAAAATCAGCTGCAAGATCACACTGACTCGTATGTCCCTTTGGATATACATCAGCATGGATTTAAACCTAATCACAATGTGGAAACTCTACGTATTTCTCTCTTTGATGATCTTATAACAGGCCTTGAAAAAAAATACGTTATTTCTGTTAATCTTCATCGATGTCTCAGCAGCTTTTGATACTGTGTCTCACACAATAATGTTACAATGTCTACAAGATATTGGCTTATGCAACAATACATTAAAATGGTTTGCCTCTTATCTAACTAATCGTACGCAGTTAGTAAAATATGGTGACAAAAAATCCTCTCAATTTTCGATTGGACAAGGCATACCTCAAGGTTCAGTTTTATCATCTATTCTCTTTAATATTTATATTCAACCCATATGTCAAATTATTAATCTTCATGAAATTAATTATCATTTATATGCTGATGACATTATGGTTTATACTATAATTGACCAAAATAGCTTTGATACAACAAAAATTAATAACTGTTTGGCTGATATGAATGATTGGCTTAATAACAACAACTTAAAAATAAATCCTGACAAAACAGAAGCAATGTTTATATCTAAATGCCAGTCCTTAAAACTACCAATTGAAATTAATTTATTAAATAAAGAAATAAAAATTAAAGATGAAGTAAGATATTTAGGTGTAACATTAGATAAATATTAAAATTTAAAATCTCATATAAACAAAATTGCGTCAAAAGCATACCATCATTTAAAGATTATAAGAAGACTAAAACCAATACTAAATACAAATCACTTTCGCAAGGTATGTCAGGCAGTCATAACACCTGTACTTGATTTTGGAAACATCTTGTATCAAGGTCTTCCTAAACACTCTATCCATCCTCTCCAATTAGTTCAGAACACCACTGCGCGTATTATAACTTGCTCTACAAAATTTGAACGCATAACTCCTGTCCTTAAACAGTTACATTTCCTTCCGGTTATTGCAAGGGCAAAATATAAAAACCTAATGACTATTTTCAAAAATTTTCACCAATCCTCAGCGGATATTCTACAATCTATTATTTCAAAAGACAAGAGCATAAGACTAAGACGATCTCAAAATATCAATAAACTTAATACTCCTTTGAACTTCAACAAATCAAAACAAATGACTTCTAAAAGAGCGTTTTTCTTTATGGCACCAGAGTTATGGAATTCTAGTCCTGAAGACTTAAGAACTCAGGAAGACCTTAAGGACTTTCGCAAATCTTTAAAGACTTACTTATTTATAGAATCATTTGCTGAAATAACTTAAATTAACCATTATGAATATTTAATTTCATTATGATATAGTACTATAACATACTGTTTTGTTTTGTATTTATATTGTAATGTATCGTTTTTGTTTTCCCATACCCTCAATATGTAAGCCTTTGTTGTCTTGTCAACCGATTTGATTGAAGGATAAGGCGGTATACAAAACTGGTTAAATAAATAAATTAAATGCAAAAAATACTAATAAAGCAATAGAACTGCCGGATAAGGAAGAGACACGGTGGGCTAATCTGGATAGTGGTAATGGAACATCTATTTTGATTGGTATGATATACAGACCTTTTTCACAGGCAGAAGTGGACGGAGCTTAAGTTGAAGATATTCACAACGGGGAGGGGGCATGGTCAGTGCCAGCGACTAGTGCTGCTAACGCAACTGGCCACCTGCGCTGAAATTTAAACCTGGATATTCAATGCCGGGGTCATATCCGATCCCAACGTTGAATATCCGGGTTCACCACATTGCCACACAGCTACTTGGCAGTGGCGATATTGAGCTACTGTCTGTTTTGCTAACAGAAAAAATTAGGCCAGGGCTACTGTACCTCACTTTCATTGCACGGTTAGCGATGAGTGCTGTCTCCACTCCACGCCGCGCCGCGATGCCCACAGAACACCTCAATGCTCACCGCTTAGCATTAGAGTGTGTAGCAGTTAGTGCCACTGAATATCCCACAGAGAGGCATTTACAGGTCTGCAAACCATGTCCATGCCTTTGAAAATGCCCCCCAATATTTCTATGAAAGGAGAGGTGCTACTGCACTGTCATTTAAAAGCAGGGAGATCTTAGATTCTCTAAAGGAAGAACTATTCAGGCAACTAGTACCTGAACCCATGCAAGTGGGGGCCATACGGAACCTAGTACCTGAACCCATGTAGGAGGGGGCCATATGGAACCTTGTGCTTAGAATGGGGAGAGTTTTATGGTGTTGTAATGGGAGAACATCTGGCAGCCAGTGATCATCGGATGGTGTGGTTCAGTATGGTCGCAGCAGCTCATACCACATAAGACTAATTTGATCAAGACTTGAGTTACAGACCATTTCCAAATGAAAGGAAAAAGGATAATAAAGTATGATCAGATCATGGTACCAGGATTGTCTTTACAACCGACCGATACAAGAGACAGAATTTCTGCAGAATAAAAAGTCCAAGCAATGGTCTCCCTGATGAGTTGGTACATCGACCAAATGAGAGTGGTACAGGGATCCCATCATCTCCAAAACATCAATGTCTGAAGTAGACAAGGCAGCCCAATCTATAGGGATATCGAAATCGCCCAGAATAAAATAATTAGAAAGCTTAACCTCCAAAGTTTATTTTATTTATTTTATTTTATTTATAGTCTTTTTTATACCGCGCTATTCAGCATCAGCGCGGTTTACAGTAAACAATGAACATACACATTTCCAATAGTACTTTGTGTTTACATATGAACAGGAGATTCAACTTGGCTAACAGGGGAACTATATACAATAACAATATATACAAATCACAGAATAGTCATGTGCTCGTATGGTTTCAGGCAGTGGAGATATTGGTGGATTCAGCAGTTTGTACTGAGCTTCTATTGATTTCCGGGTAATATAGGAGGAAGAGGTAGTGTTTCACGGCTTTTCTGAATTGGAATATGTCTGTGATTGTTCGGATGTGGTGAGGGAGGTTATTCCAGATCATTGGTGCATAAAATTTGTAGGCCCTGCTGGATGTTGACTTGGTGCATTTAGTTATTGATTTTGGGACTATCAAGGTGTTTTGGGCTACTGACCTTCTGTCTCTATTGTGGGGTGTTATCTGGATTAGCTCAGTTAGTGATGCTGACGAGAGACCTTTGGTGGCTTTGAAGGTGATTAGCAAGGTCTTAAATGTAATTCTACCTTGAATCGGAAGCCAGTGGAGTTGTTTCATAATGGGTGAGATATGGTCTTTCATGGATGCTCCGTGTAGAACTCTTGCTGCGGTGTTCATTGCCATTTGCAGTGGGTTTAGAGTGGTTTGAGGGAGTCCCTGTAGTATTGCATTCGCAAAATCAAAATGCGGAATGATTAGTGCCTGATAGATGGTTCTGAAATCATCAGGCTCAAGCAGAGATCGCAGGTATCTAAGGGATCTAATTTTATGATATACTGCCCTTACAGTGTTACTTATATGCGCTTGCATATTTAGGTTCTGGTCTAGTGTGACGCCGAGGTACCTGATCGCGGATTTGATCTGGAGGTCTGCGTCCTTCACTTTTAGTACTGCCGGTGCTGTGAAGTTGCGGTTCCTTGTAATGAACATCACCTCCGTCTTCTTGTGTTGAGTCCGGAGGTTTTGGGATTGTAGCCAATTGGATATTTCATTTATGCAGCATGTTATTGATGAGAGGTCGGGGTTTTCTGTTGAAAAAGGCGTGTATAATAGCACATCATCTGCGTATATCATGCAGTTAACGTTGAAAGACCGGATCAGGTTGCAGATAGGTTGCATGTATATGTTGAATAGCAAGGCGGAGAGGGAGGATCCTTGTGGGACACCTTGGCTTTGGTGGAATGGATCTGATGATGTGTCTCTGGATCGTACCTGCTGCCATCTGTCCGAGAGGTAGGACCTGCACCACTCGAGTGCTTTACCGGAGATTCCTTTCTCTTTGAGGCGTTCTAGGAGGCGTTCATGGCTCACGGAGTCGAATGCTGCCGCAATGTCAAGGAAGACAAGAACAAAGCCTTGGCGGGCATTGTCAATGCCTGATATTATGCTGCTGAAGAGTGTGGTAAGAAGGGTTTCAACCCCGTGGGCTTCTCTAAATCCATGTTGGCATGGATCCAGTGGTGCATTGGAATCAATGTGATCTTGTATTTGTCTCTGAACTTCCTTTTCCATTATTTTTGCTAGCATTGGTATGCTTGCTATCGGTCTGTAGGATTCCGGTTTCTGTTGGTCGAATTTGTTGTTTTTTAGTAGAGGTCTTATTGATGTGTGTTTGAGGGTGCGTGGGAAAGCACCTGTTGTAAACGATTGTTCCATGAGTCTGGATATGAGGGGACTGAGGTCAGTCCGTAGTTCTTTGATCCAGAAAGCCGGGCATGGATCAGATTGTGCGGTAGTTGTGTTGATGGCTGTTATGGTGTCTTCAATGCGTTGTTTGGATGGAGTCGTGAAGGTAGTGAGTGGTTTTTGAATGTAAGGCTGAGAGATAGTGCTGGATGCAGGGTTGTTGTTTATCTGACAGAGTTTGGTTTGAAGATAGTCCGCATATGTTTGAGGATGGATTCCATTTGCTTGTTCTGATGCAGGTTCTGTTGTAAGTCGCTTAACAAGGGTAAACAGGTCGTGAGGTTTGTTGAGGGATCTTTTTAAGGTGTCGGTGTGGTAACGTCTCATGGATTCAGTCACTGCGGTACGGTGCGCTGTGAGTTGTAAATTGTAAGCATTTTGGTCTACTTCTGAGCGTGAGCGGCGCCAGCGTCTCTCAAGTTTTCTTAGTGTCGCGAGTGAGGCTTTCAACTCAGTAGAGTACCAGGTTGCTGTGTGTCGTTTCCCTTGAGATTTGTTATTTGATGGGCGAACAGCGATTGAGCTGAGTATCTCATTCCAGTCGGAGACTAGTTCGTCTGGGTTCTGTGCTGGTGAGGTTATTAGTGGGGTTGCTGATTTCAGGATTAGTTCTTTGTTGAATGGTTGGAATCTTCTTGGTGGATTGCTGGATTGACCGACTGCTGTGTTTTCTTCCTTTTGGCCATGGCTTGGCTGAGGAATTTGGAATAGGATTAATGAGTGATCTGACCATGGAACTGCAGTGATTGATGGTTCAGGGATGGTTGGTCCTCTGATTGTTGCGTCTGTTGTGAATATTAGATCTAGCATGCCTCCTTTTATATGGGTAGGTTCCTTGATTAGTTGGCTGTATCCTAGATCCTTCAGGGCTTCGAGAAACGCCTTTGAGTGAGAGTCTTGCAGGGAGGGAGGTTGAAATCTCCTAGTACCCAGTTTGTTCTATGCGGGCTCTGGGAGTTTGCGGCCATGTCGATTATTGTTGCTAGTGCATCTGGATCAGACGATGGAGCTCTGTAAAGTAGATTGATGGAGGAACACTTATTCTGTATCGAGATTGTGTCTAGGAGCGGCAAGCTGGTTGCTTCCTTTATGTTGAATTGAAGGTCAGATCTGGTAATTGCGAGGACGCCACCTCCTCTTTTGCCGGATCTGTGACATGTATGTACAGAGAAGTTAGCGGGCAGGAGCTGGTTGAGTAGCACGTTGTCATCACAGGAAAGCCATGTCTCGGTGATCAGTAGTAGGTCAAGGTTGTGTAGTAATATCATATCTGAGATGACCGGCCATTTTTACGTACAGATCGGGCATTTACAAGGGCGCATTTCACGATTCGGGGGAGGGGGTTTTCTCCCTGTTTCTTCTTCTTGCTGTGCTGTAATGATACCTGCAGGAGGTGGTGGTGGTGGGTTTTAATGGTTTCTCGTGGTTCATAGAAGGGGGCATCTGTCCACCTCCTTCTATAACTGTGGATAGTTGGTATGTGATTGTTGTTAGCATGTAGGCCAGTGACATTGCTTAGGCCTGTAGCGAGGAGGTAGAGGGCAATTGTGATGATGCAGGGTAGGGCCATTTTGTGTGCTTTGTTGCGGTATGGATCTGGGTTGAGATGTTGTTGGTGGTGGTGGGTCAGGTATGCTACCTGGTTGTGATATTCTTGTTCTAGCTTTGGTCTAGTTGTAGGAAGGTTGCGGTTTTTGGTGAGGCTTCCAATCTATTGGGGGTTTATAGGAGCTTGCATATTGCAATTTACATCATAGGACGGAGATTTCAGAATTTTAAGTTGCGTCTACACAGTCTGCTAGTGGTGGTTGCAGTGGTAGCTGATGGCAGATAGTGGCCGGTAATGATAGATAACTGCATATTACACAAGTATACTGAGACGGACTAAGTAGGACTGGCTGGTTACATAGGTTATACAACCTACCTTGGAGGTAATTGTAAAGTATATAAGTATTCCCAAAGTCCATCAGGAACAGTGAGCAAAGTACAGGACAATAAACCAAGCAAATTGCCTAGTTTTTAAAGGGCAAAAGTAAATATTCAAGATCCTTCCTAGCATCCGAACTTAGATAAGAAAATATTCCCCTGAAATAGGCATTCATGTTGAAACATCTAAGTCGGCAGGGGCAATGTATGGATGAGAGGTGCCCTAGGCAAGCCCTCTATCCTGCCACCCTCCTTTTCTGTTGCTGTCACCACTTCCATTACTGCAGTGGTAGTGGGGCACCCTGGGATGCCAGCACTATAGACTGCTGCCTTGTTTACCTAGTGGTAGCACCGACCCTGTAGGTTGGTCAATATTCAAAACCATTTATGTGCTCAGAATCCAGTGTTGACTAGACACATGGTTTCTATAAATGTGTCAGCTCAGAGAATGGATAAGTTATGGCTACAAAATATAACATATGGCCAAACGTTTAACTATACAACTTGGGATGTGATTAGGAGCTGTTGGGGGACAAGGTCAGAAGTTACATGGTGTCAAACCTTCACCCACTCCCCAACCTTGTGAGCTAAGGAGGGATAGGCCTTGTGTAGTTGTGGGGGCCAAATGATTATACGGTGACAAGAAACTTTATTTGTCTTCAAGGATTTTTATTTCCCCACTCCGTGAGAGAGACAGGAACAGAAAAGATCAGTAAATCAGGAATCATGCAAACAGAGGCTTACAGTATTGTGCTTCAACAAAACTTCTCATATGGAAAAACACATTGCTTCATGTGTTTTCTCCGTGCAAAATATATACAGGTGCTCAGGTAAGAAGCGTATTTGCTCTCTTTAGCAATTATATCACAGTCCAGCATACATTCAATGTTAGGATATGCTTTCCTTTCAATTGCACTAAACAATACTTCTTGTCAGGTACTTTTTTAGCAATTCTGGATTAGCATAACCAGAATAAAAGTCAGGTATAATCATTCAAGCTTTTGTCTCGTCGGTTCTCTCTATTAATCCTACAGAGCAATCCATCGGTTGATGGATGTCAATCATGGGCACTTGGGCTTGGGGAATACTCTTGCCTTCAGGATTATTCACTGCTTGAAGAATAGCTTGTTGTGAAATGACTCTTTCATTCAAGAGTTGTCTAAGATCACTTAAGAGTTGTTCTGCTTGTTTCCTAGCAGGACTCAACGGTAAAGCTTCTCCTTGTTTAAACAGCTGATTATCTGCATCTGGTGAGCAAACACTGCTTTCCCTATTCAGACAGTCTATGCCCGAGGTAGAGATTCCCTTCCCCCACTTCTCTCTGTTAATGAATGGTGGAATCTCACGTTCGTTTGCAGCAGCTCTATTTCTAAGGAAGGCTTCAAAAGTAAGACTTTCTACATCAGGATAACCTGGTCTCTTTGTAAACAGCTGGGCTGTATTTCTTTCCTCAGCTTGTTTGTTAAGAACAGGTATTACTGGCTGAGTAAAACTTGGCTTGCATGGAGAGTTTCCAGGGTAAAACAAACTTCCTTTATATCCCCTGAAACTATCCTCTCCACTATAAACAGGAGTCTCTCTTCCTGGCATATACCACTTATCAGAAGGATTAAAAATAGCAGGTACCTTCAAATGAGACTGCTCAGGAACTGTCTTGCCAGCATGCTTTTCTCTCCAGGGATAAAAACTGCTTTTCAACAACGTATGCTTTTCTCCTCGTGTTGGATTAGCTTCCCTTCTGTTGCAGCTGGGCACAGCTTCTGTAGCCAGGTCAAAGGGTCCTGCAGTCTGTGGAACTTCCTGCCTTCCCAATACCTCTTGCTTTCTCTCCTGTGGATTTAAAGCAAACTCTCTCCTCAATCCACTAGCAGTGCTTACTCCTTCACTCCTTCGTGACAGCCTCTGGCTTGGTCCTGTTCCTCCATTCGTTCTAGTCCTTCTGCTCCTCTCTCTTGAGTGTTCCCTCTCTCTGTTTAAGAAGGATCCCTTACTCTGGGATGCCCGCCTCCTCCTAGGGCGTGCCCAATCCCTAGCTCCGCTTCTCTCCTCCTGTGAGGTGAGCTGATTGGCTGCCTGAAGGCTATGCTGAGAGTGGGAATTTCTTCTTTTCCCTGCAATACTGGACTCTACCAGGGGGTCAGTATCGGTCTCCATGGCCTCCGCGCCTGGCGCTGCGTCACAATGGATAGTGACAATATTCAGTTGCTATTTATATAGGGGGTCATTCTGTGCTGGCCGTCCACCTGCTGTATGGCCGGTCAGAATCGGGGCGTTCAGCGGTAGACCCTATTCTGATCTTGTGGGGCTAGACGTGCTTGCAGGATCAGAATTGGGTCTATCAGCCTGGACGTGCAGGCCTGGCCCCGAATCCGATCGGCAGCACTTCTTGCACCTACCCAGCTAACAGCCAGGCACCAGAATGGAGCCGCAGTGCCATGGCATCCTGTCTCCATTCTGGAGCCATGATCACAGCCAACAACGACAAACTTCTTTCCCCACAGCCCGACCCCCGATCTGACCTTACATGTGCAGGGTTGGGCTATGGGGAACCCTTTGCACCCCACACCTCTTTGTCTCTGCCGGGCTGAGCGGTCCATCCACATCCAGTGGGACTTATTCCACCTCTGATGTGGAATATGTCCCCCATCTACCAAGCCGACCCTGGACATACAGGGCCAACTGCAGAATCGGCCCTGTATGTCTAGGGTCAGGCACTGCCCACTGCCTGCCCTCACTCTTCTCTTGGCCTACCCCCTCCCGCCCACAAACAGAGCTTCCTGTACAAGTACACTGTACGTGCGGGGAGCTCTGTCCCCGGCAGCACGATCCAGGCATTTAGTGGGTCTGAACGTCTGGATCGGACGTCCAGACCCACTAAACACAGGTCAGAATAGACCCCCATAACTTATATAGATATGTCTGAATGCAAAAATAGTATGGCTAAAGATAAGTTATCTGTGTAACTCTGTTCATGTATATCCAGTGGTCCAGCTTATTCATATAAATTGCCAAAATACGTTCCTAAATATTGTCAACTTATCCACATATCTGTATGCAGTCACTGGACAGGTGAATAGCAGTCCCCATATTCATTATGAGTTAGTGATTTGCATTAAATTGCATTAAATAAATTTAATGAATTGATTTTGTGGTTTGTACAATGGTTATAGTTTATAAGTAATTTATTAATCCCTTGTTGATTGTCTTTAGAATGTATTGTTCAATAGCCCAATATAACCAATGGCCTTTACTACCTTGTTGGACAGACTGTTGGGCTATGTTGATATTTATCGGTTGTCATTTATTATGTACTATGTACTGATTTCTGTTGGCTCACAATTTATTTATTTATTTTAGCTTCTGCTCTAGTTTTTATTGTTCTTTTTTTTTTTGCCTCACCGCCGTGTGTGATAAAACATTGAAGTCTCACTGTATGTTATTTGCAAGATGTTTAAGGTATTATTTGCACAGTAGTTCTCATTAAGTCGAAAGTAATACCATGCTTTACTCATTATTTTGTTTACATAATAATTGTTTTCAGGGCCATAGATTAACAAATAAGAGGGCATATGCAAATTTTAATATGCTTTAGCTGTGGAAAACCAGACTTGAATAACTGGCATTAATATTTCTTCTGGGGGTGTCTTGAGTAGCTAATGCCATGCAAGAGGAAGGGCTGTTGTCTTTACAAATGTTTAAAAGATAGAGGGGTCGGGCTTTCTTTGGCTGTAATATTTCTCAAGCTGTCGATAGCGTGGCTTCACTTCTTCCCACTGATGCCCCAGCTGTGAGGTTTTGTGTCAACACAGTGCAGAACTGTATTAGTGTGTATGTCTCTCCTAAAGTGGGAATGTGATACATTGCCAAACTATAAAACTTAAGGCTGCTGATCTGCTAGTCACGAAGCATATTATAACGTTGAACTCCAGGGCACCAGGGCATGTTGCAGAGAGAAGGGGGACCCTTATGTCTGGAACTCGAGTAGTTTTATAGTTATGCTTTAGGCTAGGAGTATGTTAGACTGGGTTTGATGGAGAGGAGGTGGAATGTCTGGAAGCAGCATGGTGCGGAAGCTAAAGGTGGCCTGATAAACAGGAAGAAAGGCCAGGTCCTGCTGCTCTTGTAACTCATAGAAAGACTATGAAACCCAACAATAGCGTTCCCGCTCTCATAAAGCAAGACCCAAGCTGTGAGCTGTAATTATAATGGAAGAACTCATTTGTGGTAACCCTGGAACCGACAGTGTGTATTGAATGAGGATCCTGAGAAAGAAGAATTTCTTGGAAAACCAGGGACAAGTGACAAGCTTTCAAATCACAGGATGGGATGTTGTGGTGGTAGGGCTGATATCCAAAAGGATTTATGCAGTTAACTTTGGATGTAATCACATAATTTTTTTTTTTAATTTGAGGTCGACTAACAGACAACTTTGGCTGGATATGTGGCCAAAAGATATCTAGAAGAGGGAGGGTGGGAAGAGTTCTGGTACTGGGGATTTAACTTAAAGGAAACATTTTTCAGTTGCTCTCTGGTTAGGTTTCCGTTTAAGTAAAAGCGCATTGATAGTTGTACTAAATTGAACCAATAGCTTCTGTTTAAGTTTCGGGCTGTGTCTTTGGCAGTCCTACTTAAACGTGCAGAAGCCAACCTTCCTGCAAAGCTGCGCAGGAGTCCTGCACCACCACTGCTGCCAGTGGGGGGGAGGGGGGGCGCTGTGATATTGACTAGAAGTGCGATGTCTCAGTATCTCCCATCCCCCCCCCCACCGGCAGCAGCATAAGCAGAGGACCCCCATGCAGTTTTGTGGGAATGGTGATGCCAAATATCCAGCATAACCTTATCCGTAGAGCGGCAGTGTTGAGATGAAAGTATCTGGAGAGTAATTTAGGCTTTTCAAACAGCCAAAGCTATCCGGGTAAGGTCGGCTAAAAGAATTTTGCCATCCCCACCCCACTATTGCATGCAATAGCCACCACCACAACTTCATATTGAAGTTATTGGTGCCACGCCAGTCTACCAACCTTGATCTTGTAAAACCAAATAAAACAAAGATGGTAAAGGCTGCTAGGATCTTCTCTAAGGACCTCACCTGAGGACCCTTTAGCACGGCCCTTAGGTGCACCTGCCAGGTGGGTGCCCACCTGTGGGTGCTGCTTTTATTTGGTAGTTCTACCCCCCGATGATGACCCTATTGTTGGGGCAGAGTCAGGAGGTTCAAGCCATTACTGCTGCTCCCCTTCTCACCATCAGCAGCTAGACACTAGTGAGCTAGATAGCATAGATTATCACAGCAGCTGGAAGCACAGTGGGACACAGTTGTTGTACCATAGAAAGTCAAAGGTCGAAAGATGTAAGCATTGCAGGGGTGCAGATCAAAAATGTTTGTTTTGTTAAGTTTAGTTTCCCCCACTAGGGGCTAATGCCACCATTTTGTAAGTTTCTTAGCCATGGCAGAAGTGGAGGGGGGTCACTCCTGCTCCACTCATCGAGACAACTAGGCAACCCCCTGGTAAGCACTGAGAGGGGGTTGAGGTGAGGGAAGGGTCCTTGGAGGAGGCTGTGTGTGAGGGAGGTTGCTTGCCAGACTTGTATTGCTTTCCAAAGCTTCTAGTGCTGAAGTTGCATTATGCCAGAGGGGGAGAGGGACTGGAGTGGGGTTACATTGTGGGTGGAGCATCAGTTACTGCTTTTTGGTGATCTGAGCTGGGGGGATTGCAGTGGTAGGGGATCTTAGTAACCCCAAATCAGATTCTGAACAATGGACAGCAGCCATGCTACTGGACTGAGCCTGGCTGCACTCAACGTCACCTTTCAGTGGTCACTTTATCGGCAGACATGACAGCTAGCACATGGTGCCATCCCGCCAACATGCCCACTCTCATCCCATACTGTGCCCAGTGCCTGCCCTGCCACTCGCTAACCATGGATCTGCGGTGATGTTTGCCATGTGCTAAAATGTGCACCAACTGTTGCCGCACTTTACTAAACCTGATGAAGATTTAGTAAGCTTTTGGGGGATACTGGCGAATTCCTTCATGTTCTGTGAAAGGAAAGGTAGGACACGAAATGGCCAAACTCGTCTCAGCTCCCTTTTTTATGCAAATGTGTTTCTACAAGCTCACTGCATGTACCAGTTCTTAAGAGAGCTTTCATTTAATGTGACTGCTCGCAGTTCATCAAACCTCTATCCAAGTGTTGCCTCAGCTCATCTTCATTCCCTGTCACTGGAGAACACTATTTATCATCAAGAGAAATTTCATCAGCTTGTCATATGCGACCCCCAAATTTGTTGCCTACATTCATTTTGTTGATTGGGATGATACTATGAGAGTAAAGAAATGTCACTCTTCATCTGTCCTAGAGTGCTTGTCACCACGGTGCTGAAAGCGCACAAGACAAATGTCTTGATAGACTGTTTGGTTCAAAGGCAAACTCTGCTGCATTTTCCCCAGTGTGTACTTTTAAAATCATATTTTCATTTTGTAAATTACTGTGCAACCACAGTACAAAACTTCCTTAGGTTTACTGGTGCCAGTTATTCATTAGGGGTGTGCAGGCCACACATTTTCATTTCGTTTCGTTTCCCCATGCCATTTGAGGAAGTTTTTGTTTTGGTCAGTTCCCATCTGTCATTAATAGTGTACAGTATTGTTATTTTATTTGTTTAGTAGTATTTAGCTCGTTTTTTTTCCAATAGCAATTCAAGGTGAGTTACAGTATCATAAAGAGGATATAGCAGAATTAGAAAAGGTACAGAGAAGAGCCAGCAAAATGGTCATATTTTTAGTCCTGGGACTCCATACTATTTTGTTATACCACATTGGCATCTGGTGGACCCTGCAGTCTTCTGTACGGTCCAGGTACTGGCCAGGCATTCATGTCCCTCCTGAATTGCAGATGAGCACACCAGATCCTCCCGGGCAACCTTCAAACCACACACACACACACACACACACACGAAAAACCTAAATATGCCAAAAAGATGCCCTGAACCTATAAATAACAGCTGGTATAACAAAATAGTATGGAGTCCCAGGACTAAAAATATGACCTCCATTTCTCACCCAAACAAGAATCCTTTCCATACTAACTCACATACTATTCTTATATCGTCAGTCCCATTTGTCAGGACACAGGAATTGTTAGGATCCCCTAGATTAGATCCTTTAGCACAAACAGCAAATGTCAGCATGGCCAGAATAATCACTACTGCTCTTCTTAATATTTCTGTCAGGGTAGCTATCAATGCCTCTTTAGCTTACAAGATTCCCACACGTCAGATTTCTGTTCTTTATAAATGCATCTTGTGGTGTTTTGCCACATTGCAGTCCACTAGTTTAGAACAGACTAGTCACCACCTTTATACAAACACAGCAGAATATTTTCTAAGTTCTGGCCTTATTCTATGTCTCTGGCAGGTATAACGGGCACATCTGTGGTGACCTCCCAAAACATACATGGGTGTTTCCTGAATATGCTTTATGCATCTACACGGCAAACCATGCCCCGTTCCGTCCTTCCTGGACATGTTCTGAGATCCCCATGTTAGCGAGATAAACAAACATCCACGAGCACTATGTACCGGAATTCGCTCAAAGATGTTTTTGGGAGATAAAAGTCCCTGGTGAACGTACAAAACCTTATTCGCTTTCTGAAATAACCTCCTTTGCGAACACACTTTCTTTACCCTTTGCAGCTGGAGTGGCAGTGGTAACATAATTTTTGGAAAATTACCACTGAAATAAGGGTCATAAAAGGCCCATTTTGCTTTCTTATTGGAATATCAAAGACTCTACTTCATTGTTCGCTTGACCCTTTTATGTTTTTCATGCTGATTTTGTCTTTACTACTTCTTTTGAGAGACTGCTCCATGCTTCCACCATTTCTTCTGTAAAATTTCCTCCTGAGTTTACCCCTCAGGAATGGTTAGGCATGTGCTTGCAAGTGAGCAGGCTGTAGGAAGGCATAAGATCGATACGCGTGCTTCTTGGTAGGTGCACAGCAGCTGATTACAAACACAGGAATCTGGAAGGAAGTCCTGAGATTTTGGTTGCATAAGCAAAGAGACCAGAAAGATCAGGGATGGTGCCTTGCTGGATTTGTGGAAGCCATTCCGTTCCCTTGCACCTGCAAGTTAAGCAACATCCTCCTTCTAATGTATCTCGGGTGTGGTGGTCTGCTGTTTGAATGCACCAAGCCCTAGGTCTCCATCACTGAGGATTCAAGGTTGGCTGTGCCTGATGTTCAGTATTATACCAGGACCTTTCATTCTAGAACAGAGGATGGCAACCCCTAGCAGAAGTCCCATTGATAAGCATGATACTTGCTCTTAAATGCCTGCACTGTGAAAAGTATCGGAACTCATCATGAGCCAGTCTTGCAACTTGCAATGCAGGCATGCGAGAGAGAGTGGTGTGTTTTGAGGGGGAGGGGTAAGGACAGGTACACGTATTTTTACTCCTCCTTTGGTATCTGTGGTTCTCTTTGCAGCCATCACAGTGCCCTCCCTGGTAGATTATTCTTTGCAGGGGTGCTTCTAGGGCACAGTAACATTATTATGGGAGGGTAGTATTGCCTTTTACGTAGGCTCTCAGCCTAAAGGAGCTGTAAATTCATGTTCAAGAATTTCCTTTCCGTTTAAAAATACCTTTCACGTGCATTTTGTAAATCTCCAATGAATTGGTTGGCTGCTTGAGTATAAGAAACAGAACTAGCAATCATCAGTTCTGTGATTACTTGGTCTATGACATTTGGTAATACAGTTTTCAGAATGAAGTACTTTTTGATATTGATGTTTTTTTCCATATAGTTGGCATCTTCCATGGATTAGAGTATTCACAGGAGACTTGGAATTTCCCTCTTACTGTAACATCCAGGGTATAAATTATTCATAATCTGGAAGGGTACCAACAGAGCCCATTCTAAGTTGATTTCTCTAAAGAATGTGACCTTGTTTAGTTATCAACATGTCTAAATTCAGTGAGAACAAAGGGCCCCATTTCAACAAAGGCCCTAGCTGTCACCGCCATCCTCTAACCCCAGATTTTCAATGCCGGGGTCATATGCAGCCCCGACCTTGAATATCCGGGGTCATCACATGCCCAGAAGCTGCAGAGGCTAATCAGATAGTGGTGATATTGCACCACTGCCTGGTTAGCTTCTACAGGTAAAGAGAGGCCAGCTTTTGCAGCGCCTATCTTTTACATGTAAAAGCTAACTGGGTAGAAATGCAATATTGCCACTACCCTGTTAGCCTCTGTCGATGCCCATGACACACCCCGTGTTAATGCCGTTGAATATCCCACTGAGCAGCATTTACATGGTTTACAGGGCTGCAAACCATGTAAATGCCTTTCGAATATCAGGCCGAAAGTAAATAGAAGTAGAGTGGCTTGCTTGACAGCTATCCTGAATTAATGACACCAAAGTCAAGATGATGTGCTAACAGTCAATTCTGTTATTAATGTAACTATTTCTTGTGATTCCAATCTGCTGTTTTTGTCATAATCTACTAATCCATAACCTGTTGTTTTTTGTTAAGTCCCATCGAGTCAGTGTCGACTCCTGGCGACCCTCTGGATAGTTGACCTAAACTTTCTTCGGTCTTCAGCCATAGAGTGGTATCCAAAGCTACTGTTATTGTATCGATCCATCTCATTGCCGGCCTTCCTCTTTTACAGTGACCTTCTACTAGGGTTGCCAACCAGCCGGTTTTCAGCCGGCCTGGCCGGTTTTCCTGTGGTCGGGCCGGCTGGCGGCAGAGAACCGAAACCGGCCATTGAAAAGCCGGTTTTTTGCTCTGGCTGCGAGATTGGGAGCGGCCAGAGCAGAAAACCAGCTTTGCGCTTGCGATCGCGATTGCGATCACAGTCCTGGCCCCCCCCCCCTTGCAGCCGCTGCTGCTGCTTCTTACAGAGCAGCGGCTGCAATAAAGTTAATTTAAAAGTAAGGAATCCTGTGAGGGTCCTTCCGGCCCTATGAAACTCCTTCTGCAGTGCCCGCCCCTCTGATGTCACTTCCTTTTCAGCCAGGGACCCTGCAGAAGGAGTTTCATAGGAGCTGAGGGTTTCTCACAGGTTTCCTTACTTTTAAATTAACTTTATTGCAGCTGCTGCTCAGTAAGAAGCAGGAGGAGCAGCTGCACGGGAGGGGGGGACTACAAATGGGCTGTGATGGGGGGGGGGACCTGTACTGGAAAAGGGCTATGGGGGGGGGACTTGGACTGGAAATGGGTTGTGATGGGGGGGACCTGGACCAGAAAAGGACTATGGGGGGGTACTTGGACTGGAAATGGGCTGTGATGTGGGGGGGGGGACCAGGAATGGAAAAGGGCTATGGGGGGCCAGGGACGTGAAATGGGTTGGTATGGGGGGGACCTTGACTGGAAAAGGGCTATGATGGGGGGGGGGGAACTTGGACTGGAAATGGGCTAAGGTGTAGGGAGGGGGAACTTGGACTGGAAATAGGCTGTGATTAGGGGGGCTAGGACTGCAAATGGGCTGTGATGGTGGGGGGCCTAGGACTGGAAATAGGCTGTGATGGGGGACTTGGACGGTAAATGGGCTGTGATTGGAGGGCGGGGGCTAGGACTGGAAATGGCCTGTGATGTGAGGGCTAGCACTGGAAATGGGCTTATGAAGAGCTGGAATAGGACTGGAAATGGGCTGATGTGGCGCATGGGAGAATGGGACTAGAAGGGAGTGGATGCTGGGTGGGTCTAGAACTATAAGGGAACTGATTTTGGGGGAGGACTAGAATGGATGGGAAATGAGAATGGAGAGGGGAAAATATTTTGTGTGGAAGAAAAGTCTATGATGGGTCGGGTATTGGGAGAGTAAGAGGGGCTTGAGAATGGAAGGGTGAAATTTAAATGGATGATAAAGGATAAGGAAAGAATTGGAGGAAAGAGCAAAAGGGAAGCAATCAGTATGTTAAAGCAGATATAGAGAGAGAATGGAAAACATCTAAAAGAGAAGAAAGGACAAATGGATAGCTCGCAGAAGACACAAAGAAACCAAAAGAAAGTGACTGGAGCAATTGCAACTGAAAAATGAAATGCCCAAACACAAGGTAGAAAAATACTTTTTATTTTGAATTTATTAACTGGAATATGTCTGGTCTGGGAAGTGTGTATTGCTAACATCTTTGCGTTTTTGTTTAGTGCAAGAGGAAATTACTTTATAGTTTTATTTCTCCAGTGTTGTACATTTCATGTTTGGATTTTGGGGTTCCCAATTTAATTATTATCTGACCAAGGAAGTTAGCCTACACGTATCCTCGGTAATTTTTGTGGGTGGGGCTGGGGGCGGGGCAGGGGTGGGACTAGGGGAGGAGAATGGGTGGAGCATGGCGAGCCAAAGGTGTCGGGTTTTTCTCGTTGAAAAAGTTGGCAACTCTACCTTCTACCTTGCCAAGCATTGTGTCTTTCTCCAATGACTTTTCTCTTTGCATGATGTGTCCAAAGTATGAAAGTCGAAGTCTTGTCATCTAAGCTTCTAAGGAAAGCTTAGATTTGATCTCCTCTAGCACTGACTGGTTTGTTCTTTGGGCGGTTCATGATATACACAGTATTTGTCACCAGCACCATAATTCAAAGGCATCGATTTTCTTCCTGTCTATCTTTTTCACTGTCCAACTTTCGGATCCATATGATGTTATTGAAAATACCATGGCCTGGACAAGTCAAATCTTTGTAAGGAGAGAGAAATCTCTGCTCTTGAGAATCTTGTCTAGGTCCTTCATAGCCATTCTACCAAGAACAATACGTTGTCGGATTTCTTGACTGCTAGTCCTTTCTTTATTGATTGTTGATCCAAGTAAATTAAAGCTGTCAACAATTTAAATTTCTTCTCCATAAATGATGAACTTATTGATTTTGTCAGTTGTCAGGATCTTTTCTTAACGTTAGGGTACAGACCCATTTTAAATCTATATTCCTTGATCTTGAGAAGCAAATGTTTCAAATCATCTTCACTTTCAGCCAGTAATGTGGCATCATCAGCATAGCAAAGGTTGTTGATGAATCTTCCACCAATCTTAAGACCTTGATTGTCTTCATACAGTCCTGCTTCTTTGATCATTTGTTCTGCAAATAAATTAAACAGGTAGAGGGAAACTATGCAGCCTTGTTGTACACCTTTGCTGATTTTAACCATTCTGTTTCGCCTAGTTCCGTTCGAACTGTTGCTTCTTGATCAATGAAAAAGTTGTGCAAGAGAACTATCAGGTGTTCTGGTATATCTATGCTTAATGCGGCTTAGAGTTTCTCATGGTTTACACAGTCAATAAAACAGATATGGATATCCTTTTGGTATTCTTTTGTCTTTTCAAGGATCCATCTCACATCCGTGATAATGTCTCTTGCTCCTTGCCCTTTCCTAAACCCTACATGTACTTCAGGTAGTTCTCGTTCTAGGTATGGTTGTCTCTTCTGAATGATTTTGAGTAGAATCTTGTTGGCATGTGGGATCAGAGTGATTGTTTAATAATTTCCACAATCAGTCGGGTCACCTTTTTTCAATATTGGTATAAACACAGATCTTTTCCAGTCAGTTGGCCATGAATTTGTCTTCCAAATTTCCTAGCAGAGCCTTGTAAATATGGTAACAGCTTCATCTGATTGCTGTAATACTTCAATGGGCATGCCATCAATGCCCGGTGCTTTGTTCTTTGATAAGGCTTTCAATGCTGCTTCAACTTCTTCTTTCATCACCAATGGTTCCTGATCATAAGGTATAGGTTGAAATGGCTATTGGTCCACTTGATCTTTATGGTATAATGACTCTGTATATTCTTTCCACCTTTTCTTGATCTTCTCAGCATCATTCAACATGGATCCTTGAGCATCTTGTAGCATTCCAATTTGAGGCTGGAATTTCTTCTTTAACTCTCATAGCTTTAGAAAAGCCAATCTTGTTCTTCCTCTAATAGTTTCTGATTCTATTTCCTGTATGTGTCGTTGTCCATAATCTACTGAGCCATAATCTATTAACTGGTTTACATTGCAAAGCACACTGTTGAAAGTAGAATGACAGACTTGGGGAATATTTACTAAAGCACACAAATTAGTGCATGATGTTAATGCATACTTGCAGGAAATAGTACCATGCAACATGATAGTTAGGGAGCCTTTTACAAAAAGCTAACTGGTTAATGCACATTTTAACATACGGTAACTGGTAGCTGAGAACTTTAATGCACATGCATGCCAGCTACCGGCTGCTAAAATGCAAGTTAAGTGACCATCAGATGCTGGAGAGAAGATTGGGTGGATTAAGAGTGACGTGGGGGCATGGACAGCACATTGCAGCTACCGCAAGGGTAATTGTCATTGTTAGACTCTCAATGTGGCAATTAGTGTGAGTGCACAAAGTGATACCTCTGTGGGCATTGTTAGGTGTACCTGTGTTAATCACACCATGCCTTTGGGTTTACGATTGTACACTAACTACTGGGAACTTGCTGGGCATGCCCTTGATAGCACCTTTCAGTTGCACTTACTGTATGTTAGTTTTGCCACTACACGATAAGTGCACATCTTTAGTAAAAGAACCTCTTAGTGTGTGCTAAATCGTGTTCTAACTGCATGCTTTGGTATTGGGAAGGATCAAGGCAAAAAGTGGGTATGGCAGCTGGTGACAGCATTCAGGATGGTATCACATACTGTCATAACTGCCAATAGCATGGCTGCACTTAATGCCATCCTAAGAGCTGTAATACCATGAGATTATCGCTAGAGGGTCAGATCCACCATTTTGCACACAGGTAGCAATGGGCTCCTGCCCCATCCACTAGACACTAGGGATGACTGTGGGTAATTGGCTGGGGGAGGGGGATTTGGTGCTGGGGAGAGAGTTAAGACTTTGACTGAGGGTATGTGATGGGGTGGAGGGAAGTTCTTATAGAATCCATCAGATACTTAGAAATTGTAATGGCGAGGGGGATCAGATGGAAGGAGCTTGTAACAGAGAGGGGAGTGTGGATTGAGAGGGAATAAGGAGCACTGATGCATATTGTTTTACTAACCATTAGCAACGTGTATAACCACATTAATCCATTGAACTGAACAGAGCTCAGCTTGGCACCCTAGTCCACCAAATACACATTCACAACTGCTTCTTCTCTATTTCCTAGTCTGTGTGCTGCCCAACTAAAGCCCTAACTTCATAAATAATGGAGCCACTTCGAACCTACTCTGCACAGTGTAGTGACACTATTCTGACTGCAGTTTAAGGCTCCTGCTCTGTTCCGTTTCTCCCCAATCCGATCGGGGAGAAATCATCCTCTTCTCCCTTCCAACAAGCTGTGAGAGCCCCACCGCCTGCTATCCTCTCTTAATACTACCTAACCGTACTGTTGGGATTCTCTATAGACCCTTGATGGATTAGGTAGGGGGAGCAGCTCTACACAGTGCTTGCCACCCTGCAGTTCACCAAGTGTCCAGTTATGCATCCCCCCCCCCCATGCTCCCTTCCTTCCTGCCCTTTTTCAGACCCATTACCTGCCAAACCTAAACCCTCCCATCTCAACCACTTCCCTTCCATCCTGATGATCTCCTGGTAGGACACAACCATATTAAGTATCCACCCCCTATACTTGGGAGGCAGGCATTAAAAATGGCTGTGTCAAAATGGACTTCAAGTTCATAACAAAATTATTATTTTAAGTGCCATCAAGTCAATGCTGACTCGCCCAGCAGCCTCTGAGTTTTCTTGGCAAGGTATGACTAGAAGTAGATTTCACATTATTTTTACTCTAAGAAAATTAATGGTTTATTTATATTAAAGACTTTTAGAGCTTTTATTTTATTAAACTATATTAGTGCATTAACCTATCTTACTGCTATTGAACACAGGCCCCAGCATTGTTAACAGGGTCTGTTTATTGCATCAGCTATTTATTATTAGTATTTAACTCAGGCCCATCTAATAGTTCAGTGTGAGTTAAATTCAGGTACAGGAGGTATTTTGCTGTCCCCAGGGTGCTGACAATCTAAGTTTGTGCCTGAGGCAGTGGAGGGTTAAGTGACTTGTCCAAGACCACAAGGTGTAACGGTGGGATTTGAACCCTGCTCTTTCAGGTCTCAGGTTCCTCCTCCATGATGTTGATCCTATGGGCATGGTGGCAGATAGCGTGTGCTAATGTTTAGACAACATGACCCAAAATGCATTAAATAGCAATGAGTGTTAATGCATATTAGTAAATCTAGCCCTTAATTTCTGAGACTTTCAGACTGTAGCATAACCTTGTCTCTTCCAAGCTGCCTCTGACCAAAGCAAGGTTTATGCAGGAAATTCAGGTTCTTGAAGAGGTCTCAGAAGTACCATGAAGGAGAAAATACAGCTCTTTTTATGGATGCCTTGTTTCTTTATAAAACACATATCTTTCTAGCCTTAAAATATAAAATGCTGCCCAGTAGAGCTGAATGTCATTGTTCTTTTCTGGTTTTTTGATCCAGCGTTTTCTTGCTGGTCCTTGGGGTCTCCAGCCTTGGTTGCATGCTAGTGCCGTAAGCTTTTCTTTGCATCTGCCTAGGTAGTATGTGTTTCATATGCTCTTTCCCATGCACAAGCTCTCCAAACCATTACAGCAATGGCTCTCGGCTTGGGCCATCCCGTGGAGCCCATTAATAGGTAAGGGCATTGATAGAGGAGTTTGAAATATTGTTTCAGCTGATTTTTCTACATTGTTCCCTTCCTCATAACACTTGCATGGCCCGGTCAAGGACTTTGAGTCCCTCTTTGACACAGAAAACCCAATTGCTTTCAGCAATCTATTCCAGTGCTAGTGATGGTTCAGTGCTGGAAGCAATCTTTCCATTAAAAGGCTTTGGTTTCCATGGCCTCTGAGCTGTAGAGCAGTGTATTTAATTTTATATGAGGTATTTGTAGTATAGCACTTACAATAGTGACTTCCACCTTCAGTTTGCCATATTGGCAGATAAATGCTCAAATCTGGAAGTCAGGGTATATAACAAAAATGAAGAGCAGTTGTCTCAGTCTGCTACCAAGGTGACTATATTATTTTGTATTTATTTAACTGTTTTTCTATACTGCCTTATCCTTTGATCAAAGCGGTTTACATTATGCAATCATTACAAACAGGTACTGGATACATTCCCTTGTCTCCAAAGGGCTCACAATCTACGTGCATCTGAGGCAATGGAGGGTTAAGTGGCTTGCCCAAGTCTACAAGGAGTGCCTATAGGACTAGAAACCCCAGTCCCTCCGGCCTGAGATTGCTGTCCCCAAGTGGAACTTGAACCCCTGGCCCTCTGGCCTGAGGTAGATATTTATTTAACAGGGGTTTTTTATACCACTTTATCAGTTTTAGTCAAAGTGGTTTACATTGTAACTTAAATTTGGTAACGTATTTTAAACAGGGACATTGATAACATGGGGGTCTTCTGAGGCAATGGAGGATTAAGTGACTTGCCTAAGGTGTGCTAGTGGGAATCAAGCACTGGTCTCTTGGTTCTCAAGCCAGTGCTCTAACCACTAGGCCACTCCTCCTCTCTGTATTGCATATGTATTTTATATATCTAAAATATAAAACACATAAACGGAGTAATATTCAATGCATGGCGGTCAATGGTTTTTTATAACGCTGGTCGCCGTGGGCATCATAGGTGCCCTGCCCAGATCATGACTGCCCAGACGATCCGGATTGTGCGGCCAGTATCCGGATAATCGTCATCATCAGGATTGTGACAGTTTTCAGTCACTCCGGATAGACTTAGGAGCTGCTTTTTTTGCTGTCCTAAGCTTTCCGGATACTTATCTAGATAGCAGTGTTGAAAATTGCCTTTATCCACACAAATCATAGTCTCTGCCTTCGCGCTATCTGCACACTCCCACAGTGAAAGCACACGCCATTGGGGCAACATGTGTATTTATAAACTAGCGATCATGCAATTTACATGTCTAAAAGCCCATTTAATAAAATCCTGTGATTTACGTGCATTGATGGCGCAGATCCTTAGGCAGCTCCTTTATAAAATGACCCCTTTAGTGTACAAAATGGGCGGATTATGGGCAAGGGCTGGACATGGAATGCGCATTGCAGTTAGTGCATGCTGCAGGTAGCGTGGGTGCGTGTAGCCGCCTAAAGAGGAGGGGGTGAGTGTATCCACTCTAAGGTGATAATTTTATAAGGAGCTGTCCAGTCTAGGTGCTAACAGCGTGCCTAAGGGTCGGCACTTTAGTCATTTATGTACATTAAGTGGCCCATATGTGTACAAGAGCTCTTATAAGACCCTGACTAGCATAAAATCACACCTGCTGTTGTCCTTGCCTGTACGTTCACTGTAGGTGCAGTGTAGGCAGGGTGTGCAAATACACATGTGGATTACAGAATACTGCCATTTACACGCGCACTTGCAAAAAGTGTGTACCGGTCTTTATTCCAGCTTTAGGCTAGTGTGATGTCTGTGCATTTACTTAAGGCGCGCGCTCTGCCACTTAAGCTACTATTTTTATATAGTGAAGTGTGGGCATAACCAACTTTATTTAACAGCATTAACTAGGCGCAATGTCAGAAAATTACCCTCCACCTGTCAGTACGCTTGCCATGCGGTGGAGTTTTGCTGGGCAGGAACTCTATGGCAACACACTGGAGAAGCCTCCAACAGTGCACAGGCTTTGCACTTGCTACACGTTAATTTTTGCAACTCACGTGTGATAAGTGCGCAACTTTATCTCATGTTAGTAACAGGGTCCTAAGGTTAGCATAGAAGTGAAAAGCTCTCCAGTGTCAGTTGATAGATACCGTAGCCCTGTAGCACTGTCCAGTTACTAGGCCAGGAAGGCAGCACTGCGTTAACCTCTGAGCAATCTTAGATTGCCGCGTGCTCTGCTCTGGGAGTGCATTCTATAACGTTTGCTTGTTCTCTTTAGGGGTACGTACCGCACAGCATTTCAGTGCTTTCCATGACACCTTGCATAGAAAATAAGAAATCTACGTTGGTTTGGGAGGTTTGCCTGTGCTTTTGGTTTCAGAACCAAGCGTGATATACTTTGTGCCAACACAAAGACAGTTATGTATCCCTTCCGAAGGTAGCCAGATAGAAAAATGCCCTTCGCTTCACCATCCTGCCAGGAACATTGGCAGACAGTCTTCACTAATGATGTTCTAAGTATAGCTGCAGAACAGTTTTGCTCAGGGCATCCGATGAGTGTTCATTAATGCCAGTGACATTGAAAGTTCATTACCTATGATACCCGTCCCTTCCTGCGCCCCTGGAGGATAATCTGCCTCTGCTGTCTGCTTTAGTGCCTGCATGAGAGGGATTTTCACCTCATACCTTTAACATGTATCAATGGAATCAGGTTTAAGATTTTGCTAGCTGAATATGCATTGCAGGACTAATGAACAGAGTATGGCATTGCACAGGGGCTTCCGAGACTACATTAGATCTTAAGATCATTTTCACACATGTTTGTAGAAAGCAATTGCAGTATTGTATTTGAATGGCCTAATCGGACCCCAACATGCGATGTAATTTGCTACACAGTGCTCCAGAAATCATTACTAACAAGACATGAAGAAGATTATATGGGACTTGCTCAAAAAAATAGAATAAAAGGCAACTTCAAATAAGATTTTAATGAATTTTGACTGTGCAGCACGGTTTGTCATAGGTATTTTTGAAATATGATGCCATATATGGAGGCCACAGTGTTCTTTCAAAAGAGGAGAATGGATTATGTGTACTATGAGACATACTGACCATGGGCATACCCAGAGGCATAGTTTGGTTGGAGGTGGGACAGAGTTGCAATGTGTACATGCATTGTCTCAGCTTTTACTTCTTTTCCACTTGAGATTTATTTACTTTATATATTTATTTATGTGTTCTTTTATACCACTTTATCCAATATCAAAGCAGTTTATACGGAACAAGTAACAAGTTACAAAGAACAGTGAACATATGCAAAACTTTACGTGTACAGGGAAACTTTAGGTAAAGTTATTCAGAGAACATATTTACAATGAGTAGGAATATCTCCAAGAAAACATAAAGGCTATGCAAGTGGGATAATTGTAAGGGTGGGATGGGATCAGCTGGGGGGGAGGTCCTTTTAGTCAGGAGGTGGGGTAAAGAGAGGTTAAGATAGATTGAAACTGAGCAGAACTTTGGTCAGGTTATTGTACTTTCAAAGTGTTCAGTGAATAAATAGGTTTTGAGGTGTTTTCGGAATACTGTTAGATCAGGAATATCTCTTAACTTTTCTGAGAGTTCCAAAGGTTGGGGGTGTAGAACGAGAAAGCTCTCTTGCAAGTCGATTGATTCCATAAGTATAATCAGAGTGTTTCTTGAGCCGCTTCTTCTTCTTCTGTTGTCGGGGGCAGACTGTAGGAGAGATCTTAGATAGGTTGAGGATAGGTTGTGGAGTATTTTGAAAGATGTGAGTAGTACCTTGAAATTGAATCTATCAGCCATTGATAGCCACTGCAGTTGCTTTAGGATAGGAGTAATGTGTTCTGAGTTTGGGGCTTGATAAATGAGACGAGCGACTGTATTTTGAGCCATTTGCATGCTTTGGAAGCCCTTTGAGGATGCCGTTGTAAAAGTCCATATGTGGGAAGATCATGGCTTGTAGTACAGTGCAGAAGTCATTTGAAGATAATAGCGGATGCAAGTGCTGTAGGGTTTTTATTTTGGTATACATTGCTTTAGGAATGTTATTAATATGAGTGGTCAGATTAAGATGTTGGTCTATAGTTATTCCCCGATATCAAACTTCTTTCTTAACTTCTAGTGTGGTTCCATTAAGATTTGCTGTAGTTGGAGGGATGAAGGTCTTATCTCTGGTAATGTATAGTACCTCAGTTTTGTTGTAGTTGATTTGTAAGCAGATTACTATAGGGTCGAGATCTTGTTTGGAAGTGTCATATGGAAGATATAACATAATATTATTCGCATAAATGTGATAATGTACTTTGTGTTTCGGATTATGCTACAAATAGAAACAAAGAAACACAGAAACATGACTGTAGAAAAAGACCACATGGCCTATCTAGTCTGCCCTTCCATATCAATTACAATAGTCCCTTTGTTTTACCTTTAGAGATCCTCTGTGTGTGTTCCATGCTTTTTTGAATTCAGATACTGTTCTCATATCCACCACCTCCACTGGGAGGCTATTCCGTGCATCTACCACTCTTTCTGTAAAGAAATATTTTCTCATATTACTCCTGAGTCTATCCCCTTTCACTCTCATGCTATGTCTCCTCGTAGCAGAGCTTGCCTTCAATTGAAAGAGACCCTACTGTGCATTTATGCCTCAGAGGTATTTAAATGTCTCAATCATTTCGTCCCTATCCCACCTTTCCTCTAAAGTATACATATTAAGATCTTTAAGTCTCTCCTCATATGCTTCATAACAAAGACCATTAATCATTTTAGTAGTCACCTTCTGCACCAACTCCAGCCTGCTTATATCCTTTTGATGGTGCGGTCTCCAGAATTGCACACGATACTCCAAATGAGATTGCACCAGAGACTTATACAGAGGCACTATCACCTCCTTTTTTCTGCTGGTTGCTCCTCTCCCTATACACCCAAGTATCCTTCTGGCTTTTGCAGTTGCCTTTTCTGTTTAGCTACTTTAAGATCGTCGGCACAATTACACCCAAGTGCCACTCTTCTTTTCTGGACATAAGTACCTCACCTCCTACATTGTACCACACCTTTGGATTTTTGCAGCCCAAATGCATGACCTTGCATTTTTTAGCATTAAATGTCAGCTGCCAAATTCTAGACCATTCTTCAAACTTATCTAGATCCCTCCTCATGTTATCTACACCTTCCTGGGTGTCTACTCTATTGCAGATTTTGGTATCATCCGCAAACAAGCAAACCTTACCTGACAGCCCTTCTGCAATATCACTAACAAAGATGTTAAAAAGAATCAGACCAAGGATAGATCCCTGTGGCACACCCCTGGTAACCTCCTTCTCCTCAGAGTGAGCTCTATTTACCAGTACCCTTTGTCGCCTCCCACTCAACCAATTTCTAACCCAAGCAGTAACTTTAGAGTCGATCCCTAGGGTGCTCAGTTTGTTTATAAGTCATCTGTATGGAAGGCTTTACTGAAATATAAATACACCACATCTAGGGCTTTCCCTTGGTTCAACTCCCTGGTTGTCCATTCAAAGAAATCAATTAGATTTGACTGACAGAACCTGCATTTGGTGAATCCATGCTGCCTTAAATCCTGCAATCCATTGGACTCCAGAAACCTCACTATTCTCTCTTTTAGTAGCCTTTCCAATAATTTACTAAGCACAGAGGTTACACTAACCGGCCTGTAGTTCTCAATGTCACCCTTACATCCACTTTTGTGTAAAGGGACCACATTCAACTTTCTCTAGTCCTCTGGCACTACTACCGACTCCAAAGATTTATTGAAAAGGTTGGATAATGGAGCCGCTACAATGTCCCCAAGTTCCCTCAGTATTCTTGGGTGTATCCTATCTGGTCCCATTGCTTTGTCTACTTTTAGTTTAGCTAGTTCCTCACGAACATTGTCTTCTGAAAATCATTCGATATCCATGTCACTTCTGTTCCTGTTTGTCGGTATTTTCTGAGGTCCTGCTCCTGGCCCCGTATCTGTGAACACAGAACAGAAATATTTGTTAAGCAATTCTGCTTTATACTCATCAGTTTCTGCATATTTCTCTCCTGCACCCTTGAGTCTGATAATACCACTTTTGCCCTTTCTGTTGATATTGTCACAGTATTCACATAGCTTGGCCATGAACTTCTTTTTGAGGTCTGGTACTTTTGTCTGTTTCCATTTGCACTCTAGTTTTCTTAGCTGCCTTTTTTATGTTCCTTAGATCTCGTGTGTACCAAATTGCACTTTTTTATGGATCTTGGTGGGATGTTTTGTTTGTGGAGCTGATGCTGCATCCTTTATGACTTCATTTCAATTATGAATTAGGACATCAAGGTCAGGACTATAGTTAGATATTAGGGGGCATGTTTACTAAAGTGCATCAACCATTAATATTGGGCTTGGCACACTGTAAGTGCGCCAAGCTAACCGAGCAGGAATCTGCTCTAAAAATCTCATGCTAATGCGTTAGTGTTCAATTGGAATGGAGGACTGGGAGTGTTAGGGGCAGAATATGAGCATCAACTGCACAGTGAGGTTAGCACGGGCTTCATATGTGTATGCTAATGGCCGCTGTTGCCCTTAGTGTGCCTGCACTCAAGGACACTCATATGCTGGTTAGTGCGGAACTCTGTGGTTGCAGTGTGCTAATGGCAGGAGGATAGATTCACCTGGACCCTGAGGTTAGCGTTGGTCTCTGCGCTAGATTTCCAGCCCAATTATGCACTAAATTAGCACTTTTTTAGTAAATATGCCCCAAAGTGCAATAGGAATTACTGGTACAGTACTTTCTTGGTTTAGATCATATCTGGATAATGTTGTTGTTGTTAAATGCCATTGAGTCAGTGTTGATTCATGGCGATCCGCTGGAGGATTGTTGTCCTAAACTGTGTTCAGTCTTCAGGCAGGTAGCTAATTGTTGATAGAGTGACATCTATAGCTGCTATTATAGTATTGATCCATCTCATTGCTGGCCTTCCCCTTTTGCATTGATCTTCAACCTTGCCACACATGATATTGTTCTCTCTCTTTGCATGATGGCTCCAAAGTAATAAAGTCAAAGTCTTGTCATCTGAGCTTCTAAAAAAAAGTTTAGATTTGTTCTCCAGTACAGACTGGTTTGCTCTTCAGGCAGTCCATGGTATACACAGTATTTTTCGCCAGTACCATAATTCAAAGGCATCGATTTTTCTTTCTGTCAATCTTTCTCACTGTCCAACTATTGTATCCATATGATATTATCAAAAATACTATGGCTTGGACAAATCTTTGTGTGGAGAGAGACATCTCTGCTCTTGAGAATCTGAGTAATCGGAAGCGACAGATTTACTTTGGCAATGATGCTTCACATTGGCGAAGGCTCGAATGTGGAGTTCTGCAGGGCTTTGCTCTGACTTGCTCTTTTCAATATTTACGTTGTATCATTATGTAAACTTCTACATATACCAGTATTAAATATCTGTTTTAAAAAGCATGCTGATGACATACTCTTGTTCCTTTTAACATTTGTGATGACTTGGCAACAATTAGGGGCAGGTTTACTAAAATGTGAAAAACATGGATTTTGCCATGGTTTATGGTTAATGGTTTATTGCGCTTAATATACTCCTAGGAATTCCAATGAGGCGGTTTACAAACTCCATAAAAAGGAAAAGAACTACAGTAATAGGAAAGGAGATAAAAGATAGCAGTATGCAGGTGAGTCCTCCTTACTACTGGACTCAGACAGCATGCCGTCCCGTTCACCCGTTTTCAAAGGCCAGAGTGAATAGATGGGTTTTCAGGCCTGCTTTGAAGCTGGCCTTAAACTATTTAGGGCAGGCCCATATTAATGCTTAGCATGCACTAAAGCTAGCACCATGGTAAAAACCTGCACTAAGTGCCTAGGGTGGGTTGGGTGGGATCAGGCATGCGAAAGTTAATAGGTGGGATCTTACCATGAGCTAGTTGTTACAACTGCCGATAGTGCAGCCACTGCCTAATGAGGTTTAAAAAAAATTACGTCCTGATCCAGCCCCCCCCCCCTAAAATTAAGTTCCCAAATAAGACCCCTCCAATTAGCATCTCTTACTGGAGAGCATCCCCCACTGATGAAAATTCTTCCACAAACAACACCCCCTACAAATCAGACACCTTCAATATGACTTCCTTCATCATCCAGCCACAAGCCAGACTCCCCCCCCCCCCCCAAGATAATAACCCCCCAAACAGAGCCCCCCCCTAATCACTGGCCCAGCTCCAACCTTCTTCTCAGCTTGGTCCTCCATCCAGCACTTACATGGGGGCGTTCTAGTAGTCCAAGTGGTCTGAAGCAGGAGCAGTGCCCGTATGCCCCTATAATAGTAGCCACCTAGTTCCAAAATGGCAACTGTAATCTTGTGCTAGTATTGCAAGATTATACTAGGAGTTATCTGTCATTTTGGAACCAGACAACTACTGGAGCTGGAGCGGAGGGCAACTGCTCCTGCCCTGAACCACTTAGGCTATTAGGGAGATCCCAACTAAGTCCTGAGGGAGCGAGTTATGGTTGGTTCTGTGGGGAGAGGCTTCTGTTTGTGAGGTTTTACTGGGGGAGATGATAAGGATGGAGGGGGCCAAATTGGGCATGTCTGGATCAGAAGGGAGTGCTGCTATCATGGGGGAGGGGTGCTGACTAATAGCGGGGGTGCTGTTTGGGGGATCTGATTGGAGGCTGCTATTTTGTTGCTCTGGACCTGCATCCCATGCTTTGGCAGGTAACTTTGCTCCTCCCATGCTATCTGCTGAGTCATCAGCCGCAGGCCTGTGTGGTTGGTGTCTGTCCTGTATGGTAAATGCACTTACTGCTGATTTTTCACTTACTGTACCTTAATATATGCACTTATTCAAAGTTGTTAAAACCCTAGAAGATTGTGAAAAATTGCAAGGGGACCTTGATAAATTGGAAGACTGGGCATCCAAATGGCAGATGCAATTTAATGTGGACAAGTGCAAAGTTATGCACCTAGGAAAGAAGACCCGAAACTACACTACGCAAGGTACCACCTTAGAAACCACCACCCAGGAAAAAGATGTAGGCATTATCGTGGATAATACGTTGAAACCCTCCACCCTGTGTGCAGCAGCAGCCAAGAAAGCAAATAGAATGCTAACAAATCATAAGGAAAGAAATGGAGAAAAAAAACATAGATATTATAATGCCTCTGTATCGTTCCATGGTGAGACCGCACCTTGAATATTGTGTGCAATTCTGGTCACCGTATCTTAAAAAGGATATAGCAGAATTAGAAAAGGTACAGAGAAGAGCAACAAAATGGTAAAGGGGATGGAAGAATACCTCTATGAGGATAGGCTTAAAAGGTTAGGGCTCTTCAACTTAGAAAAGATAAGGCTGACGGGAGATTTGATAGAAGTCTATAAAATGAATGGAGTAGAACAGGTTGACGTAGATCAGTTGTTTATGTCATCAAAAAGTAGACATAGGACATGCAATGAAGCTATAATGTAACCCATTTAACACTATAAGAGAAAATATTTTTTCACTCAACGCATAATCAAACTCTGGAATTTGTTACCAGAGGATATAGTAAAAGCTAATCTCCAGGAACAAGCAGGAATGTAGTCTTCACATATGGGTATCGGTGGTACTGACGGAGCCTGCACTGGAACGCTCCACAGCGTCCAATAGGAAAGCCTTTGGGAGCATCCCACAGCACCAGCGTGCTGCCTTCCCGCCTTTCCAACTGTCCCTCTCCAGTTCTTCATTTTTCGCGGAGGTTTTAAGAAATGTTCTAAATGTGGCGGTACAATTTCCGTCAAGGACACCCATGATTGGTGTCTCAAATGTTTACGTCCTGACCACTCTATTTCAGAGTGCCTCTCCTGTTGAATGATGTCAAAAAGGGGCCGGCAGAACCGAGCTGCTAAACTTAGCACCCTTTTTCCCTCAGACGTGGCGTCTGTTGCATTGATGTCCTCCAGGGCCTCATCTTCCTCCCACGGATCTCAGGTAACTAAACATAAATCTAGCCAGTCCTCAAAGGGTAGATCTCCTTCTAAGTATCGAGATGCCCCTGGCATTGCCCTTGAGGAATTTTCACCGGCAAAACTGCCCCGGCAGGAGGCTTCGGCATCCAAAGCATTTACGGGGCTCCAGGATATTCTCGAGGCCGCAACCTCAGCAGAACTACTGGCGTCATGCTCTGGGGTTCCGGACGCTTCTACCGGTACTGACACCCAAGCATCGGCAGCGTCGATATACCAGAGATTCCTTGCTATCGAACTCAGTCTAGCGGCTCTTCTTACGGCTTCGGTACCGTTGAAACCACTTCAGACACCTCAACCGATACCGGTACCGACACTGGTACCGGAACCGGTAACGACTGTATTAGCATCGGCGGGTATGCCACCCATACCGAGTCATGCGTCTGCCTCTGGCATAGACAGATTGGTACCGGAACAACCCGATACCGACTTCAATCGATACCGGTACCGTGCTTTGCACGATCACCAGGATCAGAGGTATTTTGAATCCTCTGAGTCTGAACACTCCGAGGACTCTGCCAATACAAGAGTACTTCTCCCCGAGGATTCCTCTTCTCCTCAGTGCAGAATGTCTCCAGCAGAGGATATGTCCTTTCAGGACTTTATCCGTGATGTGGCCCGAGGCCTTTCCATCACAGCATCTCCTGAAAAAGAGCCTAGGGCAAAGTAGTTGGAAATTCTCCAATACCCTATGGCTTCCAAGGAGGCAGCTACTCTACCTATTCATGAGATTTTACATGATGTTATGCTAAGGATGTGGGAAACACCTTTAACCACATCTCCTCATTCTCGGAGACTTGATACCATGTATCGAGTTCCACCTTGTCCTGGCTTTCAAAAAACTCAATTACCACACCATTCAATGGTGGTGGAATCAGCCATGAGAAGGATGAAAAGTTCAAAGAGACATGCATCCAATCCTCATGGTCGTGAATGTAGGACTCTCGATGCCTTTTGTCGTGGATGCTTCCAAGCTTCCATGCTCTCAGCTAGGATCAGTTCCTATATCTTGTATATGGGAATGTTCCTTAAAGAGGTCACAGGAGACTTGGAGCTTATGAGCCCCCTCCTTCCTGATGACAAAAGGCAAGACTATCTTACTCTAGTCAAACATGCTCAGGATGTTTCCAAGTTTGTAAATCGTGCAGCCTTTGACTGTTTTGAGTGCATAAGCAGAACCTTTGCTTATGCACATAACCATTGGTGCACGTCGGATTGCCTGGCTTCAGGCATCTGACTTGGAAATTTGGATACAGGATAAATTAGGAAACATTCCTTGCACAGGAGAAAATCTCTTTGGCAAGAATTGGCAGGAGAAGGCTAATGAGATAGATGCTGACAAAATCACCTTGGATAGATTGTCCAAATCTACAGCTGATCCTGCAAGGAAAAAATCCTCTAAGAAACCATTTTTCAATAAGAAAAAGAAGTTTTATCCTTCCTATCCAGGGACACCGTCCAGCTCAGACTGCCCAAAAGGGACAACAGCAACAACCTAGACAACAAAAAAAGCCAAAAACTGCAAAACCTCAGCCACCTCAGCAGGCTCAGCCACCTTAGCAGGCTCAGCCTCCTCAGGGGCTTTGACTCCTTTCTAGAGAACTTTGCCTTCCTGCCCTTGAATGGTCCAGAACCCTCGACCATCCCAGGTAGGTTATGTCATTTTGCCCACAGATGGTACCAAATAACAGCAGAAAATTGTACGAGAGGGGTACAAACTTCATTTTCACAGCATGCCCCCTCCTACAATTGTAAGACAGTTCAATTCTCAGACCTCTCTCGACAGTCTCTTAGGTCAAGAAGTCACAATGCTCCTTGCTCAAGGAGCAATAGAGGAAGTACCCATTCCCCATCAGGGTGCAGGGTTCTACTCCCCCTATTTCCTTATTCCGAAGAAAACAGGGGGACACAGACCCATTTTAGACCTCAGAGAATTGAACAAATATTTGTTCCGAGAGAAGTTCACAATGGTCTCTCTAGGAACTCTGCTGCCATACCTTCAGAGTCAGGATTGGCTTTGTTCTCTAGATCTCAAGGATGCGTATACTCATATTCTCATCCATCCAAATCACAGGAGATTCCTCCGATTCCTGTTTCAAGGAAAGCACTACCAATACAAGGTTCTTCCCTTTGGCCTGGCTTCTGCTCCAAGAGTGTTCACAAAATGCATGGCTGTGGTAGCAGCATTTCTCCGCACTCTGGGAATATTCGTCTTCCCTTACTTAGATGACTGGCTCATTCAAGCCCCTAAAGTGCCAGAAGCCAGCTCTACTCTGTTTCGCACAATGCGAATCCTTCAGTATTTGGGACTGGTCATAAACCTCCCAAAATCCAATCTTGCTCCTACTCAGTCCCTAGAGTTCATAGGAGCTCATTTGGATACCAGACAGACAAGGGCTTTCCTTCCGCAGCCCCGCTGTCTTCGCATAGTATAACTAGCTTCCCAAGCAGTGCTCAAACCTTGTCTCACTGCTCGGGAAATGCTACAATTGCTAGGCCACATGGCATTCACTATGCATGTGGTTCCTTATGCTCGCCTCCATATGCGAGCAGCCCAGTGGACTTTGTCCACTCAGTGGACACAGGCCTCAGGCTGCCTGTCGGACAAAATAACAAACTCAAATCATCTTATTTCATCCCTCCAATGGTGGCAATCACCCAGAAACCTTCTGGTGGGGTCTCCTTTCCAGCAACCCCTATCTCAAGCCACCCTAACAACAGATACATCACAGGTGGGATGGGGAGCCCACCTGCACGATCTCTCTACCCGGGGTACCTGGAATCTCAGGAGGCCTATCTTCACATCAACCTCCTGGAGCTCAGAGCAATCTTCTTTGCTCTTCGAGTATTTCATGCCCAGCTCAGCTACAAGACAGTCCTAGTTCAAATGGACAATCAAGTAGCTATGTTCTATGTGAACAAGCAGGGCGGAATAGGCTCTCTGTCGCTATGCAACGAAGCTTTGGGACTATGGGCCCTCGCCAGAGAGCATCAGATTCATCTCCTTGCGGTGTATCTTCCAGGAATTCAAAACTCTTGGGCAGACAGACTCAGTCGAGTTCTGCTTCCACACGAATGGTCTCTACATGCAGACCAGGTTGCCCAAATATTTCAGATTTGGGGAACCCAGACATAGACCTCTTTGCAAGTCCGCTGAATGCCAAACTTCCCCGGCTCTGTTCCAGAATTTTGGCTCGATGTCGTCAGGCAAGGGACGCCTTCCACCTCCACTGGGGTCAGGACTTCCTATATACCTTCCCACCCATTCCCCTCATCCCCAAAACCCTATTCAGGCTTCAGAGAGACAGAGGTCATATGATCCTTATAGCTCCACGTTGGCCATGGCAAATGTGGTACCCTCTGCTTCTACATCTCTCTCAAGCTCCACCTCTGGAGTTGGGATCCACTCCAGATCTTCTCTCCCAAGAGGACGGGATGCTCTGGCATCCGAATCCCCAGTCTCTGTATCTCAGGGCCTGGTTGCTGAAAGCCTAGAAATTCAGGATCTTAACCTTTCCCAACAGGTAAAGGATATCCTTCATGCTTCTAGGAAACCCTCCACAAGACGCTTGTATGCCTTTAAGTGGAAAGGGTTTACCATATGGCGCTCACAGAAGGGTCTTAACCCTCTTTTGATACCTCTGGAATCGATACTGGAGTATCTCCTTCATTTGTCAAATGTGGGTCTCAAGACAAATTCAGTAAGAGTCCATCTTAGTGCTATTGCAGCTTCTTACAAGCCTCTAAGTGGACAATCTATTTCCTCTCATCCTCTCATAGCGAGATTTATTAGAGGCCTTCTTTAACAAAGCCTCCCATTAAGCTACCACTGGTGGCATGGGATTTAAATCTGGTGCTTGGGGAGCTCATAAAACCGCCCTTTGAACCATTAGCCGCTACATCTTTGAAATTCCTTTCTTGGAAAGTCATCTTCCTTATTGCAATCACATCAGCATGTCGCATCAGTGAATTGCAAGCGTTAGTGGCTGATCCTCCTTATACAAGGTTCCACCATGATAAGGTAGTTCTTAGGACTCATCCACACTTTATGCCAAAGGTGGTTTCGCCTTTCCATTTAAACCAAACGGTTTACCTTCCTGTATTCTTTCCGAGGCCTCATGCCTCCAGTGCAGAAAGGAAGCTTCATATCTTGGACTGTAAAAGAGCTTTGGCCTTTTACTTGCAAAGGACACAGCAACATAGAAAATCTTCTCAACTCTTTGTTGCTTTTGATCCTAGTCATTTGGGACTTCCAGTTTCCAAAAGAACTCTATCTAACTGGATTGCTCAGTGCATATCCTTTGCCTATGAGAGTAAGAACCTTCCTCTTGAAGGCCATGTCACAGCTCAAAATGTGAGAGCCATGGCAGCCTCAATGGCTCATCTTCACTCTGTGTCTATCGATGACATTTGTCGAGCAGCTACTTGGGCTTCGGTACATACCTTCACAGTCCACTACTGCTTAGAGAAGGACTTCCGCCGGGATGCTTGTTTGGCCAAGCTGTTCTTCAACACCTTTTTCAGACTTAATCAACTCCTACCCACCGTCCCTGGTAGGATGCCAGAGATCCATGAGGGGGTGGGGGGAAGTATGGCCCTTACACAAGGCCTAACAACTTCCTGGGGCCATCTCCCTGGCATCTGCAGCTAGGGAGTCCTCATATGTGAAGACTACATTCCTGCTTGTTCCTGTCGATAGCGTAGTTACTCACCTGTAAAAGGTGATCTCTGGGAGTTCTCTCTCTCCCTCTCTCTCTCTCTCTCTCTCTCTCTCCCTCTCTCTTTTGTCTCAACTATAAACTCTACTGGAGAGGGACAGTTGGAAAGGCAGGAAGGCAGCACGCAGGCACTGTGGGATGCTCCCAAAAGCTTTCCTATTGGACGCTGGGGAGTGTTCCCACGCAGGCTCCATCGGTACCGGCGATACCCATATGTGAAGACTAAATTCCTTGCTGTTCCCAGAGATCACCTGTTACAGGTGAGTAACTATGCTTTAGTGTAGTTGGGTTTAAAAAAGGTTTGGACAAGTTCTTGGAGGAAAGGTCCATAAAACATTATTAAAGAGGACCCGGGCAATCCACTGCTTACCCCAGGACAAGCATTCTGGAAGCTGTGGACTTTGGGTACCTGCTAGGTACTTGTGACATGAATTGGCCATTGTTGGAAATAGAATACTGGGTTTGATGGATCTTGGTCTGTCCCAGTATGACATTTCTTATGTTCTTATGTGTAAAAAGTTACTGTACTTTGAGTAAACAGACCTTTATTTTAATACGTTAATTTTTCCCAAATACCAGAGTGGTTTCAGTGGAATGGATTTGCAATCAGTTATGGAAAGCCTGAGGCCATGGCTCTTTCCTGTCCTGTTTAATGGCAGTGACATTCACATAGAATTAGAAATACATTACTTGGAAGCCGTTTTAGACTCCGCTCTCTCCTTGTGCCCACGAGTTTTGAAAGCACTGTGAGCTGCATTTTTCAGATTAATGCTTCGGCCGTCATACCATTCTTTTCTTTCCTTTGAAAATTTTTGAATGGTAGTTCAAACTGTCCTACTTGTGACGGGGGCTTCAATTAACCTTTTATTTTAGAAATATTCATATCAATATTCAACGTTATATATGTCCACTGCAGGGCTGGCCCAACCATTAGGTAAACTAGACGGTCGCCTATTGCAACAACTCAGCGGTGGGGGGCTGACCCTGGTTTACCAAGTCAGTGAACATATGACTTATTTGTCCATGTATTTTAAGAACTTCTACAGACAGGATCATCGAAAATATGACTGAATAGGCTGACCCTATCCATGTAATATGGAGCTGTGTTTAGAATGGAGTGAGAGAGGGGTTTAAAATTATACATTTAGTGCTGATGATCAGCTGCTAAAAGAATTATTTATATATTTAGTCTAGGCCTAAAAGTAATTGGATAGTGCCAGCAGGGTTATTATATTATTCATATATTTAGCGCCACTATCCATATGGATAGCAATGGTCTATATATGTATTAATTTAGGCACAGCACATAAATGAATGTGGTTGCTTTGCTGGATTGATACCAGAATCATATATATAAAAAAACCTCACTGAGATATAAAAGTCTTCAAATATTAAATGCTTGCTATTTGTCAACTTTCAAAAGCATGAGGCTATTTATACTTTTGGGTGAGATGTGTGAACCCTGCATTGCTTTAATTGAGCAGTTGGTTGTATGTTAATTATACATTTATTTTTATTTATCAACATTTATTTTCTGGCTGGATATAACCAAGGTTGGTCTCAGCAGTTTACAATTTGATGAAATATATCAATTAAAATCAGCACATTAAAAACGAAACTAGGCCATACGGTCACAAAAAGCCTTAGAAGAAAGCAGTCGGAGTAATATCCTGACTGGCAGCCAATGTTTTTTTTTAAATGGTGGTCGCCGCAGGCAAAAAAATCCATACATTCCGTGGCCCTGCCCAGATAGTGGCTACCAATGAATTTCCGAATTGCGTGGCAACTATCTGGATAAATGCCGCCACTATCCAGATAGTGAGGATTTTTGCCACTAGCCAGCTGAACTATCCAGATAGCACGGAGGGCAGCTTTTTCGCTGTCCTAAGTTATCCAGTTAGGTGTCTTAATAGCATCATTAAAAATCGATGCTAGCTCCATCTCAGACCGTCCGAGCAATATCTGGGGGAGGGGAAGGTCAGAAGCGAGATGAGAAAATGGGTCTTTAACATGCTGTGGAATTTCTGAAAGGAATGTTTGAAATGGAGCGTGACTGGTAATGAGTTCCAGAGTGCTGATCTCAGAGAGAGAATGCGGAATGGCGGGTTCATTAGAGTTGTGTGCGTGCAGGGAGCGGGAGAACTAGATGATTGTTATGAATGGAATGGAGGGTACAAGGGGCATGCGTGTGGATAAGATCAGCGAGATATTGCGGTGTGCCGGTATGGATTACTCTGTGCATGAGGGTGGCTGTCTTTTAGGTGAACCTGAGTTTGAGAGGGAGCCAGTGTAAACGGATAAGCAGAGGCGTCACATGGTCTGTAATGGAGTTCAGCGGCACTGTCTGGATAGTATCGCTAAATATCCATTTCCGCAGCATTTATACAGATAAATGGTTTTCAATATCGTCCCATGTGTTTTTTTAAAAAATGCTTCCAATACAAAAAGTAATCACACTAAGTTCTCAGAGCATTAAGAAGAAAATTACACAAACATGTCCCTGCGACTGAAAACGTGGGGCCCAATTGTTAAAGAGATGTACACGGTTAGCCGGGATATTCAATTCGTGCCACTAAATATCTGTGGGCACCTCTGCTGCCTGCTCGGATGCTATCCAGTCAGCACTGGGGTCTTCTGGAGGTGGCGCCTGGCAATAACCGAGTAGCAGCAATACAGTATTGAGCCGCTGCCCGATTATTGAAATGCGGTGAAAACCAGGTGCAGTAAAGGCTGGCTTAGCTAACTGGGCAGCAGCAGATATGGCCCAGCAGTAAATAACCAGGGCTAGCGTTTAGCGGCCAGCACTGGAGTGAACTGCCCACACATAGTGCAGTGACTTAATCTTGTGCAAGTTTGGACAATCTAGTGCTTTTTAAGAGAACCCAGGAAGCCCACAAAATACATTCTAGTCCTGCTTAATCTCTTTGAATTGCAGCAAACGTTATGAGAACAAAAACATTTCCTTGGAGTCAAGTATTTTTTCTGTTTCAAAGTGCTGCTGCTTAAAGTAGAGATGCACCTAAATTTACCCTGGAGACCACCAGCATAGCAGCATGGAGCTGCTCTGAAAACAGAATGCATTCCGAAAGGGACTCTTCACAGGTATTCTGCTGTTGCTGCAAACAACATGATTTATTAAGAATTACTGACAGAAGGGAACCGACTTCTGGCTGTCCTATGGCATATCTGCTAATTAGCACTGAATATGCAAATCCATGCTATGCAAATATATGCTTCTCAACAGCTTCAATTGTGAAGGACTAATTTAGCAAATTATCGGCACTGCATCTTAATGAAAACCAACACACATTCATAATGCTTAAAAAACAGAGGAATATCTCAGAAGTTTTTATTTTTTATTTTTTAAATTAGAATTTAGTTAGTGTTCTGCTGGAATGTTTCATTGTCCCTTCAAGGGGGGGGGGGGGAGGGGGAGGGAAACGGTTTGATACTCTGATCCTGCAAAATGGATTCAGGTCCTGGATCTCAGATCATTGTCTAATGGTTGTTTTGTTCCTTTCACAAAACCATCATCCAGCTAGGCACGGTTCACTTCACAAAGGTGGCCAGGGTTACTTTGGAGCAGCCCGGGAATGGCAGGGCACAACGGGTGAAATTAAGGCCAAGGTGAATTAACAGATGTGTGCATTTGGTGATGGAGCTGATTTAGAGCAGTGCAGCAGTTGGGTGCTTAATCACTGGGGTCAGTATTCAGCCAGCATGGCCGCCAGATTCATTTAAATGCTACGCTGGCTGTAACTTTATATATATATTCAGAGACACTACCAGTACAGATGGCAATGCTGAATCTATGGATTAAGGCCTACTTTAGATACACTGCTGAGAGTGGAATTCAGTCGCCAAGGTTGAGATGTGTTGAATTCTGGCAGTGTTTTACAAAAGGCTTTGCCGAATGTGGAGCCTTTTGTAAAATATATGTGCAGGAGTCTATATGGATTTGTAGCCATGTAAAGAGGGAGGAGCCAGTTTGTAAATCTACATATAGGAGAAAACTGGTCATAAGCAACACGGTAGCTTCCATGTTGAAGTGGTGATTTCACAGCTTACATGTGCAAGGGTCAGCACTTCCGCGTGCAACTGGGCCATTTTACAATGCAACAAATAGAAGTGCCAGCAGTTGAATATGGAGCCCACAATTTGTCCTATTTTTCAGTTTAGAAAAGAACATTTTTAAAAAATTGGGATTTAAGGAGACTAACTATTAATCCCTCATGAAAAGCCCTGGCCAAAGTAAGCACTTCTGCAAAATCAGTCTGTGCCTTAGAGCAGGTGTACAGTAAGCCCCCACTTGGAAATTTTTGGCCATCTACATGGATTCCCTTTGTAAAATCAGGAAGACATCTTAGATTTTTGGCCCACCTCAACCATGCCTCCACTATGCCACCTCAGAATTTCTATGTGGCATGGACTGCCACATATAACCTTTTAAAAGAAATAAAAACCTTAAGGCCCGAGCAAATCAATAGACATAAACCAATTACTCAGCCTTAGTATGGTGACCTGTAAGTGAAAACAATTTTTTGTCGGAGCTAGCCGTAGGGAGGTCGAAAGAACAAACGACCCCCACCAAGCGGGCAGCTACTTTTATTCTAAAGGTTCTTCACCAAAAAATATATATTTTTTCTTTATATATAACATAAAATCAGAACTTATCTCAATGCTGAAAAACGCTGGTAGCTGAATCACACGACGCGCGCGTTTCGGGCACCTTTGCCCTGTCTCAAGTGCATCAACCAGGAATTATCTTATTATTTTTGCAACAGCCAACGAAAAAACGCTGTCAATGCAGCTCAGGTCTACCTAGAACCAGGGAAGCCAGGGTTCAAATCCCACTGCTCCTCCTTGTGATCTTGGGCAAGTCACTTAACCCTCCATTGCTTCAGGTACAAACTTAGATTGTAAGCCCTTTAGTGACAGGAATTACCTACTGTACCTGAAAGTAACTTGCCTTGAACTTCTGAGAAAATATATGAGCTAAATCCAATTCCCTTTTCAGGCTGTCCCTTTGGAGGGTGATTTTATAAGGTCTAGGTTAATGCATGTTGCAATGTGCATATTTCATGCCTATTTTATAAAGTAAATTATACACCTATTTACTTTATAACATTGGGGTGCAACTGGTGTGATATGTCAAATCTAGGCATAATTGCTTACACCAACCCAAGATGTGGTGTAAAAGCCCATGCCTAGACTTATAGAAATCACACAAGTTATAGAACTTTATAACTTACAAATATAAATTTGTGCTCCACCTACACTATGTCCAAGATCTGCCCATGTGCACATCCACACTAAACGTATGCACCATCATTCTGAGATACATACTTACAGAATAGTGTGTGCTAAAGTATGCATGTGAGTGCCCATCCCCGTAAGAACATAAGATATGCCATAGTATCAGACCAAAGGTCCATCAAGCCCAGTATCCTGTGTCCATCAATGGCCAATCCAGGTCACAAATACCTATCAGGTTCCCAAATGGTAGTTATATCTAAGTCATTGAAAATGGTGACATTTTACTTATCAGGTAATGTCCTTTCCTTGAGTCCTGCTAGACCACTCCAGACAAGTGGATTGTGTTCACCTACCAGCAGATTGGTGGAGACAAAGAACCAATGAAAAGCCCATGCCTCTATCCACCTCAGCCACCAGAAGCCTCTTCAGTATTACTTTGTCTCCAGCAGATGGTGGATGGATTTTCTGCTTTCTGAAGAAAATTTGAAGATTACGAGAAAAAGATTGATTAAACACTTGTGAACGACCACCTTGAGGGTGACTCTCTCACTTGAGTGTGACGTGGCAGGCTCCACTAGGCTGCAGTCTTTTTGGTAGCCATAGGAGGAGGGGAAATTGGTTCTGCTCCACATGCCTATCACGGTACGAGTCTGTTGAGAAGCCAGAAATTGGAAGGATTTGGAAGAATCTGGAAGAGTGCAGCAGCCTTACACAACCTCAATGCCCTTTCCTCCTCCTCTGTCCCCCCTGCTCTCTCCCAAAGACTGCAGAAGGCTCTCAGAGGGATCTGTCTGCCAGCCACATTAAATGCAGTGCTGCAAAGCCAGTGAAACAGTTTCAGGGGAGTAGAGCTGAGCCCAGCATGGATCCTCTTCCTGAGGTTCTCAAGGGGGGAGTACCAAGGCTTGACCTCATCATTGTCATAGTTGGGGGCTCCCGATTCCATCTATCTGGGATGCAATTTGGGGTGGATTGCTGGTGAGCATTGGTGCAGTGTGGGGGTTTCCCACATTTTCTGCATGCGTAAGTAGCGTTTTTACTTATTGTGTGCCTGGCAGTCACGCAGTCCTAGAGCACGTTCTCTCCAAGCGGCTTCAACACATTTTCCTACCCTAGTGCATGTAATACACATTGGCGTAAAAGTGCAGTTAACGTGCGCCTTTTGGGCCGCCACAGCCTTAGTGTGCGCTGTTGTGATACTTGCCTAACTCTCTATGTCTTCCAGAAATCATTGTTTGACCTGTGGCAAGTGAGGTGTCTCATCTCAAAATTCTGAACTCTGCTCTTCTTGCATGGCAGCTTCTGAGTCATCCCTGGATCCCTGGTAGGCCTTCCCCCTGCCCCCCCCCCCCCACCTCTCAGCTGGAGGGTGAAGTTAGCCTGGTGTTGGCGTGTGCCTCAGGGCAGGAGGTGACGGATGGTGCTATGGGTAAGGATATCTCAGTATTCGGCTCTGATGTGGATGAAGAAGTACTCTTGCCTTCAGAGGATTGTGAAGAGACTGATGTGATCTTCCTCTTCTGGGAAGAGAAACTGGAGGCGTTGATTTCCAGGGTGACTTACGCACATTGACAGTAAACTGACTCCATGGTGGCTGAATATCTTTGCTAGAAGTATAGTCCTTCGCAGAGGTTTGCAGGGAGGAGTGGCCTAGTGGTTGGGGCAAGGTACCACAGGCCAGAAGGTCAGTGGTTCAAATCCCACTAGAAGATAGCAACCTTGGGCCAGAAGGACTGGGGTTTCTAGTCCCACAGGTGCTCCTTGTGGTTTTGGGCAAGCCACTTAACCCTCCATTGCCCATGTTCCCTGTAAGCATTAGTGTATGTGTCTCATATCCCCTCGTGTTAAATGTATCCCCCAATTGTGTTGTGACCACTTTGATTGAAGGATAAGGTGGTATAAAAAACTGTCTAAATAAAGTTTGAGACAAGTTACATTAGGCATTTTCCTATCCCTAGATGACTTATTATTTTTTTCTTTCCATAAACCTTTATTTAACAATAAAGCAGGAAATACATAAAGTCCTCATCAAGGAGAAAACCATTCACCATAATCAGGTAATTTATTTATTTAACTTTCTTATATACCGCGCTCTTTACATCAGTGCAGTTTACATGTAACATAATATGCAGAGCAGGGGAATGCCATGAAACCACACAATTCAAAATAACTATTGCTCTATATAAATCCACTCAAAAAAAATAGAACAAAAAACATGAAAATCATGAGCTAAAATGTGTGTATATGAATGTATTAATGTTGGAAGAGTAGCCGTGAGGAAACCAAAATTACCTCTCATGGCAATATTCCATTTTACTCAATTTTAATAAGCCCCAACCAGAGCTTTAAACCGTAGGTAAAAAACACCATAAAATGGTGTGCCCTCCACCAAACGTATTCAAAATTGTATTACTTCCAACCTCATTATATGTGAAAAATCGATGGAACCAACCAGAGTGACAATCAATAAAAATTTACTTATCTGTTGTCCATAGGAAACTGAGACATGATTGTTTTAAACCTCAGTGTAGATATCCATCTCTCAAATGTCCGCAGTTTGTAACCAGAACACAGTACTGTGTTTCGGGCAAACCAGTATTTTATGCCCTGTTTCGACACTTTTCTCAACTGCAAACCAAACTCTGGCTTCCCCAAATCTTTTAGGACGCCAGCGCATGCTCATTTACGATCTAAAGCCACAAAATAGAAACCGCAGTTAAATGCTAGGTGGAACCAATCACAGCTATACATGTCATGAGATACAACTAATCCATTAAATTTGAGCAACAATAACGTGAAAACTCAGAGGAGGCTAGTCCAATCAAGTTCTTTATTAAGACCTTGTGGTTCCACCGTAGATAACCTGAAGATCCACGTTCGTTCAAGCAACTGAAGATGTTGTTCACGATTGCCTCCCCATGGATCAGCTGGCACATAATCAAGAACTCTCCATGAAATATCCGTAAACAGATGTTGATGGTCCAGACAATGCTGGACTACAGGCGCCAATGTGTTTTTAGTATTAATCCTAGATATATGTTCACACAATCAAATTTGTATAGGGCGAATTGTTCTCCCTATATATAAAAGGTTGCAGAGATAAACTAAAACATAAACCACATAAGGAGTAGAACATGTGGTAAGCCATCGAACTACATGAAGAAAATCAGAATTAGGTATCTGCCATTCCTTACCTGTGATTGAATGGTGACAATAATCACAAGCAGTACAGGAGAAATGGCCCAGATCAATATGTTGTTCAAAAGACTGTCAATCTAAAGGAGAAGAAGTAACACTCACTAAATCACGGAGATTAGGACCTTGAGTATGAGCTATTTGTAACCTTTTCTGAAAACATGAGTGTAGCTGTAAAATATGCCAGTGTTTAAAAATAATTTTCTTGATTTTTTTCAGTGTGCGACATATATGGTAATATTCCCACTACTATGTCGGATTGAGAAGTTGAAGTTGAAGTTTGATTAGTCAATTCATCCAGATTCGCCAAAGGAAATAACCATTCACGATGTGTGAATTTTGCTCGCAAAAATGCTTTTTTAATGACATTTCTTGGGTAACCTCTTTGTGCCAACTGCTGTGATAATTCATATGCGTGATCCAAAAAATCCTGATAATTTGAACAAATGCGCCGTAAGCTTAAAAATTGTCCAAATGGAAGACCTTTTTTCAAAGACAATGGATGAAAACTGGAATAATTCAACAGTGTTTTCCTCTGCACTGGTTTTCTAAATAGAGTGGTGTGAAGCTTATTATCCCATTTTAGAATTAAAACATCTTAAAATTCCAGTTTAGAAAAATGATGATGCATAGTAAAAGACAAATCAGGTCGAAAAGAATTTAACCATTGTATAAATAAATGTAAATTCGCCTCAGATCCCTTCCACAAAAAGAATATATCATCAAGGAATCTAAGCCATAAAGTGTCACCAGTGGTCTAACCTGGGTCCTAAGGCATGCAGAGTAGGGCCAGGTTGGTGAATATCCTGGGCTGGGAAGTGGGGCAATGCAGGCGTAGTAGTGCACTGCCTTCTGGGTGATGTAGTCCCACACACTCCCCAAGCACAGAAATAGATGTAATCGAGTGGTTTTAAAGCAAATGAGGTTTTATTTCCCCTTCCCGGGGGGATTGGTAAGCACAAAACGTAAGACAAAATATCCATACTTTCTGGCATAAGGAAATTAACTCAAGAAGAGAAGAAAAATAGCTTCTTTTTCTTCTAGCTTTTCAACACACCATCCTTTAACACAGGATTCCCAAAACAGTTCCTTTTAAAGGCATGAAGGTTTACTTTGCTTTCAATGCTGTGCATATAGCTTTGTATATCCAAGTCAGCGCAGAGACTCTATGTTATCTGCTATGGACAGTGTACAATCCATGGGTTCACCAATTACACTTTTGTCTACAGATTCTATTTGCATATCTTCCAGCCCTTCCCCCACTGGGTATGTGGGAACACAATCGCACAGAGCTTTAAAACAGGTATCATTATTACTGAGAGAGTCCTGGAGAGTCTGGCAATCCCAGAGAAAACTTGTATCTCTAGTTTTCTCCTTATCCCTTCTAAAGGGCTTACCTTCAGGCTTCTGCCTAATAGGTTTCCTTAGCAGTGCTCTTTCAGCATTATCAAAGTCCATAGGCCTGTACCTCTCTCTCACCGGAGTTTCTGGGCACTCCCAAACTGACCTTTTGGGTGGCTTCTCTCTCCAATGGCCCTCAGTATAAGGCTTTAACCGAAAGTTGCTTCCCTGTGGTCTTTGGGCTTGGCCTCTCTGTAACTCCCTAGCTGGAGCATTCTCTGCTCTGTCCTCGTGACTGCTTGAGTCAGATTCAGCTTCTCTGCTCTCAGACCTGCTGATGGCTCTGCTCCTCTGCACCCTCTCTCTCATTCCTTCTCTTGTGTCTGTTCCTGTTCTTGTTCCCGGGCTTGTTCTCGAGCCTCCGCTTGTTCCTGTTCCTGTTCTCTCTCTTGTCCCCCTTCTTCCTGTTCCTGATTCAAATGAGTGCTTTTTATCTTCCTTTCCCTTAGGGCTTAGCTTTGCCCCTCCCCCACCCAGGTGTCTACTACTGAGCTCAGAGCACGGGGATAATTTGTAGCTTGGGCGGGGCTGCTGCACTCGTGACTGAGTTTGTTTACATCTCCCCTGGTAACCTGTAGCCATGCGTTTTGCTTGCCTGTCAGAATCTGACATAACCTCCTCAGTTTCATCTAGCTCCATATCAAGGGACGGGTCTTCCCCATTACAAAAGCCACTTCTCTGAACCATGAAGATGGATAAATCATGGAAGATTCAAATTCAGCCATATACAATGTAGCTGTTGCCCCCATAACAATCCCTTGGATTTGATGATAATATTGCTGTTCATATTGAAAATAATTCCTGGTAAGTACAAGACCAAAAATTCTTTGAAAAAATGCCCGAGGAATTCTATTCGGTAAAGGGAATTCTAATTGAGAAATCACTGCTAAGGCTTGGTCTTGATCAATATTAGTATACATTGCTGTTACATCTAGCGAAAGCAGCCATAGAGTGTCAGCTGAAACTGTGACTTCTTCAGGTTTTGGGATGAAATGAGTGATGTCTTTTAAAAAAGATGATACTTTTTGAGCACAGGGTTGCAAAAACACATCACAAAATTTGGAAAGTGGTTCTAATGCTGATCCACGACAAGACACAATAGGTCTGCCTGGAGGCATATTCAAAGATATGTGGATTTTAGGGACTGTGTATTGTCATGAAGCTGAAGCTACTGAGAGTGCAGACTTAGAAAAAAACCTGTCTTTCACAGAGCTGTTGATGTGCAGAGGATGCAATTACCTTGCAGCCCAGCTAGAGGGAGCAGGAGTAAAACTACTGAGGCTGAGTTAACACACCCAGCCACTGATTAAGTAAGAGCTAATCAGCTGCACCTGATGACAAGCCTGGGAAACTCAAAGGTAGAATGCCTTTATAAGAGAAAGGCAGTCCAGAGGAAAGCAGGCCAGCAGGAGGAAGCAGTCCAGAGGAAAGCAGTCTGGAGGAAAGCAGTCCAGAGAGGGGCAGTCCAGAGAGAGACTGCCAGGAGAAGCACTTCAGGTGGAAGGAGTGATACCTCCAGCCCAAGCAGCGTAGCTGGATCAAGCAGAACGCCCAGAACAGTAAGTGCTGGAAAAGGAGCAGAGAAAGTCAGAAAGAAAGACAGCTCGAGGAGAGTCGGTCTGGAGAGAGACTCGGTAGCAGAGGACCACAGAGGCAAAGAGCTTGGGAGGAGAAAGCCATGCTTTGAGAAAGGCCTACGCTCACCGGAGGAGTCTGAATCAGGATTAAGAGGTACAAGAAGGAAAGGTTCTGATAGCAGAGCTACCTTTACCCAGAAGCAAGGAAATCCGGATTCCTCACCAGGTTTTCTTGAACTACAGAAAGGCAAAGCACTGCTCAGAAGGTTCCAAGAGAAAGCCTGTCTCCAGAGAGAGGTGCCTCAGAAAGAAAGCTCCAGTTATACCGGCTACAGGAGGAAGCCCAGGTATGGTGCCACTTCATTTATAAAGAAAGTTTATCTCCTAGAAGCTCTGGTGAAACAGATGCTCAGTGGGGGAGAAGAGGAAACAAGTCAGAGTTTTACAACCCAGTATCTAAGAGCAGAAGAACAGGCCATGTACGTTTGAGAGCCTTAGAACAGCCCTATTTGAAGCAAGCAAACAGAGACAAAGTCTGGGAAAGTATAGCAGCAAGGGAAACATCCAATTCAGAGGGAGAGGCCAGTGACCCAGAGTCCATGGAAATAGACCTAGAGAATTCTATTCCCATACCTCCAGATGACTTAATGGACTGTACCTTGTGTATTGCTAGTAGCCTTGAGTCATTAGCCGAACTGTGAAATGAGCAGAACTTTTTGGGCTTTGAGAATGCTCATGTTTTGTGCTAAGTGCCAGAGAATTGTTTTGCTTATTTAAGTTGCTCTGAAGTAAGAGAATCTTTCAGTTAATCTCTCCAATCAACTGTGAAACTTGTAACAGTTTTTCTTCTTGCTTATGTTTGCTGGAACCCTAAAAGAAAGGACTTTCTTTATTTCTGTGCCTTACTGAGCCTTTGTGTTAAAGGGGAAATAAAAGCCTTAATACCCTCTATTTGACTTATACAATTTGTTCATACAAAGAGCTGGACTACAAAGACCAACCTGCATTTGGCCTTAAAGAGCACTTTCTTCCTTGAAACAATAAAAATGCTCAGCCTACCCTGACAGCCACTGGCCACCAGGGAGTGCTGACGACAGTATATAATTGACAATTTTCAACACGATCGAATGTGGAAACCTCAGGACAATTTTCAACAAGATCGTCCCCAAGGTCCGATTAGCAGGAACCGGTCCAAACAACAGTAGTAAACATTTCGTCTACACCGTTAACTTTGGATCAACAATCTGTTTTGGATTTAGGCCTCTCTTTTGTGCCGGTGACCCATTATAATTCTTTTCAAATGCAATTAGCTTTACATCGATTTTTTAGGAAGTTGACAGAAATTCAATTTTGTGCCACACATGATATGGGCATCGACAATTCAGTGGTCCATGCTCCTTCTAGATGGATGCCTTCGGGCAATCCAGATCCTCTTATTGAAACGTATCAAAAATTAGTTTTAAATGATGTGGCTAATTTTGAAACAACCTGTCCAAAATCTCGGTTTCACAATTTAACAAAAAATCAATGGCAAGCTCTACGTGAATTACGTAATAATCAAGAATTAATTATTCGCAGAGCAGACAAAGGTGGAGCTACAGTTGTGCAATCATCATCTCAATATCGATCCCATCTTTTAGGTCAGTTAAATGATACTAAATATTATGCTAAAATAACTGAAAATCCAATGATTACAACAAGAAATCAAAATAATTATGCAAGAAGCGTTATCTAAAATTGGAAGTAATACAATTTTGAATACGTTTGGTGGAGGGCACACCATTTTATGGGGTTTTTTACCTAGGGTTTAAAGCTCTGGTTGGGGCTTATTAAAATTGCGTAAAACGGAATATTGCCACGAGAGGTAATTTTGGTTTCCTCACGGCTATTCTTCTAACATTAATACATTCATAAACACACATTTTAGCTCATGATCTTCGTGAAACCACACAAAGCAATTACCAATTAATACTCCCATATACATAGCAAGCAAGCAGAAATATCCAATCTATTCCTTCTCGGACAGAAAAGCCTCGAGTTGGAGAGGATTAAAAAAAAAACAGACTTGTCAGTCTGATACTCTACAAGACACTTGCATGGATATTTTAAGAAAATAGTAGCGCCTAGACCAAAGTTCTTGGTTTCAAGTTCAAAAACAATTTTCTACACTTTTGAGTAAGTTTACTAACATCAGGAAGAATCTGAAGTGGAGATCCACAGAAATCAGCACTCTTTTTAGGAAATTATAATCGTAATATCAAATTTTTGTCAGAAAGCAAAAGAAATGAGGAAAAACATCAGATGAAGACTCTAAAAAGTCAGAAACATCTAAAATTTCTGAGTGAGCTGCATCATCCTGTGGTGAAACCTGACACTTGACCCCTTGAGGTATATAATATTCACTAGACGTCCTTCCCCTTGTGTGATATCTGGGAGGAGGACTTACATTATAAGCTTATATCTGAGGCAGTGGACACTAAGGTGACTTGCCCAAGATTACAAAGAACAGCAGCAGTTTGAACCCGGCTTTCCTGGTTATCAAGCTGCTGCTTTAGCCATTAGGCTGCTCCTCAACTTTCCTTTCCCACCCTTTCTCTTTCCTAACTCCGCCCAGGCACTGTATGGATAGTGCCAAATTACAGTGATTTCTGCTGGGACTACCCATAGCGTACCTTGAAAAACAGTGTCTGAAAGAAGTATACATTTACCTATCTCCGGTAAATTCATAACTCCTTCCCAATATTGGCCAACAGGGGTGGCGGAGGGCGATGTGCACAGACTCTTTGCAGGGCCTCATTTATTTATTTATTTACATTCTCTTATATACCGTGCTATTCTGCATCAGTGCAGTTTACATTGAACAAACTGAAATTACATTGAACAGGGCATTATAACTTGGAGATAACTATTTTACAGGGAACATGGGCTATGGAGGGTTAAGTGGCTTGCCCAAGACCACAAGGAGCACCTGTGGGACTAGAAACCCCAGTCCTTCCGGCCCAAGGTTGCTGTCCTCTAGTGGGATTTGAACCCCTGACCTTCCAGCCTGAAGTACCTTGCCCCAACCACTAGGCCACTCCTCCACTCCAAGGACACTCCAGGACATTTGCATCAAGGGGTACCATTTGCATAAATATTTGCATAATGTTAATGTGCACTAACTTTTAGTAAACATGCCTCTTAATGAGTGTTTAGATAAAAAAAGACTACCAGATTTCTATGTTACTATACTCCAGTGCCAACCGCCAGGCACATTAGGAAGTACTATAAACCCTGCCCATTTAGAACCCAAAGCAAACCCACCGTATCATAACAGTACTACCAGGACTCACAAAGCACCAAACCCTACCTATCAAAAGGCAACACAGCAAATATTAAACCAATACATCTCAGAAAATACCAATATATCTCCTACTGGGGAAAGAGAAGAAGTGGGACTGTCACATAGAAGCTACATGAACAGAATATTGCAGTTCGATTACACATGCAGAACATAGACCAGCACCACACAAAGAACAAGGGATCACAATTTAGAAATAGGAAGACAATAATTAAACTGGTAACTCCAAAAGCCAATCTTGGAATGTACAACAACATTGGAGAAATAAAACTATAAATTAATTTCCTAAACTAAACAAAACGCAAAGACGTTAGTGATACACATTTTCCAGAGCTGACACATTCCGGTTAAGAAATTTAAAATAAAAAAGTATTTTTCTACCTTTTGTTGTTTGTGTATTTTATTTTTCAGTTGCAATTGCTCCAGTCACTTTCTTCTGGTTTCTTTGTATCTTCTGTTAACTCTCCATTTTCTTCTGTCCATTTGTTATTTCTTCTCTCTTCTAGTTTTTTTCCATTCTCTCTCTACATTGCTTTAACATACTGATCTTTCTCCTTTTGCTCTTTCCTCCATTTCTTTCTTTATTCCTTTTTCATCCACTCAAATTTCACCCCTCCATCCTCAATCCCCACTTCCTCTCTCAATACCTGTCCAATCGTAGATCTTTCTTCCCTCCTACACAAAATATCTTTTCCCCTCTCCATCCTCACTCCCCCAGCCCCATCCCCATCCCATTCTAGTCCTCCCACAACATCAGCTCCCTTCTAGTTCCAGCCCCACCTAGCATCCGTTCCCTTCTAGTCCCATTCTCCCATCCCCCCACATCAGCCCATTTCCAGTCCTAGCCCCCCAACAGCCCATTTCCAGTCCTGGCCCCCCCCATCAGCTATTTCCAGTCCTATCCTAGCCCCCCATCAGCCTATTTCCAGTCCTAGCTCCCCCATCAGCCATTTCCAATCCTATCCTAGCCCACATCAGGTCTTTGCAGTCCAAGCCCCCCCATCAGCCTATTTCCAATCCTAGCCCTCCATCAGCCCATTTCCATTCCTAGCCCCTCCATCAGCCTTTTTCCAGTCCAAGCCTCTCCCCATTCAGCCCCAGACCCCCCATTAGCCCATTTCCAGTCCTAGCACCCCCCTCTGAAGAGCCCCATGGCTGTCCAACTGGCTTTAGAGGGAGCCAGATAGGCCCTGGCTCACCTCTGACAGCTGCCGAAGTGAACAGCTCTATTTTTCTTCACTTTGGCAGCCGGGATACAGGAAATTCCCTTTGACTTCTAGCGCACCAGCAGCGTATACTAGAACACAGCGGCTGTCAGAGGTGAGTCGGGGCCCCTCTGGCTCCCTCTAAAGCCGATGGTGCTGGTAACGAATAGTATATGTATGATATTGGTGGCGCAGGGCCCCCTGAAGCGCAGGGCCTTGTGTGATCAACTTCTCGCACAATGGATGGGCTGGTCCTGTTGGCCCATATCTAAGTTCTGAAAATATATGGATAAAGGAGTTAAGCATAGGCTACCAGGTGAGCAGTTCTTAACTCCTTTGAAGACTGGCCTGGATGACTATAAGGAGGAGAATTTCCAAAGGAATTTGCCTGGGTAAATAAGTCGTTACCTGAGAAAGTTCCTCACTTTAAAAATGACTCTCTATTGACTTTAAAAATATGCAAACTGTGGGGAGATAAGAGACATGGCTGGTCTTAGGGTGAAGACAGATATGTGAGGATGTCACTTAATTATTTAGTTATTCAGTTTGATAGCATGCCCTATTAAATCATTTGTGAAGGCACATTTATATAAAACATGGAGACTGAAATTGAGGTATTGAGATCAGGATGTACATAATGCCGGGAGTATTTTAGAAAAGACTTCGCCAAATGTAGAGCATTTTCTAAAATACATATGGGGATGTGCAGGAGTGTGGGTGTATTTGCTAACAGATAGAACTGTGGGCAGGGCCATACCAAGCCATAAATGTGCCCTGTGCGACCGGCGAATCTGGCACGCCCCATCCCCCCATGCCCAGCATCGCTCCATCTTACTCCACACCTCTTCATCTTTAGCCGGCTCCCCCCCTGCTGCCTGCTTGGCCTACCCTTACCCCACTGCCATTTTTCCTATTCCCTTGGTGGCGACGGCAGCGGCAGCAGTGGTGGTAGCGGAGTGGATCTCCAATTTAAAAAGCACGCGGGTCTTTCCAACTCTGCGCTTGCACATCTGGTCTGATCCCTCCTTTCTCTGACATATGCTTGCATCAGAGGAGGAAGGGATCAGACCAGTCCTGCAAGTGTGGAGTTGGGATGGGGGTCAAGTGAAGGTGTTGTTGGGGAGGGTATAGCTTGTGTCAGGAGGATCCATTGGCCTTTGTACCCGTTCCTTGCCAGAGAACTGGCACATGTGCATGTCTCGGGGCTGGTGCAAAAGTTGGCATGCACATTTTTAAATATATACATAACTCCCTTCATAAAATGAGAAACATGCTACCACTATATTCCCTTAAAATCTATGGGCCCGATATTGCTCAATATCGCTGCTGGCCGGTTAGCGATCAGGCTATGTCGCAACCTTGGATATTCAAAGCTGGGGCCAGATACGACCCCGGCATTGACTATCCTTTTAAATGTTCAGCGCCAGTGGCTAGTTGCGTTAGCAGTGCTGGCCGTCGGCACTGAACTTTGGACCCTGTATGTGCTGGGAGGGGTTATTCATGTGGAGATAGTGGCTTTTTAAAATTACAATTTGCACATGTATGTGATCTAGATTTGTAAATGGTTAGCGCATGCCAGTGTGCTTTAGTAAAATACACCCTTTTAGGTGAGTTAGCACTATTTGTTCCTGCATAAAAGGCCCCTTGGTCTTTGCCAGTTTACCGCATACAGACATGCCGTCTCACTCATTTGAAGGCTTTCTCCCTCTGACTCTAAGCCCCTTCTCTAGTGCACCGATCCCAGAAGGGAAACCCAGTGACCCAGCCAGGAAGAGGAAATCTGAGCTCATCTTCCTGTGTGCCGTCTCCTCCTGCACTGTTGCTTTCCTTCTACCTACAAGCGCAGCCGCTGTGAAACCTCTGCACAGACGTTAGTCACTGAGTGGAGAGGAATTTTCCGCCCAGAGAATTCACTCAGGTTGCCTCCATTATGTCTTCATTCTTTCTGAGGCTCCATATAAAAGTAAATATCATTTGATGCTGCTTTTTTGCATTTGGAAAGCAATGCTCCATTTAAATCTTTCTAGATTTATACTGCGGATGCACCATCTGAAATAAATCTCACTCTCTGGACTTTAATCTCAGTCTCTGGGGCTGTAGATCTCATTCTTTGGGATGGTTCACCCTTGGCTTCCCTGTCCATATCATACTGTCCAACAAAATATAATGGAAATGAAGCGCTTTGGCGACATACGTAGATCCTAAGAAAATACAATACAAATAAAATATGACAAGACATTACAAGGAAAACAAACAGAACATAGATCGCGGTATAAAAGGTCAAACTGCAATCAACCAAAAGCATTCTCGAAAGGCTACTGCTTTTCCATAGGTTCCAGAATGTCAGAGAATATCGAGTCAGCCCTACATCTTTTGCAAAAGTATTCCATAATTTTGGTGCTGCACAAAAGAATGGTTCCACGTAGCTTGATATTTCATATCGGCCAGAGCTGGGGAAACTAATAATAAACCTCAAGCAGGCTTTAATGTTCTTCTGCAAGTACATTGCTGCAATCTAGACCTTAAATAGTACGGCTTTCACAAAGGACAGTAAATGCCAGGATAAAATGTTAAAATCTTTTCCACAAGGAACAGGTAACCAATGCAATGCTCTTAATGCAGGCGTAATGTGGTCAGTAACCTTCAGACCTCTTTTAGCATCCACGCTGCAGTAGTTTTAGTCTACAGAATTACAAAATAGATTGATTCAGACTTTCATTGTGGGATGTTAAATTATCATTTAAAATAAACTTGCAACTTTTAATTTTTGAGCTTTGAGTTTTTGTATCTTTTGGAAGCGGACACAAAAAACCTGTTTAAAAGGAAATGAAAAATATCAAGAGAAAACATATCACTTTGATCCTCAAAAATACTTGTTTATGGTGAGTGGTGCATATATATGTTATGCTATATAAACTATTGGAAGTATGCATTATCTAGCTTGCATTTGGTTTGTTTGGGTGCCTACATATGTTTTGTGCATTCAAATCACTTGTACAAACACTTATCTATGACTAAATGAGCATGCAAACAAGTCCTAGCATGCATACAAGGCATGCATTTACAACAAATGTATGAAAATACATGAAAAAGACCCTGCAACAAAAATCAAAAAAAGTTTAGGAAACCCACAAATGAACCAATTTTTCTTTTGCTTACGCACATTCCTATAAACTATGGGGGACATATTTAAAGTGTTTTAGCCGGCTAGTTGACCTATTAACCGACTAGAAATGTGGTCAGCCCATTATTTCGCAGCACTAATCAGTTAGTGCCATTGAATATCCTTACAGACCGCTGAAAAATGCCCAGTTAAAACTGTGGAGGTCTGCGGGTGGATCAAGGGCAGTAACAGCCATTAAATTGTTGTCAGCTAAGCACTTTAACAAGCTTAGCAGCTGCTGCTCAATATCTCCCCCTATGTTGTAAGGCGAGAGACATTCATGATTATGGCAGTGTTCCTCAAGTCAGACCTGGTGTACCCCCTAGCCAGTCTGGCTTTCAGAATACCCACAATCAATACGCATGAGAGAGATTTGTAGTATATATTTATTTATGTCTAATTGTTCTATACTGTCTTATCTGGAAGTCAAAGTGCTTTACAGATAACAATGTTTACATATTTTTGTTACATAGAACTTTAATTAAAGATTCATAAAGTTTAAATGTACATACAAGTCTACATGGACAGTGTTAGCATAAATGTAAACATGTAAATAACATATATATTGTTGAAGTCTCAAAACTTTGACCTTATTGGGGAAAAGTGATTACACTGTGCTGGGGTAGGTGTTTAATTTGTGTTTCTTTGAAAAGTTTATGTTTGGTCTTTAAAATGTTCTGTGACTATATGGGTCTTCAGCTCTCTACGTAATGTTGTGAGCTCAGTGACGCTTCATGTTCTTTCAGGATGGACACTCCAGAGGTCTGGTGTGAAAAGTGAGAATGCTCTGTTGTTAGTAGTTTGATTACTCTTTATTATTTTGGATGGCAACACTAGCTTGTTTTGTGTGCATCTTTCTCTGGTTCTGCTGCTCGGTGTCCTATGTAGAATGGATTTTAGGTAAACTGATGATAGATTGTGTGTGATCTTGAATATGCTTAGTAGGGCTTTGTATTTGATTCGGCTTGTTAATGGAAGCCACTGCAATTGTTTCAGTACTGGAGTAATGTGGTCAACATTTGACGCTCCAGTAATAAGGCGGACAGCTGTGTGCTGTGCCATTTGCAGTTGATGTAGGGCATATTTTGGTAGTTCTTGATAAATAATACGCATTAACTTTACTTAACATGCGTTAACCTTTAGTGTTTTAGGTGAGGTAAATGCTTTGTTTCTAGAGATGTATAGTAGTACCTCTGTTTTCTTGTGGTTTATTGCTAGCCTATGTTCATTGATTTGCATGCAATGTATGCCTGATTAGTTTGATTTGCATGCAATATATTTATTGCCTCTGTTGCATGCAAATCAGTTTCATGCATGTTCATTGTGGATAACCTGAAACCATACTGGCTAGGAGGTACACCAAGACCAAAACACTGGTCTATGCTGTATTTCATAGGAGCTCAGTTTATAGGGGATTATTGGAGGAATAGTTGTGCTTCTGTCTTGTGCAGTGTCTTTTTCTGCTGTCCTACCGGCACACCAAAGTTATATGGATTTTCAAATATCCACAATCAGCATGAATGAGATATATTTGCATGCATCAAAGTCATGGGTATGCAGCTCTATCTCATGCATATTTATTGCAGCTGTTTAGAAAAGCAGACTGGTTATATGTGCCCTCAGGACAGGGTTGGAAAACACTGCTCTCGTGTATAGCTTAAAATGCCAAATACTTTGAATTTAATTTATTTATATATTACTTAGGCTATCCTTACTTACTTTTACCTGTTCGCCAGAAGCGATGCACCTCGAGACGTTATTTAAATCATTTCCAGTTTTGTAATGGCGGACATGGGTCCTACTAAAATTAAATTTTCTATGTAATATTATATAACATCAGCAACTCCATTGAAAATGAATGACAGAGAGAAGAATACCAAGAAAATAAAATATTGCGATGACTTTTTAAGGTATGGTTTCTCCTCCATATTTTCAGCAGGGATTGAGAAACCACAATGTGTTATTTGTAACGAAGTTCTGTCAGCGGAATCCATGAAGCCAAACAAACCGAAACGGCATTTTGACAGTAAGCATCCCACCTTTGTAGGCAATGATATTTGGCATTTTAAGAACAAAGCTGATGGAATCAAGAAAAGCAGACTTGATATTGGCGGAAATTTCCACCAGCAAAACATAGCCGCTGTTGAAGCTTCATATATGGTGGCTCTCAGAATCGCCAAAGCCAAGAAAGCTCACACCATTGCCCTTCGTCATTCTTTTTGAATACAGCATACTAAAAACGTTGACTACAAAATCATAATAATTTCGAAATCAAATATTGTTACTTGTTGTTGTGATTAATTATTGTGGTTTAAATAAGTAAATTTTAAAAAATAAAAACATATTGCAGAGGCCTATAATATATTAATAATTCAACAAATGATTACAGCGACAATGCGGTAACGGTAAAGGAAGAGAGACGCATTTGATTTTATCATTGGGGGTCGTCACAAGTTGACCAATGGTAAAAGGGGTCACGGTACAAAAAGGGTTGAGAACCGCTGATCTAGAACTTGGGAGAAATGTTGATTGGCAGCTGTACCAGTAAATGCAGGAGTATATTTTCATTTTGTTTTCAGCCACGTATGTTATAAAATGAGCACTTATTTATCAACTCTGCACATGCTTTGCCGAAACTATGCCCCGAATATTTACATGTATATACCGTGGGGTGAGTATATAAAAGTCTTTTCCATGGGTAAAAAGCAGAGTTTACCAGCAGAAAAAAGCTTTCTATAATTACCATCAATAAGTGTAATAATAATAACATCAGTAATGTGGGCTTTGTGTCCTTCCTGGTGTCTGATTCGTTTTCTAGTGCGTATCATTAATATACACATTAACGACATGTGCAGCAGGAGTGTGGCTTTTCGGTATGTTAATGCTTTCGAAGTGAGTACACTTTGATTTAGTGGTATCATATTTCTGCCTCTTACTCTCAAATATTTATCTCCCGAATGATTAGTGCTTTCATTATCTTGAAACAGCTGTTCTTAGCAGTGCGAAAAAAACATTCACTCACATAACCTTGGATTTTGGATTTTTCCTCTGTTACTGATTCTGATAATGGTGGGACTATGATAGATGTGTTTTCTCGCACTCCTCAAAATCAAGTGTCCGATCCTTTTTCTGCACATTAGTCAGCCGTTACTCTTCTTGTTCATCTTCTTTGTTACGTACATAATCCCGCGGTAACCTTCCTGGACTATACATTTTGATGGGAGTAAATGCTGAAACCCACAACTGCCGCATAAATGGAGAACTCCTACTATGACTGCTGCTATTTATCAATTGTATAGTGTTACAAGGCGTATGTAGTGCCGTACATATACAGACGAGGGACAGTCCCTTCTCAATAGAGTTTACAATCTATGCAAGACAAAAACACAACAAAAAGAGAACAAGATGTAGTGGTCTGTTTACTAAACAGCGATAGCAGCAATTGTGCGACCCCGTTTTGATTCTAACCTGGGGTTATTCAAATTGTATAAAAGAGTCAGCACTCACTAATCCTTTTATAAAATATTAGTGGGGGGGGGGGGGTTAACACATAGACCTAAATGTTCTTTTAGCAAACTAGATGCCCCATACAAAATGATACTCGTTCTACATTAACTAAGCCCAATTTTTAAAAAAAATGGATTTCTGCAGTCAGCATCTGATGCTGACTTCCTAGGTGTTTTTGAATGTTGACCAATTATTATTGAGTCCTATGATCTTGCAGTTAGAGGTGTCACCAGTAACCTCCCCAGAGCCGGGGCACGTGGGGTTGGTCAGCCTGGGTATCCTAACTTAGAAAGTATGGTGGTGCATTTTCCTGCACTGCCTTATGGGAGTTGTAGTTCCTCTTACTCTCCAAGAAAGGAATAATTGTAGTCGAGTGGTTTCAGGCAAAATGACAAGGTTTTTATTTCCCCTTCCGGGCGGATTAAATGCATATGAAAACTTAGGACAAAATAGCCATATACATCTGGCATAAAGAAAACATTTCAGGAACTTAGGACAAAAACAGCTTCTTTTGCTTCACGCTTCAAAATAGGCAGTGCTTAACCCAAACACAAAAGTAACAGTCACTTTTCTACAAAAAGAAACACTTTGCTTCTCTTCTGCTGTTCAGACAGCCTTCTTAACAGCCTGGTCAGCAAAGTGATATAATATGATCAGCTAGTGATAACGTGCCGTCCATTTGTTCATCTGTTATATCCTCAATAACAGGCCCTATCTGCATTTCCTCTAAATCACTCTCAGCTGGGTAAGTTTGTTCACTGCTATACGGCTTTTCAAAGTACACTCCCCCTCTGTCTTCCCGAGGCTTCTCTTCACAGCACTCTACTGAGCAGGGTTGTGAAGTACCGTATATATTTGAGTTAGTATAAGGAGAGTCCACCACTTCTGGGCAAGCACAAGGAAAACCTTTATAACTAGCTTCCCCTCTGTATAATTTGTGCAGCCTATCTTTTGGCTTTTGAAAGGAAGAACTTCTCAGCACTGCTGGGCCAGCAAGGGTTCCAAACACTGGATGTGTTTTCCTGCCTTTTAGCTTCTCAGCTTTTTCCTCTGGCCAGCACCTCTCTCTCTCTGGTTTCTGAGTGCTCCCAAACTTGCCTCTCGGGCAGTCTCTCCCTCCGGCTGCCTTCAAGGTATGGCACCGGTCCTGGGCTTCTTCCACCTGGCTTCTGGGCACGGGCTCTCTGAATCCTTCTTACTCTGGCTTCCTGTGCTCTGTCTCCCGTTGCTCTCTCCACGGTTGCTCTCCCCTCGGCTGCTCTCCTTGCTCCCTCGTTAGCTGCTGCTGCCCTGTTCAAATCTAGTGAGCACTTTTTATATCCCTGCTTCTCAGGGCTCAGCTCCGCCCCTCCCCCAACCAGGTGTTTTCCCTTAACTCCTGAGCTTGGGGATACGTTGCAGCATGGGCGTGTTTGTTCCTCTGATGACTCACTTTGTTTATGTTTCCCTTGGAAACCCTGGGCCATGTGCTCTGCCTGCCTGTCAGTTTCTGAAGTAAATCTCTCTGCTTCACTTAGCTCCATGGGCTCAGAAGGGTCTTCTACATGACAGAGGCTAACCCTGTGCTTGAGCGACTTGTGCTCATCATTGATAACAGAGATACGTGCTCCTGTTCCTCTCTCATTCTCTAGCTATGAATGCTGCTTGTGAGGTACTTACATCCCTAGAGAATGTTTTCTGATGACATTATTGAAGGTGCCGATGTAAGCTATTCTTTAGCATGGTGGTTTACTTTGGATTTTCCCATGCTAACCTTATTCCTGAGCAGTAAGGGTTTTAGGGCTGAAAAATCCACAGTAAAATCATTTTGCTAAAGGGTACTCCAGTTGGCTTACAAATCACATGCAACGCCACCAAATCAAGAATTGCTCCCAACATAAAAGAAACCACACACTACACTTTGACATTTATTTTACTTCTCCTTTAGGAGAGAATCTCTAGTTTGGGGCTGAAGTGAAAGTCCTATGCAAATGCAGCAGGGTCATCTGAGATGAAGTGCAGAACTTCATCTCAGAGGGCTCATGATGCAAGTGGACTCAGTAGCCACCCCACTCCTGAGGCTACCTGGTCCAGGCGGCCCCTTTCTTGGGCATCTCAGGTTCATGCACCCTTCACCTAGGCATGTCAGCTCAGGGAACCCTGGTCAGTGCACTCCTTTTCCTCCAGGAAGTTGTCCAAATCTTTTTTTAAACCCAGCTGCACTAACTGCTTTTACCACATGCTCCAACAAATTCAAGAGATTAATTATGTGTTGAGTGAAAAAGTATTTTCTCCTATTTGTTTTAAATATACTGCTTAGTAAGATCATCACATGTCTTCCAGTCTTTGTACTTTTTGAAGAGTAAGCAACTAATTAACGTTTATCCATTCTATAGACTTCTAATATATCTCATTATTTTATAGACCTCTAATATATCTCCCCTCAGCCGTCTCTTCTCCAAGCTGAAGAGCCCTAACCTCTTTAGTCTTTCCTCACAGGGGTATCGTTCCATTATCAGGGATGCCCTTCTGTGAACCTTTTCTAATTTCACTGTATCTTTTTTGACATGCAGCAACCAGAATTGTACACAATACTCAAGGTACTTACTTTCGCACTATGGAGTGGTACAGATGCATTATGATAACCTCTGTTTTATTCGCCATCCCTTTCCTTATAATTTCTAGCATTCTATTTGCTTTCTTAGCTAACATTGCACACTAGGGAGAAGATTTCAATGTATAATCCATGATGATGATGCCTTGATCCTTTTCCTGGATGGTGATTCCTAACGTGGTACATAGCATTGTTAAGCTATAGTTATTTATTTATTCATTTATTATCGCTTTTGATATACTGCATTTCTAAGCGTCAATGCGGTTTACAGTGAACTCTGAACGTCTGAACAACATGTCAGCTCATGTGCTCATGAGTGCTCATGTGCTCCATAAAAGTAGAACAGATTAGTTGTACATAGTGTATATAGTTACCCCTGTTTAACCCAAGTTGTAAAACCTGTTATATGTAATGTACACTGCATGCTCCGCTGCTTTGTGCAATTGGTTGTTAAATGCAAACCGCGGTGATTTTAAAGAGCGCGGTATAGAAATATGATAAATAAATGTTACATATAACAATTGGTGGTTAGTTTGGGTATATTGAACTTGGGTTGACTAAACAAGAACTTTCATAAGGGCATTATGTCTTATCCCTAGTTACATAACTTTGCACTTGCCCATATTAAATTTCATGAGCATGAAGGCTCTCTGCAAGAGGGCCTCTCCTGTGCTGGGTCCTAGGACCAGGGGTGCCAAGGCCAGCAGGTCCCTGGACCAGATAGCACTGTGGGGGGGGGGGGCAGGGAGATAGGGATTTGGGGCCCACTGGGTCACCAGGGATTTTTTAAGAGCGTTTTTTGTTTGTTTCTCTTCCTATCTATGCATGAGCCAATCCCTTCTCATGCACTTAGAGGAAGGGAGACAAACAGGTCAAGTGCAGCAAACTGCAGCAGATTACCAGGACGACCTGTGGTGTGTTTTTTGTCAGTGTAAAGTTTTTCTAACACCATAGTAATTTGCATACCATTAGCTTACTTCATTGGGAGTAAAATATTTTTTTTTCAGCAAGTCTATTAGAACAGTGTGCACTGAAGTGTAGCGCACTCTTCTAATGTAGTAGCTGATAAGAATGCAATAAATAATACCCGGAGTCAGGCAAAGATTCAAGCCAATTTAATGTGCACAGACTCAGATTGCAGTAGCATTCAAAATGGTCTGAGCACAGAGCTCAGAAAAATGACAGTTTATATACTTTTCTTCTCCAGTCTAATACAGGCAAAACTCCTCATTGGCCACAGTGGCCCACTTACTCTCATCCAATAGACATCTCTGACCGGGCCCAGGACTCGCTCCCCCTGCTTGGGTCTTACTAGCCACGGGTCAGCAACTAGACATAAAACTAAACATAATACTTTTACTACAGTATACAGTATATTTCGCTATTCTTGCAAGGTCAGTTAGCCACAAAGATAGTGGAAGGATATCAGAAGCATTCTTAACAAAAGCAAAACAAAGCGAGGCCAAACATAGCAAGGCTAAGATGTGTCTCTAGCCCTGGCTCAAAACACTAAACAATCTTCATAATGCTAGACAAAATATTCTTACATTGTTCAGTTTCTCTGCTATATTTTCATCCTAATTACGAGGTCAGTGCACAATCAGCAAAGATACAGTGGAGGACATTCCTACTAAAGCAGACATCTGGCTTACCTAAACAATAAACAGTAAAAGTGTTAATTCTCTTATCTCCAGGAGAGCAGAACATGTTATCAGTTGTCAACCTCCACCAGAATAGAACGGTATTTCTTTCTAACAGCTAGCTAACAGCATTCAGTAATTTTCCAAAATCAGCAATAACATTTTAAAGCAGGAGGAAAAGGGCTTTCAGACCTAGCTCTGCTACATACTAGGCCATCGCCTATCACACTAACACACGGCTTATTTCATCAGCCCCTATAATTGCAGAAGAGCGGTATTTGAAGCTATCTCTGAAGAAGGGTGCTTCTTCTTAGCTGAAGCAGTTCTAGTTGAACTTGTTCAGGTCGTTCTAATGAATTTGAACAGTATATTCCACTTTGATTATTCCATGAGTGGACAACTAAGGGCCGGTCATACATAGAATGACATTGGTCACTGTTCAGAGCTGGGCTGATTTCAATGTTGAATGTAGAGTTGATTTTGGGGGTATGGGGGGGGGGGGGCTTTTCATTCTATCTTTATACATTTTCAGAATCAACCAAGCATAACACTTGTTCAGAAATAGAAATGTCAAGGAAACATAATCCAAACTACAAAAAAAGAATGTAAACATAAAGGGCATAAAGGGTGTAATTTTAGAAGCCCTATTCGTGCTTTGGACATCTGAAAACAGGCATAGAGATGCCCAAAGCACAGAGATATTTCCAGAAACATTTTAGAAACTGGCTGTGGGGATGTTCCCAGTGTGTGGACATCTGAATCTGAACAGGAGCATGGAGTAGACGTGGCTAGGGAATCCACAGGACCTTGGAAGCATGGTTAGGGCATTCCAAGGGACCATGATGTCTCCACCTGATTACAAAAATGTCATGGACATCTGGCATCACATCTAGCTTTAGATCAGCCCCGAGGCCAGCATAGCGATGAACAAGCACCTGAAAAGTACCTGTTTTAGCTGAAAAATATCCAGCGTGTGTAGAGAGGAAAGCACATTATCATCCCCAATACTCAGCACAAATTCAACTACGGCAGCGGTGGGATATGAATCCTGGTTGCTCCTGTTCCTAACATACTACTCTCACTGTTATGCTCTCCTAGACATCTGGGCTCTGAAATATGGTTCTGGGGATGTCTAAGTAGATACCCCTGTAGACGTCTCTATCGGGCATGTCTAGGTTTGTGAAATCACATCGACACCTGGATGTGCCTGCTTTGGTTTAGATGTCCCAGATTGCACTTGTAAGACTTTTCTAAAATTCCCCTCAAAATGCATATTTCTCTGTAGTCATCACATTAAGGGAGAATCACAAAAGAAAAGCCTAGTCTAAATAAAGGAAATCTACCGCCAAAATCACAGCAGCCCTGAGAGTGGCATGCAGCCTCAAGGAGATTCTACTGGCAGAGGACAAACTGATTTTCTAACATTAATGCAAGCAAACAACTTAGAGTAGTTACATAGAAACAGAAACATGATGGCAGAAAAAGACCATATGGCCTATGTAGTGTACCCTTCCATACAACTACTATAGTCCCTTTTTTTCCTTTAGAGATCTTCTGTGTTGGTCCCATGGTTTCTTGAATTCAGAAACTGTCCTTGTCTTTGCTACCTCCACTTGGAGACTATTCCACACATCTACCACTCTTTCTGTAAAGAAATATTGAAGTATATTACTCCTAAGTCTATCCCTTTCCCCCTCATCCTATGTCCCCTCATTGCACAGCTTTCTTTCAACGGAAAGAGGCTCTCCTCCTTGCATGTATGCCATTGAGGTATTTAAACATTTCTATCATATCTCCTCTCTCCTGCCTTTCCTCCAAAGTATTCAAATATTGAGATCTTTAAGTCTGTCCCCATATACCTTATTACAAAGTGCACTGACCATTTTGGTAGCCACCCTCTGTACTGACTCTGTCCTGTTTATATCCTTTTAAAGGTGTGGTCTCCAGAATTGCACACAATACTCCAAATGAGGGATCATGAAAGACTTACACAGAGGCACCATCACTTTCCTTTTGCTGCTGGTCATTCCTCTCCCTATGCACCCAAGCATCCTTCTGGCGTTTGCTGTCATCTTTTCTGTTTAGCCACCTTAAGATCATCAGAAACAATCACTATCCAGTCCCACTTTTCTTTCGTGGACAGAAGTATTTCACCCCCTTGGATATTTGCGTCCCAAATGCATGACTACATTTTTTAGCATTAAATCTCAGCTGCCAAATTCTTGACCATTCTTCAAACTTAGCGAGATCCCTCCTCATGTTATCTTAATATGTACACCTTAGAGGAAAGGCGGGATAGAGGTGATATGATTGAGATATTTAAATACCTCTATGGCATAAATGTTCAGGGAGAGAGCCTCTTTCAATTGAAAGCAAGTTCTGCTACGAGGGGACATGGGATGAGGGTGAAGGGAGATAGATTCAGGAGTGATATGCAGAAATATTTCTTTACGGAAAGAGTAGTGGATCCATGGAATAGTCTCCCAGTGGAGGTGGTAGAGATGAGGACAGTAACTGAATTCAAAAAAGCATGGGACCAACACAGAGGATCTCTAAAGGTAAAAAGTGGACTGTTGTAGTTGTTGATATGGAAGGACAGACTAGATAGGCCATGTGGTCTTTTTCTGTCATCATGTTTCTATATTTCTATGTATCTACTCCTTCCTGCATGTCTACTCTATTGAAGATTTTGGTATCATCTACAAAGAGACAAACCTTACCCAACAGCCCTTCAGGAATATCACTAACAAAAACGTTAAAAAGAATCGGACCGAACCAGCTGCTTCTTGTGACGGAGGTGCATAGAGCCAGAACATCGGCTCGGGAGGCTGCTGTTGCCGCTGCAGCTGAAGTCCGGGATTCTCCTTACTCCAGCGGGCAGGCACTCACCGGACAGCCCTACCTCCGGGGACTTCCCTTTGGGGAATAAAGCTGTGCCGGGAGGTGAGATCTGTGATCCAGCTGCTTCTTGTGACGGAGGTGCATAGAGCCAGGACATCGGCTCGGGAGGCTGCTGTTGCCGCTGCAGCTGAAGTCCGGGATTCTCCTTACTCCAGCAGGCAGGCACTCACCAGACAGCCCTTATTAGGGTCTTATTTGGTTCTATATCTTTGAGGTTATTGTTTGACGCGGGGCGTGTGTCGAAGGGGCATGGTCAAAGGGGCCTGTTTGGCCCCTTTGACGCCCCTTCGACGTCACTTTGCGGCACCGCTCCGCTATATTTCCTTTGTTTATGTTTCTTACCTGTTTGCTGTTGGGACGGGATGCTATAGCTTCATGTGTATCGGCTTAATGTTTTCCGGTGTTTCCTACTAGTTTTGGTGAGTTTCTTACAATGGGAAAACGTAAGGCCAAGACCGGGAGTAAGGCTTCGGGGAATGTCCCCGGAGACTCTAAACCGGTTGGGCCTTTAGATAAGCATTTTACTCCTGTTCCGGTGGCACAGTCTTCTCCGGAAGGGCTGTCTCTGAGTTCAGGTGGAAGATCTCCTCCATTATGCCCTGTTCCTGGTGATATATCTGGCCACTCTATCCAGTCCTCTTCTTTGGTAAGGGATTTACCTTCTCTTAAGTTACCCACTCCTGTGTTGTTTTCAGAGGTGGGTACCTCCTCTGAGTTTCCCTCTGTCTCTCCGGATTCGGAGATTACTTTGCGGGATTTGTGGGGGGCTTTAAAGTCTATTGATAATAAAGTTTCAACGTCCCTAAATTCTTTATCTGTTTTCTCACAAGAGGCCACAGTGGCTCTGCGGCAGCTGGATGAGAAAATTACTTCTGTTGATTTGGCTGTTAAGACATTGGAATCCCAGGTTCTCCCTTTACATACTTCGAGTGTTGCTGGTATAAAGGATTCATTGTTGTTACATAATAAGGTTGAAGCCCTGAAGAATTCCTTTAGATCTTGCAATTTACGATTTCTTAATTTTCCTTATTCGTCTTTGCTTTCTCATAAAATCCTATTGGACAAGTATTTTAAAGATGTGTTGGCCATCTCAGATTCCATTGCCATTTCCAGTTTATATTACATTCCCTCCTCAGTCAAGCAAGTTAATGTGGTAGAGGGTGGACTTGATGAGATTGTTGCCCCATTAGAGAATCTTACTGCCTTTTTGGAGGACTCACAGGACAATATTGGTACGCGGGCCACTCTCCTAGTCACTTTTACCTCGGTTGAAGTGAAGCAACGTATTCTTCGTGCCTTTTTTAAGGTGAAGTTGACTAAGTTTTGTGGCCAGCGGATCAATATTTTCCCTGATGTCGCCCGCAGTACTCAATTGCGTAGGAAGCAATTTCTAAAGTTGAAGCCGCAGGTGTTAGCTTTGGGTGCTTCGTTCTTTCTGCGATTTCCTTGTAAATGCATTATCGGTCTTGGTGATGCTTCATATGTATTTACTGATGTGCTTCATTTAGAAAGTTTTGTGGCTGACAGGAAAGTGGTAGAATTAGACCAGTGATAAGTAATTGACCTCCTATTTGGGACCTAGGCCCCTTTTTTTCCTTGTTATTTGTTTGTTTTTCTTTTTTGGAGTGTTTGAGCAGCGTGATTTCATGATGTGGACTGTATCATGGATGTTTATTTCCTTTGTAATATCTTGCAAGAGGCAGTTTTCTTTCTCTTGTTTCTGTATTTCTGATTGACCTTTACTTACTTGGTTATTGTAATTGACTGAAATCTCAATAACTTATGTACATCGAACGAGGTAGAACTTGTAATATAACAAGTCACAGATTAGTGGCTTCTGTGGAAAAGTAAGCCATGATAAAATGCCATATTCTGAGAAGGTTAAAAATACTTAAGTATAAGGAATCTTCAACAAACATTTGCAAGGAAACTTCAAAAAGAAAAGAACCCTCGATTGAAGAACCCAGGTCTGAGGCGTAGAAATTCCTTCCTTCTCTTCTGTTTTTTTTTTTTTTTTGGTCAAATGAGGAAAAACATTCCACTGTATTTTTCCTGTCAGAAAAGGTAGAGGTACTTATATGCAGGACTTTTTCATTAGTATATGAGGACCATGAGTCAGTTTTAGTAGGCAATAAAAAAGGTACCGGTACTCAGTGCCACCGAGCACCCTCTCAAAAAAAGACCTGAAAAGTCCTAATAGATAAAGCCATAAATGAAATATTCCTTTTTTTTAAGCCATTCTTTGACAGCCAATCTCTGTTGACTGGCAAAGCAAAAGATACCACTAAAGGAACTGGTGTTACATCTTCAGTCCCCGAGTCTTCCGAGAGCACCGCCACATTTAATGCATCCATTTCTGATCACCTACCTATATGCTGACCCTCAACTAGGTTCTTTTTAGCAGAACGTAAATAATACATATGTGATATTGGTGGTAGGGATTCAGCTGGAAATTTTAGCACTTCTATCTGAGATTTCTTAAATATTTCTTTAGGGGATGTTAAAACTAATCATCCTCAGATTAGAACATCATACTGCATTTTCCAAAATCTCCATTTTAGACTTCATAGCAAAGTTATCTTTCACTAAAACCTCATTCGCTATTTCAGGTCTCTGTAATGTAGTTTCCAGATCAAGGTATAAATAGCTTTTATTTATTGGATCACTATTCTCCTGAATTTTAGCAGATAAGGAATTAATCTGTGGGACTATAGCTGTCCACAGCTGCAGAATTGCATACCAGATAGATTTCAAGGTGAACTCAGGGCAAGAAGAAAAATCTCACATCAGAGCTAAGCCCCCATGGTCAAACCTGAGGTTATAGGTGAGCAGATCAAAACTTCAAAGTTTAGAGTCTGATGATGAGCAGGTGTTAGACGCCAACTCTCCTTTGCCGTCTTCTCTCTTTCTAAGTCACTTCCACATTGTCCCTGCGGAGGCTGAAAAAATGCAGTTCTAGCACCAGTAATTTCCCCTCTCATGGCTGATGATCGTGCACTGACATGTTACAGCATCTAACATACAAAATTCAGTGACAGAGGAGGGTGCCTACCTCAGGGGTTAAAGATGCTTCCATACCCGTTGAGGATACTGAGCTGCCCGGCTCAGGCATCAACACTGCTGGGCCAATCCCTGATATACAGAACTGGAACTCCGGGGGCAAAACATATGCATCCATCATCAGGGCTGGTGCAAAGATATGAAGAACCCTCGGCAAACCATCATTTCAATTGCCCCTCCCCCCTCTGACGCAGACTTCAACTGCAGGTATGGAGAACAGTGGCAGTGGTGGGAGTGGGCAGGGAGCGATATATTAAGGATTCATCTAAGGTGTCTCATATCCTTGCACCTGCCCTGATTGTAGTGGGCTTCTGCTCCGCTTTTCTTTCGTCTTGCCCATGTCCTAAAAAAGCACCAAAGAGCTATGATATGGCTGCTGCCATCTTGGATTCTCCTGAGTTGATTTTAAGTTATCGGTTTCTATTACCAGTATTCAGAGGGAAAGATTTTTAGTTTATTTGCTTTTTTTCCCCTAATTTTTAGGCTTTTTTTTTCAATTTGTTTATTTTATCTCATGTCGTTCCAGCAGCAACTTGAGGTGAGTTATATTCAGATACAGCAGGTATTTCCTTGTCCCCGGAGGGCTTATAATCTAAGTTTGTACGTGAGGTAATAGGGGGTTAAGTGAGTTGCCCAAGGTCACAAGTAGCAGCAGTGGGATCGAACCATGGCTGCTCTATTAAGCTGCTACTTCTCACATTCATGTTAATACAAATTCATTAACTCTTGTTAGAACTTTTTTAGCATATGCAAATCAACAAAACACTAGTGCAAAGGATTCCCTGTTTTTAGGGCTCTGCTATTCCAGCTTTGCCCGGAGTTCACATTTCCAAATCCTCCTTCACCACAGCGTCCTAACCAGAGATGCTTACCTCAGGGCCGGTGCTTCTTTTAGGCAAACTAGGCAGTTGCCTAGGGCAGTGGTTCCCAACCCAGTCCTCGAGTACCTCCAGGCTAGTCAACTTTTCAGGATATCCACAATGACTATACATGAAATAGATCTGCATGCAGTTGTATTTTATGCATATTCATTGTGGATATCCTGAAAACCTGACTGGCCTGGAGGGTACCTGAGGACTGGGTCGGGAACCACTAGCCTAGAGCATCAGTGGTCCAAGGGCAGCCCATTGCCGCCACCAGCACCACCTCTCTCCAGGACCTGAGTGGTGGAAATAACTTCAAACAGCACCACAGCAGTTACGAAAACCTCCGGAGCTGTGCGCTCTTCCTGCTTCTGCCTCGCCAATGCCGACTCCATGTTTTCTGGCAGCGATAGGGGTGGAAGCGGGGGCGGGGGATTCTAGGAATGAAATTCACCTAAGGCATCTCACATGCTTGCGCTGGCCCTGGCTTACATTCTGAGCTGGGGAGCTTGCTACTAAGGACTTTTCACCCAGGGCCTCTGGTCGCTCTAGGAGAAGACGTAGCTCGGCCCATCGGCGCTATCAGCAGTTCTGAACACACCCAGCTCTGCTGCTTTCTTGATGCACCAGCTGCATCCATTTGTGGAGCACAATGATCTGGCAGTCTTATTCCATGCAGGGGAATTTTAGAAGAAGTTCAGTCTGGGACGTCTAAGCCAGAACATCTGAAAAAGTGCAGGCACGTCCAGGCGCAAATGTGATTTCACAAACATGGATGTGCCCAATATGGAAATCTGCTGGGGCATCGACTTAAACATCCCCAGAAGCACATTTCAGAACCCAGACATCTAGGAGGGCCTAATAATTAGAACAATGGCTTAGGAGCACAGCAGTCAGGGTTGAAACCGTGCTGCTGCTATAGTTGAAATTGTACTGAGTACTGGGGATGGTAGAGGGCTTTCTTCTCCACACCCTCTGGGTGCTTTTCAACTAAAACATATCTTGGAGCAGGTCTAAAATTAGACATGATGCTGGACATCCTGCTCCCTGGCAACATCCTAACCATGCCTTCAGGTTCCCAGCTGCGCCTTCTCCATGCCCTTCTCCAGATTTGGACGCCCCCACAGCTGGCTTCTAAAATGGCTCTAGAGACGGTCTGTGCTTTGGACATTTCTAGGCCTATTTTTGCATGTCCAAAGTACAAAATGACCCCCATATTGATTACATCCTGAATGGATTCTTCACCCTTTTACCCCAGCGGCTCTAGAAAACTATCAGCTTTGTAACAATATAGCCGCATAGCTTTTGCCAGTGAAGACAAACTGCAGTTCTGATGTTTTCTTATGGAGGAATTGTATTGGCTGCACATGGCTCCAAGAAGCTCATTTATAATCTTGTATCTGATTTCAAAATATAGCCATCATTTGGGGTCTAAATACTCTATGTAGCTGATCTGTTGATTAGTTTCACCTATTAGACCAAGGCTTCCCACACCTGCCCTAAATAAGCATGAGCGAAATCTGCACATGCCGGGTCTCCCATGTATGTAGAGTTCTCATACATATTCATATACATATACATGGGCACCTCAATGTCTTTGTATGAGAATATTAGGGTAAACCAGCAGAAATCACAATGGCTCAGGAGTAACCAGAGCTGGCACCAAGGGTTTCCCCCATCCCAGGCAGAAGCCCCCGCCATGTCATCCCCCCTGCTGCTGTTGCCACCACCGACCCCCTGCTGTCGGCACCCCCTGAACCCATCTTCTCATCTTGCAGTGGCAGTGACCCAACTCCGTTATGAGCAGCTGGCCCTTTCAAAACCGCTGCTGCAAGATGCGAAACATGCATTCAAGGGCAGTGGTGGCCTGAGTCCATTTTGAAAGCAGCGGCTTTGTGCTGCCACTTTCAGAACAGAGTTGGGCTTCCCACCGCCCTAGGTGACCGCCTAGTCCACCTAATGGATAGCTGGCCCTGGGAGTAACCATGCGGATTTTATAGAGACAGGTACTTTGCACTGCCACCAGGTTTTAAAATGATTTCCCAGCATATTCCATGCCACTACTTATATGTGGCATGGAAAAAACGTGGAAGTCAGAATTGAGACGTGGAGGCTACCGCGTTTAGAATTCTGCTGTCATTTTAGAAACGGCTCAGCTAAATGTGAAGTCATTTCTAAAAGTGTTTTGTTTTGGTTTAATTTATTTGATCTTTGATATACTGCTTTTAGTTCCGAAGGAAACGCCAAAGCGATTTACAGAATAAAATTATAAACAAGAGGGGAAAAAATGGAAAAAAAGTTAGAAAAATTCAAAGAAGGAGGAAAAACAACAGAGGAAAGAAACAAGAGAGGAAGCGAGAAGCCAGCCAAACTGCAAGGAAAGGTGAACCAGGGGGCCCCAAAAGCAAACAGGAGCTTTCAAAGAGGATTCAAAGCTGTTCATTCTTCTGATGTAAGGGAAGGGACTTCCAAAGGACAGAACGAAGCAGGAAAATATGGTTTCTGTGGTGATGTCAAGGAAGTCATTATAGGCCATGCTGTAAAGGGATGGCCAAAAGGAATGTTTTAGAAACACCTGCTCATGTCAGGGGCAGGTCTACATTCAGGCATGGATAATTTCGGTCATACACATGCTTCCCTGTATTAAATGGGAAATTCATGTGTAGACTTTTGCCTCACCCAGACTATGCCCTGAAAGGCCTCCAGCATGCCTCTTAGGCAAATGTTTATAGATAGACGTACCAGGAGCAAAGACGTGGAAACCGCGGCATTTTCGAAATCACGTTTTACAAGTGGATGCAGGTTTTTCTGCCACCGCACGCACATTTAAAACGTGAATAAGGCTTCTAAAATACTCCCATAGTGGCGCTAAATATACATTTTAATTTAAGTACCGATGGTTAAATTTAGTACTCTTGCCCTGTCGGCTGAATATCGATCCCCTTACCTCTTTCCGCTGTTCCAGTAGGAAGTACTTGTGCAGACGAAGCAGATAGCTTGACTCTGTCCATCTGCGCTACCTCCATTTTCTGCCTCACATTTTCCTACTAGCAGCAGTTTCATATTGCTTGATCCCTTTTATAGCTGTTCACTGGCACCTTGATAAATCTTGAACTGGTGCTATAGCTTTGTAGAATGGGTGCGTGGGTTGGGGGATTCACCTAAATGCGGTTTTGTGTTCTGTTCCCATATGCTTAGAGTGCCATAAACCAGAACCCCTCCCCGGCAGTTCATAATTTTAAAAAAATTGATATCTCAGACACTGGCTGCGACTCTAAATATTTATAGAGTTAATGTGGATTCTTCAAACAGCTTCTTTGAAAATGACAGTATATTCTCACATTCGAGTATAATTGAACAATGTTCTCAGGTAATATGCCTGAACACAAACCAGATGCAATATTAGTTCACAATAAATAAGGATCTTTCACGTCTTGGGCTCGTTAGGAGAGAGAGAGAGAGTGAGGAGGAGACTGGCGGAGGATCTGGGAAAAGCAATCATTTCATGTGAACCATATGTGCGTTCTAATCAACCTATTAACTTCAAAAAGGGAAAACAGAGGGTAGTCAGACAGAGGCTGCCCAAACCCTATTAAAAATTGCAGGTGCAACAAATTCGTTGTGTATTTCTGTTTCTCTGTAGATGTAGTTAGGAGAAGCCTCCTGAAATCAGCGGGCACATTACTCGGCAGGAGTTAAGAGCCATACACTTACGGCGCTTCAAAAGTGGCTACTGCCATTTCTCTTGCAGTCAGTGATTAATTGCAGAGGATGACGGGTGACAAGGAACAATTCTTCAGACCTAATACATATGGCAGGATTCCCAAATCTGTTCTCTGTGAGCTCATAACATCAATGAGAAGTGAAGGAAGGCTTATTTTTGCTCTCACTGCTACAGTCCCCGATGGATCTGCCTACTGTCGAATACATTAAATTCCAATATGGTGTGCATCTTTGCACAACGTATGGAAAGCAAGCTGAGATATTAACAAGTCAAAAATATACATTTAGTAGCTGACTTCAGCCATAATTCTCCAAAATAAGATATTTGCCATCATACAACATCGGAGTGGCCCAATTTTTTAAATCAGCTAACTTGGACTAATGGAATGCTTTGGAAATTTATCTCTCTTGCCTCAGAAACAAGATCTCAAATTGTTTAGTCAAAGATGAAGTTTCCAATTAAATACTAATGTAGCTCATTCCGTACCACTCCATTCTTCCATTCTTAGCTGAGAAAACAAAATATATTCCTTCCAAGAGTATGCCTGTGATGCTAGTTCTCAGCTTCTCTTCAAACTTATGTGTGACCTTGATAGTTTATATGCTGCCCTCTTCTGGTTGTGAGTGGAAAGGTCCTCCATGTTGCCCCCATAGGCAAGGCTTCCATAGAGCAAAGCATGCCCATGGACCAATGCAGAAATTCCGATTCAATATTTGTAGGTTTTTCTAATTTGGTTTCTGTAAATTGTCATATTATTGGCCTTTCTTTCCCAAGAATGCCAAGGTTTCAAGCAGCTCTTGTATTTGGACAATTTAGAGCAGTGAGTTCACTAAAATCCAACATCTTGGATAGCAAACTAAGAGGCAGGCTTACTAAAGTACGCTGCTGAGTAGCACAGGATTCAACATATGCCAAGTTCATTGCAGTAAAATTTACTGTGAGCTAAAAAGGTGTCTGCGCTAAAAATCCCATACTACTCAAGTAGCATGGATTGGAGCAGAGACAGTTCAGGAGTGGAGCGTAGACTTCATGGGTCGCATGGGCATCTTTGGCATGCACCCCCAGTGATGCTGCACTTAGTGCCACTTCAGTGGGTGGTGTTACGTACACCTGTACTGATTGCACCAAAAAGAAGGGGTGGCATGAAACCAATGCTAGCTACATAGGGACATGCCAACCATGCCTTCAATTTGCAGCATGGATCAAGTGCCAGCCCCAAGCTCCTTTTCAGGGCTGAACACATGGAGCCCAGTGTGAACTTTAATAAACATGCCCCAAAAAGTCCAATGTACTAATGCACAGGATTTACTTTGTTTGCATCCTAGGTGACTACCCATGCAAATATGCTTGGTAGAAAACGTGCATGCAAACCTGAGCTCCAGGGATGGCTGAAAAACAGATAGCTACAGCTCTTGAGGTGCCATTATCTTTTTTGTGAAAACCAATCTGTGAAGAAATCTTTGCATGCCAGTTTTCACTGAATTCTGAATTAATGGACCAGTTTGCTTGGCATTACTTCACAATAGTCAATGGCAGAAGTTCATATTAAGGGCCTGCAAGCAATAATTTCAGAAAGAGCCCAAGATCAGAGAAAGCCAATTCAGAAAATCCAGGACCAGCTCCAAGAGGGTCTTCTTCCTTGGATCCATGCCCCACCTCCCCCGGCATTGTAAAGGCTACTTCGGTGACATTTATAGCATTGGTAATAGCTCTTGAGCTCAGAATTCTAGTCAGCTTTGTGTGTAATGAACTACGTGTGTCAGGTAGTCAATTTATGAATTTTGGGCAAACATGTCCCTCATATGAAAAAATGATCAAAAACCTGGTGTCCTTGTATTTTTAAGGCCATTTAATCCTTCTGTGTATTTTGGTCTCTTGGTGATCTGTGGGGTGGGGACTGCTTCTGTGTTGTTTGACGAGTGTAGGCGTCCATCTGTAAAACAATTCTCCCTTTAGTACATCTGCCTCTGAAAGTCCTTGGAATGACTGTGTGCTACACTTTCAGAGATCACAAATATGACTTCTTTAGATGATTGGATTATAAAGCATGTACCCGAGTAAAACGATAATGGGGAAGAATCACCTCCTAAGGTTAAACATATATACTATGAATTAACCACAGGATCAAGGTCATTTAAGAAGGCTTGCAAGTACAAGGGTTGGAGGGGTAGCCTAGTGGTTAGAGCAACAGCCTACTACCCACATTATTAGGGTTTAATCCCCACTGACACTCCTTGTGACCTTGGGTAAGTCACTTTTCCCTTCATTGCTCATGAAGAAAAGCAGCTTATACCTTCCTAAGAAAACCCAGGGCTATTGGGTTGCCTTAAACCAGCATCAACTTGACTACACAAAAAAAAGTAAAGGCATTCTGATACCATTAAATATTCATGTAAAAGCTGTGAGATGGTTTAGTTAGTACAAAAAAATGTGTGTTTCCAGTTTAACAATGAGAATTGAATATATATTTTTAAAAAATCCCCCATTGGCATTTGCACCTGCTGCAAGACAAGTGTAAGTGTCAGCTACGCCAGTGATTGAGGGAACTATTGTGTTTAACAGTTTTCAAGAATTTCAAAAAAAGAGTTATTTTGTTTGGTTTCCTAAGTGGCCCCTCTCATGTGTCTAGGTTAGTTAAACCCAGCACTTACATCCAGCCAGCAAATACATGTGAACATTGCAAGACTGGCACCTATAGGTGTGATGCACCTTTTGTCATTAACTTGTATTTTTATAAAATGGCTGTTTTTCGCAGGACTCTCCAGTAAATACTGTGTGTTTTCCGGTGTCCTTATATGTGTTTTACAAAAGGCTCTGTGTTGAGCAGAGCCTTTTGTAAAATTCTTCAACTTTAAACATCCCAGCCTCCTCACTAGAGACTCTGCTCAAAATCGGGCTTCATATCTGCCATGTAGTATAGTGCTCTCCTTGTACTTTTATGAAAGAAGAGCAAAAGAGACACAGATGTATATGCCGGAGGTGGCTGCCAGCAGAAATTATAGATGCAGTAGGGCAATTAAGTTTAAGTAGAAAGTATAGAGGCATGCTCAGTAATTGGTTGTTTTGATGCTCTTGTTAAGGTAACCAAAGAAGACAATGCACTGATAATGTATTGCCAAGACAGACGAAGTGCACGACACTATAGTGCCAACGAGGGGAGACGCACCATAGAGCAGCTCTTTAGTTTGAATGCTGTGACTCTGTCCTGGTTTCAAAATGGCTGTAAATATTTAGAGGACATAACTGGTTCTACAGTCTACAGAGTTTTTCTCTATGTGTAAGTACTCGCTGTAGCTCTAACTCACAGAGAAAGAAACCGTGTTGCCAAGGCGTTAGCTGTGCATCATTCAGCTCCTAATTAGAGTGGAAGAATTCTATTTTTGTGCCTTATTCATGGTCGCCAGACAGCAGTAGCAGAAATGGAAGAATGAAGCAGACTGACTTGAAGTGAAGAGGAAATGCAAACAGAATATTGGGGAATGGAAGGCAACTTGGGACTCTTTAAGGAAGCAGTCAGCCGTCAGAATCAGGTCCAGCATTCTCCTACAACAAAGCAATGAGGACATTTTTTGAAGTTTTCCATTATATTTTCTAACGATTCTAAAAAGCTTTTGCTTGGTAATTGATTTTTATTCTTTAAGGGTCCAATCCGCCGCCCCCCCCCCCCCCCCCCTTAAAATGGATTTTCATTTCTGCGGTGACAGAAATGAAAATCTGGGTCACGCTGCACAGGCTGGCAGCCGCCGAGGCTAAGTGGGTAGCAGCAATTTTTGATGCTGCCTGTTTAGCCCCAGTGCCTTAAAGATAGGGGAGGGTTTTCCTCGCCTATCTTTAAGATGCAGAGCGCTAAGCGAGCAGCATCAAAAATCACTGCTACCCGCTTAGCGCCATTCCTCGCCTCCACTTTGCACTGGAACGCCCCAAACATGCCCAGTGCTAAACGGATAGAATCTGGGCGCATTAGGGACTTAACTGGGATTTTCCAAAGGCACTACCCATGTAGGTGCCTTTGGAAAATCCAGGTTAAGGCATTTACATGGGTAACATGGGCCATTAGCCGTGTAACTGCCTTTGAAAACCGGGCCCTAAATTACTAGAGTTCTAAGAGACTCCGGGGATTGCTGTTTGGTTCAACAAAAATCAAGCTGTAATATGGCTGAGGGTATTCTAACCCACTAGCCCTGAAATCGTGCATCGGTGTCCTGAAGACGTCCCTAACTATGCCTAGAGGACACAGTCCAATGGCTAAGCATCTACTGTTGCTCTGACAGAGTCCTGGGACTTTTAAATATTGCCCTTTATGGAAGTAATTTTATAAGCCTCTGTTAGGCATAACACAGCATGTTGAGGTTAATTTTATAACTGGAAGCCTGGCTTAAGGCAGGCAAAATGTGCCCACTTTTCCTTCTGAAATATTAACAAAAGTAGCCGAAAAAGCTTTTTTATTTCAGGTATAAACATTTATACCAGTCCTAGAGCTGGTGCAAATGACCATGCCTGCATTTTGCAAGTATGTGCGCAAATTATAGCATTTTATAATCGACGTGTGTAGTTGCATGCTCTGCCTATGTCCCACCCAATCTCTGCCCTCAATGAAAGCGTGTGCCGCGAAATGAATGCGCATTCTTTTAGACTGGGTGGAATTTTATAACAGGACATTTAAACATAAAAAGACTAAAATAGCTCTTGAAGGCACCTGTTTTAACATGTAAAGATAGGCGCCTCCTTATAAAACTAGCTCCTTTACGTACAGAAATTGCTGCCTATCAAATTGGATATATGCATAAAATTCTGCACTTCTGATGCATAGTGCATACTTTTACGTGGTCTGTTCATGCACATTCCTAGGGCTTAGGTTGTGTGGAACTGGGAAGGAGCTGAAAGATACACATCCATGTTGACAAGCATCACTGCGTGGAAATCAAGTGGTTAATGTTTCAAAGAAACCACAAGTTCCCCGAGGCAGAGTGGAGGCTGATTTTATACCCCCTCGAATTCATATCGGGATCATTTTTGACTATCCTTCTCTGGTGGAGATGAATTTGATATTTCAAATAAGTGCTCTCTATTTTTTACAATGTTGCAAAACAATCCCCTCAAGCAAAAAATTAACAATAATGCCCCTGGAAATCTTCTACCAAAAAATTAGTGAAAGAGCCATCAGAATGGAGCTTTTGGAAAACTCTTCTAACAATGCTAACGTGCTCCCCCTTTATTTCTATCGTCGGCTCTATTTCACTCTTAAATTTTTTCCATAATACCTTTACCTTGACCTTTATGCTAAAATTTAGACACCTCTATCCGAAGACTCCATATAAAATATGTCCTTATGTCATCACATTCCTATATACTTCAAAATACTACTCTTCTTTTATTGTTGAAAGTATGTCAAGATTCTTTTGTTGTTCAAAGTACTTCAAAATGCCACAAAAAGCTTGAAATCACACCACATTCATCAAAAGAACATTTCATAGTCTACTAGAATCAAACCTCAATAGCATTTCTTCATTTGTAATGGAGATTTCCATAGACAAAAGTCACTTCCACTAGACTTAACTAAAGTACAGTGTGATCAAAAAGTCTCTATGCACTGAGTGCCGAACTGAAAGGAAAGGCAAACCTACTCGACTGTGACACGGGGATATAGAACAGCATTGTTAGAAAATACATAAAAGGTGTTAAATGCTTTTTCTCTTAAGGGACAGCTGAGAAAAAGTTAGGGTCTTTGGTAGGACCATCTTGTTTATTTCAACAGGTATCAAAGCTCCACCAACTGAAAGATGGCTGAGAAAAATCATATTGCCAACGCTGTTGCCCTCGTTACAGCTTCTGTCTCTGTCCAGACAGAGTCCAATACCAGTCAAAGAACTGGTTCCATGTGCAGGATGCCTGCAAGCTGAAGCCCTCATGAAACAAGTGGAAGAGCTCAGAAAAGAGGTGGTAAGGCTGAGAAACATTCGAGACAGCGAAAAGTATATTGATGAGGTGCTTCTTGAAACATCCAAGCTGTCCGACAGAGGTGTAGATGAGAGACTAGAGAGTGAAGAGAGTTGGACAAGAGTCACCAGAGCTTGTAGAATCAACAGTCCAACTCCATCAGCCCTTGAACTGAAAAACCAATCAATATGCAGACCTGGAAGTAAAGGAGGTGAGAACATCCCAGGAAAGGGACATACCAGAGCTTGAGCACCCCAAAGTTGCGGAATCAGTGACCACAAGGAAGCGAAGGGTACTGTTTATTGGTGACACACACATGAGGGGTTTTGAGGACTCCATCTACTGACCAGACTTGATGTCCAGAGAAGTGTGCTGTCTGCCAGGTGCCAAAATCTGAGATGCTACAGAGAGTTTGCCGAGACTCATCAAGCCTATTGACTATTATCCGATGTTGCTAATCCATGTTAGCACAAACAATACTGCTAGGTATCCCTCAGAGGAAACCAAAAGTGACTTCATGGCTCTGGGACAAAGGGTGAAGCAGATAGGTGTGCAGGAGGTGTTCTCTTCAATCCTAACTGCTGAAAGCAAAGGCCAAAGTAGAAAAGCTTGCATCCTGGAGATGAATGCATGGTTGTGTGGATGGTGTCATCGAGAGTGTTTTGGTTTCCTGGATCATAGGATGATGTTCCAAGGGCTGCAAAGCAGAAATGGTGTCCATCTCTCCAAGCAGGATTGTAGTGTCTTCCACAGCAGACTGACTAAACTACTGAAGAGGGCTTTAAACTAGATTATTTGCGGATGGGTAAAAGCTCCCAGGTAAGCAAAAGCCCCCAGGTAAGTGAAACATTAAATAGCTCCATAGAAATGGGTAATAGAGTCAACATCTGGAAAGTGATGTGTATAAATGCCCATAATATCAGAAATAAGAAAGCAGATGTTAAGAACATAAGATATTCCATATTGGGTCAGACCAAGGTCCATCAAGCCCAGCATCCTGTTTCCAACAGTGGCCGTTCTAGGTCACAAGTACATAGCAGTTTTCCCAAAAGACACAGGTTCCACAATGTTTGTATTGTGGCAAGCAGTGGATTTCCCGGGTCCCCTTTAATAATGGTTTACAGACTTTTCCTCCAGGAATTTGTCCAAACCTTTTTAAAACCCAGCTACACGAACAGCTTTTCCTATATCTCTGGTAACGAATTCCAGAGTTTGATTATTGGAGTGAAAAAATATTTTCTCTTATTAGTCTTAAATAGGTTTTACTGTAGTGTCATTGCATGTCCCCTACTCTTTCTATATTTTGATGGCATAAACAATCAATCTACATTTACCCATTTGACTCCATTCATTAATTTATAGACCTCTATCATATCTCCCCTCAGCCGTCTCTTTTCTAGGTTGAAGAGCCGTAACCTTTTTAGTCTCTTCTCATAGGGTTATCCTTCCATCCCCTTTACCATTTTGGTGGCTCTTCTCTGTACCTTTTCTAATAACGCTATATGTTTTTTAAGATACGGCGACCAGAATTGCATACAATATTCAAGGTGTGGTCGCACCATGGAACGATACAGAGGCATTATAATAGCCTTTGTTTTATTCTCCATTCCTTTCCTTATGATTCCTAACATTCTATTTGCTTTCTTGGCCGCCGCTTCACACTGAGCGGAGGGTTTCAACATGTTATCCATGATGACGCCTAAATCTTTTTCCTTGGTGATGGTTCCTAATGTGTAACCTTGCATCGTTTAGCCATAGTTTGGGTTGTTCTTTCCTAGGTGCATAACTTTGCACTTGCCCACATTAAATTTTATCTGCTGTTTGAACATCCAATCTTCCAATTTATCAAGGTCCTCTTGCAATTTTTCACAATCCTCTTGGGTTTTAACAACTTTGAATACTTTTGTATCATCTGCAGATTTGATTACCTCACTCATTCCCATTTCCAGGTCATTTATAACTATGTTAACAAGCAGCAAACTCAGCACACATCCCTGGGGTACTCTAGTATTCACCTTTCTCCAATAGGAAAATTGGCCATTTACCCCTACCCTCTGCTTTCTAACTTTTAACCAGTTCCTGATCCACAATAGTACACTGCCTCCTATCCCATGACTTCTTAGTTTTGCTAAGAGTCTCTCATGAGGGACCCTTATCAAAGGCTTTCTGAAAATACAGATACACTATATCAACTGACTCACTTTTGTCTACCTGTTTATTCACACCTTCAAAAAAAACATAACAGATTAGTAAGACAAGACCTTCCTTAGCTAAAGCCATGTTGGCTGTCTCCCATTAAGCCATGATTATCCACATGCTCAGTAACTTTGCTCTTTATAATGGTTTCTACCATTTTTCCCAGTACTGACATCAGGCTCACCGGTATGTAGTTTCCTGGATCACCCCTGCAACCCTTTTTAAAAATTAGTCTTACACTGGCCATCCTCCAATCTTCAGGTATTACAGATAATTTTAATGATAGTTCCCAGATTAGTAATAGTAGGTCTGCAATCTCATATTTCAATTCTTTCAGCATCCTTGGATGTATACCATCTGGTCCAGGTGATTTGCTACTCTTCACTTTATTAAATAGTTGTAATACATCTTCCTGGTGTGTTGATATTTCTTTCAAGTCTTCTAAGGCATCATCTTTAAATACCATTTCAATCATGGGTAACATGAGGAAGGTGTTCGCTGAAATGCATTGGGGTATTCCAATAAAGCACCTGTGTCATCATTACTCTTGCTCCTTGTGTTCCCTGATCGACTTTTCAAGAGCTGTTTCTCTTTTTGTGCCTGACCATGGGTAACATCTCTACATTTTCCTCAGTAAAGACCAAAGCAAAGAATTCATTCTGTCTCTCTGCTATGGCCTTAGTCCCTCTCTTAGTGCCCCTTTTACCCCTCTGTCATTTAATGGTCCAACTGACTCTCTCATAGGTTTTTTGCTACAAATGTATTTGAAAAAGTCTTTATTATGCATTTTTGTTTTCAAAGCAAACTTCTTAAATTCTCTCTTTTCCTGCCTTAGCAATGCCTTTCATTTAACTTACCAGTGCTTAAGTTGTTTCCAGTTTTCGTCATTTGGCTCCTTTTTCCATTTCCTGAAAGATGCTTTTTTGGCAACAGCCTCTCTGACCTCATCTTCAAACCATGTTGGCAGTTTTTTGGACTTCCTTCCACTTTACTTGAATACAGCTGGTCTGGGCTTCCAAGATAGTATTTTTAAATAACACCTATGCTTGATGTAAATTTTTAACCTTTGCAACTGCTCTTTTTAGCTTTTTCTTAACTATTTTCCTCATTTTATCATAGTCTCCCTTTTAAAAGTTAAAAGGTAGTACTGTGGATTTCCTTGCCCCCTTCCTCCATTTATTAAATCAAAAGCGATCATGCTATGATCACTATTGCAAAGTGGCCCCAACACCCTTATTTCCTGCACCAGATCTTGTGTTCCACTATGGACTAGGTCCAAAATTGCTTCCCCTCTTGTTGACTCATGAAACAGCTGCTCCAAGAAGCAGTCATTTATTTCATCTAGAACTTTATCTCCCTAGCATATCCTGCCGTGACACTGACCCAGTCGATTCCAGGGTAATTGAAATCACCCATTATTATTACTATGCTGTAGTAATAATTGTTAACTTCCCTGATTTCTTTGAGCATTTCATCATCCATTTGTTCATTCTAGCCAGGCGGTTAATAGTACACCCCCACTGCCTTCCCCTTCCCCTTTTTACATGGAATTTCAATTCATAGAGATTCTACTGTATATTTTGTTTCCTGCAAAACTTTAATCCTTTGTGACTCAATGCTCTCTCTAACATAGAGTGCAACCCCTCCATCAATTTGATCTGCTCTATCGTTAGAATATGGTTTGTACCCAGGAATCACAGTGTCCCACTGGTTGTCCTCTTTCTACCATGTCTCTGAGATACCATTCAAATCTAACCTCTCATTTAGTGCTATATATTCTAACTCTCCCATCTTATATTTTGCATACAATCAATGTAGAGCCTTTTTCTGTTCCCCGAGTAAGCCCATTTGTCTTCAGTAGTGCTGGAGGGAGATCTTCTGTTTAAAGAGGAAGTGATCCTGCTTTTTTAATTGTGCCTGCAGCGTTTGGAGCTGTGATGCTTGTTAGAGCTGGGCTGCCTGCTCCTCCATCTGCTGCCATGTCTTCTCTGCCAAGAGCGATGCCGGTGTGCCCTTTGATCATCGGGGCTGCTGCTGCTCTCTCTTCTGCGCCGACGTGGGACTTCCTTTCTGGCGCAGTGCACGAGGTGGGGGCTCTGTTTGCCAGCACGATGTAGTGGGGAAGTCCTTTGGCGCTGGGGAGAGCCGGCATGAAGCAGACTAGCCGATTGGCTGGGTCTCCCTCCAATGAGCAGCCGGGGGCGGAGCTTAGCTGCACGTTGCTGGCGCCATCTTGTAAGGGCTGAGCCTGCCCTGCCAGGGACTCCTGCAGCTCCTGAGGGCTTGGGAGAGCCGAAGACTGTACAGTTTGGAGGCCGGGGACAGTGGCTGAGTGAGGCACATCCCGGGCCGTTGAATTTCGCTGCAGGGGAGCCAGAGTGGAACCGGAGGCTACCGACTGCACAGTAGAAGCCAGGAACTCCTGGAGAGCATGTCCTCTGCTCTTCCGTGCTCTAGGAGACATGCGGGAGCACTTAGAGCAATCTGGTGCCTGGTGATCTGGACCGAGGCATCTAACACAGCAGTCATGGGTGTCCGTAGAATTCATCTTCTTCCCACATCATGGGCACTTTTTGAAGCCAGACTTGGGCATCTTCAAGTAAGAAGTGAAGAGGTGAGAGAGGATCTGTCTTGATGGCAAGGCAGAAGGAGTGGAGGAGTGGCCTAGTGGTTGGAGCAAGGTACTTTGGGCCAGAAGGTCAGGGGTTCAAATCCCACTAGAGGACAGTAACCTTGGGCCAGAAGGACTGGGGTTTCTAGTCCCACAGGTGCTCCTTGTGGTCTTGGGCAAGCCACTTAACCCTCCATAGCCCATGTTCCCTGTAAAATAGTTATCTCCAAGTTATAATGCCCTGTTCAATGTAAACCACACTGATGCAGAATGGCACAGTATATAAGAGAATGTAAATAAAATAAACAAGCATTTTAGAAGCTATATTTTATACATATTAATCTGGTTATTGGTAGGCAGGGGTAATTTGGAATCTTTAAGCTCTGTCTGCTCTGTACTTAAGGGCATTTGGGTTACTTTCATCTTTATTAGAACCTTTCTGTCGATATGCCCTAATTTCAATCTTTTGCTAGTATCCTTCAAGGAAACATTGTTCCAAACCATGAACTCTTGGGTGACTGTCAGCTTTCCCCTATTATCAAGTTCAAAAGCTGTTCTGTCTCCTTTTCAAAGCAGTCTGGTTCCATCTCAGTTAAGGTGGAGCCCTCCCCTTCGTAAAAGCCCCTCCTTTCCCCAGAATGTTGCCCAGTTCCTAACAAACACAAAACCCTCTTCCTTGCACCATCGTCTCATCCATGCATTGAGTCTCCAGAACTCTGCCTTCCTTCTGGGTTCTGTGCGTGTAACAGGAAGCATTTTGGAGAATGCTACTCTGGAAGTTCTGGATTTCAACTTCCTACCTAAAAGCCTAAAGTTGGCCTCCCTACCACATTTTCCTATGTCATTGGTAGCAACATATTACCAAGACAGCAGACTCCTCCCCAGCACTATCTAAGACCTTGTCTAGGTGGTGCATGAGATCCGCTACCTTCGCATCAGGCAGGTATGTTACTAGGCCAACTACTTACATGCCTAATGATCGAATCACCAACTATAATGGCTGTCCTATCCCTTCCCTCATGGGCCCATGGCCCTGGAGAAACCTCCTCAGTGTGAGAGGGTTTTACATCACCTGGAGGACAGGTCCTTGCTACAAGATCACTTCCTATCACACCAGGGTGATGCTGTCCTGTCACGTGACCTCTCTCCTCCATGGCAACAGGGATGCTGCCAGACTGGAGGTGGGTCTTCAGTTCTACATTCCTGTAGGTCTCATCTATGTACCTCTCTGTCTTAAGTCCTCCATGTCTGCTACTCTAGCCTCCAAAGATCAGACTCATTCCCTGAGAGCAAAGAACTCCTTGCACCTAGTGCACACATAAGACCCCTCACCAACTGGGAGAAAATCATACATGTGACATTTGATGCAAAAGACTGGAAAGCCCCCATCTCGCTGCTGGACTGTTGTCTGCATCTTAATTTTAAGGTTGTGTTTAGGTATTTAAGTTGTTTACTTACTTAAGTTTGCTGGGGATACTTATACTAATAAAACTATACCTAATATATTTAATGGACTTTGTTCACCTCAAGATTAATTAATCTCAGGTCCTTAATGCATGCCTGATTAATTAATTAATCTCAGGTCCTTAATGCACCTGAGAGTGAATATGGTCACCTCCTTTACTTTAAGGGGTTTAAGCACCTATAAAACCAGAATTATCTCAGGGGTGGGTGGGAGTTGGGGAGGGAGGGAAGGGAAGCAGACTTATTAAAAGTTGGCTGCTGCACAGTGCCCTGTCTTGTGCATCTAAGCTAACGGCTTACCAATTTCCTGGGTGATTCACACAGCCCTTGTTTTGATAGAAAGGGCCTTTTAAATTGCCCCTTTGATCTGTCACTTGCCTTTAACACCTGTTTAAGGCAACTTCACAGATCTTTTGCCTCCTAATTGGAAGAGGTCTTTGTAAAGGTCACTAGAAACAAGTTTATTTTTCTTTCTAGTCAGAAACTATTCTACTTGTATGCTAAGCTATATTCTGATTTGATTTAAGATAAAAAGCTCTCTAGAAACTAATTTATTTCAGTAACTATTTACTCTATTTTACTTTCTAGGTTAAGCTATACTCTGGTTTGATTTAAATGAAAAGCTCTCTATAAACAAATTAATTTCAAAGTCTATTTTCTCTTATTTTATATTCTATGCTAAACTATACTCTACTTTGACTCACTGGTGATACTAAGACCTTACTGATTCAGCAAAATCACTGAATTCTAAATTACACAGATGTATTGCTTTTACCCCAAGAAGTCCTTTCTACCCCAAGATTTAGAATTTATTCCAGAAGATTAAACTCATAAATGTAGATCTACTTCGAGTTCTAGCAGTCCCTTTTGGTAGTCCTTCAAGACTTGAGGCTTTAATAGAAGAGGCTGACTTTGATTTAGTGGCTGCTATGGAGACATGGTTCATAGACAACCATGACTGGGATGTAATTATACTGGGCTATACTTTATTCAGAAAGGTCAGGGTAAGAAGAAGGGGAGGAGGATTGGCACTATATGTAAAATATAATATTAAAGCTATAGAATTACAGAGCTTAAAAGGGAGCAAGGAGGCACTGTGGGTTAAACTAGAAAGAGGGAAAGGGAAATCCATTTGCATTGGTGTGATATACAGAACTCCCTCACAGAGAGAAGTAGACAGGGTTTTCATAGAAGACATATATAGTGTTGCCATGAAAGGAGAAGCACTACTGATAGGCAATGTTCCCGCTAACTTGCGCTGGGTCTGCCGCCAACATTCCTGCCGGCGGGGGGAGGTGCAGAGCGATCGATGCTCTGCCCCTCCCCCCACTGGCAGGAATGCCGGCAGACCCAGCGCAAGTTAGCGGGAACATTGCTGATAGGTGATTTCAATATCACCGATGCTGATTGGCACATCCCTGCTGTTATGTCATATAGAAGTAAGGAAATCCTAGATCCTCTACAGGGAGAACTATTCTGGCAACTGGTAACAGAACTCACACATGAAGGGGCCATACTGGACTTTTTGCTTACCAATGGGGAAATTGTTTCTGATGTCACAATGGGAGATCATCTCGCATCCAGTGATCACCAGATAGTATGGTTCAGTATTAGGACTAGAGCTGATAAAATCTATTCAAAAGTTAGGATCTTAGAATTTGGAAAACTAACTTTGCCAAGATGGGACAAAACCTCAAGGAGTTGTTAGCAGGACTGAAACAGCTTGGGGATATAGAAAAGCAATAGGAAAAACTGAAAGGGAATATTTTAAGGGCAGAAAACCTATTTGTTAGATGGGTAAATTAATGTAAAACGAAAAGGAGGGCTGTGGATCTCTAAAGAAGCAGCTGAAAAGTTTTAGAAAAAGAGGATGACCTTCATAAAATACAACAGATCATGGAGAGAGGAAGACAAGCAGCTGTATTTGGTAAAAGAGAAGCTAACAAAGTAGTCAGGAAAGCAAAGATACAAAAAGAAGAAGAAATAGCCAGACAATAAAACGGGGGAATAAGACATTTTTCAGATATGTTAGTGAGAGAAGGAAGTGCAAAAGTGGTATTGTCAGACTGAAGGGTGAAGGGCAGGAATATGTAGAAGCTGATGAGTATAAAGCAGAATTGCTTAACAAATATTTCTGTTCGGTGTTCACAGATGAAGGGCTAGGAGCAAGACCTCAGAAAACACTCACAAATAGAAAAAGAAGTGGCAGTAATCTTGAACAATTTTCAGAAGACTGTGTTCTTGAGGAACTAGCTAAACTAAAAGTAGACAAAGCGATGGGACCAGATGGGATATACCCAAGAATACTGACGGAACTGGAAATGTTCTAGCAGCTCCACTGACTGACGTTTTCAATGCTTTTTTAGAGTTGGGGGTGGTCCCAGAGTACTGGAGAAAGGCCCATGTGGTCCCTTTACACAAAAGCAGAAGTAAGTATAAGGTTGAAAATTACAGGCCGGTTAGTCTAACCTCTGTGGTGAGTAAATTATTGGAAATACTGCTAAAAGGGAGGATAGTAAAGTTTCTAGAGTTCAATGGTTTGCAGGATCTGAGGAAGCATTGGTTTCCCAGAGGCAGGTCTTGTCATACAAATCTGTTTGATTTCTTTGACTGGATGACCAGGAAGTTGGACTGAGGGAAAGCCTCAGATGTGGTGTACTTATATTTCAGTAAAGCCTTTGACACCGTTCTGCACAGGTGACTTATAAATAAACTGAGCTCTGTTAGGATGGACCCTAAAGTTACTGATTGGGAGGTGACAAAGGGTACAGGTAAATGGAGCTCACTCTGAGGAGAAGGAGGTTACCAGTGGTGTGCCCCAGGCCATTTCCAGTCCTAGCAGCCCCCCAACCCATTTCCAGTCCTAGCCCCCCCTCATCAACCCACTTCCAGTCCTAACCCCCCATCAGCCCACTTCCAGTCCTAACCCCCATCAACCCATTTCCAGTCAGCCCCCCATAGCCCATTGCCAGTCCTAACCCCCCCATCAGCCCACAGTCCATGACCAGTCCTAACCCCATCAGCCCACCTCAAGTCCTAACCCCTCCCCATCAGCCCATTTCCTGTCCTTGCCCCACCCATAGTCCATTATCAGTCCTAACCCCCCATAGCCCATTACCAGACAGCCCCCATCAGCCAACAGCCCATTACCAGTCTTAACCCCCCATAGCCCAGTGCCAGTCCTAACCCCCCCCATCAGCCCACCGCCCTTTACCAGTCCTTACCCCATCAGCCCACCTCAAGTCCTAACCCCTCCCCATCAGCCCATTTCTTGTCCCAGCCCCCCCATAGCCCATTATCAGTCCTAAACCCCCCCATAGCCCATTACCAGTCCTAACCCCATCAGACCACCTCCAGTGTTAACCCCCCATCAGCCCATTTCCAGTCCTAACCCCACCCAACAGCCCACCTCAAGTCCTAACCCCTCCCCATCAGCCCATTTCCTGTCCTAGCCCCCCATAGCTCATTACCAGTCCTAACCCCACCCAACAGCCCACCTCAAGTCCTAACCCCTCCCCATCAGCCCAGTTCCTGTCCTAGCCCCCCATAGCTCATTACCAGTCCTAACCCCACCCAACAGCCCACCTCAAGTCCTAACCCCTCCCCATCAGCCCATTTCCTGTCCTAGCCCCCATAGCCCATTACCAGTCCTAAGCCCCCATCAACCCACTTCCAGTCCTAATCCCATCAGCCCATATAGACTTAGCTCCCCCATAGCCCATAGCCCCCCCATAGCCCATCACCACTCCTAACCTCCCCCAGCCCATCACCACTCCTAACCCCCCCATCAGCCCATTTCCTGTCCTAGCCCCCCATAGCCCAGTACCAGTCCTAGCCCCAACAGCCCACAGCCATTACCACTCCTAACCCCCCCAGCCCATCACCAGTCCTAACCCCCCAACAGCCCACAGCCATTACCACTCCTAACCCCCCCAGCCCATTACCACTCCTATGCCCCCCAGCCCTTGTCCACTCCTAACCACCCCCTCAGCCCATTTCCTGTCCTTGCCCCCCCCAGCCCATCACCAGTCCTAACCCCCCAACAGCCCACAGCAATTACCACTCCTAACCCCCCCCCAGCCCATCACAAGTCCTACCCCCCCCCCCCCCGAAATTTTTTTACACAGAAAGCGGTCGCTGCCGGGGCCGGGGCCGCCGCGGCAGAATCGCGTGTGCCACGGGGCCCCCCCCCCCCCCGCCCAGCAGAGCCTGCCCTCCGTCATCAGCCCCCGTGGGCTTAACAGAGCAGCGAGGGAGAAACTCCCCTCGCGCTCTGAAAGCCGGCGCATGTGACTGGAGGCAGCTGAGAGAGGTGATACCGGGGACGGAGGGCAGGCTCTGTTGGGCGGGGGGGCCCCGCGGCACACTCGATTCTGCCGCGGCGGCCCCGGCCCCGGCAGCGACAGCTTTTTTTTTTTTTTTAATGCCGCATATCTTGATTGCGAACCTTCCCGCGTGCCAGCTGCAAGGCCTTCGCGTGCCACAGCTGGCACGCGTGCCATAGGTTCGCCATCGCTGCCTTAGAGGAAAGGCAGGATAGAGGAGATATGATAGAGCCCTTTAAATACCTCTATGGCATAAATGCACAGGAGGAGAGCCTCTTTCGATTGAAAGCAAGCTCTGCTACGAAGGGACATAGGATGAGGGTGAAGGGGGATAGATTCAGGAGTAACATGCTTTTCCATACTAAGATGAAAGATCCAATATTGTTCTCTGTGGTAGTTATTTTGAGTCCTGTTTATCAGGGATGTTCCTCGTCCAACCCCCACAATGCCCCTGAATGGCGTCTCGGTGCCCCATCATGGCACAGGGATGCCATGCAGGAGCCCCGCTACCCAGCATTAGAATAACAATGCTGTTCCCCACCGCCTGCCCGCCAGAGGGGCCTGCCAAGGCCGGGGCTGAGCCGTGGGTAACCTCCCGTTACAGCTCACCTGCCATGGGGAGTCCTCCAGTTCTGATCCCATACTTCTGGGAGACTTATTCCACCACCATGGTGGAATAAGTTCCCCAGCCAACTCTGCCTTCTCGGACATACAGGGCCGCAACCAGAATCAACCATGTACATCCGGGGTCACGGGCCCGCCTCCACCCTGCCCATGCTCCACCTCCAGCCCTCCCCCTTCCACCCCCCATCCAGAGCTCCTGCATATCTCCTCTGTATGTGCAGGGAGCTCATGGGGCAGAATCAACCCCAAGCGAATAGTGGGGGATGTACGTCCTCACTGGATGTACATCCCCGCTATTCCAACATCGGAATGACCCCATAGCGTTTAAACATAATCCTAATATACGTGATAGGGTGGCGTGATTTCAAGCTTTTGGTAGCATTTTGAAGTACCATGAACAAAAAAAAGAATTTAAAAGTACTTTCAACAACAACAAAAGGAGTAGTATTTTAAAGTAAATAGGAACCTGATGACATTATATGAAGGATGTATTGGGCCCCAATCTGATCGGGGCCCGTCCGGCCCATCTGGACATCCAAAATCTTGATGGGCCAAATTTGCACCCGATTCTGCACCCATGGGAGCTAGACATTCCCGTGGGAGCAGAATGAGGTGCAAAGGACCTGGACAGGCAGGGTGTGCCTGGATTCTGTGCTGCTGGACGGACAGCTCCCACCCCATCTAACCCAGCCCATTGCCATGGCACCGGGACACCATGCAGGAGCCCTGATCCACCACACAAGTAAGTTCCCTGCTGCCTGACCTCCAACGGGGCCTGCCGAGGTCGGGATCAAGCTGTGGGGAGCCTCCTGTCCTGCTGACCTGGTCTGAGGGGGTTCTGACATAATGGCGACCAATGTCAGGGGGGCTTATTCCACCCCTGTCTACTTCCTCCCAGGCCTGGATGTAGAGGACCGCAACTGGAATTGACACTGTATGTCCGAGGTCAGGGTCCCACCCATGCTCCTCTTCCAGCCCTGCCCCGCCCACCCCAATCCAGAGCCCCGCACATCTGTGTATGTGCAGGGAGCTTTGGGCACGGAATCAGCCCCAAGTTAATAGTGGGGGCTGTACGTCCGAACCGGACACACATCCCCGCTATTCCAGCATTGGAATGCCACCATTTTGTATGAAGTCTTTGGATGGATGTTTTTAAATTCTAACATAAAAGTAGAAAAATCAAAAAAATATGGAAACATTTAAGAGTGAAATAGAGCTGATAGACATAAAGGGGGAGCACAGGGTTTACATTGTTATAAGAATTTTCCCAAAACTTCATTCTGTTGGCTCTTACACTCTTATATAAATTTTTTGATAAAAGATTTCTGGTGGCATTGTCTTTTTTTTTTTTTTTTTTGAGGGGGTTGTTTTGCGTTTTTTTCAGGCATATATGTTAAAAAAGTCAGAAAAAAAATAGGATTTGTATGGCCCAATGAAGAAACAAAGAATGCTGTGATATGATATGCTATGTATAAAATGCTCACCTACTGATGTTTGATTTGGCACTCTCATGTCAGGATTCTGATATTGTTGCTATGAAATAAGTGCATGTTCTCACAAGCTTAGGTGGAAACCTTACATCTGCCTGAGAGCAGGTGCAATGTTGTGGGACCATCCTATGAAGGCAGATAGGCACATGTCGTAGGCCGCCTTCTGAAATAGGTGCAGCACTATACATGCCTATGTGCCCTGCTATAAAATTACCCTCATTAGGCCTATACTGAGAAGAAATATGAAGGAGAGTGTGGAATTATCAGAAGAATTTATTCCTTACCTATGTCAGGGTTAGCCCATGGAGGAGCACTAGGCTATCAAGACCCAAAGGCCCATATGTAATGTTGAGCTTATAAAGGTCGGGCCCGATTTTCGAAGGCCTTTACATGGGTAACTTCCCTAGTTACCCATGTAAAGGCCTTGTCCGGGATTTTCAAAGAGCACCTACCCGTAGCATCGGGGCGTGTTGGGGGCATTCCGGGGTAGAGCGGAGGTGGGACATGGCGCTACCGATGTAACACCGATTTTCGATGCTATATAGTTAGCGCTCTATGCCTTAACGATAGGCATGGAAAAACCTCACCTATCTTTAAGGCGCTGGGGCTCACCATGTAGCATCGAAATTGGTGCTACACGGGTTGCTCCTATGGCTACCTGGCTGTGCGGCGACACCCGGATTTTGATGCTAGGGTCGCATATGACCCCGGCATGGAAAATCCGGGTTAGGCGGGAGGTGGATGGGCTATGCGCCGATGTGGCACATAGCAACGCACAACTGAAATTCGGACCCGACATCAATAATATTTATAGCGGTAAATAATCCATTCACCCATCTCAGCTTTGAGCAAAACAATATCAAGCAACACAAAGAAATGCCGGGGGCTGTGTATTGTTGTGGCTTATAAAGGTAGCATATGTACCTATGTTCCTCCATAAAATTACCTCGGGAAATGTAGGCACACGCACTTCCACCTGCTCTGGCGTTTATTTGATAAAGTAAGTGCCAGTCCCACCCCTGCTCTGCACATTGTTCACCTCCAGGAATGCCTATACGGATGCCTTTCACAAGGAGGTGCTTCAAGGGTAACTTTCTAAGCTTGTTTTTAGGTGTCTATATTAAGGCAATTCTGTAAAGACAAGTAGATGCCTACTTGTATTTATAAAATACTAGCCTAAATGGCAGAACTCATGCCTACATTACAGTTGCAAGATTGTATGAATGTCCACATTGTCAGGTACTTGTGTAAATTATAGCGTTCTTTCAAGATATGTACTTGGTATGTGCATACTTTGTACCTACTGCTTATGTAAAACAGTGGGCATATTTTTTTTTTTAAATTTATTTTTATGCAGTTTTGCAAAATACCAGCCTAAACACTTGCATGGGAAATGAGGGTTGTCTAAGATAATAGAAAGAAAAAAATCCTGTAAAATTAGGAAAAACAAAGAGCAAAATGTCCCGAGAACCTTACCTCCAGCCCTCAAGATAGGGATTCATGATGAAAAGGAAATACAACAAAACTACGATACTCTTATAGAAAAACAAAGACTGGCACGACCAGCTTATATACTAACACGGGAAAGAGAACCACCTGTCTCTGATCCCATGGGCCCACAAGCAGGCAAGAAGAAAACCAAATGCGAAGGAAAAAGAAAAATATATGATTGAAGGCACTTACAGGAATATTTGAGAAAAAAGGACCCACCTAGCTGCAAAACCTGTGGGCCCAGAATGAGAAACTCCCACCTGCAACGATGGGTTTCTTTAGCTCAGTCGGGTAAAATCCTGACCAGGCAGCCCCTGAAGGAAACATTCCTTTTCCTAAAAAAGATCCCGAGTAACTACTCCCTGTCCGAAATAAGAGCAAGAGTGATCAAGCAAGTGGCTGGAATAATCATTTCAGAATCTGAAGTATCTAGTAACTCAGAAACATTCAAAACATTTGCTATCAGAGGGCCAGAAATCTCGGGCGCAGCTGAGACTTTCTGACCAGTTAGTAAATAATAGACCTTTACCAAAGGAGGACATGATTAAGAAGGAACCCCCCAAGACTTCAGACAAATATTGTTTAAACATCCCTTTGGCTGAAATATTAGGGGATTTAGGAAAATGTATTAAACAAACATTAGCAAGCCAACTAGGACTGTCCAACTGTTCTAGCCTGATCTTCAAATTATTAGCATCCTTGATAGAAGCTTCAGTATGCAGTTCCAATCGATTCATATGTGAAAATTAAGTCCTCAGCTGAAGATTTTAAGGATTCAATTGACTCGGTGTTCTTTGTACAAGACCCAGAGTTCTGTTGTACCTTGACATGCAGAGTTTGAACTTGAGAGGTAATGGCTTCTCTTAGAAGTTTAATAGCTATCCATACAGACTCCAGAGTGAACTGCACTAGTCTTTGAAGCACAAAGGAAAACAATGAATTACCTTGTTCAGCGTCTGTAACCTCAGGGGACTCCGTGGACTCCATGGGATGAGAACTGACAGCTAAACCAGGATGCATTCCCTTTGTCAGGCATTACTCCCAGTTGATGGCCCAGCAGGGGTAGACAAACCTCTATGCCGCTTCCAGCAGGTTTCCCCAGTGGGGAGGCAGGAGCTCCTATGTCAGGAGATCCAGCGTCCTCCAAGCCAACCGGACTTACAAAGGAGCAAGCTTGCTTAGGGGGTCTCTGTGTCTCTGGGGGCAAGAGCTCACTTCCCAAAGAAGACTGAGAACCACACCACTCCAACAATCCCACAGCCGGACAATCTGCTCCCCGTTCTATCACCGCTCACTGCTCTCGGCAAATAAAGGAATCAATGGAGCTGTACAGAACCACAGAGGAGATAGATAGAGCAGCCTGGGGCAGCTTACCTTGCTTCGCCTTCCTCTTTTTTCCCATCACAGGAAAAATGCCACCATCTTGGATCCTATCCATACTTAGGGACCCCCAGTGGGCATATGTTTGAAGACTAGATATACATCAATAGTTTTCCTCCCTAACCTAAACACTCATTCCCAGGGGATGTCTCTTGTAATCCTGTCATAATGTTCATGCGTTGTACAAGTCTAATACTATATGCTTAGCGGGGCAATTTTTAGACAGGCCAGTTTAGCCAAGTAAATCACTATTTACCTGAGTAAGTGGATCTGAAAATTGTCCTCGAAGATAATTTTGGAAAGTGCTTTCTATTTGTAAAACACAGTTTTACTCGTAGACAGCTTGTTATGCAAAATTCATCACTATATGTATGTATAAATGTATACCCAGGAAGCAATTCTATGCATATTTTTATATGTATACAAACTGCAAAGGTTGCATGGAGAATTTGGCCAAAGTAGGTGCACACCTTTGGTGCACATACTTTTTAGGTGGGTACATGCTTGTGTAATTTTACAAAGAAATGTTTTTTACATGTCAAACGGGCTTTACACATAGAAAAAGCTTTATAAAATTATCCCCAGTATTTATACCTTCCCCTTTTGAAATGGCCACTTTTGACACGTATTGTGGCTTCATCCACTTTGGCGGCTGGCTCTAACATTGCCTCCGATGTGTTTTGTGAGCATATCTACATGTTTTGAAAATTTTAAAGGGAAAAGTATACATACTCAGAATAATTTTATAAAGCTTTTCTAGATGTAAAGCCCGTTTCGAACATAAAAAAACATTTGGTGAATGGTAACGTTTTGTTGCTTACAATAGAAATAAGAGTTCCTTGCAAAATGATGGGCATCATCTAAGACTTAAATGGTGCATTGGAAGGTTTATAAATGCTTAGCAAAGGAAAACTCTGTGGGCCAATAAATCATGTCTCTGAGACTGTTCACTGTGGGTTCTGGTTTGCATTTGGAGTTCTAAAATAAGTGACAATTTTGGAATATTTTTTCTCCCTGCATAGAAAAGCCTATCTTGTGTACCATCATTCTTTGCCATGAGCTGTAGTGTGGATATTATGTCACCTTTTATTTCCTAGTGGCCATTTATCTTAATATGTGTGGACTGTCCTGTTCCTGCACATTTTGGCAGCCATGTGGTTTAGGGCTCTGATTAGAAATTATGATGATACATTAAATGGAAATTGCTGCACCCTCGTATATTTTAATGGTTGCGGCATATAGTTGTGTACTAATGAAAATGTATGTACAGTTCAACGATAATATTATTGCCATATACAGTAAATCACATGGAGCTCAGTTCACCCAAATCAAACAGTAGAATAGGGAAAATTTGGTAAAACAAAACCCTGCGCCCTGTTAGGCTCACACTTGCGCTTTCTGCGTGTCATGCGAACATTTTTTGTAGCCTTGGTCACTGAGGAAAAGCAAATCTGACATCTATAAGCGTTTGCAAGGGGCACTTCGAAAGAATTGTTTGAAAAGAATTGAATTCTTGTTGCTAAAACATAAATAATAATAGTAGACAGGCAGGCAGGTTAAGAGCTGTAGGGTGTCCGTCTTTAGAGGGACCTTCTGGAAGACCTAGTATTGTTGTTCTGTTTGTTGCAACTACAATGGATGGAGCTTAGGATAGTATCTGAATTAAAGGGTCCTTTCTCTCATATCAAGAATACACTGCATCTGCCCCTGATCTCACAAAGGATCCAAAAAAAAAAAATGAGGGACAGATGGATTATTGGAGGGCAGAAGGAATAATGTCTTTAAGCCAGAAATTACACTCCTTGACCACTGTACAGATCTTTTATGGCATTTCATGAAAGGAAAATCCCACAGAGGCTACGGTAATGGAAAGTGCACATTGACATAGTATTGGAGAAGGCAAGAATAATGGCAGAGGATTCCAAATGAAGAGGAAGCCCCCCCCCCTTTAGGTGGGAGAATGCATTCTTTAAATGGCCTTCACAGTCCATCATGGGTTGCCTAAAATGAAGATATCATGCATATATCAGGGTTGATATTAGATATGCAGGGGTCCAGGGCAGAAACTAGCAAGGGAGCCCCAAAGCTGGGGTTTATGATATTCCTCGTTCAGATTGAGGAGGCTTGGGGCTCTCTATGGCATGGGCCCGGGACAATTCCCCTGGTTGCCAGCCCTGATATATATGATGCAATTTTGATGGTCGAACCTGCAAAAATTAAGGCAGCAGTAATAGTTCAGAGAAGGGTTACCATAACTGTCTGCATCAAAAGTCCCATGTAATGGGATTTGGAGGACCTTTTACCTAAAGCATTGTAACCAGTGGCTGCATAGAAGGGATTTATACCCTGACTGCCCTACCACATGTTAGATCTAACTACTCACACTTGACACATAGAGATTTCTGCTATCCTTCTAGTCCACTATTTTATGTTGCTGTTTCTTTCCTTGTCCATCATCCACTCTGAAAAGATGAAATAGAAGACAACTGAAAGTTTATGACACAGAAAACAGCACATTCCAATAGGATTGATGACACCAAACATCTAACTTGCCTTTCCACCATATCTTTAAATAAACTCTCCACTCTACTCTAGCCATAGCCCTCTTCATAAGAACATAAGAAATGCCATACTGGATCAGACCAAGGTCCATCAAGCCCAGTATCCTGTTTCCAACAGTGGCCAATCTAGGTCATACATACCTAGCAGTATCCCCAAGAGACACAGGTTCCACAATGCTTGTACTGGGTCAAGCATTGATATCCTGGGTCCCTTCTTAATAATGGTTTATGGACCTTTCCTCCAGGAACTTGTCCAAACCTTTTTTAAACCCAGCTACACTAACAGCCTTTACTACATCCTCCGGCAACAAATTCCAGAGTTTGATTACACGTTGAGTGAAAAAATATTTTCTCTTATTTGTCTTAAATAGATCACCTTGTAGCTTCATTACATGTCCTCTAGTCTTTCTTTCAGTACTGATCTGAGGGAATGTGTCAAACTGGCAAGGGTAGAGGCTCGAGTTTTAAATCTTCTTGTGTTTGTTTTCTAATCTACCTGAGAGTGTGCAGAAAGTGGAGTGGCTAGTTCCTCCCCATTACTGAGGCATTCCTAAGCCCCTTTTAATTCCTGCCCACATGTGCTGAGCCATCTGTTGCCTTTCTGCACTGCACAGAGCACCTCCATTACAAGTCTTGGGTTCTCGTTCCTGGCTTGCGCCAGACATTTAACCCTGGGAGTACCGATGGGGTCAAAAGTGATCCCATTGCAAGTTTCACAACGCGTATCTCGGAAACTACTTGTTCAAGAATGCAATCTTTTTATGACTTTTCACATGTCAATATTCTCTTTATATTGCGCCATGAAAGGAATAATTGTCATCTGCTAGGTGACGCTAGTGATGAATTGCAGCACAGAGTACCAGTGGAGTCATTTTTGACCCCAGTTGCTTACGTCCGGATTGGATCGTGATACAATTTGCAGTTTTGTGAATTTTTTGATCTGACAAAGGTATTTATCATTAATTATGTATCATTTATTTTTTGTGCTCTTATTTTATGAAAATTGCACATTTTCTGTAATTGATATCATACGTTCTCTCATTATTTCCGAAGAAATCTAAAGGCTTTCAGCTCGTTCATCACGATTATTGTACACCTATAGTAAAACTGCTTTGCGTTTTATTCAACTTTATCTTCGTTTATTTATTTTAGGTTATTGTTTATGATGTCAAAACGAAAGTATTCAGCTGCCCAAGTAAGAGAAATATTGCAACAAGATGCTGACAGTGACGGCTCTGAGTCGTCTGATGATGCAGCATATTCAGCAAGCGAAGAAGCATATCAGCTAAGTTCGGGTGATAAATCTGTTGATGACTGTCATAATTCAGATGGCGACAGCAGTTGATCGCCAAGTGAATGTGAGACTGATGTTGAGCCGGTAACATCGCCTACAGCAAAGAGTTAAGTTACAGGTCGAGGCAAAGGTCGAGGCTGTGCTGGATGGGGAAGAAGGCAGGAGTCCTCAGTGTCAGTATCATCTGTGAGGAATCTTAGTTGTGGTTGTAGAAGAGCTAAGAGGTCATCAACTATAAGCACAAATGTTGCCTTTGAAGACTATGTATCTAAGGATGCCACATCATGGAACAGGAAACCTATAAAGCAAGCTGCTGGAAGATACGCCAGAGCTAATGTCATGCCCATACAACAAGGTCCTACAAGGTATGCTGTATGAAATGTTGATGGCCCTCTCGCAGCATTCCACTTGTTCATGAGGAAGAACTTATTGAATGAAATCATGATGTGGACGAGCAAACAAGGAAGACACATTTATGAAGACACCTGGAAAGATTTGACAGACGGAGAATTTCAATGTTTTCTAGGACTTCTGATCCTCTCAGGCATCTACAAGTCACAAAATGAATCCATAGTTCAGTTGTGGGACCTTGAAGATGGTCGTTCTGTTTTTGGCAAAAATATGGCCCGTAACCGTTTTCAGCAAATTTCTTGTGCTCTCAGATTTGATGATGCAACCAACAGACGTGAACAACGAGGCGTGGATAAGCTTGCTACAATCAGACACGTTTTTGATACCTGGGAAGCAACTCTAAGTGATGTCTTTGTTCCTGGTGAAAATGTTACCGTGGATGAGCAACTGCTTACATTTCGTGGCCGTGTTCCGTTCAGACAATATATTCCCAGCAAACCTGGGAAATATGGCATAAAGCTATGGATGTTGTGTGACAGTGTAACATCATATGTTCTGCATCTTCAAGTATATACAGGAAGGGAACTTGGACAAAACAGGGAACAGAATCAGGGTGAAAGGGTTGTGCTGCAACTCATTGAAGGATTGATGCGATCTGGCAGAAATGTTACTGTTGACATTTTCTTCTGCAATTTATCCCTGTCACAGATAATTGCTAGAAAAACAAATTATACTTTTGGGGACGATTCAAAAAAAAAGAAAAGAATTACCTCCAGAATTTGTAACAGCAAAGGGCCGAGAGGTATTCACTTCACTGTTTGCCTTTCGCGATGACGCCACTCTGGTTTCCTATTGCCTGAAGAAAGGAAAAGTGGTTGTTCTTCTGAGCAGTTTGCATGATCAAGAAGAAGTAGATAACACACGTCCAGACAAAAAAACCACGCATGATCTTGGACTATAATTCTAGTAAAGGTGGAGTAGATACGGCAGATCAAATGTTGTGCATGTATACCACAAAACGAATGACAAGACGCTGGCCAGTGACAATCTTCTACAACATGTTGGACATCAGTGCTTTGAATGCCTTCATTGTTTGGATGTCACTAAATCCAGAATGGCAGTCCAAGTCAAAGCACAGACGTCATCTATTCCTCTTGGAATTAGGTAAGCAGCTGCTTCAGAGTAATTGCAGCGAGACTTCTTCCAGCATTGAAGAAGCCACTGATGCTGTTTGCAATGTTGGAATCCCAAAGAAAAGGGCAAGGTGTCACTGCTGTTCCAGAGAAAAAGACAAGAAAAGCAACATAGTTTGCACCTCCTGCAAGCACAATGTTTGCAAAGAACATTCAGAAATTGTCTGTGTCTCATGCAAATGACTGTAGTGATTTACTGTATTCATCAAATGCATGCAAAAACTGCTTTCATGGCAACTCTTCTTCATGTAATTTTATGATAAAGCATTAAATTTCAAAACATTTAACCTTCATATAATAAATAATTAATTCGGAATAATATTTTGTCTGTTTAGTTTAAAATTTTCATGGTTAAGAATTAAAATTCGTTGTGGGGTCATTTATGACCCCAACGGTATTCAGTGTGTGCAAAAAATCTCGGTAATTCCAGGGTTAACTGCTTGCTTGTGAGTTCTGAGCCTCTCTGTCTGTCTATATTGAGATTACATATAATATATACAGTATGTATATATATTGTCACGCCCTCACCACTCGCCTCCAGCTTAGAGGGGCGTGGTTGTATAAGGAACTTTCCCCTTTCAGCCTTAACTGACTAATTCCCCGCAATGCTTTGTGGGAAATGTAGTTTAATTGCGATACATATGGGCTTCAGGTAGAAAGCTGTAGTCGGGCTCCTTGGGTAAGGCAATGACAGAAATTTATTGAGCACAAAAAAGGTTCATAAATACCACATTCAGGCATACTTCTCCAGGCTTCTTCAAAGTACAACAGGTTATAAGCAAAGCAAAACCCAAAACCAAAGTGACAGCTTAAAGTATTCTTCAGCTCAGAAAAACATAGCCTTTGAACAGCAAGGCTACCAGCTTCCTATAGCCTTGCTGGTTAAAGCATAAAAACAAAACAGGCTTTCTTCTGTGGCAGTTTGCCTTCTTTTCCAGTCTCAAACCTTTCCAGGCTGTTTTCCAATTTACAAGCAAAAACAAAAAAACTCCAAACAGGAAACTTTCAACATGCAAGCAAAGTTCTATTCAGGTTTCTCAGGAAAATTCAGGAGTAAAAAGAAAGCTTTTTTCCTCACAGTTAATTTGCCTTCTTGCTGTCTCACTTCACAGGTAGCAGATGGTTAACAAGCACAATTCACAACTCCAGCTTGTTCTTACGTCTTAGTAAAACTTCCCCTCTTTACCATGTGGGAATTTACAATCCATCTTCCTGCTTCTTATGGTTACCTTTCTCTAGAGGGGTTTCTCTCAGGGCTGGCTTTCCTTCAACCCTTCTGTGGCTAAGGCTTGGCACAAAGAGCAATCCATGAGGGTGTCTTCCTCATTCAGCTCAGCATCAGGCTCTCCTAGCTGCATAGACTCTGACTCTCCTTCTGGCTCACTGGGCTCAGCTGACAGCCTCTCAGAGCTGAGAGTGTCTCCTGCACCTCTGCACTGCCCAGCATTAGTCAGGCTTCTCCTGCTCTGCTCAGCTTTAATCAGGCTTCTTAGGCTCGTACCTGTGCCTCGGCTTGTATCAGCTTCTCTCTCACTTTCTCCTCTTCTTGCCTTTGCCTCAGCCCTTGCTTCTGGCATTTCTTCCACCCTCTCTCCTTCTCCTCTTTCTCCTTCTCTTCTACTATAATCTAGCATAGGCTTATATCTCCAGGGTTCTAGCCCCACTACCTCTCTCCCCAAGTGACGGAGATCACTCTGCCTTCTGGCACCTGAGTAATCAGGGAGCTTACTGACGTAAGGGTCTTGGACCTTAGGTCTGTATTCACTCTCCCTTATTTCACTTGGGGAAACATGAAACCTGTTCCAGCTGGGGGTTTTCTGGTTCCTAGGTGAGTTTGTGGCTTTGTTCCCCTGACCTTGCAAAAGGGGCCCTTTTACTAGGATGAACTCGTTGCCTTTTTCCCTTTCCCCTAAGTCAGGATAGGCTTCCTTACCACAATATATTTCACTGATAGCACTTGAAGCTGATTGGCTACCTGTCATGAGGTGGCAGCCAAACAATGAAGTGTTAATATGCTGTTGCTGCTGCTGCGGGCGGCGCGCACGGGGAAGCGGGGAATGCGGGCAGCGTGTCAGCACAGAATGTGATCACCTGTGATCACACTGGGAATGAGTGGCGCTGCAGCGCCCTCCCACACAGATGATCAGCACCCGCCCACACTGATGACCAGCAACCGCCCGCCATGAACAGTCAGAAATCAAATATTCATGCAGCCAGCGAAACCCCCCCCCCCCCCCCCCCGCCCCTCAGGTACCGAATCTGTCAGTCCGCCCATGATCTGCACTAGGTCTTATTTTCGAGGTAGGGCTTATATTATGGGAATCTCAGAAAAACGTGCTAGGTCTTATTTTCGGGGAAACACGGTAGTTCAAACTTCTACTGACCTTGCTCCTCACTACCTTGCTCCTCACTACCTTTCTTCTCTTATCTCTCCCTACACCCTTCCTCAGGAACTCTGCTCTTCTGGCAGATCCCTTCTGTCTGTGCCCTTCTCTTCTACTGCCAACTCCAGACTTTGATCATTGCACTTTACTCCTCCTTATGCCTGGAACAAACTACCTGAGTCCGACATCAGGCTTCATCTCTAGCCCTTTTCATATCTAGGCTGAAAACGTATTTCTTTGAGGCCGCTTTTGGATCCTGATCTGCTTAGTCTCCTATGTGTTTGCTTACCATTCCCCCAGACATATTCTTGACCCCGGCTGTTGTATTGTCTGTCTTGACTAGATTGTAAGGTCTGATGAGCAGGGACCATTTTTACAAGTGTTTGTTCAGCGCAGTGTACGCTTTGTAGACTATACAAATGATCAGTAGTAGTAGAAGCAGTATCAGTAGTAGCATGACAGCAGGATGAACTGTTTACACTCATATACAAAGTTGCGTACATGGGTTACAATGCAACATTTTGTCCTTCTGTTGCACTCAAGCTTAGACTCGTAAGTAACGGCACATTTTTAGGTCCGTATAAGTCTCCTATCTAAGAAAGACTTACAATCATTCACCAACTGTATCAGACTTTTGTGTGACTTGAGTCATTGGTCAACCTCTACCAGCAAAACTTCATTGCATTTCCTGATGTGTACATTATGTATTTCTCTTAAGAATGAGTTATAGGTACTAGATCCACTGTACACTCAACATTTGTTTTTCACCCATGATTGAGATGCATGTCTTGAGTCGTTAATGTTAAGTTTCAAAGACTGTAATAATCAGTAAGAATGTCCCATAGTTCTATATTCAATTTATCTCATCTGGATTAAGAAATAGGGACATTTAATATAAAACCATCTTTTTCTCGTTTTGCACTAATCATAATCCTGGATGATTTGTTGGACATGGTATACAATTCTGGTAATATTACAGTCAATTTTCTGCAAGACGTCTGGGGAATAAATTGAAACATCAGAACAAGACCTTTCGATTTATATGGCTATTTAGTGGGACTATGCATTTGCTTAGCATTGACGAATATAGGCGCCTGGATATGCACAAAAGTATGCGCATAGTTTATATGTCTGGGAGCCAATAATAGGCGCCTATGCTTCTAGGCTAGACCTCCTTTCCAGAATTCCACTTTGAGGCCAGTTCTGTTCTGGCTGTCCAGCACATGTATGGCCGATCAGAATTGGGGCGTACAGAGGTAGACCCAATTCTTATCCCACGGGGTTAAACGTGCCTGTGGGATCAGAATCAGGTCTACGGCCTGGATATGCCACATACCCGGCTAACTCAGCCAGGATCCTGAATGGAGCTGCAGAGCCATGACATCCCGTTGCCATGGCACCGCAGTTCCATTCAGGAGCCACATTGCCGGCCGCTGCTGAAAATCTCCTTTCCCCACAGCCTGACCCATGATCTGACCTTCCGTGGTCAGAGTCGGGATATGATGATGCTCTTCCATCTTTCACCTGTCCGTCGCCACCAGCTGCCGCTGTCACCTCATGTCTAGGGGGACTTATTCCACCTCTGAGGTGAAATAAGTCTCCCATCTAACAGGCCAAGCCCCAACGTACAAGGCTGACCTCAGGATCGGCCTTGTACATCTGGGGTCACAGCCCGCCCATGCCCCACATTCATTCCACCTCTGGACCGCCCCGTCACAGGCTCCCCAAACAATACAGCTGTTAACCTTGGCCCGAAAAATTGTTTCAATGAGCAAGTTCCCACAAAACATAGCTGCACTTCAGTTAGGCATGCATAAATGATTGTGTATTAAAGCTAAATATTTTTTTGCCAGGTTTCTCATATGAAAGCACAGGGCCCATTTGCATTTGATGCAAAGAACTTAGCACCATGAGAAAAGCCTCCCACTGTATTGGACCATTCTTTTGCAGACTTCTTTGGCTTAGTACATAGGCCCAAAAATATTAAGGGAAAAATTGGTAAAATGCTCAGAATCTCAGTATGATGCAACTTTCAGAGGGGTAGATATTGTAAGTCTGTACAAACTCCCAGAAGCATGCCAGTTTAAGGCTTTTCAGAGTTACTAATACATCTCATGAATTATAAATAATTTTAATATACTTAAAATTATCTCTTCTCTGGCTAATACACTTAAAACTGGTAATAGCAATATTTTAAATAGAATAAAGGGTTATGGTATTCCAAAATTAATTTGAGGAATATATTTTATATAGTGAGCAAATATTAAAAGTGTAATTATTTGCATCATTAACATGTTAAATAAAAACCTAAAGTTGATTATATTCTGTATTTTAAGCTATTAGTTTAAGATAGTTTAATGTGTAAATCATAAAGCTCGGGTTACATTTCTCGAGTGAATATAAACTAATGTGGCCCTGCACAGTTGTGGCAGTTAATATTAAAAGGTCATAGAAAATGTTGAGTCACTTCCCATCACTGTTTTATTGACGGTCATTTAATAAGAATTACAGTGCAAGATTGCTGGAAGAATTCAAGGCATCAAAACTGACCATCTAAAAGTAGAAGTATCAGAGATCTATAACTATGATTCAATCATTTAACTGCTCAATGAAAAAAAACCTTTTAAACAAATTGCTGATGCCACAAGGTGATTAGCTATACCATGAATCAAAACAATAGTTTCTGTCTTTAATATAGAATCAGTTCAATCAGAGATTTTATGCCATGGTCTGTCTATGGGAAAGGTTCATACTAAAAGGGAAACTGAGTGAATTGTTCCAATATAGTCAAGGTCAAGATGCAGCAAGAATATGAAACACGACTTTAAACTGGGCTTTTCACCGGTTTTTCCAGCTTGAGACAGCAAACAGCATTACCTCCAAGAAGGAGCAGTAAGAACAATAACTGAACAGAAAGCTCGTAACGCACAGTACAAACGAGAAAATATTTTAACTCCTAATAAAGAACAATGCCACCCGGTGGCATTACAGTAGATTGTAGGCTTTAACTTATAACAGTTGCCTATCTCAACAAAAAGTCCTTAAGAATTGAGTAAATCCTTTTCATTTACTATACATTCCACAGAGAAGCAGGTATGCATAAAAATGGAGAAAACAGTAAACGTCCTTTAATTTAACCAGTGAGCACTAGAAAAATGCAAAATAGTGTTGCGGTCTTAGATTTTTTAAACACTAGTTCTAAACTCCTGCAATGCTAACAGTCAATTCACTTACACCATAAATGCAGACACATTGTAGTTAAGGGACACAGCGGTTTGTTCTGACACAGCACTATACAAACAAGAGTCAACATGTTTCTTTAAAGAATTTATTGATTGTGGCGATCCAATGTGGCTAGCTAAAAAGTGCTTACAAGAGAGCCCTATTCAATCACAGTGAGTCACTTCTAAGTATAGTTAGACTGAACAAACCCAGACCTGCACAGGCTTAAAAGTGAGGCTTATGCCTATCTTGGTATGTGCAAAATTAACCCATATGGAATAATTGTCCCAGAGTGTTTTGATTTGTGTGTTAAAATACAGCTATAATCTAAGGAGATTAGTGTGGTAGTACTGTGGGACTGCTGCTAGGGTTCAGAGATGCCATTTTTCAACCTGGCTGACCATGGGGCAGGAGTGCGGTGATCGCTTCTGCCTCACCCACTAGACATCGGGGATAATAGCCGGTGAGTGCCTGGGGTGGTACAGGGGCATTGACAGAGGGGAGAGGGGGTTACGGCTGCAACTGGGAAGGAAGGAATTTGTGATGGGCGTAATATGCTTGTGGGGATTGGAGACAGTTACATTTGTCTGGGAGAGGGAATTGGGAGGAGGATACTGTAACTAAGGAGAGGGATTGGATCAGGAGGGTTGGAGAGGAGGCCTGTCAGTGGCACTTGCTGCCATTTTTTTTTAATCAATAATACCAAAAACCTGGTTAAAATATGAACAAACAACACGTGAACCAGGAAAACTAACACACCGGTGAAGAAAGCAAAATTCTTTTTGTTGGAATAGCCATCCCAGTAAAGAGGAAAAACCTCGTACCGCTGTGGCCAATTCCTTTTTAATAAAGTATTTGTTAAAAGTCAGTATTTACTTAACTGAAATCTAGTAGTCCATTATGTTCAATCAGCAATGTGGCAAGTCGACGTGGCACGTTTCGGGGTGGTAACATTTATACCCCTGCTTCAGGTCATAGACATTGCTCGGTGAACTAATCCCTTGTGTGGCATTGCTTCAAAAAGCCGTTTTTTTAACACGGCCGTAACAGCGTGAGCGCAGCTGTGTGAACGTCTCAAAATGAAAGACGTCATAAGAAACACCAATCAGAACCAAAAGGGGGAAGGCCACTGCACAAAGACCAACCCCTACATCTGAAAATGGTGATAGACATGCAGCTATATGATCGTATACCAGTCCTGTTGTAAATTTAAACCATTTGGTGATACTGAGTTTAGACGGTAAATCCAACGTTGCTCCCGATATTGTAAGAGCTGTAAGCGATTCCCTCCACGAGGGTTAGGGGGCACAAAATCCAAGATCCGCCAGGTAAGCATTTCAAAAGAATGGGCTTGATGTACACAATGTTCCACCAGAGGTGCAGAAAATGTCTTTGTGCGCAATCGCGAGGCATGTTCACCCAGACGGATTTTAAAAGGCCGGGAAGTGCATCCAATGTAGTATAAAGTGCACGGACATATAATCAGATATACCACATAGGATGTGGTGCAACAGGTATTCCAGCGTGCCCAATGAGTGATATGAGTGTGATCATCCAACCAAGATGCCCCTGAAATAGTATGAGAGCAATATGCACAGCTGCCACAGGGGAAATGACCAGCATTCTCATGAAAAGTTGGTGGGCGATCTAGGGTCGTCGTGGTGTGCACTAACATGTCCCGTAGATTTGATTGTCTGGAATATGCTATCTGGAGTTTTTTCCGGAAACAAGGGTGCAAAGCCAAAATAGGCCAATAGTGATGTAGAATCCCCACTACTTTTGAAGAACCCCTCATATAAGGGAAAATAGCCGTGACAGTAGAAAGCTGTCATAATGTAGAAGAGTGTTACGCTGAATTTTTTTTCTATATAATGATGTCTCAAAGCCTGCCTCAGTGAGTGTCACAGTGATGTCAAGAAATTGAATGCATTTTGTCTCGGCCTGGGCAGTGAATTGTATGTTTATTTATTTATTTTATTTATTTATTTATGTGCTTTTCTATACCGCCCCTTCCAGAGATCAAGGGCGGTTTACAAGGAACTTAAAACAACAATACAGCAGAACAGTGCAATATTGCATTACATTAAACATTAAGTATTACATAAGAACTATGATACATGGAAAACAGTGTGTAAGCTATTAATAAAAGGAACATAACTATGTTACAAGGAACCAAAAATGTCAAAAGGCAAACTCCTTTAAAACCAAAAATGTTGGTTTTAAAGGAGTTCAAAGAGTGAAGAAAATCATCTAATGCTGCTCTTGTACCTGTCCAGATAAAGAAGATATCATCAAGGAAACAACAACAACACTACCTTCAAGTGTATGGCATTGCAATGGGGGCCACAGTGGCGCCTTCGATTGCCACGCTTTATATGGGTTGGTTTGAGGAGCAGTTCATCTATCCCCACCCCCTATATATTAATATATCTTTCTGGTGGCGTTTCCTTGATGAATTCAGCGTAACACTCTTCTACATTATGACAGCTTTCATCCGCCTTCCCTGAAACGTGGCTTACCCTATGGTCAATTCCTTCGTATTCGCAGGAACTGCACTCACAAAATGGAATTTACTCAGCATGCGGCAGATTTATGTTCCCGCTTGACGGCTAGGGGATATCCACCCTACTTAATACGGAGGGCCTATAAACGAACTTGCCACACTCATAGGGAATGGTTATTAGGTGACTCCTCATCTACTCCTTCATCTTCTGAGTCCTCTACTGTCACGGCTATTTTCCCTTATATGAGGGGTTCTTCAAAAGTAGTGGGGATTCTACATCACTATTGGCCTATTTTGGCTTTGCACCCTTGTTTCCGGAAAAAACTCCAGATAGCATATTCCAGACAACCAAATCTACGGGACATGTTAGTGCACACCACGACGACCCTAGATCGCCCACCAACTTTTCATGAGAATGCTGGTCATTTCCCCTGTGGCAGCTGTGCATATTGCTCTCATACTATTTCAGGGGCATCTTGGTTGGATGATCACACTCATATCACTCATTGGGCACGCTGGAATACCTGTTGCACCACATCCTATGTGGTATATCTGATTATATGTCCGTGCACTTTATACTACATTGGATGCACTTCCCGGCCTTTTAAAATCCGTCTGGGTGAACATGCCTCGCGATTGCGCACAAAGACATTTTCTGCACCTCTGGTGGAACATTGTGTACATCAAGCCCATTCTTTTGAAATGCTTACCTGGCGGATCTTGGATTTTGTGCCCCCTAACCCTCGTGGAGGGAATCGCTTACAGCTCTTACAATATCGGGAGCAACGTTGGATTTACCGTCTAAACTCAGTATCACCAAATGGTTTAAATTTACAACAGGACTGGTATACGATCATATAGCTGCATGTCTATCACCATTTTCAGATGTAGGGGTTGGTCTTTGTGCAGTGGCCTTCCCCCTTTTGGTTCTGATTGGTGTTTCTTATGACGTCTTTCATTTTGAGACGTTCACACAGCTGCGCTCACGCTGTTACGGCCGTGTTAAAAAACCGGCTTTTTGAAGCAATGCCACACAAGGGATTAGTTCACTGAGCAATGTCTATGACCTGAAGCAGGGGTATAAATGTTACCACCCCGAAACGTGCCACGTCGACTTGCCACATTGCTGATTGAACATAATGGACTACTAGATTTCAGTTAAGTAAATACTGACTTTTAACAAATACTTTATTAAAAAGGAATTGGCCACAGCGGTACGAGGTTTTTCCTCTTTACTGGGATGGCTATTCCAACAAAAAGAATTTTGCTTTCTTCACCGGTGTGTTAGTTTTCCTGGTTCACGTGTTGTTTGGCCATTTTTTTTTTGGCAAGACTTGGGTTTTAAGGTAGCAACAGGCACCATGTTACATTCATCTACACTATTTGCTGCTGCATGAAATGCAGAGCCCGTGAGGTAAGTGTTTGCCTGCGTAAATATGGGGCTGGTGCTGGGCATTTACTGCACAGGGTTTGCACTTGTTGCATCTTAACGTGTGCAGCTAAGGTGGTAAGAGCAAACACTTACTGCACTTTACTAAAAGGGCCCCTAGTTTTATGCACTATCATAAACACCTTGAAGGACACAAGTCTGCAGCAAGATCCATAAAATCAATAGGACACAATGTCCAAAGTGCATACAGAGATGCCCCCTTGTATTGGGTCATGTAGAATGAGGAAACAGTAATAAAGGAAATGCTGGCAGAAAAGGACCCAGTCTACCCAACTTCCTCTGCCTATGTAATCTGCTCCTTGCTGGTCTCCCTCTGAGTCATCTCTCTCCCCTTCAGTCTGTTCAGCACTCTGCTGCATGGCTAGCACAAGGTACTTCAGGCCGACGGGATGGGGTTCAATTCCCACCTGGGGACAGCAATCTCAGGCCAGAGGGACTGGGGTTTCTAGTCCTATAGGCACTCCTTGTGGCCTTGGGCAAGCCACTTAACCCTCATTGCCTCAGGTACACAGAGATTGTGAGACCTTTGGGGACGAGGGAATATATCCAGTACCTGCTTGTAGTGATTGTAAATCGCTCTGATGCCCTTCAGCCTGCGTATATCAAGAAATTGCATAAACATAATCTTCCACCAGCCTCGTCAGGCTCATATTACCCCTCTTCCCAAGTCTCTTCATTGGCTTCTGTCTGTTATTGCATCCAGTTCAAACTATAAGTGCATCACTCTGCAGTTCCTCACTACCTTTCCTCTCTTATCTCTCCCTACACCCCTCCTCGGGAACTCCGCTCTTCTGGCAAACTGCTTCTATCTGTGCCCTTCTCTTCTATTGCTAACTCCAGACTATGCTCCTTTCATCTTACTGCTCCTTATGTCTTGAACAAACTACCTGAGTCTGTACGTCAGGCGCCTTCTCGGACCCTTTTCAAATCCAGGCTAAAAACTCACCTGATCTCCTTTGTGTTTTCTTACCATTCCCCTTATATGCATCCCATATCTACAGCTACTGTGTTATCTGTCGACTAGATTGTAAGCTCTGATGAGCAGGGACCGTCTTTTACATGTGTCTGTGCAGCACTGCGTACGTCTTGTAGAGCTATACAGATGTTCAATAGTAGTAGTAGTAGTAGTAATTAGAATTATCATCATCCCTCCTTGTCAATTAATAAGTTTGACCACATGTTGATGGTGCAGCTAAAGTATAGCTAAATTGTCCTGTCAACCATGCTAATCAACTTGCAACCACCTCCATGTGCCACTTTGAGGCCTCCTTATGTTCCTTTTCCCTTTGACTTACCAGCCCCCTATGGTCCAGCATCTGTCCCTCTCTTTTCTCCCTCTCCTCCGTTCTTTAGCTTCATCCATCATGGTACTGGCAGAAATTTAGTACCATTCTCTCTTGCTGGCCCCAGAGATTTCTCTCTGCTGTGTCCCACCCCCACCAGATACAGGAAGCTGTTTCAGAGGGGGTGGGACACAGCAGAGGGCCAGCGAGAGGTAGCCATTGTAAATCATTCCTACTGTCATGACAGGTAGAGGTAAACATAAGATTCAGGAGCATGGGGAGGGGAAGAAAGGCAGACATGGAGAGATGCTGGACTGCAGGAGGGTGGGAGCAGTTGGCTAGGAAGCAGAGAGGGACTGGATGTTGAGCCATAGTTTTGTAACCAGTAAAAACATAGTGGGTAAGAAGGCACAGAACTCATTACTGTTACAGCCATACAACATTCATTTTAGAAGGGAATTTTTAGTTCTCACTATCAAACATCCACCAACTAATCCATTAAGGTGAGCTAAGTCAATTAATGCGTGCTAAATCAATTGAGTGCACACAAAACTTTTTAAGTCACCTTAATGAACTGAATGCTTACTTATGAATGAACACCCCTATGAATTATTGAGGGAGGGGGCAGAGGGAAGGCTGTGGGGCTGGGGAGGGTAACGTCTTTGCTATTTAACACTGGAGCTACATTTGAAGCTGTTTCTAACAGTAGTTCCCAATCATCCTCCCGCTCAGAAGCTCCTGCCCAATCAGGGCAGTGGGAGCAACGCAGAAGGCAGCACAGGACACTTTAAAAGCGGCGCCCCTGCAGGGCGCGCCCACGCCTGGCGGGCCTGCGCCTGAGGGCCTCGCCAGAGGGCCCTTTGGCGTGGCCCTTAGGCGCGGCACAGAGGCGCACACAAAGCAGAAACAGAAACAAAATAAAAAAGAACAGACCCACCAACAGAACTGTTGCAACAGACATCCAGCCACAAGACAACACAGAACAAGAACCCTCAACACACCAAGAAACCAGCACAGAAACACAGCACAGCCCTGCACACCAAGGTACACCTACAAAACATGCCACCCTTTCTAGCCCCTATTTACCTCCTAACACCACTCCTGACCCTCTACCCCTCCCCCACAGACACACTCTTCAACCCACCCTGGCCAAACACCACAACCATCCAAACCACAAATATCCACAAACCCCCCCCCCCCCACATGGGACAACACCCACATACCACACACACCAATCCACATCCACAACCCCCAGAACTGCAGCCCCCTCTCCATTTCATTGATAAATGCTCGTTCAGTCAAAAAAAAAATACCACATGCTCCAGAACCTGATAACAACCAAAAAGATTGACATCCTATGCATAACAGAAACTTGGCTAACAGACACTCTTGAACCAGCTAACGCCAAAAGGATACAGCCTTCAACACTGCTCCCGAACACACACCAGAGGAGGAGGCGTGGCCATCATAGCAAAAGCCAACCTCCACCTCCGGACCCATGCATCAGAAACGACCAAAGAAGCGGACATACTCACCCTCACCAACAAGCATCTCTCATTATGCCTAGTCTACCGAGCACCCACCCCAAGCATCGACCTACCAAGGATATTACAACAAATATCTGAGAGCGCCATCTCCGCAAAAGAGCAAATAATCCTAGGAGACTTCAACCTCCCATCACTCCAAGACAATCAAGCAGAAACCTTCATCGATGCCATGGAAGCAATGAACCTAACACAGATCATACATGAACCAACACACGAAAAAGGAAATACATTGGACCTCATATTCCTGAATTCCCAAACCGCCATCTCATACAAAAATCCAGAAATCACACCTGTACCATGGTCTGACCACTACCTCATCAGCATATCTCACACCCACCAGCACATGAACAGCAAGGAGAACAAACAGCATACAAGAAGATTTAAAACTTTCATCAAAGAAGATTTCCTGGCACAAACTCTACCAAAACTCCAAACAAGCTCCAACAATTTCGATAGCCTAATCCACAACTGGAACACCACAATCTCCTCCGCATCCAGTACAACAACAAATAAGACTAAAACCAGACCCACCTCCACAAAGGCCAGATGGTTCACCCCCAACCTCAGGAAACTAAAAACCAAACTCAGAAGAGCGGAAAGAAGATGGAGAAAAACCAAAACAGAGGACAACAAAACAAACTACATGTTTGAACTAGATGCATACCATGCAGAAACAGACAAAGCAAAAAAGGCCTACCATTCGAAGATCATAAACACATCAATAAACAGACCACGAGAACTCTTCGAGATTGTCAAAAAACTAACAAAAACGCCCAACCATTCCGACCAACTGCCAAACATCCCACCGGAATTACTAGCACGACAATACAAGCAGCTTCAACAACCACAAAATCCACAATTAAACACAGAGACAACAGCAACAAACCACCCCACCACCATTGACAAAGACTGGAGCACTTTCGAAGCAATCACGAAAAAGGAAATATCATCCACCATCTTCCGCCTGAATACCACCACCTCTCCGCTAGACCCCTGCCCTACAGAATGGATAAAGAAAACCAAAGAAGACCTGAGCACACCATTAACCCACATTGTTAATGAGTCCCTCAGCCAAGGACGTATGCCAGACCTCCTCAAAACTTCAATCATCTGTCCAACCCTAAAAAAACACAACCTGGATCCCCTTGACCCCGCCTCCTACAGACCTATAGCAAGCCTCCCATTCACCACCAAAATCATTGAGAAGATAGTCCAGCAACAGCTCCAAGAACATTTAGATACCAACAACATACTGGACCCGCAACAACATGGCTTCCGCCCACTCCATGGAGTCGAGACCCTCATGACAACATTAATGAACACCCTCATCATAGGAACTCAAACCAAACACTCTGGATATGCCATGATCTTCCTAGACATATCAGCAGCCTTCGACACCATCTCCCACGACATCCTCATACACAGACTACAGGCAATTGGCATCAAAGATACCGTACTTCAATGGTTCCACTCCTACCTAACCAATAGACAACAACTCATCCGCACAAACATATCGGCCTCACCCCCTTCCAGCAACACCAAGGAGTACCCCAAGGATCCACACTATCTGCCATGCTCTTCAACATTTATCTGCAACCACTCTGCACAATCATAAGCACCCACAACATCAACTTTCACATCTATGCAGATGACATAATGCTCTATGCACCAATCACAACCACTAACCCAACAAATAAACACCTATCAGAATGCTTTACAGAAGTATCCAGCTGGCTGCAAAAGAACAACCTATCCATCAACATAAAGAAAACAGAAGCCCTTATAGTAACAAAGGACCCAGACTTCACCCCACCTTCACACCTCAACATTGGAACCACACAAATACAAATACAACCGCACATAAAGTATCTAGGGATCATCATAGATCAAGCACTCACACTCAAGCAACAAATAAAAAAAACCACTGGAACAATATTCCACAAAGCCAAAACAGTACAATGCCTCAGACCTCTCCTTGAACCACAGGACTTCAGAACAGTGATGCAAGCCATGACACTCCCCCACCTGGACTACTGCAATATAATCTACCATGGACTACCAGCCACCCACACCAACCCACTCCGGACTGCCTTAAATACCACAGTGAGGATTATCCAGAAAGCAAAAAAACGAGACCACATCATCCCTGTCCTGAGGGAGCTACACATACTCCCCCTTGAAGCAAGAACCAAATACAAAGCCGCCCTACTTACCCATAAAGCTCTCTACCAGACTCAGACCTCCCAGCTCCGCACACTCCTACCCCGACCAGCCCACAACAGAACAACCAGACAATCCTCCAACAACTCCCTCACCATCCCCCATAAACGAACCAAATGCAACCAACGGACCTGCAACAGAGCCTTCGAACTATATGCACCAACCCTCTGGAACTCTCTACCAAGTCACATCAGATGCAATGGAGACCCATCATCATTCAGGAAACAACTAAAAACCGCCCTATTCCAGGAATACCTCGGACCAGAAACAAGCACCCACCACTGACCACCTCCCAACCCCCCTAGTTCACCCCCATGAACGTATGCTCTAAGAGACTGTAACACATCGTCTATGTCTATATCCCAATTATTTGTTAAAATCATTAATGTTGGATGCCCGGTGATAGCCCCCACCCCCAGAAGTTGATTATTGTCCACCCCCCCTCTCAATGTTGCACCGCTTTGACCCGGAGAAAGGTGGGATATAAATACAGTTAAATAAATAAAAATAAATAAATAAATGATTGGGAACTACTGGAAGAACCAGCTAATCAGGTGCATATTCATCATGGATATCCTGAAAGGTTGACTTTCTGGAGCTCCCCCAGAACAGGATTAAGAATCTTTGCCTTACATCATCTACAGATTAGAATAAAATATAGCAAGCTTGTGGTATAATAACCTTGGGATGTCCCTTCGACCCATATTATGCCCATGTTCATCAGCCTCCTGTGAGTAACCCTATCAAAGGCTTGCTGGAATCCAGGTAAACCATGTCCAATGCATGTCCTGATCCAATTCTCTGGTCACCCAGTTAAAGAAATCAGTCAGATTCATTTGGCACAATTTGCCTTCGGTAAAACCATGTTCTGGAGCTTACAATCCATTGGTCTGTAGAAAGGTCACTATTCTTTCCTTCAGTAGCATCTCCATTGAGGTAAGTCTTACGGGCCTATATTTTCCCATCTCTTCTCTGTTACTACTTAATGCCCTTCTCCATCCCGTTGGAATATCTCCCATCTGTAAGGATCTGTTAAACCTCTCCTTAAGTGGACCTACTAGAATATTTCTGAACCCCTTCAGTTTCCTAGGATGTATCCCATCTAGCCCCTTGGTTATCCATCAGTTTTTCAAGTTGTTCATAAACCGCTTCTTCCGTGAATGGTGTGGCATCTACTCCATTCCCATACATACCTTTGTCAGCGAGTTGTGGTCCTTCTCCAGGATTTTCTTCGGGGAACATGAAACAAAAGTATTTGTTTAGCATTCCTGTTTTTAACTCATTACTCTCTACACAGTGGCCCAGAGTATCTTTCCGTCTTTCAATTCCACCTCTAGCCTTTCTCCTTTCTGAGATATCTGAAAAAAGTCTTAGCATCTTGCTTTAAATCTTTAGCTATTTATTTCTTTGCCCACGCTTTTTCCAATTTCTCTCTTTGCCTCTTTGAGCTGTATCTGGAACCATTTTTATTGTGTTCCTTCTCTTGCAAAAAAATGCTAGTATTCTTGTGTTCTTTAGGTACAAAATGATTAATCCAGGGCTCAACAAACCCCAGGCACCAAGTCAACATAGTGACCAAAAATAAATCAGATCTGGCAGCTGAGGTTCAGACATTTGGGCCAGAAGCATTTAATTGCAACTGGGAGAATCAGTAACTGTCCACGGGGATCCCAACTGCCGTGGGCAGGAATGCTGTAGCGGCTGGGAGAACGACTGGGAGCATCAGCGGCTGCCACAGGGATCCCAACCCCCGTGGCAGAAATGCTAAAATGGCCAGAGATAGGAGCATCTTGTCTGTAGACCCGCATTAAAAAAAAAAAAGTTGAAAGAGGGAGAGTCTGCTGCGCCCATGGCTGACTAAATTTAAAGTGAAGTAGGTTTTTGTAAATAATGAATGGTGAGGGGAATGGAGGGCGGAGTATTCAGTGGGGGAGGTTGAAGGGGAGAGTCTGGGAAGGGAAACAGAGATAGGGGTATGGGAGGGACAGCAGGAGAGAGGTTAAAGTAGGGGGAAGAGTGGAAGGGGTTTAAGGGTGAAGTAGGGTTGCCAACTGGCTCCAGATGCGCCCGACAGGCTTGGTCCAGTCCTAGGTTTACTCCATTGCATGCAGGGACATGTAGACAAGACTGCGGGGTATGTTTACTAAACCGGGCTAACGGTTAACCCGGGCTATCTGCAACTAGGTCCCATTGAATAATATGGGACCTAGTGGCAGATAGCCCAGGTTAACTGTTAGCCCTATTTAGTAAACATACCCCTACATATACCTGCATGCAATGGAGTAACCCCAGGACTGGATCAAGCCTGTCGGGCACATCTGGAGCCAGTTGGCAACCCTACTTCACCCTTAAACCCCTTCCACTCTTCCCCCTACTTTAACCTCTCTCCTGCTGTCCCTAGGGTGAAGTGATGAATACATGGGAAGTAAAGGGCACAATGTGTATATGCAAAAGGTGCGGCCATCTCCCACCACACACACACACGCAATCCCCCTCTGCCTATACAAATTCATAGATACACATACATGCAGGTTCCCCACCTCTGCACCACACGTACGTATGCAGGCACCCCATCTCTGTACCACACACATACACAAGAATAGCTTAAAGGGATGGGGGTTGGGTAAGGGAGGAGGAGGAGTCTGGCCACGGCTTTCTGTGGGCACTGGGCAGTGGCTCATTAAGAGTCTGCTTTATTAAGCTTTTTCCCTTGGAATATGGGAAAACAGTCTTCGTAAATCAAGCCCTAAAAGCTAAAAAAGTTACTGGGATACACTTTTTTGGAGGGCAGGGGCATGCACTGCAACCTAGATTTCGGTGGCCGGGCTCCTAGATTTTTAGGCTGGCTCCTAGATTCTAAGAAAATTTGTCAAGGCCTGGGGTAATTTACCTATTTATCTGTTCCTCCCTCGTAAAAACAGCTTTTTAATTACATAGAAAAAAACGTTTTCTGCAGTTATCTAAATGCACTGTTTTGCTTATCAAGACAAAAGTAATTTTATTCACCACAGATAAATATTATTAGGAGCTATGATCAAAGCCTAGTTTGCACGATTTGCTAGACTGTCCTTTGAAGGCAATTACATCAGAGGGGTTTTCAGTTACTTAAACTTTATAGAACTTGTGCATTAATGAACTTCTGTGATGCAAATACATGCAAAACAGCCAATTAAAGTAAAATTTGGGGAAACAGCACCCAGAAAAGACTTTGCAGCATTATTTTCACATAAATAACTGTAGTTATTTTTGAAATGGCCCAAAGAAGTGGAACTTCACTCTCAAGGATGGAACTAGTATTTCTGCACCCCCCCCCCCCACTGCCCACTCCTCACACATATCTAGCATCATATCTCATCTCTTTGCTGCACCTCCCCCCATCACCTTACCTCCTCTGCATGGCTCAGCTCTTATTAGCTTTAAGCTGCGTGATGCAGGAAGGACTCTAATGCAGGTCTCACTGTCTCCAGTTCCTGGAGTTCCTTCTTTACTATGCGGCTTAAAGCTAATAAGAGTTGAGCCACTCACGCAGGCGGGTCCAGATTGGCTCCCCATCAAGCAATGGCACAACCGGCTATGCTTGCTGCGCTTAGTGGCTTCTGCCAGCCCTACACATGCTATTATGATGGCGGTTAAAGGAGCTGCTGCTTTTACTGTCTGAAGCCCCCCCTCCCCCCCCCGGGATAGCCTCAATTTCCTGGTAGGTCAGTGGCCCCATCTTCCCTATTGGCCTGATCTGGAGCTCGAAGTAGAAAAACTAAGGTGCTCCCCAAAACAAACTGACCACTAACTCTCAAATCAGTCTCCAGCACCAACCACTAATCCACATAAGAGGGTGCTAAGCACAAGCTGCTCCTGGTATCGACTTCTTTCCAGCCTGTGTAAAAGCGTGAGTCTGTTTTTCATGACATTAAGAAATACGTGATATGTAGCTATTTACACCGTGTCCAGTACTGCCCATTCCTTGCACAGAGCACACTGCTTTTGTAGGCATAGACCTTTCTGCATTCTGGTTTATGGGTACACAATCTACCCTCCCCTATAAAATGGCATGCAACACATAACCCTCCATGCACACACGTATGTGCCATTTTTAATGTGTACTTGCCACATAAGCTGTATAAAATATCTCCATGCTGTGAAATGATTTTCTGTGCTGCCAATAAAGAGGAGAAAAGAAAACAAAAGCATAAATCTAACCAGGTTAGTACAATATCAGATTGAGGCCAAATCTATGATTGCAGTGTCAGACAATAGAGTACATACCAGCTGTAGGGAATACGATCAGAGGATGTGTTTTGGCTGCAAAGTTGTCTGTTATTAGGAGAGCATAAACCTGCTGTTTTCTTTAGCATGAAAAAACAGCACACTTGAAATGTCATTTTAGTTTTTTCTTGCTTCCACTGTGCATTTTGCCTTCTTTTTGCAACATTTTTATTTCAGTTTTTCAAAAAGGTGTCACTCTTAGCCTAGCCCAGTGGTTCTCGGCTCTGTCCTGGCGACCCCACAGCCAGTCAGATTTTCAGAATATCCACAGTGATGATGCAAAAAACATATTTGCATACATTGTGACTCACTATATGCAGATTTTAGGGGGTGTGAAACAGTGATCTTCTGGTTACAAGGTAAATGTCTTGCAAATGAGCCATCACATCTCCATGGGTGCTGGCTCCAGCAAACATTCCTGCATTACTGGTAATTTTGCTTTCCCATTTCCTGTTTGGCTCAAAGTTTGTTTGGTCTTCAGTTCTATGTAAAATGCTAACTGGATTTTTTTTTGCCTTGACTACTATTACTACTTATCATTTATATAGTGCTACTAAGCATATGAAACACTATACAAATACACATAAAAGAAAGTCCATGCTCTACAGAGCTTAAAGTTTGCGAAGACAGACAGAACAACAGGGGACTAAGGAATTTTTAGGGAAATGATTACAAATACATATGGATTTGACTCCTGCTGTAGAGATTTACGCGAATGATTTTTCTTTTGTTATGCTCTTGTACCAGAAATTTTGTCTCTGATAGTATACTTAGATATGGTTTCACAGAATTTCTGGCAGAAGAACATAGCAAGAGAAAAATCTTTGTAGTAAATCTGTACAGCAGGAATCAAAATCTAGCTAGCATTTTACATATTGCTGCAGACCAGACAAGCTTTGGCCTAGTCAGCAAACAGGAAGGAAAATCACCAGCAATCTAGCAATCCTTACTAGAGCCGCTCCCTGCCCTCCCTCCCCTCCATGGAGTTCCAGTAGTTTTCTGTGAAATGCTTGTCTTAAAACCCAAAGGTTACCTGTTTGAGGCTAGCCTGGCCTGTGACAAAACAGGGGAGAAAAATCCCTCAATTCCATTTTTTCAGTGCCATGTTTCAGATTGAAATGAAATAGAAAATATTTCTTTTTATTTCAAATTAATGTACATCCCTAGCAGATTTATGTCATGCATATTCATTGTAGACACTCTGAAAACCCAATTGGCTGTGAGGTCTCCAGGACAGATTTGGCAACTTCAAGCCTAGCCAGGAAATAATTTCATACCACTACTCTCTGTCATCTATCAGTCAACCAATTTCTAATCCAGTTCACCACTTTGGGTCTTAACTTCAGGCTGCTCAGTTTATTCATGAGTCTCCTATGAGGAACAGTCTCAAAGGCTTCTTTGAAATCCAATGTCTGCCCTCAGTCTAGTTCTCTGTTTATTCAGGCCAAAGCTGTTGGGAAATGAGGTGCCTTTACTGCTAACTCTGAAGTCATTTGGGGTTGTATTGTACTCCACTCTTACAATGGCTGACACTATATTAGGTGAACTAGGCGGTCTACAGCCGCGGCCCTCCAGGGCATCATTGCTTCCCCTCTCTGGGGCATGCAGTGGCAGAAATGGCTCAAAAACCATGATGCAGCACTTACCTAAAGGCTTTAGCACTGTGTCATGGTTTCTATCTCCTCCTAGCTGCTGCTTCAATCGCCCTCTGATGCAGACATCTGGTTTACGAGCTATTGCCACTGCTGCAGGAATAGGAGAGGGGTGGCAGTGATGACAGTGGGGTGGGGGGAGGGCAGCGGAATGGTGGGCCCACCTAGGATATCTCCAGTGCTTGCACTGGCCCTGAACCCAGCTTAATGGAGCAGCAGAATGGTGGGCCCACCTAGGACATCTCCACTGCTTGCACCGGCCCTGAACCCAGCTTAATGGAGAAATGTTGATCTTCAGATGGGGAAATTGAGACAGATCAGGACTTGTTGACCAGATTTAAGTTCAATTTTTTATGCCATTTATTTAGAGATTCCAATAAAATTATGATCAAAATTTACAATTTCTCCAGAATCAAGCTGCTAGAATGATATTAAGAGGCAGCATCTGGGACAGAGTGACTCCATTCCTAATCGAGTTACCATTTCAAGCTAGGATCCTGTGGTGCAAATTCCACCCAAGCTGCCCCTGTGGTGCAGGAGACCCAGGGAAACAGGGGGACCATCTATGAATGATCACATGTCTTCCAAGGTGACTACCCCTCTGCTCTGGGGGCCTTTTCTTATATTTTGCGTTGGGGCCTCAGTTTGAATTTCTGCAACTGGTCTGACTGATAAAATAATTATTGCTAATTCTCCTTATATGATGAATCTAAGAAAGTGCATGTTCCTCAGAGAAATTTTTCATCAACAGATAAGATGTATTTAGAAATATCTTCTTTTAAACAAGGTTGTTCAAAATGTAATATGAAGAAAGTATTTATTTAAATTATAAAGCTGCAGTAAAATGGAACGCCCTGCTATTTGGTTTAAGAAGGGAGATTAATGTTTCCAGAGAAAGTTAAAAGCACACTTATTTTTGAACATGCATTCTGTGGAGTGAGGTAACTTATTAAACTAGCCTCTATCGACTCCTGTAGGAGTTTAATGTAATAATGTAGTGGCTGGTTAAGAAGGGTGTGTAACTATTTGAGATTAAGGAAATAATGATAATGTTTTCTTGTATTTATTTAATGCATTCTCCTGCCTTTAACAGCTCATTATTCTGAGTTGTGCACAAATATTAAATTTTGTATCGAATATTAAATATTGTAAGCAATGAGATGAATATATATATATTCCCCTTTTATATGGGACCTTATATAACTATAATCTCCTTTGAATCATTTGCTTGATAAATGTGGAATATACATGTGTATGCCCTCGATTTGATTCTCTGTGTACCCAGTCAAAGAAATCAATGAGATTCATTTGGCACTATCTGCTTTTGTTAAACCATATTAGCTAAGGTCTTGCAGTCCATTGGATTGCAGAACATTCACTGTCCTTTCCTTCAGTAGCATCTTCATTATTTTTCCAAGCACTGAGGACTTACAGACCTGTATTTTCCCATCTCTTCTCTGTTAGCACTTTTTGCCCACCTTCGGTTTTTCTAATTGTTCATAAACAATTTCTTCAGTGAATGGTGTGGTATTGACGTCATTCCCATATGTACCATTGTCAGCCAACTGTAGTCCTTCTCCAGAATTTTCCCTCATCACTCTCCACACAGTGTCCTCCGCATTCTATCTCTACTCTTCCTTCTCTCAACAACATACCTGAAAAGTCTTGTCATCTCATGTCACATCTTTAGCCAATTTTTCTTTGGTTTCTGTTTTTTGTCATCCTCATTGCTTTCTTTGCCTCTTTCAGCTTTATCCAGTATTCGTTTCCATGTTCCTCTTTTTTATGATCTTCTGAATTCTATGAACGCTGCTTTCTTTTATTCAGTCAATTCCTTGGAGAGCCGTATCACTTTCCTTTTCCTCTTGCTTTTATTGACTTTCCTTGCATAAAGATTTGCTGCCATTTTATAATTACTTTCAGATTGTCCCACTACCTTTCCACTTTCCCAATCTCTTCCCATCCTGCCCACTCTTCCTTCAGGTACTTCACCATTTTACTTGTCAGCATGTTTTAATACCAGAACTTTGAGTTTTGTGTGTCTGGTCTCTGCTTTAATTCTTATAGCCAGCCATAATGACCACTGCTGTCCAGATGGGCACCCACCCAGACATTAGATACACTTTCTCCATTTGTGAGTACTAGATCCAGCATTGTCCTTTCCCTCATGGGTCCCATCACCTTAAAAGTCATCCAGCATCTCTCTACGTCTTCCTGATTCTGCAGATGATGTACGTATTCGAATCCACATTAGGCAGGCTGAAATCTCACAGAAATGGTACCTCCTCTTTCATTCCAACCTTTGGAGATCCATGGCCAGATCTTTGTTCAGTCTTTGTTTGAGTTGGAGGTCTGTAGATGACACCTGTGTAGATGGAAACTTTATCTTCTCTTTCCTAAATAATTCATATTGCCAGGGATAGTGCGATACCACTGGCCGCCCTAGGCAATGGAACTCTAAATCACTAAATGGGTATGAAATAAAAAAATATTGAAAAGGGCTAAGTGGAGACATCATCAGACCAAGTAAATAACCAGGTCATCAAGCTGCCATATATTCATCACTTGTCTCCACTGCCCAAAACAGTGTCTCTTCCATTTCAGATAGTGTCTCTTTCTAGAAGCTTGTCCACTCCTGAAGGAAGCCCGTTTAGAGACTGAAACATTAATGATGAACATGGGCATAGGATGTGCTGAGCGTGGGTCAAGTTGGAATGAGCGCTAAGTAGACTTGTGTTATTATTATTGATTTCATCATCATCCTTTGCCATCAGCAGGATGCTGTCATGAAATAAGTCCATATTTTACTATTGTTACTGGAGGGTGGTTACTGAGTATAATTTGGAGTCTTGAATGCTGCGTTACTCTTTTGATAAAAGCAGTTTTAATGCACATAAGAAGAAAATTTAGAAAAAAAATAGAAGAGACTGTTTTGGACAGTGCAGACAAGTGATGAATATGTAAGAGTTGATGAACTGGTTATTTACTGGGTCGGACACAACGCCTGTTGATGTCTCTGCTTTACTCTTTTCAACATGTTTTTTATTTCCTACCCATTTAGTGATTTTTAGTTCTATTTGTTGGATTTGGTCATGTTGTTTATGTTTTCACCCTAGGCAATGGTCATTTTTCCCGTCTCCCCCTTACTGCTGCCATGTCATATCTCCTAGGTCCAGTGGTGACAGCAATACAACAGTAAAGACGCAGACGTGCAGCATGGAAGGAAGCCTCCGAACTCCTGTCTGCTGCGCTCTGAAAGTGTATCAGGTCCCATCCCCTCCAATGAAGACTTCCTGTTTGCATCAGGGCGAAACCTGCTGCAGTTTTAGAGTGCAGCATGTAGGGAAATATGGCATAGCAGTGGTAGGGATGGGGGCGGGAGTGGGAGATTGGAGGACAGGGCTTTCTGTCACACCGTCACCCTCCAAAATCTGACACGCTAAGCAACTCCCTAGTTCAACTAACGGTAGTACTGGCTCTGCACCCTAGGTGAACCTACATTCTTGCTCCCCCCCCCCCCCACTGCTCCAGTTAAGCACAATACACAATTATACCTTCAAGGACGATGTTCAACATTCAATGCACAAAGTATGAACGTTCCGAAGGCATCTTAATAACAGCGATACAAGCTCTCAACTTTCATGCACTTTGGAAAGAATGCAAAACTCAACAAAAAAATCACATCCCAAATGTACAGATATCTAGCAAACCGCTATACAAAGACAGTATAACTCCAGGACTCTACTACTACCAAACCCTAAAATATGCATACAACTCCTGGGAAAACAGAACAAGTCAGACTGCTAAAGATGTAAGCCCTGCAGGGCACAGGGAAATACCTGTTGTACTAAAAGCTATGAGCTAAATATCAAAATATATATATTCTTGGACAAAAACAAAGTTGTAGTTGAATGCCTCACTACTCTCACATATACGTAATTAGGGCCGTACCGAGTGTAAATCGTGCCCTGTGAGACTTGCACATCGTGCGCGCCCCCTCCCCCCCCCCCCGGTGGTGGGAGAGAAGAGGCGCGTCCGATGTGCAAGTCGCCGGCATACTAAGCAGATCTGTCCCTCCCTGCAAGAGCAGGAAGAGACAGATCTGCTTAGCATGCCAGCGAGAAGGCTTAAGGGGCGCTTTTTAGCTGTCTGACGTTGCCTGCCGCCGCCACTTTTTCTTCTGTCAGCTGCGGCAGGCAACAGAAGACAGCTAAAATGCGCCCCTTAAGCCTTTGAGCCCTGTGCGGCTGCAGCGCTCGCACAGGGCTAGGCACGGTCCTGTACGTAATACAGATAAACTCTCAAACAGGACTGTGCTCCAGATTTGCAGAAAAGGTTGATAAAGTCTTGTTTTGACCCCATTGCATTCCCTAAGAAAGGCAAGAGTAGAAGTCCATGCATGCGCTGGGGTACACCCGGGAAAAATATGGAGCCAATTGGCAATAGCTTCTCTATCAGTAAATAAACAAGGAACCACACAGCAGGAACAGAAACGCACACAGCCAGGCCCTGCATGCAGCGACTTGGGGAAGAGGGTGGAGCATTGACAACAACAGCTTCCTGTTGGCTGTTCTTTCACTGTGGGAGTTCAGTGATTTCTTTTTCAATTGTTTCGGGTGGGGGCGGACATGAGACTACATGAACTGAAGGCTAGCTGAGGTAGGGCTGGGGGAAGCAGTAGGGGGCTGCCTGGTTCACCTAGTGCTTCTGCCGACCCTGCATATTGCTTCCTCCTTTCCTCTAGCTCCCTGTATTGCAGTCACATAAAGTGCTACTCCCCTATTTCTTTCAGTTATCTCTATCACTCCTAAAAAGATTATAGCTGGGTGTGAAGCCTAAAGTGACTGACTGGTTTAGAAATTGGATGAGTGGGAGGCAACAAAGTGTATAGGTAAATGGAGCTCATTCTGAGCAGAAGGATGTTACCAGTGGTGCGCTGCAGGGATTTGTCCTTGGTACGATTCTTTTAAACATTTTTGTTAATGATATTGCTGACAGGTGTCAGGTAAGGTTTGAACTCTTTGCAGATGATACCAAAATCTGCAATAGAGTAGACACCCAGGAAGGAGTAAATAACATGAGGAGGGATCTAGCTAAGCTTGAAGAATAGCGGAGAATTTGGCAGCTGAGATTTAATGCTAGAAAATGCAGGGTCATGAATTTGGGCTGCAAAAATCCAAGGGGAGCAGTACAGTATAGGGGGCTGTCCACGAAAGAAGAGTGGGACCCTGGGCATGTTTGTTTCTGATAATCTTAAAGTGGCTAAACAGGTCAAAAAGATGACAACAAAAGCCAGAAGGATGCTTTGAGAACAGATGTTGGGCATAAGGGGACATGGCGAGGCCTCATTTGGAAGTCAACACACTGGTAATCCCAAAGGAAATAACCCAATGCACCCATGCAGCAGCAAAAACGGCTTTCAGATTCTGTGCACCCAGATGCTGGAACACCCTACCCCCCAGCATCCGGGCAATCCCTGACCTAACCCAGTTTAGAAAGGCATTGAAGCACCACCTCTTCCTCAAATACTACCCGGAAGACAGCGCTCCAATAGCCCCCTCCCCCATCTAGTACAGCCACAGCAACATACCCCGCAAGCCATCCATGACTATGATTACTTTTGACACGACATAACGTGTCGCCTAGATGTAAATAGTTACCCTAGTTTATCCAAGTTGTAGTACCTGTTCTTTGTAAACACAGATCTGCTTGCTGCACTGTGCTAGTCATTCTGTTTCATGTAAACCGCACTGATGTTGAATAGCGCGGTATAAAAGAGACTGTAAATAAATAAATAAATTCTGGAAACCACACCTTCAAAAGGATTTAAACAGGATGGAATTAGTGCAGAAGGTGGCTACCAAAATGGTCAGTGGTCTTGTAGCAGCAGAGCGCAGACAAACCAATGATACCAGGAGTCTGTTCAGAAGGTCCAAATCATTTATTTGTGCACAAGTCTCAAGCAGAATCAAATTCAAAATGGCTGAGCAATGGTTTCTAGCAAAACAACAACTTTTATAGACTTCTTCTCCATTCTAGACATAGGAAAACATTTCATTGGTCCCGGTACCCTCCCGTACACCTTCTATTGGTTCCGGTACCGATATGGCTATCCAATGATGTTCTTTGACTGGGCTTAGCACCTGCTTACCCCCCTTCTAGTCCCAATTACAATGGTCAGTTCACCAACTTAGATACTTTTCTCTTCCAAGGCCATTTAACTAGTTAGCACATGTGGGAAAGCAGGGCACTGTAACCTTTCTTTCAGCAGATTTAATTAATTCCATAGCAGCTGTACTCTCTTATCAGTAGCAATTAAACTTATTTTTCTATATTTTTCTGAGTTTCGATTCTGCTCAGCTAAGCTGATTATGCTTTGCTAAGTTTCAGTTCTATAATAGCAGCATTCTGGGGGATGTGCAATTCCTATGGGCCTCTCCACAGGCTTCATTTACAGGTCAAGCTAGTTAGGCCTGTCTGCTTATTTCAGACACCATGGATCATAGGCCTTCGCCTACCACATTCCCCCCTTTGATTAATCTCACCCTATTACTTAATAAGGTGTGAGAGTTAAATCACTTAATTGGATTATACTGGGGTCGGGTTACGACCATATATAGTGGGCCGAGGATGCCATAAGGCCATAATCTTAGTTGCGGTTTTCCGCTCTACGGTGTTTTCAATAATACTGTTTACAGAACGCATACAACATGGAATTATACATGGTAATAGTAAAAACACAGCAATTACACAGGTACACTAAAAAAAATATTTTTAAACTGCCTCTAATGTTTCGATTGATTTTTACGTTTTTTGGTGCGCTGAATCCAAATCTGGTAACCAATTTGTTCCATCACGTACAGATTTTTTGCTACATTGGGTTAGCAGTTTGAGGTGAACGTTTCAGATTGAGTGCGATCGAGATAAAAGTTTCTTGGATGAATTCTTTATACTAATTGTTTAGTAGTTATTCAAATAAGAATAAAGAAAATTGTAACAAGGCAGCACATAAGAATAGAGTAATGTCAACAAAACACACTGCGATGGTAGCAAAATTCAGCTTGAGAGAAAAGTTCAGGTTTCGGATCTGGTTCAGTTTCAAACTCGGAAGTACTGGACTCATCGGGAAAAGCCATCTGATGAGTCTCATCATGATCAGAACCGTCCACACAAATATGATCCAAAGATTTTGGTGGTTCAGGCACAGGTACTTCGTTGCTATGAGGCATAGGCCTAATTGCTGAGGGAAGGTTGGGGTAACTTATTACGTTCTTATTTTTTAAGTTGTATCCCTTCACAATGCAAGAGCAAAAATAGTAGTCACTGCTGTGGTCTCTTTGTTCACGCCACATCATAGGTATTCCGAAACGAAATGCTTGTTTTTTACCTTTCATCCATAAGCGTAGATCTTCCTCACATGTCTTGCACACTTTGTGAGGAGCCCACGGTTTGTCTTGATCGCCTAACTTCAAAATCACCTGACTGAGTAATACTAAATCTTACAATTTAACAGAAAAACCACTGAACTAAAAACGCTATGATTAAACCCTAAAGTACCACTACTTGTATCTGTATATAGTTTATCTGTATATAGTTTATTGTACATAGTTTAAAAGCAAGTTTCATGCTGTTATGTATTAGCCTATGCTGTTAACCAATTTATTGTTTATTGTTACATAATGTTCGATGTAAAACAAAGCTCTTGCTTTGTGGATTTTGTTTTATTGTAAACCGCAACTGAACTCTGGAAGATGCGGGATATAAATGTTTGTTAAATAAATAAATAAATAAATAAACCGAAATAGGCGAAATATACTTTTTTAATAAATGCAGAAATGTTCCTCTGCCGCTTTTTCACGGTATATTCCCCACAAATAAAACAAAAACTGTCCGGAGAGTTGATGCAACCTCTGGCTCTGTGAGCCATCACAAATACACAGCACTGCAAACTACAACTGTAGTGAACCACTTCGGAATAAAGCTGGATTACGACTGAGCAAACAAAAGGTAATAATGAACTTGCAAGAAACTGAAATTTGACAGGAACGTTCATGTCGCAACCACCGTGTTTGAGCGAGCGAACGAGGCGAGGCGAACAGGAAAGAACATGCGCCAGCACGAGTACTGGATTTTGTTTTATTGTAAACCGCAACTGAACTCTGGAAGATGCGGGATATAAATGTTTGTTAAATAAATAAATAAATAAATAAACCGAAATAGGCAAAATATACTTTTTTAATAAATGCAGAAATGTTCCTCTGCCGCTTTTTCACGGTATATTCCCCACAAATAAAACAAAAACTGTCCGGAGAGTTGATGCAACCTCTGGCTCTGTGAGCCATCACAAATACACAGCACTGCAAACTACAACTGTAGTGAACCACTTCGGAATAAAGCTGGATTACGACTGAGCAAACAAAAGGTAATAATGAACTTGCAAGAAACTGAAATTTGACAGGAACGTTCATGTCGCAACCACCGTGTTTGAGCGAGCGAACGAGGCGAGGCGAACAGGAAAGAACATGCGCCAGCACAAGTACTGGATTTTGTTTTATTGTAAACCGCAACTGAACTCTGGAAGATGCGGGATATAAATGTTTGTTAAATAAATAAATAAATAAATAAACCGAAATAGGCGAAATATACTTTTTTAATAAATGCAGAAATGTTCCTCTGCCGCTTTTTCACGGTATATTCCCCACAAATAAAACAAAAACTGTCCGGAGAGTTGACGCAACCTCTGACTCTGTGAGCCATCACAAATACACAGCACTGCAAACTACAACTGTAGTGAACCACTTCGGAATAAAGCTGGATTACGACTGAGCAAACAAAAGGTAATAATGAACTTGCAAGAAACTGAAATTTGACAGGAACGTTCATGTCGCAACCACCGTGTTTGAGCGAGCGAACGAGGCGAGGTGAACAGGAAAGAACATGCGCCAGCACGAGTACTGGATTTAGCCCCCGCCTCCCAATTGTCCTGTTAATGTATAAAATGAATACAAAACACATCTAAAATATCATGAGGGAGTGTTTCTAGTTAGTTAACCATTACAACCTCTATTTTGGGCCAAGAAAATAAACTGCAGTCGGCTAAAAAGAAATTATGTGAACATTCCTTATATGGGTAAGAAATCTAATTTTGCAAGAAAATGTGACGTGATGGAACATTTTGGCTATTTTTCCTGGATTCAGCACCCCAAAATCTATAGGAATCAGTTGCAAAACTGGAGGCAGTTTTTTGGTAGTGTACCTGTGTTATTATTAATATGAGCATAAGGAAAGTAGTAAGTCCTCCTAAACCTGAGAAAATAGAGGCGAACCAATTAGGGATCTTAAGACCATGCCAAGTCTGTACCGGCACGTAAGCTTGTTTTCGCATATTTTCAGCAATTTCTTCAACTACTTGACCTTTATCATCTATCTTTAAACAACAATTGGTTAAATTCAATTTACCACATACTCCTCCTTCAGCTGCCAACAAATAGTCTAGTGCTAAGCGATTCTTATATATGGCAGTACGCATTTGTGTGCTCTGTCTAGCTAAAAGTGTGAGTGCTTGGCTAGTCTCATTAGTTATTAATTCAACTACTGCTTGTAAGCGTATAATACGATTAATCATATATACAGGGGTCCAATAGCCCCACATACCATCATCATTCCATGTGGCCGGTCCATAATAGGCAATGATTTGCTCGGGTGGCCAATCATCACCCTCCCATTTCTCCCACTTGCCTATCTGTAAAGCTGCTCTCTTCTGTCTCTTAGTGTATACTGGGTATCCTAATTGCTCTCCATGTTCAGTGGGTAACAAAAAGAAAGAAGGTCTAATGGTCCCCAAAACACACGCCCCTCCCCAGTGTATAGGGAGTCTGGCATATGCTCGAGTTCCACAAATCCAATACAAACCCGGTGGGGCTTGCCAGGCATGGGGCTGGGCAAGATTTGTCCATAGATCAGTGAGCTCAGGGAATTTTGCTAATGGATTAGGGGGTTCAGATGCATTAACCCCTGACCACCAGGACGTCTGTTTGGTGGTGTCATTATAGAACGTTTGGCTGAGACAGACCAGCTGTCCCACCTGCAGATTGAACTGAGGTCCAGTTCGGGCATAACAGAGACGTCCAACTATTGGGAGTGCCAATACCCATTCGCTTGTAGTCTTATGTAACTCAGTCTGATTGTAAGTCATAGAATAATTCAATTCTTGGGCTTCCCATGGCCACTGGTCACCCATTTGTGTCCCACCACAAAAGTAACAATCTGAAATATGGAGACTGGATACTACTGCTCCAGCTAATTCTAAAAACAAATTCTGGGAAGGGTGAGGGATATCAAACGTATTTATATGCATAGTCTCATAAAAGGTGTTATGGATATGGTACCTGGATGATCTATGGGCTTGGGTATTTAATCTTACATATACAATGGTTCGTGGATCTGATCCAGATCCGGCAATTCGTAAGCCAAATTTATATCCTTGTTTCCATGCACTGGGATTCATTATAACAAGTTCTAACGGATTACAGGCACCTTTTTTACATTTTGCTATATCCTTGACATATGGCTTGTTTAAGGCAGCCATTCGATTGTCTCTGGTATTTTCTACCATACCAGTTTTCCATGTGGCATAGAAAACACATTCCCACTTAGGGCAATAGTAATCTGCAATTGGGGCTGTACTGTATTCATTGGCTAGAACTCTTTTACCTGTACACTCTCCCCATCCCGTGGTCCCCTCTGGACACATATATTTGTCATTATGCGAGTAAGTTTTTTCCCAATTGGCACATTTAGAACGACTATCTCTGTTGATGGCATCACAAGCATCAAAATACAAAACAGCACCTTTTGTAGGATCAGTGAGTGGGGGTGTGGCATTGAGCAAAGCCCCATCTGCATCATTCCATCGTATCTCCAAAGTATAATAGGATGGATTCAGATGTGGGTTAAAGCATACTTTAGTATTACCTTTGGTACAAACATTCAGTTCGGTGGTGTTATAAATACACCGGGTCACTTTACCAGTACAGGTATAGTATGAATGATAGAGCAAAGTCTGCGTTACTTTCATTCCAGTCCGAGTGGAAGTAATGCAAGCAGTACATGGAGGCAAAGCGCAAGTCAGTTCAAGGCCCCCCAGACAAGCAACCAGGACAAAGTAAAAACAAAGATGCATGTTGATTGGAGTTCTTCTGAATCCTCACTTGAAGATCTTGACCTCGACGTCCTCTTCTTGGCACAACGCCGTCCCATTTGCTAATGAAACAATTCAACGGGTGTTGAATGTTGATTGAAGATCCTCAAATGTCCGTCGTATGCCAACTAACTTATCAACTACAGTTGGCTCTGGATATTGTTAATCAATATAGTATCAATCAGTGTACAAGATTGCACACATAAGGTTTGTTTGAACAAATCTTGCTGTATTGGAAACAGCAATCCTCTTCGAAAGACTTGTCTATCGCAAGGCATTGCGGTTGTTGGGGTGATCCCAAAAAGAATCTAGGTCGCTGGTTGCCGTCTCAGGGTGAGTCGTAAAGGTACATCAGGATGTTGTACTGCTGTCCACTGCTCGGAATCTGTGACGGCTGCTGGCTTGACTCTGCTGTGATGGACCCAGGAATCGATTTCTGCTACCTTTACTGCAGTTGGGGTAGACAGGATGACGGTGTATGGTCCCTTCCAATGAGGTTCCAGCGGTGTCTTCTTCCAATCTTTGATCCACACCGAGGTACCAGGCTTGTAGGGATGTAGGGGTTCCGTCAGATTGATGGGCAACTGGTCTTGGATCCACGCATGAAGAGTCTGTAGAACAAAACTAAGAGCTAGAAGTTCTTGTCTGGTTATTTCTGAACCAATCTGAGCTAAACTTCCTTTAATTCCCTGCACTATTGGTGGGGGTCTGCCATACACTACCTCAAAAGGGGAAAATCCTGTTGATTTCACAGGAGCTGAGCGTATTCTGAGCAAAGCTATTGGGAGCACTTGGGGCCACTTTAGGCGAGTCTCCTGACAAAGCTTGGACATTTGGGCTTTCAAGGTACGATTCATTCGCTCAACTTTCCCTGAACTCTGAGGTCTGTATGCAGTGTGTAGCTTCCATTGTATCTGCAGGGCATTTGCTAACTGCTGAGTAATCTGAGAAACAAATGAGGGCCCATTGTCTGACCCTATTACTGCTGGAATTCCAAATCTGGGAATAATTTCTCTCAGCAACACTTTGGTAACTTCTCTGGCTTTTTCAGTCCTGGTGGGGTAAGCCTCTACCCACCCAGAGAAGGTACAAACTAACACTAACAAGTAGCGGTATCCACTGGCTTTTGGCATTTCAGTAAAGTCAATTTGCAGGTTACACCTCTTGACTGAACTCGGGGTGGTGGCGTGGGACCCTGTTTGGCATTGTTCTTGGCACAAATTAGACACTGGCGTGCTACTGAGGCTGATAGGGCTCCCAACAAGGCGATGCAAAAATGTGGCTTGAGTGCTTTTTCCATAGCACTTTTTCCATAATGTGTGGCTTGGTGGAAAGCCTTGACAAAGGCTGGTCCCAATAATTCAGGGATTACTATTCGTCCTGGGGGTTGGCTGCCCTCGGCAGGCGGCAGCTCAATCCACCCATCTTTCAGCACTCCCTCTTCCTTATTACAGTAGTAATCCAATTCGTTGGTGGTATATCGTGGCGTCCATGAATTAAGGGGTACTGGAAATAATGCTGCCTGCATTGGCATAGCTTGTGATGAAATTTGGCCTGTCATGGCTGCTTTTCGCGCTGAGGCATCAGCGAATCTGTTTCCTTGGGCAACATCTCCTTTACCTGCTTGGTGTCCTCGGCAGTGCATGATGGCTACACGTGTTGGGGCCCATACTGCATCTAGTAACATCAATATTTCTGGGCCATATTTGATCGATTTTCCTCCTGACGTAATGAGCCCTCGTTCTTTGTATAGAGCTCCATGTGCATGCAAAGTGGTGAAGGCATATTTAGAGTCCGTGTACACATTTAACAAGAGTTTTGCACCTAATACTAATGCTCGGGTAAGTGCAATCAATTCTGCCTTCTGGGCTGATGTGCCTGATGCCAAGGCTGACGATTCAATTACTTCATCCCGGGTGACTACTGCATACCCGGCACAATGTCGTCCATCAAGGATGAGACTACTTCCATCTACAAAATAAGTCTGATCAGGATTCTTTAGGGGCACATCTGTCAAATCAGGTCGACTTGAGAATACAGTATCCATAACTTCTATACAATCATGCTCTGGGAGTTCTTCGCTGACAGGTATTAGTGTGGCTGGGTTCAGGGCATGGCTCACTTCCAATTGTATCTGTGGGTTTTCACATAGCATACTCTGATATTTTAACATTCGGGAATTGGTGAGCCAATGATTCGCTTTCTGTTCCATGAGGGCAAGTACTGCATGTGGCACAGTGACTCGTAGATTCTGTCCTAAGGTGAGTTTATCTGCTTCACTCACTAACAATGCTGTAGCTGCAACTGCTCTCAAGCAAGGTGGCCATCCTTTGGCCACAGTGTCCAATTGTTTTGATAGGTATGCTACTGGCCGCTCCCAATGTCCTAATTTCTGAGTCAACATGCCTAAGGCGTTTCCTTGCACCTCATGCACGAATAGATGAAAAGGCTTGTGAACATCGGGTAATCCAAGTGCTGGTGACGACATCAATTCTTCTTTTAACGTCTTGAAGGCTTCATTCTGCTCAGGTCCCCAATCTAGTGACGACTTTTCTTCTCCTTTGGTGGCATCGTATAGTGGTTTGGCAATTTGAGCAAAGTTGGGAATCCAAATTCGGCAATATCCTGCTGCTCCCAGAAAGGCTCTGACTTGCTTTCTGGTAGTTGGGGTTGGGATTCTGCACACAGCTTCTTTTCTTTCTCTCCCTAATTGTCGGCTTCCTTTAGTCAAGCGAAAGCCCAAGTATTTCACTTCTTTTTGGCATAGCTGTGCTTTTGCTCTGGAAACTTTGTATCCAGCTTCATCCAGTAGCTGCAAGAGGTCTTTGGTGGCTTGTATACATTCACTTTCTGATACAGCAGCTATCAGCAGATCGTCCACATATTGGAGAAGTACTCTCTTCCCCGGGGCCACTGGATAGCTTGAAAGGTCTTGGTTCAGTGCAGCACTGAAGATGGTAGGTGAATTCTTGAATCCTTGGGGTAATCGTGTCCAAGTGAGTTGGCCCCGTCTTCCAGAGACAGGGTCCTGCCATTCAAAGGCAAACAGCAATTGACTAATTGGGGCTAATCTTATGCAGAAAAATGCATCTTTTAAGTCCAAAACAGTAAAATGGGTAGCTTCAGCAGGAATCAATCCTAAGAGTGTGTAGGGATTAGGCACAACTGGATGTATGGTCTCAACTGCTTCGTTCACTCTCCTTAGGTCCTGTACTGGACGGTAGTCACCTGTTCCAGGCTTCTTTACTGGCAGGAGTGGAGTGTTCCATGGTGACTGACATACTTTTAGTAGGCCATACTCAAGTAATCTTAACAAGTGGCGGTGAATGCCCTCAATTGCTGCTCTTGGGAGGGGGTATTGCTTGACATGTACTGGTGTAGCACTAGGCTTGAGATTCACAATTATCGGAGCTATATGTTTGGCTAGGCCTGGGGGATTGCCTTCTGCCCATACTCCAGGTGGGGCATCAATGCTTTTCAGAGTATGTTCAAAATAGGTGTCCTGAGCAGATTCATTACTATAATATCTCCATTCTTCTTCTCGAGGAACAGTAAGCAGCATTAATCCAGCAGGTTTCGTATGGGAATTCACTGTCATTTGCATCTCTCCTTTCTCAGTAAAGGATATTTGGGCCTGCAATTTGGCTAACATATCTCGTCCCAGTAATAGCACTGGGCACTCGGGCATATAGAGAAATTGATGTGTTATTTGCTGTCCTCCTAGGGTGCATATACGGTTCTGAAGAAAAGACTTTGTGGCTTTGGCACCAGTTGCTCCCACAATGGTGACTGCTCTTGTGGAAAATGGGGCGATTTGTTTGTCTACTACAGAATGTTCTGCTCCAGTATCAACCATAAAGTCCATAACTTGGTCTCCTATTTGTATGCTGACCATAGGCTCCTGGAGACCTAAAGCGAATTCAGAGCCCGGTCTGTCCTAATCTGCTTCATCTACGTCGTAGGTTGCGGCGGCCACTGCTTGTATGGCCTCTCCTCTTTCTCGTTGGAACTGTTCTCGATTGGCCCCTCCGCGGTTCCGGGGTCGGCCCCTTCCTCTTTCTCTCCATTGAGCATTATTTTCGTCATCCTGAGGGGCGTTTTCGAGTTCCGGGCATGTATCTCTCCAATGTCCTTCCTCTTTGCAATAAGCGCATTGGTTCACTCCTAGTTGGGGCCGGCTATCTCCTCGGCCCCGCCCTCTTCCTCTGCTCCTTCAACTAGGGAAACCTCCCCTTTTCTGTTCAACTATGGCCGCAGCCAAAAAATCAGCTTTCTTCTTCATCTTTCGATCACATTCTTTCTGCCTTTCATTATCACGATTCACATACACTTTATGGGCGACTTCCAGTAACTGAGTTGCATTCATGCCCGCAAACCCTTCTAGTTTCTGTAGTTTACGTCTAATGTCTGGTTGAGACTGATTTACAAAAGCAGAATTTACCATGCATAAGCTTCCTGGTGCATCTGGATCATAGGGAGTATACATTCTATACGCCTCAGTCAATCTTTCATAAAACACTGCTGGGCTTTCATCTATGCCCTGGTTAACTTCGGTCACTTTAGAAAGATTCATAGCTTTCTGGCCCCCCCTTTTCAGACCTTGCATAAGGCCTTGGTGAAACCGTGATAAAGATTTGGATCCTCGCTCTGTATTCGGATCCCACTGGGGGTCTTCGTTTGGGAATTCTCTTTGGGCTACTTCTCGATTGTCTATCCCTTGTGCATCTCCCGGTGCTAAAGGGTTATCTGTCAGCCAGTCGACAGCTGCTCGCTTTATTCGTGTCCGCTCCTCAGTAGTGAATAAGGTAGACAGGAGCTGACGGCAGTCTGCCCAAGTGGGTTGGTGGGTTTCCATAATAGTATGCATTAATTCTGTTAGTTCCTGGGGCTTGTTGGTATAGGAAGCGTAATGTGACTTCCAGTTTAACAAATCAGTAGTGGAGAAGGGCACATATACTAAACTTAGGGGTCCTGCCACCACCTGATTATCTTCATCTCTTACGGGCACTCCCGGGACTTGCCGTAAAGGCATCATTTTTGCAGTAGAAGTCTTTCTGGATCTAAGGGAGATTTTAGAAACTCTCCTGATAGGGGCCTTCTTCTTGCTGTCCGTGCGCTTAGTCTGGGACGCTTTACTTTTAACTGATGAGCTCACACTGACGGTCGTCTTTATACTGTCAGTATCACTCTGGGAAGACCCTTCCTCTTGCTCTTCTGCCTCTGACTCAACTTTCTCCTCAGTCTCAGTTGATTCATCCTCCTCATCTGAAGTAAGCTTATCTGCCTGCTCTTCAGGTGATGGTTCTGGGGTTGGGTCCCGCTCCCGCTGTCTCTGTGGCTCTGGGGCGGGACGCGGTGGCACCCTTACTGGACGCTGGGCTTGGGGCTGTCGAGTTATCACTTCTGGGGACTCAGGCTCTGCAAGGACGGGTTTCCGTCTGGGTTTCTCACCTGTCCCTGTCTTTTTAGTCTGATCTACTTTCTGTGTTTGATCTGTTCGTGCTAACATTATTCTGCACTGTTCTTCATAACAGCGCTTCGCCCAGGAGGGCGGACTCTCACAAATACTCAACCAGGAATCTATATAGGGGTACTGATCGGGGTGCGCTACTCGCACTTTCTGGTGAACTGACTGAATTATTCCTATGGTAAAGGTTCCCTCTCGGGGCCACGCAGGGTCTAAGTCGGGCCACTCCCTAGTACATAAAATCTGCAATCGTGTCGCAGTCATTTTAATTCCATAATCTCCTGAATACCCTTCCTTGAAATGTGTGATCATACATTCTAATGGAGTGTTCCTAGTAGACCCCGCCCCTCCCATATCGATGTGTGCGCGCAACAACAAACAGAAGGGAAAAGGAGGGCGGACCGTGGGTAAGAGGTCCTCACGGCCCTAGAAACATATAAGGGAAACAAATAACAAGACAAGACGATGGTCGCTTCCTCCTTTTTACGACCTGGACGCGGTCGCCTGGCCAGGAAATACGTTACTCAGGAGTCCGCCTTCGCTTGGTCCGTGCTGCCAGACCTCTCATTCACATTTCATTCACACAATCATGCTAGCAACGTATCCCAAAAAACACAGCCCAATCCTGTCTATTCTGACTAGGCCATGTTCAAATTCCAAAATACAAAAAGACGGTAGTTTCGCCCCGCGAATACTCATGCAGGGGTAGTCGGACCGTCTTGAGAGGTGATCAAGCTCTCTTTTCCAAGTTCCAAGTTCCAAGATTCAAGTGGCAGTACTGCTCTGACTCATCTGTCTAGACATACCAAATCAAAACTCTACTCACCGGATCCGGTCCTCAAAGTTCCCAAGCAAGCGCATGAGTTGGACCTCGGACTCCCCTCACTCGGGTTCGAGGTGTTGGTTCCAGCTGGGCCCAGCACCCGCCGAGGTCCGGCCAGCTCCCTCCGATGCAAGGGTCCGGTGGCGCCAGGGAGCGAGCCCCCGTCGGAAGGGCGCGATCCCGGCAGGACCAAACCTGTAGAGGCGGAAAGTCGTGGTATATTGCCCTATATACCCTCTATTACCACACCTTCCCGGCCAACGCACCAAGAATATGTAGCAGCAGAGCGCAGACAAACCAATGATACCAGGAGTCTGTTCAGAAGGTCCAAATCATTTATTTGTGCACAAGTCTCAAGCAGAATCAAATTCAAAATGGCTGAGCAATGGTTTCTAGCAAAACAACAACTTTTATAGACTTCTTCTCCATTCTAGACATAGGAAAACATTTCATTGGTCCCGGTACCCTCCCGTACACCTTCTATTGGTTCCGGTACCGATATGGCTATCCAATGATGTTCTTTGACTGGGCTTAGCACCTGCTTACCCCCCTTCTAGTCCCAATTACAATGGTCAGTTCACCAACTTAGATACTTTTCTCTTCCAAGGCCATTTAACTAGTTAGCACATGTGGGAAAGCAGGGCACTGTAACCTTTCTTTCAGCAGATTTAATTAATTCCATAGCAGCTGTACTCTCTTATCAGTAGCAATTAAACTTATTTTTCTATATTTTTCTGAGTTTCGATTCTGCTCAGCTAAGCTGATTATGCTTTGCTAAGTTTCAGTTCTATAATAGCAGCATTCTGGGGGATGTGCAATTCCTATGGGCCTCTCCACAGGCTTCATTTACAGGTCAAGCTAGTTAGGCCTGTCTGCTTATTTCAGACACCATGGATCATAGGCCTTCGCCTACCACAGTCTTTGTTATAAACCATATGAGGACAGATTTAAAGATCTTAATATGTATACTTTAGAGGAAAGGCGGGATAGAGGAGATATGATAGAGATGTTTAAATACCTCTGTAGCAAAAATGTACAAGAGGACAGCCTCTTTCTATTGAAAGCAAGCTCTGCAATGAGGGGACATATGATGATGGTGAAAGAGGATAGACTCAGGAGTAATATGCAGAACTATTTCTTTACGGAAAGAGTGGTAGATGCATGGAAAAGTCTCCCAGTGGAGGCAACAGAGATGAGGGCTCATTCCATCCCCGATGTCCAATCCCTCTGTACATCCGATCTGAGCCGGACGTATAGAGGGGCTCGCGATTTTGATCCTGCGGGGCATGTCTAGCCCCGTGGGATCAGAATCATGATCAGTCATGTACGTGCAGGCCGGGACTGCAATTCAGTCCAGCCTGCATGTAAATGACAAGCCTAACTAACTCAGTCAGGGCTTTTAAATGGAGTCGTGGCGCCATGGCATCCGGTTGCCATGGCACCGCAGCACCATTTAAAAGCCACAATGCCAGCTGCTGGATAAGTGTTTATTCCCTGCAGCCCGACCCCCGATCTGGCCTCCTAATGCCAGGGCCGGGCTGCAGGGAATGTCCTCTGGCCCCATCTGCGCCCTGACATTAAAGGAAAAACACGTCTCATTGCCACCCCTGTTGCCCCTCTCTGGAATTTGCAGGAGTGGCAATACATTAAAAAGGCATTGCAGTACTCAACTTACCTTCTCTTCTGGTGCTGCTGTGCCATTTGCATTTATTTTATTTTATTTATTTATTTAGACAGATTTGTATGCCACCTTTTCCTTCAATCAAGGTGGTCACGTCAGATCACAATTGGAGGGTTACAATTAACATTAGGGCACATGTAAACATTTAGACAGTGCAGTTACTTAACAGTATTTAGACAGTACAAATGAGGTAACATTTAACAGTATTTAGACAGTACAATTGAGGTAACATTTAACATAATGGCATTTAGTAACGTGGTATGATATATTTGTGTGTGTGGATAGGATGGGTGTGTGTTTATTTGGCGGAGGTAGTAGTGTTACTGTTTGGGTAGGGGATGTTGCCTGAATGCTCATAGGTTTCTATAACTAACCATGTTTTGAGGTCTTTGCGGAAGTCTGTGAGGTCATCTAAAGCTCTCAGGCTCGTTGGTAGGGAGTTCCATAGTGTGGATGCCAGTAGTGATGGTGCTCTTTTTGAGGTTGATTGTTTGGTTTTGTTATAGCCTGCAGGTGTGCCGATCATGTTGTTGTTATTGGTTCTTCTTGGTCTATTGCTGCTGTCCCTTGTTATAACGTTTTGGAGTACGTCTGCTGAGAGATGGTGAATGACTTTGAAGATGATCATGATTGTTTTGTATTTAGCTCTTGCCAGCATTGGAAGCCAGTGCAGTTGTTGTAGGACGGGAGTGATGTGCTCAGTCCTTGGTGCGTCTGTAATGATGCGTGCTGTGGTGTTTTGTACCATCTGTAGTGGGTGGAGTGTCTGCTGAGGAAGGCCTTGATATAGTGAGTTTCCATAATCAAGCAGTGGTGTAATGAGTGCTTGATGCACTGTGCGGAAGTGGTCTTGACGGAGCATTGGTTTGATTTGTCTGATTGTTTTCAGTCAATGATATGCCTTGTTTGCGGTTTTGGTGATGTGGGATTTTAGGTTCAGAGCGCTGTCTAGTGTTATGCCCAGATACTTAACTTCTTCTTTGACTACTATGTGTTTGTCTAGGATGCTGATAGTTTGCAGAGGTATGAAGGTGGGGTTCCTGGAGATGAACATTGCCTCAGTTTTGTCGTAGTTGACTGTTAAGTTGTTGGCTATGAGCCAGTCATTCATGTCTTCAAGGCATCTTGTTATTATTGTAGTGGAGTGGAGGAGTGGCCTAGTGGTTGGGGCAAGGTACTTTAGGCCGGAAGGTCAGGGGTTCAAATCCCACTAGAGGACAGCAACCTTGGGCTGGAAGGACTGGGGTTTCTAGTCCCACAGGTGCTCCTTGTGGTCTTGGGCAAGCCACTTAACCCTCCATGTTCCCTGTAAAATAGTTATTTCAAAGTTATAATGCCCTGTTCACTGTAATTTCAGTTTGTTCAATGTAAACCACACTGATGCAGAATAGCACGGTATAAAAGAGAAAATAAATAAAATAATATTGTAGCATTTAGTTGATTGGAGTGTACACCATGATGTTGTCAGCATAAATGTGGTAGTGTAGTTTGTGGTGCTTGATGATGCTGTATGTAGATGTTGAAGAGCATTGATGATAGGGCTGAGCCTTGAGGGGAATTTCCACTTCTGCCCTTTAAGTCCAGTGCCACAGTGCCTTTTTAATGTATTGCCACTACTGCACATCCCAGAGAGGGGTCCACACAAACAAGTGACCCCACCAAGAAGCAGCCCTGACCTCTTCTTAGTTGCTGAGAAGTGAGTAGCTAAGGTGGTTTATTTTGTTTTTTTCCCTACTGCTATCTTTATTTTGTTCATGCTGGGGGTGATATCCCAGACTCATCTGCTTCCAGGTGGTACCCCCATCCTCTACTTTAAATGCCTAGCAATATAGGGCCCGATATTCAAAAGGCATTTACATGGTTTACAGCCTGGTAAACCATGTAAATGCCTTAACATGGGATATTCAATGGCATTTACATGAATATCCCCTTCTAAGTCCCTTACACGCCCCGATGCTTCTAAGTCCCTTACACGCCCCAATGTTGTGGGCGTTCCAGGGCGGAACGAGGGCAGAGACAAGTGCTAATTGGGCAGCAGCAATATTGCATGCTGCCCAGTTAGCGATCTGTGTCTTAAAGATAGGCGAGGGAAACCTTACCTATCTTTAAGGTGCAGGAGCTAACCGGGTAGCGTGCAATATCGCTGTTGCCCAGTTAGCTTCATCAGCTTCCGGCGTGTTCGGCATTGACCAGATATTCAATGGCATCGCCACAGCATTGAATATCCTGTTTAGAGGTTGGCGGGGAGGGCTATGCACTGACGAGGCGCATAGACCTTCCAAGATGTGGACAGCTGAAACTTGGGCCCGCATTGTCTTAATTTCTTACTTAGGATCCTTTATCCTCTCACAGAAAGATGTAGACAATCATTACAGTATAGCCTTTTGCTTTTCCATATAGCCTCCAATATCTAAAACATTTTTGATGATAACAGCTTGAGGTAGTCACTGAAGTTATCTGTACAATGCAGCCTTTCTGCTTCCTTTCCATAGTAGGTAGTTCTTCTGAAAAAGCTACAGTCCTCCTGATAGTCTCTCCAGCGTTACAAACGTGCTATAATAGATGTGAAGGAGTTCCTAGGGGTAGAGAATGAGTGAGGCACATACTGGCACCAAGTTATTTCTACTTTGGAGCCCTTCTATAAGCTTTCTGTTTTTATCTAAATGTCCGCCTCACCATGCCACAACCCTCATAACTCACGCTGATCCCTCAGATGTTGGTAACCTGCAATGAGGCAACTGAAAACGCAACAATACATTGGCAATAGTTCTACTACTACTTTTACTTATCATTTGTGTAGCGGTACATGGCGTACACAGCACTGTACAGACACAGGTAAGAGACGGCACCTGCTCTCGGAGCTTACAACCTAGACAAGACAGACAATTGAGGGACTAGGAAATGTCTGTGGTAATGGTAAGGAAGCACATAGCTGGAGAGCAGGAGACTAAGCAGATGAGGATCCAAAAGCAGCCTCGAAGAGGTGAGCTTTTAGCCTGGATTTGAAAAGGGCCAGAGATGAAGCCTGATGTACCAACTTAGGTAGTTTATTCCAGGCATAAAGAACAGCAAGATGGAAATATCAAAGTCTGGAGTTGGAAGTAGACGTGCACAGGTAGAAGGGATCTGCCTGAGGAGGGGTCTAAGGAGAGATAAGAGAGGAAAGGTAGTGAGGAGCAGTAGAATGAGTGCACTTATAGGTCAGTAGGAGAAGTTTGAACTGGATACGGAAATGGATAGGGAGCCAATGATGCGACTTGAGAAGAGGGGCTAGTTTGAAGCTGGCGGAAGATTAGCTGTACAACTGAGTTTTGAACAGATTGAAGTGGGGAAAGATTTGCAACAGAAACGAGTGTAGCTTATCCGATATTAAGGAAGGCAAGGGGTGAAGAATAAAAGGCCCAATATTGAGTCTTTTTGGAAAGTCTATGCGCCTTGTCGACCTCTAACCAAGATCAATGCCACAGCAACAGTATTGGCTATCTGGTGATCGCTAGAGACACAGGAAGCTGCTGAGGCTAACCAGGCAGCAGCGATATTGGATTCTGCCCGGTCAGCTACTATGCCTTAAAGATAGGCGAGGGTTTTCCTTGCCTATCTTTTAGGTGCAGGTCACTAACCGGGCAGCATGCAATGTCACTGCTACCTGGTTAGCGATAGTCTCATCCTCCACTCCACCCCAAAATAATCCCAACACGACCCGATGCTAACTGGATAGCATCGGGCGCTAGGGGACTTAGAATGGGATATTCAGTGGCACTAACAGTATAAGTGTACATTCTGGGCTGTAAACTCTGGAAATGCCTTTTGAAAACTGGGCCCAAAGTGCAAAGTGGTATGTTTGCCCTGCCCCTCACAGATTCAATTGTTTGCTGCTATAACCTGAGAAATGCACAAATTTCACTACAACTGCATCTGCAGAAATGCTCATCTCCAGTTAATTATACTGCTCTTGTAACAGCCAGAGCTTGTAAAAGCAGAACTAAAGACACACACACACACACACACACACTGAGAAAATGTTCCAGGGGTGGCGCTTGTATTCTTACAGTTGCTAATGTTTCTAATCTGCAGTGATTAAGACCAAAAACCCAGCTGTGAACTTGTCAGATCTGCTGAAGACACAGACCTGTGGGGGGTAGTCAGTGCTGCACTAAGGAGCAAGGCAGCTTCAAAAGGCGATGGCTGCTAGGATGCCATGTTAGATGCGCGGATCGGGAATTGTTTTTAATGCAACAAGACAGAAAGTGTGGTGGCTGTGTAGCATTGCCTATAGACACTGGGGCTGGCTTAACCATTGGGCAGACCAGACAGTCACCTAGAGCAGCAGTTTCTAAGGCGGTTAGCAAACAGCAGTTGATGTCAAGATGAAACAATAGGTCTTGACTGCCTCATTGACTCCAAGAATCATCAGCAGAGACAATTGGTAATTTTCAAATAACCCTTTTACTGAGGTAAACAGGTTTTGGAAATTTACCCACATTTTGTGTGTATATATGTGTGTGGTGTGTGTTTGTGTGTGTGTGTGTGTGTGCACGTGTGTATGTGAGAGAATGTACATATATGGATATATATATATTAAAAAGCAGCAGTCCCAGTACAGATCTCTGGGGTATTCCGCTATCCACCTTCCTTCACTGAGAAAATTGGCCATTTAACTACTACTTCGGAGCCGATGCAGAAAGTTGGCTCTGAAGTCGCATGCTATCAACTCTGCACGTCTCTATGCAGCTCACCAATAGTGCGCAACTTCAGTGCCGGCATGCAGAAAGGGTCGCAAATGCAAATTAGTCACGCGTTAGCCATGCGTTAAACTGTGGTACAAATGACAGCGTTAAGCTGGGAGAGCAAGCAAAACACATGGGCACAGAAGTTGGTGGAAGTTTGGCATGCTCTCCCAGAGAAATAGGGGCACTGCCTGGCTGATTTGCATATGCACCCTGACAGTACTTTGATGGCTTTAGGGGCTTTCCCAGATACCTGGATCATCTGAGGTGAAGTGTCAAATTCCCCTCAAAAGATCCAGGCATCAGGGAAATCCCCTGATGCTATCAAAATACCGATGGGGAGTCAGTGCCCCCAACAGAAAGCAAATCCCTGATGGTCCAGGAGTTCGGGGCCGCTGGGCCACCAGGGTAATTTTTAGTTGGGTGGGTGGAAGGTCAGGGCCGCTAAGCCACCAGGTATTTGCGTTTTCTCAGGGGCACCAGCCCCCTGACAGTATTTTGATGGCATCGGGGGCTTTCCCCAATGCCTGGATCATCCGAGGGGAAGTTTGACATTTCACCTCAGATGATCCAGGCATCAGAGAAAGCCCAATGCCATCAAATATTGTCAGGGGCCCGCGCAACACATTTAAGTCACCTCAGACCCAGGCATAGAGTGTTAATGAGATATGTAAAAGGGTGTGTCTGTATTTAGACACCCATTGCTATAGCAATAATTGGTGCTTCAGTTGGCTACAAAATCCTCTACACATTTTTCTGCATTGGGCACCGACAAACTTTGCATGCCATTTTAAAATGCGCAGCTCATGTGCCTATAATTTAAATATGCTTGGCATTTTTGTGCATGCTTGCTTTTCCTTTGCTGTTTACGCGCGCGTCAGTCTCTTTTCTGCATTTGGTCTGTCGGAACTTGTGCTTATAAGTTGCGTTATCTTCACGCAAAGAGCGCATTGATCTTTTTGCATCAGCCCCTTTGTTTTCTATCTTTTAAGCAATTCCCCATCCACAGTAGTACATTGCATCCTATCCCGTGGCTTTTTAATTTTCACAGTTGTTCATGAGGCACTTTATCTTCTGAAAATCCACACTATGTCAAGGGCTGCTTCAACTCCCTTTGGGGCCCTGGGCAAATGTTTGTGAATGGTCCCCCCATTCAGAGGCCCCCTTTCATGAGCCCTCCCTCCCATTCATGGATCCCCTCCCACCGCCCGTCTTTGGTATGTGTAGCAGCGGCAATACATTTAAAGAGATACCACAATGCTGGAGTTACCTTCCCTTCCAACACCACGGTGCCATTTGCGCTTCCGCCCCCTCTGATCCCACTTGTTTTTAAAGTGGAATCGTAGGAGGGCAGATGTATGAAGAGCACCACGGGGCTGGAAGAGAAGGTAACTCCAGTGTCGCGGTGCCTTTTTAAATGTATTGCTGCTGCTATGTGCTCCAGAGAGAGGGGCAGCGGAGGCAATGGGCATGGGGGCAGGAGCAGGGCAGCCCTGGGAATGAAGTTCACCTAGGACGCTTCCTATCTTTACACCCGCTTTTACCTCTGGGCAGCAGGGCTTGGCCCTCATTCCGCCAGGGCCCGGTGCATTGCCCCTTTTGACCCTAGATAAAAGCAGCCCTGACTGTGTCAACTAGTTCACCTATATCCACATTTGTATTCACACCTTCAAAGATATGTCACGGATTGGTAAAGCAAGATTACCCTTGGCTAAATCCATGTTGGCACTGACCCATGTTTATCTATGTGTTCAATACTTTCGTTCTTCATAATAGTTTCTACCATTTTGCCTGACACTAACGTCGGGCTCATAGATCTGTAGTTTACTGGATCACCCATGGAACTTTTTTTAAAAAACTAGCATTATGTTGGTCACTCTCCAGTCTTCACGTACTGTAGACAATTTTAACAATAGATTACTAATAGTATATCTAAAATCTCATTTTTGACTTCTCTCAGCCCTCTGGGGGTGTATATTATCTCATCCACATGATTTGCTACTATTTTTCAATTTTGCCTATTATATTTTTTGTATTCAATGAGATTTGTTTCAGTTCCTCCAAATCATCACCATTAAATACCATTTCTGGCATGAGATGTTCCCCTGCATCTTCCGTATTTAGGGGTACATTTACTAAGCTGCAAAGGGCTTTTTCAGCTGACGCTGAGCAATAGCTACAAAGAGCCCGTGGTAGCTGCAAAAGACCCAAGGAATTACCTCTGCGGATACCATGGAGAAAACACAGGCTTCTCGGGGCAAACTTCACAGATGTAGCTATCACCACTCATTGAGTTAACAATAGCTGCTTACGCAAAACCTGCAAAAAGTGCAGTTACCATGCACTGACAACACCCATAAAAGCAGGTAGCATAGCTGGGTTTAAAAAAGCTTTGGACAAATTCCTTGAGGAAAAGTCCATAAATGGTTATTAAGGTAGACCAGGAGAAAGCCACTGCTTATCTGTGGTGATGAGTATATTAGAATCTGGATATTTTGGGGATTTTGCCATGTACTTGTGATCTGGATTGACCACTGTTTGAAGCAGGATATTTGGCTTAATGGACCTTTGGTCTGACTCAATTTGTCTATTCTTATGCTTTCATTTCAAGTGCTCTTTCTCCTCCATGTCAGCAGAGAGACTCTAAATTGGAGGTGAGACTTCTCTACTATATTTATTTATTTACATTCTCTTATATACCATGCTATTCTGCATCAGTGTGGTTTACATTGAAGAAACTGAAACTACATTGAACAGGGCATTATAACTTGGAGATAACTATTTTACAGGGAACATGGGCTATGGAGGGTTAAGTGGCTTGCCCAAGACCACAAGGAGCACCTGTGGGACTAGAAACCCCAGTCCTTCCGGCCCAAGGTTGCTGTCCTCTAGTGGGATTTGAACCCCCAACCTTCCAGCCTGAAGTACCTTACCCCAACCACTAGGCCACTCCTCCACTCTAGATCCCTGAAGGTCTCCTTTATATGCCTGTTTGTCTGTCTCACCTCCTCCAAGTCTGCTACTCTAGCCTCTAGAGCAGCGTTTTTCAACCACTGTGCCGCGGCACACTAATGTGCCGTGAGATATTGTCTGGTGTGCCGTGGGAAAAATTCCAATTTCATCCGTAACATGTGGCCTCGGCTCACAAATTAGGGTTGCCAACCGGCCGGTTTTCAGCCGGCCTGGCCGGTTTTTCCATGGCCAGGCCGGCTGCCAGCACAGTTGTAAAACCGGCCATTGAAAAGCCGGTTTTTTGCTCTGGCCGCAAGATCGGGAGCGGCCAGAGCAAAAAAACGGCTTTTGTGCCGAAGTCCGCGGCGCGAACGCGATCGCGATTCCCTATAGCAGTGCAGCCGCTGGTTCTGCTTTGTACAGAGCAGCGGCTGCACTACACTTACATTGAAAAGTAAAGAGAAACTGTGTCAGGAGCCCTCCGATCATGCAGAGCCCGAGGAAGTGATGTCATGGGGGCGGGCTCCTCACAGGCTGTCTTTCCTTTTCAAATTAACTTTAGCTGCAATAAAGTTAATTTGAAAAGGAAAGACAGCCTGTGAGGAGCCCGCCCCCATATTGTGCTTAAGTACTTTTTGGAGGTTAAAATGGAAATATTTTTGTTTATAGCTCCATACATCCTATAGAACATAAGAACTTAAGATATGCTATACTGGGTCAGACTATGGTCTATCAAGCCCAGTATCCTGTTTCCACCAGTGGCCAATCCAGGTCACAAGTACCTGTCAGGTTCCCAAAAAGGTATACCGACTCAATGTTGTTTATCCCAGAGTAAGCAAATGGACCTTTCCTCCAGAAACGTGTCCAAATCTCCTTTAAACACATCTATACTAACAGTTTTTACCACGTCCTCTGGTAATGAATTCCAGAGCTTGATATTTTCTCTTATTAGTCTTGAATGTGTTACATTGTAGCTTCATTTCATGTCCCCTGGTCTTTCTACTTTTTTGAAGGAGTGAACAAACAATCTATGTTTACCCGTTCCACTCCATTCATTATTTTATAGACCTCTGTAATATCTCTCCTCAGACATCTTTTTTCCAAGTATAGGATTTTGTAGTGCTCTGTCTTGATTTTGCATCTGATGGTCAGTCTTGCGATATTTGCAATCTTATACCTTCAAATCAAGGGTTACACGAACCAAAGCAGAGATGTGCTCAGCTGAGCCAAAGAAAATTCTAACATACGTTAGCATAATTGCTTATTCTCTCTTTGAGGCCCATTTACTGAGCTGCAATGTGTTGTATAAACTTGGTTAAAATATGTCATGTACAATTTGGAAATAATGTTCAAAATTAGCAGTTATCGCAAACTATCTTGCATTATTTCATGGCCTTAAAAATAGATGCAGTAGGGGCATGGTAATGATCTGTGAAGCCCGCTGCCATGCCTGTGAATAGCACGGTTTGCATAAAAGTGTTATGCTCTGTGATGTTTTTAGAAAGTTTGCTATCCCTCAAGAAGTGTAGCTAACGTTCCCCAAGGAGCATCTCCAGGGTAACATGTCTGGCATTGCTCCTGAGGCAGCTGAATTAAAGAGTTATAAGCCCCTATAATAAGCACCTCCATCCTTTCTCCGTGTCTAAACAAACTTTGATGACTTGTCAAGTCCCATTACCCTTTGTGTTTCCCTTGTGTCCAACCAGCCACCAGAACATAAATATTCATTCCATGGAGCACCCCGATATTAAACCTCTGCCCGGGTCAGTAACCCTGCACCCATCCTCCAAAGTCCAGTCCCAACATCTTCCCCTCCAGAACTCCTCTTCACTTTATGCAGAAACCATGTGGGTGAAAGAGAGCCTGAGGTCAACTAGAGATTCCTCCTACCCCATTAGGTCCATTCAGAGGCACTTGAGGGTTAGTGGAGGACGGTCCATCCAGTTGCTGGGTGAAGGAGTTGCAGACCAATGCATGTAGGAGGGAATGCAAGAACAGTGTTATAAGCCAGGACAGGGATAGGACCAGAATAGAATGAAATGAGAAATGCAACAAAATGTCATTGTACTTACACCATTTCAGATTGAAACTGCAGAAACAAAATAAGAAATTGTGTTGCTTTTCCATATCATTTTGAAGTGAAAGTGCACCCCTTTCATTCACCAGGCTCGTTATTACCTCTGAATAAATACCAGTACAATTTTCATGAAGCATTTGCATTTAATCTAAGCATGCAGCCCATAATTCACTCTTTTACTGTGCAAACCATGCTCTAGAAGTCTTTAATCCTAACAAGACCTCCATTCTAGGACGCTCACTCTCTAAACTGAATTGTTCATTTTAGAGAATGGGCATCCTAAGATGGAGACCTTGCTAGGACAGAAACTGTACATCCTATGGGTTTGTACAGTAAAAGAATATAATTATGCACTGCTCTCTTACATTCATGAACTGGATTCATAAATATATTTATGAGGAGGTTGTCACATAGGGTTTGTGTGTGCTGCAAAGAGCTCTCATAATCTTTTGTGTATGTATTACACGTTGAGGTTGACAGCAGTTGCACACCTCTGGGAATAGCTATAAGTACTCAGCACAGTGGTGGTCGCTTTATAATACTTTTTCTATGCATAAACTGTGTTTTACACGTGGGAAAGGGCTCTTATAAACTTGCATGTGGCCATGCATGCATGCATTAAAAGTAGATGCGCCTGCTTTTAAGCGGGCGTGCATAAGCATTCCCAGGGGCATGCTTTGGGTGGAGCTGTGATGGAGTTGCGATGTACATGTGTATTTTATAAAATATTCACGTGCATGAGAGCATGCATGGACACATTTGCACTTGTCTTGCTGTAAGAGTTGTAACTTAGTGCTGGAAAGCTGGTGCAGCACCGAGAGTGGTTCTGGGTCCCTGTTTTACAAAGGCGCATATGCTGGCTTCATAAAACAGGCATAAAGTAAGCAATTTGACATTCCCCATAGTGCCTATTCATCATGAACACATTGGGCTTGATTAAATGTTCCTTTTTAAAGTCTAGAACACCAGTTTTGTAGTTTGTACTTCCATGATATCAGTTTACTTAAAAAAAAAATGGTACTCGCTGATTCCTTATAAAATCCCTGAAATGAGGCTCGTCCGTGCAAAAGGATTGAAGTTCAGGCTATATCTTAGCATTGGCATTGAGGAAATCTATCATGCTGCTCTTGGAATGGTGTGACACTGCTGCAGTGCATTGATTAGCTGGAAAGGCAGGCTTTTGAGCTCACAGGCACACATCGGACTCAATGTGTTGCCTGAGCTAATACCAGTGATACAGAAGACATGACGTGCAATGATTTCATTTAGATCCCTTCTGCCCTTCAAGTGTATCAAGCGTTGAGTTTATTTCACCATTATGACGTTTGAATTGCTGGGGGACGGGGCTGAAAAGGCAGGAATGTTAGTCGACCATTGTAGACAGCCAGCATACCTCATCAGACATTCCAGAACGCAACCAGAAAAGTCACTGGGATCCTTCCACGAGATGTCTAATTAACAGCAACAGCTTCGGAAATGAAAAACAACATCCAGACAGTTATAGCATTCAATAAAGCAACCCTCGGAGGATGGAGTAGTAGATTAGTCACTGAGTGAAATTTAAATATGTTGTCAACCAGCAAAAGGGACCTATGCAAATGCACTTCTTTCCAGACCAGAACAGTGGAAGCATAGATTGCTGCTTTTCGAGGAAAAAAATTAAATTATATGCTAAGGTGATCTGAGAAGTTTGGGCTTCAACTCAGTAGCAAGGGACGTAATCAACCTGCTTCGATTTCCAAGTGATGTATACCCTGGAACCTAAACTTTTTCTTATATTTTTTAAAAAGTTGGCATATTATGACCAAGGTTACCTTTGTGCTGCAAGAGTTTCTAATGCCCACTCTCTTACCATCAGACATGGGAGCAGCACTGGCCCAACCGTTAGGCAAGACTGAGTGGTTGCCTAGGGCAACAGCCTCTAAGAGATGGTAAAGGGCAATGACAGTCCAAGCAATAGATCTAAACAGTCCCACAAACGCAAAGAACCAACCGCGTTCGTTGACATGCAAGGAGAGTGAGCGTACACATACTTACAAAGCAAAGGTTAATATTTAAAAGTAGGCAGTCCAACTCTGCCAATCACAACTATCAATATCAATCTGCAAACTTCTCAAGGTCCAAATAAGCTGTAAAAAACAGTTTTTATCATCTTACTGCACCATCACAAGTCATAAAAAAACTTCCATCGATATATCCCCAAATCTTCCTTCAATATTGAACATGAAAATGTGTTTATATTTATCTTAATAGCTTATCTTAAATATTGCACTCCACTGGAGTCTAATTTGAGTGCAGTACTTAAGATAAGCAATTAAGATAAATTTAACAACATTTTCCATGTTTGTTTCATGTTTATTGAAAGAAGATCTAAGGAGATATTGATGGAAGTTTTTTTTATGACCTGTGATGGTGCAGTAAGATGATAAAAGCTGGTTTTTTTACAGCTTTTTTTTGACACTGAGGTCTTTTCCCTTCATTGTGTGGAGACTGGCATTAATAATTATGCTTGGCTGTGTAGTCATATATAATCATTTCTGGAGGATATTTTTGCTAGTTGGGTTTTCTTAACAGATATATGAAAAAAGGATTCATTAATTTTTCCTGCTTAAAGGCAGGACCTGTCACCTGCCCTGCTCTGACCCTGGGGGGGCCATCTTACTGTCTCAGAAAGAGTCTAAGAGAGTCCCAACCAGGCTGCCTCCTATGCTTGGTTAGAAGCCTCGTGAGAGAGACCTTCCAAGAAACGTTCATAACCAAATGAAAGTCTGTGCGGTCCTGTGTTCCAGCACAGATGAGAGGAGTCAAACACATGGACCATGTTTGGAGCTCACACCTGTTACAGAAGCAAGTTAGTTAAACTGTATCTATGAATGGTCAAGTTTTAAATAATGTGATTTGCTTGTACCTGTTAAAGTCTATGATGCTCTTAAACTTTGTTAAATATGGCCCCCGAGCCCTGCCCCCTTTTCAAAAAGAATATAGATTCTCCCCCTCCCCTCCTGCTCCCCAGGCATCTATTGGCTATTCCTAGGGTCTAGTAGAGGTAGGAGGGACCCCTGTTTGCTTCGGCTCCAACAGCTCCATTTTCAAAAGTAATGCCGCCCATTTCTGTAGCAGTTAGTTGTCTGACAGCTCTACTACTACTAGACTTAGCCCCTAGTGATAGCACCATGACACAGCCACCGTGGGATGAGACAGCACTATTTTGGAAAGTAGATCTGTTCCCACTAAATCCCCAAAGATAGTTGGTCGGTGTAGGGGGAAATTCTGTAGGAGGTGGAGCTTTGATGGCCTTACACATTCACTGACTGTGTCGGAATGTGGGGGGGGGGGAGGGGGGAGAGGACATTTTTAAGAAAACAGACCAGTCTCTTTAAAAGGTGTTATCAACTTTCCACAAATATCACAGCTTGCAAAGTTTAACAAAGGCTGCATTATTAATTTAGCGTTTATTTTTTTAAGGCATGTTGGCCATATTTTCACCCATTGGGCTGAAATAACACATGCTAGTGGCTATTAATGCATGTTATAGGACTAACCTAGGGGTTACAGCAGTGGACTAAGAACCAAGGAAGCCATAGCTGCCCGTTGGGATCTTGGGCAAGTCACTTCATCCTCCATTGCTCAGGGTTAGGGGAGGAACATGAGTATAGGTGGTGCACTGCAGCTAGAGCAAGTGCCCTTAATGCCACCCTGATGGATGGCATTAAATGGACCCATGTGCTGGTTAGTGGAGTGTCATGTGTTACCAATGTGCTAATGGCAAGGGGAATGAATGCACATTGCCCCCTAAACTAAGCACAGGCCTCTCTGCTACTGTCTTGGCTCAAATGCAAGATACTGGCATGCTCCTTAGTAAATACGCCACTAAATTTATGAACATTAGCTTGCGAAGAAGCAGCAAGAAGAAGGTGAGAGCTCCATAAGAAGAGAATCAACCACAGGAGGAGCAGAGATTGACCATGGATACATAAAGTTTATTCTGCCTGACTTGGCTAAGTTTTGGCAACAAAGCCTTGGTCATGGGTCTAAAACATATATATATATGGGTCTAAAACATATATATATATATATATATATTGTAATGGTGAAAGTCCCCAGGAGGAGATGGAGGTGGAGGAAAATCCTGTTGAAATAAATGATACTGCACTTGTGTACAGGATTTACAAGCCAGATAAGGAAAAAACACAGCTTTCTGCTGAGCTCAGGCCACGCCCCAGCTCAGAGGGAGAGACAGGCTGCCTCACTGATAGAGATGCCAGTAATTCTAATACTGTTGAAAGAATGCAAATAGACTCTTGTTTGCCAGCTTTAGAAAGTGAATCTTCTACCATGGATTGCTCTTTATGTTTAAAGAAAGAAGGCATTGTTGAACAGCACTGAAACTGTATGAAATAATATAGAAAGTACTTACCAGACCTGCTGAAGAATTGGAAAGGCTTGTTTTATGTTTAATAAGCTTAATTGTCTTCTGAGGATAAGAAGCCGTGCTGTGAGAAAGAAAATCAGCTATTGCAGTTTAATTGTTTTCCGTTGAATAACCACACGGGGCAGTGTCCTGTGGAAAGTTTATGGGACTGAGAAACAGCTGAGCAGTGCTGAGATATTTCTGTTACGTTTTTCTTCTGTTCCTGAAATACCTATATGTTGGAGATGCATCCTTTATGCTTGTTTGTGTTTGAGCTTTGATGCACTGGAAATTCCCCACAATAAATATTCTTGCAGCCTTGAAACACTCGTGTCATAACTACAATTTTGTCCTTAAGGAAATAAGCAAAACTACAAGTCCCAGAATCCCTGGCGACAATAGAAATAGCTTTATTCAAAAGAGGACACTCAAAGGCCACTTCCAGCTGGTAAGCTCTCGGGCCCCAGCGGAAGCGTCACAATATATATATACAGTCAAACCTCGGTTTTCATTTGCCCCGGTTTTCATACGCTTCGGTTTTCAACGTCTTTTTTGACTGAGATTTTGTCCCGGTTTTCATACATTGCTTCGGTTTTCAACGTCTTTTTTGACTGAGATTTTGTCCCGGTTCTCGTACATCGCCTCGGTTTTCGTAAAGTACAGTACTGTAAATACATACACCCTCGCGCTGCACACCGGTCTGTATACACTGCCAGAACGCCCACCCGGTCCCGGCAGCACTGCCCCCCGGACTCACCGATCGCCAGCGTGATGAGAAGCGAAAGCCAGCTGAGCACGTAAATGAAACACATCCTCGAGCCTGGTCAGAGTTAGAGAGGCAAGGATTGCGCAGAGAGGAAGGCCCCGATCTCGTCCACCGCCTGCCCGTTCTCTGGAGCGCTCCCTCAGGTTCGGAGGTAGCAGGGAAGAAAAGCTGTCAACGTAAGCAGGAGATGTTGCATGAATGTGGGAGGCAGTTCTTTCTCTTGCAGGGTATGTCTGAAGCTATATCATTAAGATTTTCTGCCATTCTGAAGCATTGAGCAGATAATGTAAAGGTATTTTAATGGGCTGAATCCAATGTGATTCCGAAGAGAGCTGGGCACAGCAGCTTGTCAGGGGTGGCTAAGGCCAGATGTTAACATACTGTACTGTACAGTACTGTACTTAGCTTGCTTTCAGTGATGTTAAATGTTCATTTATCCATTTCATTAGTCATTTATATTTATTTCTCATTGTTTTCTGTATGTAAAAATATAGTTATTCTCTATAAAATGTATTTTTTGTGAATATTTTTGGGTGTCTGGAACGGATTAATTGGATTTACATTATTTCTTATGGTAAATATTGCTTCAGTGTTCATACGTTTCGGTTTTAGTCAGACTCTTTCGAACGGATTAATCATGAAAACCGAGGTTTGACTGTATATACAAAACAAGATACATACAAAACAAAAGTCAAAAAATACTTAAGAAGGGAAACCCATAAATTAAACATACCAAACCCGCATCCAATCATACAAGAATAGATATTCATCAGTGTATTTATTTATAGATGGCTAATCTCCACTCCTATGGTTGAAGATTATCTTACAACATGTGAACTTTTAGCCATGTTGAATGAGGGTGATTTTTCATACACCCAGTTTGGACTCGTAAGTTGCTATTTAGCCACATAAATGCCTTAAAAAATCAGTGTCCTGATGTATGACTTATATTCCACGATTATCCTAAGGGAATGTGCGTTTATTTTCAAACACTTTTCCATTTTAGTTTTTGCACGTCTTCCTTGCACTCGTTATATAGTGATAAGTGTTTTCTGAGCTTAATGACATTGTTTCTGCAGCTGGAATTTTGGAAGGTCAGATTATACAACCTAATATTCCATGACACTAGAATTAGCATTTCCAGTGTGTTTATTTTAATCCCTACTAGACAACTCTTGTCAAGTTAGTGAACCTTATACCATGCTGCAACATTGTTTCAATCGTGGCCCATTCTACTAACTGATATTGAAATAATGTTCATTGGCATTAAGGTCACTATATTGTCTTGTCCTGTCATCAACATTTCCTCTAGTATCTGGTGTTGTGTTCTCCCCTTCAAGTAGCTTCAAGACCCAGCTCTGTTTTATGAGAATAGAGCTCAGGGGGTATGGTTGTGGGATTCTTAAAAGGACAGACACTATTTCCTTGCATCCAAACTTAATCTACGCTAATTTTTATGCTTTCTGCTTCATAACAACCAGGGGCGGTTCTATCATTAGGCAGGGTGAGGCGGCTGCCTCAGGTGGCAAATTCTGGGAGCGGCAAAAATGCCCCCAAAACAGGCTAGTGGCAGCCGCCTCTCACTGTCTTAAAAAAAATGCAAACGATAGGAAAAGCAGCAGTGGCGGGAGGCTGCTGCTGGGATTATGTCTGCAGCAGTGGCAGCCATAAGACTTGAAACCCTCAAAAAAAAAAAAGCAACGTGCAGGTCTCTGCGACTCCATGCTGGCAAGGACTGCAAATGCCCACCCCTTTTGATGTGTCATTCATGTCAGAAGGGGCGGGCATTTGTAGGCTTCCCACGCACAGTGTAGCAAAGAGCCATGCTTTTTGTTTTTAGGAAGGTTTCAAATCTGAGGTACGCCACTGCTTTTTCTACGTCTGCAGCAGCAGCAGCAACAGGGCCCCACTGAATAGCAGGCCTCGCGTCAACCTCATGCTGAAGAGATGCATACTATGCATGGTGCTGTGTTCCACTTCCAAGTTATTATCATTGCCAGCTTGTCTCTCCAGCCTCTCCTCCACGTTGTACCGGCTCCACAGAAATAGGAGTAGGTCTCTCTCTTAGCGCTTTGCTTCTCTGTAGTGAGTCTTCGTGCAACTCACCAACATTCCACGCAGATTCGCAGCAGAGGAAAAGTGGAGTCTCCATCACCCAGCTGCTGTAGCTAAAAACTGACACACTTGCTCCCTTTCACTGCTTCTTGGAATGAGCCACCTCTGCCCCCTCTGCAGCCAGCAGACACACCCTAGAACTACAGCAGGAAGATGTGGTCTCTTCTTAAACCCCAGTAATGCCAGAGATAACTGCTTGCACGTATCCGGTGGTTACAGCCATGTTGGGGAGGCCAAGGGATCACTGCTGTGATCTTTCCCATGGGCTCTCCAGGCTTGCCAAGCCTCCAGCAAGTATGTTGGAAGAGTGCAGGAAGGGGCATACTGGCCGCGCGCACTGCAGCGATCCCTGTTTGGCTGAATCCAACGCCTACCTGATGCCTACCCTGGGCCTATTACATCCCTCCAGCAATTCTGGGAAGAGGGTTCCACTGCACCAGGCTCCCAACCGCAAAGCATCATGCTGGCCTAACATGCCCCTCCCCCACATATGTAGCAATGGCCACCATGACCTGCTGTGCTCTCCAAGCTGCCCAGGTGACTGGGGAGTACCACCCCCAACTCAAAATGTTGCCACCTCCAGCAGGCACAAGTGAGTCAAAACTAGGGGGGGCGATGCTGGATATGGAAGGGATAAGATGAGAAAATAGGAGAGGCGCTAGATGGTGAGAGAGGGGGAGACACAAGATAGGACAGGAGAGAAGAGGGGGGATGCTGGACACAGGGAGGTCGGAAGACAGAAAGAGAACGAGAGAGTTAAAGAGAGGGCATATGTGGCTGGGGAAGAATAGAGAGATGGTGTATAAGAAGACTTCTCTAAAGGTTGAAAAGTGATAGGAAGACATAGTTAAAAGATGAAGATTTAGAAATGGATGGTAACCAAAAGGAAAAGGTCAGTATCAGAGATGGATGGAAATCAAGAAGACAGGAGGGGAAAGAAGTGGCAGATGGACCAGAAATCCTATAAGGCAAGTTAAGAGAAAACGAGGAAAGCAGAAACCAGAGACTTGGATCAACATGATTAAAGAATAAAATGACCTGACAGCAAAAGGTAGAACTTTTTATTTTATTTTCGGTTTAGAGATTGGACTATGTCTGTCTTTGGACTTCACAGGCCTGATATTCAATCTCTGACGTCAGCATTTTAAAAGCACCTGACTGCCACGGGCAAAAGTGAAGAGAGATATTCAGTGCTAGAATTTGGATATCCTGTGGCACTGAATAACCCATTTCAGCCCGGTCTAACACAACTATCGAGACAGCGACAATATTCAGCCGCTATCCGGATAGCTGAAACAACAAAGTTAGGACAGTTACTGAGACGGCGTGAATTCACATGGGCACTTAGCTGTTTAGCAGACTGAAAATCGCTGCTAACCAGCTAAGTGCTGGGACTACTCCCGCCCCACCCATAGACCACCCTGGATCTCTCCAGACAATATCACAGTGTTTAAAGGAGATATTCAGGAGAACTGGCTGGTTGGTGCTGCTGAATATTCCTCTCAGCGAGATTTATCCAGTTAGCAGGTCCTGCTAACCAGATAAACCCCTTTGAATATTGGGCAGTAAGGACATATTTTCTCTTATACGCTGCGCAGTACAGGGGCATCTGCAGCTCTTTCTGTTCCTCTGGTGTTGTATTGCATGCAGGGTCTGGGGTTTTTTGGATTTCAATTTAAATTTTGTCTATATAATTTTATTTCTGTTAACTTATTTTATGCTTGGTGAGGATCTATATTCTCAGTGTGTAGCCAAGGCCAGGTATTCTGTTAGCACGGAGTTTCTATGTAAGCACTGATAGTAATCCAGCTTGTTTGGTTTTCTGACTAGGTGTGTGCATATTCTAGGACCCCCTGCAATAAAGATATTTAGGAGGATGTTTACTAAACTGGGCTAACTTAATGTGCCAGATAACACATCCAGACAGCATGCACTAATAGATACAGTAACGCAGGGAAATTGTACATAATGCAGCAGTTTTCTGCACTATTTGCAGAAACCGTGTTATCTGCAAGAGTGGGAGGGATATGGGTGGAGAGTGGGTGTGTGTGCAACACGCAGTTACCACGGGCATCAACAGCATGCGGTAACTGTCAAAGTTGCAGATAACGGGTGGGTGCTCATAACCCTACCTCGATGAGTGGTGTTATGTGCATCCATGGTACTGCCAGGGTGCGCTCTTTGCAATTTTGGTGCATTTATCTGTTAGGAAAATGCCGTGCACGCTCCCAATTGATAATCACAGCTTTTCTCTATAGGTCCTGAATACTTTTTGTAAGGTTTTATATTACCTCACAATATGTCCATGACTGGTGAGGGTTTATATTGCCGATACTGAGATGACATCAGAATCAGAGATTATTTTCTGTATGTTGACAGTGTTCTACCCAGAATGGGTGTGCCACCCGGCTAACATGATCTGATGAATCGACATGGCAAAATAATGAGCAGGAATGGAAAAAGGAAAGACGACTAATGATGTTGACTACTCTCTCATGCCAAATTTTCTGGGGAGAAAACTGGTTGAGTCCAATGGGGAAATGTCCTCTGCACTCATTATTGGGAGAAGGATTTCTTTGGATGCAGAATATATGTTCAAAAATAAAAAGCGAAAAGCACAGTGCAGTTTATAACACCAAAATAAAATTAGCCGTGGTTCTTGCTTTTTCATTTTGCTCCTTGGTTTGTGATCACATGTCATCTGTTTTGTTTTTGCAGAATATATAGTTACATTTAGTAGAATGCCAATCCAGTGCGCAAGGTTAGTATATTTTAATATTAGATTCCCAGGCTATATAATTAAGCTGCTATATTTTTTTGCTGCATAAAAACAGCATAACAAAGTTAAAAAAAAAACCATCATGTATAGCCTGGGAATATATTGCTTTCTTTATTCATGGGGCATCCACCTGACGGATGTTGAGTGGGGGGTTTCTGACTAGGGCTCTGGGGAAGCCTCTTCATTTTGGCTGCTGGGAGTGGGGGGTGAGGGGACGCCAGTTCATCTCTCGCCTCAGGCAGCAGATTATCTTGAGTCGCCCCTGGTAACAACAATCAGTAGTTGCTGCTGTAGTTTATGCACATTTGCAAAACATGTATCTGGTCCCAAAAGATGAAGTATAGCAGAATTTTTGGATAATTCTATGCCGGTCTAAAAACTGTTGTGAGAACCAGCAAATAATGAAACCATTAGTAAGACCTGGGGTAAGCAGCATGGAATCTAGCTACTTTTTGGGATCCTGTCAGGTATTTATGACCTGGATTGGCCACTGCGGAGCTTCATAGACCTTTGGTCTGGGCCAGTATTGCAATTTATATTTTTACATTTTAATTCAGTTTTCTCCAGGATCAATATAGTTCATACAACTCTGGTTACTGTAGAAATCCATTTCAATTATAAGCAACAGAAGTCTTATTTTAAATACATTTTTGACATTAGGGGTGAGCAAGGTATTGTTTGTTTTTTTCTTTATTTTGTTTTATTGGTGGATTTTTTTTCCTTTTTATTTAATTTCTTTTCAATTCATTTTCATTTCTGTTTTTGTTTTACTGTGTGGAAGAAAGGCCTGGCAATCTACTTCCAGTTTCATCCTTGCAAAGAAAACTCGGGGGCTGTATCACCAGGAGACAGCATTGACTCGACGGCACACACTTTTACTTTTTCGCTCAGTATATGCCATTTTACAAGTATGAGCATTAAATTGTCAGTCTTCGACCAGTGCACCACACTCACTAATCTCTCTCTTTCAACTTCCCCTGTATCTCCTACCCCCTAAGACCTCAGCGTTTTACCCTACCATCTGTGATAAGAACTGATTCCAAGTCGCTCACACATGAGGCTAGCACTATTTTCAAGTATAGCCATGAGTGCTTTTACTGCTTTCATTTCAAAGATATGTGCATTTTTTTCTGATTTTTTTAAAGTGCACATTTTTTATCAATACACGTGCAGTATCTATTAATACCTTTTATGTTACACAAATTTAGCCACTGAAAGGTTTTGAAAAAGAACAGTCTCTGCTTCAGGGTTTCATTTTGGATTCCAGCTTTGCCACTCCAATTTACAGCCAATAACAAAGCTAACTGCTGATGAAACCCACGACCTTACCTATGTTGCTCAAACAGGCACTGATACATGAGACCATTAGAGGGAGTCTGCTTGACCCAGAAAGAGAGGGTCTGGTTAGGGTTGGCTGGGAGGAGGGGGAAGAGAACATGAGAGAACTGTATGAAGGAAGAGAGAGAGACTGGTGGAAATGGGAAGGGGAAGATATCAAAAGGACTAGTGGGGACTGGCTTTATACTGAGGGGAGGGGGTCCGAGAAGAGTGTTGGGGTGAACTTGGGGCAGGTCCAGCTCATCCACTAGGCAGGCTAGGCCGTACCTAGGGCAGCAGACCTCTGCGAGCAGAGTGACATGGCATTTGCAGCAGGCAATGAGCTTCGACACGTATGGCCTGCCAATTCTGACCCTCTCTAACAGGAAATTGGAGTGGAGGAGTAGCCTAGTGGTTAGAACACTGGCTTGGTAACCAAGCAACCAGGGTCCGATTCCCACTAGCACTCCTTGTGGCCTGGGGCAAGTCACTTAACCCTCCATTGCCTCAGAAGAAAGGCCTGGCAATCTACCTCCAGTGACACTGCCAAGAAAACCCAGGAGCTTCTGGGTCGCCAGGAGTCAGGGCTGACTCGAAGGCACACATTGCATTGCAACAGGAAATTGTGTCCGAGGGGGTCGGAAGTGGCACGTCATGTGTGCTGAAGCACATGGCCTGCTGCCAGCCACTGCTATGCAAAGCTGAGCCATCTTTCCCCCCCCCCCCCACCAATCCTACCAATGGAATTGGTGGAAAAAGGAGAGGCAGCATGGCTTGGCGCAGAGCAGGGGGAGGGGGGGCGGCATGGCTAGGACTTATGCCTGAGGCCGCAGAAACCCTTGGGCCAGCCCTGACTTGAGGTATCCGAACTTTCTGGCAGTTAATAAGGGGTTCAAACAACCAAAAAGGGTGAGACCCTCTGTTCTATTTCATTCATTTCCTTCAGTGTTATAGAGTCAGACTAAGCACTAATAAATATTTTTCCCAGAACTCTCGTATGTCTTTGGCGTCCTTCAGTATGGGCTTTCCAACTGTGCGCTAAAGGCCAAAATCCATGCTGAATAAGGTCTTTTGTTGTATTCCCAGAGTGCTAATACTGTTTCTTGGCTGGTCGTCTGGTACACAGCGATCACAGAAAGGCAACATGATGAGAACTGTTCAGTTTCTTGTTACAAAGCTTGTTAGAACGATCCTGCTCTTTTCAGTTTCTAAGAGTTGCCGCTAGTCGCAAAAAAAGTGGTCTTGAAATACAGAATTAGCAAGCCTGGTTGAAGTAAAGTTACTATCGGTTCCAACAATAACTGTTTAAAGAGCCCTTTCTGAACGATGGCATAGAAGACGTCAGAGATCTATCAAGATGATTAAGAAGAAAGGTCCTCTGGCTCTTGCTACAAAATATGTTAATTAAATAAGCATTTGAGCGATCGGGTATTATTTACTCCTTGCTGAAAAAAACGCGATCTTGACAGAACACAAAGCAAACATATCTTACGTCAAAATTCAAAACTCAATTAAACAAGTTAATTCAACCACAGCTTAATTTGATGAAAGCCATATGAGCAATTACGGTGCTGGCATAGTCCAAATATATTTTTAATTGTTACATTTATTCAGGGCCGGTGCAAGGGTATTGGGTGCCTTTGGTCAATATACAACCTTATATCCTCGCCCTCCTGAGGTTTTGATAAACAGTCATGGTCATCGCAACACCACCCCTCCCACAACAGCCCTGCAAAAATACATAATTGAACATATGCATGCGTGTGTGTGTGTGTGTGTGTGTGTGTGTGTGTGTGTATGGAGAGCAGACAACAAGGTATGATGGAGGCAAAGTGGAACATGAAAAGAGGATTATTTTATGCCAGTAACTAGGTAATACAGTAACTGGTATTTCTATTGCTCTTGGTATACGGCCAAACTCTTCATTATTTCCCACTAAATGTAGAAGACTTTTTAACAGAACAATGCTGATTTCTTATGCCTGCAAAGTGCAGGATACTGCAGGACTTCATTCCAGAGTGACGGCGTATCTGTGTGCCGTATTAAATGTATTTCTTAAGGGTTATAAAATAATGCTAGCACAAGGAAAATATCTGCTGAGCCATCTTAGAAGCAATGGCTTCAAACTCATTGTGGTTTTGATGCATAGATCTCTAATTAGTTTAATTTATTTCGTTGCAAGACTGGGGATTGTTTTGAAGTGAGTTTGAAAGAATATGCAAGCTTTGGGAAGAGGGGGAATTTAGAAAAGGGGAAAGGGATAAAAAAAGCTTTTCAGAAATCCCAGTTGGAAATGTCAGTGCTAGAAGGTCCTGAGATATTAATGCAGTATCTAAGGCCAGAATGAGCTCAGTTTGGGGTTCTTGGGGAAACTGAGGTGAAGAAATTGTCTACTGGCTGCCCTACTTTCAATTGCTTCAAGTTATGAAAATCTTTTTTGCACTGAATCAAGGAAACTTTTCAGCCTCACTTGCAGTAAGACTTATTTTGCGTGCTATTATATTGAATATCATTTTGTATTCCTACTTTCTATTTTGGGTGTTTTGTTTCTTTATGAATTACCCCCCCCTCCCAAAAAAAAACCAAAAAAAAAACAAAACCCTTTGTTGCAAATATGTGCTTTGCTCATGGAGTGTGGTTGAGGGGTGTGTGTGGGTAAGTGAGAGGTTGTGGGCATTATGAGTGGGGCTTTGCGAGGGAGCTGATAGAGGGGCGAGTGACTGAGTGGGTGCAAGGTTATGAGGTGGGTTCAGTTATCTGAGTCACTGACCATATGGGGTCTGAGTGAGTGAATGGGGGTTGGGTTGAGTGAATGAGACAGTAGATGTGTGTATGAGGGGTGGAGCGACTTGATGAGTGCAGGGGAAGTACTAATAGTAGGGATGTGTATTGTTACTGCACGTTAAAAGATTTAGCGCATGCAAAGTTGATTTAATGCACATTAACCTATACATTAAAACATATGCTATCAATCTGCACACATTAGAAAGTTCTAATATGGATGTCTGCAGCGGCATCTACATAGATGTCCCCAGAATAGTATTTCAGCACTTGGATGTCTAGGAATAGCCCCAATGCTTAGAGTAGTGAGCTAGGAACAGGGAAGTCAGAGTTCAAATCCCAGCGCTGCTATCATTGCGAGTGTGTACAGTACTGGGGGTGATGGAGTGCTATCTTCTCTACACCCTTTGGATTTTTTTTCAGCCAAAAAGAACTTTTCAGATGCCTAGTCATGTCTGGAGCAGGTCTAAGTGTAGACCTAACTCCGTACATCCAGGACGTTTCTGAGATCAGGCCGGGATGTCCAAGTTCCTGGGAATGTCTTCGGCATACCCCTATTCAGATTCGTATGTCCCTAGTGTGAGGATATCCACAGATGTGGCTCCTAAAATGTCTCTGGAGACATTGCTCCTTCCGCTTTCTCATCGTCTTGTCTCCTCGCACCTCACCAGCACCATTCCGGCCCCACGTCTTTTGCCGGGGGAACTGGGAACTTTGCTGGCATATTTCCTCCTTCAGCAGTTGCGGTCATTTGCCACCTCTTGTGCTAGCAGGCCTAGGAACCTCAATGGCACATTCCTCATTTGGCCACCATGGTCATCTGTCTCTTCATGTCCTGGCAGGACTCGGAACCTTCCTGAATTTCCCTCCTTCTGCCACCCCTTGTTTTGGGTAATCTTCAGCCAACAGGGGGAAGGAATTCCACCAGCTCCTCCATTTCAAGGCTCCTTCAAGGGTTTGGGTGGTTCATATTCCTTCCTCTGTTCCTGGTTTCCTTGGTACACACTGATTTGTGGATGTCCAAACTGATGCATCCAGATGACTAGATAAGGCACACAAACAGAATGCAGACATTGCCTTAAAGAATTCCTAATATATCCCGACAGCACAGAAGGTTATTTGAAAGATACCAGACTCTGTCTGAATATGAGCTGCAGGATATTCCAAGGGGAGGTGAAACTGTGACACTACCTTCACGTTTACCAAAAAGATTTATATTACAACTACTTTCTTGGGTGTTGGATGAAAATTATTTTTTATATGACCAAACGTTTTACCATCAATGTTTTGGCATAGCTATGGGGGCTACTGTAGCCCCCTCTGTAGCAGCTTTGTATATGTCACATTTTGAGGATACTTACCTTTATTCATCTGATCAGTTTCGTTCGGTTTTAGTGTGGAAACGTTTTTTGGACGATGTATTTTTTGTTTGGAGCGGGTCTAGTGAAAGTTTGCAACATTTTTTACATTGGTTGAATTCCTTACATGTCCACATTAAATTTGAAGCTAAATATCATCTTTCTCAAATTGAATTTTTGGATGTGTTATTATATAAGAATGACGGGAAGCTTCATTCCACTCTTTATCGTAAACCCGCCCAGCGAAATACGCTGTTGCAATATACTAGTTTTCATCCCCATTCTTTTCGACGGGCTCTCCCTATAGGTCAGTTTCTCTGTCTCCGTCGACTGTGTTCTACTAAGAAGGAATATAAATACCATTCTGTGAATTTGAAGGACCGATTGCTGGCACGGGGATATCCTAGAGATTTGATCAACCGAGCATATAAACGAGCGCTTAACAACCACCCTGAGTGGTGGGATCACCTCCCTCCTCAAGAAATAGGGTCAGTTCAACCATATGTGGGAGTGCTTCCCTATATGCCCTGCACGTCGCAGGTTTCACGGATCCTTCGCTCTCATTGGCATATTTTATCTGAACACGATTGTTTTCAGACATCTCTACGTTTGGCTTACCGTAGGGGAGCCAATATTGCAGATCGTGTTGTGAATGGAAGCCCATGAAGCTACTAAAAGCTTGGAGTAATTCTATACTGAGAGAATCCAACTTGACGCCTAGATTGATTGCAATTTAAAGCTGGCTTAATACAGTTCTCTCAATAAACTAGGGACAAGAGAAACAAAGATACAATGTAATGACCCAAGGATTTAACAGTGGGCAGTGAGCACTTCACTGAATTGGTTCTGTTTCAAGTGCGATGGGCAAGCCACATAACCCCCATTGCCTTGGAAGAAAGGCCTGGCAATCTACTTCTGGTCATACTGCCAAGAAAACCCAGGAGCTGCTGGGTCGCCAAGAGTCAGCACTGACTCGACGGCACATGTTGCAAGTGGGATGGCTCTGCCTCCAACCTGCTTATAATGAGCAGAGAAAATATTGAGAATTTCATTCATTAGCACGTTGTCATTTCATATCTTACTTGATGGAGCTCTGTTAACTAAGGGGAGCCTTTTACTAACGGGCTCTAGCTAGCAGCGTGTGTACTGGTGCGCACTGACACATGTGTTGCCAGCTAGCATGGGGCAATGACAGGGAACACGGGATGGTTCCCGCACTAACTGTGCAACCCGCATTAGGGTCACGAGTGGTTGGATTAGGGATGGAGAGTGAACATGGTGAGCTCAGCGCTGCTGGTGCTGTGTTCGCATTAGTGTGGAATCACCTAGCACCACCTCGACAGGTGGAGTTGCATGCATCTTCTCGAATGCACTGTGTGCTAAGGGACAGAGCACCACGTTAACAGCCAGGGAAATGCTTTCCGCACCCCCGACAGCTAACATGGTGGTGTTGCACCTAACACGCCATGGTTTTGATGCCATTGCGACATTAGATGCACATTTTAGCGCCCTTTAGTAAAAGGCACCTATATCTTAACAGAAACCTAGGTATAACATTTTTACTTTTTTACATTTCAGTCTTCCCCCTTCATCCTCTTTCTTTGCCCCTGCCCACTTCTACCTCCCGATGGCATTCCCAGGTGGCTCAGGGAACTCATATAGGCCAAGGACAGGAGGGGCGCCTCTGCTAAGGTGTACTCTCAGTAGCGCTAATTGGCTGGCAGGGGCTGCAATTAGAACAGTGGCCATATTTCCTCTGTCCCCTGCCTGAATTCGCTATCTTGATGGTATTCCCTGGCATCAGTGCTCCTTCCTGATGGGAAATTCCAAACCAGCACATAGTTCATCCAGCGTAGTGGCTCAAATTGTAGTGCTATGCTATGAGAAAGCTGAAACAATTCAAAGTGCTAGGTAATCAGTATCAAATTCATTGTAACTTTAGATCTTTTACTCAATGACCATGAGAAGATGGAATTACAGTATACATGAGCTTCACCAACCACACAGTTCTCTTTTTCAGATGAAGAATGGATCTACATAATTTGAATGCTCATATAGAAATATCTTTAAATAACAGGATTGTGCAGGTAAAATCTTTTCATTTTGTTTAGTTTCCTGCATCATTTAAGGGATTTTTCATTTTTTAAAATTTTGTTTTGGGGGGGAAATGTCATTAATAGCAGGCACTATCACTCGATAGTACACACTATTGGTGAAAAGTATATAGAGAAATCCAAAGCATGAATGCATACCCAGAGCCATTTTAGAAAATGGTTATAAAGATGTCCCCAACATGAGGACGCCCAAGGCGGAATGAGGACATGGTGAAGACGCATTCAGGGTGTTCCCAAGAACTTGAATGTCCTCGCTGATTTCAGAAATGTCCTGGACATCCTGAGCTGTGTCGAAGTTTATACCTGCTCCAGGCATGAATAGTCATTGGAAAAGTGCTCAGTTTGTCAGCCAAATATCTGGAAGGTGTGGAGAATGAAGTACATTCATATACCTTATATTTTTCGTGTTGGCAACGACTACAGACAAGGACTGACAGCTCATATTTCCATTGAGTCACGACGATGGATGTCCCTATACGCAGCCTTGCAGGAGATAAAGGTACCTGACCCATGGTTTTGTAGCAGGGACATCTACAGTATGTGGATATCAGAATTTATGTTTCTAAAATCAGGCTGAAACATAGACGCCCTGAGAGTCATTCTGAGGCATGAATAACAGGGATGGATATCCCATTGGGATGTCCATCCCCGTTATTCAGGCCCCCTTCTGATCCCAACTAACTTCCCCACACATTGTACGGGGAAGTTAGATGGGGGCAGGAAAGGGGCGGAGCGGGGGCAGCATTAGGGAGGAAATGGGCAGTCGCCGGCCCCAGACGTACAGGGCCGATTCCAATGCCAGTCCTGTACGTCTGGGGCCAGCGGCCTGAATGAGGAACTTGTTCCTCTAGTCGGTGGATCGGGCAGGCCCAGGGCCCAGAAGTGGCAGCAAGGGGCAGAGGAAATTCCCCACAGCTCGACCCTGGCCTTGGGAGGCCAGATTGGGGGTCGGGCTGCGGGGAAAGCACTTTTTCGTCCGGTGGACAGGGATCGCGGCTTTTGAATGGAACCATGCCATGGCACCGCACCTCCATTCAAAAGCCCTGACTGAGCTATCTAGGCAAGGCCTGTACATGCAAGCTGACCTGAATCGGGGTCCCAGCCTGCATGTACAGGCCTGGACATGATTCTGATCCCGTGGGGCTAGACATGCCCCAGGGGATCAGAATCCCGGCTAACTGTGCATCCGATTCTGATCTGGCGCACAGAGGGCTGGGACGTCCAGGTCTGAGTCAGCCCCCCTGTGTTTTCTGCACATTTTGCCCTAGATGTCTCAAATTGCACTTGAATGCCCTTTCTAAAATGCCACTTCATGGGTGAATAGTGTGTACTACTGAGTGATAGCGCACACTGTTGTGCAATATTGCGTTCATGTATGCAGTATACTCCTATGCACACACTATGGTGATAGTGCACACGCTACTCTCTAATAGTGAGCACTAATACTGACAGATGGAAAGGGAAGAATTTGGGTGTTATTTTACTTCTGTTTCAAAAGAAAAATTACATGAAATGATATAGGAAATACCACTGATATTTTGTATGCCTTTTCAAATAAATGCAATTCTCTATTAAATAATCGCTATGCTGAATCAATAGAAGATATCAGAATCTGCAAACAAATCTGATTTTGTTTTCTCCAGGACACATGCCGATACTAGAACTAGGCATCCACAGGGTTATAAAATCTGTGCAGTACTTGGAAAGGTTTAACAAAATGTTGCCACTGTGAAAAAAGCCCCAAAAAAGCCAAAGAAAAAGTAGCAACAATAGATACACCCAACAAAGGAGTGTGGACACTAAACCTGACTATTCCATGCATCTACCACTCTTTCTGTAAAGAAAACTTTCCACATATTACTCCTGAGTCTATCCCTTTTCACCTTTACCCTATGCCCCTCATTGCAGAGTTCTCTTTCAATTGACAGAGGCTCTCCTATGCATTTATGCTGTGAAGGTATTTGAACATCTCTATCATATTCCCTTCTCCAGCCTTTCCTCCAAAGTATACATAATGAGATCTTTAAGTCTGTCCCCATATGCCTTATGACGAAGCTCAAGACCATTTTGGTAGCCACCCTCTGCACCAGCTCCATCTTGTTTATATCTTTTTATTTATTTATTTATTTATTTCAACTTCTTATATACCGCACTCTTTGACATCAGCGCGGTTTACAAATAACAGAAAGGAACCAGAACAACAGGCTGTTCGGTATTACATATAACAGGAGTATCAACTTGGATAACATGGGAGAACTATTTACATGGAGTATATAATCTATTAGCTAGATAGCATGCTCGAACTATTTACATAAAATTAGCAGTGATGCTTGGAACAAGAGGGATATTGTGGATTATACTAGGGTGAGGCTGTTATGTTACGGTTCATGTAGGGTAGTATTTGATGAAAAGGTGCAGTTTAAGGGCCTTTCTGAACTGGGTTAGGTCGGTTATGGCGCGGAGATCAGGTGGGAGAGCATTCCAGTATTTTGGTGCGCTAAACATGAAAGCTCTGTTTGATGTTGATAGGCTGCACGTTGTTATAGCCTTTGGGGTTGTTAGTGAGTTTAATGCTGCATGTCTCCTATTTCTATTTGATGGGACGGATTGGATGAGTTTGGTAAGTGATGTGGACGATAAACCATTTAAGGCCTTAAATGTGAGAAGGAGGGTTTTGAATGTAAGTCTTCCGTGTATAGGGAGCCAATGGAGCTCTTTGAGGATGTGTTCACTTCTGGCCGCTCCTAGAAGAACCCTGGCAGCGGTGTTCATTGCGAGTTGCAAGGAGCTTATTGTGGATTGTGGGAGTCCTTGTAGAATGGAATTGGCGAAGTCGAAGTGCGGCAGTATCAGTGCTTGGTAGATGGTTCTGAAGTCTTCGTGGTCTAGTAGGGGACGCAGGTGTCTAAGAGTGCGTATTTTGAAGTATACAGATTTTACGATATTGTTTATGTGTGATTTCATGTCGAGCCTATGGTCTAGTGTGACTCCGAGGTATTTTATTGTATCCTTGGTGCCTAGGTCAGCTCCCTTGACACTTATATGTGGTGGTGGGGTGAAGTTGGGGTCTCTTGTGATAAAGAGAACCTCAGTTTTCTTATGCTGAATGCGGAGGTTCTGTGACAGAAGCCATTGTGATACTGCATCGAAGCAGTTTGTTATAGGCAGTAAGTCCATTTGCATTGTGGAAAATGGCATGTAGAGTAGGATATCGTCGGCGTATATCATACATTTCACATTGAAGGACCTGATGATATCGCAGATAGGCTGCATATAGACGTTGAACAAGAGGGATGAGAGTGAGGACCCCTGCGGAACGCCTTGTCTTTGATGGAAGAGTTTTGATTCTCCTGTTGCAGATTTGACGTATTGCATTCTGGTGTCGAGGTATGATTTACACCATTCAAGTGCTGAGTTGCAGATGCCTTTTCCTTCCAGTCGACCGAGGAGAATCTCGTGATTTACCGAGTCAAACGCTGCTGCTATATCCAAGAAGATTAGCACGACGCCTTGTCGGATGTTGTCTATGGTATTGAGAATATCATTGAAGAGGGTGGTAAGCAGTAAATAAATAAATAAATAAAATAAATAAATAAATAAATCTATAAATAATTACACTGATGAATATCTATTCTTGTATGATTGGATGCGGGTTTGGTATGTTTAATTTATGGGTTTCCCTTCTTAAGTATTTTTTGACTTTTGTTTTGTATGTATCTTGTTTTGTATATACAGTCAAACCTCGGTTTTCATGATTAATCCGTTCGAAAGAGTCTGACTAAAACCGAAACGTATGAACACTGAAGCAATATTTACCATAAGAAATAATGTAAATCCAATTAATCCGTTCCAGACACCCAAAAATATTCACAAAAAATACATTTTATAGAGAATAACTATATTTTTACATACAGAAAACAATGAGAAATAAATATAAATGACTAATGAAATGGATAAATGAACATTTAACATCACTGAAAGCAAGCTAAGTACAGTACTGTACAGTACAGTATGTTAACATCTGGCCTTAGCCACCCCTGACAAGCTGCTGTGCCCAGCTCTCTTCGGAATCACATTGGATTCAGCCCATTAAAATACCTTTACATTATCTGCTCAATGCTTCAGAATGGCAGAAAATCTTAATGATATAGCTTCAGACGTACCCTGCAAGAGAAAGAACTGCCTCCCACATTCATGCAACATCTCCTGCTTACGTTGACAGCTTTTCTTCCCTGCTACCTCCGAACCTGAGGGAGCGCTCCAGAGAACGGGCAGGCGGTGGACGAGATCGGGGCCTTCCTCTCTGCGCAATCCTTGCCTCTCTAACTCTGACCAGGCTCGAGGATGTGTTTCATTTACGTGCTCAGCTGGCTTTCGCTTCTCATCACGCTGGCGATCGGTGAGTCCGGGGGGCAGTGCTGCCGGGACCGGGTGGGCGTTCTGGCAGTGTATACAGACCGGTATGCAGCGCGAGGGTGTATGTATTTACAGTACTGTACTTTACGAAAACCGAGGCGATGTACGAGAACCGGGACAAAATCTCAGTCAAAAAAGACGTTGAAAACCGAAGCGATGTATGAAAACCGGGACAAAATCTCAGTCAAAAAAGACGTTGAAAACCGAAGCGTATGAAAACCGGGGCAAATGAAAACCGAGGTTTGACTGTATATATATATTGCGACGCTTCCGCTGGGGCCCGAGAGCTTACCAGCTGGAAGTGGCCTTTGAGTGTCCTCTTTTGAATAAAGCTATTTCTATTGTCGCCAGGGATTCTGGGACTTGTAGTTTTGCTTATTTCCTTAAGGACAAAATTGTAGTTATGACACGAGTGTTTCAAGGCTGCAAGAATATTTATTGTGGGGAATTTCCAGTGCATCAAAGCTCAAACACAAACAAGCATAAAGGATGCATCTCCAACATATAGGTATTTCAGGAACAGAAGAAAAACGTAACAGAAATATCTCAGCACTGCTCAGCTGTTTCTCAGTCCCATAAACTTTCCACAGGACACTGCCCCGTGTGGTTATTCAACGGAAAACAATTAAACTGCAATAGCTGATTTTCTTTCTCACAGCACGGCTTCTTATCCTCAGAAGACAATTAAGCTTATTAAACATAAAACAAGCCTTTCCAATTCTTCAGCAGGTCTGGTAAGTACTTTCTATATTATTTCATACAGTTTCAGTGCTGTTCAACAATGCCTTCTTTCTTTAAACATAAAGAGCAATCCATGGGAGAAGATTCACTTTCTAAAGCTGGCAAACAAGAGTCTATTTGCATTCTTTCAACAGTATTAGAATTACTGGCATCTCTATCAGTGAGGCAGCCTGTCTCTCCCTCTGAGCTGGGGCGTGGCCTGAGCTCAGCAGAAAGCTGTGTTTTTTCCTTATCTGGCTTGTAAATCCTGTACACAAGTGCAGTATCATTTATTTCAACAGGATTTTCCTCCACCTCCATCTCCTCCTGGGGACTTTCACCATTACAATATATATATATATATATATGTTTTAGACCCATATATATATATATATATATATATATATATATATATATATATGTTTTAGACCCATGACCAAGGCTTTGTTGCCAAAACTTAGCCAAGTCAGGCAGAATAAACTTTATGTATCCATGGTCAATCTCTGCTCCTCCTGTGGTTGATTCTCTTCTTATGGAGCTCTCACCTTCTTCTTGCTGCTTCTTCGCAAGCTAATGTTCATAAATTTAGTGGCGTATTTACTAAGGAGCATGCCAGTATCTTGCATTTGAGCCAAGACAGTAGCAGAGAGGCCTGTGCTTAGTTTAGGGGGCAATGTGCATTCATTCCCCTTGCCATTAGCACATTGGTAACACATGACACTCCACTAACCAGCACATGGGTCCATTTAATGCCATCCATCAGGGTGGCATTAAGGGCACTTGCTCTAGCTGCAGTGCACCACCTATACTCATGTTCCTCCCCTAACCCTGAGCAATGGAGGATGAAGTGACTTGCCCAAGATCCCAACGGGCAGCTATGGCTTCCTTGGTTCTTAGTCCACTGCTGTAACCCCTAGGTTAGTCCTATAACATGCATTAATAGCCACTAGCATGTGTTATTTCAGCCCAATGGGTGAAAATATGGCCAACATGCCTTAAAAAAATAAACGCTAAATTAATAATGCAGCCTTTGTTAAACTTTGCAAGCTGTGATATTTGTGGAAAGTTGATAACACCTTTTAAAGAGACTGGTCTGTTTTCTTAAAAATGTCCTCTCCCCCTTCCCCCCCCCCACATTCCGACACAGTCAGTGAATGTGTAAGGCCATCAAAGCTCCACCTCCTACAGAATTTCCCCCTACACCGACCAGCTATCTTTGGGGATTTAGTGGGAACAGATCTACTTTCCAAAATAGTGTTGTCTCATCCCACGGTGGCTGTGTCATGGTGCTATCACTAGGGGCTAAGTCTAGTAGTAGTAGAGCTGTCAGACAACTAACTGCTACAGAAATGGGCGGCATTACTTTTGAAAATGCAGCTGTTGGAACCGAAGCAAACAGGGGTCCCTCCTACCTCTACTAGACCCTAGGAATAGCCAATAGATGCCTGGGGAGCAGGAGGGGAGGGGGAGAATCTATATTCTTTTTGAAAAGGGGGCAGGGCTCGGGGGCCATATTTAACAAAGTTTAAGAGCATCATAGACTTTAACAGGTACAAGCAAATCACATTATTTACAGGACACGGTTTTCATGATTAATCCGTTCGAAAGAGTCTGACTAAAACCGAAACGTATGAACACTGAAGCAATATTTACCATAAGAAATAATGTAAATCCATGTATCTTGTTTTTGAAGGTGTGGCCGCCAAAATTGCACAATACTTCAAATGAGGTCTCACCAAAGACATACAGAGGCACTATCACCTTCTTTCTGCTGGCCATTCCTATCCCAATACACCAAGCATCCTTCTGGCTTTTGCAGTCATCTTTTCTACATGTTTAGCCACCTTAAGATCATCAGAAACAACCTCCCAGGTCCCACTCTTCTTTTGTGGAAAGAGATATGTCACGCCCTATACTGTACCGCTCTTCGATTTTTGTAGCCCAAATATATGATCTTGCATTTTTTAGCATTAAATCTCAGCTGCCAAATTCTCGACCATTTTTCAGGCTTCACTAGATCCCTCTTCATATTATCTGCACCTTCCTGGGTGTTTACTTTATTGCAGATTTTGGTATCAGCCACAAAGAGGCAAACCTTACCCAAAAGCCCTTCCGCAATAACACTTACAAAAATGTTAAAAAAGAATAGGATCAAGGACAGATCCCTGTGGCACATTACTGCTAACATCCTTTCCCTCGGAGTGAGTACCAATTATCTGTACCCTTTGTCGCCTCCCACTCAACCAATTTCTAACCCAAGCAGTAACTTTAGGGTCCATCCCTAGGGTGCTCAGCTTGTTTATAAGTCGCCTGTGAGGAACAGTGTCAAAGGCCCTACCAAAATCTAAATACACCACATCAAGGGCTCTCCCTCGGTCCAACTCCCTGGTAACCCAGTCAAAGTAATCAATCACATTTGTCTGACAAGACCTGCCTCTGGTGAATCCATGCTGCCTCTGATGCTCTAATCTGCTGGATTCTTGCTAGGTAAGAACAAAATTATTGGTCATAAAGACAAACAGGGCTTAATGAGGAATGTGCTATCATAGATTTAGAACAAGGAGGTTGTACTTTACTAATCTATGAGAATTTTTTGAAGGTGTGAATGAATGTGCGGGTAAAACTGAATCAGTTGTTATATTTTTATTATATTTTTAGAAGGTATTTGATAAAGTTCCCTAGGAAATTAGAAAATCATGGGATACAAAATGATGTCTTACTGTGGATTGCCAACTGGTTAACCCTGGAATTACTGAGATTTTTTGCACACACTGAATACGGTTGGGGGTCATAAATTACCCCACGACGAATTTTAATTGTTAATCATGAAAAATGTAAACTAAACAGACAAAATATTATTCCGAATTAATTATTTATTATATGAAGGTTAAATGTTTTGAAATTTAATACATTAACATAAAATTACATGAAGAAAAGTTGCCTTGAAAGCAGTTTTTGCATGCACTTGATGAACACAGTAAAGTACTACAGTAATTTGCATGAGACACAGACAATTTCTGAATGTTCTTTGCAAACATTGCGCTTGCAGGAGGTACAAACTATGTTTCTTTTCATTTCTTTTTCTCTGGAACAGCAGTGACACCTTGCCCTTTTCTTTGGGATCCCGACATTGCAAACAGCATTAGTGGCTTCTTCAATGCTGGAAGAAGTCTTGCTGCAATTACTCTGAAGCAGCTTCTTTCCTAATTCCAAGAGGAATAGACAACGTCTGTGCTTTGACTTGGACTGCCATTCTGGATTTAGTGACATCCAAACAATGAAGGCATTCAAAGCACTGATGTCCAACATGTTGTAGAAGATTGTCACTGGCCAGCGTCTTGTCATTCGTTTTGTGGTATACGTGCACAACATTTGATCTGCCGTTTCTACTCCACCTTTACTAGAATTATAGTCCAAGATCATGCGTGTTTTTTTTGTCTGGACGTGTGTTATCTACTTCTTCTTGATCATGCAAACTGCTCAGAAGAACAACCACTTTGCCTTTCTTCGGGCAATAGGAAACCAGAGTAGCGTCATTGCGAAAGGCAAACAGTGAAGTGAATACCTCTTGGCCCTTTGCTGTTACAAATTCTGGAGGTAATTCTTTTCTGTTCTTTCGAATTGTCCCCAAAAGTGTCATTTGTTTTTCTAGCAATTTCTGTGACAGGGATAAACTGCAGAAGAAATTGTCAACAGTAACATTTCTGCCAGATCGCGTCAATCCTTCATTGAGATGCAGCACAGCCCTTTCACCCTGATTCTGTTCCCTGTTTTGTCCGAGTTCCCTTCCTGTATATACTTGAAGACGCAGAACATATGACGTTGCACTGTCACACAACATCCATAGCTTTATGCCATATTTCCCAGGTTTGCTGGGAATATATTGTCTGAATGGAACACGGCCACGAAATGTAAGCAGTTGCTCATCCACAGTAACATTTTCACCAGGAACAAAGGCATCACTTAGAGTTGCTTCCCAGGTATCAAAAACGTGTCTGATTGGAGCAAGCTTATCCACGCCTCGTTGTTCACGTCTGTTGGTTGCATCATCAAATCTGAGAGCACAAGAAATATGCTGAAAACGGTTACGGGACATATTTTTGCCGAAAACAGAATGACTATCTTCAAGGTTCCACAACTGAACTATGGATTCATTTTGTGACTTGTACACGCCTGAGAGAATCAGAAGTCCAAGAAAACATTGAAATTCTCCGTCTGTCAAATCTTTCCAGGTGTCGTCATAAATGTGTCTTCCTTGTTTGCTTGTCCACATCATGATTTCGTTCAATAAGTTCTTCCTCATGAACAAGTGGAATGCTGTGAGAGGGCCATCAACATTTCATACAGCATACCTTGTAGGACCTTGTTGTACGGGCATGACATTAGCTCTGGCGTATCTTCCAGCAGCTTACTTTATAGGTTTCCTGTTCCATGATGTGGCATCCTTAGATATATAGGCTTCAATGGCAACATTTGTGCTTATAGTTGATGACCTCTTAGCTTCTCTACGACCACAACTAAGATTCCTCATAGATGATACTGACACCGAGGACTCCTGCCTTCTTCCCCGTCCAGCACAGCCTCGACCTTTGCCTCGACCTGTAACGTGACTCTTTGCTGCAGGCGATGTTACCGGCTCAACATCAGTCTCACATTCACTTGATGACCAACTGCTGTCGCCATCTGAATCATGACTGTCATCATCAGATTTATCGCCCGAAATTGGCTGATATGCTTCTTTGATTGCTGAATATGCTGCATCATCAGACGACTTAGAGCCGTCACTGTCAGCATCTCGTTGCAATATTTCTCTTACTTGGGCAGCTGAATACTTTCATTTTGACATCATAAACAATAACCTAAAATAAATAAACAAAGATAAAGTTGAATAAAATGCAAAGCAGTTTTACTAGGTGTACAATAATCGTGATGAATGAGCAGAAAGCCTTTAGATTTCATCGGAAATAATGAGAGAACGTATGATATCAATTACAGAAAATGTGTAATTTTCATAAAATAAGAGTACAAAAAATAAATGATACATAATTAATGATAAATACCTTTGTCAGATCAAAACATTCACAAAACTGCAAATTGTATCATGATCCAAATCGGACGTAAGCAACTGGTGTAAAAAATGACCCCACTGGTACTCTGTGCTGCAATTCATCACTAGCGTCACCTAGCAGATGAAAATTATTCCTCTCATGGCGCAATATAAAGAGAATATTGACATGTGAAAAGTCATAAAAAGATTGCATTCTTGAACAACTAGTTTCCGAAATACGCGTTGTGAAACTTGCAGTGGGGTCGCTTTTAACCCCATCGGTACTCCCAGGGTTAAAAGATAAGAAGCAAAGAGTAAGAATGCACGATTAGTTTTCCCAAAAGAAAGGGGTAAAGAGTAGTGTCTCAGGGATCTAAATTGGGGCTGGTGTTATTTAACATATTCATTAACAGTCTGGTAAAGTGAGCAAAGACGGCATTTATCAAATTTATAGATGATGTAGACTTCTCAAGGTAGTTAAAATGCAAACAGACTGTGAGAACTACAAACCTTCTCAGAAAATATATAGTGGAACTGAAAAAGGTACAGAGAAGGGCAACGAAAATGATGAAGGGGATGGTACAGTCCTCAGGTTAGGGTTTTTGGAGCTTGGAGAAGAGATGACTAAGTGAGTACAGTCATAAATAATGTAGAACAGGAAAATAGGGACTGGTTATTATGCCTTTAGATTATTCCAGTTTGTTCATGCACTTCCCAATAATTTGCCTTATTGAATTTATTTTTAGAGACTTGATTCTAAGAGATGGAGTTTGTTATCCTAGCATTTAATAATTTTGTTATGCTCCAATGGCTTTAGGGGCAGCCTGCTTTTTCATGACGGAGTCTAAGAAACATGGAATTTGTTTCTTTGTCTTTTTTTCTTTTGTAATTCGATTATTACTAATTGTCATTTCTCCTTTGTATGCTAAAGCTTAAACTATCAATAAAAAAATGTTTGTACCAGTAATAGGGATGCACTAATAACATATGAATCGAAAGGAGAACCGTCTTCTTGGCCGCAGCCGCAGCCTTGTGGAGTGCTCTGCCGGCACCCCTCCGTACAGAGCTGAGACTCACCTCTTTGAATCTGCCTTCCACATTCAGGCAGGTTGGCGCTCTACATTTAGGAATTAGCAGACGTCGTCTCTACTGCATTTTGTGTTCCTGTGTGCTTTCTTTTCACCCTTTTGTTATGACTGTTAATGCAGTCCTGTTTTTTTTTAAAAATGGAGCTCCTTTCCGACTCTCCTGACTGCGTGCACTGTTGCGGTATATCAAATAAAATTAAGCATAACCATAACCGGTAGCAGAGCGAAAACAAATTGGAGAAAGTAATTTTTCACTCAATAAACAATCAAGCTGTGACATTTATTCCCAGAAAAGGCAGTAAAAGCATTTAGAAGGGGTTTGGACAAATTCTTGGTGGAAAAGTCTATAAACAATAATGAGCCAAATAGACCTTTTAAAGCTAACACTCATTAATGGGGAATGGAGACTGGAAGAAATGGATCTGGGTTATTTGGGGATTCTGTTGGATACTTACTAGTGACCCAATTTGGCCACTGTCAGAAAGAGGTTCCTGGGCTTGATGGATTTGACCCATCTCGGTTCCACTAGAATCAAAATGGCATTGCAATTGGAATGCAAATAAACATAGCTGTATTTGTTGACTCTGCTTTGATGTTCTTCAGTATGTGCAAAATATGTTGCAAACAAAATGGTAATGTAGCTTGCTTCACTGTGCAAATTATTTTCCTTTGTGCACAACTTGAATCTCACATTGTTTCTGCACATGAGTGATTATCAACTGGTTAGTTAAACTCTACTGATACCTCTGTCCCATTCTATTCTGCTGGAGAAAGAACAGAGGTCAGGCCACAAACAGGAGATATGGTGAGAAAGGGAACCCCCCAGAGGTAGAGTTAAGGAACTGCAAGTCCCTACATTCCAAGGGACAGTGATTCCATAGGAAACTCCTATAGAGCTGGGTGAGTGGGAACTCTAGCTATGCTGTGATATGAAAGGCTGTCAAAGGAGAACTGGGGGCAGAAACATGCAGCTTCCCAAGGAAACGTTGACCGCATGCTTCCCACCCCCCCCCCCCCCCGGGGTTTCTGCAGTGGGAATGACTGCAGCTATTTGCCATGAAAGCAGAAGGAAACGTTGATTCTCATGCTGTCGTATTTCCCCTGGAGTTTTGGGAGCAGATTATGAGAGACTAAGGGGATGACACAATGCCAGATCACAGACCGAAATCTGGTTGAAGAGGAACCAGCTGGAGATATTATGAATAATGGAGACTAATGTCTATCTTGCTGTGGTTGTCACATAAACCTTTCTGATTTTTATAAGCCAAATATAACACAGTGAGCTTCTTCATACTGAAGAACAAGACGCAACAGCAATCCAAAACAGGGTTTCATTTAGTATTTGGGACTTTCTATCTTTTTCAGCTTGACACGCAGTATCATCTCCTTCAAAGAAGATCAGTAAGAATAGTAATTGAATAGTAAGCAACTAACACAAGCAACAAATTTGTTTTCATTACTTGAATGCCTAATACAATCAGTGTTATCTGCTGGTATTACAGTAGATTTTAGTCTTTTATAAATGGATGTTCCATTCACAGCAATAGTAGGGACTGCAATGTGGCTAGTAGACTTTGAGGACAATGTTTACTAAAATGTGTTAGCTATCATCGCAGCACTAATGCGGGAAAGATAGTTCCACGCATGGAAAAGGAGAAGGAAGGTAGGATCGGGGGGGGGGGGGGCAAAAGGCACCTCAATTGCTGCTAGAGATAACACCACCTTAAGAGGTGGCTTAGCTGCAGCAGATCGATGGGGTCACTTCGTTGCTGCAACAGCTGAGCTCTTCCCTCCCCTGCAGTCCCCCTTCTCAAAAAGGGGTTCCAGTGACTCAGATCTACCAATCCGGGGCAGCGTGTAATGCCTCCCCCCCCCCTTCAGCATCCCCCTAGACAATTCCCAAACCCAATAGGGAACTGCCTGGGAGGGGGTCAGGGTTCCCCTTCACAAAAGTAAAACTGGCTACCCAGCCAGCCCCCCTCTTATCCCCTATGGCTAGCCAGTTGACCAAAGATCAATCCCCCTAGCCCCGCCCATTCCCTACCCCCCTAGCCCATACCTACAAGATCCATGGAAGTCCAGTGGGCAAAAACTTGCTCTGTCCTCTTCTTTCTCCTGCCCTTTCTCCCACAATTCCAGCATCGGCAGGCAGCACGGGATTACACAAGTTACACTGGTCAACAAAGTTTTACAAAAGTCATGTTACTGAAATAAAAATAGTCATTTTCTTATCAATTTTTATATGCTGAACACGAATATGACAGTGAAATTGCAAAGCTGGCTCTAGTTTTTTTGTAATCTACAAGAATTAATGTTTACATCACAAAATGCATGTCAATAGTAAATATAATAGGCCTTCGGTTAATACCTGTAAAAAAACAAGTCATAGACTACTTCTTAGATTTTTTCGCCTGTCTCTTGTACAGCTGTTCGGGAGCTTTTCTGGGGAGTATCCAGCAGTAGTCAGCCAGCAATGTAGTGGACCATTTCCCCTGGTATCTTTGCTCCATCGTTGCGATATCCTGGTGAAAACGTTCGCCCTGTTCATCACTAACCATACCACAGTTGTCTGGAAAGAAATTGAGATGGGAATCAAGGAAATGGATCTTTAGAGACATATTGCAGCCAAGTTTCTGATACTGCATCAGCATGTCTTCTACTAGTTCCTTGTAGTTTTCTGCCCTAACATTCCCAAGAAAGTTTGTTGACCAGGGCCGGATTTACCTATACGCCATGTACGCCATGGCGTAGGGCCCACAGCTGCAAAGGGCCCACAAAAATGGAACAAATTAGGCTTTTTTTAAAAAATAAAATAAAAAAAAAACCTGCTGGCTGCCACCGCGGGGCCCCCTCTGCTGCCGCGGCAGCATGGACTGACCCGCGGGGGCCCCCTCTGCAAGCTCGATCCCTCCCTCCGTGCCTCCCTCCGTGCAGGCTGTGAGAGGAACGAAGGCAGACTGTCTCCTTCGCGTCTCTGTTAAGCCCGCAGGGGCTGAGGGCTGATGGGAAATTTCCCATCAGCCCCTGCGGGCTTAACAGAGACGCGAGGGAGACAGTCTCCCTTCGCGCCTCTCAGCCTGCATGGAGGGAGGCACGGAGGGAGGGATCGAGCTTGCAGAGGGGGCCCCCGCGGGTCAGTCCATGCTGCCGCGGCAGCAGAGGGGGCCCCGCGGCGGCAGCCAGCAGGTTTTTTTTTAAATTAAATTTTACTTTAGGCAGGGGGAGGGGGTAGGACTGGTAATGGGCTATTGGGGGGGCTGGGGCTGGGACTGGAAATGGGGTGGGGGATTAAGGCTGGAGGTGGGCTGATGAGGTTAGGACTGGTAATGGGCTGTGGGCTGTTGGGGGGGTTAGAACTGGTAATGGGCTTTGGGGGTGGGTTAAGACTGGTAATGGGCTGTGGGCTGATGGGGGCTGTCTGGTAATGGGCTATGGGGGACTAGGACTGGAAATGGGCTGGGGGGGTTAATACTGGAGGTGAGCTGATGGGGTTAGGACTGGTAATGGGCTGTTGGGGGGGTTTAGAACTGGTAATGGGCTTTGGGGGGGTTTAAACTGGTAATGGGCTGTGGGCTGATGGGGGCTGTCTGGTAATGGGCTATGGGGGGGCTAGTACTGGAAAGGGGCTGGGGGGGTTAAGACTGGAGGTGAGCTGATGGGGTTAGGGCTGATAATGGGCTGTTGGGGGGGGGGGTTAGAACTGGTAATGGGCTTTGGGGGGGTTAAGACTGGTAATGGGCTGTGGGCTGATGGGGGCTGTCTGTTAATGGGCTATGGGGGGGCTAGGACTGGAAATGGGCTGGGGGGGTTAAGACTGGAGGTGGGCTGATGGGATTAGGACTGGTAATGGGCTGTGGGCTGATGGGGAGGGTAGGACTGGCAATGGGCTATGGGGGGCTGACTGGAAATGGGTTGATGGGGTTAGGACTGGAAGTGGGCTGATGGGGGGTTAGGACTGGTAATGGGTTATAGGGGGGGCTTAAACTGAAAATGGGGTGATGGGGGGTTAGGACTGTAAGTGGGTTGATGGGGGGCTAGGACTGGTATTGGGTTGGGGGGTTGCTAGGACTGGAAATGGGCTGATGGGTGGCTAGGACTGGAAATGGGCTGATGCAGGGACTAGAAGGGAATGGATGCTGGGTGAGGCTGGAACTAGAAGGGAGCTGATGTTGGGGGAGGATTAGAATGGGATGGGGCTGGAAGAGTAAAATGGAGAAGGAAAAAATATTTTGTGTGGGAGGGATAAAAAATCTACAATTGGCCGGGTATTGGGAGAGTAAGTGGGGATTGAGGATGGAGGGGTAAAATTTGAGTGGATGAAATAGGAATGAGGAAAGAGCAAAAGGAGAAAGATTAGTATGTTAAAGCAGATGTAGAGAGAGAATGGAAAAAAACTAGAAGAGAGAAGAAAGGACAAATGGACAGCAGACGATGGAGAGTTAGCAGAAGACACGAAGAAACCAGAAGAAAGTGGCTGGAGCAATTGTAGCTGAAAAAAATGCACAAAAGGTAGAAAAATATCTCTTTATTTTGAATTTATTAATTGGAATATGTCAGCTCTGGTAAATGTGCATCATTAACGTCTGCGCTTTGTTTAGTACAAGAGCAAATTAATGTATAGTTTTATTTCTACAGTGTTGTACATTCCAAGTTTGGCTTTTGGGATTCCCAGTTTAATTATTGTCTTCCTGTTTCTAAAATGTGATTACTTGTTTGGTGATGGTCTATGTTCTGCATGTGTAACTGAGCTGAGGTGTTCTGTTTATATAATTCCTATTTGACATTGCCACTTGTTCTCTTTCCCCAGTAGGTCATGTATTGTTGTTCTCTGAAATGTATTGGTTTAATATTTGCAGTGTTGCCTTTTGATTGGTAGAGTATGGTGCTTTGTGAGTCCTGGTAGTGCTGTTAGGATAAGGCGGGTTTATTTAGCTGTATTTATATCCCGCTTTTCACCGGGTCAAAGCGGTCAATTGGGGAATACATTTAACACGAGGCGATATGAGACACATATGCTAATACTTACAGGGTTTGCTATGGGTTCTAAATGGACAGTGTTTGTAGTAGTTCCTAATGTGTCTGGCAGTTGGCACTGGATTATAGTAATGTAGAAATCTTTTAGTCTTTCTTTATCCATACACTCATTAAGAGGCACGTTTACTAAAAGTTAGTATATGGTAACATTATGCAAATATTTATGCAAATGAGGCCCACACCCCCCTTGGGCCGCCCCTGCTGGGGGCCCACAATTTTTGTTGGCGTAGGGCCTCACTCAAGGTAAATCCGGCCCTGTTGTTGACACTAGGCGAAAAGCATTCCATGCTTGTTTCGCATCACCCTGCAGCAAGTTGTTGAAGCAGTCATTTTGAAGAGCTCTCGAATCTGAGGACCCGCAAAAACTCCCTCTTTAATCTTTGCTTCGCTGAGTCGAGGGAATTTTTCATGCAGGTATCGGAAAGCTGACGAAGTGCGATCCATGCCTTTCACAAAGTTTTTCATCAAACCTAGTTTGATGTGAAGGGGTGGTAGCAGGATTTTGTGAGCCTCAACCAGAGCTGGGTGCTGGATATTCTTCTCTCCAACTGTTACATAAGAACATAAGAACATAAGATATGCCATACTGGGTCAGACCAAGGTCCATCAAGCCCAGTATTCTGTTTCCAACAGTGGCCAATCTAGGTCATATGTACCTAGCAGTTTCCCCAAGGGACACAGGTTCCACAATGCTTGTATTGGTTCAAGCATTGATATCCTGGGTCCCTTCTTAATAATGTTTTATGGACCTTTCCTCCAGGAACTTGTCCAAACCTTTTTTAAACCCAGCTACACTAACAGCCTTTACTACATCCTCCGGTAACAAATTCCAGAGTTTGATTACACGTTGAGTGAAAAAATATTTTCTTTTATTAGTCTTAAATAGTTTACCCTGTAGCTTCATTACATGTCCCCTAGTCTTTCTATATTCTGATAAGGTAAACAATCGATCTACGTTTACCCGTTCCACTCCGTTCATTAATTTATAGACTTCTACCATATCTCCCCTCAGCCGTCTCTTTTCCAGGTTAAAGAGCCCTAACCTTTTAAGCTTTTCTTCATAGGAGTATCCTTCCATCCCATTTACCATTTTGGAGGCTCTTCTCTGAACCTTTTCTAAAATCGCTATATCCTTTTTAAGATACGGAGACCAGAATTGCATACAATATTCAAGGTGCAGTCTCATCTTGGAACGATACAGAGGCATTATAATATCTTTTGTTTTATTTTCCTTTCCTTTCCTTATCATACCTAGCATTCTATTTGCTCTCTTGGCCGCCGCTGCACACTGGGCCGAGGGTTTTAACATGGTATCCACAATGACGCCTAAATCTTTTTCCTGGGTGGTGGTTCCTAATGTGGAACCTTGCATCGTGTAACCATAGTTTGGGTTGTTCTTCCCTAGGTGCATAACCTTACACTTGTCCACATTAAATTTCATCTGCCATTTTGATGCCCAGTCTTCCAATTTATCAAGATCCTCTTGCAGTTTTCCACAATCCTCTTGGGTTTTAACAACTTTAAATAGTTTTGTGTCATCTGCAAATTTGATAACCTCACTCGTTATTCCACTTTCCAGGTCATTTATGAATATGTCAAAAAGTAGTGGACCCAGCACAGATCCCTGGGGTACACCACTATTCACCTTTCTCCATTGGGAAAATTGGCCATTTAGCCCTACCCTCTGCTTTCTATCTTTTAACCAGTTCCTGATCCACAATAGTACACTGCCTCCTATCCCATGACTCTTTAGTTTTGCCAAAAGTCTCTGATGAGGGACCTTGTCAAAGGCTTTCTGAAAGTCCAGATACACAATATCAACTGACTCACCTTTGTCCACCTGATTATTCACTCCTTCAAAAAAACATAACAGATTAGTAAGACAAGATCTTCCTTGTCTAAAGCCATGTTGGCTGTCTCCCATTAGGTCATGACTATCTACATGCTGAGTAATTTTATTCTTTATGATGGTTTCTACCATTTTTCCCAGTACTGACGTCAGGCTCACCGGTCTGTAGTTTCCCGGATCACCCCTGGAACCCTTTTTAAAAATTGGTGTTACATTGGCGATCCTCCAATCTTCAGGTATTAGAGATGATTTTAATGATAGTTCACAGATTACTAATAGCAGGTCTGCAATCTCATATTTCAGTTCTTTCAACACCCTTGGATGTATACCATCCGGCCCAGGTGATTTGCTACTCTTCAGTTTATCTAATAGTTGTAATACATCTTCCCGATGTATCGATATTTCCTTCAATTCTTCCGCACCTTTAAATACCACTTCAGTCATGGGTAACATCCCTACATCTTCCTCAGTAAAGACTGAAGCAAAGAATTCATTCAGTCTCTCCGCTATCGCCTTACATTTTTTCTGCAATTCCATTCCTTCCGCAAGTAGTGCCAATCCCTTGCTCGGCTATCCCACTCACATAAGAAACACATGTATTTTATATATCCCAGCTGCAGTCCCATTAAAAGGGCAACTACCTTCAAGTCACCACAGAGGTGCCAGCTGTACTTGTTATAGTTAATGGAAGTCAGTAGATGCTTTAAGTTATCGTATGTCTCTTTCATGTGGACGGCATGCGCTACTGGAATAGATGGAAGACGGTTTCCATTGTTCAAAAGCACAGCCTTCAGACTCAGTTTCGAAGAGTCTATAAATAGTCTCCAGTCTTGTGGGTCATGAGTGATTTTTAAGGCATTCATGAGGCTTTCAATATCGGAACAGAATACCAGATTACTTTCCTTTCTGAAGAAAGGCTCCAACTGCTGGTGGCGCTTTCAATGTGGACTAATGCTGACATCTTCTTCTAGAAGATTCCATTGTTGGAGACTTGATCCTAGCAATTCTGCCTTGTTCTTGGATAAGTCCAAATCACGAACCAGGTCATTTAGTTCTTCCTGTGTTATTCTGTGTGGAGTTGGTAATGCATCCCAGTGAAAATCTGGGTCACTGCATGCTGACGGACCAGGAGAAGAACAGGTCGGCTCACCCTTGTCCTCATCAGATGAATCAAGAGAATATTCTGATTGAGGTTCTGGAATAGGAAGTCCCTCACTATGTGGAACTGGTCTCAATGCAGACGGAATGTTTGGGTAAACTATGCTGAACTTCTTTTGCTTCGTTATTCCACTGGAAAGAGGAGGAACCAAGCAGAAGTAATAGTCATTTATGTGGTTGCTTGGCTCTCTCCGCACCATGGGGACTGCAAACGGCATTGATGGTCTTTTGCAATTCAACCACTGTGAAAATTCTGTTGTACATGTAGTGCAGCATATATGCGGGGCCCAAGGCTTGTCTTGGTCACCAATCTTGCATCCGAAGTAAAGATGATATACCTTCTTCAGTTGAGAAGTGATACTTTTCTTCTGGTTGGCAAATATCACTTCCCCACAAATGTAGCAGAAATTGTCAATGGTATTAACGCAGTTTCGCGGCATTACTGTTCTGTATTGTACCTAATTTATTTTTATTTATTTATTTACATTCTCTTACATACCGCGCTATTCTGCATCAGTGCAGTTTACATTGAACAAACTGAAATTACATTGAACAGGGCATGATAACTATTTTACAGGGAACATGGGCTATGGAGGGTTAAGTGGCTTGCCCAAGACCACAAGGAGCACCTGTGGGACTAGAAACCCCAGTCCTTCCGGCCCAAGGTTGCTGTCCTCTAGTGGGATTTGAACTCCCGACCTTCCGGCCTGAAGTACCTTACCCCAACCACTAGGCCACTCCTCCACTATAATTTGCTAAAATTATATGATTAATAAAAGTTACATGTAACAGTAGCTTAAACTGTCTCTCACACAATCTGAAATATTTTAAATGCTCAACCTTTCCGACTGCGTATAGTACACTGCTGACGTCAGATGGCTTCAACAGCCGTCTGGCAGTAGTATTGCATTGCATCAGAAAATGATGCAATCAACTCTGGATGATGTGTGCATGCTGGTATTATGCAATGTGATGCAATATTACATCATTCAAGGCTTATTTGGGATGTTGTTGATGTCCTACTAGATAAATTTACATGGTGAAACGTCAAAAATGAACTACATGCAATATCTTCAAAACGAGAGCCAATAAAATTCTTTTAATGTTATATTCGTGTTCAGCTCACCAAGATACTACAGATTAGGGCCTTTTAAAGTCAGTAACAATTTCAATGTTGACCAGTGTTACCTGCCGTTGCAGGGATCGCAGTTCACCATGGTAAAGGCAAGTCCTCCACAGTATCTGATGGATGCTCCCCTTGGAGATACCACAACGTTTATGCTGCTACTGCATGCCATTTTCACATATTCCATGTAGCGCCGCAAGAGCACTTACCGTGATTTAGTACACATGCCCCTGAATTTCCTCAGCTAGTAATCTGGGTATACTAGAAACTATCACAATATACACAGAATTAAATAGATCCAAAGTTGAGCAATACCAAGAGCAAATAACTCACAAAACTTCAGGAGATAAACCTTTTTTTCTGATCATGTTATTGACTACTTTTTAAGTATGAAAAATGATGAGCTTTAGACATTATTAATGCTCTGTTAATGGATTTTCTGGAAGAGATACTATAAAAATGTTTCATGCAGAAGAAACAGATGGCATATGATACTGAACTGCATGTTCAAAGACTTAAATCAGTAAGAAGTTTCATCTATGCCATAGGCAAGCTTTCTCCTCAAATAAAAGAGCAGGACATTCTCAGCTCTGGGTGTGCTATGTTTGAAAAACTGCTGTGGGATGTCTTAGAACATAACGTTCATGATAATTGTGTTCGGAAATTCAAAATATTGGACAGGGCCAAATAAGACAAATCGAATGACTTCAAGAAACCGTGCACAATTATTTCATGTTTCTTTTTGGAAACTACGGCCATATAAATGTTTAATTGATTCTGAAAATGAAAAGATGGAAAAAATATTAGAGAGACAAGATAGCCTGTTAAAAGACAATGCATAAAAATGCGCAGATACACCATGATAGTAGTTTCTGATTTAATCTGCTAATTACTACTACCCAAATGATGATCTTCCCACTAAAGCTCTGGGTTTGTTAACACCTCATGAGTTAATACCTGCAGTATACTGACATCCATATGTAGGCATCTATTTACTAAGCTGTAATAAGCTGAATAACGGGCGAAATCTGCAAAAAATGTACATTATTAAGCAAATACACTTTATCTGGCAATATTGCACGTTATTTACCGTATCATAGTACAAATCAAGTACAATGTAAGTAAAAAAAAAGCAGCAATGAGTTGTTTCATGCAAATACATCTAACATAGTGGAACATTAGGCAAATAGAGCACAGCTTTGTGACCTCACAAAGTGTAACCATTGTTCTGATGAGAACATTAGAAGACTGACATGTCAGCTGATTCTCACAGGCAACTAGATCTAAAGGGGCATAGACACCACCCACCTGATCGAATGTATAAGAATAACAAAAATAAAAAACAGGGTCCATGACTGCACTGCTCTCCCCATCAGCAGTCTCCAACATCACAACCAGCTCTGTTCACTCACCATACTTACTCTCACCAAATTACAGCAAATCCAGGCCTCCTGGCTCATCCACAGTGCCCCCATCCTTCTCCCTTCCCCCTACATAAAATGAAGTTCCCAAGATATTGCAGGCAGGAGAAATGCCCAGTTGCTGACTGGCACTGGATAACTCACATTTGCTCTAAACTTGAGGGGTAAAAATGTACCAGAAGCTGGCGGTATTTTGAATTTTGGTACAGGAGCAATTGGGCATTCTTTCTGTTCCTGAGGACCCAGAAAATCCATTTTAGTTGGGATAAAAGGAGTGGTGAGAGAGTGGTAGCCAGGAGGGGCCAGAATTTGCTGAAACATTGATGATGTGGGGGGGGGGGGGCAGTGTTTTGAGGAGCCATAGCCAAAATTGGTCTTTGTTTGGGAGCCTGGTGGGGATGGGGCTTTACTGGGGATGGAAGGACAAGGCAGTCACGTGCCATGAATTTTAAAAAAATTTATGCATGCATTTGATTGTGTGATGGGCGAGTGCCTATAGGGCACAGGTCCCTTTAATGGATTGGACCACAATCGCTTGTTCCAATGATGAGGAACACAGGATTTCCCTGGCTGCAATAACACAAGTAAAACTCGCTTAAGTTTTATTTTACTTAGCACAGTTTAGTAAATTATGTGGGTATTTTCTCATGCTAAAACCATGCATTTGTGTGCTATTTTATTGCACTTAGTAAATAGGATCCATAGAATGTCATGAAGTAGCAACTTGCAGTGACACAGTAGTAAAAGACCCTTTAATTCTCATTTCTGAATCTTTTTCCTCTCTCTCTTTTTAATTCTGGAGACAATCACTTGAGAGAGAGCATTGTAATACTTATCTATTGCCTTAAAGTCTAGAAACAGACAGGTGATTATGGTTACCACTCCTGCTCTGCTCTGCGGTACTAAAGATCAAGCTACAATCCTTGAGAGCCAGTTAGCCTCATGAAATATTGTCCCTTTATCTGAAAAGAATTAGCTTCACAATATGGTTTGTACTGGCCAGTATAAAGAGAGATTGTTAAATAGTTTGATACATGGCAATCCAGTGTAGCCCAATAGTGGTCTTGTGGCAAAGGGTGTGGCCCTGTCATGAAAAATTATTTTTTGCTAAAATAGATCTCTGCGTCAAAATAATCCTACAAACAGAACATTTTAACAGCAAAATCGCAACAGGGAATGTCCTAAATATGCTCCTTATCTCTTGGTATATTGTGTTGCACAAGGTCAAGTACTAAGGGGTCCTTTAACTAAAGGATTGCGCTTACTGCGCTATTAGCAGCAAAACTAAGGCGCAGTCAGTGCAACCATCATGTATTACCTGTCGGGAGCAGGCCCAGCAGGTTCCCAGCGGATAACGCATGATCCATCACTGGAACGCATGCCCTCACACTAGTGGCAATGTGCTCGCCACGCTCGCGCTCTGCTCATAACCCTCCCACTTTCCTTTCTAGCATATGATGGATAGTTACCATTCGTTTTAGTGGCTGCACGTTGGCATGCTTGGTTGCAGTTACCACACTCTAAAACACACATTAGCTAGCAGCTTTTAGTAAAAGGGCTCCTAGTTGACTCATCAAACCGAGGAATGTTTAAATAGGGAAAAATATATTCACAAGTGTTTAAGTTCTGTTGCAATGAAGAAACATTTTATTCTTTGCAAGTATTTCATTTGGGAGGATTATGGCTTTAGCTCTGTATATTTTTGCTCAGAAATGAGAGAGTAGGACCATCATGAAAGTAGCTCTGGCAGCCAATCAGACTGCAGCTTTGGACAGCCAGCACCCTAAGGCAAATTATAATAGGAACTCATTCTGCAGGAACTGCCATATGACAAATCTCTTGTTCTCAGTTTAAATTAAATTTAAATATAGCTCAACATTTTAGCTACAGCTCCTGTAAAATAATCTTTCCTTATTAGCATATGAGTCAATTTAAAATCTATAGCAATATGCTTTGCACAACTACAGTTAAATAATAGAGATTTAGCCAGATCCCTCAATCAATACAGAAAGGTCTTAAAATTACACATTAAGGACCAGCTACCTCACAAAACTACTCATTTTTAATTCATAAATATGCCAATATACAGAGATGTTTATAGTTTTAATATTAGATGTTTCATATATTAATTTGTCCAGAGAGGTTTAACGTGCTAGGATGGGTTCACGGCCTGCCTGTAGGAGGTGTGCGCTTCATCATGGGTGTAAATTGTTGAGTGCATTGCACTGTTGTCATTGATGGGGCATCGATCTAACATTTGCTGTGGGTGATAGACTGCTGTCATTGATTATGGTTCTTAAAAGTTCAAACCTATTGTGGTTATTTAGAGTGTGCTGTTTCATCTTCTCTGTGATTGATGCTGTGGAAACCAGCTCTGTCGCTGTGATGGCTGCTTGAACATCCCCAATATCAGACTGATTTTCCTTGTGCCAGCTCTTCAATCTTGTCTCTCTTCAGTCGCCCTAATTTCCTCCCCTCTTCCAAGGACAACCTTGGACTGAGGTGCCAGCTCTGTGGATGCTTGACTTCCCAAACCTCAGATGTGTGTGATATAGATATGCAACATCAGACGGGGGTATAAACATCACGGTATTACAATATACATGAGCCTCATTATCTTTTCCTAATGTTGTGAACATTGAGAGTCCGCTTAGTGTTTTTATGCTATGACATCATTTGAAACTGAGGACAAGAGGCCAGGAATGCTTCAGCACACAACATTTTTCACACTGCCTTCTTTAAATATGCTCAAAATACTTGGATGGTGTCATTTCTCAGGAGAAAATAGGAAAAAATGTGAAATTTTGTAGAGGGCCACAGGCGATGGAGGGAAAAATAGAAGGGCCGAGGGACAGAGGGAACATACAGGAGGAACGAAGGAGAGAATAATTTAAGAAGCATGGGTTTGAAGAGGAGAGCAGGAAAGGGAGGGGGGGGGGGCGGGAATATCAAACAAGACACAAAGGGAGATTGAGTAAGATGAAAGGGAGAAAGCTAAAGGGGACATGAGAGAGACAGAGATGGAAGACTGGGAGAAGGCAAAGTTAAAATGGGAGATAAATGGTTGGGGTTGGAGGGGGGGGGGGAGAAAATATCTGGGTGGGAGAGACCTGGGAGAACAATACAATGGGGAATAAAGGACGGGAGGTAAAAAGATAGATGAGATGAGAAAGAATGAGCGTTCATTGATATAGCAAATGGGAAAGAGAAATAGGGAGGAATAACCTGAAAATGGGGAGGGAAATCTGGGAAAGGAGGAGAGTCATGGAAGGAAAAGTAAAGTGGAAAGAAAAACAAAAGATGAAAATGTTTATTTTCAGTTTGAATATCTCTGCTTATGCCTTTTGGAAAGAGGTGAATTATATTTATTATTTTACGATTCTAGCTATCATACCTGGCATGGAGGTGTTTTAGTCGCATTCGCTCTACCTCCTGGGTGGAGGGCGTTGTGTATGCTGGAGCATTGCTTCTTTCCCCTTGCACTCCTCACCCCAAGCTCCCCAAAATCCATAAGCCAAACTTGGGCTGCTTCTAGATTATACAGTTTCTTCTGCATGTGCTTGTCTGGGATGCTGTTCCATATATTCAACACTTTTTCAGAGTGGAGGAGTAGCCTAAAGGTTACAGCAGTGGGCTAGAACCAGGACATCCAGGGTTTGAATTCTGATGTCCCATCTTGTGACCTTGAGGAAGTTGCTTAACCCTCCATTGCCTCAGGTGCAAACGCAGGTTGTAAATCCTCCAGGGACAGGAAAATGCCTACTGTACCTGAATGTAACTCGCTTTGGGCTTCTAAGAAAAGGTGTGAACTAAATCATATTCCCTTTCCAGTCCTTAAATTAAGCTTGAGTCAGTCCCTTTTTGCCTTCATCTCATGACCTTCTTCTCACTATTCCCTAGCTCTTCACCGATGATTTCCTCTGTTCATCTCTCCCATCCTTCAGCAAGTATGAATCAGGCTGTGAGCTTCAGCATGCTCAGAGTCTCTGACATCGCAGTCCCACCTCCTCCCTCTCAGGAGACCGCTTCCAAAGTCAAGAGGCAGGACCATGTCATCACAAGCACTGCGAGCATGCAGTACCTCAGTGTTTCTGTATTCACAGTGAACGTTTATGAAACTCAGTAGTAGTTGCCTGGTGGAAGCAAGGAGATTTAGATGAGTGCATTTGACACCATCAGCAGCAAAGAAGAAGGAGGCATCCCGTGCTGTGCTATGGGATAAGAGTTGGGAGCTATGAAACTTTTCAGCTACTCAGGACAGCCAGAAACCTTGCAGCTGTTCCTGCTAAACTTATTTTTGAGGTCTTGTGAATTAGATTAAAAGAAGAGGTTTGGTTATGGTACCTTTCCTAGTTTTCTTGAAACACACAAAAAAGGCTCTAGATTTCTCATTATGGCTCCAAAAGAAACAATGAGAGCTGTGTGACTGGTGCAGTGTTCAAGGCATTATAAACTTCCGACATTCTGTGGGGGCCTCTGGTAGTGTGGCATGCACGGGAAGCAGTGTTCTTTACAACAGGCCAAACAGCAGTTCAGGGACGACGAACGTAGTTTTACTTCTGTCCCAGCTTCTTAAACCCCCACAAAGCAAAATCCAGAACAGACAGCAGTTCAGGGAAAACAAAAGCAGCTTTACTAATGTCCCAGCTTGTTCACCCAGCCCTTCTTCCAGCCCCACTTAAAGTTCCTACCTCAGAACTCCTTTGCATGGCTTGCCACAGAAGAACCTCTGGCTCCACAGGCCTCTCTCCCTCCTGTTGCATGCTGGGTTCCTCACCTCCCCTCTGATCCATGCCGCCACAGTCCTGAACTCTGGGCTGCAGACTCTCTTAAAAGAGACATAGAAACATAAAAATATGATGACAGTAAAAGATCACACGGCCTATCTAGTCTGCCCTAACATATCAACTCCAATAGTCTCCTTTTCTTCTTTAGAGATCCTGTGTGTTGGCCCCATGCTTTTTTGAATTCAGATACTGTCCTTGTCTCTACCACCTCCACTGGGACACTATTCCATGCACCTACTACTCTTATTTATTTATTTAAGGTTTCTTTTATACCGCGCTATTTAACATCAGTGCGGTTTACAGGTAACACATTTGTGCAGTGCAGGCAGGTCTGCACTGGACTTACAATAAAACGGGGTTCTTTATACAGGGCTAACAGGAAAACTATGTACAATTTGGCTGTCACAGGCTATATGGGCAGCTCAGCATTATTTACAGGTCTAACAACGTAACTATGTACAATCTAGCTGTCTGTCGCAGGGTGTGTGGACAGCTCATCATTATCTACGGTTAGGGTCAGCTATACACAGGGGTGGTGATTTCGAGGGGGTGGGGCTCTCGAAGGCAGGGCTGAAGGTGGGTGAGGTGGCTACGCCGGGGGTGCTGGCTTGGGTCTGGAGTGTGGGTGGCTGTGAGATTTCATCTGGTTCAGTATAATACTGGAGAAACAGATGGTGCTTCCATAAAGAAATATTTCCGCATATTACTCCTGTCTATACACTTTCATCCTCATCCTATGTCCCCTTGTAGCAGAATTTGCTTTCAATTGAAAGAGACTCTTCTCCTGTGCATGTATGCCACAGAGGTATTTAAACATCTCTATCATATCTCCTCTATCCTGCCTTTCTCTAAAGCAGGGGTCTCAAACACGCGGCCCGCGGGCCGCATGCGGCCCGCGAGAGAACGTTGTGCGGCCCGCGACGGCTTCTGCTGCTGCTGCCGTTGCCGCCGTGGCAACGGCAGAATCGACGGTCAATTTAAAAAAAAAAAAACTGGCTTCTGCTGCTCAAGCAGCAAAATCAGCTGTCCTGCGGCCCCTTCCTCTCTGCCCGGAGATCCCCGAGAGTGCTCCATCAGCGGGTGCTTTTCAAGCCGCGAAGAGAGTATTTCCCTCTCGCGAGGCTTGAAAAGTGACTAGATTTAAGCCGCGCGAGAGGGAAATACTCTCTTCGCGGCTTAAAAAGCACGCCGCAGATGAAGCACACTCAGGGCTCTCCGCGCAGAGGGGAAGGGGCCGCGGGACAGCTGATTTTCTGCTGCAGCAGCAGAAGCCAGGGTTTTTTTTTAATTTACCTGGGGGGGGGGGTGTAGTACTGGAAATGGGCTATTGGCAGGGGGGGGTATGACTGGAAATGGGATAGTGGCAGGGGGGGGGTTATGACTGGAGATGGGCTATTGGCAGGGGGGGGTTATGACTGGAGATGGGCTATTGGCAGGGGGGTTATGACTGGAAATGGGCTATTGGCAGGGGGGGTATGACTGGAAATGGGCTATTGGCAGGGGGGGGTATGACTGGAAATGGGCTATTGGCAGGGGGGGTATGACTGGAAATGGGCTATTGGCAGGGGTGGGGGTTATGACTGGAGATGGGCTATTGGCAGGGGGGTTATGACTGGTAATGGGCTATGGTGGGGGCTAGGACTGGAAATGGGCAGGTGGGGGTTAGGAAGGACTGGAGGTGGGCTGATGGGGGGAGTTAGGACTGGTAATGAGCTATGGAGGGGCTGACTGAAATGGGGTAATGGGGGTTAGGGCTGGAAGTGGGCTATTGGCAGGGGGGGTTATGACTGGTAATGGGCTATGGGGGGGGTAAGACTGAAAATGGGGTGATGGGGGTAAAACTGGAAGTGCGCTATGGGGAGGTTAGGACTGGTAATGGGCTATGGGGGGTCTAGGACTGGTAATGGGCTGGGGGGGGGGGTTGCTAGGACTGGAAATGGGCTGAGTGGAAGGGGGGCTTGAACTGCAAATGGCTGATGGGGAGGGGGGCTTGGAATGGAAATGGGCTGTGAGGGGAGGGAGCTAGGATTGGAAATGGGCTGATGGGGGGCTAGGATTGGAAATGGGCTGATGGTGAGGCTAGGATAGGACTGGAAATGGACTAATGGGGGGACTAGAAGGGAGCGGATGCTGGGTGGGGCTGGAACTAGAAGGGAGCTGATGTTGGGGGAGGATTAGAATGGGATGGAGCTGGGAAAGTGAAATGGAGAGGGGAAAAATATTTTGTCTGGGAGAGAAGACAAATCTACAATTGGCCAGGTATTGGGAGAGTAAGTGGGGATTGAGGATGGAGGGGTAAAATTTGAGTGGATGAAATAGGAATGAGGAAAGAGAAAAAGGAGAAAGATTAGTATGTTAAAGCAGATGTAGAGAGAGAATGGAAAAAAAACTAGGAGAGAAGAAAGGGCAAATGGACAGCAGACGATGGAGAGTTAGCAGAAGACATGAAGAAACCAGAAGAAAGTGGCTGGAACAATTGCAACTGAAAAAAAATGCACAAAAGGTAGAAAAATATCTCTTTATTTTGAATTTATTAACTGGAATATGTCAGCTCTGGGAAATGTGCATCATTAATGTTTGCGCTTTGTTTAGTACAAGAGGAAATTAATTTATAGTTTTATTTCTACAGTGTTGTTGTACATTCCAAGTTTGGCTTTTGGGGTTCCCAGTTTAATTATTGTCGTCTTGTTTCTAAATCTTTTAGTCTTTCTTTATCCATACTCATTAAAGAGGCATGTTTACTAAAAGTTAGTGTATGGTAACATTATGCAAATATTTATGCAAATGAGGCCCCTTATGCAAATGAGGCCCCGCGTCTTATGCGGCCCCCGGGTTACTTTACAAGTCCTCATTTGGCCCTCAAAGCAATTTGAGTTTGAGACCCCTGCTCTAAAGTATACATATTAAGATCTTTAAGTCTGTTCTCATATGCTTTATAATGAAGATCACTAACCATTTTAGTAGCCACCCTCTGCACCGACTCCATCCTGTTTATATCCTTTTGAAGGTGTGGTCTCCAGAATTGCACACAATACTCCAAATGAGGTCACACCAGAGACCTATACAGAGGCACTATCACCTCCTTTCTTCTGCTGGCCATTCCTCTCCCTATGCACCCAAGCATCCTTCTAGCTTTCGCTGTTGACTTTTCTACCCATTTAGCTACACTGTACCGCTCCCTTGGATTTTTGCAGCCCAAATGCATGACCCTGCATTTTTTCTCAGCTGCCAAATTCTAGACCATTTGTCAAGCTTAGCTAGATCCCTCCTCATGTTAGCTAGTCCTTCCTGGGTGTCTACTCTATTGAAGATTTTGGTATCATCCGCAAAGAGGCAAACCTTACCTGACAGCCCTTCCACAATATCACTAACAAATATGTTAAAAAGAATCAGACCAAGGACAGATCCCTGCGGCACACTACTGGTAACCTTCTCTTCAGAGTGAGCTCCATTTACTTGTACCCTTTGTCACCTCTCGCTCAACCAATTTCTAACCCAATCTGTAATTTTGCCTGTGGAATGGTATCAAAGGCGTTACTGAAATCTAAGTAAACCACATCTAGGGCTCTCCCTCAGTCCAAATCCCTGGTCACCCAGTCAAAGAAATTATTTGTTTGACAAGACCTGCCTCTGGTAAGCCCATGCTGCCTCAGATCCTGCAATCCTTTGGACTTCTGAAACCTCACTATTCTCTCTTTTAACAGTATTTCCAATAATTTACTCACCACAGAGTTTAGCAAACCACCTGTAGTTTTCATCCGCATCCTTACTTCTGCCTTTCTCCAGTCCTCTGGGACCATGCCCTACTCCAAAGAAGCATTGTAAAGGTCAGTCAGTGGAGCCACTAGAATGTCCCCAAGTTCCTTCAATATTCTCTGATGTATACCGTCTGGTCCCATCGCTTTGTCTACTTTTAGGTTAGCTAGATCTCCAGGAACAAGCAGGAATGTAGTCATCACATATGGGTATCGTTGGTACCGACGGAGCCTGCGCAGGAACGCTCCCCAGCGTCCAATAAGAAAGCTTTTGGGAGCATCTCACAGCGCCTGCGTGCTGCCTTCCCGCCTTTCCCAACAGCCTCTCTCCAGTTCTTCTTTTTCCACGGAGCCAGCAGGTCGTGTTCCTGTCACCGCAGAAGAATTCTTTTTTATTTCTTTCATTTTTGTGGTCGTGTCTGCCTTCCTCGACGCTCTACCGGTACTGCCGGTTTTTTCTCTTCTTATTTCTGTAAAAAAAAAAAAAAAAATATATATATATATATATATATATATTCTCTTTTTTCTTTTTCTTCAGGTGCACGCGCCTTTTTGGGCCTTAGGCCCCAAAACTTTTCCTTACCATGGAGAAACCTGCCTCAGGTTTCAAAAAGTGCACCAAGTGTGGCAGTACCATTTCCGTCACCGACACCCATGAATGGTGTCTAAAATATTTAGGTCCTGACCACTCCATCACGGATTGTATGTCCTGTGCCATGATGTCTAAAAGAGGTCGGCAGAACTGAGCTGCTAAGCTCAGTACCCTGTTTCCCTCTGATGCAGCTTCGGTGGCATCGACGTCTTCCAGGGCTTCTTCTTCCTCCCGTGGATCTCAGGTAACTAAACATAAATCCAGCCGGTCCTCAAAGGGTAGATCTCCTTCTAAGCATCGAGATGCCTCTGGCATTGCCCTCGAGGATTCTGCACCAGCGAAATTACCCCGGCGGGAGGCTTCGGCTTCCAAAGCATTATCGGGGTTCCAGGATGTTCTTGAGGCCTCGACCTCGGCAGAACTATTGGTGCCATGCTCTGGGGTACTGGCGGTCGATAGACCAGAGAGTTCTGGCTATGGAACGCAGTCTGGCAGCTTTCCTTGTGGCATCGATGCCCTCGGAACCGCGACAGACAATTCCACCGGTACCGGCACCGGCCTCGGTATCGGTATCGGTACCGGTACCGATAGCATCGACATTGGCATTGGTGTCTGCTTTGCTGGTACCCAGTCATCCGATGACCTCCGGTACCGATACCCCGGTACCGGTTACTCCCGGTACCGACTTTCGTTGGTACGGGTATCGGGCTCTTCAAGAGCATCCGGACAGACGATACTTCGAGTCCTCAGAAGAATCTAAGGATTCTGACAGTTCTGTCGATGCAGCGATGCTTCTCCCAGAGGAGCCCTCCTCCCCTAAATGCAGGATGTCTCCTGCAGAGGATATTTCCTTCTAGGATTTTATCAAGGAGGTGGCTCGGGGCCTGTCCATTACTGTGGCCCCTGAAACAGAGCCAAGGGCCAAGGAGTTGGAAATTCTTCAATATCCCAAAACTCCTAAGGAGGCAGCTACCTTGCCCATTCATGAGATTTTATATGATCCCATGTTAAGGATGTGGGAAACACCTCTTACCACCTCTCCTCATTCTCGTAGACTGAATACTATGTATCGAGTCCCTCCTTGTCCTGGGTTCCATAAGACTCAGCTTCCTCACCACTCTATTGTACTGGAGTCAGCTATGAGAAGGATCAAGAGTGCAAAAAGGCATGCCTCTAATCCTCCAGGACGTGAGTCCAGAACCCTGGATGATTTTGGACGTCGGGTCTTCCAAGCTTCCATGCTTTCTGCCAGGATCAGTTCCTATAGCCTCTACATGGGAATGTTCCTGAAGGAGGTCACAGATGATTTAGAGGCTTTAAGTCCTTTTCTTCCTGAGGATAAAAGACAGGATTTTCTCACTTTGGTCAAACATGCCCAAGATGTTTCTAAATTTTCCAACTGTGCAGCCTTTGACTGCTTTGAGTGCACAAGCAGAATCTCGGCTATTGCCATAAGTGCACGCAGAATTGCTTGGCTCCAGGCATCTGATCTAGAGCTCTGGGTACAAGACAAATTGGGAAATATCCCTTGTACTGGTGAGAACCTGTTTGGTAAAGATTGACAGGAAAAGGCCAATGAAATGGATGCTGAAAATTCCACCTTGGATAGATTATCCAAGTCCACTGCTGATCCTGCTAGAAAGAAATTGTTCAAGAAACCATTCTTTTATAAAAAGAAAAGATTTTATCCTGCTTATGTTCAGCAGGGATGTTCTGCAGGTCAGCTTGCCAGGAAAGGTCAGCAACCACCCAAACAGAAGAAAGCAAAGGCTGCTAGGCCTCAACAGGACCAGCAGGCTCAGCCTCCACAGGGCCTTTGACTCTCATCTAGAGAACTTAGTCTTCCTGGTTCTCGGGGGACCAGAACCTTCCACCATTCCAGGAAGGTTATGTCATTTTGCCCCCAGATGGGGGCAAATAACAGCAGAGCATTGGGCACTCTCCATCATAAAGGAGGGGTACAAGCTTTATTTTTCAAGCATGCCCCCTCACACAATAGTAAAGCAGTTCAATTCTCCGACCTCTCTCATCAACCTGTTAGGTCAGGAGGTCGCTATCCTTCTTGCCCAAAGGGCAATAGAGGAAGTACCCCTTCATCAGCAGGGTACAGGGTTCTATTCCCCTTATTTCCTTATCCCAAAGAAAACAGGGGGTTACAGACCTATCTTAGACCTCAGAGAATTGAACAAATTCCTTGTCAAGGAGAAATTCAAAATGATTTCTCTCGGATCTCTGCTGCCATACCTTCAGAGTCAGGATTGGCATTGTTCTCTAGATCTCAAGGATGCGTACACCCATGTTCTCATCCATCCAACTCACAGAAGGTTCCTTCGGTTCCATTTTCAGGGAAAGCACTACCAATACAGGGTGCTTCCTTTTGGCCTGGCCTCTACACCAAGGGTGTTCACGAAATGCATGGCTGTGGTAGCAGCATTTCTCCGCACTCTAGGGATATTCGTCTTCCCCTACTTAGACGACTGGCTCATTTGAGCCCCAACAGAGTCAGAGTCCAGGACTTCTCTATCCTGCACAATGCGTATCCTTCAGTATTTAGGGCTGGTAATAAACATCCCAAAATCCAGTCTAACTCCCACTCAGCCTTTAGAGTTCATAGGAGCTTTGCTGGATACCACAAAGGCAAGGGCCTATCTCCCCAGGCCTGTTGCCTTCGCCTGGTGCAGTTAGCTTCTCAAGCAGTGCTAAAGCCTCATCTAACTGCTCGAGAAATGTTACAACTACTAGGCCACATGGCATCTACTGTGCATGTGGTTCCCTATGCTCGCCTCCATATGAGGGCAGCTCAGTGGACTTTATCCACCCAATGGACCCTGGCATCAGGATGCCTGTCAGACAAAATAACAAACACAAGTCACCTTATTTTGTCCCTCCAATGGTGGAAGTCCACTCAAAACCTATTGCTGGGGTCCCCTTTTCAACAACCCTTACCCCAAGCAACTCTCACAACAGATGCTTCTCCAATGGGTTGGGGAGCTCATCTGCAAGACCTCTCCACCCAGGGCACCTGGTCTCCACAGGAGACTCATCTACATATCAGTCTCTTGGAGCTCAGAGCAATCTTCCTTGCTCTGCGAGTGTTCCACACCCTGCTCAGCTACAAGACAGTCCTCATTCATACGGACAATCAAGTAGCCATGTTCTGTGTGAACAAGCAGGGGGGAACAGGCTCTCTGTCGCTTTGCAATGAAGCTTTGCGACTATGTGCCCTCGCCAGAGAGCATCAGATTCATCTTCTGGCAGTGTATCTGCCAGGCATTCAAAACTCTTGGGCAGACAGACTTTGTCATGTTCTGCTTCCACACGAGTGGTCTCTGCATGCAGACCAGGTGGCCAGGATATTTCAACTTTGGGGAACCCCGGACATAGACCTATTTGCAAGTCCGTGGAATGCCAAACTTTCCAGGTTCTGTTCCAGAATTCTGGCTCAGGGGGCTCAGGCCAGGGATGCTTTCCTTCTTTACTGGGGTCAAGACTTCCTGTATGCCTTTCCACCCATTCTCCTAATTCCCAAAACCCTGTTCAAGCTTCAGAGAGACAGAGGCCATATGATTCTCATAGCTCCACATTGGCCATGGCAAGTGTGGTACCCTCTGCTTCTACATCTCTCTCAAGCTCCCTCCCTGGAGTTAGGGTCTGCTCCAGATCTCCTATCTCAGGAGGATGGAATGTTATGGCATCCCAATCCCCAGTCTCTGCATCTCAGGGCTTGGTTGCTGAAGGCCTAGATCTCCATGATCTTAATATCCCTCAGCAAGTAAAAGATATTCTTTTTGCTTCCAGGAGACCTTCCACAAGATGCTCTTATGCTTTCAAGTGGAAAAGGTTTACCATATGGTGTTCGCAAAAGGGTCGTAACCCCCTTGCGATATCTCTGGAATCATTGCTGGAGTATCTCCTTCATTTATCCAATGCAGGTCTTAAGACTAATTCAGTAAGAGTCCATTTGAGTGCTATTGCATCTTCCTTTAAGCCTCTAAATGGACAGCCTATTTCCTCTCATCCTCTTATAGCAAGATTTATGAGAGGCCTTCTTTTAACTAAGCCTCCCATTAGGCCACCACCGGTGGCATGAGACTTAAACCTGGTTCTTGGGCAGCTCATGAAGCCACCTTTCGAACCTTTAGCTACTACCTCCTTGAAATTCCTTTCTTGGAAGGTTATCTTTCTCATTGCAATCACATCAGCACGCCGCATTAGTGAGTTGCAAGCGCTAGTAGCTGATCCACCTTATACAAGGTTCCATCATGACAAGGTAGTCCTTAGGACTCATCCACACTTTATGCCAAAGGTGGTCTCGCCTTTTCATCTGAACCAAGCGGTCTACCTACCTGTGTTTTTTCCAAGGCCTCATGCATCAAATGCAGAGAGGAATCTTCATACCTTGGACTGTAAAAGAGCTTTAGCCTTTTACTTACAAAGAACACAGCAACATAGAAAGTCCTCTCAACTCTTTTGTTGCTTTTGATCCTTCTCTTTTGGGACTTCCAGTCTCCAAGAGAACAATGTCTAACTAGATTGCTCAGTGTATTTCCTTCGCCTATCAGAGTAAGAACCTTTCTCTGGAGGGCCATGTCACAGCTCACAATGTGAGAGCCATGGCAGCCTCAATGGCTCATCTGCACTCTGTGTCTATCGATGACATCTGTCGAGCAGCCACTTGGGCCTCGGTTCATACCCTCACAGCCCATTACTGCTTGGACAAGGACTCCCGCAGGGATGCCTTGTTTGGTCAGGCTGTTCTCCAACACCTGTTTCATACCTAATCAACTCCTACCTGCCATCCCTGGTAGGATGCCAGACATCCATGGGGGGAAGTGGAGCCCTGTTCAGGGACACACAACTTCTGTGGTCTCTCCCTGGCACCTAAAGCTAGGGAGTCCCCATATGTGATGACTACATTCCTGCTTGTTCCTGGAGATAGCATAGTTACTCACCTGTAACAGGTGATCTCTGGGAACAGCAGGAATTTAGTCCTCACAACCCACCCACCTCCCCTAGGAGTTGTATCTCTCTATATATCTCTTTCCTTTCTCTCTCTCTCTCTTTGTCTCAGCTTTAAAACTTAACTGGAGAGAGGCAGTTGGGGAAGGCGGGAAGGCAGCACACAGGCGCTGTGGGATGCTCCCAAAAGCTTTCTAATTGGACGCTGGGGAGCGTTCCCGCGCAGGCTCCGTCGGTACCGACGATACCCATATGTGAGGACTAAATTCCTGCTGTTCCCGGAGATCACCTGTTACAGGTGAGTAACTATGCTTTACTTACGAATACAGTCTTCTGAAAATCGTTTGAGATCCCCGGCACTTCTATTCTTATTTTTGGGTGTTTTCTGAGGTCCTGATTCTGGCCCTTCATCTGTGAACACAGAACAAATATTTGTTAAGCATTTCCACTTTATCCTCATCAGCTTTTACATATTTCTCCCCTTCACCCTTGAGTCTGACAATACCACTTTTGCCCTTCCTCGCCTCACAAACATATCTGAAAAATGTCTTATCCCCCCATTTTATTGCATTGGCTTTTTCTTCTTTTTATATCTTTGCTTTCCTGACTACCTTGCTAGCTTCTCTAAGTTTTTTTTTAAATATAGATGCTTGTCTTCCTCTCTGTGATCTCTTGTATTACCTGAAGGCCTTCCTCTTTTTTTCACCTTTTCAGCTATTTCTTTTGAGAACCATAGTGGCCTCCAATTCCTTTTACATTTATTTACCTTTCTAACAAAAAGGTTGGTTGCCCTTGAAATATCCCTTTTCAGTTTTCCCCACTGTTTTTCTACATTCCCCGTCTGTTTCCATTCCGCTAACAACTCCTTGAGGTATTATCCCATCTTGGCAAAGTTAGTTTTCTGAAAGTCTAAGACCCTCACTTTTGAATGGATTTTATCAGCCCTAGTCCTAATACTGAACCACACCATCTGATGATCAGTGGATATGAGACAATCTCCCACTATAACATCAGAAATAATTTCCCCATTGGTAAGCACCAAGTTCAGTATGGCTCTTTCACGTGTGGGTTTGGCTACCAGTTGCCTGAATAGTTCTCCCTGTAGGGAATCCAGGATCTCCTTACTTCTAGATGATACTGCAGCAGGGATGCGTCAATCAGCATCTGGCATATTGAAATCACCTATCAGTAGCACTTCCCCTTTCATAGCAATGTCTTCTATTAAATCTCCATCTACTTCTCCCTGTGAGGGCAATCTGTATATCACTCCAATGCAAATGGATTCCCCTTTCCCTCTTTCTAGTTTAACCCATAGTGCCTCCTCACTCCCTTTTAAACCCTGTAATTCTGTAGTTTTAATATTATTTTTTACATAAAGTGCCACTCCTCCTCCCTTTCTTCCTACCCTGTCCTTACTGAATAATTTATAGTCCGGGATAATTACATCCCAGTCATGGTTGTCCATGAACCATGACTCTGTAATCACCACTAAATCAAAGTCAGCCTCCTCCATTAAAGTCTCAATATCTGGGATCTTATTTCCCATGCTAGGGGCATTTATATACACTGCTTTCCAGATGTTGTCCCTTTTACCCATTTACCTGGGGGCTTTCTTCACCCATCCCCAATGAATCTAGCCTAAAGCCTTTTTCAGTAGATTAGCCAGTCTGCTGATGATGACACTTAAACCCTTCTTGGACAGATGGACGCCATCTCTGCTCTGCAGCCCTTGGAACATCATGCCATGGTCCAGGAAACCAAAACGCTCTTGATGACACCATCCACATAGCCTTGCATTCATCTCCAGGATGTGAGCTTCTTTGTCTCAGCCTTTACCCTCAACAGGGAGGATTGAAGAAAATACCACCTGCGCACCTATCTGTTTCACACTCTGTCCCAGAGGCATGAAGTCACTTTTGATACGCCCAGAGGGATACCTAGCAGTATCATTTGTGCCGACATGAATGAACAACATCAGATAATAATCAATAGGCTTGATGAGTCTCGGCAAACTCTCCATAACATTGTGGATTTTGGCACCTAGCAGACAGCATACCTCTCTGGACATCAAGTCTGGTCAGCAGATGGATGCCTCAGTGCCCTCAGAAGAGAGTCACCAACCACCACTAGCCTTTCTGCTTCCTTGTGGTCACTGATTCTGGAAATTTTGAGTGCTCGAGCTCTGGTTCTTCCCTTTCCTGGGATGCTTTCACCTCCTCCTGTTCCAGGACTGCATACTGGTTCTTTAATTCAAGGGCTGGAGAAGTTGGAGTGTTGATACTGCAGGCTCTGGTGACTCGTGTCCAACCTTCATCCTTCTGTAGGCTCCCATCTTCTCCTCTGCTGGAGAGCTTGGATGTTGCAAGAAGCATCTTATCCATGTACTTCTTGCTGTTTCGAATGCTTTTCAGACTCACCACTTCTTCTCTGAGCTCCTCCACTTGTTTCCTGAGAGCCTCAGCATGTGGGCATCCTGCACATGGAACCGGTCCTTCAACTGGCATTGGGATCTCTGTCTGGTCAGAGGCAGAAGCTGTATCGGGGGCAACAGCTTTGGCAATATGATTTTTTTCAGCCATTGTTCAGTCGGTGGAGCTTTGGTACATGTTAAAGTAAAAGAGAGAAACCTACCATAGTCCCTACCTGTTCCTCAGCTGTCCTTTAAGAGAAAAAGCAGTTAACCTTCTGATTTTCCCTTTGCAGAGGGATAGGTAACATTCTATATACCCCATTACAGTGTCATTTGCTAACTCTTAGCATGTGCATCAGCTTGTACTGACTGTCACAGGGCCCATTTTATTCCTATGGGTCCTGTGGTAAAGAGAGGGCGCTAACACTGTCAGCGTGCACTAACCGTGAGTACATGACCCTCAATGACAGCAATTTTCAACTAATTCCCTTGGATAAAATAGTGTTATACAGACAGAAAAGGTGTCTTTGAAAACAGCCCGCTCAGCATGCAGGTGCGATTACATAGGCAGTGCTGAGAGTGTGTGTTCTGTTTGTCTTAGCAGGTTGTTCTGTTGTCTGCATTAGCAGATGGTAAGCTCTGTGGAACAGGAATTGTCTCTGACATGTATAAGTACAGAGTTTGAGTATGCCTTGTGACACGATCTAAATGATAGAGTGCACTTCTATCTGCATTTACCAGACGTGTTTGTGGGCGTGGTTCGAGAAGGGATTACATCAAACACAGGTACCTGGGTATTTTCAAGAGCACACAAGTGCACCCACAGAAAAAGGAGATACAAATGTCTGGAGGTCATTTTTGCCTGTGTGCACGGTCACTTTGAAAACTGCTGAGAAGTCTGCCTGAGCATGGCAAGCTATAGAACAGCCGTCACTTTCTGGCGTCACTAGTTGTCAAACACCACCCCCCCCCCACCTCTTTATATGTTTGCTAATAAATTATGTCTGGGTTTATTATTATTGTTCTATTTATTATCCTTCCGTTTGTGTTCTGATAGACTGTTTTGTTCTCCCTTGGTCCATCGGTTTTTATCTATTATCGGAAACCGCAGTGCTGACATCTGCTTCAACTGCGGTATTTCCAAATGCAAACTGAATGAGTAAATAAATAAATACCACCGGACTTTGCAGCTATGTAGGCAGTATGAAAATTACCCCTGGTAGAGGTAATTTTCCAAAGCCCTTTTTTCGTTTCTAAAGCATGTTTTACACATGTATTTAAGCATAAACCCTGAAAAGTTGGCCCATACTTACAGGCACGACACACAGGCAAAGCTGGGAGAAAATGAAATGTGTACGCCTGTATTCAAAAGCACTATCTGGATAGGAGCACCTACTAATTGGATAAGTTCAGGCAAGTGAGATACTCTGTAGCACTATCCAGAAAGTGCTAGTGAGGAGCTTGGGTGGAGTTTTGGATTATCTGGTTAGCAGCGATATTCAGTATGCTAACTGGATAACTATCCCGATCAAGTTGGGGCAGCAGTAAGACTCCGCATCACTGGTATCAGGACTCGGACGGCCTTTTCCTGTGTGGCAGCAGTTGTGTTTTCACTTGGAACTGAGCTCTCCTACTCTGCCCGGTGCACTTTGTTTGCTGCTAGGTTTGGTGGGGTGCTGTGAGCTCTGAGCTCCCTACCAATGTTATCACTCTGCAGCTTTACTAATTTAAGCAATACTGGCATCAGCGTGTTCCCCTCTGTGCATCTCTCAGTATAGCCGAAGAGTGGCTGGGCGGAATACTCTGTTGGTTTGCTTTAAAGTAAGTGGCTTATTTTAGGGTTTCATGATGAAAGTTTCATGGTGGAGGTGGTGGGGGGGGGGGGTTATTCTGAATGAATTGCTTTTTTTCTGAGATCCTGCATGGGTATGGTTAGGGTTTCGTGGGAGTGGAGCCTTTAAGTGGCATTTTAGAAAGGTTATCCAGGTGAAATCCGGGGCATCCATATTGACTCGATTTTAGCAACTTGGTTATCCCTGAAATGGACAGCCACACGGGGCAGCCACATAGATGCCCCCACTATAAACACTTGGGGTGGGGACATCTATCCTATGCTGAATGCATGTCCGTGCAAGCTATTTTGCATGTAGGGACGTGCATCAGTGTGCTAAACCAAGAAGAAGGGTCCTTGTTTCCCTGAAGTTTTTGTTATTATCATTGGAAGTATAGGGGATATCAGAGTGCCTACCTCCCTATGTCCTACAGGTGTCTGGATGACAGAACAAGAGCTTTTCTGATGCCTACTCATGCTCTGGAACAGGAGTAGACATTGATGGTCCCACTAGTGGGTGGGGAAGTGCTTTTCTGAAATCAGGAGCACACATTCAATTTACCCAGAATGCCTCTGGCCACACCCCTACCATGCTCTTTTGAAACTTGGACATCCTCGCACTGGGGACATCTATAGAATCAGCTTCGAAAATGGCTCTGGGGACATCTCTGTGATTTGGACATCTGCAAGCCCGTTTTCGGATGTCCAAGCATGCACAGGGCTTTTTCAAATAACCCCCTTTGTGGTTAGGGAGAGAGGTGGGAGTAAGGGCTGTCGACATCAGGTGTTAGGAAAAGACAAGAATGAATATCCTGGTTATTGTGGGGCATCATAGAGGTCAAATGAAGGGATATGGGTAAAAGTATAACAGCACGTGAAATTATAGATGCCACCGTTTAGCCCCCATTCAGATGGAGGAGAAGACTGCAGTAGTGCTTGGGTCTTGGAGGCATGGGAATTGTAAATCCAATGTGGCAGCACCAGCCTCCCTGCTTGAGGAATGTGGCATGGGGGGGGAGAGGGGAGGGGGTTGGTGGAAGTAGCTTAGTTGAATGTCTGATCAGTAAGAAATAAGGCAGAATTGTTCAGAGGCAATTTTGGAAACAGGTGTGGTCTTGTATGTATATCAGAAACTTGTCTGCAAAAGTTTGCCTTAGTGTTACTTCAGCAGTTATATCCTAGGATTATGATTGGGTGAGCTCTAATCATTTATGGAAGCGTGGGGTAGGGTGGATATGAAATAAACTAATGTCTGACTGAACAGGGTTGTGGGTGCTAAGCGCCTTTTGATAAAACAACCAGAATCATTTGGAGCTTCATAGAAACATTACATCAGAAAAAGACTACATGGCCTATCTAGTCTGCCCTTCCATATCAACCACTAAACAGTCTTCTTTTTTTCTTTAGAGATCCTCTGTGTTTGTCTCATGCTTTTTTGAATTCAGATACTGTCCTCGTGTCCACCACCTCCACTGGGAGACTATTCCATGCATCTACTACTCTTTCCGTAAAGAAATATTTCCACTTATTACTTCTGAGTCTATCCCCTTTCACTCTCATCCTATATCCCCTCATAGCAGAGCGTGCCTTCAATTGACAATGTGCCTCAGAGGTATTTAAATGTCTCTGTCATATCGCCCCTATCCCGCATTTCCTCTAAGTATACATATTAAGATCATTAAGTCTGTCCTCATATGTTTCATAATGAAGACCACTAACCATTTTAGTAGTCATTCTCTGCACTGACTCTGACCTCCTTATATCCTTTTGAAGTTTCGGTCTCCAGTATTGCACACAATACTCCAAATGAGGTCGCAACAGAGACATACAGACATACAGACATATCACCTCCTTTTTTCTGCTGGCCACTCCTCTCCCTATATACCCAAGTATCCTTCTGGCTTTCGCAGTCGCCTTTTCTACCTGTTTAGCTACTTTAAGATTGTCAGACTCAATTACGCCCAGGTCCCGCTCTTCTTTTGTGCACAGAAGTACTTCACCCCTGCTCCTTTGGATTTTTGCAGCCCAAAATGCATGACCCTGCATTTTTTTGTATTAAATTTCAGTTGCCATATTCTAGACCATTCTTTAAGTTTAGCTAGATCCCTCCTCATGTTGTCAGCTCCTTCTTGGGTGTCTACTCTATTGCAGATTGTGGTATCCTCTGCAAAAAAGCAAACCTTCCTTCCGCAATTTCACAATATTAGTTTATGGGTCCGAGCACCCTCTCTACTTGGATGATTTACTGCTGTTTACTGGGGAGATTGCTGTTGATTTCAGTATTTTAGTAGTACTGGGTAATTTTAAAATCCATTTTGATGTTTGCAGCTAGCCTCACAAACAGCAGTTTCAGGACAGTAGGATAGATAAGGGATTTCAACAATTTGTTGTGGGGGAAACCCATAGTGGGAGTCAAACCTTTGATTTGGTCTTATTAAAACAGCATGACAGTTTGGTTGCATTAACTGGCTTTCAGAAGCAGCTGGTCCCTTGGTCTGATCTCTGGATTGTATCTTTTTGCTTCTATTGAGATTTGGTAGACCATTCAGGTACAGTGACCTGGTGTAAAACAAGAAGCACGAGAGCTATCTCTTCTGAGGAGAAACTTAGAAATCTCCCAGCCTGGCTAGCGGGCCTAACTAGAGTGGATACTGTTTTCCATCTGGAAGGTCAGTGCAGAAAGTCAAAGTGGTTGAGGGTTGGGGCAGATTAGCTCCCTGATACTCAACGGCTTTCAGATCCAGGGAACAGTGGTACTGACACCTGGAAATGTGTTGGTGTAGTAGAGCTAGGGAGGCGGAGTCTCAGATCCTCTGGAAAAAATAAAACCGTCTATAGAGGCAAGTTAAGGTAAGTTAAGAAAGTATCTTATGAAGAACTGATCAAAGCTTCGTTATACAATTCTAAAACTCTTTTTAAGGCTCTGCAGGCATTAGCATTTGGTAACAGTCATCACCCCAGCCATAGTTTTTCCTGTAAGGCTTTTGCCAAATATTGTCAGTCTAAGCTTTCCAGACTATGCTTGGAGGTGGCATAACTACCAGCTTCTTTTAAACCTGGTTTGGGGAGGAAGGATTGAGCAGTTTAAGTCAGAGTTGTGGAATAGGATGTGTTGTCAGCAGATGGATCATCAGGTCTGGGTTAAATTTACTCCAGCGTCCCTTTCTGACATTTACAAGTGACTCAGTAGTATGACACACACCACTTGTAGATCCAATTCCTGCCCAATCCCTTCACTGTGCTTGGGAGGGGGTGAAACTGAGGCCAGGAGTAGTCACATTGTTAATGCCTCCCTCCATAACACTATCTTTCCTTCTGCACTAAAAAAAGTGTATGCCACCCCAGTTTGGAAAGGTACTGAACAGCAGCTGGCCTTAGTAGATTGGAGAATTATTGACCTACTTCATAAGAATATAAGATATGCCATACTGGGTCAGACAAAGGGTCCATCAAGCCCAGTATCCTTTTTCCAACAGTGGCCAATCCAGGTCACAAGTACCTGTCAGATTCCCAAAAAGGTGCACAGATTCCATGCTGCTTATCCCTGGTCCTCTTTAATAATGGTTTGTGAACTTTTCCTACAGGGACTTGTCCAAACTTCTTTTAAACCCAGCTATACTCACAGCTTTTTACTATATCCTCCAGTAATGAATTCCAGAATTTGAGAGTTTCAATTTACAATTTCTGGTGAAGGTAATTGAAAAAGCTGTGGCAAGTCAACTCCTTTCTTGGATGAGAACCACGTTTTGTATGATAAGCAAGTTGGGATTTGGTGTTTTAATAATACCTAGTCCCTGCCTGTGGCACTCATAGAAGTGCAGATATTACTACTACTACCACTAACTAACATTTATATAGTGCTACTAGGCATATGAAGCTCTGTACATATACTGTACATGTCAGCGACAATCCCTGTTGCTCTCAATCCCTTCAGCAGGGGGTTCCACAGGGGGCTGTGCTCTCTCCTTATTTGGTTAATATCTTTATGACCCCATTGTGTAGGACCATACAAGCAGCAGAAATTTCATTTTACATTTATGCTGACAATGTGCAAATCTTAGGGGCATGTTTACTAAACATTCTTATCGTGCGGGGCCGCGGTAGTGTACCTGTGCCATATAAGGAGTGGGCGGATCAGGCTGCCAAAAGAAAAAAACCGGGAGTAAGCAACCGGACGTGTGCGCGTCGCGGTAATGTGCGGGGTCGACATTAGCGCGCCAAAAGGCAAAGTGGCGCGCTGCTGGGTATAGAAAACAACCGAGCCGTAGTACAATGGTGAAGACACTGACCAATGGTGCAGAGGTCAGGGGTTCAACCCCTCACAGTGCCCAGTGAGCAAGGTTGGCTGGGGCAGTAAGTATTATGGTGAGGTGTGCTGTAGGAGGCCTTATAGTTTTATTTTATTACCCACTACCAGTATACCCGCTCTAACAGCGTGTTAATATATGGAGGCCCGTAAGGCACATGTTACAGTGCACAGTCCGCAAAGGCACCCTAGCAAGTCCCCTATAGGGCACCATGTATGCTGCGCCACAGGATAATGTATAGTGCACGCAATATGGATGGCAACCATAAGGTGGCCTATAGGGCGCCCTATAATGCACCCTCAGAGGCACCCTTATGGGTACAGTATGGCAAGGGTGTGTTTGATGCCATAAACATATGTCCAGTAAAAAAGTATAATGCTCTGGACAACCCTATCACAGGGCCCCTCTGTGGACTTGAACCCATGACCTCCTGCTATAAAGGCAGTGACGGAACCATTGGGCTACGGCACTATAGCTCTGAGTAAGCGCCTGTGTGGCTGCAGAGAGCCTGCACGTCACCCCACAGACAGTCTGCTGCTGTAGACAGGACGGGGTAGGCCACCCGTACCCATGATGCAATGCACATGCAAATCAGCTGCCCACAGATGCACACAAGATGGGGACTGCACCCCAAAAGCTACACGGCATGGTAGGGGGAACTGTCCGTGTCCACCCACACAGAACCTCGGCCTGGTGGGGGGCCTGAGCGTGAGGACTGCCGGCGAGGGGTAGCTACACACCGTCACATTGTGCAGGTAATGTGCTCACCCTGAGGGTGGGAGGTGGCGCCCAGGACCAGGTCCACATCAACGGCCATGCCAGAGCTCAAAATCAGTATTAACCTGTGTGATAAGAAGGTGTTGCAAACACCTGTGTGAAAAGAAGGTGTTGCAAACTCATCATGGATACCCCTTCTGTCTTAGTTGGTGGTTTTTCCCCCCCCCCCCCTCCCCTCGACCCATAGGTGGGCAATGTACCTACCCCCCCCCCATGAGAAACAGGGTCTCCCATCAACAGATCCCCATCCTTCCCCCCCCCCCCTGCACTAATGGCAGTAGAGTGGGCCATCAACCCCTATCCTGCTGGGGGACAGACACCCTACAGGGCAGTCCAAGCAGCTCCACACACATCCATAACACACTATCAGACAGACAGTAGGCCTGGATATTCAGGGGTGCACCCCAGCACTATCTGATATTCTCCTGCAGCAAGCCATCAGCTGCTGCACCCTGCAAGGAGCTCCATCAGGACACATACCAGCTGTGCAGAGTCTGCTGGATAGTCCTGATGGGATTGCATGCACCCCAAACTGGGGTGGCAGCACACACAGGCAGATCAGTCCATGAAGAGGCCCCAACAGGACACCCATATATATCACAGGAAAGAAATGCTATACAGCACTATGGGGGTGCCTAGCCATGCTGTCATCACTGCACGCTCAGGGTGAGAGTGATCCACCAGCAGCACATACAAAGGTCACCCTGTCTGTGTAGGTGGTGGCTGGGCATTACAATGTCCCAGCCAGTGCCCCATGCCCTGTGCAGATGCATCCTGGCCAGCACACCCTGTCTGAGCTATACCCATGGTACCTTGCTGCTCATTATGCACATTGTCAGGCCAATACTGGCAACAGTGCTGGCAGTGTGGCCTGTGGAGGGTGTTTGTAGCCAACACACACTGTATAGACAGACACCCCCCCTCACCTATGCCAGCATTGTGCTACTATTGGGGGAGTCATTCGACGTGCCCACCACACCAGTCCTGGGAAGGGTACAGGCATGGATATGGTACACAGTACTGCTGCGGGTCACTCCCCAGGGTGGTAAATACTGTCAGGGGCCAGACCTGGGGCACGCACCACAGACAGCCGACAGCTTGTTCTGCTGGAGCACAAGGAGCAAACAGTGCTGAGCGTAGGACTGTCTACCTGCCAGTACCCACATCAAACGTTTGTGGTCTGTGTACCGTGTACCCAGGTATAGGGTGGCATTGCTAGGGTACGCAGGAGCTAGATCTGGGAGATGCCCCCCAGGGGGCTTTTCCAATGTGGCCTGTGGGTGTGGGTGCGTCTGGACCTGTTGCCTCTTGCTTTACGGCAGAGTGTCCCTACTCCAGTCCTGGTGTTCCAGACACTGTTCGGGCCTTCATGCTGTCCCCTATGAATATGCATGGGCTACAGTTGCATAGCATGGGGGTGGTGCAGACATCTGCAGCACAGGCATCTGTCTTAGGGGAAGCATGGAACCTGAATGGTGTTTGGCCCTCCAGGACTGCATTTGGGAGACTCTGCTGGAGATAATGTGCCTGTTTATGGTGTCTGTGTTTGGTGTGGTAAAAGATAGGCGTATTGACCATGCCTATGTTCTCAGCAATAAAGGTTTGTCCTTACTACCACGGTGTAGCTGTGGGGTGAATATGTGGACAGGGTTGGCGGTAGCCGCAGCTGGGCTCTAAACCTGTGGCCCTCTGTTCTTGCACACACTGTCTGTGTGCACTGCACCACTGTGTAGCCACTGATTGGCTGCAATCCCTGGGTGGTCCATGACTGTACATCCGACAGGGCCTGTCTGTTGCAGTGGACGGTGCCAGCCTGCACATGGCCTGGCCACTGTCCTCTGTGGCTAGCAGCCACTGCCCCCTCCACCATCTGAACCCTTCCGCCGACATGCTGGCATGTCCTTATCCTTGCAAAGGCATATGACCTGATTGCGTAGTGGAACCCCAGGACTGTATTTGGCTCACATGGTATAGCGGTCTAGCTGTTGTTCTTTAGCAAGGTTTTTGTGGAACGTGGGCCACCCATTACATGATCATGACCAGGGACACAATTGGCCCTTGGCACGTGGGGTGAGAGCATGTACAGGCACATCTGTCGTACATAACCTCTACCTACGTGTCCTTAGCCCCTACAGTTGTGGCACTACAGGACTGCATTTGGGGGACGCGGCTGTTGGTGATGCACATTGTGCTGGTGTGTGTGTGGTGTAGGGTAAAATATGGGTGTTTGCAACATGCTTTTGTTCTGTGCAATAAAGGGGTGTCTCTGCTATCTGTGTTTAGTGGTGGGTTAAATATTGGGATTGTGCTGGCATGTGCCACAGCTGGGATTTGAATGTGTGACCCTCTGGTCCTAGAGGTACTGACTCTGTCCACTGCACCACACTGTGGCCACAGAGACAGTGCAGTCCCTGGAGATAGTAGACCTGGGCAGGGTGGGGTTCCAAAACCTGCTCTGCACATTATTACTGTGAGCTCCTTCACCCTGTCTGGTGACAAACGTGCAAATATAACACGGGTATGACGTCCGAACAGAGGGGGATAGCATATTCCCAAGCTGGGCAACAGTGCTATTGATGGACAACCATAGGGAACACTCCCAGGAAGGGTCCAATACACGGAGACGTTTTTGGAGGTGTCTCCGCTCCGTGCCCCTTTCCAAACAAATGTTATTTTATTTTTTTGGAGCTCTGCTGGGTGTGTTTTTAACTTTTGCGCATTACTATACCTGTTCCCCAGCTGATTTACTATTTTAATGCTTTTGTTGTGGTCATTTCCTATTTTTCATTGCAGTTTTGTGCTGTGCACATGTATCACACTGCTGACGTTTTGCAGGTTTCCCCGGTTTTGCTGTACATTGCTGACGGAAATGGTTTCTCTTCCCTTTATATGCCCTCTACCGCGAGTGTTTCACTCGCGCTATTTTTTACATGTAAATTCGGGCCCGATACTGTGCGGGGAGCCTCTCACCTCCCACTCTCCACCCATTGATCCCGTCCCTCCGCCCCTCCGGAGCCTTCCTCCGCCCTCCTTTAGCCGTTCCACGCCTCTATCGGACATTTGCGGGCCCGCACTTGTACGGGGCCCGTTACTGAACCGCGTACCTGTGCGGGGGTGACAAGCACGTGTGCGGGGCGTTTAAACGTGTTTCTGCGCGTTTCAATGCCGCGTTGCCGTGCGCTATTTTGCGCCGCGCAGATTTGCGGACTTTAGTAAACATGCCCCTTAATCTCTGTTTCAGAAATATATGGTATTGGGGAGGCAGTTGAGGAACAGATGTCATTATTATCAAGTTAATTTGGGTTTATGGGCCTTAAGCTCAATATAGCCAAGACCATCTTGTGCTGTTGCCTGGGGATGGGGTTCATGAAGCGCATTGCTTATCAGGTGATGAAAATCCAGTAGGGTTTTCAGACTATATGCTATGATTTAGGTATTATGCTAGATTCTTAATTAACTATGAGGGCCCATGTATCCACAATGGTGAAGGGCCTCTTTCTGCTGTTGCAATGGGTTCGGCAATTGCAGTCATACTTATCTGAGGCTGACTAAGAGGGAGGTAACTAGGGTCCTGCTAATGCCTCAACTGGACTATTGCAACACCTTGTTGCTTGGTCTTTCTCAAAGGGAGACACAACAGATCTGACTGGCCCAGAACACTGCAGCCAAACTCATAAAAGATCTTAGAAAATATGACCACATTACCCCAACATTGCATGAACTTCAGAGCTGAATTCAAGGTCCTTTTTCTGGTTTTTAAGGTGTTGCTTGGTTTGGCCCCAGAGTATCTTAGCTTAAAACCACGTCATTATGGCCCAAGCCAGGCGCTCTGTTTGCAGGAGGACTGACTATATCAGTACCCTCGATTAAGGTTAGATATAAGATCTGACACACATTAAATCCTTTTCAGGGAACTCTTCCAGGAGATTTGAGACTTATTGATGATCTTAAAATGTTCCATACAGCACTGAAATATTTTATATGCAAAAAGGCTTTTGAGGAGGGGGAGGTTCAGAGGGGTCGCATTTGTCATGATTGTGGCTGGCTTATTTGTTGTACACTGCAAGAAGCCGTTTCGACTGTGCAGTAAAGAAATATATATATGATTTATTGATTTATTTACAAGGACTTGGTATACCGCCATAGGACAGAGAGCCATCATGGCAGTTTACAATTAACAATTAAAAAGGAGAGAGCAAAAGTAAGAAAAAGGCAGTGAGAAGGGAATAAGGGGCTAGACAGGCAGTTGCAAATTTAAAAGGCAACAGAAAAGAGAGTGGGCAAAGAAACAGGGCCAGCCTGAGCAAAAGGGGACTAGGATAGAGGGTAGGAGGAGAGGAATAACCGGGGGAGTCCAAGGAGACCTGAGGAAAAGCACTATGGAAAAGTCATGTCTTGAGGCTTTTTTTGAAGGCTGGGAATAAGGCTTCCTAATGGAGCAAAGAGGTAGAGAATTCTGAAGATACAGTTTGAGATCAGCAAAAGAGTGGTGTTGAGAGACTTATGAACGGAGAGCTGAGGGTGGGGAAGCACAAATTGAGGCTTGCGAAGAAAGCAGGAAACACGCAGGAGAATAGGGTGTCATAAGGGTAGCAAGGTAAGGAAGAGAGGATATGTGAAGAGCGTGGTGGACCAGAACCAAATTTTATACAGCAGGCGGAAATAGACAGCGAGCAAGAAGCAAAATAACTAAAGGCATTATGTGGTCAAAACGATGAGAAGCATAGAGACGTTTGGCAGCAGAAGATTGAATCAACTGTAGACATTTGATAGAGTAGGAAAGGAGGCCATTTGTAAAGAGTGATAACAAGGGACATCACAAGACGCTGAAATTGAGTAAAGGTAAGGACAGACTGAGCACTATCTAGATAGCACCAGGAATCAGCACGGAAACTAGATCTCATCGCTGGCCTCTAACTGGATACTGGCAATGAATATCCAGAATTTATTTAACCATAGCAGCTGGCATTTAAAAAAAAAAAAAAAAATCATTGACTTTTCTTTGATCCATATGGAGGGTAATTTTATCATCTTCTGTGTAGTTGATGTACATTGTTTTCATGTCACTAGCTCCTATTTTATAAAATCACATACAAGCAACGTTTATAAAATAAGGGCATAAGTGGACAACAGTGTGTGTTGAGCTAGCTGCAAGCACTTTTGCCTGCTCTGCGGCTGATTTAAGTACCCCTGTCTATTTATCAAGAATATGTGTAAATTATAGTATTTCATCATTTATGCATGTAAATTTATGCTCAGCCCACACTCCACCCATGTGTATGCCCACAAAGAAAAACTCACTATTGGCCCGACACATGTACTTACAGAATAGAGACTGTCTAAAGTATGCACCTCAGTGCCCAATGATGCATGCAAGCTATTGAAAAGACATGGGGGCTTGGGGACATGGGGGCATGGGGCCGCGGCTCCGATAACGATCGCGAACTGCTACCGCGGCTTTGTAAACAAGCCCCATGGTCTACACACATTCATTATTTAACCTCTTTTTTATACCATCTTTCTACAAGCCAGTTTACAGGTAACTCAGTACATGAACATTGAACAACCTTAGCAAACGGTGTACATTACATTGAGCATTAAGTTTAACAGTAATGCAACAAGTACAAGGTCATTAAGTTAACTATATACACGGAAATGGGGAGTAAAGTTAGTTGTGCGGTGGGAGGTTCTGTATTTTGGGTTTGGCCCAAAGTGCTCAAGGAATAACAGGGTTTTCAGATTCTTGCGGAAATCCCCAGTGTGTTGGATGGTGGTAGAGACACACAAACGGCATGCAACTTTGCACTTGTGTAATCCGGTCAGCAGCGATATTTAGCCACTAGCCAGATTGTCCCCCTGCGCTAATCGTAATGAGCGTGCCATGCCCACTCTCTACCCCAACCTACCTATTCATCAACCCAATGAACAACTAGCATGTAAATCAGCACGCTGTAACCGTCATGCTCCTATGGTACATTTACTGTAGGTCCTTGTGCACAGTTGGCAGTGCAAAAATGTGCATTAATTGCTTAGCACACTTTAGTAAAACAGCCCGTTAGATTATAAGCCCACCGGAGACAGTACCTGAGCATACGTCACCTCAAACTACTACTAGAAAGGTGTTTGTTAAATACACATACAGAAAATTATAAATATGTAAGATTAATTAGCGAAAATATTTTTTCACTCAGTGCGTAATCAAACACTGGAATTTGCTGCCAGAGGATGTAGTTAGCACAGCTGGGTTTCAAAGAGGTCTGGAAAGGTTCCTGGAGGAAAAGTCCATAAGCCATTATGAAAGTGGACCTGTAGAAATTCACTGGTTACCCCTGGGATAAGCAGCATGAAATATGTCTATGTATTGGGAACCTGACAGGTACTTGCAATCTGGATTGGCCACTGCTAGAAACAGGATACCGGGCTTGATGGACCTTTTGTCTGACCCAGTATAGCAAATTCTACGGGCCCGATATTCAGCGGTGGTGCCTAGCTGATCGAACATGGCTGGCTGCTGCTGGGTAGCTCGCAGGGCAGCGGCGCTAGTGAGGCACTGCCTGGTTAGCTTTGGCAGAGAAAGGCCGGCTCTTACTGTGTCTGATTTTCACCATGTGCCAATAACCGAGTAGTGGCTCCATAGCGCCGCTGCCCAGTTATCAACAGGTGCTGCCCTCGAAATGCCACCTGGTTGGTATCGGGAAGTGCAACGGCAGCAGCTGTGAATATTCAGTAGCGCTATCTATGTTACTGCTGTTGAATATCCCAGACAAGGGCATTAGCATGGTTAGCAGTTAGCTTATCTGCCCCCCCCCATGTTTTTATTTTCAAGGTGTTTGTCCTGCCTGAATGTGACCCAAAGAGCAGCACGCTGAGAGGAGGTGTTCCTGAAGGAGTGCTTAGAACAGAGAAGGAGAAGTACATTCACAGTTTTCATTTCTAAATCCTTCTCTGTACTTATCCAGCAAACTTCTACCGATACAAAAAGCAGGCGCAATGAAAATAACTGAAGAGCGTGGGTTAAAAGATACACACTAGTGCTGCAACAATGTGCGAAGCCTGCGTGTTTAACAGTTCCAGTATATCATCTGTTTAGTCAGTTAATATTTTACATAAGTTGGGATTTAGGATCTAATTCATGCCTTGCCAATAGTACTCAATGCTATGTTCAGGTAAAGTACCTAGGGGCCCTTGTAGTAAAGGCGTGCACTTACTGTCCGATTAGTAGCAAAACGAACATGCAGTAAATGCACTCGGTGTGTGCTAGCTGTCGGGGGTGTCAGCAGTTAACACGTGGATGTGAATGCTAACATGCAGAGCAATTACCATGGGACCCCCACAGAGCTATCATTAGATGCACTCTTGCTATCGCCACAGTGCCACTGAGCCTGCGGCAATTGCCCGTGCTCTAAGAGTGATCTGCTCTCAACACCTACACGCCATCCCTAACCCGCCCACTCACCATCCTAGCACGTGATGACTGATTGCCGTGTGTTTTAGAAGCTGGCAGTTGGCATGTTTGCACATTAGCATTTACCGTGGCCAGTTACCTTGCTAAAATGCGCATTATGCTGTTAGCAGTGTTTAGTAACTTCCCTGTCTCCAGAAGGCTTGCAATCTACGCAAGGGAGGCTTAAGTAACCACCCCAAGGTCGCAAAGAGCATTGGTGGGATCTGACCTCTTATTTTCGTGCTTCCCAATCTGATACTGAAATCACTAGGCTATTCCTTCACTTCTTCATGAAGCTGTACAAAAGCAGAACAAAAGTCCGATTTTAATCCCTATCCTTGAGTCTAATTTCCCTATTATAACCTAGAACATTTAACTGAACGTCCAGTATTCAGCGGCGGCTAATCCAATGGCTCGGAACATTAGTCCCGGATATTCAATTCCGGGACCAACTCCGGGTCCCAGCATTCAATATCTGGATTGCCCGGATTGCTGTGAAACTGACCAAACAGTGGCGATATTCAGTCGCTACCCAGTTAGCCTCAGTGGCGAAAGTTATGCCAGCCTTTACTGTGCCCGACTTTCACCGTGTTGCGATAACCTGGCAGCAGCTCAGTATTGCCACAGCCCAGTTATCGCCGGGCCATGCAACGGCGGCACCTGTTGGATATTCATCAGCACTAACCATATTAGCGCCACTAAATATCCCGGCCAAGGGGATTAGCATGGTTAGCAGGTCTGCTAAGCATGTTAATCCCTTTCAGTATCCGGCCCTGAGCACCTAAAAATAAGCTCCTAAATTTGTGCCCTATTTTCAGCCATACCTAGGAGCCTACGTTTTCTGCTGAAAAGTCATCGCAATTTAGGATCTTAAAATGCAGGCTCCTAAATTTAGGCCTGCCATTCATTGCCTAGATTTATGAACCTCATTTAGGTTTTACTGAAATGATAAAGTGGCATAAAAACCCCATTAATGAAATAAAAATAAATAAATAACTAGTGCTGAAAATCGGTACTAAGCCCTTAACGTTTTTTCCCCACCCTAAATCCGCCCCCGTGGCCTCCTGCTTTTTCTGTTTCAAACCCACGTGTTTTATGCTCCTCAATTTAGGAGTTTAGAGAAATTTTAAGAAAATAATTAGGCGCTCGGCCCTAGTAGAATTTCTGAGGCCAGTTTAGGAGCATAACTCTAAATCTTAGGAAGATTAATCCTTTGACTACAAGACCCATTTTTGCTCTGTGTGCTGGCTTTAGCTTTTGCAGTTTCAACATACAGATACAGTCTCTTCTCTCTTCATTAATACCAAACAGTATTGCTTTAGTGATAAAAGATGATGGATCATAGAGCCGTTAGCTTAATTAGAGCAACTGCAAAGTGCACACTTCAGCCTACATGGTTGCCACATTGTTGGTTTAAGTAATTTTATCATATCAGCTTGGCTAAACTAATGTCAACAACTTGCTGTTTTTCTTCACTAGTAAGTAATTTGGTACTGAAGCACTGCACGTTAAATAGCATAAAATCCATGTATTCCACTGTAGTCATCTGAAATTGCAGGACCCTGAATATCCCTTTTCAAGCTTTGCAAGCAATAAATTGACCTTAGATCAATGAAAATGGAGTCTTACTTAAACAGAGGTTTGTGCAGAGTCTTGTTCCTTAGAAAGATGTTCATCAAGATGCAGTTCCTCTATCTACATTTATATTTGATATTTACTTATAGTTTGTTTTTCTCGGAAATAGACCTGGAGGGTAATTTATAAGGTCTGGAGGCCAAGCAGGTTCCTATCATGAGTCTATTTTATAAAGACAGGTAATGCTCGAGGCCCGATATTTAAATGCACTTATCTGGATAGCAGCACCTGCTTTTTGGGTCTTACTAGCGGTTTTCAGTGATGTTATTGGTTGGTGCTGCTGAAAATCATCCTGACTGCCCTAGCACTATGGGCCTGATATTCACTTAGTCGGGCTATGCGCCCTGTCAGCCTATAGCCCTGCCCACTGACCTCTAAATTAGGATATCCAATGCCGCGGCAACGACATTGAATATCTGAGTTTGCTGCTGAGGGGATGCAGACGCAGAGCCTAAACAAGTGTGCGATATTGGACCACTACCAGGTTAACATCTGCAGCTAGAATTAGGCGAGGCAAAACAGACCAATATTGCTTCTACCCGATTACCGTCAATCTCTGCCCCCGCTCCACCTCGGAACACCCCAACATTCCCCGATGCTAACTGGATAGCATTGGGGCACATAGGGGACATAGATGGGGATAGTCAACGGCACTATCCATGTAGGTGACATTGAATATTCCCGTCTAAGGCATTTACATGGCTTACTTGGCTGTAAACCGTGTAAATGGCTTTCAGATATCGGGCCCTATGTGTACAGTGCCGGGGCAGAGCATGGGCAGCCTTGGAGATTATCTGGATAACATTAAGATGCCCAAAAAGCTATCCTAAATTATCTGGATATTCAATCTGCTATATCGATATCTGGATAATTTCTGGTGCTGATCACATGACAGGGGTTATTTTAGAAGTATTCCCATATCTAAAAAACAGGACTGACGTGTTGAATGGCATGTAGTACATATGCCAATGCCTTTTTAGAACACGGTCTTTGCAAGTGTGGGTATACTTATCATGTTTAAAATCCCTGGAGACATGGGGATGGGAAGTGGTTTGGGTGGGCCTACAATATATACATGGATTCCCCATTTCACAGATGGAATCTATATCTATTCCAAAAATTATATTTGCTGGCATTTACAGCTACCCTGAGGCACGTATAAATGCCTGCTGGTAGGGGAATCTGTGAATGTTGTTCTGACTCCCTTGCGACCTCGATCTCCCCCCCAATCTCCCACCCCATGCAGTCCCTTCTTCCACCTCTTACAACATCTGATTCTCCCTATTCCACAAGACATTTGATCCCCCCAGGGGCAAAGCCCACCCTCGGCACCAACACCCCACTAATCCATACCCTCCCAGCAACATTGACCCCCCTGAGATCCCCTCCAGCAGTCCTCTACCCCCCATCCCAATCCCCCTTACCAGGGGTCTCTGGCGTCTAGTGGGAGCAAGAGCAATGCTCCATATGCAGGCTTCCAAAATGGCACAAATGACCCCTGGTGGTAATCTCATGGTACTGTCACTAGGGGTTATTGGCAATATTTTGAAATGTGGCGATGAAATGCATGAGCCAGAGGTATTGTTCCTGATCCCACTAGACATCATGGACCTCTGGTAAGACTAAGGAGGGGGGATTGTGGGTGGGGTCCTGATGAAAAGGGATGTCCAGGGTGGTTGGCATTGCCAGAGGGTGTTGTATAGAGGGTGTTAGTGCTGAAGGAGTACATTGCTTCTGGGAGGGATTGGATGGTTTTAGGGGGGGGGGGGGTTGGGGAATTGGATGTGATGGAAACTGGGAGGTGGGAGGAGGAATCAAATGTGGGAGGTCAGGGAGAGGAGATCACAGTCCAGGACAATGTGGGGACAACACGGGAGAGGAGAGTGAGGTTGGTGGGGGAAAACTGGTGATGCTGAAATGGGTTCATGTAGATATCAAAAGCAGTGATACATGTGGTCTTTGGCAATTCACTTTACCCTCTATTGCCTCTGGTGAAAAATTAGATGATAAGCCCTCTAGGGATAGGAAGGTACCTACTCTGCATGTCTTGAACTTCAGAGAAAAGGCATGAGTCAAATCCATTCTTAGTGAATCACTGCAACTGAAATTTAAAAAAAATTGCCCATTGCAGCGTGACTGAATATTGACCTGTATGTATCTTCATAAAATACTAAAAGCATCTAAAATGTGGCCACATACATTTATTATACCTCAGCTCCTAAAATACACAGCTGAAATCTGCCCATCGGCGTCTATTTTACAGTATATCCCATGTATGTACTTCATGACTTCATCTGCACTCTGCCAGAACTCCTCCCCCAATGATGTCAGCGTACAAGTATGTGTATATTTTTACGTGGGAAGTAAATTTATAAGAAGGCATTTCACATACACACATGAAAAATCCTTTATAGAATTACCCTCTAGAGGCATGTTTGTTAAACTGCTTTAAGGTTTTGCAGTTCGCACGCGTGAACTGCAAAAGTTAAACCGCAGTAGCAACCAAACCTCAGCAGTAATTCTAGGGGGCATTCCAGGTTGACGTGTTAGTCCACTTCGATAGTAAATAACTAAAAATATAACAAAAAAGAACATGAGGCAGGGGTTCCCAACCCAGTCCTCGGTCACACCTGGCTCGTCAGATTTTCCAGATAACCAAAATGAATATGCATTTGAGAGATTTGCGTATGATGGAGCCAGTGCACACTGATCTCTCCACGCAAATTCATTGTGGTTATCCTGAAAACCTGACTGACTACGGGTGTCCCGAGGTCTGATATAAGGTGATACCTTTATATTGGACTAACTTTAATACATTTTTTGACTAACCTTCAAAGGCTGAAACCTCCTTCTTCACATCAGAACATTATGAGCAAAAGATGACATATATAAGTGAAACACTAACGCATTTTAATGAGAGCGTTATGGAGAAAAGGTGGGGTCGGAAACAGTGGGAGAGATGAAAGAGTGATCAGAAGGTGACAACACAGTATTAAACTATTGTTTATAACCTCAGAGAAAGCCCAAATCTTTGTTAAGCACTTTCAGGGGCAGTTTCTCCAAATGGGATAGTTTTGCACATACCATGACAGTCATGAACCTCACTCCTAAGCCAGGCTATGTGGAGTACAATTTCAGTCTTTTAAAGTTACTGCAAATCTGGGCATAGTATTTCTATCATGCCAAAAGAGCCTCCTTCTGGAGTTTGTAAGATGTAACATATATGGGTAATTTATCAAGGTGTGCTTGAAAATTCCTTTTAATAAAACCTGTAGCAACCAATCCAATGGGAAGCATGTCTATACCCTTCTACTACGTTTTCTTAGTCTCTGACTTCATTGCTTGGTACTTAAAGATCTTTCTCCACTCAATAATCGCTTGGCACTAAAACTTCTACTATCAAATTTGTTCTCATGTTCTCCTTCATCACAGTGTCTGGTCTTCTGGCATCCAGCTTTTTCTTGATAATGTCTCAGGTGACCATTTTCCACAATTTTCTTAAAGCCGTGACCCACTGTTTTGCCGGCACAGCAACCACATTGTAATATTTGCAAAATCTCCAGTGGATGACATGTGCCACCTTATTGTGTCTTTCCGTGTAGAGATTTTCTACCATCAGCATTCTGCAGCCAGCTGCGAGATGAGTAACTATTTCCAGCTCTTCCTTACAAATCTACATTTGTCAGTTTTCCCAGTTAGAAGAAACGTTTAGCAGTGGTGGCTAGCTGCTGCTGCTGCTGCTGCTGAACTTTAAACCAGATATTCAGTGCTGAGGCCATATCTAGCTGATGGTGTTGAATATCCCAGATGGCCAGATAGCATGGAAGCTAATGGGACAGCGACAATATTAATCCTGGTTAGTTTTAATGGTGAAAATTAGGACAGTCTTTCAGGTGCCTAACTTTCACTGCTGAGAGATAATTGGCTAGCGGCTAGCCAATTATCCCCAGGCACCGGCTCTGACCCACCCCTGGAATGTCTGATGCTATCAGGTTAGCACTGGGGCATTTAGTATAGACAAAAATCACTCCACCAGATCTGCAAACTCAAAATCTTTCCATTTTTTTCTTCTTATACTTATTCGAGAAATATTTATATCCACCAAAAAGGGAAAGAAGGTGAAAAGGATCTCATGAGGTCAGAGTTTTAGGTGTTTGGTAAACATTACTGAAACCTTTACTCATCCTAGTCACATCAGTGACCTTAAAAAACTCCTTCAATAGGTGCATCTTTATTAATCCAAGACACTTTCAATTCAGATTCAAATAGTAGGATATTGACCTGAATTTCCTCAGAGCATGCAAGCCGGAAACTATTCAAAACCAAATGTACATTAACTTCAATTACTTAGCTTTAATGCACTGTTACTTCAAAGCTGTCCTCGTCCAATCTCCCCAGTGCCACTCTTGACATCTAGCCAGGCGTTTTGCCAGCTGCTTCCACAGGGGGGGGGGGGGGGGATGACACATTTTAATCCTTCAGAAAAGGCTGTGAGGGAAAATATGAATTAATCAGAACCAATTAAAGCAACACATACACACACCCCTCTTCATACAGAACTACACCGTTAGAGATTAAGGCAAGATGCCTTCAACTTGAGGGAAAATTTCTCACAATCTCACAGATATCACAGTTTTATAGCCCCAATTCATAAAGTCAAAACATATCACCATCAGAACCCAATTAAGCAAATACTGCTATAGATACCACAAAGCCGTAGTGTCTCATCTATATATATCGCAAAACTCCATGTCCCCCCCAAAACACCAGGCAGGCGCACAATTATATAGCCCATCCAATTAGGTAACCCATTCATTCACCAGTGGTCACCCATCTGGATCCACATATGGACCAAACTAATTTCCGAATTTCACCTTACTCCTTAAGCTTGGCTCAGTCATCCAGTCATATCCAATCCCAACTTGCAACTGTTCAACCCCAGTAAAAATGAATAACCTTCAATAAAGCGAACACAACACGGCCCTCCCTCCAGTCAATTTGTGCATTTAAACCTCCTGGGGATACAGTTTGTAATCGGAATATCTATTTTTGTTCACAGAGCAACAGATAGCGCTCCAATGAGAAAATTGTCCATTTAGCTCTACTCTTTATTTTTTATCTTTTAATCAGCTCTTAATCCACTAATGCTAAGGGGTATGTTTACTAAACTGCGGTAATCGTGAATAACGCGCGTAACGTACACTTAACGATCGTTCGCACGTCATAACGTGCGTTCTGTCATGCGAACGATCGTTAAGTGTACGTTACGCGCGTTAACCGCAGTTAACGATCGTAAACCCCCGTGGCGCGTTAAAACACCGCAGAAGGTGGAGAGTGGGCGGAGAGAAGGGGTCAATGGGCGGAGAGTGGGCGGGGAGAAGCTCCCCTCACACTAACGCGCTGAATTTCAGAGCTCAATTCCAACGCGAATGAAAACCTGTCGTTAAAGGCATATTAAAGGAAGAGAAAACATTTCCGTCAGCAATGTACAGCAAAACCGGGGAAACCTACAAAACGTGAGCAGTGTGATACATGTGCACAGAACAAAATGTCAAATAAAACTTTAAAATGACCACAAGAAACAGTGTAAAAATTATAATTCAGCTGGGAAACAGTGATAGCAATGGGCAACAATAAAAAACACTCCTAGGAAATCTCCAAAAAAAAAGAAATGATGTTTGGAAGGGTCTACGCTCCGTAGACCCTTTCAAAAATCATTTCATTTTATTGGAGCTTTCCTGGGAGTGTTTTTTAATGTTGCCCAATGATATCATTGTTGCCCAGCTTGGTTATGGGTGTTTGCCCCTTTTTTCGAGGTCTTTTTTGAGGTTTATGTGCACTTTTGTCTCCATACAAGGTAAATGAGCCCACAGTACAATGGTGCAGAGCAGGGTTTCTGACTCGTCAGGCCAGTTTTCCTATCTCCAGGGACTGCACTGTCTCTGTGGCCACAGTGTGGTGCAACAGACACACCCAGTGCCTGTAAGACCAGAGGGTCATAGGTTCAAATCCCAGCTGGGGCTCCTGCCAACCCAGTCCCCATAGTTTTACCCACCACTAAACAGTGATAGTAAAGACACTCCTTTATTGCAGAGAAAATATGCATGGTTAATACGCCTATATTTTACCACACCAAACACAGACACCATAAAGAGGCGCATTACCTAGAGCAGAGTCCCGCAAATGCAGTCCTGGAGGGCCCCACACCATTCAGGTTCCATGCTGCCTCTAATAAAGATGCCTGTGCTGCATATCTATGCACCACCCCCATGGTATGCAGATGTAGCTCATGCATATTTATGAGGGACAGCATGAAAACACGAACAGTGTTTGGAACACCAGGACTGGAGTTGGGAAACTCTGCCGTAAAGCAGCAGCCAACAGGGGCAGACACACCCACACACACACACACAGGCCCCATTGGCCAATGCCTCCTGGAGAGGCAGGACATTGGGCCCTGCCTGTATCTCCCAATACTAGCAGTTGCATACCTTAGCAATGCCACCCTACACCTGGGTATATGGGTACACAGCTATCAAACGTTTCCTATGATAACTGGCAGATATCAATTCCTACGTTAAGCACATTTTGCTCATTGAGCCCCACCATAACAATCATTCTGATGTCTGCGGTGTGTGCTGCAGGTCTGGTCTCTGATAGTGTTTACCACCCTGGGGAGTGACCCCCAACAGTATTGCGTACCATATCCATGCCTGTACTGTGCCCAGGACTGGTGTGGTGGGTATGGCTGCTGAACACCTCTATAGTAGCACCATGCTGGCATAGGTGTGGGGGTGGGTGTCTGTCTATCCAGTGTGTGGTGGCTGCAAACACCTTCCACAGCCCACACTGCCAGCAATGTTGCCAGTATTGGGCTGCCAATGTGCATAATGAGAAGCAAGGTACCATGGGTATAGGCTGGACAGGGTGGCCTGGCCAGGGTGCATCTGCACAGGGCATAGGGCACTGACTGGGACATTTTAGTGCCCGGCCACCACCTACACAGACAGGGTGACCTCAGTATGTCCTGCTGAGAGATCACTCTCACCCTGACTGTGCAGTGACCACAGCATGGCTAGGCACCTCCATAGTGCTATATAGTATTTCTCTCATGCTGTAGATATGGGTTTCCTTTTGGGGCCCAGTCACTGATTTATCTGCTTGCTGTGTATGCTGACATCCCAGTTCTGGGTGCATGCACTATGGACTAACTAGCAGGCTGTTTGCAGCTGGTATGTGTCTTAATGGAGTGGCTTGCAGGGTGCAGCGGCTGATGACTTGCAGCAGGAGCATATCAGATAGTGGTGGGGTGCAGCTTACCATATCCAGGCCTAATGTCTGTCTGCTATTGTGTTATGGCTGTGTACAGAGCTGCATTGACTGCCCTGTGGGGTGTCTGTTTCTCAGCAGGACTGGGGTTGATGTCCCCCTCTACTGCCACCTTTGCAGGGAGGTAGAATGTGGATCTATTGTTGGGGGACCCTGTTTGCTGCCCTGGGGGGGGGGGGGGGGTGGTGGTGGTGGTGGTACATGGGCCACCTAGGGGTCCATGGGGGCTACACCTGACTGAAACAGACTGAGATATCCAAGGTGTTTCTGCAGAAACTACCTATCTCACACATTAACACTGCTTTGGACCTACGCTATGCACGGTGCTGTGGACCTGGTGCTGGGCGCCTCACTGCACCCTCAGGGTGAGCACAGTACCCGCACAATGTGACGGTGTGTAGCTACTCTGTGCCAGTACAACACACGGTCAGTACCCCCTACAAGGCCGAGGTGCTGTGGGGGTGCACATGGTCACTTCCCCCTACCAGGTCGAGGTGCTGTGGGGGTGCATTCCCCATGGTGTGTATCTGTGGACAGCTGATTTGCATGTGCAGTGCATCATGGGTGTGACTGGCACAATCCAACCCTGGGAAAATCCAGCACCTGCTCACAGGCTCTGATAAACCATAGGCCAGGGGTGGGGAACCCTGGTCCTGGAGAGCTGCAGACCAGTCAGGTTTTCAGGATATCCCTAATGAATATGCATGAGATATATATGCATTAGAGATATCCTGCCAACCTGACTGGTTTGTGGCCCTCCAGGGCTGGATTTGGAGACCCCTGCCTTACACCTCTGTCATTTACGATTGTGAGTGGGCAAGGTGCAGATGTCCTAGACATCGAAAGGGTATATAGAATGTGTCACATTCCTCCTCGATTCTCACCACCACCAAAAAGTTGTCTAATAGACAATATTTTGGTGGTGGTGAGAAGTGAGGAGGAATGTGACACATTCTATCTAACCTTTTTGATGTCTTGGACATCTGTACCTTGTCCACTCACAATCTTAAATGACAGAGGTGTAAGTCAGGGGTCTCCAAATCCAGCCCTGGAGGGCCACAAACCAGTCAGGTTGGCAGGCCATCACACGTACATCTGTTAGCATAATGCATAGGTGCAAGACACCCTAAAGCAGGGGTGGGGAACCCTGGTCCTGGAGAGCCGCAGACCAGTCAGGTTTTCGGGATAGCCCTAATGAATATGCATGAGATATATATGCATTAGAGATATCCTGCCAACCTGACTGGTTTGTGGCCCTCCAGGGCTGGATTTGGAGACCCCTGCCTTACACCTCTGTCATTTAAGATTGTGAGTGGGCAAGGTGCAGATGTCCTAGACATCGAAAGGGTATATAGAATGTGTCACATTCCTCCTCGATTCTCACCACCACCAAAAAGTCAGGTTGGCAGGATATCTCTAATGCATATATATCTCATGCATATTCATTAGGGCTATCCCGAAAACCTGACTGGTCTGCGGCTCTCCAGGACCAGGGTTCCCCACCCCTGCCCTAAAGAGTCTGTAATATAAGGTGCCCACGCTGGTAAAAACACATGTACCCACGCACGATTGTATGCACGGGGCTACGCCCGTACCAACGTACGCAGCCTCGCACGCACCAATGTACCTGGCTAGGCACATTCCGAGGGTGTGTTTCTGACACCACTACTCCACGTAAAGAAAAACATGCCTTCTCATTCCCTATGTAATATACAAGGTGATGCCTGGGCCATCCTTCTGCATTAGGCACACTGGGGACTCGAACCCATGCTGCCTGTAACAGTGGTCAGTACAGTAACCATTGTGCTACAGCTCTGTTTCCGTGCTTTGTGTCTGTACGCCTTCTTACGATTAACGTGCAGTAATGCGCCACGGCGCCCTGTAACACTCGTTAGTTTTTGGAACGCGCGTTAGTGGTAACGATGTACCGCCCATGTCCTTATTTGGGGTTTCTGTCACTACCGCGGCTCCTAACGCGAATTGCACTAACGCAGTTTAGTAAACATACCCCTAAGTGTAAGCTATCTGCTACATGGCCCATTTTATTTCTGTAGGTTGTGTGGCAGATAGTGTGCACGAAAAGGGGCTGTTTGTGTAAATAAAATATTTTTAAAAAACAGCCCATATCCCTTTGAAAAGTTTTCACAAGATGCTCCAGATATTTGTTTTGCAGGAGCTGTATGTTTTTTTATAACACAGTCATTGACCAAGAGTACAACATGCCATTTAGTCCTGCAACACAGTCCACTATGCAAGAATTTAACAAGGTGAAGTATTTTCTGCCATTTGAATTTTCTTTCCCCGTGCTGTCAAATACCTCCATCATTCATAAAGGCAGAGACTGTAACCTTGTGGCTGAAATACATCCAATGCACAGAAAGAATGGCTACTTAAGATCAGAAGTGGCAACTTTCATTTAGTTCTTACCTTAGTACCATCTGGCTTCTCCCTCTCTCTGAGTAGCAGTAGGGGTGGTGAGTGGTAGAGGAGGGTGAGTGTGAGGTTCGTTGTATGTAAGGAAATTAGGAGCACTTTTTAAATGTTGAATCATTTTTCACCCCGAGCCTTGAAACCAATTTCCAAACCAATCCCATTAGTTACTATTTTCTCTAATATGACAAAAATCTGAAACTTAGTAGCAGTTTTCATTATAGCAAAGGCTAAATATATGATACTGTATTAATGGGGTATCGTGCTAATGCGGCAGGCTGGGTAATTATAAATAAATTACTGTTAGTGAAGAATTGCCATTCCAATTTCTCGCTAAGCATAACATCAGGAACGAATAGCTTGTTTTCCTCTAAATATGGTTCTATATACTGTACATTATGAGGATTGCATGAAGAAGAAGAATTTTTCAATTTTTTTTCTAGCATCCTTAGCAGATATAGGGCTACACAGGATAGACTGGGAGGGGAGGTTGGCTAATAGTTAGAGCAATGGGCTGAGACCTAGGGAAAGCCTGCTTGTGCTGAAACTCCTTTTGACCTTGAGCAAGTCACACTATCTCCCATTACTTTGTTTATCCTCTTAGAACATAAGTTCTTTGGAGAAGGGTCATAATGTACCTGATTGCTTATCACCATTGTACAGCACTACTGTCTGGTAGCATTAGATTGTCCAGTCTATTTCTTTATTACATAGTAACATAGTAAATGACGGCAGATAAAGACCAGCACGGTCCATCCAGTCTGCCCAGCACGACAGCAAGAGTAGGTGCACCCGCCGCTCTGCCACTCCTCCCCACGTCCCTGTTTAGGAGTGAACCCACCACTCCATGTAGGACACCCCTGTTTGTTGAGAAATTAGATGGTTCAGTTTATTTTGATTTTATCCTGTTGCTGTAAAGGGATCCACTGTGTCTGTCCCATGCCATTTTGAATTCCGTCACCGTGTTTGCCCCCACCACTTCCATCGGGAGGGCATTCCAAGCATCCATCACCATTTCTGTGAAAAAGTATTTCCTGACATTGCCTTTCAATTTACCACCTTGCAGCTTCATGTTGTGCCCTCTAGTTGTACAGCTTCCCTGTCGTTGGAAGAGGTTTGTTCATTATTTCCCTTCAAGTATTTAAAGGTCTGAATCATATCTCCCCTGGCCCTCCTCTCCTCCAAAGTGTACATGTTTAGGTCTTCAAGTCTCTTCTCATAAGGCTTATGACGCAGGCTCCAAATTATTTTGGTCGCCTTCCTCTGAACAGTTTCCAGTCTTTTTACATCCTTTACAAGATACGGTCTCCAAAACTGAACACAGTATTCCAAGTGAGGCCTCACCAGTGACTTGTACAGTGGCATAAGTACCTCTTCCTTTCTGCTGGTGATTCCTCTTTGTATGCAGCCCAACATCCTCCTTGCTTTTGCCCAGCCTTGTTGCATGGTTTTGCCACCTTGAGATCTTCAGAAATAATCACACCAAGGTCTTTCTCCTGATCCGTGCATACTAACCTCTCGCCCCTTTTCACGTACATTTCCCTTGGATTTCTGCTAGCCAAGTGCATGACTCTGCACTTCTTTGCATTAAATCTTAATTGCCAAGCATTAGACCATTCTTCCAGCTTTTGTAGATCTTTCCTCATGTTAACCACTCTCTCGGGGGAGTCAACTCTATTGCAAATTTAATGTCATCTGCAAAAAGACATACTTTTCCATTCAGTCCTTCAGCAATATCACTCACAAATACATTGAACAGTGCCGGGCCCAGGACCAACCCCTGGGGCACCCCGCTAATCACCTTCCCTTCATCTGAGTGAGCTCTGTTTACCATCACCCTCTGTCGCCTGTCAATCAACCAATTTCTGATCTAATTTACCATCTTAGGATCCATCCCCGAGCTACTGAGTTTATTGATAAGCCTCCTATGAGGAACAGTATCAAAGGCCTTGCTGAAATCCAGGTAGATGACATCCATCGCATGTCCTTGATCTAGCTCCCTGGTCACTCAGTCAAAGAACTCAATCAGATTTGTTTGGCAAGATCGTCCTTCGGTAAAACCATGTTGCCTTAGGTCTTGCAAACTGTTGGTTTTGAGAAAGTTCACTATTCGCTCTTTCAGGAGTGCCTCCATTACTTTTCCCACCAACACCGAGGTAAGGCTCACGGGCCTATAGTTTGACTCTTCTTCCCTGTCACCACTTTTGTGTAGAGGTACAACATCAGCCATTCTCCAGTCCTGAGGAACCTCTCCTGTTTCCAAGGATCTGTTGAAAACATCCTTTAACGGCCCTGCAAGAACCTCTCTGAGCTCTTTCAGAATCCTGGGATGTATCCTATCTGGTCCCATGGCCTTGTCCACTTTCAGTTTTGCAAGTTGTTCTAACACCTCATTTTCTGTGAATGGTGTGATATCTACTTCATTCCCATTTTTATAATATTTGGGAGTCACAGGTGGTCCTTCTCCAGGACTTGCTTTCGTTTAGCAATTTCGCTTTTTCAATGTCACTTTCCACCAGTCCGTTCGCAGCACTTCTGAGTCCTGCAATTCCACCTCTGATCTTCTTCCTTTCCCGAATATACCTGAAGAAGGTTTTGTCGCCACACTTAACATCATTAGCCATCTTTTCCTCTGCCTTTGATTTTGCTATCCTTATTTCTCTCTTTGTCTCTTTGAGTTTGATCCTGTATTCATTTCTGTGTTCCTCTGTTTGCAAGCTTTTGAATCTTGCGAAAGCTGCGGTTTTTGCCTTTATTTGAGCAGCTACTTCTTTGAAAAACCAAATGGGTTTTCTTCTCCTCTTGTTTTTGTTTACTTTTGTTACATATTTATTTATTGCCCCTTTTATTGCCACCTTTAGTTTAGCCCATAGCAATTCCACTTCCCTAATCTCCTTCCACCCTGTCAGCTCCTCCTTTAGGTACACGACCATTTTATTGAAGTCGGTGTTTTTGAAGTTTAGGACTTTGAGCTTGCTATGATTGGCTTGTACCTTGGCTTTTATCTCAAACTACACTGTGTGATGATCGCTGCTGCTCACAGAGGCACTCACGCAGACATTCGACACGCTATCACCGTTGGTGAGCACTAAATCCAGCGTTGAGCTTTCCCTGGTTGGTTCCATCACCATTTGTCTAAGTAACGCATCTTGGAGAGCATCCACAATTTTTTTGCTTCTTTCCAGATTTGCAGAAGGAGTAATCCAATCCACATCTACTGGGAGGAGTGGCTCAGTGGTTGGGACAGGTTACCTCAGGCCAGAAGGCCAGGGGTTCAATTCCTGCATGGGGACAAGCAACTTCAGGCCGGAAGGACTGGGGTCTCTAGTCCCAGGGCCACTCCTTGTGGCCTTGGGCAAGCCACAGCCCTCCATTGCCTCAGGTACACTTAGGGGTATGTTTACTAAACCGTCTTAACGTACGCTCTGCGACGTTATCGCGCGATAAGGTACCTTATCGACTGATGAAAGCGCCTTACTGGGTGATAAGGTACCTTAGCGCGTGATAACGCGCGCAGCGGCGCAAACGAGCACTGAAGGCGGAGAAAGGCTCCCGGAGGGCGGAGGAAGGCTCCCCAGGGGCGGAGAGAAGGGGTCAATGGGTGGAGAGTGGGAGGGGAGAGGCTCCCCACACACTAACGCTGTGAAATCCGAGGCTCAAAACTAACGCCAGTGAAACCCTGGCGTTAGAGCTGATTTAAAGAGAAAAGAAACCATTTCAGTCAGCAATGTACAGCAAAACCAGGGAAACCTACAAAAAGTGATAAGTGTGATACACGTGCACGGAACAAAAGGGCAAATAAACCTTGAAAATGTACAGAAGAAAATGTAAAAATAAAATAACCAAGCTGGCCAATAGAGATATCAATGGGAAACATCAAAAAACACTCCCAAGAAAGCTCCAAAAAAAAAGATATGAATTTTGGAAGGGTCTATGCTCCGTCCCCATACAAGGTGAATGAGCCCACAGTGTAATTGCGCTGAGCAGGGTTTCCGACTCCATTGGCCAGGTTTCCTATGGTGTGCACATGTTCCACAACAGCAGGGCGGGCATGTCAGAATGGGCACCTGGACAGATGCTGGAAAAGGGGACACAGAGGGCTGCAGGTGGCACATGCTGCGGTGCAGCTGGCCCACAGTGCGGACTAGGGTGATGCCTAGCTGGCCCATAGGAATGCTGAAACAGTAGAGCAGCCAGACAGCAACTGCTGAGGGCCCAACATGGGCATGAGTGTGCTTCCCACAGTGTCACGGGATAGTACCCGGCAGGTACCCCGAAGGGCACGGAACATTGGCATGCAGTGCTGGGGGAAAGCGTGGACAGCTATGCAGGCACCCCTACCCCAGAACCCACACCATAGGCAGCAGCCTACCCGCACACTGGATGGCCTGAGACTGCGCTCCACCAAGCCCCACCAGCAGAAGGGTATGTCAGCATGGTGGCAGAGGGATACTGGTGGTGGAGGGGGCAGTGGCAGCTGCCCAGAGCAGACCATGGCCTAGCCCTGTGTAGGTTGGTGCCATGCACTGCAACAGACAGGCTCTGTCTGACGAACAGTCATGGTATCACCAGGGAATGCACTGTCTCTGTGGCAACACAGTGGTGCAGTGCACACAGACAGTGTGTTCAGAAGCAGAAGGTCACAGGTTCAAGTCCCAGCTGTGGTTCCTGCCAACCCAGTCCCCATATTTTACCCACTACTAAAACGTGCTAATACAGACAGAACCTTTATTGCAGATGATGTAAACATGCCCAAAACACCTACATTTTACCCTACAGAGCACAGACACCATAAACATGTGCATTACCTATGCTGTCTCTAATAAAGATGCCTGTGCTGCATTTCTATGCGCCACCCCCATGGTATGCAGATGTATCTCATGCATATTCATGAGGGACAGCATGAAAACCCAAACAGTGTCTGGCCCACCAGGACTGGAGTCGGGAACCTCTGCCCTAAAGTTGCGGCCAACAGGGGCACCCGCACCCACAGGCTCCATTATCCAATGCCTCCTGGAGAGGCAGGATGTTGGGCTCTGCGTGCATCTCCCAATACTAGCACTTGCATACCTTAGCAATGCCACCCTAAACCTGGGAATACAGTACACAGCTATCAAAAGGTTGCTATGATTACTGGCAGATAACAATTCCGAGGTTAAGTACAATTTTCTGCATCATAGCAACCTTTCTGATGTCTGTGGAGTGTGCTACTGGTCTTGTGTCTGACAGTGTTTACCACCCTGGGGGGTGACCCCAACAGTAATGCATACTATAGCCATGCCTGCACTGTGCCCAGGACTGGTGCGGTGGCCAGGGCTGCCAAACACCTCTATAGTTGCACAATGCTGGCATAGGTGTGGGGAGTGTGTGTCTGTCTATCCAGTGTGTGGTGGCTGCAAACACCCTCCACAGCCCACACTGCTAGCACTGTTGCCAGTATTGGCCTGCCAATGTGCATAATGAGGAGCAAGGTACCGTGGGAATAGCCAGGATAGAGTGGCCTGGCCTGGATTCATCTGTACATAGCATAGGGCAATGGCTCGGACATTGTAGTGGCTGGCCACCACCTGCACGGACAGGGTGGCCACAGCATGTCCTGCTGGGAGATCACTCTCACCCTGACTGAGCAGTGACCATGGCATGACTAGGTTCCCCCATAGTGCTATATAGCATTTTTTTCATGTGATATTTATGGGTTCTGTTTTGGGGCCCAATCACTGACTTATCTGCTTGGTGTGTATGCTGACATCCCAGTTCTGGGTGCACACATTTCCTCTGGGAACATGCACTATGGGCTAGCTAGCAGACTGTCTGCAGCTAGTATGTGTCCTGCTGTAACCCCTTGCAGGGTGCAGCGGCTGGAGGCTTGCTGCTGGAGAATGTCAGATAGTGGTGGGGGACAGCTGTGCATTTCCAGGCCTACGGTCTGTCGGCTATTGCTTTATGGATGTGTACAGCTCTGCATTGCCTGCGCTGTAGGGTGTCTGTTCCCCAGCAGGACTGGGGTTGATTTCCCTCTACTGCCACCATTGCAGGGAAGTAGAATGTGGATCTGTTGGTGGGTGATCCTGTTTCCCCACCCTGAGCCTCAGAGGGTGGGTTGTATGGTGGTACATAATCTTCCTATGGGTCCAAACACCTCCCTTCACCTACATCATGTAACCATGGCACCAACACAGGATATGCACTATTCTTGGTGCATCATAGCCCGTAAGGGCTAGACATAACTGAGAAATACAGAAGGACACAGATGTATCCTAGGTGTGTTTGCAGGAAATATCTATCACACACAGTAGCACTGATAGGGACCTGCATCATAGCACATTTCAGCCATGAAAGGTGCTGTGGACCTGGTGCTGGGTGCCCCACCTCACCCTCGGGGTGAGCACAGTACCTGCACAATGTGACGGTCTGTAGCTACTCTGCCAGTACCACACATGGTCGGTTCCCCCTACCAGGCCGAGGTGCTGTGGGGGTGCATATCCCATCTTGTGCCCATCTGTAGACTGCTGATGTGCAGTGCATCATGGGTACTGGTGGGTTAACCCTATCCTGGTAACCACAGCAGACAGTTTGTGTGGTGACATGCAGTCCTTCTGCAGCCAGCCAGGGGCTTGTTAGCAGCTGTAGCCCACTGGTTACTTCACTGCCTGTGGATCCAGAGGTCATGGGTTCAAACCCATGGTGGGCTTATTTGATAAGGCTGTCCAAGGCATTGTCTATTTTTAATGTACATTAGTGCTGCCAGCAGAAACATCCTCAGTGTACTGTAACGATAAGGTGCCCCATAAGGCGACTTATAGGGCGCCCTATAAGGTGCCTTATCAGGTGTCCTCTAAAGCGCCTTATAGGGTGCCCTATAGGGGACATTATAGGGTGCCTTAGCGGACAGTACACTTTGGGGTATGTTTACTAAACTGCGTTAATGCAATTCGCGTTAGGAGCCGCGTTAGTAGAAGGAAAGCCAAAAAAGGACATGGGCGGTACATCGTAACTGATAACGCACAGTTGCGTGCGTTATTACGTGCGGCACAGCAACGATCGTTACAGCGCACATGCTGCTGCGCGCAAGCGTAAGACAGCGTGCAGACACCCAAATACAGAAACAGAGCTGTAGTACAATGGTTATTACACAGACTGATGGTACAAGGGTCATGGGATCGATTCCCCAGTGTGCCTAATGAATAAGGCTGGCTAAGGCGTCCTGTGTAACCCTTTGAAAGCCGACTGTAATATTTTAATCCACAGTCTGCAAGCGGGTTACAGTTTGCATATGTCAGGAAAATTGTACCCGTCCTATGAAATATGTTCCAATAGTGACGTTCTCTCTGACATGGCCATGTATTATATACCAGTTGATAGGAATATTTAGGCGATCCCTATAGGGCAAAGTGTAAGGCGCGCCCTATAGGGCGCCGCATAAGATGCGCCCTATAGAGCGCCGCGTAAGGCATGCCCTATAGGGTGCCGCATAAGGTGCGCCCTATAGAGCGCCGCGTAAGGTGCACCCTATAGGGCACCGCGTAAGGTGCCCCCTATAGGGCGCCGCGTAAGGTGCGCCCTATAGGGCGCCGTGTAAGGCACCCTATAGGGCGCCTTTTGAGCTACCCTAAGGTGACGGTACCCTGAGGGTGGTTGTGCTGGCAGCACTAATATACAGTAAAAATAGACAATGCCTAAGACAGCCTTATCAATGAACCCCACTGTGGGTTGTGAACCTATGACCTCTGGCTCCATGGGCAATGAAGTAACCAGTGGGCTAGAGCTGCTAATAAACACATGGCTGGCTAGAGGAGGACTGCACGGCACCACACCCACATTCTGCTGTGGTCAATAGGGAGATTACATACCACCACCCAACGCACCCTCTAGGGCTCAGGGTGGGGGACAGGATCTCCCGCCCACAGAGCCACTTTCAACCCCCTGCAATGGTGGCAGTAGAGGGGACCATCACCCCAGTCCTACTAGGGATCAAACACCCTACAGGGCAGGCAATGCAGAACAGTACACATCCATAACGCAATAGCAGACAGACGGCAGGTCTGGAAATGCTCAGCTGCCCCCCACCATTATCTGACATTCCCCAGATGCAAGCCTCCTGCCGCTGCACGGTGTTCCAGCAAGACAACTACTAGCTGCAGACAGTCTGCCAGCTAGTCCATGGTCCTGGAGGAAATGCATGTACTCAGAACAGGGATATCCGCATACACACCAAGCAGATAATTCATTGATTGGGCCCCAAAAGGAAACCCATAAACATCACATAAAAGAAAAACTATATAGCACTATGGTGGAACCTAGCCATGCCATGGTCACTGCTCAGTCAGGGTGAGAGTGACCTCCCAGCAGGACATGCTATGGCCACCCTGTCCATGCAGGTGGTACCGGGCACTACAATGTCCGGCCATTGCCCTATGCCCTGTGCAGATGCGGACAGGCCAGGCCACCCTATCCAGGCTATTCCCACAGTACCTTGCTCCTCATTATGCACATTGGCAGGCCAATACTGGCAACAGTGCTAGCAGTGTGGGCTGTGGAGGGTGTTGGCAGCCACCACACACTGGATAGACAGACACACACTCCCTCACCTATGCCAGCATTGTGCAACTATAGAGGTGTTGGGCAGCCCAGGCCACCACACCAGTCCTGGGCACAGTGCAGGCATGGCTATGGTACGCAATACTGTAGGCGTCACTCCCCAGGTTGGTAAACACTGTCAGACACAAGACCAGTAGCACACTCCACAGACATCAGAAAGGTTGCTATGATGCAGCTCACTCCGAAAATTGTACTTAACCTAGGAATTGTACTCATAGCAACCTTTTCATAGCTGTGTACCATATTTCCAGGTTTAGGGTGGCATTACTAAGGTATGCAAGTGCTAGTATTGGGAGATGCACGCAGAGCCCAAAGTCCTGCCTCTCCAGGAGGCTTTGGATAATGGGGCCTGTGGGTGCGGGTGTCTCTGCCCCTGTTGGCTGCTGCTTTACGGCACAGGTTCCCATCTCCAGTCCTGCGGTGCAAAACACTGTTCGGGTTTTCATGCTGTCCCTCATGAATATGCATGAGATACATCTGCATACCATGGGGGTGGCGCATAGAAATGCAGCACAGGCATCTTTATCAGAGGCAGCATGGAACCGGGATGGTGTTTGGCCCTCCAGGACTGCATTTGGGAGGCTCTGCTCTAGGTACTGTGCATGTTTATGGTGTCTGTGCTCTGTAGGGTAAAATGTGGGTGTTCTGGGCATGTTTATGTCATTTGCAAGAACGGTTCTGTCTGTATTAGCACGTTATAGTAGTGGGTAAAATATGAGGACTGGGTTGGCAGAAATCACAGCTGGGACTTGAACCTGTGCTCCTCTGCTTCTGAATACACTGGTTCTGTGCACTGCACCACCATGTTCTCACAGAGATGGTGCATTCCCTGATGATACCATGACTGTTGGTCAGATAGGGCCTGTCTGTTGCAGTGCATGCCACCCACCTACACAGGGCTAGGCCACGGTCTGCTCTGGGCAGCTGCCACTGCCCCCTCCACCACCAGTATCCCTCAGCCACCATGCTGACATGCCCTTCCGCTGGTGGTGCTGGTGGTGTGCGGTCTCAAGCCATCCAGTGTGCAGGTAGGTGGCTGCCTATGGTGCGTGTTCTGGGGTAGGGGTGCCTGCATAGCTGTCCACGCTTTCCCCCAGCACCGCCTGCCAATGTTCCGTGCCATTGGGGGTACCTGCTGGGTACTATTCCCTGTGACACTGTGGGAAGCACACTCTTGCCCATGTTGGGCCCTCAGCAGTTGCTGTCTGGCTGCTCTACTGTTTCAGCATTCCTATGGGCCAGCTAGGCATCCCCTTAGTCCCCACTGTGGCCCAGCTGCACCACAGCATGTGCCGCCTGCAGCCCTCTGTATCCCCTTTTCCAGCATCTGCCCGGTTGCCCGTTCCGACATGCCCGCACTGATGTTGCGGGACATGTGCCTGCCATAGGAACCCTGTCCGATGGTGGGGAAATCCCTGAGCAGTGCTATTTCACTTTGAGCCCATGCGCCTTGTATGGGGACGGAGTATGGACCCTTCCGCGATTTATATCTGTTCAATGGAGCTTACGCAGGGGGGGGTTGATATTTCTCATTGATACCACTATTGGCCAGCTTGGTTGTTGTTTTTTTCCAGTTTGTTGGGGTCGTTTTCAGTGTTTCTGTGCCCTTTTGTTCTGTGCACATGTATCACGCCTATCACCTTTTTTTGGTTTCCCTGCCTAGGCTGTACATTGCTGACACTTAAATGGTTTCTCTTCCCTTTAAAGTGCTTTTCCTTATCGGTCCTACAGTTCAGTCCTCCACCACTGGGTAGTGCACCTCCTCCTGCAACATGGAGACTGGACAAGTCAAACTTGTGACATCACCGGGTATATCCTGCTGGTCTTCTCCCATGATCCCCCAGTGTGTCCAGTCTCCATGCAGCATGAGGACGTAGTGAGCCTAGGTGCTGGGCTCACTTGAGAAGCAGTTTAGGAGCAGTTAGTCAGGATTTGATTTACCTTGCATTTCTTTTGCCCTTCTTTAGGTGTAATCCTGTAAATTGAATTCATTTTCATTTAATTTCATTTACTTTTACTTTATTTATTTTCACCTAGTCTGCCTTAGTGTAAAGGGGGGTTCTGTCCCTTTTCAAAGTTCACGCTGCAAGCTAGCCTCTCTGCTTGGGATTCTTCGGTCTCTGTGCCCGGTGATGATCTCTCCCCCAGGACTGTACGGGGGAGAGCTCTGTGGAACACCTGCATTTTGGCAGTGTCCATGCGGCAGATTCCCATCGCGGCGGGAGCCTCAGGCCGTTCGAGGTTCTTTAGCCGGTGGGCCGGGGCTCGCAGCGTCTGCTACTTCTGGTGGCGCGAGGCAGCAGCGTGTCTGGACAGCTCTTCACCCCGCAGCTACAGCGGGGTGGTAACTGCTGCATCCCGACGCCACAAGGGAGTCTCTCGAGTCCGCATGGAGGGGCTCTGAGCTCTTGCCGCCTCTGTGGTGTTTGGCGCCAAACGGGCCTGCTTCGGATTGGCGCCATTTTCTCGGCAGGGCTGAGGCCTCGTGGCGGAGAGCGGAGCAGCCCGCGTTTGAGCAGATGACGCTGTTCCACGCGGCTACACCCAGATAAGGACTTCCTTTTGCTGTTACTTTTAATTTTAATTCTAATTTTAATTTCCTTTTAATTTTAATTTCCTTTTAATTTCATGATAGTTTATAGTTCTTTGAATGCAATGTGATTGGTTTGGGTTTTACTTCTTGGGGGGTGCCTTTACCTTTGTCTGCATTCTGGCAGTTAGCGACGTCTGTCAGCAGCAGGTTTCCGTGCTAGGATTTGGCCATTCAGGGTCATCGGCGGCACAACCACCTACATATTGAGCCCTTTCTGAAATTGTCATTTACATAAGGATGCTATTTCCATGTTTATTCGCTTGGAAATTGTGCAGACAGCCTCTAAATGTCGTTATGCCATCTGCAAATTTGATCGCCATGCTTGCTGATCTCTTTTCCAGATCATTTCAGTGCAGTAGCTGTTACCAGATGCCAGTTCCAGTGCAGATCCCGAGACATTCCACTATTTACGGGTCTCCTGTGAGAAAACTGGCCATTTAGTCCTATTGTGTTCCTGTTTTTGATCCATTTCCTATTCTATAATAGCACATCATCTCCTTCCTCAGGAGAAGTTCATAAGGGGCTTTGTCAAGTACCTTCTAAAACATCCAGATACATATCATTTGGCTTACTCACATGTTTATTAACCCTTTGAAAAGACAGCTTGGTGCTGCTTTTCAGAACAAGTTCTATCATTTAACTGGCACTGAACTCAGATTCATTGGTCTGTAGTTTCCAAGATCGCCTTTGAAGCTCTTTAAAAAAAAACCAACCAATTATTTATTTATTTATTTATTTATTTTATTTAACATTTTTTCTATACCGCGCTATTAAAATCAGCGCGGTGTACATCGAACAAGAATACTGCAATGTATACAAACAACATTGAGTTTACAAAGAACAGGGAATTGAACATTAGTAACTCTTCAATCTTTAGAGATCATTAATACTAATGTTATGATTGAGCCTGGCTGATATTATGAATGATCACTATTAGACAAAAATTAGCTAGGTTAAGACACTTTGATTTGGTTTTCTGCACTATGTTATCAGAGCGCAGCTTGCCCATTTGGCGGGAACACTGCCCATCTGGGCCATCTGGGGAAAGGCCCCTGCTGGGGATCGTGAGAAGTGTTGCTGGATGGCACAGTCCGGGGCTTAGTGTTCCAGGGTCCTGGAAGGGTTGATAGCGGCAGTCAGGCCTCCCTGTCTTTGCTATGACGGTCACCTAGGTTCAAGCGTCCTGTGTTTTGGGTGACAGGAGTGGGACACCTGGACATGGGGTACTGGATGTTGGATAGGCTCATACTTCTTAGGTGCATTCTCCTTGAGTGCGTCTGCATGTCCGTGTTCCGTCTGTGATCTCATGCTCAGGTGATTGTTGCAGCAATGACAGAGATCGCTTGGGATATCGTGAGCGGGGTTGTCATGGTGTTGCATGGGGTTGCCAATGCAAGACGGGGCCATCCTGAGGAGTTTGGGCCTCAGTCATCAGCTTTCCCTTCGGTGGCCCGGCTGTCCAGGAGGCACCCCTCCAGATCCGCCGGTCCAGTTCTTCCCTGCCTCTTCTCAATGTGGGCAGGGGGGCTGGCAGATCTGGAAATTCACGTCCACTGCACGTTCTACTGTTTTACCTCTGTCTTGGGGTTCTGAGGTCATATATTCCCAATCATTTGTTTGGTGGGGTGCTGCTGTCTGTTGTGCAAGACAAGGTGGTCAACAGTCGGAGGCTGTCGTCTATTCCCCTTACCCCTGAAGGTGCTCACAATTTAAGTTTTTTGTACCTGTGGAGGTGTATGTTGTTAAAGGCTAGCAGGTGTACCTGTGGGACCAGAATCCTCGGTTCTTCCGACCTTCCGTTGAGGTGCGCGTGTGGGGTTTACTCCCTTGGTCGGCTAGCAACTTGCTTCACCCATTGGGCCTTCCCTTTCCTCAAGGCATCGTTGCGTCCCACTTCTTCGTGGGGGCTCGCCGCAGGGCCTGGAGTTATGCTCAGCCGGTTCCAGCCAGGGCTGAGTCCTTGGGGGGAGGCTCCGATCCTAACGATACAGGGAGTGCTGGGATCCGTTCAACTAGGTTCCTTCGGGCCCAGCGTACGTCGTCTTTTGCTGGCCGGTTTAGGTCTTCGGGTCGTGGCGGTGCTCCGAGAAGACCAGTAGGCTGCACAGTGCTTGTCTTGGAGCAAGCGCGGGATATCTGTAGGTTCATATTCAAAGCCGTCCGGTTACATGTCCCTCCATTGTGGAATGCTGTACTAGTAGGCATACTTCATATGCTGGGCTTACAAGTTGGCTTCCGCGCTGCTCGGCATCAGCCAAGGTGACTGCCAGTTTAGGCTGTGGAGTCAGCCTGGAGGAGGGGCCTTGCGTTCTCTGGACAATGCCCTGTTCGGTTGTGTGCCTTGTGGCCCTTATGGAGTTGTAAGAAGGGAAAAAAAAAAAAAGAATAATCAAACAGGAAAGCCTTCCTAATTGTCCCCACTTCTTTTTTATAAGGTTCTGTCCCTTTCTTCCGGGAGCTTGGCCGGAGCGTGGTTAGACTCAGCTACATTTTGGGGATCCTTTATGTACAAGGCGTTTTAGTGTACGCAGCACGCCCAGTGTTCCATCGTCTGACTGGAACGGTGCGCGGTACGTCAGCCGTGGCAGGCGTTCACGGACACGGTAGCGGATCGAGCTCTGTAGGTGCTGTCTGAGATCTCCGGGATGGTGGCCTATTTCGATCGGCAGGGTGGAGTCGGTCGGGTGGTCAGGGTGGCCCGAGCGAAGGGACAGCGTGCGCGGTTGAAGCCTTGGCAGCCTGCGTTTCAGTGGGGACACTGTGGTGGCGAATGTCCTTAGCGGGGTCCGAGTGTTTGCCGGAGGAGTGAGATTGCATCAGGCGGTGTGCGCGCCGCGTGTGCTCAGATGCGGTCAGCCCATATTGGACCTCATGGCGACTTGTCAGTCTGCGGCGACGGGTCGATGTTTAGCAGAGGACATATGAGGCTACTGGATAGCGTCGACGCATTGGTACGGGGCCGTGGCCCGGTCCATTCTATGCCTTTCAGAGGTCATAGTGAAAATGGCCGACTGGGTCTGGTTGCTAAGATATGTGCTCTTCATTAGTCAGTGGGGACCATTACCAGTGTATTCTGCAACATTTGCGTGAGCTTGCATAATCTTTACTTGCAACCAATCGAAATAACTGTCCAAAACCAGTTGATGCAGTCAATACTTAAATTTGCCTCGCTTGACAGTAAAAAAAAAAAAAAAGACATATTTATTTTATACCGATAGGTCACTCACAGCATATTTGGCGATTCCTCGTCCTGGTGTTAATCATGCAGATAATTTCTGCTCTAGTTGTGGTGATGTGACTTTTTTTTTTTTTTTTTTTTTTTTTTATATTTAATATTTATTATTATCACTTATCCATCCAAGCAAAATATACATGAATAAATGAAACAACATGGACAATACAAAATAATACAAGAAGAAATATCTTATAAATCCCCCAATATATTCCATAAACATTAGACCAAAAAATAAGGTAAAAGGGAAGGGAGGGGGGAAGTACCAGGCAAAAAAAAAACCCCAAATAGAAAGGCTAGCATTAAAATACAAGCCCTAACTATCGTTATATAACAATAACAATAAGCGGATAAGAGACTTAGGCGTCAGCCACATGGGAAGGTACCAAGACTTCAACCACACTCTCCTCTCTTACTTCCAGAAAGGCCAGCAGTTGTTTTGGTTCAAAAAACAAATACATCTTTTGTTTAAAACCCACATAACATTTAACCGGAAATTTAAGCTGGAAAGTGGCCCCCAAGGCCACCACTCTAGGGCGGAGAGCCAAGAAAGCCTTCCTTCTCAACTGTGAAGCACGAGCCAAATCAGGAAATACCCATACCTTAGAACCAAAAAAAACCTCACTAGCACTCCTGAAATACATTCGGAGGATATACATTTTATCTGACTCCAGGGCTAAAGTCACAAGGAGAGTAGGAGATGTGACTTTTACATCACAAAAAATGGCATATGACTGTGGCGGTTCAGAAAGCCTACAATTTATATTTTGGCTGCAGAATAAAAGATCAGGATAAAAGCTAGGCGCCACACATATGCTGCAATACATGTGTAGCAGATCTCAGGCTGTGGATGGATGGGAAAAGACCATCAAAGTCTTTTGCGGTTCCAATGATCTGGAGAGGGCCCATGGATCACGTCGGCGATTGCTACTTCTGCATGGTTCCTCCACTTCCGGAGGGCATATCCAGGTGATGTAAGCGGTTGTCCTACTGGCATTGCGTCGTGGGCGTGGCTACCAGAGTCTCCTTTCTTTTTTGTCACACCATGTAAGACTCCACATCTTCTGAAACAACGCTGGACTCTGGGGCACTTGACACCCTCTTATATGCCCTTGGTGGATCACGCTTGGTTTATTGCAACTCATTGCTTAGCTGCATTCCACATTCTCAATTAAAAAGACTCCAACTGGTCCAGGACATAGCTGTAGAGCTACTTTGTGTTGCAAAGAATAAAGCCCTTAAGAGGTGTGACAAATAGGGTGTTTGACGCTGGTGGTTTTTCCATTTCCCTCATTTTGCTTCCCACCTCTGTCTGGATGGACCTCGGTTCCGTTCTCCCTCGTGGAATCCGGCTGTGCCTGTTTAGTTGTCGGTTTGGGACTTACGCAAGAACACTTTGCTTGTAACCTGCGTTCCTTGGACCTTAGGTGAGGTTCCGTCGCTTTCTGGGAGGTCTCTTCGCTGTCTGTCCCTCCGTGGAGGCGGGTTCTGCGGGAGAGCAGCGGTTGCTAACACTTGACACACTGGTGGGGTCGAGAGCCAAGGGGGAGCTCAAGCGGATTTTTCAGGCGGAGCTCCGGTAGCCTTCTCAGTAGGTCTGTTTCTAGGGCGTTCAGTGTGTTTGCGATGGCGAGTTTGTCTTTCTGAAGCACTAGCGCTGCTTGGGGCAGAGTTCTGTGCTGTTTTCACCAGTGAAGAGGATCCAAGTGGGCTCTCGGTCATGTCTTCCTGGTTGGCTTACCGCCTGTTGACGTGAGGAGCGGGCTGGGGTCGGTGCCTGCTCTGTTCGTTTAGGGGCCGAGCCGACTGGATAGGTCCCTCCCAATGATTACTGCTCTGGTATATCCCAGTGGTGGAGGACTGAACTGTAGGACCGATAAGGAAATGGAAATTACACTTACCTGGTAATTGATGTTCCTTGAGGGAGTACAGTTCAGTCCTCATTCCCACCCGGGGATGGATGTTTCAGACGCGAAGCGTCAGTTCCGAGTATGCTTTCGGATCCTAGAGTCGGCAACGGGCTCTGATTGGCAGGTAATCGCGAGAGCAACCTTTTCTGCCTATACTCTTCCTTAGTTCTCCTTCCTTCTAGCTCTCTGTCTTCCGCTGTTTGGTGCGCAGGGGGACAGGGGCACGGAGGAGGGTGTTTTCGGCCTTTCTTTTTGGGGCCCTGTGATTTTAAAGTTGAAGTTTGAGCATAGCTTTGTATTTAGTACTTTAACTGGTTGTTTGTTTGCTCCTTTGAGTCTGCTTTGACAGTAGGTCACTGGGGGATCATGGGATAAGACCAGCAGGATATACCCGGTGATGTCACAAGTTTGACTTGTCCAGTCTCCATGTTGCAAGAGGAGGTGCACTACCCAGTGGTGGAGGACTGAACTGTACTCCCTCAAGGAACATCAATTACCAGGTAAGTGTAATTTCCATTTACCGGTAGGTTTTCATTCGCGTTGGAATTCAGCTCTGAAATTCAGCGCGTTAGTGTAATGGGAGCCTCTCCCCGCCCACTCCCCGCCCATTGACCCCTTCTCTCCACCCTCTCTCCACCTTCTGCGTTGTTTTACCGTGCCGCGGAGCATTACGATCGTTAGCGCGATAGCGTGCGCTATAGCGCGTTTACAATCGTTAATGCGCTACAGCGCACGCTATAGCGTGCTAACGATCGTTAACATTGTACAACATGCGTTATTTACGTTTACCGCAGTTTAGTAAACATACCCCTTTATAATGTGCCCTATGGAGTGCCTTATGCAGCACCTTAGGTTACGGCACGTGCGTGTGTGTTTGTTGGCAGCACTAATTAAACTACAAATAAAATGCCTCAAAACTCAATACTTACACGTAAAAGCTACTGGCTCAGCCAGCCTTATGGATTAGGCACACTGAGGGATCAAACTCATGACCCCTGTATTATCAATTAGTGTATTAACCATTGTGCTACACCTCTGTTTCTGTGTTTGCATGTCTGCGCGCCTACTTAAGATTACCGCACGTTAACATTCTTAGTGGCGTCTCGCTCAATAATGTGCGCAGCGCACATTATCGCGCGATAATCCCGTTTTGCTACTTTAAGACCGACACGCCCACTCCTTTTATGGCAGCCTGCACACTATCGCCGGATGCACGTTAAGATGGTTTAGTAAACATACCCCTTAGATTGTGAGCCCTTCGGGGACAAGGGAATAAAAAGTTACTGTTAGTATACATGTAAACCACACTGATTCTAAAGAGTGTGGTATAAAAAATAAATAAATAAAAACATCAGGTAGATTAAAGTCTCCCAATATGATTGCTTCCCCTTTTGGGGCTATCTTGGCAATATCTATAATCAATTTGTTATCTATCTCTTCAATTTGTAGACTACAGCAGTATGGATGACAGTGCCATCTCATCTTTCCAACACAATCCAGAGCACTTCTTCTTTTCCCCATGCCCCCTGCATTTCAGTAGCTTTAATATCGCTTTTGACATACAAGGCTACTCCTCCTCCTCTTCCATTTTCTCTATCTCTTCTGAATAGATTATAGCCAGGTATGACTATATCACAATCATGCAATTCATTTAGCCATGTTTCTGTAATGGCCACAATGTCCAAATTCATTTCCACCATTAGGGCTTCTAGGTCCGGAACTTTGTTGGCTAAGCTTCGGGCATTTGTGCTCATTGCTTTCCAGCATTTACCTGGCTTGTGTGTATTTAGCATTGATTTTGTTCTGCTTACATCTTCCCACTTGTTTTTGATGTGTGGTTTAAAAGTGTGGCTGTTTCTGATTTTAATCTGCTTTTGCAAGGGGTGACGTCCAGAGCTTGACCTTCTACATCCGTCACCCCTTTTTTCTAGTTTAAATGCATATCCACATATGGCTTAAATTTTTCACTTAGGATTCTTTTTGCTGATTTCTTATAGCCCCTATTTGTTACCTGACCCTTCTCTTTAGCTCTTTCCTCCTCTCTTATCTATCCTATCACACATTTGGCGTTCCTTTCTTTTTTTTTCCTTGCAGCTTTTATGTACTTTGTGCACCGCTCTGACGCAATTGCATTGAGCGGTATATTAAGCCTCAAATAAAGATAAAGATAAAGACAGAGAGATGTAGTCTATCAGCACAGTATAGTCTCTTGTTGTTCCATCTGTTACCCCAGTTGCCAATAAATCTGAATCCTTCTTGTTTGCACCAGGTCTGGAGCCATGTATTAAAGCTGTTAATGCGATGCAGCCTTTTTGCCCCCTTACAAAGCACAGGTAGAACCTCTGAGAATGCAACAGTGTTAGCAATGGGCTTGAGTTTCTCTCCCAGAGATTGGAAGTCCTTTTGGACTATAGAGGCAGTGTTTCTAGCCAGGTCATTTGTGCCCAAGTGGATAACAACATCAAGTTTGGAGTGTTCACGTTCTGTGCTAAGTACTTAACAATGTGGTTTGGGTTCTTGCTGGCTGAAGAGCCTGGGTGACACCTGACTATCTTCTCTCTTTTGAACTGTGTTTCCAAGTTGATGCCACTGATGATGGAATCTCCAAGTAGTAGTAGTTTGCTGTTTGGTGAGGTTTTCTTCATATTTGGTCCTTTAGCAGGAGATTGGGCATTGTCTGTCTCATTTAAGGGCCCTTCAGTTTCTTTGGATTGGGCATCCTCATTCGCCAAGGCAGAGAAGGCATTATGCAGGGATATCTCCTGATGCATAGGATGCCTCTGTGTCACAGGTTGCAATCTACCAGAACCCACTGTGATCCATTTGTTCCTGGGGTGTTTCATTCTTTGTGGGAGCGGTGGTGGACTTTGTTCAGTTTGTATCTTAGAAGATGTGCGCTTCATTGCAGCCAGTTCCTCCCTCAGTTCCTCATTAGCCAAGGCAGAGAAGGCATTATGCAGGGATATCTTTTGATGCTTGGGATGTCTGTGTGTTACAGGTCTCAGTCTACCAGAACCCACTGTGATCCACTTGTTCCTGGGGTGTTTGATGCTTTGTGGGAGCAGTGGTGGATATTGTTCAGTTTGTATCCTAGAAGAGGTGCGCTTCATTGCAGCTAGTTCCTCCCTCAGTAGGGTCACCTCCTTATGCATGGCAGCTAGGTCTTCCCTTAGTAGATTCAGTTCTTTATGCATGACAGCTGACCTGAGGCACATAGGACAAGCTCTGAGGTTCCAAATGATTTGTCTTGGAATGAAATGCCTCTGTATAAGTCTTTGGTGCGACCCCATTTGGAGTATAGTGTGCAATTCTGGAGACCGCACCTTCAAATGGATGTGAACAGGATGGAGTCGGTGCAGAGGGTGGCTACTAAAATGATTAGTGGGCTTCATTATAAAGCATATGAGGACAGACTTAAGGATCTTAATATGTACACCTTAGAAGAAAGGCGGGATAGAGGTGATATGATTGAGATGTTTAAATACCTCCGTGGCATAAATGTTCAGGGAGAGAGCCTTTTTCAATTGAAAGCAAGTTCTGCTACGAAGGGACATGGGATGAGGGTGAAGGGAGATAGATTCAGGAGTGATATGCGGAAATATTTCTTTACGGAAAGAGTAGTGGATCCATGGAATAGTCTCCCAGTGGAGGTGGTAGAGATGAGGACAGTAACTGAATTCAAAAAAGCATGGGACCAACACAGAGGATCTCTAAAGGTAAAAAGTGGACTGTTGTAGTTGTTGATATGAAAGCACAGACTAGATAGGCCATGTGGTCTTTTTCTGTCATCATGTTTCTATGTTTCTATGAAAGTACTGCAGTTATTGCACTGAATAGATGACATGCTGAATAAGCAGTCCTAGAAGGAGAAGAGGAAGAAGAAAAAAGGAGGAAGAAGATGTGGGCTCTAACCCAAGTTAAAGGGATAGATGGCAATGTATGCGAGTACTATATAGGCAATGCAGCCCCTGGGGTGGGTGGGGCGAGGGGTAGGGTGGGCAGGAACCTAAGTGTCTCTGGCCAGTAGGCTGTTCCTGAACTGGGGCCACCCACAGATAGCCCATATTCCCTGTAAAATAGTTATCTCCAAGTTATAATACCCTGTTCAATGTAATTTCAGTTTGTTCAATGTAAACCGCACTGATGCAGAATAGCGCGGTATATAAGAGAATATAAATAAAATAAAAATAAATAAAAGAGTTAACATTCCTTCACCAAGACCTGGCAAACAGCACAAATCAATTGATCGGACAGCCAGATTTAACACCGCAATGGCTAGCAGGAAGAGCACTTCTCCTTCCAAAGGGAGATCCAAGTGATGGTTCCAAAAATCATCAACCAATTACCTGTCTACCTACAATCTACAAGCTCTTCACTGCAATAGATGCTGACAGAATATATGATTATATTGAAAGACATCATGGCAGTAGAATATAAGCGAAACAAGAGGGGGGTATATGGAACCCAAGACCAGCTACTGCTAAGTAATCATGACTAGTGCTAAGAAAAGCAGAAATCTCAGTGAGGCATGGATTGCGTATAAGACAGCCTTTGATAGTGTCCCACACTCCTGGATAATACATGGGCTTGAAATATACAAAATAAATTATATCAAGTTATTATGAAAATGTGGCAAACCACACTCCATCTACAGTATGAAGATGGCTTGTTCATCATTCCTAACATTCCTAACATCAAGATCCAGCAAGGGATATTCAGGGAGACTCTTTGCCAACACTCTTGTTTTGCATAGCATTTAATACTTTTGAGTATGCTTCTGAAACCCTTTGGGGTAGGGGTTAACCTTAACCCTAAAGCAAAGATCTGGAGGTGACTTCACACTTATTTGTAGAAAACATGAAGCTCTACAGATGGGTCAGATGGAATACACCGAGAGAATTGGAGGAACTTAGTGAAACATGACCTGGTTTGGCTGCTGTTGGAAACAGGATGCTGGGCTTAATGGACACTTGGGGGCATGTTTACTAAAGTGCGGTAAACGTGACTAACGCGCGTTATACGATGTTAACGACCGTAAGTGCCGTATAACGCGCGTACCGACGCGCTAACGACCGTTAACGTCATACTACGCGCGTTAACCGTAGTTAACGATCGTAAAGCTCCGCGGCGCGTTAAAACAGCACAAAAGGTGGAGAGTGGGCGGAGAGAAGGGGTCAATGGGCGGAGAGTGGGCGGGGAGAGGCACCCCTCATACTAACGTGCTGAATTTCAGAGCTCAATTACAACGCGAATGAAAACCTGTCGTTAAAAGGCATTTAAAGGGAAGAGAAACCATTTCCGTCAGCAATGTACAGAAAAACCGGGGAAACCCACAAAACGTGAGCAGTGTGATACATGTGCACAGAACAATATTTCACATAAAACGTTACAAATGACCACAAGAAACATATTAAAAAGCATAATTCAGCTGGGCAACAGTGATAGCAATGGGCAACAAGGAACAACACTCCCTGGAAAGCACAAAAATAAAAAGAAATGATGTGTGGAAGGGTCTACGCTCCGCAGACCCTTTCAAAGAGCGTTACATTGTAATGGAGCTGTCCTGGGCGTGTGGTGTAATGTTTTCCAATGATATCATTGTTTCCCAGCTTGGTTATGGGTGTGTGCCCCTTTTTTGAGGTCTTTTCTGAGGTTTATGTATACCTTTGTCTGCATAAGGTAAATGAGGCCACAGTAAACCTGTTGCAGAGCAGGGTTTCTGGCTCGTCAGGCCGGTTTAACTAACCCCAGGGAGTGCACTGTCTCTGTGGCCACAGTGTGGTGCAACAGACACAGCCAGTGCCTGTAAGACCAGAGGGTCACAGGTTCAAATCCCAGCTGGGGATCTTGCCAACCCAGTCCCCATAGTTTTACCCACCACTAAACAGTGATAGTAACGACACTCCTTTATTGCAGAGAATATACACATGGCCTATAGTTTACCACACCAAACACAGACACCAGAAACAGGCACATTACCTAAAGCAGAGTCCCGCAAATGCAGTCCTGGAGGGCCCCACACCATTCCGGCTTCATGCTGCCTCTAATAAAGATGCCTGTGCTGCATAGCTATGCACCACCCCCATGGTATGCAGATGTAGCTCATGCATATTTATGAGGGACAGCATGAAAACCCGAACAGTGTTTGGAACACCAGGACTGGAGTTGGGGAACTCTGCCGTAAAGCAGCAGCCAACAGGGCCACACACCCACCCACAGGCCCCATTGGCCAATGCCTCCTGGAGAGGCAAGACATTGGGCCCTGCCTGTATCTCCCAATACTAGCAGTTGCATACCTTAGCAATGCCACCCTACACCTGGGTATATGGTACACAGCTATCAAACGTTCCCTATGATAACTGGCAGATATCAATTCCTACGTTAAGCACAGTTTGCTCATTGCGCTCCACCATAACAATCATTCTGATGTCTGCGGTGTTTGCTGCAGGTCTGGTCTCTGACAGTGTTCACCACCCTGGGGAGTGACCCCCCAACAGCCTTGTGTACCATATCCATGCCTGTACTATGCCCATGACTGGTGTAGTGGGTATGGCTGCTGACCACCTCTATAGTAGCACAATGCTGGCATAGGTGTGGGGGTGGCTGTCTGTCTATCCAGCAATGTTGCCAGTATTGGGCTGCCAATGTGCATAATGAGGAGCAAGGTACCATGGGTATAGGCCGGACAGGGTGGCCTGGCCAGGGTGCATCTGCACAGGGCATAGGGCAGTGACAGGCACATTGTAGTGCCCGGCCACCACCTACACAGACAGGGTGACCTGAGTATATCCTGCTGAGAGATCACTATCACCCTGACTGTGCAGTGACCACAGCATGGCTAGGCACTCCTATAGTGCTATCTAGTATTTCTCTCATGTGATAAATATGGGTTTCCTTTTGGGGCCCAGTCACTGATGTATCTGCTTGCTGTGTATGCTGACATCCCAGTTCTGGGTGCAGGCATCTCCACTGGGCACTAGCAGACTGCTTGCAGCTGGTAGGTGTTGTGATGGAGTGGCTGATGGCTTGCACCCTGGGAATATCAGATAGTGGTGGGGTGCAGCATACCATATCCAGGCCTAATGTCTGTCTGCTGTTGTGTTATGGCTGTGTACAGAGCTGCATTGACTGCCCTGTGGGGTGTCTGTTCCTCAGCAGGACTAGGGTTAACGTTCCCCTCTACTGCCACCTTTGCAGGGAGGTAGACTGTGGGTCTTGTGATGGGAGACCCTGTTTGCCACCCTCAGCCCTGGGGGAGGGGTGTGGTGGTGCATGGGGGCTACACCTGACTGAAACAGACAAAGATGTCCAAGGTGGTCCTGCAGAACCTACCTATCTCACACAGTAACACAGCTTTGGACCTGCGCCATGGCCGGTGCTGTGGACCTGGTGCTGGGCACCTCACTGCACCCTCACGGTGAGCACAGTACCCGCACAATGTGAAGGTGTGTAGCTACTCTGTGCCAGTACATCACACGGTCAGTACCCCCTATCAGGCCGAGGTGCTGGGGGGGTGCACATGGTCAGTTCTCCCTACCAGGCCGAGGTGCTGTGGGGGTGCATTCCCCATGGTGTGTATCTGTGGACAGCTGATTTGCATGTGCAGTGCATCATGGGTGTGACTGGCCCAATCCAACCCTGTGAAACTCCAGTAGCTGCTCACAGGCTCTGATAAACCATAGGCCATCACACGTACATCTGTTAGCATAATGCATAGGTGCAGGACTCCCTACAAGGTCTGTAATATCAGATGCCCACACTGGTAAAAACACGTATCCACGCACGTAAACAAACACGTAGCAACGCACGTACCGACGCACAATTGTACGCGCGCAGCTACGCACGGAACTACGCACGTATCAACGTACGTGGCTAAGCACACTCCGAGGGTGTTTTTATGACACCAATACTCAGCGTAACGAAAAACATGCCTCCTCTTTCCCTCTGTAATGTGCAGGGTGATGCCTTGGACAGCCTTCTGCGTTAGGCACACTGGGGACTCGAATCCATGCTGCCTATAACAGCGGTCAGTACCGTAACCATTGTGCTACAGCTCTGTTTCAGTGCTTTGTGTCTGTACGTCTTCTTATGATTAACGCGCAGTAACGCGGCACGGCGCCCGGTAACGCTCGTTACGTTTTCTAACGCGCGGTAGTGGTGACAATGTACCGCCCATGTCCTTATTTGGGGTTTCTTTCACTACCGCGGCTCCTAACGCGAATTGCACTAACGCACTTTAGTAAACATGCCCCTTGGTCTGTCCCAGTATGGCATAGTTAATGTTTTTTGTTCTTATGTTTTAAGTTCTAGCAGCTCCATTATCTGACCTTTTCAATGCTTCTTTAGAGTCAGAAGTAGTTCCTCTACATAAAAGCATAAGTAAGGATGAGGTCGAGAACTACAGGTCAGTTAGTCTGACTTCTCTGGTAAGTAAACTAATGGAAATGCGGCTAAAACAGAGGATTGTGAGGTTTCTGGAATCCCATGGATCGCAGGATCCAAGGCAGCATGGTTTTTTGAGAGACAGGTCTTATCAGACAAATCTCATATATTTCTTTGGATGACCAGAGAGTTGGACCAAGGGAGTGACCCAGATGTGTTGTACTGGATTTCAGTAAAGCCTTTGACACTGCTCCATACAGGCGACTTAAAAATAAATTGGTTAGAAATTGGTTTAGTGTACAGATAAATGACGCTCACTCTGCGAGAAAGATGTTACCAGTGGTGAGCTGTAGGGATCTGTCCTTGGTCCAATTCTTTTCAACCTTGGGAAAGATTATTGTACTTTTCATAAAAAAAGATTTAGGTAGAATTAAAAGTGGACCTGTCTGTGGACTGAAACATTTTGGAAGCTGCTAGGGGTGTGCAGCCCACAAATTTTCACTTTGTTTCATTTTTTTATTTATTTTTTAAAATCTCATACCATTTTCTCTCAATAGTGTGCACACTATGGAACAATAGCATGTATTATTCAATATGTATGAACAGTGCATGCTATTGTATAATAGTGCACACTATCGACGGGAACCAGGAAATGATGACAATGAATTGTCATTTCCTGTTTCTGTGAAATCACAGCTTTCATTTAAAATGAAAGCACATCCCTAAAAGTTGCATTCATGTGGTGTTTGCGGTTTATTTAAAGGAAAGCGAAGCACTGTACATTTTCTAAAATGCTGTCATGAGCAGTAAATTGGTTTACTGAGAAATTGCCAATAAAGTTTATTGCACAAGAATTGGTGAACTTTAGCGTTATTGTAGTTAGTTTGAGATGAGTGACAATCGTCTTATCCAGGATTGAGTAGATCCATGACTGTGCTGCAGAAATAGAACTAACTGCCATGTAACTGCAGAATATCCAATAAACTTTTCCAGTTTTCATAAGTTCTCACGTTTAGCACCTACTTTAGTCAGTACAGAACACTTAGGGCCCGATATTCAGCACCAGCGGCTAGTGTGATTACAGTGGCTTGCCGTTGGTGCTGAACATTAAACATTTATTCAATACCAGGGTCATATGCGTCCCCGGCATTGAATAGTTGCCACACAGCCGCAAAAACTAATCGGGCAGCGGCAATATCCAGCCACTGCCCAGTTAGCTTTCACGGACAAAGATATGCCAGCTTTCCCTGTGCCTATCTTTACCCGTGAGTCGCTAACCGGGCAGCGATGCAATATTGCCGCTGCTTGCTTAGCGATGGGTGCCGTCTCCACTCTGCCGCACAATGCCCATGACACGCTCTGATACTACACGGTCAGCATCAGGACATGTAGTGGCGTTACCCAGGAATATTCGAGAGCACCAAACATGTTAGTGCTACTGAATATCCTTATAAGCAGCATTTACACAATTTACAGGTCTGCAAACCATGTAAATGCCTTTGAATGTTGGGCCCATAGGGTTTAATTTTTAGATCAAAAGGGTCCACTGTGGAGCTGGGAGAAGGGGCTAGTGGGCCAGGGACAGGAGCAGCATGAGAAGAGGGGCTAGACTAGGGGATTAGAGTGATTGTTCTCTGCTCTACTCCAGATTCATCCCCCCCCCTCCGTCTTCCCTGTAGGCTGCCTGGAAGAGAGGGTCAGGTGCACAGAACCCTTTCTGCTCTGGAATCTGAAAGGAAGGGGTGCATCTGAGTTCCAGGCCATTCCCCCAGAAATGAAGCCCTAAAAATATAGGGGGAAAGAGTTCTAGAATGCTTGGAAGTGGGAGCGCTGATAGAAACCAAAATGATAAAGGGGATGGAAGGATACTCCTATGACGAGACGCGTAAAGGGTTAGGGCTCTTCTCACCATCCCTCCTTCTCCTTTATGTCTTACCTTTCCCTATTTGTACCCTTGTTTCCTGGCTGTTGTGTTGTCTGACTTGATTAGATTGTAAGCTCTAACGAGCAGGAACTGTCTTTTACATCTATTTGTACAGCTCTGCACAAGCCTTGTAGCGCTATATAAAGGATTAATAGTAGTAGTAATATGACATAGTGCAAAGTAAGCCTTCACGTTAATATTGACTCCAGGGCTTACTTGGCAGTGTGAGCTGAAGGTGATTGCCAGGCCTTTCTTCTGAGGCACTGGAGGGTTAAGAGGCTTAGCCCATTGCCATAAGGAGCACTAGTGGGAATCAAACTCCAGTCGCTTGCTTCCTAAGCCAGTGCTTTAACCGCTGGGCTACTCCTCCACTCCTTTAGCAGTATGATAGAGGTCTAGAAATTAATGAATGGGATGGAATGGCACTAGTAAACAGAGATCGATTGTTTACTCCTTCAACGAGTAGAAAGACTAAGGGTCACTCCATGAAGCTACAGTGTAGCCCATTTAAGACTAAAAAGCGAAAATATGTTTTCACTCAATGAGTAATCAAACTCTGGAATGCGCTACCGGAGGATGCAGTAAAAGCTGTTAGTGTAGCTGGGTTTAAACAAGGTTTGGACAAGTTCCTGGAGGAAAAGTCCATACATCATTATTAAAGAAGACTAGGGAAATCCACTGCTTACCCCGGGACTATGGAACCTGTGTGTATTTTTGGGAACCTGCTAGGTACTTGTCACCTGGATTGGCCGCTGTTGGAAACAGGATACTGGGCTTGATGGACCTTGGTCTGACCCAGTATGGCATGTCTTATGTTCCTCCCTGACTGCTGGGAATATGTTGGCAGGTTGGCACACAACATGTAGCATGCTGGTCATTGAAAGGCTGTAGATTACCAATATTTGCTGAAAGCTATTTCGAAACATAGAAACATGACAGCAGAAAAAGTCCATATGACCCATCCAGTCTGCCCTTCCATACAACCATCATAGTCCCTTTATTTCCTTTAGAGATCTTCCATGTTGGTCCCATGTTCAGGGGCAAGGATATTTCACAGTAAACGACTTAAAAGCACCACTGCTGCAAAGCACCGTCCAAACCTCCATCTCAGTGTGGTATATACAGGCAGCCCCGCCTGATGATCAGATAGCGAGAAACCTTGTTTAGTTTGGTTGGATCACTTGCAGAACAGAAGCTGCAAGTGTACCTGCATCGACTTGGCTGTTCTCCATGGTCTATGCTGCGGAATATGTACATGATCAGAATGCTTCGCTAGAGTCATTTGGCTTTTCAAAAAAAAAAAAAAATTGTCCTTGTGCACAACAGATTAGCATATGCATTTTACAGATGAGCGGCATTGCTGATTTGCTATAACATAAAAAAATAGCTAGGCAGGAAATTGATAATGTATGTAACAAGCCAGCCTCTATTATGTTGTTCCAAACCTTCCCCCACTGTATATTATCCCATTTCTTCATAAAAATGTTTCGCTGCCTCTAACACACACTCATAATATGTGCTTCAGTGGCCTTACAAAACATTTTGCTCCACCTGTTCATGATGTGGTGATACATAATTCCTGTGACTTTATTTTGGCTACCTGCTCTCAGTAACCTCCAATAATACCGAGGCGTGCTTTCTGTTTTCATACACCAGCTGCTACTGAAATATCAGGTCATGTCAAACCACAGCCTGTTATGTTGTTACTAAACTCAGACGGTAAACACCATCAAATAGTCTAGGTTGTTGTTGTTTGGTTTTTTTTTTTGTAATGCCCATAGGAACAGGACAAACTGTTTTCTTCCAAAAGCAAATGACAGAAAAGTAAACCTGTAAAAGAACAGTTCTTAAGAGTGCGACACTAAGAAAATTATGCACTTCTAATTCAAGCTAATACAGTGTCCTCAAAAACAGACAGTTTCATTGTCCACGGCATTAAACTAGGGATTATCAGTCGTCATTTAAACACCGTTCACTTTGCAAATAGATGCACAGGGTGACAGGTAGCATTAATGGTGTTTCCGAATGCAGAATGCATTTTTACAATACTGGTGTGCAGCAATGAATTTGCAGCAGAAGGTGTCTCCCTCTGAAACTCAAGCTAGCGATCTTTATCTCAGATGAGTGTCTCGAAAAGAGTTCCCGTGGAATGTTCTTTATGGAAAGTCTCCTGGATGCTATTCAAAGATGAAATAACAGGAGGAAATTTCCTTCAGAGTTGTTTTGAACAAAATGTGTGTCTCTGCCATCGACCCGGGGTGAAAAGAAATGATGGCCTTTAGCTGAATTTGGTGCCTGAGAACTTCAGGGGGTGATGTTCTTACACGATTGCTTTTAAGAAAATGAAGTCAAGGGAGTTGAAAGTGATGTTCATGGTTTGATGTTGTAAAGCAAGAAACCTCAATTGCTACCAGTCTCTAGGCTGTGCTCTGTTTTGAACAAGACAGGAGAAGAAAATTCAGAAGCGTCTTAAGAGCAAAGAACACCAGGGCATGTTGATTTCTCCTGACAAAATTACAGACGTCAAATTTATATTCTGCCAAAAAATCAAACAGAAAGTGTTTGCTGCAGTTCAACCTATGTATACCTTACATACATAAAACCGTATTTTGAACAGTTTTCAAAGTCATTTCTGCCAAAGTGAGCACTTTGCAAATTGCTTACGTAAGTATGCAGGTGAAAGTAAATGCACTATTCAACAAATCGCATAATTTCAGCTGCATTTCCTGGGTCAGAGGTTGCAGCAATGCGCATACATTTGTGTGTGTTTTATCTGGAGAAAGTAACAACAGAGAAAGAAGATACAATTCCTTGTGGCTTTTTTATCATGAAGGCACATTTTTACAAATGTCATCAAGTGCAGTTGAGTGAAAACACAAAAAGACTTTTACCTATTACACAAAAAAATAACATTGCGATTATGGAGCGTACTAAGGATAGTGGCGAGTCATCTTCTCTACACCTTCTATATGTTATCTCCAGGAACAAGCAGGAATGAGTCTTCACATATGGGTACGTCGGTAGCGACGGAGCCTGCACGGGAATGCTCCCCAGCATCCAATCAGAAAGCTTTTGGGAGCATCCCTCGCGCCTGCGCACTGCCTTCCCGCCTTTTCCGCTGCCTCTCCTCAGTTTTCGTTTTTCCGCGGAGCCGGCAGGACGTTCTCCTGTTACCGCAGAAACGTTTTTCTTTAATTCTTTATTTCTTGTTTTCTTGTGGTCGCGGCTGTTTCTTCCGTCGCCACCGGTGGGTTTTTCTTTTCTTTTTCTTAAACTCAGGGAGATTTTTCCCTCAGTTTCTGCCTTTAAATTTTTTGGGCCTGCAAGGCCTCTCCATCATGGAGCCTTCTTCCCCTAAGAAGTGCCTTCGCTGTGGAAACACAGTTTTCTTTTTAGACTCCAACGCCTGGTGTCTAACCTGTTTGGGTCCGGACCTTTTTTCCCCCTGAACTATCAGGCTACGAAACTGTGAGAAGAACTTCCCTTTTTCGAGTTTCCCTCGATACCGTTTTCCCTCCCGGAGTGAGGGCACCGGCCTTTTCTTCTCTACAGGATCAGGTAACCCACAAACAGTCTGTTAAGATTAGCCAATTCTTGAGTGGTAGGTCTCATGCCAAGCATGATGACGGCTCCGGCCTTGCCCTCAAGACCCCATTGGCATTAAAACCCCGGCGGGAGTCTCTGGGCTCCAAAGCATTTCAGGGGTTTCAGGTTGTTCCTGGGGCTCACCCCTCACAGAACATACCTGAGCCATGCTCGGTGGTGGCATCCGCTTCGAGCGGTACCGATACCCCGGCATCGGCACCGGTGTTGAGTGATCCACTCTTCACCAGGGATCGTCATCGGGCGTCCTCGGTACCTTCGGGACCGATCGATACAGCCCAGATTGACCTTCCTGTATCTGAGCCATGCTCGGTGGTGGCATCCGCTTCGAGCGGTACCGATACCCCGGCATCGGCTCCGGTGTTGAGTGATCTACTCTTCACCAGGGATCGTTATCTGGCATCCTCGGTACCTTCGGGACCGATCGATATGACCCAGATTGACTTTCCTGTATCGGCAACTTCGCCGATACCACCACCGACGTCGGTACCCTCTAGACATGCATCGATAGACTCGCTCCCTTCGATGCCGAGTCTGGAATCGATATCTAGTCTAAATGACTGGGTACCGACGCGTCTCGGAACCGACCCTTATCGTTTCCGGATACGCAGTACCGAGGATATTCACCAAGCATTTCTGGTTCCCTCGGTACCGCTTGAACAGCCTCCGATGACTGCTGCGATGGCGTTACCGTCTCCGATTCCGACTCAGCTACCGGTATCGGTATCGATGTCGGTTCCTGCAGTTACATCGGTACCATCGCTCCTTTCTATGCCTAGTTTGGAATCGATACCTGGCATGGACGATGCAGTACTCACTGCCTCAAATCGTGACCGCCAGTACCACTATCCTTCTAGTGGGGTTCTTTTTCTGCACCAGACCAGTATATCCTCTGGTGCTCAGGCTGCTTCTTCAACCTTAGCCTGTCCAGGGATAGTTCCCATTGGAGATACCTCTTTTCAGAAATTTCTCCTTGATATGGCAATATTTCTTGCTATTCCTATCCCTGGCTGTGATCCTACTCGAGGCTCTCCTGCAGAAAAGGAAATTATAATGCTTCCTTTACATCATTCTTTGCAGGATCTTCTTCTGAGAATATGGGAATCACCTTTAAGGGTTCCCTCACCTTCTACAGCAACTGATGTTCTGTATCAGGTGCCCCCCTCTCCAGGGTTTCAAAAAACTCAACTTCCCCATCATTCCATGGTAGTGGAATCAGCAATGAGGAAGGTAAAAAGCAAGAAGAAGCATTCTTCTTATCTGCCAGGTCGTGCATCTAGAGCTCTTGATGCCTTTGGACGTCAAACCTTCCAAACATCTATGCTAGCATCAAGGATTATCTCTTATATATTTTATATGAGTCTATCTCTCCAGGAGGTCACAAAGAATTATCTCTTTTGACTCCTTTTCTATCAGAGCCTAAGGCTGAAGACTATTCCTTGCTTCTTAGTCATAGCCAGAATATCTCTTGGTTTCTTTCTCGTGCTTCTCTAGACTCTTTTGAGTCTGTTAGCAGATCCTCTGCTATTGCCATTGGAGTACGTCGTAGAGCCTGGCTCCAAGCTTCAGACTTGAGCAGATGGGCACAACACACACTGGGTAATTCTCCTTGTACTGGAGAAAATCTCTTCAATAAGGAGGCTTTACGTCAGGTTGCTCATTGCTCCACTGACTTTCTTGGTTCTAGGAACCATCCTAAGCCTTCTTCTTCCCCAGGAGGTAGGAAATATCCTACCAAACCTTCTTTCCCTAAGAAAAGAAGGTTTCACTCTTCTCCTGCCCATCATCCCGATGTACCCAAGCAGGGGACACCTCGTCTTGGTCTGAAGAATCAAAACTCTAACCAGTCTAAGCATACCCAGCAACCATAGTTTCCTAAAGGTTGCAACCTACAGTTAACCTCTTCTTAACAGAAGTTTGTTCACTGTTTTTTTCTTTAAAGCTCTACACATGGCTTCCTTTCTTCAGGATGTACTCAGCTGTCAGGATATTCTTGTCTATGGGTTACAGATTTCTCCTCTTCTTCCTTCCAAGAAGAGAAGTTAACCACTATCCCATGATAGTTTCTGTCCCAACATGAACATTTTCTTCTTCAGCTGACTCACCATATGGTAAGTCACTCTTCAACCCCCTCATCCCGGTTTTTTCCTGAATGCGTGGTACCATACTGTACACCTTCATTTCAGTGTAGAGTTTTTCTTTGACTAAATTCTCTGGACAGCTTATCAGACAGGGACAGGACCATTTCCTCTCCCTTTGTCTGTTCTCTCTGTGTTTTCACAGGCAGATTCTCTCTGCTGTCTCCTTCAGTTGCTGTTCATGCAGGAGTTCCAGGGATTCATCTACTGGTACTTTCCCACAAGTTTCCAGTCTGTCTAGCCTTAGTAGTGATTCCAAGATTGTCCTCATCTATCTTGGATAATCCTACTCACTTCAGGCTTCTCACATTATCTTCTTTCTGGCCATCTCCATTTCCTGGGATGTGGCAACACAGCTGACGTACAGTCAGTTTTATCTCCTAATTCTCCTGTATAATGCTCTCTGCAATCTTCAGAGAAGCTTTCTACTATGGGCACTTGCTAGAGAGCATTGAACTTTGTCTCTGATGGCTATTCTGTATAGTAGAAAAGGCTTATCAGTCATTTTCCATGACGGTGAGGGTTCTCCACACCCTCTTATCTCCTGTTATAATACAGGACACAAGCTTTTTCTGCGTGAATGTCCAAGGAGTTTCCCAATCCTGCTGGAATATGCTCTTTTTTCCTTACAGCTTGCCCTCCTGCTATCCTACTCCTCATGGACAGCACATATTCTACTAGTAACGCATGATACCCCTGTGTCCCTCCAGTGGGTCATCCTGGTATCTCCTCCTATGCGTTTCTGTCCATTTACCATGTCGGAGTTCTACAGAACTCACGACTTGCTCTCTACAGACTGATATTATCCTCTGTTTTTCACGCAACCATCCTGGTTATTTCACTGGATAGCATTCCTGCACCCTCTTAGCCCGGAGGAATAGATTCTCTATATATCTTTTCAAGTAGGTTCCACCTTCTTGTTATTAGATGAATCTTTCTCATTCACATCTCTCATGTGAATGTTCTCATGGGGCTTAGTTGCAGACATGTATCTTCAGACTTACATATTCATGTATGTATATATCTCTATATATTCTATACATACATATGTCTGTAAGCTGTGTGTGCATAGGTTATGCCCCTATATATATCTATCTATATTTATATATATATATCTATATCCCTCTATATATGTATCTGTTGAGATGCTTTTTATAGGTAGATATGTATTACATACCATCTCCCTAACTGTCTATACTATAAAGGTTTACCTTCTTAGAAGTTCCAGACAGTGGGCTGGCATATCTTCATACTGTCCCTTGGTATGTGGGGGCTGTTATGCACACAACCACTACTGTGGTACTAACAGCTCCACCTTACTCTAGGTCTCGCTATCCCTGAAACATCATGCTTCAATATCTTTCCTATCTCTCACCAGCTAGGAAAGACAGTGTAGATCTTCAGTAGTTCTGAGGTTTCAGCCCTTCACATATCTGTCCTCCTTGGGAATGCGGGCTTTTTTCCATACCCCTTCTTCCCTCCAGGACTAAGCTACTTGTCCAAATCGGTCAGTCTTCCTCAATATTAATGACTCTGTACCTAAAAGAGTTTTCAGCTTTTTTCCATAAAGCTCTCCACTGAAGACCTGCCATTCTTATACTACCCCAGTTGACACCTGGGTCACCTGCCAGTTCCAGATTTGGACCTTCACCCTCACTGCTGTGAGGTCACCTTGAGGATCCTCTACTGAATCTCCAGTAGACTCCATCACGCTATGTACTTCCTACAATCCAGTAGGTAAGATCCATTTTATGATTGTTCATTAATTAGTTTTTAATGGTATTTATCATACATACCAAGGACTCCTCTCCTGTAGTCCTTAGCTTTGCTGTTTTTTCTTACAGCTCCTCTCCTTTCAACTCCTACCCACCATCCCTCAGAGGATGCCGGAGATCCTTGTGTGGGCATTGCAGTCCTGTCCAGGAACACGCATTGTATGGGATCTCCCCCTGGCATCTATAGCTAGGGAGTCCCCATATGTGAAGACTCATTCCTGCATGTTCCTGGAGATAGCACAGTTACTTACCTGTAACAGGTGATCTCTGGGAACAGCAGGAATAAGTCATCACAACCCACCCACCTCCCCTAGGAGTTGTATCTATCTATCTATCTTCCTTTCCTCTTTCTCTCTTTTGTCTCAGCTATGAAACTCAACTGAGGAGAGGCAGTGGAAAAGGCGGGAAGGCAGTGCGCAGGCGCGAGGGATGCTCCCAAAAGCTTTCTGATTGGATGCTGGGGAGCATTCCCGTGCAGGCTCCGTCGGTACCGACGTACCCATATGTGAAGACTTATTCCTGCTGTTCCCAGAGATCACCTGTTACAGGTAAGTAACTGTGCTTTCAGGCCCAAACAAGCACTTTCTCAATTCTTATTTGTGACTAGTGCAGGTCTAGTCGGACAAGGTTGCAGATGTCCCCAAGGTTTCTGAAATTGACCGGGGATGTCTATATCGATTGCCCTGTCCCGGCCATACCTTCAGTGTACCCCCTGTCTATCTGGACATCCCAATACTGGAGAAATCTCAAACACGATCTGTAAAATTGTTCTGGGGACATTTCCATGATTTGGACGCTCACATGCACGTTTTAGGACACCCAAATCACGAATAAGGCTTCTAAAATAATGTCTCAGGCAATTTTCCAAATGAAAGTTTCACTTATACAATTAGGAGGTCATTCTCAGGCACGAATAGAAGGGATGGACGTCCATCCCACCTATTCATGCCGGTTCCAACTGCTGTATAACTTCCCTGGACGTTTCAATTTTGTTGCTCTGGGGGGCGGAAGGGGCTGGGGGGGGGTTAGTTTTAATTTCCTGCAGCCCGACTCTGGCCTTTAGGAGGCCTGATCAGGGGTCGGGCTGTGGGGAATTAACATTTTGGGCAGGTGGCCGGCATCATGGCTTTTAAATGGAGTCACGGTGCCATGGCAACATGACGCCATGGCACCTCAGCTGCATTCAAAAGCCCTGGCTAAGTTACGTGCAGGCCAGGACTGAATCAAAGTCCCAGCCTGCATGTACAGGCTTTTTTGTGATTCTGATTCTCTTGGGCTAGACTTGCCCTGGGGGATCAGAATCACGATCTCCTTTGTACGTCCGTGCAGCCTTTAGTACATAATCTGGGATAGAGTACCCCCAGACTTCACAGTAAGGAAAGCAGTATGAAAGCTGTTTCCTTACAATATGGACTGATAATACTGGAGAACACAGATCCCAAACTGTAATTAATGCACTGATATACGTTATTGCACTGGTCGAGACGCCATTGCAAACTAGGAATGCGCATTCATTAGTATGCATTTGATTCGTTAGCGCACTTTACAAATAGTGTCCCCAAAATCGATGTAATGCACTTTAAGTGTGTTAATTAATAGCTTAAAGTTGATTTCAGTAGTGTTTTAGAAAAGGTTCTGCTCCAAGGGTGTCCGATGTCACCTTTGCTGTTCAATTTAGCACTGGAACCCTTGGCGTTGCTCATTAGACAAACAGATGAGATTAAAGGCATCACAATAGCGGACCTTCAAGTCAAACTGTCAGCCTACACAGATGACCTTTTACTTTTTTATGTTCATCCTCAATTTCTCCTCTTTTGCAACTAATTGACCAATACTCGAAGCTCTCAGGATATAAAGTCAATTGGACGAAATCGCTAGCTTTTCCTATCAATCAGCGAGCCAATGTTACACTGGTAAAGGATTTTTCTTTCCAATGGGAGTCTTCAGTAGTAAAATATCTGGGTGTCTAGTATTGTGCCCCGTTAGATGAAACACCATGAATAAATATGGAAAAGTTGCAAGAAATTGCACGGTCCTTGACCTTAAAATGGTCCCCTTTGCACCTTACTTGGTGGGGGCATCTGGAATCCATAAAGATGGTATTGATGCCAAAACTGCCCATTTTACTCCCATTGTCTGTCTGCAAATCTTTGGAGCGTATCACAAGTTCCTTCCTATGGAATGGGAAAACGCCCAGGATTGCAATGAAGAAGTTAAAAGCCTGCAAAAATGGAGGAGTGCACTTTCCGGATTTTTATTGGTATCATCTTGCTGCCCTCCTAAAACAAGGTGCCCTGTGGTCAATGGGAGAGATATCAATGCAAAAGCCCATATGGCTGGAATTAGAAGAGCCTTGGTCCATCCTTGTTCAGCTAAATTGCTTATGGAGATGAGATGTCCAGATCCCGCAAAAGTGGGCTGCATAATTATATCCATGCAAAAGGCCTTTCAATGTCTCCTACCTATTATTAAAAGGGACAACCCCCCTTCGCTCCAGATGCCTATATGGCATAATCCAGTATTTACAATAAACAAAGCTCCTCTTACCTGGGCATCTTGGCAAAGATGCGATATTTGGACGGTGGGGCAACTGATAGAAGGAGCCACTTGGAAGCCATTTAGCTCCCTACAAAAAGAGTTCGGTCTACCCTCCTCATGTTATTTTCAGTGGCTTCAATTGAGGCGCTGTATTAGCAGCTTGAAGAAGAAGCCCAGCGAGTTTTCCCATTCATGGGGGTTGGATAAGATCATGATGGAGATTAGATCCAAAAAAGGTGGTATCTCAATTTATGCGCTTATTTTAGAGGCCATGCCTCGTCTTTTGGAAAGGGATTGCTGATTATTTGGGTGGAAGAAACCGGAGCCAAAGTATCACAACAAATATGGAACTCCTTTTGGGGTCCTCTCATCCGAACATCAAGATCTGCCACGTTAACTCAATCAATGTTTTTCTTTGCACATAGGGCGTTTATTACCCCGATTATGCTGGCTAAATGGAATAAAGGAGGGACCTCTAGATGCTGGACCTGTCAGAAGGAAAAGGGCACCTTGCGACACATGTTTTTGGATTGCCCCTACATTCAAGCATTCTGGACTCCTGTTTGGGCTAGGATTCAAAAAGTATTTATTTATTTATTTATTTATTTATTTAACTATTTCTTTTATACCGCCCCTTCCAGAGATCAAGGGCGGTTTACATATAACAAGTCAACAGTCATGTACACAGTTTGTATACATTTTACATAGAACATAGAACATAGAACAATAGAAATCAACTATTTACATTAAACAGTAAATATATATTTAAGTTTTTCTTTTCCCCTGTCCTGGCGCATAATCGTTTTGAGATCCCTAGCGGAGATTCCTTTGTTGGAAGAAAGGCATTTTTTCATTCTAAACTTCATGATATCGATAGCCATAAAAACAATCTTATCCAACTGGAAAGATGCTATGAAGCTTAACTGGCAGATATGGTGGAATCAAGTGTGCCTATATAGGAAATATGAAAAAGCGCAGGGCAAAATTTCTATCCTTAAAGGTAGGGAGGCGTGGTCTAGTGGTTAGGACAAGGTACTTCAGGCCGGAGAGTTGGGGGTTCAAGTCCCACCTGGGGACAGCAATCTCAGGCCGGAGGGATTGGGATTTCTAGTCCTATAGGCACTCCTTGTGGTCTTGGGCAAGCCACTTAACCCTCCAATGCCCATGTTCCCTATATGTATTAGTGTGTGTGTCTCATATCCCCTCATGTTAAATGTATCCCCCAATTGACTGCTTTGACCCGGTGAAAAGTGGGATATAAATACAGCTAAATAAATAAATAAAATAGTTCTCCAAAACAATACAAGTGGTCTGCCCTAGACCTTTATGCAAATTCTGCCTCAAAGTGATGGGTACCTTTTTCTTTTCTTTTTTTTTCTTCACTTTGTTCTTTCATCTCTCACTTCTTCACTTAAGATATACTCGGGACTTATTGCTAACTTATATTGTCATTACAATAGGCCAATGTAACGTCTAGAAGGCTGCCTGGCTGGGCTTGCAAGGTCCCGGAGAGTGGGAAGGTGAATAGTAGGGCTGTTTTGGTTTTCTAGTTCTCTTGTTGGTCTACAAATAAGTGTGTTTTCTGTTGTCACAATTGTAAACTTTAAAAATATCAATTTAAAAAAAAAAGAGAAAAGGTTCTGCTAAGCACGGAGCCTTGTCTACGGTATGCTCAAAGATGTGCAGGAATCTACGGGTCCAATTTTGATCTAGGTGGCGCTATGCACTGCGTTGGCACATAGCCTACCCCCCTCCTGCCTAACCAGCATTTTCCATGCCGGGGTCATATGCGGCCCCAGCATCAAAAATCTGGGTATGGCCATAGGAGCTACCAGTGTAGCACCATTTTTCCATGCTGCATGGTTAGCCCCAGCGCCTTACAGATAGGTAAGGGTTTCCCTCGCCTATCTTTAAGGCACAGAGCGCTAACCGTGTAGCATCGAAAATTGGTGCTATACGGATAGCGCCATGGCTCACCTCTGCAACATCCCGGAACGCTCTTGACACACTCCAATGTAAGGGACAAACCAGGGAATTTTCGAAGGCACTGCTTATGTAAGTGCCTTCAAATATTCCCTGTTAAGGTATTCACATGGGTAATTAGGGCAGTTACTCGTGTAAATGCCTTCAAAAATCAGGCCCTATGTGTATTTGCTGAAGGAGCCATTTTACCGTAAAATTTTACATGTGGTAAAAAATCGACAGGGGCACCTTGGAAACTTGCACATATAAGCGCTGCATTTACACATATAAGCTTCTTTTTTGAAAAGTTAAGGGCCCAATATTCATCTAGGCAGGCTATGCGCTGTTATGGTGTATAGTCCTGCCCACTGACCTCTAACCCTGGATATTTAATGCCACAGCGACGGCATTGAATGTTCTATGTAATTGATATTTACCATGCTCTCTGTAAACCGCCCCTGATCTCTGGAAGGGGCGGTATAGAAAAGCGCACAAATAAATAATAAATTGAATATCCAGGTTTAGCGCACAGAGGCAATAGCCACAGAGTCTATCCGGGTAGCAGCGATATTGCAGCACTACCCGGTTAGCGAACCACAGCTAAAACTGATGCTGCATTAGCATGAGTTCACCTATAGGTGGCGTTAGGTGCTCCCACTGTAATGCAGCATGCACCTTGGGACAGGGCTGTGTGTTAATCACCAAGGAAATGCTTTTTACACCCCTGACAGTTAACATTTTATTTATTTATTTAAAAGCTCTTTACAATCACTGCGGTTTACAAGTAATATTTCCTTGTACAATGCAGGTAGGGCCTGCATTGTACTTACATTGAACAGGTGATGTAACTTGGATTTATAACTGGGGCAACTATGTACAGGCTGAGCCCTTTGTCGCTACAACATTCAGTGGTATGGCTGGGACTCGCAACTATGTACAAAACCTGTCGATTGTTTACAGTTATTCACAGTCTTACTTTATTTACAGGTGTTAGCAGTTCGTTGTACATAACATGTCGTGGTTTCAAGACTAATTACGTGCAACAGTTTAGTGCTCGTTAGTAAAAGACCCCCATAGGTTTTTACAAAGAGTTTGTATCCCCCAGCCTTTTACAGGAAGATGTAAGGGAGTTTATCCTCCTTTACTTCCCCCCTCCAAATTGAAAACGAATACAATTGTAACCTCTAACTTTCATTAACAGCATGTAAACACACGCCTCTGTTGATTTTTTCCCATGTGTAAATTTGTAAATGGCTCCTCATGTTCTGTCTCCTGCGCATCCTTATACATATTTTATGAAAGGCTCCATGTCTGGCAACGCCTTTTTCTTAAATACCGGCAGAGCTGTGTGCATCTTGGCCTGGACATCTCAATTTTGATCTCCATGTGCTTTCTAAAATTTGCCTTTGCCTGCTTTTATAAAATAGGCTATGTGCAAATAAAGGCCGACAAACAAGCTGTAGGCAATGCTTTTTTATTGGACTAACGTAATACGTTTCTGAGAGTGGAGGAGTAGCCTAGTGGTTAAAGAGGGTTTGATCCCCGCTGGCACTTCTGGTGGCCTTGGGCAAGTCACGTTACCGTCCATTGCCTTGCAAGAAAGGCCTGGCAATCTACGTCTGGTCACATGTTGCCAAGAAAACCCAGGAGTCAGCATTGACTAGACGGCTTACATTGCAATATATTTTTTGACAAGCTTTCAAGAGCTGTGCTCTTTTCATCAGGTGTATGAAAGGACAATTCAATGCAGCTATAAGTAGTGCAAACTCATCTAGACTCTGGGTTGTCCGCATATGTTATTAGGTATCAAAGCAAAGTTTAGGATGTAGCGATGATTTGCATCACACAGGTCTTAAGCAGTCTGCATCTGTTATTGAATGACAATGCAAGGTAAAGGTGAGGAGACAGTAACCTTTGCATGTCAGTTATTTACGTCTGGTAATGGCGAAGGAAACCAATGTCTCTATTCAATCCTTTTTTTGTCAGTGTTGAAATACTTGATCATTTTAGTTTCAAATATTTTCCTTTCATGCCTATTCGCCTTTTCGAACTAGATGGCTTTTTATAAAATGACTTGATTTTAGCCTATTTTATAAAGGGATCATAGGCACCTATGTGTCTTTATGAAATAGGCACGCAGCACCAGTCCCCATAACACACAAATCCTAATGCACAAATTTACACCTGCTCTAAAGGAGACGTAACCTGGTGCTTGAACTGTATACATGTCTTTGTATATTTTATACAATACGGACACAACTGGTGGCTTTAGAAGCATCCCCACATGTAAATGCCATATTAGAACAATGCTGTTTTGCATGTGGAATGTTAACTACGTTCATATCTCCAGGAGGCGTGGTTAGAGCAAGAGGGAGTGGTTTGGGCAGGCCTACAATTAAGACGTGGATTACCCATTTTACAAGAGGAATCCACGTCTCAAGGAAAAATTACAGATGGAATTTGCAGTTGACCAAAAACACAAATAAGTACCTGCTTGAAGGAGCAGCTGTCAAAGCCAAGATCTGCACCCACAATCACATCCCCGATGTCAATCCACTCTGTTGACCTTCTGTTTCCCTTTCCAGCCTCTGTTGACCTTCTGTTTCCCCTTCCAGCATACAATTCCCTCCCCCAACCCCCCTGATAGCTTATCACCCCAGTACATCCAATCCCCCTATCCCCAAAGCATCTAATCACCCCCATCCACACTCCCCTAGAATGAAGATCCCAAGGCCTTCTGAACAGAGCTCCACCCCATCCCCATCCCCCTCCTTTACCAGTATCCCTGGGGTCCAGTAGGAGCAGGAGTGATCCCCAGTTACTCCTGCTCTTACGGCCCCAGGTTTCAAAATGGCACCTATGACCCCTTGCAGTAAGCTTTCAGAACTACCGCTATGGGTCAGTACCCACAAGAATACTGCTAGAGATCACGGGTGCCATTTTGAAACTTTGGGACATAAGAACAGGTGTGACTGGATATTGCTTCTACTTCCACTAGATTCCAAGGACTCTCATAACGCCAGAGATGTGGATTGATGGGTGGAAGGTCTGCCATGGAGGCCTTGAGGGAGTTGGGTAATTGCCATGGAGGTCAGGTGAAGGGGTCTTCATGCTGGGTGGTACAGCTGGGGGAGTTTGGTGTGTTGGGGGGTTGAGGGTATGGAGGGAATCGGATACCTTGGTGGAAGGTGGTGGGATCCGAAGGCTGACAGGAGAAATTAGGAGTGGGATCATTGTCGGGGGAGGATCAGGAAGGGGAGGAAACTGGAACTGCAAGATCAGAGTAAATGTGGAGCGTGGAGGGAGCTCCACCCATATACATGTAGTGGGGGGTGTTTGTTTTTTCCCCCACATACAGATTATTGAAATCGCTGCACCTGCTGGACAAAGGGAGACATCAATATGCAGGCCTGAACCTATTTTTTAAGAGCCTGTGTTTGGCAGAGCCTCTTGTAAAATACAATGAGAATTCTCCATGTCTCAACCTGGACGTCTGAATTCCCATCTCCGTGTACTATCTGTCTTATACAGTGCAAAACCTGCTTCACCTCTGCCTCATTTAGATGCCCAGGAACACCTACATGCAGATCTAACCCCTGCAGTTTTCTAAGCCCTAATATCCATATGTAAAACATAATTTACATATGGGAAACACTTTAGAATTACCCCAGTAAGTTATACATTTAAGTGCTATGGGTAAACAGCAGATAGAGCTTTAAATGGTATGTGTGAATTTTCAGCAATGCCACATATGCATTTTGCATGGCTGAAGAGGCATAGGTGGTATCTGGTGCACTCCCCTAGCCAGTCTGGTTTTCAGGGTATCCACGACGACTATGCATGAGCGAGATTTATATGCACTGCCTCTATTGCACGCAAGTCTGTTTCGTGCATTTCCATTGTGGATATCTTAGAAACCCTACTGGCTAGGGGCTGCTCCAGAACTGGCGTGAGAAACTCTGCTTTAAAGTTATACGCTAGCCCGTGTATTTCATCGTTATGAGACAGGAAAGCTCAGTAATCACTTTCTTTCCTCTTTCAAACAAGTAGCAAGCTGTGTAAGCATTTCTTAGTTTTACTGCTTGTTTTTTCCATGGCATCCACTTACTACAGTATCCATTCAACCTGTGATCTTTAGATCTATTTAAACATTTTACATTGCGTTTGATAAAAGTCTATTAAATGGCACAGTGAGCCTCTCCGTTTCCACATGAGCAACTGGGCTCTGGCCCAGTGAAAAATTTCATAGTGTTCAAATCCTATAAATGGGCACTTATCTTTGGCTAATTTCACATTAGTCAATAATCATGTCTTCCTTGTCATCCCATCATCTGTACTCATCTGTGAGCAGGGCGGCCTTCTGTCAGTCAAGTGCTTCTCAAGGAAACTGGAGGCTTGCTGCCTCATAGAGGACTTTAGTCTGTTTACTGACTGGGCTCAGAAAACAGTGAGCCTTGAGGACAGGCTTGTTGCCCCAGGTACTGAAGGAGCAATACTGTGCCATGTGGCTGGCCTGAAGGCTACCTGCCTCAACATTAGGGATGGCCAAACTGGCCTGGGTCGAAACAAAACTCATCGGGTGCTATGTGCTCTCAAAAGCTCCTGTTACTTCATAGATTTTTTTTCATGTCCTGTGGACCCCTGGGGGTCCTTGAGACCATTACAGGGGGTCCACAGGACATGAAAAAAAATAGAAAAAAGAGAGATTGGCTGGAGGGAAGAGAGAGAAGCTGGGGGAAATGGTCAGAGGAGGGAGAGAGAGACTGGGAGTGATGAGGACTGAATAGAGGGAGAGAGAGACCCGTGGAGACAGAAAGGGGACTGCTTATGGCACATAAAAGTAAGTACTGTTTCCCGAGTGTGCACTTCTATGCATGTATACCTCTGGGTAATTTTATAAGCACAATGTTGTTCTATAGGCTGAAGTTGCTCATAAAATCGCCTTCGTTATGTGCTAAGACTGCGTATTGTTTTATAGTAACATTGTACACCCTTGAAGGAGCTTTTCAAGTCAGCTTTCTGGTGCTATTGCTAATGTAATTAAAATGTTGCTAATGTAGTATTTTTTCTAAATGAACCATAATGAGAGTGATGCAGATGCACACGCTTTTCGATGAATCAGTTGCTGATATGCAGTCCAGTCTCACACACCCCATTAACAGGCCTGTTTACTATGCCCCATGCTAGTAAGGAGGGTTTGGGTCATATTACTAGCGTGGATCGCTAAAACTGCCATGGGCCTGCATTAACGCCCCATCCTGCCCAGTCACCACCCAGTCATATGCTGCCCAGGCAGTGGAGATCTCTTAACATGGGGCTCCATGTTACCTTTCAGCGCAGTGCCAAAAACAGGTAGCGTGCTTTGGTAAACATGCTTCAATTGTTGTTCGGATACTATTACCAAATTCAATTGTTCATTACAACAGTTCATAAGCTCTTAGTAGACAGTTCCTACTCCACAGAGCTTGCAATCCAATCAAACAGACAACACAAGGAAACTCAAGGAAACACAATAAACAGGATATTGTGTTACAGTGGACGATACTGAGTACCATTAAATGTGATGCTGGGACTGTAAATATTTAAGGAGAGCTCTTGTTTTATGTAGCAATGCTTATATACTGCTTTTCACTGGGTCAAAGCAGTGTACATTCAGGTACAGTATATATTTCCCTTGTCCCCAAAAGGCTTGCAATCTATGTGTTGTACCTGAGGCAATGGAGGGTTGAGTGGTTTGCCCAAGGATTTGAACCCCTGGCCCTCCAGCCTGAGATAACTTGCCCCAACCACTTGGCCACTCCTGGATGCTGTTACTGATTTGCCTATTGCTACACTGCACTAAGTAGGGATGTGCACAGGCTAAACACTGTGGGTCCAATATTCATTGCCAGTGGCTAGCGCTGCTAACATGGTTAGCCATTGGTACTGAACATTAAACCCAGATATTCAATGCCAGGTAACCGGGCAGTGGTGATATTGAACTGCTGCCCGGTTAGCAAAGAGCAGCACCATAACTATTGCAGTGGGGCAGTGGGCCTTAGAACATCCTTTCACCTATTCAGAAAACTGAACAAGCCAGATTACTACATATCCTATATAAAAACTCTATGCTAACAGAATACTTGTCTCAGGCACACAGTTAGACCCTCACCAAATACAGAATAAATTATAATAAACTTGAAGTAGAAATATGTAGATAAAATTAAACTGAAATACCAACAAGTCAGGCTCTGCATGCAGGGTAACACGAGAAATAGAGAAGGCAGGTGACAATTTACCTCACCTTTGCCAAGCAGTAACATGAGACGCACATGTCTCTCTAATCCCACACGCAGGCAGTGCGGCCTCTCCCTATAGCCTTCAACCTCTGTCGATCTCAGTGCCACTTGCTCAGAGGTGGCTGTGTTGCTGATTAGGTGCAGTGCTGGCTCTCCTGGCAGCCCATCTGTGAACAAGAATCACCAGGATTGAGGGAAGGAACAGACCATGGGGAGAGGCAGTGTTGCCTGCATGTGGGATCAGAAAGAACTGTGTCTTATGTTACTGCTTAGCAAATGTAAAAGTAGCAGCTAGCAGAGAGGTGAACATGGTGACGGGACTTTATTTGTGCAGCTGTGCAGCCTATAACTGATGCCAAAATTCCAAACATATTGTGCCTCTATTGCAAGACTTGACAAATTTTGTGTGGATTTAGGAGCCAGGCCAAAATCTTAAAAGCTCATGCTTGTGAACACCTCTTACCCAGCCCCCATTGTCTCTCATGCTGGTCTCATATTAAGTCTCATGAGAGAAGTGCCAGAGTTTCTATACTGTGTGGCATCTTTAGACAGAAATACAGATAACAGCAGTTATAGCTTTAGATATTAAGTGTCTGTACTTGTGTATGGTGCAATTGTGGTGTACCTGTCTATGTGTGGGAGGAGATGTGGTAGGTGCCTTTGTGTGGGTGCGGCAACAGGCATATGTGTGTGTGGTGCAGAGGTGAGGTGCCAGTGTGTACTTGTGCATGTCTGTCATGCGGAGGGAGGGTGCCTGTGTGTCTGTTGTGCAGAGGTAGGGTGCATGTGTGTGTCCATGTCTGTCATGCAGAGATGGGATGCCTGTGTGTATGGTGTGGGAGGGGAATGCATCCTTCTTTTTTAAATAGGCCATCTGCCCCTTTAAATTGTCCCTACCTTCTCTGCCTCATTTGAACTCCTTCCCCCCACCCCCCACATACAACTTATTGTGCTGCAAGCCACTGGGCCTCGCTCGTCTCTTTTGCCTGCAGGGGATTGGATCCCCACAGGCAGACTGCTTGTCTCTGGACTGCCCCTTCTCTTCTGCCCAAAGGCATTGCTCCCCCATATGAGTTGCCACGACGATGGCCATGAAGCTTGTCTGCCCACGGGGCTCCATTCTCTCATGGGCAGAAGAGATGGGGATGGTCACAATCGTGGCAAAGTTCCCTTCTATCTGCCCATGGGAAATCAGATCCCTGTGGGCAGACAAGCGTCACAACCATTGTTGGGGCAACTCATTTGGGGGGGTCAATGCCTCACTTGTCCCCCTCCCCCAACTATGTTATCTGGAAAAGATGTAGCTATAGAGACCAGTGCTATTATTGACAGTGGCCAGGGGAGCTAGGAATAGGTTGAAGAAGACAGGAGCAAGAATAGTACTCTTGGAATGCCACAGGGGAGAGTCTGAGACTGCGAAGGTGCTTTGCCATGAAACAGAGAAGAGTGACAGAGGAAATCCAGGAAAGGACTGTGCCAGAGATACTGATATCTTCCATTTGTTGCAGCAACAGAGAATGATTCACAAGATCAAAAGCTGCACTGAGGTCCAGGGAGATGATGAAAGCAGCAAGATGATGGTTTATCCTGCATTTGATGTCATTAAGAAGGCAGAAGAGGAAAGTATCTGTAGAGTGGTCAGTGAAAAACAGATTGATATGGCTGAATGGCATTAGTTTCTTGAGAAAGGAGAGGAGGCTGGGGGTAGGGAAGGGAGAGAGACAGAGAGAAAATGTGCCGTGGGGGGTGGAGAAAGAAAGAAAGTGTCTGGGTTGAGTTGGAAGATGCACTGAATGCTGAAGCCACCACACGTGTTTAGTGGACGTCTTCCAGCTGATCTGTATAAGAAATCTAGAGTAAGGAGTGGGCGGGTGAAGTGAGGGAGGGGGGAATAATGGGAGACAGGTTTTAGCTAATAAATGACCTGTAATTCTAGTGGACACCTTAAGGAAGGCATAAAGCATTGGGGATACCGCCACTATGAAGCAGTCGCCAAGCTCAGTCTGATTTCTGCTAAAGGAGTTACCCACACATGGTAGCCAGCAGGAGTCCTCCCCTTCGTCCTGAGAGAGCTGCCCTGCTGGTAGCAGATGAGAGGCAGGATGTATGCAGACAAGCCCATATGCAATCTGGGGGCAAACGGAAAACAAAAGGAAAGACTAGAGGAAGTAGATAAGGGGGAAGGGGCACAATGGATACAGTCATCATCTTTATTCATTCTGACTCTTTTCTCATTTTCACTTCACTTTTTATATTCCTCTAAAGGAAAACCTCTAGCAAAATGAACTTTCGGTCTTAGCATTTTGGTAACCAGTTTGGTTGGCTTTCTATCTATAGATTTTTTTTTGTGTTTGTTTTAAAATAAAAGGTGAAAATTATTTATTTTAAATATATAAATTGCTTAATTGTCTTTTCCTGCTATCGTGAGATTTCAGGAAGATAAGCAATGTGTTTCAAGACACTCTAAGGATGTTCTTCCAGCGTTTGCCTACGGGAATCGTCATTAGTAAACTCCGAGTTCTTGTCAATGCCCTCAGGAAGCTCTTTCTAGGTCATTAATTTTGAGTCCACTTTATATCCTCTCACACTTCTGGCCCAGAAGAAAGATGAAGAATCATTGTAGCAATAGCCTATAACCATGAAGCCAAGGATGACAAGAGTCAATACACTAAAATATAAATGTACAACCAAGTCTGCCGTATAGGACAGTTGTATGCCTGTGGTGGTGTGCTCCTCTATAAAATGGAGAAAAACGAGGGAATGAAAATGGAGTATAAAAATATCCATCACGAATCTCAACTAAGCCTCTGAATGTCCAGAGTGCTGAAAAATTGCAAACCAAACATACAGGAAAAAAAATGTGAACGCTTGAGACTGTCTTGCAGTCATATTTCCAACATTTAAGTAACTGCATTTGCCCAGAGCTGAATTGTCTATACAATCGAGCAGAGAGCTTTGAAATGTACATTTTGCGGTCATCTACCTGAAAGATCACAAAATAGTATGGTGCACCATATATAAACCCCTATACAGTTCCAGTACATGACAGGAAATGCAACTGCTTGGCAATAGCAAAATGCCATTTTTTTTGCTATAAATTAAAATGTGGTGCTATGAACATTTAATAGGAAAGAAACCCATCAGTAAGTCAGAATTCAGCCGGGGAAGGGGACGGAGGCAGAATGTATTGCTAATAGTGGTGATAGGGTTCGTCATCCTGAGGGGATACTTATAAACAACTAGAGTAGCTTTTGGAAATGTCTGGCTTTTATTGCTCATGAAAAATTAAATGTTTTTGTTTTTTCTTTGTATTTTCCAATATTAAAATCTCATATTCTTGTGTTTCTGGAAAACATGGATATATGGAGGCTTTTTTTTAAGCTACCCTGTGAAGATCATTTTAGTAGCCTTATGCGGCTCCTGCATGTGAAAATAGTGGCATTTATATGTGTGCTGTAAATTGGCTACACACAGTGATGTAAATTCTGCCCAAGCAGCCGTGTAATGCGGGGAGGCCCGGGCAGGAAAGGCCCCATATGGTGATGTGGCAACTTACTGTAATTTGTTTGCCATGCTGGCTACACATCAGGCCCCGTGACTGTTACTTCCTGGGCTGAAGTCTCGCGATAACAGTTGTACCATGAGACTTTGGCCTGGGAGGAACACCCATCAGGCCTAGAGCAGAGGCAGCTGGGCAAACAAATTAAAGTAAGTTTGCCATGGGGGGGGGGGGGGCAGAACAAAAATAGGGAACCCTCAGCAAAATTTTGCTTGTGGGTTCCTCATTAGAACTTTCACTACACATGTACAGGTGATTTCAAAATGCTGCCAGTTACATGTATAGAAGCTTGAAACAGATTTGAAAGGGGGCATGTTTTGGACATGGTTTGGGTGGGCCAAAAGATTGCTTGTGTATTTCCCATGTTACAATGGAACTATATATATATATATATTTTTAAATTTTCCATCAGCTTTCATATTATCTCTGAGGCATGTATAAGTTTTCTCAAAACATTAGATTCAACCATGGCTTGAAACAAGTGATTGAGGGGGTAATTATGTATAGCCCTTTGGGGATTTTTGGCATTTAAAATGTAAAAAAACACATTTTGAGTTTTGGCTCCTTAGTTGGCTCCACATGTGCATACATTTGTAGCATCTTATAAAATACTGACCAGCGTAAAAGTACATGACCACACGTACATAAGCATGTGGACAGTACTTTGCTGGCAGGCATTGCCCGGGACATGTCTGGGTGGAGCTTGGATGGCTTCCTAGTATACATATTTATTGTATAATGCCATAACCTCGTAGGTGCATTTTTAACAGGGCATATCCTGACACGAGGTATGAATGGGTACCACTTCTCAAAAGGCTATATGATATAGTTTCTTTTACTTCTATATAAATAGTACAAGGGGAAATTTAAAATATGGAGTGAGAAACCAAAAGAATCTACCAACCTGAGCTGTGCAGCTTCTCTGAAGTCAGTGTCTGTGTGTAGTAGAAAGTTTAAAAACACCGCAGCTGACAGTACTATCTTTAAAGGACTTTTTGCGCCACTTTTGAGGTTAAAGAATAGTCGTGAAATAGAGCTGTCAACAGTTAAGGGGGATCAGGATTGTTATGTTAGGAAGATAGATAGATGTAAGGAAGTTACCCATGACTAAAATGGTATTTAAAGCTGATGCAGCAGAAGAATTGAAAGAAATATCAATAAACTGGGAAGGTGTATTGCAACTATTTGATAAACTGAAAAGTCGAAAATCACCTGGACCAGATGGTATACATCCAAAGGTGTTGAAAGAATTTAAATATGAGATTGAAGACCTACTATTACTAATCTGTGAAGTATCATTAAAATCATCAGTAATACCTGAAGATTGGAGGATGGCCAATGTAACGCCAATTTTTAAAAAGGGTTCCAGGGATGATCCAGCAAACTACAGACCAGTGAGCATGCCGTCAGTACCAAGAAAAATGGTAGAAACCATTATTAAGAACAAAATTTCTGAACATGTAGATAATCATAGTGTAATGGGTGACAGCCAGCATGGCTTTAGCAAGGGAAGATCTTATCTTACTAATCTATTATATTTTTTTGAAGGTGTGAATAAACAGGTAGACAAAGGTGGATCAGTCAATGTAGTGTATCTGGATTTTAAGAAAGCCTTTGACAAGGTCTCTCATGAAAGACTCTTGGCAAAATTTTAAAAATCATGGGATAGGAGGCAGTATACCAGGAACTGGTTAAAAGATAGAAAGCAGAGGGTAGGGCTAAATGGCCAATTTTCCCAATGGAGAAAGGTGAATAGTGGAGTACCCCAGGGATCTGTGCTGGGTTCACATCTTTTTAACATATTCGTAAATGATTGGAAATGGAAATAACGAGTGAGGTAATCAAATTTGCAGATGACACAAAATTATTCAAAGTTGTTAAAACCCAAGAGGATTGTGAAAAATTGCAAGATGATATTAATAAATTAGAAGACTGGATGTTCAAATGGCAGATGAAATTTAATATGGACAAGTGCAAAGTTATGCACCTAGGAAAGAACAACCCAAACTACGGTTATACGATGCAAGGTTCCACATTAGGAACCACCACCAAAAAAATGATTTAGGCATCATCATGGATAACAAGTTGAAACCCTCTACCCAGTGTGCAGTGGTGGCCAAGAAAGCAAACAGAATGCTAGGAATCATAAGGAAAGGGTGGAGAATAATCAAAGAATATTATAATACCTCTGTATTGTTCCATGGTGCAAACGCACCTTGAATATTGTGTGCAATTCTGGTCGCCGTATCTTAAAAAGGATATAACGGAGTTAGAAAAGGTACAGAGAAGAGCCACCAAAATGGTAGAGGGCAGCGATGGTGAACCTATGGCACGCGTGCCAGCTGTGGCACGCGAAGGCCTTGCAGCTGGCACGCGGGAAGGTCCGCAAAAAAAGAAAAAGCTGGCTCTGACTGCTGCCGCGGACGCGGCAAGGGCAGAATGCAGCGTCCCGCGGGGCCCCCTCCGCCCGCTAAGCCCCTCTGCAAGAGCTTTCAGATTCGCGAGGGAGAGCGTCTCCCTCGCGTCTCTGTTAAGCCCACAGGGGCTAATGGGAAATTTCCCATCAGCCCCTTTAGACGCGAGGGACTGATGGGAAATTTCCCATTAGCCCCTGCGGGCTTAACAGAGACGCGAGGGAGATGCTCTCCCTCGCGAATCTGAAAGCCCTTGCAGAGGGGCTTAGCGGGCGGAGGGGGCCCAGCGGGACATTGCAATCTACCGCGGCAGCAGCCAGAGCCTGCTTTTTTTTTTTAAAAAATTTGCCAGGGGGGTTAGGACTGCTAATGGGCAGGGGGGGGGGGGTTAGGACTGCTAATGGGCAGGGAGGAGGGGGGGGGTTAGGACTGCTAATGGGCAGGGAGGAGGAGGGGGGTTAGGACTGCTAATGGGCAGGGAGGAGGAGGGGGGGGTTAGGACTGCTAATGGGCAGGGAGGGGGGGTTAGGACTGCTAATGGGCAGGGAGGAGGAGGGGGGGTTAGGACTGCTAATGGGCAGGGAGGGGGGGTTAGGACGGCTAATGGGCTGGGAGGAGGCGGGGGGGTTAGGACTGCTAATGGGCAGGGAGGAGGAGGGGGGGTTAGGACTGCTAATGGGCAGGGAGGGGGGTTAGGACTGCTAATGGGCAGGGCAGGGAGGGAGGGAGGGGGGGGGGTTAGGACTGCTAATGGTCAGGGAGGGAGGGGGGTTAGGACTGCTAATGGGCAGGGAGGGAGGGGGGGTTAGGACTGCTAATGGGCAGGGAGGGAGGGAGGGAGGGAGGGGGGGTTAGGACTGCTAATGGGCAGGGAGGGAGGGGGGTTAGGACTGCTAATGGGCAGGCAGGGAGGGAGGGAGGGGGGGGTTAGGACTGCTAATGGGCAGGGAGGGGGGGGTTAGGACTGCTAATGGGCAGGGTGGGGGAGGGAGGGAGGGGGGGGTTAGGACTGCTAATGGCAGGGAGGGAGGAGGGAGGGAGGGGGGGTTAGGACTGCTAATGGGCAGGGAGGGGGGGTTAGGACTGCTAATGGGAGGGGGGGTTAGGACTGCTAATGGGCAGGGTGGGAGGGAGGGAGGGGGGGGTTAGGACTGCTAATGGGCAGGGAGAGAGGGAGGGAGGGAGGGGGGTTAGGACTGCTAATGGGCAGGGAGGGGGGGTGTTAGGACTGCTAATGGGCAGGGAGGGAGGGGGGGGGTTAGGACTGCTAATGGGCAGGGAGGGAGGGGGGGTTAGGACTGCTAATGGGCGGGCAGGGAGGGAGGGGGGGGGGTTAGGACTGCTAATGGGCAGGGAGGGAGGGGGGGGTTAGGACTGCTAATGGGCAGGGGGGGGCGGGCGGGCGGGCGGGGGGGGTAGGACTGCTAATGGGCTGGGGGGGTAGGACTGCTAATGGGCTGTGGGCTGATGGGGGCTGTCTGGAAATGGGGTGATGGGGGTTAGGACTGGTAATGGGTTATAGGGGGGGCTTAAACTGAAAATGGGGTGATGGGGGTTTAGGACTGGAAGTGGGTTGATGGGGGGGGCTAGGACTGGTATTGGGTTGGGGGGTTGCTAGGACTGGAAATGGGCTGATGGGGGGCTAGGACTGGAAATGGGCTGATGCAGGGACTAGAAGGGAATGGATGCTGGGTGAGGCTGGAACTAGAAGGGAGCTGATGTTGGGGGAGGATTAGAATGGGATGGGGCTGGGAGAGTAAAATGGAGAGGGGAAAAATATTTTGTGTTGGAGGGATAAAAAAGCTACAATTGGCCGGGTATTGGGAGAGTAAGTGGGGATTGAGGATGGAGGGGTAAAATTTGAGTGGATGAAATATGAATGAGGAAAGAGCAAAAGGAGAAAGATTAGTATGTTAAAGCGGATGTAGAGAGAGAATGGAAAAAAAAACTAGAAGAGAGAAGAAAGGACAAATGGACAGCAGATGATGGAGAGTTAGCAGAAAACATGAAGAAACCAGAAGAAAGTGGCTGGAGCAATTGCAACTGAGCTGAGGTATTCTGTTTATGTAATTCCTTTTTGACATTGCCACTTGTTCTCTTTCCCCAGTAGGTCATGTATTGTTATTGTCTGAAATGTATTGGTTTAATATTTGCAGTGTTGCCTTTTGATAGGTATGGTGTGGTGCTTTGTGAGTCCTGGTAGTGCTGTTAGGATACGGCGGGTTTGCTATTGGTTCTAAATGGGCAGTGTTTGTAGTAGTTCCTAATGTGCCTGGCGGTTGGCACTGGATTATAGTAATGTAGAAATCTTTTAGTCTGTCTTTATCCATACACTCATTAAGAGACATGTTTACTAAAAGTTAGTGTATGTTAGCATTATGCAAATATTTATGCAAATTGACGTGCTGGCACTTTGAGGAAATTCTTTGGTTTTGTGCGGCAGTTTGGGCACTCGGGCTCAAAAAGGTTAGCCATCACTGGTATAGGGGATGGAAAAATACCCCTATGAGGAGAGCTTAAAAAGTTAGGGTTCTTCAACCTGAAAAAGAGACGGCTGAATTGAGATATGATAGAGGTTTATAAATTAATAAATGGAGTGGAAATGGTAAACGTAGATCAATTGTTTACACCAGCAAAAAGTAGAACGACTAGGGGACATGTATTGAAGCTATAGTGTAACCCTTGTAAGACTAATAAGAGAAAATATTTTTTCACTCAATGCGTAATCAAACACTGGAATTTGTTACTGGAGGATGTAGTAAAAGCTGTTAGTGTAGAGGGGATCTACCTCTCGGACAGAATCAGACCCTGTATGTCCAGGTTCGTGGGCCCACCCCTACTCCACTCACTCTCCGCTTCTGTCCCTCCCCCTCCCATCCCTGTCCAGCGCTCCCCGCACAAACAGTATATACGTGTGGGGAGCGCTATGCAGGGGATCGTGCTCAGGGCTCGAAAAGGGATTGGACATCCATCCTGAACATCCAATCTCGCTATTTGCGGTTCAGAATTGACCCCATAACCTCTACATTTTAATGCATGATTACTACTTATTGCTGATGCTAACAGATTTTTTAAAAAAAGTGAATATGAAACATGCAAAAGTTTCGGTACCCTTCCAAATGATTTATTGCTACTTTTTTCTAAATTTGTTAATAAGGCCCAAAACATTTTCCAAGTTGTTAGTGGGTTGTTATTTGGTTTCTCATATCATTTACAGGACTTTTTATTTTGTTAGAGTGTTTTTTAAAATGTTTTTCATATCCGGGGACAAAGTTGTCAATAGTGTACACTAGTTAGGTTTTTCTTCTTGCTACATGTTAAAAATGACATGAAATGGCATGGGGAATGTTATTTTATTTCTTTATACTGTTATTCAAGCAATTGCTATAGCAGTTTACAGCAGTAAATATTATTGCATACTAGGATAAATAAACATAATTCAAATGAAAACAAAGGATTGAACAACAGGAGGGGAGAGTGGTAGGACAAGGAGAAGGAAGGATGGTCCTTTAATCAGAAGAGAGTTCCAGAGTGAGGGGGTAAGATGGCTGTACTCCAAGATGATTCAAATCTCAATTTGACTTGTGTTGGTACTACTAGAATATTTTCTTGGGATGATCTTAATCTATGTGTAGGACAATAAGGAAAGAGAAGGGAATTACGATAAATAGGAAGACCTGTATAGTAAGCACAGTGAGCCAGAAATAGAATTTTGATTTTGATTCTAGTTCAAACAGGAAGCCAATCTTCATATAGCAAAAGTGTTATGTGATCAGTCCTCTTGCACAAACGTTTGACCGATGTGTTTTGTATGAGTAGTGTCACCCCTTTGCTGTGCAGCGCCTCCTGATGGTCACAGTTGGTACTGCACCCGGGTGTAAAGTACTGGCCTTTTCAATACTTATAGTCCTTGCCAGTATGTAAATAAGTTGTGACACCGAAATCGGTTTAACTGGGTTTTATTCCCCGTCCCGTAGGATTCTTTTCCAAAAGTATAACAGTCAAATAAACATAACCCTTCTCGGGTAAACAAAAGAACTATAACAAAAATAGCTTTACCTTTCAGCAAACAAAAATAGGAATGAAACAGAAATACAGCTTGTCAGCTTTCCAGATGAAGGCTTCTCAGGAATAGTTCAGCCTTCTATCTGAGAGACTCTATTTGGTCAGCTATTATAAAACTACAGTCCATTTGTTCAACAGGCAATTCAGTGTTGTCCTCAATTTCATAAGGCTCACACTGCATGGGAACACTGTCAGGTACAGAGGCTTCGTTACTTCTCTTCTGAGGTAACTTGCTTAACAAACTTTCCAGCTTGTGACGTACTTGACTTTCTACAGCAGGTATCTGTTTGGCTTTACCATATTCTCTTGAGTTGCTTAGCCAGGAGCCTTTCCTCTGCCTCTGGTAATTAGGCAGAGTAAAGCAGTCAGCTGCCCAGCTATCAGAGAGTGGAACCTTTGCACGGGGTTTTGTCTTAACAGGAGCTTTGCAAACAGCTGTTGTCTCCAACGGCAGTTTCTGTGGAGGCTTATGCCAGCTATATCCCTCTGAAGGATTCTCTCCCAAAGGTAACAAGCTTTGTTCTCTATTCTGTTTGTAACCCAGATTCTGGAGCTTTCCTGCTTTCCTTAAATTAGCATTATAAGGCTTTTGTCTTTCATACAAATGCCTCTCATAGCTCAGCTTAGCATTTCTCCTATCTGGTTCAGAATAGCTTTTCCTAGCTTGTTGCTTGTGTCTTAAGGCATAGCTTCTATCAAGGCTGCTGCATACACTGTCCCTGTCTGAATTCAGCTGCTCACTTATTTCACTTAAATGTTCATCAGACTCACTCAGACTTTCATTCAGCCAGTGCCTTCTGCCTTGCTGTGGAGACCTGGGATATCTGTATCCTTCCCAGTCTGGATATCTCCTTCGTCTCTGAGGTTCCTCAGCTCTCACTGCTTCTGCCCTCTTGGCTTCCTTCTTGGCTTCTCTCGTAGCTCCTCTCCTAGCTCCTTCGGCTCTCTCTGCCTTGCCTTCCTCCTGTGAGCTGTGCTGATTATTTACGTAATCCGCAGCTGCACCACACCCTAGCCTATTGGGGTCAGGTGGGACCTTCCTTGCTTCCCTACTGGCTGGGTGATAATTCCAGGCTTGTGACCTCATTCCCTTATACTCATTCTGATACCCTTGTGTCATGTGCTCTCTCCCTACGTCAGTGTTTACTTGAGGAGTAGTGTTTTTTAGCACCACAGGGGGCTCTAGAGAGTCTGCTCTGTGACATATTCCCCCCCTTAAAATCTTACGTGTTGTCTCAGTTTCAGACGGACAGCTCGTAAGACGCGACAGCGCATCTGCATTGCCATGGGTTTTGCCTGCTCTGTGCTGAACAGTAAAATCATAGGCCTGTAGCGCAAGGTGCCACCTTGTCAGCCTCGCGTTGTTGTTCCGCATGTGTTGGAGCCATTTTAGGGGCGCATGATCCGTTATTAATAAAAACTTGCGCCCGGTCAAATAAAAACGGAGTGCTTCTACTGCCCACTTTATCGCTAGGCACTCGCGTTCAATGGTCGCATAATTTCTCTCAGCACGGGAGAGCTGTCTACTGAGGTAGGCTACTGGATGTTCGACACCCTGAAAAACTTGGGATAATACTGCTCCTAGACCTGTGTCAGATGCGTCCGTTTGGACTATGAATGGTAAGTTAAAATCTACACCACGTAGTACAGGGGCACTACATAACCGTCCCTTCAAAGCTTCAAACGCGGCCTCTGCCTCCGGAGTCCACTGGACTCGGGTTGGCGCGTTTTTCTTCAACATTGCTGTGAAGATTATGCTTTGCTCTGCAAATCGGGGAATAAAACGTCGGTAATATCCCAGTAGCCCTAAAAAGCTCCGGACCTGTTTCTTTGTACTAGGTGGAGGAAAGTTCCTCACACTTTCTATTTTATTGGCCAGTGGTTTCACCACCCCTTTACCTATTATGTGCCCTAAATATTTTGCCTCTTCTGTGGCAAAAACGCATTTTTCGGGATTGAGGGTGAGGCCAGCCCTCCTTAAAGCCCTTAATACAGCTTCCACTCTGGCCAGATGTTGAGGCCACGTGGTGCTGTGAATAACCACGTCGTCCATATAGGCGAGGGCGTATTCATGGTGTGGCCGCAGGACCTGGTCCACCAGCCGCTGGCATGTGGCGGCGGCTCCGTGCAACCCAAACGGCATCCTTTTAAATTGGAACAGCCCTATTGGTGTTGTGAATGCTGTCTTGGGTTTTGATTCTCTGGTTAAGGGAATCTGCCAGTATCCTTTATTAAGGTCAAGCGTGGTCAGATATTTGGCTTGGCCTAACTGGTCTAATAGGTCATCCATGCGGGGCATAGGGTACGCGTCAAATTGTGAGATTGCATTGACCTGATGGAAGTCAATACAAAATCTCAGTGTTCCGTTTGGCTTTGGTACCAGGACAATGGGACTGGACCACGGGCTGTGGGATTCCTCAATTATGCCGGTGTCCAGCATTTCCTTTACCTGTTTTATTACTTCACATTTTCGGGACTCCGGCATTCTATACGGCCGTTGTCTGATAACACGACCGGGGGTTGTGAGGATTTCGTGGGCTACAAGATGTGTCTCGCCCGGCCGGGTGGTAAGTATATCTTTAAATTTCCCCATCATGTGCATTAACTCTTTTCGCTGTTGGGGCGACAGCTCCGTCCCTATCTTTGGAGTGGGTTGTTCTCCCCAATCCCCGACCTGTGGGCCTAAATCCTCCTCCCTCTTTTCTTCTCCTATAGCCGTTAGGTTTTTTACTTCGCGTTCCCCGGTGGAGCCAAACCCCGCCATGCCCCGCTCGGATGGTGGTAAGGAGGGTACCTCCTCCACTTTTGGGAACCCTACCCGTTCGCACAATAATTGCGCAATCCGATCCCCTGTATGTATCTGGAAGTCCTGGCTTCCAAAGTTAAACAGCAGGACTTTTAGAGGGCCTCGGTAATCGGGGTCAATAACCCCCGCTCCCACATCTATAGCATGTTTTACCGCTAGTCCTGACCGGGGTGCGATGCGCCCATAGCAACCTTCCGGTAATTTTACCTGGATCCCTGTATCTATCAGGGCCTGTCCTCTTTTTGGGACCAAGATGTTTTCTATACTGAAAAGATCATACCCGGCGGCTGCCGCCGTAGCCCTTACAGGACCCTTAGCCTGTTCATTACTTTTACAAAATTGTAGTAGGAATTTCGGTCTATCAGGCGTTACTACCGGGCGAGAGGACTGTTTTTTTGGGACTTCGGCTTATTTTTTCCTTCAAATAAAGGACTTGGGATACTGGCTGCTAAAACCTCAGCGCCTAACTCGGCGGGCTGGTTGTTCGTGGGTGTAGGGGCTACTGATTCTGGAGGACCTTTCCTTGTTTCTTGACTAAGGGACGACCAATCCCTTCCCAGGATGACTGTATAGGGTAAATTGGGTACTATCGCTATTGCCATTCGTCGGGTGACCCCAGAACCCTTTATGTCAACCATGTGTAAGGGATAACAGGAAGCTTCTCCATGCACACAACGTATACGCACCTGGCCTACTGCTTGATTCGGGGCCACGGATGGTTGGTCCCCTAGGGTTTCCCAAAACTCTTGGGAAACCATGCTTTGATTGGCGCCTGAATCAAGCAATGCTAGGGCGTCGACCCCCTCCACCTGAACTTCCTGGAGAAAGTTTTCCAGGTCTGGCTCATCATCCCCTGTTACTAACACAGTTCTTACCCTACAAACTTTCTTGTGGTGTCCTATTTTACCACATTTATAACATCCCACATTCTTAGCCACAGCCTCACCAATATTATCACGCACACTTCTTTTCTCCATAGCATCCCTGTCCCCTTTTCTCATGCTACCTGGACTTTCTTGTCCATTTATTTTTAACCCGCCAGGCCTTAAGGCCTTTGCCCCTCTGGCTTCAAAATAAGCTTCTGCCATGTTTGCGGCTACTTCAGGATCATGGCAGTCCTGTAACATGAGAAAAGTTCTCAAATCATCAGATACCGAATGCATGAACTGTTCCATTATAATATCTTTCATAACGGAATCTATGGACCTCCCTTCAGGGTTAAGCCACTTGTATGCGAGGCCTCTTAACCTTTGATACAAGGCTCGGGGAGTCTCCTTGGGTTGTATGCGTGCCTCCCTAAATTGGTGCTTATACTGTCTGGGTGTACAACCCAGCCTATCTTTTATGGCCTTCTTAATCTCTGTATAATTTGTAACTAAATCAGCAGGCATCCCTCTAAAGGCTGACAGAGCATCTCCGGTCAAAGTTAAGGTAAATTGCCTGGCCCAGAGCTCTGGCGGCCATTTGAGGGTGGCTGCCATCCTCTCAAACGATTCAATATGATCATCAATGTCATCATACTGTGTTAACTGTCTTACAGAAAAATTAGAAGCATGGTTCATGGCTACTTGCGTCAGTATTGGCACAGTCATTGCCTCATTGTCCTGAGGTTTGGCAACCAGAGCCTTCAATGCTTCCACCAACGGTTGCTGTTGCTCCTGCATAGCGTCCATATACTGTTTCTGCACTTGTTGCATAAGCTTGGCTTGTTCGTTCCACTGCGTTTGCATCCACGCCTGAACATCACGTACATCCATTCTTCCTGTCATTTGAGGACCTGCGGAAAAAAGAGAAAAAACACACCAAGTGCGGCACCTTTTTTTTTTTTTAAATTCCCACTTAGGAACAGTGCCCTCTTTCTCACTTATCCATCTACGGTTTCTCCCAGGTGACTGTTACCTGAGTTTTGTGTAGATTCCAGCATGTGAGAAAGTTTTTCCTTTCCTTCCTTTTCTGGCCGACCTGCCAGCGAAAATCCTCTCTCAGCAAGTACTTCCAGGTGAGCCGTCTCTTCCAGCACTGCTCATCACTTGTCTTTTCCAGGGGAAGTCACGTGGTATCAAAATCCTAAAACACTACGCCATTATGTCACCCCTTTGCTGTGCAACGCCTCCTGATGGTCACAGTTGGTACTGCACCCGGGTGTAAAGTACTGGCCTTTTCAATACTTATAGTCCTTGCCAGTATGTAAATAAGTTGTGACACCGAAATCGGTTTAACTGGGTTTTATTCCCCGTCCCATAGGATTCTTTTCCAAAAGTATAACAGTCAAATAAACATAACCCTTCTCGGGTAAACAAAAGAACTATAACAAAAATAGCTTTACCTTTCAGCAAACAAAAATAGGAATGAAACAGAAATACAGCTTGTCAGCTTTCCAGATGAAGGCTTCTCAGGAATAGTTCAGCCTTCTATCTGAGAGACTCTATTTGGTCAGCTATTATAAAACTACAGTCCATTTGTTCAACAGGCAATTCAGTGTTGTCCTCAATTTCATAAGGCTCACACTGCATGGGAACACTGTCAGGTACAGAGGCTTCGTTACTTCTCTTCTGAGGTAACTTGCTTAACAAACTTTCCAGCTTGTGACGTACTTGACTTTCTACAGCAGGTATCTGTTTGGCTTTACCATATTCTCTTGAGTTGCTTAGCCAGGAGCCTTTCCTCTGCCTCTGGTAATTAGGCAGAGTAAAGCAGTCAGCTGCCCAGCTATCAGAGAGTGGAACCTTTGCACGGGGTTTTGTCTTAACAGGAGCTTTGCAAACAGCTGTTGTCTCCAACGGCAGTTTCTGTGGAGGCTTATGCCAGCTATATCCCTCTGAAGGATTCTCTCCCAAAGGTAACAAGCTTTGTTCTCTATTCTGTTTGTAACCCAGATTCTGGAGCTTTCCTGCTTTCCTTAAATTAGCATTATAAGGCTTTTGTCTTTCATACAAATGCCTCTCATAGCTCAGCTTAGCATTTCTCCTATCTGGTTCAGAATAGCTTTTCCTAGCTTGTTGCTTGTGTCTTAAGGCATAGCTTCTATCAAGGCTGCTGCATACACTGTCCCTGTCTGAATTCAGCTGCTCACTTATTTCACTTAAATGTTCATCAGACTCACTCAGACTTTCATTCAGCCAGTGCCTTCTGCCTTGCTGTGGAGACCTGGGATATCTGTATCCTTCCCAGTCTGGATATCTCCTTCGTCTCTGAGGTTCCTCAGCTCTCACTGCTTCTGCCCTCTTGGCTTCCTTCTTGGCTTCTCTCGTAGCTCCTCTCCTAGCTCCTTCGGCTCTCTCTGCCTTGCCTTCCTCCTGTGAGCTGTGCTGATTATTTACGTAATCCCCAGCTGCACCACACCCTAGCCTATTGGGGTCAGGTGGGACCTTCCTTGCTTCCCTACTGGCTGGGTGATAATTCCAGGCTTGTGACCTCATTCCCTTATACTCATTCTGATACCCTTGTGTCATGTGCTCTCTCCCTACGTCAGTGTTTACTTGAGGAGTAGTGTTTTTTAGCACCACAGGGGGCTCTAGAGAGTCTGCTCTGTGACAGTAGTAACCATTTTTGTTGGTATTGGGAAATCTCTGCCAACAGAGAATTGCAGTAGTCTAGATTGTTTATTACCACAGTATGTACAACTATTTTAAGAGTTTATCTGGACTTAATTCTTCTAAGAGCAATAAACAATTTTTGAAACATTTTTGAAGTATATGATTTAAAAGCTTGATATCTGTTATGGATATTGATGTATTGCACATGAGAGGCTGAAATGAGACTGGTTTATGATTGTATGAAATCTAGAGTTCTTCAGGTTTTTGAGGATTTACATTTAATGTACGACAGTCTATCCATGAAATGATTTTTCCAGATTATGTTCAAGGGTTTGTTGAAATGCAGAGTCCCAGGTATCATGAACTATGATCAACTGAATATCATCAGCATAGAAGAAGGCACTAAGGCCCAAAACCAGTAAAGCTGATGGAGAAATAAAGAGATTAAAAAAGTGGGAGCTAATATGGAGCCTTGAGGTACACCATAAGCAGAAGATAAGTAGAAGTACATTTTGAATGGACACTTGATAGCTATGCTTAGAAAGGTATGACTGGAATCAATTTACAGTACTGTTATTTCAAACAAATGCACATCGCTACTTGTTAGGTCTTCAGTCAGGTGAAGAAAGTTACATAACTGAACAAATACCCTGACTCGTCTAACTTCTCAGCTTGTTCTGTCAACTTTCAACAACTATGGGCTTCTCTAAACAACTGTAACACAACCTTTGAAAATGACTCACTCTCAAAGCAGGAGAAAGCTATAAAATACCTCTAACTGCTTCAGCTAGTAATTTCAACTCTCAGAAACATTGCTAAGCAATGGAAATTGCCTAGAACTCTTGTTGTATGTTTACTAAACTGCAGTAATGTCATTCGTGGTAGGTTCCGCGGTAAATGTAGAGATGCCCATATAAAGGCGTGGGCGTTGCATCGTTACAGCAAGCTGACAGCTAACGCGCGTTACAAGGCGCCTTAGACTAACGAGTGTTACAAGGTGCCTTGTAAGGCACCTTGCAAGGTACCTTGTAAAGCGCCTTGCAAGGCGCCTTGTAAGGAGCCTTATAAGGTGCCTTATAAGGTGCCATGTAAGATGCCTTATAAGGTGCCCTGCAAGGTGCCTCATAAGACGCCCTATAGGGCCTCCTAGGCTAAGCGCCATATTAGGCACCCATGGACAAGGCACCGCAGAAGGCACACTTGGCTATGGAACCATAGGTTAAGGTGGCCTAACAAGGTTATGGTGTCCTAGGTTAGTGTGCCCTAGGGGCTGCAAGGTGCCTCAGGATGACATGCATGACCTGTGCGGAACAGAGACAGATGTAGCCCTAACACTAGATAGAGCACTCAGGAAAGGCAATGAACAGGTGAGTGAAGGAGGGAGAGCTGGGAGCTGCTGGACCTGCCATATCTGCGGACATCCCATGTGCCTGCCATTACTGATGACAAACATGGTGGGGCAGCTGTACCACAGCACAGGGTGTTGGCAATGTAAAGCACCAGAAAAACAGTTGGTGGCAGACGATGGGAATACGTGTTCCCCAGTGGAGGCAGAGGTGGCAGGATAGTTACAATGATGGGTGGACAGAGGAGTGGTGGTGCCATGCAGATCAGGCACAGGCGAGGCATGCATGAAGAGGCGCAATGCAGGAAAGGGTATGACATGGGGTGGCAGCCTGCACTGGCAGACAGGACTCTACACAGCTGACAGACGCAGATAGAAGGACCGGGGGAATGTTGGCCATTGTGGCGAGGGTATTATGGGCTGGAAGCACAGCTCTGCAAAAATATGACCTCTACAGGCATGCACACTATATGAGTTGGACAGGCATGAGAGGAGGGAACAATGAGGAACTGAACCCATGAACACTGCCAAGAATGGCATTGTATTAACCAGTAGGCTACACCTCCATGGTGCATGTCATAGCAATGTCTGGGTACAGAAGGACTGCAGGTCACCGCACAAATTGTCTGCTCTGAGTGCCTGGATAGGGTAACTCCACCATACCCATGATGCAATGCACATGCTGAATAGCAGTCTACAACTAATCACCAAATGGGGTCTGCACCTCTCCGGTACCTCAGCTTGGAAAGACGAACTGACAGTGCGTGATACTGGCACAGAGTAGCTACAGACCATGCCATTGTGCAGGTTCTGTGGTCACCCTAAGGGATAGGATTGGTGCCCAGCACTAGGTCCGCAGTACATGTGGTGCTAGAGATAGGTCCTGCTGTATATCCCCATCCCCATCACTACCAGTGTGTGACAGGTGTTCCTTGCAGTGCAGCCAAAGGTAGTTTGGTGTCCATCTGTATCCTGCAGTCATATGTGGCCCTGTGGGACCAGACACCAGCCAGATTGGTGTGTACCCCGTGTTAGGGTCTGGCTGACATGGGCAGCTGTTATCAGGGCAGAGGGGTTCCTAGAATTGCATGAGGTGTGTGTGTAGCAGTGCCTTTATAAGATCACAGTGGTATATACTACATACCCCAAAGGGCCCACATCACCCTTTTTGTAGGTAAAGAACAGGTACCTCTGCCCTGGGGAAGTAACCTCCATCCTGATTGTATGAGATAGCCCTCCAGGGTTGGTGGGCCAGAACCATACCTATGACTGGAGCAGTGGCACACCAGCAGCAGTGCTAGGGTTAGGTCTGGAAAACCCCAACTGCCTCCCACCACTGTCAGCAGACAGCACAGTCAGATTATATCTTAAAGGTGTTCTGACCATGCACAGTCTAACTACAGACAGTCCACCAGCCTGCTCACAGAGAAACTATGTGCAGCAAACAAGCAACTCAGTGATTGTGACCCCAGGACTGAGGAACACAAATATATCACTGGAGGCAGATAGTGTAGAGTGCTATGTGGGAACCTAGACCTGCCATGGTCACTGCTCAGTCAGAGTGAGTGCCCTCCCAGCATGCCATGCTGTGGCCACCCTGTCCATGCAGGTGGTGGTCAGGCACTACAGTGTCCAAGCCATTGTCCCACACCCTGTGAAGATGCATCCTGGACAATCTGCCCTGTCTGGGCCATACCCAGCATACCTTGCTCCTCATTATGCACCTATTCAGGCTAATGATGGTAACAGTGGGACATTTTGGGCCCAGTGAAGGGTGGGCAGCCACAGAACAATGGATGGACATACACACACGCTCACTCCTTTTGCAGCATTGTACAAAGATAGGGGTGGTTGGCAACCCTGCCCGCCACACTGGTCCTGATCACAGTGCCGACATTGCTAAACTGTGCAGGGGGTAGAAGTAGTGCTCTGGTGATAACTTCAGCTCAATGCTGGGGCCAACAGCCTGACTCTCCATGCATCTTTGGATTGTGGAGCCTGTGTAGGTGGATGTTTGTACCCCTGTTTGCCGCTGCTTTGGGCCTTGCACATGTTGCTGTTGTATCTGCATTGTAGGGTAAAACATAGGGACATGCTCTTCAGGAACCACAACTGGGGCTTGAACCTGTGGCCCTCTGCTTCTGGACACACTGGCTGGGTGTACTGCACCACACTGTTGCCACAGATGCACAATAGTCCCTGGGGCTACCTGTACTTTTCCTCAGCCAGACTTTGTATGTTGCACTACACACCACGTACTGATATAGGGCATGGCCTAGGTCCACTGCAGGGAGGTGGCACCCCCTCCCCTGCCATGCTGACATGGCCATTTGCTGTCAGTACTGGTAGTGCGCAGTCCCAGGCCATCCACTGTGTAGGTAAGCGCCCGCCTAGGGAGCGGATCCTGGGGTGGGGGGCCATACATGGACATCCTCACATCCCCCCATCACTGCCTACCAATATTATGTCCCTTCCACATGGGGACGGGATGGCTGGGGGGATGTCATGTCAGTACCCTAGCAACTATTGGCTAGGGTGAACCAGATAGATATAGGTGGATTGTGTTTGGCCTCGGTCAGCTGCTGTCTTGCTGATTTCCGGTGTCTATGTTCCTATGTGCCACCTAGGCGCCCGCATGGTCCACCCTGTGCCCCAGCTGCCCATGCTACATGTCCCGCCTGCGGCCCCCTATGCCCCATTTGCACCATCACCATAGTGGCCATTCATACTTTGGCACTATGGTGTTGCTGAACATGGAGCACTACTATCACATTTCTTGGGCTCCCTGCTTAGGCTGCACATTGCTGACACCTAAATGGTTTCTCTCTCCTGCAAATGTGCATCTAAGGGCAGGTTTTCATTCGCGGTAGGATTCAGTCCTTCAGTTCAGCACGTTAATGTGAAAGGGGCCTCTCCCCACCCACTCTCCGCCCATTGACCCCTTATGTAACATTACCGCAGTTTAGTAAACATACCCCTTAAAGTCAAAGCAAGACCTGGAAGATCAAGAAACATATCTGATAGAATGGTCCGAAAACTGGTCAATCTGCAAAACAGAATCCGCACATCATTATAAATGATCAGCTGAAATGTTTAGCGACCACTGGTAAGATTGTCTATAGGTCAACAATACAGTGTTGCTTACATAACAGTGATTTGCATAGAAGAAAAGCTTTTCTATGACCTCATCACAAAAGTGATCATTTACAGTATGCAAAAGAAAACCTTCATGAGCCTGATGCATTTTGCTTTGGACTGATGAAATGAAAAGGAAATGATAACCATCACACAACATACATTGGGAGACACAAGGGCGAAGGGTTTGAAGAAAGGAACATAGAAACATAGAAACATGATGACAGAAAAAGACCACAAGGCCCATCTAGTCTGTCCTTCCATAACAACAACTACAACAGTCCACTTTTTACCTTTAGAGATCCTCTGTGTTGGTCCCATGCTTTTTTGAATTCAGTTACTGTCCTCATCTCTACCACCTCCACTGGGAGACTATTCCACGGATCCACTACTCTTTCCGTAAAGAAATATTTCCGCATATCACTCCTGAATCTATCTCCCTTCACCCTCATCCCATGTCCCCTCGTCGCAGAACTTGCTTTCAATTGAAAGAGGCTCTCTCCCTGAACATTTATGCCACGGAGGTATTTAAACATCTCAATCATATCACCTCTATCCCGCCTTTCCTCTAAGGTGTACATATTAAGATCCTTAAGTCTGTCCTCATATGCTTTATAATGAAGACCACTAATCATCTTAGTAGCACCCCTCTGTACCGACTCCATCCTGTTCACATCCTTTTGAAGGTGCGGTCTCCAGAATTGCACACCATACTCCAAATGAGGTCGCACCAAAGACTTATACAGAGGCATTATCACCTCCTTTTTTCTGCTAGCCATTCCTCTCCGTATGCACCCAAGCATCCTTCTAGCTTTTGCCGTCGCCTTTTCTACCTGTTTAGCTACTTTAAGATCATCGGACACAACTACGCCTAGGTCCCGCTCTTCTTTAGTGGACAAAAGTACTTCACCTCCTATGCTGTATTGCTCCCTTGGATTGCTGCAGCCCAAATGCATGACCTTACATTTTTTAACATTAAATCCCAGCTGCCAAATTCTAGACCATTCTTCAAGCTTAGCTAGATCCCTCCTCATGTTATTTACACCTTCCTGGGTGTCTACTTTATTGCAGATTTTGGTATCATCTGCAAAGAGGCAAACCTTACCCGACAGCCCTTCCGCTATATCACTAACAAAGATGTTAAAAAGAATCGGACCAAGGACAGATCCCTGGGGCACACCACTGGTAACATCCTTCTCCTCAGAGTGAGCTCCATTTACTTGTACTCTTTGTCGCCTCCCACCCAACCAATTTCTAACCCAAGCAGTAACTTTAGGGTCCATCCCTAGGGTGCTCAGTTTGTTTATAAGTCGCCTGTGAGGAACAGTGTCAAAGGCTTTACTGAAATCTAAATACACCACATCTAGAGCTCTCCCTCGGTCCAACTCCCTGGTCACCCAGTCAAAAAAATCAATCAGATTTGTCTGACAAGACCTGCCTCTGGTGAATCCATGCTGCCTCGGATCCTGTAATCCGCTGGACTCCAGAAACCTCACTATTTTCTCTTTCAACAGCGTTTCCATTAATTTACTCACCACTGAAGTTAAACTAACCGGCCTGTAGTTTTCAACCACATCCTTACTTCCGCTTTTGTGTAAAGGCACCACATGAGCCTCTCTCCAGTCCTTTGGCACCACTCCCGACTCCAACGAGGCATTGAAAAGGTCAGTCAGTGGAGTTGCTAGAATGTCCCTAAGTTCCCTCAGTATTCTAGGGTGTATCCCATCCGGTCCCATTGCTTTGTCTACTTTGAGTTGAGCTAGTTTCTCACGAACACAGTCTTCTGAAAATTGTTCAAGATGTCCCTCGCTTCTGTTCTTATTTGTGGGTGTTTTCTGAGGTCCTGCTCCTGGTTTTTCATCTGTGAACACAGAACAAAAATATTTGTTAAGTAATTCCGCTTTATCCTTATCAGCTTCTACATATTCCCCCCCTGTACCCTTGAGTCTGACAATACCACTTTTGCCCTTCCTCTTCTCACTAATATATCTGAAAAATGTCTTATCCCCCCATTTTATTGCATTGGCTATTTCCTCCTCCTTTTGAATCTTTGCCTTCTTGACTACTTTGCTAGCTTCTCTAAGTTTTTCCAAATACAGATGCCTGTCTTCCTCTCTCTGTGATCTCTTGTATTTCATGAAGGCCTCCCTCTTTTTCTTCACTTTTTCAGCTACTTCCTTCGAAAACCATAGCGGTCTCCTGTTCCTTTTGCCTTTGTTTACCATTTTAACAAAAAGGTTGGTTGCCTTTAAAATACCCCCTTTCAGTTTTGCCCACTGTTGTTCTACATCCCCCAGCTGTTCCCATCCCACTAACGACTCCCTGAGGCATTGGCCCATCATCGCAAAGTTAGTCTTCCTAAAGTCTAAGATCTTCACCTTGGAATGGATTCTAACAGCCCTAGTCCTAATACTGAACCACACCATCTGGTGATCACTGGATGCAAAATGATCTCCCACTACAACATCAGAAACACTTTCACCACTGGTAAGCACCAAGTCCAGTATGGCCCCTTCACGTGTGGGGTCTGTTACCAATTGCCTGAATAGTTCTCCCTGTAGAGAATCCAGGATCTCCTTACTCCTAGATGATACTGCAGCAGGAATGTGCCAATCAACATCTGGCATATTAAAATCTCCTAGCAGTAGCACTTCCCCTTTCCTAGCAATGCTGCGTATGTCTTCAATTAACTCTCTGTCCACCTCTTCCTCTTGTGAGGGAGGTCTGTATATCACACCAATGCAAATAGATTTCTCTTTCCCTCTTTCTAGTCTAACCCACAATGCCTCCTCTCTCCCTTTTAAGCTCTGTAATTCCAAAGCTTTAATAGTAGTTTTTACATATAGTGCTACTCCTCCTCCCCTTCTTCCTACCCTGTCCTTTCTGAATAAAGTATAGCCAGGTATAGTTACATCCCAGTCATGGTTTTCTGTGAACCATGTTTCTGTAACTGCCACTAAATCTAAGTCAGCCACTCCCACCAAAGCTTCAACTTCAGAGATCTTATTTCCCATCCAACTGGAGTGGAGGGGTGGCCTAGTGGTTGGGGCAAAGTACTTCAGGCCGGAAGGTTGGGGGTTCAAATCCCACTGGAGGACAGCAACCTTGGGCCGGAAGGACTGGGGTTTCTAGTCCCACAGGTGCTCCTTGTGGTCTTGGGCAAGCCACTTAACCCTCCATAGCCCATGTTCCCTGTAAAATAGTTATCTCCAAGTTATAATGCCCTGTTCAATGTAATTTCAGTTTGTTCAATGTAAACCGCACTGATGCAGAATAGCGCGGTATATAAGAGAATATAAATAAATAAATAAAATAATAAATAAATCTTGCCAGCTGTTCAGCACCAGGGTAGATTTAGTTTGCGTTGGGGTTGTGTGGCAACCAATTCAACACAAGCTAATGTCCTACAGTCAGCAAAGTAATTGACAATGAAAAGTTGGATATTTCTGTAAGATAACCATCTGAAATATTTCTCAAAATCAACCATGAAGTACTTACAGGAAATAATCAGGTTTGCAAATGGTCTCTACAGTCCCAGACTTGAATACTGAAAATCTGTAGAAAGATCTCAAACATTCAGTCTATGCCAGGGGACTTAAATATATTTCTGAGCTAGAAGAGTTCTACGAAGAAGAGTGGGGGAAAATTCTAAAAGCAAAAATAGAAAGACTCTTAAGTGGTACAGGAAACGTTCGAAGGACAAAGGAGGCGTGGCCCAACTTTTGCAACTGCTATATTCACTGTTTTCTCATTCTGAATCTGTAAAAAAATTAAAAAAATTAGCAAATATATAATTATGCATTAACATTTGCAAAAAGATGTTGTGTTTAACTTTCTTCCACAGAGAGATTTTGCCAGCTTAGGGATTCCTCGAAACACACAGTTTAAGCAGTGCTGCCGGAACGTTTGCACATAACTGAGCGTCTCTTTATCTTGACTGGCAGTTTTTCAGAAATAATTAACTTTCACACAGACTTGTGGGGTTGAAAAATGTATGAGCCTGGCTTTCTTCGTGTTTTGGTTTTCTTGAAGTTTTTCCCCTAAGGAGATGATTATGTGTGCTTTTGAATTGTAAAACATGTTTTGCTTCATTCTGTTTGAAAATGAAACAGAAATAAAATGAATGGCATTTTATTTATGTTTTCATTTTATTTGAAAATAAAACATGGGCAGGCACAGTGAGCGTTGAGACTTCAGCCATCTGAATAAAAACAGCTCCCCCCCCCAAACCTGTTTCAGCCTTATTGCTTGGAGTCCTCTCCCCATCTCCTTCTCTACTCTTTGGTTAAATGATAAGAGCATAGGTTTTACTAAGGGTTTCTTCATTTTTCCCACCTCAGTCAAAGCCATGAGAAATTCCATGGTGGTGGAGCTCCCATAGTGAGGACACTCTTACCACTTCCACCTATCCAACTGGAACCAGTAAGTAGAAGCGACAATGCACACTGAGGTCAGTGGCAGGCAGATTGACTTGGAGCAGCACCTTCTGGCACCATGCAAGGCCAGTCTTGCAGCATGACCCGAATCCTCTGTGACTTGCCCCATGCGGGAGAAGAAGCTGCTGTGAGATTAAGCAATGCGTAGCTGTTGCTAGTGTTGGGGAAAGCGAGCTGGGAGCAAGAGAAAGGAAGGTCAAGCTTATACTGGAATCAAGGAAAGGTGGAACACAGATTGAAGTGGATAGAAGCACAATGTTTGGGGGAAGGACAGGGCAGGGGCTGAAGAAGGAACAGATCTGGAGGGCAGGGCAGGACAGGTCAGGCTGAACTAAGGATCAAGAATGACCCGGGAAAGGGGAAAGAGACGAAGCCTGAGATGGGGAAGAAGAAAGAATATAGGAAATGAAAGTCAGAGAGCGGGGACCTAGGATGAAGGAGAAGGTCAGAGGATCTTTTATAGAGTAGGGGGTAACGGGAAGGGACTGAGGACTTTTCAGGGATAAAAAGGAGGAGATAGAAAGAGAGGACCAGGGATAGCAGAAGGGTAAAAACTGTGGATAGAAGAATGAGGAAAGAGAGAAAACATGAACTGGGGATGTCTGAGGGCTGAGAGAGGGAGGGAACCAAGTTCAGAAGGAAAGACAGGAAAACCTAAAATAGGAGAGAGAATGGATTATTGGGTAGAGAATACCAAAAAGGGACCTGTGATAAGAGGAGAGAGGATGAGGACTGAGGATAAGGGACATGAAGAAGACTGGGATGTGAGAGAGGACCCTCGATAATGGGGAGTGGGAGGTTGGAAGGGGGAAGAATCCTAGGAGATAATGGAGAAGAAAGGCAATGAGGAAATTACTCCGGTTTAATTTGTGGACACAAAGGAATTATAAATGTGGAAGGCATGGCCAGGATTGGATGTAAGCACACAAACATTCAGCACCTGTCTATCCCTCTCACATACACACTTTTACTTTCCCATACTCTCTCTCCCTTTTTTGCTGCTTTGTGCAAATGATTCCTGTGCTGTCCCCCACCTGTCTCCACCCTCATTGTTGCCCATGGAACCCTTCATAAGCTCTCTTCTGTCCCAACCTGTTGAAGATTCTGAGAGGACAGCCATGTTAGTCTGGAATAGCAAAAATGACAGAGACAGGTGGCACCTTTTACACTAACCGATTTATTAAGGTATAAACTTTGAATCCACATCAAAATGAACTCTTGCCCTCGAAAGCTCATGCCTCAATAAATTGGTTAGTCTATAAGGTTTATGTATGGGTGAGGTTATAAATGCAGCATCACATCAATAATTCTGGGATTCGTCTCATTTTATTTATTTATTTAAAGATTTTTATATACCGTATTCTACAATTCAAGACGGTTTACAGGGAGCTCAACATAACAGTACGGATGCATCTGTTTTACATAGAAGATATGAACAAAAACTTAACCGTTGACTCTAAAGTCAAAAATGGCAACTATGTATATTAGATTGGGGGCGGGGAGTTGGGTGGTGGTCGTATATAGGCTAGGTCTAGGTGGCGCTAGGTTGAATGGATGGATGAGAGGCGGTACTAAAATATTCTTGGAAAAGGAAGGGGTTTATTTTTTTTGCAAAATTCTGTATGACCAGGACAATTCCTAAGGTCAGGTGGGAAGGCATTCCAATCTTTTGGGGCATAGAAGGAGAAGGTACGGTTGCAGGTGGTTTGCAAGCTTTTTAATTTTGGGGCTGGGATGTATAGAAGGTTTGTTGAGTTAGACCTACGAGATCCAAGGTTGGTTGGCTTGGTTAGGAGTGAGTGAAGGCAGGGGGCAGATTCTTGATAGATAACCTTATGGATAAGGGTAAGGGTTTTGAATTTTATTCTAGAGAGGATAGGGATTGAGTGGAGGTGTTGGAGTATGGGGGTAATGTGGGTTCCTCTGGGGGTATTGGAGATTAGGCGTGCTATCTTGTTCTGTGCTAATTAGAGAGGGTAGAGGATGTGTTTTGGGAGGCCATGGTATATGTGGTTGCAGTAGTCGAGGGTGGAGGTAGTGAGGGCTTGGCAAACAGTATTTTATTTATTTAATTTATTTATTTAACATTTCTTCTATACCGCGCTATTAAAATCAGCGCGGTGTACATCGAACAAGAATACTGCAATGTATACAAACAACATTGAGTTTACAAAGAACAGGGAATTGAACATGGAATTGAGTATGGAATTGAGTATGGAATTGAGTATGGAAGGAGTCGGAGTTTAATAGAGGTTGGAGATTTTTCAGGGTTCGTATCTCAGAATATATGGAACGAATTGTTTTTCGCATGTGTTCTTGGAAGGTAAGATTCTGATCCAGCATTATTCCGAGGTATTTAACTTCAGTTTTAACAGTGATCATATAGTTATCGATGACCAGTGAGGATGGTGGGGGGTATAAGAAGTGTAAGTGAATAGTGGAGGGCTTCGGTTTTGGTTAAGTTGATAATAAGATTATGTTGATGGAGCCAATGTCTGATTTCCTTGAAACAGTTGCAGATATTAGTGAGATCCGGCTTTGTGGTGTTAAATGGAATGAGGAACATGATATCATCTGCATAGATTTGGTAGTAGATTTTGTAGTACTGGAAGATTTTGCATATTGGTTGGAGAAAGATATTGAAAAGGAGTGCAGATAGGCTAGAAACTTTGGGGATGCCTTACAATTGAAGGAATGGCTGGGAGGTCTTTTCACCAATTCTTACTTGCTGTGTTCTATGGTCTAAGTATGAACGGAACCATTTGAAGGGGGTACCCCTAAGGCCATTATTACAGATACTGTTGAGTAGTTGATTGTGAGGAAGAGAGTCGAAGACTGAGGATATATCTAGGAAAATTAGGAAACATCCCTGGGTAGGTGTTTGAAGGTATGGGATTACTGTATTTAGGAGAGAGGTGAATAGGGTTTCCACACCATGGTTCCTTTTGAAGCTGTGTTGGAAAGGGTCGAGGAGAGCATGATCATCAATGAAGTTCTGGAGTTGGGTTTGGATGATCTTTTCTGTTATCTTTGCCAGTAGGGGGATGCTTGATATCGGTCTGTATGATGTAGGGGTGGTAGGGTCAGGTTTGGGACCTTTTAGTATGGGTCTGATTGAGGTCTTCTTCAAAGGGGTTGGCATAGTCCCATATCTGAGGGAGGCTTGGACTATGCTGTGTATGAATGGTGCGAGAATTTCTTTGGTAGCTTTTACCCATGCGACTGGGCAAGGATCAAGTGTGGAAGTAGAGGCATTGAGATTTGCTATGGTTGTTGCTATGTTATCTAGGGAAGGGAGGTCAGACTCTTCCCAGATTAGTTTGGGCATAGCACTGGTGGATAGACGATCGCTGTGATGGGGTGATATTGACTGGGTTGTTAGGTATTTAGAGTAAAGATGGTCAGCTATAGCCTGCGGTGAGATTTTATCTAGAGTTTCCTGTTTATCTGGATCATTTAGAAGTGATTTAGCTATTGAAAATAGTTCCCTAGGTTTGTTTATTGAGCGCATGATGATGTTTTTGTTGTAGTTTCTTTTATGTTTGAATGTTTCAATGCGGTAGGCCTGTAGCTTATCAGAGTATGCATTGTGGATGGCTGGGTCTCGGGAACGTCTCCAGCTGCGTTCCATCCGTCTAAGTTCTTTCTTCTGTTTGTGTAGAGCAGTTGAGAACCAAGGAGCTTGTTTGCGGTGGATGTCAGTTGAGTGTCTAGGAGTTGCTTGCGCTGCAGAGGCCATTATTTTATTCCACTCTATGATTTGGGAGGTGAGGTCTGAGTGGTTGTTAGTGAGAAAGTCTGTTGGGGGTAACTTGTTGAGTAATAGGTCAGTGTTGAACTAGTTAAATTTGCAGATTGTCTGATGGTTTGGTGTGGGAGAGTGATTTTGGTTGTGTTTGCGAGGGATGGGAAAGAGGATCAGCGAATGATCGGACCATGGTACTGGGAGGATAGAATGAGAGGGTTGGGAGTTTAGTGGTAGAAGGAGGCATGAATATTAGGTTGAGGATATTGTCTTTTGTGTGTGTTGGAGTTTTTAGCACTTGGGAGAAATGTAGTGCATCCATGGCATCCAGGAAAGAAGATGTCTGTTTCTGATTAGCTAAGGAGAGGTTGGAGTTTTGGTTGGTGCATGCTAATTCAAGTACTGTGGAGAGGTCTTGAGCATCTGATTGTGGTGCATGATATACTAGACATAGGGAGAGTGCATTATTGGAAGCTTTAAGGATGTCCATCCCTAAGGTGGAGATTGTTTCTGAGACAGAGAAGTTAGGCAAAGGATGTCTAGGTTGTAATCAGATATTAGGTCAGCAAGTAGGGGGATCTTATTTCTAGCTGAGCGAGTGTTAATTAAGGCACAGTTGAGGGGAGGAGGATAGTGGGATTTAGCTGTTGGAAGGACGGGTGCAGTGGTGTGGATGTTTATTCTAGTTAGTCTGCATTTGCGAGGAGTGTGTTGACTATGGATGTGGTGTAATTGGTTAAATATGGATAGGTGTCGGTAGGGGTGAATTATTGGTATTCTTATGTTATGTTGCACTTGTAGCCCATTAGTTAGCAGGGCTGAGATTAGGATATATGTGCTAATAGTGTGGCTCCAAGGCTGAGAGGTAGCCATGTTAGAGTGGTGGCTGCAGGATGGGAATGGGTAAGGCCCTGAGAGGCTTGGTGTTAGGGGGTTGGATGGGGTCAGTTGTTGAGTTAGAGGGAGCAATGAGTGTTAGGGGAAGTGGGTATGGTAAAACAGCAGTATTATGGTATTGATAGTGTTGAAAATTACAGTAATGCAGGTGGACTCATAGCAGTACAGTTACATGGCAATGCAGGTAATACGCGGATGGTTTAGGCAGAGGTAATCGGAATACAGCAGTAATTAACAGGCGTGCAATGGTGTTGAGGCTTGTAAAGTAATGATGTCAGTTCAGTGGTGATTGTCCCAAGTGTTTAAGCTTTTTTATTTTAGTTTGTTTGTCCAGGTGATTATGGATTATGGCCGTGTATTTGCTCTGGAGTGGTTGTACATCTGGAGGACACCTGAATATGCTCACTGCTATCTGCCATTGTGTAGAACGACTGCACTATGTAGCTTTGTACGAGCTCCGCATCTTAGCTTAGCCATCTCGGTGACTGGGTTATCTGTGGTGAGATACCATACCTTTAAGTAAACAGGATTTTGGAGCTTCGCTTCTTCTATGAGCCCCGCCTAAGGGCCACGCCAAAGGGCCTTCTGGCAAGGCCCTCAGGCGAGGGCCCACCAGGCGCAGGCACGCCTGGAGCATGCTGCCTTTTTAAGTGTTCTGGCTGCTTGATCTGTGCCTTGGTAGGGGGAGCGGGAGGGGCCTGTAGCTCCCGCTTCCTACCCCGATGCTGGATCTAGCTCTGATGGAGAGATGAGTCCATCTTAACTTTATTGCTAAAATATGTCCCTTCCTATATATCTGGTTGGTCTAAAAAGGAAATGTGCCTGAGTGGGAAGTTCATTTAATCTTTAATATTCTTCCATTCCTTGAGAAAAGCCCCTTGTTTCTTTTCCTTATGCAAAGACCTAGTGCACTTATAGATAAAATTAGTTTTAAACGTGTCTACAGAAAATCTGCTTCTGGTCCTCGTGTTCAATTTCTTAAATAAAGTAGTTTGGAGAGAGAGGGCACATCACCTTCTTAGTTCAAGAACATTTCACTCAAAATAAAAATGAAGCTCTATGTAAAGTAATTATGGGGCAATCACTGAGGAAAAAGAAAACTTAGCGAGTGCACAAAATACACAATTTGAAGGTTCCCTAATTACTGCTTTCAAATCAGGTACTCCACAGTTCACTCAGGTACATTTTAGATATTCTCTTTCTCTCTCTTTGAAGTCCCATCGTGTCCAAAACACCTGCTTCCCCTCCCTCCCAAAAATCTGAGACAGAAGCTGACTGAGAGCATTTTATCTTTATTTTGTGAAGTAAACCATACTGTCTACAGAAATTCCACAACCTATGGGGAATAATAAAATAGAAATTAAAAGTTGCAGGTATTATTAAGGCAAAGGCTATGAGGGGATTTCCTGAAGGTGGCACACTAATAGGCAGCGAATAGTACAGAATAATGGGACAGATAACCTCAGTTACTCACATGGCCATGTGTGGTGCTGCCCGTGGTCCATAAAGAATGCGGTGGGGCTTGCTGTCTTGCTCCCTGGTGCCTCTCAGAAATCTTCCCAGCGCAGCCTTTGCCGCCTCTCCTCATGATGGGTGTCAAAAGGACCCACTTCCTGCTAATCTGAGTACAGTAACAGAGGCACGTCTCACTCAGCGCCATGGCTCCTGCCTCACCTTGCTTGGCCTTGCTTCCCCTTTTTTTTAACAATGCCTAACTTGTTACTGCAATGAATTTAAAAAAGAAGAAAGCAGCACAGGGTTTTGGAGACCATGCACACGCTGCATGTCTGACGCGTCCATGCCTCCTGTGATGCAACTTCCTTTTACTGAGGGGAGGGGATGCATCAAACATGGGTTCCAAAGCTGCTGTCTATTACCTGCTGCCATTCATCCTACTGCTGGGCCTGGCCAGTTCAGCATACCGACCTTGCTGCCCTCCTGTGACTGCTGCCCTTTGCAAGTGCACAGTTTGCATAGTGGGTCACACCGGCCCTGCTCATATACACATACTCTGTCTCTCTCTCTCACTCTTTAACTTCTTCCCTAGCCCAATGAGTCTTAGTTCCTCCTCACCCCAGTGGTCCTGGAGTTCTAAGTCTCATCTCCCCCCCATCATTGGTGATCCTTGAGCCTCCGTCCAATTGTAATGTAATTCCTGCCAGTTGGAGAGTCCCTCACAGCAGCTGTTTACAGCTATTTGACAGACTTGGGACACAACCTCAGGGGCTTAACAGTGTTCCTGTATGCTTAACTTGCTGGGCATTTCTTAGGATTCAAAGGTGGGACCAGTAAAACTGGGAGGCTGTTGACACTGTATATCTGCTCACTCTAGTCCTCACTCACTTCAGTCATTGTCCAGGCCAGACTGAACCAAAGGTTTACTGGAAAAACATTGAGGGATCATAAATAGTAATAACTAAACAGTGACAGAATCAACAGACAAAATATAATTATTCTCCTTCCATGGAGATTACCCCTGTAGTGGGAAACCCTTCTCTTAATTCCTTCCCCAGAGTACCTGGTAGAGCTGGACTTGGATGTGATTTCAGACTGAGTACTCCTTAGACCTTGTCCTCCTTGTCCACTCTATCCTTTGTTTCCAGGATCAGGGCTCCCTGTGATCTCTTCTGTCTTCAAGGCTCCTTCTCTCCTCCTTTCTCCTTCTCAAGCTGAAGTAAAGCAGCCTGAGCTACGTTTGTCACTATTTCTGTAGGTTGGTTGGTTGGTTAGTTTCCTAGCTGAGCTAACGAGCAAACTGTCCTTCTCCATGCCTGTGGAGCCAAAGGCCCTGCTATTGTAGTATAGTGGCTATGTTATGTTCAGACAAGTAACTTCCTTTGGGCTGGTATTTATGCCAACTAGAATTTCTTTCTTGGATAAGTCTCCTCCCAGAATGAAGGTCACTGAAATTATATAGAAACCTTCCCTGCTCTGGAAAATTAGTAGAGGCATAAAAGGTCACCATGTAATATTTTAGTGGAGCCACTAGAGGTCTCTGCTGCTCAAGTACACCTGCTGCTCACCTCTTTGAGATTGCTTTTGGAGCCTGATCTGCTCTGGGGCCTGTCTACTAAGCATTTTCCCGATAGGCACAAAATGGGAAAAAAAAAAAAAACCTTTAGTAGACAGGCCCCTTAATCTTCTTTCACAATTTGTATCCTTGTTCTCAGCTGTTGTATTGTCCGTCTTGACTAGATTGTAAGCTAGGGTTGCCAACTGGCCGGTTTTCAGCAGGCCTGGCCGGTTTTTCCATGGCCAGGCTGGCTGCCGGCGCAGATGCAAAACCGGCCCTTGAAAAGCCGTTTTTTTGCTCTGGCCGCAAGATCGGGAGCGGCCAGAGCAAAAGACAGGCTTTTCTTCCAACCCGAAGTTAAAAAAAAAACCACCCAGGGCCGGCCCACACACCGGAGGGCTTCAGAGGGAGCCGGGGAAGCCTGCGCGAGGCCCCGGCTTCCTCTGTACAGCCGCCAGCGGGAAGAGCCTTTTCCTTCACGCTGGCGGCTGTTTCTGTGAAGCCGCGATTGCTGGGAAAGGTTAAAGGCAATACCCTTTAACCTTTCCCAGCATTCGCGGCTTCACTGAAACAACCGCCAGGGTTTAGGAAAAGGCTCTTCACGCTGGCGGCTGTACAGAGGGAGCCGGGGCCTCGCACGGGCTTCCCCGGCTCCCTCTAAAGCCCCTCAGACAGCTGCGGTGCTGGTCGGGGGGGGGGGAGGAGGCCAAGGACTGCATGGACTGTGATGGGGGGGGGGGGGTCTAGGACTACAAATGGGCTGTGATGGGGGGGACCTGGACTGGAAAAGGGCTATGGGGGGGGACTTGGACTGGAAATGGGTTGTGATGGGGGGGACCTGGACCGGAAAAGGGCTAGGGGGGGGGACTTGGACTGGAAATAGGATGTGATGGGGGGGGGACCTGGACCTGAAAAGGGCTAGGGGGGGGGGGACTTGGACTGGAAATAGGCTGTGATGGGGGGGGGGGACCTGGACTGTAAAAGGGTGATGGGGGGGGGGGGGGACAGGGACGGGCAAGGGGGTGGGATGGGGGTGGAAGGGACCGGGACTGGAAAAGGGCTATGGGGGGGGGGGGGACTTGGACTGGAATTAGGCTGTGATTAGGGGGGCTAGGACTGCAAATGGGCGGTGATGGTGCGGGGGGACTCGGACTGCAAATGGGCGGTGTTGGGGGGGGGGAGCCTAGGACTGGAAATAGGCTGTGATGGGGGACTTGGACTGGAAATGGGCTGTGATGGGGGGGGGGGGGGGACCTGGACTGGAAAAGGGCTATGGGGGGGGGGGGACTTGGACTGAAAATGGGTTGTGATGGGGGGGGCCTGGACCGGAAAAGGGCTGGGGGGGGACATGGACTGGAAATGGGCTGTGATGGGGGGGGGGGACCTGGACTGTAAAAGGGCTATGGGGAGGGACATGGACTGGAAATGGGTTGTGATGGGGGTGGAGGGGACCTGGACTGGAAAAGGGCTATGGGGGGGGGGGAACTTGGACTGGAAATGGGCTATGGTGGAGGGAGGGGGAACTTGGACTGGAAATAGGCTGTGATTAGGGGGGCTAGGACTGCAAATGGGCTGTGATGTTGGGGGGGCCTAGGACTGGAAATAGGCTGTGATGGGGGACTTGGACTTGAAATGGGCTGTGATTGGGGGGGGGGCAAGGACTGGAAATGGCCTGTGATGTGAGGGCTAGCACTGGAAATGGGCTGATGAGCTGGAATAGGACTGGAAATGGGCTGATGTGGGGCATGGGAGAATGGGACTAGAAGGGAGTGGATGCTGGGTGGGTCTAGAACTATAAGGGAACTGATTTTGGGGGAGGACTAGAATGGATGGGGAATGAGAATGGAGAGGGGAAAAATATTTTGTGTGGAAGAAAAGTCTATGATGGGCCGGGTATTCGGAGAGAGTAAGAGGGGCTTGAGAATGGAAGGGTGAAATTTAAACGGATGATAAAGGAATAAGGAAAGAATTGGGGGAAAGAGCAAAAGGGAAACAATCAGTATGTTAAAGCAGAAATAGAGAGAGAATGGAAAACATCTAAAAGAGAAGAAAGGACAAATGGATAGCTAGCAGAAGACACGAAGAAACCAGAAGAAAGTGACTGGAGCAATTGCAACTGAAAAATAAAACGCCCAAACAGAAGGTAGAAAAATACTTTTATTTTGAATTCATTAACTGGAATATGTCTGGTCTGGGAAGTGTGTATTGCTAACATCTTTGCGTTTTTGTTTAGTGCAAGAGGAAATTACTTTATAGTTTTATTTCTCCAGTGTTGTACATTTCATGTTTGGATTTTGGGGTTCCCAGTTTAATTATTATCTGACCAAGGAAGTTAACCTACACTTATCCTCGGTAATTTTTGTGGGTGGGGTTGGGGGCGGGGCAGGGGTGGGACTAGGGGCGGAGAATGGGTGGAGCATGGCGAGCCACAGGTGTCGGGTTTTTCTCGGTGAAAAAGTTGGTAACCCTATTGTAAGCTCTAACGAGCAGGGAAAGCCTTTAAGATGTATCTGTACAGCGCTGCGTATGCCTTGTAGTGCTATAAAAATGATCAATAGTAGTAGTAATAGTAGTAAGTAATGCAGAACCTTAATGGTGTGTCTACAGTAATATGTGTCCAGCTCAGTCTTATGGTTTATGGTGGGTTTTCATGCTCTGTTACAAAGAAATACGTTTATTCAGGCAAACTTCAGTTTTTTACCTCTGAGCTAGGTAAAAGTCCACTGCGCTTCAGTGTGTATGCAGTCGTATAAAAAAATACACATAGTTCAATATTCAAAAGTAGTTATGTGTTTACCGGTGTCCAGTAATGGTCTAATTCCTTAAATTTTAATTTTCAAAGGCATTATATGGGTAGTGGAGTGGAGGAGTAGCCTAGTGGTTAGAACACTGGCTTGGTACCAAGCAACCAGGGTTTGATTCCCACTAGCACTCCTTGTGGCCTTGGGCAAGTCACTTAACCCTCCATTGCCTCGGAAGAAAGGCCTGGCAATCTACTTCCGGTGTCACTGCCAAGAAAACCCAGGAGCTTCTGGGTCGCCAGGAGTTAGGACTGACGCGAAGGCACACATTGCATTGCATATGGGTAGTGGCAGTGAAAACTATTCAACTGCTTCAGCACTATCCATGTGGAGGCCGATTCTGTCTCCTGCACACCTGGTTGCATTGCCCGCCCATTGCCTAGATGGGTCCAACATAGACCCGATTCTGCTGCTGCGAAGTCTAGATGTACTCATGATGGTGGAATCAGGGAGATGTACATCTTGATGCTCCCCAGATTCCATGAAGGACAACATACAGGAGCCTGCCCATCCTCCGCTCGAACACCACTGCAGGAGCCAGTGAGCAGTGGCATCCAAGCACCATTGCAATGGGCCATCTGCTCAGTGTCTCAGAAAGCCAAGGCCCAGATCAGCCTCTGCTGCCCATTCTCCGATTGGCACCGGTGACCCATATGGGCAGGATCATGGCGGCGGGTTTCTTGGAGGCCATTGCCAATGCAGGCAGGGGGCTGCAGACAACATGCTGTGGCGCGCCTGGCACTTATTCCACTGGTTGGACATACATCCCCCGCTATTTGCTCGGAGGTAGAATAAGTCCCCCCATGGCTGGAAGTGATTGGCATCGGTGGGCCCCGAAAGGAAGGTGAGCAGCAGAAGAGGGTTCCCTGCAGCTTGGCCCTGGCCATGGCAGGTCCCTCCTGGATTCAGGTGGCGGGGTAATTAAGTCTGAATGTAGTGCGGGGCAGCAGGGCTCCTGCATGGTGTCCCAGTGCCATGGCTGGTTTAGGCGGGGTGATTGCCGGATGTACAGTGCTTCTGAATCAGGGCCCGTTTGGCCCATCTAAGCCCTTTGCCCCGATTCTGCTACCGTGGGAACATCTAGCTCCTGTGGGTGCAGAATCAGGTGCAAATCCGGTCTGTCCAGATTTTGGACATCCGGATGGGCTGGACATGCCTCAATCAGAATGAGTCTCATAGTGTCTGGGTAGAAAGGTGGAGTATGGACAGGAACTTAAAACTATACATTATGGAGGCCAATCAGAACATGAGTAAGGGATTTGTACATGCAGTGGGGATGTTATTATGCTAATCAAATAACACAGCTTATCTGTCTACCTCCAGTCCTTCAGACACAAAGCACTAGCACCCCCTTCTTCCACAATATTTGCATCTTTAGACCAGGGGCTTCTCAACCCAGTCCTTGGGACAGAACTAGCCAGTCAGGTTTCCAGGATAATCGCAATGAATATGCATAGGAGAGATCACATGCAATGGAGGCAGTGCATGAAAATCTCTCTCATGCATATATATTGTGGTTATTCTAAATATTTGACTGGCTAGGTATGTCCCAAGGATTGGGTTGAGAACCTCTTCTTTAGAGACACTGAGATGTCCTGGAGTGTGTTTAGGTCAGAGGAGTAACAGGATGTGTTCACTTTGCATTTTAAAATCGAACTGGCCGATGCAGAAAGCTAGCACGGGCTTTACGAGCCCATAACGCCACGTTTAAGCACATTTTTATGATCGTCCCCATGCAGGAAATAGACAAATGCTGGAGGAAAAACTAGCGCCCAGTGCATTTAAACGAATACTCATTATTTAAATGTATTTTAATTTGCTGGGCTGGTAAGCAAATCATGGCTGTGCCTGACACAGAGACAGGCGTAGATGATTTTGCAACCAGCCATAGTGCCAAAATTTTAACTGCAGGGCCTGAGTAGAAGTAAATCTCTAACGCTGTCCCCGATTGTATTTTGATGGCACCAGATGATCAAGGGTCAGGCAAAGCCCCTGATTCCATCAAAACACTGTTTGGTTGTGCCGACAAAAAAAAAAAAAGATAAAGCTGAAGTGAAACCGGTTTTCTGGTGTTCCGGTATCGTTGCCATTCATCAGTCTTTCATCCAGTTAGATAAGATGTTGTTTGCGTATAACGCTACTGTTTTCATATTCTGTCTAAATAGCCAGGAAGCAGAGAAATGATGGAAGAAAAAAAATGCAAATTAGCCACCGGTGTTTGGGGAGAGCAAGCCAAACTAGCAAAGACTTCTTCTGCGCATGTGTTTGGCTTGCTCTCCAGGTTTAATGCTGCGATGCTCATTTGCATGTGCAGGGTATCACGGTGGACATTTGCATATCCTAACCTTCCTGCTCGTCAAACATGTTAAAATGTGTGTGCAGTCAGGAACGTTAAACAATCAATCAAGTGTGGCTCTAACGCTGGCTTCCCGCATAAACCGGTTTGTGTGTATTTTTCCACCAAACATCTGCACCTGGAAAAACCAGCTGGAAGAGACGGTATGTACTTTTTACTCACAGCAAGCAAAAGTGCACAAGTAATTAGACTTTGAAAACTGGTGCAAAGCCTGTGGCAAAATGGTGCATGGGATATTTGTCCTAATGAAGACAGTTTGAAAATCGCCTAGTAAATACTGTGTAGTGAATGGGATATTAAAATGATTACTATAATGTATTAGAAATGTATGCTACTATGCATTTATAATGCAAAAACTTTAACTAAACTCCAGAAAGCTGAGGTTTTGCTTTAACAGGGTCATTAATGCAGATGGCATGCTTTAATGTGATCCATGTCATATTTAAATTGGTGTTTTGCATGATTTAGTGCAATCACAGCTCATTTAAATTTTTCACGTCTTCGTGTACATTATTGGTGAAATCTCATGCGCATGAACTGATACAGCAATTTGCGCTAACACCCGCATTAGCATTAAATAGGACGGGTAGGAGCCCTTTCACTAAAGTGTACTACGCAGTTAGCACATGAATTAGTATGCGCTGTTAGTACATGAGTGCGGTATGTGCTATTATACTGGCATGACATCACATGCTAATTCACATGGGGAAGAAATGGGTACATTATGAGCAGGGAATGGGTGTCTTATGGGCGAGGAATTCAATTCATGCACGGTAATGTGGAGAGGAATTTGAGAAAGGACATCCGAGTGCATTCTGGGACGTCTAAGCCAGAATGTCTGAAATAAAAGCTGGCATGTCCAGGGGCAGACATAAATGTCGACGTTCCTGATATCGACGTTTGCGGGGACATCTACATAGACATCCCTAGAATAGCATTTTTGAGCATAGACATCTAGGAACAGCCTAATGGTCCGAGTGGGCTAGGAAAAGCATAGCCATGGTTCACCTTCCACTGCTGCTCTCTTTGAAACTATGCTGAGTATTGAGGTTAATGGAGTGTTTTTTTCTCTACTCCCTCTGGATGTTTTTCAGCCAAAACAAGCACTTTTCAGGTGCCTGGAGCCAGGTATAAACTTAGATGAGATTCTGGACATCCAGGGGCATTTCTGAGATCAGGCGGGCGACATCCAAGTTCTTAAGAAATGCCCTGGCCATGCCCCTACCATTTAGAAGTCCACAGAGCCAGCTTCTAAAATGGTTCAGGAGACATTTCTGTGCCCGTTTTCAGATGTCCAAAGCATGAATAGGACTTCCAAAACAATCCCCTTACTGCGTGCTGTCTCTGTTGTGGTAGCGCACCTGCACTTACCACCTCCTAAACAGGAGAAGTGAGAGCATCTACACCCATGTTCAATACACTTAGCGCATAAACCAATAAACAAAAAAGTAACAATAACCATCTTGTACAGAAAACAGAGCAGTATAGTAAGAAACCAAAAATAAAAGAATTAGAAAAACTCAACAGAGTTCCACTGTTAGCTCATCCAAGCCCTCAAGTAGGGGGAGAAACAAAAAGAAATAACAATATTAATCCCAAGATAAAAGAAAAAAAAAGTCAGGGCACTATCCAGTCAATCCAAAATTTTATGACTCAACAAACAGGGACTCAATGAATGCTTCTAGGTGATGAGCATTTATGAAGGCTACCAGTTGGGAGGGCTCAAAAAAGATATAAGAAACTGACTGATACTTAACCAAGCACTTGCATGGATGTTTTAGAAAAAAGAGCTCCCCCAGCTGGTGGACCCCAAGATGAAGCAGGAGGAATTCCCTGCACCATCTCTGGGTATCCTTGATTAGATCTGGGTAAATCCGCATCATCAATCTCTTAAATAGTAAATTTTGCTTCCTAAAGAAAAGCTTTAAAAGTCACTCTTTATCGGAAAGCAAAGCAAAAGTAATCATTAAAGTAGAGAGAGTTGGGCTTTCTTCTAGGGATGTCTCCAACAATTTCGTGACATTTAAAGCATCAACAGGCTGATCACCAGTTCTTACAGAAGAAACAGATTGTTTCCCCATTGGCAAATAAAAATATTTCACAATTGGTGGAATCATATCTGTAGGAATCGCAAGAGTCTCAACTAAGTAGTTTCTAAACATGTCTCTTGCTGATATTGTTGATACTCTAGGAAAATTTACTATCCTCAAATTATTTGCGCGAGACAGGTTCTCCAAATGTTCAATCTTAGCATTCAAAGAATTAAAGTTCTTGACAAAAGATGACGACTGTTCTTCCAAAAGTACCACCTTAGTTTGAACCTCTGAGACCTCTATTTGAAACACAGATACCTTTGACGATAAAAGTTCAACAGCTGTTGCATTAGTTTGTACTTTAGTTGCCAAAGAGGAAACGCGGCAACAGGGCTTCCCCTAAAGATACAATGGCTTGCCAAATTGGATCCAGAGTAAAATCCGTGGGATCATCCAAAAAAAAAAAAAAAGACACAGTTCCAGAATCATGACCCAGAATGCCTTCCATTCCTTCCAGCACCGCTACACCACCCACAACTGCAACCATTCCTGCTGCTGTCCTTCTTTTTGGTTCCACTGAAGGGCAGGCCTTCTGAAGTTGTTTTGGGGCAGGAATCACATCAGAGCTTACCGCCCCAAAGCCTGACCTTCCCAGCACGGATGAGGACCCTTCTGAGGATACCCCCTGCTGCAGGCTACCCACACAGGGCTAATGAAAACACGCCACCTTTGGGAACGGCTGTAAATTGGGGAAGAGAGATGAACTCCCCGAAGCAGATGCTGAGCACTGCTGCTCCAGCGTAACTGCAGCTGAGGTAAACTCCCCCGAAATGGCTAGATATCAAGGCAGTCGTTGCACGAAAGAATTCAACAATCTAGAAGGAATCGGCGAAGAGGTACCAGAGGTATGGGAAGGCAACTGCAGCACCCTTCCCTTACGTTTCCGACCCATAGCATATACGGCTGCCTCATTGAGCCCTGACCAACGCCATCTTGGCTCCTCTCCCAGTCGTCCTCTTGGCTCCTCTCCGTAAGGACGTTTTCTGTGTGGTAACTGTATGGGAACATGCCGAGACTGTCCTCCACAGTTATCACATAGGGTTTGCACTTTCCAGTCATTCACTTTTCCATATAACAGGTAATAAATGCAAATCTTTACCATACTTTAATATCCATGCCCCTTAGACATCCAGCTGTCATGCAGACCCTTGGTAATTCAATCCAAAAATGTCCTGACATTTATTTTCATTCTTGTCAAGAGAAAATCTGGTCCATTTTGTGCAAAATATGTCAGTAGAAAACCATATCTATTCTTAAATCAAGATATTCCTAACAAATTATGCCTCTGGAATACGGAAGCCTCTTTTTCTTCCTTTGTCTTGTCATTTTTTCTTTACAGAGTTTATATTTGGTCTGTTTCCTAATAACCAGTAGAGAAATTCAGCCCCGAAGACATTTTTTCATGTTTCATTACATTTCTGAAAGTTTATTTACAGACAATTTTATGGTATAGTTTTCTGCTTCATCCATTAAGAATGTTATTAAAAATATATATTTAGCAGGAAATCAACAAAAAAGAATAATGAAATGATTAGATTCCAATTTCTAAATCATTCCATGTTCATACAATTATTTTCTTATTTAATAATCTATCCTGAATGGAGATCTGTGAGTTAATTTACTGTACAAATGAGTTTGTTTCAAAATCCCATAAAATCCAGCTTTTATCTACATCGTGTTATTAAATACTGTGACAATTACACAGCCAAAAACTGTGACATTTGCTGAGAAAGAACCCACATTTATGAAGATGAAAAGGTTGTCCTATGTAGAACTAAAAATGCTTAAATGTAAAACCCGTCCCTGCTTCGCAATTACTGACTTCAATTTGGTGGCAATCAAGCTGTGATGGACTTTTCTTAGTTACTGTGTCGTATCGTATAAATAAGTCACATATTGATCCATTATCAATTTTAAAAGAGAAATAAGAATGCTTATTCACCTGTATTTTTTACATTTTTGCACATGTTGCTGTTAAGTGCCGTTGAGTCGGTGTCAACTCATGGCGACCCTCTGGATAGTTGTCCTAAATTGTGTTTGGTCTTCAGTCAGGCGGCTCATTGTTGACAGACTGGTACCCATAGCTGCTGTTATTGTATTGATCCATCTCATTCCTGGCCTTCCTCTTTTGCGTTGACCTTCTATCTTTCCAAGCATGTTGTCTTTCTCTAATGATCTCGCTCTTCGCATGATGTGTCTAAAGTATGAAAGTCAAAGGGGTATGTTTACTAAACTGCGCTAATGTGCGCTACTGTGCGCTAATGTGCGCTGTGTGACATTAGCGTGCGCTAAGGTACCTTAGCGCATGCTAATGTCACGTACGGGGCACAAATATGCACGCTCATGTGCGCGGCGTGTTAATGTGCGATAAAGGCGGGGAAAGGCTCCCGGAGGGCGGAGGAAGGCTCCCCAGGGGCGGAGAGAAGGGGTCAATGGGTGGAGAGTGGGAGGGGAGAGGCTCCCCGCACATTAGCGAGGCTGAAATCCGAGGCAAAAAATACCGCGAGTGAAAACCTCGCGTTAGAGCCGATTTAAAGGGAAGAGAAACCATTTCTGTCAGCAATGTACAGCAAACCCAGGGAAACCCACAAAAAGTGATAAGTGTGATACATGTGCACAGAACAAAAGGGCAAATAAACACTGAAAATGACCCCAACAAAATATAGAAAAAACATAACCAAGCTGGACAACAGTGGTTTTAATGGGAAACATCAAAAAACACTCCCGAGAAAGCACCCAAAAAAGATATGAATTATGGAAAGGTCTACGCTCCGTCCCCATACAAGGTGAATGATCCCACAGAAATAGCACTGATCAGGGTTTCCCTCTGCATCGGACAGGTGTCCTATGGCGTGCACATGTCCCGCAACAGCAGGGTGGGCATGTCGGAACGGGCAACTGGTCAGATGCCTGAAAAGGGGCCACAGAGGGCTGCAGGCGGCACATGCTGTGGTGCAGCCGGGGCACAGTGCGGACCAGGCAGATGCCTAGGTGGCACACAGCAGCCAGCCAGCAACTGATGAGGGCCCAACATGGACATGATTGTGCGTCCCACAGTGTCACAGGGGATAGTACCCAGCAGGTACCCCCAAGGGCACAGAACAGCGGCAGGCGGTACTTGGGGGGAAGCGTGGACGTCTATGCAGGCACCCCTACCCCAGAACACGCACCATAGGCAGCCGCCTACCCGCACACAGGATGGCCTGAGACTGCGTACCACCAGCACCACCAGCAGAAGGGCATGTCAGCAAAGTGGCAGAGGGGCACTGGTGTTGGAGGGGGCAGTGGCAGCTGCCCACAGCAGTCCAGGCCCAGTCCTGTGTAGGTGGGTGCCATCCACTGCAACAGACAGGCTCTGTCGGATGTACAGTCATGGACTCCCCAGGGAATGCAGCATATCTGTGGCAACACGGTGGAACAGTGCACACAGACAGTGTGTCCAAGAGCAGAAGGTCACAGGTTCAAGTCCCAGCTGTGGCTCCTGCCAACCCAGTCCCCATATTTTACCCATGAAGAAAACATGGTAGGAAATACTGAACCTTTATTGCTGAGAACATAAGCATGGGTCAAACACCTATATTTTACCCCACACAGCACAAACACCATAAAAATGCGCATGACCTATGGCAGAATCCCCCAAATGCAGTCCAGGAGGGCCACAAATCCGTCAGGGTCTATGCTGTCTCCAATCTAAGGATGGAGCGGTACTGGCGGCGGAGGTGGCAGCGGCTGGTGCCCACAGCAGACCATGGCCTAGCCCTGTCCAGGTGGGTGCCATGCACTGCAACAAACAGGCCCTGTCGGATGTACAGTCATGGACTCCCCAGGGAATGCAGCATATCTGTGGGAACACAGTGATGCAGTGCACACAGACAGTGTGTCCAAGAGCAGAAGGTCACAGGTTCAAATCCTAGCTGTGGCTCCTGCCAATATATTCCCCATATTTTTCCCACTAAAAACACGTGTAGTAAAGACTGAACCTTTGCTGCCCAGAACCAAAGTGTGGGTGAAATGCTCATATTTTACCTTAAACAGCACACACCACATAAACATGTGCATTACCTACAGCAGAGTCCCCCAAATGCAGTCCTGGAGGGTGACAAATCATTCAGGTTTTATGCTGTCTCCAATGTAAGGCCATGTCAGCATGGTGGCGGAGGGGTACCGGTGGCGGAGGGGGCAGTGGCAGCTGCCCACAGCACACCATGGCTTAGCCCTGTGTAGGTGGGTGCCATGCACTGCAACAGACAGACTCTGTCTGACACACAACCATGGTATCTCCAGGGACTGCACCATTTCTGTGAACACAGCCAGTGTGTGCAGGAGCAGAAGGTCACAGGTTGACGTCCCAGCTGGGGCTACTGCCAATCCAGTCCCCATATTTTAACCACCACTAAACTGTGAAAGTACAGACAAACCTTTTTTGCAGAGAACATAAGCATGGTTCAAACGCCTATATGTTACCCTACAGAGCACAGACACCAGAAACATGCGCATTACCTAGAGCACAGTCCCCCAAATGCATTCCTGGAGGGCCACAAATCATTCACATGTCATGCTGTCTCCAATATAAGGACATGTCAGCATGGTGGCGGAGGGTTACTGGTGTTGGAGGGGGCAGTGGCTGCTGCCCACAGCACACCATGGCCTAGCCCTCTTCACGTGGGTGCCGTGCACTGCAACAGATAGGGCCTGTCGGATGAACAGCCATGGACTCCCCTGGGAATGCACTGCTTCTGTGCCAAGATGGTGGTGCAGCGCACACTGCCAGTGCCTTCAGGAGCAGAAGGTCACAGGTTCAAATCCCAGCTGTCGGCCCTGCCAACCCAGTCCCCACATTTTACCCACCACACAAATGTGGTAATACAGACAGAATCTTTAGTGCAGATAACGTAAACATGCCCAATACATCTATATTTTACCCTACAGAGCACAGACACCAGAAACATGCGCATTACCTAGAGCACAGCCCCCCAAATTCAGTCCTGGAGGGCCACAAATCATTCACGTTATATGCTATTTCTAATAAAGATGCGTGTGGTTCATTTCCATGCGCCGCCCCCATGGTATGCAGATGTATCTCATGCATATTCATTAGGGACAGCAGGAAAACATGAACAGTGTATGGCCCACCAGGACTGGAGTTGGGGACTTCTGCCCTAGAGCAGCGGCCAACAGGAGCAGAAAGAACCACACCCACAGGCTCCATTATCCAAAGCCTCATGGACAGGCAGGATATCGGGCCTTGCGTACATCTCACAATACTAGTACGTGCAGACCTTAGCAATGCCACCCTAAACCTGGGAATACAGTACACATATATCACAATGTTGCTATGATTACTGGCAGATAGCAATTCCTAAGTTAAGCACAATCTGCTCATTGAGTTGTATCATACCAATATCTCTGATGTCTGTAGAGTGTGTTTCAGGTCTGGTGTCTGACAGTGTTCACCACCCTGGGGAGTGACCCCAACAGTATCGCATACCATAGCCATGCTTGCGCTGTGTCCAGGACTGTTGAGTTGGCCTGGACTGCAAAAACTATCTATAGTAGCACTATGCTGGCATAAGTGTGGGAGTGTGTGTCTGTCCATCCAGTGTGTGCTGGTTGCAACACCTTACTCAGCCCACACTGTTTGCAGTGTGTCCAGTGTTAGCTTGCCAATGTGCATAATGAGGAGCAAGGTACTGTGGGTATAGCTCGGATAGGGTGGCCTGGGCAGGATGCATGAGCACAGGGCATAGGGCAATGGCTGGGACATTGTAGTGGCCGGCCATCAGCTGCATGGACAGGGTGGCCCCTGCATGTCCTCCTGGGAGGTCACTCTCACCCTGACTGAGCAGTCACCATGGCATGGCTAGGTCTCCCATAGTGCTAACAGCATCTCTCTCAAGTGATATCTATGGGTTGCCTTTTGGGGCCCAATCACTAACCTATCCGCTTGGTGGGTGTGCTGACATCCCAGTTTTGGGTGCACACATTTGTTCCAGTAATATGCACTATGGACTAGCTAGCAGACTGGTTGCAGTTAGTATGTGTAAGGCTGGAACACCTTGCAGGGTGCAGCAGCTGCAGATTCAGTGTGCTCGCTGCTGGAGAATGTCAGATAGTGGTGGTAGGCAGCTGAGCATTTCCAGGCCTCCTGTCTGTCTGCTATCACCATATGGATGTGTACAGAAATGCATGGACTGCCCTCAGTTTGGGTGGTACTACATAATTTGCCTATGGGTCCAAACAGCCTGCCCCCCCGCGCCCCCCTGCCCACGCGCCCCCCGCCCCCCCCCCCCCCTTGCTGGAAGAAGGTGTTTGAGATGAATAGATCATTGGTCTTGCAGAATTCTATCAGTCTTTCTCCAGATTCATTTCTGTTGCCAAGTCCATATTTTCCAACTACTTTGCCTTCTTCTTTGTTGCCAACTTTTGCGTTCCATTCACCAATGACTATCAGGAAATCCTGTTTGCATGTTCTGTCAATTTCAGCTTGAACTTGTTCATAGAACTCTTTAAGTTTATCCTCTTCTGCAGTTTTGTTGGGGCATATACTTGAATTATAGTTGTGTTGATAAGCATTCCTCGTAGATGAATAGAGATTAAGCATTCGCTGACTGCATGTTCTTGCAAGTTTCTTCTTTATTATAAATGCAACACCATTTCTTCTTTGTCTTTCATTTCCAGCATAGTAGACCATGTGATCATCTGATACAAAGTGCCCGATACCAGTCCATTTCAGTTCACTTACACCCAACAGATCAAGTTGTACACGTTCCATTTCATTCTTGACCACCTCCAACTTCCTTTGGTTCATGCTTCGTACTTTCCATGTCTCAATATGTAAGACATATTTACAGCTTCTGACTCTCATTTCATGCGCAGCTGCATCAGTAGTCAGATGTCCCTAGGGCTTTGATCCAACCACATCAAAAATACTGCCTTTACTCTGAAAAGTCTTCAGCTCTTCCCCAGTAGCTAGTTGAGTGCCTTCCAACCTGGGGGTCTCATCTTCCAGCACTATAGTACAATTTGTTTTGTTGTGACTATCCATTGGGTTTTCATGACAAGATACAGAAGTAGGTTTCCGGGCCTTTCCTCCCCAAAGTTTAAGTTTAGTGTTGTTGCCGTTGTCACAGAAATGTGATCCTCCGCCGTCAACACTGTCCCATTGTGCTGCTGCCCAAATGGGTGGTTTGTCTTGATCTGGCACCTCAGCTGAGACCTGTCCATCTTGGGAGACCCTGCCAGTAGTTAACCTACCGATAGCTTAGCCCTCAGCATCACTGATGCACACAAGCCCTCACAGCACAACAAGCTGCAAACCAAGTGAGGGTTTTTGCACATAGTTTCATCCATATACTTGAAGGACTATTCTGCAAAGTAGCTTTTAAAATACACAGTCTTAAAGCACCATTTTTGGGAAGATTAAACAATTTGTCATTCTGTGCATCTTCCTTAGAAAATTAATGCCTACTTTTGGTTCACTTGCTAGTTCAATGGAGACTAATGTGGAGAATGTAGAAGGCCTTCAGTGGTCCATGGTTCTCATAAAGAAATATGCTAGATTATGGGTGCACAAATACAGTCTACAGACTAGGGTTTCAGGATATCCCTAATGAATATGTATGAGATAGATCTACATACATACTACGTCCATAGTATGCAAATCTATCTCATGCATATTCATTAGGGATATCATGAAACCCTAGCCTGTTTGTGGCCCTCGAAGACTGAGGTTGTGCACCCCTGTTTGAGTTGATTAGGACAAACACAATATCTTTGAACACTCATTCTAAACTAAATCTCTTCTTTGTGAAGCAGTTTTATTTTGGTTCAATGAAGACTTCTGTTTTTAGAAGCTTTGTTAATAATTCTGTTTTTGATGAATGGCTTAACAAAGATTTATTTATTTATTTAGCAATGCTTATATACCGCTTTTCACAGGTCAAAGTGGTGTACATTCAGGTATGGTATATATTTCCCTTGTCACCAAAGGGCTGGCAATCTACGATTTGTATTTGAGGCAACAGAGGGATAAGTGGTTTGCCCAAGGCCACAAGGAGCACCTGTGGTACTAGAAACCCCAGTCCCAGTGGCCCGAGGTTGTTCTCCTCCAGTGGGATTTGAAGCCCCAGCCCTCTGGCCTGAGGTAACTTGCCCCAACCACTAGATCACTCCTCCCTAAGATGCTCCTCCCAATGATGCTCTGATCTTGTGAATGTGAAAGACATTTTCCATTGAGAGGTGTAATCACAAACGTAGGCTACTGCAATAGCGCATGTTGATAGATGATAAGATGGGTTAGAATTACCAAGACCTGCAGTAAATAATATGCGCAAACCTTTGTGGAATGTATTTTGATCTTATTTTGCACTTATCATTTTTGATGTTTTCTTGTATTGTATTGACCCCCTCAGGGTCAATTTTAGAACATGGCTGGGATAGAAAAGTGAAATGAAATCAACCTGAACCCTGCAAGTTATTGAGGTCTACAGGATAATGATTTTATGAACAAAAGAACGATTACTTGAGTGCTCTGCATTTTGTGTAGCAATACTGCCCTGGTCTGAATGTTTGTCTTCTTTCTTTGTTGCAATGGGGTGTTTGTGTGCGAACAAGAAATATCCATTTTGTAATGGTTCTAGTAAACCAACTCTTCTTTCTGATATCGTAGCAATACAGGAGCTACACTAAAATGTCTTTTTTAATAAATCTGCCCTTAAAGGACCCAAATTAATGACTTCCTATTCGGAAGGACCCCTGGGAAATACTATGTAGAGAATCAGGGGTTGTGAACTTCTAAGTTATGTATCAGTCTGATGGGCAGTGTAAGTAGTTTTCCTTGTAGCCTAGAATCTGAGGAATAAAAATACAAGAAATAATTTACATGTCTCAGTGTATTTGTAAATGTGTATTTCTATCTGACAGCAAATGTTAAATCAGTCACCCACCATAAACTCGCTAGCTCTAATGTACCAAGATATGCATGCACATCCCAGAAGGAAAGGCATTTTATGTTAGACCAAACTGAGATACTGCATGGTTAAGAATGCTTAAGACTGCAACGATACCAAAGAATAAGAGGAAGTGCAAGGATGGGGATGGCCCTAGGTGAGTCCTCCATCCTGATGTCCCCCCCCTGCTGCTGACACTGTCCCCCTTGCTGCCCCACCACCCTTCTTGGGGTCTGCTGCAGCTGCAGTGGGTTTGAAACCACGATGCAGCACTTACATAAACTTGTTGGCACTGTGTTGTGGTTCCTGGCTTGTATGAGTGCCACTTCCACCCCCTCTTCTGATCCAGGCTTCTGGTTTATGCAAACCGGACGTCTATGTTGGAGGAGGGTGGAAGCGGCAGCTCATACAAGCCAGGAACCATGACAAGCATTGGCGAGTTTAGGTAAGCACTGCATCGTGATTTCAAACCCATTGCCACTGCTACAGATCCTGGAGCGGGGTGGCATCGGCAGCAGTGGGATGCCCCTTGAAATCTGGTGCTCTATGCGACTGGCTAGTTTGCTTAATGGTAGTGCTGGCCCTGCAAAGAAGGATGTTATAGTTTAATGCACTGGAAAAACACGTTTCCTTACCATTTAGTTAAGACCGTTAACAATAAAGGGGGGGGGGGTAGTTACTAAGGTGCGTTAAGGGAATGATGCATGAGATTTTCTCCTTAACATTCATTAGTAGACAGACAATGCTGTGTATTATTTTACTGTAACACACATTACCTCAATGTGGGTTGAGTAACAATGAGATGCAAAGCATCCATATGCATGCAAATCACCTCACTGTTATGCAAATGGAATAACAGCTTGCACTGAACAGCGCAAGCTGTATTATTCCTGGGAAAGTGATGCCAGCTCCTGGAGTTATTGTTTGCTTGACTTTTAGGGCTACAGACCAGATTGTATCAGGTATTCCATATGATGGAATTCTCAGTATGGTAGTCATAAAGGAGGGAAGAGGTGCCATTCAGAAAATGCCCATTTTGCAGTGCTCAGGCAAACAAATTTGGTCACTTTTTTAAGACAAAGGGACATCTTTACTAAAGTGCGCTACCAGGTAGCGTGGGGTTTATTGTGCACCAAGTGCACCGTGGTAAAACGTTCCACTTTCTAAAAATGCATGCATTCTAATAATTTCACACCACATAAGCTGTGTGTGTTGGAGAGGAGACTGGGAGGTTCTGGGGCAGAGTGTGCTCGCATTTTTCATGCATGATCCCCAGCAATGTTGCACTTAGCGGCGTGCCTTTATCGCCACCTCAGTGGGAGGTGTGAAGTGCATCCATGCTGATCACGCCAAACAGTAGGAGTGCAAGGATGGTGCAAACTCCATGCTAACAACACGGGGACATGCCAGGCACGCCTCCAGTTTATAGGGTGGGTCATGCGCTACCTCCACACTCCCCACGCCCATTTATAGAGCTGATCAAGCACTACTGGTGCGAATCTCGGTAAACATGTTCCTAAATGTAACTAACATTAATTGATCACTTAAGGTTTCTAATAACATTGAGGATTTCAATGAATTAACGCTATAGGTTCTATGGTATGGACTTGATTCTAAGTGGGTGATAGCTAAATATTGACATTTTCCCAGTTGTTGGTGCACAATACCCAAGAATAGTGGCATTTCCTATAAAGCAATAATCTCCACTTTCAGTGTCTCACAATAGACATCCTCAGAAATGTGCTGCTTTCAGAGACAGCAGGAAGACTTGGATTTTACATATGTGCTTTCCAGGGCTTCCCTGGCTACTTACCTAGTCTCTCAACTACTTTGCACTTACCATTCTTTGGTAAGGCAACTCCACAGCAAACAGCCTATTGCCTTCGTAAAGAGCTGACGATCACAGCATGTTATATCCTTAGGCATATTATGAGGTTGGTTGTTATGATCCACAAGCAATGGTTAGATATGCTGATCCATAGTGGGAGAATTTAATTTAGCGTTATAGACCATTATTTATTAAAACCCACCACCACGGCACTGTCATTATTAAACAAAGAGATTATAAAAATCAATAGTTTAACTTTCTCTAATTTTTTTTACACCACTATTCCAGTGCCAAAATATAGCTCTGAATGTTAATTGTGGCTTGTTGGGGAATTCATGCTGTCTTCTAACAGAATATTAAAAGTATTAGATGACAGTGATGTACTCTTTAAGCAACTGACTATTGCACTTTAGAAGATATTTGCTGAATACTGCTTTCCCCTGTTTAACATATTGAGGCCCTTTTACTGAAATGTGCTGTGATTTTGCACCTAAAGCACCTATAGCCTGCAAAACCATGCAGTGTTGGGTGCAATATCAACATGTGAACTCTTGGGGGGCATGAACAGCATGTTCCCATCAGTTAATGTGCTGCACCATGCCCTAATGTGGGCCAATATTAGCATGGGTACCTTACCACACTAATTGCAAGCCTCGCATTTAGCATAGATGCACTGACTGCAAGGCATTCACCACATCCACTCTCTGTCCTTAACCCACCCACTTATCACCCTGATGTGCCATGCATGGAAATCAGCCTGGGCTAATAATTACCACTGGCCACAGCTTGCAGTTAGTGTGTGCTGAAACCTTCTTAGCAGTCTTTAGTAAATGACCCCATTGTCTACTATAGGGTTACAAGAGAACTTTAAATACGTATAGTATTCCGTAGCTTGTAGTTTTCAGCTTCCTGCTGTGACCCTCCTAATTCACTGTAGGAATTGCCACAGCCATGTCTGCCCTTCCGGGTAAAGTGGAAGTCACAGCAAGGAGGGAAAGGGAGGGCTAGAGATAGACCTTGAGGAGAGGAAAGGTCAGTTCAGGGCTCCTTTATCCCAGGGCTTCAGCAGCAGTGTTCACTCCCTTATCCTGCCCTCAGGAAGAGGTGGGAGGAGTTCCCAAGACCAGCACTGGGTGATGTCACTTCCTTTGAGAAAACCTGAGCCTTAGCCTGACTGAAGAGGAGCTTGGTGGTGTAGAAGCCGTGGAAATGGAGTCTGCCTCAATAGGACTGCTGCCACAAGGTACTGAGCCCGTGGACTGCTCTTTAAGTAGGACAGGTACTGGGTAAAGCTGCTCTATCTTAGGGCAGTTTGTGGGATGGGGTAAGCAGAAGAAAGCTCCAAAAGGTGAGAGCTTGCTGGACAGAGAGTGGCTGCTGTCCTTTTCATCAGCTTAGTGTAAAGACCGTGGAATAACCACTGTGCTTCTGAGAACGAAATTACTGCCTCACTGGGACCCTGGCTCAAGTCACTAGGTTTAAAACAGAGCCAGAGTCAAGCAGCAGAAGCCACAGCGGGGGGAAGGGGGAAACCTGGATTGGATTAGGTCCTTTCTAAGAACTGGACTCTGCAGTAGAAAAGGAAAGGAAGACTAGGAATGAATCTTTTGAACTGTGCTTCTGGAAAGAACTGCTAAATATTTTGGGGAGTGAGTAAAAACTTGGGCTCTCAGGAAGAGCTGATTAGGGTTTATTTTGTTTATTTAAAACTCTGGAGGGAGTAACTTACTCTGGCTGGAGAAGTAAAACGGGCTCACTTCAGAAGAGGAACACTTAAGTGTCCTGTTGTAGATAATGTACTGAGCTTACAAGGACTCTGAAGGGCTAGGTAGCCCTGTTGTAGATAATGTACTGAGCTTGCAAGGACTTTGAAGGGCTAGGTAGCCCTGTTGTAGATAATGTACTGAGCTTGCAAGGACTCTGAAGGGCTAGGTAGCCCTGTTGTAGATAATGTACTGAGCTTGCAAGGACTCTGAAGGGCTAGGTAGCCTGTTGTAGATAATGTACTGAGCTTGCAAGGACTCTGAAGGGCTAGGTAGCCCTGCTCTCAGTTGGAGGCATCCAGCCCTGCCTGTTTTTTTTTCTCGTTTCCTTTTTGGTGCCCAAAGCCTGCACTAGCATTATTAAAGTTTCTTTGTGCATTAAGCCTGGGGATTGTTCAGTCTCCTCTGTGTCCAGTGGCTCCTCGTGGAGGACCAGCAGACCCCAAGAACAAGTGACTTGTACTTACAGAGTGACCCCTTCTGGTAACATTGTCTTTGACAGACAAGATCTTATTCTTCTTAAACCCTTGACCTTTGGCTTCAATACTGGTAAAGTGAATTTTGATATCATTAAATTATTAGGTTACTTTTCTGAAGTAACCATAATTAATTTTATTATTAATTTGCAAAGATTTCTATACCGCTAAGGTACAAACATCATAGTAGTTTACAATTTGAAAAGAAGGGGAGCAGAATAATATACACTTAACAAACCAGAAAGGAAATAGATGAGCACATGAAAACTGGATGCAGAAACAAAAAGAAAGAAAGAAGTTGGTGGTAGAACAATAGAGTCCAGGACCGAGTAACGTAGACAGGAGGAACAAAGGGTTGGGAATATGCAACTACTGACTAGTTTGAAGAAGAAACACCATAGCTAGGTTTGCTAGGAAAAGAGCATTACTTAAAGAGTTGCTCAAAAACCCAGGTTTTCAGCCCTGCCTTGAATTTCTTATAGGCCAATTTGAGAAGAAGATTTGTAGGGAGATAGTTCCAGAGGGAGGGAGGGTGCTGAAAAACAGAAAGCCATCAATCTGTAGGTCTTGAGGTGCAAGGTGGATTTTGACAGAATGATGAGTAGATTTTGGTTGGCAAACCGAAGTGGATGCCCAGGGATAAGACGTGAGTGGAGATATCGGGGGGAGACCTGTGCATAAAGCACGATAGGCCAGTAAGAGGGGTTTGTACCGAATCCAGAAGGGCAGTGGCAACAGTGCTGTGACATGATCTGACTTCTTCGCGTTATACATGAGTTTGACTGCTGTGCTCTGAATTAATTGAATTTGTTTCAGCTGGGAAAGGGAAGTGCCAGCCAGCAGGGAGTTACAGTAGTTGAGTTTATTACTAATGAGTGGATTATAGTTTTTAGAGCTTTGGAATCCCGAAAAGGCTTGACTGATTTAATCCTGCATAATGAGAAAAAAATATGTTTGACTCTTAGAAATATAAGGATTGAAGGAAAGCTGATCGTTGAAAATTATGCTTAAAGAGCAGATGAACTTCTGAACAAGAACAGGGTGGTGAGAGATGCTTGGGGAGAATGAGAGGGGCCTTTGATTATGAAAGAGCTTTGGTTTTTGCTGCATTTAGCTCCATTTTATGTTGAGAGAGCCAGATGGCAATAGAGTCCAGTTCTGACTGTAAGGCCGACTGAAGAGTCCCAGCTGTCATGAGCAATGACAAGCTGGATGTCGTCAGTAAAAGTAGAAGCTAATGTTAACATCTTGAATCACAAGGGCTAATGGCAAGATGAACAGATCAAACGGGGTAGGGGATAAGAGAGAGCATTGTGGCACTCCTGAAAACTGAGGGTGAAGTTGATAGATACTTGAAAGGAATGGAGTGAGTGGTATGAGCAAAACCAGACTAGAGTGGAGTCATGGATACCTGAGCGTTTGATGCCTTGAAGCAGAAGGGAATGATCAATTACATTGGAGGTGGGGCTGAGGTCAAGCTGGATTATTAATCTCTAAAATATATTATCAAGGGAAAGGGCAACTTCATTTAGCAGGGCAATAAGAGTCATCTCTGAACTGTGGCAGGGTCAGAAGCCAGACTGGTAAGGATGGAATGAATTATGAGCTTCCCAGAACCTGAAGACTTGTTTCAGAACTGCCTTTTCCAGTAACTTGGCTGGGAAAGGCAGGTTAGACATGGGGCAATAGCTGTCATGGACAGCTGGCTCCATGTTAAGTTTCTTAAAGAGTGGCTGAACAATAGAATGTTCCTTACAGTTCAGTCCTCCACCACTGGGTAGTGTACGTCTTCCTGCAGCATGGAGACTGGGCATGTCAAAACTATGACCTCACTGGATATATCCTGCTGACCTCTCCCATCAGCCCCAGTGTTTCCAGTCTCCAAGCAGCAGGAGGACGTAGTGAGCCTAGGTTCTGGGCTCACACTAGAGGAACAGATAAGGAGCAGTTTAGGATAATTGATCTGGTTTATTTTTTTCCCCTATAACTTTGTTCTTTTGTTAGGCCTGCCATAAAAAAAAAAGAAAATACTTTATTGATCAGAAGGGATTTGGTTCGGCCGGGGGCCTCTTTCCTCCTCCTCCCTTCTATTTTCTGGCTCCGGGGCCCTGGTCTGCACTCCCCTCCTAGTTGACACGGAGGGAAGCCTTGCAGGACGCAGTCTGCCCAACTCTCTCTTCACATCCATATTGCCACGGGAGACAGAAGCCGGTGGTGGAGCCTAAGACCAGCAGCCCTCTCTGCGATCGCAGCTCACCTCGGCAGGCAGCTGTGTCGCAGATTGAAGGGTGGAGCGGAGACCCGATGCGAACAAGGAGCCGGCATTCAGAGGAGGTTAGTGCTGGGGTGCCGCGCAGGACTGCAGGCAGGCTCTCGGTTTAGCTGCGGTCGCGTGGGTGTCTAAAAGGTCCAACTGCATGTGTGCAGACTCTTCCCACGCTTTTGAGCAGCGCGGCATCAGCAGCGCGGTTGGCAGTAGCTCGTCTTTGGGGAGGGGCTCTAGCAACTCCCCTTTGATGTTTACATTGTTTTATTTTAATTTCTTTGATTTCTTTGTTTTCTTGGGTTGGCTTTGGGGTTTTCTTTTTTTTTTTTTTTTTTTGCAAATTCTCTTCTTTCTCCCCTCGGGATTAAAAAAAAAAAAAAAAGCCCTCTCCTAATTCTACTGAGAGAGCTGTTATATCTACAGGGAAATATCTCTCAGTTGAGGTCAACCCATTATCTTCCGTGACTAATGCCTTCACGCCCACAGTGCCTGGTGTGTGGTTCACGCAGAGGTGCGATATCAGACGCAGGGGTTTGCTGGGGCTGCGCCGCGGCTTCATCTATCATGGAGCAGGAGATGCAAGAGAAGACTCCCGTAGGGGCATCCAGTGCGGAGCCAAGAGTTGAGGACTAGTCGCCGCAGGAGGAGCTGTCAGAGCCGCTACTGGAAAGCATGGCAAGGCCATCTGGTTCTGCGGCCGGTGCGGTGGCAGCCCTCAGGTTTTTTCCCCAGTCTTCGTTCTATTAATGCATCAGGATTATTGCTTGTGTCAGCAGGGGTCTGGGCCAGGACCGGTTCAGCTGCCGGTGCCAATACCTCAGCCTGGACCGCAGTTGGTCGGTAGTCTGGAGAGACCGCCCAAGAGGATTCGGAGTGGCTCAATGATGAGGATTTGGAGTTGGAGCCTGAGTCTGGAATGGAAGAGCTCGAAGAGGGGGAGATTCCGGAACCTGACGACCAGACGAGAATCATCCGAGTATTCCGGAGGGAAGAGCTTACAGCGCTCATTACGGACTCTCTTTAGGCACTCAACCTAGTTCCCGTACAGCCCTCAGAGGAGGAGGCGCTGGAGGACCCCCTCATCCAGGCAGTGCGACAAACTCAGGCGGTGTTTCCGGTCCACCGGGTGGTTGACCGACTGATCCAAGATGAATGGGATCTGCCAGAGGCAGGGTTACGGGGTATTAGGGCTATGAATAGACTCTATCCCCTAGCTGACAAAGAAAAGGAGAGGTTCCGCTCCCCGCGGGTGGATGCAGCGGTGTCAGTGGTTACAAAAAAAGAGAACTATCCCGGTGGAAGGGAGCGCAGCGTTGAAGGATGTGCAAGACAGGAAAGTGGATGGATTGTTAAAGCAGGCCTTTGAGGTCAATGCCCTTGCTTTACAGGCTTCCATTTGTAGGGCGTGGGTGGCGAGAGCATGCCTCTGTTGGTACCAACGTTTGCAGCAATCCACAACGCAAACCCAGGAGCGCATGATAGAAGAGACGCGCCTGGAATCAGGTTCGGCATATCTAGCAGATGTCCACTACAACTTAATCAGGACATTGGCGAATAGCATGGCCTCCTTAGTTGCCACGCGCCGTCATCTGTGGCTAAGGAATTGGGCGGCAGATGGCTCCTCTAAGTCTCGTCTCAGCAAGCTTCCTTTCAAAGGGAAATTGTTGCTTGGGGAAGATCTCAACAAGTTGGTTAAGGATCTGGGGGAGTCCAAAGGAGGCAGGTTGCCGGAAGATAAGCCTTAGCAGGGCAGATCGCTCCCTGCCTCGCGAGGTCAGTCTAGGGACTTCATAAGGTTTCATACCTCCCGCTCGGGCGGTTTTCAAAGAGGAAGGTTCCCTTCAAGGTCCCAGGGGTTTCAGGGGTTCCGGGGAGCAGGCAGAGGCTTCACAGCTTCCTCAACCGCTCCGGGGCAAAAGCCACAATGAAGCGAGGCAGGCCTAGGTGGGAATTCAATCGATTGGGGGACGGCTTTGGAGTTTCCTTCCTGCCTGGGTCCAAGTAACTTCAGATCAATGGGTACTGGAGATAATTTGCGAAGGCTATGCACTCGAGCTTGCTCGTCCAATTCTAGACTCGTTCGTGATGTTGCCTTGCAGGGGGCAATGAAAGGCGTTCGCAGTAAGGCAAACCGTAGATCGGTTCTTGCAGTTAGGGGCGGTGGTACCGGTACCACAGGAGGATTGTGGTGTCAGTCGTTATTCTATTTATTTTGTAGTGCCCAAGAAGGACGGAGTTCTCCGACCCATCTTGGATCTAAAAGGAGTGAATCGCTGTCTTCAGGTGCCATGCTTTTGAATGGAAACTTTGTGTTCAGTAATAGTGGAAGTGCAACAGGGGGAGTTCTTGACTTCTTTAGATCTCACCGAGGCGTATTTACACATCCCTATCATGCCAGTTCATCAGAAATTTCTCAGGTTTGCTCTCCCGTGGGGACATTTTCAGTTTCAAGCGTTGCCCTTCGGGTTAGCAATGGCTCCGCGCATTTTCACCAAAGTCATGGTGGTAGTGACGGCAGCTTTGAGAAAGGAAGGAATCTTGGTGCATCTTTATCTCGACGACTGGTTAATTTGCGCGAAATCCAAGGCCGAGAGTGTTTGAGTTACGGACAAGGTTGTCAGGTTCCTCCAAGGCCTCGGCTGGGTAGTCAATGCCTCCAAGAATCGTCTAGTCCGTCCCAGGATCTAGAGTACCTGGCAGTGTGCTTCGATACTCGCAAGGGAGCAGTTTTTCTGCTGGCTCGACAAGCTCTGGCTTTACAACAATTGGTACGCAGATTCCTTGTGACCCCAGCTCCATCAGCTTGGAGCTACCTTTGATTACTAGGGACTATGGCAGCAACCCTGGAGGTAGTCCCTTGGGCAAGGGCCCACATGCGACCATTACAAAGGTCATTACTTTGACGGTGGTCGCACCAGCGCGACTCCCTGAACAGACGTCTCCCTTGTCCACTGAAGGTCAGACAGTCACTTCGCTGGTGGCTCTGTCAGGGACATCTGGCGGCGGGCCTACCGCTAGAGCAACCACAATGGCTCCCAGTCTTGACAGATGCCAGTCTTGCAGGTTGTGGAGCACACTGCAGGGATCTCTTCACTCAGGGAACCTGGAACGGAAAGGAGGTTCAGTGGTCAATCAACCGGCTCGAACTGAGAGCGGTGTTCCTAGCAATGCAGGCATTCGAAGCTGTGTTGCGGGGCCAAGCAGTGCAAGTACTGTCAGACAATTCAGCGATGGTGGCTTACCTCAATCGGCAGGGCGGCACGGGGAGCTCGGCTATGGAGGGGGAGGCAGAAGCTCTGTTTGCCTGGGCAGAGCCCCGGTTACAGTCGATCTCTGCGTTACACATTGCAGGAACAGACAATGTGATGGCGGACTTCCTCAGCAGAGTCCAGGTGGATGCAGGGGAATGGAAACCACATCCGGAGGTCTTTGCTCAGATTAGTCTGCAAGTGGGGCCCTCCAATGATGGATCTCAAGGCAAGCTTCCATTCGGCCCAAACCAGTCGGTTCTTCAGCAGAAGAAGAGAGAGAATATCAGAGGGCATCGATGCCCTGTTGCAGAGTTGGCCAACACAGGGGCTGCTCTATGTCTTTCCTCCGTGGGCGCTTATAGGACGAGTGGTTCAGCGCATCAAATCTCATCGGGGGAGAGTGATGCTAGTAGCCCCAGACTGGCCGACACGCCCGTGGTATGCCGATCTCGTCTGGCTCCTCAATGGGAATCCTTGGAGACTACTGACAAGAGAGGATCTCTTAATGCAGGGTCCGCTCCAAATGCCACAAGTGGATCGATTCTCGCTTACGGCTTGGCCATTGAAAGGGCGAGGTTAAGGAAGAAAGGTTATTCTGGAGTGGTTATTGTGACATTACTTAAGGCTAGGAAGAGGTCTACATCGCAAGCTTATGTGCGGATATGGCGTATTTCTGAGGACTGGTGCTCTTATCATCAAGTGCAGTCTTCCACGGTTTCCGTGCTGTTGGTGCTCAATTTTCTACAAGACGGATTTGATAAAGGCTTGGCGGCCAGTCCCTATGAGTTCAGCTAGCAGCCATTTCTTGCTATAGAGGCAAAGTCCAGGGAGGTGCCTTGGGCTCTCACGTCGACGTGATTCGCTTTCTCAAAGCGGTTTCTAGATTGCAGCCAGCTCGTAGGGTGATAGTGCCTCCTTGGGATCTCAACCTTGTCTTGGGTGTGTTATCCAGGGAACCGTTCGAGCCTCTGTCCCAAGCTTCAGTGAAAGACTTAACCTTAAAGACAGTATTCTTAGTGGCCATTTGTTTGGCAAGACGAGTCTCAGAGCTCCAGGCCTTGTCTTGTTGGGAGCCGTTCTTGTCCTTTTCTAAGGAAAAGGTAGTCTTGCGGCCGGTACCATCCTTTTTTACCTAAGGTGGTTTCTCCCTTTCACTTGAATCAATCAGTGTCGCTACCAGTGTTGGGGGCGACGGGTGCACGCTTCTCAGACCGTAGTCTGCATTGCTTGGACTTGAAGAGGGTTCTTCATCAGTATTTAAAGGTTTCGGAAGCCTTTCGTAAGTCAGAATTCTTATTCATGTTGTTTGGGGGACCTCAGAGAGGAGAAGCAGCGGCAAAGGCTTCAATTTCCAGATGGGTTTGGGAAGCGATTGCGTCCACGTACATTTTGCAGGGTCGACAGGTGCCAGTGGGCTTACGGGCTCACTCTACTAGAGCGCAGGCGACTTCCTGGGCGGAGCACAGTTTGGTGCCGCCAGTAGAAATTTGCAGGGCAGCCACCTGGTCGTCTCTGCATACCTTCAGTAAACACTATCGCCTGGATGTCCAGGCAGTGAATGATGCCTGTTTTGGGTTGGCGGTTTTACGATCCAGGTGGACAGGTCCCTCCCAGTGAATACTGCTCTGGTACACTACCCAGTGATGGAGGACTGAACTGGAGTTCCTCAAAGAACTACAATTAGCAGGTACGTCTAATTTCTCTTTTCCTAAGGGAAGGGACTTCCCCTGGGTCAAGCTGTTATCAACTCCAGTAAGAGAGGGCTGAAAGTATTCCAGCAGCTCTTTATCAGTGAGGGGTAATTGTATCTTCTAGAGAATTTGATGAGTTCAGCAAGTTCAGTAATCCTGGCAAGGTGAGCTAGAGAAAGAGGACTAAAGTGAGTGAAGAAGCTATTGTGTATCCCTGGAGAGGCATTGGGGTAGTGCTATGGGGAAGATAAAGGCAGAGGAGGGAACTGACTGTTAACTGCTGGAGGGTTTCCCCGAAGGATTAGGATATGAGACATGAGATGAGAGGCAAATTGGCTCAGGGCTACAGAACTGATGTCAGAGGAGGGAGCAAAGTTTGGGGACAATGAATTCAAAATGGAGGAAGCTTGCTTGGGGAAATTATCCTGGTCATTGATAAGAGAGGAGAAAAAGGCAGCTTTCTTACAGTGAATCTCATCATTCTCCTATATTTTTGTGGCTTGGACTTTCCTTTTTGTTTGGTGAATTAATATTAGGTTGCCAAATAGCAATTCAGACAGATGAATTTTGCACGACTTAGTTTCTTCCACCTCGCTTCTCCAACTCCTCACATAAGAGCTTCATTAAGAAGATTGGAGGTGCTAATTAAATTGCTCAGCAGTTAGGCAGTTTGGGATAAGAAGACCTAAGTAGTCTCATTCTAAATGACCTCTAGTGCAGAGGAGCTTATTTCTGCTCTTTTGGTGTTCATATTTTTGTGATTTTTCTTTTAGTGCCATCAAGTCAGTGTTGACTCATAGTGACCCAGCTACCTCTGAGATTTCTTGGCAATGTATCACCGGAAGTAGATTGCCAGCCTTTTCTTCTGAGGCAATGGAGGGTAAAGTGACTTGCCCAAAGTCACAAGGAGTGCCAGTGGCAATCGAACCCTTGATCTTCTCGGTACTAGGCAGTTGCTGTAACCACTAGGCTACTCCTCCACTCTATTTTTGTGATTATAGAAGGCAAAATATTGCATATCTGTTAAAATCTGCGCATCCAACATAAGAAAACAGAGGTCCTATTCATCTCTAGAAATCCTGAGTTTATTCCACCTAACCACTTGGAAGTAGACAACGCCAAGCTGCAAGTTAAATCAGCCATACGGTATCTCGGAGTCACATTGGATCAGAACCTCAACATGAAGCAGCACATAGCAAAAACAGTAAGAGCGATCTACTTCAAGATCAGATCCCTCAGACACATACGCCCTCTACTCGAGCTGAGCGACTTCCGTACCATCTACCAAGCCCTCATCATCCCTCATTTTGATTATGCAAACGCCATCCTACAAGGTCTCCCTCAGGCAACCTTACATCCCTTACAACTCGCCATGAACAGCGCTGCGCGAATCCTCTTAGGAGCACCAAGGAGAGAGCACATCACACCCCTCCTGATGCAGCTGCACTGGCTCCCCATTCAAGCCAGGATTAGCTTCAAGATCTTAGTGATGACATTCAAGGCCATCAATGGGTTATCCGCTTCTTCAATAAGTGACCTCATACAACCACCCATGCCCAACAGGATAAGAAGAACCGTTGCAGCCAACATGCTAGCAATACCAAAAGCTATGACAAGATGCGCCATATCAACTTCAAATAGAGCCTACAGCCTGAGCGCCCCAAGCCTCTGGAACTCCCTACCACCACACATCAGAGCTATCCCCAACTTGAGCCAGTTCAGGAAGGCCTTAAAACACCTCCTCTTTATTAAATACCTTACAGCCTCCCCCGAACCCCTGCCACCAGGTATGAACAACACACAATAACTCCATCTCACATATATACAGTTACCTATTTCAATGTTCCAAACATGTACATAGTTTCCCCCGTTATCCAAGTTGATTGCTCCTGTTCATTGTAATGACCTGACTCTTGTTTATTGTCGGATACTGTTTGTTTTATGTAAACCGCGCTGATCGCAAATAGTGCGGTATATAAGAAATGTAAAATAAAATAAATAAATAAATAAACTGTCCAAAATCATGGATTTGCACCTCAGCCACAGTGCTGGAAACATTTGCATGATAGTCACGTTGTCTACATTAACATGATTTCTCTGTATTTTTGCAAAATATAGATTTTGTGAAAGGAAATAAGTAAACGGAGATTACAAACCCGCTGTTACAATAATTCAAATCAATTAACTAAAGAATTAAGTTCGAACTATACTCATCTTTTGCTCTTTTTTGGAGATTTAGGGGTTTTCTGATTAGGATGTATGTAATTTCTGATTTCTAGACACAAGTGATAGCAGCTAGTCACTGTAATGTTACATTGAAATGGACTAAGAAAATCTGTTTTGATTCTGCAACTTCACAGGTTGTCTATTGTCTTCCTTGTATGTCATCAGGGTTAATCTCTCTACGATCACTTCTTAATTGTGATTCTTAAGGGACCACTTCAGTTGCCCACAAATAGCAAAGCAGTTTTTGTTATGAGCCCTCCTACCACAAGACATGCTGCCCTTCCTTTAAGTCATTGCCAAATCTTCTTGCTTCCGCTGCTGTTTTGCCTTCCTCAGCTGCATCTCAGCATGTTATGGAAGTAGAAACTGGAAGCTCTCATCAGTGGAGTACCCAAATCTGACTTTTTATTTTTTTTGAGTGGGGGTCCCCAAGTGAACAAGGGCGAGCACTAGGTTGAGTCATACCAGTTATATTCTGTTAGATAAATAATGGCTTAGAACAGTGGTTCTCAACCTTTTTTGTACCGTGACCCCTTTTACCTTTTGTCAACTTGTGATGACCCCCAATGATAAAATCAAATGCGTCTCTCTTCCTTTACCGTTAACGCATTGTCGCTGTAATCATTTGTTGAATTATTAATATATTATAGGCCTTTGCAATATGCTTTTATTTATAAAATTTACTTATTTAAACCACAATAATTAATCACAATAACAAGTAACAATATTTGATTTCAAAATTATTATGATTTTATAGTCAAATCACTAATATGAAATAAAATTATTTTTTCTACCTTTGTTGTCTGACCAATTTATTCTGTGATCATGCTGGTCCCGATCTGAGGCTTCTGCTTTCCTGTCTTCTCTTAGCTCTCTTTCTGTGGTCTATGGTCCATCTGCCATTTCTTATCTCTTCTTTCGTTTTCTTCACTTCTTTCCATCAGCATATTTCCAGTCCCAGTAACCCTTCCCAGTATCAGCCCCTTTCCAGTCCTCACTCCCAGTACCTTCCAATGTCAACTTGCATTCCCATGACTGCCACTGGTGTCCATTCCCTTCCAGTCCCCCTCCTTCCCCACTGACCAGTCCCTTCTAGTACAAATACCATGGCAGCCCCTCTCAGCATCTACTCCCTTCCAGTCCTATTCTCCCATCCCCTCGCATCAGCCCATTTGTAGCCCTAGCCCCCAGTTTTCTTCCAAGGCCAGCGGCTCTATCCTCCCCTCCCCACCATCAGCCCATTCACAGTCAAAGCCCCCCAATCAGCTCACTTCCAGTGCTAGCCTCCCCTAATCAGCCCAATACCAGTCCTACCCCCCCCCCCATCAGCTCATTACCAGTCCTGGCCTCCACTAATCAGCCCATTTCCAGTCATAGCCCCCCCCCCCCAATCAGCTCATTTCCAATGCTAGCCTTCCATCAGTCCATTACCAGTCCTACCCCACCCCATCAGCCCATTATCAGTCCTAGCCTCCCGTAATCAGCTCATTTCCAGTGCTAGTCCCCCCTCAACCCCATTACCAGTGCTAGGCTCCCCTAATCAGCCCATTGCCAGTCCTAAACTCCCCGATCAGCTCATTTCCAATGCTAGCCCCCCATCAGTCCATTACCAGTCCCAACCCCCCCCTTGATCAGTCCATTCCCAGTCCTAGCCTTCCCTAATCAACCAATTACCAGTCCTAGCCCCCCCATCTGCCCATTATAATCCTAACGTGCACTGTCTCTCCCCTCTGTCTAGCATTTATCCTTTGGAGGCGGGACAATGCTGCACGGAGCCCGTCGAGAGACAGGAAGGGCTCCGCAACTGTTTCACAGGCTCAGCCGCTGTTCCCTAAGAGGCAGGGAACCGCGGCTGCAGAAGATTGGGGTCAGTGAGTTAACCGCTGCCGAGAAGCGGACTCGGCAGTGGCAGCAACTTGTGTGCTTTTTTAAAAAAAAATTTAATTTGGCGGAGTGAGGCATCCCCCGCTAAATCCTGTGGCGACCCCTGTGGAGGTCGCGACCCACAGGTTGAGAACTGCTGCCTTAGAATATACCCGACAATGCATTCCTAAATAAACAGCTTGGTGGGAGGAGGGAGGCACACCCCCCCCCCCCAGAAAAGCTCCTAGTCTTAGAGGAGATGGTAACTGAAAACACTGTGCAGGATTTGCAAATAGAAGTGTCACAGAAATGCTGCTTTTAAGCCTGCAGCTCCAGTAGAGCAGCTTTCATGCATCATGGGTAACAATTTAAATATTTTAAACTCCATCACCCCCTAAGCCTCCTGACTGGAAATGGAATTGCCAAACTGAAGTTTCAGATACTGAGACTCAAAGACTGTGAACTTCCAAAAGTTGCATAAAGTGTCTGTTTAAAGTTGTAACGCATTTGTTTAATAGCCTACATGCAATCGAAGGGAAAACCCGCTATTTTTGTGGTGTCCCCTCTGCCGTTTTGTTTGTCTAGCGCACTCTTGTATGGTGTCTAATGCCACGCTTGCAGATGCTGGCCTGTAGAACCTTTGCATGCAGCTGGGATACTACAAACATGGTGGGCGTTCTCCTTTGATCAGTGTTGTGCTCACATTTCAACAATGCATGCTTGTCTCGCGCACCCCACCCACACACTGTACCCACTCATTCCATTCTTACTTGAACACACATACCATGCACTCATTCCCCCATCACAGCTCATCTCCTTTCAGCACCCCTCCCCGGTAAATGTCCACTGCATTGGGCATCCAGCGGAGGGAGGGGGTAAAAGATGAGTCATAGTGGAGGATTATTGCATATGCATTTAGGGAATGGAGAGGCTTCCTGGGAGGAATGTATGAGCTGTGTTGACATTTCTGCAGTTTTCCTGCCCAATTGGGCAACCTTTTTGTCCAGCCTGTGAGGGAAAAATTCATGAGTCATCGGTTGCACTTTTTGGGCAATTTTCCTTGTGGCTTTGGGCGAGAGATCTCCAGAAAAGCAAAAATAAAATAAAAATAAAGTGGGGAAAAAAGCAGACTCTGGCTTCAGAAAGGCTACATCCCTTAGCTATATCTCATTAGTCAGGACCCAGAGCAGCAAATTGGGAGCTGGCCAATGAGATGTGGCAGGATGGGAATGATTGGCTGATTGGCTGGAATTTGGCAGTCAGTTAGGGAAAGTGAGGGCATGGCCATATGGGAGAGTGGGTGTGGCCAAACTTGATGGACTGCCATACCAGCCAGTCAGCAAAGGGGAGGATGGGGCCAAGGAAAGGGGAAGATAGGCAAAGGGTGTGTTCCAATTTTGGGCTTTCTCTTTTTCTCTTAATGCAGTTTGGGCTGGGACTTCTGAGGATCTGGCAACATTGTGTATGTGCCTAGAGCTTTGAGGCTGGGGGAGGAGGGAGATGTCAGGGGTTAGGGCTCTGAGTGGGTATGAGAGCTATATGGAGGATGTGTAATTCTAGGGGAGGTGGTACTTAGATATTAAGTGCTTCTTCCACAATTACATAAAACAATTGGTTGTGTTACTATCATATAGTCTCAGTAAAGCCACAGTAAAAGATGAATAAATACAAATATTTTTATTTACTTTTTAAATGGCAACCCAAATATTGAAGCCATAGTTTGTTTGTTTTTTAACAACATATTTTAGGTTTCTTAAACATGTTTTATGTTAGCTGTAGTGAACAGTTATTGATCACAATGGGAGTTGTTTGGGAAGCCCTATTTGTCCTTTGGACATCTGAAAACAGGCATAGAGACGTCCAAAGCACAGAGGTGTTTCCAGAGATATTTTAGAAGCAGGTTTGTGGATGTCCCCGGGGTGAGGACATCCAAGCCTCATCAGGCATGGTGGATGCTCAGCTGATTGCTGTAATATCGCATATATTTATTGACCCTTTAATTTGCTTGTTTTTGCGGAAATTGCTTTGAATATTCCCCCTTTGAGTTTAATTCTTAAATTGTACCTAAATAGGTACCAATGCCATCTCACAACTTTGACTCATTTGGAAACTTAAGCCATTTTTGGCAGCTCTGGGTTAACCACTCTTCTCTATGCATAGGTCACATCATGGCTGGACTACTGCAATGCTCTATTCAGTATGGGGTCATTTTATAAGAGAGTGCCTATAAGGGTATCCTTATGCTCCTTCCCACAACAGTCCTGTACAAATGTATAATTGGATATGATGGGATTGGGGGGGGCGATATTCAGCGCTGGCAGCTAGTCACCGGTACTGAATTTAAATCCTGGATTTTCAATGTCAGGGTCATATCTGGCCTCGACATTGAATATTTGAGTTCACCAGATTGTCACGACGCAAACTGAGCTGTGGGCAGCAGTGATATTGAGCCGCTGCTCGGTTAGCTAATGCGGTGAAAGTTAGGCCAGGGTCACCCTGAAGCTAATTGCTTAGCGTCAGGGCATGTAGTAGGGGCTTCCCACAAAAGAATGAGCACAACCCCCCCCCCCCCCCGTAGAATCCTGTGGAAAAAATGGAGATGACGGAGTTGCCAAGTTACCCAGTTCCAGGAGGGAAATGTTTTGCCAGTTCTGGTTTTGGATTTATCTTGTAATGCAGTGTGGTATTTGTAGTCCCTGATTTTACCCATTGGAATTAGTGCTGTGGGTCCCATAATGCATCAGGATGAGCTTATCAGAAATCCAGGACTGGCTTAACATCTCACTCATGAAACTGGGGAACATGGCAACCGTGTGCTGTATATGTGCTTCCTTATTTGCACTTGAATTTAGAGAACTGAAGTCAAAAGAGCTGAGGTTGAATTTTGCTACCTGGTCAGGAGAAGCACAGGCAAAGCTATTCTGTCAATCATGACCTCCTGCTTCCCTCCCCCTCTCTTCACGACCCTAACCCTCACATTCTCTCTCATTAAGACCCCCTGCATCCCCCTCATACTCTCTCTCATATGACCTCCTGCTCCCCCACACTCGTTCTCTCTCATATGACCTCCTGCTCCCCCACTCTCTCTCTTATCATGTACCTAGCTCTGTGCAAGTGGGGCAGCCGCATAGGGCGCAAAGGATATAGGGGCATATTTTGGGCTGCCGGCCTCAGCTCCCCCCACACTGCCTGCTGTTGCTCTGCCGCCACCACTTTCTTTCTCAGTGGCGGCGGCAGCCCTGGCAACAGCAGAGTAGACCTGACTTCAAATAAAAAACAAAACAAAAAATAACCCAACAAAACAAGTGGGTCTTTCCGACTCCATGCTTGTAGGCAGGTCTGGTCCTTCCCTCCCTTCTCTGATGTAGGTTGCCTCAGAGGAGGGAGGGACCAGCCAGCCATTCAAACGCAGAGTTGCAAAGACCCGTGTTAGAATGGCTTGTCTAGTCCCTCCCTCCTCTGACGCAACCTGATGCAGAGAAGGGAGGGAGGGACCAGAACTGCCTAAAAAGCGTGGAGTTAAAGGACTACTACATGTTTTTTTTTTGTTTGTTTGTTTTTTTTAAGTCAGGTCTGCCTCACTGCTGCTGCCGCTGCCTCCGAGAAAACAAAAAGCGGGGGCAGCAGGGCAAGGGCAGGCAGCCGGCTGGACATTGAGGACATGGAGATATGGGTGAGATTGAGGGGGGGGGGGTGCGCCAGATGTACAAGTAGCACAGGACGTAATTATGGCTTGCTGTGGCCCTGCTCCCCTCTCTTTCTCTTTCTCTCTCTCATCATAACGACTCTCCTTCCATCAGTCTCTCATGATACCCCCTACCCTCTCCCCCCTCCTGCTTCTCCTAGTCTCCTGGCTGTAGCTGCAATGTGGCATTTGAAACTTTCACTCCTTGCAGATTTCCACACAGCGAGGCCTAGTAAACTGTTAACCATCAGTTGCTGATGGCCATTCTTTGTTGAGAGATTGAAGAAAGTGGTGTTTCATGTTCATTCAGACTTCCCCCACAATGATCACAGTGACGAGGTTTGAAAGTGAAACAGTGTTTTTCAGTCTTTCAACACAGAGGGGCTGACGGCTTACTCAACATCGTGGTGGGAAACTTGCATACAGGGAAAGTTTTAAACTAGCTTGGCCTCGTACATCGGTGTGATCAACAGTGGAGGGGAGAAATAAGGCTGAAAATACTTACCCGAATGCAGCACTCAATCACTCTGGCAATGGTGCAACCGCAGAGCAGCTGGCAGCAAAAATACACAATTAGACTCTGTTCCCGATGAGATGAGGACAGCAGAGCATTGTACAGCCAGGGCCGGCACTAGGCATGTGCGGGGATGTCAACCACACGTAGCCTCATATCACAAGGGGCCCTGCATGCACCTGACTGTCTTAAGATGAGGTCTAAGCCCAGCTCGCTGGCATCCTGACTCACCTCTGCATAGCTACGGAAACGTTTTCCTTAATTCCCATGGCTGTGCTAAATCACAGCTCGTGGTGCCACTGAGTTCATAGAGGTTAAATAGGGACACCTTGTGGTTCTTTACTCCCATGGCTGTGCAGAGGTGAGCTGGAATTTGGGACTCATTGGCTCCCTCTTAAGCCAGTCAGCTGCATGTGGGACCACTCATGGTGTAGGGCTACTGGGGGCTAGAATGGGGGATGAGAACATGATGCTTGGATGGACTGCGATTGGGGGGGGGGGAGCAGGACTGGAAAGAGCTGATGCTGTGGGATAGAGCGACTGGAAGGGAGCTGATGCTGAGAGGGACTGAAACTGGAGAAAGACTGATACTGGAGGCTAGGACTGGAAATGGGCTGATGCTGGGGGATGGGGAACCTGGGATTGGAAAGGAGATGATGCTGGGAGGGACTGGGACTGGAGTGCGGCTGATACTGGGGGCTAGGACTGGAAATGAGCTGATGCTGGGAGATGGAATGACTGGAAAGGGAGCTGATGCTGGGAGGGAGTGGAACTGGAGGAAGAGCAATATTGGGGGGCTAGGACTGGAAATGTGCTGATGTTGTGGGATGGGGAGCTTGGGATTGGAAGGGAGGTGATGCCGGAAGGGATTGGAACTTGAGGAGGACTGATACTGGGGAACTAGGACTGGAAGAGGACTGATTCTGGTGGATGGAGGGACTTGGACTGGAAGGGAACTGATGATCCGAGGGGCTGGAACTAGAAGGAAGCTGATGCTTGGACTGGAAAGGGGGTGGGGCTGGGAGGAGAAAAAGGAAGCTGGAGGAGTGAGGATGGGGAGGGGGACAAATATCTTGTGTGGGAGGGAAGTAAAAAGGTCATACATGATCAGTTCCTGTTCTAGCCCCTAGTAACAGTCCTCTTCCAGTGCCAGCAACTCCCTCCCCCACACGTGATCCTGCACCATGAGGGGCCCCATGTGCACTTGACTGGCTTAAGAGGGAGCCAGTGAGGTCCAAAGCCCAGCTCAACTCTGCACAGCCATGAGAGTAAAGAACCACGAGGTGTCCCTGTTTAACCTCTATGAACTCAGTGGCACTGGCAGCTGTGATTTAGCACAGCCAAAAGGAATTAAGGAAAACGCTCCTGTGGCTGTGCAGAGGTGAGTCAGGATGCAGGTGAGCTGGGCTTGGACCTCATTGGCTCCCTCTTAAGCCAGTCAGGCTCATGCAGGGGACAGTTAAGAGGAAGGGGCATAAATGAATGCTGGGATAAGAAGGAAGAAAGGCAGGGTTACTGAATATCTGAGAAGGAAGTAGCTGGATGGGTGTGTGGAAGGGATGTAGGAGGTAGGGACTTAGATGGAGACTCTAACCTTGGATGGGAGACAAGAAGAAGACAGAATCTAAGATTGGCTGGGTATGGGGAGAGTAAGTGGGGACTCAGATGGTGGGCCCAGGAGCTGGCACATCTCACTGTGCATACTGTCCTGGCATCATGCAGCACCATCCCCAGCTTCATCTTTCTTTCTCTGAGTCAGCAACAGCAGCCAGTGCTGCCCCTAGCATTCACCGGAAGTGAATGCTACAGGCAGCACTGGCTGCTACGTGCTGACTCGGAGAAAGAAAGATACAGCTGGGGACGGTACTATGAGATCTTTCTGCCTCTGACTCAGAAAAAGAAAGAAGACACCAGGGATGGTGTCGCACAATATATATATATTTTTTTTTGGGTGGGGGGGGGGGAGACTGAGAAAAAGAGAGATGGGATATGCTGGATGGGGGCGGTGTGTGTGTATTAGTATTAGTAAGGGAGAAGAGATGGAGGTTTTGCGTTATGAGAGAAGGGATATGTTTGCCTGAGATGGGGAACAGGAACAGGGGGTGAGAGAAGAAAGGAGAGATGCCAGACCACTGCAGAGGGTGAGGATGGAGAAGAGGAAGGGGATAGAAAGCTGATGGTCTACTGGGGGGGGGGGGGGAAGAGAAAGCATGAGATGCTGGACACTTGGGGTAAAGCAGAAGGATGAGGGGACTTTGCTGCTTTCTCTTTGCTGTTCCTTATGCCTGGAACAAACTACCTGAGTCTGTACGTCAGGCATCTTCTCTGGCCCTTTTCAAATCCAGGCTAAAAACTCACCTCTTCGCTGCCACTTTCAAATCTTGACTCACCTGATCTCCTTTGTGTTTCCTTGCCATTCCCCCAGATGTATCCCATGGCTATGCTTGCTATGCAGTCTGTCTTGACTAGATTGTAAGCTCTGATGAGCAGGGACTTGTCTCTTACATGTCTGTGCAGCGCTGCGTATGTAGCGCTATATAAATGCTCAGTAGTAGTAGTAGTAGTAGGGTTGGGAGATGCTGAAATGAGGTGGTGAGAGAGAGAAAGAGAGGGGGGAAATGGTGGGCATGAAGGAATTACATGAGAGAGGCAATGGGAAGCTGTCAAGGAGATGAGTGAGAGGAGGATGGCGATTACAGAGTGTGGAAATGTGGTAATGAGCAGTGGATGAAAGAGAGGGGAATAAGAGGCTAGCGAAAGGATGAGAGAAATGGGGGAGCTAGTCTGGAAGTTAGACGAGTAGTTAGAAAATTGCTAGGTGAAAAGTGAAAAGGAGTTCGAGGATGGAGGTTGACATTTTGAGTGAGTGAATGAATAAAGAAAGAAATGGAGAAAAGAACAAAAAGCAAAAGACCAGTATGTTAGAGGTGGATGTAGATAGAAAATTGGGGGGGGGGGGGGGGGGGAGTGGGGGGAAACGAGAGAAGAAAGAAGAGAGGCCAAATGGAGAGCAGACAATGGAGAGTTAGCAGAAGACACAAAGAACGCAGAAGAGAGAGAGACTGGGGCAATTGCAACTGAAAAATAAAATGTCCAAACAACAAAAGATAGAAAAAGTATTTTATTTTGAATTTATTAACTATAATATGTCAGCTCTGGGAAATATGCATCGCTGATGTCTTTACACTTTGTTCAATACAAGAGGAAATTAGTTTCATAGTTTTATTTTTCCAGTGTTGTGGTGCATTCAAAGTTTGGCTTTTGGGGTTCCCAGTTCAATTATTGCCTTCATATTTCTAAATTGTGATCCCTTGTTCTGTTTTTGGTCATGGTCAGTCTGTTTTGCGTGTATGGCAGAACTGTGCTATTCTGTTCATGTAGTTTCTGTATAGCGGACCCACTTGTTCTCATTTCCCAGTATTTATTTATTTATTTATTTATTTATCTAACTTTTATACCACCTTTAAGCCAAAGCGATGTACAGAGAAGAAACAAATTTAATTGAGTTGTAGCTACATAGAACTTAGGGGTGATAATAACTTAGAGTTCACAAAAACGGGGAAATAAGCTATACCAGCTTCTGCTGAAATATGTAATCTTGTATGGAGTTATGTGATTTCATTAGAACCATAGTGTTCATTGAAGAGATGAGTTTTTAATAATTTCTTCAGGTCCTATGTAGACCGCGCGGATCTTATGGGTTCTGGGAGTGAGTTCCAGATTGTGGGTGTGAACAGAGAGAAAGCTCTATTGTTCATTAGCTGGGTGCATCCAGTCTTGAGGGGAGGGATGGCTAGAGGAATCTTCTTGCTGTTGTTGTAGGCACTCTTCTGATTAGTTCAGCAAGACAGGGGGCTGATAAACTGTATAGGATTTTATACATAATAGTTGCGACTTTGTGCTTTGTCCTTCGGGCTATTGGGAGCCAGTGTAAGCTCTTGAGGGTGGGTGTAATGTGTTGATGTCCTGAGGTGCCCGTTAAGATACTAGGAATAGTGTTTTACACTAGTTGAAGCGGATATAGTGCTTGCTTTGATAGCCCCTGGTAAAGTATGTTGCCATAATCTAGGTGGGGTGTTATGATTTTATTTTATTTTATTCACATTTATATACCGCATCTTCCAAAGTTCAGTTGCGGTTTACAGTTAACAACAATTAACAAAGCAAGTTTGTTTTACATGGAACGTCGAGATATAACAGAACGTTATATCTCGACGTTAACAGAACGTTATGATGGATTGGAATGCTGCTCTATAGTCATTGTGGAGTTACGGTCGTAAATGTTGGAGCGATTTCAATTTAAGGTATGCAGTGCTGGCTGACTTTTTGATATGGGAGTGCATGTTGATGGTCCTATCAAGGGTTATATCTGGGTATTTGACTTCGACTTTTAGCATGATCTCTGTGTGTTGGGGCGTGGGCTTTGCTGGTGGAATGAAGGATGGGTCTCTTGTGACCAGTAGTTCTTCAGTCTTGCTGCTGTTGACTACTACATTTACTCCTGTGAGAAAGTCTGTGGTGGCTGTGAAGCAGTCTGAAATTGCTGAGAAGTCCGGAGTTAAGAGAGTGTGGAAAAGCATGTAGAACATGATATCGTCGGCGGTTAGGTGAAAGTGCATATTGAATTTTCTGAGCAGATCACAAATGGGTTGAATATAAATATTAAATAGCAGAGCCGATAATGCTGATCCTTGTGGTATGACTTGCCTTAGACTGAAATGGTTGGATTTGAGGGGACCAGTTTTTGCTTGCAGCTGTCTATCGTGCTATTGTGGCGGCCTATGTCACTGAGTCTTGTAAGGAGGGTTTGGTGCGAGATGGAGTCGAAGGCGGTACTGATGTCCAGGAATATCACTGCAAAGCCTTGATGTGGCGTATTGGGTTAATATTTGCAGTACTGCCTTTTGATAGTGTTGTGTGAGTCCTGGTAGTGTTGTTGTGATAGGGCAGGTTTTCTATGGGTTCTAAATGAGCAGGGTTTTGTAGTAATGCACCTGGTAGTTTGGCACTGGAGGATAGTATGGTAGCCTTTGTTTATCCTCACTGTACATGTAAATAGTTTTCAGATACCCATTAAGAGGCATGATTACTAAAGGTTAACATGCATTCACTAATTTGAACGTGTGCTAGGTCCAGCAACACCCATTTATTTCTATGGGCACTATGGCACTTAGGGTCATTTTTACTAAACAATGTGCGTTAAGTCATTGTTAGGACAAAAAAGAGGCTTGCCAAGCATAATGTCTTCTCTAGTGATCTTTCTCTTCACTTGATGTGTCCAAAGTATGAATTATTTGATGTCTTATTGCATTTTATTGATGTATTATTAAGAAGGGCTGAAGACCCAGTATTTCAGGGAGGCTTTTGTGTTGTAAAGGGAAGTTTTATGTTTATTTAGTAATTTCTGTAAATAGCTGTTGTATTATTTTCAAAATGTTGTGTTGGGCGGATTTTCTTATGCATGGTATAAAAACAAATAAATTATGATGTATTTGATGAATATATTATTTTGTTTAATATAAACAGTTTTGATGCAGGCTTTTGTTTAATGAAGGCAATATATAAGTATGACACATGTCGTTATAGCCCACTAAAAGGTGTTTCGCCACTGCTGACTCCTTCAGTTTCTTTAGGATCCTGATGGCTGTGTCAGTGTGCTCCACAAACCTGAGTACCAGGCGCCACTTTGCTGCATCAGTGCCCACTATTTCATGTTAAAGTGCATGTATAGTTAAGTGTGCAAATGTTTTGCGCCACCACATGTTAACAGTACAGCAGCGTTACGTTTTGCTATCAGGGACATGCCCAGCATGTTCCCAGCAGTTACTACAATATAAAGTTCTCTAAGCACAGCAGTGTCATTTGCAATTAACAGACGCTTTTAATGCTACCTCTTGAGACGGTTAAGTACACCCGCTCTGGCTGCAAAACTGGTGCACATTAATTGCCCCCATGCTAACCGTAATACGCAGTCTACAGCAGGGCCAGCCCAAGGGTTTCTGCCGCCCCCACCAAGCTGTGCCTCTGCCCTCAGCTGCTGCTGCTGCTGACTCCTTCTTGGGGGAAGGCGGGCAGCAGTGGCAGTAATTTAAAAGCTGTGACTTTGTACCATCGCTTTGTTGCCCATGGCAGGCCATGTGCTTTGGCACACATGGCCTGCCACTTCTGACCCCCCTCCACAGTAAATTGTGTCGGAGAGGGATCAGAAGCGACAGGTCACATGGCTTGCCACAGGCAACAAAGCAGTGGCACAAAGCCACCCACCTGGGTCAGCTGCCCTAGGCAGCCGCCTAGCTTGCCTAGTGGATGGGCCAGCCCTCTTTGCCCCTCCACTTAAAGCCGCTTAAAATTTTAGATGGGCAGCATATACATTTTAAAATAAAATAAAATTGATTTATACAAATGAGGCCCAGTGGATATGCAAATGAAGCTCCACAATGAGTCTCCACAAATGGCCCCACAATACCCTTGGTCCGCCCCTGTGTTCAGCCGCTACTGCATGAGTCACAGCACCACCAGTGTGGCTGCACAGTAAGTAACACTTAAAGCCTGCCCTAAGTATTTTTTGTTGGGGAGGGGGCTGTAGCCAAAAGTGAGGGGGCCTGAACCCCCGAGGTCCTTCCTTCCCCGTAGCTATGCCCCTAGTGTGAGGGAACACACCTCCTTTCACCTTGAGAAGCTGCATTGATTTGCCCGTCGAGTCCCATGTTCATCTCTTTGAGCTGCTTTTGGATCCTGACCCCCATATTCTCCTGTTTACACCCATGTGGGTTTATCATTTTCCTTAGGAATTCCCCAGGCCCTTGTTTGTTCTATCTGTTTTAGTCCAGAGCTTACAATAGGCTATCTTTTGTGTGTGTATGTACGGCACTGCATTTATATATAGTATGATTAGTAGAGTTCTGGTTGAAATAGGCTGCTTAGCTTTTGAAGCTCTGCAAGATGCAGGTTCTATGTGCCTCTCGGAGCAGTTCTTCCTAGGTGCTCTAGCAGAGTTGCTGAGGTTTCAGCATGGAGACCGTTTACTGGTTCCTTAAATAAAATGGATAAGGATCACAATTTCCCCAAATTGGGCACTCTCCTGTCATTCCTTTCATTTTGGATTGGGCTTCTGAAGGAAATCAGGCTTGTTTCAGAATATTTATTTTTACACAAGCTTCAAAGGCATGGCTATATTAGCCGAGCATCTGCTTGTAGGAGCTTTTACGATTTGCAGCCATTCACAGTTCTTTTGAAACTAGGCACTTTAGAAATTATTGGTCATCATTCACAGGGACTTTACAAAATGATCACCCACATTTGTTAAGGATGATTTACATATAAAGGCCTTGTATAAAATGACATCAGGGATTACACGTGTCAAAGTACATGTAGGAACACGCATACCTCTATGCATCCCGGCTGTTCTGGGGTAGAGTTTGGGTGAAGCACAGAAGTCACGACTGGCATGTGTATTTTTTTGCATTAAAACATACCTGCTCCCAAGCAAGAAGTCTTATGTAGCATGCCGAATTCAGCTGTCAATTCACACGCTGCCATTGTACTTTAGTCCTAGTATATCATGAGAGAAATTTGCCATCATCTGATCACATTTGTTCAATGTGCATTTACCGAAAAACAAGTGTTAAATAGCTAGGCTGAACCAAGTGAGCACATTAGGAAATGGTGATGACGTTAATAGCAATGATTAGTCTCAAACTGTGCAAACATGCATTGTAACTGATGTACAGAGGTTTAATTTCTTTAGAAGGGATGCAAGGTGCAAAAAACAGCTTCATTAACTCCCCATCGGTAATAAGATGAAGCTCTCTGAAATTCCTTTTGCAGACTCTGCCTTGATGTTACGGATTGCCAAAGAATGGATGCCAAGTGTATAACGACAACTTGCAGTCGTATGACTCCCTATTAAAATGAATTCACTGTAGACTATCGGGCTTTGTATATGTATCCTACATCCAAGAGGAAGTCTATCCTTCAGGGCTTTTCAGTTCTCAGCTTCTGAGACTCCCCGATGGGAGGGTCAATTAATACTGACTGTGATGATCTTTCTTTGTGCAGCAAACACCTGTCTCCTTCAAATGCAACTCAAGCCACCAGCTGATGTGCAGAAGTCTTTGAGCATCTGTGATATAATAACCAGGTTGCTACAGACTGTGGTTTGACTTTGAATAAGTCACATCCCTGTGCCAAACCGCCAAGCCATCCAGGATCACTTTGCCTGAACTTTCCATTTCTAAGGTAGGGAAGGGACCAGAGAGGGGAAAAATACTTAAAAAGTACATTTAACTCTTAGAACGAGATGAGGTTCAGCTTCCTTCCAGGAAAAAAAAAAAAGGATTTTTGAAGCTGTTGAGTTTGGGAGTGATTGTTGCCTTGCATCGTCTGATTTATTGGCTCTTAACTTAATTGACTGGATTAGATGATCTTATAAAAATAAGTTTGATACAGGATGACATCACAGTGGAATAATGGGGATTTATCCAACTAACATAGCCCAGAGAAAAAGCTGTCCTGTGGCTTTACAATCCAGATATTCACCAGCAGCCATGTTCCGGGTAGAGCTGCTGTCAGGCTTTTGTTTTGCTGCGGTGGCTAGCGTATAAAATAACAAAAAACACCGACAGCCACGGGCTGAATAGTGCTCCATGTGTGTTCAAAGTATTATGGTAAGGTTACCGGATGTTTTGCAGGCCGATCTAGGACACTTCTGGAAGTGTGATGGAGGAGGAGGAGGAAGTGTTACATTAGTTCTAGGTTTCAGCCACAAGGCATGGTGGAGGGAAGCGGAGTCATTACCTTGCCCCCCCCCCCCATCCATCCCCCAACAGCAATGATATTATTTCCAAGCAGAGAAATCCACCGAGAAATAGAAACAGTGATGCAAAATATAAAGATAATGCATGTGAAGTCTAAAAACTGACATACTCAAATCACTAAATTGAAAATAGAAATAAACATTTGACTCCTCTTTCCCCATTGTTGGAATTGGGGACACAGCTCTAAAAGTGGGGGCAATTCCCAAAAATCGGGGATATCTGGTACCCTAATATTATGGAATCATGTCCAAATCGTCGTCTTGATTATTGCAGCAGTCGCTGAAAAAGTCCATAGTTAGTTATGGGAAAAATAGATAACGCATTTCTCTGAACTGTTTCCTAAAGGTTCAGTGAACTGCTTACCCTCCTCAGCGGTAACTCTGATCTGATAGTCTCTAAGAATAAAGACCATAGTCCTCGGTCATATTTTCTTTGAAATAGCCCTCCTTAGTACAATAGTTTGCATCATGACGCCCTTTGGGAACTGGAGAATACTCTACGAAGAAGCTGTTATGAGCAGTGTGATGATCCATTTCAATGAAACCGCTTCAGCAGTTTCACATGCCTTCCAACGGTCTTAAATGGTCTTCATGTCCTCTGTGAGGACCTTCACTGTGAGCTTGCTCAGACCATCCAAGCCACGCAAATAAAAATTGTGTTCATGATCTATGGAAAATGCAACTGAAAGTAATCGGTATAGCTGCATCAGTTTTTAAAATTGTGAAGTTATTTCATAATGGTTGAAAAAGAGGGCATTCCCTGTCTCTGATTAAGCATCTAGAAGGCTTAAGGGTCAGAGGACGTTTCTAACAGCGCCTGCTACCTAGAAACAGTAAAGTCTATTAGATAATTTATTTAGGTGATGATAAAACATTAAAAAATGAAACAAAATTGTGCCCTTCTTCCCCAGGCTTCCTTATCAACTCTTTCACATAGTACCACGCTTGATAGTAGTTTTAAGTGGGTTAATTAATAAGTTATGCTATTGCATATTAATTTACCATTAATTACAAATACGCATTATTTTAGCACAGGGTCCATGTTATTCAATGAGACCTAGTTACTAATAACACATGTTAACTTTAGTGCATCTTAGTAACCTGTTCCCCTGTCAAGCCAAATCTACTCACGATTCTTTTAGGATTAGAATAAATGACTGCCTAATTATTGTGTAAAACACGGTTACTATAATCAAATAATCCCAGCACTATAGTTAAACCTAACCATATAAATGTACCAAAATAGTGCGCACGGGCACCCAAGTCGGTCGCTTTGACTAGACGCAATCTCTGAAGCTGAGAGGTTAAAATTTGGATAGCTTTCGAAACATGAATTAATATCTGGTGAATACTTGGGAGAAGAATATACAAGTTCAGATAAGTTTTTTTTTTAATGAGTTTTCAATAAAGTATTCTTATTAATGATTTTATATGCAATTATTATTTTTTTTTTAAATGCTGTCAAGTCAATGCTGACTCCTGGCGACCCAGCAGCCCCTGCGGTTCTTTTTGGAACTTGACTCACCTGATCTCCTTTTTCTTTACCTTCCCCCCTTGTTTTATCCCTGTCTACACCTTCTGTGTTGTCTGTCTTGACTAGATTGTAAGCTCTGATGAGCAGGGACTGTCTCTTACATGTCTGTGCAGCGCTGCGTACGGCTTGTAGCTCTATACAAATGCTCAGTGCTAGTAGTAGATTACCAGACCTTTTCTTCCAAGGCAAGGGAGGGTAAAGTAACTTGCCCAAGGTCACAAGGAGTGCCAGTGGGAATCAATGCAGTGCTATACAGACACATGTAAACAAAGGTCCCTGCTCATCAGAGCTTACAATCCAGTCAAGACAGACAACACAACAGCTGAGGGCAAGGATACATCTAGGGGAATGGTAAGGAAACACATAGGAGGCTAAGCGGATCAGGATCCAAAAGCGGCCTCGAAGAGGTGAGTGTTCAGCCTGGATTTGAAAAGGGCCAGAGATGAAGCCTGACGTATAGGCTGTTGCTCTAACCACTAGGCTACTTGGTTATAAAGAAAGATGAAAGAAGGAACCTGTGGTGATGATATGAGAGATGAAAGTAATCTCTTAGGGGTATGAATTCAATGGGGCCGCGACTCCGATATCGCACGGAAGCCACTACTGCTGTTTAGTAAACATACCCCTCAGTCTCTATGATGCCACATATGGGCTATACAGACAATTCCCATGTGTTGATGGTCTCCACAATTATTTTTGTCAAAAACGAAATGTGTGGGCGGTAAGACATTGGTCCCACAAAATAAGGAATTTAAGTTGCGTTGCATCAATTGCACTACTTTTCTATATTTATATGGTTACATAGTTATTGTGGCACACACTGAGATCATTTACTCACACTGTCAATATACAAGAATATACAAATTTTGGTGTCCTCTCAATAACAACGATAAGAACTCCCTCCACTACCAGGCAGTTTGTAGGATATCCACAATGAATATGCATGAGAGAGATTTGCATACAATGGAAGCAGTGCATGCAGATCTATCTCATGCATATTCATTGTGGATATCCTGAAAACCTGACTGGTCTGGGGGTCCCAGAGGACTGGGTTGAGAACCACTGCTCTAGAGCACCAATACATTTTCTTTTGAGAAGCACAGATCCGAAAACAGAACAAATCTGACCGCTGCAGATCTTGCACTGAAACTGCGGAATACCTGACCTCCGTCACACTTGCAAGACACAGACATACAAACTAAATGACCACAGACTAGAAATAGAAAGATGCAGACGACGACTGAACTGAATCCTCAAAAAGCCAGACTGTACATGCAGTGCAATATTAGATAGCTAGAAAAAAACGCATTTCCTCTTACACTCGACAAAATACAAAGATATCAGAGATGCACATTTCCTAGAGCTGACAGAGAAAATCAAAGACGTCCCACAAAAGAATGAGCAGGAAAAACTCCCTATATTCTTGGGGAAAGATGGACCAAAGCAGCTATTGCAGTAAAATATGTTGCATCCTATCACCACGCAAGAAATATAACCTGTTGAGTTCCAGGAATGAGATTTTTGTCAGTTCTGGTTTTAGATTTGCATTGTAATGCACTATGGTATTTGTAGTCCCTGATTTTAACCATTGACATCAGTGCTGCAGGTCCCACAATGCATCAGAATGAGTGTTGGAAATCTAGGACTGGCTTAAAATCTAGCTTGGCAATGGAGACCAGAACCGGAACCTAGGAATTGCCCTTGTTCTCGTCTCTGTTCACTGACATTTTATATGACTACTGTTTCTGTAGTTTTGTAAATGATCTCCTTTTGTCTTTTTCTGTCTTAACTACTAAATGCATTTCTTTGGCAACACATGACAATAGTTTTTTTAAAATCGGAATCTGCCAGCCAGAATGGTGTAAAAATGATGGGTGTGGGTGACTGAAGTTAAATAAGCTAGCAGACTGTATTGATTGATTCAGATCTGATGGGGACCAGGGGAGTCTTCTATCCAGATCACTTTAACAAGCTGAAAAGCGTGTGCTATAAGTATTGCCGAAACGCGTGCTTCACTGGGGGAGTGCATGGTTGCCATCTATGAGTGGATGGAACACTTTAAGATTCACAAGAGGATTAATGAACTTGTAGTGTGACATATTGGCGTATTTCCCCTTGTTCCCTCTGCAAACTGATACATGCCTGTGGGGAGTGGGAGCGGAGAGACATGATAAAGTATGTCTCCTTGGGTAGCAGAGGCTGTGGGGCTATATGAGGTATCTGTCTGATGTTGTCTATATATATTTGTGTCTATCTTGAGATAGTGTGTGGGGTATGTGGTGAGGGGGTGGGGATTCTGTGTCTGTTTGTGTGTGGTGTAGAGGTGGGATGTATGTATGTGTGGTGCGGGAAAGGTATGTGTGTGTGTGTGTGTGTGTGCTGCAGGGACATGGTTTGTGTGTGATGTGGGGGCAGGGTATGTGTGAATCTGGTGTGCAAGAGTGGTGTGTGTGTGTGTGTGCGTGCACAGTGAAGAGGTGGGAATGTGGCCTGTTGCAGTCTGTCTTTGTAGGCATAACTTTGTTCGCTATGTGTGCAGACACAGATGAATTGACCCTCAAGAATAAGCCATTTCGATTGATGCAAAGCACACCTAAAAATGGCTAAGCCATATCCACTTCTCATTGCAAAAAAAAGAAAAGAAAATATGGATTGGAAAGGTCACATGGCCTCATCTTCAAATTAAATTCTAGATGAAAGGTGGCAATTGTCCAGTCAGTAACGTGATTTTTGAAGCAACTGAAAAATAGGCATTTGCGAAACTGCGACGAAAACGGCATTGAATTCTGTACTCCTAGACTTGTGTAGTAGGGCCAGTGCTGTAATGAGTGGGGCAGAGCAAGTGGGAGCCCCTTGATATGAAATGAGAAGGATAACGCTGAATAGGGTCAAGGATTACTAGCTGCAGGAAGGAGTGTGATTTTCATTGTTAGCAGTGAAATGCCAGCACCATTATCCACCGTCATCTTAACTATGATATGTTGCATTAAATTGGTTGTAATAACAGGCTGCTGTAACCAATAACCCTTGTCCTAACTGTATAATGAATTAAAGGTGCCCAAGAGTAGAAAGCAAGTCAGCCTATATAACTATTTGGCTTCTGTGTTTAAAGGAGAGTCCTCATGCATTTTCTCTAAATATATACCTATCTTTTTATTCCACACTCCTTTATATGTCTATAGAATTATAATAGATATTCATACGTGGAAGGCAAGTAGGTGAGGTTTCCAGCTGCCTTTGGCACTGGGTGCAGAGGGTTCCCCTCCCTCACTGACCCAGAGGACTGTTGCACAGGGGGAAGGGGGAATTCAAGGACGGTTTGAATAATAACAGGGAGTACTTTGTTCCCCCTCATGAAGCTTGAGGGGAGAGAACATGAGCTGGGGTATAAGAAGCTTGGGGTGAACACACTATCGGGCATTTTGTGGGTTTCCTTCCTACCACTCACCCTAAGTACTGATGGAGAGGTTTGTTGTTGCAGAGAGCCATTATCATGTGTCTGCATGCAGCATTGGTGGTGGTGGTGGTGAGGGGGGGGGGGGCAGTTGCAATTGCAGTAGATTTGAAAATAGTGGGGGCCCCTAAAGCTGGGATGTGGTGAGGAGCTTAATTGTTGTGGGTGCCCGAAGCCTGAGTGCCCTGCTGCTAGGGTTGTGGTGAGGGGCTTTCCAAGTACCAGCAGGACCAGCATAATCAATACAAGACAGGTTTACTAAAATGTACTAACGATTAGCAAGACATTTAGCATGAAACCACCGTATCCATCACCATGTGCTAAAAATGCCAGGGCAGTAAAAAAATCCCATGCTAAGTGCTTAGTGTGCAGTTTGGCATGAACCGGGCAGTCATGGGCAGAGAATAGGCATGGTCTATACATTGTGATTAGCATGCACGTCATTAGCACATGCTAATCATCTATGTTCCAGTTAACATGGGTGTACTTCGCTCCAACTCGGCGCAACCATGTTCATCACCATTGCAGGTTTAGTGCAGCGAGGTACCACCCACCACATTAACTGCACGGGGACTTGCAATGAATGCCTCGGCAGTGGTTGGCTACATCTCCAGTGCTGCTATTCTTAGCATGATTTAGTAAAGCTGCCCCTAAGTGAAGTAGGCGATTGCTTAGGACGGTAGGTTGGGGGAGAGGGGCGGCAAGGAGCAGCTGAATTCAAGGAAAAATGATAGATCTTGACATTCGCACAAATTCAAAGAACTATCGGCATGTACTTTTACACACGGAGGGGGAGGGGCAGGTTTTTTTTTTAAACAACCCATTTACCTGAATAAATGGTTTTCAGATATTCATCTCTTTATGTAAATACATACAAAACAAAGTATGATGTTCTTTTTGCTCAGGATTGTACTGTGAAGAGTGATGTTGACGTAATCATGACCGGGTTCAATTATCAAGATCTTTGGGACAAAGGTTGTAGGGACATGCCAATTAATTTGGGGGAGGGGGGGGGGCAAGCTGAAGATTTGCCAAGGGTGCCCAAAACCCTATCATTGGCCCTGGGTCCTAGTATACAGAACAGGGACGAGTGTGGAAGACGGCTTATGATACTGCAATGACTTGGGTTGCATCTCATAAAGCTGTGGCTTTTGGTTTAACCAAATTCACATTACGGTGGTCCATGAGTATGAGGGAGAGGGGAGTCCTAGTTATCCTTGTGTATAATAAAACCTCATTAGCAAAAACCTTTTTATAGCAAAAGTAGCAACCTATTCTATTACCACGTTAAGACCATTAGTGAAAAGTTAATAAAGCTATATGAATCTGATCTCGGGGACTCAAGTACCAAAGGCTGTTTTACAATTCCAAAAAACTGTTCATATTTTGGTCCGTGTCCTCATTGTTACTGAAATATAACATCCTTACTATTTTAATTTGTCACATTTAATAGCAATTATAACCCCCGCAGACTGTAGAGTAATTAGTTCTCTCTTCGTCTTAAGTCACTATATTGCAAATGTGGATTAGTGATGAGGAAGTGGGCACCAGACTTTGCTGAGAGACGCAGCACTCGGGGAGGAACTGATGCTAGAGCTGGAAGGACGAAAACCCCATGCTCTTTTTTTTTTTTTTTGCCGTAAAAGCACCCACTGTAGATGGGCTGTAATTGCAATAATCCCTTCTCTCCAGGACATTAAGTTTAAGTAATGCCCTGGCTGGGTTAAGAGCACTAAGAACAACTCCTCAAGCAGCAAAAGGCATTTTCCTCCCAGTAAATGCACTGACCAGCCATGATGATTGCTTAGTTTATACCAAGGAAGTGTTGAAAATTCCATATGCGTTGGGATGGGGGGGGGGGAAGCTGCAGCAGATTAAAGCTGGAAGGCGTTGATTTACCTTTTCTTTGGAATCATTGTTTAAGAAATCAAAAACAGAATTTCACATCTCATAGGTCTGTTTGCTGCTCTTTTTTAAGTTAAATAATTGCTTTGCGCATTTGGTGTGAACATGGACTCTGAATAAATGATACTCTGTCCAGTCTCTGGGCACCTGTACAATTCATTTTTGTTATTAATCAAGTTCTAAAGTAGCAGATCGTAGCCACAGTTGTTGTTTATGGTCATCCTCTTCCTATGTTTTTGGTTTGCAGCCCCCCTGACGTTCCAGTCATAATTATAAAATAAAAATCCATCAGATCCTATGATTTGATTTAAATGGTTGTGGCTCAAATATTTTCTTTCTGTATTTATGGCACACAGGACAGCCCTCATATGAGTTGAAGGAAAACAGGCCTGCGCCGCTTAATTTGCTGATTAGAACATGGAATTTGCACAGCAATTAGTTTATACCAGTAGGGTGCAGTTCTAGGGCTTTCTGCTTGTATCTCAGATTAAATAAAGTATAACAAAGAAATCAGTTCTCAGAAAATTAATTTACATATTATCTGTTTGGTGGCTATTTTCCAGGCATCAGAAGCTTGAAATTGAGATCAAACAAAGCATCAGAACAAGTGCCTAGCATGAGTAGAATATGCAGGTGTCCAAGCATAGCCACAAGAGGTCAATGAACAGACTAAATCCAGGGGCGGCCCAAGGGGGGTGCGGGGCCATGTGCGGAGACTCGGTGCGGGGCCTCATTTGCATAAGTTGCCTTATTTGCATAATGTTACCATACACTAACTTTTAGTAAACATGTCTCTTAATGAGTGTATGGATAAAGAAAAACAAAGATTTCTACATTACTATAATCCAGTGCCAACCGCCAGGCACATTAGGAACTACTACAAACGCTGCCCATTTAGAATCCATTAAACAACTCAGTTTAAGGCCTTATCCGAGTGAATGTCAAATAGCCACAATATGAAAAAATTCACTCAAAAAATCTCTCAGATAACCATAATTAGATTACAAACCTCTTGCCACTGGTCTCAGATAAACGGTTTTTTTGACACTTTAATAGGGGTATGTTTGCTTGCCCACTTTTGTGTCCGTTCACATCAATGACCTGTCGTGCAAGTGGTTTTTTTAATTATGTAAATATTGCCTTTAAACTTTCAATTTTTATAAACTTTTTCAGCTTTATATAAAAAGATAGCCAGTCTACTTATCTTAAACTTCGTAGAGTGGCAACCGTTGATACGTCCTCCTGATATTGCTCATGAATACTAACAAAGGAAAATACCCCAACGCCTCAGTCTTGTAAGCGCTTCAGAGCGTTTCTCCAGATGGGTTTCTCAAGGGGAGATTAAACTTGTTTTGTATCATAAACCAGACGGTATTCACTTGTGTTCAAAATACAGGAACCAGGTACTAAAATAATAACGGCAATAATATGGTTAGAATAAACTATGCACAATGTTGTTCTCAAAAATACACAACACTTCTCAAACAATCTACCTCTTCAGGCTTCGCCGGATTTTTCAGACATTTCGATCAGCAGTTAACAGCACTAGTGATCCTGTAGGATTGTGAAAGCCAACGCATGCGCTCCGGGTCGGGGTTTAAATATCTTTCAAAACCCTCCTTTAATTGGAGCAGCTTAAACACATGCTTGCCAATCTACACAGATATTCAGACCCTCAGGCTGTACTGTATGAAGTTGGTGAATCCACCACTGCTCTTGATATAGAAGCCGTTGTTCTTGCGATCTACCCTGTGACCCGTGCAGAACTTGGTCTATACACCAGCAACGCAACATTTCAAAATCATGAGCTAATTCCACACAGTGTTGAACCATCGGCGCAGTCAGCAGCTTGTTTCGTAATCTGCTACGATGTTCCTGTATACGGACCCTCAGGGACCGAATAGTTTTCCCGACATAAAGTAGCGAGCAAGGGCATTGAACAACATATATGACTGATCTGGATTCACAATTAGTCATATGTTTCAGCCGATACCGCTTCCCCTTATGCATAAAGTCAGAAAGTTCACATGTCACTTCGCAGATGTTACAATGGCCACACTTGGTATGTTTTCCCCAAGTTGGAGCAGCAGAACCCCAATCTAAGGGCCGTAATACCGTAGGAGACAAGAACTCTTTAAGGTTTTTATTGCGCTTCCATACACAGCGTATTGATGTTTCATGCAATTCGGGCACCACTGCAAGAACCACTTTATGTTTCTTAATTATTTTTTGAATCTTAGAACTCAACGGCGAAAAAGCTGTAATTAAATTCACCTGATGTTCCTCAACTTGTCTCCCAGATTGTCCTGTATTAGTTAGCAGCAGATCTCTATTATTATAGAGGGCTCGACGATAAGCTTGATGGACAATCTTGTCAGGATACCCTCTATCAGAAAAACTACTTTTTAGATACTTAGATGAACTTTTGTAATCTTGTACTGAAAAAACCACTTGCACAACAGGTCATTGATGTGAACGGACACAAAAGTGGGCAAGCAAACATACCCCTATTAAAGTGTCAAAAAAACCGTTTATCTGATACCAGTGGCAAGAGGTTTGTAATCTAATTATGGTTATCTGAGAGATTTTTTGAGTGAATTTTTTCATATTGTGGCCATTTAGAATCCATAGCAAACCCGCTGTATCCTAACAGCACTACCAGGACTCACAAAGCACCAGACCCTACCTATCAAAAGGCAACACTGCAAATATTAAACCAATACATTTCAGAGAATAACAATACATGACCTACTGGGGAAAGAGAACAAGTGGCAATGTCAAATAGGAATTACATAAATAAAATACCTCAGCTCAGTTACACATGCAGAACATAGACCATCACCAAACAAGGAATCACAATTTAGAAACAGGAAGACAATAATTAAACTGGGAACCCCAAAAGCCAAACTTGGAATGTACAACACTGTAGAAATAAAATTATAAATTAATTTCCTCTTGTACTAAACAAAGCGCAGACGTTAATGATGCACATTTCCCAAAGCTGACATATTCCAGTTAATAAATTCAAAATAAAGAGATCTTTCTACCTTTTGTGCATTTTTTTTTTCAGTTGCAATTGCTCCAGCCACTTTCTTCTGGTTTCTTCATGTTTTCTGCTAACTCTCCATTGTCTGCTGTCCATTTGTCCTTTCTTCTCTCTTCTAGTTTTATTCCATTCTCTCTCTACATCTGCTTTAACATACTAATCTTTCTCCTTTTGCTCTTTCCTCATTCCTATTTCATCCACTCAAAAGTTTACCCCTCCATCCTCAATCCCCACTTACTCTCCCAATACCCGGCCAATTGTAGATTTTTCATCCCTCCCACACAAAATATTTTTCCCCTCTCCATTTTACTCTCCCAGCCCCATCCCATTCTAATCCTCCCCCAACATCAGCTCCCTTCTAGTTCCAGCCTCACCCAGCATCCATTCCCTTCTAGTCCCTGCATCAGCCCATTTCCAGTCCTAGCTCCCCCATCCATTTCCAGTCCGAGTCCCTTCATTTTATTTATTTAGCTGTATTTGTATCCCGCTTTTCACCGGGTCAAAGCGGCGTCACATAAAAGGGGGGGAAATTAAGTAAAGGGGGGGGGCATCACCGGGGAGGCAACATTGATGATTTTGACATAGGATAGACTTTGGACATGGGACAGACATCAGACATGGACAGGTTAGTATGGCTTTGAGTCAGAGGTCCATGGCGGGCGAGATCAGGGGCTAGTGCGCTTTTTTGTTGGGGTCATGTTGAAGTATTCTTGAAAAAGGATTGTTTTTAGCTGCTTTCTGAAAGATAGTAGATCGGCATTGTTCCTGAGACAGCTCGGTAGAGAGTTCCATAAGGATGGAGCGTAAAGTTCAAAGGCTCGATTGCATGTCCGTTGCGAGCATTTGGTTCTTTTGTGAGGGACGGTGAGGGAATTGCTGGAGGCTTGTCTGGTGGTTCTGCCGTGGGCTGGACGAGACAGTAGGGTGTGAAGTTGGGTGTCCTGGGTTTGATGGATGGCTTTGTGGGTGAGTAGTATGGCTTTGTATTTAGTCCTTGCTTCGAGTGGAAGTATGTGTAGGTCTTTCAGAATTGGGGTGATGTGGTCGGTTTTCTTTGCTCTCTGAATGATTCTCGCTGTGGTGTTCAATGCTGTTTGGAGGGGGTTAGTCTGTGTGGCTGGAAGGCCATGGTAGATTATGTTGCAGTAGTCCAGATGCAGGAGCGTCAGGGCTTGCATTACAGTTCGGAAGTCTTGATGTTCAAGGGGCCTGAGACGTTGCACTGTTCTTGCCTTGTGGCATATAGTTCTGGAGGTTTTGGTGATTTGTTGCTTTAAGGTGAGGGCTTGGTCGATAATAATGCCCAGGTATCTTATTTGTGGTTGTATTTGAATGCTTGTGGGTCCTATGTTGAGGTGTGTAGGAGGTGAGAAGTCTGGGTCCTTTGTCACTATCAGAGCTTCAGTTTTCTTTATATTTATGGATAGGTTGTTTTGCTTGTAACCAGTCGGACACCTTGGAGAAGCAGCTCATTTCCAGTCCGAGTCCCTTCATCAGCTCATTTCCAATCCTAGCCCCGCATCAGCCCATTTCTAATCATTTCCTAGCCCCACCATCAGCCCATGTCAAATCCTAGCTCCCCTCCACTCAGCCCAATTCCAGTCCAAGCCCCCCATGAGCCTACTTCCAGTTCTAGCCCCTCCATGAGTCCATTTCAATCCAAGCCCCCACCACAGCCCATTTCCAATCTTAGCTCCCCCAACAGCCCATTTCCAGTCCTATCCTAGCTGCTCCATCAGCCCATTTCCAGTCCTAGCTCCCTTCCCTCACAGCCCATTTCCATTCCAAGCCCCCTCCCCATCAGCTATTTGCAGTTCAAGCCCCCCTTCCACTCAGCCCATTTCCATTCCAAGTCCCTGTCCCCATCAGCTATTTGCAGTTCAAGCCTCTCCTTCCACTCAGCCCATTTCCAGTCCTAGCAACCCCCCAACCCATTACCAGTCCTAGCCCCCCATCAACCCACTTCCAGTCCTAACCCCCCATCACCCCATTTTCAGTTTAAGCCCCCCTCTAACCCATTACCAGTCCTAACCCCCCATCAGCCCACTTCCAGTCCTAACCCCATCAGCCCGTTTCCAGTCAGCCCCCCATAGCCCATTGCCAGTCCTAACCCCATCAGCCCACCTCAAGTCCTAACCCCTCCCCATCAGCCCATTTCCTGTCCTAGCCCCCCCATAGCCCATTATGTCCTAACCCCCATCACCCCATTTCCAGACAGCCCCCATCAGCCCACAGCCCATTCACAGTCTTAACCCCCCACAGCCCATTACCAGTCCTAACCCCATCAGCCCACCTCAAGTCCTAACCCCTCCCCATCATCCCATTTCCTGTCCTAGCCCCCCTCCATAGCCCATTATCAGTCGAAACCCCCCCATAGCCCATTACCAGTCCTAAACCCCCATCACCCCATTTCCAGACAGCCCCCATCAGCCCACAGCCCATTCACAGTCTTAACCCCCCATAGCCCATTACCAGTCCTAACCCCCCCAACAGCCCACAGCCCATTACCAGTCCTAACCCCATCAGCCCACCTCAAGTCCTAACCCCTCCCCATCATCCCATTTCCTGTCCTAGCCCCCCTCCATAGCCCATTATCAGTCGAAACCCCCCCATAGCCCATTACCAGTCCTAAACCCCCATCACCCCATTTCCAGACAGCCCCCATCAGCCCACAGCCCATTACCAGTCTTAACCCTCCCAACAGCCCACCTCAAGTCCTAACCCCCCCCAATCAGCCCATTTCCAATCCTAGCCCCCCCATAGCCCATTACCAGTCCTAACCCCCCCCCAACAGCCCACAGCCCATTACCAGTCCTAACCCCATCAGCCCACCTCCAGTCTTAACCCCCCCATCAGCCCATTTCCCGTCCTAGCCCCCCCCCATAGCCCATTACCAGTCCTAACCCCCCCCATCAACCCACCGCCCACCTCAAGTCCTAACCTGTGGTCTGTGGATCCTGGGGGTCTGGGCGACACACACAAGATAAAGAGAGAGCCGATGGAAAGTGGCTAAGGACAGAGGGAGAGATGGAGGGCTAGTGGGGACAGGCTCAGCACTGAGGGGAGGGAGCCCAGGAAGAATGGTGGGAATGAACTGGGGGTCCCTGAAGTTTTTGGAGGTTGATAAGGTGTCTACACAACCAAAAAAAGATGGGAACCTTTGGCCTAAATGAAGGAAAGACCTCAAACTTGTCAGCTTGGGGCCTACACTAACTCATCCTGGATTTGGGGTATAAACTTTTCAGCTGAATCGCGGTTTGCCAAGACCCTTGTTTGAACGTTCACGAGAGAGAGCATGACAAATCCAGCCAATTCTGTGATGATTGGAAAGTTCTATTGCTTTTAAATCAATGTGGACTACTGTCCGTGTTAAGACTATCCACTGGGTTTTCTTGGCAAGTAGATTTCCAGGCCTTTCTTCTGCACTGTAAGCCTATAACTGGTAGTCCAAGTAGTCTCCCATCCAAGTACTAAGCAGGCCCAATACTGCCTAGCTTCTTAGATCAGATGCACTCAGGGAAGTGTGGGCACAGTAGGAAAGGCCTATAAACTTGAATTTTCCACTCATATCTTATCTTTGTAGTTATTTCTGATTTGCTTAGCTTGACAGGTCAGTGGTAGAGTACAATGAACAGGGAAATATTGCAAATGGACATGAAGGGTTAAGAGGGGTGGTGGTCTATTTTTTGATACTGCTGTTTGTGTTTGCAGTAGAAAACTGAAAGGTGTTCAGTGAGCAAAGAGGAGGAAAGAGAAAATTGTTTACTTTTTTCAGTTGTCTTCCCTTCCTCCATTTCTGTTTCCATCCCTTGGTTATGTCTGCATGACTGATCAGGCCATATGCCACACATTATAGTCAAGTAATTGTGGCAAGTGTTGGAGAAGGCTCCAGGAGGCTTCCAGGATTTTCTTAGTAAATTATCGTATGGGAGTATGTAGTGCTTCAGTGAGAATAACAGAGCTACTCGTGCGTGTAAGTGGCACATTTTGTAACATTTTGTGTCTACAATGAACAGATTAAGAATCTGAGCTCTCAAACTCAAACTTTGGGAATTCTAAAATCTCTCTTTGTATGTGCATGCCTAATTGCATATGTAACTCTGTAATCACAAGCTATAAGCAGCATTTTAGAAGGGATGTGTAGAAAGAATTTGAGATGCCTAGGCCACAGTCCAAAATACCGGGAGTCTAGCAGCAGTGAAGGGAAACTGGTTAAAGTGCTGTCTGAAATTGCTCTGTCTCTACACCAGAAGATGCATGTCCCCACAACTGGTTTTGGAGAGGGGCCCATGCAAATGGCATGGCCGGGTATATGCACGTTTGCAAACCGCTTTAGAAATGTGGACATCCCCAAAATGCACAGCTGCAGAAACGGGTTCAGCCTGCCAGCTGAGGCATTGCAGAACGGGGGCATCTGCGCTATATGACGTGCACATCCCAGCCTGCCATTTTAGATCTGCAGATGTGTGGTGACGGTGCAGTGAAAATGAAAGGACAGTTAAAATTAACATGCAGGTTTTGTTGACCCTGTGAAAAGTACTATGGCACATTTTACTCTTCCCCCTGCAAGCATTGCTGCCATGAAACGAGCACTTTTCTGCAACTAATTTGTGGTCTGGAGCAAGTATAAGCTGGATGCGTCCGCAGCCAGGACCAGACGCGCCGGTGCCATTCTAAAATCACACGGCAGCATGCATCTCTGTTGTGACGCCCAGGCCGTGCCTTCCCCACACCCCTGTGCTACATGGACATGCTCACGCCAGGGACATCTATGGATCTGGCTTTTTAAAATGTCTCCAGGGACGTCTCTGTGATTTGCACATCTGAATGCCTTTTTTCAGAGATCCAAATCACAACTTGCGCATCTAAAACGACCCCTTATGTAAATAGCATGAAATTTATGGCAACTTGAAGCACATTAAACTCTGCAGGTTTGAGAGGGCTGTTTTTTTGTTTTTTTTCTTTATTGCAGCACACAGGGAACCAAAATATAATTTAGTTTGTTTTATTCTGTATCATTTTGAAGACGACACCAAATGAAACAACAAATGGTCACAGATATTTCTGCACAGTTTGAAAATGAACGTGTACCTCTAGCAAAAAGAAATTTAGGTGATGTTAAGTGATTAGGAAGCGGATCATCTGTCAGTATCTGCAATCTTATTGCTGGCTCATAATGCTGGCTTCTGGCCAGACCAATGCACTGTGAAATAAAACCTGATACATTCTAGACAAGGCAAAAATTCAGAGAGCAGCTGTTGATTTAACTGGGGATGGTTTAGGACATAGCCGTGACCACAAAAAACTAAACTGCTGGCACATTTATTACACACAACATGGAGGAGAACTTTATAGTCTTCAATAAGTATAGTAATATTTACTACTGTGATGATTAATCATATTATACAGCATTGGGTCGCAAGTTCAGGCTTTGAGGACGCAAACAGGCCAGGGTTTCAGAATAGCTCTAATGAACATGCATATGATAGATCTGCGCACAACACATACCTGTACAGATGTATCTCATGCATATTCAGTAGGGAGAAGGACTGTTCTTGTGCACTCCCGTTATGCTACTACTACTAGGCTTACGCGTTTTACAGAGACATATGGAGTCATTTTCTAACAGGGCACCTGGGGCACAAGTCCAAAGAGGCGCTTATTTAAGGCTATTTTACAATGGCCACAACTACGCACTCGTGAATTTGGTAAATGAAGCGGCTCTGTCTTAATTCTTTCAAACATATAGGGCCCCTTTGAACACTCTCAGCTCGAGCGACCTGCTGTATGGCCCATTTTATTCCTGGGGGTTGTGTGGCAGATAGCTTGAGCTAAGTGTTAGTAAAAGAGGTCCATAAACCATAAATTTGAATTTAAGTAGGCAGACCTCAGAAACAGGAATCTATAGGTCGACCTTTTAATTATTAAAACCTTTGGCTAAATCCATTCCATTTCACAATCAGTCATTGGCCTATCAAACTTACACGAGATGTAATGTTTCTGAAAGTTTTTAAGTGGTCTTAAAAAAATCTTTTGCAAAGTCCCTTGGGTAGTTATCTTGAGTGCCGAAGCCTCTTCCCTGACTTGAGTTTTGTCAAAGAATGGACTACTTCTGGGGTTTTATTTATCAAAAAGGACTTCATAATCAATGTTTCAGCCAAACTGAGGCAGTACGGAAAAAAAGCTTTGCTCAGGCATCGGCACTCAGATTAACACCCAAGGGACTTTACAAAAGACAAATGACAAAAGCCTGTCTAAGAATGTACATACTGTAGATACATATTGTAGTTATTTCTCTTAATATTGTACATAGCTCCCCTGTTCAAGTCCAAGTTTCATTCTCCAGGACCAAGCAGGAAGTCAGTCCTCACATATGGGTGTCATCGGTGCCGATGAAGCCCCAGCAGAGCATTTCCCCAGCTTTCTATGAAAGCCTTTGGGAATGCAGGCACGCATGCGCGGTTCCCTTCCCGCCTAAAGGTGCCATCTTACCTCAGTCTCTTTTTTTCCGAGAAGCCCACTGGACGTGTGTCCTGTTCTCCCGGTTAAAAGTAGATTTTTTTCGGCGATTATCGCTATTTTTTCTCCTGGTTCGACGCCGGTTCCCCTCCCGCCGGGTTCGGTACACCGGTATCGAGCCCGATTCTTCTTTTTCGTTTTTTGCCCTTAATGGCTGGCGATCGCGCCCTTTTTTCCATTTTCCCTGGAAGGCCGGTCCTTTGACCTCGCGGGGACCCTTTTTTCCCCGATGGCTTCCAGTGGTTTTAAAAAGTGTGATCGGTGTAAGAAATTAATGTCTCTCACCGACACACACGACTGCTGCCTTCGGTGCCTCGGCCCTGATCATGACCCTAAGTCATGCGGGCCATGTGGGAAGATGTCTTCCAAGGCACTCCGAAATCGCCAGCAACAAAAAGAAAGGCTTTTCTCTGACTCAGCCTCCGGCTGGGCCTGGACCTCATCTGAGGCCTCGACATCTCGGGATTCCGATCCCGAGCGCCGTCGAAGCTCCTCGGACAGGGGGTCCCCCGACCGGGAATGAAAGAGGAAGAAGTGGCTCGCGAGGGCGTCATCGGAGGAGGTCCCTGGCTCCTCGAGGGCCAGGTCTAAGACCCCCAACCGTCGCCCCGGGCCCGTGGAACAAGAGATGCCTGCCAAAGTTCCCCGCGTGGAGCCGGAGTCTGCTGGACACGTAAGCCCCGTAGTCCTCAAGGACTCTCCTCCTAGAGAGCCGACGTCGGGCACGGCACCGCCGGGGCCCGAGTCAGTGGCTGCTGCGTCTCAGGATGACAGCCTTGGAGAGCAGACTGTCTGCCTTCATGGAGCAGCAGTGGGCACTGATGGCCAGCCTGTCTGGCGCATCTGCCCCGACCACCGGGACATAGACTTCGAAGTCGACCCCGGAGACCGAGCCGATACTCGAGTCCATCATGGCTTGAAGTCGACCTCGGTCGCGGTCTCACTCGACCTCCCGTTCGGGACTGAGGGCATTGACGCCGGTGCCTCCGGCATCGGGGCGGGTGCTCCAGGGCCCCGCGGGGTCAGACCCTGACTCCTCCTCGGACGAGTCCGCCTGGGAGACGGAGGACGAGGAGTCTCCCAATACGTTCAAGACTCGGTGCGTCCCGTCGGACTCACAACAGTCTGAGCCCCAGAGTAGATCCCCTCCGGAGGATACTCGGTTCTCGGAGTTCGTCCAGGATATGGCCACTGCCTTGGCTATTCCGGCCGACCCCGAGGAAGAGCCTCGAGCTGAAGAGCTCGAGGCGCTGCAGTATGACTCTCCTCTGAAGGAGGCCTTTACTGTCCCGGTTCCTCCGATGCTGGAACGGCTCCTCTTCTGTATGTGGGAGGCACCGGCCTCGGCGCCGGTTCTAAGCAAGCGACGGACCTTCCTTTGCAGGGTCGGGTCACGGCCCACTGTGTCAGGGCAATGGCTGCCTCAGTGGCTCATCTCCGCTCTGTGCCCTTGGTAGACATCTGCAGGGCTGCAACTTGGTCTTCAAGCCAGACTTTTGCGGCCCATTACTGTCTGGAGAGGGAGTCCCGTAGGGACAGTGCTTTTGGCCAAGCAGTACTCCGGAATCTCTTTGAGGTTTAGGCAACTCCTGCCCTCCTGCCCTCTGTTGGGCTACCGATGGAGGTTGTGTCCTTGAAAAGCCTTTCTTTGCTGCTGGGACTAGAGGGAGGTCTCTTGTTCAGCCTGGGTTCCTCGGTAGCCCAGAGCTAGGGAGTCACCCATATGTGAGGACTGACTTCCTGCTTGGTCCTGGAGAAAGAGTAGTTACTCACCTGTAACAGGTGTTCTCCAGGAGCAGCAGGAATCAGTCCTCACAACCCTCCCTCCTCCCCTTGGAGTTGCAGTTGTACATAGTTTATTTTTCATTTTTGTGTGCTGTTCTTAGCTATGTCATTTGACTGAGGTAAGATGGCACCTTTAGGCGGGAAGGGAACCGCGCATTCGTGCCTGCATTCGCAAAGGCTTTCATAGAAAGCTGGGGAAATGCTCCGCTGGGGCTTCATCGGCGCCGATGAAACCCATATGTGAGGACTGATTCCTGCAGCTCCTGGAGAACACCTGTTACAAGTGAGTAACTACTCTTTCCCCTGTTTCATTGTAAGTGTCTACTTGGCACAGTATTCGTTTTATGTAAACCGCGCTGATTTTTAAGAGTGCGGTATATAAGAACAATAAAATAAATAAATAAATAATAAAATTATAACTTGCAGAAAGAACCATGGACCATTGATTGACTGTAACATAGAGATAAGGTCTGCATAATTAGGGGCGTTTATACTAAACCACATTAGACGTTTTGCAACTAACAAGGAGTTTTTGTTTCTCTCGTTACCCTTTCCTCCTCTGGTTCCTTACTTTCCTGTCATTTTATTGTAGTTCTTTCATTTTCTTGTTTGGTTTTATGTTTTAGCCTGTAAACTGTTCTGGTACGCTCTGGTGGCGTAGAGCGGTATAGTAAGTTTTAAATAAACATAAACAAACAAAAGCTGACGTCATCTTACTTGTATACTACCCCTCCGCTAGGATGCCAGAACTGTCCCCTTTGAACTCTTGCTTAGACTCAGTAGCCTTTTGGCTATGAGAACATGGCCTACAACTGAATCCTTCTAAATCTCAGGCACTTTGGGTTAGGGGATGTTCATGTTCATCTCCTGTAGGCCCTATGATTGGGGACACTTCCATTCCCTTAGTTGAACCCTTGACTCACCTAGGGATTATCTTTGATGCACACCTCTTTCGAATATGAAGTCTCAGCTACTGTACACTCAACTTTCTACTTTTTGCATTGGATTCACTCTCTCAAACCATACTTGACATTACCGGGTCTCCATACATTATTGCATGCCCTTGTACTCTCAAGGTTAGATTACTGTAATTCAATATACTGTGCTCTTAGATCAATTACAGCTGATAGAAAATACAGCCATTTATCTTGTAGCAGGCACTTCAAAATATGATCATATATGTCTGTTATTTTACCATTACTGCTGGCTACCATTGCCATACCATTTTCATTTCCAGAATCTGCTGCTTGTATACTGGTTTACTTGTCTTGCTCTTTGATTCCTTACTGTCCATCGAGAAGCTCTGTCTCAGAACTCACATCAATTAGTTCTTCCTTCTCCTTCCCTTGCTTATCTTGAATCTATACGTAGTTCAGCATTTCATTTTCTGGCATCACACTTATGAAATTCTCTTCCTGAATATATCTGGACTGCATCTTTCGAAAAGTTCAAAACAAATCTGAAAATGTATTTGCCAGGACATCGGCTACAGGAGTAGGTGTATTTGCTATACAGTCTTTTATTTCTTTCTGACTATGGCTTTAATAAATGACATTCTTTTCTTTTAATGAATATTGTTTTATTGTAAACCGCTTTGCTACATGCCCATGTCTAAGGTGGATTTATCAAGATTGTAATAAACATAGACTTTCGTTTTGTCAAGTTTACAGATGTGCAGTTGTGGCACATAACAGGAACTTACTTCATAAAATAACACTCCTAGAGAGGTGTTTGCGGTGGCGGTGTTTTGCAAAGGCAACATAGGCATCTATGTGGGTCTTTCATTAAAGGGCGCTCAGGTGTTGAGCTACAGGCACCAAAACTGTGGCACGTTAGGTGTAACACCACTGCATTAACTGTCGGGTATGAAAGCCTTTCCCTGGTAGTTAATGCGGAGCACTTCCCCTAACATGGGCCACATTAGCACAGGTGCATGTAAGGTGTTAGGTGAACCTGTGCTAATGTAATTAGCATGTGGTGTGAACCCAGCGCTAACAGCCATGAGCTCACATGCCCACTGGTGACCTTAACATGCACAGTTAGCGTGCGAATTTTCCGCATAGCCCCTTGCTAGCTGGCAGTGCATGTCTGTGTGCCTGCAGCATGCACAAGAACATGCGCTGGCTGCTAGTGCCCTTTAGGAAAAGACCCCCTTCTATTTATTTATTTATTTGTGTGATTTTTATACCGCCATTTCGGGTAATCATAGCAGTTTACATACTAGACTCCCAGAACCAGACCCAGCACAAATTCACGTATACTCAGAAGAAGCTGTAAATTTTTATGTGTATCCTTTATACAGAGTTGCATATTTTGTGAAGTACGTGAATATACTGTAAATCCACTCCCACTATACTCTGACTGTGACTCCAGGAACGCTTGTGCGTAGATTGCATGAAAGTAGGAGCGCTTTTTTCTTGCACATATATGGCCATGCGACTTATAAATGGCCTTTTCCATGTATAAACCATGCTTTCCATGTGGAAAACCTTTATAAATTGACCCCCCCCCTGCTTCAGAGCGGGTAGAAATTGGTGCATTCTGGGTGTTTCTTTTATAACAGCACATAGGCGCTTATGTCGCCTTTATAAAATAATTAATTAATTAGAACTAATGCTCACCAATTCATAGAGTGGAGGAGTAGCCTAATGGTTTAGAGAACTGGTTTGGGAACCAAGAGACCAGAGTTCAATTCCCACTAGCACTCCTTGTGGGCTTAGGCAAGTCACTTAACCCTCCATTGCCTTGGAAGAATCCAAGTTATCAAAGTTCCTGTTTAATGTACACTACAAAGTTTAAATTGCAATGTAAACCACTTTGACTAAATGATAAAGCGGTATAAAAAACCTGTTAAATAAAATAATAAATTTGCCTTTTTAAAAAAAATTCTTTAAACTCCAAAACATTTCTCAAACGTTTGGGTGCCCTTTTCTAAAAATTCCTTCTGCATCTTTCAGCTAGTGCTAATTCGGATGGGTCCATTAAAGGCGAAAGCTGATAAAAATATTCTCAAAATCATCCTTCATTCAATTAATTTAAATTTCACTTATCACAATGCTATTAGGCAGATAGCATTATAATAGTAATAATCTTATAAGCCAAACATTATCCATAGTAGAACATTTAAAATGAACTAAAAGCCAGTTGAAACATAAGTTTTAAGTTCCTTTTGGAATTCCCAAATATCCTGCTGGGATCGAACCGTCGTTTGACAGAGCATTCCGAAGCGTAACGCTGGCAATAGAAAAAGCGAGTGAACAAGTTTGGAATTTGAATCTATCCTCTTTCTCAGTTTGTGCTTGACTTTTTTTCTCTTAATTTTCTCTCTAGTTTATTTATTTAACATTTCTTGATATCATGAAAGGCAGTTTACATTGAACAAACTGAAATTACATTGAACAGGGCATTATAACTTGGAAAAAATTATTTTACAGGGAACATGGGCAATGGAGGGTTAAGTGGCTTGCCAAAGACCACAAGGAGCACCTGTGGGACTAGAACCCCCAGTCCTTCCAGCCCAAGGTTGCTGTCCTCAAGGGGGATTTGAACCCCCAACCTTCTGGCCTGAGGTATCTTGCCCCAACCACTCGGCCACTCGTGCCTTGTTCTGCCTCTTCTAAAAGTTATTTTTCAGTCTTTCTTACATTTCTTTAGCATTTCTTTTTTTTTTCTTCCATATGTGTATCTTTCTATATCCAGGCTGCCTCGTCACAGCTTGTTACCTTTACTCACCTCCTCTTAGTTTATTCCAGTTTTGCCTCTCCTCTTTTCATTTGTCTTTTCTATCAGTTCCCCTTTTCTTTGTCTGTCGCAGCTCCTGGCAAATTCTTTCTCTCTCTCAGTTCCTCTCTCTCTCTCTCTCTCCCTCTTCAATCCCATTTCCCTAACCCCTCACCCATTTCTTCTTATCAAAGTCCATGCCTGTCTCTGCCTGCTCCATTCTCCCTCTCTCACAGGCCATATCTCTTCCCTCAGTCTCTCTTCCCTCAGTCTCCCTTGCCTTTATAACCCATTTACTTCTCTTCCGGCCCTCACAGCATACTGTGTCTGCCCTTCTTTCTTTCCCATAGCCTCACTATTAACCCTGCTTCATCCTCTTCCAGATTGTCAGAACAAAACTGTATTTCCCAGTCAGTGCCCCCTTTAATAGCTAGCCTCTCCTCTCCCAGCTCTATCAGCTCCTCTTCCCACTTCATATGTTCTCTGCCTCTTTCCCTGCTCTTATTTCTATTCCTCTGCTTTTCCCTTTCACTTACCCAGTTTCTTTATCAGCACTTCTCCATGGTAGCCAAGGTCAGGAAGCCTGACTTTAATGCACTGCCGCTGCTCTGTTCTCTTTGATCACGTGCTCCTTAGCCGGCCAATAGGCAGTAGGAGGAAGCAAAAGCAGAAGAGACGCACACGCTTCCTTCCTGACCTCGCCTTTGCTAAATTCAGATTTCTTCTACCTCAGCATTGCCTTTCCACATGAATTATTAGCAATAATAAATAAAACAAATATAAACTTATATAGAAAAGTGACAGTAGAAAAAGACCACGAGGCCTATCTAGTTTGCTCTTCCATATCCCATGCTTTTTTGAATTCAGATATTGTCCTCATCTCTACCACCTCCACTATTCCGCGCATCTACCACTCTTTCCATAAAGAAATATTTCTGCATTTCACTCCTGAGTCTATCCCCTTTCACTCTCATCCTATGTCCCCAGGATTACATTGATGACCACTCTCCCCTTGACCTATACCAACATGGATTTAAAAAGAATCACGGAGTTGAAACCCTCCTAACCTTCCTTCTAGATTCATTGTACTTACACACCCATAACCCTACCCAAGGATGCTTACTTATATTCCTCGACCTATCCGCTGCCTTTGACTCTCTTCCCCACAATCAACTCCTAACCAGACTTCATGAAATAGGTCTGAGAGGCACAACACTAAAATGGTTTCATTCCTACCTAGACTCCAGAACACAACAGGTCCGTATTGGAAGTGATACCTCCCTCCCATTTACGCTAAAGCAAGGTGTCCCCCAAGGATCTAGCCTCTCTGCCTTACTTTTTAATATCTTCCTCCAACCTGCCTGCAAAATTTTCCAAAACCACGGCATTCAGTACCAATTATACGCAGATGATATGATGTGCTTCACCCCATTTAGCCTCTCTAACCCCGACTTTACTAAAATAAATGAATGTCTAACCAATCTCAAATCCTGGCTTTCCCAACACAATCTACTTATTAACCAGTCCAAAACTGAGATCCTTCAAGTAGTCTCCAACCCCTCATTTACCCCTCCCCCAACACTCACCCTTGGCGATCTCACTCTCACTATAAAATACCAAGTGAAATATCTTGGAATCATCCTCGATCAGAACCTTTCCTTTATTGAGCACATAAAGAAAACTACCAATACAATTTACGCGAAGTTGCGCACCCTCTGGAACCTCAAGCCCCTCTTAAGCCCCAACTCCTTCCGTACTGTCTGTCAGGCCCTCACAACCCCTTCACTTGACTATTGTAACCTTATTTATCATGGCCTCTCTAAGACCACCATCCAACCTCTCCAACTTGCCCAGAATACACTAGCTCAATTAATAACTAACAACCCTAGACGATCCCATATTACACCTGTCTTCTATGACTTACACTGGGTCCCAATCCAACTCCGATCCAAATTTAAAGTGCTCACCCTCATTCATAAGATTATCTCAAAAGAATCAGCTCCATGCCTTTCCACACTCCTTGCCTTCCCTAACAACACAAGAACACGCCGCTTCTCCACCAAAAACCTTTTAACCATTCCTACATCTAAATTACACTTTAAACAATCTACCAACAACAGGGCCTTCTCTCTCTACGCCCCATCCCTATGGAATACCCTTCCCTATGACCTACGTAACTGTGTGAGCCACGCAGAATTCCGAAAGAGATTAAAAACCCACCTCTTCCTCGAACACTTTTTCCTACCACCCTAGTTCCTCCCCCCCTACTCCTACCCTCCTCACTAGTCCCTCCAATTGATATCCTAGTGACCCACAGTTACTTCTTATGTAAACAAATGATCCATATTCTTGTAAATAATTTATTGTAAATAGTTTATTAGCTCATTAATTCCTTAGTTCTTATGTTACCTATGTAGCCTGTTACCTTGTTCTATGTAAACAGTTGTACAATACTGTCAGTTACGTTCCATGTAAACCGTCTTGAATTGTAGAAAGACGGTATATAAAAACTATTAAATAAATAAATAAATAAATGTCCCCTCATAGCAAGCTTGCCTTCAATTGAAATACGCTCTCCTCCTGTGTATTTATGCCATGGAGTTATTTAAACATCTCTATCATATCTCCTGTATCCAGCCTTTCTTCTAAAAGTATACATATTAAGATCTTAAGTCTGTCCTCATATGCTTTATAACGAAGACCACTAACCATTTTGGTAGCCACCCTCTGCACTGACTCCATCCTATTTATATCCTTTTGAAGGTTCGGTCTCCAGAATTGCACACAACACTCCAAATGAAGTTGCACCAGAGACTTATCATCCATCTGGCTTTTGCTGTCACATTTTCTACCTGTCTAGCCGCCTTAAGATCATCAAAAACAATCATGCCCAAGTTCCGCTCTTCTTGCGTGGGCAGAAGTACTTCACCCCCTACACCGTACCACTCCCTTGGATTTTTGCAACCTAAATGCATGACCCTGCATTTTTTAGCATTAAACCTCAGCTGCCAAATTCTTGATCATTCTTCAAACTTAGCTAGATCCCTCCTCATGTTATTTACTCCTTCCAGGGTGTAGTATGATGATTTTTGTAGGGTGAGTAGGCTGTGGTATAGGGATGTTCAGTTGCAGTAAGGCGTGGTCAGACCATGGGACTTGTGAAGCTGTAGGGGGGGTTGTAATCGGGGTGCTCTGTAAGGTGTTCAGGGATGAAGATGAGATCAAGGGTGTTGCCTTTCACGTGGTTGGGAGTGTTTACAATTTGATGGAAGCCCATTTCTTCCATGAACTCCAGTAAAGATGTGGATTGGTGTATCAGGAGGGATGAGAGGTTGAAGTCCCCTAGGATAATGTTCTTACAGAGCATGCATTGATTAGTATGAGTTTTAGTGGAGTATGTCTGGTTCTGGTTGAAGTGGTTTGGGTTGATGTAGATCAACCTATGATGTGGTTTATTGCTGTGAGCATAGTAGTCTTTGGTGTGTAGGTGTCTGTTGTGGAGTGGTAGATAATCTCTGTGGTGTCCTTGGATTATTGGGATGAAGTGGTGTGTAAAATGATCTTTGTTTGTGTGCAGAATATTGGCTGCTATTAGCAGTAAGAGGCTTAGTATTGTGTAAAAAGGGGTGCGTTCGATTTCCATGGTGTAGGTAGAGAAGGTTTGCTGGGTAGTTATTATGAAGGTGTGGTGGAGAGGGCTAAAGTTTCTGTTGTGATGAGTGGTATTGTGGCTAGTGGATATTGTGGATTCATAATACATATGTCTTCTATTAAATCCCTATCTAGGAGGTATTTCCTGCATTTTCTTCTGCCTGGCTGCCTTCGCTGCTATTGGATCTCTGCACTCGTGTGACTGTATGCTGGTTGGCTGACACACTAGGAAGGACTATATCATCGGAGCCCCTACCGTGGGACGCTGAGGTATTTTCTGCATTTTCCTCTGCTTGGCTGCCTTCGCTGCTATTGGATCTCTGCACCTGTGTGACTGTATGCTGGTTGCCTGACACACTAGGAAGGACTATATCATCGGAGCCCCTACCGTGGGACACTGAGGTATTTTCTGCATTTTCCTCTGCTTGGCTGCCTTTGCTGCTATTGGATCTCTGCACCTGTGTGACTGTGTGCTGGTTGGCTGACACACTAGGAAGGGCTATATCATCGGAGCCCCTACAGAGAGACGCGGTTGCGGGCATGTGCCCAAAGGGGCAGCTCTTCCCTCTTTGGCACCCCTTCGGCACATGTAGGCACAACGTGGGGGTTTTCTGGTCCCTGTAATGGGGAAACGGAAAAAGAGGGTTGCATCCTTTCCAAGTATGAGGGCAGTTAAAGTGGTTGGTCCCATGGACGTTCATTTTAAGTCCGTGGGGGCTTCCTCTGCTATTCAATCTTAGTCTCCGGTTGGGGAGGAGGCATCTCTTGTAAGTATTTCATCTTGCTCCCCCTCTAGCGATTCTAAAGGTTCTTTAACCCTGCCCAATCAACAAGGCATTTCACCTGAGGTGGCCTCTTCACCCATTCGGGAGGAGGTAACGACCTAGGGTTGGTTTCTTTTCCCTTTCTAACTTTAAAATCTGTTCAAAAATCTGTTTGTTCTCTTCCTACTGTAATTGATTTTCAGGCTTCTAGGGTAGGGGTTGCTCTCTCAGCAAGGCCATGAATAATGTATACCAGTCGCTCTTTGTGTCATCATAACTTCAATCAAAAATAATATCTAAGTATAATTAACTGATACATTACTCAATCATATCTGGTTTCAAATCTTCTAATGAAGCGCAATCATAGCATACATATGAAAGAGAAACTGGATATAAACACCCAAAACAATTGCAGGAAAGACATTGGGATGTTCTTATTGTTAGGATTTTTGACTTCCATATATGTAAAAAGCAAGAAAAACATAGAGATTAATATGTGTGTGTATATGTGTATGTAAATGCTACCAGATCAGGTGCTGTACCAAATGTCTAAATGTGTTTAAAAAACCAAAAGGAGGAGCATTATGAGGATAAGTTTATAAACCATTTTTGCAGGTAAGAGGACTCTTGTAAAATTAGGTTGCACCTAAAAGTACAAGTGGTAAAAGTCAGGCATGCTTGAGGGTGGAATTTGAGTAGAGCACAGACTAATTTATTTATTTAACAATTTTTATATACCGCTTTATCATAAAATCAAAGCGGATTATATTATAACTCACACAATTACAGAGAACTTATTATGGAACCCGGGGAGGGGTGTCATGCAGGGGATGCTCTGAAGCATAACTTATTTACAACGGAACATATGTACAAACAATATGTGATGGAAGTCCAGCAGTTATGGTGTTAAGTGCTTTCATTGAAATGATCAGTGAAGAGGAGGGTTTTTAGTTGCTTTCTGAAGTCTTTCATCTCGGTGGTGGACCTTAATTTCTCAGGGAGAGAATTCCAGATGGAAGGTGCAGCAAGAGAGAATGCTCTCCTCGTGGTAGATTCGTTGTCCTTTGTGTATGAGCAGGGTATTGGAATAGTATCAATGGTGCTCTGTCTCCTTGGTCTGTTATTTATTTATTTATTTATTTAACAGTATTTCTAAACCGCCTTATCATAATAATCAAGGTGGTATCACAGCAAACAATCTGGTAGTGTGAGTGTGTTATACATGCAGTGAGGGTGAAAATTTAGTTGGGTGCGTGTTGTGTTGTGTGCTAGATTAGTTTGAGTTATGTACAATGTGGGCTATATACAGTGGTGCTAAAAACATCTTATATACATACAGTGTTAGGCGGTGACGTGTGCTGATATACAGCTATTTAGACTATGTGATGTGTCCATAGTGTTCTATGAACAGCATGGTTTTCAGCTGTTTCCTAAAGTCCTTGAGGTCTGTAGTTGCCCTCAAATCGTCCGGTAGTTTGTTCCATATTGTTGGAGCAGCCATGGGTTATTGGGTTTGGTGCAAAACATCTCCTCTAGAGCTCCAACTGACATGATATTTCTAATTTTGAAAATGGTCAGAGTAGAATTTTATCTGGCACAGGCAGTAATTGGAAGCCAATGGAGCTGGTGTAAGAGGGGCATTATATGATCTTGCTTATTTGACCAGGTGATGATTCTAGCGGCCGTATTTTGGACCAGTTGTAAAGGTCATGTAGCTTGCTTTGGTAGTCCTTGATAAAGGGAGTTGCAGTAGTCTAGTATTGCCATTACAATGGCTTGACAGACTAATCGGAAATGGTCTTGGTTGAGGAGGGGTTTGAGCCTTCGAATGGTGACAAGCTTGTATAAGGCATTCCTAGTGGTTCTGTTGATGTGTGGTTGTAAGCTTAGGTGGCAGTCGCAGGTTACTCCAAGGTATTGAACTTCATCCTTTATTAGGATGGCAGTGTCTGCCACATTGATTGAAGCAGGGAGGATGGAGGAGGTATTTTGAGTGATGATTAGTGCCTCTGATTTTTCCATGTTTATATATAAGTTGTTGGAAAGCCAGATGATTATCTCCTGGAGACATTTGGACATGGTAGTATAGTTCGGAGAGTCTAGGCAGATTGGGGTGTATGCCATAATGTCATCTGCATAGATAGTATATTGTATCTTGTGCTTTTTGAAGATATTGCAAACAGGCTGTTTGTATATGTTAAAGAGAAGGGCGGACAGGGAAGATCCTTGGGGGACCCCCTGTGTTTTATGAAAAGGAGTGGAGGTGTGTGATCCTACTTTGACCTCCTGTTGTCTGTCGCTGAAGTAAGATTGAAACCATTTATGTGTGGTGTTGTATAGGCCAATGTCTGCTAGTCTTTTTAAGAGGATGCTATGGGATACTGTGTCAAAAGCAGAGAAGATGTCGATGAACACGAGCAGGAAAACAGTCTTAATATTGTTGATTCCTCTGAGTAGGGTGTCAGATAGGTAGATGAGTACAGTCTCCACACTGTGGTTAGGGCGAAAGCCGTGTTTTTGAGGGTCCAGAGGGGCATGTGTGTCCAAGTGGTCCTGGAGCTGTCTTTGTACTGTCTTCTCAATTTTGGTTAGAAAAGGAAGGCTGGAAATAGGTCTGTAGGCTGTGAGGGGTCTGTAGGGTCCGGTGATGTGGTCTTTGCGATCGGTTGGATAGTGGCTTCTTTGAGTGCAGTAGGCATGTAGCCTTGAGCTAGGGAGGTGCTTAATATCTTGTGGATACATTTGCTCAGTTCTTCCTTTGATTTAATACATGCCACCGGGGAGGGGTCTGATGGAGCTGTGCTGGAGTTTAGCTCAGTGATTGTGCAGGTAACTTGCTCAGTTGTGGGGATGTAGAATTCATTCCACTTGTTTGAAGAGATAGGCCTTGTATTCGGTGAAGGGGTGGCAGTGTTAGTGGGGTCTAGAGTTCTCAAGGGGGATTGCACTTGGTAAGAAGGAAATCAGAAAATGCTTGAGGGTGAACCTTATCTTCCTCCTTTTGTGCTGGATCTTTAGTAAGGGACCGGAATATCTCAAAGAGTTCTCTAGGCTTGTTTCTGGCCTTTAATATGAGGTTGGTATGATATTGCTGTTTGGGGCTGTTGATAAGGCAGTTGTAGCTATGTTGCATTATTCTTTTAATGTGTTTTCTGAGTGGTCATGCCTCCATTGCCGCTCCTTCTGGTGTAATTTTCTTTTAGACACTTTTACAGCTTTGAAGTACCGTGGGGCTGAATTTGCTCTGGAATTCTTGTGTTTTGGGTTGACTCAGTCTGGTGTTCTAGCGGCTGTGCTGATGGTGGTGTTCCATATGTCGCTTGCCTCGTCAAGATCATTGCAATCCTGGGGGAGGTTGTGTAAGGTGTCCTTGAGGAATTGGTCTCTGTCGAATCTTTTGTATCTTCTTGGGCTGGGTGTCTTCTGTGGTTCATGTGATGGATCTTAAAATTTATGGCGTGGTGGTCTGACCAGGGTATTGGCTTGACTAGAAGGGTTATGCTACTCTGGTCTAAGAGGTTTTTAGTGGCAAATACAAGATCTGGGGTGGATCCTGAGTGGTGCGTAGGTTGCGTTGGTATTAGGTAGAGTTGAAGAGATTCCATAGCTTGGTGGGAAGCTGTTTCATCCTTACTGGATGCTGAGGTGAGGTTTAGATCCCCTAGTAAAATCAGTGACTTGTAGGGAGAATTGGCTGCACATATTGATGTATGACGGATGTTTCTTCAGCCACCACACTGGGCAGTCTGTATGTTAGGCAGATAGATATGTGTTGTTTTTGATGGTGATTATATTGCAGTTCTTGGAGCTTGAGGACCTGGAGATCTTAAATTTGAGGTCAGTTCAGGCTAGGATTAGTACTCCTCTTCTCGTGAGTGTGAGGACAGTTATATGCTGTGTGAGTGAGTGGAGTAATTTGATTCAGAATAACTTGGTCTGTGCTCTGGAGGAAAGGTCCATAAACCATTATTAAGAAGTGACCGAAGATATCAATGCTTGACCCAGTACAAGCATTGTGGAACTTGTGTCTCTTGGGGAAACTGCTAGGTACATATGACCTAGATTGGCCACTGTTGGAAACAGAATACTGGGCTTGATGGACCTTGGTCCGACCCAGTATGGCATATCTTATGTTCTTATGTTCTTAAGCCACAATTCTGTGATGCATAGAATGTCAGATTGGTGGAGTTGCATGTGATCTATAATTGTGTTTATCTTATTTTGAATGGAGCGAGCATTAATAAGACTTAATATTTATGTTTGCTCTCAAGCAGATGCAATGTCCACACCTTCAGACTAGGTGTGGTACCTGCAGCACTTGTACTACTATTTTACAAAGACACTAAGGGGTATGTTTACTAAACTGCGGTAATGTCACCCGCGTTAGGTTCCGCAGTAATGGTACAGATGCCCATATAAAGGCATGGGCGGTGCATCATTACGGCAAGCCGTATCGGCTAATGCACATTACAAGGCGCCTTATAAGGCACCTTACCTATAAGGCACCTTACAAGGCGCCTTTTAAGGTGCCTCGTAAGGTGCCCTATAGGGCTCCTTAGGCTAAGCGCCGGATTAGACACCCCTGGACAAGGCACCTTAGAAGGCACCCAGGGTTATGGAACCATAGGTTAAGGTGCCCTAACAATGTTACGGTGCCCTAGAATAGTGTGCCCTAAGGGCTGCAAGGTGCTTCAGGTTGACATGCATGACCTGTGAGGCATAGAAATAGATATAACCCTAACACAAGATAGAGCACTGAGGAAAGGCAATGAAAGGTGCTGGAAGGAGGGAGAGCTGGGAGCTGCTGGACCTATCATATCTGCAGGCATCCCATGTGGCTGACAGTACTGTTGACAAACATGTTGGGGCAACTGTACCACAGCACAGGGTGTTGGCAATGTAAAGTACTGGAAAGACAGTGGGTGGCAGATGATGGGAATATGTGTCCCCCAGTGGAGGCGGAGGTGGCAGGATAGTTACAATGATGGGTGGACAGAGGAATGGTGGTGCCATGCAGATCAGGCACAGGCGAGGCAAGCACGAAGAGGTGCAATGCAGGAAAGGGTACCAGCGCAGGACATGGGGTGGCAGCCTGCACAGGAGGACAGGACTCTACATAGCTGACAGACGCAGATAGATGGACTTAAGGATTGTTGGCAACTGTGGTGAGGGTAATATGGGCTGGCAGCATGGATCTGCAAAGATATGACTGTTACAGGCGTGCAAAATATCTGAGTTGGACAGGCATGAAAAGAGGGAACGATGAGGAATCGAAGCCATGACCACTGTTTAGAACGTCATTGTACTAACCAGTAGGCTATACCTCTATGGCATGTTGTACAGCAATGACTGGGTACAGAAGGACTGCAGGTCACCGCACAAACCATCTGCTCTGTGTGCCAGGATAGGGTAACCCCACCAGCACCCATGATGCAATGCACATGCAGAACAGTGGTCTACAGCTGATCACCAAATGGGTTCTGCACCTCTCCGGTACTGCAGCGTGGTAAGACGGACTGACAGTGCGTGATACTGGCACAGAGTAGCTACAGACCATGCCATTATGCAGGTTCTGTGTTCACCCTGAGGGTTAGGATGGGCACCCGACACTAGATCCGCAGTACATGTGGTGCTAGAGGTAGGTCCTGCTGCACATCCCCATCACTACCAGTGTGTGACAGGTGTTCTTAACAGTCCAACTGAAAGTACTTCTGTGTCCATCTGTGTTCCGCAGTCACATGTGGCCCTGTTGGACCAGACACCACCCAGATTAGTGCGTACCCACTGTTATGGTCTGGCTGCCATGGGCACCTGTTATCAGAGCATCTAGACTCACATGAGGTGGATGTAGCACTGCCTCTACCGGTCAAGGTGGTATACACTACATACCCCAAAGGACCCACAACCACCTATTTTGTAGGTGAGGGAATGGAGGGACAGGTGCCTGAGCCCTGAGAAATGGCTGTAGGACCAGCAACCACAGTCCTGCTGGCAGAAGACAGCCCTCCAGGGCTGGTGAGCCAGAGCCATACCTGTGACAATGGCAGACCAGCAGTAATGCTGGGGGTAGGCTGGGGAAACCTCAACTGCCCCACACCAGAGTCTGCCATTCACTAGCAGACGGCACAGTCAGACTGCACGTGCAGCACCCTACAAGGTGTTACAACCATGCACAGACTAACAGCAGACAGTCCACTAGCCAGTCCATAGTGCATGCTCACAGGAGAACCCTATGCACCCAGAGATGGGATGTACAGCACAAACACCAAGCAGGTATCTCAGTGATTGGGCCCCAGAACTGGGAACACACAGGTATCACTGGAGACAAATAGGGCTGAGCACCATGTGGGAGCATAGACATGCCATGGTCACTGCTCGGTCAGGGTGGGAATGACCTCACAGCATGTCATGCTGTGGCCACCCTGTCCTTGCAGGTGGTGGTCGGGCACTACAGTATCCCAGCCATTGCCCTACACCCTGTGCAAATGCATTTTGGCCAATCCGCCCTCTCTGGGCCATACCCACAATACCTTGCTCCTCATTATGCACATTTGCAGGCTAACGCTGGTAACAGTGGGACATTGTGGGCCCAGAGCAGTGTAGGCAGCCACAAAACAATGGATAGACATACATACACACACACTCCTATTGCAGCATTGATAGGGGTGGTTGGTAATCCTGCCCGCCAGACTGGTCCTGATCACAGTGCCGACATTGCTAAACTGTGCAGGGGGCAGTAGTAGTGCTCTGGTGATAACTGCAGCTCCATGTTGGGGCCAACAGCCTGACTCTCCATGAAGCTTTGGATAGTGAAGCCTGTGTGAGTGGGTGTTTTTACCCCTGTTCGATGTGGCGTTGGGGTTTGTACATGTTAATGTTTATCTGCATTGTAGGGTAAAATGTGGGGAGATGCTCTGCAGGATCCACAGCTGGGACTTGAACCTGTGACCCTCTGCTTCTGGACACACTAGCTCTGTGTACTGCACCACATTGTTGCCACAGGGGAGTAGTGGTCCCTGGGGCTACCCTTATTTTCCTCAGACAGACCTTTGCTGTTGCACTGCACACCACATACTGGTACAGGGCATGGCCTAGGTCCACTGCAGGTGGGTGGCACTGCTCCCTCCAGCACCCCCCCCCCCCCACCATCGACATGACCATATGCTGTTGGTGCCGGTCGTGCAAAGTCCCAGGCCATCCACTGTGCAGGTAGGCGGGTGCCTAGGGTGCAGGGTCTGGGGTGGTGAGTCATACATGGACTTCCACACATCCCCCCCATCACTGCCTACCAATGTTATGTCCTCCACATGGGGGAGTGATGGCTGGGGGGATGTCAGGCTGGTGCTCTAGCAACTATTGGCTAGGGTGGACCGGGAACATGTAAGTGGAGTGTGTTGTTACTGCCGACTGTGGACAGGCTAGGGCATGAACCTCGGGTATGGTGTACCCAGTTTGGCCTACTGGGTGTATATATGTTTCTGACAATGAGTGGGCACACCCTGTAATGCCTTACTAGGGGCTGCCGTAAAGTGTGTTCAGTTAGCTGGGTCTACAAACTGTTTGGGACCCATTCTGGCTGTGGTCTATGGATCCTTGTTAGTGTGGTCCCCAGATGTGCACTGCTTGCCATATTACAGGCATAGTGGTACCTGTGTGACTTTTGGGGTACTTGTTGGGTAATGTCCCCTGGATGGGACACTGTGGAACACGGACTACTGGGCATGTTTGGCCCTGGTCAGCTGCTGTCCTGCTGATTTCCAGTTTCTATGTTCCTATGTGCCACCTGGGCGACAGCCTAGTTTACCCTGTGCCCCAGCTGCCCCCACTGCATGTCCCACCTTCAGTCCCCCTATGCCCCATTTGCACCATCACCATAGTAGCCTTTCATACTTGGCCACTATACTGTTGCTGCAGATGGAGCACTACTATCACCTTTCTAGGGCTCCCTGCCTAAGCTGTACGTTCCTGACACTTAATTGGTTTCTCTCTCCTGTAAATGTGCATGTACTACTACTACTACTACTAAGCATTTATGAAGCGCTACCAGGCGCACGCAGCGCTGTACAATGAAAACGCAAAAAGACAGTCCCTGCTCAAAAGAGCTTACAATCTAAAAAGACAAAGAAAGAAAAGGAGTAGAAAAAGATAAGAACAAGGGCAAAGAGACAAGAGCAGGAGAGACAGGTTTTCACTTGCGGTAGTTTCCAGCCCTTCAGTTCCCCGCGTTGGTGTCGCAGGAGCCTCTCCCTGCCCACTTCCCGCCCATTTACCCCTTCTCTCTGCCCTCTCTCCACCCTCTGAGGGGTTTACCACGGCTGGGAACGCTAGCACACGTTAGTTAACGTTAACGCGCATTAACGTTACCTAACGCGCGCTAACGTAGCCGCTGTTACGTTATCGCAGTTTAGTAAACATACCCCTTAGGGGTAAAGGAGCAAGTGTTCCATTAGTGGGTGCTAACTGTGCATGCACACACTTAGCATGTGCAAAGAGGCACTTCAGCGGATGCTAACAGCACCAGCAGCTTAAAGTGCCTTGTGGGTGGAGAGAAGGCGTGCACGGGGCGGAGTGGGGTTCAATGGGTGGGGAATGGGCACGAACAAGGCTTGCTCCCTTAACGCAGGCACCTTTAAAAACAGGAACCCTAACGCAATTCAAAACCTGGCGGAAAGGGTGTTTTTTGAGGAGGGAGAGCCTATTTTACGTCTTCAATGTGATGCACAGAGAGGGGAGCCCAAGAGAGTGATAGTAGTGCTCCAATAGCAGTAACAGCATAGTGCCCAGGTATGAAAGGGCACTATGTTGATGGTACAAATGGGTGCAAAGGAGGTGGCACATGGGTCATGCAGTGGGGGCTGCTGGTGCACAGGGAGGACTAGGCAGCTGCCTAGATGGCACATAGGAGCATAAGACTACAAAAAATGCCAAACTGTGTCAGACTAAGGTCCATCATGCCCAGTATCCTGTGTCCAACAGTGTACAATCTAGTTCACAAGTACCTATCAGTTTCCCCAAAAGACACACAGGATCCCCAATAACTGTAATGGGGCAAGCAGGGCATAGCCTAGGTCCTCTTTAGCAATGGTTTATGGAACGTTACCCAGGAACCTATCCAAACCTTTTTAAACCCAACTACACTGACAGCTTTTAGCACATCCTCCGATAATGGAATGCAAGGTCTGATTATGCATTGACTGAAAAAATATTTTCACCTAGAAGACCCAAAAGGGTTACACTGGAGCTGCATTGCAGGTCTCCTAGTCTGTCCACAGTCTGATGGCATAAAAAAGTGACCTACGTTTTCCTGTTCCACTCCAGTCAATAATCTATAGACCTCTATCATATCTCCCCTCAGCCATCTCTTCCCCAGGTTGATGAGCCCCAACCTTTTTAGCCTCTCCACAAAGGGGTATTTTGCCATCTGCAGAACCATCTGTGATATTCGTCATGATCTCACAGTGACAGTGGCAGCACACAGTCCTGCTACTGCTGCGGAAAGGCAATGTGCCACATAGAGTGGTCCAAGGGTCCTGACACCCCAGGCAGAGACCTAGGCTGCCTCCCCCCCCCCCCCAGCTGCCGCAGAACCCAGCTATGGGGGAAGAGGCCAATAGTGTCAGATGCTGTAGCCCTCCAGGTAGCTAGAAAATGCAGGTGCCTGGGGAAATACTACAGCAGTGGCTGCCATCCTCCCCCCGAGACGTGTTGGTGGCAGACAGTGAAGGGGCCCCTGCACGGGCAGCTGGTGGGGGGGCTGCATGGCCGTACTTGAGTGCCCCTGCCCCCCATCCAGACCTTTTGCTCAAGGTGCCCGCCAAACCCACATGTTTAACATGCTGGGACTGTGACCACCACCACTGACAGTGCATGCACATGTCTGCATGGTGGGGTGTTGGTGGTGGCTTGGGAAGTGGCACCAGCCTTCAGCAGACAGAAGCCTGGTCCTGGTTGTGTGCACCATGTGCATTGCAGCATGTGCCAAAGGTCAGCTGAAGAGAAGCATATCAGCAACAGGAGCTGCTGTCTCCATAACGTAGCACTGTGGTGCAGCACACACAGTTAATGTGTATATGTGTAGAGGGTCACAGGTTCAGGTCCCCGTTGCATATTCCTGTGGACAAAGTTTAGCTGATAATGTAAGTACAGCTCCAGCATGTGCAGTCCTCAAGGAGATGGCCAGCAAGGGTGGAAACACCCACCAGCAGCACTGACAGGCTCCACTGTCCACAGCTGGTTGGAGACTAATAGTACACGGTAATATAGCACGTACAAACAGTGCACACATTATCAATCTTTGGGCTGACATTGAAACAGGAGTGTCAAGCAGGAATGCCAACCATCTCCACGTTTACTCAGTACATAAATGAGAGTGTATGTGTGTGTGTGTATGGCTCCCCTTTGTCCTTGGCTTTCTGCACTGCATTTTGGCTCACACTGAGTTTTTTCCATCCTGTTTGGAAAATGTGAATAAGGTGAAGCAGATGATTGTGGGTATCACTTGAAACAGCGCAGATTGGCCTGGATGTGTCTGCCACAATGGTAGGGCCACTGGCTGAGATGCCATTGTGCCCGTCTGCCACATGCATTGCTTGGGTGGCCACTGTATGTTATGCTGAGATGGTACTCTCACTATGAACAAAAGGTGACCATGGCAGGGTTATGTATCCACATAGCTCTATTATCATGTTTGGCTCCAGCTGATTAATAATTCATGTGTTCTCTGTATATCTGGTTATATTCAATGTAAACCGCCCCTGATCTCTTGAAGGGGCGGTTTATAAAAATTGTATAAATAAATAAATGTGGATGCATTCTCTGTCTGGGGATGCTAATCACTGAGTAAATGGCTGTCTATCAATGCTGAATATCTCAAGGCAGAGTGCTCGTGGTCACATTATGCACATGTGATGCATGCTGACCAGAAGATCTACTGTAGTTGGTTTGTGCTTGGCTGACCCAGCCCACTGAAGGGCAGCGGGGAAGTCTTTCTGCCCATGCTGTAGTCAATTGTTAGTATTCAGTGTCTGGGGCAGCAGTTGTTCATGGCCTACTCACCGGGGTCCTGACAGAACTGCAGCAGTAGCCCCACTCCAGCCTATACACCCCCACTGCAGTGATTGTCCATAGCAGCAGTATATTAACACTATCCACTAGCCTACACTGTTAACAGAGGATGATGTCCAACATGGGCATAATACAGGGCCAAGTTGCTGCTGTCACCATCGCCTACAGGAAACCAAGGAGAAAAAGCATAACACACTGCAAACAATATCTACCACATATTAGCAGTGATGTGGACCGGCAGCAAAGACCATCTCTAACAGTGCAGGGTGACAGCTGAAACCACTCTGCAGCTTGGCTTGCTGTTATGTGCATGTAGCACATATAGCCAGTGCATCTCTGTGAGCTGATATGCTGGATCAGTGCCTTCTCCATTCATTTTTCAGCAGCAGACTGCTGTTTTGCATGAGCAGTGCCTCATGGGTAGTGGAGGGCCCAACCTATACCTGCATAGACAGCAAACAGTTTGATCAGAGATCTGCAGGCTGTGTAGAGCTGCGTGGAGGTGTAGCCTACTGGTTGATGCAATGTCTCCATGGTCAAAGGTCCAGGATTTGATTCCCACTTGTTCATTTTGTGCCTGGGTGCGCTTGCCCACCTTGCATGGTCCTGGCTCTGCTGTGACCCGCAGACAATCATTCTACATTTCTATGCATTATGGTGACACGTTGGGTAGCCCAACATAGCATTCTCCATCATAGACGAGCATGGCTTTAATGGCTCTGCCACAGCACATTGCAGTGATGTATATGCAGCAGATGTCTGAGTCAACTGGTATGCATGCGTTTCTGTTTTGCCATCATTGTGACTTCCTAGCTTTACGTAAAGAGGATATATCTCATCTCCAGGAACAAGCAGGAATGAGTCTTCACATATGGGTACGTCGGTACCGACGGAGCCTGCGCGGGAACGCTCCCCAGCTTCCCAAAAAGGAAAGCTTTTGGGAGCATCCCACAGCGCCTGCGCGCTGCCTTCCCGCCTTTCCTAACCGCCTCTCCTCAGTTCTTCTTTGCTGCGGAGCCAGCAGGTCGTGTTCCTGTCACCGCTGAAGAAGTTCTTTGTTTTATTTTATTTCTTTGGTCGCGCGTCTGCCTCCCCCGACTTCGGACCGGTACCGCCGGTCTTTTCTTTCTTTTCTTATAAAAAAAAAAAAAACATAGTTTTTCCCTCACTTAGTGTGCTTTTCTTCTTTTGGGCCTTAGGCCTCACAAAGAATTTTTCCTCATGGAAAAACAAGCCTCCGGGTTTAAAAAATGCACTAAGTGCAGCGGTACTATTTCTGTTACTGACACCCATGAATGGTGTCTTAAATGTTTGGGTCCTGAACACTCCATTCCGGATTGTCCGTCCTGTTCTTTGATGTCTAAACGAGGTTTACAGAACCGAGCAGCCAAGCTCCATGTGCTGTTTCCCTCTGATGCAGCTTCAGTGGCATCGACGTCTTCCAGGGCTTCTTCTTCCTCCCATGGATCTCAGGTAACCAAACATAAATCCAGCCGGTCCTCGAAGGGTAGATCTCCTTCCAAGCATCGAGATGCCTCCGGGCTTGCCCTCGAGGATCCTGCACCGGCAAAACAACCCCGGCAGGAAGCTCCGGCTTCCAAAGCTCCACCTATGGGGTTACAGGTTGACATCGATGGCACGGCCTCGACCGATCACCTGTTAGAATGCTCTGGGGTACCGGCGCAACCTTCCGGTACTGAATTCCAGGCATTCATGGCGTCGATGGATCACAATGTTCTATCCATGCAGCAGGCTATCACGGCCATCATTCAAGCTGCGACACCGCTGATACCACAACAAACTCCGTTGTCGGTATCGGCTCCGGTACCGGCACCAGCGCCAGTACCGGTACCGACTGCATCGACATCGACCAGGATGCCGACTGCAGCGGTTCCCTGTCCAGGGATGCTCGTCGGTACCGAACCGGTACCGACGACGCCCGATGTCGATACCGCTCGATACGCGTACCGAGCTTTAGAAGACCAACCTGACAGGCGATATTTTGATTCCTCTGATGATTCTGATACATCAGAGGAGTCTGCTGAAGTATCCATAGCCCTTCCTGAAGAGCCTTCTTCTCCAAAAAGAAGAATGTCTTCTCCAGAGGACTTATCCTTTCAAGACTTCATAAGAGAAGTGGCTAAAGGACTTTCTATTTCAGTAACCTCTGAATCAGAGCCTAGAGCTAAAAAATTTGATATTTTAGGTTATTCTAAGGCTCCTAAGGAGGCAGTCACCTTGCCAATTCATGAGATTCTTTATGAGCACATGATTGACTTATGGGAGACTCCTCTCACTATCTCTCCTCATTCTCGAAGATTGGACACTATGTACCGTGTCCCTCTTTGTCCTGGTTTTCATAAAACACAGCTTCCCCACCATTCTATTGTGGTGCAGTCAGCTAAGAAAAGGATAAAGAGTGCAAAAAGACACTCTTCTGCCCTTCCAGGAAGAGAATGCAGAACCTTGGATGCTTTTGGTAGGAAAATCTTCCAAGCCAGTATGCTCATTGCCAGAATCAACTCCTATAGTCTTTACATGGGTATGTTTCTAAAAGAAGTTGCAGATAAGCTGCACACTTTCCTCCCTTTTCTTCCAGAGGATAAAAGGGAAGAATTCCTTCTTTGGCTCAAGCATACTCAAGACATTTCAAAGTTTTCCAACCGTGCAGCTTTTGACTCCTTTGAAGGTGCCAGCAGAGCTTCGGCCATTGCCATAGCTGCTCGCAGAATTGCTTGGCTCAAAGCTTCTGATTTAGAACTTTGGGTCCATGATGGTTTAGGAAATCTCCCCTGTACAGGTGAAAATCTGTTTGGCAAAGAGTGGCAAATAAAGGCCACTCAAATGGATGCAGAAAATTCTGCTCTGGATAGACTTTCAAAGTCAACCTCCATTCCTGCCAAGAAAAAACCTTTCAAGAAGTCTTTTTTCAAAAAGGGCAGATTCCCTTCTACTTCTGGCCAACAATCATCTACAGGTCGCTTTGCTACTAAGCGTCAGCAACCTAAACAGGCCAGGCCTAAGTCTACAGGGGCTGCTGCAACTCAGCAGTCCCAACCTCCTCAGGGTTTTTGACTTGATGCTAGAGAACTTAGCCTTTCTGGCTCTAAAACAGCCAGAGCCTCTCACCATTCCAGGAAGGTTGGCTCATTTTGTTCCCAGATGGGAGCAAATTACAACAGAGCAGTGGACCCTCTCCATCATAAGGGAGGGCTACAAGCTTCATTTCTCAAACCTTCCTCCTCACACCATGGTGAGACACTTCAATTCTCCAACATCTCTTCTCGACCTTCTAGGTCAGGAGGTGGCTACCCTTCTTGCCCAAGGGGCAATAGAAGAAGTACCTCTTCTTCAACAAGGGTCAGGGTTTTACTCCCCCTATTTTCTCATCCCAAAGAAAACAGGGGGCTACAGACCCATATTAGATCTCAGAGAATTGAACAAATTTCTATGCAAGGAGAAATTCAAGATGCTTTCTCTGGGCACTCTCCTTCCATACCTTCAGAGTCAGGATTGGCTTTGTTCTCTAGATCTCAAGGATGGGTACACACATGTCCTCATCCATCCTTCTCACAGAAGGTTCCTCCGTTTCCTTTTCCAAGGAAAGCATTACCAATACAGGGCACTTCCTTTCGGTCTGGCCTCTGCTCCAAGAGTGTTCACCAAATGCATGGCAGTAGTAGCTGCATTTCTACGCACTCTGGGAATTTTTATATTCCCATACCTGGACGACTGGCTCATCCGAGCTCCATCCCAGTCAGAGGCCCAGACTGCCCTGGACTGCACAAGGCGCATTCTGCAGTATCTGGGACTTGTGGTAAACCTCCCAAAGTCCCAGCTCACCCCTACTCAATCCCTAGAGTTCATAGGGGCCTGGCTAGATACTACCACTGCAAGGCCCTATCTTCCTCAGGCCCGTTGCCTACGCCTGGTGCAGTTAGCCTCCCAGAGTCAGTCAAAGAGCCATTTAACTGCCCGGGAGATGCTGCAACTGCTAGGCCACATGGCATCCACAGTGCATGCTCACCTTCACATGAGAGCAGCTCAATGGAATTTGTCCACCCAGTGGACTCAAGCATCAGGTGCTCTGTCAGACAAAATAGCAACCTCCAGGCGCCTCTTTTGGTCTCTCCAGTGGTGGAAGTCCACCCAAAATCTGTTGCTGGGGTCCCCCTTCCAACAGTTGTTACCCCAGGCAACCCTCACAACAGATGCCTCCCAAACAGGTTGGGGAGCTCATCTGCAAGACCTCTCCACTCAACGCACTTGGTCTCCACAGGAGACCTATCTCCATATCAACCACTTGGAGCTCCAAGCAGTTTTTCTAGCTCTCAAGGTCTTCCATACCCTGCTCAGCTACAAGACAGTCCTCATTCATACGGACAATCAAGTAGCAATGTTTTACATAAACAAGCAAGGAGGAACTGGCTCTCTGTCGCTTTGCAACGAAGCTTTAAGATTGTGGGCCTTCGCCAGAGAGCATCAAATCCATCTCCTGGCCGTATACCTTCCAGGAATCCAAAACTCTTGGGCAGACAGACTCAGTCGAGTTCTGCTTCCACACGAATGGTCCCTGCACATGGACCAAGTACTCAGAATCTTTCAAGAGTGGGGAACCCTGGACATAGACCTCTTTGCAAGTCTGTGGAATGCCAAACTTCCCCGGTTCTGTTCCAGAATTCCGTGTCAGGGAGTTCAGGCCAAGGATGCCTTCCTCCTTTATTGGGGTCAAGACTTCCTGTATGCCTTTCCACCCATTCCTTTAATTCCCAAGACTCTGTTCAATCTCCAGAGGGATCAAGGATCTATGATCCTCATAGCTCCACACTGGCCACGCCAAGTGTGGTACCCTCTACTTCTACATCTCTCTCAAGCTCCCTCCCTAGACTTGGGAGCTACTCCAGACCTTCTGTCTCAGGAGGAGAGGACTTTGTGGCACCCAAACCCCAAGTCCCTTCACCTCAGAGCTTGGTTGCTGAAGGCCTAGATCTTCAGGATTGGAATCTTTCTCAGCAGGTGAAGGATATCCTTCATGCTTCCAGGAAACCTTCTACTAGACGTTCCTATGCTTTTAAATTGAAAAGGTTTTCCATTTGGTGTACTGAGAAGGGTCTTGACCCTCTAGCACTACCTTTGAATTCTCTATTGGAATATCTCCTGCATCTTTCCAATGCAGGCCTTAAGACGAATTCAGTAAGGGTCCATTTGAGTGCTATTGCAGCATCCCTTAAGCCTATCAATGGACACCCAATTTCCTCTCATCCTCTTATTGCAAGATTCATGAGAGGCCTAACTTTAACTAAACCTCCCATTAGACCTCCTCCGGTGGCATGGGACTTAAATCTGGTTCTTGGTCAGCTTATGAAGCCACTTTTTGAACCCTTAGCCACCACCTCCCTGAAATTTCTTTCCTGGAAGGTTATTTTCCTCATTGCAGTCACCTCAGCTCGCCGCATCAGTGAACTGCAGGCCTTAGTGGCTAATCCACCTTATACAAGATTCCATCATGATAAGGTAGTCCTTAGGACCAATCCACACTTTATGCCTAAAGTGGTCTCACCGTTTCATCTTAATCAAGAGGTATATTTACCTGTCTTTTTTCCAGCTCCTCATGCATCAAGTGCAGAGAGGAATCTTCATACTCTGGATTGTAAGAGAGCTCTTGCCTTTTACTTACAAAGGACACAGCAACATAGAAAGTCTTCTCAACTCTTTGTTGCTTTTGATCCCTCTCATTTGAGACTTCCAGTCTCTAAGAGAACACTGTCCAATTGGATTGCTCAGTGTATTTCTTTTGCCTACCAGAGTAAGAACCTTTCTCTGGAGAGCCATGTCACAGCTCATAATGTGAGGGCCATGGCCACCTCTATGGCTCATCTAAATTCTGTGTCCATCGACCAAATCTGTCGAGCGGCCACCTGGGCCTCGGTTCATACCTTCACAGCCCATTACTGCTTGGACAAGGACTCCCGCCGGGATGCCTTGTTTGGTCAGGCTGTTCTCAAACACCTGTTCCATTCTAAATCAACTCCTGCCCTCCTTCCCAGAATGGATGCCTGAGGTCCATAGGAGGAGGTAGAGCCCTTCCCAGGGTCTCATAACCTGAGGGATCTCCCAGGCATCTCTAGCTAGGGAGTCCCCATATGTGAAGACTCATTCCTGCTTGTTCCTGGAGATAGCACAGTTACTTACCTGTAACAGGTGATCTCTGGGAACAGCAGGAATAAGTCTTCACAACCCACCCACCTCTCCTAGGAGTTGTATCTCTCTATCTGTCTTTCCTTTCCTCTCTCTCTCTTTGTCTCAGCTTTAAAACCAAACTGAGGAGAGGCGGTTAGGAAAGGCGGGAAGGCAGCGTGCAGGCGCTGTGGGATGCTCCCAAAAGCTTTCCTTTTTGGGAAGCTGGGGAGCGTTCCCGCACAGGCTCCGTCGGTACCGACGTACCCATATGTGAAGACTTATTCCTGCTGTTCCCAGAGATCACCTGTTACAGGTAAGTAACTGTGCTATACATTCAGGCACCTAACACTCATTGCATAGTCATCCCCTGCACTGTTCTACTACTACTACTACTAAGCATTTATAAAGCGCTACCAGGTGTATGCAGCACTGTGCAATGAAAACACAAAAAAAAGACAGTCCCTGCTCGAAAGAGCTTACAATCTAAAAAAGACAAAGCAAGAAAAGGAGAAGAAAAAGATAAGAATGAGGGCAGAGAGACAAGAGCAGGAGCGACAGGACAAAGGAAAAAGGTAAGAACACGGGTAAGAGGAAGAAAGAAAGGTGAAATAAGAGGGGAAGGAAGGAGAGCAGCAAAATCAAGAGCCAAAGGCAGAGGCGAAAAGATGAGCTTTCAACTTGAGTTTGAAGAGGGGCAAAGAAGATGCCTGACGTATAGACAAAGGAAGTTTATTCCAAGCGTAAGGAGCAGCAAATTGAAAAGAGCGGAATCTGGAGTTGGCAGTAGAGGAGAAGGGCACAGCAAGAAACAACTGGGAAGAAGAACGAAGTTCACGAGGGGGGGAAGTAGGGAGAAATGAAAGGTACTGAGGAGCCACAGAGTGAATGCACTTATAGGTCAGAAGGAGAAGCTTAAAGTGAATACGGAAATGGATAGGGAGCCAGTGAAGAGATCTGAGGAGAGGAGTGATGTGAGAAAAACGAGGCTGACGGAAAATCAAATGGGCAGCGGAGTGCTGAATAGACTGAAGAGGGAAGAGATGAGACTGAGGGAGACCAGCAAGAAGCAGGTTACAATAATCAAGGCAGGAGGTGATTAGGGAATGGATGAGGGTTTTAGTAGTGAGCTCAGAGAGAAAGGGGTGGATTTTGCCAATGTTGAAGAGAAAGAAGCGACAGGTCTTAGTGATGAGTTGGATATGAGAGGAGAAAGAGAGTGAAGAGTCAAAAATAACGCCCAAACTGCGAGCAGATGAAATAGGTTGGAGAACAGAGCCATCAACAGAGACTGAAAAAGAAGGAGAAAGGGAAATTTTAGGAGAAAAAACGAGAAGTTCAGTCTTGGCCATGTTCAATTTCAGGCAACGATGGAACATCCAGGCAGCAATGGCAGAGAGACAGCAAGAGATCCGGGACTGGAAAGCAGAAGAAAGATCAGGAGTAGAGAGATCTGGGAGTCATCAGCATAGAGATGGTACTGAAAACCATGAGAGGAAATAAGTACACCAAGGGATTGGATATAGAGAGAAAAAAGAAGGGAACCCAAGACAGAAACTTGGGGGACACCAACCGAGAGCGGGGTAACAGAGGAGGAGAAGCTACAACTGTTCTGCCATCATTACTTGGCCCACATGGGGCAAATGGGTCCAAAGTGTCCCTTTCTATTATGCCACCCTGTCAGGTGTATTGTCTTGCAGTTGCACAGGCTGAGGCATCAGTCCCACTTGCACAAATGGTGTTTCATGTACCCAATGGCACTGCTACTTTTGGTTCACACACACCAAATACTTTTGGCTTGTATGATCTCATACATCCACCCACCTCACACATTGCAAACTCTCTGCATGGAAAATCCATGGCACAGCCCTGCACCTACCATCTGACCATCAGGGAGATTCATGGTGGGATAGATTACTGGCAGTAAGCTGCCCCACCATGGCCATCAGGGGTCATTTGCAGCAGTTAGCCATGTCATGCACACCTCTCTTGTGACTGCTCCACTTGAGCACTAATGGACAATCCTCCCTTTGCTGCCCACATCAGGAACATGCTGCCTCCACCCAGACACTGTTCTGGCCTATGGCATGCCGCACACTGACAGTACATCTGGATACATGTCCACACCTCACAGACACTATAATATAACTTACGGCACAGTATATGCTTTCAGGAGCATCTAGGACTGCACACAGCGCCCCCCGCTGCTGCATCACCTCCGCAGACTCTGCTGCCACAACTACCCACCCACGACACTGCCAACACACACTACTAGCATCACTAGGCAGCTGCCAATCTCACCTAGTCAACAGCACAGGCTTGCTGTATGGTCAAACAGGCTCATCATACATACTTCCACATAGCCAGGCATCTGGTGAATCCACTCCATCAGCTACCAATTGTGCTTGCATCCATACCTTCTCCAGTGGCTTCCCTTCCCCCCTTTCAATGTTTTAGAGGCTTTCCTGCATTAGGGTGCATGCAAGACACCTTTACACAGCATGTCCTTTTACTGTCCGCTAAGTGTTCTCTATCACCTCTTAATGTCCTGTTACTGCCCGCTAAGTGTTCATTAGCACCCCTTAACACAGCACATCCTGTTACTGCCCGCTATGTGTCCACTAGCACCCCGTAATGCCGTAACGCCTCTAACATGCTCAGCACATTTAGCACATGGTAACCCCTTATCACTGCCATTACCGCATGGAAAAGACTGCTCCTTTACCACCATTTAGTAGTAAACATACCCCTTAGACATTTGTGAGGATTTTTAATAAAATGAGCTAGAAATATGGCTTTCCTGCCTTGTTAACCTAAGTGCCCTGTTATGAAATTGTCCGCATGAATATAGCATTATAGCTAATATATGTATAATGCTATACAGAGAGTGGGGAGGGCAGGATTGGGGCTTTCTGGATAGGGCTGTAAATATGTAGAGATTATACAAATAGATGCTGATATTTGGCCCGTATTCTATGGGGGTTATTTTAGAAGCATTATTTGGGATTCATATGTATATAATCAGGTGTATACATAAATACCATTTTAGAAAGGGTTCAATTTGTATGTGGATGCCCTTAGTTTGTGGAAGCTTCGTGTGTTGGGGATGTTGCTTGGGCTGGACAGAAATCTATTGATCTATTCCCCATTTCATGTGGAGTATGATTCCACAACATGTACTGTACATCCGGCCTGCAGGCATGTACAAATGGAAGACTGGGCTGATTTTAGACTTTATTCCACAACCGCGGGTCTAGATGCACCTATGATTCCAGAATTGGGGACATAGATGGACATGCATTCACCTTATTCTGCAAAGGTAGATGTAGCCGGTTGTTCTCGTCTCCACGCCGCCGCAGTGACAACATGCATCCCCAATCTGCTGCGCTGACTGACAGCATTGTGCACATGGCAACCACACAGCTGATGGAACAGTAGTGCAGCTGCAATACAGACCAGTTATGCCCATCTGTTGTATGGCCTGTGCGACACTCAAACCGCATACACACACACTCGCACACACACTTGCATGCACAGAAAACATAACCTGGTAAGATGATGCCCTGCATCTATATACAACAGCTGGTATAACAGCATGGCATAGCGTCCCAGGACCATGAGTCCAATCTGCGTTTCTCCCCCAAACAAGATGCCATCCTATAGTCGCCTATGTTCTAGCCATACATCCACAGACCCAACACACAGCACAGAGGGCCTGTCATTATAGCTCGAAGAAATACTATTGCTCAGCTACATATGACAGTAGTGGTGTTTAGTCATGTTCCATTCCCGGCCCTCACCTCTGTACTTTGTTGTGTATGACTGACTGTTTCTTGTGGGTCTCCAGACTGCAAACACACCGCCTCAATACATGCTTGTCACAGCCAGTCAGTGCTATGGGATGTACTGAAGGGCAGAGCAAAAAATAATCAAAGTCCTGCCTTTATTCCACATGCCTGCAGGACTAGACTGTATGATATACTCGTACTTCCACGCACGTTCCTACACTTCTTTTTACCTATTACCAAAAACAGTGCCACTTCTAGCAGAACTGCTTCTAACATATCAGGAATATGTAAATCGTGACCTCAACGTCTCACTTCTGATTTTCACATACTTTCTGAATGTGCCTTAATATGTTGGTTGATGTCAGGTATAACTTGGGGTATATGTAAAAGCCCTGATACTCATTGTTTCTATATATAAGTGTATACATAACCATAGGCGTAACTTAGTAATAAATTCAATGGTGCTAATTAGACACATAATGCCGTTAAATATAAAAATAATAGATGTTTCAGATTTTACCCTAGACATTTTACTGAACATCGACCTGTTTATTTATTTCTAGACCCATCTAATGCTCTTATCCATGGGCGTTATAAAAATAATGGAAAATACATGAGTGAAAATAATGGAATCAAAAATATTGAATGATTTCATTGGATAACCTGTAGCCAATCAGGTGAAAATATTCAGAGGATTGTGTAGATTGAACAGGGCAATCTTATAATCATTTATTCTAGGTGGAGAACATGGTATCTTTTACAAATTGCCTTAATCCATCATGGAATATATTGAAAATCAATTGCAGCAGAAGTTTAAAAGAACTATTATTCAGTAGCAGATGGCGAGCAGCAGTTGTAGGATATGAGTGATTAGATGCACGTAGGGATGGTTGTTTCTGAACATTGGCCTCTTAAACTTTCATATCTGAGAAGGTCCTGGAAAATCTAACTCTTGGTGTGCTAAGTAGTGAGGAGGTAGGAAATGATACTGTCAGGTAGGGTTGTGCAAGTCAAGAAATAGTTTGATTCGTACTCATTTAAAACAGATATTTCCCAATTTTGGGAGATATTTTCTGTGTTCATTTGCCCCATTTGTATTTTCAGGTGCACATTTTAGGGGTAATTTTAGAAGTCTTTCCCATGCATATTTAGTCGTGCACGTGGGTAAATGACCACTTATAAAACACCAACTGGCATAAAAGGACGTGTTTTGGCATGAAGACGTGTTTTTTGCTGGTGGGCATGCACATGGGTAGAGTCTGGGCAGAGGATGGGTGGAACATGCAAGTACAAGTGTAGATTATAAAATACAGTGATTTATGCATATACTTGAAGAATACAGGCACATGCATGTACATAGCTCTAAAGCTGGTGTACATGCCCATATCTGCCATGTAGGTGTGGGTTAGGCCACTTATGCTAATATTTTCTAAAGACAAGTAGGTTTATGCAGGTCTAATAATTCATAGCTGTATGCATGTAAAAGTGATCTGTGCGCACTTTAAAGTTTTTAGGCACCCAAATGAAGCAAATGCACACCCCTACTGCAGGGCCAAAGGCTCCCAGAGGTAGAACAGGTAGTAGAGTGTGTAAAGTATGCCCCTGGCCTTTCATCTTCAGCTCTGTCCTCAGTCCAGTTCCAGCAGCAGCAGCAGCAGCCCCCAAAGAAGCAGAGAAGTCCCATAAAAATCAGAGTTGTGGAGTCATTTTAAAGGATTTGAGGATCTTTCTAATAAGTCAGTGGGCCATCTTTTGAAACTGGCATGCTGCATTATATGCAGAAAAGCATCCTTTTGAGTGGGGTTCAAGGAAGAGTGCTGATACTAGGCTGGAGATAAACAAGAGGAAATATATTTCCCAAGCAGAGTCTCCAGTCTTTCCCCAGTGAGGTGGCAGGCCCAATGCACATCCAAGGCAAATCACCAGGAAACAAATGGGGGGCGTTTGGTATCACTGTCCCTGAGGATGTAGTAGGTAGTATCAAAGATGCTGAGATGGTGCATCAGAGAAATGATTGCCCTGGATGACCAACCCCTGTAGGTTGTTGAGAATGTAGAATTTAAGAGGATACTGCATCTCATCCTCCAAGTGTCCTCTAGGATAGCTTTTAGTAAGCAGGTCATCTCCAGCCTGTATAATCAGTTCTGTGCCCGGCTGCAGGTACCACTGGCCAAGAGAGAAGTTAATAGCATTCATGTCACCAGGTATATGGATTGGTCAGAATGCTATCTAAGCTTACCTCTTCCTGATAGCACAGCTGAGAAAAGGCAAGGCAGACTAGGGTAGGGATGCACCAGCTTTGGGGCATAGGTGAGCAGTCCTGTATTCCAAGTGATGGATGATAGCCATACCTGAACCCATGTATTAGCAAATTAAGGACACATATAGAGAGTTGGCAGCTAGATTAAAGAGAGAGAGAGAGAGAGAGAGAGAGAGACAACCTGCTTCCTGGCTATTCAGTAACAGTCAGTGGGAAGAACATGGTATACACTAGTAGTAAGAGACTTCCTAGGCCTGGGGAGCAAGACAAGCAGCAGTCCTGTCCTAAACGTACTGATTGATAAGTGCTGCCAAAAGGAGGGCACCAGAATAAAAAGGCTGATCTTGAGCTGCAGAGGCAGCTGTTCACCAGCTCATTCAGGGCGCTGGTACCAGGTGGAATTCTAGATATCTGATGATGGAGACTTTTGTAGAGCAACAACTAGCTTGTCACCCCAAGATCCTCAGGGGCATCGGTATTGGGCAAATATGACTCATTTCATAGAAGTCCTGATGCCCTTCCAGGATGCCATGGAAGAACTGAGTTCAAGAAGGGTCAATCTGGGCATTGCTATCCTCATAGAGAATATCCTAGAGGTGAAGCAAATGGGGAAAGAATGCTGAGCATGGCCCATGCATGCTTTTCAATCTGTGTGTGTGTGTGTGTGTTATAAAGGGCGAGGAAATACAAGGGAAGAGCTGTTTGACAGGTACAATTGTGTAGTTGCTGTTACCGTGAATCCCCATTCTGATTTTGTCCATTTTCGAACTTGGTGAGTTTTCTTACCAATTGTCCTACATGCCAAGTTTCATCCCATTCCATTAAATTGTAAGTTATTTTGCCCTCCCATACTACCACTATTGAACATTTATATAGCGCTACAAGGCATATGCAGTGCTGCAAAGGCTCATGTAAAAGACAGTCCCTGCTCGTCAGAGCATACTATCTAGTCTACTCAGACAACGCAACAGCTAAGGTCAAGGATACATCTAGGGAATGGGAAGGAAATACATAGGAGACTAAGCGGAACAGGATCCAGTTGGGTTGGAAAGAATCATTAGTGGGTGTTTGGCAGCAAGAGGGATCAAAATTAGAGGTCTAGTACTGGTGGAGTCTTTTTTGGCTGGAAATGAAAAATGTTGAAACTCCTCACCAAACAGGATGCTTACTTGCTGGTTACTTTGCCCTATGGATGAAAGGGAGTATCGCCCTCTAGTGCAACACACTGAACATATTGATTCGCTGGCGGGAGTAGCTGGTTATTAAGGTGGGGAAAAGGGAGCACCAGAGGCAGTGGGGATGCAACAGGTGAAAAAGTAGTCACACTGGGAAACAGTACTGTCAGCTACAACTTGCTCCACCACCTTTGTCTGCCAATTCCCTGGGGCACCACAGAACCATCTTGGTTGACAGAGATGCTAGCCGCAGTACTGAGTGGCCGAGACCAGCTTCAGTCTGTTACAAGTGAGCCTCCTGCACAAACTTGCAAAGCTCTTCAAGGCCATAACCACAGACTCCTTGGCAAACTGGGCACATGAGTCCACAGTCTATGCTTGGAGTTTTCATGCCACCTGAATAATCAGAATATCGGAATCCAAAACTGAACCAAACATGAATCGAACTGAAAATGTCTGCTATGCCCATCCTTAGCTGTTTCCCTACTGACTGACCAATTCATGGTGAGCATCAAATACAGTGAAAATTCATGTCAAATGAGAGAATAATGGCAAGTGATAATGTTCTCTGGCAGAAGACCTAAAATCCTCAGTGTTTGTCTCTGTTTGTTGTACTGTATCCGAGCTTATTCATGTCTGAAGTTATTTCCTGCTTTCTTGTAGAACAGCGGGTTGAACAGCTCTGTCACTCAGGTTTAACTCAGTAGGGAGCTGGCCACAGTCTAGAACAGGGAATAGAAAAAATGGAAAAGTAACTTATGCTTGCTTGATGGCTTTCAAGGGGATTATAGTTTTAGGGGCAATACTCTGGTAGACTGGACTGGCAGAATGAGTACATAGTAAATCATTTCTGCAGAACAAATATTTGATGAGTTGCAGTAGTGTTGTCGTTTAATTCTCTCTACATCATTGTTCTGCACTGTGGTTAAGCACCTGCAGAATTTGGTCTCTTTATTAACTTAGCGAAAAAGAAGGCAGCAATAAAGGTAGCTTTGGGATGCAAAGCCAGTCGCCGGTTCTTTGCTTGGCAGATGCTGAAATTGAGTATTTTACAGCTGGAAGCCTTTCATGGGATGTTAGGTAACAAACTCATAGTGTCTGCTTGCCATTTTTCTCAAAGTCCATAGCATAACAGCTGCATACCTGCTCCTTTGCTGAAGATTCTGATATTGGAATTGGGCCAAATAAACGTCTGTGTGGATATAGAATGAGCCATTAAGATATTTCATCTGCAGAACTGACCTTGAGGATTGTTGGCTTTCAGTTGTTAGGCCCATGTTCAAATACGCATGCAGTAAAACAAGTTTAGGTTTCAGGCTGTGGGATGTGCTTGTTTGCCAATTAAAATTTTGGGAGGAAAGTTTTGCTGGACATAAGATGGCCTACTGTGGAAAAACATACGCGTAGCTTCACGGATTTGACAAAAGCAGAACAGCAAACAAAATAACACTTAAGCAGAATGGAAATGTATTTCCTAATGGCTTCTTTCACAGCTTTGTACACTGATTTAATCCTTCCTAAGCAATCTATTGTTTATGGGGCCTGTGGGTACAATTTTATGCCTGACTGAAAAGGTTGCTAATGGCTGCCATATTTGTGTTTAAGGACCTGCAGAAGATTAAGCTAAGTATTTTAAAGCAATGAGCCATAATAAACTAATAACATAATAAGATTAATAAATGTTTTTTTCTTCAAATAATTAACTCCAAAATAGGTGAACTTTAAATGGCAAAAATACTAATAATAATTTGGTTGCTATAAGACTTTTTTAAAAAAATGATTCATTTTAGGATTTTAAAAAATAAACTGCCCTGCAAGACATAACAAAAATTATATGCCGAATTAGGTACTATGTAAAGCAGATAAGGAGAGGGGTACTACATTGCTTCAGATCAGAATTTGGTGGTGTGTGGCTAATTATCCAGTATTTATTTTATTTATGTAACATTTCTTATATACCGCCTTTCATGATATCAAGGCAGTTTACATTGAACAAACTGAAATTACACTGAACAGTGCATTATAACTTGGAGATAACTATTTTACAAGGAACATGGGCTATGGAGGGTTAAGTGGCTTGCCCAAGACCACAAGGAGCACCTGTGGGACTAGAAACCCCAGTCCTTCCAGCCCAAGGTTGCTGTCCTCTAGTGGGATTTGAACCCCTCACTTTCTGGCTTGAAGTACCTTGCCCCAACCACTAGGCCACTCCTCCACTCCAGTATCAAACCTCATGTAAGGACAGGGCAGGACTATATATAGGCGAACTTTAAAAAAATATATTGCAAGTTCACAGTGAACTTAAAAACAAGATCCAATATAAAATCGTTCAATCACTGAATTAGCCTTTGAGCTTGAACCTGGTTTGAGGAGTCAACAACTGATTCCTGATAAATTGGCAAACCAGCATGAAATCTGATTGAATGTTTCCTGCAGATTCACTGGGAAATTGCTAAGAACCATTCCCTAGAGAATCTAAGGAATAGCGCCCATATTCTGGTGAATTCGAAATGCGTTGAAATTCACCCAGTTTAAGTTGCACTTCAAATTTTCCATGCATCTTTAGCAGGATTTTAATTGCATTTCGGACTGATTTGGGCATTCGTTTGTAAGCTAAAAGTTAAGTGTGTGCATACACCTATTGCGCATGTGTAGATTCAGAGGTATACACATGCACGAGCAATTTGCATGCACAGTAGGAACCCAATTATGACAAAAAAAACCCCCATTTGATTCATTTGATGAAAATGACAAAAATCTTGGGTCTGCATATGCCTAGTATTTACCTGTCTTGCTAGTGAGATTAGACAGAAGGAGTGCATTGAATTTCCGACATTCCATATTGAAGGGTCCTCTTAGGGAATATGTTTCTATAAAACCAGTGAGCCCGCTGGTTACGGGTTCGTTCTTTCCTTCTAACTCTCCTCCAAGGGAGTTGGCGGAGACTCAACAACAGAGTTCCCAGTCTTCAAGGAGCCAGGGCCGTACCAAAGGCTTTGTGAGCAGTGCAACCACACGGGGCACAAGTACATCACTGGGCTTCCAGGAAGCTCAAAAAGAGAGAGTTACTGTGTGTAGCTGGGGTGGAGGAGGGTGCCAGTTTCGTTAGTTGCACAGGGTGCATGTCTAGCTTGGTACAGTCCTGCAAGGAGCAAGTGTTCTCTGGGGTCCTGGAAGATCCTGAAAAGAAGAGAGTTCAGAAGGCAATCTAGTATAACAGGAGTTAGCACCTTATCCCTAATCTGCACTGAACATCATCTTGTTTGGTTTGAGAGTGGGTTTACTTGCTGGAATCAGAAGGACTGACAGATTTGCTGGTTGGAAGAAGTAGCAGCAGAGACTCATGTGTAACTGATCAGAGGCATTCCGATTCTTTTTCTGAGGGATATCTGCGTCAATCAATACAGGAAAAGCAGGAGCAGATCTAGGGTGGCCATGCAATATATTTTAGAGAACCTCTAGTGCTACTCTGGAAGAAGAGGAGGATTGTTAGTTCTGGCACTGAGGGAAGGTCCTAGAGCAGGGTAACTCTTATGGATTAGCATTTGTTAGTGCACATTAAGTAAAAAGTTCTAATGCACATTAAACATTAAGTCTGACAATAAGGAACAAAACTAAAAACAATGCTGTAAAAAGTGTACTGTCAGTGAACTGAGAGAGATTTGGGTCTATATCTGTGTTTCTTAGACATTTATTTTTCTATGTCTTACACTTTACAAAAGTATATTTGTCTGTCAAGTTCATATTTATTAAGCACTTTCATAAATTGTTTAATCTTATAAGATTGGGTGGCTGTACTGGGAAATATCAGAAGACCTTCAGAAAGACCATCTTTTCCCATGTCTGGAAAGAAACTGGGCACATGGAATAGTTAGTGGCCTGGCAGCTCTCAGAAGTATCTCGGAGTATAAACAGAGAGTAGATCAGGAGTTGCACTTTGCCTGCGAAGAAAGGTAGAATTTATGGCATTGAAGACGGTGGAAAAAAAATAGGGCACTGTGCTGTTTTCACTGCTCGATAACACAGCGTTGTGGTCTGCATGTGGACTATATTTGACACATCCCTCAGTATGCATGAAATTCTAAATTTCTTATGACTGTGTGGCTTATGCTATATGGGCCAGAAGAGGTGAACAGATAGATATCTGGAGGACGGAATAGAAGTCTATGAAAGCCAGAGCACAAAGTGGATGAAACAAACTGACTGCATTTGTCACCAAATTAATGAGTTGAAAGGTTGGAAATCAGAGCAATTGTAGAGATATGATCTGTGCAAATTGTCGTTTACAGCCGAAAGGTTTAACTTTATGGAAATGAACCGTTGTTATTAAATCAGTCATTGTTGAACACGGATTTAATGAGACCAGTGTATCCAGAAATCAAGGTGGACCAGCTGGATGTCAGGCTGTTGTAACAGGGCTAGCATTATAATGAGGGCAGCACATATCTAAGTGGAAGATGAATGAATAGAGAATTACCTGATTCTAGTGTACCCAGTAAATGATTCTAGTCACTAGATGCTTCATTTTAAATCATTCTAACCCTTTGTCACAGGGATTAATTAATGTCAGTGAGATGATATAGGGTTTCCCATACTGTGGATCCTGCTAGTAGGTCCCAGACGTTTTGCAGGTGAGTCTAGCACGGTTACTTATTTATTTGGATTTGAGTACATCACAGTGGTTTACACATCCTTAAAGTTATTGCAAGATACACATAATCATTTTTCTGCAAGTCCAAATAAAACTATAGGGAAGGGTAACAGTTTTGCAAAATAATTTTAACCAAGAGACATAACATATAAGTGAAAATGATAGGAAAGGGAATATTGCCATAAAACCTGAGCTGAGATAATCAGTGCATGATAGGTAAAGGTATGGAAATCATTCACTAAGGGGGACATTCTGTCCTGCGAATAGTGGGGTTGGACGTGAGGGCTGACGTCCAACTCATGCTCAGATCCAGGCCCCGATTCTGCCGCCAGCGCTCTCTACACATACACAGCTTTTGTGCGAGAAGTGCTGGACATGGGCGGGAGGGGGGCGTAGCAGGGAAGTGGCCAGGTGCCGGGACGAACAGAGGCTATTCAGGACAGGCCACTGTATGCACCCCGGCACTGAAATAGATGCTCGGCTTATTTCACCCAAATGGTGGAATAAGTGCCGGGCTCTGCGATGATTACAGGCTGCAGCCCCCCAACCCCATCACGCCATTGTGGTACAGCACCCGCCACCTGATCCAGGTCTTGGGGGGGGGCCCCTCTTAGGGTCAGACAGTGATGTTCTGGGGACGCACTCTGTCTGGACATTCCGTGACTCCGGCTGGACGTGCTGGTGCCTGGCGACGGGATGCCACTGTACTGGCACACCAGCCGGAGAGTTATGCAGTGGGGACGTGCAGCCTCCGGGACATCTACCTCCAGGGAATCAGGTGCATACTGCGCCATCTAAATGCCCGATTTGGCAAGCATGGGTACATATAGCTCCCACTGTTGCGGAATCAGGTACCACTTGGCCCTGTCCACAGTTTAGGTGTCCCCATGGCCTGGCTGTGCACCTTGTGGAATCGGCCTCCATTTATTTATTTAATGTCTCTTCTATACCGCGCTATTCATTATCAGTGCGGTGTACATTTAACTGAACCTTATACAATGCAGGCGGGGCGGCATTGTATTTACAATAAACAGGAACTATAACTTGGACATAACTGGGGTAACTTTCTACAAATTATTTACACTAATAACTGTACTGTACACACTGAGATTTACACGGAGTTGCACCGATGGGGCTAGCTGCCTTCTAGTGTGCTGGGTGTGCTGTTGGCGGAGTCTTGGTGATTGGTGAGACTGTTTGCGAGCTGACCTTTGGGGTTGACCTCTGAGTAGTGCCGTATGAATAGGTGGTGCTTCAGCGCCTTCCTGAATTGGGCCAGGTCGGTGATTGCTCAAATAGCTGTAGGGAGGGCATAGGCTTGTCCATAGACTTGTTCAAAGAACCAGGTCTTAATTTCCCCCTTAAACCTCTTACAAGAGCTTTCTAAGTGAAGCTGTGGGGGGAGAGAAAGTTCCACAAGAAACAAAACAGCTAAATGTCGTAGTACAGAATGTCTCTAATCTCATTTCGGCTCCTGTTGGAATTACCAAATCATTTTCCTCAGATGATCTAAGAACTCTTGCTGGGCAGTATGGAATAATATAAGAATTGAGAGAAACTGGAATCCCAGTATATTAAGTGTGATGGACAAGCAACAGAATTTCCAGTCCGACCCTAAACCGGACTGGCAGCCAGTATTGCTTGTATAGTGTGTGGATGGGGGGAGAGGGATGTTACATAGTCTGATTGCTTTGCATTATAGAGGAACTGGACTACAACATTTTAAATAAGCTGCTACTAAGGAGTTACAGTAATCTAGGCAGTTCATCCCCAATGAATGGAATATGGTCTTTAAGACTTGGGTGTCCAAATACAGTTTTATAAAGTTAATTCTTTGGGCAAAGAAAACATTTTGGACTATTCTTGAAATATGAGGAGCAAAGTCCAATTTGTGTTATGTCACCTGAGATCCATGGGAGGAAGAGGAGGCTCTTGAAGATGTCGATGCAGTGCATCTGGCATCTGAAGAAAAGAGGGTACCGAGCTTTGCAGCCCGGTTCTGTCTTCCTCTTTTAGTCATCCCCATACAGGAGAGACATTCAGATGAAGAATGTTCAGGCCCTAAACATTTCAGACACCAATCATGGGTGTCAGTGACAGAAATAGTACCGCCACACTTAGTACATTTTTTAAAACCACTAGTTGGTTTTTCCATGTTTTAGGAATATGGGGCCTAGTGCCCAAAATGGCGCCTAGCACCAAAAAAGAAACGTTTCTGAAGAGAAACAGTTCAAAGTATAAGGTGTTTTTTTTTTTGAAAAGGAAAAGAAAAGAACCAGAACTAGACACATGGACAGACATGGTTTAATGGAGCAAAGTCAACATGGATTTAGCCAAGGGGAAGTCTTACCTCACCAGTCTGCTATATTTCTTTGAAGGTTTGAAAAAACATGTAGATAGCAGTGAAACAGCTGATATAGTATATTTAGACTTTAAGAAAGCATTTGGCAAAATCCCACAACAGAGACTCCCGAGGACGTTAAAAATTCATGGCATAGGGGGCAATGTACTATTGTGAATTGGAAGCTGGCTGAGAAATAGAAAACAGAGCATGAATTTTGTCAATGGATAAAGGTGACTAGTGAGTGGTCCAGGGATCTTTATTGGGGCTAGTTCTTTTTAACATATTTATAAATGATCTGGTATTGGAAACAAGCAAGGTGATTAGATTTGCAGATGACACCAAATTATTCAGTTGTTAAATCGCATGTGGATTATGAGAAACTGCAGATGAAGTTTAATGTGGACAAGTGTCTAGGAATAGACTAATGGTTAGAGTAATGGGCTAGGAACCGGGAAGAATAACCCAAACTATAGATGCACAATGCTAGGTTACATATTAGAAGTCACTACCCAGGAAAAAGATCTATGATCATAAACAATACATTTGAAATCTTCTGTTCAGTGTTCATCAGTGACCAAAAAAGCAAACAGAATGTTAGAAATCATTAAAAAAGGAATAGAGAAGAAAACAAAGGATATTTTAATGCCTCTATTGCTCAATGGTCTTAACCACACCTTGTATATTTTGGGCAATGATGGACTCCGCATTTCAAAAAAGATATAGCCGTATTAGAAAACATACAGAAAAGGGCAAACAAAATAATAAAGGGGATGGAATGACTCTCCTATGAGGAAAGATGAAGCGGTTAGGGCCCTTCAGCTTGGAGAAGAGACAGCTGAGGGAAGATATGATAGAGGTTTATAAAATCTCGAGTGGAGTGGAACTGGTAGACATGAATCGATTTGTTTATTCATGCAAAAAAATACAAGGACTAGGAGACACACCATGAAGCTACAAAGTATCGTTAATCTTTAAATGTTATTGCTGGAGGATGTGGTAAAAGCAGGCAATGTAGCTGGGCTTAGAAAGGTGTGGACAAATTCCTGAAGGAAAAGTCCATAAATAGTGTGGCAAGGTCAGCTATCCTGAGAGTGGGGGAGGTGAGAAGCATAACGAATTCACCCTAGTTAAGGGTCCCCTTCTAGGAGTGCAGGGAGAGAAAGCCACAGCCAGGTTTCAAAGACAGAAAAACCCCAGCTGGAACAGGTTTCAGCCAATGACTGATAAAGTAAGAAAGAGGGATTGCAAGTACAAGGACCAAAGCCCTTACTTTAACAAGTGCACTGATTATTCTAATATCAGGAGGCAGGGAGGTTACCAACACCTGAGAAAGAAAGAGGTGAGGTTAAGACCCTGGAGGTATAAGCCTGGGTTAGATTATGCAGAGAGGAGGAGACGAGAAGGAGAGCAGCCGGGAGAGCAGCTGAGACAGAAGCAGAGAGAAGGAGTGCTTTCTTGGAGAAGAGCTGAGCTACCCAGAGCTGAGAGAGCTGAATTCCCTGCAACAGGTTGGCAACAGAGGTGGGGACCAGGAAGTGGAGAAACTTTCAGACCACCAGAGAGGTTGTCAGCTGAGCAGTCTGACCAGGTCAGTGAGTCATAACCCATGCAGTTGGGAGAACCAGTGTCAGAGTTGGCGGAAGAAGATTGCTTTATGGATTGCTCTCTATGCCAAGCTCTAGACAGGAGGTCTTGAGGAAAATCTAGCCCTGAAAGAAGTAATTCTCCTTGGAAGTTAACCATATGGCAGAAGCAGTGTGGAGGTAAATTCCTGTCTGTTTTAAAAGGGAAATTTACTGCAATGTAAGCCTGATCAGGAAGCTCTGATTCATGCTTGTTTGTTACCTGTGTTTGAACTCTGCAACGGCAAGAAAAGCCAAGTTAGCTGCTATAAGAGTTTTTACTTGCTCCTCTCCTATATGAAAAGAGTTTTGATAACAACTTGGAATGTTTGTTTTGTTCTAAGTTTGGTTTCACGTAGAAATGCAGCCTAGAGAGGTTTTTGAGGCTGGCAGAAACCAAACTGCTGTAGAAGAATTAAGCCTGAATTTTTCTTTATGCTCTGATTAACAAGGACTAAAAGGAAATTGGCAGCCTAGTTTCTAAAGGCAATTGCTTCTGCAAGTAAGAGGACTTTAAAAAAACATTTCTGAGTTCTTTTGGCTTTTTTGCCATTATTTGCTGTACCTTAAGCAAATCCTACAGTTATAATCCTGTAAATGATACCTTGAACCTGCTGTGTTTTGTGTTATGGAAATAAACTTTCTGTTACAAGCCTTACCCTCGGTTACCTCAACTACAAACCTTCTACTTAAAGCACCAACATATTTTTAGCAGTACTACACTTCCCAGAAGCCAACACGAAGAAATAGGCTGCTAGGAGCTGATAGAAGAAGGAATCCTCAACCACTACGCCCCTCGACCACTAGAGGCAAGTGGCTTTGGGCGTTGTGCTTGTGACAATAGTTATTAAGGTAGTCCAAGAGAAATTCCCAGGACTAAGCAGTGGTTAAGTAGCATGGAACTGGCTACTTTTGGGATATGTCAGGTACTTGTGACCTGGATTGACCACTGTTGAAAAGAAGACACTGGACTTGATGGACCTTTTGGTCTGATTTAGTGCAGCAGTTCTTATGTATAGCTTTTTTTTTTGCCTTAACCACCTGGTTTATACTTGCTTTTTCTGCATCAGAACCAAACTGTAAGTTAAAGTAAGTGAATATGGGTGATTATATACAGGGGCGGCCCAAGGGGGGTGCGGGGCCATGTGTGGAGACTGGGTGCGGTGCCTCATTTGCATAAGCAGCCTCATTTGCATAAATGTTTGCATAATGTTACCATATGCTAACTTTTAGTAAACATGCCTCTTAATGAGTGTATGGATAAAGAAAGACTAAAAGATTTCTACATTACAATAATCCAGTGCCAAACGCCAGGCACATTAGGAACTACTACAAGCACTGCCCATTTAGAACCCATAGCAAACCCGCCGTATCCTAACAGCACTACCAGGACTCACAAAGCACCAGACCCTACCTATCAAAAGGCAACACTGCAAATATTAAACCAATACATTTCAGAGAAGAACAATACATGGCCTACTGAGGAAAGAGAACAAGTGGCAATGTCAAATAGAAATTACATAAACAGAATACCTCAGCTCAGTTACACATGCAGAACATAGACCATCACCAAACAAGGAATCACAATTTAGAAACAGGAAGACAATAATTAAACTAGGAACCCCAAAAGCCAAACTTGGAATGTTCAACAACACTGCAGAAATAAAACTATAAATTAATTTCCTCTTGTACTAAACAAAGCGCAGACGTTAATGATGCACATTTCCCAGAGCTGACATATTCCAGTTAATAAATTCAAAATAAAGAGATATCTTTCTACCTTTTGTGCATTTTTTTTTTCAGTTGCAATTGCTCCAGCCACTTTCTTCTGGTTTCTTCGTGTCTTCTGCTAACTCTCCATCATCTGCTGTCCATTTGTCCTTTCTTCTCTGTTCTAGTTTTTTTTTCCATTCTCTGTCTACATCTGCTTTAACATCCTAATCTTTCTCCTTTTGCTCTTTCCTCATTCCTATTTCATCCACTCAAATTTTACCCCTCCATCCTCAATCCCCACTTACGCTCCCAATACCCGGCCAATTGTAGATTTGTCTTCCCTCCCACACAAAAAAATGTACCCCTCTCCTTTTCACTCTGCCAGCTCCATCCCATTCTAATCCTCCCCCAACATCAGCTCCCTTCTAGTTCCAGCCCCACCCAGCATCTGCTCCCTTCTATTCCCCGCATCAGCACATTTCCATTCCTGGCTCCCCCATCCATTTCCAGTCCTATCTGAGTCCCTCCATCAGCTCATTTCTAATCCCAGCCCCCCCCCCCCATCAGCCCATTTCTAGTCATTTCCTAGCCCCACCATCAGCCGATGTCAAATCCTAGCTCCCCTCCACTCAGCCCATTTCCAATCCAAGCTCCCCATGAGCCTACTACCAGTTCTAGCCCCTCCGTGAGTCCATTTCAATCCAAGCCCCACCACAGCCCATTTCCAATCTTAGCACCTCCAACAGCCGATTTCCAGTCCTATCCTGGCCCCTCCAGCAGCCCATTTCCTGTCCTAGCTCCCCCCCACTCAGCCCATTTCCAGTGCTAGCTCCCTCCCCTCACAACCCATTTCCATTCCAAGCCCCCTCCCCATCAGCTATTTGCAGTTCAAGCCCCCCCTTCCACTCAGCCCATTTCCAGTCCTAGCAACCCCCCCAGTCCTAGCCCCACCCCCATAGCCCATTACCAGTCCTAACCCCCCCATCACCCCATTTTCTTTCTTAGTGCACCCCATAGCCCATTACCAGTCCTAGCCCCCCATAGCCCATTTCCAGTCCTAGCCCCCCCATAGCCCATTTCAAGTCCTAGCCCCCCCATAGCCCATTACCAGTCCTAGCCCTCCCATCAGCCCATTACCAGTCCTAGCCCCCCAATCAGCCCATTTCCATTCCTAGCCCCTCAATCAGCCCATTACCAGTCCTACCCACCCATCAGCCCACTTCCAGTCTTAACCCCCCCATAGCCCAGGTAGATTTAAAAAAAACAAACTTTCTGCCACTGCCCCAGGGCAGCAACAGAATGAAGTGTCCCGCAGAGCCCCTCCCTGCCCGGCAGAGTCCTCCATGCGGCCTCAGCTCCCTCAGCATGGGCTTTTCAGAGCCACGAAGGGAGAGTTTCCCTTTCTCGCGACTCTGTTTAAGCCTGCTTCCCATCAGCGCCAGCGGCTTAAGAGAGCCGCGAGGGAGAAGCTCTCCCTTCGCGGCTCTGAAAGCCGGCACTTAGGGAGCTGAGGCCGCATGGAGGACTCTGCCGGGCAGGGGGGCCCCGCGGGATGCTCGAGTCTGCCGCTGCCACGGCAGCAGCGGCAGCAACAGCAAGGTTTTTTTTTTTTTTTTAATTTACTGGCAGATGCAGAATGTTGTTTGCGCGGGGCCCCCTGAAACACGGGGCCCTGTGCAAACAACATTCTTGCACAATGGATGGGCCGGCCCTGATTATATATATGAGTGTTATATATTTATTTAACAGGTCTTCTATACTACCCTGTCTTCCATTCAGGGCTGTTTACATTATAACATCAACAGATACTACACACCACCTCTGGAGTGCCCCCAACATGCCCTTTTAACCATACATATAATGCCACTGCATTTTTAAATAATGCACTTATACTGTGCCTCATAAGTATATAAGTATCTTTTGAAAATCAGAATTCAACATCTCTTGCAAAGCTGAAAAGAGAAGCAAGAAATAATTAGAAGACGGGGAAAAAACTAATCCTTTCATTCCCAAGGAAAAATTATATGCAACGTCAACCATATCCGTTCATATGAGACCTAAATCCAAGCAAAGGCATAATGAGAGATTTAATGAAATAAATATAAGCAATGAAAGAGAACATATAAAAGGCTGGCCCCTTATACAGGATTGCATTTCCAACATGCATGCTCTTCTCATGATCTAACGCTACTTGTCCTGTTGTTCACATCTTCATTCCATTGTCTTTCACACTCAGTCTTTCATTCATATCTCATCTTCACAGTAGCGCCACATACACTTTCAGGAGGTAATTTAATCAATGTCATCCACGTGTAAAATGCTGCGTTACACACATGAAAGGTCTCGTAAAATTAGGGCACACTTAAAAGTACATGCGGTACAAGTAGGCATGTTCAGGCGAGGACTTTGGGTGAAGCAAGAGCGGGTAAAGATCCTAACATGCTAAAGTTGACCACTGCTCTCAAACAGTGTCAATGCCTGCAACCTAGGCGCTATTTCTGCAGAATTTGGGCTAGTATTTAATAAAGACAAAGGCGCCTGTCTTTTTCTAAAATAGCTAAAAATAGGAGCCTTTGCCATCTCTTAACCTAGGTGGCCTGTTATAAAATTATCCACCTCTTGTCTCCCCCTTGGACCCACAACAAATATCTGTGTCACTCTCCCTTTGGAAGAGATCAACAGGTAGACTTTCATTTTCCCCCTGAGATACCTGAGTGATCCAAGAGTCAATCTTATTCCTTTTGCCTTTTAATATATATGTTAAACCACTTACACTTACAGATTTCATCTTAGTTTTGGGTATATTTTCAGATGTATGCGCAGTCCTAGTAGAGACTAGCTGAGGTTTATGGAAACCTGTCATAGTTATGCATCGAACTGGCAGTGACGCTTGCTTTAAGTTCACTTTGTCTTTATACTGGTGTCCATAGGTGTTTGTTCACAAAATACCTCGCTAGCTGTTTTATAGCTTAGGCTAATAGTAACTCTTTTTTCATGTTAACTCAAATGTGGCAGGCCAGGAACGATTTGGGATTCTTCATCTAGGCAGCTCAAATATATTTATTATGTTTGCCTCAGTGCAGCTTTGTTCCTAGCTAAAAATGCTGTCCGACATGAAAAGCGTGCATAGCAAAAGTTCAGTTATTCACTCTTGGTATCTTCTCTTTTTCCCCCCAGCAGTAAACGCAATGGAAAACCAGAGCAAGGAGTGTAACGTTTTTTTTCTGCAGCACAGAATGTTGAAAACTTCAAATGAAAAACGGCACACTGCCTCATCACATTTGCTTTTCTTTCTCTGTTATTTTTCTGCAGCAAATGATTCCAAATCTTGGAAATGATACAGAGACCTTTCTGTCTTTCGGTTCTCATTAGCATTTGATTCAGCAGCCGTGGCGGAGCACTGAATGCAGCCAATGCTCTACCCATAATGCTCCACAGAATCGCTCCAGCTGGGGGCCACTGTCTTCAGAACAGAAAGCAAATTCATGTGCCCAAAACAGGTGCCCTGTCTAATGTTTAAAGATACTGGCAGGCCCTGATGAGTTTTCTTGTTGTGGTGGTGTTTGATGTTAGAGTAGCACAAATAGCAAATTCTGCCACAAGATCAAACCCTGGGTTGAGCCTGTTCCATGCTGACCTTGTTCCAACCTACCCAAGGACAAGATACAGCAGGAATAGGAATCAGGACTTTGTTTAGTACATAGGGGCACGGCTTGAAAGAGCAAGAGGCCAATTCTACGTTGTGTATCCCCGGGACATCCAGATGTCCAGACATTCAGACAGCCCAGAGATGCACCCGATTCTGCTCCCGTGAGGGATATCCATCTGGGACGTGCCCTGATTTAAGCACCTTGGATGTCTAGCCAACTGCCCAGCTAACTCAGCCAGGCTGCATTCAGGAGCCATGATCCCTGGCCACAGAAAATAAACTTTTCCCACAGCCCGACCCCCCAATCTGGCCTTCCATGGCCAGGGTCTGGCTGCAGGGAGCCCCCTATGCCCCCTTACCTCATTGATTGTGCTTGAAATAAGTTCCTCATCTACATGGCCAACCCCGAACATACAGGGTCAACCTCAGAATTGGCCCTGTACTTCCAGGATTTCATTCCTCCAGCCCACCTCCACCGCCCATGAACAGAGCTCTCCGCACAAGTCAGCTATATGTGCGGGGAGCTCTATGGTCGCCAGTGCGATCCAGGCATTTAGCGGGTCTGGGCGACCCGCTAAACAAAGATCAGAATGATCCCCCAAGGAATTAGCATCTATCTGTGCAAAAACGATCAGTGAGAACTGGAATTGAACGGACAGTAACCAATGGGCCCAATATTCAAAGAAACATATATTTAGGGGCTGCCGCGAAGTATAAACGGCTCTTATTTATTGATTTTCAGTGGCACCATCCTCCCACTCCCTGACGTTCAGTCTCTTATAGCCATCTTGTGCTCATTACCACGAATATACACAGGAGCACCAAATCCCCTGTGATCTCTTTCCCACCTATCTTTGACTTCTGTTCTCCATCTCTCTCTTTTATCGCTCCTCATCACTCTCTTCCTACTCCTCCTACTCCCTAATTGTTTCCCCTCCTACCGATGCCTTCAAGTCCCCCTTATCTCCCTTTTACCATCCTCTCTTCCCCATCATCTTGTCCTCTATCCTTTCATCAGCTCCTGAGCTTCACTACTTCCTCCCTCTCATTCAGCCATCTGCTCGCTCTCTCTCTCTAAAACAACCTCACCCTTGTTACCGTCATGCTGCCTTCTCTCTTCTACTCCTTCTCCTTCTCTCTTCTGGAGATATAAACCCCACACATGGCCCCCCCTAATCTTTTCTCACACTCCCAGAACAGATCTTCATGCAACAGCTCAAATCCTATTCATATCCCTCTCCTCTCCCCCTTTCTCAGGTGCCTTGTGGAATGCATACTGCATCTCAAATAAACTTGCCTTTACTCATGATTTCTTTATCTCTAATGCTCGCCATCTTTTTGCTCTAACTGAGATCTGGCTCAGAGTCGGTCACTGCTCTCTGTCATGGTTGCTATCACTTCTCCAACATGCTTCGTCCCACTGGCCATGGTGGGCTCCTTCCTTCCAATTTCAACCCCTCCTACTGCCTCAGTCTCACTCCTTTCTCTTCCTTGAAGTCCACTCCATCTGCCTTTTTACTCCACTACCTCTCTAGTTAGCTGTTATTTATTGACCTCCTGACAAGTCTATCTCTAACTTTCTCATGGACTTTGACTTGTTGCTTTCCTTCTTTCTGGATTCATTTTCCCACTCCCTTAATCTCATGGACTGTAACATTCATGTTGATAACCCCTCTGACCCTTTTGCTTTAAAGATCCTTTCCCCTACCTCCTCATTTGACCTCCAGCTTTGTTCTACTGCCCCCACTCACCAGCATGGCCACTGCCTCAACCTTGTATTCTTTTTTAATTGCTTACCGTCAAACTTCTGTACCTCAGTTTTTCCCTTATTGGATTATCACTGCCTCAACCTTGCCCTGTCTCCTCCAACCTTTTTAGAAATCTTCATGCTATTGACCCTTTGGCTCTCTCCTCCACTGCCTCATCACCTCTTTCCTCCACTTTGACTTTTTACACTTCAAATTCATGCTTTTCTCTTTCCAGTCAGCCATAGCACTCTCCAGACAAGACTATTATGTCCATCTGACTAACTCTCTTGCCTCTGACCCTCACCATCTCTTCAGAGCTCTCAACTCTCTCCTCAAGCTGTCTTCACCTCTGACCCCTCCTTCCCTTTCTGCCCAAACCCTGGCTGACTATTTCCATGACAAAATCCACAGGATCACACTTCAATTCCCCATGATGTCAGCTACTTCCCCTCCTCCCCCTCTTCACTCCCAACTCCCCCCCCCCACCTCTGCTACCCTTTCTTTCTTTGCTATGATCTTTGAGGAGGAAACCACACACTTTCTTTCCTCCTCCGAACTCGCTACCTGCTCCTCTAATCCTATCCTCACTCGTCTCCTAAGCTCCATCTCCTCCACTGTTGTGTCCCTTGCATCTCTCATATCCTCAACCTATCGCTCTCCACTGCAACTTTCTCTGCAGCCTTCAAGTATGCTGTGGTCACACCTTTCCTCAAGAAACCCTAACTAGACCCTACCTGTCCTTCTAGTAACCTATCTCCCTCCTCCCCTTCGTTTCTAAACTACTTGAATGTGCAGTTCACCACCATTGCCTTGACTTTCTCTCCACTCAAGCCCTCCTGGATCCTTTACAATCTGACTTTCTTTCTTTACATTCTGCTGAAATGGCTCTTGCCAAAGTCTCCAGCAACCTGTTCCTGACTAAATCCAAGGGCCTTTACTCGATCCTCATCCTTCTTGACCTTTCTGCTGCTTTTGACATTATTGACCACAATCTTCTCCTCAATACCTTCTCCTTGCTTGGTTTTAAGGGCTCTGTGCTATCCTGGTTCTCTTCTTATCTCTCCCATTGCTCTTTCAGTGTTTGTTCAGGTGGATCCTCCTCTACTGCTATCCCACTCTGTTGGTGATCCCCAAGGATCAGTCTTGGGTCCACTCCTTTTCTGTCTGTATACATATTTCCTTGGTGCACGCATCTCTTCCAGTGGCTTTCAGTACCATCTTTACACTGATGACTCCCAGATCTACCTCTCTACTCCTGAAATCTCTCTGGCAGTGCAGGCTCGGATCTCTGCCGGCCTTTCTGATATTGCTGCTTGGATTTCTCACCATCGCTTGAATTGAACATGGTCAAAACTGAGCTTCTTATTTCCCCCCCTAAACCCTCCTCTCCCCTTCCTGCTTTCTCGGTCTCTGTGTATAACTCTCTACTCCTCCCTGCCTCCTCAGCTTGCAACCTTGACAACTCTCTCTCCTACTCCACAGACATCCAACTGATAGCTAAAACCTACCATTTTCTTTCTATAACATCGACAGAATTTGCCCATTCCTTTCTGAACACACTAATAAGGCACTTATGCACTTAGTCACCTCGGGCCCAATTTTCATTTAGGCAGGCTATGCGCCACGTCAGTGCATAGCCTACCCGTTGACCCCTTTAACCCAATTTTCATTTCCGTGGTGACGGAAATGAAAATCCAGGTCACGCTGTACAGGCTGGCAGCCGCCGAGGCTAAGTGGGTAGCAGCGATTTTCGATGCTGCCCATTTAGCTCAGATAGGTGAGGATTTTCCTTGCCTATTTTTAAGACACAGAGCGCTAAGCAGGCAGCATCGAAAATTGTTGCTACCGGCTTAGTGCAACTCCCTGCATCCACTCTACCCCGGAATACCCCAAACATGCCCCGATGCTAAGTGGCAAGGCAAGGAAATCCAGTCCTGGTTTTGCCTCTGGCTTTCCCTAAGAAAAGCAGGACTACAACTCCTTACATGCAGCAATCTGTTGTAGGCCTATAAAAATCAGATTCCCTTGTACTGAGATCAGTCATAACACATACTTAGTGGTATGTTTAATAAACAGTGGTAGTGGACTCCATGCGATATCGAAGCTGTGGTCTCAATGGGGCCACAACTCCGATATCGCACTGAGTCCGCTACCGCTGTTTAGTAAACATACCCCTTAGTTTTCTCATTAACTTAGGAGCATGTTTACTAAAGATTTTAATGTGAATTAAGTTAACGCACATTAAATGCCTACAGCCTTTTTATTCCTATGGATTCAGTAACACTTAACTCGCATTAACTTCATTAACGCGTGTTAACCTTTAATAAACATGCCCCTTAGAGAATTAAATAGACGTTTGTCAACCAAAATTCAAATATCACTATTTATTTTATTAATTTAACAATTCTTTTATACCGCTTTTCAAATTATCGAAACGGTTTACATTGAACAAAACTTAGAGGTTACATAGAACGATAACTATAGCTACAGTTACTTAGTGTTTACATAGTACTATGGGGTGGGGTGGATACTGAACTTATTTACAGGATGGTTACTAAAACTTATTATAAGAAGCATTAACAGTTTAGGTGTAGGTTTTGATATATTGCCGTGGGAGGCCAAGATAAGGATGTTAACTGGGTTATGATGGTTCATGGAGAAGTGGAGGGATTAAGTATCTGATCCAAAAGATTCTTGGGAAGATGTGGGTTTTAAGTTGTTTCCAGAAGTCATTTATATCTTCGACATCTCTTAGGGTGCTTTGGAGAGAGTTCCATAGTGATGGTCCGTAGACAGAGAATGCTCTATGACATGTTGCTTGTGTGCTATCTGTTTTATGTATTGGAATGTTGAGGAGGTTCTGATTTTGCTGTCTTCTTGATCTGTTGTTTGGTATTCTCTGTATCAGTGTGTGTAGACAGGCTGCAGCGTTGTTATGTATGCACTTGTAAGTATTCATGATGGATTTGTATTTGATGCGTACTTGAATGGGTAGCCAGCGTAAATTCTTTAGCACTGGAGTGATGTGTTCATGCCTTGGTATCCTTGTGATCAGTCAAGCTGCAGTGCTTTGGGCTAATTGGAGAGGGTGGAGGATGTTTTGATAAGCCTTGGAGGACTGAGTTACAGTAGTCCAGGTGTGGGGTGATGATGGCTAGGCAAACTGTATGGAAGTGACTAGGGTCTAATAGCAGGCAAAGGTTGTGCAGAATTTTCATTTCATAGTGTGGTGAGGCAGTGTTTTTCTTGATATAAGCTTGCATGTTTAGTTTCTGATCCAAAGTATTTAACTTCAGTTTAACAGGGAGGTTGATGCCGTTGATCTTGATTGTTTGTTTTTGGAGGCAAGTAGGATGGATCTCATGTAATGATTAGGACGTCAGTTTTATTATAGTTGATCGAAAGGCTGTAGTCATTTAGTCAATGTGCCATTTCCTTGAAGAAGGATTGTGTAGAGGAGTATTCCGGGCTGTTTGTGGAGAAGGGGGCATAAAGCATCAGGTAATCTGCATATATGCGGTACTTTATATTGTGTTCCTGGAAGATATTACAGATAGGTTGGAGGTATAGGTTGAAGAGTAGTACTGAGAGGGCAGAACCATAGGGGATTCCATGCTGCTGTTTGAATGGCTTGGATGTTGTGTCCTTTATCTTGATTTGCTGAGAGCATCCTGTCAGGTAGGAATGGAATCATTTTAGAGGGATGTTGCTTATTCCTATGTCTATCAGCCGTTCAATTAGTTTTTTATGGTTAATTGAATCAAAGGCGGCCAATATGTCAAGGAATATGAGAATGAATCCCAGTTTGGACTTTTTCAGTTTCTTTGAGTAGGGTGTTTATCACTATATTGCATATGATGATAATAAATAATAATAATAATAATGAAAACCAATGCACCGATATGTAAGGATTAATTTTCTAACAGATCACTTAAGTAGGTCGCTGTGGAGGTCATTTTGGGAGCCCTATTTGTGCTTTGGACAAATGAAAGTGGGCACAGAGACGTCCGAAGCACAGACTTGTCTCCTGAGCCATTTTAGAAGCTGGGTCTGTGAACATCCCCAGCATGAGGATGTCCAAGTCTGAATGAGGGCGTGTTTGAGGCATGGCTGGGGCATTCCCAGGAACGTGGGTGTCCCGTCTAATCTCAGAAATGTCCCCGACATCCAGTGTCGCATCTAAGTTGACCTGCTCCAGGCATGAATGGGCATCTGAAAAGCGCCTGTTTTGGCAGAAAAAAACATCCAGAGGGTGTAGAGACGAAAGCATGCCATCATCCCCAGCACTCAACCCAATTTCAATGATAGCAGCTGTGGGAGTTGAACCCTGGCTTCCTGGTCCCTAGTCCACTACTCTAACATTAGTCTATTCCTAGACATCCAGGTTCTGAAATACTTTTCTGGGGACGTCTATGTAGAAGTTGGGGAAGACATCCTTATTGGGCACATCCGTGTTTGTGAAATCATGTCTGCACCTGGACATGCCTGCTTTTTCTTTGTTCTGGATTAGACATCCCATATTGCTCTTGAATGTCCTTTCTGAAATTCCTCTCCATCTGTCTATAAAATACTTGGGGAAAATGGCAGAAATTGTGGCTAGATTAAAGCCATTGACATTTACACTGGCTGTAGAGCAGTTGTAAGTATATACATGCGTAGAGTCTGAGCAACTATGTACATTTTATAACCATTTTGTTATTTCACCAACATTTCGACCAAACTCTGCTCCAGAACACACCTACACCCAGGTTATGTAAATGTATGAGCCTTCTTGACCCAGCAGGTATCACTGCATGCATAACTCCTGGAGTCATTTTAAAAATCAGAGTTTTACATGCAGAGAAAGCTTATAGAATTGCCCCTAAATATTTAAATAGAAAACAACTCACTGGGATGGGGGCTGAGCAGAACACATGGCTTACTACCCACTCCATTTTGGAGACATTTAAATACTACCGTGGTATAAATGCACAGGAGATGACCCTCTTCCAGTTGAAAGGAAGCTCTCAAATAAGGGGTCATAGGATGAAAGTAAGAGGATAGGCTTTAAAGTAAACTGAGGAAACATTTCTTTCTGGAAAGGGTGATGGATGCGTCGAACAGTTTCCCAGTGGAAGTGGTGGAGACTAGAACTGTATATAAATTCAAGAAAGCATGGAGCAAGTATAAAGGATCACTGAAGGAGAGGAGGGGATTGTGTAGAACTTAATATTTTATATGAATGAGCAGGCTGGAGAGACTGTATGGTCTTTATATGCTGTCAGTTTCTCTGTTTCTATGTAAATCGGTCCCTATATTGTTATAAGTGCATTAAAGGGGCCTCTCAAGTTCCCTGTCTTTTTAAAACTGTAGTGAGGCAGCTCCTTCAAACTATTACAAAATGGATTATCTGAAAAGCTAATGCTTTGCCCATAAAAGCAGAGTAAGCGCCAGCCCATCCTAGTGGACTGCTTTGGCTGCTCTTGCCTCATCTCAATTTACCCTTTCTTTTGGTGGTGATAGGACAGCGCCAGGAAACTGACAGCCAGCTACAGCTGTGATTGACAGCTGGTTGAGGTCTGCAAAGCTTTTATCTGGTGCATGTAAGCTTTCCAAAAATGTAATTGTTAGCTGAAATTATGCACTGCAACTGGATAGAGAAGCCACTTGCTTAATAACAGCTTATAAAGGGCTGCAAAGTGCAGTATTTTGCAGAAGGAACTAGATGAATTACCAGATGATGAAGTGCCTTGATGGGTCATGCTAGATTTTAAGGCACATTTTAGAGTAGAACTGAGACATCAAGGTCATACTTTGCACAATTCTGGCAGTATTTTAGTAAATTTTCTGCTAAATGTGAAGCTTTATCTCCAGGAACAAGCAGGAATGTAGTCCTCACATATGGGTATCATCGGTACCAACAGAGCCTGCACGAGAACGCTCCCCAGCGTCCAATAGGAACGCTTTTGGGAGCATCCCTCAACACATGCGCGCTGCCTTCCCGCCTTTTCAACTGTCCCTCTTCAGTTCTTTATTTTCTGCGGAGCCGACAGGACCTATTCCCTGTCACCGCAGAAAATTCCGTCTTTAAATTTATTTCTTGCGGTCGCATTTGCCTACCGCACGACGCCTACCGGTACCGCCGTTTCTTTTCTTTTCTTTAAAAAACAACAACAAAAAAAAAGCTTTGACTGTTTCTTTTCAGAAACTTTCTCCTTTGGTGCTAGGCGCCATTTTGAGCATTAGGCCCTATTTTCCAAAATCATGGAAAAGCCAACTAGTGGTTTTAAAAAATGTACTAAGTGTGGCGGTACCATTTCCGTCACTGACACCCATGATTGGTGTCTAAAATGTTTAGGACCTGATCATTCTCCAACTGAATGTCTCTCCTGCATGGGGATGACCAAAAGAGGAAGACAGAACCGGGCCGCAAAGCTCGGTACTCTCTTTTCTTCAGATGCCAGATCCATTGCATTGACATCATCAAGGGCCTCTTCTTTCTCCCATGGATCTCAGGTAACTAAACATAAAAGCCGGTCCTCAAAGGGTAGCTCTCCTGCTAAGCATCGAGAGGCCATTGGTATTGCCCTTAAGGGAACCACACCAGCAAAACAGCCCCGGCGGGAGGCTTCGGCTTCCAAAGCATCGATGGGGCTTCAGGATGTTCTTGAGGCCTCAACCTTGCAAGAACTACCTGTGCCATGCTCAGTGGTTCCGGCCGTCCTCACCGGTACTGACACCCAGGCATCAGCAGCGTTGATGGACCAGAGGTTCCTCGCTATCGAGCGCAGTATCGCAGCTCTTCTTTTGGCTGCGGTACCGGTGGTCCCAAGGGCACCGGTGCCGACATCGACACCGACACCAATGCCGGTACCGACTCCGGTACAGACAATGGAGATGCCGGTACCAATGGTACCGGCCCCAGTGGGAACTCTTCCCATGCCATCTCTGGCTGGAATGAACAAAGCGGTACCGGGTCACCTCGGTACAAGCTTTGATTGGTACCGGGATCATGCTATGCAAGAGCATCGGGGTCAGGAATACTTTGATTCCTCCGATTCTGAAGACTCTGACAATTCTGCTGGCACTAGAGGGTTTCTCCTAGAAGATCCCTCTTCTCCCCAATGCAGAATGTCACCTCCAGAGGACATGTCATTTCAGGATTTCATCCGTGATATGGCCAAGGGTCTTTCAATCACAGTAGCTCCTGAAGAGGAACCCAGAGCAAAGGAATTGGAAATCCTTCAATATCCTAAGGCTCCTAAGGAGGCAGCTACACTGCCTATCCATGAAATTCTGCATAGCTTGATGCTCAGAATGTGGGAGACACCTCTGACTACTTCTCCTCACTCTAGGAGACTTGATACTATGTATCGAGTTCCACCATGTCCTGGATTTCAGAAAACTCAGCTGCCACACCATTCAATGGTAGTGGAATCAGCCATGCGTAGGATGAAAAGTGCAAAGAGGCATGCATCCAATCCTCCAGGTCGTGAATGCAGGACTCTGGATGCTTTTGGACGCAGAACTTTTCAAGCTTCCATGCTTTCAGCTAGGATCAGTTCATATATCCTATATATGGGAATGTTCCTTAAGGAAGTCACAGGAGACTTGGAACTTATGAGCCCCCTTCTCCCAGATGATAAGAGACAAGATTTTCTTGCTCTAGTTAAGCATGCTCAAGATGTCTCCAAGTTTGTCAATCGTGCAGCCTTTGACTGCTTCGAATGCATCAGCAGAACTTCTGCTATTGCCATTGGCGCACGACGGATTGCCTGGCTACAGGCATCAGACTTGGAGACTTGGGTACAGGACAAGTTAGGCAACATTCCTTGTACGGGGGAGAATCTCTTCAGCAAGAACTGGCAGGAAAAGGCTAACGAGTTAGATGCTGACAACTCTACCTTAGATAGATTGTCAAAGTCTACAGCCACTCCAGCCAAAAGGAAGCCTTATAAAAAACCCTCTTTTAGCAAAAAGAGAAAGTTTTATCCTTCCTATACCCAACAGAGTCAGACTGCAGGTCAGGTTGCCCAAAAGGGGCAAACTAGACAGCAAAAGAAACCAAAAGCCCCGAGAGCCCAACCATCTCTCCAGGTTCAGCCCCCTCAAGGGCTTTGACTCTTTCCTAGAGAGCTTTGCCTTCCTGCCTCTGAGGGGTCCCCAACCCCCCAATATTCCGGCCGGGTTATGCCACTTTGTCAACAGATGGCATCAGATAACAACAGAAGATTGGACTTCGTCCATTGTAGGAGAGGGGTACAAATTTCATTTTCACAGCATACCCCCTCCTACAATTCTAAAGCAATTCAATTCACAAACCTCTGCAGACAATCTGCTAGATCACGAGGTCTCCACACTTCTTGCCCAAGGGGCAATAGAAGAAGTACCCATTTTTCAACACGGGACAGGGTTCTACTCCCCCTATTTTCTAATTCCAAAGAAAACAGGGGGACACAGACCCATTCTAGACCTCAGAGAATTGAACAAATATCTGTTTCGAGAGAAATTCATAATGATTTCTCTAGGAACTCTTCTGCCATACCTTCATAGCCAGGACTGGCTTTGCTCTCTAGACTTAAAGGATGCATACACTCACATTCTCATCCATCCAGATCACAGGAAATTTTTACGTTTCCTTTTCAGGGGAAGACATTTCCAGTACAGGATTCTTCCTTTAGGTCTGGCTTCAGCACCAAGAGTGTTCACAAAATGCATGGCAGTAGTAGTCGCATTTCTACGAACCCTGGGGATTTTTGTCTTCCCTTACTTAGACGACTGGCTCATTCGAGCCTCCACAGTTGCAGAGGCCAGCACTGCACTGTCCTGTACAATGCGAATCCTCCAATACTTGGGATTGGAAATAAACTTCCCGAAGTCTCAACTAGTTCCTTCCCAATGCCTAGAATTCATAGGAGCCTGTCTGGATACCAGACAGGCAAGGGCTTTCCTTCCACAAGCCATCTGTCTTTGCATTATGCAGCTAGCTTCCCAAGGAGCAGGCAAATCCTCCCTCACGGCTCGGGAACTACTGCAGTTACTGGGACATATGGCATCCACAGTTCATGTAGTCCCATATGCTCGCCTCCACATGAGAGCAGCTCAGTGGATCCTCTCCACACAGTGGACAAAGGCTACAGGTCATTTGTTGGACAAAATAATAATCTCTCAACGACTAATTTTGTCCCTCCAATGGTGGCAATCACTAGAAAATCTGACAGTGGGGACTCCTTTCCATCAACCCCTCTTTCAGGCCACCTTAACAACAGATGCATCACAGGTGGGTTGGGAAGCACACCTGAATCATCTCTCTACCCAGGGCACCTGGACTCCAAAGGAGGTAGGCTTACACATAAACCTCCTGGAATTAAAAGCAATTTATTTAGCTCTTTGAGTGTTCCACGCCCAGATCAGCTACAAGACAGTCCTAGTCCAGACGGACAATCAGGTAGCCATGTTCTATGTGAACAAGCTGGGCGGAACGGGCTCTCTGTCATTATGCAACGAAGCTTTATGACTATGGGCCCTCGCCAGAGAGCATCAAATTCACCTTCTAGTGGTATATCTTCCAGGTATTCAAAACCTTTGGGCAGACACACTCAGTCGCGTATTGCTACCTCATGAGTGGTCTCTCCACCTAGACCAGGTGGCGAAGATATTTCATCTCTGGGGCATTCCAGACATAGACCTCTTTGCAAGTCCACTGAATGCCAAACTTCCCCGGTTCTGTTCCAGGATTCCGGCACACAACTGTCAGGCAAGGGATGCCTTCCTCCTTCACTGGGGTCAGGACTTCCTTTATGCCTTCCCACCCATTCCCCTCATCCCCAAAACACTCTTCAAGCTTCAGAGGGACAGGGGTCGCATGATCCTCATAGCACCACGATGGCCATGCCAAACATGGTATTCCCTGCTTCTGCATCTCTCTCAAGCGGCACCTCTGGAGTTAGGGCATGCTGCAGATTTCCTTTCCCAGGAGAACGGGATGCTATGGCATCCGAATCCCCAGTCCCCTGCACCTCACGGCCTGGTTGCTGAAGGGTTAAACCTCCAGGATTTCAACCTATCCCAGCAGGTAAAAGATATCCTTCTGGCTTCTAGGAAACTTTCCACAAGAAGATCTTATGCCTTCAAGTGGAAACGTTTTACTATATGGTGCTCCAAGAGGGGATTAAACCCCCTGGTCATACCCTTAGAATCGATACTACAGTATCTCCTTCACTTATCGAATTCTGGGTTAAAGACCAATTCGGTAAGAATCCATCTTAGTGCAATTGCAGCTTCTTATAAGCCTCTAAATGGATAACCAATTTCCTCTCATCCACTCCTATCAAGATTTATGAGAGGCTTTTTATTAACTAAACCTCCCATCAAGCCACCACCGGTGGCATGGGATCTAAATTTAGTTCTCGGGCAGCTCATGAAGCCGCCTTTTGAGCCTTTAGCCACTGCAGCCCTTAGGTTTTTGACCTGGAAGGTCATCTTCCTAATTGCAATCACCTCTGCCCGTTGCATCAGTGAATTGCAAGCTTTAGTGGCTGATCCTCCTTATACTAGGTTTCATCATAAGGTTGTTCTTAGAACTCACCCACATTTTATGCCAAAGGTGGTTTCACCTTTTCATTTAAGTCAATCAATTTACCTTCCTGTATTTTTTCCAAGGCCTCATGCCTCTAATGCAGAAAGAAACCTTCATACTTTGGATTGTAAAAGGGCCTTGGCCTTTTACATACAAAGAACACAGCAACATAGAAAGTCCTCACAACTTTTTAAAGCTTTTGACCCTAGTCATTTTGGACTTCCAGTCTCCAAAAGAACTTTATCTAAATGGATTGCCCAATGCATATCCTTTGCTTATGAGAGTAAGGGTCTTCCTCTTCAGGACCATGTCACAGCTCATAATGTGAGAGCCATGGCAGCTTCTATGGCTAATCTCCACTCTGTGTCTATCAATGACATTTGTCGAGCAGCCACCTGGGCTTCGGTACACACCTTCACAGCCCACTATTGCCTGGATAAAGCCTCCCATCGGGATGCCTTCTTTGGCATTCTTCAAAATCTCTTTCAAACCTAAACCAACTCCTACCCACCAACCCTGGTGGAATGCCAGAGATCCATGGGAGGAAGGATTCTCACCTTCGACGGTGGCACCTTCCTGGGGCTATCTCCCTGGCATCTTCAGCTAGGGAGTCCCCATATGTGAGGACTACATTCCTGCTTGTTCCTGGAGATAGCTTAGTTACTCACCTGTAACAGGTGATCTCCAGGAACAGCAGGAATTTAGTCCTCAAAACCCACCCACCTCCCCTAGGAGTTGTCTCTCTCTCTCTCTCTTTTGTCTCTTTCCTCTCTCCCTCTATCCTTTCTCTCAGCTACAAACTTAAGTGAAGAGGGACAGTTGGAAAGGCGGGAAGGTAGCGCGCATGTGCTGAGGGATGCTCCCAAAAGCGTTCCTATTGGACGCTGGGGAGCGTTCCCACGCAGGTTTCGTCGGTACCGACGATACCCATATGTGAGAACTAAATTCCTGCTGTTCCCGGAGATCACCTGTTGCAGGTGAGTAACTACGCTTTCTAAAACCGTGCAGGTGTATTTGCCAATACATGGAGCGGGAGAACCCGTTTTGTAAATATACATGTGGTAAAAATCAACCGGGGAAACTTGGCAACTTCCATACGGCACTTAGATGTGGAAATGGAATTTTACAACTTCCACGTATAGGTGCCAGTATTTACATGTACATGTACATGGAAGCTAACAGACCGACAAAATCTAATCAAGCCTGAAGAGATATTTGTACAGCTTAACTGAACCATATTATAGACCTCGTTAGAAAGGACAAATCTATAGAGGTACAGTCGGTAGTAGCAGTAATGAAGTATCAACCCAAGTTAAAAGATAGTTGAACAACAGGCCACCAATTACAAAAAAAACAGAAAAGTCTTGATCTAAATTGATCAAGATTTTTCTGTTTTTTTTGTAATTGGTGGCCTGTTAGACCCCTCTTTCCGTTTTATTGTCTTAGCTTCCTTTTAGCTGTGTTATGACAAATTTGGAATATAACTAATAAATCTGGACTATAATTACTCTCTATATAATAGAGTGCTATTATTGATTGCACTTTCATATATTCGTTTGCTCTAAGGAGGTTTAATTATGGCTTAGCTAGCCACTCTATTTAATTCCTCAGTTGTTCAACTATCTTTTAACTTGGGTTGGTACTTCATTACTGCTACTACCGACTGTACCTCTATAGTTGTTTGCATCATCTAGATCCTACCCACGTAAAATTGATAGGTTACACTGCTTTAGATTTTCTGTTTGTAAATATTTTCAGGCGGTCAGTTTAGACTTTTCTCATCTGCTTCGCCATGGTTCTTCTGTTCTAACAACTTTAAAGTTTGACGAATATAGAATATAGATGTTTGGTTTCAACATTAGATTTAATTACAGCTAGCTAATCCAATTTCTAAATAGAGATAATTTTCATTATGGAAATATATTGAGGAAGATTAGCTTGGGGACATCTCTGTCTTCACCTCTCCAATATGTTTGAATTTAAGATTGACAATTGATAATAGTCACTATGAGTTGCTTTGCATGAAGCTCTGCCGGTACCTCTGAGTTCGAGTCTGACCTCCTCCCTTCCTAGCTCTTGGTACATGTACTCCGCACCCGCTGCCTCTATTGGTTTATTTTTATTTTTAAATTTTGTTTCCCATTTTCTAAGGTCCTTTGGTGCTTCAGTTTCTTTTAGTTGTTTATTTATTTATTGTTTTACTGTTTGAGATGTATTTTAAAATTTTTTTAGATGTATTATAGATGTTAGTTAAGTTATTATCTCCAATGTATACATATGTCTAAAATTTGTTTTCTTCATTTTAGTCCTGTTACCTCCATTTGAGGGCTACATGTCCATTATATCTACAACTAAGGTATTCTTGGTAAAGTAATATTGCTTGCTACACCCCCTAATGGTTTTATTTAATTTCAGTCATGCTGTTTTATTATTTGCTCTTAATTATTTAATTATACTTGCGTATCCACACTTTTTAGTACTTTTATTCTGTTTTATACATTTTATGTATAGTTTATTTATTTATTTATATGATTGGTTTTAATGTATATATGCGTGTTTTATGTTTTTAACTAATATTTTGTTCTTTCCCAACTGTTTTACTTTTAATTTAACTTATTCTGTATGTTTCCATGTTTCTAGTACCTACTCGAACAACCCCTGATGAAGGTTTTCGAAACACGGCCTGTGTCGGGTTGTTAAATAGGTCTTTGTTATTACTATTAAATAAAGTGTTTTTCCACCTACATCACGTTTTGGACTGTGTGCTTGGTACCACGTGATTCCTTGCCTCATCTGTTGGACTGCCCTTTCTGGCATGATCCTTTATATGAAACAGGGAATGCATGCATAGATTTTTGACCCACCCCTGACACGCCCCCTTGCAATCTCTTATGTATTAGTGGCACCTATGTGTAAAAGTCAGCTCTTACTAAAATCACCATTTCCACGTGGATGCCATTTCCAGGAGTAAATGCCTGATATTACATGTGGAAATTGTGATTAAGGCTTCTAAAATAACTGTGTCATCTGGACAGTCCGGGAATCTCCGTGGTTCTTATATGTAGCCTCTTGCTTTATTGAGGTTCCGGCATGTGTTCAGGGAAAGCACTTTGCCTTGTCTTGCTATTCGGAATTTGCAAACTTACAAACCAGTCTTCTTTATTTCATGAGAAGCTAGGGATGAGCAATCATTCGAGAAACAACACAGGAAATGGCAAAATGTCCTATGTCATTTTGTGTGGATTTTCTAAATAAAATCTTCATAGAAGAAAATGAACAAAATCAGGATTTGTATGGATTCTTTCATCTTACGTATACTATTTACAGAGCCACATACTAACATTTGGGGGGAGGAGTTCCTAGTGGTTGGGGCAAGCTGTCTTGGACCAGAAGGCCAGGGTTCAAATCCTGCTAGAGGACAGCAACCTTGGGTAGGAAGGACTGGGGTTTCTAGTCCCACGGGTGCTCCTTGTGGCCTTGAGCAAGCCACTTAGCCTCAGGTCCAAAAACAGATTATGAGCCCTTCAGGGACAAGGGAAAAATATACAGTACCTGAATGTACAGCATTTTGACTTGTAGAAAAGCAGTATATAAGCCTAGCAAAATAAATATAAGTATTTTAGCATGCACTGTTCTCGGCCCATATGCGGAGGACAATTTTCAAAGCAATTTTCATGCATAAAAGACTGTTTTAAAAGCAGAAATGAACTATTTAAAAGAGGTGTGGGTAAACAGACACACACAGTTCCACAATACACGCATATTTATCTGCATTTAGTGTGGGAATTCCCAGAAATGGGGTTAGGCATGTGATGCCAGTTACAGTTAAACCACTTTAATATTGTGTCCACAGGGCCAGATTTCTAACTAGGGAGAACAGACACATGCCTAGCAATGCTGACCTCCATGTAGCTATAATTTTCAGTTTTGTTGGGAGGTGAAAGGGAGAGAAGATGTCTCATGTTGTCTGTCTGAAAGAGGTGTGGTGTGTCGGAAGCGCAGGAGGTCCCTTCTTTTCTTCCTCAATCAGAAGCTTGGGAGGTAGCCCTCCTCCCTCCCCCTGTCTTCACACTTAAAGGCACAATGAGAGTAACTAGTTTTTGCAGGCTTTCCATCTTTTAGCAAATAACTTAATAAGCATACATTAAGAGGATAATTTTCTAAACTATTTCCATGAAGAAAACCAATGGCATAGTTTGGGGGGTATAGGGAGACAACGCAGGTGAGCCTTGGGAAGACCACAGAGAACATAAGAACTGCCATACTGGGTCAGACCAAAGATCCATCAAGCCTATTGTCTCCTTTCCAGCAATAACCAGTCTAGATCGCAAGTACCTGCTTGGATCCCAAAAAGTAGACACCACAGAAACTAGAACACAGCTTTACACAGCCACAACAGAAGAAAACAACTTTTTGGATTTTTACAATTTCACTTTTCTGCTTAAAGGGGGGTATCAGAATCAAATATACAACGGCCATAAACTGAACTCTTGTCAGTAATACCGTACTTCAGTTCAGACATGCTATATTAACTACTAACTCATCATTTACTCCCGGTTATTTTTTTTTTTATCACCGATCAGTCACCACAATGAAAATATAATACTGGCTACTGTTATTTTTGCTATTCAAGGTGTTAACAACATGAAATAATACTTAGCTTAAATTGCTGTACACCAGATGGAAACTCTTAAACGGCTTCTTTATCCCATTCACAATGAAGAAACTCCAGAAGCTTCATATCATATTCGCAAGGGGACCCCCCCCACCCCCCCCAAACCCCATCCAATATATCAAATCTGCATTAGTCACTATCAGCACATTCAGAACTTGCTAGAATTGTTGCCAAAAAGTTCTGTCTTCCGCATCCATAACCACACTCGTTTTACCATGCATTGAATCACTGCACATATATTCCTACTTTGCTTTGGAAAATGCTCAAAGTTTCTGTTTTTATAAAGAAAAGTTTAAATTGCTCCAGGCTGCTGACAGCAAGTCATCCTTACCTTATTGATCTCAGTGGCCCTACAAAAATTCACAGATCATGGCCATAGACTGAAATATGAGAGAGTAACTGCAGACCCTTTCTTTCTTAATCTAATATTTGGCTTTGGGTATACCGAGCAGGCTTCCTCATCACTATATGCTGCTAGGAAAATTCCCACATTTCTCACATAGGACAATGAAGCTCTATAGTTCCAGTGACAAAACAATTAGCAGAGCAACTCCGTGTAGTGAAAAACGTTCCTGATGACATCAGGATGACTTTTGGCCTAGATAAATGTGCTAAAACAACCTTTTTTTAGAGGATTCCAATCCGGACATACAGGCCCTCTGTTCGCCCAGCTGGATTCAGATACACAGAGGGAGTCGCGATTCAGATCCCGTGGGGCACGTCTAGCCCTGCGGGATCAGAATCATGAACAGGCCTGTACGTGCAGTCTGGGACCATGATTCAGTCTAGGCTTTACAATGGAGCCGCGGCGCCATGGTGTCCGGTTGCCATGACACCGCGGCTCCATTGTAAAGCTGCGATCCCCGGCCACCAGCTTCTACAATGCTTTCCCCACAGCACAACCCCCGATCCGGTCTCCCAAGGTCAGGGCGGGCTGCAGGGAATGCTCTCCACCCCCTCCCGCCGCTGCCATGCCCCGAACTGCTGTCCTCTGCCCGGTCTGCTGCTGGCTCTCTGCTAGGAACCAGTTGCCCTGTCTGCGCAGTTCCTCGCAATGGGCACCCCAGCTCAATAGGGAGGCGTCCATGGTGAGGACCCTCTGTGGATTTGGGAACTGGAAGGGCATGCCCTCATGCAGGTGCTGTGTGCCCTGCCACGTGACTCCACTAGCTGACGGGACACTCATACCTTGTCCCAGAGCATGCCTGTGGCTTGTGTCCACTGTGAGTGGAGACACCACTGAGCTGCCTGCATGTGGAGGTGGGTGTTGGAAACCACATGAACTGTGGACACCATATTGCCTAGTAGGCGGAGCATGGACCACACCAACACTGCGTGATGGCGTTGCACCTCAGTGACAAGAGCCTTGAGGCGACTTACTGTGTCCAAGGGAAGAAAGGCCCTGGCCTGAAGGGTATCCAGTCGAGCTTTTATGAACGCCAAGTCCTGCACTGGAGTGAGGTGAGACTTGGGGTGATTTCTCACGAATCCCAGATGCTGCAGGACCTTGATGGTGCAGGCCGGGCCTAATGCACTTCGGTGGCCGTGTCCCCCTATACGAACCAATCATCCAGGTATGAGAAGACAAAGGCCCCTTGGAGATGGAGATAGGCTAGGCATTTAGTGAAGACCCTTGGTGCAGAGGCTAGGCTGAAGGGTAGTACCCTATACTGGTAGTGGTCGCCTCCGACCATGAATCTTAAGTACTGCCTGTGTCTGGCTATGCTCCTTGGACCTAAAGGATGCTTACACCCATATCCTTATTCATCCCAATCTCCCTGCTGGAGATAGGGTAGCAATGTTCCAAGGGAGAGCATCTTGAACTTCTTCCGCACCAGGAACTTGTTCAGGTTTCACAAGTCCAGAATGGGCTTTAGGCCCCCTGTTCTTTTTGGGACCAAAACAAATATCGGGAGTAGAACCCCTTGCCGCTGAGGTGGTGGGATACTGGTTCCATGGCTCTGTCCCTGATGAGGCCTGTGAGTTCCTGCAGTAGCAGGGCCTGATGCAGGGGAGTCTGAGGGGGCACTCCTGGAAAGAAAGGGAACATAAGATATGCCATACTGGGTCAGACCAAGGTCCATCAAGCCCAGTATTCTGTTTCCAACAGTGGCCAATCTAGGTCATATGTACCTAGCAGTTTCCCCAAGAGACACAAGTTCCACAATGCTTGTACTGGGTCAAGCATTGATATCTTCGGTCACTTCTTAATAATGGTTTATGGACCTTTCCTCCAGGAACTTGTCCAAACCTTTTTTAAACCCAGCTACACTAACAGCCTTTACTACATCCTCCGGTAACAAATTCCAGAGTTTGATTACACGTTGAGTGAAAATATATTTTCTTTTATTAGTCTTAAATAGTTTACCCTGTAGCTTCATTGCATGTCCCCTAGTCTTTCTATATTCTGATAACGTAAACAATCGATCTACGTTTACCCGTTCCACTCCATTCATTAATTTATAGACTTCTATCATATCTCCCCTCAGCCGTCTCTTTTCCAGGTTAAAGAGCCCTAACCTTTTTAGCCTTTCCTCATAGGAGTATCCTTCCATCCCCTTTACCATTTTGGTGGCTCTTCTCTGGACCTTTTCTAAAATCGCTATATCCTTTTTAAGATACGGCGACCAGAATTGCACACAATATTCAAGGTGCAGTCTCACCATGGAACTATATAGAGGCATTATAATATCTTTTGTTTTATTTTCCATTCCTTTCCTTATCATACCTAGCATTCTATTTGCTCTCTTGGCTGCCGCTGCACACTGGGCCGAGGGTTTTAACATGGTATCCACAATGACGCCTAAATCTTTTTCCTGGGTGGTGGTTCCTAATGTGGAACCTTGCATTGTGTAACCATAGTTTGAGTTGTTCTTCCCTAGGTGCATAACCTTGCACTTGTCCACATTAAATTTCATCTGCCATTTTGATGCCCAGTCTTCCAATTTATCAAGATCCTCTTGCAATTTTTCACAATCCTCTTGGGTTTTAACAACTTTAAATAGTTTTGTGTCATCTGCAAATTTGATAACCTCACTCGTTATTCCACTTTCCAGGTCATTTATGAATATGTCAAAAAGCAGCAGACCCAGCACAGATCCCTGGGGTACACCACTATTCACCTTTCTCCATTGGGAAAATTGGCCATTTAGCCCTACCCTCTGCTTTCTATCTTTTAACCAGTTCCTGATCCACAATAGTACACTGCCTCCTATCCCATGACTCTTTAGTTTTGCCAAAAGTCTCTGATGAGGGACCTTGTCAAAGGCTTTCTGAAAGTCCAGATACACAATATCAACCGACTCACCTTTGTCCACCTGTTTATTCACTCCTTCAAAAAAACATAACAGATTAGTAAGACAAGATCTTCCTTGTCTAAAGCCATGTTGGCTGTCTCCCATTAGGTCGTGACTATCTACATGCTGAGTAATTTTATTCTTTATGATGGTTTCTACCATTTTTCCCGGTACTGACATCAGGCTGTAGTTTCCTGGATCACCCCTGGAACCCTTTTTAAAAATTGGTGTTACATTGGCGATCCTCCAATCTTCAGGTATTAGAGATGATTTTAATGATAGTTAAGGGGGAGGTGTCTGGTTCAGGTGAAGGAGGTAGCCTTCTTTGACCACCTGGAGGGCCCAGGTGTCAGTGGCTATAGCAGGCTACTAATGGATCAGACCCCCCCCCCCCATTGGCAGCTGCTCCCCCACGGGAGGAGAGGCTATGCTCAGGGAGTCAAAACCCCGAACAAGCCTGGGCAGGGGCCAGGGTCTGGGGCTTGGAGCCCTTAGGCTTGTGCTGGCCTAGACCCGCTCCCTTGTCCTGGTGACCCTGTTGTGAGGTCTGGGGTGCCTGGCACTGGGGGGAGCCTTGATAAGGTTAGCCCTTTCTGTGAAAGGGGGGCCTCTTTCCTGATGGTTTTCTTCTTGGGAAGGATGGAGGTCTTTCTAGAGAGCCGACTCCTCGTGAGGAACTCGGTCTCGATCTCATCCACCTTTTCCTCCATCGGTTTGCCAACAAGGTTTGCACCAAGGCAGGGGACGTCAAGGAGTTTCTCCTTGAGGTCCAATGCCTGGAGCCAGCCACCCTTGTGTTGGACATGAAGCAGTTGTAGGCGGCCAGAGACATGTACTTCGAGCACTCCCCGATGCACTTCGTGAGGTTTTGGAATCGCTTGAGGTGGTCTGCACTGAGACCCGTTGAGAAACCTGCGAGTTCTTTTGCCAGGCCTTGGAGATACATGCCGATATAAAGCTGGTAGGCTTGGATTCGGCAGCTCAGCATCGCGCCCTGGTAGCATTTGCGTCAGAGGGCGCAGATAAAATGAACTGATTGGATATATTCATAGTACATATTGTGAAACATTTTGAATAAAATCAAAGTATAAAAGCTAAGCTAATACAAGACAAATAAATAAGCAGATAAGACGTATACAAATAAAATAAATACATAATAAAAAGAAGGACGGTCAAGATATAAAACAGGTAATATTTTAGATTAACACCAGCACAGAGGACTTACTGAGTTGTAAGCGAGGCTTATTAGAAAATTCTGTCTGCATTGTTGAATTTTCTAAGAAGCCTCGCTTACATCTCAGTAAGTCCTCTGTGGTTCTCTATTTGTCCTTATTTCCTCCAATTCTTTGCTGGAATTACTCTGAAATATTACGTAGTGCTTATGATTCACACTATTTTCTAGTTTGGAGGTACATACTGTAGTTTTGATCTGCTATGAATGTATTACACATTTCAATTAATACATTGCTCCGCATCCTGTACATTTTGGAGTTTACCATGCACTTTGTAATATGGCTTGTTTTATATCTTAACCCTCCTCCTTTTTATCTTGTTTATTTATTTTATTGGTATACATCTTATTATTTTATCTGCTTATCTGTCTTATATTAGCTTAGCTTTTATACTTTGATTTTATTCCACCCATCTCAATATATGCTATGAATACATCCAATGAGTTCATTTTATGTTATTAAGTTTTAGTTTTATGTTGTTCATTTTAAAATGTTTGTTATGTCTTATGTTTTAATTTCACATTTGGTTTTCTGAGGTACCTCCTGACGAAGGCATTCGCCAAAATACGGCTGTGTCAGGGTCGCTGACTTGAATAAAGGATAAAGGGCTTTTCTTCATACTCTGCCCCTGTGCTCACCCACAGTGATGGTACACCCCATCGATCTGTGGCATGTACTTTCTAAATAGTGACTGACTAAACTCTGCACACAAGTCCCTAAACTACCATGTTTTAGGAATGGAAATGCACCACACCTTAAAGAATCAGGATGGGGAGAGAGGATTCTGGCGTGACCTCAAGTGGGGGGATGTCTGTGCTTTGGTGGGGGGGGGGGGGTGTTTGGGTGTGAGTTGCTAGTGCCAGGGCTGCTTTTGCTTGAAGAGTATTAGACAGCTTGGGGGATAGAGGGACTGGATGCTTTGCGGAGCTGGATAGGGGGATTGGTGGGGTTGGGAGGAGCGATCTGATGTACTGAGAGGTTGGGGGAGATCCAGATATCGAGGAAGGCAATGGGGAGGACAGCTAGATTGGGGGTTTCATGGTGGGGGGCAAATCAGTGGTGCTGAACTGGGTGCACATGCAGATTTCAAGCAGCAATTTTAAGAAACTTCTCATGCAGCTGTAGGGGATATTTTTACATTTTTCCTGCTAGACATGGAAACCATATCCATGCGGTCCTGAACCTATTTTAGAAGAGTCTCTGTTTGACAGAGCATCTTGTAAAATACTTTAGGAATTCGCCATGTCCTCCCCTCGACATGTGAATTTCCCTCTGTCCTATTTAAAATGTGCTTAGTGGTGCTTAGTGCATGTCAAATCACTTTAGCATGCCCTCAATTTTTTAAGAGAGACTAACAAACTGGATGTGTACCAACAAATGCTTATACCTATTAGTTAGGAAGGAGGATATATTACAGTAATTTTTGAATATGCTATTTGTAGTCTGTGAAGGTAAAGTTTAGAGAGGAAGTGGTGAGGGGAATAAAGACGTCCAGGTCTGGACATTTAAAATTCCCACTCTATTTTACAAGAGCCTCAACCAAACACAGAGCCTTTTAAACATATTTCTAAGGATATGCAGGACTGTTTGCCAGTGTCTCCCTACATTCAGTAGGAGCAGTGATTTTAAAAAGCTGCACGTGGAGGGAAAAATCATGCCACTTTTCTCTACCTGTGCTTCGGAACAGCTTAGTAAAATCTCTGCTCTCGATGTGCATACACACTCTGATCCTGTAGCACCAATTCTCCCTCCCCCCATCATCCCCTCAACATTGGTATCCCCATCACCCATTTCCCCCCTCAACCTCCCCTAAAACCTCTGATCCCCCACCACCCAACCGATCAAGGCATCCAATCTTGCCACCCCACTCTCAGTGGCATGATGACCTCCAACTCAAATCCCTCCAGCAACAAAGAACACTCCCGAAGACCCTTCCAACAAATTCCTCTACTTCCTAATCTCATCCTCATGTCTCTGGTATCCAGCGGGAACAGGAATGACCCTCAGTTACTCTTGCTTTTCTGGCTCTGTGTTGCAAAATGGCACCTGTGACCCCTAGCAGTAATCTCATGGTTCTACCACTAAGGGTCAGACTGCCAAATAAGGGCAAAAGATTCTTGCTAAGGGTCACAGATGCCATTTTGAACCTGGGTTCAGGAAAAGGAAGAGCACCTGGGGATTACTCCTGCTTGACATCGGGGACCCCAATAAGCCTGGGAATGGGGAGAGTGGAGTGTCTTCTAGGAAGGACTTGGAGGGTGTTACTTTATGCTTGGGGGGGGGGGTAGATGGGTGGATGGCGAGGTCTTCGTACCTGTGGGTGATCTGTTAGCTGAAAGGGGCTCAGATAATTTGGTGGGTGTTGGGGGCGGGTACAAGTTTACTTAGGGGGGGAGAGGAGAATCAGGAAGATGGGAGGGTCTACAAGACAGGGTCTTCAAGGGATTTTTTATTAGGTGGATGCCGGGGGATCATTGCCAGCAGGAGTAAGTGGTAGAGCGGAGCTGGTACGGCAAGATCAGTTTGTGCATACAGATAGGGAGCAGCCATTTTAAAAAGCTGCTCCCATGCATATGGGGGCTAGTGCAGCACTTTTTGTTTCCCTATGTGCACCTTTTTAAAATCTTTGCTCTTGCTGGACGCGGAGAGACAGTAACATGCAGTCCTGCATATTCTTACATGTATAGTACAAATTCTGCTTTTCAGCAACTAATAGTGATTAAGCCCTACTTTTTACCATAAAAATTCTAACCAACTCACCAAAAATATTTATAGTAATAATACTATTAATTCTAATTAATTTAATTTTCTCACTTCAGCGGTCAGGTCTCAGATTCGGCTATGGCTATTCACTGGATCCACAAGAATACTGCAGTGAAAATGCCGCTCTTACATCAACGACCCGATAATACTGCTGTGTGTTTTTTTATAATGTTTTTCAATAATTATAATGCTTTTTTTCTTCTATTTTTTTCTTCTTTTTTTCTTAATTATTAACCAAAACTTAGCTCTAAAAATACTTTCCAAATTAGCTCTAGTAATGCTGTCCACCTTAATGAATTGCTGCTAAATATGATCTTAATTTAGTTTGCATTAAGAAAAGAAATTTTTTTTTAAACAGAATAAAACGTAGTTATTCTGTCCCACTGTGGCGTCCACACTGGTCAGTTAACCAGCACTAAACTCAGCAGTGAAAGGTGTCAATGTGAACATCCCGCGAACTGGCTATGAGAGCCACGATGATCACTGTTCTCTAACGTTTTTATACTCGTCCCGACAATAGAATGGTATTTGAAACAATTCTTCACCAGCAATACTTCCTAGTTGTACCAACTTCTTGAGAGAGGCCTCTCATATTCATAAGATAAATTCACTAAAATGCGTTGCACTAATGGTGCTGGTGATCAATGACACGAGTATTGTCTATTTTTCCCTAACCCGTGATCATAACACGGCTATATTTGTGATTTATATTCTCTTCTAAATGGTCTTCTAATTGAATACTCGCAGCTCCAATAACTTCACGTGAAGGCAACAACTTCAAAAACTGTAACTGATCACCAGCACCATTAGTGCAACGCATTTTAGTGACTTTATCTTATGAATATGAGAGGCCTCTCGCAAGAGGTTGGTACAACTAGGAAGTATTGCTGGTGAAGAATTGTTTCAAATACCATTCTATTGTCGGGACGAGTATAAATACATTAGAGAACAGTGATCATCGTGGCTCTCATAGCCAGTTTGCGGGATGTTCACATTGGCACCTTTCACTGCTGAGTTTAGTGCTGGTTAACTGACCAGTGTGGACACCACAGCGGGACGGAATAACTACGTTTTATTCTGTTTAAAAAATTTTTTCTTTTCTTAATGCAAACTAAATTAAGATCATATTTAGCAGCAATTCATTAAGGTGGACAGCATTACTAGAGCTAATTTGGAAAGTATTTTTAGAACTAAGTTTTGGTTAATAATTAAGAAAAAAAGAAGAAAAAAATAGAAGAAAAAAAGCATTATAATTATTGAAAAACATTATAAAAAAAACACACAGCGGTATTATCGGGTCGTTGATGTAAGAGCGGCATTTTCACTGCAGTATTCTTGTGGATCCAGTGAATAGCCATAGCTGAATCTGAGACCTGACCGCTGAAGTGAGAAAATTAAATTAATTAGAATTAATAGTATTATCACTATAAATATTTTTGGTGAGTTGGTTAGAATTTTTATGGTAAAAAGTAGGGCTTAATCACTATTAGTTGCTGGGTAGCATCAAGCTCTGAGAAGTGACGTTATTGATTTTTATTGTATACAATGATTTTTGTTATATACAAATTCTGCTTTTGGCAGAGCCTCTTGTAAAATACTGTAGGAATTTTCTGCATTCTGATCTGGACATCTAAATTCCCCCTCCACATCCCATCTAAAATCTGCCTTATAGTCATCTAGGAAATTGTTTTTTGTTTTTTTTTTTGTTTCAAATGCTTTATTGAAATACAGAAGTGAACTTCACAAAACACAACACAACTCCACTATGGTGCAATGGAAATTCACTAGGAAGTTAGTCCTCACATATGGGTGACATCGGTGCTGACTGAGCCCGCGTGGAAGCATCTCCCCAGCTTTCAAAGAAAACCTTTAGGAGATGCACCACGGATGCATGGTCCACGTCCCGCCCAAGGGTGCTGTTTTGCCTTAGTCACCTTTTTCCCACAGAGCCCATTGGATGTTGTCCAGTTTTCACCAGAAAACGTGTGATTTTTGTTGAGTTTTGTCCGGTTTGCGTACCGGTTCCTTCCTGCCCCCAAGCCAGCTTGCCTCTGTGTTGCTTCTCGGGTTCGTCTATTCGTTTTCTCATTTTACATCGAGGTGCTCCTTGACCAGTGTTCGCACCCTTTTTCAGCCGAGGGCCTCAGGCCCCTGCCAGGAGGCGAGCACACCCTTTTTCTGATAGCCTCCAGTGGCTTCAAAAAATGTGACCGGTATGGCAAAATGATGTCACTCACTGACCCACATGACTGCTGCCTCCAGTGTCTCGGCCTGGAGCACCACAAGGCCGACTGTGAACTCTGCAGAACCATGACTTCAAAGTCCTTGAAGAGCCACCATCAGCAGCATAAAAGTTTCTTTCAGAAGTCCAACTCCGTTCCGGAGTCTCTGGTGGCGCGAAGCCAGAGCCTCCTTGGAATCCCGTGGCCACGGTTCCTCCGAGCAGAAATCCCTGTAGGTGGAACACAAGAAGAGTGAACCCTCAAAGACCGCTTCAGAGGATGGATCCGGGAAAAAGGAGAAATCCCACCCCAGGACTCGTAGTCCTAGGCATGAGTCTGAGGAGTCGGGGCAGGAGCGGCCTGCCAAGCTGCCCTGTAAGGAGTCATCGGCACCTCCAAGGCCATCCTCATTGAGGACTCTCCTTCGACAGTACTGATGCCGGGCCCAAAGTCTTTGATACCCTTGTCAAAGGCTGCGGAGTCAGCTGGTATTGAGACCAGAATGGCAGCCCTAGAGAGCAGTATATCTGCCCTGATGGCCATGCAGCATGCATTCATGTCCAGCTCGTCTGGTTCATCCACCTTGACGATGGGACCATCGACATCGAGGGCTTCCCTGAACATCGAGCCGGTCCTTGAGTACCATCTGCCCCAGACAAGGTTGCGGTCCCATTCCTCAGGACACTGGTCCTCCCCAGCAAGCTCCCGTGGCTCAGACCGATGATCCTCTGGAGGTCATGGACTGCCGAGAGTGGTCCTTGATTAACGTTGCATTCCTCGATTTTGTGCGGGACATGCCCAAGGCTCTCGCCATTGAGACTGAGGCCGAAGAGGACCCGTGCATCGAGGAATTGGAGATATTCCAATATGAGGCACTCCCTAAGAAAACCCTCACAGTACCGGTGCCCTCAATCCTCAACCACCACCTCCTCCATATGTGGGAAACACTGGCATCAGTTCCAGTCGTTGGTAGGCTCCTCAATGCCATGTACCAGATACCCAGCTTCCCCACAACTCCATGGTCGTAGAGTCGGCAATGCACCGGCAAGAGCCAAAAAAACATTTGTCGGTGCCACCAGGCAGGGAGGCCCAAACCCTCGACTCCCCTGGCCAGAAGGCCTTTCAGGGCTCAATGCTAAAGTGCCGGATCCAGTCCTGCCAGCTTTATATCGGTATGTACCTGAAAGAACTGTCGAAGGAGCTTGGAGGATTCTCAGCAGGCCTCAATGGGGAACCCCTACAGAGGTTCAAGAACTGGTCTTGGCAGTTCTTGAATACTCAAAATTGTTGTCCCGGGCAGCCTATGATGGCTTCGAATCATCAGCCAGGGTGGCTGCTGCGGCATTGGGGCATGATGCCAGGCATGGCGGCAGTCATCCAACCTGGAACAATGGGTGCATGACAAATTGATAGATATCTCCTGCATAGGAGAAAACTTATTTGGGAAATCCATGGCGGATAAAGCAGCAGAGATAGAGACCGACGTGATGAGAACCAGGCTCTCAAAGAAGACCTCGGTGCAGCCCTGGAAGAAAGCCCTGGGGAAAAAGCCCTTCTTCCCAAGGAGGAAAGGAGCCTTTAGTGGTAGTCTGCACTTCCATGCCTTCTCGACCCCTCAACAGGGCTAGCAGCAAACAGGCCAGGGACATGAGCCCAGAAAACAAAAGGCCCCAAAGTCCCAGGCGCTGGCTCCGGCCTAGCCTGGGAGGAGCTTTTGACTTCCTAAGCATGACTTCCCTACACTCAGGGGGTCCTCGGCTGCCCACAAGGGGGGGGGGGGCCCTAGCCCTGTTTGCCCACAGGTGGACAGCCATCACCATCGATACCTGTGCTATGAGTGATCAGGAAGGGCTATCTCCTCTACTGACAATGGGTGCCACCCTTCATTAGACCCTGCTCCTCACCGAGCTAGCAGGCCTAATCAATGACAAAGCAGTTGAGCCAGTGCTGAAACACCTCTGGGGCACAAACTTCTATTCCAGGTATTTCCTCGTCCCAAAAAGGACTGGGGGCCTCTGGCCCATCCTGGACCTGCCGAGAGCTCAACAGGTTTCTGGTCAGGGAGAAGTTCAAGATGCTCTCCCTTGGGATACTACTGCATTTTCCCAACAGGGAGCTTGGCTATGCTTGTTAGACCTCAAGGATGCCTACACTGACATCCTAATTCATTCAAGCCACAGAAAATACCTCTGGTTTGTGATGGGAGGACAGCACTACCAATACAGAGTGCTGCCCTTCGATCTGGACTCATCGCCAAGGGTCTTCACAAAGCGCCTCGCTGTAGTTGCAGCCCACATCTGGTTCAAAGGGGTCTTCGTCTTTCCTTATTTGGATGACTGGCTCATGTAGCATCAACACCCTGCAGCACCTGGGATTCATCATAATCTGTCCCAAGTTCCACCTCCCTCTGGGCCAGCGCCAGGAGTTCATAGGGGCGCAACTAGATACCCTCCAGGCAAAAGCCTTCCTCCCCCAGAAGAGGTCAGAATGCCTCAGGGAGTTAGCAGCAGAGGTACACCGACACCGGACACTACCTGCCCTGCTCCTACTCTGCCTGTTGGGACACATGGCCTCCACGGTTCATGTCACCCCATATGCCGCGTGCACATGAAGGCAGCCCAGTGGTGCCTCCGCTCCCAGTGGACACAAGACGTAGGCAGGCTTAGGGATAGAGTTAAAGTGACCCATCAGCTGGTGGACTCCCTCAGATGGTGGCAGATCCCACATCACCTTCAGGCCGGGATGCCCTTCCAGGCACCCAACCCCCAGAAGGTCCTCACCACTGACGCCTCTCTAGTGGGCTGGGGAGCCCATTGAGGGAGCTTCCAGATGCAAGCTAGTCCCTGAAGGAATCCCAGATGCAAATCAACCTACTAGAGCTCTGGGCAATATACCTAGCCCTCCGAGCCTTCTGCCACCAACTCCAATACTGCTCAGTGCTGATCCAGACAGACAATCAGGTATCAATGTTCTACATGAACAAACAGGGGGTACAGGGTCATACCCCCTCTGCCAGGAGGTGGTAACCCTCTGCTCCTATGCTGCATGCAGAGGGATGCTCCTAAGGTCAGTGTTCCTCCCGGACCAGGACAATGCCTTGGCAGACAAACTGAGCAGGGTCCTCCAGCCGCACAAGCGGTGCCTGGATCCAGTGGTAGCCTTGCAGCTATTTTGTCTGAGGCATCCCTTCCATGGACTTATTCACCAGCCCAGATAACATGCAGTTGCCCCGATTCTGACCCCGATTCTGATCATGCCAGCTGCACCCGTCGCAGGTGGCAGATGTGTTCCTCATCCCGTGGACAGAAGGCCTCATGTACGCCTTACCACTGACACTGCTGGTAACCAAGACACTTTTCAAGGTCCAGCATGACAGTGCTTCGCTAATGCTGATAACCCCTCGGTGGCCCAGGCAGCCTTGATTCCCACTACTGCTCTCCCTGTCGGCTGCGGTGTCGCCAAGTCCCCTGGGCTGAGCTCCAGGACTAGTCTCACAGGAGCAGGGCTCTCTCCTACACCCCATTCTGGGGTCCCTGTCTCTCAAGGCTTGGCTGCTGAAACGGTAGCATTAGCCCCGTCACCCTTCCATGAGATGTGGAAGAAATTCTTCTGGTCTCTCATAAGTCCTTCACGAGAAGGGCATATGCCTTCAAGTGGCGCCGATTCTTGGTGTGGTGTGCGGAAAGGCAGGAGAACCCATTTTCCTGTTCTGTACAAGTGGTACTTCATTACCTGCTTCACCTATCGCAGAAGGGACTGAAGTCCAATTCGGTCAGAGTACACCTGAGTGCCATTGCAGCGCATCACCATTCTGTTGAGGGAAAACTCCTCTTGGCTCAGCCCCTTGTGTCCTGATTCCTGCAGGGCCTCATATTATCCAAACCCCCTGTCCGCCCCCAAGCGGCAGAGTGGGATCTCAATGTGGTGCTCTCGCAGCTCACTAAGCCTCTGTTTCAGCCTCTGGCTACCTGCCACCTCCAGTACCTAACCTGGAAAGTCACCTTCCTGGTAGCCCTCACATCAGCTCGCAGGGTCAGCGAGCTCCAGGCTCTGATAGCAGAGCCACCCTATATGAAATTCTACAAGAACAGGGTGGTGCTCTGCACACACCCCAAGTTTCTGCCAAAGATGGTGTCCCCATTCCACCTCAACCAGGAGGTGGTACTTCCCACCTTCTTTCTGAGGCTTCATGGCGGTAGAGCAGAGACGTTCTCCACAATCTGTATTGTAAGAGAGCCCTGTCCTTTTACCTGCAACAAACTCAGGGCCACAGAAAAGCACCACGGATTTTTGTATCCTACGACCTCAGCTGCCTGGGGTTCTCAGTGACTAAGCAAACTCTGTCCACTTAGGTGGCGGACTGCATTACTCTTGCCTATGAGCAAGCAGGGATCTCACTGGACCAGAGGGTCACGATGTACCACATTAAGACCATGGCTACCTCCTTGGCAAATCTGCATTCCGTCCCCGTGACAGAAATCTGTCAGGCTGCCATCTGGTCTTCGGTCCATATCTTCGCAGCTCACTACTGCCTGGAGAGGGAGTCACGATGGGACAGCGCCTTCGGCCAGGCCGTACTCCTTAATCTCTTTGGGGTGTAGGCAACTCCTGCCCTCCGACCCTTCTGTGTTCAGGCTACTGTAGTCCTGGTTCTCTACCGGATAGTTGGGTCTTGCAAGAGTCTCTCAGTAGGGACTCGACTGCTACTGATCACGGGTCTCCCTCTCCCATGCTGCCATGGCATTTTTGTTTTACAGGTTCTCCATAGCCTGTAGCTGTGGTGTCCCATATGTGAGGACTGATTTCCTGCTTGTTCCCGGAGAAAGCATAGTTACTCACCTGTAACAGGTGTTCTCCGGGAACAGCAGGAATCAGTCCTCAAACCCTCTCTTCTTTTTCCTTGGCCATCTTAGCTATGTCATTTGACTGATGTAAGATGCACCCTTGGGCAGGTGGTGGACACACATGCATGGTGCATCTCCCAAAGACTTTCTTTGAAAGCTGGGGAGATGCATCTGCATGGGTTCCGTCAGTGCCGATGTCACCCATATGTAAGGACCGATTCTGCTGTCCTCTAAATCTTTTATTCATTGTGTCGTGGTGTTAACATTACAGTAATAGCTTTCTTCATTTTTCTTTTGCAAAATAACTCCTAAATACTATATCTGACCTTGAACTCACTTTAGTCAAGATTTTCTAATATTTCCAGTAATGTCTATAGTTTCTAGCATATATCAATTGATTCTGAGGCCTGCAAATATTTGCATTACTTTTCCCAAAGCTATAGCCGCCAATAAGTTATCAGCAAAGGGAGGGAGTCCATTAACAATTTGTGAAAAATGCAGATGGCCAAACGTTAACGTGGTGCCCTGTTCCGTAACGCCTGCTGGAATAAGAACATAAGATTTTATTTATTTATTTTATTTTACAATTTTTCTATACCGCACTATTTGGCATCAGTGCTGTTTACATGGAACAAAAAATCAGACAGGGTAAATAAGTCTGAGTTTACAATTAACAAGGCAACAAAACTTGGATAACAAAAGGTAGCTATTTACACATTGGTATCATAGAACAGCATAGCATGTGTTTCATATTCATAGGCCAAGGACCACTTGTTGGGAGTGTTCGCCTGGCTGACTAGGTGTGTTGGTGTCATTGTAAATATTTGAGTGTTCGCCTGGCTGACTAGGTGTGTTGGTGTCGTAAATATTTGAGTGGGGATGTGGGACGGTGACCTCAGGGAAGTATTTAAGGAAAAGGTAGTGTTTAAGGGCCTTCCTAAACTGTGATATGTTAGTGATTGCCCTGATGTTTGGTGGTAAGGCGTTCCAGATTCTAGGGGCAGAAAGTCTGAAGGCCCTATTTGCTGTTGTCGAGGTGCAACTTGCTAATTCCCTAGGCATTTTTAGCATATTTATTGCTGTAGATCTTCTTGATCTATTAGGGGCTATGGTTTGCATGAGGTTGGTTAGTGAGGAGAAGGAGAGAGATATGCCATACTGGGTCAGACAAAGGCCATCAAGCCCAGTATCCTGTTTCCAACAGTGGCCAGCCTAGGTCATACGTACCTATCAGTTTCCCCAAAAGACACAGGTTCCACAATGCTTGTATTGGGTCAAGCAGTGCTATCCCGGGACCCTTTTAATAATGGTTTATGGACCTTTCCTTCAGGAACTTGTCCAAACCTTTTTTTAAACCCAGCTACACTAACAGCCTTTACTACATCCCCCGGTAACGAATTCCACGGTTTGATTTACACGTTGAGTGAAAAAATGTTTTCTCTTATTAGTCTTAAATAAGTTATCCTGTAGCTTCATTAATAGTGTGGATGCGCTTATACCTGTAGCTTCACTAATAGCATGGATGCACTTATACCACCTATTGGGGTGATGTTAGGTGCACCCACGCTAATTTCATGGTATGCAGTTAGCACCAGTTTCACACGGCACGCTAACTGTGCTGAGCTCACCCCGCCCACTAGGCCCATTCTAACTGTTATGGCCCTGCATTGGTGGCAACGTGTGTCCAAAGTGCACATTTAGCACATGCCAGACCTGTGCTACCAGCTAGCGCCCTTTAGTTAAAGACCCCCTTAATAGTGCTCAGTAAGCCTTTATTTTAGTCCTTTTTATGTCTTTAAAAATGATTTCTATAACCTTTCTCTTAAATGCAAATTTAAAGTCTTTGATTCCATCAATCTCAAACTTTATAGCGCTATCAACTATAAATTCCTCCAACACAAAACTACTGACGCTCCCCCAGTTGCCTATCCTCTCCTTGGTAGCTGAATTTGGCTATTTTGCACACCACCTGCTTTGCATCTGACGAGCAAATGCTGCAGGATTTTCATCCAAACCAATGATAAAAGAATAAAAAAAAATCAGATGAAAGAAAATGAAATTTAAAAAAACTCAAACTGCTCCCTCTGTGAAAAGAAAAAGCTGCCATGATAACTCATGCTGTATTATAAATCTTCCCCTGGAGCAATACTTTAATAAAATCCATGGTAAAAAGTCAAACTCTCCCCAGTAATTCACTTTAAACCTTCATAATGCGTTTATTAGTGTACCAGGAGCTCCATAGGAAAAGTGGCCAAAATAGGCGCACAACGTAAAATTAAATTTTCTGTCACTTCAATTCTTGAATCGATGGAAAGAAAGAATATAATGTATAGGGAGAAATGAAGTTTGCATTAGTAAGAGACTAAATAAGTGTTTATTAAATGATTTTTGAATAATGTGTTATCAAGTTTGCCAAGTAGGGCATAGTCAGTATGAAAGTCTTTCTTTCTCTGCAATAAAGTTACTGAGATGCGACTTTTACGTTGTAAAGAAATTTCATGGGAGACAGAAACAGACTTCCATTTCAAGCAGGCACTGTATTATATTAAACGCTGGTTAACACCTTTTATTTCAATTCAAACTTGTAGCTCATTGCCTTGGTGTTTCACAGTGTTAGGCTTTCAAATTAAAAGTTTTTACAGAATATATGTGTACATGATAGAGATGAGTACTTATGAAATTTATAGTTTCATGATTATAAGCTGCTAAGCAAAGATGTGTGAAACATTTAAGGTAGCGAATAAGCCAGATGGATTTCTAGCCTATTTTAGATCAAGTTGATTCGATTATTTTCAGATTTTCTCAGTCAGAATTTCCCCAGGAACTATAAAAAAAAAATTATCCGGATTTGATGCAGGTTTACCACGAACTTGTTGATTCATTAGATTGCACCTTAAGGGGCCCATTTACTAAAGGATGTTAATGGTATCTCACCTAACACACTAACAATGCTCAAAAGGATGACGTGTTAGTGCAACATGACCATGTTAACTGGAAAGCAAGTAGTGTGTTGCACCCTGTCCTAACATGGCCTAAAATTAGTGCAAGGACACTTACCCCCATCTGTGGAGGCGGCAGTAAGTGCACCTGCGCTAGCGGTGCTCTACTGGCCCCATGCTGTTACTGCAGTTTACAGCATGGGATTAGTGCATACTGTAAACTGCGCTAACTGCGTAGTGCACTTTAGTAACAGGCCCCCTAAGAGGTGCATGTACTAACTCGGGCACTTTCACAGGAATGACATTAATGTGGCATTTCCAAATTATGCCAATACGATTTGCAGAGAAATTCTTCTGTTTTATAATTAGCACCAAATCATGACATTTTAACTCAAAAATCTTAAATATAGTTCCAGGCGGTGCAGTTAAGTTACATGCAAAAAAGTTGTTTTGTGCGTTTTCAACAATGCAAACTTAAGTAATGAGCTTCTTTGTATAAGTAGGCATTGCCCATTTATTAATAGAAGGCTTATGCTAAATGCTAAATTTTGGGACATAATTACTAAAGTACACTAAAAGTGCAGGGCCACGGTGACTGTTACCTCATGTTAAAACAGCCAGCATGGATAAAACATTCTGTGCTAATTGCTTAGCGTGTGGCAGGGTGAAGACTGGATACTCACTGCACATTGTGGTTAGCGTGGGGGTCATTAGCACATGCTAATCATCAGTGTTACCATGAATATGGATGCGCTTACCACTACTTCAGTGGGTGGTGGTAAATGCACCCATGTTAAATTGCAATTGCCAGTTTAGTACGCTGAGGTACTACTCAATGTGCTATCAACAGGGAAACATGCAAGGCCAGCCCAATGGTATCTGATACCCTAGGCGAAAATTCAGCTGTGCCTCCCCTCCCCCCCTAGTTCAAGGCTCTGCCCCCAACGCAAGCATCACCCTTTCCCTTCCATACCCCTCAAGTATCTAGCATCTCTCTTTCCCTTCCCTAGCTCCTTCTCAAGTATCTGGCATCAGCCTTCTTCTTTCTTACCCCATCCCCATGTTCACCATTTCCCCTCCCCTTCACTTTCTCTGTCCTAATGTCCAGCACCTCTACCATCCCTTCTCGCTGTGAGGTCTACCTCTGCCTTTACAATTGCGATGCTGTTACTATGTGCACTGGCTGCACTAAATGTGACTTTGGGCCTCTGAGCACATGTGCATGCAGAGACCATGCCTCCCTCTGAACCTACTGTTTCAGAAGGGGCAGGCCTAGAGCTGATGTGTATGCTCCAAGGCCCCATGCCGGCAGTCCTGAGTCACATTTTGTGCTACTGAGGAGGTAGTACTACTACTACTGCTACTGCTGCTATTACTTATCATTTGTGTAGGGCTACAAGGTGTACACAACACGGTGTAGACACATGTAAACAGGGCTTAATTTCTGCCAGAATGGAGTTAGAAACATAGAAACATAGAAATATGACGACAGAAAAAGACCACATGGCCTATCTAGTCTGTCCTTCCATAACAACTACAACAGTCCACTTTTTGCCTTTAGAGATCCTCTGTGTTGGTCCCATGCTTTCTTGAATTCAGTTACTGTCCTCATCTCTACCACCTCCACTGGGAGACTATTCCACGGATCCACTACTCTTTCCGTAAAGAAATATTTCCGCATATCACTCCTGAATCTATCTCCCTTCACCCTCATCCCATGTCCCCTCGTAGCAGAACTTGCTTTCAATTGAAAGAGGCTCTCTCCCTGAACATTTATGCCACGGAGGTATTTAAACATCTCAATCATATCACCTCTATCCCGCCTTTCCTCTAAGGTGTACATATTAAGATCCTTAAATCTGTCCTCATATGCTTTATAATGAAGCCCATGAATCATTTTGGTAGCAACCCTCTGCACCGACTCCATCCTGTTCACATCCTTTTGAAGGTGCGGTCTCCAGAATTGCACACCATACTCCAAATGAGGTCGCACCAAAGACTTATACAGAGGCATTATCACCTCCTTTTTTCTGCTAGCCATTCCTCTCCGTATGCACCCAAGCATCCTTCTAGCTTTTGCTGTCGCCTTTTCCACCTGTTTAGCTACTTTAAGATCATCAGACACAACCACGCCTAGGTCCCGCTCTTCTTTAGTGGACAAAAGTACTTCACCTCCTATACTGTATTGCTCCCTTGGATTGCTGCAGCCCAAATGCATGACCTTACATTTTTTAACATTAAATCCCAGCTGCCAAATTCTAGACCATTCTTCAAGCTTAGCTAGATCCCTCCTCATGTTATCTACCCCTTCCTGGGTGTCTACTCTATTGCAGATTTTGGTATCATCCGCAAAGAGGCAAACCTTACCCGACAGCCCTTCCGCTATATCACTAACAAAGATGTTAAAAAGAATCGGACCAAGGACAGATCCCTGGGGCACACCACTGGCAACATCCTTCTCCTCAGAGTGAGCTCCATTTACCTGTACTCTTTGTCGCCTCCCACCCAACCAACTTCTAACCCAAGCAGTAACTTTAGGGTCCATCCCTAGGGTGCTCAGTTTGTTTATAAGTCGCCTGTGAGGAACAGTGTCAAAGGCTTTACGGAAATCTAAATACACCACATCTAGAGCTCTCCCTTGGTCCAACTCCCTGGTCACCCAGTCAAAAAAATCAATCAGATTTGTCTGACAAGACCTGCCTCTGGTGAATCCATGCTGCCTCGGATCCTGTAATCCGCTGGACTCCAGAAACCTCATTATTTTCTCTTTCAGCAGCGTTTCCAATAATTTACTCACCACCGAAGTTAAACTAACCGGCCTGTAGTTTTCAACCACATCCTTACTTCCGCTTTTGTGTAAAGGCACCACATGAGCCTCTCTCCAGTCCTTTGGCACCACTCCCGACTCCAACGAGGCATTGAAAAGGTCAGTCAGTGGAGCTGCTAGAACGTCCCCAAGTTCCCTCAGTATTCTAGGGTGTATCCCATCCGGTCCCATCGCTTTGTCTACTTTAAGTTGAGCTAGTTTCTCACGAACACAGTCTTCTGAAAATAGTTCAAGATGTCCCTCGCTTCTGTTCTTATTTGTGGGTGTTTTCTGAGGTCCTGCTCCTGGTTCTTCATCTGTGAACACAGAACAAAAATATTTGTTAAGCAATTCCGCTTTATCCTTATCAGCTTCTACATATTCCCCCCCTGCACCCTTGAGTCTGACAATACCACTTTTGCTCTTCCTCTTCTCACTAATATATCTGAAAAATGTCTTATCCCCCCATTTTATTGCATTGGCTATTTCCTCCTCCTTTTGAATCTTTGCCTTCTTGACTACTTTGCTAGCTTCTCTAAGTTTTTCCAAATACAGATGCCTGTCTTCTGCTCTCTGTGATCTCTTGTATTTCATGAAGGCCTCCCTCTTTTTCTTCACTTTTTCAGCTACTTCCTTCGAAAACCATAGCGGTCTCCTGTTCCTTTTGTCTTTATTTACCATTTTAACAAAAAGGTTGGTTGCCCTTAAAATACCCCCTTTCAGTTTTGCCCACTGTTTTTCTACATCCCCCAGCTGTTCCCATCCCACTAACAGTTGAACAGTGTTCCGGCATTTCTTGAGCCCAGGAAGCAAATTGTGCAGCCATGGGAGCATTTTCATTTGCTCCCTTAGCTGTGCTGCACTAATGCAGCCTGGCTCGCAGCATTTTCAATTATGCTTTAATAAAAATGCAGTGGGCCAGGCTGATTCATTACAGTACAAGTGCAGGAGTAAATGAAAATGCTCCCGTGGCTGTGTTGAGCATTAATATGGCTGTGGCTGCACGAAACACTTCTCAGCTCAAGAAGTGCTGGAGTGCCGTGGCCATATTCATGTCTGAAACAGCTGTGGGAGCATTTTTGTTTGCTGTTGCTGCTGTGCTTCACTGAAGCATCTCCGCCAGAGCCTTCTGAAGCCTGCCTCATCATTTGAGTTAAAACGAGGTCTTTGGTCCCACCCACAGCCTCGTACAGTGCTGAGACCCTGGCTCCCCTTACAGCCACGATTGCGGCCATCTGCCACTTTTTAAAATAATTTTTTATGGCTACCCAACTGGCTCAAGCCTCCTCCAGCACTAACACCAGAATTGCCCCCAAAATCACCGGACCGGCATTCAGCCCCAGCAGCAAGAGCACTCTGGGTAGGCTGCGACCTCCTCCCACCAAAGGCCCCACCCCTTAAAAGGGCTCTCTTTTTTCTTCTCTGAGTCTGTATGGCCCAAATCTTGCCCTTTCCATGCTCCGACTTTCTCCTCCCACCCCCAAAACCAAATCACAGCACGTATGTGCTGCCAGCCACAATTGCTGTGGCAATCCAGTAGCCCCAGGTCTCGAGCCATGACCCCATGATTTCCAAAAGCCTTATCTGCCACATGGTGCTCCCACAGTACAAGAACCAGCTACAAACACTGTGACCATTCAGCAGCAGCACCCATGAGAATTGTGATGAAGAGCAGCTGTGATCTGCCCAATCTGGTACTCGGCCCCCCTCAGCACCACACCTCTGCAGCTGGCAGAGCAGGGCCAGGTGATCACCATGGGACTGCAGCTCATCGAAGGCCTTTGCTCATTACCCAACACAACTCTTTATTTACAAAAAAAAAAAAATGCTCTGCTTTTGGTTTGGCTGCTCCTGCAGCCCAAAGGACCACCCAGTTCCTCTTCAAAAAGAAATTTCCCCGGGACAGCCAGACTGTAGTCTGCAGTTTTCTTCAGCCCCAGTGGGGCACAAAAAGTACTTTTATTTAAAAGAATGTTTTTATTTATTTACTACTTTCTTCTGGGTTACACTATAGGTGATGGAGAGGCTGGTATGAAGGATGTTAGTGTGTAGTCCAAGGCCAGAGACAATGGTGAACAACAAAGATCCAAATGGCAGATGATGAATAAAGGGGAGAAAAGCAAGGGCCCAAAAAAGTATATGCGACCTGAATTGGTGTTGGATACTGGTCTGGACCTTGTCTCAGGAAGGGATCAGGGGAGAGTGTATGCTGATGCTAATTTGAGCTAAAAGGGGTGAGAAAGGAAGGATGGGTGTTTGAATGGTGAAGAGTGTGTTTGTAAAGGTGCGGGGGGGGGGGGTGTTATATGGGGTTCAGTAAGGTATTAGTGGAGTAATGTAAGTATGAGGGGAAGGGGTAGGTAGCATGTGAAGATGAGGGGGTGTGCATGCAGGGGATGGAATAAGGGAGGAGTGGGGGGGAGAAAGAGTTGGAGAGAACTGTAACTGTCCAGATGGGTCATGTCCAGGGCTTAATTTGTGCAGTAATAGCATGGAACGGCATTCCAGCACTTCTTGAGCCCAGGAAGTAAATTGTGCAGTCACAGGAGCATTTTCATTTGCTCCCACGGCTGTGCTGGACTAAAGCAGCCCGGCCTGCAGCATTTTTAATGAAGCTTTAATAAAAATGCTGCGGGCCAGGCTGATTCATTACAGCACAGCTGCGGGAGAAACTGATAATGCTGCAACTGTGTTAAGCATTAATACAGCTGTGACTGCACAAATCACTTCTCAGATCAAGAAGTGCAGAAGGCTGCGGCCGTATTAATGTTTAAAACAGCTGCAGGAGCATTTTTGGTTGCCTCCATGGCTATGCTGCACTGATGCAGCCTAGTCCAGCGTTTTTATTAAAGCACTTCCTGAGATTGGAAGTGCTTTAATGTGCATTTCTTGTAGTTCGGTACAGAAGGAAATGCTTTTTTTTTCTTCAGTGACCCAAAGCTCAGTGTCTGTTTTGAGGGTTTTCCATTTCAATTTTTCTCTGCATATTTTTTTCTAATTTGTAGTTTTACTCTTTACTAGGTGATGGTCTGTATTTTCCAATGTTCAGCCAAGGAGAGGGATGCTGTTAACCTGTTGGCTCTGTGTAGGAATCTATAGTAGAAAGTTAGTGGTGTTATGGAATATTTGCAGTGTTAAGTTTTCGTAGGTAGGGTTGGTGCAGGTTGAGTTCTTCAACTTGGTTCCAGTGTTGAGTATCCGTTTGTAGGTTTTGTGTTATGACACACAATGTTTGGCAGTGGAGGGAGTTGATGGTGCTGTCACTGATGTTAGACCAGAATTTCAATGAAATCTTTTTTGTATGTTTAGTTGTAAAGTGAAAACTCTACTTCTGGTTTGCATCTGATGGGTGAATGTTATTGGTGAATCTGGGAGTGTCCCATATGAATGAATAATTATGCCTATCAGATAAATGAATAATTATGCCTTATTCGCTGGCAAATGTATAATTAGGCTAAGTGTGTATTTAAAAAAAATATATAGAGATAATATCAGGCTGTTTAAATTGCTAAATGCCAAAGGACGGAGCAGAGAGGGACCACACAAAAAAGTCTTCTGTTAACACAGTTTATTGAAGACCTGATTTTGTGAAGTTTAGGTAACTATGGGCCCGATTCAGAGACACGGTTTGCGGGGCTGCACTCGTCCCCACAAGCCATCTGGGCCCAATTCCCCCTCTGGCTCTCCCCATATGTCCTGAGCAACGGGACAAGGAGAGCTGGTTGGGGGAATCTGGATGGAGCAGGACTAGGGTTGCCAACTGGCCGGTTTTTCCACAGCCAGGCCGGCTGCCGGCGCAGAGGCAAAACCGGCCCTTTAAAAGCTGTTTTTTTTGCTCTGGCCGCAAGATCGGGAGCGGCCAGAGCAAAAAAAACGGCTTTTCTCCGCTTCAGAGGGAGCCGGGGACGCCCGCGCGAGGCCCCGGCTCCCTCTGAACAGCCACCAGCGTGAAGAGCCTTTACCTTCACGCTGGCGGCTGTTCCTGTGAAGCCGCGAATGCTGGGAAAGGTTAAAGGTTGCCCTTTAACCTTTCCCACCAATCGCGGCTTCACAGGAACAGCCGCCAGCGTGAAGGTAAAGGCTCTTCACGCTGGTGGCTGTTCAGAGGGAGCCGGGGCCTCGCGTGGGCTTCCCCGGATCCCTCTGAAGCCTCAGACAGCCGCGATGCTGGTCTGGGGGGGGGGTGCAAGGCCTGCATTGGCTGTGATGGGGGGGACCTGGACTGGAAAAGGGCTAAGGGGGGGGGGGGGGACTTGGACTGGATAACGACTAAGGGGGGGGGGGACTTGGACTGAAAAAGGGCTAAGGGGGGGACTTGGACTGGAAAAGGGGATAAGGGGGGGGACTTGGACTGGAAAAGGGCTAAGGGGGGGACTTGGACTGGAAAAGGGCTAAGGGGGGGGACTTGGACTGGAAAAGGCTAAAGGGGGGGACTTGGACTGGAAAAGGGCTAAGGAGGGGGGGGACTTGGACTGGAAATAGGCTGTGATGGGGGGGGGGACCTGGACTGTAAAAGGGTTATGGGGGGGGGACATGGACTGGAAATGGGTTGTGATGGGGATGGAGGGGACCTGGACCAGAAAAGGGCTATGGGGGGGGGGGGTGGAAACTTGGACTGGAAAAGGGCGATGGGGGGGGGGGGACCTGGACTGTAAAAGGGTTATGGGGGGGGGCATGGACTGGAAATGGGTTGTGATGGGGGTGGAGGGGACCTGGACTGGAAAAGGGCTATGGGGGGGGGGGGAGGACTTGGACTGGAAATGGGCTATGGTGGAGGAAGGGGGATCTTGGACTGGAAATAGGCTGTGATTAGGGGGACTAGGACTGCAAATGGTCTGTGATGGTGCGGGGGGACTCGGACTGCAAATGGGCTGATGGTGCGGGGGGACTCGGACTGCAAATGGGCTGTGATGGTGGGGGGGGGCCTAGGACTGGAAATTGGCTGTGATGGGGGACTTGGACTGGAAATGGGCTGTGATTGGGGGGGGGGAGCTAGGACTGGAAATGGCCTGTGATGTGAGGGCTAGCACTAGAAATGGGCTGATGAAGAGCTGGAATAGGACTGGAAATGGGCTGATGTGGGGCATGGGAGAATGGGACTAGAAGGGAGTGGATGCTGGGTGGGCCTAGAACTATAAGGGAATTGATTTGGGGGGAGGACTAGAATGGATGGGGAATGAGAATGGAGAGGGGGAAAAAATATTTTGTGTGGAAGAAAAGTCTATGATGGGCCGGTATTGGGAGAGTAAGAGGGGCTTGAGAATGGAAGGGTGAAATTTAAACGGATGATAAAGGAATAAGGAAAGAATTGGGGGAAAGAGCAAAAGGGAAACAATCAGTATGTTAAAGCAGAAATAGAGAGAGAATGGAAAACATCTAAAAGAGAAGAAAGGACAAATGGATAGCTCGCAGAAGACACGAAGAAACCAGAAGAAAGTGACTGGAGCAATTGCAACTGAAAAATAAAACGCCCAAACAGAAGGTAGAAAAATACTTTTATTTTGAATTTATTAACTGGAATATGTCTGGTCTGGGAAGTGTGTATTGCTAACATCTTTGCGTTTTTGTTTAGTGCAAGAGGACATTACTTTATAGTTTTATTTCTCCAGTGTTGTACATTTCATGTTTGGATTTTGGGGTTCCCAGTTTAATTATTATCTGACCAAGGAAGTTAGCCTACACGTATCCTCGGTAATTTTTGTGGGTGGGGCTGGGGCGGGGCAGGGGTGGGACTAGGGGCGGAGAATGGGTGGAGCATGGCGAGCCACAGGTGTCGGGTTTTTCTCGGTGAAAAAGTTGGCAACCCTAAGCAGGACGTACAGGGTCGATTCAGGTTATGGCCCTGTACATCCTGCCGGATCTGTGGTGACGTGCTGCTTATTCCACATTCAATTACAAAATAAGCATAAGAGGTGCTTTTGGAAAGTGCTTCTTAGGCTAATGTACTAAAGTGCAGAAATGCTTATAAGCTGCCTCAGACATGAAGAAAATTCCAAATCATGGTATTTCTTGTTCATTTTAAGGCCCCATTTACTAAATTCCTTACAAGTTAGCAGCTATTGCCCATCAACAGCTAAAATTAAGAGGGTAATTTTATAACAAAGTGCCTAGTTAAAGTGTTTTTAAGGATATTTTGTAAAACCAAATGGGTACTGTCACAGAGCAGACTCTCTAGAGCCCCCTGTGGAGCTAAAAAACACTACTCCTCAAGTAAACAGTGACGTGTGGAGAGAGCACATGACACAAGGGTATCAGAATGGGTATAAGGGAGTGAGGTCACAAGCCTGGAATTATCACCCAGCCAGTAGGGAGGCAAGGAAGGTCCCACCTGACCTCAATAGGCTAGGGCAGCGATGGCGAACCTATGGCACGCGTGCCAGCTGTGGTACGCGAAGGCCTTGCAGCTGGCACGCGTGAAGGTCCGCAGAAAAAGAAAAAGCGGGCTCTGGCTGCTGCCGCGGACGCGGACGCGGCAGCATGCAGTGTCCCGCGGGGCCCCCTCCGCCCGCTAAGCCCCTCTGCAAGGGCTTTCAGATTCGCGAGGGAGACAGCGTCTCCCTCGCGTCTCTGTTAAGCCCGCAGGGGCTAATGGGAAATTTCCCATCAGCCCCTTTAGAGGGACTGATGGGAAATTTCCCATTAGCCCCTGCGGGCTTAACAGAGACGCGAGGGAGACGCTCTCCCTCGCGAATCTGAAAACCCTTGCAGAGGGGCTTAGCGGGCGGAGGGGGCCCCGCGGGACATTGCATTCTGCCGCTGCCGCGGCAGAAGCCAGAGCCAGCTGCTTTTTTTTTTTTTTTTTTAAATTTGCCATGGGGGGTGGGTTAGGACTGCTAATGGGCTAGGGGGGGGGTTAGGACTGCTAATGGGCTAGGGGGGGGGTTAGGACTGCTAATGGGCTGGGGGGTTAGGACTGCTAATGGGCTAGGGGGGGTTAGGAATGCTAATGGGCTGGGGGGGTAGGACTGCTAATGGGCTGTGGGCTGATGGGGGCTGTCTGGAAATGGGGTGATGGGGGGTTAGGACTGGTAATGGGCTATGGGGGGGGGTTAGGACTGCTAATGGGCTAGAGAGGGGGGGGTTAGGACTGCTAATGGGCTAGCGGGGTTAGGACTGCTGATGGGGAGGGTTAGGACTTGAGGTGGGCTGTTGGGTGGGGTTAGGACTGGAAATGGGCTGATGGGGGGTTAACACTGGAGGTGGTCTGATGGGGTTAGGACTGGTAATGGGCTATGGGGGGGTTTAGGACTGATAATGGGCTATGGGGGGCTGGGACAAGAAATGGGCTGATGGGGAGGGGTTAGGACTTGAGGTGGGCTGATGGGGTTAGGACTGGTAATGGACTGTGGGCTGATGGGGGGGGGTTAGGACTGGCAATGGGCTATGGGGGGCTGACTGGAAGTGGGCTGATGGGGGGTTAGGACTGGAAGTGGGCTGATGGGGGGTTAGGACTGGTAATGGGTTATAGGGAGGGATTAAACTGAAAATGGGGTGATGGGGGGTTAGGACTGGAAGTGGGTTGATGAGGGGGGGATAGGACTGGTATTGGGTTGGGGGGTTGCTAGGACTGGAAATGGGTTGGGGGGCTGCTAGGACTGGAAATGGGCTGATGCAGGGACTAGAAGGGAATGGATGCTGGGTGAGGCTGGAACTAGAAGGGAGCTGGTGTTGGGGGAGGATTAGAATGGGATGGGGCTGGGAGAGTAAAATGGAGAGGGGAAAAATATTTTGTGTGGGAGGGATAAAAAATCTACAATTGGCCGGGTATTGGGAGAGTAAGTGGGGATTGAGGATGGAGGGGTAAATTTTGAGTAGATGAAATAGGAATGAGGAAAGAGCAAAAGGAGAAAGATTAGTATGTTAAAGCAGATGTAGAGAGAGAATGGAAAAAAAAACCAAGAAGACAGAAGAAAGGACAAATGGACAGCAGATGGAGAGTTAGCAGAAGACACGAAGAAACCAGAAGAAAGTGGCTGGAACAATTGCAACTGAAAAAAAATGCACAAAAGGTAGAAAAATATCTCTTTATTTTGAATTTATTAATTGGAATATGTCAGCTCTGGGAAATGTGCATCATTAATTTTTGCGCTTTGTTTAGTACAAGAGGAAATTAATATATAGTTTTATTTCTACAGTGTTGTTGTATATTCCAAGTTTGGCTTTTGGGGTTCCCAGTTTAATTATTGTCTTCCTGTTTCTAAATTGTGATTCCTTGTTTGGTAATGGTCTGTTCTGCATGTGTAACTGAGCTGAGGTATTCTGTTTATATAATTCCTATTTGACATTGCCACTTGTTCTTTCCCCAGTAGGTCATGTATTGTTGTTCTCTGAGATGTATTGGTTTAATATTTGCAGTGTTGCCTTTTGATAGGTAGAGTATGGTGCTTTGTGAGTCCTGGTAGTGCTGTTAGGATACGGCGGGTTTGTTATGGGTTCTAAATGGGCAGCGTTTGTAGTAGTTCCTAATGTGCCTGGCGGTTGGTACTGGATTATAGTAATGTAGAAACCTTTTAGTCTTTCTTTATCCATGTACTCATTAAGAGGCATGTTTACTAAAAGTTAGTGTATGGTAACATTATGCAAATATGTATGCAAATGAAGCACCTTATGCAAATGGAGCTTTAATTGACGTGCTGGCACTTTGAGGAAATTCTTTGGTTTTGTGCGGCAGTTTGGGCACTCGGGCTCAAAAAGGTTAGCCATCACTGGGCTAGGGTGTGGTGCAGCTGGGGATTACGTAAATAATCAGCACAGCTCACAGGAGAGAGAAGCAGAGAGAGCTGAGGAAGCTGGGAGACCTGAGAGACGAAGGAGATTAAGAGAATCAAGGCAACCAAGAGAGTTGAAAGACCCAAGGAGAAAGGATATTCCCAGGCAGAGGAGATATCCAGAGTGGGAAGGACACAGACATCCCAGGTCTCTACAGCAAGGCAGAAGGCACTGGCTGAATGAAAGTCTGAGTGAGTCTGATGAACAATTAACTGAAAGAGATGAGCAACTGAATTCAGACAGGGGCAGTGTATGCAGCAGCCTTGATAGAAGCTATGCCCTAAGACACAAGTTACAAGCTAGGAAAAGCTATTCTGAGCCAGAGAGGAGAAATGCTAAGCTGAGCTATGAGAGGCATTTGTATGAGAAACAAAAGCCCTATAATGCTAACTTAATGAAAGCAGGAAAACTCCAGAGTCTGGGCTACAGACAGAATATAGAACAAAGCTTGTTACCTGTGAGAGAGAACCCTGCAGAGGGATATAACTGGCATAAGCCTTCTCAGAAACTGCCGTTGGAGACAACAGCTGTTTGTAAAGCTCCTGTTAAAACAAAACCCCGAACAAAGGTTCCACTTTCTAATAGCTGGGCAGCTAACTGCTTTACTCTGCCTGATAACCAGAGGCAGAGGAAAGGCTCCTGGTTGAGCAACTCCAGAGAATATGGTAAAGCCAAACAGGTACATTCTGTAGAGAGTCAAGTACGTCACAAGCTGGAAAGTTTGTTGAACAAACTACCTCAGGAGAGAAGTGATGAAGCATCTGTACATGACAGTGTTCCCATGCAGTATGAGCCTTATGCAATAGAGGATAACATTGAATTGCCTGTTGAACAGATGGACTGTAGTTTGATACTAGCTGACCAAATAGAGTCTCTCAGATAGAAGGCTGAACTGCTCCAGAGAAGCCTTTATTTGGAAACCTGACAAGCGGTATTTCTGCTTCCATTCATATTTTGTTTGCTGAAAGGAAAGCTATTTTTGTTATAGTTCTTTTTGTTTACCCGAGAAGGGTTATGTTGATTTGATTGTTATACTTTTGAAAGAATCCTACGGGACGGGGAATAAAACCCAGTTAAACCGATTTCGGTGTCACAACTTATTTGTGTACTGGCAAGGACTATAAATATTGAAAAGGCCAGTACTTTACACCCGGGTGCAGTACCAGCTGTGACCAGCAGGAGGTGCTGCACGACAAAGGGGTGACAGTACCTAACTGCCTTTATAGAAATATGAGTACTAGCCTAAGGGGCAGAAATTGTGCCTTAAGTTTAAGATGCAGAGATTTATGCCAGCCCTGGGCCTGCACCTAGATTTTCAAGAACATGTATAAATTATAGTAATATATAATCTACACAAATACATGTGTGCTTATTCCATGTGCTGCCCAAAGTTGGCACTCACCCATGCGCTTGCCATCAAGCTGCATATAGACTATTAAGCCAGTTGGTATTTTATGCTACATAGAAGCATAAATAACTCAAATAACACACAGTTAGGAACGTTCTTGGTGCCTAAAAGTATGCATCTTCTTATAAAATTGCCCCTTCACTGCATTTCACCTAAGACCACCTACTGACATTTAATGTATTTTTTTATCCTATTGTAAACCACAGTTTGTTTACAGATCTGCAGTATATCAGTGGTTGGGACAGATTACCTCAGGCCGGAAGGCTGGGGGTTCAATTCCCGCATGGGGACAAGCAACCTCAGGCCGGTGGGACTTGGGTCTCTAGTCCCATGGCCACTCCTTGTGGCCTTGGGCAAGCCACTTAACCCTCCATTGCCTCAGGTACACTTAGATTGTGAGCCCTTCGGGGACAAGGGAATAAAAAGTACCTGTTAGTATACATGTAAACCACACTGATTCTAAAGAGCGCGGTATATAAAAGAAATAAATAAAATAAAAATAAATAAATAAATAAAATAGAACCATAACTCATATAACCTTGCTATATTCTCTCCCTTGTGTGCTGCAAACTCCAAATGAGATCTCACTAAAGAATTATTCCAAGACACTGTCACTTCTTTTGTTTCCAGTTGGCCGTTCCTCTCCATACGTACTCGAGCATCTTTCTGGCTTTCGCTATTGTCTTTTCTACCTGTTTGGTCACCTTAAGATTGTCAGATATGATTTCCCCCATTTCCCATCCTTTCATTCCGAGAGGTACTTCACCCCTATACTGTACTGGTCCCTTAGGCTTTTGAAGCCCATGACCTGCATTTATTTTTTTAGCATTAAATCGTAGCTGCTTTGCTTTAGATCATGCCTCAAGTTTTGCTAGATCACTCTATGGATTACCTCATTATTTGCTATGTGTGACACTGTGCTATAAGACATTTAGCAAGGTGATGCCCGTATTCTATTCCGATTTGACATTTGAGGCAAAATGACCATCACTCATTAATATTTGTAAATTGTGAAAGAAATAATTACCGTATTTGTTGATAGCTTAGGGGGTATTAGAAATCATGGCTTCAAAAGGAGAGAGCTGATAGCCCGACTATTCCTTATCCAGTTTCTAGCAAATTGCATCTCCTTTTTTAATTTCATGCATGATCGAAGCGATACGTCACCCTGGATCCATTATCACTGCCCTTTGCTTTGCATAACTCAGCATGTCGATCCCACGAGCCATGACCACTTACCTCACAAGTGTTTCAGACCTAGAATATTTCAAAAGACAAGGGAACACTTCGAGCAAGGCTAGGTAGCTTCAGACCTATTTGTAAGGGCTAGTTTTGTGAACTAGTGGGCTATAAAGATTTGTAAGGAAATATATATATATATATATCATTTTTTTTTTTTTTTACATTTAAGTCCTTTTGCATTTGTTTCAAAAGTTTTGCTGCCGGCAACTGAGATTGCAAATTTTGGCCAGACGTTTTCTTGTTCTTTCCAACCAATTGGATATTTGGAAGAAATTATACCTCAGCAATCAAAATTGTCCATGTGACTGGCTGTCTAAGGGCAAAATAACCCTCTGAAAATTTAACAGTGCAGGACCAAATTTGGTTTGCAGCAAAGAATAGAAGGTAGGGAGGGATGACCAATGAAATGGCACATTGAGTTTGAAAATGGGCCAGATTAGACCAGGGGTTCCATAAAAATAAAGTCCCCCCTCCCCCCCCAAAAGAAATAGTCCAATTGGTTTCTATGGTCCCAGCATTTATAGAATGGAATTTTTGATACAATGAAACATGTCAGTTTAGGAATTGTTCTTTTAAAGCTGCCTCTCCAGTCTGCTGTACCTGGTCGTGGACACACAGCTAAGCACACAAATGTGCACACGCACATGCATACAAAACACATACATATATAGATATATGCAACAAAACACAGGCAAACAGACATATATAAACATATATATACAAGCACGCACACAAATACACACGAGAAACATAGACACCCCCCCCTGCACACACACAGAAACCAGTCTCAGACACTCAAACATATAGAAACCCATACACATACAAATGTATGCACATCTACAATGAAGTCCATAAATACACACACAGAGAAAACACTGACATGCAAACAAATATATTTACAAAGAAAACACAGACATAACACACACACACACACAAATACTGGAAATAATTCCATGCTCTGCATGCTTTCCCCGTCATCCATTTATTTCCCTTAATCCATTGTTGCCATCCTGCAATGTCGGCTAGGCTGACTCATAGGGTTATGTTTAGTAAAGCACATTAACTGTCCTCACGGTGCTAATGTGGGATTGTAGCTGCAGTTTCTGCGTTGTCTGCGAAAGTGGGCAGGAGTTTGGCAGATAGTGAGAGTTCCTAATCAAAGCAATTGGGCATATAACATGGACGACCACAGGAAACATGCAGAATGTACACAGGCCTTTCCTGAATATGCATTGCATGTCTTCACTGATGACCACACCCCTGTTCCACCCCTCCCACCCGCGTTCTGACATCCCTGTGCTAGCGCCGGGTGCGTGCAGGGCCACCGGTGTATGAGATGACAGTCGTAGATGTTTTTGCTAGACAAACGTCTCTGACGCACATCCAAGGGCTTATTCATGTTCTGTAATGACCCCCTAAGCCTATAGCATCTGGTATTCCAAGGTGGTCCCCTATCCAAGTCCTAATAAGGCCTGATGCTGCATAGCATTTGAGATCAGATGAGATTAGGTGCACTCATGGTGGTGTAGCTGTATTAGATCATTAGTAGCCATACATAATTATTATACCTATTACCATGTTTGCTTGTAAGCATACATATTTATGAAAGTAAGTAAGGTCCAACAGCTAAACGTTTGCTTGGTTTGAGCACATGAAGTACTGAGGGAAGTTTACCATTTAGCTTTGCAAATTTTACTTAACCTAAATTTGTTTTCTCAAATTAGGCTGAAATTCCCAATTCTTTTCTTTGCAAAGGTCTTTATAGTTTGATGATTAGGCATTTTGGGACACTATATATGTGAAATATTGACACTGCATTACTTGTACCTATATTATTTTCTATTATCACGCATTGGAGCATGGGAAATTCCATGCTGTTTTGGGGAAAAAGAAAACTATGACTTGATTCTACCTGCATATGTGATGAATTCATCTCTTTAGGGCCAGTGCATGTCCAAAAGAGAACATTTGCATACTAGGAAAGGAACAGTCAGTCAGTCAGTCATCTACATTGTTAACATGTAGACTCTACAGTAGAGGTTCTCAACCCAGTCCTCGGGACACATCTAGACAGTCAGATTTTCATGTTAACCATAAAGGATATGCATGAGAGAGATCCTGCATACAAGGGATGTACTACCATTGTCTGTGCTACCAACACCAGGAAGGACGAGCTCTGCATTGTCCTGAGCTTGGAAAGCAACATCCAAAGTTATATTCAAACCTGTAGATCAGGCGGGTTCTCAACCTAGTCCTCGAGACACACCTAGCCAGTCAGGTTTTTAGGTAAACCACAATGAATATGCATGAGAGAAATCTGCAAGGGAGGCAGTACTTGCAGATTTCTCTCATGCATATTCATTGTGGTTAACCTAAAAACCTGACTGGCTAGGTGTGTCTCGAGGACTAGGTTGAGAACCCCCCTGATCTACAGGTTTGAATAAAACTTTGGATGTTGCTTTCCAAGCTCAGGACAATGCAGAGCTCGTCCTTCCTGGTGTTGGTAGAACAGACAACGGTAGTACATTAATCTGCTGATTCTTCTTGATAGGCATCCTCCCTTACCTTCATTCCAAGGAATTGCCTTTTCATTTTCACCCACAACTACTATTAATTTTCTTTACCCATCTGTCTCGTAGTATGGGTCATTATAATACTGCCTACCTCCAAGTTATGCACAGACCACTCCAGAACTTATCATTAGATTAATTTTAAAATTAGCTCTCATGAAGTAGTTACCTGTCTTCCAGAATATATGCATACACTGCGTTATAAGAACATAAGAACATAAGATATGCCATACTGGGTCAGACCAAGGTCCATCAAGCCCAGTATCCTGTTTCCAACAGTGGCCAATCTAGGTCATACGTACCTAGCAGTTTCCCCCCCAAAAAAAGGTTCCGCAATGCTTGTACTGGGTCAAGCATTGATATCCTGGGTCCCTTCTTAATAATGGTTTATGGACCTTTCCTCCAGGAACTTGTCCAAACCTTTTTTAAACCCAGCTACACTAACAGCCTTTACTACATCCTCCGGTAACAAATTCCAGAGTTTGATTACACGTTGAGTGAAAAAATATTTTCTTTTATTAATCTTAAATAGTTTACCCTGTAGCTTCATTGTATGTCCCCTAGTCTTTCTATATTCTGATAACGTAAACAATCGATCTACGTTTACCCGTTCCACTCCATTCATTAATTTATAGACTTCTATCATATCTCCCCTCAGCCGTCTCTTTTCCAGGTTAAAGAGCCCTAACCTTTTTAGCCTTTCTTCATAGGAGTATCCTTCCATCCCCTTTACCATTTTGGTGGCTCTTTTCTGAACCTTTTCTAATAATGCTATTAATACTGAAGCTCTAGGTCTTAATTCTAATGAGCTCTTCACTTCTGAGTTCAACTGATATCAATAGAATGGATGCTCGGAAATTTCAACCATACCTTTTTCCAGAAATGTCTCTTTACTGGGATCATGTTTAAGCATTTACAAAGCGCTTAGGCCTCATTCAGACTCTTAATTGGCATATATCTCCCATGTAGAGGGGATTCGGGCGAGTGTATCTTTTTGTGTATTGGTTTCATGCTGGCTTTATTTGAATCAGGTCTGCACTTTTAAATATAGTTGTCATTTATGTGCATAATGCAATTAAATTACTGAAATGGGCAAAATTTCCTAGGGAAGTCAAGAGATTCTAATATTAATGGTCTTGCAGTGAGAGTGACAGATGAGATCTTAAGCCGGGTGTCCAAGTTTCACAACCATGGCAGCTGAAGCCAGATGTTCAAGTTTCACAGCTATAGCAGTTTTATATGCTTAACCCTTTCCAGGCCGAGCCCAAAACTCTCGGGATCCAAAATTTTGACTAAATATTCCTATCAAATGGTATATAATACATGACCATAGCAGAAGGAAAATCACTATTAGAACATATTGAATAAGATGGGTACAATTTTCCTGAAATATGCAAAAATTAACCCGGCTGCAGAATGTGGATTACAAATTTAAAGTAGGCCTTCAAAGGGTTAATGCAAGTTTTAATATGCATTAAGTGGTTAGTATGTATTAAATGATCCTTAATGCACAGTAAATACCATTACTATGCATTGAATCCCACATTAAACACCTAATATGGAATTTTATTTAAATATTCAAAAGAGGATGGGAAAGGGACAGAGGGAGGCATAGATGTTTGTGTATAATAATAATAGGTATTAACTTTAAGGTAGATTCTAAGAACATGCATCCATGTTTGCATTAATGGGAAAATATGACAACAGCATATTTGGTTAGTTTTGTCACCACCTAAGCGGATGTGGGAGACAGCGGCTTTACACAAACCACTATTCATCCTCTTTGTTTTGGTCATAGGCGCATATGCTCAGACATAATGGTGCTAATCTCCAGGAACAACCAGGAATGAGTCTTCACATAAGGGTACGTCGATACCGACGGAGCCTGCGCGGGAACGCTCCCCAGCGTCCAATCAGAAAGCTTTTGGGAGCGTCCCACAGCGCCTGCGTGCTGCCTTCCCGCCTTTCCAACTGTCTCTCCTCAGTTGTTCTTTTTCCGCGGAGCCAGCAGGTCGTGTTCCTGTCACCGCAGAAGAATTTCCTTATTTTTTTCTTTATTTCTTTTCTGTACGCGTCTGCCTTCCTCGACGCTATACCGGTACCGCCAGTTCTTATTCTTTTCTTAAAAAAAAAAAAAAAAGACCACCTATTTTTTCTTCAGGTGTACTTCAGTTTTGGGCCTTAGGCCCAAAACCTTTTTCCTTAAATATCGAAAAACCTGCCTCAGGTTTTAAGAAGTGCACAAAATGTGGCGGTACTATATCCGTCACCGACACCCATGACTGGTGTCTCAAATGTTTAGGCCCTGACCATTCTATTAAAGATTGTGTGTCCTGTTCCATGATGTCTAAGAGAGGTTGACAGAACCGAGCTGCCAAACTCAGAACCCTGTTTCCCTCTGATGCGGCTTCGGTGGCAACGACGTCTTCCAGGGCTGCTTCTTCCTCACATGGATCTCAGGTAACTAAACATAAATCCAGCCAGTCCTCGAAGGGCAAATCTCCTTCTAAGCATCGAGATGCCTCTGGCCTTGCCCTCAAGGCTTCTGCTCCAGCAAAATTACCCTGGCGGGAGGCTTCGGCTTCTAAAGCATCATCATCGGGGTTCCAGGACGATCTAGATGGCGTGGCCTCAACAGATCTCCTGGTGCCATGCTCTGGGGTACCGGTGGCCTCCACTGGTACCGACTTCCAGGCATTGGCAGCGTCGATGGATCAGAGGCTTCTGTCCATGGAACGCAGTCTGGCGGCTTTCCTTGTGGCATCGACGCCTGTGGTACCGCAACAGACTACTCCGCAAGTACCGGCTCCGATATCGCCATCGGTACTGATTCCGGTACCGGTGGCATCGACATCGGCATCGGCATCGGTGTCAGCCATGCCAGTACACTGCCCTCTGCAGCCTTCCGGTACCGATACCCCGGTACTGATGATTCCCGATACCGACCCCGGTCGGTATGGGTATCGGGCTTTGCAAGAGCATCCCGACAGACGATACTTCGATTCCTCTGATGACTCTGAGGATTCTGAAGAGTCTGTGGATGCAGCGATGCTTCTTCCTCAGGAGGAGTCTTCTCCTAAATGAAGGATGTCTCCTCCAGAGGACTTGTCCTTTCAGGACTTTATCAGAGAGGTGGCTCGGGGTCTCTCTATCACAGTAGCCCCAGAGTCAGAGCCTAGAGCTAAGAAGTTAGATATTCTACAATATCCTAAAACTCCTAAGGAGGCAGCTACCTTGCCTATTCATGAGATTCTGTATGATCTCATGTTAAGGATGTGGGAAGCACCTCTAACCACCTCTCCTCATTCTCGCCGTTTGGACACCATGTATCGTGTCCCTCCTTGTCCTGGTTTCCATAAAACTCAGCTTCCTCACCACTCTATTGTGGTTGAGTCTGCAATGAGAAAGATTAGAAGTGCCAAGAGACATGCCTCTAATCCTCCAGGACGTGAATGTAGAATCCTGGATGCTTTTGGTAGAAGAGTCTTCCAAGCTTCCATGCTTGCTGCGAGAATTAATTCTTATAGTCTCTACATGGGAATGTTCTTAAAAGAAGTCACTGACCATTTGCAGACTTTAAGTCCTTTTATGTCTGACAATAAAAGGCAAGAATTTCTCTCTGGGCTCAAACATGCTCAGGATATCTCCAAATTCTCCAATCGTGCAGCTTTCGACTCCTTTGAATGCGTAAGCAGAGCCTCAGCTATAGCTATAGGTGCATAAGAATATAAGAACATAAGATATGCCATACTGGGTCAGACCAAGGTCCATCAAGCCCAGTATCCTGTTTCCAACAGTGGCCAATCTAGGTCATATGTACCTAGCAGTTTCCCCAAAAGACACAGGTTCTGCAATGCTTGTACTAGGTCAAGCATTGATATCCTGGGTCCCTTCTTGTCCAAACCTTTTTTAAACCCAGCTACACTAACAGCCTTTACTACATCCTCCGGTAACAAATTCCAGAGTTTGATTACACGTTGAGTGAAAAAAATATTTTCTTTTATTAGTCTTAAATAGTTTACCCTGTAGCTTCATTGCATGTCCCCTAGTCTTCCTATATTCTGATAACGTAAACAGTCGATCTACGTTTACCCGTTCCACTCCGTTCATTAATTTATAGACTTCTATCATATCTCCCCTCAGCGGTCTCTTTTCCAGGTTAAAGAGACCTAACCTTTTTAGCCTTTCTTCATAGGAGTATCCTTCCATCCCCTTTACCATTTTGGTGGCTCTTCTCTGAACCTTTTCTAATAACGCTATATCCTTTTTAAGATACGGCGACCAGAATTGCACACAATATTCAAGGTGCGGTCTCACCATGGAAAGGTATAGAGGCATTATAATATCTTTTGTTTTATTTTCCATTCCTTTCCTTATGATACCTAGCATTCTATTTGCTCTCTTGGCTGCCGCTGCACACTGGGCCGAGGGTTTTAACATGTTATCCACAATGACGCCTAAATCTTTTTCCTGGGTGGTGGTTCCTAATGTGGAACCTTGCATTGTGTAACCATAGTTTGGGTTGTTCTTCCCTAGGTGCATAACTTTGCACTTGTCCACATTAAATTTCATCTGCCATTTTGATGCCCAGTCTTCCAATTTATCAAGATCCTCTTGCAATTTTCCACAATCCTCTTGGGTTTTAACAACTTTAAATAGTTTTGTGTCATCTGCAAATTTGATAACCTCACTCTTTATTCCACTTTCCAGGTCATTTATGAATATGTCAAAAAGCAGCGGACCCAGCACAGATCCCTGGGGTACACCACTATTCACCTTTCTCCATTGGGAAAATTGGCCATTTAGCCCAACCCTCTGCTTTCTATCTTTTAACCAGTTCCTGATACACAGTAGTACACTGCCTCCTATCCCATGACTCTTTAGTTTTGCCAAAAGTCTCTGATGAGGGACCTTGTCAAAGGCTTTCTGAAAGTCCAGATACACTATATCAACCGACTCACCTTTGTCCACCTGTTTATTCTCACTTTCAAAAAAACATAACAGATTAGTAAGGCAAGATCTTCCTTGTCTAAAGCCATGTTGGCTGTCTCCCATTAGGCCATGACTATCTACATGCTGAGTAATTTTATTCTTTATGATGGTTTCTACCATTTTTCCAGGTACTGACGTGAGTCTCACCGGTCTGTAGTTTCCCGGATCACCCCTCGAATCCTTTTTAAAAATTGATGTTACATTGGCGATCCGCCAATCTTCAGGTATTAGAGATGATTTTAATGATAGTTCAGAGATTATTAATAGCAGGTCTGCAATCTCATATTTCAGTTCTTTCAACACCCTTGGATGTATACCATCCGGCCCAGGTGATTTGCTACTCTTCAGTTTATCTAATAGTTGTAATACATCTTCCCGATGTGTCGATATTTCCTTCAATTCTTCCGCACCTTTAAATACCACTTCAGTCATGGGTAACATCCCTACATCTTCCTCAGTAAAGACCGAAGCAAAGAATTCATTCAGTCTCTCCGCTATCGCCTTGTCGCCTCCTATTGCCCCTTTAACTCCTCTATCATGTAATGGTCCAACTGACTCTCTCACAGGTTTTTTGCTACGAATGTACTTGAAAAAATCTTTATTTCGCGTTTTTGCTTCCGCAGCAAGCTTCTTCTCAAATTCTCTCTTTGCCTTCTTTATCAATGCCTTGCATTTGACCTGCCAGTGCTTGTGCTGTTTCCAGGTTTCATCGTTTGGCTCTTTTTTCCATTTCCTGAAAGATGCTTTCTTGGCAACAACAGCCTCTCTGACCTCACCTTTAAACCATGCTGGCAGTTTTTTGGACTTCCTTCCACTTTTCTTAAAGCATGGAATACAGCTGGTCTGGGCTTCCAAGATAGTATTTTTCAACAACACCCAAGCTTGATGTAAGTCAAGCACGTAGGATTGCTTGGCTTCAAGCATCTGATTTGGAGACCTGGCTCCAAGATGAATTGGGAAATATCCCTTGTACAGGTGAAAATCTGTTTGGTAAGGCTTGGCAAGCAAAAGCCAATCAGATGGATGCTGAAAATTCTGCTTTGGATAGACTATCCAAATCTACAGCTGCTCCTACTAAGAAAAGGTTGTTCAAGAAAACCCCTTTTTCTAAAAAGGGAAGATCCTATCCTGCTTATAGTCAGAGAGCATCTTCTGCAGCTCAGTTCCCTTCCAAACGTCAGCAATCCTCCAAACAGACCAAGGCAAAGACTGCGAGGCCTGCTCCAGCCCAGCAGTCTCAGCCCCCTCAGGGCCTTTGTCTGCTAGAGAACTTAGCCTTCCTGGCTCTAGAAGGACCAGAGCCCTCCACCATTCCAGGAAGACTATGTCACTTTGCTCCCAGATGGGGGCAAATCACAGCAGAGCATTGGACACTCTCCATCATAAGAGAGGGGTACAAACTTCATTTTTCCAGCTTGCCCCCTCTCACAAGAGTGCACCAGTTCAATTCTCCAACCTCCCTCCTCAGCCTATTAGAGCAGGAGGTTGCCACTCTTCTAGCCCAAGGGGCAATAGAGGAAGTGCCTTCTCAACAACAAGGCACAGGGTTCTACTCCCCCTATTTTCTGATCCCAAAGAAAACAGGGGGCTTCAGACCCATTTTAGATCTCAGAGAGTTGAACAGATTCCTAGTCAAAGAAAAATTTAAGATGGTTTCTCTAGGAACTCTGCTGCCATACCTTCAGAGTCAGGATTGGCTTTGTTCTCTAGATCTCAAGGATGCGTACACTCATGTTCTCATCCATCCAACTCACAGAAGGTTCCTTTGGTTCCTTTTCCAGGAGAAGCACTATCAATACAGAGTGCTCCCTTTTGGCCTGGCCTCTGCACCAAGGGAGTTCACGAAGTGCATGGCAGTGGTTGCTGCTTTTCTGCGCACCCTGGGAATATTTGTCTTCCCCTATCTGGATGACTGGCTCATTCGAGCTCCCACTCAATCAGAGGCCCAGACTGCTCTGACCTGCACAATGCGTATCCTTCAATACTTAGGGCTGGTAATAAACATCCCAAAATCCAATTTGATCCCTACTCAGTCCATGGAGTTTATAGGGGCATTGCTGGATACCACAAAGGCAAAGGCCTTTCTTCCCCAGGCCCGCTGCCTTCGCTTGATGCAGTTAGCTTCTCAAGCAGAGTTGAAACCCCTTCTAACTGCTTGAGAGATGTTACAGTTGTTAGGCCACATGGCTTCCACCGTTCATGTGGTACCATATGCTCGCCTTCACATGAGAGCAGCTCAGTGGACTTTATCCACCCAATGGACCCAGGCATTAGGCTTTCACTGAAGATGTGGACTGGTTTGTCATGCTCGTATATCATCGTAACCTGCTGTTCCTTTTCTTTCTCCTCCTCTTGTCTTTTTGACTGTGTCTGTCCTCTATTCTGTCCTATCTCATAAATGGCGTTCCTTTCATATTTTCTCATATGATAGATTATTGTAAACCGCTCTGATGCTTCGGCCTGAGCGGTATATCAAATGTATAAACATAAACATAAAATAGCAAACACAAGTCGCCTCATTTTGTCCCTCCAATGGTGGAAGTCCCCTCAAAACCTCTTGCTGGGGTGTCCTTTTCAACAGCCTCTACCCCAGGCAACTCTTACAACAGATGCTTCTCCAATGGGCTGGGGAGCTCATCTTCACAACCTCTCCACCCAGGGCATCTGGTCCCCACAGGAGACTTGTCTCCACATCAATCTCTTGGAACTCAGAGCAATCTTCCTTTCTCTACGAGTTTTCCATACCCTGCTCAGCCACAAGACAGTCCTTGTCCACACGGACAATCAGGTAGCTATGTTCTACCTAAACAAGCAGGGGGGAGCTGGCTCTCTGTCGCTTTGCAATGAAGCTCTGCGACTGTGGGCCCTCGCCAGAGAGCATCACATTCATCTTCTGGCAGTCTATCTTCCAGGGGTTCAAAACTCTTGGGCAGACAGACTCAGTCGAGTTCTGCTTCCACACGAGTGGTCCCTACATATGGATCAGGTGTCAAAAATCTTTCAAATTTGGGGAACCCCGGACATAGACCTCTTTGCAAGTCCGTGGAATGTCAAACTTCCCCGGTTCTGTTCCAGAACTCCGGCTCAGGGGGCTCAGGCAAGGGATGCTTTCCTCCTTCACTAGGGTCAAGACTTCCTGTATGCCTTTCCACCCATTCCCCTAATTCCCAAAACCCTATTCAAGCTTCAGAGAGACAGAGGCCACATGATTCTCATAGCTCCACATTGGCCATGGCAAGTGTGGTACCCTCTGCTTCTACATCTCTCTCAAGCTCCCTCCCTAGAGTTAGGGTCTGCTCCAGACCTCCTCTCTCAGGAGGACAGAAAATTGTGGCATCCCAATCCCCAGTCTCTGCATCTCAGGGCTTGGTTGCTGAAGGCCTAGATCTCCAGGATCTTCCTCTTTCTGAACAAGTGAAAGATTTTCTTTATGCTTCCAGAAAACCTTCCACTAGACGTTCTTATGCCTTCAAGTGGAAACGGTTTACCATCTGGTGTTCGGGAAGGGGTCTTAACCCCCGGTCAATACCTCTGGAATCCTTGCTGGAGTATCTCCTGCATCTGTCTAATGCAGGCCTTAAGACAAATTCAGTAAGAGTCCATCTGAGTGCTATTGCAGCTTCACTCAAGCCTCTAAATGGACAACCTGTTTCCTCTCATCCCCTTGTAGCAAGGTTCATGAGAGGCCTCCTTTTAACAGAGCCTCCCATTAGACCACCACCGGTGGCATGGGACTTAAATTTGGTTCTTGGTCAGCTTATGAAGCCGCCTTTTGAACCTTTAGCTACTACCTCCTTGAAATACCTTTCTTGGAAGATTATCTTTCTCATTGCAATCACATCAGCACGCCGCATCAGTGACTTGCAAGCACTAGTAGCTAATCCACCTTATACAAGGTTCCATCATGACAAGGTGGTCCTTAGGACTAATCCACATTTTATGCCTAAGGTGGTCTCGCCTTTTCACCTCAACCAAGAGGTCTACCTACCTATCTTTTTTCCAGGGCCTCATGCATCAAGTGCAGAGAGGAATCTTCATACCCTGGACTGTAAAAGAGCTCTGGCTTTTTACTTACAAAGGACACAGCAACATAGAAGGTCTTCCCAACTCTTTGTTGCTTTTGATCCTTCTCATTTGGGACAACCAGTCTCCAAGAGAACTCTTTCCAACTGGATTGCCCAATGTATTTCTTTCGCCTATCAGAGCAAGAACATTTCTCTGGAGGGCCATGTCACAGCTCACAATGTGAGAGCCATGGCAGCCTCAATGGCTCATCTGAACTCTGTGTCTATTGACGACATCTGCCGAGCAGCCACTTGGGCCTCGGTTCATACCTTCACAGCCCATTACTGCTTAGACAAGGACTCCTGCCGGGATGCCTTGTTTGGTCAGGCTGTTCTCAAACACCTGTTTCATGCTTAATCAACTCCTACCCACCATCACTCATGGGATGCCAGAGATCCAGGTGGTGAAGTGTAGCCCTGTCCCAGGGACACACAACTTCTGGGCTCTCTCCCTGGCATCAAAAGCTAGGGAGTCCCCATATGTGAAGACTCATTCCTGCTTGTTCCTGTAACAGGTGATCTCTGGGAGTAGCAGGAATAAGTCTTCACAACCCACCCACCTCCCCTAGGAGTTGTCTCTCTCTTTCTATCTCTCTTCCTTTCCCTCTCTCTCCCTCTTTGTGTCAGCTATAAAACTCAACTGAGGAGAGACAGTTGGAAAGGCGGGAAGGCAGCACGCAGGCGCTGTGGGATGCTCCCAAAAGCTTTCTGATTGGATGCTGGGGAGCGTTCCCACGCAGGCTCCGTCGGTACCGACGTACCCATATGTGAAGACTTATTCCTGCTGTTCCCAGAGATCACCTGTTACAGGTAAGTAACTGTGCTCTCTGGGAGAGGGGAATAGGAAGGAGTGGTGGACAAGTCAGAAGCATGAGCCACTTCAGGCAATCATGTAGAAACTCCTTGACAAGCAGCCAAATAAGCCTATCCCTGCCTGACATCCAAATCCCATGGGTGACATCATACATGTGCTGGAAGATAGAATATGGCATCAAGGCAGAGAGACATTTTCTCTGAGGCTTTCAGAGAGAGAAGGAATCCCATGCTGATTTGTTCCAGTGCTTGAGCAAAAAAGTCACAGTTTAGAAGACGTTAAAAAAAATAAAGAAAATTATCCAGAGTGTACACACCACACAGACAAGTAGAGAAAAGTGTGCTTTTAAGGTCACTGGGTGATGTATGACAGAAAGTGTTTACTTTATGACTAGTGAGGGAATTAGTACGCTTACAGGGAGGGGCACTGGGAGAGACAGGGTTAGTGAGTGAAGCACATCCTTTATGAAAAGCAGAGAAAAGGTACGCTTGCTTTCCAAGGTTGTCAGCATTGTTACCTGTTTCAGGCAGGGAAGAGGACCAGTGTGTATGGGAGAGAGAGGTTGATTGAAAGCTTAATGTATCTATCTCACAAGCATACAGATAGAAGTGATTTCTCTTACTGACTAGCTGTTGGTCCCTGTTGGAGACATGGTACTGCTGGACAATTTAAATCAATGTCTTGCTGACATTTTGAGTTGGTTTACAGCAAACAGGATAAAACAGATTCTAATTCACTTGGATTCAATTTGGTTCTCTACGAAAAAAACATCGTCCTCCTCAACTCCAGTCAACAGATCAATTATTGGTGTCTTGGTCATAGTTACTACTTTGGGAATTTTCTTAGATGGTCAGTTCACTTTTTCTTCACGGATTTCTCTTTCAGTTAAGAAATCTCTTCATGCATTCTGAATGATTTATTCTTTGCAGTCCTCGTGGATCGCCAGTGATTTATGGACCTTGCTACATATGCTAGTAATTAACTGATTGGACTACTGTGATTCCTCGTATGCTGCCACACTCCAAGCCTCTTTGCAGCAAATCCAATTGATTCAAAATATACCCATAAAGTTACTTTAATAGAAAGACATATGATTATGTGATACCTTTATTGAAGGAGAAGCATTGATTCCCTATTTCTTGGAGTATTAAATTAAAAATCCTCCTCTTGATTTTTTGTTAACTGTTGATACAGGCTCATGTTTCTTTGTCACCATTCTTAATTCCTTATTTACCATCCAGAGCATTGCATCCTTCTCAGAAGAGACAACTTTTGTCTCCTCTCTATCAGTTTTATAGTTTGAAAGCTCTATGATGTGCTGCCCTCTGTTCAATGGCCCTCTTCTTGCATAACTTGTTTCCTTTAGAGTTCAGGTTGGAGACCTTTTTTAGTAAATTCAAAAAAGGAGTAAATTTGTGGCTCTTTGTTAAGGCCTTTCAATGTCACCGAGGCTGGTGAGAACTTGGGTTCTATATAGAGATTTATTTTTGTTTCTTGAGTGTCTGTCCTCACTTGCCGGCTGATGCAGAAAGACCAATGCGCCCTTTACGCGAAGATAACGCAATTTATAAGCAGAAGTTCCACCAGGCCAAATGCAGAAAAGAGACTGATGCATGCATAAATATCAAAGGAAAAGCAAGCGCACACAGTAATGCCGTCATCTGCGTCAAACTTCCCCTCAAATGATCCAGGCATCGGGGAAAGCCCCCCAATGCCTTCAGAATACTGTTAGGACGCATTTACAAATTAGCCACGCAGTGCCTCTGTTTCTCTGGGAGAGCATGCCAAACATGTGCCGACTTTTGTGTGCATGTGTTTGGCTTGCTCTTCCACTTCAACGCGTGGCTAATTTGCATATGCGCCCCTTTCTAAATGCCAGTGCTGAAGTCGTGCGCTATTGGTGCGCTATATAGAGCATACCGAGTTGATAGTGTGCAACTTCAGAGCCAGCTTTCTGCATCGGCCCGTTAGACTGTAATCACTTTCATTTGTTTTAGTATTATTTTATGATGTCTTTTTTTTCTTGTACAGTTCATATTGTAAATTACTTTTCTGATCATAGTTTTTGATTAGCAGTATAACAAATTATGCAAATAAATACATGAATGAATGAAAAGCCTTGTAATATGATAAAACAATAGAATAGCATAAAATAAATAAGATCCCTATAGGATTTTTTTTTATCTTCAAAGCTTAATCTTGTTTTCAGAGAGTTTTCCACTTACAGCGTGCTGAAAGGCTTCGCCCATCTGACTGAAATAGCAGCAGGAGAGCACTAGTGACTGAAGAGATCTCCCACGCTCTTCAACCTGTATACTACCACTACTTTGAATTTCCAAAGTGCTGTCAGGTTGGGCAGCATAGTGAGGACATACAAGAGGCAATCCCTGTTTCTGGAGGTTACAACCTTATGAGATCTCATCATGATGCTTAAGAAGGGTAGATGTGGAAATGGTAATATAAGGAAGGGAAGGAAGGCAGGTGAGATGCCTGAAACAGCAGCGACAAAAGTGTGGAGGACGAGACGAGGATTTCTAGGAGTATGCCTATTCCCTTCTGTAGACCATCATTCAGATTAAGGAGAGCTTTCTTAAAGAGGAGACTAGCAAGAACAACAGCTTCCAGTACAAATGTGAAAGGGCAGATGTCCGGTCCCTTCACTGCAGAGGTGACCCAGGGTGAGAAGATAGGAGAGAGGCAGCAGATAAAGGCAACAGAACGAGCAGCAGGTACACCCTGTTCCCTACTAAGAAATGTCTGTTGCTGGTGAATATGATGAACCCTCATAGGCAGTATTTGCATCAGAATCATTAGATGGTGAAAGATTAGTTGTCAGAAAGGCTCTTGAACATCTTGTGGTCAAGTGTTGAGGAGGTAGGAAGTGATATTGGCATTGTCAGAGACAAGAGCACCCTATAGGTAGAGTGGACAGTAGGGAGTGTGAAGGATCCTCCTGCCCTTTCATCCCCTACTCCGCCCTCAGTTCCAGGTCTAGCTCGAGCAGCAGCAGAAATAGCAGTAGCCGCTCCTCAAGGAAGTAAAGAGGAGATCTCATAAAATCTCAGAGGTGTGGAGGCATTTTAAGGAGCCTCAGGATCCATGAGATATGCAGGATGCCATTACTGTAGGAAGAATTTATAATGTGTCTATTTAAACCTGAAGGGACTTAACACGAGTAACATTATATCTCACAATGCCACTCACTAATGCAAGATCATTGAGGATGCACAAGGGAACTGAATCGAGGAAGCCTCAGCACAGGGCACATGGTTCATTCGTGGCTGTGATACACACAGCTTCAAACTGTTCCACACCCAATTTATCATTCATGGGCTTCTGCAAAATGTTTGATAAATCAGGTGTAGATAGACCCATTATGCCCACCATTTATATAATTCCTAAGATGCATAAATCTTTGGTTAATCTTCCCGGCCAGCCCATTGTTTCCGCAATTGGTTCGCTTTTGGAACCGATTTCTCAATTAATGGATGTTATTTTAAGACCATACATTATTAACATGTGGTCCTATGTGCGGGACTCATCACATGCAATAGAAATTCTCTCTAGATTTGTTGATTTGGGCCCTCAAGTCTTACTTGTTACACTGGATGTCGAATCCCTATACACAAATGTACCGCAATTAGAAGCATTACGCATTATTGAAGAATTACTTCATGAGAGGCAAGGGTTTAATCGGATGTCCACTTCCTTTCTTCTAGCATTAACTGAAATTGCATTATGTAAAAGCTATTTTTGTTTCAGGGATTTGTATTACCAACAGATTAAGGGTGTAGCTATGGGATCCTCTATGGCCCCAGACATTGCTAATTTATACATGTACAAATTTGAGGAATGTTTTTTTAAAGAATCACCCGTCTATGTCAAGTGTTAAGTTATGGATTAGGTACATTGATGACATTTTAATTATATGGGATGGTTCCTTGGAGGATTTGTCGGCATTTAATGTATGGATCAATGGATTGGATGAGAACCTTAAGTTTCAGTTGACATACGATCCAGTACAGATTCCATACTTGGATCTGTTAATTAGAAGAGAGGGGAGTGGCCTTAGCACGATGTTATATAGGAAACCTACTGATAGGAATCAGTTATTGCATTACACTAGCTTTCACAATCTGGCTCTTAGAAATAATTAACCTATTGGGCAATTTTTGAGAATTAAACGTATATGTACCACAGACTCTGAGTTTGAGTGACAGGCTTCGGACCTAAAAAATCAATTTGAGGCCCATCAGTATCCCCAACGATGTATAAATAGGGCATATGTCATAGCACGCAATACCCCACGCACGGATTTATTGAAATCACAAGACAAGGTTACTCGAGCTAAGATAGTATGTCCATTATTGTATTCTCTACAGTCTTGGAATATTGTTTCTATCCTCCAGAAGGAGTGGCATCTGGTACAGGCCATTCCTGGCTTTCAGGACATCTCACTTGTGATAGCTCACAAGCGCAATGTCAATTTGCGCAACCTTCTAGTCCCATCCGCTTTTACAGAGAGGAAGAAGCTGTCTACACATAAGGGTCAATATCAATGCAGTCATTGTTCAGTTTGTGTTAATGTGTTACCGGTACGGAAGGCATTCGTTCATCCTGTTACACAAGTTAAATTTTATATTCAAGATTTTGCAAATTGTGATACCACACATGTTATTTATGTTATTAAATGTCTGTGTAATTTGTTGTATGAAGGCAAGACTATTCGGCCTGTCCGCGTGCGTGTTGTGGAACATAAGAGCTATATTAATAGGAAACTAATTGATAAGCCTCTTGTTCAACATTGGATGGAAAAAGGACATAGACTCACGGATTTAAAATTCTTTGTTATTAAGAAGGTCATTCATAATTGGAGAAGAGGTGATATTGATAAAACACTTCTCCGGTTAGAACAGAGATATATATTTTCTCTCAACACATTAGTTCCCTATGGATTAAATTCAGAATGCGATTTTTCTGTATTCCTCTGATGGTTCTTACATTCCATTCATTAACTCTGGTAACCCGGAGGCCCGCCTCGCCCTCCACACCTTCCTGCTAGCACCCCAATTGCCATCTTTCCTTAACGCATAATAAACACACAACACTTTTAACATGGTACAACTTTGGTCGCAGCTTTATTTACCAATTTAATACATGTAATAACCGCCACAACATGGGCAACCAACCTTAATCTCACCCCCCACCCCCATACCGGACGATGCCCCCACCCGCCATACTATTAGCAAGGCGGAACATCCTCCTCACCACCCCCCACCGCCAGCCTCGCCATCCTAGTAGCAAAGGCCGGCCCTCACACCCACCTACCGGGCCGAGACCCCAACCGGGATGTCTCGCCCCCACCCCCGGGGAGCCCTTCACTCCCCACAGCTCCTAAATCAGTTAGCACTCCCGCCGCTTCAGCGAGCGCTGGCTCTCTACCCCGCCACCGGCACGAGGTAACTACTTATCCTTGCGCCGACCCACCCCAATAAAGCTGCGACCAACCACCTGCTCCAGAATCTCCTGCCAATCGTTCAAGAGCAGATCCTGTCCCACCGGAGACAAGTGAACACCATCCGTGCGGTAGAGTCCCGCACAATGCACATCCACCCAAGAGTGTTGAACCTGCCAGCCACCCGCCTGTTGGACCCATCGCCCAATTTGACGGTTAACTTTGACAAGGCCTCGGGACCACCGCCGCTGAGACTGGCAGGCCGGGCGCTGGATAATATCCGACCAGATGATCGCCACCTCCGGCCACTCTTCCTGCAGCACTCGAAGGTCCCGCTGAACCGCTCGGATGAGCTGCCGGCACGTCCAACCGGACAAATCGTTGCCACTCAGATGGATCAGGATCCCCAACGGACGCCTCCGTTGATCCGCCGCTCGCGGCACCACAGGAAGGAAGTGCCACCACCGCATGCCGCGCTCTCCCATCCACCGCAACCGCTGGTTACGGACCGCCAGGTCGAGATGCACTCCGAGCGGGCGTCGCACAGCCCGCCTCTCCGCCCAGTAGACAAAGGAGTGCCCGACGATCCACCACTCGCCAGCTGAGGACGCACCCACAGCGCCGTTCCGGGAAAGCCGCCGCAGCAGTCCACCTGTAACAGAAAACAAATCATGAAACACCCCCCCCCCCCGGGCGCCACCCATCAAACCTGGTCGGGCCGAACATAGCCCGAATAAGCCCCAGAACGCCACCCCCCAATGCGTTGAATCACCCCACCATCCAGTCCCGCTGCTGCTGCGCTCGTCGCCGCACCGATACGGAAAGAGTGCGAGGCGAACTGCCGTTCAGGGCACCCCAACCGCCGCAGGGCCAAGCGCAGCACCGCCATGAACTGATACTGGGTGACTGGCCGCTCGTCCAAGTGACGGAAAAATTGGCCCACCATCGAAGGGCGCAACCGGTCATACACCCGCAAATTGTGCACCGAGCAAGACGACAACCCCGGGGTCGCCTGCAGCACCACCCGCCGGCCCCTACCCATCTGGTCCGTCTTGGACCGCGGCAGGTAAATCCGCACAGCGGAGTGCCCCACTGCCACATGTTGAACAGCCAAGCCACCAACATCGTCGCCCCTCCATGAACGAGGCATGAGCTCACTCACCCGAAAGGCTCCGAAGAAGGCCGTAACAAACAAAGCACGAAACAACACCGCCTCGTACTCCGTCGCCGCCACCTCCTCCAAAACCCCCCAGATCCGCAAGAGCAGCTCATGGGTGACTGGGCGCCGCCAATCCCTCACCGAGGGCCTCTCCCGCCCCCAACCAGCCAGCAGCCGCGTCACCAAGAACGACCCACCCGGGTTCCCCCAGCCCGCGGCCTTACTGAAAAAGGAGAAACCCGCCAAAGCAGACCGGACCGACGACCGCGACCAACCCTGCTCCTTCGCCCAAACTATGAAGGGAGGAGTAGCCTAGTGGTTGGGACAAGGTACATCAGGCCGGAAGGTCGGGGGTTCAAATCCCACTAGAGGACAGCAACCTTGGGCCAGAAGGACTGGGGTTTCTAGTCCCACAGATGCTCCTTGTGGTCTTGGGCAAGCCACTTAACCCTCCACTGCCCATGTTCCCTGTAAGTATTAGTGTATGTGTCTCCTATCCCCACGTGTTAAATGTATCCCCCAATTGTGTTGTGACCGCTTTGATTGAAGGATAAGGCGGTATACAAAAACTGTCTAAATAAATAAAATAAATAAATAAATGAATGAACCCCCCAACTGATCGCCAATCCTCCCACCACACCAGCCCCTCTCCCGCAAAAAGGCCCGCACCTTGTCATACCCGCGCCGATAGGCGGCCCACGTACCTGGAGCCACAGAAGACTTCAACAACCCTGTCAGTCCAGGGTCCCAATCCGCCAAAGGTTCCCCGGCACCGGTGTCGCCACCGCGTCCGCTCCCGGGGCCAACACCCAAAACTGCGCCCACTGGAAACGAGACAAAGCGTCAGCAATAGAATTTTGCACCCCCGGAACGTGGCGCGCCCGTGCAGTAACATTGAGGCGCAAGCAAGCCAAGACCAAGACTCTCATTAACGCCATCACCCGCGGACACCTGGGAGAATGCCGATTGATAACCTGCACCACCGCCGCATTATCACACCAGAAAACCACTTTCCGGTTCCGTAACTTCTCGGGCCACACCCAAAACGCCACCACAATCGGAAATAACTCCAAGAAGGTAACGTTCCGCGTCAGGCCCGCCTCCGCCCAGTACACCGGCCAGGCCTCAGCACACCACGAACCCTGACAATACAAGCCGAACCCCGCACCGCTCGCCACATCTGAGAAGAGCTGTAAATCCCCGTTGGACATCTCCGCCGATTGCACCACGGCGCAACCGTTGAAATCTGAAAGAAACGCCCCCAACACCTGCAGATCCTCTCGCATCCCAGCCGACACCCGAATACGATGATGTGGTTTCCGCACCCCTACCGTAGCCAGGGACAGCCGCCGGGCAAACGGCCGCCCCATCGCGATCACCCGACAGGCAAAGTTCAAGTGCCCGACCAGCGCTCGCAACTCCCGCAACGTGACCTTCGCAGCCGACCCCACCGCGGCAACCAGCGCTTTCAGGTGCTTCACCTTATCTGCTGGCAAGCGGATCTCGAAGGCGACGGAATCAATTTCAATCCCCAAGAAGGACAGGCACGTCACCGGGCCCACCGTCTTATCAACCGCCAACGGAATCCCAAACTCCACCGCCATCTCCTCGAACTGCCGCAACAAGGTCGCGCAAGTCGCCGACTGCGCCGGACCCACAAACAAAAAATCATCCAGGTAATGCACGATAGAGCGACAACCAGCTCTCTGAGCTTAGACCCAATGCAAGAAGGAACTAAAGGTCTCAAAATAGGCGCAAGATATCGCACAGCCCATCGGCATGCACCGGTCAAAGTAATAGCGCATCAAACTGAAAGCCGAGCAAGGGAAAAGCAGACGGGTGAACCGGCAACAACCGAAACGCGGATTCGATGTCCACCTTCGCCATCAGAGCCCCTGCACCACACTGTCACAGCAAATCCACCACAGCATCAAAGGGGGCATACCGCACCGAGCAGCACTCCGGCGGGATATGATCATTCACCGAATCCCCCGGCGGAAAGGAGAGGTTGTGTATCAATCGATACTTCCCCGGCTCCTTCTTGGGAATTACCCCCAGCGGTGATACGACAAAGGGGGAAAATGGTGGGTGGACAAACGGCCCCGCTACTCAGCCTAGCGCACATTCCGCCGCAATCTTACCCCGGGCCACCTCCGCCAACTGACGCACCAAGGCGGAATTACGGGCCGTAACGCCCGAGATCGCACCCTGATACGGAACACGAAATTCCTCCGTAAACCCCAACCACAACTCCCGCGCCGCCCTCCCATGCCGACCCTTCCCATAAAGCTCCAACCACGGCCACGGAGCCCCGGCGTCAATGGGGGTAGGCGCCAACCCCCACCGCAGCCCCTCATTTACTCCCCCCTGTGGTTCCCGACACCCCCTTCCTACTGCACTTCGCTGCCGAGTGACCACCCCCGCAGATCGAACAGGCGTGTCGGAACTTGCAGTCCGAGAAGGGGCAGGAAGATTTATTAAATCGCCAACACACATCCCTGCCCTGCCCTCCACTGGGTGCTCCGGGGACCGCACCCGCCGCACGAAAGGGCCGCAAACCGGCCACCATCGGCTGCCCACCGACCTTCCCTTGACCACCGCCACCCCCCCCCCCCCTACCCCTTTCTTGGCTGACATCTGCGTCAGCCATAAATTAATATCGCGTGTCCCCCATGACAGCTGTGCATTCTCCTCCATTCGATCCCGGAATTCCTCATCATAATTGAGCCAAGCCCAACCGTCATGCGCCTGTGACGCCGCCAGGATGGCATCCGCGTACGCCAACAACTCCCCATACAAGGCCGGCTCCGAGTGCCCGCAGACACTCGCCAAACGCAAAAAAGCCCAGGTCCAATTCAAGATATTCCGGGAAACCTTGCGCACCCTCCCCGCCTTCTTGTCCTCCTTACGCTTCTTGCGGCTCTCGCCTGAACGCTTCCGCCCCTCCAAAAGCCGAAAAATATCGATATACCGCCGCTTCCGGATGCACCTCCGCAACTTGTGGGGCACACTCTCCCAAAGCTCTGCGCAACGCACCACTGCGGGCCCAACCCCCTCCCCCTGCCCCCGCTCCGCCACCGCCTCCTCGGACAAACTCCCACTGGTCGAAGAGGACGACGACGACGAAGCCCGTCAACAACGACGCCCATGCCACCGTTTAGCTTTGGCCTTGTGCCCCACTGCCGCCAATGCCCCGCCTACCGGTCCCCCACTTTCCCCGTTACCCATGATCCCCCCCGACTCACCTTCGGCAACTCGTCCGCCATCCGCAGGCACCACCACGGCCGGATTAGCCACCTCCACACTCTGCACCGACGCCGCCATCCCGCTTCCCGCCGTCACAGGCGCAGACACTCCGCTCGCCGGAACCTGCAGAGGAAAAACAGTACCCACCGTAGCAGTACCCATCCCATACTGCCTGGCCCCCCACGAAGCCCCCCCCCGTGCTGCCACCCAGAGGTACCTAACCCCCCCGCCACCCAATGCGACCCGTCCCACAACGGCGGACCACCCGCCCTGGCCACGCTCGCCCCCGCCCATTCCCAAAAACCAGCCCCCCAATGCCCCAGGGACAAAATTGGCCCCCCCAGGCATGCCCCTCCCATACGGATAAGGCATGGCGGGCCCGCCCGGATACCACAGCCCGGACCCACTAAACCCAGGCAAACCCATAGGGGGCCGCGGAAGTCCGAAGTCCGCAGCCTGCTCACCCCGGGACCCAACCCCACCCCCTACCAGAGCCTGCCCCGAGCCCTCCTGCGAGGCTAGCACCGCGCCCAGGGCCCCATGGACTGCCCCCCCCCAGAACCTCCCCAGGAGCCGCCACGTTGCCTGCCGCAGCAGGGGCTCGATGACGTCCCCTCCCCCTTGAGCCATCCCCCACAGCCACCGGGCGAACGAGCCCACCCCAACCTCCCCCCCCCGTGCAGCCCGAGCCCCCTGCACCCCCCCACGAACACCCCGAGACCGGGTCCGAACTCCCTCTCGCCCCTGCTTGTTGGTCCCAGACCTCCCCATGCCGCCCCCCCCATTACACAGCCCTCAGCCCCACTAAAGACCCCCCCCACCTGTGTTCCCCCCCTTGCGGTGTCCAGACGTCTCATGGTTAAGTTATGTAGGTGGTTTTTTTTGTTTTTTTTTATTGCTGATAGTGTTGTCGAAAGTGCCGTGCTCCCCCCCTCACCCGTAGCTCACCGAGCCGCTGCCGCACACCGGGCCAACCGCCCCCGCTGCCGCAACCTTCTCCACATCCCCAGAGCACCGCCAAACACGCCCGATCCAAAGTGAGGAGCCGCCGAAAAGGCCGAGCCACGCGGCTCCTCGCAACACCACCCCCCACTTTTCCCCTCAGCAGCCAATGGGATCGCTTCTCGCGACTGCGAAAAGCGATCCCCATGGCAACAGGCACCAAGCCCTCGCGCTCCCTCCCCCCGCACCACCCAACACGTGACGAGGGCCGAGGCCGGGCCCGGGCCCGAGTTACCGTCGGCCGCGGGACCAGCCCGGAGGCCTCATCATTTATTTATTTATTCAGTATTTATTGCTTTTAATTGTGTCCTTTAGATATATATTTTTTATGGTTCCTTTTAAAAAAAGTGGGTTTATTTATGGCTGCAATGTAAGTTATACATTTTATGTGATGGCTTGATTTGCGTCATGAAGCCCGTGTGTTTTTGGTTTGCCTATTTATAGGCTGTTTCTATTGAGATATAAAAGGATAGTATTTCCCCCCTTTTCCTTATTCGTTTCACTTCTTATACATACAGAAATATACTACCTGTGTCCTTCGCTTGTCCTTTCATTTTAACGATGTGTCTGGTCCTTCATCAAATATGGTCGGGTCTGACATGCGTTTTTTCGTATTCCTCTGATGGTTTTAGGTTTTATATTTCATTCATTTATTTACTTATTTATTTATTATTATGTTACTTGTGTTTTTTAAGGTATTTTTTTATGGTTTCTGAGGGTATATTTATGATTACAATGTAAGTTTATATGTTTCATTGCGATGGCTTGTTTTGCACCATGAGCCCCTTTGGTTTGCTTGTCCGGGTGTGCATTTTACGGCCGTCTGTATTGAGATATAAAAATAATTGTTCTTTTTCCTCATTTTATGACCTTTTATATATACAGAAAACACACAACTGGTGCTCTTGTTTTTTATTGATTTTGACGGTGGATCCACGGTCCTCCTTTGTGCATGGTTTTTATTCACCGTTTCCTTCACACATGTAAATATTCTTTTTATAGTTTTTCTTATATGTGTAGGTGGTTCCCAAGGCACTACATGTCTTTTTTATGTATTCAACAAGGTTTTTTGTAATTATTTCACGTTTTTATTATTGTTCATTTTCCCGCGGTTCTGTAGACTATTTAGAGAGCACATGCGTCCGTGATTTTTCAATTCACACAAGAACACCGCCGTGCTCCTGGTGAGCTGTTTATTTCCATTTTCATTGTAAGGTACGAGGCTCCCCCTTTTTATTTTTAGAAGACTAGTTCTGTAATTTTGGTTCCTCTTCCTGGTGCAATTCACACAACCTCTTTTCATTTGCAGCGGTACCCTTGCTGGCTTTATTTGGAATATCCATTCATGCGGTTGGATTATTCATCCTCCTTGCTGGCGGTTTAGTAATACCGTGTGCGATTATTAATGAGAGTGTCTAACAGTTCATTTACGGTACATATTTTGTTTCTATCAACATTTTTTATTCAAGTGTTTGCTTTTACTTTAGGCGCTCCTTTGTTTTTTCCCCCACACCCCTTTTTTTGTTTCAATTTTGTGGTTTTTATAGCGGTTTCCATGTTTTCATGTTTACATTTTGATATTTTTTATTCACATTCATTGTTTTTATTAGATTTATTATTTTACAGCATATTGTTTATTCATCATCTCACAGCAGATTGATTATTCTGTGCTGTGCTAGCACTTGGTCCAAGGTAATTGGCCTCTAATTTATTTCCTTGTTTCCGGTTCTTAGCTCCTGTTTTCTTCGCTCCTGCTTCCCTGTCAGTAGTTTACATAAGTATAAACCCCCCCCTGTTTTGAGTGGTATATGAATCACACTCCCTTTTGGATTTCTCCTTTTTAAAGTTCTTAAAGTTTTATTATATTTATGTATACATTATCTGATGGTTCTTTATCTTTTATATGCCTCCATAACTGTACAAGAGTTCATGATTTTGCATGTTCCTTATGATATTGTTATTTATTTCTTGTTCATATGTGGTTTTTATTATGTATATTTATTATTTATTATTATCATTTTAAATTTAATTGTTACTATGATGGTTTTATGAGTTATCTATTTAATTATTTATTTATTTATTAATACAATATGACTTTTTGTGTGGTGTATTTGATTATTTTGTCATGCATTAATTTATTATTACCTGTGCTCACTCTTTTTTCCTCTTTTATCATTCATTGTTCTTTATTATGGTTTTAATTATTTATTATTGTTGAATTTATGTTTATTGATATACTTTTACTGTTTTTATTTTGTTTTTATCTTTTAATTTGTTTTTGTAGTTTGTGGTGTGCCTCACCCCTGATGAAGTATCCACGAAACAGGGCCTGTGTTGGGTTTGGCCCCCCTTTTTTATTATATAAGGACCAATAAAAGTTTTGTACACTGCCTACGTTTTTCGTCTTGGTGATTACTGTAGGAAGGCCATTAGTAGAGGGAAACTGATGGGACATGTTAACAGCAGCAGCATGCAGCGTCCTTTACAGAAATAGCACCCTTTTCCAGCTCAGTTCAAGAGAGAGTGCTGATCTTAGGCTGGGAACTCCTTTATCTGGCAGAAGAAATAGCAATGACAGAAAAGCTACAGAAAAAAGGAAATCTGTTTCCCGAGTGGAATCTTCAGCCTCTTCCCCCAGTTAGGTGGCATACAAGCAGCCCTAATGTGCATCAAAGCAAGTCACTGTGGGAAAGATGGGATGGTGTTCAAGAGCACTATCATGGAGAAGGTGGCAGGCAGCATTGAAGGTGCGACACGGTGCAATGAGGAAATGATTATTTCAATGATCAGCTCCTTGAGGTAGTTGAGAATGTCAAGTTTAATAGTTCCCGATTATCAAGCACCCTGCAGGGAAACTTCTAGTAAGTAGATGATCCTCTTATGTATAAGCAATTGCGTGGCCAGTGCAGGTAGACTGCCTTTTTTGGTTCTTAAAATTCTCTCCCCACGATGTACAGAATAATCACTTGACACTGACACTTCTGTTATTAACGCCATTCTTGTATTCTTCTCCCTTGCCTATATCTGGTTTTCCTCTATTGCCTCAGGTTAAGACTTAGTTTGTAAGCCCTCTGCAAACAGAAGAATACCCTACTGTACCTGAATATAGCTCATCTTGAACTCGTGAGAAAAGGCATGAACTAAATTCAATTCCCTTTCCCTTTCCCCTTTCTTGCATCAAGATTCTTATCAGTTGGCATGGTAATGACCCAGATTAACAACCCTTTTCATGCTCCGTAGTTCTCTTCGAGTTATTATCCCAGTAATTTTCCAGTATGGAAATGACAGTGTTTACAAAATTTCTATTGAATGAGATATGCTAACTCCAGACTTCTCCAACATCTTAGATTGCTTCTCAGCCACCTCCGACTTCCTCACAAGCCTGAACCTAGCAGTAAACAGCAGCAAAACTGAAGTATTACTAGTCACAAGAGACTCTTCCTTCATTCCCTTCCCTCCCCAAAAAAGCTCAGGCTTCAACATACTGAACTCACAATACAAGACGAAGTCAAATATGTAGGGATAATTCTTGACAGAGACCTCAACATGCACTCCCATATCAAGAAAGCAGCCAATAATGCATACCTTAAAATGAAATCGCTCCACTACCTACGACCCGTACTAACCATGAGGATTACAGAACAGTATTTCAATTATCATAACACCACACCTAGACTATGGGAACATATTGTTCCAAGGCCTTCCAAAACATGTACTCTAACCACTCTACCTAACTCAAAACACCGCTGCTAGAATCCTAACAGGCACCTTGAGACATCAACAGATTACATGTATCCTCAAGAGCTTACACTGGCTACCAATAATCCAAAGTCATTATGACTATTCACAAGATTCTGCACAACTCCGCAGCCCGTTGCCTTGACTCACTCATCAGAAAACCACCTGCTATAAGGGCGCAAAGATCATCAAATCAAAACCTACTAGCCACCCCACCTCTAAAGACAAAATGCTCCCAGCAAACAATCAACAGCGTTTTCCTTTTTCGCTCCCATAATCTGGAACTCACTCCTAGATCACATAAGATCAACGCAGACTGCACAGGACCTGAAGAAAATACTAAAAATCGACCTCTTCAATGAACAGTATAGCCCCAATGATATCACATAACATCTCACAGCTTACTTTGTATCACACCAAATTGTAATATACCATTCCCCTGTTTTGTTAAACCTAGTTGACTTCTCCCTGTTTGATGTAACTGCATCTCAATGGAGTTTCCTTGTTCTTGTTCTATGTAAACTGCTTTGGCTATAGGTGGTATAGAAAAACTTCTTACAATAAAGTGGCATATGTATTTATTTATCTTTCTATATAATAATATTCTCCCATCAGAACTTGGCAGCCAGTTCTCCTTCTTAAGTTTGTTTACCTCTCCTTAACCATTCATATATCTGGTTATGATTCAAGACTCCTGAAATAACACTTTGTATTTCTTACTGTACCTGTGCATGTGCCACTTGTTTTTCCTTGACTGCTGATCCAATACTTTTTTTGATAATTCTTTTCTTCCCTGCTTGTACTGATCGAGTCTCGCTCATTCCTTTCCTTTATTATTCATCACTTAGAGATGTTTTCTGTTTTGCTCAATTTTCATCTAAGGATTATTACATTAGCACACTTGTCCAGGCCAAAGTCCTTCAAATGTTGTTGGAAGAGCTTTTTAATATATGTTCGCTAAGTGAAGCTATAATCTACAAACAGTAAATATGATGTTACCTATAGACCATTGCTACAGTATCTTTAAGATTAAGGCTAAATCCATAGACCAAAGAATTAATAAAAGTACTCAGTAAATGTTTGTCCAAGTTTAATGATGGAGACCAACTCTAAACATTCACCTTCATATTTATACACTTTTTGTGTATTTGGTGAGTTGATGCCATTAAGTAGATCTGGAGGCCTATAATAGTAGCTCTGCATATGTGGTCTATTTCTATAATGCTGGGCATACACAGCTTCTTGTAGATTACCTAATGGGCGTGGAGAAGTTTTCTTGCTCATGCATTCAATTTTTCAAGATCTTTGAGAGCAGTCTACATTTCTTAAACTGTATGAGAATATAGGACTTTCAAGTTGATTGATGGCTTGTATCTTACTCCATGCTTTAAAAATACTTTTCAATATCCATTTTAATCTCCTATATTCTTTGCTTATCTTTTCTTTCAATAATTTATGCTGGATTGTTGCTCCTTCTTGTATGCTTAGATATTTAAATATACCTTCATTTTCAATATCCTTTGTCGGTCATCATTCAGAGAGATATTTTCTGTTTTGCTCAATTTTCATCTAAGGATTGTTACATTAGCACATTTATCTAGACCAAAGTCCTTCAAATGTCATTTGAAGAGCTTTTTAATATATGTTCCCTAAGTGAAGCTACAGAGCTTCAAGTAATCTACAAACAGTAAGTATAATGTTGCCTGTAGACCATTGCTTTCTTTAAGATTAAGGCTAAATCCATAGACCAAAGAATTTATAAGAGTACTTTGTGAATTAAGTGTCATATCGTACAAAACAAGAGTCGTGATAGGGAGTTTCCCTGAAATATTCTTGCAGAATTTTTATATTAGGAATGACAAACTGTCCACTTTCATATTTCAAATGGAGTGTGATTTGCCACATTTTTATGATGAACTTAATGCATTCAATCCATCCAGGGTTTATTTTGTGCATTTCAGGGCAATTTATATTCCAGGAGAGTGGGGTGGTATCAAAGGCGTTCTATTATACTAAGGTTTCTGTCTTTCTTACCCTTGTCTATAATGGCTTTATTCAGCATTAACTGGTTGTTGGTTCCATATGCTTCCCTCTTGTTACCCTTCACTTTTATTGCCATAATAACGTTGGACGGATACAGTCTATAAGCTGTTCACTGATACCAACAGGATAAACGATCATAAGTAGACAAGTTATTTGGCCAATGTGAGTAATTTACTGCTCTTGAATTTTCATTTTATCTGGGATGCACTGAATCACACGGTATTATCACGTTTTTGTGTTTTCTTTGGAATGTATCTTAACATTCCATAATTCTCTTTTCTTTAGAATGGGGACTAAACTAAAATGGAGTCGAACTTTACTATTTTAACATAATTCCTTGAAAGAAAAGCAAAATATGTTCAATAACTGGATGACTGCAAAGGCAAATGGGAGCAAACCAGGTCACGTAACATCAGGATCAGTTTCTATGGCAACAAAAATGTCAGCTATCCTTTTCTGGCTGATTCTATTAATCTGTAGTGGAAACAGTGATCCTGACATATTCTAGATTTATTTAAACCCGAAGGTGAAAAGGTAAAGCTTCTCTTGAAAGCAAGAGGAAAGTGGAGCCCACCTGCATCATGCTGTCTAAAATGTGGAAGATAGTGGAAGACATGTGTGGCCTACCCTTACTGCATTTTTATCAGGAAAGCAATTCAGCTTTCTACGGCCAAGAGTTGTGAATAGTTTATAAGAAGGTGCTGACAAAATTTCAGATTAGCCTAGAGCCTTCGCAGTGGCTTTATGGCATTTTCATGTCATGAGCAAAGAATGTTCTGCTTCTTAGATGTCTTATCATATCCAATGAATGTAGCATTGATGTTAATGGTATAGAGAGTTTTTGGAAAATGTGTATAGTTGATCGCAAGTATGTTTTTTCTAATTGCTTATCTGAAAATGCAAAATTACTCTGTGAATGTAGATGGACTATTTTATAGTGCAATGGTCAGTAAAGCCATAATGGGTTTGCTTTAGCGAGGGTTTTCTGCCATTCTGGGGCTAGGCAAATAATTTCTGACAAGCCCAGCAATGGGTAAAATAGGTTGCTGATCATAGTCAGAAATTTCATTTTATTTATTTATTTATTTATTTGAAACGCTTTTCTATATACCGCCCCTTCCATAGATCAGGGGCGGTTTACATCGAAATTAACAGTTTACATTAAATGGGTATTGGGAAATGATTACACATTTAACTATTTACATAGAACTAATAACATATATACATATCCTTATGAGTGATAGATAGAAACCCTATTAAGGTGTCAGCTAAGGGGAGGTAGCAGATTGATGCTAGGGTTGGGGGATGTCTAGATGGGTGGGCGTGCTTGTTGTGTGACTACTACTGCATATGTGGCTATTATAGTATTCAATAAAGAGCAGTGTGTTTAATGCTTTTCTGAAGGATTGTAGGTCTTTGATTGATCTGAGCGGTTCAGGTAGTGAATTGCAAAGCATGGGGGCTATGTATGTGAATGCTCTATTGCTTGTTGTTTGTTTAGTCTTGCGAATAGAATTAGGTACTGAGAGGAGGTTTGGGCTAATTTTTCTTCTGCTTCTGGCGTCTGTTTGATTATGAATCAGGGATGCAAGAAAAGAAGGAGCAATGTTATTGATTAGTTTGAATGTAGTTAACATTGTTTTATATTTTATTCTACTAGCTATTGGGAGCCAGTGAAGATTAAATAAGATGGGGGTGATGTGGTCAGTTAGGTGAGATTTGGATATGATTCTTGCAGTTACATTTTGGGCCATTTGAAGAATGTTTAAATTCTTTTTAGATGTGCCCTGCAACAGACTGTTGCAGTAATCAAAATGGGGTGTAATTAGCTCTTGGACTACAGATGTAACATCATTTGTGTCCAAGAGGGGTCTAAGGTGCTGTATAGTTCTTAATTTGAAGAATATGGTTCTGGCTGTTTGTTTTATGTGTGAAGACATGCTAAGGGAATTATCTAGAATGATTGATTGTTTTACTGTGAAGGTAGTATTATGTAAATAGATTGTTTTTTAGGGGGGTGTAAAGTTTTGGTTTCTAGATGTAAACAATATTTCTGTTTTATTGAAGTTAATGTTAAGGTTGTTTGCATTTAACCAGGACTCTGCTTCTTGGATGCATGCTGAGAGATTGTGATATATGGGATTTATTATGTCTACGGGGGAGTATAACATAATATCATCTGCATAGATGTGATATCCAATTTTATATTTTCTAAAAATGGTGCAGATTGGCTGAAGGTAAAGGTTGAAAAGGAGGGCTGATAATGCAGAGCCTTGTGGGATTCCCTGTTCTTGGGGGAAGATTGTAGATGATTCCTGTTCGATTTGTACATATTGAGAGCAGTCAGAAATGTACGATGTGAACCAATGGAAGGCAGTTCCTCTTATCCCTAAGAGAGCTAGGTCTGGAAAGGAGGATATTATGATCCACATTGTCAAATGCAGATGCAATGTCTATAAAAACAAGTATGAAGGCCTGATTGGCATTGTCCATTCCGCGGATGAGGGTGTCAATACTACCAGGAGCAGGGTTTCAATGCCATGAAATGGGCGGAAGCCAGATTGTTGCTCGTCAAGTGGTGCATTTGCGTCAGTGAAGTCTTGGAGCTGCAATTGAACTATTTTTTCCATTGTGATGTTACATCCTTCCGGGGAGTGAAACGGGGTGCTAGTCAGCTGACTTACTGAAAGGGCTCTTCCAGGGAGTGAAATGGGGTGCTAGTCAGCAGACTTACTGAAAGGGCTCTTCCGGGGAGTGATATGGGGTGCTAGTCAGCTGACTTACTGAAAGGGCTCTTCCGGGGAGTGGAATGGGGTGCTAGTCAGCTGACTTACTGAAAGGGCTAGCTAGTTTGCAGTTGCAGTGTGCTAGAGCAAAATGGGTGGGTTCCATGCTTACTTACTGCTTTAATTTGACAATTATTTTTAAGAATCTTTCAAATGATTACCTTGCTCAAGATAAGCCTGGTGATGTGTGAGCTAGTTGAACATGAGGGCATGTTTACTAGACTCATCAATGAGGGTGTGGGTGTTTCAATATATTTTATTTTGTATTATTTGTTCTCTGAGCTGAAATAATCAACTTTCCTTTGGATTTCTCCTGAGGTTGGCTAGCCTTTGTTAATTTCTTTATCCCGATTCCATTTGATAATTTTGTGCATATAGAACAAATGCACTTACTTGCCAATATTGTTTTAGATTCTTGCTACAGTAGCTCTGTGGTACAGACGAGGGTCAACAAAGAGCTTTTAGGTATGATACTTTTTTATTGCATTAACTCTGTACATTTGACTGTCTAGCTGTTAAGTCTAAAAGTATCGGCAGATGTCAGTAGAACTGGATAAATGGAAACCGAAGGGAAGGGGAAGAGGGGCTAACAGGTGACTGTGATTATGAAACATGACAGTCATGGTCATCTCGGTGCACCCCCTCCCCCTGTTTCTGTTTACTTAGCTGTTATGGCATATACAGACCCTCTCATGCCTAGTTGGCTATGAACTATGTAAACCCAATCTACCTGCATTGTCTCTTCACTGCAGTAATAAAGGCAGTATAGCTCTCAAATGTTTGTCGTACTGATGTCATCTATAGTTTGTGGCTGGCTTTTATTTCTGTCTTTTAAGTGGACTGTGATGCTTTGTAGTATTTTAGCAGATATCTGAGAGTTTTCATGTCCTCGATGGCAGACGTGCTTTTCAAAAGTATCATTAAACTATTTGCCCAGTTGCACATCTTGGCTTTGCCCTCTGGGAAAAGGCAGAAATGGCTTTTGGTAAATACAGTCAAGGTACATGACTTTATTTATTTAACATTTTTTCTATACCGCTTTTCTAATAGTCAAAGTGGTTTGCAATTAATGAGCTACAGTTGATCAAGAACAAAATAAGTGGACAAATAAAGAAAAACAACAGTTTAGCAGAAGTTTAAACCAAACCAATTTGGCTCACTTTAACTCACGTACAGTGGAGCAGTGATAGATTTTCTCCTATTGTCTTATTGTCCTCTTGGGTCGCCAGGAGTCAGGACTGACTCGAAGGCACACATTGCATTTGCATGTGTGGATAGGTATTCTTGTGGACCGTGCCATATTTTGTGCAGTTATTTATTGTTCTCTGATGATTTAGGTTGTCATGAGTAGCATAGTTGTAGTTAGCGGTGCAGTACAGTGGACGGTGGGTGTTGAAATGTTTTGCAAGCATTGTGAGTAGTGGGCTACTTGCCAAATATCTTGAACTGCCCCAATTAGATTTTCATGAGTACACTCTACATGCTTCCAAAGGAAATATAACTGTGTGGCTAAATATTATTCTTTTGAAATCTCAATTCTATGCTAAGAACTCTTTTGCAGGAAGACCCATAAAGATTATTCCTCCTTCAGGGTATTATTATTATTATTATTACTAATCCTTTATGAAGTGCTACTAGGCATACGCTGCACTATACAAACAAAGACAAAGACTGTCCCTACTCATTAGAGCTTACAATCTGATCAAGACAAACAAGACAAAAGTTAAAAAGAGAATAGAATAGGGAAGGGTAAGAATTCACAAGGAACAAGGGATCAGGATCCCAAGGCAGCCTCAAAGAGATGCACCTTTAGTTTGGATTTGAAAAGGGGAAAGGATGAAGCCTGACGTCCATACTCAGGAATTTGTTCCAAGCATAAGGAACGGCAGTAAGTACAAACTTAGGTATTTCGCTAGGGAATGTAACTCTCCTGGAACTACCATTGGAAAGGCATGAGCTACATACCAGTAAATAATAATAATCCTAAATACTTTATATGCATAGGTGCGCAATATCTGCATCATGCCTCTTAAGTATATGCATAGGTGCTGAATATAGGCACCTATACATATGCATTTGGCCCAGGTGCCTCAGGTTATGCCTGGTTTTTCTGCCTGAGCCAAAATGCATAATCTAGACGTATAGGTGCTGAACATCGGTGTCTTATGCATACAGACTATATATATATATCTAGAACACCAGCTTTATGCATAATGGTGCAAAAAATGTTAATTTAGAAAAAAAAAAAGCACCAAGAACTTGGTACACTATGATGAATGTCTAGGTACACCTTATAAATTGAGGGGATTATGTTTCAGCCTAAAATGCTTTTCTGGTACATTCTGAGAAGACCAGTGGTAAAAAATATACTGGAGCAGAACATAAGGTAGGCATAGAAGGACTTGTTCTATAGGTTGTTTTTTTTTAACACACTGAAAAATAAATTAAAGAACAAGTTTATGGATTTTCTTTCTCCTGCAGACTCCTTATTTATGTGCATTTTCCTTTCTGTGGTCAGAGATGCATTTTGGGTATTTATATTTGCATTCCTACAATTAGCATTATGCAACATTTTTCACAAGTACATTGGGTGCAATGTATTCCTGTCTTTTCCAAATGCTTTAAATGGCTTAAAGGCGCATTTTAGAAAGGCCATTTATGTGGTTGCAGAGACGTCCAAGTGAAAACGTCTACAAGTGTTTATTAATCTTAGAAGACAGGGTGGGGACAAGGACGGCACAAGGGTGATGCAGGGCCATGTGCAGAGACTTCTTGTGGGGCCTCAGTTGCATAAAATAATCACATAAATATTCATACACCAGAAAGTAATCATGATAGCCGTGAATTCGGGATCATGGTGCATAGGTTGGATTGGACCATGCTAGACTTGGAGATGTCCAGAAGACAGCAGTAGTGAAGCTCTTAGGCCACAAACCCCAAGAAGCCAGACTCTGCATGCAATGCAATACCAGAAAAAAAGAAAGAGATGCATTTAAAGAGCACACGGAAATTACAAAAGATGCCCCCCTTGTTTTGCCCAGTTCTTAAGTTTAGTTTGAAAAGTTTAGGAGGACATTCTTTAATTTAACATTACAATCAATATTGACCACCAACACTTTGTCATAGTGTTATTTTCTGAAACTAGCTCTTTGGCCAGTAATAAGGGGGCTAAGGGAGCTGTCTCGTTGAGTGCCGACTAGGTTGGTGGAGCTGAGACAGGCAGGCTGCAGTGCTGCAGCCCTGGGATTGTGGATCGGTCGTCCCAGGCAGGTCCAGACAGGGTGCCACTGCCTCAGCTTGCTGGCCCCGACTACTGCAGCAGCCTTTGTGACCTGAGACTGAGAGCGGCCCGAGCCAGGTAATTGTCTAAGGGAGAGGAGTAGGGTACCGGAGGCATTTTGAGATGAGACAGCTACCTTAAGGAGGGTGCAGGTCGAGAGAGATAATGCCAGCACCTTAATACCTTATCAGCACCAAGTCTAGGAACTCCAACTGCATCAACCTTATCTATGAAAGTCGTCAGTGTGAATATTCTCCAACATCAGTACACCTCCATTTGGGTAAAGAGAAGGAAACAAGATGGACTCCTACGGATTCCTACACAAAATGTACATATTAAGACTCCCTCGTCTCAGTTACACATATACAACACAGACCATCACCTAATAAAGATTACAAGACTATAAATTAAAAACAATCATGCAGACAAAAATCTAAATGGAAAACATGAAAACAGTGTAACACTCAGGAGAAACAGAAATGCATTCGTTCCCCCATCGATCGAAATACAAGAAATGCACTTTTTCAAAGCCGGTATATTTAATTCTCTAAAAATGGAAAATACTTTTTTGTACCTTCGCCTGATCATTTCATTTCCCGTTTGGGTTGGGTTGGTTCTTGTCTCTCTTTACCACTGCTCTGGTTGTTTTTCTCTTAAGGCTTTTTCCAGGATCTCATTTCCTGTTTCTGTTTCTTCGCTCTGTCTTCTTCTCTCCACTCCTGCATCTATCTCTGACACGGAACTTTTTCATTTTTTTCTCTCCATCCTTCTATCTTTTTATCTAGCTATAGCTAGATTTTCTTCCTCCTCCTCCTCCTCCCCCACTCCAGTCCTCGGTCACCTCTATTCAGCTGTCTACCTACATACCAGCTTTTACTTCACACTTTACCTCCCTAGTCCTCCTCCTGCTACTACTATTTAGCACTTCTAGAGCGCCACGCACGCAGCGCTGCACAGCTAACCTAACCTACAAGAGGTAGTCAGCATACATGAGACAGTCCCTGCCCGTCAGAGTCATACTCATCGGAGCTTACAATTTAGTTAGAGAAGTACATTAGTTAAAAACAGTGTAGAGTGTTAATCGGTTCTACGCAAGGTACGGTGTGGTGCAGTTTAGGCTGAAGTTGCCAAACCTGTCACTCAGTCCTTCACCAGCATCCTATTGCCTCTCTGCCTTACCTTCTCATTACCCCAGCATCCATTCCTCTGTCCCTTCATCTCCACCTTCCCCTGCATATGCCTTTGCTTCTCCTCTTCCCCCCACAGTATCTATTATAATCTTCCTTTAACTCCTCCAGCATCAGTCCATTTCTTCCACCGCCAATCCTCAGTATCTTCCAGCTCCCAGACCCCTTCTATTCCCAGCTCTCAGACCCCTTCTCCCACCTCAACCCCCATCTCTAGCATCTGTTCTCGCCTCCTATCTCCTGCGTCATCCCTGAACATCAGACCCTTCTAACTTGATTCCTCCTCTCATTCTACTATCTGCCAGCACCCACTTGGTCTCTTTCCCTCTTAAATCCAGTATGTCTGCTCTATTTCCGTATTCTACCCTTCCTCGTGTTCAGTTTCATCACTCTTTCTTCCATCCCCATGTCCAGCATCACCCCTCTGTCTTCCTCCAGCCCCTTCATGATCCAGATCCCCCCATCTCTCTTCCCTACCCCCACTGATCCAATATCTCCCTATGTCTCTTCCCTGTCCACATACAGCATCTCCTCCTCTTCTCTTCTCTACCCCCCCACACTGATCCAAAATATCCTCCCTCTCTTCCCTATCTCCCATGCTTTTACAACATCTTCTTTATCTCTACCTTCCACCCTCTGTAGCTCTTTTAATCACCTGAGCACAACCAGCAAGAACCTGCTCCTTTCCCTATCCCATGCATTACATTCAGGGCCGGCTCGTCCATTGAGCGAGAATATTTTTTGCACAGGGCCCTGCATTTCAGGGGGCCCCGTGCAAACAACATTCTGCTTTAAAAGTAAATTTAAAAAAAAAAAAAGCTGGCCGCTGCCACCATGGCAGCGGCAGAATCGAGTGCCCCATGGCTCCCCCCTGCCTGGCAGAGCCCTAACTGCAGCATCAGCTCCCTCTCTGCGCCGGCTTTCAGAGCCGCGAAGGGAGACTTTCTCACTCACGGCTCTGTTAAGCCCCCCAGGGCTGGTGGGAAACAAGCATTTCCTGTTTCCCATCAGCCCCGGCGGGCTTAACAGAGCCGCGAGGGAAAAACTCTCCCTTCGAGGCTCTGAAAGCTGACGTGGAGAGGGAGCTGATGCAGGGAGGGAGGGAGGGCTCTGCCAGGCAGGGAGGGGGCCGCGGGGCACTTGATTCTGCCACTGCCACAGTGGCAGCAACAGGAGTCAGCTTTTTCTTTATCTTTTAAATTTTCCCTGGGCTGATGGGGGGAGGGGGGTTATGACTGGTAATTGGCTGTGGGCTGATGGGAGGTTAAGAATGCTAATGGGCTATGGGGGGGCTAAGATTGAAAATGGGGTGATGGGGGGGTTAGGACTTGAGGTTGGCTGATGGTGTAGGACTGGTAATGGGCTGTGGGCTGATGGGGGGTTAGGACTGGTAATGGGCTATGGGGGGGCTAAGACTGGAAGTGGGCTGATGGGGTTAGGACTGGAAGTGGGCTGATGCGGGGTTAGGACTGGTAATGGCCTAAGGGGGGGCTAAGTGAAAATGGGGTGATGGGGGGTTAGGACTGGAAGTGGGCTGATGGGGGGCTTAGGACTGGTAATGGGCTATGGGGGGCTAGGACTGGTAATGGGTTGGGGGGTTGCTAGGACTGGAAATGGGCTGAGTGGAAGGGGAGGCTTGAACTGCAAACAGCTGATGGGGATGGGGGCTTGGAATGGAAATGGACTGAGTTGAAGGGGGACTTGAATTGCAAATAGCTGGTGAGGAGGGGGGCTTGGAATGGAAATGGGCTGAGTGGAAGGGGGGATTGAACTGCAAATAGCCGAAGGGGAGGGGGGCTTGGAATGGAAATGGGCTGTGAGGGGAGGGAGCTAGGACTGGAAATAGGCTGATGGAGGGGCTAGCATAGGATTGGAAATGGGCTGTTGGGGGGAGCTAAGATTGGAAATGGGCTATGGTGGGGGCTTGGATTAAAATAGACTCATGGGGGGGGCTTGGATTGGAAATGGGCTGAGTGGAGGGGAGCTAGGATTTGACATGGGCTGGTAGTAGGGCTAGGAAAGGACTAGAAATGGGCTGATGGAGGGACTCGGATAGGACTGGAAATGGATGGGAGAGCTAGGTCTGGAAATGGGCTGATGGGGGGCTAGGATTGGAAATGGGCTGATGCGGGGACTAGGAGGGAGCGGATGCTGGGTGGGGCTGGAACTAGAAGGGAGCTCATGTTGGGGGAGGATTGGAATGGGATGGGGCTGGGAGAGTGAAATGGAGAGGGGAAAAATATTTTGTGTGGGAGGGAAGAAAAATCTACAATTGGCCGGGTATTGGGAGAGTAAGTGGGGATTGAGGATGGAGGGGTAAAATTTGAGTGGATGAAATAGGAATGAGGAAAGAGCAAAAGGAGAAAGATCAGTATGTTAAAGCAGAGGTAGAGAGAGAATGGAAAAAAAAAACTAGAAGAGAGAAGAAAGGACAAATGGACAGCAGACGATGGAGAGTTAGCAGAAGACTCGAAGAAACCATAAGAAAGTGGCTGGAGCAATTGCAACTGAAAAAAAAAATGCACAAAAGGTAGAAAGATATCTCTTTATTTTGAATTTATTAACTGGAATATGTCAGCTCTAGGAAATGTGCATCATTAACGTCTGTGCTTTGTTTAGTACAAGAGGAAATTAATTTATAGTTTTATTTCTACAGTGTTGTTGTACATTCCAAGTTTGGCTTTTGGGGTTCCCAGTTTAATTATTGTCTTCCTGTTTGTAAATTGTGATTCCTTGTTTGGTGATGGTCTATGTTCTGCATATGTAACTGAGCTGAGGTATTCCGTTTATATAATTCCTATTTGACATTGCCACTTGTTCTCTTTCCCCAGTAGGTCATGTATTGTTATTCTCTGAAATGTATTGGTTTAATATTTGCAGTGTTGCCTTTTGATAGGTAGGGTATGGTGCTTTGTGAGTCCTGGTAGTGCTGTTAGGATACGGCGGGTTTGCTATGGGTTCTAAATGGGCAGTGCTTGTAGTAGTTCCTAATGTGCCTGGCGGTTGGCACTGGATTATAGTAATGTAGAAATCTTTTAGCCTTTCGTTATCCATACTCTCATTAAGAGGCATGTTTACTAAAAGTTACTAAAAGTTAGTGTACGGTAACATTATGCAAATATTTATGCAAATGAGGCCACTTATGCAAATGAGGCCCAGCACCGAGTCTCCGCACATGGCCCCGCACCCCCCTTGGGCCGCCCCTGATTACATTATTAGCCAGGAAGAGGACTTACTTTAATAGTACCTGGCTCACAGTAGCAGTCAACGAGACACAGGCTGGGCAGTGAGCAGTGAACCTAGGGTTGCGGTGCAAGAGAAGCCTCCGAAGTTCTGGATCTGTGGCCTGCTCAGCTATGCTTGCTCTTGCTTCAAAACTACCTCTTTGGCTGCAAGTCAGTCGGGAATGAGTGTCAGTAGCTCATACGGATCATGGAACTGTGGGTGCACCGGATGGGAAAGAGTCTGAGGTCTCTTTCACTGCACCATGCACTGGATGTTGGCGACATCGGGGAGTGACAATACGTATGACGGTGGAGACTGGAGTCAAGTTGGGACCAGGAGTCGGGACATGCCTAGGCAGAGAGCAGTACGTCTGACTCCAGGACTTTATGTGGAGCATGAGGTTGGTGCAGGGCCTCCTGTCCAGTTGGGCCTTGTGCCAACAACATGCTTGCACATGCGTAGGGCTGGTCTTAGGTGGGAACACATAATTCCAATATACACTCAACATATCTCCACCCCTCACCAAGGACTTGTGCTTCAAATCAACAAAGGAAATGCAGGAAGGCAGGGGATAGATGTGCGGATGCCAGCCATTGGGCAAACCTAGATATGCCGCCATTTTAATCACGAACAACTCCCTGTTTACCTAATTTCAATTCCCCTTAATCCCTTCTATAAGGCTGGCTGAAGCGAGCACGTTTCAAAAGCCTACTTGTGCCAAGAGCAGGTGTAAATCCAGACATGGAAATTGTCCATCTTCTACATGATTCCCTGTATGAAATGGGGGTACACGTGTAGTGTTTTTGTGCCACCCAGACCACGCCCTCAACTTGTAATTTAGATGTGGCCGGGCAGACACGTGTAACTCCGGTCTTTCTAAAATTCCTTTTACATGTGGGATATAGCTTGTACATCTTTCTGCCCACCACATGTAAAATGCAAATAAGACTTTTCAAATAATCTCCTTGATGATTGGATCAGTATTTGGTACTGTAGTCTTGAATCGTAAAATAACTCTGTGTGCAGATACTTGCCCTCTTGATTAAAATGAAAACAACGTTCTCTTTTTTGACTAGAAAGATTACATTCTCTTGTTACAGAAAATGAATTCACTGTAGTGGCCTAGTGATGAGAGGAGTGGTCTAGTAGTTAGAGCAGTGGAGAGCAGGATTCAAATCCCACTTCTCCCAGTCATTCTTCTTCTGACCTTGAAAGCTACCTTCTCTCCATAGCCTCAGGTCCCCACTTAGATTGTAAGCTCTTATGGACAGGGACTTACCATACCTAAATACTTAATGCTATTGTACAAGGCTGTGTACATGATAATTAAATGAATGGAATTATTATACATTGATACAGTCTAGCTTTATCTAAGGCTTTTCTTGATTGCCTGAAACATGATGTAAACGTTATTTTCTCATTTCAGATGACAGAAATAATTAGAAATGCATAACCAAAGCTGACAGCACAGTGTACTGATCTAGATTATCATCCTAGCCAACATTAGTGTTAGAATAATAAAAGCAACACTAAGATAAAATATAGACGGGCCCTAAACTGCCATAGTTTCATGCTGATAAACACCGACCAGAGCTGCCGGCTGACCTAGATTCTGTATGGCTGCTGTCTTGTCCTGCTGTTCCTTAGTCTGCACATAACGACCGTCACCAAGACAATATATCTATGGCTAATGGTATCTTGAGAAGAAGGCGCCTTAAGAAAGGAATGAATTTCCTGGCTATCTGACTTGGAGCCTCTGTCTAGGGACTATTGACATCAGCTGTTCCTACAGTTTATACTAGTCACACTTTCACTGCCAGTTTCATTCAGTGGACATGTAGTGTAGTGATTACCTGGCTAGTGGTTATAAACAAATCAATCTACGTTTGCCGTTTCACTGTGCATGCTGTATAGATCTATATGCACTTTCATTTTGCATGACCCTGACCACATTGAAAATGTGTGTCAATATTTTTCCCCTCTGCCAGATCATGAATTTGTGACATTTGTGGAGTATATCTTGTTATGTTAAGCTGCAACTCCCCTCCCATTGCTGTATGCAGACAGTTCCATGGGTCTCTAATGTACAGACGGGCCAGACCAAGCCATGAGGTGGTGTTAGAAATGAATTTGACCTCTGTCGATCCTGAAAGGAAACACAGAAATGGAGAAGAATGATGGTAGATAAAAATCATACGGCCTATCCATTCTAAATGCTAAGCTCTGCAAGCCCTTCCTCTTCCCTAGAGATCCTATGTGCTTGTCCCATGTTTACTAGACTCCATATACAGTCCTTATCTTCACAACTTCCACTGTGAGGCTGTTCCATGCATTCACCACTCTGTCCATAAAGAAATATTTCCTCAGATTACTCCTGACTCTGTCTCCTGTTCCCTCCTTCCAGCACGTCCTTTCAGTTGAAAGAGACCCACTTCCTACGTGTGTATTGTGGTGGAGAGGCAGGCTCAGAATGCAGAGAAAGAAAGAAAAAGCAGCCTTTTTTTTCTTTTCCCAAAGAAACTGCTGGCACAGGAAGGGTTAACACCCAAACTAAAGACAAAGATTCCCCGCAGAGGAGTGCAGACCTAGGGACACGCCCTGTTCCCATGGAGACAGAGGGAGGAGATGGGAGTGGTTTGGGGGCGGAGTCAAGAGCCATAGGACAGCCCCAAACATTTAGGCAGGGAAGTTGCACTCACAAACAGGTAAGGGCAAAGAAACGTGGAGAGAGAAGGAGAGAGAAAGAGATGGAGTCACAGACACAGACACGAGAGAAACAGGAGACACAGAAGCAGCTTGCACAGAAGCAGTTTGAAAGCAGGAACAGGGAGCTGAGAAGGTCAGTGGAGAGCTCAGAGGAGGATTCCTCTGAGGAGGAAATATTCTCCAGAAGCTCATGGCCTAGCCCTTCTCACTGCAAGGAGCCTACAGGAAGGAAAAGCTCTACTAGCAAGGTGAGCCCTTTACAAGCTTTAAAAGAGCTGCTTAACAGGGAAACCTTTTCCTGCCCTTCCCCCACAAGCTCACGTTCTGCAAAGCGTGGCTGGGAGCAAGTCTTGAAGGTTTTACAACCTACAAAAGCTTCTCAGGCGGATACTAAGGAAAGCAGATATCTGAAGGAGCCTAGCGAGGAAGAGATGGACCTGGGGGATGGTTTTGATGCAAGCAGTGTTTCAGATATGGAGATAGACTGTGCTGTCTGTGCCAAGGAAGAGTAAAAGAACTGAATAGGGGTTTAATGAGCTGGAGGAAAACCCAGGAGTTCTTGATTACTGAATGTGCTATCTGAGTTAAAGGAATAAGAACTGAATAGGGTTTGTTTAGCTGGAGAAAACCCAGAAGTTCTTAACAAGGATATTTTATGAAAAGCCCATAACTTTTAGCTAGGCTTTTAATGGTAGCTTGGCTGATAAAAGCTGCCTGGATAAGAAAGCCAGGAAGAAGCTAAAAGTTCATATTGTAACTGGAAGAAATACTACTGCATTTGAAAAGTCTCTTGGTGGACCAGGGAATATTGCTATACCTGCTGTGAAGGTAACAATAGAGATTTATAGTGCCTCCTGGGGACCAGAAAGCAGACTGCTGTTGTAAAAAGAGTTTTTACATGTGGAACAAAGGTTTAAACTAACCAAGCCAAGGACTGTTCAATAGGCTTGTGTTTATATGGGAGAAGTATCCTGACTTTGTTTTGTAAGCTTCAAAGCTATTCTTGCCAAAGAATTTAATTTGGTTAGGAAATCCTTATTTCTCAAATAAAGAAATATTCCTGTGACCTTTGCACTTGGCTCTAATCCTTTAAAGGACACAACTACATGCTATATGGGCTGAATTTATACAAAGGACAATCGGAACCCTCTCGTATCACTAGGCAACCGCCTGGCTACACGGGGGAGCTCCGAAAGTATGCCATGGAAGAATTTAAACATCTATATCATGTATCCCCTCTCCCACTTTTTCTCCAAACTTTACAGATTGAGATCTTTATCTGTCACCATATGCTTTATGATGAAGACCATTGACCATTTTAGTTGTCGTCCTCTACACCAACTCCATCTTGTTTGTGGGGTTTTTTTTATTATTATTTTTTTTAATTTATATTTTATAAACCGTTTATAAACACAGCAAACAACGCTAAGAGCACAGCTCTTCCAACAGCCAGCACCATATGGTGCCGGGTACATTTCCAACTCCCTCATAACATCAAGCCCTAAACATGCTGCTCCCCCCAACCTGAAGTGTGCCATTCCCTCCGCTCCCCTTCCCCCTTCCCCCACCCCCTTAATACATCATTCAACCTGATTCAGAGGCTTCGCCCCCTCCCCTCCCACCCCCCTTCCCCCTCCCACCCCCCTCCTTCCCCCTCCCCTTCCCCCCCCCCCTTCAGCACCTCCACATTCTAAGCGGAGATACCCCAGCACCTTGCTCAAATGTTTCTCAAATCGATCTATCTTTTGTCGCCGTACGGCGGTTAGCTTTTCCATTAAATATACCTGCCTGAGTCTATCCACACAGTGTATCACCTGCGGGGTGTCCTTCTGCTTCCATCTATATGCCACCTCGCATTGAGCAGCGCTAAGGCATGCCATGATCTGCCTCTTGTCCTGCTCCGGGCCCCCTTCACTCCACCACCCCATCAAATACCCGCAGGGGTCTAAGGCCACCTCTCGGCCTCCCACCACCTCCCCAATCCAATGCTGAATTTCCCTCCAAAAACCCCTAATCTTAGGGCAGCTCCACATACGTGGAAGAAGGTTCCCTCCTCCCCACATTCCCTCCAACAGCTTCGGGACACTCCGGGGAACATTTTTTTCAGGCGGGTGGGCGTGTAATACCAACGCATCACCACTTTATACCAATTCTCCCGAATAGCTACTGACAGGGGCAAGTATCGCACCTGGTCCAGGAGGCTTCGCCACTGGCCCTCCTCCAACTCCCTACCCAGGTCCCGTTCCCACGCGCTCATATACCTGTGCTTGCCAACCCGTGGACCCTGTATCGCCCTGTATAACGCAGAGGTTAAGCCTGCCGAGAGTTTTTTCCCGTACCACACTGACTCCAGTGGCGTATAATCTCGCTCCAATTCCTCCCGCCATAATTTCTTCCGCAGAAAGTGCACCACTTGCCTGTAATAAAACTGATCCGCTGCCCTCAGACCAAACCTCTCCCTCAACTCATCAAAGGGGACCCATTCCCCCCCCATCCACAAACTAATAGAAGTACTTCAAGCCCCCTCGCGCCCACCTGCTGTATCCCCCCCCCTCCTGGCCCGGGTAAAACTCCTCCGTGTGGCACAGTTCCCTCATCAATGAAAACTGGGCCCCCCCCTTCCACTCCTGGTTCCTAATTTTATCCCACTCTCGTAAAACATGCAAGACATAAGGATTATCCCCCTCCTTCACCCCCCGCTCCCCCTTCCCCATCCACGGGAAACAGGCCAGCGGTCGCCCCATTCCACACCCCTTTTCCATTTCCACATAATTCTTCTGCTCCCTCCCATCCCGCCAATCCATCACATGGCGTGCCTGCGCTGCCCAGTAATACCCCTGCAAATTTGGTACCCCCAGTCCCCCCTCCTCCCTGCGTCTGTACATCACCGCCCGCGCTATCCGGGGCGGTCTCCTCCTCCAAATATACCGATTAACCTTTCTCTGCATCCCTCGCAAATGCGTCCCCGGAATAGGGACAGGCAGAGCCTGAAAATAATACAATAAGCGCGGGAGCACATTCATTTTGATCGCTGCTATTCTACCCAACCATGAAATCTCCGAGCGCTCCCAACGTTGTAAATCCCTCCCGACCTCCCTCCATAGGGCTCCGTAATTTGCCTCATACAAACCCTGTGGCTGGGCCGTAATATTAACCCCCAGATACTTAATAGTTTTCGCTGCCCATCTAAAGGGGTACACTGCCCGCAGCCTCTCTACCATCGGCTTAGACAAACTAATGGCCAGGGCCTCAGTTTTCTCTGGATTCATTTTGAACCCCGAGACATCACCATACTTTCCCAGCTGCTCCATAAGCTCCGGCAGGGACTCTTCCGGCTTCATCACAACCAGCAAGATGTCATCCGCAAATAAAGATATCTTATGTTGGCGCCCCCCCCTTCTGCAGCCCCCATATCTTCCCATTACACCGAATGGCCTGGGCTAAGGGCTCAATAGCGATAGCGAACAGCAACGGCGACAGGGGGCAACCCTGCCTTGTCCCCCTCTCCAGCTCTAGAGCCGCCGTATATCGCCCATTAATCTTCACCCTCGCCTGTGGTCCCCGATATAGGGCCTGCACCCATCTCATATACTTGGGGCCCATCCCCATCTTTCTCATTACCATAAACAAAAACTCCCTATCCACCCTATCAAACGCTTTCTCAGCGTCAATAGACAGCAACATAGCCTGCTCCCCCTGCTCCCGTGCCCCCCACAGTGCCTCCAACACTCGTTTTATATTATCGGAGGCCTGCCGTCCCAGTATGAAGCCAGTTTGGTCCAGCCCTATCAAGCCCGGTAGCAACCCTGCCAATCTCCTGGCCAGCAATTTCGCGATGATTTTCATGTCCACATTCAGCAAGGAGATTGGGTGATACGACCCACACTGCGTCGGATCTCGCCCCCCTTTCAACAATACTGTAATCCCCGCCGTGAGCATTTCCGAGGACAGATGTCCCCTTTCCCGCTGTATCCCATTAGCGACATTCACCAGCTCATCGAGCACCTCCTCCCGGAATGTTTTGTAAAAGGCTCCCGTTAAGCAAACGAGCCCCGGGGCCTTCCCCTGCGGTAGCTCCCCCAAGGCCTGCTCAACCTCGGCCCTAGTGATGTCACCCTCCAATCCCTGGATTTCCGCCTCCCCTAACCGAGCCAGCTCTATCCCTTCCAAATAGTCTTCCCTCTGCACTGACCCCCTCCCGCCTTCTTCTTGTAGAGCTCCCAATAAAATTTGCAAAACTGCTCCCCAATAGCCTTCTCAGATCGTAGAATCCCCCCTTTGTCCCCCTTTATCCCATCTATGACCGTTTGCAGCTCCCGGTTCCGTAGTTTTTTGGCCAACAGTCTCCCCGCCCGGTCCCCCCACTCATAATAACACTGCTTTACCCTGTCGAGCTTAAACCCAATCTCCGCTACCTGTAATTGATTTAACTCCATCCAAAGCTGATTTAGCTGCCTAAGGTCCTGTGGTTTGCCCCGGGCCGTATACCTTTCCGCTACCTGCTTTATCTCCCGGTGCAAGGCCTCCTCCCGGGCCAAATGTTGTTTTTTGTATCGGGCCGCCCACATCACCAACCTCCCCCTCACCACTGCCTTCATACCCTCCCACAGTCCCACTCTCCCCACTTCCCCATTATCATTGATGCCCAATATTCTTGGAGGCAAAGCTTAACATCCTTCACCAATTCCTCCCTTTTCAATAGACTTTCATTAAGTCTCCAAAATCGCACTCCCCCCTCCCCCAAGCTATGGCCAATGGACACCCACGTCGGTGCGTGGTCAGACCAGGTAATATTCCCGATCTCTGCCTCCTGCACCTGGTTTCCCCACCGGCCATCAACCAGAAGGTAATCAATTCTACTGAAACTGTCATGGGGGGAGGAGTAAAACGTATACTCCCTACACCCCTCATGGTGCTGTCGCCACATATCACGCAAGTGATATCTCTGCATTATGCGCTTCAGCACCCTGCGGGCCTGGTTCCTTCCATCCCCCCCCTTAGCTTGTCTATCCCACTGCGGATCGAGGGCCAGATTGAAGTCGCTCCCTAGGATGTCTCCCTTGGGCATGTTTAGCCAAGAAATCCCTCACCCCCCTCCAAAACATGGCCTGCTGCTCATTTGGTGCATAAACATTGACCAAGGTGACAACCTCCCCCTGCCATTCCCCACCCAACAACAGCACCCTACCATCCTGGTCCCGGGCTTCAACTCTCACCTTGAAGGAGCTACCCTGCCGGAGCAGTATGACTACTCCCCCCTTCTTGCTCGCCTATGCCCCCCTTGTGCCCCCAAAGTACTGGTGCGGGTACTGCACATTTCGCAGCAACCCCTCGTTTTTCCGCCGCAAATGAGTCTCCTGCACCAGTACAACCTCCCAACCCAATCTCAGAGCTTCTCAAAACAACTGGTGCCGCTTGCGTGGTTCATTCAACCCTTTGGCATTAATGGACCCTACCTTCCCCCCTACCCCCCATGGAAAGTTCCGTCCTCCCCCACTACCATCCATAACTTCAGTGTGCTGGGTTCCCCATCCACCCCCCCCCCCCGCCCCCCATTACCACTCCCTCCGGAGCCTTCATCAGCACCCCAGTGACCCCCCGTGGCGTTCCCTCCTAACTCCTTACCCGTACTGCCTCCCCACCTTCTCACTCCCCGCAACCCCCCCCAGCCTAGTCTTCTTCAATAGGGATCAGCAGTACGATGCCATGCCCTTACCCTTTTATAACATCACCAATACCCTACCCCTCCCACCCTCCAGAACAGCCTTCCCCACAAACAAGACAACAACCCCCCCCAAACATTCTAACATATTCCCCCCTCATTCAACACATCTGCAGACATTTACCAAACCAGCATAACAGTACCAAGTACCAAGGATTCTAGTGCAGGTTCTTCCTGCCTCGATAGGCTTCACCAGTAGGCCCCCTCCCCCCTCAGTCCCCAGTTGCCCCCTCCGCAGGTCTCTGGGGTTCGTGCTCTCTGGACAGTCTGGTGAGCCGCCTGCTCTTGTTCTCCACCCGTTGCCACTTCATCCCCGCATTTCGGGGTTGCTCCCGCGGCTGTCCTCGCAGCTGGCTCTCCGGGATATTCTTCACCCCCAACTCTTTCAGCACTTGCCAAGCCCCCTCCGCCTTCTGGATCTTGCGCGAAGTACCCTGCACGGTCACCAAAAGTCCAAAGGGATACAGCCATTTATACCGCCATCCCTCTCTGCGGAGTAGCGCTGTTACACCTCTCAGCTCCCACCTCCGCTGCAGCGTGCCGGCGGATAAGTCCTGGTACAGTTCAATCGTGGCCCCCTCCCACTTGAAGGGCCTGATCTTCCGCGCCGCTGCCAGCAGCTTCTCCTTCACTTTAAAGGAGCTCAGGCATGCTATTATGTCCCTGGGCTTATTATCTCGCACGGGGCCAAGGCTGCGGTGGGCCCTTTCCATGCTCAACTGTACCTCCTCTCCCTCTCCCGTGGGATCCGCGGCCTTCAAGATGGCTCGGAACAGCTGTAGTAGCGTCTCCTCGCAGTTCTTAAATCTGTGCTCCTCCAGCACTCCACGCACCCGCACATTACTCCGCCGCGATCTGTCCTCCAGATCTTCAGTCTTCACCTTCAATAGATCTTGTGCTTGGGCCAATTCCGCCCACCCTGCACGCAGGTCTCCCACCGTGCTCACTTGATGGTCCAGCGTCTCTTCCACTCTGGCCCCGAGCTCCTGCACCTCTCGCCGCACTGCACCCAGAGTCTCCTTCAGCTCCCTTTGGTACCTGCTCATTTCAGCCTTCAACTCTTCCTTGAACTCGGTCAGCCACTCCTTTAGGCCCCCTAAGGAAGCGGGGTCCAGGCTCTGCTCGCCCTCGGAGTCGGAGCGCTCCACTCTCTCATCCGCCATCTTGTCCGCATGGCCGGCGCTCTCCATATCCCCCAGCGCTGCGTAAGGGGAGCGGTATTCCACCAAACGCTGCTTTACCGACTTGCACTCGGACACTTTAGTCATCTGCCTGCTCCGTCCGTCCCCCGATGCCGGGGTAGGGTCTCTCGTTGCTAGCTTTCTCTCCGAACGCCCCGGAGCTCGCTCAGAAAGCTGCTATCTCGCTTCCTGACGTCACTGGAAGTCCCCTTGTTTGTGGTTTTGAAGGTGCAGTCTCCCAACTTGCACATAATACTCCAGATGAAGTCTTAGAATAGATTTATATGGGACTCTATTACCGCCTTTTTCCTGTTGATTATTCCTCTCCTTATGCATCCAAGCATTCTCTGGCATCAACATTTTCTACCTGTTTGCCCACCTTAAGATCATCAGTACAGTCTTTCTCAGGTCTAGCTCTACTCTCCTGGGCAGAAACATTTCATTCCCTATACTGTACTACTCTCTTGGGGTTTTACAGCCCAAATGCATGGCCCTGCGTTTTTTAGCATTAATTCTAGACCATTCTTGAAACTTCACAAAATCCCTTCTCATGTTATATACAAATTCCAGAGTGTCTACCATATTGCAGATTTTTGAATCATATGCACAGAGGCAGCCTTTCTGCAACATCACTTACAGAAATATTAAAGAGAACTGGAGCAAGGGCCGATTCCTTGAGCACACCTTTAGTAACATTGTTATCCTCGGAGAGAACTTCCTTAGCCACTGCCCATAGCTGCCCCATATAAGAAGCTTGGGACCAGCAGAACTGATAGCATGAAAGTGCTGCATACTGACCAGCTCCACGTCTTTTAGCTGTTTTTTCCACTACTGCAGGTCCCAGCAAGTGGCAGTGGTGGGGATGATAGTGGGGAGGGAAGGAAGCAGTGCTGGGATCCAAACCACCAAGGAACCAGTTCGGTCCCAGCCCTCACACATGTGAGAAGGCCAGGTTGCTGCCCCTCGCGCAGAGGCATTGCAGCCATACACTTGGGCTGCTGCCCTCCACCGAGGATATGCAATTCCCTGGTGGCCCAGAGGCCTGATTCCCCCCCCTTACCTGACAATGTTCAGATACCATTGGGGGCTTCTCCCAATGCCGCAATCCCCTGATGCTGTCAAACATTGTCAGGCGGGGGGATTCTCATCAGTGCAGAGCCGGCGTTGCATTGGCTGTGTTTTAGTCCGGTTCGGCAAATGCGGGCCATAGCAGAAACTGGTTCGCACAAACTGGGCCGAACTGTCCAAACACCATGACTGGAAGGAAGGAATATGTTGGACTAGGGTGGAGGGAAGGGAGATGCTTGATCAGGGAGGGAGAAAGAGAGGATATTGTGGACATGAGGAATAGGGTGACAGAGAAGATATGATGGTTTGGGAGTGGGGAAATGAAGTCTAGGGACACAAAGGTGGATGCTGAGGGGTGGAGAATGGGGATGAATAGGGTGATAGAGAGAGGTGCTTGACATGGGAGAATAGATAGACAAGAGATGCAGGACATGAAAGGGAAAATAGGGAGACAGGGATGATTGATGCTGGACATTGGGGGAGAGTAGGATATGTGGGGAGGGGGAAGGTGGAGATGGGGGAGATGGTGGAAGTGGGGAGGGGGAGTAAAGAAGCAGACAGTAGATTTTTGGGGTGCGAGATGGAATAACGAGATAGAGGCTCAACACTAAGGGAGCAGGGAGACAGAGGCAAGTGCTGATGGAAAGGGGTGAAGAGAGAGGGAGAAATAGTAAAAGACTGGAGAATAAGAGAAAATGGAGGGTCAAGGGTCAAAGTAAGAGAAAGATGGAAAGCTGTAGGTAGACACAGTAAAACGATGGAGACGAAAGACTAGATAGTTAGAAAAAATGAAATCTGAGTGGACAGAGAGGCAGAAAAAATGGAAGAGAACTCAATGTAAAAGGCCAATATCAGAGATGGATATAGTGGAGGAAGTGAAAAAAAAATGACAAATAGACAGGAGACCCTGGAAAGAGAGTTAAGAGAAAACAGAGGAAAACAGAAACCAGATACTTGAACCAACACAATTAGAAAAACAAAATGGTAGAGAACAAAGGTAGAATTTTTTAAATTTATATTTTTCTTAATTTTAATATATAACAAAGATCCTTACAACAAATTTGTAAAGCAAATATGATGCATCCATTAAGAAAACAAATATTCAGCAGATATTGACTGCAGTACTAAAAATAAAGAAAAGGAAAAACATAATCAAAGAAGCAGAAAGAAAATAGTCCAGTTTTTGAAACCTACATCTGCTGTCTTTATACTGTATTTTGCACAGTATGGGTTAAATGCATCACTTGTTTCTATTTCTCTAGTTTTACACCGCAGACAGAGTCTGTCAACATATTTTTTCTATTTTTAGTTTGTGGTTACAATTCCAACTTGGTGGGGCTCAATCTGTGCTCTGCATGTATGAGAGACTAGGAATTCTGTTAGGATTCAATATCTGTATAGGATCGATCGGTAGTAATCCGGCTTGTGCAGTTTCCAAATAGGTATATTGATGCTCCAGTACCCACTGCAATGTTTACTGTGCTGCCTTTTCCTAGATAGGCCATTGATGTGTGACCCCCAGGTCGTTAGTATTGTTAAGGAATGGTAGAATTGCTCCATAAGTCCTGTGTGACTTTTGTGAGCTTTTGCATTATTTCACTGTGTGCCTGGCGGGGGGCAGGGGGATTATGTTAATAGGCATTGGTACAAATAATAAATATTACAGACTAAAGGCCAGCAGATCTGAAGCCTAATGGCTATTTGGAAACTTACCAACCCCCCCCCCCCCCCCGATAAATCATTTTATGGTTGCCAGTAGCCACGGGATGTCTGTTAGTGCTGCTGAATGCAGCTGTTCACATGATCATGAAGAAATGCTTGATCTGGGGGTTCTAGGACTGATCGATAACCAATTATTAAAGTACCTGCATATATATCTAGAATATTGCAAATACTGTTCATATGTTGCATTATTTTGCTTTATTTTGGCAAATAATTCGCTGGTGTGTATTCAGTGTACATATAACCATCAGTGACACAGGTACGACTTCTGCTACTACTTATCATTCACAAAGCTTTACTAAGCATACACAGTGCTGTACAAGTAGACAAAAAGACAGTCCCTGCTCCATTGCTTTACATTTGTGCGCATATTAAATTCCACCTGCCATTTGGATGTCCAGTCTCCCAAGGTCATCTTGCAATCCTTGTCTCCAGCTATTGTGTTATTTATTTAATGGGTTTTTATATCACTTTATCATTTCATTCAAAGTGGTTTATGTTGTAACTTAAACTTGATAATGTGCCATTAAACATGGACATTGATAACTTGGATTTTTCTGAGGCAATGGAGGTTGAGTGACTTGCCCAAGGCCATAAGGAGTGCTAGTGGGAATCTCATGCTGGTCTCTTGGTTCCCAAGCCAGTGCTCTAACCATTAGGCTACTCCTCCACTCCCATGTGTCTTGGCTAGACTGTAGGCTTTCTTAACCAGGGCTCCACACATCAAACAGTAAGTAAGGATTTGAGGGTTTCTTTGTTTGGTTTTTCTTTTGTTACATTGCTAGCTCTCTGACTGGGAGCTCTTAAAAGGGTTTTGTGTATATTTTTTAAAGCAAGGTTAATTTCATTTTTGCTGTTTTAGGGGAACATTACTTGAGCACAGTAGGTGCTGAACTCTGTAACCTCCTCAGGTTCAGGAACTTCTAACACCTAATCAGGAGTTAGTGGGCCTGTTTCCTGAGTGCAGTTGAAGCCTGCATAAAAAGGCTCCTTTGCCCAGCCCTTTTGAGGCTTTCTTAACCAGGGCTCCACACATCAAACAGTAAGTAAGGATTTGAGGGTTTCTTTGTTTGGTTTTTCTTTTGTTACATTGCTAGCTCTCTGGCTGGGAGCGCTTAAAAGGGTTTTGTATATATTTTTTAAAGCAAGGTTAATTTCATTTTTGCTGTTTTAGGGAAACATTACTTGAGCACAGTAGGTGCTGAACTCTGTAACCTCCTCAGGTTCAGGAACTGCTAACACCTAGTCAGGTGTTAGTTCCCTCCCTACCCACCCCGACTCCCACCCACCCCTAGTGAGCAGTCTTGCTTTATAGGGCACCTCCCCCTTTAACAAATCACAGTGAATTGGACCAGCACATTTTGAATATAATTAAAGAGATTTAACTGCTTTTTCTCTGAAAGGACAGCTGCGAAACCAGCTGGTACTTGGTAGATCTCTCTCTTTTGCTTTAACAGATACCTAAGCTCCACAAACAGAACAATGGCTGGGAAAAATCGTATTGCTAAAGCTGTTGCCCCCGTTACAGCTTCTGCCTCGGTCCAGACAGAGGCCCTATTGCCAGTTGAAGAACCGGTTCCATGTGCAGGGTGCCTGCATGCTGAAGCTCTGAGGAAACAAGTGGAGGAACTCAGAGAGGAGGTGGCGAGGCTGAGGAGCATTCAAGACAGTGAGAAGTACATTGATGAGATGCTTCTTGCAGCAACCAGGCTCTCCAGCACAGGAGAAGATGGGTGCCAACAGAATGTCGATGGTTGGTCAAAAGTCACCAGAGCCTGCAAAATCACCAATCCAACTTCTCCAGCCCTTGAATTGAAGAACCATTATGCAGCCCTGGAAGTGGAGGAGGTGAAAGCATCCCTGGAAAGGGAAGAACCAGAGTTCAAGTACCCCATAGTTGCGGAATCAGTGACCAGAAGGAAACGAAGGGTAGTGGTGGTTGGAGACTCTCTTCTGAGGGGTACTGAGGCGTCCATCTGCCGACCAGACGATGTCCAGAGAGGTATGCTGTCTGCCTGGTGCCAAGATCCAAAATGTTACGGAGAGTTTGCCGAGACTCATCAAGCCCACTGACTATTACCCAATGTTGCTAATCCATGTTGGAACAAATGATACTGCCAGGTATACCTCGGAACGTATCAAAAGTGACTTCATGGCTCTGGGACAGAGGGTGAAGCAGGTAGGTGCACAGGTGGTGTTCTCTTCAATCCTCCCTGTTGAGGGTAAAGGCCAAGGCAGAGAGGCTCGCATCCTGGAGATTAATGCATGGCTGCGTGGATGGTGTCTTCGAGAGCGTTTTGGTTTCCTAGACCATGGGATGCTGTTCCAAGGGTTGTAGAGCAGAGATGGCATCCATCTGTCCCAGAAAGGTCAACGCATCTTTGGTAGTAGACTGGCTAATCTACTGAAGAGGGCTTTAAACTAGATTCGTTGGGGATGGGTGAAGAAAGCCACCCGGTAAGTGAAAGCCCCCAGGTAAGTGATACATTAAATACCTTTATGGAAATAGGTAACAGGGGTAACATATGGAAAGCAGTGTGTATTAATGCCCGTAGCATGGGAAATAAGATCTCTGAAGTTGAAGCTTTGGTGGGAGTGGCTGACTTGGATTTAGTGGCAGTTACAGAAACATGGTTCACAGAAAACCATGACTGGGATGTAACTATACCTGGCTATAGTTTATTCAGAAAGGACAGGGTAGGAAGAAGGGGAGGAGGAGTGGCACTATATGTAAAAACTACTATTAAAGCTTTGGAATTACAGAGCTTAAAAGGGAGAGAGGAGGCATTGTGGGTTAAACTAGAAAGAGGGAAAGAGAAATCTATTTGCATTGGTGTGCTATACAGACCTCCCTCACAAGAGGAAGAGGTGGACAGAGTTAATTGAAGACATACGCAGCATTGCTAGGAAAGGGGAAGTGCTACTTCTAGGAGATTTCAATATGCCAGATGTTGATTGGCACATTCCTGCTGCAGTATCATCTAGGAGTAAGGAGATCCTGGATTCTCTACAGGGAGAACTATTCAGGCAATTGGTAACAGACCCCACACGTGAAGGGGCCATACTGGACTTGGTGCTTACCAATGGAGAAAGTGTTTCTGATGTTGTAGTGGGAGATCATTTTGCATCCAGTGATCACCAGATGGTGTGGTTCAGTATTAGGACTAGGGCTGTTAGAATCCATTCCAAGGTGAAGATCTTAGACTTTAGGAAGACTAACTTTGCAAAGATGGGCCAATACCTCAGGGAATCGTTAGTGGGATGGGAACAGCTGGGGGATGTAGAAAAACAGTGGGCAAAACTGAAAGGGGGTATTTTAAAGGCAACCAACCTTTTTGTTAAAAAGGTAAATAAAGGCAAAAGGAACAGGAGACCGCTATGGTTTTCGAAGGAAGTAGCTGAAAAAGTGAAGAAAAAGAGGGAGGCCTTCATGAAATACAAGAGATCACAGAGAGAGGAAGACAGGCATCTGTATTTGGAAAAACTTAGAGAAGCTAGCAAAGTAGTCAAGAAGGCAAAGATTCAAAAGGAGGAGGAAATAGCCAATGCAATAAAATGGGGGGATAAGACATTTTTCAGATATATTAGTGAGAAGAGGAAGGGCAAAAGTGGTATTGTCAGACTCAAGGGTGCAGGGGGGAATATGTAGAAGCTGATAAGGATAAAGCGGAATTTCTTAACAAATATTTTTGTTCTGTGTTCACAGATGAAGAACCAGGAGCAGGACCTCAGAAAACACCCACAAATAAGAACAGAAGCGAGGGACATCTTGAACAATTTTCAGAAGACTGTGTTCGTGAGAAACTAGCTCAACTTAAAATAGACAAAGCGATGGGACCGGATGGGATACACCCTAGAATACTGAGGGAACTTGGGGACGTTCTAGCAACTCCACTGACTGACATTTTCAATGCCTCGTTGGAGTCGGGAGTGGTGCCAAAGGACTGGAGAGAGGCTCATGTGGTGCCTTTACACAAAAGCGGTAGTAAGGATGTGGTTGAAAACTACAGGCCGGTTAGTTTAACTTCAGTGGTGAGTAAATTAATGGAAACGCTGTTGAAAGAGAAAATAGTGATGTTTCTGGAGTCCAGCGGATTACAGGATCCGAGGCAGCATGGATTCACCAGAGACAGGTCTTGTCAGACAAATCTGATTGATTTCTTTGACTGGGTCACCAGGGAGTTGGACCGTGGGAGAGCTCTAGATGTGGTGTATTTGGATTTCAGTAAAGCCTTTGACACTGTTCCTCACAGGCGACTTATAAACAAATTGAGCACCCTAGGGTTGGACCCTAAAATTACTGCTTGGGTTAGAAATTGGTTGGGTGGGAGGCGACAAAGAGTACAAGTAAATGGAGCTCACTCTGAGGAGAAGGATGTTACCAGTGGTGTGCCCCAGGGATCTGTCCTTGGTCCGATTCTTTTTAACATCTTTGTTAGTGATATAGCGGAAGGGCTGTCGGGTAAGGTTTGCCTCTTTGCGGATGATACCAAAATCTGCAATAGAGTAGACACCCAGGAAGGTGTAGATAACATGAGGAGGGATCTAGCTAAGCTTGAAGAATGGTCTAGAATTTGGCAACTGGGATTTAATGTTAAAAAATGTAAGGTCATGCATTTGGGCTGCAGCAATCCAAGGGAGCAATACAGTATAGGAGGTGAAGTACTTTTGTCCACTAAAGAAGAGCGGGACCTAGGCGTAGTTGTGTCCGATGATCTTAAAGTAGCTAAACAGGTAGAAAAGGCGATGGCAAAAGCTAGAAGGATGCTTGGGTGCATACGGAGAGGAATGGCTAGCAGAAAAAAGGAGGTGATAATGCCTCTGTATAAGTCTTTGGTGCGACCTCATTTGGAGTATGGTGTGCAATTCTGGAGACCGCACCTTCAAAAGGATGTGAACAGGATGGAGTTGGTGCAGAGGGTTGCTACTAAGATGATTAGTGGTCTTCATTATAAGGCATATGAGGACAGACTTAAGGATCTTAATATGTACACCTTAGAGGAAAGGCGGGATAGAGGTGATATGATTGAGATGTTTAAATACCTCCGTGGCATAAATGTTCAGGGAGAGAGCCTCTTTCAATTGAAAGCAAGTTCTGCGACGAGGGGACATGGGATGAGGGTGAAGGGAGATAGATTCAGGAGTGATATGCGGAAATATTTCTTTACGGAAAGAGTAGTGGATCCGTAGAATAGTCTCCCAGTGGAGGTGGTAGAGATGAGGACAGTAACTGAATTCAAAAAAGCATGGGACCAACACAGAGGATCTCTAAAGGTAAAAAGTGGACTGTTGTAGTTGTTGTTATGGAAGGACAGACTAGATGGGCCTTGTGGTCTTTTTCTGTCATCATGTTTCTATGTTTCTATGTTTCTATGTAAACTCTGATGGGCAGGGACCATCTCTTATATGTCTTTGTACAGCGCAGCATACGCCTGGTAGCGCTATACAAAGGATCAGTAGTAGTGCCTCCCACTCAACCAGCTTCTAATCCAGTCAGTCACTTTAGGGTCTATCCCAAGGGTATTCAGTATTTATAAGTCTTAGGGCAGTTTCTCCAAATGGGTTAGTTTTATGCATCTTACAATCCAACAGAACACCCCTAGTAACTATCATGCCTTAATCTTCTATTATATGCACCTTATTAGCTCAGATTGATTCCACTACAATTCAATATGGCATACAAAGACCTCAGGATAGCCTTACCCTACATATGGCGAAACGTGTCACCATAGGGAAATGGCGGACACTCACATCATAGGTCTAAAGCCTTAAAGTATTTTCACATAAATCTTTAATTCCAATTAGTCAAATTCAATAACATCCACAAAAGTACTTCTTAGGATCCTTCACTACTCAAACACACAAATGCTACTACAAAGAAAGTGTCCGCAGTTCTATGTGGTAAACAGGACCGGCCCGTCCATTGAGCAAGAATGTTGTTTGCACAGGGCCCCGCGTTTCAGGGGGCCCCGCGCAAACAACATTCTGCCCATCAGCAACTTTAAAAGAAAAAAGAAACTTGCTGCCACTGCCGCACCTTTTCATTTAAACCAAGCGGTTTACCTGCCTGTATTTTTTCCAAAGCCTCATGCTTCAAATGCAGAAAGGAATCTTCATACTTTGGACTGTAAAGGAGCACTTGCTTTTTACTTACAAAGGACACAGCAACATAGAAAATCCTCTCAACACTTTGTTGCTTTTGATCCTTCTCATTTGGGACTTCCAGTCTCCAAGAGAAGATTGTCCAACTGGATTGCACAGTGTATATCTTTTGCCTATGAGAGTAAAAACCTTCCTCTTGAAGGCCATGTCCCAGCTCACAATGTGAGAGCCATGGCAGCCTCTATGGCTCATCTTCACTCTGTGTCTATCGACGACATCTGTCGAACAGCTACTTGGGCTTTGGTTCATACCTTCACAGCCCATTACTGCTTAGACAAGGACTCCCACCGGGATGCCTTGTTTGGTCAGGCTGTTCTTCAACACCTGTTCCATACTTAATCAACTCCTACCCACCATCCCTGGTAGGATGCCAGAGATCCATGGGGGGAAGTGGAGCCCTTTAACAAGGGCACACAACTTCTGGGGCCTTCTCCCTGGCATCTGCAGCTAGGGAGTCCCCATATGTGAAGACTACATTCCTACTTTTTCCTGGAGATAGCATAGTTACTCACCTGTAACAGGTGATCTCCGGGAACAGCAGGAATTTAGTCTTCACAACCCATCCACCTCCCCTAGGAGTTGTATCTCTCTTTTCTTTTCTTTCCCTCTCTCTCTCTTTGTCTCAACTTTAAAACTCAACTGGAGAGAGGCAGTTGGGAAAGGCGGGAAGGCAGCACGCAGGCGCTGTGGGATGCTCCCAAAAGCTTTCTAATTGGACGCTGGGGAGCGTTCCCGCGCAGGCTCCGTCGGTTCCGACGATACCCATATGTGAAGACTAAATTCCTGCTGTTCCCGGAGATCACCTGTTACAGGTGAGTAACTATGCTTTCATGGACATGCATTCAGTTAGTCTGGGTGCCTTAAAAAAGTGAATGCTTGCACATTTTTTGTGTGTGTGTGAGACTGATTGTTGTCATTTTTAACTGCACGTAACATTTAAAAAAAACAAAATATCCCAAATGAATATGAAAAAAATGCCCCAAAATTGGGAAAAATCGTTTGAAATGAGCATGAACCAGTTTTTTTTTGGTCGGTGCATGCCAATAATGTATTGTGTTACGCATTAGCATAGGAATGTTAAAAATTCATAGGAATGCCCTTTCACTTCAGGTCAACGGAACAAATTGATCTTCTCTCATGACATGCATGGATTTGTAGATCCAATTTTCCTGTTCTTTTGAAAGAAAATCGGAACTGCAGATGTGCATCGGATTTAAGAACCAATCTCTCCTTGCAAATTAAAAAAAGACAGAACAACTGGAGCCTTAAGGATTTTGCTAGTTTTATCTGCCAGTTGAATTATGAACTCCCACCTCCCCCAACATGCAAAGTAGTCTAGGGATACCACTTTAAAGTAGCAGAACTATCTCTTAGTATTGCCATTCCACATGACAGCCACTTTTATCATGGTTTTATCTCGCTAGATGCATGTCTTTCTACCAGTTCATAGATGCACTAACTGCGAAAATTAGAGCCACTTAACAACCTGCTTCAAAGTAACAATGGACAGAGAAACCACAGTGTCAAGTGATGGAGAAAAACATATCTGAATAACCAACTCAAGTTTTATCTTGACTAAAATTACCTATATTTAAACTAGCAAATGGAAAAGTAATTCAGTTGAAAAATGTTGATCTATTGGTTAACCTGAGATGCATGCTATTAATGAACGTGCCACAATGGGACCCTTGGTAAATGAATGTTAGCATGCATCATTGTTTTATAACAGGCCCCTCTGTGAGCATTTTTTTTTTGGTGCAGTTTAGAAGTGCTTGTTTAGCTAGGATTTCACATCACTGAACAGTAAGTATTCTTTACAGAATCTAAACAAATAACTTACAGGTGCTAAACGTATTTTTAAATTGTTTTGATTAAACCCAGAACTAGATCTAAAAAAAACAAAAGCAGCATGGGTTTTCAGAAGAATTATTGGTGATAAAGACGTCATGTTTTCCAAGTCATAAAAGACTTATAACTTGCATAATAGAACAATTTCTTTTAAGAACATGAGAACATAAGAATTGCCATCAGGGCGATTAAATCCCTGGATAACCTCCCACAGCGACTCTATAGTCACAGCCTGTGGTCTCTGCACCTCACGAAACACAAGACCCGAAGTCTTCTCACCCCTCTTTGCGATATCCTTCACCACTCTCAGATGGGAAGCTGGTCCATCCTCTGGTGTCTTGCCAGTGCGGGGGATGATGCAGCTGCTGGTATTCCTCCTGAGAAGGGCTCCGCACCAACCACATTGGTCCACAGATACCCCACAGCACCAGCCGAAAAAGCACTTCCGGGGTTGGGAGGCGGCATCCGCACACCAGGGCTCAAAGACTCCCCTTTGCTGCTGCCGAGGCAATTCCCCTCTAGCAGACCCGGAGAAGATGGTAACAGTGAGATTGGAGGCATGCCAAAATCCGCCATCATCGTCTGTCGCAAGAGGCCGAAAGAGGTGCTCTCTGGGAGGATAAGCTTCCCCTTCCCTTTCTCTTGCCCATCGCTGCTGCAAACGTACATAGCTCAACAGAGTCAGAGAGAGAAAACGGCATGACCGCCAGTGTGCTCCTCTACAGTGCCATCTTGGATCTGTTGAAGGGAGATTTTAACCACAGAGCTGATTTATTGCAAAAGAGTTTAGAGTCCAAGAATATACCTAAATATGTGAATGATGAGGTTAGGACTACCCCTAAAGAGTGGCTGCCATGTTAGTTGGCAATCCTCAAGCTACCCAAGTAGCTATGGTCTTCTTAAGATTTAGTTGCAAATAGTTACTGTACAGCCAATCCGAGACTATGATAAGACATTGATTAATCCTGGAGAGATATGGATTTATACTATCAGTACAGGAGATAAGAAGAATATCATCAGCATACACATAGGCTGACACCCCCCAGTACTTTGAATTAGAGTGAGCAAAAGCTTTATATACTGAAAAGGATGGGAGCAAGGACGGAGCCCTGGGGGACCCCACACAGAAGTAGATGTGTCTCCGAGGCTTTCCCATCGATGAAAACAAAAGAAAAGAATGGAACCACTGCAGGACATGACCCAATCAAATTTAAATAGGATAGAAGAAGATCATTAGTTAACAAGGTCAAATGCACAAGAAAAAGATACTGCTAGAGCAAATTTATCGGAATTGAGGGTGCTTTGGAGTTCTTTTAAAAGCGCTGTGATAATGGTCTCTGTACTGTGTCCTGGGCTGAAACCAGATTGTTGAGGGTATGGACAGGGCTGACCTAACCACTACTAGGCAAACTAGGCGGTTTCCTAAGGTGGAAACCTCTGGGGGGCAAAGAGCAGGGCACTCATAGCTAAACAATATATTTTGACAGCCAGGGAACGGCTCTGAGTATGGAGAATGAGTGTGTTCAATATATTAGAAAATGGGGGGGGGGGGGGGGGAGGGAACCAGCACTCTGCACTCTGCTCTCTGCTAATTTTGAGATAAATTGAAGATTGGAAACTAGGCGATAATTGGAGGGATCCTGGGGATCAAGATTTGTTTTTTTTCAACAAAGGCCGAATTAGTGTTTCTTCCAGAAAGTAGGAACATGGCCAGACAAAAAACTGTGATTAATTATTCTATGTGCAATAGAGAGGAGGCCCAAGGAGATTTCTCCTACCTAAGATGATGGAATGGGATCCAGGGTACATGTAGTTTTATGAATAGACGTTGTCCTCAATATACAATCAGTCACAAGTTTAAAGGTTGACCAGTTATGGACTGGTATGGCAAATATATAGGAAGAGTCAGGGGAAGAAAAAGGTGCTATAACTGGTAAATGCTGGTGGAACATCTGAACTTTATCCAAAAAGCAAAATATAACACATAACCAAAGATAACACATTCTCGCCACCCACCTCCATCACACTAAATGACATCCAAATCAAGGTTCAACCAGAAATAAAATATTTTGGCATCACCCTGGATCAAAACCTCACATTTAAACAACAGGTAAAGAATTCTGCAAATATAATCTACCACAAAATCCATACTCTTCAACACCTCCATCCAGACCTGGACCCCCCGCCCCCGACTTCAGATCAGCTCTCCAAGAAATAGTTCTTCCACAAATTGACTACTGTAACTCCATATATTAAGGACTCCCACAATCAACTACCTTTCCACTGTGCACAGCTCTTCATACTAAAGCACAAACGTTGTTATCAGCACCAAAACGTGAACATATTATACCCATTCTTAAGCAACTCCACTTGATCCAACTGAACAGTTGTATCATATACAGGACCCTCTTGACCTACAAAGCCCTAAATGGATATTCCTTCCTCCACCTCCAATCACTCCTCCATGCCTTCCATTCCAATAGAGCAAGCAGACAAATCAACAGGAACACTCTAATCATTTCCCATACAAAAACAACCCAGCACACCTGCACAAGAGCTTTTTAATTATACACCTTCTGGAACTCTCTCCCTGACAAAGCTCAGAAGTACCACAGATCTCTCTACATTTCAAAAGCAGCTGAAAACTCACCTTGTATCAATCACATAGACATAACCAATGCAATCTCTCCCACATGCTTCTTTATTTACACACTGAACTTTGCCTCTATTCTCATTTACACCTCACATTCGATGTATATATGTTAGGTTTCCTGTATATGGTTTAATGTTCTATGTATTTGATGTGTTCTTAAGTTGATTGTAAACCACTTTGACCCAGTGATGATAAGCGGTATAAAAGCACAGCCAAATAAATAAATAAAATATATTGAAAAACATCAGTCCCAATGTAGATTCTTTAGATGCTCAATTATTCACCTTCCTTCATTGAGAAAAGTGTCCATTTTGTGGCCTGGAAGAGTAGGTAAGAGACAATGAGATGGATATGGTTCAACAATTCTGCCTGCTGTTAATTGAAATTAAGTAGGAGTCAAAACAAGAAGCATGTATAATGTGACAAAGGCAGGGCCGGCCCGTCCATTGAGCAAGAATGTTTTTTGCACAGGGCCCCGCATTTCAGGGGGCCCCGCGCAAAAAACATCTTGCATCCCAAAGTTTTAAAAAATCATAAACCGGCTGCGGCTGCCGCTGCCGCCTTGGCAGCGGCAGAATGGAGAATCCCGCGGGGCCCATTTACAGTCCTTACCACCCCCCCCATCAGCCCAGCTAAGTTTAAAAGAAAAAAAACCCCAGAAACTGGCTGCTGCTGCCGCTGCCGCTGTGGCAGCGGCAGAATGGAGAATCCCACGGGGCCCCCCCTGTCCTGCAGTCTTCTATGCGGCCTCCGTCGGCTGTCAGAGCTGCGCGAAGAGAGAGAGCTTCTCCTCTCGCAGCTCTGTTAATCACGCCGCGGGGCTGATGGGAAATCAGGGAAACTCTCCCTTCGCGCGGCTCTGAAAAGCCCGCGCTGAGGCCGCATAGAAGACTGCAGGACAGGGGGGCCCCGCGGGATTCTCCATTCTGCCGCTGCCACGGCGGCAGCGGCAGCAGCAGCCGGTTTCTGGGTTTTTTTCTTTTAAACTTAGCTGGGCTGATGGGGGGGGGGGTAAGGACTGTAAATGGGCTGATGGGGGGGTGGTAAGGACTGTAAATGGGCTGATGGGGAGGGAGGGAGGCGTAAGGACTGTAAATGGGCTGATGGGGGGTTAAGGACTGTAAATGGGCTGATTGGGAGGTAGGTAGGGATGGAGGGGGGAAAGGACTGTAAATGGGCTGATAGGGAGGGAGGGGGTAAGGACTGTAAATGGGCTGATGGGGGGGAGGGAGGGAGGGAGGGAGGGGTAAGGACTGTAAATGGGCTGATGGGGGGGGTTAGGACTGGTAATGGGCTATAGGGGGTTCGGACTGGAAGTGGGCTGATGGGGGGGGGTTAAGACTGGGAATGGGCTATGGGGGGTTAGGACAGGTAATAGACTATGGAGGGGCTAAGACTGGAAATGGGCTGATGGGGGAAGTTATGACAGGTAATGGGCTATGGGGGGCTACGACTACAAGTGGGCTGATGGGGGGATTAGGACTGGAAATGGGCTATGGGGGGGTTAGGACAGGTAATGGGCTGATGGGGGTTACAACAGGTAATGGGTTATGGTGGGGCTAAGACTACAAGTAGGCTGATAGGGGGTTAGGACTGGTAATGGGCTGTGGGGGGCGTTAGGACTGGTAATGGGCTGGGGGGGTTAGGACTGGTACTGGGCTATGGGGGGTTACAACAGGTAATGGGCTATGGGGAGCTACGACTACAACTGGGCTGATGGGGGGAAGTTAGGACAGGAAATGGGCTATGGGGGGGTTTAGGACAGGTAATGGGCTGATGGGGTTACGCCAGGTAATGGGCTATGGGGGGGCTAAGACTACAAGTAGGCTGATAGGGGTTAGGACTGGTAATGGGCTGTGGGGGGCGTTAGGACTTGTAATGGGCTGGGGGGGTTAGGACTGGTACTGGGCTATGGGTGGTTACAACAGGTAATGGGCTATGGGGAGCTATGACTACAATTTGGCTTATGGGGGGATTAGGACTGGAAATGGGCTATGGGGGGGTTAGGACAGGTAATGGGCTGATGGGGGGGTTACAACAGGTAATGGGCTATGGGGAGCTACGACTACAAGTGGGCTGATGGGGGGATTAGGACTGGAAATGGGCTATGGGGGGGTTAGGACTGGTAATGGGTTGATGGGGGGTAAGACTGAAAATGGGCTGATGGGAGGGTAAGGACTGGAAGTGGGATGATGGGGGAGCTAGGACTGGTAATGGGATGGGGGGTTGCTAGGACTGGAAATGGGCTGAGTGGAAGGGGGGCTTGAACGGCAAATAGCTGATGGGGACAGGGACGTGGAATGGAAATGGGCTGAGTGGAAAGGGGGCTTGAACTGCAAATAGCTGATGGGGAGGGGGGCTTGGAATGGAAATGGGCTGTGAGGAGAGGGAGCTAGGACTGGAAATGGGCTGAGTGGGGGGGGGGCTAGGACAGGAAATGGGCTGATGGAGGGGCCAGGATAGGACTGGAAATGGGCTGTTGGGGGTGCTAAGGTTGGAAATGGGCTGTGGTGGGGGCTTGAATTGAAATGGACTCATGGAGGGGCTAGAACTGGAAGTAGGCTCATGGGGGGCTTGGATTGGAAATGGGCTGAGTGGAGGGGAGCTAGGATTTGACATGGGCTGATGGTGGGGCTAGAAAAGGAATAGAAATGAGCTGATGGGGGGCTGGGATTGGAAATGAGCTGATGGAGGAACTGATAGGACTGGAAATGGGCTGATGAGGGGCTGGGATTGGAAATGAACTGATGGATGGACTCGGATAGGACTGGAAATGGATGGGGGAGCTAGGACTGGAAATGGGTTGATGGTGGGGCTAGGATAGGATTGGAAATGGGCTGATGGGGGACTAGGACTGGAAATGGGCTGATGGTGGGGCTAGGATAGGATTGGAAATGGGCTGATGGGGGACTAGGACTGGAAATGGGCTGATGCAGGGACAAGAAGGGAGCAGATGCTGGGTGGGGCTGGAACTAGAAAGGAGCTGATGTTGGGGAGGATTAGATGGAGCTGGGAGAGTGAAATGGAGAGGGAAAAATATTTTGCGTGGGAGGGAAGACAAATCTACAATTGGCTGGATATTGGGAGAGTAAGTGGGGATTGAGGATGGAGGGATAAAATTTGAGTGGATGAAATAGGAATGAGGAAAGAGCTAAAGCAGAAAGATTAGTATGTTAAAGCAGATGTAGAGAGAGAATGGAAAAAAAAAAACAAGACAGAAGAAAGGACAAATGGACAGCAGATGGAGAGTTAGCAGAAGACACGAAGAAACCAGAAGAAAGTGGCTGGAACAATTGCAACTGAAAAAAAATGCACAAAAGGTAGAAAATATCTCTTTATTTTGAATTTATTAACTGGAATATGTCAGCTCTGGGAAATGTGCATCATTAATTTTTGCGCTTTGTTTAGTACAAGAGGAAATTAATTTATAGTTTTATTTCTACAGTGTTGTTGTATATTCCAAGTTTGGCTTTTGGGGTTCCCAGTTTAATTATTGTCTTCCTGTTTCTAAATTGTGATTCCTTGTTTGGTGATGGTCTATGTTCTGCATGTGTAACTGAGCTGAGGTATTCTGTTTATGTAATTCCTATTTGACATTGCCACTTGTTCTTTCCCCAGTAGGTCATGTATTATTGTTCTCTGAAATGTATTGGCTTAATATTTGCAGTGTTGCCTTTTGATAGTTAGGGTATGGTGCTTTGTGAGTCCTGGTAGTGCTGTTAGGATACGGCGGGTTTGCTATGGGTTCTAAATGGGCAGTGTTTGTAGTAGTTCCTAATGTGCCTGGTGGTTGGTACTGGAGTATAGTAATGTAGAAACCTTTTAGTCTTTCTTTATCCATTGTGATAAGGAAGCTTATCATAGCTCAGGTAGGAGCTATAGAAAGGATGATGTGACTCTGAACAAGCAACCTGTCAGTTCTGGTAGAAGCAAGAAAACAGAGTTTTCACATAAAAGACTACCAGTCCCAGAATGCACCAGGTTTCCAGCAGCCATGAGGGAGGCTGAAGTAAGAAAATGTGTGTGCAATCAAGAGAGCTATGAGGTAATCCCTAAGCACTCATCTCAAAGGGCAGGGCCTGATTCAAGACAGCTGCGCTGTGTTAGGGAGCAGCACACATTAGAACAGGATAAGAGTAGAGCTTATTCTTCAGGAAACAGTTTCAGCAAAAGCTTCAAGGAGAGTTTGAAGAACAGCTTCAGCAAAAGCCAAGCAGATAGAGAGAGAAGGAAACTCTCTGGAAGGAAGAGAAGAAAGGCCATTGGAAGGTCTGGGAGATTCCAAGGCAGTACTCATACTGGGAGGTATTCCAAAAGCCAGCAGAGTTCATTGGACTGGATTCAGCCAGAGGAATGGAGTGGCAGAGATAGGAATCACCAGTGGCTACCTGGAAGAGAGAAGACTGCATGTGGAAGGGACTTTCAGACCAAGGCCAGAAGGTATGTGAGAGAAGATCCAGTGTCCAGGGATCAAGATTGGAAGGCTGGACATCAGAATTGGGTTACATATTGGCCAGGCTATACAGAGAGGAATAATGATAGCAGGAGAGGCTCAGGTATGAACACTGATCCAGACCCTATCTATAACAGAGAGTGGCAGCCAGGGAATAAGCATTCTCATGATAGTGCCTTAATGAAAGACTCGTCTGTGCCAATGTATGATAGTGACCATATGCTGATTGATGAAGAGGGAGATACAGCAAATGAAACTATTTATATGGACTGTTCTCTATCTAAATGCTATTGCTAGTTTTCCGTGAGCAAACACATCAGCCATCACAAAGAAACCTAACTTTGTTCTTTATTTCCACTGCAAACAGCTCTTAAAGCAGGATTTGGGCTCACACAGTAGCAGCCAGCCAGCTAAAGGCTTTCAGCTGGTCCATTGATAGTAATTAGGGCTGCACCTGATTGTGTGTGTGAGCCAGGGAGAATCACTGCTGAGATCGGCGTGGAAAATAAGCAGAAGTTAACCTAACCAGCAAAGTTTATTCTTTACTTTGTGCCTTTGTATTTGGTAATTACTTACTAAGAAAACATTAGCTAATTGCCTGACAAGCTGAAGGTTGTTTTCTGGTTTACTTTGTGACTTTTTGTTATCCCTTTAAACACTGCAAGCAAGTAACCTCATTTATAGTGCTATCAAGCATACATGTGCTGGGTGAATTAAACCCCATCAATAAAAGAAGTATTTTATTGATCTTACCACTTGGTTTCACAACTCAAATTATTGTCATCAGCTGTGTTTGGGAGTGAATGAACTACAATACCCACAATACCTTGCAAGAATCATATGAATATATGCATCGTCAAGATTGTGTAAGTTCTCACCCTAGGCAGCCGTCTGACAAATGGCGTAGTCGGCAGGATTGCTTTTGCACCAAGAGGATTTACTTGTTGTGGATTACAAATAAAAGTCAAGTTTAAAGCTGTAAGAAGATTTCTTTCCCTCATCTGCACTTTGGAAGAAAAGTGGTTGTTCCAGGAAGCTGTCCCAGAGGAAAAGACCCTGTGCAAAGCTGGATTCATCACTGAGACAAGGTAATATGTACCTGGGCATGTCTAGTGGTGGATGTGTGTAAGCACAGGGGGTAATTGAAAAAAAAAAAAAAAGTTGAAAAAAAAAAACCACACCTGGTTGGAAGGTGCTGCTCTTTGGTTTTTTTTCTCTCTTTTCTTACAGGGGTCAAGATGGATCCGAGGGAGATGGCTCAGTGGATGGCAGCCCAATTTTGCAAGCAGCAGGAGCTGTCACAGCAGGCCCAGGACACTGCTATGAAGGCCTTAATGGAACAGCAGAAACCAGTGCTTGATCTGGTGCAAGCTCTAGTTCAGCTGCAGAGCCAAAGTGGAACAGATGCAAGACCAGCAGTTAGTACTGGTGCACCACATGTGGACAGTGTGGGACTCAATCAAAGAATTGGGGCATTTAATTTTGGGAAATTAACTCCAGAGGATAATATTGATGATTTTCTAAAGTCTTTTGAAAGAGTGGCACAGGCTTTAGCATGGCCAGAGACCCAGTGGGCAGTAAGGCTGGCAGCCTCATTAACTGGTGAGGCACTAGCAGCTTACAGAGCAATGCCAGCAGCCCAGGCTTTGATTTATAAGGATGTAAAGGCAGCTATTAGAGATCGCCTAGGGTTGTCTATTTCAGAGTATAGGCGAATGTTTAGAGCTGTTACATTGAAAGTGGGTGAGACACCCAGGGCTCTGAGTCAGAGAATTAGAAGTCTAGCTGTAAAATGGTTGGAGCCTGAGCAAAAGACAGTAGAAATGTTATTAGATATTATAATGCTGGAACAATTTATGCTTGGGGTACCTAAAGATTTGAATGTTTTTCTTATACAGCAAAATTGCCAAAATCTTGGAGAGGCAACCATGCTAGCAGAGAGATTCTTGGAAGCCACGCAGGCTTGCCATAGAATGGGTGGCCCTCTAAAGATGGATGCTGAGGCTAGATGTGCTGTATCAGAAAAAGGAATAATTAGGAATGTTTCTAAAAATGAATGTACTGTATCAAACCAGATGACACAGTGGAATAGAAAGAAATGTTTCAAGTGTGGAAAAGTGGGACACTTAGAGAAGAGATGCCAGACACACACTAGTTTAATGGGTCTGGATTTAAAACAGCCCAAGGAAGGATTTCTTTTGATGGTTGATGTGCAGGGAATTACCACAAATGCATTATTAGACTCTGGGGCAGACCAGAGTATGATGTCAAAAAGGCTTTGGAAGAGGATAGAGGCCCAAGAAAGATTTGTGCCTAGAACCCCTGAAAGCCAAGTTCACATCAGATGCATTCATGGTGCTGCAACATCATATCCCACCTATAGGCTTAAGGTTAAGTACCTGGGGGAACAAGAGGAAGTCCTATTAGCAGTGGTGCCTAGGCTACCCTTTGATTTGGTCCTAGGAAAGGACTGGCCAAGATTTAAGCAGGAACTAGTGAAAGGGCTAGGAAAGAAGGAGGGAGAAGGTTTAATAATGGAAATAGCTCCCGGGCCTTTCTTTGGAAGTCCTCAGTCCCTAGCTAAAAAGATGGTTAAGCTTCCAGAAGGCCAAACTATGGGTAATAAGAGGGGCCTTGTATCCACCCGCTCGCAGGCTAAGTTAGAGAGCCAGCAGAAGGAGGAGGGGGAGCAGGCAGAGTTATTAGGAGATTTACCCTCTCATGATGATTTAATAACCCCATCATCTGGTAAAGTAAGAAAGTTGAAAGCACAAAAGAGGCGTGAGAGACTTTGCAGAGCACAGGGTAGGGCTGAGATGTTAGCTGGTCAAAGTTTACCCTGGGTGCCAGCTGAGTTGGTGGCAAAGTTTCCTAACTTTCCACAAGAGCAGCGAGCTGATCAAGCTCTCACCCGAGCTTTTAAGTATGCTCAAGAGGTCAGGGAGGAATTGCCCAGATTCAGACTAGATAATGACATATTATATAGAGAGAGTCAGGACCCCAGAAATGGTGCCATTCGTAAACAATTGGTGGTACCCACGACTTTCAAAGGGCTAGTACTTAGACTAGCACATGATCATCCAGTGGGAGGTCATAAAGGTATGCAAGGAACGCTGGATCAAATACTTGTGCGTTTTTACTGGCCAGGTATCTTCAAAGAAACTGCCCAGTTTTGTGCTGCATGTCCAGCGTGTCAGCGAGTTACAGCGGCTCACCCACCGGTGGTGCCATTGATCCCCATGCCAATCATCACAGACCCAATTGGTCGCATTGCCATGGATATTGTAGGCCCATTAGTTAAAACGCCCCGAGGTTTCCAATACATCCTAGTTATGGTAGATCAGGCAACAAGGTTTCCCTGGGCCATACCATTGAGGAATGTTTCTGCAAAAACAATAGCTTTAGAGCTAGTAAAATTGTTTTGTGAAGTGGGATTCCCAAGAGAGGTGTTGACTGACCGAGGGTCCAATTTTGTATCCAAATATTTGGCCCAGGTCTGGGATGCCTTTGGCATTCGTCACGTGAAAACCTCAGCCTACCATCCACAATCAAATGGTTTGGTGGAGAGATTCAACCAAACTCTCAAACAAATGTTGAGAAGGGGGTTAGCAGGAGAGGTAAAAGAATGGGATATGTTATTACCCTTTGCCTTATATGCCTGCAGGGAAAGAATTCAAGTGTCCCTAGGTGTAACTCCTTATGAGTTGATGTATGGTAGGGCTCCCCGGGGTTTGTTGGATATTTTGAGGGAACAATGGATTGATCCTAAACCGGGAAGTCAGGAGGTGCCACTGTTTTTACGTGACTTGAGAGCACGTTTGAAAAGGACGTCGCAGGTTGCTGAGAGGAACCTGCAAGACAGTCAAGTTCGCCAGAAAGGGTGGTATGATAGAAAGGCCAAAAGCCGCCAATTAAGCATTGGTGAAAAGGTTTTGGTTCAAGTAGCAGGAACTGCTCCAAAATTTGAGGTACAGTGGAAAGGGCCATGGGAGGTTGTTAAACAAGTAAGCCCAGTGTCTTATATGGTAGAAAATGCCAGAGGGCGTAGGCAGACCTACCATATTAATGTACTTAAGTCTTGGAGGGAGAGGCCTGTAGATAATGACCTTGAACCCAGTCAGGAAGTAAGTGAGCTTCAAGAAGATAACACTCTCGTAGGTATTACGGACTGTAGAGAAGCAGTTTCACCAGTAAAACCAGTCCGTAATAACTTAAGCAGGGGGGTATGTGATAAGGAAGCTTATCATAGCTCAGGTAGGAGCTATAGAAAGGATGATGTGACTCTGAACAAGCAACCTGTCAGTTCTGGTAGAAGCAAGAAAACAGAGTTTTCACATAAAAGACTACCAGTCCCAGAATGCACCAGGTTTCCAGCAGCCATGAGGGAGGCTGAAGTAAGAAAATGTGTGTGCAATCAAGAGAGCTATGAGGTAATCCCTAAGCACTCATCTCAAAGGGCAGGGCCTGATTCAAGACAGCTGCGCTGTGTTAGGGAGCAGCACACATTAGAACAGGATAAGAGTAGAGCTTATTCTTCAGGAAACAGTTTCAGCAAAAGCTTCAAGGAGAGTTTGAAGAACAGCTTCAGCAAAAGCCAAGCAGATAGAGAGAGAAGGAAACTCTCTGGAAGGAAGAGAAGAAAGGCCATTGGAAGGTCTGGGAGATTCCAAGGCAGTACTCATACTGGGAGGTATTCCAAAAGCCAGCAGAGTCCATTGGACTGGATTCAGCCAGAGGAATGGAGTGGCAGAGATAGGAATCACCAGTGGCTACCTGGAAGAGAGAAGACTGCATGTGGAAGGGACTTTCAGACCAAGGCCAGAAGGTATGTGAGAGAAGATCCAGTGTCCAGGGATCAAGATTGGAAGGCTGGACATCAGAATTGGGTTACATATTGGCCAGGCTATACAGAGAGGAATAATGATAGCAGGAGAGGCTCAGGTATGAACACTGATCCAGACCCTATCTATAACAGAGAGTGGCAGCCAGGGAATAAGCATTCTCATGATAGTGCCTTAATGAAAGACTCGTCTGTGCCAATGTATGATAGTGACCATATGCTGATTGATGAAGAGGGAGATACAGCAAATGAAACTATTTATATGGACTGTTCTCTATCTAAATGCTATTGCTAGTTTTCCGTGAGCAAACACATCAGCCATCACAAAGAAACCTAACTTTGTTCTTTATTTCCACTGCAAACAGCTCTTAAAGCAGGATTTGGGCTCACACAGTAGCAGCCAGCCAGCTAAAGGCTTTCAGCTGGTCCATTGATAGTAATTAGGGCTGCACCTGATTGTGTGTGTGAGCAAGGGAGAATCACTGCTGAGATCGGCGTGGAAAATAAGCAGAAGTTAACCTAACCAGCAAAGTTTATTCTTTACTTTGTGCCTTTGTATTTGGTAATTACTTACTAAGAAAACATTAGCTAATTGCCTGACAAGCTGAAGGTTGTTTTCTGGTTTACTTTGTGACTTTTTGTTATCCCTTTAAACACTGCAAGCAAGTAACCTCATTTATAGTGCTATCAAGCATACATGTGCTGGGTGAATTAAACCCCATCAATAAAAGAAGTATTTTATTGATCTTACCACTTGGTTTCACAACTCAAATTATTGTCATCAGCTGTGTTTGGGAGTGAATGAACTACAATACCCACAATACCTTGCAAGAATCATATGAATATATGCATCGTCAAGATTGTGTAAGTTCTCACCCTAGGCAGCCGTCTGACACCATATACTCATTAAGAGGCATGTTTACTAAAAGTTAGTGTATGGTAACATTATGCAAATATTTATGCAAATGAGGCACCTTATGCAAATGAGGCCCCGCACCGAGTCTCCGCACATGGCCCCGCACCCCCCTTGGGCCGCCCCTGGACAAAGGTATTGGGAGAAGAATTTGTTGACTGAGAAAGTCATCTTGTGTTGAAACCTTGCTTTTAATATGGCCTGTAGAAAAAGTAGCCACATGTTTTCAGGATTGTTGGTCAATGATTTAAATGATTAACTGAGGTAATAGCATTTTTCTTTCTCAGTGCACAGGCACTCCAAATATATATCCAAAAACTCTGACCCATGTTTTTTAATGCAATAATTCAATCAAAATTTTGATCTAATAATCCAATTATCCAGTACGAGTGTAAAGCTTACAAGTCAGTTGACCTTCATTTCTTATTAGCTAGTCAGGAAAGAGATTTGACTGTGGTTTGTGAAAGCAGAGGGGGGGGGGGATATGATAGAAGTCTATAAATTAATGAATGGAGTGGAACGGATAAACAAAGATCGGTTGTTTACGCCATCAAAAAGTAGAAAGACTAGGGGACATGCAATGAAAGCCATAGTGTAACCCATTTAAGACTAATAAGAGAAAATATATATTTTACTTAACGTGTAATCAAACTCTGGAATTAATTCCTGGAGGATGTATTAAAAGCTGTCAAAGTAGTTGGGTTTAAAAAAGGTTTGGACAAGTTCCTGGAGGAAAGATCTATAAACCATTATTAAAGAGGACCCGGGAAATCCATTGCTTACCCCAGGATGAGTATTGTGGAAGTTGTGAGCCTTTATGGGAACCTGAATTGGCAGCTGTTGGAAACAGGATACTGGACTTGATGGACCTTGGTCTGACCCAAAAAGGGTATTTCTTATGTTAGGTTCAGTAAATATATTGCATGAAATCTGTCCTTTTAATAGCTTTGATTTTGGCAGAATAATGAAATACAATATGTCTCCATTAACACAACCCCCTAGGTTGTACCTTTAATTTTCTCCTTTATCTAGAAGAGAATGCAAGTAATAATGAATCCCTTGCTAGATTCCTAAAGAAGACTACAGGATCTAGACCAGTGGTTCCCAACCCAGTCCACTGGGGCCCCCAGGCCAGTCAGGTTTTCAGGATATCCACAATGAATATGCATCGTAAGAGATATAAATCAATGGACTGCACATCTGTCTTGCTGAAGGAAGTATTTTCTCATTGAGAAATAGCCAGAAAGTTTTGAGCACCAGAATAAAAAAAGAGAAGCAATTGCTAGCTCTGCTTTCACCTCATTCTGTTGAATGTGTCCTAGTCATGAATACTACTGGAAAGGGACAGATAAAGACCACAGCCATTCCAAGGAATCTTCTATCAACACACTTTATTAGGAACCCTACTTGGACAAGTGTTTGCCAAACTTGGCCAAGACGGGGTCCTAATAAAGTGTGTTGATAGAAGATTCCTTGGTGTGGCTGAGGTCTTTCTCTGCCCCTTTCCTGTGGTGTAGTCATGAATAGCAGCATTCATGGTCCTACCAAACCTTTCCACTGGTAAGACAATATTTCAGCTGAAAAATGGTGGTTTGCCGACCAAGTTGATGGAACCGCAGAGGAAATCCAGTGAGCTTACAGATACAATTGCAGATTATCACTGAAACTCTGACAAAGAACCATTTGCATGAGAAGTGTCTGGAATTTGCTTATGACAACTGCAATATGGTATTTGCTGGACTTTGGAAAGACAAAGAAGGACAAATGCTTTTCTAAGTAGGCACATTGAAGAGAACACTGAGGTGGTAATTTCATAAAAGAGCGCTTATGTAAATTTGTGCCTGTTTTCTATGCATGTACCTATGTATTTTATAAAATGTAGGCATCGCAACTCTACCCAAACTACATCCTGGGGAATTCCTACATATGGTCTGTGTAAAAATATGTGCAGTCTTTCAATGCATTTATATTTCACGTGCATATATAGCCACAAAATTTGTAAGAACCTTTTCTGTGAACAAAATATGCTTTACATTTGGGAAAAGGTTTATAAAATTATCCCTTTAGTAGAGCATGGGCTTAGGGTCAATAGTGCATAATGGCACACGTGCAACATCAGCTTAGAGGAGCATCTCAACGCCCTTTGCTTCTGCCTTAGAGGATTCCTCTAAAAATTTACTATGGCTTCTACATCTTTTCTGTCCTAACTGCATTATGCTCATTTATCGATGTTGAATATGGAAAAATGCACTCTAACAAGAACATGTTGGCTTTCCGTGTTTCCAGAAATTACAAGGCCACTTCAGATGTTTCGAGTTTTAAAGTCCCTCATGCCAAGGGAAACCACCTACTCTGCTCAAGAAATGTTTAAATGATGACAACTTTGGTAGGATGTACCTCTGCATATGAATACTCTCATGGGCAGATTCCAGTCCCACATTGAAGGACTACAATGGGATAAACATCCCATTGTGGAAGTAATGAAAACATTGAAAGTCAAGGGAATGATGACTCTAAAGCACAAGGAAGTGCTGGATACAGAATTTGTCATATTCTGTGAAAGAGTACAAAATTTGTACAGCATATAATAATAATATAAGTGGAGGTACATTCCAAGTTGGCTGCCCAGGCCCCTGCGCACTGGATTGGAAGTGGAATGCACAGAGGCAGACCCGATTCTGATCGCAACAGGCAGACCCGATTCTGATCGCAACAGGGGCTAGATGTGCCCCACAGGATCGGAATCGGGTCTGGACCTGTATGTGCAGGCCAGGACCCGATTCAGATTGGCCTGCACATACAGGCCCCTTGCCTGGCTAATTCAGTCAGGCTCCTGAATGGAGCCGTGGTGCCATGACACCGCAGCTCCATTCGGGAGCTGCAATCCCCGGCCGCCGGCCACTTGTTCTTTTCCCCACAACCTGATTCCTGATCTGGCCTCCCATGGCCAGGGTCAGGATGTGGGGAACTCCCCCGCACCCCTCTCAGCCTGCCATCCCCCAACATCCAGGGGGACTTATTCCACCTCTGAGGTGGAATAAGTCCCCCGTACAGACTATCGGCCCCGGATATACAGGTCCAACTTCAGAATCGGCTCTGTACATCTGGGGCTGCAGACCACCAACTGCCCACCCTCACCCCACCTCTGCGATGCCCCCTCCTGCCCCCGTCTCCCTGTACAAGCTCCTTGTTTGTACAGGGAGGCTTTCGTCGGGGATGGCAACAGGGGGTGAATACCGTGGATGGATGTTCGCGTGTCGGAATAGACCCCATAGAGAAGAGCATATTCAAAGGCATTTATGCAGTTTGCAGATCAAGATGTTCAGCGGCACTTACCCAATTAGTACCCCCTCATACTATCTAAATACTCCAGCTAATGTTGGGGGTTTCTGGGGGCAGAGTGGGAGAGGCAACATTAGTTAGCCAGTTAGTGGCAATATTGAGCTGCTAACCGGTTAACCAAAAGCACCTAAAATTAGGACAGAAAAACTGTTCTTGGGCCGTTTAGTTACCTGACCAGCAGCTGCATATCGCCACCGACCGGATTGCTATAATGCAGTCTGGCCAAATTGGATATTCATTGCTGCTGGCTGGATATGGTGATAGCACTGACTATCTGGGTATAAATTAAAGTGGCAACAGCGTTCCGCTTTAGCAGCACTGGTCATCGCCGCTGAATATGGATCTCCCCCCCCCCCCCCTTGGGTATTTAATGATGTGGATGAAACCTCTTCAAGACTTCTTTTGCTTCAAATTAGACTGATGTGAAAGTCAAAGTGAAATACCTGGAAGAGGAAGCATGGAAATTGCTGACAGCAAAGTGCTTTGATCAATGCAGCAATCTACAAAAATTTGTGAAAGCTTGCAGCGATGATGAAGAGTTCCGAACACTGCAATCACGCCAAAAATGGCTCACGTACTATATTTTGAAAAATCAAAAAGTATTGACTGCTACTTGGGAGTGCTGAAGATCACACGGTCCTTTGCTGTAGCTTCTCACAGTGTGACACTGCGCATTATCTCACTAAATGAAAGCCGGCAGACAAAAGAAAAGAACGGCTTGAGCCTAGACTCAGTGAAAAGGGTTCTGCAGGACAACTTCAGAGATGCTTCTTGCAAAGATCTTCATGGTACCTTAACTAACAATTCAGCACTCTTGTGAAAGATGCGTTCGCAAGACAAATAGGCAAGAGACCACTAAGTAAGGATATGCATTTGTTAGCACACATTTGGTTGATGTCTTAAGAAAACGTATACAACATTGCTTTAATTTACATTAACTTCGGAATAAATGCATGTACAGTCAGTCTGTGTATTAAACATTATTTTAAAGTGGGTTAAACACTTTTAATTCACATGAATGTGTGAAATGAATGGAGAAAATCAACAAAATCAGGGGAAAAGACACATTTTCCAAAAATGAATCAAATGTTTTTTGCCTGTGCACATCTTTACCACCCGGAATAAAACAGACTCAAACGTGCAGCTTGCTGTTATAAGGGTTTTTCCAAGTTACATACTGGAATAATCCCCTACGAATCAGAGTTCAGGGCACAGGAGGGCTCGCATAGGAATGGGGCAGCTCAGTCCTATTACCCAGGGGTCTATGGGCCAGGTCTTCACCACTCAGTCATTCTGCTTTATCTAAATGTATATTATATATTGGTGATTTATAAATACAGCTGGTTATGTGAAGTAAATGCATATGTGTGAGCTCATTTTCTGGAAATGTCCTCATTTTGGAACTTAGAAAACCGGTAGTCCTAAATAATGGGTCTTTCACAGGCATGTAGCCCCTGGCCCATCCTCTAATCATAGGAGTTCGTATGGGAGTTCTAGGGACATCTAAAAATACTTGCTCCTGGACTGTTGTAGGAAAAGGTAGCCTTTCAAAGCACACAGACTTCTGGAAATAATTTCCGTAGAAGACACAATAACATGGTGCATCTGATCTCTTGGAAACGCTGTAAACATAATATTACTGTAGTGGAAGAGCACTTGGATGAGAACTCTCAGAGTTATGGAGGGTTGTGATCTCCTGGAACATTCCCATTCCAACCAATAATTAACTTGATGCAAGAAAACCAGACACAGTGGTAAAAAAGAAAAACATGAGAATGGAATTAATAATTGAAGTGTCAGTGTGAAGAGATTATTCTGTGCATTATGTGGAGAGAGAGAAGATCAAAAAGTACCTGAAAATGCAGACAAAGACAAAAAAAAAGGCAGAAAGATACAGAAATATTACCCATTGTGTTGGATGCCACAAATTGCCTATGTCAAGTTATATTCCATATACATCACCTTGGATGAATCTCTTCATGAAGGCGCTTAAGAAATCTTAGCAAATAAGTAAATAAATATTCCATCTTATAAACACCAGAAGGATGCTCTCTTTGGTGTGATGCCATGACTACAGTGAGCATTAGCAGTAAAATTGAGTCATTCTCCGCATACCCTGGTGTCAGAATGAGGTTCATTCCAGTCATGGTCTGCACAAAACTAATCACACATCAAAAATAATCATCAATCAGCAATTTAAAAAAAATATGGCAGGTCTATGTCCACAATAACTAAAACAAGGGGGGAAAAGCCTCAGAGATGTTCCTCCTTTATTCCACAAACCAATTTAAAACGGCTCCAAGAACATAAGAACATAAGATATGCCATACTGGGTCAGACCAGGGTCCATCAAGCCCAGTATTCTGTTTCCAACAGTGGCCAATCTAGGTCATATGTACCTAGCAGTATCCCCAAGAGACACAAGTTCCACAATGCTTGTCTTGGGTCAAGCATTGATATCTTCGGTCACTTCTTAATAATGGTTTATGGACCTTTCCTCCAGGAACTTGTCCAAACCTTTTTTAAACCCAGCTACACTAACAGCCTTTACTACATCCTCCGGTAACAAATTCCAGAGTTTGATTACATGTTGAGTGAAAAAATATTTTCTTTTATTAGTCTTAAATAGTTTACCCTGTAGCTTCATTGCATGTCCCCTAGTCTTTCTATATTCTGATAAGGTAAACAATCGATATACGTTTACCCGTTCCACTCCATTCATTAATTTATAGACTTCAATAATATCTCCCCTCAGCCGTCTCTTTTCCAGGTTAAAGAGCCCTAACCTTTTTAGCCTTTCTTCATAGGAGTATCCTTCCATCCCCTTTACCATTTTGGTGGCTCTTCTCTGAACCTTTTCTAAAATCGCTATATCCTTTTTAAGATACGGCGACCAGAATTGCACACAATATTCAAGGTGCGGTCTCACCATGGAACGATATAGAGGCATTATAATATCTTTTGTTTTATTTTCCATTCCTTTCCTTATCATACCTAGCATTCTATTTGCTCTCTTGGCCACCACTGCACACTGGGCCGAGGGTTTTAACATGGTATCCACAATGACGCCTAAATCTTTTTCCTGGGTGGTGGTTCCTAATGTGGAACCTTGCATCGTGTAACCATAGTTTGGGTTGTTCTTCCCTAGGTGCATAACTTTGCACTTGTCCACATTAAATTTCATCTGCCATTTTGATGCCCAGTCTTCCAATTTATCAAGATCCTCTTGCAATTTTTCACAATCCTCTTGGGTTTTAACAACTTTAAATAGTTTTGTGTCATCTGCAAATTTGATAACCTCACTCGTTATCCCACTTTCCAGGTCATTTATGAATATGTCAAAAAGCAGCGGACCCAGCACAGATCCCTGGGGTACACCACTATTCACCTTTCTCCATTGGGAAAATTGGCCATTTAGCACTACCCTCTGCTTTCTATCTTTTATTCCTCACTGTTCATAAGTTATGACATGCAGCTTCGTTTCAACAAATTGCAATAGAGAAAGATAGTTCTGCAGGAGATCCATGTGGCATAGCTTTCAGTAGTCTAAGTGGAAGGTAATAAGAGAGTGAGCAAGCGTTTTGGTAACGTGCTTGGAAAGGAATGGATAAGAACATAAGATATGCCATACTGGGTCAGACCAAGGTCCATCAAGCCCAGTACCCTGTTTCCAACAGTGGCCAATCTAGGTCATACGTACCTAGCAGTTTCCCCAAAAGACACAGGTTCCACAATGCTTGTACTGGGTCAAGCATTGATATCTTGGGTCCCTTCTTATAATGGTTTATGGACCTTTCCTCCAGGAACTTGTCCAAACCTTTTTTAAACCCAGCTACACTAACAGCCTTTACTACATTCTCCAGTAACAAATTCCAGAGTTTGATTACACGTTGAGTGAAAAAATATTTTCTTTTATTAGTCTTAAATAGTTTACCCTGTAGCTTCATTGCATGTCCCCTAGTCTTTCTATATTCAGATAACATAAACAATCGATCTACGTTTACCCGTTCCACGCCGTTCATTAATGTATAGACTTCTATCATATCTCCCCTCAGCCGTCTCTTTTCCAGGTTAAAAAGCCCTAACCTTTTTAGCCTTTCTTCATAGGAGTATCCTTCCATCCCCTTTACCATTTTGGTGGCTCTTCTCTGTAACTTTTCTAATAACACTATATCCTTTTTAAGATACGGCGACCAGAATTGCACACAATATTCAAGGTGCGGTCTCACCATGGAACAGTATAGAGGCATTATAATGTATTTTGTTTTATTTTCCATTCCTTTCCTTATGATGCCTAGCATTCTATTTGCTCTCTTGGCCGCCGCTGCACACTGGGCCGAGGGTTTTAACATGTTATCCACAATGACGCCTAAATCTTTTTCCTGGGTGGTGGTTCCTAATGTGGAACCTTGCATCGTGTAACCATAGTTTGGGTTGTTCTTCCCTAGGTGCATAACTTTGCACTTGTCCACATTAAAGTTCATCTGCCATTTTGATGCCCAGTCTTCCAATTTATCAAGATCCTCTTGCAATTTTCCACAATCCTCTTGGGTTTTAACCACTTTAAATAGTTTTGTGTCATCTGCAAATTTGATAACCTCACTCGTTATTCCCTTTTCCAGGTCATTTATGAATATGTCAAAAAGCAGCAGACCCAGCACAGATGCCTGGGGTACACCACTATTCACCTTTCTCCACTGGGAAAATTGGCCATTTAGCCCTACCCTCTGCTTGCTATCTTTTAACCAATTCCTGATCCACAATAGTACACTGCCTCCTATCCCATGACTCTTTAGTTTTGCCAAAAGTCTCTGATAAGGGACCTTGTCAAAGGTTTTCTGAAATTCCAGATACACTATATCAACCGAATCACCTTTGTCCACCTGTTTAGTCACACCTTCAAAAAAACATAACAGATCAATAAGACAAGATCTTCCTGGTCTAAAGCCATGTTGGCTGTCTCCCATTAGGCCATGACTATCTACATGCTGAGTAATTTTGTTCTTTATGATGGTTTCTACCATTTTTCCTGGTACTGACATCAGGCTCACTGGTCTGTAGTTTCCTGGATCACCCCTGGAACCCTTTTTAAAATTTGGCATTATGTTGGCAATCCTCCAAACTTCAGGTATTACAGATGATTTTAATGAAAATTCACAGATTACTAATAGCAGGTCTGCGATCTCATATTTCAGTTCTTTCAACACCCTTGGATGTATACCATCCGACCCAGGTAATTTGCTACTCTTTATTTTATCTAATAGTTGTAATACATCTTCCTGATTTATAGATATTTCCTTCAGTTCTTCCGCACCTTTAAATACCACTTAGTCATGGGTAATATCCCTACATCTTCCTCAGTAAAGACCGAAGCAAAGAATTCATTCAGTCTCTCCGCTAGTCATTCAGTCATCTCCGGAGATGGATTTTAGCAGTGTGGAAAATTTAAGAAATGACACATTTTAACAGTGTTTTGGATGTGTATAGGCAGGGGGGAGGGACATCAAAGTCAGGGCCAGGCCAACCTTCAGGCAAACAAGGCAGTCACCTAGGGTGACAGCTTCTGGGGGAGGGGCAGCAAAGAGCAGGGCCTTCAAAGCTAAAAGATATATTTTGACAGGCAATGGGGCTGTAAAACGTAAGGTTTGCTTAGGGTGCGAACATCTTGAACCACTCTGGAGCTTCTCCTGATCCAAGATCACCCTAAGGTTACGAAGGAATCAAAAGGATGACAGCATCATCCACATAGACAGGAAAGGAGGGAAGAGGACAAGTAGTGTCACCCACCTATGTATTCCTCTAGGCAGAAGCCTAGGGAGCTTCAGTGGGGCCTCTTCTCAATATAGCCGGGATGTTGCAATGCCCCCTGGGATTCGTAGTCCCACCAGCTAATCAAAAATGTAGTTGTAGACAAGTAGCCAGGCTTTAAAAAGAGGTATTTTATTTTCCCTTCCGGGTGAATTTCAGCACATAGGAATCAAAAGGAATTAAACCATACTTTCTGGCAAAAATGAAGGTGAACTACTATTAACATAAATGGATGCTTATCTTCCGCCAAACAAACAAAAAGGTGAAAACAGTCCTTGTACTTTACACAAGCAGGCTTGTTGAAATCTGTTTCTCTAAACAGATTTCTGTCTTTAAACAGTTCAGCACAATGAAGAAATGTTATCGGAGAATACTAATGTACAATCCATCTGGAAATCATCAGGACTTTCAACTCAGAAGTCACATTCCATGTCCTCATACCTTTCCCCGTAGTTATCTTCGGTAGGATTGTAACTCATACCATTTCTAAATAAACCCTCTTCTCCGTTACAAGGGCTCCTCTCCTCCTCTCTATCAGGGTGAATTGGAAGGTTACCGTATAGTGTAGAGTTTCCCTCCAGAAGGCCACACACTCCTAGGTGAGTGTATGTGAAACTCTGCTTTTCAAGGTCCCTTTTATTATAAGGAATCAGCCTACCTTCTGGCTCGGTTCCCCCGGAGCTTTTTGAGCTAGGAAACTTAACGTGGCTTTTCTCCCATGAAAGCCTTCCACTTCCTTTTACTGGATGCTTCTCTTTGGGCATGCAAGTATCCCTCTGATAACAGCTATTGCCCTCCCGGTACCTGTTCTCAGGGAGATTTTCTCTCACAGATTCCTTCCATCTGCCTGCTTGAATACCTCTGTGGCTCCAACCACCTGGCTCTTGTTCAGTGCTGCTCAGCTCCCTGTAACCAGACTCTGGTATTCTTTCCTTGGCTATTTCCTGTGAAATACTGTTTGAATCACCGTGTGAAGTTCTCCGGTTGGCTTCCCAAACAGCTCTGCTGTTAGCTCTGCTGTTTCTGTTAGCTCCCTGGTTAGCTCTGCCTCTGACCAACTCTGAGTGATTTTTAACTGCGTCACTCTTAGTGTTCCAGTGAGCCGGCCCTGCCCTCAGCTGTCCCTCATTACCTAATAGGCTATGAGGTAATCTCCTACTAGGGCGTACTCCTACACCTGGTGCTTTTGTTTGTGATGGTTGCTCATAGCAACCCTGATCCATGTGCTCTGAGCTGTCACTATTAGACCTGCTCGGCTCTGTGTTTCCTATTTCCATAGGTATACTCTTATCTACCCCATGACAGTAGATATGGGGGAAAAGTTAAGGAGTTCGTTTTAGCCATCTTAAGTTGAAGGTGATAGTGGAACATCCAAGTATAGATGTCAGACAAGCAGGCTGAGCTTCATAAATAGATTCTTGATGAAATTTCTTGAATAGATAGACAGATCTGGGCGTCATCGGCATAAAACATCTTTGAAATCCATGCAGTACCACCATAACTTTATCACCTGACTTCCAGGCCATTCTATCATGGTGGTTTTTATCAGCCTTCAGTTTATGGCTTGAATGAGTGCCTATTATTACTACTACTACTATTACTACTACTATTATTGAGCATTTGTATAGCGCTACAAGACGAACGCAGTGATGCACAGACATGTAATAAACAGTCCCTGCTCATCAGAGCTTACAATCTAGTCAAGATAGACAACACAAAAGGTGCAGACAGGGATACATCTAGGGGGAATGGTAAAGAAACAAGGAGATCAGGTGAGTCAAGATCGAAAAGCAGCAGTGAAGAGGGGAGTTTTCTGCCTGGATTTGAAAAGTGTCAGAGAAGGCGCCTGGCATACAGACACAGGTAGTTTGTTCCAGGTGTAAGGTGCAGCAAGGTGAAAGGAGCAAAGTTTGGAGTTAGCAATAAAATAGAATGGCACAGAGAGAAGCAATTTGTCAGAAGAGCGGAGTTCTTGAGGGGGGTGTAGAGAGAGAGAAGAGAAGAAAGATATTGAGGAGTTGCAGAGTGAATGCACTTATAGGTCAGCAGGAGAAGTTTGAAATGGATGTAGAAATGGATAGGGAGCCAGTGAAGTGACTTGAGAAGAGGGGTAATATGAGCATGATGAGGCTGACAGAAGATTAGCCGCACAGCAGAGTGTTGAACAGATTGAAGGGGAGAGAGATGATTCAGAGGGAGACCAGCAAGGAGTAGGTTACAGTAGTCAAGACAGGAGGTGATTAAGGAGTTGATAAGTGTCTTAGTAGTGTGTTCAGAAAGGAATGGGTGGATTTTGTTGATGTTATAGAGAAAGAAACAGCAGGTCTTAGCTATCAGATGGATGTGTGTGGAGAAGAAGAGAGAGGAGTCAAAGACAAACTCAAGGTTGTGAGCCGAGGAAATATGGAAGAGTAGAGAGTTATCCACAGAGACTGAGAAAGGAGGAAAAGGAGAAGACCTTTTTGGGGGAAAAATAAGAACCTCTGTTTTGGCCATGTTCAATTTCAAGCGGCAGTGAGACATCCAAGCAGCAATGTCAGAAAGGCAGACAGAGATCCGGGTCTGGATTGCTGGAGAGATTTTAGACGTAGAGAGGTAGATCTGAGAGTCATCAGCATAAAGATGGTACTGAAAGCCATGGGAAGAGATGAGCTCACCAAGGGACTGGGTATAGAGAGAGAAAAGGAGTGGACCCAAAACAGATCCCGAGAGCGGGATAGCAGTAGAGGAGGAGCCACCAGAAGAAATACTGAAAGAGTGATGGGAAAGATGAGAGCAGAACCAGGATAGTACAGAGCCCTTAAAACCAAGTGATGACAGGGTATCAAGGAGAAGGTTGTGGTCAACAGTGTCAAAAGCAGCAGAGAGGTCAAAAAGGATGAGGACAGAGTCCTTGGATTTTGCCAGGAAGAAGTCTTGAGGCTTTGGCAAGAGCCGTTTCAGTAGAGTGTAAAAGATGAAAGCCAGATTGTAAAGGATCCAGGAGGGCACGAGAGGAGAGAAAATCAAGGCAGTGGCGGTGAACCACACATTCAAGTAGTTTAGAAATGAAAAGGAGGAGGGAGATGGGTCGATAATTGGGACAGGTAGGATCACGTGATGGTTTCTTGAGGAGAAGTGTAACTACAGCATGCTTGAAGGCTGCAGGGACAGTTGTAGTGGAGAGCGATAGGCTGAGAATCTAAGAGATAGAAGGGATAACAGTGGAGGAGATGGGGCTGTGGGGATAGGATCAGAGGAGCAGGTAGTGAGTTTGGAGGAAAAAAGAAGGTATGCAGTTTCCTCTTTAGAGATCACAGAAAAAGAAGAGAGGGTGGCAGAGGTAGAGGGGGAAAATTGGGAGTGAAGAGAGGGAGGATGGGAAGGAGGGGAAATAGCTGACTTAGTGGGGAATTGGAGGGTGATCTTGTGGATTTTGTCATGGAAATAGTCAGCCAGGGTTTGGGCAGAAAGGGAGGGAGGAGTCAGAGGCAAGGCACCTTGAGAGAGCTGAGAGTAGTAAAGAGATGACGAAGGTCAGAGGCAAGAGAGTTAGTCAGATGGACATAATAGTCTTGTTTGACAAGTGCTATGGCTGACTGGAAAGAGACAAGCATGAATTTGAAGTGTAGAAAGTCCGCAAGAGAGCAGGATTTGAGCCAAGCATGCTCAGCTGAACGGGCACAAGAACGTAGATAGCGGGTAGTGGATGAAAGCAAGGGCTGGGGTGCAGTACACCTCATAGGACATGGCATGGGCAGAGCGAGAGCATCTAGAGCAGAGGAAAGTGCAGCGTTATAGGAAGCCACTGTTTCATCAACAGACTTAGTTGGCATAGTGGAGGAAAGAGATGAAGAAACAGTGGAGGAGAGAACCAAAGGATCATTAGCATGAAGATTTCTAAATAGGTTGGAGGAGACAGGATGAGGTTGAGGCGGCAGGTGATGAAGAGTGATGCTTAGCAGGTGATGGTCAGATAAGGGAAGAACTGAGGTACAGAAGCTTGAGGGTAAGCAATTAGAGATTAATATAAGTTCAAGGGCGTGGCCGTGCTGGTGAGTGGGGGCAGTAGAGCAAAGCTGGATGTCGAACGAGGAGGTAAGGGAAAGGAGCTTTAAAGCATAAGGATCAGAGGGATTATCAACATGAATGTTAAAATCCTCGAGAATAAGAGTGGAGGAAGAGAAATCCAGAAAGAAGGAGAGCCATGAGTCAAAGTCAGTGAGAAAGCTAGAAGTAGACTTGTCAGGAGATCGATAAATAACAGCTACCTGGAGAGGTAAAAATGCAATGTGTGCCTTTGAGTCAGTCCTGACTCCTGGTGACCCAGAAGCTCCTGGGTTTTCTTGGCAGTGTGACCAGAAGTAGATTGCCAGGTCTTTCTTCCGAGACAGTGGAGGGTTAAGTGACTTGCCCAAGGCATGCTAGTGGGAATTGAACCCTGGTTGCTTGGTTACCAAGCCAGTGTTCTAACCACTAGGCTACTCCACCTGGAGAGATAGTGGAGTGAAAAGGCAGATGGAGTGGCCTTCAAAGGAATGAAAGGAGTGAGACTGAGGCAGCAGGATGGGTTGGAATTGGCAGGAGGGAGAAAGTAGAAGCCCAACACCACCACCACCACAGCCAGTGGGACGAGGCATGTGTGAGAACTGATAGCCACCATGACAGAGAGCAGTGAGAGATGCTGTGTCTTCTGGGAGGAGCCAGGTTTCTGTTAGATATTTCCCAGAGGTCTTGGGCCCGATATTCAGTTGGGCGGTGTTATGTGCCGCGTTGGCGCATAGCCTGCCTACCATCCGTCTAACCTGGATTTTCAATGCTGGGGGACGTATGCAGCCCCGGCATTGAAAATCTGGTTATCGCCGCACAACCTGGAAGCTTCAGGAGCTAGCCAGGTAGCACCGATTTTTGATGCTACATGGTTAACTCCATCACCTTAAAGATAGGTGAGGGTTTTCCATGCCTATCTTTAAGGCGCCAAGGGCTAACCAGGTAGCATTGAATATTGCTGCTATTCGGTTAGCGCTTGCCTCTGTCCCAGAATGCCCCCAACACGCCCCAATGCTAAGCGGATAGCATCTGGGTGTATTAGTACTTAACCGGGAATTTCCAAAGGCACTACCCATGGGCTGTTACCTGTGTAATTGCCTTCGAAAATCAGGCCCCTTATTATTATTTTTAGCTTATCTTGCATTACCCCTTTATTTGGAAATTGAGTGTGATCAGGTGAGATTGGTCACTTTTTTTGTTTATTCAATAACATTAGGCCAGTCCTAAATTTCTGGCAGCTGTATCTTGATACATTATGAGTCCTGCAGAATTGAACTCAGAGGGTAAAATCAAGGACTGCAGGTACTGCGCTATTTTGAGCTGTAAGTTTAAAAAACAGGAATGTCCAAAAAGCCTCTGTCCTGGAACTGGGTAACCTGGTAACTGCTGTAAGTTTATAGCAATCCTTGGTAAGTAAATAGGTTTGCTGCAGCTGCCTCCCCCCCCCCCCCCCATGACGCTACTGAAATTAATGGTGTAGATCTGGGGTGGCCAACTCCTGTCCTGGAGAGCCACAATCCAGCCTAGTTTTCAGGATGTCCCTAATGAATAATCATGAGAGATATTTACATCCACAGTCTCCTGTTGTATGCAAATATATCTCATGAATATTCATTAGGGACATCCTGAAACCAGGATGGGTTTTGGCTCTCCAGGACTGGAGTTGGCTACCCCTGGCTTAGCCTTAGATGATGATGTGGCAGATGCATGGGTGGCTGCAGATTGCGGCTAGCATAAAGCGGGTGGCACCACAGCTAGGCTTTATTTCTGTGTTCTCAAGCAGTCATCAGAAATATAAATTACTGTGTTTAACAGGGCTGCCAGCAACTCGCTGATGAAAGGCAGCTGATTTGAATAAGTGCACCGTGGACTGATGTTACTTTCCTTGCATGGGGGATATTTCTGCTAAATAAGGAGATGCATTGATGGGCTCTTTGTAAATAACATTTCTTGGTTGCGCTATGACAGTGATTCCCAGACCTAACTAATGGCATGGATTTAACACACATTCACCTACAAATTCATGTGTACAAAGTCGATTTCCAGATATGAAAAAGTTCTAATTTGCATTAAAAATTTTGAATTAACAATAATGTTGGAAATGAACAGAAAATAGATCCCAAAATTGGGGGAAAAGTGTGAAAACATAACTTTTTCCAAGCACAACCCTCCTCCACAATCTGGTTAGGTTGTCGAGATTTTCACAGTGAATATGCATGTGATAAAGTTGAATACCTCAGAGACCCAATATATATTATATCTCATGCGTATGTCCTGAAAATCTGACCAAATGTGGGGTCAGTAGAACAGGGTTGGGAATCAATCCCTTCCAGTGACTTTTTTCTCTGACCTGTTCAAACCTGGAAATTTCCAATAGGACTTGTGTTGCCTGCTCTGCCCTCATAGTTGTGTGTGCAGGCTTTCATTGTATTCTGTATTGCTATACCCTTTGTAAGTTTGGGCAAGCTGCTTCATACTTGGTCTGTAGTCCTTGCTCCTATAGGTTAAGTAATAGGTGCATGTGACCTGTTCCCTCCATTCTCCTTAATACTTACATGGCTTCATGTCTTAATCCAAGGTATAACCTTTGAACCCAATGGACAATTGAAGCCCCCTCTTGCCTTTTGGGTGATCCCCCTGCACATTCTTCCCTTCGGTGCAGTCTCTACATTTTGGAGGAAGGAAACAAGACTCCACCCTCCTCTTTTTTTTTTTTTTTAAAGTTTTGTTTCCCTTGGATTTGCATCTTTTTTTTGGTCACATCCATCCATATTTTATATTTCACCATTTCGCTATTTTTTTCTCAACAAACATCCTGCTGCGGTATGTATCCAGCCATCTTGACAACTCCATAATCCATTTTCTGTACCATAATTCAGACAGATCCAGCATGCTGCTTCTCTGACCAGGACTGTGGTACCTCTTGATTACAAATAGCACAATAAGTCTTTCAATTTTGCAGTTGGAAAGCAAGAGACTGGGTCTTTTCCTTGGATGTGACTTAGTTTAACTGCCTGTGGACTGTTGTACGATAGCGCAGTGTAGAAACAAGACACTGCCTCTTTGGCGTTCCATTCCTACTGCATTGTGCACTGTTCACCTTTTTTGTAGGAAATTATGGGAAGAAATATGTTTATCATTCCATTGAATGCCAAAGCCTGAAATAAAATACCTAGGCGTAATGCTGGACAGTAACTTAAATATGGAAAAGCACCTCCGAATCACCAATCGGGCCATCTTCCGCAAATTAAGAATCCTGCAACCGCTACGGAATATTATTGACCATTCTGACTTCAGGACAGTGGCACAAGCCCTCATCATTCCCCACCTGGATTACTGCAATGCTATATTACAAGGTCTGCCCAAAAAAACCCCTTAACATACTTCAACTAGCACAAAACGTAGCTGCCAGAATTATCATGAAAAAAGGCCTAACCGAACACATCACTCCAGTACTAATCAAGCTTCATTGGCTCCCCATCAAGGCCCGCGTCCAATATAAGCTCCTAGTAACCACGTTCAAGCTCGTTCATAATGTAGCACCCTCATACCTCAACACCTTAATATCCGAACAACCAATCAACAGAAGCAGGAGAACAGTAAATAGCAACACCCTTCATGTCCCGAGTAGCCTGAGAAATTGCAACGCAAACACCACCAACAGAGCGTTCTCATTTATTGCACCAATACTCTGGAACCAACTGCCCCATGAACTGCGAGCAAACAAGGACTTGAAGGACTTCAGGAAGAAGCTGAAGACTCACCTCTTTCAGACCCATTACAACCTAACCTAGTCAGAGTGTTACTCTATTCGGGCACCTTGCCAGCCTAAATAACACACAGCAGTATGAAACGCTTCTTGTAATATGTAATATATGTGTACATGTATATATGTAAAGCCTCCTCACAAACAATCAAATGTATATATGTAAAGTCTCCTCTGATACAATCAAATGTAAATATGTGACTGTTTGATGCTTTTTACCCACCCCTGAAATCACATTGTATGTTCCAAATCCGGCCTGTACAGCCGCACCACTATGTATAGAAAGCCGCTGCTGATCGCTGGAAGTAGCGGGATACAAGTGTACACTAAAATAAATAAATAAATAAATTGAGGAAATGGAAGATTCACGAAGATGATGCTATTAGGCAACAAAGTGTGCAAAGCCAGGCAAATGTTGGAGTGGAAAGGGTCATTTTAACATTCTGAAGCAACATATTGCTATGCATGGCCTAAGCCCTCAGAATTTGCAAAATGCAGTGTGTGCCTTTGAGTTGGTCCTGACTCCTGGTGACCCAGAAGCTCCTGGGTTTTCTTGGCAGTGTCACTGGAAGTAGATTGCCAGGCCTTTCTTCTGAGGCAATGGAGGGTTAAGTGACTTGCCCAAGGCGTGCTAGTGGGAATTGAACCCTGGTTGCTTGGTTACCAAGCCAGTGTTCTAACCACTAGGCTACTCCTCAGAATTTGCCTTCTCACAAAAGGATATAAATAAAATGCCCCTATATAGAAGGCGAGTACTTTCTATTTGACCCAGCACTCCTAGTGTTTGAAGCTTTTCTACGTCATATACAATAAGGGTAATTTTAAAAAGGGACACCTAGTTAAAGCAGCTTTTAAGGTGTCTATGTTAAGCCTATTTTAGAATAACAAGTAGGCGCCTAGTGTATGTGGCAGAAATTGCAGCTAAAGTTAAGGCGCAGACATTTACACCAATCCTAGAGCTTGTGTAAGTTTCTGCACCTATATTTTTCAAGTATACATATAGGGCCCAATTTTCGAAAGGCATTTACACGGTTAGTGCCATTGAATATCCCCTTCTAACTCCCTTATGCATGCCAATGCTATCCGATTAGCATCGTGGCATGTTGGGGTGTTCTGGGGTGGAGCAGAGGCGGCGACAAGCAATAACCAGGCAGCAGCGATATTGCATGCTGCCTAGTTAGCGATCTGTGCCGGAAAGATAAGCAAGGAAAACCCTCGCCTATCTTAAAGCGCAGGAGCTAATCAGGAGGCGTGCAATATCGCTGCTGCCCGGTTAGCTTCGGCGGCTTCTGGCGTGTGTGGCAATCCCCGGATAGTCAATGCCGTTACCGTTGCATTGAGTGTCCGGGTTAGAGGTTGGCAGGGCCTAGCTCAATATCGGTCCCATAATTTCTAGTATTCATAATTTATAAGAGGAATTTTAGAAAGGATGTGGAGAGAGGAGTTCCCACGTCCGTCTAAGGATGTGGAGAATTAGGAAAGTAGTTTACAAGTGGTTCTGCTAAACGTGGCACCCCTTGTAAACCAGACGCAGCATCGCACAGCTGTGCCACTCCATGTTTAGCGGGATCAGGGATTTTAAGAAACTGCATGAGGGAAAAATAAACATGGAAACCCCCCTCACATATGCGTGAGAGCAACCTCTTAAAATCACTGCTCCTGCAATACAGGCATACCCAGCAGTCAATCCCTCCCCCGTCGGAGACATCACTTGATTTGGCCAGTAACATCCCTCTATGCACAGGATGGTGTGTGTGTGGATGGGGGTTCCCATGACCTAATTGGATTGATGTTCTGTTTTAGGAGATTAGAAGTCTGATCAGATTGATTCTGTGGGGGGGGGGGGAGGAAGAGGGGTATTGTTATTGGCTAGATTCAGGTACTCATGGGGGGATGGCCGACCTCCGCATGCACAGCTGCCCTCTCATCAGGCACTTATTCGTGCCTGGGGCAGGCGTAAATGCCGACGTCTAGAACTTGCCAGCGGGACGTGGATTCCCTATATAAAATGGGAAATCCATGTCTTCATGGTAAGCCTGCCCAGACCACTCACCCTTCCCGGCATTCTCCCAGGAGATATGGATGTGGTAATGTGCGTACTTGTGCACTGTGCCCAAACTCTGCCCATGTGCACGTCCTCCAACAAAGTACAAACCATAATGCAACACATCTACTTTTCTATTGGAATTTTAGAAGAGTTTATTAACGTGTATATGTTGCCACTTATGCACATTGCTGACTTAAATAACCCCCAGTTAGGTGCATACCTGCTCCCTAAAAGTACATACCTCCTTATAAAATTGCCCTCTATAGGACTTAAGTATGCAATATGTTTTTATCCTCATAAGGAAAATGAGGATAAAAACATTATGCCACATTGTTTTCTAGGCCCAACTAGGCAAGGCATTCACACCAACCATACTCCTCAAAATATTAGCGTGCTAGTTCCCTAAATTTATCTCTCACTATCCTCTATTTATAGCGCACCTTTTTCTTACAGACAAAACCTGATTTACTAAGACTTTTCTCCCATTCTATATCTGTGGGAAGGAAGCTTACTAATTTAGGCCCGCCATATGCTAGATTTTATGTCTCCTGTGTGTGTGCCGTTGAGTCAATGCTGTCTCCTGGCAACCCAGCAGCCCCTGAGTTTTCTTGGCAAGGTCTGTCTGGAAGTAGATTGCCAAGGCAATGGAGGGTAAAGTGACTTTCCCAGGGCTATAAGGAAGTGTCAGTGTGAATTGAATGCTGGTCTTTTGATCACCAGGTCACTGCTGTAATCACTAGGCTACTCTCCCATTCCATTATGTCTCAGTCTTATTCTTTTTAGTAAAGAAAAGGTATGCATTTTTTATAGCTTCACCTTCTGTTTTTTAAAATGTCATAGTGACATAGTAATTGGTGGCAGATAAAGACTGGCTTGCCCTATCTAGTTTGCCCAGTAAAGTGGTTAGGGTTGTACCTGCCACTTGGTTCATGTTAATTCCCATGCCTTTGTTTAGGGTTGTAATCAGTGGTGGGATTCAGCCAGTTCGTACTGGTTCACGCAAACCTGTTCCTAGAATTTCCAGTTTGCCGAACTGGTCCCTAAAGGCCGTTTCACACTCCATGTGAAGCTACATCACTGACAGGGACAGCACTACCCGGTAAGCGGGGTAAGTGCGGCAGTGGGGTGCCAATGTCCAGGGGTGCGAGAGCAGTTATATTGCCAAAAATCCTCAGCGCTTTGCTTATCCAGTGTGTGGCACAGAACTGGTGCAGTGCGGGCAGGTCAGTGGTGACAGCGGGAAGTGGGGGAACAAAGTCTGGCAGCAGGCGATGAGGAGATAAAAGCTACAGCAAACTCCTTCCCTTTGGGCAAAGCTGTGCTCCTTTCCAGGGTTGCAACCACAGGAGGTACTTAATATGACTTAAGCTTCGGTGCGTGGAGACACATGAGGTGAAGTCCTATTAAGTTCTTACTGTGACTGTGGGAAGGGGCAAGCTTTAATTAAAGCAAAGGAGATTACTGCAGTTTTTACGATCTAAGACGAGAGAGCAGAGGAGGTATGGGGGAGGGAGCAGCCTGTCCCGTGGGCCAAAAACTGAACCGCTGGATGTGATCCCTTCGGTCCATGGGACAGGCTCCTCCCACAGACCGAAGAGAAGAAGCTGAGGCCAGAGACGCAGAGAAGGTAGGATTGAATTTAGAGGGGGCATCGATGTATAGGTTGCAGGGGGGCGCCATACTGGGTCAGAGCCAGTTCCTAAGATTTTTTAATCCCCCCACTGGTTGTAACTACCATGCTGGGCAAGTTATACCTTTCCCCCAAGTTTTTTATGAAGCGCAAAACATCATTACATGTTTTCTTTGAGTGGAAATGCTCTAAGATTCCATCCTCTTGCTATTTAGGGACCTCTGTGTTTAGAGTGGAGGAGTAGCCTAGTGGTTAGAACACTGGCTTGGTAACCAAGCAACCAGGGTTTGATTCCCACTAGCACTCCTTGTGGCCTTGGGCAAGTCACTTAGCTCTCCATTGCCTCTAAAGAAAGGCCTGGCAATCTACTTCCAGTGACACTGCCAAGAAAACCCAGGAGTTTCTGGGTCACCAGGAGTCAGGACTGACACAAAGGCACACATCGTTTGTGTTGTGTTTATCTCAAGCATTTTTGAATTCCACCACTGTTTCTGTCTTCGCCACCTCCAGCAGGAGGACATTGCAGGCATCCACCATCCTTTTTCATGAAAAAAAAGTTCCCGATGTTGCTTTTTTCCCTCTTTGCAGCTTGATTTTCATGTCTTTAGCTCTACCGCTTTCCCTTCTTTAGAAAAGATTCATTGGTTCACTAATACTTTTCATGTATTTAAACATCTGTATCTTATCTGCCCTGTGCCTCCTGTTCTCTAGGGCATACATTTCCAGGTCTTCTATTTCCTTCTGTTAATCCTGTAACGATGCTTCCCTAATGTTGATGTACTACCTGCATGTAGTCGTAGCTTCTGAATCAGAGGCATTTTGACAAAGACGTGTCGGGCTTTTGCAGCGAACCGATATATTAGTGCAAATAGTGCTGTTATCTGCAACAGCTGCACACTATCTGACAGAGACAAGCACAGCATTTTCCCAGCAGACCATGCAGTGCAGAAGCATTGTGGGTGTAGCTAATTCCAACCCCTGCAAAACATGCGGTTACTCTGTGTCGTTGATGCTTGTGGCGTCCGCATGTTACTAGCATGCCTCACTCCGCCCATTTTCATGACTAACGCCTGGTCTGAAGATAGCACGGGGATTTCCCGCACTGTCTTCCTTTGGCCCGCATTAGCTGTTACCACAGTGCACTAATATTTAAAACAACTCATGCAGCCAATGGGAGGACCGACTGCATAAGCGTTTGATTGTTTTTTGAAATCCAAATCAGTTACATGGAGAAAAGATGCCACCCACAGCCGTATGTGGTAGCATTAATCTCTATGCAAAATAGGGGGCCTGAGGAGCCGGCTGAGGATGGCAGAGAAGTTATAGGCACTTCTGGAAGATGATTTTAAAAAACATACATTTTAATTAGCATTAAGAACTAAGTAATCCACAGGTAATGCCTCATTATTCATTCTGTCATTTGTCAAACTAAACCTAGAGAAGACAAGTGAGTAAGAAGCAGAATCTTTTGCTTTTGACAAATGCATACTGAATAAGTTAATCTGCAAACTTTATAATTATTTAGATGTGAAGTATCAATTCTTTTGTTAATCATGGCATCATGGGTAGAAATAGGGCAAAGTAAAAAGCCCCGGGGGGAAAGAAAATCAATCCAAGCTGCTCATTAAATGGTAAACTGTCAATAATCTTTGTCAGCCTTTTTTATCTTGGGCTTTAGCTCACCGTGATCCCTAAGGCTTCACGGGGTACTGAGATTTAAAATGTTTTCTGATTCTCACATCTCCATCAGCAGGATTTAACCCTTTTAACACCGATTAATAGGAACTTGATCCCAAACCGAATGAATGCAGACTACATATTAAAGGCTGGTATTTCGGCGGCTTTTTCACATCTGTTACATTGTAAATATAATGTGCTGAAAATATTTATGGAAACATAAATCATCCAGGAGGGATTGAAAACTAATATTTAAAATCTCCAAAGCATTATGGTGAATGGAAAATAAACCGGTATAAGTTAGGTTGCTATTGGCAACTAGAAGGCAGCAGAAACAGATGGACATAAGGAAGTTGATATTCAAAAGTATTTATCCAGTTAACTTCAGCAGTTACCCAGATGAATGTTTACTTTAAAATTTTTTGGGCATGTAAATGCACAACCTTTGGCCAGATGCTGATATATCCAGCTATCTTTTGTAGATATCCATTTGAGGATATCCAGATAAATTATCAGGATTTCTTTAACTGGATATCTTTGGCTGGATATTGGCCATCAGATTTCAGGAGTTGCGTAGTACCTTTATTTAATTTAATTGCATCACTTTTAATCCACTTTTACAAACAAAAGCATGCAGAGTACAAAATTTACAATATTACATTATAAAATCATTAATTACATTAGACAAACTCTGAATGATATCTTTGAAACACCCAGGTTTTCAAATATTTTTGAAATAGTTGATAATGTACCAAATCCCTAATCTCTACTGGTAAACTGTTCCACAAAAATATCTTTCCCTAATCCTCGGCTGACGAAAAAGGTGTACAATGAGTAGCAGATCATGAAGATCTCACGTAGAGTTATTGAATTTGTCTATTTATGTTTTGAAATACATAAACCCCTCCTTTCTCTGTATGCATATGGGCCTCATGATAGACTAGTGCAAGAGTATAACACACCCTGGGCAAACCTTCAGCCTTACATCCCCCCCCCCCCCACCCTCAAAAATTTGATAATTAAACTCAACAGTCATGATCATCCCAAAACCAACCCTCCCACATCAATCCTGTAAAAATGCCTACTTGGACAACACACTATTAAACATTGAAAGTCGCTTTGCGTGTTTGTGTGTGCCTGTTCCCCCTACTGGTGAAAGAATGTACTGATTTTTTTTGAGTTCATGGGGCTCTCAGCATCTATTGTTTTGCTTTGATTGCTGCCGCTTTTTGCCGCCTCAGAAGCTGCGCCCTAGGCAACTGCTTAGTTTTGCCTGATGGTTGGGTCCGCCCTGTCCTGATTATGTATAGGGAACAAATAGGCATGGAGATACAACTTGTCAGTCCAGTGGAGTGATTTAAGTTATTTTATGTCCATGCCAGTTACTGTATATTGGCCAGACTTCCCGTCCATTTAAAACGCGGATTATTGAACATTTGTCAGCCATTCGACGAGAAGTGGAATCTGCACCTCTAGTTACACATTGGAAGTTGAAAAAACATTCATTAGAGGAACTTTGTTGTTTTGTTTTAGAGCAAGTAAGGGGTGGAGCGGGTGGTGATTATCATTGGTTATTGTGCCGCAAAGAACAACAATTTATTTTTCGTTGGAGGAGTGTGGAACCGAATGGTTTAAACTCCCAGATCGAGTGCCATTGGTTCTATTGATTGTGGGTAATTTGATCCTTATACAGTAGTGCGCAAGCACTAGCGTCTTTGCAACATTTTTCATTCTGATGGAATTGCATCTACGTGAAGTAATAGAGAACTAAAGGTCAGTGGTGCTTAGATGTGATTTTACAGGCATTTAAAATTTTTTTATGATTGTGTTGTAATTGTTTGGTGGGAAATTGATCATCAAAGGATATTTAATTAGAACTCGGGAGCTTTTTGAAGAATAGGAAATTGATTGATTATTAAAGGATATTTGATGGGAATTTTGGGAGCTCTTGGAGAACATGAATTAATATAAATATTGAGAATTATATATGAATTGTAACATTTTTATATGAATTAGGAAATTGTGGGAGCTTTTGGAGAATGAAGATTAAATGAATATTGAGAATCATATATGAACTGTAACATTTTTGTATGAATTATTATATGTATTGTAATACTTTTGTAAATTGTGTTGTTATTAGTGAATAAAGTAATTTTTATACACATTAGCACTTTGAAAAAGTTAATACATCCTTGTGACTTTATGGATATAAATGTATGTTAATTTGGATAGGGTTAATAAAGTTGGTCATTGCATTGTGGTAATAATGTTCATATTCTGATTATTTGCAATTTAGTGGTGATTTGTTTTAAGTGAATTTAAGTAGCCAAATAGGCAAGCTGAGCTTGAATTCCTGCCATTTAGTTACGGGAGCCCTCCCCATTTGTTGACTTTTATCCTTCTCTCCATGCCCTCTTATCATCTTTTAAATTTAGCAAAGTTACCAGGAACCTAATGATAAGCTGTTCTACATCTCCAATGGAGATGGGACAATAGCGAATGGGCTCAAACTCAGCAGGAGAGATTTAGGAGGTCATGTTAGGAGCCTTGACTGCCTGTTGCATGTGTATATATCGGAGTTTACAAATGTAATGGCCAATGTGTGCAAATCGTAATTTTACAAAGCTACTGTTTACATGCCAAAGCTTTGATGTAGTTTGGAAAATGGCAAGTTGTAGGCGTGCTTTGGATGGGAAGGAAAAGTAGGAATTTTTTCAGATTTTACAATGGGAATGCATATTTATTTAAAAACGCGATGAGTGGCATTTATACCTGCTCTGAAGCAGGCATAAGCATCAACGAGTTGTTCACCTGGACCCTCTAGTTCGCACCAGTTATTTTTGGGGCCAGTTGTGCTTACCTCTCAGTTCTTGTGCTTGGCTCCTTGATTGTCTCATCTTGGATGTCCAGTTTTCTAAAGTCTACTGCTACATTTACATGAGTAGGTTGCAAAATCTGTACTTAACCTAAACCTGCAAAATCCTAAGGGATGTAACTCCCATGCTACCTTTCCACTATTTTACAAAAAGTTCCATGTTCGATGAGCCTTTTATAAAATGCCTAGACAATTGTGACTACCCTGACTCAGACGTCTCTTTTCTGACATAGTAGAAGTCCTATGCAAAACATGTTTTCTCATCTGCTAAAATAGCTAAGCACTGAAGAAATTGTCCAAGTAGGCAGTGGAATCTCCTTCATGGATAAGATTTGTAAGATCTAATTTGGCAAATATCTGCTTTTCGTCCTTTCAGTGCTATATTTCTATTATTTTTGTTTTTCTCTGCTGTCCCTCCAAAATTCTTCATGTAATGGAGATGTACTGTAGTACCAAACTGAGTTCATATGGCATTGTAAAAGAAACACTAAGAAATGTTTCTCACTTCTCTGGGTGCTCCTTATCGCTTTTCCCATTCACTATCTGTAACAGTGAAGATCAGGGTTAGGCTGTGCTACGCCTGGGTAGGCATCCGTCATGCCTGAGAATTCCTACGTTGACAACCATACTTGTTGCAGACATTGAACTACAGCAGTCCCCAATAGACATGTGCCTGAATGGAAAACTCGCCAAAAATCATAATTTTCAGGTAATCCCTGCATCAGCTAACCAAGTGCACCTGCTCAGATCATATGCCAGACGCGCTGAAGTCAATCTGGGAAGGGGAGAAGGTCAAGGATGGGTCACCAGCAGCCATAATGAGTCATCTGAGCCAATCATGCTGCAGATCTTTGACAGGCAGGGAAACGTACCCATAGCTTATGAGGTCACAGCAGGGCTAGAACACATAGCCTTGGTATATCTTGGAAAATTCTCCGCTTTCATAACTGTTGATTAACTTCTTTTCTGGATGTGGGCATTTTGACTTGCCAAAATTTTAGAGCTTTGAAAGATAGCACCTTGAACATTTCCCTGTAGACTTACAGGTTTCCAAAATCTTCCACTTACATGTACACCTAGCAAAATCGCTATTTATATGTGTAAATAGTACCACTTATGTGTGCAAAGCGTAAGTAATATTGCTGTTTTGTGAAATTACTTCTTCTGCAGAGTGTCCCATCAAAATATACATGTTTCTTTGGCACGGCTGTATTTATTTTAGAAAAGGCTTCTTATTCACTCAGCCTTTTCTAAATCACTAGGATTTTTGTTTAAACTTTTATTTACGGAGCTTGAAATTAACATCACAAGAAAAAAATATATTGCTACAGAAACACAAAATTGCGCAACATTCACCACATCGTACCAACAAAAGAAATCAAATATTGTCTGTATGCAATTTTACATCAGCCCACTGAAAGAAGGAGGAGGGGGTGCAATATACTCAAAGAGGATAACACAGACACAAAGTTTGAGGAAACAGCCATTAGCACGACTGCCTGGCTTTCACTTATGCACAATCACTTTATGGACATAAACCCCCATATCAGTGTTAACAGAAGAAAACTTTGTAGTCAATAAAAAATCTAGCTTGTTCAATAGTAAAGAACAGCTTTAAACACTATCAAACATTTAGGATGATGATATTGTTATTGTTAAGAGCCATTGAGTTCATGTTGACTCATGGTGACCCTGTTGATAGTTGTCCTAAACTATGTTCCCTCTACAGTCAGGTGGCTAATTGTTGATAGCGAAGGGTAAAGGTAGCACTCATTTTCTGTCTATGCATTAAGAAGTGTGAGAGTTAATTCCTGCTTTCCTGAGTGACCTTAGCAAGATCTAGGAATCCAGATGCTCTGCCCCTGAAACAGTTCTTGAGGTTTGTGGAAATATAAACGCATGACATGACATAGCTCCTGTCCTACTCAAAGATGATTGAGACAGCAAGATAGCTCTCACAGATTCTTCTGTCTTACCAAAAAGATGGTAAAGTCATCAACTTAGGTAAACTAATCCCCTTGTCCTGTTGAACTATTCTCACACTCAAAGATTTAACACTCAAAAGTTAATAGATCTTATTGACTGGTAGTAGAGCTTTGGGTTTAATGCTAAAAACATCATCAAAGTATCTTTTAAGAAGCAGCTGAGAGAAAACTCCTGGGGACTTAGGGAAGTTCAGATACTGCAGATTTAAGTGCCTTTGTAAGTTCTCCATCCACATAATCTTACATAACCGGAGTAGGTCGGACTCGATGCTTCTCAACTACCCCCTCGACTCCCTCCCCCCTTCCCCCCCCCCCCAACTTCCACAAACACTCTGACACAATACCTTTGGTAAAAACTTTTGGTCGCAGCTTTATTAAACCATTAAACTGATTAACAATCAACATCAAATAACCATCATTTTTCATACCCCAGCGGAATGATGCCTCACCAGCCATGTCAATAGCAAGGTGCGGGCGCCTCCGCTTTTCCAAATTCTCTCCCCCACTTGGCCCCCGACTTTGCCATATAATTAGCAAAAGCCAGCCCAGGGGTTATCCGGGTCAGGGGTACCCCACTCCCGTCCCAAGTTTATCCAAGGCTCTGGACCCCGGAAACCTCTGGGATCCCGCCTACCCCCCCCCCCCACTGCGACACCCCTATTCAAATTAACCCTGTAAAAATGGGGCGGGCAGGTGGGCCGCCATCCTCCGGACCTCTCCCCAACTGGCCCCGTCCTTCGGATCCTCACACTGCAGGCCCGCCTCTACCGCTCTCCTCATTGGTTCTCCCTTCGTGCCATGCGATGGGGGAGCCAATGCATTTAAAAAATGATGCCACATCACCACGTCTCTTCCCTCTTCCCCCCTATCCCACGGACCCGAAACCGGGTTCTGCATCTCGCCGAGCCACTCGGTTACGGGCGGCCGGCTTGGGACACTGCCCACACGGCCTTCATTTATAAAACAGCTTTATGCAGAATAAGAGCACCATTTACTTTCTGAACTTCTTTAACCTCCTTGTCCACCTTGCTGATCCTCTCAAAACAATCCTTTTAGGAGGTATCCTGACCTTGTCTCATACTGTTCATTTTAGAAACCAATTTTGCAATATCAGGAGAAGACTTAGAACCTGCAGCATCAAGCTTCTTAGAACTGCCCAAAATAGCATCTATAATCACAACTATTGTTTGTTTGTTTTTTTTGCAAATAGAGACTGGTTTGCTCCCCAAAGATCTTATGCCATTAACAGTCTCCCAATTAGCTAACTAGCAGCTGGTTCCCAGCCCAACTCCAGCACTCTTCTACTGGCAATGGTAGGGCTAGTAGAGAGGAGGAGTAGCCTAATGGTTAGAGCACTGGCTTGTTAACCAAGAGATCAGGTTTCAATTCCCACTAGCACTCCTTGTGGCCTTGAACAAGTCATTTAACTCTCCATTGACTCAGAAGAATCCAAGTTACCAGTGTCCCTGTTTAATGTACTTTACCAAATTTAAGTTACAATGTAAACTGCTTTGACAAACATGATAAAGAAGTATACAAGACCTGTTAAATAATTAGATGGATCTACAACCCTGAGAACTTACAGGACACCACTTTCTTTCAATTTATTTATTTATTTATTTATTTATTTATTTAACAGTTTTTATATACCGCACTTTTGACATCAGCGCGGTTTACACTTCAACAAATTTTGTACTTAAACATAAAACAAATGTTAAGTTTACAGAGAACAGGGAATAAAAACATGGATAACAGGGATAAACAACTAACAGATATATTCAATTATTTACAATAGATTCTTAAAAGCTCTAGCTCTAAAGGTAGGGTTTGTGATAAATGGTCTATATCAAGTGATAAGATTTCGGGAGCTTATTTGACTAGCCATGATCGATGGTCTGTGTGGGTGGGGAGTCAGTGTATTGTGAAAAGTGTTGTAGAAAGAGATGTGTTTTCAGGGATTTTCTGAACTGGGATAGGTCTTTTTGTGATCTAATACTAGGTGGTAGAGTGTTCCAACATTTAGGGGCGAAGGAAGAGAATGATCTTAAAGTGGTTGTTTGAGTGAGTTTTTTGCTGTCTTTTGGGACTGTTAGCATGTTCTCTGTTACAGAACGTCTAGATCTGGTGTTCTGTGTGTGTTGGAGGAGATCAGATAAGGAGGATGATGAGATATGGTGGAATGCTTTGAAGGTCAGAATGAGAGCTTTGTATAAAATCCTGCATGCTAGTGGGAGCCAGTGGAGGTCAAACAGGATGGGAGTAATATGTTGGTTCTTTGGGGATCCATGAAGAACTCTGGCCGCTGTATTCATGGCCAATTGAAGGGGGTTTAGAGTACTCTTGGGTAGGCCATGAAGAACGATATTTGCATAGTCAAAATGAGGAATGACTAATGCCTGGAAGGTTGTACGGAAATCAGATGGTTCAAGCATAGGTCTGAGTTGTCAAAGAGTTCTGATTTTGTAGTAAATGGCTTTTACAGTATTTTTTATGTGATCTTTGAATTCAAGTCGTTGGTCGAGTATAACACCCAGATAACGTATTGATGTTTTGAGTGGTAGATCAGCATCTCGTGTTTTAGAGTTGGTGGAGGAGAGAAGTCTTTGTTCCTAGTGACAATCAGGACTTCAGTTTTTTTAAAATTGATTCTGAGATTTTGTGAGAGTAGCCAATCTGATATAGAGTTGAAGCAGGTGATTAGTGCAGTGTAGTCAGGATTTAATACATTAATTGGAGTGAATAAGAGCACATCATCTGCGTAGATAAGACATGATATTCCGAAAGAGCGGGAGATGTTGCAGAGAGGTTGCATATAGATGTTAAATAGAAGGGCTGAGAGAGAGGAACCTTGCGGAACTCCTTGCTTCTGATGAAAAGGTTGAGATGTGGTATCACCAGTCCTTACTTGTTGCCAGCGATCTTCTAGGTAAGATCTGCACCAATTCAGTGCCGTTCCTTGAATTCCTTTTTCGTGGAGCCTGGTGAGTAGTTGGTTGTGGTCAACAGAATCAAAAGCTGCTGCTATGTCTAGGAAGATCATAGCAACTCCAATATGCCTTTTGTGACACTGAGAGCTGACACTGACACTGAGAGCTCTCCTGCCCCATTAGTAGAGCATACAGCTTCAGGAGATGATGCTAGGGGCTCCACATCATAGGAACACACCAGACATGGAGGATGTGTGCTTCGGTGGGAGGGGGAGAGAAAAAAAGAAAGACCTCTTGTCTCTGCTGTCCCAATGGTCTTACATTGTGTTCTGGTGTGTAATAAAGGAGTTGGTCGTCTGATGGTGAAGTCTCAGAGGGGAAGACCTTCATCTTTCCTTCATGTTTAAGAGACATTTTCAAGAAAACAAAGAGGAAACCAAGAGATGCTCCAACAGTTATTCCTTGCAGCACGGCCACCATCTTGACTGCCCATTGTTTTTTTTTTAAACACTGGAAGCTAAGGGAGTTATTCTGTGCCATGAATAGCGGGGATGGACGGCCCGACGGGATGTCCATCCCCAATATTTGTGCCTTCTCCCTGCTGTGACTATATTCCCCGCTGGTTCTGTTGGGAAGCTAGACGGGGGCAGGGAAGGGGCGGAGTCTGGGTGGTCTCTGGCCCTGGACATACAGAGCCGATCCTATTGTCAGCCCTGTACATCCAGGGCTTGCGACATGTGCGGGGAAGTTATTCCACCTCCAAGGTGGAATAATGTCCCTGGACATTTTCAAAGTGTATGCCTGGGATGCAGATGGGACAAGGGGGACCAGGGGACATTCCCTGCAGCCTGACCCTGGCCTTAGGATGCCAGATCAGGGGTCAGACTGCAGGGAATACTCTTTATTTTGTGGTGACCGGCATCACTGCTCTTCAGTGGAGCCATGATGCCATGGTAACATGATGCCATAGCGCCACGGCTCCACTAAAGAGCCTTGAGTGAATTAGTCGGGGTCAGTCCTGCATGTGCAGGACGGACTGAATCGCAGTCCCAGACCAGACATACAGAGGGGATCAACGTCCGGGACGGAATGGGGCCCTAAGCATATAAGAAGATCAAAGTAGGCATTGAAGCCTAGATTTTTTTTAATCAAGTATTTGCTAGATTTATTGAAACATTAATAGTGAATACAGAAATATTTATTCCTTTTGATATGGCATACTTATGTGCATACTGAATGCTGTATTTCATGTATTCTCTGGTATAGCATGGTAATTGTTCATATTATTCCTTGAGTTTGCCATTGTATGTAATTTGTTTTCCAGTAAATATAATTATCATATGCATGCCCACCTATTACAGTCAAACCTCGGTTTTCATGATTAATCCGTTCGAAAAAGTCTGACTAAAACCGAAACGTATGAAAACTGAAGCAATATTTCCCATAAGAAATAATGTAAATCCAATTAATCCGTTCCAGACACCCAAAAATATTCACAAAAAAATACATTTTATAGAGAATAACTATATTTTTACATACAGAAAACAATGAGAAATAAATATAAATGACTAATGAAATGGATAAATGAACATTTAACATCACTGAAAGCAAGCTAAGTACAGTACTGTACAGTACAGTATGTTAACATCTGGCCTTAGCCACCCCTGACAAGCTGCTGTGCCCAGCTCTCTTCGGAATCACATTGAATTCAGTCCATTAAAATACCTTTACATTATCTGCTCAATGCTTCAGAATGGCAGAAAATCTTAATGATATAGCTTCAGACGTACCCTGCAAGAGAAAGAACTGCCTCCCACATTCATGCAACATCTCCTGCTTACGTTGACAGCTTTTCTTCCCTGCTACCGGGACAAAATCTCAGTCAAAAGACGTTGAAAACCGAAGCAATGCATGAAAACCGGGACAAAATCTCAGTCAGAAAAGACGTTGAAAACCGAAGCGTATGAAAACCGGAGCAAATGAAAACCGAGGTTTGACTGTATTTCTTTTGGGTTCATTCATTTATTTTTTAAAATGTTATTTTCATTTGTTTTGTGTATGTATCGTTTTCCTTTATTATCTGTGACAACAATCCAGCTTATGTAAACCATTATGATGTATTTGGTTGAATAGTGGTATAACAAATCTCACTAAATAAATAAACAAACAAACATCCATTTTCTTACCTAGTTGCCTTAGAGGGTGATTTTATAAAGGCATTTTCATATGTATATGCCAGTATACATGCATAAAATGCCTCTTAAAAATTACACGTATGTGACTTTGATGTAGGCTTGGTGGGGGCAGGCTTTGGGTGGCGCACGAGTGAAGTCACGATTTATAGATGTACTTGATAAAAAAAAAAGTGGCTACTTTTTTTTATAAAATGCTAGCAAATGTGGCCGAAAACGCACCTTAATTTAAGACGCGATCAGCCCCTGGTATAAATGACTTGTGCCTACATTTTGAAAGTATATGCATAGATTATAGTATTTTATAATCAACATGCCTACTTGCATGCTCTGCTTATGTTCCACCCAAACTCCGCCCCCCCTGTGCACACTCAGTTAAAATATGCACCATGAAATTAACCCACGCATGTTTATGCTGGGTGTGGTTTTATAAGAGGCCATTTACATGTACAAATTGCCATTTATGCGTGTAAATGACTAAGATAACCCACTTAAGCACCCACCTTTACCATAAATGTAGGTGTCTCCTTATAAAATTACCCCTCTAATGGCCAATATTCAAACGATTTGCCTGATAACTTTGGAAGTAACCTGCACAGTTCTTATTTGAATCTTCTGCCTGCAGATGGCTTAATTTTTGTCTGGACAACTTGTTCTCCACCCAGAATTTAATTAGTTGTTTTGGGGTAGGGATAGAGGTGTGCTGTGGCATGATCAAACTAAGTGGTAGCAATGATATTCAGTGCTATCAAGTTACCCATTTCATACTGAAAATTACTGTTTTAAAATTAACCGGATAATTCCTCTGGTAAACTGAAAGCCAGTATTTTCTCCTTAATCAGGATATTCAGGTGACTTATCTGGTTACAATTACCCAGATAAAAGTGAAAATGCAGTGCACTCTTGTTCAGGAGAAACGTTGAGACCAACAAATGCGGAATGAGACATGCCCCACTGAATATTGGTCTCTTACTACTACTACTACTACTATTATTAATCATTTATATAGCGCTACACCCTCACTTGGTTTGGTTTGTCGTGCCGTTATGGCTTGTGTGCATCAGTGATGCTGAGGGCTAAGCTATCAGTAGTTTAACTACTGTCAGGGTCACCTAGGATGGACAGTTCTCAGCTGAGGTGCCAGACCAAGACAAAACACCCATCTGGGCAGCAGCAGAATGGGACAGTGTTGGCGGTGGAGGATCACATTTCTGTGACAATGGCAACAACACTTAGCTTAAACTGCACAGAAGAAAGGCCTAGCAATATATTCCATATCTTGCCATGAAAACCCAGTGGATAGTTACAACAAAGCAAATTGCACTATAGTGCTGGAAGAAGAGACCCCCAGGTCAGAAGGCACTCAACTGGCTCCTGGGAGGAGCTGAAGATTTTTCAGAGTAAAGCCAGCATTTATGATGTGGTTGGATCAAAGCCCTCAGGATGTCTGACTGCTGATGTAGCTGCTCATGGAATGAGTCAAAAGCTGCAAAGATGTCTTAAATATTGGGACATGGAACGTATGAAACATGAACCAAGGGAAGTTGGAAGTGGTCAATAATGAAATGGAATGTGTACAACTTTATCTGTTGGGTGTCAACAAACTGAAATGGACTGGCATCGGGCACTTTGCATCAGATAATCACATGGTCTACTATGCTGAAAATGAAAGACAAAAAAGAAATGGTGTTGCATTTATAATTAAGAAGAAACGCGCAAGAACTGTAATGAAATACAATGCAGTCAGTGAATGCTTAATTTCTATTCATCTACGAGGAATGCCTTTCAACACAACTATCATTCAAGTATATGCTCCAACAACAGCTGCAGAAGAGGATGCAATTGATGAGTTCTATGAACAAGTACAAGCTGAAATCAACAGAACATGCAAACAGGATATCCTGATAGTCATGGGTGACTGGAATGCAAACGTTGGCAACAAAGAAGAAGGTAAAATAATTGGAAAATATGGACTTGGCAAGAGAAATGAAGCTGGAGAAAGGCTAATATAATTCTGCAAGACCAACGATCTATCCATCTCAAACACCTTCTTCTAGCAACACAAGTGGCGACTGTACACATGGACTTCACCCAATGGATTGTACAAAAATCAGATTGACTACGTCTGTGAAATTCAGTGATGAAAAAGCTCTATAACATCAACAAAGACAAAAACTGGAGCTGACTGTGGTACAGATCGCCAACTCAAGCTAAAATTGAAAAAGAGCAAACCACTCATAAATGTAGCAAAATATGACCCTGAGAATATACCACTGGAATTTAAAGACTGCCTGCAGAATTGATTTACTGCTTTAGATACAAATGATAGCGCTCCAGAAGAGTTATGCGAAGACATCAAGAAGGTTTGTTGGAAGAAAGAGAGAAGTTTCTACAAAAGGTGAAAAAGCAAAAAAACGGCCAAAATTGATGACCGAAGAAGCTCTGAAAATTGCCCAGAAATGCAGAGAAGCTAAAGTCAGAGGAGAAAGAGAGGCAATCTCAGAACTCAACAGAGATTTCCAATATGCAGCAAGACAAGAAAAGAAGAAGTACTACAATGAGACATGCAAGAAAATAGAAGCAGAAACTATTAGAGGAGGAACAAGATTGGCTTTCCTAAAGTTAAGAGAGTTAAAGAAAAAAATTCCAACCTCAGATTGGAATGTTACAAGATGCTCAAGGATCTATGATGAGTGATAAGAACATAAGATATGCCATACTGGGTCAGACCAAGGTCCATTAAGCCCAGTATCCTGTTTCCAACAGTGGCCAATCTAGGTCATACATACCTAGCAGTTTCCCCAAAAGACACAGGTTCCGCAATGCTTGTACTGGGTCAAGCATTGATATCCTGGGTCCCTTCTTAATAATGGTTTATGGACCTTTCCTCCAGGAACTTGTCCAAACCTTTTTTAAACCCAGCTACACTAACAGCCTTTACTACATCCTCAGGTAACAAATTCCAGAGTTTGATTACACATTGAGTGAAAAAATATTTTCTTTTATTAGTCTTAAATAGTTTACCCTGTAGCTTCATTGCATGTCCCCTAGTCTTTCTATATTCTGATAACGTAAACAATCGATCTATGTTTACCCGTTCCACTCCGTTCATTAATTTATAGACTTCTATCATATCTCCCCTCAGCCGTCTCTTTTCCAGGTTAAAGAGCCCTAACCTTTTCAGCCTTTCCTCAGAGGAGTATCCTTCCATCCCCTTTACCATTTTGGTAGCTCTTCTCTGAACCTTTTCTAATAACGCTATATCCTTTTTAAGATACGGTGACCAGAATTGCACACAATATTCAAGGTGCGGTCTCACCATCGAACGGTATAGAGGCATTATAATATCTTTTGTTTTATTTTCCATTCCTTTCCTTATGATACCTAGCATTCTATTTGCTCTCTTGGCTGCCGCTGCACACTGGGCCGAGGGTTTTAACATGTTATCCACAATGACGCCTAAATCTTTTTCCTGGGTGGTGATGATGATAAGATCAAGAAAAGGTGGAAAGAATATACAGAGTTTTTATATGGTAAAGATCAAGTGGACCAACAGCCGTTTCAAACTGTACCTTATGATCCGGAACCATTGGTGATGAAAGAAGAAGTCAAAGCAGCATTGAAAGCCTTAACAAAGAACAAAGCATCTGGCATTGATGGTATTACAGCAATCTGATGCAGTTGTTGCCACACTTACAAGGCTCTGCCAGGAAATTTGGAAGACAACATCATGCTCCAACTGACTGTGGAAATTATCTCACAATCGCTCTCATCCCACATGCCAGCAAGATTCTACTGAAGATTATTCAACAGAGACTACAACCATACCTGGAACGAGAACTACCTGAAGTGCAAGCAGGGTTCAGGAAAGGGCAAGGAATGAGAGACATTATCGCGGATGTGAAAAGACAAAAGAATATCAAAAGGATATCTATTTGTGCTGTATTGATTACAGCAAGGGTTTTGACTGTGTAAACCATGAGAAACTCTGGACCACATTAAGAAGCATGGGTATACCAGAACACTTGATTGTTCTCTTGCACAACCTCTACATTGATCAGGAAGCAACAGTTCGAATGGAACAAGGAGAAACAGAATGGTTTAAAATCAGCAAAGGTGTATGACAAGGCTGCATACTTTCCCCCTACCTGTTTAATTTATATGCAAATCAAAGCATCAGAGAAGCAGGATTATATGAAGACAACGGAGGTGTGAAGATTGGTGAAAGGCTCATCAACAACCTTTGCTATGCTGATGATACTACATTATTGGCTGAAAGTGAAGATGATCTGAAACATTTGCTTCTCAAGATCAAGGAACGTTGTCTTAAAATGGGTTTGCACCCTTAATGTAAAGAAGGCAAAGATCATGGCAACTGGCAAAATCAATAAGCTCATCGCTTATGGAGAAGAAATTGAAATAGTGGACAACTTTAACCCACTTGGATCAACTATCAATAAAGAAGCAACAAGCAGTAAAGAAATCTGACGACGCATTGCTCTTGGCAGAATGGCTATGAAGGACCTAGACAAGATTCTCAAGAGCAAAGATGTCTGTCTCCATATAAAGATTTGACTTGTTCAAGCTATGGTATTCTCAACAATGTCATATGGATAGGAAAGTTGGACAATGAAAAAGATAGATAGGAAAAAAATTGATGCCTTTGAATTATGGTTATGCGACGAATACTGCATATACCATGGACTGCCCGAAGAACAAACCAGTCAGTACTAGAGGAGATCAAACCTAAGCTTTCTTTAGAAACTCAGATGACAAGACTTTGACTTTCATACTTTGGACACACTATGCGAAGAGAGAGATCATTAGAGAAAGCCATCATGCTTGGCAAGGTAGAAGGTCCAGCAATGAGATGGATTGATATAATAACAGCAGCTATGGGTACCAGTCTGTCAACAATGAATAGCCTGACTGAAGACTGAACACAGTTTAGAACGACTCTCCAGAGGGTTGCCAGAGGTCGACACTGACTCGATGGCACTTAACAGCAACAACATAGCACTACAAGACTTATGCAGTGCTGTACAGATCATATATCTGTTCATTTTCACCAACAGTGGAGAAACCTTTAGTACAGTTTGGCTTAGTATTTATTTTATCTGAAAATATACCAAATATGATCTGATTTTAATTTGAAATGACCAGAAATGATCAATTCCATATAGGGCCAGATATACTATAGGTTTTCTCCTATTGCATATCTATGAGGGATATAATTGCACTAGAAGGAAAGTAGAAAATTTTAAGATTTTCTGTTTCATTTCAGCTTTGAAAAGAAACAAAGGAAAAATGAGTAAAATCACTTTTCATGTTCCGTTTTAAAATGTAAGCCCTGTCCCTACTGCAAAAACAAATTTAAAAAATGGTCTGAATTCTCTTGCTCTCCTGCCTGTGGATCTCATCCCAGCCTCTTAACCCACATATATTGCTCCTATCTCCTCCACTGCCGTAATTACAAACAAATATGCTTATAATTGGAGATAGATTGAATGACAACCGCATGACTATAATATGAAAATCAAAATTTGATCTACAGTAGTTACCGGTGCTTTTAATACTAATCTTCCAGCTTTAGCCTGAACCCTTTGGTTAAAAGGAAAACCAGTACTTTTATCTGCTGCTGACAGTAAGTGCATAACCCATGACTCTGCATTAAGTGCTTCTATAGAGAACTGGACTACTTCTACTACTACTGAACTGACTATAGCTAATGAACACAATGCTCTCATTGCTTTCATCATTCACTTAGAAGTTACGCAGGAAAATCAGCAATACAGCAGTAAATCTATAGTGTGCACTGATGCTTTACTTTTCCTAATATAATCTGTTTTAATAAGATACTTTATAATTACAATTTTAGTAGAAAATTGCTCACTTTTAGACATTTTAGCCATCAGACATTATCATTTCCAAATGCATACAATATTAGGTGCCCTTGACCACCTTGTCTATGTGTTGTTGCTTCTGTTAAGTATTCTCTGTTACATCCAAGAATACTGAAGGAACTTGGGGACATTCTAGCAGCTCCACTGACTGATCTTTTCAATGCCTCTTTGGAGTTGGGAGTGGTTCCAGAGGACTGGAGAGAGGCGCATGTGGTCCCTTTACACAAAATTGGAAGTAAGAATGTGTTTGAAAAATACAGACCGGTTAATCTAACCTCTGTGATGAGTAAATTATTGGAAACGCTGCTAAGAGAGAGAATAGAGAGGTTTCTGGAGTCCAATGGATTACACAATTGGAGGCACCATGGATTCACCAGAGGCAGTTCTTGTCAGACAAATCTGATTGATTTCTTTGACTGGGTGACCAGGGCGTTGGACTATGGGAGAGCCCTAGATGTGGTGAACTTGGATCTCAGTAAAGCCTTTGACACCCTTCCACACAGGCGACTTATAAACAAACTGAGCACCCTAGGGATGGACTCTAAAGTTACTGATTGGGTTAGAAATTGGTTGAGTGGGAGGTGATAAAGGGTGCAGGTAAATAGAGCTCACTCTGAGAAGGAGGTTACTAGTGGTGTGTCGCAGGGATCTGTCTTTGGTCCAATTCTTTTTAACATCTTTGTTAGTGTTATTGCAGAAGGGCTACTGGGTAAAGTTTGCTTCTTTGCAGATCATACCAAAATCTGCAATAGAGTAGACACCCAGGAAGGAGTAGATAACATGAGGAAGGATCTAACTAAGCTTGAAGAATGGTCGAGAATTTAGCAGCTGAGATTTAATGCTAAAAAATGGAGGGTCATGCAATCAGGCTGCAAAAATCCAAGGGAGCAGTACAGTGTAGGGGTGAAGTACTTCTGTCCACAAAAGAAGAGCGGGACCTGGATGTGATTATGTCTGATGACTTTAAAGTAGCTAAATGGGTAGAAAAGGCGACGGCGAAAGCTAGAAGGATGCTTGGGTGCATAGGGAGAGGAATAGCCAGCAGAAAAAAAGGAGGTGATAAATCCTCTGTATAGGTCTTTGGTGCGACCTCATTTGGAGTTTTGTGTGCAGTTCTGGAGACCGCACCTTCAAAAGGATATAAACAGAATGGAGTCTGTGCAGAGGGTGGCTACTAAAATGATTAGTGGTCTTCATTATAAAGCATATGAGGACAGACTTAAGGATCTTAATATGTACACCTTAGAGGAAAGGCGGGATAGAGGTGATATGACAGAGATGTTTAAATACCTTTTTGGCATAAATTCACAATAGGAGAGCCTTTTTTGATTGAAAGCAAGCTCTGCAATGAGGTGACATAGGATGAGGGTGAAAGGGGATAGACTCAGAAGTAATATGTAGAAATAATTTTTTTATGGAAAAAGTGGTACGTGCGTGGAATAGTCTCCCAGTGAAGGTAATGGACGAGAGGACAGTATCTGAATTCAAAAAAGCATGGGACCAACACAGGATCTCTAAAGGAAAAAAGAGGACTATTGTAATAATTGATATGGAGGGGCGGACTAGATAGGCCATGTGGTCTTTTTCTGCATTCCGATTTCTAAGTCTACCTGGCAATTTCTCCATTGTTTTCACAAAATCTCAGTTTCTGAAAATAGACCTTCCCCATGAGTCTATGAAAGGTCCTAGATTAATTAGTCTAAAGATCTAGGATGCATCTCCAGAAAGAAAGCTGAAATCATGAATAATGAGATAAGACAAAGTTAATTTTGTGTAGGAGGAGGCTTCCTGTGCCTGGCCATTAGTCACATGCATCCCCCTTCAGATTTGCTTGGATTTTTATGAACCACAATCAAGGCTTCATCCTTAGAAACACCCCCTCCCCCTTTCCTCCCATGTAATTTCCATTACAAACAATATTTTGAGCAAAACATGTTAACGTGCAGCGAGAGCTGTGAGTTCTTGAGGAACAGCTCACAACTAGATACATCGTAAATGCATTCTGTATTTGTCTTCTTAGTTGAATCTCTTTATTAATAGACATACATAATGGCTCCTTTCACATACTGACCTACAGAAAAGTGGAATATATATATATATTTTTTTTTCAACATTTTAAAGCTCATGCCCAGAAGCCTTACTTATCTCCCACCCATCGGGGACTCCATGCATCCTAGAACCTCTATTTTCTAAAAGTCTATGCCCCTCCTCATAAGTATTAAATTAAACAATTGCACTCTCCATCGAGAGAGTTTGTAGATCCCTTTTATACAAATGCCTGTCCATCCTAAAAGGAATGTATTATTTGACTCCTCTCTTTATCAAGAAATTGCTTGCCCCCCTTTTTCAGGGTGTGGGAGGGCAGGGATTGCGAACAATTGTATTTGGTTGGAGTCATTCTTTTAGAAGAGAAATCCTATTCAAGGTCTCTTCTTTAAAACCCATTAACCCCTTCCCCCCAACAAAATAAAGCATTTACTAAATCAATCTCTTGACTGCACTTAACAACAACAACAAATCAATCTCTGACCTCCTATTGTGCATTTTATTGGTTTCGCCATTCTTCCTTAAGAGTGCACTGCACTCCCGTTGTCCAGAGGAGCCACGAATCTTCACCAACTTGTCCAGTGAAGGCAAAAAGGTGAACAGTTGGAGAATCTTTTAAGATCAAGCCCTATAACCTTGAATTTTTCTTTACAAACGTTTATGGCAAATGGATAAAGCACAGACACTTTCTCTCATTTTCTGTACAGTTTATATTCCCCCCTCCCAAAAAAAAGAAAAGAAAAAAATGAAAATGTATGATGGTATAGGAAGGAAGAGGAAGATACTGTACCTCCAAGGCAAGGGGTGAAGATTCGCTCTCTCCTTTGAGAATTTGTATTAAAACTTTCTTAAATCCAAGAAACATTTAAAAATGAGGTAAATGTGAAGGAAAGAAACAAAGCAGTATAATGGGGGAAATTGGAAGGTACTATTGGTTCTTGTTTAGCAGTGAAACTTGGCAGGGAAGATTGAGACATTATCCTCTATTGACTCGGTGAAGAAGAACCTTTTGTATGCCGTCCTTTGCTGGTGATAACATTTAATCTGTGCTATTCTCTGTGCTTTAAGTGTTTGTAAAGCCTTTGGTGCTGCAAGCTCCATGGGGATTCCCATGTTTAGAGAGGTGAAATAGTAATTAAGCGGATAATGGAATGGCAAGTGACCCAAGTTGACCTTCATTTTCAGCATTCGATAGAGCAAAGCCCTTAATTTTTCAGCCTAAAAGGAGCATTTTGAGAACAGAGATTCAAATCGGAGTTTGCAGTGCAAGCAGCTCGCGGGTCATGGATGCTTTTCTTCCAGAGCATGGGCAGAAGAATGCAACAGTGGTGACAGATCGCTGTGCTGCTTCTTTGTATATATTTCCAACCTTGTAGGCCAATGAAATAAGGTGCACAAAGTTTAGTGCACCTTTGCACTTCTGTTTTAGCATACCTTTCTGAGTCAAACTTTAGTCCCAATTTAATCAGGTTTCTAATGCACACAAAAGGAACATTAAATCATGAGTAAAACATAGTAACGTAGTGGATGAGGCAGATAAAAATCGATATGGTCCATCCAGTCTTTCCAGTAGGATTGCTAAAATAGAACCTGCGGTGTAGTGGATCCTGACTCTTACTGTCCTATTTATCGTCCATGTGTGTTAGAACTATCTATTGTCCCCTGTTGTACCTGTCATGCCGAACAGGGTACTTTCCTCATGCCTTTGGTTTTCAACAATCTCTAAACATATTGCATTTGATAAAATCTCCAGCCCATCGTGGGACCAGCAGTGCTGCCATTCCTTCTGCAGCCAGTCCAGGGTTTCCCCACCAGGCATCCACAGGCACCACTATCCCAGCCGTGCAATGTGGAGAGTTATACGTATTTATTTAATTGATTTATTTATTTGGAAAGTTTATATACTGCATTTCCAAAGATCAACATGGTTTAAAGATAACAGTAACATAACATTACATGGAACAAGATAACATTACAAGGAACAGTAAGCAATACCCATTAACATTAAAATACAAAAACTAGTATAATAATTCAAAGGATTCTTGGTATATACTGAACTAGTAGACGATTACAGGGGAACCAGCAATGCTAGGAATACAGTTACCATTACTTAAGCCCATTAGGATATAACAGTCACATAAGGGTGTGAGGGGTGGGGGTGTCAGCTGGATCTGAGTCTTCTGGCGAGATGGTCATGTTTATAACAGGGATTAAGAGTGCACTAATTAGTCTGTATTTATGTGATACCCTCAAAGTGCTTTCAGAACAGGTGCATTTTTAATAGTTTCCTGAAGTCCTTCAAGTCTGCGGTAGTCCTTATTTGTATGGCTAAAGAGTTCCATATTGTTGGAGCATAAAAGGAGAATGCTCATCCAAATGCTGATTGGCTGAATTTAACGAAGTCTGGGTGGGATGCAAGAAGGGGTTCTGCAGTGTATCTTCTTTGGCGATTGTTGGGGATTTTTCCTATTATCATTTGCAGGTAGTCAGAGGATTGCTTGTGAAGGATTTTAAATTATATTTCTGTATTTAACCCTGTATAGTAGTGGTAGCCAGTGGAGCTCCTTCATGAGGGGGTGATATGGGAGCTTCTTGATGTTCCAGTTAGAACTCTAACTGCAGTGTGTTGAGCAAGCTGTAGTGGGGAGCTACTGTGATTTTGGAAGGCCTTGGAGGACTGAATTGCTGAAGTCCAAGTGTGGAAGTATCATCGCTTAAAATACAGTCCTGAAGTCAGAGGGTTAAAGGAGTGATGGAGCCGTTGGAGAGTCCTTATTTTACTGTACATATTTTTTTATCAGTGACGTGGGACACCAGTGTCAGATGCTGATCAAGAGTCACCCTGAGGTAGCATACTCCTGATTTGACTGCTAGTTCAGGGTGTCTGGCTTTAATTTACTTTGGTGGATAGAAGGATTGATCTTTCAATATAAAAAGCACTTCAGTTTTTCTATACTTAATGGAAAGGCCATGTTGTGAGAGCCAGTGGCAATGGAATTGAAGCACTGTACTATAGGGGTGAAGTCTGGAGATGTGGTTGAGAATGGAGCATAAAACATTATGTCTTCTGCATATAGATGGAATAATATATCATGTGACCAGATGATCTTACAGATTGGCTGGATGTAGATGTTAAATAATAAGGCTGATAGAGAAGAGCCCTGGGGTACACCTCATGTTTGCGGGTAAGGGATCAAACTTTTGTCTTTGGTTTTCATAGAAACAGAGAAACATGATGACAGAAAAAGACCACATGGCCTATCTAGTCTGTCCTTCCATAACAACAACATAGAAACATAGAAACATGATGTCAGAAAAAGACCACATGGCCTATCTAGTCTGTCCTTCCATAACAACATAGAAACAGAGAAACATGATGACAGAAAAAGACCACACAATTTGTTTTCACAATTTGTTGGCTATCGGTCAGATATGATCGGATCCAGCTTAGTGCATTATTGGTGATGCCAAGACAGTGTAGTTTCTGAATGAGAATCTCATGACATATTGTGTCAAAAGCTGCAGTGCTATCAAGAAAAATGAGTATGAAGGCTTGTTTTGGTTTCTCTATTCCCTTGATGAGTCATTCAATAAGTGAAATTAGCAATGTTTCCACACTGTGGTTGGGGTGGAAGCCATGCTAATGTGGGTCAAGTGGAACATTTAGGATAATTTAGTTGTGGAGTTGGAGCTGCATCACTTTTTCTATTATTTTTGTAACGAAAGGTAAACTTGAGATAGGTCTGTATGAGTTGGGTTCTGCGGGGTTCAGCTTAGAGTTTTTTAGCAAAGGGCATATGGAAGGATAGTTGGCATATATCCTCAGGTGAAAGAGAGCTGTATCATTTTACATATATGGTAGGTGCAAGCTCGGATCTTGTCGTTTTAACCAGCTTGCAGGACGGAGGTCTAGTGGAGATGTGGTTGTATTGAGATTTCCAATTATGTCATCCAGGTGGTCAGGTAAAACGGGACTGAATGAATGAAGGGAACAAGTGGCAATGTCAAATAGGAATTACATAAACAGAATACCTCAGCTCAGTTACACATGCAGAACATAGACCATCACCAAACAAGGACTCACAATTTAGAAACACGAAGGCAATAATTAAACTGGGAACCCCAAAAGCCAAACTTGGAATGTACAACAACACTGTAGAAATAAAACTATAAATTAATTTCCTCTTGTACCAAACAAAGCGCAGACGTTAATGATGCACATTTCCCAGAGCTTTCATATTCCAGTTAATAAATTCAAAATAGGGAGATATCTTTCTACCTTTTGTGCATTTTTTTTCAGTTGCAATTGCTTCAGCCACTTTCTTCTGGTTTCTTCATGTTTTCTGCTAACTCTCCATCGTCTGCTGTCCATTTGTCCTTTCTTCTCTCTTCTAGTTTTTTTTCCATTCTCTCTCTCTACATCTGCTTAAACATACTAATCGTTCTCCTTTTGCTCTTTAGTCATTCCTATTTCATTCACTCAAATTTTACCCCTCCATCCTCAATCCCCACTTACTCTCCCAATACCAGGCCAATTGTAGATTTTTCATCCCTCCCACACAAAATATTTTTCCTCTCTCCATTTTACTCTCCCAGCCCCATCCCATTCTAATCCTTCCCCAACATCAGCTCCCTTCTAGTTCCAGCCTCACCCAGCATCCATTCCCTTCTAGTCCCTGCATCAGCCCATTTCCAGTCCTAGCCCCCCATCAGCCCATTTCCAGTCCTAGCTCCCCCATCCATTTCCAGTCCGAGTCCCATCATCAGCTCATTTCCAATCCTAGCCCCCTCATCAGCCCATTTCTAGTCATTTCCTAGCCCCATCATCAGCCCATGTCAAATCCTAGCTCCCCTCCACTCAGCCCAATTCCAGTCCAAGCCCCCCCATGAGCCTACTTCAAGTTCTAGCCCCTCCATGAGTCCATTTCAATCCAAGCCTCCACCACAGCCCATTTCCAGTCTTATCCTAACTGCTCCATCAGCCCATTTCCAGTCCTAGCTCCCTTCCCTCACAGCCCATTTCCATTCCAAGCCCCCTCCCCATCAGCTATTTTCAGTTCAAGCCCCCCTTCCACTCAGCCCATTTCCATTCCAAGCCCCCTCCCCATCAGCTATTTTCAGTTCAAGCCCCCCTTCCACTCAGCCCATTTCCATTCCAAGTCCCCGTCCCCATCAGCTATTTGCCGTTCAAGCCTCCCCTTCCACTCAGCCCATTTCCAGTCCTAGCAACCCCCCAACCCATTACGTCCTAGCCCCCATCAACCCACTTCCAGTCCTAGCCCCCCATCAACCCACTTCCAGTCCTAACCCCATCAGCCCACTTCCAGTCAGCCCCCCATAGCCCACTGCCAGTCCTAACCCCCCCATCAGCCCACAGCCCATTACCAGTCCTAACCCCATCAGCCCACCTCAAGTCCTAACCCCTCCCCATCAGCCCATTTCCTGTCCTAGCCCCCCCATAGCCCATTATCAGTCCTAACCCCCCATAGCCCATTACCAATCCTAACCCCCCCATAGCTCATTACCAGTCCTAACCCCCCATCACCCCATTTCCAGACAGCCCCCATCAGCCCACAGCCCATTACCAGTCTTAACCCCCCATAGCCCATTACCACTCCTAACCCCCCCAACAGCCCACAGCTCATTACCAGTCCTTACCCCATCAGCCCACCTCAAGTCCTAACCCCTCCCCATCAGCCCATTTCCTGTCCTAGCCCCCCCATAGCCCATTATCAGTCCTAACCCCCCATAGCCCATTACCAATCCTAACCCCCCATAGCCCATTACCAGTCCTAAGCCCCATCAGCCCACAGACCATTACAAGTCTTAACCCCCATAGCCCATTACCAGTACTAACCCCCCCAACAGCCCACCTCAAGTCCTAACCCCTCCCCATCAGCTCATTTCCTGTCCTAACCCCCATCAACCCACAGCCCACCTCAAGTAACGTCCTAACCCCCTCCATAGCCCAGGCCATTACCAGTCCTAACCCCCCCACATCGGCTCATGGAAATTTAAAAAAAAAAAAAAAAGATGGCTGCTGCTGCGGCCTGCTGCGGCGGCAGCGGCAGCAGCAGCCAGCTTTTTTTTTTTTTATTTGAATTTTTAAAAAAGCAGAATGTTCTTTGCGCGGGGCCCCCTGAAACGCGGGGCCCTGTGCAAAAAACATTCTTGCTCAATGGACAGGTCGGCCCTGCATAGTGCAGCTTCTCACATGAGTTTTAAAAAATGCATATTAAGTTTTAGAGCACATGTTTTACTCCTGTATTATTGCATTGGCCTCTTGGAAGGCCAGTCCTCTTTTGATAGAATCCACTGCTTCTGAACATCCATGTTGTCTTGTGATTTCATTTCTTTCTCTTTCCTTATAAGCCCGATCCCAGTAGGGGCACATCCAGGCCGTCTGGGCACCCCCGAGCAGGATGGGCCCCATTAGAAACATAGAAACATGATGACAGAAAAAGACCAAAAGGCCCATCTAGTCTGTCCTTCCATAACAACAACTACAACAGTCTACTTTTTACCTTTAGAGATCCTCTGTGTTGGTCCCATGCTTTTTTGAATTCAGTTACTGTCCTCATCTCTACCACCTCCACTGGGAGACTATTCCACGGATCCACTACTCTTTCCGTAAAGAAATATTTCCGCATATCACTCCTGAATCTATCTCCCTTCACCCTCATCCCATGTCCCCTCGTCGCAGAACTTGCTTTCAATTGAAAGAGGCTCTCTCCCTGAACATTTATGCCACGGAGGTATTTAAACATCTCAATCATATCACCTCTATCCCGCCTTTCCTCTAAGGTGTACATATTAAGATCCTTAAGTCTGTCCTCATATGCTTTATAATGAAGACTACTAATCATCTTAGTAGCAACCCTCTGCACCGACTCCATCCTGTTCACATCCTTTTGAAGGTGCGGTCTCCAGAATTGCACACCATACTCCAAATGAGGTCGCACCAAAGACTTATACAGAGGCATTATCACCTCCTTTTTTCTGCTAGCCATTCCTCTCCGTATGCACCCAAGCATCCTTCTAGCTTTTGCCGTCGCCTTTTCTACCTGTTTAGCTACTTTAAGATCATCGGACACAACTACGCCTAGGTCCCGCTCTTCTTTAGTGGACAAAAGTTCTTCACCTCCTATGCTGTATTGCTCCCTTGGATTGCTGCAGCCCAAATGCATGACCTTACATTTTTTAACATTAAATCCCAGCTACCAAATTCTAGACCATTCTTCAAGCTTAGCTAGATCCCTCCTCATGTTATCTACACCTTCCTGGGTGTCTACTTTATTGCAGATTTTGGTATCATCCGCAAAGAGGCAAACCTTACCCGACAGCCCTTCCGCTATATCACTAACAAAGATGTTAAAAAGAATCGGACCAAGGACAGATCCCTGGGGCACACCACTGGTAACATCCTTCTCCTCAGAGTGAGCTCCATTTACTTGTACTCTTTGTCGCCTCCCACCCAACCAATTTCTAACCCAAGCAGTAACTTTAGGGTCCATCCCTAGGGTGCTCAGTTTGTTTATAAGTCGCCTGTGAGGAACAGTGTCAAAGGCTTTACTGAAATCTAAATACACCACATCTAGAGCTCTCCCTCGGTCCAACTCCCTGGTCACCCAGTCAAAGAAATCAATCAGATTTGTCTGACAAGACCTGCCTCTGGTGAATCCATGCTGCCTCGGATCCTGTAATCCGCTGGACTCCAGAAACCTCACTATTTTCTCTTTCAACAGCGTTTCCATTAATTTACTCACCACTGAAGTTAAACTAACCGGCCTGTAGTTTTCAACCACATCCTTACTTCCGCTTTTGTGTAAAGGCACCACATGAGCCTCTCTCCAGTCCTTTGGCACCACTCCCGACTCCAACGAGGCATTGAAAAGGTCAGTCAGTGGAGTTGCTAGAACGTCCCCAAGTTCCCTCAGTATTCTAGGGTGTATCCCATCCGGTCCCATCGCTTTGTCTACTTTAAGTTGAGCTAGTTTCTCACGAACACAGTCTTCTGAAAATTGTTCAAGATGTCCCTCGCTTCTGTTCTTATTTGTGGGTGTTTTCTGAGGTCCTGCTCCTGGTTCTTCATCTGTGAACACAGAACAAAAATATTTGTTAAGCAATTCCGCTTTATCCTTATCAGCTTCTACATATTCCCCCCCTGTACCCTTGAGTCTGACAATACCACTTTTGCCCTTCCTCTTCTCACTAATATATCTGAAAAATGTCTTATCTCCCCATTTTATTGCATTGGCTATTTCCTCCTCCTTTTGAATCTTTGCCTTCTTGACTACTTTGCTAGCTTCTCTAAGTTTTTCCAAATACAGATGCCTGTCTTCCTTTCTCTGTGATCTCTTGTATTTCATGAAGGCCTCCCTCTTTTTCTTCACTTTTTCAGCTACTTCCTTCGAAAACCATAGCGGTCTCCTGTTCCTTTTGCCTTTATTTACCATTTTAACAAAAAGGTTGGTTGCCTTTAAAATACCCCCTTTCAGTTTTGCCCACCGTTGTTCTACATCCCCCAGCTGTTCCCATCCCACTAATGACTCCCTGAGGTATTGGCCCATCTTCGCAAAGTTAGTCTTCCTAAAGTCTAAGATCTTCACCTTGGAATGGAATCTAACAGCCCTAGTCCTAATACTGAACCACACCATCTGGTGATCACTGGATGCAAAATGATCTCCCACTACAACATCAGAAAACACTTTCACCATTGGTAAGCACCAAGTCCAGTATGGCCCCTTCACGTGTGGGGTCTGTTACCAATTGCCTGAATAGTTCTCCCTGTAGAGAATCCAGGATCTCCTTACTCCTAGATGATACTGCAGCAGGAAAGTGCCAATCAACATCTGGCATATTTAAATCTCCTAGCAGTAGCACTTCCCCTTTCCTAGCAATGCTGCGTATGTCTTCAATTAACTCTCTGTCCACCTCTTCCTCTTGTGAGGGAGGTCTGTATATCACACCAATGCAAATAGATTTCTCTTTCCCTCTTTCTAGTTTAACCCACAATGCCTCCTCTCTCCCTTTTAAGCTCTGTAATTCCAAAGCTTTAATAGTAGTTTTTACATATAGTGCTACTCCTCCTCCCCTTCTTCCTACCCTGTCCTTTCTGAATAAAGTATAGCCAGGTATAGTTACATCCCAGTCATGGTTTTCTGTGAACCATGTTTCTGTAACTGCCACTAAATCTAAGTCAGCCACTCCCACCAAAGCTTCAACTTCAGAGATCTTATTTCCCATGCTACGGGCATTAATACACACTGCTTTCCATATGTTACCCCTGTTACCCATTTCCATAAAGGTATTTAATGTATCACTTACCTGGGGGCTTTCACTTACCTGGGGGCTTTCTTCACCCATCCCCAACGAATCTAGTTTAAAGCCCTCTTCAGTAGATTAGCCAGTCTACCACCAAAGATGTGTTGACCTTTTTTGGACAGATGGATGCCATCTCTGCTCTGCAACCCTTGGAACAGCATCCCATGGTCTAGGAAACCAAAACGCTCTCGAAGACACCATCCACGCAGCCATGCATTAATCTCCAGGATGCGAGCCTCTCTGCCTTGGCCTTTACCCTCAACAGGGAGGATTGAAGAGAACACCACCTGTGCACCTACCTGCTTCACCCTCTGTCCCAGAGCCATGAAGTCACTTTTGATACGTTCCGAGGTATACCTGGCAGTATCATTTGTTCCAACATGGATTAGCAACAATGGGTAATAGTCAGTGGGCTTGATGAGTCTCGGCAAATTCTCCGTAACATTTTGGATCTTGGCACCAGGCAGACAGCATACCTCTCTGGACATCAAGTCTGGTCGGCAGATGGACGCCTCAGTACCCCTCAGAAGAGAGTCTCCAACCACCACTACCCTTCGTTTCCTTCTGGTCACTGATTCTGCAACTATGGGGTACTTGAACTCTGGTTCTTCCCTTTCCAGGGATGCTCTCACCTCCTCCACTTCCAGGGCTGCATAATGGTTCTTCAATTCAAGGGCTGGAGAAGTTGGATTGGTGATTTTGCAGGCTCTGGTGACTTTTGTCCAACCATCGACATTCTGTTGACACCCGTCTTCTCCTGTGCTGGAGAGACTGGTTGCTGCAAGCAGCATCTCATCAATGTACTTCTCACTGTCTTGAATGCTCCTCAGCCTCGCCACCTCCTCTCTGAGTTCCTCCACTTGTTTCCTCAGAGCTTCAGCATGCAGGCACCCTGCACATGGAACTGGTTCTTCAACTGGCAATAGGGCCTCTGTCTGGACCGAGGCAGAAGCTGTAACGGGGGCAACAGCTTTAGCAATACGATTTTTCCCAGCCATTGTTCTGTTTGTGGAGCTTAGGTATCTGTTAAAGCAAAAGAGAGAGATCTACGAAGTACCAGCTGGTTTCGCAGCTGTCCTTTCAGAGAAAAAGCAGTTAAATCTCTTTAATTATATTCAAAATGTGCTGGTCCAATTCACTGTGATTTGATAAAGGGGAGGCGCCCTATAAAGCAAGACTGCTCACTAGGGGTGGGTGGGAGTCGGGGTGGGTAGGGAGGGAACTAACACCTGATTAGGTGTTAGCAGTTACTGAACCTGAGGGGGTTACAGAGTTCAGCAATACTACTGTGCTCAAGTACAGATTCCCCTAAAACAGCAAAAATGAATTTAACCTTGCTTTAAAAAAATATACACAAAACCCTTTTAAGAGCTCCCAGTCAGAGAGCTAGCAATGTAACAAAAAACACCAAACAAAGAAACCCTCAAAACCTCACTTACTGTTTGATGTGTGGAGCCCTGGTTAAGAAAGCCTCAAAAGGGCAGGGCCAAGCAGCCTTTTTATGCAGGCTTCAATTGCACTCAGGAAACAGGCCCACTAACCCCTGATTAGGTGTTAGCAGTCCCTGAACCTGAGGGGGTTACAGAGTTCAGCAATACTACTGTGCTCAAGTACAGATTCCCCTAAAACAGCAAAAATGAATTTAACCTTGCTTTAAAAAAATATACACAAAACCCTTTTAAGAGCTCCCAGTCAGAGAGCTAGCAATGTAACAAAAAACACCAAACAAAGAAACCCTCAAAACCTCACTTACTGTTTGATGTGTGGAGCCCTGGTTAAGAAAGCCTCAAAAGGGCAGGGCCAAGCAGCCTTTTTATGCAGGCTTCAATTGCACTCAGGAAACAGGCCCACTAACCCCTGATTAGGTGTTAGCAGTTCCTGAACCTGAGGGGGTTACAGAGTTCAGCAATACTACTGTGTTCAAGTACAGACTCCCCTAAAACAGCAAAAATGAATTTAACCTTGCTTTAAAAAAATATACACAAAACCCTTTTAAGAGCTCCCAGTCAGAGAGCTAGTAATGTAACAAAAAACACCAAACAAAGAAACCCTCAAAACCTCACTTACTGTTTGATGTGTGGAGCCCTGGTTAAGAAAGCCTCAAAAGGGCAGGGCCAAGCAGCCTTTTTATGCAGGCTTCAATTGCACTCAGGAAACAGGCCCACTAACCCCTGATTAGGTGTTAGCAGTTCCTGAACCTGAGGGGGTTACAGAGTTCAGCAATACTACTGTGCTCAAGTACAGATTCCCCTAAAACAGCAAAAATGAATTTAACCTTGCTTTAAAAAAATATACACAAAACCCTTTTAAGAGCTCCCAGTCAGAGAGCTAGCAATGTAACAAAAAACACCAAACAAAGAAACCCTCAAAACCTCACTTACTGTTTGATGTGTGGAGCCCTGGTTAAGAAAGCCTCAAAAGGGCAGGGCCAAGCAGCCTTTTTATGCAGGCTTCAATTGCACTCAGGAAACAGGCCCACTAACCCCTGATTAGGTGTTAGCAGTCCCTGAACCTGAGGGGGTTACAGAGTTCAGCAATACTACTGTGCTCAAGTACAGATTCCCCTAAAACAGCAAAAATGAATTTAACCTTGCTTTAGAACCCGATTCTGCACTGGAGGAGCCATACATTCCCATTGGTGCAGGATTGGGCCCTAAGACAGCCTGGCGTGCCCCTGCATACCCATGGGGACATCCACCCCACATGCCGGTGTGCCCGCCATGGCACCAAACCCCTATAACCACACCGTCTGGCCACAGGCTGGACAGCTGTGGCCCGGGTCGGGTGGCAAGGACCCACCTTGTGCTACCTTTTGCTCTGGGGGTGGGGGGCTGTCAGGGGGGTTGCCGAGCAGGATTGGAGTGGCGCCCCGCGTTTATTCTACCTCAGAGGTGGAATAAGCAGGGCATCCCCCTTTCACAATCTCTGGACATACAGCGCCATCACCGGAATTGGCCTTGTATGTCTGGGGATCGGTCCTGCCCAAGTTCCACCCATTCTCCACCCTGTACAGCCCCATCTCCCACAGCTCACAGTGGCTCACAGTGGCTCTGGACGTGCAGCAGGGCCAGGAGGCAGAATAGGTTGAGGGTTGGCATGACATCCAGCCCTGCTATTTGCCTTCCTGAATCTGGCCCTATGTTTCTTATCTTTTCATGAACGCAAACTGGTCCTGAGCTTTGGCTAAAAGCATAGGAAAAAAATTACATAATTAGCATATCCATTTCTCTAACACAGAGCTTCCATTCTCTGGTAGAAAGAATCTTACCTTGACCAGCATTAGGGATATGGGAATATTTCAGAGCCAGACTAAATTTCAACCTTGTTTGACAAAATCTGAATAAGATGTGTGGAAATCCGATGCAAAATCACATTGTTTTCAAAAATCTACAGCTGATTTCCATGAGTAGATCTACTACAGACTTTACAAATTGTCACAGCCCTTCCTAGTGGCAACGTGCAGAAAGGAGAGGGTGGACAATTATTGTTGGTTGAAGAAGGAAAAACTTTTCTAGACCAGGTGCATCATGGTCTTTGTAGTCTCACTTCATAAAGAAATAGTTGTGAGCCTTGTGCAGGGTTAAACTTAAATAGTTTTTATTCCCTTTGTTGCGCAAAGGTTCTCCAGGAAGACAAAAACAGAATGTACCTTACTTCAGGGTTTATGCCAAAATATTTATAAAGTCAGTAACTGTTACAGGCGCTTCACAGTTCTTTGCATTCAAACAGGTTTTCAACACCAACAGGAAAAACAAATACAAAACTTCTTCTTTCAGCTTAGCAAAAGCAAAAAGATATGTTAAAGCATGTCCTGCCAGTTACAATTCTGTGAGAGACTCTAGACTCTTGGAAAAACAGAGTGAGCAGTCCATCGGGTGCTCTAACTGCAACGGCTCTGGCTCTATCACCTCTATTTGCATAGGTTCCTGTTCAGCCATGTTGTCAGCTAGTCCTGAGCTTTCCCTGGATAAGGCAGGTTGTAGTTCAATAGATCTCTCCAATATTCCCCAGCCTTGCTGGTCTTGGTTTGGCAAATAACTGTTATGGCTTTTTACTATGCCTCTCTGTAAAGGTTTCATAAGCCCTTCCCAGCTTTCTTTCCTATCAGTACGGTTCTCTGGGTTATAAGCTTTTCTAGGAGCTGGCTCACATCTTGGAAAGGAAATATAACTGTACCTTGGATTTTTGAGACGTGCTCTGCTGGTATTTGCTCTACCCGGCAGTCTCCTTCTATCACCGTATTCCCTGAAGACTGGCTCCTGGAGCTTTCTGGAACGGGCTTGTCCTCCCTGGAACTTAGCTCTTCCTTGTAAGTACTCCAAGCTTCTCTGCCTTTCAGTATGTGAGGTTCCTCTCACAGGTCCCCTCTCAGTTCCTCTCTGAACTTGTATTCCTCTCCAAACTTGTGGTCCTCTCTGAGCTTGAAGTCCTCTCTCAGTTCCTCTCTGAACTCGAGATCCTCTCCCAGTTCTTCTCTCAGCTCGAGATCCTCTCTGCTTTCTTCCTTCTGAGCACTGTTTATAAAGCTGTTTCTCCCCTGAGCTTCCTGGCTCTCTACTCAGGTGTACCTGATTAGCTCCTGCATTCTCAAAACCTGGGTGTGTCAGCTTAGCTTCTGCAGCCTCGTGCCTGCTCCCTCTAGCTGCACATTTAGGTAACTGCACCCTCTGTGAGTCAGTTGCTTTATAATAAATAGTGTTTTTTCCTAAGTCTATAGCTTCAATGGCTTCAGCTTCATCACAAAATTAGGAGATATGCAATGGATTCTCATCCATGTCTAATTCAAAGGACGCTTTTCTTAAAGAAAACTTTATTGCTTTGGTTTGTAAATGTCTTAAGACCTTTACACTTACTTACCCAACAGCAACACAGAACAATGATGCACTGAAGGGAATTGCAACCCTTCTTTCATGGCAAAAGGGCTTTTGTCCCGATGCTGGAGACACGAGAAAAGGGAAAAGATAAGCAGGAAATATTGCAAAACAACAGGTTTCTTATTGTTTTAGCCATTCCTCCTACATGTCTTGATATCATGGTAGCACGTGAATGAGGGACTAGTTAGGCTGGGAATCCATGAATTGGGGACTACCAGTATTAATCTATATTGAGAACTTTTATTGTTTTTGGTGGTAAGTGCTGTCAAGTCTGTGCTGTCAAGTCTATGCTGACATATGGCAACTCTCGGGATGTGGTGGTGTTGAGTGCCATCGAATCTGTGTTGACTCATGGCAATCCTCTGGCAGTTGTCCTAAACTGTTTTCGGTCTTCACTCAGGCTCATTATTTGTAGAGTGGCACCCATAGCTGCTGTTATTGTATCAATCCATCTTATTGCTGCCCTTCCTCTCTTGTGTTGACCTTCTGTCTTGCCAAGCATGATGCCTTTCTCTAATGATCTTTCTCTTCGCATGGTATGTCCAAAGTATGAAAGTCAGTGTCTTCCCATCTGAGCTTCTAAAGAAAGCATAGGTTTGATCTCTACTAGTACTGTGACTGATTTGTTCTTCAGGCAGTCCATGGTATACACAGTATTAGTCGCCAGCACCATAATTCAAAGGCATCGATTTTCTTCCTATCTTTTTCACTGTCCATCCATATGAGATTATTGAAAATACTATGGCTTGGACAAGTGAAATCTTTGTATGGAGAGAGACATCTCTGCTCTTGAGCAAGAGCAATGCATCCTCAAATTTCTTGACTGCTTGTTTCTTTACTGATAGTTGATTCAGGTAGGTTGAAGTTGTCAACTATTTCAATTTCTTCTCCATCAACAATGAACTTATTGATTTTGCCAGTTGTCAGGATCTTTGTCTTCTTTACATTAAGGTGCAGGCCCATTTGAAGACTGTTCCTTGATCTTGAGAAGCAAATGTTTCAGATCGTCTTCACTTTCAATCAATAATGTGGTATCAGCATTGTGAAGATGTTGAGGAGTCATCCACCAATCTTCACACTTAGGTTGTCTTCATACAGTCCTGCTTCTCTGATGATTTCTTCTGCATATAAATTAAACAGGTAGGGGGTGAATGAAGTATGCAGCCTTGCCATACACTTTTGCTGATTTTAAACCATTCTGTTTCTCTTTGTTCCGTTTGACTCTCTGGATAGTTGTTCTAAACTGTGTTCGGTCTTCAGTCAGGTGGCTAATTGTTGATAGAGTGGCATCAATAGCTGCTGTTATTGTTTCAATCAATCTCATTGCTGGCCTTCCTCTTTTGCAATGACGTTCAATCTTGCCAAGCATCATGTCTTTCTCTAATAATCTTTCTCTCTTTGCATGATGTGTCCAAAGTATGAAAGTCAAAGTTTTCTCATCTGTGCTTCTGAAGAAAGCTTAGATTTGATATCCTCTAGTACGGACTGCTTTACTCTTCAGGCAGTCTAGTATTCTTTGCCAGCACCATAATTCGAAGTTATCAATTTTCTTCCTGTCTGTCTTTCTCACTGTCCAACTTTCAAATCCATATGACATTTTTGAAAATACCATGGCTTGGTTAAGTTGAATCTTTGTCTGAAGAGATACATATCTGCTCTTGAGAATCTTGTCTCTATCCTTCATAGTCATTCTGCCAAGAGCAGTGCATTGTTGGATTTCTAGACTGCTTATCATTTCTTTATTATTTATTAATCCAAGCAAATTAAAGTTGTCCACTATTTCAATTTCTTCTCCATCAACATTGAGCTTATTGATTTTACCAGTTGTCAGGGTCTTTGTCTTCTAGATGTTAAGGTGCAGGTCCATTTAAGGCTATGTTTTTTGATATTGAGAAACAAATGTTTCAGATCGTTTTCACTTTCATCCAGTAATGTGGTATTATCAGCATAGTGAACTTTTATTATCAAAATGAAAGCTGAATCTTACTACTGTAGGTGCTTGTTCATCTTATTCCCCTGAACAGATGCAGTGTGAAAATCTTTATTTAGTTCCACCAGTTCCCAAAGCCTCTTTGTCTGAGATTACAAGGAGGAAAACCCCCATACTGAATAGACATGTTAGAGCATCGGCTCTCAACCCAGTCCTCTGGGACCTCCAGGCCAGTCAGGTTTTCAGGATATCCACAATGAATATTCATGAGATAGATCTGCATGTGCTGTTTCCAATGTATGCAGATCTATCTCATGCATATTCATTATGGATATCCTGGAAACCTGACTGGCCTGGGGGGTCCCAGAGGACTGGGTTGAGAACCACTGTTTTAGAGTATTTAAGTTGCATGCGGGTTTCATAAAAATTCTCAACTTTTTACTGATTAATGCTCAAATTCAGCAATTCCGTAAATGTGAAAAAAATACCATGCACAAGACAAAACCAAATATCTCCCAAGCTGGCCCAGCTACCTTTGCTACAATGTAAGAAAAATTTCTATTTCATATAGGCTTTTGGCCATTTACAAGCCAAGAACTGAGGCTTCAATTTGTCCAGTTTCCTCCTATGTTTTGGGGTTTGAAATCTATTCCCAATCTATTTGTTTTCCTTGATGTTCTCCCTTTAAATGCTTTTTTCACACCTCAAGCAGTGTTCCAATATAATTAAAAACTCCCTTTCAATGAAACATTTACTCATAAATCTGTGTGTTTTGTCTTAAAATAGTTAGAAAAAAAACAAGCTTCCATGACAGATGGCACATGAGCCAGTAAGAAACTCTTCCATTTCTCTGCAGTGATTCATTTATCATATGATAAGCTATTGTTACTGGTAATTACTATAAGTGCCTATTGATATCACAGTCTTATAATCATCTCCGTGGTAAGCAATGTGATAGTTGAACAGATTCATAATGCATATTAGGTATAATTTAAGGAAGAATTCTCAAAGGACAAGCCTTGTGGAGGGTAATTTAATAAAGTCCCACATAGTTAAAGTGCATTTTTTCTGCATGTTGCCAGCACCCAGCTGTTTTATAAAGACAAGTATGCTCCTATTTTATGAAATAGGGCTGTATGTGTTAGCGCGCGTTCAATCTAGGCACATGTACTCAGCAGCTCTATGGCTGGTGTAAACGCAGATGCTGAGATTGCTCAAGTACATGTGTAAATTACAGTATTTCATGATTTGTGCAAGTAAATTAGTGCTCTGCCCAAGCTATACCCATGTGCATGCCCATAGTGAAAGGACATGTGTCTGACTCGAGGTGCATTCTTACAGAAGAACAATGAGCTGTAGTATGTGCATAAGTGCCCATTTGTGCATGTAGGTGGTGAATCCCATTTGTGTATGTAAATGGTGAATAATTTTCTGTGGTTCCTTATAAAATTACCCCCTGAATGTCCCATCCATTAAGACATGCAAGGCAACCAACAAAAGCCATGTTGTATGTTGTCTGTGAGCAGTTTCATTGAAATCTAGAGTTTGGCTTCCCAAATCTGTCCCAGACCCCTAGCCAAATGGGTTCTAGGGATATCTGTTATAAAAATACATGAGTCAACAGCATATGCAAATATCTTAAATTCATTGTACAGATCCTGAAAATTTGACTGGCAATTGCATTCTCAGGACAGGTTTGGGAAGCTTTTATCTAGGGGATTGCCCATGCTCTGAGCTACCTGCTGCTGCTAGCCAAGACAATTTGGCAACTAATCTCTGTCCAAAGATTGGCAGCAAAATCAGCTAGGCCGAATTGTTTCAAGCCTATTAGCAAGACAATTAAAATTTTACAGCCTCTCTGCCAAGGCTTGTAGAAAATTCCAATCATTGTACTCCAGTGACGCCCATGGCTGGACTTCAAACAGCACACATTATAGATTTTGAAGGACGATGTGGTTCCTGCCCCCTACTGAGGACTGTCACGGCATCTGTGGCATACAGGAGGGGTATGAGGAAATAAAAATGGGAAACCAATCTCCAGTAGCAGTGAGAGAAGCCTCACAGCATTCAGTCTCCAGTGGAGGTAGATCCATCTGAGCAGGAAGAAGCAGCTAGGCTGAAAATAGTTTCAGAAAACTAGCGCAGCCTTTAAGCACAGAAAACAACATGTTTAAGTACACTTTTAAGCATGTTTAAGCTAACGACAAATGCAGAAAAGAGATAGACGCGTGCATAAACAGTGACAGAAAAACTAGCATACAATTAACGCCAAGAGTATTTAAATGTAGGCAAATGAGCTGCATATACTGAACTGGTATGCAAATAATAGCTGCACCCGATGCAGAGACAGGCATAGAGGATACCGTGACCGACTTTAGCTTAAACCTCTAGCGTGCATCTCTGACAGTATTTTGATGGCATTGGGTGCTTTCCCTGATGTTTGGATCATCTTCCCCTCAGATGATCCAGGCATCAGGCAAAGCCCCTGATGCTATCAAAATATGGAAAGCAAATCCCTGGTGGCCCAGCAGCCCCGATCCCCTCACCCAACAGTATTTTGATGGCATTGGGGGCGATTGCGGCATCGGGAAAAGCCCCAGATGCCATCAAAATACTGTCGGGGGCTAGTGCCCCAACAGAAAGTGACTCCGTGGAGGTCTAGCGGCTCCTGAACCCCCCACCCGACTTTACATGCGCACGGTTTAAGGCATTGCAAATTTGCATGCCGGCCCCTTTCTGCATGCCCACGCTGAAATCATGTGCTATCAGTGCGCTCCAAACAGGTATAAAAAGCTGGTAGAACGCGAGTTCACCGCCAGCTTTCTGCATTGGCATGTTAGATTTGTATCTGCAGTGGGCGCTTAGCGCTATAGCCATTCAAATTCCAGACTTGGGATTTGGAGAGAAAAATATCCAGCAATCCTCTGCAAACAGAAATAGTCAACATGGAACTTGGAAGAAAACCGATTCAATCCCCATAGGTCGGCTTCCAATCAGATTCACACTGTATGCTCTCACGTTCATTTCCATATATAGGATCCTCATTGTGTCTGTCCTCATATACGGACTTGTTTTCTTTCAATAACAAATGGAAGAGGGGTTTATTTGGTAGGTCAGCATTTCTTAATTGTGTAGATTACAGTATGTAGTGATATCTTCCTAAACGCAGAAATCTTTAAAAGTAAAAGGCAGTCTTTCTTTATGATGGACTAAAGAGAGAAGCAACTTTCAAATGTCCATATAGTATTTTTTTTGTTCTCCCCTTCAAAATGTCTTCTGCATGAATTGCGCTTCTTAACAGAGTTCCAGTGTCTTAATTACCCAAAACAAAGAATGTATAGTCTAATCATTAATCAAATTTAACAGGAATGCTAATTAACCCAAACACGACTAATATTATTAAGCAGGAACTGTTACGGAAGCTGTGCAGCTTGCAACTTCTTTACCAAAAGACAGAGCTTCCATTGAACTGTTTTTCTTCAACCTCATCCCAATCCTGCTTGCTTCCTGCATAATCAGTACCAAAGAGATTATTTCTAACATTCGTAAAATGCACTCTTAGGAATGGGGAAGAACCTAATAGGGAATCAACATGCGGAGGATTTCATGCATTTAGTTCAGTATAACCAGGGATAAATTATATTTACAGCACGACTTGGAAAATTGCATTTGCTCTTTTGAATTATGGGGTAAATTTTCACAAAGCCGTGTGGGGTATAATTTTATAACAGGCACCTGAACAGGAGAAGCACATAAGCACTATGTTGCACCTATGTGCCATTATTAAATAGCTTACCTGCAAGTTTCTGCACAGTTACGTCTGCTCCGAGACGAAAGTATCTTTTACGCATGTATGTGCCAGTAAGAATCTAACCATATGCACAGATTTTGAAAATACACACTTAAGAGCCATTCCTGGCCCCACCTCTCTCATTCTCCACCTTTACGAATGCCTAAGCCTGTATCAAATAAAAGAAGGTGCTAAGGGATAATTTCCTAGCAGGGCACTTATGTGAAAATTCCAAAAAGGTACCTATTTTCTGCTTAGTACGCATATCAGCTACTTCCATCTAAGCTGAGATGGAGCCTTACATTGATAGACCATTAGTGCTGTATTTCATGCTCAAAATTTCAGTCAAAATCCCATAAACAAAAACCATTTGTTTAAATTATCCAGCCATCAGTACTATCAGCATTGCCGCACTTCATGGTTGGCTTGGCACTAAGTTTCAAATACTCTTCCTCAGGTACATGCATGACCACTACTCAAAATGATATTATAATCAAGCATTTTTCATAAGACCGGGTCATCCAACTCCGAATGCCACTAATTGGACAGCATACCCAGATTATTTATTCCTAGTATTTTATAAGGACGCATAGTCGCCTTTTACCTTCCTAACCTAGGCAACCTGAAATTACCCCCATGATGAGCAAATTATTGCCCCACTTGCTCCAATCAAAGCATCCACTGGTAAGCTCCGCCTCAGACTGAGGCATTCTCACTCGCTGGCAGGATCTACATAAGATCAAGATCCATTTTAGCAGGCCTTCACCAAGCAGGCCCTTGCCTAAGAGCCAAGGGCCCTTAGACTTAGCCCTTGGAGTGAGCTTGGCCTGAACCCACCGGACTGACCTCCCAAACTTCTTCCCAGCTAATGGTGAGTGATAATGCTGTATATACTCGTAAATACACAAATTACCCTATAGAATCCACCACCAAACATTGCAACGGTATCTTCCAGTCACATCAGGACATACGGACGCACCTACCAGACAGCCATTGACTCTGCCCTGGACACGGCACCCAACTCCTTCAACGGTCTGCAGCCATAGAGCGGGGATAACCCTGCCTTAATAGACTCCATACAATCAATCAAAAAGAGCCACTCTATTATCTATCAAAACTACATCAGGCAAAACATGATAAATGGGAAGGAGAAAAGAGCCTCAGAAACAAGTGAGGTACAGGCACACAAAAATGTTCACATAGAACCATGCCCAATCCTCATACGTATCAATCAATGGCTCTGAAAAACTCCACCCATATTTTATAACCAATTTGTTCAATAAATTATTCAAATATTCAAATTGTTCAATTACTCAAAATTCATCAATTGTACATAGTGCTCCAGGAGACAGCAGGGTATTATCACCCAGAACATCAGAGTGTAGTGTATTTGGAAAAAAGACACTTATCTTAAACAATTGTCGCTAAATGCATGCTGGAAGTCAAAGCCATAAGAACATAAGATATGCCATACTGGGTCAGACCAAGGTCCATCAAACCCAGTATTCTGTTTCCAACAGTGGCCAATCTAGGTCATATGTACCTAGCAGTTTCCCCAAAAGACACAGGTTCCGCAATGCTTGTACTGGGTCAAGCATTGATATCCTGGGTCCCTTCTTAATAATGGTTTATGGACCTTTCCTCCAGGAACTTGTCCAAACCTTTTTTAAACCCAGCTACACTAGCAGCCTTTACTACATCCTCCGGTAACAAATTCCAGAGTTTGATTACACGTTGAGTGAAAAAATATTTTCTTTTATTAGTCTTAAATAGTTTACCCTGTAGCTTCATTGCATGTCCCCTAGTCTTTCTATATTCTGATAGCATGATCGCCTTTGATTTAATTAGTGGAGGAGGGATAGTAAGGAAATCCACAGTACTACCTTTTAACTTTCGAAAGGGAGACTATGATAAAATGAGGAAAATAGTTAAGAGAAAACTAAAAGGAGCAGTTGCAAAGGTTAAAGACTTACATCACGCTTGGGTGTTGTTGAAAAATACTATCTTGGAAGCCCAGACCAGCTGTATTCCACGCTTTAAGAAAAGTGGAAGGAAGTCCAGAAAAACTGCCAGCATGGTTTAAAGGTGAGGTCAGAGAGGCTGTTGCCAAAAAAGCATCTTTCAGGAAATGGAAAAAAGAGCCAAATGATGAAACCTGGAAACAGCACAAGCACTGGCAGGTCAAATGCAAGGCATTCATAAAGAAGGCAAAGGGAAAATTTGAGAAGAAGCTTGCTGCGGAAGCAAAAACGCGAAATAAAGATTTTTTTCAAGTACATTTGTAGCAAAAAACCTGTGAGAGAGTCAGTTGGACCATTAGATGATAGAGGAGTTAAAGGGGCACTAAGAGGCGACAAGGCAATAGCTGAGAGACTGAATGAATTCTTTGCTTTGGTCTTTACTGAGGAAGATGTAGGGATGTTACCCATGACTGAAGTGGTATTTAAAGGTGCGGAAAAATTGAAGGAAATATCGATACATCGGGAAGATGTATTACAACTATTAGATAAACTGAAGAGTAGCAAATCACCTGGGCTGGATGGTATACATCCAAGGGTGTTGAAAGAACTGAAATATGAGATTGCAGACCTGCTATTAGCAATCTGTGAACTATCATTAAAATCATCTCTAATACCTGAAGACTGGAGGATCGCCAATGTAACACCAATTTTTAAAAAGGGTTCCAGGGGTGATCGATTGTTTACATTATCAGAATATAGAAAGACTAGGGGACATGCAATGAAGCTACAGGGTAGACTATTTAAGACTATTAAAAGAAAATATTTTTTCACTCAACGTGTAATCAAACTCTGGAATTTGTTACCGGAGGATGTAGTAACGGCTGTTAATGTAGCTGGGTTTAAAAAAGGTTTGGACAAGTTCCTGGAGGAAAGGTCCATAAACCATTATTAAGAAGGGACCCAGGATATCAATGCCTGACCCAGTACAAGCATTGCGGAACCTGTGTCTTTTGGGGAAACTGCTAGGTACGTATGACCTAGATTGGCCACTGTTGGAAACAGGATACTGGGCTTGATGGACCTTGGTCTGACCTAGTATGGCATATCTTATGTTCTTAACGTAAACAATCGATCTACGTTTACCCGTCCCACTCTGTTCATTAATTTATAGACTTCTATCATATCTCCCCTCAGTCATCTCTTTTCCAGGTTAAAGAGCCCTAACCTTTTTAGCCTTTCTTCATAGGAGTATACTTCCATCCCCTTTACCATTTTGATGGCTCTTCTCTGAACCTTTTCTAATAACGCTATATCCTTTTTAAGATACGGCGACCAGAATTGCGCACAATATTCAAGGTGCGGTCTCACCATGGAACAGTATAGAGGCATTATAAAGTATTTTGTTTTATTTTCCATTCCTTTCCTTATGATACCTAGCATTCTATTTGCTTTCTTGGCCGCCGCTGCACACTGGGCCGAGGGTTTTAACATGTTATCCACAATGACGCCTAAATCTTTTTCCTGGGTGGTGGTTCCTAATGTGGAACCTTGCATTGTGTAGCCATAGTTTGGGTTGTTCTTCCCTAGGTACATAACTTTGCATTTCTCCACATTAAATTTCATCTGCCATTTTGATACCCAGTCTTCCAATTTATCAAGATCCTCTTGCAATTTTCCACAATCCTCTTGGGTTTTAACAACTTTAAATAGTTTTGTGTCATCTGCAAATTTGATAACCTCACTCGTTATTCCACTTTCCAGGTCATTTATGAATACAGGTAGTCATCGACTTACGACCGCGTCTGGTTCCGACAGACCGGTCGTAAGTTGATCTGGTCTGTTCAGCCGCAGCCATACAGTCTTAGAGCGCCTCTACCGCCGCCCGACCGGACCAGCCACCTGCTCTAGCAGGGGCACGCGCCCGGTGTGTGGTAGGGATGGGGGCGGGCAGGGGCGGTGAAAAAAAACAGGGATCCCAAGTCCGGCGTGCGCGCCTCTCCTTTCCTGCAGCTAGAGGCGGCGGGCGCGAGCCGGACAGAGAAGGAGGAGGTGCGCGGGCGCGAGCCGGGGTGGAGGGAGTTAGAGACAGTCGCTGGGAGAAAGAGGGAGAGGAGCCGGGTAGCTGCTCTCTCTGTTATCTGGCAGCCGATCCTGCTTCTGATGGTGGCCGCTGCTGCTGAGGTGCTGCATTGTGAATCCGGCAAGAGTTACGACCTATGCGACTTAAGACAATTTCCTCGGTCGTAAAGTCGATCAGTCGTAAGTCGCATAGGTCGTAAGTCGACGACTACCTGTATGTCAAAAAGCAGCGGACCCAGCACAGATCCCTGGGGTACACCACTATTCACCTTTCTCCATTGGGAAAATTGGCCATTTAGCCCAACACTCTGCTTTCTATCTTTTAACCAGTTCCTGATCCACAGTAGTACACTGCCTCCTATCCCATGACTCTTTAGTTTGCCAAATGTCTCTGATGAGGGACCTTGTCAAAGGCTTTCTGAAAGTCCAGATACACTATATCAACCGACTCACCTTTGTCCACCTGTTTATTCACACTTTCAAAAAAACATAACAGATTAGTAAGACAAGATCTTCCTTGTCTAAAGCCATGTTGGCTGTCTCCCATTAGGTCATGACTATCTACATGCTGAGTAGTTTTATTCTTTATGATGGTTTCTACCATTTTTCCCGGTACTGATGTCAGGCTCATCACCCCTGGAACCCTTTTTAAAAATTGGTGTTACATTGGCGATCCTCCAGTCTTCATGTATTAGAGATAAATTTAATGATAGTTCAGATTACTAATAGCAGGCCTGCAATCTCATATTTCAGTTCTTTCAACACCCTTGGATGTATACCATCCGGCCCAGGTGATTTTGCTACTCTTCAGTTTATCTAATAGTTGTAATACATCTTCCCGATGTAACAATATTTCCTTCAATTCTTCTGCATCTTTAAATACCACTTCAGTCATGGGTAACATCCCTACATCTTCCTCAGTAAAGACCGAAGCCAGCTCGTAAGTTCAATCTGCTGAAGATCCGCTAAAGATCAGCGCCTCCCATAAACACTGGTTGAGCGTTTCGCCACATGCTTCATCACAGACTATGTTGGCAAGCCCAGATTCCAATTAAGCATAGCAACCAGTGCATACAATGCATGCTCTGAACTGCTCATTTGGAGGTCTGACTGTGAAACCAGCTTGGAGGCGAGTGTCAGCTTCAGGGCCGTATGAGTCCGTCCCCCTGGTGTTGTTGCATTGCTAATGCGCAGCACCACCGAACCTGGCACGTGGGCACAACTAACTCCACCCACTGAGGTGGCATTGTGTGCCCACACTAATGGCAACAGCACACACCCATAACACCCACACTAACCGTGATGAGCCATCAATACCCATGTTCCACCCCATCCTCCTTTGTCTCTGTTCAATTGCACTCTAACTTGTTAGTGTAGGAATTTTAGCATGGGGCCCTGTGCTTACTGCATGCTAAACCCTCCACTAACAGTAATGGTTTGTGGTTAGTAAACATGGCCCTTAGAGCATTAAGGAAAGGTAAACCTAGCTACTTACCAGAGACATTAGAGATTTGACCTGAACAGTTGTTTGAGAGTCAACCAGGATTCATTACGATCAAGAATATGGAAGGTGCTAGATTAAGAAGCAAGATGTTATCATTGATGACCCCTGTTTGGTGGAATAGATTACAGAAAGTAAGCCAATTGGACGCTGATTTGAAGAAATTCCAAAAGATGGTTGAAACCTAGCTTTTCTCAGTGTAGTAAAAATGAGAGAAAAAAAATTATGCTCGGTGGAGAATGAATAGGAGATATGAATGGCTAGAATTCAATATCAAGTATTCTCTTATAGGCCTAGGGGATCATTTGTAGGGTACAGCTTTAAGCATTTTTATGTATTTTAATTAGTTTTAGTGCTGTTTGTTTATCAAGTTTATAGAAGAGCAGTTATGGATGTTTTCTTGTAAACTAAACTGAAGAATGCCAATAATTGTAATATTAATAAAGATAAATAGTAAAAACTTAGTAAAATCCACTTTTCTTGCCAGTGAATACACATCAGCGGATGAAGAATTATTTTTAACTGGCATGAAAGGGGGATTGCATATTAGCCAGTAAAGTCTGAGTTTAGTTTTCAGTGCAAAGTCAAAGTTGAGCAGTTTAAAATAAATAAATAAATAAATATATATATATATATCAGTTACTCAGTCATCAGCATTTTTCTGTGTAGCATTGTGTGTTTTAGTGATTTATAATAAATTGGGTGTTGTAAGAGACAGGCCTGTGGAGAGAAATTTCCCATATTCTCTGGGGCATTCTAGCCTTTAAATCTATTCGAGTTTTAGTTGCCACAGTAGTATATCAGCTCTGGTGCGAGACTTATCGTTTTTGCTAATCTAGGCAAAAGTTCCATTTTGCCATCTTTCCTTTTAAATATGTTTAATATTTCACTAGAGTACCATCATCCAAAATTGTTACTATTAAGCTTGTACTTTGTTCATTATTCAGGTTATTAAGTTCTGAAATTTTATGAAGATACCAAGATCTAGTAGCTTTGTGATCATACAGTCTTTGGGGTATGTTTACTAAAACCCCGGTAAAGTGCGGGCCCCGGTAGAGTGCGGGTGCCACATAAGGAGTGGGCGTTCCGTCCTGAAAAAGGAAAGGCGGAATTTACATATGCGCTAAGGTGCGCGGCGGCCATGTGCACCCCGCACCATAGCGCATGGGATAGCTGCGTGAGAGGCATAAGTGGCGCGCTGAAGTGCAAGAAAAAGAGCAGAGCCACAGCACAATGGTTAAGACACTGACCAACAGTGCAGGGATCAGGGGTTCAATCCCCCACAGTGCCCAATGAAGACGGCTGGCTGAGGCGGTAATTTGTGAGGCGCAGAAATACTGGGCATCATAAGGCAGTGCACTGATGTTTTTGGCGGCATATTAATACTGGGCGGCATAAGGCGGCGCGCTGATGTCTATAGAGGCAGTATAATACTGGGCGGCATAAGGCGGCGCGCTGATGTCTATAGAGGCAGTATAATACTGGGCGGCATAAGGCGGCGCGCTGATGTGCAATCACAGGAACAGAACCACAGCACAATGGTTAAGACAGTGACCAATGGTGCAGGGATCAGGGGTTCAATCCCCCAAAGTGCCCAATGAACAAGGCTGGCTGAGGCATAACATATTATGGGGAAGATTGCTTCAGGAGGCATTTTAGTCATATTTTAATTACCACTACTAGCAAACGCACTCCCAAAGCGTGTTAACATCAGGTGCCCTATAAGGCACATTTTAAAGTGCACTGTCAGCCAAGGCACCCTAGAATGTTGCTTATAGGGCGCTTTAGAGGGTGCCGTATGAGGTATCGCAAGGTCAGTGTACTGTTTTTTATGGCAGCACTGTGCAGTTTAAGGAATGAAAAGCATACGTAGGTGCGCTGACAGGCAAGGAGGAGCAGAAGTGGAGCACAATGGTTAAGGCACTGACTGCTGATACAGGGGTCATGAGTTTGCTCCCCAGTGTGCCTAATACATAAGGCTGGCTGTGGCATCAGCTTTGCATTGTACATATTTTGTCCTGCAGCACTTTATATTTATGTTATTAATTGCTGCCAGCAAACACGGCCTCACGTGCCGTAATTGAAGGTGCCGTATAAGGCACCCTATAAGGCACTCCATAGGGCACATTAGAAATTGCACTGTCCGCTCCAGCACCCTAAAATGTCCCCTATAGGGCACCCTATAGGTTGCGTCACAGGAGAATGTATAGTGCACCTTATATGGACGGGCACCATAAGGTGCCCTATAAAGCACCCTCAGAGGCACCTTATGGGTACAGTACGCTGAGGGTGTTTTTGCTGGCAACAAAATATGTACATTAATAAAAGATAATGCATTGGACAACCCTATCAAATAACCCCACTGTGGGTTTGAACCCATGACCTCTGGCTTCAGAGGCAGTGCAGTAATCATTGGGCTACAGCTGCTAGCAAGCCTCTGGCTGGCTGCAGAGAGCATGCACGTCACCACACAGACAGTCTGCTGTGGTCACCAGGATAGGGTTAGCCTACCCATACCCATGATGCACTGCACATGCAAATCATCTGTCCACAGATTAACACAAGATGGGCAATGCACCCCCACAGCACCTCGGCCCGGTAGAGGGAAGTGACCATGTGCACCCACACACCACCTCGGCCTGGTAGGGGGTACTGACCATGTGTTTTACTGGCACAGAGTAGCTACACACCATCACATTGTGCGGGTACTGTGCTCACCCTGAGGGTGCAATGAGGCGCCCAGGACCAGGTCCACAACACCTTCCATAGCTGAAAGAGACCATGCCGGAGGTCCAAAGCAGTGTTAATGTGTGAGATAGGTAGTTTCTGCACAAACACCTTGGATATCTCTGTCTGTTTCAGTCAGGTGTAGCCCCTATGGACACCTAGGTGGGCTATGTACCACCACCCCCCCTCCCTCCTCCAGGGCTGAGGGTGGCAAACAGGGTCTCCTATCAATAGATCCACATTCTACCTCCCTGCAAAGGTGGCAGTAGAGGGGATCATCAACCTGGGTCCTGCTGAGAAACAGACACCCCACAGGGCAGTCAATGCAGCTCTATACACATCCATACCACAATAGCAGACAGACATTAGGCCTGGATATGGTGAGCTGCACCCCACCACTGTCTGGTATTCTCCTGCAGCAAGTCATCAGCCACTGCACCCCGCAAGCTGCTCCATCAAGACACATACCAGCTGCAAACAGTGTGCTAGTTAGTCCACAGTGCATGTTCCCGGTGGAGATGCGTACACCCACAACTGGGATGTCAGCATACACAGCAAGCAGTTACATCAGTGACTGGGCCCCAAAAGGAAACCCATATCTATCACATGAGAGAAATACTATATAGCACTATGGGGGTGCCTAGCCATGCTGTGGTCACTGCACAGTCAGGGTGAGAGTGATCTCTCAGCAGGACATACTGAGGTCACCCTGTCTGTGTAGGTGGTGGCCGGGCACTAATATGTCCCAGTCAGTGCCCTATGCCCTGTGCAGATGCAACCTGGCCAGGCCACCCTGTCCGGCCTATACCCATGGTACCTTGCTCCTCATTATGCACATTGGCAGCCCAATACTGGCAACATTGCTGGCAGTGTGGGCTGTGGAAGGTGTTTGCAGCCACCACACACTGGATAGGCAGACAGCCACCCCCACCCCTATGCCAGCATTGTGCTACTATAGAGGAGCCCAGCAGCCATACCCACCACACCAGTCCTGGGCACAGTACAGGCATGGATATGGTACGCACTACTGTTGGGGGTCACTCCCCAGGGTGGTAAACACTGTCAGAGACCAGACCTGCAGCGCACACTGCAGACATCACAATGATTGTTATGGTGGAGATCAATGAGCAACATGTGCTTAACGTAGGAATTGATATCTGCCAGTTATCATGGGCAACGTTTGATAGCTGTGTACCATATACCCAGGTGTAGGGTGGCAGTGCTAAGGTATGCAACTGCTAGTATTGGGGGATACAGGCAGGGCCCAATGTCCTGCCTCTCTAGGAGGCATTGGCCAATGGGGCCTGGGGGGGGGGGGGGCGGTCTGGCCCTGTTGGCTGCTGCTTTACGGCAGAGTGTCCCAACTCCAGTCCTGGTGTTCCAACCACTGTTCGGATTTTCATGCTGTCCCTCAGAAATATGCATGAGCTACATCAGCATACCATGGGGGGTGGTGCATAGATATGCAGCACAGGCATCTTTAGCAGAGGCAGCATGGATCCTGAATGGTGTGGGGCCCTCCAGGACTGCATTTGGGAGACTCTGCTCTGGGTAATGCGGCTGTTTATGGTGTCTGTGTTTGGTGTGGTAAAATATAGGCGTGTGAACCATGCGTATGTTCTCAGCAATAAAGGTTTCTCCTTACTATCACGGTTTAGTTGTAGGAAAAATATATGTGGACTGGATTGGCAGTAGCCCCAGCTGGGCTTTGAACCTGTGACCTTCTGTTCCTGCACACGCTGTCTGTGTGCACTGCACCACTGTGTTGCCACAGATATGCTGTGTTCCCTGGGGAGTCCATGACTGTACATCCGACAGAGCCTGTCTGTTACGGTGGACGGTGCCAGCCTGCACAGGCCTAGGCCACTGTTTGCTGTGGTTTGCAGCCACTGCCCCCTCCACCACCTGTACCCCTCCGCCAACATGCAGACATGTCCCTATCTGGAAAAAAGAATATGACCTGATTGAGTTGTGGCACTCCAGGACTGAATTTGGGGGACTCGGCTGTCGGTAATGCCCATTGTTATGGTTTGTGTGCGGTGTAGGGTAAAATATAGGTGTTGGAACCATGCTTATGTTCTCTGCCATACAGGGGTGTCTGTACTATCACTGTTTAGTGGTGGGTAAAACTATGGGGACTGGGTTGGCAGGAGCCCCAGTTGGGGTTTGAACCTGTGACCCTCTGGTCCTACAGGCACTGGCTGTGTCTGCTGCACCACACTGTGGCCACAGAGATAGTGCAGTCTCTGGAGATAGGAAACTTGGCCGCACGAGTCAGACACCCTGCTCTGCACAATTTTACTGTGGGCTCGTTTACCTTGTATGGGGACAGGGGTGCAATTAAACCTCAAAAATGACCTCCAAAAAAAGGGGAAAAAACCAAAACCAAGCTGGGCAACAGTGATATCAATGGGCAACATGAAAAACACTCCCAGGAAAGCTCCATTAAAATGCAGTGATTTTTGAAAGAGTCTACGGAGCGTAGACCCTTCCAAAAATCATTTCTTTTTTTTGGAGCTTTCCTGGGAGTGTTTTTTATGGTTACCCATTAATATCACTGTTGCCCAGCTGGATTATAATTTATTTGAAATTTGTTGTGGTCATTTTCAAGTTTTATTTGCTGTTTTGTTCTGTGCACATGTATCACACTGCTCACGTTTTGCAGGTTTCCCCGGTTTTGCTGTACATTGCTGACGGAAATGGTTTTCTCTTCCCTTTAAATCGGCTCTAACGCGAGGGTTTCACTCGCGGTATTTTTAATGCCGAATTCAGCCCCGCTCCTGTGCGGGGAGCCTCTCCCCTCCCACTCTCCACCCATTGACCCAGTCCCCCCGCCCCTTGGGAGCCTTCCTCCGCCCTCCGTAAGCGTTTCCCCGCCTCTATCACACATCAGCGCCCCGCACATGTGCGCCGGCCCGTTAATGTGATGCGCACGCGTGCACGGCGCTTAAGAGCACTTAAGTGCATCATTAGCGTCCGCTCTTGTGCGCCGCTCACGTGTGCGCGGTTTAGTAAACATACCCCTTTGTTTTTGTCCTTCTATCATCACATTTTAAAAAATACATCTTTGGAGTTCCCCTGCACTTGAGGTCCCAGTACAACTGTTGCTGCTATCTGCCTGTGAAAAATTTTTCAGACCGTTCAAGAAAACCACGTCAAGATAATTTTTCAAACATCTTGAACAGGCATAACTACCCAGCGTTGCAATAACATTTTATGAAAAATTCACAGACTGGCTTTCATATTCAATGAGTCATTGGTATTTAGAGTTAAGAATAATCGTTGAGGCCTATTGGCAAATTCACAATAACATACTAATGCGAGTTATTAAACAAATGACTGTGTATTAAAATGTGTCACTGTAATTGTTGGAATGAGGTATGTTGACAACCAGGGCAAATAGCAGGAAATATGATCTCCAAATATGACAACTCAGATTTTCTCCCTGGTTCCCTCACTCTACTGTAGATCTTACCCCGGTTAATGCACCTTTTAATACAAAATATATCAGAGCCAAGGTGTGGTAATAGAATGAGTTGAGCTGCATATAAATACACGCAAATAAGCTCATTACTTATGTAAATGATTAATACGGCTGGTGCATTGAAATCTAAAAGCTAACTATACTTTCACAGATGTAGTTAACTTTCTCCTAGGATAATCAGCTTTCTAATAAAGGGGCTAGCCTGAATTAAAAGAAATCCCTTTTTCCTTCAGTGCCCTCTTGCAGTTGAAAACTTAAATTCCACTGAGTATGGTGTCAGCCGTGAATGATGCATGCTCACAATTTCCTCTGCCATTGAGAGTATCTATTTACTGGGCACACTGTGTGGTGGGCATGAGCGAAAATGATGAGCAACTTTGGCCTTATCTAGCTAAACTATGGACTTGGGTGTCCAGTATGCCATTTAGTCTGATTGGTTCTGCAAGTTGCCATACCACAGAAGTTCATGGAGGGGTCCCAATTGCAGCAGACTGATGCTGGTCCCTGCCACTTACCACTGTAACTATGGCATGTGCCAATGAAGACAGTGTTGTAGTGCCTATGGAGAGTGGTGATTAAATTTTGGGGATCATATGGTAGCTGACAGGATGCTACCAGTACTGAGTGCCCACACTTTACTGTGCTGTATCCCCACTTCCCTTCTACCTCTGGTGTCCCTTTCCTCACCTGAATCACCAGCTTATCCTCTCAGTAAATCAGTGTATTGCGCTGGATGGCGATACTCCTTTTCAACTGTGGGTTACAGAGCATGACTAATATATAAACATCCTCTTTGATGAGTTTCAACTTATTTTTCACTTCAACATAAAAGGAATCCACCAGTACCAACTCCTTCTATCAGCCCTTCTCACTGCTTGAAAGCCTCTATCTTTGCCTCTAGGATATTCTTTATCGGGGTGACAATACCCTGCATGGTCCTTCTGGAACTCAATTCTTCAGTGACATCCTTGAAAGGCTTTAGGACTTCTATGAACTGGGTCATGTTTGTCCAGTCCTGACTCCCCAGCTGGCTTTCAACATCGATCTCAGTATCCAGTGACATCTGATGGAGGGCTGTTATTACTCCATGAACATTTTCAATGTTGAACAGGTGGAAAGTCACCTGGTGCCAACATCCTGAATTATCTGGTGCACAGGTGCCCCTTCTGCTTCCTGCTTATGGCAGAGCTCATGCCCACCCTTCATACTCTAATGGACATACCCTGCTCTTTCTTGGCAATTGTAGATTAATATGTTCCAGGCAGAGCTGCTGCTTCTCTTGTCCCCTGTAAAACAGAAATCACCAAATGATCCCTCAAAAAAACCAAAATTTTGCATTTTTTGTCGGAGTGCACTGAGGGAAGACAGAATATTTAGTCTGTCCCCAACCAGACGGTGGACTCCTTTTTAATCATTTAAAGTTCAAGTTCAAAGCAAAACTTGTCAAAAGAAAAATTATGACACTTAGCTTATAAGGTCCTGAAAACCGCCAAGATTGAAGTTCATATTTAGCCAAGCCCCGCTTCAAAGCACAACGTGCACGTTTCGGGATCTCCTTTCCTGTATCAAGTGCTAGTCACTCACGCTGTGGCCAACTGCCATCTGATGCTGAATGTTGAAACATCACATTTTTCAAGGAACACCCTTTTCTGATTGGCTGTTTAGTCATATCACTCAAACCAGAACTACCAATGGAGAAGGGAAACCCCCATCATACCCAAGGAACCCCGACTTCAAATTGGATGACTATGTTGGTGCTGAAATTCATATATGGAAGTGAACCAACTATGACATCAGGTGTGTCAGTGGCTGGTGAAGGAACTCCATCAAAAAGCCATTCCCGATGAACGTGGCATGCACGGCGGTAAGCTGTGTCAATCACTTTTGCGGGATAGCCTCTTCTCAATAGACGACGTTTCAAGTCATAAGCGTGTTTTCTAGAATCTATCATGGAGGAACACAGCCTACGTAGCCTGAAAAGCCTACATAGGGGACCTGGATGGAAGCTCCAATTAATGTAATAAACTATTACATTGTACTTTCTTCTGAAACAGAGTGGTTTTCAGCATGCCTCCATCCACGTTTGTAGACTATCTATTACAGTGCCCTTGTGCACTGCTCTATATTGGCAGAACATCGTGCGAGATAAGAGTGAGATTAAGTGGATATGCATCAAGGGTACGCCAACAAGTGATTTCAGCACCAATTGTGGAGCATTGTATGTCTTTTAACCATGAGTTTAAGGATCTTACATGGTCCATATTGATCACGTTCCCCCGGACCCTCGAGGGGGTGATCGATTAGCCCGATTGCAGTGGCATGAACAACGCTGTATTTACAGTCTTAATACGGTCCACCCTTTTGGGTTGAACAGGGAGATTGATTGGACCAGTTTATTCTGAGGTTATCCCATTTGGAGTCGGGGTTCCCCAGGTTTTAATGGGGTTTTCCCTTCTCCAAACCACGGAGTCGAAACGCTACTGCTATACCTACTCAATGACATATTCCAAACCATAGACAACCACAAAAAAGGAACACTAATGATCTTCCTAGATATATCAGCTGCCTTCGACACAGTGGACCACAAAATCCTCCTAACCAGACTACAGAACATCAGAATAAATGGCACCACCCTAAGATGGTTCAACTCGTACCTAACTGACCGAAAGTTCCAGGTCAAGCTCATTCCCAACTCATCTCAACCCGCAAAGATCAAGCAAGGAGTACCTCAAGGCTCTGCCCTACCTGCACTATTATTCAACCTCTACATACAACCAATCTGCAACATCATAAAAGAGCACAAGATACACTACACCATATATGAAGATGACATCATGATATACACCCTAGTTAACCTCGACAACCCAGATGACACCAGAATAACAGACTGCCTCAGCAACATGTCCAACTGGCTACATGACAACAACCTGACCATAAATTACAACAAGACAGAAGCACTGCTCATCACACGAAACAGCAGCTTCAGCCCGCCACCCTCCATCAAGGTCAACAACGCATCCATACCACTAAAAAACGAGGTGAAATATCTCGGCGTAACACTCGATAAGAGGCTAGACTTTCAATCACACATCAGCAGAACCACCAAAAACGCATACTTCAAGATGAGAATAATCAGACGCCTCACACCACTCCTCACACATGAGCACTTTTGCACAAGTCTGTCAAGCTCTAATAACGCCCATACTTGATTTCTGCAACCCGATCTATACAGGCATGTCAAAACAGTCACTCAGACCACTACAAATGGTCCAAAACAGGGCAGCACGAATAATAGCCGGTGCATCCAAACAAGACCACATCACTCCCATATTAAAAGACCTACACTGGCTCATGCATAAAATAGAAGACAATCCTAAACATATTCAGGATCAAACATAGGAACTCTGCCCACAGCTTTCAACCCCTCATACAACCCGATGCCAGTACAAGACCCAGAAGAAAAGCCACATCAGACACAATCAACACGCCGAAAGACTACACAAAAGCATGCAAATCCACCGCACGAAGAGCGCTGTCACTGGCAGCACCTGGCATGTGGAACTCACTCCTGGACAAACTGCGAGCCACGGAAGACACTAAGGACTTCAGGAAACAACTAAAGACTCTGCTATTCCTGGAGCACTATGGACCGAACACACAATGAGTGCTACAACCACGGACTAACAACTTACCTGCACGGTCTTTACACTTTCCCTGTATAAAGCTCATGCTGTAAATAGCGCACACTTAGGCGTGGGCCGGGAAAGTGAGACCAGGCAACCACCACTCAACAACAGCTCCCACCTCCGTACCGGCTCTCCCCAGCCCTGGGAGTGATCCTCTAGATGCAGAAGGAGCAGCGGCAATTTCGCACTACAACACGAACCGCAACGTCGCCTAAGTGCATTACTCCAACCAGCCTGCGCATCTATAACGCTCCAAGTTGGCCTCGATCTTACACTCCGAGGTACTGAACAGACCATTACATTTCATTACCAGTCTGCTCCCTCGTGGTAGCATGTATTTAGTTTCAATTTGTCTTAGACCGATCTCTTCATCACATGTTTGTATCCTTGCTTCACATTGTATCATTGTATCACATTGTATCCCATGTCTGTACCATTGTTACACATGTCTGTATTATTGTTATACAATGCTACTATCTACTTAGTCTGTTAAGAGTATCAACACCTGCTACCATTGTGTGCTTACCTACTGCACACGTATAACCCTCCACTTCACTACTATATGTATACAAGTGCAAGCGTATGACCCAAGTCCCATTGCACTAGCCTCCTTATCAATACTGTACTCCTCCCACTATTGCTGTATACAATTCCTTGAGAGTTGTACCTTCAATATATCACAATTTCACACTCCCTTACACGCAATATGGCGTCTCATTCTCTGGCCTTTATTAGCCTGTATTTCCTCGCACATTGGCTGGGATCCGTCAATGCACTCTCTCATTCGCAAAACCATATCCCCATTCTGAGCAACTCGGGTAAAAGATGGTCTGGTCCCCACCCAGGAAGCGACACTTATACACGCTGTTCCCACCTCATACACATCCCACTCCAACAATCCAGGTCACCCAAGCATGAAAAACTCAATTTCTGCCAAAACCTAAAATGTGCTATGATAAATTCACGCTCCATACGCAAAAAGTGGCCCGTTATCCTAGACATGATATCTCTTTACGATCTGGACCTTCTCATGATCACGGAAACCTGGCTATCCTCAGAAGATAACGTCCTCCTCAATCAACTACTACCACCCAACTTCTCTCTTCACATAAGACACAGAGAAACCAAAAGAGGAGGAGGAGTACTAATACTCTCCAAATCAGACCTCCAATTTCATATCACTGAATCATCTAGTTCAAGCAACCTGGACTCCCTTGCCATCAAAAACCAGCTATGCACCATCAATCTAGTATACAGAACACCATCCTCATCTCCCGAGGACCTCCCCACAATTATTGACCTTGCCGCTAATGCCCACAACCCTAACTCACCAATCTGGATTATGGGTGACTTTAATCTCCCTTCACTTCATCAAAGCCATGCAACTGCATTCCTCGAAGCCATGGAGGACCTTGGATTTAAACAGATCATCAACAAACCCACACATATAAAGGGAAATACCTTGGACATGGTGTTTGCTCCTCTTTCAGCCCTCGAGCAAGACCACAACCCAATGATGTATGTTATTGACGTACCTTGGTCAGACCATAAACTCATCACTTTCCAAATACCCACCAAAATTAGCCAGTGGTCTGGCAACCAAAAGGACAACTGCACAACACACACTTCAACAAGAAACTTCCGCACATTCAACAAAGAGTTAATCCTCTCTCAAACCCATTCCCTCCTGAGCAAAACCACTTCTGATCCTGAAGAACTCGTCTCCTCCTGGAACCTCAACCTCAATGCCATCTCGCAACGTCCTCAGTCCAATAACATATCCAGGAGAATAAGAAACACTGCCCCATGGTTCTCCCAAGAGCTGAGAGCTTCTCTAACACAACTACGCAGACTTGAGAAAAAGTGGCGCCGATCGCACTCCACTGAAGATTTGACCACCTACCAACTTCACCTTTCAATGCACAGAGAAGCAATCTCAATGAAAATGAGACAACACCACACCGACACTCTGAAGAGATCTCTGAACAAACCACGGGATCTTTTCAACTTGGTACAAGCCCTTTCAAAGGAACCATCTCCTGATCAACATGTGGATATCCAACCACAAAAATTCGCTGAATACCTCCAATCAAAGATCATACAGACCGACAAAATCTCATCAGCCTCATTTCAAACACCTACTGGAATAACCCCCTTGCTCGAATTCTCCACACCATCCCGAAAAAGCATCGAAGATACAATAGCCTCCCTCAATACCTCCACAGCTCAAACGGACCCTTGCCCAGCATTCTGGATTAAGGAGTTACGCAAGGAGTTCAGCCCAGTCATCGCAAAACTAATAAACCTTTCTTTCACCACTGGGTCCTTCCCCACAACACTCAAACAAACCTCAATCAGGCCCTTATTGAAGAACCCCAAACTCGATCCTCAAAAGGTCGATTCTTACAGACCAATAGCTAGTATTCCCCTACTAGCAAAGATAATTGAGAAAGAGGTACAAAGGCAAATTCAGGATCATATAGACTCCACAGCTCCTTTAGATCACTGCCAACATGGGTTCAGAGAGTATCATGGAGTCGAGACCCTTCTCACATTTCTATTTAACAGCATACTCACAGGCGTTGATGACATTAGACAAGGCTTTGTGCTCATCTTTTTAGACATTGCTGCGGCCTTTGACTCGGTACATCACGAGCTCCTTCTTGGGCGGCTGAAAGAAAAGGGAATCTGCAATACTGCACTTGCTTGGTGCAAGTCCTACCTAGATGGTAGGTGGCAATACGTTAAATCCGGTTCAGAAGAATCAAAACATTTCCATCAAACACAAGGTGTGCCTCAAGGATCTTCATTATCATCTCTATTATTTAACATATACATGCAGCCCATCTGCAATATCATTAGATCATTTAACGTGAGCTGTCTGATATACGCAGATGACATCCTCTTATATATGCCTTTCTCGACTGTGCAAATGGACCTTACACCACTTGTAGAATGCTTCAATGCAATATCAGACTGGCTACAATCACAAAACCTCCGTATCCAGCACAAGAAAACGGAGGTACTGTTCATCTCCAGAGATCCCAACTTTATTCCACCATCTCATGTAAGAGTCAAGGAAGCTGAACTACAAACCAAAGAAACAATAAAATACTTGGGGGTCACCTTAGACCAACATCTGAACATGAAAACTCATATAAGCAACATAGTCAAAGCTGTATATTTCAAAATCCGCTCACTCAGGCATCTGCGCTCCCTACTGGACCCAGATGATTTCCGGACCATATATCAAGCTCTGATCCTGCCGCATTTTGACTTTGCTAATTCCATTTTACAAGGTCTCCCTCATTCCACTTTACACCCTTTACAACTGGCCATGAATGCTGCAGCAAGAATCCTCCATGGTGCATCCAGAAGTGAACATGTTACTCCTATTCTGAAACAGCTTCACTGGCTACCAATACACGGAAGAATTATCTTCAAAACTTTACTTCTCTCATTCAAGGCCATCAACCGCATTTCCTCTACTGCACTTACTGATCTGATCCAAACCGTGCCACCCAACAGATCCAGAAGATCAACAGCGTCAAATCTACTATTAACACCGAAGATGTTGACCAAATGCAACTGTACAACGGCAAACAGAGCCTTCAGTCTTTACGTCCCCAAATGCTGGAATGCATTACCATCTGACATTCGAGCTATTGCAGACCTAACTAAATTCAGGAAGGCAATCAAGTTTCACCTATTCTGCCAATTCTACCCAGCCAGCAATGGAACCTAAAATACCCACCTAATAACACCCAATCTAAGCCTTTACCACAGTCCCAAGCTCCTTCCTGCAGATCAGACAAATTCCGTCCTAAAGTAAGCATTGTGTTACATATAACTCAGTGCAACTAAAATTTCATGTATATAATCCAACCCTGTTATTTAAGTGACCCCTCATGTATATAGTTTAACCCCATTATCCAAGTTGTTATTCCTGTTCTATGTAAAACCAAACAAATTGTGTTTAGGTTGTTTTTGTTATACTGTAAACCGCGCTGATACCGAATAGTGCGGTATATAAGCAACTGTAATAAATAAAATAAAATAAAACCCACCCACACACACTCACTTTCACTGTACATGATGCACACACTGAACCCAAGTACTACCTCCACTGATTGTTTGCTGTGTAACCGCCTTGATTAAAGGAAAAGGCGGGATAGAAATACCATTAAATAAATACATAAAAAATAAATAAATTGGTAGTTCTGGTTTGAGTGATATGACTAAACAGCCAATCAGAAAAGGGTGCTCCTTGAAAAATGTGACGTTTCAACATTCAGCGTCAGATGGTAGTTGGCCACAGCATGATTGACTAACACTTGATACAGGGAAGGAGATCCCAAAACGTGCACGTCGTGCTTCGAAGCGGGGCTTGGCTAAATATGAACCTCGATCTTGGTGGTTTTCAGGACCTTATAAGCTAAGTGCCATAAATTTTCTTTTGACAAGTTTTGCTTTGAACTTGAACTTTAAATGATTAAAAAGGAGTCCACTGTCTGGTTGGGGACAGACTAAATAATTCTGTCTTCCCTTGGTGCACTCCGACAAAAAATACTAAATTTTGGGGTTTTTGAGGGATCATTTGGTGATTTCTGTTTTATTGGATTTAATGCATCACCTTTTTTTGGGGATTTTTTTAGTAGATTTTCTTGTCCCCTGGGCAAAGGGAGTCTCTTACTACCAGGTGCTGCAAGTGTGCAAAGCATTAGATCCCATGCTCCCCCACTTAATTATATTCTTCCTGCTGTGTGTTACAAAATAGCCAGGGAGCACAGTGGTCTCTCTCCAGCTTAGTCATCAGCTCTCCATCATTGGCCTTATTTACATTAAGAAGGGTCTCAGTTGTAGCAGACATTTGTGTAGCTATTATCCATCACTTAGATGTGCAGCACAGCCCACCTATATCCTGCTGTATCCAAGCATTGTGATTCATTCAGAATAGATTGCAAATTCTGTGGTACAGAGGTGCTCTCTCATGTGTCTAACTCTATAGCGTCATGCATACACTTGGTAGCATTTTGGAAATAAGTAGTATTTGATGACTGTCTGCCTTCACTCTTCGGGTTTCTTTACAGTCTGACGCGTGTCAGACCCATAGTGTAAGAGATTTTTAAAACACAGTTTTCTGTGACACTAAGAGAGAAATAGTACTGCTACTATACCTCTCTTTCTCTATCTGTCTTTCTCTTGGAGCCCTATATGCGCTCTTTGAATGTTTTCTCTATTTTATTTAACACGTTTTTGACTTCAGCAAAGTAATTTGTAAAACTAGCACCTTTCTCTGATATTCTCTCTCTGAATGTAAGAGAAAATGCTACTGCATTGCTGGTGTGTGGTTTCGGTTTTCTGCTGAAATGCTGACATCGTTAGCCATGGAATTTTGAAGACGTGAGGTGGGGATAGATTTGTTTTAGCTGCTTATCACAATTTCTGTTTTTTCGTTTCTGCCTTCTGTCCCTCCTAAAGCGGCTCTGCTTTGTCTGGCCCATAAGCTGTACTGCAGTGATGTCCAGGAATGAATGTGAACAAGTGAGCATTTGGCTTATTCTGGCCCCACATTCATTCTGTTCATTTAAAGATGTACATATCCAAAAAACTCTCTATTTGTTGCATTTTACCTTTTGTTGGAGAATGAATACAAAGCTCTATGAAGACTGTTGTTACTAGAGTCCCATGCTAAAGCTCTAGCACAGGATTCCCTGTTTCAAATTTAATGCTGAGGTTTTGCTCACCCATGCTGTAAGCAAACAGCATGCAAATAAGCTGTGAGCCAAATGTCTGCCCTAAACAAGGAGAGCAAGCCAGACATATGCACGCAGGAATCTGCATTAGCAGTACCTATATGTTTGCAACAGTTTGGCATGCTGTCCTCAAAGAAAAAAAAAAAGAGAGAATCCGGTGGAAGGTATAGCTTGACAGGTCAGATTCACCTCCGATGATCCAAGTAGGCCCAGACCCTCTGATGACCTGTCGGACTTCATTTCAGAAAATCCTGTCTGAAACTGGCGTAAAAATCCACTGTAGAGAGAAGAGTAAAGAGCTCCCCTAAGTTTCATACAGTTTCTAATATCGGGGAGCAATTCCATATTCCTTTGCATGTGGTGAGCATAACCACTGTGTTATACTTTATTTGGTGTAGTGGTTTTGCTCAAATGTTTCTGCGCTAGCCTGCTTTTTGCACTGGGCAGCAAAACTAATGCAGGAAAATCGCAAGCCAAACCCTGCACTAGAAGGGTGGCACAGTCTGCTGCATCAGGGCCAATGGCTGGTGTGTAGTAAGTCGGGAGAGGGCACACCATAGAGCACATTACCTCGGTAATTGCAAATGATGGCATATAATGCCGCACCTCTGACCATATTTCACCTGACCTGAATGCCCACAGATTTTCTAAAAATGATAGTTATTCTTTGATTATGACCGGTTGGAAGAATGATGTGATAATAGCCTGGCCACAGTCCTGCAAACCCCAGGGGTAACTTTAAAGCAAGAGGGTTTTTTTTGGCAATAACACAAGCTAAAAATGACCTGCAGTGATTTGCTTTCTCTGTAGGTAGCTTTTCATCCTAAACCAATGTTCGGAGGTGTGCATATTGAAAGCTGTGTGCATTGTTGCGTGCCCCACCTGATCGCCCGTCCTAGGAATACCACCTCCTGCCCACTGTTGTTTTACCTCTAAACAAATGTAGTGGGTAACTGTAGTTATAAAACTGAAAGCAGAACTTGAAGACACGTCTCTTGCACACAAATAGTAACATAAAAAACATCAGTTTGTTTGGTCTCTCTTACTTTTTTTTATTTTGTTCTAAAACTGAATACAAATGTTTGGATTGTTTCTTTAACTCCAGCATGTGAGTGTTACGGAGCTCCCTGTGTCCTCATGCTTAAATCTTATTCTCTTCCTGTCTTTTAGAAAAATGTTAAGTTAAAGATGAAAAGCAGCTGAAAATCAAATTGACTGCATAGTTTCAGTTAATAATTTCATTACTGAAAATCAAATTGACTGCATGGTCTCAGTTAATAATTTCCCCCTTATTTATCCAAGTTCTCATACCTGTTCTATGTAAAACCAAACAGCTTGTTGTTCTGGTCTATTGTTATATTGTAAACCGCGCTGATGCTAAATAGTGCGGTATATAAGAGCCTGTAATAAATAAATAAATAAATAGTTTTCTAAACTATCTAATAAATTACTCTAAAATAGTTCAGGGGGGGGGGGGAATTTTCAAAAAGTCTGTGTGTTAAAAATTTGCAGGCTCTTGAATTACCCAAGGTAATAAAAGATAAAGCCACTTGTCCAATCTCAGAAAGCATGTCCGTGGCAAATATAGGAATTAACCTTGGTTCTCGGCCCATGTGCTAACTACTAGGCCACTTACTCTCCGGCATCCAGTGCAATGTATCAGCCAAGAAAGAAGCATTTGGTTTTGTTTAGTCAGTGAGAAACTCACTGGGGTATCAAACCCATGTCCCTTGGGAGTGGAATCAAAAGGCTCACAGCTAAAGCTGTCTAACAAAGTAATCTTACCTTTGGGTAATGTTGTCCTGTGGAAATTATCATGAGACTTCAACCTGACAGTGGGGGAGTGCCTGAGATTATTTTCATTGGAGAAAGTCAGAGGGAAGCAGGGATTTTTAAAAAGTAAGTTTTTATCTTTATCTCATGTTTGTTGTGTTCTGTCTCTCTCATGTGGACTCCCTGGTCCCCCTTCATGACTTGAGCCTTTCATCCCCTGCACTGTGGGCAGATATTTGGGTGGAATTTACGCCCAGGATAAAAAGGTGTCCATGCGTAGCCTCCGCACTAGGGCTAGTGATGGTGATAGCGATATTGCAGACACTTCAGGTGCAGGTAACATCTTTGCCACGGATAAAGGCCATGATGCGTGTGTTCATGGACCCACTTTGAGAGGAGATAAACCACAGAAATTAACTGCAGTTAATCCTCTTAATTTTTTCATTAAGTGGACTTCTGCAGATAAAGAGGAGATAATGTACTGCTACATTTATGCTATATTTAAATCAAGAGGGTATACAAAGAGGATCCGCCAATAACTGGAAGAAAGAGGAAAATTGCCACAAACTCCAGAAGGAAGCTCTCTTTAGCACGATGCAAGTACTATGCCAAGCATTAGCAGTAAATTTGAGAGACTGGCTTAGAAGTAAGGTTCATGGCTTAGAAGTGAGGTTCATGACTGTCATGGTATATGCAAAATGAACCCATTTGAAGAAACTGCTCCGAGAGACACTGCTGTATAAGCTACGTGATGTGTCTCATAAATGTGTTTCATCTAGAATTCACTCATGAACATTACAGGACCATTTCATCGGAATTCCTTCCTAATCATATGGCACCATCTAAGTACCATTTATTTTGTGCCCATTATTTATTCTCATATCATTTTGGGGATTTCCATTTCTTTCCTGTCATGTTAACTCACTGCCATCAATATATTTTGGTGACAGCACATTCATCTTTAATACAATATTTCATTAACATGCTTTAAGTGTTCTGCCAAGTTAATTTATTTATACTGTACCATGGGAAGACTCAAAACACTTCTACATTGAGGTTATGCAGCTGCAGTCCTCAGACACTGGCTGAGAATCTTGTTTTTTTAACATTAGATTTGGGGTTTTTTTAGGTGACCACAGGAATGAACTAAGGTTCCTACTTACTAAGCTGTATGGTTATACCAGATCACCTGATAGTTCTAATGCATCATCACATTGATCAAGAAGCAACAGTTCAAACAGAACAAGGAGAAACAGAATGGTTTAAAATTAGCAAAGGTATATGACAAGGCTGCATACTTTCCCCCTTCCTGTTTAATTTCTATGCAGAAAGAAATAGAGGAAGCTAACAGTGGTAGACACAATAAGTTACCAATCAGATAGACACAATTTAATACATAAAAACATATAAATATAAATTGTAAAAACATAAATAACCATACAATCCTTTATATAAAACCAAAAAATAGATGTCCATACAAATCCTTATAAAAAGCCCAACATGTTTTGGCCGAAGCCTGCATCAGAGGTATTCACTACAAACAATGCCAGATGCTTCTTTCTGTGTGCTGTGCAATCTAGAGCCTACAAAAACCAAACAGACAGGATTAAAAAGCATAATCTTAAAAAACATAAGTACATAAAATGATGACAATAATAAATACAGTGATAAATGCAGATATTGGAACATAAAACCATATAAAATTAATAAGACATAAAAAGTGTGCAAACCATAACCCCTTAAAACAAACTTAGGTCTGAGACATCCTATCCGCAGATATGAGGAGCCACCAAAGTGCAGCCAATCTCACCTACAAAACTGATTCAAACCATAAGAAAAAAAACTATACAAAAAGGACCATCACATCAAAAAAGGTGTAAAATATAAACAAAAATCACACAAATGTGAGGCTGTCCAAGGGACCCAACAAATTTGTTGAGATGTCTCTGTTACACAAGACAAGACAAGCCTTCAACCATATGCCTGCAAAAACCAAAGAATAGAATAGAAAGTGAAGGGGCAAGCAGAGACCACCCAGAAGGCATACCAAAAACACAATCCTCAAGGCTGTTCCTATGCATCCATACCAATACTCTAAGGGGCTTGTTTACTAAGCAGCGATAGTGGCTTCGGACCGATATCGGAGCCGCGGCTCCGATATCTTCAATGGGGCTGTGGCTCCGATATCGGTCGGAAGCCACTACCACTGCTTATTAAACAAGCCCCTAAGACTGGTATGTCCCTCATAAGAATGCATTTACAGTGACAATCAAATAAAAACTATCACCCAGGTTAAAAAATCCTTCTTTAAAAGCAAAGAGGGGGCCCAAAACAACCTAAAAAACTTCAAAAAGAAACTAAGCTTCACTTTCAAAAATAATTTTAAAAAAAGGGGCATGCATGCATACCAGGAGACCTGATAAGCAAAACAAGATTCAACCCAAAGAATTAAAAAAGGAAAAATCAAAAGCAGATCAGAAAAAGATTGTCAAGAAATGGGAGAAACTCCATAGTAGACTTACCCGATTGCAGATTATATGCCATACAGATTGTGATTGTGCTGTGGGCTGCCTTTTGAAGTGGCTTTCCCATTAGGACTCCCTAATTGACAGCGCCATAAAAACAAGGCTGCCTTAACCGAAAGACTACAAAAAACAATCAAAAATGCAAAACCAGCACCTGTTTAAAAAAAAAAAAAGTGCCTTTTTTCAAGTGTCCACAGAAATAAACTAAGCCCCCTACTTACTAAGCTGCATGAGTATATCGGAACACCTTATAGTTCTCATTTACAACCTTTACATTGATCAAGAAGCAACAGTTCAAATGGAACAAGGAGAAACATTATGGTTTAAAATCAGCAAAGATGTAGAACAAGGCTGCATACTTTCCTGCTACCTGTTTAATTTATATGCAGAACAAATCATCAGAGAAGCAAGACTGGATAAAGACAATTGAGATGTGAAGATTGGTAGAAGACTTAATAATCATGTTGATGATCCAGCATTAATGGCTGAAAGTGAAAACAATCTGAAATATTTACTTCTCAAGATCAAGGAACATAGGGCCCAATATTTGAAACGCATTTACACACTTTACAGCCCTGTGTAAATGCCTCTAACTGGGATATTCCATGGCACCATCATGGTTAGTGCCAGTGAATATCCCCGATCTTCTCCCCTACATGGCCTAGTGCTAACCACTTAGCATCAGGGCGTATTGTGGGTATTCCAGGGAGGAGCAGAGTTGGCAACAATTGATAACCGGACAGCAGCAATATTGCATGCTGCCCAGTTAATGATCTGCCTGGTTAGCTCACCTATCTTTTAGTCGCAGGAGCTAACCAGGCAGCATGCAATGTTGCCACTGTCTAGTTAGCTACTGCAGCTGGGAGGCTGTGCGGCAAACCCGGATGTATACCGTAGACGCATATGGTCCCGGCATTGAATATCTGGCTGACCTAGATGAATACTGGGCCCATAGTCTTAAAATGAGCCTGCACTTTAACGTGAAGAAAAAAAGCTCCTAACAAATGGCAAAACCAATAAGTTCATCATTGATGGAGAAGAAATATAAATAGTTGACAACTTTAACCTGCTTGGATCAATAATCAATAAAGAAACGGCAAGTAGTTAAAAAATCTGATGACGCATTATTCTTGGCAGAATGGCTGTGAAGGACATAGACAAGATTCTAAAGAGCAGATAGGTATCTTTCCATACAAAGATTCAACTTATCCAAGCCACGGTATTTTCAATAACGTCATTCGGATGTGAAAGTTGGACAGTGAAAGATAAGAAAAAAATTGATGTCTTTGAATTATAGTGGTGACAAAGAATACTTTGTATATAGGGGGTGACCTACATGGAGTGGTGGGTTTATCCCTAAACAAAGACATGGGGAGGGGTGACCTGCATGGAGCGTCAGGTGCACCTCCTCTTGCCACCTTGTTGGGCAGACTAGATGGACCATACAGAGCTTAAAGATCCCAAATTACCCATGTCTACCAATAGCCAAATTAATATGAATAAAATACAGTCTCTAAAATGCTTGTATGCAAATGCTAGAAGTCTAAAAACTAAGATGGGAGAGTTAGAATATATAGCACTAAATGAGAGGTTAGATATGATTGGAATATCAGAGACATGGTGGAAGGAGAACAACCAGTGGGACACTGTGATACCTGGGTACAAACTATATCGTAATGATAGAGCTGATCAAATTGGTGGAGGGGTTGCGCTCTATGTTAGAGAGGGCATTGAGTCAGAAAGGATTAAAGTTTTGCAGGAAACAAAATTTGCTGTAGAATCTCTATGGATTGAAATTCCATGTAAAAAAGAGAAGGTGATGGCAGTGGGGGTGTACTATCGACCGCCTGGCCAGAATGAACAAATGGATGATGAAATGCTCAAAGAAATCAAGGAAGCTAACAAAAATTACAGCGCAGTAATAATAATGGGTGATTTCAATTACCCCGGTATCGAATGGGTCAGTGTCACGGCAGGACATGCTAGGGAGATAAAGTTTCCAGATGAAATAAATGACTGCTTCTTGGAGCAGCTGGTTCATGAACCGACCAGAGGGGAAGCTATATTAGACCTAGTCCTTAGTGGAACACCTGATCTAGTGCAAGGATAAGGGTGTTGGGGCCACTTGGCAGTAGTGATCATAGCATGATCGCCTTTGATTTAATTAGTGGAGGAGGGATAGTAAGGAAATCCACAGTACTACCTTTTAGCTTTCGAAAGGGAGACTATGATAAAATGAGGAAAATAGTTAAGAAAAAACTAAAAGGAGCAGTTGCAAAGGTTAAAGACTTACATCAAGCTTGGGTGTTGTTGAAAAATACTATCTTGGAAGCCCAGACCAGCTGTATTCCACGCTTTAAGAAAAGTGGAAGGAAGTCCAAAAAACTGCCAGCATGGTTTAAAGGTGAGGTCAGAGAGGCTGCTGTTGCCAAAAAAGCATCTTTCAGGAAATGGAAAAAAGAGCCAAATGACGAAACCTGGAAACAGCACAAGCACTGGCAAGTCAAATGCAAGGCATTGATAAGGCAGGCAAAGGGAGAATTTGAGAAGAAGCTTGCTGCGCAAGCAAAAACGCAAAATAAAACCTTTTTCAAGTACATTCGTAGCAAAAAACCTGTGAGAGAGTCAGTTGGTCCATTAGATGATAGAGGGGTTAAAGGGGCACTAAGAGGCGACAAGGCGATAGAAGAGAGACTGAATGAATTCTTTGCTTCGGTCTTTACTAAGGAAGATGTAGGGATGTTACCCATGACTGAAGTGGTATTTAAAGGTGCGGAAGAATTGAAGGAAATATCGATACATCGGGAAAGCATAGTTACTCACCTGTAACAGGTGATCTCCGGAAACAGCAGGAATTTAGTCCTCACATATGGGTATCGTCGGTACCGAAGGAGCCTGCGCGGGAACGCTCCCCAGCGTCCAATTAGAATACTTTGGGAGCATCCCACAGCGCCTGCGTGCTGCCTTCCCACCTTTCCCAACTGCCTGTGACATGGCCCTCCAGAGAAAGGTTCTTACTCTGATAGGCGAAAGAAATACACTGAGCAGTCCAGTTAGATAGTGTTCTCTTGGAGACTGGAAGTCCCAAATGAGAAGGATCAAAAGCAACAAAGAGTTGAGAGGACTTTCTATGTTGCTGTGTTCTTTGTAAGTAAAAAGCTAAAGGTCTTTTACAGTCCAAAGTATGAAGATTCCTCTCTGCATTTGATGCATGAGGTCCTGGAAAAAAGACAGGTAGATAGACCTCTTGGTTAAGATGAAAAGGCGAGACCACCTTAGGCATAAAGTGTGGATGAGTCCTAAGGACTACCTTGTCATGATGGAACCTTGTATAAGGTGGATCAGCTACTAGCACTTGCAACTCACTAATGCGGCGTGCTGATGTGATTGCAATGAGAAAGATAACCTTCCAAGAAAGGAATTTCAAGGAGGTAGTAGCTAACGGTTCGAAAGGTGGCTTCATGAGCTGCCCAAGAACCAGGTTCAAGCCCCATGCCACCGGAGGTGGTCTAATGGGAGGCTTAGTTAGAAGGAGGCCTCTCATAAATCTTGCTATAAGAGGATGAGAGGAAATAGGTTGTCCATTTAGAGGTTTAAGAGAAGCTGAAATAGCACTCATATGGACTCTCACTGAATTTGTCTTAAGGCCTGCATTAGACAAATGGAGGAGATACTCCAGCAAAGATTCCAGAGGTATCGCAAGGGGGTTAAGACCCTTTTCCGAACACCAAATAGTAAACCTTTTCCACTTGAAAGCATAAGAACGCCTAGTGGAAGGTTTTCTGGAAGCATAAAGAACATCTTTCACTTACTGAGAAAGATGAAGATGTTGGAGATCTAGGCCTTCAGCAACCAAGCCCTGAGATGCAGAGACTGGGGATTGGGATGCCATAACATTCCGTTCTCCTGAGATAGGAGATCTGGAGCAGACCCTAACTCCAGGGAGGGAGCTTGAGAGAGATGTAGAAGCAAAGGGTACCACACTTGCCGTGGCCAATGTGGTGCTATGAGAATCATGTGGCCTCTGTCTCTCCTTGTAGAGGGTTTTGGGAATTAGGGGAATGGGTAGAAAGGCATACAGGAAGGCTTGACCCCAGTAAAGGAGGAAAGCATCCCTGGCCTGAGCCCCCTGAGCCGGAATTCTGGAACAGAACCGGGGAAGTTTGGCATTCCACGGACTTGCAAAGAGTTCTATGTCCGGGGTTCCCCAAAGTTGAGATATCCTGGTCACCTGGTCCGCATGCAGAGACCACGCGTGTGGAAGGAGAATTCGACTGAGTCTGTCCGCCCAAGAGTTTTGAATGCCTGGAAGATATACTGCCAGCAGATGAATCTGATGCTCTCTGGCGAGGGCCCATAGTCGCAAAGCTTCGTTGCAAAGCGACAGAGAGCCTGTTCCCCCCCTGCTTGTTCACATAGAACATAGCTACCTGATTGTCCGTATGAATGAGGACTGTCTTGTAGCTGAGCAGGGAGTGGAACACTCGCAGAGACAGGAAAATTGCTCTGAGTTCCAAGAGATTGATGTGCAGACAACTCTCTTGAGGAGACCAGGTGCCATGGGTGGAGAAGTCTTGCAGATGAGCTCCCCAACCCTTTGGAGAAGCATCTGTTGTGAGAGTTGCTTGGGGTAAGGGTTGTTGAAAAGGGCACCACAGATTTTGAGTGGATGTCCACCTTTGGAGGGACAAAATGAGGCGACTTGTGTTTGCTATTTTGTCTGACAGGCACCCTGATGCCTGGGTCCATTGGGTGGATAAAGTCCACTGAGCTGCCCTCATGTGGAGGCGAGCATATGGAACCACATGCACGGTGGATGCAATGTGGCCCAGCAATTGCAACATTTCTCGAGCAGTTAGATGAGGCTTTAGCACTGCTTGAGAAGCTAACTGCACCAAGCGAAGGCAACAGGCCTGGGGAAGATAGGCCCTTGCCCTTGTGGTATCCAGAAGAGCTCTTATGAACTCTAAAGACTGAGTGGGAGTCAAACTGGATTTTGGGATGTTTATTACCAACCTAAATACTGGAGGATACGCATTGTGCAGGATAGAGAAGTCTTGGCCTCTGACTGTGTTGGAGCTCGAATGAGCCAGTCGTCCAAGTAAGGGAAGACGAATATTCCCAGAGTGCGGAGAAATGCTGCTACCACAGCCATGCGTTTCGTGAATACCCTTGGTGTAGAGGCCAGACCAAAAGGAAGCACCCTGTATTGGTAGTGCTTTCCTTGAAAAAGGAACTGAAGGAACCTTCTGTGGGTTGGATGGATGAGGACATGGGTGTACGCATCCTTGAGATCTAGAGAACAAAGCCAATCCTGACTCTGAAGGAATGGAAGCAGAGCTCCGAGAGAAATCATCTTGAATTTCCCCTTGATAAGGAATTTGTTCAATTCTCTGAGATCTAAGATAGGTCTGTATCCCCCTGTTTTCTTTGGGATAAGAAAATAAGGGGAATAGAACCCTGTGCCTTGTTGATGAAGAGGCACTTCTTCTATTGCCCCTTGGACAAGAAGGATGGCAACCTCCTGACCTAACAGGTTGATGAGAGAGGTCGGGGAATTGAACTGCTTCACTATTGTGTGAGGGGGCCTGCTTGAAAAATGAAGTTTGTACCCCTCCTTTGTAATGGAGAGTGTCCAATGCTCTGCTGTTTTTTGCCCCCATCTGGGGCAAAATGACATAACCTTCCTGGAATGGTGGACGGTTCTGGTCCTTCCAGAACCAGAAAGGCTAAGTTCTGTAGCTGAAAGTCAAAGGCCCTGAGGAGGCTGAGGCTGCTGGGCCGGTGGAGGCCTAGCAGCCTTTGCTTTCTTCTGTTTGGGTGGTTGCTGACGTTTGGTTGAAAACTGACCTGCAGAAGATGCCTGCTGACCATAAGCAGGATAAAATATTTTCTTTTTAGAAAAAGATGTTTTCTTGAACAACTTCTTTCTAACAGGATCAGCAGTGGACTTGGATAGTCTATCCAAGGTGGAATTTTCAGCATCCATTTCATTGGCTTTTTCCTGCCAATCTTTACCAAACAGGTTCTCACCAGTACAAGGGATATTTCCCAATTTATCTTGTACCCAGAGCTCTAAATCAGATGCCTGGAGCCAAACAATTCTACGTGCACCTATGGCAATAGCCGAGGTTCTGCTTATACACTCAAAGCAGTCAAAGGCTGCACGGTTGGAGAATTTAGAAACATCTTGGGCATGTTTAACCCAAGTTAGAAAGTCCTGTCTTAAGTCCTTTCATTTCTGAGGATAAAAGTTTGTAAATTATCTGTGACCTACTTTAGGAACATTCCCATGTAGAGACTATAGGAACTGATTCTTGCAGCAAGCATGAAAGCTTGAAAGACTCTACGTCCAAAAGCATCCAGGGTTCTGCATTCACGTCCTGGAGGATTAGAGGCATGTCTTTTTGCACTTCTAATCCTTCTCATAGCTGACTCCACCACAATAGAGTGGTGAGGAAGCTGAGTCTTATGGAACCCATGACAAGGAGGGAACCGATACATAGTATCTAACCTACGAGAATGAGGAGAGGTGGTAAGAGATGATTCCCACATAATCAACATGAGATCATAGAGAATCTCATGAATGGGTAAGGTAGCTGCCTCCTTAGGAGTTTTGGGATATTGTAAAATTTCCAACTCCTTGGCCCTTGGCTCTGTTTCAGGGGTCACAGTAATGGATGGGCCCTGAGCCACATCTCTGATGAAGTCTTGGAAAGACATGTCCTCTGGAGGAGACATCCTGCGTTTAGGGGAGGAGGACTCCTCTGGAAGAAGCATCGCTGCATCGACAGAACTTTCAGAATCCTCAGATTCTTCTGAGGACTCAAAGTATCGTCTGTCTGGATGCTCCTGCAGGGCCCGATACCCGTACCGACCAAGGTCGGTACCGGGAATAACCGGTACTGGAGAATTGGTACCGGAGGGCATTGGAGGACAGGGTACCGGCATAGCAGACACCGATGCTGATGTCGATGCTATCGGTACCGGTACCGATACCGATGCCAGTGCCGGTACCGGTGGAGTTGTCTGTCGCGGTACCAAGGGCGTCGATGCCGCAAGGAAAGCCACCAGACTGCGTTCCATGGTCAGAATTCTCTGGTCCATAGACACCGCCAATGCCTGGATGTCGGTACCAGTGGAGATCACTGGTACCCCAGAGCATGGCACCAGGAGATCTGTCGAGGCCGAGCCATCGAGAACATCCTGGAACCCCGATAATGCTTTGGAAGCCGAAGCCTCCCGCCGGGGTAATTTTGCCGGTGCAACGCCAGAGGGCAATGCCAGAGGCATCTCGATGCTTAGAAGGAGATCTACCCTTTGATGACCGGCTGGATTTATGTTTAGTTACCTGAGATCCACGGGAGGAAGAAGAAGCCCTGGAAGACGTCGATGCCACCAAAGCCGCATCAGAGGGAAACAGGGTACTGAGCTTGGCAGCTCGGTTCTGCCGACCTCTTTTAGACATCATGGCACAGGACACACAATCCGTGATGGAGTGGTCAGGACCTAAACATTTTAAACACCATTCATGGGTGTCCATGAGGGAAATAGTACCGGCACACTTGGTGCACTTTTTAAAACCTGAGGCAGGTTTTTCCATGTTAAGGAAAGTTTTTGGGATTAAGGCCCAAAAAGGCGGGTGCACCTGAAGAAAATGGAAAAAAAACAGATTTTTTTTTCTTAGAAATAGGAAAAGAAAGACCGGCGGTACCGGTAGAGCATCGAAGAAGGCAGACGCGACCACAAAAATAAATAAAGAAATAAAGAAATTCTTCTGCGGTGACAGGAACACGACCTGCTGGCTCCGCGGAAAAAGAAGAACTGGAGAGAGGCAGTTGGGAAAAGCGGGAAGGCAGCACACAGGCGCTGTGGGATGCTCCCAAAAGCGTTCTAATTGGACGCTGGGGAGTGTTCCCGCGCAGGCTCCGTCGGTACCGACGATACCCATATGTGATGACTACATTCCTGCTTGTTCTTGGAAATGATATATTGCAACTGTTAGATAAACTGAAGAGTAGCAAATCACCTGGGCCGGATGGTATACATCCAAGGGTGTTGAAAGAACTGAAATATGAGATTACAGACCTGCTATTAGTAATCTGTGAACTATCATTAAAATCATCTCTAATACCTGAAGACTGGAGGATCGCCAATGTAACACCAATTTTTAAAAAGGGTTCCAGGGGTGATCCGGGAAACTACAGACCGGTGAGCCTGACGTCAGTACCGGGAAAAATGGTAGAAACCATCATAAAGAATAAAATTGCTCAGCATGTAGATAGTCATGGCCTAATGGGAGACAGCCAACATGGCTTTAGACAAGGAAGATCTTGTCTTACTAATCTGTTATGTTTATTTGAAGGTGTGAGTAAACAGGTGGACAAAGGTGATTCGGTTGATATAGTGTATCTGGACTTTCAGAAAACCTTTGACAAGGTCCCTCATCAGAGACTTTTGGCAAAACTAAAGAGTCATGGGATAGGAGGCAGTGTACTACTGTGGATCAGGAACTGGTTAAAAGATAGAAAGCAGAGGGTAGGGCTAAAAGGCCAATTTTCCCAATGGAGAAAGGTGAATAGTGGTGTACCCCAGGGATCTGTGCTGGGTCTGCTGCTTTTTGACATATTCATAAATGACCTGGAAAGTGGAATAACGAGTGAGGTTATCAAATTTGTAGATGACACAAAACTATTTAAAGTTGTTAAAACCCAAGAGGATTGTGGAAAATTGCAAGAGGATCTTGATAAATTGGAAGACTGGGCATCAAAATGGCAGATGAAATTTAATGTGGACAAGTGCAAAGTTATGCACCTAGAGAAGAACAACCCAAACTATGGTTACACGATGCAAGGTTCCACATTAGGAACCACCACCCAGGAAAAGGATTTAGGCGTCATTGTGGATAACATGTTAAAACCCTTGGCCCAGTGTGCAGCGGCGCCCAAGAGAGCAAATAGAAGACTAATAAAAGAAAATATTTTTTCACTCAACGTGTAATCAAACTCTGGAATTTGTTACCAGAGGATGTAGTAAAGGCTGTTAGTGTAGCTGGGTTTAAAAAAGGTTTGGACAAGTTCCTGGAGGAAAGGTCCATAAACCATTATTAAGAAGGGACCCAGGATATCAATGCTTGATTCTTTTGGGGAAACTGCTAGGTACGTATGACCTAGATTGGCCACTGTTGGAAACAGGATTCTGGGCTTGATGGACCTTCGTCTGACCCAGTATGGCATATCTTATGTTATGTTATGATTAAAAATTTGCAGGAAACAAAATATACTGTAGAATTTCTATGGATTGAAATTCCATGTAAAAAGGGGAAGGCGATGGCATTCTGCCTGGTCAGAATGAATAAATGGATGATGAAATGCTCAAAGAAATCAGGGAAGCTAACAAAGTTACAACAATTGGTGATTCAATTACCCCGGTATTGACTGGGTCAGTGTCACGGCAGGACATGCTAGGGAAATAAAGTTTCTAGATGAAATAAATGACTGCTTCTTGGAGCAGCTGGTTCATGAATCAACAAGAGGGGAAGCCATTTTGGACCTAGTCCTTAGTGGAACACAAGATCTGGCATGATCGCCTTTATTTAAAAATATTTATATACCATCAGTTGCTAAAGCATTCACAGCAGTTCACAATAAAATAAAAATGCAACCCCATTGATCCCACCCTACAGAATCTCTACCCCCTTAAGAAGAGACGTGCTTAACATGATGATCTTGAAACCAACTTCCAAAAAAACCCCAGAAACTGCTGCCCATTCTCACAGAAACAGAAAGTTTTTTAATGCCTTCCAAAATAACAACAGGTTTGTCTGCAACCTGAGTGCCAAAGGCAAGGTATTCTACAGAGCTTGCAAGACCACGAAAACAGTCTCGCTCACCAGCGCTGCAAACAAGCCTGGGACCAACCAGCGAGTGTTGGATTTAATAAATGGAGGAAAGATGGCAATGAAATCCACAGTACTACCTTTTAGCTTTCAAAGGGGAGACTATGATAAAACGAGGAAAATAGTTAAGAAAAAACCTAAAGAAGCAACTGCAAAGGTTAAAGATTTATATCAAGCATGGGTGGTGGTTAAAAAAAACTATCATGGAAGCACAGACCAGGGAAATGGAAAAAGGAGCCAAACAACGAAAACTGGAAACAACATAAGCACTGGCAAATTATATATAAAGCAGGCAAGGTGAGAATTTGAAAAAAGCTTGCTGTGGAAGTAAAATTGCATATTAAAATGTTTTTTTCAAGTACATTCATGCAAAAAAACCATGAGTGTCAGTTGGACCAATAGATAACAGAGGGGTAAAAGGGGCACTAAGAGGGGACAAGGCTATAGCGGAGAAACTAAATGAATTCTTTGCTTTGGTTTTTACTGAAGAAGATGTAGGGACGTTACCCATAACTGAAATAGTATTTAAAGGCGATGCATTGGAAGAACTGAAAGAAATATTGATAAACTGGGAAGATGTATTACAACTATTTGATAAAGAGTAGTTATAATACATCTTCCCAGTTTATCAATATTTCTTTCAGTTCTTCCAATGCATCGGAAGAGGACTGGATGGTTTACATCTGAGGGTGTTGAAAGAACTGAAATATGAGATTGCAGACCTACTATTAGTAATCATCTGTAATATCTGAAGATTGCCAAATGGCAAATGTAGCGCCAATTTTTAAAAATGGTTCCAGGGTGATCAGGGAAACTACAGACTGATGAGCTTGATGTCGGTACTGGACAAAATGGTAGAAACAATCATAAAGAACAAAATTACTGAAAATGTAGATAGTCATGGTTTAATGGGAGAAAGCCAACATAGCTTTAGCCAATGAAGGTCTTGTCTTACTAATCTGAAAATTTTTTTTGAAGGTGTGAATAAACAAGAAGATCCGGTCGACTTCGTTTATCTGGATTTGGCAAAAGCCTTTGATAAGGTCCCTCATGAGAGACTCTTGGTGAATTTAAAAAGTCATGGGATGGGAGGCAGTGTATTATTATGGACAGGGGCGGCTCAAGACAATCTGCTGCCTGAGGCGAGGGATGAGATGGCACCCCCCCCCAGAGCCGGGGTGGGGGAGGCTTTCTAAAAATTGCAGTCAGGGACTGAGCAAATCAAAAACTTAATTAGATAATGAGGAGGCAATAAAAAGATGTTTGCATACCACGGAACTAAAAGAGAGTGAGAACCACTGCACAGTTTATAACACCAAATTATAATTCATTTTTATTTTATTGTAAGAAACTATGTTATGGTTGTTGCTTTTTCTTTTTGAACATATATTTTGCATGCACAGAATCCCCTCCCTCAACAATGGATGCACAGCAGAACTAGAACATCCACCCACAAAACTCAATATTTAATTTTTTAAAAAAATCTGATTCTGGCCATCTCACTAACAGATATTCTGCTGTACCAGGCATATTGTGAACTAATAGGAGTGGAGGAATAGAATAGTGGTTCGGGCACTGGCTTAGGAACCAAGGGCCCAAATTTCGAAAGGTATCTACATGATTTACAGCCCAGTAAACCGCCCAAAGGTGTCATCTTGCTCAGTCTTTCTTTTTCCGTGGAGCCCAGCGGACGCCTGTCCTTGTCACCTGGAAAAGTTTGGATTATTTTCTGCGATTCTCGCGCCTCTTTTTGTCTGGTTCAACGCCGGTTCCCCTTCCCGCCCGGGTTCGGTATGCTGGTATCGACCCGATCTCTATTTTTCATTTTTTTGCTCTTCGTGGCACGCGTTCTCGCTCTTTTTTCTTTTCCCTGGAGGGCCGGTCCTTTGACCTCGCGGGGGCCCTTTTTTCCCCGATGGCCTCCAGTGGTTTTAAGAAGTGTGATCGTTGTAAGAAATTCATGTCTCTTACTGACACACACGACTGCTGCCTGCGCTGCCTCGGGCCTGACCATGTTCCCAAGGTCTGTGTCCCATGTGGCAAAATGTCCACCAAGGCACTCAGGAGCCGGCAGCATCAGAAGGAGAGGATTTTCTCAGACTCGGCCTCCGGATGGGCCCGGACCTCGTCAGAGGCCTCGACGTCTCGGGAGTTGACCCCGAGCTTCATCGGGGTTCCTCTGAAAGGGGGTCCCCCAGTCGGGAGCATAAGAGGAAGAGAAAGCTCATGAGGGCGGCGTTGGAGGAAGCGTCTGGTTCCTCGAAGGCCAGATCTCGGACCCCTGACCGCTGCCCCGGGCCCTTGGAGCTGGAGAAGCCAACTAAGGTATCCCGTGTAGAGCCGGAGTCTGTCGAACACATAAGCCCTGTTGTCCTCGAGGACTCTCCTCCTAGGGAGCCGACGTCGGGCCCGGCACCACCGGGGCCCAAGTCAGTGGCTGCTGAGTCTCCTGAGCTTGGACTCAGGCTGACAGCCTTGGAGTGCAGATTGTCTGCCTTCATGGATCAGCAGCGGGTGCTGATGGCCAGCCTGACTGGTGCATCTGCCCCGAGCACCGGAGACAGAGCCGGTTCTCGAAGCCATGCAGGCCCGAGTCCAGTCTCGGTCACGGTCTCCGTCGACCTGCCGTTCGAGACCGAGGGCATCGACGCCGATGGCCCTGGCATCGGGGCGGGTGTTGCCGGAACCTGCGCGGTTGGAGCCCCTCGACTCTTCTTCGGATGAGTCTGCATGGGAGACGGAGGACGAGGAGTCCCCTGATACTTTTTGGACTTGGTGTGTCCCTTCGGACTCGCTGCAGTCCGAACCCCGGAGTAAGTCCCCTCCGGAGGATACCCGGTTCTCGGAGTTCGTTAAGGACATGGCCAAGGCCTTGAATGTTCCTGCTGACCCCGAGGAGGAGCCTCGAGCCGAAGAGCTTGATGCCCTCCAGTATGACTCTCCCCCGAGGGAGGCCTTTACTGTGCCGGTTCCTCCGATGCTGGAACGGCTCCTCTTCCGAATGTAGGAGGCACTGGCCTCGGTGCCGGTTTTGAGCAAGCGGATCGATTCCATGTATCGAGTCCGGAAGAGCCCTGGTTTTCAGAAGGCGCAGCTGCCGCACCATTCTATGGTTGTGGAATCGGCCATGCATCGTCTGAAGAGCCAGAAGATGCACTCTGCGGTGCCCCCCGGCAGGGAGGCCCGAAGCCTAGATGCCATCGGCAGAAAGTGCTTCCAGGGCTCGATGCTTGCTTGCCGTGTCCAAACCTACCAGCTGTACATGGGCATGTACTTGCGGGACCTGGCTAAAGAGGTAGTCGGGTTCTCGGCTGGTCTCTCCGGGGAACCTTTGCTGAGGTTCCAGTCCTTGTCCTTGGGGGTCCGGGAATGTTCTAAGTTCATCTTGACCTAAGTGCGACACCTTACCTCCAATGAGTTCACTTTTGCCTGCCATGATGGCATTCGGAATACCCTCAGCATATGGATTACCGGTATGTAATCTTGTGTATATGTATATTTTACGCCCCTCCCATGCACCTACAATCAAATGTATTTTTAGATTTGTGAGCCCCAATTCAATGTACAAAGTATCTAATCACTATTTCCTGTGTTATGTAAATCATTGCTCAATCAAAATGTGTATCTTAAAAATCACTGTATTGTACGATACATTATGATTCTGTAAAGTAAACCGCTGCTGATCGTAGGAAGCAGCGGTATACAAATGTTTACTAAATAAAATAAAAATAAATAAATAAATCTCCCGGGCGGCCTACGATGGCTTCGAGGCTTCGGCCCGGGTAGCGGCGGCTGGCATCGCTGCTTGACGCCAGGCATGGCTACAGTCATCAGACCTCGAGCCATGGGTGCAGGACAAGTTGGTCGATGTCCCATGCCGGGGTGAAAACCTCTTCGGCAAGCCCATGGCCGAAAAGGCCACTGAGCTTGAGACTGAGACTCTAATGAGGACAAGGTTGTCTAGGAAAACTTCTGCCCCTTCTCATAAGAAGAAGGGCTCGGGAAAAAGACCTTTTACCCAAGGAAGGCGCCTGCCTACAAACCTTTCCCTCATTATCAGGCCTCCTCAGCTCCCCAGCAGGGTCAGCAGGCCAAGGGGCAGGGACATGGGCCCTGTAGGCAGAAAGTCCCCAAGCCTCCAGCTCCTGCTCCTACTCAGCAGGGAGGGGTTTTTTGACTCCCTCTGCATAGCCTCTCCACCCCTGCTGGCCCACCTCAGTACGGGGGGTCGCTTGGTCCTGTTTGCCCGCCAGTGGCCACCCATCACAAGGGATGTTTGGGTCCTGAGCATAGTCCAACAGGGCTATCTGCTCCATTTCCAGCAGGTACCCCCTACCTACTTCCCAGGGGAGCCTCCACGGCCTCCTCTGCATCAGGAACTGCTAGGTCTGCTTCAAGACAGGGTGGTAGAGCCTGTACCTCCGAATCTGTGGGGACAGGGCTTCTACTCCTGGTACTTTCTTGTGCCAAAGCGGACTGGAGGTCTCTGGCCCATTCTGGACCTGAGAAATCTCAACAAGTTCTTGGAAAAAGAGAAGTTCAAGATGCTTACTCTTGGAACACTACTGCCCTACCTCCAGCAGGGAGATTGGCTATGTTCCTTAGATCTAAAGGATGCGTACACTCACATCCTCATTCATCCAGACCACCGAAAGTACCTCAGGTTCGTGGTGGCAGGAAGCCATTTCCAGTACAGGGTACTGCCCTTTGGCCTAACCTCCACTCCACGAGTTTTCACAAAGTGCCTAGCTGTGTTAGCGGCCTACTTGAGAAACCAGGGTATATTTGTCTTCCCCTATCTGGATGACTGGCTTATCAGGGGTCAGACTCTCCAGGAGGCCAGGCAAGCCACCCTCCGTACTGTCTCCCTCCTTCAGCAACTAGGCTTTGTCATAAACTTCGCAAAGTCCACTTTGCTCCCCTCCTAGAACCTGGAGTTCATAGGGGCAAGGTTGGACTCCCTACAAGTAAAAGCTTACTTGCCAGAAGACAGGGCGGAAAGGCTGATAAGCTTGGCCAACCGGTTCATAAGCAACCCATTGGTTTCCGCCAGGCTTTGCCTACGGCTCCTAGGTCATATGGCATCGACAGTGCATGTGACCCCCAATACTCGCCTGCATATGCGGCCTGCACAGTGGTGTCTCAGGACTCAGTGGAGGCAGGCCACAGGAAACCTCAGAGACAAAGTAAGGGTGTCCAAACCCTTCCTGAACTCCCTGCAGTGGTGGCTACACTCCCCCAACCTGCTACAGGGGATTCCTTTTCAGGTACCTGTTCCCACAGTGGTACTCACCACCGATGCCTCCTTGAGGGTTGGGGTGCACATTGCCTGGACAAGCGCACACAGGGCCTGTGGTCCCCATGGGAGGCCACTCAGCAGATCAGCCTGCTAGAACTCAGGGCGATACATTTAGCCCTCAAGGCTTTCGCCCATACCCTGGCCCACCAAGCTGTCTTTGTGCAGACCGACAACCAAGTTGCAATGTTTTATGTCAACAAGCAGGGGGGCACAGGGTCAAGGCTCCTGTGTCGAGAGACTCAGGCCCTCTGCTCCTTTGCCCTTCAACACCACATGCTACTGAAGGCTGTCTATCTTCCTGGCCAGGAAAACTTTCTGGCAGACAGATTGAGCAGGGTTCTGCAACCTCACGAGTGGCAACTACACCCCTTAGTGGTCCAGACCATTTTTCTGAGGTGGAGACTTCCGTCTATCGACCTCTTTGCCAGTCCCCTGAACCGGCAGCTGCCTCAGTTTTGCTCCAGGCAACCGCATCCCAAAAGATTGGCGGCGGATGCTTTCCTGATCTCATGGTCCCAAGGCCTGCTGTATGCATTCCCTCCCATGCCCCAGGTGGCTCGGACCTTGTTCAAAATTCTGAGGGACAGGGCCTCGGTCATCCTGGTGGCCCCCAGATGGCCAAGGCAACCCTGTTTCCCCTCCTGTTACAAATGGCAGGGGACACCCCTCTTCCTCTGGGGTTTCAACCCGATCTTCTTTCTCAGGATCAGGGATCTCTTCTGCACCCCACTCTCAAAGCTCTCAATTTGATGGCCTGGAAGCTGCAAGGGTAGTGCTGGCTCCCTGGGGCTTGCCTCAGGAAGTCGAAGAGGTTGTCTTAGCTTCAAGGAAGCAATCCACCCGAAAGACCTACGCCCTGAAATGGAGGCGGTTCTCCCTGTGGTGTGATCAGCGCCAGGAAAACCCCTTCTCCTGTTCTGTGCCAGTAGTGCTTCAGTACCTGCTGCACTTGTCTAATCAGGGTCTTAAGTCCAATTCGGTTAGGGTACACCTCTATGCTCTGGCAGCCCACCACTCAATGGTGGAGGGGCACTCTTTGTCGGTTCACCCCCTGGTGGCCAGGTTCCTCAGAGGCTTGCTCCTGCTAAAGCCTCCTCTCCGTCCGCCTGCCCCTGAGTGGGAGCTGAATGTGGTTTTGCAACAGCTTACTCGCCCACCCTTTGAGCCTATGGCTACGTGCCCTTTTCGCTTCCTTTCTTGGAAGACTCTCTTCCTAGTGGCACTGACTTCGGCCAGGCGAGTGAGTGAACTTCAGGCCCTGGTCTGTGACAGGCCATACACTCGTTTCTATAAGAACAGAGTGGTCCTTCGGACTCATCCTATGTTCCTACCGAAGGTGGTCTCCTCCTTCCACCTCAACCAGGAGGTGGTTCTTCCCACATTCTTCCCTAGGCCCCATGCAAGCAGGGCTGAAGAAGTCCTACACACCCTGGACTGTAGAAGGGCCTTGTCTTTCTACCTTGAGCGTACTAAGGGTCATAGAAGGGCTGCTCAGCTCTTCGTCTCCTTTGACCCGAACAACTTGGGGGTTCCTGTCTCCAAGCGTACCTTGTCCATATGGGTGGCGGACTGTATCACCTGGGCTTACAGGGCAGCAGACCTTCCCTTGCGAGGTCGAGTTACAGCCCACCGTGTCCGGGCCATGGCTGCATCAGTAGCTCATCTCCGCTCTGTACCATTGGCAGACATCTGTAGGGCTGCAACTTGGTCCTCAAGCCAGACTTTTGCAGCCCATTACTGCCTGGAGAGGGAGTCCCGTAGGGACAGTGCTTTTGGTCAGGCAGTACTCCGGAATCTCTTTGAGGTTTAGGCAACTCCTACCCTCCTGCCCTCTTGTTGGGTTACTGAGGGGTTCTGGTCTCAGTGAAATTCTTTCCTTCATGCTACGGCTTCACAGAGGGAGTTTCTTTTTCAGCCTGGGTTCCTGGTAGCCCAGAGCTAGGGAGTCACCCATATGTGAGGACTGACTTCCTGCTTGGTCCTGGAGAAAGAGTTGTTACTCACCTGTAACAGGTGTTCTCCAGGAGCAGCAGGAATCAGTCCTCACAACCCTCCCTCCTCCCCTGGGAGTTGCAGTTGTACATAGTTCATTTGTTTTTTTTGTGCTGTCTTTTAGCTATGTCATCTGACTGAGCAAGATGGCACCTTTGGGCGGGAAGGGGACCGCGCATGCTTGGGTGTATTCCCAAAGGCTTTCTTAGAAAGCTGGGGAAATGCTCCGCATGGGGGCTCCATCGACGTCGATGTCACCCATATGTGAGGACTGATTCCTGCTGCTCCTGGAGAACACCTGTTACAGGTGAGTAACTACTCTCTCCAAGAGACGAGGGCTCAATACCCACTAACACTCCTTGTGGCCTTGGGCAAGTCACTTAACCCTCCATTAACTCAGAAGAATCCATCTATCAATGTCCCTGTTTAATGTACATTACCAAGTTTAAGTTACAAAAATGACTAAAAATGATGAAAGCAGTATAAAAAAACCTGTTAAATAAAATATAAATCCCTACAAAAGTCACTTAGGATCTATAGATTAAATCTCTATGCCATACCAGCACTAACTTCAAAAACTCACATACTGTAAGGAGCCTACCCAATAATAGCATCACTGTAAATACTGCAGCAGGCCCTGGAACATTCAACACTTACTTGAAAAGCTGAACAGTTCAAATTACTACAGTACAGATCCCTTCGTACAAACTCCATGTTAACAGAACGCCTGGCCGGCTCTCAGTCACACACTCAGAACACAGACCCTCACCAAATGCAGAATAAGTGACAATAATCTAAAATAAAAATATGTAGACAAAAATTAAACTGAAACCCCAAAAACCAAACTCTGCATGCAATGCAACACCAGAGAAATAAGACTCATTTCCCTGTACTGTGTAAAATATAAAAATAGTGCAAAGTCCAATCACTCATTTGAAAATAAAATTATTTTTTCTACCTTTGTTTGTCTGACCATTTTATACTCTGACCATGCTGGTCCCGACCTGAGGCTTCTGCTTTCTTCTATCTTCTCTTAGCTCTCTTTCTATCGTCTCTAGTCCATCTGCCATTTCTTGTCTCTCCCTTTGTTTTCTTCATTTCCTTCCATCTTGGATATTGATTTTTTTCTTTCCACCTTTCTTCCATGTATTTTTCTCTCTCTCTCTGGCCACCCAGATTTCACTACTCCTTACTACCCAATTCTCAATCTCCCTCTTTTTTACTGTTCCCTGCTTCCCCCTCCCTAACATTTGTCTTCCTGCCCCTCTTGCGCCTGTGTTGTCCAACATTTATCATAAGAAATGCCATACTGGGTCAGACCAATGTCCATCAAGCCCAGTATACGTTCCAACAGAGGCCAACTCAGGTCACAAGTACCTGGCAGGTTCCCAAAAAGGTACATGGGTTCCACAAACAGTGAATTTCCTGGGTCCTCTTTAATAATGGTTTATGGACCTTTCCTCCAGGAACTTATCCAAACCTTTTTTAAGCCCAGCTACAGTAACAGCTTTTACTACATCCTCTGGTAATGAATTCCAGAGTTTGATTAAGTGTGGAGTAAAAAAAATATTTCCTCTTATTAGTCTTAAATGGATTACATTGCATGTCCTCTATTCTCTCTACTTTTTGATGGCATAAACAACCAATCTACGTTTACCCGTTCCACTCCATTCATTATTTTATAGACCTCTACACTTTTCTTAAAGGATTTCAATGACTTGTCCAATTGATTATCGAGGGGTATAGAATTCCAAAGAACAGGAACTAAGAAAAAGAAAGCAGCCTGACAGGTAGATTCATGGCGGGCAAAAGCATTAGATGGAACAACTAGTCTATTTTGTTTTTGAGACTTTAAAGATCATGTTTGCAAATATGCTTTTTGAGATAGTAAAAATGTCTACTAAATCAAACAGCTAAGTAGTATATAAATAATAAACACAATTATTGTTCCGTTACATCATCCCTCATAGTACCATGACATCACTGCACAATTTGCCCAGTACATGTATTCAAGATATTCTCCAGGACCAAGCAGGAAGTCAGTCCTCACATATGGGTGACATTGAAGTCGATGAAGCCCTTGCGGAGCATTTCCCCAGCTTTCCATGAAAGCCTTTGGGAATGCAGGCACGCATGCGCGGTTCCCTTCCCGCCTAAAGGTGCCATTTTGCTCAGTCTCTTGTTTTCCTTGAAGCCCACCGGATGTGAGTCCTAGTCATCCCAGAAAATTGTTTGACTTTTTTTGCGATTCGCTCTTTTTTCTTCTCCGGTTCGACGCCGGTTCCCCTCCCGCCGGGTTCGGTACACTGGTATCGAGCCCGATCTTCTTTTTTCGTTTTTTGCCCTTCATGGCTGGCGTTCGCGCCCTTTTTTTCTTTTTCTTATTTATTATTATTTTATTTATTTATATTCTCTTATATACCGCACTATTCAGCATCAGCGCGGTTCACATAGAACAAAAATCTCAGTACAGTTAACTTGCATGAGTTTACAGATAACAAGGGAAGGAACTTGGATAACAAGGGAAACTATTTACAATCTATTTACCTGGAAGGCCGGTCCTTTGACCTCGTGGGGACTCTTTTTTCCCCGATGGCTTCCAGCGGTTTTAAGAAGTGTGATCGGTGCAAGAAACTGATGTCTCTCACCAACACACACGACTGCTGCCTTCGGTGCCTCGGTCCTGATCACGACCCTAAGACGTGTGGACCATGTGGGAAAATGTCTTCCAAGGCACTGCTAAGTCGTCAGCACCAAAAGGAAAGGCTTTTTTCTGACTCGGCCTCCGGCCGGGCCCGGACCTCGTCTGAGGCCTCAACATCTCGGGAGTCGGATCCCGAGCACCGTTGTGGCTCCTCGGACAGGGGGTCCCCCGACCGGGAACGCAAGAGGAAGAAGCGGCTTGTGAGGGTGTCGTCGGAAGAGGTCCCGGGTTCCTCGAGAGCTCGGTCTCAGACCCCCGACCGTCGCCCCAGGCCTGTGGAACAGGAGAAGCCTTCCAAAGTTCCTCGACTGTAGCCGGAGTCTGCTGGACACGTAAGCCCTGCAGTCCTCGTGGACTCTCCTCCCAGGGAGCCGATGTCGGGCCCGGCGCTGCCGGGGCCCGAGTCGGGAGCTGCTGAGTCTCCTGAGCTGGGTCTCAGGTTGACAGCCTTGGAGAGCAGACTGTCTGCCTTCATGGAACAGCAGCGGGCGCTGATGGCCAGCCTGTCTGGCGCATCTGCCCCGACCACCGGGACATCGAAGTCGACCCCGGAGACTGAGCCGATACTTGAAGCCATAAAAGCTCGAAGTCGACCTCGGTCGCGGTCTCCCTTGACCTCCCGTTCGGGACCGAGGGCGTCGATGCCGGTGCCTTCGGCGTCGGGGCGGGTGCTCGCAGGGCCCGTGCGGTCGGACCCCGATTCCTCATCGGACGAGTCCGCATGGGAAACGGAGGACGAGGAGTCCCCCGACACCTTCAAGACTCGGTGCGTCCCGTCGGACTCACCGCAGTCTGAACCCTGGAGTAGATCCCCTCCGGAGGATACCCGGTTCTCGGAGTTCCTTCGGGATATGCCCACGGCGTTGGCTATCCCTGCGGACCCCGAGGAGGAGCCTCGAGCCGAGGAGCTCGAGGCCCTGCAGTACGACTCTCCTCCGAAGGAGGCCTTTACTGTCCCGGTTCCTCCGATGCTGGAACGGCTCCTCTTCCGTATGTGGGAGGCACCGGCCTCGGTGCAGGTTTTAAGCAAGCGGGTCGATTCGATCTATCGACTCCGGAAGAGTCCTGGCTTTCAGAAGGCGCAGCTACCACACCATTCCATGGTGGTGGAATCGGCCATGCATCGCCTGAAAAGTCAGAAGATGCACTTCGCGGTGCCCCCTGGCAGGGAGGCCCGAAACCTGGATGGTTTTGGTAGAAAGTGCTTCCAGGGCTCGATGCTTGCTTGCCGTGTCCAGTCTTACCAGCTGTACATGGGCATGTACTTGCGGGACCTGGCCAAGGAGCTGGCCGGGTTCTCTGCTGGTCTCTCCAGGGAACCCTTGCAGAGGTTCAAGTCCTTGTCCTCGGGGATCCGGGAATGCTCTAAGTTTGTCCCGTGCTGCCTACGATGGCTTCGAGGCTTCGGCCCGTGTTGCGGCAGCCGGCATCGCGGCTCGACGCCAGGCATGGCTGCAGTCATCGGACCTCGAGCCATGGTTTCAGGACAAGTTAGTCGATGTCCCTTGCCGAGGTGAGAACCTTTTTGGCAAGCCCATGACTGAGAAGGCCGCACAGCTCGAGACCGAGCACCTCACACGGACAAGGCTGTCTAGGAAGACTTCTGCCCCTTCTCACAAGAAGAAGGGCTCGGGTAAAAAGTCCTTTTATCCGAGGAAGGGCACTGCCTACAAACAGTACCCACAGTAGCAGGCTGCCCAAGCTGCCCCTCAGGGTCAGCAGGCCAAGGGGCAGGGTAATGGCCCCGTAGGCAGAGGACCCCCAAGCCTCCGGCTCCTGCTCCCACTCAGCAGGGTGGGGGTTTTTGACTCCTTAGGCATAGCCTCTCCGTTCCTGCTCTCCCAACCCTGCACAGGAGGTCGCCTCGCCCTGTTTGCCCACCAGTGGCCACTTATAACTGGAGACAGTTGGGTGTTAAGAATAGTCCACAGGGACTATGCTCTACACTTCCACCAACTGCCTCCTCCATACTTTCCAGGGGAGCCTCCAAGGCCTCCCCTGCATACAGATCTTCTCCTTCAGGAGCTACAAGGTCTGTTAGTGGACAGAGCAGTGGAACCTGTGCCTCCTCACTTACAAGGTCAAGGGTTCTACTCCAGGTATTTCCTAGTACCCAAAAGAACCGGTGGCCTTCGACCTATTCTAGATCTCTGAAACCATTATCAGTACAGAGTACTACCTTTTGGCCTAACCTCCGCTCCCAGGGTCTTTACCAAATGCCTGGCAGTGGTGATGGCCTACCTGAGAAATCAGGGTATCTTTGTCTTCCCCTATCTGGACGACTGGCTCATCAGGGGTCTGACGTGCCAGGAGGCCAGACAAGCCACCCTCAGAACTATTGCTCTTCTTCAAAGCCTGGGGTTTGTCATCAACTTCGCAAAGTCCACTTTGCTCCCATCCCAAAACTTGGAGTTCATAGGGGCAAGGTTGGACTCTCTGCTGGCAAAGGCATTCTTGCCCGAAGACAGAGCCCACAGACTGATAAACTTGGCAAGTCAGTTTCTCAGTAGGTCACTGGTCTCCGCCAGACTCTGCCTGAGGCTTCTAGGCCACATGGCTTCAACAGTCCATGTGACCAATGCCCGGCTCCATATGAGGCCTGCACAGTGGTGCCTTTGGTCTCAATGGTCACAGGCCACAGGCAGCCTCAGAGACAGGATAAGGGTGTCCAGACAATTTCTGAAATCCCTCAGTTGGTGGCTGCATCCATCCAATCTGTTGCAAGGGGTGCCTTTTCTGATTCCCGGGTTCACAGTGGTGTTGACCACAGATGCCTCCTTGCAGGGCTGGGGAGCTCATTGTCTAGGCATGTGCACCCAGGGCCTGTGGTCTCCCTGGGAAGCCGCACAGCTAATCAATCTACTGGAACTCAGAGCTATTCGGTTGGCCCTCAAGACTTTCTCTCCACCCCTGGCTCATCATTCTGTCCTAGTACAAACGGACAACCAGGTAGCCATGTTTTATGTGAACAAACAGGGCGGAACTGGGTCCAGGCTCCTTTGGGCTGTGTACCTCCCTGGCCAGGAGAACTACCTGGCCGACAGGTTGAGCAGGATTCTACAGCCCCACGAGTGGCAGCTCCGCCCACTTCCTGTTCAGCTGTTGTGGTGAGCAGACCTGCTCTGGAGAGCTCCTGCTAGGGAGGAGTTTGCTGCTCACTAACTGTGTCCGGATGTCGGGTCCTGGGCCACCTCCAGAGGGAGAGGCCCAGGCCCAGAGGCCTACCAGGCCTGGTAGGCCTCCTTCGGTGCAGACTACTGTGGATGCTGGGACCTGTCTGCAGCCGGTGCCCCAGGAGGGGGGCTCCCCAGGTAGGACTACACATGGCCAGGGTGGAGGGACCCACAGGTATGGAGGTTTGGGCCCGCTACCCCAGGGAGGAGGCTCCTGTCTCCTCCCCAGGCAAGGTGTGGAGGCTGGGTGGAAGCAGGGAGAGGCCCTGGGGAGACCCTGGAGGACCGTGCAGTATAGTACTGGAGGAGGCGGGTTCCCCCCCCGCCTCGGGTCCTGGAGGAGGCCTCTACCTCCTCCAGTGAGGATGAGGACGGGGGGTCGGGCCTGCCGTCCTTCCAGCAGCCAGCTAGGGCCCCAGTTGAAATCGTGGCGGCGGTGCGATGGCTCCAGGGTCTCCAGGAGGAGGCGGCCCAGCTGCAAGCCCAGCTCTCCCACCTGGAGAGCCTGCAGGCCACCGTTCCCGGTGAGGAATGGGTGGCCTATAAGACCTACAGAAAGGGGCTTCAGCGGGCCCTAAGGGACCGGTATGCTCAGATTCATGCTTTCAAAACTCAGGGTTGTGGGTCCCTCACGGAACTGTACCAGATCTACGATCGCTGGGCAGTCCAGGGTGTAGTCCAGGGGGGCCCCCGGGGGTGGGACGGTTAACAGATCTTTCAAAGTCCCTTTCCCTGCCCTTCACCGTTAAGGGGGACTTGGGGAGCAGACAGTTCCCTTTTCCACCTGTTTCTGACTCCCACTTTGCTTACCTGCCCGTGACTGCTGGTTCTGGGTTTTTGGAGAGGGCCTCCGTGGATGAGATCTGCATGGAGCAGCCGGCTGGTACAATGGATCCCCAGTTCCTCGATGGTGGCAGGATGACCTGTGGAGGAGTCGCGGATCGCCAGTGTCTTAGGGGTTCTGATGTGAAGGCTCCGTGTGTCTCCCAAACACAGCTGACAGCCTCAGGCACTGCATTGGAAGGGGGGTTTGGAGACGTTGTTCTCCCCCCTCCACGAGTGATTTCGGCCTTCCCCTCTGCCTCCCCGAAGTCTCTGCGTGCAGAGGGGATTCCCCCAGCTGACCGCCAAAGCGAAGATGATGTTCGGCGTTCCAAACAGGCTGCCCCGATGTCAGACGCAGCAGCAGGGCTTCCCTCCATCCGATTGCACAGGCAAGATGGCCGCCGCGAACCCGATACCGTCACTTCCGGGTTCTCCCGGAAGTGTGCCGACAGCTGTTTTTCTTCTCCTAACATGCCGAAGGAGCACCGGCGAAAATCAGCGGAGGTGATTTGGGAGCGTTCCGATAGTTCTGCCGCTGGAGGGGACTCTGAGGGTGCCTTTGACCCGCTGCCTGCTTCATCTTCGCGTCGGAAGTCTGCGGATGCTGTGGAGACGAGTCGGCTGCTTGCTGCAGCCCTTCCTGAGGATGTGCAGCCTCCGGCTGCACATAAAGAGGTGGGGGGGTTTTCTTCCTCTTCCCTGGATACCTGGGGGCTGCAGACTGGACGCCCCCGGTACCCGGGGGTGGCTGTCTGGCGCCGGAAGGGTCCAGGAAAGGGGAAGGAGCAGGGTAGGGGCTGCTGTTCTTTTTCTGCAGCCCCTGGGGGGAGTCAAGAGAAGGGGCAGAATGTTTTTCATTTTTCCCTGTCATCTGTGTCAGCGGAGCGGGATGAGCAGGCGCCTGCAGTTTCAGCCAGTGTGGCCTAGGGGGGCCTGGCTCGCAGGGGGGCGTCCGCCCTTCCTGCTGGAGCCTTGGCTGCCGGCCGCATGGTTCCGGACCCCTGTGCCACGTCTGGCACCGACAATAAGGTAGGACCTGGGAGGGGCAGGGGGGTGGAGGTTTGGGGGATGTTCTGGGTGGGGGATCTGCCCTGCTGTCTCGGGTAGGTTCTGCCTTGTTGTCGGTAGCCGTACAGGGGGTAGCGGACGGTGGGTCAGGGGAGGGTTTGGCGGAGGGAAGGGGGGAGCGGCCGACTGGTCATATAGTAGGGAAGGAGGTAGTGGCTGGTCCTGAGCGGGGGAAGGGTTTGTCCTCAGTGGGGTCAGGGGTGGAGGTGGTCCCTCTGGATCCCGGGGATGGAGGGGAGCGGGGTCTGTCCCCGGTAGTGGTGGCCGAAACCCAGGAGCCTTGCGCTGGGTCGAAAACAAGGGGCGGAGGTGTGGGGGGGCTTTCTGGTCGCCTGGGTGTTACCGAGAACCAGGTCCGTGATGCCCTTCAATTAGCTTTGGAGACCCCGACAGGCCCTCCCGGGGCCTTTGCTGCCTTTCGGCAGCTGGAGGTGGAAGCAGGGGGTACTCCGGGGGTTCTCGGTGGCACCCAGGGATCCGGAAGGGATAGCATCCCTGATTCGGTGTTTGCAGAGCTGACCTTGCCCAGTCCTCAGGTCGCCCCATGTGCGGAGGTTGTGGATCCTGCAGACCAGCAGCAGGATCCCCCGCAGGTGGCGGCAGGGGAAGACCAAGGAGGGCAGGGGATGGGAGCTGGGGGGTCGGCTCCCCCCCCCCCGTACCTTTGCGGAGGCTCTGAAGGGGTCGGGCACCACCCCGGGGACATCGGGTGGGGCTGGGGGGAGGGGGGTTCCCAAGGGAATGGTCCCGTAGGAGGGGGAGGAGGTGGGGGAGGTTTCCGAGGGGTAGGGGGTGAGGTCAGACGGCGCAACGTGGCGCAGATCCGGTGGGCTGGGGAGGGGCCCCTTCCAGTCAGGGAACAGGTCTTGAGGATGGTCCTTGGGTTGGGATTTCTCCCGGGAGATCTCTACGCCTTTATCCACATGAACAACACCATTGAATATGATGTTAGTTTCATGCTGAGACGGGGGCTGGAGATTTTCTGGGACCGATACCAGCAGCAGAGGGGGCAGGGAGGGTGGGCTGACTTTTGTGTTGTGCCTATCTCTTGCCAGGGGACGGTACCTGTGACCATCCTATCCCGGAATGAGTCGCTCCCAGGGCAGGACATCCAGTTTTGGTTGTCACGCCATGCGGTGCTCCTCGCACCCCTGGTTAAGGGCGCTGGGCCCCTAGGGGTGTGGGACGGGTCGTGGAAGGGTAGGATTCGTTTGCGTGAGGTGGGAAACGTGGTGCAGCACGTGCCCTTGGCCGGTTTCCTCGGTCGGGATCGCATCTTGTGCTATTACCCCGGGCAACCCCGCGAGTGTCACCGCTGTGGCTCATTCCACCATTTGAGCATGAACTGTCCCGAGCAGGTCTGCACCCGTTGTGGTGGACGGGGTCACGCCTCGGCCGGGTGTTTGCTTATTCGGTGTAACCTTTGCGGGGAGTTGGGCCACCCCTTCGCCCGCTGCCCCTCCGCATCACACAATGGACCGGGGGGGGATGCCGTCACTCCACCCCGGGCTCCTGCGCGGGAGGAGGTCGTGGAGGCCCCTCTCCCTCAGGAGGAGTCCGAGGGCCCTAGGGTGGAGGAGTCCATCGAGCCGAGGGAGCCACCAGGGGGAGGGGATTCGGGTAGGAAGGAGGAGAGGGTTGATGTGGTGGAGGTTAATGTATCACGACAGGATAGCGGGTTGCGGGTGGTGCCACCTGAGGAATGGACCACGGTCCCTTCCAAGGGTGGCAAGTCCAAAAGGAAGAAACGGGAGACATCCCCGTTGCCGGATGCAGAGCCCGTGTTGGACATTAACCATTTCGTCTTTTTGGCTGCTGATGCGGCTGAGGCGGATGAGGGCTTGCCTGTGGAGGCAGGGCTTCCTGTGCGGCGCTCGGAGCGGTTAGCGGCGGGGGCAGCCCCTCTTCCTCAGCGGCGGCCTTCCAAAATAACGAAGGCGCGCCGCGGTCAGTGTCCTCCAATCAAGGGGGATACTGGCGCCCGACGGGTGAGGGAGGACGGGTCTTTGCCCCCGCAGTTGGGTGATGGGCCTTCGCAGGAGCCCCCTGCTGACCCGGCCGTCCCGGCCTCCCCCGCGGGGGTGGGCACTGGTCCGTTGTCTCAATCTTTGTCCAGGGAGGGGGGGGAGGCACCGGTGGTGGACCCCACGGAGGAGATCATTCCTCCGACCCCTGACCTGTCCGTGCCCCCTCGCCCCATGGGAACTGGGATAGCCCCTGCGACAGCTTTGTCTGGTGGTCTCAGGGACACCAGCACCTCGTGGGGTGACAGGGTCGAGCAGGAGGAGGCGGAGATCCTCGAGGTGGTCGACGTGGACCGTGAGGAGTTGCTCCAGCTCGCGGGCTTGTCCTGCAAGAGGGATTCCGGGAATCCCGGGTATGGTGAGAAGAGGAGGAAAGGGTCACTGCACACGAACTAGGCATGGCGTGCACTCCTGCGTTCTCGTGCGCCACCATCAACGTGGCCAGCATTTTCTCGGACCAGGCGCGGGCTGCGGCCTATGATTTTCTTTCCACGAGTGGGCTGGATGTCATCTTCTTGCAGGAGACCAGGCTCACCTTGCTCGCTAGCCTTCATCGGGCGAAGCGGGAGTGGAGGTGGGGCCCTTCGTACTGGTCTCTTGCAGCACAGCCCTACGCAGGAGTGGCGGTTTTGTTCACGTCTAACCGATTTCAGGTGCAGTACGTGTGGGAACTGGAGCAGGGCCGGTGTTTGCTCTTAGACGGCTACTGCGGGCCCCATCGGTTTCGTTTCGTGGTGGTCTACGGCCCCCAGTCTAAGTTGGCGCGGAAGAACCTGTTTGGGGTCATCCGCCCCTACTTACACACCTCCCGTTTGGTGGTCCTCGCCGGGGATTTCAACACCACCACCTTTTTGCAGGACCGAGGGGGGGATCGTTGCCCACCCAGTTACGAGGGCCTTTTTTTGGCCGAGATGACCCGGACGGCTGACCTGGTGGATGTTTTCCACCGGGCTTTTCCATGGTCGCCGGGGTTCACCTACTACCATGGGACCTGCAGGAGTCGTATCGATCGGATATATGTGAGTGCCCGGGTGGAGTGTTCCCCTCCGCAGTTGCAGGCGGTAGACTTTTCGGACCACCGCGTCCTCTCCGTGTCCTTCCTGGCTAACCACGAGGAGCTCAGCAGGGGTCCTGGCCTGTGGCGACTGAATGTGCAGTTGTTGGCAACATCAGAGGTGGTCCAGGAGTTCTTGGCCTTTCTCGCAGACCAGGAGACCCTGTTGGGTGTTTTTTTCCTTCCCGTGGCGCCTGGTGGGACGAGGTGAAGACGCGTGCCCGCCAACTCTTCCGTTCCTGGGGTACCTCCATGGCTCGATCCCGCTACCTCACTTACACTGTCCTCCGGAGGTCGCTGGATCGTTTGGTATCCCGAGGGGCAGCGCGGGAGGAGGTGGAAGAGGTGCGAGTCCAGCTCCGTGGCCTGCTTTACGATCGCCATGCCTCCCTATGCTTCGAGGGGGCGGCCAGTGGGGTCGCCGCCCCAGACTCTTTCCTGACTTGCAAGGAGAGGGTTCGGCGTCGGGAGGTCATGGCCCTGCGGGGCGAGGACGGTACCATTCATACCTCCCAGGAGGACCTTTTACGGATGGTGGGGGAATACTTCTCGGACCTGTTTGGGGATCGCCCCGTGGACCTCACCCATATCCGAGAGTACTTGGGCCTTCCCCCGGTGTATTCGGCTGTGGTTCAGGCACAGGTTGATGCACTCGCTGCTCCGATTCAGCAGGTGGAGGTGGAGAGGGCGATTCGTGCCATGCCGTTGGGGAAGGTGCCTGGGCGCGATGGGCTCCCTGTACAGTTCTATCGCACTTTCATCGCCCAGCTGGCCCCCTTTCTGACCTCTCTGTTTCAGGAGATCATGGATACGGGGTTTCTCCCGCGGTCATTTCGCGAGTCTGTCCTGCTGCTTCTCTCCAAGGGGAAGGACGATAGCTCCTTGGACTTTTGGCGGCCGCTCTCTCTTCTGAACGCGGACCGGAAGATCCTGGCCAAGTGTTTGGCCAACCGACTGGTGGAGGTGTCGGGCGTTTTGCTGTCCCCTTCCCAGTATTGTTCCATTCGGGGGAGAGGGGTTCTGGACGCTGTCGCCACAGTCAGGGAGGTGGTGGAGAGAGGCCGGTCGCTCCAACGGGACCACTGGTTGGTCTCCTTGGATCAGTCCAAGGCCTTCGATCGCGTAAGTCACCGGTACCTGTGGGTGGTGCTCCAGCACTTTGGCCTCCCCGCAGGTTTCCTCTTCATCGTGCAGGCGCTGTACCGAGGGGGGGTGAGCTTCCCGTTTATTAACGGGTGGCTCAGACGGCCGTTTGGTGTCGCCTCGGGGGTGCGGCAGGGGTGCCCTTTGAGCCCCTTGCTGTATGTCTTCTCCCTCGACCCCTTCCTCCGGAGATTGTCCTCAGGTGGGTTGCGGGGCCTGGAGGCGCCTGGTGCACCCCCGGTGTCCGTCGTTGCCTATGCTGACGACATCTCAGTTTACGTGGACGGCACTGAAGGGGTAGAGGCCCTGCGGGAGGCCGTGGAGGAGTACTCGGAGGTAGCCCACTCTGTTGTCAACCACAGCAAGTGCCAGACGCTGTGGTTGGGCCCCTCGGAGGCCTCCCCGCCTTCCTGCACCCCCTTTCCTCCTCCCGTGGGGGAGGTCCGCGTTTTGGGCCTTGTCTTCGGGTCGGAGGACTGTGCGGAGTCCAATTGGGACCGTTGTCTTGAGACTGCACGGTGTCGGGTGCTGCGGTGGAGGGGGTGGAGGTGTACGTACGAGGAGAAGATCAAACTCCTCGGGACGTTTCTGCTTCCTCTCTTTCTGCACGTGGCCACGGTCTTCGTCCTTCCGTCGTCCCGTCAGGCATCTGTCTGTGCCGTCTTTTTCTGTGGGGTAACCGCCTGAACCCCGTCCAGCGCAACATCGTTTGCCTGGATCGGGCAGAGGGTGGTTTGGGTATGTTGCACCCCCTTGTCTTCCTGTCAGTCTTGTCTATGGTGTTCCACTTGGGTAGGATGCGGGAAGGGGGTGGGGTCTGGTGGGTGGCCTCCTATCGGGAATGGTTCTCCCGCTTCTGGGAGCAGTGGGAGGGGGCGTCCTCGGTCCCACGTGTGCGCCGGAGCGGGGAACAGGCCCCATCGTACGTATTTGCGATGGTGGGGCTCATTCGGCGGTGGGGGGTGACCGACCCGCTCGCCCAGTCCTTGGGGCGGAAAGGATTGTACCGGATGGTACTCGCCTCCCACTTTCAACCACGGTGGGCCCTGCGGGACTGTCCAGCGGATGTGATGCAACGGGGCCTTCGGCTGTTGAACTCCCCTCGGCTACCGAAGAAGGTTCGGGATGTAGCCTGGTTGTCTTTCCACGGGCGTTTGTACGTGAGGGACAACCTCAAGTACAGGTCACAGGCCGAGCGGGTCTGTCCGAGGGCCGGGTGTGAGGGGCAGACGGAGACCATGGATCATTTCCTCCGGCAGTGCCCCTTTAACGTGGAGGCCTGCCGGTTGGTGTCCGCTGCTCTTCACCTGCGCGACCTTTCCCTCCTCACGTATGCGGAGTGGGTGTACGGGGCCTGGTCCTTTCCTCTAAGGCAGGACTCCGGGACCCTCTACCTCGTCACGGCTGTAGTGCGCTACCACCTGTGGCAAGCGCGCTGTCATGTCTCAACCCGGGGGTTGGTCCTGCCCCTCGACGAGGTGGTGCGGGACATTTTGGAGGAAGTGTCCAGCATGGCGCAACGCGAAAGGCGGGTGGTGGAGGCTCATCGTTGGGAGCGTCTGTGGCGTCACCTCACCCTTCGCCCCCCGTGAGGGGGAGGGGTTCCCTGGGGTTCTCGTCCCTGTAGGACTTTGAGGTTTTGGTTTGTTTACCTGGGGGGAGGGGTGTGACAGGAGGGGTTGGGTTCCCTTCCCTGGGGTTTACTTCTAGGTATGATTTTGGGGTTGTTTTTCTCCCGGGAGGGGGGGGGGTGAGCTGGTGCTGCTTGAGGGGTTAAACCACTTGTCCGCTCTCCCTTTCTCCTTAGAGGGGTGGTCGTCCCAATTGTTGTTGTTGGTGTTTATGTTTGTTCTTTTTGTGTCCTGGGCATCCCGCTCCGCTGTCTGGATTGCAGGGCAGCACAGGGGTTATGTTTCTCTTTTGTATTTAGCTTTTGATTTGTATGATTAGTTATGTTTTGTTTTGGTGGGATTCTGTTGGGGATGGGCTCAAGGGGCCCTTATGTTTTTGTTTGGGGGGGTGTGGGGAGGTTTGCTTTTGAGGTGTTTGTTTCTATGGGATGGATGGGGAGGAGGCAGGGATCGGGGTGGAGGGAGGGGGGAGCTGTTGCTCACGCCGAAGGGGGAGGGATGGGGACAGGGGGTTCTGTTTCTGGATGGTTGGGGGGAGGGAGTCTGGCAGTCCCCAAACACCAGCGGACAAAAGGAACAGTTGGACTGGTGGGGAGTGTTGTGCGGGGGAGGGGTTCAGGGATTGCAAGACGGACAATGTGTGGACTGTTCTGGGGTGTTCTTGCAGGGGGAGGTTGGGTCGGGCATGGACATTGGACTGAGGGGAGGGAGGGGACATGGACATTATTAGGGACTGTTTGGGGGTTGTTGTTGAGAGAAGGGGCACGTGTGTTGGTTGCTGGGGTTGGTGGTGGGTTTGGGGAGGTGGGTCACGGGGGGGGGTTGTGATACTTGTTTTGTGCTATGTCGGGGGGGGGTGCGGGTTTTGGGGGGGTGTGGGACTTGGTTGGGGTGATTGTTTTTGCTTTTTGTCTGTTTTTCTGTTGCATGTGTCAATAAACAAAATTTCCATCCTTTGGTGGTTCAGAAGATTTTCCTGAAATGGGGACTTCCATCCATAGATCTGTTTGCCAGTCCACTGAACAAACAGCTGCCAAAGTTCTGCTCCAGGAAATCGCATCCTCTGCGGATAGCAGCAGATGCTTTCCTAATTTCATGGTCTCAGGGCCTCCTGTATGCGTTTCCTCTCACGCCCTTGGTGGCCCGAACCCTGTTCAAGATTCTTCAGGACAAGGCCTCGGTCCTGCTGGTGGCTCCCAGGTGGCCGAGACAGCCTTGGTTTCCACTTCTGCTTCAGCTGGCCCCCACTGCCTCTGGGGTTGCAGCCCGACCTTCTCTCTCAGGATCAGCCCACCCCAATCTCAAAGCTCTCAATTTGATGGCATGGAGGCTACAAGGGTAGTTTTGGCTCCCTGGGGCCTACCTCCGGAAGTTGAGGAGGTTGTCCTAGCATCTAGGAAACAGTCCACTAGGAAAACCTATGCTCTCAAATGGAAAAGGTTTTCTGTGTGGTGTCAACTACGTACAGAGGATCCTTTCTCCTGTACTGTACCAGTAGTGCTTCAGTACTTATTGCACTTATCAAATCAGGGACTTAAGTCCAATTCTGTTCAGGTCCACCTCTCAGCTCTAGCAGCTCACCACTCACTGGTGGAAGGACATTCTCTGTCGGTTCACCCCTTGGTGTCCCGGTTTCCCGGTGTCCCGGTTTCTCAGAGGCTTGCTTTTGCTCAAGCCTCCAATCCGTCCTCCTGCTCCTGAGTGGGAGTTGAATGTGGTCTTGCAGCAACTGACTCGCCCACCTTTTGAGCCGATGGCTACTTGTCCTCTCCGCTTCCTATCCTGGAAGACACTCTTCTTGGTAGCCCTTACCTCGGCTAGGCGAGTGAGTGAGCTTCAGGCTCTGGTCTGTGACAGGCCTTACACCAGATTCTATAGGAACAGGGTAGTCCTTAGGACTCATCCAAAGTTCCTCCCCAAAGTTGTCTCCTCTTTCCACCTCAACCAGGAGGTGGTTCTTCCAACATTCTTCCCTAGGCCTCATGCAAGCCAGGCTGAAGCAGTTCTGCACACCCTGGACTGTAGGAGGGCCTTATCCTTCTACCTTGACCGTACACAGGGGCACAGAAGGGCTACTCAGCTCTTCATCTCTTTTGACCCTAATAATTTAGGGTTGGCTGTGTCCAAGCGTACCTTGTCCATCTGGGTGGCTGACTGTATCACCTGGGCTTACGGGGAGGCTGACCTTCCTTTGCAGGGTCGGGTCACGGCCCATCGTGTCAGGGCAATGGCTGCCTCAGTGACTCACCTCTGCTCTGTACCGTTGGTAGACATCTGCAGGGCTGCTGCTTGGTCTTCAAGCCAGACTTCTGCAGCTCATTACTGCCTGGAGAGGGAGTCCCGTAGGGACAGTGCTTTTGGCCAGGCAGTACTCCGGAATCTCTTTGAGGTTTAGGCAACTCCTGCCCTCCTGCCCTCTGTTGAGCTACCGGTGGAGGTTCTGTCAGTGAAAAGCCTTTCTTTGATGCTGGGACTAGAGGGAATTCTCTTGTTCAGCCTGGGTTCCTTGGTAGCCCAGAGCTAGGGAGTCACCCATATGTGAGGACTGACTTCCTGCTTGGTCCTGGAGAAAGAGTAGTTACTCACCTGTAACAGGTGTTCTCCAGGAACAGTAGGAATCAGTCCTCACAACCCTCCCTCCTCCCCTGGGAGTTGCAGTTGTACATAGTTTATTTTATATTTTTGTGTGCTGTTTTTTAGCTATGTTATTTGACTGAGCAAAATGGCACCTTTAGGCGGGAAGGGAACTGCGCATGCGTGCCTGCATTCCCAAAGGCTTTCATGGAAAGCTGGGGAAATGCTCCGCAAGGGCTTCATCAATGTCGATGTCACCCATATGTGAGGACTGATTCCTGCTGTTCCTGGAGAACACCTGTTACAGGTGAGTAACTACTCTTTCCCTTTTTTGAAATTAAAATACCACCCCCAAATATTTGGATAAAAATAATAATTTTCTTGGAAGTCAGTTACTTTCATTTGAGGTTTGTTACTCACTTTGATACCAAAAATATAACTACTTCTAGATGGAGGTTAAGGCAAATCATGCTCAGTCTTTGCTTTTCTTAGAGAAGTGTTTGGGTTAGAGCCCAACGAGAAAAAGGTATAGGAATCACTTTTGTTTTGCCTTCAGGCCACAGATTCTGCAGATGTGATTTTGCCTGTGCTGAAGAAGAGAACAGATAGCACTGTATGTTTGGAACCGCTGCCTGAGTATTAACTTACCCAAGGCCCGTCACTTGGTTTCTGTGCCATTTCTACGTTTTATGCCTGAACAGGTCCCCCCCCTTTCCCAAGACCTTGTTACCAGCTGTACACCAGACAGTCCATGTGGCTGATCTCGTGGTCAGAGCGATACCTGCGTTAATCCTCCCACACATCCTTGATGGCGGTGACGACAAAGATGAAAAGCACGGGGGCCAGCGCCAGTTCCAGCTCGGGTTTGAAGGCTTTGATCTTGTTGCTGACGCGCTGCTGCTGCTGCCCCTGGGACTCCTTGAGGGGGGGTACCGGTGGCAGCTGCAGCCGTGACTGCACCATCTTCATTTTGCTTTCCCGCCACTAACAACTTTTTTGAACCAGAAGTGGAGGACTCGGAGGAGCGAAAAGTTGCTGGCGCCGCTAGAAAGATTTGTCTGCTGTTTGCAGGGGGTGGCACTCTGTTGGAGGCAGCACTTTGATTCTGTTTCAATTTTAGATTTTGCCGCGTGGGTAGGCAGAGGCAGGCCAGAAGGGGCAAAATCTAAAATGAAAAAAGAACCAAAATGCTGCCGCCGTCGGAGTGCCGCCTCCTGCAAACTGCCACCTGAGGTGACCGCCTCAGTTGGCCTCATGGTAGAGCTGCCCCTGATTATGGATCAGAAACTGGTTAAAAGATAGAAAGCAAAGGATTTTATTTATTTATTTATTTATTTAACGCTTTTCTATACCGCACTATTCAGCATCAGCGCGGTTTACAAGGAACAAGTTGGTACAATGTGGAACAGCCATACATTGAACTTACATAAAACAAGGAGTTTAAACATGGATAACAGGTGAACTTTATACATAATATACACAAGGGGAATTTAAACATGGATAGCAATTGAACTTTATACATTATATACAAAAGGGGATTGTATCATAGCTGAGTTTATGATACAGGCCCTAAAGGGGAAGGTTGGGTGAGGTGGAGAGTTGTCATATGAGATTGGTTAGGCGGCATTGGATTGAGAGACTGTAAGGACGTGTGATACCGTCTAGGTGATGCTGTCAGAGTTACAAAAGTGTTGTATAAATAGGTGCTGTTTGAGGGCTTTTCTGAACTGGGGGAGGTTGTTTATGGACCGGATTTCTGTTGGGAGGGAGTTCCAGCATGAGGGGGCAAACAAGGCAAAGGATAGGGCTAAATGGCCAATTTTCCCAGTGGAGAAAGGTGAATAGTGTTGTACCCCAGGAATCTGTGTGAGGTCTGCTGTTTTTTAACATATTCATAAATGACTTGGAAATTTATTTTTATTTATTTTATTTAACATTTCTTATATACTGCCTTTCATGATATCAAGGCAGTTTACATTGAACAAACTGAAATTACATTAAACAGGGCATTATAACTTGTAGATAACTATTTTACAGGGAACATGGGCTATGGAGGGTTAAGTGGCTTGCCCAAGACCACAAGGAGCACCTGTGGGACTAGAAACCCCAGTCCTTCCGGCCCAAGGTTGCTGTCCTCTAGTGGGATTTGAACCCCTGACCCTCTGGCCTGAAGTACCTTGCCCCAACCACTAGGCCACTCCTCCACTCCAATGGGAATAATAAGTGAGGTAATCAAGTTTGCAGATGACACAAAAATATTCAAGGTTGTTAAAACCCAAGAGGATTGTGAAAAATTGCAAGAGGACCTTGATAAATTGGAAGACTAGGCATTTAAATGGCAGACGAAATTTAATGTGGCACGTGCAAAGTTATGCACCTAGGAAAGAACCCCCCAAAACTATGGTTCCACAATGCAAGGTTCCACATTAGGAACCACCACCCAGGAAAAAGATTTAGGTATCATCGTGGATAACACGTTGAAAGCCTCCGCCCAGTGTGCAGCGGCGTCTAAGAAAGCAAATAGAATGCTAGGAATTATAACGAAAGGAATGGAGAATAAAATAAAGGATATTATAATGTCTCTGTATTGTTCCTTGAATGTTGTGTACAATTCTGGTCACCGTATCTTAAAAAGGATATAGCGGAATTAGAAAAGGTACAGAGAAGACCACCAAAATGGTAAAGGGTTGGAAGGATACCCCTATGAGGAGAGGCTCAAAAGGTTAGGGCTCTTCAACCTGGAAAAGAGATGGCTGAGGGGAGATATGATAGAGGTCTATAAATTAATTAAAGGTTGGAATGGGTAAATGTTGATCAATTGTTTACACCATCAAAAAGTAAAAAGACTAGGGGACACGCAATGAAGCTACAGTATAACCCATTGAAGACTGAGTGAAAAAATATTTTCTCTTATTAATGTGCAATCAAACTCTGGAATTCATTACCAGAGGATGATGTAAAAGCTGTTAGTGTAGCTGGGTTTAAAAAATGCATGGGCAAGTTCCTGAAGGAAAGGTCCATAATCCATTACACAGGTACACTAAAAAAAAATTTATTTAAACTGCCTCTAATGTTTCGATTGATTTTTACGTTTTTTGGTGCGCTGAATCCAAATCTGGTAACCAATTTGCTCCATCACGTACAGATGTTTTGCTACATTGGGTTAGCAGTTTGAGGTGAACGTTTCAGATTGAGTGCGATCGAGATAAAAGTTTCTTGGATGAATTCTTTATACTAATTGTTTAGTAGTTATTCAAATAAGAATAAAGAAAATTGTAACAAGGCAGCACATAAGAATAGAGTAATGTCAACAAAACACACTGTGATGGTAGCAAAATTATCTGCACTTAAAACAGCCACATACATGTGCACAAACATTGAGCATATAAGAGCGAGGTTAGACACAAAGCAAAGCAAAGAAATGTGCAAAAAATGTTGTACAGGTATGTATGTAAGAATAGAAAACGCAAACCGCACCATTGCAATACATGAAGACAAACACCCGATGGTCTGAAAATAAAATTCTAATAAATGAGATCCGACACTGTGGTAATAACTAGCAAATTTTTATTTCAAAGTTTAGTAAAAACACGATATTTGTCAACACAGTTTCGATTTTAAAGTCATTCTTGGGTCAATCAATCTCCTGGTGGGCCCGTTTCTTCTTCCCCCGAATGCTTCTCTTGGTGCGCTGCTTGGCATATTTTTCATCTGGGGTTTCCCGCAGCAGCAACCAGCAGAAATCAGCCATCATAGTGGTGTTCCATCTTCCTTGGTACCTTCTCTCTGCGTCCTTGATGTCCTGGTGAAACCTTTCACCTTGTTCTTCACTGTACGCCCCCAAGTTTTTGGGAAAGTAGTTCACATGGGAGTGCAAGAAATGGACTTTCAGGCTCATGTTACAGCCTTGTTCTTTGAAGGCATTGAGCATCCTGGCAACAATATCCTTATAGTTCTCATCCCGCCTGTTCCCCAAGAATTTGAGAACAACATCCTTGAAGGAATCCCAGGCTTCTTTTTCCTTCTCAGACATCGTTTCAGCGAATGCTCCATCTGAAATGAGTTTCCTTATATCAGGGCCAACAAACACTCCTTCCTTTAGCTTTGCTTCAGAAAGTCGGGGGAACTTTGAGCAAAGGTACCGAAAGCACTCACCATCTTTTGGAAGGGACTTGATGAATTGCTTAATGAGACCCAACTTAATATGGAGAGGTGGTAATAGAATTTTATCACGAGGGTACCAAGCTCTCATGAAGAACATTTTTCTCACCGGGTCTCAAATACTCCCGAATTGGCCAGTCTTTTTTCCCCCAGTGTAGGTCGCGGGCCCGGCTATCCCATAAGCAAAGGAAGCAGGGATATTTGGTGAAACCGGATTGCTGCCCTAATAGCAGGGCCGGATTTACGTATACGCCATGTACGCCATGGCGTAGGGCCCACAACCGGCAGGGGCCCCCAAAAAATAGAACCAGGTTTTTTTTTTCAACTCGATTAAAAAAAAAACCTGGTGGCTGCCGCCGCGGGGCCCCCTCTGCTGCCGCGGGGGCCCCGTCTACAAGCTGGGCTGGGCTGGGCTGGTCTGGTCTGGTCTCCCTCCCTCCCGGCTGCGAGAGACGCGAAGATAGAGCGTCTCCTCGCGTCTGTGTTAAGCCCGCAGGGGCTGATGGGATTTCCCATCAGCCCCTGCGGGCTTAACACAGACGCGAGGAGACGCTCTCCCTTCGCGTCTCTCGCAGCCTGCAGCGAGGGAGGGAGAGAGACCCGACCGGACCCGACCTGACCGGACCCGACCAGCTGGTAGACGGGGCCCCCGCGGCAGCAGAGGGGGCCCCGCGGCGGCAGCCACCAGGTTTTTTTTAAATTAAATTTTACTTTAGGCCGGGGGGGGGGTAGGCGTCCCACCCCCCCCCCCCCGGCCTAAAGTAAAATTTAATTAAAAAAAAAACCTGGTGGCTGCCGCCGCGGGGCCCCCACTGCGGCCCCGGGGGCCCCCTCTACAAGCTGGTCGGGTCCGGTACGGTCGGGTCGGGTCCGGTCGGGTCTCTCTCCCTCCCTCGCTGCAGGCTGCGAGAGACGCGAAGATGCGTCTCTCGCAGCCTGCAGCCTGCAGCGAGGGAGGGAGAGAGACCCGACCGGACCCGACCCGACCCGACCCGACCAGCTTGTAGACGGGGCCCCCGCGGCGGCAGCCACCAGGTTTTTTTTTTAATTAAATTTTACCTTAGGCCGGGGGGGGGGTAGGACTGGTAATGGGCTATGGGGGGGGGGGTAGGACTGGTAATGGGCTATGGGGGGGGGGTAGGACTGGTAATGGGCTATTGGGGGGGCTGGAAATGGACTGGGGGGGGTAGGGCTGGTAATTGGCAATTGCGCGAGCAGGGGCTCCAAAAGCACTGTGGGGGGAAGGTAAGGTAATGGGTTATTGTGGGGCTGGGGCTGGAAATGGGCTGGGCTGGGGGGGGTTAAGGCTAGAGGTGGGCTGATGGGGTTAGGACTGGTAATGGACTGTGGGCTGTTGGGGGGGGCTTAGAACTGGCAATGGGCTTTGGGGGGGTTAAGACTGGTAATGGGCTGTGGGCTGATGGGGGCTGTCTGGTAATGGGCTATGGGGGGGGGCTAGGACTGGAAATGGGCTGGGGGGTTAAGACTGGAGGTGGGCTGATGGGGTTAGGACTGGTAATGGGCTGTTGGGGGGGGGGTTAGAACTGGTAATGGGCTTTGGGGGGGTTAAGACTGGTAATGGGCTGTGGGCTGATGGGGGTTGTCTGGTAATGGGCTATGGGGGGCTAGGACTGGAAATGGGCTGGGGGGTTACAACTGGAGGTGGGATGATGGGGTTAGGACTGGTAATGGGCTGTGGGCTGATGGGGGGGGGTAGGACTGGCAATGGGCTATGGGGGGCTGACTGGAAATGGGTTGATGGGGTTAGGACTGGAAGTGGGCTGATGGGGGGTTAGGACTGGTAATGGGCTATAGGGGGGGCTTAAACTGAAAATGGGGTGATGGGGGGTTAAGGACTGAAAATGGGGTGATGGGGGGTTAAGGACTGAAAATGGGGTGATGGGGGGTTAAGGACTGTAAGTGGGGTGATGGGGGGGCTAGGACTGGAAATGGGCTGATGGATGGCTAGGACTGGAAATGGGCTGATGCAGGGACTAGAAGGGAATGGATGCTGGGTGAGGCTGGAACTAGAAGGGAGCTGATGTTGGGGGAGGATTAGAATGGGATGGGGCTGGAAGAGTAAAATGGAGAAGGGAAAAATATTTTGTGTGGGAGGGATAAAAAATCTACAATTGGCCGGGTATTGGGAGAGTAAGTGGGGATTGAGGATGGAGGGGTAAAATTTGAGTGGATGAAATAGGAATGAGGAAAGAGCAAAAGGAGAAAGATTAGTATGTTAAAGCAGATGGAAAAAAATCTAGAAGAGAGAAGAAAGGACAAATGGACAGCAGACGATGGAGAGTTAGCAGAAGACACGAAGAAACCAGAAGAAAGTGGCTGGAGCAATTGCAGCTGAAAAAAATGCACAAAAGGTAGAAAAATATCTCTTTATTTTGAATTTATTAATTGGAATATGTCAGCTCTGGTAAATGTGCATCATTAACATCTGTGCTTTGTTTAGTACAAGAGCAAATTAATGTATTGTTTTATTTCTACAGTGTTGTACATTCCAAGTTAGGCTTTTGGGATTCCCAGTTTAATTATTGTCTTCCTATTTCTAAATTGTGATTACTTGTTTGGTGATGGTCTATGTTCTGCATGTGTAACTGAGCTGAGGTGTTCTGTTTATATAATTCCTATTTGACATTGCCACTTGTTCTCTTTCCCCAGTAGGTCATGTATTGTTGTTCTCTGAAATGTATTGGTTTAATATTTGCAGTGTTGCCTTTTGATTGGTAGAGTATGGTGCTTTGTGAGTCCTGGTAGTGCTGTTAGGATACGGCGGGTTTACTATGGGCAGTGTTTGTAGTAGTTCCTAATGTGTCTGGCAGTTGGCACTGGATTATAGTAATGTAGAAATCTTTTAGTCTTTCTTTATCCATACACTCATTAAGAGGCATGTTTACTAAAAGTTAGTATATGGTAACATTATGCAAATATTTATGCAAATGAGGCCCCTTATGCAAATGAGGTCCGCACCCCCCTTGGGCCGCCCCTGCTGGGGGCCCACAATTTTTGTTGGCGTAGGGCCTCACTCAAGGTAAATCCGGCCCTGCCTAATAGCATGGATAGAATTTTAAAGTCTCCACAAATCATCCACTTATGCTCATCATAACGAATCTTCTGAAGAATCAGGGCCAAATTCTCGTATTTTTCTTGGAGAATAACAGAGTGAGCAATAGGAACTGAAGCGAATGTGTTGCCATTATGAAGAAGAACACCTTTTATGCTGTCTTTTGACGAATCAATGAACAGCCGCCATTCAGCAGGATCATACTTGAGTTTAAACTTTTCCATCACTCCGTATATATCGTTGCAAAATACCAAATCTTCCTCTTTGCTGAAATACTTCAAAAATTGTGTCTCGCGGTTGCGGTACCAATAAAAAGTTGTTCCTGGTGACAATAGATTTTTCTGTTTAAGCCGAGAACCTAGCAGTTGGGCAGCATCTTTTGGGAATCCTAAATCCCGGACTAAATCATTCAATTCAGCTTGAGAGAAAAGTTCAGGTTTCGGATCTGGTTCAGTTTCAAACTCGGAAGTACTGGACTCATCGGGAAAAGCCATCTGATGAGTCTCATCATGATCAGAACCGTCCACACAAATATGATCCAAAAATTTTGGTGGTTCAGGCACAGGTACTTCGTTGCTATGAGGCATAGGCCTAATTGCTGAGAGAAGGTTGGGGTAACTTATTACGTTCTTATTTTTTAAGTTGTATCCCTTCACAATGCAAGAGCAAAAATAGCAGTCACTGCTGTGGTCTCTTTGTTCACGCCACATCATAGGTATTCCGAAACGAAATGCTTGTTTTTTACCTTTCATCCATAAGCGTAGATCTTCCTTACATGTCTTGCACACTTTGTGAGGAGCCCACGGTTTGTCTTGATCGCCTAACTTCAAACCGAAATAGGCGAAATATACTTTTTTAATAAATGCAGAAATGTTCCTCTGCCGCTTTTTCACGGTATATTCCCCACAAATAAAACAAAAACTGTCCGGAGAGTTGACGCAACCTCTGGCTCTGTGAGCCATCACAAATACACAGCACTGCAAACTACAACTGTAGTGAACCACTTCGGAATAAAGCTGGATTACGACTGAGCAAACAAAAGGTAGTAATGAACTTGCAAGAAACTGAAATTTGACAGGAACGTTCATGTCGCAACCACCGTGTTTGAGCGAGCGAACGAGGCGAGGCGAACAGGAAAGAACATGCGCCAGCGCGAGTACTGGATTTAGCCCCCCGCCTCCCAATTGTCCTGTTAATGTATAAAATGAATACAAAACACTCTAAAATATCATGAGGGAATGTTTCTAGTTAGTTAACCATTACAACCTCTATTTTGGGCCAAGAAAATAAACTGCAGTCAGCTAAAAAGAAATTATGTGAACATTCCTTATATGGGTAAGAAATCTAATTTTGCAAGAAAACGTGACGTGATGGAACATTTTGGCTATTTTTCCTGGATTCAGCACCCCAAAATCTATAGGAATCAGTTGCAAAACTGGAGGCAGTTTTTTGGTAGTGTACCTGTGTTATTAAAGAGGACATGAGAAATCCACTGCTTGCCCCCTGTGTGTCTTTTTGGGAAACTGCTAGGTTCTTGTGACCTAGATTGGCCACTGTTGGAAACAGGATACTGGGCTTGATGGAGCTTGGTCTGACTCAGTATGGCATTCTTATGTTCTTAACCCAACTCTGACAACAAGGTTTAGTGACTTCAAAGTCGTGTTGTTTAAACACTGAATACTGATGTACTTTTTTTTTAATCTATTATTATAGCCTCAACAACATATGGGAGGTATTATCTTCTCTGTTAAGTTTGTTAAATTAAATGAGCACTTTACCATCTTTTCTTGCCATTACAATTGTGCTGTAAAGTCAAAGTGAACTTAATAGTGTTTTGAGGTACAACAATCCCTCATGGTTATCAATTTACGCAGCAAATGCAAATTGTTATTCAATAAATAAATAAAGTTTTACAAAAGGCTACATTCAGTGCCAGCTAAATCATTTAAATCCCGTACGCAGAGGGAAGCCCTCTCCACTTCACTGAATAGCAGAGAAATGAATTGACTTATAGGTATGAAATAAGGAGAACGATTTTTTTCCCATCGAATGATAAACAGGGCTTGTCTGTTGTGGAAGTCTTAGCTCTGCATGGCGTCGTCTTGGCCGCACATCTGATCATTCGTTTACCTCCCTTCACCTTTTCCAGCGCCGGCGGAATAAAGTTGAACCTCTGCAACTGTTCAGGAGAGAGACTGGAGCAATGTGATTCTGAACTGCCTTCGTCCCTTTTTGCACCATATTTAATTTATTTGTACAAGTATTTGCTGCGCCGCTCAAGATCCAGGTTTGCAAAGTACTTAAAAGGCAGCAGAAAAGAAAGGCATGATGCTGAGAAGACAGGACACAAAAGGCTGAGAAATGACAAGCTGTGAGAGGGGAAGCAACTTAATGGGTGCATAGAACAACGCGGCACCCAGAGGAAATTATCCTAATCCTGCCATAGGCCATGCATGCAAAGCAGTGAGGTTTTCAATCCTGCCTTACATTTCAGGAGGGACATCTTAATCCTGAATTCCAGCGGGAGCAAGTTCCAAAATAAAGGGCTCAAAAAGTACCTTGGGCACGATATGCAGTGCTGGCAACTAGTGCTGCTAATATGGCTAGCCTCTGGCATGGAATAGCCAAGCTGCCCGGATTGCCATGAAGCGAACCAGGCAGTGGTGATATTCAGCCACTGCCCATTTAGCTAGTCCAAGGTTCCGTCCTTGACTTCCGCTGCGTGTCGCTAACTGGGCAACGGTGACACTGAACCCCTGATCGGTTAGCGACGGGTGCCGCACTGGAACGCCCACGGCACCCTCCGATGCTAACTGATGTAGCATTGGGGCTTATAGCAGCAGCACCGTTGGCTATTCGCAGCACTGACTAAATTCTGCAACAGCATTTACACGGTTTGCCGGTCTGCAAACCCTGTAAATATCTTTGAATATCCTTCCCCCACTCGTGTCTATCAATCCAGGAGGTTAAAAAGATTAATATTCCACACTTTGGTTTTGTCTCCAGTTAGTGTTATTTTTATTGTGAAATCTAAAGACAGAAAGCACACATTTTATTAGAGCATAGCTCACGGATATGACAGAACATTTTGTACCAGAACATATTAGTGGCTTGGTCTTTGTAAAGTTCGAAACAATAGATTATGCACCCTGAGCTAGTGATTTTAAAACAGGGCACCTGTAAAATTTTCCAAATTAATGCATAGTTTATAAAGGTCATCACCAAATGATCCAAAATTGAAGACAGAAATCACGTAAATACAGACCTCAAAGAGCTCTTAAAAAATAAACCATTTGTTAAATATAGAAATATTGAATGAACCATCAGAAAGATAAGTTTTCCAGATTTTATGCAGGCAAATCTGGGACATTTATTAAAAGTGTGTTTGGGGGGGGAGGAGGGTCACCTTAGTTCAAGGTTTGAGCAACATGGCATGAAGGAGGGAAGATGAGACATTACCTTGCCTCCCCCCGTCCTTTACTTGAGAAAAACATTATCACGTACTGTGTAAGCAAAGAAATAGAAGCAGTGACGCATTTCCCCAGTACCATGTGAAATATAAAGATAATGGATGTAAATTCTAAACACTGACATATTCTGATCACTAAATTGAAAATATATTTTTTTTTCTACCTCCTCTGTCCCCATTTCTGGAATCGGGGCTAGGTGGCTGCCAAACAAGTGGGAGTCAGTGACACGGCTTTAAAATGAGGGACTGTCCCTGAAATCAGGGGCATCTGGTAACCTTAATAAAGAGACCTTACTCAAGCAGACCCAACCAGGCTTTAGGGTGAACTTAATCCTTCATATAATCAAAGGTCCAATAAAACCATTTTCTAAAGTTCATTCTCCATATCCGTTCCTTATATCATCAAATATTATTTAAACTATTAATGCTCCTCCTCTTTTGTGTGATTTTTCACTATATAATCTCGAAACCTAGTGCTTCATATATCATATAAACCTTATTTATCGGACTATTATATTATGATCAAACATGATATCATGTTTGAAATATTTCACTGTGTTCTGTTTTTCCTTCATTCTTGATGAGCTAAATAAATCTTTCCATCACTGTCGCTGTATAACACAGATAGCTGTCAGCAGTTCTTTAGCTCAAACCAGGTGGCTACATCAACCAAAAAAAGGCTGCTTTCATATCAACCATTCATTTACTGCAATTCAAATCAGTGTCGCCCATTCAATATCTTCATTAAGCCCTTCAAAATTGTGTTCAGAGAGAAAATATCGAGTATTGCTCCCTATAATTCAGTTGTTTATCATGATCTAACCTCACCAGTCAATTTCCAACATAGTCTCTAATCCTCTTCTTTTTACACAAGTGGAAGCCGATTCCAAACTGTACACGCCTGGGCCATGTGCATGCCGAAAACTTGGACGAGGCCAAGTTGGACCTGATTCCGCAACTGTGAGATCTGTACACACTCACAATTGTGGAATCGGGAAGATAGACGGCCCAGCGTGCACCGTATTCTGAGGTGGGAGACACCTCCAAGGCTGCCCATCCCCACCACACAACGCTCCGGCTGGTGTGCTTGCGCATTGGCGTCCTGTTGCCATGGCACTGACACATCCATCCGGCAGCACAGATTGCCCTGCCCGACGGTGGCCCCTGCACACTGCCGTCTGACTGTCAGCGGGGGCCCTCAAGACCTGGACCAGATGGCAGGTGCTGTAGCGCAGCATTGCCATGGGGTATAGGGGGCTGCAGCCTACTAGCTGCACAGCGCCCAGCACTTATGTTCTACTGTCGGGGTGGAATAGGCTGAATGTCCACGTTAGTGCCGGGGTGCTTACAGAGGCCTTTCCTGAATAGCTTCTGTACGTCCCGGACACTCCCTCGCTCTGCCCACTCTCGCCCACGTACAGCACTCCCTGTACAATCTCTGTGTATGTGTGAGAAGCGCTAGCGGTAGACTAGGGCTGAGCACGGGTTGGGCGTCCAGCCCGCACGGAGAACACCGTTATTTGGCGTTCGGAGTGACCCCCTTAGCATTTAGCTAAGATGTCTGGCCGAACGTAAGTCCTCTTGAATATCGATCTTTTGAATTCTGTATTGCCCGTTTGCAACTGTGATATGGCTGGAAGTTCATTCATTGTCAGACTTATTCTTTTATACGTTAAGATGCGCCATAGCCTCTACCTCTTACTATAAAAAAGATGTTTCAGTTAAGGTTGACAGAAGCATAGCAAGATGAGGACTGAGGTGTCCCTAGAGAGTATGACTTCCAAAACATGTCCTGTCAAGTTTTATTTAGTATACATTTGTATACTGCTACTTCCAGCAATCAGCAGTGGTTTTTGATTACAGATTGGAAATTGTCAAATCATGACAGGAAACTTTTGAGGTATGAACACATTGATTAGACAGGAAAGCACAGCACACAGAGAACATGGGCTATGGAGGGTTAAGTGGCTTGCCCAAGACCACAAGGAGCACCTGTGGGACTAGAAACCCCAGTCCTTCCGGCCCAAGGTTGCTGTCCTCTAGTGGGATTTGAACCACTGACCTTCTGGCCTGAAGTACCTTGACCCAACCACTAGGCTACTCCTCCACTCCACAGGATGACTATCCATGACATAAATTTTCATGCCATGGAGACTCAGTAAGTGCAGATTCATCTCATGCATATTCATTGTTGTTTGTCCTGAAAATCCAACTGGCCATGGGATCCTCAGTACACATTTAGAAAATCCTGCTATAAGGTAACATTTAAGTGGTGACATCAAGTAATCGATGATAGAAAAAAAGGCAATTGGTCCACCCATTCATTCCTGTGTACACAGCAAGAATATATCTCAGCTGTTTAAGCAACATGCAATGCAACCATAAAACCACTGGCTCAACAAGAAAACCTTGCACAGAACAGCAAGAATTCTACTTTAATAGGCAACATGATGTGGGACAGGTAAGGGGGACTGGTTGTTGGTTATCTATGGGAATTTGCATGTGTAGGCATCTGTTGAAAGTAGTCAAATTGTTGCTGGGCAGACTGGATGGGCCGTTTTGGTCTTTATCTGGTGTCATTACTATGTTGAGTATTGTAGGATATTAGTCAGTTTTTAGGGATACGCATTTGTTATTGTGTTTTATGCAATTTCTTGATGTACTGCCCAGGCTGAAGGACATCAGAGCAGTTTACAGTCACTACAAGCAGGTACTAGATACATTCCCTTGTCCCCAAAGGGCTCACAATCTACATGTGTACCTGAGGCAATGGAGGGTTAAGTGGCTTGCCCAAGGCCATAAGGAGTGCCTATAGGACTAGAAACCCCAGTCCCTTCAGCCTGAGATTGCTGTCCCCAGGTGAGAATCTAGTCCCTGGCCCTCCGGCGTGAGGTACCGTGTCCTAACCACTAGGACACTCCTCCCTCCTTGTGCAACCAATTTGTTATGGTGCCTTTAAAAATGTATTGTTCAGTAAATTAATTTAGCACACATTAACCTATGATTTAACATACATCATGCCAATTAGCATACTTTAAAAGTTCTGAGCGATTGCGCCCGCATTCCAGCACGTGCTGTCATCTACGTTAGTATTTTATAAAGATGACTAGGCACCTACTTATCTTTATAAAATAGGAGCTATGGAGACACCTCTGTAGGTTGCCTACCCATGGCGCACTGTGATAAAATTACCATCTTATTGCTGACTAAAATGGTTTGTTGGTTAGAGCAGCAGGTTGAGAACAAGCCAAGCCAGTGTTCATAGCTTCCTCTTACTGATGCTCTCTATAACCTTGGACAAATCACTTAGCCTGTCATTTCCCCAGGTACACAGGTTAAGAAAAAATTGGTTAGTTTTTGTTTTTTCTCGAATTTTCCCCAGTTTTCAGGTATTTTTGGGCTAGTTTCAAATAGTAATTTTAATGTGGAATTTCTAATGCACGCTAAATTGAGCTAATACATACTAAATGATTAACTAAGGGTGTACTAAGTTGATTAGTATGCATTGAATCAATTTAGCCTGCACTAAACCTTTTATGGCACAGTAACAAATGCACATCTCTACATACCGTACTTGAATTGTAACTTACTTGTGCACTAGTTTGGAAAAATAGGTAATTAATTAAATCCCAAATCCACATCAATACCCTTCAGCTCTCTGTTTCTTGATAGGGGCTTCTAAACATTATCGCTCATCCGCTTGAAGTCAGCTTCTTCACTCTCAGAATCCTAACCTCAGGACTTCTTAATGCCTTATTCATGTCGTCGTGAGTAGGCTCCAGTTCATATCCAGTAGCCTGATGTTGATTTCTAGTAGACCTTCCCTTTGCATGCCATCCTCTTCTTGTATCTGAATTTACTTTGGTTGCTTGTGCTGGAGGTCTGTATAATATCACCAGACACATAAGAATTTTTGGAGGAGGATTTGCAGGGCAACCCAAAGTAATTTAACTTATGTTTTCTTTCCCTTTATTTCCATGGCTACTACTGCGTTATCCTTTGAAAAGATACTTTTCTCCTTCTTTTCTCTGCTTTGTTTCTTCTGATCAGGTTAGCCTGCGATGGCCAAATTTGAATCCTAGTTTGCATTATACAAAACCTAGGTGATTGCATTATGTATGGGGATGATTTTAAAAACTACCAGATTGTGGTGGGGGAGGATGGAATGTGCGTGCCACTTTTCGCTATCCCCTCCTTTCTGTAACACGGGCCTATCCCACTTCTATTTCTCCCTCCCATTAGTCTTCCTCTTTTTCTCCCTGAATCTCATAACGGCCTCCTTAAGGTTCACTTTATTTACCGCAACTGCCTTTGTTTGAGGGTGGGGACAATTTGTGTCGAAATGTCAGTCTAAGTAAGACTTGAAGCAACAGTTAAGGACCATAGGTGTAAATTTTCAGAAAGCTGCTGAGTGGCTCAGATATGAAGTTATTTTTTACAGTAAACCTACCTCCCTCATCTTTAAGCAGGTTCTCTATGGTCCTCAGTCCTTTCTTACCCTGTGGGCACATCCTCCATGTCCCCCAGAAACCCCTCTCTTCAAAATAGATCTTATGTGGCCCTGGCTTCTCTTGCCACCCAGAACAGATCATGTTGCTGAGACCCCTCCCATTCCCTAACATCCTTCCCCTCCCTCAGGAATCTTTGCTTACTGTTCCGGAAGGTTCCTGTCTGCATCAGTATGGTGGAAGTGAAAACCCTCCAGCTGGAACTGCTGCTCAGTGCTGAATAATGACGATGATGATGCCACCTTTCAGCACTTCATCATAATATACACATGGTTGAAACACCAGTAGACAGCATCATTCTGCAGTGCCTAGCAAGAAAAATGTTTCCCTTCTGCCAGTGAAAACAGGGACCCTTCAAAATTCTAGGTGATGAGGGGACAGAGTCTCGGCAACAGAACATTTGCTCATTGGTGAGAAGGGATTAAAGGACATGGAGGATGGCCAAAACACAGCTGCTTATTCTTTCCTTCAAAACCTTATCCCCTTTAAAATCACCATAAATAATACTACTATCCTACTGGTTTCATCAATTGCTAACCTTAGTGTCCACTTGACTTCTCTCTTTCCTTATCTGCACAGTCCTTCCTTATCGGCACAAATCACCTGGACCAGATGTTATACATCCTAGGATGTTGAAAGAACAGAAATATGAGATTGAAGAACTACTGTAATCTGTGAGCTATTGTTAAAATCATCTGTAATACCAGGAGATTGGCAAATGGCTAATGTAATGCCAATTTTTAAAAAGGGTTCCAGGGGTGATCCGGGAAACTACAAATTGGTGAGATGTCAGTACCGGTTTTAGCCAAGGAAGGTCTTATCTTACTAATCTTTTATATTTTTTTGAAGGCGTGAATAAACCAGTAGACAAAGGTGGGTCGGTCGATGTAGAGTATCTGGATTTTCAGAAAGCCTTTGACAAGGTCCCTCATGAGAGACTCTTGGCGAAATTAAAAAGTCATGGAATAAGAGAAAGTGTACTATTATGGATCAGGAACTGGTTAAAAGATAGAAAACAGAGAGTAGGGCTAAATGGCCAATCTTCCCAGTGGAGAAAGGTGAATAGTGGAATACCCCAGGGATCTGTGCTGGGTCCGTTGCTTTTTAACATATTTGTAAATGACCTGTAAATTGGTAGAGGGGTTGCTCTCTATGTTAGAGAGGGCATTGAGTCAGAAAGGATTAAAGTTTTGCAGGAAACAAAATCTGCTGTAGAATCTATATGGATTGAAATTCCATGTAAAAGGGGGAAGGCAATGGCAGTGGGGGTGTACTATCGAGCGCCTTGCCAGAATGACCAAATGGATGATGAAATGCTCAAAGAAATCAAGGAAGCTAACAAAAGTTACAGTGCAGTAATAATAATGGGTGATTTCAACTACCCCGGTATCGACTGGGTCAGTGTCACGTCAGGACATGCTAGGGAGATAAAGTTCCTAGATGAAATAAATGACTGCTTCTTGGAGCAGCTGGTTCATGAACCGACCAGAGGGGAAGCCATATTAGACCTAGTCCTTAGTGGAACACCAGATCTAGTGCAAGAGATAAGGTTGTTGGGGCCACTTGGCAATAGTGATCATAGCATGATCGCCTTCGATTTAATTAGTGGAGGAGGGATAGTAAGGAAATCCACAGTACTACCTTTTAACTTTCGAAAGGGAAACTATGATAAAATGAGGAAAACAGTTAAGAAAAAACTAAAAGGAGCAGTTGCAAAGGTTAAAGATGTACATCAGGCTTGGCTGTTGTTGAAAAATACTATCTTGAAAGCCCAGACCAGCTGTATTCCACGCTTTAAGAAAAGTGGAAGGAAGTCCAAAAAACTGCCAGCATGGTTTAAAGGTCAGGTCAGAGAGGCTGTTGTTGCCAAAAAAGCATCTTTCAGGAAATGGAAAAAAGAGCCAAACGACGAAACCTGGAAACAGCACAAGCACTGGCAAGTCAAATGCAAGGCATTGATAAGGCAGGCAAAGGGAGAATTTGAGAAGAAGCTTGCTGCGGAAGCAAAAACGCGAAGTAAAGACCTTTTCAAGTACATTCGTAGCAAAAAACCTGTGAGAGAGTCAGTTGGTCCATTAGATGATAAAGGGGTTAAAGGAGCACTAAGAGGCGACAAGGCGATAGCGGAGAGATTGAATGAATTCTTTGCTTCAGTCTTTACTGAGGAAGATATAGGGATGTTACCCATGACTGCAGTGGTATTTAAAGGTGCGGAAGAATTGAAGGAAATATCGATACATCGGGAAGATGTATTACAACTATTAGATAGACTGAAGAGTAGCAAATCACCTGGGCCAGATGGTATACATCCAAGGGTGTTGAAAGAACTGAAATACGAGATTGCAGACCTGCTATTAGTAATCTGTGAACTATCATTAAAATCATCTCTAATACCTCAAGATTGGAGGATCGCCAATTTTTAAAAAGGGTTCCAGGGGTGATCTGGGAAACTACAGACCGGTGAGCCTGACATCAGTACCGGGAAAAATGGTAGAAACCATCATAAAGAATAAAATTACTCAGCATGTAGATAGTCATGACCTAATGGGAGACAGCTAACATGGCTTTAGACAAGGAAGATCTTGTCTTACTAATCTGTTATGTTTTTTTGAAGGAGTGAATAATCAGGTGGACAAAGGTGAGTTGGTTGATATTGTGTATCTGGACTTTCAGAAAGCCTTTGACAAGGTCCCTCATCAGAGACTTTTGGCCAAACTAAAGAGTCATGGGATAGGAGGCAGTGTACTATTGTGGATCAGGAACTGGTTAAAAGATAGAAAGCAGAGGGTAGGGCTAAATGGCCAGTTTTCCCAATGGAGAAAGGTGAATAGTGGTGTACCCCAGGGATCTGTGCTGGGTCCGCTGCTTTTTGACATATTCATAAATGACCTGGAAAGTGGAATAACGAGTGAGGTTATCAAATTTGCAGATGACACAAAACTATTTAAAGTTGTTAAAACCCAAGAGGATTGTGGAAAATTGCAAGAGGATCTTGATAAATTGGAAGACTGGGCATCAAAATGGCAGATGAAATTTAATGTGGACAAGTGCAAGGTTATGCACCTAGGGAAGAACAACCCAAACTATGGTTACACGATGCAAGGTTCCACATTAGGAACCACCACCCAGGAAAAAGATTTAGGCGTCATTGTGGATACCATGTTAAAACCCTCGGCCCAGTGTGCAGCAGCGGCCAAGAGAGCAAATAGAATGCTAGGTATGATAAGGAAAGGGATGGAAAATAAAACAAAAGATATTATAATGCCTCTATATCGTTCCATGGTGAGACCGCACCTTGAATATTGTGTGCAATTCTGGTCGCCGTATCTTAAAAAGGATATAGCGATTTTAGACAAGGTTCAGAGAAGAGCCACCAAAATGGTAAAGGGGATGGAAGGATACTCCTATGAAGAAAGGCTGAAAGGGTTGGAGCTCTTTAACCTGGAAAAGAGACGGCTGAGGGGAGATATGATAAAAGTCTATAAATTAATGAACGGAGTGGAACGGGTAAACGTATATCGATTGTTTACCTTATCAGAATATAGAAAGACTAGGGGACATGCAATGAAGCTACAGGGTAAACTATTTAAGACTAATAAAAGAAAATATTTTTTCACTCAACGTGTAATCAAACTCTGGAATTTGTTACTGGAGGATGTAGTAAAGGCTGTTAGTGTAGCTGGGTTTAAAAAAGGTTTGGACAAGTTCCTGGAGGAAAGGTCCATAAACCATTATTAAGAAGGGACCCAGGATATCAATGCTTGAACCAATACAAGCATTGTGGAACCTGTGTCCCTTGGGGAAACTGCTAGGTACATATGACCTAGATTGGCCACTGTTGGAAACAGAATACTGGGCTTGATGGACCTTGGTCTGACCCAGTATGGCATATCTTATGTTCTTATGTTCTTAAATGGGAATAACGAATGAGGTAATCAAATTTGCAGATGATACAAAAGTATTCAAAGCTGTTAAAACCCAAGAGGATTGTGAAAAATTGCAAGAGGACCTTGATAAATTGGAAGACTGGGCATCCAAATGGCAGTTGAAATTTAATGTGGACAAGTGCAAAGTTATGCACCTAGGAAAGAACAACCTAAACTATGGTTACACCATGCAAGGTTCTATATTAGGAACCACCATCCAGAAAAAAGATTTAGTTGTCATCGTTGATACCACATTGAAACCCCCCGCCCAGTGCACAGCAGCAGCCAAGAAGGCAAATAGAATGCTAGGAATAATAATGAAAGGAATGGAGAATAAAACAAAGGATATTATAATGCCTCTGTATCCTTCCATGGTGTGACCGCACTTTGAATATTGTGTGCAATTCTGGTCACCGTATCTTAAAAAGTATATAACAGAATTAGAAAAGGTACAGAGAAGAGCCACCAAAATGGTAAAAAAAGATGGAAGGATATCTCTATGAGGAGAAACTTAAAAGGATAGGGCTCTTCAACCTGGAAAAGAGACATCTGAGGGGAGATACTATATGATAGAGGTCTATAATGAATGGAATAGAACAGGTCGTAGATTGATTGTTTATGCTATCAAAAAGTAGAAAGACTAGAGGACATGCAATGAAGCTATAGTGTCACTCATTTAAGACTATAATAAGAGAAAATAGTTTTTCCCTCAACGCGTAATCAAACACTAGAATTCGTTACCGGAGGATGTAATAAAAGCTGTTAGTATAGCTGGGTTTAAAAAATGCTTGGACAAGTTCATGGAGGAAAGGTCTATAAACCATTATTAAAGAGGGCCTGGGAAATCCACTGCTTGCCCCAATACTAGTTTTGTGGAACCTGCGTGTCTTTTTGGGAATCTGCTAGGTTCTTGTGACCTGGATTGGCCACTATTGGAAACCGGCTACTGGGCTTGATGGACCTTGGTCTGACCCAGTATGACATATCTTATGTTCCTGTCTCCCTGAACATGTCACAAGAAAGTCTTACTGTCACCTTCCGCGTGGACTACTGTATTCTGCTCCTCCTAGGTCTACCGTTGAATGATCTTGCTTTGTTACAGCCTGTTCAAAATTTGGCACATGTCATGTCTACAGATCATGGAAACCCCTTTAGAAAATGCTACATTGGCTCACCATTCGCTTTAGAAAAAAATTAAAACACCTTATACTTGCCTATAATTTTATTCATTCACAGTGTTTCATTACTTCTCTTCTTCCCACTTATACTTCTCTTTGCCAGCTTTATTCATCAGACAAGCTATTCTTACTTGTAACCTTCTGCCTAACTGCTAAATCTCTACTACTATGAGTTCTAATCACTTTTTATAGCACTACCAGGCATATTCAGCTCTGTGCACCTACATAGAAGAGACACTCGCTGCTCAGTAGACCTTACAATCTGCACTTTCCACCTCGCTGTACTAGATGCCTGGAATAACCTTTCTGAATAGATACGGCAAGCTTCTTCTCTGGCTGGATTCAAATCCAGCCTAAAAACTCTGAGGCTGCTTTTAACATTTGAACCATAAATCTTTCTGTTCATGCCTCTCTCATCTTAATCAGGTAGTACTAGGGCTGAAACTCTCTGCCTAGCTACACCAATTAAAATAGGCTGTAATAACATACATAATCCAAATAGCGCTTCAAATATTTACTATCCCAAAATTATAATTAATGATCTTCATCTAATTCCTCATCTCTACCTACCTACTCCATTCTTCTCAGTCACATCTTTGCTGCCCTAACTCATATCCTATCATTGGTTTTTCTGTTGTGTTTTTTTGGCAAACTTGAGGTTTTTGTAAGCTTCAAGGAGTGGGGACTTTCCTATAAGTTTCTCTCTACGGAGTTGCTTACATCCTGGTATGTGCAATACAAATCATAGTACTTGTAGGTGCCTGAGTAGCTGTATAGTTAGAGTACCAGGCTAAGAACCAAGAAATCCCACTGCTGCTCCTTGTGGTTCTGGGCAAATGTGTTATGGTTAGAGTAGTGGGTTGAGAGCCAGGGACACCTGGTTCAAATCCCACTGATGTTCCTTGTGACCTTGGACAAGTCATTTAACCCTCTACTGTCTCAGGTACAAACTTAGATTGAAGGCCTCAGGGATAGGAAAATACCTACCGTACCTGAATGTAACTTGCATTGGCTAATACTGAAAAGGTGTAAGCTAAATCCAAATGAAAAAAAAAAATGATAATATTCTGTTCAGGAGATGGGAATCTGTGGGAAGAAATCTGGGTGTTGCAGAGAGTCTGTTTAGGAGGAGCGGGCGATTCTTGATCAGGAAAGGACAGGGCCGGCCCAACCACTAGGCAAACTAGGCAGCTGCATAGTGCAACAATTTCCAAAAGGCAGCAAAAGCAGGGCATTCAAAGCTAAATGATAGATTTTGACAATGAGAGAGGGTGTAAAGCTTCAAGTTCACCTAGGGCTCCAACACTTTGAACTCTAGGGCCGGCCCTGGAGAAGGGGAATGTAGCCCCCCACAAGGAGTTCAGTAGTGCATAGAGATAGCAGGCTAGGTTTAGGCTGTAAATCATCTTGACAACATCCTCTAGCAACAGTTTCCACAGCTTAATTATGCAATGGAAGAAAAAAAATGCCGTTCTCCACTTCTCAGGTAGAGGAGGGTAGTTTTATATAGCATTTTCCATATGTGAATCATGTTTTACATAGGGAAAAGGACTTTTATAAAATTCTGCGGGAGTACAGATGCAGACAAAATAGGTACAGAGACATTTAGCACCTACCTTTACTTGATCTGTGCATACACATACCTGGGGGCATAGTTTGGGTGGAATTGTGATGTAAGCACATATTTTATAAAACATGCATATTCATACATAGAGCATATGAGTGCATTTCAGCCTTCTTTGACGCAGATGTAAATTTATGCAAGTGCATTTCTGTGCTGCTGGAGATCATTAAATGAACATAGGCATCTACAGTATGTCGCCTTGATAAAATAGGCATTTTTAAAAACTGTTCACATAGACACCGAGTTATAAAATCAAACCCATATTGTGGCCAACTATCCTGTGCCTAGAGCAGGTCCTAGTTTTACTTCTGGGGTTCTGTATTTATTTTTGAGAATAACATAAATATGGTTCTCCTAGGCTTTTTATTCTTTTGTCAGTTGCTTGGATCCGTAACATGTTTTGTTTCTCTGTGCTGCTTCTTTTTGCTATATTTGATTAAAAATACTTCAATAAAAAATTATAAAATTGAATTGACAAATGATTAGTGAGAGCAATGCAGTTATATTCCCTAATTATTCCAATATGACTTCATAAAACTCCTTTGCTTATTAATTATAAGAGTTCCACTATGGAAATCAAGGTCTTTTGGAACCTTCATCTCAGAGTAGGGAGCAAATGATATTAAGAATACATATTAATTTTGTTAGAGCAATAACACCCTGCAAGGCATATCAGATTATCCTACAATTACACGTCTCTGTTGAAGTCACTGTGTGTCTCATATTATATCTCGGTTGCTACTGTTTGGCTCATCTACCACACAGACACACGCGCACAAAGGTGTGTGTGTGTTTATAGATTGTGGAGATACATAACCTATCGCATTTCCCCTAGTGTTCTAAGCTTCTAATCACATTCTAATGTAACTGTCTTGGGGCAGTTTCTCCAAAAGGGTTAGTTTTGCATGTACAATGACAGTCATGGATCTCACTTCTAAGCCAGGATATGTTGAGTACGATCTCAAATTTACTGCTAATGCTCAGCATAGCACTTGCATCGTGCCAAAGAGAGCTTTCTTCTGGAGTTTGTAAGATGAAACAGGTATGGTAATTTCTCAAGATGTGCTTGGAAATTCTTCTTTATCAAGCCTTTGGCTCCCAATACAATGGGAAATATTTCCGTATCTTTCTGCCATATTTTCTTGGTCTCAGACTGCATTTCTTGGTACTTCAGGATCTTCTGCCTTTCCATGCGATTCACAGAATAATCACTTGGTACTGACACTTCTATTATCAATGCCATTCTGATGTGTTTCTCCTTTACCACTATGTCGGGTTTCCTTGCGTCCACTTTCATATCCGTCAGAATGGGAATGTCCCAGGTGATCATAATCTCTTCATTCTCTGTAAGTCTCCTAGGGTCATGAGCCCAGTGCTTTTCAGGTACAGTGATGTTATAGGGTTTAAAGAGTTTCCAATGGATGAAGTATGCTACTTTGTTGTGCCTTGCTGTGTGGTCCTCACAGTTTATTCACCAGCTGTTTGGCAGACAAGAAAGCACACCAATCCTATGAGTTCTTTACTCAGCTGTTCTCTGCAGCTCATGGATTTTAAAGTATCAGGCTTCTCTTGGTGGAGACTGACAAAAAGCCAGGAGGCCCTTGGCACCTGACACTCTCATGCACTCCCTTCTCAAATAAATGAGTCCAGGCCAGAAATTCTGTTTTGAACCAAGGGTTTACTTAAACTTTAGGGTCACTGATCAGACATAGCATTAACAATTGGCATGAATAATGAATAAAAACCATGTTACAAAAACAGGTATTCTATCCTTTCTGTTAGGACATTTTATACCCCATTTCCTTTCCAAGTCTGCACCTAAATCTTGAGCATTTAGTTTTTGCCGCACCACTTTGTCCCTTTTTTCTGTATCATCCCTTGATACCTGTTCTCTGCCACTCATGTACTTTGACCAGTCCAGTTATGACTTTTCCACTCTCCTTTATCAGTGTCCTCCCCAGAGTTACCTGAGAGTGATGGTGCTGCATCCACAGTTTCTTGGATATGTGATGGATGATCACCCTCTGCTCTGGCATTTCTGGTATGCAGCTTCTGTTAGGTAGCTGCAGAAGATGCAATGGCCCCTGACTCCTGTGATCTAGAGAGGTTGGTGCATGCACACTTCTGGATCCTCTTAATAGGCTGAGCTCTCATCTGCCCCTTGGCAACAGTTTCAAGCCTATTCAGTCTCCTCTCTGGTCATGGTGGCTGGTGCAGAAACTCCTCCTTGCAAGATGATGGTTCTGACTGAGTGCTAGAGATACCTGACAATTAAGGGCAGACTCCTTTTACACCCTCATGATGCAATGGCCCAGGGCCAAAGGCAGAATTCTGCCTTTTATTAAACCAAAAGGGATTTTCCCTTCTAGAGGAATCTTCTTCCACTCTGGAATGACTGGCAGAAGGAACCTCCCTTGTTCTGGAAACTGCTGGCACACTCTGTCTCCATTTCTTGTAATATTTAGTAGGGACTCTGGATGGTATTACTGCCCGTAGTGCAGCATCCAAGTAATCTCTACACTAACAGGTTTTCTCCCGACTGTAAATGTTGTGTTTCTGTCTGTAGTTTACTCAAGAAGATGTAGCTGAGAGTCGGGATCAGCACTTGCTCATGTGTAGCAGTGGTGGGGCAGTTACACTATCAAAACTGAGCAGACTAGATATGCAGAAAGGAAATGGAAAAGGAGAATAGCAGGAAATGGACAGAGAAGTGGAAGGGTTCAATATGGAAGGGGTCGAAGGAGGGGGAAAGGTGGAAAATGAATGTAGGGTGCACTGGCAATAGTGGCTGCCTTACTTCCAATCTCTTTACCAACTAGCCATCAATGGTAAGTGGCATTTTCACCCAAATAACAGATTAAAACAACTGCCTATCAATAAGTTCCACAGAGGAAATGGATGTGTTATGAGACGGTGCACATTCTGATGGTGATTTTCATGTATGATTTGTTCTCCAGCAACTGAACATGGGGATTAGAACAGAACTAGACTGGTCATAGTACTATTTATTGAACTTCACAATTAAGATTGTATTATACAGTGCAACTTGGTGTATATTTATGCATGAAAGTTGTATGGACAGGTATATTGTAGTTATTTAGAGTCAGTGGTGATTTTCTGCAGCTGAAGAACTGTAGTCTAATATATGAAGACTTTGCAAAAAAAGCTTTTTTACCTGGTGAAATATGTCTTGTTGTTATACCAAACTCTGAATCATATTTAAACTTGCTGACTCTGGTGAAATTCACCGGAAGATGCATCCTTTCTCTGCCCTTCTACTGTCCGATCCAGTGTCTATCCCACACCTGCACTGGTGCCAGAGCAAGTTCTCATTTTGGGCCCCTCCACACTTCCACACAACACCCAGTGCTCTCACTTCACACTGCCTTCCAACACCCTCTGCGTTCATCCCACACATCTACTCCCCAACAGCCAGAAGGTCAACTGCAGTGCTGCCTATGAGAAAACATTCCCTGAGCTTTGACTTCCGCAGTTGCCCCTTCTCCTGGTTCTCTGCTTCTCCCCCTGGACTGTAGCTGGCAGCGACTCCTCTACAGACTACTTCATGAATATTTACATATGATGGGAACACGGACGGAGGCGATCTGCGGAAAAGCAGAGCCTGGCCTATAGACTGCCAGTGCTGCTGTGCAGGGAATGGGAACCGACCTCTGCTACACTAATGGAGCAGCCAGTCCATAGGCGCATACTGAAGCATGCCTCTACTTCTCTATCACTTGCTCTGTTAACAATCTCTCCCTTATATCGTATCAGAGGACAATGGCCAGAAGAGCTTGTATGTCTACTGATGTGTACATCAGCCATAACCTACAGAAGCACCATCTGCTCTAGATATATTACAGTTTGAGAGGGTCTCTAGATACATTTCTCCAAACCACCTTTATCAAGCTCTGCTTGAGGCTATCTTTGTTACCTTTTAGAGAAGAAATGAAGGTTTTGCCATAGCCATTGCCTCTTTTCAAACAAGTTGGCAAGGTCCAGTCCCAAAAGTACTGCATAGAGAGGTGCTGGTATTCTTTCCTGGCAGGACCTATGGGTAGTACCCTAGCTGCATCAGTAGAAGAGGGCAAATGAGAACAGCAAGCATGAGGTAGCTGCATATTACTCTCAGCCTAGCAGACCCAGACAGCACAATTAATGTACCACCAATGGAGGGTCAAGGACAGGTGGAAGAATGGACAGGACATTCAAGGCTTTTTTTAAAACTTCATTTTGAAAAGACTACTTTGAAACAGAGCCAAGACCTTTACATTTACCGGCCTGCCCAATAGATTGCAGAGGGATATAGAAGAACGACCTTTTCGGGAAGAAGATAAGAGCTGTGGAACATATCCAGAGTAGGAAGGAAATGGAAATGAGTGCTCTAGGCTGTACTTTCTTCATTGCTTCAAAGGCTGGGAAGCATAAAGTCAGAAGCGAGCCATGGTTGCTAGGTAGTATATCTGCCATCTAGCATGTAGCAACATCTTACAATGATTCTTTGGAGTCAATCAGGGCAAGGAAAGGGGTTTTTTTTTGTTTTGTTTTTTTTAGCATTTCTGCTGCTCCTCTGCCTGGCAGCCTCTTGCACTGACCTGATAGTATGCCAGCATACATGTAAACAATTTTTATTTTTACTTCAGGAACTGGCAGAGGAGGCCAACTGAAGCATTTCTGGCACACATGTTTTATTTCCTCCGTGATAAAGGCTGCAAAACCTAAGAAGGCCGAAGGCTAAGCCCTTAGTCCACTCCAATTATGAGCAGTTTTCAGACCGTGGACACCTGACAACAAATGAAGACATTAGCCCTCGAATTCATGACTTCCTGACCTTAATATAATTTATTTATTTAACTAAGTTTATTTATTTATTTAACAACCTTTATATACCGCGCTATTTGTTATCAGTGCGGTTTACATTTAACAAAAGGTTGCACAGTCAGAAGACTGTACTGTGCTTACATTATAACAGGAGTTTAAACTTGGAGCAACAGGGTAACTATAGACATATGTACAAAAACACAATTAGATTAGGTTGGAGTTTTATATACCGCTTTTCTACTAGTCAAAGCAGTGTACATTCAGGTACTGTATATTATATTTTTCCCTGTCCCTGAAGAGCTCACAATCTGTTTTCTGTACCTGAGGCAACAGAGGATTAAGTGGCTTGCCCAAGGTCACAAGGAACACCTGTGGGACTAGAAACCGCAGTCCTTCTGGCCCAAGGTTGCTGTCCTCTCTTGAAATGCATTGCTTCTTACATCAGCAAAGGCTAAGGGGGGGGGGGGGAGCTTTTACTAACAGGCGGAAAGATGTTGTACCTAACATGCCTATAATTGCTGAAATGATAGCGTGTTAGGTGCAACACCTCCATTTAACTGTTAGGGGTATGGAAAGCATTTCCCCGGCAGTTAACACAGAGCCTTGTCCCATAGCGCACACAGCACTAACTACACTGAGTTGATCACACCCACTCTACCCCTACCCTGCCTACTCGTGCCTCGGTGAAAAGCGGGATATAAATGCAGCTAAATAAATAAAATAATAAATAAATAATATGAGTTGCACAGTTAATGCAGGAATCATCCTGCACTGTCATGGCCCTGCGCTAGCTAGCAAAACGTGTCACAGTTCGCCTTTAGTGTGCACCTGAACACACACTGCCAACTAGCGTCCATTAGTGGAGGACTCCCCAAGTCAGTCATCCGGGCATTTGACTGATGGAATTTGGACATAAACAGATTCTTAGTTGTAGGAGAAACTGTACCAGGCAGTGATGTTTTTAGCAACTGTAAGAAACTGCATGAAGTTACTATGGTCTGAATATAAAGGCAGCTCTTCTATATTGTTCAAAAGAATAAAAGATGGTTTTGCTTTAGCTAAAAGATAAATTTAAAGGACCGCCCCCCCCCCCCCACTCTCCCAAACATGAAGTCTTTTTGCTCCAAACCCTGTGTTAATCTCCAAACACAGTGTTATTCTAAGACACATTAACAATATAATCGCCAAAATGAATACCACGACATCCAGTTTAGACCCCTCTCCAGTAAACTGGCTAAAAGCTTCGCAGTCTGAATTAGCACCATTCATTCTTAAAATAGTTAACCATTCACTCACACTAGGGGTTATGCCTTCGGCAATAAAACATGCTATGATAAGGCCAATACTAAAACATAAAATTCTAGATAAACAGAACCCTAACTCATGTAGGCCAATTTCTAGTCTCCCGTTCATGGCTAAAGTAATGGAAAAACTGTTCAGATCAAACTACAAGATTATATGGACCAGAATGCCCTTTTAGATGATCAGCAATATGGCTTCAGACCATATCATGATGTAGAGACCCTTCTATTAGACCTTTTTTGATAACCTAATTCGAGGGCTGGATAAATCAAGACAAGCCTTTGTACTTGTATTCCTTGACATTGCCTCTGCATTTGATAATATCAGCCACAGTAAATCACTCACAAGACTACACCAAATAGAGATACATGGAAATGTTTTTAAGTGGTTTCAATCCTACCTTACCGATCGTACACAACAGGTATGGATTGGCCACCACACCTCCCGATTATTTAATCAAGAACAAGGTATCCCTCAGGGATCTGCTCTCTCAGCATTATTATTTCATATTTACTTATAACCTATATGCAACATCTTCTTCAAAAAAAGTTAAATTAGGCTATCACATCTATGCGAATGATAGACATTGTTGTTGTTAACTACTGTCAAGTCGGTGTCAGCTCCTGGCGACCCTCTGGATAGTTGCCCTAAATTGTGTTCAGTCTTTAGTCATTGTTGACAGACTGACACCCATGGCTGCTGTTATTGTATTGATCCATCTCATTGATGGTCTTCCTCTTTTGCATTAACCTTCTACCTTGCCAAGCATGATGTCTTTTATGATCTCTCTCTTCGCATGATCAAACTACAAGATTATGTAAAATAGTTATCTCCAAATTGTAATGCCCTGTTCAATGTAATTTCAGTTTGTTCAATGTAAACCGCACTGATGCAGAATAGCGCGGTATATAAGAGAATGTAAATAAATGATGTGTCCAAAGTATGAAAGTCAAAGTCTTTTCATCTGAGCTTCTGAAGAAAGCTTAGGTTTGATCTCCTCTAGTACTGACTGGTTTGTTCTTCGGGCAGTCCATGGTATACACCAGAGGTTCCCAACTCCAGTCATCGAGGAACCCTAGGCCATTAGGTTTTTCAGGATTCCCACGATGAATATGCATGAGATAGATTTGCATGTTCTGCCTTCATTGTATGCATATCTATCTTATGCATATTCATTGTGGGAATCCTGAAAACCTGACTGGCCTAGGGTTTCCCGAGGACTGGGTTGAAAACCCCTGGTATATACAGTATTCATCGCCAGCACCATAATTCAGAAGCATCAATTTTATTCCTGTCTATCTTTTTCACTGTCCAACATTCGCATCCATATGACATTATTGAAAATGCCATGCAGGGGCAGCCCAAGGGGGGTGCAGAAATTAATTGTGGGGCCTCATTTGCATACGGAGTCTCATTTGCATAAATATTTGCATAATATTAACATGCACTTTTAGTAAACATGCCTCTTAATGAGTGTCTGGATAAAGAAAGACTAGCAGATTTCTACATTACTATATTGCAGTGACAACCGCCAGGCCCATTAGGAAGTACTATAAAAACTGACCATTTAGAATCCATAGCAAATCCACCCTATCAGAACAGCACTACCAGGACTCACAAAGCACCAAACCCTACCTATCAAAAGGCAACACTGCAGATATTAAACCAATACATCTTAGAGAATACCAATGCATCTCACTGGGGGAAAGAGAACAAGTGGGACTGTCAAACAGAAACTACATGAACAGAATACCTCAGCTCGGTTACACAGAACATAGACCATCACCACACAAAGAACAAGGTATCACAATTTAGAAATAGGAAGATGATTAAACTGGGAATTCCAAAAGCCAAACATGAAATGTACAACACTGGAGAAATAAAACTATACAGTAATTTCCTCTTGCACTAAACAAAAATGCAAAGATGTTAGCAATACACACTTCCCAGACCAGTTAATAAATTCAAAATAAAAAGTGTTTTTCTACCTTCTGTTTGGGAATTTTATTTTTCAGTTGCAATTGCTCCAGTCACTTTCTTCTGGTTTCTTCGTGTCTTCTGCGAGCTATCCATCTGTCCTTTCTTCTCTTTTCGATGTTTTCCATTCTCTCTCTATATCTGCTTTAACATACTGGTCATTTCCCTTTTGCTCTTTCCCCCATTTTTTTCCTTATTCCTTTATCATCCACTCAAATTTCACCCTTCCATTCTTAATCCCCTCTTACTCTCCTAATACCCGGCCCATCGTAGACTTTTCTTCCACACAAAATATCTTTTCCCCTCTCCATTCTCATTCCCCATCCCCATCCCTTCTAGTCCTCCCCCAAAATCAGCTCCCTTATAGTTCTAGACCCACCCAGCATCCACTCCCTTCTAGTCCCATTCTCCCATGCCCCCATATCAGCCCATTTCCAGTCCTATTCTAGCCCATCACCCATTTGCAGTCCAAGCTTCCCCATCAACCCATTTGGAGTCCTATTCCAGCTCCTCATCAGCCCATTTCCAGTCCTAGCCCCACATATGCTCTTTTCCAGTTCCATTCCAGCCCCACATCAGCCAATTTCCACTCCAAGCTCCCCCATCAGCCAATTTCCAATCCTAGCCCCCTCGTCAGCCCACTTCCAGTCCTATTCCAGCCCCTATCAGCCCATTTCTATTCCAGCCCCTATCAGCCCATTTCTATTCCAGCCCCCCATCAGCCAATTTCCAATCCTAGCCCCCTTGTCAGCCCATTTCCAGTCCTATTCCAGCCCCCCATCAGCCAATTTCCACTCCAAGCTCCCCCCATCAGCCAATTTCCAATACTACCCCCTTTGTCAGCCCACTTCCAGTCCTATTCCAGCCCCCATCAGCCCATTTCCAGTCCTATTCCAGCTCATCAGCCCATTTCGTGCTAGCCCCCCCCCATCATAGCCCATTTCCAGTCCAAGTCCCCCCCACCATCACAGCCCATTTGCAGTCCTAACCCCCCCCCCATCACAGCCCATTTCCAGTCCAAGTTCCCCCCCCCCCACCATCACAACCCATTTCCAAATATGAAGGGGCTATTTCCTTCAGCAGTTTAAATGTGATCACGACTATTTTGTATTTAATACAGCTCGAAATTGCCTTCATAGCCATTCTGCCAAGAGCAATGCTTCGCCTGATTTCTTGACTGCTTGTTGCTTCTTTATTGATAGTTGATCCAAATAAGTTAAAGTTGTCCACTATTTCAATTTTTTCTCTATCAGTGATGAACTTATTGATTTTACCAGTTATCAGGATTGTTGTCTTCTTTACATAAATGTGCAGGCCCATTTTAGACTGTTCCTTATCTTGAGAAGCAAATGTTACAGAACGTCTTCACTTTCAGCCAATAATGTGGTATCATCAGCATAGCAAAGTTTGTTGATGAGTTTTCCACCAATCTTCACACCTCTGTTGTCTTCATACAGTCCTCCTCTGATGATTTGTTCTGCATATAAATTAAACAGGGGGAAAATATGCAGCCTTGTCATACACCTTTGCTGATTTTAAACCATTCTGTTTCTCCTTGTTCCATTTGAACTGTTGCTTCTTGATCAATGTAAAGGTTGTGCAAGAGAATGATTAGGTGTTCCGGTATACCCATGCTTCTTAATGTGAACCTACAGAACTTAAACATAAATTATAACAAAACTGAGGTCCTATTTGTTACAAGGAATCTAAACTTTAGCCCTCTCCAAAGCTACAACTTCACAATGTTGAACTATTAGTAAAAAACAAAGTAAAATACCTTGGGATTACCATGGATCAGACACTTTCAATGACATCCCATATAAAGCTAATGACTAAAATTATTTTCTATAAATTGCAAATACTTCAGCTGCTTACTATCTCACTGTTTTTTTTCCTGTAGGCGCAAAAGCTCAGTTGCACTTTAATGGCTGCATTTTTCAGACACAGATTCTTTTCCAGTGTTCACATGACTTCATGGTATCAATATATGAACGTCCGGCTGAACAATGAAGAATAGCCTTTCCATGTTTTAGCCTGGCATATCTTTTGTTCTTATTGTAGCTGGGTTTAAAACAGGTTTGGCAAGTTTCTGGAGGAAGGGTCCATAAACTATTATTAAAAAGGACTGGGGAAATCCACTGTGTACCCCTGGGGCAAGCAGCATGGAATGTGTCTACCTTTTGATACTTGAGACCTGGAATGGCCACTACTAGAAACAGGATGCTGGGCTTCGTGGAGACCCAGTATGGCATATCTTAGGTTCCTTTAATGAATGAATGAATGAATTAATTAGTTTATTTATTTAACAGGTTTTTTTATACTGCTTTATCATTTGGCATAGGCTGTATTCCCTGTATTATCAAAGTACACCATTAATAACATGGTTCCATCCATGTTAACTTTTATCTGGGAGAGAGGAGAGTTGCTTTTGTTTGGCCTTGATAATTTCCCCTTGCTCATTTTTACTTCTAGCTCTATTACAACCAGGGCTGGGATTCTGGTGCTATAAACCTTCACTCAAAAATACCCAGGGATTCTTTTCTCCTGTTTTGTATCTCCTTGCAATATATCTAGCCTGGATGCTGCAGGAATGATCGAGGGCAGCAGAGCTCCTTCTGGGAACCTGCAATCATGGGCTCCGAATTTGCCCAGTAGGTGTCGCTCAAGAGTGATGACCAAAGCTCCCTCTGTCTCCCAGGGGCTCGACAGCGTCTCCCATAGTTATAGCAAACTCAAGGAGTAAAGACCTGACTTGGGGATCCAACTGGGGTTCTTTCACAAGGCAATTGAAGTATTGCAATGGAAAAATTGGGCTGGCCCAATTGTATCAACTGTTAAAGTATAACATACAATCCTGAAAAAAAATACTCTCCACTGCCTTGGAAGAAAGGCCTGGCAATCTGCTTCCAGTCAGACCTTGCCAAGAAAATCCAGGAGTCAGCGTTGACTTAATGGCACTTAAAAAAAATGACAATATAGTTATTTTGCTGTGCCTTATAGAGTACATGTGAAGAAGTAGCCTAATGGTCCTTTTCAAATCCAGGCTAAAATCTCACCTTTTCGAGGCTGTTTTTGGATGCTGATCCGCATAGTTTCCTCCTTTCCAGTTATGTGCTTCTGTAACATTCCCTTATCCCCAGCTGTTGTGTCGTCTCTGTTGACTAAACTGTAATCTCTGATGAGCAGGGACCATCTTTTACATGTCTCGGTACAGCGCTGCATACACCTCGAAGCATTATACAAATGATCAATAGTAGTAGTAGTAATGGTCGCTGCAACCGCGGAAGCCATGTTTTAGAACCGATTTCTCACTCTGACACTTCTCTTGACCTTATGTAAATCACTTTATCTTCCATTGCCTCAGACGTAGCTCAGAATTTAAGTCCTTTTTGGCAGGTAAATAATTACAGTACCCAAACTAGAACTTACCTCAAGCTTAGATTGAACTCCATGGCCCCTAGGTGTGGAGACTAGATAACTGCAGCCGAACTGTATAGTCGAGGTAGAAGCAAACGACTAGTTATTCTCTGGGCAGAAGAAGGAAAGCTATGCCCCTAATGACGCAAATTGAATCAACATTTGGTGTCTGATCAAGGACATGTCCCATGCTTGCTCAAGTTGAAAATCAGAGATTTGTATCTTGGAAGTCCTGTAGTCATGAACCCAAGATAAGGAAATATTTTTAAGAAGCTGCAGGTTCCGATTCCAGTGTAAATTTGAAATTCCAATTGCCTGCTCCTATCTCCATGTAGGAGTAAAAGAAGGCACAGGCAGTGTATGACTTTTCGTGGAGAGGGGGACTGGAGTCCAGCAGGTAAAGGCATCAGAGTGCAGTAGTAGGTATACTCTCCTGAGAAGTGTATGGAGCAGGTTTGGGAAGATAAAGAATTGGATGACTCATCATGTGAAGGATTTAGGAGCTGAGGAGGATTTGGATAAACTAGTTACTAGCATGGTCGGTGATGAACAGCCCATGGGACATAGGTAGCCAGGACGAAGAAAAGGTAGTGGATGGTGCAAGGGATGTACCTGACTCTCTTCCCCTTCATGTACAGCCTCAGAACTAGTTCCAGCAGCTGTAACTCCAAGGATGCACAGAGGGGATTCTATGCAAACATCGGAGGTGTAGAGGCATTTTATAGTACTTGAGGGTCACTGTTTTGCAGAATGCATTTACTATGAGAAGGCTATCAGCAGAGGAAAGTTACTGAGCCATCTTTCCAACAATAGCATGCTCCATCATTTGCACAAATACCTAAATCCTTTCCTGTGATCTTTCTGCCAGTGCAAAATAAAGTAGGTGATTGCCATCAAATTCTCCAGGGCACATCTATCTATGGAGAGATTCAGTCACATCTTCAAGTACTCCTCTAACAAACTCATTTCCCCCACAATACTCTGGATTGCATCCTACCCTGTTGGTATTTCTTTGCCACTTGCCCAGAGGACTTTGGGCCAATGTTTGCACCATTTTAGCCCTTTCCTGATGCCTTGGGAACTTCATTCCAGTGTTGCTACCATTTTGCCTCTCTCTTGATGGCTTGTGGTCTTCATGTTAATGCTTGTGCTATTTTACCCTTCTTCTGTTGCCTTGGAGTCTTCTGACCAATATTGGTGCTTCCTTACCCTTCTCTTTTCCTTGGTCTTCAGTCCAATGTTGATGCCATTTTGCTCTTCTCACAATGGCTTGGAGTCTTCATGCCGCTGTTAGTGTTCTTTACCCCTCTTTTGGTGCCGTGGAGCTTTATGCCAATCTTGATGTCTTGTAGATCTGTTGTCACTGTGAAACAGGCCTGCTAACAAATTTCAAGGAAGTGTAACTGAAAATGGAAAATCCCATTGTTGCAATGCAAAATTGCTTGCTCCATTGAGATTAATGGAAAAAAATGGATCAAATGATTTGGAATCCAAAAATGAACCAAACTGACGATTAATCTGAAAATGAACCAAATCAATTTTTTTCCATGCACATCCCTATTGTACAATCAATATGTAATTCCATGGTGATTCAGAATGGAGTTGAAAACCATGTAGTTCCTGCAACGCTGCTGGTGACCTTTGCCTTGACCTCGGATCAGGAATGGATGCTTAAAAAGTTTTTCAAGAAGCGTAATGTGGCCTTTTGGGGTCTCATGGTACAAATATTCCCAGACTTGACTAGGGAGACCTAAAAACGGCGTAGGGAATTTCTGTTGCTTAAACCAGCTATAGTACAGTTGGGAGGCTTTTTTTTATTTCCTTGCAAAAGCTTGATTAAGCTGCAATCCGTGAGCTATGTTTTCTATGAGGCTTCTCAGCTTCTTTCTTTTATTAATTCTCGTCAATCCAGGGCGACACTGGTCCAGAATAGTTAGTCCGCTATGGAAGTTTTGCTGTTTTTCCTGGGTGGTTGGATGATGATTATAATTTCCTTTTGTGTTGTTTATTGTATATTGATACTTTGCTACCGCCTACTATTTTCCTTAACAAGATGTTATGCTTGTTTAATTTGAAATTTGATAAATAAAAAACATGGAGTTGAAATATATATAAAAAGGGATAATGTGCAAAAATGTATGAAGGACCTAGTTCTTAGATAACTGAATTAATTTAAAAAGAAATACACTTTCCATTTATCCTGGACTCTGGTCCATCTTGAATGTGATAATCCCACTTCCTTAACCTCAATGCCTGGATCAACTCATCTCATGATTTATTTCTTTATTTTTGAATTAGCTGTTAGATTTGGTGTTATACCCAGGATACCTTATAGCAAAAAATACTGAATAGAATTAATCAGTAAGAACATAATTGAAGGAGGTTAGTATTAGGATAACTCTAATTTTTTATGGGGTTGGAAGGTCACATTTGACCTCTAGCCATGAAATGCCACCAACGTTCATGGAATCTCCTGAGATTTCATGAACTTTAATTACATTTTTTAGCTGAATTCATTATTTCTATTATGTTGTCATTACTAGTAGTTTAATATGCTGAAGATAAGAAAATGCATGCATACTTTAAAATGCGGCAATATTCGTCAAAGACAGAATAGTCTAAATTTAAGATTAAGTTTTTTTTTACTTGGCCTACACAGCTATGTTCTACTTCTTTTCATCATACCAGATAAAACATGGAATGTGTTTAATTATGTACATTAATGAACTTTACGGATTCTTATTCCTTGCATGTTAGCTGAGAAAAGGCAAATAGTAAGTCAATCTTCATTTCAATGCCTAATGACCTCTGTAGTTTCTTGTTAGTGCAGCTTCCCTTCAGTGGTGGAAATCAACAATTCAGTGCATGAATTTAAAAGGATCTGTACAACCACACCATTAAACAGAAGCTGTCATCCAGAGACTTTTCACAAGATTCATCTTTCTAAGCAGTATGAAAGTGGGCAAGTGATCCTCAGCCTAGTGATGAGGACATAGTGGTAGAATTGATCAAAATCATGAGAGATTTCACCAGAGCTTACCTACTACATATATATGTGATAGAGTAGATTACAGTAGTACAGTATGACAGAGCACGGCTAAATTTTAGCAATATTACCTAGCAGAAAATGTATTTTCATGGCCACCTTTAGAAGCGTGCAAGCTATGTCCATACACCTGGTAATAGCGTCTCCAAGAAACAAGGCTTGTGAGTTGGCATGTATTCATAGGCCCTGCAGCGATCCCACCCACATGTTGGTTTCTTGGTAAAAGGAAGCCCATGGAGAGGAAGGAATGGAGCAAAACACAGGGAACTGTGGGCACATACTGGCTCACAGGCCCTGTACGGATTTTCACTCCTATTGCTGCAGCAGCTTGGAACTGCCCATTAGCCTAGCCCAAGTCAAGGAGAAGAAGGGCTGGAGACGACCCATCATCTTAGACAGAATTATGGCTAGTGCTCTTGTGGGAAGTGTTTTTCTCCTTGTTCCGTTCCTCAGATCTCCAGCAGTGATTCCCCTGCTTTCACTAGGTTCCACCAGGGTGAAGACTAGACCTGAGACTTTCCCAATTCTTTATGACCCAAAGGTGTTGCAGAGCCTGCGGCTAAATTATAGGCTCTGTCTTTCCCAAGTTAGCTAATTGTTAAAGATTTCTTCACTGCCATCTTTTGATGATTTATGCTTTAAGGACTGGAGGAGTGGCCTAGTGGTTGGGGCAAGGTACTTCAGGCCAGAAGGTCAGGGGTTCAAATCCCACTAGAGAACAGCAACCTTGGGCTGGAAGGACTGGGGTCTCTAGTCCCACAGGTGCTCCTTGTGGTCTTGGGAAAGCCACTTAACCGTCCATGTTCCCTGTAAAATAGTTATCTCCAAGTTATAATGCCCTTTTCAATGTAAACCGCACTGATGCAGAATAGCACAGTATGTAAGAGAATATAAATAAAGGACATCTTCTTTTGAAATTATTCTCAGTCTTTATCTTAAATAGAATTATATGTGCAATAGTTTTTATTCTGTATACTTCTAAAGTATAGCAATATGTTTAAGAGGTAAATATCGGGGCTTCAGGAGGAAATCCTTGTTGCTTTGCTATTTCTCTCTTGTGTAGATAATACATTTGTCTGACTCAACTGCACCCTTCTGTGCCTTCCATTTACAAATCATTTCTTCCTTATGGATTATTACATGCATAATCAGTCAATCATCTTCTTATGCAAATTTTCTGGTGAGCTGTAAATATATATCAGCTAGCAGTTGCACAGTTATATGAAAAGTAATTATTCATCTGCTTGCATAAATTCTGTTCCTGTGCAGACATATCCTGTTTTTAACCATTTATAAAGTCCACTCAAATTTCTGACATCTTCCTCATTTGCTACCTGTTTTCTTGTATGACTTCCTCAGTAAATAATGAAGTAAGCTTGCAGCAGTGGATTAATGCAGTGGAACTGTGGTAGTAAGTGATTCAAGGGACTTAGAACATTATAATCGCTGTGCTGGGTCAGACCAATGGTCCGTTGAGCCCAGTATCCTGTCTCTGATAGTAGCCATTCTGAGTCACTTGAAGGCACCCTCAGATCCCAATGAAAAAATCCTCTCCCAAAAGCACATTCCTAGATGTGAGAGGTGGTGACCCCCATTCCTGTCTGGCTAATTGTTATCGGATCTGTCATTTAGAAACACGTCCAATTCTTTTATAAACTCTGGTATACTATTAACATTTGCCACATCCGATGGCAAGAAATTTCACAGCTTGATTGTGCATCGATTATATTACATTTAATTTTCTATTCAGTATCCATTACTCTAGTGCTTCTAGAAACATACAGAGTCTAGATTAGGCACACATGATCATTTTTTAGACATCACTTAGCTGCTGCTGTGAAACATGTTTAATATGACAGTGTTAATGTGATAGAGGTTTGGGATTTAACAGAATCTCATATAATTAAGGGCCCGATATTCAAAGGCATTTATACAGTTAGTGTCGCTGAATATCCACCACCACTGCTGCTATATACCCCAGTGCATCGAGGTGTCCCATGGGTGGTACCCAGGGATAACTGGTCAGCAGCAATATTCAGCTGCTATCTGGTTATCCTTCAGCGGAGAAAGCAAGGCGCGGCAAACAATGGCCTAACTTTTGCCGCAGAGGCTAACGGGCAGCAGCTGAATATCGCCACCGCCCGGTTGGCTTTCTGCTTCTGCAGCTGACCCAGATACTCAACGCTGGTGCCTGTATATGGCCCCAGTATTAATTATCTGGGTTTAGTGTTCAGCGGCGACGGCTATCTGCTGTAATCATGCTAGCTGCCGCCGCTGAATATTGAGCCCTACATTTGTAAGTTGGTCGAAAATGGCCAGAGAGAAAGCAAGGTGCTTAAAGTCAGAAAGGCATTTCAGGCGTGCATTGCCATATAACGGAAAGGTCTTGGCCTAGTGTTAGCAATGGAGGAAGAGTGAACAGATTAGAGCAACTTGCCTGATGAATGGAGGTCACAGACAGTGACCCTAGAAGACATTACATTCAGCAAGATTGTTGGGTCCCACTTAAAAATGAACGTTAGATAATAAATCATAGCATGTACACGGTGTCAGCTTGCTAACAGTTAACACAGGGGGGAAGCTGTGTTCTTGTGGGATTTCCACAAAAGAAGGGCCCTTCTGTTTGAAGAATAAGCCTCCTCCATTAGCCTAGCCCAAGTCAACTATCCCCACACTTTCCATCCACTTATCAGTACCTCAGAGACAGAACATAACCAGTCCAATGGCTACCTCAAGATTCCAATAAAGAATCCTTTACTCATATAATAACTAAAAAATTCAACATCTAATAAATAAAAAAATTAATGGGCTTACATTCTAACACTTCATATTATCAAAATATATGTCTCCAAAGGACACTAAAAGCTCTATTGTCATTCCAATATTTAACACAATTCAAAATCCCTTTACAAATCTCCATCGAGTAAACATTAAAAAGGGGAAGAAAAGACCTCAATATAATTCGATATCCTACTACTTGACAATAGTGAACTTTGCCCAAATAGGGGTTGCCATTATTGAACATCATGGGTCTAAAAAACCTCCTCCTTAACTCTCCCAATACGTATAACCTTTTATATTTTATTCTTTGTATTTCTATTTTACTCCTTTAAAAATTCTAATACTACTTAAAGTATTTATTCATTTAGAAATTAATACATTTGAATAAACTAATCTTAGAATTTCTAATAATCATCCCATCATGTAACATATGGAAACTTTTATTCAATCACATCCCTCTCGGGGTACCAATGCTCAAGGATACCCGTCACAGTATTATTAACAAGATACCCTTCACAGTATCTTTCCTATGGACAAAACCCATAGAGGCCTATTCTCTACTGGATGTCCAGTCTGCGTACGTCCCCTCAGAATTGGGTCTGCTGGCTTGTACATGCAGGCTAGGCCCTGATTCTGACAGGCTGCACGTCCAGCCACAACCCCGTCTACCCCTGACAGGCTTCTGAATGGAGCAATGATGCCATGGCTCCATTCAGGAGCTGCAATTGCCAGCCACCACTGAGACTGTCCTTTCCTCACAACCAAACCCCTGAGCTGGCCTCCCATGGCCAGGGTCTAACTGCGGGGCTCCCCCTGTATGCCTCCATGTTTTGTCCCTGCTGGCTGCTGCCGCTACCCCGCATCCAGGAGGACATATTTTACCTCTGAAGTGGAATATATCCCCCATCTAATCGGCCTACCTTGGATGTACAAGGCTGACCTCAGAATCAGTCTTGTATGTCTAGGGTGATAACCCACCCACGTACCACCCTCGTTCCCCCTCCCGCCCCCTCTAAAGCTTCCCATGCAACTCTGCTGTTCGTACATAGAGCCTTGCATGGGGACAGCAAGGAGAATATATAGCAGGGATGTACGTCCAGGCAGGGCCTACATCCCAGCTATTCGGGGCTTGGAATAGACTCCATAAGGATCACAGCTAGATTGAATTTCATAACAATCCTATCAAAATAGTAACCAACTATTTAGCTTTACAAGGTGTCAGCATCCTGGAGACTTCTTGTTAATATCCAGCCTTACGATGATCTCAGATTTGCAAAACTGCTTCATCAGGGGCTTTTTTTCAGAAGTGAATGAAATATCTCCAAGGACCGGTAGACTATAGTTTGGCATTTGACGTCACCGACCCCTTTAAAATACAATCTTGAACCAATTGGAAAGGGAGGAAAGGAGTGGAGAGACTATAGACTAATAATACCACAAGATTCCACCTTTTTCCATTTGGCAACTTACCATTAAGGAGGTTTGTTCACTTTGCACCAACAAGAGGGACGCAAAACTCGCCTGCCAATATGTTGTCACATTGAATGATGCTGCTGACTGGTGCTTGGCAACATAGTAAGAAACGGAATCATTCATAGTGAGGCAGCTGTGTTGGTAGGTGGGTTCCCCTATTCTTCCTGCTAGTAACAATTAAAGGGATAAGAGGAGTTGTGACTTGAGACTGGCCATCTTTCTTTTGGGGACTGGGAGAAGGATGAAAGGTTTCTGGGTTGCCCTACTTGGAGCCTTAATCTGAAGGTATCTGGAAGGGGATGGAGAGACTTGCAGTGGCCACAAGAAACACTTTGACCTTTAGTCAGGGGTTTGGGGAAGGGGGTAAGACTCTAGAGGAGGCAAAATTTTCAATCAAGGGGTAGGGATGGATCCCACTTGTTAAGAAACCCCTAACCAATAAGTGACATGCATAACATAGATATAATAAAAGACACTTACTCCCTTTAATATGGACCTTTAGTATCTGCATTCATTATGCTAGTGAATTGGACAGGGGAGAATAATTTTATAAAAGCAGTTTTGCCCGTATATGCATGTATAAGGTCTGTTATAAAATTACCCCAAGTGTATAGCAGGGCCGGTGCAAGGACTGAAGGTGCCCATCCATCCTGCTGCCACCGATGCTCCTCTACACCTATTCTCACTGCTGCTTACCCCTCTCTGGGGTCTGTAGCGATGACAATAGCTCAGAATCCATGAGGTAGCATTTACTTTAATTTGTCGGTGCTGCCTCGCAATTTCTGCTCTCGACCATCGATCTCTTCTGTCTCTCTCCAGCGCACACTTCAAACCAGAGGCAGTGCTCTAGGTGACCGCTTGGTACAGATAATGGAAGCACCCACCCTCTATATAAGTGTATGTGATAAGCATGAAAACTAGACCAGGTTAGTTTTTGTGCTTATTTAATTATTGGCTAGTGCTGTGAGCAGGGGTTCATGTTTTTAGGTATATGTCATTGCAAGAGCACATGTAATTGTATAAGACTTTAATGTAGGCGTGTTCTGGGATTGAGGTTGGACAGAGTGCAGGTGGAGTCATAATTTACATGCATAGTTTTCAAAATACGTGTGATCATGCATATTGTGCATTTGTACCTTTACAACTGCTCTTGAGCAGATGTACATATCCATGGATTTGTTTCACTTAGAATTTCTTTTGCAAGATTTGTGCTAGCATTTTATAAAAACACATCATTGCCTATGTGCCTTTATAAAATAGATACAAATAGCTGCTTTTTTTGTTCTTTACATTTTTTATAAAATTGCCCTCTAAACAAGATTTTAGTTTTCACACTAAAACATTTAGCACATCCACGCTAAAACTCTGTTCATATGCATCTTAATAAGGGAATCGGAAATTAGATTTAGATCATGCCTTTATCAGAAGCTCAAAATGAGTTATGGTCAGGCATTTTCCTGACCACAGAAGGCTTACAATCTGAATTTGCACCCACGGTAATAAAGGGTTAAGTGAACTGCCCAAGTTTGCAAGGATCAGTGGTGGGATTTGAACACTGGCTTCATTACTCCTCAATCTGCTGCTCTAGCCATTGGGCTACTCCTCCCAGACTTTTGTGCACAAGATAAATGGATGATTACTTTGACTGTCTTTTACCTAATATGTATTTGCTACTGCCTTCCCATTGAAATGCCTATGCTCTCGCACACAAGCTTCTTTTTGGAATCACTTTTGAAAATTAACGCCCATTCATCGAGGTCTTTTCTCATAGATAATGGAAGAAAAGGCTTAGGGGCATGTTTACTAAACGGGGCACTTTTGCGGGGCGCACCTGAGCGCCCTAAAATGATGCAGTTAAGTGCTCTTAAGCACCCCGTACGCGTGCGCGGCACATTAACGGGTCCCGCACGCGTGCGCCGCAAACACGCACGTTTGCGGGGCGCTCATGTGCGATAGAGGCGTGGAAAGGCGAAATGAGGGCGGAGGAAGGCCCCCGAGGGGCGGAGAGATGGGGTCAATGGGTGGAATGTGGGAGGGGAGAGACCCTCCGCACAGGAGCGTGCCCGAATTTACAAGAAAAAATACCGCCAGTGAAACACACGCGTTAGAGGTGATTTAAAGGGAAGAGAAACCATTTCCGTCAGCAATGTACAGCAACATCGTGGAAACCCAAAAAACGTGAGCAGTGTGAAACATGTGCACAGAACAAACTCGCAAATGTAACATGAAAATAACCACAACCAAGTATGCGAAAATCATAAGTCTGCTGGGAAACACTGCTATTAATGGGCAACAATAATAAACACTCCCAGGAAAGCTCCAAAGAATTGAAATGAATATTGGAAGGGTCCATGGTCCGTGGACACATTCAAAAGCACTGCAATGTAATGGAACTGTCCTGGGAGTGCATATCAGGTCATCCAGTGATATCACTGATGCACTGTTCGGTTTATTTCTGTGACTGCACCTATTTGGAAGGCATATTTGTGTGTGTCCTGCACCCCTGTCCCCATACAAAGAAAACGTGGCCACAGTAAACCTATGCAGAGCAGGGTGTCAGGCTTGTGCAGCCAGGTTTCCTATCTCCAGATACTGCACAGTCTCTGTGGGCACAGTGTGGTGCAGCGGACACAGCCAGTGACTGTATGACGAGAGGTTCACAGGTTCAAATCACAGCTGAGGTTCTGGCAACCCAGTACCCATATTTTTAACCACCACTAAACAGTGAGAGTTCACACACTGCTGTACTGCAGAGAACATAAGCATGGGCTCAACACCTACATTTTACCCCACACCGCACACAAACCAGAGCAATGGCCATTATGTACAGGCGAGTCCCTCAAATTCCGTCCTGGAGTGCCACAACGCAATCAGGTTATATGGGTTTGCCAGATAAGGACTGCAAGCCACAGCAGACAGTGCCGTAGGCGTGTGTAGCCTGGCACCGTACACAACAACAGACAGGCACTGTCAGATGTAAAGTCATGGACTTCCCTCGGAATGCAGAATATATGTTTAGAAACAGTGGTGCAGTGTACACAGACAGTGTGTGCAACAACAGAAGATCACAGGTTCAAATCCTGTCTGTGGCTCCTTGCAACTAGTGCACATAAGTGTACCCTGAAAAAACCAGGCATTAAAGACTGATACTTTTCTGCTGAGAACCCAAGATATTTTGGCATATGTTTATGTTATCATCAACAGTACCCACCACATAAACATGTGCAGCACCTACAGCAGAGTCAAACAAAAGCAGTCCTGGAGTGCCCCACATCATTAAAGGGTAATGCAGACTCCAATATAAGGCCATGTGAACATGTTGACGGCAGGGGAACTGGTGACACCTGTCCACATCACACCATGGCCTATCTGTTTTTAGGTGGGTGCTGTGTAGTGCAACAGACAGGGTTAGTCTGACAAACAGACATGGATGTACCTGGAAATGCACTGTCTCTGTGTCAAGAAGGTGGTGCAAAGCACACAGGCACTGCCTGCAGGAGGTGAAGGTCACAAGTTCAAATCACGTGTGTCAGGTCTGCCGAACCAATCCCCGCAATTGTCAAATCCCCTAATTTTACTCAAAAAACAAACCACCTGTAGTGGGAAAAGTGAAAACAGGGACAGTACATGTATATTGTCTCTCAAGGTGGACATATAAGAGAGAAATGTGCATCACATAGATCAGATTTCCTCAAATGCAGTCCTGGAGGGCCACAATTTATTCACATGTTATGATGTCTTAAATAAAGATGTCTCTGTTCATCTGCATGTGCCGGTCCATGGTATGCAGATATATCTCATGCATATATCTGACGCACATTTGTGAAAATGTAGCAGTGTCTGTTACAACAGGACTGGAGTTGGGGACCTGTGCCAGAGATTACCGATCAACAGGAGGCGAAATGACCAGACACACACAGGCTTCAGGACCCAAAGCCAATTGGACAGTCATGATAGTGTGCGTTGCGTCCATATCATAAAACTAGTATGTGCGCACTGTAGCACTGTCACCATAAACCTTGAAATACACCACACATATAGCAACATGTTGATCTGATCAGTGGCAGATATCAATGTCTACGTACACCACAATATGGTTATTGAGTGGTATCACACCAATATGTCTGATGTATGTGGAGTGTGTCTCAGGTCTGTTGTTTGACGATGTTCCCCACCATGGGGTGTGACAGTAGCACTATTTCATAGCCTAGCCATGCATGCACTGTGTCCACGACTGCTGATTTGGCATAGACTGGAAAAACTATCTATAGTAGCACAGTGATGGCATAGCTGTGGGATTGTGTGGCTGTACATCCAGTGTGTGATGTATGCAACACCTTACTCAGCGCACAATGTTTGTACTGTGTGCAGTGTTAGCTTGCCATTGTGCATAATGAGGTGCTAGGTATTGTGGTCATACCCCCGACAGGCTGGTCTCGGCAGGATGCATGAGGACAGAACGTAGGGCAATGTAAGTGAAATTGCAGTGTGTGGTCATCAGTAGCATGGACAAGGTAGCCCAAGCATGTCCTCCTGGAAGGTCAGTCTCACCCTGACTGAGTAGTTACCATAGCATGGCTAGGTCAGCTGTAGTGGCAACAACATCTTTTGCAAGTGATATCTATGGGTTGCCTTTTGGAGCCCAATCACGAACGTAACTGCTCGGTGAGTGTGCAGACGTCCCAGTTTGGGTTGCACACATTGTCACCAGTAGTATGCAGTATGGATAAGCTATCAGACTGCTTGCACCTAGTATGTGTAAGGGTGCCACACTTTGAAGGGTGTAGCAGCTGCAGCTTATCTGTGTTTGCTGCTGGACAATGTCAGATAGTGGTGGTGGGCTGCTGAGCATGTCCAGGCATGCCATCTGTCTGCTGTCACCTTATTGATGGTCACATAAATGCATGCCCCATGCTGTAAGTTGTATTTTCCTCTGCTGGACAGAGGTTATCACTTCCCACCAGCAGCACCATTGCAGTGATGAGTCTGAATGTTACGTTTGGGTGTTGTCACATAATCCGTCTGTCTAACACACTTCTCCCCCTCCCATAACTAATGTGGCGATGACAATGGCCACCACACAGGATATGACTGATGTGGTTGCAGCAAATTGCTTAAAGGGCTACACATCACAGGGAAATAACAGATGCACAGAAGTGTAAGTGTATGTGCATCAACAAGTGCTACTCATCAGACACTGCGACTGATGTGGACTCACACCATAGGCTATCTTAGCTGAGCCAGGTGCTGTGGTCATGGTTCTGGGTCTCCCCTCTCACATTCAGGGTGAGCACAGGAGCCGCACAATGTGATGTCCAAGACTAACTCTGTGTCATTAACCTACACGCTCATTAATCATGTACATACGTAGGTGTTTCAGTGGCTGCATAAACCATAGTGCTTATATTTGTAGACTGCTTATTTACATGTGCAGTGCATCATGGGTATGTGTGATTGAAGTCTATCGTGGTAAAGAAAGCAAACAGGTCATGTGTTGGCCCATACTCAAACTGTAGCCAGCCAGGTGTGTGTTAGCAGCTATGGCAGTGGTTCTGAAGCAGTCCTCCGTGAAAGTCTAGCCATGACATGTGTTTATGTTAGTACAAATGAAGATGCATGAGATATATATGCATTACAGATGTCTTGCCAAACGGAGTGGAGTGTGGCCCTCCAGGGCTGGCCATCAACAACCCTGACAAACATCTCTGTCATTAACGTTTGTAAGTGGGCAAGGTGCTGATGTGCAAGACATCAAAATGTTCACATAAACTGTGTAACATGCTTCTCTGCCTCTCACCACCACCAACATCTTATAGATTATAGAACTGCATGGTGGGCATGAGAATTGAGGAAGTATGTCACAGTGAGTATATATGCTTTTCATGTCACTGACATCTGCACTTTGTACAGTCACACACCTAAATGACAGAGGTGTAAGACAGGGGTCTAAAAATACAGACCTGTAGGGCCACAAATCTGTGAGGTTGCCAGGGTAGCTCTGATGCCTATAGATCTCATGCATATTAATTAGGGCTATACTGATCAGCAGACTGGCCTAGGGGTTCAAGGAGGAGTGTCTCTCATACACAGAGCTATGGAGGTTTCGCCCCCTGTGATGTCACAACGTGTACAGACATAGGTAATGCCCCTGATTCTACAGTGGTCTAATCTAATATGGCTCTCTGAGGCCTCTTCCCTTTGTAATGTCATTTGGTGGTGCCACCAACAACACCCTCAATGCTGTAGCATGAAGGTCCCTCAAAAGTACCTTACAAGGTTCGTTTATTTGAACATTAGAAGGTGCTGTTGTGGACACTGCACCTCATATTGTCCTCTCTGAAGTGACTCATAGGGTACCTGATGTGCCACACTAGGTTATTGCAATGTCACAGTGTGTTTCTGCAAAAAACAAATCCAAAACGCAAAGGCCACAAAAACCACTGTTGATAGTAGATAGTAATGTGCCAGCAAGGTATATAGATTAGGCTGATGGTGTGAAGGCAAACACGACGTCTGTAACATAGGTAGGTATGACAGTGAATGTGTCGCACACCCCAGCCACTCACTCTGTATGTCAGCACATCCACCTAACATCTACATCCATGTCCATCGCATGGCAATCTCAATAAGCTCAATATGTGTGCTATGCAACCTAATGTGGATGTAGCATGTGCAGATGGAAACCCCCCCCCCCCCATGCCATCACATACATAATGTATGGGTTGACATTGAGATGGAGTAGTGAATATCATCTATTGCGACACATATCCCCATATCACCAGGGTGCCTGATAGGCCAATCTTATGGTCCCTCAACACACCTTGTTGAAGTAGCAGTTGTAGTGGCAGTCAGTGCAATGTGAAAGGCGTAGCACATCACATCAAACAAATGCCTAAGAACCAGTGTGCAAGTGATGATAAGTTCAAGTCCCAAATGTGTCAACACCATGAGGTCATGAAATAGTTATGTGTTTTATATAAGAGACACACAGCACTGTATATTGCAGTTGTTGTGCGCATGTGCGCAACTCGTTCCGCAAAAACAATGTGCGGGGCGAAGTTGAACGTCATATGTGTATAAATTGCGCCAGTTGCGGGACGCTGTGGGACGAAATATTTATAAAACATGCAGCAGATGCGGAGCGCAATGAGACGTGTTACGTCGCCAAGGTGCGCCAATCTCTGGGGCGCAGTTGGACGTCATACGTCGCTAAACTGCGCCACTTGCGGGGCACAGTTGCACGTACAACATTGGAAATGTGTGGCATTTGCGGGGCGCATGCGCGTCAATGACGCTGCGTGCAATCAGGTGATAATATCTCAAAATGGCGTCCAGAACAAGAAAGCCTGCATTCACTCCTCGGGAGCTCCGCACCCTGTCTCGCCTGATTGCCACAAGGCAGGAGAAGCTGTTCCCCGGGCAAAACAGGTACAGGGACAGCAGAAAGGTCCGCAGGGCCTGGGAACGGCTACAGAGACGCTTCAATAGAGAAGCTGACTTCCCAAGGGAGGTAAGTGGATGGGGACAGGTCATTAGAAATAGACATATATATCTAGAGGCTGTGTGCATTGCAGATCCTCATGCTGTTGGGGTCAGGTATTGTGTGTCAGTAATGTGCTGCAGCTGAACATACATCCCATATTGTCTTTGTATAATATGTGACAGGTTTGACCTGTACCCAGGTGGTGATGGATATGGTCACACAGGTCATGATGCTAGCCCTATTACCTGGCATTTGCTGCTGTGGACGTGCCAACACATACTGTAAGAAAGCAAACTAATAGATCAGCTTAATTATATCCAATTCACATCATATGAATATGGTGAAATGTGTAGCTGCAGAAAATAACCTTTCCGTCCACAGAAAGGGTATGTGAAGCAAAGCATTAATGGTATGTCAATCACCCAGGTGATCTGGTTGTTTTTGCCAATGTTGTGCAATATGCCCCCCTATCCCCAGTGGTCCTGAGAGCTCACCACAGTGGTCTATCAGTCACCCTGGAGATACGGTTGTGTGTGCTCAAGCACTGTAATACATACACCCTATCACCAGGGGACTAGAGAGGCCATCACACTGGCTCACCTGTCATCATGGTGATATTGGTCTGTGTGCTGTCAAAGTACAAAACAATATCCCTATCCCCAGGGGTGCTGTAAGATCATCACAGTGGCCTGTCATGTATCCTGGCGATATGGTTAAGTGTGCTGAAACAGTTCATTACATCTACCCTATTTCCAGGGGTCCTGAAAGGCCATCCCAGTGGCCTTTCATGTATCCTGGAGCTATGGTTCTGTGTGCTCAAACAGTTCATTACATCTTCCCTAGTTCCAGGAGTCCTGAAAGGCCATCCCAGTGGCCTTTCATGTATCCTGGAGCTATGGTGATGTGTGCTCAAACAGTTTATAATATCTCCCCTAGTTCCAGGAGTCCTGAAAGGCCATCCCAGTGGCCTTTCATGTATCCTGGAGATATGGTTCTGTGTGCTCAAACAGTTTAAAAAATCTCCCCTAGTTCCAGGAGTCCTGAAAAGGCCATCCCAGTGGCCTTTCATGTATCCCTGGAGCTATGGTGATGTGTGCTCAAACAGTTTTAAAATATCTCCCCTAGTTCCAGGAGTCCTGAAAGGCCATCCCAGTGGCCTTTCATGTATCCTGGAGCTATGGTGATGTGTGCTCAAACAGTTTAAAATATCTCCCCTAGTTCCAGGAGTCCTGAAAGGCCATCCCAGTGGCCTTTCATGTATCCTGGAGCTATGGTTCTGTGTGCTCAAACAGTTTAAAATATCTCCCCTAGTTCCAGGAGTCCTGAAAGGCCATCCCAGTGGCCTTTCATGTATCCTGGAGCTATGGTTCTGTGTGCTGAAACAGTTTAAAACATCACCCCTAGTTCCAGGAGTCCTGAAAGGCCATCCCAGTGGCCTTTCATGTATCCTGGAGCTATGGTGATGTGTGCTCAAACAGTTTAAAATATCTCCCCTAGTTCCAGTAGTCCTGAAAGGCCATCCCAGTGGCCTTTCATGTATCCTGGAGCTATGGTGATGTGTGCTCAAACAGTTTAAAATATCTCCCCTAGTTCCAGGAGTCCTGAAAGGCCATCCCAGTGGCCTTTCATGTATCCTGGAGGCTATGGTGATGTGTGCTCAAACAGTTTAAAATATCTCCCCTAGTTCCAGGAGTCCTGAAAGGCCATCCCAGTGGCCTTTCATGTATCTGGAGCTATGGTGATGTGTGCTCAAACAGTTTAAAATATCTCCCCTAGTTCCAGGAGTCCTGAAAGGCCATCCCAGTGGCCTTTCATGTATCCTGGAGCTATGGTGATGTGTGCCTCAAACAGTTTAAAATATCTCCCCTAGTTCCAGGAGTCCTGAAAGGCCATCCAGTGGCCTTTCATGTATCCTGGAGCTATGGTGATGTGTGCTCAAACAGTTTAAAAATATCTCTCCCATAGTTCCAGGAGTCCTGAAAGGCCATCCCAGTGGCTTTCATGTATCCTGGAGCTATGGTGATGTGTGCTCAAAACAGTTTTAAAATATCTCCCCTAGTTCCAGGAGTCCTGAAAGGCCATCCCAGTGGCCTTTCATGTATCCTGGAGCTATGGTGATGTGTGCTCAAAACAGTTTAAAATATCTCCCCTAGTTCCAGGAGTCCTGAAGGCCATCCCAGTGGCCTTTCATGTATCCTGGAGCTATGGTGATGTGTGCTCAAACAGATACATAACTCCCCTAGTTCCAGGAGTCCTGAAAGGCCATCCCAGTGGCCTTTCATGTATCCTGGAGCTATGGTTCTGTGTGCTGAAACAGTTTAAAACATCACCCCTAGTTCCAGGAGTCCTGAAAGGCCATCCCAGTGGCCTTTCATGTATCCTGGAGCTATGGTGATGTGTGCTGAAACAGTTTAGAATATCTCCCCTAGTTCCAGGAGTCCTGAAAGGCCATCCCAGTGGCCTTTCATGTATCCTGGAGCTATGGTTCTGTGTGCTGAAAAAGTTCATTACATCTACCCTATTTCCAGGAGCCCTCAAAGGCCATCCCAGTGGCCTTTCACTCATCCTGGAGATATGGTTGTGTGTGCATAAAGAGTGTAAGAGATCCTCCCTATCCCCAGGAGTTATGTGAGGCCATCACAGTCGGCTATCACGTACCCTGTTGATATGGTTGTGTGTGAATAAAGAGTTTAATAGAGCATCCCTTTCCCCAGGAGTTAAGTGAGGCCATCACAGTGGTCTATCACGCACCCTGGTGATATGGTTGTGTGTGCCTAACCAGTTCAATACATTCTCCCTATCTCCAGGAGTCCTATGACCTGTGTAAGGTCACTTGTCTATGATCCCACTGCAATGGGATGGATATGCAGCTGATGATGTGTGGCACAACACGCAACCCCCATGGGGCCGTACGCCACATTGCATTGGTGGGTATAGCAGTCACATGTTGGGGTAGGTTATGACAGGTAAGTTGCACCTCTCACATAGTCTGTGAGGTCACTATCTCATCACACATGTCTGTGATGTATCACGATGAAAAGCTATGTGCACATGTTGATGTGTGTATAGGTACAACATCCCCATGACCTAGGCAAAGATATTCCCAAAGGCCGTAACAGAGCCATAGTCCCCCCACTTTATGCATAGTTAGGTTACCCATCCTCACACCTCCTACAAATACATTACCTTGTAGCAGGTGAACAGAACTGATGTTGTAGGAAAGCTACAGTCACCTCTTGTGGTTGGACACCACAGACACAAGCAGCCACATGAGCACAGGTGGCAATTGCGTAGTGTGTTTGTTTGGTGTCTGTCCATGGTTTATCAAAATACACCTGCTGTCATCATACAGGTCATAGGTCATAGTGGCCATTTCCACAAGATATAGGCCAGCCGACATGGGCACGGTAAGCTCAGATAAGGGCACCTGCGTTGTTGTAATGTTTGTTTAGGCTGCTCTACCAAACATACCCCATACATACTACACCCCAACCTGACTCTCACACAGGATGGCCAGCCAACATGGGTGGAGGTACAGACCCTCCACAGCACATGATCAGTTTTGTAACCCTTTCCTGCCCTCCTCATCCCACTGTTTCCCACATGTGTGACTTAGCCCATGTTTGTTAGCTGCTGATAGCATAGTTCATTGCCTGTAACAGGTGGTCGCCAGACACAGCAGGATGCACAAATTAACAAACATCCCTGTCCCCCTTGGGTTCTGTCGCATTCAACAACTGCTCCAATGTATCCCTTCACCCGCTCCTGGTGTGCAAAACATACACAACAAGAGATGCAATATTGGACCAGCAAGTAGCATCACGCAAGCACCATGGCATGGCTCCAGAGACTGACATATGTGACGATGACTAACATTGGTGAATAGGCTCAGTTGGTAATGGTGTTGTCCACATGTGATAACACAATCCATGTGCCCATGATGATCCCCTGTGACAGGTGTTGAACTATGCTATACATGAAACACACATCAGTGTAGCTGAAGTGTCCAGACCCAGGACACACTGTTCTATGTTTCGGTTGCCCACCCACCAGACGTAAGTGCTCACTCATGCTCCCACCCATATTTCTCACACACACAGGTCGAGGATCTGAGAAAGAAAGGGAGGGAGCTGCGCCTGCACCATGGCGCATACCTTGAGCGCGTGAGGAATGCTGAATCATCACATGGTGATGGTGCGTATTGATGACATGGCTGCCCACCATCAGAGGTCACAGTGGCCCATCAGTGTGCATGGTACCTGCATGGGTACATGTGATGTGTCACAACACATCTACGTGTGCTGATGACTGTCATCTTCCACAGATCATGATGACAGTGACGAAGACCCCCGTACCTCTGCCTATGCCCTCCGAAGGCCCACCTCCCGCGCTGCCGTGGAGGTGGTAGTCCTGGACACCAGTGGGGAGGAGGCAGAGGGTCCTGCAGACGACACAGCGGAGGGGGTCATGGGGGATGCTGGGACGGAAGGTGTGGGTGCCAGGGTCACAAGGGGGGGTGAGGGCGCAGGTGATGTGGGTGGCGGGGAGGTGGTGGGGGGGGTTGGGGAGGAGTCAGGGGGGGAAGAGTGGCCACAGGGTGTCTGGGAGAGTGACATAGAGGACAGTGCAGCACAGGGCACTGTTGGCTCCCGCCATCAAGGGCAGGTGGCTCCAACATCCAGGGCCCCACACACAGTGCATGCAGATGCCACCACACAAACACCAGGAACAAGGTGTGTGGGTGGTGGCAGATGTGTTGTACATCTGTGTGAGGCTCTGGATGCACTGGAGCAGCGGGTGCACCGGTTGGTGCACCTGCAGGAATGGATGGCGGGAGCCATGGAGAGGGTGGTTGCTGGACATTGAGCATCTGCCATGTCAGCAGCCACCCCCTGAAGGGCGTCACAGGCATCATTGATGGTGCCTGTGACGTCCACACATGTGCCCTGTGCTGCCCTGTCCGCCATCACGGGGCAGGCTGAGGGAGGGTGGGGTCATGTGGGGGTTCGGGGTTAGTGTGTGGGAGTGTGGTTATTGCGGGTGTGTGTGTGCGGGGGTGGGGAGGGTTTGATTTGGTGGGTGGGTGATGGCATTTTCCCCCTACCCTAGATATGTATATAGTTTTAGTTTTTGTGTGTACATATTAAAGTATTTTTTCTGAACCCTGTAATGGTCACGTGTCTCACGTAGCATATGCCTATAGATGCCAGCATGTCATATGTGGTGCAGCCACATACATTCCTGACGGGGTAAACATGCGTGTGATACCTCAATTGGCACCACATGCAGTGTGTCGGGAAACTCATGTGTGTAGGTGTGTGATAGCAGGGTGCTGCATTACATGTTACCATGTAGTGGCTGCCCCACAGACGTACTTGCCACAGGGATGCATATACATGACCCACATGTTCTCACATATATGAGCCGGCAAAATATGCGGCTCACAAATGTCTGCCTCTGTAACATGCATCCCTATGGTGGGTTGGGGTGCATGTGACCACTTATATAGGTGAGGGCACAGGTCACACATATGGCACCAATGTGTCCTGTATGACGGGTTGCAGATGGTGATGTGTATGGAACATAAACAGGCCATTTATAACACAGTACCCCTGTGTCCACATCAAGGGTGGTGGACCGTGGTTCTGTAGAGCCGCAGGCAGTCAGGTGTTGGAAATATTCCTAATGAGTGTGGCAGAGATATATATGAATTGGAGATATCCTGTCAGCGTGACTGAAGTTTTCGGCCCTCCAGGGCTCGCTTTTGAGAGACCTGGATTACACCTCTGCCATTTTGGAATGTGAGTGGGCAAGGCGCAGATGTCCCCGACATCACACATGTTACCTAGAGTGTGTCATATTCCTCCTCACCTCTCCCCACCACCAACATATTGCCATTGCCACCACCCGTTACTGCTGGTGAGAAACAGGGAGCAATGTTACGCATTCCAAATAACCATCCGATGTCTGTGACATCTGCACCCAGCCCAAAATAAATCGTACATGACAGAGGTGTAAGGCAGCGCTCTCAAAATCCAGTCTTGGAGGGACACAAACCAGTAAGGTGGTCATGATAATTGTAATGGTGAATATATATCGCCAGCATATACATTAGGGATATGCTCAGAACCTGACTGGTCTGCGGCCTCCACAGTATCACGGTTTTCCACACCCATGTCGTACATGGATGTCTGTGCACACTGTGCCGCTGCAGCGCAGAGGCTGTGGTGACACATTGTGCTAGTGAAACATCACATATGTGTGGATCATGGAAATAGTATATGTGTGTGGCAAAGTAGCTTATGCAGTGGACATGGTTGCAGATCCTATGGTCCTCCCACCCCCCTCTCAGAGATACACATGGGACCAAATGGACACTCTTTGGAAAGAGACAATGTATCTATTTTGGACAGCTGTTTATTATCACAGCAATTCTCTCATATAAAACTATTGTTACAAACATGTGTGTAAGACATATCAAAGATCCCCCCAAGCCAATTACATAACACACACACAACATACTAATCACATATGTCTACTTTCACATATAACCCAAACCAAGCCGCAATAACAGAATATACTATGTACATAGTTGCTAAAACTGAACAGTGCAACAGAGAGAAACCTTTGGTTTCGTGCTGTACATTTCTATATTATCATAGGTTACTGACGGCGTGGTCGGCCACGCCTGCCACGTCGTTCCCCTCTCCCTGGCAAGGCTATATCCTCCTCCGGATACATTGGTGGTGCAGGTGCAGCTCGGATCAGAACATCACGTATGCCCTCAAGGGCCTCACACATGCGAGTTAGTGGCATGGCTACGACCCCCTCATGTAATGTCCGTAGCGCAGCACAAACATCCCTGGTGTTCCGCTCCACAGCACAGCGAATCCGCTCCAGAACACGTCGATTGGCTGTGAATGGGACACAGGGTGGTCAATGAACTACCTCTCCACGAAAACACCTTCATAAAGCAACATGTCATACACATACCACACTAATGCTAATGTGATAGTGCTGAGTCATATGGGAACATGGTTAGGGGTATAACACATATATCGCAGTGTACTACAACTAATAGAAACACAGAGAACACTATACAGGAAGAGGATGTGGGAGGACAACACAACAGTCATACAATAGCTTCTGCATACACACCCACATACTACTGACGTGGCAACAGAATTGGGCAAGGACAGTCATCTCATATCCATTATTTAGGTCAGGTGCAGCATGCAGCAGCCATAAACACCTCAGATGGCCAGAAGCATTGTTGTACCGAGGTGTGTTTGGGAATGTCTGCACAGGTCATGTATGGGTCCAGGGTTTTGCTATATGTGGCATAGAGATGCACATGAGCTGTTGGGGCATGTTACGACAGGAACTGTGTGTTATGTGTTTATGGCATTTGCTATTCTCCATGAGATGTTTGTACTGGATGTAGCCTCATGGGATGCCATATATTTGTGTAAGACTGTGTGACGGCAAATCAGGTTTGGCCTGCCCTAATGATTGTTTTATGACATGACAATGTATGGTCTGATGGGTTACATTGTCAGTATGAGGGCTGGATGTGGGATGTACACATTATCCGCATGTGCTGGTCCTTGGAATTGCCTGGTGCAAGGACTACACTGATATGTATGCTTGGTGGTGTAAAGAATGTACGTGAGCTGATGTTGGGGAATGACTAGAATGTGATGGTGCTGACAGACGTTAATCACGTGAAGCATTTACGTGTTTTTGTGGGAGTGGGTGATACTTATGAACATAGCTTGCTTATGTGAGTGTAGTTGAGGATAGACATTGGCATGCTGACTACGTCATTGATAGTGTGGGATGTCAGAGACCTACTACACGGAATAAATGGTTATGTTAAAGCAAATGTGACAATGTAGAGGGATAAAACAGTACAATAGAGCTGTCTGGACACATAACACATCAGACTATGGTGAGTGAGCAGAACTCTTGCACAGGCATTGTGAACGTGGATGCAGCAATTAGGACATGGAAAACAGTCATAACAACTAGACAACATACGTTTCCCCCTTTCTCATTTGACATAGCATATGGATCCTTACAGGCTGAGCTTCAGTATGTTTATTTTGTACCCTGCTGTAAGGGATAATGTATGTATGACAGTACAGAGTGGTCAGATATCTCTATCTACCCACTGGCCAGTACCTATACAGTGTTGTGTCAAATTCCCTAGTTGCCTTTTGTGTCTCCAATAACACATTTCGACTAGGTAATGTATTTCTTTGGTTGCTTGCTCTATGATGATGTATCTGGTTATTTTGTAAAGGAGATGAGGTCTTCAGTTTATGTTATTTCTCATTGGGCTTGACAATTGCTATCATACACCTGTATGTTTTGTGAGGTCTTTGTGTAATGCTCTAATGTTTGCATTCGGAATGGAGGGGTGGGGTGATGTGCCAATTCTGGTAATGTTGTGTGGATACGTGGTGTATGATATGGTCTCAACATGGCAAGCTTATGTTGTAGTTAGTCATATGTGTTTAGGTTTATTTTGCAGCACAGTAATTGTTCACGGATTTGGTCCTTGTTTAACCATTTGTTGAGAAATATACATGCGTCATACTCATTACTGTATGTTTGCATACAACACATATTGAAGGTATGACACGTTGATACTGGGGACCATCACACGGTATGGGGACATAGGCCCACAATTTAACTGGGACACACATGCTCACAGCCTATGCAATCTGTTGAGGGATTGTTGGCCTTACAGTAAGGGGACATGGTGTTTTCCTTTTCTGTCTGGATTACAGTCTATGTTATGTCGTTCTGTACAGAGGAAATTGAGGAATGTTCTCTCCAAACAAGCCATCAGGTTCATACTGTACGTTTGAGACCCCTCTGTAGATCCGTATCTATGGTTGACCTGACATATTTTCGCACCTCTCTCCATATGCTATGTAATTTGACACCTGCAGATGCAGACTGTGGGGGAATGCGTTCTTTGTGCTGTTACATCACAGAGGAGGGTTGCATTGCTATATATATGGTATGTTTGTTTCTTCAACTATTATTTAGATGTCATGCTGTGGTTTACCAGACATCTGGGTGTCTGCAATGAGGTAGACTGTTGCCAAGGGCAAGTGTTGATCTTTCTCATGACAACAACATGGTGGCCCTTATACAACATTCCTTTTAGGCCTGCATCTGTGGGTGTCAACTGACCTTCGGTGATTCTGTTTTGCGTCATAGTAACACCATATATTATACCCCACACCATTCTTTCAAGAAACAATATCCCACCAACATGAGCCATACATGTGATATATGTGGTGGTTATGTTGCAACATTCACCACACAAACACCAACTAGTGACTATTGGTGTTTATTTTGGAATTATGACTGTCGTATGTCACCCACCTTCAGCATCGCGATGTGCAGATACGCCATGGGACCTTAACTCCGCCATCATAGCCTGAGGGTTTGGGCTCTCTGTGTATACTTGCAGCCTGGGTCCGTCGATGTTCTCCCTTGATGCTGCCCCTAGTGGTGATATACTGCTACAGGTGGCTCTATGGGCTCATCAACAGCACTTGTGCTGACCCCTGAGACAGCAGGTTCATCCTCCAACACACTCATTGGCACTGTGATGTCAAAGTCACCCTCTTCCTCCACCTCCTCCTCCTCCTCCTCCTCCGCCTCCTCCTCTTCCTCTCCCATTTTACTGTAGTCACCTGCATATGGAACAATAACAAGGAAAACACATAGTTTTCAACATAATCATATCTATATATGTGTGGCACAGACACCACAGAGATGATGGGGTGGGTATGTGCGTGTGTGCTGCGTACCCGACCCATGACACCCTCCCATACATGTTGTCTACGTCATTCAGCTGTTTCTGGCGCACATGTGTGTCGTGTGGCCATGCACATGTTGCATATTTTCCATGTGTATATTTGGAGTGCCATGCCACATGTGTCCCCCATCACATCCCTCCCCCTATCTGTACAACATATGTCCACACATGTGTGAGAATACATCACCCTTACACTTGTTTGGACCATACATTGGCGTGTATGTTTCATTATGCATTTGAAATATTGTCTCTAGACATACTATATGCTCATTGTTGGATATGTTTGGCTGTGACCCATTGTGCCGTGGATCCCATGTAGCCAGCACCTGTGGCCCACTGAGAAGCACATGTAGCACTGTGCAAATAGTATGTCACACACACGTTACCTGATTAGTGTGCCACAAAATCATATGGTGCTTTGCAATCACAGATGTGCAGGTTGGATAGGAATTGTTGTGTGCTAGTTTTGGAAACAGATGGGGAGGTTGCTGTTTTCGAGGGACACATATGTAATATTGTGACAGGGCAGGGCAACAACACAGTTTGTGCATGGCCATAACACACACATGTGACACCACTTTTTTAACATTGTGTGGATTGGGTCACAGGTATGGGATTGTCTGAGCAGCTGAATGATGTGTACTGAAGGGACATTTTGAACCTGGCAATTACTATACATACCTGCGTCAGGATGTGCCGTGTCAATGGCCTCCGGCAGTCCACGGAGATTGATGTGGCCCAAACGTGTTGCCAGCTCTTTTTCCAATGGTGTGAGTGATGGGATAAAAGGGCCCCCACCACCTGTGCCATGCGCATGTTGTCTTTCAGCCACCATGTGCTGGCGCACCCCTCTTTTTATATCCGAGTACCTCTTTTTGAGGCTTTCAACATCCCTTGTGGGGCCCCCTGCCTCTGCAATTGCAGCACGCACCGCCTCCCATACTGCCATTCTGGTGGCCACTGTTGTGCGACTGCTGAGCCTGCCAAATAAGAAGTCATAGTTTTCAATTACATGCGAGAGTAGGATATAGTCTCTCTATCAATGAAGCGTAGAGCTCTTTTTCGCTGTGGACCAGGCACAGGTACCCTTTTTCTCTTCCCAGTTTGGACATATTGTGCAGGCTGTGGCCCAAAAGATGGTCCTGCATGTCCCTCCCTAGGATGTGCAGTCTGTAGCGTCGGTGTATCACCCACCACAGGTTGGGACACATCCTCCACACCCTCACCCTCACCCTCACCGTCTCTCTCCCTCTCTCTCTCCATCTCTGTATGTTTTAAATGCTCCTTTCAACAGAACAGCACTCACTTAAACAAAACAGAACAATACACAGCATGCAATACAGACTTACAGAATGTTACAGCTACAGGACACAGTAAAGGACACATTAAAAAAGTGAACAGAAATATTATCTTAGCACAAGGTGAGGAATCTACTCTGCTCCTGACTATCTTACACTGCCTCTCTCCGCTGCCGTACTCCCTGGACTGACTCTCTCCCTCCTTCCTCTGGACTACTCCCACCACAGCCTCTCTACCTATAGATTTTGTTATCCCTCACTGTGCTTCTTTCCTGTGCAGTAGTCCCACCACTGTCTCTGTTTCAGACTTTATCTATGACACCCTCTCTCTCTAACTGTGACTCCTTTCTCAACCCTCAACGTGATGCACGTGTGCAGGCCTATTTATAGTGTATTGCCATGTGTATTCCATTGCACATGCGCAATTGGGCGGGCGTGACGCTCGTGCGTTGGGCGCGTGCTCGCCAACGCATGGGTGGCCGTACGCGGACAAACGCACATGCGCCCTGAGACACTGTACTGCGCATGTGTCGCAGTAAGCATGCGCACTACAACGACTACCGCATGGGTGTCTGTGTTTTGTGCGCATGTTCACGCCGGCGCAACATACGTGTGGGCACGTACTGACCGACGCCCATGCGTAGAGTGGCGCACGCGTGCCACCAACGGGCATCGCATGCGATCAACTGCGCATGCGCAGTGTGCGCAAACCACACACCCCGGAATAACATATATTACCATCACAACATTACCCACGTTGAGGTTTGTAGAGGAAGAGCAGGAGGCGTGTGGTGGGTGTGGAGAAGCACGTACGTCTCTGCAGTGGTACTAGCGGATTGTATGGGTGTTTGTATTGCTTATTATATTGTGTTGTGTGTGTATTGTCAGTTGTTGATTTTACTTTTGGATACTGTATAGTGTGTTTTGTGTGTTTGTTAGAGTTTGTGTGGTTGTTAGAGTGTGTTTCGGTAGTGGGACGGGAGTAGTTTATGGCAGCAAATTATTCTTATGCATGTTTCCTGAGTGGTGGGCAGATGCTGCGGTTGCCGGACAGGGGAGATGGTGTCCACGGGGCTGCCAGCACAGGGCATGGGTGTAGGCCCGCAGCAACTCAGACCTGCAGCTGTGGAGGTGGTCCAGCCATGTGCTGTGCGTTCACGGCACAGACGGCGTGCCGAGGTGCAGGCTCGGCAGCCACGCCTCTACAGGCCCAGGGAACAGCTCCAGGGCATGCGTGAGGACCAGGTCATCTCCCTGTACCGACTGAGCACAAGGGCTATTATGGAGCTTTATGAGGATTTAAGACCTGACCTCGATCGCCTGACTGATCGGTACCATGCAATACCAGGTTTAGTCAAGCTCCTTGCTGCTTTACATTTTGTTGCCTCTGGCTGTTTCCAGTCATCTGTGGCTGCAGTGGGTGGCATGAGCCGCCCATCCTTCTCCACGATGTCTCCACCACGTACTGCGTGCCATGGTCAGCCGGGTGGGGAATTACTTAGCCATTCCCCACACGAGGCAACAATGGGGGACCCTGCACCAGGCCTTTGAGACATTGGCAGGGATACCACACGTGCTGGGAGCTATTGATTGCACACATGTTGCCCTGGTCCCGCCTAGAGACAGGGAGGTGGCGTTTTCGCAACCGCAAACACTACCATTCCCTGAATGTTCAGGTTGTATGTGATGCTAATCTGCATATTCTGAATGTGGTCCCCCTAGGTTTCCAGGGTCCACCCATGACTCCTATATCCTGCATCACTCGGCAATCTTCACACAATTTGAGGGGGGACGTTTTGGGGACTGTATTTAGCAGGGTGAGTATGACATGTGTCGTAATGTATGTATTAGTTTTTAACTTTCATTATGTATACTCACAAAGCTATCAAACTCGTTTAAAACCAAAAAATTAGATAAACATAAGAGCAATGTTTGTTTGGGGACTGTTGTATCTTAGATTATTACAGGGGTATAGACGTACACATACAGCAGATACAAACAACATAGACCATCAGACTCCTAGCATTATATGATCCAGACATTCACATGGTGTGCAGGTGACAACACCCCTGTGCATGTGGCTAGGCTGTTGCACAATCCCTCATAGTGTGTGGTAATATCAACTGCACACATTCTGAGGGGGGGGGGGTTGGCCCTCATATGCACGTATCATGATGGGTCATTGCCAAATAATGCTTGTATGTCATTTAACCTTGTGATAATTGCTCATCCATACAGGTAACCCTTCTCATGTGTGTGTGGGGTTCACACACTCACTCTGGACTGTTGTTGCTACCCAGGAGCCAGTATATAATATGAGGGGTTTTTTGGGAATATCCTATGTATGCTTTTGCCCTTTCCCGCTAGCACCACCCGTGTGGCTATGTATGGCCACGCATTTGGCCTATGTCACCGCAGGGGTGTAATGAAGTATAATTTGGTGCTAGTACCTTGGCCTACTGTAGATGATCATGATTTAGCCACATATTGGCCAGTGATCCTCATGTAGTTTAACATATTGGAAAGGGGATGCCTGAAGCTGTGGGCTATGTGTGTGCATACAGAGTTGTATTGTTTTCAGCTACACATGACGGTAATGTACCGATGTGTATCTCTTTGATGTTAATTCATGAGTTGTACAGTGTTCAGGTTTGCAGTCCACACCTTCATTGGGATGTTCCCAGGATAGAAACATTGCACAGGATTTGTATTTAAACAATTTCTTTTTAGCAATATAAAGCATAATGACACAGAGTATTAGATCTAGATATTTTTACCGTTCAGGACAGGATGCATCTAGTTGATATTGTTCACATTATCAACAGCCTCCATGGCATACATGTTCTGTTTTTTTCCCACCCTCTCATGGCAGCATATTTTACCTAGGTTACTGTTCAGACATACAATATGAACATGTGACACGTGAATCGTTACTATCGTCTCTCATTGGCAGGGGTGCCACTGTGGACAGTCACTGCCTTACAATACCCATGTCGCGCACACCCACACCCAATAGGTGACAGTATAGGTGGAACGGTTGGGGTATTTCCATGAGTGTACTGACTTTCTAGGCTTATGTGTTCCTTTTCTAACAGCATATGTGTTTTTTACAGCTCATTAATTGTTCGGTTATATGTTGATGTCAGGATTTGTTTTGTGTAGGGTTACTACATATAACATATGTCAGTTATGTTGAATATTGACACGCACATTGCTTTTATTTCCAAGGTGATGCAGGATATGGGTGTCGCCCCTGGCTGCTGACCCCTGTACGTCAGCCACGGACACGTGCAGAGCGGAGGTATAATGAGGCCCATGCCTCCAGACGCTCAGTCATCGAGCGTACCTTTGGCGTGTTGAAAAGTCGCTTCAGGTGTCTGGATAGGTCTGGCGGGGCCTTACAGTATAAGCCAAGGACTGTTGCAGAGATAATCATAGCCTGTTGCATCCTGCACAACATTGATCTCAGGCACAATATCCCTGCAGAGATTAATGAGGATCTGGAGCAAGATCAAATGTGCCCCCCTGTACGTGCCAGTGGTGACACACAGGATGGCACAGCAGTCAGACGGAGGTTGATTGGAGAGATCTTCTCATGTGGTATTACCTACCCACACAGCTTTTTAATCCTATGTGTGTTATGTTTACAGCAGTTACAGTTTATGTCCGGATAGGATTTGTAGGTGACACCACATTAGTATTTTAGTGCTAATTCACACCTCACATATAGGCATGTGTGAGGCACAAACAATGTGGCCAGTACAACAACAGCATTTGTTGCCAGATGATGGGGGTGGTTGCTCATACGGCTGGGTGTGATTTTTAAGGTTAAAATTACAGTTCGTGGCTGCCTGTGTTAGCACCTGTTGTTGTTGTTGAGCACAAATGATGTTTTGTGATGATATGGGTGGATAACAGTGTTAGCCATATGGTGAGATGTTCACAGTGTGAGACCAGTCCACGTTTGGGGACATTAGTCCAGTGGGTTGAATTTATATGTTTCACCTTTGGGGTGTACATTTGGTTCTTACACTCCTGTCAGCTGGCTATGTGTTGCTTTGTTATTATGGCCGTATCAGGACATACATATCACAGGACAGATGCTTAGTAGTAGTTTCTGCGGATATTAGGGTATCTATGTGTAGGGTGTTAATGTCACCCTACAGTGTGTCGGAATGTATACTGCACCAGAAAGCCATGACATGGACATGTTATAGGATGGGGATCTGAGCATTGTCCAGCCAGAGAGTAGTATTGCCACATTTACATGTAGGCGAATTGACCTTAGGTACAGTGCTAAATATGTACAAAGAAACAGAGGATAACCTACCCCATATCAGCGAGGGGTGCGTTACAGTGGGCAGGATGAGCACATAATGTGTAGGTGTCTAAGTGTGGTGCAGAAATCTCAGGGAGTACATGGCATATCTTGCTGATAAATTCTCAACATATGCCATCATGCCTCAGCTACAGGCTGGTTATGGGAGCAGTGTAGGATAGTACATTCCACATTACATAGATTGCATAGATAGTCTGACAGGGAAGGGGAGGATTATGATGGCAAGGAAAACCAGACATATGTGAGAGTTGTTTCTCTGAGGTACACATATTGGCTATCCATGCGTTGACATTCTCAATGACACACAGTGTGATGGCATGCAGCCATCATGGTTTGCGTAAAAAATATACATGCCATTGGTGTTTTAATGACATGACGCACACATTGACAGCTATCTGTGGAGATCATCAGCAAATAGCTGTCACTATGATTCAAGGTATGACATCTACACACCAGGATATGTATTTGTTCCCTGCATACATGAGACACTCGTGCATATTCCATATGTGTTTCCAGAATTGTAAGCGACTTTGCATTCAACATTGACACACCCCTACACAAAGATAGGGGGCATTGTTGCCAATATAGTGGATCTGTGTGACTCGTCTGTACTTGTGATGAGGTGCAAACATGGTGGTTTCTGACCTGTCTGTTGATCTTTCTGTACAACAACACAGAGGTACGATGGGGACAGGATTTGATTATGGACACCTGAGGATAGCCTCCTACAACTCTGTGCTGCCTCTCACCATGTGAGAAGATCTATACATTGTGATAGGGAGCAGTCGAGACATTAGGTGATGGTGTTGGGTATGAGAGTTTGTTGGACAGGAACGGTGCAGTGTGTGATGACTCTTGTAGAACATTGACATGTTTGTTACTGTTGTGTTTTCCCCAACTGCACCAGGACCATAGTTTATTCAGATGCTGTTGAAATGTGTGTGGATTGGGCATGTGACTGAAACCTCACCCAATATGCTTTGCGTTTGGGGTAGGTGGATGTACAGTGAGATTGTATATGCCTGGGGTCATGTGGAAAACATATCTTCAGTTGCTTCCATCATATTGGGCAGATGGTTGTGTTGTTTTTGTGTTTCACTGGTCAGGCCTCCATCACCCACTCCCTGTGCTGTTTGTCACCACATATCCTCCATGTGTTTGTGTTCAGCATGTCCTGTGCACACACTGTAATATGTGACAGTTACAGCATATCTGCATGTGTGTGTATTTAAGGTTTGTATGTGGGTTTGCCTGCCCGTGCTCCCTACCCCAACATTGTACCATAAGCCAACAACAGGCGTATTATTGCCGGTTCACGGGGCCTTTAATATTGTCCTAAAGGTCCCACTTGGACACATACAGGCCATGTGGTTGCAGCTAGGACTGCAGAAGATATGCATACTTCATGTGTGTGGGTGATTACAGGTTTGCCTGTGTGATGAGACACTCTTCAGGCATAGTACATGATCATGTACTGTGAGGGGACCTGTGCACCCTGGGGGGCAGTTTGTGACTGTGGTAATGTGTTTTCCGTAGTGCTGTTTACCTTATGCGGTATTCTCAACATGTGTCTGTGTGGTGGTGCGACAAAAATGTGTCTTGTGTTCTGATTCACCCATGATGTTCACCTTTATTTATTTTCAGATATGACCATAATGTGGACCATGCATCAGCAGCGGCTTGACCTTGTTGTTTGTACACGGACTGGCTGAGATTCTCTGGCCTTCAACTGTCCACCGTCTTATTGCTGTGTAGTGGTTCATGGGATGGCTGACATACACCTGATGCACACACAAGGTAAGTTGCACATTTGTTAATTGCAGATTTGGTATCTATGTTTACCTGTTGATGAATCATAATTGTCTTATATGCATATACTGTTTCCATCTATGTGCACATAAACAGATGCATGTCGTGTGTAGCTGTGGACACACCTGTGTGACACGAGCATGGGACATGACCATACCCATGTTTTTAACCCACTGTGGTGTGTGTTTTCGGATTAATGATGTCATGACCAATGTGTTGTTGAGTATATGTTACTGTGGTGGTGTCACATACCTTTCGTGGGCATTTTGCAAAGGTGTAACGGTGTGCAGTGTGTGGTGGTTTTTCATAGGTGGCTTCAACAAGAACATTACGTATCCTCTCATGGGGACACAGGGCTGAGTACATACCGGACACATCTATTACAGTGCATCTGGTGTCACCATCACCCACCTTTTGGAGAAAGAAACAAACACCATAGACATTTTACACCAGAAAGGTGCCCCCATTGGATTGTTTTACCTCTGTCGAGGGAGACATATGACTGCGATGGACCAGTATTACTATTAAGCTACTTAAATTTCTCCATTACAGATGTGTTCTCTGCACTGTTTTGTGTGATGTTTTCTGTCAGGGAGTCCTGCTCATTGTTGAGAAACACACATGAACTTTCACAAGACAGTGGAATGTTGACATGTTCACGCTTGACTATTCCTAGCCATATGTTGGTGGAACCCTATTAACCTCACCTTTTGGATTGCACATAAGTATTGTTACTTTTGGCCAGTGTTCCCCCCGTGTGGCAGCAGCAAATGACATGGAATAGTGCATCTGATCCATTCGAACACAGTTTTAGTATTGTTACGTTTTGGGCCCTGGGTGTGACATGCCACCCAGGATACCCTCATCTTTTTCTTCCTAATCAAGCCATCCACCCATGTTTTGCGCCATACAGCCAACGATGGAGCACTCCTATTTGTGTATGTCCAACCTGCTTGTCCACATGCACATGGCTACAAGTGTAACCTCAACAATGATTTTGGACACACGGACCATCTTTACTTAATTGTTGGTCAATGTGACAAGGGTTGGTTTACGTGCATGTGTGGCATCACTGTCTCATGTTGCACTGTGTGATGGTGCTTTTGCATATGACGGACTATGTTTTGTGAGACAAAACATGTGGACCTCAGACTTCTTTGTGGCTCCGTAATAGTAGGTGTTTGGCCCTCATTTCCTTGTTCAGATGCTGCTTATTGTTGTTTTGTTGGATGGTGCAGAACTTTGACCAGTCTGCCGTATGTCCAACACCTTGCATTTTCCATGTGCAACAGTCCAGAGCTATGCCTGTGGTAGAGGACACTCAACCATTGCGACATGATGTTTGCAGTGTGGCAATGTGGGTCACCGTTGCACTTCGTCAATTGTGCATTCCATGTATTATGGTTATATGTGGCCAAACACTGTCTACTCTGAAAAGTTTGCAGGGCCCACCTCCTTCATGGTTGGTATATGTAATAGGTTTGGGAAGGTAGTTGAGTTTGTATTGTGTTTGTGTTCATGTGCCTGTCCTACCTGTTGCATCTCTCATTGTGATTTTTGAGGAGAGTTTGTGTCTACATTGTTTGCAGCTTTTATTCCTAGCTCAGACATTATTTTGGACCCACACACATTACTTTCCCAAGCGTGATTTTCCACAATAAAACATTTTCTCAACATAGGCTTTTTTGGTTTGGGTTGTCCTCCTGTGTTGCAAGATGGATTATGGGTTTGAGGGACACATGATGTGTGTTGTGTCCTCAATATTGCAGCGCCAACTCTCTACATGCACTCCATATGTGCATTAACACCTTTGCAGCATGCACCGAATCAGGTAGGCGGGCTGGGGGTCTGCTGCCAGCAGTTGCATTGTATGGCAGTGGCTGCACATTATATCTCATTGCTCTTCATTTGTGGTGTGTTGAATTAACTTTTCTGTGTGAGTTAGATTT